>JAWZSL010000002.1:33674920-38674920 GCA_034769285.1 Lutjanus argentimaculatus
AATTTTACTAAATAATTACAACAAAATCAAAGGACACATTAATATTGAATATATTTTACCAAATTCATCAATTAAAACCTACATGACCACAGAATCATTTATTACAGTGCAGTATTAAACATGGTCTTTACATTTACTGTAACATGATGCATTTAAATCATATGCAGTGACTATTATGAGATAATTAGAAGTTCTGCAGCAGTTCACTCACTCAGAGCTGCAGCTCCTGCTGAAGCCTTGAAGTAGTCTTACCTGTGTGACCTGCAAAAACATTGTTTGACAGGTAAGAATATATTCACAGGTGTCGGCGTGGGTAAAAATAAACTAACTGCAGGCAGGTGAGCACAACAATAATGTAGCACACGAAGTTCAATTATAATATGATTTTTTTTTTTTTCCTGGATAAATCAGAGGTGAAAATGATTGTGCAATATCATTAACACTTGATAACACGAGAGGGACCTGGCTGCAGACAACATGACGAACCTCCGCAAGAGGGCACCTCCGCACTTGACAGGAAATCACGTGACCTCCGTGGTTATAGACACTCTTCTTCGTGTTCTTCTGTGTCTGAAAGGGAACACAGAGTTATTAACAGACTCACAAGATCGTTCACGGGTCTGGGGTTCCCTTCAAGACTCGACCATCAGTCTCTCCCTCCTCTGTTTGTCTCGTGTCATTTCCACTCATGAATAAAAACTGATACTGATAATAGGGATATTTCACATTTTGAATTTTGGATCTTTAAAAAATGTTATGCTGTAGGGCCTGAACATAAGTCACAAAGTTTTGAGTTTTTTTTAAATATACTTTTTATTGGTGCATTCGCCATATTTTTTTAGTTTATTTGTATTCATTTTTATATTTAGTTTTTATTATTTATTTATTTATTGTTCATTTGTTTTATTTTATATTATATATTATTTTTATGTGTTTTTTTATTGGCATATTCTCCATTGCAATGTTTATTACTAGCCACTGTCCCTGGGAAATTAATGAATGAATTAATTTTAATTAATTAACCCCGCCCCCTGTCACCTGCCCATCCTGGCATCCAATCACTTACCGGTTTTTGAGTGGTCGGCCCACATTTCTTCCTTTAAAAATGGAGGTAAAAGTCACGTGACGATGTCTGAACACTGGCTGGTGAACAGAAGCCGAGTCGGTCCTCTGAAAAGTTCCAATATCTCCAGAACCAGCTGATCAACAAAGTCCCTCCACGGCACGGTGAGTCGGTGAAAGCCATGTCTTCATTTGTCCCGTCTTTGCTCTTTATTTTCTTCTTTCACGAACTTCTGGGGTCTGATTTTGTGTTTGACAGGAAACTTAACCGAACTATCGTCAAGTGTAGAAGGGAACCCTTGATTTGTGGAACTCTCGTGAGATTTGTGCGTTTGTTTCTTCATTGTGCACCTTGTACGACAGTTTGTTTTAAATGTGAGAACGCTATGGTTAAATAAATATGGTCGGTTTAAGGAAAGAAAAAAAAGAAGTCGGTTAGGGTGGTGGTAAAATCACAGTTTGGGTTAAACATTATCACTCTCGCGAGATTCCGTAGATCTGGGGTTCTCCTATTGGGCATACTTACATGTTTTCGGGTTATTCCGAAGTGTTTTTGTGTACCTTTATGAACTGAACTGAATTACATCGAACTGGATTGACCTAGTTTTGTGTTCTTTGACATAATGTTTGAAATTTTAAACTGACGGTGTGGGTTTGTTTAAATATGGTTTAATTATTGCTTTGCAAATAATTTATGAAATTGTTTATTTTGAATTGACCAGGGCTATTGTGTGTTAAAACCTGTATATCCTTTTGTCCTGTGAACTCGAAGACAAACTGGCACCTGGAGTTGATTGTGACGATGTCTGAGATTTTGCTTTGAGAGATGCATCATTAACTTATTTGAGATGTTTTAGGTTTTATTCTGTGTGGAAACAACTGAAACCTGGGCAGAGATCTCTCATTAACTTTGTTGGGGTGGTAATTTATTGTCTGGAGTAAAAATTAAACTGAACCACAAACTTTTCCACAGATCCTAATTTGATTTGTTTCGGTTAAGAGGGGTTACTCTGGCCAAATTTTGAGAGACTGAACAAACTGAGTTATTTTTGCTGTTTATTGCAGAAGCCCTGAAAAATGGTGTTTTTCTGATGAACTCTTTAGAGTTTCAGGGGATATTTATTTTGGACTTTCATTTGCACTTGACTGAAAATTACTTTCTGTCTGGTTAAATGTGTTAGGTTCATTGTCCTGTCAATACACTGATTTATACTGAACTGACTTGTGCTGCATTGTCACCCTGATTATTTGCTGTAATTATTTGTGTGCTGTTGGTCTGGTGGTTCATTTTTATGAAAAGTGGGTTTATGACAGAGTGTATTCATGCATCCATGTGGGGAAATAACCTTTAAAATTTCAAACAATAAGTTGTTAGATGAACTCCATGGCACCATAAAACAATGATGAAATATTTTGCTGATCATCGGTGCATCATAGTGATTTTCCAAAATGTTGAGCAGGGGTGGAAGTAATGAGTGGCAGCTACTCAAACTAACATGATCTGAACATCTTTTCATAGATTAGGTCTCATTCAACAGTGTTTCCCCCACAATTTATAATGTAGTTACCTACATCCACCTTTTTAGACATGTTTTCTTATATTATTCCAGTATACTGACTTATGTTTTCTATTTTTTCAGTTGATCTGTGCTGCAGACTGTCGTCACTAACATGGAGGCCCAGCATGGCTCTACTCGGTTCATCACTCCAGAATCTTTCAGGCCTCTTCTTTTTAAGCAACAGTCACAGGTAGGCTGTTTTTAAAACTATGAAATATATATGAATATAATTACTATTATTGTGGTTGGCATTGTCATCAAACCCTTAGGTGCATTCTGTGGATTGTCAATCCTGATTTCTTAATTCAGGTTTATTATATACATGCGTTTTTGCTCTATTTGCCTTTTAATGCACAGTTATTTATAAATATTAAAAATACAGGTTAAAGTCTATGGTTTCATTGATATAATTTGGGACAATTAAGTAAAATATAATACCTCCATTACTCGTCACAAATGTTAACCACTTTTGAGGGATCATTGCAAAAAATATGTTTATGTATATATGTTGTTCAAAGAATATCAGCTGATTATATATACGTGTGTGTGTGTGTGTGTGTGTGTAAATTATATTTATGTATATATAGTTTTAATATATGGAATGAAACTTGAATATATTGAATTAAAGTCTGAATATACGGTGCTTATTAAAGTCTTCACCCACTTGGATGTTTTCCCTTTTTATTGCTTTTATAAATGGAATCGTGGTTAATATAATTTGACCTTTTTGGCAAAAAAAATTACAAAAAATCTCTTTAATGACAAAGTGAAAACAGATTTCTACAAAGTAATGTCAATTAATTAAAAATATAATGTAGAATAAGTGACTGCATAAATATTCACCTCCTTCAAGTCAGTATTTAGTAGATGCACTTCTGGCCACAGTCACAGTGTCTGTGTGGACAGGTGTCAGTCAGGCTTGCACATCTGGACACTGCAATTTTACTCAGTTCTTTGCAAAACTGCTCAAACTCTGTCAGGTTGGACGGGGATCAGGTGTGAACAGTCCTTTTCAAGTCCAGCCATAAATTATCTATTGGACTGAGGTCTGGGTTTTGACTCGGCCTCCTCAGAACCTTTACTTTGTCGTCTTTAAACCATTTCTGTGTAGTTTTTGCTGTGTTCTTTGGGTCATTGTCTCGCTGGAAAATAAATCTTCTCCCAAGTCGTAGTTCTCTTGCATACTGTATCGGATTTTTCTCCAGAATTCCCTTATATTTTGCTGCATTCATCTGCCCCTCTACCCTGACAAGCCTTCCAGGGCCTGCTGCTGAGAAACACCCCGACAGCATGATGCTCCCACCACCATGCTTCAGTGTGGATGGTGTGTTTGTGGTGATGTGCAGTGCAAAGAACCTTCTTCCACTTGTCCATGGAGTCTCCTACATGCCTTTGGATGAACTCTAGTCGAGATTTAATGAGTTTTCTTTAACAGTGTCTTTCTCTTTGCTGCTCTTCCATAAAGCTTTGACAACAGTTGTTGTATGCAGAGTCTCTCCCATCTCAGCTGCTGAAGGTTTCAGCTCCTTCAGAGTATCATAGGTGTCTTGGTGGCCTCCCTCACTAGTCTCCTTCTTGCACGGTCTCTCAGTTTGTGAGGACGACCTGCTCTAGGTACATCTGCACATGTGCCATATACCTTCCATTTCTTAATGATGGATTTAATTTAACTCCAGGGGATGTTCAGGGACTTGCCTTTTTTTTTGTATCCTCTCCTGACTTCTACTTTTCAATAACCTTTTCTCAGAGTTGCATGGAGTGTTCTTTTGTCTTTATGGTGTAATTGTAGCCAGGAATACTGATTAACTGTCTTTACTACAATCCTTTGAGACGCATTCACTGCACTCAGGTGATCTCCGTGTCACTAATTGTGAGACTACAAGCACTTCTGTTGGACCTCTGTTGAATTAGGTCAGTCACTTTAAAGGGGGTGAATAACGTCTACCCTCAGGGAGTGAGTCATATTTCCAAAAGCAATGTAGATGACATCACATCAGTCACTCTTCCTGACTTTTACTTAAGCTGCATTATTGCTAAAAGGTAAATAAAATCTTTCTAAAAGTGAACTGCTACATTTAGCTGCTCCTGCTAATCACGTTAGTGCCATTAGAAAATCATAAATAAAATGGAACAAATAAAAATATATGTATGCTGCCTCTCCAGTTTCTCCACCTTGTATTTAAAGCCAGTTTTGACCCTTTGAGGCTGCTGTAGTTGATCAGTGTGGAGTGTTGAAGTCAGAGTAACAGAATGAGTTTAAGTCAGCAGCTATTAGTTTGTTTCCAGAGGAGATATATGTGAAGTCAAATACATCCATTTGTTTAGAAAATAATTACTGTGATTGTGATGCTAATTTCATTTAGCATGTTAATGGTAGTTCCCATAATGGGTTAGCATAAATCCAAGCAATAATACACATTGAAAACACAAATTGGTGCCCGTTGGATGATGTCAGATTTCATTCCATATTTTCAAGTTTCAGTCAAGATATTCAGACTTTCATTCCATGTGTTCAAACTTCATATATAAATATATAATCATTTCCTGAACAGCATGCCATAATATATATATTTGTCATGTTGTATACACCATTCTGTTGTGTGCTGTTACAGTGGATGTATACATATATTTGCTAGTTAGGATAGTTATAAATTTTAGCTTCCTTATGTAATTTTATTTTCTATTCTTAACCACCACTGACTTCAGGTTTGGTTGTAACTCTTTGTGCTACTTGTCCTAATGCTGCTGAACATTTGCCCTCAGGTCAGTGGAAGTGAATAAAGTTTCTCTTACTATACCCTAACTTAGTTCTTGGTTTTTCATGTTATAGCTAATCAAAGTGCTTCATGGACAAAAAGAAAATACACAAACTGACAAAATGATCAAATATTCTGTTCTTTATTCAGCAAAGGTCATCAGATGTTGTTCATTTGGCGTTCACAATTTCAGTCTACTGACCTACATTTTCTGTTCTTTCAGTTGATCTGTGCTGCAGACTGTCTCACTGACTTAAACACCCCGACTCTGGCCGCTTCTCTTCATCAGCAGCTGTCACAGGTAGGCTGGTTTTAATACTATGAAACCAAGGTTATTAAACATTTCTGAAAATAATTACTATTATTGTGGTTGGCATTATTTTCAAACCTTCAAATGCATTCTGTGTATAGTCAATCCTTATTCCTTAATTCTGGTTTATGATATACATGTGTTTAGTTCTATTTGCATTTTTAAATCAGTTATTTATAATTATTATTAATTATTGATCAAAGAATAACAGCTGCTATATTCATGTAATTATAGAAGACAAAATGAAATAATGATGTGGAAGGCAGGAATAACTTAAAAATGTATTAATTTCTTTTAAAATAATATATTGCTTCAATTTAACTCACTATCATTTAACTTTTAGTCTGTACTGCACTATTGGCTTGAATTTATGTATGTTGCTTGACTTTTGAATTTTACTTGAATAGTTACACATTTTAGCTTGCTCATGTAATTTTATTTTCAGTTCTTAACCACCACTGATTTCATGTTTAGTTGTAACCCCTGTGCTATATGTCTTAAAGGGATAGTTCACCCAAAAATGAAAATTCAGTCATTATCTACTTGCCCTCATGCTGATTGAAGGCCAGGTTTAGTTCTTTTAGTCCACAAAACACTGCTGGAGTTTCACAGGAAAACAGTGTTGCAGAATCTCCCGTTGAAGTTTAAGTCAATGGTGACTAGTTTTCAAATATAAAAAAAAACAACAAAATAAGAACATGAAATGCCTCCATACTGCTCGTCTGGTGTAATCAAAGTCCCATAAAGCCCTGACATGCCAAGTTGACTTAAAACAAAGTTATTTACATCGTGTTTTTAGCCTAAATCCTCACTGTAGATCCTGACCTCGAAGCCATGTTAATGTGCACTTGCAAACTGTCTGAACTGGGTGTCTGCGGTGTGACGATGTGCAGACAGCATGTTGGGACTTTAGGAAACTTGGATTACACCTGATGAGCAGTATGGATGCCATTTATGTTTTTTGGCAGTTGTTTTTTTTTTTTTCTGTTGGAAAACTGGTCACTATTCACTTAGATTGTTTGAGACATTCTACACTGTTTTCCTGTGAAACTCCAGCAGTGTTTTGAGGACTAAAAAAATAAACCCAACCTCTCAGTCTGAATGAGTGTGTAGATAATGACTGAATTTTCATTTTTCAGTGAACTATCCTTTATTGTTGCTGAACATTTGCCCTCAGGGGCAGTGGGGATCAATTAAGTTCCTCTTAATATACACTAACTTGTTCTCAGTTCTTCATATTATAGCTGATCAAAGTCAGTAATTTAAAAAAGTGCTTCAATGACAAAACGACAACATAATAATATATGAAATTTAATTTAATTATTTATTTCTATATCAAATATTTTTATACACCTAAAATTCTGTCTTTATCTGTCATTGTAACAAATGTTACAGTCATAATGATCAAAGACAACATAATATAAATATGTAATAGGCTGTAAATAATCAACATTACATGATAATCTGCATATTAATCTCTAGGAATGACACTGTACATCTTGTAAATTAATCAAATTTATTTACATACATTTCAAGAGACTAAGTTTTGAAATTTATCAGTTTTAGTTTCATTCAATGTTTTATTTCAGTCATGTAAACTTTTCACACTGGCATCAGTTGCCATGGTAACTGACCAAGAATTTAACTTAACCAAGAATGCTAAGTTCTGTCCTTTGGGGGATGTGCAAAAGGTGTTTGTTTCCTGTCCTGACAGTGGAGGTGTCCTGAGAGTAGAGCCTGCTGACTTTTACCACATCATTACATCAGTGTAACTGCTTTGTATCATTGGGTGTATGTCCATTAGTGCATATTGTTGGTTAAACTTTGTCACAAATAAAGAACTCTAAAAAGTCACATGTCATTGTCCTCAATAGCAATGTACTTTCATTAAAGAAGAAGGTGATTGATATATGAAGTTGTACTACTTGTTAGAGTGCTACCTTTTTGTTAGGTGAATTTTCCCACCTGTGACAAGTGAGTCAGGTAAGCAGGGAAACAAAACATTGAGAGAAACCAACTGAACATTACAAAACTATTGTATTGAAATACAAGCAAAGTAAATGTTATTGGATTTATTAACAACATACAATGTGCATTCCAGCAAGATAAACATGCAGATTATCATGTAATGTTGATTGTAGACAGACTATTAATGGTCAATTTATAAGATGTTGTCTTGACTGTTGGTTACAACAAGAATAACTACACATATGTGAAGTGGATACAAATAGGCAAGTATTAAATAATTAAATGAAACATTAAAACCAGATTACTTGATGAAATGTAAAGCAATGTGTGAACTTTGATTTCAACACGACCACAAGCAACGCACGAAGCAACGCAACGCAACGCAACGCAACGAACGCAACGCAACGCAACGGACGCAACGCGCACGGCCCCGGCTCGCGGCGCTCCTGTGGTCCGGCTGGCGTCTGACGGGCGCCCGACCTCGCCTGCGATGAGTTTTTGGGGGGCGTGGCATGCATTTTTTAATGTCTCGCCATGAAACATGAAATTGTTATAACTTTAGTATAAATGATCTGATCTGCACCAGAGTTAAAATATTTGATAAGAGTACTGTACTGAACACATCCACGTGACGATATTCTCTAAAAGTTATACCACCTCCTCCTGGCAACAGGAAGTGAAATGTTTTACATTTTGACGTGCTCCTCCAAGCAGGCTGACCATATCCAAGTCCTGTCTGGTCAGAAAGGTTTTAAAACCATGATAATGCTACTTTGTGAAGATGTTGACATATCGTCAGACAGCGTTGTGATGTCAACACGGCGAAGGTCGATGTTTCGCCAAAACACAGGAAGTTGCATTAACTTCCGTTTACTTGGTCGAATCTCCCTGAACCTTCACATGTTCAATAGTGGTCTGGGCCTGAACATATGATTTGAAATTTGTTGATGGGTGTGGCCACGCACGTGTCATGACTAAATGTCAAACCCATAAAACTTGTGCCCATAGGCTAAACCCAGCCGGAAGTCAGCCATTTTGAATTTCATGGTCAATTTTGACATTTTACATGTCATATTTTAGCGAACTCCTACTACAGAAATAATCAGATTCATACCAAAATCAGTTTGTGCCATCTAGACTTCTTTGTAATCAAAAGTTGTTAAAAAATTTGGTCAGCGTTAACGTGGCGTGGGTCAAGTTTTGATGTCTTGTGATGAAACATATTATAACTTAAAACAGCCATCTACTGTAGTAGGTAATATACTGACTATAGGTACCTCATACTACCCCACTTCAAAAAATCTGAACTATACCTTTAAAGGGACTGTTCACCCCAAAATAAAAAATACATATTTTTCATCTGGCCTTTAGTGCTATTCAACCATCTAAATCTTTGTGTTTGTGAGATATCAGCCATAGAGATAATATAATGGAACTAATGGCACTTGGCTTGTGGCGACCAACGCACCAGATAAGTACATTTAAAATATTGTGTATTTTCTCCCTCTTGTGTCATGCTTACTCACACTGATTTTGGTCAACTCAGCACATAAATAATGAGCACACAAACAGAAATTAAAATTCAGTTCAATGAGTCAACAGCTTTAGATCAAAAACTACAGTAGGTTTGAAGTGCCACTCAGTTCAGTCTTCAGAGTCGAGAGTGAAGAGGAGAGATGGAGAAACAGCTGATCCTTCTCAGTTGCTGAACTGAGCCAATCAGTATTTGCAAACATGTTTTAGTTTGTTTTTGGGGCTTCATATATGCCAGATGGATGGACTTCAGTGAGTTTAAAGTTTAAAAACACAACCTAGTATTTTCTATGTGATGGATGACTTGGTTGATGTTATATGTGGCCTTAGTGGCTTCACTCCATCCGTCTAGTATTTCAAGTTTAGTGAGCAGACTAAAAATTTCTTCAAAATTATTTCTTGAATGTAAACACTAAAGGGCAGAACCATCACAGTCCACATTAAGTGTTCTGGAAAATATTCTCCTGATAGTTTCATTATTCCATTTTCACTTCCTGGATGATCTCTGGTCCATCTGATCAGAGCTGTCAGATTTCAGGATTGTTACCTTGCAGCTCTATAATACAGAGTTCAGTCATAGGCTGCTGGAGGGAAACATGTCCCATCAGTGTTGTTTCCAGGTGTGGTTCAGTCTGATGAGCTGACTGTGCTGCTGTGAATTCATGTTCTTTGAATATGTTAACAGCAAATCCAGAATATGTGTCTCAGTTGGTTTTTTTTACAGCAGTTTGTGACACACAACCTTTTCTGGTCTGGGCTGTAAACAAACCTAATAGCCAACAGTTTGCAGGACTGTTGGCGAGAGATACATGCACAACAAGTTTATTCATTAAATAGTTTAAAAGTCAATTGACTCTAAAGGTTTCATACACTATTTTAAATTAAGGATATGAAGTTAACTCAATAAGTCTTTAAAAAGTAGTAGTTAGTTAAATAGTTAGCATAGTTTCACTGCTTTATCTTGCTGTCAAACAGCCTTTTCTGATTTGAAACCACTGTTGCATAAGCCACATATTGTTCTCCTTAAGGAAATCAGTAATAACAGGAGTTGCTGGACTGAGATTGGCTTGATGTTAGTTTGTGTTATTGGGTGAATTCAGTGAACAGACCAGTAACTTTGTGTTTTGTGAAGTAAAATTACTAATTTTCCTCTACGAGTCCGGTTTCTTTGGAGAGAGCAATATTTGGTTTATATAATGGCAGTTTTGTCGTCAGAAAAGTCTGTCCGACACTGAAATTGTGAAAATATTCTAATATATTGAACAATTAAACTGATGTTGATTTTTTTTTTTTAGGTGGACCTTTTGTAAGTGGCTAAAATACGTTTTGCTGCTGACCCTGTCAACAGCTGTATGTTACTAAACTTTCATTCTGGTGCTCCTGACTATTGGTAAGTACTTCATACAACCCCACTTCAAATAATTAGAACTATCCCTTTAAGTTTGACTATTTTCACAACAAGAAAAGTGAATGAATAAATAAATGTATTAAGAAATATATACTGTACACTAATGCAACAAATTTCTTGTGGAGGAGGTTTTTAGAAAACAGCTTTTGGACCATCGTGTAGTGAAACTGTTGAATAAAATACAGATTTTTAACAAAAATTAGTTATTTATTTACTTTATTTTTACATTATACATAGCTTTTCAGGTCTTGGGTATTTTAAACTCCTGTTGTACATATTTGTTTTGGTTATTTTTGGTGTTATTTGTTTGTTTGTCATCTGCTTTGTCTTTCTTAACAAACTGTAACATGTTTGTGACACGTCTGTGTAATTTGTCTGCACATGTACTAACTTTAAAATATTTTAACCCAAACTAGATCCTGAGGTGTATATAAAAAGGAAAGATATTTAAAAAAATATAATATATATATATTTTAATTATTTCAAACCCTTTATTGCCTGTTGCTTTCTATGAACTCCATGAACTGTGTTTCTTCTCCCTCTGAGGGTGGGTTTATCTAATTTATTTCATTGTATTTTGTTTTATTTTACTTTACTTTACTTTATTCTGCTGTTTGTGACAAAGCCAGTGCTGTTTGACTTTATCTCTGCCGTCGTTCCATTTGCTCACGCTGTATAAAGGACCCTGTGAATTCACTCACCGCCCACAGCCGAGTCCAAGAATGTGAATTGTTCAATTGGCCGACTGTGTGCTGAGGCCCGGCCTTGATAACGATGCCTCAGATCTAGATTGTTCTGCATGATTAAGCAGAGACTCCCCCCGTCCACCCTCCTCCCTCCTCCCTCCCAAAAACAGACGTTAATGTAACCTTGTCTCTGGGCTCTGTTGTTGTGGTCAACCACATCTTTGTGTCCGGCACATGTGTAGGGAGTTGTTCAGAAGTGAACAAACAAGATTGATTATAAGTTAAATGTCAGAACAGAACTTATTAACTCGTCTTTTACCTCTTTCCCTTTGCAACATGACCCTGCCTATAGAAGAGGGGATTGTTCCACATTTATTCTGACAGTTATGGGAAAAAAACATTTCTTTTGAGTATATGTGTGTTGTTAAAACATTTTTTTATTATTCATGTGACTTTTTATTATTATGTCATGCACAAATTATGTGTCCAGCCCAAACAAGCTCACATGATGCCATTATTTAGAAAAAACAAACCAGAAACCAGAGCAGCAACATAAAACAAATAAACAATCCTGATGTTTTTTCCAAGCTTTAGGAACAAAGGTAGCTAACTAATAAACATTAAATTAATTTAAAAATTAATGTATTTCATCATAAGACGGACAATACAGAAGTAGATTTGATTAATTCTCAACTTCACCTGTTTCCCTCTTGGATGTTTTTAAATCTGCCAATTTCAAAGGTCCAAAGGAAGGATTCTCTGTTCTCAGCTGTGCAACAAAAGACCTTTGAATTCCTCATAAGTTTGCTGTGACATAAGACTCAGGGCCAAAATTGTGATTTGAATATATGTCATTTTGGCCGTCCATAAAAGTACAAAAACAGTGAACCTACTGTAGGTACGTCAGCCTTACTGCATACTATTCAAGTACATTTTGAATTGTCACCTGGTGTGTGAATTTTGTGTTTTCTTTTACTTAAAGGCACAAATTGGTGCAAAATAAACAGCATATAAATGAAAACAACATATAAATCAATCTTATGCCCTTGGCTAGAAGATGAACTCTCTCCCCAGCCACGTCCCTCACAAGACACTGGGAGTCACGTGTCACAGAGAGCAAAGCTTTACTGTTTGTTCCATCACTGCACTTACATAATAAACTTCAGTTACATAATATGCTGTACTTATAACACCTGACCTCCTTTGATACTATAGTTCTCAGTGGATTTTGATTTAAAGTCAGGCTGTTTTTAGATATTCAAGTATTTCAATTATTGGCTTGGATTTTCTTTAGTGTGTCATTTTGCTGATACTACTGATGCAGTTTTAGTCAATATTAAATAAATAAATACATAAATTAATTAATTTCCCTATGAAATAAATAAATGGGACAATAAGTTTGTAAATAAATATAAATGAGCCAGTATAATCCAATAAATAGTTTTTTTTTTCTTTAAAAATTCTGCTTTTCAAATACTATTTTTATTTATTCTAGGGGACTTATTTCATAATGCCACAATGCCCTGAAATAAATAAATGTGGTCCTCTAAAAAATATACCAACTCATTTATATATTTACATTTATTTCTATATTTATTGCCCCATTTATTCATCTCAGGATCAGTTTTATAGCCGTATTTGTTCGTTTGTTTTGGTATTCAAATAATAATACATCCTTTAAACTTATGAAACTTCTTAGATAACAGCGTAAAAGGGAGGAAAAGTCTCTGAGAAGGGGTGGTAGGAGGATAAAGTTTTGTAGTGAGACATGTCGGGTCATCTGTGTGTCCTTGGCCTGCAGCAGTTGGACGGACGCGGACCTCTCAGCCCGGGCGGTAAGAAGACAGATAAGACTCTGCTCGCCCAGCAGCTGCACCTCAGGAAGGAGGAAACAGACCCAGAGGAGTTCAGTCAGAGAACAGAGAGGTGCACCAGATTTTGTGAGAGCATGTCGACATATTCACACACACACACACACACACACACGGTTCATGTTAATGGATCCAGAGCTCAGTGAATGAGAGACAACAAAGAGACGACCTTGGTGCTCTTTAGACTGCACGTACACACACGCATGAAGACAGCTGCTGGAGAGATTCAAGCTGTCCAACGTCTGTCTGTCAGTGACCTACAGCCTCAGGCGGCAGCCAACACAACAACAGAGAGCTCAGGACCTGAAATATAACGGCAGTGGTGCATGACTACTTTCTTTCTCCTCTCTCCTCTTCCTGTGTGTGTTGTGAATGTGTGAGTTGGGCTGTTTACTGCCAAGAATCTGGCAGTACAATATGCATCATGATACGGGGATCACAGAACAATGTATTGCAATATATTCTGATACTATCAGATGGGTGTTCTTTTGTAATATTGTAATGTAATATTAGGAAAACTGTCATGGTATGAAGAACACACCACTGAATGAAATCTGAGCTCAAAAAGTTTTTTTTATGCAGTCAGAACAGTGAAGATTGATAACAACACCGCTATCTAGCAGTCGGCGGTTTAAACACAACACAACATGAACCGCTGCTTTGAATCTTTGCATGCATCAGGATACAGTGTTTTGAGAATCTGTACAGTAAAACAAAACACAGTGTTGTGATACTCAAGCACATAATCAATATTTTCTTATACTCTTAGTAGTTAAGGTTAGTGGTTAGAATTAGGTTGAGTACTGAAAATCTGTGCTCAAGCAGAAGTACTTTTAACTTCTTTTAACTGTTAATGTTAAATGCATTATCAGTTGCAGGAATGCAATTAAAAGATATTTCTGTTTCTGCAAAACGTCAGTCTAAATTACTCCTAAAAACTCCTGCACTGTCCTGGTCAGTGGTCACTGTCACCTCTCCAAACCTGTGCTGCTTTGCTGTGTATTGTTGTTTTCATCGGCCCACTTGTGTTCAGATTGCAGGCCTGTTCAACTGGCGACCCTTTAATGACCTCAGTCCGGCCCTTTGATCATTTTATTTGAATAACCTGAAAAACATAAAACATGAGTTCTGTATCTATGATTGTTCATTAGCATCGTTCATTAGAAGATCGTCATTTTATTGGTCGGCTAATGAGCCCATTTGTTGTTGTTCAGACATTATTTTAAAAAGTATAAACTCAGGCTGTTCAAGAAGAGAGAGTTTAATGAAAAAAGTTGTAAAATGAGGGATACCTGAGTGTCACAGTTATTGGAGCATGTATGTGCCCAAAGTGAGGCTGTGAGTCTTCTGCAGCAGCCGTGGGTTTGACTCCCGCCTGTGGGCTTTTGCTGCGTGTCATTCCCTCACTGTCTCTCCCCCTTTCCTGTCCTATCATCAGCTAATCTGTCGATTAAAGGCATAAAATTAAAACAAGTAAAATGCAACATAGTGTTTATTAAAACAAGCTACTTGTAATCTAGAATTACAAAGGTATTGGCATTGTTTTTTCCTGAACTTTTGACATGTTTCTTTTGTGAAAACTAATAAAGAGGAGTAAAAAATAAAGAAGGTGCATTCTTTTACACATTTAAATTCCAGACTATACAGGTCAGACATAGGAAATGTAAACATCGGGACCCCAAAAGTCTAGATTCTCAGATTTCAGCTTCTTAAATGTGAATATTTTCTGGTTTCTTGACTCCATTATGACAGTAAACTGAATATTTTTGAGTTGTGAGTAAACAAAGACATTTGAGGACAGCATCTCAGGTTTTGGGAAACAGCGATGGGCATTTTTCACCATTTTCTGACATTTTAAAACAAACAACTATTAATCAATTAATCGAGAAAATAATCGACCGATTAATCGACTATGAAAATAATCATCAGTTGCAGCAATAATAACAATAATGTGAGTAGTTGTAATTCATTATTTTCACCCCTGAGTTTAGGGCAGGATTATGATAAGGAGCTAAGAAATGCATTATGTCAATGACACGTCACCACGAATACAGTAACACAAGTCTGTGTGTGTGTGTGTGTGTGTGTGTTATATGGGGCGTAACATGGCTGTAGGAGCATGTACAGTAGGTCAGCTACAGGAATCACCAGAGAGGCCGATTAACTGACTGATTGAAACACACTGAACTGTTATTCAACTAATTACTTGTCTAATTACAGAAAATGGGCCAGTGACACCTACATGTCAGCCAGAAGAGGCAGAAACAACCACCTTTCTCTGTGAGGAATACTTCAAATGCTGCCTGGAGCTGATATGTTTTCAGCTGAACTGTCATTTTCCCTGCGAAATGTCACTTTTCTGGCCCAAATCAAAGCAATGGAAATGGGTCACGGTCGCAGTTGGTGGATGGAAGCTGTGAGGATGTGACAAGGAGCAGCGCCAAGGGGGGAGACATGAAGGGAGGACACAGGAGTTGGGTAAGAGAGGCCGCGAACCAGAGAAAACTATACTGATGTTAACGCGGTTTGATGTCATGTATTTTCTTTTTAATTCAAGATTATTTCTGTTGTAATCAAGATGTAAACATGAGTGACCAGTGAGTCTGTCTGGTGTAATTGGATGCTTTCATTTGTTATGAATGCTTTTGTGCGTGCATCATACATATGTGCGTGTCCCTGTATGTGTGTGTGTGTGTGTGATGTCAGTCTGCCCACGGCGGTGCAGTAGAATGGGTTGTGCTGAATATAAATCAGGTGACTGAACAGGCGGGGGTCTCTTCCCAGACAAGCCCAGAAGATTGTGTAATGCCCACTCCTACATTACTGGTTTGCATGTGCACACACACACACATAAACACACGCCCCTTCACCACACAACAAGCGGTGTATTTACCAGTCTGCCTTCAGATCAACCACCCGGGTGGAGCACTGGAAGCTGACTGGACTCTGTTTGGAGCTTTAATGTAAACTGGACCTTGAATTTCTTCTTTCCGGTTGGATTATTTTGGCGTTAGTTGGTCTGATTTGATTTTTGGTGGCAGCGTCTTGGCCTACAAGGTCATACAACTTGAACTTTTCTCTGTTTTTCCAGCCTTTGTCCCGTTATATTCCCTGCTGAACTGGTCTCGTCCTGCCCTGTGGATGCTGAGGCTGGCGGGTGACCCTCAGAAACGAGGAGGCGAAGTGGTGACCATGTGGATCCCGACCCCCAGCATGACCCTCCCTCAGCGGATGGTGCTGTACGGGACGTGCATGGTGGCGCTGATGAACTCTGTGGGCCTGCTAGTGCTCCTGGTCCAGCAGAATCAGCAGCGCGCCTGGCTGGAGCAGACGGAGGCGAGGGTGACGGAGGTGGAGCAGAGCTCGGTGGTGGAGTTCCTCCAGGAGGTGCCCAGAGGAGCAGCGGGGCTTCAAGCAGAACGTCCTCAATACCAGTACCAGTACCAGTCCCAGTCCTCCAGGAATAAGAGGAGTGAGGAGCTGGAGAAGGAGCTGCAGCAGGAGGCGCACCACGAGGAACAGGAGGTCCATCAGCTGGACGTGCAGGAGCAGGAGGTCAGCCAGGAGGTGGGAGAGGAGACGGAGAAGAAGATGAAGCACGAGCTGAAACACAAGCAGCGACACAGCCAGAGTTACCACAAGATGCACGTGCAGGACGACATGATGATGATGATGACTTACTCCATGGTGCCGGTGAGATCAGATAGAGGATTGCATATTTTTAGGGTGCAACTAACAATTATTTTCATTATCGATTAATCTGTTGATTATTTTCTCGATTAAGAACTGTAAAAATCAGTTGATCAGTGTTTCCCAAAAGCCCAAAGTCATGTCCTCAAATGTCAACTCAAAGATATTCAGGTTAGTGTCAAAGACGACTAAAGAAACGAGAAAATATTCACATTTGAGAAGCTGAAAACAGAGAAGTTGGACACTTTTTCTGAAAAAAAAAGGACTGAAAACAATTAATCAATTTTCAAAATAGTTGGTAGTTAATTTAATATGTCTATTAATCAATTAACTGATTAATCGTTCTATATATTTCATTTTCCCTTTTTTAAATTTATTTTTTAATTATTTTGGAGGATAATATATGAGAGAGGAGGAGTGAGGGAGTGCAGGCACACAGATTTATAAATTCACTGCACTGGTCACAGTCTAAAGTATCTTCAGTTATTTTGTCAATGCCAACTTTTCAATTAAACCTACCACTTTTTGGTAATTTGATCACTTGCAGACTCATTTGATAATGCAGTATGCACCACTCACACAAAGCAAACTGAAATAAAAGGGACCTTTTTCACAGCAGCCATGTTGATATGGAATAACAGAGTAAACACAGGTGTTACCAATGATAATATTTAAGGTCCCGTTCCATTTAGTGTAGCAGAGCCTTTCCTTTCCTTGCCTTTCCTTCCTTCCTTACCTTAAGTATCATTAGTAACACCTTTGTTTACTATTTCATGTCATAACGACAGCTGTAACATTTGCTTACATTACTAGCGAGAAAATTAGCTTTTCCATAACCAGCTACAACATTCAGATACTCGCGTAGGTTAGTCTTCTTGACAAAATCTGGTGTTGGAGCGTCCGAATAAATGAGAACTAACAGGTGACAGTGCACCTTCACACAGATGAAAATACATAAAACACCTTCACACTGATGACATTATTCATGTCTGTACACAGGCGCTGGCTTATAAAAAAAAAAAAAACAAGTGTGTAGGTTGATCATCACTCTTAGAAATAAAGTTGTACTTACATCACAGGTGCTCTCTCCTTCATACATCCATGGAAAGAACTCATGGTCGCTATTTTGTCCCTCTGAAACTTTCAGAAAAACAAACAAAAAAAAAAAAGAAAGAAAGAAGCTTCTTCTTTCTTGGCTGCTTCTTTCAATTTTTGCTTCTGAAACTCTCTTTTGTGTTTTTACTCTGCTGTTTGTTTCACTTAAGCTACTCGCTGTCGTGACCCTTTGCTGGCTAACTTTCCTGTGTCAGTGTCAGTAGTACTGCAGTATAACCCAGAATTCCCACTTCGTACATTTTCTAACATCAAATCATTCATTAATCCTAATTTAAATCAATAAACTATATGCATGTACATGTTAAACTGATTTTGTGTTATTATAATATTATTTATTTTGGGTATATGACATCAAAAATGTGACATCATGAAGTAAGTGTCTTATTCAATTAAGCACTAAGTCCCACACAGCAGGTAAAAGCCTGTTGATTAGCCGTCTTTACCCAATGACAAGTAATTAGTCGTTCTTTTGAAATAGATGGTAGGAAATCACATAAATATCAAGGCTCATCCATGCATAGAAGAGGAAAAGGGCTTAAAAAGACAAAACTCCAGCAACGCTTGTAGTATTTTAAACATTTTATTTTAAACATATTTTAATTAAATAACATTGCACAGTATTTTTATAGTGGTGAATTGCTACTTATCACTTTTAAAAAGTTTAGTTTTAGTTAAAAAAAAAAAAAAAGTTGCTTGAATTTGAAGTTGAGGTCATTTTTTTGAAATGACTCAAAACAAAGAAAATTTCCTGGTCAAATAATTTTGACATTAATTCAGTTGTACATCAGAGAACGTGAGCTTGAGTTATTAAGTTGACCCAGCAACTCTTCAGTCAAACGGACAAACATTTCTAATATTTAACATTTATTACTTTTAATTAACTAATTCAGGACTACCCATCATCATGGTTTGCAGTGTTTTTAATATTGTGAAAACAAACAACCATGACTGATCTTAAAGTGTGTTAGAGACACACAACAAGTTTCTGTTATTTACATTCATTCAACTCATTTCAGGTCACAAGACTTTAAGTTAGAGGAACTTTTTAAGCTCTGATGTGTTTTGAAAATAAATAAATTTTAAGCTTAACTTGACCAAATGAAACTTGTGTATTTAAATTGAGTTATTGAGAAAACATATGCTGATTCCATTAAAGGATATTTTTGTGTACTCTAATCTGCTGCTAAAATTGAACACATCACAGTATTTTAATTCTATGTCTATGTTTTCTTTTCCTTTTTAGATCAAATTGTTGATCGACATTTGCAACAGCACGAAGGGAGTCTGCATAGCCGGTATGTCGTACTTATATACTTTAAACTCCTCATGTCCAAAATAATCATAATTATAATTTTCTACCCTCTAACATCCTCATATGTTCTGTTGTAGGACCTCCAGGACCGCCTGGTGAGTGAATCCTCGATCCTGGATCTAAATTTAAAATCTAGCCGTACTGTACGTCTCCTTTGTGGTTTAGTGACCCACATCCTCTCATTCAGCCCGTGGTGAAGATTTTTTTTTTGTGTTTCTGTAGGTTTGCCCGGTGCGGACGGTTTGCCCGGCCACAATGGGACTGATGGCCTCCCAGGACTGAATGGACCACCCGGGGCTGATGGGAAACGAGGGAAAAAAGGTAAGGAAATAGGAAATGCTCTAATTCTGGTTTTACTCACCATCCATTTTTATTAATGCCCCGGGGCAGTGCTGGCCATTTTAGTGAAGAACTGCGGGAACAATGTAACAGTCAAAGGGTTGAGTGTAACCTGGGGTCAGAAATACCAAGAGACACACACAGTCACTTAAAATCATACACACGCACGCACAAAAAGACACTAACGTACCAACACACTCAACAGAGGTTAGAAGTAACTAAGTACAAATACTTAGTTATTGTACTTTTTTTTCAAGTATCTGTATTTTTCTTGAGTATTTATTTTTCTGACAACTTTTTATTTTTACTCTCTACATTTTAACACAAACATCTGGACTTTCTTCTCCTTACATTTTCAAAACAGGCGCCCTACTCATCATGGTATGACACCTTCCCAACATCGAAACTGAGTTTGACCGAAATGGACGAGACAATAACACATAGAAAAGACGAATCCTGGGTGTACTGATCAGTGCATATTGTGCATGACAGATGTAACATGAAAACAAGACGCAACAAGATGAAAATGAAAATTTCAAAATGTTAAAAAGACGTAACAAAACAAAAAATGATGTGAAAGATATAAAAATTAAAACTATGTACAGATGGCACAAGCCCAAAATGATGTGGACAGACTAACAGGACGAAAATGACCTGGAAACAACGTAAAAAACACAACAAGACAACAATTATGGAAAATAAGTAACAAGAAAAAAAAAACTACGAAAAAGATGTAGCAAGATGTTTCAAGACAAAACTATGTAAAAGACATAACAAGACGGAAATGAAGTAAAAGACGTAATGAGACAAAAACAAAGTGAAAGACATAGTAAGACATAAGAAGACAAAACCATGTAAAAGACACAACAAGACAAAAACAACGTAACGAGATAAAACTATGTAAAACGTAACAAGACAAAAATGACCTAAAAGATGTAATAAAATGAAAACAATGTAAAAGACATAAACATATCAAGACAAAAAAATGTATGTAAAAGACACAACAAGACAAAAACAATGTAACAAGACAAAATTCAGTTTAAAAAAATTAGACTAAATTGACATTAAAATAGTAACAAGATAAAATTGCTGTAAAAGACGTAACAAGACAAAACAGAGAGACAGACTCGACTGCAGAGAAAAGGTGATGTTCAGTTAGCACTGCACAGAAACAGTCAGTAAAAATGTCCTTCAGGGGACAACTTTTTGCTTTTATTTCTTTTCAGAGCCTGCACTTTTTAACTTTTACTTGAATAAAGATGTTGAATCAGTACTTCTACTTTCACCGGTCTTTTTTTTTTTTTTTTTTTTACAAGTATCTGTTCTTCTACTTGAGTAAATGACGTGTGTACTTTTGCCGCCTCTGACGCTCAGTGTCCTGATCCGTCCATGTATCATAATGACGTCATGTTTTATTCATTCTTCTTGTAATTCATAAATGACTGAAGAGGCTGGAACAGCTGCCTTCCTCTCACATTCTCTGATAATATTATTCATCTCTGCGGTTTTGGGCTTCAGCTAAATGATCCGGAAATATTCTCCCACTTCAGTCTGTTCTCCTCCACAGCGGACGGCGTGATTCACCCGAGCAAGTCAATGGAATAATTCATGGTTTCTTAACAATAGGGGCAAAGTGTATTGAGTTTATGAATGTGATCCTTGACATAATGATCCTCCGCAGGGCCGGCAGGTGAGAAAGGAGATCCTGGTGAAAAAGGAGAGCGAGGAGAGCCCGGTCCACCTGGAGAGAAAGGCCAACCATCCAATGATATCATTATTGAGGGTGAGTAGCTTTACACTCTTAAATTAAAATTAAAATGATGTTGGATGTTAACAGTAGACTTTTTCCATCGGAGCCATGTTGATATATAAAAGTAGAGTAAACACAGTGACAGGAGGGTCCTGTTCCATTTAGCTGAGCCTAACTAATTAAATCACGGTTTAACATTAAATTATATTGTACCAATCTTTTAAACTGGCTTAAAATTAAGAAAGACTAGCTTGCAAACAATACAACATTTTGTAAAGGAAGACAAAACAGCCTCTCTTTAATACTTCCTATGTCCCAAGAGCGCTCAAATTTGTTTTTATTTATTTTAATTTGGATAAGCAAGCATCTCCATATTGATTAAACAATATTAAATTTTGGTTTTTAAATTTAAACCTGGATTTACTTGTTTTAAATTTAGTTTAGCTAAACTCTGATTATAACTAAATGAACCTTTGTTGGTGACCCAGGCTTAGTGTAACAGAGCCTTTCCAGTGAGCCAACATGCACACAGCAGCACCAGACTCTGTTTATCACTGCTAACACCTGTGTTTACTCTATTTCATGTCAGCATGGCTGCTGTGAAAAATTACTTTTGCAGTCCTTTCTTTCAAAATGCTCATCCTCAAAATAAATCAACATTTTTATACAAACAGAGGGTTTAGATGTCCTCTCTTCTTTGTACAGGTCCTCCTGGTCCTCCAGGACCTCCTGGGCCCATGGGCCCTCCTGGACCTGAAGGTCCCCCCAGAACAAGGCACCACAGAGCCAACCTTCAGGCTGCTCAGACCCTTGGTAAGAGGCCTGTGTCGACCTATAGTTGAGATGAAAAGTTCATTTTTGACCTTGTTAACAGTAGCTGGTGAAACGTCCGCCACAACGTCCATGTGGTCACTGTTCTGAAGCTTTTGATCATATCTCATGATCTTCCTCAGCAGATGGCGTTCCCTTGCCTGGCGTTGCCAGACTAACTGCAAATATGAATTATCAGTCTGAGCAAATGAAAACATGAGCTCGGCAGGTTCGTCTGGTTCCCATACTCGGACTTTGACCCCTCACAGAACTGAGCCTTCTTAAGTCCTGCTCCTTTTGGTACCTCGGTCAGCTTTCTCCTCTCCTGTTTCTTGTACTTAGATACGCTCTGTGCTAGACTTGTCTATTTTGAAAAGAAAACCAAGTTTAAAAGTTGTTGCTGGCACAGGTCTCTTTGTAAATACTATAAGGACTTAGCGCTGAAGTCCACGAAGCGTTCAGAAAGCAAGAATTTTAAAAAAAAATCTAATTTGAACATCTACGTACAATTCCGTAAAAAACGGGCAACTCTATCTGCTGAGGAAGATCATGTGATATGATCAAAAGCTCCACAACAGCTACTACACCGGACCTTGTGGTGAGATTGTTTGTTTTGTTCCTAACAGGGCTGTTACATGCAGTTCCAAATGATGAAATCTCATACGTAAAGGAGGCGTGAAACTACACGAGAAGCCTGTGAAGAAGAGCGGTGAGTTTGCAGAGTCTATGTGTGTGTGTGTGTGTGTACGGTGTGGTGGAAATTCTCTGCTACCGGTTCTGCTGGTGAAGAATGAAATAGAGACTTCTGCCGGCCGACAAGGTTTTATTTCTTTGCAAAGAAAGGTCAATCAACACGAGCGGTCAAGATGAAGAAAGACCCCGAGCATTGGGAAACCTAAACATTTTATACCATATAGAAGCCCACCCCTGGGGTGTGTTTTACATCCTTTGTCTGCTGCAGGGTCGGTCCCTTACCCAAAGGTGTGTATTCGCACCCTTTGTCTCTTTCAGGTACCGGTACCGACCCCCTGAGGTGTGAAGTTAAGATGTCTAGACAGTTTAAAATACAAAAGGATTTGGATATTGATGAAGAAGCAAAAGGGAAGTTGGGCGTCTCAAATGGTTGAAGTGCAAAGGAATTGAATTAACAATTACAATTACAGAGTCTGACATTTTGGTGAGAAGGTGGGAGATTGGGTATCTCAAGGAAGTCAAAATTACAATTACAATTCCTCCCTTTTGTCCCATAGGACAACATAAGAAGGAAAAAGGAACATGCTTGTGATCACATAAACAAAAAAAAAATTTGCAGTACATAAATTTTACACAATTCATAGAGGATGTCATATAATAGTTCCTCAGGTACCTATCTAGTCAAAATTGTTGGAGAAATTTGTTGAACCATCATTTTAGCTGTCACCTTAGCAGTAATAGTCTTACACACTGATCGTAAAAATAGTAACAAAGAAAATAAAACAGATTATTCCAAAAGAAACATATTGAACTATGTTTGTACCCCAACAACCTAATATTGCTTCCTACCATTCAAATGGATTGCTAATATCATTGGTATGCACTTCATTAGTGATGTGTCTAATATGTGTGGTAATATCCGAAAGGCTAGCATTGTAATCTGGCACATACGTACATTACACTAATCACTGCACAGGTACCACCCTGGGATGTCAGGAGATAGTTTAAGGCTGCTTGGTTCTGTAACGCAATCAGACGAGTTGCAGCCAACTCTGTTGATAGAAGAGACAAGCCGAAAAAAGTTGTGTTCACTAAATTTTCTCTTATTTGATTCAGGGATGACAGTACACCATGAATGGGCATGCCAAGTAGGTGACTCCAATATGTTGTGAGTTGGTATTTAACATATCATGTTTGGATCTGGGGATGCTTAATTCTGAGAAAAATTGAAGGTAATGTGTTCATTACTCGCATTGCTGGGACTACATAACCTAGACCACACAAAGTTTTTAGTCCACATATCCAGTATATTCCATTTCATGTGGGAACGGAACAGAAGGATGCAGCTGGGGCCAATCTATCAAAATAAATGTCCAGTGTTACACAGGCTGTAGATTGGAGATGATAGTCTAAAATCCAGATTCTAGAAAATGTCTTTGGAACTGGAGAGAGTGCAGTGTCACATTTTGAAATGTCCATGCTGTGTTCATTTCCAGTGCCTCTGACAAACCATTTCAATGGTCATGGAATTACGCTCAGAAGGATGGTAGCAGGGGCATCCATGCCTGCCTGGTGCTTGCTTGCAGGTGTTTTGCAGTGTAACAGTCTCACTACAGGGACAACTGGGTGTAGTATAGTTCATGGGGGTAAAATGTATATGTATTTATATGCAATAGTTGACAGGTATCACAGTCAGAGATTGGCAAAGCCATCCGTGGGAGGCCCTTGTTGGTACTTTGGGGAATGAGTCCACACATAATAGTTGGTAGATTTTGGACTGTGATCAGCTACCATTCTGGCGAAGTTGAGATAAGTATTTGTGGAAATACTTTGGTCATGTGTGGGAATGTCACTGTTTCTTTTCTTTCAAAGAGTGGGACTGCATCTAGGGACGGCTTAGCTATTCTCAACATCCTGGTGGGGCAGTGGCTGTCATTGTGGATACAGGACCTATCAGAGTGACTTTGTCCCCTTGGGTTGTTCTAGAATCAACAAGCCATAATGGCAATAATCCGGGCACAAGGGTGGTCAGCAGCAGAGATGTTGGTGGTCCCTGTAGGTACTCAATCAGATGAATGCCGATCCATGGCGTCTGGCTGAGCCATTGATCTGGGCTGGACCACGTTGACGTCTTGATGATCTGTCGATCTGTGCTGCTCTGCGTTGACTTCCTGATGATCCGTCTTTCTGCGCTGCCCTGCGTTGACTTCTTGATGATCCGTCAATCTGTGCTGTTTTGCATCCACATCTTGTTGAGCTGTCATTCTGCGTTGATCTGTGGTGACTTCCTGTTGAGCCATCATGCTGTGCTGGTCCACGTTGCAGTCAGTTGGTCTTTGCAGCAGAAAGTGTAGATCCATGTTGGTGTGGACTACTTCGCAGTGGTCTAATGGTCAGCAGTGGTTGGGATGGACTAGTTCATCTGGGCTGGAGAGTGTTCTTTTCTTTGTGCTGCTCCATGTAGATGAGGTCACCAGGATGGATGTTGCCACGGTCACCAACAGCAGGAGAAGCTTGGGCTACTATTATCTGTGAATGAAGAGCTTTTGATGGGAGAACACAGCAGCTTGCAAAAAGGTCAATGGCAGTCATCATTCATCACAGCCAATTCTAGGTGTGAGGGTGTGGAAAGAGGAGTCATTGGAGTGGACATTCTCCATTAGAATGTCGTGGGCTCATAGTCCTGTTAGTCTTTTGGCTCTGTTTCTCATTGTGATTAAGACAATGGGCAAGAGGCTTTTAGTTAATTTGAATGAGACAAAAAAGCATTTCAACAATCACAAAGGCATTTTTTTTTTTTTTTTTTCATATCTAAAGCATGGGCATTTGTATGATGTCTCTTTGCATAATTATAAGGGGTCCCCAGCAGATAGGACTGGCTGCTTGGATACACCTATGGCAAAAATTGTTCTTAAATTATTACAATCTCAAAACCCATGCAACCAACCATTTCCCCCTTTGCTTGTGTGGGACATGTCATGTGCCACACAAGCAAGTAGAGGAAGTAGGGAATCGTGGGGCTACTGCGCGGCCATTGCAGGAGCGCCACAAACCCTTAAATTAAAAGGAATGACAACAAAAAGTCAAAGGCAATCAAATCAAATAAAATAAACAAAAAGAAAAGAACAAAATTATACAAGGAAAAATATTTGTGTTGTATTGTGTCCCATTACCTCTGGCTCGGTGCACTGAGTGCACTCTACTTAGTAACTTATTGGGGCAATTCAAAGTCACACAATACTGAAAAAATGAATAAAAATTCTGCGGTTTGACCATTTCTCACACCTGGCTGTAGTGGTACATTCAAGACAAGTATATCAAGTTAGGTTGCATACAACAGCAGCAACACACACACAGATACCCCCGGATGGAGCATAGGGTAGCCTCTGTGCTACAACAACAAAAATAATACTTGCTGTACTGTACTAGTACTCTAGTATAGGATTCCACAAAAAGGCAACTGCAAAGACAGAAATGACAAAAGAAACAAATAGATTATCAAAATCCAACACTCTAGTTTTTTTTTTTTTTTTTTTTTTTTTTTTTTTTTTAAGTTTGCTTCAAACTTGGCTTATGTTCGCAGATTCCCTGAATGTCACTCAACATAACTTCAGTCCTAGGGTTCCCTAATAACATGCTATTGCCAACTTCAACAGGTTTGACACACAGAATAAAAGTAAAGCAACATAACTAAAGTATGACCAAATATAAAGCCTTCAAGTTTAAGTCCTGTTACAGACAGCTGGTATCGATTCATCCTTGAGGTTGGATTGTTACCAGCCAGCACATACCTTGTCATCAAAAATAAACTTAAATTATTCAGCTCTTTTGGTCTGTGAGGTTAGGGTAATAATTTGCACTGGTAGTTTGACACAGTGCTGACAGATTTGTTGTTAACCAAATGCTCGGTAGCTAAAGTCACATAATGGCACACTGATCAAACAACAACAACAAAAAAGGCTAAAAAAAAAGAAAAATTCATCAGCAAATTCTGGATATTGCTGACAAATCCCCCTTGATCAGAGACAAATCGCAGTGCACCTGAGAGTGTGGATTGTGATAGGTGTACTATTCAAAAATGCGACCCAGTGCTCGGCAGGAGCTGACTGGTGGCTTACATACACTGAGACAGATTTCAAACAGGTTTAAAATTTGAATGTGTCAGGGATGGCTCTGAGGAGTCATGACAACTACAGCCAGTGAGAGCAGACACAGCACACAGGCTGAGAGCTGCAGACACAGGCTGAGAGGAGTTAGGAAGGAGAGAGAGAGAAGGGAGAGACGGAAGAGCAGTGGGGCAGCAAACAGGAAAAACCCCCGAATGTAGAAGTACTACAGCTTTGACACATTTTTCTACAAGAGATAAGCAAAAATGAAATGTAGAGCTGCAGGGGCTATTAAGTTATAAAATAGTTCATGAGCTCCATCCCACACACAGTGCTGATGCCGTGCTGTGTGTGGACACAGGCCTGACTATGGGATAACAATGAAATACTGCACAGTAATGCTTTGGTGTTAACAATCTAATATCATTTCTATTGTGTGTTTTCCTTGATAACACCTAGTTTGGAGAGCAGACAAAAGACAAGGAATTCCACCAGGTGGAAGTAATGTGTGACCTCCTGTCTCTGATCAGTCAGGTAGTGTGAAAGGCACAACAACTTCACAAACTCACAACTGCAAGGCAGAGAGAAGCTTAGTGTGAATGGCACAGTGATCTAGCGACTTTGAGAGTCATGCAGTGTGACTAAAACGTAAGATGGGCATAGTAGTCTGGATCAGCTAAAAGGTGTGAAGCTACGGGTGGTAACGTTGCATTCTAATGACTAAGGAGATTAGGGAAACAGCTATTGTCTTGACTGTAGTTTCCAACCATTTCCTAAGGATATTTTATCAGCAAACTTAAAAGCAAAAGTTATCCGAAACCAAGCCAAGAGTTAAAACTAAGTGTGATAAAATTTCCGAGCCGAAAAAAAAAATTTAAGCAGAAAGAAAGAGAGAGAGAGAGAGAGGGAGAGAAATTCTGAGTATGCAGAGAAAAAAAAAATCTTAAGTAGAAAGAAAGCAGGAACAAGATCTAAAACAAAAAAAACAAAAACAAAAACAAAACAACAACATCAATTAAACAAACCAACAAACAAAAACCTACTTTTGTGATAACAATACTTTCAGAATACACCCTTCAGGCCATGTACCTCAATCAAATTACTTTCTATTTCAACTTGCAACTCTTTTCTTTCTTTATGCAACACCTTCTAAAAGCCTTTTAGAATTTCCTTGTCAAATGATCTGTCTAATGGGAAACATTTATCTGTCCCTTGTGTCTATTTAAACCATTCTGGCACATCCAGAACACGATAATTTCCAACATTCACGTACGTACACCATGCTAAGGTTCCTCTTTCACAAACCCACTGTCCACTTGCTTTTACCCATTTCAAAAACAGCAAAAAAAAAGAAAAAAAAGGAGGGTAAAGGTTCTAAAACCACAAAGGTAAAATGAAATATGGATAGATTTCATTTGTACAAAGTAAAACTTCAGTTCGAAGTTTAGAAGCAAGATGGGGAGGGAGGGGAGGAGGAAGAAGAGAAGTAAAAAGAAAGAAATAAGACACATAGACTTTGAAGTTAGACCGAACAAAGTGAACATAACAAAACAAACAAACAAATAACAAGTTTGCTAGCAAGTAGAAAAAGAAGAGAAAAATAGGGCAGGAGCATCATGTATGCATTGTATACCAATTTCGGGTCTCTGCTTCCTCTTTTCACATCTTTAAACATTCTTTTTGACCCTCTATAATTTCTAATTTCAGTTTCAAATTTGCTTTTAGTTTTTTTTTTTTTCTGATATTGATATGTTTTTCAAACTGAGGGATCCCCCTATTGGGAACCCAAACTCAGCTGTCCAGACTTTTAAATATTTAAAGCTTTTATCCCCATATTTTCTTTCTCATAACATCCACAATTGGACCCTCCGGAGAGCCTCTCTCACCGGAGACATTACCCCCCATTCTTTTCTTAAAAGAAATGGGGACACACAATTTTTTTTTTTTTTTTCTTAAAAAAAAAAAAAAAGTGGAACCCGTGCACGACACTTACAATACAGACGTCTCTGTAAGGATTGCTTCGTTAAGCTACAAGCAATGGAAAAGCATCCAAAGTACTTTTAAACTTTGATCCTGAGTCAGATGAGCTGACTCAGACACAATTGTGGATAGAGTGAGAAAAGAGAATATGTTTGCCGAATTAAACCCAAATTTTAAAGAAATAGAATTTAAATGTCAATATTTCAATGCTCACCAGATGAATTTCTCTGACTTGCATTCATGGAATCCCAGCGGTAATGATCTGGGGCGTCTGCGGTCAGTCCTCCCTTCTCAGAAGAGGATTTGAGGTTGGAGGCTGGAAAGCTTTTTCTTCCAGGATGGCCTGTCACTGTCCACGTTCCGCCCCAGACGATCACTCGAGGGATCCCACTTCTGACACCAAATTGTGGTGGAAATTCTCTGCTACCGGTTCTGCTGGTGAAGAATGAAATAGAGACTTCTGCCGGCCGACAAGGTTTTATTTCTTTGCAAAGAAAGGTCAATCAACACGAGCGGTCAAGATGAAGAAAGACCCCGAGCATTGGGAAACCTAAACATTTTATACCATATAGAAGCCCACCCCTGGGGTGTGTTTTACATCCTTTGTCTGCTGCAGGGTCGGTCCCTTACCCAAAGGTGTGTATTCGCACCCTTTGTCTCTTTCAGGTACCGGTACCGACCCCCTGAGGTGTGAAGTTAAGATGTCTAGACAGTTTAAAATACAAAAGGATTTGGATATTGATGAAGAAGCAAAAGGGAAGTTGGGCGTCTCAAATGGTTGAAGTGCAAAGGAATTGAATTAACAATTACAATTACAGAGTCTGACATTTTGGTGAGAAGGTGGGAGATTGGGTATCTCAAGGAAGTCAAAATTACAATTACAACGGTGTGTATACATGTGCAGTATGAGCTGTGTGACAGAGATGTAAACATATAAAATTTTTTATTTCATTTCCCCTCAGAGTGCCTGATAAAGTCTCTGATCAACCCGAGGAACGTGACGAAGATGGACAACACGTTTGGCACGTGGATGAAAGACACCGCTCGGCTGAATGACGAGCGAATATGGGTGGCAGAGCACTTTTCTGGTGGGTTGGTTACGGACGACCTTCAGGATGGGCGCTGGTAGAAAAGATGTTCATCTCAAACCCAGATCCAGATTTTGTGTGTCAGCAGTGATCATTTTGCTCGTTCTCTCCCAGGTCGCGAGGTGAGGGAGTATAACAGCATCGCCTCCTTCCAGAACAAAAGTGGTGACGTTGTGCAACTCAGAAAGTTTTACCAAGGCTGCGGCCACACTGTTCACAACGGTTCCTTCTATTATCACATCGCTGGAACTTCCAGTATTGGCAGGTGAGCCAACGGACATACTTTTCAGTTATTTACATTTGTTCCACTATTTATGATCAGATGAGCAAAGTAACTAAGTACAAATTCTTCATCACTGTACTAAGTAGATTTTTCAGGTATCTGTACTTTACTTGAGAATTTTTTTTTCTGCCAACTTTCTACTTTTACACAAATATCTGAACTTTCTTCTCCTTACATTTTCAAAACAGGCTTGTTGCTTTAGTTCGAATGCATCTGAGGGGAATTGTTAATCATGTTTATTTTGCATCATTGCGCGCCGTCTTCCCAACATCAAGACTGATTTCAGCCTGAATGAATGAAACAACACACAGAGAGATGATTCTTTGGTGTATCCATCAGTGGATATCAAGTGTGACGGATGTTACTTGACTAAAACAATGTAAAAGAAGTAACAAGATGAAACAAGATGAAAACGTAAAATACATAACAAGACTAAAACGACATAAAAGACGCAACAAGATGTAACAAGATGAAAACAGCGTAAAAGATATAACGACAAAAATGACATGAAAGATGTGACTAGACAAAAATGATGCAATAAGATGTAACAAAATAAAAATGACGTAAAAAAAAAGTGGCAAGATGAAAATTACTTTCAAGAGAAAAACAGCATAAAAGATCTAAGAAGACAGAACAAGATCAAAACCACATGAAAGATGTAACAAGAGGAAAACATAAATGACATGACGAGAAATACGACAGAAAAGACGTAACAAGACGAAAATGGCATAAGACTTTTTACTTTTATACTTTGTGTACATTTCTGTATTGTAGTCTGTACTTTTTCACTTTTACTTGAGTAAAGAAGTTGAATCTGTAACCCTTTTCTCACACATGTACACTTAAGCCCAAAATTATTCATACCCCTGTGAAATACAAGGGATTTCTTCATTTTTTCACTCACAAATTAGTATTTCACCTCAGTTTTTACTTAAATAGGACACAAAAGAAAGTCTGAAGCCATAACCGATTTGTGTTTAGATAGAATGTGTAAATAAACATCTTTAACAGGGTGAAAACAAAAAATCACACTGTCCAAAATTATTCATACCCCAGTGATACAAAGACCGATAGCTACAGGATATTCAAACAAACCGTCGTCTCTGGGTCTAAAGTGTTTAATATTGTTCTCAATGTTGCTGAGTTGTTGTATTTTGTTTTTTAACCAGTTTTCAGACAATAAAAGTCGACTTGCTTGTGACATTTCAGTCATTTTCGAGTCAACACAAGACTTGCCATGGCAAAGACCAAAGAGCTCAGTGAGGACTTGAGAACACGCATAGTAAATGCCAAAAAGGAAGGGAAAGGGTACAAAAAAATTGCCAAACAATTTCAGGTGCCAGTAGCAACGGTGCAAAGCATCATCCAAAAGTACCAAAAATTTCACACGGTCAAAAAACCTCAAAGGACGTGGCTGGAAGTCAATAGTGTCACCTCGGCTTGCCAGAAAGATCAAGCGGGATGTTGAAAACAATCCAAGGACTACTACCAAGGCTGTCCTGAAGGAACTGAGTTCAAGTGGTGTGACTCTATCAAGGCAGACACTCCAGCGGATACTGCACCAAAATGGCCTCTATGGACGTCAACCAAGAAAGACCCCCCTGCTTCAACCAAAGCATGTAAAAGCTTGTCTGACCTTTGCAAATACCTACTTAAAGAAAGATGAAAGCTTCTGGTTGTCTGTTCTGTGGTCAGATGAAACAAAAATTGAGCTTTTTGGCCACAGAGATGTGGCTTTCATCTGGCGAAAGAAGGGTGAAGCCTTTAAACCAAAGAACAGAGTACCTACTGTTAAATATGGAGGTGGAAGCATCATGCTGTGGGGCTGCTTTTCAGCAAATGGGCCTGGCAACTTGGTTAAAGTGGAAGGAATCATGAGGAAAGAGCAGTACATCAAGATTCTTGAAGAAAACCTCAAGCAGGCAGCAGAGAACCTGAACCTGGGGGAGTATTGGACCTATCAGCAGGACAATGATCTGAAGCATACAGCCAAGGTGGTGAAGAAATGGTTCCAGGATAATGATATTAACGTTATGAAGTGGCCAAGTCAGAGTCCTGATTTAAACCCCATCGAAAATCTATGGATGGAGCTCAAGAAACGGGTGACAGCACGGAAACCCTCTAACCTCAAAGATCTGGAAACATTTGCAAAGGAGGAATGGTCCAGAATTCCTGCCAATACTTGCAAGAAGCTTGTGAGCAATTATAAAAATCGTTTGGAGGCTGTAATAAAAAATAAGGGGTATGCAACTGATTATTGAGACAGGGTATGAATAATTTTGGACAGTGTGATTTTTTGTTTTCACCCTGTTAAAGATGTTTATTTACACATTCTATCTAAACACAAATCGGTTATGGCTTCAGACTTTCTTTTGTGTCCTATTTAAGTAAAAACTGGGGTGAAATACTAATTTGTGAGTGAAAAAATGAAGAAATCCCTTGTATTTGACAGGGGTATGAATAATTTTGGGCTTAAGTGTATCTGTACTTCTGTTTGAGTAAAGAATGTGAGTACTTTTGCCACCTCTGCCTCTTGTTAACAACTTTCTGCTTGTGTTCACAGATTTGACTTTCAAACCAAGAAGCTTCGCACTCTGACCATCGAGAACGCTCTGCACCACAGCCTCGCCTACCTGCTCCACAACTCCAAGACCTACTTCAAACTGGCAGCAGACGAGAACAGCCTGTGGCTGATCTTCGCCTCCAGCATGGATGACAGCATCACGGTGGCCCAGCTGGACCAGAAGACCTTCTCTGTCACGTCCTACATCAACACCACCTACCCCCGCACCAAGGCAGGCAACGCCTTCGTCGCCTGCGGCGTCCTGTACGTCACCGACACCAAAGACACCAGAGTCACCTTTGCTTTTGACCTGCTGAAGAAAAAGCCGATCAATGTGACCTTCGACCTGAGGCCTCCGGGTGGAGTGCTGGCAATGCTGTCCTACAGTCCGAAGGACAGACACCTGTACGTGTGGGACAACAGCTACGTCAGGCTCTACGTCGTCCACTTCATCTCTGACGACTGAGACGCACGCCGTCTGAAAGTGATGGACATGACTGTTACATAGTGAGAGAACGACGCATCCTGATTACCACCTGTTCACTCCATTTGGTCATGGATCCTAAGCCACGCCCCTTTTTGCTCTCTGCTCCAATAACAGTTGAGCAAGCCTGGTACCCGAGGGAACTCCTCTCTTTTCTTTTCCTGTGTCCTGTACTTAGATATGCTATGTTGAAAACAAAATTTTGAAGGTGGTTAAAAGATGTTGCTGAGGGACCTTTAAAAGTAGGGTTATGGGTTGGCGTAGGTGAGTTATGGTTAGGCTCTTTAGCATATGAGGAGTGTGATTGGGTAGTGGCTTAAGGCAGCGGTTCCCCCACTTTTTCTAGCATCCCCCCCTGGAAAAAAGTTCACACACCTCACCCTACAATTATTATCAATCATTAGCAATAACTGGGGAAGCAACTAAACGAAACTAAAATAATTCAAGTTGAATTTTAGTGAAATAAAGGATAGCATGATGGCACCGTTCCCCCCCCCCCCTACATAATTCATGTTCATTCAACTTTGTTTCACTCTGTATTTCTCTGCGGTCGTCCACACGCCCGCTCCCTGCAGTGGCCCTATGCCTAATTTTGGGAACCGCTGGGTTGAGCAAAGAATATCAGGATAAGCCAGTTGCAGACAGAGTAGGGTGGGCCATGACTTTGCCATCCTGGGAAAAAAAAAGTTGCACACAGGAAACAGGAGAGGAGAAACTGATCGATGTTCCGCCCGGTAACAAGTTTGCTCTGGTATTAGTGTTTTGGAGCACAAAGCAAAAAGTGGCTGACTGTCAGCTGGTCATATTTAGGTTTTCAAAAGAGAAGTACATGTCACACTCAGTCCTGTTGGACGAAGGTGTAAAATCACTGTTTCACAAATCATTTTTTTGTCAATAATTACTTTGATACAGTCAAAAATTATCACTGTATTTATGTCCTATTTTCAATGCGTACATGTGAGGTTTTGGAGTTATTAATGGCGTGAAAACTTATCATTTTGTATCAGTTTACACAAATTTAACTTATAACTTAACTTTTGTGATTGTTATAAATTGTTACGTTATTTAGTGTATTTGCATGACGATGATCTTTTATGTTTTTATATGGATCTACCCCTGATATTGTGTACATATAAACAATCCACCTGCGTTCGTAACGAAGCAGCCCGGTCCCTGCTCGCTTAATTCCTCTTGACAGAAAAGAACAAACGCCGCCAGATCACCCTGATGAAATAAAAAGAATTTATTCACTTTACAAAGGTAAAACTCTGACCATGACCTGTTCTCTCACACTCCTCCAGGCTCCAAGTGCCCTAGTAAGCGTCTACCCATGATATTGGCTTCTTTTTGCATTATTACATGCACACGCACATACACACCAGACACCAGTAGGACCATCGGTAAAACACTTAAGATACATACAGTACACGTAGTGGGCAGAAAGAGGGAGAGAAACACAAATCTCTTTAATAAATACCATACATACACTTAACAAAAGTTACAACTAATCCAGCTGGTATGATACAAACCAAAAAAATAAAGAAATGCTTTCATGTTTGTACAAGCTGTTGTGGTATTTCATATATATATATATTTATATAATTTATATATTAAAACTATTTCAAATGTTTTACTACTAGGCCAAATAAAGCCAGACATTCATTTGTATATAACAGTTTCTTCTTCGATAACCTATTTATTTGAAATAAACTTTTAGTGTCTCCAGAATTTGAGTGCAAATATCTATTCCTTATGGATGAAACAGTAAAAACAACTAGCGAGGTAACACACACTTACATACAGTAGACTGTGTTGCACATCTCCCAGTCAGATACAGTAAAACCCCTTACATTCCTAAAATAAAAGGCAATAAGTTAAATAGTTTTACAAAGGAATGGTCAACCAAACAAACACAAACATAAATAAATTAAATAATAAAATTAAAAAAAAAAAAAAAAAAATTTTGTGCAAAACCAGAAGTGAACCTTTGTGTTTCTGCTCTGGGTGGGTGGGTGAAGTGGGCGTTGAGGTTTCGGACCAGACAGATGGAAACATTGAAATCACAGTCACAGGAATAAAACACATCATCTTCCAAACAGGAATGTTCTAGCAGTGAGTCTGCCGCACAAACAGGCATTTGAGGGCAGGTGGGCGGGCAGGCGCACGGATGGCAGACACAGCAGAGTGGACACGCACTCGAGGACCAGACCGGGCCGGGTCGAGCCCAAACCAGGAGTAGCTGGAGTGAGTGACGGGCAGCCAGTGAAATGAAGGGTGGGGGGGGGGGGGGGGTCACTATAGGAGCGATGCACCATCAACTCTTCCATAAGGGCTGATAAAAGCCGGGCAAAAAGGCAGGAGGAGAGGGGGAGGGGCAAAAACCATTGAAACAAAATGCAGATTCCAACAACTCGATTCACACTGGAAACCACTGACTTAATAACAAACCACAGTGCTGGTTACAGTAGATGCTAAGAGATTTCAGCTGTGGGCACAAAATGACAACAGTTACACACTTTTAAAATTTTTGCTTGAGCACTTTTACAGAGCACTATCAATAGACCTGTGATTGCACCGCGTAACGAGAACAGGACATGCATAGCTTCCCTATGGACACACTCTAAGAGTAGAGATTCTTCAATAAAATTACAATAAATCTAGCTTTAAAATCAAGTATGATACCTTTTGCTTTGTAACTTTGCTTTCAGCCTTTGGGGAAAAAAAAAATATTTGCAGCTCCGTTTTCTCATTCTGGATATGATTTACATGGACTGTAAACCCGTGAACACTGCACGCTCTGAAAGAGGCCAAAAGCTCGATGATCTTCTGACCAACTCTTTCCCATCTGTTACACTATTAATGCCTAGCGTGTGTTACATAAGCTTTTTGTGTTTTTTTTTTTTTCTTTTCCGTCTCGTTCCTCTTTGGACCCTCAGAAGTGGAAGTAGGCGTTACAGGACCTCGACCAAGCTGCTGGGGATGTTGTAGCGGTCGGGGAGGACCCTCATCTTCAGAGTGCCGTCGGCTCCGCAGGTGAAGATGCGGTTTACCGGGCCGCGTCTCCACCTGCATGACGCCGGCGCCGATGTTGCGGAAGATGGACTGCTTGGCGTGCTCGGTGCTGAAAGAGTGCATGAGGCCGTGGCCGGCTAACTTCCACACCTGGAGACAGAGAGAGCAGAGGGAGAGGGGACAGAACCGGCGTTTAGTTTCTTTTCCTTCTTTTTAACAAAAGCTAACTGTTCTTTATTCTTTTCATCGTGCAGAGCGTGCCGCTGCGACTGTCAAGTGCTGAATTCAATCCGAGTGCTGTGATGCTTTGTTAAAGTGGTGTAAAAATCCTTTTGTACAAAACAAAGTCTGTTTCTGTTCTTTATCAAACAGCATTCATAACAACTGACAATCAAGCTGACAAATGTATCGCCAGGACCAGCAGGCGATCACGAGCAGAACTCGCATGCGGCACTACAGAGAGGCTGAGGGAGGCGAAAACTCACAATCATTATCTTGGTATTTTGGTGGAAAATGTGGCTTAGATGTTGCGCTGAGGTTAGTTCCAGAAAATATGATTTTATGAACAAGGACAAATGAAACACTTGCACACAGTTGCAGCAAATGTGCAGAAATGGAACAATCTTTAAAATGTAACTGTGCTATTTTAATAAAACACTCTCTACTCAACAAACGTGTTTAACTCAGCATCAGAAATGATGAAACATTGATAAATCAGTCTGCATTAATATTAATTATGGAGGTATGTCTATCAATTTAATGATCAATGATCCAATATCATCGATGGAAAGTGAAAACCGATCCTTATCAACATCTTTTATTTCTAAATTTGCATGGTACGTCTGTGTCACTGTTTCTGTTCTCGCACATCTAGACACACGAACAGTGCTCGTGCCAGGCAGATAACGACAAGACAGACAGTATGGATAATGAACTACCCTCTTGGAAATAAGTCAGTAGTGTGAAAATATTTCAGGTTTAGGAGAAAAGATCAGTCAACAGACAAACCACCTGCCAACAGGGCTTTTCACTCTGCAGTCTGCTAACATGTTGCTCTCACGACGGCAAACTTAGCTGCTCTGTTTCATCGATGTCAAGCTGAAAACGTGCATGCGAGCTGAACTACGACAGCGGTTGGGAGATGCAGTGACTGCGGTGAGTAAGAAAAAGTATGAATAATAGATGTAAGATATTAAGCTATGAGGAGAGGAAAAGTCTGCAAGCTGCTACGCTAATTTATGTAAGTAAAATACCACAAGCTCAGGCTAATAATGGTAACTATAAAAAAAAAGAAAGAACTGTTTTGTCTATGAACTGTGTCAGGAATTATTGAGCTGAACTTTATACTTTTGATGAATGTTTTTTGTTTTTTGGGCTTCTATGCCTTTAAAATAAACTTTACTGCGCTACAGTTACAGCTACGATTATTTACAATTATTAATGTGTTGTCTTTTATCCTTTATGGTCAAAAGCTTCACAGAGAGGAGCAGCAGCCTTTGCTGTAACTGATTAAGGATAAGACATCGTCTCAAATTGAACGCAGGCCCCTGAATCAATTTGAAATGAAAACGTACTGTGGTAGACTTTGTCAGCAAATATTGTATCACTGTCCAAAGAAATTATACGATATCATATTGTGATGAAACTTGTGATTTGCTCCCTGAATATTAATACACATTAATATGAGTGATTCCTACAGTATCTGTAGTCCACAGCTGCTTTATTCAGATATGAAAACCTTCTCCTGCAGATCATTAAATCACTGCAGCACGACAGATGTTTATAAATCTGCAGCCTTTGATTTAGACGCGACAGTCCACTGTGGTTTACTTTTGTTAAATCACCTGCAAACGACACCAGACTGCTAGAAAATAACCTCCGTTACCTCTGCACACATCAGATGGGTCAGCTATGTACAGTATTCTTCTGTTTATGCAGGAGACACTCAGGCAGATAATTCAGGCTCATCAATAATGTTCGTCATGTCCTGCTTTCCAAATTCCGAAGTCCAACTTTCCACAGACAATATTTGTCTGATAGCATGATAAGCAATAAATCAGAACTGGGCATTTGACTTGTCTGCCCACTCAGGATTTGGTCTATAATATCCATGAATGTATCATTATCTAATATATGGAAAAGGACATTAATCCTCAGTGAACATTCAAAGTGTGACTGTAAAAGTTGATGTGTTTTGTCAGGTCAGTGCGTAAGTGACGGAGCATGCGTCACCTTCATGTTGCCCTCCGCAGAGCCGGTGACGAAGAAGTCCTCGAAGGCATCCAGTGCGAGGGCCTTGATGGCTGAGTCATGGGCCTGGAAAGTGTGGAGCAGCTGCCGCTGGCGGATGTCAAACACGCACACAAAGCCCTTTCTGCCTCCAGTGATCAGCAGCTGCTGTTTAGGAGCATACTGCAGCACAGTGGCCCCGTTCTCATGGCAGGGGAACGCTGGAGGGGGTGGGTGGGAGGAAATGTGGCATTAGATCAGAAAACATCTTGATAAACAGCGGAAAATCATTAAAAATAAGCTTGTTTTAACCATTTCTTACCGTGGACCATAGTATTGCTAGGTGAAATCAGAGTGTCCCACAGGCAAACGTTTCTGTGAGAAAAGTAAAACAATAAAATCAGTCAGCTGATACAGAAAGAGACAGATTAGTGTTGGTTTAATAGAGGTGTGCAGATGCTGACCTGTTATCATTGGACTGTCCAGCTGTGGCGATGAGGCTGGAGGACGTGATAAAGGCAAAATCACCGCAGGTCTTAGTGTGGCACTGCCAGCTCTGTCCATGGGAACAGAACAAGGAAAACATGTTCATTTTAATGACACATATTTTGTTTTGTCTGAAATTGTGTGTGTGTGTGCATGAGTGTTGTGTGTGTGTGTGCACGGGGATGATGATGAAGGAGTTGAGGAAGGTGCAGGTGATCTCACCAGGTAAGGTTTGGGGTTGGAGGACGTCTGGTTGACCTGCCAGAGACTGAGGAAGCCCTCTCCGTCAGCAACTCCACACTGCAAGAAGAGTACACGCAATCAGAACAATCACACCACGAAGACAAAACACAGGCGCTGCAGTGTGTGTGTGTGCGTGTGTGTGTGTGTGTGTGTGTGTGTACCTTATTGCCCTGGGAGTTGAAGTAGAGCCGGGTGACTCTGGCGTTGCCTGCTTGTCTGAAGCAAATGAGCTGCTGAGGTCTGTTCCATTCAAACATTCTCACACTGCCGTCCTGAGCCCCCGTCATGTCTGACATACACATACACACACACAGAGACAAACAGGGACAAAGACAGAGAGGGAGATGGTGGCAGACAGATGAGAAGAGAGACAGATACAAAGCAGGGGAAAGAAAATTAGGAGAAATTCACTAAAAGATGATGGAAATTTAAATGCACACTGGTGATGAACTGCCTCAGTGTGGACACTTACAATACTGATAGATGGGATGTGATGTCATTCTCTTCACGTTATTTAAATTCCTCTTCATAATCTGAAAAACAGCAATGAAAATATCGAGTTATCTCATAACGCATGATGTCCAGTAGATGCATTATAGTTTCTATGTCAAATATACTTTGTCCTGTGGAAAACCTTACTGCTCATTAATTTACTGATAATTGCTTACTGATGATGTTGTACAATTAATATGCAAATAAGGCAGAGGTTTGCCTTGCTTAAAGGGACAGTTCCCCCCAAAATCAAAAATAAATATTTCTCTATTAGAAAGAAAGTAGTTCCAGTTTATTTTACAGCAGAAAGAAAATATTATATATATATATTATTTTAAGTAACTGCCATGATTTCTGGAAAGAGACACGCTGTTGAGTTCTTCAGATGTATTTTTTGTGCTTTCAGCTCCACACGATTCATGTCTTCCAGTTCCATTATAATGGAGAAAAGGTAGACATCTCTATAGCTGATATGTCTAAAACTCTGCAACTCACACCAAAACAATATAGATGAATAAACGACACTACAGGCCAGGCTGGAAATATATGTATTTTTGATTCTGGAGTGAACTGTCCCTTTAATTAAATAAAAACAAACAAAAGCTGTTCTGTTCTGAAGCCTTCATCACTGCACTCCCTGGTCCCAACAAAAATGACATATTAGTAGCTACTCGGCAATGAGTAATGGCCGATGTCATAAAACGTTGACCTAAAAGGTGCAAAGGAATCGTGATGTGTGTAACATTGTGTTGGTGAAGACTCACAGTTTGTGGCTAAAACTTGGTGGCTACAGGGGAACAACTACATGGAATATTTGGTGGCCACAGATAACTTTTTGTGGCCATGGTTAATGCTGAACTCTGATATCAGCATGTTTCTTTTACACATAAACTGACTCAACTCAAGTTTCATCTGGTCTGGGATCTTTCACCTTAACTGAAAGTTAAACTCTTCAGCATCAGCTGTTATCTCCCATAAATTTCACAGGCAAAGATTAATTTGTTTACAGTGTTTACGTTTATATATTTCAGCGTGAGTGAAATATATTACTATGACTTCGATTTACTTCAGAACAGGAGGAGGAGTGTTGGACGATGTCTTCGTGTGGTGGTTGCTGTATAATACAATGCTACTGACAGTCAGGTCAGTCATAAATCTCTTGGCTGATAAAAGACACGGTTGTTTCTGCAAACATCTGATGTTTTCAAAAGTTGCAGATGATGTTAAGGCGTTAACTGCACAGCAACAGTTTAACAAAGCTCCTCACTTCAACTTGTTGACACAACCGCCAAAACATAAAACTAAAACTGTCTTTGAAAAAAAAATAAAGATGTAGGAGGTGAATTTGAGCCTTCCGCTTGTGTGAACTTTAATTTCCTGTTTGCTGTGGCCACTATTGGTGCCATATGATTTGCTGCACGTCAGAAGATGAGGGTCTACTGTCTATTGTTCCAGGCGTTAAATGTGTGGATCTAAACTAACTACACCCACTGCAGACTTTTAAAAAAGCCCTCCTGTAATCCTCTGAACCTGTATGACGCCCTCGGTCCTGTGTCGCTTCGTGTATCACACTCAACATTTATCAACACGGCTGGGACATGGAGAACCCTGACTGAGTGTTAAGTGTGACGCAAATCTGCACCTTGGCTCGCCGGCTGTGAGAGCTGCTGCTATCTGTGTTTATGCGCGTCCATCTCTGCCGTGCAAACACACCCACTCTGTGTATCTGCCTCCATAGACTCAGCAGGCAGCTGTTTAGTCGGCACGGCTCAGTTTGGCTCAGCAGCGATAACAATTACAAATACAAACTTCTCCTGAAAATGTGCACGGCCCACAGACTGCAGAATTAAAGCCAAGTTGTCATTTCTCTTTTTAACTTTGCTAAAGCCTCCATAGTGGAGCACAGGCTGTTATGAAATAAGACTGCAGAGTGACAACACTTATTCTCTGCTGTCTACAGGCTCCAAAACTGAGCTTAGTGTCCCCCTGCTGACCAATACTAAGAACTGCATACCCATCACTGCCTGGTCTGGCTGTGTTTGTGTATATCTGTGTTTACAGTGCAGAGGCTCATACCACACTGGCTCCCATGCTGGTCTGCCCACTGCCGAGCCACGGCATGGACGCGGAGACCGGCATCTGTGGTGGCGCAAAGGGGACGGAGCTGGCCTGGGCGATGTTGGTGTGAGAAGAGCGATGGTCGATGTCGTCAGAGCTGCAAAACAAAACACAACCGCGAACCGTCACTGAGAGTGTTCTGTTGAGATGTTTAAACCATGGAGGATGCACAAAGACTGAGTCAGCTATTCACACACAAAAGATACAGTCAGCCAGTCACTGACAGGGTTTCTGCAGGGTTCAAGTTAAATTCAAGACTTTTTAAGACAGTTTTAATACAACAAAAAAAGCAAATGAATACCTGTTTCATGATCATATCAGCCAAAGTATGAAAATACGATGGAGCGACAGCAGCTACAGTCATGTAGCAGGATATATATAAACTATATATCTGACTGGTTACTCCAGTTTGCAAAGACTGAAATTTGATTGTTGTGATAATAAAGAAACTAAGCATCTGGGTCGATAATCCCTGAAATCTTTGTCTAATTTTGGAAATAATCATGACAGCATGATGGAAAACCAGAAGGGATGATGGGGCCTTGAATTATATATTATTATATCACATTTTTTCATTACTTCCCAGCAGTATATATCAATAATTCATTATTCATTTTTAATTAGTTAAATTAATGAACTGGACCTAGAATGGCAGCAGAACACACAGAGATGGATTAACCAATTACTAACGATTAATTCATTTACTTTGATATAAGTTTTTGCTCAGATTGACACTTGTCCATAATGAAATGATGAGCTTTTAGCTCCAGTAGTTAGCAGCAGTGACAGTTATTGACAGGTCTGATGGAGCTGACTCAAACAATAACAACAAAAGATTGAACAGCCTCCTGCACACACAATGCACTGCTGCAGCAATCTCATTTTTAGTTTGTAGGTGTGTAACGTGTCCTGACAGCCTGCAATTGGATACAAAAAACATTTTACAAGTGACATTATTGCCTACAGCAGGCCCGAGGCGTATCCTGTACTGTGGCACTCTATTCTGCCTGCGGCAAAGCCTGGGAGGTGAAGAAAACAAACCATTTATAAGGACAAACTTTATTTCGTCTGTTATTCGGTGCACAATTCACTTGAATTCTTTTGCATAAACATACGATACCTGAAATAATGTAGAGCAGGAGCATCAGACTTAAAATTTAATCAACATTATGGTTGCCCTCAGAGTGCTGGTTATAAATGTATCTACTTGTTTTCATACTATGCAGTTCCCTCTGCATTGAACTATTCTTGATTTTAGTAAGAGCTTAATAATTAATAACTAGCTCTGAAAGCAAAGTTTAGGAAAAATGGCAATGGAGACTCAAGTGTAGCTATTATACAAATTATTTAAAAAAAATGAAATCTACAAAGTAGTATAAGACAAAGAAGACATACCAGCATGTCTCCATTAAACACAAACATGCATTTTCTTCTATCTCTCATTAAATTTTCTTCCCTCTGCATCAATTTTTCTTTTCATTTTGCTTGGCTGCTATTATTAATGTTATAGGCTGCAACCACTCGCCTTGAGTGCCACTGCTGGAAAACGGATATATGATATTGAGACCCTGTCGGGGGTATACTGATAACTAGTGGCTAGTCGCCTTCAGTGCCTGCATTCTGGGACATGTAACGACTAAAGAGAAGCTTCTAGCGAAATGTTTTGTACAGCACCTTTAGCTAACAAGAGAGGAGACGACAGCTCAGTTACTGGAGTTTAGCGAATGTGTGTACCCAGATGTCAGAGCAGTCCATTACTGGTGCGATCAAACCATTTTACATTCTCACAGACTTTAATTTTCACTCTCATATGGAGTGAGAGTCTACTGCAGAGCCCAGCTGTCATTAAGCAGAACAATGCTGCAACACCAGCAGGCTGAGGTGGAGAACAGTGGATAAAGGATTGGATTTTGATCGGCTTAATTTCTGCCAATAATGGTAATTAAAATATGCCCGGATCTACCCTGATACACTTGGGACTTTTCCTAGTTGTGTGAGTAAACGGAACACGCTATGTTTTTGATGTTTGATGAAAAGTGGTGTCTTGCACAGTAATCCCACGTGGGATGGACCAAATGTTTGGAATGACGCAGCGATAAAAACTGACTGTGAGGACTGAAGCACCACCTATGACCTGCCCCGAATCTCACCTGCGGGACTCCTTATCAAAGTCCTCCCCTATCCAGGTGTAGGGCTGGACAGCCACCAGACTGGACACGTCCACCTCCTGGACATCATGAGTGGAGGCCAAAACTATCTCGTTGGAATTAGCCTGGAAAGGGAAAGAGGCAGGGAGGAGAGGGGAGAAAATATGACATTAAAGGTGAACTTGGCGACAGTTTGCTTTAATTTCCTAGAAAGGAACCGATACGCATTTGTAAATTTAGAGAAAGGTTCCTGGAAAGGATTATGTAAATACCCTTTACTTAGTACCAAATTCTTTCCAGGAAATGTCCCAGGAGATAATGATGAAATTATGGACTTAAAATAAAGTGCTTCCCAGTAATTGGATCTCTCTCTCTAACCACACTCACACACCCACACACACACACACACACACAGATACATGCACACAGCTTACCTTATTGATGGCAAATGCCATGATGATATCAGACTCCTTATGAATGATTTTAGCTTTGCCTCCTGGGTAGCCCAGATCTGCCTCCACCTGAAAAAGCCAAGAAAACACAATACATCATGGTTCAGTGTACGTTAAAGCCACAGTAGGAGGACTCCAGGGACAATGAGTGAATTATTTTTAAATGTTATTTTTCATTAAAAAAATGTTTATGTTGAGTTAATTTCGTTGCTTTGGGCCATCAAGCTGCTCCAACAAATATTCCCATTTCATGTGAAGGTAGCGCAAATGCAGCCACATTCACAGGTGGACAGGAGTAATCATAGGAGAATGTCACATGTAGAGGCACACAATTAAATACTGACAATTCTGACTGTTGATTTGGGATTCCCCAGTGACAACACCCTGCACGATTAGCAAGCCTTACGCAGCCCTGACAGTGAGCATGCATGTTAGTGGTCTACTATTATGTGCCAACTCTCTTAAGGGGAGGTTTATTTTGCTTTTGGCTCCAGCAGAATCAGTCCAGCTAGAGAGGAGAAAGGAGTGAGAAACACAGGGAGACGTGTTATTGGTGGGGATCAGATGTGAGGTGATGTGAGTGGATGTCACAGGTGTCCCAGTGAGAGGGAAAGATTAGACGTTAGATCTAAGCTTTAGAGCCTTCAGTAGATTTTATGCCAGAAAAAAAAAATTGCCAGAGCAGTCACTACCAGGCGAAGCTGGGGCGGAGACATCGAGTGTTTCACCCAATTTAGTGGTACTGTTAAAGGGATAGTTTGTATTATTTGAAATGGGCTTATTAATAGGCAGTTTATTAGCTACAGTAGATGGTGGTTGTCACACTCCAGTTTGGAGAAGCAGAGAGGAGCACCAGCTCAGAAGCCAAAGAATGTACTGCTGTGGACAGGGTCAACAACGAAAGTTATTTTATCCACTTTAAAAGGTCCACCTAAAAAACACAATAATTACGCCATATTTAGATATTTTCACCACTTTACTTTGCTGTCAGACAGCCTTTTCTGACGAGAAACCGCTGTTAGAGAAGCCAAACATCATCCTCTCCATATTAACCAAACTAAACTCGCAGAAAACACAAATTGCTAGTCTACCTCTGCGTCAATCTGTTAGGATATGTGTGTTGTTGTATGACTTTGGTGAATCTGAACGAACCCTTTAAAACACAGAAGTCACACAATAACAAAAAATAATTTACAGATCGAGGAGCAGTAGAACAGCAACACCTGTGTTCTGCAAAGGTAAAATGACAGATTTCACCTGTGGGGTTTGGTTGGTTTGAGAGAACAATATTTGGCTTCAAACCATCAGAAAACACTGTCTGCCAGCAAAGTAAAGTGATGAAAATAATCTAAATAAAGCATACGCTTAAACAATACAAATTTTTTAGATGGACCTTTTTTAAGTGGCTAAATTACATTTTGTTGCTGAACCTGTTCTTAGCTTTCATGCTGGGGGGCCTCTCTGCGTCTCCTAACTGGGGGCATGATGACCAGCATCTACTGTAGGTAATACACTGACTATGGATTAGTACCTCATAGAAACCTTCATCAAATAACCATCCCTTTGAGCAGAACCTAAAAACCTAAATCCTGTGCAACTGTTGCACACTAACTTATCTTAAAATTAAATGCATTTGCTCCTTCAAGCTCGGCTTTGCAGTGACTCTCCCAGACAGACGGGCGGACGGACAGACAGAGCCAGGGCCTGGGCTGGTACAGTAAATGATACTACCTTATAGGGACTGCTAGCTCCTGCTATGCAGTTTGGGCTTAAACGGTCCATATGGTTCTCTACAGACTACACAACACACACAGAGGCAATATAGACACAGAACACACCAACACGGCACGACACAAACACATGCACAAACACAGAAAAATAAAAACATGGAATGAAAACAAAATGTAAAAGGTTGACAAGGATCTTTGATGTACACTTGGTGATAAAATGTAAATAACTCTGAACACAGTCCACCTCATTAGCATGAAGCTACAGTCATGTATCAGGATGAACTGAGATATGAACTATGAATCTGACTGCTACAGTTTCATTTGAAGTCAGCTGGTTACTCTAGTTAGCAAAGACTGAAATTAATGTCAGAATAATCAAGAAACTAAGCGTCTGGGACCATGATCCAAGACTTCTGTCTAATTTTGGCCTGGCAGCCACAGTCACAGTCTGTCATGACAGTGATTACATAATAATGAGGAGTTCCAGATATCACATATGGCAGTGAACTGGTCTGTACTTTGGTTTAAGATATCTGAAGAGTCAAAGCAATGATAATGACAATAACAAAAATATCAACAACAGAGAGATAACTGCTCAGTGAGCACTTTTCTGTGTATTACAGCAAAGTCATGGATGTAGAAACATGAGTAAAGCCTGTCCCACAGTCTGGCCTAAAAATTTATGTCAGACAGTCTTTCATTTAAGCAAATGATCAAAATTTAAAGGTTTCTGATACAGACCTCAAAAGTGTCTCGCAAAATACTACGTGGATAATGTGTAGATTCTGGGTAATCTACTGCAGACATGCAGTGCAAACAAATGCTGTGAAATTAAAATGCATACTGAATTGGCGCAAATATGTCTTTCACTAAATCATCTGTCACATTTAAATTAAAAAAAAATTAAAATTACAGTGTGTTGTTTTGGTTTCAATAAATACACGTTTTATATTACACATTACGTTACACTAGCTCATAGATGCAAAAAGATTTCCCCTGAGTGCTTTTTGAGGCTTCTGCTGACCTCTAATATGACATTCTGATGCTACATTTCTTGGCTGCATGACAGATGTTTGATGACTATTACTTCTCTCATCAATCGCCATCGTTATGGGCATCATGTGGTCATTATGGTAAACTTTAAGCCAATTTTTTTTAAGCACAGTTACAGTGTCTCTTCATCTGTCAATCTTGGCACTGTAGGTTAGTGATATCTAACTCTTTGTCTAGACTGCAAACATCACACTCGCGTGACACAGCATTCATGCCACACTGAAACGTCTGTCTATACCGGTTTTGTCTTATCAGTGCATGTCAAGTAATTGAGCAGCCAAACTTTCTGTGCAGTTTGACTTTGATGTGTGAGACTATTTCTGATCTACTTTTCCATTAACACTATATGATTGTAGCATGAGCACAGCCTGTGTGTGCACATATTGAGTGCATGTGGTTGGCACTCAGAGCAGATGGGTGTTGTCGATCAGAGCAGAGGGATTAAAGTTTAGGAGTGGATTTGTCTAGTGGCAGGAAATGTACTGTGCTGTAAATGTAGTAAATGTCCCGTGTTTTGCTTCCCAGCTGCTGGGTAAAGTGAAGGGAGGGTCTGGGATTAAAACCTGCCCAGTATGTATAGATGTTTATTCAGTGCCTTTTAATTGGACATCAACCTTGTGATTATGCGTGCGTTGTTGAAAAAATACGCTTAAGGCATAAATAAATGCTTTCGACCACGGTTTTGCCCGTGGGACACAGCTGAGACACAAGTCTGCGCTTAGCTAGTGGAGACAGGAGCACAGAATAAAATGAGAGCATTTCTGCTGCATGAGACATGTGAGCAAAAAAACATGTCTGACACGCTTGTGGTCAAGATTCGGGGTAACTCAAGCTAGTCAGAAGAATAATTTTGTTTAAGAGATAACTTTTAAACCTTTTTTATAGTTAAATGTGAGACAAAACCACTTCTAAAGATGTAATTTTCCAACAGAACGCTGTCTTATATTTGGGCCAATACAGTAACTGTGTGAGGGAACGTGAACAAAAAAAAAAAAAAAAAGCAAACATTTTGGTGTAAATATGAACTAACACGACTTGTTAAATAAAACAATGGTGAGTTTAATCATCATAGTGAAGAAAAAAACAAGCAAAATTTTTTTTAGAGCAGGTGTGCTGCTGACCTCACTCTGCTTCCTCTTCTTGGTAAAGATGTAACGGATCAAAGTCTCCTGAAGAACTTCCTGTTTGACCAGGAAATGCCAGAGACGCCGGGCTGGAAAGGACTGGTGGTTCTTTGTCCTGAAAAACATATAACAAGTGTCAGTAACATCATATCTATCCAGTAACTGCTGTTTGTTTAATTAAGTGTTCTGAGTGTGCAAATCGGCTGTGCATTCAGAAAATGTGTTATATAATTACATAAACTAATATAAACTTACTACGTTATTACTGATGCCTCCAACAAAGTTTTTGAATTCAAAATGTATCTTGAGATTTGTTTTTCCTACTAAACAATGTAGTTTGGTCAAGAGAGGAATCCTTTTTCTCAAAAGTCAAAGTAAAATTGCTTAGGTGACATATGTAAAGGGTGACTACACTCATGTTTGGGTTTTTTGAAGTTTTTATATAATTTTGTAGCTTCCCAGTAGAGTTCCTCATGTACACAAATCTGAACATTCAAATTTTGATCAAAATACGTAGGTTTTTGGGTCAAATTATCATCGGCGCTGTAACCTACATCACTGCTTTTTGTAACAGCTGAGTGGGCATTTCCACTTGAAGAACCAGGAAAAGAACAGTGATTCAGTCGTCCTTTAAGAGGTAGTGTTCTTCATGATTTGATATTTGCATGTATTTTGTGATCTGTGGATGTCTCTTTTTGAGGTATTGTCTTGTATTTTATCTTTTCTGTTCTTGGGTGAATCATCAATGATCAATTTTTTTTCAGGCTCCTAAGCTACACAAATGTTGTTTTGGTATAGGAATTAGTTTGTGTTGTTGTGTTGTATGTCTTTCATTTGTTGTCTGTTGTGACCTGTCTGATTTATGTCTTTTAATTTGTTGCTGCACACTGTGTCTGATCTAAAAACTAAATTCACTCTTTGCTAAAATAACAGTCTTATTAATTTTAGCATTGGCATAATCTATTCTGAGTTTAAAATGTAAAACAAACAGAAAACACTGTTACATAAACGAGTTTGCCTCCCCAGCCCTAGTCTGTGAAAGTGCGTCTCCATCTTTGTATACTGTGTATGATTTAATGCTCACTTGAAGGGTGTTGTTGTCTGGCTCCAGCATGGCCTTGTGTCGGAGTATGGCAGGGCCACCGCCTGCGCTGAGGTCAGTAGGGTAAGTGTTGATGTAGTTGGGAGGCGGGCCGTCAAACTTGTTCATTCGCTCAAGCAGAAGCTGCTCCCAATTCTCTAAAGTCTTCAGCACAGCGTTGCAGAGAGGGGAGGTGACCGGCAAGTCTGCGAAAAAAACACATAGATTTATACTGTATACAGGCAGCAGCAACGCCAATGAAGAGTTTATATATGTAAATATTTAAGATTTAAGGAGCTGTTTAGGATCAGTGATGATGTGTGTGTACCTGTGAAGTCGAGGCCAGTGAGAGGGAGGAAATTCTTGACGTTGTGATGAGCCAGTTTCACCATAACCAGGCGGATCAGAGCCCAGCTACAGACCACACAGATGCACAATGCAAGAAGATTAACATCTAAATCAAAGAGCCTGTTTACACCTGGTATTAACAGGCGTCCTGAGTGATCCAATCACAAGTAGACAGCTCTGAACAGGTATGAATGCACGAAAGACGCACTGGGAACACATTGAGATTCAATCGCGTGACCCCATTCTTTTAGCAGCGTGTACACCATGTGTCCTGGGCCACAATGAAGGACTGCCTACTCAGCTGATGTCCTACAAGTATATCATTTGGTTCACTGTAATTAAAATTGACATATTTGGGCTCTTAGAATTCTTTAAAAAATGTGCAGTTTTGAGAGTTGTTGAATAAGGACGAACTTTATAAACTTTGTGAAATGCTGTCTACAACAAGTTCTTAATTCTTCTTTCTTTGGTTAAAAAATATTTTGCCTGTTTGTCCCAGTGTGCTGGCTACTACTAGTGAGCTGCTGGTTAAAACTAGCAATGCATTTTGCATTTTGTTTATTTGCATATACAGCAGGGAAGTGAAACAGCTGCTGCAAATTCTTTCATCATTTGTGCCTTCTTCTAAATTTGGCATCAAATGCAACACATTAAGTTTTTTAACACCATGTTGTTTGAAGAGCAGACAGGAGAGAGGCTCTGTGGTGCACAGGAACGTACGTTTACTTCTCTGACTCATCATTAATGCCACCGACTGTGATGTGAAAACATCTGATTTCCACACAGTCAGAAGAAGTAAAAGTGTGCATCGTGATCATGGTTCAGGTATAAAATCCCGGCGCAACATGTTTGAGTCTTTCATGCCGAGCTGCTGCACAGGTCAAACATGAGTCTTATGTATGCTGATACAGGGGTTTAGTGTGGTGTTGAACAAAAAAAAAGAAGGAATAACTGGTCAAATCTTTGTATTGAACAGTCAAATGGACAGTAATACACATTCAACTGATAAAAACAGCCCGCGTGTTTATTTGCATAAGGAGCAGGAGAGTGATATCAGATCACAAGTGGTTACTCGAGATGCATTTTGAGACGCACTGTAATGCCTGGTGTCAACTCATGTGCAGTCAAGCTGTCCACTTGTCATTGGATTACACAGGACACGTTACCACCATGTGTGAACAGCCTCGAAGGCTCCAAACTAGTTGGCAGAAAAAACTGCCCTCCAGTCGCCCTACAGTACCTGTAGGAGTTGGGGTCAGAGTGCTCCGTGATCTGTGTGTCAGAAAGGAAGGCGTCGTCATCATCTTCATCGTCCTCCGCGCCGCTTTCGTCTGAGTCACACAGAGCATTGCTGTCTGACAGCGGCAGGAAGGGCTGAGAGGGAGGAAATAATGATGGAGGAGAAACAGCAGATGAAAAAGGCAGATAGGCAGACGATGAATCACCGATCTCATTAGTCGATTCAACATATGTAGAATTCAAGCCTTACTTTGGCCACAAAGTAGTCCCACATGCTCAGCTCAGGGGGAATGAACTTCTCCCTGTATGCGGGTCTCTCTGTGGGCACGGGAGGCGGGGTGGCCGGCGTCTCCTTCACAGGGCGTCCAGGAACGAGCATCCTCATGTTGAACCTACGTCTGTATCGATCCACATCCTCCGCTGGGGCCGGAGGTGGAGCCACTGGGAGGGGAGGGGGGGGTAGAACGAGAAAGAGATGGTATCTTTCAAACACAATGAACTCTGATAAGGTCGGCTTGCAGCAGACTGCAGCGTGCTGCAGTTCAGTTCAAATGACGAAGATGAGCTGAGACTCAGCGTCATTTTAAAGCCAAAGGAAGGTCAAGAAATAGATCTGGGGGAAGTGAACTGCACCCAAAACCTACACACAGCAGAGTATCCACGATGAATTAAACATTTTGAACGACTGCTTAAAGAGAGTTCACCCCCAAATTTTTGCTCTTACCTGTAGTACTATTTATCCATAAACATTGTTTCGGTGTTAGCTGCAGAGTTTTGGGGATATTAGCCGTAGAGATGTCTGCTTTGTCTCCAGAAATCATGGTCATAAATTTTTCTCTACCATGGTTTCTGTCATTTTAGGTGTTTTTTATCACGCTGATGTACGTGATAAGTATCAGTTTTTCTGATCAGTTTAGTTTTAATTAGTTTTTTGATTGAGTCAGCCAGCTGTGTGGGCGATTAATTGTCCAGCCCTAATCTTGGGTAACTGGATCATGATCTCAAAAAAAAAAAAAAAAAAGGACATTCCTGTTGAGTTTTTTAAAATGTATATTTGAGAAAAAACAGACATCACTACAGCTGCTATGTCCAAAACTCTGCCACTCACATAAAAACAGTCCAGGTGGTTGATTGACAACACATAAAATACGTATTTTTGATTTTGGGGTGAACTGTCCCTTTAATCCTGTCTAACATGTGGTTCTTGTCTGCAATACAACTTTGAGGCCTGTGACTTTGATAAGCCACAGCAGATGAAACACACTCTTGGAAAAGAGAGGAACAAATGCACAAATACAAGGTGGAGGCACAGGGCAAGACACACTAGGTTGTGCACAAACCTGCACCATTATCCTGGGTGACTATCTCTGACATCACACCAGACAAAACACGACAAGACACAAACCAGAATGGACAATGCAGTTAGACACACAGATACTACACAGATCATCACATAACTGAATCAGTCAACATTTGACGCAGACACACAGAAAACACATCAAACAACGATGGCAAATTTGTTGAGCAATCATGTGCTGAGCACTTTCTCGTATCCACAGCAGCTGACGGAGGCAAACACGATGAGATTGTAACATGTTTATTTTGTTTTAAAATGAGTGTTAATTAGAACATGACAGGGAAGCTTCAATGTGTAACATCTGCATATGGTTGTGTTTTTGTTGGCATGCATGTAGGTTTGCAGCGGCGCTCAAAAAGGGCAGAATATTAACATTTGGCAAAGTGATTCCTATCAACATCTGGCATTTAAGAACCCCCTAAGCAGCTCTTGAAAAGGCTCTTGGCTCTGCTGAGAGGTATCTCAGACTCCACGGTGATACAGAGTCTAAATGCCAGCCCGTATCTTCCTCCCCCACTAATACAATGTGAGCACAGATTACTTTGGCCTAATGAATATGAATGAACTGTGTCAAGCTCAGTCAACACACACAGAGCACAGCTACTCTAAAAATCTGACAAACAGCTGGATCAAATCACACAAGAGCTACAATCAGTCTAAGATGTAGTTATTACCTCTAAGACAGACTACTGACATACAGCAAATCTGTGCCCGGTTGCATAAAACCACATAAAACCACCTTAAATTTTAATCTAAGGATGCCTTCTGAAAAAATGAGCTGCATAAAATCACCATAAAGATTTCCCCAGGATGCTGCAGGGGACAACTCTTTAATATCTAAGTCTTTGCCCTAAGCTACTTCACTATTCCCTTATGCTTCACTAGAAAGTCCTTACCAACAATTTTCCTCAGAAAATTTAAAGGGACCTATAATGTTCCTTAAAAGTAAAGTAATTTGTGGAACACAAGACAATGGCTGAATTTTTGTGATGTTTTTATTAAGAGGAGCTGGAGAAACCAAGACAGATTTTTCAGGTAGGCTCGGACAGTATCGAAGTATTAAGGTATAACAGGGTATTAAGAAATACCAACGGTATGATGTTCAAGACGGTCAAAAATACAGACGCTCCTCTTCCTATTCAACTGATACACAGATGCTGTATTGAGGTGATGTGTGTGTGCAGCACACACCACCAGACAGCAGACTCTCTACTGGTGGACAAGGGAGCACACCTGTATAGATTTGAGTGCACTAGGATCTTTGTAGCTAACTAGCCAAATGTTAACATAACATAAGAATGCTTGTGTTGATGTGAGTGAAGCATAACTTAAGTGTGAGGAAGTATAAGAGTATTGCATGAAGCCTCTTAAGCTGTCTCCTTGCTTAAGTGAACCCCTGAGTTTAGGGAAATATTTTGCTGAAGACACAAATTGAAGGTTGAAAATTAAGGTGGCATATGCAACAGGGCACTGGTTCATTCACATTCTTTTTAATCATTTAATGTTACAAACTTGACAAAACAAAACTCGTCATGCTGTTGCAGCTCTACATTAGTCTAACGACCTCTCGTGGTGTACCTGGTTTAGTCTCAGATTCAGATTTAGTCTCAGAGGGCTGCTCAGCCTCGGCATCTGAACTCTCCTTGCTAGGCCCAGCTGTTGCTTCGGTGGCACAACAGGAGTGACACAATGAGATGAGCACAGAAGATGTTACAGCGTGTACATGCAATGCAGTACACTCACAGACACACACACACATAATCACACCAACACACAGCTGCTCTCTTATCAACTGAACACGAACATGACTATGTCTTCATAGCACTAGTAAGCTTTGCTGTTTGTAATGGACATTCAGTAGTAGCTGCATGTGAGAGAGAAGGAGTGTAAGTCAAGCATCTGCAACAATGCAAACCCGCAGTTAACCATGCACTGCAATCCTGCAAACCAGCACTGCAATCCACCAGCCCAGTTACTCACAGCTGGCCTTAGTTGCTGGTGCCACAGCGCCCAACCCCTCTCCCCTTGAAACGGGAGGAGGGGGTCGTTTGGGGCGCTGGGTTTCAGTGGGGATGGGAGTGGGGTTTGGGGTGAGGCTGCTCTGCTCAGTTCTTCCTGTCTCCTGAGACTCGTCTGGCCTGGCTGCCTCAAAATCAGCTGGCACTGAGACACAGGGCAGAGGGCACACTCACACAAGACACCACACAGCAGCAGCAGCAGCATCTTAGGACAGGACTAGGTGTTTGTCTGTGTACACACCCCAGTTCCGAAAAAGTTGGGATGCTTTGTAGAACGTGAATAAAAACTTAATACAATGATTTGCAAAAACTGTTAGACCTGCATTCAATTGAACAGAGTACAAAGACAAGATACTTAATGCTCAAACTGATTGTTTTTTTTTGTAAATATACGCTTATTCTGAATTTGATGCCTGCAACTTGTTCCAAAAGAATTGGGACAGGGCGATGTTTACGATCGTGATACATCACCTTTTCTTTTAACACTTCACTTTTAGCACACAGTCAGAAAGCGTTTGGGAACAAGGACAGTAATTGGTGAAGTTTTGAAAGCAAAGTTCTTTGCAATTCTTGCTCGATATATGACTACAGTTGCTCAACCTTGGAGGTCACAAAGTCCCTGATTTTCTAAAAACAATCTCAAATGCGGACTTGACTGTTTGACTACTTTGGCCACGCAGTTTTCCGCAAAGTGGTGAACCTCACCCCGTCCTTGCTTGTGGATGACTGAACCTTTTTGAGGATGCCCCTTTAATCCCAATGCGCTCGTTCCAATTCACCCGTTACCAATTCCAAGGAGGAGTTTTTAGAGCATTCTACGACTTTCCCAGTCCCAGTCTCTGTTGCCCATCCCAACTTTTTTGAAATGTGTTGTAGACATGAAATTCTAAAGTCTTTGCACTGTAAGTCTAAAAGTATTTGGAAATCACTGCATTCTGTTTTTATTTACATTTTACACAACGTCCCAACTTTTTGGGAAGCAGGGTTTGCAACTATGTAGAAAGGCCTGAGAGATGGAAGCGTTGCCTCAGATCAGAGATAAGTCAGGATGTAGAGAGTCAACAGATGGAGCAGAGGAGGACAATGGCAAGAAAGGAGTATTGGATCAGGGACAGATTATGAAGACCAGGGAAGACGAAAGACAATGATGATGACGGAAATCAGCAGTTAACTACAAAATAATAATTGTACCTGGTGGGGCCTCGGGCCTCTTTGGCTTAATAATGACTTTGGCCCCTCCCCCAAAGACGGCGGCCCACACACGGTTGTTGAGCGGATGTGCTGCCAGGCGGAAGAGTTCATTGCTGCTGTGAGTGCCCAGGCCATGGATGAGCAGCGAAAGATAAACGGCCACGACCGCTTCGCACAGCAGCACGTTGAGCTTGGGCTGGTCCTCCTCTCTGGCAGACGCCAACAGAGAAATCAGGGACGACACGCCTGCAGAGAGAGGACACGCAAATACACAACATGGCATTTAAGTAAAAGATTCAAGTGTTATTTAGATAAAAGGACTCCAACAGCAGAACAAAACACCATCTCTGCACAATACAGAAGTACACATTTATGAAACATTCGTATGATGGCGTGATCAGTCTCTGTCTTTCCGTTTCCTTCCCAGAGGCCACGAAGCTCCTGTTATAGAACACCATCTGCCTCTCTGCATAAACACAGACTGCCTGCTCTGCTCTGCCTCTCCCTCTGCTTTTCATATTCTCTCTCAATCATGTCTTTGATGCTCACACATATGTCATTTCCCCCTTTCTGTGCATTCGCTGAGGTTTCTGGAACATGATCAGACTCGCATTAATCTCATTAAAACTGTTTTTGAGAGTATTACAACAAAAATGTCAATGAAGAGCCAGACCCCAATAGCAAAGTATCATATAAAGCGCTGCTCACACCAAGAACAGTAACTACAACAATAATTATAACAGTATCAATGTGAGCATGCACACTGATGAACAATAACAACCTGTTTAGGAAAAAAAGATACTGATAACTTTTTACCGCTGTATGTTGCACTGAGAAACAAAAAGAAAACCAGAGAGATGTCATCTTTTGACAAATTTTATTTATATTTTCACATGAGTGTTTGATGGTGTCCCATCAGCAAGGACCAAACAAACTTCAGCGACCCCATCAGCAGCAAAAGGCTTTGGCAGTATGTCTCAGGTAAGATGTTTTTATGTGTAATTTGCTCCATATTATGTAATATAAGCACTTTTATGTTGTAGGCTGCACCCTGTAAATTTGGTGGATTTTGATTGGCAGTCAGTGTTTCTATCATTCATCAAATTGCTCTGATTGTTGTTCTCATTATAGTTTAGGTGTGAATTCCATCATCCACTTGAGTTATAACAATTTTTAAAATTATATATTTATAATTATAGTTATCATTCTTGGTGTGGATGGTCGTTAACTCAATCTAACCCCACAAATGCCAGTGGTTAGAAGAGCAAGGACTTTGTTACCTGGCCACTGCGCAGGAGCGGAGTTGGGAGTTATGTGCTCTTCGATGCTTTCTGTGCGGAGTCGTTTCCTCTCGCTGAGCAACAGGCCCTGGTACACCATCCCTGTAAACTGGTTGGCCTCTGTCTGGCTGCTGCAAAGCCAGCAACAGAAACTGTGAGTCACAACTGCACAAAACAATGTTCAACAATTTGTTCAACAATACGTTTATTTTAATTTCAATGAAGCAATTTCAACTGCTTCAGATCAGTATCACTGCTGTTTCAGTTTTCTAAAGTGATTAAAAAGTGGTTTGTGCAAAACTAAGATAATTTTATAGGAAAAATAAATTCATAATCAGTACAGATTCAGAACAAATAGGTCTACATCCTCACAGTAGCCATAGAAAGAAAACAATATATGATGGCTGTATTTACTGATTTTTAGAAATGCCTTCGACATGATAGACCACAGTTTGCTACTGTCCAAATTACAAGCCTGTGGAATTAGGGGGAATTTTTACGAGTGGCTAAAAGTTTGCAGTTTGCTGGTAATGAAACTTAAGAGGTGGTTTCATGAAAATTGTCTTTGAAACTATAAATGCCTGAACTTCTCTTCTTCCTGCGTTAGAGTGTGTTAGCTGTGATTGTAAAATTGATATTAACAAACCAAATTAAACTTTCTTTCTCAGAATGAAATGATGCCTGAGCTGGAGTCAGGGTGTGGTTAGCTATTCAGCATCAAGAGTAAATTTTCCAAAAATGCTGAACTGCTACTTTAATTCCAATGATATTGTCCAATAAAGCATCTAAGGTGTTAAGACATCTTTGTTTTTGGGAAATGAAATAGGACCGTCAGATTTGTGGCACTGCATTGCAGAGGCATGGTTACCTGTAGCTGTGGGCTGTCACACAGTGCTTGATAGACGCAGGCAGACAGAGACGCTGCAAGTGTGTGCAAAGCATTCACCTGAGGGTGACAGAGACACATCTCACTTTTCAACGTCAATATGAACAACTTCAGGTGACTGCGACAAAGGCTGCAGACTCTATACGATATACTCTATAAAGGAAAATCCTTATTCGGGTTCTGACCCGATCATCCATGAAGTCAGGATGCGGCGGGGCCTCCATGAGCGTGATGGTGTGGAGGATGTCGTGAATGTGGTTGCTGAGGTGGAGAACAGGATTAGCTATGACCGTCTTGGTGGGGGCAATGCAGGCGGAGAGCAGAGGCAGCGTGGTGGGCAGAGGCAGAGGAGACTGCAGCTGCTTCACTGTGAGTTCCTGCAGAGCGAGACAAGAAGACGAAGATTTTAAGAGAGACTGTTTCCCATTTCGGATTAATCCAACAGAAGTGCAGAACATACACGTGTGTGTGAGTGTGTATGTGTACCTGCTGGCTCTCCTGCAGAAGGAAGAGGAGCTCCATGCGAACAGAGGTGACTCCTCCACCCTTGGCTCCATGAAGGCTGCAGTAGGACAGAAACACCCTCAGCAGCGCCTGGTTCTTCCTCAGCCATGCCTTACGCCTCTCAGAGTGCTGCTGCTTGGCCTGAAGACGACGGCGCTCCATCTGGTGACGCTCGTAGGCCCCGGCCTCTGTACGCTCCAGGGCCTCGTCTGATATGTCCACTGATGATGAACGCTCTCCCCAGCGCTCCACCTCTGACTCCTCCTCTTTCCCCTCCACCTTTGCAATCACAGAATACATGGTGAATAAGCATGATCAACCAGGAAGAAAGAACATTAGACTAAAACAAAACAAAACAAAGTGTACCTTGTAGTTGCAGATCTTATGCATGGCTGCGATCTCCTTCTCCAGCCAACTGTAGAGCTGAAAGCGCAGCTTCCCTCCATCCACCTCAAAGCCTGTGGCCAGCGTACGCAGCTCTGTCATCAGGATCTTAAGACAGGCACGGAACTTGAGCTGCTCCGCTATCACATCCACCTCCGACTCACCCTGAAATAGATAAGAAACACATAGAGCATGAGAGTGAGTTAAAAGAAAACTTGCTGACCTCCGGGGAGCATTCAAGTCCGCACTGAAGGGGTCTCAAGCACACTTTCTGCAGGCTTCCAAGGAGTCCATTCTGGGAGCAGACTTAAATATGCACTCTTTTTTTTTTTTAACACAGTGAGGCTTTATCTCGCAAATGACTGAAATTCTATTAAGAAGCTTTCAGAGGACTCTGAGATGGATTACTGGGTGAGAATTGGTCATATCCATGGCAATGACTGGAAGTCTCATCTCCTCATACATTTTAACCCCTGCTGGCCCAGTACAAATACAAATAAGTTTCATTTGAATGCAAAACTTCTGGTTATGAATCAGACTATAGCTACATGTAAATGGACAATATATCTTCAGTCGGACTGAAATCATTCTGATTAAAAATTCCAACTTGTATGTTTACATGGACGCTACAAAAAGTAATACCATAAAACGTGCTGACGTGACTACAGCATGAATCAGAATTAAGGCTTAACTGTTGGACACACGCAAACTGGTTTTGCTGCTGTGAAGCATCTTATCTGCCGGAAATATAACAGAAGAAGAGGAAGAAGTGGTTTCAGTTTGACAACCACCAGCAAACAAAGGAGAAGGCCTCCACCCTGTAATTTTCAAAATGGATCAATAACAATATTACCATCATTAAGTGCTTTAAGGTTTCAAACAGGAGACTTGCATCTGCTACTGGTCAGTTTTGTTTTGCTATCGCCACATCTCTCCTCCTCCCAGAGACTCGTTTGTGACTCGTCACCTTGTAATCATTCCATTACTTGTAATGGTTCTGATGGATTATTATTCCTACCTGTGAGTTCTCTCTCTGCAGTTTGGCGCCGCCACTCTCTGAACCTCCGTCTGCTTTGGTTTCAGCCTCTGATTTCTTCATGGTCAGACCACCATCATCATCCTCATCTTCATCATCTTCCTTATCATCTCCCCAGTCCAGCTTCAGCCCCTCGTCCTCCACCTTCACCAGAGGCTGGCTCCAGTCCAACGCACCTGCGCTCTCGTTTCCTCCCCAGGCAGGGGCTGCTGGGGAGCCCCAGTCCAACCCTCCCTGGGTGCCGTTTTCCAGCGGCTGGCTCGAGTTCAGGTTGGCCTTGGACGATGCTTTGCTGAGAGGCGAGGAGCCGGATTTCTTGGTAACTTTGGGAATCTTGGAGAGCACTTCCAGAGCTAGAACTGGGCAGCCCACCTACACAAGATTTAGATAAAAATTAAAATGATTCGCTACATAAACTTTGCACGTTTGTTTTTGTAAATGACATTTTTTCAAAGATAAAAGTACTACTGCTCCTTGACAACCTTATCTGCGTTCCTACTTTTGGATTCAGATTTCTCTTTTCTCTTTTATTTACTTTTTGTCAATTTTCATTTAATTTATTTACTTGTTTATTTTTAAAAATTCTCATTTCCTTTATTAATTTGCTTCTTTTGGACACTGTTTCAATCCCAAATGCAAACTTTTTTTTAACAATAATTCTTTCACATAAATGAAAATGAGCGATTACACAAAAGTGTACTGTTTGACTAATTTTCTTTGGCTCAGTAAAACAAATTTTAAACAATTTATCAGAGAGAGAGAGAGAGAGAGAGAGAGACAAAAGATCCCAATTGCATCAGAAGACTTGGACTGGAGTGAGTATTACTGATGAGCTGACCTTGAAGTGTGCATTGGCAGTGGTGAAGAACAGTTTGCGCTCTATAAGGTTGATCTCATCTGCGCTGCTCTTCTCAGCAGTGAGGCCCACAGTTGTCGCTGTGCCCTCTGGGTTTGCAAAGTGGCGACGGATGATCAAGGGGTGTGTCCTCAGGTAGTTATAGAAACTAAACACCACCGGGTTGCAAGATTTCACCATCACGTCTAACACAAACGAATGGAGAAAAGGGAGGGGAGACAGAAAAGGTCTTTAACCACAGCACACAATGCACATAATGAGCAGAGCAAACAGGTTTTAGTGGATGTTGTTCTCTGACACCGACTGAAATGTCTGCTACCAACTGACCAGGGTTCTCGTCATCATCTTTGGGGATTCGTTCCAACAGTGTGTCCAGGGCTCGGGTGTAATCTTTCATGATCCAGTAGGCTATGCTGCGGAGGAACGGGTCGGGGTGCAGTCTGGAACAGTGGTAGCCGCTTCCATCCCTGTTACAGCCCAGGACCTTCTCATAAAGGAGACCTTGGCAGGTGGATGAATTCTCAAAGTCAGCCTCATACAGCCTCGCTACTATCATGGCTAACTGGAGATCCTCCATCTTCTCCATCAGCACCTACAAAACACAGAACAGCAGAAGAGAGGTGGAGAGGTGAGACTGGATAAGGACTGCAGTTTAAAGGCATACTATGCAGGATTTTCCTTAAATAAATCCTCATTATTTTAAGATACTAACTCATTATTCTGAGATACAAACTAACTACACACACTCTTTAGAATGCATTAGTATTAGAGTATATAACTTAAGTATCATTTTAAGTTAGTTTAATTTTGATGGCCTTGCTGCCTGCGATTTTGGCCTTCACGCCCTCAAAAAACTGACAACACCAAAGGCCAAGTGGCCTTACTCCTAAAATGATAAAATACCAGGCCCGACTAAAAATAATTTTTCTCAATTATCACTTATGACCCAGTAGAAGTGTACGCTGGTGTCTCTAGCTGAAACCCTGTTGTCTGCCTGTCTTATTTTCTCAGATTTTGCCATCTGGGATGCTTCTGGGCTTTAGTCTTTGGGCAGTAGTGTGTCGCCCCCAGCCACTACAGTGTGCAGGTTTTTGAGATTGGGACTCTAAAAACGCAGTGACCAGCAGTTACAGCTGCAAAGAGAGATTCCCACCAACAGATAGAGCAGACTGAGAGGACACAGTGACAGGATGAAGGTACGCCTTGGCTGTATTCACAACCATTGTGCAGCGGTGTGGGCATGTGTATGTGTGCTTTAGAACATGAACTTTGTGAAAAAGAAAAAGAAAATTATTTTATTTCATTAGTCAAACATTAGTCCCTTACTTCATTCACTCTCTACCTCTGTCATTCATTGCACCAGAGAGGAAAAGGAAAGGCCTTTAAATGGTGTGTTAACAAAAAATCCTACATATTCTACCTTTTTGTAGTCAGTAAGTAAGCATTAAAGCACAGAAATTAAAGGAATTTTGAGGTATACATTTTCACTGCAACCAATACAGCTGAAGCACATGAAGCTCATGTTTCTATTTCCTTTTTTGGGCTATCTGTATATTTTGACTGTGCGATATGAAACCCAGGCCAAGGAAAACCATGTAGGCTTCTTATGCATCCTATCTATAATTTAGACTTCTCTCGTGTGATGTAAAGGCTGCAGAATACCCAGCTTCCTTAGCAACAGATATCTGCACTAATAGTGATGCACTGATATAAATCTCATGCAAACACATCTTCACACTCTATATTGGTCCCATAAAACAAGGATATGCCAAGTTTCCACTGTGAGGGAAATGGAGAGATGGAGCAGCCTCAAAACTTACAAGCTATGTCTTTGTATCATTTGTGTTGTTGAGTGAAAAAGTGTGCGTGTGTTGTTCACACCTCTATGGCGTCTTTGAGTGATCCAGCCAGTAGGAAGAAGGCGGCTGATTGTTCAAAGCGCTGCTTTCCCAGCAGGGAGAAAGCATTTTTCAGAGCAGCCTTCCGCCAGCGGTCTTCAGTGAAGTTGTTCTTGAAGAACTGAGTCATCTTCTCATCATGCTGAGACCCGAGAGAACAAAACCACACAGCTCAGTATCACGTTAAGGTTATGACATTATTATTAGACAGCAACTCAATTCAAAATAATGATGTGTTCAGAAACAATGTCGTACCTGAAGAGCCCCCACAGGACAGCTTTCTTCTTCATGGCCAAGTAGAACAAAGCAGCATCTAAAGGGTCGTTGTGCCTCTGAAACGCAGCTTTACCTAACTGATCACACACAAACAGCACAGTTACTTAACTACATAGGGATCCATCAAAACACTGCAAATCATCACACATGCCAGGACAAATACTAATACTAATACTATTAAGCTACTGTAAAAGAATCATGTACATTAACTATTTGCTTTGATTTGCATTGATATTTATGACAATCTTCTGTGTATCGCTATAAATGTAGATTCCATGTAGGAAATACATTTCAGCTGCTTAGTACGGAGAAGAATAAACATCTCCAGATACAGTAAATGTCACACTGCAGTCAGAGCAGTCAGGTTTGATGGCTGAACTAGAGGAGGTAACAGGAGGCACCTAATGGCAATTTTCAGGTGGCCAATGGGCTGAATCCAGCCCTTATTTTTTAACTAAAAAAAACTATTTAAGCAAAGGAAATTTTGTCACACTGAATGAACAAGTTGTTAAATCCAACATTGTGTTTATTAAAAATCATTACTTCTAATCTAGGATTTAAAATGTGCAGTTTTTTTCCTGTACTTCTGTACATAGTGTGTCTTTTCCAATCACAAAAACTAGTGGAGAAGTGGAGAAAAAAGAAAAAATTGTTTTACATATTTAATTTCCTAAGTTTACAGGTCAGACATGGGTAATATCAATGTCTGGCCTCTTGGCACTTCAAATCAATGCAAATCTGGCCCTTCTAAAAAAAAATAACTGAATAGACCTGCTGTAGGATGTTCATGTTTTTGGAATCCAGCAGAACAACAAAAAGTAAATAAGGTAAAACAAGTAGAGACTGGTCTAAAATATTAGTTAGCTGTGTTGTCCTTTTCTAGTTCCCTCTGTTTACGTAACTATTCTAATGTGGAAACTGCCACTAGTCAACAAATTACATGAAACGACAGCATTTCGTACCTGCATCAGCATGTGCTAATTAAATAAAATTCTGTGAATCTTGTATGTATGACTTTAAATTTGTTGTGGTACCTTCTCCACCATTTTCCTCAGAGTGTTGATGTTGCGTATCCACCATCCCACTCCAACAGCTCTGAGCTCAGACCACTGCGGGTCGCCTCTCTGCATGGCTGGGATCATGTTGAGCAGCTCTTCTTCCGCCTCCGAGTGGAAGGCCCATGCAAAGTGGCATGTTGATAGGCCTGCCACAGAGACAGAGGGAGAGGGAGAAGAAGATGTACAAAGTTCATTCCCAAGAATAAATGAAATCTACATTTCACCACTGTTAAATGATAGTATAGTGGCATTATTGTCATACAAAACAACAGTGCTAAGAGCAGTGTGTTTTACCCTGGTGGAGCAGCTGCATGCGATACAGGGGGGGCAGAGAGGTGAGCAGGCAGGTATGAAGACGCATGGCCAGCAGGTACCTCAGTCCACACTCATCGAGAGCCTCAGCACCTACACAAACACAAACACCAGGGAGCTGTCACCGTCGTCATTGTTATTCTGATGACTACTCTATTAAAATGGCAGCCAGAGTGAAAAGTGCTTAAAACTCGAGTATCACTGGTTGTCTGTCAGAGACTGTCTATTGTCCCTGAACCTTCGTACCCTCTCTCTGCTTACTTAACCCTGGAACAACCTGCTAATGTTCTCCTCTCAAAAGACTAAATAAATAGGATGGAAAATTGGAGAAAGAAGACAGATAATGGGAAAAGTGCTGCGTCTGTTTACATACAGTGAAAGAGGAACACTGTAAGCACTGTTGTTTATGTTCATAAAGATTTGATGGCTGGAGATTAACTATATCCAGAACACATTATCGAGAAGAATTATGCTTAGCTTTTATGTCTACAACCTTTAGTCAACTTTAATAGAATATTATCTCCTACCAAGGCCAGCAGTTAATGGACTGGGAGACGATACAAGCCTATTCTGCAGGTATGTGTGCATCATGTATCTTGCATACAAAGCAGATAATATAAAATAAGGCAATACTTCACTCATCCACAAAGGAAAAGTGCTCTTGTCATCTAAGACCCTGGAGCTGGTCAGTCTCTTGCTCAAGGACACTTCAATAGGTGGAAACACTTCAATCAAGGTAACAGCTCTAAGATTAAGAGCTTGGATTGCTGCAGCTGACTGTCACATGGATTTAAGTATAAAAAGCAACACTTAAAAATGTCGAAATGGCTAAAAAATGCTTTAAAACGACCAGTTATGTGGACCCTTGAAAAAGGAGAAGAGGTATTTTAAGGCATTTTAATGTGATGATGAGTCATGTTTAAGGAAGACAGTCTCTAACCCCAGTGGTTGGTGCAATATATTATATTTACCGTATGTTAAATAATCTACTGTGCATATGACAAATATGTAACCTACACACATAAACATCATGTATATACTGACCTGTGTACTGCTGATCAGTGGAGCTGGCGACCTCAGCACTAGTGGTTGCAACAGTATCAGCCAAGGCCACCAAGAACATCTGCTCCAGTCTGGTCAGTCCTGGCAGGCTGGAGTGCATGAGGTGACTGGATAATACCTGGACACACAGAGGAAGAGAGTGACGAAGGAGAGCAACGAAAAACTTCATAACAACAGACTGAAAGGAATGTAATGATGATGTTATACTGATGGAAGTTACAATTAGAGCGTTGACTTGTTTTGCTAAATATTACCCAGCCTTAATATTATCATTACTTTAAATTAGCAAAAAATTACACAACAATAAACACACCTTTATTGAGAGATTATTATTATGATATAACTGGATTATAATATGCAGATTAGGATGTTATAACAATCTTATTATGTCTCCTCCTAATTACTACAATTACAGCTATTAAACCAAAGATAAACACAATCATTAACCTGTTATTATCAAGCTGTTACTAGGCAGTAAATCACATTTCATCATGATACAATATTATATAAATTTTTGGACGATGATATGATATTTACTGATATCACAAAGTCAGCCACGATACGATTCGATTCAATTCAGGGGCCTGCGATCAATATTTAGACAATATCCTACGCCCACTTAACACATGTTACATTTATGTGAACTCTCAAAAGAACAACTAAGTTATGATTCTACAATTTTATGATTATATTTATGACTTTAAAAGTAAAAGTGTATTTTAAAGACAACAATATAGACTGATATTTTCACTTTAGCATGGAATCAATATATCAATCCAGACTGAAGTATCGTTACACCTGTATATATTATCTCTTCATTTACTGTGAATATTTTAAGATATTGTGATTGCAATATGAGTCACAATGGAATGGACATTTTTAAATTTCAATTTTCACAAGAAAAAAACTATAATATAATATGATGATGTGGGCCTTGTACAATACAATGCTTCCCCTTAAATTCCCCCTTGTAAAAAATCTTATTTTTATAGTTGGGGCATCTCTGTAGCACTACAAATGCTGCGTTTATTATGATACTTCAATTGTGTTTATAAAAAAAAACTGCAACGATTTGGACATTGGACTTGACCATATTGCAATTTCGATTAATTGTGCTAAAATTAATATCAATTTTTGGATTTGATCAAAAATAGCCTACATTGACAGTCGCAAATTCACGTTTTTAAAATGGGATCCCCTTCTAAAATACCTGAGCATGCTCTGGTCCAAAGTAGGTGGGTCCATATTGAGAAGGTTGATGACTCGAGACTTCTTCTCTGGTTTGTCGGTAGCAAAGTTCACAAAGTCATCTGTGGTAACTGTTGGCACCTGTTAACACGGGAGGAAAGGAGAAACATTTCAGTGGACTACACTTTTAAAAACAAAATCAGAAGTCTCTTAACTCCTCCTACCTGGAAGAGGTCAGAATACTGGTCCTCCGTGGACTTCTGGGCTCCCTCGCCATCTGCGACCTTAGTTCCTTTAGCAGCTTCCTCCGCTCCCTTATACGAGGTGTCGAGGTCAGCCAACATGAGGGAATAGAGAGGCAGGGGAGGGATGGAGTTGATCTCTGTGTAGTCTCTGCCTCCATCGCGGCCAGCCACAATGGTGTCTTTTGCTGTGCTGCCTGTCACACTGATGGTCCGGGACAGATGTCTCCTGGCTCCGCCTTCACCTGCTTCCACATCCCTCACCACGGCAACCTCCCCGGCAATACACTTCACCAGGTGAGCGAGGATGGCCTGAAACATAGAAGAGCTTTTAATGATTTATTATTTTTAAATAAATGAATTAGGGCTCTAAAGGGATAGTTCAAATTATTTGAAGTGGTGTTGTTAGAGGTACTTAACGATGGTCAGTGTATTAGCTACAGTAGATGGCGACTGACACATCCCAGTTTGTAGAAGCAGAAAGAAGTAATGCACATAGCTAAGCAACGTACTGCTGTGACCAGGGTCAGAAACAAAAGGTATTTTTTAGCTTCTTAAAAAGGCCCACCTAAAAAAAAATCAATAGCCGTTTTGGGCGTTTAAGACAGCCTTTTCTGATATTGATTTTTTTATGCGGACCTTTTTTTAAGTGGCTAAAATACCTTTTGTTGCTGACCCTGTCCACAGCAGCACATTGCTTAGCTTCCGTGCTCGTGCCCCTGTCTGCTTCCCCACACTGGGGAAGATGCCGACCGCCATCTACTGTAGATAATAAACTATCGATAAGTGACTCATACAACCCTACTTCAAATAATCCGAACTAGACTCACCTTGGCACGGCGAACCTTGCCCAGGTCCATGAGTTCCAGCAGCTGGGTGGGGTGGTACTGGGGTAGAGTTGGGGACAGTGAGTGAGCTGCTTCAAACAGTCCTCCTTCCTGAAGACCTGCCGGGGCACGAAGGGCCTCGTCCACCGCGGCGCTCCCTTCAAACACACTCTTAGACCGGGCTCTCCCTTCAAAGATGGAAGAGGAAGCCCCGGTTTGACCTCCAGCGATGTCTGCGGACGACAGGTTGCCCTCATCTCCCTCACCAGGCTTCTTGTCCTGATGCCACTGGGCGTACACATGCATTTCACAGTCCATGCCCACCACCAGAATGCCGTCCCTCACCCAGGACAAGGAGACAGGTAGAGACGGCGTGCCGTCCACGGAGGACAGGAGGTCCACGGACCGAAGCAGGATCCAGCGGGAGCGGATCCCCTGTTTGATACTGCCCCCTAAAGGAAGGGTGATGACAGCCACCCCCTCCTTGCTGCTGGTCTGCTCATTGACCATGCCGGAGATTCGGCCGTACATGAGAATGTTGGATCCAACTCCTACGGTGAGGATATGAGATCCGTCCTCCTTTGACAGCCAGTCCAGGTGGACGTAGTGCTTAATGTTGGGGGAGCTGTGGTCCCTGGTCATGTACAGATCAGACCTAACATGGGGAAGAACATATGAGACACCCATTCTAGTATACATATGGCGACTGACAGAATATGACACAAACACACAGGCAGTGCCGTCCTGACCTGCTGTAGACAAACAGGTTGGAGTCCACACTGACTCTTGGATCCAGGGTTGATGTGGGTCTGGTGAAGTCGTCCAGGTGGAGAGTTTGCTCTAGAACCCACTCTGAGCCACCAGTAGACTCACACTCATAGATGGACACGTGCATGGAGAAGTCCTCTCCAGAACCTTGCTGCAGCTGAAGACAAGATGAGGACATTCTTAAGATCCTGTCAATCAGGCATACTGATCATATGAGACAAAGTGATGCGGTGCTCTATGCTGCATCACATCCTGAATTACACTGAAAATTCAGACTCATAAGCTAGACTGCTGTTCATAGACCTCAGTGTTTCTCATACATTCATATATTTGTGGCAGCCAGCCACATTATCAACATCAGCCGAAACATATTGATTTTATATTTTTGAGATGGAGTTGTTCTCTCTCTCTGAGACACACACAAACAGACTTGTCTGTGAATAACACTCTGCAGTGTTTCCCACACAGAGGGCTCTATCTTCTGCCCAGCGCAAAGCAGCGCACAGCACAGTTGTCATTGCAATTATTGGACTGACTAAGCTGTCATGCTGCTCACCTGCTGATGTGAGAAGAGAATCACTGGTAAAAAACAATTTCAAACATGAGTTGTGTTTTTTAGGCGCCTTTCTAATACACACTGCTGACTAAGAAAGTCAACAGATCAGACATAGAATAGGAGAGAGCAACAGAAAGAGGCAGGGTGGGGCAGGCCAGTGTGTGTGCAGTGTCGGTGTCATTCTGTAGGAAACACTGAATCTCAACTTAGTTTCAGCTCAATGGCATTAAGCTCCACATAATTCAAATATAATGAAGCTACAGGATGCTCAGATAGTCAGGTTTGATCTGTTCCTTCTCACTAATGGCTAGAGATCGTCAGATTTTAAACACACAGCAATGTATAATGTGCATAATGCATATGTGTATCTAATCCAGTTCCTCCTTCACTATTCTCTGTTTTACATAAATACGTATTCATATGCTGATAAATGGAACTGTTATCTGTTTTTGGAGGGTATACAGTTAAGTGTTTATTCATTGCATTTACATTTTTATTGCTCTTTTCTACCTCAAGGTGACTGTAGTTAGATGAAATCCCACACCGCTATAGGTTTTTGGTACAAGACACTAAAAACACCATTACAAAGCCATATTCCAGTCTCCTACCTGTCCCTGTCGTGGCTTTTTAAAGGCCACGGCCAGCCTGCCGATGTAGGAGCAGGACACGGCTACAGGCCGCCCTGACACTGCCACAGCGCTGTTGTTGTCTTCCTCCTCGTTCATCAGGGCCCAGGGCTCCCAGCGGTACACCCGATTGTCCTGGTCATCTTCGCTAAACCCATCATCACACTCCACCGCACAGTGCCAGAACCGCACGCGAGAGTCAGAGCAGGTAGTGACGATCAGGTATGGAGCCAAGCAAACGGGGTAGATAGAGGAAGAACTGAGATGACCTAACCGAGAGGAAAAGGCAGTACGACAAATGAGAACATTTCAAGCAGGTTACTGCAAAGCATGTAAATGTGTTCTGCAATTTCTCACGTTAACCTGATTTCTTGGTTCCTTGGTTTCAACACAAGATGTAGCAAATAGATTTTCCAGGTACCTCCTGGAATCTGCCTGCCCTGACTTCAAGAGATAATTCAGATTATTTGAGGTGGGGTTGTATGAGGTACTTATCGATAGTCAGTTTAATACCAATAGTAGATGGCGGTCAGCAACAAGAGGTATTTTAAGGTCCACCTGAAAAACATCAACATCAGTTTAAATGTATCCAATATTAATAATCTTTTCCCCACTTAACCTTGCCGTCCTACAGCCTTGTCTGACAAGAAACCACCGTTACACAAGCCAAATATAACTCTCTCCAAACTGACAAACCTCCATAGACAAGATCATTAATTTTTGCCTTGCAGAACACAGGGGTTGCTGCTTTACTGCTGCCTCGATCTGTTTGTTTGGGTTATTGTGTGAATTTGGTGTTTCAAAAGGTTTGCTCAGATTCACCAAAGTCACAAAAAATAAATAAATAAACAAAGAGATTGAGGCGGTGATAGACCAGCAACTTCCTGTTCTGCGAGGTAAAATGATTGATTTCACCTATGGAGTTTGGTTGGTTTGGAGAGAGTGATATTTAACTTACATCTAGCCAGTTTCCCACTGGAGCACGGCTGTCTGACAGCAAAGTAAAGCAGTGAAAATATTGTAAATATAGCATACACTTAAAACTAATATTGATTTCTTATTTAGGTAGACCTTAGGTAATACTATCAGACTATCAAGTTCCTCATATAAGCCCACTTCAAATAGTCCGTTCAAACTATCCTTTTAAAAATGGAAAGTAAAAAGACAGAAGCACACTTAACATTTCTTATTTCATTTCTAAACCAACTCTCAGCATCCTAAAACAAATGTAGACCTTTTTGGTCCTATGCCACCTACTCAACGCTGGGGAAAACAAATTTTACACAATATTTTTAATTTAGCAACAACAAGATGGTGTGAGTCATATGTGTGACAACAATGCCAACCTGCAGAGGGGGTGGCCCTGGTAACCTCCACCCCGTGGGGCAGGTCGAGCCGCTTGCTGTACACCAGCTTGGAGCTGAGGATGAGTTTGCTCGCTGATTGTAAGTTGGCGGTAGAGGCTGAGCGCGGCAGAGGTCTGACAGGAGAGGTCTCCGGAGACGAGTCGGCATTCACAACTTGATTGGGAACCATTAGCTGGCTTTGGAAACTGTAATCTGGGCTCGGCTCATCTGGACACAGAGACACAGGAATATTTTAGAGGCAGTTTGATGGCAAGCTTCATATTTAAAATTCATGCTTTCCTTTTCAATTATGCCAATAACTGCTCAGCTTACCAACACAGGCCTGCACAGACTTGAGGTGCAGGTGCCACATCTGCAGGACAGAGTTCCTGTTGAGATCCTTTTCTATCACCACGAGGAAGAACTTTTCAGAGAATGGGGCAGGTTGGTAATCTGGACAGAGTAAAATTACATTATTATCTTCCTCTAATGACCAAGGACCTCATTGCAGAAACAAAAGAGAGACAAGTGAAGTGAGACAGACGTTGTCAAGGAAACAGGAAGAGTTGTGTATATTATATATTCTAAACACAGATGACAAGCATGACAGGACAAATTCGATTGAAGAGTCAAGTTTACAGTTACTGTTTAGCATTTCCTAAGGTAAGATACAAGGTCTGAGATGTGACAGGACACAGCCATGAGTTCAGGAATTGCTTCTCTAATAGGAAGACAGGATTTTTCTTTGAAACTTAAGTTAAGATAGGACAAGCAGTAAGGAAACATGCTGTAATGAGTCCCCAGGTTGTGTTGTACCTTCACCAGATGGAAAGGCCGGTGTGAATGCTTCTTGCTCTTTTTGGGGCTTGTAACCTAGAATGAAGTCCTCTTGGAAGACATGCAGCAGCTGGGTGTTGGCGCCACACTGGTTGCACAAGGAAACAGCATCAAACAGGTTAATACGTCTATTGATAACAAAGGTTTCAGGTTTTCATGTCTGGATTTTCTGTCCACTACTGACCCGAGGTGGGTGTGCGAAAGACGGAGCAGCTGCTCACCTGGTTTGTAATGACATCCAACTCTATAATACATCCGGGTCTGGCAGTGGACTGCTGGCTGACGATGTTGAACACTTCACCCACCAGTTTCTAAACAGAGACACACATGAAAAATGGTTAACTATCCATTTAGTGTACTGCATATGAAGAAACACTGCCTATTATGATTAGAAGTAGACTAGTTGTTGTTATGGAGCAGGAGAACATAGATCTGTGTGTCTGATTTGTACAGCATATTGTTGTTTTGTGTTTTGGTAACAGTTACAAATAAAGGCAGCATCAAAAGGAAGTTATTAAAAAGCCCACAGATGTTGAAAAGCTGGTTTATAACAAGATTTTAATATCTGTGAACATTGTGGTTATATCAGATCTGTGATGTTTCATGGTTCATGTACACTCATCAGCCCCCAATAAGGCTGTTCACAAGCCTGCTTTGGACTCAATTCCTGGAAAAGATTTCAAAGACCCACATACATAAAATTCACTGAAGAGAGACTCTAAACAGAGATTACCACATCCCAATGAGCAATAACATCATTCTTTCCCTGTGTAGTGCAGAGCGTGTGAGTCTACTCACAGATGTTTCAGGATCTGACAGCTCATCCAGCAGTTTTCTGGCATCCACCACAGCTTGATAGAGACGCAGGTTTTTACCATCCGATGCCACAAAGCAGGCACTGGCACTGTTACAGTAAGTTCCTAAGGGACAAAACACAAAGTTTGTGAGAAGGTCCAGCAGTGCCAGACGTTTGGATTATTTAATGTGTTGTTGTATGAGGTACTTGTCAATTGTCAGTGTATTACCTACAGTAGATGCTCCCATTTTGGAGAAACAGAGAGGGGCACCAGCACAGAAGCTAAGCAATGTACTGCTGTGAACAGGGTCAGCAGGAAAACATATTTTAGCCACTTAAAAAAGATCCATCTAAAAAAAAAAAAGTGTAGTGCTATGTTTAGAATATTTTCATTACTTTACCTTTCGTCAGACAGCCTTTTCTGACAGGAAACAACTGTTATACAAGCCAAATATCGCTCTATCCAAACCAACCCAAGTCTGTAGGCAAAATCAGTCATTTTTACCTTGCAGACCACAGGAGTTGCTGGTCTACCACTGCTTCAATCTGTGAGTTTGTTTGTGTGTTTGTGAGTTTTGTTTTTTGTGTGTTTTGTTTTGTGACTTCAGTGTTTTAAAAGGACAGTCCGGATTCACCAAAGTCACACAATAACACAAACAAACTAACAGATCAAAGCAGCAGTAGAACAGCAACTCTTGTGAGGTAAAATTACTGATTTCACACATGGCATTTGGCTTATGTAACAACGGTTTCCCATTGGAAAAAGCTACCTGATGGCAAGGTAGAACACGAAATAACGCGTACACTTAAACTGATAGATTTTTTTTAGGTTGACCTTCCTTAGTGTCTAAAATACCTTCTGTTGCCGACTCTGTCCACAGCAGAACGCTGCTTAGCCTCTGTGCTGGTGCCCTTCTCTGCTTCTCCAAACCGGGGGGTGTGCTAAGCAGCATCTACTGAAGGTAATACACTGACTATTGATATTTATCTCATACAACCCCACATTAAAAATAATCCAAACTACCCCTTTTATATTTGGCAGTTTTAGAGCTAAGTTAAATGATATTCATCTAGAAAAACTAGACCCAGTTTCTAGTTTTTAATTTTAATCATATATTGTTACTTTCAAAGACACAGTCATGAAATGATGTTTATATCTTTGCAAATAATAATGAGGTATGTAGGAAAATACACAACTTTTTAATGCAAATCTGACATGCAAAACTACATAGCATTGGAGGAACTGTATGCACTTTAGTGGCCTGAACGCTCTGTGAGGAAAAAGCAGAAGCTCAGACGTGTCAGCAACAGTTTAACTTCCACTTTCACATTTATGTTCTTCGGAATTATTTTCTAATAGCAACAATGTTTCTGCCAGTCATTCATGACTGAGGTTAAAATTTCCACCACGTTGAAAATGCATGTGTGTTTACCGAGTACAGAGCTGGGTACTAATGTAGGTAGCCAAGCAACATTGCTGAAGGCAGAGGTGTGCAGAGAGTTGATACGGGCCAGTTCAGAGACCCCTCCCGTGCAGGACAGGGGTCCGATGTGGTCCACCCTCCACAATATCAGCTCGCTGTAGATGGCGTTGGGATCATGAAAGGTCCTTGTTGCTGCATTACGAAGCTGCTTCCTGCTAATGGAAAACAAACACATCGTTAGAAGTCATGTTTCATACAGAGGACAACAAAATCATCATTTGTGAGAGCATGTCACAGTTTGTTACAGTGAGCTCTATTTACTGCCCTTTCTTTCTCTGCTTTTCCTCCATACCTGGGAAGTCCTTTTGGTAGAGGAAAGGTAGGAGGCTGCTCTCCTTCTAGGCTGCCAGGGGCCGAGGGAGGGGTGAGCAGAGCGTTATGGTGAGAGGAAGTCAGCAGCAGCGGCAGCACTGTGTGGCAGGCCTGGTCGTTCAGATGGAAACGGTGGCCGCAGTACCGGAACTTGTGAGATACGGTCAGTACGTTGGAGAAGGCAGAACGCTCAGCAAATGTGACGGCCCACTGCAGACAGAAGAATCCAAAGAAATGAAGTGAGGGCTGGGAAGGCTCAATACACACAAACACATACAATTCCATGCTCTGGGGTTTGTTCTTTTACCTGGTTGAGAGATCCATCAACATGCTTGGAGACCATCATGACAGCAGGACTGATACCAGGGCGAGGGTTGGGAGAGGGGACCAGGGCGGGTGAACCCAGGCCAGCTGAGGCTGAAGCAGAGTGGGAGACACGTTGGACCATCCTGCCCTGATCCCCTGTCCCGGCAGTCTCGCCCTCAGTCAAAGTGCAGGCGTACATCAGGATATTTTTACTCAATGAGTTGGCGTCGCCTGTAGGAAATGCCACTGGAATACGGGAGGAGAAGGACACCTGGTGGGAGAGTTGGAAGGAAATAGGAACCATTAGGAACACAGACACAGAATATTCTCCACAGTCCTTCAAACTTATAGAGGCCTAATAAGCAACTTATACCGATTTGACACCAACTCTCTAGTTCATCAGTAGCAACAACATCAACAATATGCTGTTTAGCTTGCTAGTTAATTCTCACAACTGAACCATAAACATGCATGTATTACATACATACACTACCACTTTCTACAGTATATATGGACTTCATATGTGTACATAACATTATAAAGCTCTTAATCTACAATGCCAAAATCTGTTTTCTCTTATGATGATCTGATGATCAAGACTTAAACCTACATGTCTTCATACGGTACTGCATCATTGTAGTCCAAGCAAAGAGATCGCAATAAGTACGGACGTGTGAAATGTTTTGTGAACTTATTTGCTGAATGTCCAGAGCTGATCTTTGAGGCTGATTAAGACATTTTAAACGATCGATATCAGCTAAATTAAAGCAAATTCTGATCTAGAGCTGCAACAGTTAGTCAATCCAAAGAAAATCAGTTGCCAACTATTTTAGCCATTTTTTATGTAAAAATGTCAAACATTTGCTGGTTCCAGCTTCAAAGATGTGAGGATTTGCTGCGTTTCTTTGTCATTTATGATAGTAAATGAAGAGTCTTTGGGTCTTGGACTGTTGGTCGGACAAAAGAACCAATTTGAAGGCGTCACTCAGGGCTCTAGGAAATCGTGATTAGCATTTTTCACATTTTTTTGACATTTTAACGGTTAATCGATTCATTGTGAAAATAATCAGCAAATTCTTTCCTCTACTGTGTTTTGTCCTCCTCAGTCTGCTTGTGTTGCAGCGCCGCTTTCCTTTAGGACAGCTGGGCTGAACAGTGCGAGCATCTCGCTGCATATACAAGTGAAAATTAGAGCATGCTAATGTGAAGAATTATTTGCACCAGTGGGCATTAAACTCAGACGTTAACAAATCTGTGATCTCTCCTTCTTCTTGAACAACATGCACAGAACACTCAGGTAGTGGTTTCTCATTTTTAACCAGCGCTAACTGACACTTCCTACAGTTAAAATTGCAAACGACTCTAGCAGCATATCATACCATCTGTTGCTAATTAACATCACTCCTGTGAGCAACTTGATGACTGGCCAAAATTAAATTAAAGTGGCCGCATTATGCTCTTTGGGTTTTCCTCTTTCCTCTGGTGTTTTACAGCTTTTTATGCATGTAAGAAGTCACAGAAACCAAAGTTCAAGCCAAAAGGAGTTTTTCACTTCTACAGAAAACACTCCTCCTGAACCACCTGAAAAGCCTCATTTGCAATCCAGCGTTTGTTCTGTTATGTGGCCACATCACCTTTTAACTCATTTTAATTATATGCAGCTAATCTGGGATGGAATTTTGGATAGTCTTGGGGCCTTAAGAAGACGAGAGTTAAAAAGGAGTAGTAGCTGTATTTAAAGAAGAGTATGACTGATGGTGACTGAGTGTGTTTTTTGACCATGAAAGCATGTAAACATATTATGTTTAGTATAAAACCGGCAGATAATAGAAATGTATGAGCTTGAAAATGGGCATATTACATATGATAATGTGTCTGCTGTGTGGTTGAAGTGTTCTTCAGCCTGTGTATGTACTGAGACAACAATTGTAACCCGAGCACCACTTTACAACTATGAGTGAACTCATAGGTCCAACAACTCTCCAAGCTCTCTAGCTGAACGCGACACGTCAGTTTCAGGATTTGCATTTTCCCAGTTAAACTGGCATTTATATCAGATCAATAAAATAAGATCCTGAAATAAGTCATAAAATCACCATGATATGTCATCAGAGATCAAGAGAATTTCATCCTATTTAATATACTGTCTATGGCTCAAACTCACTATTTGTTTTTGTTTTTCGTTTTTTAATTAGGGCTGGGCAAGTTAACACGTTATTTTCACGTTAATTCATTAGACTATTAACGCCGATATTTACTTTATCGCGCATTAAAGCATGTTGCTCACATGCTTTTATTTTGTGAAAGTCTGTTGCTGGCTGCTGCGGTGTAGGGGTTTGACTCACACTCCGGAACAGTAGGTGGCGATAATGCGCCAATGAGCTGGCTGCCAGCCCAACCGCCGTTTCAAACAGAAGAAGAAGAAGGAGAATAGCGCTGGCTGTTGCGGAACCGGGAAAGGAAAAAGGAAAACGCGGAAAAACCAAAGCAGACATAGAGAAGGGTAAAATCACGGAGCTTTTAAATGGCCATAGACTGGTAATGCTGCTCCCTGTTAAAAGTTTCTGCTGTTATCTCAGAAATTGCCTGTTTGTCCTGATTGTGGCTCAGGATTTTGGTGGTAGATTTTTTTTTATTTTTCATAAAGAGAATGTCCTGTCAGTGGCAATAAGCTTTAATTTATTATTATTACTATTATTATTTATTTTATTTATTATTATTTTTTATTTATTTTATTTTTTTTTACATTTTTTAAGTTGAGATTTACACTAAATACGTGTTACTGATAAGTGCTGATGTTAAAAGTGTTTGCACAACAAATGTTATGGCACTTTCGTTCATATGGCAGCAGAACATTGAAATAGAAGTGCTCTTTACACTATACTTTTGAATTCATTCTTGGAGTTTGCGTATACAATGCGATTAATCGTGATTAATCAGGCAAATTATGCAATTAATTGTGATTAAAGATTTTAATTGTTGCCCAGCCCTATTTTTAATATACTTTGGTCTTTTCACAGCTTTATGTACTGGACAGCCGAAGATATGACAGGAAAAGGGGAGAGAGAGTAGGGGGACGACATGCACCAAATGCCCGCAGGCAGGAGTTGAACCCACAGCTGTCACAGTGGACTCACAGCCTCAGCACATGGGGCGCATGCTCCACCAACCGAGCTACCTGGCCGCCAACTTGCTATTTGGACTGCTGTCCTCATTTTTGCCTGCACAATTGCTTCATATTGCTCCTTTAAAATCTAAAGCCAAATTGCAACATGGATTTAAAGAATCATGACACCCCTACTTTGCACATAGAATAAATATTATGCAGAAAAAGATTTTCAGCAAATACTTATGTGAACCGTGACATGACAAAGTTTTAATAGCCCACATGTACAGAGGAGTGCAGCGTGTGTCCCCTGGAGGAAAAAAATAGGATATTCGGAGTCTTACATAAGGCTGGAGGAGTGCTGAGTCACCTTACATTGTAGACAAAGTTTAACTATGGCTACACTGTTGCCACTGTCTGAGTATGAGATCGTGAGTTCGTGAGAGAGCAAGTGATTCACTACTGAATTTTAAGTAGAAGAGTTTGAAAAAATATCTCTCACTAGGTTATGGAAATAACAAGCAGGACATGAGAAAGTTGCTGCTCACCTGAACCTGTCTGAAGATGCCCTGGTTGAATTCGTCCAAATACTTCACATGCCAGACCAGGAAAGATCCGTCAGTAGGGTGAATAGTGAACAGCATGTCCGGGCTCTTGTTCCACTCAGTGGTCAGAGTCTCCATCTTCCTCTCCAGCAGCATGGAGGGCAGCGGCATGCTGGAGCTGGATCCCGGAGAGGATGCCTTGGTGCTTCCCTGCTCCCCTGCTCCCCTTCTTCACCATGCTCAGAGGACGCTTTGTCAGACATCTCATCCAGGTCTAGAGAGCCAGAACACAATCTGCATTAAAAACATGATATTTCTTTTACGTTAATTTTAAGGAACGCGTGTCGGCCTGGTTGTGGGTCATACCAAAATCAAACTTCATAGGGGATCCTTCGGGGTCCAGGGGGTCTTCAGTGGTCTGCTCCAGCTGCTGTTCAGAGAACTTACGCAGCTGCAGCATAAAGAGGTCCATAGAGGAAGTGAAGCTGAGGTCCTTATTGTTGAGCCAATGAACCACAAAGCCTCCACCGCCTGTGCCATCGTCTGGGTTGAACACTGCAGAGTCAGCCAGCACTGATGGAATATCTGACAGAGAAAAAGAGTGGTAGAAGAAAGAAGACATATGAGGACAAAAGAAGTGAGAAAAACGGTTAATGGAATCTGACTCAAGCTTGGACGAGGTTCACAGCTGCATTAAATGTGCATTTATTTCCAGTCACAGGAGCCGTTTCTGCTGGATTAGAAATACAAAACACTTCTGAATGACAGTGAGCTTCTGTTTTCCACAGGACAACTGACCAGTGCTTCAGCAAGGACTCTTTAAATTTGATAATGACATAAGATATTACATAGATACTATTGGACATCATTAAGGTATGAAAAATTAGTTAATTAAACAGTAATTTGTGCTGGAAATGCAAAAATGAGACTGGGACATTTCTACATTGCATATTCATTCATTCATTATCAGTAACTGATTATTGTTGAAGGGTCGCGGGGGGGTGGGCTTGGGGCGAGAGGCGGGGTACACCCTGGACAAGCTGCCAGTTAATCACAGGGCTGACACATGGAGACAGAAGACCATTCACACTCACATTCACACCTACGGGCAGTTTAGAGTCACCAATTAATCTAATTAACCTGCATGTCTTTGAACTATGTGAGGAAGCCAGAGTACCCGGAGAGAACCCATACAGACTCAGGGAGAACACACAAACTCCGCACAGAAAGGTGCGACAGTGCTAACCACTGCACCACCCACTTTGTGAGTGCAAAATGGTCCAATCTGTGTGGATAAAAGTCTTACAATATTTGGATCACTGGGAAGGGACGACATTACCTCAGCTATGTCTATTAGGTGACAAAACACAAGCACCCCCAGTTTCAAATGATACATCTTCTGTTGTAATTGTAGGCACCAGGAATCTTTTAAACACTGGGAAACCCCCTAAGCCCATAGACTTAAAAGAAAGGGCAAATTTAATGATGAAAAACAGCTTAATATGAGAACATGGTCAATAAGATAAATGGAGGAAATACATCAAAAGCTCCTGCCTGGGGTCATTTTTGGATACATTTCACACTTAACTTACTCTGGCCCTTTTTTCTTCTCTTTATTTTCTTTCATCTTGCCATGTAACAATTAACAAGTGACTTATCTTGAATTAAATAAATGATTATATCATGCACTGAAAAACTGATAAGGAAAATAAAAACTTGAATTATAAAAAAACAAAAAGGAAATAGAAACACTTCTGATCCAGTTCCAACAAAGACACCCTACCTGTGTTTGGGTTAATACTGGCTGAGATATGGAAGTGACACAGGGCGTTGGCATGATGAGCGATGTGGCGGTGAGTGTGTGCGTCCTGTGTGCCAAGCTGAGAGGGCAGTAGCTCACTGTGCGCCACCAGAGCAGAGGACCGTCGCCGACCGCGGCGCAGATGTTTCAGGTGGTGGATTGACTGATCAAGCAGAGCACAGGAAGAAAACACAGAGAACAGGTTTACATAATTCCACTATTAGAGGTAGTATAGATTTGATGTTTTCTCTTATGGATCATTTCTAGTCAGATCTGACTGAATATGTAAGTGTACCTCCAAAGCATGCTGGATCTTGTCTTTGTTGCCTGCCAGGCCTGGCAGGCTGGAGCTGAAGGAGTGTGTGTTCTCAGAGATCTGTCCTCCGAGCAGGCTGTCTTCTGGCAGCAGGGTCTCCGACCACAACCTACACACACCATCCTCGCAGGATGTCAGCAGCACATTGCACACAGAACCCCTAGAACACAACAGGAGGATACAACTGTCTTACAAGAACAGAAATCACTTCATTTTTCATCGATCTGTCCAATATTTCTACCCTAAAAAAATTTAATCAAAAGAGATTACAATATATTATGCATTCGAGACAGAGTTCAGTGCCCAGAGACCAATAAAACTGATAGTGGTATGTAGCATACACTGATGTGATTTACTCAACACCATCTCCACAGTCATATAACCACTTCCTGAAATGCCCAATACATCTTACAGGCTTCACTATGGACATGATGAATTATACTGTAAAAAGAAAAATTGTAATAAAGTGGGAGTGCATGTAGGAGGAATAAAATTTACTCTCCAGATTCTCACCGCATGGAAGGAAATAATCAGAGTGGTTCTTATTCATAGATCCAAACAAAACTGTTTTAATGGTCTTGTTGGATGCTCTGTAAATGAATTAAGAATACATCTGATAAAAAATTGTAACCTTTTCTTTGCTCAGCTTGTGATCTTTACTGGAGGAGGAAGGAAAGGCAAAAGTGAGATAGAAGGAGAGAATGTATTTACTCCCTCTCACTGGCTGCTTCCACCACCGATTCAACTGTCTTTGCCAAACAGTCACAGATAAGTGTGACTAGTGCAAACTGGCCAGACGCATAGCAACTAGCAGTGATGGTCAGCAAGGCAGATTTCTGCACAATCTACACTTTGCATGAATACATGTTTTTACGATTTTGCATCTGAGAAAGAAAGAAACAAATATAGAAATCAAAACAGACAGGATTAAACATAGTCAGTGTCAGCACTGGAAACATTTTTAAAAAATACACGTATGAGCAAGTTAAATGTAAGACTTTTTAATACCATTTATTGGCATCATTTAATTAAATTTAAGGCCAATTTTGCAACACAACTAAACATCAAATGCAAAAAGATAATTCCAAGTAAATACATATATTGTCAGTTCAAAATTATAAGTAAGGCAAAATGACAATAACTGGTTGTGTTAAAGAACATTTTGTCCAAATATTTATTGGACAAAAAGAACATTTTGTCCAAATATTTATTAGCAAAATTTAAAGACTGTCACAGGATAACAGAAGCATTCAAATTCAACTTTTGCACTTGGAGTGAATTTTAGACCATTTCAGACCACCTTTCAGCATTCAATAACTAAATATTTATACCCTCCCAAACAGAATTCAAGATTATTTAATTCTTTATAGGGCCTTTTATTTGTACATGAGAATTTAATACATCTATTTTTAGAGCCAACAACACACATGTGCTAGGAGGTGTCAAAATAAACATGTTGCTGACCACCTTGACTGTGTGATTGTGTGTATGTTGTCTTACTTGGCCATGAACTTGCTTGTCTTCCTCCAGGACATCCCAGTGACCGAGCGAGGGTGGGCCAGGTAAACAAAGGAGAAGTGAACAGGAGGAGGTTTTTTCTCAGAGGGGTCCTGGACCACCACTGCAGAACGCCAGCCCGTGGTGGGGTACCACACCTTAAGTAAACAGTCATCCTGTGTGTGCAAACACAAGCACATACATACATTATATACATACATCACCGCAGACATTAGAACCATTAAAACCTTTCAACAATTTGTTGTTTTGCAACGTGTTTACATGAATCATCTACCTTTCCAACTGTTGCAAAGTACTCCCCATCAGGAGACCACTTGGCAACATGAACAGATGCGGCAGTCCTTAAGAGAAACACAAGCATAAACCATGTCAGCTAATTTCACTTCTGCACGGAAAACACACCAATCCTCCTGTCAGCTGTCAGCTGTCAATGTGTTTTTGTGGTCATTTCAGAGCTTGAACTTCCCTCTTCTAGTTTCTTTCCTGGAAATGCACATGTGTCATCATATGATTATTACTAATGTGGTATTATATGTCTGGGTGTGTTTACACAGCGTAAAGCACAGGACACAGACTCAAAAGAGCGGCATACAACAGTGCATACAAACCTTTTGTGTAAGGCACTGTGCAGTTGTTTCGACAATCAGTAACTGCTTATGGATTTTTACTGGAAAAAAATACGTAATTCCCCAACCTTCAAAAGGAAGATTTAAAGTTAACATTTTGTCTGTATGGGGCAGGGACTAACCCTTTACTGCATGACAAAGATAGAAAACTAAATACATCAGCTCACTGGAAAAAAAACAGGAATAAGATTTTGATCCTGTTTTACAGTTCACACATGTAATATTTCACTGTTCCATCAAAGCTCTGAATAATAAATCCAATTTAATTTTCAATCACAAAACTGACAGTAAATTTTGATATTTTCAAATATGAGCAAAGTACACGTATCAGGTATTATCCATATTGGAAAGTTTAAAAAAGTGAGTAGAGTTGAGTCGAGTCCAGCTATACCCTCCTGTAGAAATGCAGCTTTAGTATCACTGGTAACACCTGAGTTTACCCTGTTTTATTTTTTATTAAAATGGCTGCCATGAAAACAGGTCTGTTAACTGTGACAAACTTGGCTTAAGAAAGCTTTTATTCAGAAGACAATGGAACAAAAGCAGAGAAGAAGAAATGAAGAAAACGAAGACACATCTCTGACAAACTAACCAATATTCTGGTTAACTAGCCATCAGGATATCTATTAATTTTCCAAACCAATACACATTAAGATGCCATTTACTTTAAAAGCATCTGTTTCTCTGTAGAGCTGTACTTGGCTCTGTATAAAATTATCTTTGGTTTGTGATTCTGCTGCTGACCTAATGTACTTAACCTTGAAGCAGCAGTGTTTTTTTTCCATGTCAATCATGTCAGATGTTTTTACAGTACGCACTAAAAACCAAGAACGTACTTGCACTGCCAGACACAGTTCCAGTCATTTAGGACAGGGTGGGGCTTGTCCTCGGTCATCTGCCCATCCTCCTCCTCTATCAGGGCATCTGTCAGCGGCGGAGCCCACAGCTGGAGCCGCTCAGTTGCTGCTAGGATACGGTTCCCTGAGGACATAAAAGCACTATGTTACACACCTCTCGTCCCACGTCGACGACTACAGTACAAAGAGCCACACGCACGCTGCGACTCTTACATAATGCACATGTTGTTCCAGACAAACCGCAGGGGGGGCTGGAATAGGTGCTGTGTGTAGTGTGGATTAATTTAGTCAGCGAATCAGTAAAACACAGAGAGCACTGGCGTACCTTGTGGGTCCCAGGCCAGGTTGTAGGTGATGGCATCGAGGAAGAACTGTCCTGTCTTTTGCCACTGATAGTTAAGCTGCTGTTAGTGACAGAAGAGCGACACACACCATGCAATGTTACTGGCACAAAAGTGGGATTAAACTCAGTAGATTATGATTTAAACCACTATATGTATATGTCTAAAATGCTGATATTCATGCTCACCTTGTGGCGTTTGTTTGGGTTGGTAGAAAGAGGTTCAAAGATGCACACTGTGTTTCCGTAGGATGCAGCGATCTAAAAATAAAGAGCTGTGTTCATCATCACAACATTACTCACCCCATCAGTGCTTCTGCACAGCCATCCCCACAGGAGAGGGGCAGGTGGGGAGGGGTGCAGGAGAGCAAAGACGGCAAAGAGAGCAAAGCATGGGCACCACAAAGCAGCAGCGAGCGCAGGGGCTAAATGGACTTCTTTATGCCCAGCGTAATTGACAATGTCTTCTGGCTACATGGGAAAAGAAAACTGCATGTGGGAGTGTGTCTGAGTGTGCAGTCAACACTTACCCTGCCAAGCTGGTGGGAGCACTCCACACAGCCCACCTGTATGTTTCCATTCTGAGCTCCCGGGATAATCTGCACACAGTCGAAGTCACTGGCCAAGATCACTACATCACAACCTGAGCCATAGGCCTGAAAAGGAAACCGGCATGAGAGAAGGAACCACATCAGATCGAGACACAGCAAACAAATGAAACCAAAGCACTGAAACTTTAAATGGTAAATATAATTGCAAAATACGTTCATTTTTTATATAATGTCTGAAACAGACATTTATTAACTTCATATTTCAAAAAGAGCACTGTTTTGCAGCTCTGTCCCGTTTTCTAGTGCAAAAGCACAGAGCTGCACGGGAGACGGGGACAATTGCCACATCATTACATTTAAACTGGATATACAACACAGTCAGTGGTAGATACTAATGTTTTTAAGCACTGGTCCCACAGGCCACCAAGCCCCTAAAGTTGGTGGTCAAAGCACAATTTGGTGGCCCAAATGTAAACTTATGTTAAAACAATACAGAAAAGGCAATTTAACACAACTTACAGCTCTCTGCAGTACTTCCCTGCAGTACATTACTGTACATCCTTAGATGCTCCTGCTCCAATTCACTACTACATTTTCACTTCTGTTATGTTTTTAATCATAGTCTGCCTTTTGTGTTCAAGGATCAAGAGTAGTCTTATTAAACCCATACTTCAGTCAACCCAACATAGTTTTTGTAGAATTTTTAAGTAAAAGCCACAAATGAATTGGGATGTTTGTTAGTGTATGAAGGCTAGCAGCATGGAGATAGAACTAGGGGGCCTCCTACATGGAATATTTGGTAGCCACAGAGTAACTTTCTGTGGCCATGGTTTATGTTAAACCCTGCAATATGGGGTTTCCGTAGTGTGGGCTGAGCAAAACTCAGAGAACCAGTTTGTAAAATGACAATAGCTGGCCTTCCCCTGATCCACCTAAAAGATCAGTCCACCTTAAATGAGTTATGGCGGAAGTTGTTGCTAACTTCAAGCTAACCACATTCAATAGCAAGCAAGACATGGGAACTTGGCTTGAATCTGGAGGTGATGTAGCGTTTATTCACCAACAAACAGCCTAAATTATTCACACACTGCACTACTACTCAGGGCTGTACACTGTCAACAAGCTTATTTTAGCTTAGCTTAGCTTATTTTAGGAAAACTGTCATAAATAAAACACCACCATTTGCATAAAATCTGAGTTTAAAAATTTTACTTTTTTATGCAATCACAACAGTAAAAACAGATAACAACACTGATGTCTGTCTTCAGGGGTTTAAACACAACATATAATGAACCACTGCCCTGAAACTTTGTTTGACAATGTTTTTGACAATCAATACAGTATCACAAAATTTAACCTAATATTGCAACACTCAAGTGTATTAATATTTTCTTACACCCCAACTACTGCATTCACAGCTATAATGTCACACAACATCCTCTTTCTACCACGTACTCACTAACATTATGCACACGTTCTACACACTGAGTCGTTCCTTCAAGGAGTTCAGTACTTGTTTCAAAAACATCTTTAAAACAATTTTTTTTTTTGAAAATTCCCAGAAGCCCGGTGGGGAGTCGACTTGGGCCTGGAGAGCCGCTGGGCTTGCAATACACTGGTGGAAACCATGCAATATAATGTGATATAAATAACTAAAAGCAGACCATCATAGCACTCAGTGGCACTAATATGAATATTGCATTAGCAGGGTGAGATGTTACAACAGGATTAGCACAGCCAGCATAGCACTGGCAGGTTGTAGTGCTAAAAGGAGCACAGAAACCACAGAACATAACAGTAAAACTGACATAAGATGCTGTTTCACACATCTACTGCATGAAAAAAATAACACCTACTCATATGCAATAAGTAGACACACACAGCACATGCTAGATGCCCACACCTAATGGGCAGACTTGTGTTAATATTTGGACTATATGCAGCAAGGTAAACTGATACAATGGTGGTTGCTGGCAGTTGGGAGCCATGTGTGGCAGCAATGGCAGCAGCACCTGCGAGACAAGAGGCAAGCTGGCCTCGAAGCAACAGTACAGTCAGGATGACGGCTCGTGTCTTTCATTATTCAGGAGAACAGGAGGAGAGGCTGGGAACCACTGGGTCACACAACAGGACGACATTACAGCCAGAGGGACAATATAAAGTGACAGGTGGGGATGGAGTTATAGTGAAGATTGTAATAAGAAGATTATACGTTACATTGTCTTATATAACATGTGACAGACAGGTAGAAAGAGGAGTAGAGGTGCAGTGTGAGTTTTACTACTGCGGCATTTGCTCCTGCACATTACAGCTGGAATTAAAAGCGGTCACCGTCACGCACTGTCTAGGACTGCTCTGCACCTCCCTCCCTCATTCACACACACACACACACACACACACACACACACACACACACACACACACACACACACAACCATACAAGAGAACGTGTGAGTGTGTTTTACTCTCTTTGTCAGCGAGGTAATTTGGACCTGGTAGGACCTTGAGCCAGGCTGGTAAGCTGAGTGTATCTGCCTTTAACAGGATGACCCATCATCGCTGCTTTGTTCTTTTGTTTTGGGTTTGTGTGTGTCCTGTATTTCTTTCATCATCCGCAAATCCACACGCACGCACACGCACGCACGTGCACACACAGAACAAAGTGCTGAGGGATGGCTATACAAAGTTGGATGATTCATTAGTAGTAGCAGCATAATACTGATACATGGCATCATGGTAAACATGGACACAACTTAATAGAAGACTTAAAAGCGTAAACAAACAGGACTGAAATGTTGTTGGTGTCTTCATCGACATCGAGAAAATTTGAGTCCGTTAATAGATTTGGGCTGCAAATAAAGATTATTTTCAATGTCAATTAATATGTTAATTATTTTCTGGATTAATCAATTCATTGTTCAGGTCCATAAAATGTCCCAAGATGACATCCTCAAATGTTTTGTTTTGTCCAAAACCCAAAGATCTTCACTTTACTTTGTCATAAAGGAGTAGCCTAATGAAAACAGGAAATATTCCCATTTATGAAGCTGGATTCAGATCATTTTACTTTTTTTCTTAAAATATTACTCAAACAAATTAATCGATTATAAATATAGTTGATAATTAAGTTAATAATCGATTCATAATCATTGCAGCTCGTGTGTAGATCAGCTGTTTGTCATTAGATTTTTTAATGTCTTTTAAGAGAGGATGAGATATTCAACAGTCTTACTAGAAAATGACATCTCCCATCTCTGGCAGCTCAGTAATGTTCACAAAAATGGTGCACTTTAATCTTTAATAAGTACTAGATTTTAAGAGATCTGCCTGCATGACTGCATTCATCTACTGACGGGCACTAATACTGAAGAGACAGTCTGACTTTTTTAAAGCAACTGAACTAGGAGATTGGAAATGTTGTGACTATTAGTCAGCTAAGAATTTATTTCAATCAAAGGCAGCCCTTCAAACAAATAAAATGAATACATGAAGGTCTACTTAATACCCATTCTAATCAATTTAGAGTCTAGCTGGCTTTCAAGATATTTATTTGATTCAGCATTGGACAGCATTAAAAAGCCACTGATTCTGTCTATGAATGTGCTTAGAGTATCTTTAGCTTATAAATCTGCTGATTTAATGAGTGCAACCCTGAAGCAGCAACGTTTCCTCCCTGTCAGTCATGAAAGCTGCTTACATCAAGAATGTTGCTGCCTTTGGACAAATATTACCTCTGTAACACATTAACAGTGACAAAGCTGCTGCATCAAGGAGAGCAGAAAAACAACCGAAATGTAATTGTATTGTTTTGTAGAGCGTCAACTAGGCCTACATTTATTCAACTGCTGTCTAGTGCAGTTATGTGTGACCTTTTCCGGGAATTACTTTTTACCTGCACTTTGTTGGTATCATACTATTATTTCATATAAAGCTTCACCACATAGGAGCTGCAGGAGTTAATGCTCTTAGTGGATCCATGTTAATTTCATTTCGTAGTTGTTACACTGTGATCAATACAGATTTTTCCCAAAAACACATTTAAAAGGCTGAAGGTTGAAAAGTAACGTTAAGTTCATACTTAATTCATTTTTAAGACCTGTAAAAATTTTATTTCAGACATTTAAAAAAAATCTGATTATTGGATTTTAGACTTTCTAGGACTTCTTAAGGACCCACATAAATAATGCATTTTTAACTGAGACAAAGATTCAGTGTGTGAGAACAAGGATATGATAAACTAAACATCTGTCACTGAAGCACCAGTCTGACCAGTCTGGTTTCTTAAGCCCAACTCAGGAAAACCCCTGCATCAGCAAACTCAATTCCTTGTCTATTAAAAGACAGCATGGCGATTCATATAACATGTTTATAATACTGACGAGAGCTACAGAAATCGATTCACATCTTGCTCATGAAGAGCATCTTAAAAGCTATTTGAATAACGTCAAACGCAGTGACGCAGGGATTCAGCTGCTTTCTAGGATCAAAGTATTTTAAGAGAAAGGAGAGAATGCAGTCATGTGCTGTGGTAATGAAAGTAGATAAGAGGAAGAGAGTGAGAGATCATTTCTGCTAATGCCACTCATTCCCTGTCCTTAACGCAATCATGCGAGCATGTTCCACAGCCACAGCTGCTGCCATGTGTACCTTCTTGTCTGAGCTAGCTAGCTGCCTTTGAGCTGTACTCAAAATTAGAGGAGTCGACCAGGAACCTGATATTTGGAACTAGAGATGAAACGGTATGAAAATTTCATACAAAGATTACAGAGACCAAAATAATCACGGTTATCATTATTATCGTGGTAGTAAAATGTGCTGAAATTGTTCCAAATGTACTGATACACACACTGACATAATTTCACCAACTTTTATATTGAAAACATCTCAACAATGTGAAATGGTTTTAAGTCCTTTGTGATGTTTTCACTGATACACAACAAACCCACATTGCTGCATCTGTTGTTAACTTTGGTTTATGCTGGAGTGGACAGTATTAACCATGCGTTTTTTAAAGCATAGTAATCAAACATGGTTTTAATGATAATTAAAATTTGAAATGATAATACTAATCATGTGGAACATTATCATGGTTTATCGTGAAACCCTAACCCTTCCATCCCAGTTTGGAACAGATATACATTTGCAGTAAAAAGGAACATTTTGGTGTCAGGATTGAGGAGGGCTGAGTGAAACCACACAATGGTGACTGCAGACAGAGAGGCGGCAGCATCAGAGCCAAAGCAGAGCAGTTTTAAATTAACTTCTCGGTTTTAATAATGTGTCGCCCATAGACAAAACCCTCAGCTGCAAATATTGAAAACCATGAACTGGTAAGTTCTGGCCTGTACAAACCTGGTCTCTCTGTTAAGACATTATCCCTGGCAAAGTCTATAGCACAGACCTGTACTTTGATCCCACTGTCTTCTGTCATGTCATATGGGCCGTGCTATTCTTGATATTCACTACAGCATGACTGCAGTGAGGCAGCAGCCAGAACAGCCAAACTGCCCTCAGTCCAGCTTCACTCCATCTCCATTTAATCTGTTGGACACAACATATCCAACTTAATCAATGTATCCAACTAGACTGGCTGCAAATGCAGCAAGTTAATGGATCTAAAAACACAGACAAGGATGATAATAATGTCCTGTTTGTTTGTCCATCTATAGTTAGTATCAAAACACTTCTGAACAGATTTCTAGGAAATTTTGTGGACAACTGAGTCTAGGGAACAGGTTTTGGCTTGGATCTAAAGCAAACAACTTAACCATGTTGTCATTTATAAATCATGTTAATGTTAGGCTTGTAATTCTTGAACTGCAAGAGACAAACATTTTTTTTCTAGAGCAGCAAAAAGTAAAAATTCTCTGATTCCACCTCCTTATATGTGATTATTTTCTGGTTTCTTTATTCCTCTATAACAGTAAACTGAATATTTGAGGACATTTGAGGATGTCATGGAGAATGGCTTTGGCAAACATTTCATCATTTTTCACCATTGTCTGTCATTTTATAGACAAAACAGCTCAAGATAAGACACAGATTAAACAACAATTAAATAATCACATTAATTACAAAATAATCACTAGTTGCAGTCCTAATTTTTCCTTTACTCCAATAAAAACTTGGTTTGATATAGGCCGCACCCATTTCTGACAGATTTACTGTTCTTTTCAATTTTGGTACATAATTGAGGAACTTGAAAAAGGTTAGTCATTTGTGTTTTTGATATGCCAGAGCATTGTTCTGTAAATTATAGCCAAAATCTTGCATGCATCATGTATTTCACATAAACTGCTATTAACTCCATACCTGAATGCATTGTGCAGTTGCAACCAAATATCTTCTTTTAGCAATCCCACAAAAACTGGTGGACTTCCACCTCAAGGTGTAACATAAGTAACATGTTAAATTTACAGGGCCATGGGTCATAAGTCTGAAACACTTGAAATGTTGCAAAATTCATACTGCAACATACACATACACAGAAACTTCAATATTCCCAGATTGAAGTAATCTCTGAAAATCACAGTTGCCTGTCATACATCATATGACATCTGTCTTTTGATGCAGATCAGGAACCAGAATGCAAAATAAATACTCTCTATTAGTAAGATAACAAAATTTAGAGGAATATGCAGCGGTGGGTGGGTTATGTACTCCCTCTCTCTCTTTCTGTGCTTTGTAGTTTGCACGTGTATTCTATTTTTAGTGTATCACACATCTGCCGTTCTGCATTTCAAACTAGGCTGCTTGTGCTTTTACATTCACAGGTAAAAAAGAGACATATAAAGAATCCTTCTATGATTTGTATAAATTGTCAAGAGGTTTTCAGCTTCACTTTCATAATATAATCTACAGACAAAAATGACACTAAATAGCTGAAAAATAAAAACAGTTGTTCTTTCTTATTTGTTACTGAACTAATAAGAGACTCAAACCATTCTGAACAATCAAATATTCAAAACAGAAATTTATGTAATGGTAATGACTGTATTACTGACAATCAACTATAGCTGCACCAGAAACATTAACAAAATTACAATATGGCCAAGTGCGATATCCAAATCACAAAAGCTGCAATAATAATAATGAAGTACTCCAAAGCTGCAAAGATGCCCTGGCCTACAAATTTTGTTTTCCAGATGTACATGTATGTTTGGCACAGACACCAACAAATGTTACATCATCATGATTTCAATAGTTTGGGTTTTTTTTAAGTGAAAATGATTACTCCCACTAGTCGTAAATCATATTGTAACGCAATATCTGTCAAAACCATTGCAACATGATCTTTTATTTTGCCATATTGTGCAGCCCTACAATCAACTAACATTATGTTTTCTATGGTGAAGAAGAACACAAATTTATTTTGGCGTTAAACAGATCTCTTCTTACTTATTGCTATGGAAGCACCAATACCAGTATCAGGTATTAGTCTGATACTGATCATGTATTCGAACTCATTAAACTACTCCAATACCACCACACCGAACACCACTTTAAAAAAAAGCCGCTCTTTCAACACAAGCGATTTGATAACACATCTCTAGAACCGACATGATGCAGAGTTCATGGAGTTTGCTAAAGTTAGCAACGGGAAACCGCGACAAAAATGTTACATTTTGAAAGTGAGGACCATCTGATAAAAACAAACTGCGATGGCATCATTACATACTCATATCAGTACTTGGTATCGGCAAGTTCCCAAGTATTTGGTCGGAAAAAAGTGCTATTCGTGCATTGCTACTTATTGCCATCCAGTACTTTCACAGCCCTACTCATAGTTCTAACTACTGACAGCTGATTCTCAACACAAAACTATTCCCGAACTATTTGACCCACAGGACAGACGCGACAACAGGACACCTGTATTTTACTGTCCATCATTCAAACTCCATTTAAATATATGTCTGCTTCTGTCAATATGCCAGTGCACAAATACTGGACAGCAGAAACAAAAAGCATAGAGAGGAAATGACTCCATATCCAGTGAAGCTCTAGCTTCGTGCTTGCTCATTTGAACTGGTGCACCGGCTGATGTAGGTTAAGTGTGTGTGTGTTTTTGTGCATGTGTGTCAGGGTCTGGCCCAGGAGCCCTAGGGGTCAGCGTGAGTGTAACTGCATTGGACATGATGTCTAGTGTTCTTCAAATATCCTTTCAGACACAGAAAGAAAACACCAGGCATAGAAACTGGGGCCCTGTGGCGACGTGCGAGGCTTTAGCCTCACGACCGGCTCTGTCGTGTGTTGTTGAGCAGATATGACCCTAGGTACAAATCCCGCCTGTTTACATTCAAACATCCTTGATCTGCGGTCAGCATAGGGGCAAAGTGGGACAACTCCTTTTTATAGTTTTAACAGAAATAAGCGGGACAATGATTCACTGCACAACATTGTAAAGGATGGGGGGGAATCAGACAGGAGGGAGGAAATGGTGTCTGTGTTTCTGAAGAAATATAAAAATAAAACAACAACAAAGCACCACCTCACTAATAGGCAGCAGGAACAGACCAAGCCCAGATTTGGCAGCCATTAGACAGGCTCACAGTGTTCTCAGCATGAGGGAATGGTGGCGTGCCACATAACTGCTCAAGAATTTACTGCGAGTATGCAATGGCAGAATTTAACAAATGCAATCATGTTGCTTTTGGTTAAAAAAAAAAAAGGACATGAATCTGGTTCTGGTGACTGACGTGGCAGCTACACCCACTGCAGTCATCAACAAGGCAACAATCATGACATAAGTGTTTCCATCTCGAAACAATCTTAAATGATCCCTTCTGATTTTCAGCATGTACTGACAAAGTAGTAGCATATTTCCTCATCTTTCAATTCTTGCAGACAAAATTCCTAAGCTTCAGTTAAAATACTATGAGAATGAATCTGTCATTTCAGCAAATGATAAACTGCAAAAAAATGAAAAATGCTTTTGACATAAAAGGATTACAGTCAATGAGTGAAGTCAATGTTAAACCAATCAGTGAAAAAAAAAACATAGTAATGGTCTTTGAAGGTTTTTTCTTATGGGATGTAATGAAAGATCATCCAGCTATCAATAAAATCATAAACATTCATCTTCAGCTCTCAAGACAAGAGCTGACACAGGGTGCTACAGTTTAGCTCTCTACTTTAACTTCAGCCAATCCATTTTAAGGAAAAGAGCCACAACAGTTGTTGAGGTAGTGCACTTTTTCCCTGCTGTTTTGCCATCACAAAAGAGGCTGTAATATTATAGGTTCTTCCAATGTCTGGCTGCACTAAATTGAATATTGACTCGGCTTCTCGGTCCTGTCAACTTGAGGCACAAAGAGAAATGTTGGGCAGTTGCCAGACCTCAGACGGACAAAGAATACCCTATGTATAGCTCAGAGACGTCAATAAATAAACAGACACAGGATATGGTTCAAGGTAGTGATTGATCACGATTGATCCAACGGATTATCTGGCATTTTGAGATAATTGTCATCAGCTGATGCCTCCACTCACAAGGTCAGTAAACCAAAAACGTGTGCATACACATCTGCTTGTCAGTGTAACTGCTGCGCTCCTACTTGTGAGTTTTGTGAATGTGTCTTTGTTATGATATCAGAATTGTTTATCAGAATCACCCTGCTCTCTAAATATTGCCATTGGCCACTGAAAAACCCACATCGGTCGACCAGTAGTTCAAGGTACAGTATAGCCTAGTGTACAAATTCATAAAGTCTGAATGATGTCAAGCTCCATGTAAAGAAGAGAGCATCACACTCAGGAATATATCATTCAACAAACTTTAAAACGATCATATCTGACAGAAAGTTACAAAACATGTTTTTGGCCATCCAGCCTTCATCAGTGTGTACCGTATGCACTAGCACACCATAAGGATGCCAGGTTAAGTAACAAGTTAAATGTAGTCATTAATAGCTGTGAGTTCACATAAGATAGAATCACATAGAGTTGGCAGGTAAACAACACAACCCACAATTTTACTATAACGTTGTACCGTGCTGATTGCTCGAGCCTTCACTTTGTTTGACAAAATAAAATGTCAAAGAAACAACAAGATGGAAACAATAATCCACAAACTATGTCGGAGGACAGTGGCTAGAAGGGTTGGTGATATTTTTTATTCTAGTTTTACACATGAATTATTCTTAAAATACCTCTATACTGTGTAAAATATGTCAGTAATACAGTTAGGAGTACAGTGATAGCTGCTACTCAGTTTCCATACCAGTCATTAACCCCTTCAGAAGTATTTATGTTGAAATTTTAAGAAAAACAAATTATACCACGATATACCATCGAACCATCCACATCCGATACCATGTAATTTATTAACCCCACAATGAGTCCCTGCTACTCCCAGAAGCATCCTGACTCCTGTGTGTCATTTTCTTCCCAGGATGGCAAAGTCATGCTCTGCGCATTCATTCTCTGTATGTATTTGTTATTGTTACACAAAGGGGTTAGCCTGTACCAGGCCTTACAACAATGACAGCAATCATATCACATCCATACAGGTTTAGTAATATAGCTTTTCAATATGTAATGCTCCGATATCAAATCAGTACTCGGTATCAGTTGATATGCAAAGTGAACTGACATCAGGGAGGGAGAAATTGTACTGAAACATCTCTAATGAAAAATCTATGCAATTCCACCTAAAATCTGTCAGACATTTTGAATGAGCATCATCAACAGTCATATTACAGGACAAAATCATCACTGTGGACATCAGGTTTTTCACCGTTCAAAAACAGATCAAACCATTAGTTTGCCAAAAAAAAAAAATAATTCAGGGAGCAGACCAGGGACAATTAAAACTTCCAAGAAATACACTACATGTAGGCTAAACCAAGTAACATGCAATGTTATTACATAAAATACACTAATGCAGTAACTTATAAAAATTCAGAAGATGTCAAGCTGAAGAAGGGCCAACAGACATCAGTAACGCAAATGTACGTGCACTCCATTTCGCTAAACTCAAAGTGATGACAGATGGGCACCACGTTTTTGAAAAATGTTATTCTGGACACCCCGACACACCGTCGTTCAGCCCTCTAGCTCATGTATCCATATATGGCTCTCTACGTCACGACTGGCGCAGCTGATGCTGGGATGACAGCGAGCTAATGATCCGTGAGGAGGATTTAACGCCAAACGGTAGCGAGCTTAGCCGCTTCTGCAACCACACAAAAAACACGGCTTTCCTCATCCTGTAGCTGTGCGCAAATTTTTTTTTCCATCAAGCTCCATCGCGCGTTGTCACCTGCGCCGCGCGCTGCAAAACTCACCGGGAGCGCGTCCCCGCTGCACACATTTACCAACAATGTTATGGCTGCGCAAAGGGATTCCCCTTGCAGTAATTCTAACGTAACGAGATGCAGCTAAAGGTCATTTGAGTGGCTAGCGTCTTAAATAATAAAACGTCACCCTTAAGGAATAGATGCAGACATTGCAACTGAGCGTCTGACGTTACTTGAGTATGTTAGCTTGTCAATCATTGGCTGATTATCAAGGTAAATGAAGGAGGGGGCTTGTGATATTAGGGTGCCCCCCCCCCCCCCCACGAGTAGTCTCGACTCTCTGTTTGTGAATCCCTCGGTGCGGCAGATTGGCTAGCACACCACCCGGCTAGCAAGTGCTTTAGCCAACATAACGCTAGCTAGCTAACCACCCAGCTAGCTAGCGAGTCGTTAGCTTTGACTGGGTGTCATCTCGTGCACATAATATCAAAATAAAAGCTCACCGTGAACGGAACGTCATTCACGCTTCCCACCGAATAGCAGCAGTCCCCGGGGTTCACAGCTCCCGTCAGCACCTGGTGCAGATGCATTTTCCGTGTATTTTAGCAGCAGATGGGGTTTTTTTTTTTTTTTTAATTATTAATAACGAGTCCACCCTTTCGGTTTCTCCATCTAGCAACGGCTGGGAATTCCATCAGTAAAGGTTCACGTCGTCCTCGGCCTGGCCAGCGTCGTCTTCCTCCACAAACGGCGGGTGAAGTTTGCGTGAATGTAATCTCACCCTGAACCCTGTCATCTATCTAACCGTGTAAAAGCGGCCGCTGCCCGTCGCCTCTCGCTGTCAACACCATCCCTGCGATTAATCGTGAGAGAGAAGAAGAGAGAGAGAGAGAGAGAGCGAGGCAACGGTGGAAGCTCCGCAGCGAACCTGACATGCGCGTTCACGACGTTGTCAAGGCACGACTGAATGGTCATAGATCTGTGACATGTAGACAGGGAAGAGCCAACCCCCCCTCGCTTTCACACGGTGCTTCATTGAGCTTATTCCTGAATAAAAAAAAAAAGACAGCTGTTCACAGTGTCGTGGCTATACTTTAAAACGACTTAAAAACTTCTTTCAGTGATGACCTGTGATTCATTCTGGGCGGTGGACAGCTGCTCTAGCACAGCTTTTCTATGTTTACGGCCCACTATGTGGAGCCAGCAGACCCTCTGTCGATGATTTGAGTTCATTCATCATAAATGTAGCGTCTGGGGTGAAACCTAAAGTGATGGGGTAGTAATTTTGTCTGTGAATGAAAATAACTTATCAAACGAGAGAAAACTGTAGAAATAAAGCAGTTTTAAAATGTAGCATAGGGCAGCCAAATCAAGTCAAAGTCAATTTTATTTATATTGCATTAGCCCAAAATCACAATTTTCCTCAAGGAGTTTTACAATGTGTACAGCATTAATTATGTTAAAGAACCAAAAAGAAGTGTATTAGGATATTATTAAATATTTATTGTAATATAGAATAAGTGTAATGATAATTCTAATTATATTATTTGCACCATTGCAACTCAGAATACCCATGCTTGCGGGAGCAAGAGATACATTCATGTTATTAGAACACAATCTATGAATAATTTTAGATTTAGAGATGAAAATATTATTTGTTGAACTATAGAGGCTTTTGAGAAAAAAATATATTAAAAAAAACTTTTTAAACATTATGCTGAATTTATGGAGCTATAGTAGTTTCTATAGCTATAGTTTTCCTGTGTTGAGTGGGGTTGGTGGTGGTCTCCTTCTCTGCCTATTTAAGTCTGATACTCATATTTGAAAGTTTCACCCAATTAAAAATCTCTTTTCTAAACCTACATGAATTGACATTTTTAAAAGAAATATATTAAAATATATTTAGGTATCAGCAAGAGTTTAGGATTCTTTTCAAAACCAAGTGGGGCTGGGGAGCATGTAGTAAACAGCATTTCTGGAGTCCATTGTATGGAAATGTTGAGCATTTTATGCACCAATTCGTGCCATTTCTGCATTAATTTATGGTGGAAATGTCTTCATGTTAAAGAAAACACAACATTCAAGCATCAGATGACATTTTGAAAGTGAACAGAATATGCAGTGAGGCTCTCAGGCATTCTGTGTTGCTTTCAAATATTTATTCTCTTAACTGTTCTCATTTAGCGGTATCCCTGCTGAGTCAGCACACATGAAAGCTTGATTTCCTCTTCCATCCTCTATTGTGTCTTCTGTTTGGGGAAGTAACCTCTTTACATGCATGTATCTCTCAGCTATGTTACTAAAAAGGAGAACACAGCACATTTTGGTCATAACTGATTAAAATTTTGTTCAAATCTGTTAGAAAATGCCTCTTAATTTTAGTGCTTTCTTATGTTGAGTAGGGTTGGTGGTGGTCTCCTCCTCCGCCTATTTAAGTCTAACAAGTTCACATGATACACATGATATTTGTAATGTGTAAGCACATGATACACATATAATTTGTAAATTATATATAAAAAACACATTGAGATATTATTTTTAGGTATCAACAAGGGTGTAGGAATCATTTTATCACTGGGTGGGGGTGGGCGGCATAGTAAACAGGGATTCTGGAGTCCTCCACCAGGGAATTTTGGGTGTTTTATGCACCAATTTGTGCCTTTTCTGCATCAATTTACTGTGAAAATAGCCTTATTTATGTAAGAGAAATTCAGACACCAAGTGACAATTTGAAATGTATGCAGTGAGGCTCTCAAGCATTCTCTATTGCTTTTAAATATTTATTCTCCTGAACATCCACTTTTCTCATTTAGCAGTATCCCTGCTGAGTCAACACACATGTAGGCACGATTTCCTCTTCCATCCTCTTTTGTGTCTTCTGTTTAGGGAAGTAACTTCTTTAAATGATTGTACTTCTCAACAATGTTACTGAAAAGAAGAAGATGTCTTGGTCATAAGTGACGCTAAAGCTTGATCAAATCTATTAGAAAATGAGACCTTTTTAAAGCTTTTTAAAGATCTAAAATTCTGGAAAACAAATAAGCTCCACAGTTTAAATCTACACACATGCCATGACAGTCGAAATCACAATAAATCACAAATTTAACACTAACATTTACTCTTGTAGGTTTCATACCGGGCAAACCTGTTGTACTCTTGTGCTTTTGAAAGTAGTTACCTTAAGATTAATTTGCAAACTAGCAAACAGCACTTATATAAATTAAATCAAAAAGCATTACCTTGCTCATTAGCTGCCCTCGCAACTTACTTGGTTTTGAAACTTTCTGATAAAGCATGGTTGCTTCTTCTTCTCTTCTCTGTTTTATGGCAGATTGCAGCCATTGCTTCTGACAGGCAAAATCAAAGCCAAAAAGTCCTCTAATACTGTCATGTTTTTATGAGGGGGGACAAATGCATGTGTTCTAAATATTGAGGGGGACGTGTCCCCTGTGTCCCCTGAAATCAGGCAAAATGCCAACATTTCATGTGCCCAGCTTCTCAAAAGTAAGGTTTTGCTGCTTTTCCTACAGTCTTACATGATAGTAAACTAAATGCATTTGAGGTTTGGACTTTGATTCAGAAAATAAAAAGTAATCTGAAGGTGTCACTTTGAGGTGTGGGTTATTATGAAGGACATTTTTCACTATTTTCTGCTGTCTTAAAAACCAAATGATTGACCAAACAAGAAAATATCGAAAATGATCATTAGTTGCAGTACTAATGTCACGAGCAATAACTGCTGTCGTAACTACAACATAAGACATGAAACACTGATGTCCACTACTGTTTGACATTTTACAGAGGACGGAGTGAGTGAGCTCCACCCGGTTGAGGTTCACTGCAGCTGCGACTGTCTCTCATCTCCTTATCTGTTCTCGTTCATCTCACTGATGAGATTTAATGGAGCAAATCACCATTATACTGTTTATCCCCTTTCCCTTTTGTGCCCCCTCCACCATATCCATTGTCACACTCTATCCCTTATTGTCTCCAGATAAATGATGAGAGGACTGACGCGGTAGTCATACTTACAACCGACCATCGTGGCTTTGGCCTGGTTATTTAAGCCACGCTGACATCATCAGGCCGGGCCTGCCTGCCAGCCACCATGACACACACGACAACAGAACAGAAAACTGTGAGGCAGAAGCCCAGAGAGAATGTGACACATACACAAAAGCAGTGTCAACAACAATGGCGGGGCACACTCATCATGTAGCATGTGTAGTACTGAGTCTGTCCATTTAGCATTTGGTGACTACCATTTTTTGAACTGCGAGTGTCAGACTTTACAACTGTTCAGTAATCACAGACTGGGCACAATGGCTGAATATTAGCAATAAATTTAGCAACGGTCGCATAACAGTCACATAGTGTCTGTACTGATTGAAGGGGGGAATTTAAAGTATTTAAAGCACATATTTTATTTACTATATGTCACCTATAGACCTGTATCTGGCCAAACAATGTTGTTTTGTTTTGTAGTTATTCTCATGTATTTTTAATGGTCTTTCAAAAGCTGTCTTTTCGTTGAAAATGATTAAAAACTGTTGATGATGCATCCTGTGATTGGGGCCAAATTTGAGTCTAATGAAACACTTTCTTGCTCATGATGCAGCAGAGCATAGACGGATAATACATCTGTTCTGTTGTGCAGAATTGGGCTACTTTTGAAATGTTGCCGCGGGATGATTTATTTTGTCCGCTGGTTGGCTGAACCTATTTTGCATGCAAATTGTATTAATAATATCTATAAATACACAGCCATATTTTTAATGAGATCATTTATTTATACCTAAATCCTACCAAACTGACTCCAGATAAGCACATACACACACGGACCTGGCACACATCACACACGCGCCCACCTAAACACACAAAAATATGATGTGCCTATGGTTTTATTGGCCGCTAGGCATGTGTTGATCTGCCATGGGGCTGCTTTTTATACCCAGACCTGGCACCCCCGCGGCCATGGTTTTTGGCTTCACTTTAATATATTTTCTGGTTTCCTCTCTGATCTTGTTGCTAAAGTAGCTAAATGTAATTGTTAGCTGTCATTTGTGGGCAATAGAACCAGTCTCAACAGCCTCCTAGTGAAAACGGCTGGTCTTGAAGACAAACACAGTCTCCAAGACCGTCAGAGAATAGAGTACTGTAGAGTACTGTGGAGTCTCCTGATGGAAACATAGCTTTACTTGTTGCTAAAATATGTTAGCTAGCTGCTAACTGTCATTAGTTCAGTGAGCCATGACTGTAACCTCGTCAAACTGGCCTCTGTTGGTCTCAGAGTCTGTTCTGGTCCTGGTCCAGCCATGTTCACTGAGAGCTCTCAGTCCAAGAATAGTCAGCTAATATGACCACTCTGAGATACATCCATGGACCGCCATAGCTGCACGGCGGTGGGGAGTAACACACAGTGCTATCGGCTTATTGTCTGCAATAAGTCCCTTCCTAGCTACATAACCAATTAGCATTCTGCTAGTATAAATATAACTTGTGTAGGCCTATGGATAGGCTCAAGATTGTCCAAGATATCTTTTCTAATTTTTGTAATTACTATCACAGAATAACTTAAAGACATATGCAGGATTTCCCTTAAAGCAATCTATAGACTTGTCTAAAAATAATCCCTCTCAGTCATCACTTATGGCCCACCAGAAGTGCACGGTGGTGTTTGGTGGTGCCTGAATGTTCTTATTTTCTCATTAGGCTATTTTGCTGTGACTGGGACACTTTACCAACCCAAAGCATTTGTATTTGACGACCTGGGAATGAGACTCAACATTTAACTATCTTTCTGCTGTGTTTACAAGCAGTAACTGACAAATCCTGCATATTCTTCCTTTAAAGACCAGTGTAATGTTTACACTGTACAGCCAGCCCTTTGTAAGTCATTACAGATCAGGAGCGAAATCCCTGCATGCTTGTGTAGCATTATGTAACCCAGATAACCATCCAGAAAATTGAAAGTCAGTGAAATCTAGCTATAAATCTGCTTCTTTCAGCACCTTTGTCTTTAGATAATTTTAAAAGGCAGACCACTGTGAAGGCATGTTACTTTAGCTTGAAGCAAAGCTTTCTGACTGAAAAAATAATCCAGATAATATATCTCAAGTGTTTTTTTTTCTCCACTCCTGACTCCTTTCATCAGCCTTGACAAAAGTACATGGACACGTTCATGTAGATTCCCAGCAAGTGTACTCGTCTGCCTGCTCTTTCTGTTTATTATTGAGATGATGGAGATGGAGAGCATCCACTTTAGGTTATTAAGAAACAGAGGACTCATCTCCTAAGAGGTTTTGTTCAGTTGGCCAAGAGTGCTGAGATCATTGCAGAGAGAACAGAGCCAACAAAGGATGCTCCATTCCTACAGTATAGCTAACCTGTGAAAGAAGAACACATTTAGATCAGGACAGGAGGCTCATGCAGGTGTGTTCAGACACAGAGAGAGACGGAGATGGTGGACACTGTGAGTAACAGCTACTGTACGTATGGATATTGCAGTAGGGTTGGAAGAAGGTGGATGCAGTGTTTGTGGTCCCTGTGGTGCCATTGGGAGACAGAGTCTTGATCTACAGAGAACAGAATTAAATTAAATGCATTATAGATTTTCTCATTTCATGGATGGCTGCTAGCTGGAGGGAGCTCCAGTCTGGGCCTGAGGTGCGAGACATTCTGCTCCCCAGGACAAAAATGTAATGGAGCTTCTGCACAATCTTAAATAATTAAAGGTGCCCTGCGGAGATTTCTTGTCAACAAAAAAAGTTAGATTTATATTTAGTGTCACTCACCAAAGCACCTTGTGTGACTAAATGTACTTGCTACTCCATAAAACTTGTAAAGACAATTTTTAAAATATTTTATATATTGTGATGTTTACAAGTACGTTTGCTAGCTTGCAGCCTTCTTCTTCCTTGTCTTTGCTGGCACATCGTTACATTTATTTTGCACATTACCACCATGCAAATGTGGATCGTGGAAAAACATGCAACTGGCAGCAGACGTGAATTGTGGCAGCTGCATTCTTAAGTGCTACTTCAAAATGAGGACCCACTCATGAAAAAATTGCCCAAAAGTTATCATCTAATGACAATTTAGCCTCCTATCGCTGTTTTACAGGCCAATTAAGGTGTGAGATTTGATGCATCTGGAGCTGAGCTGTTTTAGGTCGAGACGACATTTCAGCTGATCTCTGTAAACAGATATCTTTAAATAAATTAGAGGTGTACAGAGACATCATTATCTGTATCTGTATTTGTTCAACCAACAAAATTATCTGTCTCTGTCTCTGTAATCAGATAGAAGACCAGAAAATCAAATTGGCCAAATATTTTCTTTTCTAACCTAATATTCAATGCAGTTATGGTGCCCTCAAAGGATCAAACTGATTTACTATAATAATATGAAAAATATTCCACATTCTCATTTTGTAGTTTTAATCTCTCCCTCTCGCTCCTTTCATATTTTTTATTTTTAACTAGACTAAGTTTTATGAACTGAACCCCACCACCACTCCCCCACTCCCGGTAGGCACTGGGCAATTAGAAACAAAAAAAGTTTTATAGGTGACAAGATTCTCTTTGCAATGGAAATAAAAACAATTTACAGTAAAGATATAAAAAATATTTTTTAGTTGAAGGGAATCATCTTAAATTGCAATGATGCTGCGTTTATATGTGTGATGTGTTAAGCTTGCTGTAGGCCGACATGTATAATAGAATAATATATTAAAATAAATTAAAAATTAAATACTTGTGTGAAAGATGTTCTCAGATAAAAGTAAAAAGTTGTACTCTGAACGTTACTGTGGAAATATTTTTTACAACAAGCAACTTTGAGTAGAAGCGATATCTGTTTTATTTACATTATTTGTGTTTTTCCAAATAACATTTTCGGATTCCTGTGCATCCTTGATATAAATGCAGGTGATTTTTAACACAAAAAACAAAAAACAAAAAATGCATTCCCACATTTTGCTCTCCACACGGACTGTTTACTGACATGCAACCAAAGCTTGTCGAACATGATTACATGACAACAAGTGGACCGCAACAGAAACCAGAACACTTCCAATACCAAAATCTTGTCCACTGCCTACAGATTCTGCATTCATAGAGATTAATGCATTAATAGAGATTATCCTGCAAGTGGTCAAGAACTCCACGGGGCGTCTTTAAATCAGTGTCATAAAATAACAACATCTATTATGTGAGTGTTCTAGTTTCTGTCAAAGTAGCACTTGGGGATAAACAATAACTTGAGCATAATGATGCTTTGTGTCTTCATGGTTAATGAGGAAAAGTGAATCTGACATTTCAGTCAGACTTTGATTAAAACCAAATAATCAGTTCGACTGTTGGAGGAATCTTTTTTTATTTTTTTAAATCTAATTTTATGACCAAGAGAATCACTGTTCCTGCTGCTCTGAGTGTTTTGGCCCTTTGTGAATACTGGCACATGCATTTTGCCTCGTCACTGTTTCAAAAGAAATGAGCCTTCACCAGCAGGGTGCAAAGAATATCCACAATAATTATTCAGCGGTTCTCTGAAAACGTGGAGGAAAAGGATTTATAGAGATGATGAGATAAACGCATTGTAATGTTTGCAAATAATGCTAATGGGGCCCAGGAGATCAACACAGAATATCTATTACAGTGTGCTGATTGTTGCTTTGAAATGTCAGAGTAATATAAGAGGGAGCACGGAAGAAGAGAAGATTTAAAATTGCATTCAGAACTGCTATTAAATTAAATATTTAGCTCTTACAGCCTCTACAAAAAGACATGCTGATGGCAGCTATGAGATTAACACTACAAAATTATTGTCTGTCTTTTAATGAAATCGGGCGATCTGATCAGGTTATCTTTGTATAATTCTCAACTCTTACAATTTCTTAACATCAGAAATGAAAAGTCATAAATCACCAGCATGACCAGTACACCATAACTACATTTAAATATGATGCATGAACAAAATGCATGCAAGTTATTTTGCACATTATGTGCCATAATTTCACCAGTCATTCAATTATTTCTTTGTTATCTGCTTAGAGGAGACAGAGATGAAATGTGTCACGCTAATGCTGGAAAATCAATAGTGCATTCTGAGGAACAAGACTCTTGTATACAATCAGGCATAATTCTCATCCATCCACTTGTGAGGAAGCAGGAAACAGGCCACTCGAGTGTCCATCTACGCTATTCATGAACAGATGTGTCGCCTGCAGTCTCAGATCAGGCTGCATGCAGTCTTTCTGTTTTTAGCTTTATGTCCCTCAACATTTCACAAAGCTGACTCTGTTTAACTGTAACAACAGATAATAATATCATAATATTCTGATCATGACTGCTTTGCCTAATGAATTGACTGCACAAATAAATAAAATATGTGAATAACTAAAAAAAGCCTTGATATAAATGTACAAAGAAGGCATCGACACACATTTAAAAAACAGGAAGCGACAGTTACTAAGAAAAGTGAGTGACATGTTATTTTATCATGGTGGCTAACCCTATAAGTGTTAAGATGGTGGTAGAGGTTTGTTTAATAACATTTGAAAATTTGGAGTAAAACAGCCCAGTTGTTCCAAAAATATATGCTATTTGTCATCTTTATTTCAATCTTCAAACTATTCAATTAAAAACAGTGTTTCGAAAAATGCTTAAATAAGGGCAGAGGGAAATAAAACATCTTATAAAACTTCTGAGCCATTTTATTGAGGTGCAGAGATCACCTTTAAACGCCGATGACCTTTTTATGACCTTTTTTAAAGCCTGTAATGTCACTTGAGCACTTTGTGAGGTACTTTGTGTTATGCAGACTGAGAGCTGTGGTCAGGAGCGAAGTCTAATCCTGCAGAGGGGGAAGTCTTTCTGGACATTTTTTAACCCTGTTAACTTTTTGTGTGAGTGAAAGAATACAAAAGCAGCAGTTCATGTGTTTGGAAAAAAAAAAAAAGAAAATCCAGCAAAAGTGCTGTCTTTAATGCTGCTATGGGAGATAAAACATGATAAAGTGTCTCCTATACTTGTAGTTAAATAAACAATAAAAAGTGGATGGGGGGGACATTTTCCTCACATAAATAACTAACTAAAAAAAAAAAAAAGAAGCCAAAATGTTTTGATGGCAGTATTGAGCATCAATATTAAACTAGGTGTTATTGTTTAGAGTGACAATTATATTGACAATAGCAGGGAAACTGGATTAATTGTGTTATTCCAAGCATGAAACGCAGTCATTGACACATGAGAACATGATGCACTCTGTTCATTCAGCAGGATCCATAACATTTTTTTCAGATAGCTAGTATGGGTTATCAACTTGCACCATCTACTGGCGGGCATAGGAAATGCATTTAATTTATTCAGTCAAACCGGAAGCGGGACAGGTGGACAGGTGATGGAAGCTCCTATTAGCTCAAGTCAGGTGTCAATCAAAAGGCCAAACTGCAGCGGAGATCTTGATACGAAAATGGACTTCTGTTTGCAGGTAAACCCAGAAGAAAAGTCCAGAAAATATGTGTTTTGGACTGGATATGTTACTGGACTGGATCGACGGGGACTTTGCCAATGAAACCGGACTGTTTTATTGTCGATTGATGATGAGTCTTCAATGGTGAGTTGCCTCAGTTTTTTAATTGCTTGCTTGATTGTTTGTGTGGCTGCTGTTGTGACTGTATCTGGAAATGGCTTGTAATTGAATCACAAGAAGCTTATTTATTTATTTATTTTACCGGCAAACATTAATAACGTCAACGTGAAGGTGTGCTGTCACCTGTTATACTGTATTTTCATCTGTGTTAAGGTGGGCTGTCACCTGTTATAGTGTATTTTCATCTGTGTTAAGGTGGGCCGTCACCTGTTATACTGTATTTTCATCTGTGTTAAGGTGGGCCGTCACCTGTTATACTGTATTTTCATATGTGTGAAGGTGGGCCGTCACCTGTTATACTGTATTTTCATATGTGTGAAGGTGTGCTGTCACCTGTTATACTGTATTTTCATCTGTGTTAAGGTGGGCCGTCACCTGTTATACTGTATTTTCATCTGTGTTAAGGTGGGCCGTCACCTGTTATACTGTATTTTCATATGTGTGAAGGTGGGCCGTCACCTGTTATAGTGTATTTTCATATGTGTGAAGGTGGGCCGTCACCTGTTATACTGTATTTTCATATGTGTTAAGGTGGGCCGTCACCTGTTATAGTGTATTTTCATCTGTGTTAAGGTGGGCCGTCACCTGTTATACTGTATTTTCATATGTGTGAAGGTGGGCCGTCACCTGTTATACTGTATTTTCATCTGTGTTAAGGTGGGCCGTCACCTGTTATACTGTATTTTCATATGTGTTAAGGTGGGCCGTCACCTGTTATACTGTATTTTCATATGTGTTAAGGTGGGCCGTCACCTGTTATACTGTATTTTCATATGTGTGAAGGTGGGCCGTCACCTGTTATACTGTATTTTCATCTGTGTTAAGGTGGGCCGTCACCTGTTATAGTGTATTTTCATATGTGTTAAGGTGGGCCGTCATCTGTTATACTGTATTTTCATATGTGTTAAGGTGGGCCGTCACCTGTTATAGTGTATTTTCATCTGTGTTAAGGTGGGCCGTCACCTGTTATAGTGTATTTTCATATGTGTGAAGGTGGGCCGTCACCTGTTATACTGTATTTTCATATGTGTTAAGGTGGGCCGTCACCTGTTATAGTGTATTTTCATCTGTGTTAAGGTGGGCCGTCACCTGTTATACTGTATTTTCATATGTGTGAAGGTGGGCCGTCACCTGTTATACTGTATTTTCATATGTGTTAAGGTGGGCCGTCACCTGTTATAGTGTATTTTCATCTGTGTTAAGGTGGGCCGTCACCTGTTATACTGTATTTTCATCTGTGTTAAGGTGGGCCGTCACCTGTTATACTGTATTTTCATCTGTGTTAAGGTGGGCCGTCACCTGTTATACTGTATTTTCATATGTGTGAAGGTGGGCTGTCACCTGTTATACTGTATTTTCATATGTGTTAAGGTGGGCCGTCACCTGTTATACTGTATTTTCATATGTGTGAAGGTGGGCCGTCACCTGTTATACTGTATTTTCATCTGTGTGAAGGTGGGCCATCACCTGTTATACTGTATTTTCATCTGTGTGAAGGTGGGCTGTCACCTGTTATAGTGTATTTTCATCTGTGTTAAGGTGGGCCGTCACCTGTTATACTGTATTTTCATATGTGTTAAGGTGGGCCGTCACCTGTTATACTGTATTTTCATATGTGTTAAGGTGGGCCGTCACCTGTTATAGTGTATTTTCATCTGTGTTAAGGTGCGCTGTCACTTGTTATACTGTGTTTTCATATGTGTTAAGGTGGGCCGTCACCTGTTATACTGTATTTTCATATGTGTTAAGGTGGGCCGTCACCTGTTATAGTGTATTTTCATCTGTGTTAAGGTGCGCTGTCACCTGTTATAGTGTATTTTCATCTGTGTTAAGGTGGGCCGTCACCTGTTATACTGTATTTTCATATGTGTTAAGGTGGGCTGTCACCTGTTATACTGTATTTTCATCTGTGTTAAGGTGGGCTGTCACCTGTTATAGTGTATTTTCATCTGTGTTAAGGTGGGCCGTCACCTGTTATAGTGTATTTTCATATGTGTTAAGGTGGGCTGTCACCTGTTATACTGTATTTTCATCTGTGTTAAGGTGCGCTGTCACCTGTTATAGTGTATTTTCATCTGTGTTAAGGTGGGCCGTCACCTGTTATAGTGTATTTTCATATGTGTTAAGGTGGGCTGTCACCTGTTATACTGTATTTTCATCTGTGTTAAGGTGGGCTGTCACCTGTTATAGTGTATTTTCATCTGTGTTAAGGTGGGCCGTCACCTGTTATACTGTATTTTCATCTGTGTTAAGGTGGGCTGTCACTGTTATAGTGTATTTTCATATGTGTTAAGGTGGGCCGTCACCTGTTATAGTGTATTTTCATATGTGTTAAGGTGGGCCGTCACCTGTTATAGTGTATTTTCATCTGTGTTAAGGTGGGCTGTCACCTGTTATACTGTATTTTCATATGTGTTAAGGTGGGCTGTCACCTGTTATACTGTATTTTCATATGTGTTAAGGTGGGCTGTCACTTGTTATAGTGTATTTTCATCTGTGTTAAGGTGGGCTGTCACCTGTTATAGTGTATTTTCATATGTGTTAAGGTGGGCCGTCACCTGTTGTAGTGTATTTTCATCTGTGTTAAGGTGGGCCGTCACCTGTTGTAGTGTATTTTCATCTGTGTTAAGGTGGGCCGTCACCTGTTGTAGTGTATTTTCATCTGTGTTAAGGTGGGCCGTCACCTGTTATACTGTATTTTCATATGTGTTAAGGTGGGCCGTCACCTGTTATACTGTATTTTCATATGTGTTAAGGTGGGCCGTCACCTGTTATACTGTATTTTCATATGTGTTAAGGTGGGCCGTCACCTGTTATAGTGTATTTTCATCTGTGTTAAGGTGGGCCGTCACCTGTTATAGTGTATTTTCATATGTGTTAAGGTGGGCCGTCACCTGTTATACTGTATTTTCATATGTGTGCAGGTGTGCTGTCACCGATTATGTGTTCATGTGCTGTGGTGCTCCATCACCAGATTTTGTCATTTAGGCCAGTTTATCACTATCTTAGCTTTGCTGGGGTCTGTTTTCCTTGTAATCATTTCATTTTGGTGTCACTGTACTGGTCGTTATAAAGCAGCATGCTTTCACTTCTTTCATTCACTCTTGACATGAAATTATATTACATCTGATTGTGACGGGCCCAATTTGATCATCTTCCATCAGCGCTGCAATCTCTGACATAATTTTCATTACAATTAAAACATCCATTTCATGGGCATCTAAATTAAACAAAGCTAAACTATGATGTTCATAATGTAATGTAATGTGATTATTATAATATTCTATTTATTTTATTCCTGACATTGATATTGGCATGGCCCCAAACATCCAATATCAACAATACCACTTAGGCTAATAACCAAAAACTAGATGGCAGGCAGAGTATCTGAATGGATGGATGCTAATGTCTTTTTTTTCCGTTCCTGTAGGAATCATTACAACTGCGCACAATGTGTGATTCTCAGAACAGGTTTATTTGTTCTTTTATCAGTAGAAACTTTCTGGCAGTTGAGTGAAATTACCTCCCCTCGGAGATCTCCTTCTACACATTACAGTATTTGATTTTGGTGTGACTGTTTTTCTAACCTCATTCACCTGCTTCACTATCGTACAGTTAGTCTCATCTGTTCTCTCTTTCTCCGTCTCGCACACACACACACACACACACACGATCCTGCTCTGCCTCTCAGAGATTTCTGTGTCTGCAGCTGAGATACTGAAGATTGATGACAGCTATTTCGGAGCGTCGTCTCTGTCTCTGACACCGCCTCTTCTTCTCTACACTCTCGTCGCTCTCCCCTCCTCTTCCTGCTCTGAGGAAGGTCAGCGTCTTTTACTGTGGTTTAACTGGTCCATCTGTCTCTCTCCCTGCTTTCCCGTCCAGACAGCCTTGGGCTAACTGATGAATCTCTCACACCTGCAGTTGTCTCAGGGATTATTCACCGCCACTGCTGATATGTGTGTGCGAATTATTTCCTTTTCCTATTCAGGGGTTCAGAAAACCTATTCAGGTCTGTCCCCAAGCTCAATAATGCAATTTATTTGTGTGTGTGTGTGGGAGGGAGGGTTCCTCACCCCTTTTGTGCCATAACATGATTATATCTTTTTTTCCATCTCCAAATTATTGAGCTTTATTGCATTTCTCTGTCTCATTCATATTTGGATCACGTGCTAGTCTATTTTTGGCAGGCGTGTGTGCACACAGTGTGTGTGTGCATGTGTCTATTTTCTGAGTACCTGTGCACATGAGTGATGCACTGTGGTGTATAATTTGTCAGATCCAAGTATGACAGTGTCTATGCAGAGTACAGTGTACATGATAGAGGAGCAGATGGTGGGCGTGAGCAGATTTCTGACGTGGATCTGAAGTGTGAAGAGAAGATCAGGGGCTTGGAACACACACATACACACACACTCACACACGGACCACCAAAGCTTATAATCCCAGTTGAGTTGCAACAGGTTCCTGATCCTGGTAGAAGACAGAACATGTTAGAGAGAGCAGAACAGCTGTATGGTCATTTTGCTTATCTGCCCACATGCGTGCAGCTCATAAGACTTTCTCTGGTGCACTCAAATCTGGACATTTGCATGTGGCTTTATTGCTCTACCAATTCAAACATGTTGCATAGAAAGAGGTTCACACACCTGCAGTTTCTTACAGTGTTATTCTAACCCATATTCTTTAATGAAAAAGTGACATGAAAAGTCATATTACTGTATGATTCCTACTGTGGTTTGGGTAAAATCCTGAGTTCATGGTTAGTTCCTATTTTGAGTTGTAATTGCTACAGTGTCGTAAGAGTGAACATGCATCTCTTTAGTCAAAGCGAGGCAAATTTATTTGTATAGCACCATTCAGACACAAGGCAATTCAAGGTGCTTTACAAGAGCATAGAAATACATTAAAATAAGATAATAAAAGAAGATTAAAATTGGATTTGAGGTCATAAAAACAGAAGCTATACGCAAGCCAATAAATGGTTAAAACATAACAGAAATTGCATTTAAAAAACATAAAAACAAAAGTGAAAGCAAACAAATATAAAAACAGTAGCTACAGATTATCTTAACAAGAAGTTGTGTATCTACTTCACTGGGAAGCTGCAGGAAACAGTTTTGAACCCTGATTTAAATGAGCTGACATTTTCAGCTGACCTCAGGTATCCAGGAAGTTTGTTCCACAGGTGAGGAACGTAGAAACTAAAGGCTTGTTGACCTTATTTGGTTTTGATCCCGGGAACACTGAGTAAACATGTTCCAGATGATCTGAGAGGTCTGGGTGCTTCATAACGTTCAAGTAAATCAGAGATGTCTTTAGGCCTGAGACCATTTATTCCTTCATAGACAAGAGGATTTTAAAATCTATCCTTAGACACACAGGAGGCCACTGCAGTGGTTTAAGCACAGGTGTTATATGCTCCACTTTCTTGGTGTTGGTGAGGACTCTGGACAAGCTGTAGCTGTCTGTTGTCTGTCGCTCTGTGAGCACTGGAATTCTTCAAAATATCTTTGAATGAAACAGTGTTTTTAAATACCAACGAGAGCAACATTAGGAGAAGACTACTGTGACTACAGCCTCTTGCAAAGCAAATGTTGACTTCTATGTTTGTGCACAGATGATTGGCCTTGGATCAACTGAGTTATCTTGACAGGCAGAGAGCGTTTCTGCATTCAGCCACTAGAGGCCAGCAGAGATCATCACTTTAGTTTTGGCATCAGAAATTTTAAGTCACACAGCACACATAAAGAGGGATTACCTTCACTTCTGAGTCGCCTCCTTCCTTCTTTAGCGCCTCCTGTTTATCGTAAATCAATAAAACGTCTCACATGGGACACTTTGTTAAAGTCAGACTGAGTCTGACTACGGACCTTTGTCCAGAGTCATTACCCTCTCGTCTCTCTCCCTAGACACAAATCCAATAAAGGCAATGTGCCATAAAATAATATTTAAAACTATTTTTAGCGACAAATATGATGAGTTTTTTTTCTTTCAGTAAAACGGCGTTCTTGTGATGCTACAGTACAGTACTGTTTAGAGCTGAATAATTCTGAAGAAATATCTGATTGCACTTGTTTTGACTGATGCAATTTGATTTGCAATATTAGATGGAATAGAGGGAATGATTTTTTTTTTTAATCATTATTCTCATTTTCATGTTATTTTTTTTAGGCATCTGTACCAAACAAAGATGTTTTCTGAGGTCTAGAAAATGATGTGTTGGCCAGGACAACTCTGCAGCACCACAACATTTCATTTTAAAATTATATTTTGACACACATTTTACCTTTTTACAAATATTGCAGATCCTGCGATTTGAAAATTGCAGTAGACCATATTGTGATTTCGATAAAATTTAGATTAATTATTCAGCCCTAGTACTGTTATTAAAATTTCAAACATTATGTTTGTGATAATGGATCCTATACAGTCTGATACTTCAGGCTACTCTTTTGCCAAGAAATGTAAAGGACATTGTGCGTCCAGTATGCACCTCTTTCCTGAATTGACCCCGGTGCATTTTGGAAGGATTCCAATTTTTAATGCTCAGTGACTCTGTTCCATAAAATAATGATTCACCGCCTGTTTCTTATTTCCTGTAAGAATAAATCACATATAATAAAACTTTTGGACCAGACTTCAGACCCTATGTCAGAGCTCTGTATCTATCATTCAAATGCAGTTCAACATGGTTTTAACTATCTGCCTCCTCGGCAGTAAGGTGCTTTGTTTAATCAGGTTTGCACTTTTTGTTTATGACAGGGGTTTAGGTGTAAACCCAATACCTGAACTGATTTCCTCAAGTCACCCTGAACAGCAGAAGTGACGCTGCAGTTCATTTCAAGAAATGAGTTGAATGTGGGACAGTTCTCTCATTATTTATGATCCAGATGACAAATGTAGACAGGACAAATCATAAACTGCATTTCAAAACACAGTGACCAGCAACTTCTTTAGCAGGATTGTGACATTTCTTCCATCACTTGTTCCCACGTGTGGGACCTGACCCCCGCTAGGGATCACAAAAGTTTCACAAAGTCCTCTTGATTTTAAGAGGCGTAAGAGACTCGTCAAACTTCCTGCTGTTAATGTGTTAATTGTTTAGATTACTTGTACAGTTTATCAATTGTTCTTTTATTGATATGCATTGAATAAGGTATCAAGGTCATGTATTATCATTATACAACACAGGGTTGCACTACCAAATGAGAGTTGAAGTTCCTTTGTGCTACACACATGTGCAACGTAGAAGATTAAATAAATTCAGAATAGAACATATAATGTAATATAACATTCATATCATTCATATTCATTCATTCATTTATATTCATAAAATGTGTCACTTTCTCAGGAGTCGTACTCATCAGGTTATTGAATTTTAGAAAAAGGGTTCCTCAAAGAAAAAGGTGGTGAAGCAATGCAGGAACATTTATTCAAGGCCTAAAAAATATTAAAGCATGGTGGAAAATGTCTCAGCTCTCTGGTAAATCATCACACCACCTGATGGTGTTCATTGGCAATTAGTTTTTCTAATGGTTATAGAGGCAATTCATTTTACAGCCTGTTTTGAGACACACAGCCAACATAAATATTTAATTTCCAACACACACTAATTGTAATGTGACATGTTAGCCAGAAGAGGGCACTGTTGACTGGCGATAACTCACCTAAGGGACTGTTAAAGCACTGACGTGAGCAAGTAAATAAGATGCAGACGTAGCTGGTGGGGAGGTCTGCTCTGTGTGGTTTTGGTGTAGGAATAAACCACACAAAGGATGTGAGTTACTTCCTTACCTTGGTTTGTGGGTCCTGGCAGTTGTTCATAACAGGAGTGACAGAAATTTATCTGTGTGCATTTGTGTTTATGTCTTTGCTTGTAAAATGTATTCCTGCTGACATGTGCCTCATTTGTGCACGTCTGTTTGTATATAAGTGAGTTTACTGTATGTGTGAGTCTGTGTGACAGCTGCTTGGTATTTTTTTTCAATGCACATATGCGGTATGCATTTGCACGTGTGTCTGGCGTAGGCAGACGGGTTAACCCCGGGAATATAGGAGCCTATAGAGCAGGAGGAAATGATTATACCACACGGTGCCACTGCTGCTCCGCTCCTCCCTCCCCCTGCTTACATACGGCTCTGTTGGCTGAGCAACCTGCAGTGAGATTATCAGGATTATATCATGACACAGACCAACGTGGCTAATAAAAATAAAAGGAAAGAAAATACGACGGATGGTAAGACTAGGAAACAAAGAACAAAGAAAAGAGTTTGCTTATTGGCTTAGAATGGAGGATCAAGAATGATAGCAAACACAGCTACGTGCACGATGTTGTTTATCTTTAAAGACGAAATTTCAGATAAAGATTAACTTAATCGTCATTCAGACTATAAACAGAACAGAAGTGCAGAGCAGAATGAAATTACGCTGCGTCTGGCACATGAATGTACACTGTAAAAAAACAAACAATTTGTTTTAATTTAAAAAAAGTTTGTCTGCTTAAAATTTTTCAGTTGACTGAATTTGAAAACACAAGTTGTAACAATGCAAAACAAATCAAGTTTTCTAGTCAAACTTTAATAATTAAGTCGTAAATCAGAGAACATATGACAACTAACATCTCTTCAGTCACAATGACACATTTATAACATTTAACATTTATTATAATTTATTAACTTTTATATTTTCACTGTAAAAAATAGTTGAGACAACTCAAAATTGAAAAGGCAACTTACTGCAATAGATGTTTGAGTTGAATTTTGAGCCCAACTGAAACTCTAAAGTTATGAAATAAACCAAAAAAAAAAAAAAAGGTTTTGCCGACCTATAATCTGTAGTTGAGATAATAATCTTTAGATAAACTTGAATCTTTGTCCATTAGAGTCCATTAGAGAGACACAGAGGTTTTCATCATACAGTATGTTTTCTTCAGATTATAAAATGAAGGGGAGTTTTGACTTTGAAACAATTCTGGGAAGTCTGCTAATATGCCAGTCATGTTTCTTTAATGAATTGATTGAATTGAGTTGAGAAGCACATTCATTCATTCAACCCATCAAATTAGAAGAACTCAGGTTTATAAGTTACGAAAATACTTAGAAATTGAGTTTAATTAACTTGACTAAATAAAATTTGTACAACTACGTTAAATTAAATTAGAAATCTGCAATATATTTTAGTAGTAGATACTTCATTTGACTTAACTTGATTAATCAGACTTCAGATTAATGCTGAATTTTTTGGAGGAAACAATTCGCTTCAACCATAGATTGTGTATTAAAGAAGATTACAACTTATTTAATATGCGGCCTTTGACTCCAAGTCACTTTTTGGACTCATTGCTCCTTAAATGACAGAATATTAGTTGATTCCACTCAATTGCTGTATGATTTTTTTTTTACAGTGTAATTAAAAATACTATGAAAACTGGCAAAAATTAAGAATAATACATTAATTATATAAATAACCTCTAAACAAACATGAGTATATTTCACACTGATTAAAACTAATGATTAAAGAGTTACTGTTTTGGCTGAGAGATAATAGCACCTACGTAATGCCAACATCAGCCCCAGGAGGAGGGACTGGGCTCAGATTTAAGCCTTTTCATACCTGCTTCATAGTTACACAATAGTGCACATTGTGTGAACAACAGTATTTAACAGACACTTCTTCACAGTTAGGAATAGTATTCAGGTTTGAAAAGGTGTTTTTTTTTTCTAATGGAGATTAGATATGAGAGAAAAGGACTGCAGTAATAAATGGTGTTTTTGAATAGTGGCTGATTTAAAAGTAGATGGTTGTAAATGGTTCTGTCTGTGTGTGTCTTTGTGCTCTGGCTGATCATTAATCTGAACCATCAGGACTGATAAGATGTTTCTAAAGAGAGAAGCAACTCTTAAACAGATAGGTGTGTGTGTGTGTGTGTTAAACAGAGAGAAAGAGAATGTGTGAAGCTGTAGCACTCTAAAAGACCTTGAGTTTGATGATGGTCATACTGCAGCCCTTGTAAATTTTAAAGGAAGCTCATAATGGACTTCTTATCTGAGCTGAGGAGACAATGAAGCCTGTGAAGAGAGAGGACCAAATAAAGGTCTATGAGGTGGAGAAATGCTGAAGAGTATCCCAGACATGTTCAAATAAGAGCCATTAGGCACTTGCAGGGAGAACAGAAAGCTGTGGTGAGATAAAATTCAGTCACAGGTGCAGATACCAACTTCTAGCCAATTAACAGTTTGGCTGATTTACGAGCTACAAGTGTATTGCTCGCTCATCTGCTATTCCACTAAATCCTGTTCAGTAAACTAGAGCTGCAACGATTAATTGACTATTAATCAGTTATTAAATGAATTGCGAACTATTTTGATAATCAATTAATTGGTTTGGGTAATAAAAAAAATTCAGCCTCTTAAATGTGAATGTATTTTAGTTTCTTTACTCCTCCATGACAGCAAACTGAATATCTTGTGACTAAAACAAGACATTGTGGGAGGTCATCTTAGGCTTTTGGAAATATGTTTCACCATTTTCTCACGTTTTAAAATGGACAACTATTAATTGATTAATTGAGAAAATAATTGACCGATCAATCGACTATGAAAATAATCGTTACGTGCAGCCCTACAGTAAACATCTTTTCCAACATTTTAATGCGTCCGTTAAAGCAGCTGCTCTCCCAGTGGGACGTGGTCCACTGGGGTGCCTCAGAGCGCCATCTAGTGGACTGTGACGGAGTTGGTATTTTAAAAAGCTACCTAGTTTTAAATCTAAATATGCTTAAGAATTTGCATAAATAAAAATGACTTATTAAAGGGATAGTTTGGATTATTTGATGTTCCCGGTTTGCAGAAACAGAGAGGAGTACCAGCACTGACGCTAAGCAATGTATTGCTGTGAATAAGGTCGGCAACAAGAGGTATCTTAGCCACTTAAAAAATTCCACCTAAAAAATCAATATCGGTTCACGTTTACACTATATTTAGAACATTTTCATCACTTCAACTTGCCATCAGACAGCCTTTTCTGATAGGAAGCCTCCGTTACATGAGCCAAATAGCACTCTCTCTGAACCAACCAAACTCCACAGGCGAAATCAGTCATTTTACGTCGTAGAACATGGCAGTTGCTGGTCTACTGCTTCCTCGATCTGATCATTTGTTTGTGTTACTGTGTGACTATGGTGAATCTGAACTATCCTTTTAAAGCACTTAAGTCACATAACAACACACAAAAATAAAAAACTATCAGATCGCGACAGCGGCAGACCAGCAAGTCCATGTTCTGCAAGGTAAAATGACAGATTTTGCCTGTGGAGTTTCGTTGTTTTAGAGAGAGTGATATTTGGCTTTTAAAATGGTGGTTTCCCATCAGAAACGGCTGTCTGATGGCAAGGTTAAGTGATGAAAATATTCTAAATAAAGTGTACACTTAAACTGGACCTTTTTTTAAGTGGCTAAAATACATTTTGTTGCTAACCGTGTCCACAGCTGTGCATTGCTTAGCTTCCTTCCTAGTACTCCTCTCTGCTTTTCTAAACTGGGTGGTGCCAAGCGGCATCTACTGCAGGTAATACACTGACTATCGATAAGTACCTCATACAACCCCACATGAAATAATCTGAACTATTCCCTTTAAACGTTAAAAGGCATAGCCTAATTTTCAATTACCATGAGACACTTCAGGTAAAGACAACATTCCCTCGGATGCTGATATGCAAACGCTTCAAAGTGTGGTGGTGTGTGGTGAGGAAATACGATCCTGGATACATTAAATTTGGATTCATAATGGCAGGTAGTGATACTGAGCTGAAAGTACAGTGTTGATTGTGGTGAAATCCCGTCACAACCCTTTTTTTTCCCTTTTTTTTTGGGGGGGGGGGGGGGGGGGGGGGGCTGAGAACCCCTGCTCTAGAGGATACATCTTAATTTACATTTACATACACACACACACTCATGCAGCCAAAGAAAAAGATGTTATCAAAACTGTGTGTAATTTCACCTGCACCTTTTTACTAGCGTGGGCCAGTGCAAATGAAAGGCAGCAGCTATTTTGACATGAAGTAGTGTAAACACAGATGTTACCAGTGATACTAATTAAGGTTCAGTTCCATTAAGGTCAAATAGAGTCACGGTGCTGCAACACTAAATGGAACACGCCCTTTATTAGTATCATTGGTAACACCTGTGCACTATCATATGCACTTTATATCAATATGGCTGCTGTGAAAAAGGTCTATGACCCTGCAATAAAACAAATAATATTTTCTAAATGTTAACAGTGTTAAATGTCACTGTCATGTCTGGTTTAAAAAAAAAAACCTGCATGTCTCTGTCATCCTTCATTATCACCTTTTTCATTTTGCGTGACACTCAGTGATTGGTGGGACTGATAAGTTGCAAACACCAGGCTTAGTCTGATAATTTCCCCTGACAGGGGGTGATATGAAATGAGGGCACTCAGCGAGCACAGCGTCGCACATCCCGCCATTCAGCTGACTCAGATATGTCACATTCATGTGTTAAGAAACAGTTCCTCCCTTCTCTACATATCTTATTTTGCATGCACTGGATTCTGCCTCATTTATGAAGCTTTTTAGGATGGTCTGTGTGGCAAAAGGAAAATTAATGTAGGGAAATAATACATATAACACCCATAGACACATTAGAGTACAACAAGAAATAATAAATAAAATAAATAAAAATACAGACAAATAGATAAAAAAATAGAAGAAACACAAACAAAGTCCTCTGGTCCTCCAAACCTGGTGTGAAGCTCCCCAATATCCTCACTGATATGGGGATATTGGGGAGTCCGGGTATATATTAGTGGCTTTCATTATAGATAACACCTGAGACCAAATTTTTAAGGAGTTTTGGATTATGGGATTATTCCCAAATATTAGAGGTGTAATGATTCAGTCATACGTCTGATGCATTGGATTTTAATGTGTAAGATGCGAGTGCATCAGTTCAGACAGCCCGTGTCTGTAAAAAGCTGAACATGAATGGGGGAAAAAAAATCAATGCAGCACTAGCGTATCTATACATCGCATTAGGATGTGCATAGGTTTCATTTTTGGCATCAAGGAACTGCCACTGTAACTTTCCTCTGTTTTGTCTGCACCGCTCTCGCTGCCTCGCTTACACAAAACAAGCGCTCCCCGCATCCCTCTTCTGTCTCTCCCCTTCATTTCCTCAAATGGGACAATGAAAGAACTGACGTTGCACCTCGTTACACCACCAGACTTTCATAACGAGCAAGTGTGGAATACGTTTGGGTTTTAAAAGAAAGATGAGAAACACTGCTGCAGATCATTTATGTAAAACATGTCTGACAGCAGGGTACAGAGCCCCGAGTCTCCCGACCCACAGAGATGTTATGTCACTGGGAGAGCAGGTAACACGTAGCATCACTGTTCCTCCACACCCCACTTCCTCTACACGGTCAAATTCAACACAGCACTCTTCGTATGAAACAGAGTAGCGTATCATCTTGCTGCAAAAATGCATGCAATGCACAGTATCTCATTAACAAATGAGATTCCTAATAAGATGTTGATACCACTGTAATGTCCCTCCTAACTGGATTTCATAAAATTGTCAGGGTTTCTTCTTGCAACTAATAGTACCCTACAAATATAGCATTAATAGAATCAAATTGTAAAGATTCACACATTGAATTGTAACATGTATCGAATCAGTCTCTGTCAGTGAGATGCACACGCCTACCATATATGTCTTAACCTTTGTTGGACTGTTAAGGAGTGCTGGGAGACATGAAATCTTGCAAGAAAGGCACTCAATCTGCAAACGTGCAGGCATTTCTTCCAGGTTGCTGCAAGGAGAGCAGCCAGACAGTAAAACTGGGGAAGACCCAATCCATCTTCACTCCTACCTTTACTTAAAGATTTTGGATATCTTCTGGGGTGTCTGGAGGGTAAATCCTGGAAACTCAACCAGACTTTCAATGCATCTTTAAGAAAAAGGGAGAGGGATTTGCTTATTCCTTAAAATTCTGTCACTGTTTCTAAATGATTCATGATGACATTGACTTTATGTGACTGATTTAAATAGCCAGTTAAATTAATAATATTCCATTTTGGGTAACCTTTCCTGTTACAATCATGGTCATAATGTGTCTCTTTGCGATCATTAGGGGGCAGTAGAGACCAAGAAAAAAAGCTTAGTTTCAACCTAGAAGTGCCATTTTAGGGTTGACTAATCATTCTTAAACCTCAGATTTCTGTCTCAATCGAGATAATATCAGCTTTTTAAAAAAAAAAAAAAAAAGCTCCAGTCTTTGAGTGATTTCTATTCAGCCACACGAAGATCAGCTCATAAAATAGTTTTGAAAATCAACCCAGGATGAAGAGAATAAAACAGTGACCACAAACAGAGGCAAACAGGCTGTGTGTGAGAGCAGGTTGGCAGCACATTCAGCTCTGTTGTTACGTCCTCCTCGTGTGTATTGAATGACACTGTTATGATTGTCTGTAATGGTTTCTGCCAGTGATATATGAGGGAGGGATTCAGCTGCCCCAGACTATTCTCCACTTGGCCAAATATCACTCCTCTACTCTAAACGGCTGCTGTCAGAGATGTTCTGGAGGGTATGTATGTGTACAGAGTTTCTGCATGCGTGTGTTTGACGACATGTGTGACTGGATTCCAGATGGGCATGTTTGGCTAATAAGAGCGAGTGCTGGCCTCTCAGAGACTGGCAGCCGCTTTGTTTCTGTGATTAGACTGTGCTGTTATGTGATTCCCTCCATAATCACCTCATAAACCCCTCCCGCCCTCGCCAGTCACCCCTCCTCCTCCTTTTTCCGTCCCCTTTTGGTCCCTGCATCTCTCTTTTATTTTTTTCTCCCCTATCATGACACCCACTTGCCCCCTGTCTCTTAATGCAGTGCATCCTCTCACCCTCCTGCCCCCCAGTATGGGATGCGGTTGCACCTGGCCTATAAGAATGAGCAATGAGTGAGAGGAAACTGTGTGAGCGTGTAGTGGCTCAGGGCACACGGTAGCCATTATGGGGCTAAAGCACTGCCAGCGTGCTTGATGAGGGGGAACAACGGAGCCTCGCCCTGGGACACTCCATTAAACTCCCCCTCTTTGTCTTTCTGTCTCTCGCTTATACGAACACACACAGAAACACACACACACAACACACTACAAATCTTATATGGGTCTCTGGTGTGTTTCCTCCTGTACATGACCAAAAGCCATGTCTTTTATCTCATTTTACAGAGTAACCCCTCACCTGGACAATGGTGTTAGCAGCACCAGCTTCCTTCCTCCTCCCAGGACTCAGTGTCCTGCGACTGTCCCATATTCTACTTTCAGCTGTCCCAGACTTGACCATTGTGCCTAATTGAAGTTATTTTTCTTCACTCTACATATTAAATGTAGTTTAATAACTGGACTCACTCTGGTCAATCATGGAGCTTCTGCCAGTTGCTCCATGCACTTGCGTTTTTACAAACCTGTGTCTGATTTGGTGCACAGGGATTGAAATTCCTATTCATACATTCTGAACATTGTCAAGTCTTATTCTTATTCTTAAGCGTACGAATGATGTAGAGTAAAGTTCATGGTAGTGCCATATCACTTTTTTCAAATTTGAACATCTAACAATTCACCCTTCCTAATCCCGCCCCTTTTTGCACTGTGTCCAATAACAGTTGAATAATCTTAGCACCTCAGTCAACTTTCTCCTTTTCCTGATGTATTTACATTTAGGCATGTTCACATCCTTAGTTAGCTAATGTTTGAAAAAAGTTAGCTAACTGTTTTTATGATTGATGTAGACCACCTAGCCAAGAGTTAGCTAATGTCTAGGAAACCAAAGTAAACCAACTTAAGTTTAGTTGCCTTGGCAAATGTTAGCAAAAGGTTAGCTAGCCAATGGTTGATGTAGATTTGCTAGCTAGTGTTAGCTAACATCAAGGAAACTTAAGTAACTAAAGTTCAGTTTCCTAGGCTAATATTAGCAAAACACAAGCTAACTAGTGAGCTGATGACTGATGTAGACAAGTTAGCTACAATTAGCTAATGTCAAGGAAACTAAAATAAACCTAAGTTTAGTTTTCTTGGCAAATGTTAGCAAAACATAGCTAAAAGCAAGCAATGGTTGATGTAGATTTGCTAGCTACAGTTAGCCAATGTCAAGGAAACTAAAATAACTAAGTTAGTTTTCTGGGTGAATGTAGGTAAAATGCTAACCAACTAACTGGCTAAATTGATGTAGATTAGCTAGCTAGTGTTAGCTAATGTCAAGGAAACTAAAGTAACCACAAGATTTAGTTGCCGAGGCTAATTGTTAGCAAAATGCTAGCTAAAATAGGTGGCTAACAATTGATGTAGATTTGAGCTAGCTAGCATAATGTCAAGGAAACTAAAGTAACTCAACTAAAGTTTAGTTTCCCTGGTGATTGTTAGCAAAATGCTAGCTAATAATTGATGGAGATTAGCTGTCTAGATATCTAGCTAGCATTTTGCTAACCATGGCTAACTTTAGATGAGAATATATGTTGCTATTACAGGTCCCCCAGCATCATTTTTTAATCATCTTCAAAATTTGTTTTTCTTTTCAACATAGATGAGCCTGGCACAGAGCATAATAAGTACAAGAAGAGGAGAAAATTTATCGAGGGACCAAGCTGCTCAGCTGTTACTGGAGCAAGAGCAACAAGGCGCAAGACTTAGGAAGGGTCAATTAAAATTATATAAATATATTCCATGCTGCATAAATGTAATAACTTTATTTGTAATGCTACTTCTGTGTACACTGTATCTTTGAGTCCCAGGTGCTATTTTTATTGTCCCGGGGACAACAGGACATCCTTAATTTCCTACAGTTTCTCCATCCTTATTGCTCTCCCCACAGCTGCCTTCGCCTTCTCATGAGCACCTCAGAAGAAGCAATATATTTTAACATTTCTAATATGCAACAGGGAAAGAAACAGCCTTTAGCTATTTGAGGTTATTGCAGATCAAATCAAACAAAACTGCCAAGGATGTACTTCAAAGACTGAGCTAAACACAATGAAACATTTAAGGCTTTTTGCAATGTATGGCCCTCATCTATACTCATAAACCTCAGACAAAAGACAAAATAAAAATCAATGAGCTTCTGAGAAAATCTTGGAGGATCACCTTTCATAGTTGTGGATATTGATCATAAATGATGCTTGTTTGCAAACAGTAAAGCCTGGATTGCTTAATGCGGCTCCCTCATTACACTGACAATATCATTTTTTCAGCAGCGCATTTGGACATGTTTCCCACTATTTGTCTGAATGAGAAATGGGCCATGAAAATATGTCTCAAACATTCAAAACACGTTCCTTGCAACTAAAATGACCTGGTGGGGTTGAACATCTCTCCATCTCTCCATGTGTTGTTATTCGTCTGGAGTAATTAGCATGCTAATGGGTTAATAAAAGTCTTCTGGTCCTACGTTGCCTTTGGAGTTGAAATATGACAAAGCACTTTTTAATGAGGATGTGCTAGTGTTATTGCTTTTTATTGGACTCATCTTTCATTGTAAAACTTTTATTGAAAAACTTTTGCAGAGGATTTCTATATCTCTTTCTGAGTGGAATAATTGAGTTCGACCAAAGAGTAATCATAGATTTAAATTATACTTTGAGGAAAAAAAAAACCTTAACAAAGATAGCAAGGGAGCATCTTTATTCTTCTCAGGGTGGGGGTTCGGCTGCACTGCAGTGTAGTTTATCATTCATTTTTTTAATCCATTCTGTTTTACACCAGGAGACCTAAAGCTTCATTAACTGCTCTTTAGGGGGAAACTCAGACAAACACAAACCTGCTATACATTGTGTTTTATAGTTTGTTATGGCTAACCTGTGTGACTAACCAAATAACTACCTACATTCTCAGCAAGTGGTTAAAATTATGGGGATCCCCTACATGGATGTGGCTGGCTTTTCCAAACCAGAATGTTGTTGGTATGTTTAGGTTAAAGTTGCACATGGCTTGGATAGGGTTGGATATTGTTTGGGTGTTATCAGATACCAGTGCTAAGACGATACTGGTGCTTAAACTGGTACTTTTTTAAAAAAGGAAGCACAAAATGATGGCTGATGACATGAAAGAACAACATTTTTCATTGCTAAAGTAAATCTGAATTTGAAATTGAACAATAGATTAGCTGTTAACAGTTTAAAGTATACTTAAAAATATAAATAAATCAAAATAAAACAAATTTATATTACATATTCACATGATAAATAAAATCTAACCCAACTGCAATAAATTAACACTGCTTAACAGCAAAATAAATAAAAATTACAGCTTTACAGCAAATTTCAGCAACTCTTTTGAGGAATATCATCTTATTTTCTAACCTGAGGAAGGGCTGCTGTCATCATCATCATCAGTGGTCTCTCTCTATCATAGATATAAATGGCAAGTCATTATGATATCTCATCTGGTGATTCATATCTGTGCTCCTCATCTCAAGGGCCATCTCTCCACTTTCAAGAGTTGCTGTTATGTTAACTCTACACGTTTGGTGAGGTCTGGGCAATGTATTGATATTATATTGTATCGTGATATGAGACTAAGTATTGTTATATTGTGATATGTCACAAGTGCTTTTCCTGGTTTTAAAGGCTGCAGACAGTAAAGTGATGCAATTTTCTGAACTTTGTCTTACTGATGATTATTTACCAAAAAATCTCATTAAGTTAATATTTTGTGAAAGCATCAATAGTCGTTCTTACAGTATTGTTGCAATATCAAGATATTTGGTCAAAACTATTATATTTACTCATTTTATTACCTTCCACCACTTCCAACCCTTGGGGTGCAAAGCATGTCATCAGTCACAACGTACATGATCAATAATTGTGGATTTCGACTGATATGAAACTTCACTATTGTGACTATTGTGTTTTTCAGCTATATTGCCCAGGCCTACGTTTGGTGATGTGTCTGTAATGTCAGTATGTCAGTAAACAACTCAGGTGTGCAGCCCTGCAATGAGGCACCGTAATCCGTGTTGTGATTTGGTCCAGTTGATCTTGATCGTGTGGGAACCAGTGTCATATTAGCACTAGATTTCAGTACCCAAGGCTTGGGATAGGTAAAGGTTTGCTGTGGTAAAAGAGTGTCTTAACATCCTCTTAAAGTCTTGTTTTTGATGACTCCCTTTGTTTTCTCATCTTGTTCCTGGAGGCTCAGAGGAGCAATCTGGCTATTCTGGCAGAAGTCAAATGGGCAAGCCCTCCTAGTGGCTACCACCAGCAATGTGGGAAACAAAATAGTGGAAAAAAAAAAATCGACCTGCCCTCATGACCATGTTGATGTTGGAACAGCCAATTTGATAGGGGCCACCCATAGACATACATACACAGGTGTCCCATTGGCCTCTGGATTGTATGTCAACGTCACTGCTGGGCCTGGTTGATGTAGCTGAAAAGTCTATCACAATAGAGAAGTTTCATATCAGTAGATGCTGATAATTATCGATCATGTGCCTCATGGCTGATGACATGTTGTGTACTCCAAAGGGTGGAAGCAGCTGAGATTATAAAAGAAGTCTGTTGTATTACCAGCCTTGGTTGGGATGGTATTACCGGTGGTAAGGTTTGCAATGACAGCAGACCGAGCATGACGTCTTTCTCCTCCGCTGTCAGTGTCCTGGTGCGTGGTGCGAGGGGAGACAGAGGGACGCTGTGCTGCTGCCAGAGGAGTGCTGACTAAGATTACAGCATGCGTGAGAATAAATGACAAAATAATAGATTTGTGTATATTTCTCACTGTCCCCCAATGGTGTGAATACCCCGCTTGATTGGTCGCTAGTCGCTTAATTCATATATTAAATATTTTGACAGTAAAAAGAGACCTTTGCTTAAAGGTAGGCAGTAGACCAAACCAAAATGCGGCATTATGAAGGGACACTCAATCTTTCAATGTGTTGTTTTGCATCAATAATTAGCACAGGTGCTTCATTACAATATTGAATCTCACTAGCTAAAATTGACTATACAAAGTTATTGCCAGGGATAATTCAGCAATCCATGAATATTGGTAGGGACACGTCCTTACTGCTCTACCCAATTCTGTGTCACACACTTGGAAGAAGATGGAGAGATGAGGTGTTTGCAATAAGCAAGCTCACTGCTAGATGCCACTAAATCCTACACACTGCTCCTTTAAATAAAATCTATGAGTATATCTAGATTCCATAAGACGGCGACTGATGGCAGAATGAGGCTCCAAACCCTACGAGAGGTTACAAAAATACATTCATAACTCAAACATCAGACAAAGTCATATCCGCTTCAGTAGGCAACATAAAATATTGGCAGCACCCACAGACCGTCATAAAACAACTTCACACAGAGATTTTTATGTTTGCTTTCATCAGTCTTGTCATACATGCAGCGTATTATCCATATCCTGTGCTTGCTTGTGTATTGGCTTTGGTATAAATAACATAACATTGTGATATTGCGGTATAGGGTAAGAGAGGTTCAACTGAGAAAAAAAAAAGTTTATGATCTCCTGTCAGTCAGTGTGGAAAGGCATCTAAAATGCAAATGGCACTGACTCATATTCAAATGCCTCTCTGAAAACTGCAAAACAGATGAGACCTGAAAGCTGAAACAAATTCTCAATTCAATATGCTGGACAGCTCACATTTCTCCTGAGGTGGCATCCTCAATATGATACTCATACATCTGTGATCCTAACAACATTTGGCATGCATAAATGAGAATCAGTGAGGTCTGTGTGGACTAGAGTAACATATCCAGAACAAAAATAGCTAAGCTGGCAGAAAAAAAATGTGCTTTCTTTGTGTTCTTAATCATCATCGGATGGGCTTATTGATTTGATGTTGGAACAGCGTTTGGTGTGTGTGTGTCTCTATCTCTGTTTGTGTGTGTATGAGCTTATATTCCTTTGCTTACATTGGGATGGTGCACTAATTGCATGTGATAAGGAGATATATTTGTGTTCTAGGCGAGCTGGGAGAACGTAGAGGACATCAGAGGACATCACTGTGTTCTTGCAGGCCTTATCACGCTCTGTTTCATTCTAAGCGAACAGCGCAGTAAGAAAATTGCCATCGTCTACCTCTCTCATCATAAATAATAAAAAAAGCCAGCTGATTGTCGATAAACAAGCAATACGTAAGACCCTATAGTGTTCAAAAATGAGTGCTAGGTGCTGCAAGCGGGCAAGCGTTGATGTTGAGTGCTATTGAAGTGAGTTGTTTTCTCCCCACCCCCTCCTCCCAGACTTGAAGCTCAAGGAGGTTGCTTGGACGCTGCAGGGAGACTGAACCACTATGAACTTAAGACAAGCGCAATGCAACTTTATACTTTGAGCACTGGAGTAGAAAGTGTGCCCTTCCAATCAAAAAAAAAACATGGTAAAGTGCCCTCTTGAGTGTCCTTCCATGGGAGAAAATGTGATGCAGTGCCCTGTGGGTGTCCTTCCAATGGACACCTTCCAATGGACGCCCTTTAGGGGAGCCTTTCCAGCAGACAAAACACGTTAAAGTGCCCTCTAGAGTGCCAGTCTAACGGTGTGAAACATGCAAGTGCCTTCTGAGTGCCCCTCCAACATGATAAAGTCCCCTCCAGAGTGACCTTCCAGTGGACAGAATGTCCACCAGTGGAGAAAACATGATAAACAGTATGCCGTGTCCTCTAGGTGTCCTCCCGGTGGAGAAAACATGGTAATAGGGAGCCCATACAGTGGACAAAATATGGTAAAGTGCCCCCTAGAGTGTCCTTCCAGTGGACAAAACATGGTGCCCTCTAGAGTCCCCACCAGTGGAGGAAACTGGTGCTATACAGGTGACCTTATATGCTAGAAAACTATTTGGCCTTTACGTGCCTTTAAATTATTAAATTATTGTAAGTTCACTTTGTGTTTTTATTACAGAGGTGTAGTAGATGTTATACTTGGTGTGTACTGGTGCTTCACCATGTATAGCAGGTGTCCATTTCATTTTTCCGCCACTGACTTTGACAATGAAAGCAATGACGAGTCCTACACTGTCAGTTGATCAGCTGTTTATAACTGTCAGTTGTCTGTAGAGGTAAAGCTAAGCCTGTTTTCCCCAAAAACAAAAGCACACTGCTCTGAAAATCACACTCTGTTCAGTGTCTGTCAGCCAGACTCTATTTGCATATTGCTCAATTTAACTGTTATAAACATCTACTCCTTCTGAAAGATTATTTATGATTTCTTATGACTCAAAAACAGACATTCACTCACTCAGCGAACATTCAGCATCAATTTGAACTCTAATCAAATTGAACCGGGCGAACAAAAACAGACTGCCACACTGGAATGGAAATGTTAAAAGGAAAACACGCTGGCTGCAGTGTTGTTGTCTCAGAAGCCATGTGTCAACTTAGCCTGTTTCCTTTATCTCTGATGACATATCATCGTCATTTTATGGTCCTTTTTTTTCCAGAAAATATTTTATTTCTCCTTTAAGTTACTTGGTATAACCTGGATTGTGCAGCCTGTGAGAAATATCTGTGCCAGAATCAACCAAAACCTAAACGTTCTTCCTCTGACACTCGCTGAACTTCATATAAAATTATTATGCCCCAGAGAAAACACATGATGCAATATCTGACCATAGCTCGGCAATGAAACCACGAGAAAAAGCAGAGGTACTATCTCGGCTCCTCCTCCCCCTCCTGCACGCTCACTGACAGTCCTTTCTATTCACAGATAAATAATTCTCTATCATGAGTCCACCTGAGTGAGGATGGGCTGCTTTGGGAGCGCCCAGCTTGACTCAGAGTTTCTCCACTCATAGAATATTAACTCCGGGTTAAGAGCGGAGGAACCGTTGATCCTGACCACGACTTTGAGAGTGCAGCATTTAAAGCAACCCTGCTGGAAAGCATGACATGACGGGCGTGTTAGCAAGGTTCCACATAAAAGGACAGAGTGGAATTTGCATCGTAAAGCACCGCTAGTAGCTCTCTCCCAAATAAAGGGGAGCGAATGGGTGTTTGGCACATCAAACTGACAGCTCTAGGTGAGACAGGCAAATTCATGTACTCTGTGTGTGTGTGTGTGTGTGTGTTGTGTGTGTGTGTGTGTGTGTGTGTGTGTCCTAAAGAGGAGAGAAGGGCAAGAGAAGTGCCCTCTTAGCATCTGCTGGCTCAACAACCTCAGGTCCCTAATGAGAGATCTCCGCCACAGAGCTCCCCTCACAGCCCTGTTAAAGACATAACAAATATGGTGGAGAGGCTGGTTTCTCTATTGTTTCTGCCACGACTCTGTCTTTGATGTGGCGTCTGTGGGAGAAAGACGGGGGAAGGAATTCGTTGTTAGAGCTGTGATTACAACAGACGGACAGACGGGATCGTGTGGGTACTCTGTGATGTAAGACAGGACAAACAGTGTGGATTTGAGGATTGCCGGGCTAATTGGGATCGTGTAACATGACAGCCTAAAGGGCTTGTCTTGTCACTTCAAAATGTTTTCTTTTCCTCTGTTCCTTTCAAAAGACCTGTGCGTGACCTCAGTTTCCTTTTGCTTCTGAAGCCACCTCACTTTATGTGGTAGCTCGTATTCCTTTAAACTATGACCAGGGTTCAAAGTTCATGTTTTGTTTTTTTTGTTCACTTTGCTTTTTTTCACATGGCCTGCTAAGTGGGTCAGAAATCTACTTGATTGAAGTCAATTTTTACTCGCTTTAGGGTTCCAAACGTTTTCATGTCAAGGACTCCCCCTCCCGTAGATGAACATTAGACCACAGACACCCAATTTGAGAGGATTTGTCTTAAAGTCCACCTCCAGTCATGTTTTAAACAATATAAAATGCTCTGCAAGAAGTAGTAAATTGTGTCTGATGTTTTTCTTTGCAAAAGAAGCTCAAATACCTTGTTAAAATGGCTTACATACAGCAGGTTTCCCTGTGGAACTAACCTAAAATACTAAACCCGACCTTCAATCTGCATCAAAGTGAGACGAGTAATGACTAAATTTTCATTTTTGGTGTGAACTATCCCTTTAAGCATATTATTAGCTTTCAGGCTTTAATGAATTTCTTTTGAAAATACCCTCATAAAAAGGATTTTTGTCTTTTTTTTTTTTTAATTCATTCATTCAGTTCAATATTTGAACAATTATTTGAACAATAAAACTGCTATTCTTGACTTGATTTAATGGACATAAAATGACTAAATTAGAGAGTTTTATGGCCCAAAACAATTTGTTATCTAATTTAATGTAGGTAGTTGTCGTGGTGGCTGAAAAAACTCCTGTCTAATCCTGAGATGAAAGCCTTAGATGATCAGTTTTTTTAGGCAAAAAATACTTAATTAATTAATTACTCTATTTATTTTAGGTCTGCAGCAAGTTAGCTTGAACGGCACTGTTGCCATTTTGCAATGAATCTTGTTTAGTGATTAACCTGCAGGTCTTATAGCAACGTCTATGTCAGTAATGAGGTCCAATGAGGTTTTCCATTATAACATTAAAGGGCAGTCTATTCAGCCCGCTCTCACTCCCATCTCGTCAGATACTGATGAAATGCCACCTCCCCTCGGTGACTCATACAGATCTGGACGGTACCCGTTCGCAGCTGAGACCAGCACACCAGGCTTTTCAAGAGACATCAGTATGAACCCAATCGGAGGTTGTATGAGACGCCCCGGGCTGTTGGAAGAGGTCGGGTGGATGGAGCGCTTAAACAAACACAGGACTTTCACACAGGAGACCAGGGTTCGTGTCCCAAAACGTTAATAAAAGTTTAAAGGTACGTAAGGTACGTGCATCACGTCACAAGCGTGAAGTGACACGTGAGTTATGTGCATCATGTGTCTTTTGTGTCGTCATAGTAACCCCAAACAAAGTTTCATCCTAAATCTAAGCATGCAGTTTTAGTGCCCTAAACCTAACCAAACTGTGACCCTTTCATTTCATAGCATTAACCGCCAATTAAAAGGCTATTTCATGGCATCGATCACATGTTAACATGGCTTTGTACCGTAGCAGCAAAAAAGCAATTTCGTAATCACGTGGTTAAAAGCCAACCCACCTACAGTAGATAATTGGATTGCAGTCATTAATGAGATTCATGAGATCAAAAGACTGACTTTCCATTTGAGATTGAGAAAAGATAAATATGTCGCAAAATGGGCAAAAGGGAAAGTGGCTGGTGACTCCCCCTCCATCTTCACAGTTTAAAATGTCTTTTAAAACGTCATTTACGTTCCTTCTTCGATACGCTCCTGTATAAAACCCCCCTGTACATATTCCATAATGCATGTCTGTTAGATTGAAATGTATGGATAATACAGTGTCTGGCAGCTTTTGTTGTTGTACTGTATATATTTTTGTTGTTGTTTTTGTTGTGTGTTTTGTTTTTTTTAATTTATGTATTTATTTTTGCCCAAAACGATTTAATAAAATTTAGGCGTCAACGAAAAAAAAAGCTCTCTGACCGCGGCAGATACTGCAGCCAAAGCATACCTTCTGCCTCAGTATCAGACGGAGAGGGGTGGTGATATTTTGTCGGTATGTGACGAGTCAGGATGAGAATGTGTTGGTCTGCATTCTTTTCCGGGTTTTTCAGTCGGAAACTCTGACTCAGCTGTTAGCAAAAAGCAGTGACGCAGGTTACAGTGCCGGTGCCCTCCCTCCCTCAACTGAGGGGGTCCATACGCAGCAGTGTCATGATGCAGAAACCTGCGTCAGGTCATGTGGGAAGATATCTTTAAAGGGTTGGGGGAAAAAGTGTGTTGACACTAAAACATGCATTGGCTGTTGGGGTTTGAATACACTTGGAAGCTACAGAATGACATAAAACCAGGAAAAAAAACCAAAAATTAATAGACCTGCCACTTTCAGAATTATTTTATATTTTTATATTTCTCTAAGTTTCAATTTAAATTCAAAGTTATTGGACAATTACTACATATGTTTGTGAATGTAAGTTCCTACCTTCCTATCACCCAGAGAGAAAATCCCTCCTGCTTGTTCTTCTCTCCTCTATCTGTGTGCTCTTGTTCCTCTTTGTCTTCTACCTGAACACAACCACACTCGCCTGTGTATACACATGTACGACTGTGTTACTATATTCAAACACACACTCACACTCACACTCACAGTCACCTTACAAAAGGCTATCAGCCAAATATGGTCCAAAGTGTTTTATTGTGTTTTCCTCTCTAATCTAAACCATCTGCTGACTGCAAAGGCGACTGCGGGCACCGAGCAGAGTGGCTTGTAGAGAATTTACAACCTTGTGCATTAGACATGGTTAAATACACCAGGGTTTAGATGTGAACTGCAGCCTGCTGGATAAATGATGACTGCAGGATATTCTTGGATGGGTCAGGAAACAGTCATTTTTGTGTCAGTTGATGTCTCAGCTGCAGAAACAGAGCAGGTCGGGGTCACAGGGCCCCAATTTCACCTTTTAGTCAAAAACTCCAGGAATCAAAACCAAACCTGGATGGAAAATGTTATGTAAAGAGAGGCATCTGAAGAGTCAGAGGTGGAATAGTTCGGAGACTGTTAATAGAACCGGCAGATGTTGTCCAGACATTTTAATACAGCAATTTCCTAAGGTTATAATTTGCTCTACTTGTGTAGTCTATTCATTTACCACAGCCACTATTACATTTTGAACCTTATCTTATGGCAGCATTAATAGACTGGAAAATTAACTCTGCATGTGAGATGGCATTTTGATGGTGGAATAGCATCTACCAATTAAATTGATAACTTTATTTTCTTTACTATCATTTTTATTATTGTTATTAGCAGTACAGTAGAGGTAGTTGTTATTTCCCATGGGAGTATGACACCGGGTTTCACAGTAGACATTTGATCTAATAAATAATTTCACTTTAAAATGCTTAACCTGCATTAAAGAAAGGTTAATGTTGGAGAATCCATCAAGAGTTAGGTACATTTTGAAAGCATCCAAACAAACAAAAAAATCCCACACAGTCAGAATTAATTTCAACACTTTTGAAGTGTTTATATGGGTTCACAGCACAGAGTGTTAATTTAATTCTCATAACTTTTGAGATTTGGTACCTTAATGCTAATTTAGTGTAATTAATGACTCTTTTTGGACTTAAAATTTAACACTTCTTAACACTACCGGTGTTAGTTTCTCTTGATTCTTGTAAGGAGCGTTAGAGAACTTTCTCACGTAGTAACTTGTAACTAAACAAGTGTTCCACCCATATTTAGCTTTTCTCACTAAAAATTACTTGGAAAATAAAGTTAGCTAAAATAAAGAGGTCAAGCTGGGTGAAAACACATTTATTGTAAAACATGTGCCACATTTAAAACACTTGAAAACAATAATGCTGTATGGAACAATGTCCGCTGTCTCACTTATTTAGGCTCTAAAATAAATGAGCTGGTCAAAACAGCACAGCATGTCCATTATTTTGCGCTTCTATATTGTTAAAAACACTGGTTAAGTTAGCATTAGCTTGCTTAGCTTAGCTACCAGCTTAATAGGAAAACTGTCTTTCAAACTTTACAGTGTAACATTAACAATTCAATTTGGAGTGAGTACAGATATAACATATAGTTGTTTCTTGTTTTTTTTGTTGTTGTTTTTTTTGGAAAAAAGAGTGAGGATTAGCCTAAAATATGTGCCAGCTAAACCTGAGTTAAAATACATTTTTTGTTTGGTCCACATTGGGGGTTTACAATCAGTAGAATGGGGCAATATCAAAGTTTACAGTATCCTGGGGTATTTGATGATTTTCAATGCTGTCATCATGAATTAAGTTATCTGAAACATAGAAGTTGCTGAGTTTTTTTTTAATTGGTGGAAAATAAAAATACAAAATTAAATTAATTTACTACAATAGCGAACTTAGCCAACAGAAGAATTAATTGGATGTAAAAAAAAAAAGAAATGTTTGGCTTGTCATTTCTGGCATCCTTGCTAATTAATTAAATAAAACTAGATATGGAATCATAAAAACATTGTATAACTTTATTTTGACATGACTTTTTCTAACTATGAAGGCAGTCTATTAGCCTCATGATACGTCTATAAATCATCTCCGTTCAGCCAAATGATGTGTTGGTATCCATGGAAACAAGCATCATTTGGCTCCTTTAGCAAGAATCTATGCTTATTTCCTATGTATTCATTAATATATGAGTATTTAAACCCAGCAAAAGTTGTCTAAGAAGGCTATTAGACACAAAGCAATAGTTAATGTCATATATGCTACAATCGCTTCTATCACCAGCTTTTAATAATTAGTTTTTTCACACAAATACCGTCATATACATACTGCATACCCTGGTGAAATGTCAGGAAGGTACGAATAAATAAATACACAGTTTGAGTAAAATGAACTGGACTCAACTTATAATCAGATCATAATATTTCAAAAAGATAACTTTCTGTACATGTGCGCATTTCAAGAACATTTCCGTCGTATTAACCTTCTTTTCCACTACATTAAATCATAGACGGGGAGAGGTGACTACCCTTTAATCTCAGCAGGTTAATGGTCATATCATTGATTACCGTTCACGTTAAGTGGAGCCGGTTCATGGTGTGTTAAGCAGCAGTTTATTGTGATGGAAAAGCTTTTGGTTTAAACAAATGATCTGCTCAGTGACAGAACGCAGACTTAAACGGAGCCCGCCTTCACCTCTCTCATCACCTCAATTATTTTCCCCGCTAACCTCCCCGACTGTGCAGGCTCCCAGCACACACACACACACACACAAACTCCAATTAGTTCCTTAGACACATTTTCTATTGCCCCTTGACCCCTCTCCCTCCTCGCTAATAAAAACGGCGCGACCCGGCAGAAGTATAAATCTGATGTAATCAGAAGTTAGAGAGCAGACCCGTCTGGTTTTACTGAGAGAGAATTATTTAATCAGCAAAACTAAAATTAGGCTGAGAGAATACAGAATGAAATATCTACAGAACCTCATTTCATTTCTCATGACGTGGTGGACACACTCGGGAAAAGATAAGCTTCGCAAGTTATTTTATCTTGTAGAGAACTTATTATTACAAAATATTTAAATGTAAAACACATAGTGTCTTTGCAGTTTCTGCCATATTTCAGAGATTTCTCTTATTTCATCACAACTAGACCCGAAAAAAAGCATCTGAAAAGACGGAACATGATATTTCTCCCTCCAGAGGGTTTTTGCTTGGATAAACCCCTGATAGAAAGGTGCTAACTAGAACCATAAAGTGTTCTTTGGCTTGTCCCCGCAGGAGAATCCTTTATGGTGCTTGGTAGAACCTTGTATAAAGGATCCACTTGAAGAGTTCTCCCTCCCTACATAAAGAGCTATACATGGAACCATTTGTGAGAGGTTTCCCACATATCTCCCTGTGAAAGGTTCTACAGAGAATCTTTCTAGGGTGTTCCACTCAGAACCTTCTATGGGGTGTTAACAAGAAACCTCTCAGGGAGTTCTACCATGAACCCTTTTATATTCCACAGGTTTTATCTAGAACCCATACAGGGTTTCCTCCCTAGAATGCTTTTATATTCCAGAGGTTTTTATCTAGAACCCACTCAACGTGTTCTACCATGAACCCTTTTGTATTCCATAGGTTCTTATTTAGAACCCACCCACATGATTCTACCATGAACCTTTTTATATTCCAGAAGCTTTTATCTAGAACCCATCCAAGGGTTTCTTCTAAGAACCCTTTTATATTCCAAAGATTTTATCTAGAACCCAACCTGAGGATTCTACCAGGAACCCTTTTATATACCAACCCTTATATATTATATTATGTTACAAAGTTCTCTTAGAACTCTTTTTTTCAAAAAGGATTTTTTTTTTATAAAAAGTGTTCTTCAGTCATATAAAGAACCCTTGGTGAACTGTCTCTTCAAAAATGTTCTTCCTAAGCAGATGGTTCTGGGTAGAAGCTCAGCCCCTCAGGAAGAACCTTTCTGGAACCCTTGGGTTTAAGAGTGCACAAAGTAATGAGTCAGAGTCTTGTTCTGAGACAGTGGCACAGTCAGGATTTTAGTCTCTGTTATCTCGGACTGTAATGCTCACCTGGCTCTCCTCTCTGTTGCTCAGATCATCCTCAGTTCTGCTGAGATTTAGTCCCAGCTGTGTGCTGACAGACCGAGCACACAGTCAAACAGCTAGAAGGTGTTTTCCCTCCAGATGCGCCGCGCACAGAGGTGTGGAGGAACGCTGCAAATTACACTCTTATTCTTTGCCTCTGTCTCTACGCAGCTGCCCAAGTGGAAAATAGGAGTCATCTTTCTGAAATATTCAAGAAGTCTATAAGCATACACACTGCTGGGGTCAGCCTTATGAGCATACACATGAGAGAGGTTCCTGAATTTCTCCCTGTGTGTTCCACAGTGTGTTTACATTGTAAAACATGTTCACATTGTTAAAAATTCTCACACAGGTGCAGGTAAAGTGGACACGAGTGGTCAGTAGAATGCTAATAAGGCCTTCATTTTATATCATAAATAACAGATGTCATGGCGTAAGCAGCAAACTCAATTATTCATCAGGCTGAATGTCTTGAAAATGGGGCTGACGAGGCAGAGGTTTAAATTTAGCTCACTATAATTTGCAGTGTAAATGGGAGGTTTCCAAACAGCCAAACCTCATTAGGAAACACCATCATGACTCACTGTGGAAAGAAAAAGAGAGCCACGGAGACGCAGAGAGAAATGTAAAGTGTTGCTACCCTATAATTTCACTGGTGTACCTGCTGCTGCATAGAAACAATCAATAGCGTCCTTTGAGAATAAAAGAGGGGGATATCATGGTCATCAGCGTCTAACTTAAGGCAGTGATACATTCTGATTTGCAGAATTGAACCACATGAGCACTAATAAGAATATTTTATTCTTCATACTTAATACTTTATTTACCAGAAACAACTTAATCCAATAAAAGCTAAGTGTTCGGTTAGCTTAAGAGACCCCTTTTCTTCTGGTAAACATTATGAGGGCTAACATGTTTATCCCTAAACAAGTTTGTTGGCTTGTTTCTGAATACGGCCATTAAGTCTTCAGGACTGTGGGTGTTACTTGAAAAAGTTCACAATAACCAGTGAGGCCGCTCACTCAGTGGATGGACCAACTTTCTACAATTGCCATAGAGTTGGGCGATTGGACGAATATGCCTGCGATTGTTTTTTTTTTTTTGCCAATTTGTGTCATTTAATTTGCTAATTTAATGGTCTACATGAGTGACAGAAACCAGAGTTGATGATTGTTGAACAGTGGAAAAGCTAACCAAGACAGTTGTGGTGAGTTTTATTTTGTTTTTGTCAGGTTTAAACAAAGTGTGTTTATGGAGTTAACAGGGCAGTTGACCCTTTGCTAAGCCCCGCCTCCAAACAGCAAATGTCCAATCATAGGTTAGCAACCGTAACTAGGGCTGGCAAGCTTTCCATTTCTCTACATGCTGAAGGTGTGCAGGAGGCTCTGGGAGGAGAGATACTCGGTGTTTCATGAGTTTGGATGGTGGCATCTTTTTGTAGTCTCCAAAAATGTGAAACAAGACACACGTGTGGTGAATGATTAAACTCTGTCTTCATCTGCTCTAACATAAGCTGCAAATTTCAGCATGTCTGGCTAGGTAATGTTAGCGTACAAGCTGTAGTAACATTACTTCCAGCCAAAATTGTTAGATCCCACTGCATCTGCATTTGTTCCGTTGGGTTTGAAAAGGAGGATGTGGGCTGATGCAGAATCAAAGTGGGTCGACGACGATACATCTCACTCTGGCTCAGTGTCTCAGGTCTAAGCTGAGTTAGCTTAGCTCTTATCCTGGCTCTCCTCCGAGATTGCGGTCCAGCTCGTCTGGCTGGGTGACCCGTCTCAAAGTCTCTGCAGTGCTTTCTTTTCCCATGTTAGAGTGTGTTTATTTCTGTCATCTAGCATGTAGATATACCTGCTGTATTTCACCATCCGACCAATGTTTGCTGAGATGTGAGCTAGCTCTTTTAGCATTAACATTATATCAGCTGCTAGGTAACTTTACATTTACACTTTCACAGGGTTCTTGTTTTAAAATGTATCAGATAGAAACATTAAAACGTCAGCTGGAGACAGACTTGTCGGCCAGCTGAAGGAGTTAGCATTAGCTCACATCAGCCAGCTACACTTATGAAATCTGCATGTGAGTCATTATTTTAACCAACAAGATCCACCGTCGTTAGCTAGAAATGAGAAGCTGCTTTTGTTTACGTCTCTAAGGAATCAAGACCTCGTGTTTCAACAGTTACTTCCAATTTTGATGTTAGATCTACCACCGTTATCACCATAAAGTGCATTAATGCAGTGCAAGAATGGAAAGTTTGGCAGGCGTGACAACAGTAACTAAGGAGGATGGTGCTTAGCGAAGGGCAAATTAAAGCTTGTCTTAGTTTAGTATATTAATATTATACCAATATTATTCTAAAACAGCTTTAGAAACGTGTTTGCTCGTCTTGCTTTTGACAGATTTTTGCGAACAGTTTGTAGTTTGTAGTTTGTAGACAAACTATTTGGACTGAACCATGTGCGCCTTTCAGAGGGACAGCATTTTAGACACAAAAAGACTTTTTTGTGCCTTCACAGACTTTTTTTCAGTCACCCAACAATAACAATTTAAGGCAGATAGAAACTGCATGATATTATTTATTTTATTATATTATTAATTATCATAGAGCACACCAGGAATTGTGAAGTTTACATATATCTCAATGTCCACAACACTGCTGTGCGGTGCAGTGATTTCAACATACTGACCGCAGAGAGTTGCAGATCAAGTGACGACCTCTTGCCCAGAAAGACATTTTGTTATACACATTCATGACAAAATAAACAGCTGTAAAACCAAGAAGAAAATTTCCTGAACATCACATGCATTCCAAAAAGACTACTTCATTTTATTATTGATCGGATTTCAGTGTTTAAAAACCACCAGGAGCTGTGTGAACATATTGTTTTTGCATCATTCATGCCTGCTGGAAGTCAGCCAGGTTCAGCCAGAGAATGATGCTAATGTGAATGCATTATGGAGCCCAGACAGCAATATCCATTGGTATGAATGGGGCACCAGCTTGGAACACCTTATCCAAATCTCATATTACATCCATTATTTGGACAGCAGTTAAATATAGACAGTTGGCTACTTCCTGAAGGATATTAAATTATGAAGTAAGTGTCTCACTGTTGTCATTGGCTGGTGCTTCATCACACCATTATAGCTCGGAGAAAGTTGAAGACTGCCAGCTTGGGTTTTTAGTGATGCATCTCCCAGAACAACCTTGTGTATGGATGCAATGTTGGTGCACGTCCAAGAATAATTAATTCTACCCTCCAAGACAAGAGAATGTGTTTTCAGTACAGAGGATAGCAGTAAAAATGAGAAGTATTAGATAAATGTCTCACAGCCAACAAGTCTGAACAAACGGAAATGACAGAACGGGTTGTGTATTAGTGACTTCCAGAGCGACCCACTCGACTGATCCAAAAAAGACTCATATGAGCATGATTTTAGTCATGCTGGAGGCATGGTTCTAGGAATGGCAATGTGAGTCTGTCTGTCTGTCTGTCTGTGGGTCTGGCTGGATTACTATGCAGTTTAGTACAGATACTCATGTTCCCCAAAGGATTAATTGTAATAACTTTGTTGATTTCCCTGACTTTTCCCCTCGTGTCAAAGACTAACGTTTATTGTCATGTTTAGTATAGGGTTGCAATGTCTATAAAATGTCAGAAAAAAGTGAAAAATGTTTATCCCGGTTTTTAAAAGCCCGGGGTGATGTCTTTAAATGTCTATGATGAACTAATTATCAAATCTCCCTAAATGAGAGGCTGAAAACAGCATTTCCTGCCGTTTTGGCATGAAACTTCAACAAGTAGCTGATTATCAACATAGTTTAATAGGTTAACTTTTTCTTTATTTCTTTTTCAAATCACTTGCCTGGTCGGGGAACTGAGTTACCAGCTTTCATTTGCCTGAAATGGCATTTTAAGCAGGCAAACCTTATTGTTGAGCCCTGCCAGTGCTTCTGTTTTCTGACATCTGCACAACTGATGACATCCATCCTCAACTGAACTTGTGTGTCAGTTAGTAAATAACATTGCACCTGCTTAACATGCAGCATGTTAGCATCGTTATTGTGATCATGTCGGCATGCCAACCTGAAAGCACCTCTTAAGGAAGTGCTAAAGTGCTTTAGTACAATCTCACAGAGCAGCTAACATAAATGTTGAGTCTTAAGGCCCTATCTTGAAGTCTGTGTAAAGGAAATTGAGATTTTCTTTGAAACACATTATACATGTTAGTTAAATAGCTGCTGAAGATGTGAAAACACTGAGAACTATGCAGAACTGAATCATGGAGTTAGATCATTAAACTGCTGTTCATGATTTCTGTGTTCAGAATTTTTTGGGTGGACCTGAACTATGGCTCGGTAATGCAATGAAGCCAGACGTCCCCAAAAACTGTATAAGCCCGTGCAAACTGATGACTCATGTGCAACAGCGCCTCCTCACCTGAAATCATCCCCAGCGTACATACACACAGACGTACCCTTGGCAACTCTTTCAGTCACTGTCCTCTGGTTCTGGTGGCTCAAAGATGTCTGCACAAGTCCAATAAATCTGCTAGACAGAGCATCCAGTTTTCAAGTTGCTGTGGCATCTGCCACTTGAGAGAGTGGAGAGGATGTGCTCCCAGCGTTTCAGAGCATGGTTTGGAAAACTAATTTTATATACTTGGCAATTTTTTTCATTATTCAAATTTGCCTGGGTGGTTAATAGCAAGTTTTCTGTGTGTGACAGGTTAGTTGCTAGTTTCAAACTGACTCAGTTGTCATTTTCACACCCAGCGCCCAGGCGTATTAGTCTTAAAATAAGATATGGTCAGGCACACTGTTGACACGCTACTATTTTGAGGCACCAGTGACCAACAACAACCTGGTCTAAAGTCAATGGCAAAGAATTTTCTTGTTAATTAAAAGGCACATTATTCAGGTAATAAGGTGCGAGTTCACAGCCCACTTTCACTTTGCTCGTTAGACACACACAGGGACATGCAGCAGTGCATATCGACGCTTATGCTCATATGCAGCCAAATGGATTTGTTGATGGGATAGAGGACTCGGAGACAACAGAGGCAGTGTACACCGGCCAAGGACCACATACCTGTCCCTCAGTGAAGACAAATGCCAGTGTAAACTTCGCTTTTCCCACCAGGCTGTAAAAGAAAAGGCTGTAATCTCCTGTCAGATGGTTTGGAGAGTAATACCAGCTGTCCATACGCTCCACGCTGCTGTCAAAGTCACTCCTGCGCTGCTTTTCTTTGCAAATAGGTAATTCCAGCATCCCCTGAGTTCACACTCAAGCTGAAGCGTTTTCTTAGCAGAAAACAATTTGCGTTTCCAGCTTTAAGAATGTGTCATTTAAATAGCAAAGCACCAGTTTCAGTCAATAGAAAAATAATAAAATGCTACTTCTCTGTATATTGTATCGCAAACTTAAACTTAATGTTAAAATCCCTTAAAAACATAGGGGTATTAATTCATTTCCAACATATGTAGTGAAAGGAGAACTGCACTTTGTGTATTCTGTCATCATGTTTGGATATGTGAGCCTTTTTTTTTTTGTATCATCTTGCTACGATTTTGAGCTCTGGTCATATAATTTCAGATGTTATTGCACCAAAAAGATTAGCCTATTGTTGTCCAGATTGGCCATGTGAGGGAGTTATATCACATTCAGTTGTAAATTCTGTTGTGGCGGACGCCCTCACATAATTTTACCGTCCTTCTCTATGGTTAATTATAAGCACTGGGTAACTACTCAGGCAAAATTACAGGAAAATCACCTTTCGAAGCAACCGATGCTGACTGTTGGATGGAGATGGGAAACAAACAGCAGTCTCTGGTTTGCACACACAATCATCCAACCAAACTTCCTCCCTTAGACTTGTTGTGGTGCAATAACAACATCATGATACTTAAACTTCTGCTGCTTAAAGAGAACAGTCATTTTTTGCACAACACAATACGTCACTTCTCAGTAAACAAAAGATCATTTTAAGCTTTTGAACAAACGACCAGTGCTGTTGTTTTTCCTCGTAGCTTTGGCTGTACTTGTCATGTTGTTTCATCACTAAACCGTTAACGAGAAGAATGAGGCTTATAGCTCACTGAGAGTTCCCCATGAGCCTGACATTATGACCATGGTGACTCATTGGAGACTATGAGTGATCCCCAGCTCTCGAGGCTCTGCTCTGCTCAAAAGGAAAGAAACAAATACATTTCATATTCCCAGTGGTGCACAGTACCATGCTCACATCCATTGTGCCCACACATGTGTGAAATTAAAGCTATCACGACCTTACATCTGACTGAGAATGCTATTTCTCTTGATAAAACATTTCGGCTGCACAAGTATCAGTGAAGACACATTTTCCTGCTTTGATGGCCTGCAAGTCACAAGGGTAATAGCAACAAGATGCATCTACATGTACTGTGGGTGGTGTCAACAGATAGAAATGGAGGGTGAGCTAATGTGGGCGCGTGTGTGTGCGCGAATGTGTGTGTGCGCACATGTACACAGACTCGCTTATGTGTATCCATATTCATTAGAAGTGTGGAGGAGAATCCAATAACGATTGTGTCAGTTGAGATTAAAGAGATTGACCTTTGGTGACTTCAAGTGGAGCAGTGGTGTGTGTGTGTGTGTGTGTGTGTGAGATGGTGGGTGGGGTTGTGGGGGTTTGATGGTGAAGTAGAGGAGGGAAGAAAGAAGAAGGAGGCAAAGAGGCGAAAAGGGACACAGGAATGTCACCGGCAGAGATAAATGGGATCATCATGGATCATCGTTCTATCATTGAGTTTGTTTCTTTTACAAGCAGATGTTATTCTACATGCACTGCATGTGCACATGTCTTCTGTTCGCACTGTTCAACATTATCACTATTATTTTGTTTGTTTATTTGCACTCAACAAAAATATAAATTCAGCACTTTTGTTTTTGCTCCCATTTTTCATGAGATGGAGAAAAAATCTGATTTCTGTGCACCTAAAAGGTTCATTTCTCTCAAATTTCATTCACAGATTTGTTAAAATCTCTGTTAGTGAGCTCAAGAAAGGATTAAATCGAAGGCAGCTGGACTCGTTTATATGTCTTTGAAGACGTTTCGCCTCTCATCCGAGAAGCTTCATCAGTTCATGCGTGTCAGATGAGCTAGTCAGACTAGCTGAGACTAGTCTGACACGCATGAACTGATGAGCTTCTCGGATGAGAGGCAAAACGTCTTCAAAGACGAATAAACAAGTCCAGTTGCCTTCGATTTAATCCTTTCTTGAGATCACAATGACCTTGACGAATGGGAACATTCACAGGTCTGTTAGTGAGCACTTCTCCATTAAAACAAAATATTTTATTTATGTTATGCTGTGAATTCTTCACCTTTTATGTTGAGACCTTTATTTTGAAATTGTGGGTTTGTTTCCATTCAAGAAAACTAAAAAGAAGGAAGGCATGATGTGTGAGAGATGATGTACATGTACTTCAGGGTGATTCAAGATACTGCATCACCCTGTCATGGTTTATTTCGCAATAATGACCTGCTTACTGTACATTATCCTGCTTATTACATGGCTACCTACCCAAAAATCAAAATTTTGACACAAAATATTAATTTTAAAATGACTTTATTGATTTAAAAATCATCGTACTGCTTGTTCAGCTATAAAGTTGAAGACTGGACACCATCCACTTGAGTTAGAACAATTTTAAAAATGGCTCAAATCTAACCAACCCAACCAACAAAGGCAACAAGTACTAGACAATCAGAGGCAGAGTAGGGCGGGTCATGATGAAACTGTACATTTTAGAGGGGCCTTTTATTATGACAGGTGGATTGATAATCTTGGCAATCTTGTGAACAAAACTGGAGAGAAATAAAGCTTTTGTGTACACAGAAGAAGTCTTAGATCTTTGATTTTTGACTCTTGAAAAATGGGAGCAAAAACAAAAGTGTTGTGTTTATGTATTTGTTGAGTGTATCTAACGTTCCATGTATCCGCTGTTTATAAAATACCAACTTTGGAAATTCTTGCTGCAACACTGATTTCTAAACCTTTTCCAGTCTGCTCCATAAACACAGTTGGAGATGGTGAAAGTGAGTCTATTCTGGGAACAGTTAATGGAGTTTCAGCCTAGATCACACGCAGAGAATGTCGGAATGACATTTCTCTTCCATCAGAGGCACTCTGGCACTCAGGTAATCAAGGCGTCTGTATGTTTGTGTGAGTCGGTTAAGAGAGGGGAACAGGGTGGTCATTATTTTGTGGCTGAGAGGGGACAAAGAAAAAGAGAAGAAAGACACAAATGGGAGACCTGCTTGTCTACAGCGTGATTTTAGTGAGTAGCTGTGCTGTAAATACTCCCCACGGTGCACACACACACACACACGTGGAGACACCTTTAAAGTGCAATAAGATCCCACATCTGCTTGAGAGATAATTTGCAGTGTCTGTGTCTGTTTCTGTTTATGCAACACATCCTCATACCTAAACAACAAAAACTACAACCCAAAACTACATATATTATTGATGGAGAAGACCAGCAGTGACAGGCTTACTGGATCTGAACTATGTTATAAATGTCACATTACATAACTAACATAGTTTCATTGTAAAATTGGTAGCTGTTTGGTTAGCTTGAACGTACAAAAACTACTTGGTTAGGACTAGGAAAAGATGTGGTTCTGTGTTAAAATAACTACGTTATGTACATCGCCAAATCGTACTTTAAATGCCGCTGAAATGTGCACTACTTTGCGCTGTGCAATACAAACCGTTAACATACAAAACATGACAACAACTCACTAAATGCTTCAACTTTTCAGACCAAAGAAGATCAGAGTGTCTGCAGGTAAATGACCCGGAGCTGATGTCATCTGCCAGCCTGCCACACAAGGTGGCTAACGTTAGCAGTGCTAGCAGCAGCAGCAGCAGCTGCTCCACCTGCAGGTTTATGTTCATGTCTGTGCTTAATGTGGTCACATGTTTCTCCAGTTGAGTGAATATATATCAGCTTATTCTGTCACAGTCTACATTCAACAATATTTCCATTTTCTAGATTAAAACACTGCCAAACTGTGCTGGTTTTACAAGCTGTTATTTGTCCCACTATCTGATATAAACATCTGGGGTTGCCTAGGTGATGGGCGTACACGCTGGGTGAGAGGGGCTGCCGTCTGACAGTGCCACAGCCCTGACTAGTGGCGGGTGGCTGCATAAAATTTTAGAGGCAACAGATTACTGGCATTGTGCATGAATGAAATATTGATAAATAGTTTAAACGACTAGTATTTCTGGCGCCGACTAGCGAGGGTGGGGACGTTTAATCGTGTAGTGGACTAATCGCGCACATCCCTAGTTAAAATAACTACGTTACATACGTGTTACTCGCGTGACGACATAACTCACATGACATTACACATCTGATTTACATTGTAAAATGGTTAAAGTTTGGTTAGGTTTAGCAATAAAACTAGTTTGCTAGGGTTAGGAAAAGATCGTGGTTTGGGTTCAGATATGTTCCGAGTGTCACTTGCACGACGACATAACTCGCACACATGGTTTGCGTTGTAAAACGGTTACAACTTGGTTAGGTTAAAGCGATTAAACTACTTCGTTAGGTTCAGGAAAAGATCATGGTTTGGGTGACTTCATTCATGTGACAGAAGTTATGTCACTTGTGCGTTGACATAACTCACGTGACATAAATGTGGTTTATGATGTAAAATGGTTGAAGTTTGGTTAGGTTTAGGCACAAAAACTGTTTCGTTAGAGTTAGGAAAAGGTTGTGTTTTGGGTTAAAATAACTACATTACGTATGTCATGTGACTGATGTGATGTCACTTGCATGACGATATAACTCACATGACATTACACATGTGATTTACTTTGTAAAACAGTCACAACTTGGTAAGGTTAAAGCAATTAAACTACTTGATTAGGATTAGGAAAATGTGTGTTAAAATAAATATGTTACATGTGTCATGTGACAGAAGTGATTTGTGTGACGACATCTCTAAACTTAAACTCTACCTTTACTTTTCGTTTCATACATGACTCAGATCCCGGTCTCCTGGGTGAAAGTCCTGTTCTTGTTTGAGCCATACATCCACCGCCAAATGCAAACTTTCTCACTCCTTATGCTTCTCCTGTCATATTTACTACATCCACTAGGGGGTGCCACATAACAATAAACAGACATACTGGTCAGAATAAGCTGCTTGCTCGTGATCAACATGCATCCATTTCTGGTGGGGACGGGCTGGTTTATGCCATGTGAATGGCCTTTGTTGCCACACATACACACAGTACCTGTGCTGCTGTCTGCATTGAGCTTCAGCTGCTTCTCGTGTGACCTTTACCTGCCCTGCTCCTCTGTTGCAGAGTAAAAGTGACTGGTGAGAATCAATGGTCTCCTCTCATCAGACACACACATACAGAGAAACCTACACGCACACTCACCTCCACGACCATCATGCTGATGTTGTGGGGACATGAAGTCAGCGCTTGTCCCCTGGCGTCCCTCCAGCAGCCGGTGTGTCCTCTGTCAGACAGCCTGACATTCAGCACAGCAGTAACTCATCGATCCACATACAACAGGAGGGAGAGAGACCATGAGAGAGACACGGGGGGAGGAGGGAGGAGGGCGTCGAGGAGGTTGTGGAGGAGGGAGAAGATACGCCGCTGCAGGGCTGATGGAATGATAGCTAGCTGGAGCAATAGATAGCATCAGAGAGTTGATAGAGTGCTATCAGGAAGAGAGAGGGGGTGAAGAGTCGTTGGAAAAGCTGACTGACTGATAGACTGGTGAAAGCGGGAAAGCCTGCCACTGGGCTGACAGGAACTCTGTCAGCTGAGAACAAAAGCACTGTGCTGGTTTGGGCAGAACTACTGCGTGCTCTGAAATGGTTAGGGCTATTTTTAAACCTCTGTGATGCCCTCTGTGTCTGTGTGTAGGCACGCCAGGCAGCTAAATCCCCGAGGTAGTGTGTAGGTTATGTTGGGTACGACTTAAAGGCACCCCGCGGAGTGTTCTTGTAAACAAACACAGGTATGTTTATAGACAGTGTTTCACAGAAAAAGGAACTGTGTGCATCCTTCGGGCATCAATGTGCTGAATGCATTTCTTTACTCATGAAATCTTTTTAAACCTTTCTACTTACAGCTGTTTTTTCCCACTGCATCTCACAGTCTTCCTCAATGGATGAAGTATGCTAGGTTGTCATGGTGATGGCTTAGTTGTCATTTCACAAGTACGGAACTTCGGTAGAGGACAATTGATACTGGAATTTTAGGGCCGATGCTAATACTGATATTAGGGAGTAAAAATATTGATATTTTGTTCCATATTCTTTATTACTATTCTGAATAGCTATAAATGTATGTTTTGCTCACATAATTCAAGCATTCATTTCCAAAGACAATTCATGGCAATTTTTTGTGCATGCTAAGGTCATGGCTGGCTGCTTTTGTTTATTTTATTAAAACATTTATTTATATTTATTTATTAAAGCAGAGGTACAGAGCCCCTAAGGGGACATGGGGGAGGAAGAAAATAGATGTTTTGCTTCAATGTACTTTGTTTTTTTTTGGGTTTTTTTTTAGCTCTAAATGCTCTAAATGCTCTTCTGAATGCTTTTTTAAATGTTCTTTTATGCTTTTATTTCTGTATTTAACTGGGTGGGATTTTGTGGGATTCTGATTTTTTAATTCTTGTTCTATAAATCTTTTCGTATGGCTTTTTGTGCTTAACCTTAAAAAGTGCTTTATGTATAAAATAATTATTATTATGGGTCAAAAATATTGGTGGAAAAAACAGTCTTGAACAGTTTGTATAAAAGAGAATTAAGTAACATTATTACATGTTTTTTAAATACCTAATTCAGACTGATAAAATACAACATTCTAAGGTCTGTTATTTCTGTATAACAGACTGTTGCTATGAAAAACAGACCATTATGTACACAGCTCCGATCATAGACTCTGGAGAAGCAATAACATCAATTTAAAATCAAGAAAACATTTTTAAATCAATATTTTGTGCCAAATTATCGATTGTTTTTGGTAATTAACTGTGTAATAAGCATCAGGGTCCTGGGGTTTATTCCATAATAATGACCTCCTCACTGTACATTTTCCCGTACTTAAAACTAAGGTCATGGACACAAGGTTAGTTTGCTCATGTAAACTAATTAACACGCCCAGTAAGGCTGTATAGCACAAAAGTTACTAATAAAATAAACACAAACTGTCACCAAAGCTATAACGTTAATGTGTAGAAGAAGGTAATATTAATTATGTTATGAATGACCTTGGATTTTCACTTGGAAACAGAAGTGCTTTCTTCCTCAAAATATATCTTGGGAGAGAACACAAAGGTTTTGCAAGGAAATGCAAAAGTTTCTCTGGAGAACAAAAATAATAATATTTTTTTTTTCCATCTATAACATATATTTTTTTCCTCCCCATGTCCCCTTAAGGATTCCACACAGAATCCCTTTAAGTTGAAAGGAATTTTTTTTTAATACCAACAAACAATTACATACATGTTAGATTTTTTTTTTTTATAAACGCATTAAAGACAAAGATAATGTATCGCGCAGTTTTTATTGTGGTATTATTGTACCTTGAGGTTTTAGACAGAAATTAGGAACAATTTGCGTTATGTTATGTAAAAAAACACATGGGCACATATTGGATAACGTATAGGCCTGCACAATAGCCATATAGTCTAATATAGCTGTGATTGGCCAATATCAGCTGAAAATATCAGCTGACTAATATATTGGTCAGGCTCTAAACCTCAGTCATGTGTTAACAGGTGATGTCTCCGCTGAAAGATGCTGAAAGATTGGCGCCAAATGTGAATTAAGAAATCAGATTTTTTGTTTGTAATGTTTTGAAACCTGCACTGTTTATACACGTTTATGGGTATTGGTTACTAGCTTCTTCTGCACCCTCTGCTGGAGCATTGCTGTTTTTTTGTTTTTTTTTTTTGTTTTTTGTTTTTTTGACAAGTTGCTGCCACAGTCTGCCAAATTATGTTTCTGTTTCTTTGCTTTGACTGCTGATTTACCTCCCATAGTCAACAGAGCCCTCCTCCGTTTGTTTCCCCTGCTCATCTTCTTTCATGTTTAATGGCTTGTGTGCACAAAACATTTGCAGTTGGCAGGAGTGTGCACTGCGTCACACACATTCTTATGCACATACACGTGTGTCCTCATGCACATGCTAGTAGAGCTCATGATACACAACATTAACCTGCTCATGAAAACATTATACATAGTGGTACTGGAGGTCAAAACCTCCACAGGGTGGCTTTAAGTGCAGAAGATGGTGATACAGAAAAAAATGTCCAAATTGTATTTTGTGCCACAAACATTTTGATGTTGATGTAATACATAGAACAAAAAAAGATGGTACGTAAATAGAAAAATTATCATATCTTATCAGTCAGGGTCTGTGTGTGTGAGAGAGAGCGAGAGACAGTGTGTGTGTGCATGTATAAATTTGCTGGAAAGTGGCTTTTCAGTGATGGTTGGGGCATGTTGTTGTGAATAGTTGTGGGTGCAGCCAGCAGTGAAATGTAGAAGTAACAACAGTAGTGGAAAACACTCAACAGTGAATCCACGTCTGCATCTGGTGAGCCTGAATTTCAGAGGAAATCACTCATCTATCAATCATTCAGAATCTGATATGCAGGTTCTTACTGGCAGTTACACTTTGAGTGAAGAAACCAAACAGAGTTATTATCTCTGTCAGGTGAAAGGCTGGAGGGGATCATTCGATTGCTTGCATGTACGTGTGTTTTGTGTGTGTGTGTGACCAACAGACCAGGAGCTTGTCCACAGCTAATCTTACATACTACTGCACCCATCAGCCTTATTTTTTTCGTTCTCATTCATGACTCTTTGCTGAAGGAGCTCTGTGATTCTCAATTTTTGAAAAACCTTGAAAAAACTTTTTTATGGCTCCACATTGGCAACAGTTCCATTGTTATGCGACATCTCAAGAACGCCTTGAGGCAATTTCTTCAAACTTGGCACGAATGTCCACTTGGACTTCAGGACGAACTGATTAGATCTGGTTGGTCAAAATTCAAACGTCACTGTCTCTTTACGTGTCATGAACAATTTATCTCAGGAAAGCTTGAAGGGAATTTATTCAAACTTTGCACAAATGTCCACGTGGACTTCAAGGATGAACTGATTAAATTTGAGGAAAAGGTCAAGATCATCATGACCTTTTGTCCATCTCATTCCTATGAATGCAATAGCTCAAGAACACCTCGAGGGAACGTCTTCATACTTGGCACAAATGTCCATTTGGACTCACTGATGAACTAAAGGTCAAAGGTCACTGTAACTTCACATTCCACCACTCTCCTGAATGTGATATCATCAGGAACACTTGGAACGAATTTCTTCAATTTGGTGCAAAACACTTAGACTCAAGGATGAACTTCTTACATTTTAGTGGTCAAGGTCCACTTTGACTTCACACATTTTTGGCCATAATTCAAAAATAACTAAAAAATTTCACACAACTGTCTAATAGGATAGTAGCAGTGCTGGAGAGCAACTACTTACATCTAAGTATTTACATGTATTTAAAATACAAAATAAATGTAATTTTGATCCATTACAGATCCTGAGAAAAAATATTTAAGTAAATTTTAGTTACTAATCAAAATGTTGTTGATTACAAAAGGGTTTCATCCAAATATTCTTTTTGCAGAGATCTGCACTCTTCTTAGTTCCAAATGATTTTATGTCTTAAAGAATATAAACCTGGGACATGTTGTTCATCTGCATTAGGTATTGTCCTCACAGCTCATACTGTATGTCTGTGTCACTCTCATGGACACAGTTCTATCCTTCTGACTCTTATCTTTCTCTCTCACACACACTCACATCCTCAAATACATCACCACTCACGCCTCCTGCGTTTTTTTTTTTTTCTTTGTAGTATTAGGGCTGTTTTACTTTATTGAATTTCCCTTGATATTTTCTATATCTCATTGTTGTTACAGTATTTTTCATCATGCTGGTTTCGGTTATAATTTAGATTGTGTCATCCGCGCGGTCGTGTCTTCGCTTGTCGCCTTGATCTTTTTTATTGTTGTTTCGTCTGTTTGTTGTTTGTTGGCGAGATGTTTTTAGGCGCCCTTTGGGTTTTTTGTCTCCCACACACACTTATTATTGATTACATCTCTCTCCTCAATGGTTTTTACCATCATGATTTAACACCGTTTTTCTGCTCCTGCCATTTCTCACTGTGCAAATACGCTAAACTGAACCCATTCTAGAAGATGTGTTCAATTTTTTTTTTTTTTACACCAGCTTCAGTTTTTTTTATAAACAGATAAATGTCAGAAAAGGTATTCCACTATAAACCTCCAGTACAATAAATATTTAGAATGTGTGGTCGCACTTTATTTTACAATACAAGACATAACAAGGGTCATTAGAGGCTAATCAGGGACACATTACAACAGAACTGTACTGTAAACTAAAGTGCATTATTTCTCACTGCTTGACTTGTATTAGACTTTATTAGAGGATAATAATGCACTTTAGTTAACAGTAAAGTTTTGTTGTAATGTGTCCCTAATTACCCTATAATAAAGTCTAATAAGGGTCTAATCAGTCTGAAACAATACACTTTAGTTTACAGTGCAGTTCTGGTGTAATATGTCCCAAATTAGCCTCTAATAGAGTCTAATAAGGGTCTAACACTGGGAAACAATACACTTTTGTTTACAGTACAGTACTCATTGGATGCACACTGTGGGTATAAGCCTGCCATTGATTGCTTGGTTTCAGTCAGCATCACAGCATCCATTATCCATGTTTTCAAAGCACCTGGGAAACAACAACAACCTTGTAGATAGCGACCTACACACTGAAAATGGCAAATTAACACCAGGGTCGTTAATGGTACAAATGTAAACAAGGTAACAGCTGTTACCTTTTCTTTTGCCGGGATTTAGACATTTTAATGTCAGGGCTCGCCGCCCCACGTGCAAATGTTCCACCAATACAAGTCCTCCTCGATGCTATTTTGCAGGGAAACCGGTCACTGCATCCTGGGCTTAGCCACACCCAAGACGATTGTGATTGGTTTAGAGAAATACAAACAAGGCACGGTGTTATTTCTTTTGCAGCAGAATATCAATGTGTGGAGCCAGACCTTTCTAATTGATTTTATTTTCATGTAATTTCACACAAAGTACGGCTTGTTAGGTCTTATTAGTGTACCATCAGGTGTATGGTGTCTAATTTGAATACATTTGGCTTGTTATGTCTTATTAGTGTACTGTAAAATAAAGTTCAACCAAATGTTTTGCCATGGTTGGTAATTTAAAAATACATCCGATTTTTTTAAAGCTTTTTAAATCTTGCCTGTTCATCAGAGTGCTCGGCTGTCTCTCCATTTGATCTGGAACAAAAACTATGTTCTTGTCATCCTCTTTTTGGTTCGCTTCCAGACAGAGTGCTGCTAATGACTGCTGCTGGTTCCGTTCACAATCATCCAGGATGATTAGGACTGTGACCTTTAGCAGAGCCAGATAATTCAGAGCTTAGTGATTTTTATCCCCCTCTAAATTCTGACAGAGAGGGAGTGAGACAGAGAGGGAGAGATTGGGGCTTATCATAAAGGAAGAGGGAGCAGATCAGAGAAACACGGTGTAGAGGAGAGGATGAGGAGAGAAATGAAGAGGAAGAAGGCGTGGAGGCACAGATGAAGGGGGGGAGGATCACACTGTGCTACTCAACCCAGAGGCACTGACATTATCTGGGAGAGACAGGCATCAGGGAGAGGGAGGGCGATGAAAGGAGAGGGCGGAGGAAAGAAGTGGCATAAAGAAGAGTGAAATGTAGCTTCTGACGTTCTTCAAAAACACCTGACATTTACCTGGTTTTCTTGTGTTCGGGCCTAGACAATTGGAGTCCAGTAAAGGCCACCGGTCCTCTTCTCTCTGCAGCAGGAATGTCGCCTGTCTGCTGGATTCACTCCATTTTCATCAGCGTTGACAACAGCCTTTACAATATAATCGATGAGCAGGATGAAAACGCGTTGTTTGTCAGAGTCAGAGCGATCAATTCCTGATCCTAACATTTTCTGTTGTATATTAATATACAGGTATTGTATGATTGAGATTGGGTCAAGACATAGGAGGGTATTTCATGAACGATGCTAAGAATAGTAAGAAGTATTGATGAAGGTCTTGCTTCATTAGGTGTGATGTGGTCCTTGTCATTAAATGTCCAGTGTGTAAAGATTTAGGAGGAATTATTGGCAGAAGTGGCAGGAAGTGAATATAATATTCACAAGTATGTTTTCATTAGTTTATAATCACCTGAAAATAAGAGTTGTTGCATTTTTGTTACTATAGAATGAGCTGTTTATATCTACAGAGGGTGCAGCTCCTCTTCCATGGAGGCTGCCACACTACACCGCCATGTTTCTACAGTAGCCCAGAATGGACAAACGAAAAATGGGGCCTTTAACCACCATAAGTTCTCTGCTTGGAAGGGGAGGGTGACACAAGGTGTTTGCAGTCTGTAAGCTTATCACAAGATTGGGTTGGGCCAATGTGGAAAATTTCAAAGCAGTTTGATATCTAAGCCCAATACCGGATTGGGCCAGTAATACAGAATTTTAACATAATGACCCTTCCCTAAGCACTGCCCTTCTTAGTTACTGTTGCTATGCCTGCCAAACTTTCCATTCTTGCACCACATTTATGCAGCTTACAGTGATAACAGTGTCAGATTTAACATCAAAATTGAGAGCAATTGTTGAAACACGAGGGCTTTGATTCCTTAGAGAAGTAAACAAAAGCAGCTTCTCATTTCTAGCTGATGACAGTGGATTTTGTCGGCTAAAATGATGACTCACAAGCAGATTTTCACAAGCTGATGTAAGCTAATGCTAACTCAACTTGAATCAGCTGAGAGGTCCGTCTCCAGCTGGTGTTTTAATGTTTCCATCTGACACGCTTTAAAACAAGAACCCTGTGAAAGTGTATAGCAGCTGCGTGACGTTAATGCTAAAAGACTGAGGCTAAAGCTAGCTTACATGTCAGCAAACATTGGTTGGATCGTGAAATATAGCAGGTATGTCTACATGATAGATGTCATAAATACCCTCATTAACGTGGGAAAAGGAAGCACAGGGACTCGATTAGTGCAGCAGAGCTTGAGATGTGTCACCCAACTAGAATACCTGGACTACGATTGCAGAAGAGAGCCTGAATAAGAGCTAAGCTAACCCGGCTTAGACTGAGATGCATCGCCGTCTGCCCACTTTGGCTCTGCATCAGCCCACATCCTCCTCCTCAAACCCCCACAGAAAAATGCAGATGCAGTGGTATCTAACAAGTTTGGCTGGAGGTAAAGTAACTGCAGCCAGTAAGCTAGCGATAGTGAGCCAGACACGCGGCTCACTATGCGGCTTATGTTAGAGCAGATGAAGACAGGGATTAATCCATTCCCCACATGTGAGCTCTTGTGTTTCATGTTTTTGAGAGACTAGAAAGAAGACTCATGAAACGCTGAGTATCACTCTTCTTGTAGCCTCCTGCACCATGTAGAGAAATGGAAAGCGTGACAACCCTAGTTACAGTTGCTAACCTATGATTGGACAGTTGCTGTTTGGAGGCGGGGCTTAGCAAGGGTCATTTAGAGTGTAGGTGCAGGTTGGTAAGTTTACCATGACACATCCTTGAAAATAAGGTTCTGTCCACTGAAATGCCAAAGGGCTTTTAATTTGAAAGGGATGATACAGTAATTTTCACGGGCAAATGTGAGCAGATCAGTTTTTGTTACCTTTCCATCTACTATGTTATTGACTATACTGATTAACTATATCAGACTATCTACCTCACTAACAAAGCAAACAGTCAGGGACAGGGTTATATCAGAGTTACATAGATAAGGGAAAACGATGGGGTGTTGTTTAACTTTCCAGCAAGTATTTTGCTGCAGAGGCCGCCCACAGTGCCCATGATGCCTTCCAGTGCTGAAACACATAAACAAACTTCACAGACTCAGCAGGTTTTTAAGTTTGCTGTTTTGTGTTCCAAAATGCAAATATTACTTTTTGCTAGTGTTTGTGATGTTTGTGTCTATTCACAGTGTTGTGGTTTATGTTTGTAATGGTCATTTAGGTGCTGGATTATAGTTAAGAGTTAATTAAGAGTGAGTTGGATGTTACATGTCTTGAGGCCGGCTGTATTTTGTAAATGTGCTCCTGCATTTAATGTCATTGAAGAACTGACAGTGCTGTGAGCATTCTTTTGTCTCAGTAGTGTTTATGAGAGTGAAATAAATGCTAGTTCAGTCTGTAAAATGAATTTTAAGTTTGTGCCCCAGCTCTGACTGGTAGAACTGGAATCCAACCCTGCTGGTCTTTGCTGCTAAATCCTACACACTTGTCCTTCAAACAGACTTTTGACTTCTCCCCTTAAGGCCTAATAATGTTGAGATTGTTCTGTCAGATAGCGTGTGCCTTTCCAAAATCTGTTAGCTGCCTGAGTGGATTTTTGCACAACTCAGTTAATCAATCAGCAAACAAAAATCTCAGGTTGAGAGGGGTGGCAGGCCTGGACTAAGGCCGGATTTTTCGTTGTGAAGTGTTTTTTTTTTTTTTACATTTTCATTCATTCATTGTACCCAGAGAGTGACTCCTGTTGACTTTGGTGATCTCCTGACATTACCTCTGCACCACCAGCCGATTGAAATGTTTATCCGTTAGTGAAATGCCTTGACAACTACTGGATGACCATGAAATTTAGTACAAAAACCCATGATGCCAATATGACTCCCAGTGACATCGGTGATCCTCAGATTTTTAATCTGTCCCACATTATGAGGGACTGGCATAGTATTTTTATCCCATGTCTCATGTCCCACATACTGAGACTATGTCCCACATTTTGATTGCCTCTAGTTTTCAAAAGTCAAACCCCTGCAGGACAGACACTGTCGCTACAAACTGGCTTTTCTCCATTGGCCAAACAGGGAAGGCTGCCATCACGGGGCTGTGTTTGATGTCAGTCAAAGCACACTGCACACACACACAACACACACACACACAGGGTCAAGTGCAGGTTAACCTGTCATCATCTTTTCTACTCTATGCCCAAAGGGAGAACATTTCAAGTCCCTGCAAAGTCATAAGCTCTGCAGATTCAGGTGGAATATGATAGAAACTGCCACAAAGAAAATGAAATGCAGCTACAACAAAGACTTGGAAACTAAATATCTTTTGTCTGTTGTGTGCTACTGAATCAACCAGAGGGCGAAGCATAGAGATGTGATGAACTAAGGGCAGAGGTGGGAAGTAACTAAGTACAAATAGTTTGTTGCTGTACTTAAGTAGAGTTTTCAGCTGTCTGTACTTTTCTGGAGTATTTATTTTACTTTTTACTTTTACTCTTTACATTTTACTACGACTATCTGTACTTTCCACTCCTTTTTTTCAGGGTTTCTCCTTTTAACAGGCTTGTTACTTTAGTTTCAATGAATTTGAGGGGGAATTTATTGATTATTCTTATTTTGCATCATTGTGCGCTGCCTTCCCAACATCAAGACCGATTTCAACTTAAATGGATGGGACAATAACATTGAAAAACGAAAATGACATAAAATGCATAACAGAATGTAAACAGCATAAAAGATGTAACAAGATGAAACAGAGAGTGGAGAAAAGGTGATGTTCAGTTAGCTTTGCACAGAAACAGCCAGTAGAAATTTCCATTAGAGGGCAACTTTTTGCTTTTATACTCAGAGTACATTTTAGAGCCTGTACTTTTTCACATTTACTTGAGTAAAGAAGTTGAATCAGCACTTCTACTTTGACCAGTCTTTTTTTTTTAAACACAAGTATCTCTTCTTCTTCTTGAGTACATAATGTGTGTACTTTTGCCACCTCAGGCTAAGAAACATTTAGTCTCTATTGGTCTTGTTTCACTACAGCAATACAAACCTGTCCTCAAGGTTTTATAAATGCAACAGACACACATTTTTAAAAGTAGTAAAAAGGTTTTTTTCATAACATTAAGAAAAGGCAGTGCTGTCTGGTGTCCTGCTTAGTGTGTTTCATAAAGCTAAAATAAAAACCCACCAAAATACGTCAAGGTTTAGTGCCTAAGCTTGTTTTGTGAAATAACCCCGGATCATTATCATGTTTCCAGCCAATGAAGTTCTCAGGCCTTTGCTCATCCAGCTGCTCATGTGGAAAACCTGTTGGCTTTGCACTAATTTGTCCTGTCCATTATAGTAAATTGCATCATTACAAGCGAAATACGGGCAGGAAAGTTATTACAACTTATGCAAAGGTGCATCATTAATTGCATGGTTAAGTTGGGAGACAGGCACCCACTGACCTCCAGATCAGTGGCAAACAGCTCAAATTCAAATAACCTTTTATTATAAACAGCCGCAGTCCATCCCCCAATTAACCACCCGCCCATGTCTGCTAAATGCTAAATCAGCACTATGAACAGGATCTGTGGAGGAAAAGCAGCTTTACCTCCACTCGCTGGGGCCAAACATCATTTCATCATGATTAAAACTCAATGGTTTGAGACCATGTCAAATGCCACACAATTAGCCTATATGGCAACCTGCCAAATCTGCATCGTGTGTTGTGTTTTGTGTGTGTGTGTGTGTCTGGGCACATGTACAATTGTGCATGGATGCGTGTCTCCCATTAGGAGAGCCTGCATTCTGCAGATAAACGTTGATTATCAATCTCAGCTGTCAGCGAGAGGAGCAAAATGTGGGAAAGAGGGCAAATAGTGGAAAGAAATCAAGAGGTGTTGAAACTGGTATCTACTGTAGCTACTGTACATGTAGTTCTATCAGGATTTTCATACAAAGGCTCCCAGGTGACTTTAACCACGAAACTGGAAGATGATCAGACAAATTAAGGCAGAGGTGACACATTCACAGTCTGTACTGTACTGAGGACCAGCTGTTCTATGTAGAACACTAAGAGTAATTACCTCAGACATGAAAAAAGAGTCATAAACCAAAGACTTCGTGAAATTAAATAATTATGACATTTTCATCAGCCTCAGCTGGAGGCTATTTTTAGTTTAGGGCTAATATATCAGCCTGGCAATACATCAACGACCCCCATTCGCCAAGGCCACGCCCCCTCCTTGGCGATGAGAGAGATGGGAAAATGTCGGAAAGCTGCTGTATGGGACGTTGTAAAATTAATCCATTGTGATTTCTGGTCTTTCATCCTTCCTGGAAAGGAAAGGGATCCCAAAAGGAGAACAGTAAGAATGTCTGAGTCTCCAGAGAACAGCAATTCTTTGTTTTGCCGGCATAATTAATTCCTTTTTGATGACAATAAATATCAATTAGCTAATTTATCCTGAATAAGAAGTGATAGTAATAACAATGGCTTTCACACTGAGATTTGAGGCATATAAGATACATGAATGTTGACTCAGTGTGGTTAAAAAGCTGAATCATGCTGATGACAGTTAATACTGGAGAAACGCAAACGTGAGCCTGAGTGAGTTCAGTCATAAGATAACGTTACCGTACAGCAGCATCAGACTGTCGTCTCTAAATCTCAGCCTGGCTTAGATCAACAGTAGTCTGTTAACAGGTTTTGTTATTTACAGAAAACACTCGACCTCACAATACCTGGTAATTCAACGTTAGCAGTGTCCGGCTTCTGTTGGCTCGTTGATCTACCTGGATGGGGGAAGACTGCGACACCTTAATAAGTTAATGTTGATCAGTCAGTCATCATGCTTCTTCAAACACTCAGTCTTGTCTATGGGATCTTAGGTTTCTGTCTCCCAAAAGGGGGCACACCCATCACGTTAAATGTTAGCATGCCAAGATTTTAAACTAAGAAGGTGAGCAAAGCAAACATCATAATAGCTTAGTATTAGCACCTTTTTTAATTGTGTATATGTTAACATTTGACAGTAGCATTTAGCTTAAAGCAACACGGCGGCTAAGTACAGCAGATGTAGACTCTGTAACCTAAAATCACACACTGTGCACTGCATACATAAAATGTGTGTATCGTTCAGCATACTTTTGTGTAAAAAAAAAAACAAAACAAAACAGTACTATCCATCTTATTCAGCATGGATCACGTCACTTCTTGTTGGAAGACAGGTAACCATGGTAACATGAGCCAACAATGAACTAATTTAAAAAGTATATTATGTTTAGCAAAGTTAAACCTTACTTACATTAACTTGAAGCGTTACTGATGTTATGCCAGAGCTGTCTTGGTCACTGTCCACCTTTGTCTGTTATATTGTTGTTTTTGTCGTTATTTCTGTGGTGTGCACTCAGCTGAAATGGCTTCTGTCCTATATTTGTCGTTGTCATTCAGCAACACACACACACACACACACACCTATGCAGTTATTTGCAGGATGGCTAACAGGTACAGCAGTGAAGTACTGAGGACCAGCTGTTCTTTGCAGAACTCTAACATTAATTGCCTGAGACATAAAAAACTGAATGCAGTTAATTTCCCTTGTACCAGTGACATCTTGATAAAGAGACATATGGGAAGAGTGATTCTGCATTAACCACAAGGGAACGTTGTCATGCAGACAACATGCATTTGCATTCTGTCAGACAAAAAGGAGAACATGATAAATATGGATAATGGAGATGCGTTCCTGATGCAGAATAATGTTGTATAATGTGGATGGAAGATAGGACCGAGTCTCAGCAGCGAGGAGGAGAAACCTGTGATTAGTCTAACTGGGGTCAAAGCTCGTGTGCCATTTCCAACAAGAGTATGTGTTGATTTTCATGAGAGCTGTGATAGCTCCTCTGATACCAGGAAGAAGACTAATAAATAATTAATGAATTGCCAATAGTGCCAACATAGACCCTAACATTGAGCGGCCAGTTAATATAACTCCCTTCAGTCATCTTTAAAGGGCAAGTTTGGCATTTTTCATGCGGCTTTTTACCAGGATGCATTGCATGTGAGCTTCTGTATCATTAAACCTTCCCAGTTAGATGTTTTCTTAGCTTAGCTTCCCCAGTACAGCTCGCTAACTGTTGTTTCAAGCGTCAGAGGCTGAACACAAGTAATGTTGGGCTCACACTACAAGAGTTTCGGGCCAGTTTAGCTCTGATAATGTGACTCATTGAGACCACCTCGATAAATTTCAAACATGTTTGAACTTTACGAGTTAAATTCTGGTGATTTCATCAGCATGAAAGTGAAGTAGAGGTGTTGCCAAGCAACAGTTGACATTTGAAAACCTGTGGCTAATGTTAGCTAGCATGCTGCTGTTGACAGATATAACAGCTAAAATTTCACCTCCAGTTCTCGCTGAAGAATAGAAAACCCTCAGTGGGCCCCGTTTTCCCAAACCTTTTCTCATCCAGACTCGTTTAGCCTTCTGCTTTTATTTTTTTCTCAGTGCAAAGCATTAACCTCACCATAGCAGGTCGTTCTGCTACGTCCGTCTCCATCATTTACATCTGCTTCCCCATGAGATCATGCAAGATCACGTTCCCAATGAGATCACAGTCCCTCTGGCACAGTTGTCTTAATATCCTGTGGTGTGTGATGTGTCGTTATTTTCAAATAAACAGTTTGCTGATGTTATCATGCTGACCTTTGTTTCACTAAAATTCAGCTTGAATCCCTTTTTATCAGCTGCTCTCCCATTTATTGTTAATGATTGATAATAACTGTAGGATGCTGGGTGCCGTGAACCTTTTTTGGCTCGTGAAGGGGGTCATGCCAGAAAAAGTTTGGGAACCACTGGGTCAGGATATTAAACCTCCTGTCGTGTGAGTCCAGTATAAGTTACTGACATGTGGTGCTTAGATGAAGACCCTTTTAAACCAGCGCAGGGATGTATGTCGGATGTTTGGTTGGCAGAGTTGATCTGCCTGCTTCCTCCAGCTGAGAGAGCCGGTTGGAGGTTGCCGTAAGAGAAACAGAGGTGACTACAGCAGTGAACTGGTGAGCAAATCAGCTTTTCCGCTATGGGACAGCCGACTGTGTCTCTCTAATCCTACAGCTGACATCCCACCCTGCATCATTTTCTTTTGATTTGTCTCGTTGTTTGTGCTTTAGTTTTAATAAATTACTCTTGTTTTAAGTAGACCTCTCGCTTGAACTCCCCCCTTGTCACATTCTCTGAGCCTTTTTGTGACAGACACTGATCGGCTTATATTGGCGATAATAGGGAATTGCACCAACATCAGTAGCACTGTTCTGCTTTGATACAAACTCTCTTACAGAGGCCCGATCCCCGCTGTCCCCCTGAGTCACAGAGGCCTCTATTTGACACAAACAACAAAGTTGCAGAGGAGATGAGAGAGTTGGTTAATTGGAGCATATATTCAACAGCAATATCTTAGGAGAATTAAATATATTAGGGGCAAAATAACAAAACTTTCTCTTGTTTGCTTTGAAAGTAAAATGCCTCATGAAATACTTGCTAATGGCTGTGTACTCTTCTGTTGGAGGACGCGTCATCTTCATCTTCAATCTGCAAAATACATGTTGATGTGCAGAGTTTTAAGGCGATGTATTTCTGTGTTGATAACACTCGTGTCTTCAAGAAGACTGTGATACTTTTGAGTTAGTGTTACACATAACTATTTAACATTTGGTCACGTTCTACACAAAGCCAAACTGCTACACATTGTAAATGAAATAGTTTCATGAATACATGAAGTATATTGGGAGGGTTGGGTCAGTTTGCTGGTTTGATCTGGTGTTTGAGCTTAAACCGGTTTGATTTTATGCTGACCAACTCAACCAACTTTTTCTCTATGAAATATTTAATAAATTCCAAGCCCAAAAGTAATCCAATGGCATTAATACTTCAACATAGTCCATATATGTCAAATACAGCTGAGGTAGTGAAAAATAACAGCCACCTCACTCATGTTTAGAACCACCACTTTCTAAACAGACACTAGGAAAGGAAGGAACAAAGGAAGGAACATTTGCATTTTTGGAACACAAAAACAACAAACTAGTTTGTTTGGTTTTGCTGTCTGCTGATGTGTTCCAGCACCAACTTAGTCGGTATTATGGGAAATGTGGGCGGTCTCTGCAGCAGAGCGTGCGTCACAGCTGAGCAGATGGTGGTGCGGAGCAGAGTTGTGATCTAGCTTGTGAAGTACATTTTTGGTTAATAGCAATGACCCCAGCAATTTCTGTTTTCAATATAATTCTCATATAACCCTGTACTTGACTGTTTGATACATTAGCAAGGTAGCTAACATAGCCAGCTAAAGTTTGTCAGCACAGTCAGTAACATAGTAGATGGACAGGTAAGTACAAAGTCTTGTTTTGATCTGCTCCCTTTCAAATTAAAAGTCCTCTCCCTCTAGTGTTTCAGTGGACAGAACCCTTTTATTTATTCAAAAATATTTTATTATGAAATATTTTCAGGAATGTGTTGTAGTACAGTGATTTTCAAAGAAGGGGCCCCTCCAGGGGGTGCCTGGGGTGCCTTAACAAAATGCTTTAAAAATGATTATGATTTTGATGATGCTGCATGCATAAAGTATTGATTTATCACTGCACGCAAGACTGGCTGGTAGTGACCCACGTGGGTCCTGCAGGTCGACCTGTGCATGACTGTTTGTTGTTGTATTGTCGATGGGTTTTTAAAGACATCTTGCAAAGTGCAGGCCCACCTGTTGTAGTAAACTGAGTTGCAACTCCACTCAAACTGGCCCTGTTCATGGGCTTTCATTATGTTCTACTTGTGAGCAAAACCCTGTGGTCAAATTTGGTACAACCAGTCAGATATTTCGTTTAATATCAAACTGCTTAGTTTATAGATAATATCTAATCAATTACTGATGTTTCCATGCTCAAATAGTCATTTCTGTAATAAAACTAGTAGTAAAAGAGATATGTCATTTGGCCTGGTTTATTATTCCATCAGTATGAACTGTGTGTGTGAGCAGGCTCTTGGTGTGTGTGTGTGTATAAACATGACCTGAATAGCAGATTCATTGTGTTCTAGTGAGATGTGTTTCAGGAGGAAGCCAGAGGAGAGCGGAGTCAAATATCTGTGTTGACCTGCATATGTGTGGGATCCGTCTGTGGTCTCTGAGCGCTGGCCCTCTGCCAGCTGCAGCAGCCCACACAGTGAAATCCTATGAACGCTGCGAGTCCCCGCGTGGATATCACCATTTCAATAATGCATAGATTATGCAGTCAAAATCAATCGCTATTGACCTGGCAGGTGCAGCAAAGTGAAGTCGGGGCACAGAGAAGTATTGTAATTCAACTTTGAAAACTACACTGTGGGAAAGACAAGAGTGTTAGTTTGTGATTTTCTGAGTGGAAAAATCCACCACTGCACTGAATCCCTTAACTTTTCTGCCTTCATCTTTCAAAAGTGGATGGAATATTAAAGGGTCATGTGGCCCAAATTACAAAAACAGGTTTTCTTACTAACTCCTGGTATCTAGCCTCGCAGACAGATATTTCAAAACCAGGCCAAGTAGAATCTCAACTGTCTCCACTTGAATAGGTTGTTGTTGAATAGGATTTTGTTTGTCATGCTCACAGCGTTAAAAATGGCATTAAAAAATTTCAAGCGCAGGGTCTCTTTTCAGAAAAAATGTCTCGTCTCCTTGAGATAATCCACAAAACACACTGTGAGATCACCCAGAGTGACCGGGAGTGACAGGGGAAGAAACACAAACAAAATTCCACGAATCCCCGTTGTAATGGGGTGTCGGCAGAAATGTCAGGAGTCTGAAAGCTTGCAGGGCAAATAAAATCGAAAGTATTTGGGATATAAGTGTAGATGAGTAAGAAATTGTGCTTTCTTTACAATTTGGGCAAACTGACCCTGTAAAAACAGCTTATGTATTATGTAATGACTCAAAAACATAACGAATTTTAACTTGTTATAACTATGTAATAACATCGACATTTTGTAATGAACAGCCTGAATGCAATATGTAATATATCTCCCTGCATTTGGTAATAAATTATTACTTATTGTTAAAGCTGCATCGTTTAATCGGTTAATTCATTGTTAAATTAATCAACAACTATTTTGATAATGGAGTAATCAGTTTGAGTAATTTATTTTTTATTAAAAAAGGTCAAAATTCTCTGATTCCAACTGCTCAAATGTGAATATTTTCTGGTTTCTTTGCTCCTTTATGACAGTAAACTGAATATCTTTGAGGTTTGGACAAAACTGTGACATCATGTTGGGCTTTGGGAAACACCGATCAACATCCTTCACAATTTTCTGACATTTTATAAGCAACTAATTAATTAATTGAGAAAGTAATTGACAGACTAATCGACAATGAAACTAATCCTTAGTTGCTGCACTACATATTGTGGTAGTTGACCATTATGTTGCTCCGGTCAGAGAACAGAGTCTCAGTGACATTTCAGCTCTTTACTTCATAACTGTGACATGTTACTAATATTCAGCACTAACTAAAAGCATTAAAAGCATTGAAGGGCGGTTATATGAGATCAGCATACTCTCCGAGTGGCCACATTAAATGTTATTTAACACAGCAGGGCAAGCTAGCTTGGCTAGCCAGTTAGCTTATCACATGGCAACACAAATTTCCAAACAGGCTAATCACTAAAACGACATTGCAGCGGTAAAAAAAATGCACTTAACATTAACAAGATGGTGTAACGTGATGAAATACATATAGAGTATTGAGTTGTTGTGCTACATTAGCCTGATAGCACCACTGTGTCTGATTGTCTGCGACCTCTGCACTGAAATGGAGCAACAGGAAGCGGTAAACTGGTACTTTCAAAATAAAACTTCAAAATAAAAGTCTCTAAATAAAAATGTTTAGATATGAATGTTGAATACTCGCATAGATGGGAGGTACAACTGCTAACATAAGCCCTATTCGCACAGGACGAGTATTACCAGGGGACCTCTTGTGATGTGTAGTAATTGTGGAGGTCTTCTGTGATCTTAATCCTGAGCCATGTACCTAATTTGTTCTTCACCATCTGTTTTTTTTTTTTTTTGTTGTTGTCTGACAAGTTTGAAATTTGATCACGGCTCATAATAAGTTGATCGGCAGTCAACAGCTGTGAGATCGACTGTATTGATGTTTTTTAAAATGAGTGACGATGACAGTTAGGAGCAACAAAAAGTTGTCATATTCAAGTACAGCCACAAATTATCTGTTACTTGATCTAAATGAGCTGCAAATGTGTTTTAATGCCTGCAGAAAGTGGGCAAAACAAACCTCAACTCTTTTATTAATGTGGCTGCTGAGGAACAGACGCTCCACTTCTGAAACGTTGATGTTACGAACTTGGGCGCCGATCCCGGGGGGCACAGAGAGAGGCGAGTTCCACCCCCAACTTCTGAAAAACATAAAGTTGTTCCGTCAAAAATTATTTAAAAAATAAATTATGTAATTTAAAATATATATTTCATAGAAGCTGACTCTGTCGTGGAGTGAAAACAAGCGCTTTAACCCTGCGGGGACAGTCAGTACGTGCATGTCTGTGGCGAACACTTCATCACGAGTTTATGATGTTACTGAGTAAATGATTATACTAAAAGAGTAAGTGTGCCAGTTGTATCTGTAGATTGAAGTGAATCAGTTTGGAGTCATGGTGATGATGAAACTTTTTTTTTTTTTATTAGGAAAAATTTGACCCAACCATAAAACAACAAACAGTAGAGTGGAGTTTGGTTTAACAGTCTGTCCACTAGAAAAACCACTGGGAGCAGAGGGTATTTTAATGTGAAAAACATGAATTGAGCTGACCTACCTACTAGTAATGAACCTTGTAAACAGCATAAAATAACACAGGAAAAAAAAAAAAAGGAAACTGACCTGTTTTCTACTTCTCTCTGCTCATAGTAAAAGGTCATTTAACAAGCACAAAATAGAGACAGGTTGCAGCGGAGGTCCAGGGCTAAATTTAACCACTGTCCCCTTCTTAAGTTATAATGAGATCTGCGTTTTTGGTTACACAGAGCTATGACATCATATCCAGGGGAAAATGTCAGTAAATTTAAGTAAAATACAGCAAATGCGCCACACCAAACACAGACCAGGGGCATACATTTCTAAATCACATGAGATAATAGTAATCCTGTGCAAAAAGGGCTATAGACATTCATTCATTTTTGTTTTTTGTATAGCGTGTCTGAGAGAGGACAGAGCGAGAGTGGAGAGGTTAATGCAGTTGACACCCCTCGTATGGCTTTGTCTTAGATCCAGTGACATGTGCTTCATTAACCTCTGACACATGATTGGTTAAAGATGGCCGCTTGCTGGTTTGTTATGACCAGTCCTCCCCCAATCTGAGGCTGTTAACCTGCTTTCCAGTAATGAGCTAGTTGTCATGGAGTGATTTCCCCACTCTGATCTGCTCTGATCCCGACCGTCCCCATTACTGATAATTTGGACTATTAGTTAGGGAGTGCCATCTGGGCACTTTAATTATCCTCTTATGTTTCCAAGCATCTCTTTACCATCCCCTATCCTTTCCTACACCTCTTTTCCTCTCAAGTGACATAGTTTGAGGCAGAGGAGTGGATCTGAGGAGGGATAAAAGCAAAGGAGTGCTGAAGATGAGAGACAGAGAGGCATATTAAAAGTGATGCAGAGCGGCTGAAGAAATCACATTTGAGGAATTACAAATGAGAAGATGAAACTGATCTTTTTCACCCTTTACCTTGTTTCCCCAGGCTGCCTGCTCTGTTTGCTTATAGCTTCTCAGATGATATGCGGGGCACCCACACTTCAAAACCATTTGGTAAATCGAGTGCAGGTACTGTGAATTTGTGCATTACAACCTGTTTCATTAAAAAGGATGCTTTCATTTCATTTTCTTTCATGGTTTTTATCAAATGTTTGTTCCAGTTTCAGTGAATAAGAGTCTTTTCTTTTAAAACAGCCATCTCTCAAAGAATATTAATGCTTAAAATATGACAACATGCACACACACGCGCGTACACACACAGATTTGTATGGTATTCTCAACTAAGTGCCTAATAGGACTGCATAATTCTTGCTAAAATGTTAATCACGATTCTCTCTCACGATTCGTATCATTTGAACAATATTTATTTCATCGTTTGACGCTCAAGTAAAGCAAAGTGTCTAGACATGGCTTTTAAACAGATGACATAACATATCAAAGTGCTGCACTTAAACAATTAAGTCTCTTGGAGCTACAAATACCTCAAGTCTCTAAAGTGATTCACTTAAATGCTGCTGAACATAAAAAAACAGAATGCAGATGCACTGTGCTATCATCTGCGTTATTGAGGTTTGTGTGGCCTGGCTGCTGGAATTTTGTGATGTGGTTTGTTTGTACCTAATTGCTGACTCGGATTCGATTGTGGCGTTTGAGGTGGTTTTAGAGGTTTTTAACTTTACCTTGCAGTGCCACGACCGTGCCAAAGGATTGGTTGGAAATGATGAGTCCTTGTACATAGGGGTGTCACCGTCTCAATATTAAATTGAAAATTGATCAAGTTGAATTGAAAGGCAGAATCTGCATCTCTCACAGTTTTAGTTTTTCTCTCCACCTCCACTTACTTTAAGCATCCAGTGTAGCTTACCAGCCGTTATATCACACTGATACCATATAGACTCTTCTTTTAAAGTGTTTGAAAATGTAAATGACAGCTGTTAAGGCAGTAAAACCAATGATCTGTTGATCTTCACAAATCAAGAGACTCTCATGATGACGGAGCTTTTAGTGCTAAATGAAAAAAATCCAGAAATCTAATCATGACCTTAAAGTGGAAAGTCATATCCAATCATGGATGTGGAAAAAATCCCTGCTTGAACGTCATCATCAGCCCTTGTCACCGGGATTTTCCACAGTGTCGTTAATATTTTTTTCTCTGACCTGTTGGCTGGCTAACCTGTTTCTGTCTGGTTGTTCCATGCTTGTTCCACACGAGCTGTGCCGGGTTATTAAAGTAACAGGGACTGAAATCGGAGCACTACGAATGACAATGAAAGAACAAAAGAATATCGATTGAGTTGTGTGCATGAATGTTGGAAGGAATTGTGAGCATTTAGAAATGAGATTAAATGAGATGTATGAATCGAGAACAGCCCTAATGCCTAATCCTAACCTAAACCATATTTTAATCCTATTCCTAAAAGTCTTAACCCTCAAACAGGCCTTTAAACTTGTGGGGACCAGCATTTTGGCCTGACAAAGCTGGTCGGACCCCACAAGTATAGTGGGCTCCTGGTTTTTGGACCAGTTAATTAAACAAGCCCACACACACGAAGACACACAAGCATGCAAACCCAATTAGCGTGTATCTGTTCCCGTCTCTCAACATGGCTTGCAGACAGCTGACTGAATTATCATCACAGAGCGAAACATTCATCATATGTTCATTACGAAACAAATAATAAGCAGTAATCATTTCAACAAACATTTTGGGGGTAATGTCAGGGGTGCCAAACTGCCCACCTAATCATTAGCACATAACTTTCAGAACATATTGTACAGTAGGTGGCAGACGGTCTTTTTTTTAAAGAGCACTTTTGGCTTCCTTTGCTAAAAGGAGACATTTTGCTGGTTCCTTTTTGGCCGTTTTTTTAAAGTGAATGTAGTATTTTTAGTTTGATTTTGCATCAGACTAAAAATGCTTTGAGTGTAGGATACATGCAACGTTCCAGATCTTCTGTTTAATCGCTTTGTTCAGCAAGACTGACTGAAGAAGCCAAGAAGCTAAAGCAAGAAAAGAGAATCAAATGGATTGCTGTTATTTCTAGATACAACTGGGATCCAGGCGCTGAAACACAGATTTTTGTATCAAGTATGTTGGATTTTTGGGTAAAATCATACCTTAGGTTTTATACTGTATCGACTAACATTACTTAACAATTAAATATTTAGTGTCTTTCATTTATATTACATGCAGCTAGTATTTTTCAAATCACATTGCGACTCCTCACCCTGGACATAACTGATCGATGTTGCTGTATGTTTGCCTTGTGTTTTCTATTTGTACATGACCCTAAGCAGTGCTGAAGCAGAGCTGAATAGCGCATTTCACTGCCACTCTGCATTTACATGTAATATAGGAGAGGTCAGTTCCACACTACTATGAAACCAAAATGTTGGGTTGTTTGCGAAATTTTTGTTTGAAATAACGGATCTTTAAAGTGAACGAACTGAAGTGAATCACTTCCTGAAATGGTCTGTTCTCAGTCAGTTCAGTTGAGTTTTCAGTCAGTTGTGAGCAACCAGGCGGGGATTCACTCTTTGAGTCTCCGTCTCAATGCGAGGAAGTGGCGCATTTTCAGTGAATCAGTCACTGAACGTACTGCAGCGTGAACGGGAACTATGAGTGGTTCACAGTCACCATGTCGCTCCAAACTGCGCAACTCCCTCTCCCTCGCTTTCTTAAAATTTTAAGAAGGAAGAAGGGTCAGACATTTCATTTAATAATTAGCTGTTGTGATTGCAGCAATTAATTGATTAGTCCTATTTTGCTAATCACTTACTAGGAAAAAGGGTCAAAATTCTCACATTCCAGCTTCTTAAATATGAATATTTTCTGGTTTCTTTAATTCTTTCTAAAAGTAAACTGAATATCTTTGGGATGAAGACAAAATATGACATTTGAGGACGCCATCTTGGGCTTTGGAAGACACAGATGAACATTTTTTTTACTAATTTCAGACCTTTTATGATTCAAACAAATGGTCAATTCGAAACGATCAAGAAAATAATCGTTAGTTGCAGCTCTAGTTGAAATATACTTACTGTACATAAGAGGGTAGGACTGAACGTACCAGACAGGGAAAAGCTGGAATAGAGAAATCAACTAGTGATCTCAATCATGATGTCACAGTAAACCGGCACAAAAATGACAATTACCAACATAAACCACCGCATTACAAACGCATAACAAACACATGACAAACACATTTGCATGTTGGAACATAAAGTAGCCAACTCTTAACAATGCATCATAGGAGATTGTGAAAATGGGTGTTGGCCTATTAGTTGTAGCTGTGAATGTCACTAAGCCACAATCCTACAGTGCCCCACAATGGCTGACAGGCGCTGTAACAGAATTCCTGATGATGATGGTTCACTCAAACGCCGAAGAACAGTTCAGCAGACCTTGATGACTTACAAAGGAGTATTTAATGAAGCTCGAGGAGAATTTAAGATCAGCAAGATCAGGCTTACTTTTTACCATAAAAGGTGATAACTTATCCAGCTATATATGTATGAAATGCACTGGACATAAGTTTAAGGAAGCACTAAATAAATCATATTGTCTGTCTCCCATTGTCACAAATCATATTTTCTTTTAGGATGAGGCAGACAGTCTGTCCACCAGATGGGCTATGACCTTGGTTGCTTAACGGTGGAACTGGGAGATGAGCTCTTTGTCTTATCAGTCCAGCTGCTTGCTGCTGCTGCTGTCTGCTCGGTAGACAGAAAGAAGACATTCATTTAACTTATTGGTGGAGTGCCTGCTCAGGTCAGTGACCCCCGGAGCCATGGCTCCCCTGCGGGCCTCTGGATGGCCGAGGGAATACCAAAAGACCTCACCCTTAGTGTGAGGAAGGCAAATTCCCTCACAAACACCATTACACAAACTACACAAGCTTTCCAGACTGGAGTTCACTTTCAGCCTCATGTAATGTAATAATAATAATAATAATAATAATAATAATAATAATAATTTCTCCAGAGGAAAGAAAACAGCCCTCAATAAATATCACATCGTCATTTTTTTCAGTGAACATGAAAATTGTAGTGCAGAGCTGATCACTTCCACTAATTGTATTGCATATCACAATTTCAGTCAAAATAATTGCAATATTACTTTTTTAACAAATTGTGCAGCCCTACCAAGCATCCAGGCTGTTGTATGCCCTCTTTGCTTTGTGTATTTCCCCAGAGCTGAATTCAGGTGCATATAAATGTCAGGAAACCTGATTCCAGGCCACATGCCAATGACCATGAACTGCTGTTTCTTTGGTAAGTTTTAAGGATCACTGTCGAGTCCAACTGCCTTTAATTTAAGCAGATAATCGTTTGTTATAGCGGGCCTATCTATTCTCTTCTCTCTTTGCCTTCCTGTCCTTACTTCTTTCCTCTCTTCCCCCTGCTGTGTACTCCATCTTTTACTTCCTCCTTTCATTGGGAGCACAAATTAAACAGCTCAGTGTGAACTGTCCAGCAGTTCATCAGCGTGAGCAAAGTTATAGCACAGCTTTACTTTTTGTTCTGGGTTTTAAAAGAAGTGGTCATCAGCACCAAGTTAGAAAGCTCGCTCAGTTTCTGCAGATGCTGAGAAAAGAACAGTTATACTGATTCAGAATCAAGGTAACAAGCCTGGATGGGTGTAGGAGGGGTGTTCGCTGTCCTGAAGTCTGAGGCAACAAGCAGCTTGGCCTTTCTCCTTGTGCCCAATTGTCTGCGTTACAACTAAATGGATTGGGGAGAGAGGAATGCTGGTCGATCAATGTGCTGTTGAGGAGAAGGAGTGGGGAATGAAAGTGATAATGGTAAGAAGTGTACAGCACATGCACACACACACACACACGCAGACACAGTCATTCTCTCAGACCAGTCTCAGCATGCCTCACTGCAAGTCTTGCTGTTCTTTTCAATCACACACATGCATACTGACAGCTTGTCATACCTACACATGCACAAACACACACACACACACACAACACACACACACACAACTCACGCACACACACACACACACACACACACACACACACACACACAGAGGAGAGGAGAAGAGGTTTCAGTCTTGATTTGAGCTGTTCTGTCAGGCTCTCAGTAGTGATTTTTATTCCAGTTTTATGCTGCCAAGAAGACAACAACAGTTTTTCTACCATCTTTTTCATTCTCTCAGACAAACAGCTGCCTATCAGAGACACACACACACACACACACACACACACACACACACAACACACACACACACACACACACATACACGCACACACACAAGGACACACACGCAGCCGTCAGCAGACACTGATGAATTCCCCTGGTTGAATTATTGCATCTGCCAATCAAATTCCCCATTATTCTTGTGAGTTTTGCATCTTGTCACAAGAGGATTTGTTTTGTGTGGGTGGACGAGGCAATAATGTTGCAATTTCTTCTCTTTCTTTCCTGTTTGTGTCCATGATTTACTATGATTTACTCTTCGAATCCATATGTCTCCTTATTCCCTTCCTCTGTACGTATTCCACTGGGCCTGGCGCGTCTGCGCCACCATTTTGATCTGTCCACCACGCAGCTGCATGTCCTCACCAGCAGCGTTTCAAAAGCGTCTCAGCAGCAGAGCGTTTTGCTCGCCTGATTATGTTGACTTGCTTGGATTTTGTTGCTTTTGTTGGCTTTTCTTTTCCTTGCTTTTTGTGCCTCTTTTGTGCACAGGGTTCTTTTATTTTGAAAGTTGACCAGATTCTTTATGTTGTTTCTGTGTCTGACTTCCTGCCTGCACGATCTGCTCTGTGCAGCTTGACGTGGCATCCGTCAAAAAAAGGCTTGGTGCGAATTTGAAGCGGAGCGGAGAGGAGAATCACAAGCATTGTGTAGAACGGTAGCGATCAGCTCCGGCAGATGTGGTGACCCTGTCAATGGTGGGCCGCCTTTTATATTTGGTTGCTATTTTTGTTTAAGATTCAGACACAACCGCAGACATTAAGCCTTTTAACACCAAAAATATTGTGCCTTTTATCAGGAACTGATTCAGTGCGCTTATACCAAGCATACGCATGTTAAGTGCGGCACTTAAGCGTGGCGGTTATGGGAGAATGAAGGATTCACAGGTTCCTGAAGATCGAAGGTCATTGTGAGGCAGACAGATGTGTGTTTTTAATGAAAGCTAGATTTAGCTTAAGTTACAGAAGTAAGTAGGACTCAATATTGATCTTCAGTAGCCATTTTTTAAGTGTTGGTATTAGGCAGATCATTTAGAAAACATGTCTGCACATCATTGTGGGTATTTTTCCTGATTATCAGGTCGAAAGCTGCTCTGCTTGTATCCTACTCTGGGTACTTTGTAAATTCACTCAAGTCCATTAAAGTGTGTGACAGTGATTCCACAGTAATAAACCCTGAATCTTTGCTGTATAAGATGCCTCCTTCTCGTCCTTCCTCTACCTGATCAGATGCAACAGGTGCTGCATAAACTTAAGTCCCCGGTTTGATTTTCCCACGTGGGTCCTGATCATGCATTGACAGTCTTTTTTTGTTTGTTTGTTTGTTTGGTTTTTTTTTGTTAAATCTAGTTGTTCTGGACCAAATTAGCCAAACTACAGGTGTGAAAACACCCTCAGGTGATGTCAGCTCACCTTAGAGTCCAAGTTGCTCTTATACAGAGGATTTATTCAGGGACTGTCAAATAAGTACCGTTTGAATGACTAAACGACAGAACTAATGTTATTTTCAATGCCTTTTGTGCTGAGTTGCCCACATTAGTGAAAATTATGATTAAAAAATTAAACTGCAGAACACCTATTTTGATTGCTGATGTATAATTTATTTTACAGAATTATTTGAGTAGATAATAATTACAATTTTTTCAACAGCTTCCAAAACATTTGACCCAGTGACTCAAAATCAATGTTGAATTGTGTTACTACACTAGATAAAAAGGACATACCTCTTTTTATTGGATTTTAGTGCTGCTTCTTGGAAAAATCATTATTTTATTTCATTTGTGCCTTTTGCCATTTTTCTGTCCAGTTTCAGTGTCTGCTTTCAAGTTAATAGACAAAAAGTGAAATTGGGATTTTTTTCACTTAAGTGCAGGGACTCTAAAGGCATGTTCTGCGCATGCCAGATGATTGCCTCACACATTCTCCAGTCTTAAAGGAGAAATCTGTAAAATATTTACTGTAATAAATTGTAAAATGACCATGCTGTGTCATTGGAGATCAAGAAAACATGTTAAATTGAAATACTCGCTTCAAAGACTGCTGCAGCTGCGGTGGTCCCCCTTTGAAATTTCCATTCGGAGGCCGGAATAACTGTTTTGTATGTTTGTTTCACATTAATTACAGTTTCAAATTAATAACAAATTTTTTGCATAATGAGTTAGTGTCTGTTTATGAGTCGTAAAAAATCATTAATAATCTTGTAGAAGGCATAGACGTTTATAACAGCAGTGAGACAGACAGTCACTTAACTCCACATTCAGAGTGTGTATTTTTGGAGCAATGTGCTTTTGTTTTCAGAATAATGGGCTTAGATTTACAGTGTAGGAATTGTTGTCGCTTGTTATTGTCAATTTGCGAGGTTGCGTGCATCCTGAGTTCTTGCAGAGCTCCTGCAGCCTGCCTGTCTCCTGTCTGTGTGAGGAGGAGTGGGAGGGTGAAACAACTCACTTCACCCACAGGTCGTATGTTAAACAGGATTACATCTATTGCTCCAGCTTGCTGTTTGGACTGCTGTCCTCATTTTTGCATGCACAATGACTAGATATTGGTCCTTTAATTGCCCCCTTTGTCTCAAAATAATCCGGGGAAAACCCTGCTCAGATATGTGCATCTTTCTTTAGCAGCCAGTGACTATGACTAGGGAATGTTTACCTGTCTGCCTCGTGTCAGTGGGTCATGTACATTTATGAATCCTGTTGTGCCCAAGTGTCTCTTCTCCCAAGTCACACTGTCATCACATTGCACCTCTCAGTACTCTTCCTTTTCTGCATGGTGACACCGGTGACAGCCCCACAAGACCTCCCATGTCAGAGCTGCTTCTATCTCTGCAGATCGGTACATCATCGGGCCTTTTTTTATTTTCAAAGGAGCGGGCCGTAACATTTTCAACTCGCCCTTGGATCCTGAAAGCATGACTGACAGTCACACACACACTCCTGCTTGTTCTTTATCTTTCACACACATGCCCTCGCTGGCTCTGCTATATTATACAGGCAAAGGAGTGAGGTGCAGGGAATATAGAGCAGGTAAAGAAGACTGGGAAGTGCAGCAGCGGGTGAAAACACAGTTCTGAGAGCAACGTTGTCCACTGATCCACAAAGCAGGACAACACACAGCAATAGAGGAATGTCATCGGCAAATAAAAGCGTGTGTGGGTGTGTGTGGCTGTTTTCTGTGGTTTGACAGCTTCAGAACATCTCTTTGCACCTACAGGACTCAGATACTCCCTCTGCTGGGTTTATTTTCACACAATGTGACCACATGGTTCTTCCCCGGGGGGTTTGGCTGCATCTGTTTATTTACACTGAGATGGATAAGGGAGTGGACTGGCTGGGTAGCTGATTCTGGGGGACTTGATCAGAGACTGGGTGCTGCTTTTTAGGATCCCTGAGGATTTGAGGCCAGGGGCTATTTCTACAGCATCGAGACCCCGGGTAAGCTCCCGGGGGCTCAAATGGTGTGTAGTGTGAGGGGGATTGGAGAGATGGGGGAAAGGAGTTAAGAAAACAAAGGTCTGGATGAGGTAAAGAGAGTGGAAAAAAAAGGTTTCTGGCTGACTTGCTTGGAGTTGGGGTGAGATGGTGATGGGGGTGGGGGCTGGGTGCATGGTTTATTAAAACGGTGTGGCTGTGCAGACCAGCAGATAGAGCCATATCGCAGGGTTCCAGCTTAAAGAGGCATGTTTCATCATTGCCACTGGCTCCATCGCCCTGCCAGAACGCACAGCTGTTGGCATGTAGGTGTGTGGGAGATTGTGTGCGTGTGTGTGTCTGTATAATGCATGTGTTTATGTACATGTGTTTCTGTGCAAGCGTGACTGTCTGTATTTTTGGCAGCTTGAGTATATAGGTCTGGCAGAGAGCTTTGAGATTCAAAGCGCCTCTCGAGCAGGGTCACGAAAACAAACCTGCTCTAGTCAGAGGGCAGCGTTAAGAGACCGATTCTGTTTGTTTCCTCTGTGGTTATACAGTATCTGTAGCAGAAATGTAATCAGGGTTATGTGTGTCCTCTGGGGCTCTCGGTGAGCGATGTTGTCATTCTGTACGGAGCAGAAAGAGCTGGTTTTGCCTGAGATGGCCTGATCATTTACATTGACACTGATGACGCCATTAGCCAGCTGCCAGGAAGCCTGTCAGACATGTTTCACTAGGCAGAGCTGCAGATACCGAAAAGCAAGTCTCAGACTCTAAAACTCAACTACGTCCTTTTTGCTGTGTCCAGGGCTCAAAATTAACTTTTTTCATCACTGTCCTGCAACTGTCCGTAATTCTACTTTCAACCGTCCTAGAATTTACAATAAGGCTGCTTGATACGGTAAAAAGAAGTCACGCTGTGATTATTTTGACAGATATTGAGATTAATCTGGAATGCTCATTTTTGCATCACAATTAAAATCATTAAAATCATGATGATGTGACATTTGTTGGGGTCTGTGCCAAACAAACGTGTTTTTTTTACATCTGGAGAACAAGATTTATCGACCAGGGCATCTCTGCAGCACTACAGTACTTCATTATAATGCTGTTTTGTGACACTTATGAGCTTTATCAAAAAATTGCGGCTACTGCAAATTGGATGATGCTCTTGGCCATATTGCGATAACATTCCAATTAAAAGTGCAGTCTTACTTTACAATCATTGTCCCAAATTGAAGTTTTTTTATGCTTAAGCGTAATATTTACAGGGTAGTGTATAACAGGAATGGAATATAATATTAATATGTTTTCATTAGTGAATAATCACCTGAAAATAAGAATTGTGTTTTCTTTACCTTAGAAAGAGCTATTTATATTTTCAGAGGCTGTGGGTCCTTGTTTGTTTGTTTGTTGAACCAATAAGATTTGACTGTGGTCCAGAATTAAATTAAAAAAGCAGTAAGATGCTGCAGATGTTTTATCAGTCTATTGTGGCAAGTGTTTTATTTTATGCTGCAGTCTGCTGGGGAGGAAGTTTGGGAAAAAAGCAAGCAAGGAGGCTGGATAAGCTTGTGAAAAAGGCTGGCTCTGTGATCGGAGTAAGGATGGACTCTCTGGAGGAAGTTGTGGAGAGAGACACAATGAGGACGGTGGAGGCCATCCTAAACAACATGGATCATCCACTGCATAACACCTTGATGGACCAAAGAAATAATGGTGGTGGAAGGCTTCTCTCTCTTCGTTGTAGGACAGAGAGATACAGAAGATCTTTCATACCAACTGCCATCAGACTCTATAATTCTTATACAAATAGATGAGACTACAGACAAATGAATTTCCCCTTGGGGATCAATAAAGTATTTCGTATTCGTATTCGTATTCGTATCGTATTCGTAGAATTGACAAACCAAACACCGACTCTAGATAGAGCCTGTCACGTTTTCCCAAGTTTCTTGGCCACCATAGTTATTTCCTACATGCTTGGAAGAGGAGGGTGAGGCGAGCTGTATTCAGTGACATGGATGAAACCCCCTTTTTATGGAATCACTAATTAAATTAAAACTAAACCCATCAGAAAAATGAACTCTTTAATGGATATAGCATAATAAGAACTACCTTAATGACCAGAAACCATGTTATATGACATTTTATTTGACATGTACTTTGATTTTTTACTTTGGCCCCTGTCCTACCTGCTAAAATGGAGCGGGCAGGATTTATGATCTATACAGCAGCCAGCCACCAGAGGGTGATTGAGATGTTTTGGCTTCACTTTTGGGGAGCTGTCATGTTGTCTATGATGTGACTGCAGAGTCTGCAGGTCTAGATGGGCTCTAGCTCGCTGGATACACCTTCTTGGAGCTGAAAACAACACAAACTTGCAATGAAACATAATCATGTATTTTTTAAAAAGTTACCACAAATGTAAACATACACGTGAAGAATTCACAAGTAACTAACTATACATTTCTACATCATATGATGGTAACTTACAAAGACATTTAGTGGGGTGAGTGAAAGTTCAGAGTTGAGTCAGATGTTTTACTTATACAGGTTCCCGGGCGCACGTCAAAACATTACACTAACGTTAGTGACTAAACATGAATGATTGAATGAGCTGCTGTCATTCAGATTTGTTGTTGGACTGTTAATATGTCACCTTATTAAGTTTTTACATGTTTTTTGGCAAGAAAGTAACCATTTACATTCTCAACACGTAGTCAGTTTAACCAGATAACACCTATTTGGAAGTTTGCTGCAGTGTTTCTGTCACAAGTTTCTCTACAGTCCTAGAGGTGTCCCAGACACCATTTTCACTGTTCCCGGGACAATGTGACACCCTTAATTTCAAATGCTGGCTGTGTCCGTCGTTAATGTTAGTTTATTCAACGATTTAAAGGTCAGGATTCAATAAAAGTAGCTCAGAATTGCCATAAGAAAGGCATGGCATTATTAGCTGTGCCGTTAGATTTAAGAACTCAAATGAAAGCAGATGTGTCATTTACAAAATGCCAGAAGAAATTGGAGATGCTCATCAGTGCTGGAGGCAACTGACTGTTAAATCAGGAGAGGACAATTTATCTATTTACCTCGTATTGACAAACAAAAGCCTGGGTAATTGTCTTTATTTGAAGGGACAATAAAATGACAAACGTGGCTGTAATGATAATAGCTTTTCTCCAACGCTGCCAGCTGATGATATGTGACTGAAAAACTGCTGTAGAATCCTTTGACTTTGTATGTCTGACATCTTTTCAAACCAATGTCAAGCCCGCACACCACATCCAACTCAAACAGTGCAGACATATAAAAAGCGAACATCACAGCATCTTTTTCCAGCTTAAATGACAACTCTCTTTAAGGCTGTCTGCCCTGATCTTTACACCATCTATTAAATGTCAGCTTACATCTCACAGAGCAAACATGCAGAAATGCGCACAAAACTGCTTAAAACTTTAAAATCTTTCACAAGACACACATGCATTCATATATCCACACACACACACACATATGTTGTGCACACACAGACACACAAAGTATGTTGGCAATGCATTAGAGATAATGCTGTAGTCAGTGTTGGCATACCTATCTTGAAAGCATTGCTTTGCAAGCTACAAATTACTTCACAGTGGAAGAAGCTGAACTACAACAAAGTGACCCCTGGGAGAAAACTAGTTTGATTAACTGAAGCTACTTATGAAAAGTAGTTGAAGCTAAGTTGTGAAAGAAAAGATCCAGTTGTCAATGTGCATGTCATCTCTCAAATATGGAGCTTTCGGCTTTCTGTACAGGTGTAAGTAAAAATTGACTTTGGGGCAAGTAAATTTCTGACCCACTTGCTGTTCTGAGCAAGTGAAAGAAAAGCATTAATGTTGAACCCTGGTAGCTGCTGCAGGGCTGTAGCTAATGGGGGACCCTTATAAACTAAACTACAGCTTTGGTTTTGTATACTCTGTCCATTAGTCAGTAAAGTGTAAAATAAAAATGATCAGGGTGCTGTTAAAATGCACCTCCTTGGGGCATCAAAAACAGTTAATCTGGAGTGTGTTGGGATTGGAGGCAAACTTGAAATGACGGCAGAGGAGATACCTGCACACCAGTTTAGCTGGGCTAGAAAGCCACAAATAAATGTCTGGATATGAGAGAGAGGAGACTGGAGCGCTGCTGGTGTCCCTCAAACCACCGGTGCTCATGGAAGGGAATAATATCCAAAAGAAGAGGAGGACTTATGACCAAAAAAATGGCACAAAAATCCAAGTCCAGGCACTCAAGTAGGTGAAGTGCCGGCACTTCACGCAGAACAAGGAGGGAGTATGGACGGCCCCATGGGCTTCTTTCCTCGTCGTCATTGCACCTCCTGCCAAAACCACAAGAGAGCCAATACTTTTGCCATGTCATGAGTATAAGATTGAGAAATTCAGTGCTTGACCTTCCACTAATGTCATTTATCTATTTTCATGCTCATGCGGCCTACATTACATAGGCAAAACCAACCACCAACTCAGAGCCAGAATCAACGATGAAGAACTACTTTATCATGCAGATACAAATATTGTTGAACTACCAGCAACAACTGCAAAATGTAGTTAAACTACTTCTTTGATTACATGTAATTGACTACTTCTCAACACTGGCTGTGGTGCAGATGTGGTCCTAGGTTATCTTCCTTATCAGTTAAGTTTGCAGTTACCATGTCTGAACACTTTACAGGTACAGGCAGTGAGATGACTGGGTGGTGTGTGTGTGTGTGTGTGTGTGTGTGTGTGTGTGTGTTGTGGTGTGTAGGTTAAGGGTGGTGAGATAAAGATGAGAGGAGAAACATTCTTTCGGGCAGTTTCCAAAACACACCAGGAAGCTCATTTCGATTAGCTTCTTTTGATATAAGGTGATAATTTTTCAGAAGTGGTGCAGCAGCCAGTTGGCTGAAGGCAGGAGGGTTCGGCTCCTACTTTGTCTTACTGATTAAATCCGCTACAGAGGTACAACCAGGTGGACGGGTAAGTGAATTTGTGAAATAGTAAGGCAGGCAGTGTGCTTGAGACAAAATAAGATTAGATGTGTTTGCAAAGGCAAAACTGTGGATTTGGGACCAACGTTGCGGCGTTGGGTCTGGATTACTGATGTGTGTGGGCTGGCACTAACAGACTCCTCACTCACAGGCCCTGTGTGACCTCCAGGTGGTCAATAATATGGTCATGTTTTGTAAGTATTAATCTGTATGTCAAACATGTCTTTTTGGCTGCATGTTTTTTGTTTAAATTCCTGCACTGAGGAGCTTGTTATTCACATATCCTCCCACTACAGCTCATAAGCTCTTCTGTCTGGCATCGACATCATTATATGAATGGCTCTTCAGCTGCAGCAAGTGAACTGGCAGTGGCTCACAGAGTTGTATTTACTGGCCTTTGTGCCAAATCTGATTTTGTTTACTATACTGGAGCCTTGAGCAAGTGACTGAATGTGCAATGTGGGAATGACTGAATGACTTCAGAGGTGACAGGTTTCATGGTGAGCCGGAAGTCAGACAAACGTACAGTTCAAGTCGTCATCTCCTGATAGTCCTCGACCCGTAATAAATGACACTTTCATAGACTTTTTTTTTTAGCCAGCAAAGAGAGAGAAAGCACATTCCTTCAGTGTCTTTGCTCCTGCAAACAAGGGAGTGATCGCATAATTACCAACTGTACGTATCTGCAGTGAACAAGAGTGACAGTCAGTAAAATGTAGGGAATACCACATATAATTATCACAATAATTACTACTGAGGTCACTGCAAGTCTGCGGTTCACACATAATTAAGGGCCATATGTTCTTTAATGAGCAGAACTTACTGTGTGTGGTTTTAACTTTATTTCAAAGTGGAAGAGAAATGCTTAAACACAAAGAAAACGTCCAGAAAACATGATACTTTGCAGGTACATCCATTCCAGACTTCCGTTTCATTTGACATAAGGCATTTTTCAGTTGGTAAAATATGCATGTACATTATCATGATTTGTGACCCGTACAGCTCATAAAGGGAATACAGTTTGGGAAATATACTCATCTGCATTAGATGAGAGTTCGATCCCTCTAATCTGTGCCTAAACCCAAGATATGTTTTGTATTTTCACTGCAGACAGTGAGCCTCATTCACTAATATCTTTGTTTTTTCTTAAATTTGTTCTTAAGAAAGGTCCTAAGAATCTAAGTCAGATTCTGGCAAGTTTTCTTAAACCACAGAATTGTTTGCAACTGTGTTATTATGATGAATCCCACTGTCCTCGTAAATGCCAGTTGTTCCTAATTAATAAAAGTAAACGCCCCACTAATGCTCATGTAACGGCGTGAGACTGAGGGTCATGTGCACACACAGAAATCACACACAGTGAAAAGTTGAAAGTGAAGTCAAGAATTCCTAAAGAAAAATCTAAAGACGGTGGAGCAGTGTCAGTAGTTCTTTGCAAAAATCATGACCCAGTTACTCAAGATAATTCACCGACCTTGTTGTGAGTATTTTCCTGTAGACACTACTTTCTTTCTAGTAGAAAAGAAAGTAGTTTTGGTGGATTCTACTGCAGAAATAAAATAGTTCCTACATGAAATTGCTCGCAAGATGTGTGAATTATCTTGAGTAACCCAGTCATGATCTCTGGACAGAGACATTGCTTTTGAGTTTTTCAAATGTATACTTTTTAAAAAAAAAAATATTTAGTTGATATCTCAAGAAACTCTGCAACTCACATCATAAGTCTAGATTGATAAATTGCACTACAGGCCAGAGGAAAAATATATATTTTTTGATTTTGGGATGAGCTTTTCCTTGAAGTGACACACTGTAACCTGTACGTTTACTGCCAGTTTGACAACTTACTGCTTCACTCATATTCAGTTACTTTACTGCTGCTCTCTCGCTCTCTTTCATTCCCACACACGCACACACACACACGCACACGCACACACACCACACACACACACACACACACATTTTGTGTCCTTTTTTTCTCTGAATACAAGCATTTATTCGAACAAGGAGACGTGTTTTGTTTGAGAGAGTGCTGCAGACTGTGTACTGTGCCTGAGTATGATTGCCCCCATTTGAGATGTAATTTAGCAGGTAAGTGCTTCATGATTTTCAGGCGAGGACCAACTGGCAGCCAGCCGAGACTCCAGGAAGATACCAGTCGTGATCGTGAAAGTGTCCGGTACGTAATATAAGACACAACATTAATAGTTCTTTGTGCCAGAAACTGCAAATCACAGTCACATGAGAACAAACATAATAAGATATCACCCTTTCTTGAAAACTGGGACAAATCAGGTCCTCCCAAAAAACCTTTACAAATTATAAACACTCTAATTCCAACTTTTTGGGTGAAAATTTATTCTTTAAGGATTTATATCAATGTTATATAAATCAAATATATGTAATGTATAAAATGTTCTGGTTTGTTTTTAATTTCTAAAGTTTAATTTCTAAAGTTGCTCTGTGCCAGAAAACACCCTTGTCTCAGACAAGATTTAAAAATTCAGACAATTTAAAAATGTGTTCAGAGCCTTCAAGACCTAAAACTAATAATACCTACTGACAGCATAGGTATAAAAATGCACTATTGTAATGATTTTTTTTTTTTTTTTAAATATTTCTTATGAAAATGTTGATCCTTTAAAGTTGTGTCTTAGATTTCCATAAATTCTGTCAGATTTGTAAAGAACCTGAATTAATCAGGCATAAGAAGGGTACCCTAAAGACCCCTGTCTCACTTCCTGATAAAAAAAAAAAAAAGTGAGAATCCTGCTCAAACACTGGTAAACTTTCTATTTTTTTTATAAATTCATGAAATAATATTACTATCAGATGTGTCTCAACCATAAAAACTCTGTAGCCCTTCTGAATCAAAGTTAAATAAGAATTAAAATAATAATAATTATTATAAATTGTCCCACTTAATGAGTGACATATAAGTGTATATAGAGAAAATGCACCAGTCCGTAATTGAATAGCAATGAAAGATAGATAGGTTAAGTTAAATAATTATTAATACTTAGTGTGTAGACAATAGTGAGTGGTTCTCTGCAAGAAAGAGAATAAGCCTCGTTCCCAAAATGTCAAACAAATGTACTCAGTTTATTAATTCATTTACAATGGTTATGATTTGGTACCTGTAATGAAGCACTTTTTCTTCGTGCATGTGCTCAGCTGTTACGACAGTTGCACGATAATCTCCATCACCTTTATATAATTTACTTCTTTTGTTGAGTTGATGTCAGTCACCTCCCCGACACTGCAAATAACTGCTCTTTTAATTGCAAACACTGCGACCTTTGTGGGAAGATTTGGTGTGTGTGGGAGTTTAATTTTAAAGAGATGAGTCACACCATGTTTAAAAAAAAAAAAAAAAAACTGGGTGAAATGAATATCAGGCTGGATTTAAAAGTAATGGTTTGTCGCAGCTCAGCGGCGGAGCAGGATGCACCGTAAGTCTGTCAGCTTCAAAAGAGATTGATAGAAGTCTGAGGTTTATCATAGTGAGTCAAAAATAACTACGGAAGGAACAGTCTCGAATAATCAAATCTGAGAGCTGCAGTATCATTCTACAAAGATGGTGGATCTATCTGGAATGTTTCCATCCTCTGAGGGTGCCAACAGGAATCCACCCCGGGGGGCCACACCAAGAACCTTTTTTAAATTCCAAAGGTTTTATGTAGAACCACCTAGGGCTGCACATTTAATCACAATTAATCGCAAAGTTATCAAAATCACAATATGGCCAAATGCAATATCCAAATCAGAGAACCAGAACCTGATCGCAGTTTTGTGGAAAAGGGAAAATGTGTGCGGAAACAGGGTTATAATGAAGTACTGTAGAGATGTTCTGTGCAACAAATCCTGTTCTCCAGATGTAAGAAACATGTTTGTGTGATACAGACCCAGCAAATGTCTAGAACCCACCCAGGTGGTTCCACTGAGAACCTTTATATTCCAAGGGTTTTATCTACTGTAGAATCCACCAAGGGGGTACTACTGAGAACCTTTATATATTCCAAGGGTTTTATCTAGAACCCATCCAGGTTGTTCTTCTGAGAACCTTTTATATTCCAAAGGTTTTATCTAGAACACACTGAGGGGTTTCTACAGAGAACCTTTTCATATTCTAAGGGTTTAATCTAGAACCCACCCAGGAAGTTCTATTGAGATCCCTTTTATATTATGATACACAAAACCCTTGAAGAACCCTAGATTGAAGAGTTCTTCAAGGATTTCTACAATACTTGAAAAACTCTGACTTCTAAACAGGGTTCTTTGGATGAAAATGGTTCTTAATGGATCCCCTAGTCTTACAAAGAACCCTTGACAAACCCGTTCTTCAAAAAAAGGTTTCTTCAGAAAGTGAATGGTTCTGGGTAGAACCTCAGCCCTTTAAGATGAGAGTATTTCTAAGAGTAGGTCACATGTAATGCAGGAGAAAGTGTGTTAAGTTGTTTGTAACCTCGTTATGGCCTCATTGGTTGGATTTACGTTCTATTTATTGCCTGACTGCGCTGTGGTCACTTAAATTGTGACTGGATCTGATGAGCTCATCAGCTAATGTGTGAGGTTACGTCTTTTCACCACAAACAAGAAGGGATGTTCCTCCATGTATTAGGGTCTGCATCCTGGTTGACCTCGTATTACTGCAGGTCGTCCTTCCTCCTATGGGAACTACACTTCCCATTCTCATCTGCTGCAGTGTCTTCAGGGTATGTAAATGGAGACAAAGCCAAACACTGTCCATAAAGGCACGAGGGAGATTGTCCTGCTCTCCAGCCCATTAAAAAGGACTCCATTATCTGCACTCTGGACTACACACACACACACACACACACACACACACCACACACACAGACAACAGCAATGCAGACTATAGCCACATAAAGTAGTCCACCTTAAGTAGCTCCCCTCCACGCCACGCCATGCATATTTTATAACAGCCGGCATTAAAAGCCAAAGGAATAAGGAATGCCTGGCTAGGCAGCTGGGTTAGCTCCACGCCCTACTTCTTTTCTAGTTCAGCCAATCAGCCGCTTTTGTTTTTGTTGCAAATATGCAGAGAGCTGGACAGAGGATGTGTCGTGAGAGAGAAAGTGAGACTGTAAAATGTGGCACTGTAGAATTGGAGATGGAGAGGACAACTGCCAGAATATCTCACCGGGGCGAGATTGCATTATTGACTAGGGATGCCTTTACCAGCACCTCCTTTTTCTTCATTTTTTACTCACCCTGTACTCACACAGTGTAGTGTGACTTAAATCTGTTTTACGAGCTTCCTTATTGCCCACTCTACAGTACCTTTGCCTGCAACATTTAGTGATTTTTCATCCTTAAGTTAGTTACTTCATTTTTCACAGTTAGCTTGGTACATAATGACCTCAGTGTCTTCGACCAGCGGTTCTCAAATACTTGTAATCTTAGGGACCCCTAAACTGACACAAACTAGCCTACAAAACCCCATCCGTTAAGAAGTTTGCTTTTAGATGTTTTATTACAGAAAGTGCACAGTGTTTCTCTTCTAGTGCTGCAACAATTGCTCGATTATTAATCAATTATTAAATTAATCGTCAACTATTTTGATGATCAGTTTATCAGTTTGAATAATTTTTTAAAGAAAAAAAGCCCAAATTCTCTGATTTCAGCCTCGTAAATGTGAATATTTTTAGGTTTCTTTTTGCTTTGGGAAACAGTGACATTTTTTGCCACCATCTGACATTTTAAAACAAACAGCTATTAATCGATTAATTGAGAAAACAGTCATCCACTGTGAAAATAATTGTTAGTTGCTGCCTTATCCCTGTGCAATCTATAATTATAGTTTTTTTTTTCCTCATGTCTGTTGCTATTTGGGCCTTAGTTATGCTTAAAGTTGAGGTTCTAATGTTAAGAACCTTTTTAAATTATTATTTAATCCTTACTTATAAAGCTTCTGGACTACACTTACACTTAGTTCAGTTATGGATAACATTAAGGGGAACATTATAATGTTTATACATAATGCAGTGGTGGTAAATTGTTTGCTGTGGTGGCGCTGCTAAATGAATACAGAGGAAACACTGGTGTATGAAATGCATGACCAAAGAGTCACACAATTGTTAGCAATGTTAGCTAGGATGCAGCCCCAGGTATAGCATCAGTGTTACAGTCATTTTATCATAATTCAGACTATACAGAGACACAATAAAACTCACCAAAACTGTCTTGGCTCATCTTGCTACTGCTCCAACAATCACCAACTATGGTTTGGTTGAAATAAATCTTTTATTTGGTATGTTTTGAAAATACCACTTGGAGAGGAGTGAGAAGGAGGTCAGGCGTGAAATAAGCAGCAGGGAGAAACGGTTTGTACAGCCAGAATAGTTCCTCATCTACCTCCATGAATAAGGGTTTTTTTTTTTTTCTTAACCAAACCAGAGTTGGTGATTGTTGGAGCAGCGGGAAGTCGAGCCAAGACGTTTTATTTTTTTTCTGCCCAGTTTGAATGAAGTTTGTTTTACAATCATAAAGTTGCTCTTTCTGGTTAAACAAAACAGATCTTGGTCTTTACAGAAAACTCTGTCTCTGAAGGAATTCTTTCCATAATGTTGTCAGACACTTAATGACAAAGAAGTGATAACAAACAGAGCCTGTCGGTGGAAAAAACAAGTACTGGACGTACTTTGATGTTGCCCATGAGGATTAACACTGTAGCTTGTTCCATGGGGTTCAGTGGTCTCACTCAATACAGGACCAATTTCAAAAACTGTTGTCACCCGACACAAAAACCTGGGAGAACCGGGTCCAGTTTGAAAAATACCTCAACTACCCTTAAATAGAGCAATGCTGGTAAATGTTTACGTTATGTTAACATTAGCTGGAGATATTTAAACCCCTTATACAGCAGTGAAGTCAGAGTTTTTTACTGATCGCTTTCACAAGAAGTTGTACGTCAGTCACTTTGATTTTTGTCATTTTATGACACTGAGGTGATTATCAAAATAATCAAAGACTATAAACAAAAATGATCAATAAATACTATTAACAATATTTACCAACCTAACTGTGAAAAGAGGAGTAACAAACTTAAACGCACCATATGTTGATTCTGCCACAAGGGGTCGCTCTCATTTTAAAACAGTAACAAAACATTTGATGACGTTGCAGGATCACGGGAGTTGTTATCTTTGCTTTTAAACAACCACCATAGTTGATGAAAATCAATCTCACATGACTCAAGCACAAGTCGTGTTCATGGACGAAGTAACATTAAAGTTTTATTAATGTTCTATTTAGTCACGTGTGCCGACTTCATTCTCCCCTATCCAGTTATCTAGTGTTTACTCAGAAGTTATAGCAACTAGAAACTAGCCAGCAACAGCTAGCAGGAAAGGCACTATTACCTTGAAGAAATAATGCATTTCTCTGCATTTGAACATTGTTGGAAGTATTTGGAATAATGTAAGTACACAGCATAACAAAATATACAAGGTATACAGCTTTTTAAAACATGTTAAAGCAGAAATGTTACAATTTTAACTTTAAAAATGAAAAAATCACTAAGATCTAAGTGGAGAATTGCCAACCTTTCCTCCATCTTGCTGCTTCTGTGAGTTGTCATACCAGGTAAATGCAGGCAAGGTCAAACCCAGAGGTTTGTCAATACTGGAGGCTGATCGTCCATCCAGCTGAGAGATGACTCATTATTGGGACTTAGAGCCCAGGGGGCGTATTCATAAAGCTTCCTGGTACAAAGAGTTGCTCTTAGTGACGAAATTCTACGAAAATGTTTAGAATCATATTGTTTTCTAAGAATTTCCCCTTCCAGTTAAGACTAGATCCTGGTAAATATAAAGTTTTTCACAAAGCATTTTAGCCCTTAAGAGAGCTCCTCGGGTTTCTTAAGCAGAGGAGAAAATGGCAGGAAGACAAAGAGGTCGCAGAAATATTCTCCAAACCCTGAATAACAGCGAGTCAAGGAAACACTACAGATTGTACTCTGCACATTGTCGTGTTTGTGACTGATCTTATTGGAGAAGCGCTCACATCTCCCACACAACCCAATAACGCCGGAAATGAAAGTGATCACAACATTAAGATATTTGTTTTATAAAGGCAACAGTGCAGCAGTGATGACTTGGGTCAGTCATGACCGTCCATCAGTAAAGTAACCACAAATGAACGGGCTGAACAATTTTTAAAATATATATATTTATGTGCGATATTAGAGGTAATGATAACTTTCACATCAAAAATCTTGTTTTGATTGAAAAATTTTGAAATGACCGTGTGTGATTTTTATTTTTTCAGGAATCTGCACCAAATGAAGATGTTTTTTTAAAGTCTGTGGATTCTGATGTGTAGGACAGGACAGTTTTTTGACACACCTTTTGCCCGTGACAAATATTGCACCTCCAGCGATTTGGAAATTGCAGAAAGCATCATTGCAGTTTCGATAAACTTTTTAATTAATTGTGCAGCCCTATTTTCCACTGGATGTCCACACCTCACAGGCTCACAAAAGGGCATTCATGAACACAGCTGGCTTCCCTCGTTAATATCAAATTTATGAAGTACTTAAACCTGGTAAAAACTATCAGCATGTGAAAAGGACTTCTGCAGAATTGGGCCTGTATTTTCAAATATTTTGTAGGCTACTTTTTAAGCATAGCTTAATGCCTGTTATCACTAAAATGGCCTTTTTGCCCCTTTTTTTCTTTTTTTTGGATCAACCAATCATATCTTCGCTGAGATAGGTCTCTTTCTTGCTCAGAGTTGCTCTGAGAGTTTTCTCAAATCATTCCTAAGCTAAGACTGCTTTTTAGAAAATTTTACACTAAGTTATGAGCTGTCTGAGAGTGAATACCGCCCGAGGACCGCACCAAGATTTTCCTTCAGCTAAAACACACTAGACTGAGACTAAAAACACACATCCATCACTGTATGTGGGTGATAATAGCAGCAGGATGGCATCTTCAGGGTTGGCTGGCTTTTCTTTGAATATGCATTCATTTGTGTGCGTCAGCATTTGATTGGGTGATTACAGCTCACTCTACTGGATATTTACCTGTGTTTACTTGTTTGCATGCGCACATCAGGAGAAGTGTAACACCCCAGTAAGTCAACATCCCCGTCTGTCATCGCTGGCAGGTTTATGCTTTCTGCCTCACACACAGACAGACAGACAGGTTGTTCTGTTAGTGTAACACCTCGGAGTGCAGCAGTCGTCTTGTCTTGTCCCGCCTCTCTCGCTCCTGACGGCGGTGAGCGAAGGATTCTGAGGTCGTGTAAGAGTCAGTTATGTCACACTCACCATAAAAACTCAGGACTCAACCTCTCTCTCCTTCAGTTGATATTTTCCTCTGTGCTGTTCTCCTCTCCACCTCACCTCTGAGAATATTTAATATTTAATCTTGACCCGTGCTTCATCTTACCAACTAGAATTAAATGTGTGTTTGTTTATGTATGCACACGCTCATATAAGATTGTCTGTAGGTATTTTACATGTGTAAATGTGTTTGAGCACGTACAGTACATGTATTTGTTTTGTTTTTGATGACAGGTGTTTTGGCAGATAGGTGCTGAAAAAGCATCCACAAAGTATTTTTGGAAGAGTAGCTGAAGGTCAACTTTAAATATTTTATCAAAAATCAACTACCCTTCAGTGACAGTCAAAATCCTTTTATTCAGAACTGCAACAATTTTGAATTTCTCCATGGTGTTTCTTAAAAATATGAATCTTTTCATAAATTCTTAGAAAAAATTACAGAATTTTGCCAAAAGTCAACCTCTGTACATCTGACCTGACATATTTAATAAGTTTTGCAGCTTTGCATTCCACAGAAAACCAGGTTTGTTTCAGTCATCCCTCTCAACCACAGGCATATATACCATGTGTAGCCTGAAATGACAGCGTAAAAAGGTTGAATGTAAATGGATAAAAACATTTTCCTGACAACTACAAGTTAAAGGATGCAACAACTGCTTATATCCTAAATTTGATTGCTATTGACCAATCTTGACGTGCTCTTTCTCTACTGTAGAGAGCAAGATTAGGAATATTTTTGTTGTTTCTTTTCAATAGAACTTAAGCATCATATAGACTATCAAACTATCAGACTATTGTCAAACCTAATTATTTCATTCTGGTAAAAGTCCTGCCACAATCAAACATGTAAGTGTTTTCTAGTCTGATTGACAGGATAATGGTATTTCAAAATTGCTATACTTAATTAGTGATTTAGGATAGCGAATAAAATGTTTATTTTGAATGACTTAAAAATGGGAAAAACAGTGTGTAGAATCAGAATATTTTCACATCTGACTTCTTGAATTGGAGTGTTTATTTTGATGATTGTTGGAGCAGTGGAAAGACTGATCAAGACAGTTTTAAACAGTTTTACTCGTTGAATTTAAATGAAGTGTGTTTAGTGGTAATTCATCTTTCGTAAGTTCTGCCCTTAGATATGATATGGACTATGTCTTTTATCTGATAGCTAATGTTAACACAAAAACCAAGTAACTGTTGAGCTAGCTAATCTATATCAATAGTTAACTAGCCACATAGCTTGCATTTGCTAACATTAACAAACTTAAGATGCACTTATATAAATGTCAGGAAAATAAATGCAAAAATATTTCCTTTCTTAACATCTTATGATTTCATTTTGTTAAAAAAAAAAAATACAGAACCAAAAGAGTCATTCATGAGTCAGCTCTCAAGAGGCAGGGAGAACTGAGTTACTTAAAGGAGCTTGTGTTCTCATCCCTAATGTTTAAGGTGTGGTTAGGTTAAGGCATAAAAACAACTTGGTTATGCTGAGGGAAAGTTCATGTTTTGGGTTGAAAAAGCTGCTTGGTTAAAGTTAGGGAACCTTTGTCGTCCTGGATAAAGTAATAACCACTTGGTTACAGGCAGAGAAAGACTACGGTCATGGTTGAAAGAAACCGACAGTCTCTCTGGTTGAAGTGCATCATTTTCTAGACCAACCCTGTCCATCCTGACCTCCTCCCTACGTTGACTTTGTGGCCTTATAATGTTACTACATCCCTCTTTTGCTTCCTAACGAACACGGCCACTATGACCACCAGAGGGCTTTGTCACTTGAATACAAACAAATGCTGTTTTTGGCCATTTCCTGAAACGACTTATGCTTTTGTCTCATCTTAGGAGAACAGACTCCATTGACTTCTCTTTCGTTACACCTTTTTGTAGATGTAATTTCTCATTTTTTGCTACATTACATTGTACCTCTATCCAAATCTAAATGTCTCTCTACTGTACAGAATACACAACTTGTAGTCCCATTGGCTTTGTGTCTTATTGGACCAGTGTGATAAGGCTTGTGGAGATCAGGGAGCAGGTGGGGCGTCTTGGAATATCACAATGTCCAAGAGATCTGTAACCTGGCAGCAAGCACCTCCAGGATACAAGGCCCTGACTCCAGGTTGGCTCCGGAGGTGTGTGTGTGTGTGTGTGTGTGTGTGTGTGTGTGTGTGTGTGTGTGTGTGTGTGTGTGTGTGTGTGTGTGTGTGATGTGTGTGTGTGTGTGTGTGTGTGTGTGTGTGTGTGTGTGTGTGCAAGTGTGTGTTTGTGTGTGTGGGGCTGGCATGTTTGTTTGCCATCTGCAAGCCCCAGGGATTCTGGCTAAGGTGGGCACACACAGGCACATACACGCAAGCATATGTACACACTCTCCTACACACTCAGCACCCGCACGCCGCTGCGGCTTGTCAAAGTTTGGGTGCCAGCGTGTGTGAACGAAGTGAACTATAATCACTCTCAATGCAAAAGATCAAAATCCTATTTCCAGGAAAGTAGGCAGCGCTGAGCTGAACAAAGCCTCCAGCAAAAGCTCTCTTCCTCTCTCAAGCACACACACACACACACACACACTTTCTCTCTCTCTCTCTCACACACACACCTCACTCTCTCTTTCACACACACACACACACACAAACAGGAATATGTCCTGTGATATTAAGGAATGTGAGTAATATCAGTTATATTGGCCGGCACAGATCTAAGATGCTGTATTATTCACATCCTCTGACTCGTGTGATCAGCTGGAGGAGACGTATAAAACATGAAATATAAATGTCTGAGATGTAAATGTGAACTGTTGCTGCTGCCAAGGGGACATAAAAGTTCATTACAAACATTTTAGTGATTTGGCAGAGATCAATGCGACCATGCTTCATTGCCAATGCTGTTGTTGGAAAGTCCAGATTAGCTCTTTAATACTGCAGGTCTATTGATAGTGATTATGAGCTTAACTGAACAAAGAGATCGGTGATCATACAAATTTAGGTGAAGAAACAGGAAGGCCAATCAAATCTATGTCCTCACAGCTTCTTTATATTAATCTACACTCTTAGAAAAATAAAGTTGCTGACTAGAACCATAAAGGTTTCTTTGGCTTGTCCCCATAGGAGAACCCTTTTTGGTTCCTGGTATCTTTTTTAACGGTTTCTAGGTAGAACTCACTGAAAGCATTCCAAATGGAACAATATTAAAAGGTAAAAATTGGAACCTTTTTTAAAGGTTGGAACCTTTATATACGTAGAACCATCTGTGAAAGATTTCACTCAGAACCCTCCTTTAAGCCTTTTCCACCAACATGTAACCGTCCCCTCTCTGGTTAAAGAACCTAATTTTGAACTATTCTGAGCCTTTCAGAACCTGAAAAGTTGGTTCCCAGCTGGAACAGAAAAATAGCGGGCTTTCTTTGGGAACCATGTCATATTATGCAGCGCCCTTGATTACAGCCTTGATCACAGTGGTTCTACTCAAAACTGGTGGAAATGTGGGCTGGATCACTTTATCGCACCAAGGTACCAAGGATCTTGAACAGAACGGGTTCAAGAGCATATTTGCTTGAAAAGGGCCTTCTGAGGGTTCTATCAAGAATCTTTCCACCTTCTAAGGGTGCTAACAAGAACCCAACCACAGGGCTCTGCTGAGAGACTTTTTATATTCCAAGGGTTTTATCTAGATCTAGATTATCTTTAACCCAGAGGTTTCTACCAAACCTTTTGTGTTATGCTGCAGAGACCCCTTGCTGAACCCTTGATGTTCTCAAAGGATTTAAACAGACCTTTAAGAACTTTTACTCCAAAAATGGTTCTTTGGATGAAAAGGATTATTAAAGGAACCCTTACTCTTACAAAGAACCCTTGATGAACCTTTGTAAAAGTTAAAAGTTTCTACAGAAAACTCTATGATGGGTAAACGCAGGGTCAGTGGGTGAAACCCTATCTAGAACCTTTCCACCTTCTGAGGGTGCTGACAAGAACCCAACCACAGGTTATTTGGATGAAAAGGATTGTTAATGGAACCCTTACTCTTACAACGAACCCTTGCTGAACCCTTGATGAACCTTTATATACCCAGAACCATCTGTGAAAGCTTTCATCCAAAATCCCCCTATAAGAGGTTCTACAGGGGACCCTTCTATGATGGAATGGTTTCACCCGGAGTCCTCTCTGGGGATTCCTGGGAATACCTTCTAAGGGTGGTAACAAGAGGGGGCTCTGCTAAGAACCTTTTTACATTCTAAGAGTTTTATCTAGAACCCACCCAGGGGTTTCTACCAAAAACCTTTTTGTATTATGCTACAGTGACCCCTTGCTGAACCCTTGACAAAAGAGTTCTTGAAGGACTTCAGCAATCCTTCAAGAACTTTTCCTCCTAAAAGGTTTTTGTTTTGTTTTTTGATGAAAAGAAATCTTAATGGAGCCCTTACTCTTACAAAGAACCCTTTCTTCAGAAAGCAAATGGTTCTGCGTAAAACTTCAACCGGAAGTACCCTTGTGGAACCCTTTTTTGTAAGCGTGTACTTGTGCACTGCTGTGGGAGATATGGGAATCAGAACATAATTCCAATGAAAAATCCAAACACTCCTGCCCCGTCTCCACTCTGGGTTTGTAAGAGTGTCTGTTTGTTTGCACAGATGCAAAGTGAAAGAGCAGTTATAGATCATATTTGTTGAATACACTGAAGCTGATTAGTGAGGACGAGTTGAAGGCCCAAAGCTGCTTTTCCTAATCCCGAGATTAGTAAAATAATAAGAGGCCTGTCTTCCTGCTCACACTCACACAGAGACAAAACGGTGCTTTTGGCTCAGTCCTGAACACAGAGCTGGTATCTCCTCTCGCTCAGAATGGTCCCTTGGCCACAGTAGTGACAGTCCTAACTGGGAGAGTTACAGCAAGCCAGTAAAGGCTTTTTGCCAGACCAGTGTTTCCAGTGTGAGCAGTGCCTTGGAATCTGCAATCATCTTGGGGAGTGTAGAACAGTGTTGGGTTGAAGATTAACCTACTAGCACAATTGAAAAAGTTCCAGTCCTTTTCTCTTCGGCACTACTGTGTTTATTGTGCTGCAGTCTTTGTCTACTACAGTTCACTTGTTCACTTGTTCAAATGTGCCTGGAAACCTGCACCCAAACCCAAAGCACACATCTAAACTTGAGCGAGATTCAAGACCTAATTGCTTACCTCAGGGGGCACTATTTAGTTATAGCATGAGAACAAAAGCTACATGAATTTACAAAGGTTACATTTTAGTTGGTGAAGAAACTATATTTTCTCCCAAAGAGGTCTAAAAATACCTCACTGGGATGAGAAGAGAAACTCGACAGCTTCTCTAACATGTGAGAAATGAGATATGATTTATTAGACATTTCATTCATTTAAACATAAAGGAGAGAAAAAAAGGTTTAGATGATCAACACAAATATCAAACTAAAGCACATAAGCAAAGGGAGAAGCAAAGCAGAGAAAATGGAAAATACAATTATCCGTGTCTGTTTGACCCCCGGGGAATTCACTGCATAATGCCACTGGATCTAATTCACTTGCAAAAGAGTTGAGCAGGATGTAAAGCTTGATTCACAGTGGACTCAGACCATGAAAAAGCCTCTTTTCCTCCAACCTTTCACGCAGACAAAGAGCTGCCGCATCTCCACTCCATGTGAGAATCGCAGCTTTGAATCTGCATGTGGGACAGAGGCACCCTGGCTAAAAACAAACACTCACCATGAATGAATATATACGTTTGCTTTATACTGATTGTCCTTTCATACAAACACTGTGAAAGAGGACAGGCCAGCATACGGTGGTGAGGACCGGCTACTCGTCCAGCATTAGAGGAAGATCAGGGAGTGCATCTACTAATGTATTCTTTTTAAAAAGTGCTACTCAGTGGAGCGTGAATTGAGCCCTTTCATAGGAGCCCATCTCATACTGGTGTGAAATGAGGTGAAAATAAGCAGACTTAAAAGAGACGGCTTTGCAGGAAGTCTTCTCCCGAATGTCTGCAGAGGTTCGCTGAGGTGACCCAAACAAATCAGCTTTTGAAGGGAGTCAAGGGTGAACTCAGCGCACCGGGAAACAAAACACACACGCGGGCTTCTCTCGCTGTCAGCGGATATGCATGTCAGAGCTGGTGCTGTCATTTTCTCATTGCGAGGCTTTTATCACGTGGTTCACCGCCTTCTGGGCCCTGCGCTTGCAGGACTATGCTTGTCCCTGGATGGCCAACTGTAACATATTACAGCCTGTCAGATTGATAACCATGCACACACACACACAACAACACTTCGTCCTGAGTAGTTTTGAGATATTGAGTTTCAAAGTTTTTGCACTCCAAATAGCAAAACTGATATGTGGAACAAATCTTTTTCATACATGAAAATGACAGACACCCTAAATGTATTCCAAATGTGCAATATTAAAATCATACAAAATTTGTAACTTTTTTTTTTTTTTTTTTGGAACAGGTCAAATTTAGAAACTTCTAATCCTGAGAACTAATTTTCTGCTAGTAATGCTTTGTAAAATTGTCTCTTACTGTATCATAAAGTTAAATTTAATACTTTCTATACTGTAAAAAAAAAAGTTTCAAGGCAACATACTGCAATGGATTTTTGAGTTTTGAGCCCAACTCAAACTGAAATAAACTACTTTGCTGACCTAAAATCTTAAGTTGAGATAATTTACTTTTCTTCCTTAGATGAACTTCAATCTTTTGAGTTATAGAAACTCAAAAAGTGTATTTCAGAAATTGGGCAATAAAGGCTAAAAAGCCAAAAATAAATTTTAAAAAATGAAAACAAAACAAAACAAATAAAAAAAAACAAAAAACATTTAGTTGCCAAACTAACATGGGGAAGCTAGCATTATCTGGGAACGTAGTAGCTAGCTAACAATGAAAATAAACCCCTCAGGGAGATCTAAGACAATTTTAAAAACACTGAACTTGCCACTGTCCTTCATGAGACCACCAAAATCCCTGATCTTGAGGTTTCCAGTAAACATTTTGTCTTCTCTGCTCCTTCTCCCTCTGTCACTGAGCAGTGTGGCAAAGAGGCAGAACCCGATTAGTCCTCTTGTGTGCCTTCAAAGTGCTGCTTGGCTCACAGTTAGAACCTTATAGAACCAAGAATACGTAAGAATACGTGAATAACTCAAAAATGTCAGATAGAACTTCATGATTCCAAGGTGACAACAAGGATACAAACATTGTTGCACTTTTTTTAGTTTGGTTCTAAACTCAAAAATGCACAAAATATTAATGGCAATTAATAAATTCTGAGGAACATAATACACTAAATGGCACCTCTATGTGCAGCAGAGAGCTGTTACACGCAGGGCGTCTGTGCGCTGCATATTTATCAAAGTGACAGCAGGCGTCAGGGATACAGGGGCTCCAACATAACCACTTACTCACTAATGGCTTACACAGCCACGGATCATTATCCCTCACAGCATAGCACAGCACAACGCAACACAACACTGCGCCGCACAGCACCACGCTGCACAGCAACCCCCTTAGTCCCAGCATTACATTGGCTTGACTGCAGTATGAAATGTGTAGGAGGTTGATTAGATATTTTCCCAGAATGCCTCCTCCATTTCATCAGTTTCATCTTCAAAATAGTTGGAAGTTATTAGTCCTGCTTTATATTTCAGTATATTTAAATGTTCAATTCTGAAATGCTACAATTAAATGGTTTTTGTTGTTGTTTTTCTTCTTTTTTATTTTTACAACTTTTTAGTTTTGGCTGTCATCCTACTCGTCAGAGTGATTATAAGTCAAATGGGTCGAGAAATGTTAGTGTCAGGTGGTTGATAACAAGCCAACTGCGTAGCTCGATGAAACAACTTGTTTTGAAAGTGAATATACCTGAAATCTGTCATTGCACAGGAAGAAACATGCACGCACAACCACGGCAAGTACAGAGGGTCAAAGTTGGACCAGGAAGTCCATCTGTAGCTGTTTACAACACACAGTTTGGGTAATAATAATTTTACCATCTGGCTTTGTGTTCTCTTCCAGATAAGTTTGGCTATAATTGGAGAGTTTGTGTGCAACATGTCCGATCTGACCACTTGCGTTTCTTGCCCCATCACATTTCTGTTTGCCATGTCTTTGGATCCCAGCAATGAATTTAGTGAGTACAATATCATTATTACTGACAGGAATAGACCATTTTTCACTGAATATATTTTGGTCTGTGAAAGCAGGGAAAGCACAGGTGGAATTAGCATTAATTACTTTCCCCACACTGCAGCTCTTCATTTACCTAGTCATTACCTGGAGGAGCTGTATACGAATGCAAACGTCTGCATCCGTTGCCCCGGACTTACCCTGACCAGCTCCCCGGTCCAAACTCCTGGAGAGCCACTGAGTGAAAAGAGCAGGTCATTGTCCAGATGATTCACAGTGAGTCCTCCCCCTCTTGCATCCTCTGCTGGTGAAACCCCTCATCTAAACACACAGAGTATTTCCAACATGTGAGAACTCGTCTGACTCTGACAGCCTCCTGTTGTGTGCTACATGTGTGAAAGGGCAAATCCGAACAATGTATCCTGACCTGATTCTCAGGACATAGTTTGGAGTTCATTTGTGAAAACAGCTTATCTGAGTCAGTCTTACCAGGACACTTGACAAGTCAAAATGTTAGCTGTGAAAAGGGTCTATGAAGACCAAAACTGCAGTTGTAATAAACAGGAATTATTCTGTAACCATTTTCTGTCATCCTCATGGTGACATGAAATGTGTTCATGACTAATAAGATTCTTCGGGGCATCCAGATCCTGATCTAAAACTGTGCCGCACCCTCTGTTTTGTCATGTTGCAACGCAGTAATGAACAGATGTAAACCTTTCACACCAGAATCATTAATGCAGCGGTTTCTGAATATATCCCACAATACATGTTGTTCTGCTGTCTCAGATTTAACAATGCACCACTCCAGGCTGTCTCTCACTCTTACACAAACAGCTCACACTTGACAATACCAACCACACACACACACACACGCACAGATAACAAAGCATCCACTCAGTCATGGTTGTAAGTCAAAATATCATCTTTACTGAGGGCTGTAGTAATTGTGATGTGTTTTTGTTGAGTTTCTTCTTGTTTTTGTTTGTTTCGTGGCCTGTGAGCGCAGCTGAAGCATTCAGTGATAACAGCAATAACACTTAATACATTCTGACAGGAGAAAAACAGTGCTTTTCATAAGAAACAAGATATTAGTCAGCAGTAAAGGTGATTAAAACTCCCTTTATAGCTACCTTTGTAGCCGGTAATAGTTTCTCTTGGTGGATATAAAAATGCTAAATATGTTATCCACACTATATTTGATCCATAACCTCATAAGAGCTGTTTCTACACTGGAGGTAGGTGTCGTCACAAACTAAGATTCAGAGTTCAATTTAAAATGTAACATTTAGTACCACTGTTTTTTTTTTTTTAAATGTCTCTGCGACAGCTGTGGATGGGCATTATGTTTTCAGATTGTCCATCTGTAAGTTTTTATGCACAGCCGTCCGTCCCATTCTTATGAACACGATATCTCAAGAATTTTCTTCAAACTTACATCACCCAGACTCAGAAGATGAAGTGGTTAGATTTCGGTGGTGGTCGAGGTCACGGTGACCTCCTGTCCTTCCCATTCTTGTAAACATGATATATCAGTGTTTCCCCTATAGTGTATTTGGGAGGGCGCCCTGCCCCCCCAACAGACACCCCCGCCCTGCCAACAGGATCCCCACCCAGAAATTGAAGTCATAGATTAAAAAAAAAAAAAAAAATTTAAATTAAATAAAAATAATAATTTTTATTTTAATCAAAAGGGCCTATAACAGGCGTTCTTTTTATCAAATAAAAAAAGCTAACTCTAATTTGCGCAATTTCAGAGTCTAATGCGTCGCTATCGTTTCATTACATTCATTAAAATGCATTTCTTCTCTCCTCTGCGACGGGAGGGGCTCCCCCCTCGCTCCTCTCTCACAACATACACATGTGCACTCACACCGGTACAGACACACCCACCCACACTCAGAGAGCGGAGGAAAGAGAGTGTTGCCGACATTACCTACGGTAAAAAAAAAAAAAAAAAAATCAACAACAAACAAACAAATTATTAATGGACGACCGGAGGTTCCCAAACGTTCGCCCCCCAGGCAAAAATCTCTGCATTTTTTAAACGAACCGTATGTGGCGAGGCGGGGAGCACAGCTAACTCTACAGTGGGTGCTAGCCTAAATGAGAGCATCTCTCCCAGCCCCGACCACAGTGCTTGCCAATCCCCTGCCCCGGTTAACGTCGCCACAACTAGTACTAAACACACCTGTTCCAGCCCTCCCACTGAGACACGTAGTAAGAAGCTGCAGACGGGTCACCACCGTCAGTCTGGCTTTGATCCAGCATGGCTGTCAGACTTAAGATACTCTGCATGGCTGTACAAGACTGAACTTGGTGAGTGAATTCATGAGAATGGATGGATGGGTGGCTGGGTGGGTGGATGGATAGATAGATGCATAAATAAATAAATGAATGAATAAATGAATTGCTAAAATTAATCCCCCCCTCCAAAAGCAAAAAAGCTAGGGGAAACACTGTATATCAAGAACGCCTTAATGGAATTTCATCAAATTTGGCACAAATGTCCTCTTGGACTCAAGGAAGTGATTAGCCAAGATTCTGGTAGTCAAAGGTCATTGTGGCCTCATGTTTGAACAACTGAAATCCACAGAATTTTCTCAAACTTGGCACAAACATCCACTTGCGCTCAAGAATGAGCTGATTAGAATTTTGGGGTCAAAGGTCAAGGTTGCTGTGACTTTACACCTGCCCCATTCTTGTGAATTTGATATTTCAGTAACTATTTGATGGAATTTCTTAAAACTTTGCATAAACGTCCACTTGGACTCAAAGATGAGCTGATTAGAATTCGGAGGTTTAAGGTCGCTGTGACCTCATGTCTGTCCCATTTTTGTCAAATGCCCACTGGACTCAAGGATGACCTGATTAGATTTTGGTGGTCAGAGGTCAAGGTCACTGAGACATCACATCTGTCCCATTATTGTGAATGTGATATATCAGCAACAACAGGACAGATTTCTTTCTAACTTGAAACAAACATCCACTTGCACTCAAGGATGAACTGATTAGAATTTGGTGATCAAAGATTGCTGTGACCTCATGTCCATCCTATTCTTGTTTACCTCAGGAACAACTGGACAATTTTTTTTAAAACTTGGCACAAACATCCACTTGCACCCAAAGCATGAATTGAATGTGGTGGTCAAACTTCAAGGTCTTTCTCTTGTCTCTTGTAAATTTCTTCAACTTTGGTACAAATGTCCTCTGGACTCGATGATGATTATATGATATATATGATATGATGATATATATATGATATGATGATTATAATTTGGTAATTATGAGAAACATTTCACACAAATGTTAATAGGACAAATCAGTCCTCTGTACTCCTGTAAAAATAGTCTCTGAGTGAAGACAGCATGTATTTACTGGAATCATACATGTCAATATCTTGTGATGACTGAGTTTGGACAGACATGGATATAAACTGCAACTTGACTTGCTGGCAGAGTCATAAAACTGTGAGGCAGTAATTCTAGTTTTTTTTTTTTTTTTTTGTGGTTGTGATGGAGAGTCAGCTCATGGGTAAAAGAGAGGTCCTGTCATGGACATTGTAAATTGGACAGGCCCAGTCAAAGCATTTTGATATGTGAGTTGTTGGAACAGGTGAAAAGAGGGACAAGGTGTGCCTTACAGGTAGATAGATTGATGATGCAACTGTAGTGACAGGGTTGGATGTACAGGGACAATGAAAATGGAGAGAGAGTGGCAGCACCCCATCTGTTTGCTACAGGCGAGAGAAATAATGATGGATTCATTGTTCAGTCAATTAGAATTCAAAGAGACAGAAGAGGGAGAAAGAGGGAGGGCAGGAAACGGAGAGAGACGAGAGCGTGGCGTGTTGAAGAGCCCCTGTGAAGGGAGTGTGATTTCACAGGCCAAGTGTGAATGGCTAACACGGCTGAGTGAGGGAGGTGAGAGCAGACCCTGAGGTGACGGAGGGATGATCTGTTGGAGGAGAGAGCCGCGGGTTGACGAGGAGAGCGGGGCTGAGGCTGAGTCCTGGGCCCATGCTAACATCTTTTTTCCCCCTATGTTCTGGCCTTTCATCCACACTGAGCTGGAGTTTTCCAACCTCCATACAAACTGAGATTTTCAGAAATGCTCATGAGTGGCTGAATTTGACTTTCCCTTGACTGCCTTTGATGATCTGTAATTGCTGATTTTGCATAATAGCACCCAAGTCATGTCACAAGTCATTAATTTTATTGTGTACAGGATGTGAGCAAGGAGAGGTGTTGTGAATCAGAAGGATAGAGAGATATACGGTACTTTACAATCACAGGAACTTTACCAAGAACCTTTTAAAGAACAATCTGCATTATATCTTGCTACAGTTTTGGAGTCCACTTGGCTACAGTCCGTCCTCTCCATTACCCCTGTCACTGCCCCTGTGCTACATCCATAGACTGTCAATTTGTCTCTATCAGGAATAACCCCTTGAGATGTACCATCTCATTTTCAGGGGGGTTCTTAACAACAAAATTACAATATATACAAGATACAAAATACAGTATAAACACAGCGAGCCAAACCATTTAACAAAAACAAAATAACAAGATAATGAAACAATAGACAATAGTCATGCATAATCTGGAGGTCATTCTCCAAGCAGAGCATGAAAATGAATCATTCATTCATAGATTACACAAAAGTATTAATGTCAGTGATATTACAAAATAAAGTTGTAAAACATAATAATAGGGATTGTGATTATGAACGTGTACAACTGCTCAGATAATAAGAAGACGGGGCATTATTGAACTGGCGGTAAGGTGATATGGACTGGATATTTACAAGAAGATTATTCCAACCAGGGGGAGTGTTAAGTGAACAAGTCTGACAAGTGAAGTCTATGCAGAAGCGCCTTAAACCTGCTTTTTTTCTAATAGCCAGCAGGGGGCGACTCCACTGGTAAAAAAAAAAAGGTCAAAGATTGTCTGTAAGATTATACCAAAATGACCTTATTTCTCACTGGATTTAATACCTGAGTGAGTTTATGGTCTCAACTGCTAGTTTCAAATCTTCCCCCAATACAACATGATGTTCATTTTGTAAATTATGGTCCCATATAGAGTAAAATAGATGATAAAGCAGGGTCAGTGAGTCCATCCAGTGCAACACGCAGGACTCATGACATAAAACCTTTAGTTTTCTTTCTGAGCTTCCTGAAACTCAGATCAGCTAGCATCATCTATCCCAGTTTAAAATGTTTTAGAAACATGTTTTAGTGTGCGGTTTAGCCGCCATTATTTCCAAAAACCAAGCAACGCTCAAGTTGCAGTACATCACTCTTCAGCTCCATGCTCTTGTTGGTACTATGCATGCTCTGGTTGGCTTGGACATGTAGTTTATGGACATTATTTCTGTAACACAGCATAGAATTTTATTGTGCAAATTACGTTCTTTGGTCCACAAACCTTGAGTTTGACATGTGAGGCAATTTGAATCCAGCACAGAGTGGCGGACTCCGCCACTAACAACAAATAGATTGAATCACTATTGGTAATAAAAAAAATAAAAATGGTACCAAAATGGGGTTTCATTGTATAGATATCTTAAGGGTTATAACTTTACTGTTTTCAACATTCAGAAGTCAATTATGTCCCCAATTTACCGCTTAGTTTAAAAAGAAGTACGATGAAGAGAAACAGCTGGCAACTGAAAGAATGACAGCCAGCAAGTAACCCAGCAAAATGACACAACTAATCGTGTCAGTGCCGTTAAAGCAATCAGATGTTTTGCCAGTCTGGCATCTTCAATCTGCCTTTCCACCTCTGCACAGCTTCACATCTATTCACAGCAGCAACAAAATGACTCTCTGCTGTCTCATCACATTCAAACTTCTTAAAAAGACATTACGTTTAAATCTTTCTATCTTCACAAATGTGGCTTTTAGTTTCTGAATTTTTTGTTCTTATGTCTCTTTTTCTTGGCTCCTTGTTCTTTGTACCTTGAACTGTTCGGTCACAAAGGTGTAGTGATTCTCTACATGTACACAAACAGAAACGACCCAAAGGAACGGGGACATGGGGTGAGCAAAAGGGTGTTAGAAGACGATGAGTGTTTGTGCAAGAAAGGTAGCTACTTGTAAAGAGTGAGAATGGCGATGGGACGTTGAAACAGGGAGAAATCACAGCCCAGCCCTTTTCCTGACAGCTCTGCCCTCCCAAATGACCACAGGAGGAACATAACGATATACGCCTCCCTGCGGGGCTGCTGTTTACTCTTACTGTTGTCCTGCTCTGCAACAGTGGAACCTTTTTGCTGGCACAGCACTTTTCCACTGAGACCGTCGGTGCTAATTCAATTAACCAGGCACTTTGTTAGGGCTCTGCATTACACATCTGTATGCAAATCGACTTGCTCACAGAACTTATGAATTCTAAATGATTACCTTTGCATGCTGTTGCCACAGATGGGTTTCCCTGTTACAAACGTAATCTGGTTTTGGAATGTATATTTAATGCTGATTAATTTTTTATATCGCAAACCACGGCGGGGAAGGAACGTGGTTTGAAAAATATTTGAATCAGTAATACATTGAGCTGTGGCCCCACAACAGGTGAGGAAAGGCAGATCCGTGTCTTTTTCCCTCCAGTCAAAGATGGAATAAAGTTACACTCTGTCCTTACAGGTCTTCAAGGTCCCAGACTGGTGGGCAGTGAGAACAGATTCCTTTCTGTGACCAATGAGCCTTGAAGAATAGAGAAAATGACCTTTGAGAGCTGCTGAGACTTAGATGGAGGACGGAGGGAGGAATGAAGCAGGAAAGAGGGGAAATTAAAGTTGCAGAGGAACTTGAAATGATCTGGACTGTGTGAAAAGCGAGCACCGAGGGGAGGAGATATGACACACACTGAGTCACTAATGAGACTTGTCATGCTGATGATGGCTGAAGAGGATGGGAAAAAGATATTTCAATATGTCGTGAAATATTTGGAATAGCTGAGAAGCATCTGGTTTAGCAAATGCTCTGCATATTTTCAACCTTTTTCCATGAATTCATTAGAGGGGTGTCATGTTTCAACCCCGTCTCCTGGAAACTAAGTTTGTGTATTACCAGATTGTTTTCATAACTGCGTTGTGGTGAAAACATAATTCCTGCCTAAATTATGTTCACAGACAATGTTTCTCTGAAACAATACATTTATATAATACAGTGGATTTGTATGGAGGTGGTTGGGGTGGATGGCAGGAGTACAGAACACAGGACTTTCAAGCGCTTAGACATTTTGCTACAAAAGCACTTTGGTTCAGGTTAGAGAAAGATCATCATGAATAAATCTTAAGTCTGAAGTCTGATTTTTGATCAATATTGTAGTCACTCTGACTTTGCAAGTTTGATTATTTTGGAGGAAAACAAATGAAATATGTTAGTATAGTATTATAGTATCAATATTTTTGTGACTTGCCAGGTACATTAAAGCTACCACAAGGAGTTTGAACTGGTTATGAAACAGTCTCAGTTTATCCCTGATGCCCCCGCATGACCTACGAGACCATCTACGAGCAGATCAGCTGCTATTCCTAATGTCTGCCTCCAGGTCAGATTCTCCTTGAGATCAGATGAAACAAGTCCGTGTTTACCCGGACAAAGTAACAGTGAGTAGTATGTTAGCCAGTTAAAAAAATCAAGAGGGGGTTTTTATTTGGATGATTTTATTTTTGACGTTATATTTTGTGGTTAACATGGTGGAGACACTACTGCTTTTGTCCAAAGATGCTTCCAAAACTAACAAAATATGAAATTTTCTAGTAGTAGCTTTAATTAACATTTCTGTTAACATATTTGGTCGACATTACATTTTCCTCAAAATGGCTAAAACAGTGTATGAGATTTATTAGTATGTCAGAAACCTTAGTGTAAAGCCATTATTAGTGAATCTCACATTGTGCAGGCGCAGCGGTGGACACCACAATAACATAACAGGAAGGATATCACATGTGCGTCCTCCAAAACACACCCGCAGCGTGAAATCCTGGAGGTTGTAGAAACCAGTTTGGGAGAGGGGAGACAGGTAGGATCGGATTTTATCTTGTGTGGTGTTTAAAATGATCTACATGAATAACAATGTTGAAACTGAGAATTTTGAACCGGGTGTTTTACAACTGATATTATATTTTTGTTATTACAGAGAGTAAAGTACTAAAATAAAGGTTGAATACTGGCACCACATCAAGCGTCAGTGGTTCCCTACCCGAGCTGCAGCTCTACTGTCGCTCCTCTACAGGTGGTGTCGTGATGTGATGACCTCCACCAGATGACGTATATCAAACCTCAAAACTGTTTCCCTCTGAGGTGGCACAGCTTCAGCTAAAACTGTCAGGGCAAAGAAACAAATATGCTTCTCTGTTTAGTTTCAAATCATTCACAAACTAAAGACCCAAGATAAACATGTGAAAATTATTTAATTAGGAAATCCTGCATTTAGCAGGTGGATGAGATGGAGGAGGATTGTACTAACAGCTTGATTACCAAACTAAATTTCCAAGCTGAGCTGGTCTTGAGAATTTGCAGCTGAGAATGTCACACACAGTAAATTGTAGGCTCTCCTAAGCACTGTGGGACTAGTAGTTTTAATGAACAACATACTGCAGACCGTAAGCACAGATGGACGTCCTCATAATTGTGGCAATGCTTTCCTTTAATCTTGTCAAGCACAAACTAGTGTTTCCCCTGGTGGAACATTTTCTTTGTTTTGACGGTTTACTGCCTTCAGGATATTTTGTGAAGTTTTTTGGTGAGATTTTGCACCAGGAAAGTGGCACTTTTGGCAAGGATCGGGGTCAGATACACAGGCAACTTAACTGCGGTTACTGTAAGTCCGAGGGGAGACACAGTAGGCTACAGTGTGTATTTCTGTGCAATATTCTTGGCTTGACTAAGGCATGTTCACGTCAAAAGTTTGTATTAAAATGACAAACTGCAACCACATCATGATGCACATGTGAGACTGCATGTTGGATGTTCCCTTCTCATAGTTTAACAATCCCTGTGGACCACTGCTGCTACTGTTTTGCTCATTAGCTAACACTACAGAACTGTTTCTTACACTGGACAACCGTTCATCTGGGACCAAAACAAACATGGTAACCAAATGTGTTTTCTCCTCCCTGGTGAGGCACTGCAGATTTACTTAAGATGGAGGACACAGGTTTCCATTTTTGTTTTAGAAGAAACTTGTTTTGAAGAAACTTTTGTGGCAGATGTGCTCTGGACTGAACAAAAACAGTTCAGAGTTCAGAAGCCCTTTGTAAGTTTGAAATATCTAAGTATTTTATGTATCAATTTAAAATGTTTTTGTTTTGTCATAATTTGAAAACATAATATTGAGGCAGAACTTTTATTTGGTACATTTAATCACGATTACCAGCTGCGACGACAGGGCCGGTATTGTTTTCAGCTTGTGTGGGTGTATGTTTGTTATCATGACAAAATGTGGTCCTGGGGACACACACTGGAGCAGAAACCACCACAGAAGCAATTTTGAGTAGTTTGCCAGGTGTTTATACGTCTGTGGACAGATTTTCTCAATGCAATAATGTCAAAACCGTGCAAGATGAAGTCAGAAAACTTCACAGATGTGTAGTTGAGAGTAGCTCCCCACTTTACACTCCTGTTCTATTTTTTTTTTTAATTTACTTTTTTGTTAGTGTGTGTGTTGTCAACATCAAAATGTAGGCCAAGTTCCAAGATGGGTTTGGCCCAAGCAAGAGCAGAAGTAAGGGGATAAGAAGTAGGGAAGGGAACTGACAACCTCCTGAATAAAACTAACACCGGCAGGTGGACCATATAGACACGTCCTACTTGTGAGTGTTTATGTGGGCGTGCGTGTGACTTGTGCCAGGTCCGTGTGTGTGCTTGCCTTTCTGTGGTCAGTTTGGTAGGATTTTATAAATAAATTATTTCATTCAAACATTCATTTATGCATATGTAGTTATAGATCTTACAAATGTAATTTTCATGCAAAACAGGTCCACCCAGTGGAAAAAAAACAATCATCTCGCAGCAACACTTTAAAAGTAGCCCAATTCCATGCTAAAAACAGGACCTGGCAACCCTGGAAACACCTACTGTAGTGAGAATTACCACTGAGGAGGTTCTGAGTACTTTACAGGTACTTTACAGGTCTTTGTATACCTGTCTGTGGACAGTTATTGTCAACATGATAGTGTTACAACCTTGAAGATGCAGTCATGAAACTCTGCAGGTGTGTGGCTGAGATCAAAATGAAGGTCAAGTATGAAGATGGTTAGGGTCCAAACCATGTGCACTAAGTTCTCATGTAATAATGTAGTAATAACTACTGAGTATAAAAATTGATGAGCGCTGCGGCTGGTGTGATCCCATCGCAATGTGGCCTCATCTGTAAATGTAACAGCTCACTTCATAAATATTTTTTAATTCAACAAGTAATCAATTGAACATAAACCAATTAAATTATGTATAATTTTCCAGGAGGCATCCTCCAGAGATGATAAGAGAGACTAAATAATTTATCATGTTTAAATCTTATATCGATCAGCTCTAAGAAATAATGATAAGCTGGATTGTTCACAGACCGTCCTATCTTGATTCTTAGCACGTCGTCTGTGGTTTACTGGTTATACTTAGTGACATGAAAGGAGAAGGAAAGACAGACAGACAAAGACAGACAAGGACATTGACAACAATAGACAGAGACACTGGAGAAGGAAAGATGGAGCCACAGTGGGGGTGTTGTCACTCTGCCCTGCCGTCCTTGCGTGAGGCTGAAAGATCACCCGTATCCAGTAGCAACAGATGAGGAGGAGCACTGAAATTCTTCATCCTTTGCACCCATTCTATCACCTGCACCCGCTCTCATGCCGGCATCATACTTCATCATCATCCCACAGACGTAAAATGCACAGTTGATCAGCTCGATATTCTCTTGTTCTGCTGATGTACAGTCCACTGACACCCGCCATGATAGCAGGATCCGTCTGACTCTATCCCCACGGTGACCGCCATGGCAACCAAGGTTGATGCAGACATGCTGCATGGCAGTGGATTTAATTACTGTGAGAGTAATCAACATGCACATGCACACACACACACACCAGCCCATTCTCTTCAACCTGTGTATGAATAACATGACTTAAGACTTTGACATTGCATACATATGATGCATTAAGTCCAATTTTGTGTGCAGGTGATACACCAGTTCGCCCATTAAAGAATGTCAGGTGATGTAACATCTAGAGCGTATCCTCCGAAGACCCATCAATTCCTTTTGGTCCTTGGGACATGACACTGAGGCCTTTATTTGAGTCCTAATGTACTCTGAACATCCCACATCCTGGGCTTTCTAATGATGCAACACACATGGAGGTGTGGCCAACATAGAACATCTGTCATTTCAAAATGGCAGGAATTGCAACATAAACATTTTATTGTTGTAAGAGAGAGGAGTGATCAAATTCATAAAGATGTATTGTTCTTGTCTTCCTGAGGATGTTTTTTGATTTATGAGAACCTTAAGTATATTATATTAAGATTTTAGGAGTCAATAGTAATAGCAGGACGTGCTTCTTCTCATTTTTAGACATTTTCCATACATACGGAAGCAGAGTGAGTGTGGCAAAAAAAGATTTTGATCCGTGTGACCACATGATCAGCCTGTAACAAATGACAAGTTGCACGAAGAAAACGGCTTTCTGGACCATCCTGCCTTTATTTGATCTGGCTGCTACAAATAGCTGGATCCAGTACAGGTCAGACCACCAGGCCTCTGGGAGACCCGCCAAAGACAGGTTACAGTATTTTGATTTCAAGCTTTTCAAGAGGAAATGTTGTTAAAATTTTCCAGCCGACCATTGTGAGACCATCCATCAGTGGTTGGCAATATCTTCGCCCCGCCGCTTCCTCCCGTCCTCTCGAGTCTCAGCTGGGAGATGTGCACGAGCAGTGAACTCACTTTGTCCAATAAACGAAATAAACTCATACAATACAACCATACACTCTATGAATTTAAGTTTCTCGCTTTTACTGATCTAAAACAAGCTTAATTGGCTCGTTAACTCCTCGTAAAACACATTTCATTCAGACTCGACAGAAAAAAATGTAAAACTCACCTAAACCATCTTTGTTAGTCTGTCCACTGGTACAACAATCACCAGCTCTGGTTTGGTCAAATTCAATCCTTAATTCACTAGATGAAAAGAGTGTAAAGAGTCTCACTCTGCAGGTTGTTTACCTCTCACTCCTCACCCAGCTCAGAGCACTCGTGGTCCAGGCAGAGTGGGAGTGTGCTGTGCCGCTGGATGAGACCACACTGAGAAGCAGCAGCTGTCACTCTGCAGACCATTACATTAGCAAAATAAAATGACAGATATCGGCCCAAAAATCGGCCAAAAAAACCCACCGGTGATTGATTCAGCCCATCATCGATGGGCGGTATATTTGTCCAATCGCCAAACCCTAGTCTCAACCACAGTGTGGTTCAGATCATCAACTTGATGACCTTGTAGTTTTGTTGCAGAAACCCAAACAAACAGCGGCTGTTTCACATCAGTTTTTATTATTATTAACATGACAGTAAGAGTCACCTGACTAATGGGAAGGACTGGTGTTTGCACTGCATGCACACAGTTTAAAGAGGCCAGGTTGCACACACATATACCTACCTATAGTATTAGAGCTTCCGTTGAAACTTCATCAAAATTAAAATATGTCTTTCTGCAATTTTCAAATCACAGGAGGTGCAATGTTTGTCAAAGCAAAATATGTGTCAAAAATAAATGAGTGTTGTGAGACAGAAATGTGCTGTCCTACAAATCACATTCTACAGACTTAAAAAAACATCTTCATTTGGTACAGATTGCTGCAAAAAAATCACAGTATATTCATTTTAACATGATTTTAATCAAAATAAGACTAATGATGTAAAAATTATCATTACCTCTAATATCGCAAATCATATCGCAATTGGAATATCAGTCAAAAAATCAGCCCTAAACAGTATAAACGCATAAACACTCCTTCATAGAGACAGGCATGTGCACTCACATGGATGCAGCCGAACAAACATGCACAAGTTCTGAAAACACAGGTACATGAACAAACGTATACACACAATCATGCTCATAATCGCATGGCTGCAAGTTCACACATACACATGTAAACCACTGATACACAAATATGCTAATACATACTCATCTCCAAGCACACATGCTCACACTTTGACTGACTCATCTCACACACTTACAATCACTGAGACATGCATGCACACGCACAAACACACTCTGACAACACACACACACACACTCAGGGCATCTGTTTATCTGGTGACCAATCTTAATTGGAGCTGCTATTCCTGTCCGATGGGTCCTCCTCCTGTCTCATCCCTCCCCTCCTCTTCCCCTTCATCTTCTTCCTCCTCCTCTTCCTCCCCAGTCTTGCAAACACTCCTGCCTTGTCTTTTGTCCTCTACTCACCTCCTCCGTGTTTCTATTTTGGCTGAGATGAGCCGACCTTCCTCTCTTTGTCTATCTGCAGGAGATCCAGAGTTCTCATCAAACATGACCTCTCAGCATGGCCTCTCCCTGTTCTCTCCCTCTCTAGTCTCACTTTCTTCTCCCTCCTCCTCTCCTCTGTCTGTCCTTCTCTGGCTTGCCTTTGTTCTCCTCTGCATCAAGTGAGAGGGACAGAGGGTTGGGACCTGCAGCAGCGAGTGGTGCTGAGTAGAGGCTTTGATCAGACGGGAAGGCAAGAAAGGTCGCTGACAGACTGTTAGAGCTCATCCTCGGCAGCCTTAAGACGTGAACTGTAGCTCAATCCATTAAACACACACAGTGGAGAGTGTGCATTAGAAAGAAAACAAGGCGAATGTGCTGTTAGCTGTGCTGCCATTACATAGTGTTGATAATGATATACACAGTAGCTTTGTTTTCTTTGATTATGCCTCATCTCCCTCCTCCTTCAATATTTACTCCATATCTGGTAAAAATTAGTCTCATTTTTTAGATTCATTCAAATGACTGTTTTCATGTTTTGCCGCAGACAGAATTTATGAATGTAATTGCCCTAACCTTTGAAAACAGCCTCACAGCAAAACAAAAACCACACTCTTGTTACCCAGCAGCTCCAAATAATTTCTAGGATAAGCTGTAAAAATGATAAGGTTGGCTCATTCTGCAGAGATCGTTTCCTGCAACACGTTATTTCCAAGCAGATAAATAAACCTTCACAACTCAGCAACTTGGTAACACAACCGGAATCCACAGTAGAGAGTCACGTATGGCTCCTGTCTAACCAAAGTGAAAGTATTGAGAACTTAACTTCTTGAAAAAGAGATCTGCTCACTGATTTAGAGAAAAGTTGTAAACCACTGTATTTGTCATTCACAAATCATATCCCGTTTAATATTTTACTACTACATGCTTTCATCTTCAGTCTATAAATCTTTCCCGTGGATTAATGAACTTTGGATTTGATATTATTATTTGATATTGAAATGCTGGATTGCTTCCTCCAGGGGGCCATAGGAGTGAGTTGATCCCCCCACCCCAAGCGTAGGAGTTAAAGGTTTGACTGCAAAATGAAGTGTGAGTTGATCAGGTGGATCAGTGCAGCACCACAATAATGATGGTGTTGTGCAGGGCCTCAGTGATAAAACAATAGCGACAGCTATTGGTGATAGACACAAGTAAAATGTTTGATAGTTTCATTTAAATGCGTTGAATGTAAACCGCCATGAAAGAACAAAACGACTACATGGAAGCCTTTTATATCCCTTGATAACGGACACATGAACAGCCAATCGTTTAACAGATGACTCCACATGTGCTCCCTCCCTGGCCTATCACATACCTAGGTGCTACAGTGACACTGGAACAGCCAATCATTTCACAAGTATGTTTTTCAGTTGCCCTGTAGACATGTGAGAAACAGCATGGAGTTGCAGGTGAGACAACATCATCATGAGTGACATGTGACACGAACAGAAAAGGCAACAAAATGAGTGCAGATGAAAAATGACAGGTCAGCTCACCGATGCGGCAGTCTGTTGAAAGTTAGGCGCTCGTTCAGACAGAGGGAGGTCAGAGTGTGCTGGTTGTTTGCGTTGAAAGAAGCCTGCTGAGGTGGAGTAGCAGGAAAGCATTGCGGAGTAGAAGAACGTCATGCTCGGCCTACTGCCACCACGACCCAACAACTGCTGATAAGCGGAAGAAAATGGACAGATGGATGGATCAACAATTATTAGAACAGCATTGTGTGTAAACTGCAGGAATAGCGGCCCAACCAACATGGTAATACAACAACTTGTTATATAAGCTCAGCTGTTTCCACCCTTCAGAGTACACAACATACCATCAGTCACAAGCTACATGATCGATAATTATCAATATGTATTGATATGAAACTTCACTATCATGATGGACTTTTCAGCTATATTGCCCAGGCCTATTTGTACTGGACCTTTGTTACTTGTCAACCCTCCTGATTTTTCATTGGTCTTTCAAGTTTCCCATATTTCTCCTAATTTATGACAAATTTATGGCACTGTATGTATAAACCTACAACTCCAAGAATCAGCAGCTGCACCAAATGTCATGATGTGGAAAAGAGCTGCTTGCACCTGCTGTGTGGCTGTTTCCAGTGTTGCTTAATACATCAAGGTTTGCGGGTCATGGCTAGGTCTGGGGCTTCTATGGCTAGGGAGTCCCAGACCCGTGAAACATCAAGCACAGTCATTTTTCCCCTAACCCTAAATAAGTGTTTTAGGCCCTAAACCTTTCCAGATCTTCACAGTTTTGTCACATAGAACATAATTAGTTTGTACAACAAGCACAAATTTCACACTCGCACCTCGCTCACCTTCCTGTCCTTAGTGAGCGACAGATGAAGAGTGAACTGAAGAGAACTAAGACAGAGAAATACAGGCAAAAAGAATAATTTACTTTGGAAAGTTTGAAAGGAAAACTAACTATCATACCCTTTGAAGAACATTTGTAGAATATCAATTTTCTGTATTATACTCTCTTTAGAAAGTGGACCAGGTTAAATGTCGTAGTCCTATTGTATTTCCAAGCTAATAAGCGTCAGTTATAGATCATCTGTAGCATCTGTTTGCCAAAAAATGTGTAGGCCTACTTATTATTTTGTTCTTTTCATTTTTTAAAGTGGCCAGAATGCAGGAAACAAAGTCTATCAAAGACCAAACTCCCAGACCCCAGCCTTGGTTTCAATAGCCTCCCTTTTTTTGAGATTGGCAAACAGGCATTGTGGTAAAAAAAAAAAAAAAGAGGGAGCTAAGCCAAAAGGCAAAGCTTTCGATTTACCAGTCGTTCCAGCCCTCGCTTTTGGTCATGAGCTTTGGGTAGTGACCAAAAGAACGAGGTTGTGGATACAAGTGGTCAAAATGAGCTTCCTCTGTACGGTGGCTGGGCTCAGGTTTAGAGAGAGGGTGTGGAGCTCAGACAGCGGGAGGAGACTGTGGGGTCGACCCAGAACTTACTGGAGGGATTATGTATTTCATGTGGCCTGGGAACACCTTGGGATCCCCCAGGAGGAGCTGGAATACTCTGCTTATCCTGCTGCCAGAATGACCCAACTTCAGATAAGTGGAAGAAGATGGATGGATGGATATGATGAAAAACAATGGTATACACTGTACTAGTGTTATTTTAGCTGAGTGTTTGATAATGCCGTGTGAATGTTCAGACAGTTAGTGGTGAGAAAGGGCAGTCTTCAAAGAGAGGAAAACTTTCATTAACACTGAAGGAATCGTTAAACATTCGGTTACAGCCCACCCAAGTTAATTAGTAACTTCATTAAGATGAGTGGCCATGAACTGGGATCATTGCCTCCCATCATGAAGCTGCAGGAGTAACAGGTGTATTTTTTAATGCTTATTTAAGCTTTCAGGAGTAGAGGATGTTCAGCCTCAAGAATATTTCCAGAATTAAGCAGTTTTTTTACTCCCCGGTTATTTGGAAGAAGCCAATGATGGGAAAATTTGCCTTCAAGTCAATGCAGCACTTGCAAGTTTCTGTCCAAAATGAAACACTTTTCGGGTCACATTAAAGCACTGCGGGTTTTGCACCAAGCCTTATCAAACATGCAGCATTAGGTCTTGTTCAGACTGTCAGCCCAAATCTGTTTCTGTGGCATATCCAGACTGATTTTAGAAAGTCTGGGCAGCAAAATAGAACCTGAAATGTGTTTTTTTGCAAATTGCGTCCGAGCCACATTTGTAGGTGGTGTGAAATCAGATTCAAGTCACATTTTTACAGACGTGTCTCAGTCTGGATGCTCAAATTGGACTTCCAAGTATATTCTGGCTCACCATGACAACATCAAATCCAGAATGACGGACGTGCATCAGAGCATCACAGTGTATACCAGCCTCCTTTGTTGTTGAGGTTCTGCACTGCGACTTTACAGCTCAGCTGTTAAGAAGGTGAGATGATGGAGCTCCATTTCTTGTTGCATCACCAGCTTTACATCACAGCAAGCCATGCAGATAGGGTTGTGATGTCAGGAAACAAAAATCCAGTCTTATCACTCGCAAATTATAGTGTGGACAGTCTGTCTCAAAGATGATGAGAAGATGATTTACCTTGAGTCTGAACAAGGCCTAAAGTTTATGGGTTGTTGGCTGGAGGCTGTTATAAATATACTGTAGATTACAAAGAAGAGGTATATAAAGCTTTGCCTTTGGAACTACCAACGTGTTGTATATCATTTTTTACTGAAAATAACTTCTCCATAGAATATTAAATAATATCTTTATTGTTCTGCGCTAAATTACAGGAATTGAAATGGGTTTCTTAATAATTACAATAACACTTAAAGAGGTAGCAAAAACTCATGTCTCAGCTGCTACTCTAATGGGGCTTTTCCACTGGAACTTTTGGCTGTGCTGAGTCAAACTGTGTTGCGCTTATGCATTTCCATTACCTCTCATAACACACCAAGTCGTGCCCAGTAGCGCCTGAGACAGACCGTCTCCACAGTAGGACCAAAGCGAGTCTCTGTGGCTTGATGTTTTTCTTCTGTGTTCCTGTTTCTACTCTCAGGTATCTATTGGACTGTTTCATGTTCACTTTCAGCTGGATAGTTAATGTTACTGCTGATGAAAACATTTCCTGATTTTATTGCTTCATAATAAAAGTGTTTAAAAAACAAAATACTGGGAACTTCTATTGTGAGAAATTTATAGGAAATGAATTTTTCTTTGCCATTTTACAAATGTTACAAATGCTAAGTTCATCTTCACTTACAAGACTTCAAGCAGGCAACCTGTTGTCATGGAGATGCAAATCCCTGCTGTGCTGGGTTGACGTGCTGAGTCAAACTAAGTCTAGGCAACCAGACACATGTATGGAATAGGGATATAAAATATGCGTGTACCTCCTTTAGTCATAGCCAAGGATAAAGCTTCTTCTTTTTACATCATTAGTAATTACCTTTGCATGTGTGCACTTTGAGGTCAGGAATCGTCTTTGTTTGTTTGTTGGTTATTCATTAGTTTATTTATTTATGTAGTCCAAAAGTAGACAAGTTCAATATAAATTCTGAGTTTAAAAAAAATGTAGAATGTCAAGTCCTTCTCGTTGTTAAAAGCCCCCCCAAAATTAGCTACAGCCCTTTGCAGTGATGATAATAATGGCAAAAAGTGTGAAATATTGTACAGTGTTTATTTTGGCTTTGGAACTTCATTTTGTTTCTGTATGGCAGACTGAGTTTGAAGGGTCGACAGGACATGAGGCAGAATACAGTAGCTGGCATTCTTCTGCTCTCACACTGAGAGGCATGGACTCCACACTGCTCACACAGCTCCAAGGTTATCTATATATCAAGTCCAGAAATACCCAAATGCTGTGTGTGCGCTGTTTGTGACGATGTTTTTGTACCAACATTATAAGTGCTGACTCCAACAAAGGAGCCCTGTTGAGACCTGCAGAAGTTGGTTAAAAGGTGGGGGAATGAGAATGCTAAGAAAAGCATCAGGAGGAGGAGAGAAAACAGGAGACAATATGGTGAACAACTGGAGGGAAAGCAGAGGAGAGCAGCTCGTGTGCGAACTGTTGTGGAGGGTTTCTGTCCCACAGGGCAGCAGGGGCTGAGTCAGGATGGTGCACAGGTGAGTGCTGGCCCAGGTGAAGCTGTAATTTCCTGTCCGTAGTGTGTGTGGGCTTTGCACCTGCAGAGAGACATCCTGAAACACAGCTGCTCGCCCTCAGCGAGGCACGGGCCAGTTAGGTAATAAAGATGCTAACAGTATGACTAACTCGCACACTCACATATGTAGCTCCAATCTGCGCTTTTCATCTGAACTGCAGAACCACCCGGTTGTTCTGCATTATACAGCTAGTGGGCTGTTCGGTTCAGCAGGAAGAGAAAAAGGTGCCAGACCAAATGTTACATTTGTGCTAAAAAGCACAGACACATTGGCCTTTTGGTGAACATTAAGCAAATGCTTTGAACAGGCGGTGTAAAAGAAACCAATCACAGTTGGTGGTCTGCAGAGAATACTAATGACTGAGCTTGACCATTTGAACATCAGAAAATGATCCGGCAATGCCTGTAGAAATCAAATAAAAGGATACTTGAAGCCGCATAGTAAAAGAGCAAGCTTTCACTGCTTTGGGCAATTAGAATGAGCTGGGTAACTTCCATCATTAAAATGTTTAAGATTTTCTCAGTCTCTCAATTACCTTTTGCATATGTAAATGGAGCATATGTTTAGCCAGTAGCCGTATCTTTTAATGCGCTGTTATACTGAAGCGCTGATGTATTAGCTCTTAAAATGATTGTTACGTTTAGCTCCATGCGGCGTATGCTAATCACCCCGCAATGTTTTACAACATCTGGGGGAGAATATCAAATTATATCACTACACACCCCACTTTGGTCTGCGCTCACTTGTGTGAATATTAAAACAGACACATCCACATGATAAAATAGTGATGATTGAGGGCTGTTAGATGTGGCTAGTGTCAGAATTGTCAGTTGTGCATTGGGGAAGTCTGTAGGAACATCAATAGACAATGGCCCGAGGTGGGACTGAATAATTCACAGAGTGAGGAAGCGACGTGTACTGTTTTCTCTCCCCCATTAGGGAGACGCACAATGCGGCAAGAGCCCGGCTGCATTATCTTTGATCTGTTCCTGTAACTGAAAGGGAAAACAATTAAAACAATTAATTATCATGAAGTCATTCCGTTGGAGTGATTCGTGCTTTTGTGGTGATGTGATGTGATGTGTGTTACACCAACATGTACTGATGAAGATTAGCTGAGGTGGACAAATTTGGCACTTTTTATTTAGATTTCTCAGTATATTAAATATATACTTTCCACATCCAATCCTAATGACAAAGCAAGACATGAGTCAAAAAAAAAGAAAAAAAGACAGAGGACAAAGACAAAACAAGATACAGAATCCTGAAAAATTCCCCCCAAAAGTTAGGACGCTCTCTTATTGAATGTAACGATGATGCAAATTATTTTCAACCTTTATCCAACTGAACGCACTACAAAAACAAGATATTTAATGATCAAACTGATAAACTTTATTGGGTTTTTTTGTAAATATACACTCATTCTGAATTTGTTGCCTGCAACACATTCCGAAAAAGTTGTGACAGGGGAAACAAAAGACTGGAAAAGTTGTGCAATGCTCAAGGAACATCTGCTTTGAACATTCAAAACGGAAACAGGTAATTGGTAACAGATGAAGGCATTATGATTGGATATTAAAGGAACATCCTTAAAAGGCTTGTTCAAGCGAGGATGGTGTGAGGTTCATCTCTTTGTGAAAAACTGCATCAGCGAACAGTTTTTCAACAGTTTTCTCAACACAATTGCAGAACATTTAGGGATTTCACCATCTACAATCAATAATATCATTAATAGAGTCAGAGAATCAGGAGAAATTTTCTGCATATAGGGGGCAAGGCTGAAAACCGACATTGAATGCCTGTGACCTTTGAGCCCTCAGGCAGAAGTGCAATAAAGATTACTACATGGGCTCAGAGGAGCACTTCTGAAAACCGTTGTCAGTAAACACAGACTCTACCATGCAAAGAGAAAGACATAAATCAACAACATCCAGATATGATGCAGACTTGTCTGGAAGGTGGAAAAAGTGTGCTGTGGTCTTACAAGTCCACATTAAAATATTTTATTTGGAAATCATGGACATTGATTCCTCCAGCATAAAGAGGAAAAGGGCCACCCAGATTGTTACCAGCACAATAAGTTCAAAAGTCAGCATTTGTGATGGTATGGAGGTGTGTTAGTGCCCATGGCATCATGGGTAACTGTATGCTGCCATCCAGACAGCATCTTTTCCAGAGACGTCCCTGCTTATTTCAGCAAGGATAAGTTGTGCTGTTTGAATGGTTGTTGTCTTTTCCATATTCAAATAATAACAAATATCTTTTTTTCCTGTGTAGTTGTGTATGGAGGTATGTGGATTTCCAATGTTTAAGTATCAGTTTATTTAATATAGTTGAAGCAAACAGTAGTAATTCAACTCCACGTATCACTGTGTCCTGTTGTAACATAGCTTGAAATATACAAATTCACAGATTAAGATTTAATTTCATCCCCAGTATCTCAGATATCATGTTCTACATCAAACCAAATCTTCTGAATTTTGCTGCAGTCCCAAAATGTGCAGTTCAGTTAATCTGATGTATTTTCATATTTTAATCATACAAATTGGGAATTCAAGATTTACAAGACAAACGTACAGTGCACACAGATGCATGAACAGTGACACTCCCTGAAGGGAAAGAAATAAACCTATTTTTTGTGTTGAGATAGTAGGATACTACAACACAAGTTGTGTTGTAGCCTCTTTGAAAATCATTGCAGCCCACTCGTCCTACATTTCTTTCCCACCGCTGGAAACAGGCCTCAGAGAAGAGGATGACGATGTTTTCCTTACACTGTGTTCCCAGCCAGTCCATCTTCCAGCCTCAAACTGAGTTTTTTTTGTTTTTTGTTTTTTTTTACAGCACTTGTTCTATTTTTTGATGACAGCAGTTTGTGTTTGCATAGGGTCAGCATTTTGTTCTACTGCTGGCTGTATGAAGGCAACATTTTCTACTGCTTCAGGCAGAGTGCTCCATTGTTTGATCTGCTTCAAAACGGCTCAATTTTCCTCGTGCGGAACGCTGGGAACAATCCCTTGCCACTGGCTCCCAGAAATAGTGGCCTGTGAGGGATGGCAGATGTGAACACATGAATATTTGAACTTTTAACAAGGTGAAAATGCAAAAAGGGGCTCTCTTTGGTGCATTTAGTGTCTGCTTTAGGGCCTTTCAAGTGTATTTATGCCTCGAGTTCCTCTTAATTTTTCACCCTAACTTACACACAAACACTCCCACACATGTACAAGACCCCACTTGAACTCACAAGTATCCTCTTCGCCTGCAAGGAAAAAAAAAAAGGCGACTGAATGAAGACAGACCGGAGGTAGGAGGTGCTAGAGCTGGCACAGGTGACAGACTGAGGATAAGAGAAAAAAGGAGGAGGAGGAGGAGGCGGCTTCACAGTGAGTGGCGCTCCTGCTTAGAGGAGGTCAGGAGAGGGTTAAGTGAGGTAATTGGCATAGGATGCAGGTGCAGGTGTTTTCTCAGCTTCTCAACTTGAAAGCGTGCACGCGCGCACACACACACCCGCACATACGCGACTACAGTCTTATAAAAGCAAAAGCCCGACTACGCCAATTAGCCGTCGGTGAAGGTCAGTGAAGGTCAGCGTGTGTTCAAGGGAGATAAGTTTCCCATTAATGGGTGAGTACCTGTACTCGACTGTATAGGCTCTGAGTCACTTTCAGTCGCACACACACACACACACACACACACACACACACACACACACACACACACACACACACCGGACTTAGCACACTTGCGCAGGTATTCATCCTAAAATAGACCTTCCAATATGCAGACAGAGCATTGTTTTTGTTTGCTGACTTGCCCACAGCTCAAGAAAGAAGTCATAAATAGAAAAATCTTTGAGACGGAGCGAGTCGGACTGAAGTTTCCAGTTCAAAATATCAAAAAGGAGTAAACCTGCATTGTTTAATTTATCTCTGTTTTATAGCTGCTGTCACGTCTCACAGTCTGTTTCTTTTGGTCTGAACCGTGGTGGAAAGGCTTCTATTGCTGCACATTTATATTTGAATAATTTACCTTCACATCCAATTAAAGGAAACACAGCTTCATCACAGTCAGGAGAATTGAGGGAGTAGAAGGCAAACAAAAAATCTCTTTAAATCCAGTGGAGCCTGATTGATTTGTATGTGCTCTTTGTAACACTGCATTGTTCATAGCTTATTAATAACAAAAGGAAATAGCTGGATGTGAGTATTACTCCAGACTGTGGCTTTATTAATATTTGCCAAAGATTTATCTGTTGTGCACATATCATCATATCCCTGGTAACCACAACCAATCTATTTTAAGCCTTTTTCACACATTCACGCAGTCTATCCCTGAAATGATCGGGAACATTAAAGGAAAAGTTCACCCCAAAATAAAAAAAAAAAAACACACATATTTCTTATTGCCTGTAGTGCAGTTTATCTATGTAGATTGTTTTGGTTTGAGTTGCAGAGTTTTGCAGATATCAGCTGTCTGACTTCACTTGAATACAACTGAACTAGAAGACACTTGACACCCAAAAAAAATAAAACATTTGAAAAACTCAGCAGCAATGTTGTTGCATTGTTGTTGTGAGCAGTTTCATATAGGAGCTATTTTCTCTCTACTGAAGGAAGGAAACGTGCATCTGCTCATGGAAGAGAGACTTCTGACTGTATGTGGCGTCGTCTTCACTCATTCATCTTATTTCATTCATTCATTCATTCATTGTCCGTAACTGCTTATCCTTGAAGGGTCATGGGGGGCTGGAGCCTGTCCCAGCTGACATCGGGCGAGAGGCGGGTTACACCCTGGACAAGTGACCAGTTCACTGCAGGTGTGACATGTAGAAGCAAACAACCATTCATTCATAGTCACATTCACACCTACGGGCAATTTAGAATTCAATTAACCTATTATGCTGCGTGTCTTTGGACTGTGGGAGGAAGCTGGAGTACCGGGAGAGAACCCACACAGACACGAGGAGAACACGCAAACTCTGCACAGAAAGGACAGGGCCTTCTTGCTGTGAGGCAGCAGTGCTAACCACCAATGATGACCAATGATGATGAGACGTACCCTAATTAATTTAATTTTCAAAAACAACTCAATCACAATCACATTTGTTATATGAACAAACTTACAGATTGTGCATTTCTAAGGGCGTGGAGAGGGAGGACAGAGACCGTGTGGTACTTTTCATGCCAACAGTGAAGGTCTGCTGACAGCACAAAGTGCTGCTGCTGCTGGCTGATAAACAAAGGTTTATCCACTTTTTGTCCTTGTTCCTCCACTGCATCAGTCTCTTTTTTCATCTTGTCTATCAAACAAATCATAATTATTGCACTCGGTGTTGGCAACTTACAAATTTCTCACCAGATTTTTTAGCAACTTTTTTAGACCCTCATAGCATCTTCATTTCTAAAAAGCAACTATCTCTGTTTTAATCTGTCAAAATGATGGACAGCCTTCAGATTTTTCAGTGATGGAAATGCTGGTTTAGATATAGCATATTGGGTAGGTGGCACCTGATCTTAGGTCTGTATCTGTTTCATGATTTCCTGCAATTGCAGGTTCTTGATTTTCAGCAGTGATATTTGCACATTTGATGTCTGGTTTTGATTAGAATGCACTGTAGCAGGCATTTAAATATGGGATGTTTATGTCCTGAATCAATACTTTTAAATGTTATTTCATGTTCTTTGGTCTCTCCATATGAAATGGGAAAATAAACAAAACAAAAATATTCACCCAAATTTCTTTAAATTACACCACAACTTCAACAGATACTGAATAATAGTGATTACTTTCTCAAAGAAATGCTCCTGCAAGCTTCCCACACAATGTAGTGAAGATATCTGTCACAGAAGCAGACTTGTAACAATTGTCTCCATCAAATACACAGATTCAAAGCACCACACAAACACGTCTCTCGCTCCTCACAGCCCTCTCGTTTTCCCACGCCTTCACAAACTTCGTCTCTCTTCCACAGCCATATTTCCACCTAATCACACCCATTTCCCACCATTCCTGCTGCTTCCCCTCCTCGTTACATCCTGCCACATCTCCCTTCATCTCTTTATCTCCCACCCTTTGCTGCAAGTTTACGTGAGCTGGTCAGAGAGGAGGCTGAAGAAAGGAAGGCAGAGCGTGAATCAATAGACTCTTTACCGTGACTTGTGGCAGGGCTAGAAATCAATGGCAATGGGAAATTAAGCTGTAGTCTTTGAATAAATTGAGGACAGTGGAGCAGAGCAACCAAACAGCTTGGTGCAAAATGAGTAAACCTGGTCAGATTAAAATGTAAAGGATGTTTGTTAGGCAGCGCTCGGGAAATACTTCGACTCCCCAACAACTCTATTTTCTTCTGCTGCAGACTGTCTGAGGGGAGATACTTGGGTCTTTGTAACGCTGGTGTCCTGGAGTGAAATGATAACCAGTCTATTCAGTCTCCAAAGAGAGAAGAGCTGAAGGAATCTAATGTACTTTACAGGAACATGAGGCCATACTTGACAATGTAGGTAATATATGCCAGCTAAGAGAGGGATTTCTGCAGAGAAGAGGCTTAATAAAGAAGACTACATTGTGTTGGGACTTCGCTGTTTCTCACCTGGTTTTTCTGGCTTTATAGAAAAGAAAAAGAGTGCTTATAAAAGACAAAATAACTCCCTCTGGGGTCCATATTAGTATGACGGAGGTGTGAGCAGCCCGACATCTCTTCAAGAGCAGAGCGCAAAAAAGAATCCAAGAGAAACTCTTATTCAGTAAATATTGATGTGTGAAGAACAAAGATTCGGGTCAAAGAGCTGTTCAAACAAGCAAGGAAGCTCGGGTGTGATTTAAAAGTGAGGAATAAATTTGATTTAGTATTTTACCAAAGCGGTCATGACAGGAAATGGAGCATTAATGATTTGGCGAGGTTTCCTTTGCTAATTAAAAGATAACTGTACCCTACTGCAAGGCGTGATTAACAGGACTTTACCCATCCTCTAAAAGTCTGCACTGTAATCAATAATTCATTTCAACCCTGGCAGTTTATTCAAATCAGTTAGCTCAGAAAAACAACATAAACAAAAAAGGGGGGGAACCAGAGCGAGAGACAGAGGGAGAGACGGGGATAGAAAGACTCGAATAAGAAACAGAGAGACAGAACGAGAAGAAAATGATGAGGCAGAAAAAGAGAGAAAGAAAGTGAAAGTCAAAGCGAGGGGCTGACAGCGAGTTGAGTGAGACAGAAAGAGTTAGAGAGAGGTAAGCTCTGTTATTTCTCTGAGGACCTGAGTGAAGTAGCTCATACTAAGGCCTCTGGCACCACATCACTCCAACCAGCCTAATTGCAGTCCGACGGGAGTGGAAAAGCCTTGTACAGACCCAAAGGATTTCTGCATAAAAACAGCACCAGAAACCAGCAACCCCGTGTTGCGTAACCGTGTCAAACTTCTGTAGTTTCCAGGATTTTGAGCGTTCTTTCTGCCCTGTATTTTTCAAAGTGATATTGGCATTATTTACAGCAGATGGTTGAGGTTATTACAGAACACAATCAACAAAGCTGGAACAGGAACTGCATCCAGTGGCTGCAGATATTTGGGGTGGAGGTTAGGGCTCATGCAGGAAAGTGGTGTTACCGAAGTGGTGAGCACAGAAAAGGTTTGTGGACTCAAATAGTCAGGGTTTCCCCCTGAAAGTTGAAGATCTGAATCATCAGTCAGGAACCCCTCAGTCGACTAAGCGTCTTTTTTGTCAGTCAATGTGCAGCGTACATCAGGGGACATTTTGGTCCCCAGAAGTAGCTGCAGAGTGAGCGCTTGGTGAAGATGTCTGCAACAGTACGGGCAGCTGCAGACCCAGACCCGGGGTGAGTCTGAAGGCCTGAATATACTCCCACATGGACACTTTGAGGTAGTCTTGCGATACCAGGGCATCTTGCCACCTGCCAATCATCTGGGGATTTCTAAATGCAAAATAGTTGCTTGTACAGTGACGACTTCTGCATGTGTTCCCTCAATATGGAAGCCCACCCACAAGGACTTTGGATTGGTTTGTCATTATTTTTTTTTTAATTGTTTCCACCCACTTTTAGCAACAAAAGCTGGGAGATCAGTCTCAGTCTCTTGAGCAAAGTGTTTAGAGCAGGAATACTCAACTCGCGTTGTACGGGGGCCACTTTTGCAAAATGACAGGAAGTCGTATTAAGAAGACAGGAAGACGTATTAACTTATTAACTTCTATGAACTCGGAACAAGGATTGACAGATAAATCAGATCTTTTACTACGTTTAATAACTGAATCTGCATTTTAGTTGTAAATGATTTGGTACCATTTGAGAGAGTTTATACAACATTAAACACAGCTGGAAGCTCTTCCATCACGTAATCACTCAAATGTTGGAATGACTTGTGAACCTAAAACATGAACTGTTCCTACCAGGGGCAGAATGAATAACATATTTTAGGTCTTTTAGAATGAAATACACATTTATTCTTCAGGTAATAGCTGTCCTGCACTTTGCACAGCCTAAAGATCATCACACAAAGATCAGCCATCTCTGTTACTATCAGCCTGATTTATTATATCATCATCCTTCCTCCTGGGAAAAAAACTGTCTGAATCAGTTTATTTTCATTGTGAATTAGGAAAAGATCAGAGGGACACTCATCAGGACCCAGATTTGGCCCAGCAAGCTGCATATCACTGGTTGGCTTTGAGGTAATGTTATCTTCTGCCCTTTGCTTAGAAGTGGTGAATTTACAGCTCGCAGCAACTTAATACAATATGGTGTCTGACTTGTGTTTGACATGTCAGCAAAACATGTTGTTCCACATTTCCAATCTGTTGTTTGCTTAGTTAGCATATATTAGCTCAGAGGGGTCCTTTTGAGAAGATAATCCAGGCTTTAACTTGGTTTGTTTAATTTATTATGTGAACAGCACTGCCAGCCTGAACGTCCTGCTGAAGCCTGATCAGAAATGTGGCAGTTCAATAAAGTGTTGCTTGATAGTCCTGTCCTCAGTCTGGAGGTACCGAATATTAACAATGCAACCAAACTCGCAATTTGTTCTGAATATTGTTGCTCAAAATGGTCCATTTTGGTCAACCAAATATAAACATAACATACTAGTTTCTCATCAATTGATTTTTCCTAAAAAATTGGTTGAAGTCATTTGCTTTGGGCCCGGGCGATATAGCTGAAACACCTCTGACGATAGTGAAGTTTCATGTTGGTCGATATTGATAATTATTGGTTGTGTAGGTTGTGACTGACGACATGTTTTGTTATCTAAAAGTGGAAGTGGCTCAGGGGATAAAATTATAGTATCACAATATTTTTGACTAAATACCTTGATATTGCAACAATATTCATGACTGTATTAACCCAATGAGATTTTTTGTTAAATAATCATCAGTAATGTGGATATAATGACTAAGTGGGTAAAAAGTCAAGTGATGGAACTAGTCTGGTAAGTTTAGAAAATTATATCACTTTATTGTAAAGTAGCCTTTAAAACCAGGAAAAGACAACACACCATATCACGATATAACGATATCAAACTCTATCAACATTAGTCATATCACAATGATATAATATTGATATATTGCCCGGCCCTAGTCGTACTAGCTGATTTTTAGACTAGAAATCCTAAATGTTTTCAAAATGTAAAGACCCATTGATCACCTACCTTGACTTTTACAAGTATAATTGAGCCTCATTCAAGAACCGCTCGTACGAATGGATTTGTTCATAAGTGGTGTGCACGAGTGATTCAAGAGAACTTGTGGCATTCACCACTTTTCTCGCATTTTGAATTTTCTTTCAGATGCGAAAACACAACTTCTGAGCGGTCCAGACCTGTTGTAGAGTCATGTGCAGTCAGTCTGCTGTTATCCAAACTGAAGTTTTTCACTAATGACTGCATATTTCATTAGTTTAAAGACATTTTGAGTTTGAACAATAATTTACACTCCATAATTATCCTGTTTGGCTACATTTCAAATTAAAATATAATTGTAAATTTGCATATAAAGCCTGTTATCATTCAATGATCTATTATTACCTGCTGACAGATGTATTGGCCGTATATCTACTCATGCAGGTTTATGAAGTCTCTGTCCAGGTGAACATCTTCACTTAGTCTGTCCTCTGTCTCCATGATGAAAACTTCCCCATAACCCCCTCCTCTCGCTGCAGTCATCGATCGCACCTTTCTGTGGCTGTAGTGAGCCATTTTTTTTTCTCTCAAGTCATTTTCATATTGAGACATTTTTCTTTATTTCAGTGACAGTCCGACCCTCCGATAACACAGCACTAACAGCACTCACTTTTCCCGTTTCTTTGCTTTATCAGGTCTTTTAACTCCACTGCTGACGCTGTTAAAATGAAAGATTTTCCTTTATGGTTCTCTGAAATATCTGAAACTTGTAAAGTCATTTTCTTATCTTTGATGCAGTTTTCATGAATGAACACTTTCTGACATATGGAGCAGGAAGAGCAGCCATATATGGTATTATTTGGGCGTTAATTGTGCTAAGTTACAAATCTCATGCATGTGCACTCAAATACGCACAGGTGGATAATTCACACGGTTTTCTAAAGTTACGAGCGTTTGTTGAATCTGACGTGGTGTGTTCGTACGAGCACTTCATGTGAAAAAAAGTAAGAGAAATTTAAGACAAGAATACGAAAATGTTCTTGCGTGAGGCCCAGTGATCCTCACCCATCCGCACACCATCTGTGAACCTTTGTAACATTTTAAGGGGTTCAGCTGTGTATGGGCTTGGTGAACAAGCTCGTTGCTAGTTGAAGACAAAGAAGTCAGCTCGTACTGAACTTTTCCATGGCTTTGACATGCTGGAGTCAGCTTGAATTGAATATTCGGCGTTATCCATTCTGTTGGTTACATCCTACCTCCGACATGGCAGCTCATCTGGGTTACTGACCAAACTGTGACATAGACACAAACACTCTATTTTGAATATAATTCGCTTCAGATAATTCCAGGTCTTGCGAATGTGCCACCACGCCTGTGCTACGTGACCTTTACAGATCACAAATTCACCCATCATCACAGATTACCATAATTACCAGTCAAATTGACGTGATTTCAAAGAGCGGATCACTCTGACATTGACTCAAAATTATCAGTCTTTATTTTTTCATGGCAACCGTGAACCACCACTTCTGCCAAAGTACCAGAAAAATCTGATGTTTTCAGTCTAACAGCAAAACCCATTTTCCCGACAGTGAGGAGCTAATAATTGGGAAATCCTTCCTGCTCGATGACACTAGTGTGCCAGAAGGACCAAAGGTTGCCATCTGGAGGAAAACGGATGGGTTTGGCTTTGAGACCCGGGTAAAGGGCTGGAGGGTAAGAGTGGGAGGAAATATGAGGCAGAATGGCAATGATATCATTCCAGTTACTCAATATTCATTACTGTCATCCCCCCACATACAGACATCTGTGACCTGTGGGCTACTGGTCGCCAGCCAAGGTCTGTGGGTGCATGTATGAATGTGTGGTAGGATTCATGCGGTTTGATAGATAGCTGGGGTCGGGGATGTGTGTCCGGATGAGTGAGCACGTCTGGGGAGGTGGGGGCACGACGTAATCATGTGTGCACTGTAAGCTCATTTACAGAATGATGAGCCAATACAGCTGCATCACAACAGTGCTGCTCTGTGTCAGCAACCAACATCTGTAATAGAGAGGTCAGCGCGTTCACCAGCTGGAGGTGTTACATTTTAGACCAGGCACTTCTTAGCACTGTGAAACTCATGCAGCAGATGCCTGCTAAGGAGTTATCTAACATCCATTTTGAGCATCTCTCCACCCACAGCGCGATATGATGATTTTGAAAAATGCGAGACAGTGGGTGTGAGGAACAGAGGAGAGGAGGGGGTCTGAGACTGGGCCGTGTTGCAGAGAAGAGAAACCCTTTGCTTCGCTGATTTTACACAATGAAGGGACTCAGGACCACATTTTCTTCCGAAATGATGGATCTGAAGGCTTGAACCTGACTGTTCTTTTTTTGGCAAATTGAGGTGACTAATTTAGTAAAAATAAATGATGTATCTGACATCTGCTGAGTTTTCATTTTGTGGGGTTCCTTTGCAAACTACCTGTCGACTCCAGATAGTAACCTGCTCACATGCAGCCAGCAACACAGAAACCTGTAAAGTTACGTGTTAATGTTAAAGGAAGCTAAAAAGTTTTACGCAGTTCTGAATGTATGAAGTGTCTGCACTTCAGGGCTGTGCAGAGACCTTTGGAGGGGCAGGTGCTCAAAGTTAAAAGGGGGCACATGGAGCATGAATTTGAAACACCATACAGAAACATACCTAAAGAATGTTAACATGGAATCACAGCATACCATATCATTGTCCACACCTCATATCTTTGTTAGGGAGCAGTGCAAAGCAAAAGTAGTCTGTGTTTTACCTGATGGGGTACATTGAACAGCTTCTGTTGAGGGGGTCGGTGAAGAGGCTGCTGCTGCTGATGATATCGCTGGAGGTGGGCTGTATTGATCTGAGAGTGTAGACCACATGTGTCAAACTCAAGGCCCGAGGGCCAAATCTGGCCCGCCATCTCATTTTATGTGGCCTGCAAGAAGTTGCAAAAAATATAATTTGCATCAGACAAGCCTAAACTGCATTACAGAAGTATGGTGTCCAATAACTGCATGTCATGAGATTGCATCCCTTTTACACACATGCTGAAGTCATTTAGTAGCTTGATGCATCTCATTAGGATGTGCATATATTTCATTTTTGGCATCAAGGAGCTGCCACTGTAAGTTTCCTCCGTTTTCTCTCTCCTCCTGTCTCGGTCTGCACCGCTCTTACTGGACGCCTGCTGCCTCGCTCACACTAAACAAGCGCTCCCTCCTCCCTCTCCTGTGTGTCCTCTTCATTTCATCAGAACAGACCGCGATGAAAACAGCGACAGAAGTGACATTGTACCGCGTCGCACCACCAAACTTTCATAACGTGCAAGTGTAGAACAAGTTTGGTGTTTTTTAGGAAAGATGAGAAACTCTGCTGCAAATCACTCATATAAAATATGTCTGACAGCAGAGAGCAGAGACACGAGTCTGACCCACAGAGACGTCATGTGACTGTGAGAGCAGGTAACATGGAGCATCACTGTTCAAACACACTGATCAGAACCACAGAACTCTTCAAATGAAACAGAGCAGCAGATCATCTTACAGCAAAAATATATTATTATTATTATTATTATATTATAATATTGTAAACAGTTTTAAAGTTTGTTCACAGACACAACTTTGTTTCATTTTTTAATACATAATTGTTGAACAATTGAATGTCTACTACCATTATTTTTTCCTAGATTTTTGCTACTAGAGCTTATTATAATTGTTATAAAAATCAATATTAATCAAATGCAGAGGCATTTATGTGATATAGATACAATTGTATTGTCTTACATTTACAACTGGCCCTTTGAGGGCAAACCTAACGCTGAGAATAAAGGAGGAGGTGGAGGTACAGCCTATATCCACAAAGCCATAATTCAAGCTGTGCATTAATTTAGGACATAGGAAGATAATGTATTAAGTTGAATTTAGATCACCATTAGACACTGGACTGTTTAACTGTGGCTACTCTTTCTGGAGTCCTTGCTTTTCAGTTTTAATAAAATTGGAGGACAAAAATGGAACAATTCTGACACCTCTTTATTTTAATTTCACAGCTTTATTTTTGTTTTCTAACCTCAGTGAAAACCAAATGCAACCAATTGTTTTGACACAAACATGACTTCAACGTGAAATGTTTCGCTTGTATTTATTAACAGACATGTATTCATATTGTATAAACTGAAGGGAAACATTAATAATGGGAGAAAGAGAATAGAGGAGGGGGTGTGTGTGTGGTGTGCCTGTGTTCTGTCTGTTTTCTGTCTGTGTCTCTCTGTCTGTCTGTCTCTCTCTGTGTTTTTTACACATCACAAAGTGGCATTTTTCTTTGTTGCAGTTATAACAGCAACTTCCTGTTGCCCATGCTCCGAAAAATGTCAGTGACTTCACTGTGGTTGGTTGGAATATCCTTCTCAATTGCCAGTAAAAAAGAAGCTCTGACAACCTCTCCTCTGTGCAAAGGGTGCAAAGTTTTGTCTTCACCAGCTTCAGTTTTGAGAAAGAACGTTCCACAGTTGCTGTAGACACCGGAAGTGTGCTGTATGTCTTCAGCAGCTCAGTCAAGTTAGGGAAAACCAGATGTGCATTGTTTTCTTTGGCCACTGAAAGAATAGATGTCACACTGATTGGTGAGGGGCATGAGCATGAAGTATGGAAGACCTTAAGTTCTGTCTGCAATTTGTCTTCTTCTTCAATGTTGTAGAACTGGCAGAGTTTCTTCACAGCTTGCCGTGCCTCTGTTGGAATTTTTGCTCTTTTCCAGTTCTCTGGGACTGTCAGGCAGTGGAGGGCATTCAAGATTTCCCATGTGGAGTTATCTTCTCCTTTAAAGCGTCTCTGAAGTTCTTGTGTCATTGTGTCCACAAAAACGTAATACACTTTAACACGGTAGTAGCCTTGCAAAGTAGGGAAAGTGTGGTCAGCAGTAGCTGTTGTGGCAATGACCTTGAACTTTGCTGGCATTTTCCTCCTCCTAGCTTGACCAGGAATCTCAATTGGGGGTCCAGGCCCACTGATGCAGCCTTCTCTGTAGCCTGTTTTATACATGTTCTCAAACTCTTCCTCTGTTCTGCTGTGGGCCAGCCTCTGAAAAACTCCCATCAACAATTTTGTATGCTGCAGCCAGGTCTATGTCTTTCTGCTGCAAAGCATCAGAAGCCATTGCAGTCGTCTGGAAGATTGGACAGGTGATCTCCAGACACAGGAAGAATTCAAAGTTGATGCTCTTGAGAAGGATCTTGCATCACCGCTGAAGAGTGTGGGGATCTTGCTTTGTATTTCCCAAGAAACACTGCATGATAGGACTGGAGAGTGACCTTCTCAAGTGCGAAGGGCGTTTACTGGGCTCCTACTGGGTCCTGACAGTTTTGAGTAAATTGGAGGACAGGAACAATTTCTGACATCTTCATTTATAATGCACAGCTTTTTTGTTTCTAACTCAGTGGAAACCAAAATGCAACAATTTTTTACCAAACGTTTAAGTTGAAAAGTTTGTATAAACAGACATGTTTTCGATATTGTTTCAACTAAAACATAATTAGGAGCAAGTGAATAGAGGAGGTGTTTGTTAGCCAGTGCTTTTTTCTGTTTCTTTCTGTTGTTCTTCTGTGTTTTTTAAACACAAGAGTGGCATTTTTCTTTTGGCGCTTATAAACCTCTTGCCCACGATGTCAACTTCACGTGTGTAATATTTCTTGCCAGTAGAAGCTTGACCAACCTTTTTGCAAGGGCATTTTACCAGCTTGTTTGGAAAGCACGTTACACACTCTGAGAAGAAGTGTGCCTTGTTTGCATCGTTTCAATTAGGATAAACAAGAGTAACTTTGTCTTGCCACTGAAGTGTGCACACTGTTTGGGTGGTTGCATGACCATGAAGTAAAGAAAGTTTGCTCTGCTTTGTTTCTCTTTTTGGATACTGCGATTTCTGATCATGCAGTAGCCTTTTGGATTCTATTCCATTCTCGGACTGTCTGGAGAGGAGTGGACAAGATTTCCTTTTTTTTTAAGGTCCTGAGCTCTTTTATTGGTCCACAGAAAGTAATTAATTTAACACTGTATATTTGCTAATAAAAGCTCACAAGCTCTATGGGCAATTACCTGATTTGGCTGGCATTTTCTTCATCGTCTCCTCTAAAAGGCATACCTGTCATTCCAGGTAAAGACTGATGACAAGTAAGCGGGACAAAATTTCTCTGTTTTCTTCTCTTTCCCTGTCTTTTCCAGCTTGTAATGCACGGTCACCCATTTCGAAAGCTGCCTCCAGTGATTTCTTTTTGAAGGTGTTCCACCTCACCGTACCGCACATGTGAGATTCTGAGGCGCTGTGCTCTTTAATCCTCTCTAGAGCCTTTCTCCGCCGATTAACTCCTTCTGTTTTCCATGGTTTTGCGGCTTGTGTATTTTTCATCATTCAAAAAAAGACAGCAGCTGAAACAAAACATGGCGTAAGACTTGGGAGTATTCTAGCCATGGGTTGTTCTCATACCATTTCTTTTAAATGACCGCCCCTCTTCATTCTTTGGAAAAGATGAGAGCTGCTGGTTGACAGGGTCCAATACTGTCACACAACTGAATGAAGGCCTCATCATATTTGATGTGTAATTGCAGGACATGGGCAGGATCATTTCGGGTGGGTAAGTCAAGTAGGTCTGAACATTCTCTGTGGGCTCCTCAATAATCTGTGACACCTTTCCTCCAGCCTCTGTCTCCTCCTGGCTTTCTGTTCCCAGCAAACTCTCACTTCTCTGTGGCACAATGTCTTCTCTTTCTCTCCTTCCATCTCCTCATCTGACCTATCATCACTCACTCCTGTCCATCTGGAAACAAGGCACAATTTGCTCTTGGATTAATCTAATTAACATCTCTCACACCTAATCAATAATAAACCCACCATACATAATGACAGATAATAACAGAATGACAACATTGAAATTGTGCTTGTTATTGTTGTTTTCTCTAACCGAATACCTCTGCAATGTAAATAGCTGGTACATGTGTTATTCTTACCTTTTGTGCTCTTTGTCATCCAGCTGGTGAGTGATCCACTGCCTTTCGCAGCCTCACACAGCTCCTTTTGTTTTTGTTTCAACCTCCTCTCCTTACGAGGCTCTCTGCAGAATGAAATATGATTGATAAACTACAATCTGATGCACATAAAACACACACACACACACACACACACACACACACACACACACACAGTGACATTTCATACTTTACCCCCATACTTTTATAATAAGTAATAATAGAATAACTCGGCACTGATTCCTTGTTTCAAACAGGGCTTAAATTCCAGTCTCTCAGGCTTTAAAGGGACAGTTCACTCCAAAAAATAAATAAAAAAAAAACATATTTTCCCTCTGGTCTGTAGTGTCTCTTATCCATCTAAATGGTTTTGGTGTGGGTTGCAGAGTTTTGGAGATATGATCGTAGAGATATCTGCCTTCTCTCCATTATAATAGTGACTAGATGGTACAAGTCCCGTGGTTCTCAAAGCGCCAAAACAATATGTTTGAAAAACTTAACAGCGGTGTCTCTTTCCAGAAATCAGGACCAGGTTACTCAAGATAATCCACAGACTTTTGTGAGCAGTTTCATGTAGAATCTACCAGTACTGTTTTAGAATACACAGGAACTACTTACTTTCTGCTAGAAATAAAATCGTTCCCTCATAGAACTGCTTAGAACAAGGTCTGTTGATTATCTTGAGTAACCTGGTCATGATTTTTGGAAAGAGGCACTGCTGTTGCCTTTTTCAAAAGTTTTCTTTTTTTTTTTTTTACTGTCTACTCTCACTCATGTGTCTTTGTGAAATAAATTGTTAAATAGTGAAATGTTCCCCATATGTTTTATCACAGAGGTGCAGTAGTTATAGTCAAATAATAAAAAATAATTCAATCTCAACCAGGGATTGGAACTGTTTTGCCAAAAATGCATCTGCATGCTTGTTTGCACCCCACCGAACACAGCTGGTGCCATTTTTTTTTTTTTTTTCCATCCCTGCCCCTCAAACATGCAATGTTAATAGATATATTCCTCTGAGGCCTCAGGAAAACTGGCAGAAAACTTGCCAATTTTATTTGACTTGAAATGCCTCCTCACATTGTATGCATTTAATCTGCCGGACATTTGATAAGCCAGCAAAATGTCGTCTAATGTTAACCTGGTCTGTTTATACCAGCAAGACGAAAGATACTATTAATACCTCATAACAGGCATGGTTGCAGTATAATTATACTGAGTCTTATTATTATATTTTAATTTAATTGTACACTATCCTCAATATATTAGAGACAGTTCTTTGCTTGAAATTCAGTGGACCTGCATGTCTTTTCACAGTATGAGGAACCCCAAGGGAACACTTGGAGAACAGTTGGGCTCTACACAGATAGAACCCAGCTGACCATGTTGGAGTCTGTGAACCTTTATTCTGTGCCGACCATTGAGCACTGAAGCAGCGTACTTGAAGTTTGTGTGGTGTGAATAAACAATAGTTTGAGCTCCTCCACTGCTGCGCTGGCCTTCATCATCCATTCATCTTTTTTAAATATTTTATTCCATCTCATACACTCTCCTCTCCCAGCGCTCAGACAGATCACTGCACTCTCATGGCCACATTCAGTTCAGTCTTATTCGTACACCTCACGGTCGAAGTTTCCTCCGTATGTTAATATTTCTTGTCTTTATTTTATACCTGACGCTGGTGATCACGTTGTCCGTTTCTGTGAGCTGCTCCTCCGGCAGGCTCACTCTCTGTCCCACTGTGTCTTGACCTTTTTTCAAATAATTCTCTAGGGCAGCTCAATCCTGCTTTTGTCCACCAGACAGGTGTGACCCTGACTGTGTCTTCCTTCCAGAACTCTCCCCACCGAAGGGATTAGATTTCCTTTTTTTATTCTCTCTGATCTGACCTGCCAGGCATCCTGTTTAGCAACTTTTTGCTCAATAGAGAATATTTTATTTTACCGTTTTTTTATTTATTTCTTTGTTTCTTGCTGGCAGTCAGCTCCCTTATGGCTGTTTTATGACGCCAAATGCAGACTCTGACGTCTTTATGTGATTTGTTACCTTGACATCCTTAAAATACAAACAAACTTCATAATTCTGCAGATAGGCTTCCTTAATATTATGTCAAATTAATATTATAAGTTCTTTGTAATGATGCATAGCACTTTATTTGAAGGGGTGTGCATAAGACTGTAATCACACTGTCATAACAATGTCATGACACCTGTCATGAACATAAAGGAGTGAATGTTATGAATGCTTATGACTTTTGTCAGTAAGTGTTATTCGGTCAGTTGTGTCATTTTTAATGCAACGCTGTCTTTGTTATGACAACTTGACATAAACCAGGACAAAAGATTTTCCTGCTTAATGTCAAGACATCTCAAATAATGTCAACTTCATTAAAAATAACATAACTGACCGGATGACAGTTAATGACAACACTCATAAACATTCTTAAAGGCTCCTTTGTGACATGGTTATTACAGTGTAATGACAGTCTTATACACACCCTTTCAAAGAAGGTGTTACTGCATAATGTTATTTATTCACACACATTGCATAGTGATGCACAGATAGAGGCAGATATACTTTATTATATTGTTTAAGTAGTTTCACATGACAAACAATACAAAGAACCACTAAATTTAACATTAGTAACAAAATAGTACAAGCATAATCATGCATTTGATTATGTCTTATTAAATTCAACATGCGAGCCACAGTGAGGCAGGAAATGAACAAAATAATCAGGACGTTTTATTAGAAGATGTTAATATATTTGTGTAAATGTTGGTCAGATAGGAGATTGTGTTTGTGAGTCAGTGTAAACTGGGAGTGGCAGAACAATAATGGTCTGCTGTTTTACATAATCAGTGTTTTTGTCCCATATGCACACATGTATACACATAAATTAGATTTCTTCAAGTTCTTCGTGTGTGTGTGTGTGTGTGTGTGTGTGTGTGTGTGTGTGTGTGTGTGTGTGTGTGTGTGTGTGTGTGCTGTCTATGGGGGTGCTCACAGTCAGGGAGGGTGCACATTAGAAATGTCTTTCTCTGCAAATTATGGAGGAGGAAGTTAATTTAGTTAGAAGCTAATTAGTATGAATAAAAGATAGCTCAGAGTCCCTCAGGCTACCACACACTGTCAGGTTTTCCTTCAGACTCTCTTGCATCCACCAGCAGCCCCCCTCCCCACCTTTCTCTCTATTCAAATTCAGTTTTGACTGCACAGAACTGTACCTCCGCCAAGGAGGTTGTGTTTTCAGTTCTGTTTGTGTGTTTGTTTGCGGGATTATGGGAAAAACCACTGAGCCCGATTTTCATGGAACTTGGTGGGAGGATGCAGCATGGAACAAGGAAGAGGCCATAAAACTTGACTCGAACAATGTAATGTTAATAGATATATTCCTCTGAGGCCTCAGGAAAACTGGCAGAAAACTCGCCATGATTTGACTTGAAACGCCTCTTCACATTGTATGCATTTAATCTGCCGGACATTTGAAAAGCCAGCAAAATGTCGGGCTAATGTTAACCTGGTCTGTTTATCCAGCAAGACAAAAGATACTATTAATACCTCATAACAGGCATGGCTGCAGTATAATTATACTGAGTCTTATTATTATATTTTAATTTAATTGTACACTATCCTCAATATGTTAATAGAGACAGTCCTTCATTTGAAATTCAATGAAGTACTGAATTTAGAAAACTAACTTAGGCAATGTTAATATTTGCAGATCACTTGACCTGCATGTCTTTTCACAGTATGAGGAACCCCATGGGGAACACTGATATAACCCAGCTGACCATGTTGGAGTCTGTGAACCTTTATTCTGTGCCGACCATTGAGCACCGAAGCAGCATACTTGAAGTTTGTGTGGTGTGAATAAACAATAGTTTGAGCTCCTCCACTGCTGCGCTGGCCTTTGTCATCCATTCATCTTTTTTAAATATTTTATTCCATCTCATACACTCTCCTCTCCCAGCGCTCAGACAGATCACTGCACTCTCATGGCCACTCACTCTTCTTTAGTTTAGTTCAGTCTTCTTCTTCCACCTCATGGTCAGCATTTCCTCTTTATTTTAATATTTCTTGTCTTTATTTTATACCTGACGCTGGTGATCACGTTGTCCGTTTCTGTGAGCTGCTCCTCCTGTCGGTTCGCTCTCTGTCCTACTGTGACTTGACCTTTTCTTTTTTTTTTTCAAATAATTCTCGAGGGCAGCTCAGATCCTGCTTTTGTCCTCCAGATAGGTGTGACCCTGACTGTGTCTTCCTCTCCCCACAGATGAGACTTCATTTCCTTTTTTTTTTATTAACGTCTAGTTTTCATTTCAGTGCACATATTAACAGGTTAGAGCAGCTGCACGGCCCGTGCGAACAGTTTGGCCCACGCGCATCTGTAGCCAGGCAGAATTCATCTAGAGATTCGGCATCTTGCCTATTTTTTTCCGTGTGACGTGCGGTTCTCAGCAGAAATAGGGTACACAGTAAAAATGATCTGTTGATAGTCGTATCGACATCAAACCTGCAACATGACACCTTCCTCTGCAGTTTCAGTGTCTATCTTTTCTCTATCTTTCTTTCGCTGAATGAAAAAATCACACTGCTTTCTGGTTACCACTTTTTTCTGCTCTTTAAAACATGGTGCTGGTAGTATTAGCACCACAGCAGCAACGCTTTACAGCATTTCAGCAAGGTAGCCTTCACCCACAGGTACACACAGCCGGTGTGGCCCTAGTGTCATGCAGCAAGCTTGCTGATTGCAAACACTATGTCTCACTCTCCCCTTCCAAGCCTTTGGTGGTTACGAAACCTGTGCAAAATGTGGAAGGCCCTCTCTAGAGCCAATGTTTGGTTTGTCCATTCTGGCCTACTGTAGAAACATGGTGGTACAACATGGCAGCCTCCATGGAAAAGGACCTGCACCTTCTGCAGATATAAACAGCTACTTAAAAGGTAGCGAAAACACAACAACTTATGTTTTTTACTTTCTGGTTACCACTTTTTCCTCACTTTAAAACTCTTCTGCAAACTCATCGTAGAAACATAGGGTTGGCAGTAGCAGCAGCGCAGCAGCAAGGCTTTATGTTTCGACACCACAGGTCTGCAAGCCACAGTATTTCAGGAAAGTAGCCATCACCCACAGGTACACGCAGCCAGTGTGACCCTAGTGTTAGTGGCATCAAGCGGTGAGCTCACTGATTGCAAACACTTTGTCTAACTTTTCCTTTCCAAGCATGGAGGAGAACCTACGGTGGCTACAAAGCCTGGCGGTGCCACACAGCTGCCTCTGTGGATATAAACAGCTTAATCTAGGGTAATGAAAATGCAATGGTTCTTATTTTCAGGTGATTACACACTAATGAAAATATACTTAAGAATATTATATTACATTTATGATATATTCTGCCAATAAATGGACCTGGACCTTTTAAATATGGCAATTATTTCCAAATTAGAAGTACATAACATCACAGCTGAGGTGATGAGGCTCCGGCTGGGCACAACTTTGACTAATTGTCTAATAGTTTGGGAAATATATCCTGACACAGTGGTTGCACTTGCAGATTTGCATTTCATAGAAGTTTGGCATAGTTCTGCTCTCTCTGGGCACCCCTCTAGTTATTCAGTGAGTCAAAGTACCATCAGTTACATCAAATAATGTCCCAATCTTTTAAATAAACTAATTAAATCTTTGGGATAAGATACAGTAATTGCTTTATCATAGAACAAATCTGATACGATGTGAGTTAATATGAATAAAACCCGAGTGAAGAGAAAGTTAGAGAAAGTTACAGTAATTGCACTTAAAGAGATGCCATCCTCTCTTCTCCAGGCAGCTCTACATCAAAATGAGACCAGGCGGTGATTTTACTGGAAAGTCAAAATATGCTGTGGGGAAGGATTTCACTGTCACACTAATCAATAGCTTTTATTTACTTTCAAGATAAGTCACAGTGCATTTAAGTATTTTAGCATTGGGAATATTAAGAGTTGACGTTGGAAACAGTTACTGTAACCCACTGGGCTAAAAAGTTAATCTATTGAACATTTAATCCTGTGAATATTAGATTATTGCCCTCCGATCCAGGACAGAAATGATTTTTATGGGAATGTTATAGCTAAACAGAATGGGTAAACAGCTATCGAGTTTCACTTTAGTTTTGGAGTTGGTTGTGTTAAATTAGGGAGGCCTTTTTAAATCTCTCTGCCAAGCGGGCGCTTTCATCCAGAGGATCTGATGAAATCTCAGCGAGCCTCCCGTCTTTGCTCTAATACGGAGCGGGCCTCGACAGTTCAGCCTCACGAACCGACGCCAATCACACTCACATAAAAGAGGGCAGAGCTGTTCGGTGTTGGAATCGCTGTATTAAATTATGTGATCACAGTCGTAATATTTTAACTTTTTATGGTGATTTTTTTTCCCTTGTCAGTGTCAGTAAACATTCCTCAGTTGTGGCCTGAATTTGCAGTTTCTAGGAACGACTGTATGGCTAATGTGATGAATTCATCCAGCAGCTCTATCTGCTCTCTGCAGTGTGTGGATCTGTGTGCTGCTGACAAGGCAGAATACGTCACGAAACTGTCCCGTGAATGTGTTACCTGTCAGTCCATGTGACTTCATGTTTACAGCATTTGGTTCATTTGTGATAAGTCAGTGTGATGACTAAATAAACTGGAAGTGAAAGGCAACAATGAGACTTTTTTTTCTCCCTTTGGCCTGACAAGGGAACCAAACTACAGGTGTCAGCACAGCTCAGTGTGTGTGTGTGTGTGTGTGTGTGGTGTGTGTGTGTGTGTGTGTGTGAGAGAGAGAGAGGAGCTGTTCTCAGCAATGAGCCCTTTATTGTTCATGTTGCTAGTCAGCAGGAATCCAACACGCTCCACCAGCTCCCTCCTCTCACACTGAGTTTCTCCCCTCGCCTCATTCATACACTGTTGTGGGTATGTATTGGGAATGTATGAGACCAACTGGGAGCGCTGATTAATTTTTAAGACAATGTGTTAATGTGTGTTCTTATGTTTCAGTCAGACAATCCAAATAACCGTATAAAAACCCAAAAAGGTCCAATCAGATTGTCTAGACCAAACATCTGGACATTAATCACGTATTTGGACTTGAGTCACAAATTTGAAGACTTGATAAAATCAAAAGACGTGCCAAAGACGTGTGACTCCGCTTGGACTTGTGCCTTTTGACTTTAAAATACTTGATACCTTTCCCTGAGCCCAAAGATTAAAAGGTATTCTGTTAAATTCCCTTCATTTCCGGAGTCAGCTCGTTAACACTATTTATTCTCAGCAGGTCGACACTTAATTACCCAGATCCACTTTGTTTGAACCAGCCATGAAGAACTAAGTTACCGAGTTACAGCTATAAAAAATGAGACCAAAAAGAATTTCATACAAAAACTATGCAGTGTTCAACAAAAACATTAATTGCAGTGTGCAAAATATGCAGATTGAAAATTACAGACAGAGATGCAACAACTTCTGACTTTGTTCAACATTTGAAGATGCACAAAGAACAGTAAGTCAAGGCTAATGTTAACATAGTTAGCATGCTAATGCTTAGCCAACATTAGCCAAACAAGTAAGGCTGGAAATTCACTGTTACATCATGACTTGACTCAAAACTCAAATTTTAGGATGTGGGACTTGACTTGGGACTCACCTGTCTTGATTTTGGACTTGAGTGCGAAGACTTGTGACTTGAAATACAATGACTTTGTTCCTCTGTTCCACACATGACAAGTTTTTCTGATTTTAGCGATGTATAGTCACATGTAGCAAAACACTAAATGTTACAAAGCTGTGTCAAAGTTAATAAATTATAGTAGCTATAATCAATAGTTTGATATCAAGAATGGATCACATGAGTCTCCAGATGTGAAGGGGGCCGCTCACGAGTGATGAAATCATAGAGAATCAACACCTGACCCTGCAGTTCGCCTCAGCTGTATGGTGCTTTTTAGCATCTTTCAGCTCAGGTATGTTATTATTTTATCTGTTTTTAGGTTTTTATATCATTCTTTAGCTTTCCAGTAGTGTTCCCTTGATATTCAAATCTGTTGATGTACATATGTTTTAGCGTAAAAATGCTATTTTACTAAGCCCATTTTCCCACGTGACTGACGTAGGTTTCTGCCTGGAGACGGGAGGGGAGTGAGAATGTGGGTGAGAATTTACATATGGAAAATACAGAAAAGAACCGATGGAGTTTGTCTTTAAAGCTATAATATATAACATTTCCACATTAAAATGTCCAAAATGCTAGACATATGGACTGTCATATATTTTGTTGAGCTGTGTGTTTAGATTATCCCAATTTTTTCCATCAATTGTCAAACTTAGAAAAAATGTGTAATTTATTCAAGGCAACAGTGCGTTTAGCCACGACTTGCTAAAACTTGTGGTATAACACGGGATACATCAGCTACATCAGAGAGTGAGGAAGAAATTTGTCAAACATAACGCGAATAAAACTTTAAAATATTAACACAAGTCAGGTCAGAAAGATTTTCATCCACAATGGTGGCTGTTTAACAATGAAGAAAACAACTCTCAAGAGGGTTGTACTACGAAGGAAGCTCAACACAGCCAGGCTTTCTTTGCATGATCTGGATCGACAAAGCCTGAACCCCCAGTCAGAAATAACTGGTATCATGACGGTGGTTATCAACTTGCTTTGTTAATTCAGGCTTTCGTCTTCAGACTCTGTGCACGCTCACAGAAAAAGAGACGTTTGTTGCATCATTTGACTCTTCTTCCGCACAAAGTGAAGCGATTGCGAGCCGCCTACTTCAGTCAAACTGATCAAGTTGTTATAATTAGGAGTTGTGGAAATATACAAAATATATTACGGCAAAAAGCAACATCGATGCTGCAAATAAAGCAGGAGAAGAAGAATGCTGTCAGAAAATTACTGATCAACTAAATGCGATCTTAATGCTGCCATTTATTTCTAACATGAAAACTGCACAAATAAAACTTCACACAGCAGATTTAAACATGACGCTGTCAGTCTGACACTGTCCCATGATGACAGAGACGTGGAGATCACTGAAGTTGTTGGCCAAACCAACTTAAAATGAGTGTAAACTGATTTAAGATTTTCTGTGATAAATGATAATGAATTTTCTAATCAGTGTTCTGAGCTGCAAAACGGACAGTAAGTAAAAAGTGTCTGTAGTTGCTTCTTCGTTATTTAGTGTGTGGATTATATACGATGTAAATTTAAAGTGTTAATATGACCCGGAGCAAACGGGAAAAATGACTCTGCATCATCAAACGGAGGTTACCATGACAGCGTGATGCTGCTGTGACACGATGTTAGATTTCTACCTTATACGGATTCGTTCGGTGATGTTATGAACATACAGCTCAGCAACTTTTCATTTTTAATGTCTTCCCTCAGTTTATAATCTGTATTGATCATTAACAGCCTCGTTAGGACAATAATTAGATAAAGAACGGCGCTTTTTACAAACGATTTAATCTGAAACACAGAACATAACCTGCTCCCACCCAGGTTATGAGTTTAGCATAAGTTACCATGGTGATCTAGCCAGGTTAAAAGAGAGCCACCTTCTTGACACTGAAAATCCTGGCTTTAGACTCAACATAGCTCGCTAACCCATTAATCTTGCTTCGTAGTACACCCCTATGATCCCATGCTACTTCATGATGCCATCAAACAATGTCTTTTGTTATTGGTTTAATGTGAGAGAGACCCCTAGTGGCAGAACTTCTATATTGTGCCTTTAACTGTTTTGGTTCACGCTCACTATTGTTTCCTAACAGGTTCGCCACGTAAACAAAAAGGTGATAATAGGTCATTGATCTGTTTACAGCTTGATGCTGCTGCCCCCAAGTGGCCAGAAAAAAAAAACATTAATTGGAGTTTTATCTCATTTTAAGCCCTATACATAATAGTTTAAGGGCACAAGTATTAATTCAAGGCAACATGAATGAAGTAATTAGATATGAATTATTTATTCTGTTGACTAATTTGGAATTGCAAATTATTCATTAGAGGGTATAAAAACTTGTACACAAGGAATTCACCGCAATTCTGCAGCCCACTCTGCCCCAACCCCAGTTTGTCATCGAACTGGAGTTGGGCATATATACACACAAACATATACACATATATATATAATACATATATATATATAGCTTTGATTGGATGACAAAAGTTGCACTGAAAAGAAATATGCTCCCACACACAGCTGGTAAATCAGTGTCTTGGTCTTATAGGAAGTCAGCACTTGTTTTATAACTGTGTCAAGCCGTGCTGTCAAGCTTTGAGTTGCACCACATCTAGAACAAACTATCACTTTATTATTTGCCAACAGTAATACAGTCGGGTGTATAGAGGCAGGCATATAAATGCTGATTACAGATCCATATCACCAGGGGGGTCATGCTAACGGACTTGGAGTAAGTTTTATGATTCTAATTACAGCCTTGTAGCTCCAGGAGGGTAATGTTCCCTAGCGTTGGGAAGCAACAGCAGATGTGTGGTGTTTCCACCGTCGTATCTCATGTCTTATACGGCGATCCGCCTGATAGATGTGATTTATCTGTAGCACGGGGGAAGAACACTTCTCCCCTCTGACATTCATACCCACCACGCTCACACAAAAACATGCACAGCACCACGTACGCGCTCCGCCGTCTGTTCACAATTCCCAGCTCTGACATTTTGTTTCCGCTGTTTCGCATTTTCTGAACTCTGTGGAGATAATTCTCGCTCTCTTTCCCCTCCCGCCTTCCCTCCAACCCCAGCAGGGACACCACAAGGTGACAGCATCCATCACCCATCAACCATCACATATCATCTGCTGACTGCTGTCTCAGAACAAGGAGTCTTAAATAAAAGTCACATTCATTTCCAGGAATTGGATTTGAAACTTTGTGTGTGTGTGTGTGTGCATGTTTGCACAGAATTTGGCCTATCACACCAATCAGTGTGTGTTTTATCTCCCAGGCACTCTTTAACACATGCAAGCAAACACAACACAACACACACACACACACAAATCTCAATCCCTCTTGTCCTTGTCACAGCTGTCAATCGTGTCATTGCTTGACCTCCATGTCTGCTTGCGTACGTTGCTCTTTTGCTTCATTAACATGATCAATACAGTCACATAATGGCTTTCTGCATTAGAGGATGAGTCAAAGTGTGTAGCAAAGTGTGTGGTCAGAGAGTGCACGAAGGTAAGGAACAGTAGCAACAGGAGAGGTTTTCAGTAAATTTTATGATGCTGCAGTTACACTTTATTTTACACTAATAAGATGTAACAAGTTGTACTTTTTATCAGATTAGACCAAAACTAGAAATAATATGTTCTCCGCTAAGACAGCATTAGACCCATGCTTCACAACAGAACTATACTACAAACTAAAGGGTATTATTCCCCACTGTTAAACACTTGTTAGACATCATTATAAGGTAAATAAGGATGCACTGCAACAAAATGCACTGTAAACTAGTGGATTTCTCTCCAAAAGTTAGACCTTTATTAGACTTCATTAGAGGGTTAACCCCTAATTTCCACCAGGCACTCGGAGACATACGCAGCCATTCTAGACAATGCTCGTGTTTCCACCAGAAGCGCCGTGGCACGTTTCAGACTGCTCCTAGAAGCGGCCGGCGCTCCGCTCGCAGAGAATACCCAGGAAGTCTATTTTTGACGGATGGCGCGTCAAGCTGCGCAGAGGAGATCAAACCAGACAGGAAGTCCCACACGAAAGGCATAGTGAATCCGGTCAATTTTCAAAATAAAACATCTCGTGTCGACGATGGATCGTATTTCACTTCATTCATTCAACATTACGTCATAATAAGGAGATGATTATAGAGACTATATTTTAATAAAGCAAAGCTCCAAAACTTTGATCCATGTTACTCAGAGCTGGATTTTTACTTTATTTACTTTAAAGACTACAGCACAATAAAGAAGGAAATAACAATATTAAACACGATTAAAACATACAAACAAGAAACCACATAACTACACAGACTACTTACCCATGGTAGAAGCACAAAAATCGAGGAAAAATGACCAAAAACGACGAAGTCAACAAGTCAACAACCGCTCCACATCTGAGACACTCTGAAAAGCTGCTGGTGGGAACTGCAGTCACGCTCATGACGGAACAAAACCGCAGCGCACATGCAACGTAACAAAGCCGCGTCTGGTGGAAATCCCGGGTAATTAGTGACACATTACAGGAGAACTCTACTGTAAACTAAATTGTATTGTTTCCCACTGTTAGACCCTTATCGAACTTTATTAATTTGGGTAATTACAGCTGAACTGTACTGTAAATTAAAGTGAAATCACATCTGCTACTTCCCCATTTGTGAACCAGATCTACCAAGTAAAGGCCAAAAGAACAGAGATGGAGGAATCTTTTGTCTGAGGGTGACTGCACAGACTTATCGTAATACTGTAGACAGATAATGTGATTTGACAAAGAAGTAGGAATCTGTCTTGGCTACTCTGTGTGTTCTCAAGTAGGAAATATGTGATTTCACTTTAGTTTACAATTCAGTTTTGTTGTAATGTCCCTAATTACCCGCTAATAAAGCCTAATGAGGGGCCCACTACAGTATAATAAAGAACATGCAAACTATGGCTTGTTACATTTTATTAGTATACTCAAATTCATATAATCACCTTGTTGTCTTTTTTAGGAAAAATTAGTTTGATTGACCTTCAAAATTACACAAAACCATAGTCTTCCAGTGTTTCTGACAAGATGGGAAGAAGGACAACAGGAGTGTCTAAATGCCTTCGGCGAGAGGGGGGGTTTGCTTCCTCTGAGAGAATTATTGTGTTTTGTCTGTCTAAGGCAAGCTGCCCAGTTGAAACAACAACCCGCTGACAGGCAGAATGTAACAGAGAGAGACAAATTCTTACCTTCAGTCAGAAACAGACAAACAACTGGACGCTGCATTCAAAAAGTCCATGTGAGGGAGGAGAGGAGGAGGAGAGGAGAGGAGAGGGAGGAGGAGAGGAGAGGAGAGGAAGCATCAAATACAACGTGGAGTGCAGCAAAAGACAGAGAACAGAGACACATGAAGGCTTAATTAGCCCCTTCAGAGACAGGAGAGAAACCGTCACTAACCTGACATCTTTGGAGCACAGAGAAATACACAATCAGGATGTGTACAAAAGGCAGACTGTCATAGAGGCATGCATAGATGCACCAATCTGTACATCCACCAAACCACCCATAAAGAAGCATAAAGATGTGAACTGTTACACTACTCATAGCAAATATGATGAAGACGCACTAAAGCCACACTTCGACAGGACCGAATTATTATGTGCATGGACTGACCCTGCAGAATGAATGATTAAATCATCTAAGAAAAAACATAGTTTGCTTGCTTCAATTGATATTTGTTTGATTGTTTTTTAATGGGGACCATTTCTTTTATCAAAAATAGCCCCAATGACAGTTATTTACCTTGCAGCACAAATGCAAGTTTTAATGGGAAAAGTATGGTCTTAAACTAGTCCCACTGAATACTGTGACCTTTGTTTGGCTGTTTGATTTGATTACTGACTGTGTTTACATGAGCACAATATTCCGTTGTTTGTCCTTGTTCTGAAATAGACAATATTCTTACTAAGCTGTTTACATGGCTAGTGGAAATTAATATTCCCTAATATTCTCACTTATATGCAGCCATGCAGACTCCCATTATGGACGCTTTTTTGCATCAAAATAGGATAGAAGTTTTCCACTGGCGGGAGACTTGTTTGACCGTGCAAACACAGCCTTCGTCTTTCATTCATTTAATAATCTTCTTGAAAAGGTCGCATTGTGATATTTGCTCACATACAAAAACCTGTTGATATCTTTTGTCAAAGTAGATGTGTTTTTCTCTCTGGCCAGAAATGTGGGGTTTTCTTTTGTGCAAGCATCTGAACCCCTGCGCCCTATCTTTGTACATAGAGTTTTCAGAAGAGTTGTGAAGAGAAGAAAAGAGTTGTAACCAGAAAGCAGTGTGATCCCCCCCCCCTGTTCAGAGAGAAAGAAAGAGTGAGCACACCGGAAAAATACTGCTCTTCACCCACTTTTTTCATATCTGACATATTCTGCAGATATAGACATTGAAAATGTAGTGAACGTGAATGACTCAACGCATAATTTTCACAGTCTATTTTTGCTGAGAACCATGTGCGTCTCATGCAATAAACAGGCAAGACGCCGAATCTCTAGACGAAGCGTTGCTGCAGCCACGTGTGATGTGCGCGTCAGCCGCGCTGCTCATGCGGGCTGCGTGGCTGTTCCAACCTTTTAATGAAAAGCAAGAGGTTCCACAAGCACATGTTACATGTTAACAGCATTCAGAGATCTAATTCTAATTTTGTTTGAATTAGATGATTTTGTTTACTGCGTGCTCTATAACACTGGTTCCCCACCAGGGTCCAACCTGTCTCCTCTGAGGCTTTTAAAATTAGATTTGCACGTGTTAATTAGAATCACAATTTATACAAAAATCTGTATACAAGACTATTTGTTAAAAAAAAGCAGGCTCCTTAGTTGGCCACATCTCTGTAACCTCTCAAGCTCTGTGAAAATGAATCATTATCATACTTTTGGGGAGGACGAGTGTGTCTAAGTTTACTCTGTTGAGTTCTTGAAAGGAAAAATGTTAAGCTTATACTAGAAAAGAGACATTTACCAAAGTTAAAGGTTATGGGAATGGAAACAATTATAATAATTATTTTGCTGTGTGTATGTGTGTGTGTGTGTGTGTGTGTGTGTGTGTGTGTGGTGTGTGTGTGTGTGTGTGTGTGTGTGGGCCGGCTTGGGGGACTTTCTAAGATACAAGTAGGGGAACTCCAAGGAAAAAAGTCTGCTCTATAAGACTCTGTTATCTAGATAAATATTTAATGTTAGAAAAGCTAATATTAGCTTCAAAAGTTTGCCACAGGACCAATCAAAGGAGTGGAGACATCAGCCATGACCTGTCCCGTCCCCGCCTCCAAAGTCTCAAAAGTCAACTTGACAAGCGAGTTTGTGTCGAGCAGATGCGTGTGCGAAGGAAGGGTTTGTCACATCCCTGTGTTTGACGGACCACATTTGTGCGTGCGGAGCAGAAACACTCCCTCACAAGGATGGTTTTCCACTTGGAGACACTGTTGTGTACACCAGTATCAGTCTGGTAACACTTTATATTGAGGTGCTTGTAATAAGCGTTGGTTAATAAGTTGTAAGACCCTTTTAAGATGCTTATTAACATGAATATGCGTTAATAAGACTATGTAAGTGTTAATAATAGCATAATGTATAAATGTATGTAAAAATCTTAATAAAGCAACAAAAAAGCTTAGTAAAGGTTTAGCATTGATACAGTAGGTAAGTTAGTTAAACTCAATTAATATTTTTGCAGTCCTGCTATAAACAATTATAAGGAACTCATATTAACTACTCTTATTACAAACACTTTAATATAAAGTGTTAGCCTGAGTTTTTATGTGTGCAGGCATTGAGACTAATTAAAAGCCATAAAAAAGCACCTATTCATCTTTACAGGCCCTAATACATATTTTATTCCTGTACGTGTGTACGCTGAGTGTGTGCTTGTTTGTGTGTGTATGTGTGAGAGAAAGAGAGGGAGTATTATTTGTGATATATACTCTGTGTGTGAGCTGCTTTATGAATAAGAAAAAGAGCAGCAATTCCCCATTTTCTCCTGCTCCATGTGTGTGTTTGTGTGTACAGTAGAAGTGTATATTTTTGCTATTCATGAAGCATACTACAGCTGAGGTATGCCTCATTTAAATGGTATGGTGTGTGTGTGTGTGTGTGTGTGTGTGTGTGTGTGTGTGTGTGTGTGTGTGTATGTGTGAAACAGATGCCCTTTAATGTGTGTGTGTGTTTTCCTGCATGCGTTTGTGTATCAGTGAGAAGGCCACTGCAGCCTCGTCTCCTGGCTTGGAGACGGGGAGTTACCCAGAGGGATCACCTGCACTTTAAAAACCAACAGCCACACGATCTCTGTCAGTGGAACACAAACACAACACACATTTTCTGATTAGAGGAAAAAAAAGGGGGGAAGCTGAAAACGGAATGAAACCGTTGAGAGAGGCAGCGAAAGAACAGAGAGATTGAGATGACGATGAGGTGAGCTCTGCTCTGGTATTCCCAGGTGCGAGAAAAAATGTGGAAATGGAAAGAAGATTAAAATAAGAATTTGACATTTCACAGTCCTTTTCTTCTGTTTGAACGCCTACTGATCACACAGCTATTTAAAAACACACCAAAATGCTTTTACATTGAAATTAAGCAGAGAGAGCGCACTGTATTTTATTTCATATTAAATCAATTGTAATGTCGTCGGCAGCCTCAGGAGATTTTAAAAAATTCTGCTTTGCTGTCTCTTCCATTTGATGCGTTGTATTTTAGACCTTCTCACTGCAGGGAGTTGCCAAACTAAACATGAATAATTATTGTCTGTCAGCCGCTGCCTGTTCCTCTCATCTTATACCTGCATTCATACACCCTGTTAGCCATCAGAGGGTTAGGGAGCTGAGTTAGAAATGACTAGCCCTCACCTCCTGTCCTATATTAAGGTTCTCCTCAAACTCACTGGAGAGTGATGTTCCCTGAGAATATTCTCAATAGCGGGCTAAATATAACTCTGATTGTTCTTCTAATAAGTACTAAGAGAGCAAGAATGAGCAGGTTGAGGAGAGGGGATGGTTGTGATGGTGGTGGGTGGAGCAGCTGGTGATAGGGGGGGGTATGTGTCGAGGGAAAATAATGATAGCAAGAGGATTCTTTTTTTTAAGTGTTTATATCACTTATAAGGTACCTTGTTGTGAAAGTGTTCATTATAAGGAACACAAATCAAGAGTTCTCATTTTCAGGCTGTATAGCTGCGGGTTCTGAACACTAATTGCTGCCCCAAATGTCTGTTTAGCAGACAAAAGCTGGAAAAAAACACACATCCAAATTAAATACCAAGTTATATTCTACCATTTAAGAGGTGACATCAAATGTAGGAACACAACTAAAATCTACTCTCACTGGAGCAGATCTCTGAGGCTGTCTTTACTTTAAGTTAGATAATAATGCTAGCATGCTCACAATGGCAGTGCTAGCTTGGTAATGTTTACAATCATCACTATCTTAGTTTAGCTCACTAATTTAGCTCAGTTGAGGCTGATGGGAACGTCCTGAGTGTTGTTGGGATTTAAAACATATAAACTGTGTAAGAAGTGTTGTTGGGATACGTGTTATCCCTGTTTCTGGTCAGACTGAATAAATTTAATGCATTTCATGCGCCCACCAGTAGATGGTGCCAGTTGCTGTTTACAAAAAGAAAAACACAATGTTATGGATGCTGCTGAGCAGCAAGAGTTAACTGTTACTATAAACTGTTAACTGTTACTATAAACAAGAATAACTGATTTAGTTAGAAAATACCAGCATGAAACCGCAACAAAGCATTTTTTGTGCCAAACCAAAGTACTCAGACAAATTGAAATGTTGATGTTACTGATGGCTCAGATGATAAGTCAGTAGTTTTGTCAGTAGTTTTAATTGCCTAAATTCAACAAACTGCAACCGTTTCACAACGTAACCACATGTGTCACGTTACGTTATGTACATAACATAACATGCTTATTTTTATTTTTAAGTAGTTTTGGAGCTTAAACATAACCAAACTGACCATTTGACAGTGCTAAAAACATGATAGGTAACGTTCTTAAGGTGTGGTCCATGTTTTTGCTGCAGAATTGGGCTACTTTTGAAGTGCTGCTAGAGGAGGATTTTTTTGCATATTGGGTGGTTGGACCTATTTTGCATGCAAATTACTTTAATATCTATAAATACACATCCATATTTTAAATTAAATAATTTATTTATAGCCAAATCCTACCTAAGGGCCGGTTTCACAAAGATTTTTTTAGACTAGTCTGTAGTGTTATTGACACTAATCTTAATTTTTCTCGTAGATCAGGGATTAACACTGTTTACTGTCGCTGTAGTTTTTTCTATCTCAGATTTTTTTTTTTTTTTTTTTTTGTATTGTTACACTCTTCACTAAACCTTCCAAGTGAAATTGTCCTTGCAACTGTTAGTTTGTCCAAAAGACACATATCTTCTGCTGAGGTGAAAAGAGTTGAGTTGTTGGGTGTGGTGACTTGGTTAGCCATTTTTAAAATTTTAAATAGTTAAAATGACTCTGTTATATCTAAGCCATAGTCAAAGTCTGTCTTTTTGAAAGCAGCCCTTAGTAAACACATACACACACAAATGCGACCGCCTATGTCTTCCACCTGCCAGTACTCGTTTTATTGGCTGTTGGTCTTGTTTTGATCTGCTGATTTTGTCACACCGACCTGGCGACTGTATCTAAGGCTCATTTATGGTAAATGTTAGACATGCATACAGATGTGGACTGAGCCTTCTGTCTTTACTTTGTTCCTTTTTGTGCATGTTTTCTGAAAGCTTACAGATACAGATGAAACACAGCAGTATCAGCTAAATCTAGCAAAGTTTTAAAAATCCTAAAACATTGGAAATGATGCTCATTGCCCATTAGTCAGTGAAAAGAATTCTCTGTCCATGTCTCCATGTCCTTTAATGTCCATACAGACCACCACCTTCTACAGCGCTGCCTCCACTTTTGTCTCTTTTTCAAGATGTTCATTAATACAAAGTCCTCCAACTGTGACATGTTTGTTGTTGTCAGAAACTTTTGACTCGTCTTCTTCTTCTTTGGGGTAACTTTTGACTCCGAGCAGCGCCCTCTAGTGGACATATTGCTTAACATCCATACCAATATAAAGGACACATGAAAGTATGTGGACAGTGACTTTGTATGTCATTTGGGAATCATTGAATTCATCCTGTGGGGACAATAATTGTCTCATGGCGGTCCATCCAAACATTGAAGAGATATTTCAGTCTGGATCAAAGCTGTGGACCAACTGATGGAGCTACAGACTGACAGACAGATATTACCATGCTTAGAGCCTCGCTGCTAATGTGCCTTAAAATGAGTAAAGTGTGGAGAAAATGATTCACATAATAATCATCATGGTGTTCAAGTTTCAAGGAAAAGAGGTGATCGTGTTTTTCTCGCAATTTTCAAAACCGTGGGATACTTTTTCTTCCTAGTGAGCACTGATATTTATTTAATTCTATATAATTTCACTTTCTGTATTATATAGGCTCCATTTCACCGTTCTGAGTGCAGCTAAAATTGAACGAGTGACAGATTTAGATGGTGCAGATGGTTTAGCTTTGCTGCTCACTTGAAGTAACCAGTGTGAGCTGTACAGTACAGTCAGGTGCTGTCAGTGTACATAGAAAGCATCCACCCACCCCCGCTTCACCTGTCAGTCAGTTACGCAGTCCCGTAAAGCTCAGGGATCACAGTGGGCTCCAGTCGACTCATGTCGTCACAGCTGTGACTCCCCGGTGGCTTTCGTCAAGGCAACCAGCTGCTGACATTCAGCCAATAATCTGCATACATTAATATCCTCATAATGGTTCTACTGTAGTCCCCCCTGCTAGAGAACCTGTGATTAAATTACACACATCCACACACAGATCACTGTCATCCATCTCATTGACACCCTGTCACAGGAGAGCTGCACTCTGGGGGAATAAAGGTGCCTAACTAGAACCATTAAGGGTTCTTTGGCTTGTGCCCAAAGGAGAACCCTTTTTGGTTCCATGGTGAAACTTTCAAAGGGTTCCACTTGAGAGTTCTATCTAGAAGATAACATAAAGGGTTATACCTAGAACCATCTGTGAAAAGTTCCACCCAGAACCCCCTATGAAAGGCTCTAGAGTGAACCATTAGTGTAATGGTTCTACCCAGAACCCCTCTGAGGGTTCTATCCAGAACATTTCCACTTTGTAAGGGTGCTAAGAACCCACCCAGGAGGTTCTACCAAGACCCTTTTCATATTTCAAAGGTTTTTTTTCTAGAACCCATCCAGGGGGCTCTACCGAGAACCTTTTTACATTCCAAGAGTTTTATCCAGAGCCCACCCAATGGGGTTCTACAGAGAACCTTTCTATATTTCAAGGGTTTTGCCTAGAACCCACTTAGAGTTTCTACCAATAGACTTTTTACTTTTCAAGGGTTTTATATATAACCCAGCCAGGTGGTTCTACTAAAAACACTTTTATCTTTCTACCTGAACCTTTTATATTCCAAGACTTTTATCTAGAACACACTCAGGTGGTTCTACCAAGGGTTTTATCTTGAACCCAGTGGGAGTCCCACCTATAATCTTTTTCTTTTCCAAGAGTTTTATCCAGAACCCATTGAGGGGGTTCTATCCAACATTTTTATATTTCAAGGGTTTTTTCTAGAACCCACCCAGTGGGTTGTACCGAGAACCTTTTTATATTCCGAGGATTTTATCTAGAACCCACTTAGGGGTTCTACCAATAACCTTTTTGCATTCCAAGGGTTTTATTTAGAACCCACCCAGGAGGTTCAATTGAGAACCTTTTCATATTTCAAGAGTTTTGTCTAGAACCCACTTAGAGGTTCTAACAATTAACTTTTTACTTTTCAAGGGTTTCATGTATATAACCCAGCCAGGGGGTCCTACTAAAAATCGTTTTATCTTTCTATCAGGAACCTTTTTATATTCCAAGGCTTTTATCTAGAACACACTCAGGAGGTTCTAGTGAGAGCCTTTTTATATTTCAAGGGTTTTATATAGAACCCAGTTGGGCTCCTATCTATAATCATCTTCTTTTCTAAGAGTTTTATCCAGAACCCATTCAGGGGGTTCCATCCGGAACATTTTTAAATTCCAAAGGTTTTATCTGAAACCCATTGAGGGGTTCTACCAGGAACACTTTCATATTATAGTACAAAGAACTGTTGACGAAAGAGTTATTTAAGCATTTCAATAATCCTGGAAGAACTCTTTCTTCCAAAAAGGGTTCTTTGGATGAAAAGGGTTCTTAATGGAACCCTTGGTTGCATAAAGGTTCCTTGGCAAACCCTTTCCTCAGATACAGGTTCTTCAGAAGCAGATGGTTCTGGGTACCTCTGCTCTTCAGGAAGAACCCTTTTGGAACCCTTATTTGTAAGACTGTGGCCTCACTGCACAGTTCCTTGTGTTCTCTTGTGTTCCCAGCGTGGTGGAAACCCTCCAATCAAATCAGCTCAAACATCAACACAAATTAGCATTCATTAAAAAAAATAGAAATCCGCCCTCACTGTTTTCTGCCTCGAGCCTCCAAACATGACACATTCCACTGTTTAGCAGTGGCTCCTTAGTACAGAACAAGTAGAATCACTCAATGCACACAAGAGTTAAACTCCAAAATAATTACCCAAGTCAATGGGTGCCACTATCTCTGTGATTGGTTGAGTGCTCAGGCGAAAGCTATTAAGTTTTTCTTTCTATTTTTTTCACAGGATTTCAATTAAAAGCTGTGTGAAATGGTGGGCCTATCTTTAAACGATAGACCCCCAGAAATCCCTTCTCGAGGGAGGACCTATTGTAGTGTCCTCATCAACACTCCAATTAGAGCTCGCCTATTATCTTTTATGATAAAAAAGGGTATTACCACAAAAGCACCTTATCCTCCTCTCCTAAAATAACTCTTTAGCTTTTCACCCCATAATTTCATTACAGGAAGATAGTCATTCATCAATTAGAATGGTAATTTTCATTAATGGCGCCTGGTCTCACTGAATATTGAATAAATTGTCCATTCATTTGGATCTCATGCTTTGGTTCAGTAATATCTCATGAATATAGTATGAGATATGAATACAAACAGTGGAATATCTCTGTGGAAATACAAGGGCAATTGAGAGAAATGTAGAGAGCTGTGGCAACATGCCCTTAAGAGATCTTTCATATTACTGCTAATATATTCATGCCACGATTAGCTTAGCATTCTGTTCAGAAACGTTAAAGTCTAACAAATCATCCTCGTTATACTCATGTTTTCATTAATATATGTTTATCCTAAATGAGCTTCCTCTGACGCTTAGCAAGTATATTACACATTATTGCATCAATTAAAACTTTGTATAAATGCCTTATTGTTGCTGAAGCTGATTAAGAGGGCAGCTGTTACCTAAAGGGACAGTTCACCCCAAAAGTAAAAATCATCTAGATCCGGTTCTCAAACTGTGGTGCGTGTACCACTGTTGGTACGCAAGCTCCCTCTTGTGATACATAAAGGGATGTCAGAAGTATTTTTCAAAATGAAATAAATTAATTAAAAAATATATAATCTATCAAAATACTAGAAAATTTCCAATGAAGCTACATCAAATATGAGAATACTTTTAAAATAAGAAATATGTTTCCTGTACTGTAGCGGCGTGCATTTCAGCGGCATTTAAAATACGTTTTGGTGATTGTTGAATGTGATGAACGGCTTCAAATGGCTCTCAATACGCACAGTATTTTTTTGGACAGTGTTTAACATTATAAATTAATAAATTGTGCTCAGTTTTAACTAATTTCTGAGTTTTTTCTTCCTGTATGACTAGTCGGCTAGTCTAAATTAATTTTTTTGTTTAAGCGACAGGGAAATTAGCCACCAGGAACATCCCTCCTCCAAAGTGGAACTATTATTGACTGATTGATTGATATTTTTATTGTCAACAAGTCTGAAATTTGTCTCTGCATCACAGCAGCTCTATTTGCAACATCATCGATAGCAAACTTTATGAAGAGCGAGCATATCGGGGGGAATATTTAAAGCAGCCATGTTAAAAATGAAGTGGACGACATTGAAGCAAGCTTGTGGCTACTTCAGAAGCACCCGTCAACTGTCCACAGCACCTGCTAGCACCAAATGGCGCAAAACAGTAAGGAGGTGTTGATTTGCTGATTTGCTGTCAGTCGTAGTGCTGCTACTTGATCTAGATTGTTTTGATGTGAGTTGCAGAGTTTTTGAGACATCAAGATGTCTGCCTCCTCTTCAGTATAATGGGACTAAACATCACTTAGCTTGTGGTATCCAAGCGCCAAAAAAAGTACAACAGTGATGTCTCTTTATAGAAATCATGACCCAGTTACTCAAGATAATCTACAAACATCGTGATGAGCACTTCCATGTAGGAACTACTTTATTTCTAGCAGACAGAAAGTGGTTCTGGTAGATTCTACTTCACAAAGAAAACAGAATTTAAAATAGCATTCCTGTATTCATGCTTTCAGTAGTTCGTAGTAAGAAATGATTTAATTAAATTCTGCTGACACAGAACTCTCACTGAGTCCAACGTGGAAAAACCTGAGAGATAACAGAGCACACCAAGTGTATTCATCACTTCATACAGCTGTTGTGTCTGTCTGATCTTTTTGCAGCCAAAGATCTGAAATATTCACTGCTTCTTTTCTGGTTGGAATACCTCAGTGTGATTCAGCTAAATAAAAGAATGAGTCATTTAATTTAAGAAACAAGAAAAAAAACTGTGGGCATGCCTTTGGAAATGCCTCCAAGAAATGATCAAATGGAATATAAAGCATTCGTCCAGAGGCCCTACAGAGGAGGCATATATGACGCTGTATGATTCATAGAGGGCAGACATTTATAAAAACACCAGAAACTGTTTAAGAGAATAGAGCCTCTTTCACACATGCACTGCAGCTCTGTGCTACAGGAGTGAGCTGTATATGTGAATACAAATGTCTGAATCAGTTGGACTACACAGTAAATATATTTAAGTCTGACATCTCCCTAGTTCACAGTCTGTGTGAGCCCGTGTCTGAACACGGCAGGTCATTGTCTGGAGGATTCACAGCGAGCGAGTGGCCGTGTTGATGATGGTGCACAGTGTGTAGCTGCTCCATACTCTTTTCTGTTTATTGCTTTTATTTATTTATTGGTTACATTAGATTTCCACACAGCCAGAGAAAGTTAAAGTGTGCTTCCTGCTCATAGTTCAGTTACAGAGTGCCTCTCCTGCTGGGCTCAGACTTGGTCTGTGAGGTTTTATTTTATTTTATTTCATTTATTTCATTTATTTTATTTTATTTTATTTTATTTTATTTTATTTCATTTATTTTATTTTGTGCACAACTTCTTAGCTGTACCAGAATTAACTCTCCCAGAGGAAAGGAAAAGTTCTGTTTCTCCTAAACGTAAATGAGCTCAATTTAAGACCAATATGAGACATTTTCTCATACTTCTTAAATTCAGTTCCTGAAGAATAGCCTTTGTTTCATCTAAGTAATTTTAATATGATGAAACACTCATTTGAAATGATGTCATAATGTAATTTTATTAACTTATTGTATGTGCCTGAACATTGAGACCACAGTCGTGGACATTAACAAAATAGGTGTTTTTGACTCATAAAATGCTTCATAAATTTTCACATTATTTAGTGATTATTTTTCTATGCCAAGATGTTTAATAACACTGTGTGTCTGTTTATCAAGCGTCAAACGACCAACTTAAATAAATCTAAAATTTCACGGCCGGGCGACACTCACAAGCAGAACGTTGTTAACATAAAAGCTCAATAAAAGAGAACCTAAAACCAACAGAGTGATTCCCGGCTCCGATGCATTGTCTTCTCGTCGTTTGACGGCAAAAATTAAAACCGAACAGTTTTGAGAGAAGAACATTTTGATCTACTGTGTGAAATACTTTTCTCAAGTACGAGAACTCACTGACATTGTGTTTCCCTTGAATATTTTTTTTCTGAAACCAGATGGCGTGGGATGGAGTACGGATCGTCCTGAGTTACTCCTGCTGTGCTGTGTGTGCAGAGACGCAGCTCGAAAACAAAAAATGCATCGACTCGACTGACTCGGTCTTCTTGACTGATGACTCGTATAGATTTTTAGGGGGCAGCCAGGGTTGGGAGGGTTACTTTAAAAATGTGTTCTGATATAGTTAAAAATTTTAGTCAGTAACCTAATCCAAGTATCACAATAGTAAAGTAAAGTAACTTGATTACTCTCCACTCTCAGTGTAAAATATGGTAAAATTCTTTGGCCTAATTTAGTGTTTTTAGGGCTGTAACTAACAATTATTTTAGAAAATGGTGAAAAATACTGATCAAAGCTCAAGATGACGTCCTCAAATGTTGTTTAGTCCACGACTAAAAAAATATTCAGTTTGCTGTCAGAGAGGAGTAAAGAAACCAGACAGTATTCACATTTAAGAAGCTGAAATCAGAGAATTTTTACTTTTTTTTAATTAAAAAATATTAAAAATGATCAATCAATCAATTAATCCTGTTACAATATTGTCACTTGAAAAACAGGTCCAAACATGTGGCGCACACAGACGTACGCTCCTCATGTTTGGACCTGTTATTTTTCTTTCATGTAAATGATTATTTTCATCATCAATTGATCTGTCAAGCATTTTCTCCATTAATCAGTTTTAGTGTGTTTTGTCCGCAACTCAAAAATATTCAGTTTACTGTCAGAGAAAAATAAAGAAACCAGAAAATATTCACATTTAAGAAGCTGAAATTTGATCATTTTTACATTTTTATTTGAAAAAGTATTAAAAAATGACTCAAAATGATTAATTGATTTTCAAAATAGATTTAATATTTGATTAATAATAGATTAATAGTTGCAGCTCTAAGTGTTTTGTGATCGATGTTTAGGTTTATTAGCTGTTTCTTCCTTAGTTGTGTGCAATTTATTTATTGATTGATTGATTTAAAGAGACAAAATTTCCACCAGTGAAGCATTTTGTTGCCTTGATAATGAATTGACAGCTGTGTGTGTGTTCTTTATTTTAAAATCCTAATCCCACTAATAATACCCATTTTTACTAAATGCATCTGTAATCTGATTAGTCTTTTTTATTTATAACTGTAATTGGATACAGTTAACTTATTTTGTATCCAGATTATGTAATCCTGTTACATGTAATCCATTACTCCCCAAGCCTGCAGGCGGCCATGATGAAGTGTTGATATCAAACTCAAAAACAGTTGTAAAGGGATGACATGTGGGAGCGCGTCTGATACAATCTCTTGTTGTGTGAAAGGGCGAATTTGAACAATGTCCCAATCTGATCCTCGAGACATAGTTTGGGTTTCATATGTGAAAACAGCTCAGGCTGTCACCTCCCATGTTTTGCTGGCAGAAAGTCAATACAGATTGCCGCGTCACGGTGAAAACAGCCAAATTATTTGAGGCGAAGATGTCACGGAGGCAGCGTGAGTCATGTCGCTGGTGACTCAATAAATAAATGGAAATAGTTTGGGATTAATGAAAGACAGTTTCCTTTTGGTGTACAGAAGATGTCCTCAGACACATACACACCACACCGAGGGATATCTGTTATCAGCCGTGACACATGCTGCTTATTTGTTTGTCTCCGGTAATGTGCTGCACAACACTCTATTCATCAGCCCTGATTTTCCCCGTGGCAAGCGGGTTTGTGTGCATGTGTCAGTTGTGTGTGTTTATAAGTGTCCTGCTGAGCCAGCCCGGGTGTTTATTGGTCCCTCAGAGCAAAGGTTTCCAGCCTCATTTGAAGCAGTTTCACTGCGCTTTCTGTGGCGTCTTTACCGCAGCCTGTGATTTCCTGAACCAGACTCACAAGCTGTCCACAGAGAAAAGATATTCTCCTCACACAAAGCCACCAGCTGCTGCTGACAACCTTATCATTTTTGGACTCACTTGGCCGGTCTGTTTTGACATTTTGATATCCGATTTTACACATTACTGTTTTGCCTCTTTGCCTGTAGGTGCATTTTTTTTTTTTTTTAAGAAGTTCCAGTTTAGCATCAGTTTTTCAGGTAAACACATTTATTTATCCAAATATGCTTGTTATGAAACTAATTCCAAAATGTAATGCAGTTATGATGAGTGCAATGAGTGCTACTTTTTACTTTTTTATTTTAAGTGCACAATATTATCATAATGAATTATAATATTAATAGATATCCCTCTATGATACAGTGTTTACGCTCACATGGTACATCTTCAATCATGGTGTAGTACTTTAAAAAAGAGGCAGGACCTTGATGAAACTAATAATAGTGTTTTAAATTGTCTCAGGATTCTCTGAAGGTCATGTTGAACCCTTTTTTTATTTGTGGCCTTCCTCACATGGTTCAGCTGCGTCATCTGTCAACACAAAAATGGTCTGATCTAATTGTTTAATGTATTTTATTTAATAATTAGATTATGTAAAACTGTTTAAATGTTACCTTGAAGTAAAACTGCACTATTATGGGTTCCAACCGTGACATTTTTGGCTTTGTGTATTAAGTTTATATACTGTTCAAACATTATAAGATAGGGTGTAAAATGTGTTGATAACCATTTTGATTTATTTTATTTTAACCCATAAGCAGTGAGTCAAAGATGGCAGCAACACAACATCATACTGAATGTCGGGAAAAAGACACACCAGGAAGACAGAAAACAAACAAACAAACAAACATTTAAATGTAACACAAATGATCAAACACTGAAATGTGACTTGACACTACAGGCTGTTCCACAACGGTACAATGTTGTCTGAGGGTAAAGTCCAGATTTTTATTGTTGTTCAGTTTCAAATGGCATAAATTTTAAACTGGTGAAGTATTTGAATATGTTTCAGTACTATTATAATAAATTTTATTCAAAATGTAAACAATTACTCATTCCATACCGTTATGATACAGTGTTGCTATAAGGTAACACACTCTAAAGCACCTTTTATCAGAACCCTTTTTACCAACTGGCATTATAACGCGTGTAATAATGGGATATGTTTGATATTCTAATACTGTGAGCTGTGTAAGTTTAACACAAGGAACATGAACGTGGCAGTTTAAGATTCTTCAGCTTATTTATTTATTAATTAACTTATTTATTCTTCAGCTTAACTTAACAACCCTTAAACTGAAGGGTACTTTTTTTTTTTACTGTAAAGAGTTCCTATTTCCAATGCAAAACAGAATATTTTTATTTATAAAACATTTTTTTCAGTTCCTAATTGTTCAATATCAGTTGACTGGATTCAGTTCATATAAAAAAAAATAAAAGATAAGACAGAGAGAGAGAGAAATAAAAATTACAGTAAGGATTGAAGGATTTGGAAACATATGCCAATATTAAATCAACATGATGCTTTGAAGGCGCTACACGTGCATTTCCAATTAATATTAGGTTAGAAAATAAAATATTTGCTGCATTTAATGTGATTTCCAGTATAAATCATGCCAACTTTTGGGTTATCTGGATACAGACAGAGACAGATCATTTGTTGGTTAAACAGATACAGATACAAATTATAATTGTCTTTGTGTGCCTCTAATCCTTATTCTCTTCTTAACGTTGCTTATAAGCTCTGTCTAAATTACATCTAGATCACAAAATTTGACACAGAATCCAAACCAGCTGTTCTTTTTTGAAACCTGATGAAAATGTGAGCAAAATTCAATTTTCACACCTGTCACTTAACTCCCCCTGGAGTGATCAGATGATGAATGTTGCATTAAGACAAGCGCTGACACAGCCCATGACCCCAGTGACACGTCGCCCGTCCGACCACGCGTCTATCTATCACCTCCACGACACGGTTCTGCTGCCACCTCCGAGAGAGAGGCACCTACCCTCCACCTGTTTCTATTTCCCCTGAGAGCGAGGAGGAGAGCCTGGAGTGGAGGCGGCTCTGGGCTGAAGATGTGCTAATGGGGAGAGAGTACATTCTCCCACACATCCATTCCCCGTGCTGTCAGTGAGCATCATAGTGGAACGCTGACGATGGGAACCTCGGTCCCTCCCCACCACGACACCTGCTGCTCCTCCATCTGCTGCAGCCAAGCAGCCTCCTGCTTCTCCTGTTTATCCCCCCATCTACACATCCATCCATACATGCATTCATTCATCCAGCCCTCCATCAATAAAAAAAAAGAGAGAGAGAGAAGCTGCGGATTGAGAAGAAGTTGTCATCTTCTCCGGAGCGGCAGCCAGTTGCCAGAAAGCTGATGCTGTTAGTATGAAACCCTTCAGCCACTCCTGCAAACTTTTAAAGTCTCTGCTGCAGCTGCTCTTGGATCAGGGTGCTCCTGCTGGAAGAGCGACACTCTGAATTTACAATACGGGAGTCACACATTGACTCTACACACAGTCTAGCTCAGTCAGGCTGCACACTGACGCTGAGGAACAGTTGATGAGAGCACGATTTTACCCTCAGGTACAAAAACCCATTAAATGTCACCAAGCCAGGTACTGGTCAGCAGTGTAACATGGTATAAAGTAAGGTGTTAAGGCTCATTTATACATCCTTCTTGTCCAAAAATAGATTGTCAAATGATACACTGCCAGTGCCCACATACTTCCATGCATCTTTTATATTGGGATGAATGTTGAGCAGAGATTTCCATAGTGTGGGCCGTGAAGGTGCTGCAGGTAGACTGTGAGAGGTCATTAAAAATAAAGTTTTTAATTTTTAAAGTTTGAAGTTACCATAAAGTCTTCAGAATCAAATATTTAGATTTTTAGAAGTAATCACAACTAATAAAATAAAGACACGGTATTCAAATTTCATGTTATTCTTCTTTTATCTGACCTATTTTAACAGGTGTTACGCCATATTTGGTGACCCTGTATCTCATATCTCGTCAGCTGCAGGGAATCATAGTTGAGGGAATACCTCATTATTGATGGGAGTTAAAATGGAAATATATGCAAGTTTATAAATAATTATGTGTATGAGGATAGATTATCAATGTGCACTGCGTTGCTTTATGCCCACTTTCACATAGAATTGTACTGTTTATGAAATAAGAATTATATAAGGAAGCAAAGTCTTGTGTTGATCAGGGTTGTGACTAAAAGTTTGCGTGGGCCACAGAGGATTTTAAGATTTTAAATGGAGGTGTGGCGTTCTTAACTGTGGGAGTGGCTGCACTAGATGGCGCTACACTCAGTCAGTAGTCACACCGAAGAAGAAGCAGAAGAGTTAAAAGTTTCTGATCGCAATAAACGTGGCGACGCTGGAGGTAGCTGTAATAGTGTCCCTTTGAGAGAAAAACAAGAAATACAGACAAAATGAATGCAGAAGATGAAGTCTCCGTCTGTAGCCGTATCTAACAGCATAAATGAGCCTTTAGAGTACTCAGAATACTTTTTTGTTGTAACAAGCAATGTAATGTGTTAGTTTTGCAATTGAAGTACTCAGTTACTTTTTTCAAGTATCCTAAGCAATCTTTTCCTGTTACAATTGTAAATTTCCTCAACAGCAAGAACTACCGCTGCTTTTACTTGTCACCGGAGGAGCTTCTGAGGGTGTCTTTTTTGCATTCGAGACAGAGGACAGATAACCTATGGGCTTGGCAGACCCTGAAATTGTGGAGCAAGTGGGATATTGAGATGCATGTTTTGATCAAATTTCCCATGATCAAATTTCTTTGGAGCCAGCACTCCAACACCATCCAGACTAGTGCACCTGTGGAGAGGCTTTTTAGTCTCACAAGTTCCTTTTCTCAGTAACCTAACAAGTTACTTAATGGCAGTAATCTCATAATGCAACAAGTTATTTTAAAGTTCAGTTGAAACAACCTGCAGAGTCCAGGCGGCTAGGGAAGGACTTGTCGCAAACATTGATTGGTGTTCACAACAGCCAATAGTGCTGTGCGTTCTGCCCTCCTGCCATAAGCTAAAGTGGTCCATGGACGTAGGAGGGAGAGCGGTCACATCAGCTGACTCGTCTGGACTCAGAGCTCCCAGTGAACACGTCCAGACCGGGATCAAAACAACCTCAGCAGCTAAGTTACATTAGCAACAAGTAAAGATATCTTTACATCAGGAAACAAGACAAACTCAGGACTGTGCTCCCTGTCAGTCTCACAGGTGTTTGTCTCCTGATGACCAGCTGCACTTACTGGGAGGCTGCTAAGTTCAGTTCTGTTGCCTGCTAACAGCAGCTAATAGTCCAGCAAGCTACTTTAGCAAAATAAATTAAAGTGTTGTCCATCAGGAAACTCTGTGATTAAATCATGCCGAGTTGAAGCTGAGCAGCCGAAGGACATCAGAGGGAAAACCAGAAAATATTTTCTCCATAAAATATGATCCAGTTTCTCTCAAATCAGTGAATTAAGTTCATAAAATGGTGCTTTTGCACAGTGAGGCCCCCAGAAACACTCCAGTCCACTTCGAAGCATGAATATATTCTCCTCATGCTCTGGCAGCATCATACAGTATGTGAGAAAGAATTTAATTGGGTGCAAATTTAGTAACGCCCCCCAGTGTAGAATGAGCCAGTTTTTAGTGTTGTGCCCCCCCAAAAAAAACTACCTTCATGTTAGTGGACTGAATTGCCCGAAGGAGTGAATAGAACAAATAGCATTTGTTATGTGTTTGCACGTTGTAACATCTGCTCTAAAAACAATCTAGGTCTCGGTCTTTCAACATCGCAACATCGGGTTCAGACGGTGCTTCTTTTCATCACAAGCCCTAACAAGCAAGTATATTTCGGTGAAACTATCACACATCCAAGTACATTGGATCCGTGAAGAATGTGCCGTCTCAGCTCGATGGCTCCGATGAGAATCTCGAAGTCGCCTGGTGTTTCTATAGCGGCTGCGAGAGGCTGCATGGCTTCAGTTATCGTCCATTAAGTCCGGGATTCAAGGATCTAACACAGCCGAGATGGAGCGCCGAGGAGAGGGAGGCTATCAAAGAATATCATTACAGGCAACGGGACTGTGTGTGTGTGTGTGTGTGCGTGTGTGTGTGTGTGTGTGTGTGTGTGTGTGTGTGTGTGTGTGTGTGTGTGTGTGTGTGTGGTTCTGACTGGCACTCTCCTGTTCTGTGTCTCTCCGACTTGGCTATAATGCCCTTATAATATCATAATATCAGGCCTAATGAGCAAGATGGGAAAAATTTTATGTTATGACTTCAGGTGGTCGTTTTTATATCAAAGCTACACTCTTAGAAATAAAGGTTCCAAAAGGGTTCCTCCTTAAAGGTCACTTCTGAAGAAACCTTTTTTGAGGGAGAGGTTTGTCAAGGGTTCTTTTGTAAGAACAAGGTTCCCATAAAGAACTCTTCTTTATACCATAATATAAAATGGTTGGTTCTTGATAAAACCCTCAGAATATAAAAGGGTTCTCTATAGCACCCCCTGGGTGGCTTCTAGACAAAACCTTTGGAATATAAAAGGGTCTTGGAGGAAATTCCTGGGTGGGTTCTAGATGAAAACCTTGGAATATAAAATGGTTCTTGGTAGAGAGCCCCAGTTAGATTCTTGATAAATCCCTTGGAAAATAAAAGGGTGCTCAGTGGAACCCTCTGGGTAGGTTCTACATAAGAAAATTGGAATATAAAAGAATTCTAGGCAGAACCCCCTGGGTGGGTTCTAGATCAAACCCTTGAAATATAGAAGGGTTCTCGGTATAAACTCCTTGGTGGGTTCTAGATAAAACCCTTGGATTACAAAGGGTTTTCAGTAGAACCCCCTGGGTGGTTCTAGTTGAAACCCTTGGAATGTAAAAGGGTTCTTTGAAGAATCTTCTGGGTGGGTTCTAGGTAAAACTCTTAGAATATAAAAAGGTTCTTGGTAGAGCCCTGTGGGTGGGTTCCAGATGAAACCCTTAGACCATAAAAAGGTTCTTGGTGGAACCCTGAGAGTGTGTTCTAGATAAAACCCTTAGAATATGAAAAGGTTCTAGTTAGAACCCTGCAGGTTGGTTCTTGTTTGCTGTGGAAAAGTTCTGGATAAAACCCCCAAAGAGGGCTCTGGGTGAAACCTTTCACAGATGGTTCTACGAATAACCCCTTATGTTGGGTTCTAGGTAGGACTGTTGAAAGGTTAAAGATCTACAAAGGTCAGGACTGTCTGAAAAGGAGTTCTGTAATGGATCTATAAGAAGGCCAGAGAAGAACCCTTCCTGGTTCTAGTTAGCGCATGATTTCTCAGAGTGTAACAGCAGGAGCGTTTGCAGGGTTACTCATTTCACCTCGGAGCAGCTTTAATTTTCTCATAAATAATTAGCGTTGAAACAACAGCCTTTTCAAACAAGCGTCTTGGATTTTCTGATTGAAAAAGTTCCAATTCATTATTAAAAAACTCCCGCCGAAGCCTGATTAAACATTTATATCAGCCCAGTGTGAAGAAAAACGCTGTTGTTGTTAATTCTGCGTGTCACACACACCATCTGAGCCGTAATGCTACATCACGTTACGACCGCTGGCCGCAGTAATTCAGTTTAATCGCAGCAGATAACAGTTAACACAACTGATATGTTTACATGAGAGGATCTCACAGACAAAAGAGAAGCGCTTAAAGTGTTGACAGCGCTGGAAGATGTAAAAAGAAACTATTTTTTTGGAGTTTATGTTTCTTCTGTGCTGTGTGTCATTTTCTTGTCTGGCGGAGTAAAATAACTGTGGTTTGTTGGCAGAAGGTCTGGCTGAGGTCACCTCTCCTGACTGCATCTGTCTTAACTTCTGCTTTGAGGTTTTTGGAGGAGAAACAGGTCAGCTGATACTGTTTCCCTCAGGTTAGTCTCACTGGTTCAGGGGCAAAGCTTCCTTTGGTTACACACTGCTGCCACGCACACACACACCACTCATAGACACCACATACACACACTCCAGAGGAGCAGTGACAGGCAAAGATGCCCCCAGTTTGACCTGGGAGCGTAGACGCCATGCAGAGGGTGTCTGACAGCCTCACTGAGCCTCCTCGTATCACGGCTGGATCACTTAACAGCACACACATCCAATTGAAAACACAGACACACACACGCGGGCACATGCAGTCGATTTCAGTACTCACACAAACAAACCAGACTAATGTTGTGATCCAGATAACTTGGAAAACTTCCAACTTACTACAAGAAAAAGTAGAATTTAAAGTGATATTCCACCCCACTGTTGAACTGTTGTTGGCAAGGAAATAACAGGGAATTACAAAATTCAGCAGAATTCATCCTCTGTGGACTGTGATCACGGTCTGTAAATCGTTGTGCCAAATATTTCATTTAAATTTTTCATCCATCCAATATTTGTTCATATATTTCATAAGATATATTTTATTAAAGGTCCAGTGTGTAAGATTTAGGAGGATTTATTGGCAGAATATTGCAGAAATGAAATATAATATTCATAAGCATGTTTTCATCAATGTATAATCACCTAAAAAACAAGAGTTTTTGTGTTTGTTACCTTAGAATGAGCTGTTTATCTCTACATAGGGTGCAGGTCTTCTTCCACACAGGCACCAAGTTTCTGTAGTTGGAGGGGGGTGGGGTGGGCAAGGTGTTTGCAATCTGCAAGCTCACCATAGATGGCACTAAATCTGCATTGGCCCTGTAATTTTGACAAGAAAACTGACTTTTCCTCATTGCGTTTAGCTTTATATTTCTTTGTCACTATTATTTCTCAGCAATTTAGACTCTCAAGCTTTTTGTTATGTAAAATTAAAAATGCAGTTCAGCTTATCATTTTTACATAATCTTGCCTGGTGTGGATTCTAACCATATGATGTACTTAATAATCTAAACAAATGGGTGGATGGAAAGTGTTTTTCTTGCGGCTGATTAAAGGACAGAAATACATAATTATCAAAAAGTTAGGATTCCCTCGTCAATATTGGTTTAAATGTGTCGTCACTGACAAACTGATTCTGCATCTCCTTGGCACAGGTGTTTGTTTTTGTCTCACCGTCCAGATGCCGAGCGTGATGAGCAGAAATCTAATGAATGCGCTGATTATTGGAGCACTGATGGCCATGGGGGTCAGAGGCAGCAGGTGTGCTGAGGAGCCGAAGCCACGCAGAGCAAATGTTTGGTCTCCGCTTCACACAAGGATGAGTCAACATGACCAGAGAAACCCACTGGACCTTCCTCAAACACCACTGGCCCAAGTGTGTGTGTGTGTGTGTGTGTGTGTTTATATCTGTGTTCATGGGTGTGTGTAGGAGGAAGTGGGTGTGGGGGTTGTGTATAAGTAAGAAGGACCTTGAAATATTGAAACGCAGCACAATCTCCTCCCCTGCATGACTCTCCCATCCCTGTTTTTAAAACCTAATATCAGGCTCTGTCGGCTAAATTTACAGATAACACCTCGATTTTTGTATGAAAATAAATACACGGCTTCAGAATTTAATACGAGCAACGTGTTGCATCTGTCTGGGAACACGGCAAATATGGTGTTTATGAAATGCTGATGTGACCTTGCCTTAGTCTGAGTGTGTGTGTGTGTGTGTGTGTGCATGTGAGCGTGTAGTTAATAGTTGCAGGTTGGCATGTGACACATGGCTTTGTCTTCATTAGAACAACATCAGGCCGTGCACCATCCAGCACAATGGCTTCATTTAGCCGAGCGAACTGCAGAGAGCTGCTCTGTAATAACACGGGTCAGGACCTGAGTGGGAGCGAAGCGTCACACTGCCACCGCCCTCTTCTGTGATGAAAGACGCTGTCAACAATCGCCTTTGCTGCTGCACTAATCTACGTCGCTAATACACCCTTCTCCATCCCTCGCTCTAAGCTGTCTCTCCCTCTCTATTTTCCATCTCTGTCTTGCAGCTTCATTTTACTCTCTCGTCTCTTTTCCTGATCTGCAGGTCTTAATCGTTCTTTTATACTGAGATCTTCCTTCACACACTCCCCCCCTGTTTGCTACCCTTTCTAAAAGCTTTTTTTTTTTTCAGCTATTTGTTTCCTTTTTCATTTCCATTTGGTTTTTATTCATCCATTTTAAGTTGCTTTCTCTACCTGTTTTCTCAACTCCTGTAACTTTTCCTTACAGTTTGCTCTGCTTTGTAACAGAAAAAATCTGCTGCTCTGGTTGTTGCTTGGCAGTAACATTAATACAGAGCTGGAAAGTACAAAAACAAATGCCTGGACAAGTATTATACTTATGTTCAACTTTTGTGGAACAATATAGTTACTTAACCACATGTCAGAGACAAATTTCTACTTTCACTCCACTAGTTACTCGAAGGCAAAAGTCAACCAACAAGTGAACACGCAACTTTCTGGTTTCAAAATGATAAACATTAAAGTTTCAGTAGGGAACTTTAACAAAAAATAATTTTAATAAAATGCCTCTGTAACACTGAGCTTGGACCCCCCTCTGTCCCTCCTCCAAGAATCTACAATAATAATAAAACTGTCACTTCCTTGCAGAGATACATGCACTGACACAGTGTTAGTGAGATGAATACCATTCATGGTATTTTATGCTGTTTTTTGTGCACCATTACTTCATATACTGAATAAACTTGGGTGGAGTAAAGGTATTACAGTAAACTGGGGTATTAAGAAATCCTGATGACATGATTTTTAATACCATCTAATACAGATGCTCCTCTTTCTCTTAAACTGACATGGAGATACTGTATTGTAGTGCACAGCACAAACCACCAGGGGTCAGTCTCTGTGCGGCAGTGCAGCTGAACAGACAAACATGGCGTCTGGGGGATAAAGTTACAGGATTAACTACTAAAAAATAAGAAAAATGCTTCTGTTTGGGATTATTTTGCATTCAGCCGTGATAATAAAGGTAAGCTAACAAACACTGCGGGATGTCAGAGTAGCGTTTCTTTGTGAGTGTGTAACTTCAGCGAGCGTGTGGGAGTGTGAGTGAGCCAAATTACTGTCTGTGGTGACAGAGTGACAGTGAATGCAAGCTGAATGGAGGAAAAGGTGAGCAGTGAAGTTGTCGGCCAGGCAGTAAATGAGCAGTAATGGTGCTGTAAATGCACAGTGGTGGTTTGAGTTTGTTCGTGGAAAGCTGCAACTTCTGAAGACAGAAAAGAGCTCCTGAGTGTGTTGTTTCCAGCTGCCCAAGGGAGTACTACAGCACAGTGGAGTACAGTCACTTCAGCTGTTTTACATAAGTTTTACACAAATTCTGCTGTAATACCCTGGTAAAATATCAGGAAGGTATGAAAAAACAGATGCCAAGCATAATACTGAGCTAGAAATTTTGAAAGCTTGAAAAATGTCACTTTCTTTGTCTCAGTTGTTGCAGGTCAGTTGTGCTCCTCTGACAAAACAACTGGTCCCAACCTAAAACCCCAGTAAAATTGGTCTAGAACCACCACTGATCCTCATGCACCTAATTATTTGAAATGATCCACCGCGCCTGAAAGAAAACAAACAGTCAGAACCAGGATGAGTCTCTAATGCAGCTTCCAACACACAAGGTTAGTGTTTGACAACCTGGGAATGAGACTCAGCCATCAGCCATCTTTCTCCAAAGTATCCTACCCCAGCTTTAAAGTGACACGATATTTGAACATTTCCTCTTTAAAGGTGTGCTCATAGTACTTTGTTTTCTAAGCCAGGTTGTTAAACAAGACCTGCCTAAGGCTAACTTGTTTATTTTTTATTGCCTACCAGGTCAATAAGGTAATTAAAGTTTATATAGCTTAAATTACTTAACAGTATATTTAGTTGTTTTCTTCTGCCTCTACTGCTAAAACACATTTACTGCTAACACCGATGGACACTTCACAAAAATATCAACGCAACACTTTTGTTTTTGCTCCCTTTTTTCATGAGTTGAAGTAAAAGATCTAAGACTTTTTGTGCACAAAAAAAGTTTATTTCTCTCAGATTTAGTTCTCAGATTTGTTAAATGCCTCTGATTGGCTTACCCTGATGTAATTACCCTAATCCTTATGTTTTTGTTGAGTGTAGTTACTGGAAGCAAGTCCTGGAGAGCAAGTCCAAGTCACCTCACAAGGCACCTAACAAGTCAACATGCAGCTCTTTCTGAAGACTAACCATGAAAACTGCATGGTATTTGAACTTTTCCTTCCTTCTTCTCCAGGCTCTGTTGTTATACAAGACCTGCCTAAGGGTATGTTATTTATTTTTTATTGTCTACCAGGTCAATAAGGTAACAAAGCTCATATAGCCTAAATTACTCAACAGTATATAAAGGAGTATTTTCCCTCTGCTTCTAACACTAAAACTCATTTTCTTCTAACACCTATGAGCACTCAGTTAAAATATAGATGCAACACTTGTTTTTGTAAAATATCTAAGACTTCTGCGCACAAATGTGCTGATTAAACAACATGATTATGACACAGGTGTGTGTTGCACTGATCACTCTAAAATGTGCAGTGTTATCCTGAAAAGACATTTAGTAGGTACTGAACCATGGCTATTTCACATAGAGCTACAAATACCTTTTGTTCCCCTCAGGCGGTCAAAGTTGTGACCCGTCCTACTCTGCCTCTGATTGGTTTACCCTGATATTCTTACCTTAACCAATCACTCCTCATGCCTAAACCTAACCAACCCAAACAGCAAAGGCAATGAGTTCTAGCCAATCAGAGGCAGAGTAGGGCGAGTTATGACTTCGCCCTTCTGGGGAAAAAATGTCTGGGGCCATAGTTCAGTGCCTAAAAAATGTCTTTTTTCAAGGTAAAACTACACATTTTAGAGTGTTCTGTTATTGTGACCAGTTCAAGGAACGCCTGTGCAATAATCAGCATCTCTATATACCACACCTCTCGGGTGGTTGGACTATCTTTTTTTAACGATTTTAACAATTTTTCGAAAGACATTTGAGTCGCAGATCATTTTTTGTATGATCTGCAACTTCAAGCTGAGCTGAGTGTAGTTACCGGAAGCTAGTTCTCAAGTCCTTGAGTGCAACTTAAAATCAAATCATAAAGCAACTTACAGGTCACGTTTCTGAAGGCTAACCATTAAGACTGCTGTGTTTGAACTTTTCCTTTTCAAAGGTCTGCTATCATATTTTGTTTTCAAAGCTGTGTTTTTAAACGAGACCTGCCTAGGGGCAACTTATTTTTTTAATGTCTAAAAAGTCAATAAGGTAATAAAGTTTATATTGCTTAAATTACCCAACAGTTTATAAAGTAGAACTTTTCTCCTGCTTCTAATATTAAATACATTTGCTGACATCAATTTTGTTAACAATGTGAATAAAAGGCCTGTACAGTATGTATGTTATTGCTACTTTAACTTCCAGTATAACAAAAAGATCTGAATATGTCTTACTATAATGTAAAGAGGCATAACACAACACATTTTTTGTGTCACTCAGCCCAAGATTCCAAACCAATGTATTACCCACCATCGTTATCATTCCATCATCAAGTTAGCACTAATAAAGGTGCAATGTTTGGTTGCTCTTTCAAAGTAAAGCTTACGAGAAACATTTCAGGTGACGTTGCAGCTTGGTTAGGTCTAGGAAATGATCGTAGTCTGGGTTAAAATAACTACTTCCTTAAGACAATCTACCAAACCCCGGTCTGCTGTGTGAAAGTCCTTTGTTTGGCCCACCAATCGACCCCTCCTCCTCCCTCCCCCACACACAACTCTACGTTTTACATTTGTGGCTATTTCACAAACTGCCATTCCTGAGATGTATTTGTCACCATACATCACATTGCATCACAGTCAGTCAAACAAATCCTTGTTTCATGCCGTAACACCGCATCCTGACCGGGTTTGTTTTTGACTATGATGGTGCCCAACATACAGGATTAGACTGACAAAGTAAGTGGAGCGTTTCGACATGATGTATGACTGCGCTCTCTGCTGCAGCTCATATGATATGTCCGGTCTGAAAATATCAGTCCTTTTGTCTACATTAATTACCCCGGCTGTCTGTCATGCGAATCTGCGCTGTGTGTGAGGCATCTATCACGGTGTATCTCTCTGCATTCATGTGTATGTGCACGTCTGCAGTTGTGCACATCAAGCAGGATTGTTTCAGCTCCCTGTGGATAAAATGGTTTTACTCCAGATAGTAGCTTTCATAGAGATTTATGAGCATGCACGCTTGGGACACACGTACCACACACACACACACACACGCACAGTGACAGTTGGAGAGATGGGTGAGCTTGAAAGGCAGCCCAGGAATGGAAGGAGGACGAAAGGCAAAGGAGATTGGAGGAGAAGGCAACCTGTGAGCTACTAAGATATAAACAGGTGAATGATTTTCTGTTCCCTCTCAGATTGTTTCCTCATCTCTCAGCCTGGCCCGGTCCTCGGAGAGACGGGCTGGAACTGCAGTCCCTTACTAAGCAGCCCTGGTAGACTATCTGGCACAGACATATAGCTCGGCTACTGTCGCTCCTTCGTGCACTGCTGGCTGCCGTGCGCCGCTGGCCAAGCTGTTAAAATGCACAGCCTTATTCTCTGCTCTGAATCGCATTAGCTCCGGGGCTGTCGTAAACCGATACAAGCAGCGGCCCTTAAACGTACACACAATCTTGAAGAAGGACACCCTTTGTGTGCACTTATACTCACACACACATGCACAATTGCTCACACATACACATGATTTGACCACAGACAAACTGCATAAAAAACATGAGCAGTGTCCTGGAGGACCAAACGCTCTGACCTTTGCAAAGATTCATCTTTTTACCTCACAGCGCTTTTGTTTCTTCTCCATTTTCCATTCCATTTGGCAGGGTAAAAAAAAAATACAGTAAAAGGAAATTTGAAGTGAAATCCTTGAGTTGCTTTCCATGTGGCCAGTAGATCAAATCACAGAGTTACTGTATGGACAATGAGATTGCCAGAAAAACACCTGCTGCAAGTTCAGCTACCGCACAGACCGAACAATATCTTTTATTTTTCTGAACGATTGAAAGAGTGTTGGAAAGAGGAGACACGCTGTTCAGTATTTTGACATAAATCCAGGTGCAGTGTGTGTTTGGTGACAGATTTTAAGTGATCCTTTCAGGCAGGCATGTCCAAACTATTCCACAAAGGGCCGAGTGGCTGCATGTTTTCGCTCCAACCAACCAAGAGCACACCTGACTCCACTAATCAGTGTTTGAAGACTGAAATCAGTTGATTAAATGAGTCAAGCCTGGTCTGCTCTGGCTTGGTAGGAACGAAAACCTGCAGCCACATGGCCCTTCATGGAATAGTTTGGACATGCCTGCTTTGAAGGCATACTTTATTAATCCCAGAGGGGAAATTACATTCTTTTCGCTCTGTTTTAATTTTGTATGTACATACACATGTACATAAACAAACAGGACCTATAGACATGCATCAGAGAGAGGTGTCAGAGTGAGGGGGCTGCACACATACATATTGTCAGGCACCCCGAGCAGTTAGGGTTTCGGTGCCTTGCTCAAGGGCGCCTCAGCAGTGCCCAGGAGGTGACCTGGCACCTCTCCAGCTACCAGTCCACACTCCGTACTCTGGTCCATGTGGGACTTGAACTGGCGACCCTTCAGTTCCCAAGCCAAGTCCTTCCTGAGCTACTGCCGCCCCACAGCTAAGTTGCAGCAGATGGCGGCTGACAAGCCTCCAGTTTGGAGAAGCAGAGAGGAGTACCGGCATAGAAGCTAAGCAACGGACTGCTGTGGACAGAGTCAGCAACAAAATGTATTTTAGCCACTTAAAAAAAAAGGTAAAATAGGTTTTGTCTGTGGAGTTTGATTGGTTTGATGAAAGTGATATTTGGCTTTAATAACAGTGATTTCTTCTCGTCAAAGGCAGTTTGACAGCAAAGTAAAGTGGTGAAGTATAGCATATAGCATAGCAAGCAAGTATAGCTTCCATGCTGGTTCCCCTCTCTGCTTCTCCTAACTGGGGAGCGTGCTGACCTTCATCTCCTGTCACTAATACACGGACTATTGAAAAGTATTTCATACAGCTCTTCATAAAATAATCTGAACTATCCCTTTAATAAAAGTTTGGTTATACAGCTGCAACTCCAGCTGCTTGCTCACTGTTCACAGCATGTGTGTGAACAACATGACTGTGCTTTTGTGTGAGCGTATGCCTGCCCGCATACACTTTGTAAATCCTTTTAAACTTGTAGGTGTTTAATCTTTTATGTGTTTCTCAATTAGAACTCCACCTCGGGGATTACATCTGCTAAGAGAAAAATAGATTGTTTGTTTCCAGGTAAAATCAGAAACTACCAAATACTAGATGTTTAAACAGGGATTTGTATTGGGAATTAGGCTTGGTTTTTTTTTTCCTGTTCTGTCTACGGGAAGCCGCAGTGAAAAGACCAAGTGAACAAACAGTCCGAGACAACAGCCAGCCTTTCAGACGGAGTGGCAGTGACACCTCTCTCAGCTAGTCTCCGAGCTGTCGGCCCCAACTAGGCTGTCACCTCCCCCCTCTCCATATCATTGACTTGCAACTGACTTAAATGCACTTTTGCCAAGCCCCTCTGAAATGATGCATTGTGGCGGAGGAGTTATCTTAGAGGACAATATTCTCCTAAAACACAGTCTTAAAGTGGACTTGAGAGAAAGGAGCTGGCTGCTTCACTTTCTCTCGGTGGTTGCTAGGTTAATTCTCCACACAGAATCACTGGGGCCTTTATGGGCGGCTGGCACCGCCTGAGCCCCCTGCCTCCGACAGCTCCCCGACTGTGTGTGTGTGTGTGTGTGTGTGTGTGTGTGTGTATGAGAGAAAGGGTGGGCGGCTGAGGGGAAAATCATCCCTCTCACTCAGGGTGGCGTGCTAGGACTTCCAATGCTCCTGCCACCCCCTCGTGCCCCCTTCTCTCCACTGGCATTCCCACAAGCAGAGCTGGGAAGTAACTAAGTACAAATACCTTATTACTTTGCTTAGATTTTTCAGGTATCTGTACTTTACTTGAGTATTTTTTCTCACAACTTTTTACTTTTACTCCTTTCTTTTTAACACAAATCTTTATACTCTACTCCTTACATTTTCACAACAGGCTCGCTATTGAATTATTGATTATTTTTATTCCCAGCATCAGGACCCATTTCAGCCTAAATGCATCGGTGCATATCACGCATGATAATCAGACAAAAATGATGTAAAGGAAGTAACAAGATGAAAATGGTGCGAAACACCTAGCAAGACAAAAATACCGTAACAAAAAAGGTAAGGGGATGAAAATGACACAATAAGGCTAAAACAATGTTAAAGACGTAAGAAAATGAAAAAGATGTAACAAGACGAAATAAACATAACAGGACAAAAACAACATAAAAGAGGTAACCAGACGTAAATGCTGTAAAAATACAAAAATGACCAAAAATGCTAAAAAACAACTCTACAAAATGAAAATGACGTAAATGACTTTACAATATATATATTTACAATATATATTATTTATAGACATAAAGTCATAAGATGAAAATGACGTAAAAGATGAAACAAGATGAAGAGGACATAAAGAGAAAAATGTGACGAAAAAAAACAAATGCAACAAGATCGTAACAACCAAAAAACAACATGAAACGTGTAACAAGACAAAACTGACCGACAACAATGCAATTTGACGAAAACAATGTAAAAGACATAACAATATGAAAAAGACGTATCAAGACGAAAAGCAACATAAAAAAAAAAAAAATGGAACTAGACAAAAAATGACGTAAAAAGGAAACAAGATAGAAACCACCCAATAAAACATAACGAGATGAAAACTACATAACAAGACATAATTTATTTTTAAGACATATTTTATGGTTGTTGTTCATTGTTGTTGTTCATTTTGTATTTGCATTGTTTTATTATTTGTATTTTAACTGTTTTATTGTAAGGCGATCTTGAGAGTCTTGAAAGGCGCCTATAAATAAAATGTTATATTATTATTATTATTATTATTATGAAATGAAACAGACTAAAGAGGGAGACTCGATCATGGAGAAAAGGTGAGGTTCAGTTAACTTTGCTAAGAAACAGCCAGTAGAAACGTCCTTCAGAGGGAAACTTTTTACTTTAATACTTTGAGTAGTATCAGAGCCTGTACTGTCTCACTTCTACTTGAGTAACAATCAGTACTTCTACTTTTACCAGAGTCTTTTTTTTTTACACAGGTACCTGTCCTTCTACTTGAGTAAAGAATGTGTGTGCTGCCACCTCTGTCCACAGCTGTGTCTGATGGCTGGTTCCTGCGGCCCCGCTCTCTGGCTCTGACCTCAATCCGTCTTGTTAAACCATAATTGGAAATGAGGAAGACATTTACCTCTCTGGTTATATATCTGTGAACTCGGCCTCCTCTGGGAAATCTGTACCTGCGTGCCCCTTTTCTAAATCAAAGGCTGGGATTTCTCACCTACAGCTAAAATCATTTAGGCAGATCTGAGGCGAGGTGAAGGTCTGCACTGTCACAGAGAGATATTTCAAAGAGGTTTGCCCCAAGGCACTACTTTACAGCTCCAGAGACAGAGGGCCAAAATGACACTCACTACCACACTGTATTCTTTCACATGACAAATTGAGTTGGGATGCCACACCCTGCACTGCAGCTGTTGGCTGTCATAAATCATTGGTAGAAATGATGTGTAATCAATGCTTACTGGTTTACTGTTCATTCTGCGACAGTAGTCATGCTGCTCTTCAATATTCTGCTCTGCTGCATATTACATGAGGAAATGTCCCATTGCTAGAACAAAGAGGGATTCTCATTACCCTGAAGGCAACACTAACACCAAAAAGCACATACTGCAGTATCAGACTTCTGCATTTTAATGTTCATTAGGTAATCTCTGCTGAAGTGGGTCTGTGTTTCACAAGTGAGAGCTCTTGTGTCAATGCCGTTATGTCTCCTCTATAATGAAGGCAAAGACACATGCAGGGACAACTAAGCACTTACTGTGCATACATACACAAACGCATACCGTCCATGCTGTCTTACCCTTTCAGACTAATCCAGCACAAACCTGCAGACTGACGACCTCCTCCACAAGATCGATGGCAGTGTCCTTGGAACTAAAACCACAAGGTCAACTTCCTCTATCTTACCCTTTCTCTGTCTCTGGGATGTGAGTAAATGTATGTACCGTATATGCAGCTGTGCAGTCATGTACATACAATATTTATACCATGGTGTGGATGAATACTCAGTTTTGATTGGCCACAGGGTGTCCATTAATTCATGATAATGGACGCCTAAGGGCCTGTGTCCACATAGTGTTTCTTTCTGGTGGAAAGGCGCTGGCAGGAGTGAAGGTGTGTATTGATGGGCGTTTGTCTTTAGTCGAGCAGCTTTTAAAACACTGGGTCGCTACATTTTATTTCCTATAAATTCAGCACAGTAGAAGTCCCTGGATATTTTATTATCCAACAACTTTTATTATGAAGCAGCAAAATGTGGAAATGTTTGATTTTCATCAGCAGTTATCTAACACAACTTCTATACAGCTGAAGGTGAACATGAAACAGTAAAATAATACCAGCATACAGCAGATGCCTGCTAGTACAAAGAGGGAAACTAAACTTCAGACCACAGAGATTCAGTTAGAAGCTACAGAAGTACTGAGAGCTGAACACACAAAGACTTTTAAAAGCCACTTTCTCTTTGGGTTCCTGCACGAAAATGAGTTGAGTCTTGGTTCTCCAGAGCCAATCAGAAAAAAAACAGAGAAAGGCAAACTCCACTCCATTTTCTTGGTTATCAGGCTGACAAGTCCCCATCAAGTATATAATTGGTTCCCTGAAAAAAGCAAAAGTGACCATACCAGCATCTTTCTGTTCTTAAAAAAAAAGTATTTTTCAAACAGAAGCAGCTGCACAAAGAGGATCAGAGCACTCAGAAGGAAGATGTTGGGCGTTCCCACTTTTCTCCAAACGTTATGTGGACACAGACCACAAGTAGCACCACTGAAGCTATTTGTTCACTGTTCTACATTAATGGGCAACATTTATCTAAAATTAGTAACCATAGCAATGGGGATACAGTGTAAACCTCCATTTACAATTTATTTCAACACGTTAAGAAGCTACACCTTCACTGAGTGCCTCGTCCTCTGAACGCCACAGGATGGCGGATGTTGTACACTGCCCCTCTGAACTTACTGAGAGTTTGTTTCACATCAGCGACCGTCTCACTCATCATCCCATTTGCTATTCAGCTCACTACTTCAGGCTGCAGCTGACAGTGCACATGGCGAAGTTTCCAAATATTCCAAATAAACATCCACCCCAAAATTATGATTCCAATTGAATCATTAAGACATTTTCATTTTGATTCTGCTCATTGACTCCAACACAAATTTCACTCACATTACTTTCAAATTCAACTGTGTACTGCAAACACCTATCTTGACCCGGCTATCTGCACCTAGAGATGCAAGTTGAATGCATTCCTGTCTCCTACTGCATTTATCTTATTAAATTATGAGTCTTGCATTATTTTCAATTGCTCAACTGTTGCTAAGTTGCTTGACTAGCACAATTGTCTAGCACAACTTTCTTGTAACAGTCACCTAAATTTAGCAAATGCTATGCTACAAAATGCTTTACAAGGACAGGATACTCCTTCATCATTACAGTAAAGTAGCTTAAATAAACCCCATAATACCGTTATCTATTTGAGCTTAGCTCAGGGATTCTGTTGGTGATATTTATCCGTGGTAATTAGCATTTCACACAACTCTGCTGTGAAGAAACACTCACTGCTGTGAAAGGACACTCAATTACCAAAAACATGGAATCAGAATTCTTTAAATCGTGAAAATCTTGATATTGATTTGAAGACAGTGGCTGGATAGCTAGCTAGTCTTGCTGCTATTTTTCAACCATACATTATTGACTTTAAATCTTGCTGGCATATGCTTGCTAGCACGTTAGCTGTTAGCTCTCTGGATCACAGCTTAGGAAGTTTGTCCTGTTTACTGGAGTAGTGAACAACATTTCCATTGCATAAGAACCTTATGGGATGGTAATGATTGTTCCGGGTATTAGTCAAACCCTCATTAATGTAAATGAATGGTCTTAATATTTTGTATTTAGCTGGTGACCATGGTATGAGTAGGATAATGCACAACGAGGCATTATCCCTTTATATATATGTGCATACACATGCCAGTGCGTGCCATCTATACAGAATATGACAGAGGTGTGTGTGTGTGTGTGTATGTGTGTGTGTGTGTAGACTAATGAATCAACAGTGAATTAATCTCTGCGCCGTTCTAACTCTCTGACATGCAGCTCTCTTCTTTGTCGTTTTGTATGCAACACTTTAGAAGGACACATGACTCTTTTGTATACATTCATATACATAATTATTAATTACCATATAGCGGTCATATTATGCTGATGTCAAACTTTTGTGCAAGAGCTGCCTGACTCTTGAAAGCATGAAAAACTTAGAGACTTGGTGACTGCAGGAATGAGAAGAGAAACAAAAATATGACTCACAAAAATGAAAATAAAAACTAAAAATAATCTGTGTCTGGAAGACACATGCTAGAAAAGTCTACAGCATATTACTGTATTGCTTGACTCAAAATGTGGAAGGAGCTAAGTGGTGCCTGAAAATGAGTATTTCTTAGAGCTAATATTCACTATTCTAACATTCAACAAAGAAAACAAAGATTTAACTGGCTGCTTCTTCTTTCTGATCCACAAATCTTCATTGTTTTTGCCGAAAAAAAAAACAAAAAACTCTTAGACATCCACCTTTAGTGCGAAAAAAAAAACAGTGCATAATTGGCAAACAGTGAATTACAGATATTTTTTCATGGACACAAACATAAAACAATGACTCTTTTATCTTGACTCTGAACATCAAAGAACACTGTTTTCTATCAGGGTGAAGCACCCTCAGATGAATCTCATGCTTGAATAATAATAAGCACATTTTTCTAAATATACAGACCTGTTTATCCCCATGGCTGAGGAAAATACATATTTATATCCACATTTCCGTACACTCATTCACAGTGTATGATGAATTTATATCTAATCCATATTTTGTCTCTATTATTGTTTAGGCCATAAAGAATCTTATTCAGCCCAGAAAATCACAATATAAGCCACAGTGTGAGCATTATCAAACAGGTGGAGTCAAATAAAGCTATGATTGGTGTATGAAATGAAATTTATGCTCACTCCCTCAGCACCTTTACTGCCTCGGAGAGCACAGCGTATCCCGGGCTGTGCTTTGCCAGAGGGGAATAGTTTGTATGTGTGTGCGATGATGGTTGCATATAAATGGACTTTTATCATATCTTAGTTCTCTTACGGTCCTTTGTCATCTCGGGGGAGAGGGGGGCTGGGGCATAAGCTGCTACAAGAGCTAATAACAGTGAGTCTGAAATGTGTCCAGTAATTAAACTGATCAAAGTTTAATTGACAAATTCACATTCAAATGATTGCGAATGATACATAAACCAGGGGCATTAATGAACACAAAGATTTCCTTCCTCCTCCTAGAAACAAGAGCCTCTCCGCCCTCCTGAAGTCAGCGGCTGACCTATTTAAGCCCCGTAATGATGATGAAGCTGCCAAACTAATGACCATTTCCCTATTGCATTAGAAAGTACTTCCCCTCATTGTGGTCCAATGGCGTCGGCTAAATGCATAAGCCAGCAGCAGTTGTCTGACACAGTCAGAGTCATCCACCCACACAGCCCGGCAGGACGTAGTAAGAGGGCCACTAGGAATGACTCACTCAAGATCATTTTAAATGTAATGAAGGAAGATTAGCCACTCTCTCATCTTACTGTATATCCTGCATGGCAGACTTCTTGTCTTGGGCCAAAAACGCTTTATGTTTCCAATACAGAGTGGAGACGAAGACGAGAAAGAGACAGAGAGGATTAGAGGAAGATAACAGAAAGGAGATGTCCCGTGTGTCTTGTCTTTGTCTCCATTTCCTTCTTCTATGCTGCTTTTGTAACTTAGAAAATTAAAGGTAAACTTTTTTTAGGGCTCCTCCTGACTGAGAATTTTCCTTGTGGACTAGTTGTTGCACATGTATGATAATTATTTGATTGCTGAAATAATTTTTTTTGGGACATGAAGCCTGTTAAATGCTAACAGCAAATGTGGTGATGACTCTGAATGTGTCAGAACAACCAGCAAAACCATGTGAACATTGAATTAATGTCAACACAGTATAACTTGTTGTTTAAAACACCAGAATAAATAGCATCCATCTTCCCAAAAGCAAATGCTCACAGACTTATCAATGATGGACGATGTATGCTTACAAATTAACTTGAGTCCTGTACATCACCTTGGTAACGTTACTGTATTCTGGGTTGTCAAACTGCCATCCATTTGTCTCAGCTATCTTCCAGTCTAATAGGACTGCTAAGTGAGCTAAGTAGCTAATGGTAGCTACAGCAGTTAGCATCAGTGCGCTGGCAACTATGGTGTTACAAACAAAATGTCTGTGCTGTAAAAATCCCCTGATCCTAATGGTGTGGCACAGCTCCTGAAATGAATTTAAAGTACAATTCTGCTTTGTGTGTAGAGTCAGAGAAACACGGATCATCAAGCTGCATTTTCTGCTGATGTCGTAAAAAAAGAAAAAAGGATGGGGGTAAATAAAAATGGAAACTGGCAAAAGGCAAGAATAAGTTTTTCCTCCATTGCTTACACAGCACAGGAATTGTGGGGAGACAGGATACGGAAGTGCTGAAACAAAGACTTATGATTGGTTGACAGTGGAGCACTGACAGAAGTTGATTTGCATCACCTCACTCGACACACAGCAACAAGTGTCAAATGTCAGTTTCTAACTTTATGTTGCCGGCTTCCATTGAAAATGACTTGTAGCCTGATGCTTTGTCACTGCTGGTGAACATACTGAAACATAACAGACTACTTTTCTCACCAACTAACGGTTTAGTCAACTATTATGGGGCTCTAACATTTTTATTTATTTACATTATAATGTACAGTGCTGTGCATGGATGTGCTGAAAGAGCACCTTCACTGAACATGCTCATGTTTTTGAACAGTGAACTGAATGGATCAGTTTGCAGCTAATGAACATGAACGTGGTTCAGTTAACAACGCTGGCATCGTCAACTGATTAAAAAAAAGTCTGATGCAGACTCGCGACAGAGAGAGAGAGCGCCTCAATTTGGACAGAAGTATCAACATGATAAACTGTCTTTGATCGTGCAGCGTGAAGTGTATGACCCCGGCTGGGCCGAGGCACTGCAGACTGGAGTCTCTGTTACAGCACCAGAGACAGATCTGCGTTATATAAGCTCGTCTCCACTACCTCGTCTGCCTTTTCATTTCCTCGCTGTTCTCATACATTATGATGCGTTCCATGTGAACTGGGAAGTTGGAATTTCCGAGTTCCCAGTTAGAAAATTTTAACAGTCAGCCTGTGTTTCTGTTCAGCTTTGCTGTCTGCTGTAGAGTAAAACATTCTCCAATTGTTGTAAATTCTTTTAATACAAAAAACATGAATAGACTCGAACATCCTTGGTAGGAGATGTTACATACTTTAAAAAAAACAAAAAAAAAACATTAAATGAACATGAACTAGTTCATTTTTGGGACTATAAGCTGAACTTTGAACTAGCTCTTGTCGAGTTTGAACTTGCACAACACTTTATGTACAAGTATTACACCAGATAACAGACAGGCGAGCTGAGGAAAGCAGATACTTACATGCCCTGTGTGATGTGATACTTGTACATCGCTGTGTAAATAAACAATAGATTCAGTTTCAGCATTGGTGCTGTCTGTGATTCATGGATCGTATCTGATCTTCCCGTGAGACTCTGTCACTGTCAATCTGTTACTGGTCTCTCAGTTTCCTCGCCATATTGACAGCTGATCTGAAGCCCTCTCATCCGGAGCCCTTCAACAGAGCCGAGCATCACAGACGCGGACGGTCAGACAACACGAGTCTGAAACGACGCAGATTGTCAGAGCCAGTGGAGCAGACAAGAGGAGCCGGAACCAGATTAGTCAATTTTGATCTATTTAGCTGCTACTCAGGGGGATACAAGTGGGCCCACATGAGTAGATGACACATACTCCAATACTAAGGGTTGACAGATGCTGCCACTTGCACCCCTTCATCAGCTGACACTGTGTGGAAACTGGGGAGGGAAGGGCAGAGAAACAAAGAGGACCAAGATAGGGGCATATGAGAGAGAAAGACAAGAGAGACAGTGCTGCTTGGCAGTAATTATGATTTTCTGTTCTCATCAACAAGTAGTGTAAAAGAATACGAATTCAAATTTAGCAACTGCATTATAGCAACACTTAGAGCTCTATTATACTCCCGAACATATGTGTACACGGACAGCTGTGTGCCAATTAGTTCTGTTTATGTTTCTTTCTGCTTGTGGGACAGACTCCAACGTGTGCAGCAGATCGGCATTTGTAGTGGTGCGCAGTCACAACAAATTCAGGGTACGCGGATATCCACACAGAGCCTACACACTGTAATGACAAAGTTTAAGTGACGTGGACCCCAGTGGACCCTCGCACACTCGCAGATTCAGAAAGTATAATACAATATTAAGTACCACTCTGTTAGTCCCGTATTTTTGGAAATGGGTTGATGTGTGACCGAGAGCTGGATGGAGGACGTACATTTTTGTCTCAGTGCAGTAACTAGGCGCATGCTGTGTGCTGCAGTCAGATGGTCGAAGAGCATCTGAAGACCCCAACATCTGTCAACATTTTAGAATTAAGGGGGTCTCGCCCATTAATTTTCTGAACACAAGACTTAAACTTCGTACTCACTTTTTTCACTATTTCCTTCACCTTTTTGTGTGCACAACCAGGTGCAACACCATTAGTGGCTTTGAAATACTGTGCAACTGTAGTGTTTCCCTAATATTTAGTTTTGTGCTTCTGCGCAGGCAGTAGCAGGGCCAGATGCATTATGTTTTCAGGTTCTCTGTCCGTCCGTCTGTACTCATGTCCGTTTATTCCATTTCATGTGAATGCAATGTCTCAGACATGCTTTGAAGGGATTTCTTCAAACTTGGCACAAACATCCACTTAGATTCAAGGATGAACTGATTAGATGTTAGTGGTCAGAGTTCAAAGGTCACTGTGTTCTCATGTCTGTTTCATTCTCATGAATGTGATGTCTTAAGAACCCTTGAAGGAGTTTCTTCAAACTTGGCACAAATGTTCACTTGGTCTCAAAAATGAACTGATTAGATTTTGGCGCCTAAAGGTCAAAGTCACTATGACTCAATTAACACATTTCTGGCCATAACTCGAGAATTCATATGGTAATGATCACAAAATTTCTCACAAATGTCTAATAGGCTGAAATGATGATGTGATGACATTTTACATCCAAAGGGTCAAAGGTCAACTTCACTGTGACATTATAAAGTTCTGCAAAAACACTGGAAGCTCCCCATCAGTCGTCTGTACTCCTCTGCTCTGTATTAAATTCCTCCAATATCTTCACTACATACATTATGTGGGTCTGGACAGACGTGGACGTAAACTGTAACTTGACTGTTTGGCAGAGGCATACAACCATGAGGCAGCTATTCTAGCTTAGTCCTGCTTCGAGTACAGAGTAAAAAGGGGCGGGGCTTAGGAAAGGTCAATTAATTATATTAGCCAAGTAATTTTTCCAATGCACCCACACACTCACCTGAGAGAACCATCTTTGTCTCTTTGTCCCTGCCTCTTTACTCACTAACATGGACCCATACTAACAAGGACTGTATGAGCATCATAAACTCACAGTTTTCCTCCTTTCTTTGAAACAGGCAGGTCTAGCAAAGGACAGTCTGTCTCCACCTTCCCCAATCAGTTTCTTCCTTCATACTAACCATTACTTATTCCCTTCAATCCCAAATGTTCACGCCGTCTCAGCCCAGACCACTGGGACGGTAATGCAAGCGTATTTCCCTGACGGGAGCCATCTGCCTGCTTCTCCCCTCCTGTCATTAGCCCATCTCTGAGATGATTCCCAACACATATCATTGGCTGCAATCTGTCTGTCTGCCTTTACCGCCAACCAAACATCTGAACAGCCGAACTCTCTGATGGGTGGAGGGCTGGAAACTTCTCCTGCCCGTCTGCCTGTTCTGCTATACCCCCCCCCCCACCCCCCCTCCTCTCCTTATTCCACCTCTTCATCGTTCTTCATCTCCAGTCGAAACTTTTTCTTTGCTTTGTTTTATCTTCCAAGTCGTCATCTCTGATCCTGTTCTTATTTCTATCTCTCTGTGGCCTTCCCTGCGACTGTTTCCTCATTCTTTCCTCCTCCACCCCTCCCCTCCATCCCCCCGCCTTCCCATTTTCGTTCCCGCTGGCAGGGTGCAGCCATATATTCGCCTGTTCCTGCGAGGGAGTGAGCGATGTGCGTGTCGCCCATGGTGGCAGAGGGAGCAGCAGAGCCTGACGTGAACATACGCTGTGAGAGCTCCCATTTATAACTCCTTCTCCTAATGAACAACACGCTGAATGCAACACGGATGCAATTACCTTCAGGAACTCATTTTCATAAGGATAAACAAAAGTGCTTGCTCTTACCACAAAGTGGAAAAGTCAAAATGGATGCTAATGGGCCCCTGGCAAAAAATTATAGGAAATTGAACTTCCATGCTAAAGAGGCTAGCAATTGGACTGCGGTACATTTTCTCCTCCCCGGCTCCAAGCCTGGCAACCTGAAGCCGAGGGAGTCACAGCCAGTTTTGCCATCTGTATCTCTAACCTCACGTTGTGTGTCAGCAGGCAGGTTTGCACCTCCCTCCTTTGCTCCACCATTATTTCCATGTTACCTCCATGGATGCTGGTCACATGTGACCTGATCAGATATTCAAGGTTTTGGCTGAAGGTTTGGAAATTCACTGAATCACTCTTTGCCCCGTGTTGGTTTCCTTAGCCCTTCTGTGTTTCCTGTTCCATGTTGGATCAGTCAGAAAGAAAACTAATCTGTCATAAAATATAAATGTAATCTCCTGATTTCCCTGCAGTACTGACAGTGAAGGTTGAAGGGATAGCTTGGATTATTTGATGTGGAGTTGTACGAGGTACTTATCAATGTCAGTGTACTTGCAATAGATGCTGGTCAACATGCCCCCAGTTTGTAGAAGCAGAGAGGAGAACCAGCACAGAAGCTAAGCAATGAACTGCTGTGGACAGAGTCAGCAACAAAAGGTATTTTAGCTTCTATAAAAAGGTCCACCTAAAAAATATCTGTATCAGTTTAAGTGTAAGATATCTTTAGAATATTTTCACTACTTTACTTTGCCAGCAGACACCCTTTTCTAACACTAAACGACCGTTATAAAAGCCAAATATCACCCATTCCTAATAAACCAAAGTCCGTAGGCGAAATCAGTCATTTTACCCTGCAGATCACGGGGGTTGCTGGTCTACCGCTGCCTCGTTCTGATAGTATATTTGTGTTATTGTGTGATTTCTGTATTTTAAAAGGACACTTTGGATTCACTGAAGTCACTCAACATACAACAAATTAACAGATCAAGGCAGACTAGAACAGCAACTCCTGTGTTCTGCAGGTAAAATTTCTCAGTTTTGCCCATGGAGTTTGTTTGTTGGGAGACAGCGGTATTTGCCTCATATTGGTTTCCCATCAAAAACCTGTCGGATAGCAAGGTGAGGCTGTGAAAATATTATAAATATAGCATACACTTATTTATTTATTAGTTTATTTGTCAGGTAAGGAACATTATGGCAGTTTAAATTAACAAGATATAGATGTAGAGTTTCTAGTCATGGCTAACAGACAAGCCCTGTCCCTTTTCTTCTTAAAAGGGCATGACATAAAAAGCAAGAATTCATTAGTAATATGAATATAATAGATAGATAAATAGTAAAGTGCATAAACAGAAATCAATGATCAATGATCAGAGGTTTGGTTTGGTTTCAACCAGTCTTTCATCTCCTTACTAAACATTTTCAGATCATTTTGTGTTTTTAATTCTGTTGGTGGTGCATGCCAAATACATACTTCTTCTACTGACAAGTGTCTTTTTAAACTGTGCCATTCTGCAGTTTCCATTTGCTGATCCCCCAGTGATTATTCTATATGAGTCTGTTTTTGTGACATATGGGCAAAGTACATCTGGGGCAAGAATGTTCACACATTTAAAAATCAATTTGATAAAAACGAACTTGGTAAAGCTGTCAAAACTGAGCAGCTTGTGCTTTTTCAAAATTATTCAGTGGTGCCACTTCATTTGTTTTTGTCCCTTTACTTTCAGTGTTTGTTTATATAATGATGTAACAGGTTTGACAGTTGACTGTGAGGCCAGTAACACAATAAGACTGAAAATATAATGGCATGCATGAGCAGTTTAGCTGCCTTAAGGGACATGTATTGTCTTATTATTGTAAAACAGCTGTGATTTAAGAATTGGGACAAAACTGTATTATTAAAGAGAACTTATGTCACCTCTGTAGGCATAAATGTCACCTCGGTAAGATGGATAATCTGACAGAGTTGACGTCTTATGTAGGTGACAAAATGTTCCATGTTTTCATTTCACAGCAGAGTCGTAGTGAGCAGCCATTTTATTTTTTAAAGTTGCTAATAGTTCTCTTAATTTAATCAAAATACACATTTTTACCATAATTATTATTTAGCTTTGGTTTAGAAGAGCTACAGAGTTGACGTGTTATGGTTGACACACATCCATAGCAATGTTATTTAAAGAATTTGTTGAAAAATAGAACGTTTAGGCTCAGTAATCCTGCCTTTTTGAAACAAGTAAGTGAGACAGGAGTCCTTAGGGTGTAGTTAACCCTTTTTATGCCTGATTAGGACCAACATTTTCATGAAAAGGCTGTAAGAAGGCTGTTAACACATTTTTAAATAGTCTGAAGTTGTGAATTCTTGTCTGAGACGGGTGTTTTCTCACGCAGAGCAAGTTTAGAAATAAAAAAAATCAAAGCAAACTAAAACATTCTATCAGTTACATATATTTCATATATACAAATTCTTAAAGAATGAATTTTCAACCAAAAAAAAAGGAATTAGAGTGTTGGTATTAATAATCTATTAATTGTTTTTTTTTTTTTTTTTTTGTAGGACATGATTTGTCTCAAGAGATGAGTACTTTACTGTCTTGCATATTTTTTTAACGGATTTGTCATATTTGACTTGGGAGTTCAAAATGACACCTACAAATTTTAAATCAGACTTCCATTATTTGACTCCCTTCCTTTTAAATCACCGACTTCCTTCATTTAAACTGATACTGACCTTTTCCTTTTTAGGTGGACCTTTTTTTAAGTGTCTAAAATACCTTTTATTGCCGACCCCGTCCAATTGTTTAACTGTGTGCCGGTGCTCCTCTCTGCTTCTCCAAATGATGCTGACCTGCATCAATTTTGGTAATACACAGACTGCTGATAAATGCCTCATACATCCCCACATCAAATAATCCATACTATCCCTTTAAAAATCTGTACAAAAAAAAAAAAAAAATGCTCAGAGATACAGAGATAAGCAGGCAGGTGTGCATGTGCGTGCATACGTGTGGTCAGAAAATGAGACGGAGCATAATTAATCCTCGAGCTTTGGCGCTCAAGTCGCCAGTTGTCAGCTTCTTTCCCCACCTGCTGCACGCCCTCCTTCCACCTTCCCCCCAAAATGTACACAGTAAGGAGGCGTCAGCAGGTTAATTAGCAGGAAGAATATGGTCGGGGGCTTGGAGACAGTGGAGACAAACAGGAGGCACTCACTCTCCTTGGCCCTTTCCTCGCTGGCAGATGCTGCCACCGCCAATGCCACGACCCCACTCAGCACACTTCTGGAGAGAAAAAACAGACATTTGGACGGACGGGGAGACAGTTGGAGCAAAAGCAGCTTTGGCCATATAGTAAATGGATGACTAGAGAGATTTTATCAGCCCCCGAAAAGGAATTTGTCTTGCTGTCGTTTATGCCCATAAAGCTCCTCAGCGGTGGAGTGTTGGTCTACAGAGCCGTGACCATATGGCCGACTTGCCTGGTGAAGAACTGTAACGAGAGGCGGAGAGGCTCCCCAGAAGAACCCTCATTCTCACTGAGCTGTATGGCTGAAGCATCTCAAGGTCATTCAGTGGAGAACGATGCAACATGATGGAAGACAACAGAATTTTAAGTGATAGAGCATCGGTATCAGTTTCACAGTGCCGGTTATGAGCCACTGTGAGCTATCGTGTAAACAAGCTTTAGACAAAAGATACAGTAAGATCGAATGTTGTCCTTAAGCTGTGCAGTGTAGCTCGACCACAACCGCGCTGTATTCTCCTTTTAGTGAGGAACTGGGAGGTGGGCGGCAGACGGGTGGAGGTACGGGTCTTTGATAGAGTGGCTTCATTACCCCGAGTGAAGGGCAATCTGGCTTCATGTAGAGAGAGAGAAAGAGAAGAAGAAAGAAAGAGAGTAGCCGAGAAAAAGAGAGACAAAGAGAAGAGAACAGTATCAGTCTGTCTGTATGACTTCATTTTAGAGAAAAGGCAAAATCAAACAGCCTACAACAGCGGCTGTCTTAGTTTTTAAACAAGTGCAGGTGCAAACAAAGTAAATCAGGGAAATAATACCTACCTTTGAAAAGAGGTTGTCCACATAATTGCAAACTTTAAAAAATGTTTCACGTGCCTGAGACCTTGTAGGTTCAAACCTTCAATGGAACATTTTTTTTTTGGGAGCTTGCAAATTTGTGTGTGAATATTTCCTTTTGTCCTGCGCCTGTACCCAACCGGGATTTGATGTGCAAATATCCACTTTCTTTATTTATAAAACCTTGCCTATCGCTGCATTCATAGGTGATGATTAAAGTCGAGATGAAATGAAAAATGGCTTTTTGACCCTTTTCAGTCTCAGTAATACTGTGCACCTGTTTAAAAATATGTGCCAAAAATTTACAAAAAAAAAAATTCTTTGTATTTTTATATCAGAATCATTGAAAGTGAGTTCGTATACAAGTTCAATATGATGCATGCTTAGTTAGAACCAACCAATAGTATAGGAAACATAAACATGCAGATGCAAATAACACTGATTTCTGCTTCATTTCGACTTTAAAGCAGCACTGTGTCCACTGATGCTTAGTTATAGTAAAAAGTAGGAGTGCAAGATTATTATGGCTTCCTGCAATATAATGCCTTCAATTATGACCAATAAAACTTCTCTTTCACTATAAAGCTCAGTTTATTTTGCTCTATTATCTATAAAAGTCTTATTTTTTCATTGCACTCTGTACTTTCAGCAGTGACAGACAAAAATACACAACAGTTTGATCCATATTGCCATTAGAGTAAAATGAGCTGATAATTGCCTAATCAGCCACTATCAGTAATCAATACAATATTATTAAACCATTAATCAAACCAACCAACTTATAATACTGTAGCAGTTACCTAATGTTTCTGTAGCAGTGACAAAATGTTAAAATACGCGTTTTTGGGCGGACGTTTAGCTCAGTGGGTGAAGCGTCTGACCCATGTATGGAGGCTGTTGGTCCTCTGCAGTGGCCGCTGGTTCGACTCCCGCCTTCGGCGCTTTGCTGCGTGTCATCCCTGCTCTCTCTGCCCCTTTTTCCCTGTCTAATCTCTGGCTGTCCTATCTAATAAAGGCAAAAATGCCAAAAAAAAAAAAAAAAAAAAATGCGTGTTTTTGAAAACTACTCAAGACTTGGTACACTAATTATGACAAAATTTTACACAAATATCTAATCAGACAAAATGATGAAGTGATGATATTTTGTATTCAGAAGGTTAAAGGTCAACTTCACTGTGACATCATAATGTTCAGCTCTCTATCAGTCCTCTGTGCTCCTCTGTAAAAATTGTCTCTAAATGAACCGTACATGTCAATATAGTGATAACTTCCATTTTCAATTTAAAAAAAAAAAACACTTAATAACTTTTATTAAATTCCTTCCAAGCCATTAATGCATATATTGTGATAAAAGTGAAAAGCATGCGTTTCCTCCCTCAAATCTAATAGTGAGGTCTGTTTGCTCCGTTTCTCAGGTGTTTATGACTGATGTATCTTAATAATGGACATTTCTACATGATGATGCCAGCATTTGTGCAAACAGCTAATGTTATCTTTTTTCAGTAATCGTGATCTTTCCAGTGTTTTACTTGCTTAACCACACCTCAATTTTCATGCACAGATGATGCAGAAAGAAGTCATTGTAAAACTTTTGCATTAAACATAAAAAAAAATGTCATTGATGGATTTCCAGGGGTTTTGCATAATCATCTAATATCACTGTTCTGTCTGGCGATAGGACTAAATTAATTGGATTAAAAATGTAAAACACCTATGACTAACACAACAATTATTCTACCATGACAGAGCAACTTCTCATCTTGACATTGATCCTATCTCACCGTCTTGAGCCTCCATTCCGGCAAACAAGAACTGATGCTGTTACAGGCATCACCCTCCACGACTGTGAAGGTTCTGGTTTCACACACACACGCACACATAAAGTGGAAAAGTAAAGCTATACCTCCATGGATAAAGCTTTGTCGATGGAATAATGGGCTTTCCTGATGGCAGGGGACCATAATATCCTCTAAAGAGGTTAGAGCTGCAGACTGGAGAATGAAGAATATGCAGCAGAGTGGGGGATGGGAAATACCAAGACAGACTGCGAAACACCCAGAGACTGGCTTCAGTTTAGCATTTATGATAAATTGATGTCTTTGTCTTCCTTTTCTCCTTCTCGCTTTTAGCTTTCTCTGTCCTTGCCTATAAAAAAAAGGCAGCTCGCTTGGCATACTCAGTGCAGAGTAATGATCTGTCTATCATTGCTCGGCCACTGGCCACAACTCATTCAACTGGAGAAGCAGTCGGACGTGGGAGGAAGGGAGAAATCTAATGGGAATAATCAATGCTACTGTATCTGATGACTTCATCCACTCTCTGCCTGTTTGGTTTGATTTAACAGTTCATAATTCCAGCAGTGAATACAGTAAATACAACAGTGAATCAATAAGACTATAAAACATGTTTGAGAAAGCGCTGTGGTCAGTTTGAAGGGTGCACTTGGGCAGGATACGAGCCCGCGCTCGCAGGCAGCCGGGAGAAAGTGATAATATGAAGGCGTTCTCATCTCGGCTGGTCTCACGCTCTGCTGAACATCATCAGTGTAGAATTACACCTCAAAGTGAATCAACACACTTTTCAGGTCCTCCCTCCACCTGCTATGTACCCGCAATATTTGTCATTATCGCAGAACAGAATGAAACTCATCTGCTGCAGATGACTTACACCGTCCAAATGAAAACTCACTGGCCTCAACAAACGACATTTTCAAACATATTTTGTGGCTGGAAATGAAGCAGAGTCATGATGCGGGTTGGATATTAGGGCTGTGACGATAACATGCAACCCGCTGTCAGTTTTATTTTGAAGGGTCAATCTCATGTTGAGATTAGTGCATCGATCTGTTAATACAAATATGGATCAGCGCTGTCACACACAAAACAGAAACACAGCCTCTGATTGGTTGACAAGTAAGGAACACAGCCCCTGATTCATCAACAAACTCAACCCAAGGCATCATGGGATTGCCAGTGGGTGGCTAAAAACATCCTAACAACAACAACCATTTTCAACATAGAAACGTGACTACAGTAGATGTTCTGTGTTGGAATTTATCATTATGGATTTATTTTATCACTCTCCAAAAAAGATGTTGCAGTTAAACACTGGTTTGCAAAACTTCTGAAAGAGATATAATCTATCCAGAGCCAACATAGCATTAGCATTAGCTTAACAATGCCTTTCCTGCTCAGCATACTTTGGTGCTAACCCCCATTACTTTTCCAGCCGTTTGGAAATGACTGACAAGACTTTTCTTGGTCTTAAGAAGCTGCAGCTTTATTTACTGACACACTGTAACCACATTTCTACAATACCATGGTCATGTGATGCCTACTGTGGGGTTGAACTCATCACCATCATCACTGCAGATTTTATTTCAAAGGGTCAATCTCATGTTGAGATCAGCGCCTCAGTGCATTAATACAACTATAGATCTGTCACACAGTCAGAAACACAGCCTCTGATTGGTCAACAGATTCAAACCAAGGCATCATGGGATTGCCAGTGGTGGCTAACAACAACAACAACTGTTTCACCACAGAAATAACTACAGATGACATTCAGTCTAGGGTTTATCATTATGGATTTATTTTATAAGATCTCCGAAAAGACACTGCAGTTCAAGGCTGGAATACAAGGTTTCTGAATGAGATACAGTTGCACCGGAACAGACGTTATGTAGGTACAATGCTAGCATTAGCATTAGGTTAATGTTAACGTTTCATGCTCAACGTACTTTGGGACTAACCCATATCACTTTTCCAGTAGTTGAGAAATAACAGACAAAACTTTTCTTGGTCTTGAGAAGCTGCAGTGTTTATTGACTGACACACTGTAACCTGAACTGTACATTCACTGCCACACTGACAACTTACTGCACCGCGATGAGCATCACCATCTTTCTCAGTCAGCTTCTCGCTTTCACTCACCCAGTGAGCATTTTTCATTTGAAAAGACATTTAAAAGACGACTGTGGTCACCGGTGAAAAGATGCTCAGAATTGGCTCAGAAATGAAAGTTTTTCTCCGACTATTTGAAGATGTTGATTGAACACTCACGTTTAGACCATTTTTCCCTGGGATTTGCAAAAGTCATTTACAGTGTGTAATGTGAAAGCCTGTCATCATGAAAATACGTCGAAATTTCTCAGTCGAAAGCCAGAAAAATCATTTTGCACAGGTAGGTCTCAAATCCAGCTCGCTGGGGTGTGAATCCTGGGTCTGCGCCACTCAACCACCACCACTTCCTGTGCTCAAATTTGTCACGGTTGCTCTTTATACCACTTCCCAGTGCATATACCTTTGGAATAGTTGAAGTTGTAGCCAAAACACGTACAGTAAGTACTTGTACATGTGTATTAGACTACAGCAAGACACATTATTTCTTTGTTTTACATTAACCCTTGGGTACGGTTAAGATTCCCATCCTCTTTAGCTGTTAGTGGCTGTTTTCAGCCACTAACAAAAACGGCTGTAAAAATGTATCAGATAAATATTTTTTTCAACTTTTTTTTGCATAGATGTGTTAATTAACTTCAGTTCTGATCAAAACTATAAAAATATTTTTTTTTAAATTATGATTTTAATATTTTAAATGCCAATTTTATAAGTGGTGTCACCGATTTTAGGGGAAAAAAAACACAAAATGACTGATTTTCAATATAAAAAATTATTGGAACCTGGAGATTTTTTACCTGTTATCACAGTCTTGGATATACCAAAGATTAGTAACAACATTGACTTTGATGCATTATTAGTTTTTGTGTACCATCAGATTTTAATTTTTCCATCCTCTTTAGCTGTTAGTGGCTGTTTTCAGCCACTAACAAAAACTGCTGTAGAAATATATCAGATAAATATTTTTTTCAACTTTTTTTGCATAGATGCGTTAATTAACCCCAGTTCTGATCAAAACTATAAAATATTTTTAAAAAATTATAATTTTAATATTTTAAATGCCAATTTTATAAGTGGTGTCACCGATTTTGGGGAAAAAAACACACAAAATGACTGATTTTCAATATAAAAAATTATTGGAACCTGGAGATTTTTAACCTGTTATCACAGTCTTGGATATACCAAAGATTAGTAGCAACATTGACTTTGATGCATTATTAGTTTTTGTGTACCATCAGATTTTAATTTTTCCATCCTCTGGCTGTTAGGGGACAAAACTTCCCCATAGACATCCATTATAACCACATTTTTTGATTGCTCAGCCATAACAGTAAAAAGAGATGCATTCTCCAATGTCAGTGATTATCCCTGTAGGAAAGAGGTCAAATTAGTAATTTTTAATGTTGACCACCCCATGGCACCATTTACCCACTACAGGCCTATGAATGAAATTCTTGTCATTTCTTGATGGTAAAACATGTATGAAAACAATTCTATATGCTTCAATAATACTATTTTTCATTTTCCCTGAAAAAACTAAACAAAACTCAGCATCAGATCTCTGAATATGAACATTTATTATGAACCAGAACATTCAAAATCAAACATCCAAACCAAAACAAAATGACAGAAAACCGAATGCATATTGAGGGCGCATGGAGAACCTAACTCTTTAGCCTAGAACTAGCCTAGAAAATTTACTCTCTCTCTCTCTCTCTCTGTGTGTGTGTGTGTGTGTGTGTGTGTGTGTGTGTGTGAGAGAGAGAGAGAGAGAGAGAGAGTGAGAGAGAGAGTGAGTGAGAGAAGTGCAGACTGTGTTAGTAAACAAGAACAAACTGCGTTGGAGAGAGCATGACGCGACGAATGGAGGAGAAATTCTCCTGCGCTCTTTGAACATGATAATGCAGCCTGACCTCCCCAGCAAGCTGCAGGATTCATCCTCCTCTTCTCCTCACACTGACTCAGACGAGCTTGATCCAGACTTTGTCCAGACGTCCTCATTGTCCTCTCCATCTTCTTCCTCCGACAGCGAGAACGAATCCCGGTGCGCCAGGGAAGAATGGATTAGTCTGGTCTCCAACCAACGCGGATGCAACACGTTTCATTCAGGCTGCCAGAGGTGTAACTGTAGGGCCGACGCGCTATGCTGTCGCGATCATGAATATGACCAACCTCCATGAGATTCCAAGAGTAGGACCTAACAAAGACCGGAAACAACGCCAGAAAAGACAGAAAACAATGTCGTAAAACAATGTTGCAAAACAGCCGTGTGTATCCGTGCCCTGTGTAGCTCTGCATGCTGACGTTTGCTTCAAGCTCCGGTTACATCTGCTTCCACGTGGGATGACGTGAAATCGCGGCCTGGAATCGTGTGGAATGGCGTGTTGTGTCCGCGTTGGTTGGAGTCCAGACTAATCCGATTCTCGGATTCAAGATCGCCTGTGTCCCCCTCGCTGTCGGAGGAAGAAGATGAAGAGGAAATGAGAACGTCTGGACAAAGTCTGAATCAGACTCGTCTGAGTCGCTGTCAGGAGAAGAGGAGGATGAATCCTGCAGCTTGCTGAGGAGGTCAGGCTGCATTATCATGTCCAAAGAGCGCAGGAGAATTTCTCCGCCATGCGTCATATTATGATTTTCTCGCAAAGATCAAAGTTTTGTTTGCATCGGCCGAGCTCTCTCCGACGCAGTTTGTTTTTCTTTACAAACCACGCACACGCACACACACACACACACACACACACACACACACACACACACACACACACACACACTAAAGTTTCTTGGCTAAAGAGGTAAGTTCTCCATGCGCCCTTTTCTGTTTCATTATTTTTGGTTTAAATGTTTGTTTGATTTGTTGTGGTTCATAATAAATGTTCATATTTATAAATCTGATGTTGAGTTTTGTTTAGTTTTTTCAGGGAAAATGAAAAATAATATTGCATTTAGAGATAGGATGCGTATATAAGCATTTAGAATTGTTTTCATACATGCTTTACCATCAAGAAATGACAAGAATTTCATCCATAGGCCTGTAGTGGGTAAATGGCGCCACCAGGTGGTCAACATTAAAAATTACTAATTTGACCCCTTTCCTACAGGGGTAATCACTGACATTGGAGAATGCATCTTTTTTTACTGATATGGCTGAGCAATCAAAAAATGTGTTTATAATGGAAGTCTATGGGGAAATTTCGTCCCCTAACAGCTAAAGAGGATGGCAAGTTTGCCTACAGTGTATTATTGACCTTTTAAAATTTTTAAAATTAAATTTCCAAAAATCACATAAAATTAACATGGCAAAAATTCATTCCATATGATGCAATATAGTGAAAGTTATAGCCAAATTAAAAGTGGAGATGGCTGAAAATTCCCCTAACAGTACCAGAGGGTTAAGAACTTCTCCCAGTATGATGTCCTGGAAACTTCTTGTTGGCAGAACATCATCTATATAGTTCATATTTATGACATTTTACATGAGAATTTAAATGAGTTGAAATTATTTTTTCATATGGACGAGATCACCTACCAGTGAAATATGTCTTTGAAGAAATACACTCACACTAATCAATATCGTATCTCTACAAAGGATCAAATTATCAGGATTATTAAACAAATTTGTGTTTTTGTAACCGTACAGGTTGGTGTTCACTGGGCACTTAGACGCCGTACACACATTAAGCACTGCCCTGTTCCTTAAAGGAGCTAAGCTATGCTCATGACAGTATCCTTCAATAAAGTCCAATAAAATGTTATTATTACAGCTGTCATGGTAACTCACCATCCTGAATGTGTTGCTTTGTCACCATGGTAAGAAAAAAAATCCATAACATTACAGCCGTACTAGACATCCCATCTTCTTTGCAGCTAATTTCACAATGAATCAAAACAAAACAATTCAAAGCAGACAATATGAGACCCAAATCTTTTTCGGAGGGCTTTTTCCAGCCCTCTCTGTGTGAAGCAGGATGTCCCTAACAAGGCATGGCATTTAGAAAGAATAATAGTAACCTAGTGTGTTCTCCTCGTGAATCTCAGGGCTGATGCAGTACAATTCCATTAGCCATCCTCCTCCAGCTGAGCGCTCTCTGTCTGTCATTCATCACCAGCTGCAGCACAACACAGAAACAACAGCGATGAAAATTAACTTTCCCCGCCCTGCTCCACCATTCGTCTGTCTCTCCCTCTATCCTACCTTCTCTTCCCCCCTCTCAAACTTTCTCCATCATAATTAACCTCTAATTCCTGCAGTTTCTATTCCATGTGTGAATAACAAATGGGAAACGGTGTCTTCCCGTGACATCTGGCCACAAGCTGCTCCCTCTTGATACCACAATTACAAGTCAGAGGGCTGAATATCAACACCAGCGGCGCCAACTCCAGTCCAATCCATTGTAACCGTAGCAACTTTTTTTTTTTTCATAAAAGTTTAATTTCAAATGGCTATTTTACGGGAGAGTGACTCATTTTGCTTTTTGTAATGCTCGCACAGGATAGCTCTGTCTGTGAGGGCAGCATGTAAAAACACCTTTTCAGTTCTGCACCATGTGGTGCTGCCTTGTTTCTCCATGCAACAGAACATGCAACTGAGTGTAACTCAGTGAAGGAGCATCAACACAAACAACGTATGTAAAATACACTATGCAAACTTGCAGCTGATGTCAACATCATTAGCTCATACTGTCCTCTCTCAAATTCAGATTTCCTCTCTCCTAGGGCTGAACAACACAAAAAATATAAACACAATATATGAGTCAAAGTAAAAAATCTTCTATGTACACAAAAGGTTTATTTCTGTGGCATAGAGGGGCATATAGAGATGTTGGTTAAACAGCAGGATTATTGCACAGGTGTTCCTTGGACTGGTCACAACAAAAGGTTCGGTTAGTCTTGAAAAATCGCAGTTATTAGGCACAGAACTATGACCTCCCCTACTCTGCCTCTGATTGGCTTACCCTAACACTAACCAATCACTCCTCATGCCTAAATCGAACCAACCCAACCAATGACAGCAACAAGTACGAGCCAATCAGAGGCAGAGTAAGGTGGGTCGTGACTTTTCCCTCTTGGGAAAACATTAAAAATAGCCATAAATGTCCTTTTTTCAAACCAGTCCAAAGCACACATAATCATACAATAATCCTGCTGTTTAACCGGCGTCTCTATATTCTACACCTGTCAGATGGATGGATTATCGTGGCAAAGGTGAAGTGCTTACTAACACGGATTTTAACAAACTTAACAAATAAATCTTTTGTGTGCACATAGGAGGTCTCCTAGATATTTACTTCAGCTTATGAAAAATGGGAGCAAAAACAGAGATGTTGCATTTATTTTTTTGGTTGAGGATATTTGAGTTTGGATTCATGGGCCATACAGCTGAAGACCATATTGTCATATTCAAGTTTTCAGTGTCCTTTACCTATTCTTGTGGTTCAGGAGGAAGAGCAGGTCGTCCACTAATCTGAAGATTTGCAGTTCTGTCTGCGGCTCCTCCAGTCCACATGTCAAACCCTTGGGCAGGATACTGAAACTGAAACCCCAAATTGACTTCAATGGCTGTTCCATCAGTGTGTGATTGTGTGAGCAAATGAATGTGACTAGTTGTTGTAAAGGTGCTTTGAGTAATCAGTGGACTAGAAAAGATACATAAATGCAAGTTAGCAAAAGTACTAATACCCAAAAATGGATTTATGAATTTTAAAATAAAGGACAACATACTACCATGCACAGTGCGCACCACAGTTGCCAACTCAGTATCATGGCCTCTTGTGAAAAAATGCTTCACTGGGTGGAAATTTAGCCATTTTTTGTCTTCCAATCAATCAATCAATCAATCAATCAATCAATCAATCAATCAATCAATCAATCAACTGCGTACAACAAAGGAAGGAACAGCTGGGTAAACTAATAAACCTAACAACAAACATAAAACACTTCAAGCTGTTACAATTAATCTATTATTGATTGACTATTAAATTAATCTGCATCTATTTTGATAGTTGATTAATCATTTTGAGTCATTATTTTGAACAAAAAAAGTAAAAATTCTCTGATTTCAGATCCTTAAATGTAAATATTTTCTGATTTCTTTGCTCCTTTCTGACAGTAAACTGAATATCTTAAGGTTCTGAACAATCATTTTACAAAATTTTCATGAACCAAACAAATCGATTAATTGAGAAAATAACAACAATAATAATAACAATAAACTTTATTCACATAGCGCCTTTCAAAACCAGAGTTACAAGGTTCTTCACAAGTTAAAATACAGAAAAATAAAAACAATTTAATTTCAGTTTATTCAACTGATCAATCAATGATTGTGAGTGAGTTACAACCCTAAAAACACTATATTAAGCTAAATAGTTATGTTTTATGTTGAGGTAATGTAATGAAGTTACATTACTTTAATATTGTGATATAATATGTTACTGACTACATTTTTGAACAGGTAATTAGTAACTGTATCAGAATTATTTTTAAAATAACCCTCCCAACCCTGCTAATATCCTAATGTGAAAATCCTCTAACACATGTAAAACTTCTGCTCTTTAAACATTACTAAAGTACTGTATTATAGCAAAATTTACTCAAAGAACCCATTGTGCAGTAAATGTCCATGCCAGGATTTTACAACTAGGATATTTTTGGCTTAATATTACTGCTGCCAGTTTTATCTACTTACTGTTGGATAGTTCAACCTACAGCAAGGTATCATATTCTGTAAGATGTTTGCAGTATTTTGAGAAAATATGTCTATCGAGATATGTATCGTGTATTGCGGAATAGCTTAAAAATATCAAGATATTATATTAAGCCATGTTGCAGAGCCCTGCTCTGTTCTTCATCTTTGTTTCTCGCTCCCTGTCTCTCATCTTATTTCCCTATCGAGGTATCGCTCTCTTTTCCCTCCTCTCCTCTTACCTCTCCGTGGTCTCCATTTGGAGTTTGAGTGACAGATTTGGTTCGTGGTTCAGACGGCGAGAGGCTGGTTCTATTTCACGGGTTTCAGTCTATTCCAGTCGGGTCATGACTCTGACAGTTGCAGTGTGATCTGAGCATCTCCTGCACCTCACTGATGTTGTTTTAGACTATCATACAGTGAGAATCTGTCTGGACGCCTGCAGGCCATATATGCCAGTGTCGCTCCAGGCTGTGGGGATGTCAGAGTGTATGCAAAGAGAGGCTCTGCAGACACACACTGTACAGCCTATTAGAGTTAATAGTCTCTGTGAGGAAAAGGAGCATCGCCAACTCTGTCTTTTTCATTTTACACAGGAGCTCACCTTTATGTGCACACAAAAACAGACACACACACACCTGCATGTACTTATTCAGCCCACACCAAGATGAATTGGGCTTTTATTCCCTTTTATTGTGACTTTTCTTCTTTTTACTATCACTAAAATGCATCTGTTTTGCCCACTGTGCGCTTGTTAAGCATGCAGATGACATGCTGTGTGTAGGTTTACCAATGTGTGTGTGTGTGTGTGTGTGTGTGTGTGTGTGTGTGTGTGTGTGTACACAAGCATAGACCTCACTGACTCCCTTGTGGGCCACTGGATGGCCATAAACACAAGGACACGTTAATTAACAGTTTGAATGTGTGTGAGGGGGAGCATCGTCCCCGAGTGGCCGTGCATCCATGTGTGCACGATGGGGAGGAGAGCCGCTGCCTCTGAAGGGCAAGAGGCAGAGCGGTTCCTGGCAGCTCAGGAGCGGAGTCGGTCCAAACAGTCCTTTGGCCCATTGTTATGCAGGATAATCCGAAATCTGGCAACTAGCGGCAGCACCAGGTGGTCCTGTCAACACACAGAAGAAGAAGATGGACTGAAAACAGGAATGGAGCATGCTGGGCCGGCCCTGGAGGACTCAGGATGTCTGAGCAACACCAGCTGACACAGGAGGACATCAGACTGATGTGTGCTGGTTAACTGTAAAATGAGATGGCACATGACTTTTGTATTAATGAGACGCACATGGACATATTTGTGCATTTGCGTGTGTGTGTTGGAGTGGGGGCTGGACTCACATAACTTGTCTCAACTCAGACATAAAGTCACAAATTTGATGACTTGAGACCTGCTTGATTAAAAAAGATGACTTTGACATGATGTTCATGACCTGAGACTTGACTTAGACTTGAGACAGGTGATACAAAAGGACGTCACATTTTTAAATAAATAAATATTTGTTTATTTTCTAGATTTTCTAGGTTTCTAGAAGTTAGGTTTTGTTTTAGAAGCTACTGCAGTGCGCACAAACCTGGCAGCTGACGTGGAAGACCAGCAGAGACCGCACAAAGTAGCTATCATGGAGGAGGCGAGTCCAAAAATAATAATATTTGGACTCAAGGATTATACTATGTTATAAGTGATGGTAGTTAGTAGGGCTGCACCTAGGGCTGGCTGTCGGCACTCAATACTTTTGAGGTATCGATCGAAACAACCCAGTACCAAGGAGGATCAAAGCTTCTCCAGTTAAACAATGCCTGCATTCAATCCTTTTGGTACACCGATCTGGAAGAAAATGACTATTTATATGGTTTTGCTTGAGCCAATCAATGCATGTGTCCTTCAGAAAAAAAGAAAACAAAAACTAATGATACCTAGTTATAGCTGCACCTTGTGATTATTTTTTGAATGATTAATGATTTTTTTTCGATTAGTCAACCAATCTACGACTTTGTTGATTATTCTAAAGATTTTTTTTAATTATTTGATTAATAAAACAATTAATTTACCCCAAGTAAACATCAAAAATCTGTCTAAATAATCCTTAAAATAGACACATAAAGCACATTAGAATAATGATAATAGTAGCATATTTTAAAAGTAGTCTAATTTCTAATTAATAGACTATATTTTAGCCTGATAAGAAAAATACTGGACCTGAAATTCAAAAGGATTGTTGTGACACATATTAATTTAATCACTGTGTCAACCCTTTCCCTTGACTTAAAACTCGACTTAAAACTTAAAATAGTTATGACATTGATTTATTTCATCACTGGAGTCAATGGCAGTTAAGATAATCACTGGCAATGTATTTTTGCATCAGTATGAGACAAGGAAAATGACCATCATAGACTGTAACAACAGTCTGTAACATTATTTGTAGCTATTTTCTCACTTATACATGGTCATTAAAATAAACTGAAAATATAAACCGGCTGAATAACATTAGATGACACATGTTGTAACATTACAGAAGTGGTACAGAAATTACTTTTAACATGGCGGCAATGATGAAGTATTTAAAAAATAAATTACTGCCTGTTAATAATCCTAATATGTCAAGCTTGTGTACTGACAAAAAGTAAACAAGATGATGCTGTCTGTCTGCTTCTGCTGCTTGAAAAAAAAGTCTGGCACTTTCACTTCAAGCGCTCGTGCGGAGCGGCTGTGCTGCTGTAAAAGCTTGAAAGCCACCTTTAAGTTTAATCTATGTTAGAGTTGGCTTTAAATTGATTTTGCATTTTAAGAAGACATACTGTTAATGTAAAGGACAGTAAGGGGGCTGATTTGGGGCCATATAACCAGTTAAACTATATGTGCATGTTACCGTGCTAGTTCACACAGCTGTATGCTCATGACTAAATGATTACAGGTCTGATGTTCACTTTTCTCATGACATGCCATCATACACCTTTCTCTGCTGTTTTAACTGCCTTTAATACAGTATTAATATGAGGCAATAATACGTCTGCTCATCATCGGGGTCATTAGAATTTTGTACGACTTCACTTGTGACTTGTTTGACTTATAGCAGGGACTCGACTTGACCTGCTTGATTGTTACCACAGCAGTCTGGGGCTTGCTTGAGACTTGAATGCTAAGACTTGAGACTTGCTTATGCACATGTGACTTACTTAGGGCTCAGTATCGTTCAAAAAATTTCTATACCAGTACCAGTAGAGATACTTTGACTTTGATATAGAGGTGGATGGATTCCAATTTTTTTGGCCAATTCCGATTTTTTCAAGGGTCTGACCTGCTGATTCTGATTTTGGCCGATTCCGATTTCAGTCTCTCTAAGAACTATAATTGACAGCATTCACAAACATTTTTGCAACTTTTCTTGTAAATGAAATTGAATGTTCATAATAAAACACTACTATTTTACATTTTCTCCAAAAGTCCTCCATTATTATATTATTATATTAAGATTATGTACTAGAGGAAACATGATCTCACAGGATCTCATGGGATGCAATTTCACGTGATCTCATGTGGAAGCAGCTGTAAACAAACCGTTGACTGACTCAGTGCAACAGTTTGCTGTTGTAAAGCTTTGAGAAGAACAGAAAGAAAAGTTAGTCTGGATGAGAAAATGTTTGAGGAGACACATCAACACAGGTAGTTTATTCTTCAGTCAGAACAGGAGGAGAGATTTTAACTGTCAGTCTGTGAACAGCAGTCTGCTGCTGGCTAACATTAGCCTCAAGAGCTAGAAAGTTTACCACTGTTTGGTGAAACGATCAGCTGCTCAGCTGCTTCGTCTCCTTGTAGACGGTCTGTCTTCTCTTTATCCTGGAATCTATTGCTTACATCAACCTCATGCAAACATGTGTCTGAGTGTGTGTGTCTGTGATCAGCGCTGTTGTGTGCGTGACATTACAGTCAGTTTGTCTGCTGTGCGCATGATGTGACCATCCTGCAGAGCGTGTGTGAATATGGCCGGCACAGAATTGGTCACACTGAAAACCGGCTGGTTCCGGTCTCTGGCTGGTCGATCGGTGCATCCCTACTTTGATACTGGGTCCTTTTTTAGATGCCAATGTTAGAAATCAATTTTAACTAAATTAAAATTAAATTTACGGTACAAATCTTTAATTTTATTTTTAGCTGTTCTTTCGACATCCAAAGCAGGTTCATAGCAGAAAAATATGAACTTATTTACCACAAGTGGTTAAACTTAAGTAGTCTGTTTTTCCCAAAATAAAAAGCAGTTTTACAAAATAAAAAATAAACCACAACTTTGAGATTCACTCCTAAGGTATCAGAATTTAGTACCGAAGGACAAGGCATTTTTGGTTATTCGATAGTACTTAAGCAATTCAAAGCCATAGCTATAGAAGTATCATAAAAGTACTGAAGTTTGGCACCAAGCCCGAGGCCTGCTTCACCTCTGAGGAAGGAGCAGAGCAACATTTGTTGGTTGCATCACCTTCCCAAGAAAAATGTGAGCTCTATTGAGCCTGTGTGTGTTTGTGTGTGTGTCCGTACAAGTGTGTCTGCGCAGGGTGGTATTTCTGTAAATAAAGACTGCTGTGTAAAATTGCACTGACAAGCGCTGACTGAATCCTGCTCTAAGTGGGTGTGAAGGACAGAGTGATCTCCAGTGAGAGCCGAGACTGTACCACATTTCTGCAACCTCAGGGAATGTCCGCTGCCGCTGCTAGTAAACACAACAACAACAACAAAAAAAAAAAAAAAACAGCGACACATGACCTACATGCATAACAACCCTAAATCCACCAATTCAAGCTGCTGATGTGATCTGATGCCGGCTGAATGGGCAGCAGGAAAACAAGCGGGGTATAACAAGAAAATGGAGCTTTGAAGCGGATGACTTTTCATCCATGTTAGGTCACATGTTACGAGCTTTTCCTCTACATGTCCAACACTAAAAGAGAGCACTGGTGCCCTTCAGGAGGTCGAGGCTTGCACTTGATACATAGCATGTCCTAAAGTGTGCTCACAGTTTACCTGTGTGTGTGTGTGTGTGCATGTGTGTGTGCTCAAACCAGCCTTGGAGTGTCTCTGATGGCTTTGAGATACATATGTTTGTATACACATAGCTTGTGTACTGACAAAAAGTAAACAAGATGATGCTGTCTGTCTGCTTCTGCTGCTTGAAAAAAAAAGTCTGGCACTTTCACTTCAAGCGCTCGTGCGGAGCGGCTGTGCTGCTGTAAAAGCTTGAAAGCCACCTTTAAGTTTAATCTATGTTAGAGTTGGCTTTAAATTGATTTTGCATTTTAAGAAGACATACTGTTAATGTAAAGGACAGTAAGGGGGCTGATTTGGGGCCATATAACCAGTTAAACTATATGTGCATGTTACCGTGCTAGTTCACACAGCTGTATGCTCATGACTAAATGATTACAGGTCTGATGTTCACTTTTCTCATGACATGCCATCATACACCTTTCTCTGCTGTTTTAACTGCCTTTAATACAGTATTAATATGAGGCAATAATACGTCTGCTCATCATCGGGGTCATTAGAATTTTGTACGACTTCACTTGTGACTTGTTTGACTTATAGCAGGGACTCGACTTGACCTGCTTGATTGTTACCACAGCAGTCTGGGGCTTGCTTGAGACTTGAATGCTAAGACTTGAGACTTGCTTATGCACATGTGACTTACTTAGGGCTCAGTATCGTTCAAAAAATTTCTATACCAGTACCAGTAGAGATACTTTGACTTTGATATAGAGGTGGATGGATTCCAATTTTTTTGGCCAATTCCGATTTTTTCAAGGGTCTGACCTGCTGATTCTGATTTTGGCCGATTCCGATTTCAGTCTCTCTAAGAACTATAATTGACAGCATTCACAAACATTTTTGCAACTTTTCTTGTAAATGAAATTGAATGTTCATAATAAAACACTACTATTTTACATTTTCTCCAAAAGTCCTCCATTATTATATTATTATATTAAGATTATGTACTAGAGGAAACATGATCTCACAGGATCTCATGGGATGCAATTTCACGTGATCTCATGTGGAAGCAGCTGTAAACAAACCGTTGACTGACTCAGTGCAACAGTTTGCTGTTGTAAAGCTTTGAGAAGAACAGAAAGAAAAGTTAGTCTGGATGAGAAAATGTTTGAGGAGACACATCAACACAGGTAGTTTATTCTTCAGTCAGAACAGGAGGAGAGATTTTAACTGTCAGTCTGTGAACAGCAGTCTGCTGCTGGCTAACATTAGCCTCAAGAGCTAGAAAGTTTACCACTGTTTGGTGAAACGATCAGCTGCTCAGCTGCTTCGTCTCCTTGTAGACGGTCTGTCTTCTCTTTATCCTGGAATCTATTGCTTACATCAACCTCATGCAAACATGTGTCTGAGTGTGTGTGTCTGTGATCAGCGCTGTTGTGTGCGTGACATTACAGTCAGTTTGTCTGCTGTGCGCATGATGTGACCATCCTGCAGAGCGTGTGTGAATATGGCCGGCACAGAATTGGTCACACTGAAAACCGGCTGGTTCCGGTCTCTGGCTGGTCGATCGGTGCATCCCTACTTTGATACTGGGTCCTTTTTTAGATGCCAATGTTAGAAATCAATTTTAACTAAATTAAAATTAAATTTACGGTACAAATCTTTAATTTTATTTTTAGCTGTTCTTTCGACATCCAAAGCAGGTTCATAGCAGAAAAATATGAACTTATTTACCACAAGTGGTTAAACTTAAGTAGTCTGTTTTTCCCAAAATAAAAAGCAGTTTTACAAAATAAAAAATAAACCACAACTTTGAGATTCACTCCTAAGGTATCAGAATTTAGTACCGAAGGACAAGGCATTTTTGGTTATTCGATAGTACTTAAGCAATTCAAAGCCATAGCTATAGAAGTATCATAAAAGTACTGAAGTTTGGCACCAAGCCCGAGGCCTGCTTCACCTCTGAGGAAGGAGCAGAGCAACATTTGTTGGTTGCATCACCTTCCCAAGAAAAATGTGAGCTCTATTGAGCCTGTGTGTGTTTGTGTGTGTGTCCGTACAAGTGTGTCTGCGCAGGGTGGTATTTCTGTAAATAAAGACTGCTGTGTAAAATTGCACTGACAAGCGCTGACTGAATCCTGCTCTAAGTGGGTGTGAAGGACAGAGTGATCTCCAGTGAGAGCCGAGACTGTACCACATTTCTGCAACCTCAGGGAATGTCCGCTGCCGCTGCTAGTAAACACAACAACAACAACAACAAAAAAAAAAAACAGCGACACATGACCTACATGCATAACAACCCTAAATCCACCAATTCAAGCTGCTGATGTGATCTGATGCCGGCTGAATGGGCAGCAGGAAAACAAGCGGGGGATAACAAGAAAATGGAGCTTTGAAGCGGATGACTTTTCATCCATGTTAGGTCACATGTTACGAGCTTTTCCTCTACATGTCCAACACTAAAAGAGAGCACTGGTGCCCTTCAGGAGGTCGAGGCTTGCACTTGATACATAGCATGTCCTAAAGTGTGCTCACAGTTTACCTGTGTGTGTGTGTGTGTGCATGTGTGTGTGCTCAAACCAGCCTTGGAGTGTCTCTGATGGCTTTGAGATACATATGTTTGTTCTCGGCGAGGCCCAGTATAAATGATCCAGCCAAGCCGAGCTCTCATCGCTCACAGGCTGCGCTCATATACCATTACTCAGCCCTGATCGGCTGGATCTCCACCTCCCTCCCTGTGAGACAGGCAGGAGGAGAAATGAGCGGAGATAAACAACCAAACAGCCAAATTCAAAGTGGAGAGGGAGAGCGGGAGACACACAGAGGGGAGGAATGAGGGGGCTAGAAGAAAACAGAAAGATAAAGATACAAGAAGGATGAGAGAGATGAAAGAGCGGTGAAATGCAAATCATTTACCTGGAGAACGGTAGTGTTTTTCCTCTGTTTGTCTCCGGAGAAAATAACTAATTGATCTGTCCACTGTGCGATTACCTCTCATCACGGGCTGATTGACTGTCTGTCACATGCACTCACTCTCCCTGAATGCTCAAATGCACAGGACATCCGTCTCTATCAACTGCACACAGTGTGCATGCGTGTGTGTGTGTGTGTGTGCACATGCACTCGGATGCATGGTCCCTGACAGGCACCTATCACACCTCAGCATCACTCGGCTCCCCCTGCAGACTCAGAGGAGACAGATAGAGGAGTTTGACAAATGACGACAGCATTGTTTAGATGGGAGATGTCGAGATTGTGACCGAGTGAGTGTCCCCAGCATGCTGACACATAGTGGGGGGGTGACGGACGTCACTCCTGGGGAGGGGAGGGGGTGCACTCTGAGAAAAAAAAAGTGCTAACTAGAACCCTTTTTGGTTCCTGATAAAAGTTCCTCTTGGAAACATTTCAGAGCCTTCTACCTAGAACCCAGCATAAAGGTTTATACCTAGAACCATCTGTGAAAGGTTCCACCCAGAACCTCCTATGAGAGGTTTTACAGAGAATCCTTCTATGGTGTAATGGTTCCACCCAGAACCCTCGCCGGAGGGGTCTATCCACAACCTTTCCACCTTCTAAGACTGCTAACAAGAACCGACCCAGGGTGTTCCCAGTGCCCATTTATATTCCAAGGGTTTTCATCTAGAACCCACCCCACCAAAAGTCCTTTTATATCCTAAAGGTTTCATCTAGAACCCATCCAGGGGGTTCTACCAAGAACCCTTTCATATTCAGAGGGTTTCATCTAGTACCCACCCAGGTTGTTCCACCCTTTTATATTCCAAGGGTTTCATTTAGAACCCCCCTTAAGCGTTCTACCAAGAACCCTTTTATATCCCAAGGGCAGCATCTAGAACCGACCGGGGGCGTTCCATCCTTTTATGTGCCAAGGTTTTCATCTAGAACCCCCGTTGGGCGTTCTACCAAGAACCCTTTTATATTCCAGGGGTTTCATCCAGAACCCACCTAAGGCATTCTACCCTTTTATATTCCAAAGGTTTCATCAAGAACCTGCTCAGGGGGTTCTACCAAGAACATTTTATATTCCAAGGGTTTCATCTGCAACTCAGGGTTTTCTGCCTTTTTACATTCTAAGGGTTTCATCTAGAACCCCCCCTTAGGTGTTCTACCAAGAACCATTTTATGTTCAAGGGTATCATCTAGAACCCACCAGGGGTGTTCCACCCTTTTATATTCCACAGTTTCCATCTAGAACCCACCTTGGGCAATCTAAAAATATGTTTTATACAGGTTACCTATAACCCTCTCGTCTTCAGAGGGTTCTACAAAGAACCATAGTATATTCTACAAATGAGGCAAAAAATTATTGAATCCTATAGATTTTATATTGTGGTCATCAATAATATATGCTTACTGTTGTAACTAATTGAGAAAACATCTTTTAACAGCCATACTTTCAGCAATCTTTGAAGAACTCATTATTCAAAAAAGGGTTCCCAGTCTTACAATGACTCCTTGATGAACCCCTTCTTCAAAAAAGGTTTCTGGTAGAACCTCAGCCAGTTTGGAACCATGATTTTTTAAGAGTGTGGAACCGAGCACTGGTACAGGGCTTATATGTTTTCAAACCGCATTACCAGTCAAAAAATTTGAAAAACTGACAGAGAGCGAAGGCCTGCCGTCGAAAAAGCTTCTTAAGATTGACGCTGCTCCCTCCTGGAGGTCTTCAGTTCAGATTTTTATTATCTGACCTTGTGCGAACAGCAGTTGCACAAGTTTTCCCAACTGTAAAAGAAGAGGTTTTAGTGGGATTGTTTTGGTTCATGAGCAGCAGCATTAGGCAGTCTGCACAGCTCAGGTTGAAAATGGGTTGACCCCCAAGCTGGTCTGAGGTGAAGCTCGCTGTTTCAGGGTCAACTGCGCTGCGGCCGTATGCTGAAGGAGTGGTCAGCCTATCCTGAGTGGAGAGCCAAACAAAGGAGAGGAAGGAGAGGGAAAAAAAATTCATCCTTTAACAGCAGCTGAGTGTGACCCACAGTGCAGAGACACAAGCAGCATATTTCATCGGCCTGGCTCTGTGTGGACATGGAGAGAAATTGAAGTCACACACCCTGAGGATTTATTTCTGCGTTTCACCACCAGAATCAAAGTGTGTGTCATGCAGCACCCTTTATACTTCAAATAATGTATTTGTTTTCTTATTATGTGCATATACAGTATAGATATATGATCGGTTTGTGCTTATTAAGGATACAGAAGACAGCTGAGTCTACTGTAAAAGAAAACAATCCGAGCCAGTCACTGTAATGTAATTAAGGCTTAGTTTGGTTTGATGTCTGTTGACACTGAGAATCTCGGCATCTCAGTTCTGACGTATCGCATGCTTCATGCTCCAGTGTTCATGGAGGCAGAATGAGTTCAGGGGATAAGCTGTCAGAGGCTCCGTCTGTCAGGATGACTGTAGGGTCACAGGTCATGTTGGGATATGGATAGTGGAAGACGAGCAGCTCCAAGCAGCAGCGTACAGTGCTGCTGCAGCATGGCTCAAAGCTGTGTTTGTGGGTGGAGGACGGGCATTCTGACTGTCTTTTTTTTTTTTTTTTTTTTTTTTTTTTTCCATCACTCCCCCACTGCCCACAAGACTGTTATCATCCTGGCTTATTCAGTCTGAAGGGGCCCCAGTGGATGGAGCGGATGGACTGGATGTAAATCATCCAAGCGTGCACGGACGGAGGCCTACCCCTTGAGGAGATGCAGAAGATGTAAACTGAAACTGACCCGATCTGAGTGGTCGATTTTTGTTTTGCATCTGAGAAGTTTCAGCCACTGTTGTATTGCTTTGCTGTGCTGCAAAACCAAACCAGTGTTTGTACTGTTTACTGGTATTCTCTTTGATATAAGACAGTGAATGGAATTAATATCAGATAAACAGTGGCTTCTTAATTTTTCTTTGTTTCTCCAACTACACATTATTCTGTTTCTTTATCAGACTAGACAGACTGCTAATATAGTGGATCCAGTAAAGACGAGGCTTGAATAAGTTTAAGTTTTACTCAGTTTCTTTGTTTTTCCAGGTTTTTTTTATGTCTCATTGAATTCTTCTTTTTGTTAACTGAAATATGTGTAAACAAAAAGTGATTATAATTAGTTATCTGTGTGGTTGTTTTCTTCTACAGGTACACTGTAGCTAAGTATACATTTAGAAATACGTTCTCAGGGACATTTATGTATTGTCAGATAACACAACTGCAAAAGCATTAAAACAATACAACACAGTGTTTCCAGGTACGTAATATCAGTTCAATTTAAAGTGAACCTTAGCACATGACTGGCCAACCTGCCAGGGTACTGCTAACAAAACAGCCTAGCACGAAGAAACAAGATACTAGTTCTGCTAAAACATATTATATATCACTAATATACAATAAATCAATGTATGTAGTACTCACAGGCATATGTTGCCTTAACTTGGTGAAGAGAAAATGCTGAACTCCAGCTCATTTCATCGTGACCAATGCCCGCATTTGGCCAAATGATATGAATTACCAGCACACATTTAAACACACAATATTCTGCGGCTAAGGGTCTCTGTCACATTAAAACAATAACAAAAGACATAGCTTGATGACATCTGAAGTAGCATTGGATCATGTGAGTTGTTTTCTTCATTATTAAACAAACACCATTACAGATAAAAAGTCTATCTGACATTACTCAGGCAGAAATTACGTTCATGGACAAGGTAATGTAAGTAAAGTTTGATTTAAGTTATGTTTACTCATGTTTGCTGACTCCCCTCCTCACTCTCTGACATGTCTGACATATACGTGTCTTTTTCCGGAAGTTATAGCAACTGGCTGCTTGCGTAAGACATACTGCTGCCTTGAATAAATCAGGGCTTTCTCTGGGTTTGACCATTGTTGGAAACATTTTGGATGATGCAAGTACCCAACTGAACAAAATATATATGTTTACTCATTTTTACACATTTTAATGCAGAAATGTTACATAATATAGCTTTCAGTTCCTTTCTAATAATGGCAATAATTATATGATTTACTGTATATGTAAATTTACAAGCCTACAGTATGTGTGCATTGTTTTTTTCAGGAAACGGCAAAACAAAAGCAGAGAATGGGGTTTAGTTGAAGAGGCTGAACAGACAGAGCACACATCTGGCATCTGTTTCCTTTTGCAACTTTGCCAAAACTTTTCTTCCAAGGATACTGGAGGAGACTGGAACTTTATGGGGCAATGTGCTTGAGTTTCACCGGTCTTCTGGAATAGGAGGGAAGAGAAGAGCAGATAATGAGTGTGAATGCGCAGAAACACAAAGCAGTTCAATGGCAATTACCACGCGCTGCCTGGCACAGCTGACAGTTTGAGAGAAGCACTCTCAACGTGTTCTACCCTCGCAAACGGAAGACAAAAGACAGACTTAAGCAGATGTACAAGAGCTCAACTGCCAAAGCAGCCCACAAACTGTAGCCTATTCATGCAAACAAAGGAATATAGCTGCTGGCCGTGTACATGACCGCCATGACCTCCTCATAACCTTCAATATTTTTCTAGGAAGTGTTGTCATTGTAAGTCAAAACTACAATTACTTCCTTGTGGTTGAATGCCTCCGCAAACCAGTCAAGGAGCAGTTTACATCTATGTCTCTTCAGACTAATATAATATAAGTGGTGAAGACATTGAAGGAATTTAATAAAAGGTATTAAATGTATTACGTGTATTTTGTGGCTAAATGAAAGTTATCAATGTACTGACATGTTCCAGTAAGAAACATGTTGTCTTCACTGACAGAGAGCTTCAAGTGTTTTTGCAGAACGTTATGATGCCACAGTGAAAATGACCTTTGACCTTTCAGATAGAAAATGTAATCACCAAATCATTTTATTCTATTAGGTATGTGTGTGAAACTTTGTCATAATTAGCATAAGACTTCTTGAGTTATGGCCAAAATATTCTGTGAGGTTAAAGTGACCTTGAACTTTGACCTCCAAATTCTTATCAGTTCAGCCTTAAGTCCAACAGGACATTTGTACCAAATTTAAAGAAATTACGTCCTAAGGACGGACATGAGGTCACAGTGACCATGACCTTTGATGTCCAAAATCAGTTTATCCTTGAGTCCAACCGGACATTTATGCCAAATTTGAAGAAACTTCATCAAGCAGTTATTGAGATATCGCATTCATGAGAACTGGATGGACGTGAGGTTACAGTGACCTTTGACCTCCAAAATCTAAACAGTTCAAATTGCGTTTAAGTGGATGTTTGTGCCAAGTTGGAAGTAATTCAGTTAAAGCAATCTTGAGATATTGCATTCAGAAAAATGGGAAAGACGTGAGGTCACAGTGACCTTTACCTCGCCCTCCAAATTTTTATCAGTTCACCTTGAGTCCAAGTGGACATTTGTGCCACATGTGACAAAATACCCTCCAGGTGTTTCTGAGAATGGGATGGACATGAGGTCACAATGATCTTGACCTTTAACCACCAAAATTCAGTAAGTTCATTCTTGAGTCCAACGTGGTGCCAAATTTGAAGAAATCCCGTCAAAGCATTCTTGAGATATCACGTTCACAAGAGCGGTGTGGACATGTGATCAAAGTGACCTTTGACCTCCAAAGTTTAAACAGTTCCAACTGAGCTCAAGTGGACGTTTGTGCCAAGTTTGAAGAATTTCTGTCATAGTGTTCTTGAGATGAGGTCACTGGAACATCTGATTATAAAAATCTAATCTGTTTATCCTTGAGTCCAAATGGACATTTGTGCCAAGTTTAAAGAAATATCATCAAAGCATTGCGTTCACAAAAAATGGAATGGATGAATTGTTGGATGGACAATCCAAACACAATGCCTCCAGCCACAGTTGTTACTGGAGTGAAAGCATAACTAGAGACACAAATACTCAGCGTTCCCCAAATTACGCTGTATTTATTCTTTGAGCTACCTAAAAGGTCACTTTAACCTCAATCCAGCAACACAACATGTGGCCTTCTGTCATGACGTACATTGTCTCTCATATTTCTTACCAACTCTGTAGCTTTCCTCTCAGTTCAGCGCCACTCCGCCCCCCAAAATTACTTCTTCACATGTTCATCAGCAGCTGACAAACTGCGAACAAGCGCCTCGCTGCCGTCTTTGTCTCCTTTCCAACTGCCTAACCTTCATAACCACCACCTCCACCGTTTTTGTCACCGTGGCACGCCGCTCCAGAATCACAGGAAACAATGTGGGAATCAGAGGGGAGGCTTGGTGTGGGCTGCCTCTCTGCAGCTACTACTAATGAGCTGTAATCTGGAGCAGCGGGAGGCGATGCCTGCTCAAGGAAATTGCTGTTGCTCGGTACATTCGTTCGCTAACAGAGGAGGAGGCATCAGATCTTCAGCGCTCATTTCCCGAGAACAAGGGAAGCAGAGGGGGACGGTGTTAGAGACGACCTTCATGAGCTTCCTCTGATGGGCCTGCAGTATGTATGGAAGGTGAGCAAGCTGGGCAGGTAGGTGGAAGGTATAAAACTTTGAAAGCAGCTGTTCTTTGTCAAAATGTGCGGGTCCACGGAGCTGATAGCGTGCCCCCCTCTTTCTTTAAGTCCCTGTGCTGACTTTCCTGCCAGCTACCTTTCTCCAGCGCCTCCATCCTTTTTCATAAAAAAAAAAAACTCTTTCACCTGTTCTGTCAGACTACAGCTCGCCAGACCCCACACCGTCCCAACTCCCCACCTCCCCACCGTGTGTGTCCTTGTGTTTCATCACCCACCGAGTCTGTCTCCGATGTTTGCCATCCGGCTCAGATCTGCACGCAGGGAGGGAACAATGGAAATGGTAAACAAAGCTGATAAGTTTTCATAAAAAAAAAGAAAAGAAAAAAAATGTCAACATGAAATGATCCCTGTTATTCATCTACACAGCCTTGAAAATACGACACCACCTGTGTGAGGAGAGCAGGAAACAGAGGTAATATGTTTCAATGACAGCACTGACTGCTCTGGATAGAGAAGGTTTATGTCCATAGCAGCGGCAGCATGAGAGAGAAGAAATAAATTTATTTCAATTCAAACCTGCTTCGGAAAAAAAAAAAAAAAATAAGTGTCACAGGGATACCAAAGGAAAACAAAATGCTTCGAAGGAGAGAGATGAAACGTGGAGGGAGCAGGAAAGAGGGAGTAACTGGGAGGAGGAGGAGAGAGAGGCTGAACAGTGTTTTCCACCTCAGGGTAGCCTGCTAAAAGCTATCTGTTCCCCTGGTGACAGAGCACAGCACAAGTTCTGAGGTTGGAGAACAGAGGCTTAAGATAGACACACACACACACACACCCCACTTAGAAATGAAGGTGCTAACCAGAACCATATACGGTTTTCAACCTGCCCCCACAAGACAACCCTTTTTGGTTTGTGGTAGAACCCTTTATTTCCACCTGGATCCCTTTCTGGGAGTTCTACCTAGAACCAAACATAGGTCAGAGTACCTAAAGCCATCTGTGAAAGGTTCCACCTGGAACTACACCCAGACGTTCTACAGAGAGCCCCTCTATGGAGTAATGGTTCCAGGCAGAACCCTCTTTAGGGATTCTATCCAGCACCTTTCCATCTTCAAAGGGTTTCATCGAGAATTCACCAAAGAGGTTCGAATGAGAACCATTTTATATTCCCAGGGTTTCATCTAGAACATACTCAGGGGGTCCTACCGAGAATCCTTTAATATTCCAAGGGTTTCGACTAGAATCCACCCTGTAGGGTTCTACCAAAGACCCTTTCATATTCCAAAGATTTCATCTAGAATGAAACAAGGTGGTTCTTCCCAAGAAACCTTGTATATTCCAAAGGTTTCATCTAGAAATCACCCAAGATGATCTAAAAATGATGCAATTTTTTATAAAGGTTTCACCTACAACCCTTAGGGTTCTACAAAGAACAGTATTATATTCTACAGAAGAGGTCACTCATTAAAGGAATTCCAGATGCATCTACATTTAAAAGTACCATTTGAAACACAGATAAACATTTTGATATGTGAGGGTGAGGCAGCGTTCATTTTTGTCATAGTCATCGTCAGTAATATTTTTCACTCATGAAAACAAGACGATGACAAAATAAAAGGTAATTTAAGATGACAAAAACTATGGCAAAATATATTGACACTTTTTGTCAATAAATAAAAATGAGATGAAAAAAGTGTGGACAAGACATCCAATCTCCAAGGCAGCACCGAGGGTGTGTGTCTGTGTTCATTTCAGCCTCTAACTCCGCTCCGCACCCAGGGACTCCCATTATTTCCTTCCAGTCTTGCCTCTTTTCCCTCTCCTTCGTGCACGTCTGTCTGCTTTCATGAAATAAAGTTTGTCAGATCAGAGCAGAATCCGACATGACTCGGGGTAATCCCTCCAGAAACTCCGGCTCTGCCCCCTGGCCCCCAATCCTCGAAGAACTTTTTCTTCTAAAACGGGTTCTTTAGATGAAAATAGTTTGTAGTGGAACCCTTAAGAATGCTTCCTTCAAAAATGGTTCTTCAGAAGCAAATAGTTGCAAAAAGAACCATACTGGAACCCTTACTTCTAAGAGTGTGGAGTTTACCCACTCCTCTGTTGCCTTCATCAGTCTTTTCACCATCCATTTTTTCCCTCCTCTTTCCATCATTTCCCATACAGTAGCTTTGCCTGGCCCTTCACCCTGCCTGTCAACACTTCATTAGCAGGCATCTGTTAGTAAGTAATCTCATCTTTCTGCAGTAGAAATACCCAGCCTCTCTCCCTCTCCCTCTCTTTTGCTCCGTTCTGCTTCCCAAAAGCCGGAAACAAGCCGGGCTCCAGCAGCAGCCGCGGCTAGCCTCAGCCCCAAACAGAATCAGTCCTGCTTTATTACATGTCAGCATCTCTTCCTTTCTTTTTTTTTTGTCTGGGGAAGAGATTATGCCCCAGGCCAGAAAAGGATGCAGCAGCAGGGGGGTGAAAGAGGAATGGAGTCTATGATGAGAGGAAGAGGAGGAGGAAAAGGAGGGGGAAAGCTCTGGATCTTTCATTGCTCAAACCACAGGTGTTTCTTTAATACCTTGCTTTGTTGGAGGTGATGAGGAAATGAGGGGGGAAGGTTTTTTTTTTTTTTTTCACCTTCTTCCTCTTCGTCTTCTTCCCTCCAGGACTCCGGCACACTCTCCAGCTTTCTCTCCATTTTAGACAAAGCCAATTTCATCTCCACTTTGCAACATATGGTGCCGCCCTCCCTCCAACACGCCTGTCGCCGCGCGCACAAAGGCCACTTTCTCAATATATTCTGCTCTAGCTATTACAAGATTCATCAAAAATTAAAGCGGCAGTCAAGGAAGGCTGTAGGGGAACACGAAACTCCTGAAGCGGGATTCACGCTGCAGATACAAAGATGGAGGAGATGAGAATCTGGCGTGTTTTACCATATTCATACTGAACCACACTTCCACATATGGTGGGAGAAAACTCGGTTGCCCTGTTTGTAGCTGACAGGCTGTTATGTGTGACTCACTATGTTCATATTCAACACCCCGAGCTGCTGCTGCCGCCGCCCGCCCGCCCTCCTTTTCTCTTTCTCATCTCACTTGGTGATAAATACGAGTAATAAAGGAGATACATTAGCAGAAGATTGTCTTTTTTTCATTTAACTGGGAGACAGAGATAGATATTGATCATGTGGTGAGACATTGTCTCGCTAGGCCAATCTGTCTTGCACTGCAACTGGTAACACATCAGTAGTAATGCACAATGCTACAGGGGAGAATTATTCTTGTTTATGTGGAGATATTTATTCTCCACACTTTGCATAATGTCAGATATGAGACCTTCTTTGACCCTCCTGCAGATACCATGCCAAGTAAGTGATGTGCTTTCCACCAGCTATCTTCAGATTACTTCCAGTAGCTTGAGATCATGGGAAAAACATCTTGACCTTGCAGCACTCTCTCTGCGATCCAGTTATCTGCATACCGATTTACTAATGCGCTGTTTCATATTCATGCTCTCTGAAACTTGGAATCACAAACTCACTTCAGTCCAGGGATTGTTATGGTAATAAATCCTGCAGACAGATCGTTGCAACTCACTCCTCCTACGACACAGGTAAGACACAGAGCTGCATCTCATGCATGCGTCCTCTCTGTTGTCCAATGTCATCTGCATAACAGCAGCACTGGCTGTTTATTCTTCAGCCCCTCCAGGATTTTGCGGGCTGTTTTTTTTTAGGATTGTTGAGGCCTAAAATGCCTGATTTCACGACAGGTTTTCTGAAAGATTGCAGTGCATGTTGCTGTGTTTTTAAGCATTTTTTGCAATGAAACTTCAGAATTGAAAGGCGCAGAAGTGAAAATTGCAAAAGAAAGTTTCAATATTTTTTTGCGCATAATTCTTTAAAATCAAAGGGCAGCTTGTTCCAGGGAGAACAAAACTGCACTCTAAACTTTACCGAAATGGCTCAGGATTACAAAAATTGCTGCACAGGGGGTATTTCACAAATAAGCAAAATCTTTTTTGAGCTCAAACGCAGTCAAAGCAGCAGAAAATTAGAAAATAAAAGTGCACAGAGCATTGATAAATGTCAATAACAATGACAAATACGTTCTTTTCAGTACCTGTGATAAAATAAAATATATATATATATTTATAAATGAAAAAGATAGTGAATAATAAAACAAAACATTGAGTTGGTTCATTGAGACGTACTGTATATGTATGATAAATGCTAGGGAACGTTATAATTGCTAGAACCAATGATGATCAGTGGTAATTTGCAGAAAAGTTGCCAAGTTTAGACAAAATTGCAAGGTCGCACAGAATTCACTGGGATTGGATGAATTTGTATGAATTGCTGCAATCACAACATCACAATTTTCTGAAGGGACTGATTCTTGGTTGTAGTGTTGCCTAACTGTTGTAGCCCAAATAGTGGAAGGTTACCATGAAACCATGACCCATACATGACACGCTTATTTTAAATCGAGCTGCTGTAACAGAGTGGATGTTTTATTTTCTTACAAAATCTTCACAATTAATGTCCCCTGATGTTTTGTTACATAAAAGCTTTTTCTTATGAATCGTAGTCTGTTTAATGTGGGATCTCTCCCCAGACTTGAAGCTCAGGCAGGTTTCCTGCAGGCCGACAAGTGCAACATTATAGTTGGACATTAACAAGCGACACTGAGTTCTACACTGAAAGTTGGCAAACTGTTTATAACTTTCAATAGTCTGTCGATGTAAAGTTCAGCCTGTTATCCTGAAAACAAAAGCCCACTGCTCTGAAAATAAACACTCTGGAGTTGGATTTCAGTGACTACCTGCCTTACTGCCTGTTCGACTCCAACAACACAATTTAACTCAATTTAACCATCATAAACATCTATTCTGTAAAAGATGATTGATTATTTCTTATGACTCAAACAGACACTTAATCATGTGGCAAACATCCAGCAGCAATTTTAACTCCAATAAACATGAAAAAGGCGAACAAAAACCGGACCGGAATTGAAATTTTAAAGGAGAGCATGCTTTGTTGTCTAAGAAACCAATATTTCAACTTTTGTTTGTAATTTCCTGTTATATTTTGAAGTTCAGCTCTGGCTTCACTTCCTGTCTTTCCTGTCTGTTTTCCCACCCTTTTGCTGCCTGATAGTTTGTTTTGACTCGTCACTGAGGAGTGTCACCTGCCCCTTGTTTGGTCCTTTGTGTATAAAGTCAGTTTGGGTTTCCCTCTTTCAGTTTTCAGGTCGTCTGCGTCTACTCCCCAGTGTCTCCCCGTGTTTTTCTTTGTGCCCCTGCCTTGTTCTTAGTTACCGTTTGGATTTTTCTTTGGATATCCTCATTTGGACTGATTCTTTGTCGGACTGCCTTGCTTCTCCTGAACTCTTCAGCCGCTCTTTGCTGTTTGCCCTTTTGTTCAGTCACTCCGGTGTCCCATGTGTCCTCTGCATTTTTTTGGGTCTACTTCAAAAAACTGAATCCTGACAAAAGATAAAGCGGATACTTGAAAGTACCAGCAGGGACGCAGGAGAGAAACTAAACCACAAACTACAGAGATTCAGTTGAAGCTACAAAAGTACTGAGAGAAAAAGGAATGAGAGAGGAATAGAGAGAGAAACACGGCCATGAGCAAAACACAGTAAAAGCTGTCACAGTAAATAACATAAATTTGTTTCTGTCATGGGGTTGGGACACAACACATGCTTCTATTAGGGAGAGAAACTAGCTCAGCTAGTTTGTGATCAGCTTCTATCTTTGTTTGATGATAGATTTTATCAGTAAATTACTCTTGTTGGGAAACTTTTATTGCACTTACAGTAACATACTGAGTTGTCATCAACTTGATTAACGTCACCCGTCTCTCCTCTGCTCGGCTGCCTGTGTGCACAGTGATCGGTGAAGCGCACACAGAGCAGAGGAGAGAGTAAAGGCTTCCACACATATATTAGGTAAATAACGTAAATAAAATATTTTGTTTCTGTCAGGAGGCGAGGGCCGCATTAGGAGAAACACTGCTGTGAATATGAACACACCAGTCTGACAGGTAATCTGGACACAGAATGCACCCTGTCAGAAAAAAAGGAGCAGGAGATTATGTGGGAACAGGCAAAGATTTTTACAGCTTCAGGAGCAGGAAGCACCTGCACCACAAGTGACCTGCCGGATGTGTCTGTCAAATCTGCTTCCCAAGCGGCAGCCGAGCATATGTATATGTGTGTGTAGGTGTGTGCATGTGTGCGTGAAACTACTGTGGTAAAATCTTGTTGACCGAGTTTGCACACCTGTCTGCATTTGCAGGACGGGCAGATCTGTTTGTGCACACTTGTGACTGTGTGTGTTTGTCCAGAGGTGCTCAGGCTGTGAGGGATAGACAGAGCTCATACACAGGTCAAGCCTGAAGGCAGCCACGGGGATGTGTGCACTGGGCTGTGACCACCAACAGTTGTGCAGGCCTTTGCCGTCTCCATCCCTTCATCTCTCCTTCCTCGACATCATCCCCCTTTTCAGAGGCAGCGAGGACACAGATGGTCTCACTCTATCAGCCATGACTGTCGGACAGCAGAAACATTTCCTTATTTACTGTTCTTGGCTCAACAGGTAGAGCCAGAGACAGAAATCTCAGGAATACAAACAGCAGCAGGCTCTGCCTCTCCTTCCTGGACTGTGGGAATACAGCAGTGATCGCCCAGATTCAAAACATGAAGTTTGTCACATGTGAATCTGAACTTCTATTTTCAGTTTCCTCATTAGAGCTGCATCATCTGTCATTTACAGCCGCATCATCTCCAGCAGATACACGACACAAACAACCAGAGGGGGACCGAGTCACATGTTTTACAAGTTACAAGTAAGTCTCAAGTCTTTGCACTCATGTGGCAAGTCAAGACATGAGAGTCCCATGTTGATTCCAAAGTAAAAAACTGACAGGTCCCAAGACAAGCTCCAAGTCAAGACTGACAAGTTCCAAGTCAAGTCCCATGTTAAGACTGACAAGTACCATGTCAATGCCCAAGTCAAAACAAACAAGTCCCAAGTCAAGTCCTTAGTCAAAACTGACAAGTACAGACTAACAAGTCCCATGTCAATTCCCAAATCACGACTTACAAGTCCCAGGTCTAGTCCCAAGTCAAGACTGACAAGTTCCAAATCAAGTCCCACGTCAAGTCTGACAAGTTCCAAGTCAATGCCCAAGTCAAAATGGACAAGTCCCAAGTCAAGTCCTTAGTCAAAACTGACAAGTACCAACTAGCAAGTCCCAAACCAGTTCCCAAGTCAACACTGACAAGTCCTAAGTCAAGTCCCAAGTCAACAGTGACAAGTCCTAAGTCAATTCCCAAGTCAAAACTGACATCTTCCAAGTGAAGTCCCAAGTCAAGACTTACAAGTCCCAGGTCCATTCCCAAGTCATGCCTGACAAGGCCCAAGTCAAGTCCCAAATCAAGAGTCAAGTCCCAAGTCAAGACTGACAAGTTCCAAGTCACATCCCATGTCAAGTCTGACAAGTTCCAAGTCAATGCCCAAGTCAAAACAGAAAAAGTCCCAAGTCAAGTCCTTAGTCAGAACTGACAAGTACCAACTAACAAGGCCCAAGTCAATTCCCAGGTAAAAACTGACAAGTCCCAGGTCCATTCCCAAGTCAATTTCCAAGTCAGGAGTCATTAAGTAACGTTGCAAATCTTTTTTGATTCTGTCAAGTCAAGTGTAAAATCATCAAAGTCGGTCCAAGTCATGTGACTTGGGTCCAAACTTTTGCAAACTTACTCCTCTTAAAAGTCTACAGATTACAGGAAATCTGAATCTATGTGTTGTAAACAGTTCATGTAGTATATAAAGATCAAATGGGTAAAACTGCTCTTTCTTGTCATGCACCGTGGGCATGGAATTAATCGCAAAATACCATTTCTTTAGAAACACTCTCATCTTTGAATACCTTTAAAGGTCTTCTACAAACTGTTCTGAAGGAAACACGTTGCTGCTTTACATAATCCATGACCTGTGGTGATATGTGATATGGATATTACTGGTATGGTCTGTATGCTTTATTTCCCTTGCGTTGTTTTTTTATGTACTGCATGTATTATTACCCGTGAAAATGCCCTTTATGTGAAACTGCACATGCTGCCGTCTTGACCAGGACTCCCTGGGGCCTTCCTGGCTAAATTAAGGTTAAATAAAATAAAATACACCAACTGATGTTATCTGTAAGTTTATTCACCCTCCACAGCAGTGAGAGGTCATATAAAGTGATCAGACTACATCAAAGATGGCAGAGCATCTGGAGTTCAGCTTGTTGTTAATGTCTGGAAACAGCTATCTGTTTTCACAAAACAGCAAACCCAATTACTGATATGCAATACTTCAATACTAATGTGCAAACAATGTTTGCTGGCACAATGTAACAGTATTTATTGCCAGTTAAGGCTAAATGGCAAACTGCAAAACTATCCAATAATAATTTACATAGAGTTTTTCACAAGATACATAATGTATCTAAACAGTTTAACAGCTTTAGCTTGTATTATTTTATGCTAATTTCTCCCCAAAAGAAGTCTGTTTTTTTCTGTTTTTGAATCATTTTCCTTCTTTTGTTTGGTTTCACAATGCAAGGTCTCCTGGAAGATCCAGAAACTGATCAAACATGAGGCTTAATATTCTCTAATCTTTGATCATTTTCTAAATTTTTTAAATTTTGGCATCTTTATTTGCCTCTTGTCCAATGTGAGGTGGGACGGGTTCCAGCCCCCTGCAGCCATGGAAGGATTAATGGGCACAAATAATAGATGGATGGATACTTGCTTGTGTTGGATCGTGTTTGGAGCCAGATATTGTTTATTTTAACCTACTGCAAAATGAATATACAACAGCTGCTGGCATTTATCATCTACTTCTGGCATCATGCAAGAAGTTTCATGATTCCAATGCATGAAACTACGAGAACAGTAGTCTTGCAATATCAGACGATTGCAGATGTTACTGCCTACCAATTGTCTGGAGATTTCTAAAAGGAAAACGGTTACTTGAACGGCAGTGAGAATGGCTGCTAACAAACCTATGCCCCTTACATTTTGTCAAGGACGTGCCTTAGTAGAAACAGGGTTCTTCCACCATTCTTCTTAGTAGTCGGCACACGATTTCTGTATGTCACTGCCCCAATATGAAAGGCTGCATTGGTTCTGCAATGTAGGTTTTTTAAAACTCTAATTGTTTCCACCCAGTTTTAGCAAAGAAAAGCTGGGAGATTCTCCTCCGTCTCTATTTAGAGAAGTGTTTAGAGAATGACTTGTGAGTCTACAAGAATAGTGGAAAAAATATTTCTTAAATCTGCACAACTCACAGTGGAAGAGCTGAACTGTAAACAGAGAACCAGACGAGTTTGAGACAGATGTGTACTTTACAAAAATAGCTGTACCAAATGTCTAGACAATGTGGCCCTTTTGCCTAAAAAAGACAAAAGGTAAATTCTCTTTGTCCTCTTGAGAAATATGATGGATTTCTTTATGTGAAAAATCTATCACATTTTCTTGCCTTTTTAACAGTTATGCTCTCACCCGAAGCACACTGTTTGAACTTTGCAAACTCTCCCTTTTTCACTGCTCAGGGGTGGTGGAAGACACCACAGTTTTGGACGGAAGCCATTTTGGCTGTCAGGCAAAGGAGAAAATGTTCTGCACTCATCACTGTGAAGGCATTGTGAGTGAGGCAGTATTCATCCTACAATTCAGCATTCATAAGAGAGTGTGTGTTTTTATGTGTGATTACATGTGTTTGCATGATTGTGCGAACACAATATGTGTTCGTGCATTGATAAAGAGCTTTGTAGTGCAATTAAATATTGTTTTTTGGTCAGTGTTCTTAAGTGTTACATTATAATTATTATGACAGGGACCCTGACAGACACTGGATTTTCACTAGCTAATACTGTTGTGGACCAAAGTTAGCATGCATATGCAGTTTTTTAATGCAGCTAAATATCCTGAAAGAGGCAATCGACACTTTTTTTTTTTTTTTCAAATCATGTCTGTGCAGGAGACCAGAGAGAAAGACGCAGTTAAAAGTCTGCATGTGTTCAGCTCTCAGTACTTTTGTAGCTTCTAACTGAAACTCCGTGGTTTGAAATTTAGTTTCTCTCCCATCTCACTGTTTGTATTTTCAGGTATCTGCTTTATTTTACTGTTTCATGTTTGCTTTTAGCTGGATTGGAATCGTGTTACTGCTGATGAAAACTGAACATTTCCTGATTTTGCCTCTTCGTAATAAAAGTTTTTGGATAATGAAACAACGGGGGACATTTATCGTGAAAAACTTAGAAATAAACTTAGGAAATAAAATGTTTATCCGCCGTTCACTTGACTAAAGACGAGTGCATATCAGTAAATATACACCCTCTGCTGGGCTGACGCGCTGAATCAAATGAAGTCAAGCCAACCAGCACATGTAAGCAGAGGTGGGTAGTAATGCGCTACATTTACTCCGTTACATTTACTTGAGTAACTTTTTGGATAAACTGTACTTGTAAGAGTAGTTTTAATGCATCATACTTTTTACTTTTACTCGAGTATATTTGTGAAGAAGAAACGCTACTTTTACTCCATTACATTGAGCTACATTCCCCTCGTTACTTTGATTTTTATCCATCTCATTCAATGCACGATCTGTTTGTTTTATTTTGTCAGAGAGAGTTCCGCCAAAGGCTCTGTCACGTGCCTCTGTTTCACCAATCAAACGTAACCACTAGCGACGTTTGATCAATCAAATGGGCCCCCGGCAGTCACATGGCCGCACACAAAATCTCCGCGGCAACGCACAGAAGCGAAGTGACCACACCGGAGCACACACACACACACAAGAATGAACGGACGACAGCAATGGCAGAAACAAAGGCGTGCGATTCGTAACTAGAAGAGGCAGAACACCCCTGGCCTCCTATTCAGACTATTTTTTACCTTAGGCAGAAGAATATCATTTCAACATTAATCAACATTATTATGAACATAACGTTAATATAAACTGTGTAGGCTGCGTACAGCTCGACCTTCGCTGCGGCTGCATGTGAGGTTGAAATGCCAAGTTCAGCCTGTGATCTGTCTCTGTCTGACTGAACAGCCTCATGGAAGTGATAGTTTACTAGTCATGATATTTTAAACTAACGAAATTCGTTAAATCAAGTCATTTGGTGTGTTTAAAGTTATGGTATCGAGCTGAAACAGATTCTACATTCCGTTCGTATTCAGAGGCTGCAGATGAGCGCAGTAGACGGCTCGCACCATGCGCGCGTCAATGTTCAACATAGTCGGCTTAATAAAGTAAATGATCACTCAACATTAAAAAATATAACTCTAAAACAGCTCTCACTCACTTTCGTTCACCCCAAAATCCAGAATATATATTTTTCCTCTGGCCTGCGGGGCTGTTTATCCTTCTAGATTTGTTAGTGTGAGTTGCAGAGTTTTGGAGATATCAGCTATAGAGATGCTGCCTTTTCTCCAGTATAATGAACTAAACAGCACAAGTCTGAGAAGGCAGACATCTCTGTGACCAACATCTCCAAAACTCTGCATCTCTCACCAAAACAATCTAAATGGATAAACAGCACTACAGACCGGAGGAAAAATATGTATTTTTGATTTTGGGGTGAACTGTTCATTTAATACTTTTGCTGGTATGGCCTTGAAGCATTATATTTCATTGTAAGTGGTAATTTAAAAAGGTCTTAAATGTAACTTGGAGAACCCTGGAGGTACACTGTACTGTAGACTGGGACTGGGGACGTGAGGTTATATGATATTTATATGAATTATATATTTATATATATGAATTTATTATTGTTTTAGTTAAAGGGATACTGTTTGGTAAGATCTGAATTTGCACATTGCTATTTTATATTTTTGTCTATTTGATTACATTCATGCCCTAATTATTAAAACAGTAAGTCAGAAGTTACTCAGCATTTACTCAGAGTAGTTTTTTCACCAAATACTTTCTTACTCTTACTCAAGTAATTATTTGGATTTAATTATTATTTATTGGTAATATTATTCTAAAGTAACAATACTCTTACTTGAGTACAATTTTTGGCTACTCTACCCACCTCTGCATGTAAGTTACCGAGGGAGGTTGAAAATTAGCGTGTCCACCTGTGTGTCATGTTTGCATCACTGCCGATTGAAGCTTGAGCCAATTATAATACCCGTGACTATTTCAGAGTCGTCTGACCCAGAAATAAATGCAGATTGTACCCCTTTTCACTGAAGAGAAAATCCAGATGTTTGTGGGTTTTTATCCAGTGTTAAAGGGGCTAAATATAACTGACAATATAGCAAAGTCTAAATTTTCTTTATTGTGTGTAAAGACCGACTAGACCAGCAAAATATTTGCACACATGCAGGGAAGTCAGCTTTTAGTTGACAAGATGCTGCACATGCAGGAAGAGATATATCCACCGAACCGAACCATCTTTCTTCTGCCTGACCATAAGGGAGGAGTTGATTTAAATGGATTCTTAAATGATATATAAAGCAGTAAATCATCATGCATGGAGGGCTGCACAAAGCACGCAAGGAGTGCCAGGTGAAAATAGAAGAGGGTTTGGGGAAGAGAGACGATGTTATTTATGGTGACGATGACACTTCTTTTTCCAGTTGAGGAGATGGTGGGTGAGCTCGGAGTACACACAGCAGGTAATGAGGAGACGTCTGCAGGGAAAAGTTTCCATTCACCAGTTAATTGTGGAACAGTGACACACATTTGTACGCATACGAAAATACACACACACCCGATAGCCATAAACAATTAGAAAGACGCACCAAACACTTCAGCTCGCACTGCGAGAGACTGCTTTGCCTGTCCAGTCATTATCAGGGAAAAGCAAATACTTGCGTAATGATAAATATCATAAACATTTGTTTGAGTTATTTGAGCTATTTGCACTCTGCATGAAAACTTTTACTTCAGAGGCTCCCCCTGCCTTAAATACGCTTTACACTGTAAAAATAAATTTGTTGTTTTAACTTTAAAAAAAAAGTTTGTGTCAGGCCTGCCTTAAAATTTTAAGTTGACTGAAATTGAAAAGACAAGTTGAGGTCATTTTGTAATCAAACAAATAAACTTTTCTATTCAAATAAACTTTAAATTTATTCAGTTGTACAAGACAAAACATGTTGAGTAAGCTTAAGAGTAAGTTGAACCAACAGCTCTTCACTCACACTGACGAACAATAAAAAACAAATTTGATTTCCTTTGATTTGTCGACCCACAAAAATTACTTTGGTGGTCACAATTTTTGCCCCAGGAGGCTGAAATTTGGCATGGAGGTCAATGTGTGTGTGTGTGTGTGTGTGTTCATGCCAATTAGGAAAAATAACAAATGCATGCTGGGAAGTAATAAGTAACTAATATGTTGATCAAGTTTATTTGAAAACCTTAACGTAATGAGTTGATTGAACTCTGTACAGTGCATTCATTCAACTCAGCATTTAAATTTAAAAGACTTCAAGTTAGAAGAACTCTGAAGTCCTGAAGTGTTCTGAAAATAAATACTAGAAATTTTAAGTTTAATTAAACAAAACTTTTATATTTACATTAAAGCTGCTACAAGAAACTTTCATATTGTGTTTTGGAGGCCCCTGTCGACAAAAGCAGTAGTGTTTCTATTGTAATAACCACAAAATAAAATGGCCAAAATGAAATTATCAATCTAAAAATCTCCTTCTCCTTCCTTTTAGCTGGCCAACATTCAACTCACTGTAACTTTGGTTGGAAAAATGTAAACACAGGCTCATTTCAGGTAATTTCAAGGAGAATTCAACCCAGCGGTGGGCATTAAGAATAACTATATAGAACAGCCAACCTTCTTTTTGATGTTCTTGTTTCTCTAGGTCAGTCATAAGGAGGCATCAGTATTAAACTGAGGCAATTCCATAACCAGTTAAAACCTCCTTGTAGTACATTTAAGTTAATGAGAAAAGCTTAGTTGATTCCACTAAATCCCTGTATGATTTTTTTTTTTTACAGTGTACTGATCCCAACTTGAAACTACCCTTCTAGTATGTCAGTGCCCCAGCTACAGTATAGGTTGCCTTTAAATAAACGCAGATCTGCCAATACTTCAGTGGCTATATGTAGAGCAGCTGCAAAGCAAGGCTGATAGGTGTCAGAGATCATATTCATGCCCCACATCTTAAAAGCCATATCAATATTCCATGTCCATCCAAGTGTCTGGCCCTGAGAGATGATTGATGTGTTTCTGTGGCAGTGGTTAGAAACACAGCCCGGGGAGACGCAGGGGCAGCGGTGAGTGAGCGTGCCTGCCTGAATAACACAGAACTCCATTTACCCCACAACATAAACACAAGACAGATCACTCAGCTGGTCCCAGCATTAACTACTGTGTACGTATTTGTGCGTGTCACTGCTGATGGATGCATACAGAACATGCAGATGGGGAATATGCTAACGCTTGGATGATTCTGTGGACAAAATTTGAAATGTTGAGTAATTATATATTCATTTGGCTGCTCTGCAGATACTACTGGTTCCTAATAGGACTTTAGATGACTGTTAATATTTAGTATTCTGGAGACAGCACAGCCCAGCAGATTAATTATTCACAAAAACCATTACATGCATGGGATCCATGTCAGGGTTCCTATGCAAAATGGACAACCCCAGCTTTGGCTTTATAATTACAATCATTTGTTATTGATGTGAGCAACATGTCAGCACATGGGGTATACAATATTAATACATCGAGGAACAACTCAATCATGTATACAGTGCTGAAGGTAGGATATTACAAAAATAATAATATAAGTAATTTATTTTTGCAAGAATATTAGCCAGAATAAAAAGTATTACTTAAAGGGATAGATTGGATTATTTGATGTGGGTTTGTATGAGGTACTGATTGATAATCAGTGTGTTCGCTGCAGTAGATGATGGTCATGCCTCCATGCCCCCAGTTTAAAGAAGCAGAGAGGAATACCAGTACGGAAGAACCGGAATGAACCGGTGTGGACAGGGTCAGCGGCACAATGTGTTTTTGCCACTTAAAAAAAAAAAGGTACACCTAAAAAAGTAGTGTACGCTATATTTAGAATATTTTCACCGCTTTACTTTGCCATCAGGCAGCCTTTTCTTGGATGAAACCATCGTTATAAAAGCCAGATATCGCTCTCTCCAAACCAACCAAACTCCATAGGCACAATCAGTAAGGGGCCTTTTTAAAGGGCGGCTCCATCATCGTTCTTTTGCGGGTTTTTCAAATGGAAACACCCACTCAGCTGTTACAAAAAGCAGTGATGTAGGTTAAAAGCTCTTAGATTTCATGGTCTGATATAGTCCTGGTTCAACCATGTTCACTCGGACGCTGCTGAGCCTTGTTCAGTTTCCTGCGATGTAAACATAAACACCACCCTGTGCTCTGAGCTGCAGGTCCAGCCAGACTCCAGTCATATTGTATGACTGTACTAGTATTAATAATGGGCCCACCCTTTAAGTGGCTGTAATACATTTTGTTGCTGATCCCTCCGCAGTATTTCTTTGCTAAGTTTCAGTGCTTGTGTTCCTCTCTGCTTCTCCAATCAGGGGTGTGCTGATGGGTATCTATTGTAGCTAAGACACTGATTTTAACATTCAACCTCACATCAAATAATACAAACTATCCCTTTAAGTATTCTTTGCTACAGATTTCTTTCAGACACTCAGACAGTTACCACATGGGCAGCTTTCCAGTTGATGTAAGCTTGTTTTGAACATACTGGGATGCATTTGTCTGGTGATACCTAAGGCCATCATGCCTTGGTTAAAATAGAGGCAACGTGTCACTTGAAATTGTTTTGATAAATATTAAAGTACAGCGAAGCCCAAAGGGCTCAGAGTGAGCCAAGGCAACACATGGTGAAACGAGGGAGAGAGAGAGAGAGAGAGAGGTAATCATCAAGATGAGTCTACAGTATCCAACATTTATAAAGCTGCCTCCGTGAAGACACATGACAGGTTGTTTATAAGGTAGTATGAGTAATTCTCAGTTTACATAAACATGGGATCACACCTAATAGATACATTTTACAGAAACATTAAATATGTATGGCACCTTTAAAACTTGCGGCTTTGCCTGGAAATGTGTGAATGTGTATCATAAAAGTTTTATTTTTAGATCTTTATAATGCCAAACAGCCTGGTCTTCAGCAGTCAGATCCTTCAGGTCTCTGTGTAGGGAGCAGAGAAGAGGTCTCTATCAGTCTCAGTTGGCTGTGTGTCTCTGCCAGAGACCTCTCATGTCTCACATCCTGTCTATTCCTACAGTATTTTACTGGCTGAACCTGAGCGTGAAGCTCTCTCTCTCTGTATCTGAGCTTTAACCTGTCCCTCTGTCTGAGACTGAACCAGTTTCAGCTTCTGAACCTCAGCCTGAGACTGTTGAAACTTGTCGACATGAGCTCGAATTGGTTTCTGCTACTTAACCTGAGCCTCTGTCATGGCTTTTTGCTACGAGAGCTTGCGCAGTATCGACAAGAGCGTGTAGCTGGTGGGTGAAACAACTTGGCCAATGTCTGGTTTTGGCTGATCCGTTCAGCAGGAAGTAATGGCGGCATGCCTGGCAATGATCTTTCTCGTATTACAACAAAACAGAACATTAAAATATGCTTCTGAAAACATTTTTAGGAAAGAAATAGTAACAGAACACTGATCCGTATTTGATTAACACCGCCTAGTTTGACAGCCCAAGCTTGATTCTGTCCATCAGTACATGTCTGTGTCTATCCTTCAGGGTCTCTTCCAGTCTTTCCACCAAACCAGTTTCATGTTTCATCACCAGTGCCTGCTTCTGATTCCTCCTGTACAGCCTGTATATGTTTGCTGAGCTTTGTTTTCTGTTTGTCTCAAGCCGTCCTCTACACGAGTGGGTGCCCTGGAGTTTCCCCTCTCAATCCAGTCTTCCAACATTTCAGCCTTGTCATCATGTGTGCAGGTTCTTCCTTGGGTTTTGTGTTGTGGCTTAACTGTCTCTGTTGCTGCAGCTTGACCTTCTGTTTGTTTCTCATGCCGCTCCTGCTTTGTAGTCATCCTCTCAAGACTTTCTGCCTGGATCCTCAACTCCCGTAGCCGGGAACCAGACAAATCTGTGAGCTTATGTTTCATTTGCTCTGGCAGATATGTCTGGCCACCTTCCGGTTCAGAGAGATTCCCAGTCATACTGGTTTTCTACAAGCCAATCACAGCTGTTTATTTAATATTGGGCAGATTTGATATGATGGCTGACAAGGGGACCAGGCTCACAAAACTCAGATAAAACTGTCAAATTAGGCAATCCTGATCAGTTATGAATCTAGTTCTGAATTGCCTATTTCTCACCTCACATGCTTTCAGAAAGACATTTTAGTTTACTGTTTAGCTGTAACTAAAGAACGGAAGTTTTCTTCCTGCTTGAAAACAGATGCATGTGTCATGGCAGAGTCACATGCAACAGTTCAACCTTGACGAATCTTGCCTGGCGAAGTTGCTGTCTCAACCAACAGCAAGAGCGTGTGTGTCATTCGTCTCAGCAGGTGATGACCACTCCCCTGCAATTGCATGTGTGTGACTGTGCCTTCACTCAGCGCTGTATAACAAGTTTTATTCCTCTGATTGGTTGTAGATCATGTTTATTTCCTCTGAATGGTTGTAGGTCCATCCCATTGGCAGAGACATTTTGTTCAGCATTCGTTGACAACACCCCTTGGAAGCTGAAAATAAACTGAGATTCCAGGCTAATTCTCATTTTGCACTGCCAGGCTATAGCTCCCTGGAAGCCATAGCAAACACTCCTGCTCTACCTGTCTGTGAAGGTTCTCAGTCATCCAGGTCACAGGAATCTCTAAAAGCTCTACGAAGGCAGATTCACTTGGTAGATGTTATTGATGACATTTCGCCTCTCATCCGTATTTGAAGAGGCTTTTCAGATGAGAGGTAAGAACGTCTTTAAGAACCTCAAGCCAGTCCAACTCCAGTTCCCTTTGGTTTAGCTTATAAGGAGCTTAAAGCGATATTCCATCATTACATGATAACCCACTCAGTATGTACTCACCTCTATGCCGATGTGATGATGGGTGAAGATCTTCAGTTCACAAAACAATCCTGGAGTTTCAGCAGAAAACAGGGTTGCAGCCTCATCCAGTACAATGGCAGTGAATGGAGACCACGGATAAAACGTTAAAAAAAGAACACAAAACAAACACAAAATGTCTCCATCCTGCTTGTGTGGTGTAATCCAAGTGTCCGCGAGCCGCGACATTAAAAATTAACCGCAAAAGACACCATTTACGCCATGTTTTTAGGTGAAATGTCAACTGTAGCATGTAGCCGGTTGGATGTAAACATCGCGTCGATCTCGCGAGACTTCCGCATGTGTGTCCATTAAGAATATACAAGTCTCGCGAGATCGATGCCATGTTTGCATCCTACTGGCTACTCTGTTTTTCTGCTGAAACTCCAGGATTGTTTTGTGAACTGAAGATCTTCACCCATCATCACATCGGCATAGGGGTGAGTACATACTGAGTGGGTTATCATGTAATGGTGGAATATCGCTTTAAATGGCCCAGCAAGGCCTCACAATGTCAGACACTGCAACTCAGCTTAAAGCTTAAAACGTTTGGCATCAGGATTCATTGTCCACCAACACTCTTGAGGTTAAATCCCACCCCAGCTTCAGAAGCTTTTTCCAACTTGGTCAACATTACCTCCTGCATCTGCACTTGACCATACACACTCATTCCAGGCTGTGCCGAGTCATGCGTGAGATGGACCATCTCCGGAGTCGAAATGCAAACAAGCGAGGAGACTGCAGAGAAAGACATTTTCCGCACGTTCAGCTCTCAGTGCTTTTGTAGCTTCAAACTGAATGAGGTTTAAAAGTTAGTGTCTCTCCCACCATATCGTGTTTGTACTTTATGTACTTGTATCTGCTTTATTTTACTGTTTCATCTTCAATTTCAGCTGTATAAGAGTCATGTTAAGTTACTGCTGATGAAAACCCAACATGCCCTTTTGCTGCTTCGTAATAAAAGCTTTTAAATGACAAAATATTTTGAGGAATTAATACGAAATGAAATGTTTATCCACCACTTTACAGTCAGTTGACTTAAGACAAGCACGTCATCAGTTAAAAGACACACCTTCAAGCAGGTAGCCCGTTGTAATGGAAATGCAAGTCAAACCAAATCAAGCCAAGCCAGCACATGTGTATGGAAAGGGGCTTTAGATCCTTAACTTCTTCAAGTGACCTCTCCAGGATCCTGGATGCCCCCCTGAGCACTCAGCCCAGCAAGGACTCACAATGTCAGTCACTGCTCAGCAGCCTGCTGTTTAAATCAGGTTGGTTGTCCACCCAGCACCTGCCTCCTCAGGTTGACTCCCACAAGCTGAGACTTCAGTTCATGAGTATCTTGGTCAACATTGCCTCCTGCATATGCATTACTCCATACACTCTCATCCCAGGCATCATGTCTCACGGGTCAAGCCAGTCTCGGCTTGTCCTTGGGTTGTCATCACCCACCCAGCTCAGTGCTTAGACCCAACTTCACTCATATAGCCTTGATCGTCAATACCCTTGAGCTTCCGTCTCCTCCATGTTTCCCTGTCCACTCCCAGTGTGTCTGTTTTGGATTTTTCCATATCCTCTCCTGTTTTACTTGCCCTCTATTTGCCCTGAGTGACTTTCCCTCCTCTAGAGATCGCCTGACCCAGTCACCTGCCTACCCAGCTGCTCCTCATCAGCCCCAGTGTATATAAAGATGTCAGTTTTCAGAGAGTCTTTGCCAGATGGTCCGTGTTGCCAATTAAGCTTCCATAGCTTCCAAGCCTCCCTTCTGCCTGTACCTGTTTGCCTGCTGTAACTCCTTTTACATTTGCATTTAGGTCCAGTTAAGTGCTTCCACCTACCAGAAAAGTCTTTTTTGTGTATTTTCCACACAGTATAACAGTGTTCTGAAGTGACAAGTATCAGCAAACAAAACTCTTGATGAAAAAATTAAGCTGTGTAGTGGCCAGTCTGTCATAGTTTAGATGTGACTGTTGTGTTCTTTTGCTTTGATGAGCAATTTGCATTTTTCTAGGAAACACTGTAGTGTGATCCATATACATCAATACACTTGCCTGTCTGGAACCAATTTCCCCCCACACTGTATATAGCCTACCTGCTATCACAGACTCCCACACAAGTATACTGCATGCAAACCTTGCAAGGTCATTGGAGAATGGAAAAGAAGGAGATGATTGCATGTGGGTGTATGTGTGTGCAAGTAAATTTAAATGAGAGACATGGCAGGGGAGTTGGGTGGAGGGGGACAAAACATAGAAAGACAAAATAGATAGCTGTGCTTCTACTACTCAGCCTAAAAAGCAATGCACTCATCTCAGCATATCAGCTCATTCTTTTCACTTAGATGTCTGACCAGCGCAGCCACATTTAAACTTGTGCCCTCACTCCCAGACACAAAGAAAATCTGTTAGAGCTGCCGTCAAACAACCTATTGATAGGAGTCTTTCCTACAGGGTTTCCTCTCCTGCTGTGCAGAGTCCTTGGTGCAACTTGCAGTAATCGATGTCAGTGTCCACACTGATGTGTTGAGAAAATAAATGCAGAAAAGAATGGAAGTGAAGAAGTTGTTCCAAGAGGTTTTGTTGGATGATGTGCAAATCACAGTGGCAGCATGTTTAGCTGATAGATTTAATGTTTGTCACCACAACCCCTCTCCCCAGTTTCCGTTTCTCTCTGTGTTCACGTAATGCTGTTGCAATTAAGGATGGTTTCAAGCAAATATATGGCATTAAAAGTAAAAAAAAAATTTAAAAAATCATTTATGATATTTGCAGGGAAGTGGAATTATAATTTAGAACCGGTGAAATTGTATATTGACAGCGAAGAAATGATTAAAGTTACATCAACAAGATTTTTGGGGATCTTAATTAATGAAAAAAGCATTCAGAAGGATTGTTTACTTCATTGCGAAAGGTTACAAAATCTCTGATTATTAGAAGAACTAGTGGTTTATTACATTCTTCTTGTCTTCTAACATTATATTACAGCCTATACCCATATCACTTTCCTCACATATCTTCATAGAAATCTACAGCAGCAGAAATGTTATGTTGATAAATAGCCACTTTCTCCAGGTTATTGAAATGTATTGTAATGTCTATTTTTGATATTAACATTCAACAAATATGTAGAATGTTAATACACTTTATTTTTAAAGTGACCCACGTGGGTGCAGACTTGACAGAAAGTTTTGAAAAGTTAATTTGTAATTCTCAACTTCATGTTCATACCTCTAAACAGATCAATAACCTTTAACCAACCAATATATTGTACATCTTGAGGACAGTGCTCTTTAAAATACAGTGAGTCCAATTTTGGAATACAAACTTGATGTTCATGTTACACCCAAACACACCTATGATTGATTAAGAGACTAAACTTTGTGCCCAGATTATGCACCATTTAAATATCAAAGTTGAGTTGGACGCGCCCTGAAAGACCATGTGCTATTGATCACCTAAATAGGGCCCTTTCTCTTTGTATATATAGAAAATTAGACTCGAAGTGCTTTGATGTCAAAGTGATTAAATAGTCGATCAATCTTGATTTTGCCTTCAGTCTTTTTGTTGTTATTTATAACAGCCTAAGTCATAAAAATATGATAATTACACGTGATTATGCATGTCCATATCTATATCCAGAATCTATAAATGAATAATTTGATTTTGGTTTGCTTTCATCACTTTGCTGTTTTTCTCATTAGCAGCTAATCATAATTTTCAATGCGATTAGGCACGTGCAGGATATGCATTTTATTCACTTATTATTCATTTATTTACACATATTTTTACTCTCTTTTAGGTTTTTTTTTTAGATAAGCCTGCAGTTCCTGCCTCACCTGCATGTGTTTTACTTTTACTGACTTTTACTCTGTCTGACCTTTCTTTTTAACATGTGCAAACACAACATAAAACAAAATATAAATACCTTAAAAAGACCATAAAAATATTCACTCTCACACGCACACACACACAGAAAGACAAACATAAACCAACGCATGTGAACAGGTGATTTTTGTTTTGTGGTTACTGTGGTAAAACTGAAAGAAAAGACAAAAAATCTTCTTGCATCAACATTAAAAAAAAAACAAATTTGAAGGCTGTAGAAGCTTGGATCCCCATTTATCAAAAGGGTAAACTCTGACTCTTATTACAGTATTTGCTTCATACACAGATGACTTTTATTTTCTTTAGACCTTGTAGCCACTGATAAATCCTTTTCATACATGTATTCAGCTGCCGTGAGACTGTATCTGTGAGTTCGCAATTGATGTCACAAGTTTCTTCAGCTCTAAAAATCTTTTTTTTTTTTTTTTTTTTCTTACAGTTGCTAATAATCAAGCTGTTGCCTTGTTGGAGATTTATTCCTTCTAACAACGCTCCACTAAGAAAGCCCAAGTATAGCTTCCTTCAGATCAATTGATCTTGGTAGGTAGAGACTATTTGTGGAAGCGCTGCTTCCCACAGTCATTGTTTTAGCTACAGAGCTCTAATTAACATAGCTCGATACTGAGTGTTACCTTAGCCATGATAAATAACACTAGCTTTATCTCACACACTCCTTTTCCCTAATTGAATCAACAGAGAAATTGACGTTTTTTTTGTTCTTCCTGAACAAGACTTTCGATTTCTTCCTCGGTCAGATGAGAAAAGCCTCAGGGAGTGAGGTGGGCAGACAACCTTGGGGTGGGGGTACAATGAGACGACCTTGACTCATAAAATAAAAAGAAGCAGATGGAGGAGACACCCGATTTAAGATGTTTATGAAGGCTTAAAGGATGTACTATCACTCCTGTATGCTGTATTGACTCTATTATGAGCTGTAACGTTTTTGATTAACATTCTTGTGGAGTACAGTCACATGTCTTGTTTTGGTGGAATACTGGCACGTCAGGAAGTGAGACCTGGCATTAAAAACCCCAGAAGAAAAGGTAACAGCTGTTACCTTTGTTTATGTTTGTACCATTAGTTGATGCAGGTGCTAACTTGCCGTTTTCAGCATGTAGCTTGCAGCTCAGATGTTATTGTTTCCTGGTGACTTTAAAAATGCAGATAGCGTCCAACGGCAGGCTCATATCCTCAGAGTACATCCGGCGAGTCAGACTATTGGTGCTTTCAAGAAATATTAACACAATGAGATTTTTTTGATAAATAATCATCAGTAATCTGGATATAATGACTACTGGGGTAAAGACAAATAATGGAACAGCTACAACTTTCAAAAGGTTGAATTACGTACACAGAAAATTACTTTCAGACATGACTTTCACAAATGTTTGATATTCTTGGTCAGAAACGATTATTTGATGACCAGACACTTATTTTCTTTTTGATTGGCTCTGCTATATTGCAGCCCTTAAAACCAGGAAAAGTTAACTCTTATGCCATATCATGATATAATATAATATATGAAAAAATTAAGGCAACATCTGTATGACAGTATTGATATAATATTGATATATTGGGCAGCCATATTATGCATTTTATCACACTTAGAAAATCGTCACTGCGACTGATAGAAATAAAAAGTATTTTTTCAGCTCTAAACTGAAGCAGCCACACAATTTTTACACGTCTCAATTAAATTTTAGGCTGCATATCTGGTGCCAAAACACTTTTTATCGCTGATTAAAGCAAATCCATTGAAATCAGGCACTAATTTCTTATTATAGTGCAGTTAACAGTCAAATGAAAAGAGCAGGTGCCTGTGGTAATTCAAAGTGATTCTAAACACCTGCTGAAAATGAATGCAGCTACGATCATTTTCACACTGCTGTTGTGGTTTCATGATGTCTGGCTGAGACAGTGACAGAGAGACCAGCTTTCACTGTATTTGTCATGACAGAATAATTATTTTTAGTAGCGTGAATTTTTCCGGGCCATTCAACGGCTTGAAAAAAAAAGCTGTAATCTTATTTTCAGTATCTTTTTGAGCTTGTTACTTTAACATCGGGAGTGGCGTTTGTGAGCTCTTCCCTCGTCAGTAAAATGTCACTGCAAGGTCAATGAACTATAATGGGCTGGACTGGGATGCTGCTGAGTGCCAAATGATGCGGTTATCTCTGGATAACAAAATCACACATCCTCTCCTCACTGGATGTGTCGGGAGGATCTGCTGCAAACGTTAACCTGTCCACCTGTGTAACACCCCATCTGATCCCACATGTAGCACTGTATAATGTTGGGAGAGAACTGTGGCTGCTTTTGCTATCCAGTTTTGTGCTAAATTAAAGAAAAATCTGACTTCTGGTTCAGATTTTTTTTAGTTGATTTCACATCATTGCCTCCTTTAGTTTCCAGTCTCAGCTTTTGAGGGGCCCTTCTCTCCTTGTTGAGATGACTGGATCTCTTTACATCCTCTTCAAAACCACACTGGGACTTAAATTTCTGCAGAGGAGGAGCTGTTTGCATACTCGACAAATACGGGGAATTTCAATCCCACATTTCTCTCGGTTCCAACCTGCAATTAGTGGAGTGTTTGGTCGCGTAAAGTGGGAAGAGGAGCAACAGTTCAACAACATGCATGGAGATCCATTGATGCTGAGGCACAAAATACCTCAAAAGCAGCGGATGCTAAAATTACGGAGCTTTATATAAAGAAGTGATGCCACAACAACCTGCTTTTCTCATACTTGTCCCTTAAGATCTGGAAATTCTGTAACTACCACAACTATGCACAGGAAATCGTTTTTTAACATGGCGGAAACTGTGGCACCATGAAGCACAGAACTAGCCTGCACCAGGAAGAGAGATGCCTCTAACCATCATTTAGTTACAGTTCAACAGCTGTTATAATCAGTGGTGGACAGTAACAAAGTACATTTACTTGAATATCTGTACTTTACTTGAGTATTTGTTGTTTTTTGTTGGGTTTTTTTGGAAACTTTTTTGGAAGGTTGTCGTTACGTGTTACTTTTAGGCGAAGCATAGCTTTGACGTCAGCTGTTGCTGTTTTTTCTTTTCTAAAATGCAAAAGGAAGCCAGTCACAGTGCCCGCTCTCAACTGGAGTTGATGTAAAAGCAGAAATTTGTCATCCAGGCGCGTCTGTAACAAGCACGAGCAAGCTCTCCCTCTTTCATTCAAACAAAACTCAGTAACGGTGACGCAGGAGAAAAACAAAATTAAATCTCAAGATGTTATTATAACTAGAAAAAGGGAAATAATTTTGTCAGGGTGAAAAATACCACATAATTAATGTATATATACTGCCTCTGAAGCCAGAAAGAAAAATTAGTTATGTAACAGACTTGGAGAACTCCTTACAGTTTGCTTAAATCTAATTTTAAGTGGTGATTTTAATACCATTCTGTCAGAAAATGACAATAGCTGTCCTTTTTGTTTTGCATTTTTCTATGCTGAAGTTTTTACAGGTGTTTCTATAGGCTTTGTGTAGCATCGTGGTTTTACAGTACAAGCACAGTCAGTGCTTCATTAGGTGGCTTCAGAGTTACAAGGTTCTGTAAATACATTGTGAAAACAGTACAGCAATATATTGATATTAGAAAGTGTACTTTGTAATTTGTACTTTTGAATACTTAAGTATTTTTAAAAGCAAGTACTCTAGTAATTTAAGTCAAGTAAAATTTTGACTGAGCAACTTTCACTTGTAGCTGAGTAATATTTGACCAGGAGTATCTGTACTTTGACTCAAGTACTGTGGTTCAGTACTTTGTCCACCACTGGTTATAATAACAAAGAAAGAAAATTTAAACCAGGAAATTTAACTGACAAGAGACACATTACATCGTATTGATTTTTTTTTTTTTAAATATTGGCCAACTTTAAAAACAACCTTCAAACATGTTAGGTTACTTTTTAAGCCATTTTTATACATGAAAGTTACTTCTTAATTTTTAAAAAAATTAACGATGCAATGATCTCCTTCGTATAAAAGCTTCAATATTAAATTATTAACCTTTCATCAGTAATATAATGTTTCATTTGCAATGTAAAACAAACCTTTTCTGTTCTTGTTTTTGGCAGAAAGTAAAGATCCAGAGAGATTCTGTGTTGCCCTGTATTGGTCGGTTTCATATAAGTGCCATTAAGACAAATAATAAATACATTTTCCTGAATTACTGGAATTGCTTTATAATATTACAGGGGGCACCCTTGCTGGGAGGTTTATGTTGGGAAACATTTGCAGGAAATAATAAGTTTCAACGACAGTTTAAAATTGAGAAACAAAGTTGAGCTGATAAGAATCAGTTAATTAACATCTGAGAACAGAATTACTGTTAAAAAGAGATCCTTAGCAAGAGAGTTAAGTACATTGTTATATTCATGTTTTTGTTTAAATTATTCAGTTAAATTAACCTTGTGAGCCTTTAGTGTGATATGTAGCATGATATGACATGCCTGTTTTGGGGACGTGCGGTTATTTGTTCAAACAAGCTGCTGTTATGTGAGACAGGCTTATTAAGTATTTTAGGTTTTTTAGCTTACTGATTAAAATAGCAATAACACCAGCAGCAGCACAATTCAAAAAACACCTTCTAAAAATATTTGTTTTTGCAGATACCATACTGGTGTCACTGACTCAGAAAAAAGAGAATAACTTTCAAAAATTAAGAAAGAGCAGACTGGTAGAGATAAAGTCAACTGCTTCCTGGAGTTACACACATGATGGAGCAGCTAAGAATACATCCACAGACTTCAATGTCTAGAAATACTTTAAAAAGAGAAGTGAGTAGTCAACAGAAATAATAATGCATGAAAATATAGTGTTATCGGCAAATTAAAGCATTATCTGTGTCATTAACCTGAAATATAACATCTGTACTGGACAACCAGTACAGTAGAAGTTTGGGTTTATTAGCCTGATGCGATGGTACACAGAAGCGTTTCTGTGTCTGATCTCTTTACTTGGTACCCAGAACTAATTCTCAAGGAACTAAGACCATTCCCTCAGCCTTTTGTTATCTGTTCTAAAGACCTGCAAAAAATAGGAAAATTAGCACTTCGCCATTGGTTTGTCTGTCATAGGCTTTTTTTCTGTAACTTCCTGATGATGTGTCAAAACATAATGAACAAAACTTGCAGATTTTTAAAAACGGTGGCTCAAATAAAATATTGCAAGTATTCATCCAAGTATAGCCTCCTGAGCAGGGACTTTTTAGGGGGTAAAATAATGTCTCCAGAACTAGGTTTGCACAATTAATTGAAATATTATAAAATCACAAAATGGCCAAGAGCAATATCCAAATCACAGAAGATGCACTTTTTGATAGAGGTGAAATGTGTGGGAAAAAAAACAGCTTTAAATGAAGTGCTGTAGTGCTGCAGAGCTGCTCTGGCCTACAAATCCTGTTCTCCAAATGTGGAAAAAAAAACATGTTGGTTTGGTGCATGATTTTAATTGTTTTTCAGTCCATCCAGGAAGTTGCAATCACAACAATAAATACAAATTCAAGCCATGTCCATGAATTCTGCACATGAACATTGAGATGCAGACATTCTGAACATTGCCTTTTTGTCCAATCACAGCAGCTTCTCTGCACATTTGACCAATCATCGTAGTTTCCTGCAAATTCTACCAATCATAGCAGTCCGCAGCACAAACGTTATACATGTACACCTCAATGAACTGACTCAAGGTTTTATAACTTTGTGCTTGCTATTTTGACTGAGTTTGAGGTTTTGTTAGAATTTTTTCAATCCTGATGCTAATAATTGATTTTCAGTGAATTATTATTTTTTTTTTTATTTTTATTTTTTTATTAAAGCTGCATTTTAGGCAGCAACAATCCCCAAAAAGCCTGCAAAATCCTGGAGTGACTGTTTTTTCCACTTTTCCAAAAGAAAATCGTGATGCAAAAATGATCATTCCTACTAATTATAAAACAAACTGAAATCACAATATCTGTAAAAATCATCAGTTATTTTTATTTATTTATTTATTTATTTATTTATTTATTTTTTAACATATCGTGCAGCCCTACCCGGCTGCTCTAACTTAATTTAGACCACGGTCACTAAAGTGGAAACACAGCCAAAGAAACAAGGCCAAACACTCTCAAAAGAGACCACAAAACCTAAACAGCTTCCTTTTTTTCATTGGAGAATGGTGACACACTATGTATATGGAACATATACATACACATGGAAACACACACACACCCTTCCTTTCTCTCTCTCTCTCTCTCTCTCTCTCTCTCACACACACACACACACACACAGACCCACAGAGACCCACAGATGGCCTTGTGGAGACTTTTATTGATTGGGCTGCAGGACAGAGGGAGGACACAGCAATGGAAAAATACATGCCAAAACAATTTCCTCGACAGCTGGCCTTAAACAGCCAGTCAACTGTCTTAACCTATTAGGAGAAGGTGTGGCTAAGAGATGCATTTGGCCCTCCATACAACTGGCACTGTTATTCATTCACTTTTCAGTCTGACATTTTGCAAAAAAAAAAAACCCACTACAGGCCTGCGATGCAGCACAACCAAACATCACATCTCGCTGGGCTGCTTCGGTCAGGCTGGAAATCAGCTCCAGGTTGGGTGTTTGGCAGTAGCCGGGCTGGCAGTATGTAATCTATCATAGCCAGACTATCTACATTAGTTAGTGTGTGCCTGGCGAGGATGAGGGGCAGTGGAGAGGGACAAGCAAGTGCTGGCGTGGAGCAAAGATGTGGCCTGGTTCGCCTTCCTGATGTGTGCAGTGGAGAGATCAAAGCTCTGAGTGTGTGTGTGTGTGTGTGCGCGCGCGCATGCAAACAAAATAAATAATCAAAACTGAAGCCTTGTGAAGAAGAGAAACTAAGGCTGTGTGTGTTACAGCAAAGGGAAGATGGGGACTGTGTTTAAGATGGGCTGCCACGCCTATACTGTTTGTCTGTGAATTACTCTTCCCTAATTCCTCTCAAGTGGCACAGCGAGATCAAATAGTCATCCACAATAATAACATCAGTGGCCATTAAACAAGACCAGTGATTAGGTCTGGGAGCCATTTGGGAGATTTCTAAACGAGTCATCAGACTTTTCTCCATCTCGCAGGACAGGCTTGGCTCTGCAGCACTCCCCGCCTGTCAACAGATTTCCTGCGTGCATATATACAAACCTCACAGGGAAGTCATTACACCCTCAGAGAGGCCGAGTGTAAGTGGGGGGGACGCTTACAAGGAAAAGGCAGACTTTAAAGGTTATATTTAGTCTCCATGGTCTGGTAACTTCTTTTATGTTACCCAGACTCAATCATAAACACACTGCAGAGTCCCACAATAGTTGGTGGAATTGAAACGCGGACAATTATAGTTCAATTTGCTCAAATAGAGAAGCAATAACTCAGAAAACCCCAAACTGACCAAATTAGTTTTTTCGAGGAGTTTGTTCATTCTAAGTATGTTCAAATTAATAAAGTGGTGAAAGTTTGCAACTTGTTGGCTCAAACTTAATTACATCACTTAATTTTTCAGTTTATACTTTGATGGAATTGAAACCACATTAAATTGCTTGACTTGTTGTCCAAACTGCAGAAGTGTCATCTGCTAAATGAGCACAAATGAGACTTTGCCATAGTATGGCGATATATCTATGAAGTAGGGCCGGGACAATACGCTTATCTCCTGATTCGATGATATCACATTACTGCTGTTTTAACACTAGACCAAGGAAAAAGTTGAATCATACACTTCTTGAGACTGTATACCATCCAAAAACAACACACATCACATGTCTGCCAGTCTTTGAGTTTTATTTCAGCAGCATTAATTGCTATACTGTGTATAAAAGTGGTAAATAAAATAAATAATTGACCTTTGACCTAATTCCCATTATACATTAGCATTGAACTAATGGACTAAAACCTAGATATATATGTATAACATTTAGGTTCTGACCCGATTTTTGAGCTGCATGACTCATTTCAGTGTTGCAGCAAATTTCAGGTTTGTCAGGTGTCATTTGCCGTCCAGTGTGTACAGGGGAGCAACAACCAATCAACTGCTTCTGACATATCAGAAATTTTGGTCGGCTGTTGTCAGGTTCTCGCACAGTTGAAGCAGAGCCATAGGTCGATTCGGCGCCTTTATCGCAAGGTCACGCCTGCATGAAATAGCAAAGAGAGCGTCTGAAATTACCATGGCGACACAACGCGTCATTTTATATTCCCCAGACTCAATCACAAACACACCTCAGAGTCCCACTGGTGGAATTTAAACGCAGACAATTATAGTTCAGTTTGCTCAAATAGAGAAGAAATAACTCAGCAACCCCCAAACTGACCAAATGACTTTTGGAGGAGTTTGTTCATTCTAAGTATGTTCAAATTAATGAAGTGGTGAAAGTTTGCAACTTGTTGGCTCAATCTTAATCACATCACTGTTACACATCACATCACCTGTTTGTTCCGTTTAGTGATAGTTATAGTAATAGTAAATGTTGTAGTAGAAGATAACATGAAAAAACATGTGAATCTGTGAAAATATTATGATCAAATCAAATTTATTCCTGCTGTTTTTTTTGTAAAATATATGTAACAGTATTGCTGATGTGCATTGCACTAATTAGGCTATCATAAATAACAGCATCACCTGTGAGTCTTTTAAACACAAATAGGGATTCAACCTATTTAATACACTGTCTGTTGCTCAGCAGTACTCATTGCTTAATGCCAGGCCTTTACATATTGCTCCTTTAAGTTAACCTATTTCAGTATTATTTCACACATTTTTGACCTGTCTTCCTCAACAAGGAACGTTCTCTGAAATCAGCGAGCAACATTTTTTTCCTCGGCTGTGTGCTTTCCACATGCTCGGAGACTCTGACACCAAGGACGCAATTTAATTAAGCGAGGCTTCAAACACAATCTAAACAAACAGAGAAGCTACAAACAAACAACAAGTCCAATTACAGCAGTGTTAATATGCAGGGCAAAGCAGTATTAGACTACCACAAGAGTGGGAGGGAGTGGGAGGAGGAGGAGGAGGAGGAGAAGGAGGAGGAGGGAGGAGGAGGAGGGCCTAGCTGCTTTGATCCATGCTCGGAGATCCGACATCAACGTTGCTGCTTAGTTCAACGAGGATTCATATTAGTCCTGTTGATAATCAAAGGGCCTCTTTCAGTGCTACAATCCAAGAAATCCTTTACACATAATTGTCAAAAAATATCATGGAGGAATTTCATCAGAACCCCGAGGCTGTTCCATATTTGCAGAGGGACAAAAAAATCAATCCAGATTGAGTTTCAAATTCTGCTACTATGTGACAGTCACAACAGACAGAGGCAGGCTAGTTTTCCTGAATCCCCTTCAACGCCATGTACTCCGTTCTTATTGATCCCAGTACACCTGCCCTTGAACTGGTAATGGCTTCATGGAATTGCCTCTATAACATTCTTTAACTTTAAAAGGGGATCCGCTGATATTGTCCATAACTGGCTAGAGGGTGTATTGATTCTTCTGATTGGATGGGCAGGGTCGTGGGCTGCAGGGAGGGAATCCTGTGATCTATGGACTTTCCTGTGTGCAACATCACAGACACAAACACACGCACACACAGATATAGACACAAAAGTATTCCCCAGGAGGGAGCAGATGTGATGTGATATTAGAGTGCAATGTTTTCTTATAAATGAAACAATAGCAGGCAGGTTGCTGGCTGATATTGGGTTATCTTAATGCCACAGGCCACGTCAAACTGTGCCATTAGTCCACAGTGCTGGAAATGAGCAGCAAACAGCCCCCGGGCCATGTCTACCCAACTATTGACCCAAACATGAATTTCATGTGTGTCACCGACACTCTACGCTTTCCATACATGCGTACGAATGTGTGTCAGTTGCTTTAAAGGGATTGTTTGGATTATTTGAACTGGGGTTGTATGAGGTAATTATCAGTAATAAGTGTATTAGCTACAGGCGGTCGGCACCAGTTTGGAGAAGCAGAGAGGAGTAGCAGCACGTAAGATAAGCAATGTACTGCTGTGGACAAGGACAGCAACAAACATGGCTGGTATAATATGTGAGGTGTTGCAGAAATAATCAATTAAATGACTTCAAAGTTACTTTATAAGGAAATTTTAGGTTTTTTTGTTTGTTTTCTCAATAAAAACATTCACTATAAATGTAGTTTTTCATTGGATTTGGATAAAGAATATTCATCAAAATAGCAATAAGCCTAATGCAATTGACCAGCTTTTTTCATGTGCAAAGGTGAGAGACTTCAGCACTGGACAGCGCCCATGCAGCCACAATAAACATCACAATACATCCAAAACGCAACAACAAAAGAAGTGCATTGAAATCATATGCATAATCAGATAAATATGTATTGGTTATAATATTTCCGATGAAATGGCTGGTACAAAAACAGAAATCAAATTCCAAAGTGCAGCCAGAATGAGACATGCAATGTACTTAGCCTTGTTAACTTGTTAACTGTGCACACACTTGTAAAATGAACGGGTTCATCACAATCTTAGTGGTTTTATTTCTATTGCAAAAACTTGTAGGCTGACAGTATGCATTCATCCTGCTGTTTACTGGTTATAATGTTAATAATAATAAAATAATTTACCCCTATATCAGTCAGCTGTGCACAGATGTTTTAAAACAAGCTGGCTGGTTATTAACTTTTGCATATTTCCTAATTTGAAAATAAAAAAATACTAAAATGGTTGAAGGGGTTTAACTGGTGCTACGCAGATTTGTGACATAGTGCCTGCAAGAAAAAGTACCAGTTTAAGTGAAGATTATATTTAGAATATTTTCACTGCTTTACTTTGTCATCAGACAGCCTTCTCTGACAGGCAAAATTTCGCTAACTCCAAGCCAACCAAACTCCATAGGCAAAATCGTAATTTTACTTCACAGAACATGGGAGTTGCTGGTCTAACACTGCCTCAATCTGTTAGTTTGTTTGTGTTATTGTGTGTCTTTGATTAATCCAAGCTAGTGTACACTTAAACTAGTATTGATGTTTTTAGGTTGACCCTTTATAAGTGGCTTAAGTACCTTTTGTTGCTGAGTCTGTCCACAGCAGTACATTAAATAGCTTCTGTGTTGGTGACCCAAACTTGCGGGGTGCCAACCTGCTGTAGCTAATACACTGACTGTCGATAAGTGCCTCACACAAGTCCACATCAAAACAACCCAAACTGTCCCTTTAAACACTGTGCGTATATTTGCATCTTTGCGTGGTCTCCTTGGATATGTAGGCCAAGTGTGGCATTTTGAATTTCAGATAAACCAAGGTTAATAAATATATATTTTTTTGGAAACTAATTTAAATCATGAGACTCCGAGTTCACTGTGTGTATCTGTGTGTATCTGTGTGCATGTGTGTGTGAGCGTTATCTTTGGCCTCATTAAGAGTGAGTTGATGGGTTGGCAAGGTTAATAGAGATTCATAATCTAAGCACAGCTGCATCCCCCATGCTTTTATAGGCCGGTTTCACACTGCTGTGTGTGTGTGTGTATCAGTGTGTGTTTAATCTCCATGTGTGCTTATAGACATGATTTTTATGTGTGCTCGTCTCTCATATTTGTGCGGCTCTGCGTGTGCTCTGTAATCTGGTTTACAGAAAACACGCCACAGCCAAACACATGGTCAATTTCCCCTCCTGGTTCTATCATTAGCCCGGGGCCTAATCCTTACTTATAATTCAGATGATGGGCCCTGCCAGTAGGGGCCCGCTAATAGGTCACATAAATTACAGTGTGAAGCCGACGCTGGGTCGAGGCCCAGCAAAGTCGGCCATTTTCCCCTTCTGCAGGCGGTAAGATCTTCATGTCACTTGATTACCAATAAGGGCCGATGAAAAGGGCAGTTTCACACACACACACACACGCAGAAGGAGTGGTAATCTAAAGCTGTTCATGCTTTGAATACTGAGTGTGGTGAAATACCACAGGAGTGCAGCTGAGCAGTGGGGTGATTCTGTGTTACACGCTTTGAAATAAGAGTGCTAAATACAGCTGTAAAGGGTTCTTATCCCCATAGGAGAACTTTTCCAGTTCCTGTTAGAACCTGTTATAAAGGAAATTTGTTCTACCTCAAGCCCAACAAACAGGGTGATACATAGAACCATTTGTGAAAGGTTTCCCACAGAACTCCCTATGAGAGGTTCTATAACCTAACCTTTCTATGGGTAATGGTTCTGCCTAGAACCCTCTCTCTGGGTTGTATTATGGGTACTAACAAGAAACCACCTGAGGGGGTCTACCGAAAACCCTTTTATATTCCAAATTTTCATCTAGAACCCATCCATGGCATTCTACCATGAACCTTTTTATATTCCAAAGGTTTTATCTAGAACCCACCCAGAAGGGTCTACCAAGAACACCTTTAAATTCAAAAGATTTTATCTAGATCCCACCTGGAGGGTCCTACTGAGAACCCTTTTATATTACAAAGTTTCATGTTCTACATGAGAACCCTTTTATATTACAAAAGTTCTATCTAGAACCTCTCGAACCTCCTCCTAGATCAAATCCTGAGACTTGATCTAGGACGGAGGTTTGACCTAGATTAAACCTGAGGTTTGATCTAGAACGCACCCTGGTAGTTCCACTGAGAACCCCTTTAGATTCCATGGGTTTTATCTAGAACCCACCTGGGGTTCTACCAAGAACCCTTTGACATTCCAAAGGTTGTTTTAGAACCCAGCAGTGGGGTTCTACCAAGAATCCTTTTATATTCTAAAGGTTTCTTTTAGAATGCACCCATAGATTTTAGCAAGATCCCATGTGGGGGTTCTACCAGGAACCCTTTTAAATTCCAAAGGTTTTATGTTTACTGAGAACCCTTTTATATTGCAATGGTTTTGATCTTAGAACATACTCAGGGAGTTTTACTGACAAGCCCTTTGCCATTTCCAAGGGATTTTATCTAGATACCCCACCCAACGGCGTTCTACTGAGAACCCTTTTATATTATCGTACAAAAAACCCTTATTGAAACCTCTCTTTCAAAAAGGGGTTGTTTTGGATTAATAGGGTTCTTAATGGAACCGTCAGTCTTACAAACAATCCTTGACAAACCTTTTTGACAAAGGGTTCTCCAGAGGCAAACTGTTTTGTGTAGAACATCAGTCCCTCAGGAAGAACCTTTCTGGAACTCTTATTTCTACGATGCTGAATGTGGATTTCTTTATTCCAGTAGAAACATCTACTTTGATCAAATTAAGGATGAATGGAAATCATTCAAAACGAAAATAAAACCTTCCTGTCTTCATCACTTCTGTTATTTTTCAGAACCGACCATCCTCAGCTAATCCGTCCTCGCATCATGACGTTGAGTCACCTTGACGCAGGTTCAGGCTGTTGTGTTGTTCGAGATCGCACAGCGGAAAAAGGCCGTGTGTTATAGGAACAAGATTAACGGCTGCAGTCTGATATGGGATTATCACAGCTCTGTAGCAGTCAACGGATGCCTGTGGATTAGATCTCACATCAGAGATTAATCCATGACAATCTGCTATGACTTGATTTTATGCAACAGGATTATTTCTTTGACATATGTTTCCACTATTAAAGACCTAAAACTACATTTTTAAAGATTGACACAGCAGCCTTGTCTCTCTAACTGGTCCATCGGGATTCATAGTAACACTTTGTCCTGTGTGCTAAAGGCAAGAGAATCACATTCCTGCTCAGTGTCTCACCTCTGTTCAATGAGGAAAGTTTGAAGTTCTTTCAGCGTGAAGGTGGTCTGAGACGTGTGTGGGGTTGTCTTGCTTTACAATGAGTGTCTGGTCCTGCTGGATGATGAAAGGAAGAGAAAAAAATGCTTTTAAATCTCAAACCGGAACAGAAAGACAGAAAATGTCACATTTTACAAGAGGACGCTGTTCAAAGGGATAGTTCAGGTTATTGAAAGTGGAGTTGTGTAGGTGCTCATCAATAGTCAGTGTATTCTATTGGTAAACTTTTTTTTTTTTGTGGCGGAGCTTAGGTGGACATGTTACTGTAGCAACACTAGCTAGCAAGTTTTGTTGGCTTGTTTCTTAAGAATTGCTGAAGAAAATACAAGCTTTTCTGAACAATCTTTCAACGACTGCCATGGGGTTATAGGGTTGGTCAACAGGACAAACATATCGGCTCCTTCGCTGGCTGTTTATTTTGGGCAAGTTTCATCATTTCATTTTGCTAATTTAATGGTGTGTACGAGGGACGATGCACTCAGCAGCACAGTACACACCCGCTGGGCCGAAGGACGAGTGAGAGGACAACGGCCTGTAGATCCAGAATATTTTCACATTTAACGAGGTGAATTAAGAATTTATTTAGACCAGACCGTAGCTGGTGATCGTTACGAACAGTACAAAAACTGACTGAGACAGTTAGTTTTGGTGAGTTTATTTTGTTTCTGTCGGCTGAGTTTTACAGAGTTAACGAGGCAACAGGAGCTCGTCTTAGTTCAGTAAAAGAGAGAAACTTAAATTCAGAAAGTGATCGGTTGTCTGTGAAGGTTCTAGTCATCAGGTCATGTATGTAGCCAGTTGTGTAGCAATGATTGATGAGTTCTGAACTTATCAAGTCAGTTGCCTACGACAACTTATACGAAAGTGATCGGTTGTATTTTTCAGTTTAATGAGGAAAATACAGTGTGAGAATATTTGTTTTATTTGTCTCACGTCTGCCAGTTTTTGTCTTATCATGTTTAACCACAGTTGTCTTGGCAGCTGGTATTTGATAAAAGTCAGTTTAAGTGCTTACGCTATATTTACAATATTTTCACCACTTTACCTTGCCGCACATAACCATACAGTATATAAGCTAAATATTGCTCTCTCTAAGTTTGGTTGCTTTTAAGAGAGCGATATTTGGCTTATATAAAAGGTTTCCCATCAGAAAAGGCAAAGTAGAGCGGTGAAAATATTCTACATATAGCATATACTCAAACTGACATTTTTTGACATTTAGATTGATCTTTTCTTTAAGTGGTTAAAATACCTTTTGCTGCTGACCCTGTCCACAGCAGGACATTGCTTAGCCTATTGGAACTCCTGCTGCTTCTCCAAACTGGACGAGTGTCGACCTCCATCTGCAGTCGGTAATACACTGGCTATGGATAAACACCTCATACAAGACCACTTCAGAAAATCTCAAATATGCTTTTAAGGGAATATCTTGAAATCTGAGAATATACTACAGACAATTTGGATAAGGGACATTTAATCAGTATTTGTAAGCATATATTATGGTTTGGAGTCAAGTCAGCCAAAAAACGAATAAATAAACCTCTGATTTTATGAAGATGCCAAAACTGAAATCCAGCAGCAAAGGTCACCATGATCCAAGTCTTCTCATATTCATATATTCCCTTATAGTGATGGGATTGTCCTGGTCCATCTGAATAACACAGATTAAAGAAAAGCAGGGCACTCAGTCATGCATGTCGCCACTGTGGCATCATCTGATCCTTAATGTGTACATACACATAAGACACAGGCGATAGGTTCAAGTTCAAGTGGAGATGATAGGATAATCTATTTAACCTGACAAGCTTCACATTTGTCCCCATTACACATGCATGCAGCTGCTTTGTGCGGCTATGACTTGCCCCTTTTGCTCTGTACATGTTGGCTTATACTGTATATTTTGTTATTCATGGTAGATTTGCTATGTATTTTTATTACTAATGGCAAATCTATTTGACAACAAACTATTTCTTCTATATATTAACAGACTGTTGTTGCTTTTTTTCCCCATTTTCATGTCATTTCAGATGCCAGGGTTTATTGCTCTCACCAATTTAGCTCTTTTTTTTTTAAATCAAGCTCTAATGCTTCCATGCACCGACAAAGCACACTGAATGCAGAGATAGTAATGTAGCCTTTATAATATAATTTAAGCTATATTTGTCTTGCCATTAGCTAACACTGCATTACAAGACATCAGTGCCTGAACACATCAGTTTCCAGGCTTGTTTACTTAATAAACTGTCAGTAGGTTATAAAATGCCTCTAGCAGAGAAAAAGAAAACTGACGACCTGTGGGGAAACTTTGGTTCACACCAGCCCTGTTAAGTCTGGTTAAACCCAACACTGGAGCGTTTACTCCCTTGGTGCAGTTCGTTTGGGTCGGTGTGAATGCCGGACTATAACTCGTGGTCTCAGACGGCTGTCAAGTGAACTTTGACCATTATTTGTGCCATTTCATTGGTTAAAAAACTGTTTTTCTTCCTGTTTTGGTGACTGGTGAACCAGTATCACGTTTTCTATCAAAGTGTGAACAAACCCGGACTCAAGACAAAATGAAAAATTCCTGCATTATTAAGTTGTAGTATTAAGTAACGCACGCTGTGGGTATAGTCGGCATCCTCTATCTCCGTTTTCAAAGTCCCCGAGAAACAACAACAACCTCCAAGTTAGCAAACTACACACTGAAAATGGCAAAGCACCTGGTACGCTAATGGTATGAACGCAAACAATCTAACAGCTGTTACATTTTCTTTTGCAAGGCCCATGCTCGCCTCCCAAATGTTCCACAAAAAAAAAAAAAAAAAACAAGTTCCCTCCTGACACTATTTTGCAGCAGCACCATCACTGCATCCTGGGTTTAGTGCCACCCATGGCGATTGTGATTGTTTAGAGACTTACAAACAAGGCGAGGAGTTTTTTTCCCCCTACAACAGAATGTGTCTGTGTAGAGCCAGAGCTTGCGCTGTGGAGAGACGTCTTGCTATGCAACACTATTTAATACCTGCTGTCTTATGAGACGTTCATATGCACGGTCTTCTAAAGTCTGCTGGTATGAGTTCCAGATCAACACCAACATGAACAGATCCTGACGGTGCTCCGTGATGTATGATATCCAGGTAGAAGATGGGCTGGCACATGCCTCGAGTTTGAAATTTCTGGACCGCTTGACTTTTGCCTTCGTTAACACAAACCAAACCAGCTGGAAAACTGAAATAACGTATCATTCTTGCATTGGTTCAATTAAGGAAGTGGTGTGGCAGTGACTGTTTCTGGGAATATAGGAGCAACAGGGTACTGTGGTATATGTTTTGTATTGCCTCAGCCTGGCTTTGTTCTGCATGACAATTCTACTGATTCCTGGCGTCTGTATGAATAAGAACCATCCACCATTAAGACGGCTCTCTCCCTCTCTCTGTATGTCATCATATCTTCTTTCTGTTGCACAGATCATGCATGCACCCAACCCTTTACTGCATATAGAGTGTGTGGGAGTTGGCCAGTGAAATGTGAGCTTGCTCTGATACAAAGCAATGTGTGTATTTTTATTGCTAAACAAATCCATTGAGCAGAATTATATAAAACGGACAGTGTGTCCTGGCCAAGTGAAATCATGGAGGACCAAACTGTACTGTCCTCCCTTCATTTGAAGACATCTCACGTTATGCTTCACGCTACAATAAACTGTTACCATCATACTTTCTCCTTCGCTGCTCCGATTGTATCCGCAAAGGTCCAGTGTGAAAGACTGAGGGGTACTTATTGGCAGAATATATCAGAAATTAATTACTTTTGGAGATGGAAATAAACATAATATTCTTAAGTATGTTTTCATTAGTACCTAATCACATGAACATAAGAAACATTGTGTTTTTGTTGCCTCAGAATGAGCTACAGAAGGCATCGTGTCCTCTGGGCTCTCAACCATCCAGATTTTTACCAGCGCTAACTTCAAAAGCCAGCATCAGTGATGGTATGGGGGTGTGTTAGTGCCCATGGCATCATGGGCCATCCAGACAACATCTTTTTCAGAGATGTGCTTGCTTATTTCAACAAGACAAGACACATTTTGCACATGTTACAACAGTGTGGCTGCACAGTAAGAGTTAGACTGACCTGCCTGCAGTCCAGACCTGTCTCCCATTGACAATGTGTGGTGCATTATGAAGCAAAAAATACAACAACTGAGACCCCGGGCTGTTGAGCACCTAAATTCGTATATCAAACAAGAATAATAAGAATTTCACTTTCAAAACACTTGTTGAAGTTTTTTGGAATTGGGGTTTGTAGAAATAAGTGAAAAGAACAGTGAAAAGAAAGATAACAAAATAATTAAAGTTACAATTAAATGTTGACACAAACAAAACAGATTTTAAGTGCCAGGTGCACCAATTACTTATGGAAAAAGATGGAGCTGAATGTAGGAACATGCCGGAGAACATTGGAAGCTAAGTGACTGCGGGAGCCTATTAATATTGGGGGATGAGAGAAAGAACACCCTGTAATGAGTGAGTTATCCAACACCTGCAGCTGACTCTGGAGATGTCGGTTAGTAATTAGTGCATGGTGTTTCAAAATGTTTAAAAATCCTCTACAAGTGGCACGGAAACTGTGCATCTTTAGGCCTACTTCTCCGGAGTTTCGCTCATGAGTTTGTGGATTAAACCCGGGAATAACAACCTCATCCAAGGCAGAGGAAATGATAAGCAGGCAAATTAGCACAACATTAATGCAGGTCATTATTATAGCTGCTGCATTTTCACAAGTGTCCGCTCCTCAGCTCTGTGCCTTATGAGAAGGTATTTACAGTATAATGCTAACTGACATATAGAGGTCTCCGGAGCAGTAGTTACACGACAGAGGAGGATTAACTGGCTGCCTCGACTCTCTCCCTCACGCAAATATCCTTCTCTCTTTCATTAAGTGAATAAACCGTCCCTTCACTCATTGGTGTGGAGAGAAAAAAAAAAGAGGAGAGGCTCAGTTTTTCGAGGGCAGTCTGACATGACAATAAAGAGGCAGAAACTTGTTTCAGGGGCGACACAGGAAGATTCAAACTTTAATTTTCATAACGGTGGGATTAGGTTAATCCTAAACACGGAGAGAGGATCTGACAAACGCTTTATGTGACTCAACAGGAATTAGGGTGTTAAACATTTTAAATGGTTACTGTGGCTCAGAGGGAAAAAATAGAGATAGGAGGAAGCAAAAGTATGGGCCTACGGTTGTATTAATTGGTTTTCACCATGTTTGCATGAACACACACACACACACAACTAAATACCAAATTTTTCTGACGTTTGGACAGAGCGTTCTTCTTTGCTCAGTCTTTGTAACTGAGTCAGATATATTGGAGATGACTATCTTTTGTAACTTGTATACTTTCAGAGAAAATGCATTCAAAATCAGCAAATAAACAATGACCAGTGAATATATCAGTGATGTGCAGTCAGGGTCACCAAACCTAGAAAGAAATATTGAGATTATATGATAGTTGTATCTGTTGATCATTTCTTCTGATGCACAGTCTTATGAATTGTATATATTAATTTGTTTTAAATTCTCATTATTTGTGATGTGTCTCAGAATTACACAAAAACTAGTCAGAATAGTTGTTTTAACAGTATATTATGGTCCTTTCGCCACAGCTTCCTCCTAAAAACTACCTTTCCTGAAACCTGAGGCAGAGGCATTCAGTGTCTGCCCAAAGGCCAACGTTTTTGTGGGTTTGTGCATGCTCAGTCAGTTCTCACACTATGTTGAAGGACAAGGTTTGAGGCACAGACCGACCCTGCCTCAGCCCAACAGTCACTGGCTGTTCAATGTCACGTGACATTCACTTCTTCTCACTAAGGACTGCGCCCTTCTCTGCTCAGCTAGCAGTGCATTTTTTATAAATGTGAGTGTGTATGAGCATTTGCCACAAGTTAGATAACTGGTGAGTTTGTTTACACATCATGTAGGGACCAGTGGCTACCAGTGTTTTAAAGACTGGTTGTGTCTGTTCAAAGGACATATTGGCACCATGTGGATAATATCTCAAGTTTTAAAGACTTTGTTTTTTTCACCGTTTGACTGTGATGCTCAGCTCTGGAATTGGACCACTCCCCAACTTCTGCCACTTTTCAGCCAGATAGCTTAATGACGATGGTTAGCATGGATATTTCTTATATAAAAAGATTTTCATCATTGTCTTATGAAAGAAAAAGAGTTGTGGTCAGTAGTGGGACACTAACACGGCAGGATCTAATCCATCAGAAGGGGCAAAGGACAGACTGTCCACTCTCATATCGCCTTGAAAATCTTCAGTAAGAGTGACTGACATGGCCCTAAGCGGCACATATCAGCATGCACATTGCAAAGGTAAAGAAAAACTGAAAGTCTCATTGATGTGACCTGTTACATTGCCAAAATAATAATTTCCCACATCTCCTGTCGCAGGGGCTCTCTCTCATTATTGGCATTTATTGGTTTGACTGTGCATTAGATTTACTTCGCATTTGGCTCCAGGCATATTTGTTTATTTGTTGCCTCACTAATGGAAACTATATTTTTCTTATCCCTGTGTTATATGAACTTGCAGCTTCTGCATTTGTTGAATGTAAACATATGTGACACAGAAAGATTTCACTGCACTTTACTGGCAGATATGCACCAAAACACAAACTCTCCCTACACTTCCACTTTATGTTTTTGAAGACCGCACAGGCTGTTGCAGTGACAGAAATTTCCCTGCAGTTATTTAGGTTGGCTCAACAGCACCATATGCAGCAATAACACCATGATAAATGAAGTAACGCTAAGTGTAACGTTATCTGTGGATCTCACCTCACTGCCCAGCAGGCAACTTTATGGTCTGAGCGAGCTAGCTGCTGGGTGCTAGTCATAATTACACAATGTTGCAAATTAATTCTTGCAGTTTTGCTATTTGTTTTCACAAATAACTATAATGTTACCTCCAGGGCATGTCTATCAAGTAAATTTACATACAGCAGCAAAACACCCCGCAGTATCAAACCCTACAGTCATTGGCTCGCACTGCAGTAACTTCCACAAAAAGCAGCATGTAAAAACAGTTATGGGCATCTACTACTGTCGCTTGGCTTTAAATGAGGCTTAACATTCACATAGTTTCTCTTGGGTGTCCCTCAATATCACAACATTAGTCCCACATTGTCCCAGCCTGTGGGAGTAGCGATATAGCCATGCAACATGATAACGCCGAGTTCAACAGGTTATGAAATTAACACTAAAGCAACATAAAACTTACAGCTTTAAATTTTCCAAGTCGACTCACGAACAGGGAGTGTTGATCTATCCTTGCGCTTGAACCATTACTGGCCCTTGTATTGCTTGTCAAATTTTTTGAAGCATTGATTCATTCTTTTAACACACACTGAAGTGTGAGAGAAGAGGCAAACAAAAAAAGAAAGAGCACGTTGCTGCCTCAAAATTGTGGTTATTTTCAACAGCCTTACACACAGCTGGCACTGAACACAATGGGAAGTGTTGGTGACTCTACGCTACCTGTGGATACGATATTAAGTTTTCTGTTGCTTGATTATTAACCAGGGACTACTTCTGGTTTATAATCCTACACTCCCACTGTGATGCCCAGCTTTTCCACCCACTTAAGAGGAGAGTAAACACAGTGCAACTTTTCTGACGAGGCAGACAAAACCCAGTCCAGCCATGTTCAGTTTATATGTATGTCAAATGTAAGTTAATTACTTTTCCACGTTTTTGAATAATTCACAGTGGAAATTATCTCAAAAGGGAGAAAAAGAATTATCTAATATTATCACAGCTTTTGCAGCACACAATAAGGTGCTAATTAAAACGCAACAGGAAGACAAAAGTGCATGCGCATGCAAACATAGACACAAACACACACACACAGAGGCTCCTGTGTGACAGTGGATGATTTGCCAGTTTGACATTAAATACCTTCTCATAATGAAAAGCAGCCAACTGCAGAGAATAATGTCTTCATTCTGTCTGCACGTGCAGCTCTGCTGCGGTCATTTTGATGCTTAAATGTCACTTCCTGTCATGACTCTACAGAGCAGTAAAATACGGCTGTTATGCTATAGAACTTACACTGAGCGATCACTTTCACTTCTGCCCACAGATTATTAAAGAATTCATTAGGAACTGCTGAGTTACTTCCACACTGTTAGAAATCATCCATCTACAGAAGAATGTCCGATTTACTTTGAAAGTTGGAAATGCAACTGTTGCTATTTGCTTTTTTGGTGGATCTATTTCCCCTCTGTTGCCCCTCCTCCGAACAGCAACTGTCCAATCAGGAATTAGCAGCTGTAAAGTAGACACAGCAGGCCTGTCAAGCTTCACATTTTTCTACATGTTGAAGCTGTGTACGTGGGGCCCAAACAGGAGTAACACTCGGTCTTTCACTAAATTGGGAGGCGGTGCCCTTCTTTGTTGTTTGTCAAAAACATAAAATACAAGAGCAGACGTTTGGGGGAATGGATTAAACTTTGTCTTCATTTGCTTAAATGTAATGTAAGCTGCAAACACTAGCACCTGCCTAATTTTTGCATATGATCTAAAAAACATTGTTAATTGGCTAAATATGCTCTGTCATTATATCTTTAACTGTCATCCACTGTATCCTTAAGTCTTTTTATCTAAGGTTTCTCCTCTCCTTTCTTTCCACTCTACCTGGCTCGAAAAGACATTTCTGGTGATGCTTTGGATTCATTTGACACTTGCCAGCATCTGGCTGAGTTTTCCACATCAGTTTTCTCTAAAATTGGCAGGAACAGGTACTTAGAAGAAGAGGAAGAAGAAGAAGAAGAATGATATAAAGACCCCTCAAGCACAACTAGATTGAGACATCAACCAGTGCCAACCAGCAGGCTCTGCTGCCTGGTCTTTCTTGCCACAAAAATATTATTTCACTTTGGGGTCTATTTTCAATGCACAGTAAAAGAAATTTTTTCAGTGGGCAGCTCCAGCCGGTGGTCTGTCCCTGGCTGGAGCCACCATAAATGGGGACTGTCCCTGTCGTCACCTTAATCTATAGTATCTCTATCTTTTGACCCCATTTTTTAGATGCATTTTCATCAGTTGATTGAAAACAGGACAAGACAGGAAAAGCTTCAGCCTCAGTTTTAGTGACTCTTGTCCCTGATTGCAATCAGATTTATTGGGGCTACAATCAATCTGCTCCTCTTCTGTGATGGTTTTCTCTGTGTTTGATTTTTTGAAAGTTGGCACAGACTAAAGGACGCAGCCAGAGTGCTTTGATTCTGCAGGACTGTCTACAAAACCTAACACTGAATTCAAGCTATTAGCAGGCTTGGGGAGTCATGGATTACAAAAAATTATACTAAATTATACAATTATACAAAAAAGGGGTAACTGTATTCCATTACAGTTACAGGAAAATAATACAAAACTAAATTACAGATTCATTTAGTACAATGGGGATTATTAGAAGGATAACAATTTTAAAATACATTTAAAATAAAGAATGATATACTACCATCTCACAACACCACTCTGGTCTCAGTGAAACCAGCTGATCTGACAGTCAGATCATTATCATGGCCTCTGATGAAAAAATGCTTCAGTGGGTGGAAATTTCAACATTATTTTGTCTTTAAATCAGAAAAGAGGAACATTATGGTAGAGTGAAAATGCTGTCATCATCCAACAACTCAACAGCTAATTCAAAGAAACATTTACAGGTAAGACGAACCACAAACCTTAGCTACACAGGCCAACTGCTAACATTAGCTATACAGATCAACCACAAATATAAGCTACTCAGACCGACCACTATCATTAGCTACAAAGATCAACTGCTAACATTAGCTACATAGACAATCACTAACGTTAGCTACATAGAGCAACTGCTAACGTTAGCTACAAAGAAAAATAAATGTGCATAATTGCAGCTATTAACCTAAACATGAATTTGCACATAACAAAGGACAGAATAGTTGTACAAACAATAAACCAACAACAAACAAAACATTATATGATCCTAAACAAATGAACTATATTTGGTATTGAGGTAATCCAACAGTAACAGAAAGTAATCAAGTTACTTTACTTTAAGATTATGATACTTGGATTAGGTTACTGACTACTTTTTTAAACGGGTAATTAGTAACTGTATCAGAATACATTTTTGACGTAACCCTCCCATCTGCTGTAGGCATTATATTCCATATATGTTTTCCAAATTATTCACAACAATAAAAACAACACCACGCCAAACAGCACAGCCACAGACTTGCATTTCAGACATTTCCCTTTGATGTAAATTGATCATCAGTTATACAGGGATGATCTGTCTGTAATTGCAGAGGTACATTCGGTCAGGATGTAACGTTCATGACTAATATGGTTGCTGGAGAGAGAAAAAATGTTGATGAGCTGATGTTCCTCTGCTGGACTTGGCGCTGACAGCCTGTGAGGGGGCTGACTTCCTTCTCTGTGTGAGATGAGCATTTCTGAAATTGAAGCTAAGGAACCTCACCAGCCCACAGTCATGCTAACAATTCATCCTCATTTAGTTAATGAACATCCTCCTACACTTCCCATCCCTTTTGTCTTTCCCCCACCCTCACTTTCTCCATCGCTCCTCTCCACTCGCTGTCTCTACTTCCTCGCTGTCTTTGTCTGTTTCTCCGACTCTCTTGCTTGCATCTCCCTCCTCTCTCTCTCTCTCCTTCCCCTCCTCAATTTCCCATCCCATCGCCCCCACTCCTCCAATCCTCCTCGTAATGCTAATTACGGTAACATGAAATCATTAGGATAGCCATCACAATCTCTGCCATGGTAATTCCATAATCATTACTGTCTCTGCCTCCAGCCTCTGCAGCTACACAGGATGGAGCTGGACTACCTGACTCCATCTCCACACAGCAACAGTTAGTAAAGCCTTATTGCCTGGGATCTATACTACAGGTAAATAATGGAAATAATATCCAATGTGTAGGTCCACATCAATCTTAGGATAGCGTCTCAACAGCTGGTCATTTATCTACAGTGAGATGCAGCGTGTTTAGATTCTTATTCAAGCCCAGTGTGGCAGATTATTGAGATAAAATTCATACTAAGGACTAACCTTGTGATCATAGAGGTCTTACTTTGGTATTACTTTGGTATTTTTCAACCTTGACCATATTTCCTCGAGTTTTTGCATCTAAGTGACAAAACAGTTTTTGAAAAATTGGTTCAGTATTAAGGAACAGCACAGCAGCGTGCAAGTTATAAAAGAAGCTAAAACTCCACACCTTCATTCTGTAACCCACCTTTAATAACTCAATAACTGTAGATGCATCTTGGACAGGTTGTCATAGTAAATAAGAATTGGTTCTCAATTGACTTATGTGGTTAAGGAAAGGTAAAATTAAATAAATAGATAAAAGGCAGCAGAGGAGAAAACACAAAAAACACATCTAAAATGGGAAAGAGCTGCTGTGCAATTGACTGAACAAATAGATTCAACAAGAAAATCAGAGCTATGTTTTGAAAGAGAAGCAAGTGGATCACTGCAGTTCGGATAAACAACTGGAATTCAGCCACTGAAAGGTGGATTTGCAGCTCTCATTTTGTGTCAACCGTGTTGGATTTGGGTAAAATCAAACCTTAAGTTAAATACTGTATTGACTAATGTTATTGTGAATTAAATATTTAGCATCGATCATTTAGAATCCGTGCAACAATCATAGATTGCACATCCTCAGCGCTGCCGCATGCAAAAATGTTGCTCTGATAATGTCTTAAAATGAAAATATCTGTACAGACCTGTCCAAGTAAAACCTGGATATCCTCTGGTTTCCTCCTCCCACTTAAATTTCATCAACAAATCCTGCCTTGAAATAACGTTACAACCAAGAGTCCAGGCTTTGAAATACTTTCTTTGCTTTATGTATTTCTCCAGGGTCGAAATCAGGTGCAAAAATGTCAGGAAAACTGATTCTTGGCTGCATGTCAATGTCCATGGAAGACTGTGTATTTTGTAGTTTGTAAGGATCACTGCCGAGTCCAAGTGCCTTTAATTTACACAGACAATCGATTGTTTTACTCCCAGTTTTGCAGTTTCTCTACCAAAGGCAGCCATGTTGCAGGATGTTTTGCCAATCAGTCCGACTGAGGGCGTGTGTTCTGGTACGGAACGTGACATCAGTGCACAACCTCTATTATAAGTGTCTGACCACATAACGGAATAGACTGATATGGAGATAAACCTTTTTGTTAAAAACTAAGCTGCATTTTGTTTCAACCAGGAGCAGCTGTTTTATTGCTCTCGCCAAACTAACCAGACTGCCTTTTAAAAAAATGGTAAGATCGTCATTGTCATCTTAAGTCAAATCCAACTGAAACAAAATAAAATTCACCAATAATGTCTTATTATTTATGTATATTTTTAATGTATATCTTTATATTAGATTTTCACATCTAAGGGTTTAGTTCGACCAAACAACCAGAATTAGTAATTGTTGGAACCATGAGTTGTGGGTCAGTTTTATTTTGTTTCTTACGAGTTTGAATGAAAGTGACAATGATGTTAAAATTAGTTTTGCAAAGGGACTTGGTTAGTTTGTAGAGAGCAATAAAGCAGGTTTTTCTGGTTAAACAAAACATATCTTACTCTTTTAAAAAAGTCTTTCTCTGTCGGGATCCTTTCCATAATGTTGTTGACAGTGCCAGTTGTCCAGAGGGATTACATTGTAGCACATAACGGTTTTTACACCAAAATTAGCGTGTATATGCAGTTTTTAAATGCGACTACACTTGTAAAAACAGGCAGCTGAGCCCTTTCCCACTGCCAGTTGATCCTTTTGCCTCTTTTTTCCTGATGTGTGCTTGAAAACCTAGACTCAACTCATGTGTGCAGCAGGAGAACAGAGAGAAAGGTAATTTCGCATGCAGCTTCTAACTGAATCTCTGTGGTTTAAAGTTCAGTTTCTCAACTGCATTGCTGTTTGTACTTTTGGGTATTTTACTTTTTCATGTTCGCTGTTCTTGTTTCATCACAGCCGATCGAAGCTGAAGCAGATAAACACCTGTGAGCAATGCATTCTCTGTTTTTCCACTGAAGACAAAATGTTAGTGGGTTTTAGTGGGTTTTTTGTCCAGTGTGAAAGAGGCTTTAAAGCGATATTCCCCCCCAGAATGAAAATCCACTCAATATGTACTCACCCCTATGCCGATGTGAGGATGGGTGAAGATCTTCAGTTCACAAAACAATCCTGGAGTTTCAGCAGAAAACACAAAATGTCTCCATCCTGCTTGTGTGGTGTAATCCAAGTGTCCGTGAGCCGCGACATTAAAATTTAACCACAAAAGACGCCATTTACACCATGTTTTTAGCCGAAATGTCAACTGTAGCCTCCCAGGTAGCATGTAAACATGGCATCGATGTATCGCAAGACATCTCTTAATGGATGCACGTGAAAATATCGCAAGATATATGAAGTCTCGCGATACATCGGCGCCATGTTTACATGCTACCTGGGAGGTTTACAGGACACTTGGATTACACCACACGAGCAGGATGGAGACATTTTGTGTTTGTTTTGTGTTCTTTTTTTTTTTACATTTTATCCGTGGTCACCATTCACTGCCATTGTACTGGATTTGGCTGCAACCCTGTTTTCTGCTGAAACTCCAGGATTGTTTTAGGGGTGAGCACATACTGAGTGGACTATCATTCTGGGGTGGAATATCGCTTTAATACTGGATCACTTACAAAAATTGTTGCCCCTATTCGTTACCTTAATTACCTTAGATACAAAAATGTGAGAAAATCCAGTCCAGGTTGAAAGCTACAGAAGTTACCCATTCATATTATTCAGAACATGAGTAGCAAGATGACCTGAGGCTAAATACGGTGTGATGTCACTTAAAGACTTGGCTTTTCTGTGGGTTTTTTCTACAATTACAGGTGTCATTTCATTTCAGGGCTAATAGGTGTAAACTAGAAATCCCTCTGAAGTCCCCCCGGCCGTTTGTTGTCAGTGACACAGCTTCAGAATGAGTGCGCTGATCTGTACAGATTTGTCTTGGCCTTCGTGGTTTCATTTATTTTGGTTTTGATGGGGAGCCTTGTGCGTATTTACAAATGAAGGCAGAGCCAGCGAAAAAAGAGATTACGCTGGGAATTCTGTTTTGTGTGATTTTCTTTGGATTTTATGATACGTAATAGCATAATTAATACATGCAAAGTCTTGATTACTTGATTAATGGTGATTAGCTGATTTCTAGGATGAGGCGCGGGGAACAAAGGATGAATACACTTAGCGAATAATACTGTCTCGGTCTGACAAAGAACAGCCTAATGTGCAGTTGGATATGCTGCCGTAGAGATGACCCCTCTCTCTGCATGTGTCCAGGCTGGCCATGAGTCTGCATACATTACCCTTGAGTTGAGGCAGCCAGAACACTGGAATTTAAAAGAGGCTCCCTCCTACTGACATCTACTTGTATTCTCTACCAACCGTGGCTCTATGAAATTTCTTACAATCCAATTTACGTTTCATGAGGTGTCAGAGCCAAACATAACACGGGGAATAATACTGTCAGCGGGGACACAAAGGTCACCTGTTGTGTGGACGCTATGGCAGCTGCGCGCAAACACACACATGGATACCCACAATCATGTGGGAGGACTGAAAGCTTCATTATGATTGGCAGGTGTCTGAGGTGTTGACAGGTATGATGGAGTGGACTATTATGAATTAAAGCAGACACTCACACCGCCTGACACACTGCTAGCTCACCATAACCACATGCTGGCTGTAGCTAATGGTAGCAGTCGTCTGTGTAGCTAACGTTAGTGTCTGCATAGCTAACTTTAGCGATTGCTCTGTGTAGCCACTGTTAATGGTTGGTCTGTGTCGCTAACTTTAGCAATTTGACTCTGTAGGTAATGTTAGCTGTCTCTGTAGCTAACGTTAGTGGCTGGTTGCGTAACCAACATTAGCGATTGGTCTGTGCAGCTAACTTTAGCTTTTGGTATGCGCAGGTATCATTTGCAGTTGGTCTGTGTAGCTAACATTAACCTACATTAGAGATTGACCGGTCTAGCTAGTGTTAGCGATTGATCTGTGTAGCTAATGGTAGAGATGGTCTGTGTAGCTAATGTTAGCTATTGGTCTGTGTAGCTAACTTTGGTGATCGGTCTGTGTAGCTAATGTAAGCAGTTTGTGTAGTTAACATGAGTGGCTGGTCTCTGTAGCTTACACTAGCTGTCTGTCTGTGTAGCTAAATTTAACAGTTGTTCTGTGAAGTAAATGTTAGCATTAAGCGTTTGGTTTGTGTAGGTATTGTTAGCTTTTGGTCTGTGTAGTTAACATTAACGATTGGTCTGTGTAGCTAACGTCAGTGGTTGGTCTGTTTTAGCTAATGTTAGCGAATTAGATGTTGAGTTCTTGGATGATGGCAGAACTGTTGTTATTACCTTGTTCCTCTTTTCTGATTTAAGACAAAATGATGGTGAAATTTTCACCCAATGAAACATTTTCACCAGTGGACATGATAATGAATTGGCAGTGTGTGCGCACTGCACATGATATGCAATCCTGCTAATACAGCATATTTTTTACCAAATGTATCTGTAATCTGATTAAATTTTTTCTTCAGTAACCATATTGGAATACAGTTACAGAACACTGGAATTTAAGAGTCTCCTTCTTACTGACATGTATTTGTATTCTCTACCAACCGTGGCTCTATGTAATTTCCCACAATCCGAACACAACACAAGGAAGAATACTGTCAGCAGGGACACAAAGGTCACCTGTTGTGTGTCAGTTGCACGCAAACACATGAATAAACACAGTCATGTGGGAGGATTGGGGCTTGATTATGATTGGCAGGTGTCTGAGGTGTTGACAGGTATGATGGAGCTGACTATTACAGATTAAAGCAGCCAGTCACAGCTAACACAGCCTGACACACTGCTAGCTCACCATCATTCTGACCATATGCTGACCTGTTGTGTCTCGAGTTACTGCACGCTTGTCACATCACGTTTCAGTTGCTGATCCGAGCTCTGACATTGCGCTTCTCCTTCAGTCTCTCAGGTAATAATTGGTCTTGAGCTGTAATCCTGCTGTAAACCCGGGCTCAGTCCCCGACGAGGAATTAAGATGACAATGTTGCCAAAAGTCATGCGTGCACACACTCTTCTCCCCCTCTCCTTTTCACACATCTGCCCCTGCCTGTCCTCTACTCTGCATTTCATGTCCCCCAGAGGTGGCAGAAGTACACACATTCTGTATTCAAGTAGAAATACAGGTATTGTGTAAAAAAAAGGAGAAGCACTGAAGTAAAAGTGAAAAAACAGAAAAAGTACAGGCTCTGAGATGCCTCCCTCTTTTGTCTGTTCTGTCTCGTTATGTTGTTTTTTTTTTCTTGTAAATCTTTTATCATTTTTGTCTTGTTACTTCTTTTACATGATTTTTGTCCTGTTGTGTTTTTTACATCATTTTCATCTGATGTTGTTTTCATCTTATTGCCTCATTTTTGCTGTTGTGCTCTTTTGTCTTGTTACGTTGTTTTGTCTTATAAGGTCATTTATGTTATTTTCATCTTGTTACTTCGTGTACATTGTTTTTGTTATTTTCATCTTGTTGTATGTTTGTTTTTGCCTTGTTACATCATTTACGTAGTTTTTATCTTGTTACGTCATTTTTGTCTTGTTACATTGTTTAAGTTGTTTTATGTCTTTTTCGTCTTGTTACATCATTTTTTGTCCTGTTACGCTGTTTCGTCTCGTTACATCATTTATGTGGTTTTCATATTATTATGTTGTTTTTGCCTTGTTACATCATTCATGTTGTTTTTGTTTTGTTACGCTGTTCATATTGTTTTTATCTCATTTCTTTGTTTTTGTCTTGTTATGTCATTTTTGCCTTGTTATATTGTTTGTGTAGTTTTTTTCTTATTATGTCTTTGTTTTGTTATGTTGTTTTGTCTTCTTAAGTCTTTTACATCAACTTCGTCTTGTTATGTCTGTCATGTGTGATATGCACTAACGGATACACCCAGGAATCATCATCTTTTCTACGTGTTATTGTTCCATACATTTAAGTTAAAGTTAGGCTTGATGTGGGGAAGGTGGCGCATGATGATGCAAAAATAAAAATAATCAGTAATTCCCCAAAGTACAGATATTTGTGTTAAAATGTAGGTAGTAAAAGTTGTCAGAAAAATAAATACTCAGATACTGAAAACTTTACAAAGTATTTGTACTTAGTTACCCCTACTCCTCACTTGCTTCCTCTACCAGGACTCATACACACACCACACACACTCACTCTCACACACCAACTCACACACACCACTCACTCAGCGAGGAGCAATGTTGCACATCAGTATTTATGACCCAAAAACTCCTGCTGGCCGTTTTGTGTGTGTGTTGTGTGTGCGCTGCTGCTCAGTCCAGTGCTTACATCAGGTAGGAGAGGATTAAAGGATGAGAGGGAAATAATGAAATGTGTTTTTTGACCTCCACAGGACAGAGAAGGGGACAGCAGACGTCACATGCTTGATTCTGATGTGGTTTATATTAAGCTAACTTTTACAAGGGGAGCTACTGATCCCCTCCTATTATTACCCAGGAGCTCTGAGCTTGTTCGGGCATATTGATGGGCTCAAAGGCCACTCTGATAAACACAACATGTCCATTAGCTTGATGAGGTATGACACCTCAATGATCTGAGTGGACAGACTTAAAACAACAAATAAGGATAATATAATATAGAGAAAAAAAATATATTATATATTATAATAGTGAATGATTAAAATGAGAAAATATGCAAATGACAAGTCAACATTTTAAAATCTGAAGATATAAAAGATATGAATGAATGAATGATGGACATTGATTATAGCGGTGCACCTTGTTAGAGAGAAGTGGAGGTGTTTCAGAAATTTACACAGTTCTATAATTTTGAATGTTCCCTGAAGATTTGGAAAGATTTTGATGAATATTCATTGGTGATAAATGACACAGTTTAGCACCATTGTTGCCTGTAATCGTCCAATTCAAAAAGATATAATTAGCTTGATTAAACGGACAAATTCCACATACATAAATTTATTTTTTTTATCTTCATTTCGGGATGATTCATCCCAATGCTGGGATTTGTTATTTATTTATGCAGCCAAATATTACATAAAGCCTCTGTTACTGTTCGTTATAAAGTTTCAGCATGTTTTGTGGTATTTTTATGTATATACAATTTTATTGTCATATTTACTTGTATTATTGTTGTGACTCCAGCAGCACTGCTGTCACATACATGTGCATCATGTGCTGTGCACTGGGTGCCATTACTGTGCACATTACTGTCTTTCAGAGGTTGTAGCAGCTTCAGTTTAAAGGTAGAGTGAAGATACTGGTATCAAATTAAAAGACCGAAAAAACCCATTGGTACCAACTATGTCATGCTTGCAGGTCGGGAAGGGGGATGAGTAACATGCTAAAGTCATGCAAAATTTTGGCAAGGTAAAAACTGGCATGACCATTCTCAAAGAGGTGTCTTGATCTCTAAGTGGAGTTGGGCGATGTCTACCAGACTGGCATATGACGATGTCCACAGTGAAACATCAGGACGGACGATGATATCGTTGTTATGCACCACATTTCTCTTACTTAGCTGTGTTCAGCCTCTGAAGCTTGAAACGAAGCTAGCAAGGAAGCTATACTGGGGAAGCTAAGCTAAGAAAACAATAGCTCAAATAATGTGGCATGACCGAAACAAACACTAAAGGTGTGCAGAAAAGAAAAACAGCTGCTACCATTGTAACCTTGCATCTTTCATTTTAAAAACAACAACAAGAACAAAAACTAAAACATACATATGGAGACATAACGTAATAACGTTATGTAAAGTTTTGATGTTGCAATATGTCAGGGGACACACTAACTGAAATACAAAGGGCTTTTAAATGATGATCTTACAATGCTGGGCTCAGTGGTAAATGACTGTCAGCAATCGGCCGTGGATGATTGCATCCTCCTTCGGCCCAACCCTAATTCTCCCCTCAAGATATGAATGAAAATGAGTTCTGTGGGTACCTAGTCTTTATGGACACGCCCACTTTATGGTAATTCCATGCAGCATAAATGTTTTCGCTCAGTCTAAACCTGTTATTTGAAAGTTTCTGCATACTGGGGTCCCTAATAAGTGTCTCAAATTGGGTGTGACTGGAAGGCACAGGCTTGTCGTACCTATACAGCTGTCTTGTTTTATCTAATGAGTCCAGTTGTATTCATGTGTGATGACGTTAGTCCCCATATTAGCCATTTCATTGTAGTGAGACTGTTTTTTGAAATTTGGCCTCACAGTATAAAATGACCAAGGATATCTGGTGTCCTAGATATACTGATGACAAGGGAGTCTCTGGGCAATTCCCAGAATGGAAGTGCTCACCATCCAATCCCAAATTTTCAGCACATTGGTGCAACGGCTAGAACTTTCGCCTCACAGCAAGAAGGTCATGGGTTCAGATGCTGGTTCTGTAAGAATTGCATCTCCTCGTGTTACATCAAAAACATGTATTAATTCTCCCGTCACACGAAAGCAGTGGCTGCCCACTGCTCCTAATGCTGGGATGGGTTAAATACAGAGACTGAACCTCACCGTACATTTCACTTTGTTTAATTGTGTATGTGAAAATAAAGCTGACCTTAACCTCAAGGTTTTGGCGTCTTAACGTGGTGTTTAGGAGGGATTTTTTCCCCCATTTTTATTAATTCTCAAGATGATTAAATTGTGCACCCAAACAACTTAAGGGAGATAATTAAGCATGGGAATGGCCAGAATATAATTCTAAGTGATGTTCTAAGCCCTTATACTCTCTACATTTTCAATTATGGCACCCAAACGGCCAGCAGCAGCCTTGTCTTCCAGTATTTAAATCCACTTATCTTTTTGTTTTTTACGCTTTAAGGTCTGATTGTTGTACTTTGTTTTTTAATAAACATGAGGGGTGGGAAGAAGTATGAAGGAAAATATTAATTACAATGGTACGAGTCTGCACAAATTGGCACAGAAAGTTTCCAAGCTATGAAGGCTAATCAATTCATTATAAGTGATAGTGGAGGGAGTTGTATAAAGTGCAGCAGAGCACTACACTGGCAGACCACAAAGGGATGTCTGGAAACCATGAGCAGGGGGACTGAGAGACAATGTGGCGGGTACAGTGATAAGAGCAGCGACGAGCGGTCCTGACTTGACCTCTCATTTTAATCCAGCACACTGGGATTCTGTGCGCGTGTGCAGTGTGTCAGTAACAGAATGAGAATAATCTAAACCAAATGCTTCCTTCTCATCTTGGACCATCAAAAGGACTTGTGGTGAGGTGTACTCTGTCACTGATGCGGTGCCAATGCTTCACTCAAAGACACACAGCCAAGGGCAGCGCGAGAGTGGAGAGGCAGGCGCAGAGCGAGGGGAAGGGAGTGGTTTTGGCGCAAGCATCATAATATTAAGGCTTTAAAGTCCTCCCCCCACATCTGAGGGGAAGACAAAAACCCCAACCGCATTTACCCCAGAAGAGGATGGAGACATGCCGAAGGCTCTGTACATTTTCTCCTCTGGATTTCCATAATGTGACAAAGGCAGGTTATCGAAAAGGCAATTTTAAGGCAACAATTGTATTTAATAAATGACTGCCAGGCACACAGATACTGCTATGGTACACATATACATATACATACCCTCACACACACACACACACACACTCACACCACACCACACCACACTAGGTTGTCAGGGTAACTAATCCAAGTATCACAATATTAAAGTACAGTAATGTATCTTGGTTACTTTCCATTACTTTTGGATTACCTCAATACAAAATATTTGGGGGTATTGTTTAGCCTAATAAAATGTTTATAACTTGTTGTAGGTTCATTAATTGTTTCCCCAGATAGTCCTTCCTTTGTTATATGCATGTTTAGATTAATAGCAGTAATTATGAGCATTTAAATGTACTTGGTTAAGTAACTATTCACACTCAAACTTCAAGTAAACTGGCAGAAACTTATTCCAGTTTAGTCCCAGAAATATTAACGGTTGGTCTGTGTAGCTAAAATGTGCAATTGGTGTGTGTAGCTGATTGTGGTTTGTCTGTGTGGCTAATGTTAGTTTAGCTTAGTTTATTTGTTTATTTGGAAGGAACAAGTACAACAGTGTCCAGTCTACTGTACACATGCTTATAGTGGAAACTAATTTTCAACACCAGCCCCTTGATGGCCGTCAATAGTCCAAGTAGTTGATAAAGCAAAAAAGCTAACAGTAGCAGTCAGCCTGTGTAGGTAACTGTAGTGGTTGGTCTGTGTAGCTACTGTTAGCAGCTGGTCTGTGTGGGTAGAGTTAGCAGTTGTTTTTTCTTGTTAATGTTTGTTTAATTTAGATGTTGAGTTTTTTGATGATGACAGTATTTTCACAGCTGAAGGCAGAACTGTTACTACTGTTGTTCCTTTTTTTCTGATTTAAAAACAAATTACTGGCAAAAGTCCCATCCAGTGAAACATCTCCACCAGAATGTATTTTAAATTTGTAATCCTGCTAATAATCCCCATTTTTGTAAATATATCTGAAATCTGATTATGTCTTTTTTTTTTTTTTCAGAAACCGTAATGGAATACAGTTACCTTTTTGTGTGTCCTAATGTAATGTATGTAATCTGTCACTCCTGTAGTCTGCACACACAGAGGTATCTATAACACGCCACAGAGAGATCCACCATTATTGGATGAAAGCGTCAGAGAGGAGCGCTCCTTTCTCGCCTTGAATTCCAGGGGGAGGAAAGTCATTGATGCCTACTTGACCTGTCTAGTTTACATATTCATAAGGAGATGGAGAAGATGGATATGGCCTGATGTTCCATTCGTTCTCACTTGATTCTCCCTCCCTCTCCCTCTCTCTCCCTCTCCGTCTGTCTCCTCCACCCCCAGGGTGCGCACACACAGGCCTCCCCAGCAGGAGGTGAGGGTGACAGACAGCAGGGCTCCTCCAGTCGGACTTTTGCCAGTCAGTGCGTGTCAGCATTCTGCACCAGCAGGCAGCAGCACAATGAGCGTCACATGAGCAATGAAGCCGCTCTGCCACTCACATATGGTAACTCTGTTATATATGGTGATGTTATTGTTATCTTCTGGTATAGAGCAGGGTTTGTTATCAGTGAGAACCGATGTTCTGCTAATGTCATTTTGATGCAGGCTGTTTCCCTTTACGTTAGATTCATTAAGATGGGTGCAATCATCACCTTTTTCTGTTTTGTTTAGATGTCCTTAAAGAGTAACTTTAGTGTTTTTCAACCTGGAAAACATGATGAAAAGGATCAGTAAAGAAACAGACTTTTTTAACAGAGAAATCTGTAATATATTTACTGCAATAAATCATAAAATGACCATGATATGTCGTCAGAGATTAAAGAAACATGCTAAGATTAAAGTGCTGCTTCTCTGACAACAACGCTACAGCCGCGGTGTCCTCCTTTGATATTTCTATTCTGGTCCATAACCTGTGGTTTTGTTTGCCTGTTTCACATTAATTAGAGTTAAAATGAATGCCAAATGAGTTAGTGTATGTTTATAAATTGTAAGAAATTCTGAATAATCTTGTAGAAGGTGTCACTGAACTCAAACTGTAGAGTGTGTATTTTCAGAGCAGTGGACTTTTGTTTTCAGGATAACAGGCTTATCTTTACATTGATGGGCAGTTGACAATTATAAACAGCTGATCAACTTACAGTGGAGGACTTGTTATTGCTTGTCATTGTCAAATTACAATGTTGTACTCCTGCAGTGTCCCTGCAGCCTGCCTGAGTTTCATTGAGTCTGGAAACAACTCACTTCAACCATAGATCAATAGGATTTAAACCTATTTAATATAAAATCTACAGCTCCAACTCATTATCTGGACTGCAGCACTCATTTTTGGATGTGCAGTTGTTACATATTGCTCCTTTAATTTAAAGACATTTTTAGACAATTCAAAAATAGACATTTTACACCATGTTTTCACTGTTATTCCACGTGACGCTGTTAGATTTAAGGCTAATTGTTTGGATGAGCTTGAATAATGAGTGTTAGAACACACTTTAAGGTCTCTGCAGTTGTGCTCCTCAGTTTGTTTTTCAGTGAAAGTAATTTCAACAAATATGAAACTGAGCTGAAAAAGAGTAATTTCAAAAAATTTGCTATGTTTGTGACTTAACTTGTAGGGGATTCTAATCCAATTTTCATCTGTCTGCTTGTCACCGATATTATTCCCTAAGTTACTCTTAAAAATCTTTAAAATGCATAGATTTACATTATAGTCAAATTTCTCAGGGGGCATGTCGCCAAACCCTCATATAATGATGAGGACTCATGACCTCAGTATTTCTAAAATCCTGGCTATGGCCCTGCTTTACACAAAGGCTAATTTTAACATTGCTATCATGATCTTCGAACGTCTTTCCAGTGCACCAAAAATGATCAGCTCTCATTGTTTTGACAAAATAAACCTTCTAATTAACAGCATCAGATGTGAAAATATCTGGAGAGGAGACAGAGGGAGGTCGAACATCAGAGAAGCAGCAGGCAGTAATACAGCGATGTTTTCACAATTACCTCCATGAATAAAGAGTTTATTTTGACCAAATCAGAGTTGGTGAAACAGTGGAAAGGAGAGCCAAGACATTTTTGTTGAGTTTTACTTTGTTTCTGTTGAGTTTTAATGAAGATCACAATTCTGCAAAGGGAGTCTGGTTAGTTTTGGCAAGAGCGATTAAAAAAAAAAAGCTGTTTCTAGTTAAACAAAATGTGTCTCACACTTTAAAAAAGGTCTGTCCCTTTCCATAATGTTGGCAGACACTTACAATAACGATCTGAGCCTGTCAGTGGTAAAAAACAAGCACTTTTAGTGGACATACTTTGACGGTCCACAGTTGCCCGCAGAGACTACGTTGTCGCTGCAGCCAGCAGAAGCACTTCTGCTCTGCGTGCTCTCCCTCAATACTGGACCAATTTCAAAAGTTGTTGTCACTTAGACACAAAAACATGGGAAGGAAGGGAAGTTATTATCCTTTAACTTTTCCAATATAAGGCAACACTAATGAGTATAAAAATGATCAAAATCATGGTGGTTAGGGTTAGAAAGAGGTCTGTTTTTGTGGTATCTAGCAGGTTAGACATGGTTAATTTTACATGGTTAGAAAGCTCTTTTATTTAAGCATTAGTTTAAAGTTTAAGTATAAGCCTGGAGATTGTTAATGACTGGGTATTAGGTTGGACATGATTAAATTTAGGTTTTTGGTTGGAAAGAGCAGTTTTCATGAGGACCTGGGAGGACGGTTAGCCACTGCAATTTCAGCTTTTCCTCCTTGGTTGCGTGACTTTCATTTATGCCAGATACTCCTCCAAGACACATACACACACACACACACACTTTGTTAAAAAATGACCCCACGACTGCCAGCTCATTAGATTTCTTGTCCCTCTATTAATGGAGAGTGGGTGCAGAAATGAACTGGGAGGCCAGAAGAGAGTGAGAGACAGGAAACGAGAGAATGAGCTGGAGGTGGAGCAGAAGGAAAGATTGCGTGTCGTGGCTTGGCATTGTAATGTGTGCAGATTGGTGGGGGAGGCGGAGGCCTATAACTCAGCTTGATAATAACCGAGGCCAGAGACCATAGCTCACCTTGCTGCGGCTCTGCCACAGCCCACCTTTGCGGGCTAAACGCCTCTCATCTGCTCTCTAGACTCGTGCGCTCCTCACACCAATCAACACAATTATAGTTCTCACCATCCATCAGTGGGCAGATGAGAGGGGATACACGGTGATGTGCCGTCTCTCTCGCAGGCTTAACAGGGATTCGGCCAGCGCCGGCTTCCTCTTGACTACTAAGATGTCACAGTATATTTTACACGGCAGTGGTGGTCAGTGATAAAAAGCAACCAAGCAAATAAGTTTTCCTCTGGTGCTGCTCTGCAGTGTAATTTTGAGGAACTTTTCTTGAATATTAAAATTTAATGTTACTATATACTTTTTCTCCACTATATTTCAGAGGGAAATATTGTCCTTTTTTTTCCTCCAGAATATTTATTTGACAACTACAGCTACTAGTTGATACACCATAAAACAGTGGTTTCCAAACTGGGGTCCATGGACCAACAGGGGTCCCTGAGTGGGTTTTTGGAAGTTGGAAACAACTAAGGAAGAAACAGAGTTGGCCTTTTGATTGATTTAAAGGTATAGTGATCATAGTTTGATCATTGACTGGGGGTTCATGGTCTGATGTGTGTCTGTTTTTTGGGGTCCTAGACATGAAAAAGTTTGGGAACCCCAGCTGTAAAACATCAGAGATTTTGTGGAATCAACCAATCTTCTCTCATTAACATAAATATTACCGCATAAATATAAGTTTTGATTGTCACTACTAAATTAACCTAACCTAAACTAAGTTTCTAAAGAAATACAATCAGTATACGTATTTGCAGAATTCCCAGCATGCATTGTTTGAGAGATAAAAGTCTCCTGAAGTCCTCTTTTATAGTTTGAAGAAAACATATATGAGTCTCTAATACATGTTAAGAGCAGTCGTGGTTGTTTATTTAATAATGCTTCACAGAAATAAAAACAATGCTGTTTTGAAGGTTGTTATCATTCAGTCTCCGCCTCCTTACATCTATAGTTAATAACAGGTCCACTGAGAGCAGCCTCACACCTTAACTTTGTACTCTGTCTGGTACAAAGAGGCACCAACAGGAGCAGCTGCGGCTTTAAGATCTTCATCTCTAAAGAACCGACTTTTTAAACTAAGAAAATGTGATTGGAAAGAAAATCTGACTGACATTGGACAGCTGCTGATGCAGCCTGAGTTTATTGATTTTGTTCCATAAACTTAAAGTTAACTTAAAGTCTAGACAAAAAGGCATTTCGAGAGTATTGTGATGAATTTCCAAATAACACAGGACAGGAAACCTAACATAACCTGTCATAACCTGTCATAACCTGACATACCATCCTGTTTCCAGCTAGTTATAACTAATTAATCTAATTAACTAAAAGTTGAAGATTGTTTGATGGGTAGATGTCATATTGGTTGAAATTGGTTGGTTCAAGCTTAAAAGTCGTAACATTTCATTCATAATGAGTTAAATTAAACAAAACCAACAAGACATATACCCTCAAGGACAATACCTAAAAATAAACGAAAAAAAGTAAATAAGTACTATAAACAATAACAATAATAACAGTGAAGGGATGTGATCTAAACGGGTTAAAAAGCCTTTTTAAATTTAATCTCGACTTAAACTCAGTTGCGTTTCCAAACTCAGAGACAACTTTATTCAACTTCAGTTACACATTTACTCTTCACATTATGCTTACTCACAGTAAAGTGTCCTTTACTTTTTAATAATTTTAAAACCTTTTTAGTTATAATACTTAAGGAAACTACCTAAATTTTTTATATATATACACTGTTTGCTATGGGAGGTTAGGGTCAACCTGTATGTAACATATGCTATTGTTGGATTAGTGGATTTTTTTCCTTCTTTGTTAGTCCCCCAACTTTACAGAGATGCTGTATGAAACCACAGTAGAGTTTTTAAGTTTGCAGGAGTGGAGCCTCTTACTTGAACTCTTTAGTTCATTCACTATCTTTACCCATCTATCTTTCACTGAACAACAGAAACAATTGTTTCAACAAGCGTCCCATAACAGAATATGTTTATGTTAAAGTCACAAATTTTTCCAGTGACCACAGTAATTTTGATTGGACGAAAGCAGGAAATCAGGTGATGAAATACAGAGAAGAAAAGTTTGCGAGGGAGGAGGTTGGTTGGATGAAGGATCAACAAAACATCAGACCGCTGTTTGTTTCCAGTTTACAACCAACAGTCAACAGGTTTTTTAATCATCCCCTAACCATAACCAAGTGTTTATTATTGTAACCATGACAACAAAGGTCCCCTAACCTTAACCCAAACCATTAAATTTCCCTTAACACAACCGCGTTGTTTATGTGCCTATAAGCCTAACCAAAACATAACCGTATGTGTTGTCACATCATAAAACCGATTTATTTTTCATCAGTGATTTGTAGCGTTTTTGAAAGGCACAGATGATGCCTTCTTGTTGAAAGAGCGGCCAAATCAGAAACATGTTGTTCTAGGGCATTCTGGCCGGTACTTTGTCGTTTAATTTGGAGAACTTCTATTGTATTTACAGGTACAAGAGGCACATATTGGACAGGTCGCCAGTCTATCATAGAGTCCTTTATTTACCCCGAATACTTTTCTAGTGGCTCACTGAATGTGAGTGTGCACACATACAGTAACATTTTTTTTCTCTCGAGGGGTTTGATAACATACCCCAGGTTGAGTATATACTCATGGGATGCACTGTTCATGATCACATGCACTCACACACAGGTATCTTCAGAGAGACAGCGACACACACACACACGCAGACACCCAACCTCCAAAAACTGTGACATTTGGGCACACCTCCGCTGACAATAATGACCCTACAGAGACTTGCATCAGGCCATTATCGTCCTAATAGCTCTTTGTATCTCCACAGTGTCTGTTGACGTGTATGCAAACAGCCCCTGTGTGTTTGAGTGAGTCGAAGGTTCCTGTGGGAGCTCCCCGTGCGTGCCTGCTTGATGCCATAGCCAGGATGGATGGCAGCTCAATTGAATAAAGGGGCTCACCGCTGCACAATACAGCCAACGTGCTGAATTCACAATGAGGACTGGATTTACACCCCCCCATCTGTGTGTCTGAATTAGCATTTCTAACCCCTTTTCCAGCGCGCGTGTATGTGTGTTTGTGTGTGTATGTGCTTTCATCTCCAACTGGGACCTCTCCATAAATGCTACAGGCAATAAATCCCCAAACCTCGTGGGGAAATACTGGTCTTGTTACAGGGCAGTGTCCATGCTTTAGTGGACCGCAGCCCAGACTAAGAGTTTGTGAAAGAGAAAAGGGAAAGATGCCATCTTAAGAGCTATCAGATTCATCCTGCTTTCATAAAACTGGGTTGCTGTGGGTGTGGCAGGATGGAGTTACCTACAAAAAAGCTTGGTGGAAAATAGAAGAAGGCAAACAAGCAAGGAGAGAGAAGCAGAGGTGAGAGGCAACAAAGTAGAAATACTTAATTAGAGTTTTCAGTTTTAGTTTTACTTTTACCCCTTCCATTTGATCACAAATATTTGCACTTTCTACACATTACATTTTCAAAACAGCTTAGAATCTTAAGTTTAAAAAGAAAAAAGAAAAAAGTCGATTTCTTTGTTTATCCATCAGTGCAGATCAAGCATGACAGACGTCACAAGACGAGAAACTACAAAAGATATAACAAGATGAAGGTGTGACAACTCGAAAAAGATATGACAAAAAAGATGTTGTGAGATGAATAACAATGTAAAAGATATAACAAGACATAGATATGACAAGACAAATGAGACAAAAAAAATGGCGTAAAATATGTAACGAGGAAAAAGATGAAAAAGACGTAACAAGACAAAAAAGATGCAACAAGACAAAAATGTGACGTAAAAGACATAACAAGATGAAAAATACACGAGACAAAAAATCTGTAAGAAGACCAAAAACTACAAAAAAAATGTAACAGGATGAAAAAGACATAACAAGAATAAAACAACTTAAACACATAATAAGGCCAAAACAACATACTAAGACAAATCAAGCGCAAGACAAAAAATTATGTAAAAGATGCAACAATTTAAGTAAAAGACATAATAGATGTAACAAGATGAAAAACTAACAAGAGAATCATAAACTAACAACACTAAAAACTATGTAAAAGACATAACAAGTCAAAAAAGATGTTACAAGATGAAAAAAGACATAACAAGAGGAAAAAGACTTAAGACAAAAAGACAAACATGAGAAAAAGATATAACAAGACAAAGATGTCACAAGATGAAACAGACAGAGAGGGAGAAAAGGTAAAGTTCAGATAACTTAGCTTTTTTTACTCTTTTTTTTTTTTTTACACAAGTATCTGTACTTCTACTTGAGTACAGAATGTGTGTACTTTTCTCACCTCTGGAGGAGGGAATGAAGGGGCTAATTTAAGGCATTGACGTGTAAGGTTACAGTCAGCATTTCTTCAGGAGCTTAAAAAAGAACACAAGGTGATTCTGACAGTCTGTCATGGTCCATGCAGGAGAACACGGAGGCTAGCATCAGCCAGTCTGCAAAATCCTCCGATACTCGCTTAATATTCATTACATCGGCGTTCATGCCAAGCCGCAGTCACAGCTGACATCTTTGTTTGAAAGTTTCTGTCATTGGGATGCTAAAATTTGCACCAAACTTGAGAGAAGATTGTTTTGAAAGCGCTTTCACAGCAGCGGTGTGGAAACAACGACACAACACTAATTCCACACCTGCCATCATTATGCTCCCGATTTCTATGGCTTTCCTCACATTTTCTACAACAATAACCCCACAAAAGGCTAATTGCATGCTGCAAAAGCGTCCGCTCCTCTAAAGATTTCTAAGTCTGTCTCAGAGGGCAGGATGCTCAATTTGTCTCAAATTGACTTCTCCGAATAAGAAAGAAAAAGTATAAATTAGCTATAATAATAATTTTTGGATATCAGTGAGTGTATCTTCACACACTGAACTGTCAGCTCTCAGCATTATTCTCACTTACAAACAACTGACCGAGAGAATGAGGGGATCAATTTGTCTCAGTCTGTTTCTGGTGTGAATGGAGCCCAAATTCCTTATCTCTTCAAAACACTGAAACTCCCCGCCTGCTCTGAGCAGAGATGCTTTCATTATTTGCCTGTGAATCAGTATTTAGAGAGGGGAAAAAAAAGCCAACAGAATATGGCATTATCTGAGCGGTGCTAAACACTCCAGCTGTGTGATACGTTGTCTTGGAAAGGCTGGGTGTGTGTGTGTGTGTGTGTCTGTGTGTTTGTAGGCACACATGTGTACTTGCATGCATGTGGTGGAAATGCAAGCACTGAGCAGAGTGAAAAGGAGGTTCCGGAGCAAGCTGGTTCAGGTTTCCATGAAACGGCTCACGGAGTGCTTATTGCTTAGTGTTTCCTATAAAAACAGGCAGCCAAGGAAGGGACTTGTCACTGACATTGATTGGTACTTACAGTACCTAATAGTGCTAAATGTGTGGTTATGCCACAGAGCCAGGCTCAGCAGCCTCCCAGTGAACACGGCTGGTCACTGGGGCCATAACAGCCTCTGAGATCCAACACAGACCCGTTTCAGGACAGGGATCAGGCTACAGTACCAAGGTGGTTTTCTTGTGGGGTTGAGTTAACCGAGCTAACGGCAGTTATTGGTTACTTAATTTATCAACAAGTAAAGCTATCTTTCCATCAGGAAACTCCTTGGTACTTCATTCCCTGTCAGTCTCATAGGCTGTGTTTGTCCCAGTGACCAGCTGTGTTCACTGGGAGGCTGCTGATCCCAGTTCTGTTGCCCACTAACAGAAGCTAATAGTGATGGTCAGCTACTTTAGCAAGTTTCTAAAGCTATCTGTCTGGAAACTCTATAATTAAATAAGGGAAAGTTGGAGCTGAGCAGACAGAGGAAACCAGAAAGTGGCAGTTTCTGGCAGTTTGCGGTCAGGTAACTTTAGCAACAAGTAAAGCGTTCTTTCAACCAGGAAACTCTGTAAATAACCTTGGTACTGTAATCCCCCGTTCTCTGTCACGGTCAGCTATTTTAGCAACAAATGAACTCTAAAGCTAAAGCTAAAACCAGGAAACTCTGTAAACTGAGGCTGTGTTTGTCCCAGTGGACATCAGAGGGGAAAACCAAAAGCTCTCCCTGGACTGAGAGCTCTCAGTAAACACAGCTGGATCAGGTCCAAAACACTGTATGAGATGAGTGGAGGCCAGATTGACGACGGTGAATAGACTACAGTATAAAGGTGGATTTGTTGCTGGGTTTGGCTTCTAGAGCTGAGTTGTGGCTAAGTGTTAGCTAAGTTACTTTAGCAACAACTAAAGCTGTCTTTCAACTTAAAAACTCTGTAAACAACCTTGGTACTATATTCCCTGTTGGTCTCAGGGCTGTGGTGGTCCCGAAGTCCTTCTGTGGTCATTGTCCACTAATGGCAGCTATCAGTCATGACTAGCTAAATTAGCAGCAAATAAGCTGCTAAAGCTATTTTTTTCACCAGGAAACTCCATAAACAACCTCAGTACTGTACTCCTTGATGGTCTCAGAGGTTGTGTTTGTCCAGGTGAGAATGCTTGTTAATGGCTGCTAACAGGAGCAAGCAAGCTGTTAAAACTATCTGTCCACCAGGAAACTGTAATTAAATCAGTGAGAGCTGGTGCTGAGTACCTGGAGGACATCAGAGGGAAAACCAGACAGCATTTTCTCCACAATATATGATCCAGTTTCACCCAAATCCATGAATAAAGTTGTAAAGTTCTGTTTCTTTGCAGTGAGGCCCCTGGAAACACTCCAGTCCGTTCCGGTGAATGGATGTATTTTCCCTCCATGCTCCGGTGGCATCACAGGCGAGAAAGTGTTTCATTTGACACCCTCAAGTGCAGGATGAATCATCAACAATTTTTAATCATTTCCCCAAAAAAGACTAACTCTGAAATTCCATTAAAATACTACAAAAGAGCTTTTTTTTGTCATTGTTGGGCCAGATACTGGTGTATAGATGACATGTAGTGCAATAAATATGTCAATAAAAGCACTTAAACCTTTTGACTTCATGGGAACTTTAAGTGTATCTGCACAAAGCTCATCCATGGGATCTCTGTGAACAGAAACTAGAGCACCAACACACACATGCACACACACACTTCCACAGTGTACACTACAAAGCAAAGCCAGCACTGAGTCAAGCCTCCAGTCTCCCTCTTCATCTCCTCTTCTCAGCACTCTCCTTCTCCTTTTTTTTTTTTCATCTCTTTCTCTCCATCTGTGTCAGTGGAGGCTGTTACGGCTCAATCAGGCTCACAGAGACGCTCAGGAGCACCTACTCTTTGTCTGCCGTCACCCTCGCTCAGAAGTAAGTCACCTCTCTTTCTTTCTTCTCTGCTCCTTCTTCTCAACTGAGCGTGCATTCGCTTGTCCGATAAAACTAAAGAGGTGAGACGGGGATGTCACTCTGCGCCTCTTTCTCTCTCCCTCTCACTGTCCTCTCTACTCCTCGTCCCCTGTTTGCTATCTCGTATGAATAGCTCGTGCACAGACTGATGAACAACCAATCTATATTCTGTGGAGATTACAGGGGCTTTGTGAAAGTGAAGGCGAGGAGAGAGTCATGTGAAATGTAAACAGGAAGATATTGATTAGCATTCTGAACTCTGATTCAAAGTGCGGTTTTGTCAATTTGTCTGTGTTCCTGTGTTCATGTCAAGTCTATTAGTCTGTCTGCCTGTTGATGACTTCTGACCGCTTACTTTCACTGAACCTCTGGATGTGTTTCACCCTTTACTAGTCACGATGCATTAAGATGCCGAGCGAGTCACAGATGAGATTTGGTTGCATTAAAAATTAATGTCCAGAAACAAGAAGCTGCATTTACATCCACTAGACGGGCGCAACATCTATCAATGCTGTCATGCACTCGTAGAAATGAGAGTTACAAAAGGGTTCTTCCTGAGGGGCTGAGGTTCTATCTTGAACCATTTTCCTCTGAAGGGTTTGTCAAGGGTTCTTTGTAAGACTAACAGTTCCATCAAGAATCATTTTCATCAAAACAACCATTTTTGGAAAACAGAGTTCTTTAAGGATTGTTGAAAACCTTGAGGAATGCTTTCATAACGATAATTAAAAGGGTTCTTGGTAGAACCTCCTGCATGAGTTCTAGATAAAACCCTTGAATCTAAAAAGGTTCTAGTAGAACCCACTGAGTGTGTTCAAGATAAGGCCCTTGGACTATGTAAAGGTTCTCAGTAGAACCTCCTGGGTGCTTTCTAGATAAAACCCCTGGAATATAAAAGGGTTACTGATAGAACCTCATGGGTGGATTCTACGTAAAACCCTTGGAATCTAAAAAGGTTCTTGGTGGCACCCACTGAGTGTGTTCTAGATAGAATCTTTTGAATATATGTGGGTTCTTGATGTGGGTTCAAGAAAACTTGGGTGGGTTCAAGAAAAAACCTTCAGCTCTAAAAAGGTTCCTAGTAAAACCCTGTGAATGTGTTCTAGATTAAAGCTTTTAAATATAAAAGGATTCTTGATAGAACCTTGTGGGTGGGTTCTGGAAAAAAACTTTGAAATCTTAAAAAGTTCTCAATAGAACCCTGTGAGTGTGGTCTTGATAAATCCCTTGGAATATAAAAAGATTCTCAGTCGATGGGTTCTTGTTAGCACCCTTGGAAGGCAGAATGGGTCCAGATAGAATCATCTGAGGCCTCTGGGCAGAACCATAGAAGGGTTCTAGGGGGTTCTGGGTGAAAACTTTTCACAGATGGTTGTAGGTAAAACCCTTTATGTTGGATTCTATGTAGAACTCTCTGAAAGGGGTTCAAGTGTAACCTTTTATAAAGGTTCTACCAGGAAACAAAAATGGTTCTGCAATGGAGACTAGCCTGAGAACCCTGTATGGTTCTAGTTAGCACCTTTATGTCTGTGAGTGCACTGACTCATGCGTGTCTCTGTCTGTCTTTCATACGGGCGTGTGTCTCAGTGGCTTAGCGTCCTGCTGGCTACAAGGACAACCTAATCAGGTTGCCATTGGCAGTGCCGCAGGAGTACAGTTTTTGCATCTCGTTGCTTATTTCATTGACTTATGGTTGTGATGGCTGGCAGCCTATCAATGCGGAGTAATTACAATAGGCCAGTGTGAGGTTGAATAATTGATGTGCTTTTTGGAGCTGATGTATGCTGAAAAACCTATCTGCCTAGAGTCCCGTCAGTAGTTTATCATGGGGTGAGAGAGGGGAGAGTGCAGCCTGACTGCCAATGCTTAGTGCTGTAATAATGATGCCGGTCTGGGCCTGTCAGCACCAGGAACACTGGGAGTTAGCTCCCACGCTGGTTGCAGCTCAGCTATCAGCTTTAGCCTTGCCCCAGATCAATACCTCGAAGAGGAATGGTTCCAAGCAAAAGACACTCCCAGAGTCTTTGACTGTCGATCTGCCTCCTGTTAGCAGCGTCAGCCGTGCATGATGGCTCCTCGTCGCTTCTTATTAGAAGATTAGCGACAAGGTGAGGTGTATTTTTGGAATTTTAAGAGTCACCTGTAACAAATGATGAGGTGAACAACTGTTTAAAAGAAAAGTTACCCGTGGATTCTTTAACTAGGCAAAAGTTGGTGAGCGCATTAGGGTTGGGTACCAAACTCAGCACTTTTAACAGCACTGATTATGTAGGAACTAACAAGTACCGATTCGCATTAAATCAATCTAAGCTAAGTTTCAGCGTTGTTACACTTTTTGAAACTCTTAATGGACAACGCTCGCTGCCATATTTGTAATGCAAAATGTAAAGCTGGCCAGGGCAAGCACGTCTAACCAAACACAAAATACATCTAAAAGCTGAAGAGTGCAGCGTGTTTGAAAGAGTTTGGAGTGGACTTTTAGAGTCATTTAGGGCTCATACATGTTGTACAGTGCCAGAGACAGATTGTGATATTTGTCAGAAATCTGGAGAAATACAGGAGAATTTTGATTTCGAGTGGAAATAGGGAGAGGGCAATTAAAAAAAACAGGAGTCTCCTGGGAGAATCGGAAGGGTGCAAAGCATGCTCTCCATGGAAACTTTAACTGAGGCGTCAGCAACTTCATCGACATCTTCAAGTGAATAATTAGATAAGTAATAATTAACAAGTTGTCACTGCAGATAACAGGACTGTTTTCACTGTCTTGGTTGACGTTGGCTTAGCATTTATACTAGTGTTAGAAGTGTTTTGCAGCATTATGTAGCATTTGTCCAAAAACCTTAGTATGAAACCAACATTAGGGCATTGTATACTCTTAAAGGGGATATATTACAGTATGCAAGCACAGCAGTGGTACTGACAACAACATAACAGGAAGGACATCACATAGTATGCTTCCTCTGAGACTCAAACAACAGTGTTAAATGCCCTGGACACAGACTGACAGGCAGACGGTTGTAAGGTGGTTTTGTTCCAAATGTTCTAAATAAATAACAGTGTTGAAATTAAGAAGTTTGGACTTATTTTTTACAACTCAAATTACAGTTTTGTCATTACAAAGAGAGTATAGAAAAAAAGGGAAAAGCAAACTATATCTAATCCGAGAAGGCTTGTTATTTGAGGTACCAGTGAGACGATGAAATATGATGGGACGTCTGGTTTGAGTAATTGATCCAGGACTTTGAAGGCTATTCAGATCAGAAAAACTTCACAGTGGTTTGTATTACGAGGGTTTTACAACTCTGGAGAGTCATCAGAGCAGCTGTCATTTTATCCTCTGTCTCAACTGTCTTGAGGTAAACAGAACAGATCGGTCAATGAAGTCAAGTGTCTGAAGCAGAGCCATATTCAGAATTTGACCGCGGGATGATTCTTTATCGATTCCCTTATTGATTCCTGATCAATTTTCTTTATGGAATAAAGTAGGCCTGCACAGGTTTTCAGCATCAATTCAACTGTTTTATATCTGAGTCTGAACTCAGTGTAGGAGTGGAGTAGAGAAAAGGCTCTCCAACATGACTCTTTCTTGTGGAAAGTTTCCGGCGGTGTAGACGCAAGTTTGACATCATTGTCACAAAAACATGGCAGCATTGATAAAAGGAATTTATAAGCTCAGAGGCACACAATTCCGATGGATGGGACCATTTGGAGCCAGTTCTCAACTGGAACTGGTTCTCCCCGTGGAAGACTTACTTGTGGAAGCCCTTTGCATTGATGCCAACAGTGATTTTCAATTCTTTTCAACTCTACTTTCTTTCAGAGGCTGTAGTAGGCTCAGTTTTAAAGCTAGAAGACACTAGAAGATATTATATGAAACTAAAAGACCTAAGAAATAGATAGGCACAAACCATGCCGTGCTAACTTGTCAAGAAGTTGGCTAAATACTCTCCAAATTTAGGCTAAATTTTGGCAAGTGATAAACTATCATGCTGATATTCAAAGGATTCCTTTTACATCTCACCTCAAGATAACTGAATGAAAATGGGTTCTGCCCTTTACAGACATGCCTGCTTTATGCTATTCCCATGCAATTTGGGACAAAAACCACTTATTTCAATGCAGTATAAATGTGTTATTTTTACAGATTCTTTTTGAATATTTCTGCACACTGCGTACCCTGTATAGGATTGGAATATCATCGATTGAATATGGCTGCAAAGCTGAGACTCTTGTGCATTCAGTGAGCCCAGTTTTATTCATGTGTGATGATGATGACTATATTGACAAGAAGAGGGTCTCTTAGAAATCCCCACAACAGAAGTGCCTACCATCCAATCACCGAAAAATTCGATTTTTACAGAAATCTCCAAAATGTCAGTTTTTCATGTCAGACCAAGCATTTATTTTTCTGCCATGTTCCCCAAGGTCTCGGTGTCTAAATGTGGTATTTTGGAGAGTGTTTTGACCGTTTCTATCAATTCTCGAGTGGTCAAAAATGGTTAAATTTCACACTAAATCTGTGTAATAAATAGTATCAGCCCAAAAACTGTTGCAGCAACTAATGAGACATATGTGATCATCATATACTTCAGCCATAATGTTCTACATCCTTACACTCTTAACTTTGAAAAGGTGCCTAAAGAAAACACAATGTTTATATTCTAAAAGAAGTGAAAATGTAGCACATCTCAATTATTTATTTGGCTCACATCACAGTGAGTGATGTGAGCCAAATAGATAAGTGAAATGTAAGTATTTTATCCTCCTTGACTTGAAGACTTGAGATGTGCTACCTTTTAAATTTTTTGGAATGTGTTCACTGGATTTTGACTCTAGCACTCCACTGAGAACATCACTGTTGAAACACAACCTCCTTTTCTAAATTCAAAACACAATGTTTATTCCAGATTTATGACACTAAAACTTGACATGCAGTGCTGAGCTGCATCTTAAATTAATCTGAAGGTTCACAATTTTCAGTTGATGTATACCTCTATGTGACATTTGCTGGTGCAATACATCCTCATACCTAAACGCCTGAATAGGTCGATTGTCAGTTACTCCCAAAACAGCATATATCATGGGTACTGACAGCGGCAGGCTTACTGGACCTTAGCTATGTTACAGGTCACGTGACATAACTCATGTGGTTTATGGTTGCAGTTTGGTCAGGTTTAGGCACAAAAATTACTTGGTTAGGTTTTGGTATATATAACTTTACGTTTACTTTTTGTGTCACACAGAACTTGAAGCCCGGTCTCCTGAGTGAAACTTCTGTCCTCTTCCAAATGCGGACTCCTTATACCTCTCCTGTCATATTTACTACGTCCACCAGGGGGCGCCACCCATAATCTGACATATCAGTCATGATAATCTGCTTGCATTTTCCACCAAAACACATGCTCTTCTGTTGAGGATGGGCTGACTAGCAGGCTAGGAGGGTTACTTTAAAAAAACATTAATTAATTAACTTAAATAATATAATTAACAAATATAATTAGTAACCTAATCCAACTATCACAATATTAAAGTAATTTAACTTAATTACTTTTAATTACTTTAGGATTACCTCAATATCAAATAGTGAAATTGTTTAGCCTACTATTATGCTTTATGATTGTTGTTAGATTTATTAAATTGTCCAGATATTCTTTTCTTTGTTCTGGCAAATGCAGGCTTATATTAAGCCTGCAATAATTATGCAATAATTGCAATAATTATGCACTTTTAATTGTACTTTGTTTAGAACCTGTGCATTCTTCCCACTTAAACTTCAAATAAACTGACATAAACTTGTTCTGGTCTAAAGCCTCTGTTTTTATCCACACGCTATCCTGGTTACCAGCATCATCACCACCTACAGTCCCAAAATATTTTCAGTAGTCACAGTATTGATAAGTTAGCTAATGTAGCTAATGTTAGCAATTGGTCTTACCTGTTTTTTCACAGCTGAGGGTAGAACTTCACTGTACTGTGATGTTGCTGATTTAGAGACAAAATAATACCAAAATTTTGCCCCAGTGAGGCATTTTTTCATTAGAGGCCATGATAATGATTTGACTGCAACATTATCGATGTTTCACTGAGACCAGAGTCACATGCACGCATGCGCATGTTTGTATGTTGTTCTTTAAAATTGTTATCCCGATAAGTAATCTCCATTTTTACTAAACGTATCTGTAATCAGATTACGTCTTTTTATAACTTTTTATAACAAAACACTGCTGGAGTTTCACATGTTCACTATGTTTTAAAATTAGTAATCTTTCACTTACATTGTTTGGGAGGTTCTGCAACACTGTTCCCTGTGAAACTCCAGCAGTGTTTTGTGGACTAACAAAAAACCCCTGACCCTCAATCGGCATGAGGGTAAGTAGATAATGATTGAATTGTCATATTTGGGTGAACTATCCCTTTAATGAGATACAGTTATCTTTATTGTATCCTGATTATGTAATCCAGCTGCATGTAATCTGTTACTCTAGCCTGCTGACCTGCTATTTCCCTCTAGAGACCCCCGTCCACCCCGAAAAATGACAAAAATATCTGTATAACAGGGAGGGATGGAGCCTCTTCATGCAGCGCTAATGTCCGACTGAGGATCTCATCTGTGAAACTACACAATGGTCCTACCTGATCTATTTCTGCATCATTCTGTGATTTCATGGATTTCTCAGAACGACTCTCAAGATGAGTGGAATGAAATTTGTGCGGTGCATCGGCCAATTAGTCCAAGAACACCATTGTTCTTGGACCGCTGGGTCAGTCTTCCGTTATAACGAATTTCTTCCCTTGAAGAATGATTCACATAATGAGTCATTTTACCCATCAAGATGTCACATGATGTACCTTTAAGCAGTCACAAGTGAGAACAAGAAAAATATAAAGGACATGACTCTACATCCCGAAACAGGGCATGTCGTTTGTTAAGTATGGATCAGAATGGCGTGCTACAAGTGCACTCGTTTTCCTCCGCCTCTCTGTTCCATTTAGACGTAAAGCACTTCAGAAACCTCAATAAATTCTATTCCATATCATTCTGTGCCAGACAAGGGTCACAAACAGAGGTTTTGCTACTGTCTACCATGATTTCTTCTTCTTTCCACTGAGGCGAATAATCTCTCTCTTTTGCTTAGTTGCCAAGGCTTGGCTCAGACTCTCGGTCAGTCTGCCGCTCTCTTTCCTTCCCTTACTCTATCTCGCTGCAATGCCCGCAAGCCCCAGAGCCAAACTCCACCCTGACTCACTCACACAGCATCCATTATGTATAGGCCAAAAATTGAAGAATAACAGGCTTGGGGCAAAGAAGTAAAACATAAATAAAGTACAACAAATTTAGGAAAAAAGAAAGCAGCATTGGTTAAATCTATATTTGGCATGCTGTCTGACAGTGTATGCCTCTTCAGCCTCATAATAACATCGATATTATGAGATATTATTTCTGTATGACTGCAAATCAATTGTGGAGTCAAACATGGACCACAGATGTTGAAGAAATTGAAAGATTATTTTGGAGTGCAAATGTAAAAACAAACAAACAAACAAAAAAAAACACTCAACCCCTTACGAGCTTGCACATTCATTAAGAGTTCATAAATAGACAGGAGCGTCTGCACCATATCAGGCACATGGCAACCTGCCAAACCTGGGTGATATTTTTGAGCACCACATTGGTCTACGGTGAGACACCACGGTTATGAACGCACACACACACGCACACATGCACAATATCAATAAATAGTCACTGAGATGTACTAACAAGGGAAGGAGAAGTATGAGTAATGCTAGAGGAATTAAAAGATGTCTTGACAGAAAGCGTAGAAACAAGTCACAGATAAGATGGCAAACTGATGAAATATTTTTTTCCTATTATCCAGGTTAAATGCACAATATGTTAGTAGTATTTTTAATCAGAAATTATATCCAATAAAAGTGTTGATTAATGACAACAAATTGTCCAGTTTATCATGAACTATTTCTGTGCTTTTTATGCTAATGCACACTCTGTCACAGACACAAGTAGGAAACTTGGTGCAATAATTTGGTTTATGTTGTGCGCTCTCTGCAGCACGTGAAAACACTGTCCTCCCAATGTCCTCTTGTTGGGCACGGCTGTGGCTGACTGTATTTATTCTTCTCACTGTAACCATACGGAAAAGTCGTAGAGTGGATCTATTTTCACAAACTGTGTATTTATTTCCTGGCTCGCTCGGCCCAGACCGGCTCTCCTTACAAGGATCTCTATCGTGCCACTTCACATTTGGCTTTCATTTTATGCTAAGAGAACCCACAACCACATGGTCCTTCCTCCCACAACTAGAGATGGAGCTTAAATAGGCTGTAGGACATGAAGCCAAAAGTGTCCTCCTTTGGCTGAAAAAGGAGAATACTGTGCATATTCATGCAAACAGAAAATCTGAATTAATTTACAATGCAAATTATAAACAAGCACAACTTCGTTTAGACGAATGCTCATTGAATATATGGCAGACTTCTACTGATTATCCTCCTTTGCTCCATGGTGAGCTGAACTGTTTTTTTTTTTTTTTCCCCAAAATACATTAACTGAGGTTTCTGGCTGTAACAACAGGGTCTTTTTCAACAAGCCATGCTCATTCTAGCTGTACAAAGAAAACTGTTTTTGTATCTCCTCCCCTTCTCATCAACACAAAGATGAGGTTAGAAGGTCTCTCCCGCTCCATCTTTCATCTGATAAAAATACCAGCTACAAGGTTTTCTTCTCTTCAAGGAGAATAACATCCTCTTAATACATTTTCTGATACGTTCTTTTGAAAATCCCCCTGCCTCTCTGATACACCATGTCTCTCATTTAGGCAGGTCTTTACAGAGCTGCCAATAGAAATGTATTTCCTTTGCCCAAGGCAATTGCTGGAGGGCAGAGAGGCATGCACGTGAGATAATGAAGGGAGCATGTGCACACACACATTCCAGGAATGACTTTCCAATATAGCACAAAATAAATTAGTTCGTGCAGTATATTGAATCATCTGCGTGTGGATCATATCAGTAAAAGTACCAGTGTGGTTCAGGATTGCATCTCTTATTTTGAGTCATAACTTTAGGGCCCCGACACACCAAACTGACCTTAAAGAACTATCATCTACAGAGGCTGATCTGTTCCACTAAAGTTGCCCTTTAACTACTGTACAAAGACTACAAGATGCAAGTATGGTCTTTTCCAGTGTGAAAGGTAAAAGTCCGTTGCAATCAGAGGTACGCAGCAGAGAGGCAAACTAAAACATGTGTGCCACAGCTTCAGAAAACTGGCACCATGAAGTTTTTGCTTTGCTTTGCTCTGGTATTGTAATCTTTTAGTGGTTGAAGGGGAAAAGATGAGATGAACAGAACAAATAAAGAGCAATCATACCAAATAGGTTATCATTTAGACAGCAATCTACATCAATGTTGCCTAGTTACATTACATCCATAAACCATATAATAAATAGACTAGTCAACCAAGTCTCTGCATGTCACCCAGAGGTTTCTGAAGAGCCGTTTTGAAGCTCACAGTGCGGTGGCTCTGGATGTAACTGTCTTGGCTGCATCCAACTCGTTAACTCCCAGCTACTCTAAAAATGGGCACAGTGATGGAGCTGAGGCTGCAAAATGAAGCAGCTATCTGGGATGGTACTCACCTGTCACTGTTTTTTGTACCAGGTAATAAACATGTTTATTTCTCGTTGTAAAATCGGCCATTTTAATATGGAAGTCTATGGGGATTGATGCTTTTGGAGCCAGCCTCAAGTGACCATTCGAGGAACTGCACTTTTAACTTCACCAACATGAGCTTAATTAAGATGTGACCATACGCTGCTTTTTCAGGTCCTCCAGCAACATCTTTTAACCATCTTCAAACTTTGGTTTTCATTTCAAGCTGAGCCTAGCACATAGCGTAACTATGAGCAGAAAACAGGAAAGGAGGAAGTTGACAGAGGTTCTGCTCTTATTGGAGCACAGAATGAAAAGGGACGGGGACTCAGGACAGGTCAATTACATGTTTGGGCTCTCTAACCTGCTAAGATGAGATGTTTGTGAACACAAACAGTCGGTCAACTGATTGCAACAAGTAACCACAAAATCCACAGACTCCCTTTAAAAAAATTGCAGAATATCGAGAGTTGATGAGTGAGGAGAAACTAATAAACTTTGCAAAAAAGCTTCAGCAAATTTTTAATCATTTGTGCCTTTTTGTAAATTCGGCATTAAATCCAATACATGAAGTCAGTTGCTGCATTGCTGTACAAATGGCTACTCCTGTCTAAAGTGGGTCTTATCTGTTGACATTTAATAGCTGTTTGCCCGCTAAATGTTATGACAGAAACATTTTATTAACGGTAAACATTTCAAATTTTACAAATACAGTAAGCGGCATCCAATCTCTGTCACCCGTGGAGAAAGTCTGCAGACTTTCTTAAAAAAAAAAAAATACGGGTTTATTTGCATGTAGAACAGGGAGGTGAGATCCGATCACAAGTGGTCACTCGATATGCATGTGGAGACGTACTTTATTGCCAGGTGTGTGCTGATGCACTCCACTTATGATCTATGACCCGAGACACATGTGAATAGCAGGTGTAAACAGGCTCTTTGTCTCTGCCCAGACGTCTCTCTCAAGGACTCATTACCTACCTGTCATAAAGATGTCTGTTCTTCTATTTAACTCCCTGTATCTCATTATAACAACCCCTGGTCGGTTCAGAATGTGTGTGTAATTGAAAGGATATGTAGATAGTGGGACAGTGAGGTGAGGAAGACCTCCTCTCCTCTCTAAGACAGTTTTATTACATCTTTATTCCATTAACAGCAGCTTCATGCAGTCTGGAAGTCTCTCCTTTCTCCTGCAATAGGTGAAGTCATACAAATTTTTTAATTAGCTTGAATAGAAAATGACTAAAGAAGGTAAAAAGTCAATACTGTAGAGCATTGGGGACTTGAGCTTGTATAATTAATGTCCTTGCATACGGTAGCTTGCCAGCAATAGATCTCCCTAATAGCCACACATTGTGAAATATATAATGGAAGGTGGTTTAGCACGGCCTCCCAGTCCGCCATCCTTACACTGAAAAGTTTGTTAGAATATAATTACATTAGCATATTTAAACTCCCTGTGCTTGTAAAATGAAATATCACAAAACATTACATAACCACACTACTGTATAAATGTGACATTATGTGTGTGTCACTTGCAGCGTCAGCCCGTTTTTGTGAGGCTTCACTTTTATTCTCATTTAAAGTTTGTTGTTTCACAGACAAACAGTTGTAAGAAGCCGCTGACTATCAAGTACTTTAAACAAGCATTTAAAAAGGCTTAGAGGCTGTTGATTTTACAAGATGTGCAAAGATGAAATACATGTGACTGCCAGTCTACTGTACTTTTTTGGCCATTTTTGCCTTTATTGGATAGTGCAGCCGAAGAGTAGACAGGAAAGGGGGCAGAGAGAGAGGGGATGACACGCAGCAAAGGGCCGCAGGCGGGAGCCGAACCAGCGGCCACTGCAGAGGACCAACAGCCCCCATACACGGGTTGGACGCTCCACCAACCGAGCTAAACGTCCACCCGCCAGTCTACTGTACTTAATATAATGAAGATACAGTTTAAATTTGAATAAATCTGAATCTAAAGCTTTACTAAATGAATAAATCACAATAATTTAAACAGAAGAAATTAACATTGAGTCAGTGTATGCACAAATCAATAATAAAGAGAAACTGCTTTATACTCCATTATATTGGAATGTAGAATTACAGTATAATAAATCCAATGAGTAAAATGTTATCATAATCACTAAAAAACTATGACAGAAAACCCAAACACTCAACACTCAAAGCTATACTGTAACATTTCTGCATTAAAATGTCTAAAAACACCAAACCTATGTTATATATTTCATTGATGGTCGAACCCTGAGAAATCCATAAATTATTCAAAGTAACTGGACATTTCACACCAGCTTCTAGTTGCTATAACCTCTGGGAAAATACTTAGAGGGTGAGCCAAAGAGTGAGGGAGGAAGTCAGCCAACATTACTCAATGCAACATGAATGAAACTTTATTATTAAGTCATCTGTGAACACGATCTTGTGGGAAAACAAAGGATATGTCAGAGACAGAAGAAGGAAATTTGCAACCTTGACCAGACAATTGTTCAAAAGTGAGGACAACAACTCCCATGATCCCACACCACTTTACAATGTCATCAAACTACTTCTATTGTTATTGTTTTAATGTGAGAGAGACCACTGGTAGCAGATCTTGCATATTGTAAATTTAAGGGGACCACATTTCTAATAATAGTCTGATTCCTGTCACATTTAAAGATCATGTAAAGGACAAAGGGAGTTTTTCTTTGAAACATATTATACATGTTAGAAAATAGTCCCTGAAAACATGTGAAAAGACTGAGAACTGCGTAGTACTGAACTGTGGAGTTAGAACGTTAAACTGTAGTTTTTTGGGCGGACCTGGTTCGGTGACATGCCAGAGCCATGATGCACCAGCACTATATAAGCCCCACGACCTGACACACAAACGGCAGCACCTCAACCTCCCTGCCTCAGTCCAAATCAGCCCAGCAGTTCACTTCAGCTCACTTTAGTTCCAACAACCCAACACAGAAGAAAAAAAAAAATCTTGTCACCGTTCTCTGGTGGCTCAAAGATGTCTGGAAATGTCCAGTAACGCTAGACAGAGCGTCCATTTTTCAGGCTTTTTTCAGGTTTTAGTGGTGTTTGACACTGAGATAGCGGAGCAGACACACACCCAGTGTTTCAGAGCAGAGATTCTAATTTTATATACTTAGCAACATTTCTTAATCATACAAATTCTGCTGGGTGATTAAGAACATGTTACTGATTTGTTCCAGACTCAGAACACACATTTATTGTTGTTTTAGATTATCTTTAATGCATCCGATGTAAGTTTGCAGTCTTTTGTTAAACAGGTATCAAAAACATACCAGATTGCATGCAGGAAACCATCATAAAATATAACATAATTATATAATAAAATATAAAAAAAATTGTATGAAATAAAACTTAGTAGTTGTGGATGATAAGGATTGTGTTATTCCTGTTTCAAGCCGCTTGAAACACAAAAGTTACAACACTAAAATTCCACCTTAAATTTCCAAGCAGTGTGTCACCGGCACGCTGTGGCAAGTTTTGCCGTCAAGCATAATGCATTCATGTGCTGAGATGATGGAGGTGTCCTATGGTACACTGGAAACAGGTCAGTAGTAAATCTAATCTATGTTTACATTTAGAGCACTCTGGAGTGTGTGTGTGTGAGTGTGTGTGTCAGTGGTCTGGGGTGGCAGCGGTGGCTGATAAGCTGACCAGCTGAGGGCAGGAGACACCGGCGGCCCTGAGGTGGGTGGAGACGGTGAAGGCAGCAGAGGTAAAAGTCGATGTGGCTCTGCTGAGGGCTGAGGCTTCGGGTGCAGCACTACATCTTATCTCCTGTTGCCTCTCGGCAGACCTTCAGCTCTGATCCAGATGCAGGTCATTTAGAGTGCAGAGGGCAACTCTCAATCAAAGCCACTGGCCTCCTGGACGATTCCCTGTAACCTCACACATACTGATTTATATGAGGAGAAATGTCAGCAGTGGCTGTGTGGCTCAACAGTCATCAGTGTGTGTGTGTGTGTGTGTGTGTGTGTGTCTGGTTTATTCTAAACAGTCTAAACATGGGAGGTGGGCTGAAGGAGACTTATTATGCTTTTCATCATTTTCTGTCATATATATGATGTTACAATGTTGGATGTTCATATTGAACGTGGCCAAAGTTGCAAATAATGTGGTGAATGTGAGCAGAACCTTTCAGGCTGCTCTGAATGCAACATGCAAGCACAGAATTATACATCATGTCTGCCTGGTATACAAATGGCTAAACTAACCTTAGCATTGGATTTATCTGAGCTCATAAACTATATGATTCACAAATCTCGTAGCCCGATGTGACTGCTGACATTTTGCATTGCATTACATTTACTAGCGAGGCCGTAGTGTGTCTTTAATGTTGTGTTATAGAGTTTGGGGACCTCTGAAATACTTTCCTGCTATCACTCTCGGTCTTGTCTGAAAGAGAACCCTTGACTTGTGAAACTATCACAGGATTTGTACGCATTGTTTCTTTATTGTGCTCGTTATACAAACGTTAAAATGATCACTCTCGCAAGATCTTTAGCTGGTCTGAGGTTCTCTTCAAGACTCAACCGTCAGTCTTTCTCTCCTCTGCTTGTGTCACTTCCATACATCTATGGTTGCTTTTGGCTGCATCGTCACACACAGCTGTTCAAGTGCGCTCAGCAGTAAATGAGGTGTATATATATAATAAATAATATTTTGAGCACAGCGCTCGGTGGCAACCAAGGGTAGCTTCGCCACTTAGTCGGGTGCACAACTGTCTCCATAGGAGAACAATGGGACAGCCAGCACAGAGCAGTTTTACTGCTGATTATGTGTGGGGGAATTTAATGCTTTGTCAGATGTGATGGAGAGTTAAATAGTTTCTGGTTTTCCCTCTACAGCTGCTCGGCTCTGTGTGATTCAAAGTTTCTGATGGAAAGGCATCTTTACTTTTCACTGGAGTAACTAACTGCCACTGCTAGTTAGTCGTACAGTCTTCCAGTGTGTTGAGCTCTCAGACTGAGCAGAACTAGCTGTATCGATAGCTGAGCTAACTAGCAACCAACCACTAGTAGCAGCTAACCACTAGCAACAAGTAAAGCTTTGTCCATCAGGAAACTCTGTAAATTGCTGAAGTCTGTGAAGGTTCTCAGTCATCCAGGTCATGGTATTCGTAGCAAGGGCAAGACAAACCTTGCTACGAGTAAATGCTGAGGGTTGAGACAGACTAGCCAGACAACATTAGAGGGAAAATCAGAAAATATTGAGCATAAAATGTGATCCAGTTTCATCAAAATCAGTGAATAAAGTTCTAAAAAATGATGTGCTTGTGTGCAGAAACAACTTTGCTCTGGCTGTGTTATCATTTTTACAACCAAAATGTTGTCTCATTTGTGGCCTGATAAACAGTAAATTCCTCAAATTAAATGCCCATATCACGATTTTCCATGCTAAGACATTGCCCAGAAGCACTGGGTGTTGTAGTCTGGCATAGCTGATCTATAACTAACTTTTTATTTATTTCATTAATTTATTTAACCTTTATTTAACCAGGCAAGTCATTAACAACAAATTCTTATTTACACTGGCAGCTTGGCAAAAAGCAAGAGCCTCTTGGGGAAAGCGGGCAGAGACTAAAAGGGTAACTAGCAAACTAGCAGCTAAAGTAGCCGCTAACAAAAGTGAAACTATCTGTCCATCTGACAAATCTGTAAATAGCTGAAAGGAAAACCAGAAAATATTTTCTCTGTGATAAATAATCAAGATTTGCTAAAGTCAGTGAATAAATTTGATTTTTTTGTTCAGAAATCAGAGAGAACCAGCATTCACAAACACTCTGGCCTGCCTGTCTGCAGGCTTCGGTGAAGTTGGAAGACAGGAGCTAAAATGGCTTGTTAGAGACAGAGGATGAAGTGAGGGGCTGTATAAAGGACCAGTGCAAGATAAATAAGGATGTTTTTGAACTATGAATCATGCAGAGCTACTCTAGAGGAATCCCAGAATAAAAGTATAGAGCAGGAAAGAAACATAATAGGTCTCCTTTAATTTGTTTGTATTTTCATACACTTTTAGGATATGAATGTGAGTTTCTTAGCTCTGTCTTGGACTGTCAGTCTGCCCTGATGTTTTCCTACTTTCTAGGGAATATGCCAGCCCTAAAAATTAATAAACAGTGACTCAGTATATTAATATCCTGTCCTGAAATGATCAAGAAGTCTCAGTGTGAGCGTGAGTGCAGCTTTAACTAAAAAAGAAGGAGCTGAATCAAGTAGGGGTTCAGCGTCTTGCTCAAGGACACTTCAGCTGGACAGATGCTTGACTGTCTCTAGCTGAAGAACCTTTTTTTTTTTTTCAGCACCACCCTGCAGCTCTGCCATAACCACTCATGTACCCCCGAGCAGTGTGAGTCTGCCTGTGTGTGTGTGTGTTTTTCTGCACACACATGCATGTGAAGCTGTATAGTATTGCAGAGAAGAGTGGATTTGTGCTGTTTATTCAATATTGCCAAGAATACCACTGCTTTAAGCCACCTGGGTAAACAGGTTATTGCCATATCAATCATTTACAGCGACATCCAATGGTCGAGACCACAGACAATATTGACCAGCAGACTGACAGAGATTAATGCTGCTGCACATAAACAGGCCTCTCCACCACCTCCTCCACCCATCCCTCTCTCCAGACTCCATCTATTTCTTCGCTTCTCTCTTCTCCCAATCATCTGTTTTCTTCTCCACTCTTTCGATCATTTGTTTTCTCTTCTGTTCTTTTCATTTCCCACTTTCTGCCCTATTCTTTTGTTATCTATTTTCTTTTCTTTTTCAACCTCGAACATGAACGAGTCTCTTTATGTGAGTTGTGACTTCAGCCTGACCCTTAAAGCCGAAAGTTGGATTATATTAAGCATTAAGGAAAATATGAATAGAAGAAAATAATGACTATAATTACTAAGAATTAATCTGGTTCAAACCAGCTTATTTGTGAACATGCTGTTTTATTGAGAGTAAAAAGGCACAGGCAGGTCACACTTGATTGACACAACAGTATTAAGCACAAGGTACACACTTCTTACACCACAAAAGAGGTACAGCAAAGGTTCTGCCTGGTTTTTAAACAAGCTCACATTCATGTTTACACATGTGCATACATCTGGAGACAGTTGTGCTGAGATCGGGATTAAATATAGGTGAGAACACCAACACCCTGTGACACAAACATGATAATTAAAACAGGAAATTACATTTCTGCTCTTGTCAACGTGGCTGATCGATGTTAGCTAGCATTAGTCAAAAGCAGTGTTGCAGTCAAGACCACCTAAACCGAGACCAAGTCGTGACCGAGACCAGAAAGTATCGAGACTGAGACAGTCAAGACCAAGTGCTTTCTCACCCAAATGACGGCGCAGTACCGTGGCATCTGGTGTTTATGTCAGAGTTGACATTAGCTAATGTTTATGTAATATAACTTAATACTGTATATTAGCTAAAAAACATTGCATAGCTAGTTAGCTTTGCGTGCATCACTTACACGTAGCCCAGAGGAAAGAAAAGCTCAAAATAAGAAATTACCTTTGTCTAACCTGTTTCTCCAGGGGCATAAATGAGCTCAATTTAATACCAATATGAGACTTTGACAATTTTCTCATATTTCTTAAATTCGGCTCCTGGGAAATAGACATAGTCTCACCTCAGCCTGAGACTATTTTGAGCCCAATTTAAGATCTTAAGTATTTATTTACTTATTTTTGTCTCACTGTACTGATCTTACATTTGTCTTAAACAATCAGCAAATTATATGACAGTGAGATCTAACAGAAATCCCCATTATCTTATAAATGAGATCTTAAATGTGTCTCAGTGGTCAAATTAAAGTCTCAACTTACCTCTTCTCAAAGTTGTCTCCTTTAGTCTCAGCTTGACACTAATTTGAGCCCAATTTAAGATCTTAAAATATTCTTTTTTTGTCTCACTGCGCTGATCTTAAATTTGTCTTAAATAATCAGAGAATGAGATTAACAGTGAGATCCAAAAGAAAACTTGGTTGTCTTATAAATGACGTCTTAAATTTGTCTCAGTGATCACATTAAAGTTTCATCTTATCTGTTCTCAGATTTGTCTCCTTTTTTCTCAGCCCGAGACCAATTTCAGCTTACCTTTTTTATGCTTCCTTTCTGAGTGCCAATAAAAGTTTGAGTCCCAGCCGTCTGATCAGATGAACACTTTGTGGTTCAGGTAGAAGATTTGGCTCCTTTCACCGCTGCAGCCGGGCTTCTTCTCCTCCTGTCAAAATAAAAGTTATTGGTTGCATTTGAAGAATGAAGTTTTATATCCAATCACAATAATGATGTTAACAAATAAATCAAACAATGCACAGGCAATTTAGTGATATGCTCTCATTTGTAGTCTCGCCTGGTCTTGAAATAAAATCTTCAGTCAGCTCTTTGTCTGAGGCGAAGACAAGAACAAATAAAAATCTGGTCATTTCCAAGACAAGACCTTCAAAAAGTGCTCCAGAGACCGGTCTGGAAATGTAGCCTTCAACAAAAAGGACAATAAATGAGCAAATTATGCAAATGTATGTTGTAGTCAAAGCGAAAAACGATGTGTGTGTACAGTGTAATTAAGATGATATTCTTCAAAGGGAAAATACTTTTGTTTTAACCAGACGTCACTGAAATGGTTGTAAAAGTGAATGATGGACTATTACTGTACTATTCTACTGTATGTGGCCCCACATACAATGCAGTTACAACAATGTACCTGCAGTTAATTTGATATGGACAAATGGCGTCTTTTAAAAAGACTGATGACCTCACTGGTGTTGCTGAGTCGACTCAAGGCGTTAACAGTGCATGAGCTCATAACCGCAAAGTTTGCTTGTGGTTTGGCACGACTCCATGAGCATTTATAGCAGTCATTCCAACTATTCTGTAAATGACTGACTGCTCTCCTTCACTCAGACAACAACAAGATTGGATGAACGTGTATTTCACTTGCTCCGGTTTTTCAAACTGAAAAAAAAAAAAAAAAAAAGTTTTATGTCCAACATCTAGTTTAAAACATTGTTCATAAAGCTGCAGAGTTTAAGGAAGAGGTCACCTAAACCCCTCCCATTAGCTCAGTGATCGGGCCGGCTTCCAGCTGCCGAGATCAATTATTTCTCAGTGGCTGTCGTCCAGACTTTAATGTCCAAGGCTGACTTTCACAGGCTAATAGATATCCATATTAAAAAAAAGAGAAATTTATTTGAATTCTCCTCCTTTCCAAGTGCCTTTCATATGCAAAAAGCCCTTATATTACACACACCCTCAGAAATAAGGGTTCTAGAAGGGTTCCTCCCGAAGGGCTGCAGTTCTACCCAGAACCATTTGCTTCTGAAGAACCCTAGTCTGACGAAAGGGTTTGTCAAGGGTTATTTGCAACCCTCGGATCCAAAGAACCCTTTTTGAAAGAAAGAGTTCTTCAAAGATTGTTGAAATCCTTGAAGAACTCTTCATCATTGTCAGGGGTTCTTTGTACCATAATATAAAAGGCCTCTTGGTAGAATCAACTGGGTGGGTTCTAGCTAAAACCTTTGGAATGTAAAGAGGTTCTCTGTAGAACCCCCTGAGTGTGTTCTAAATAAAACCCTTGGAATGTAAAAAGGTTCTCTGTAGAACCCTCTCAGTGTATTGTAGATAAAAACCTTGGACTATTAAAAGGTGAGTGTGTTCTAGATATGAAAAGGTTCTCAGTCAAACTCCCAGGATGGGTTCTAGCGAAAGGGTTTGTCAAGGGTTCTTTGGAAGACTAAGGATTCGATTGAGAACCCTTGTCATCCAAAGAAGCCTTTTGGGAAGGGTTTTGTCAAGGGTTTTTGCACCGCAATATAGAGGGTTCCCAGTAGACCCCCCTGGGTGGGTTCTAGATAAAATCCTTGGATAATAAAAAGGTTCTCTGTAGAACCTGTGTGGGTTATAGCTAAAACACTTGGAATATAAAAAGGTTCTCCTTAGAAGCTCCTCAGTGGGTTCTAGATAAAGCCCTTAAAATATAAAAAGGTTCTTGGTAGAACCTCCTGAGTGTATTCTAGATAAACCCTTGGAATATTAAAAGGTTCTCCATAGAACCCCATCAGTCTGTTCTAGATAAAACCCTTGGAATATAAAAAGGTGAGCGTGTTCTAGATTAAAAACTTGGAATTTAAAAAAATGTTCCCAGAAGAACCTCCTGGGTGGGTTCTAGATTAAACCCTTGGAATATAAAAAGGTTCTCAATAGAACTGACTGAGTGGGTTCCTTCTGACACCCTTAGAGGGTGGAAAGGTTCTGGACAGAACCACCAGAGAAAGTTCTGGGTGCAGCAATTAGACCATAGAAGGGATCTCTGTAGAACCTCTAAAGGGGCTTCTGAGTTGAACCTTTCAAAGATGGTTCTAAGTATAACCCTTTATTTTGGTAGAACTGTCTGAGACTGTTTCAAACGCAACCTTTATAAAAGGTTCTAACTGGAACCAAAAAGTGTTCTCCTATGGGGACACTTCATAGAACTCTTTATGGTTCTAGTTATCATCTGTATTTGTAAGAGTGTACTGTATCTATATGACAGTCACAGGATTACACTTAACTGGCTTTTCCATTTTAATTTTAATTAAAAATGGTTTCAGTTAATTTGTTTTATGTGCAGCTGTGCTACATGTCAGGCTATGACACTGCCCGCTTCATGGATGATTCAAAGTTAAATATTTCTCTGTGGGAAACTGTATCTGTTGCACCATCTGAATTTCTTTTTGGTACTTAGTGGGGGATTTTTTTATTTTTCCATATCACTGGTTATTTCACTGTAAAGGTGAATTTGTTGAGCAAGGAGGGAAGGAAGGAGATGTTTTAATGATAACTTTATCCCCCTGTGGGTGAGGAGCCAGATGAGTAAATCAAGTGAAACCAAGTGTTAAATGCATGAGAGTAGAGCTGATATATTATTGATGACCCGTGGCATTGCATGACCACCCACACACACACACACGCACACACACACTAACACACATACACACACACACACACACACCACACACCTACAAACCATAAACACACTCTCATACACATACAGTATGTACACAAACACATATACACACTTAATAAAGAGAGTCCACAGTCCAGCTGGCTGCATATAACACACTCCCTCTCATCCTCTTTGTCTGCACTCTTAGAAATAATGGTGCTAACTAGAACCATAAAGGGTTCTTCGGCCTGTCCTCACAGGAGAACCCCTTTTGGTTCCTGTTAGAACCTTTTATAAAGGTTCTATTTAGAACCCATTCAGAGAGTTCTACCTAGAACCCAGCTTAAAGGGTTATAGCTAGAGCCATCAGTGAAAGGTTTCACCCAGAACCCCCATGAACGGTTCTACTGGAAAACCCACCGATGGTGTAATGGTTCCAGCCAGAAGCCTCTTTGGGGGTTCTATCTAGAGCATTTCCACATTCTAATGGTGCCAACAAGAACCCACTCAGGGGGTTCCACTGGTAACCTTTTTTATATTCCAAGTTGTTTTATTCAGAACCCACACGGGGGGTTGTACTGAGAACCTTTAAGCTTTCCAAAGGTTTTATCTAGAACACATTCAGGGGGTTCTACTGAGAATGTTTTTACAGTACAAGGGTTTTATCCAGAACTCACACAGGGGGTTCTACCAATAACTTGTTTATATTCCAAGGGTTTTACCTAGAACCCACCTAGGAGATTCTATGGAGAACCTGTATACATTCCAAGGGTTTTATCTAGAACAAACTCAGAGGGTTCTACTGAGAACCCTTTTATATTATGGTACAAAAAACCCTTGACAAACCCTTCCCAAAATGCTTCTTTGGATGAAAAGGGTGCTCAATCGAATCCTTAGTCTTACAAAGAACCCCTGACAATCCCTTTTTTCAATAAAGACCTCATCAGAAACACTTGGCTCTGGGTGGAACCTCACCCCTTCCAGAAGAACCCTTTTATAAGCCTTGTTTCTAAGAGTGTTTCAGGCACCAAACCCTAAAATAAGCTAAAAGGTTCTGTCATCTGTAAGCCTTAAAATCAGCAAAGGCAGCATTCTAATCTAATCTCGTTCTAAAACTCCAGTACTTCAGGTTTTTTGAAATATGCAATGGTTCATAAGACAGTAACTAATAAGCCGTTGTTAAAAGGCACATTCTTCTCTAAGAATTCAGCTCTCAGCGTCAGTGTTTACTGTAGCAGAAATTAATGAAATTAATTTGGTTGAACACAGACTTCTAAACATGTTGCCCTTCAATTTCGTGCAACAGCAAAAATGCTGGAAAAAAAATTCCAATTATTTCTCATTAAAGCTCGTCTCACCTCCTTTGAGTGACTTCCTCTTAATTGGAATGTGAAATTAACATATTCTCATGAAATAGCTGAAGGGATCCGGAAAAAAAAAAGACTGAAGAATAAAAAAATAAAAAAAATACAATGATAGGAATGACACATTGTGCCATCAATCAAAGGGGAGGCAATGACAGAGCAGAAGTGTGCTCAGGGATATTTTTAACCTCTATTTACCCTGCTTTTTACTGCCTTGTTATTTCACTGCTAAACCCTGCTACGACGGTGCAGCGTTACACTGATTCTCACCCAGGAGCACAACCACAATCTTTGACTGTAACAATTCACAAACGCTCAGTTGTGTCTGCGTGCCATGGTGAAGGGCAAATAAGCCGCAATAAAAGGACAGTGACACTAAAAAACAGAAGCATCTCCCCCTGTTTCCTCCTCACCTGGAAGGGCCAGTTCCCCCTACACTCTGGTCCCTGTCACTGCGAGCTTCCACTGCGGGCCTGAGGAGCGTGTGGACAACAACATGTGTCACCTGCGATATACTGTACGCGCCAGCCATTTCTTTTCACCTGTCAGCGAGGGGAGTCATTTGGAGGGTGTAATGCTGAGTTCAGACTGAAAATAGAACAACACAAAGTGCAGAGTCGGTGTGACAGGATGCTATGAGAAAGGTTTTTACAAGTTACCACGGCTGCAGTGACACATGGAGGTTCACACTATCCACTTTCTCTCAGCCCCGTCTTCGATACGTGTGACCAGACCAGCCAGTCGTTCCTGTCTATAGTGTAGTGATAATGTCATAATCCTTCACCAGCTTCCCACAGACACTGGCATCTGTGCTGAACGTTGCATCCAGCTATCAAGGAAGTTCCACAGGCAGGTGATGACCCTCAATCCATGCAGTAGCGGGCATAGTTCAGTCTCTGACTGGTTGTTTTACGTCATAGGATGACCTGCAAGAAAAGAATGAAAGAAAAGATGCAGCCACAAGTGCACAGGTTAAAACAGTAGTTCTCAGACTTTTTCTGGCATGCCTCATTTAAGAAGACAAAAAGAGCACATGTGCACTTCAGTTTCCATTGTTCCACTTGACTCAGATCATTTATCAGTGTTATTAGACAGCATTAATGTCAGCTGCTTGCTAGTTTAGCTAGCACACTTAGTTAGCCCGTGTTGGCTAGCTTCTCAAAAATGGACAACAAAAGAAATACAAAAAAAGAAAAGAAGCCAAACTCTACAGAAGATGACAATATTGTTCTTCTTGATAAATGTGGAAAGATCAAGTGCATAATCCAAAATAAATTTAACCCAACCATGACAAAGAAGAAGGTGTGGCAAGAAGTAAACTAGCAGTTAACTGACAAAATCGTGAAAGAAATCTTGTTGTGAAACAAACCATAGATGAAGTCATGAAGAAATATAAGAATATTACTGTGACAGTAAGAAAGAAAGAGACATCACGAGGAGTCAACAAAAGTTTCAGTTTCAGTAAAACAACAGAGCTAATGTTATGAGACAGAGTTATGTTAATGTTCGGCAAGCTAGCTATAAGTTGCTAGTGCAAATGTAAAATCTGTAAACCATTTTACAGCTTGTAAATAACTGGCAATGGAAGTATGGTGGACCACAACAGCTTGTCAATGAGCGCCGCAAACACGAGCAGTTTGGATCGCGTCCTCCGTCCAGTTCAACATGTTTGATAGCTGGCATAGATGATTGCTCTGAAACCAGTGGAACCAACCAGTGGAATATTGATTCTGACAACTGTCTACAAAACAACCAGACATTTAGGTGATTTTGGTGCTGCCAAAATGTCTAATTCAACATTTGCAGCATGATAACTCGTCTGGATGACCGAGGGAGACCACTACTTCTGTTGCCGAAATGCACGTGCAGCTTTTTGATGACGATTTATACTCTCTGACAAGTTGCACATCGTTCATAGTGTCCACTAGGTTTTCCCCTGTCCTGAAAAATGATCTTGGTTTTACCTCCTCTTCAATCACCATATAATTCAGCCATCGTCTTATGTTCCACTTTTACTTTTTTACTTTGAAGGTACAATTAAAGGTCCCTTAAAAAAATTATGAGGAAAATGGTCGCTGAGGACCTTCTACTGTAGCAACACATAAGGGAATACTGAAGGAGCTATGGGCAAACACTTAGAGATTAAAGGGTTTTCAACATCCTGAGGAAATCCTTATGGTGATTATATGCAACTCATTTTTTCCTAAGGCATCCTTCAATGAAAACTTTAGGGAAACTTTAGCCTAAGTGGCTTTATGCAGCTGGACACTGATTTTTCCTCTGTGCCATGGAAGCGCCTCAAGAAAAACTTTTCCCCTCCATCACTCTTCAGAGTTTTGTTGTCAAAACTTAAAGAAAATCATTGTTGTTTAATCATCATACAGTGTTTCATACGCCGTTTATTATTAAATCTGTGATGTTAAGAGTTTTCAAGGATACAATTTCCTAACTGATGTTTATTTTGCGGTTCCCTCAAGCGTGCTAAGAAAAAGACAGGAGTTTTCCGGGTGAGAAGAGAAGTTGCGAGTTGCACCCTTCACTCAAAACACCTTCAAGGCTACGACTGTCACCAAAATACATTCTTATTCCACAACCTGCAGACACACACACACACACAGTCACAGACACAGACACACACAGGTAAAATGACAAGATAAGCAAAAAAAAAAAAAAAAAAGAGAGCTGTGAGGAAGACAAAGGGAGGAGTTCAGTGATAACAAATTAGTGGAGTTTGCTCTGTGGCAGAACAGTGGTTCCCTCTGATTATCTCTAATTAACCTCTATGGAATTGAACCACCAGACACAGAGGGATTAACACACAAAGGCATGATCTTTGTGTGTGCCTTCAGTACATGTGCTCATGTGTGTATGGAAAAGACACTGACCCTCAAGTACCCACAGTCCCAATTTTTTGCCTGCTTCAGGCCCATAATACACCCGCACACACACACACACACCTGCCCCCAGTGACAAGACATGATTTTGCTGCTTACAAAGACACTACGTTTACACTCACGCCTGCACTTATTCCCTGGAGACTGACCCCAACGCTAACCTTAACCTCACCTTAAACCTTATTTTAACCAAAACCCAGGTCACGACCCTTTAATCAAATTGTTTTGCTTTCAGGATTCTGTTTTTTGTCCGCAAATACCAAGCGAGCTCCCATGATGTGACTGTGTGAAGATTCACAATGAGTCCCCTACATTTACACGTACGAGCTAAAACACACACACGCAGAAACCTGCTTTTAAAATAAAAGGAAAAGCCCTGATACTCCACTGTAGCATTAACATTTTCATAACTGAAAATGTCTCTAATTAGCAAATGCTTCAGGTGCCAAGACAATTAGTTTCACAAGTAAAATTAAAGCGAGGTTGAGTGAGTCAAGACTAACTTAATGTCCATCATGGCCAGGGGCCACGGACATTTACTGCATGAAATATTTTTAGATGTGTAAGTTTCTGTCTGGCAGAGATTAGGTCTGATTTCCTGGGAAGAATTCAAAGTATATGCAAACTTATAGAATTTAAATCATGCTTTTAATCACATTGCACAAAGTGTAATCACTCATTCTTGGTGTTGATGCACCATATGTTCCAGCTGCTTTTAGAGCTCTGAATAGCCTGCCCTGATGTACTCGTCACTCAGGATTGTCTATTATCTTAGAGTCAAACAGACAAAGGCAGACACGTTGTCGGCTTAGACTGCCAATTACTGCAGCTGAACTTGGTTTAGTGTTGAATTTCCATCCAGACGTGTGCTGTGCCACACTGTGAGAAACAATGATCGCAGCATGTGATGATTCCGTGTTGGAACTATGTTTAGGTGTGACAGGATTTACACGCAAGTTAGAGGTTTGGGGTTGTTTCAGATGCAGTGATCCCCACTAGGTCAGTTCTTACAGCACCTGTAGCTGCTTCACAAAAAGTTTTGTCAGAGTAAAACTTTTAATATGAAGCAAGTGACCTCCCCAAAGTCCAGCTCCCTTTTACTCTGGGCTTAAATAACAGTGGAGCAAGCTTGGTACCCGACGGACACTCGGCCAACTTTCTTCTTTCCTGTTTCCTGTACTTAGATTTGCTATGTGTTAGGTTTGTCTATGAAAATAAAACCAAATTTTAAAGATGGTTAAAAGATGTTGGTGGAGGACCTGTAAAAGCAACGCATCACATCTTAAGCTGGGCTCAGACCGCAGGAGTTTCGGGCTGATTTACCTTCATGATTCACCCCTCTCTGGTAATGTGAGGCGTTTACAGATCCAATCTTAAACCTCCCAAACTGCTTGTGGAATAATTTTCAAACATGACTGATGTTTATGAATGGGGCCACAATAGCCAATGAGAGAGACAAGTCTGCAAGAAGAGGGAAGCAGCTGCTGGCGGTGTTGCACAGCAACAGCAATGGTAAACTCTGGGCCTTAAGGTTAACATTAGCCAAGATGCTAATGCTGACAGACCTGAAACCTCACGTCTAGTCCTCACTGAAAAGAAGACAAGCCTTGTTGTCTCCCCAGCATTTTCTCACCCAGACTCTTTAATCCATCTGCTTTTGTTTTTTTTCGCACTTCAAAGTTACTACAGCAAGTTGACGCACCACGTCAGTCCCCACTTTGTTTACATTTGCTTCCCCATGAATCACATTCCCCATGAAATAAAGCGAGATCATGTTCCCTCTGGCACGATGATCTTAATAATAGTAGTGTGAAATGGGACATTATTTTCATTATTTTCAAATCTTGTAGTGGTGTTTGAGATTAGAGAGATGAGAATCTCTGAAGTATCTCCTTGTGTGCATGACGCAACCAGATTTCACAGAGGATTAGGATTTTATAACTCCTGCAGTCTCAGCACAGCTAATGTTACTAAAATCCTAGCTAACTAGCTTGCTAACGATTTAGTGAGTTAGTTTGTGAGCTAGCATTTTGCTAACATTTGCTAACTTAACATTTAACACTGTAAAGATGTTGCTTTTAGAGGTCCTCCAGCAATATCCAGCATCTTCAAAGTTTGGTTTTCTTTTCAACATAGCCTTGAACATAACATCTAAAATACAGGAAATAGGAAAGGAGAAAACTGAACTAGCTAGCTCAATTGTTTTTGGAGCACAGAGTGAAAAGGGGTGAGAATAAGGAAGGGTCAGTTGCAGAAACAGTGAGGCTCCTCTCTGTTGGATGAAGGCTGACAAAGTAGTAACACAAACTTCAAAAACAAAGTTACTCCTGTGACATAAAATTACGAAGAGACCCAGTGCAGCTGGTTTTTGATGCTTTTCCTCTGTTTGCCTGCATGACATGTAAAGTCAGTCAGTTTACAGCTCTGCCACGCTGACAAAGCGCAGTTCATTTTTGGGACATTTATGGTCTATTAGTAAGTCAGTTATGGTTACAAACTGACATCTTAGACATGATGGCCATAAGTAGGGCTGAGCTGTGGAAAAAAAAACAGGTGATGATGGTGAAGCACAAATTAGGATAGGGAAAAAAGCAGATGGACGGAGATGAGCTGTGCTGTTAAAAAAAAACAAAAAAAAAACAAAACAAAAACAAAGGGCAGACTGGTTGAGAGAAAAGAGAAGTGAAGGATGAGGGAAAGAGGAAAGAAGAAGGGATTTAATTGGCCATTACAGCAGTGATACAATGGGGACACGTTCGTCCAAACCGGTGCTTTTTCTTTCTTATCGATGACCTCGGAGTCGTCCAATCAGCAACTGACAGCAACCTAACGCAGGTGGCCTGCTGTGTGTGTGTGTGTGTGTGTGTGTGTGTGGAGGAGAGAGAGAGAGAGAGAGAGAGAGAGAGACAACTTGCTTTATTTGGATGATATCTGCTCACAAGAAAGAGGTGGCAAAAGTACACACATTCTGTACTCAGGCAGAAGAACAGTTACTTGTGAAAAAAAAAGACTGTGGTGAAAGCAGAAGTACTGATTCAACTTCTTTATTCAAGTAAAAGTGAAAAAAAAAGAAAAAAGAACAGGCTCTGAAATGTACTCAAAATATAAAAGTAAAAAGCCGCCCTCTGAAGAGGACATTTCCACCAGCAAGTTCTGGACAACTTGCGTTGTTTTGGTCTTGTTAGGTCTTTTATAAATCGTTTCATCTTGTTGCACCTCACTTAGTTTTCATCTTGCTTTTACACCTTTTTCATCTTTACATCATTTTTGTCTTGTTACATCGTTTTCATCTTCTTATGTATGTTTTTACATTTTTTTCGTGCATGTCAATTTGTCTGAACCTCACCTTTTCTCTTCTTTTATGTTGTTTTCATTTTGTTGCTTCTTACATCATTTTTGTTTGTTGTGAAACGTATTTTGTCTTATTTCTCTTACATCATTTTCATCTTGTTGCACTTTTTACGTAATTTCAATCTTGTTCTTTTTGTTATTTATTTTATATTCTTTACATCTTTTACGTCAATTTTGTCTGAACCCTTTCTCTTCTTTTTTTTTTTTTTTTTCTCCTCATGTCATTTTTGTCCTGTTAGGTTTTTTATGACTTTACATCATTGTTGTCTTGTGAGGTCTTTTATGTCGTTTTCATCTCGTTGCATCTTACAACGTTTTTGTTTGTTACGTCTCTTACATCATTCCCGTCTTGTTGCACCTTTTACATCATTTTCACCTTGTGTCTTACGTTGTTTTCGTCTTGCAGGGCTTCTGGTGTCTTTTAAATTGTTTTTGTTTTGTTAGGTCTTTTACATTATTTTCATCTTGTTGCATCTTACATAGTTTTTGTCGAGTTACATATTTTATGTTGTTTTCATCTTGTTTACCCTGTTTTCGTCTTGTTACATCTGTTACGTCATTTTCGTTTTGTTGCATCTTTTACATTAATGTCAGCCTATAATGTCGGCTGTCCCTGATATGCATATGCATTTCTAGATGACAGTTGTCCCATCTATTTAGGCTGAAATCAGTCTCGATGTCTGAGAGGCTGCATGCAATGATGCAAAATAAAAATAATCAAACAATTCCCCTCAGATGCAGTAAAACTAAAATAACGAACCTGTTTTGAACACGTAAGGAGTAGAAAGTACAGATATTTGAGTAAAGTAAGTGAAGTAAAGTATAGATACACGAAAACTACACTTAAGTACAGTACAAACGTGTTTGTATATTGTTATTTCCATAAGCCAAACACACAGAGATGCACATATTTCTACACTTCATCATCATCAGTCGGAGACGAGGGACTGAAATGTGTTACAGACAGGGTGGTGTGACAGAATGAGGACCAGGCCGCAGGAAAATTGAGCAAGACAGATTTTCTACATCCCACTTCCATCTCCTCACCAACACTAATTACACTGACCCTCAGCGAGCACACACGCACGCACGCTCGCACACACAAACACGAGTCTGTGTTTGCCAGATCCCCGGTGCAGAGCATGGTGTGTTTGAACAAGGCAGCCTGTTAAAGTGTCTGATTAGACCCCTGTTTGAACAGGAAGAGACAGCAACCTATCAGCACACGGCAGGGACCAGCCAATCACCGCGATGGCTCATCTGCTGTGGGCCTCTGCATCTGGCTGGCTCACACACTCGCATCAAGCACCGCTCAACACAAAGACGAACACCAACTGACACAATGAGAGACACATCCAGATAGACAGGCAGGCAGGCGGACACACCCACACACCCAGCAGGTTTTCTGCCCATAACACATTTAGCTGTTCTCAGATGGGCGCGGAGAGAAGCACAAATTGCGCTGATTCGATTGACGATGACCTTCCCGCCGTGTAGCAGGTGCAGGTCACCATGGCAAACAGCTGGCAGGCAGAGAGGTGGCAATCCTATTCTTTGTTATTATTTTATTTTTAGTTCATATGGGACGGGATATTTCTAATCAATCCCAACTGAATTTTTTATTTCCTTCCACAAAGCATGAAAGCTACTTGTATTTGAACGCTAGGAGTGATATTTTCTCAATATTCTCATTACTCTGCTTTTCTCTCTTTTGTTTTGGTTTACATTATGTCTGTATTTTATTGTATTTTATCTGCACAAGCGCTTTGTAACTATGTCAAGAAAGTTCCTATACAAATACAGATTTTTTGTTAGCTTGGATGGAATTACACAACACAGCATATGCAACTCTCAACAGAGATAAGAAGCTACTTCCATCATCATCTCCACAAAACATGTATTAAATTCAGAATTAAGTCTTTTTAAAAAAAACAAGTTTTAACGTCTTTTGGATGCAGTCTGATGAGGCATGTGATATATGTTGAACAATCCTATGCATAAATCTAATATACAGTACATGACAAAAATATCTAAACTACGAGTGTTTATGTCCATGTACTTCTCACACATATATGTTTATAGATGTGATGTACATATAATTTAGTACTTTATATTTTTTAATTCTTTTACATATTGTTTTTTCCATATCTTGATTTTATAAGTATTCTATTGTCACTCACCTTGTATCTTATCTTTTCAGTCACCATATAATCAAATGGCAGTCACAGGTTGTGTCCTAAAGTGGATAACATAAGCAGAGGAGCATTATAGAAGCAGCCATTTTTAATGAGAACGAATATGATTTCTTTCTGTCTTTCTTTGCCTTAATGAGCACATGAATATAAACACATCTGTCAATCACCAGACTATGTCTGGTTTTGTTTTGTTTTGTGTAGTCCTTGTGGTGTGTTCAAGTGCAGCTCTTAATAGGAAATAAGCGGTGATGTGAGGCAGTGCAACCTCTCCACCAACATCCGTTTCTATACCGCTTCAGTAATTTGCTTTGCCTTTGTTTTGGAGGAAACATTATTGCTTCTTGGATTATGTTCACTGGAGATGTTTGTTTTTTTTGTTTGTTTTTTTTTCTACAGAACACAACTATACTCGAAACTATGAGGTCATCCAACAATAACACAGGGCACACATAGAAAAGCTCTGCAACAAAGGATTTATCTAACAAGTTCTGAAATTATGCTGGGTTTCATAAATTAGATTGGATCCTGCTTCACAGGGACGCCTCTTATCTTAAAGCAAGTGCTACAGTTGGGAAGTCAGTTTGACCAGTGTTTCCCAAACTTTTTATCTGGGACCCACTTTTTAAAAATGACAAATCATTGCAACCCAGTTTACAACAGGCCTTATCAATAAGTCTTGGAAAGAGTTAATTTGTGCATAAATGAAAGTTCTTGACCGTTTTTACTGCCTTTTCCACATCGCCTTATATTATCTCGATGCATGTACGCACGTGAAATACTTTATAAATGAGAAATAAATGCATTTAGGCTGAGGTAACAGGCCATCTCATTGTTTTTTTTTACACTCATTAGTGTCCAATACACACATTTTAAGGTAGACTGAAGATATAAATCTTACATTTGCAGAATTTCTTCCATAGTCTTCTATTTATTTAGAGACCAAATGAATTCTCCTGTAGTCCACCTGTGGGTCACAACACAGTCCCTGGAAACGACCTACACATTTACTACATAGAGAAGATGTCTTGCTCTTCACATCTGGTTAAGGTTTGGGAAAGCTGCACGTCCTGTCTCATGCTTCTGTTTATTTATTTATTTAATGAGGACTATGACCTTTTCGTCTCCTTAACAGAGTGCTTTTATCATAGATCCTGCTTCAGCTGCCTGAGAAACATGTTTTAATGTCAACAGTGAATCAAATAATTTCAGTGAAAAGGATGTTGAAATGGTTTCTGTATCCTGGAGGATAAAGTAATTTGATGGGCTCTGGGAGGGAAGAAATTGGGTGGGCGTGTTTTACATCATGAGAAAAATCGAAGGGGGGATAGGTCAGGTCCTCAGGTCATGTGACTTAATGCCAGCATTCAAAAATATACTAATCATTTGTATCAAAAATCCAAAATGGCAGCGTACATGGACACTGGCTATGATGTACAGTAAGTGTTTTTTCATGTTCATTAGATTTGGGGGCATTTAGAACATTGTTTTAAAGGATGATTTTATATGTTGTTGTTGGAAAAAATGAATTACATTTTCACAACTTTGATAATCAGGCGCTAAATGTCTGTATCCTGGAGGATACGTTTCCCAGATATGCTTATGTTTTGAAGCCTGTTCTCAACAGATAATCAGTAATAGAAAGGTGTTATTTACTCATCAAAGTGCATTATTTATTTATTCACCATTTCCTCAGATTCTTTTGCTGATAGGATGTTGATAGTGTAGCGGAACTATACAGAAGATGGTGGTATAAAAACAAGAATAAAGTGTTTTGTTAAGAAATGTTGACAGCTTGTCAGTTATTCAAAGATTAGATTTATTTACTGTGTGCAAAACATGGGCAAAGTATCCTGGGAGAAACAGAGTGTAAATTAGGAAATAAAGGTCATATTTTGAAAAAAAGAAAAAAGAAAGAAATCATGAAGTGTTATTTTAGCCTGGATTCATTATAAAATAACAATTAATTAATTTTCCAAAATATTTACATGTGCTTGCTCATTTAAGGGTTAAGAAAGGGAATCATGGCAGAAGGTTTTACTAATTTAACTTGGTTGTGTGTATAGACACATCATTTTAGGTGACAGGCTTGGATGTGCAGTGGTATGAGGCAAAGCAAAGCTTTTGATCAGTTGACTTTTGATGGCACCAGCTCTTTGAGGTCGTCTTTGTGTGCAGGGGTTGTAAAAGGTTGCCTATTGTCTGCAGAAGCATTGGTAGGAAGAATCTAGATGTAGGCGGGGGGGTTGGAAATGACTTCTCCTTGACTGCCTCCGCTATCTCTGACTGTCGTCTAGACCGGCAGCTGAGTCTCTGCGTGTCCCTAAACTCCTTAGTGCAGGAGAGACAGACAGTCTGTCTGTGTCAGCGGGCGCTGCTCCAGTCTCAGCAATGACCCTTCACATGTAGTCGTCCCTTGACAGACCATTTTCTTAGCCCCTCACCATGGACTCGTACCTCTGTGCCCCTCTCACCTCCGCAACCCACGTCCATACCAAGTCGCCGCTCTGTCCGCACCGCTCTTTCTTTTTCTGTCACAAAGTCACCCCACCCTCCACTGTCACCCCTCCCTGCATCCTATTGTTTTCTTCTTTCTGCCTCCACTTGATACACAGAGGTGGAAAGTAACTAAGTAGAAATACTTTGTTACTGTACTTGACTAGATTTTTCAGGCATCTGTACTTGAGTATTTATTTTCCCTGCCAACTTTTTATTTTTACTCCCAACATTTGAACACAAATATCTGTGTTTTACGCCTTACATTTTCAAAACAGGTTTGTTACTTTAGTTTTAATGCATTTGACGGGAATAATTTATTATTTTTATTTTGCGTGAAGCCCTCCTAACATCAAGAGCAACTCAACACAGTAACACAGAGGAAAGATTTCTTGGTGTATCCATCAGTGCATATCACACACAATGGACATAAGAAGATGAGACCCAACAAGACAAAAAACACATAACTGGACAAAAAATGACATGATAGATGTAACAAGATGAAAGAGACATAAAAAGACAAGCAATGTAAAATACGTAGAAAGATGAAAAAGACGTAACAAGACAAAACTGTGTAACAAGATGAAAAAGATGTAATAGGGCAAAAGACAATGTAAAAGAAGTAACAACGAAAAAGATGAAAAACGTCAAAAAAGATGTAACAGGACGAAAAAGACGTAACAAGACAAAAAATGGCATAAAAGATAACGAGATGAAAAAGATGTTATAAGGAGACAAACAATCTAAGAGACGTATGATGGAAAAGACGTAACAAGACAAAGAGATGTAACAAGACAAAAAATAATGTAAAAGACATAGTAATATGAAAAAGATGTAACAAGGACAAAAACTAAAAGACATAACAAGATGGAAAAGACCCAGCAAGATGAAGAAGACGTAACAAGATGGAAAAACAACTAAAAAGACGCACCAAGACAAAAAAGATGAAACAAGACCAAAAAAGAAAGACATATATGACATAGCAAGACGTAACAAGACGAAAAAGATGGAACAAGCCTAAAAACAATGCCGCCTGACAAAAAAAGAAAGAAAAGAAAAACACAAAAAACAAAGTAAAATACATAAAAAGACAAAAAAGATAGAACAAAAAACTATACAAGACATAACAAGACAGATAAGATGTGACAAGACAAAGAAGACGTAACGAAGAGACAAAGAAGATGTAACAATGAAAAACTGTTTACTTTACACTGAGTACATTTCAGAGCCTGTCATTTTTTTACTTTTACCTGAGTAAAGAAGTAGAAAGAGTACTTCTACTTTTACCAGAGTCTTTTTTCACACAAGTATCTGTACTTCTACTTGAGTACACAGTGTGTGTACTTTTGCCACCTCTTTTGCTACATAATTACGCGTCATTTGGCCAAAATGGAACAGCACTAGCAGTCAGTGTGTATCCCTCTCTCAGACTCTTTTGATTTTTATGACTGGAAAATCACTCCGCTATTCAGTTTGTGTAATTTTCAGCTGAATTGCAGAACCTGTTAAGTGCTGAGGTCATGGCGTGTGCAGTTTTTTCATTTTTCTTTGTCTTTAAGGTAAATGATCATTATTAGCTCACTGAGGTTGCAGGGGCGGAGAACTGAGCTAATGACTGATTGAAATCTCTTTGTTTTGCTCTTGTAACAAACTGGCTTTGGATGCAGGAGGAGGGACGCCGTGATGAGGAGCAAGTGTGGCTTAATAACACAGTGACTGACTATCAGGGGGAGAATAATCGGCCATGCTTTCCTTGAGTCCTGCGTTTACAGGTCATTTAAAACTTTATCTGATGGGACTAATAGACAACAGGCAATGGGGGGATACTAATTTGATTGAATAATGTGCATAATTATGTTTTAATAAGAAACTCTGCACGTACAGTTGCTGAGCGATTGCAGCGCCTTCTCTTTTGTTATGCACATATATTACCCATTGCCTCTAGAACCAGACATTTTGACAAGCACCTCTTGAAACATTTGTCTTAACAAAAGGCCACTTATCACAAGTGCATGCCTAAGTTTGACCTCGACTGGAGCGGGCTGCAGCTGGGAGGGAGCGACACACAAGAGAGCAAGCAGGAGAACACTGTGCCAGCTTGACAAAACCTTGGGGTGGACTGCATTTACACCTACGCTCACACATCAAACAGCCATTCTTTGAACTTTTATTCTCTGAGCACATAGCACAGGTCTTCATTTTGCTCTGTGATAATTCTCTTTGAAAGAAATCAAAGGGCTCGTTCACCTGAATTACAGAAAAAAACAATTTTCTTATTTACCTCTACTGGTGTCTAGCATGCAGATTGTTTTGATTTTTATTAGTTTTAGTATTAAGATATAAATCTCTGAGAATTCTGTTGCAGCCCCAGTACAAAGGAGGTTTATGTCATTTTTGTTGCTCAAAGAGTTGAAAATGTTTAAAAAATTTACTGTAGGATCTCTTCCCAAGCATAGTGTCCCCGTTACTGTGGAAAATCCACAGTCAAGAGTTTTCAGAGGGACTGTTTTTTTCAGTGGAATGTACTTATAAAGAAAACTGTTGGAAGCGTGTTCAGTGGATTATCCAGAGTAAGTGTGACATCTTTTCAGGGCTGTGAGCACCCCAACAAAGTCTCATTCACTTCCATTGTATTGGAGTGTCAGCAAAAAAAAAAAAAAAGACAGATCTCTCAAAACCTGGGGGGTAAAACTGTCCACATGGTGACACCATGAGAAGAAAATGAGAAAATACAGTTGTTTGTAGTTTGAGGTGACTGTCCCTTTAAAGCAACTGTATGCATTTATTTTATCTTAAAGTTTGTGTAATGTTTTATGCAAAAATGAAAATTAGTCACCCTCATCTAGTCTTTTAGTTTACAAAACACTGCTGGAGTTTCACAGGAAAACAGTGTTGACAAATCTCCTACAGAAAATGCCTCCATACTGTAAGTCTCCTAAAGCCCTGCCATGGCAAGTTGACTTGGAAAACATCATTTACGCCATGATTTTAGCCTAAATCTTCACTGTGGTTTGTTAGCTTGGAGCCACGTTCATGTGCACATGCACAGCGCATGAACTGGGTGTGTTTCGGTGTGTAAAATGACGTGCAAACGGTATGTTGGGGCTTCAGGAAACTTGGATTACACCAGGCTAGCTCTATGGGGGGCATTTTATGACACAACAGGGTTTTTTGGATTGTTTTTTCCTTTTGAAAACTGGTCACCAATCACTTTAATTGTTTGGGAGATTCTGCAACGCTCTTATCTTGTGAAACCACTCAATCAATTGGCATGAGGGTGAGTAGTAATAATTTTCATTTTTGAGTGAACTATCCCTTTAAAATGATTCAGTTCAAACTGATTTTAATAGTACACTGACCTGTAACACCTTGGTTGTTCCTACTCTTCACCCTGAGCACTGGCTCTCATGCTGTGTAACATGTTTATTGTCAGCTGGATGTACATAGGTTGACATACAGTGGTTCTAAAAAAGCGAAGAGAATGTTCTGACTCAAGAGTCAGCCTTAACTCTGATGGTAGTGTTACAGGTGTTCCTGAGGCCAATAACTTTTCTTGCTTCCTAAGTAAATCTAATTCATAACTATATTTTTCATATTTACATTACTTAATGCGTGTCTGAATGTGTCTGAATTCGATTACTTTCCAGTAAGCTACATAATATATCCAGAACGAATATGGTTATTTTCTTGCGAGGCAGAGCTGGGATTTCCTATTTATCTGAATGCCGTCTAAACGCATCACAGCTCCGTGGACCAGCGCTAGTTGAATCGCTAGTTTTTGGTTGAAGCCCGAAGCTGCCGTTTGATCATCAGCCAGTCAAGTTTTGAGTATAATGACAGAATACTCTAAGGGCCCTGCAACATGTGGGCGCCAGGCCCCCGTGTCGTCATCAACGGAGTTTGTGCCTTTGATGGATTAGCAGTAAACTAAGCTACATGCTAATGGAAACAGGATGGGATGTCCGCCGTGTTTTTACCTGCTACCGTTAACAAGTGATGGAGAGTGTTACTTTTTACTCTGTTTAAGAGAGATAAAGTTACCGTGGTGTTTTAGTTTCTACAGCATTGTTTACTCTTCTGGTTGTATCTGACTGGTGTTGCTGGAGTTTGGGCAGTAGATGGTGATGCTGTGTTTCAGTGTTGATGACGCACGCTGACGGTGTATGACGCAAAGTGAACTCACTCTGAACTACACACCTGTGGTGAAATATTTAGCATTTAGCCCTAATTTACACGTTTTATTTTTGTCGTTGAACTGAAGGCGGTGCATTGATAATATGGTGGCTACGCTTTATCAGTTGAAGTTGCGCCACCAACTGGTGAAGGCTGTTAAATTAACCGTGGAAGCATGTTTTTTGTGCCATGTGGTGTGATGTGCGATCTGGTTGCTGAGTGACATAAATGAAGATCTGATTGTGATGCTGCAGCTGCAGTGGCTGCTGTAATGTACTGTGGTGTGAGTCTGTGCTGTGGTTTTTTAAAGACTGACTGTCTTGATGGTGTTTAGGCGGTTGTGGCTGATTTGGCTGTATCAGCACCCATGTGACAATTTGGTGTGTGCGTGGAGGTTGGGAGTGTTGTGTTCTGTTCCTTACTGAAGACCCTGACTGAAACCCCACCTTACGCTTCCGCATTGGAGAGAGATTTGCAGTTGGCCGTCCTGCTGTTGGACTAGTGAAAACTATTAGCTGCTTGCTATTGTGTTTTTGCACTTGCTTGATACTTGAAGTTGTCAGCTCACTAGTTTTTGATCATAAGTAGTGGAATCACTACAAATGCACATGCACAGTTATCTGTGCAGCTGTCTATGACAGTGAACTGCACCCTGAAACTGGGTAGCCGAACGTTTTGGCTAACTAGAAAACAGTGCCCTTTTATTAAATATTTAGCTAGCTAACAATCATTGTAATGTTTTGTGAACTTTTTAGCTGGCAAGTGAACAATGTAATCACGAAGTGTCCTTTTTTTCTCCTCATTATTTTGCTGAGCTTGGGAAGTTTTACCAACCCACGATGTAGGTATTTGACGTGCTGGGATGTTCTAGTGTGTTTATAAACCGCTCGAACAAATCCTACTGATTCTACCTTTAAATAATTGGATTTACTCATTTTAAACCTAGTTTTAATTAGTAAACAACAAGTATAACTAAAATAATTTTTTGTCGGTGCAGCCCAGTCTATAGGGAGGCCAAATTGTAAAAAACAAACAAACAAGCAAACAAAAATTCCTGCATAGTGTTGCTTTAAACTTGAATATATTAGAAAAATCAAACTGTTGACTTAGATCACATTTGAATTGTGTCAGTGAGATTATGCTACAGCGAGCAATGTAACACGGCTCCGAGCACTGGAAGTGACCACATCAATCTCAAGTTGTGAAGAAAACAAAAGGATATGTGCACAGTGAGTGTGATCTTTACACTCGCCCCCCGATCACCACCAGCCACAGGCGAACAGAGGATGATATTGTGTGCCAGCCGCAGCTGCTCCGAGGAGGGGAGCCTGCTTTTTGTATTTCCCCTTCATCAGTAAGAAAGAGCATTTGATACTGGTTCCCACAAACACACTGACACACTCCTGTTCCTGCAAGTCTCATTCACCCGCAGCACACACACACACACCCCACCCATGCCACTCCCTACGCCAAATTTCCTGAATTTCCTCGGCTTGCATGCCACTCCCACTCTCATCCTCCCTTCTGCATATACCCTGCACATGCCCTTTTCTATCCCTCCCTGTGGTCATCCAAACTGCCCATGCTGAGGAGTTGGAAGCATCTCTATATTTACTCCATCTCCGCCCCGCTTCCACCCCAGCAGCCAGCGCTATGCATCTTTCATCTGCGGGGCTGGATGACCTATATTCTCAGTCTGGCCCCACGCAGCCATAGTTCACCGCTGCTCCACTCTATCCTGCTGCTCTCACACTGGCCCCAGGCAGCAGCTGTGGGTGTGGCAGCCAGGCTGAATTAGAATGGGCACTGCAGGCACAGACACCCATTCAAAGCAATCTATCTTGGCTGTCTGGAGCACCGTGAATTTCAAACCTAAAGTGACAAAACAACACCATATTGCACCGAGAAGACGACAGAGATGGAGGAACAGACCCATACCGGTGCCATAATAAATATTTCAAAATTCTGCTGTTTGGGAAGAGTTTCTCAATGAGATACCCGATGCCTCTGAATATAGGTCAAAGCAGCTCTTATAGCACATGCCCCAGTTTACCTGTTTTTTTCCACCATTATTGCATGCTCAAATATGATTCAACTAATTATCACTTGTTATAAAAATTTCTGCAGACTTATAAATACACAGGCGGAATAGATCAAACAGAGCACAGCAGAGATTATTCTGTAATGAAGCTAATTTGCTAATCAAGAATGCATTGTTGATTCACTGCTTATTGTCCTTGACACAGTAAGTTTTTTTTTTTGTTTGTTCGGAAGTGAACATGCAATCATATTCCCCCTAATCCAGGTCAGTAGGCTGAGATTGCTCTGCACAGCCGCTGAGATAATGCCGCTCCGCAACACCTAATCACTGTTATTAGCTTTTGTTCTGAAATGATTCTGAATTTTTACACAATATTAAAAACTGCCTCCCACATCACTCACACGGCTAACAGTAGTTGGTGTAATGTGAAATTCAGGAAATTTACTGAGTGAGGCTGGTGACATTTGTGCAAGTACATTAAATGGATTATTCATGTGGATAAAAGAGTAATTTGTAATAAATTTACTGTAATAAATCAGAAAATGACCATGATATGCCATCAGAGATTAAAGAAACATGCCAAGTTGAAATACTCGCTACTCTGACAAGAACGCTAGAAGCCACGATGTCAAACTTTGAAATTTCTATTCTGGTCCCACAATATATGTTTTTGTTTTACCTGTTTCACGTTACTTAAAGTTCAAATTAATGCTGCATGTTCGCTGTCTGTTTATGAGTCGTAAAAAATCATTAATTATCTCTGAGACGGAGTAGATGTTTATAATAATTAAGTTGAGCAGCATGTTAATGGAGTCTGGTTGGCAGTAAGATGGGCAGTCACTGAACTTCAGAGCAGGGGTGTTTCTAGAGGGGAAGGCCGAGGCACTGGCCACCCCTGAAATTTAATTGGTCACCCCAAGTGCCACAGGATTATCCTCAAGTATGATTGGCTATCTGTCCTGTGAGAGGCGGGACCTTAGTTTGAACCAACTGTTCAACGAGATATTTTTAAATGTGCATAGTTTTCTTTTTCTTTCTTTTTTTTTTTTTTGCATGTAGCCTACTTTAAAAAAAAAAAATTAATTCACATTATTGAATAATTGACAACACAGTCTTGTATAATGAAATATTAGTTGTAGTTCCCTTTGTGCTCCTTACAAAAACAAAAAACTGTGTACAGAAAATGGATGAATAAATAATAATATTATAAATTTAATAATAATGCAGTTAAATAATATAATACTACTAAATACATTTTTAATGGTTAATTGTTGAAGATGAATTTTTCTATTTGTGTCTGTCTCACATCCTGTGAAAAGAGGTACAATGGATGTTCAATCTGTTGTAGTAGGACTATTTTTAAAAATAAGAAAAAATTAAACACAGGAATGTGAAATGATAAATTAATGCTATTCTGACGTCTGTGGCTCAGCTCACTATCTGAACTGCAGTATTCCTTTTCGCACATGCAGTTGCTTCATATTGTTCCTTTAAATGGGTTAAATCTGATATCTCCCGTTTTTGTTCTATTATCTGACCCAGAGCCTTGGAGGAGACAGTGCCAGCTTTTGGCACAGACACGCATACACACACACATGCTGATGCATAAGCTTAACTTGTTTATCCATATGCTAACAGGGTTTAATCATTTACTGTTAATCCACGAAAGCTGTTTAGAGGGTTTCTCTTTTTAACAGATGTCACCACACTCTGCCTGCATGTGTCACCACATAACTCTGTTCATCCTACCATCCATCCATCCATTTCCATCCATCCAAAAGCTTTCCAGTGAGCTCAACCTTGTGGAAAACGAGGGAATCACGTAAAGTGGACGGTAGATAGCACGAATGACTGCAGGCAGGTTCCATCTCAATGGGTGAGCAGTTCAAAACAATTTGCTAAGTGTATACTAGTATTTCCACATGAGGAGGTAAAATTGCTGATCTTCAGTGGTGGCCCTGATGCATCCAAAGATTGTAGATGAAAATTTAATAAAATCGATCTTCAGGGCAACCGCTCAAGTTTGAAACACCACATTTATTCATTATGAATCGATGTCCAAGCTCACTTTCTCATACAGAGTAAAGTTGTGGCACCAACAAGAAAAAATGATGATCAGATGCTGCCCCCCCCCCACCCCCCAACAGTATGATTTGTATTGCTAATGTAGCTGCCCTCTGCAGCAGAGCTGCTGAGTCACGGTCGTTCCCATACCCCTGGAAAGTGACCTCTCTTTGGGCTGGAGACAGGTGTCTGCCCCTTCCCCCAGTGGAAAGACCCCAGCCTGAGGCGTCTCACACACACACACACACAACATGAATGAATGCAAACACACAAGGCAGCTTCCGGGTTACGGGGTCACTCTGACATGCACAGGCCAAGCTGTCATGTCAGGCTTTATTAAGAGCCAGGGCGTCTGGGAGAATTAATTAGCGTGGTCTGTGTGAGGTAAGTCCCTGGTGCTGCAGGTGCTGGGGTAAGTTAGGGTCTTATAATATGTCTGTGAACGGAGCAGGGCCAGGCTGAGCCATGCTTGGTTAAGGCTCTGAGCTACCCGTGACACACTGGCCTAGCTTTCCCGATTTGGATCTCTAACAGCCCGCTAGTAGCAGAGTAGGGATGACCTAGAGTTCACGTGAGGCAATAAAGAGGAAAGGTGTAAGCCAGGGTGGTTAATACTCTGCGGGAACAGCATCATATGCTCCCGATATATCCCTATAGATTTTTTCTCCCAAAAATTAAGCTGTGTCTGATAATACACATTAAGATGAGTCCAACATATTATTAGCAATGATAAATCAGCCTGTTTGTTCAAAAAACAATAATAATTTAATTTACAGAATATTGACAAGCTACCCATGAATCTTCATGCAGTCATGAGCTGTTAGCTGTATTATATAAGTATACAGACAGTATTGTGAGCTGCAATGGGTTATTTTGTAACTTCATGAACAAGAGACTCTGTCAGACCTTCCACCTTCCAAAAAAGTTAAACCCTCCTGGAATACAAGATGCAGACTTCACTGTGAAATCAGCAGTAACCTGCTTAATTCTGAAATGATCTCCATTAAATTTTTGTTGTAAATATGAGACATTGAACATGATAGTGGTTACTCGTTGGAATTAAATTAATTTACTGCGGGCGATCTAATCTTATCTTTGCCGAAATATTAACATAAGTGTAAATTATTTAGAATTTCAGCTTTTCTAAGTTTCTCCAAAATTGTATGTCTCTACATCTATTATATTGTTTTAAGGCTGCCTGATTGCCTCAATAAAAAATGTTTAAATTGAGAAGTTTGGTCTTATTGTCCCTTTTATTGTTTCCTTATTAAGTTTAAACAGTTAGGGAACCCAGGATGCTCAGTTACAATATCATTACGCTATTCTCCTGTGACTCAGGAGGTAGAGGAGGTTGTCCATTAATCGAACAATTGCTGGTTTGATCCTTGGCTTCTCCAGTCGGCATGTCGAGCTGTCCTTGGCCAAGACACCGAACCCCAAGTTTCCCCCGATGGCTGCACCATTGGTGTGTCATTTGGCATGTAGTTGTTAAGTGTTTTCAGTGGTTGATAGACTAGAAAAGTACAAAAATACTGTACAAAAACACTTAATTCAACACTTAGCAAATCTCTGCATCTGACAGTTGCAGTAGGTGCTTCACAGTCTGTTGCCTTGCAGAGGTCTGCACTCTACTGAGCGCACTCCTCTTGTTCTATTTGCTTTGATTTAGGCATTTTAAATCTTTCATGGCTCACCTAAATTACAAACAAAACAAAACATATTTCAGTTAGTTTTCATTAAGTTTTCAGTTGACAGGTTTTGAGATATCTACTTCTGAGACTGTGCCTCCCTGTACAATGGAAGTGAATGGGATTTTGTTTGTTCTTTTCACATTGAAAAATTACATTATACATATTCAACAGCAGTGTTTGTTCTCAAAAACTTTTTTCATTTTTTTTTTTTTTTTCTTTTTTTGTATTCTGTGCAAACCAACCCTTTTACAAGGGCTCCACAATTTAAAATCAAAACAACTCAAAATGTGATATCACACACAACGCTGTTCCAAAAATCTTGAAGGGCTCTGTCATTTTGGCAAAGCCTTAAAGAAAACTAGATTGGCCCTGTGGGGATTTTACAAAAAAAGTTTTTAACTTTGAAATGCTGTGACTGCAACAGCAGCAGGCAACTTTTAATGAAAATTGGACAGCCAATTTATCATGTTACTGAGTGTAACAGTCTACATAGTTATCAGTACATTTTGTTTGGGCAGTCACATTTACAGTTGCCAAATCAGTGTAGGTGACAATGAGCACATTATTAATATTTTAATAGATTAATGTCAACAAATTGTGGTCCTTTCCTGTCCTAAAGTTGACCTTCGACTTGCTGCTTCCCTTCATCTCTTCAAACACCATTCTGGCATTCAGAGCGTCACCTCAGTGCAGTTTTGTTGTAGCTGCTGCCATTCTGCTGTGACCACGCTGATGATGTTGTACCAGAGAATGTGTTATTGTAGGTGATGTGTCTGAGTGTGTAACACATGGCTCTCCAGAGACAACTTTGTCTTTGATGTAGCTGCCAGCCAGCTAGTTGGATGACTGATCAGCTGTTTCTGAAATGGGGACGAGAGGCTATCAGGGATTTTAGCTGCACAGCCACAGGCAGATGGTGTTGTGTACACGCACGCGCACACACACACACCACACACACTGGCATAGACACACATTTCAAGGGACTGGTGCAGAACACACAAACATGTACGCACATGCACTCACAGATACAAACACACTACCGCTGCACTAACCCACACTGACACACGGATCCATAGACACACAACATCTCTCTCAAGAGGCAGTAGGTCCAGCATGACTAATTAAACACACACACACCAACACAGCGCCCTCTTAGACATTGTAAATTACTGTGGCAATAATTGCATTAGTGCAGTAAGTAAATTAAATGGCTGTATGCGTGCAGCCTCTGCAGCAGGACGCGACGCAGGTCTCTCTCTGTTTACTCTGCTCTGCTGCCGGAGCCCTCCCAGTCCCTGCCATGTTGTCAGCTGCCCGCTGTCACACACCATTACCTGCAACTAGCTACCATTTCTCAAACACACCTGCACATGCACACACACACACACACACGTGCCAGCACATGCATACACGCATGCAGACCTTTGTAGTTTGTTTCGAAAAGTTTATTGAAAATTTTCTTAACTGTGTCAAGATGTAATTCAACAGTGCATGTATTATTCACAGCTCTTTGCCAACTCGCCCTTGTTTTTTCTTCTGTAGCTACACGAAGCTTAGCGCACAACACCTGGGAATACTAAGCAGGCAGCCATGCAGATACAGTACAGATGGATAACACTATAGCAAACTTGCCTGCTTGTCATTATGTCCACACACACACACACACACCGCACACACACACACAGGTGTACACTGGTAGGAGAGTGGTAGTAAGCTTTAGACAGCCAGGTGTAGATGGTGTAAAAGCTTTATCTATGTCAGTATCAGGAGTCACGTCACGTCAGGGGTGCTTCTGGTCACAAGCTAAGGGGCTTAGCCAGCTGGACGCCTGTGACCTGTTAAACAGCTGATAAGCCCTCTCAGCACATCACCTGGTGAGCTCTCTACATGTTACAGATAAGATTAATAAGTAAGAAAACTTTCAATTATGCAGCAGCTTTCATAAGCCTTGAAAGAAGGATGAAATATCATGAAGTCCTACAGAGCATATGGATTTCAATACGATGTAAACTGTGTTACAAATTCCAACCTGATTTATTACACTGGATTAGACTGTCGAGGTGTTCATAACACTCTGCTTTTTATATTGTTTATCACTTTGTCTACCTCAGTCATCTTGTTCTTGTTTCTTCTTTTGTTTTGTATTCTTTTCTTTTTTATTTATTAAACTTAGGTTTTTAGTATATTTCAATATTTGTAAATAGAATAATTGATTGCACCAGGTTGAGAGACAAAACAAACTAAGAATTTCATTGCACTGATCACTTATTTTTGCATATGACAATAAAACCTTTGAATCCTTAAATCCTAAAGGTCCCTGCAGATTTTTGGTTGGATGATTGGTCACACAATCAGAAGTTAAAAAGACAACAAAGAGCCTAATTGCTCTGCTAATTGCTAATTGTTCATGTTGTTGTTGGTCATGGTCAGTTGTGCCAACAAGATTTACACCTGATCAAGCTCAGTCTTAACTTGGTATCTGAGTCTAACTGCTCAAAGACATGTATTAATCAACAGAATCATATTGAAAATTAAAGCAATACAGGTGGGAAATGAATCATAATCATAAACAGTGTACGCACATCTGTCCATCTATCTCATCTGAACAACCACTTACATCCTCTGTTATTTCTCTCTAAGTCGACTGCTTTTTATTAGTTATTAGCCTACGTTGGACCACCTGGAAGGCAGCACTTTCTTCTACCGGCTGTACAGCTCTAATGTAAATGTAATTTTCTTACCTCAGTGCAAGATGAAATTGCCTTTTCTATATCTTTGTTGCAGCAAATTAGAAATGATTAGCAATAAATCAGCAGGGCAGTGAAATATTATGACCATGTATGCCAGCAGCGTACACTTATAGACAATCTTGTGGGCATTCACGTGAAGTTCCATTGCTAATCTAATCCATTTGCTGATCTTAACTAAGTCCTGCTTAGCAGTTACAACCAAGCTTAGTAAAGACCAGTTAGTGCAACCCACTCTTGGAGCACGCATCAGCAGACTTTAGAGGATTACTAACATTATATGCCTGTCTTGTGTAAATTGAACAATTGTTTTCATACATTCAAACTAATTCTGATTCATGTTGATAAACAGGCCTATGGGTTGACAGGAGGGTGGGCTAAGTAACCATTCTCAATGTGACAACCATTTCCTTTCAATTTTGTGACTGGCGATCTATATTTTTATTTCAATTCCAGCCTTTGTAATAAAGTATTCTTCATCAGGTGGTCCATTGCCTGCATTACACAACTACACAGGAAGTCTGCACAAGGCAGAGTATTTGAGATGGGCTTTTTGTAGTCTTCTTCTAAAGATTGTAGCTGCACCACAGTAGACACACATCACATCCATCGTCACATAATAGCCTAGAATATGTGCTGCTGGATTTGCCTGTGTCTCCATGAATTCTCCTTAACATCTTTCCTTGACCTCATGACGTTTCCCATCAAAGTTCAGGAAAAGTGGTAAGAAAAGACAATAGGATGTAATTTTTTGGACTTTTCGGCTGCAGTCTAGGTTTGTCTGCTGCCAGTTCACATCTCAGTAGCAAACCCACAACTAGTTCACCAGTCACCAAAACAGACAAAGAAAATGTTTTTGGTGGTTCAAATGGTGTCCACACTAGAAATAAACTGTTCCAGAGTTCACCTGATGTTCCAAGACCACCCCTTCGAGGCAGACCAAAGAGCTGTTGTCTGGTCCACAACAGAGTTTGAGTCTGGCGTTCATAGCAACCCAAACAAACCTCACTGAGGTGGCAGTGCTCCAGGGTTCAGTTAACTGAAAAACGTTGGTGTGAACACACCCAGTCTAAAACTGTCAATTATACAAGGGGTTCCCAAACTTTTTCATGTCAAGGACTCCCACAATAAATGCCCATTAGACCACTGACACCCAGTTTGAGATTACAAATAAATCAAACGGCCAGCACTACTCCTTTCCTTGTTGTTCCAGCGTCCAAAAAATGTGATTAAAGTTAAAATACTCTATTTCTTTATTTGTTAGAGGACCCCCTACGACCCAATCAGGGACCCCTGTTGATCCCCAGACCATCAGTTTGAAAACCACTGAATTATACATAACAAGATGAAATATGTGAAGATGAAATGTTGGCACAAGACAAGATATAAACAGTTGGGAAGACATAACAGACCTACTTAAAAGACCCATCATATACCAGATGCATTTCAGGCAAATTCACATAACTGAGGAGTCTGACCTAGATTAAAATAATAATTCTGTGTGTTCAGCAACTCTTAATCAGAGTAATTATGAGCAGGCCAATAAACTGGTTTACTGAGTTATCTGGAAGATTATGCTGACTGAAACCCCCCAGACCCCTGCCAGATCTGGGACATGGGCTGATGTAAAAGACTATTTTTTTTTTTTTTTTATTTTACTTTCTTTACACTAAACACTCTCTCGGACTCTACAGTCCGCCAAAAACTTACAAGGTGAACAATGTCAGCCCTGTCTCCTAGAAATCACATTTATATACAACTAAAGCAGTATTATGCAAGAGGGTGTGCTTTACGTTAATATTAGCATGACAGTGATGCAGTCAGGACCGAGGTGTTTGTTTGAGGTGAGTGTAATATTGCAATTATACAATCCTTACCAACAAAATAAACGATACAATAAAAATGTCCTCATATTGTGGGAAATTTTGCTCTCAAAAGGACAAACGTTTTTGTTAGTGCCATCTCAATTTCTTTGGTAACAGATGGGGTCTGACTGACAACTGGAAAACAATCAGTCACAACATTAGAAGTCTTCTGTAATGAAACCAAGTTTACTACTCCAGTAAGTAGGTCGACCCTTAAGTAATGACCTGCAACAGAGATGAAATCTAGTCCCTACTGAGTCAGCAGCCTTCTTGAGCTAATATTATTGCTTTCTATAGATGTGAGGTGCACTTTGGGAACAAAGTGAATAAATACCACACGTATAAACATAAAAATGTTTTATTAGCTTAGCTTTTTCAGATATCTGCTGAAATCATTTTTCCATGGACAGATTTAACTACTACATTTGCAAATGTCACGTGTATTTTTAAGCTAGTAGCATCGTGTCACAGACTCACACAGCTGATGGAGGATGCAGAAGAGAGTTTTTGTCTAATGCATACATTTCCAATAACTCCAGAGCATTATAAAGTTCAAAATGTATCCAAAAAAACAAAACAAAATGTTTTCATTTAACATCGTAACATTTTGACAGCAGTCGCAAAACTGTTTGCTGCACACAAGGCAGGCATGCACTTAATGGTGCAGTGTAGCAGCAACAGCACCATAAATTATATTAATTATTGATTTAATTATTGTATAAATGTTGCTTTAACAGCTGCAAGAAATTGCCCGACAGGAGGTCATAGTCCGTACACGTGCTCTGTGGTTTCAAAAACATCACCCCTCTGGGCAGAGTAATAGTTTCAGTGATGAGCACCGTTAACCAGTCAGATTGCTTGGTTGGAACTACCTGTTGTATAATTAATATTTAACTGAAATGATGATCTCTTCCTAACCTCAACCAAAGAGTTTTTGTTGCAGGAGTCTGAATGTGAACCCTGGTCTGTGGTGTTAAAGTCCAGCCAACCACCTCAACCACCTCTATGTGAATCTAGCATGTTATATAAATGTATCGTTTCAAAGAAAATTGGAATTCATGCATGAGTCGTTCATACCGGCATATTTGATCTTAAATTGAAGAACTTTAGTGGCATTCATCAATACTTTCATATTTCCCGTTTTGGTATATCAGTGCACGAGACCACTTGTAAGCCAGTATGCACAAAGTCAGCACGTGTTTTGTGGTGTGAAATATATATAATATATAAATAATAATGTTAAAGAGAGTAATTTACATCATAAAACACAGAAGAAAATGTTAGATAACTATTTATTCATTTAATAGTTTTAAATGTTTACACCTAAAGATGGTTGCTGTGGGAGAGTCTGCAAAACCTGTGTGCCACTCTGGAGCCTCAACTTGGATCAAAAACAAAATCGAATCCTCCTCATATGCAGGTACTCGCTGCTGGCCTTCCAAAGAGAGATTGGTGACAGGTCGGACATGTCTCAGTGCACCATTTAACCAATATTAAAGCTGGGTTACTCCCAAATGGACACACACACTTGACAAGTGCAGACAGCTGTGGATAATGCGGACGCACCGCATGCTCCCCAAACTTCTCGTATTAATACCGAAGTATTACAAACCTTTGCTCTGCAGACCAGCTAAATCCACTGTACTCGTGTGCGCATCAAAGATCCGTCTCCACATCTGCTGTCCTTCCACAAAAGGTAAAAATCCATTCAATAAATGTCCGAATAATGTGTGTTGCACAGAATCCTGAACACTGTGGCCCGCTGGCTGGGTGGGGAGCACGACCTGCTGCACCTGCTGCACCCCGTCAGACAAACCGCTCGAAATCACTCCAGTGTTAGTCCAATCCACTCCCCCATATCTGTTAAAGGTTTGTCTTTGTACTTTGGTGTCATTTCCTTTCCTTTTCATATCTTTTCCTTTCTTATTTTTTCTGAGTTGAACGTCACCTGTCAAATGTCATTTGGCTTGTTGCTTTATGATTTGCTCAAGCACTGAACTCGGCTGCCCTTATATGGATTTATTGGGGCGTTTCAATTTGCTAATTGCAAATTTCCTGGCACGCACATCCAACTTAACATCAGACCAGATTCGTCAACAGTCAGGTGGGCTTGGCTCATGAATCCCACTTAGGATTTTTGTATTTTCCTCGCACTGCTTTGTTTAAGAACAAAAATAAGAGGAAAATAAGAAAATATTCATGCATGAGGCTCAATGTCTGTGAACGTAACACAGACAGGAATTACATTGCCACCACAACATAATTATGAATAGCAGCATACAAGCATGATTTCCAGGACACAGGATTGACAATGCACTGCATCTTTCAGCAAACTTCTTTTTATACGTCTGCCACCCAACAGACAGGCCTGGGTAAAGATATTGATTTGGAAATGGAGGGTAATGGTTGGGACTAATCAAACAGAGATGGAGCTTTTGGGATGGTGGGGGTGGGTGGGGGCTGAGCTCAATATCATGGAATGGAAGCCATCTATATCCAAGGAAAAATCCATACAGTAGGTAAGCTAATGGGAGCACATTGACAGCAGTCCACATTTCTGCTGTCATACTGAGTTGAACAGAGGTCATGATACCAGAACTGTCCAATCCCATTTAGACACGGGGATCTGGGCGAGAGACAGTGTCAATGCACATGAGCTGGAATCAGATCAAACCAAGAAAACAGCCACAATTACCACCACAGCCTGAGCTGGCATCCCTCCGAATGATTATGGGGGCCATCTGATGCAGCTCGAGCACAAACGGCAGAATACATTTTGTCAGGGAGGCGGATGAGTCGGCACTAAGCCAAAAACTATTGATTGAATGAGGTTGTCTTTTGAGGTGTGGCAGCTCAGAATATCTGGCATTGTTTTCTGCTCACTGCCACCGTAATTTTTTTAGAGTTGAAGTACATTTTCTTGTTAAAAGAAGTTTACACAGCAGCAGGATCAAAGGGAAGGGCTTTCTAGAGAGGCACCCACAGTTCAAGAGATAATTCTGAGTGGAAATGATCGCTACGTTTTACTGGAAACTCGATTCTCTCCATGGAATCTCATTTACATTTTTCTTCGGGATTGTCTCCTATAGGGAGATGGAGTAATTTATGCCTCTTGTTACTGGGCTGTCTGCTCCAGTTTTGAACTGAATATGCTATTGTGGTGTGACTTTCTTCCACACACACTTTATTGTGTGTGTGTGGTGTGTGTGTGTGTGTGTGAAGCATCTGAAGGTGTCTTAATGCCTGCGGCAAACTGGCACACTCAGCAGATGGGAGCGAGACTGATCCCCCTGTTTGTTGACAGTGCACTTAACTGCACATGTATGTGCGTGAATGTGTGTGTGCACGCGTGTGTGTCTGCGCATCAGACCTCACATCATAAACCAGCTCTGGTGAGTAGTAAATAAATCATAAACAAGTTGCTCAATCACAAAGACCAATGAGATCCTCCCATTTCTATATTTATGTGTGTGAGAGTCTTTACTGTACATGCGGGCTTTGCACTTCATAAGAATTGAGGTTAATACATGGATGAATTATTAACTTCCATGGGCCGCCTTCAATCTGCAGGAGTCAGGAAAAAAAGAAAATCTGTGAAGATAGAAAAACCCAAAAACACACACACAGGTGATGCCTGAGTCCAGACCTTCCACTTCGCCCACTCCAACAAAGTGACTGGTGTTGTGACATATATCAGTAATTTCTTATGCTTGTATGCTTCTGCCAACCAGACAAGTTCCAGTTCACATCCATGTCTGTATAATGTATAGAGTGAAGAATTTAGAGGGATTTAATAAAACTGTATTGTGTGATTCCAGTGAATAATTTCCAGTGAGAAATATGCTGTCTTCACTTAGAGACTGTTTTTACAGCAGGGAGGACTGATAGAGAGCTGAACATTATGATGTCACAGTGAAGTTGACCTTTGACCTCCTGAATTTAAAATGTCATCGGCTCATTATTTTATCCTATTAGACATTTATGTGAAATACAGTCATAATTACTGTGTGAAATCTTGAGATAGGGCCAAAAACATGTTTTGTGAGGTCAGTTAATCGTTGTGTCCAAGTGGATGTGCCAGATGTAATGAATTTTCTTCAAAAATGGGATGGACATGAGGTCACAGTGACCTTAAAGTTTGACCTTTGACCACTAAAATCTAATCTGTTCATCCTTGAGTCCAAGTGGACATCAAGTTTGAAGAAATTCAGTTTCTTAAGATGACGTCTTGAGAACGAGATGGAAGGATGGGCAACTATGGCTGTTGCTGCGCTGGAGGCATAAAAATAAACAACAAATATGCAGTGGGACTAATGATTAGCCAGTCAGCGCCGTGAAGATGATGATGAATGCCATCATCAAGCTGTGGTCAAGCTGTGTGTTGCAACCATGGAGGAGTAATAACTACAATGGTGACCACTATAGACCAGCTAGGCGCTGCTACTGAGGCCGTTTTAAATCAACTAAAGAAGAAAACTGTAAATCAGCTTGGTTTGCAGTATAATAGTTACTGAAAGACTGTGTTTTCTGTTTGCTGTCACAGAAAAGAAACAAAACAGCCCTGCCTATGTGACGTGTAAATAACAGCAGAGCTTGCTAACGCTAATTAACCTAGCAGCTATGAACTAAATTCATGTCAGTCCACAATAAACAAAAAAATGCAATCAATCATCTGATCATGTTTATTACTGTACTCACAGATTCCACCTTCATAGCTCTGAACTGTATTTGGGAGACCTCTGGTTTTAGGCTGTTTTAAATGTATTTAGCTTGACTCGTAGCTGCTAATCAGCTATCAGAATACAACTTTAAGTTACCCTACCAACGCTGTTGGCATGGCAACGCACCAGCGTCAACCTAAAATGACATTCAGGTGTGTACATTGGTGATCAGTCAGGGAAAATTGGTCAGAGTGGAGACAATGTCAGATGGAAATGGAGTGTAACGAGTTGACAATTCAGTCTGATATCAGGCAAACACAGGTGAGTAATTTCAGACGAGTGAAATTCACGCTTGAATCCGACAGAAAGACACAGCGAGTGAGACAGGCAGATAGAGAGAGGTGGAGACAATGATAGAGAAACAGAGAGAAGTGACGTCCATCATAAATGTTTCATAAAGCTCTCAGAACTGTGAAGGATTCATCAAATCCAGAGGGAGGTCTCTGGCCTCCGTACCACTCCCTCCTCTTCAGAGCCGCTCTCTCAGTCTCTTTTACACACACACACACACACACACACATTCGGGAAGGTTACATATGAGCGCAGATAGAATCAGCTGCCGAGTTATCATCATCTGGCTTTTCATTTACCAGTCCTATTAGCCCCATTACCCTCTCAGCCAGACCCTCTGCTTGCCCTTCTGCTCCCTTTTCACAGCAAAACCGTGATTATCTTTCTGAAACTCGTCTATTCCAAATGTATTCAGCTGCTTCCCGCAATTCAAACACTTGGCTGAATGTGTTCTCCGCTGGCTGACATGCTTGTTTGCTCGCTAGCTGGCTGGCTGACTACACAACTTGCTGGTGGCTACCTGGTCTGTTGGGTCGTTTAAGGTGCCTAAATGATGAATTCAGCAGTGGATGAGGAGCAGGCAGATGGCTTGGCCTCTGAAACACCCCTCCATGTGAAAGCGAGGGGAGGGAGGGGACGTGAAGTGACAGAGGGCTTCTGTCTTACCACGCACCACAGCTCAGAGCACCATGCAGCAGAGCACGGTCCAACACGCAGAGACACGTTACATACCCATACACACAAAACACAGATTATGAATAATTATGCTCAGAGATCCTTCATTTAGATCAAAGCAAGCTGGCACCAATTTGGTCACATTCATTAAGAGCCATGTTTAATGCATGTCAGAAACAGCGTGGTATGTTAACGAAGTGCTGCATGTTTGGACTAGTGAGCAGAATACAGATAATTAGAATTCCAGCATGTAAAAATGTGGGAAAGTGAACATGTTTGTTTACACACAGTGATGCGCATTGAAATCAAGTACTTCTAATGCTAATTTCATGTGAATCACATGTTATGCTGCCTAGTGTGTTTAACAAAGAAGACACAACCTGAGTGTTACGTTTAAAGGGACAGTTCAGCCCCCAAGATCAAAAATACATCTAAACTAAACCACAAAAAGTGTCACGTACTTCAAAAACACCATTGAGAACATCACAGTAAAGTAACTTAACATAACTTAGAAATCTAAACAGTTCATCCTTGAGTCCAAGTGGACATTTGTGCCAAATCTGAAGAAATTCAATCAAGGCATTCTTGAGATTATGTCATTCACAAGAATGGGGCAGACATGAGGTCAAAGTGTCCTTGACATTTGACCACTAAAACCTAAACAGTTTATCTTTGAGTCCAAGTAGACATCTGTGCCAAGTTTGAAGAATTTCTTGAGATATCCCTTTCACAAGATTGGGATGGACAAAACCTGGCACAAAAATGTGGGGCGGGGTGGCATGAGCTTTTTTCAGGTTCTGAAGTGGGGTATTGACCGAGAACATTTCAGAACAATTGCAAAAAAAAAACAACATATCTTGACCATAGTTTATTCCGATCTTGTCTTGATCTGAACGGTCCTTGTCATGCACAGATATTGAAAACATGGGCACTGAATCAACGGTTGCAGAGAAACGTAGGATTTTGCAGATTCACTTAATGTCGACATTCTTGTCTGGTGATGGCAGCTCATTTGAGGTGCCTCTGTGCCTCCTCTGGTGCACTATAACTGAAGTATCAGGAGTATAATATCTGCTGTCTGTGAGCTGTGGCTCTGGGTAAACGAGATTGTGGTTATTAAGTCAAAGAAAGTTACGTCAGATGAAAAACAATAAAGGCAGAAAGAAAGCAGCAAGCTGTGAGGAACAATAGAACAGTGAGATGTTTCTAAAACACAGATGACCATAGGCATCGATATTTTTTTTTTTATTGCAGATCAGGTGTGTTCAACATCTGCTTCACCTGTTGTAGCTCTGCTGCATGTACGCTGTGTAAATCAGCCCGAGGCAAGACGCTATTTCAGGGTAGACAACTCATCAAGATGATTGGCAAGTATTAGTACGTGAACTTGCCCATCTGAGGTGGAGTAGGTCAGGACTAAAAATTCACAATTGTGCCCTCGAGGTAGAAAGTTGCATATTGTGCCTTTACATGTGCACGTTTCCCCCACAGCCCCTGAATCCTCCGTGTTTCCCCGATGACAGAAGATATTGAAGAATGAGCGCTCAGAGCTAGAAATGAGAACAGGACGTGACCTCTGCTAGAATTCACATACAAACCAGTGTGGGATGGGAATGTGGGTATCTCACTCTCTTACTGCACAAGCAATTAGAAACCAGCGTTACACAAGCAAACAAATACAGCCTGTTAAATCTTTAATGGAAACAAGAACAGTAGTGCTGCTGTGAAATGACTAAGCCTATATTGTTCCTTTGAAATGACCTTTACAAACATTTAATTTAGCCAAACATTGCCTGTCCCCCCCAATGGCTGAAAATCTATCCTACAGAGCAATAAAATAAGCCAAATGTATTTTAAGTGACGGGGGATGCTTTGAAGGACAGTAACAGCCCGTCTTTAATGTACAAACGGACAAGTGTGATGGAACCTGGAGATCAATAATAAATTAAAGACTGCTCCAGCCACTTCACACCAAAATGACTCCCTAGAGGTGATGCCAACCAAGTCTCTTTATCTCTCCTAAAGAGCTCTCGATTGTATCTTTCTTTTCAACACTTAAGCTCCTGTGCCGAAACTTACTCTGCTGAAAACACTGTAGAATACAATGGATTTTTTTTTTGCAGATCAAATCAATCTGATTGACATTTCTTGTGGTCATGTTTACATGAGCATTGATTGTGATCAGATAAGTTGCCCCATTTACCTGCTCCACACTTAGAAGTCAAAAAGAATGATTCTTAAAGGGATAGTTTGGATTATTTGAAGTGGGGTTGTATGAGGTGGTCAGTCTGTTACCTACAGTAGATAGTGGTAGGTTCACCCCGAGTTTGGAGAAGCAGCAGGAGCACCGGTGTAGGAAGCAAAGCAACGTCCGGCTGTGGACAGGATCAGCAGCGCTTTATGTATTTTAGCCACCTAAAAAAAAGGCTCACATGAAAAAGACAGTTTAAGTGCTGAGATGCTGTTGTGCTTAACACACAGTACTTTACTTAATTCATAATATTAGTTAATTAGATCATTTATTTATTTTAAAGCCCTGATTTAAAGAAAAAAAAATCACGCTCACATTCACACAAGGGAAATTTAGAGTCACCAATTAACCTGCAGGTCTTTGGACTGTGGGAGGAAGGAAGAGAACCTGCACGGACACGGGGAGAACATGCAAACTCTGCACAGAAAGGCCCTGCCTGAAAAAAAAAAAAAAAAAAAAAAAAAAAAAAAAAACTAAACAAAGCTCTTAAAGTTAAGCTATAATCTTTAATCTTTTGCCCTCAGTGTTGTATGAATATCACTGTTTTTCAAGCCATTTTCTTGTTAGAAATTCCAGTAATGTGAAAACAATACTAGATTTAGAAAATTTTCACCACATTACTTTTGCTGTTAGACAGGCTTTTCTTACGGTGGCCCTGAGGTGCAAAACACAACGGCAAATCAGAAAACACAACACAAAAAGAGAAAACACAACGGCAAATCAGAAAACACAACGGCAAAAGAGAAAACACAACGGCAAATCAGAAAACACAACGGCAAATCAGAAAACACAACGGCAAAAGAGAAAACACAACGGCAAATCAGAAAACACAACAGCAAAAGAGAAAACACAACGGCAAATCAGAAAACACAACGGCAAATCAGAAAACACAACGGCAAAAGAGAAAACACAACGGCAAATCAGAAAACACAACGGCAAATCAGAAAACACAACGGCAAATCAGAAAACACAACGGCAAAAGAGAAAACACAACGGCAAATCAGAAAACACAACGGCAAATCAGAAAACACAACGGCAAAAGAGAAAACACAACGGCAAATCAGAAAACACAACGGCAAATCAGAAAACACAACGGCATTAACCAAAACGGAAAAGGTAGGTACCCTCGGGCGACATGAATCGTTGCTGATTGGACGAAAGAAAGGGACCTTTTTTTTTTAATACATATAACTTTATTTAACAAAATCATGTACAAACAACATGGCTTACATCTTTTTTAACGTTTCAAATGAGCAGGTGCATAGGGAGAATGCAGAGGAGAGAATGAGAGAATAACATCCATGAAATGAAATAAATAAATGAGATAAATGAAATAAACCAATTAAAATTAAATAAAACGTTTAGCTAGGGCTTTTGTTTTAGATCATATTTTTCAAATAAACTGAAAAGTTTCATTGCATATTTACCTTTCATTATGTTCAGGGCTTTGGTGAAGGAAAGAAACTCATTATGAAACACATTAAACTTAGGTTTCACTTTCATATATTTACATTTGTGTATGTAAAATTCTCCAAGGATTAGAATATTATTAACCATAAAGTCCCATTCATCATTGTCCATAACAACACCATAAATAATGTCCTTTTGAGAAAAGGGTTCGAGTCGGATCTTTGTGTGCATCCAGTCATGTATATCAGTCCAGGGCCCCGTTTCCCAGAGCCTTCGTAGCGCTATGTGCTTCCTAAGTTGTATCTTAAGGTCTCTGGTAAGCTTACGGGCTGTTTCCCAGAGTCTGCTTAGCTAAGATAAATCTTCTGTAAGATATATCTTAAGATGAGTGGTCTGAACCACTCATAAGCTGCCTCTTAGTGATGCGCTCCGTTCATCCTAACACAGTTTTAGCTTTATTAGGCCAAAATTATGCTTTTCAAATGGATTGTTTTAGTATAGCGCACATCAAGGCTGCTTACGTAAATTACATCATCAGGTTAAAATTAACTTAATGAAAAACAATAATTAATATTGCTTATTTATTTATTTATTTATTTATTTATTTATTTGAGCTAAATAACTGAGGATATGTTTTTTTCTGAGTACGCTGTGTTGCTATATTATTTTTACGGTTTAATTTTCATGCGGGCTGGTGTGTGTTTTATTGCTCTTATGTGTTTTCCGCCAAGCACATCAGGCGCTTTAATTAAAGGACAAAGAGCCACGAAGTCAAAGGCCTGTGATCATTAATGCGTTTAATACAGTAAATTGTGTCTCTACAATCTGAATGAGACACACAACACGATGTCTGACAGCAGCTTTGTGTGGAATTACTTCAAAAAATTAAACAATGAAGATGCAAATTGTACGCTGAGCTGGAGGGATAAAATCCACTGGACTGATGTTTGCTGCGACATTTCCAGGTGAAAGCCCAACGTTTCAAGAACACTGGATTCATACTTTATCTAAAACACATCTGGATGAAATACTGCAGCATCCGATGGATTTACCTTCAGGCTGTGGCAAAAAGAGGCCGCTCACTGAAGAAAGATGCCAAAATCACCTGAATAATCCATCCAAAGCCTCACACAAAGTGAGTGAGAACTTGTTAGATTTTTACTTTTTAATTTTGAGCGATCATAAACTTTATTAAGCCGACTATGTTGAACAGTGAAGCGCACAGTGGGAGACATCTGCTGCGCTCAGCAGCCGCATGTGAACGCGAACGGAATGTAGAATCTGTTTCAGTTCAAGATCATGATTTTAAAAACACCAAATAACTTGATTTAACGAATTTCGTTAGTTTAAAATATGATGAAAGAGCCTATTCAGTCAGACAATAAGAGACCACAGACAGTTAATTTGGCATTTCATCCTCCATGCAGCTGCAGTGGAGGTCAAGCTACACACAGCATGTGCAGTTTATGTTCATTATAATGTTGATTAATGTTGAAATCGCGTTCTTCCGCCTCAGTAATGATTAGTAATATCACCAGATAACAGACTAGTTGTCATTTCCTCGAAATGTGTCATTTCAGGAAAATATGAATCCCTCCCCCTCACCTCATCACATTATATGTGCCGATATTTGAATTTAAAGACAGCCCAGCTGGTAGATTATGAGTGTGTATGGTGATATGTGTTTTGTGTTTTGACACTGCAGAGTATCTGAGTCTGTACATTGACAAAGATGGACATTGGAAGTACATTGATGGAAAAAGAGAGACAAACACGTATGCTGTTGTTGTTTTCAATAATAAAAACATTATCGGTGAGCAGCGATCATGTTTCTCTTCTTCCTCATTAGTCTCCTTGTTTATAACGGAATGTGCATGTAAGTCATTTTTTATGTGATATGCTTCAGACATATTAGGACTAAAACGCTGCTAAAACGCTCGTCTGGTGTATGTGTGGACCAGGCTTCAAATAGTTCAGCAGATGATCTTCAGAAGGCGTAGCCTCATTTATATTATGATAATTGATGGTGGTAAAATTATTATTGCAACACTTGCTATGTTACAACATCATTTATTTACCTTTATAAGAGATCAGTCGATGCGTGCAGCATCGATTAATACACTTAGGATGTACCTTAGCAGCTCTCCTTACGAGCTCCCGCTAAGAGACAGTTTGGGAAACACTGGCAGGAAAAGAAGTTTGTTTGCTAAGATATATCTTAGAGACCTTCGTAGAGCGCTAAGATACATCGAATCTGGGAAACGAGGCCCGAGTGTTTCAGAAGCATACATTGAAAAAATATATGCTCCAAGGTTTCAATATCATCACAAAATACACATTTATTTGTTTCAAAACCAAATCTCTGTCGTAATAGTACACCGCCAGACTCTGCGCAGAGGATTTTCTGCGCAGAGTCTGGCGGTGTTGTCTTTCCGGTTCAAAGGACGGACCAGTTCTTTCGTCCAATCAGCGACGATTCATGTCGCCCGAGGGTACCTACCTTTTCCGTTTTGGTTAATGCCGTTGTGTTTTCTGATTTGCCGTTGTGTTTTCTCTTTTGCCGTTGTGTTTTCTCTTTTGCCGTTGTGTTTTCTGATTTGCCGTTGTGTTTTCTCTTTTGCCGTTGTGTTTTCTCTTTTGCCGTTGTGTTTTCTCTTTTGCCGTTGTGTTTTTCTCTTTTGCCGTTGTGTTTTCTGATTTGCCGTTGTGTTTTCTCTTTTGCCGTTGTGTTTTCTGATTTGCCGTTGTGTTTTCTCTTTTGCCGTTGTGCTTTGCACCTCAGGGCCACCGTATTTTCTCCTGGGAAACCAGTGTTATACAAGCCAAATATCATTCTTTCTAAACCAACCAAACTCCTTTGGCACAATCAGTAATTTTACCTTGCAGAACAGAAAAGAGTTGTTGGTCTACCACTGCCTAGATCTGTTAGTTAGTTTGTGTTATTGTGTGACTTTGGTGTTTAAAAAGGATGGTTTCACTGAAGTCACACTGAAGTCACACAATAACATAAAGAAACTAACAGATTGAGGCAGCAGTAGACCAGCAACTCTGTGTTCTGCGAGGTAAAATTACTGATTTTATCTATGGAGTTTGGTTGCTTTGGAGAGAGCTGTGTTTGGCTTGTATAACGATGGTTTCCTATTGGAAAACGCTGTGTGACAGCAAGGTAAAGTGATGATAATGTTCTAAATATAACATACACTTGAACTGATATTGATTATTGATTTTTTTATGTTTGGCTAAAATAGACTTTGCTGTTGTCCCTGTCCACAGCAGCACATTGCTTACCTTTGGTGCTGGAACTCCTCTTCATTTCCTCAAACTTGGAAACCACCATCCACTGTAGCTAATACACAGACTATCGATACCTCCCCTAATAAAACCACTGCATCAAATAATGCAAACTATCCCTTTAAATGCACAATTATATAGAATCCAGCATTTCACCATTCACAAATGTTTGAAAAAGACTGTCTAGCATTGTGCTTGTGGCACTATTATTTCTGCATTTCTTCACTGCTGTGCTTTTGTTCTGAGGCAACAGCATCATCAGAATCTGCTTCTCCTGGTGTTATTGAACACAATACAAGTTTTTTTTTTTATTTCCCCAAAACCAGTAAACATCACCTATTCAAAGATGGTTCCCCTGAGAAAGACACACAGCTCAGAAAAGTGGTAGAAAACACTAGTAAATGACAAACAACGGGAGGAAAAGTGGTGTAGTGTTCCTCCCAGGGGAGTGTCAAGTGAGTGAGCATGTGCAGAAAGACAGATTTTCCTAAAAGAGAGAGTAATCAAAAACAGTGTTGACATGACATGACATGAAGTTCATTCTTTGACAGGATGGCATGAAAGAGAATAAAATCTCTTTTGAAATGGAGCATTTTATTCAGATCCAGATGCTTCAATCAGGCATGTTTTTGTTAAGACTGAGCTCATATTGAGATTATTAGAGGAATTAAAGACTTGGCTGGTTATTGGCATTTAAAATGCGCTTTTAAAGTAAAAGCAGATAATTTGGTTGAATGTTGTCCCCTGTTTTTAGCATTTTTCAAGACCAGTGTTTAGGATTTAGTGGCATGTAGCAGTGAGCTTGCAGATTGAAAACACAATTTGTCACCCTCCCCCTCCAAGTGTTAAGTAGAACCAACATGGGCCACGCAAATCAAGATAGACCGCATCTGGAGCTAGCAAGTCTCAAATCTTAACCTTCATGTCTCAAGCAAGTCCCAAGTTACTGTGGTGAGAATCAAGCAAGTCCAGTCGAGTCACTGCACTGGCCAAGCAAGTCACAGGTCAATTCATACGATATTCTGATGATTCTGTACCCCAGTTTTCACATTTTAATCAGTTAAAAGACCTGAAAGAATGAAGTTTTCTTTTCAACATTGATGAAAACTGTTGCAGTCTGCTTGCACTTTATAAAAAACTCTATAAATCTGGCCGATATAACAGTTTGTTGCATCAATAACAAGCCTCCAAAATGTACAACAATGGAGTGGAATTGCAAGAGTTGCATTCAGGAGCTAGATTCATGAGCACACAGCTGGTCCAGCTACAACCATGCCCATGCAGTTTAACTGGTTATATCACATTCATGTAACCCACCTCTCTTTGCGGGTTTTGTAGTAACAGATGAAGTTTGATGTTGTGGTGATCATGCCACTTATTTTTGAGCTGCAGACCAGTGTTAAGGCCGTTCTCTCCTTATGACTGTCACTGACAACATACCTTCTGGAGTCCCTTTAAGAAAACAAGTTTTAATGTTTGGATTTTTTTTACACACTTTAAGTAATTAGGATGTAAGAAACATATCACAAAGTTTTTTTTTTCTCCAGAATGTTATTTATTGGGACGTTCTTTTATAACATGTCCCTTGTAGTGGACATCAGATGAATCATTTCCACAAAAAGCACGTTACAAGACATCGCTTTGGTAATCATAAATTTTCATTTTCTCTGCATTTCTATTTCATTCTTTTCTCATTTGATGAATATTGGAAATATATATATAGTATATAATATATAATATATAAAACAAACTGTATCATTTGTCATTTCAACAAACATTTTTAATGATAAGGTTATACTTTAATTCATTCAAAACTCTGCTTAGAGGGTACATCTTGATAGTGGTGATCACTCAAAACACATGATATGAGCATGCTTACATGTCATAAATGCTACATTAGGAAGCAGTTCTTTGTCTGTGGGACACATGCTGCATCCATCTCTCCTGCACTATTTTTGAATGAAGCGCACACTGCGACCTCTCCTTTGCAAGTCTCCCCGAGGCCTGGTGGTCTGACCTGTACTGGATCCAGCTGTTTGTGGCAGCCAGACCAAAGAGTGGCAGGGTGGTGCAGAAAGTCCTCTTCTTTGTGCTACTTGACCGTAAATACAGGCTGATCATGTGGTACCACAGATCAAAAACTCTTCAGCCTCACTCACTGCTCTGTTTCTTGATGTATGGATGTACGGATGATTCTTTAATACAAATTTGATTAATGTTGGATTAGCCTCCTCCATGATAGCCGCTTCAAAAACAAAATCTTCTCAATATCAAGAAAAATTGCAAATCATGAATACCAAGTTAAAGTCAGGTCGAATCTTTAACCAGTGCAACTTAAGTCTGACCTGAGTCAAGTCATATCAACAACACAACACCTCTGAGAGGTGTTGTGTTGTTTTTCTATTCTGGGCTACTGTAGAAATATGGGGGTGCAACATGGTGGCCTCTGCATCCTCTGTAGATATAAACTGCTCATTCTAAGGGAACTAAAACACAACAATTCTTATTTTTAGGTGATTTTACGCTAATAAAAACAGACTTATATGGAATAAATATTAATAAACCCCCATAAATCTTCCACAGTGGACCTTTATCTTAACTAGAGGTAGTGTTCTCAAACAGTGCTCTATCTTGCGTGATTAAAGGATAAAAGAGCAAATGGCTGACGTTGTAGCTCAGTGTTTACTTCTTCAGTCACTCAAAATAAACCCCTGACTCACTCAGTCTCTTGTTCATGCCCACTTTCTCTGCTGACCATTCTGCTCCAATATGTTTCTTTCTTTTCCTGCATGGCAGAGTGTGTTTATTTTCTGGTCTTTGTACCAACTTGTCTTGGCTGTTGGCCTACTTCCAGGTCATGTCACTCCCTAAAGATGACAACAGGCAAGCTGGGTGAGGCGGACGCAGCCAGGTGGCCAAACATGCCACGGGGACGGGCATCTCTGAGCAGGGCTGAGACGGGGTCTTGCTCTGTTATTTGCCAGAAATATTGCTGGTGGTGTTCGGGATGCGGTCGTGCCAACAGCTTATTGTTCACACGGGTCATACAGGCCATCCCAGCCCTGTCCAGTCCCTCCAGCTAAGCATGCCACATCTACATGAGGCTGGAGATAAGACGAATGACAGGGGAGGTCATTATAAACAGGAACAACATCGCTGCTCTCACTCAGCCTGAATATGAATCATGCAGCCAACTTCGATATGTGAATGTGCAGACACATATGATTCTCAGGAGAGGAAGCCTTTGCCTGTTGCTTGACGCTTTGGCTCCCTCTTTTCTGGCAGGAACCATTGAAATGCAGACCGAGGGGTATGGATAATGGACTGTCCCACAGTGGCACAGCGTTCCACACACTCTCTGCCATTCCTTCAGACAGCCACTCCCGCTGTAGTCTGCACTTCACATCCCCCCTTTTCAACCCCAGGGAGGTGCTGGCGAGTGGCCAACCATCACTGAGTGTGTGAGTGACTGAATATGTGCGTGTGCGTTTTTTTGTGTGGGAACGTAGGAAGCGCTTGCTCGCCAAGAGCTATGCTTATTAATGCCCTACAGACTAAGTGCTCTCCCTTTTCTCGCTTTTGCTCTCTCTTCCACTCCTCCAGCCCTCTGAGTGGTCATTGCTGAGAGAAGAGGAGGAGGTGGTGCTGGGGGGACGGGGCGGGGTGCTGGAGGGAAGTGCACGAACAAAGCAGAATATGAGAGGAAGTACACTAGTGGGCTTCGACAATGCTGGGCTCTCCCGCTGTCTCCCAGCTGCCTTCGCTGTTTGATGCTGAGAGCGATCAATATACTCAACTCGGAGCTATACGCCTCAGACTGTCTCAAACTAGTCACGCCAACCACATATATAACCAACCAACTTTCACCATATTCAACAATAACACAATACAGCAGCACCACTGCTGAGCACACCCGGTTACCTCAATTTAAATGCCAATTTCACAACACACACACACACACACACACACACACACACAACACACACTCTAACATGAAAGAGTCGCACACACATCCTGCAAGTGCTTTCTTTCTTTGCACATTGGTAGGATTTACCCATAGACCGCATATCAAAGAGTGGACGGAGCTTCCAGGTCTGAAAAGTTGTAGCTCTAATGGCCAGCAAGGGGCAACCCCACTGGTTGCAAAAAGAAGTCTGATTGTGTGGAGCTTTATGAGAGAATGACCCTACTTCTCACTTGATTTATGACCTCAGTAAACAGTTTCCTAATGAGTTTATGGTCTCAGTCGCTAGTTTCAAGTGTTTTTCTATACAGCATTTTGTAAGTAATGGTCTGATTTAGAGTAAAATAGATGGTAAAGCAGGGTATCTTTTAAGGCGGGGCAAGGAAACTAAAATAGAAGGAAGGGTCACTACATCAATATAGAACAGTCTTTGCTCCAGACGTTGGTGCCAGTTTCATTGAAGCTTGGGAGATGCAGAGTCAATCATGCTATTTGGAGACCAGAAAAATCAGTATGCTATTCTCTGAAGTATGCTTATTAATTTTTTTAAAATGCATTTCTTCATTAAAGGTCACACAATGTAGATATGTTGGGTTTAATGGGGCTTTTCTTTGTCACTTTTGGCTGCGCCGAGTCAAACCATGCCACGCTGATTTGCATGTCCATTACCACTTCTAAGGCGCGGAGCTGTGCCAAGTTACACCCGAGACGGACCTTCTCTGGACTGGGGCCAAAGCGAGCCCGACCTGCCTCACCAACTGTGGCCAACCCGTGACGACCCTCCATCTCCCCCTCAAATGACAAAGTGTTGCAAGAGTGAACTTGTGTGTGTATGTGTGCGTTAGAGCAGAGAGAAAGACTTTTTTTTTTAAGTCTCTGTGTGTTCAGCTTTCAGGACTTAAAGGAAGTTGCATCTGCTGTTTTTATGTCCTGGTATCTGCCTTATACGGGAATCATGTTAAGTCACTGCTGACTAAAACCGAACATTTCCTGGTTTTGCTACTTCATAATAGAAACTTTTAAATAACAAAAAATGGGGGACATTTATTGTGAAGAATTTAAAGGAAATAAAGTGTTTGTTGGTGATTTACAGCTGCTCGACTCGAGCTAAGCTCCTGTTCAGTTGAAGACACATTTTCAAGCGGGCTGCCCTGCTGTAATGGAGATACAAATACCCGCTGTGCTGGGCTGATGTGCCTAGTCAAACCAAGTCAAGCCAGGCCACACACAAGTATGGAAAAGGGGTATCAGTGTGCTTTTCTATGCATCTCCCACAAGCTTCAATAGAACTGGCACCAAAGTCCGGCACAAAGCAGAGCATAGAGTGTTCTGTAGAGGTGTAATGATGTTTCCTTCCTTTTTAGTTTCCTTGGGGCAGGACTTCCTTGTGATTGACAGGTCATTCTCCATGTGATTGGGTGCCCGCAACTCACAGGCCCGCTCATGAGGTCAAAATCTGTCAAATAAACATGCTCATAATAATTTTTACTATTAATCGTCCTATACTGAAATGTTTTTCAAAAAAAAATTAGCTGTCTCTATAGCGTAATTCAGAAGTTTAACGGCTTGCGGCACTTAAAACATCTTGCTTCCCGAGGGGGGGTCATGTCTTTCACACGTAAAGTGCACTCAAACAGTCACACTCACTAAAATCAGAGATGCCCAGATTTCGACATAGTTTAAAAAAAGATAAATCAGACATCAAAAACATTATCATATTCCAAAGTTAAACTCTATAACGACGTGTGGGAGCGGACAAGCCTTATTAGATCTTACCTATATGTGACATTCTGTACCACATTGCAACTAACGAACACTGTCTAAAAATTGACAAAACATAAAGGAGAGGTCAAGGTTCTGAAATTATAATAGATATGCTCTTTAGATACTGCAGTGAAAGAGATGCTGAAGTGAAAAGTAAACATCAAATGTTGAGCATTCTTGTGCCCTGGCTCCCCTCCAGGAGCATCACACCATCTCTCCTGACCTATTAATGCATCTGTCAAAGGTGCTTCTCATATGATGCCGACAGCATAACGCTGTTCTCATCCTACTGCTAACATAATCCTAAAATCCAAATTTTATTATTTTTGGACGAGCCCCCTCCATGATAGCTGCCTCTTGCATTATCTTCTACTGGTCTGCCGAGATAAAATGTTAATATCTAGTTCTAAATAGTCAAGTCCTTTGAGTCATCTGTCTCAGGTAGGTCAAAGTGAGGTCGAGTCTTTTAGTCCCCAAAGTTGTGACTTAAGCCTGACTTAAGACAAGTCATGTGACTCAAGTCCCTCACTTCTGCTGTTTCTAGTTTCCAGCGGAGCCTCCTGAGATACAGATCAAACTGTAAAACTGAGCAGTGCTGATCAAATATGGATCAATATTTTGTTGTTGTGACATTGTATATTTCTTGCATAAATTGTTTTCAGAAACATATTTTAGTGCCCTGTTTAGTTGTAACATGAGAAAGATCACAACCAGGCAAGCTGCCATTATTTCATGCTGCAGGGAGAGCCAAAACGAAGCGCCGCCCAAGTCACAGTACCTCGCCTACCAGCTCATGTCAGCACTGCGCACGCCCTGGTTCCAAAAAACAAAGATGGTGACCCCCATAATGCCAAACTCAAGGCTTCAAAACAGGGAGTCCACAAACCAGTGGGTGCCGCCACAGTTGGGTCACACCTGAATTCACCAGATCCCCACATTTTTTATTCTGAGCTGCACTGTGTTTGCGTGCACTCACTCACACACATTCACACACACATGCACGCACACTTAAGTGCCTCCATAACTTGGTAACAGGTACAGAGAGCCACAGAACCTGTGCGGTCGCCTTTGTGCTTGGGCCTAATGTTATTCTAATAGTTCAGCTTACACCAGCTGAGAGTGTCATTACTCTATATGAGTCTGTTCTCCGAGTGTGTGTTAAGGTGGCTGTGTAATGAGACACCTGGGGCGAGGCATAAAGAGGCCCATAGCTCCTGTCGGAGAGACGGAGGGCAGAGAGACCAGAGCTAGTTTAAGCATATTTAAGGGCACCATAAAGAGAGCTGGGCCTCTTCCATCTACTTGAAATATGGAGCAGGCCGAGTCTTGCTGTTGTTTTCCCTGGCGAGACTTCCATCCTATCGTGCATCTTCCTTTCCGCCACATCCATTCAAAATTATCTCATCTTTTCACCATCTTCCCCTCCATACTCATCTCCTTCCGCTGGGCATGGGTGGCGGCGTGCCACCTTGCCCCCTGGGCACTCTTGTCTGATTAAGGAGAAGAGGTTTTTGTGGCTGCGGCATCTGGCAGGGTCAGCCCACATATGAGGAACAATGCCGTATACATTCTCCAGCGCAGAGCAAACAGAGAGAGACGCTCCTACTGGACCTTACTGAAAGAAGCACATGAATGCAAACAGACCCGGCACTGCACAGTGGACCCCCTGAATGAGGGGTCCTGTTTGATTTAATCCCAGCAATGCGCCCTGAACCTCACGCACACACAGATTTCACAGGCATTACGCGGGGCTGCTGTTTGCACTGAGGCTATAGCACGACGGAGAGAGGTAACCCACTGAGGATGCCAAAGGTTTGGATTTTCCCATGATAGCAACCACTCTCACTGGATAGAGGGTGAGTAACCAGGAAGGAATCTGTCCCTTTTCAATGGCCGCTGAAAGGGGAGCTGTGAAATTGTCCGAAATTTCTCTGTGTGTAAACAGAGGACCGCGGGGGGAACCCAGGGACCCTGCCTGGGCCAGACTGAACTGCTTCCCTGGACTCTTTCTCTACCTCTTTTTCTCTCTCTCTGTCTTTGCCCCTCCTCCCTTTTTCACTGCCGGCTCCTGTCTCAAATTAATTTTCTTTCTGTCTGTCCCCCTCCCCACTGTGAACAAGTCCCACACTGCGAGGACACAGGAGCATTTTTGCACGCTATTCTCCGATGGCATTAATTAGTTTTGAGCTTTTCTTATCGAGAGACAGATGCTAAATACTTAAATAATAAGCAGAGCACAGACTGTGTTTACCTCCCAAAGCAGAATATTGCCTTATGAACAGAGAACAAGGGTGGCAGAAGTAGAAAAAGACACCTGTCTAAATGAACTGTATCCATTCTGGTATCCAAATTTATCTGACATGAATGCTCCAAACGGTGGGTCTGTCGCTCCACTTAAACAATTTGAATCATCCTCTACTTTGAGTGAGCGTGACCACACACAGGAATTTCCCTAAACTTTTCGCCGGTTGCTAGGTGACGGCCTCAGCTCCCGCGAGCACGCTGTGTGAATGAGGAAGGGGTAACTAATGTCTTCACCCAATGACCACGCTCTCAACAGACCCTCTTGTCCAGTTAAAAAAAACATTATGCTACTTCCTCAGTACAATCAAACACACTGCAGTGGGCAGGCTGAAAAGCACTAATACTCAACATGTGCTGTGTGATGGGATCCAAAGATGAACATGAAAGTGCATTGACACTGAGAAAATATCTAGTTTTGACAAGCCAATTGACATTATTTTCTTACTGTTTGTAAAAAAAACAAATGAAAGAAATTAGCCAGAGCTGCAACATATTTTCACTCGTTTCCTACACAAATCAGGTTATTTAAGAACCATCAGAGGTCAGTTTAATTGCATCAGTGATAGAATAAAGTGATTAACCGCTTTATACTGTCCCCAGGACTGATAATTGATTCCTAGAAAGATAATCATGGACTGTACAGGAAACAATTCATATTAATATGATATTTGGATTCATTTGCTATGTTTCAATTTGGATTAACAAGTATCCCAATTGATTACAAACTCTATAATTGGTTTGCAAAAAACCGCTTAATGAGATTGCTGAAAAGGAAAGTTTCATTGTGCAGCAGAACTCTGCTTAATGTAAATAGGGATTACCATTGACATCCAACAATTGCACAGAAATAATGGACGCTAGTAAAAAAAACAAAAACAACTGAATGATTCAACATTAGAACTAATTCAATGAATATAGTGCATAGACAAGTGTTAATGTTGATGCTGCAATACATGTTAAAGAAAACTAATTTTTACAGGAGCTGTTACACAGTGTGATGCATCACATTCTTTGAACAACATCATAATAACATGTTTGGGGAAATGAGGACACTATTTTTGAAGTTTGAAAGCCCAGGGAAACTCTTTGGCTTCAAATTGAGACAGGATTAGACTGCAGCAGTCACAAACTGTCAAACCTTTTACTATGAACCCACCTGTGTATATGGGACGAATGGCGAGTCCGTGATGAAATAAGCAGACGTCTCAAAAAAGTCATGTCTCAGGATGGTTGTGTGGATGATGTTGATGAATGGCTTTCAATTGCAATGGTAGAGTCACTAACTGTATGTGATGCAATGAGAACGTTGCTGACAATGGTTTACGAAGTTTCCTGAGCTCTGTAGTAGCCTATGGCAGTTGGGGAGTTTTAAGCTGCAGCAGCCACTGACAGGGTCAAAGTCACTGAGACTTCAGTGTTCAGTCTTGCCCATGACAGAAGTTTCTGGATTCTTGACTCTTTTAATGTATATGGCTTGTAGATGGTAGAAATCCCTACATTGTCTTAATGTGCATTGAAAACATACATCGAACATCTGCTGGACGTTGGCCACGCAGTTTTCACAAAGTGGTGAATGTCACCCAGTCCATGTTGTGAATGACGAGCCTTTCAAGGGTGCCCTTTAATACCCAATCATGTACTATCACCCGCCAGTTATTTGTTTCCGTCAAAAGTTCCAACAGGTGTTTTGAGCATGCCTGACTTTTCCAGGTCTTTTGTTCCCCAAGCGAATCCTAAATCCTTTAGACTTGTGCAGGCTCAAATCAAAATGTAGATTCCAAAGGATTAATTTTATCAGTTGAACATTAATATCTTGCCTTGGACTTTGCACTGAAAAGTAGGTTGAAAAAGGTTGCAAATCATTGATTGTCTTGTTTACACAATGTCCCAAGTTTGGAAACTGAGGTGTAAGTTGCTCGATTAGAGCTGTTTTTGATTAAATGGAATATTTGTTGGGCAACCCGATCGTGAATTTTACAGGATGTGTACTTTTCATAACTGAAGGCAAAGTAGGAGGAGCAGAAACAGGAGCAGAGCACCGATGTATTTTTCCTGACAGGATCAGTCTGGGAGATGAGGTAGTCTGACATACATTGCCTGCCAGAATGCCTTTCCTCAATGACAAGATTTGGTGTCCACACACACTCAATATATTGCCACTACACAACCATATGTGCCGAGTAGTATGTGTACACAGTGCAGCAGACATACACACACTGTGAAAGAGCTCCAAGAAGTAAAACAGATAGATCTCCAGTGAGAGGAATAAAAATCCTCCAGTGAGTCAGGAGGTGGTATAATATGTATCTGCTATCAGACAGCCTATGCAGCTCCCATCTATATTCGACGACCTCATGTTCGACCCGTTGCTTTAAAATACATTTGGTCAAAGATGACGCTATATCATCACTCTGCCAATGTCAGATTCAATGGCAAAGGCATCCACTGCCTTCAAACCAGTATTTACTATCAGAGAAAAAGGACTGCAAATAACCCCTAGCCTCAGTAATTTGGAGCATGGCAAGGCTCCGCTGCTCAGTTTACTCCCTGAAATGCATTAATTCTCTAACGGAATAAATATGGCAGGCAATACGAGAAATGATCAAGATTAGTGCTGTGCTCCTCAGCTAATCATTTTAGTGCACACATACCTCAAAAGCCACGGGGATATGTCCTCGCACCAAGAGTGATGGCTCGCGGACGTGGTGGTAGAAGACAGGAGGCGCGTTCCCCCAGCCAGAACAGGAGGAGGCTGCCTCAGCCCCAACCAGACAGGAGACGATGGCGATGACCCAGCCAGAACAGGAGACGATGGCGACGGCCCAGCTGGAACAGAAGATAGCTGCGGCGGCCCCATCTGAACAGGACATGGCTGCGGCCCAGCCGGAGGAGATAATAGCTGCGGCCCAACCGGGACAGGAGATGGTGACGGTGACCCAGCCGGAACAGGATATGGCTGCGGCGACCCCACCGGGGCTGGCGATGATGGCGACGGCCCCACCGGAAGAGAAGATGGTGGCGACGGTCCCATCGGGACAGGAGGTGGTGGGCGGTGACCCAGCCCGGAACAGGATATGGCTGCGGCGACCCCACCGGGGCTGGAGATGATGGCGACGGCCCCACCGGAAGAGGAGGTGGTGGCGGCGGTCCCACCGGGACTGGAGATGGTGGCGGTGACCCAGCCGGAAGGGGAGTTGGCTGCGGTGACCCCACCGGGGCGTGTGATGATGGCGACGGCCCCACCGGAAGAGGAGGTGGTGGCGGCGGTCCCACCGGGACTGGAGATGATGGCGACGGCCCCACCGGAAGAGGGGATGGTGGCGGCGGTCCCACCGGGACTGGAGATGGTGGCGACGGCCCCACCGGAGGAGGAGGTGGTGGCGGCGGTCCCCCACGGGACTGGAGATGATGGCGACGGCCCCACCGGAAGAGGAGGTGGTGGCGGCGGTCCCACCGGGACTGGAGATGATGGCGACGGCCCCACCGGAAGAGGGGATGGTGGCGGCAGTCCCACCGGGACTGGAGATGGTGGCGACGGCCCCACCGAAGAGGAGGTGGTGGCGGCGGTCCCACCGGGACTGGAGATGGTGGCGACGGCCCCAACCGGAAGAGGAGATGGTGGCGGCGGTCCCACCGGGACTGGAGATGCGGAGGCGCTGGGCAGCAGAACCTCTGTGGCGCTGGGCAGCAGAACCTCCGTGGCGCTGGGCAGCAGAACCTCCGTGGCGCTGGGCAGCTGAGGTTCGAGGGCGCTGGGCAGCTGAGGTTCGAGGGCGCTGGGCAGCTGAGGTTCGAGGGCGCTGGGCAGCTGGGGTCCGGGACGCTGGGCAGCTGGGGTTCGGGGACGCTGGGCAGCTGGGGTTCGGGGACGCTGGCAGCTGGGGTTCGGGGACGCTGGGCAGCTGGGGTTCGAGGGCGCTGGGCAGCTGGGGTTCAAGGGCGCTGGGCAGCTGAGAAGCATGGCGTCGGTGAGAGCTAGCTTGCGTCTGGGGGGCTTCTCAGATAATGAGTCCAGGGCAGGTTCAGGCAATGAACTGGCTGGCAGAGGAGCTGGCTTAGCAGGAGGCTGGTGACTTAGCGAGTCCTTGCTGAGCTCAAAATTGGTACAATCCAAGTCAGCCTGTAATTCTCGCTTAGAGTCCGCAATCACTGTAAGGACCCGAGTAATTGGAGGGAGAAACAAATCTTGGGCCTTGATAAAAGAGTCTTTTCCATCAAAGTATACACAAAAATTCTCCGCTTAAAATCTGTGCAACCTTTGATGGCTGAGTTCAATTGCTCAAATTCAAAGCAGGCCCTTTTCAGCTCCTCTGAGGCCAGTGCAAGGTCTGCGGGGTCCATGGTTTTGGTAAGCGCAAGGTCTGCTGGGTCCATGATCTTGGGTCAGTTCGTACTGTTACGTTTGATGCCAAGACAACGACTAACTCTGGAGGTGGTGGACCCAGAAATGCAGACGGGAGCACTTGTGCAAGTTCAAATGATAATTTAATGTAACAAACAAAGGTAACAAAAAACACCGGCTTACATGAACGAAGGGATCCAAAAGAAACAGAGCCAGGCAGAAGTCCAAGTCCAAAAAGGGGAAAAACACATCCAACATACACTGGTGAAACAAAAACCATCCAGAAAGGGAGAAAACCAAAAACACTGGAGAACACACTAGAGAACACACAAGAAACTGAAGCACCAACTCAACGCGACGAACTGACAAATACAAAGAGAAACACAGGGACTAAATAGACAGGAGGTAATCAAACACAGGTGGGTGGACAACAACAGGTGAACCAAATCAGTAATCAACCAAGGGCGGGAAAAGGACAAAGACAGGAAGTAAAAGCAACAAGGACACACAAGGGAAACCAATACTACAAAATAAAACAGGAAATGACCACAAAAATGTCCAAACCATAACACAGGCACTAGATAATGGTTCCTAGAAAGTAATCATGACTGTACAGGAAACAATTAATTATTAATTGATTTATTTTGATTATTTGTCTATGTTTTCTAATTTGGATTAACAAGTATCCCCAGATTGATTCAGCTCTATTTAATTTGTTTTGCATCAATAAACTTGGATTTACTGAACAGGGATTAGTTTTCATTGTGCAACAGACCTCTGCTTAACTGTAAATCTGGATTTACTCATTTTGACAACTCCAATTGCACAGAAGTTGGGACGCTGTGTCAAACATAAATAAAAACAGAATGCATTGATTTTCAAATACTTCTCAACCTATATTCAATTGAATATAGTGCATAGACAAGATGTTTAATGTTGATGCCTGCAACATGTTCTAAAGAAACTTTTTTACAGGAGCTTGATTACCACTGTGATGCATCACATTTTCTTTTAACAACACTCAATAAATGTTTGGGAACTGAGGACACTAATTTTTGAAGTTTGAAGTCCGGGGTCTTTGTGCTTAAATTGGAGACAGGTCTGGACTGCAAGCAGGTCAAATCTAGTACTTGAACTCTTTACTATGAAGCCACGCTGTTGTACTACGTGCAGAATGTGTCTTGGCGTTGTCGTGATGAAATAAGCAGGGACGTCTCTGAAAAAGATGTCGTCTGGATTGTTTGTGGATGATGTTGATATATGGCTTTCATTTTGCATGGTAGAGTCTTAACTTGCATTTGTAGATGCAATGATGAACTGTGTTTGCTGACAATGGTTTACTGAAGTTTTCCTGAGCTCGTGTAGTATGCTTTATGGCAGTTGTGTATGTTTTTAATGCAGCACCACCTGAAGGGTCAAAGGTCACAGACATTCAGTGGTTCAGTCTTGCTCCGATAGCAGAAGTTTTCTGGATTCTCTGACTCTTTTAATGATATAACGGCTTGTAGATGGTGAAATCCCTACATTTCTTGAAATTGTGCATTGAGAAACATACATAAACTGCTGGACTGTTTGGCCACGCAGTTTTTCACAAAGTGGTGAATGTCACCCCATCCATGCTTGTGAATGACTGAGCCTTTCAAGGGTGCCCCTTTAATACCCAATCATGATACTATCACCCGCCAGTTATTCTGTTTTCCTGTCAAAAGTTCCAAACAGGTGTTTTTTGAGCATTCCACGACTTTCCCAGTCTTTTGTTGCCCCATGCTAAATCCTAAATCCTTTAGAACTTGTTGCAGGCATCAAATTCAGAATATGTTTAGATTTACCAAAAGATTACATTTTATCAGTTTGAACATTAAATATCTTGTCTTTGTACCTTTTCAACTGAAAATAGGTTGAAAAGGTTTTGCAAATCATTGCATTTTGTCTTTGTGTTTTACACAATGTCCCAAGTTTTTTGGAACTGAGGTTGTAGTTTTGCTCGATTAGAGCTTGTTTTAGATTAAATGAATATTTGTTGGTGCAACCCTATCTGAAATTTTACAGGATGTGTACATTTTCATAACTGAAGGACAAAGAGAGGAGCAGAGAAACAGAGCAGAGCACAGAATGATAATTTTTCCTGACAGGATCCAGTCTGTGGACTGAGGTTTAGTCATGACATAACATTGTCCTGCCAGAATGCCTTTCCTCAATGACAAGATTTGGTTACACACACACACTCAATCATATGCACACACATACACACACACACATGTGCACGAACAGTATGTGTACACACGTGCTGCAGACATACACACACTGTGAAAGAAGCTCCAAGAAGTAAAAACGAATGGATCTCAGTGAGAGGAATAAAAATACCTCCCAGTGAGTCAGGGTGGTATATATACTGTATCTGCTATCAGACAGCCTCTGCAGCTCCCTCATCTATATTCCTGACAGACCTCATGTTTCGCCCGTTTGCTTTAAAATATACATTTGTGTCAAATGAATGACGCTATAATCAATCACTCTGCCAATGTCAGATTCAATGGCAAAACCATCCACTGCCTCTTTCAAACTCTAGTATTTACTATCAGAGAAAAAGGACTGCTAAATAACCACTCTGCCTCATAATTTGGAGCATGGCAAGGCTCCCGCTGCTCAGTTTACTCCCTTGAAATGCATTTAATTCATCTTAACGGAATAAATATGGCAGGCAATACGAGAAATGACTCAAGAATTAGTGCTGTGCTCCTCAGCTAAATCATATTTTAGTGCACTTACAATACCTCTAAAAGCCCGGGTGATATGTCCTCGCAGCAAGAGTGATGGCTCGCGGGACTGTGGGGTAGAAAGAACAGCTTGAGACTGCTCGTTTCAAACCTTTAAACCAGCCTAAAATACCAGATGCTCACGCTAAAATGCTCCTTCAAAGTGCTTCTGCCATCACTTTTTTGTGCCAAATGCTCAGAAGTCTGTGTCTGAGAAATGTAATATCCATATTCTTAAGTTAAATGTACCTTCAAAAAAGAGAATGCAGTAAATGCAAGTATATGCATGCAACGTGTCCAAATGAATTGAAATCCTGCACAGTTTTTTCTGTTTCAGGACGTGTAGACTAAAGAGTTTTTAAATTGATGAGCAGAAAGTGACACATGAAAAAAAAAAAAACCCAAAAACAACGTTCCTGGAATTCTTATTTTCTCAGCCTCACTAATAGTGGCTCAGTTTGTCTGCTCTCCAGTCCATTTGTTTATTTTGTCAGCTACGATTTGTCTGGGCCTTGTGCCAATAATCTTTAATTCTAATGGCTTAACTCGGCTGAGGGTGTGGTATGCAAATTTCAAGATATGCCTGCGCCACATGTCAAATTTTCACCACATTTTCATGACTGCAGCCGACATGGCACGCAAGAAATGGTGCTCGAATCTGAGTGAGGCATTAATTATACGCCATTTACTGCCATGTTGGCCTATCACTGCTTTATTGTTTACTTGCCATTAGGACTGCCCATATTGTCTGGGTGAAGTCTTGGAAAACAAATGGCAAAACAGCAACTACTGCCACATCCCCTTTGACCATTCTTAGTGAAAGGTTTGTTAGTCCCAGCGTAATGACTCATTTTTATGCCTCTGTGTCGGCAGCAGCCGTAGCCAGAGGCATTCTGTGTCTGGGTTGTCCTTGTCTGTACATTAGTCCCATTCTTGTATATCTCAAGAATGCCTGGATGGAATTTCTTCAAAATTGGCACAAATGTCCACTTGAGCTCGAGGATGAAATGACTGGAACTAGAATGAAGGTCAAAGGTCAAGGTCGCTGTGACCTCATGTCCGTCCCATTCTTGTGAAAGCGTCATCTCAGGAACTTCTGGGCAGAATTTCTACAAATTTGATGCAAACGTCCACTCGGACTCAAAGATGAACTGATAAGGATTTGGAGGCCACTGTGCCCTCACATCCCTTCAGTCTCGTCAATGCAATATCTCAAGAGCGCCTTGATGGAATTTCTTCAAACTTGGTACAAACGTCCACTTGGACTCAAGGATGAACTGATGACAATGTTGAGGCCAAAGATCAAGGTCACTGTGACCTTGTGTCCTTCCCGTTCTCATGAGTGCAATATCTCAGGAACACCTGTACGGAATTTCTACAAATTTGGTACAAACATCCACTTGGACTCAAGGATGAACTAATGAGAATTTGGAGGTCAAAGGCCAAGGTCATTGTGACGTGACATATGTCCCCTTCTCATGAGTATCTTGAAATTTGGTACAAATGTCCACTTGGACTCAACAGTTTTTGGCCCATAACTCAAGTTTTCATACACTAATTATGACAGAATTTCACACAAATAGTCTAATAGGAAAAACATAATAAGTGATGACATTTTATATCCAAAAGGTCAAAGGTCAACTGTGATATCATAATGTTCATCTCTCTATGAGTCCTCTGTCCTCTCTGTAAAAAATAGTCTTTAAGTGAAGACAATTTGTTTCTCACTGAAAATTAGTCACTGAAATCATACATGTCAGTATAGTGATAACTTCCATTTAGCCAAAAAAAGACATTAATATAAGTCTGGACAGACATTGATGTAAAATACAACTTAAATGCCTGGGGAGGCATGCAATGGTGAGGCAGTAATTCTAGGTTGACACTAGTTTCTTAAACAACTCCAGTTATAAAACCAATATCCAGCTAATGGACAAATAATGAGGCAGAATGGAGAAGAAAATCACAGATGTGTATTGCCTTCATCATTACACTGTTAAAGCAACATATAATCACTGTACTGGCATCTGTGTTTGTCTGAATAATTGTCAGTTAACAATAAGTACAGGGTGTCCCATTTAATAGTGCCAACACCATTCACTTGCCTTTTGTGTTACATGAGTTTGTAAGTCAACGGAGATCATAATAAACCAGATTTGGAATAAATATTTGAACCAGTATGTCTTCTCTGCAGTCTCTTTCAATCTCTTAAAGAGGATTTTGCTATTTTCTTTTTTCTGTAAAGAATGTCAGAAAAATCTTAAAACTGGTGATGAACACACATTTCTAACGGGCTAATGATGGCGCTTAACTATTCATCAAGTAATGTTGGAGGGAGTGTCATTAAATATCTCTTCAAATTCATACTATTAGACATTTGTCAGTTGAGTTCAAAAAAAAGATTTAAGTGCTCAGTGCCTGAGGGAAAGGGAAAGGGAAATGGGATTTTTTTTAAAAGAGGAGACAGTTTAATGGAAGCTTAATCATTCTACATATGTTCACAACATGGTTCTTTTTGTCTTTTCCATTGTTGATGCTGCGTTTGTAGTGACATTATGAACCCACGATGCTTGCGTGTTGTTACTTGGTTTTAAGCGTCTTTGTCAGAAGTGCTTACAGGGTCTGTCGGCATCATCCTAACTTCTGATTTGCTTGTTTAATGCTCTGATCACTCTACATTTGCTCGGTGAAACTCGTCCTTTGAGGGGCGAGTATGGTGGCCACATCAGCTTGACTTTAATCCAGACTCCTCCTTTAACTTCTGATACGGTTATTTTCCCTGCTCTTATCTGAAGAGTTGTTCTCTGTAACAACATTTTTTTTAAAGCAGGCATTAAGAGGCTTAGCGGCGGCAGTGCTTTAGCAGCCAAAAGGTCACTTTTGCAAATTGGGTTCATTAATCTTCTAGTGTATGGCAGCCCCAATGGGACACTCTTCATACACAGACGCAGATTAAAATGGGGAAAGCGCTCGTAGATTAGCCTGAAAAAAGAAACTCTTGGAATGATAAAGACTCTTCAGACGAAGTTGAGACTTGGCTCTCTAAAGTCAGATTGCCAGTTTCACTCATATCAGAGAGACAGAGAGAGGGAGCGCTGCGCAGTGGTAAGAGAGGGGAGGATATATGAGCCCGGAGTGGAGTTTGACTGAGCTATGATTATACCATCACAGATGATTATAGTTAGGCATGCCTCTGACCCAGTGCATGACAGAATCCCTCACTTTCTTCTCTCTCTCTTTTTTTCCTGCTCTAGATCTCTGGGTGTGTGCCAGCTCTCCAGCAGCAGTAAAACACCTGCTCAAGCAACAAGACGTGATATGAGCCCCTAGCTGGTGCAGCGCAGTAGAGGTAAGGATATCTTCTGACAGACCTATGGGCTGCAGAGACGGTGCCAGGCCTGTATGTAATACCTCAGGCACAATGGCATCACTCTGCTGAAATACAAGCCAAAAAAAGTGAAAATAAATAAAGAATAGTGGACAGCAGAACCTATGAGATATAGATGAGGCAAGAGCAGTGGTTGCCAACTTTTATATCTGATGCACCCCCACATTTCTATCAGATCGGCTCAAGTATCTCTTCATCATATCCCACCCATCATGTTCCAAGTCAGTTCATTTCAATTGATTTTAAAGTGGATATTAAAGGTGTGTAAGATTTGTGGGGATCTACTGGCAGAAATGAAATATAATATTCATGAGTATGTTTTCATTTGAGTGCAATCACATGAAAATAAGAATGCTGTGTTTTCGTCTCACTGGAATAAGCTGTCAATATCTACAGAGGGTGCAGGTCCTCTTTCACAGAGGCTGCCATGTTGAACCACCGTGTTTCTACAGCAGCACAGTTTTTTGCGAATTTCATGAACCGTAGTTGATAAAAGGTCCCAATAATGGCCAAATCTCTAATAATATATGGGCAGGAGTGTTCTATATCTTCTACTGTTGGTCACCCTGTCTGAATTGTGATGTGATGAATATTTTTTTGGCAATGTCCAAAACTTGATGTTTTACAGTACATCTACATACATGCTGCATACAGGTTGCAAAGACAGTAGCAGCAAAAGTAGAAGAACAACACACACAACATATAAAAGATAACGTTCATTATCATTGCCAATGAACACAGTACTGACCCCTTTCAAAATAAAGGTCTGATAATGGTTCAGTAGTAAGAAAAATGCAATTTACAGTCTTTGCTAGACTTTTAATTTTTGCTATTTCCATGATGGCTTTGTGGGCCACGTGAAACCTTTCAGTGGGCCGCATGCAGCGGAACTGCACACTTGGAAGGGGAGGCTGAGGTGAGCGCTACAACGTAAACACTAGATGCCACTGAATTCTACACGCTGGTCCTTTAGAGTAATACTATGTAGGAGAGGACGTTGTTGCTGTTGTTGTATATTGTGCTTTCATGCAATTGAATATTCATTGTTTAGGCTGTTTTTTTTTTTTGTCAAGTTTGCATCCAGACTCTCACATCTGGAGTGGCAGAAGCTGGACCCAACCACTTATCTATTAGTTTTGGCTTTCTGTTTCAACTGTTGCTTTTTCCAGCAATTTATAAACAGTGGTGGAATTTAAATAAGTATGTTTACTCGGTATTCATATTTTATTTATTGTTTTGCTTCTTTATTCTTCTTTTTATCGCAGTACATTTATTTGGACACTACTTTATCAATTAGGATTTAAATGCACAACATTGTAAGGTTTGCCACTAGGAGTCTTTTTCACGTTAAAAAAATAACAAAAGATGCAGTTTGATGACATCATGCAGTAGAGTGGGATCATGGGAGTTGTTGACGTCATTGTTAAACAACCGCCGCTGCTAATGAAAATCTATCTCGCCAACTTCCTTCCTCACATAAACGACGTATGCTGTATTTTCGTGGAAGTTGTTCAACTATTGGCTAGCAGGAAACATACCTTTACACTGAATAAATCATGAACATTTGGGATAAAGTAAGTGCACAACTCAACAAAATATGTAACATAGGTCTAATATTTTTTGGACAGTTTAATGAAAATGTGCATGAAATTAGTGAAATGATTAGTTGGTTAATAAATTACTTGTTCAACAGAAAATGTAAACAATTTTAATAACTGACTAATTGTTTAAAGTCACTTTTCAAGTAAAACTGAGTATTGACTACTGATCAGACAAAACAAATAATTCGAAGGTGTCACTTTGGGGTTTGGGTAATTGTGACAGCATTTCTTACTATTCTGATTTGGTTTTACAAACCAAACAATCCTTTTTAAATCCAGTACCCAATCAAAGGCATCAAGGTCACTGATTATAGTTGAAGTAACATGCGTTCAATGCACATGTTCACATAAGTAAAAGATCTGGACACTTCCTCCACCAAGAAATTATAATTAGCTAATTATTGCAGCTTTTTACCCAATAGTTGTATCAACTTGTTTCAACAATTTATTCATTACTTTTAGCTACTTATGTCATCTTCTCCTGTTGCTTACTAACTAATTATCTGGCACTCTTAATGTCAATGCTTGGCTATAAAGTAAAGGTCAGCATCACATTAATTTTTAATACTGGATGAATAATTTCTATTTTTTATTACTTTATTATACTTATTGCTTTTCCACAATCTATCCACATGCACCCTGGCATATGCAGAAATACCCCATACATGCGGCACAAGTACCCTTGGTTTGGAATCACTTGGATGGAAAATGGACAAACTCACTGGCCACAAAACAAGATTAGTAAAGACGGCACTCACTCTTTCATTGTTCTCATAAACTCGTAATCCAACTCCATTAAACCTTTACTATATAATAAAAGTGAAGCACATTATCATAATATTGTAATGACCACGCTCTGATCTGATAGTCTGAGGATGCTTTGCATCATGTCTGTGCCGTACTTCCATCACGGTAATCACTGTCTTGACCCCAAACACTCCCGGGCAAATGGCAATGAATGGCTGTGTAAATTAGATCTAGACCTACTAATAAACGTAATCAAAATTTCATTTATCCATTTTGTTTTGACAAACCATCCTCATAGTCCAGATGGCGTTGTGTGTTTTCAGTCTCTGTTCTGCCATCATGATGCTTATTAATAATTTATGCCTCATAAATGACTTATCAGCTCCTTCTCTCCACTCGTCTTTTCTCTCAGTTCCTTCTCTCTATGTTATGGGCCCATGCACGCCACGGATGGACGGCGCTGGTCCACCAAACCAGTGAAAATGCATGACTGTTCAATGGCTGTAAAATCCAAGCTTCATAATAAATGGTTTGTTTTGTTGCTTGTGGTGATGCTACTATGGTCACGACACCTGGATTTTATATAAAGACACTTTTAAGATAGTCGGCTAATGTGTTGTGCACATAATAAAACACAGGGGATTCAGGCTATGACAAACTAGTCATCACTCACATAATGAAAATTATTCTCACCTAAACATCGTCATTAAGGAGAACTTTAAAGGCTCTAATGAAACTAAACTCATAAAGACTTCTTGTAATGATCAGCCGGGTGCAGATGGGATTTGATGCTGCTCACACACACAAACACGCTACTCGCATGCAGAATTCGTATTTCATATTCTATCCACTGGGTGTGTAATGACGCCCGTTATTAAAGCGAGTAATTGTCTTACAGTGGTGCTGCGTTATTGGATCCGGGGGCAGCTCTGCAGACACAATTGGAGGCAACTGGATGTAAAGTCGCTGAGCAGTGAAATAGGGAGCAGGGCTGAGCAGACACACAGGAGATGGTATCAGCATCAAAGGGGGATGCTAGCATTGTGCTGCCTGACCCTCGTGAATGGCATTCAGCCCACCTGTTACCCTATCCCCCCGGAGACTCTCACCAACTCTGTCCCCTTGCCTCCTGGAACCAGACACTCCATGTGATTACAGCAGTTTCTCTCGCAGAGGTCCGCCACAGATCATATCCCTACAAAGGCATTGAGATAAATAGCTAATCCTCTCCCTCGTTGTAAGGCCTATACCTCAAGTACAGGTCATTATTCACAGAGGAAGAAAAAGCTTGTCTTCTTTCCCAACAGACATGTTTTTTTTCCTGTTATTTGACTACTGAAGCTATCTAAAGAGGACTACATCCCCCTGCTTTTAACTCAACTCTCCAGTCTGTCTGCCAGATTTGCCATTAGGCTCCTGTCATAACATATATAATCTGCTCTACAAGACTTATCCCTGTGTTTCACATCTCATCCTTTATTTATTTTTTTATTTAATTTTTTTGTGTCATTTTTCCGCTCTAATACAAAAACCGCCCGGAGTGTTCATTCACTCAAAGCAGAACAGTGTAAACAACAGAAAAATGTAGTTTCAGTCATGTGTGCTTTACACAATAACTGTAATAATCGTACATCTCTAAGGTCTCTTTCATGATATACACAAGGTTCTCCAAGTGCTTTGTTAAAAATGACATTGGAGAATTACAACAATTAACAAGCAGCATTGAAGGAACAACATGTAAGAATTTTAGCTTAAAAGATTAATAAAAAAATAACTGAAATCATCAGTGGAGTGTAAGAGAGCAATAACAGTTTTGACATTATGTCAGAGACGTCTATACATGGCGCAATTAATCGACTATATGATTAAATGTTGCTACCCTCGCTAGTCAGCACCAAAAATACTAGTCGTTTAAACTATGGATACGGATATGGATGTTTATATCAGCAAAGTCGGACAGATGATATCTCATAAAATCAGAGTGGTGTGTTTTAATCTAGAAAAGGGAAATAATGTTGAATGTAGACTGTGACAGAATAAACCGGTATATAATCAGTCGCCTGGAGCAACATGTGACCACATGAGGCCATATTTCAAGCTAAAACAACATATTTGATAACCCATTAGCTAACAATATAGACAGCTAAACGTTACTGTCTGGTAGTATTACATGATAGGACAGGAAATTAATTCTTCTGCTAATATTTCAGATTTAATTTCCACATCTTCTACAGTTCCGTGTAACACTAACATTACCAAACAGTAATGTTAGCAAGGAGGTAGTTAATGCTAACATTAGTTATTAAATATGGTCAGATGTCCCTCCAGAGTCTTTTCAGTTGCTGATGAATTGAGTCAGTGACATGACAATGATTTGCCAGATTTGTGTCGACCTATAACCTGGCAGTACAGCAGCAGTACAACCTGTCCTTTTGATGACAACATTCGAGCTTCCCACCCTGAGTGTGATGTCAGAGGAAAATGTCCACTGTGTAAAAATGGTGAATTGTGTTGCAGAAATATTTGCTAAAGTTAGCGTGCTAACCAGCTAGCTTCAGCCGGTCCTATCTTGTAATACCACTTGGCTACCTCACGATGCTGTAGTGAGTCTGTAGTGTCCAGTCTGCCCTCAGTCCAACAACACCAGGATGGTTTTTTTGCCAGGTTTGGCTCCTGACACCGCAGCTGGCACTCCTCTGTGAGACATATGATTGATGCAAATTAAAAGCAAGATAAAACAAACTGTGAAAGCGGTACCATTTGGATTTGTCATAAAGATGTCATTAAATGTTAAAAGGCAACAGTTAACAGCAGACAGCAGTTAGCCTACTTTCAGCAACAAGTAAACTCGCTAACCACTGCCTGTCCATCAGGTAATTTTGTAAATCACCTTAGTACTGTGCTCTCTTGTCAACTGACCTTTCAGCATCTAATGACATCTTTATGACAAGTACAAATGGTGCGACTTTATTTGAGGTCGAGGAAAATATTCATGACACTTTACAAAAGCATTTGACAGTGTAATAAAACTTATTGACATCGTTGTGACAAGCTTAACCTGTATCACTTTACTTGAGGTCAAGGAAAATATTCACAAGACACTTATAATAGTCTAATGACAGCCAGTGTCAAAACCAATCTCATATGACAGTATAATGTCATGTTTAAACATAAAGCAAACAATTTCTGTAAGTTTGATAGTGTAACATTTTTGTCTTGGGTAATGTCAAGTTGTCATAACAAAGACATCTCAAACAATGTCAACTTTGTATTAAAAATTACATAACTGACCGAATAATACTTAGACAACAGTCATAAACTTAAGAGACTCCTTCATGTTCATGACAGGTGTCTGCAGGTTATGGTAGTATCATGACAGTCTTATGCACACTCCTTCAAATAAGGTTTTACCAAATATTTAGATAAAAATGATAATAAAGGTTTAAATAACACATTTGATCAGTTTAAGTAAAATGACAAGAAAATGTGTGTGTTACAGGTAATTGCATTCACCCTGACAGGAGGGTAACTACAGGCTAAATTAGTGGGTGAAATTGATAAAACACTTTGTAAAATGCAGCAGCTCTACTATAAACCATAAAAAATGTTGCTCCTAGCAAGCAAACAGGGTTGTGATTTATGAGCAAACCGTTATCAGGGATGTACTGTAGCAACAATTAATGCAAAGTTTGCATATTTTATTGAATTTTGTGTTGTTGGCCAGCGCGGTGCGCAGGCAAACTAGGTAAAAAAATTTGTCTAACTTAATCTGGTACTCTGCTAATGAATGCTGGAGGCAGATGGTTTTCTAGCGTCAACAAATGTGGAAACTGTTCGATGAAGAAAAACTTGTACTTCTGGTCAGTCTTCACTTTGATGAACAAGAGAATAAACTTGAGGATCCTCAGTTGGTCTGACTTGAATATATGAGTTTAATACAACACATCTCTGTCGACAGAGAAGATCTTGGCACAGCGGTTTCACAAGGATACAGTTCATACCAAAAGCTTAAAGATAGAATAGAAACACTCAGTTTTATAGAGTATGTCTCACATATCATCAGGACACTTGACAGGAGGGCGTTACATTACACAAGCAACAATGTCAATGTCACAAAAGCTGTTAGGACTTTGGCCAAGGCTCAAGATATCTGTGCACCAGACAGGCTGGCTCTCCGTAATCAGGCACTTGTTAAAGTTATTAAAAGCCTTTACCGCCTTTCTATACCACAACACACTGACAGTGTTTTAAAAGATGTACCAGCAGTATAAGTGGGCACCTTGAATGTACCTGATTTCTTTGTGATAATGATGATGTTTTATGGTCGGTTCGTGGCCAATTAAGTTAACTAGTCATGCTTAATTTTCAGTTTAATTAACAAGTCTGTGAAATCCAGATGTATTCATGAATACTGTTGTCATGCCAAACGGTTATAAAATGAAACATGTTGATAAGCACCCCACCGGTTGGCAGGGGAGAAACAAAAAGGAAGCGTCCCTCGGAGGATGACGACGAGCCTGCCAAAAAACACCATTTCTAATTAACCAGCGGTGACCCTGGACGCAGGACACAAATCAAGTGTCACATTCAGATTTGGCCTGTCATTGCCTCTTTGTCTCAACAACAACATACCCATCCTCCTTTACGGCGTCATTGAACTCTTGTTTAACGCTGGCCCCACAAACAACATTAATCTAGTTCCTGTCCAGCTGTGCACAGTGTGAGGCGGAGCTGGCAGGAGAAGAAGGAGGTGGACTCAGACAGCCCTCAGTACCCTGCGGTCTGCACTCTAGCCAGCCAGCTGGTGTCATTGGAGCTCTCCTGACTGGGACCGCAAAGGTGATTTCTCAGTAGGGGCCGGGGATTGGGATAATAGTTCAGTATCTTAAACACAGCTCTTTACCGGAGTCATTTTATCGGCAGGGTGCTTTCGGAGCACATCGTTACGGGAACGGTTCTCCTACAGCACAAAACCACACATTCACACTCACCGACATAAAACTACGCCTATCTATAGCTACTTCTGACCCATCTAATTAGAGCCATCATGCTGGCGTTAGGAGAGTAATTCAGTGGAGAGCCGGATGGTGTCACATTTTCACTTTTGGGAGGGCACGGGGCAGGAAGCCATTATGCTTGTCTGGCTCTGGCCAGCAGACACTTTTGAAACACCGCTCTTCCAAAAAAGTGTGAAAGCTTCTGTGCCCAGAGGTACAAAAACACAGCATCCAACACCAGTGGAAATTTCAGAACTTCTACAAAGCAGAAAGTGTTTAAGTCTTTGTGAGGGCAGAAACCTCTGTGTGGATTAGCCGTGTATGCCCGCGCACTGTAAAAACACCACGCTGTGTTTTGCTAAAGCACAGTGGCACGCTTCTTCTAGTATTTACATAGCAACTGGAAAAGCCAAGCTATTTCCTCCTCTGCCAGACCAAAGGCAGCTAGGACCGAATAAACAGGCCTTTCAGCCCATCCTGTGGGAATTGTTATCCTTTTACCAACTACCACATGGATTTTAACATAAAAAAGGTCAAAGCTGGGATTTTCTTTTATTCAAATAACTCAGAGAAGGGAGTCTATTTGTTTGGCTGCAGTCTTAATATATGTTAAGCCCTAAATAAGACAGAGGAGAGAGAAAGAAAGGGAATGAGGCAGTAAAGATTGTGAGCTGGGCAATGCAGGGTTCACTAATGAGCATCTACATTTCAATAATGTAAAATCAGTCTTTATCAAAACACTGCATGTTACATGATGTCCTCAGAACCATTACAGATGGACATGAATTATTTCTGCACCACTTCACAACAAGAAAACCCTCATAAATGAATTACAAATGGTTTATAATGAGGTTATTAATTAGGTTGCAAATGCTTTATAAATCATTAACAAGCTGTTACAACACACTAGATAAAAAGCCCACATTTATCTGTATGGTTAAAGGGAAAATTCAACACTTTTCATGTGGATGTCCACTCAGTGTTGATGGTGAATGTAGTCAACTGAAGCAATAAATTCCTCAGTGTGTTCCAATATTGACCAAGAAATTTGAATTTTCCTGCTCACAGAGCCGTGCAGCAGTGTCTACATGTACAGGGATTGCCGGTGAGCTTGTGACTCCCATGCCCATGTTGCCATGTTAACACCAACCTAGCCTACAGCTGTTACTTTGTGGGTCAAAATATAGGTGACAAAAATACTCATCTAGCAGGTCCCCTGGCTAACCAGAGACTAGAAATCCAGGCTTAAATAGTCTGTAGTTCTTTTTGCATCCAGCAGCATCAAGAACAACACATTTAGCAGCAGAATAACTCTGTTTTTGTCATTATAGAACGCAGTGAGGAATTTATTGCTTTGATTGACTACACTTACCATCAGTACTGACTGGACATCTACATGGAAAAGTGCAGCCTCATCATGTATATGTTAAAACGTTATTCACATTCACCACTGTCAGCATATCTTAATAGTCAAAGTTTCATTTGGCATCAAATTAACATATAAAATTAGCATTTTCATACACTAAGGCTTTGGCAATATTGTTTACCTTGACATCGTCAGCATGCACCATTTAACACTTTACAATAAAGCTTCCTTTGTGCCAAATACAAATGTTTGTAACTCATTAGTAAGATTATTCATTACTCTGAAAGTGTCGGGAAGCTGTGCAAAACATCACTAAAAACAGAATGCAATGATTTACAAATACTTTTGAACCTATATTCATTTGAATACAGTTCAAAGAAAAGATATCTGATGTTCAAACCGATTAACTTTATTGTTTTTTGTAGACATACTCTATCCCTAACCCTAACCCTTGCAGCAGGGACAACAAAAGACTGGAAATGTTGTGGAACACTCAAAAACACCTTTTTAGAACATTCCACCTTTTTAGAACAGGTTAATTGATAAGAGGTGATATCATCATGATTGGGTTTTAAAGGGGCATCCTCAAAAGGCTCAGTCGTTCACAAGCAGGGATGGGGCGAGGCTCACCACTTGCCCATGCTCACAAAAACTGCATGGGCAAATAGTCCAACGGTTTAACAGTAACATTTCTCAACGTACAATTGCAAGGAATTTGGAGATTTTATGACCAACAATCCAAAATATCATTAAAAGACTAAGAGAATCCAGGGAAATCTCTGCATATAAGGGGCAAGGCCAAAACCAATATTGAATGTCCGTCACCTTTGACCCCCTCATGCGCACTGACATGACAGACATGATTGTATAAAGGATATTACTACATGGGCTCAGGATCACTGGAAAACCTTTGTTGGTAAACACAGTTTGTCACTGCATCTACAAATCCAAGTTAAGACTCTCTGTCCCTTCTCTGGAGCTAAACTCTGAGATGGACTGATGCTAAGTCCAAAAGTGTGCTGTAGTCTGACGAGTCCACATTTCAGATTGTTTTCATAGACTTTGTGTCCTCTGAGCTGAAGAGGAAAAGAACATCCAGACTGATGACATCACAAAGTTCAAAAGCCACCATCTGTGATGGTAAGAGGGTACATGCAGGATTTGGAGCAACATATGCTGCCATCCAGACAACATATTCTTCAGGGGCGCCCCTGCTTATTTCAGCAAGACGATACTAAGCCACTTTCTGCGGGTGTTACAACTGAGTGGCTTCATAATAAAAGAGCTAGACTGACCTGTCTGCAGTGCAGACCTGTCTCCCACTGACAATGTGTGGTGCATTATGAAGCAAAAATATATCAATGGAGAACCTGGACTGTTGAGCAGATGAAGTCATTATCATATCTTTCAGCTGAATATATGTCAAAAAGTTTTTGTAAGTCATTGCATTCTGTTTTCATTTACATTTTAAACAGTGTCCCAACTTTTTGGAATCAGGATTGTAGTTACTGTGTTTTAACTTGTTTACAATTTCTATTAATATTTATAAAGTGTTTGCAACTTAATTAACAACCTAATTATAAACCATTTGTAAGGGCAGCTAATAGTTAAGTCCTACCATTATTTCTAATCTACCTGTGTAGACGCAGCCCATGTGCACACCGTCAAGTTTTCAGGAATGTGTGTGATTTGTCTGCAAAGTGTCTTCCCATCGCTCCATTCACCTCAGTCACATCCTTCACATCAAGCCCCCATCTCTTGTCTCATGAAAGGCAGTCCATTACTGCATATTAGCAGCAGAGTGAGGCAGGGAGATAAGGGAGGCTGCTGATCAAACACACAGACAAATCGCCAGTGACAGAAACACACATTTGTTGCTCGGCGTTTAGCTTTGATCTCTGACTCTGCCAAGAGCCAAAGAGAGAGGCAAGTCTCAGCCTTTGAACTGGGGCTTTTCAGAGGAGGTCTCACACTCTCTCTTATGGAGATCTGTGTGTACACTCTACGTAGTCATCATTTGCAATCCCGCTCCACGACTGATAGCGGCTACATATTCAGCAGGACAGTGAGGGGATGGATACAGAACAGGGCGGAGCAGAGTATCCACATCACTGACAGAGAACATGACTCAGGTGATGTTGATGGTGATTATTTGAGACGCCGGGCCTCTGGTGGGCTGACAGAAACCTATTACAGTGAACAGATTGTTCAAGGTTTAACAGCAGTATCCTCATAAAACCTGCACATATTTGCAAACCACAGTCGACCCAGCAGTGGCAGAGATGGGAAGTAACTAAGTACAAATACTTCTTCAAGTACTTTTTCACATATAGATTGAGTAAAGAAGTTGGGTACAGAACTTGTGTACTTTACCCACCTCTAAGCAGTGGTATCAACAAGTTGTTATTGAAAGAGTTGTGATTATGTTTCAATCTTGTGCGCAGGGGCAGTGTGCAGACACACACATAAAGTTCTGATAAGCCTTTACTATCTTCTAATCGTCTTCATCTCTGATTTGTTTTGATATCACGCTTCATTTTGTTTATATCCTCGCAATCATGAGCAAACGCATGCATGCGTGCACACACACACACACACACACCACACACATACCCACACACAGGAGAGAGTGAGATTGTTTTTGCAGCATAGTAATAACAGATAAGTGGCTGCTGTGTGTCTAAGCTGTCAGCCATGGATCATCTCATTTCCTGACCGGGCCGGCCCCGGCCCCTGTGTGTTATTACAAACAGCCCGGATCATGTGACAGGGGAGGGAGATTACTGGAGAAACTAATTGAGGCTGCTCTGTGTGTTCTCTGCTGGTGAACAGTGGGGTGACTGTTTGGCCAGGCGGAGTGATACTCGACCCTCCTGTGTCCCCTGCAACCACAAAATGGCCATTACAAACAATGACCCTGTCAAAGCCAACAGACCTGGCCAGCCTGTAGTGAACCAGATCGCTCCTTTGAAGCTTGGGGATTCCCCCATATCCTGAAGGGGGAGTATGGTTAATGGATTAGTAGTGCATCCACACACCTGGCTCAACATGTCATCTGATTGGTGAGCCCTTATTCAACAAAGGTTTTCAACTCTGATGAGTAGGGCTGTGTCCTAATAGTCGACTATACCATTAGTCCTAGTCCATTTATCCATCAGTTGCAGAAAAAAGCACCATCGTAAACTCCATGCGGGAGCTGTGCCTTGCCGACGGGCCCAGCCAGGATGGGGATTTTTGCAACATGGACCTTTTCTCTTGTGATAAGAAAGAAAACTACTTTTGCAGAGGTGTAATAGACAGCATCCTGAGGGTAAACATCACAAATTGGCATGGGATGTGCACAGCCAAGGACAGGAAGATGCCCAGAATATTAGAGGTGCTTGTGCAGAGCCCTAAGGATGCAAAAAGACAATAACCATCCCAACCACAGCCTGATCCCCCCCTACTGGAAACACTCTGGAAAGAGATACAGAAGTATCAGCTGCTGTACTACAGTAGCAAAGAGGGAACAAAATCAAAATCTCAGTATAAAGCCCTGTTGTATAATGATAAATACATCTCTTGAATTTTGAATCTGAACACTGAAGTCATTGGTGCACTGCTGCCAACTGTCCTGTAGCTGCCATAAGTTAGCAAGCTCAGTTACCAGTCCAATTAGAGTGATACAGCCTACGAGACTGATGGAGGTTTGATGACAGGGAATACAGTACTGAGGTGGTTCTGACTCTGACTCCAGAGACAATGTAGACTGGTGGGTTCAGGTGGGGACAGGAGGCGTGAAGCAGTTGGGGGGAGTGAGTTTGTAATGTTGCAAAGTAATTTGTAAGCATAGATCATCCATCGTGTTGAGAAGTCCATGTGTATTTGTCTGTGTGAGGTTGGAAGTATTCGACAAAATGTTGCTTTGCTGGTTGTTCCAACACTTTCAGAATAATTACCGCTATTGCCGTTAGCATTTAACAGGCAGCTTGATGCATGCCTCCAAAATATATTTAAATGATTAAATTAAAGGTAAAATATCCTGAATTGTTTGGAAATGCATCATTCAAAGTCGGCCCTTCCTCCTCACCACAACAAATGAGAGAGGGGTGAGAGATATAGAGAGTGAACTAGGAGAGAGAGCGCCATCCTTGAGAGAAAAGCATTGAATCAGAGAAATAAAAACCTATTTTCTGATTATTTCACAGCGGTTACGTTCTAAAACACAAATAAACACACACACAACAGTTTTTATGTGAATACAGCCAAAGTTATCCTCAAATCCTTAAACTTTTTCCCCCAGCTTTCAGCAGAGGAAAGAGATGGAGACAGAGTAACCATGGGTCACTACGTTTTTATAGAGTTACGACCTCAAAACCTCTGCACTGAATTGACTGAGGGTTACACACCGCTGCCAAACAGGCTGAAGCCCAGAAACATCCTGAGCAAATCAAAATATGAGAAAATAAAAATGTACTAGTACTCCATAACTTTAGAGGTAGAATCAGTAGGATTTGTCCGAGCTGTTGGTAAATGCACCACAATTATACCAGGATGTCAAATAGTGGTGACATTTTGGGGTTGGTAAAATATCCTGAGTGCTGCAAAATAATGACGTACAGGCAGAGGGCAGGGTCTGTGCAGATACAGGCCCCACCACACACTTATAGTTGGTCATAAGTGATGATTTAGAGGGATTACATAAGTCTATTTTATTTTTTTATTTTTTTCAGAAAATGTTGCATGTTATGCCTTTAATATGATAAATGTGTGAGGACTTGTTGACTAATGGCTTGAACTAAGAACTACCAGTCAACTAGGGAAATCTTTAGTCAGATTAAGGTAGAAACACTGTCCTTGATAAAATGTGAACGATAAATAAAATACAAAGAAATATTTTATGGATCTTTCTAGGCTAGTGACGTATGACATATATATATATATGTATATGTTCACTGATGTGAAGTCAACCTTGAATCCACCACTCTCGGCTTTGTCCTTTCCCCCCATGCCTTGACCCAGCTACATTATTAATAACGAATGTTGCTGCGGCTGCCGTGTACAACAACTGCCCCGGTCATAGCATCACCAGCTCCGGCTCAGTACCATTGAGTGGTATTGTTGCCTACAGTACAATAGAGCTGGAGAGAGGCCACCAGCAGCAGCTAGAGCCCACAGGCCCTCACACAGGAACAACTGTCAGCTAGCATTTACTCTGAGTGGAGCAGTATGGCTGTCATACAGAGCTATTATTATGATACAGCCCTGGGTCAGGCTGGGGCTCCAGGGTGAAACAAAGTGATCCTGTGTCATCACTTTCAGCCCTGCTTTTCCATATTACAGCACACAGTAAGGCCTCAGCGCAGACACACTCACATTAAGAGCTGCACAAAATCCCCTCTGACAGGATGGCACACATGTGGAGGTATGAAAGAGAAAATGTGAAAAGACAAGAAAACAGTTCTGTGTTTATCAAGAGACGTGGAAGGTATGAAGGCATGAAACTTCATTTTTCAACAACACTTAGACAGTGACCCCGAGCACCCGCTGCCCTCACTTAACATAAACAGTCACATACACTCTGAGAAATAAGGGCTCCACAAGGGTTCCTCCTGATGGGCTGAGGTTCTACCCAGAATGATTTGCTTCTGACACACCCTTTTTTGAAGAAAGGGTTTGTCAAGGATTCTTTGTAAGACTAAGGTTTCCATTAAGAACACCTTTTCATTCAAAGAACCCCTTTATTAGAAGAAAGAATTCTTCAGTGAATCCTTAAAGAACTCAGTGAGTGGTTTTTTTGTATCATAATATAAAAAAGTTTTTGGGTTCCAGATAAACGCTTGGAATATAAAAGGTTTTATCTGTTGAACCCCCTGAGTATGTTCTCAATAAAACTTTTGAAACATAAAAAGGTTCTCAATAGAACCCACTGAGTGTTGTAGATAAACTCTTGGAATATAAAGAACTAGAACTCCCTGCATCTGCTGTAGATAATGGCCTCAGTAGAATCACATGGGTGGGTTTTAGATAAAACCCTTGGAATATAAAAAAAGGTTCTCTGTAGAACCTCCTGAGTATGTTCTAGATGAAACCCTTGGGATATAAAAAAGATTCTTGGTAGAACTCCCTGGGTGGGTTCTTGTTGGCAGGTGGAAAGGTTGCAGGAAGGGTTCTAGGTGGAAACATGCCACCTTAGAAAGGTTCTCTTAACAACCTCTCATAGGGGATTCTGGGTGGAACTTTGATGGACTTTCTGGCTGTGTAGCTAACACTTTATGTTGCAATCTGGGTAGAACTCTCTCAAAGTTCCAAGTGAAGCCTTTATAAAAAAGTTCTAACAGGAACCAAAAAGGGTTCTCTTATAGGAACAAGCTGAAGAACCCCCTATGGTTCTGGTTAGCACCTTTACTTCTAAGAGTGCAGACAAACAGTCTTCCCAGTGGAGAAGATCCAGGCGCTGTCCACTGAAGCAGACAGTGGGGGATGGAGTTGCGGGATTGTATTTCCACTCAGGATATGGTCCCTGTGTTTTTATGTGCAGTCGGCCCCAGGCCCGGCCCAGTTCCAGCCTAGTGCCAGTGCCAAGGCTAGCACAGGCGCCGTAGCTGGCTGGACAGGTCTGATAGCACTTTTACAAGTGGGAATCTGAGAGCCACTGTGCTTTTAAAGCTTGGCTACTTGTGCTGCATCTCAAATGACATCCTCTCGCCACCAATAAAGCAATAATCTTGACCACTCCTGTGTCAAGTGGCTCTCTGGTCATAAGTAATGCACTATGTGTGAGACTGGGTGATTTGATCCGGGCTCTTGGGAGTGATCGCCCTTCTTGGACAGGATTCGGGGGTTCGTAGGAGTGGAAATGGTGATTGATGTCTTTTACAGTGCTCAGGTCTTCAGCGGTGGAAGTGTTTGCCGGGCAGTTGACCACTGAATGGTGGCTTCATATGTCGGAACAAACCAGTCAACTCAGCAGGACGTCGGGTCTTGTGGGAATCTCAGCTTTAACTGAATGGCTTGTATTCAGTGGCTGCTTGAATCAAACACTTTTTAATCCACAAAGGCTCAAATTATACTGACAAAAACTGATCTAAAGTAAATACTGATACAAATTACAAGCTGCACACTACAGCCCTCTGCACACTGGAAAAAAAAGCCCACATGAAGGTGCTTATTTAACTGATATATGCTTGTTTTTGGTCGAGCGTCTCTAAAACAGTGGTTAAACCTTTTATTTCTGATAAATTCTTCATCATGAAAGTCCCCTGTTATTTTGTTATCTAAAAGCTTTTATTACAGAGCAGCAAGATCAGGGTTTTCATTCGCAGGAACTTACCATAACTCCTGTCCGGCTTAAAGTGAGCATGATACAATAAAATAATGCAGATACCTGAAAGTACAAACAGCAGCGCAGGAGAGAAAACTAAACAAACCACAGAGATTCATTTAGAAGCTTCAAAAGTACTGAGACCTGAACACAGAGACTTTCTCGCTGCACACGTGTGAGCTGAGTCACGGCTTTCCAGCACCCATCAGAGGAGAAAAAAGGGAGGCAAAGTCTACTGGCAGTGGGAAAAGGGCTAATCACCTATTTTTAGCAAGTTCAGAGGTGTTTAAAAACCTGCATATACACACTAATTTTGGTGGAAAAGCAGTATATGCTATTAACTCAGTAAAAAAAAAACATGGAGATTTTGCTGATGTTTTTTGGTTTCTGTGCATCACATTTCATCCACAATAACATCCTCTCTAGCTAGTATTGCTGCCAACTTACCCATTCACTGATTTCCCAGACTAGCATCATTTTAAAAATGACCCTAGCAACATATATAGCAATTTTCCGAGCAGATATCAGCTAATTTTCTCTGCTCACCATGGCTCTCCAGCCCACAGAATTGTTGATGATTATGCAAGTTGAAAGATCCAAGTTCAGTGGACCGAATAGCAGCATATCTGAAACATGAAGCTGTGGTTGTCCATGTCAGCGTAGCCAACGACCAATCACTGTCAACCGCTGTTTGTCTATCCACCACCACCCTTCCAATGTACTGTCATGACTGCGCCTCCCTACAATCATGTACTGTTAAGACAGCAAAACACTGATCTTGACATGCAAGTACAAAACTTAAAAAAAAATATTCCAGAGATTTATTATTGAAGTTGAAGTCCGGCCATTTGCAAGAGACCAAACACCAACAAAGGCGATCCAGCAGAGCATGATATCCTGAGTTTTAGTCCCTAGCATGGGTCAAGCTAAAAAAAAAAAAAAAAAACACTGGATCCTACACTTCCCAGAATGCAACTCGATTTTTCATACAGTATTGCAGCTAACAATAAAAGACAGGTTATGATGATGGTTTGTAATTATTCAGAACAAATAAACGTTTCTAATCACATAAACCTGATATTAATTCAGTTATACACGAGAAAACAAGTTTAATAAGCTTAAGATATTAAGTTGAACCAACAACTCTTCAGTGACGCTGACAAACATTTATTATGTTTAACTTGTTTTTGTTTTGTTTTTTTTTTGTTTTTTTGTTTTTTTACAATTTATTACCTTTTAAGTGAAAGGGGGTAGGGCCTGAATTCAATACGAACCTTTATAATGGCTCACAGTAAAATAAATATTCATGACTTATCTTAAAGTTTTCATCATATATATTTTCTTCATGCTGGGAAGTCTGCTAATATGCGGATAATTTTTCCTTAGAAACTTAATTTAATAAGTTGATTGAACTCTGTACAGTACATTTACTAGTCAAAAGACATTAAGTTCATTTTTATGAGTTCTGCAGTGTTAAACAAAATAAAGATCAAAATAAGCATAAATTTAAGCTTAATCAACTTGAATAAATAAAATTTGCAAATTTACGTTAATGAGAAAAGATTAGTTGATTCCACTAAATTTCTGTATGATTTTTTACAGTGTGTGATTTTCATGATTAATTGATTTTTTTAAAAATGCCAGAAAATGGTGACCAGAAAATATTCACATTTAATAAGCTGGAATCAGAGAATCTGGACTTTTTTTTTATTTAAAAAATTTAAATTATTAAAGTGTCTGGTAATTTATTTAATAGTTGGCAACAAATCGATTAATCATTGCAGCTCTAATTTCCTGAGACTGTCCCCATCTAGAAACAACACATATTTCAGATTCCACGCCCCTACTGTGTATCACAGGCTTTCTGGTTTAAAAAAAAAATCACTGTGATGACAAACATGCAATTAAGTGCTTAAGGGCAATAACAGCTTCTTGCAAATTATTCTGCAAGCATTAACTGCCTTACACTTGAACAAAAAACCTTGTAACACTCCTTGGTCCTTGTGCCACTTCAGATAATGTTTCAACTCACGTCATTAATGCTCCACCCAACAATATCTCACAACAAACTCTCCACCCCCTCCTTTACAGGTTAGTCACGCAATGCTTCCCAGTCTTTCAAAACAGAGACTAAACTCAGGAGCCATTAACAAAAAAGCAGAGAACAGAGATAATCCCTGGATGTGCCGTCTGTGTGGCAAGACACGCACATGCTTCAGAAGCTGCAGCAACACTAAAACACCTCATGTGTATCTTTAAAATACATAATTTCTTAAGTGTGATGTCCACAAGGCCATTACATGTAACGGATTACGTGTAATGGGATTATGTAATTAGGATACAAAAAACAAGCATGGACATATTACATCACTAAACAAGTCTCACAACACAACTGTGGTCTGAGTGAAACCAGCTAATTACAGTTAATTCATTATCATGGCATCTGGGTGGAAATTCCAACATTATTTTGTCTTTTTAAAAAAAGCTGTGAAAATATTGTCATCATCCAAGAACTCAACATCTAACTCAAAGAAACATTTATTGGAAAGACCAACTGCTAACATTAGCTACACAGACAAACCGCTCACATTAGCTCCACTTACCAACCGCCAATGTTAGCTACACAGACCAACCTCTAATGTTAGCTAGACAGAATAAGCACTAACATTAGCAACAAGGACCAAAATTTAACAATAGCTACTCAGACCAACTGTTAATGTAACAGATCAATTGCAAAAGTTAGCTACACTGACCCACTGCTATCATTAGCTACACAGAACAACTGCTGCTATTAGCTAGTCAACCAACTGCTAACATTAGCTACACAGACCAGCCATTAATGTTAGCTACACAGACCAACTGCTTATGTTACCTACACAGAACAACCACTAACATTAGCCACACAGACCAACCGCGAATGTTAACTACTACATCCATCAGCTAACCTGTCAGTATTGCTACTGAAAAACATTTTGCGACTGTAGGTAGTGATGCAGGTGACCGGGAAGATGTGTGGGTAAAAACACAAGCCACAGACCGTATTAAGTTTGTGGCAATTTACTTGAAATTCGAGTGTGAATAACAAACATAAAGTACATTTAAATGTGCATAATTACTGCTGTTAATCTAAACATGGCTAGACAATTTCACCATATTTGGTACTGAGGTAATCCAAAAGTAATTAATTCATCAAAATGACCTTACTTTATTATTTTAAAAGTAACCCTCCCAAGCCTGATGTCCGCTACATGAAGAGCCACAGCATAAAAGAAACAGCACTAACAACAGATGGCTTTAGCACCACTTTAGCCACCCATCCATTAGCCTCTCCATCCAAACCTTTAGAGCTAATTGTTGAATCAAATAATGAGAGTTAAGCGGCACGAAAGACACATCTACCTGCGATGTGGATGAGTTTTACACTCTTACAGCAACGTTAATGCACCGTTCCCTATTCCTGACCCCGAACCACTGTTCCCCGAGGCACTTTCATTATCCTATCTGATGTGATGTGAGCGGGCTGGTGTTTTACACAGATTGGACATATTAAAACCAACACGCTTCGTGGATGTGGTGAGCAAGTGACAGAGGCAATTAGAGCAAATTCGCAGGTACACTTCTGGTTCATTACGGAATTATCATTGTCATTGACCGTTCAGCGGTGCCATAAAAATAATTACACCCCATTATAAGCAATATTGCGGCAAAGCTAGTTAGTATGCCACAGTGTAGTGGAGTGAATTTGTTTATTTACGGCTGGCTGGCTTTTGATTACTCAACATTTGACAAGAACAAATTCACAGTCATGCCAATTTTCTTCGGAACCATCCAGCGTGATAAAGACAACAGGGCTTTGATGGATTCTCTCAGGGGACTGATCATGTCAGCCAGATAACAGAACACTCGTTAAAAGACACATACCGCTTCTTTTGAACACATTTGATTAGGTTTGTAAATTACTTGCATTCCTCATGGAGTTGCCTTCAGGATACAGAACAATTTGACGTGCAAATGGAAAGTCAGGTTGTGATTTCATCTTCGCATGCAATTACAGTGACTTGTGCATCTCCTTACTGTTGACTTTTAGGAAAACTGCCATGACTACCAAATGCATAAGTGTCCTATAATGCTGACAAATAAGCTCCAGTGAAGTGAAGGCAAAACTAGCTGCTTTAATGGAAGAATCATACGGCCTTGATGTATTATGACCAAACAGCATATGAATCAGGCGGGGAAATAGAGAGTGAATTAGCATCGCGACAGGTCTCCTCCCCCAGCCTTCCGCCAGCCTCCCGTCATTCATTATGATGATCTATAGCTGCTCTTTATGCCCTGACTTGATATTTCAGACTCATGTGAGGTGTGGATCATTAGGGAAAGCTTTTACCATTAATAAGCAGACGTTGTTTACATGACTAATACTCTGAGAGGCAATGAGGTTGAAGCATTTAGAGCAGGGCATTCATCTTCCCCACACCAGTAAATATCACCCAGATGCTATTGATATTTACTGGGCTATGGAGAAAACGGCTAGAGTGGACAGACTTCATCATGGAAGGCAATGTTTGAGGAAGGAGGGTAGGGAAGGATGGAAAGAAGGTGAAAGAAAGGAGTAAAGTAGGAGAATCAGAAACCTCTGCAGCAAACAAGTGTATAGGTATCAGTGTTTGACGTTAGGAGTGACCTGGGTTGGGCTGTTTGCTCAGGGGGTTGGTTAGTCTTTGCTGTTGTTCTCATTACACCAATTAATATCCAACCAGTGGTAAACAGGCGCTATCACCTCGCTGAGATACCAGGCGATAAGGCAAACTCTTGAGTTGACTCATGAGTATCCACGTGTAAACACATGCACGCATGGATGAACGTTTGCTGACCATGTTTTTACCCAGAGCTTCTCCCAAGGGTTGATCAGCAACAGTAAGCTAATGAAGAAATGACAAATTAAATTAAATAAATTGAATAAGTGAGCAAATTGATTTGATTTTGTTTAGCACATATTAAAAAAACATGAACAACACAATATTATTAATAATAAGAATGTGCAAGGTAGACTAAAAGCCTACAAGTCTTATCATGAGTGTCCCCCAGTTATAAATTGAAGCAAATTAAAATTCAGTATCAATTACTGATCATGATTTTGAGTCTAACTATTTAGATTCAGAATCTTAAGCCCCTTTTATAGCATAAGTCTGACACAGAGTGGTAAAATCCAAGAAACACTGAATGCAGATACTTCCAGACAAGACATGAGGCAACCCTGTCATATATTTATATATCACCAATTTCTTTTATCAGTTGTGTTTTGAAAGAAGAGTAACTGCTGTCCTGGCAACCTTTTTTTCCCCAGTGATCCATGTGCAACATTTTTGTACTGCAGGCGAGGCATGGGGAGGCTAAAGCGTGCAAAAAGTCTCTCTACCCTTAAATTGCTGAAGACTTTTATCAAAATACAGAGAATGTTAAGTCACTGTCTGTCGCCGAGATAACACAATGATAATTAAGCCTACGTTCCGCTGATGAAAGTATTGCAAATTTTATATATTGTCACTATTGCAAACTGGGTGTCTGTGGCGACATTCCCAGAAAAACATGCTGTATTAAGTCACTGCTAATTTAATCTCTCTCTGCATATGAATGCAGAATGCTAAATTGTTGTCGACAACTGCTAATGCAGACCAGTGTTATCATGATATCAGAATTTTAAAATTCAATAAAATACTAGGTGAAAAAACAAAACAAAACAATACACGATATGACATTTTATACAACGGCAAAAAGATAAAACAGTCCTAGGCACACAAAATAGGATTTTTAACAGCTCTGGTACTTTTGATACTGTACTTAACAGAAATTGTATCATTTTAAACATGTAGCATTGAAAAAATACCAGTACTTAGATACTTTTGACAACTTTTATGCAAATGGAACATTTACTGCTGCAGCTCCTTCAAAAGTATTTAACTGGTGAGACACAAGTCGACTTTTATTATGAAGTAAGGAAATGCATTGTATTCGTCAGTGAGCTTAGCACTTCTAGTATTCATCAAAAATGTGTCTACAAAACAAGGCATTTATCATTTTTGGCCTTTTCTGATAGCGGATCAGTTTGAAATATTGTAAGGATAAAGGATAAAGAAGGAGCAGCCACAGTGAGCTGTTAGATGAAGAGCTGCAGGGGACTGGTTGCACACCTCTAACTTCTCAGCGAGATAACCAGCTCCTTTCACTGTGCCCTGCTGTTCACAGCTTCACGTCCTATGCAGCATAAAATCCAAATCACGATTGTTCACAGAATGATGGAAAAGACCAATTATTGCCTGACTTCCTTATTAAATTTCAATAGTTTTGTTTTGCTGCACCAGAATTCTGTGTTCTGTACTATTAAACTGCATTAAACAAAACTTTCAGGACTGAAATCTTCAAGATTTCCTCTATAATCAAATATTTTGAGTGCCCAAATGTAACTATAAAAATATTTATCATGCTTTAGTTGCTACACAAGTGGATGGTGTTCTGCTAGATAGGGATATGATGGGGAAAACATATGCAATATGTTTTAATGAACGCATGGATGATTTACATTTGGAAGATCTGGCATCTCACGGTGGCTAAAGTTAGTTTTCTCTTTTAATTTGTCACCCATCTGTACATGCACACACCACAAACACACACACACGCACACACATTCACACAAACCTCAGCCATATGCTGAGTGATGCTGGCACTAATTAAAAGCTCTTGGTGAAAGGTTAGACCGAGCAGATGCATCACTTGACCTTTTCCAAACATCATCATAACATGATAACAAACAAAAAGGGTGTGTGAGTAAACAGATAACAACATTAGCATGTTCTGATGGCAACATGGATGAGGTGGGGCACCGCTGATGATGAACTGGGTCCTGACAAACATTCAGCAAAAGGAAGGAGCACGGATATAGCCTAATGTACCCAGGTGCGGATTTGGTCATTTTGGGGGCCAAAGGCAAACACAGACATGTGGCCCTCCACATCCCTTATTCTCCCTTTTGAATCACTGAATAAATAATAACTCATGAAAATAAACTTTTATTTAATGATGGGAGTGCTGAGGATAATTTGAGAAGTCTCACAGCCTCAAGAAAGAAGCTGGTCTGTAGTCTAGTGGTATGGCTGTGAATACTTCTGTATCTCTTGCCAGGTAGCAGCAGGGCGAACAGGCAGTGGCTGGGGTGGGTGTTACCTTTTAGTATCCTCCCTCTTCTTCTTTTTCCTCCTTTTTTCAGCACCATTGTGGTAGCTTCACTTCATTTCTCAACAGTCTGTACACCACGCCGAGCTGTGTGCAAGGAGCATGATGATGCCATTTTAGTGTATAGAGTTTTAGAAAGACAATTAGCGTAAAGGAGAAATCCGTCATTTATCTATGGTGATAAATCATAAAATGACCATGATATATCATCAGAGATTATTTAAACATGTTAAGTTGAAATACCGACTTTTCTGACAACACCTGTTGTCTCCTCCTGTTCTGAGCTGGAATAACTGCTTTTGTTTGATCGTTTAATACGTTAAATAGAGTTCTAATTAATGCCAAATGTTTGTCGAATGAGCTAGTGTTATGAGTTGTAAAAAATCATTAATAGTCTGTTAGAAGGACTAGATATTTATAACAGTTAAATTGAGTAATATGTTAATGGAGTCGGCAGGCAGCGAGACAGGCAGTCACTCAACTCCAACTCCAGAGTGTTTATTTTCAAATCAGTTTTATGATAACTTGGTTTAACTGTACATTGACAGATAATTGACAGTTAGAAACAGCTGATCATCTTACAGTGCAGGCCTCGTCCTGCGCTCCTGCAGTGCTCCTGCACACCTGCAGAGCTTTCCCTGTATCTGGGGAGGAGGATGTGGGGGTAAACCACTCGCTTCAACCATAGATTTTATTATTAAATAGGATTTCAAACTATTATATATACAGTCTATGGCTCCAAACTCTCTATTTGGACTGCTTTACTCATGTTTGCATGTGCAAGTGCGAAATAATCCTCCTTTAACCATAAGTTTATGAGGCATTTGGGCCCTTGGTAGCTAGGGGCCTGAGGAAATTGCTGACCTTTGCCTAATGGTAAGTCCCCCTCTGGATTTACCTCTCTGGACCACAAATACTAACAAAGTATATTCCAAAAAGCCCTTTAAACACATTGTGACAGTTCAGTGGTACCACAGATCAGTGCTCCTGTGTAGGCTGTGTTGTACATGCCGAGGGAGGAGACCTCGAAGACCAGGGAGCAGGAAAACACAGCCATCAAGCTCCCACAAGACACTCATATCTCCTCTGTGTCTGTAACTGTGTTAAATTGCAATTATGTCCTTGTTCATGCTGTAATGGAGCAGGGCATAGGGGAGAGTGGGGGATGGACGCCGAGGTTGGGGGAGGTGTGGAAAGACCACACAGTTGAGGTGCCGTGCAGGGACACAACAGTTTTTTGTTTCCTAATATTCTTGCAGAAGCTGGCAAGAAGGTGGAGAAAGTTATTTTCCGCTAACTGATAGCTGGACTCGTCGATGACTGATGACAGCAGAGACGTGTCCTTCCACCCTATGGATTATTGAGATTAGCTTTTAGGCCCGCCTCCATGCCTCAGACCCAACCAGGAAAAGAGAGTGGCTTAACTTGTCATCCCTTTAGAGAACGATGTAATTAACAGGCTCTGATGAGCAGCTCAATCTCCACAGACAGGAGGAGATTGGCCTGGTTTTGGAGAAGAGGTGCAAAGTGTGAGTGTATGTGTGTGTGTGTAAGAGAGACAGAAAGGAGGAGAGAGAAGAAGACAGGGAGTCACACCTGGCAAATATATGCAACATCCCTGATGCTGCTGACTCGTCCTTGACTGCAACCTTGTGGGTTTTCCTCTGATTTCTTGTGTAGTTTGAACTGACTTACCTGTTTTTCCACTCATTCAAAATCATAAATTGTTTCATTTTAAGGTAAAATTGTGGCAGGAAGAAGCAGGATATCTTCCAGCAGAAGCTTTTTTCATTAAAACAAATGTTTTAAATAAATTCAACAAATCTAGAAAGGACAGCATAGTATTACGGAGCGATAAAGCAGAATGGCGATGAGTGCTCTCGTCAGGACGCCGGCGGTGCCAGAGAGCAGTGCATCACTTCCTCCTGTGTCCCCCGAGGATAAATATTTGAATCAGATTATCGGCGTTATTTTTGTCTCTGCCGGTGACGTTGCCTCTCAGCACCGCAGGAAGCGCTTTCGCACACGAGAAGAGCGGAGTGGTATATTTCTAAACACCAGTACCGATGGGGTGCTAACGTAATTCATAATGCATGGTTACACAAGACATACTGTAGCTCAACCAAACCGCGTCATCACATCCATATGTTGAAACACAAGAGCTTTTATTCTGTGTGAATGCTTTAGGGCAGGGAGGCTTTCATTTCAGCGACTCCTGCAATAGATGCACAGTAGACCACAGACCCCCAGTTTGAGAGGATTTTGACTTAAGCAGAGATATCTGGGTTCTTAACCATTTTTACTGTTGATGTCTGGGTTCTTAACCATTTTCACCATTGATATTGAGGTTCTTGATGATCTTTAGCTTTGATATCAGGGTCCTTGATGATTTTTTTTTTTTTTGCTGTAATATCTGGGTTCTTACTAATTTTTAACGTTGATATCAAGGTTCTTTCTGATTTTGTAGCATTGCTATTGTTTATTTTGTTTAGTTTTGTTTTTGTCTTTACCATTTTTAGCTTTGATATCTGGGTGCTTAAGGAATCTCCTCTGTGCTTAAATGCTGTAAGTTAATAAATAAAAACAATCTGCATTATGTTTAGTTTAAAAAATGTTTTCATATTAGCACATACTGGACAACGTATGTACCAATACTGATTTAGACTGATATAACTGTGGCCAGTATTGATCCAATAATATCGGCTGACAGATATATCGTTGGCCTCTAAAAAAGAATATTGTAATTTATTGTGATTGAGCACGGCCAATCAATGATCAAACTAGGACCACTATAAATTACAACCAATCAAACAGCCTAATCCTATTTGTTCCCTTGTCCTTCCAACTTCCAAAAACTGTACTGAAACTTAAAATATTTATTCCTGCTTTTGCTGGTACCCCCCTACAACCCACTCAAGGACTCCTGTTAGTTCCCCGGACCCCAGTTTGAAAACACCTGCTATGGGGAGTATGTGAAATGGTTATAAATCAGCTTTGCTATAATGTAAAAATGGTGTTTTAAAAATAATATCTACCTTATTTAGACAGTAACTAATAAGTAAAATAGTGTAATAGTGAAGTGTGACTGAGTTAGTTTATCCAGCTGGTGCTTGTGTGTCAGTTTAGAGCAGACAACCTGTTTAACAACAGCAAGTTGCATTGCCACTGCCAGAAAAATTTATGAGTTAAAAAAAAACAACAACTCAGAAATGCCTCATTTAAAAACAGTTCAGTATGTTTTAGGATTTGCAGTCTGCTGCTAAAATTCTGAATTTGAAACTACTTTCTGCTGAAGAAATCGCACCTCTGAAAACTGCTTACACTGTGCTCTATGAAATAAAAAATAAAAAAACTGGGCCACTGTTTCTGGCAGGAGATGTTGCTTTTGAATTTTTAAATGCTACTTTTTATGCTGTGAGCGTTTAAAAAAAAAAAAAAAAAAAAATCATTCACCTCCATTTCACCTCCTGCATGTAGGGAGTAGAGTCAGGACACCATGACCCTGAAGAGAAATAACAGCCAGAGGATGGAGCTAAATGAATAGATGGATGGATGGATGTTTTAATAATGGCCAGTCCTTGTACAAGCAGCGAAGGATTCTGAGCAACTGAATAAATTGCCTTAATTGATGAAATGGTGGTTTAGCCAACAATATTTCCAGTATTTTTCAAGAAAATTTCCTGACATAATGCTTTTGCCTTTTGTGATTCCATACAGAGAATTTCCCAGAAACTGTCCTGCCGTCCAGCATCCAATCTATCTGATGATATCATTAATTCACCCTCATTTGAAATTTAAAGAGGGTTGGTGGACCATTACCCTTAGTAATCTGTCAATATTCAGACAGTGGGAGCACTTAGAGGGAGACAGAGATGAGAAAGCACAATAGAAAGTGTTTTGGCAAGACCTGATCTTAATGATGCAATATATAAGAATACTAGTTTAAAACATTCAAAATAATTAAAATGATTAACAGAATATGAAGGAATGACAGTTTTGATGTTATTTCAAACATGTCTGTGTATTCTGTTGCAGAGATATCTCCTGAAGTTAGCATGCTAACCGCTAGCCCGACCCGTCCTGTCTCATAATACATCTTTGTAGGTGTATAGGTCAGGCCTCCTCAGCTGGAGAGTGTGTGAGCAGTGCGTTTGCTATATTACACAGGCTCTCTTAGCTTTTTTAGTCTAATAAATAAACAAAACAGAAAACTCAGAAAATGTAATAATATTTTGTCGCTTTACTGATACCGAACCTCCCTGTCGTTCCTCTCCTGCTTGACATCTTCCCTGAGCTCAGCCTGTCTCCGTCGTCAGAGTCCTGGTTGGAGCCTCTGTAAGTCACCTCAGTACTGTATTCCATGTCATCAAACTGGTCTACGTCAGTCTCAGAAGAATCTAAACGGAGCTGAGCGGTCAAAAGTCTAACTGTATTTCTCTCAAAACTAGTCGGGATGTTCAACAAATGTTTAAAAAACAGTTGTGTGAAACAGGAGAAGCACAGGATATAATTTCTTCTCTCAGGATGGCGAAGTCACAACCCTTGGGACCTGACTTTGCCATCCTGGGAAAGTAAATCTCACACAGGACACACTTGCAAGCAGAGAGATGGGGAGAGAAACACATGATATGTTATGATATAATATGATAACATTCTTCAAAAGAGTTCGCTGAAGTTTGAAGCTGGAATTGTTATTTATTTTGCTGTCATTAGTACTATATATCTTATGTCGTGTTCATTATAGTTGGGTTAGATTTTATTTAACATGTGAATTTATTGGGTAAATTTGTTGTGTCTAGTATTTATTTATATTTATATATTTAAGTATAGTTTAAGTATACTGTTAAATTGCAAATGAAAAATTTTGTGCTTTCATGTCATCGACTGTCATTTTGTGCCTCCTTTTTATTCAGTTCAGGCATGTTCAGGCATCGGTACTGTTTTAAAAGTATCGTTTTAACACTAGTATTGTTAAAACAAACAAACAAACGAAACCTCCTCCCAGCAGTCCAAACTCCCCTGCTGCTCTGAGCTCTCAGTCCCAGCAGAGTCGGGTATATAGGACCACAGCTGCATGGCTATCTGTGCTAACTAGTTAAAGAGACGGTGGTTGCAGTTAGCAGCAATCAGTGGTCAGCTGGGTGATATGGCGCCACCTTGTTTGGAGTTTGAATTCATCAGGTGGCCAAAATCTTGCAGAAACTTACACATTGTATCTTTAAGTCAGGTCAAACACAATTTCATCCAATGATGGGGATCTTAATCTACCACATAGTGGGAATTTAACTTCTCAAAATGCACCTACCATCCACAAACAGATACATGTTCAAATTTAACAGCCACCCAACAGTATGTCATTATTTTGTGTCTGAAACCTACCAGCCACCAGCGCCCACCCTGCATTGCTAACTTACACTGATGATTTTAAGTTGCTGTTTAAATGGAATCACTTTTGTTTCAGCTTAGTTGTAAAAAAAAACAAAAAAAAACGGCCACAGTCAAATATCTGAGTCAGACATCCAAAAACGTAGCAGACAGTGAAATGGTTTCTGGGATGAACTAATCTGCACTAGACTGTGCGAACATCTCATAATTATCACATTGTCTTTTTGACACAGGCTTTTTGTCCCTGCTGCCCTTACATTTCACACACATTTATATCCATCTGAATGAAATGTGAACCATCAGGCCGGAGGACAGTCACAAACCGAGAGAAAGTGGACATGCGAGTATAATGTTAGATAGCGCTGGCTCTGTTTGAGCTCAGCATTTTATCTTTTTGAATGCGGAGTCACAGTTCCCACTACAAACAGCCATATGTGACATTCTTAGCTTTTCGCAATGTGTGGGAGTTTGCTTATTTCTATTTTCTCTGTTTTTGTAAGCGGATGGAGAACTCAATCCAGTAGAAAGGTCAGACGACAGCAATACTCACAACAACAACAGATGGACAGCAGAACACTTTTAAATGGGTTCAGTGTCGAGTCCTGTGTTTCATTGAACCAGTTAAACCAGAGAAACTGGGACGGGGTGTAAACTCTTGAACTGGGTGCAGATCATTAACTGAACATTGAACTTTGTTCTGAAATAAGAAAATAAATCCTGTGTGAGTCGAACTAGAATTACACTTTACTCTGCAGTGATTGATTCAGATGTCTTCTGTAAGTGAATAAACCCAAATTGTTATGTAGCTTGCCAGTGTCATTGCAGGGCTTTCATGAAGACATCAAACTATATTATATAGTTTTAAGAACACAACAAATGAAGGCTGCAGGAAATAAAACCGTCTCAAAGATTTAACATATTCATTAACCGCTCCAAACAACCATTCGATGAAGCTGCAGATTGACCTTCATAGATGTATTGAAAATCATGAGCAAGCAGCTTTTGTGCCTTCAAAGCCATAAGACCAAAGCATACAAGTTGTAAAATCAAAGCTTAACAAGATTGGAAAGAAAACCAATCCTTGTACTGATGAAACAAACTTCTGAAGTAGGGTGAACAAGTTCCCTGACTGAAATAGTTTCACATGTCTCAGTGTTTGCTAAGTTTTCTACTTATTCAGAAAATAAAGGGGAAAAAAAACTTCCTTTTGCCTCCAATAGTAAATGTTTATGTTTTATATGTATTGCATGTCTTATAAGACCAATATGTCTCACTATGATTTAAGACTGTCTGATCAAAAACAGGCCAATGAAAACCAGAACGTACGGATCCAAAAAACCCAAAACACTGCAGCAGGCACAGTTTTGGAATAGGGATGTTAATGATTATTCATTAATTGATTAATTATTGTTTGACCAATTTAAAATGTATTAATAAATAGTAAATCAATAGTTTGTAAATTGCGAGAATTGCACTTCATTTGTTGAATAAGGAAACGTAAAAAGACAAAATCTTATGAATTGTTAATCGATTAATTGATTGTTAGCGTTTACAACGATTGGTTAAGGAAAAAAACCCAAAAGGTGACACCAACAGTTAAAAACTAATACTCTGACTAGTTTTTGACAAGAATACTTAATCTCTTACTTAGTTTTGTAACTCCAGTACTTTTACTTGTAATTGAGTAATATTTTAGTAATGTAATAGCACTTGTACTTGAGTACAGATATTCAGCTCTCTTTCCACCACTGCCGGCTTTATAGGTAAGCCTGTTAGAATATATGTTCGCCCTTATGATGAATAAACTGCTCCTAAATCCCTCTGAGACACCTTTTGCTCTTTCACCTCAGCCATCATTGTTGCAGCAGCCTGATCTGAATGTTTGACACTGTTATTTCTGCTTTCCCTGGGTGGTAGTTACCTTCTGAGCTTTACACACATCCCAGTGTGCAGTGTAAAGACAAACAACGTGAAGCAACAGTGACAATGCACAAATAGGTTGTATGAGAGGCTGTTTTTGACTTTTTTTTTTTTTTTTTTTTTTTTTTTTTACAGACATTATTTTTGTGCAGGTAACTCTTTTTGTTAGTATATCACTGTCTTCAGAGTCTTCACCTCTTATCCGTCTCTGAGAGCTCTGGCTTCGGGTTAATATTAGAAACCTAAGGGCCTAAGGGCAGTTCAGCTTGGAGATTATGTATAAACTTCCAGAACAGAAGCTTGTCATTCACCTGCTGTAGCCACACTCTAGTTAATGTTCTCTGTAGTTTAATAACTGAACAGGTATAAAACTGTAATCCATCGATCAGACTGTTGAGTATAAAAGACGAGGAGGAAGCTGAAACATGTTTTAGTTCACGTCCGATGCCAGGCCCTGTTAACCCCCCTCCTCCTCCTCCTGTATGACATCATCCTGTCTGGGAGTGAGGTACGTGATCGACCTTCAGATGTCCTCAGACATTACAACATACCCCTTTATCTCCCCTCCAGTGCAAGCCCTAAGAAAAACCAGTACCACCAGCAAAATAATAATTCATATGGATTTATACAGCATGTTTGCACAGTATGATCCATGGAGCTCTCTGCTACTATCATGTGGTTATTTCTCTCTTCGTTGTTTTTTACTCCACCTGGCCTCGACTCTTTTGCTCTCAGGATCCTCATTGTTGGGCTGACCTTCCCGTTCTGCTCAGTACTGAGGAGGCATGTGCAGTCTTCAGCTACGGACTGAAAACTCTCCTCAATATGCGCCCCAAAGAAACTCCTCTGAACTATCTGCACTGTGTGTAACTTTGTTTTGGTTGTATGTCATTAAGTTCACATTCGACTTGTAACATACAAACACTATTTGAAGGGAAGAACCAGAAACATATTTTCTTTTTTTTTGTTTGTTCAGTGCTAGTTGAAGTGTTGGTTCCTCTAATTTAAGTGCTATACAGAAAAGCAGACTTGAACTGTTATGGGTGAGTGACCCAACAATGTTATAATGATTTTATACCAATACAGTTTTAGGCAAAGATGAAGAGTCGATCCATTTTATTTTTATGGTAAAGATGTCCACGGATAGTTTGTGTGCTTGTGTGTACAAAACAGGCCGTGTGCTCCCGTCATGGTGGATGATCGCCCACCCCAGAGCCTGGTTCTGCTCAAGGTTTCTGCCTCTGTAAGTGGAAGTTTTGCCTCACCACTGTCACCTCAGAGTTTGCTCTTGATGGGGATTGTTGAGTTGTTTGGTCAGTAACCCAGATGTGCGGCCATGTTGGAGATCCCAGGATGTAAACAACAGAGTGAATTACACAATGAGTTTCTGAATTTAAGTCGATTTTAACTTTCAGAGAAGGACTTGGTCAACAGGAAAGTGTGCAACATTTTGAGAATTTAGGGTTAATAGGTGGTAAAGATCCATACAAGCTTACTCCTTCGTCTTGGAATGCCAACCTCACAATTTTACCTTCTATTTCTATCCCGACATAGTGAACTACCTTGTTTTTATGCACAGCAGCACAACAGAAGACCTTTAATGTTACAAAAAATTGGAAGCCAACACAATATAATAAAGAGTACGATCTATGACCTGCTCTACAGGGTGCTATAGAAATAAAGTTGACTTGACTCACTAATACATTTTTGCAGCAAAATTTTGAACTCTTTCAGAACAACTTTCTCTAATTCCCCTTTTACACTGGACAAAAAACCACAGCTGGCTTTTGCGTTCAGTGGGAAAGGGTACAATCGGCATTCACTCCCAGGTTAAATGAGTCTGCAGTAGTCACGGGTATTTATTGGCTCTAGCCCTGATCGACATTGCTGTAAACATGAGACACGGGTGTATATGTTCATTTTTGCCCCTTTTCCATTCAGACAATGAAGGCTTTTTGCTTCCGTCAGTAATTTCTGCGATTCTTTTGCTCCTTTCCATACAAGTGCTGCCCAGCATTAACTCAGTTTAACTTGGTTCATGAGCACAGTTTGTACCTGCTTTAAGACGTGTATTTAAGTGTATTTAACAGATGACCATTCAGACATTTGTCTTTAATCGAGCACCTGATCGGTGAATAAACATTTCATTTCATTACAAATTCTTCACAATAAAAGTCCCTTGTTATTTTGCTATCTAAAAGCTTTTATTGTGAAGCAACAAAATCAGAAAATGTTGGGTTTTCATCTGCAGTAACCTCTGAACAGCTGAAAGCGAAATGAAACACTAAAATAAAGCTGATACTTGAAAGTACAAACAGCGACGCAGGAGAGAAACTAAACTTCAAACCTCAGAAATTCAGTTAGAAGCTACAAAAGTACTGAGAGCGGAACACAGAGACTTTTAAAAACGTCGCCCTCTCCGCTCTCCTGCACACACGAGTTGGGAAAGGCAAACAGGAAAAAGGTAAATCACCTATTTTTAGCGGGTTTAGCGTAATTTTATGAACACATATATGCGCTAATTTTGGTGTAAAAACAGTATAAGTATAATAGTATGCAGGCTAATCAATGTCACTCACTCACAGGTATGTCAAACTCATTTCAAATCATAAAATTCACTTTGCCAGGATTTTATAGTGCCTCATTACTGCTGTTTTTGATGGTGTTTATGCCCCCCATCCAAACACACCCATACACACAAGCACACACACTAGTGTACTCATTAGTCATTCTGTCATGAAAGCAGTGTCAGCATGAACAATAAAAGTGGCTCATCCAAAACAAGGCTTTTGTCTATCTAAAAGAAATAGAGTTGGCAGGCAGCGCCTCTAACAATGCAATAACCAAGTAGGCCACACACACACTCACACAAACACACACACGTTTTCCGTACTATATGTAATATAGCAGAACACAGCTCCTGTGGGCTTGTCTGATTACAGTCGGTGATAAAGGAGCGAGAAAATTAGCCTATCTACCAGACCATCTGAAGCTAAAACAAATAAGGAGATGTAGGACAGAGACAAAGGGGGAGGGGGTAGATCAGGCATACAGAGGACCAATTAAAGAGAGATGAGGTAGGATTATGAGGAGAAGGTGGTGGGTAAAGAGGAGGAGGAGGGAGGAGGAAACATCAATATTTGCTTACTCCTCCGTACAAAGGTGACACATTTCTTTACAGGTCAACACACATATATTCACAGTGTATGCTAAATATGAAGAGAGTCAGGAGAAATGGCGATCGGCTTGGACTGAGCAACGGGGTCAAAAAAGACAGAAAGAGCAGGGTTTCTGCAGGTTTCAACAAATTAAATTTAAGACTTTTTAAGACCTTTCTAAGACAATCATGAAAGTGATTTAAGACATATTTCATACTGGCAAAAAAAGTATGAAAGCCATGAGAGAAAATGAGATTATACGCCAGTGTTGTGTCATATAGCAACACCTTCCTGATCAGTTTTTAAATTGCTTATAATTCATTACATGGTAAAACTCTGTATGAACTGGCTAACAAATAATAAAACCTGATAGAAATTTCCATGAAGCATTGTTATACCATATTAAAGAATGGACCCAAACCTTTCGCAAAATATTTTCTGATATATTTATTTACACGTTATGTTTGCTTTTTAACAAGTTGGACTTAACTTACAGAATTTTTTAAGCATGGTTTGACATGACGCACATTCCTGCTGAGCTAATGTTAGCTTAGCTCATTATGCTACCTGCAACAAGGACAAAAATAGCGATTTAGCTGGAAAAAAACCAACACTGAACCAAAATATTGCAAATCTGAGCAGTGACTTTTTGTCAGAACTGAGGGCTCCATTGCAGCAATTGTATATTTATGGAGGATTTTTGCTGAAAGATTGATGATTGTTGCTAAATTCTGACTGCGCTGCACAGTTTGCATTAATGGTTACTGCTCCATGTTGGTTTCATTTTGTAGCTGCTATAGCGAGATCAAGACAAGCCCTTTCCCCAAACAAATTTAAAAAGTGAGACTGAAGTTAAGGCAACTTTATAAAAGTAACCTTAACTTCAAATTCAATCTATTTTTAATACGTGCCATATTCATAATTTATATATATTTAAGACTGTCTAAAGATATAGTTTGAATTATTTGAAGTGGGGTTATATGAGGTACTTATCCATGGTCAATGTGTTACCTGTGATAAAAGGCGGTCAGCAAGCCCCCAGTTAGGAGAAGCTACAGTACTTAAAAAGGTTCACCTAAAATATATTTAGAACATTTTCACCATTTTACCTTGCCATTAGACTGCCTTTTTGTAATGGGAAACTGCTGTTCTATAAGCCAAATATTACTCTCTTAAAACCAGCCAAGCTCCATAGGTGAAAACATTTATTTTATAAGAGTTTATGGTCTATTGCTGCCTCGATCTGTCAGTTTGTTTCTGTTGTTGTGTGACTTTGGTGAACCCAAAACTATCAAACTTTCAAAACAACAAAGTCACACAATGATACAAACAAACTGGCAGATCAAGGCAGCAGCAGACCAGCGAGTCCAGAGTTCTGCAAAGTAAAATGACTGATTTCACCTATAGAGTTTGGTTGGTTTGGACAAAGCAATAAGCAGCTTATACAATGGAGGAAATTGCTTTCTGACAACAAAATAAAGTAATGACAGTATTCTAAATATAGCATACATCTAAACTGATTGATTTTTTAGGTGAACCTTAAGCTTACCTGTCTACAGCAGTACAATGATTTACTTCCTACACTGGTACCTCTGCTGCTTCTCCTAACTCGGGCCAATCCCATCGATAAGACCCTCATACAACCCCACATTTAGTAATCCAAACTATCCCTTAGGGACCTGCAGAAAACCAGAAAGAGAGGAAGAAAGAGAGCGAAAGAAAGGAAGAGAGAGAAAGAAAGAAAGAAAGAAAGAACAGGTGGAAGAGTGCCAGACAGAAAAATGTTGTGGTCAGCTGTCCAATATTGCTCAGCCATGAAATCCTAACTCAGGGAAATATGGACATTTCACACACCTATGAGCAGTAGTGAAGAATCCCCTGCTCTGATGTTCACACAATGCGCAGAGAGACAGTTCAGCCTGTGACCAGATGGTACAAAATACTCACACACACATGCACACACACACACTGGTGAGTCTAGTGAATTTTTAGGGGTTTGTATGTCTAGACGCCACGCAGGCGGTGGCAGGCTGGTTCCAGCGGCAGGCAGGCGAGTGTCCGGATGCATAATTAACAGGCCGGTTTGGCACCTGACAGCCTCAGAGGTCATGGTGTCCTCTCCATTAGCCGGGCGCCAATCAGCCTCTGGATCACCTGAGCACGTCCTTGTCCCAACAGCAGATTGCCCAGAGGACATCAGTCACATTATACAGCCCAATCAGCGGCTGGGACGCACACAAAGGCCTGAACAGAGACAGCTAGAGATAGAGTACAGGGGTGCTGTCTCCCAAATGAAGCTGAGCTGCCACTCAGGGCAGATGGGGCACAAGACAAAGCACACCCTGCACAAGGATACGACCTTCCACATGCAGAGGCATTCCTCCAACGCCACAAATCTCAACAAGAGCAGACTGATGAACACGTACTGATTCAGCCTGACTGATGGCGCCTGTGGCAATTAAATTGGTTTCTTTACTCAACGCTGGATATATTCATATGTCTCTTAAATCGGATTTGCTGCAGTAATTCCACTGATGGGCGTAAATGTGTTTCTTTTAAATGTCAGTCCCTCGCAGGTCAGTATAATTGTGTTTCTGAAAATGCCACAGCAGGTGTCACCAGCTTTAATTTATCTTGGACATTTTGTGGCATTTTGTTGAGACGTGTTGAATAAGTTTTGCGATATCAATAATATAAAACATTACATGAACTTTTTGTTTAGGGACCCAGACCCAACCTCTGCCTGTGACCGAGCGATAGGATTCAAAGCCTCTGGAAATGTGGCTTCAAGTACAACCCCAATGCTAAAAAAAAGTTGGGACACTGTGTGAAACACAAATAAAAACATACAGTGCAGTCATTTGCAAAAACTTTTTGACCTACATTCAACTGAATACAGTATAAAGACAGGATATTTAATGTTCAAACTGATTAACTGTATTGTTTTTTGTAAATATACACTCATCCTGAATTTGATGTTTGCAACACTTTGCAAAAAGTTGGGACAGGTCATCTGGATGACCAAAAAATCCAAAAATCTGTATGTGCCTTTCAGCATCAGTGGGGCCTTCTATGACAGTTACCCATGATGTCATGAGCACTAACACACCCCCATATCATCACAGATGCTGGTTTTTGAGGTTAGTGCTGGTAACAATCTGAATTTTCTTTCTCCTCTTTAGACCAGAGGTCACGACGTCCATGATTTCTGAAAACAATGTGATAACAATTCTCTGAATCTTTTAATGAGATTATGGATTGTAGATGATGAAATTCCTTCCAGTTTTGTGCTCAGAAATGTTTTTAAACTCTTGGACTATTTGGTCCACAAAGCGTTAAATCTTGCCCCCATCCATGCTTGTGCACACATGATATCAGAGTTTAGCGCCTCATTAAGCATTCATAAAGAGATGAGTGAAAATAAATGTTTATAACTATTAGAAAACCTGGTTCAAAAAACTATGCGGGTGCGGCAGATCATGTTTTATTGACATCTTGATCAGGAGCCTCAACATGGAAGCTATCAGCCAGCAGCAAAATGTATTTTAGCCACCTAAAAAAGGACCAGCTTAAAAAAAAAAAATCAGTATCACTTTAAGTGTACACTATATTTATAATGTTTTCACTGCTTTCTGACTGTGCTATAGGCTCGTTTATGTTGAAAAGAAAACCAAATTTTGAAGAAGGTTAAGTTAGAAGATCTTAAGTTAGCTAATGTCAGCAAAAAGCAAGTTGGCTAGATAACAACTGATGTACATTAGTTGCTAGCTACCTAGCATTTTGCTAACATTGGCTATCAGATGTTACTGGTTAGCTAACGATTAATGTAGATTAGATAGCTGGTTGGCTTGTGTTTTGCTTTGTAGCAAAACAACTACCTAACTAGAACTACTTTAACTAGCTAGTTAGCTATTGTTTTGCTAACATTAGCAACTTAAGATGTCACTACATCACTTTTACTGTTCCCCAAGCCAAGAAGAGAAACTCCCGCACACCGTCTCACTTTATCAGATATCGATGTTTCAGTCTAAACAACCTTCATCAGTTATACTGGCAGCATCCAAACATTTCCACATACATACAAACATAGAGACTGCCTCCAATTTCAATCACCCAATCAGAGGACTGCTGATTAACACCTGAATCTGATTAATGTGTCATGAGCTAAACAAATCTAACAAACCCCACAAGTAAAAAAAAATAGAAAACAAAACAAAACAAAACAAGCATCATCATATCTTATCATAGGCATCATCCTACAATAAATACATCTATCCCAGGAAAAAAAACAAAAACAAACATTTAATGGTCATCAGACATGCATATTAGGATAAACAGAATCAATGTCAATGCATGGTCCCCCAGCAACATCTTTGAACCATCCTCAAAAAACTGGTAATTTTTTTCTACATGGACAAGCCTAGCAGATAGCATATCTAAGCTGAGGAAACAGGAAAGGAGAAAGTTGACCGAGGTTCCAAAAGGGACAGGAGGTAGGAAGGGTCAATTGAGTTGAGAGTTTTTGAACTGTGGATTTTTACAAGAAATGTCACAAGCATCTCTAATTCAAAAGCCAGTACGGAAAGTGTACAAAAACTTTTTGAATTTGGATTAAAACTAATTTCTACACTTTTTATATAGTTGCTATTATGCACAAGAGACCATGAATTACATGGTTAGAAGGCTATTGTGGATTTGAGTTTCCACAGGCTTTAAAGCGGGACCCGGCGCCGCTGTCATCACAGTCATATTAGTTCTGCTGCAGTAATACTAAATACTTAAGTCAGCAATACCTTCAGTCTGATGGAAGTTCTAAAGCTACTTCAAGACCGCTCACCAAACAAACCATTTGTTCCCACTCAGACTGCAGCTCTAAATCTCTGGGCTCCCATTGACCTGGAACTGGGCCTCAACACAATACTGAAAGGCTCCTTTGAGAGGGCCAGTACGACAGGCAGGAGTAGGAGGGGTCTGAGGGCAGGGAAGCCGGGCCGGGGCTCTGCGAGTTGAGGGTCCCTTAGCTCCTGTTTCCCAGCTTAGAGTGATAGGCCCAGGGAGATGAAAGACCCTCAGACTCTGTGAATTGAGCTCTAGACAGGTCTCACAAAACTAGATGTGGTAACACAGGGCCTCCTTCAAGACCACAGAATGACTGCTTTCAATTGGCAGGCCTATTGTCTTTCTTTGGAGGGCCGCCGTTTGACTTCTGATGGGCGACAGTGCAGTGGAGATGTGGTATTGTTGTGGCTCGATTGAAGGCTTCATTTGGGAGGTTTGAAGCCGTAATGAGATTACAAATTCAACTTTTGTCCCTTTTCATGCTGCGCTGAGTTAAACGGATATAACCACAGAAAGATTCAGGCTTAATATTTCTATGTTTAATAAAGAGGCGCATTTGTTGAAACTGAAACAGAGCTACGCACAGGCCCAGTTTGACAAACCAACAGCTGCGATTAGAGTTAAAACAATTGGCAGGCCTGTTTTCTGTTGTGTTTTTGTACCTTAGCCAGAGGTGAATGTTGTACCTGTCCTTATTACAGACAGAACTCTGGTAAAACTAGCTGAGTTAGGTTGTGTTCTCTTGTTTCTTGGCAGGCCATCTGTGAGCATCTTTTGCTACAGGGGGTGAGTAACCAGGCTAATATCTCTCTGTTCTCTATGTCAAACACACAACTGCTGCTGCTGCTGCTGTTGTAGCTGAAGTCACGAGCATGTTACTTTAAGGTGACATTTATTTGTGAGATTTAATTTCCCTTCTTTCCGTTGATTTTTATTGTTGCAATGACAAACGTAGTTGGAGGAAGCATACCTATGTCCTGTAAATTGCATGGTTTAAATATCTTTTGTGCTCCAGTGCAAACTACAGAAAACACTGCATACTTAGAAATAATTATTTATCCTGGTGGCTCAACACATCTTAAGAGGGAAAAGAGAAAGGTGATGTTTGAAGGGTTGGTTTATGCAAGTCTGTACCAGCTTCTTGTCCAATCAGAGGTGTTTAAAGTTGTGTCAAACAACATGTGATATCATTTAAATATGGGGATAACTGTGAACATTCATAAGGCTAACCAACTAAAATTTTCAAATCCCAGGAGGTGCAACATTTGCTAAAAAATAAGATTTAGCCATGCAGCAAGCAAAGGCTTGGATCTCGGCATGCTGACCCTTGACACAGCATTATATTATTATTATATTATATATATATATTATTATATATATTACGATTATAATTAGATTATAGATTAGATAACATTGTATATCAATATTAAATTAATATAAGACCCATTCTCCATCACTCGCATTAAAAGCTGCTCTGCAGATTACAGATAAATAATTTAAAGCTCCCAGGAAGTCAAAATCGATGTTAGTGTTTTTATAACGTGTGTTGCCCTACACAATACCAGTCAGAAGTTTGGACACATCTGCTCATTTAATGTTTTTCCTTTTTCTTTATTATTTTTCCACACTGTAGGTTGATACTGGAAACAGCAAAACTATGAAATATGGAAAAGTCTTTTTGCTTTTTATTGTCGACCCCTGGTTTTCTCCCACACACCTATCAATTCAGTTTTTTTATCTATTAAATTCTTCAAAGCAGCTTTAATGACAGCTTTGCACACGGTTGGTATAATCTGAATCATTTCGTATAAAAATAAAGAAAAACACTGAATGAAGAGTTTGTCCAAACTTTTAGCTGGTGCCGTACATCACCTACACGCCAGCATCTGGCCCAACAACAATAAAAACACATTTTGTAGGTATTCTCTGGGAAATTGCTAAATATTTGTCCAATGAAACGCTCACTCACTTATGACGCAGCGGAGGAGAACACATCTGTTTACCATGTTTCTGGGGAACAGGCCTCACTGTACAAAAGCACAACTTTATGCACACTGTGTATAAAGTTCTACACACTGTTCCTTCAAAACAACAAATTAAAGGTTGAATCAGTGATTCTGGAAAAAGATAGTCTATTTTCTCCAATCCTTTCTCCAGAACTGCTCACTCCTTACTTTACCCAACCTTACTTTAAGTATACTAATATATTACATATATTTCTTTTAGAGAAAATTTGCTGGTATTAAAGGTGTAGAAGGACAAACAAACCAAACACAACATTAAAAGGTTGCAGAGATTTTAATAGAACATGAGCTTGCTGTGGCTGTGTAGAGAGAGAGAGATCAAACTACAGGTCGGACTCCACTGACAGGCAGTTTCTTGTCTTGTTTGCATGAATACCAGAGAACAAGAGCCAGATCATTCATATATAATGTCGGGAAGCTACAGTACTGCAGTGAATGTGCTGTCAGACAGTAATGAATGAACCATATCCATCCTCAATAAACAGCCAAAACTTCTAATGTTTAGCCATGATCAGAGCAGTGTTGAGTCTGATTTTAGTTTTATTGGTCGGCTCAGATTCAGCTCAGACTGTGCTGATGGCTGAGATGTATCATTATTTGAAACAGGTAGTAATCAGCACTGTTTACACAGTTAAAGGCTGCAAGTCAATCTGTGTGCTCCAGTCCACTTTTTGTGCATTGGATGTAACCGTTTGTTTGAGCTGCTCTGATTACTGTGTCAAATCTCTCCATCTCTTGCTCTTTCACTATTTTTCTGACTGGTGAATTCCTGAAAACCCCACCAGACAACACACCAGCTGTGGCGTAACTGCTTGTTAAGAGCTTTTTAATACAGTGATTTTGATTTTCATTGTTTTTTGTTTGTTTTTTTCATCTGTTCTGATAAAATTAAAAACATAACATAAAATGTAGTTAATGTACAAGTCATTTATTTTTCAAAATAAATGTTGAAAATGTACAATAAATAAACAATGATAAGATACATCTTGCAGCACCCACTTTGGGAACCACTGGGTTAGTGGACCACTCATTTTTGCAGTGTAGGAGAGGCGATGTCTGACCCCTGGACCAGAACAGGATGAGGAAAGACTGAGACAGTGTGTAACTAGGACCACATCCAAACAAAGCTGGCTAAAACCTAAAATCACCAAATGTCCATTTTGGCATTCCACCAACACTAAACCAGCATTTTCACACCCAAGACAGAACAGAAATACTGATTTATTCCTGCACAGACTCAGGTGCCATGTAGTAATAGTAAGAACAAACTTCCTGCCAACTTTCTGTGACTGCACGTTGATCAACGCCTCCGTGCAGCAGGAAAGGGACTTTACTAATTAACAGGAAACATCCATGTGATGTGGCCGAATCACTTCTCTGTATCAGTTAGAATGCAGAAAAATGTCAAAGAACAATAAGTGTTCATGGAAAGCATGAAGTCACAGACTTAAAGGGATAGTTCAGATTATTTGATGTAGGGTTGTTTGAGGTACTTGTACTCAGTGTATTAGCTACAGTAGATGGCGGTCAGCACGCTCTGAGATTGGAGAAGCAGAGAGGAGCACCAGCATGGAAACTAAACAATGTACTGCTGTGAACAGGGTCAGCAGCACAAGGTATTTTGCCCACTTAAAAAGGGCCCACCTAAAAAAATCAATATCACTTAAGTGAACGCTACATTTAGAATATTTAGTCCGCTTTACTTTGCCACCAGACAACCTTTTCAGACGGGAAACCGCCATCATACAAGCCAGATATTACTCTCACTTCAAATCAACCAAACTCCACAGGCGAAATCACTCATTTTACCTCGCAGAACACGGAAGATGCTAGACGACGGCTGCCTTGATCTGCCATTTGTTTGTGTTATTGTGTGAATTTGTTGTTTTAAAAGGATAGTTCAGATCATCAAAGTCACACAATAACAAACAAACAAAGAGATGAGATAGATGCAGCAGCTCCTGTGTTCTGCAACGTAAAATCACTCATTTTACCTGTGGAGTTTGGTGAACTTGTAGAAACCAGTATTTGGCTCATCATCAGAGAAGGCTGTCTGACAGCAAGTAAAGCAGAGTAAATGTTCTAAATATAGCGTACACTCAAACTGACTTTTTTTTAGATGGACCCTTTTTTCAGTGGCTAAAATACCTGTTGTTGCTGCTTGTGCTTACCTTCCATGCTGGTACCCCCCTCTGCTTCTCCAAAGCAAGGGGCATGCGACCTGCATTGTGGATGTAGTTTGAATCCTTTCGCTTTTGTAAACCAAAGCTCGTCTTTCGGTGAGTAAAAATGTAACAGCAGCACTACGTGGCGCCCCATTATGTATCCACACCTTTGTGGGAGCAGACAAATCCATTCTGGAGCCGTCAATGCCCACATAAGCAAAATCATCTCTTTGAGTAACAAAGCCGAGTGGACCACACAACCCCTCTGGCCTCCCTGGCCTAGTTTCCCTTTGCTTTCCCAGCCAAGAGTTCTTCTTAGAGCTCTGCCCGAGCTCCCATCCTCCTTGTCTGTCAGCTCGCTGAGATGTGGAGGTTTTGTTTTTAGTTTGAAAGTGTCTTTAATCCTCTCACAAGTCCTGAAAGCAGTTGGCTGGTCAGTCTCGATCATGTGATGGAGGCTCTTTTTGTTCCTCTTTGAAGATATAGATGTGGATTAATGGTTAAGTGCACCATAAAGAAAGTTGGCAGTTAAAATGTACGCAAAGAGACTGTTCTCAAGGAAGGATGTGCTTCACTATAGGAACATTAACTATACGATTTGCGTGATAAAATGCTGTTTTGATCTTGATGTGAAGTTTCATGCAGACGTGCTCAGTTGTCTGCAGATTCTCTCTCGTGGTTCAGGACCTCATTTACGGCGAGTGAATAAAGACTCAAAAGATCATTTAACCAAGTTTAGATGTCTTCACTTATTCACACACCATAACACACATGCACACACACACACACACACACACACACACACACACACACACACACACACAGATAGCCTAATTAGTTGGAGTGGCCTGTACCATTAACATTCCAGTGAAGGGAACTGTCAGTGTGTAACATGCGCAGAGGGATGATCTTCTGTCTCAAGAGAAACCACACACAGACACAGACCGACACATGAATTCACAAATGACACATAATGACGAGCAAAGACAGAAAAAGAAAAGTAGCTAAAAAGCACCAATACTTGTCCATCAGTACCAAACAAACTTCACTATAGACGTTTTCCATCAGTACCTCTGTGATATCGACACAAAAGAACCTTTCTAAACTTCAGCGGTCAGAGAACGGATGAAGTTTAGGCGTGCATGGTTTAGATTTAGCAGATTTATGCTGAAGTCAAAAAGTGGAAATGCTATAAAAAAAAGTAATTTATGTTGGTGAAGATGTCTGTGAAGATTCTCGGTCATCCAGGTCATGGTGATCTGAGAAAGGCTGAATCGAGGGCAAGTGAACTTTTAACTGGTTGTTATTCCTTGAAAACATTTTACCTAATATTATATCCATCGATGAGGCATTTATATCCAATTCATTCAAAAATTCCATAAAATTATACAATTTCTGGAGCATTCTGCAAAGCTGCATGGTCCCTTGTTGTTTTTCCAAGCTATTGTTACCTTATCAAAGCAACTTTAAAACAATTTCAAAAACTGCAAATACACACCATCCTCTAATATGTATGATGCGAACACTGGCCTAACCTTTGGTTTTGAGTCTGACCAAGACTAGATTGTTGTTGATATTAAATTCTGATATTTATATGTGGGTGATATTCTTTATTTATACTTAAATATAAAATACAGAATTACAACAGGGGATTAAAACAGTGAGCCTATACTGGTATTTTTAATATTGAATAACTGAATAAAAAAAACACAAAAGAACAACAAATTCAGAAAAGAGGATCAACACATGTATTTCATACATAAAATGCTGTTTATAAAACAAAAAAATAAAAACAATCTGTATCATGTTCTTAAAAAACCAACTCGAACAACATGTACACTGATACTGATATAGACTGGAATAGATTAGATATCAGGCTGATAATATTGCCTGACTGATATATTTGCTTGACTCTATAAGACACCAAAAAGACACATTGTCATGAATTTGTAACAAATGGAGGCGACTGATTGGGTTATTTTATATGAAAAAAGAGTTATTGGACTTAAAATAAAAAATAACATAAAGTTAGACATTTTTTCTTTTTGTCTTGCTGAGTTAGATGAGAAGGTTGATGCAGCTCTCGTGCCTAAACAGTAAATATGAAGCTACTGTGAGCAGCTGTTAGCTTAGCTTAGCACAAAGACTGGCAACAAGAGGAAACAGCTCACACACATCCAGGTAACAAAGATTATAAAATCCACCTACCTGCACCTCTGCAGCTGATTTAAAGGGTGGGTCCACTCATTCATTTATTTATTTTTATTTTTTTTTAGGTTTTTATATCATTCTGTAGCTGTTGTGTTAAGTATTCAAAATGCTCAAGGCCTTCTTAAATGTAAATCATGCCATTGCTAACAGCTGAGTGGGAGTGAGAACGCAGGTGGAGTCGCCCTTTAACACGTTATAACTTGTTCGTAGTTAACCTGAAATCATTAATATAGATCCTGCTTTGACAACAACACAATTATTTTCTCATAAAGTTTTCTTCCACTCGGGTTTACAGATCTGAAGTCTGATGAGGACACTTCACTCAGCCGACCGTTCGGCTCACCAGTAAACACACTTTTCATTTTGTCAGGGTGAAACTTTTAAAGGAGAGCTTGATAATAAATATTCAGTGTGTGAAAAGCGGACTGCTGTGATGGTAATGTGTCTGAAATGTGTGTGGTGATGTAATATAAACATAATTTGTCATCTGTCGTAAAACACTGACTTCTTTGATTTCTTTGGCCTCCTGAGAACAACATCCTCCTGCAGTAAAAAGGACACGAGCGCAGTTAAATAAACAGTCTTTATCAGCCCGGCTTGTCACATAGTAGCACCAATGTTCTCTCACCACACCAACAATGCGCCAGCTAACAGCTACCTTTCTGCTGTGTGACATGACTGTAGAATTCCTCATTTATTTCTTGGTGTGTGTGTGTGTGTGTGTGTGTGGTGTGTGTGTGTGTGTGGCTGGATGTGTGGCTCTGCTGAATATATGTTGTGTCGCAGGATCGCCTCCTGGGCCAGGGCTTTATTTACTGACCGGGTTTGGTGTGTGTTGTGGGAACACAGCCGCCACAGATCACTACACGACCTTAATTATGTTATCAGTCAACTCCGGGTGTAAATATACCAGAGAACGTATTGGACCCTGTGGGAAACGTGCAACACACACACGGACACGGCAACTCACAAAGTCTGTCAAACGCATCCAGTCCTTTAGTCGCCATCAATCACAATCTATTTCTGCCATCTGACTGATGTGTGTGTGATCAATATGTCTGTGCAGGTACAGTGAACACCTTATTTACAATCTGAGCATCTCAGACAAAGACGGGGGAGGGCGACAAGAGCAGAAACTAAACCAAATCAAGCCTCAGTGCAAAGGATAAGTACAAACACTGATCCGAAAAAAAGTTGGGATGCTTTGTAAAACATTTTAAAAAAAAAACCAAAATGCTCAACTTTATTGTTTTTTTTGTGAATATATACTCAGTCTGAATTTGATGCCTGCAACGTGTACCAAAAAAGTTTGGGTGGAGGTAATGTTTACCACTGTGATACATCACCTCCTCTTTTAACAACACTCTGTAAGCATTTGGGATCAGAATGGAGAAAGTGTCTTGGCACTGTCTTGCTGAAATAAGCAGGGACGTCCACGAAAAAGACATTGCCTGGATGGCAGTGTATATTGTTCCAAAACCTCTGCAACCCCAAATCTGAAAAAGTTGTGTAAGACATAAATAAAAACAGAATTCAATGATTTGCAAAACTTTTCCACCTATATCAAACTGAATAGAGTACAAAGAGAAGACACTAAATGTTCAAACTGATAAACTTTATTGTTTTTTTTGTAAATTTAACATACACGTTCTCAATTTGACGCCTGCAACACGTTCCAAAAGGTTTGGACAGGAGCATGTTTACCACTGTGATGTATCACCTTTTCCTTTAACAACACTCAGTGAGCATCTGGGAACTGAGGACACTAATTGTTGACATTTTGAAAGTGAAATTCTTTCCCATTCTTGCTTTATATACGACTTCTCTGTTGTCGTATTTTGTGCTCATAATGCGCCACACATTTTCAGTGGGAGGCAGGTCCGGACTGCAGGCAGGTCAGTCTAGTACCTGAACTCTTCTACTATGAAGCCGAGCTGTTGCGGCAGCATATGTTGCTCCGAAACCTGTATGTACCTTTCAGCATTCATTCACTCATGTGCAGTTACCCATAATGACATGGGCACTGACGCACCCTCATACCATCACAGATGCTGAGTTTTGAACTTTTTGAACACTGTGATAATCTGGATGGTCCTTTTCCTCTCCAGCCCGGACATCCATGATTTCCAAAAACAATCTGAAAAGTGGACTCGTCGGACCGCAGCACACTTTTCCAATTTTCATCAGTCCTTCGCAGATGAGCTTCGGGGCCCAGATACGTCCACCGTGTTTTGGATGTTGGTGATATATGGCTTTCACTTTGCATGGTAGAGTCTTAACTTGCATTGCAGCGACAAACTGTTTTTACTGGCAAAAGTTTTCCAAAGTATTCCCGAGCCCATAATATTCGTTATACAATCATGTCATCTTTTAATGCCGTGCCGCTTGAGAGATTTCTCTGGATTCTCAGAATATTTTAATGATAATATGGATTGTAGATGGTGAAATCCCTAAATTGAGAATTGTTGTTCTTAAACTGTTGGACTATTTGCCCACTTGGTTTGAACCTCAGCCCATCCCTTTCAGGGATGCCCTTTAAGGTAATCAGGATACTGTCACCATTAAACCTGTTCACCTGACAAATGTTCCAAACAGGTGTTTTTTGAACGTTCCACAACTTTCCCAGTGTTTCGTTGCCCCGTCCCAGCTTTTTTGGAACATGTTTGCGGGCATCAGATTCAAAAATACAGTTGTTTCTTTCTACTGTATTCAATTGAACACAGGTCAAAAAAGGATATGCAAATCATTGCATTCTGTTTTTATTTACATTCATGTCCACGAATCAAGGTTTGTACAAGGAAGATGTGAGACAGAAAGACACACAGTGGGTGAGGAAGAGGACTGGAGACGTGGGGAAAACAGTTCAATCATTGAACAAAGTAGCAGCTTCTCAAGGACTGCTCCAGGCTGAGCTGCTCTGTCACAGATTTAACATTTATCACACACGGTACAGTACATGCACACCCACAAATATCTGACATACTTTAGTATGAGCAGGACTGTCAAAGTCAGGGTGTTGTTTATCCGCGGTGACTACATGAAATATGGATCATGGCTGCATCAGGCAACCAGGACCAATACAGTCTGTGTCTGCGGGACAAATAAACGTCCTGTGCCTGCCAGAGGAGTTCAGGTTTGTTTTCAAAGGACGTCCCGGCCAACTCTGTTGTTTTGGCTCCGAGGACCTGCCTGGACCCATGCTGCAATAATAACTCACTCCTGAGATAACTTTCAATATTTTCACCTCCACCATCGAATAACAAACAAATGAGAGAGCCAAGGATAAGATATCACAGAGCACAAGCCAATGCACTGCTCTGCTCTGGACGTCAAGAGTTCAGAGCCAATTTTAATTAAAGGGATAGTTCACATTATTTGATATGAGGGTTTATGAGGTGTTTATGGTGTAGAGGTGAACCAGAGAGGAGACAGGCGTCAGCAATAAAAGGTATTTTAGCCACAATAGACAGACTTTTTTTTACATAGTTTATTTATAGATTTTCAGTTTACATATTTTGGCAATTTCTCAGGTGAACAGTGCAATCACTGCGCGCGTTGAATTGAATGAGACCATGTTTTATGCAGAAAGAGGTGGTAAAGAATACGTTTTAAACTACATTTCCATGTTTCATCAGACAGTGTAACATCCAAGTCGTCCCATGCCAGTTTAGTAATATTCCATGAGGGAGCAATATCCTGTATTGTTTTATAGATTTTAGACACCTTCCCTTTCCCAAAAGGGTCTTATTTTAGCATAGAGTCTATTGCATTTTCAGGTGTTAAGGAGGGAAGAGGAAAGTGCTTCTTGGCAAAACTGTGCACTTGTAAGTATCTGAAGAAATGGTTCTTAGAATATTATGTTTCAGTCCTTTCCAATGAAGGGAATATGCCATCACAAAGAGGTCACCAGAGAAAGTCCACGTCATGGGTAGAAGGCAGCGTCAGTTGTCTACTAACGGGAGCAAAGTGTGTGCCTGGTTGAAACAGAAGTGCTTCCTGAATTGGAACCATATTTTAAGAGAGGTTTTAACAACTCAGGCTCAGGTGTTGGAGACTTACAGACAGCATTTTTGATGGGAAACCGCAGTTATATAAGCCAAATATCGCTGCCTTCAAACCAGCCAAACTCCACAGTCGAAATCAGTCATTTTACATCGCAGAACACGTGACTCGTTAGTCTACCGCTGCCTCGATCAGTTAGTTTGTTTGTAATATTGTTTTACTTTTGTGAATCCTTTTAATGATCCTTTTAAAACACAGAAGTCATTCAATGACAGTAACAAACTAACAGATCGAGGCAGCAGTAGACCAGCAGCTCCCACGTTCTGCGAGGTAAAATTATGGATTTTTCCCATGGAGTTTGGTTGGTTTGGAGAGAGCTATATTTGGCTTATATAATGGTGCTTTCCTATCAGAAAAGGCTGTCTGACCGCAAAGTAAAGCAGTGAAAGTATTCTGATTCTAGCGTACACCATTTTTAAGTGGCTAAAATATATTTTCTGTCCACAGCAGTACATTGCTTAGCTTCCTTGCTGGTACTCCTCTCTGCCTCTCCAAACTTGGGGCATGTTGACTGCCATTTACTGCAGCTAGTACACTATCAATAATTACCTCATACAACCCCCACCAAATAATTTAACTATCCCTTAAAATTCAAGTCATTCGTGATCAGTAATCTCTGATCTGCAGCTCAATAAGAAACATGTGGAGACTGGCTGTGTTGCACATTTTTATTAATAATTAATTCACACATCATTGGATGCCTGACGCAAACTACCGCCGACTCCCTCACAGTGAAGTTGTATCTGAAACGGTGTATTTTGCCTTTCTCTTAATGATGCGTATATTTGTCTCAGTGGTGTGTTCGCTGATCTGCAGCCAGTATTTTAGTGTCGCTGGCCTCGCTGCGGTGACAGAGTAATTACTATGTGTGTGACCCTCTCCCATCCTGTGCTGTCCTGCCTAATTGTGGTTGTCACCACGACTTCCATTTAGCTCCAGATAAGAAACCGCTGGATGCCGGTACACGCAGACTTAAGTCCCTTTTCACAGAGGGCACATCAGGAAGATAAATGTGTTTACTAATAACTCTTTCACAGCCTCCATTCAGGCTTTCTAATGCCTGCTGGATGGTGACTCATTCTCATCAACGCAGGACAGGCAGAGGTGTGATATTACAGTGGTGTGTAGATCCGTATATATAGCTGGTAATAAAAGGCAGTGATGGAAGGCTTTTGTGACATTTTTAAGGGAGACAAATTTGGCACAAAATTATGCACCTTATGCAAAAGACTGGGCTCATTATGTTTCCTCACACACATCTGATAGCACGCTGCACTCACACGAGGGCCAAGCTGTGTGTATATGTGTATGTACGCGAGAGATAATGAGTCCTCTGACCCTCTACCTGCTCACAGTGAATGAGGTCTCACAGCAAAATGTACCATTAAACCTTGTGATTATATAAAGAACCTTACATAAAGTCTGGAGCTTGCTAAAAATACAGAACCCAGTGGTCTTAACCCTATATATAGGTCTGCCGGTGAATAATTCAATACAAGCCAAGTCTGACAAAAAAAAAAAAATAGACAAATTTACGCAACAACTCAACTCAAGTGCTCTGCCTGCCTGCCTGCTGAGATTTGAGGTCACTGCTGTAAAGTGGTTTGAGCAAAGTTTGCAGTTGTAGTTTTTAGTAGGCAGTAAAAGGCAGGGAGAGGTGAAACAGAGCTGGAGATAAGCAGGTAAGTCTGGCTGTGAACGAGAGATAAAAGACAGATTCATGTTTTGTTTTCATTTTTCTGTTTGGTTCGCTCGGCTCTAAATTTAAAGGTTCGTGGCTGTTTGTGATTCTGCTGATATGAGCACCCCCTCTGCAGCCCACCTGCAGCCCACAGGTTGTCTGGGACAATACAGTATACATGTTCAATTTTAAAATTGAATTTTTGCTCTTCAGAGAAATGGTCAACAGCAGAAGTAGATGTGTGTGTTGTCAGAGTAACTGCTTGACCTTGCTGCACTGGGAAAGAATTCATCAGCTGTTGGCATTTTCTCAGCGTGAGCTTCCTTTTATGCAAACATGAAGCTGTGGCCACAGGCCACCATGCCACACAATACTACTGACTCATAAACACACAAGAGACACACACTCCATTACATATTTATCTGAACACGTGAACCCTTAAACAAACGCTCAAGTTATCTTTTTATCTCTCACCATTTCTGTCTTCACATGCACACACGTACGCAAATATTAACACATACAGGCAAATGAGAGGAGGCCACTCCTTTCCCCGGCCTTGTTTTTGTTTTTGTTACTTCCTTCAAGGAAGTTAGAAGGGACGTTTGTTTGTCTGGTTGTCAGCAGGGTTACAGAAAAACTACTGGCTCGATTTTCTTGAAACTTGGTGGAGGGGTGGAGTAAGGGCCAATGAAGAACCCAGTAAACTTTGGAGAGTATCTGAATCACAGAGCAGATTATTTTTCACTTTCCTTAACATAACATATAGGGTTTTGGCCTCCGAGGGCCCTTTTTTTATTCAGCCAGAAAATGAACGTTCTGGCATCGCTGTACCTCAGCAGAAAAGACCAAACACCAAATCCCAACCAGGGGCCTGTACTAGGGTATCTCTTGGTTATCTGAGGGCTATATTACAGAGGAAGCTCAACATATTTAGGCTTTCTTTGAATTAGTTGGCTCAATAAAACTTAACTTATCAACTATCACATAAAAAGAAGGTCATTTGACTCTTCTTCTGCACTAAGTGGAGCGATTGTGAGCCATTCACTTCAGTCAAGATGAACAGGTTGTTAAAACGGAGAGCTTTTGAGACCAAAAAAAAAAAAAAAATTACAACCAAAAAGCTTCACTGTTGCTGAAAATAAGATGAAAGGAATGCTTTAAACTTTATAGAGCAGAGTCTATAGTCTGATACTGTCCCATAATGAAAGAGACATGGAAATCACTTATGTTTTTGGCCAAATAAAAGTAAAATGAAAGTTACTGATTTAATATTTTCTGTGATAAAAAAAAAGGCTAGATCAATCAGTCTTCTAATCTGTATTCAGAGCTGCAGTATAAGCAATGTAAAACAAACTTGGCAGCAGATCAGGATCAAGCTTAAAAACAAAGTGTCTGTAGCTGCTTCATTATTATTTTAGTGTGTGGATGATCTGCTGTGTAACATTTAAAGTGTTAATATGACCTGAAGCAAACGGGGGAAGAGATACTTTCTGCATCACTAAACGGAGGTTACCGTGACAGGGTGATGCAAACAGTTTGTGCTGCTGTGATACGGTTTTATTCAGTGAATTTGCTAACATAGAGCAGCTTTGCATGTATAAATGTCTTCCCTCAGTTTAGAATCTATGTAACTCATAAAGAACATTATCAGGAAAACAGTCAGTGAAAGAGAGACGCTTTTACAACTGATCTAGTCTGAAACTCTAAACATAACCTGCTCCTGATGCGGCTATGAGTTTAGCGCAAGTTACGCTGGTGATCTAGCCAGGTTAAAACAAAATTACCGTTGTGACATTGAAAACTCTGACTTTAGACTCAACATACCTCACTAGCACATTAATCGTGCTTTGTAGTTCACCTTTCTGGCTTCATAAAACTTCATACAAAAGCAATCAGATTAAGCGGTGACGTGATCTGGTTATCAGCTCGGAGTGCATTCACATAAATAGGGCTGTTTTGCAGCATGTGATCCATCCCAAAATGGCTTTTCAGGATACTCACAGACACTTGATGCAAGTTAAAATCAACACACTAAAAATATATACCAAACTACATTATTCACACTTTAAAAGCAGCTCAGGGTGTAAATTAATAGTCTTATTATATCATTGCCTCATCATCAGGGCCTCAGTGGATTAATTACACTTGTGTATTCCATTAATTTAATGTCTGCATCATAATGTATTCTTATGGCATGTGTGAATACAGTCACAAGTAGCTGCAAGATTTTAGTGCTTCAGTCAGCCTCTGTTGTAGGATGACAAGATATACAAAAGTCCAACGAAATAACACTCATGATCCACACAAAGTGTGCAGAGCTCCACCGAGCTCCACAGGATCTTGGTGATGCCAGCACCGTTTAATACTTTTTCCTGGAGAATTTTTTTGGTCAGTAGGCAGCCATTTATCCGCACTGATCTCTTATCTGGAACATAACCAGCCCTAGACTATGGCAGTATACCCTGGAAAGAAGTGAATCACTGTCATGGGACTGACCAGGAAAGGCATGGCCAGCCCTACTCTGCCTCTGATTGACTTACCCGGACATTCTTACCCTAACCCCTAACCCGGTCTCACTCCTTATGCCTTAACCTAACCAACCCAAACCCAAACCAACAAAGCCACTGAGTACAAGCCTATCAGACTCAGGTGGGGTAGGGTGGGTCATGAGTTTGCTGTTGTGGGAAAAATATATTTTGCCTGGGAAACCTGTTACCTCGCCACAGAGCTCGGACAACAGCTTGAGTTAGTGTTGTGTGTGGGTTTGAGAATGTGTCTTTGTGAACAGTGAGCTGACCCTGGATCTGTGTCCCATACCCAGAGGGGAGCTGATGGATGGGATGAGCGGTATACCACTTGGCCAAACTTGAAAGCCCTTCTTTCTTGGACCCTGGTGGGTCTGTTTGTCACAGCTCAGAACACTCTGTTTGAGTCTGTTTGGACGTACAGTATGAGTGTGTGTGTTTCCCTGTGTGAATGAGTGTTTGTGTGCATGTTAAGATCCTGGCATGAGTTTCCTTATAACCAAAGATTGTGGATATAGAGAGATTCTTTTGATCTGGTTTGTGGCGGTGCAAATGAGACATCCAGGGGCGAAGTCTGGAAAAGAAACAGAAACACTTCTCTTCTTCTCTTGATGTGAGTGGCTCTGCAGGTAATGTTTGGCTCTTGATAATTCAGGCAAAGCAGAAATACACGATAAGTCTTGACACGGCAAACGGGAAACGACCCCTTTGTTGTGATAGATTCAACTTATTCACTTTGGAAACAACAGTACACAACTTGTAAAAGTGAGTCAGCCTAAATGTGTCTGTTGCTGTATAAAAGTATCTTAGAGCACAAGAGACTTAGGGAGAAAGAGAAAAAAAAACATTTTGGGAACATTTTAGGAACCATAATGGTTAGCAGAGTGGGCAATCCACTGAAACTTTCCATCTGGATCTCATCACAGGGAGGCACAGAGTGGCTTGCTCTTACTGCGGTGACTGAACTCACCACACACATACACACACACACACGATGACTCATCCTCGACAGGAAAAGGAAGTGGTGTGCAGCTAAAACATGTATAACTGTACCTAAAATTAATTGTTGTATCCTAAAAACATAGTTTAGAGTCATGCTAACCATGCGTGGACATTCCTGTGTAGGGCACGGCCTCATTGATATACGGCGTGGCTGCCAGTGTGTAACAACTGACACACAAGTGGTTCATTCATGCTTTCATGATTGGAACATTTCTACCAGGGCTTCTTAAAACTTATTCCTCAAAAGCAGCACGAGGGACCCGAATCACATGACTCGACTCGAGTCAGACTTAAGTCACAAATTTGGGAACTTGAGAGCTGATTGACTTACACTGATAAAAGACTCAACTTGACTTTGACTTCATGCTTTAAACTTGACTTAGATTTAAGACAGATGACCAAAAAGGACTTTTTTTTTTTTAAATAAATATTTGCATTTTTCTAGATATTGATATTGAAGTTCTGTTTTGTTTTTGAAACATGATTGAGTGATTTCTAGTGCAATTTGCGCAAATCTGGCAACCTACGAGAACACAGCAGACCGACAGAGGCCAACACACGAGGCAGCTATAAATATTTGGATTTGGAAAGTCAGGTATCTGTACTTTATTTTAGTATTTCCTTTCCTGACAAGTTTTTACTTTTACTCCTTACATTTTAACACAAATATATCTGAATTTTCTACTCCTTGCATTTTCAAAACGGGCTAGTTACTTAAGTTTTAATGCGAAACAAAAACAATGTAAAACAACATAACAAGATGAAAACAACCAAAAGACTTGACAATGCATAACATTACAACACATAACATGACATAAATTACGTAAAAGACATAAGATGAAAATGACATAATACAGCAAAAACAATGAAACAATACTTAACAAGACAAAAATTGCGTAAAAGAAGCAACAAGACAAATATGACATATTACAGTGAAAATGACATAAAGACGTAACAATACGAAAAATGACCTCGTAAGATGTAACAAGACAAAAATGACATTAAAGACATAACAAGATGAAACAAGACAAAATCAAGATAAAAGATGTAACAGGCCTAACAAGACAAAAATGATGTAAAAGATGTAACACGATGTAACAAAATAAAAAGGTGATGTTCAGTTTGCTTTGCATGGAAACAGTCAGTAAGAAATGTCTTTCAGAGGACTTTTACACTTTGAGTACATCTCAGAGCCTGTACTTTTTCTGTTTTACTTGAGTAAAGAAATGAAATTAGTACTTCTTCTTTTAACTGGGTCTTTTTTTTTTTTTACACAAGTACCTGTACTTCTGCTTGAGAACAGAATGTGAGAACTTTTGCCACGTTTGCATGGTATTAAGAAGAGAACAGCAGTATGCAAGGTCTGCAGCTCGAAAATCAGCGACATGATCACTACAACATTCAGCTGTTTTCTTATCTATCTTATTTACTGTACAAATGTTAGAAAGCTAAAAATCTAACATTAGTTTTAAGCCGTGTTAGACTTGGCTTCTGTTTTCACTTTAGAGCCATTTAGAGCTATATTATTATTTCAGAGCCCCACTCTCTTATCATTGCTCATTTAAGAGGGTCAGATATCAGACAGATTTTTTTTTAAAGGTGTAAACAGGCTGCATCAGTTTTCATTCAACTCAAGTTTTTATGTGCACTGGCTTTTAACTGATTTAAATGTGGAAATTGATCTTCAGATTTTCATATGACTTGACTTGTCACCTGCTAGACCTGAGCAATGACCAGACTTGACCTGCTTGACTTATAGCAGGGACTTCACTTGATTAGCTTGATTCTTAATACGGTAACTTGGGACTTTTGCATGAGACTTGAAAGACTTGAGACCTGCTTGTGACTTGCATGAATGACTTGAGGGCCGTCCACACCAAGAACTATAACTATGAAAACATCATTGTGCAAACTGTGGATGCAGAGTCCACACCACAACTGCAAAGCTGTGGTCCCGATGCCTCGATCCACTTGAGTTGGAATGATTTTTACAATTATATTTTTATAGTTATAGTTACAGTTATAGTTCTTGCTGCTCAAAGGTCCGCTTATGATTTTTATTCAAGGTCAGCAGTGCAAAACTAATGGCGATAACAAAATAACAGTTAATCTACTCACGTACAACATACATTAAACTTCAAGACAGTCAAGAGAGTTCGAATATATTAGAGCCCAGAAGGAGAAAAGGTGATTTAGGAGCTGATAGAAAGTTCTCCGGTGAAAAGTTAATGCATAAACTTCACAGCAGCAACGCACGACACTCTGGCCAGCTGTTAACGTCACCATGACAATGATGTCCACCTGGGACCAGGATCACTGCAAATGATCTCCTGTTACGCAATGTCACTAACAATTTATTGATCAACAGAAAATTCCCCTCCAAATAGATAACATTACACTTCATAACATATTGTATTCATGACAGAAGGTGTGGGCAGGGTCCAGATTGACTTGCCATTCATCTGGCCCTCGCTCCAGACTTTGAGAAGCCTTTATACACTGTGTGGTTTTAATTAAAATTAATAAAAATGAGGCGTTAGCTCTGGGTTGAAATCTTCTGGGCAACTTGCAAGCTTTCCTGACCCTTCTTTACTCCCTCACTATATACTTCAGACTTCTTCACTTTCTCCTTCTGGCTAAATCACTCCTACCTTAATCCTCATTAAAGATTTTTGGAATATATCAATCATGGCAAAGATTCAGTAACTCGGATACACGCTTTGATTTTTGCCTGGTGCAAATTTTTATCCCTACAGCCCAACATACGCTATCTGAAACCAACAGATCCGGTGGCTCTGTAGCAACCCAGCTATTTATTGACCACCTGTTATGTTGGCTCTAAAAGCATATAAACAAAGTCATAAATTTTAATGAAAAACTATATTTGTTTGGGGGAAAACATTGCATTGACTAATAAAAATTACAGGCAGTTTTGCCTTTAAGCTTATCAGCCCTTAGCATTTGAAGACAACATTATAGACACAGCATGCATACTTACTTACATGTACATGTGCCTGAACAATACATACAAAAAGTGGCTAAATATAGATTCCTCTCTGCGTTCCTCTGTTTAACAGGAACATTTACCTCTGCTCAGGAGGAGGTGGCTGCAGCCACAGAGAGGCATAGCTGGTATAAGTGAACGTTTATCAGGAAGAAATTAGAGAAGAGAGAGCAAGACAGGTGGAAAACATCGAGTCTGTTTGCTCTTTACCCGGCCACTTGACTTCAAACAGCGCACTCTGCTCTACTTTTTTATAGAAAGCCCTTACAGAAAGATAAGGACGAAGATAGTGGGGAAAATAGTACATTAAGCCTGCAAAGAGGGCAGAAGCCCTTGCTGTATGTAAGAGGCAGTGAAATAGACTTGAGAAGGCAGAGGAGGAGAGACACTGCCCTCCTCAGCCACAGTACTTCCCTGAAAGAAATATAATGTATGGATCATCAAAGGGTTCCTTCCCACTCACTTCCTGCTTGCTATAATTAGACGTGAGCTCACTCTGGCAGTCACCACCGACTTTGGGAACCTCTCTCTGCCTCGGAGCCGGCACAGACACCGGTCCGGGGTCAGATTTAGAGCTTCCCCTCTAGAGGATGAGGAAGTTCTTTGAGGAGAGAGCTCTGATCTAGCATCTCATGCCTCAGGCAGCGTTTATCTGGAGTGTGGGACCAGCTAGTTTGATGGGAACCGGGGGACTCCAGATCGGCTCTAGCCAGCAGTCATTAGGTAGGAGAGCTGTAGTGTGAGGTGGAAAAACACTCAGCTAACAACCACATGGCCTCTGTCACATGCAGACCTGGTCCAGCAGCCCTTTCTGAATCCTCATAACTCATACACGCACACACAGACACGCGCACACACACACACACAATTGAGATAAAGTTCCAGTGAAGTCAAAATCAATGTTTATCACATGTGTGTTGTGTAATGTATTCTTGGGTATTTCAGAGTTTTTCTTTTCCTGCAAACCAATTTGAAGCTGTTGATGACTCATCCAGTACTCGAGGGCCTTACTAAATTTGCGGCCAATAAAACGCTTTCTTGCTTATGACACAGCGACCCATGGAAGGAGAATACATCCATTCAGCGCAGTAGACAGAAACGTTCCTGAGGGCCTCACTGCACAAAAACACGGCCTTATAGTTCCCCTGATTTGGGTGACACTGGGGTCATAATTAGGGGTGAAACGGATCATAAAACTCACAGTTTGGGGTCATATTTCAGTTAAGAATCACAAATCAGATCAATGTTTGGCAAAAAAAGGGAGAGGTTACGGTAAAAAAAAAGTCTTAAAGTGTTTAAAAATACATTTGGCTATGATGTAGCAGCCTCTCTCTGACTGTATTCACAGCCATAGTTATGATAATATTAACAATACACTATATTATAATACTATACTATACTACTAATACTATACTCCACTGTTTTGTAGTATAATGCACACACTCTGTACACACACAAGTACACTCTGTAGTCTCACTCTGTCTCACCCACAGCACTGTCTGATTGGTTACACATCATGAGTCATAGCCAATCAATACAGCTCACAGACCAACTGCGTAATCGTAATTTATGAAGAAAATAGCTCTAGTAGTTTCCCATGTCATATCCTCTAGCTGCTCAGCTCGGCTTCAACTTTCCGTGGTTTAATCACCGAGTTTCCTGGTGGACAGATAGCTTTAGCAGCTTACTTGTTGCTAAAGTAGCTAACTGTAACTGTTAGCTGCTCTTAGCGGGCAACAGAATCGGCCTTAGCAGCCTCCCAGTGAACACGGCCCATCACAGGGATGTACATAGCCTCCAAGACCAACAGGGAATACAGTACAGAGGCTGTTATGGAGTTGTGTGATGGAAAAATAGCTTTACTTGTTGCTAAAGTAAGTTACTGCTAACTGCCATTAGCTCTGCTAGCTGCGACTTGGCTCAAACCCAATAAGAAAATATTGGTACTGTATCCTATCCACTGTCGTCAAGCTGGCCTCTATTTGTCTCAGAGGTTTTTTTTGGTCCTTCCTTTGCTTGGAGCTGTCAGTCCCGGGAGATTCAGCTAATAGCACCACCCTCCCTCCTAGCCTTCCATCCATATGAACCACTTTAGCTCCATGATGGGTGGGGTGCGTAATGCACAATGCTATTGGCTACTGTAAAGGTCAATCAATGTCTGGGGCAAATTCCTCCCTAAATTCCTCCCTAAATTCCTAGCTGCCTGTTTTACAGGAAACATGTAACCAATATACAACCTGCTAGCTGTGAGACAGCAGCTGAAGTTAGCATTCAACCAATTCCTAGCTAGGGTTGCTGCTTATACAAGATTGTCCCTTCCTGAAAAGTAAGATGCACTGTCTTTTACAGGACACAATTTGTCCCCTCTTTTCATGCACACCTTACTTTAATGCACAACACTACATTTTCACCTACTTGGAATGACAAGAGATAATTAAACCAGAACAGTTTCTTTGGACATAGTGGAGAAGTATTAAATCAGAATGACAGGCTTTGTCACTCAACGTCAGTGTTGTCCTGGTTCCAGAGACTCAGACACACTTCTTTTTTATGCTGACAAATAATTTCAGCTCAAGTCCACCTGTAAAAAGAGAGAAGCTGTCCAAATACAGATCTGAATGACAGACAGACCACGAGTAGATCAGTCCTGTCAGTGAGAATGAGTACAAAGCAAACTGTACAGTTTGCAACAGAGTAGTTTCTGTCACCTTGGTGGACTGTCTGACTGTCCAAGTACAAGGGCAGAGGCCCAGAGTGGAGTTATTTTGTTAGACCAAAGATTTTGCCCAGTGTCCATGATCTGATGTTTGAATCCTTCATATAACTGATGCAGCTGTGCTTTACTCTTGACTCTTTTTTTTCCCTGTACATGTTCAGAGTAGCAGAGGACTTTTAAATCGATGCACACAAGCACAAATTGGTGCATAAAAATCCAGAATGCAGGAAATAAAATGTTCGACATTCAAAATTTCATGAGGTGGGACCAAACCTCCTGCTTGATTTGTGTCCCCTCGCCTGGAGTCGCTGACAAGGTGTTCTTGTGTCCATGATACAATAGGAAAAGTGCAACTTAAAGTTTTAACTTGAAATGTGGCCTGATGTCCATTTGACATCATCTTGGTCAGATTTTGTACATTTATACGATTTGCAACCTGAAACACAGCAGCGCAACATTTGACCTTTCCACCCTGAGCGTGATGTCAGAGGAAGATGGCCGCCATGTGAATATGGCGAATGGGAACTTTAAAGAGGGCATAACAGGCCAACAGTTTGGAAAAACAACTGTGTGACCTGCGGCAGAGTAAATTCCCATGTATCTGGTGTGACTATGCGTGTGTGTATGTGTGTGCGCATACACACACTTGTGTGGAGAGAGAGAGAGGTGGAGTTGAGGCTTTTCTATAGAGCGAAAGCAAACAGTCCATAAAGAGGCCCTGCCACTCTCCCATTTCAATGTAAATGAGTCTGACTCTGTTTGGGGGTTAAAGAACTCTCTAGGGCCTGGCGACTACCACCGCTGGGGTCACACATCCACATGCGCGCACACACACAAGCACGCAGAAACACGCAAACACACAAACGCACGGGCACAAACACGCATGCACACACACAAATTCTGAAGGCGAGAGGCCCAGATAAAGAGCTCAGAGAGCCTGTCAGAGTGTCAGCTCCCATTAGGCCAAAGGCTGTTGTGTGTGTGTGCAGGCAGGCGTACTGCTTTTTACATTTCATTCAGCACACACACTCTCTTTTTCTCACACACACATCCTCCCAGAGCCGCCCCGCCTGGCTGACATGCTGTTTCAGACAAGACACACAAAAGACAACGGAACCCGCCTGAAAAGATAGACATCTCCTACATTTCCTACATCACACACAGAGGGGAAAAAAGAGAGGAAACAAAACAAGCTCTAAATGATTTTAGATGAGCGGAGGCTGTGCCGAAAAACGTGGAAGCTTTCAAGGATTCCCAACATGATTAACCTCTCTAGCGAACAAGAAAGTAAACTTCTCCAGCAGTGATGCATTTTAAGATTCAAACATCAGAGTGCAGTATTTATTTGTCACGGCAATGTAAACTGTGATGTCATGCATTATTATACAGTGACTGCGTGGAGAGTGGATAGTGAACCACATCAAAGAGCGGGAGGCAGAGGCAGAGAGAGTAGAGAGACTCCGAGAGGCTGTGTAACCTTGGTGACCTGCACAATTAGTGCTGCGCTCCCTTGGCTGTCTGTGGCCAGCAAGTTGTGTAGAGCAGGACGGGGGTGTTAGGACACAAACAGAGAGGACAGGAGGCCTGATCTCCTCCCACAGAGGCTTCAGAAGCATATTACAACCTGAGGAGGAGGAGGAGGAGGAGGAGGAGGAGTAGGGAAAGCAGAAACAACAACAACACAGAGGGGAAGAAAGATAAAGAAAGAGAGGAGAGAGCAAGAGGAGAAAAATGAGCTCCTGTTCAGAGGTGCATAGTAAGCAAGTACTCAAGTAAATTTTTTGAGGAATTGTACTTGTCAAAGTAGTTTTAATGTGGCTTACTTTTACTCTTACTTCAGTAGATTTTTAGAAGAAAATAATTACTTTTTACTCTGTTACATTTGGGTGCATTCATCACGGTAAGCATAATGGCTGAAGCTACAGCTGGAGTAACGCTAATGTTGTGGCTTTCAATAGCGCTGGCCAGCAGCTAAAATTTGGAGACAAATTAACAACACAAAGTGCAGCAGGCTGAAGTCAGTCTATCAGAGAACAGCGCTGATGCTGACAGAGCAATGGTTTTAAAACTTTTTGTGCTCAAAGCAAACCAAAGGATAAGCCAGAAACTCAAGGCTCACCAGCATTGATAGAAAAGTATTTAAAAAAAAAAAAGGCCTGCAGACTTACTCAATGCCACAAAAGTTTAATAGGCAACGTTTCGATCCCACTTGGATCTTCATCAGGTCAGAGTTGTGGGATCAAAACTTTTTCCATTAAACTTTTGTGGCACGGACTAAGTGTGCAGGAGTTGCCTTTTTTTCTCTGAAGCTGTGACTCTGATAGCCTTGCACCTACGTGATGTGTGTATAATTATCCTCCCCCTCCCGTCACCTGTATTCTTATCTATGCAAAATAGTGTCTATAACCAACCTAACCTGCGAAGGCAACACGTACTAGCCAATCAGAGGCAGAGTTCAGGGTCTTCAATGTGTCGCACTCTAATAATTCCCACCATCCTGCAGCTGCATGAATCGGATAAAATTTGGGGTTTTAAAAGATTTTTGGTTTAGGATATAGAATTTATATGTATTGGGAAATGAGCGCACACAAAGCACTGATATAGCAAATTAAAAATTAATTCTTAATTTTTTTTATTATTGTATATTGCAACAATAATAATTCCAAGGCATACCTGGTCTTGCCTCACGGCATTTTGGGAGCCACTGTGATAGAGAGCAGCAAGTGTCTGTTATGTTAATGTTAATAAGTTTATACACAGTATCATGCTTCAAAACTACGACTACTCCTCCTCTTTGTCGTAATGTAAATATTCAGCAATGTGCGATCGATGTGCATTTAACCAGTCATGCTCATCGGTGAAGCCTGATGAAGTGAGAGTGACATAAAAGTAGAGACCAAATTATGCTCACGAGAAAAAGGACAAACTAATATCATGTTTCAACCAAAATCAGTTGTTTTCAGGTCAAAGGTAAGAAGTAAACAAACCTGAATTTAATGAGCAGTTGATGATGGAACAGCACTTATTATTTAGATCATTATTTCATAATGACTCTAAATGAGTCATCTGATTTTAGAAAGATAAGAGTCAGATTTTGCCACTTCATGCAAGCGCGCGCGCACACACACACGCAAACAATCGCATTATTTTCCCCTCCAGGCTTCTGCCTGTCGGCGATAATAAAGACAGGTGTACTTTAACCTGAAGAATCTCATCTGTGGTTGAAAATAATTCCACCTGTATCCACATCAAACAAAAGACTTGGGGAGAAAGACAGCTGTGTGTCAATGTTTTTTTTCTTACTACTTACATTACTCACTACTCACGACTACTCACTACTTTTAAAGGAACAGTTCGCCCCAAAATCAAAAACACATATTTTTCCCCTGGCCTGTGGTCCTATTTATCCATCAAGATTTTGTTGGTGTGTGTTTTGGCGAGTTTTGGAGATATCAGCTGTAGAGATGTCTGCCTTCTCTCAAATGTTATGGGACTAAACGGCACTCGCTTATGGCGCCCAAAGCTGAAGATAATTCGCAGACCTTGACATGAGCAGTTTCATGTAGGAAATACTTTATTTCTGCGGCAGTATCTACCAGATTACTTCCTTTTCTAGATGGATAAATCAGACTTTAGGCCAGGGGAAAAATATGTATTTTTAATTTTTTGGGGTGAACTGCCCTTTAAGTAAATACTTTAGTACCTTAAGTCAAGTAGTTATTTTACGACTACTTTTCCTTCTACTTGAGTACTTATTTTTGCAAAGTAACAGTACTTTTACTTGTGTACAGTTTTTTTTTTTTTTTTTGGTTACTCTGCACATCTGCCCCTGTTCAACCCAAACTCCGGTAAATAAAGACGCACACACCCACATGTCTCCAGCCACGCGTGTCCTGACTCAGCTGACTCAGCCAGGTGTGTCAGTGTGTTACAGCCTAAAGCGGTGGCATGCTCAGGCAGCAATATTGGCTCTACCCACATAATAAAAAAAGTGTCAACGCTAAACAGAATGGATGGAATGACTTTGTACTGCGTTTTCGTTTGAATCCCTGGTCTTTAGATCTTGCCCTTCTTGCCTTCTATCTTAGTCTTTCATGTCCAAAACAGAGGCAGACAGCTGCTGCTAAAAACAGTCATCTGAAAACAGTGTGCGCTTGATCTAGGGGGAACTCCAGCCACCGCAGAGCATTCATCCTATACTCACACACGGCTAGTCATGCTACTGACACACAGCTCAGTCTGCCTCTCCTGCCTAATCACTCCTTCTGTTCAAAAGCTTGCAACCACAACCCAGACCCCCCTTAGGCAAGAGACTGATTCGCAAGCATACAGTCAGAATCTTTCTCATACACATGTTCAGAGTGCTCATTACGAAGTTCACTTTTCACCCACATACATCTTCCCAAAGTCTAGGGATTGGCCCTGCATCAGTCATGGCCCTACGTGTACACACAGGCTCAGACCGGCGGGCAAACAGAAAAACAAACACAAACACACACAAACTGCTCATTACAGAATTACTGTTGACTACATGAGCAATACGCATCCATGTGATGCACTGACTTATCAGGGCACCGGAGGTCTTTCAGGGATACACCATAAAGTTAAAGAGAGCACTGAGGAGGCCAGATTTGGCCGTGGTCCCTCATACTGATACACAAATAGAATAGGTATTTGAAAGTGTTTTTTGCTGTTCAAAACTCTGGCGCTGAGATCAAAGAGCCTGCAGTAATAAAGCTGGCAACAGCTCACATAAAATCTTTAAATATAGCTTTTCAAACATAGACTTAGAAAGCACTGGCAATTTGGGTTTGGGTCACAAAGTAGGATTGAATATATCTAAGAAAACATCATATATATTATATTATGTAGAGAAATGGTGATTGAAATAAAGTATATTTCCAGATTAGCTCTTCAAAGTGCTTTATCCTACAAGGAGTTTTTAAGTGGTTATGAGACGGTCTCAATTTAATACTGATGCCTTCATATGACCTACATAAGCAAACAAGACCATCAATGAGAAGATTAACTATTTCTGTTTCTTAATGCCTGACACTAGGTTGGATTCTCCTTGATATAGGAAGAAATGAGCATGTGTTTTACCTGGAAAAGTTATAGTGAATATATGTTAGCCAGTTAAATGGAAACAGGGGGCAGTGTCTCTTTTGATAATTTAATTTTTGACAATATATTTTGTGTTTATGGCAGTGGAAACACTGGGGCCTCCAAAATCAACAAAATATGAGTTTATTTTAAGTTTCTTGTAGCACTTTTAAATAGTGATATCCTTGTCAAATATATACTGATCAGGTGCAGCATTAAGAACACTGACAGGTGACTTGAAAAACACCGATCATCTCAGCAAGTGAACTGTTGCTGTTGATGTGGGTGGGGAAAAGTCTTCAGAGCAGCTCTTCATAATGTGGTGGTAACATTATGTGCTTCCTACTGAGGAAGAGCATCATATTCAGAATGACCTGTCTGTGGGAAAAATGTAGGTTTGTTCGGGACTGTACTCACCATCATACAAGCACTTACCTTGCATTTAGAAATCCCCAGAGATCTCTGATGGTCTTGTATGTAAGACTACCGATGAACCAGCAACATGGGTCATGGGTGCGCACGTGGGGAACGAAGGCTAGCTGGTCTGGTGCGATCCCACAGAAGAGCTGCTGTACCACAAGTTAGATAATGCTGACTATGATGGAAAGGTGTGAACACACAGTGCATCAAAACTTGCTGTGTAGCTGCAGATCACTCAAAGTGCCCATGCAACCGCTGCATGAAAACTGTAGTTGTGTCATTAAGCGGCCTGATTGTTGACTTGACCTCCAAATTCCCAAGATCTCAGAGATCTCAATCCAGTTGAGCATCTGGGATGTTCTCCAGTCCATGGACGCCACACCTCGCAACTACAGGACCTAAGCTGTGATGGGACCTAAGCTGTCCCAAGCGAAAGATGACGAACGTGAAAGAAACATGACGCTATCTTTGGTCTTGGCTCCAAAACGGTGGTCCTACGTCGCACTGTGAGATAGGTTCAAATGTGGCTGATCTCACATTCTTGTGACCAAAGATAGCCTGAGACAAAAGCCTGACAGTGTCAGAAATTTGAAATAACCATCTGTCATGTGACTGCTGCTACGACTTATGTCTACAAACCTGACCTATAAGAATGTAGTGTGTGTCGGTGGACAAAGACAGCAATCAGTAGATCCTACAATGCACAAATATACATCTATGTATGCTATTTTACAACTACACTACAAAATAGTTAGTTAGCGTCTTTCCTCTCACTGGGACCAGGTGCACATTCACCTCTTTCTCCTCTTCTTTGGATTTTTTTTCCATACACATAAATACCACTATTTTAAGGGTTTGGTTCTTGCTCACATCATTGTTTACCAGTGTAGATGGATGATGCACATTTTCTTGTATACTGTGCTGCGTCATTGCCTATGATTCAGTGTGATCATCCTTCAGTCTACAAACATCAAACTTGATGTTGTACCCAAGTTTATGAGATAAATGTTGCACAGTATGGCTGCAACAAACTTATAAGCTTGCTGGAATCTCACATTCTGTGGGCGCCATTAGAGGATCTGCTGCTAATGTCTTGGTGGCAGATACCACAGGACGCCTTTAGAGGTCTTGAGGAGTCCATGCCTCAACGGGTCAGAGCTCCTCTTGCCGGCACCGGACGGACCTACAATATTAAGTAGGAGGTTTTTTAATTTTGTTGCTGGTCAGTTGTTGAACTGAGGATGGTCAATCAAAAAAAATCTACACCTTGCAGCATCAAAAACAAGTTCATTACATGTGACACAGGTCTTTCTATGCTCTTTAAAAGCTACATAATTGTTTTCCTCATCCAGAGTCCTCCACTCTGCTCTCATCCATGGCACTCCACTTTGCTGCTCTGCTAAACCAATTCTAAACCCCTGCTAACCTCACTGTCACACAATACCTGTTGTTTCTGCCATTTGGCTGCAAACACAAGGACAAGCTATAGGAAAAAAAAAAACAGGCTTCCCCTTCAGCTCTGTTTGTAACAAGGGCAAGGCTGGTGTTGTGAGAAAGCAGCAAGTCAGCAACATTTACCTCTTAGAGAAATGAGAAAGCCCAGGGCACTGGCCAGCGTCCCAGCAGCCTCCCTGCCGATGAAGTATAGACAATTGTTTTGAGAGCCCCTGTTGAGAGCTGCTGTCTCATTTCCATATCTCCATAGCGGTGGATATGATATAGTGGCGTGGATAGCATGATCCACTGAAGATGGCAGACTGTATAATAACCTCTCTGACAGCTACATGCTGGTTAGCTCTTCTCTATCAAGAAAAGGATGTGGGAATTAGCAGGATTTCAGAGAGATAAAAGAAAGGGGAAGAGACTGAAATATAAAGAGGTTAAGAAATGCAGACAGATAAAAAAGAAGGACGTCAGGAAGGGAGACAGAGAAATGGCGAGAAGTGCTGAATATAAAGTGCGATTACCGAGGATAAGGCTCATTGGTATGACTTATCATCTGCAGGTATCCATGACTGCGGCTGTAACCTTTGGTAAATGACTCTACTTAGTCCACGACACGGCCACGAGCCTGATGGGAGATAAAATTAACATCCCACAACAACCGTGCACCGACACACACATGCACACTTAAGCCTGTCTCTACAGAGATAAAGACATGTAGCCAGAGGCAGCAGAAGTGCTCAAATAGAAATACAGATACCTGTGTAAAAAAAAAAGACTCTGATAAAAGTAGAAGTACTGATACAGCTTATTTGATCGAGTAAAAGTGAGAAAGTAAAGGCTCTGAAATGTACCCGAAGTATAAAAGTAAAAAGTCATTTCTACCTGCTGTTTCTGTGTGTTGTGTGTGATAGGTTGAAAATGGTGTTGATGTTGGGTAGGCGGTGCAAAATGATGCAAAATGAAAGTAATCAATTATTTCCCCCAAATGCATTAAAAGTATCGAGCCTGTTTTGAAAATATAAGGAGAAGAAAGTACAGATATTTGTGTTAAAATGCAGAGAGTAAAAGTAAAAAGTTGCAATGATAATAAATACTCAAATAAAATACAGATACCTGACAGTTCCACTTAAGTGCAGTAACAAAGTTACTTACCATTTCTGCATATAACATACACCATACAGAGACAATATTTATCAGAGGAAATATCCACTGCTCCCTATCTATCGCTGAACTCAACAAACTGGGAGGAAATGTAATATGGAGTAGATTACTGGGATATTATAATATAAGAAATGATCTCATTAACAATGGCCGGCTGGAGACAGAGGAGGAGGAGGCAGAGATGTGAGGAGCAGGGAAAGACTTGATTTAACTTGAGGAATGGGGACCACAAAGGAGGGGCTCCGAGGGGGAAAAGGCTTTATTTAACATGCAGGATACCACTTGTCTATAGCCCCAGGTAGGACAGAACCACAGAGCTAAGCTACTTCAGCACTCCATCCAGCAGGAAAAGTGCAGAGAAAGGGTTTTCCCTCTAATGGAAGCCATTAATTATCATATAGCCTTATACTATGCAGTCATCACTATCCTCAGTTAAATCCTTTAGAAGGGAGTGTGTATTGTCAAAGATAGAGTTTTTATTCTCTGTAAAGTGTCTGTCTGTCTTTCTGTCTGTCGCGAGTGCACTTAATGGCCTGTGCACACTCTGGACCTGTCTTCTGGAACTGACTGATGTTATCAGCAGATGAATGGCCATGCAGGTCAAAGGTCAAGTCCAGCTCCGTTGTTTTGACTCTGAAACCCTGTGTGTTCACTCTGCTTCCTCTCCTCTAATCCCCACCAGCTGTGTGCGCGCGGACATGTGTGAGGCTAATAGAGAAGGGCTGAGACGATTCTTCGAGAAACTCGAGTAGCTCAATTACTAGGCTTTGTTTAATCCGTATAACTATATACAGCACAGTATACACAATGGAACGATGGTTTGGCACCACAGACAAAATTTAACCGTCACAGTGTGAGATAAAGTTTTACTGCTGCCGTTACTTTTTAAAGCAATAATAATTCCCCAAATCGTGATGCAGTGTCGCAGTGAAAAGACAAGACAGATTTGTGCTGTGTTTTACAGAGTCTTACAAAATAAAGGAAGAGCCACTGATCTAAAAACCCTCGCTGTCGCCTCCATTGAGTATAGGCTGTAACTTTGGCCATTTTCACTGGTGTAACAGGGAAACAGGACTTTTTTTCTGCTGATCAATATTATGACATTTTTCGGTAGTCAGTGCTTAAGTGGAGTTAGTTGACACTAGCTAGCAAGTTTTGTTGGCTTGATTCTAGAGACAGTGCACATTTAAGCCCCGCCCACACTTAAGGGGAAAACAATCCCTGGCTCTCCATTGACTTGTATTTTGCGTGAGAGTAGCTCTTGTCACTTTCTGTCTGCTAGCAAACAACAGAAAAATGTTTAAATGTCTGTAGAGGTTGAAGCTGACGAAGCGATGAAAGGCCTGGTTTTGAACTTTGTCAGGTTAATAGGAGATCTTACCTGATAATTCGATCAAATAGCTGTAAATATCAAAGTATTTCACATCAGACGATTCAGTGGGATCGTTTCTCACAGAAAAGGAAGGTAAGGAGAGGGGACAGTATGGAGTTTGTCATGTCTTAGTTGCATGTGGTGGTGCCGTTTTCCCCCCCGGTGGGCGTGGCTTTCAGAGTATGACGTGTTGCACTCTGTCTCATTTGCTGAAGAAAATACAAGGTCTTTTGAATATGTACGTCGCTCACCATTGCCAAAGGGTTAACCGATTGGACGAATATATCAGTTATTGGCAGTTGTTTTTTGGGGGGTTAGCACTGTTCGACGAAGCACAGTGCACACCCACTGATCTGAGGGACGAGTGAGAGGAAAACAGCCTGCCTGTAGAGCCAGAATATTTTCAGATCTAACGTGGTGAATTAAGGATTTATTTTGACCAAACTAGAGCTGGTGACTGTTATAACAGTGGAAAGACTGGCCAAGATGGTTTTGGTGAGTTTCGTTTAGTTTCTCTGTCCGGTTCAAATGAAGTGTCTTTTGCGGAGTTAACAAGGCAATTAAAGCACCTCTTAGTTTGGTAAAAGAGAGAAACTTGAATTCAGAAGGTGATCAGTTGTATATTTCTGTTTAATAAGGAAAAAGGTGTGCAAATATTTCCTTTCTTGACATTTTGTAAGTTTATTTTGTTCGTTTTATCACAGCTCACACACATCGCCCAGCTTTCATCTTATCACCTTTAACCACAGTTGTCTGTGCTTTTTTTTTTTTTTCTTTTTTTTTTGACTGGCAGTGGCAGCTGGGTTGTGATAAAACTTCAATTTGGAGCCAATACTACTTCGACTCTGGCACCCAACAAAACGGAAAGATGACATTTATTTCTTGGTGATGTGGCCCACTCTCAGGTGATTCACGTTTGCCTCCAGTTTTTCCTTTGTTTTGCCTCCAGCTAACACTGTGACGTAATCATGACGCCGGCACTAAAAGGGTCTAAAGATCATATGATTGTGATGTTCCTTGTAACTTAGGCAATATCTGTCACCTTTCCCGCAACACGTCTCCCTCGTTCACCAGAGCAGCCTGCAGTCTCTTTACCAGTCTGTGATACAGCTTTCAGTGTTGATTAGTTATTACTCATGAAGTGAAACCAATCAGATAGTGCTGTGGGCAGGACAATGAGCCAGACGGAGTGTGGTATTATATATACTGTATAGTGTATAATTATCTATTTAATGCATTATGGTATATTAGTTATTCTGTACAGAATTAAAATGTACATTTAAAAGAAAAAAAGAAACAAATTAATTGTTCATCAGGGATAAATGTTAATATTTTTAAGCACTGGCCCAACAGACCAGCAAGCCCCCAAATTTAATGGCCAAAGTACATTTTTGGTGACCCTAATGTAAACTAAAAAAAAAAAAAAAAAAAAAACAATACAAAAAACACAGCTTAACACAGCCTTCCTTAACTGTGACACTTGTACGGTCTAGTCCATTTTTCCCATGAATTGTAAGGTGGTATTTCCTAAAGGCGTCCTTGGTGCAAAAACAGGTGGACACACCACAGAACAATACCTCCTTACATGTGTCAAGTTCTAGTCACTTACTCTCTAGTCTGACTCACTGGATGCACACTGCTGGTATAAGCCCTGCCATTGTTAGCTTGCTTCAAGCAGCGTCCGCTATCTATGTTTTCAAAGTCCCCAGAAAACAACAACCACCTCAGAGCTGCAACCTTCACGCTGAAAACAGCAAATTAGCGGTTGCAACGCTAATGAAACGAACATAAACAATCTAACAGCTGTTACCTGCGGTGATATAGTCATTTTAAAGACAGAGCTCGCCTGCTGATGTGCAAATGTTCCACCAAAACAAGTTCGACACTTTTTTGCAACAGCGCCATTGCTGCATCCTGGGCTTAGCACCGCCTAAGACATTTGTGATTGGTTTAAAGAAATGCAAATAAAGCCAGACCTTTCTTAGAGAGACGTCCGGCTATGTGAGACTACTTAAAATCTGCTTCCATTCTCTCCTAAATTTTTGTTGCCATTTCAATTTTTCATAGTGCGCCTTTTGCGTGTCTGGTTCTTCTGTAAGCATCACGTTAGCAGTTTGAGAAGGCTTGTGAAAACTGCACAACGAGCACTCTTCACTGTTCCCGTTCTCGTAGAATATTGAACTAAAAGGTGTAAAGGAATCGGAACATTTGTGGAACTGTAATGTTGTGTTGGTGAAGGTTTGCAATATAGGGATAAAACTTTGTGGCCACACTGCACCATTTGGTTAATGTTGTTCATTTTAAGAGTCGCATTTTCTCTTTGTATATTTATGATTGCTCTTTAGTAAAGCAAAAGTATTTCTTGTCCGAGTACTCAATTAATCAGTTAATACTCTGTCTTATACTTGATTACTAAAATAATCGATAGCTGCAGGCCTATAATAGAGAGAAAAGGTGTGGATTGTGTGAGTGTGTCTGTGGAGCTGTGTGACGCTGCTAAAGCCAGATGACTTACCAAAGAAATGAGATAGGTTTACTTCATTTAAATATAATCTACCTGTGGGAGACACAAGACGTTATTTTTATTCAATGGCAGCTGGCATCCAGCAGGAGCAGAGAAATCTATCGAAATATTCATTTGGCGCAACAGGAAGGAGAAATCGATCCCATAAAAACAGAGCACTTAATAGAGTTCCATTAAACCGACTCTTAGGGCTGTAACAGAAATGGCCACTCCACTGCAGGGAGGGCACTGAGAGGCCACGCTGTTTTCACCAGGCTACAGTTTAGACTGAATAAAGTCATGCTCCATTTTCAGCCAATCCTGACAACTGCTTTTTTTAAATGACACCTGATACCCTCACTCCCCCAGCGCCCCCACTACCCCTATTCAGCTGGAGACACACTTGAAGGAGGACGGCATGCGTGGGAGGGGGGTGAGAAATGGATGAGTGGTGGTGGTGGTGTTGTGGAGGAGTGTGTGAGAGGTCAGACGCCAGGGTTGCACATCTCTGTCCTGCCGCCACACACGACTGTCTCCACGTGTTGGTGGCAGTGAGTGTTTCGCATTCCACCTGGCTGGTGACAGTCAGAGAGAAAGACGTCTCTAACATATTCCTGAATCCTTCGTGTTGCAGCCGCAGTCAGGTGGCAGGCTTTCCTCAGACCTTAGAGACACGTGTTGAAGGATAATTTAGCGTTTTTTTTTACAACCTGAGTCTTATTTTTGTAGTCTTGGCCATCAGTCCTATCCATTATAATAACATTGTGCTCACAGAGATGAATGCTGAGATCTGGGAACGCAGAGGCATTGCTGAAAAGTGGCCTTGCGCAGCAAAAAACAGGAGTAATCAGCTTCAAACAAAACCCCACTTTAGAAAAAAGACAAAATGAAGGCAAACGGTAAAACCATTACTGTCTGCTGTAAACATCCATCACAGATTGCAGACTGACTTTTTATTTTAATTTTGTATTACCTGCAAAAAAAGTTTTAGATTATCTGACTGAGCTGCTGGTTTGTTTTCAACCTGTATTCTCTCCTCATTAGACATTATTTTGACTGTTATCAGATTTCAGAAATCACATTGGGAAGTTTTATTGTTTTTATATTATATTTTAAAGGTCTAGTGTGTAAGACTGACAGGGATTTATTGGCAGAAGATGAAAACAAAATGAGATTTTGTGTTTTTATTACTGTAGAATGAGATTTATCTACAGAGGGCACAGATCCTCTTCCACATAGGCCGACATGTTGCACCACCATGTTTCCACAGCAGCCCAGAGCAGACAAACCACAACGCTGGCTCTAGATACAGCCTTTCGTATTTTGCTTGACTTTTCCAGGCACCAAGACAAGGTGTTTGCAGTCTGCAAGCCCTAAACTAAATTTGGGGGGGGGGGGGGGTCACTTCCTGCTCCCACTCCAACACAATGGAGGTGCAGAGAATTTTGTTTGAGGTTTTCACAGTTTAAAAAAATGTTGTCTTTGCCACCATATGTCATCACGTGCCCTCAAAAAGCATTTGGAAAAAATAAAATAAAATAACAGCAGAAAATATGTTGTTACCACAAACAGGCCTGATCAGCTACTCTGCTGAAGTTCATGTACACAGTGAACATTTTGCAGCTTTATACCTTTAAAAACTGAAAATACTCATCAATAATTCTGACAGTAGGTCCAAAAATAAAAAGTCTGAAGTGCTCAGAGGTTCAAACAAGTGTAAAAAGGTGCATTTTGGTAGGGAACACAAAAGTTCAAAAAAGAAGAAAGGTCCAAGGCGCTCGGCAGAAAGTTGAAAGAGGCTTTATTTAGATGGCGATTTCATTATGAAATTTGAAAAAACATACATCACAAGGTTGTGACCCAGCTATATATGTGTTGTCTATATTTTTAGAATTTCTGCCACTGCCTTAGACATTTTCTTCTTTTTAAAGCCTAATAATAGCTAACCCTGGTTTCACACAGGACTCCAGCACAAGTCTTCTGGGTGAAAGGTCCTGTATTTGACCCCCTACTTTGACTCTGTCACTCTTTATGCTACATCTCTTGACTTTCTGGCAGAAAACCCTGAAGGCAAATGTCTCCCATGTGCTACTAAAGACAGCTTAGATAAAGACTTTTGAGTCCTTCAAAAACCACAGGCTTAAAACAATGAGACAGGAATATAATTTACATGTAGACATACATAATGACAAAAACATGCTTTTTATATTGAAAGAAAATGGCGTCGAGTCACAGTGTGGACAGTCTGATCACGACCATTTCGCAACCAAATAAAGTGTCAATCAGATGTCGTATTAAAAAAAAACAATAACACATGCATTCACTTTTATCATAGCGATGATATGATCAGTACTTCTTGGTTTGTAAGAGAGAATCTGACTGGATCATTATAGAGAGGTGAAGTCCCTCCCCTTCCAGTGTGCCCCATGGGGAAAAAAATGAATGCTAATCAAGAGGAACTGGAGGGACTTTGCCCCTCTATTGGACATGGAAACGTCACCATCTGGTTATCAGCCTCATAACCACGGTGCAGTTTTTGGCATCTGGCAGCATTTTTGGCCAGGGACATATCACATGTCACCGTCCGACTAATGTTTGCCAGGTACTGTCTCCCGAAGAAATATTCCCTTTGAAAACTGGTGACAGTGTTTTCCAGAGTAACGAGGTCACACGATTCTGTAAAGAGATACTGCTGAATTTCCTAATGAAACTTTTAATCTTTCTTATAAATTTCATGAAAATCGCTCTTTAATCCACGAGGCTGACTTTGCGGGATATGTGTAAGAATTCCTTGCGACACCGAAGAATCAGGACTGACGTAAAACGCTGACACATATCCCCTGAAATTTCACAGTAAAAACGCAATCTTGCATCCCATCTAATCCCATCGACTCATCTATCTCTTGATCCCCGAAGCGAGGTGTGACACAGGAGCCGGGAAGCGGCAGCCGAAGCATGTTGGAGCTGGTCAAACTCCCAAGTGTGGAGGCTGGAAAGAATTAACCCTGCAATGGCTGTCTGGAGAACTGGGTGTGAGCTGCCAAATGGGTCTGAGAAGGAAAGATTTCCCTGCTGGTGTGTGTTAATTAGGCTCGAGTTAGTGGGGCCTGCTACAGCTTGTCTGGTGGTTGACCTGGAGAGACGGGATTACCTACTCCAGCTGCTCTCCTCCCTGCTGCCTCTCCTAATGCCACCTTTATTAAAGGGACAGGTGACACAGGCTCTGTCTCGCACTCGTCACAATTGAGCTGTTAAGCAGTAAGGTGTGTCACAAGCAGCTGGACGTAATGATAATGAAAGACAGATCCGTCAAGCAGTAGTAAAATCTCTGCATTTTTATTCAATATTTATGGTAACAGTCAGTGTTAAATGCGTAATATGCAACATTTTTCCTTAAAAACAATGCATTGCTTCATATTATTATAATCACTTGACCCACTAGAAGTGTGTGGTGGTGTTTGTATCTACAGAGATTCTGTTCTCTGCCTGTATTTTTTTTTATTTTCTCATTATTTTGCTGTGTTCTGGACAAACAAAACAAACAAACAAACATGTTTCCTTTTATCTAAATTTTTAGATTTTTTGGGCAGGGCATCTCTGCAGCACTACAGTACTTCATTAATAATGCTGTTTTCTCATACATTTAACCTTTTTCAGAAATTTGTAATTTGATTCTAGTTCTCCAATTTGGATATTGCACTTGGCCACACTGAGATTTTGATAACATCAAAACTTAAGCTCAATCTCACAAAAATTTTCAGAAAGCAACTGAGACTGAATTAAAAACTCATGTCAAAATTAACACTGCTGGAGCAGAATCCAAGCCAGACAGATCAAGAACTGGTAAAGTCTTGGCATTTTTACACAATATTCCTGGCAGAAAAATAATTCTCATCTTCCTGTATTTCACAAATCTAGTGGACTCTGTCTGTACACGCTGGAAGGAGTAATAGTGGCACATAAAACAGTAAATGGAGCAGATACAGTGGGCAGAGTCCATGGCGAGTAACCGGTGTTTGGTATGAGGGAACATAAGCGGGAACGATGTGGGTGTGAGCATTAACATTTGCTCTGCAGTTGAAAGTATCTGCATGCACATGAACAGTTGATGTAAATGAGCACAGCCCAGTGGATTCCAGCATACTGGTCCTCCTTGTAAAACCCAGCATTTGCTTATTGTCATGCAGGCGAGGCCATCCATGTCATTTCCTCTGAGAAAACCCACACACACGTATACACACACACACACACACACCTTGGCCCCCAGCTGACTGTGTGTGGACACCTGGTCTGGATCTAGAAGCTGGTGGCATTCCTGAGGGCTTAATTCCCCCAGATTAGTCCACACAATCCACCTAAGGGTTAATCAGCATGTAGCATCACAACCCACCAGCGTAACCTTTATGTACACCCACTCAAGTAGAAATGCCTGCAAGGATATGAAAATGAATGCTTACAAACACAGATGTAGAATGAAAATAAATACAAAGCTCCATAAAGAGCAAATTAAGCACTCGCTCCACAGTGCTTCCAACAATCCATTTTACTCATAAACTGTACGCCATGTGTTTGCTCTCTCCGAAAAGTTTGTTTGCCACCTCTGAGAAGCAGAAAAGATGCCATTTGCAGCATTTATGGTGTTTTGCTGACATGAGACATTTGCTCGCCCCAGCCTGTAGAGAAAGTCCCTGGATAAAGGGCTTTTCCCTTAAATCCCCGATAGCCTCCGAGCTCCAAGGAGGACTTAGCTGGCGACTGACAGCCAGGATGGGAGGTGGGACGGGGTTTGATGCTGGAGCTTATGACGGGTCTGCAGGGTTGGGTGAGGGGGTAGGTAAATATTTGGGCCGGCAGTTGTGGTTTAAGTGCTCCCTTTTGGCAGGTTGTGGGGCTGGTTGGAGTCAAGACCTATAGCGGAGCAGTTACAGTTATTCAGCTACAGGATATTCCTTCAGTTTGGGGATGTACAGCAGAGCCAGGGTCAACCTGATGTTAAAAAAAGCATTTGATACTGTAAGTTAGAGCTGTTCCTATACCAATACCACTATTGGAAATTGCCTCAGATACAATGTAAAATGCTGGTATATGTAGCAGCGAGTACACAAGGCTATGCACCAATCCACTACCATGTAATTTATTAAGCCTGAAACTGAGGATGGTGAAATCATGTTCAATGGCATTCATTTTCTGTATGAATTAGTTCATGTTTTACAAAAGATTTAATGAACCAGGTCACACAACAATGATAGCTATCATATCGTATCCCAGCATATCACAAAAAACAACAATGGTGTGTTGTGATTAATAACATCAAGACTGCTTTTTACAAAATTGAACCAGGAATCAAGGAACTGTCCTGGGTCCCATTCTTTTCAGTTTGTATATCAACAACATTCCTAGAGTATGCCCTAATAGAAGTCTTCAGATGTACGCTGGCCAGGGTTTGGGCCGATTGCCGATGACTGACCGTCACTGACCACTGAGCTTTCTTCCATCGTAACGTCATGATTTAAAAGTCTAGCCTTGTGTGTTTGAGGTTGCTTCAGAGTTGCTGTAAGGGAAGAGTTGTTGTTCAAATTCCGTATTGACATGTGGGAGAGAAAATATAAAGGAGCTGTTGCCACTGGTCATTGCACTACGTTACATCTCCATGTTATCTTATTAAAACTTACCAGTTAGACAAACCTGAGACGCTCGGATAACAGTGGCTTTGCTGTCCTACCCAAACTCCCCGAGCTGCGCAGATAACTAGAGGTGGGTTCAATCTTGAGCCCGGTGTGAATCGCTATTTAAGTGTGACTGAGAGCGTGCGAATATAGACAGAAAGTGTTGACAAGATATAAACTGTCTTTGATCACGAAGCCTAATGATACTCTAGAATTCTGTTGTTTACTCTGCAGACTAGAGTCTCTGTTTACAGCGACAAACAGAAAAATCTGCACTCTCTGTGTGGAAGCCTATTACCACTGAGTTAGTACTTCAATATAAGAAGACATTTTGTCATCTTTATTCAATTATTACTTTGAGAAAGTTTCTCATTTTAAGATGCTCACTTATTATTTTGAGATACTAACTCATTAGTATGTCATTATATAGACCAGGTGTCTGCACTTTACTCTCAAGAGTAATTTTCAATTTTCCTCAGACTTTTTTTGTTCAGAAAGCTCTAGCCACGCACAAAATTTAAAGAAAATGGTACAGAGCTGTAAACGCAAATAGTAAAAGTATAGCTAACACAATTTTACAGTTGGAGGATGTAAGAAGCACTGTATGCCTACAATGATATAAAATTTAAATTAACAGGTTAAAAAAGAGCTGTTATTAATTTCCATAACGTTTTTTGTCAAAGCCACGGGAGCCGCTGGAGAGGGGAAAAAGAGCTGCATGTGGCTCTGGAGCCGCAGGTTTCAGACCCCTGACAGACTGACCTCTGACTGACTCCCAGTGTCCCTGTGCTTATGAAATCAACCCCTTACCCTTCAGTTAAATTAATTACTTATGTGGGCTTAAAATCATTATTTTATTTCATGACCTCCTGCCCTTGTAGTTGGCCTTTGTGCCCTCAAAAAATTGACAACACCAAAGTGCCGTCGCCTCTAAAATGATTAAATTCTAAGCTTGATTAGGAGACAGGCCTGGTAAAGTCTTCATCTTTTGTGCTTTATTTTGTCTTGCTGCACTCAGCTTTTAATTACTTTTATGATATTTTGTTGTACTCAGTTAATCTTCTTTTTATTTCACCGTTTCAATCTCTTATTTTCGTAAAAGCCCTTCTAGGGACCATTGTTGAAATTAGCATCCACTATAAACACTATGATACATCAGATAGCTGTTTTCATTTTGTCTATGTATATTTTTCCTCTCAAATAACCATAAATAAACAAATAACAATAATGATGCTGTTTGCTCAAAGGTAGGATCTCATGCTGGAGACAGCGGGTTCTGTGTGGGTGGGTGCAGTTGGCTTTGGGGCCCTTGAAAGGCACCTTGCAGCTGCCCTCTGTGTGTGTCTGTCTGTGTCAAATGCTGTGTCCGGTGGTGAGGTCGGAGAATGCAACAACCACCTCCCGGCACGGCCAACGCAGGCTCCTACACACAGCTGTTCACCATACAGTCAGAACCACACACAGCACCTGTCTGCATGTGTGTGTGCATGCCTGTCTGTGTATGTGTGCCAGCCAGATCACACACACACACACACACACACACACACACACAAAGAATAGACCCATACTTCAGAGCGTGTGAACAGTGCAACCTCTGTGGCTCCTTTTTTCTGGTTCACACTTCAACCTCAGCCTGCTAAATCCCGCTTCCATCCCCCTCGACCCTAAATAAAGTCATATCCCTTCCTTCCCGAAAATGTCGACTTCCCCGTCAGCTCATTAACTTCATTACTGGGAACGTGACAAGGTCTTGGATCATCTGCGCGTTTGACTGCTATGTTTGGAACATTCATTAACGGAGCAGTGATGGATTTTCCCGAGATGTTATGGGATCAATGCTGTAATGAAGGGCAGAGTGTGTGGGAGGAGGCATTTATTATCATTATCAGAAGTAATAAAACTTCTGCCCCCTAACAATGGCCTCCCTCCCACACCAACTCAATGTCAGTGTTAGGCTCGGCCAGAAGTCCCATTCTTAATTGATGGAAGCATTGTTTTAATGGTGTCAAGGTGGCATTGTATTATATTCAGGCTTGTGAGTGTTAATTTAAAATGTATTCGGATACAATTAGTAATCTCATGTAGTCAGTCGCCAGTTACTTTTGGATTACTTCAGTAGCAAATATGGTGAAATTGTTTAGCCATGTTTAGAATAATAGTGGCAATTATGCAAATTTAAATGTGCTTGATTGGTCTGTGTAGCTAATGTTAGCTGTTGCTCTGTGTAGGTAACCTTAGTGGTTGGTCTGTGTTGTTAACATTAGTGGTTGGCTTTACCTGTTAATATTTCATTAATTAGCTGTTGAGTTCTTGGATATTCACAGTATTTTCACACCTGAAGGCAGAACTGTCACTGTACTGTGATGTTGTTTCTCTTTTCTGATTTAAAGACAAAATTATGTTAAAATTTCCACCCAGTGAAGCATCTTTTCACTAGAGGCCATGATGATGAACTGACTGTAAGATTAGTTTGTTTCACTCAGACCAGAGTGGTGCTGTGAGACTTGTGAGGTGGCAGTATGTCGTATATCTATTTTAAAATGGATTTTAAAATTATAATACTGCGATAATCATTATCTGATTAACTCTTCTTCTCTGTAACTGTAATGAAATACAGTTAACTTTTTTGGTATCCTAATTATGTAATCCATTACTCCCCAAGCTTGATTATACTCACATCGTCATTCATTTCATACACGAGACAGAGGGCAACTGTGGCACCATCAGCTCAAACCCAGGAACGTCTCATGCAGCTCTCTTATGTGAGAGCCTCGATCAGCCGGGCAGATTAAAACATTTAGATGGGAAGTGAAATGGGATCAATAAATAACGAGTCGAAAATGTCATGTGTGTCACTCAATCATCAGCAGTTTCACGTTGATATGGCAGCTTATCGCAGGCTGCAAATTACCCACAGCGCCGGCTATGAATATGATTAGCATTCTCATTTTCACCGAGAAAACTCTAATAAACACAATTACATTATATCACAATTTATTTCATACCTTTCCGTGCATTTGCTTGAGTAAATGTGGCAGTCATCAGGATTTCATCAAAGCAAACCAGATATTGTAATTTCCTTAAATTTAGAGCAGAAAACAAGTTATGACAAAATAGATTTGCCTCCCTCCTTGCCCTCATCTACAATATAATCGCATAAAAAAAAGGGGAAGCTGAAGGAGCAATATGTGCAAACAGAGCACAGGTCATTTCACTGCAAATTACTGATATATGTTTCAGTCTTACCTCCAGCCGGTGATTTAAACTGTCGCTGTAAAACTTGTCACCTTTCTCTGACCTTTGGTTAGGAGGAAATTTCTATAAAAGCAGCTGATGAAGTAAATTGGATGGCATAATCCTCAACTGCGTGACATGAAGCTCACCCGAAGAGCAGTAATGATAGTTTGACATTTGGATTTGTGATCGGATAGTCTTTAAAAAATGCAGATGAGGGGCTTGGATATTAATTCAAGTTGTAGACCTAGTGAATTAGATTAGTAGATTACACAGATACATAGTGTAATGCATAATTAAGTTATTTAATTGACTTGAAAAAACGTTCATAAAAGTACCCAAAAAAGACTTGACTTACTTTACAGTGATTTGAGTTGTAATTTGTGCCCTGCCTGTAATTGTAATCAACACAAAGTAACTAATGCACGGATAATTGATATAGCCTATGTGATATTACATAGTTTATTGTTTTATTTTATTATTTTTATTGCATGTTATAAAATACTGCTCCTGACTGCTGCGTTGTTTTGTTCTGCAATCGTAAAAACATAATTCAGACATTAATTGTCAGACATTTGATGCCAGGTTTTTTGCTACTTTTATTTATTTATTTTTTAAGAAGGAAAGCAGAGGTACTTTAATATAAAAGGCAAAACAAATTTTATACAAACAAAAAATCCTGTATACATCAGATTTATTATTTAATAAATCACATTTTTTCCACTAGTCATTTTTCTTTGTTTGTTAATATCGTGATAAATATCATATGTGGACTTTTTGTCGGAGTATTATCGTACCTTGAATTTTTGGTATTGTTACATCCCGACTGTCTACATGATTCTTTGACAAAAACGATTTCAGTTCGACTTTAAAGGCAAACTATTTTGGATTTTTCCACCAAAACAAAGCACAGACTCATACAAAAATAATCCCTCTCAGTCATCACCCACAACCCACCAGAAGTGTGTGACGGCTCTCGTATTCGCAGAGACCCCGCCCTTGATTTACCATATTTTACCTTTAAATTTAAAACAGATACCTGAGACGAAATGCATTAAGGTATCACTTACAGAGAAAGTGTTTCATGTGTAGCATATTTTGTTATGTTCAAACATGCCATTTGGTGTTTACTCTAATCCAAAAGGCTTAGCACCAGAGTGAGTGAACAGATTTTTTGACATGGGTGGCCCCGGTGGATACGGCTGAGTTGGGGATTTGGAGAAAGGGGTCTCAATGTAGATTGGAGGACACGAAGCTTCTCAACAGGACTGCACAGTCAGGTGACAAATGGTGCCCCAGGCCAGCCAAGTGACAGAAATGGCCTCTTAATCAATCAGAGGTCACTGTGGAGGTTCAGTCCAGACTGCCCCCACCCTGAGAGGCAGCCATCTGATAGAACACTCACTGCCAAGCCACAGAGCACACAACCTCTCCTGCTTGTTAGCACAGCGCTGCTGCTGCTAATGTCGTCTCATCAGAGCTGAAACATGGAGCACTCGCAGCAGAGATGTCTTTGTCTTTCTTTTGCTTGTTCATTACGCTAAGTCAATTGAGCTGTCTTTGACGTGCTTAAATTCAACTTGGCAACTTTTTAATTTTGTACCTTTTATTATTCTAGATGCGTCTCCTTAAAGGTCCGGTGTGTAAGATTTATGAGGATTTATGGGCTGAAAATGGCAGGAATTGAATATACTATTCATAATTATGTTTTCATTAGTGTCTAATCACCTGAAAATAAGAATCGTTCTGTTTCTGTTACCTTAGAATGAGCGGTTTATATCTACAGAGGCTGGGGAGGATTAATGCCCGGGCTGCAGCCTAGGGTGTGCAAGGGCCCTGGATTGGCCAGAATATTTTAAATTATTTATTATTATTTAAATTTACTTCACAGAAATAAAGTGACCCCTAGTGGCCCATAAAAACATTTTAAAAATTAAGCAGCTGATTGGGTAAAGGCTGTCTCAATAAGAGTGTGTATGCCAGTGCGTCCTGAGTGAATGTGTGTGGGCAGAATAATTTTGCTCGAGCACTTCTGCACATGGCACTAAACTCCTGTTTTGTTTTGTTTTTTCTGGTAAAGCATGGCAGCCCCACTCCAACAGAAGCCTAGGGGCCCATGACCACCTTAATCTGCCACTTCCTACAGTTCCTGAATCAATTTTTAAATTGCTGAATCAAGTTTATGTATACATAAATAACAGGTGCTTAATCTGTTAGCTTGGTGCTAACACATAATGGGAATTTCCATTATTGTGCCAACAGAAATTAGCATTGTTATTGCAAAAATATTATCTTGGCAAATGGATCCATTTTACTTCACATGCATAATATAAAACATGTGTGCTCATGCTGTCAGGCATATATTTCTTATGTTCTGTGGTAACAAGCTAGTAGCTGCTGACTTCACATTGTCAGCTCAATCTGTAACCCTGGCTTCAACACTCTGCCAGCTACAACAAACTCAAAGGGTCAAAACTCAAACTCAAAACAGTTAGTTCAAAATATAGCCAGGGGATCTATTAACATATTATATTAACATAATATTTACATATTAACATATTATTGAATTTATTATTTTCTTATGGTGCCAGCTAAATGAGCAGGAACAGCTAAATGTAACAGTTTACCTCTAAAAGTATAGCAATGATACTACTGAAATGAAATTCAGAAAGACTGACTGACTAACTGTAATGTGCAATGATTTTGGAAATATCAGTCATATATAGTAAGAAATGTATGATTCATCTTTTCCCCATGGTCTAGTGTTAAAAAAGCAAACAGAAATCATATTTTTGTTTATTTTTGCTTATAGAGACATATATCATCAGTTATATTTATGAAAACAAGGCACATCAAATGTTAGTCAGTCTGCCTGAGTTTTATCTCAGCAGCATCACTGCTGTACTGCATATAAAAGTGGTAAATAAAATACTTTTTGAAGTAATTAGATCTTCCTGCTCATGAAATTTGTAATTAAAATAAGATATCAGGCCAAAATTAATAGAGCCCCTGAAAACTGCAGACAGCACAAAGAACCTTTAAATTAACATTCCATCACATATTGATCTTTGAAAATGCTCATTTTGGGTTTGAGTTTTAATCCTTTGAGGTTACTTTAGCCAGAAATATATACCTGAACGTAGGAGCACACACACGTACGTTCACCTAAGTTTGGAAGGGGAGGGTGAGACGAGGTGTTTTCAAACTGTAAGCTCACTACTAGATGCTACTAAATCCTACACACTGGTCCTTTAACTTGCTCTGTTGGGTTTTCATATTCTCAAATGATGATGTCATAGCAAAACATCCAAGGCCATTTCTGGCCACCACCCCAACCTTTAAGCCTGCAGCCCCCCATCCTTGACATACGGCCATCTGCAGTGGCATTTGAGGCAGTAAATAAGGGAGTGGAGGGGTAGTGCACTCTCTGGTAGGCCCCACCTAAGGCCAAGCCCTCGCATTCTCCTCTGCACCCCGAGGCCCACCCTCACACACCCCCTGGGGCTGACCTACACGCTGCAGGGTCCCCAGGGGAGCATATCAGGCTTTAGGAGTAGCACAGGCCTTCTGTCCTCTGTCTACCCCTCCACCCTCCACGCATATCACCCCACTCTCCCACCATCCGCCTTTCCATCACCCAACATCAATACATTCATCTGTCCACCCTTAACACCAATCCAAACATACACTTAGTCTCAAGGACCTTTGTCACGCACCCATCTGCTCCACTTCTATTACTGCTATGTCTGTACATATGTCTCAATTTAATTATATATTGTCCCATTACTTAAATATGTGATTTATTCAAGTTCACAGTTTCTAATAAAAGAAAGAAAAAAGCCAACATTTCTCATGTTGAAGGGACAGTTTGGATTATTTGATGTGGGGTTGTATTAGCTACTTATCGATAGTCAGTACATTACCTCCATCCTTACATGTTACATGCCAGCAAAAAGTATTTTAGCCACATAAAAAAGGTCCAGGTAAAAAAAAAAAAAAAAAAAGCATATCACTTTAAGAGTAGGCTATATTTAGAATATATTCACCACTTACCGTTGAAGACGCAAACATTGCTCTCTCCAAGCCAACCAAACTCCATAAGCAAAAGCAGTAATTTTACCTCACAGAACACAGTAGTTCCTGCTCTGCTGCTGTCTCGTGTTTTAATTTTGTTTGTGCTATTTTGTGACTTTGGTGAGTCTGAAACAATCCTTTTAAAACACGGAAGTCACACAGTAACACAAACAAACTTACAGACTGAGGCAGTGGTAGTCAAGCAACTAACATGTTCTGTCAGGTAAAATTAGTGATTTCGCTCATGAAGTCTGGTTGGTTTGGAGAGAGTGATATTTTGCCTTATATAACAGTGGTTTCTCATCAGATAAGGCTGTCTGACGGCAAAGTAAAGTGGTGAAAACATTCTAAATATAGCCTACTCTTAAACTGATATTGATTTTTTTTTGGAAGTTGCAAAAATACATTTTGTTGCTGACCCTGTCCAGTATATTGCATAGCTTCCTTGATGATGCCTCTCTCTGCTGGGGGCGTGCCGACCTCCATACTGTAACTAATACACTGACTATTGATACTGCTATTCAAATAATCCAAACTATCACTTCAAAGTCAACGTTACATCAGGAAACCAACCTTTGGAAGACCTTTTACAATCCTCGGGTGGGTGACATATCATGTTAGTTGCAAATAAATTACACTACAAGCAGACTGAGAATTGTCAGAGCCAACGGGGGTGCACCAAAACCCATTAAAAGCCACTGAAATGGTGTCACATTGCCATTACACCCATGATAAAACTGTCAGTTCACAGGAAAAAAGACCAATCAATACGCCCACCAATCACCAGACACCCACAGATCCATACATGTATTCACCCATCCTGACAGTCACTACCTGCATCTGCGCAAACCTTCGACACATTGATCCATCCGTCTTCCGCCTCTCCCTGCCATAATAAGATGCTTGTGCTGATTCAGTCCCCACAGGATACAGGGACGTCACACAGAACTAACATAGGACTGACAGGAGCATTGAGTGGCAGGATTGAAGCACGAGAGGCGAAAAGAAAGGGAAGGAAATTCACATAAATGAGTGACCCTGGAGAAAAATGGAGGAAAAAGAAAGCTGTCAACTGAAGAGACTGGATATACAGGTGGGAAGTAACTAAGTACAAATACTTTGTTGCTGTACTTTAGCAGATTCTTCCAGTATCTGTAGTTTACTTGAGTATTTATTTTTCTGACAACCCTTTACTTTTATTCCCTACATCTCAACACATATCTGTATTTTTTTTACTCCTTACATTTTCAAAACAGGCCTGTTTATTGTTAACGGGGAAAGATTTATTATTTTTATTTTGTGTCATTGCACGCCACCTTCACAACATCAAGACTGACTTCAACCTGAATGGGTAGAAGAATAACACATAGACAAGACGATTCCTTGGTGTATCCATCAGTGCATATCAAGCATGACAGATGCAACATAACTAAACAACATAAGACAAAAAAGAATATAAAAGACGAAAAATGAGGTGAACAAGACATAAAAGACAGTAACAAGACAAAAAAGATGCAACAAGGTAAGAAATACAGTGTGTAACAAGATGAAAAACGACGTAAAAGATGTATCAAGATGATAACTAACAAGACGAAAAAGACAAAACAGTGACGTGAGCAAGAAACAAAAAAAGAAGGTAAAACAAATAACAACGTAAAAGATGGAACAAGATGATAAAAGACAGAGCAGGATGATAAAGGACGTAATAAGACAAAAAAAAAAAAACGTAACAAGATGAAAAACAACATAAAAGACGTGGGGCGGATGTTTAGCTCAGTGGGTAGAGCGTCTGACCCATGTATGGAGGCTGTTAGTCCTCTGCAGTGGCCGCTGGTTCGAGTCCCGCCTTCGGCACTTTGCTGCGTGTCATCCCCCCTCTCTCTCTGCCCCGTTTCCTGTCTAATCTCTGGCTGTCCTATCTAATAAAGGCAAAAATGCCAAAAAAAATAACTTTAAAAAAAAAGATGTAACAGCATGAAAAACTAACATGACGAAAAAGACATAACAACGTGAACAAGACACAAAACAAACAGAACAAGACAAAAAACAATGTAAAAGACATAACAAGACAAAAAAGACGTAACAAGATGAAAAAGATGCAACAGGACGAAAAACAACCTAAAGATAAAAAAGACATAACAAGACCAAAAACAACATAAAAGACAGAACAAGACAAAAAAAAAAAAAAAAATATAAGAGACATAACAAGACAAAAAAGACATAATGAGATGAAGAAGACGTAATAAGATGAAAAACAACATAAAAGATGTAGCGAGACACAAAAGACGTAAACCAGACAAAAAACAAGACAAAAAAGATGTAACGACACACACACACACACACACAAAAAATGCGTAAAGGACTTAACAAGATGAAAATTACATATCCAGACAAAAAAGACGTAACAGGCGAAAAAGACAAAAGAAGGAGACTCGACTGTGGAGAAAAAGTGAGGTTCAGTTAGTTCACAGAAACAGCTGGTAAAAACGTCCTTCAGACGGCAACTTTTTACTTTAATACTTAATACATTTCAGAGCCTGTACTTTTTCACTTTTACTTAAGGAAAGAAGTTTAATCACTACTTCTACTCTTTTTACACAATCGTCTGTACTTGAGTAAAGAATGTTTGTACTTCTGCATGAATGACAGACTAAACTCTATCAGCTGAGATAAAAATGAAGAACTATAGGGGGCCTGAGGAGGAGAAGGCTTCTGTCAAATGAAGAGACTGCATATCGAGAAGTAGAAACTCAAATAAAAAGAGGAAGAGGGTGGGACAAGTGAGGGACAAGCGGGGACAAAGACATGCAAGAAGTGCCAAACTGGGATCAGGCAGATCAGCAGTGCAAACTAGTGTTTCCTGTGTGAGTATTGAGATGCAGATCCACTTTCTCAGCTCATAATGGGGGCTGTCAGGAGTGTGTGTGTGAGGGAGTGTGTGTGAGGGGGTGAGGATCTTCATGAGGGAGAGATTCTCACACATCTGTTAACCTGCTTCTCTAATGGGGTGCAAATGGGCCTCCATTGTCGGGGCCTCGCCGACCTGGTTGGAATGACCTGACACGTTCAATGACGACTTCGACTTCGCATGCATACGAGAACACGTCCTCACAATGATGTTTACACACTCGTGTAGAATGCCTAATGCCTACGTATAGATCTAAATCAAACAAAACCAGGATAAGGACTTGATATTAGAGATTTATTGTGTTTATAGTCCACAATTATGTTTGCAGTATTAAGAGAAGATAAGATGTACCTTTGTTGATCCAGCACTGAGGAAAAAAAGTAGCTGTGCAAGGTGAAAATGTATTTAAAAAATAAAATAAATAAGATAAGATGAAATAAGAATACTATGCACTGGGACTGCAACTAAAGATTATTTTCATTGTTGATTAATCTGTCAATCATTTTTCTAATTAATTCATTGGTTGTCTGGTCTGTAAATTATCAAAAGATGAAAACAAAAAGTTGATCAGTGTTTCCAAAAGCTCAAGATGTCATCAAATGTCTTGTTTTGTCCACAAACCAAAGATATTCAGTTTACTCTCATGGAGGAGTAAAGAAACCAGAAAATATTTACAATTAAGAAGCCGGGATCAGAGATATTAGACTTTTTTCTTAACCAATTACTCAAACTGATTAATTGATTACCAAAATAGTTGGTGATTAACTTAATAATTGATAATTAATCAACTAATTGATTAAATATTGCAGATCTACTGTATTGTATACAATAAATGGATCTGCGTGTATATAAATGAATTCCTTGGGATCAATAAAGTATTCGTATTCGATTCGTATTTCGTAATATAACATATATACATGCAGTGTTTCTCAAATGGAGGTAGTAGTGCCTCTATAGGTACTTTGGAGTACTGCAGGGGGGATGTTTTTTTAAATGTTAATTTAAAAAAAGTCATGCATAATTCCCCAAATAATTATCCAATACAAAATGTAGTAAAAAATGTAAATGTAAGCTTGATCACACCACATTTTATATTCAGTATTCCTGTTTTCAATGCAAGCATTAAACACACAATATGTAAATTTAAGTGATGTGGGATCATGGGAGTTCTTGCCTCTGTTTTTAAACAACAAGCACAGCTGATGAAAAACTATGAGACATGATTCAGGTAGAAATCATGTTCATGGATGAGACGAGACATGTTTGGTCACGTGCACCGACGTATCCCGTGTTTTCCTGGAAGTTATAGCAACTAGCAACTAGCTAGCCACTAGCTAGCCACTAGCTAGCATGAAGCATGTTAAGTGTTTCTCTGAGTTTGAACATTGTCGGAAACATTTGGGATAATTTAAGTCCGCAACTCAACAAAATATATAACATATGTCCAGCAGTTTTTCAATCAATATTGCAACTAGCTTTAACAGCTGAAAACTGTAAACTGCTGTGAAACCTCAAAGAAGAAGAAATCAACAAACACAGTCACGTTCACTGTGAGCTGGAAGCCCGTTTTGGTATCGAATGATAGATGAAAATCGAGAAAATATGTTTATGGTTGACATGTTTTTGTGATACAGCTGAAGACATGGAGAAAGAAGTGAAAACAGAGCCAACAAAATACCATCAGTATCAGGAAGAATATGTTTTAATAGCCTTCACCTCAACGAGATGAAACTGACGGTGCAGCACTGCATTGGATTTTTTTCAACCCCAAAAAAGTTTTGTGCTGGCCAGGGTGCAGGCTACTTAACTGAAAAAAATATTTTAAAGAGGGTAAATTATTGGAAAAAGTTTCAGAACCACGGCGCTAGAATATGTGCAGAATGTGGGTTTGAGGAGATATTTAGAGCTGCGACGATTAGTTGAGCGAAAGAAAATTAATTGCCAAGTAGTTTAGTCATTTTTCAAGCAAAAATATCAAACATTTGCCGGTTCCAGCTTCTTAATTTTAAAGATTTGCAGCTTTTCTTTGTCATTTATGATGGTAAATGAAGAGTCTTTGAGCTTTGGATAGTTGCCTGGAAAAAAAGAAGCATTTGAAGACAACATTTGGGCTTTAGGAAATGATGATGAGCATTTTTTAATGTTTTTTTAATTTTTTGACCTTTTATTAGAGTTAGTAGACTATAAAATTTATCACCAACTATTTTGATAGTCAGTTAATCATTCTGAGTCATTTCTTAATTTAAAAACATGTCTCTGATTTAAACTTATCAGATGTGGACATTTTCTGGTTTCTTTACTCTACTATAGCAGCAAACTGCATATCTTTGGATTGTGGACAAAACAAGACATTTGATGATGTCCTCTTGAGCTTGGGAAAAAGTGGTCAACATTTTTCACCATTTTTTGACGTTTTATGGACCACAAAACAATTCAAGTCAGATTCATTTAAAGTTTTAAAGTAACTGTTAAACTTTTTCTCTGCACTTTACTTTTGTCATTAATAATTTCTGCACTTTTTGACACATCGGCTGCATGATGTTGCTGAATTGGACCGAGATGTGTCTTTAAACCATCCCTCTCTTAAATCCAAACATGTCGAAAGCTGTGTTTTACTAAGCGGCCACAACTCAGCTGAAATGATTTTAACTGGGCGCTCTTGTCTTGCTGACTTGGAGTTATGGGGGATGGGGTTTAACAGAAGGAGGGGAGGGGGGGTGCAATACGGGGTCACACAGGAGGAGAACTGGGAGGGGGGGTCGCTTTTTCCTTTCTCTCTCTCTCTCTCTCTGGGCTCTAGGAAAGAAAGGAAGGAAGCCAGAGAGCAAGGCAAGGCAGGCAGAGAGAGGAGCTGCTCCAAACCAACTGAGGAGAGATGGATGGTGGGGGGAGGGACTGGAGCAAGAGCGCTGCTTATTGGTAGGCTGTGTTTCTCTCTCTGTGGATGGATTGACTTAGCACGGGTCGAATTACACCATTTGCCGTGCATTAGTTTGTTTTTTCTCCAGCCAGAGAGGAGAAGTTGATTCACTACGACGCGCTCAGTCATTTTTGTGGGGGATTTTACAGCAACGCAAAAAAGAGGATACAAAATAAGCGATTCAGATGAGGTGAGTTGTTTTCTTCGTGGAGACACACTTTGTTGCGCCGCATTACGCAGTGAAAGTCAGAGAGGAGAAGTCTGTGCTGGGATACAAAATATTTCTTCTGACCACGTCGCTATGCTGCTCTGCAAAACTGATGCTTGCATGACAGAAATAGTTCAGGATTATTTTTTACTTGTGCTTCAGTCAAATATACTGTCCATTCATTGCTTTTTTACCGCTGGCAGCATTCATGCGTCCTTCTGGCGCTTATAAAACCTAATCTAAACTGTTTACTCACCTCCTTTCTTTGTGAGGCAGTTCGCTCTCCTATTGAAGCTGTCAGAAATCTTTATTAAAATAAGGCAGTCGCATTGTTAAGCCACTAAACTGGTGAATCCAAACTTAAGCGAGCGTTTTCTTTTAGGACAAACCAGCGCAGAGAGGAGTTTTGCGTAAATCTAGTCCATTTTTTTGTCATTCTGGTTCTGTATCACGCTCTCTATCAGTCCACACGCCCTCTCCTTATTCCAAATCAGCGTTAAATCAAGGATTGCACATGAAGTCGTAGTCAGAATCGCGCGTCGTTAATGTTTATGTCTTTTCCCTCTGCTTTGTAAAGTTAATAGTAGTGGAAAGGGGGCTGGTGTATGGCTGTATGAGAGGGAGGGGGCTGTGTGGTCGTGGCAGCAGCAGAGCTTTTTTTTTTTTTTTCTTTTTTGAAGATCAGTCATCAGAGCGCACACAGGGGCCCGGGGACGGTCGGAGACACAGAGCAGAGAGCAGTGCGAAATGCTCCTATGTGGCGAGCGGAGCTGAAATCTGTGCGCAAAACTGGATAATTTAAAAAGCAAAGTGGGGTCCGAGTGGAACTGAAAAAAAAAAACAGGAATATCACAACACATGCTGCTGCTGGGTGTTTTCTCTTAAATGGATTACCTGAGGAATACGATATTCAGTCGGATTGACCCATTCATGAGTGAATTCGGATACTCAAGGTAGGTGTCCACGGTGGATTTTAATCATTGATAAAGTGTTTTTTGCTATTTTTAGGATACAATCTGGGTTGGATTATTAAGGTGGACCTTGGATTTAATAAAGGACATCACTACTGTTTTAAATTCCACCCGGAGAGCCACTTTGATTTTAGATTTTTTTAAAGTAAAATATACAAATTTTAAGAGATAATGAGAGACCGACAGTGAAATCAGAGCCACGCCAGCTTGTGATGGTCTTTAACAGAGCTTTCACGCAGAGAAGTGTCCTTATTTTGCCACATTTTCACTCATATGAGCTCAAATCTTCTATGATTTATTGTTCAGAGTTGCACTAGATGGTTTAAAGCACGGATTTGAGTGTTTTCTGTCTCAAAAATCAACTTAAAATAAAAGGTAACCTGCGCGATTGGACGGACCATGCTGGCAAACGCACTGTTAAAACAATAAAAGACGAGCAGGACGCGCAGGTTGACTTGACTGCTCACTCTCTCATACCTTTGATCGATTTTACGTATTGCCTGTTTCATTATGTCATTCTTTTATTATCGGATAATAAATTGGGAGAAGCGCTCGTAACCTTTTTGGAGGCAGAGCAGAGCGAGAGCCCAGCCCCGTCCGTCCGTCGTGCATGCATTGGGTAGGTGCTTCTGCTGCTGTGTGGTGTGTGTGGAGGCAGTTAAACGCAGCCCCATCACTGTTGTCAATCCACCGCTGTCCCCCGTGTCTTTGTTGTCTTTTGTATGAGTCCTACATGTGGACTAAAGGGGTCTGAAAAGATTTACCACGGATAAAACTTGAATGCCTTTACGCCCCGGTCCTGCACAATGCAAAAGCATTAGAGAGTCCGCGGGCTGCCTCTGCGTGGATTGTGTGCGCAAAAAAAAAAGAGGAGCGGAAGAAATACCCCACGCAAAAAAAAAAAAAAAAACTTGAAAAATGACCAGCGATTGAAAGACGAGGAGCAGAACAATGATAGAAGAAAGAAAAGCTGACCAGAACGGTTCGTTTGTTTCGCGTAAGTGTGAGCAGGTTAGAGCAGTTTTACTCTAATTGTTCTTCTGTGTCTCCTTATTTGAGAAAATCTGTCCAAAATTAAGATAACGAGCAACCAAATAAGCAATCAAAGGTCTTATGCTAAATTGTCACTATAGACTATTCTGGCGTGCCAAATTTATCTTTATAAAGGACACAAGTGCACACTTATATTTAATTTTAGTTCGTTTATGGTTAAAAGTATTTTGGTGCTATTCTCAAACCAGTGAAGTCGCCTTTAGGGTTCTCACAGTACCAGAATTTCAAGCTCCGATATAATATTAGTACAAAATAGTTATGCTCAACACCTCTTTAGATGCTTTGGTAAAAAGAAAAAGTCATTGGTACAAAAATAGGATCTTTTTTCATTTAAAACGTTAAAAAAACAATTTGGGATCAAGACAGTACATCTATCTATCTATCTATCTATCTATCTATCTATCTATCTATCTATCTATCTATCTGTCTGTGCTGGTGCAGAAAAAGTCACAGATTTGATGCTGGACAATAAAGACAGAACTGAGGTCTTGATTGAGCATTTGGATCTTTTTTTTTTTAATGTTTCAATACTTTCGATCCTATAATTACCAGATATTGGATCGTTTTAAAACGTGGTGTTGAAAAAGTATCAATACTTTGATGCTTTTGCCAGCCTTAGTCTCCTTACAGAAATTAAGATGGAGCAAATTTGTTTAAAGACCTAAACCAGATGTGAACATCTCCCTGACAATCTGGAGTAAACACGGGCTCAGTTCCTTATAACTTGATATTGACAGGGAGCGCCGCACTCCAGCCAGGTCAAACAGCAGAACCAGCCGTGGGTTCCTTTGACAGCACAGCTGGCTGATGTGCCTCATTTCGCCTCACTGGTCGCGGGGTCAGAACTCAGTGACCAGAACGATCACCGTTAACCTCCACTACAGCCGGCCGTAACCCCGGAACAACCGCCATTAAAGCGTACAGCCTGATGGTCTACCTAAACTGCTGCTCGGAAATCAGGTTGTTCAGCGCTAAATTGGCAGAGTGGTAAAAGTTTGACCCTTTGTGCAGCGTTTGGAGTCAAGATGTTTATTATACAGTTTGCTTTGTTCCGTCAGGACCCACAGAACTCCTGAACATATAGGTCCACTGACCGGGGGTGGGGCTCTATTGTGTTGACTTGCCCAAAGCCCCTTTTGTTTCCCGGTCACACCTGCAGCTCAGCCTCCTTTGTGCTCCACTATAGTAGAACTACTGCTGAGAACAGCCTTTCTCCTGTTTCACTCCTCCTCTCCTAAAGGTAGAAAAGAAAGGGAGGGAAGCTCGGTTTAGGGTGGCACAGCCCTCTCCCTCTGCCAAATCTCTGAAGCAACAAGTCCAACCAAGCCCCTCCGAAGTGATCCTTAGGTAAACAGCACGCGATTAGGGGGCAGTGGTTATTACTGGAGGGGGAGAAAGAGTAGTAATCATTTCTGGGCCTATGTGGCTGCTCTAATCATCTGGCCGGCTCTTTTTCCTGTGTGGCTGCATCTTGATTACTTTCTCAGAGACACAGCTGAGAGCTGAGACAGCCGTCTTATAGGATGTGTCCAGTTTTGGACAGTCTGTGTGCTTACTGGAGATGTTTGGATACCATTTTTTCCTTTCAGACACAGACTCCGATATCTGAACCTTATGTATCAACCGATTCTGAGTACCAGTACGATACCAGTGCTTTTTACTAGCTGTTTACTCCTCAGCCTGTATGGACTTGGTGTGATTGCTATCATCGTCATGGCCTGGCTCAGGTTAAAGCCTTTGCAAAGCATGAACAAATTCAAGCAGAGAATAAACACCATTGAACACGGCTTAACCATCCTCAGTACGTAGACTTGCGTACTCGCCAATACTGATATCAGCATTTCAGGCTGTATCGAAGGCATCGGAACAACTCTAATGCTTACACAAGCATTTAGACAGACGTACACCAAGAGTGCAGTTGAGATGCAATGATTCGTTGATTAATCGATTAGTCAACTATTTTGATAATTGAATAAATGTCAAACATTTGCAGGTAAACATGAGGATCATTGTCAGTAAATGAAGCATCTTTGGGTTTTGGACTGTTGGTTGGACAAAAGAAGTCACTTCAAGATTGAAAGAAAATTAGTTGCTCAGTAATTTGAGAATCAATCAAGCGTTTTCAGTCATTTTTCAAGCAGGTTCCAGCTTCTTAGATGTGAGGATTTGCTGCTTTTCTGACACTAAATGAAGAGTCTTTGGGGTTTTGACTGTCAGTTGGACAGAAGAAGCAATCTGAAGACGTCACTTGAGTTTCTTATAAATTGTGATGAGCATTTTTGACAATTTTTGACATTTTGTTGACTAAAGGCTTAATCAGTTAGTTGTGAAAACAATCGTTAATTGGAGCCCTCGTGTGGAGTGAACTCCAAGGATGTCTGATTTCCTGTGCTGTTTGTTTGCAGCTCAGTGTCACAATTCTCCAAACCTTTGATTCAATTGACTTTTCATTTTAGGTCATGATTCGATTCACTATGCCACTGGTAGACTATTGAATCTTGTTTGGTCTGATCAACAGATTATTGGTTTTATGCGACGCTGTGCTGTCTTTCAAGTGTGTTTTCTTTCTTTGGACATGTGCTGGATGCAGGAGTGGAGAGATTAAATTTTTTTTTTTTCGATTTAATATTAAAATTGTGACATCCTAAATTTTGCTCATTGATTAAATGTTTCAGTCATTTTTCCATCAAAATTGGCAAATATTTGCCGTTGCCACCTCCTTAAATATAGATTTGCTGCTTTCTTTGTCATTTCTGACAGTAAATGAAGAGTCTTTGGGTTTTGGACTGTTGGTTGGTCAAACCATTTTGATAATCAATTGTTCGTCTCAGACAGACATTTTTTCCAGGCAAAAATGTCAAACATTTGCTTGTTTCTGCTCCTGAAATGTCAGGATTTGCTGCTTTTCTGTCAGTAAATGAGGAGTCTTTGGGTAATTTGGACCGTTGGTTCAACAAAAGAAGCAAGACGTCACACTGGGTCCTGGGGAAACTGTGATGACATTTTGTGGACTAAACATTTAATATTGAAGATGATCAGCAGAATCTGTAATAAAAATAATCGTTAGTTGCAGCCCTGGTGTGTGGAGTGACATGCCTGAAACTGAACTCATGGGCTATCTGATTTCCTGTGCTGTTTGGTTCACAGCTCAGTATGGTGCACCATGACAAGTCAAGCAGCCTCAAGCGGCATTCAAGCAGCCATTGTTCTGCTGGGATTACATCCACCCATCACATCCACACACAACTTTGGAAAACCTCACGCACCGCTGTTGTTTGCCATCCTTTTATTAGCCCCCCCCCCTCCCAACTCTTCCCAGTAGGACTCCCCTGCGAAAACACATCCATGCAGCGGTGCAGAGGAGGAGGTTATGGCTGACACATGTCACTGAAAGCACAGCTAAACGGGAGAATATGTGTTAATCTGTCATTTTAGGCTTGGAACGCTAAATCTTCAGCTGTAACTACCCAGAATTTGGGCTATACAGATCCCCCCCTACACCCACCATCAGTGGAAACAGCAATCCAGCAGCAGACCCCCTTCCCCCTCCCCCCTCCCCGTGTTTAACACCATGGGCCCGAGCCAACAACATCAGCAGGGAAAGTGCGTGGTTGTAGGACATTGAAAAGCCTGTAATAACAGAGGTAGAGTGAGGCCAGGCTGAATGGCACTGAGTTGCGTGACAAGCCCAGCGTCTCTAGGCTTGTTGGGGCCTATATGTGCATGCACACACATACACACATTCAAATTCACACACATTCACACACACACACACACACAACTGGAGGGCAGGAACCAGAGAACGCAAAGGCATAGTCAATAGAAAACATGCTGGGCTCACTAGAGATTGAGAAGTAATTTTAGATCGCTGACCTCTGGATGTCTTCTGTTTCTGTTTTACATTAAAGTTTCGGAGGAAAGCCTTCGCCTCCGCAGTACGGCTATTACCGTGCAAGGAATCATGGGAGATTGGAGCCGAGCTTCAGCGTTTTTCTCCTGAATTGTTTAGCGAGGGAGAATGGCAGGAAAAAAGCGAGCGTGAGCTCACGAAGAGGCGATATAGAGAGCTGGAGGACTCTAAATTCTGACTAGCGAGGAAATGATTTACCTGTGAACACGCGGCCAAGTTGGGGCTGGAAGCACAGCCTGCAGCCTGTATGATAGCACTATAGAACTGAAGTGTGGAGCTTGGTTTATTTACCTTTCATAGTGCTCTTTTTTTTTCTATTGTTATGCGTTTGGTATCTATTCCTGTCCCCGGCCTCTCCTCGAAACTCAGCAATTTATTGCCTGGGTTTTAATACAGCATCTCTCTTGGTGCGAGGACGTCTGAAGCAGGTAGTAAAAAAAAAATAGCTGCAATGCTTTTAAGGAACACACTGCTGTCTCTTTCTGCCGAGCAGGATCATCACTTCTCGTTTAGATTAAGTTGCTGACAGTTGTTCTTTCGTATAGACCTGGAAGCCCGTGTGCATACATCTGTGGATCATTTGTATCCAGAGATTCATTTGTGTCTAGATTAGAGTGCAGTCGAGGCTCCAGCATCACTGATGTTTGTGGTTATAGGAAGAGAAAGCGACCCTCTGGCCCTCGTACAATCCCTCTGTTTTGTCAAAACATGAAACCTGTAATTTTACTATTAAGTGGACTAATTGAGACGAAGCGTTGTCTTGTCCAGTCCTTGTATTAGTCACTCATAATGACAATGCTCTTTTAAAGGCCTCAGTATCCCACAGAGTGCTGAATAGCCATGATTACACACTGATGATGACTAAAACATGCTGGCATTCCCTCTCCAACACTTCCATTATTTTTAGTGACACATCATCATACAGCAACCAAAAATGGATTATCAGTGCCTGGAAAAGATGCCGTGTGCACGTGTAGGCTTCAAAGCAGTGCGGCCAGTTTGTATGTTATGTAATCAATTGACACTGACCAAAGGCTGACATATTGGATCAGTCAGCGACTACTTATACTAGAGTTTTCATGACACCAGAATTTTTAACTTCAGTACAATACAAGTATAAAAACGAGGGATGATACCTCTTTCAATACCACAGAAAAAAGAAAATAGTCCCAGCCAAAATAGGATACTTTTTTCCTTTTTCATTGTGTATAATGCGATACGATACTTATTTCAACCCCCAGAGGGGAACCTAAATGTCACCATAGCATTCACATAGGATAGCAACAGGCAAGAGAAAAGTATATACATCTCACGGTAGTACAACATAAGTGTACTACATAAGTGCACAGCAGCACAATAAAATAAAGTTACCATCATTGAAACTGTACTCAGTGGTTGTATTTCATGGGTACCAACATTAGCACTGAACACTGTTGGGTTTTGCAGCTGCAGTACAGCTGGCGGTACACAAAAAGTAGGCTGCAGCTTACAGTTATTTTCATTATTGATTAATCTGTCGATCATTTTCTCCATTAATCGATTAGTTGTTTGTCCATAAAATGGTGAAAAATGTTTCCCAAAGCACAAGATGACGTCCTCAAACGTCTTGTTTTGTCCACAACCCAAAGATGTTCAGTTAACTGTCAGAGAGGAGTAAAGAAGAAAGTATTAGAAAATCTGAGAAGCTGAAATCAGAGAATTTGGAAATTTTTTCTTAAAAAATGACTCAAAACAGTTAATGGGTTATCAAAACAGTTTGTGATTAGTTTAATAGTTGATAATTGTTGCAGCTCTACAAAAAAAAGAGGTCTTGAATGATGGACCACAGTTTGGCTCTGTCTTTATTTTCCTGCCTGAAATATGACTTGCAGCAGCAAAACCAGACAGACTTTTGCTGTGTTCAGACTTTTTCCAGCACTGTTGCGAGCTGATAATAAAACTCAATTTTTTTTTCATTTTGTCGTGGTACCAAAAGAGTGGTATCGTATCGTATCGTTTTTTACACTAGTATTGTATCAAAGTTTTAAATCTGCTATTGTGACAATCTAATTAATATTTTTGACAACATAATGTGTATTATAGTTCATCTAGTGTTTTAAACAAAGTGGAAAGATTTAAAAACCCAAAGGTGATCAGATTGCCTCTCATGTGGCTACAGTGAAGTCCATAGATTTCCTCTGCTGGCTGCTGCTCTGCCATGCTTCCTGTGTGGATCAATCAAAGCACTAATGGCTTGGCAGGCGGGGCTCACAGACAGCACTGGAGCAGGTGTGCTTTGGGGCTAATTGAAAAATGAGTCAATACCGTGCGTGTGCGTGTCTGTGCGTGTGCGGTTGTGTGTGCGCACACATGCGTCAGTCTTTGCATTACCCCGTTTCAAAGAGTGATTATGTATGTGCAACCGTGTGTGTGTGTGTGTATCCCAGCGTGCTCCCAGCTAATCCATCCCTCTGCCTGTGTGACGTCTCCCGGTAAATTGTTTATATCCGTTCAGGCTTTGCCTGCATGAATAATTTGTTTGCCTTATAAATATTTGAATGTACACCGATCATTAATATGCACAGACACAGTCTGTCTCTAAAGCACTCCTCCACACACTTACATACACACTAAACCCCTGCCACTCCCACAATAAATTATTACCAGTGTAGTTGCTGCTGTATCATGTCTACAATCAGATGCTGAACAAACTACTGTACACAGAAATTACTACTATGTCAAAACAACGGTACATGAGAGGATCCTCATAAGACAAAGACGAGTGAGTCACTGCACTGCAATAAAGCTCAGCAGCCCTGAGGACGGGCCGGAGCAATAACAGCCAGCAGAGCGCTAATAGAAGTCAGCTAAGGTCAGAGCAGAGGCTACGCTAGTGATGGCGATGAAGTTGCAATGTGCTGATTAGTGTTGAGCCTGGCCCAGGACAAACCAATCAGAGCACAGATGTACAGAGACAGCAGGCCCGCCACGTTTCTAACTGGGTGGACTTCCGCCGCATCCAACACACACCGAGACACCCCACCAGTCACTTGGCTGACCTTCGCTTAGACAGCAGATGCAGGGAGAGGTGGAGGGGAAACGCCAAGCACTGCCACTGAGAGCTCAGTCATCAATAAACCAGAGAGGGCATCATGTGTGCCTTATGTTTGGATTTTAATAACATAGTGGGGATCGACCAGTGACTCAAAACAAAGATGGATGCCTCGTCTTCTCTTCCTTCCACTGAACAAACATTAAGCCAAAAAAAAACAACCCAGATACAAGCCACTGACATGTATAAAGATGGACAACATGACAGCCGCCCAAAAGGGAAGCCAGAACATCTCCATGGTGACCTGGTGACTGGCTGCAGTACAAGTCATAAATTCTGTCCCTTCCATTTTAATAAAAAGGACATGGGCCAAACTAAAACATCAAAGTATACAGTAAAATGCATTGTTCCCAAAGATGGTGACTGTCATTTTTAGGTAGTTCTTATCACACAAATGTATGGCCAACACTGTAAAAACTGCAACTCTTAAGTTGTGAAATAAACTAAAAGTTTTGCTGACCTATAATCTTTTGTTGGGATAATTTACTTTTCTAGTTTAGAGAAACTTGAATCTTTGAGTTTTAGAAAAAAAATAAATCAATGTTTAAAAAAATGTTCAGAGTGACCTCTTGAACCGGATTTGTTATTATTTGGGTGCTTTAAAATTAAGTAGTTGCAGCTGAAAATATTAAAGTTTTAACCATTCAGGATATTTTAGCTTCATTTTTGTACAGTGGGAGGAAGTGTAGGTGCAGCGTCCGTCTTTATTTACAGTCGATGATGCGAGTGCTGCCATCTTGCTTTGGTGATGTCATTTGGAGCCAGAGTCTGAGCAGTAGTGATCGGGGTTGGAGTCGTGTATCGAGTTCTTGACCATACACCCCTCTGACTCAATCTTTCAAGCAGAGCTCAGCTGTCAATCATGACCTCAAGCCCCCCTTTTATAGCATAAAATAATGAATTAAAACCAAACTGATCAGAAAAATTAACACTTGAACAAACATCAACGTGATAGGAACTACCTAATATGACTGAAACTATCATTAATTTAACATGTAGTTCAATGTTTTATTTTGGCCCATGTCCCATCGGCCAGAATGGAGGGGGCGGGATTTATGATCTATACTGCAGCCAGCCACCAGGGGGCGATTGAGAGGCTTTGGCTTCACTTCTGGGGAGCTGTCATGTCGTCCATCTTTATATATCTTAATGGTCTTTACAAGAAAAGAAAAATAATGGAATTTTTTTTTCAAGGCTTTGAGTTTAACAAATCGTCAGTACTTTGCTTTTAAGACTACAGTTTGTCGCAGTGAGCTGAATATAATAGAGCTGCAACAATTACTCAATTAATGGATTAGTTGTCAACTAAGCAATCACCAACTATTTTTGATAATTGATTACTCCTTTTGAGTAATTTTTAAGAAGAAAATGTCTGAAAATTTTCTGATTTCAGCTTTGCCACAGGGAATATTTCCTGGTTTCTTTAGTCCTTTATAGGGATGTAAATGATTAATATGTAAAAGTACTAATGACAATTAATTGTCTAATAAAGTAAGTCTAAAAATAGCAGTAATTTCATTTCATTTACCATTGTTTTGCCATTTTTTGAATAAGGAAACAAACCTTAAAATGAAAGAAAATCTGCATTTTATATCTTATTAATTATTAATGATTAATCGATTGTTAGCATTTTCACTTTAAGGAAAATGCACAACATTTGAAAGCCTAGTCCTTTATGACAGTAATCTGACCATTTTTCTCCATTTTCTGACATTTTCTGGACAAAAAAAACAAATCGATTGAGATCATGAAAATAACCATCGATCAAATAGCAATAACATGAAACGACTTACATCACAACCAACAAATGCAATGCCTTTCTGTGTGTGTTTTCCCAGGTAACATCTCCACCAGTGTGAAACAGGAAGTGTCGTCTGTGAGCAGCCATGGGCCAGAGAGCTGCGCTTCTGCTCAGTGAGCTGCTGCTGCTGCTGCTGACAGCCTCACGCACTCTCCTCGCAGTCAGCTTCCCCGAGGACACCATACCCCTCGACGTGGTTGACGCACACTGTGAGTACACACACGCAAATCAACCCGGCAGAGACGGGATTGCAGGGGGTTAGGTAGACATTACAATTGCTGCAACGTCCAGAAAAAGTCAACAAGCATCCTTATTATACACTTTTTCCCCATTGCTCCAGTCACACACATGCAATAAAGACAAACACTGGCTGCCTGCTTCTTCTTCTTGTAGTCGTGTCAGCACTTTAGACGCTAGCACGCCACATCCATAGTAATAAAATCAATCTGCTGTATGGTCAGCTGTAGCATTAAGTGGATTTCATTTTCATCTCTGTGATGTACTGGAAGAATGGAGATGTGCTGACACAGGCAGCCATTATCTAACACACAAACACAACACAATGACACACACGAATAATTATGCAGAATAATATACAGCAGGTATTTGTACTGTACCATTACCTTAATTGCAGGAGGATTAGTACAAAGCACACACACAGCATATTTATTTCTAATCAGTGCAGTCGAGTTAAATGTAGCAAGAGGTGAGCGCGGTGTATCCGTGTGAGCTCCCGCCATTAATAGCATGTGTGTGTGTGTCGTCGTGTGTTCACAGTTTCACGGAGGTACCCTGTGTTCAGAGGCAGGCCCTCTGGCAACGAGTCACAGCATCGCCTTGACTTTCAGCTGATGACAAAGATACAGGACACGCTGTTCATCGCTGGCAGGTAAAAACACACACACACACACACACACACACTATCTCCATCTTTCTCTTTCATATATACTCAGTCACTCCTTGGCAAGTAAACAGTGGTGTAAGAGGGGAAAAAAGCTCTTAGTGTTATTGGATCTGTGGCTCCTCGGCCTGCATCTGATGTATATGGCCGATATCGATCCGGGAAAGGCGTCTATCATGCCGGCCTGGCGCTCTGTCAGGGGTTTCTTGGCATCTTTACATGTCTTTTTTGGTATTTATGGGCACTGGGATTAATCTGACCGCCAGCACTAATATTGTAGCAGGAAATCACTTTGACATCTACAGTATAAAACTCCCACCTCTGGAGCCCCCGTAATCACCACCACATGTATCACTGCTGGCAGGTGGATCCTCCTGTTGTCCGTGTGGGGTATTCACATGTTTTTAGTAAAAGTGAAGCAAAATGTTGGTCTCTGTGGGATAATAAAATTGGATCCTCACTGGTTTTATATTTTTATAATAACCAGCGTATAATCAAAACAATAAGGGGCTGTCGTGTAAAATGGTATAGCTGAGAGGATATTCAGGTTTTCATGTAACAGCCAGTTGCATAAAAAAAGTATTTACTCTGCATTTACTCCCTGTGCTTGTTCACACTTTGTCGTTAAAGGGAATGTTTGGATATTTGAGATGAGATTGTATGAGGTAATTAACGCCCCAGTTAGGAGAGGCAGAGAGGAATACCAGTACCATCATGGTTAACAGCAAAACATATTTTAGCCACCTAAACAATAAATAAATTAAAAAATTTTAAGTGTAAGTTTAAATGTAAGCAATATTTAGAATATTTTCACTGCTTTACCTTGCTGTCAGACAGCCTTTTCTGAGGGGAAACTGCTGTTATATAAGCCAAATATCATCCTCTCCAACACAACCAAACTCCATTGAGAAAATCAGTAATTTTACCTCACAGATCACTGGTATTGCTGTTCTACTGCATCCTCACTTGATTTGTTTGTTTGTGTTATTATGTGACTTTGGCATCTTAAAAGATTAGTTTGAATTCACCAAAGTCACACAACAACACAAACCAACTAACAGATCGAGGCAGCAGTAGACCAGCATCTACAGTGTTCTGTGAGGTAAAATTACTGATTTTGCCTATGGAGTTTGGTTGGTTTGGAGACAGCGATATTTGGCTTATATAACACAGGTTTCCTGCCAGATAAGCTCTGGCAGCAAGTAAAGCAGTAGAAATGTTCTAAATATAGCATAATAGCTAGTTCAGATTCAATGAAAATCAATATTTGGCTTATATAATGTCAATTTGCCACCGGAAAGGGTGTTTGACTGCTACAAATACAGAACTATCACTTAAACACAAGAACATTTGAATGAACTAGATTTCAGTCTCATCATTTTCAGTTTTTACAGGTTTTTGACAGAAAATTACAAAGGTTTTGAAAAGGAGAAGATTGGTTTGAACCCATTTTCCTCAGATTTTATTTTAACATAAACCAAAAAGTTGTGTTTCCTGCTGCAAAAAGAGGCTGAATTCAAATTTCACAGTAATTCAACCATCCCTCTAAGAATGTAGAAAAAACAAGAACTTGCTGAACCACACAGTGGACATGTTGAAAATTGTATTTTTATTTAAATAAATAAAAAATAAACACTGATTTTTATTGTTTAAACAGAAAAAATGAAAATGGTGTAGCCCTAAATTTAATTTAAGAGTATTTCTGGTTGTGCTGTGTCACTAAGCTGTGTATTGTTGTCGTCTGTCCGCAGAGATCAGGTGTACCTCGTCAGTCTGAGAGAATCCTACAGGAATGAGATCATTCCTTACCGGGTAAGATTCTCGCCACAAGCTGCTCTCTCAATCCACAAAACACTAAAAGGGCTCCATAGAAAATACAGAGCCATTCATCACAAACTGGACAGGTTGTAAAATGAGAGAGTGGAAAAGGGGGGACTGTGTGTGTGTGCGTGTGCACGAGTGTTCGTGTGTATTCAGTGCGCCGTGCATGTGTCTAATGCTCCATGTTGGATTTTACAGAAGCTTACATGGCGATCAGGCCAAGCTGACAGAGAGATGTGTGCCGTCAAGGGAAAACACCGAGTACGTATTAAAAATCATTCACCTCGTACCTTTTGTTCTATTATATTCCACCGCACAGACAGACTGAGACTTTAACTGCGAGCAGATGAACTGGCTGCCTCTTAAAACCCTCTTACATGTTGTGTGTCTGTTTCCAGGACGAGTGCCACAACTTCATCAAAGTGTTGGTTCCCAGAAACGATGACCTGGTGTTCATCTGTGGTACCAACGGCTTCAACCCCATGTGCAGATACTACAGGGTGAGTAACCAGAGACACGACCAGTCATAAGTCAAAGTTTGCATACTCAGAGTCAACGTGTGCAGTGCATTAAGTCACACACATACACAATTTCTGGACTAGTATCATGTAAATGTCCTTAAAGTGCTAGTTCAGATTATTTGAAGTGGGGTTGTATGAGGTACTTATGAACAGTCAGTGAATTACCTACAGTAGATGCCGGTAGACACGTCCCCAGGTAGCAGAAGCAGAGAGGTGTACCAGCATGGAAGCTAAGCAATGTACTACTGTGGACGGGGTCATCAGCAAAAGATATTTTAACCACTTAAAAAAGGTCCACCTTAAAAAAATCAATATCAATTTAGGTGTATGCATTATTTAGAATATTTTCATGACTTAACTTTGCCATCAGACGGCCTTTCCTGACGGGAAACTGGCATTACAGAAGCCAATGCTATGCTCTCTCCAAACCAGCCAAACTCCATAGGCAAAATCAGCTATTTTACATCACAAAACATAGGAGCTGCAGAACTGCTGTTCCTTTGATCTGCTAGTTTGTTTGTGTTATTGTGTGACTTTGGTGAATCTAACTATCCTTTTAAAGCACAAAAGTCACTCAATAACACAAACAAACAGATTAAGGCAGCGGTAAAGCAGCAACTCTAGTTTTCTGTGAAGTAAAATTTCGCCTATGGAGTTTGGTTGGTTTGGAGAGACCCATATTTGGCTTATAAAATGGTGGTTTCCTGTCAGAAAACGCTGTCTGACGGCAAAGTAAAGCCATGAAAATATTCTAAATAATGCATACACTTAAACTGATATTGATTTTTTCAGGTGGCTAAAATGCCTTTTGTTGCTGACCCTGTCCACAGCAGTTCATTGCATAGCTTCCATGCCCTGCTCCTCTGCTTCTCAAGTGGGGGCGTACTGACCAGAATCTACTGTAGGTAACACACTGACTCTTGATAAATAACTCATACAACTCCACTTGAAAGTAATTTGAGTAACACACCCTTCATTTTAATGTCTTTTTAAATAAATTTGACTGGACACATTTGAATGATTCATGTGCGTGCAAGTGTTTCTGTGTGTGTTCGTTATCACGCCGTCCCTTGACAAAGCTCCTTTAATGTGTGGGTGATTGTTCCCTGCAGCTGGATAACCTAGAGTTTGATGGCGAGGAGATCAATGGACTGGCAAGATGCCCGTTTGACTCCAAGCAAACCAACGTTGCCCTCTTTGCTGGTAAGGGTCAAACACACATCCGCCCACACGCATAGTTAGTCTTTCTGAAGAAGAACTAATGTGTTCCTACTTACGCTCTCATTATCACCCCTGTGTCTTTGCCACAGTAAAACTGTGCCTGCAGCGATAACAAGTCAGCCAATTAAGCCTTTTAAACGAAGAGAAACAACAAAGCATTGATGAGCAGAGTGTATCCTAGTTTCTGGTGACTGTACTCCTTGTTGTTTTTGTGCTTTTCAGAGGGGAAGCTGTACTCTGCAACTGTAGCTGACTTCCAGGCCAGTGACTCTGTCATCTATCGCAGTATGGGTGATGGATCAGCATTGAGGACCATCAAATATGACTCCAAATGGCTGAAAGGTACACAAATGCCTCTTCATCACTCTGCCTCATGCACAATAGCCTGTTTCCATCAAATTGTGTCGCAGATCTTAATCGAATTTTGAGTGAATCTGCAAAAGGAAATGCAAGCGAATGCTTGTTTCCAACCACTACTGTTATGCAACTATTGGGTGTTGGTTCATTGAGATATGCAGTAGGCTGCACCAGTTTTCCAGTCAGAAAACCATCATGCCATTACAGAATATTTGCTGTAATCTTGATTGAATTTCAAGTAAATCTGCAAAAGAAAATGCGAGTGAATGCTTGTTTCCAACCACGACCGTTATGCGATTATTAGGAGCTGGTTCGTTGAGATAAACAGCAAGTGGCGCCAGTTCTCTAGTCAGAAAACCATTGCGGAAGAAGAGGGCGCAACAAGATAGTGCCAGTCGAACCTCAAATAGCGAAAAACAATGTAGAAAACAATGGAAATATGACATTTCATTTCATCAATGTATTACAGAGCTATGGCAGCGATGAGGAAACTGTTGGAGCGAAAACAGTTGATCGCTACTTCAGAACTTAGTCAGAAAAAGTACTTTTTAGAAACCCTTATTTATTCAAGAAGAGTTCACTGAGAGCAGTGTTCTCTTCTGCAATGACTTGTTTTTGCAAAAGGAAAAAGCCACCTCTAGTGAGTTTAAAAACTTCTTTTGAGAAATTGAGGACATTTTTTTGAGTTGAAAGAACACATTGATGGAAACAGGGCTAATCTTTATTCCTCTCTCTCCCCCCGCCTTCACGGAGACGCGTCTACCTGCCAACTAGCTAAATACCCATGGTGCCTTTGCATGGCGCACGTATGTACGTGGCTGTCAGGGCTGTTTTTGGAGTGATAGAGAGCTCTCCTGCCTTGCCAAGCTCCGTGGGGATATGGCCTGTTCTCTCCCAGGCAATCTAGGTCACCCCCAGTCATATACAGCCTTGTACAAATCCCTGAAATATTCAACATGCACAGTGGTGGTGACGGTGCAGAAATACACTTCAACTCTCTGCCTCTGTCTCTCCCTCAGAACCTCATTTCCTGCATGCAGCAGAGTACGGGAATTATGTGTACTTTTTCTACCGGGAGATTGCAGTGGAGCACAGCAATCTGGGCAAGGTAAGACAGCGCACCTGCCGTTTATAACGCATTACATATTCCACACGGCTACAGCATGTAGGCCTTTATCCAAAAATGGCTTACACCTCCCTCAGTGCATGTGTTTCTGCCACAAACGGCCCCCGGTGGTAATGGGGCCCATTCAGGCGGTGACAGAACATCGCATTAGAATACACTAGAAATTTCAACCAGCCAGTGTTTCGCTGGGAATGTTCTACTAATGTAAAACCATTACACAGTGAGAGGATTTGTCTCTTCCGGAGATTGCACGCTCTATGTCTGCTTCTCCCCATGACACATGCAGAGGGCATTAGGATGTTCGACGTTTGAGGCCAACTCCAGCTTTGACCATGCCTCATCTCACCCTGAGCTGGTCTGGCCGAGCCGCAGGAAGCCGGCGTCCTCCATCAGCCACCAGCCAATAAATATTTCAACCCTACTAATGCTTGGGTGACACCTGGCCTCTGATGGAGGTTTGCACTGTTAAATTATTAAAACCGTCAAAGCCAACTGCTTCACACACTTCATTTATACTCTGAGCCTTTGTAATATATGCAATCCAACACACATGCATTAAGTCGTTGCGTGTATTCCTTTTTTTAAATATTTGCTCCAGTCAGGGTGAACAATCTCCACGCACAGCTTTAAAGACGAGAGTGTGTTTGTTAAGTCGTCTGTGGCGAGTTGCTACAGGATGGAGATGCATTATTCAGCATGTTGAAGTGTTTTTAGTGACGTTCGCTCAGCTGCCTTCTTCCTCTTCCACTCTGCCTCTGTCCTCTGTTAAACCCCCCCCCACCCCCGGCTAAACCCTGCAGGTTGTGTATTCCCGTGTGGCCCGGATCTGTAAGAATGACGTCGGCGGGTCGCAGCGGGTGCTGGAGAAGCACTGGACGTCCTTCGTGAAGGCGAGGCTGAACTGCTCCGTGCCGGGGGAGTCGTTCTTCTACTTTGATGTGCTTCAATCCATCACTGACATCATCAACATCAACGGGGTTCCCTCGGTTGTGGGCGTGTTCACCACACAGATGAACAGGTGAGCCGTGACTGCAGAATTTTTAAAAACACTTAAAGGGGTAATTCAGAACTTTTCATGTGGATGTCCAGTCAATGTTGACAGTAAATATAGTTAATTAAAGCAATTAAATCTTTGAAACGAAATGAAAACTTTCTTTCTGCAAAACCTATTGTTCTTCCTTAAATCCAGTGATGTCACAGTGATGTAGAGAAGAACTATGGGCTATTTCAGCTTGGATTTATAGTCTCTGTCTCTGGGTAGCAAGGGGACATGCTAGATGAGTATTTTTGTCATCTAATGCTATGTTTTGGCCCACAGTGTAATAGCTAAAGGCTATGGTGGTGATACACAGCAATGTGGGCATGTAGGCACCGCTGCTTGGCTCTCATGAGCACAAAAACTAATTTTCTTGGTCAATATAGCAGCACTGAGGAATTTATTGCTTCAATTGACTAAATTTACCATCAACCCACAGATGCTGTATATCTGGCATACATGTTTTCCAATATAGACCAATATGAAAACTTTTAAATACAACATACAGTGCAAAAAAAAAGTGAAATTTGGGTGATGTAGATTTAACACGAGGAACATTTATAAGACGAGAGGTGATCACTGGCAGTTTTAAGCCATGCTTCTTGTTTAACAACTTGGCCCTACACACACAGCATATCTTACTTTATTCGAGATGTTTCCAATAATGTAAAAATGCAGAGAAATCCATAATTTATTCAAGGCAACGGTGTCCTGCCAGCTGCTGCTAGCTGGTTGCTAGTTCCGATAACTTGCAGGAAAACTCAGGCAAAGTCTTGATGCATCAGAGTGAGGAAGGAAGTCGGCAACCATGAGTAAAACTTTAATAATACCTCACCGTGAAGACGATCTCTGTCCGAGTCATTTTCATCAGTTATAGTGGTTGTTCAACAGTAAAGACAGCAACTCCCATGATCCCACACTACTTCACAACATCATCAAACTACATCTTTTGTTATTGTTTCAATGTGAGAGAACGTTAGTAGAAAAATGTACATTTTGTGCATTTAAATGTTCTTTAATGTTCTTTCTTTATGGCCTTGCATATACTTAAGAAAGCAGGAGCACCTTTGCAGTCTTATTGGTGTAAAATCAGTGCACCATCCACATCACTGAAACAGCCATTATATTGGTAATCAGCAAAGTTTTTCACTCTAAAATCAGCATCAGTCCCAAAAATCCCATATGAAACCAGCTGTTTTCCAACATGGCGACTATGAAATGCACCATATATAATGTATGATGTTGTTTTATGTGTGATGTATTATTGTACATTTTTTTTGACTGCTCTTAATTATTTGTGTTGTACTGTTGTACTGTGCTGTCTACCTGCTCAGGGACCGCAGATGTAAATTAGCTATGTAGCTAACTCTTGTGTTGTGCGTGGCCCCTGTTAACAGTGGACAGAAATGAGACATTTAGAAGTCAAACATGGATGTCTCATTGATGTATTTCTTTCTCCTCAGTATCCCAGGGTCAGCAGTGTGTGCCTTCTCCATGGCCGACATCGAGAAAGTGTTCTGGGGCCGGTTCAAAGAGCAGAAGACTCCCGACTCGGTGTGGACTCCGTTTCCAGAGGAGAAGCTGCCCAAACCTCGGTGAGGACTTTAAAACATGGCTTTTCTTTGAGCAGGTGGCGCTTGACTCAGCAGCTGTTTACCACCTGTCATTTTTTCCCCTTTTCTTAACCCTTCTTTGTCCAGGTTAAACCTAATGCAATCAAATCTTTTTCACTAGTCAAGGATGAAATTATTAGCTTTGACCCAGCACACACATTCACCATCTGCTGATGATTAAATAATTAATTTGGCTTAATTAGATGTGTTGCATATTTAACCTGTTTACAGTCAGCACGTATATTTGTAGCCCAGCCCTGCGTCCAAAACAAAAAGTCCACAAAGAACCTCATTGCCCCAGTAAATCATTAATGGAGGATAACCATGCATATGTATATTTTATGTTTCCAGCTGAGGCCTTTTTGTGATCCTAATAAGCACCTGCTCCTCCTCACCCCCCCACCCCATCCCCTCGTTGCACTTTTCATCCATTTCAATGCACATTATTATGACTCCCTGGTGTGTGATCATATGGGCTGATCTTTGACCTTTTGCCCTCTGTGCGTGTGCACTCTCCATTCCAGACCCGGGTGCTGTGCGGGTCATGGTCCAGCTGCGTCCTTTAAGAGCTCCATCGAGTTCCCGGACGATACCCTGCAGTTCATCAAGTCCCACCCCCTCATGGACACAGCTGTGCCTTCTATCGGGGACGAGCCGTGGTTCACCAAGACTCGCGTCAGGTAAAACACTTGTATCCACGGATGATTTTAAGGATATTATAAAGACTGCGGTGATGAAGACGTGCTTATTTTTCTTAAGAGGCTTCTATGTTTGAATAGCTGTTGTTTTATTGAGGATTTTTGTAAAACATGTTGTATTTGGTGCATTTGTTGTGATTGGCTTCTTGGCCAGATCTCTCTTGTAAAAGAAATTTTCAATCTCAGTGGGGTGTCCTGGTTTAATAGAGGTAAAAGAAAATAAACGCAATTTTAAAAAGCACATTAGGGATGGAAGTGGGCCAGTGTTATACATCAGTTTTGGTTTTTGATACCTTAATTTATAAAGAAAACTCATTATAGTGTTTAATGAAATATGCTAAACGTCTCTTGTTGCATCAGTGTTTAATGCAGTCTCATCACATGAAGCTCTCCAAGAACATGACCTAAACAGGAGCAGATTTAGTAATAAATAATAAGTCATAAAATTAAATTTGGTGTGCGTAGATGAATTGATGAGTCTCAGGAAAGAAGCTGCTCTTTTGTCTGGTGGCACAGAGGAGAATACTTCTGTATCTCTTGCCACATGGGTAGCAGGTGTGAATAGGCTGTGGCTGTGGTGGATATTGTCTTTTAGTATCCTCCCGCGTCTTCCTTTTTTTGCACAGTTGGGCCAGCTTTGGTTCAATTTTTCAACAGTCTGTATCCCACTCCGGGCCGTTTGTTTCCGTTTGTTTCCATGAGTTGGCCACTGTCATCTTTGGGTTTTCAGAAAGACATAATTAATTAGTGAAAAAAGTGAAATGGTTAAGAAAATTTAAGAGGCATTTTATGGGGCCCTAAGGCGATTGCTGACTTTTGCCTAATGGCAAATCCCCCCCTTGTTTGTTCTTACCTGTAGCTGCTGAGTCAGCAGAAGGTGTAGCATGGCTAATGTTAGCTGCATTAGCCTCACCTTTTGGACTTGCTGGTGGTTTCTGAGGTGGAGGGTATGCCAGGGTCTCTTGCTCGTGAAGTTACAAAAGTTATAAAATGATCCATTGTGGCTCATTGTGTCTGTACACTTGGAATATTAATACAGCGAGCAGGCCAATATGTTTTAATAATATGTAGTTAACTATTTCACCGTTATAGATGGATGCTACACAGATTTAGCTGCTAGCTCACGATCGCTTAAGGATTCAAAGGTAGTCTTCTGTCAATGTTTTGTGAATTAAATGTCTTCGCTAATAATATGTTGGATTCATGTAAATGTGTATTTTCATCATTTAATAACTGAGGACCCTCTAAGGGTTGTGGACCCCCTGTTGAAGACCCATGGATTACATGGTCAATTGATTAATCATGAAAGTAACTGGCAGATTAATCATAAATGAAAATAATGGTTAGTTACCCATGACACCTTCAAATCAGTACTGGAAAAAGTATTGAGGATCAATACCCAGTTAACAATGTGCTACACATGGAGAAATCAATGTTGACATGTCTCTTAATAAAATATGCAATGAAGGAAAGAAAATGTCTGACCTTTAGTAACTCAGGAGCTGAAGTGATTTATGTGTTCAAAATGGCCTCTCCTGTTTTGAATGGAACACCCCCCGCTGTGAGTAACACATGCTCCTCTGCTGTGTGTGTGTGAAGGTACCGACTGACAGCGCTGGCTGTGGACAATGAAGCAGGACCTCACAAGAACTACACAGTGGTGTTCATCGGGGCTGAGTCAGGGGTCGTCCTCAAGGTTCTGGCAAAGACCTCGTCCGTGTCTCTGAATGACAGCCTGCTTCTGGAGGAGATAGACGTCTTCAACAAGGCAAAGTAGGGATACATGCACTTTTCACCCTGTCTCTGTCTGCTTCTGTTATCTGTTTCTCTTCCCCCTTCTGGCTGACGAGTCAGCAACTTTTAAAGTGAAGCTTCCTGGCACAGATGGAAGTGTCTGTCTGATTTCTATGCATAGACAGTATGTGTTTTTTTTTAAATTTATTTGTGTGCTCACTTATGGATGCGAACACGCGCGCCACCGTGTGTCAAGAGGTTAAAATCCTGTTAAATTGTGAGAAAAAGCTTTTATGTGACTTCTCCACCTAACAAGTGATTAAATCTACCGAGACTGAAACCGTAGACAGACTTGTCTGATAAACCTCTGATCAGGTTTCTCGCTTCCCCTCCCAGGTGCCTGTCTAACCGCGAGGATGACAAGCGTGTCCTCTCGCTGCACGTGGACAAAGAAGCACACAGCCTGTATGTCGCCTTTTCAAGCTGTGTCATCCGTATTCCCCTGAGTCGCTGTGAAAGGCACTCTTCCTGCCACAAGTGAGTGTTAAAATGTGCCGCGTACGGCCGGTCATAGGTTTGTGACTTTATTGTTTTGTTTTTCAATAAATGTCATAAAGGGAAGGATAACAACTTCACTTTATGCCTTGTGGTTAATGTTCACTCAGTCACAAATGATTAAACTGCACTTCCCAGAATGATTTAACCGGTGGTGTGTGTTTGTGTGGAAACCAGGTCCTGCATTGCATCAAGGGATCCTTACTGTGGCTGGAAGCCTCATGGAGCCTGTGAGAGGATACAGCCCGGTGTTATGTGAGTTCAAGCCTCAGCTGCTATACAAAGTGCAAATACACCCAACAAAAAATATAAAACACTTTTGTTTTACCTCCCATTTCTCATGAGTTAAAATAAAAAATCGTCTTCTGTGCACGCAAAACGTTTATTTCTCTCAAGTTCTGTTCACAAACGTGTTGAAATCTGTGTTAGTGAAGCACTTCTCCTTTGCCAAAATAATCCATCCACCTGACAGGTGGCACAATAAAAGGCTTAAACACTAAAATGTGCAGTTTTATCCGGAGTAAAGACATTTATAAGGCTCTGAACTATGCCTATTTCACATAGGGCGACAGATACCCATTTTTTTCCCCAGGAAGGCAGTCCTGGCCTGCACAGCTTTGCCTCTGATTGGCTTACCCATTGGATGAGATTAGATTTGATTTCGAACATGTTGAAAGGAAAGAAAATTGGATATAAAACTAAAAAACAAAAACCCAAACTAAAGGAACACATTAACAGCAAACACTCTGCAGAAACACTGTCTGAAAAGGAGCAGGAAGAAGTGAATAGAAAAGTCCTACCCCCTTTTTTATATTAGCAGATGTTATTTGCACCCAGATGTGAGTAACCAACAATGCTATTTGTATCCTGGGTGGAACAGCCAATATTGTTATTTACACCTGGGTGTATTTGCATGGCAGGGAAGCACCCAGATGTCTGTAGCCAATATTGCTATTTGCGCCCAGGGTGTAAATAGTTAACATAGCCAATGCAGCTATTTACACTTGGGTGTATACAGCCTCGAGACAAGCCCCCAGGTGTTTGTAGCCAACAATGCTATTTACACTTGGTATATTGGCTATTTAAACCCACCTGGCAAAAAATCATGACTGTACTTTTCATTGTAGGGGCTGTGCTTAACCCATTCTTGTATGGCTAAACTAGGGGGGCAGGTGCAAATAGCAGAAAAGCTTCTGTGTGACTATTCTCACCCAGGTGCACTTTTTGCCCCAGTTTTCACCAAACACAACTCAGTCAAATTAACAAACGTAAACATTAAACAAATTTGTGAACAAAATTTGAGAGAAATAAACTGTTGTGTGGTCAGGAGAAGTCTGAGATCTTTTACTTTAACTCATGATAAACTGGAGCAAGAACAAAAGTGTTTTGTTCTTTTGTTATTTTGTTTGTGTATACTATAGATGAGAAAAGGAGATAACAAGAACTTTTGCAACTCTTTGATTAATCTCTATCTTTTTCTTCTTTGCACCGTTTTCAGGACTGAATATGAGCAGGATGTTGAATCGGGGAACACTGCCCACCTGGGAGACTGTCACGGTATGTACCTCATCTCCACGCCATGCCATCATCTATCCTGAGACATTTACACACACAAATACAGACAGATACACACACAAACACACACTGACACACACACACGAAACTCATCTCCACACACACCATGAGCCTGCACACTCACACCAGTAACCACTCCAGTAACTTGTCCCTACATAAGTCTATGTGCAGTATTAACACACACATCTGCATACAGTACATGGCCACCTGTAACTTACGCCACCTGTGAGGCACAAACATGGACATGTACAATTATGAGGGTCATGCTCAGCTGGTGCAAATGGTAGAGGTCTTAAAAACATATCTGATGACAGAAAAATGTGCCTTTGCTGATTTTACTTTAAACACTCGTGTCCCTTCATTTGTACCAACTAAACATGACCCAGGCTGAACCTCAGTATTGATCAGAACCAGAGGGCTTCTAGAGACAAGGACGCTGCTAGCGAGTGCTTCATTTCTTTATTATCAAATCAACTAAACTGCACTCTTAGTGTCTCTTAGGGATTTTAGTTTTTACTCCTGAATTCCTTTATACTGATTTCTTGTTCTTTTAATTCTTTTAGCGTTTTTGGGCACTACATCAGCGCCAGATTACAAATCATTTGGCGACCCTACCTCTGGTTAGTTTGATCTTTTACTCAAATGGTTTCTTTTCCTTGAGTTCAGCATCTCCAACCCCTGTCTTCTCTGCCACTGCCACCATTCATCCTTTCTCACTGAGCACCTCCTGAATGCAAATGTCACCTGCCTCATTTTCATCGTCACGATCTACAGACTCACCAGGCGACATCGGTGCTCTCTCAGCACAGATTCACTTCCTCCTTTTCACTCATCACTTCCTGTTCAGACCCCCCTTCTCCCTCTTGCATGCCCACCCACCATCCCTTGGCATCCTTACTGTTGTGTACCGACTCCTCTTTGAACCTCAGTATCCTCTTTTTCCCGTTCCAAATTGTCTAGACAAAAAAGAAAAATGTACTTTTTATTGGTCTGTGAATGTTAAAAGATTTACTTAAAAGTTATAGGGACAGTTCACTGCAAAATCAAAAATACCTATTTTTCCTTTGGCTTGTAATGCTATTTATCCATCTGTACTGTTTTGGTGTGAGTTGCTGAGCTCAGGAGATATTGTAGGGGCTCAACACTAATTTCTTTTACTTGCCTCTGTACAATTTTTAAAATTTATTAGTGATTACCAAATAACAAAGTTAATTGTGATGTTTAATCTAGAGCTGCATCTAAAAAATGTCAGAAAATAGGGAAAAATATCAGTCAAAAGCTCAAGGTGGTTTCAAATGTCTTGTTTTGTTAGTCGAAAATCAAAAGATACTCAGATTAATATGTTAAGAAATGGAGAAAATTGGGAAAGCTTCATATATAAAAGGCTGAAAAAGCATTTTCTGCCCGTTTTGCATTGCCAATGAATTTTGTGTGCCTTGGACAAGCTGTATTGGTTTGCCTTCTCTCTGGTAAAAGGGAACAAGATGGCACTAGTCCTGTGATGATCAAAGCACAAAAAAAAAAAAAAAACAACATTTGAGAAACTCAACGGCTATGTCTCTTTCTAGAAATCATGACCCGGTTGCTCAAAATGATCCACAGAACTTGTTGTGATCAGTTTCTTGTAGCAGTTTCATGCTGTTTGAGCACCACAAACCAAGCACCATTTCGTTCTATTATACTGAAGAGAAGGCAGACATCTCTGCTGCAGATGTCTCCAAAACTCAGCAACTTAAACCAGAACTATCTAGATGGATAAATAATACTACAGGCCAGGAGAAAAATATGTATTTTTGATTTTGGGGTGAACTGCCCCTTTAACTGTGGTTTATTCACTATTTTTTCAGACACTAACCTTAAAAACTACCCATTGCTCATGCCTACTAACTGGGATGATAACAGTATGCTTTGCCCACGTCTGCACAGTTTGTTAACAATTTGTTTGTCACCACAGACATGGAGTTGTCATCAGCGCCAGTCACTGTCCACCCCAGTGGGCCCATACACCCCCCAGTACTCATACCCACTCAGAGCCCCAGCTCTGGACCTGGTCCAGAGCTCTACGGCTCAGGCTTTGTGCTGCAGGATGACCCAGCCACCTCCCATTCTTTAGACTCTATCCCAGGGGGCCAAGAGGGTAAGGCCCGCGGGGAGGCAGCCAGCATGCTGCATTGAGCCCGATCTGATAGCTGCCAACAGCTCTCACTAAGCTACACTAATGTGAAGCCACACATAGCAAACACACACGTGCACACAATGGCAGCTAGTTAGGATTTTTTTAATTAGAGAACATGGCAGATTTTAATTTTGACTTTTTCAAATAGATACATTCATACTTAATTTATGTTAGTCTTCATATTAGGGATGTCACGATACCAGTGTAGTTTAGTAGTTGACACTAATACTAGTGGAATTCTTAATACACAATTAGATACTTAAAGAAGTTAAAATGTACCATCGTGGGGGACAGACCATTTGTCTGGAAACATTTATTCAAAATGTGAAAGTTATATTTTGATGAGATGTCACAGAGTGAATGTTAACGAGTCACAAAGTTAGCCTACAACTATGGGCTATTACGTTAGCCTAACACAGTAGCCTTTATCATTTAGCCATTGGATAACACTTTGCAGTGTTGTTAATGTAAAATTAACACGAGTTGTCCTTCCTCCTTTTGTCTGAAAAGTTCAATGGTTCCATTTTGCGTATGGGATTTCCAAAATCCATTTTTACTGTAATCCCTGCCTTGAACGTGAAGTACATCCTTAGCCGTTCTTCATCTTCCTTTGGCATTTAAGAGCAGACTACAACACTTGCAGGGATATACTGTCCCCATCAGATCCAGAAGAAATGTATTACCAGTACCTACAGTACTGAAGAAAACTGAATACCTTGGTAACTGAAGTATCAGTTCTCGTGACATCCCTAATACATATTATATTTTCATGTTACCATTGTTTTCACTTTTCTTTAAACTGTAATTTCCTTATGTTCTGTTCTTTCTTTTCTTTTCTAATCATTAAACCTTCCGCTTACTGTTCTCACATTGTTTCTTTCAAATCTTTTGTTTGGATTTAGCTTCTCTCACTGCCAGTATAGATTTTATGTAACTCTAGCTCTGGTAACAGTTTTCCCTGGCTGGTAGATCATTGACTGGGCCTGCTCTGCCACATCACTATTGTGGCCGCACGATGGATGACTAACTCTTTTAATGTCTGTGGTTACTAACAAACTTCCAGTAGAGCAGCAACTGTCTCAACACCTTGAAGGCGAGCGCTGCTTCTCTTTCCTTTGAACAACTTCCTGCTGGTTGATCTCCTGTGCGAAAAAATTGATTTGGCTCTCTATCTCAGATCAGAGTGCACTCCTAACCCTTTGGTATCGGTTAAATGCATGACAAAAAGCCTCCAGTGGAACGTGGATCAAGGCAACACTTCAAGTCTTCCCTTCTGAACTAACATAGCACTGCTACTTATAGATGGTGAAATGGATGTGGGTACCTAACAGCTTCTGCTTCACCATATTTCTTCTTCATCTGGGTGTAGATGAATAGCAATGTGTCAGTATTTATGGAATTGAGTTGTGGTTGACTGTCTACCTTGTATGGGGGGAGGCGTAGAAGCAGAAACTCATGCATGATTGTGTTCACACACAAACATGCACAATTTTGCTATTGACTGGGGAGGGATGCTTCACTGAGCGCTTTGACGTTTTCACCAGGGGGTTAACCAATGCCTCGATGTTTTTATAGGTGTTTGGGATATACAAGCAGGTGAGACCAACCAGATGGTCCACATGAACATCCTCATCACCTGCGTGTTTGCCGCTTTTCTCATGGGTGCCCTCCTGGCCGGTCTGATCGTTTTCTGCTACCGAGACTCATTCCTCCGGAAGCCAAGACATGTCCACAAGGATGCAGAGTCTGCGCCGTCCTGCTCCGACTCCACTGGGAGCTTTGTCAAGCTCAACGGCCTCTTTGACAGCCCTGTAAAGGTAACAGCTCCAATGCTACATCAAAGTCTTTTGTGTAGGGATGCTCCGATCACCCATCACCCTGGGGAAGCTACTGGTCCCGATTGCAGATTGTCTATGAGCCATATCAGCCAATACACAACAGATACAGATCTTTTTTTTGACTGTTGTGTAGTGAGTGAGATCGGGAATGTTTAACCAGCAAGTTTTTAGCAATCTTGTTGGGAAATATTGAGTTTAAGATAAGATACATGAGACTGAGATTATACGGTTTGAGTTGTGTGAGAGTTTTTCAACCGATGCTTTGATGTAGTTTTGCTGTTCTAAAAACGGGAGCACCATCAACAACAACAAGTCAGGATAGCATGTTTTGGACTCACTCACATCGAGGTATTGGCATGCAAGGAAAAAATATCAGGGATTCATGGCAATATGGTGTAAGTAATTGATATACAAATCATCTTGGGGTGAAGTGTTCCTTTAGATTAGTTAGCATGCTACGACACCAACTCAACTGAGAATGGTTGGAAGTTTTTGATGTCATCATTAGTTCTTGCGACTAGCAACTGGAAAACATTCATTCCAATCCTGCGATTGCATATTTTTACTGAATATCGGCTGATATAGATGAACAATCGGTGGCCAATCAATCTGGGAGTCCCCACTTTTGTGGAGAGGAGTGATTGAATGGTGTGAAGAATGAAGCTGTGAAACCATGTCTTATCTTGTCTAGGAGCTGCATGAAGGCAGCTGGACTTGCTTAAGGTTCTTGAAGATGTTTTCCAGTGCCTTACCTTCTCTTCAAGAATCTTCTTCAGAAGAACTGAAGAAGATTGAAGATGTTTCACCTCTCTTCCGAAAGGTTTCATCAGAACTGAAGGATGGGAGGTGAAATATCTTCAAGAACCTTCTTCCATTCTTCTGAAGAAGCCTTTTAGATGAGAGTAGAAACGTCTTCAAGAACCTCCAGCAAGTCCAGTTGTCTTTGTACAGCTCCTAGAGAGTACCATGACCTGGATGACTGAGAAGCTTCACAGAAACCGTGTCTAATGTACTCTTTTGATTTGATGTCTCATTTTTAGGAGTACCAAAGCAACATCGATTCTCCCAAGCTGTACACCAATCTGCTGAGCAACGGCAAAGACCTGAACACACCCAACGGTGATACCAAGACCATGATCCTGCGGGACGGCTGTCAGCCCCCGGAGCTGGCTGCCCTGCCTACACCTGAGTCCACTCCTGTGCTTCAACAGAAGGGCCTGCAGCCCATCAAAAACCAGTGGGAGAGGGCTCCAGGGAAGGTCAGTGGACCCCGGAAGGAGTCCAACTCATCAGCCAAGAGTCCGCAGTTCCTTCATTCTTCTGCTCCTCCGAACTCCAACTCCCACCAACCTCACCTCGCCCTGGGACACTCCCACATCCCGAGTGCGGTTGTCCTTCCCAACGCCACACATGACCATCCTAACCTTGACAATGGAGATGATACACTGCCACATTCATCTGAAAAGAAGCTGAAGAATCCAGATTCTAAGGGAAGTAGGAAAGACCAGAAGAGGTCTGTCGATGCCAGAAATACCCTAAATGACCTTTTAAAACACCTCAATGACTCTGTGGCCAACCCTAAGGCCATTCTTCAAGAGGGATCAGGGCCCCGCCCGAGGCAACACCTCACATTGGAGCCCATGGAGGAACTGACTGAATTACCCCCCAGGGTGCCCAGCCGTGAGGCTTCCCTGTACTCTCCTTCCTCCTCCCTGCCGAGGCACAGCCCCACCAAGAGGGTTGATGTGCCCATGCCCACCACTCCCACCACACCAACGGGCAGCCTGAGCATGGGGGGCACCCTGGAGAGGCAAAGAGGGGGATATCAACTCCACCGGAGTGCCTCTCACAGGCAGTCCTTATCCACCTCGCCAAGTGGGGTAACCATGGGGGTGTCTGTGTCTCGGCAACACAGTATGAACAGAGGGGGTTACATGCCTCCAACACCCCCCTCCAGACTTGACTCCCATGGCGGAGGGATGGGGGCAGGAATGCACTCACCCCACCCATCCTCTGTATCCCGACAGAGCAGCTACAATGGGCATTGCTCGCTCCCTCGCACGGGGGTTAAACGGACCCCATCGCTTAAGCCAGATGTGCCCCCTAAACCCAACGGGTTTCAACCACAGACTCCACAGATGCGAGGGGTCAATAAGTACAGTTATTAAAAGAGTATGAACACTTCTGAGTGAGCTCTTGGCCTTGACTGTAGAGCCTTGAGCCCTGAGGGCTTGAGGGGGGTGGGCCTATGGATGGGGTAGGGCCTATTGTGTGTTTGTGTATTGACTTGAGGTGTGTTCCCCCTTTAAATGATATGCACATTCACTCACACTAAAAAGGGAAAAATCACACATGTGGCCAAAGATACTCCTTGGGGCTTTTTTTGCTCCCTACATCTCCATCTCGCTCCCTTGTCACGGTAGCCACAGGATATGAACAGTGGACAGTGGTGAATCTGCTGCTCCCCATTGTATCTGGGTTTGGGTGTCACCCATTACCATTGTGGGTACGAGGTTTAGAACACTAGCTGGTGCCGCTACGGCGTCCTGTGTGTGTGGTACCAGGTTAAAAACAGTGGAATACTTGAAGAATGGGTCTCATTTGTCACTGCCCTTGAGCACTGTCTTCCCACTAATGTGAACTGAACAAAGAGGAGAGGTAGGCCATGCCTTTGTTAGTCAGATGGCCGGGGGCAGAAGAGAGGAAACGCAAAAATCATAGCGTGCGTGTTGGTTAAGATACATTTGACCACAAACGGCTGAATCAAGCAACAAGCGAACAAAGAAAACGAGTGCAAATGAATGTGTTCATGTGTGAGTGTGTGTGTTGGTTGATTGCAAAGCAGGTTTGTGTAAAGGAAGTACACATTTGGTTATCAAAAGTGGTGCCACATGCTAGTGGAAGCACCTTAAGCCCTGTCTAAGACCTAAAGCCGAGTTTCCACCACAGGAACTTTTCAAAGGGACTAGGAGCCTTTAGAGGGATTCAGTGCGTATCTTCACAAGGACCAGGGTCTAAATTTGAGTTCTGGGGACTTTAGTTTAGCCCCCCAAAAGTCCCCGCAACAAAGGATAGAACTTTCCAAAAGTACAGGAACTTTGCAGCACTGAACATTTTTGATTGGTTGAGTATTTGCGAAACGTTATTTCAGCCAACATTTTTGAAAATCTGCAGACGCAAACCAGTGGTTTTTCTTGTGTCAGTGGACTGATTTGCCTCATCTTGGCAGGTCTTTAGGCTATGATGGAAAGCAGACAACAATAGGCTGAAGGAACCTTTTAGTTATTTGAAAAGTAGTTCTTGGGACTAAAAGTTCTGTGTACTTTTGGTGGAAACGATGTTTCTCATTTCAACAATAACTATCTCTTCTCTGCTCTTGTTTGAACCCATCTGAACCAATCCTAAACCATATTTTTGTGTCACACTGTAGTGTTTCTGGTTAATTAGGTTAGGCTGAGGTGAAGTTGGTCGTGCTGGGTGTATACTGGGACAGGGACTCTGTAACTCACTGGGAAATTTTACTTAGTACATTTGCTGCTATTGGTTTTAGACATAGGTCTTTTGTCTTTAATTTTGTTTACTCTACCTGACTTGGATAGCCCTTGATATGGGTGTGCACATCTGCTTGTGTGTGTGAGAGAGAGAGAGTGTGTGTGTTATATTGCTGACAGAGGCCAAGAAGTACAGTTTTCGGCAACCAAACGCACTGTTAAAACTGATACATGGGTAAAAATGCTTCTCTCCAAGACTGAAACCTCTCCTAACCTCCACTGCCCCTTTGTAGGAATTTTACAGGTGGTTCAAGAGACTTCTTTCTTTATGTAGCAATGGTATTAAGAAAAAAAAAACATTTCTCATCTCATTCTATAAATGAATTTTGAACAAAATTATTTGCCTTTATAATGTTTTGTTGTGTTATTTAAAGAATTTACCATATGAAACTAAAGCAACACCAGTGGTTCAGCCCATGTGTATGAATTCAGCATTTCAGGGCACTTCTGTTCTGTTAAACTTGTGTGTCCCCCCCTAATAAAAGAACACTAGCATTTTCCTTAATCCTATTAAAAGGTATATGAAACTGCCCCTAGAACAATACATGGATGTAACACCTCCGTCATCTGCCGTGCTGGTTCTGCAGCCTGTGTTCCCCTGTGCAGCTTCCCTGCGAGTGGCCAGTGTACAATCAACACAACATTTTACCAATGTGTCCAAATGAGTCATGCTGGGAATGACAAGATCCTGTATATACTTAAATATTATAAATAAGGAGTTTAAATATTTTTAGGCAAGTGAACCTGAATCTGTGCATTGTGTGCCTTATTCACAAAATGAACTACTACAGTATGTAATATTGGCAAAGTCAATTGGTCCTCTGTATGTTATCGTCATATACTATATAAACAATTTTTATAGAAGCAATTTGGAAAGACAGCAGGATGCGTTGGAAAATCACTACCTAATCCAGACTGTGGTGATGTGGAAATCAAACAGACCCTTTTTTCTGTTGATTATGATGGGGTTTTTTGTGGGCGGAGCTTAGGTGGAGGCAAAGCATTTCCCTAAACTTGTTAGCGAACACTAGCTAGCAAGTTTTTGGTGAGTTTTATTTTGTTTCTGTCTCTCCGTGTTTTACGGAGGTAACGAGGCCAATTAAAGCTCGTCTTAGATCAGTAAAAGAGACCAATTTGAATTCGTAAGGTGAATGGTTGTATTTTTCTGCTTAATTAGGAAACAAACACATCTCTAAGCTTTCGTCTTACTGTGTTTAACTAGTACTTTTTTGAGCCATTACTATTCTAATTCTGGCACCCAACACAGAGAGATGATTTCCACTTGGTTATGAGGCCTACTACTCTGAGGTGATTCGTGTTTGCCTCCAGTTTTTCCTTTGTTTTGCCTCCAGCTAACACCGTGAAGTAATCACGATGTCGGCACTAAAAGGGTCTGTATTAGTCTGACAAACATTCCACGTGTGAATGCTACTTGTACAAAAGGATAGTCCAAAAAAAAACCCATCAATGTGGGGTATAAATCAAATTTTCTCCTTTACTGCCGGCGTTGAAAAGAACGGTGTTAATCCACCGCATAGAGGTGCCATGCAGTGAATGTATTTTCTTGACAGTGGGATGTAGGGTGGTTAGACCTTGTACTGTGGAGCGGTCGGCTCAACGCAGCACATCCTGCCCACAGCCAATGTATTAACACAGTGTTCAGCCGTCTGTTGGCACGGGCGGCGGCCTCGCAGAATCTGTAATTCTACCAGGATTGCAGTGGCAGGAATTGTTTCTATTGGCCAGTAGGTAGGGACGACTGAGGGATCATTTTCTCTTAGCATCATTTGGGTGACATCTGCAATCCTATCCGAGTGTCAGTTGCCTGTTTAGCCCAAAGCCGCATTTTGTTTACAAGTGATGATTGTATGTAAAGACTTTCTGCCTGTCATCTAACCAGTGTTTGGGCTCTCTTTTTCTACTCGACACATGCACACTGACGTCACAGACATACACTCAGCATACATACACTGCTCAACTGCCTTGTACATTGCAATATGAACTGGGTCTTTCTGTTGCAATCTAAATTGAAGCCTTTATATTTCAGTCTGAGCTCGGTGTATGTGTGTGCAGATGATGAACCGGATTTTGTCATGTAGTTTTGATTTAAATACTGTGCAACATGGCGATGCAAGGCCAGCTGTGTATATATGATCTTCAGAGTATTTGAGCGTGTAGATATGTTGTAAAGTTGTACTGTGAATGTGTAAATAATAATGATGGTCTTTGTTTCATGATATTTTTTGTTGATTTTTTTAACACGGCATGTATAGTTGAAATAAAACATTACTGCACAGAAAGAGTAGTGTTTGGTGTTTTTCATGTTGTGGCATTTAGTGGAGTTCAATAGTTTCAATAGTCGGTCAGGCTGGGCAATGTCTGTATTATATCAATATTAGTGCCAGAATGATACTGGATTTTTAGGCTGAATGCCGATATTAGGGATTTTGAAAAATTCTGATACTGACTGATATTCTTTCTACAAATACAGAATATACACGAACACATTTGCAACTCTTGTGACAAAGATATGTAATTGAGGCAGGATATTTTGCAGTTTAACAATAAACTGTATTGTCTAAAATTATATAACGTCTCTGAAAACAGTAACGTCAACCTGTATTTTTAATAATAATAATACATAACTACACATAAAACAACACAAATAGAGCAAAATATATGTATATATTAAACCTGAATTAAGAAAAAAAACGATCAAATATACGCAGAATATTGCCTATAAAGCAAACAAATAAAAACAATCTGCATTTTGTTTTTTGTTTACAAAAAAGTTTTTATATTGGTGAATATCAGACAACATATATGCCAATGCAAATATATGCCGATGTGTGTAAGGCCAATATCAGGCCAATATATTGGGTCAACCAACGTATCAGTCAGGCTCTAATTGGTCGGTCTTTTCCTTGTTCTAAAGGCTGCATGACAGTGAAGTGATGCAGTTTTCTGAACTTTTTATATTGTTCTAGCTGTTCTATTATTTGCTTTTACCCACTTAGTCATTATATCAAATCAATATATCAAAAATTCCCATAAAACTGTTGCAAAAACTGTTGGTATGTGGTCAAAAATGTTGCGATATTTGATTCTGTTCTGATCACCCAGCCCTAACCTTATGTACTGTTGGGTAGTCCAATCTACAACAATGCATCATTTTGTCTCGGGTTAAAATACATATTTTCCCCCTGGCCTATAGTGCTCTTTATCCATGCAGATGATTTTGGTGTGAGTTGCAGAGTTTTGGAGATATCAGCCGTACAGATGTCTGTCTTCTCTCCAATAAAATGGGACTAAATGGCACTGGTCCAGCGGTGCTCAAAGCACCAAAACAACGTCTCACTCCAGAAATCATGACCTGGTTACTAAAGATAATCCACAGACATTGTTGTGAGCAGTTTCATGTAGGAACTACTTTCTGTCTACAGTAGAATCCACTGGAAGTACTTCCTTTCTTCTAGACAGAAAGTAGTTCCTAAATGAAACTGCTCACAACAAGGTCTGCGGATTATCTTGAGTAACTGGGTCATGATTTCTGAAAAGAGACACTGTTGTTGAGTTTTTTAAATGTATTGTTTTGGCTCTTTGAGCAACACAAGAGGATTGCCATCTAATTTCATTATACTGGAGAGAAGGCAGACATCTCTATGGCAGATATCTTCAAAACTCTGCAACTCACACCAAAAACTATCCAGATGGTTAAACAGCACTACAGGTAAGAGGAAAGATGGTGCTTGATAACTTTAAGCCCTGTATTCTACAAGACAACACTGCAAATACATCACTGTATTATGTATAAGCCATATCGCCCGGGCCTGTTAGTTGGCTCATGCTATGTCATGTGTTCCTGGTGCTAGAGAGCGTGACGTGGGGCTGCGAACAGTTAAATCAGATACTTAGTGTCTTGTAAATCCTGCCTATGAGATGTATTTAGTGCTTATAGCATGACTCGGGTGAGGGTAATTTATGTGTCCAAGCTGAGCTCTGTGAGCCGACGTTGCAGAGACGTTGAGAGTCTGCAGAATGATTAAGAGCCCCGGACTATTTTTAGAGCCTGGTTGTTTTGAAGATTGGGGCCAGCGCAGAGTCAACCACACCAGATAGCATGTGGGAAAGTTTCCAAAGTAGTATGTTCCCGTAGACACCAAACATCTGGACTAACTACTGCTCACGGCACAAGATCTGAGCCACCAATGAGCTGTGCAAGAATGCACCCCCACACACACAAGCACATGCATACATTTCAGATGCATGCAGCATAAACATCCAGTGTATGATGTTCTGCACAGATAGGCCTGTGATAAGATTAGCTGCCAACAACAAAGAATAAAGGAGTGATGGTTGGATGAAGGCTGCTTTTATGTGTTTCCGATTTGGAGAATGGAAAATAATTAAATTGTCCGTCCCTTTATTTCTCAAAAAGACGTGCACGTACAATCACATGTCCTTCATGAGTTGGACAACTAAACCTCTGTCTGGGATTTAATTGCATCTCTCTCCTTTATAGAGGAGTGTGCTGCCAAAAACAAGAACACACAAAGAAATACATAAATGACTCAACAAATAATTTAATATGTGATTAAATTCACCAAAAATAAATGAGACAATGTGACATTATATTTCTGTTTTAAGTTGCTACTATATTTATTTACCTTTGATTTAATTCCCCCATTCATTTACTTTATCATTTTATATATGAATGTATTCATTTTTCCTATTTATTTCCCCAAATTTATGTATGGCTGTTTTTTGTTTTGTTCTGTTTTTCTTTATATGTTTCAACAGGTTCTGCTTAATTGTGCAAAATAAGTATCATGGTGTCAGTTTTTCCTCTTTTGGTTGATTAACATCAGAGTGCATAGATAAATACATAAGGGAATACAATAAATTCAATATATATATCAATTTCTGTCACGTTATAACTTGGATTTCTAAATATTTAAGATCATTTTGGTGCATTTAATAATTTATTTATTGAGTAATTTCTTTATTTATTTTTCATTTTGGCAGTTTTAGCCCTCAATGCTCCTCTTCCATCATGAAGGAGAACCTACAGTGACTGTAAAACTTGCAAAACACACATAAAGCTCCATCTAGAGCCAGTGTTTGGTGTGTCCATTCTGGGCTACTGTAGAAAACTGTCGGTATAACATGGCTGCCTCCATGAAAGAGGACCCACGCCTTGTGTAGAAGAGAGACGGCGCATTTTAAGTTAGAGAAAAACCCAATGATTCAGATATTTTTCACGTGATTATACACTAATGAAAACATACTGCAAAAATAGGTCCTGCAAATAGGTCCCTATAAATCTTACAAAATGGACCTTTAAAACAAATACAGAGAAATACAGTGTGATAACAGGATTTAGTGTTAGAACATGACAACAGGAACGCAGATGTCCAAATTGTTTTAAATCACAGGATGTCACGGTGGCTTAGTGGTCTAAAAACACACACCACATTACAGCAACATCGCCAGTTTGAATCCGGCCGGAGACCTTTGTTGCATGTCATCCTTCCTCTCTCTCTCTCTCTCCCACATTTCCTGTATGCCTCTTCACTGTTTACTATCAAATAGAGCAAAAATGTCAAAAACATCATCGTAAAAAAACATCGCAAACAACTTTTGACCATCATAATTTATAATCAACATTTCGAGTCCTAACTTGCCGCAGAAGTTTAAGTCAACGACTGCAGAAACACTTCAAGTCAAATATCGAGATTGAGAGAAAAAAAAAAAAGGTTTTTTTCATCTCACTGATCTGCACATAAAGAAGAAGCGCGGGTCGGTTCTGAGAGGGCGACTCTGGCTTTTTCACAGGGAGGTTCTGCAGCCCTTCGGCTGTTTGGCCGCGAGGCTTTGTGGCTCATCGTTGCCGTCAGAATGTTGACACAAGCGCTCCTTCATTTGCTTTCAGCAGGACCTCCTGAAAACTCACACCTCCTAGCAACCCAGCTCTGTCTGTCTGTCTCTCTCTCTCACAGACACACACACACACACACACACACACACACAAGGGAAACATTCTCCCCTCTGGGTGTTCTGACGGGGGTTGGGGTGTGATTTGCTTGGGAATGGGGAACAACAAAGAGGCGCCTCTTGCTATTCTGATGTACATCCCATCCTCTCAATTTATCAGATGGTCTCTTTGAATTAGTGGAGGCAAATCAAACACAGCCAGTGATTCTGTAGCTGTTTCATTCACTTGTCCCTCCGCCTGGCCACACTTAGTCTCATTACCAGCACCGACTGTTCCCGGACAAAAAGCATGCGTTTGTTGTCATGCAGACGTCTGTGTGTGCGTGTGCGTTTGTGTGTGCGCACATGTGTGTTTTATTCCACTTCACAAGGGACAGAGAAAACAGATGATAAAAAAGCCCCACGTCTCTTAGTTAAGTATAAGTGGAACACCGCAAGGTCACTCATCTAGCTGCAGGAAGATGAAAGTAAATTGCTTAAGTTGAAAGTCCAGATTAAAGTGTGCTTTGAAATGGTGAGCAGAAAATACAGAAACACACAAAACCACACACACACAGACACATGCATGCACGCACAATGGAAGCATATTGCTGCCAGAAACAGAAAATCAAATCAGTATCACGTTACATCTTATAAAGTTTAGAACAAGATGTTTTTCCTAATGTGACAACATACAAAGTTATCACATTATAACAAGAAACATTATCTTGTTATAATGTAAAAAGTTTATTAGTTTTATTATAAAAGTTACCACATTATAATATAAATAGTAGAGCTGCAACGATTAATCAATTATTTATCGATTATGAAATTAATTGCCAACTATTTTGATACTTGATGAATTGATTTGAGTAATTTTTTAAGCAAAAAAGTTAAAATCCTCTAATTTAAGTGTCTTAAACTTGAATATATTTTGGTTATTTTAAACTGAATTTCTTTGGGTTGTGAGTAAAATAAGACATTTGACTACATCATCTTAGGTTTTGGGAAACATTAATCAACATTTTTCACAATTTTCTGACATTTTAAAACAACTATTAATCGATTAACTGAGAAAATAAAATAATCGACTAATTAATTGACTATGCAAATATATGTTTGTTGAAGCCCTATATTATAGAAAAGGAATATTTCTTATTACAACAATTTAAGTTATGTAAGAGATAATGTAGGATAATTCAGGATGATTATCATCCTCACCAGGTTTATTTTACAATAATGACCTGCTCACTTACATTATCCTGCTTATTACATGGTTACCTACCAAAAAAGTCATTCATTTTAAAATGATTTTATGGCTTTATTTGTAATAGTGAGCTGCTCACTGTACATTATCCTGCTTGTTACATGGTTACGTACCAAAAAAATCAATAATTTGACACAAAATATAAATTCTAAAATGATTTTAGTCATTTAACAACGATTTTATTGTTCCTTCAGAGTCTGTGATCAGAACTGTGGCCATAGCAACGATTTGTTCTTCATAGCAACAGTCTGTTATACAGAAATAACAGGCCTTAGAATGCTGTAATTGACCAATCAGTATCGAGTTCAAGAGCTGTACTCTCCGTTAGACCCTCGGACGTTAGGACCTTTTCTCCTGTAACACTGAAGTCACCGGCACACTGCTGCTAACTGTGCTGTAGCTGCTATTAGCCAGTTAGCCCAGTTAGTGGTCCTGTTAGATTGAGGCACAGAGATGATGAGATGATGATGATGTACAGGACTGTGACTCTGGGAACAGTGAAGACACGGTGGGTTCAGGTGGGGACAGAAGGTGTCAAGCAGTTCAGGAGCAAGTTTGTAACGATGAGAGTTAACTTGTAAGTATTTGTTTTTGTTAAGTTGGAAGTTATTTATTCATGGGTTTTGAACAAGGTTATACTCGTTGTTCAGTCTCCTTCCTGGTTGTTCAAACACATTCAGGGTCATTACCCTTTTTGCCGTTAGCATTTAATGTGCAGCTCGCTTCGTGCCTCAAAAATTTATATTTAAATCATTAAATTAGTGTCATAAACGTGTGACAACTAGTTGCCTAAGGGTTTGAACTGATGACTATTGGTTGACTGGGAAAATCTTTAGTCAACAAGATATTTTCATGTTATAACAAGATATTTTCACATTATTACACATCCAAAGTTAACACGTTAACAATACTGCAATATTATTACTATGTAACTGTGTAATAAGAGGGATAATGTAGTACGTATTCTTTATTTTCACATTATAACAAGACATTTTCACATTTTAACACGGTATTTTCATGTTATTACAACATAAAAACTTATGTCATGAACAATATACTATTTATCTTACATGAAACATTTCATGTTATAAGGTAATAAGTTGTTAGAACATTTTACATTGTAACGCGGTAACTTACTGTTATAAAATGTTCTACATTATAACTTCATAACTTACACTGTTATAACAATATTAACTATACTACTTATATGACTATTAATATTGTTATAATGTGATCATTTTTATAATATAAGCTATGATGTATAACATGAAACTTTTAACCAAATAAACAGTGTAGTGTTTGTATGTTGTTATAACATGAAAATATCGTTATAACATGAAAATATCTTGTTATAACATGAAAATATCTTGTTATAACCTGAAAGTATCTTGCTGTAATGATAAACTTTTTTACATAACGTGATACCGACCTGTTTTCCTTTTTCTGACGTGGCAGCATGATGTTGCCGAACCCACACACACACCACAGCGTACATACTAACACAGGGAGAGTGATTTGGTCCATTTCTCTGCTTTTCTGGCTTTCTCTGCAGCATCTCTTTAGAAATTTAAGGATGGTGATTAGACTGAAAATCATCCATCTGTACTCCTTCCTGTCCTCTTTTCTTAAAAGCCCGGAGGTGAAACCCACAATTACATTTACAAGCCTCAGTCATGGAAAGGTGCTTAGAGGGCTTCTTTGTGGGCTTTAGCGAGTACATGTGCGCTCTCTCTGATGCATTAAAATCTGTCAGAGTGTCCGGGTAATGCTTCATTTGAAAGTGGAATTAAATGACAGGGTAGAAGCCGAAAATTTCTCCAAGTTGGATCGAAAAGAAGTTTTGACATTTTTTTTTTTTTTTTTTTTTTTTTGCATTGCAGCCTCTACAGTCGGGAAAAGCCATCAAAGTCTAATCCATGTGCCAAGTACCCTTACATTGACAGTTGGTTAATGGCACATATTGCTTTGAAAAGTGACTTAAAAGGCAGCCGGCAAGCAAAAGCAAGGAAAAGGATTGTTGAAATACGAGAAAAGGAAGTGCAGAGGGGAAAGGACTTGTCTTTCCTGTGCCTCTAATAGTGGATACAAACATTTTGATTGGGAATAAATTATAAACAAAACATCTTAATAAGAGAATAAAGCACACACAAGGACTTCTCCCAGTTGTCCCTTACTGAGTTACAGCCGAGCTACAATCAACGGTACTGTGACCACAAACAGAGACAGCGACAAAGACGGCAGGAGGGGACAGAACTCGGCCGCAGAGATTTTAATTCACTGGTATATTATATAATGGCTGCTAAGATTTCCCTGCAGTGAATGGCTGCTGTGTTCCAAGATAACCTCCAGGAATGACATGACAACCTCTTTTTTATGCCTGCATCTGCACGGCCACCTGTGTTTTATCATGGGACATTATTATTAAGCAGGGATACATATGGAAATAATTATGCTGAGCCCACAAAGGCAATGCATTACGCTACACAATGAAGTCCAGAAATTACTCCCAACAAAAGAAAATAGAACATCAACCTTATTACTCATCATTTTTCTCTCCTTAATTTCCTCGCAGTCCAAACACAGTAGCTCTGTTGCTTCAAGTTAACAAATTACGCACTATTAGAACAATTTATTTTCTGTCTTGTTCTCACAGTTTTTCCCTCCAGCATTTGAACACACCACCATGCCTGCCAGGGCATGTTTTTTTTTTTTCTTTCAAGTAAATCACACCTGGATAATACAACCAAGCTCACTGTGATGGGACTCATTGCAGGTTTCATGTCTTTTAAGTTTGAAGTTTTGAAGTTTAATCAAACACAGGACAGAGGAGGCAGGAAAAGCACTCTGAAACTTAAAGTAAAATAGGTCAGCAACAATACATGAAATTATAATACACAATGTGAAAAGTGTAATTTCCTTGATATAAATAATAAATGTTCCAAACAAGCTAGATATAAACAAGTTAATCAGAAAAAGATTTACTGCCAGGTAGGTTTACATGTACGAGGAATCTGCCCTTGTGATTTTGGTGCCTTAATAAATATTATTTACAACATATTTACAGCATGTTATTGACATGAAAGGGCTGTAAATGAATTGCAAAGCTCGACATGTTGGATTTGTAAGCTTATCTGCTTCACAACAGAAAATAATAATGACGAGACAACAGAGACAACATGACATTTCAAACTAAAATCTGCCTCTAAACATTAGCATACTGCTATTAAGCTGGCTGTCTGCAATTTTAAAGAAAAGAAACAAAACTACATCACGAATTGGAACACACAGACGAAAGCACAGAGCAAACTGCAGTTCTATCCGGCTCTAAAAAGACAGTCCGCTGTGGCGAATTACCTGGCCACAGTGACTGACAGTAAACAAAGAACTACGCTGACAAAGTACAGACTCAGTGAGCACAGCCCGGCCATCCGGACACACAGGTACAAAAAAATCATGGCTCCCCAAAGAGGAGCGCTTCTGCCAGCTGTGCAAAGAAGAGAAAGTGGAGACAGAGCTGCGTTTTCTAACAGAATGCACAAAACTCCAGCCCGTCTGAACCAAATATTTCCCCACACATACCACACCACACACACAGCTGAGTGGTTTATTGTCAATGTTATTACTGTTATTACTTTATTGTTGCTTATATCCATCAGTTCAGTTTCCTGTTCCTGTATTGCACTTTAGTGTTACTGTTTTATTGCTTGTTGTGTTTTATTTGTGTGTTTTGTATTTGAATGTGCTTTGACAATATTGTATTTTGTTATGGTCATGCCAATAAAGCCTATTTGAATTATTAAAAACTGGATTTTATTTTATTATGGTTTATTTGATAGAGACAGATACAATATACAAAAAAACCCTCTATCCAACGCAAGTATCATTGTGTTTATAGTTGGGTACCACACTCTTTACTTTTAATGGTACCAACCAAATAACGTTGGCACTACTGTGTACCAGTTTACGGTAAATCAATCAGTGCCAAATTTCGCTCAGAGAGTATCTCATAGTACAGGGAACAAGAGAAAGAAGTGTAGGAGCGAGCAGCAGCAGATTTGTCATGTGACTGAGGGTGGTAAGAAACTGAAAGTGGTCACAAAGTGTGGTTAAACTTTTCAAACTCGACAAAGACGACAATGCTGCGATGTTTGTGATGTGAAATGCAAAGCTGATGAGGGCAACATGCAACCAAACACAGAATACAGTACCTCTAAAAGCTAGAGTGCACAGTTTTCATAGACTGTAAGCCAGGTGCAGCTAATGTTAGCACATCTAAACAGTGTAACTCTTAAGACTTTAAGTGAGGCATTAACACCTTCAGGTGATTAATGAGCTTGTTGGATACGTTGTTGTTGGAGATAACTGGTCTGTCTTCACCATTTTGTTAGCTTTGCATTTTTGCTAGCCGACACTCAGTCACTGGCTGCATCTGAAACTCCTTACCAACAAGATATTTAGCACGCTTTAAAAGTGTGTGAGATTTATTAGTATGTCTTAAATCTTAGTATGAAACTAATATTCGTGAATTGTGAGTACGGCGGTAGTAACAACGACACAAACACGACAGGTTATCACGTGTTTCCTGTAAACAACAGCACTGCCCTGGTGACCGACTGACAAAGATGGGTTTGAGATGGAAAATAGAGGGATTTTATTTTGTGTGGTGTGTTAAAATCCTCTAAATAAATAATAACATATTTGAAATAAATAACAATCCTGAAATAGAGAAGTTTGGACTTATTCTTCACAATAGAAATTACATTTTTGATATCACAGGGAGAGCAAAGTACCAAAAAAAGGTACCATTGGGTGCCGGTACAGATTCCAGGTAATGGTATCGGTTCAAATGTAAGTGGTGCCCAACCTTAGTTTGTAGTCAATGCTAATTCGCATTTCCAGTCCCTAGCAGGGAACAGTGAGGTACAAAGAAGATAAACTGAGTAAAATAAGACATCATGAAGCTAATTAAAAGCTGAGTACAGCAGGACAAAATAAAGCAAGTTGAAGATTACATTTAAAAATTAAATATAAATACAGGTTTGTCGCTGAACCAGGGTTTGGTGATGGTAAATGGACTTGCATATGCATTTATTTAGCACTTTTCTGGTCCACTGACTACTCAAAGCGCTTTTACAACTACTAGTCACATTCACCCATTCGTTCACACAATCACACACACCGATGGAAAAGCAATTTGGGGTATCTTGCCCAGGGACACTTCAACATGTGGACCGGAGGAGCCAGGGATTGAACTGCCAATCTGCCGATTAGTGGACAACCTGCTCCACCTCCAGAGCCACAGCTGCCCCTCTTTAAAAAAGTGGCGAGGCATTTCAAGTGGTCAAGTAGCGAGTTCCAGGACTTAGCTCCTTTCACAGTAAAAGCTGTCTGAGCAAAAGATGTTTTATAGAGTGGAACAATTGCCTCTTGAGGCTGCTCTCGTGAATCTACTGCAAAACCATGCTTTTAACTCATACCCATTAATGACCTCAGCACTCTGTATGATAATCCAGCTTTCAGTCACGTAGCACTGCCTATGCCAACCTTACAGGGAAAAAAGCTTAACTTAATTTCATCATTTTTTCATGACTTTTGTCAGATGTACAGTATGTCTGCTGCCCTATTCTGGCAGGTTGGGACAGTGGACATAACGTACAGCAAAAGAGAAAATCAACTGAGCAAAGTGTGTGCTTGTTAAACATAACAAAATGAAAAAATGTCTCAAAATTAAGTTTTGCATTGGCAAACATTTTATCTCTGCTAGAAGCCTGCATATATTGGTGCCAGTCCACTATTCTTAAACCCCAACAGTCCAAAATATGTCCCATTCGACTGCTCCGAAAATAATCTTAACACAGTAGTTCAACCAAGATCTTGCTGATGGTGTCATGCTGACCTTTATTTCACTAAAATTAAATTTGAATCCTTTTTAATCAGTTGCTCCTCCAACTCTTGTTAATGATTGCTAATAATTGGTGGATGCTGGGGGTGTGAACCTCTTTCGGCATCTGAAGGCAGGCATGCCAGAAAAAGTTTGTGAACCACTACTTTAACCCAAATATTTGCAATCAAACATGCTTGATTATGTCAGAACGACAGCACTGACTGAGTTTCTAACCAGCCTACATGTAATGACTTTGGTGACGATAGAACACACAAACTGAGGTTAAATGCTCGTAATTTTATTCAAACGCTGGAAATTGGTCTGTGACAATAAAATCACTAAAAATATGGTTTGTTGTGAAGTCAAAAAGATAGACATTAAGGGCAAAAACCCTGCTGATTCAGCACCATGGACAGAGCCAACAGCCACAGAATTAACTGCAGAGAGGGTGTTTATTTTCGGAGCAATGGGTCATTGGGGCAATAGGCTTTCGGGGTAACAGTTTGTCAGACAAATGAATTTTCAGTCCACTGGGAAATTGTTTGTAAGCACACGCACTTCCACATTCTGGGTTGATGAATCACTTCCACCTCTTGCAACGTTAACAGAGTACAACAACCAGCTATGGCGTTTTTCACTTTATGTCTTACCCAGACTCACAATCAATGATTTTGTATTATTCAAGCATCGTACCATCCTTCAGCAACTAAAAAGGAGGTCTTCAAACTATACATTAGAGTTGGGCGATATGTTAAAATTTTCCAAACGATCAGCGTCAGCCCGTCCATCGGCAATTGGTGATATCATGTCCCCCTCCCATCTCCTCCTGTCCTCTCGGGTCTCAGCTGAGAGATGTGCACAGCACAAATTCACTATGTTACCATGCTGCATGCATTCTCTATGTCCAATAGACAAAATAAACTCACAAAGTGTCTAGAAATTACATGTTCTCACACTTATTTTCCATTTTAAATAGAGAAATACAACCGCACACCTTCTGAATTCAAGTTTCTCTCTTTTACCGAACTAAGATGAGCTTAATTGGCTCATTAACTCCTCGGAAAAAATACTTAATTCAAACTTGACAGAAAAACATGTAAAACTCACCAAAACCATCTTTGTTAGTCTGTCCGCTCTTCCAACAATCACCAACTCTGGTTTGGTCAAAATAAATTCTTAATTCACCGCGTGAAAAGAGTGTGAAGAGGCTGACTCTGCAGGCTGTTTGCCTCTCACTCGTCACCCAGCTCAGCGCACTCATGGTCGGCTAAGTGGGCGTGTACTGCGCCGCTGGCTGAGAGCGCGGTGCAGAGAAGAGGCGGTCACTCTGCAGACTATTACATTAGCAGAATAAAATGACAAATATCGCCCTAAAAATCTGCCAAAAAGAGCGATCTGCGATGGATTCAGCCCATCGTCGATAGACGATATAGTCGTCCAATCGCCCAACCCAAGCTACATCCAATCTTATGAAAGTAAGATCAGGACATGTAATGTTAGCCCTTAGCATGCTTGTGTACTTGCAAATGCTAGCATAGAAAATCTGCTGTTTACATGAGGTGTCTATGTGTCAATAACTGTTGCATTTTTCCTGATGTTATTGTGAATCTCAGTTTCAAACAAGGATTCAACAAAAGAGGTGTTTACCAGAAGGGTGGAGTGATTTAGCCGGTGGAGATTTTAGTAGAAGTACGTCAGTACCACTGTGTGTATATAGCCTATTGGTGTTTCAGAATAACGGGCTGTTGGAACAATGGGAAGTCCCTCACACATCCGTGATACCTTCAAAGACACCACTCACAGCTGTAAAACACAACTTCTGAATAAAAAATAAACTTTTGAGCTTTTCCCCTAAACTCGGCACAAGCAGCACTATGTGGCCAAATCACAGTGCGGTGAACGGAGTGCTGAGGTCACAAAGGGGCTAGAATCTCCTTTGGCTTGTTACTAAGTCTGAAAATCAGAGTGACAAGGTACTGAATCTGGTTTTATGTCATTCAGAAATGCCATGCAGAGCACTAACCCAGCGACACAAGCCAGTCTGAGAGAAAGAGCCCAGAGACACAGATAGAGAACGGTGTTAAGAGCCCGAGGAGAGAGTGAGATGAATATCTATCCAATGTGGTTCTTTAAGATGCACAGACCCCGCTCCGGCACCTGCAAGTAAAGGTACTTATCTGTCAGATTTCATCTGCTCACCAGGCCGTGTGTGTGTGTGTGTGTGTGCGCCTGTGTGTGTGAGTGAAAAGTGTGTTTTGGAGAAGGGGGGTTGGGTGGGCAAGTTACAGCAAGCCTATCAAGTGAGTATTCACTGACTGAGACTGTAAACACCTGATAGAGTCTAAATCTAGCAAAGGTATCATGTGTCCAGATTAGGGATTAAAACCACAAAGTGTCCATCTGATAGCTACATAACCCTCAACCTGCTTTGTCTAGGTGGAAATACACAACTTTTATTTCTCTTTTCTGTCAACTTTTCTGTTTTCTTTCCACTCTCTTTATCCGCCCCCCTCTGAGTCTGACTCAGGCCCTTCACAGTGTGGGTGTTCTGGGAGCTTTGTTGGTAAACCGATGGATTATCTCAATTGCTTTATGACTAAAGCCTAGCCTGCTATTACGCTGCTTTGTCATTGGGAAATCACATCTTCCCAGACACTCACCCCGAGACACACCCCGTCACACACACACCCTCTCCCCCAGGGTTGGAGAGAACATACACATCACATCTGACGGGCTCCTCATCACCTGCAGAACCCTGAGCCTGGGAAAACCCCTGACGCACATATACATACAAACTAAGGTTGTGAAAAGCACTGATACCTTTCCAACAGCAGGTGTTTAAAACGATACAGTTCCAACATTCAATAGTATCAAAAGTAAAGAAGCTATAAAATATAGTCTAAGTGCTCAGTACAATTCTGTCTTTATTGTCCTGCATGAACTGGTTTGCAGCTTAGCAAAACCAGACAGTGTTCAGTGATTAGTACTGGCAGCATCAGCCCTTCAACAAACATTAAAATATTCCAAATCGCTCCCGCATTACTGGTATTATTCAACAGCAGTTCAGTTTAGCATCAGCTTTTCAACAAGCCTTAAAATATTCAACATCTTTCATACATTCTTGGCATTACTCAACAACAATTCTGTTTAGCATCCGTTTTCCAATAAACATTAAAATATTGCATGTCATTCCTACATTACCAGTATTATTCAGCAGCAGTTCTGTTAAGCATCATGTTTTTCAACCAACATGAAAATATTCCACATCATTCCTTCATTACTGCTGGTATTGTTCAACTTTAGCTCAAAGCCCTTAGTGAAGCTGTGCTTTTGAGCTCCCATCTTATGCTTTATTCTGCATCCTAAATCCCTTTTCTACTTGCTGTTTCTTCACAAACATTAAAGCCAACAATTCAGTTTGGCATCAGCTTTTCAACAAACTTTAAAAAAATTCACCATCTGTCAAACTTCGATACTTTTATGGCACCAATCGATTTGCTTTAAAACGGTCATGTATCGAAAACCGTCTTGTCATTTGCTACCAAATTTTGACACCTTAAGAGTTAAGTTAGTTAAAGTTGTGGTTTATTTTTTAAGTTGTAAAACTGCTTTGAGTGGAAAAATGCCAAGGTGCTGAAACATATGACTAAAAAGCTGAAACAGGCAACCTAAGTTTAACCACATTGTATTTTTATGTTATGAAACTGCTTTGAGAATGTGAAAAGGTGCTGAAAAATTAAACTAAAGATTTGTACCATAATGTGTAATGCATTTTTCATTTTGTTATAAAATTGGCATTGAAAAAAGTTCAGGAACTGGCATCAAAATCAAGATATCACTACTAGTACCAGCATCAAAAATTTTACCCAGCCTTATACAGTCTTGGTATTATTCAACTTTTGGAGCCAGCAGTTCAGTTTGGCATCAGCTTCTCAACAAACCTTAAAATATTTAGCATTTTTCATATATTCTTGGCATTATTCAACTTTTTCAGCAAGCAATGCCGTTTCGTATCCACTTTTCAACAGCCAGCATTCACACCTGCAACTTCTTATCTCTTTGCCGTGGTATCGAAAGACGTATTAAGTGCTGTTTTTTTGTACTGCTGTTGTATCAAAGTTTAAAATTCTGGTATCGTGACAACACTAATACAAACACACATAAACAGCCTGTGACCAACCCTCAGGCAAATAATACTGTAGCTGAATAAGCAGGATGCTGTAATAATTATAAGAATCTTACACCATGTGCAGCAATATTTCTTCACATAATAAAGAGCCATTTTAATTAGTGTTCAGACCAGAATGATAAAATCAAATCAATCATCATATTACAGATCAGAGCGCACACCTGCATGAAGGCAGGCCGTATGAATCACACAAACACTAAAGCATAACTATATCCCATGAATCAGATTATGTAGGGCAGCTGTAAGTTCAGCACTGTGCCTTTGTTAGCGGGTTTAATTGAACATAGCTCGGATCTGACGCTGGATAACAACATGAAGTTAGTTCCCTCCTGCATTAGTGCCAGAGCAAATTAATTCTCCCTACAGATCAATGGGCTTATAGTCTATACACATCAGCACAGAGAGGTTTCACAGGCTGGCTGCTCTGTATCAGCTGCCCAATTTTCTGCCTTTACTCCACAGCCATCCCCCAACCAACCTTGTTTATTATTGAGAAATCAGATCAACACACCGATGCCAGTACAGAGCCAAAACAACTTTCTCCTGTTGTTTCCCTCCCTTTCATCTATATTGATACAAACATAAATGTGCCCTCGCTGCCCTACACAGAGTCCAGATCGATACGTAATGGACGTCACGCTGAGCAGATGAGCCCTCTCCGACTCTTCCCATCCTGATTGAACACTGTCTCTTTGTGTTGTTAAGGCGCATCTCCAGTCTCAGCGAGAGCGAAGGACTGAAGGAGGGTAGCTGGAAGGAAAAAGAGGAGTGAGGACAGAGAGTGACGGAGGGGAGAAGATGGCACGGAAAGGAGGGAAGAGCCGAGTGCCAAGATGTTGCACAACAACCCCTAGTCTTTCCAACAGGCAGAATTATCATTCAGGGCAAAAACACATCAACAACGATCCAATACCCTGGACTCACAGGATACAGCTTAGCACCACCCCCATCCCCCACAGCACATACCCACACACAACCTAAAAGAAGCTTTCAGCCATTTCATTTCTCTAAATATAGCTCAGAAAAATTATATTCTATATCATACCCTATAGAAGTTTGAGTAACCCTTAAAAGATAAGAAGTTATTCTGTGGTGAAGATGAAAGGTCCATCTCTCAATACTTTTCCACTTGGTTCCCGTCTGCAGTACTGGGCCCTGAGACCACTTGTTCCTACCAATGATGTAAAATGATGTAAGATGTAGAAGTGTAGTAGTGTCACAAATATATACATTTTTTTTTTAAAGGTTCAGTAATTTCATTTAAAAACAAAGCTGGTGTTGGTAGTTTTCAGCAAATGTTACTCAAGCTCACAGGGGTAAATAGAGCATTTGTTAGGGACAATTAATGTGGATTACTACACATTTGGTGTGCTAACAAGTATTTACAGTGAAAGTGACCCTTCCAAAGTCCCGCCCTTTTTTGTTCTGTGATCCAGTAACATTTGAGCAAATTGATACCTCAAACAACTTTTTCCTTTTCCTGTCAAAGCAACATATATATCAGGGTTGCCAGGTCTGCCTTCCTCCTCCAGGATGAACCTTCGTCCGCTGGTTGGGTAGACCTATTCTGCGTGCAGATTACGTTAATAATATCTATGAATACACATCCATATTTAAAATAAAATCATTTATTTCTACCTAAATCCTACCAAACTGATTCCAGACATACAAATATGACGTGCCTATGCTCACTGCCTGCCAGCGCCGGTTTTATTGGCCACTGGGCTGGTTTTGTCACACAAACCTGGCAACACTGATATATATTCACATCTTAAGTTGTCTAATTTTAGCAAAATCTAGTTAAACACTACCTAGCTAATTTCTGAAGTAGATTAGCTAGTTAGTTAGCTAGTGTTTTGCTAACATTAGCTAACTTAAGATGCGAATATTTGTAGTTTTTACAGGTCCCCCAGCAACATCTTTTAACAATCTTCAAGATTTGGTTTCTTTTCAACATGGACAAGTACAGGAAGCAACATTTTTGTCCCCAAGAGAGTGAAGTCATGTCCCACCCTACTCTTACCCGGACTGGCTAGTACTTGTTGCCTTTGTAGATTTGGGTCATTTTGTTGGTAGGTTTAGAGATAGGAGTGTGATTGGTTAGAGTTTGGGTACAAATATTAGGGTAAGCCAATCAGAGGCAGAGCAAGGTGGGCCATGCTTTCACCATCCTGGGAAAAAAAAATATGTACAGGACACAGGAAAGGAGAAAGTTGATCAAGGTATCAATCTTCCTCAACTGTTATTGGACCACAGTGGGTGGGATGGGGGCGGGACTTAAGAAGAGTCAACTGAACCAAAAATTTATTCATTTGATTTATTTTATTGGTTTATTTTAACAGGGACAGTGCACATTAATAAGTATTACTGTAAATGTGCCAGAGTTAGCCAAGAGGCTATTTTTCATCTGTAGTCCCTCGACAGAAAGTCACCCTAAAAACAGAATACAAGATTAAAATGACAAAGCTATTCACCATTTATCATTTATATGTGTGCAGAGCAATAATAAAAAGAAGAGAAAATATTAATGTTAATAGAAACATCATTCAGGACACCCTTATACTGGATTGTCAAACACTTTAAAACATGCAACACAGAGGCTCATAAAACAACACATGTAAAGCAAATAAATGATAGAAACAGACTACAGACAACATTATGCTGCATTGTTGGACACTAGAACTTGCAAAGCAGAAGAGTGCCCATGTTCACAGTGATGACGAAACATTGTGTTTTAGTGGTTTATTTATGTGTTTTTAATACTTTTTGAACAATATCGAAATAAACTATATCAGACTTTGGCTACAAGATGGTAGCAAAATGAATTCATTACTGACTTTGTTCTTTTTATTAACAATAAAAAATAAAGCACTGACACATTTTTCTTCCACATGACGAATCCAAAATTATTTTCCTTGATTGCCCATTCATAACTGTAGAGTCACAATTGTCTAAATTAGATTTTTGAAAAACGTTTCTGGAGTAAAAGCAAAGCAAAGTACTAAACTACCTGACATCACATGGGGGGTAGTCGTTCTACATTGTGAAATCAAGCTTCAACTTTACTTTTCTTTCAGTGATTAAAGACCTAAACCTAATTTTAGCGCTGGGAAACTGCATATAGGTGGAAGTACCTGCTTTTAAAATACTTTTTTGGACTAAATCTTGGTGCATTAAGTGCTTTTAAAATCTACATCATGTGGAGAAAATGGCCAAAACCTTTAGTCCTCGGCAGTCAGCCCTTGAGTGCTGCTCTCACAATGGTGGCTAGTCAGAGTAGTAGCCTTAGCTTAGCGGTTGCGCCTCTGCATGATGTGGAAAGTAAAAAGGCTGTCGTCTGGCCTTAGGAGCACTTCAAAAAGCCCGAAGCAGTGTGAGCTGCAGCACAAGTGACACACACACACAGGGGGCCAATGGCTTGTGTGCGTGTTGTGTAGGTGCACGTGTGTTTGCGTGCGCTTATGCATGTGTGTTTATATGTGTGCGCTGGGTGAGGGGAGGCCTATTAAAAAGCTGCCTGAGGAGAGGGCTTTCAGTTGGGAATCTATGGGGGGCAGAGAGGATGGCAGGGCCATTGTGTGTCAGAGTTCCATCCTGAGAGCTGGAATTAGAGCCTTTCTCCTCTGCTCGGCTGGAAGACTCTGTACCACCACCGACCCCATGTTTAATTAGAGCAGCTCGAGGAGAGAGACGGCGCAGACGGGGAGGAACACGAGTGATGAAGATAAGAAAGAAAAATACATAATCATTTTGGGGGGAAAAAGAAAAGAAAAATTGGATTCACACTGTTTGTCAATGCTGTGCCAGTTTGATTGGAAGTGTAATGAGGTGAATGATACCAACATGATGTGAAATATGATAAAGGTTAGCCTCGGCGGTGTCACGAGAGCCTCCGTAGCACGCCGCTGATTGGAAATCGTAGCTAATGTGACAAAACTTTCACAGGCGCGCGTTTGACTTTCAATTCAATTAGCTTCCACCCTTTTAGGATTCCTTGCACAAACAACATCAAGGAGTGCATCATATGCCTTTGTGGAGGTTATAGTCCAATCAAATTAGGTAAACAAACATTAATGGATGATAATGAATGTGAGCATTATCCCCCAAATAGAGTGGTCATTAATATTGATGATTGTTTTTATTCTGACGCATTACAAACCAAAGCAACATCAATATTTGTCAGAGCAAATGAGTGCGAGGATGTACATTTATCAGTGATTGGATAACTAAATGGATAGATGGAGGAGATAAACACAGGCTGTTGTCTCCTCTGCTGATGATCTATCCATTTAGGCTTGTAAGGTTCATTTATGTTAAATGGGCTGATTGTTATAGGAGGTAAACAATGTGTCAGGCTTCATCCCAGAACGACTCATTCTGCTTAACAGTTAATGCCATTAAGGCCTGCTGGTAAAAGGGTTTGTCTTCCAAAGAGGAGATGAATGAACTACAATGTGAGATTAGTGGTTTAGCAAGATGTGTTGAGTCCAAAGCCAGAAGTTTCAATGTCAAGAAAGTGGTGCTATTTTAACCTGGCTGGATCACCGTAGTGTTCTTGACTTGTTCGGAGCAGTTTAAGTTCAGAGTTTTGAATTAAATCTGCTGTAAAAAGTTTTATATCCTTCCAATATTTCTTCTTCTGACAATATTCTTTATGAGTGCAGGTCTGGGCAATAAAAGGATATCATGCACACATCATCAATAGCAATAAGAAAATAGTCTGATAAAATACTTGATAGTTTTACTTAAATGCATTAAATGCAAACTGTCATGAAAGCACATAATGAATACGCCCTGGGCCATAAACAGTTTGTCATATCCCTTGATACTGGAGCGTGCTGCGAGTAATATGCAAGTGACAAAATGAGAAAAGACGGAGAAGAAGAAGATGCTTGCCAGTATGGCAGTTATTTTTTCAACAGATATGAATCTTCACTATGGTGTAAAGCTGAAACAATTCATCAAATTATAGATTATTGATTGACTAAATTACTCACCAACTATTTTGATAATCATTTAATTGTTTTGTGTTATTTTTAAATAAATCTAACTTCTGTTTTCAGCTTCTCAAATGTGAATATTTTTCTGTTTTTTACCTGTATACATGGTAATAAATCTGCAAACCACTTTGAATGATGTTTTTATGCAAAAAACAACTGCAAAAAATATTATTCCTATTGGCATTTATCAGAGATGATATTCAATCAGTACAATTTGTTGTATGTTGACTTTGATTTGGCCGAAAACTAAATTGATGATTTGGCGATTTCCACATATCCTTCATCATAGGACAATGTCAGACCTAAATGCAATTCTTGAGTAAGTTCAATGTGCATTTGTCGCATAAGAAATTAGGGTTGTTCCGATACCGCTATTGTAAAATGCCTCCAATACTGCCTAAAATCATTTGGGATTGTAAGTACGCACATCTATATATGATCTTTTTCCCAGCAGCATCTTGTCCACGAGCTTCAAAACTTCTCCAGGAGTTGCAGGTGTTTTAGCAGAGCTGAGGCCGACTGCACACCTGAAAAAGTTACTGCCTGACCAATGGCACTGTGAGTACCCAGTTCATATATTGTACACAATCTCTGTTATTGAAATGCCAATACAGACACTGTTATTTCAGTCTTGATGTCATGATTCGGTTTGTTAGTCTTTTTGAGATGTCATTGTGAACTAGAAACTGTTTTTGGTTTGTAGGGTCTCTTAACTTTTTTTTTCTTTTTAACACTAGTATTGGATTGGTACTAAGTAGCTGCCAATACGTAAAGTTCAGAGATCGGTATCCCATCTCTATTAGAAATAAACGGGAGGCACTGAGAGCTCACTGGGTCGATTGGTAATTTTCTGACAGCCTTTCTCTCGTCTTATTTGCAGCAACAGTGTTGCTTGATGTTCTCCATCGCTCTCCATTTTATCAACCAGTTCCTTTTGATAGATTCGGTCCATTTTGTGCAGAAGAAGAGTCAAATGATGCACCAAATGCCCCCTTTTAAGTGAACATGCACAGAACCTGAAGAAACAAAACCTGGTTTAACAAACAAAGTTGATAACCACTGTTATAACACCTGTTATCTCTGACCAGGGTCTTAGGTTTTCTTGAGTCGGCTCATGCAAAGAAAGCCTGGTTATGATGAGTTTGCTTCATAGTGCAGCCCTCTGCTTGTTTGTTTTTTTGTGTTACTGGATGTCAGTGTGAATGCTGTTGAAGGTGTGTGTGTTGTGTGTGTGTCTTTAAACTCCTACCTGCCAGGACTCCCCACAAAGACAAAAAAAAAGGTTTTCGGATGTTGTTGATGGATTTTCTTAGACTCTCATGTCATAACACAGTAAAGCAATTAAATGAAAAAAGGGCCTATCATGGGACATCACAAGACTGACTCTACAGTACAAACACACACACACACACACACACACACACACACACACACACACACACACACACACACACACACACACACAACACACACACACATACACACACAACACCCACTCCCCTAGCGTGAGACGTGGGTTGACCCTGGCTATATTTGGGCTTTCTCTCTCCAGTGTGTCTTAATCCTGCTGTCTGCTGTGTTCCACCTGATTAGTCTGATCATTCACTTCTGACAGGCCCATTTCTAAACCCTCCACACACACACACACACACACACACACACGACACTCATGATACATCACACACACAGACAATCTGACTCGAAGGGCAAGAAAATAAAAGCCTGAAGAGAAAGACGTGTTGGCCTGGTCACTCACAGGGAAAACATCCCATCATCGCCTGCAGTCACACTATTAGAAATAAGGGTTCCATAAAGGTTCTTCCTGAAGGGGTGACTATTTGTTTTGTTTTGAAGAACCCTGGTTTGAAGAGCTCGTCAAGGATTATTTGTAAGACTAAGGGTTCCATCAAGAACCCTTTTCATCCAATTCAAGGATTGTTGTGATTGATTGTGAAGAAATCTTTCGTCAAGGGCTCCTTGAGCTGCACAAGTAATCGAAATCTTATCAAAATTGTAACATAGCTTTCTGCAATTTTCAAATCACAGGAAGTGCTATATGTGAAATGTGTCAAAAAACTTTTAAATGAATGAATGTCCACAGTTTTGCTGTCCTACACATCAGATTCTACAGACTTCAAAAAACATCTTCATTTGGTGCAGATTCCTGCAAAAAAAAAAAAAAAAAAATCACATCATAGTTATTTTAACATGTTTTTCAATCAAAATAAGAATAATTAAGTAAAAATGATCATTACCTCTAATATCGCAAATCATATCGTAATATCAGTCAAAATAATCGCAATTAGATATTTTTTTCATAATTGTTCAGTCCTGGTTTGTACAATAATATAAATATATTTTATCTATCAAGTCCTACAACAAACTTTGCTACTAATACCATGACCTGGATGACTGAGAACCTTCACAGACAATAATATAAAAGGGTTCCTGGTAGAACTCCCTCGGTGGGTTCTATAGAAAAAACTTTTGAAATATAAAAATGGTCTTTGTAGGACCCTGAGTGTGTTCTCAATAAATCCCTTGGGATATAAAAACGTTCCCCATAGATCTGTCATAGTGTATTCTGAATAAAAACCCTTGGAATATGTAAAGGTTCTTTGTAGAACTCACAGAATGTGTTCTCAATAAAACTTGTGGGATATAAAAATGTCCTCCATAGAACCCCCTTGGTGGGTTCTAGATAAAATCCTTGGGAGTGTAAAAAGGTTCTCTGTAGAATTGCCTTACTGTGTTCTAGATAAAACCCTTGGAATTAAAAAAAAGTTTTTCTGCAGAACCCCCTAAGTGGGTTGTAGATAAAACCCTTAGAATATAAAAAGCTTCTCTGTAGAACCCTGATTGGTTTCTAGAAAAAACCCTCGGAATATGAAAAGGTTCTCCGTAGAAGCCCAACATATGTTCACAATAAAACCCTTGGGACATAAAAAGGTTCTCGGTAGAACCTCCTTGGTGGGTTCTAGATAAAATCCTTGGAGTATAAAAAGGTTCTCCACAGAACTCCCTCAGTGTGTTCCAAATTAAACTCTTGGAATATTTAAAAAAATGTTCTCCGTAGAGTGCCCTTGGTGGGTTCTAGGCAAAACCCTTGAAATATAAAAAGGGTTATTGGTAGAACCCTCTCAGTGGGTTCTTGCTGGCACCCTTAGAGGGTGAAAAGATTCTGGATCAAACCTCCAGAGAGGGTTCTGGGTGGAACCAGTACATAATCTAAGGGTTCTTTGTACAACCTCTCATACAGGGTCCTGGGTGGAACCATTAATAGATGGTTCTAGGTGTAGCCATTTATGTTGGGCTCCAGGTAAATCTCTCTGAAAGAGTTAAATGTTGAACCTTCATAAAAGGTTCTAACTGGAACCAAAATGAATCCCCTTATTGGAACAATCCCAAAGAACCCTTCCTGGTTCTAGTTAGAACCTTTATTTTTAAGAGTGCACCAGTGTCATACGTCACTTCACACGGCCGGTTACAAACATTGGCTCATTTAGTGTGAGATGCACACGCACACACAGATAATTAAAGCCAATCAACGTATATAAATCCCTCTGGAAAAGGCTCCCACACCAAAATATGCATAATAAACCCTCGTATCTTCTCCTCGGGGACTTCAGTGCTGAGAGATAGAGAGGTATGAACTCAGGAGGCAAGAAACAAATGCAAATGTGGGGTACGACTGCGGGGTAGAGGCTCGGTTTCCCTTACAATGCCTGAACAATATTGTCCTTCACCTGCTGAGATCTAAAGCAGTAATCAAGAGGCGTGGAGAGCTGTGGCGACTATTTCTGAGCGGGGGACCTCTCTGACTCGCACTGACTCCCTCAGGCTGTAGATAAGAGTCAGCAAAGTGTGTGTGTGTGTGTCTGTGTGTGTGTGAGTGTGTGTGTATTCATGCATGTAGGTGAAGGAAGTGAATCCCTCCCCCCTCTGTTCAGCCATCTCTCTTTCCCTCTCTCCTGCATGTCGCTCCCCCTCTCATTGATCTTGTATTCCGAGCGGTTCCTCGATGACCAGCCCGCTGTTAGAGCTGTTGTTGTAGTCGGAGTTGATTTAGTTGAGCTCGCCGTGCCTGAACTCGGAGGGACCGTTCGGCTCAGTGGCTGTAAATTACATTTATTTACAAGGAGGATCAGGAGAGGGAGGGAAATGCATGAGTGAGGGTGTTTTATCTCTGCTCATCTTGAGCGTGTCCAAACCAGCTCTGTACCACTTTCTAATAAGGCACCCTTCATAACCATAACAGACATAAAAGTTGAAACTAATGGGACTGTTAATAGTCAATAATGCTTAAGTAAGGCTTTATAAATCACTTATAAGCCAGTTATGGGACAACTCTGGGGTTGCCAGGTTGTGAAAACCTTTGCCTTGTCTTTAGATAAGAAGATTGATAATATGTATTATGTAGCTGTTTGTTCTCCGAGACTGTTCCACATAGTCCCGCCCTATTGTGTTGTGATTGGCTAGAAACCCTTTCTAACTTTGTGGAAGAATCTTTCAACCCAAACAAAATAAACTAACTTTTCTAAACTTCCCCAAGTAGTTTTTGTGCCTAAATCAAACCAAGTACTCTTCTTGTGTAAACCCACCAAACTGAGATGGAAAATTGAAAATATCTTCTTTTTAACTGAAAATAATAAGTCAACTAAGTCTAAAGAAAGCTGACAGCGACATTTAGCGTCACACAGGACATAAACCCCAGATTCCAGTGTGTGTTTTATCTCCTAAACTTCTCCCAACTGTCAATATCTACACTTATTCTTACAGCCAATCACAGCACAGTAGGGCGGGACTAGGCAGAACAGTCTTAGGGGGAAAAAAATAACGAACAGCTGGAGCCAGCTGTCAGTTAGCTTAACAGTTAGCCTGGCTCTATACTGTGCAAACAACTGTACTGTACTTAATATATTACACTAACTAGTTTGTTTAATCTGCACAAAATCCAAACTGGACAATTTCTCAGCTGGCTGCCTGTTAACTGCTCAGATTGTGTAACCACTGGACAGAGCCAGCTGTTTTCCCAGTTTCCAGTCTTTGTGCTAAGCTGAGGTAAGCTAAGCTAACCTGCTCAGGACAAAGCCTTATATTTAAAGGTTCAGTGTGATTTAAGAGGGATTTATTGGCAGAATGTGGCAGAAATGGAATATATTATTAATTAATTAATCAAGTGTGCTTTCATCAGTGTATAATCACCTGAAAATGGGAATCATTGCGTTTTTGTTACCTTAGAAAAGAACCATTTATCCACTCAGGGAGCAGGTTCTCTTCCATGCAGGACGCCATGTTGCACCACCATGAGTCGCCCAAAATAGACAAACCAAATACTGCCTCTAGATATGGCAAGTTTTCACAGCCACCACAGGTTCTCCTACACTTTTGGAGCCAGGTTAGCTTAGCTTAGCATGAAGACCGGAAACTGAGGCGAAACAGTTAGCCTCTAAAGCACGGAGACACATTATATCCGGTTTGTTTAATCCGTACACAGGATTATATTTAAATGACAGATGTGAGAGTGGTATTGATCTTCTGCACACTTACTCCATGTCGACAAAAGTTTAACAATGACAACATTTTGATCCCGCTTGGATCTTCATCAGGTCAGAAAGTGCCCTGACAGTCAAGATCCAACTGGGACCAGACCATTCTCATTATTAAACAGTTGTTGGCACGGAGTAAGTGTGCAGGTGTTACCTTTTTTCTTTGAGGCTCTGGTCTTTAAACTTTGCACCCACATGGTGTGTATATAACTACACAGGTTGTGGCCGTAGTTGCAGCAGTTAAGCAGAGCAGTTTTACAACAGCCAGTCGTAAAGTGAGTTTGTTGTAAAAGTCATGGAGCTGTTGTGTGCAGCGCACAATAAAGTTAGCATGTGAACTAAAGTTGTGGTCAGCAAGTTATTAAACAGTCTTCTCGTCTAATTCTCCACCAAAAAGAAAATCAGCATATTGCCTAACTTGTCTTTTAATTCCTCAGATCAACTGTTGGACTATTTACCTTCTGGAAAAGAACTGCAGAGCATCTGGAACAAAATCCATTTACTAAGAACCCGCTGACATTTACAACCAAAGACACGATGAACTGCTTTCTGGTTCCTCATTTTCTAAAAAGCCATCATGTCTGCAGTTATATATGTTAATAAGCCATTAATAAAGGGATTTGGCTACAATTCATCAAGTCTACAGCTGTTTATGTTAATTTGTTGTTATAAATGGATTGTGTTCCAGATGCTCTGCAGCACGTTCCAGAAAATAATAAGCGACCAGCCTTGCTGATAAATTATCAGACCATTAATCATCAACCACTAATGAAAGCAATACAAGCTATAAACCATTTACAGAGAGTTCCCTTATTGAAAAATGATGCCACTACTTCTGACACCAAACAAAAATATCATGATATTCCCCAGGTGGCATCCTAACCTCACCTAAACCACAAATCCCAGCTCAGTCTAGACCACACAGGAAACTCTCACAAAGCACCGTGGCTGTGGTTTGGAGAAGGCAACACAAATAAACTATGTCAAGTGACTCCCGCTCTCACTCCCAACAATCATCTTCCAGCCTGAGGCCATGGCTTTGTTTATGCAGCGTCACGTGGTGTTCTAGATGACCCTACCTGAAGCCAGGGACTCATATCTGTTTCCCAACTCTATAGCTCCACATCCCTCCCCCCTGCTCAGGCCTCAGCTCAGCCACAGAGCAGCTATCCCATTGCCTGGACAAAGAAAGCTTCACTGCGATGTAACTCATGCCTGCACATATAGAAAGTCAGGACAAAGCCTCCTATTCTCCTCCAGCAACAACAACACCTTTTGTCTTCTCCTTTACAAAAGAAATACACTGTGAGCATTTGCCAGCAAGAACTAAAAGAGTTACAAACAGCCTGAACGTTTAGTTGTATTACGCACAAAGACAATACAGAGCAAATATTAGACATGGAGAAACAACCCATTAGTTGCATGCTTGTATGTTTAATTTGTTAAGGTTTATATATATGCAGTGCTACAACAGCCAATTCCCCCTCCCACTGCTCCTGATATACTGATAATAGTGCAAAAAAAAGTGTCATGTGACCTTTAGAACATATCCTGAAGAATCAAACTGCAGTATGTAGGTGTACAGGTACTTATCTGCATTTTATTTTATGTTCATTAGTATAGGGACAAGTATGTAGCATAAAAAAGAGCCATATCTGACAGCATTTATAGCTGAAGCTCATTTGCAATGCCCGTCCCCTGGGCCTTTGAAAGACATAAAACTCAACAACAAATGCATAAGAGACCATAGAAAACACACACTCAACAATAAAGACCTGCATTAAAAACTCAAAACTCAATCAGAAAATACAGACAGAACAATAAAAAGCACAAACCGTAACACACAAAAGCATAAAACAAAGAGCACCAGATTATTCATGACAACACGTCTGATCCTCTTCAAAAACAGTTTCAGTTTAAAATGTCCAAATGAGGATGTACACACGTACGACTCAGTGTTTAAATGCACATACATTATATTTCCTTTCCTTTCATTTCATTTGTCAGTTGACTGTTTAAAGTATCTTACCACACACGTCTTACCTTAGAAAAAGAAAAGTCACTCCTAGAATTATGCAATCAAGATCTTATCACAGACTTAAGTTTCCTGCCTGCTGCTTATCTGATTTCCATGTAACTGCACTACATAGATGTTAAGGTCACAAAGCAATATGGTGATAACATTGTTTCCACAAACAAGACATGGAGGAGAGGCAAAACAGAAAGATATTATTTAGAAGTAGGTCTGCAACGGTTATGTTCATTACCGATTCATCTGCTGTTATTTTAACGATCATTAATTGTTGAGTCTACAAAAACTCAAAAAATTGAGAAAAATTCTCATCACAATTTCCCAGAGCCCAAAGTGACGTCTTCAATTTGCTTCTTGAGTCCAGTCAACAGTCCAAAACCCGAAGACTTTTCATTTATTGTTGTAAACGAAAAAAGAAAAGCAGCATATCCTTAAATTTAAGAAGCTAAAACCGGCAAATGTTTCACATTTCTGCTTGAAAAATGACTGAATCGATTGATTATTACAATAGTTATCAATTAATCGACTAGATGTTGCAGTTGTTTAGAAATTATTAAAAAATCATGCGCGGATTCAATTAAATGATTCCAGCCAGGATGTATATAGGGGTGTTTAAGTAAAATAAAACAGGGATCTGGGTTGAGAATTTGCTGTTTTCTTCTGTAGAGGTAGCTGGTCAAAAGTCTTATTGTTTATTTAGATATTTATGCACACCCTCTTGTTTATAACAAACATAAAGAAAGTGAAACACAAAGTGTTATTCTGAAATAACAGACCTTATGATGCCATAATTGACAGAATGAAGAAAGCCATGTGGTAATAATTAGTAAGATACAAAATGCACGAAATCTTTTTCTCAGTTTAAGTTTAGTTTCAACAATTCTGTCCTCACATTAGTCATGTGACACATCGATTTAAGAAGCACAAACAATTTAAACAAACAGAATAATAAAACAATAAGGATCTTGCTTGAAACAGCTGCTCTTGTCTGCTTGTCCTTATCCAAAAAAAAAAAAAAAATGGTGCCACAAAACAAAGTCAAATGGGTCCTCAATTACTGCCATTTCTAGACTAACAAGGCAAACCAAACCAAAGTGTGAGAAAACATGTGAGCTCAGGAAAAATGGTGCACAAAACATACACTGCTGGTTGATAAATTAGTTTGAGTGAGGCTGTTTATAGTATGATCCCATGCACGTGGTCAACCCTAACATCCTCGACAACGGAGACAGTCTTTTTGCAGAAAATATCTGATTCGTGTTTGGTGCATCAGTCCTTCTGTGCCTGTTTGTCCTCTAGATTCGACCAGTGCTGCAGTCTCCTTTCATTCCTCCCCAATTACCGTATCAACCTCCCCCTTCTCTTTCCCTTTCCCATATTATTTCACAATGTGAAAGCATGCTGCTGTAGATACAAACTTAAGCCAGCAGACACACCCCACCCTGGCCTGGTGACTTGCCATGAATATAAATGCAGAGAAACCTGGTGGAACCACATGGCGGACACAGAGTACACAGATAGGAGGTGAACGGGTGAACTACAAAACAGACTGGGGAGGTGTCTCACACCAGCACCTTAGTTGTTTAGTGGACTGCTTATAAAGTCAGACACGTTGCAGCATGTCACACTGATACACAATGTGGTATATCATCCATCAGACAAGCTGGAGGTACGGCAAAGGCTAAAAATAGCAAAGACAATAAGAATAGCTTGAGTTTATAGCTCACGATTTTGCACTGAAATCCTGCCAAGGGGCTCTTTACAGACAGATTAAAGGTGGGATAAGAGATTCTCGAGAAAGATAGCTGACTGTTGATTCTCATTCCCAGCAGAAGCTCAACAAAACGAGTCTCAACAATCAAATGACTCCAAAGCTCGGTATCTGACAACCTGGAAATGAGACTCAACAATCAGCTGTCTTCATCTAGGATTTCTTGCTCCATCTTCAATAATTTAAATAATGAAAAATCTGACTAATTCCTTCATATCAAACTCTTATTTAAAGGTGTAATATCTCATTTCTGATGCGAGGGGTCTCTCACATTACAGAAGATGTAGTTTGACGATGTCCTGAGGTTGCAGGGGATCATGGAAGCTATCTTCATTGTTAAATAACTACCACTGCAGATGAAAATCTATATGACGTGGCTCAGGCAGAAATCATATTCACGGACAGTTAAGTAAAGTTAAAGTTTCAATCACCTGACATTTAGGCACATGTTCACCGTCCTCACTCCTTTCACTTTGGAAAACTGTTGTCAGTAAACACAGTTTGTTGTTGCATCTACAAATGCAGGTTAAGACTCAACCGTCAAGAGAAAGAAAACAAATCAACAACATCCAGAAACGCTGCAGACTTCATCTGAGATGGACTGATGAAAAGCGAAAACATTTCAGATTGTTTTCAGAAATCATGGACGCCGTGACCTCTACGCTGAAAGGAAAAAGGACCATCCAGATTGTTAACAGTGCTAACTTCCAAAGCCAGCATCTGGCACAGGTAACTGTCACATCTGTGAATGCTGAAAGGTACATACAGGTTTTGGAGCAACATATGCTGCCATCCAGACGTCTTTTTCAGAGACGTCCCTGCTTATTTCAGCAAGACACATTCTGCAAGTGTTACAACAGCTCGGCTTCATAGTAAAAGAGTCCAGGTACTCGACTGACCTGCCTGCAGTCCAGACCTGTCTTCCACTGAAAATGTGTGGTGCTTTATGAAGCACAAAACATGGCATCAGAGACCTCAGACCACCTGAAGTCGAATATCAAGCAAGACTGAAAAAGATTTTCACTCTCAAAAACTTCAACAATAATTGTCTTCAGTTCCCAAACACTGACTGAGTGTTGTTCAAAGAAAAGGTGATGCAACACAGTGGTAAACATGCTCCTGTCCAGACCTTTTTTTTTAGTGTGCTGCAGGCATCAAATTCAGAATGAGTGTATATATACAAAGAACAATAAAGTTTATCAGACTGAACTTTAAATATCTTGTGTTTGTACTGTAATCAATTAAATATAGGTTGTGACATTTTTGAAAATCATTGCATTCTGTTCTGGAATTGGGGTTGTATACAACAGGTCTACTCGTATTTATATATTTTAATGTAGAAATGTTACATATCATCCATCCATCCATTCATTCATTGTCTGTGACCACTTATCCTTGACGGGTCGTGGGGGGGTTGGAGCCCGTCCCAGTTGACACTGGGCAAGAAGCAGGCGACACACTGGACAAGTCACCAGTTCATCTCAGGGTCAGCCCTGTTATAAAGAGCATTTATTAGATGTATAATATCTATTTCTTCTTTCTATAACAATAAAACAATATCAATACAGTAAATACAAAGAGTTAAAAATACTGACAGATCCGTTACACTTTATCTGCACCAGATCTACTCTAATATTAGTGACTATTTCTTTAAAAAAAATGCAGCCGGAGCTGAGCCATGTCCTAGCACTGACCCTCGGTGTATAAAAATTAGGACAAACCTTCGAGTGACTTTTATTGGTAAACCAAATGGCAGCCACAGCTTGTGGACAAACTGTGTAGGGAAGCCCAGGCAGGCCTGCGACAGATGGTCAGAGTGAACGGGTGACTGTTGACAATGTGTGCTGCGTTCAGGAAAGCACATTCAGCACAATGACACAGAACGAGACGGGGACGAACCTGAAGCTTCTGTTGTGTCACTTTAGATGCACATAAACCCACACTCACAATGGGGGGAGACACACATGCACACACAGACACACACAGACACATGCAGACACACACGTAACACACCGGGACAGAAAAATACCACGCCGGCAGGAAAAGACAAGCAGAAACACAGCAGCAATGAGCACCCTGCACAATAAATCTTTCAACCTACACTCTTAGAATTAAAGTGAGAACTAGAACCATACAGAGTTCTTCTGCTTATCCCCATTAGAGAACCCTTTTAGGTTCCTGGCAGAACCCTTTATAAAGGTTTCCACCTTCCACCTTTCAGGGGGTTCTATCTAGAAACCAACATAAAAGCCTATACCTAGAAACATCTCTGAAAGGTTCTTCCCAGAACCCCCACTGAGAGGTTCTACAGAGAACCAGTCTATGGTGTAATGACTCCACCCAAGAACCCTCTCTGGGGTTATTCCAAGGGTTTCATCTAGAACCCATGTAGGCTATATTCCAAAGGTTTTATCTATAACTCAACAAGGGGATTCTATCGAGAACAATTATATGTTCCAGTGGTTTCATCAAGAACAAACCTAGGAGGTTCTACTGATAACTTTTTGATATTCCATGGGTTTTATCTAGAACCCATGCAGGTTATGTCCTAAGAGTTTTATCTAAAACTCAGCAAGGGAGTTCAACCAAGAACCTGTTTATATTCCAAAAGTTTTATCTATAACTCACCAAGGAAGTTCTAGAGAGAACCCTTTTATATTCCAAGGGTTTCATCTAGAACCCACCCAGGGGGTTCTCTCAATAACTGTTTTATATTCCAAAGGTTTCATCTAGAACCCAAGCAGGGCGTTCTACCAAGAACCCTTTTATATTCCAGTGTTTTCATCTATAACCCACTACTGAGAAGTCTTTCATATTCCAAGGGTTTTACTTAGAACCCACCCAAGCGGTTCTACTGAGAACCCGTTTAGATTGCAATGGTTTCATCTAGAACCCACTCAGAAGGTTCTACTAAAAACCCTTCTACATTCTGAAGGTTTCATCTGGAACCCACACAGATCACATTTAATGGTTTTATCTAGAACCCACCAAGGCATATTTAAAATAGACTTTTTTAAGGGTTTCACCCATAATCCTGTCCTCTGAGGGTTCTAAAAAGAACCCTAATGTATTCTACAGGTGAGGTAAAAATACATAAACACGAAGGGGATTAAGGGGATTCTGGATCATCTACATTTAACAGTAACATTTGAAAAAATGGGTTAAAATGTAAATATCTGAGGGTGAGGATCTTTTAACAGCCATGATGAACTCTTTCTTCAAAAAAAGGGCTCTCCAGAAGCAAATGGTTCTGGGTAGAACCTCAGCCCTTCAGTTTGGAACCCTGATTTCTCGGAGTGTGGTTCCCCCGACTGTATCTCACCTGCACATCAGAATCATAACACAAACATCAACCCCTCGGCTCCCCAGGTGACGCCTCCCTTGCTTTTCCTCTTTTGTCCTGCTAGCTCTCTGCAATTAAGCAAATGGGTCATTAATTAATCGCCGCAGGCAACAGGACACACGAGGAGTTAATCAGACTGGATGGATGGACTGCTGGGAAGGAGTGTGACACACAAACCACACACACACACACACACACACACACACACTCACACAGGCCCAGTTTCACAAAGTATTGACATTTCTGAAAAGTGAGCCTCCAGTAAGACGTCGCGCATGAATAGAATTAGAGAAAATGGCAGGAGTTGATGAAAAGCAGCTTGATCATTGATTCGCGTTGTCAAACTGTGCTGAGTGGCGGTTTCTTCTCGGAGGAAACTTTGGTTGAAACCTTGCCTCGGGCCATCAACATTCAGAGCGAGACAAGAGGATATTTTTTCGAGCCTGTGTGATGGTACACAGCTCAATCACCGAAGCTGAGGAATGCTGACGAATCATTTTCATGAAGTATATACAAATAGGTCTATTGACGGGAAAACCACACAGGATTCATATAGGCTGGATTTATACTGAGCAAATTGGTTTGATAAGTACAGGGCCGGTCCCAGACAGGTGCAGGCTCGCTGCTGAGACATCACTTTGGCTGTTGAGACAGAGGCTGATTGTGAATGCAGACATGTTTCTCAGACCTTTTCTGCTTTAAAGGTGGGTTTCTCTTGAGGCGCACAGAGTTTCTTTTTATCTTTCTCTTTCTCTGGCTCTCCGCCTCTCCCTCTGATGTGTGCGAGTGTGTGCGTTTGTGCAATAGTTGATGGATAGATTGGGGTAGGACCGAGGTAATTACATGCACAAATGTTGGGAATGTTAGGAATCCGCACCAGCCGAAGAGAATACCAAATGTGGCCCCGCACCACACAGCAGGACGGGCAAAAACACAGAGGCAACAACTGTTATTACTTTGACTTTAATTTAGATGAAATCGAAGAAGTGCAGCAACAAACAAGTATTTTCATTATTGATTATTCTGCTGATTATTTTCCAGGCAAACTCTGAAATAGTGAAAAATGTCAGTTTCCCAGAGTCATACACATACACCACATTAGGCCTGAACGATTTTGAAAAAATATATAATATAATTGTTTTTACTTCATTATTCTTATTCTGATTGAAAAACATGTTAAAATAACTATGGTTTTTTGCAGGAATCTGCACTACAGGATTTTTTTTTTTTAAGTCTCAGTAGTTTAGTTTAGTTTATTTGATTTATAAAAAGAACAGCATGCAATGACACCTATCATTTACAGGAAATGAAAACATGATTGCACCAGATTTAGCAAGATGCTAATCTCCATCTGTAGTCCTACACATAACGAGTAGACGGAACAAATACACATAACGGATAACAAGTAGACACAAGGTGAAAAATGTGCAAAAATAACAGATTTATTGGTAATGGAGAAAGAAATCCTAATTAATCTGGATTCTGACAAGACAGCTCTGCCTCACCACATTCATTAATTTAAAAGTTGTTTGACACACATTTTGCATTTAACAAAAAATGCAGAAAGCCATACTGCGATTTCAATAAATTTTTGATTAATTGTGCAGCCCAACATCACATATTTTATTTTGCTAGTTTTGACCTACATTTTAAATCATGCATCCTTAAAAATTGTATTAATAATAATAATATCAATAATAATTATAATAACTAATCAGCCCTATTTTCAAACCCAACCCCACCTAAATGTGAACATAAAAATAAAACCATGCAGACTGACTAGAACACAGAACTTTCCAACACAGGACACAAACTCAAACCACACACACTATAACTGCTGCAGTCTCTCATGTATGCAGACGATGATCTGAGAGCAGCAGAGCAGTGTCTTGTCAATCACACTGTCAGAATCAAGATTCATTAGGATTTCTTTCTCCGTCACCAATAAATCTGTTACTTTTGCACATTTTTCACCTGCTCGATTTCAAGTTTCCGCCCTCACTTGACCTTCTCACTCACTACGTGGAGGAGATTTAGGGAGAAGGTACACCTAGGCCGATCTCAAATTTTTTGGGCTGCATGCATAAAATAACTTCTTGAATCAAAACCACCAAAGACAAACTTAATAGTTTTTTATTAGAACTATTTTTAATGATGACCCATTCCGAGCAGCTAAAGTGGCCCATAGTCAGGCTGCCACTGTGGCGTTTGTCCAACTTCCAGATGGCCGATCCGTCGCTGCGTATAACCTGTAGTTTATGCACAGCTGAAGGTAAGAAAGGCTGAGATGTAGTGAGAAAAGATGGATGATTTAATATTTCACAGCTCTGACTGAACCAAACCTAACAGACATCACTATCACAACAAAGAAGAACAGTTCTGACTCTTCAAATGTTCTTATTTTTTCTAGTAAAGTACATCAAACTTCACAAGTATAGGCGACTTTGGCTTTTATAGAGAATTCTGCCTAAAAATTCAAATTAAATGCTTTGTTGTAATCAATTGAGTCATATATTATTAGACCCAATATTTGATTATTAGAATAATAAATAAATCATACATTTCTAGGTTGATTTTGACTTCTAATTTTAAAAGGATATTCCACTTTACATGATAACCCACTCAGTATGTACTCACCCCTATGCTGATGTGATGATGGGTGAAGATCTTCAGTTCACAAAACAATCCTGGAGTTTCAGCAGAAAACAGGGTTGCAGCCAAATCCAGTACAATGGCAGTGAATGGTGACCACGGATAAAACGTTAAAAAAAAGAACACAAAACAAACACAAAATGTCTCCATCCTGCTTGTGTGGTGTAATCCAAGTGTCCGTGAGCTGCGACATTAAAATTTAACCACAAAAGACGCCATTTACGCCATGTTTTTAGCCGAAATGTCGACTGTAGCATGTAGCCGGTAGGATGTAAACATGGTGTCGATCTCACGATAGTTTCACACGTGCGTCCATTAAGAGATATACAAGTCTCGCGAGATCAACGCTATGTTTGCATCCTACCGGCTACATGCTACAGTTGACATTTCAGCTAAAAACATGGTGTAAATGGCGTCTTTTGCGGTTAAATTTTAATGTCGCAGCTCACAGACACTTGGAGTACACCACACGAGCAGGATGGAGACATTTTGTGTTTGTTTTGTGTTCTTTTTTTTAACGTTTTATCCCTGGTCTCCATTCACTGCCATTGTACTGGATTTGGCTGCAACCCTGTTTTCTGCTGAAAGTCCAGGATTGTTTTGTGAACTGAAGATCTTCACCCATCTTCACATCAGCATAGGGGTGAGTACATACTGAGTGCATGATTATCAAAGAGTGGAATATCGCTTTAAGGGCACGATTTGATTCAGTTTTCGATTTCAACATATTTTCTACACTGACAGCTGAGTCATTGTCCTGATGACTGTCATTTTATTTTTGAAATTTAAAAAGACAGACTATCAAGTGTGACACAGCAGCTGGTGAGCTTCACTGTGCCGTCTTTGAAGTGTTGTTTTTTTTTTTCGGATACACACCAGACACCACAAGGAGGTGGCGGTGGAGAGAGGAAAAAAAAAAATCTGGGAGAGTCGCCAAATCTGCCTTTTCGATTCAATAATTGAAATTGAAAGCTCATTTTGATCAATTTCCTTTTTAATGTTTAAATTGTGACACCCCTATAAATGTATAGCCATTATAAGCCAATAACTTATCCTCCCTGATATTTATTGTGCATCCCTTTATTGTGCATTAATCAATTTACCAAAATAAACAACAACTTGATTAACCGTCAAACAGTTTCTGCTCAAAATCGAGGACCAAGTCTGAGCAACTAAAGGCCCCACTTCCTCCTGCATAAAGACACACAAACTGAGAAATCAACCATCGAACTTCTCCAGAATATCATGAATGAGGTTTTCCTTGTTTTCTCAGCAAGTCACCATCATGCTGTATTAACATTTCTCCAGTAGATGGCAGACTTTTAATCAGTGGTGCTCATTTAGCAGCTAAACCAGACGAGATTCAGGTCTTAAAATGCACAATAAGTTAAAACTGTGATACAAAGGAGAAGATGAAGGGCCTAGTTTTTTCCAGCTACAGTCTCTTGAAGCATTGTGTGAGACACAGATAGCTTTGTGACATCACTTCCTTCCCCTGCCATTGAGTCAGAGAGAGGGGGGAAAAAGCTGTTTCTTCCTCGGACATCCTCTCTCGTCCTTTAACCTTCGCACACCGGGGCGCCTGCTCTTTTGCCGTCTGTCAGCAGGGACAAAAACAGAGACCAAAGGAGGGCGAGCCGGGCCATCGTGTCAAAGGACAGGACGGGATGGGGCGGTGACGACAATGACAACAGGATGAGAGTCGTTTTGTCCAGCGTGCTCAGCACTATCTGATCTGCCAGAGGGACAACAAGAGGAAGGAAGGAGTCGACAACAGAGGACTCTCACCTGGACAGACCTGAAACACTGCTGCTGTGGTATTAAAGTTAATATATGCAGACTTTTCCCTGATTAGATAACAGCAGCTGCAAACTTTCCAGCGTTAAAACGACTGCACCAGATACAACCATTGGTAAAATATCAACTAATATTTTCAGAGGGGAGTCTCTCCAATAATGTGAACATAAACTGATTGGCCAACAGACATAAACCCTGCTGGGAGGAGAAGGAGTTGTGACTGGTATACTCAATATTTGCACTTCATCACCGAGTCAGTGAAACGCTGAGGATGTGGAGCGGAAGGCTTATATATTTTATCTCGCCGAGTGTTTGATCTATTCGTCTGTGTAAGCACTAAGAGTAGAAAGAAATGTTTTATGTTGTACTTACTGGCTAAATGGATTCATTTGTTTCTTGCTGCACTTTTGTAATCAAATTTCCCTCCTTCATTAAGATAATTACTCAGACAGTCTGGGACAACAGAGCCTGAGACGAGACCAACCACTGTAATTTAATTAAGGAGACTCCCCTGAACTCCGCTGAGGCTGCACAGCACAGACAGACCGCACCGAGAGACAGACAGAGAGACACAGAGACACAGAGAGACGCAGAGAGACAGAACTTCAGCTGGGCCATTAAAGTATACAGCCAGCGAAGTACTAAATTTCATTATGGTGGGATTTATTACTCTGTACTTTCCACTCAGGCAAGAAATTGGCCCGGTACCTGAAGAGCAGAGGTGGCAAAAGTACACATATTTTTACTCAAGTAGAAGTACAGATACTTGTGTTTGAAAACAAAAGCACAGAAGTACGATTAGGGCCCAACCAATACTGGAATTAATATTGGATACCAATATGAGGGAGTAAAAAAATCCAATGTCAATATATCGACCAAAATTCTTCATACAGAATTCAAGCTTAATCACTTAATCAATCATTAATAAATTATTGAATTAATCACCAACTATATCACGTGAAAATTCTTTATTAAATGTAAATATTTTTTGGTTTCTTCGCTCCTCTAGGACAGTAAACTAAATATCTTTAGGTTGTGACTAAAACAAGAAATTTGAGGACGTTATCTCAGGCTGTTGGAAACACTGACTGACGTTTTTCCCCCATTTTCTGACATTTTAAAAAACAACTATTAATCGATTCATTGAGAAAATGATTGGCTGATTAATCGACTACATAAATAATCGTTAGTTGCAGCCCTACACAGAATATAACATGAACCCACATTTTTTTGCAATGAACCCTCAAAAGTAGTTGACACTTGTGTCCAAAATGATATCAGGGCAGTGAAACTGTAAATTCTTTATTAATTATTCTTAATAATTATAAATAACTGTAAATAAAATTACACAAATAGAACAAAATATATGTACATATTAAATCCAAATTGAAAAAGAATAAAATATACATAAAATTCTGCCTGTAAAGCTAATTAATAAGAACAATCTGCATTCTGAACCACAAAAAAAAAAAAAGGATTTCATTCAGGCACATACTGGACAACATAAATGCTGACAGCAATACAGACGATACAGCTGTGATAAACTATTACTAGAGCCAATATATCATCATACTTTAGTATCAATTTAACTTCTTTACTCAAGTAAAAGTGAAAAAGTACAGGCTGTGAACATTTTTACCAGCTGTTTCTGTGCAAAACTAGCTGAACCTCACATTTTCTCCACAGTCAAGTGTCTCTCTCCGTTTGTCTTGCCTTGTTATGTGATGTTATCAGCCTGATACTCACCTGTCACACCTGTATCAGTGTCAACATACCTGTTTTCTGATATGATTCTTCCCTCAGGCCTGTGAGCTCAATTCATCTGCGGCACTACACCTTTTTAATTACTTAGTTGTTTATTTTTATTTATCTTCTACCAGTCAGTCAATCAATCAAAGAGGAAACTAAAGCTAAATCTCATTTTACAGCCATGTTGTTAAATGATAAATACATAACCTTCAATCCTTGTATCTCTATTCATGTATATTGCACTGTTTGTTTTCATTTATAGTTATTCATAATTAAGATGTTAAGCTAAGCTAAGATAAGCTAAGTTATATTACATCAGATAATGCACGTCAAATTATTTTTAAAATTCCAGTGAGAGTTGACCCTGATGTAATTTTGTACAATAAACATTGTTGAACTGTAAAAAAATCCTGCCTCCATTAAGGTCTGGGTCAACCTCAAAACAAACTGCAACATAAACAAACTCAGCAGATTTTTGTGTTTTTAAATGTTCTGCATCTGAGAAAAAAGTCTTATGGAAAGTTTTGAAAATTGCCAAAGTATGATCCAACAAAAAACCTTTTTAATGCAGGCGTTTTGTGAGAAAAAGAAGAGAACACAAATTATGACAAAAAAAAAATCTGACAAAAGCTCATTACTCGTATAAGTCTCCTCTAAAAGAGATACAAGTGGTTCAAAGGTGTTTCTTAACCAGCATTGCTTCCTAAAATTATCATTTAAATAAATACCACTATACATTTGTATACAAAACAACATAAACGGGCAATAATCTGTTACTTATAAAATATTCAGAACTGCCAAACTGGCACTAACCAGCATTAATGTGGGCAATGATGAGAATAAACTTAAGTAAAACTTGTTTTCATTACAAACATATTGCCTGAAAACAAACCCACTAATGCGTCTCAAGGTTAAGAATTTCCTTTTGCACTGTACTGAACTGTACCGCATCCAACTCCACGTCTCCAGTAAAATACAGTTTCTGGTTGATGTGGACATCAGACAAGAAGACAGCTACATAAATCGATTGTTAACACGGGCAGCAATGAGAAACTGTTGCATTTGCAAAGTTTCAGTATTTTCCCCAACCTGGATTTCTTAACTTTTGATACGATATAAATGACTTTTTTATGAAACTTAAAACAGCTGAAATAGTTTCTGTTGCAGTTTTTGTGGGGTCACGTCATCAAGTGTCTGAACTATAAAGTAACGAGCCTGATTTGAAAATATGAGGAGTATAAAGAACAGATATTTGTGTTAAAATATAGGGAGTAAAAGTAAACAGCTGTCAGAAAAACTAATACTCAAGTAAAGTACAGGTACATGAAAACTATACTTAAGTACAGTAAGACAAAGTATGTTTTGTGACCAGTTTTTCCTTTGAGGGGACTGAATTCAAATTAACTGCAGATGGTGGTTTTCTCCACCAGGTGGTGCTGCAGGGCTGTCATAAACATTCACAGCAACAATCTGAGACAGTTTGGGCCTAAAGTCTGAACATAAAACACCGTCCTCTTCTTGTATATTTACACATAACCCCGGTTCTTTTTTTTTTTTTATCATTCACTCCATAACCTCCAGGTTTATTTGTCGCCATGGAAAACATGAGATATTTCCTGTGATTAGACCGTGCAGGAGCAGATAAGCTCTGAGGCCACTACAGTAGTTAATTCCACTGTTTGATTCCTATCTGGAGCTGAAGGTCAAGTGCAGTATTAGAGTACAGCCACAGACTAGTATGCCATTAAATGAAAACCTTCTGACTCAATTTTCTCTTTAACAACTGCAATAAATCAGAGGAGCGCCACCGCTGAGCCGAGCGTGCCTCTAACCCACAGCCTGCCAGTTGTTCCCAGCCCGGCCAGTTAGTTCAGTATTGATTCTCTGTCTCGCTGTGATACCGCTATAACCATCTGACCTATGAGGCTCACAGCGCCGGCCTGGAATCCAGCGCACGCCGCTGCCCTCGGAGCGGAGATGCCGCGAGAGGAAAAGGTTCAGCTCAGCCTCTTTCACTAAAAACTTGTGCCCTCAACTCCTGTCCTGTTAGTCTGCCTGCTTCTACACCTTTCACCCAGTCTCTCCCCCTCACCGTGACACTTCACCTACCTCCACCACCGCTCTCCTGGCGCTGTAATAAATCATTCAGTCCTTGGGCAGTTTTTGAGACTTTCGGTCATTAAATTATAATATCAGGATGTTAAAATGAATTTCTTTATTAACAAAAACCAGTGCCCCAGAGCCTCTGACCACTGGGGCCTCAGAGCTGGAAAAACTGAAGGCAAGGCCTCTAGGCAAATAAGTTAATATTAAAAATTTTAAATATAGCAATAGATTCTGAGTAAATAAATCATAGAACATGAGAAATAAGTTCTCGAGCAGTGGTTCCCACCCTGGAGGTTGGAACCTCTCAAGGGGTGCCCAGAAAATTTTCAAGAATTTCAGACTGAACCCTATTTTCCCATGTTTTGCATCCAAGTAACTAATGACAGCATTTAAAAAAAATAGGTCCAGTACAGAAGGAGAGCTCTGCAGCTGTCAGAAGATAAATTAAGCTACAACATAATCCCTCCAAGCAACTGTAGACTGTCAAAGTATTTCCACTAAAAGTTCTTATTTTTGCCACTTACAAGCTCAAATTTGTTATTATGAGTATATGACAACATTATGGAAAGATTCCCTACAAACAGAGACCATTTTTTAGACAGTAAATATGTTTTGTTTCACCTGAAACTGATGTTTTATTGCTCTTGCTAAACTAACCAGACTACCTTTGCAGAACAGTCATTTTAACATCATCACACCAGTATCCCTTTACAAAATTTTAAGTGTAACACTGCCATCGTCGTTCCACTGCACCGACAATCACCAGCTCTGGTTTGGTCAAAAGAAAGTCTTTATTCACGGAGGTAGATGTGAAAATATTCTGGTTGCACACACCGTCTCTCCCTGCTCTGGTGTCCAACCTCCCTCTAACTCCTCTCTGAATATTTTCACATCTGATGCCGTGAATAAAAAGGTTATTTCGACTGGAGCAGAGCTGGTGATTGTTGGAGCAATGGAATTCCAAGCCAAGATGTTTTTAGCGAGATTTATTTTGTTTTTGTCGACTCTGAACGAAGATGACGATGACAATGTTAAAATGAAAATTTTGCAAAGAAACTTTGGTTAATTTGCCGAACGCAATTAAACAGCTGTTTCTGGTTGAACAAAACATATCTTTCTCTTTTAAAAAAAAAAGGTCTATATCTGTAATGAACCTTTCCTTAATGTTGTCAGACACTTAAAATAACAAACTGAGCCTGTCAGTGGCAAAAATAAGCACTTTTAGACTAACTGTTAGTGACCCAGAGAGATTATATTGTAGCTAAGTTTCCCTTCTGCCAGCTGCAGCACGCTCCCTCAAAGTTGGACCAGTTTCAGACGTTGCTGTCCCCATTAGTTACTTAAACTCAAATACAAGGGAAAGTAGAGTCCAGGTTAAAAAAACACCAAGGTTACTCTTTAATCAAATACTTCTGTTACACATGCTCGTCCTCTGCTAGACAAAAGGTTATTGTTCAATCTACAATTGTGCCTGTGATTGATTATGGTGACACTGTTTATATGCATGCTTCTCCCTCCACCTTAAAGCATCTTGACTTCGTAACAGGTGACACATCTCATGCGTCTTTATAAGAAAAGGTGTGCCGGTCCTCCTTAACAAGCAGGAGGAAGCAGCGCTGCATGTTGGTTTTTTTTTTAATGAAGCTCTACTGCAAAAACTGCCAAGTTTCTTCGGCTCTCTGATTAAATTTAAACACAGTATTTACAAAGTCATTTTAACTTTAGCTGCACCATTTGTTTGCACTGAAATTGGAAAAAGTGGGTTCAGATACTGCTGCACACAAATGTTGAGACATCCAGAAAAATATGAAGCTGCATTTTCTTTTTTCTTTTCTTTTTTTTTTTTTTGAATAGTTTAAAACGTTGTGCTTAGTGTCACACCGTCTGTAAATTATCTGACTATGTTTAAACTTTTTGTTAAGTTTTTGTACCTGATTAAATCAAGGGTTAAAAAAATGAAAGAACATATTTTTCTGATTTTGCTTTTTTCTTGTGAAATACTGAATACTTTTCCCTATTAAAAAAATCTACAGCTGTCCTATCAATAAGGGCCAAAAAAATAATCTTAAAAGAAAAAAAATTAAACAATCTGAGAATGAAAATCACTCTCGAGTTGAACTGCTCACTCAACTCATGTCCACAATAAAGCCATAATCTGCGCTGAAGTCACACATGGGCATTTCTTTACAAGGTCACAAGCCAAAAAAGTTGAGAACCACTCCTCTAAAGAACAATCTCTTTTCCTTTTTTTTATAATCACACAAGCCCAAAGTCCTCACTGACTCGGAAAATATGTTTAATAGCCTCACAAAAACTCAAAAGAAGTCATCACAGACTTCACTCCGGACACACTTTTATGACACAATGGAAGGATAATAAAAAATAATATTTCCATTCCGCCGCCACACAGCTGCATATCTCTGCTTGCTCGGTCAGGCCCTTCTACTTAAGTGATATGATGATTATCCAGCTCAGGCTCAAGGTGTGTGCAGATCAGCTCCCACCTGAGCAGAGGCAGTTACAGCTTCACTCCTCTCCAACCGTCATCAGGAACAAACCTGTAATTCTGATAGTGAGACACTAGTTCAACAGCTTCATGTACAGTAACATACCAGCATATTCATACACACTCACACACATACACTCACACACAGAAACATCATTCTCACAAGCACACACTGTCTGCTCATAAAGTTGGCCTCATTTGGGGGGCTTATTGCATTCTAATGAGCATCAATGTCATTTAATACACCAAATTATATTCATTTTACAGACTACTGGAATCTGTAAAATAGTTGTGAAAATGATTTAATATAGAAAAATATATTTAAGTACCATAATCAGCATATCCCCACCAGCAAACGAAGACATAAAACAGTTCTTTAGCGGGACACACTTAAATCTTTGAATCGCAAGAATCTTAAACATGTTCAAAAGTTTACCCATGTGATTGAAAAGGAAAAAGTCTGGAAGACCTATTTGTGTTTGCACATGGACGTTATAGCTGCACAATGTGGTAAAAAAAAATTATACTGAGATTACTGAGACAGATATCTCTATTGAGATATGACTGACGATGAGTGCGAATGATCATTTTTGCATCACGACTGTCATTTTCACTGGAAAAAAAACAACTTAAAATCAAGATGATGTGACATTTGTAAAAAACAAACATGTTTTCTTACATCTGGAGAACAAGATTTGTAGGTCAAGGCACCTCTGCAGCACCACAGCGCTTCATTATGATGCTGTTTTGTCATTCATTTATCCTTTATCAAAAAAATGCAGCTTTTGCACTATAGGCCACATTGCAGTTTTGATAATATATCAATTAACTGTGCAACCCTGGCCAGAAAATAGTGAAAAATGTCCATCAATGTTCAGATGACATCTTGATTTGTCTAACCAGTGATCCAAAATCACAAAATATCTGGTTTGCTATCACATAACACAAAGATCTGGAGCAAATCCTCACAATTTCAAAGCTGGAACTAGAACAAGTTTGGCATTTTTGCTAAAAAATCATTTACCATTTAATTTTCTGTCAGTTTGACTCAACTTCACAGCCGCTGAATTAAAAGTTTGGTTTTACCATGTACCAAATATATATTTCTCCAAAGAGGATGCAGCCATCTGTCGTTGTTTTGGTTAATCAATTAGTTAACGGACGAGGAAAATCAATCTGCAGCTATTTTGATAATCAATTAACTGTTTCAGTCACTTTTCAGGCAAAAATTCCCAACATTTGGTAGTTACAGCTTCTACCATGTGACAATTTATGGCTCTTCGTTATGTATGATAGCAGCCTGAAGATTTGAAAAAATATATATACAATTATAAAAATTGCACTTGGCAAAATTGCAATTTCACAGCTCTAATGAAAATCAACTATTTGAAGAAGCAAAATGGCTTTACACATTAAATATGATAAAATATATGTTAGATCTACCTCAATATATAATTTAAAAAAACAGTGCACATAATGATGATATTCCCCTATCCAGCTGACAGTCAACATGTTTCAATAACAGTTCCTCTGACGTTTATTGCACGGCCATGTGACTGTGGGATTTTCCATTCATCAAGAGTAGCTACAGGCCGGCCAACAAATTTTATAAAAGGGATCGAAAATTCCTGCTTCCTGAGTGATGAACATGTTTCTACAGATGTTTTTCAAATGCGAGTCCAGGCCCTTCAGGTGATATTATTCACTCATCGTAGAGTTATGTGTGTCATGCTGCATTTCCAGCCTCACCCTGAAAAGTGAAACACTAGTTTAACCACACAGAGACCTGCGTATTCATACACACCACACACACACACACACCACACACACACACACACACACACACACACACACACCACACCACACACACACAACACACACCCACACCCCACCAACACACAACCACATCATTCCACACACGAAATTCTCACAAGCACACACTGTCTGCTCATAAAGTTGGCCTCATTTTGAGGGATTTATTGCATTCTAATAAGCATCAATGTGATTTAATACAGAAGGTAATATTCATTTTTACAGAACAATTTAAGACTCCTGGAATCTGTAAAATAGTCGTGAAAATGATTTAATATAGAAAAATATATTTAAGTACCATAATCAGCATATCCCCACCAGCAAACGAAGACATAAAACAGTTCTTTAGGGGACACACTTAAATCTTTGAATCGCAAGAATCTTAAACATGTTCAAAAGTTTACCCATGTGAGAGTTCAGAGGTAGACCACAAGGATTCCAAATAATCGATAAAGGAAAAAAACCTGGAAGACACGTTGAGAATAACAATTTGTGTTTGTACATGGACATTACAGCTGCACAATGTGGTTAAAAAATCATATTGAGATTATTTTGACAGATGTTTCTATTGAACTATGATTGACGATGAGTGCGAATGATCATTTTTGCATCATAATTTTCATTTTCAATGCAAAAAAAAAACAACAAAAAAAAACAGTAAAATCAAGATCATGTGACATTTGCACCAAACAAACATGTTTTCTTAAATCTGGAGAACAAGATTTGCAGGTCAAGGCACCTCTGCAGCACTACAGTACTTCATCATAATGCTGTTTTGTCATTCATTTATCCTTTATCAAAAACTGCACCTTTTGCACGATAGGCCACGTTGCAATTTTGATTAACTGTGCAAGCCTGATAAGAAAATAGTGAAAAATGTCCATCAAAGTCCAGGTGACATCAGCCAGCAGTCCAAAAATCACAAAATATCTAGTTTACTATCACACAACACAAAGAACAGGAGCAAATCCTCACGATTTAGAAGCTGGAACTGGAAAACAAAATGTCATTTTTGCTTAAAAATCATTTAATTACCTTAATTGACCTGCTGATTCAACTCTACTTCATAACCACTGAGTTAAAAGTTTGGTTTTAACTGGGTTTTACCATGTATCAAAAATACATTTCTTTGATCTCTTTTGTTTAATCGATTAGTTGAATGACAAGAAAATCAACCTGCAACTGTTTTGATGATCAATTAAATGTTGTCAGACACTTGTCAAGCAAAAATTCCCAACGTTTGCTAGTTACAGCTTCTCCCCTGTGATGATTTACTGCTCTTATTTGTCATATATGATAGCAACCCAAATATATAAAAAAAAACAATTATAAACAATTAAAAAAACTGCAGCTTCTGCAATTCTATATTGCACTTTTCCACTATTATAATTTTGATAATATTTCGATTAATTGTGCAGCCTGTGTTTAAGAAGGAAAATGACTTTACATATATCATGTGTTACCTTTATATTAACAGATAGAACTTCATGATTGATAAATCTACCTCTGTATATATAATTTAAAAAACCAGTGCACATAAAGATGATATTCCCCTATCCAACTGACATATTTCATCAACAATTCCTCTGACGTTTATTGCACAGCCATGTGACTTTGGGACTTTCCATTTATCGAAAGTAGCTACAGGCCGGCCGACAAATTATATAAAAGGGATTGACAATTCCTATTTCATGAGTGGTAAACATGTTTCTGCAGATGTTTTTTTGAACATAACTCTGAGGCCCCTCAGGTGATATTATTCACTCACTGTCGTCCGATGTGTGTCATGCTGCGTTACCAGTCATGGGTGTGTTCATAAGGGTGTGAATGCTGCCTGACAACCTGACGCTCACAAAGGGAAAAACATGCTCACTGTTTAGACAGGAACAGACAGAAAGTCAAACTGTTTGAGTTATTTGAATTAAGAGGAACAAATTCAGCTGAGAATTTACAGGACGGGTGTCAGTCACGTGGGACTGTGAGCGATGAGAGCCGACGAGTTTTCTGTGGAAAGAAATTTGGCCCTGATTTCAACCTGATAGTCTGACGCTCTGCTGCACTTCCTCTCCGGCCAATGTCGAGCAGGCGTGTTGTGTTCACCATGCAAAACAGCAATTTGACACTGTGGCAACGCTCCGTGTCAACACTGTAAAACATCATGCAGCAATTCAATGAAATCAACTCGTCTTTTCTCATTAACTTAACATTAATATAAAGGTTCTATTAACCTCAACTTGTAAATTCTCATTATCAGACTTGACAAGTTGAATAAATGCACTGTTGTGTGTTCATTCAACTCATTAAACTCTGTACTATATTTACTGTAATAAATCATAAAATGACTATAATATGAAATTTCTATTCTAGCCTATAACCTGTTATTGTTTGCTGGTTTGACATGAATTAGAGTTCAAATTAAAGCCGAATGTTTGCCGAATTAGTTAGTGTCTGTTTGTGAATCGTAAGAAATCATCAAGGATCTTTTAGAAGGAGCAGATGTTTTAAAACCGTAAAATTGAGCAATATATCAATGGAGTTTGGCAGACAGAATGCAGGCAGACACTGTTTTCAGGAAAATGGGCAACTGACAGTTAAAAACAGCTGATCAACTTTCAGCGTAGGACTCGTTGTTGCTTGTCAAATCAAATTGCAAAGATGCACTCGTCTTGTGCCTCTGCAGTATTCCTGTGGCCCGCCTGAGCTTCCTAAAGTCTGGAGAGAAGGGGATTAAATAAGATTTCAATCTATTTAATATACAGCCTATGTGTCCACCTCACTATTTGGACTGCTTGCTCATTTCAGGATGTGCAACTGTTACATATTGCTCCTTTAAGTGCAACCTGTTCTAATTATTTACAGTGTACAGAATCTATTAAAGGTAACTTTATGAACACACCCAGTGATTACACACTTGCACCAAGACAAACAAAAGGAAAATGCATCCAAGGCATCCAAGCTAATTACACAAGGTCCTTTAAGATGTTAAATCCTTGATTATTATTCTGAAAATCTTTTTTCTTTTTTTTTTTTTTGCATGCCCTGCATTATAAGATCAAGATTGTTTTTGTCCTGTTGGAAAAATTACAGTTTGATTCCATCGTGCTGGTTCAAATGTGTCCCAGAAAAATATATTTCAAACTGGGAATCTGACTGCGTCCTGGTTTGTTGCTGTGTTGTTCCTGTTGCTGTTGTTCATCCCCTCGCTGCCTCCGAGTCTGCCTCGAAGGCCCTGTTGTCATAGCGATGCTGATGTCTCTCCGGGTCAGAGCTCGCTGGGTCAGTCAGTGGGACCTCGTACATTGGCTCCCCTCCCGTCACTGTGATCACAGTGGCATCTGGTGGTGACTCGGCAGAAATGTCCTCCTTGGTCTCCTCCTCAACCCCCAGAGCCTTCAGGATGTCGCACTTACACATGGGGCAGGTCCTCCTCTCCAGCAGCCAGGGCTCGATGCAGTTTTTGTGGAAGATGTGGTCACATGTCAGCACCGTCACCACCTCCCCCGCCTTGTAGGATTCAATACACACGGGCGCACATATGGAACTCGGAGGTCGTTTCCTCGTCCCCTCTCTTGAGTGTGCGCACCTGTAGGCGCCCGATCGCCTTTTTGGCCTCAGATTTCAGCCTCCTCTCCGTGCGCCTGTGCATGCTCAGATTGTAGAGACGGTTTGCAGAGATAAACACAAAGTAGGTAATGGAGGCTGCCGTCACAATAAAGAAGGCGATGGACAGGAAGTAGAGCCAGTAGGTGTCCATCCAGGGTCCGTGAGGGCTGCCGACATCATAAACATTTGTACATCTGTCCCGTTTTTCACCAGCTTGACCACCTCCATGCCCTGAGCGTTGCCAATCATGATCGCCACAATATCATCGGCCTCTGGGTGCGACATGTGAGTGGTCGTGTTGCCACTGCCATCATAGTTATACACCACCACGGCAGACGCCCCTTGACGTTTGGCGGCAATGATCTTCTCGCTGAAGGTGCAGTTGCCCCTCTTAACCAGGGCTATCCACGGAGGGAAGCTGGAGTTACGGTTGTAGACTGGATCCCAGCCGCAGCCTCTGGGGTCTCCCCTGGGAAGCGTAACAATGCCGGCCGCTTCCTCCAAGAGAGAGTTACGGCCGAACACCCCACACTCACAAAATTTGTCCACACTCTTATTGTTGCTGTTCACATAGTCTATTTTCACCACGGCTGTCCAAAACACCACGGCAGCAGAGCAGTGAACAAGCCCAGACAAACACAGCAGAAGCAGCAGACGGTGTTGTGTCTTCTTACCCATGGTAACGCTCCTCTTTAAAACAACAACAGAACAGTAAGCCTCTGTTAGCTTCTTTAGCTTCTTTAAAACTCCTTTTTCAGTCCCAGTTCCTGGTTTTGTTCGAGGCAGAGCGATCTGAATACAGCTGCAGTTTCACCCAACCTGCTGTCTAACGTAATCTGATATGAGCCTTTGGTAACATAACACGAGCTATGCGTCAGCCACTCACCTCTCGTTATCTTCCTGAACCTTGAACACTCCTCGCAGTGGGCAGGGTGCTGGTATTCAACATGTTGAAGTACACACACGACACAGACCTGTGCTGTTTCAAGAGCCAAGGAACAGCTTATAGCGAAGCAAAGACGCGATAAGCAAAAGATAAGGATAATTTTGTGGACATAGGTCAGGAACACGGAGCGAGCTTGTGAAACTAATAAAAGCTGCTGACTTTTTCCTTGTGTAACAATGAGCAGAACAACCCGTTTTTCTAGCTTGGCTTGTTTCCTTCCCCTTTTTCTGTGACTGACATCAGTGCTATGAAAAGCAGACTGGCAAGTATTACTGCTTTAGCTTGTGGTTATTCAGCTCTAAAAGACAAATACAGTCTGCTTATACTGCACACTTTAACAAACATTAAACAGACACTTTATAAATGTGCCTTCTACACCTGCTCCAAAGTCAAATTCAAGCACTTTTCAAACATTTTCAAGCTTTTCCAGCACTTTACGCTGTGGAAAATTATATATTTATGACATAAATGTGCCCAAAATGATTATTTCACTTTTCATCACATTAGATCAGAAGTTACTGCGCTATAAACAACCAAAACTATGTTTTGTGGTAGAATTGGTGAAAGGTTAAAGAAAAACACAACAAGGTTTCATGTTTTAAAATGTGGATTTGACACTATAATATATAATACTGGATTGTTGGGGGCCAATACAGATGCCATTATTTTATTATATTCAAAATATGAACACACAATTTTTGCAGTGATCCCTCGAATGTGGTTGTTAAACACCTGTGTGTAGTAGATGCAGGATGTTTTATAGTATACCAATGAACTTTTTTGTCCAGATTTCACGGCACTGAAATAATAAACTTTCACAGGTATTTTTTTAGAGCAAATCGGAAAACATATATGCCGATACAATACAGGCCGATATAGCTGTGATAGGCAGGGTTAACATTAATCTACTTGCCTGAAGTCAATTTTTACTTGCCCCTGTACAAATTGGCTTGTTTATTAGCAGTTATCAAATATCAACACAAACTAAAGTTGTTGTTTAATGTTTAAATCTATGCCTTTAAATGCCTTTAAATGCCTTTAAATGAAGACCCATTGTTAACTTCTTCCCCACACAAGTTCACAGTTCCCTTTAAACTGTGAATGTTTTGCTTTCCATGGTTTGAAATTTTCCTAACGTGGCGGCTGAATTCCTTGTCCAGTCCACTTCACAGTGAACTTCTTCTATTAGGTAACTGGAACGCAGCTTCTGTCTCATGTGAAACACAGTTTTATGTTTGACTGTGGACGCCACTGAACCCTTTGACAAGAAGACATGCACAAATCAATTTTTTTTAACACGGGCAGGACTAGAATAGTTGAGTTTCTGTTGCCACTCCTGTGGTGACACGTGGTATAATGATGTACTATCATGTCATTAAGTAATTACATGATGACTCAAGTGTTTTTCAAAACACATAAAAGAACAATCTGATTACACCACACAGGGGCGCCATTTATTCACTGCTGTCTAATACTTCACAGAAAAAACAGTTTTAAAAAGTTTAAAGTTAGCCTAAAAGGTTGCCAAAAGTTCTCTACTCCTACTGGTTTACCTTCTACTTGGTTTGTAAGCACAGAGTCTAAAATGGTGCAAAGCTGCACATCCTTTCTGCAGACTTTACAGAAGGCTGCTCAAGGATTTGGTCCGGTTTCAACCACGATTTGTATTTTTCATTTTCAGGTCAACGCTCACTAAAACAACAGATTCCCAGCAGTTGTTGTACATTATCTCAGTTACATTAAATAAGTTCTCATTAAATATCAAAAAGTCAAATTTCATAATATCTGCGGGAAGGATGAGGAGGTATGAAGAGGATTATGTGAAAGTATCAGTTTTGATTAGTATCATTGGTTTTATTTGTTTGTTTGATGTTTCCTAAGAGGACAGGAGGTCCCTTGTACAGGTCCTGTGGCTTCCTGACCTCTCCTGACACATTTAGTGTATTTTTTTTCTTTCATTATTGTATTTTATTGTAGCTTTATATGTGTGTAAATAAAAAAAAAATTACAAAAAGGTTACTGTATTTTAGGGCTGGGGAATATATCGCCATTATATTGTTTCACGATACGAGACTTGATATGTTGATGGATTTTAGACGCCGTTATATCATGACATGGCATTAAAGTGTTGTCTCATGTTGTCGACTAATCATGCACGCATTTTAAAAAAAAACATGACAGATTACGCATACGCCCACACAACAGCACATGAGGCTCAAGCTGGGTGGTAAAAGCAATTATGGCTTTCTGATAGTGTCCGACCGATAGGGATTTTTTGGCCCGATAACGATAACCGATTTTAGAGGGGGGCAATCACAGATAACCGATATGCAACCGATATAGTGAATTTTTGAGCTGGAATGAAAACAGATTTTTGCACTGATATGATTATGCAAATGTAAGCATTTAGGAGAAAAAAAGAAGCTCTGTTTTAGATTTCGTAGCAAGGGCGCCGCCATATTGCCTGACCCTAGCATGTGACTCATGTGATTGGTGCATTCGGCTGCGCCCACACAGAACACTGCATTTACAGTAAAAATAGTAAAAGATATCTAGACAGGTTAACAACTAAAACAGTGATAGGTGGAGACATACAAAGCACTGGAGAGAAGAAGACAAGGAGGAGACCACTATTGTATTTCTTATGGATGTAAAAACACGTTTTTACAGTGTTTAAAGCCACGAGCTAACAGCCCGTTTTAATCCACTGCTGCTGCGCCGGCTAGCAGCGCCGAAAAGAGCCGGCACACGTCTCCTAACCGACAGATTTCAACTGCAGCACAAGAATGATCTGATGTGAGCTTTCTTAAACAATATAGCAGCCATATGACTGTCAGAAATTCAAAACGAACCGCAACCACTATTACCACCCGGACCTCAAAGTATTCACCTAAAGCTCACATCAGTCCACAGCAGCAGACACCGTCTGACTCCTCAGCCAGAGCTCATCACAGCTAAAATATCCACAGAAATATTTCTTACCTGACTCCACGTTTTCCACAGCGTTCAGTCAGGCTCAAAGTTCAGATTTAAAACGTTATAATCCACAGGTGTTATTATTCCCAAATCCGTAATCTTCCTCATCGTCCCGTTACTTCATCTCACAATTTGTGCGATGAAGTTTTTTTTTTTTTTTTTTACATCCATAAGAAATACAATAGTGGTCTCCTCCTTGTCTTCTTCTCTCCTGTGCTTTGTATGTCTCCTCCTATCACTGTTTTAGTCGTTACCTGTCTAGATATCTTTTATTTTTACTGTAAATGCATTGTACTGTGTGGGCGCAGCCGAGCGACTACTGCTTGCATTTGTATTAAACTGTACCCTTCTGTGCCTTTGTGCAAACCGCGTTCACAAACACGGGGAAATGAACACAGGACAGTCCAATCCACAATTATACCGGTGGCATGTCATGTGTTGGGCTGTTTTTACTTTTTTGCTACTTAAACATGAACTGATCCCTTCATTCTGCTAAAGTTGCCTCGTAGTTATTAATTATACATGAGGGATCTTGGCCGGGGACACTTTTATGTTGAAAGGGGCAATGAAATGTGGCCTATAATTGTTCCAATGATGTTATCATGTTAACAGTTACTTATTTCATGAACTAACTTACCGTTGCTTGTGGCAAGAGGGAAAACGTCTTGCGATGCTGCTGTACTGGTCCGGTCAGAGAGGTTTGGTGATGTGGTGAAGAGTAGAGTGGGGGAGGGACTGAAATGTGAGCTGAGCTCAGCGCGCTCTACAGGACAAAATAAATCATTACACCAGCACGTTCTTTATTTGTCACACTTTTTTTTCTATCGGCAAGACATTTCACAGATACGATAGAACCTCCGATAGAACGGGAGCCGTTCTATCGGGCCCCGATAAATCGGTGAACGATAATCGGTTGGACACTACTCTCTGACTTAATTTATTTATTTTATCTAATAAGCAAATCATTCAGTCAGATGGCGATTTATTATGAAAGTAATGCAATTAAAATTCCAAGCACTTTATCCAAAATCCAAACACTGTTAAAACCTTGAAATCACCACATTAAAATTCAAGCATTTTCAAAATAATATCTATAAATGATGCAGGATGTGGACACAATCACATAATAAAGTCTTCCCCTGTGTCTCCAGACCCTTAAAAAGAGCTCTATTCCACACAGGTAGCAGCATACCAGTGACAACTGAGATGGAACAGGGCATTGTCAAGTTTCCATTGTATCTTCTTACACACAAGTGAAAGCACGCACACACACACACACACTGAGAGAGACGGAGAGGCTTCCAATGACAAATGAGATGGAGGGCTTTCTTGCCAAGCTGCTTTTTTACCTTAGCTCTCCAAACCGCAGCGCACAGGCCTCTGTAAATGTGCTATTAAATGATTTATCTCAGTAGCACAAAAATCTGTAAATAAAAGAGGGCCTGGTGTTTATTCTCAATGCAGCTGCAGCTCTCAGTCCTTGATAACAGGAACAATGGAGCTGCTATGACCCTTAAATGCCTGAAACTCAAATAATTACACAGCAGAAAGTTAAAACCACAACGTGAAACCCATGAATTAACTATATTAACAACACAGAAAAGAAGGTTTTGTTTTTAATCCATAACAAAACTCCTCTTCTACCATACTGGTGTGAATTTGTTTTCAAGATATCCTCAAAGACTTGTTGCTCCAATACTGGCATCTACTGGCTGGTCAGAGACGACAAACTGCTGCACTAAGTTACTCACTCACACATTCAGGCCTAAACACTGTCAACAGCTGATATAATTCATGATATAAGTGTGTGTCATGAATACAGATGTTTTTAGTAATATTCTATAGTGTGTGTCAGTCTGATGATGAAATAACACCATTAAATAAAAATACCAAGAACAAAACTGAAGTTACACTTTATGCAGACCCGCAGGGTTCACTATTAAACTACTATTAGTTTATGCTACAGAAGAAAGCCACTAGAATGATACAATCTGACTATTATGAGCCAACAGAGCCATTATTCATTAAAGGGATAGTTCGCCCAAAAAATAAAAATTCAATCTTTATCTGCTCCTGTGAAACTCCAGCAGTGTTTCGTGGACTAAAAAAATAAAAACCCGACCTTCAACCAGCAAGAGGGTGAGTAGATAATGAGTGAATATTCACATTTGGGTGAACTCTCCCTTAAAGTTACACACCTTAAAATTCTGTAATCTGGTTGATTTTAGAACAGCAGAGATAATCTACAAAAACTCAAAATATTTTACTTCCTGGCTGTGAGAATGGGGGGGGGGATAGGTATTAGAGCTGCACAGTTAATCGCAAAAATTATCTAAATTGCAATATGGCTGATATGGATATGCAATATTCAAACTGTAGAGCCAGAACCAAATCATAATTTTTTTAATAAAGGAAAAGCGCAAAAACAGCATTATAATGGAGTACTGAGGTGCTGCAGAGATGCTGTGAAAACATGTTTGTTTGATACAGACCCCAGCAAATGTCACATCATCACGATTTTAACTTTTTTTTTCCATAAATATAAAATTTTAATACAAAAATGCTCATTCCCACTAATCTTATCACATATCATAATTGCTGTTTCAGTCAAAATAATCGCACTATGACTTTTTTACCAAGTTGTGCAGCTCTAATAGGTGCGTTTACAAAAACAAAGGGAGGACAAACATGAAAAACAGACGTATATCTGTGGAAGGGATGAACCTATAGTATAGCTTTGACCATGAATTAAGAATTTGTAGCTCTCTTTGCAAATTAAAAGAAATGTTTAAAAATAAGGTGATAAACAAATATAAAACTGAGGTGTAAACACCATCGTTTAGGAGAAGGCTGGAAATTTGATTTTATGCTTCTGTTTTCCTGTTTGTGTATTATTATATATGATCTGTCTGGAACTTATCTTGCTTATGCCTCGTTGTTTGTGTACCGAATAAGAGATTTTCAAGCTTTTGTTTTCGTTTTGTCTTGTAAACATCACCTAAGAGAAATGGGTAGGTATAATAGGTAAGAGGTGGGTGCTTTAAGCAATAGCTTCAGAGCTACACCTTCTCAGTTGATATTTTCGCTTTCCTCCTAATTTAAAGCCTTATTATTTATTTAATTTTGAAAATTTGTTTATTTAATCTTGGAAAACTGCAAATTAGGACCAAAAAAATAATAATAATTCATACTACAAGGAGTTTGTAACTGGTTATGAAACATTCTCAATCTATTACCGACGCCTACAAAGCAAATAAGGCCATCAGTCAGAAGATTGCCTATTTTTATGTAATTATTATTAATGCCTGACACCAGATCAGATTCTCTTTGAAATCAGATCAAACAAATCTGTGTTTACATTTTCCCGGCTAAAGTTACAGAGAGGAGCATATTAGCCAGATAAATGGAAGCAGGAGAGATTTTATTTATATTTTGTGGTCGTGGCTGAGCCACAAAACAATCAGGTACATTTCTAAAACTCTGCTCAAAAGTTATGTGCCGCACTTAATAATAGAGCTCAATCGATACTGGATTTTTGATGCAGACAATATTAAATAGTAAAGAAATTCCAATATCAATATTTTGGCCAGTATTGCAGTGATCCATCAACACTTGCACAAAAAATATATAACGGAGTCAGGACGGAAACTTTCATTGCCATTTATAATAATTGTAAATAATGCATACTTGAATCAAGGACAGGAATCAAATATACATAAAATGCTGCCTATAAAACTAAAAGGCAAGGCAAGGCAATTTTATTTGTATAGCACCATTCATACACAAGGCAATTCAAGGTGCTTTACAAGGACTTAGAAATACATTAAAATAAAACATAAAAATTTCAGATCATTAAAGACATAGGCTAAAAGCAAGACAATAAATACAAAAAACAAACAAATCTATTTTTTCACCAATATTATCAGCCGACTGATACATCTGTCTGGCTCTACTTAATGAAGAGGCACTATGAAATAAAATGGTTATTAGGGAAAGGGTGCTTTGAATAAAAACAGACTTCTTAAAAAAGGGATATTTCAAAATGAAAACTGCTGAAATTAACTAAAATGAATTGATTCTTTTCACAAAAATGCTGTTATTGTGAAAAGAAGCAGGACAAAAGTAAAAGGTATTTCAAGGTAAAAGTATTTCACGAATTTGAGCTGAGTTTTTTCATTATTAATTTCATAGTTTAAAGTGAATATTTTTGTCTGAATTGTAATTTAATCTTATTTAGAAACAGCCACCCCAAAATCAAAAATACATTTTTCCTCTGGCCTGTAGTGCTATTTATCATCAAGATAAATAGCACTACATGTTTAGGTAGTCCAGTTGACAAGTTTTTATAGAAATACATAGGTATAGGTAGAAAGTCAGTAGTTCCTACATGAAGCCGCTCACAACAAGGTCTGTGGATTATCTTGAGTAACTAGAAGAGACATGACTGTTGAGGTTTTCAACTGTATTTTTTTGCACGTTGACCACCACAAGCCGACTGCCATGTAGTTCCATTATATTTGAGAAAATGCTGATATCTCCAAAACTCAGAAACTCGCACCAAAACAATCTAGATCTACAATCTATGTATGGACCTTGAGTCTGGAATAAAGCATATCTATCTATTTATCTATCTAGATTGCTAAATAGCTCTACGGGTAAGAGAGAAAGTGTGTGAACTGTCCCTTTAATATTGACCACTGTGGATCTCTATGACATCCAGAATGGTCCCACACCTTTCCTTGCTGCAAAGACTAGTCAAATTACAAGATGACTCACAGGTGTTTTAAAACACACACACACACACAACAAACATCAGTCTAATTACACCACACAGGGGCGCCATTCACTCACTGTTGTCTTACATTTCAGAATAAAAGCACAGTTTTGACACCGTGTCATCCATCACAACAAGAGAAGCTGTGCAGCCTCATTTAACTGATGTGTTTGACCCACTAATGCACATCGAAAATGCCAAGCAGACCTTTTAAAAAATTAATTAGCAATCTTGGAGAAATCGTGTTCAGTGTTTTGCATGGTCTGGATACAGCAAGAAACAGGCCTGCACACAACCTGCTTCATGGTTCAGCAGCACATGCAGACTGCCACAGACACAACAAACTCCACAGCTCAGTGAAGCACGACTGATAAATTAAGCAGCAGCAGCTTACCTCTTGTTCTGGTGGACTGTCTCTGCAGCGAGGACTGAAGACCGTCCATCAGTTTAATGTCTCCTGCAGGCGTGTAGCTGCTGCCGTGCCCACGTTTCCTGTTTTGTGGTTTTGGGGGAAACTTCGGGGCATGTCCAAGCAAGTCCCCCTGACACACCGGGTCACTCCGTGGCACACACCTATACAGACACACACAAACACACCGGTTTTTTATAGGGTCTATTAGTTCGACGTCTAATAAGAGTTATAAAATGAGTGGGTTGTATATTACCGTTATTAAAATAAAAAATAATAAAAGTGACTTTTTGTGGCCTACATTTTTTTTTATAAGATTATAAAAACATTTATAGTACCATTGTTTTATGTTTCAAATATTAAAAACAAAGAATCTTATTACAGCCATTAAAAAAAAAGTTAGACATGATACAATAAATAAATCTCTCCAAAAATAACTGTATAAGGACATTTTATGCAGCTAATTTAATTTAATATTTTTTATTTGAACAACAGATATACTTAAAATAATAAAAAAAGATAAACCTTTAATAAATGATTTTCAAAATACTTTCATGATTGCCTCTAAAGGTCCACTTGGTTTCTTCTAAATTTCCTCTATAAAGTTAAATTCAGATTTATCTTGAAGAATACAAATGCATAATTTTGAATTGATTTATTTGAAATTTTAAACATAAGTTTTCTTGAGAATCAGGTTTTTATGGACTTTTGTGCGCTCCATTTTCATACGATTATAAAAAAAAGATTGGTAATACCATTGTTTTATGTTACAAACATCATAAAAAACAACAAATCCCATTGCAGTAATAAAAAAAGGCAACAGAAATGATACAATAAATAAATCTGAGGAAATCTCTCCCCAAAAAATAACTGTATAGGGCTATTTTATGCAGCTAACTTAATTTAATATTTTTCATTTGAACAGGTATACTTAAAACAATAAAAAAAAAAAAGATAAACCTTTAATAAATAAATTTCAAATTACTTTCATGATTGCCTCTTAAGGTCCACCAGCTTCTTTCTAAATTTCCCCTATAAAAGTTTAAATTTGGATAAGAATGCATAATTTCTGCTTTAAAAGATGTTGAGTTTGGCAAAAATAAATAAATAAATAAATAAATAAAGTTCATTTGATTAAGTATATTTAAGTAAAGTACACTTCCCAAGTATACCTCATGTAGTAAGTATACTAATATCAATGTACTAGTAGTATACTTTTAAGTGTAGGCACTAGGCATGATGGGTGCATCACTTCATCTGCCACTCTTCTCTTCTTACCCTGATGCCCCATCACTCTGGAACAGGGTAAATCTGGACTCATCAGACCACATGACCTTTTTCCATTGCTGCAGAGTCCAATCTTTATGCTCCCTAGCAAACTGAAGCCTTTTTTCTGATTAGCCTCACTGATAAGTGGTTTTCTTGAGGCTACACAGCTGTTTAGTCCCTTCAGTTCTCTTCACAGTGTGTGTGTGTGTGGAAATGCTCTTACTTTCACTATTTAACATAGTGAAACTGTTGATTTTTTTACAATTTGATTTCACAAAACATTTAAGTGATCTCTGATCGATTTTTTTCTTCCTCAGTGATGATGGTTCACCACTATCCTTCCAGGTTTTAATAATGCGTTGGACAGGTCTTAGCCCAGTTTTAGTTGTTAAGTTTAGTAGTTTCATTAATCTCCTCAGTTGTTTTCTTTGCTTGATGCAGGCCAATAATTTGACCCTTCTGAAACAGACTAACATCTTTTCCACAACCACAGGATATGTCTTCGGACCTGCTTGTTTAAGAAATGAGAAGCTACTCACACCATCAGTTAGGGTTAAATAACTTGTTGCCAGCTGAAACATATTAATCACTGTAGTAATTATCCAATGGGAGGCTCTTACCTATTTGCTTAGTTAAATCCAGGTGCTGACTTTTTTTGGCCAGGCAGCAGATTTAGGTAGATTTGTTAACTCAGATGTACTAGTGGACTACACATAAAAATTCACACTCAGAATTAAGAACATAATTTTCTATATAAATCAAGGTGTTCAAAAAAGGGTACTGGATGCTCCAAAACAAGAATGCTGTAAAATTTTCAGTAACTAACTGGCAGCAATTAGCTGGTAAGTTGCTGTAAATATATTTCACAGTATGATTACTGTAAATCTAAACACAGTACCACAATACTGTAGTTATTACAGTAATAATCAGCAGCACAAGCTGGATTATTAATCACAACACTAATTCAACTCCTGTAAAAGGCATTACTGTTCTCATTTTAATACTATAAATTAATAACTAGAAAAACTGCATACTGTAAAGTGATCACAAAAAAATATTTTATCAATTTATTGAACTTTTAAATACTTTAATAAATAAAAAACAAAAACATTTTAAATAATGTTTTAAGTGTTTTAGTTTGGCTGTTTCCAGTTCAAATTCATGACTTCGAGTTCAAATTCATGCCCTCACGCCAGCTGGCTGATGAGGTGCTGAATTTTCACGTTTCGGACACTGCAGGAAGGAACTGGATGTCACAGGCTGTCTCCACCAGGTTGCGCAATGACTATTGTCCTGATTGTCATGTAGCTGTGTTCAGGGTGGGACTCTTATCAAACATGTGAAGTCAAGTTTAATCCAAAATTATAGCAATATAAAGTTATAAAGTTATAGCAGCTTTTAATAACTATTGATCACAAAGTAGTCTAAATGGCACAAACTGATTTTGAAGTCAATCAGATTATTTCTATAGGCAATACAATGCATGTAAAATGCCAAAATTGACCACAAAATTCAAAATAGCCAACTTCCTGTTGAGTTTAGCCTATGGGTCCAAGAGACTTTTTTTGTGCATTTGGTCATGATGCATGTGCGTACTGACTTTCATTCATGTCGGTGAAATGTGCAACCAGGACAACACTTTAAAAGGGTGTGATCAAGCCATTTGGCCACACCCATCAACAAATCTCATATATGTTCAGACCAGGACCGCTATTGAACATGTCAAGTTACAGGCAGATTCTACCAAGTAAATCAAAGTTAATGCAACTTCCTGTGTTTTGGTGAAACATCAACCTTGACATCACGGCAACACCATTTGACAATATGTCAAGATCTTAAGAGGCCTCTCTGACCAGATTTGAATTGGATTTGGTCAACCTGCTTGGAGAAGCACGTCAAAGTCTAAAACATGTCATTTCCTGTTGCCAGTAGGTGGCATTATGACTACTACAGACTGTTGTTATGTAAATGTGTTCAGGTAGGGACTGTTCTCAAATATGTGAAGTTTGGTGCAGATTGGATCATTTATACTGAAGTTGTACCAATTTCGTGTTTCATGGTGATACATCAAAATTCCATGCCACGCCACACCCTCCAAAAACGTCATGGCGAGGTCGGGTGCCCATCAGACGGCGGCCGGACCACAGGAGGTGCAGGCCAAGCTGTGAAAGTGGCAGGAGGTCAGACGCCCCTCCCATCGACAAAACTCATATCATATGTTCAGGCCTAGATGACAACTGAATATGTGAAGTTTCGGGCAGATTCGACCAAGTAAACAGAAGTTGATGCAACTTCGTGTGTTTTGGCGAAACACTGACCTTCACTGTGTCGTCATGGCAACACCATCTGACAATATGTGGTCGATATGTGGTCAGATAACATATTTGGTCAGATATGTTTCTGACTAGATATGAGTTGGATATGGTCAACCTGCTTGGAGGAGCACATCAAAATGTAAAACATGACATTTCCTGTTGCCAGAATGAAATGAAGGTGCTGCTATAACTATTACAGAATATTGTCATGTAGATGTGTACAGGGCAGGACTCTTATCAAATGTGAAGTTTGGTGCAGATCGGATCATTTACACTAAAGTTATAGCGATTTCCTGTTTCATGGCAAGACATAAAACTGCACACCACAGGCCCCCCCAAAAACCCGTCGCAGGCGAGGTCGGGCGCCCGTCAGACGCCAGCCGGACACAGGAGGCGCCGGCCGAGCCCGCGACCGTCGCAGGCGAGGTCGGGCGCCCGTCAGACGCCAGCCGGACACAGGAGGCGCCGGCCGAGCCCGCACCGTCGCAGGCGAGGTTCGGGCGCCGTCAGACGCCAGCCAGACACAGGAGGCGCCGGCCGAGCCCTCGACCATTGTGTCGTGTCGTGTCGTGTCGTGTCGTTTTACATCCACACATTTGATCAAGTAACATTATTTAATACTTGCCTATTTGTATCCACTTTGCATACATTTAGTTGTCAACATTGTTTTAATAAATCCAATAACATTTACATTGTTTGTATTTCAATACAATAAGTTTTGTAATGTCTCAGTTGGTTTCTCAATGTTTTGTTTCCCTGCTTACCTGATTCACTTGTCACAGGTGAATATTCACCTAACAAAAATGGCAGCACTAACAAGCAGTGACAACTCAATATATATCAGTCACCTTCTTCTTTAATCAAAGTACATTGCTATTGAGGACAATGATATGTGGCTTTTTAAGAGTTCTTTATTTGTGACAAAGTTTAACCAACAATATGCACTAATGGACATACACCCAATGATACAAAGCAGTTACACTGATGTAATGATGTGGTAAAAGTCAGCAGGCTCTACTCTCAGGACACCTCCACTGTCAGGACAGGAAACAAACACCTTTTGTACATTCCCCCAAAGGACAGAACTTAGCATTCTTGGTTAAGTTAAATTCTTGGTCAGTTACCATGGTAACTGATGCCAGTGTGAAAAGTTTCCATGACTGAAATAAAACATTGAATGAAACAAAAACAGATAAACTTCAAAACTTAATCTCTTGAAATGTATGTAAATAAATATTTGATTAATTTACAAGATGTACAGTGTCATTCCCCAAGAGATTAATATGCAGATTATCATGTAATGTTGATTATTTACAGCCTATTACATATTTATATTATGTTGTCTTTGATAATTATGACTGGTAACATTTAAGATGAAGACATGTAAGATGTGAAGAATATTAGGTGTATAAAAATATTTGATATAGAAATAAATAAATTTAATTTAATCTATTATTTTGTTGTTGTTTTGTCATTGAAGCACTTTATTATTATTAATTACCAACTTTTGATAATATGAAGAATTGAGAACAAAGTTCATGCAACAATAAAGGATAGTTCACTGAAAATTCAGTCATTATCTGCTCACCCTCATGCTGATTGAGGGTTGAGTTTATTTTTTTAGTCCTCAAAACACTGCTGAGTTTCACAGGAAAACAGTGTTGTAGAATGTCTCAAATAATCTAAGTGAATAGTGACCAGTTTTCAAACAGAAAAAAAAAACAACTGCCAAAAACCATAAATGGCATCCATACTGCTCATCAGGTGTAATCCGAGTTTTCTAAAGTCCCAGCATGCTGTCTGCACATCGTCACACCGCAGACACCCAGTTCAGACAGTTTGCATGTGCACATGAACATGGCTCCAATGTAAGGATCTACAGTGAGGATTTAGGCTAAAAACACGATGTAAATAACTGTTTTAAGTCAACTTGGCATGTCAGGGCTTCATGGGACTTGGATTACACCAGACGAGCAGCATGGAGGCATTTCATGTTTTTATTTTGTTGTTTTTTTACATTTGAAAACTGGTCACCATTGACTTCAACTGTTTGGGAGATTCTGCAACACTGTTTTCCTGTGAAACTCCAGCAGTGTTTTGTTGACTAAAAAAAATTTAAAAAACTAAACCTGGCCTTCGATCAGCATGAGGGCAAGTACATAATGACTGCATTTTCATTTTTGGGTGAACTATCCCTTTAGGACAAATAGCACAGAGGGTTACAACTAAACATGAAATCAGTGGTGGTTAAGAACTGAAAATAACATGAGCGGAGACTAAAATGTGTAACTATTCAAGTAAAATTCAAAAGTCAAGCAACATACATAAATTCAAGCCAATAGTGCAGCGCATTAAATGATAGTGAGTTAAGTTACAGCATACAGTGTACATATATTACATATATATATATATACACATATATACATATATATATTATTATACACATATATATATTTATTATATATATATATATATATATTATATATATAACACATACATACATACATACATACATACATACATACATACACATATATATATATATATATATATATATATATATATATAAATATATACACACACACACATATATATATATATATATATATATATACACACACACACACATATACATATACATACACACATATATATATATCTTTAAAAAAAATTAATACCATTTTAAATTATTCCTGCCCAACGTCATCATTTCATCTTTGTCTTCTATACTTACATGAAATATATCAGCTGATATTCTTTGAACAGCATATATACATTAACACACATTCTTTGATCCCTCAAAAGATCCCGAATTAAGGATTGACTATACACAGAATGCATTTGAAGGTTTGAAAATAATGCCAACCACAATAATAGTAATTATTTTCAGAAATGTTTAATAACCCTGTGTTTCATAGTATTAAGAACAGCCTACCTGTGACAGCTGCTGATGAAGAGAAGCGTCCAGAGTCGGGCTGTTTAAGTCAGTGACGACAATCTGCAGCACAGATCAACTGAAAGAACAGAAAATGTAGGTCAGTAAACTGAAAGAATAAGAAAACATGTCTAAAAAAAGATAATGTGGGTAACTACATTTCTAATTGTGGGAAAAACTGTTGAATGAGGCCTAGACTATGAAAAGATGTTTAGATCATGGTAGTTTGAGTAGTTGTCATTCATTACTTCCACCCCTGCTCAACATTTTCAAGTCAGTTCATATAAATCAGTGATTGACGGGACAATGAAAACCACATTTAACCAGAGAGGAAGTCGTTTTCAATCAAGTCCAAAATAAATACTTCTGAAACTCTTCAGAGTTCAACATGAAAACACAACTTTTCAGGTCTTCAGCAATAAACAGCAAAAAGAACTCAGTTTGTTCAGAGTCTCAAAATTTGGCCTGAAACAAAGAAACACAATCAAATTAAGATCTGTGGGAAAGTTTTAGTGGTTCAGTTTAAGTTTACACCAAAGAGTAAATCACCTCCCCACCAAAGTTAAAACAGTCTCTGGCCAGGTTTCAGTTGTTTAGTTCAGTTTTAACTGACAACAGAGTGTTTGATCATTTTGTCATTTTCTTTTTATCCATGAAGCACTTAATATTTACTTTGATTAGCTGTAACATGAAGAACTGAGAACTAAGTTTGTGAATAATAAGAGAAACTTTTAACTGACCCTCATTGCCCCGAGGGCAAATGTTCAGCAGCATGAGGACAAATAGCACAGAGAGTTAGAACCAAACATGAAATCAATGGTGGTTAAGAATAGAAAATAAAATGACATAAGGGAAGCTAAAAATGTATAATTATTAAGTAAAAGCCGATAGTGCAGCACAGACTAAAAATTAAATGATAGTGAGTAAAGCTGCAGCAAATATCTGTATACAGTACTGTGCAAAAGTTTTAGACAGGTGTTAAGAAATGCTGTAAAGTAAGAATGCTTTCAAAAATGTAAAATTTAATTGTTTATTTTTAATTGATTTACAAATTGCAAAGTGAGCCAACAGAAGAAAAATCTAAATCAAATCAATATTTGGTGTGACCACCCTTTGCCTTCAAAACAGCACCTATTCTTCTAGGTACACTTGCACAAAGTCAAGGAATTTGTGGGACCAGTCAGGTGTGTGATTAACCAGTTATACCAAACAGGTGCTAATGATCATCAGTCATTAATTGAAACAAACAGCTGTGTAGGAGGCTTCAAACTGGGTGAAGAACAGCCAAACTCTGCTACCAAGGTGAGGTTGTGGAAGATAGTTTGATGTCACAGGTCAGACACCAGGACAAGACTGAGCACAGCAACAAGACCCAAGGTGGTTCTACTGCATCAAGGTCTCTCCAAGGCAAAGATTTCACAGCAGACTGGGGTTTCAAGATGTGCTGTTCAAGCTCTTTTGAAAAAGCACAAAGAAACGGGCAACGTTGAGGACCGTAGACGCAGCGGTCGGCCAAGGAAACTTAATGCAGCAGATGAAAGACACATTATGCTGACTTCCTTCAAAAATCAGAAGATGTCCAGCAGTGCCATCAACTCAGAACCAGCAGAAACCAGTGGGATCCAGGTACACCCATCTACTGTCTGGAGAAGTCTGGCCAGAAGTGGTCTTCATGGAAGAATTGTGGCCAAAAAGCCAAACCTCCGACAAGGAAACAAGGCCAACTGACAACTATGCACGAAAACAGGAACTGGGGTGTAGAAAAATGGCAGCAGGTGCTCTGGACTGATGAGTCAAAATTTGAAAGATTTGTCTGCAGCATAAGGCAGTTTGTTTGCTGAAGGGCTGGAGAGCAGAACAATGACAAATGTCTGCAGGCAACAGTGAAGCATGGTGGAGGTTCCTTGCAAGTATGGGGCTGCATTTCTGCAAATGGAGTTGGGCATTTGGTCAGAATTAATGGTGTATCCACCTGTGATTAGCCAAAAGGCTAGTTTTTATTGACCAGATGTAAAGTTGGCAACCTAAAAATCAATATGAAAATTAAGAAAGAAGTAAATTAAAGAAATCTGCCTGATAATTTGGGACAGTTCGCTTTGAAATGTGGACACTGCTTAAAAAGGCCTTTGTGTGGTCACATGCCAAACTCAGTATCACCAACTTTACAGAGGCATTATGAAGAAAAGAAAACTGGATAAGAAAATGTTAATTCATAGAAATTCCATGAACTCATGAACTCAAAATGAATAAAAAGTCACATTTCTTCATAAAGAATTTAAATAAAGCAAATATCAGATATCACATATGAGTTTCTTTATACATTTTAGTAATATTTTATTCTCCTTTATCATTCTGTTGCATTATATCATTCTTTTTCACTTGTAAATCTTTTATTTTCATATTTTAGGGACCAGTTAACAAACAAGCATTAATAATAACTTTATTTACCAGAAAAAAAGTAAACATTAAAAGGCCCATAACTAGTTCTAAAGTAAAACACTGTTTTAAACTGTCTTAATTCAAAGTGACTTGCACAGTTTTATCTTACAATAATCATATTTGCCCTGTTCTGGATTGATGGAGGATTAGAGCTGCTCCAGGACTTCAAACAGGCAGGTTTAACTTGAGCTCACTGCTGTTTGTGAGGGAACATGGACTGTTACTTTACACATATCTGTAGCTATTGTTGTTGTAACATATGTCATAATTATCAAAAACATACTGTGAATAGAACATAATAGTAGTCTGTATATAATCATTACATGATTATCTGCAAATATTCTGCACATTTTTTCCATTTTGAATGCACCTTGTGTGTTGTAAATATTCAAATCACACAACTTACGCTGCTTATGTTTCAACAGAATAAGTTTTACACCGTCTCAGTTGTTTCAATTGCCTCCGTACCTAACTTACTTGACACAGGTGAGTATTCACATAACAAAAACAGCAGCACTGTAGCAGCAACAACACAATCCAAATCTGTCTTCTCCCTCTTTAAAGTAGAACTGCCAGTGTGAAAACAATGATGTGACTTTATAAAAAAATCTTTATGAGAAAAGGGTCACCAAAAAACAATATATACAAACATAACATTTACAAACTGGTTACTCTAAAATAAAATACTGAATGAAACAAAACTTAATACATTACAAAACTTATTCTGTTGAAATGTAAATAAATGATTTGATTAATTTACAAGATGTACAGTGTCATTCCTACACAGATTATCATGTAACATTATGTTTATTATTTACAGCCTATAATGTATTTATATTGTGTCATCCTTGGCAATTATGGCTAGTAACATTTGTTACAAAGACAATAGACAAAATGTTAATTATACAAAACAATTTAATATATGAAAATATTAAATTCATATTTTTCATTAAGATTGAATAATATTCCATATATTTAATTGATTAAATAAATTAATTTTAAAGGGAAACATTCATTTAATAAATAGAAGATACATTTTGTCAGTTTGTGTATTTTCTTTTTGTCCATGAAGTCCTTAATATTCACTTTGGTAAGCTATAACATGAAGAACTGAAAATTAAGCTGGTGTATATTAAGAGAAACTTTTTATTGACCCTTATTACCCCAAGAGCAAATGTTCAGCAGCATGAGGACAAATAGCACAGAGAGTTAGAACCACACATGAAGTCAGTGGTGGTTAAGAATAGAAAATAAAATGACAAAAGGAAGCTAAAATTTATAACTATTCAAGTAAAATTTAAAAGTCCAGCAATATACAGAAATTCAAGACAATAGTGCAGCACAGTCTAAAAGTTAAATGATAGTGAGTAAAGTTGTAGCAAATATATGTATACATCCCCTTGTAATAGCACACAACAGAATGGTGTATACAACATGATAATTATACATACATTTTTTACTTTATTGTCCCAAATGATATCAGGACAATGAAACCATAAAATTTAACCAGTATATTTTATGCATTAAAAACTGATTACAGCAAAAGACATGTATATGATAAACCTGAATTAAGAAACACCGAATGCCTACCTGTGACAACTGCTGAAGAAGAGAAGAAATATTCTGGAGTGATGAACTGAGCCGGACTTTCAGCCTCCAACTTAGTGACGACAGTCTGGAGCACAGATCATCTGAAATAAAAGAAAATGTAGGTCAGCAGACTGGAATAATATAAGAATACATGTCTAAAGAGATGGATGTAGGTAACTGCATTCCAAGTTGTGGGAAAAACTCTGTTGAATGAGGCCTAGTCTGTGAAAAGACATTTAGATCATGTTAGTTTGGCATTTTAAAGGTCATTTCCCCACATGGATGCATGAATACACTCTGTCATAAACCCACTTTTCATAAAAATGAACCACCAGACCAACAGCACACAAATAATCAGGGTGACAACCTCAGTGTAAATCAATGTATTGTTTTGTTCAGTTTTTACCCCAAAGAGTAAATCACCACACCAACAAGGTTAATTAGAGACCTCTGGCCAGGTTTCAGTTGTTTGGCTCATTTCTGGCTAATACAAATCAAAGCCAAAACACTGAAGTGTAGATCTCGCGAGAGTGATCATATTTAACCCAAACCATGATTTTTTTTCTACAACCCTAACCAAGCGTTTTCTGTCCTTAACCCTGATATATTTATTTAAATATAGCGTTCTCGCATTTCAAGCCAAATTAGGCCGTACATGGTGCACAATGAAGAAACAAACGTACAAATATTGCGAGAGTTCCACAAATCAAGGGTTCCCTTCTAGAGTTGACAATAGCTCAGTTCGGTTCACTCTCCAACAGAAAATCAAACCCCAAAGGTTTGTGAAAGAAGAAAATAAATGGCGAAAAAAAATGAAGACCTGGCTTTCACCGACTCACCGTATCGTGGAGGGAGTTTATTGATCGGCTGGTTCCGAAGATATCTGCAGTTTTCGGAGGACTGACTTTAGTTCACCCGCCGGCGTTCCGACACAATTACGTCACTTTTACGTCCATTTTAAAGGAAGTGCCACGTGCCGCCTTCTCGAAAACCGGTGAGTGATTGGTTCGTCAGGATGGACAGGTGACAGGGGCGTGGGGTTAATTAGTCAAAATTAATTAAGTAATTAATTTCCCGAGGACAGTGTCTATTTATAAACATTACTGTAAATATGCCAGAATTAGCCAAAAGGCTAGTTTTTATTGTCCAGATGTAAAGTTGGCAACCTAAAATCAATATGAAAATTAAGAATTAATGAAATTAATTAAAGAAATCTGCCTGAATTTGATTATCTGGGACAGGTCACTTTGAAATCTGGACACTGCTTAAAAAGGCCTTTGCAGGCCACATGCCAAGCTCAATATCACCAACTTTTCAGAAGTATTATGAAGAAATGACACGAAAAGGAAGCTGAATTATAAAATGTATTGATTTATTAGAAATAAAACGATAATTTTATTTTATTATTTTATTCTTTATTATTCTTTTTCACTTGCAAATCTTTTATTTTCATATTTTAGCTGATCAGTGACTTGTGCTTCTTCATGATGAACAGCTACAAAATAATAGCTAATCATTTCCAGCTTTTCTCAATCACTTTGTCTCACATTTTTTTTGAAACAGTCTTAACATTCTGTAAACCAGGAACACTCAAGTTGTTTTGCCTTAGGGACACTTAATAAACAAGCATTAATAATAACATCATTTATCAGATAAAATGAATAAGCATTAAAGGGCCCATAAACTGGCCCCAACCTAAAACACCTTTTTAAACTTAATTTAATCTTAATTCAAAGTGACTTGCACAGTTTTATCTTGTTCTGGATTGTAAAATGGAGGATTAGAGCTGCTCCAGGACTTCAAACAGGCAGGTTTAACTTGTGCTCACTGCTGTTTGTGAGGGAACATGGACTGTTTGTGATATCTAAATCAGGGATGAACAAACTTTTTACCTTCATGAGCCAAAACTGAAAGCTACTGTTGGGCCATGAGCCAAAAGCACACACCTAATATATTGTATAGTTAAGATGCAAAATGATACAAAGATCCCAAGTTTCCTGAACTTCCTGTGCAAAGAGTCTGTCTGCTCAGACTATGAAAAATAATTAACAATAATTAGGCATCCTACTTAAAGAGTTTTTCAGATTATTTTTGAGGCTTTTGCCTTTATTGGACAAGACAGGTGAAGGTAGTCAGGAAAGGTGAGAGAGACAAAGGAGATGACAAACAAAAATAAAACAGCATAAATAATTTCTAATTCATTCCTCATTTGGTGAGCACCATACTGACCTGACGCCCGTGTTGCCATGTATCACCACCCTACAGCCTATAGCTCTTACTTTGTTGGCCAAAACATAATGTTAGGCGACAGAAATACTAATCTAGCTCAACCCTTGGCTACTCAGAGGTGGAGACTAGTTATCCAAGATGAAACAGCCTGTAGTTCTTCATTAACACCAACTGCATCACTATGACAACACTGGAAGCAGGAAGAGCAGCAGATTTTGCAGCATTAGAACTCTTTCTCTGTCAATATAACACACAAAGGAATTTATTGCTTCATTTGAATATGTTTACCATCAATACTGACACACAGATAAACACACAAAAAGTTGCTCTTCAAATGAAGGAGTGGTTAATCTTCCTGATCTTCTGATTCAATGTGGGAAAAAAAAAATTAAAACAGCACATTGTGGAAAACTGTTACATGAGATGTTTTAAAGAATGTTTCAGAACTTTAAAAGTAATGCATTAATTGCTTGCAATTAAAATGTTCAGTTAGAAGAGAAATCAGTAATATGTTTACAGTAATAAATTATAGTATGACCATGATATGTCCCCAGAGATCATCAGATCAGAGATTCTGTGCCAGAATAACTGTTTTGTTTGCCTGTTTCACATTAATCAGAGTTCAGATTAATGCTGAATGTTCTCTGAATGAATTAGTGTCTGTTTATGAGTCATCAGAAATCTTTAATAATCTTATAGAAGACATAGATGTTTATAACAGTGAAACTGAACAAAATGTTAATGGAGTCTGGCAGACAGTAAGACAGGTAGTCACTGAACTCAAACTTCAGAGTGTGTATTTTCAGAGCAGTGGGCTTTTATTTTCAGGATAACAGGCTGAACTTTACATCAACTGACAGAGTTATAAACAGCTGATCAACTGACAGTGGAGGACTCGTCCTCGCTTGTTACTGTCAGTTGATCATGTTGTGCTCGTCCTGAGCTCCTGCAGTGTTTCACGTCTGGAGACGAGGCAGCAGGGGGAGACAACTCGCTTCAACCATAGGTTGTACATTAAATAGGATTTCAACCTATTTAATAGACTATCTATGTCACCAACTCGCTATGTGGACTACAGTACTAATTTTTGCACACCAAATTTCTACATATTGCTCCTTTAAAAGTGAAAATGAATAAAGATCCCCAAATGGAATTTGAACCAAAACTGTACAACAAATTGTCTTCCTGGGCTGAAAAAAAAAAATCCTCTTTCTGGACTGGAGTCCTCTTTCCTGCAGTGGAAGAATAAAGAGGAAACATTCAGGGAGCGAAACAGCTTTGGTAGATGATCAAAACATTATAGTCAACAGATGTAATCAATGTACATTTTGCTTGGTTTTGTAAATCCTTGTATGAAAAAATGACATTTCAGAGTTGGATCTGTGTGTTTGTCTTTCATATCACATTAATATATTATATAAAATGTTAGCTAAGTTTGTTATTGAAATAAACGTGTAGCTTAAAGGAGCCAAATCACAAAAACTTTATGTGTTGCTGACATGTGCTGTTAATTTTGCTCAACTTACCTGGTTTTGCTGGTTATTGAGTCTGTTTAAGCTCCTTATTTGTTCATATCTGGAGCATTTTTGTAACATTAGTGTCAATAAGTTAATTAATTTGACAGCGACTGTAAACATCCTGCACAAAGCATGCGACACGTGTGACAGGTATCTCGGTCTCAGACACTGATGAAAGCTGCAGCCCTTGTGAGCCAAGTTGAGCCGTCAGGTGGCAGAATTTTAAATTTAGCAGATAAATAACATTAGAGATGCACAATATGGATTTTTTTTCCCAGCTGATACTGTCACAGTTCTGCATGCCCAGTTTTCTTTTGCTCAGTTCCCCAGCTGTCCCAGTACTTTTCCATTCACTCTGCCTCTGCTTCACTCCACCTTCCAGCCACTCCCACCTGATCACCTCACTCCACTCACCTGCTGCCACAGCTGCTGCATATCAGCCAATCAGCCCAGTATATAAGCCTCTCCAGCTCACACGCTCTTTGCCAGATTGTTCTTTAGCACTCTTTCTTGGACTGTTTCCCAGTTGCCAACCCTGCCCGTCCCTGACTCACCTGCTTCTTGTCCTAATCCTGGTAAACCACCACAGCCTTCTGTCCCTGACCACGACATCTGCCTCTGCGTTCCTGGTTTTTGTCTGCCTGTCCCCGTGGCTGTTTGGTGTTTTCCCCACAGCGACGTTACGGTGTGAGTTTTCCTGTGTGTTCCAGTGGAGTGTATCTACTCACGTCTACCCTGGATTAGAGGCTGACATTTGTTCGGGAATCCCACGGGTCACGGGATTCCCGCGGGATTCCCGCGGGATGGGAGTCAACTTTACTATTAATCACGTGATTGGGACGGTACTGGAGTAAAAAGTTAACGGGAGCAGACGGGAGCGGGAATCAACCAATAGGACACGCACACCGAAAAACATATGACAGGCCCACCGCAATTTTTGTAGTTTTCTTTCCATAAGCCTGCACGGCAACGCAAGTCAAAAGAACTACATGGCCCAGAAGCCAACAGTGCTTCTGGCCGCTGCTTGCCTGCTTCCCGCTGAAAATTAAAAACAGCGATGGAAGGAGCAAGCAGCAGCAGCGCACAAGGCGAAAAAAAATGAACTACAACGTAGGGGTGGGCGGTATAAACGGTATAATGGTAGAAACGATATGAATTTGGCCAAGGTAGAGATTTTGACTATACCGGCCTGCCGCGATATAAAGAAGTAATCAGGTTAGCAGAGAGAAATTGTAATGTTTGTTTTTTACCAGGGCTGTCAAAGTTAATGCAAATTCCTTTTAACGCTAATTTTTTAACGCGCGTTAACGCACGTTCTGTTATATTGGCCTGATCAATAGTTTGAATCAGCAGCTGAAAATGAATCAGCTGACAGCTGCGAAGACGCGAGCTTCTGTCACCCGACAATGTAAACAGGCTTGTCTGTGTAAGCGACTGACTCAGCGCATAGAAACAGAATAAGAGGAGGGAGACAAGCGACTGCTGATCGAGCTGCAGCTCCACCTGAAACCAGGTAAAAGTTAAAATAAGTCTGAGCAGAGAGAGAGAGAGAGAATATGGACAGATGTGTCCACTTGATATAAAAAACTTTCATGATCATGACATGTCGTCTCCTCCACAAAAATGTTTGTGACTGCGCTGCATTATTATAAGTCATGATGAAGAGTCCAGACTCTGTCTCTCCTCTTCATCTCCTCGGTGTGTGTCTGTGTGCAGTTTGTTGTCTGCTGTGGTCTAAAACATCCTCACTGATGTAAATGATCCTGCTGCATTAATACAAAAGCATGAATATCCCGCATCGTTTGATCATTATATTGACTGAGCTGAATAAAGGTGAGGATTTTTCTCATCAGAGGACAATATTTTATTAAAGAAATAAACTATTATTAACAATAATAATACTAAATAAATAAATAAATGCATATTAATAGTAACATTTTCCTAAAATACTGTTTTTAATTTTGTGTTACATTGTTTGGAGAAAGATCCGTTACACAGCTTCAAAATTACTTAATTTTTTTTTTTTACTATGTTTTGAAGTGTGTTTATTCTGCTGCAATGTATCTGCTATGTGAGTATGTTCAGAAACAGTCATTTTGACATGTATATATATATACAGAAGAAAAGACTACATCGCAATATATATCGTTACCGCACATGCTTCAAATTATACCGCAATATAAATTTTAGGCCATATCGCCCAGCCCTACTAAAACGTAAAGTAAGAAATAACGACATTTCTGTTAAGCTAATTGAACTACTGGGAAAGTCGCAAATATTAGCTAACTCCATTAGAGTTGTGTGTGATGACGTTAAAACGACGTATGCGGCTTGTAAAACCTGCTTGGTTTTAATCAAATACACCAGTGAGTCTGGGACGAGTGGACTCAAGAGGCACACTTGCAGGGCAGATTCCGGGAAAAATCAGCTCAGCATATCTTCATTTGTCAAACGGAAATTACCTAGAGACTAGAAGGAAAAAAAATGGGAGCGGTACAGGAGTGGGAGTCATTCTGAATGGGAGCGGGATGGGAGTGGGAGTCACTTTACCGGGAGTGGGATGGGACAGGAATTTTTTTTTCCCTCTGGCCCGGGATTGGGACGGGACACAAATTTTCTCTGTGGGAGTGGGACGGGACAGGAATGAAAATCCACTCCCGTGTCACCCTCTACCCTGGATCCCTGATTCTCTGCCTGGCCTGGACTCACCTTCTGTCTGCTCACTGCTGGACTCTGCCTGCTCCCTTCTGCTACCATCACCTGCAAAAGAACTGACCTGTCTTACTACTTTCCTCATATCATTTTCTGCCAAGCTAACAATAAAGGTCATTACCAACGATCTCTGTTGTGCTGCATTTCGGTCCAAATCACACCTGTGACTGATACAATAATTGATACTGCTTCTCATGGCCAATATTGATAGATAACCAATAATTTTACATTTTTATATGGGTGCACAATAAATATCAGTACTAATAAATTATTGAGTGATATCGACCTATCACAGTATATCAGTCTACATCGGTATTGGCAAATATTAGCTGATAAATATTGGCTCTAATAATGTCTGATTTGACAGCTGATGTAGATCATTGAATTCTTCAGCAAAATGTGAAAGTATGTTTAAGTTTTTTGGTGAAAAAATAACTGAACTTTTGAAGAGTTTTTCTTTGTTTTTGTTGTAATAGTGATGTCAGTCAGATTTGGTTAGATCAGCTGTGGAGTATTAGATTTTAGTTTTTAAATGAAACAGGTTATATGAACTTTTAAAAATACAAACATGAACTCATCGGTTATCTTAATTGGTATCCATATCGTGCATCCCTGCATACAGTCAAACCTGTAGTTTGCTCGCTACATTTTGGACAAATAAGGGCCAAGACGTAGAGAGCAAAGATCAATGATTTGATATTGAACCAAATCAAACTGACATATGACAACAAAAAACAAACAGCAGTTCTGACTCTTCAAATGTTTATTTTTTCCAGTAAAGTTCATCATAAAACTTCAGAAACATACTTTTTAACAGAACATTTCCCCAAAAAAATCAAATGAAATGCTTTGGCTAATATACGTTGATACTAATATAGATGTGCAGTGGAAGTTTAATCTGTGTGTTCATCGTCCAGCTTTTGGAGAAATAAATTGGTTCAAACTATTTAAATATTTACAAGATCAAAGTAACTATTTAGCTTTCCACATTTATTTTCTTATTGCTTTACAGATTTATATTTTTTATGGCGCTCTCATGACTGTATATGAACACACTGAGCCAGAGATCAGGAGAGAGAGTGAGAGAGGAGCTCAAACTGTTCACATATTTTTTTTAGGAACGTCTCGATCTGGAGATCCGGACAGAAAGAGTGAGAGAAGCTCACTCACACTTTGAGAAGATCAAACCCACAGAAAGTTTCAAAGCGTCAGAGAGCGTCACTGTAACCATAGAAACTCACCCCAGCTGACCTCCCACTGCTGCAGCGAGCCTGTCCTCCTGCTCATGTCGAGAAGGGAACCCTTGATTTGCTAAACCCTCCATAGATCATTGTTAAAGGGATAGTTCACCCAAAAATGAAAATTCAGTTATTATCTGAACTGTGAACTGTCCCTTTAAGGTTTGAGATTTTTTCGGGTCTGGGGTTTCCCCCTTGACATCACCATAAAAACTGACCTTGGTCAGAAAAAATAAAAGTGTAATATTGCTCAGAGAAAGTGTCTTACCTTGTCTTACCATTTGGGGGGTCTGTGGCGACCTGACCCACTTCAGGACTTGGTCCTCAGGCCTTATGGTTATTAGCAAGAGAAAAAACAAGTCTCACACACACAGATATTTTGTCACACATGCCACCAAATGGAGCAAGCCTGCACAACAACATACACACATACAGGCAAGCACACACACACACACACGGAGAAAAGCAGGTGGCCAATAACACAAAATGTATATTCTCATCATTTGTGACACTTACAGAACATCAGTCAAACTGATGTTGAGTTCTTTTGGTGAGATATCTCCAAATATTTCAAGTTTTGTTAATCGTGTTTTTTTTATTATATATTCAAGGGAATATCAGTCAAACTTGGTTTATTCATTTTAAGACTGGTGTTGATCTGTTTTTGCAAACAAACTCGGCCTATAAATTTTAAAATAATAAAAATGAAAAGAGGTGCATCTTACTTGTTCATTGTATAGGCCTAATAATGTTTGGTATTGATTTGGCGTTACTGGGACACAAGCTATTAAAAAAAACTCAGATTATTTTCTATTCAAATATTTATGCAAAATAAATGAATTACGCATTAGCATTAAATAGATGTTCTAAATGGGACCAATTTAGTTCAGTTTTTAATCATAACTTTCACCAATATGGGAAAGTCAGCACAAAGGTATTGGTGTATGAAAAATTACAGCCCTTCAACAAAGGTGGCAGCTAATATTACAAATATGACCCACTTTTGAGTTAGAGAGGAAGGAGGAAAACCCTGATATTACAGTGGTTGTCTCCGTAGAAGATCTGAAATGATTTGACCAGAGGTGACCTTGCTGCTTCACTGACTTCAGTCACTTGGGGGCAGTGATGTTCAACAGCATACACTACATTTTCCCGCTTGTGTCAAACTTGCTATGAATACCATGACCTGGATGACTGAGAACCTTCACAGACTTCATCTTATGCTGTTTTCGTTGTTTTTGTCTCATTAAGTCTTTTTTTTTTTTGTCTGTCATCTTTTACTTTTTTGTCTTGTTTTGACTCTTGAGTCGTTCTCGTCCTGTTACAGTGTTGTCATCTTGTTACGTTTTTTTGCATTGTTTTTTGTCTTGGTATGTCGTTTTTTTAAAAATCTTTTTACATTTTTTTGTGTCATTTATGTCTATTTATGTCTCGTTACGTTGTTTATGTTTTGTTAGATCTTGTTACATCATTTTTGTGTCATGATCCTGTTTTTTGGTGTTTGGTTTTTGTGGTATGTTTTTGTGTTTTTGCCTTTTCCCCCTCCCTTTTCCTCTTTTTTCTCCCTGACAGTGTGTGAGCGGCGGAGGGCGGGGCTGGCTGGCTGCTCGCAATGAGACACACCTGACACTCATCCAGCTAATCACTCTTGCCATAAAAGCCTGGTCTGATCTCCACTCCAGTTCCACATTATCCCGTCTTGTCCGGTATAGTAACGGCTCCAGTGTTTTCTCCAGTAACTTTTTGTGAACTCCGTATCTTTTTCGTGGCTCCTAAGCGTCTGTGTTTTTTGTATGCAGCAACCAGTGTGTCTCCCTGCCTTTCCTGAACTCAACACCTGTGCTTCAGTGCGCCCTCGTGCTCGGCTTCATCCAGCTCAACCAGCAACGCCAGCTTGTCCTCCGCCGTCTCCACCTGCCCCTTTTTCTTGTGTTTTTGTGCCAGTGTTTTCTAATAAAACACTTAAAGGCTTTTTCGCCTCTGTCTCCGCATTCTGGGGTCCACCTTTGAACTGTTACATAACATTTTGCCTTGTTTCATCTTTTACATCGTTTTCATCTTGTTACGTTTTTGTAATTTTTTTGTCATTTTTTTAAAAATAACTTTTGTCTTTTTATGTCGCTTTCTTGTTTTGTCTTTTACATCTTTTCATCTTATGTTTTTTTACATCTTGTTTGTCCTGTTGCATCTTTTATGTAATTTTCGTCTTGTTCTGTCTTGACACATTGTTTTTGTCTTGCTATGTGTTGTTACATCTTTTACGCTGTTCTCAGCTTGTTATGTCTTTGAAGTCATTTTCATCTTGTTAGTGCGTGATATGCACTGATGGACACACCCTTCGGTGTATCGTCTTCTTTATGTGCTATTTTTCCATCCATTTAGGTTGAAGTCAGTCTTGATGTTGGGAAGGCAGTGCACAATGCTATCAAATAAAAATAATGAATAATTCCACTCAGATACACTGAAGTAATGAGGCCGTTATGTTTAAAAAAATAAATACTCAAATAAAGCACTCTACATAAGTGCAGTAACAGAGTATTGTGCTTCTTTAAGACCACCTTTGAAGTTTAATATTCCAAATATTATTAGAGTAACTAAGAGAAATGCAAAAAGTGTTGCAACCGTCCCCAGTCTCCCCTATACATATTTACAGACATGTAAATTATTGTATTTCTGTTAACAGAGCAGAAACTACTGATTTTTCACATTAAAGATGTGATATTAGTGTGTTAAAGTGGCTTTATGTTGAATTACACCCCTGATGCGCCTCAGGCTGCTGGAGTGTGTTCAAGTCGACTGGAATGACTCACAACTCGTGATCCCCCCACTCTTGGTAGCGCCAGACCTTAAAAGATGATTTCTCCCCCCAATAATCTCTCTCTTTGCAGCTTGTAGTCGTAGTGTAGTGTTAGATGCAGCGCTTACAAGCAGCTTCAGCTCGCATTCAATTAATCTCTGCAAGCTTGTTAGACTAAATAAAGACATATATGACTCCTTAGAATAATTGCTAATTTCACTTTACTGACTCAGATGGCCATGACTAAGGTTGCAGCTCTGCAGAGAAAGAAGAGAAAAGATTTTATACCGTACTTTATAGGATTTGTAATATTTTTGTATTGCACGGTCCATCTTGTGTCATTTACAGCAAAAACAGCTCAGGAAACCCACCCAGCCAGGGTGCGACGGGCTCTTGGTAAGAAAATTACATGTTAAAATCATATTTTACTAACTTTATGTGGGTTTTAAATCTCCCACAAGATCCTAGATAGGTTTGTTTTGTTAGTCTAATCTGATTAATGTGTCATTATCAATGTCACGGATCATTTTTGGTGTTTTTTACGCAGTGTGAGGAATCAATTGTGGCTCATCAGCTGTGACAGTTGTTCTCTGTTAAATCCTCATGTCTGATTGGCATGAAAACACCGTGAAACTGCCATGAAGAGTTCAGATCTGCGGCAACAGGCTGGTTATTGTTGCTGTCGTTCAGGGTCTTTTGTCAGTGATGTTTGTGTGTCTGTTTGTGTGTTGTAGAGAATGAGACGGAGTGCATCTCACCACAGTCCTCCGAGTTTCCTGAAGGCTTCTTCACGGTGCAGGAGAGGAAGGATGGAGGACTCGTCATCTATTTTATGATTATTTTCTACATGCTCCTGGCTGTCGCGATAGTCTGCGATGATTACTTCCTGCCTTCATTGGAGGTGATCAGTGAACGTAGGTGACATCAGATATCTAGTATGTGTACATTAGTCCAGTCTGTAGTATAGAAAAATTATATTATTACATATTATTGCTAATATTAGCATTAAAATAAGCATTTAAGTACAAAAAGTAATGCATTAATGTGTTAATCTCTTGAATGTTGCAGCTGATAAAGGTGGAGCTCATTTCAGCTACTTTATATGCTGCTGGGTAGATTAATCTATAATAATACATAATATTTTGTTAGATGATTTGTATTTTGCATTAGTAATCTGAATCTGCAAAGTAACTAGAAGCTAAAGCTATTCAATAAATGTAGTGGTGGAGTAAAAAGCACAATATTTACCTCCAAAATGCAGAAGAGTAAACGTATAAAATAGCATAAAACTTGAAATACTGAATCAATGTAAAAGTACCTCAGAACTGTACTTAAGTACAGTACTTAGTTACTTTTCACCACAGCCTGTTTGTATGTTTTAAGGGAGGTGGTGGAGGTCAATGCAACTTTACATTAACTGTAATACTGCAGGCTATTTATAATTAGTGATGTTAGATTAAGGATAAAAGTTAAGTTGCTGTTTTGAAGCTGCAGTGGTTTTATTATAACATTCAGCAGCCACAGTCATTATATGTTTGGATAAACTTCAAAGGATTAAGCAGTAGTGATGCTGAAATACTCTTTAAAAATACCTAACTATGAGGACAGTTTGTGTGAATGTTTTAAGTCCATACATGTGGTATGTTATGTCATTTTTTAGTTGGATTTTAATGACTGGAAGTAATTTTTACCAGGGTGTGGTTGTGGTGGTTCCACTCTGCTGTGTTTCTACTTTTTTTTCTCCTGTGGATGAGGTTGTGTGTGCCTTTATCTTCAGTTATATCACCGGTTCTCAGGGGTGGAGCACAGAGCCTCGGTCGGGGTGGGCGTGGATGACCGGGGGAAAAATACAGAGTGAAACAGAGTTGAATGAATATGATTTATGTGAGGGAAATTAACAGACAATGCTCATGTGCCTGTGCTGACCTTTATTTCACTAAGTTTCAACTGTGATCCTTTTTTATTAGTGTCTCCCCCTATCATTGTTAATGATTGATAGATAAAAATTGTGGGGCATTAATCTTTTTAGCTTCTGAAGAGGGGCACATCAGAAAAAGCTGGAGAACCACTGAATTCTATCAATATTAAACTTAACTAATGATTATTGTCATCATCAGTTTATCTGTCTATTATTATTTCAATGACTCAGTTATTCATTTAGTCCATAAAAGTCTACAAAATGTTGAAAAATGCCCAATACAGGTAACTGAGGTCTTGTTTTGACCGACCAACAGTCCAAAACCTAAATACAATCAATTTAAATTATATAAAATGGAGACAAGCAGCAAATCCTCACATTTTAGAAGCTGGAACTAGCAAACATTCAGAATTTTTACTCTTTTAACAAAATAATCAAAACTGCTGATGGACTAATTGATTAATTTAATAGATGTAAACTTAAATGCCCAGTGTCTAAGATTTGGGGGTATTTATTTGCAGAATATGGCAGAATTAGAATATAATACTCATAATGTTTTTAATTAATTGTCTGAAAATAAGAATCGTTGTGTATTTGTTACCGTAGAATGAGCTGCACAGGAGGAGCAGGTCCTCTTCTGTGGAGGCCCCATGTTGCACCACCATGTTTCTACAGTAGCCAAGACTGGACAAACCAAACATTTGCTCTATATGCAGCCTTTTGCATTTTTTCCAAGCCACTGTTGGTTTTTCTACACACTTGTGGACTTGGGTGCAGGGAGGTTTTCATAGTCTGTAAGCTCACCACAAGATGCCACTAAATCCTTCTCACAGGTCCTTTAATAAGCGTAGAGGGCGTGGAAAAATCTGTATAAAATAATGCAATTCCATATATTAGACATGGTCCTACAGTAAATATGACCGTTATGTATCTTCAGTTATTGTTGATTGGTCAATCTGAGGTTTTAGTTTGTAGCAGTATTGATTTGGACTGCGTATCATCAGGTGTTTCTATTATTTTGTACACAGCGTGTGAATCGTTGTGTATTCTTGGTGTTTCTTGCGTCTCTTTCAGGTCTGGGACTGTCTCAGGATGTAGCAGGAGCCACATTTATGGCAGCTGGGAGTTCTGCACCTGAACTGGTCACGGCCTTTCTGGGTAATCACGCCTCATTAGTATAAGAATAATTACAACCAGCAATGTTGACGATGATGATGACACCAGCATCATCATCACTGTCTCCGTGTCCCCTCCCAACCTGATGAACTGTGACTTCACTGCCAGATGGGAACAGAAAGGACCCGTGACCTTTGTTTAGGACATTTGGTCACGCTTCATTTTACAGTACACTGATAAGATGTAAGAAGCCGTAGTTTGTGTTAAATTAGATGAAAACTAAAGAATATGTTCTTTATTATGCAATATTAGACCCTTTATTAGACCCTTTTTTAGACATTACTAGACTAATTAAGGACACATTACAACATAACTACACTGTAAACTAAAGTGTATTATTTCCCCAGTATGAGATCCTTATAAGACATTAGGCACTCATTATGACAGAACTGTACTGTAAACTAAAGTGTTTATTTCTCACTATTAGGCCCTTATTATGCACTCTTAGAGGGTAATTAAGGACATATTACAACAGAACTACACTGTAAACTAAAGTGTATTATTTCCCCAGTATGGGATCCTTATAAGACATTAGGCACTCATTATAACAGAACTGTACTGTAAACTAATTATTTCTCACTATTTGGTCCTTATTATGCACTCTTAGAGGGTAATTAGGGACACATTATGACAGAACTGTACTGTAAACTAAAGTGTATTATTTCTCCACTGTTAGACTCTTATTAGACATTAGTAGAGGGTAATTAAGGACACATAATGACAATTGTACTGTAAACTAAAGTGTATTATTTCCTATTGTCAGAGCCTCATGGGACATTATTAGAGGACATTTACAGGAACATTACAACAGAATGGCACTGTGAACTAAAGTGTATTGTTTTCTATTGTTAGATCCTTATAAGACATTATTAGATTACATTATTATTAAGGACACATTCCAACCGAGCTGCACTGTAAACTAAAGTGTATTCTTTCACACACAGATCGGTGATTTCACTTTAGTTTACAGTACACTTCTGATGTACTGTGTCCATAATTACCCCCTCACAAAGGCTAATAAGGGTCTAATAAAGTATCTAATGCTGCCTGGTGAAGAACATATTATTTAAAATTTTCATCTGATTTTGTAAAAGGTACAGCTTGTTATGTCATATTCGCGTACTTTAATATACTTGTTTTATTTTTTCCTCTCATTACTTTATTGTTTTACTTCATTGTTTTTGTTTTTCATCAATGCTTCCACATTTTCCTCGTCTTTAAAGCTAACATGTGCTCTGTGTGTGTGTGTGTGTGTGTGTGTGTGTGTGTGTCAGGTGTGTTTGTGACAAAGGGAGACATTGGGGTCAGCACCATCGTGGGATCAGCAGTGTACAACCTGTTAGGAATCTGTGCTGCATGTGGAATCTTGGCCTCTATGGTACATTCTGACACAATATTCACAGGAACATTACTCAACCACTGACTACTTGTACATAAGAGCAGCTCCTTTACTGGGTCAAAGCGGAAGAATCCTAGTATATGTTGTGCTGTACAAGCTGTAAACGATTTATTTTTGTTTCCTTTATCAGGCGGGGCGTCTCACCTGTTGGCCACTGTTCAGGGACTGCCTGGCATATGGCATCAGTGTTGCTGCTGTTATTGCCATAATCTCTGATAACAAAGTGTTCTGGTGAGTGTACAGTATTTATGTGCAATAACTCAAGCCCTTACACCACCTTAATTTAAGGTGGCTGTAAAAGACAGCGTGAGATACAGGTATTTATTGCATCTCGTGACGCTGAGAACAACAAATAAAAATAGATCACAAAACAACTGTTCCGTACAGTACAGTGACTCATGTTTTGTACATGAGCAGTAAAGAGCAATACATTTACATGTTGTTAAAACCAACAGTATCACATCATAAACTCAGCAATTGCAGTAGCATTCAGTTTTTATCAAGACATCCGTGAGTAATGGAATTAATTTTGACATTAAGACACAATATTAGCTGACAAAGAGCAGTTTTATTATGATCCAGATATGGAGTTTCATAAAAGCTGTAGTCCTTTTTTTTCTTGTAAAAACAAAATCAAAACCAAACTGTAATAAAAAGTAACCGAAACATGACTAAAAACAACTGGTTGGTGTGAAAATTGACTTAAAGGTGCTGTTTGCGTCATTCACTGCCACAATAAATGAAAAAAGATCACAAAACAACTGTGTAGTACAGGGCAGTCATTGTTACATTTATTATAGGGGCAGTAAAGAGATCAGTGTTGTTAAATCCTACAATATTGCATCATAAACACTGAACAACCGAACTACATTTTTTGTCGTAAAATGAAGAAAGAAATCAAAACAAAACTGTAATAGAACCAGTCACAATATTTGTTTACAATAGAAAACCACTGGATCTCGATTCAGTTTACTTCAACTTTAATGGCTGCAACATGCTGAATGTTTTCTTACATCTCATTCATATAAAATGTAGGTTTTAAGATTTCACTAATCAGGTTGGAGACCTGATTTACCTGTTGAGCCACAGACCTCTGACTTTAACTATATATCTTTAAACATTACAATTACAGCTGAAAATGACGACAGAAATAAATAAATCTGAAGATTTAAATATTTCCACAATTCAAATCAACTACCAGTCATGTACTTGGAAGTGACTGTCACAACATCACAGTGATTCAGTCTATAAAAAGTAGCCAAAACATGGCTAAAAACAACTTGGTGGAAAAAAAGAGACTTAACAACAAAAAACAAGCTAACAACATAAATTCGGGGGCAAGAACAAGACTTAAATGTCAGATTTAAGAGCAACAATTCAGAAAAAAAAAAAAACGCACAATAGTCTCCTTAAAGGACCAGTGTGTAGGATTTAGTGGCATTAATGGTGAATTTGCAAATTGCAAACTCATTACTTGACCCTCCCCTCCGTAGTATGTAGGAGAATCTACAGTGACCGTGAAACTTGTGCCAAACACTAAAGTCCATCTCTAGAGCCAGTGTGTGGTTTGTCCATTTAGGGCCACTGCAGAAACATGGTGGTACAACATGGCAGCCTCTGTGGAAAAGGATCCGCACCCTCTGATGATGATGATTCTTGATTCTTATTGTCAGTTGATCATAATTATTAATAATCATTATTAATATCATATTCCATGTTTGTCATGTTTTGCCAATAAACCCTGTAAATCTTATGCACTGCACCTTTAATCCATTGATTTTTTTTGTAATTTAAAATATATTTTAAAATGAACCTGATTAGAGGTCATTTATAAACTGTATGTTTTCTGAGGTAAATCCTCTAAAGGCATGGTCCATTTGATTAGACATCTGAGCAAGATGCATTCAGGATTTTGGTCAAAAGGTCCAGAAAAAGCTTAGTAAGTGGACCTTGGATTTAGGCGTTTTATGACTCATATCTGACCCCATGGTCAAACTGTATGTTTTGTTTCCAGGTACGACGCTGCCAGTCTGCTGCTGGTCTACGCCGTCTACATCGTGGTTCTGTGCTTTGACCTTCGCATCAGTGAGTTTGTCCTGAGGAAGCTGAGCCCCTGCTGCACCTGTCTGGGCAAAGGATCCAGCGAGAAGACGGAGACGCAGCCTCTGATGGGCTGGAACGATGACACCAGTCTGCGAGTCCACAGTCGATCCAGAACAGACAGCGGGATCTTCCAGGACGACTCGGGATATTCTCACCTGTCCCTCAGCCTGCACGGCCTCAATGAGATCCCTGAAGGTAAAAGCACAGTTCATCCGATTAGTGTGAACACTGAGTTTACCGGTTCATTGATCTGTGCCTGAGTCCTCTTGAAGAGGCGGTCTCGAGTAAGGTTCATGTGTACGATTTGCATCAGGTGTGAATACTGCTGCAGAGAGAAGCAGAGAGGAGGACCAGCATGGATGCTAAGCAATGTTCTGCTGCGGACAGGGTCAGCAACAAAACGTATTTTAGCCACTTAAAGAAAGGGCCACCCAAGAAAATCAATATCAGCTTCAGTGCAAGATATATTAAGAATATTTTCAAAACTTTACCTTGCCGTCAGCCAGCTTTTTCTGATGGGAAAAATATAAGCGAAATATCACTCTCTCCAAATCAACCAAAGTCCATGAGCAAAATCAATAATTTTACCTTACAGAACACCAGAGCTGCTGGTCTACTGCTGCCTTGATCTGTTAGTTTCCAGAGTTAAAACAATAACACAAACAAACTGAGGCAACAGCAGACCAGCAACTGCCACGTTCTGTGAGGTAAAATTACTGATTTCGCTTATGGAGTTTGGTTGGTTTGAAGAGAGTGATATTTGGCTTGTGTAACAGCGGTTTCCCATCGGACAAGGCTGTTTACGGCAAAATAAAGCAGTGAAAAAAAGTGGTTAAAATACCTGTTGTTGTTGACACTGTCCACAGCAGTTCATTGCTTAACTTCCATGCTGGCACTCCTCTCTGCTTCTCCAAACTGGAGACAGCCAAGGTAATAGAACTATGGATAAGTACCTAATACAACCACACATGAAATAATCCAAGCGATCTCTTTAACATTAATAATAGTGGTGTCATTGGGTACAGAATGACATTATTAATCTAAAAGCTGAGCAGTGGAGGAGTAGAGGGAGGTTGGGCAATCGCAAAGCGCAGCATAAAGCAATCATACCTAATATGAAAACACCCCGAGTGACACAAGTGTACAGTTTTCCAGTATTTTCGACATGACACATCCACCTACATGACCCCAGATGATGTGATGCAAAGTAAAAGGAAAAAAGAAAGTGTGACAAAACAGCATTATAATGAAGTACTGTAGTGCTGCAGGTATTTCCTGGCCTACAGGTTCTTCTCCAGATGTAAGAAAACAATTTTCTTTGGTACAGACCCCAACAAAAGACATCATTTTAATTGTTTTTATTTTTTCAGTGAAAATGAACAAATCTACTCTTAAACATGTTTGTCCGCTTGCGTCCCAGCAGAGCATAAAAGTGTGTTTGCCGTGCCGGAGAGCGACCTGAAGCGGATCCTCTGGGTTCTGTCTCTGCCCATTATCACTCTGCTCTTCCTGACCATCCCCGACTGCAGGAGAAGGTTCTGGAAGAAATGGTTCATGATCACCTTCCTCATGTCAGCGGTGTGGATCTCAGGGTTCACGTACATCCTGGTGTGGATGGTCACTGTTGTTGGTAAGATCTTTTTAGAGCTTGTGTACAACATCAGCTGCAGGTGGAAATCAGCCGTCACTCACAGAGTTAAAGAGCCTTTGTGGATCTCAGAAGTGTTTGAAACTTGTGAGAAAAAAATGTCTCATTTGCAGAGTAGAATCACATGTTGGTCTGCTGTCTAATTCCTGGGATGCCATTGTCCTGGAAAGTGAAGAGGGGGGTTATTGTAGCTCCAGTGGGCCATGTGCCTCCCCAGGATTACAGCCGGCTTCACCCTGAAGGAAACACAGTCATGTGAGGCCTGCGTGTACATACAGAACGACCCACAGGCACGGGTCCAAGAAGGGCTTTACCACCACCATCTACTACAGAGATGGAAACTGTAAAACTGAAGTAGGATCAGGCTAAAAGGACAGCTCCATCATGTGACGGTGGTAGGTCTACTGAAGCATAATGAGATTATTATCCTGTAGTCGTCAGATAGACTCACATGCAGGCAGGGTTTTAGTCTTATGAAAGAGCAGCCATGGGACCCCGAGCAGGTACAAACATAGAGTATGTTCCTCTGCTCTGTTAGCAGCACAGGAGCGCCACAGTGCACGAGTCAGAGAGCTCATGAAAGGTCGCACAGCTCAGGCAGGGTGGTAATAAAGCATCGGAGGTGTTGGTTCAAAATGTGTGGTTAATATTTGGGTATCGGTGGAGCTTAAGATTAACTGAAAATATTTTTCTAACAATGGCCTCCAGTCAGATTAATAGCTCCACTGAGGACACTAGGTCATGCACTGGTGGAAGAGGTATTCAGATCTTTTACTTAAACCCACTACAAGGACGTTTTAACTGGTTTTGAATCTCACTTTAATACCGATGCCTCTATATGACCTGCATGGACAAACAAGACCATCAGCGAGAAGCTAGTTCTATATAGTTATTCTTAATTCCTGCTACTGGATGAGATTCTCCCTGAAATCAGGTGAAACAAGTCTGTGTTTACATTTTCCCGGCAAAGTTACAGTCAGTAGTACCTTAATTTTTGACATTATATGTTATTGGTTATTACAGCGGAAACAGAACATCAACACAGTATGAAAGTCCCTTGTAGTAGGTTTAAATAAACTGGACCTTCATGAAAAATCTTACTTATGCAAAATATTAAGTAAGTATTAGGAGCAAACTGTTGTTAAAGCAGGGGTCTGCAACCTTTACAATCAAAACAGCCAATTTTTGCCAAAAAACAAACTGGAGCCACAGCTGTTAAATTCTCTCTTTATTTTTGATTTGGCATCCATAGCTAATGGAGACTCAAGAAGACTGTATATGTGTGTATAGGTTACATATTGTTATAGTTGAAGAATGTAAGAATCAATTTACACTGTAAAAAATAGTTGAGACAACTCGCCATTTCAAGGCGAGGTACTGCAATAGGTTTTTGAGTTTCAAGCTGAACTTAAACTCTTGAGCTTTGAAATAAATTTTCAAAGGTTTTGCCGACCTATAACTTTAGTTGAGATACTTTTCTTCTTTAGAAAAACTTGAATCTTTGAGTTTTATAAAAACTCAAAGGAAATGTATTTCAAAAATTGGTCACAGTGAGCTGTGAACCTGATTTGTCAGTATTTTGGTGCCTGGAAATTAAATGGTTTTAATTGAAAATATTAAAACGACTAGAAAAAAGCAATCCAACCACACGTTCTTCATAATGAAGAGCCATCAAAAGGAATGAAGTACTCCATTGGTATCAGTATCACTTTAAAGGGTACTAGTATAGTACATTTTTAGACAATAGCCTGGTTTAATCTTGAACAATGTGTTGTATTTTAAAACCTTGCTATATTATCCATTGTGTAAAATCTTCTTTATAAAAGTAGATAGTGACTAAAGCTGTCAAATGAATTAAGTGGAGTAGAAAGTAGAATATTTTCCTTTGAGTTGAGTGGAAGTATTAAAAGTACTTGTATAAGTATAAGAAGTACTTGTATTTCCACAAAATGGAAATAAATAAATCTTCTTTCTACCACTGCTTATATAATATTTCTGGTTCATTCTGATATTCTTAAACTAAAATTAATTAATTGTTCTGCGACAGAATGGCATGTCTACAGCATCACATAATGTAGGAGAAAAGATCTGCAGTGCATATAATTGAAGAGTTAAATAATAAATAAAACATAACATTCTGTATATTTTTAAATGCTAAAAAATTCTGCAGAGTTTAGTTGGAAGCTCATTGAGATTTTCTGAGGTAGGTGTGGTTGTACGAAGGGAATTTGGTCTCATGACCTCAGAATTTGTAAAAATCTTTGCTGCCGTCCTGCCTCCAGGGATACTTCATTAACCCTCTAACCGCAGTAAAGATCAGCTGATGTTCCCTCTCTGGCTTGATGTCGTCGGAGGTGTTGGACTCTGATTTTGAGGTTGGTGTTATGTTTGCACAGGTGAGACCCTCGGCATCCCTGATACAGTTATGGGACTGACCCTGCTTGCTGCTGGAACCAGTATACCTGATACTGTGGCCAGTGTGATGGTGGCCAGAGAAGGTAAACATCAGCGTTATCTTTTATCAGCTGCAATTCAGTCCTGGATATAGTTATTTATCTGAATATATAGATGTATATTGCTATTAAAATAATATTTTTTCTGTTTGTGTACATTTTATTTTACATTTTACTGACTCATTTTCCCTTTATCCATTTAACTATTTAACTATTTTCATTCAACTAAGTAACTATTTTAACTTAAATACTGAAATGCTGAGTGAATAGAGACATAAAACCAATACATAAATATGTTTTCTGTCCATCAGGGAAAGCCGACATGGCCATGTCAAACATCGTGGGCTCTAATGTTTTCGACATGCTGTGTCTCGGCCTGCCTTGGTTCATTAAGACCGCCTTTGTGGACACCAACAACCCCGTAGAGGTCAACAGCACTGGACTGGTCTTCATCTCCTGCACGCTCCTCCTTTCCATCATCTTCCTGTTCGTAGCCGTTCACATCAATGGATGGAAGTTGGACTGGAAGTTGGGACTCGTGTCTCTCATCTGCTACATCCTCTTTGCCACTCTGTCCATCCTGTATGAGCTGGGGATTATTGGGAATAATCCTATAAGACTGTGCAGTGACTGAGATCTGACCTCCCCAGGACTGAAGCCATATCCTCTAAGACCCGAACAACAGTCACACAAACACAACAAAAGCCTACAAATCTTCAAATGTCAGGACAAAGACATATAGTCCCACTCATACTTTTAAAGATGCTAAACCATGGAGGACGTGTGCAGGTCACATCTCAGAAAAGGAGGATCTCTTTTAGCAACAATACAGTTCACTAAAGGTGGAAATGTGCCAAAGATCATTCTCAGGCCAGACTTCTACCAAGAAGACCCTGTTATCAAGTTCTGAGATGTCTTCTGTGTTACTCAACAAGACCCATAAACAGGAAATGTGCCATCACAGGAGGGACCACAGAGTTCAAATAAAACCAGATCTGACAAGTCAGAGTTAAGTAATAAAAAGGTGTCAACTATAACGACGTGGCCTTGTCCTCCTTTTTTAGGTCGGTGGGTTATTTAAGACAAAAAAAGAGGCAGCAGCTACGTAACTCTGATAAGCTTTTATGAGCAAGTCCTTATTGCCTGCAAACAAAAAAACTTTCCACTTGTCTTCCATTACCTAGAAAGTAAAACTAAAATCACTTTATAATGGTTGAGTTTATAGCTAACTGCAAAGACAGACACTTAGTCCAGGGATTATACAACATGACCCCAAACAAACTGCAAAAGAAACTCTTTCAACTCGTCTAGTCTCATAAATATGTCATTTAAAACAGATCAAAAGTCTTTAAAAAATAGGAAAGTATTCAAAAATAACCGATGATGCCACAATTTCCCATTGCTCTCCGTGTTTAAAAACTGTTATACGCATGTTTTCTTGTTGGGTGTCCACAATCAATCAGAAACAGTCTTTTACATGAAACATCGAGTCGGATGCAGTGTGGTGCATGTGCAAAAAGAAAATCCTTAATCCTTAAGATGTATAATTGGGTCAAAATGACCTGGTTGATTAGTTTTCTTGCAATATTTTTGCAATGAAAATATGTTTTATAAGGTTATGTGCGTTTATGTTGATTAGTTCCAATATGAGAGTCACAAAAATGTTGAAAGTCATATAAAAGTGCTGTTTTAAAGCCTCTGTACACCCACACAGGTGTTTCTCAGTTAGACTGGCTGATTAGACGTGTGCTCAGGTTGAAGGTGAGTTGCTGCTTTGATGGGAATTCATTAGGTCTACCAATAAGAATGGAAAAGGTGTAATTTATCCATCCTACCAGGTTTAACAAAGCTAACTGGAGGCTCAGGAAGATGTCAGTCAGTCCACAGTCCTGAGCACAGCTCTAATCAGCCAGGTTAACTGGAAACACCTGTGTGGGTGGACAGAGGCTTTAAGGAATATTTAAATCAACTTTGTTTTAATTTTTTATTAATCAGTGCCCACATTTATATGGATTAGTTGTAAACGTATGTGTCCTTGTATACAAGTATACTAATACAGCGAAACACCTTAGAACCACCACTTAGATTTTATAACTTAATATGTTATCCTTAAATTATGTTATAGAGAGAACTTATGAATTATAAACATCTGTCAATTAAATTTGTAATTTGTGAGGTTCACCCCTTTTTTCCCCACAAAATGTCTGTAATAGAAAAGGTAGGACGTTTTGAGGTGATTTTCAAAACCTTCAGAGTTTGGTATTAGTAATGAAGATATAATGGAAAATCAGAATGAATTTTAGGCCTTAGAATAAAATTATTTACCAAGTACTTGAATTTAGTAAAACATTTTATTATAGTACACTTTCATATTGCCTGGAATAGGCTTAACCCACTCATATTTTGGATTATGCTGCCACTTAACAGCACTTGTCTGCTCTTTTTCATGACTATATAATTGCTTTTTAAAAATATATATTATTTCTAAAAAGAATAAATTGAGAACAGGATTAGAATGGATTTTTTTGTATATAACTAAGTGTTAATAAACCAGCAAGAACAGCAAAGGAACTATATAAGCTCAATAATATCTCACTGGAAATAAATCTATAGCTATTTATGTTACAGTATTTATATAATTCTACAAAGAAATAACTCAACAAAATTCACTTTAAAGGCATTATTTTTATATATCTAATATATAATATCTAACCATGCTGGTACCCTGAATAGTGTGTCAAAGTTTAAAATTCTGGTATCATATCTCATTCTAATATCCATAAAATCAAAAGTTACCGTCCTCTCCTACTAAAACAAAAACCATCACCATTCACAGAGATCTGGGACTGTGAATAGTTTCCTGTGACTACTGTTGAACACCACATCTGTTAAAAACATCTTTACCCAGGTACCCCCAGGGTTCTCAAAGTTAAATTTAAGCCAAAGTTAAGAGCATTTTGAATGAAATGTAACGGCAACTTCACAGCCATACCCGCAAAAGCATTAAAGATATAATTGAAATAAGTATGAGTTTTAAGCCCTGGAAAAGTTCTTGAATAAAGGAAGACATTTAATAATACTCACATTCACATTGCCTGGAACAGGCTTAAGTCACTCATATGTTGGATTCTGTTGCCACTTAAAAAATAACACTTATTGGTTCTTTTTCATGACTAAATTATTAAAAAATAATATTAAAAAAGTCAAAAATGGATTAGCTTGAAATATTTTATATAACTAAATGTTTCTAGACTGGCAACAGCAGCAAAGTCACTACATAAAGTCAATAATATCTCACCAGAAACAAATCTATATTGTCTGTATGTTAAGTGTTTTTTTTCTCTCAGATACTCTGAGTATTGTAGCCAAGTTTAAAATTTTGGTATTCTGACTCCATGCCTGATAAAATCCATGTCCCTTCTGTTCTCTCTGTCTTTGTGATGAATGTGGAACTTCTCTACTATAAAGAGGCCACTGTATGGCAGTGTTGCGCAATAAAGCTTAAAAAGACCAACACCTCGGGCTCAGTTTACACAATGTGAAGAACAACTTCCAGACTTTGATCCCAGAAGATTTTACAACCACCAGGTTTAAAAATTAAAAAGTTTATTTGTTCAAATAAACTGCCCAACAAATTAAAAAGGGTTTACAAAACAAAGATAAAAGAGCTATGTAGTATATATAAACAAAAAAAAAAAAAAAACTGAAAAAGTGGACACATGGAGATATGAAGTATATTGTGTTTTTAAAACAAAACAAAAAAGATCATTGGCAAGAGGGCTGAATGTGGAAGTGTGTTAGCGCGACTTCTACAAAAGCTCTAGGCGTTGCGATCGATGCGGACGTCCACCTCTCGGCCGTTTATCTTGGTTCCATTCATCATCCTGCAGGCCTTCTCGGCGCTCTCTGGAGAGTCGAATCTTACTGTGCCGCAGCCCTTTGACTTCCCGTTCTCCATCTTGATCTCTGCGAACATCACCTGGCCTGCGGGAGACGAGAGGGGAGCAATGAATTCATTCTGAAACCACAATGTTTCACAAGGGGTTGATGAACGTTAAACCTGTCCATTCAGAATTCATTTTCAATGACAATGATGATGAAAGACGCCTTTTAGTGGTCTGTAAATTAAGCAATGACGATATAACTCATACTAAGACAAAAAAAAAGACATACCACAGTGACTGAACTTCTCTTTCAGCTTTTGCCATGTCAGATCATAGGACAGCTGCAACACAGAAATGTAAACTTTAGTGTACACATATACATATTTGTCAATACAAACGTATTTGAAGCTAGAAGAAACCAGGACAACATGAAGGTCAAACGTGCATCAATAAAGCATATCAGGGTTTCTGCAGTTTTCAACAATTTGTAACTATTCAAGACCATTATGAATGCAATTTAAGACCTACTTCACGTCCATACTGGCAAAAAAGTACATGCACACTTTGCATTAGTGATTACAGGACTCAATAATAAGGACTGCCTGCTCGCCCAGGGCAGGTAAAATGCCATGTTGGGCAACTAAATCTGATGACTCGATTGTCTGACTAGGTAATACTAAAAAAAGGATAAAACCATTTTGATAATCGATTAATTGTTATAGTAATTTTTCAAGCAAAATGGCAGAACACAGTGTTTTCAGCCTCTCAAATACAGAGATTTCCTGCTTTTAAAAAACTTATCATCATGTTAAGCTGACTATCTTTGGGTTTTGGTCTGGAAAAAACAAGACATTTAAAGACATCGACTTGGACTTTAAATTGTCAGAAAGTTGCAACGTTGCAGCCCTAAATTAAAACATGACAATGAACATGCGTTGTTGTTATTTGATACCTGTCAATAAATAAAACTATTTGTACAAACGCAAGTAAAAATGGACTTTGGGCAAGCAGATTTTTGACTCTCTTCCCCGACAAGGCAAGTGGAAAAGGAAAAACATTAACACTGAACCCTGGGTTACTGGTTCAACGTTAGTTTCTGTTTTGTCGTTCTAACAGGATGACCAATGCAAATTATTCCCAAAAACAAGTTAAAACTGAGACTGAGGTTACTGCAACTTTATAAAAGTAACACTAACTTCATAACTAAATATGATTCTAAGACCTGTAAATCATATTTAAGACATTTTAAAAGAGTCCCAGGCACATAAAATATGTATTTTTCTTTTTTTTGTAATTAACAACATGCTGTGATGGTACAGTAAAAGCCATTTAACACTGTCTGGTTTTGCTGCCAGCCAAATTTCAGGCAGGACAATAAAGACTGAATTAAGATCTTATATCAGGATTTAGTTCATTTTTTTTAATAGCTTTGGTACTTTGATCATATAAAGAGTAGACTCAAAGGGAAAATGTTCCAACAGTCAAAACCCTACCGTGAAGTACAGTACCAGTTAATTCATCTAAACAAACCAGTCATGAATTACTCATTTACAGCACCATTACCATCTATATTAATGCACAACAAGCACAGGCTGCGTCCCATTAAAACCTCAATCAATACGAGGGCATCAACACACAGAGGAAATGTATTTATCAATGAAACAGTTATTAAATCAGTGGGGAGGTCTTAGAGATGGATCTGTAACTCCGATCTTACTTTAATGGATTTATAATTCTCTATACGAGCAACGTTCTCAGATGTCGGCCCCACACTTACATTTCGCACAAAGATCTGACAGCCTCCTTTGGACCCAGAGCCTCTGTCTGACATGCCTCCACCCATGTGTCCGCCACCTCCATAGCCACCGAAGCCACGGTTCATGTCCATTCCCGACATGCCCATCCGGTCAAAGCCGGAGCCCATCCGGTCCATCGACATGTTGCCCATTCCACCACCTGCAAACACACACACACACACACAACAACAAAAAAGACAGGGCAACTTTAACTAATGCGCTGTATATGTTAACAGGGCAGTAAATAGAGGTTGTTCTAGCGTGTTTTAGCCCTGCAAAGTGATTTATATAAATGAGATTTTAAGACAACATCTGCATATTGAAACTGCCATACACTAAACACTACAATACCTTTCACCATCTTGCAAATAGCTTTTCATCAATTTTGTCCAATGACACGTCACTGAATTGTGTATAAACATTGTAAAACTATATTGCTTTTCCATCACTTCAAAACACTGGCTGCCAGAGTCCAATGTCACAGTGACATTGTTTATACAGGTAGAGTTCCAGCCACACGAGGAAGAGAACCAGTTCCTTTAACACACATTTCCTTTTTGCATTTTGTTTGCAGTTCCATTGACCCTGTTCACATTGTGCAACGTCAAGTGCAAAGCATGGTGATCACTCAAACACACCTGCTATTAAGACCAACGTGCAGCTGTGCAAAAGTGCACAAGCTTTGAAGTATAGAAATCAGTGGGTGTTGATGAAGAAAAGTCTCTGGCAGTGACATACTGCTGCGAAACACTGAGGTATGACAAAATTAACTCAATAAATGGCAGGACGCTTCTTCTGAAAATGACATTGTTGTCTGGATGGTGCAGAGCGGCATGACGTTAACGCAAAGCATCACAAATCTGCAGCCAAAGGCAGATGGTCATTTTTTTAATTTGTACAATGATGATAGAAATAAAAAAGAAACAAAACAGATGAAGCTGTTTATATGCTTGCATTAATCTAACACTATTTCATGTTTTAATTATGCTGTATCTCATGTCATGAACTGTCATATCATAAAATGGCGTTTGCATCGTTATGCACTTCAACAACAAATCATGATGTCACTTTTGCTAAATAAGGAAGTTGCAAAGAAGGTAACGACACGCAGGACTGATGAGCTGCTATAATCTGACGAATCAAGTTATACAGGGCGTCTACATGTATCAGCAAAAGTAAGACATTAATGCTGCAGTTAAATTAAATTTAAGGCCAATTTTACAAAAAAAAAGTGGTCAAACATCAAATGTGAAAAGTAAATGCATATAGCTATATTTTAGCAATGGCTAGAAGTCCTATGTACACTGCATTGGGTGCATTTTTTTACTTTAATGTACAAACCCTACATGTTCCTGTCAAATAACTAAACAAATAGTCTCAGTTCAAAATTTATAAGTAAGGCTAAATGTCAATAACTGGTTGAGCTAAAGAAAATTTGTACAAATACATTTATTTGTGTGAAAATAAATATATATTTATTCTTCATGATATTAATCACTACAATCATCCTGTAGTCGAGTCGAATGACCAATTTCTATGCTGAAAGGTTTTGTTTCATAGTTTATACGTGGCTTTTCAATAAGTAAGTAAATGACATCCTGTCAAATAGAACACAAAACACCTAAAAGACTGTAAGAGCATAACAGGCATTTGAATTCAACTCTTATTGTAAATGCATTTTGCACTTAGAGTGAATTTTAGACATGTTCACAGCATTTTAAGAGCATCCCAAACAGACTAATACTTTTAAAAGAACTTGTAGCCACCCTGTTACAACCAGCCAGTGTTGTGTGTGTGTGTGTGTAGAAAAGTTTGGGTTTATTCTGTAGCAGCCTGATGTCATTTGCATGTAATTTACAATAAATCAAGGTAATCACGTTGAATGACTGTGCATAATGGAAATCAATCAGAGGCTGCAGATTTGTCAACACAGCTGTCGTGCAGCCTTCAGATGTTTTTCATACAGTGTGAAGCAGCTGTGGACAGCAGATATGTGAGATTCATGTTCATTTATAGATCAATGCAGGCCGCGTTACCAGCGCTCCTGCTTGAAACACATTAAATGTACATTTTTCTTCTTCATAGCGCTACAGAAGTTCATTTCATAATAAACACTGCACGGCAAATAGTCTTTCAGTTGCAACAATGACAACATCATCATAGACACTCAGTATGTCCCAGTGTTGTAAATGTAAATCACTACTGATCCCCCGTCAGTATGCATCACACACCAGCACAACACATGAGCAGAGTCAGTGTTTGCACTGAGGTTGTCTGATCGAAGGACAGCTTCACAAACTACTGGGCCTCCTTGTTACCTACCGCCTACTCAGCAAAGTATGACACCTCTACATCACTGATTCTCTCTTTGTTTTATGTTCTCCCACAAGCTCTAGATCCTTTTACTGCCAGCCTCTGAGATACCAAAAAAAAAAACCCTCCACCAAAAAGAAAACTGGAGACGCAGCTTTTTTCAGTGATGCTACCAAATTATGGACCAGCCTACCCAAACATATCACAGAGAGAAGCTCTGTTGAGATTTTTAAACAGCACTTAAAAACATTTTTTTTTACCTAGCTCTACTCTCTACGATTGTTTTCTACATGTTTTTAAATTGTCCTTTTATGCTGCTTTTAATTGCCTGTTAATGCCTTGTGATAAATCTTGCATGCTGTTTTTAAATTTGATTATCAAGTGAAATTTTTTTTGCCAGTCTATCAAAATGCCTGTTTTTTTTTTAATTATTGCATTTCTTTATTATTTTTTATGTACTGTAAGGCAGTTTGAGCTGCATGTTTTGTATGAAAGCTGCTATATAAGTAAAGTTTTATTATTACTACATCACAGTGCACTAATACTTATTCTTCCTTTAACATGATTGGCTGCATACACTGTCAAATGATCTCAATGACAATGGTCAATGACTATAAAATGATAAGGTCTAATAACTAATAAAGTTAATAGGGCTAAACTAATAACTTTTAAATGTCAACAGTAATAAAGAGGCCTTTGGCTCTGCTAGAAAGGCAACTGTACCTCTAACGGCAATATGTTTTCTACTGGGGAAGAACTGATAAACATGTAATATTTCATGTACCTAATCCAGTCCCCATATGTCCCATGCCTCCACTGCCCATGCCTCCTCCAAAACCTCCACCTAAAGGAGAGAATCCACGGTTAGATCAGACCAAAAACACAACAAATTAACAACGGCAAACAGAAATAAACAGAGCAGCACACAAGACAGAAAGCAACCTTTAAACCACATCACAACTCACAGCCAAACTACACAGAGGAGCTTTCATAACCTCCACTGTGTCTGGTGTTAAAGTATGACAGATTATCACTTACCCATTCCGCCAAAAGAATCCCCAAATCCTCGGTTCATTGGCATGTCACTGTGGCCAAAGTCCCGATCCATTCCACCCATTCCTGACCGGTACATATCTAAACACAAGGGAAAAAAAATAAAATAAACTCAGACTTAAGTTACAAATAGCACAAATGTGCACCCCCGTGTTTACAATATAACATTCTAAAACTGAACCTCATCTCTTCCCAGTAGGAGTTAACATGCTCACTTACCTCCCATCCTGCCAACTGGCGCCATGTCTCTCCCTCCAAAGCCGCCCATGTTGCTATCCATGCCCCCGAAGCCGCCGCCACCGCCGCCACCGCTCATACCTGTCAAAAGCAGCACAGAGTTTGAATAAAGCTCTCTCCTTCCCTCCACAAACAGCTGACAAAACTCATCGGCAGCAAAATTCTCACCTCCTCCAAGTCTGTTCATTCCTCCACCTGGAACATCCATACCTGTGGCAGAAGAAGACGTCGGTCAGGACATGCAAAGTACACACTCCATCTACTTACATCCAATGGTGACACAGCCATGGAAAGGTACTGTATGTAGCCTGATTTCTCCAAACTGTACAAAAGTGTTTTTAAGCGCAATGCAAGTCACATCCTGACACCGAGTACAGCCATGTGAACTGATAAAGGGTGAAAAAGGTGAGAGGGATGTGTGTGCAGAGAAAAAGGGTCTCCAGAGATTTTTCTTTCTTAAATAAGCAACCAAATGCACATTTCTGGTGATTTTTTTATCACTCTGGTGCTGGTAACAAGGTAACAGAATTACAAGATTGAGCACAATAAAGTTCAAAGTATTTTTAAATGATAAATGTTTACATCCTGCAGTGTATGCAAGAGCTGGCTCCTTCCCAAAAGCAGAAGAAAATGGGACAAAACTGAGTTTTAAGGATGATATAAACACATAGACCAGATACTTTATACTTAATTAGATCAAAATTAGTATTTTTCTGGCCATGATCATTTGAAAATGTAACCCTGTTCTCCCTTGTAGTATAATTCATAAGAGTGTATCAGAACAAATTCTAGGCAAATCCACTTAAAATAATTTATGTGGTCTATTGTTAGCCATCGTATCCAACACGCTGAATGGAGTTAGTGTAATGAATAGCAGCAAAAAAGTCCTTAAACTCAGTTTTGTCCTGTTTTCTTCTGCTTTTGACAAGGACTTGCTCATGAATGCATTAAATGTGCTGTAAGTATATTAACTGTCTGCTGCAAGAAGAGATACCTGTTCTCACTTAATGAGCCAGAAGTTACAAATGTTAGCTAGCTTGCTAACGATTCTCATTTCCTCAAATTTGATCTCTTTCCTCAGGCTACCTGTGGCAACTTCGTTAAGAATTTTTCCACACAGCGAGTCACAGACTGAGTTCGTGTTGTGATGTGACTTGTGAGCTGGGTGACTGCAGGTGCTTCTGCCATCAACAGTCAATTAAATTACAGAACAGGACACCAGAATTTTAAACTATGATACACTAGTAGTATTTAAAAAAATGATACTCGATACCCCTTTCAATACCTCAACAAAAAGAATAAAGTCCTCAGCACACAAAACAGTTTCATTTTTAAAATTTTTTTAATAAACAACCGGCACGTAATGCTGTTACAGTAAAAGTCACTGAACTGTCTGGTTTTCTTATGCTGCACACTAACTTTCAGGTAGGACAATAAAGACCAAAGTGAACTGAGGTCTTGAATGAGCACCTGGATCTTTTCTCTTTTAAAGCTTTGCTACTTTAAATACTATCAAATGTTAGTATTGTGTTGTTTTTCAACACATGGTATTGAAAAAGTATTGAAGTACTTTTGACAAGCTTATTACAGAAATTAGTCACGTAGTTGATCTATTTTGGTTTCAAAATGGTGAATTAAGTCAAAAGGTGACAAGTTCAGCATTTCAGCTGGTAGGAGCTCTGCTCGTCTTATCTCTTTAACCCACATCGGGAGGTCAAAAGATGAGCCGTGAAAATGTCAGCCAAGACTTGATGGTTGAATGGTTTACCCATTAACTGTGTATGCAAGGTTTACCAGCATATTAACCATTACAGAATGATGTTCAAAGTTGTTGTTTAATGCTTCCTTGTGCTGCTAATTTGCTGACCAAGTAGTGGAGATCCATCTGATTCTCTTGCTGTTAGAAACAGCCTGGTTTGCTGGGTACAGTTCAAGAGCGAGAATGTTCTGCTCAAACAGAAATAAAAATATTGATAAAAATATTTCAGAAGTGACTGACCTCCAGGCCCCATGGAGCCCATGCCTCCTCCACCTCTCCTCCTCCTCCTCCTCCTCCACTCAGACGATTGGCATTTATAGGCTGCCCTCCTGGCCCCAGTCCCATGCCAACACCACCCAAACCCCCTACACAGAAAACAGAAGAAGAAGAAAACAATGCTGACAACATATCACACAAGAATTTATCCAAAGCTAAATCAATACTGCTACTGACATTTATCATAACAGTCATTCATTGAGGATTTCGTGAAGTTCATACTGTGTAATTTAGTAAGAAGGACATGTGCAAAGACATTTCTTTATATGATCCTTTACTATATCTGCAATGCACCAACTCAAGAATAGAAGATGTACTGCTCAGAGCATGCTTAACATCAAAGGTACACAGACACTGCTGCTGGGTAGAACAGATGTTATTTATTCACCCATGAGTCTTAATTTCATTGCAGACATCACACCTCTGTCCATTCCATTAATAAACAAGCGTGTCACAGCTACAGAGCATCAGCTACAACTCAAACTGGCTGACGGATCCGTCTCTATATAGAAACTGTTTTTAACAACCATTTCAACAGATTTAAAGAAAAAAACTGGCTCTTTAATCAAATGCTGAAGGACTGCTTCTCATGTACGTTTTTAAATATTTAACTGCAGTGGCAACCAGGGCTGTGATGATAACCGTGTCACCGTGGCCATGTGATGCCCATCGTGGGTTTGAGCTCATTACAGACATAATCGCAAGATTTACTTTGTAGGGTAAAGCTCATGTTGAGATCAGTGCATGGATCTATTAATACATCTATTGATCAGTGCTACGGTTGGCGAGGTCTGCCAAATTGGTATATGATGATGTCCACAGTGAAACATCAGACAAGCTATTCTTCCTTCAATAAATCGGTGCAAAGAGCTATAGCCTGATAATGATTAGAATAATAAATCTACTCCATCCTTCATTTTCATGTTTTCTCTTGGCTTTTATTCACACAATTCACTCCTTCTAAGATGTTAATTTTTTTTTTTTTTTTTAAATTCCTCTTATTGGCTTTTTACTCAAGAAGCTCTTATTGCACCTTTAGGGACAAGATTTAACTCTGCGAATGGAGAACCTTCCCACATCTGGCTCTGGTCGGTTCTTAATTTTGTACCCTGTCCATTCTCACCCTGCATGGCTTTTAAATCACAATCAGTGTTTCTTACACATAGTAGTGTTTCCCCTATCCTGGTCCTCAGGGCTCACTGTCTCAATGTTTTAGATCGGCATGGCCAAACTATTCCACAAAGGCCATGTGGCTGCAGGTTTTGTTCCTTACCAAGCCGTACACACCAGGCTCGACTCATTTAATGAACTAATTCCAGCCTTCAAACAGCTAATTAGTCGAATCAGGTGTGCTGTTGGTTGGTTGGAGCGAAAACCTGCAGCCACTCGGCCCTTTGTGGAATAGTTTGGACATGCCTGTTTTAGATGTTTCCCTGCTCCAACACACCTGATTCAAATGATCAGCTCGTTATCAGGCTTCTGCAGGGGCTTCATGACGAGGTGATCATTTGAATCAGGTGTGTTGGAGCAGGGAAACACCCAAAACATGCAGGGCAGTGAGCCCTGAGGACCAGGACAAGAGAAACACTGCATAGACCTTACTTAAATTAACAGCTGTCGAAGTTGGCAACTCACTTAGAATTTTTATTTTTTCATCCATTGAGAGAATGACATGACACAACATTCACAATCAATTAACTATGCCTGGTAGACCATCTCCACTCACTCTGCCGCGCTCTGCCCCTCCCTCACTGTTTGCTCTGCTGCTGCGGTCTGTGTGACAGTCACACTCTGCTCTGCACACAAACTCACAGTAGTCTCCTGTTACATATGCCATCTTAAGCAGCTGTTCTGTAAAAACTTGAAGTAACCACACCTGGTTGGTGTCAATGTCATTCAGTACCACGGTACCACTCATTTTAATTTGCGGACGTCATTAAAAACGAGCCTCCTCCTCGCAGCTCAACTGCTGCTGTGAAAACGGAATCGCGGGTGAAAAAACCCCCAAAAGGCCACTTGTGTTTTTGGCCGACTTTATAAACCAAACTGCTGATGAAGAAAGTCAACAGATCCGACACAGACAGGGAGAGAAACAGAGAGGCAGATGGGGCGAGCCCCAGCGTGTGTGTGAAGAGACCAGGATGTGTGTGCGAGAGGGGAGAAGCAAGGTGAGCAGATTAAAGTGGTGAATAAACACAAATAAGGTGACGTAAAATAAAAATGGCGAAATTATAACCTACTAAAAATAGGGTAATTATAAAATAATAATAATTATAATTATTCATCAATTAAAATTAATATTTATTATTTATAAAATAATTACATTGAATTAATTTATTATACAACTCATAAAATCCCAACAGAGGACGGACCGATGCCATTGGCTAAACCCTAATCAGCAATGTCACACACAAGTCAGGAACACAGCCTCCAATTGGTTGACAAGGACTGGTCGACAGCCTCCCCCTAAGGCATCTTGGGCTTGCCAGTGGGTGGCTAACAACAACTGTTTTTAAGATGATAAAATGGATAAGTAACGACAAAAGTCATTCAGCAATGGATTAATCATTATGGAATTATTCTACACTGCAGTTCAAGGCTGAATTAGAAAGCTCCTGACAGGCATACCATCACACCAGAGTAAAGGTACACCACTAGCTTTAGCATTAGCTTAACATTAGCCTTTCCTGCTCATCTTACTTCAGGGCTACGCCCGTCACTTTTCCAGCAGTTGGGAAACAGACAAGACTTTTCCTGATCTTGAGAAGCTGCAGCATTTATTAACTGACACACTGCAACCTGAACTGTACATTTACTGCCATACTGACAATTTACTGCTCTGCTGTGCTGGCAGCACTGTCATTCTCAGGCTGCTGCTTTCTTTTTCCTTCACTTACACGCTGCCCACACTTACGTACTGACCTTGAAGGAGCTACGCTTATGACACTGCTTCAATTAAGTCCAATAAATTGAAATTATTAAAGCAGTCACAGGAAACCACCATTCCACGGGAATATGTAGCTTTGCCACCAATCCAGACCGTCACAAACCTCGTGGCAACCACAACTTCTTTCATCATGGCTTTATATAAGAGGCAGCATTCAGATAATAACACATCAACAGGCCAAAAGCTATCCAACTGGTAGGGGAAAAAAACTCACCAGCCATCTAGGATTTCATTTGATTAGCATATTGCTTCAGCAATATATCTGGGCTTTTCTAACGTTACTGTAAAATATCTATGTAGTATTATTGCCATTTGTTCCCAGTGGGTATCATACCTCGAAACACTGACAATGTTAGTGCTACACACAACTCACTGAGCTTATTACTATGGACATGAATTTAATATTAAGAACTGTCAGAGGGCTAACAGTGTACTCACGTGGTAACTGAGGCGTTTTTTCTGCTTGACGGAATTCCTCAGGGGGAAGAGATTTCTCATCCTATAAAACCACACAACAAATGTAAATATTCACTTTCAAATCCTCTGTACAAGGGAAGTTATATACTAAAAAAAACAAAACAAAATTAAAACAAAAAACAACTAAAAAGAAACATACCATCTTAACGTGCATCTGTCTGTCAAAGAGCATCTGTCCATTGAACATGGCTGAGTCCAGAGTCAAGGAGAAGCTCATTGTAAAACTGTGAAGCATTGCTTGACGTGCTTTTTCTAGGGCTGTTCCAAAATCGAATTACTGTGATTATCTTTACATATTGATTGAAATATGATTGAGGAATAGTGGGAATGATCATTTTTGCATCACAATTTGCATTTCCACTGAAAAAAACCTATTTAAATCATGATGATGTGACATTTGTTGGCATTTGTAACAAAGAAACATGTTTTCATACTTCTGGAGAAGAAGATTTGTAGGCCAGAGCATCTCTGCAGCACTACAGTACTTCAGTTTAGTAGTGCTGGGACAATACACTTATCTCTTGATCTGACACTATAATTATATTATATCATTATCATTATATGTAATTTCTGTTAGCGTGTCAATGGGAGTTCATTTTTGCTTAACAGTCAATTATCAAAATAGTTGGTAACTAATTTTCTTTTGATGAACTAATTTCTTGCAGCTCTACTTCATTTTATTACATGGTTTTGTTAAATATTCAGTTCCAATTGGTCAATTGCAGCATTCTAGGGTCTGTCATTTCTGTATGGCAGGCTGTTGTTATGAAGGACAGACCGTTGCTATAGATGCAGACCTGATCGGAGACTCTGGCCATATTGCGATTTCGATAATATTTCAATTAATTGTGCAGCCCTAGTCTTTTCTATCTTACTGTTCAGTTCTGAAGGATACATATGGCCTGCACAGCCTCCAGCGGCTGCTCAAACGTCACTGTTCCCATCCCGCGGCTCTTTCCGTCTTTATCCTCTTTAACATCTGCTCGTTTCACCACACCTGCCATGCCAAACACCTCCTTTAACTTCTTCCAGCCCACCTTGTATTCCAGCTGTAAAACAAATAAAAGACACACCACAGTTTAATCAACAGGAATAATCATCAGTAGCTAGATTGAGAAATTGTTAATTACTACATCCTCACATTGGCCACAAACACCGTGGTGCCCAGACGTCCAGCCTGCAGTGCATGGATGACGTCAGGTGGGATGTTAGGGTTATTGGCAATGGAGGGTGGGATGTTCATCACGCCGGGCCCCATGTCCTGCCCACGAACTCCGTGTTGACCTGCTCCCATGCGCTGCAGCACACGCCGCGCATGTTCCCCATCAGGGTCCTTAAATAAGAAACATTACAATGATCATGATTCATCAGTCAAGTAATGGTTGTAAAATTAACAACTGCACAAAACAGTCCCACACCGGATTCTCTTATCTGGTGATATTTCAGTGTCCATAATTTTTTCCACTAAAAATGACTCAGATGTAATAAATGCCACAATTATTTTTATTTTACAAATCTGTCAAAACTTTAAAGGGATAAAATCTACAAAAACATCACAAGCCACATGAAAAAAATGCTCTAGAGGTCCAGCAATTTATTAATCAATTCGTTGTCAACTATTCAAATTAATAGCCAACTATTCTGATAACTGATTAATCATTTTGTATCATTCAATTTTGAAGAAAAATGTCCAAATTCTCCAACTTCGGCTTCTCAACTGTGATCATTTGCTGTTTTCTTTACTTGTCTGTGACAGTAAACTGAGTATCTTTGGGTTGGGGTCAAAACAAAACATTTGAGGACGTCACCTGGGGCTTTGAGAGACACTTAACAACATTTTTCACCACCAATTTATTGAGAAAATGATCAACAGATTAAACTATAATGAAAATCATCAGCAGCTACAGCTATAGTCAGCTTCATGTTAAAAATAAGGCCAAAATGTACAATCATCTGTCAATAGTAAGTATTTCAGTTTATAGTGACATGATGAAGAATTTGTGTTGCGAATATTTATTTTTGAAATCTGGACCAGTAAGGGTGACTGAAAACACCACTTAATATCTGCTGCCACTCTGAGAAAAAAAGCATTTAAAATATACAGAAAAGAGGGAGAGCGTGCAAAAACTTATTAACTTTTAAGTCCAAATAATTACCAGTAGTTGTTTTATAAGACAACATTATAATCAAAGCTTTGCTGTAATCCTTTAAACATAACATTTGGTCAGATGGTGCTCACTTGGTGTGTCCAGGCTGCAACACTGTTATATATTAAAGTACAAAGCCATTTTAGGCAAATTACCCATGTAAATATGCTCCAAGTTTGTATTTGTACATAATACCTGCAGGCAAGACTCACATCTACCCTCCTTCATCTCTTTATCCAGTTTCAAACAAAAGCTAACTGCATTTTTTATTACAAAATGCTCCTGCTATAACAAGTCATTAATTTCTGTATGTATTTGATTTCTTCTGTGATGTGCCGACTTCAGTCTCAACTGGTTTTACCTGGTTAAATAAAAATAATTTCTTCTCACCTCCTTGATGTTGAGTGGCCTTCCACTCAGGTCATGCTTATTCATAGTTTCTATCGCCTTCTTCACAAACTCCTCATCTTTGAACTCCACCACACTGTTGAATCAGGGACACAGAGGCATCAGATGAGTCCATGCAAGGGCAAGGTTTAAAAAAAAAAAAAAAGTGTTATGTTTGGGAAAATAAAGTAGTTTCTTACCCACAACCCTAACAGGGGCATCGTAGGAGTCCAGGAGCACACATATCCAAAGTCGAAGGAGTGAACAAAACACAGTTAGAATCAAGACAAAGCACAAAAACATTATAAATCTAATGCATCAACATGCTTCTAGTACTTTCTATTGTGCATGTTAGCTATATTTTGCCCACTGGCTTAAGCCAGCAGGTTTTTGATTGTGTTAAGTCTATTGCAAACAAGACATAAATGCTAATAAGAGCATATTCGTTATCATTATCTGTAGCGGTATGTTGACAATATTTAAAATAATAAAGGATACTAATGCATATTTTGTAAAGGTATTGGTGAAAACATTTAATACTAATGGATACCTATGCATTGTAATTTAACTAAAACATTATATTGTTTTGAACTGGACAGAAATACCAAGGTGGAAAAAAAAATGCATTAACAAATTTAGTACATTAAAAATGATTACATTGCAAGTTTAAGTTTACCACTGCAATAAGGAAAAATCGTTTGCATTTTGGCAAATTTAGTATAAAACATAACAATAAAAAACATTACAGGGTGTTTCAAGACTGTGTTGTCCTTTGAAGAGAGAGCTGTGTCATATAACAGAATTGTAAAATGAGATTTTGAGACACGAGGGTCAATCAATGAGACAAATCACACAACCCACAGTTCCCTTTGGAAAATGGCCAAACAAACAAACGTTTACACCAATTGAAATGACAACAACAAAAGCAAAAGTGTACTCTTAAGATGAGTTCATTAGGCTACTTTTCCAAAAAAATCAACAGGACATCTCCCTTTCAAATGAATATCAATCGTTAGCCATCTATCAGGCTCTAAACACAACCTACAGTATCTCCAGTTCAGTAACTTAGTAAGACCCAAAGGATCAGAGCCTAAAAGAGCACTTGATTAATGAGAGCCTGCTGAGGGCATTTAAAACCTCGTGCAGCAAGTTGGCCACATCACTTACCCTTGACTTTCCTTCTGCATCCTTAAAGAGCTCCACGTATGTAACCTCACCAACTACATGAGACATACAAAGGAAAAAATACCAAAAGAACAAAAGGATTTTAAGTCACCAAGTCTTCAAGTCGCCGTTGGCCTTGGCAATGCCGCTACAAATGGAAATGTCCCATTAATGATCAACAGTCAGCCCAGACCAACATCCCACCAGACAACACCATGCCTTTCTGGGCAGTGACTGAGACACCCAAAGGCCAAGGCCAGAGAGAAACACAGCTACGTTAAAACCTGGGAAATTCAAAAGACTTCAACATGATCAGTTTGTCAACAGGTTCCATTCATAGCAGTTGAAAGTTTTAAGCTGTCCTTTGACCTTTCAAAATGCTTCTTAATAAGACCCCCATAGTTCAGTAAGTAAAACATTACAATATTTCATTCCTTGCAACAGATGCAACAAAATCATTCAACAATCAATTCTACTGATGGTTTGAGGTTACATTTTGGAGCTGACAATGCCATAAAAACAAGTAACTAAGTTCATCTTCCTTTTCTCACAGACATATCAGCCCAAACTAAATTGGTGTCCATCCAAAAAGAATTTATTAAAACTCCAATAACCTAATATCACACTATGTTGGTTCCCTACTATCTGCACTAAGTACATCCAGAGAAAAGCTACAAACTAGTTGACTACTGCTAGAAGCAGGATGCTCCATCTGGTAACAAAGAAAGAAGGGTCAAGCTACAGAGAAGGGGAGACACATCCCCATCAATGGGGACATTACCTTTCTCACGCATTAGATCTTTAATTGCCTGCCACTTCATATCATAGGGGATATTGCTGATGAACACCCGGTTCCTATGAGCACCCTTCTTTTCTCCACCATGTTTGTCTTTGTAGGGATGGTAACGGTTTCCTCTTCTGCCTCCGGAGGACTTCTCTTTAGTGTCATGCTTTTCTTTGGGGGCCTTAGTTTCCTCAGCTTCCCTACAAAATGCACAAAGCTGCAAGTCAGAGAAGGACAGCCCATCCCAAAACCACATATATTAAAAAAATCTGTCAATAAATTAACAAGTAATAGCAGGTTCGAATTGTGCATTTCAGGGGTAATATGCTTTTCTTTGCCTGTGCTGTTCACATGCGCGTGCACACTGTCACACCACACAAACCCAGTTCAAACGGTGTGCACACACGTGAACGTAGCTTCAAACTAAGGATCTACTGTGAAGATTTAGGCCAAAACCAGAGTGTAAATGAGGTCTTTCAAGTCAGCTTGGCATGTTGGGGGTTTAGGAGACTTGGATTACACTACATGAGCAGTATCAGAATCAGAATCAGAATCAGAATACTTTATTTATCCCCGAGGGGAAATTGTTGATGTTACAGGTGCTCCTTACAAGATCAAGAAAGATATAGTGCAAATAGAAGTGAAATATAAAAAATATAAAAATATAAAATAAGAATAAAAATATAGTGAGAAGTTTAAAAATATATATCTAACCTATCAAATATACACAGATGGTAAAAATAAATAATAAACAGACTATATACAGTGATGTAAGGTATGTGCATTGCTTTCTGAAAAGAAAAATAGAACAAATTTGGAAAAAGTAGTGCAAGATTAAGGATTATGTACATAATGTGCATTGTGGTATGAAAATTGACAAAAATTGCATATTTAACAGTTTACAGTTATTGCACTAGCTAAATTATTGCACAGAGTAATTATTTAAGTTGTGTGATAATGAGGTATTTTATGATCTCTATCAGCTGTTTTTTGTTTTGTTTTTTTTCATTTGCACTGGTTACCATTCCCTTACATTTTCTGGATTTAAAAAAAAACTAAACCTGACTTTCAGTAGACATGAAGGTAAAGCAGATAATGACTGAATTTTCAGTTTTGTTTTTGTTTGCCTGTCAGAAAGTTTGAAAAAAAACAAACAAAAAAAAAAAAACGTGAAAAGAGGCTTTACAGGTCTGCACTTTACATGATTTATGATGTATTTCATGGCCGAAATATTACAATTTTAAGACAATTTATCAAGGGGAGCTGCCACCTGGAGAAGCGTGAGGGGCAAATAAAATACTTTGTTATCTAACGTCATTCTTTAAATTAATACCAGTTTGAGCCCTCTGAAGCTAACTCCTCTGTAGCTAACTGTTAGCTTGGCACAATGAAACACGAACAGGGATGCTAACATGCTAACGCTAGCCGGCGATGCCACCTGATGTCAATTAAGTCTAACTCACTTGGTTTGCCCAGCTAGCTGGATGAGGGGTTTGGATTTAACAAGAGTTTTCTGTTAGCGTTAGAGAAAAAAAAAAAAAAACGCAACCGAGATTAGCACCGAGGTGGACACGTTATACAATGATTAGCTTAGCTGGCTAACGCTATGATAGCAAGAGCGCAGGATTTTGAGACTCCGGTTAGAGATTACATGGCGTACTTTCTGCATCATGTTAGCTAAAAGTTGAACATATATAACATTGTTTGACAACAGATGTTAAGAGGCTTCTTGCTAACAATAGCTAGCATCACAGGGACTCCATTTTAGCTAAGCTAGCTAACGCGGCTGCACCACACACACACACAATACAGAACAATACGTCACTTTAACTCACGTTTTCACGCCGTTGGGTGTTTCTTCAGGCGTCTCCTCGGTTTCGGACTGAACGGATGCAGTGGATTCCTCTTGCTTCAGCTCTTCGTCCAGGACTATAACGTCTGCCATGTTGAGGTTTTCAGTGCCCCACACACACACACACACGACGCAAGAGATGACCCTGCTGCTGCTGCTGCTGCTGCTGTCGCTAGCGCAGTTCAAAATGCGTGCGGAGGAGATTTGAGCCTCCAACGCGAGATTTGGGAGGTGTTGCTAGGCAGCCTGGGTGAATAGAGTGGAGTAGAGTATAATAGAGTAGGCATTAGAGTTAAGGGAGTCGGAGAATAAGAAGGGAATAACTGAAGAGATTGTGCACATAATTGCTTTGAGGTTTCAGGGGTCAGCAAGCAGAGTGAGATAAGTGTGAGCAGAAAGTGACACTGACTCTGATGGATGCATGCATGTGTTTCAGACCCCCAGAAACCCACACCAAGACCCCGTGCAGCCCACTAAAGCAGCCTGATCGATGCACAAACAAAGCCGAACATTTGTATCAACTACAAGAGCCAGTAAGTCCCTGAACACTCTGCAAATGTTGTTATGCTAATGAAACAGTGCAGGATGAGCCAAGCCAATTCATCATTCCACAAACTATTGATTGATGCACTTTTACTCCACTGGAAGAATAATTTCATCTTGTTTATACAATATGCCCCAACATTTGTACAGAATGTACTCAGCCATTCAGTCCAGATTCAAAACAAAAACACTTTTCATATCACATAAAGTTGATTGTATTCCCATAAAAAGAACATTGCACAGCTCCTAATTGTGAAAACTTTTTTGAGATATGAGATCACCACTTCTTTAATCTTAAAGGCGTACTGTGCAGGACGCAGGAGTGTGCTTTCACTGAGCAGTAAATAGAGCCATTAAACAAGTTGTTTTTTCTTTAGTAAATCAGGTGCAAGGTGTTACGTGGGGGCAGTATTTAAATCACAATGTTATGTTGGTAGAGGGCTCAACAGACGGTTGACTGTCAAGTATTGCAGTGGATGATGGCACCATTCATTGGCCCAACCCTAGTTTGACAACCAAGTTCCAGTATTATTAGATCTTGGTACAAGCATGCACGATTTAGTATCGAATGACAAGGCATGTTTCAATACTCGATTCATCACTTTCTCTCTCCTCTGCTCTCTGTCTGTGAGAGCTGCAGAGAGAGATATACACACATGCACACACACAGGCAAAACAGAGCAATGATGATAGAGCACAGGACGAAGGTTCGCTTTGGCTGTGTTTACAGAAAATCCAGCATTATGTAGAAGTGTGGGTGTGTTTATTTGTGCTTTAATAATAATAATCATAATGATGCATTTTATTTATTAGCGCCTTTCAAGACACCCAAGGACGCTTTACAACAGACAACACAAGACTTAAGACAAGACTTTAGAACTTAAGAGCAAGGCTTTATAGAACCATGTGAAACAATCAGAAAATTAGAGTTGCAACAATTAATCAATTATTAATTGATTATTAAATTAATCACCATCTGTAGTGATAATCAATTAATTGGTTTGAGTTATTTTTTAAAGAATAAATGTCAAAATTCTCTGATTTCAGCTTCTTTAATGTGAATATTTTATGATTTCTTTACTCCTCTCTGACAGTAAACTGAATATCTTTGGATTGTGGGGAAAACAAGACATTTGAGGACGTCACCTTTGGCTTTGGGAAACATTGATCAACATTTTTACAGTTTTCTGACATTTTATAGGCAAACAACTATTAGTTAGGAAAAAAATCGACCAATTAACCGACTATAAAAGATAATCGTTTGTTGCAGCCCTACAGAAAATTACATCTCATAACTTTGATTGACTGCTTGTTCTTGCTAACACTGGTCCCTCACTTTTTTACTCTCTATCTCTCTCGTTCATTTGGGGGGTGTTACCTTTAATAATGTTACACAACCTTAATTTTATGCGCACAAGAAGTATCATTTTTACACAGATCTATTTACGCATGACAGCAGTTACACCGCCGTCTTTTCTCTCTCTCTGCTCTCTGTCTGTGAGAGCTGCAGAGAGAGATAAACACACACACACACACACAGGAGAGCAGACGAGGTTGCTTAGCTACAGAAAATCCGGCATTTGTAGAGGTGTGGGCGTGTTTATTTGTGCTTTAAAACATACCAGTGTGCAAACAATCAGAAAATAACATTTTCAGATTCACTGCTTTGTTCTCGCTAATGCAGCTTTCACTTCATTTGCTGTCTCCTTCTTTTGGTTGAACAGAAAGGAAGATCAAGTTTAAATGGAGCCTTTACAAACAATCCTGCCTATTCTTTCTTTGATAATGGTGCTCAAACCTTAGTTTTATGCTGCACAAGAAGTATCATGTACGCACCTACATGTTTACATATGAGCCGTAATTACAGCAAGTCTTGTTAGGGGACAAGCTAAATGGCAGCTGATAGTGCTGAAGTGCCAGACTGAGGTACATTGATGGATGTCTCACCTCTTCGACTCCACCTCTAGAATCAAATGGTCAGTTTCAAAATTTAATCTTTTCATCTAATCATTGACAGCAAACATTGAATAAGTCATCAACAGCTAGTCAATAGTGACTCCAACCCAATGTTGCTATGTATAGCAATGTATATAATATATAAGTGTCTGATTCTCTACTGACATTGCTGATATTTCAGCCTCTACATTTTCACTCCATTCAGAACAGATACCACTGATATCAGGTGAGATGAAGGACAGATGGGAACAACTTTCAATTACAACCGTGGATAAAGGTTATAACATAGCAGGGTTAACCTTTAACTATATATACAGTACACTTGTTACTCTGTAAATGAAAAATCTGGTCGATAAGCTGATAATACATTTCCTTGATTGCCACAGATGAATCCTGCACAGCTCATATCAAGACAGCTGAAACTCATTCAGTTTTATTTATATAGTGCCGAGTCGTAACAGAAGTTATCCCAGGGCGCTTTCCATGTAGAGCAGGTTTACACTGAACTATTTATAAATTATTATAACCAACAGTTCCCACCAGAGCAAACACGAAGTGACGGTTGCAAGGAAGGATTTGCTTTTAACAGACAAAAAACCTGTATAACTGAAGTGTATAAGTTGTAGTAAAAGTTGAAGCTTCCCAATTAAACTTAAACTGGACTGTGACTTTCTCTCTGAGTAGCAGTGACAAAAGTTTAAGATAATCACTCTTTTTTTTTAATAGAAACCAGATTAGGCTACTGAATTTAATTTCTTCCTTTGTAGAGGCTCCCATGGAAACACTCCAGGCTAAAATATTATTTGCTGAAAGGAAGATCAAATTATCTTTACAGCAAACCAAACAAAAATACAATCGTGTGTGTGTGTGTTTGCGCGCGAGTGTGTGTTTCAGCAAGCATCTCCATGTTGAATAAACTCTATTTAGTTTCAGTTTACATCAATAAACTGTTTAATTGTGCAACAGAGATCTGCTTAATTTTAAATCTTACTCGTGTTAGACCTAGTTTTGCTAAAAATCGGATTAGAACAAATTTTAGATTAAATTAAGCTTTTTTTGTACAGTCCATTCCAAGAGATGCAAATATGTGAGTTAGTATTAGTAATAGCATTGCCAATTACAGCCACATTTCTCCTTTCTTGTATATTATGGTAATATGTCTTAAATAACATTATTGTATATTATTATATTTATTCTAAAAAGTCAGACCATCCTTATTAAATGTCTAACAATGGATCATGTAAATTTAATTAAGTCGTGGGCCCCGGGAGAATTAGTAATTGCTGCAGTCAGGCTAATGGGGGGCCTAATAAAGTATTTAAAATCTTTGTAATTTCACTGCATCTGTCTTTGTGCTTTAATGTACAGACTGTATAATCACGAAAAGGTGTGTAGTAGAGTCTATTAACATTAAAGGGAATACCATGAGAGCGTTCATAGATTCATCATTTTATAGTTCTCAATATCAGCTTTGGTCCTGACCTGTAGTCTGGCAGAGATAAAAGTCTGACAGTCTTTATCGATATGTGCAATATTCTAATATGCTTTATGCAACAGGTCTAGATTGTCTCAGCAAGTTGCTCTTCCAGAGCCAAAAGAGTCCAAAGCACATCAGCACACCTTGGCACACGAGTGAAAGCACGTTTGCTTGTTGACAGATAATGATAAAGGCAATTCAGCCCTTATTTTCACATGGATGGTCTTATGAAATCTCTCTTAGAACAAATTCACTATAATGGATGAATAATAATGACAATTCGAACTGTCTGTAAGTTGACCTCATCAGTGGTGACCGCACGCTGTGTACTACTAAACTACATGAAGGCAATGAGGCAGCGTCTAATGACTGCATCGTCTGTACGCCGAGACATCTCCTCATCTACTTTGAAAGAACTGTCCTTGAAATAAAAATGTGCCGATGTGTAGCTGTCGGCAAATCACAGTAATGCCACTCTACCTACTCTCTTAGAAATAAGGGTTCTTCCTGAAGGGCTGAGGTTCTACCCAGAACCATTTGCTTCTAAATAACCCTTTTTTGAAGAAACGGTTTGTCAAGGGTTCTTTGTTGGTCCCACCTGACAGCATGCATTTTTTTGAAAATTCTGCTTTATTTTAGTTTGGCTAAGCAAGCAGGTCTATATTGATTAAGCTCAGTTTAGTTTTGGTTTACATAATTAAATATGGATTACTTGTTCATGCAAACCAGTTTAAGGGTTCCATTAAGAACCTTTAGTCAAAAGATCCCTTTTTGGATCTTCAAGGATTGTGGATATCCTTTAAGAACTCTTTTCGTCAAAGGTTCATCATGGGTTGTACGATAATATAATTATATAACAAGGGTTCTCAGTGGTACCCCCTGGTTTCACAGAACCCCCTGGATGCGTTTTAGATAAAACACTTGGAATAAAAAAGGGTTTTCAGTAGAACTCCCTGGGTGGGTTCTTGATAAAATCCTTGGCATAAGGAAGGATTCTCATTAGAACCTCACTGGTGGGTTCTAGATGAAACCCATAGAATATAGAAAGGTTCTTGTTAGAACCCCCTAGGTGGGTTTATGTTAACACCCTTGAAAGATGGAAAGGTTTTGGAGAGAACCCCCAGACAGGGTCAGGGCCATTACACCACAGAAGTGTTCTCTGTAGAACCAATCATAGGCCGTCCTTGGTGAAACCTTTCACAGATGGTTTTAGGTGTAACCCTTTATGTTGGGTTCTACGTAGAACTCTCCAATAGGCCTTTTCCACCAACACGGAACCGACCGTTCCAATTCAAGCACCTAATTTTGAACCGTTCTGAGCATTTCCACCAAAAATAAATCGGTTCAGAAACTGAAAAGTTGGTTCCCAGCTGTAACACACAGGTGTGTCATATTCTACAGGTCGCTTTGCATTGTGCAGCGCCCTCTGTTGATGACATCCTGGATGATAATGCTTCCATCCAAAACTGGTGGAAACGTGGACTGGTTCATTAGGTAGAACCAAGGTTCCAGGATCTTGAAGGTAACCTGAGCTCATCTGGTTGAAAAGGGCCCTCAAAGGGCTCCAAGTGAAACAAAAAGGGTTCTCCCATGAGGCGAGGCGAATAACACTTTAGGGTTCTAGTTAGCATCTTTATTTCTACAAGTGAATGTCTACCCAAAAGTCTTAACAGCACAGCAGGACTAGAAATGGCTACCAAGCCGAGAAAAAAGGACAGTTCGGACGACACTGCAGAGGCATAAAACTCTTCAGCAAAAGTAGATGCGAGGGAGGTGATTCTCCTCTGTGTTTGATTCTCTCAGGGAATTTCTCTGCTGTTTACAGCCGAAGAAGAAAAACAGAGCTCTCTTTACCACTTTTAAGTTGTGAATTATTGTGATGACCATCTCCCTCGTGGCATGCCTTATCCTCAGATGCGAGTCACTGCACCACTGTGACAGAAACTACATTGCTGATATGAATTTGCGCTGCATAACAACGAAACAGATGGCCGGACGCTTCACTGCTGCATTCTGTTACAGTGGGCAATCTGATGACCTGCTGTTTGTTTTTCCTTTACAATAACACTGCTTTTCATTCACATTACAGAAAAATCCATTTTTCTCTTCTCGTTCGCCATGTCCGGCGAGAATTGCATTCGTTGTGAGCCTTTAAGCAGAGACGACTAATTCAATTTGACCACAGCAAACTGCACCAATTAAAAACACATCATCAAACCGGGCTTGGAGGGATAATGCTGTGCTGTACCAAAAATACCTTTGCAGCAGCATTTACTGGCCAGGAGCAGTGAGAGGCAGCATTTCTCCTCCTGGCTAAGCCCTGGTATTCCTGTCACATTTTTTGGTGGAGTCATTTTTAGAAAAGCCAAATAAGCCAGGGAGGGGAGAGAGAAGAAAAAGAAGAGGCGGATTGCTTGTTTATGCTGCTGCATCCATCCTGGTGTTGCTGAGGAGGAGGTGGAGGGGGGTGAATGTTGTGAATGACTGAGGCAGCAGAGCAGCTGAGTGAGACTAACAAGTGGTTGCCATGCAGCAGGAGCAAGCGTGCGTGCTTCTAGAGGGAGAGATAGAGAAACAGAATGATAATGAGTAGGAGGCAGCAAGTAAAGGGAGCATGAGGAGAGGAGCTGTATCTCTGAGAGGAGACACATATCATAGCTTGATTCCAGCCTCCTCCCCTTTCGCTCCTCTCTGTCTGTTTCTCTCTTTTATCTCTCGCTTTTTTTTTTTTTTGTTTAGATGAGAGGTTAGCGTAGCGCATCCGCTATGCCTGCGACGGACGGATTAACAGATATGTGTCCGAGGGCTCCGAGGAAGAGGAGTTGTTGGCGAGAAACAGCAGCAGCAACAGGTCTGTAAGGATGGAACGATAATGACGGTGAGATGCCTGCTTTTTTTTCTTCCTCTAGACATCCTCACTAGAGAATCTGTCAATGCAGTCTCCCTCTTTCACCCTACCTCACCCCCCTCCTCCCTCTGTCTCTCACACCGTGCATACTTGTGCAGCCTCACCATTCCACTTCCTTCTCCCCTCGTCTGTCTTTCCCAATCCTCCCCGTTTCATTCCTGTCTGCCTGTATGTACCCTCCCTCTCTCATCTAACCCCCTCCTTCCTTTTCTGTGACTCGAGCCACCTGCTGCTGCTTGTGTTCATGTGAAAGATTTGGGGAGGAAAAAGAATGACAGACTTGCACTTGTGTGGCCACCCCAGTTCTGTGATCATGTCTGGTCAATCACCGTCGCTTTCTTGTCTAATGGAATTACACTGTCTGGCAGGCATCTGCTCGCACGCAACAGGTAGAGAGCCCTTTCTTCTACGCCAAACATACATAACGTCACGTCTTAATGAGACCTTAATACCGCTTTGCCTATGTTTAACAGCTGGTTATGCACTGCGACACACTGGAATTCCAACCTAAAGGAATGTAGCTATGGCATTGGCTCATATCCCTGCAGTCTGCCTCACTCTTCTGTTCGTGTTTGTAATTTTCTGCAAAATTCCCACAGGGGCAGAGTAGAGGAGAGAAAGATCGAAGTCTCCCGGACATCTGTTTGATAGCACATTCAAAAGAGGCTATTTATAGATACCTGTTACCCCTCATGTTTCATGGTCAGCTCATTTCAAAACATCTATATTGTTTCTCTCCCACAACTGCACCCTTAGTCCTCTCACAACCTACGCAGTGTGTGCATTAACTGTGATGATATTTGAGACTAACCTGACGCCACCATGTAATCCCCTGTCCAGGTAACATGCAGGCTTCTAAACGCCTGACCCTATCAGAGGAGAGATGAGGCACCTAGACGTTGGTTTACCATGTGTAGCGTCCACTACAACCACTCCCTTGCTGCCATGAGCGGAAACGACATGATGGCGCACTCTCTGACTCTGGAGCAGAAGACGGCGTTCGCCTTTGTGGGGATGCTACTGGTGTTCCTGGGGCTGCTCATAGTAAGGTGTTTCAGGATCCTGCTGGACCCCTACAGCAGCATGCCCTCCTCCAACTGGGCTGACGGTATCGAGGGACTGGAGAAGGGGACGTTTGAGTACGCCCTCACTTAACACAGGGACACACACATCCTTAGATGTCCTCCTCACAAACAGAACTGCCTATACAGATACACACATGCAAACACACACAAGCCCTGCACAACCATCGCACCTGACACCATTAAGACATCTCTCTGTGACGGACTGAACCAAGAGACTGAAGCTGTGTATGTTGTTAAATGTGTGTGTGTGTGTGCCGTTAGTTTCAGAGCTGGTGTAGAGCCTCTCTACTGTACATGTCTGTTGTTGTGTGCGTCTGAGCGCGTGCGAGGCAGATGCTGTGTCATATTCTTTGCCCTTCTGCCAGGAGGTGTGCATCTCAGCTCATCGATTTACATGGAAAAACGGCTGAAGCTCCCTTTAACCCACGCCTACAAGTTGAATGTGTGAGAGGTGGTAAGAGGTGGATGCTCATGGGACAGGGTGGGGGATTAGGGTGCAGTGGGATTATTACAGATGTAGTTTGAAGACTCAGGGACATGATTGCTTATGTGAAGACGGAGTGGTCGCACCTCTGCGCAGCAGAGCCGTTCTGCACAAGAGTGTATGTGGTTGGAAACAGGGTATTATGTCAAACTAGAGCTTTGTGGACTAATCAAATCCAGTCTGTTGGTGATCCAAAGGAATGCTTGCTGCTGCTGGCTGCTGCTGCTGCTGTTGTGTGTGTACAGGATTGGTCCTTTCCAAGGTGTGAAAGGGCAACTGAACAAACTGTGATTTACATTATGGTGTTACTGTTTCTAAATGATGCAAAAACAACTCTCGGAGTTTGTGCTGCTGCTGTCTGCAAGTGATGGTATACTGTATGTTGCCCAGTCCCTCCAGGAAGTTACACAAATTCAACCAATCCCTGTGAATTCTGCACGACCTTGTAATTTTGTCCCATCACAGCAACTTTTCTGCAAACATCGTAGCTTCCTGCAACTTCCACCGACCATAGCAGTCCCCTGCGCAAATGTCTTGCATGTTCGTCTCAGTGAACCGACTCATTGGGCCTCATACAAGAAACCACTTCTGAACAAATTTTGTCTTCTTTTCATTTGTAACCACAATATGTTCTTATTTTGTTTTTTCCCCACTGATTTTTGTGATTCTCCAATGTTTTGCTTCTCTCAAGGGTAATAAATTTTTTTATGAGGACTAAGAGAACTCTTACCAAGATAAGAAAGCAAATCTTGTTTTCTCACAAAAAATTACTTGCATTGTTTGTCCAACACAAGGAAACAGAAGAAACATTTAAATATTCTGAAATATTATTTATGATAATAATTAATATCTATGTATGATTATTTCTTATATTTACAATTAAAATATATATAGTTATATACTAATCTTTTCATTTTGGGGGACACCTATAACTGTTAACAATTAACAGTCATATTTTACAAGTCCTCCCCAGTTCATAAATTTGCTGCTTTTATTGATTTTAAATAAGAAGACGTCTATGGAGACGTCTATAGATGTAATAAAAAGAATGTAAAGAAAAGTCATCAGATGTCAAAAATATAACAAAATTTATAATTTAGTAAATAATACTGTTTGTTAAATATTTTAAATAAAAGTGTAAAAAGACAGAAAGCTTTTCTTATAAGCTCTGATCAGTTGTGTAAAAATAATACAAAGCATTTAAATTATTTTCCATTATCATCAACCATTTTTGATCAAAAATAAATAACTAATAACTACAACTAAATTTATTTGATTCTAAATCTTAATTTTACCTTCATCATTCTCTCACTTTGCTGACAAAACATCTCAAGTTGAATTGAGAAAATTTGAGAGAAAATATAAGAAACAATTTAAGAGAATGTTGCTGCATGAGGCCCAATGTTTTATTTACTTTTTGTTAAACTTTTTGATGGATACAGAAGAAAGGGTTTGTCATTGTTACAGACATCCATCAATGCTCTATGCACTTTTGTATTTTATAATTTGGTGCTTGCTGTTTTGACTGAGTTTGGACTCCAAACGATGTTGCTTTATTTGTGTAAAATTGGTCAGATTACTTGGAACACTTAGAACAGAGTTCGATTTTATTCTCCTTTTTTTTTTTTTTTTTTTTTGCACTTTTCACTTGCTCTCACAATTTCATTGCTAAAAACATTGCAACATGCATAACATTTTTTAGAGAAGCTGCTGTGAAATCAGGCATTTTGGGCAACAATCCTAAAAACAGCTTGCGAAATCCTGGAGGGACGGACTTACATGTCTGAGTGAAAGAGAAGAACACACAACTGTTTACTTTTGACTGTATGTCTGCAGAGACATATGATGACGTCGACTTATGGACTGCCAATTGTTCCGTCTGTCCAGCGTTCTGTCTAAAAAGGTTGGCTGATGCAATCAAGCCAAAGAACTTTTAAGGGAAATGAGGATTACAAAACTGGGAAGGACTCTTTCTCTCTCAGCGCTGCTAGTTTTCTAATGACATGGATAAACTCTCATACCTGCCTGCAGAGGAAAAGGTCACATGGAAAACAGGGGTGGGATGTCTGTCAGCACTGCACCTGAACATCTTTTTCCTCCTGTTCTCAGCCATCCTCACCCTTTCTCACCTGCTCTCTTTCCCCCCAGACGGAGGGAGACAGGACAGTCCTAAACAGAGATTCTCTAATACGGCAGACTGGTCCAAGTATTGAGTGTTCCTTTGCTAATTTTTACGGTCTACGGTTTCTCCTTAGTGCTGTGAATCTGCCTTACTGTGACCTTCAATGGGTTTATGTGCCTTCATCTAGAAACATTAGAGCACCTGTTTGTGTGTGCGTGCGTGCGTGTGTGTGCGAGCGTGTGTGTGGCATATCATGATGACAGATAGTGCATCTCCTGACCTGTTGCTTGCTCAGCTGGTGGTAGAGATTTCTCATTGATATAGATTTGATTCGATGATGTGAAATAAATAGAATTTCTTCACTTTAAAATGCTGTCGGTCAGGTCTTTGTTTTTATTGGGTGGCTTACTGCAATCTGTGGAGCATGTAGAGGACAAATCAATGTTTGTGAGATCAGTTTTACAAATTGGCATGATACTTTAGGTGACAGCCTTGGTTATAGGACATGGGAGAGGCTTTTTTTTTTTTTTTTTCCTTCTCTGCTTCTAAACTCTGGCGCTTGTTGTCTAACATCACTGCAGCAACAGAGGGTGAGCGAGAGGGTGCGTTAGAGCAATACTGGAAGAAAAAGAAAGGATAAAAAATGTTAACAATAACACTGGTAGGAGTAGATTCCCATACAGGGCCTTGTGGTGTGCATATGTGAGAGCGTGGTTCAGAGCAGTGATACTCAATTTGCAGCCCACAGGCCAAATCCGGTGCCGGGTGGCCATTTTGACCATTTTCTAATTCAAAATGAAAATGAATTAACACTGTTTTTTCCCAGGAAGGAGGTTGAATTAGGATAACTTGAGGCTGTGAGAGGGCTGATCTCTGTGTGATGGTCTTTCAGGCTGTGCAAGTGCAGTACGATCAGATGCTGAGCTCTGCAGTGGAAGACGACTTTTATAGAAAAGGACCAAAAGTTACAAAGAAATGAGGATAATTCTGATCATATAAATGTGTATTTCATTCAAGAAGAGCTTAAAGATGTTATTCTTTGGATTGGAGCAGTTCATGGGTATGGTTTATGTATACGAATCATTCCGACATTTATGTTTAATATTGTTTGAAACGTTACCAGAACGTAAACAACTAAAAGGCAATTGCACTTATTAATTCCAGTAAAATATCTCATTTATCCATCAGTCCTCGCACCAAGTTAATTTTTAAAGTTATAATATGTAACATTTTCACTTTAAAATGTCTAAAAGGGCCACACATATCACAGAAGAATACATAATTAATTTAAGATAATGTTGCATTTCTTCTATGTCAGATACATCAGAGAGTGAGGATGGAAGTCAGCGCACGTGACTAAATGTACAATGAATAAAACTTTATTATTATGCTTTGTTCACATACCAGATTCTGATTGGTCAATTACAGCTTTCTATTTCTTCATCGCAGATCGTTGCTATGAAGAACAGGCCGTTGCTGTGGACACAGTTCTGATCATAGACGCTGAAGGTGCAATACAATCATTTTTAAATCAACAAAATCTTTTTTAATCAATCAATATTTAATTAATCAATATTTTGTGTTAATTTATTTATTTATTTTGGTAAGTAACCATGTAATAAGAGGGATAATATACAGTGAGCAGGTCATTATTGTGAAATAAACCCCTTCAGGGTGATTCAAGACCTGCATCACCCTGTTTATTTTACAATTATGACCTGCTCACTGTACATTATCCCTTACATGTCAGACCGTTGCTATGAAGAACAGACCGTTATGGACAGTAATGACCTGCTCACTGCACATTATCCTTTACATATTACCTCGTCCTTAAACATGATTTCTGCCTGAACCATTTCAGATAGATTTTTTATCAGCTATGGTGTTTTTTTTTAAGTGAAAACAACAACTCCCATGATCCCATGCCACTTAATGACATCATCAAACTATGTCTTTTGTTATTGTTTTAATGTGAGAGACCCCTTGTGGCAGAATTTACATATTGTGTGTCTAAGTTAATGAGTCAGTTAATTTGAGAATAATGAATTTCAAAGAACGGCAGTTATGTAGCTTTCATGTTTATTGATTTTATCTGATAAATAACATTATTAACATTTGTTTATTAACTGGCCCCGGGCCTCCTTTAATTTTGCAAGAGTGCCCCTCAGGCAAAGCAAGTTGTGTTGTGTGTCCTCGGTCTAGAGAGAGAAAGGAGAGCTACTGTAGCAGTAGAAAGCGATACACGCAGGCTTCCATTGACAGTCTCATGTTGATAAGGCAGGTTGCAGTCAGAGCCTACCAGCCTTTTCCTCCTGTGGCCAGTTCACACTGAGAAGCCCGGCCACCGCGCACCCCCCCTCGACACACATCATTCGTCAGGAATGCAATCATTATTGCACCATTATCTCTGTCACCTATGTGACATCCTTATCTGAAATCTATTTTTAGTGGAAAAAAACAGCCTACAAGCCCACTAACCTTGGAAGAAAAACTAACCCAAACTAGCCACAAGGACTATAAATCTATCAAATTTTAACTGATGTGTCTACTTGCCATTGTGTTTTCATATCTCAGTGTGTCAGGTCGAATGTTGTCTGAAGTTTAGTTAAAATGCCATAAATCACTTTCTCTTCTTTGATCAGAACAAAAGCAGAGGCAGCAAACCTCATCTTTGCATGCACACGGAGGAAGAATTATGAGGAAACATTTCAGACAGGGCCTGCAGTTACAGTTAAACTGTGCATATTTTAAATGATCCACATACTTTCTTCTGCATGCAACAGCAAATAGATAACAAGGAATAATTTTAATGATTTGAAATATAATCATTTGTGAATTTCCTCCCTTTAGGGACACAGGCACTAATGTAATTAGACTTCCACTGGCTTTCTGGATTTACAGAAAATAGGACATGAGTGCTAACAGAACCCTTGTTACATACAGGACCAATGAGTCAGCTGAATAGTGAACCTTAGCTTCTGCTGATTATCAATCATCAGTTTTATTGCTATTGGTCTTCGGACCTCACAAGCTACGTCCTTGATTTATTGTGATAAGACCAGGAGATACAATAGCCTTTCTATTACCGAGGCTATCCAAACAGCTTTAGAAGTGCTGTAATATACATTTAATGCAACTTTTGGACAGCCATTTCCAAAATTAGCTCGAGGCAATCAAGTCAGTGAAGTGATGCATATTGTAGCCAATATGTACCTTTCTTCTGTTGGAAAAAAAAGGCTTCTTTATATACTTTAGTCTTTATGTAACTTTTTCTCACCGGATATGGTGAAGAATTCTGCTGCTGCTGCAGATATCGACCAAGGTGACAAGAACTTATTTCTGCACTGGTGAGCCGGTGTTCTGAAATTTGGAAATCTTAAGTCAGAGCCCTCATGTCAGATCTAAAGCCTGTGCGAAGACTGTATTGGCTTTTAAATTTAAACATGCTGCACATCAAGAAGCCTGGATGGAGCGATAGGTCAATGATTACCTTCCATGACATATATTAATGTTTTATAACAGTTATTAATGATTATAAAGCGATTATGATTAATGATTTACCTATAATTGATTCAAAACTCCACAGTGCTGTGATGTAATGTGCTCAGTTCTCAGATATCCATCTGCTATTTGCAAGTTAAGTTTCTTTAAAATAAAAATGAAATAAGAAATCACATTTTTCTATTAAATAATTTATCTTAAACGTGCTGCGTGTAAGATTTAAAGGGATTTCAGATTTATTTATTTAGTGAGATTTTCATGTAGAGCCCTCTTTGCTGCTCTTAAAAAACAACAGATAAAATTATATATAGTAGATTGTCTGAAGAGATAAACTATTAAAAATATAAAGCTAATTATTTTACATGGAGGAGTGGTGAGGATGACTGAAGCAGTCTCACAGCCTGAGGGAAGAAGCTGTGCTGTAGTCTGGTAGTGCAACAGTGGATACTTCTGTATCTCTTCCCCAATGGCAGAATGTGGCAGAAATTGAGTATAATATTTATGTGTATGTTTTCATTAGTGTATAATCACATGAAAATTAGAATTGTTCTGTTTTTGTTACATTAGAATGAGCTGTTCATATTTACAGAGGTTGTGGCTCCTCTTCCACAGAGGCTGCCATGTTGCACCACCATGTTTCCCTGACTCTAGAGACGGCCTTTTGCATTTTGTGTGAGTTTTGCGGTCGCCGTAGGCTCTCCTACAACAGGGGTTTTCAAAGTTTGAGACTGTGGCCCTCCCCTCAGACAAAGCTTAGTTTAGATTTGCTCAATTTCTGGATGTCTGTTGGATCATGATTATCCTAGTTGATCCCATAGATGCTCAATTGAGTCAAGATAGCCTCATATTGCTGTTTGACATATCACACCAAATACATAAAAATGGGCTGTCCAAAGACATTTATTAGTTTCTAACCCTTGAAAAGTGGGAAAAACTTTCCTAAATACTGTATCTCTGAACTGTCTCTTCAACCAAATCACACATATTTAGACTCCTCTTTATAACTAATGTAATAGCAATTTTTTTTCACTTCCATTCACTGAGCCACCTCTGAATCAATTTGAGCCCCCTGGGAAGACATCCCACCAATTTTGAAAACCTCTGTCCTACATGTTTGGAGGGGGAGTGAGACGAAGTGTTTGCAATCTGCAAGCTCACCGCTTGGATGCCACTAAATCCTAAATACTGGTCCTTTAACATGTAGAAGGAACAATTCAGAACAAAGTGGGATCAACTTTATCCGAATAGTTTTATTAGTATGCATACAAGAGAATTATATACAGGAGAATCTTATTTTTCATGATTAATAAAATAATTCAATCAGTTTTACCTCAGTTAAACATTGTAGGAAAATAAACTCATATTATAGGAGCCATTTAAAATCTGGAATTGACTCCAAGAGAACAGGCCACAGTCCAGTAACTCTGACAGTATCACTATGTTCTTGAGTCCAGACTGTGGGACAGTTAGAGCCTGAGGATCTGTATAATATATCTATACCTTTTACTGTATGAGGTAGTTAATTAACTTATTCTCTTTCTATTTGTGGATATCTGCAGGATTATTGCACAGAGCACCCAGAGATCCCTCTTGTCAGATCTCTCTTTTTCAACCATAATTTGAAACCCAGTAGTGGATAGATTTAATTCCATATCTTATATCTTCAATAAGTTTAAAAAGCAGACATAATAGATCATGTTTAATTGGAGATATTTCATTTTATTCCTGATTGGCAGATTTAATGAGCAGGCCTGTGTTGACTGTATTGCTGAGATGAGCTGCAGGGTTTACCGAGCCCTTTATTTATTGCAGCCCATTAAGTTGTGGTATCAGGAATCCTGTCTGCTGGTATCTGCACTTAATCACTTTTTTTTTCACATGGCCGTGAGCAGGGGCCAGGCTTGATAAATGCTGCAGATGGAGTTTTTTTTCAGCCTCTTTTGAGCCCTTTGGACAGTAACTAGAGTGCAGATTCCCTTGTTCTGCACAAATTGGAGCATATGCACCTGCTGCCACAGGACTCACCATCTAGGCCCAGCAGTTTTCCGAGGAGCACTGCATACTCTGAATTTACTCGAGCAGAGCAGACAAAAGTCTAGCAGCCCTGATAATAAAGAGGAATCACCTTAATCTCGAATCCAGACTGTGAGAGAGACAGCAGGGCCTGAGGAGCTCTGACTGTGCTAAGACAACTGCAGTGTAGCATGAGACGAGACCTCACTCTGTTCAAAATAAACTCTAAAACTGGGACCTTCAATGTCTTTCAGGTCATGAAAGCTTTAGCTGAGAGATGATGGAGGGACCCTCTGCATATATTGCATTGAATATTTTCTGGTGTTCTCTTGTTTGTGCTTTCTGCGTAGCTGCTGAGTCAGCAGCATGACTAATGCTAGGTGTTAACCTCACCCTCTGCATTTTCGCTGGTGGTCTCGCTTGCTTGTGAAGTTACAAAAAAATCCATTGTGGCTCACAAGGGTGTCTGTACATTGGGATAATAATGCGTCTAATTGGCCAATATGTTAGCCAAGTAGTTCGCTGTTATGAACGGGTGCAGCACAGTGATTTAATAGGTTAGCTAGCTCACATGATTGCACACATGGCCTTTTGTCAATGCTGTGTAAATCAAATGGTTTTTGTTTGTTTGTTTGTTTGTTTTATGAATAGGCTGATTTATCCTTGTTGATATTATGTTGGATTCATGTTAATTTGTATTTTCAGACCTTTTTTAAGTTCTAAAAAAAAAAGAACAAAACACCCCCAACCCCTGTCGAAGGTCCATACAAAGATTAATTCAATCTAAGATTAGTTCTTATTAGAGTTTAGCAAAACCAGGTTTAAAATGAGTGAATCCAGATCTAGAAGTAAATTGAGCTCTGTTGCACACAATTAAAAACTACTCTAGTAAATAAATGCAAGTTTATTGATTTAAACCGAAATTAAATAAAGTTGAATCAATATGGAGTCTGCTACCCAATTAAAATAAGTAAATAAATAAAAAATACACTTGAGTGCCATCGGGACCTCAGCCTAATTAAGGGTGGGGAAACTGTTTATTTTCCACAGTTCTGTATTCCTTATATATATGTCTTTTTTTAATCTGGCTAAAAACTTAACAAAACTTAACATTATTTGTTAGTTAGCTAGAAAGTTAGTTAGCCTAGTTATGGTGGCTCAGCAGAGGAGCTCTAATTTTTCCTGCTTAGAGAAAAACTTATTTGCCAAATTTATGGAGTAATTTGTCCAAATAATAGAAGATTTATAATTGGACAACAGGACAGTAATGAAAAGAGAGACTGAAAATGGATCAGCTGAAGTCAAAGAAGAAGAGATGCATCATAAAACTCAATTGGTTTGAGTCTGTGTCTTAACTTTCTTCGAGGAGCTTGATTATTTTGCTCAATCCATCTCAAAAAGGCAGCCATTTAAAAGTTAAACCTCCTCAAGTGTAAGTTTAAAGTTAAATCTAGATCACATTTTAAATTGGAGTTTAAGTTTTGGTACAACAGAATTAAATTCAATCTAGAGTAAAAACTAAACTGAGTTTTAAAGAGGGACTTAGTCTCATTTAACATAATTTAAAGTTTGCAACATGCAACACAGAGCTTGGGATTAATGTCATTATCAGTTAAAATTACCTGTGCAGTCTTAGAGAAGTGAAACAGAGGCAGAGGATGGGGGAAATTTTTTATTGCAGATGTTGTTTACATTCCATGTGGAAAATTTTCGTTCTTCAGCATGACTCAGTAAGTATGATTCTTGTAGAAAATTATACCAACTTGTGGCCCTCTGTGTTCCCAGCCTGATAACCATTGTGCAATTGATTGCTTCCTTTTCAATCTGCAGATAAAAACACGTGCTGGAGTATTTTCCTCAGCCTGCAACACAGCCAAGGTCAGATTTGGAGTTATTAGCCTGCCTTTCACTGCGCGCATAAATCACTTCGGTGTATCAGTAATAAGGAAGTTTACCTGTTAAGAGGTCTTTTAAAGGCGCTTTAGAAGTCATGTGGCTGTTGAGAAGTGCCTCGGGCATGTTCCTGTAATTCATGGTCTTATATTAACTCCCATTTTAGTCATGAATTCTTATGTGGTGCCACCAAGTTTGTGTTAAAGAGTCATTAGAGATAACATTTATTAAATCACTTATGGAGGATTGATTTCTCTTGTTATCACAGATGTTCTATTGATTCTATTCTATTGCTTATATATCTGTTATGAAATTAATATTATCTTTAATTTTCCTGCCTTTGTCATACACATCATAAAGGATCTGTAACCTTGAAACTTTTCCTACTTCGTTATATTTGCTCTCATGTGGATGTTTCCCGGTGATTCATCCAAAGGGCCCACAGGTCTGAGGAAATACTATCCATAGTCCCATAAACCACAGCCACAGAACAGCATGTGCTGTTGCTCTGCACTTCAGACAATAATATTAGTAATCAATTCTCCAGAACTCAGGCAATGAGCGCCTTTATCTCTCGTTTGTCGGTTTTATGACTTGGTTAATCGTTAAGCAATGCCTTTGTGTCCCCTTAGGATGGAGCAAGGACATATTCGACACCCCTCGGTCAGTTTTCTGAGGGTTGATCCAGAGAGTTAGCCAATAGCTGGCGGCCAGTGTATGGCCCTCAGATGCCGGGTATAAAGGTAGGCCATCTGAAAGGAGACGAGCTTACACGCAAGGAGCTCAGAGCAGCAGAAGAGATCTCTATAAATCTAATCCTAGCCTAGTCTACACATCAATAAACAAGGATAACCCCACTGGTTGATGCTCTGATCTTTTTAAAACACTGTTGGATGACTGAAAACTTAAGGCGACACTTCTTTGCTGTTTTATCCTTAAAATCTGAGAATCTCCTTCAGCATTCCTGATGGAGAGGTTCAAGTCTAACGGAGGGGGCGAGCATGTTAACAACGCTTATGATGCCACCCTGGACGAGCCCCCGGTCTATGAGACCAACTTCTCCAACGGGGACCACCGGACCGTCAGGCCCTCGGTGGTCAGCGCCTTTGGCCACGACACTTTGGACAGAGTGCCCAACATTGACTTCTATCGCAATGCAGGCAGTGTGAGCGGTCACCGGGCTGTTCGACCGTCCCTGCAGGAGCTCCACGATGTGTTTCAGAAGGTCAGTGCATGAGTCAGCTCCTCTACACTTATGTTCTCCTCTTGTCCTTTCTGTTTTTTTTCTTCCTAGTCTGCGCACCTTTTCATTTGCCCTTCACCTCACCTTCTGGAGAAAGTGTTTTACGCCTGTTTTTCTCCCCGTGTCCCAAATTCAAGTCTGTAACTGCAGTCTTTGTTCTGCTCCGGAGCAACACGCTCCGTTCACTCTCAGGTCAAAGACTCCAGAGTGAGAGTGAAATGAGATATTTTACAGTTGTTTAATCACTTCAACATCATGATCCTCAGTGTCCACAGTTCAGTCGTTAAAACTTCAGCTTCCTTGAGACCAAAAAGGACACCAAAGTTATTTCAGGAACACAACAGCAATCAACAAACTTGACACAGTTAAGAGTTTCTTAGTGCTTTTTATTGGGCCGTTATACTGCCTTGTCTTGCAAAAGAGATGGGAGGTCATCTGGGTTTTTATAGGTTGAACTAGTTTAGCATTTCTGACCTGACAAAAACAGGTCAGATCTTTAAGAAGACTTCCCCTGGCAGAAAATGAAAGAAAATAAGTGTCATTCCGGTTTAAGGACAGATTGCAAGACAATGTGAATGTGTAAGGTCGTCTGTCACCCAGTCACCAGTGTCTTGACAGAAAGATCTTAAAATGTTTATCATGTAAATTCACCAGGGAAGATTTCAGCTGACTCTCTGTGGTGCATTGAATGTTGTTGCTGTTTACGCTTTGAATTAATGAATGACTTGAACGCAAAGTTATATGCTCCAGGTTTTCTAATAGCACTCAGTAGGATCGCTTTCTGTAATTACAAACTGACAACTTGTGGCAAAAATCTCTTGTTTCAGTAAACAGAAATGGAACACGTCTGAGACGTCTCTCTAAATCACATGTCAGGGCATAAGTGTCAGGGCAGGAGAGTCATTTAACAATCAATATTCATCTTCATGGAAAGTTAAAATTAGGTTTTGTCTCGTTCTCGCCATTTTTCTCTTCAGTTTACAGGGACAGACACACCTCAGTGTCATGTCTCTGAGTGCAAACTTTTTATCAGTCTTCATCCAGATCAAACCGCAAAACCGGTTTCCTCTCCCTCTTGCAGGAGAAAGCCAAACACACATAAATAAATATTTTAAATATTCAAATGAGTAAAAAGATAAATAAATATATCAGCTAACGGCGCTTTTGGTTATTAAGTCTTCTTTTAAAAGCAAAATTTTAAAAAAGTTAGGTTTAAAGTCTGAGATTAATGGATAAAACCTTTATTTTAGAATCAGTACCTTTATTGATATTATTCCCTTTTTAATAAAATAATAATGAAACCTTCTCATTAGGGCTGCAACTAACAATTATTTTCATCACTGATTAATCTGTTGATTATTTTCCTGAATAATCAATCAGTTGCTCGGTCCATAAAATGTTAGAAAATGGTGAAAAATGTTGATCACTGTTTTCAAAAGCCCAAGTTGACGTCCTCAAGTGTCTTGTTTTGTCCACATCCCAAAGATATTCAGTTTACTGTCAAAGAGGAGAAAAGAAACCAGAAAATATTCACACTGGAGGAGCTGAAATCAGAGACTGTGGACAATTTTTTATCAAAAAATGACTCAAAATTGTTGGCGATTAATGTAATAGTCGATCAAAAAATGATTAATCGCTGCAGCTTTACTTCTTATCTTCTTTCCTATTTATTTTACTGCCTTCTTATCATGTATTGTTATCTTATCCTATATGTTTTTATATATATAGTAACTTCTTATCTTGTGTTTTCTAATCAATATACCTTTTGTCATGTTTGAGCGTTGCCTTTTCTGTGATCAAATATTTATTGAAGTTCACGTTATGCAGCTGTAAATAGTAACATAAATTACACCATTTAATTAAAAAACTAAACAAAAATGAAACTACAATACTAAACTTTAATTCACTTTATATGACAAGACTACTTGTATCTCCTGAAAGAACAGAACACACTTTGTAATAACAACCTCTTAATAATGATGCTCTTTTGCACAAAAAAAATGCTAAAAGCTCATATTTATCATAAATATATCCCAGTCCATGCACGTTTCCTTTCCCTTATATTCCCTTCTGTGTTTTCCCACCAGAATGGCGCGATCTCTGTGCCAGACACTGTGGAGGACGATGCCGAGGGGAGTGATGGGACCCCCTCTGACGATGTGGAGTCTGCCGCTCCCATTGACAACAAGTCAGGAGTAGTAAAGTTTGGCTGGATAAGAGGCGTCCTGGTGAGTTATGTTGGGTCACAACGGTTCCCTCTGTTTTGTAGAAGGAGGGTCGCGCTACATAACTGTGACCTGGCAAGAGGAGGTCGATAACACAGCGGGGCCAAGTGGGGCTTTCAACTCTGGGAGTGATTTATGTTTGCTCAAGTGCTGCTGGCATGAAGATAAAAAAAAAAAAAAAAGACCCAAAATGTTGTTTAGTGCTCTTTATCACCTTTTTAATTGAGTCACAGATGTTTCAGTTTGTCATTGGAATGGAAACTATGGTTGTAGCATCTATATGTTCAAATATTTACCATGTTTTTATCCCCTAAGTGACATAATAATAATAAGTCATGATCCTCACCAAAGGCTTATAAATTAAATCGTTCCTCTCCTTCACAGGTGAGATGCATGCTGAACATCTGGGGTGTCATGTTGTTCATCCGTCTGTCCTGGATCTTTGGTCAGGCTGGCTGGGGTGAGTGAGACAAGGACACATCTTGGTCACGTGGGACACACTGGGACACAGAGTCCTGAGGGACACAGTTTTCTTTGGCACATTCCTTTCTGTTCTTTTCATGTAATTGCTACAACTACCACCTCGGAAATATACTTTTCACTTCACTGATTATTTGATAAATTTACTTGTTACAAATTAAGATTCCTGCACACAAAACATATGAGGAGTCTATAAAATATGAAGTTTTGCTATAAATTAAACTACACAACAGTTTATACAAATACAAGCTGAGATGTTTAGTTGACTAATCAATTAGTTGATTGGCAAAAAAAAATCATTTGTAACTATTTTAATTTGTCATGTGAGAACATTTCATGGTGTCAGGTTTGCAAATGTGAATATTTGTTCTTTTCCTTTGAATTATTTTAATGATTTAATTAATTTTGCTGTGCAGCAGCGCCTATATGTACCAGAATGCATTGCGGGTGAGCTTGTGACTCCCAAGCCCATGTGGTGTTATCACCACCCTAGCTTATAGTTATTACTTTGTTGTTAGGTGGCAAAATTCTCATCTAGCATGCCGCTTAGCTACTCACAGGCATATAATCCAAGCTGAAATAGCCTGTGCTTCTTCCTGGATCCGGTGACATCACTGTGACATCACTGGATGCAGGAAGAACAACTGATTTTGCAGCAGGAGTTCTCAGTTTTCTTGGTCAATATAGCAGAACTGAGGAATTTATTGCTTCAATTAACTAAATTTACAATCAATACTGACATCTGGACACAAACATCCTCATGAAAAGAGCAGAAGTTACCCTTTAGGTAACATTTTCAATGCAGAAAGGAGTATTTTTACAGTTTGGTATGAGCAGGTCTACTTAAGTAATGCATCCTTCCATTTATTTACATGAACTCTAGTTTTTGGGGGTGAGTTTTTAATTTTCTTCTTATACAACTCAGGATAGGTTTGGTTGTTGCCCTCTATATTTTATATGTGATACAAATCAACTATACAGATATAAACTTGTCAGTCCAGCCCTTCTCCATCAGTGAACCCAGACCTTGTTCTCCCAGTTGAACTGGGGTTATTTTCAGGCACCAGCAGACACATCCTACATCCTGTATTTTGAGAAATGAGGGTGCTGTTTCCAACGATTCTAGGACAATTAAAGGATTATATAGTCCTCCTCTCATTAGCAGAGAGTGATTGAATTGGGGCAGATTCAACCTAACTAGCCTTTCTGAGGTCCCATAATGATCTGAAGCTGCTGAAGGTCTATTCTGAGAGCCAAATCTCTATGAGTAATGTGAATATGTGTGTGTGTGTGTGTGTGTGTGTGTGTGTGTGTGTGTGTGTGGCAGAGAGAAAAGGGAAACTGTGTGAATGGCTTCATGAGTGTGTTCATTGCTTAAGAACCTATCGATCGGCAGCAGCTTTTGTTCAGGCAGCGTAACTAAATGGTTTTGAGAAGCAGAAAAAGCTGCAGGGAGAGCAGGTAAAGCAGACGGCTGTAACTTACAGCCTCCAGGCTCCTCCGGGACTCTGACTCTCTCTGTGTGTTTAAAGGTGACTGCGAGGAGGAGGAGGAGGAGGGTTTCATTTCATAATCACAATGCTTTATGACTGACCACTTTAATATCATGCTTGGATAATTTGTCATTGAAAAACAATTAATTTGAGCTGTTATACGTGTGGGTTGCAGGTCTGGGAATCGTGGTTATTGCTCTCAGCTGTGTGGTCACCACCATCACCGGCCTGTCCATGTCCGCCATCTGCACTAACGGTGTCGTCAGAGGAGGTGAGACGAGACATTTCATGAGCAGGAACATTTTTAATTCAACCAGACAACAGAAAATCATACAACCGGGCCACTGCAGACCAAGGTTATTAAAGTTAACTTAAACTAAAAACTAACACCAGGTGAGAAAAAACATTTTAGGTAACTGAAATAAAAATATAAACTACAGTTTAGAAAAAAAGTAAAAAGTAACTGAAATGATAGTGTGTCTGTAGAAAACTAACTGAAATGCAATAAAAGACATACAGGAAAATGTCTTTAGTTTTAGTCTATATTGACTTGGTCAAATTTGTCAACTCAACACGCATGAAGAGGCATCGACTGCTGCAGGGATTTTTATATTTTTGTAGGTCAGCCTTGAAGTTAGCATCGCTCTGGTTCCCTCCACAATGGCAGTACTGGATTAGTGCAGAAAATAAGCTCTTTGGCAAAAAAAAAGTGTATGATACTGACATGTTTTGTTCAGAAAGATGATCAACTTCACAAATTAACACCACTTTTAGGATTTTTAAAGCATAAATGCAATCAGCAGGGTTAAAAGCTAACATTACGCTATAAACCAACTAAGGGACTAGCTAAGTCCCGCCCCTTTTCCTCTTTGCTCCAATACAAGTTGAGCAAACCTGGTACCTCGGTCAACTTTCTTCTTTTCCTTAAAAAGTAACATATGTCACAGCTTGAGTTAGCTAATGTTAGTAAATCTGCAGTAAACTAGCTAGATAATCTACATCAATTATTAGCTAGCTTCACTAACTTAAAGCTACTACAGGGAACTTTCGTATTATGTTGATTTTTAAATTTCCAACATGATAACCACAAAATATAACGTCAAAAACAAAATGACCTAAATAAAAATCTCCTCTTTCTCCCTTTCAGCTGGCTAACGCACGATTCACTGTAGCTTTAGCTGTGAAAATGTGAACAGAGGCTTGTTTCATTTGATTTCAAAGAGAACCCGACCCAGTGGCAGCCGTCAAGAATAACTACAATATATACAATATTCTTGCAGATAGTCTTGTTTGCTTGAATGGATATAGAAGCACCAGATTGTTTCATAACTAGTTAAATTAATGTTAAAAAGTAACACTAAGTCATTCTTATAAAATGAAATGTCACATAAAAATAGCAATTTCTCATACAGTATTTGTTTATTTAATGTGTTTAATTCTGTTTAAGCATTAATAATAAACATATCAAATAACCAACTGAAAATAGGCTACAGCATTGTGATCAGGGCTTGACATTAACACCCGCCAACCCGCCAAATGCGGGTGAATTTCAGCAGTGGCGGGTAACACAGCCACTCCGACTCGCCACTTTGGCGGGTTGAATTCTATATACATCTTTTAATTGTAGTTTTCTCAAATGGCATCTGAAATAATAAATGAATTGCAATGTGAGACTACGACACTACAACTCCCATGAGCACTGCCTGCGCACAGTGTCCAGATTGTGATAATATATAAAATATCTATCAAAAGTTATGTAGCTAATTATTAGTTCACAGAGCCAAATAACCATTTGGTCAGATTACAAAAATACCAATCAAACATTGAGGATGCTAAGTATAGTCACATGTACGGCATATTTCATATTTCTTAACCTGCGTTCTCTGTGTCCTGTGCCGGAGTCACTACGTTCTAAAAGGACGTAATTGCACTTATGCCCCTTTGGCCCAAATAATTTAATGTGTTCAGGTTTTGGATTAATAACTCTGGATTCGTTTAGAATTCACATGTGCTGTTTTTTTCCATCAGAAAGAGCTCATCAAGAGCTTTCATTTGATATAAATATAAGTCATTTTCACCCAAAGTGTCATTTACACCTGCCTGTTTCTCACCCCTCGATTTCATAAACCGAAACATTTTGAATGTAACCTTTCATGCAGGCACTTCACACATAAACAGATACTCGTACAAGCCGGCACCAACAGTTTAAACATTATTTATAAACGTATACAGCCTGAGATAAAACACGCACGCTGATATAAAATGTTTTATGAGGCGATAGTGGAATGACCACGAGGACACTTTGTGTAGATAAAGACGTGAGGCTGAATGTCACCTCTTGAAGCCTTTTCTCTGTTTTACAGCCTTCTTAACTTCTCTTGACATTAAATCAATGAATCAGTGATGCGGCGATTAATCATCCACCACTGTATGAACGTGTGCGCTTGTCATTTCAGGAGGGGCGTACTACTTGATATCTCGCAGTTTGGGACCCGAGTTTGGCGGGTCGATTGGTCTCATCTTCGCCTTTGCCAACGCGGTGGCCGTAGCCATGTACGTGGTGGGGTTCGCCGAGACCGTGGTGGAGCTGCTCAAGGTGTGTGATGTCATAATGTTCAGACGACTGTAGGAGGAAGTATTGTGTTGACCGTACGCTCATGATAGACTCTCCTGTCGCACTCAGGATCACGCTGCCCTCATGGTGGATGAAATAAACGACATCAGGATCATCGGGTGCATCACGGTGGTGGTGCTGTTGGCCATATCAGTGGCTGGGATGGAGTGGGAGGCCAAGGTGAGAGATGGACAATGATGCTCGCCAGTCTGTCGGCTTGTTGCAGTAAAACGTCCAGCCAGAGCTTTAATCGGTTTAATTCTTCTGTCCCCGCAGGCTCAGATTGTTCTGCTCATCATCCTGCTGGCAGCCATAGTAAACGTTTTTGTAGGAACGTTCATTCCCGCAACCACTGATCAGAAAACCAAAGGCATCTTCAATTATGACTGTAAGACACCCCTCTCCGAACTAATGCACGTCTTCACCACACAAACATTTAACTCATTTAACAAAAAAAGATTTGACTCATTCACCTTATTTTCTTTCTCCCTCTCTGTTTCTCTTCTTTCTTTTCCCCCAGCGAAAATATTCTTAGAGAATTTTCCGCCAGATTTTCGAGGGCCCGAGTCATTTTTCTCAGTGTTTGCCATCTTCTTCCCTGCTGCAACTGGAATCCTGGCTGGAGCTAACATCTCTGGAGACTTGAAGGTAGCTTTTTCATTCAGAGGTCATTGTGTGCATAAGAATCATGAGCTGCGTTAGTACACAGGTTTCTGTCTTTCTTTTTTTTTTCTGCAGAACAAATACTTTCACTTTTAATACTTTAAGTACAGTTTGCTGATAATGCAAAGTCTTGCTTAAGCAGGAATTTGAATGCAAGGTATTAGAGTATTTTTACATCGTTGTATTGGTACTTTTTCACCTTTTTATTCCCAAAGAGTGCACAATAACCAGCACCAATGGGTAAACATGCAAACGTAACACTGAGTACACCGAGTTTCTTCATATCCTCCATCCCTTTCCTCCACCTCCGTACATCCTAGTAAACAAAACAGACAAACAAGCAAAAAAGTGTGCTTAAATATATTTCTGACTGCACTAAAAACAAAACAAAAACAGTGACAGAATTGTAAGTGACAGTAGCTTTATATGTCTACAATTTATGGTGTGGCTATATCCGTGAAGGCTCAAGGGCAGAAAACGTCCAAGTCCATCATTGATCACCTCTTGAAAGGTTTTCCAAGTCAGAAAATAACCATGGTCCTTGAGAATTTTTTCGCTCCAGGGTTAATGATACTTGGTACAGGGACAGCTCAAAGTCAGAGATATATAGAAATAACACTCTGCATTAATTTTGATCCAACCGAGAATCTGATTTAGTGAATCAATGAACCGATCACTTTGCTAAAACAGATGCATAAATATTCCTTCTTTAGTTTTACATCAAGGACAGTTTGGTGAATTATCTTTGGAAATTTTATGCATCTAGATAGAATTTATGGATAAATTTAAAACTTCCTTCCTAAGAATGTTTAGTCTGTATTCTTATCTAAAACCATCCCTAGATCTTTTCCAGAAATCTTTAATAGAGTTGGAAAAGAGGAATGACCTCCTTTAAAAGAATATAATATCATGTGCTTATTTTAGCTTTAATTGTAATCAAGGATATTAAACTCCACCAGACTTTTAAACAATCTAAAATGCTCTGCGAGAAGTAATAAATTGTGTGACAAGTTTTTTTTTTTTTGCAAAATAAATTCAAATACCTTGTTAAAATGGCTTGCATATAGCTCTGCACCTTGCCTTCATTTAATATTCAAGGTTTCGTTAATATGCACATAGTTCCCGCCCTCTCTCCACACACACACCAACCCCCAACCCCACTGCTACCTCTAAGTAGCTGCTGCTGGCTTCTCCTCTGTTTTGCTAGCTCATCACGGTAACTATCTACATCCGGCTTCTCCTCGATTAATGTGATTGGTTCCTGAGCTTTATGACGTCATATGCCCAGCCTGGCTGAATGCGTTTTTTTTTTTTTGTTTTTTTCTTTTTTTGAGACTGCCCTTTCTCACTGCAGTTTCAAAACAAGACATGATGTTTACTGCTTATTTTACTCCTGATAAGTCTTGTAACACATGAAAAACACCACCTGGACATGTTAACAAGGTTAAAGATGTGATTTTTGCTGCAAGTATAAAATAATCCAAAACTCAACTTATTTTCAGTGTGTAGGTTTCTAAACAAAATGTTGGAGGTGAAAAAAAACCACTGCATTAGTGTTGGTATAGGAGGCATTTTTACTGTAATAATTTACATTTTTAAGAATCATTTTTTTTACTGAGTAAACAGTTTTCTTCTGTAATGTGACATGTTTAAGAACAGAGATGTTGTTTTACAGGATCCCCAGGGAGCCATACCTAAAGGTACCTTGCTGGCCATCCTGATAACTGGTGTCACCTACCTGGGTGTGGCCCTCTGTGTCTGTAAGTACACTTGTCCATGAAATGCAGTGAGAAACTTTACAAATTTTACATTTGTGTTTTTCATATAAAACACACACGATACAATACGATACAATATAGATACAATACGATACGATACAATACTCAGTCCTTTATTGTTGTAGGTATATTTGTCTTGGACTGCACAGATGCTGCACACATGTATCTGCATTTTTATTGATAGCATGAAAAAACAAAACATTAACAAAACAAACACATAAAAACACATACTGTAGCAAATTATTTGCGTCTTTATTATTTCTGTGAAGTTGGTTGTTATTCTGAAAAGATCCTAATCGATGCATCTGTTTTTCTCTCTAATCGATCAGCTGCCACTGTTGTCCGTGACGCCACCGGAAACTTAACTGATTTCATTAACAGCACTACTGGAGTGGACTGTACCGGCAGCTTTGCACCAGCCGCTTGTGAGCTCGGCTATAATTTCTCCTCCTGTGCAACTGAAAAATGCGACTTCGGCTTGATGAACAACAATCAGGTACGCAATCTTTTAAACTCTAATCTGCACAGAAGAAGACCTTTTTCTCCATCTCTAACACTCTCCTGTCCTCACCTCTGGTTCAGGTGATGACCATGGTGTCTGGCTGGGGTCCCCTCATCATCGCTGGAACGTTCTCAGCCACCCTGTCGTCAGCTCTGGCTTCCCTTGTCAGTGCACCCAAAGTCTTCCAGGTCAGTAACTCGCCATGTTTTTCTACAGCCAGATTATTTCTCCTAATACCTGAAAACAAAAGTCAACTGAAGCTCTTTCTCTCCTCAGGCCCTGTGTAAAGACAACATCTACAGTGTCCTGCACTTCTTCGCCAAGGGACACGGCAAGAACAATGAGCCAATCCGTGGCTACGTCCTCACATTCCTTATTTCTGTGGGCTTCATTCTCATCGGTCAGTTCAGTTGTCCATCATGGCCTCCTAATGTGAAGCTAAGGTCTGTTTCCCATTGACCAGTTTGCAGAAAATAACTTAAACTTTAAAGGGGTTTCTTTTTGTCTTCGTAGGTAATCTCAACATCATTGCTCCGATCATCTCAAACTTCTTCCTGGCATCTTATGCTCTCATCAATTTCTCCTGCTTCCATGCATCCTACGCCAAGTCTCCAGGTGGGTCCCTGCAGACAAAGTAGCTAATTAAATAGATGCACAATATGGATTTTTCTTTTCAGCTGACATGATAACCGATAATTACCTGCTTCTCATGGCCAGTACCAATAAGATGACCGATAATTTCACATTTTGTATTTAATAAAGGTTAATATGTAGTGAGCAAAGATGGATGATTTAATATTCAACAGCTCTGACCAAATCAAATGTAAATGACAACAAAAACAAAGAACAGTTCTGACTCTTCAAATGTACATTTGTTTTTCTCTTTGTACATCAAAAAAATTCACCAATATACTTTGGCTTTTGCTGAGAATTTTGCTTAAGAATTAAAATTAAATGCTTTCGCAGCGCACAGAAACTGTTATTTCTTCCTTGCTAATTTTACAATGTTGGTGTGTAGAGTTAAACATTTTTTTAGATAAATTCTTTAGTAAATTCCTCTTTTTGTTTTTTAAAAAGGTTAAAACACTTCTTACCTGTATGCCTACTTATTGTGAAGGGAGGAAGATAGTTGTATGTAATGCTACATGAAGGCTGAGGGAAAGTGTGCTTGTTGAACTGCAGGGATTTTGTTATTAAAAAGTTGCAAAAATGAAGATGTTTCTTTATGGTTCATTTTGTTGGTGCAACACTTTGACATAATCTGTCCTTTCAGATATTACTATAGCTGATATTTATTGGCTATAATTTTATTATTTGAATAATAAATAACAATATAAATTCCCCATTTTTTGCTGGTTCTTTATCAGCCCTGATATTTAGTGTGCATCCCTACTTCTAAAAGAAAAAGTTTCAATACAACATGTCACTGTTAATGGGTAATTTTTTATCGAGTGTGCTTCCCATCACTTGTCCAGCAGTCTGCAGTTACTAAACGTGATCTTTCTTCTGTCACGATTTTCCCAGGTTGGAGACCTGCTTATAAATACTACAACATGTGGCTGTCCCTGTTGGGCGCTTTGCTTTGCTGTGTCGTCATGTTTGTGATCAACTGGTGGGCCGCTCTGCTCACATACGGCATTGAAATCCTCCTTTACATTTATGTCACAGTCAAGAAGCCAGGTGAGCCGTGTGTGTGCATGTTTTGGAAGTACAGTCACGATGCCTGCATGGTAGAACTAAACTGTTCTGACTCTTCTTTTCTCTCCAGATGTGAACTGGGGTTCGTCAACGCAGGCGGTGACGTTTGTGAGTGCGGTCAGTAACGCTCTGTCTCTGGCTGGTGTGGAGGATCACGTCAAGAACTTCAGGTAAACTGCATCACTGTGGATGGAAATATATAATTCAAAGCAATACAACTTGTTCTCACAGTAGTGAAACATTAAGGGACAGTTCACCCCAAACTCAGAAACACATTTTTTTTTCTCTCTGGCCTGTAGTGCTATTTATTGTCTAGATTTTTTTTGATGTGAGTTGCAGTGTTTTGGAGATATCAGCAGTAGGGATGTCTGCCTTCTCTCAAATATAATGGAACTAGATGGCACTTGGCTTGTGGTGCTCAAAGCTCAACAGCAACATATTTGCAGCAATGATGACCGAGTCACTCAAGATAATGCAGTGAGCACCAAATGGGTTTTCAGCACTGATTTCTGGTTGGAAACTGGTTGATATTTGGTCTGAACGTGTAAGACCTCTCTTTTAGGTTGGAAGACAGGCAATATTGATCAGTGTGAAGGTATTTCTCCAAAGTCAAATCTGGTTTACGCAGAAATGTATTTCAGCGCATTTAATGTGTCATATAAAATGTCATAAATACGGACTATATAGCCTGTGAATAGCAAGAAGCTTCCAGGACAGTGTGATGGGAGAAGTTCTTATGTAAAATAAGAAATTGCACTTAGTGCTGTAGCCTAACACACATATGCAAATACCTAGGCATGTTGGTGACCGCTTTGACGATCCCAAGATATTTGCACCAGGGCGTATTACAAAGACATTTAAGTGATGAGGAATGTGTTGGTGGATAAATGAGTTAAATGCAGGTTTTTAACCCAGGTTATAAGGGTTCAAGTCCTGAGGTTGGCAATATTTTCTCTGACTTCCTACTGAGACATGTGGGTACAGTTTCTTATTCTTCTGAGAAAATTAACTTTTGAAACAATTCTGAACGTCCATAGTCATGATTTAAACATAATTTCCTCAGGAAAATGCTCACTGGGAATCCACACACCTTGCTATGTGCAGTTTTAATGAGGAACTATTTTCTTTCTGTAGTAGACAGAAAGTAGTTCCAGTAGAAAGACATTAGTCCCTACATGGCTTCTTCTTCTTGGATCTTGAGTAGCCGGGCAACTCACACAAAAATAATGTAGATGGATAAATAACAACAGACAAAAGGAAAAATAAGTATTTTTGATTTTGTATTGAAGTGTCCCCTTAAAATCAAAGGGCATTTTCAGAATTCTAAAGCACAGAGTGACATTGAAACACGTTCTTGTTTCTTTCTCAGGCCTCAGATGTTAGTGCTGACAGGTTCATCGCGGAGCAGACCGGCTCTCCTTGACCTGGCTCACGGCTTCAGTAAGAACTACGGACTCTGTCTCACCTGTGAAGTCTTTGTGGTAAGTTTATATCGTGTCATCTCATTATTAGCAAATGCAAAACAATGGATATAACCAAAGCGGCACACACCCCCAAATTCCCCCCAAATCTTTATTTAAATATCAACCTTCTATTCAAATCATGATTTGCATATCAGGCAAATTTAAATTGTGCAGAGTGCAGACTTCACATGCAGGGGATGGTCAGGAGAATATCAAGCAGGGATGAGGGGAATGCCAACAGTCTGGATACCTGAGACTAAAGTTTAGGGTCAGTTGTGTCCTCTGAATATGAAACACACTCATGCAAACGCTTACATGCAGCTTTATGTTGTGATTTCTTTCAGGGACCGAGGTCAGAGGCCCGGGAAGAGATGAACGCTGGCATGGAGAAGAACCAGCTGTGGCTCAGGAAGACCAAACGCAAGGCCTTTTACGCAGCTGTGGCCTGTGAGGACTTCAGGCAAGGAGCCGAAAGCCTGCTGCAGGTCAGTGTGGTCGTGGTTTACAAAACATTTTCTTCAGCTGAAAAGAAAAAAAAAACCAAAGTGACCCAGAAAGACACACTCGATTAATGATTTAGCAGATTTAAACGGTGCAGAAACAGCTTTTATTGTCCCGTTTCTTCCTCACAACCACAAGTATCTATTGCCGTGTTATGACTCTTGCCTGAACTTGTCTTGAGGATCTGACCGGGACATTAGTGCAGGAGGAGGAAGAGGAGAGAGTTAATGAGGAGCAGAAAAACAGTCTTATGGCTCTGGCTATCGCACTTTGGAGATAAGGCCCCGGTTCATTGTCAGGATTGCTTACTTCAAACGGCACAGGAGATTAAAAGCTATAATTGATTAACACTGCATTGGATGAGTCCCCGCAGACAAAGAGAGATCTGCTGAGTGATCTGGTCATAATTTCTGGCAGTAAAACAGCTTCGCAGCCGTCTCGTCTAGGACGTTTTGAAACTTTTTTGGAGATTTTCTTTCCTTTTTCAGCTATTGAGGAGCCAGGTTTTACAACTGCAGGGTAACACAGTGCCTTTAATTAACTGATTTGCGTTTTTTTATCTTTTGCGTCATGAGCGTTGTGCTTTTTGTGCTTACAGGCGTCTGGTCTCTGGCCGTATGAAGCCGAACACATTAATGATGGGATTCAAGAGGCACTGGAGGACTGCAGGCGCAGAGGCAGTGCAGAGTTATGTGGGAGTCCTGCAGTAAGTCACAAATAGACACACATAAGCACGCATGACAATAATGTATTAAACATAGGTAGGAGATATTTATGTTGAAATGGTGTTCTCATTCTCTTTTCCTTTCTGACAGCGATGCGTTTGACTTTGAGTACGGGACAGTGGTGATGAGGATGAACGAGGGGCTCGATGTGTCGCACATCGTCGAGGCAGAAGGTCAGTATGAAAAAAATGGATTTTAGTCTTGTGAAGTACCTGCAGAAACCCTGAGTATGACAACAATTGTGTTTTCTTTATTGTGCTTTTGAAACAAGCTGCCATGGTAGATTAGATAGAAGGAAGAAAGGAGAAAAAAAGGAAGAAAGAAATGCCATTTACTGATGTGTTTTTAGATACAGAGAAAACCTCTTGCAGTGATTACGCCTGTAGAAGGTCAAATTGATCAACCAAATATAACCTAATTGTTTTGATGTTCTTTATTTCTCATGCAGACGACCATATAATTGACATTTATATATTTATCACATGAATATGAAGTAATGAAACAAACAGCTTCGCTATTTACCTACATTAGCTTTGAGGCATGTACGTTTTTCATTGAGAGAAAATGACCGTCTTTTTATTTTCAGGCATAAAGTTAAAAAAAAAAAGGCAACAGCATTTGTAGGAATGATTCTGTCCCAAACTTTGATCCATACAAGCGGTTCAATCAATGTAACCGTGATCACGATCGCAGTTTCCTCAGTAACAAAATACAGAAAGAGGTTTGACTGTTTTATTTTTTGTTTTTGTAAGATTTGTTTATTTAAAGATACATAAAGTATATAAACATTGCTAATCATGTATGAAAAAAATGATTTAAAAGCAAGGAAAAGGTAAACAAATATACTTGTAATAAAAGATTAATTATAAACATAGTTACGATACATCAACTTAAATATACAAGTAAAATATTAACGACATAATGCCAGATACTATGACATATTACTAAAGGTTTAACAAAAGTAATACTCAACAGCTGCTCTGCTCCTGGTTGAACTTTTACTGTCACAACAACTCACAGTAACTGATAATAAAATACAACATCTAATATATAATAAAAACCACAGATAAGCCAGGGCACTTTGTTCTGTAGATTACCAAGTGTTTATAAAGGTCAGATAGTTGACAGATGATACTGCATTCACGTGCTCCTCGGATTTTCTTCCGACTTCGGTGTGTTCATGAGTTTTTAACTTGTAAAAACTCCTGAAGTTGCTCATTTTTTATTCTGGAAGAAATGTAACACAGTAAGGTTTAGAGTACTATTTTGCACTTTTATCTAAACACCTATTTACATAAGAACTTCATTTTAATATTAAAAGATCATTACAATATATTATAATGTTAATATATGTATAATATTTTACTATTGTGAACTGTAGATTGAGCATCAAGTTTCTTTCTACTTGCCAACCCTCCATATTTTCCTGTGTCCCGTGTTTCTTTGCCCTCTCCCTATTTCCCTCCCTATTTAAGGGTTTAAAGGAAAGGGGCATGCAATTTTTTAAATCTGGCACATCAGTTTTCTTTTAGGAGCAGGGCAAAAAGTAAATTAATGAAAGAAAACTGAGGAATATTAGTTTATGTCAGAGATTCATGCAAGTTCACGCTAGGAAGAAGAGAGAAGAAGAGGAATTATTCTGTATTCTTCCTGAGAATTAAAAGTCAAATTAAAAGTATTCATCAAGTATTCATCAAAAAATGCTGTGGCAGTGTACTTATCATTTTGTTATTTTCATTCTTTAAAAGTCACCGGAGCGCAGGAAACAAAGTCTCTCAAATTTTTTGGCACTGAAATTCACCTTTATTAAGGTCTCAAGGTCGGCAGGTATGAGTGGTGGTTGGATCCAACTCATAAATCTTAGTTTAGTTAAAAGATAAAAATAAAAAAGAGAGCAAGAGAGATGAAAAGTTCAGTATGAGGATGTGGAAAATGTTTCATAATATTATATATGATATAAACACTGATGCTTTGAAAGCACAACATTTGCCTAATTTAACCTGACTTCCAGTATAAACCACACCCACTCCTGGTCTTCTATCCGAATACAGAGACAGATAATGCTGGTTGAACAGATACAGATACAGATAATGACTCTCTGTGCATCTCTAGCTAAAACAATTACCAGTTTGCGGTTGTGCCTCTGTAGAAATCTTTACAATAACACAGATAATCCTAACTAATGTCACACATATTGACAATGATTACGTGTTTATCATAAACCATAAATCTGCTTCTGTCTTTCAGAGGAGATGCTGAAAGCAGCGATGGAGCAACAGGCACTGGAGAACGAGATGATGCCGAACGGAGGCAAAGCGAAAGGACTGTTCAGGAAGTCCAGAAACTCCTCTCAGCAAGTGCTCACGACCAGAGGTATCTCAGTCTGGAGGTTATTTCTCTCTGTTACAATCTTCCCTGACATTTGAGAAAGGTTTCAATCTAAGCTTTTTAAAGCAAAGGTTGCATCAAAAGATGAGCGTGATCTTTAAATATGTGGAGAGAGGGAGGTATCTATCTCACTCTCCGCCACACACACACACTCTCACATCTCCGCTGAGATAACACACATTTAACAAATGAAACCAAAGACACACATCTCTTTTTTTTGGAAACTTCTCCACACTCCCATTGAGATATAATTGAATCAAGCGCTCCCACTAAAGATGTCTCTGAGGGTGTAATCCAATAATATGGTCCCTTTCGTTCCAGTTTGAAGAGCATCTCTTAAGAGCAGCCCTTTAACCCAGACAGCAGAGGGTGCTTGCAGCCGCTCACTCAATCTGTCTCTGTCTGTACATCTCCACACACACACACACACACACCAGTGAGCTGCATCTTGGCAGGACTGCGCTGGTCATTAGTATGCAATCTGGATCGCACTCATTGGAACATTAAACCTGAGAGATGGCTGTTCCTGCTGATGTAGAGTCAGCTCTTAATGTTGATTTGCACTAGTTTTCCCATCCAGCTCAACTCTCCGCACTCGCTTGGTGAATTACTTCCCCTCCCACTGTTCCCCTCCGTCATCCGCTTCTCATTTCTCCTGTTTTTTTTTTTTTTTCTCTCTCTTTCTCAGTGTCAGTGTGCGGCCCACCGCCCCCGCAGGTTGCCAAGATGAATGAGAAGCTGGTGGAGGCCAGCGCTCAGTTCAAGAAGAAACAGCCTAAAGGCACCATTGATGTGTGGTGGGTGTTTGACGATGGAGGTAGGTGTTGATTCCCCCCAGGCTGCCTCCTCTTGTGCACCTCCTCCGCCTATAGATCGTAACAGATACGTGCAGAGACACACATCACAGCCTCCCTGACGCTAATGCAGATAAATGCAGATAGAACTGCTTGATGCGCTATCTATTATCTTCTATCTTCTTATACATATACCGTTTCAGCCATGCTCACAGCTGAACGTACACACAGCCTGAAATGAAGATGTAATTGCCTCTACCACACTTCTAGCAAGAAAAAGGTTATTATCATCCTGCAGAATCACCCCCTTTTTCAATCTGGTTGAATGATGTGATGTTTCTAGTTTGGAAAAAATAACATTATCTCTTAGAAGAGCCACAGATGGTTTTTTTTCAAGATCTGGAGAAGATTTATTTAGCACATCAACAGATTATTTTAGTGCCAATGTCTACCAGAGAGGGTAAATTTAAATTGACAAACTGAATATTTCTAGTAAATCTCAGTGTCCCTTCTACTTACCTTGCTTTTTCTGTGAGAAATGAGGTGAAATACTAAAATATGAACAACTATTTGATCACATCACCGGGTAAAAATCATCATTGAACCTTACAAAGATCAAAACCAGGCCCTTTATAGCCGAGTTTTCTTAAAGTTCTGCTGTTTGTCTGGTCAAATTAGCAACTGTAATCTAAGTATGACGTTACAGAGCGTCAGGATCTCACGGGTTCCCCCCGTTCATCCTGCAGATGCCTCATGTCTGTGTCCACTTTTGTCTTCTTAACAACTCTTTTTTTTTTTTTTCTGATGTTACTTTCACACTGGAACACCCCCTCAGTCGGACCGCACGGCAAAACATCCTGCAACATGGCTGCTTTTAGTAGGGGAAAACTGCAAAACTAGAAGTGAAAAATAGATTATCTGTGTAAATTTAAGGCAGTCGAACTCGACCAAAGACACAGTAGTCTGTGGACATTGACATTTGGCCAGGAATCGGGTGTCCTGTTCCAGTTGTTTCTGTGAATTTCAGCAATCCACTTGCTTCTTTTTTCTTCAGCTTATGGCAGTTTGTATAAAGATTGCTCCGTTTTCTGGCATTCAAGCTGCCACTCAGTCGTCTTTTTGCCACTCAGTGGGTCCAACTGCAGTGACTTCGTCTACTGTGACATCACGTGCACAACAATGTTTAACTCCTCTTCAACCTCCCCTTTTTTCTATCTTATTTTATTTTTTATGTTTTTGATTTTTCTGTGCTTGTTTGTTTTTCCTTGCTCTTTTTTTTTTTTTTTTTTTTTTTTTACAATTTCTTGAGTTGTGATGTGGTGCTTAAATATGGTGATGGGGAAAAGGCTATTTTGTACCAATAAAAATAGTTGTCAGAAAAGCTACGCCCGAACAATAATATAAAACGAAACAAAAAGAGGGAAGAGATGGTTATCTAGAAGTCATAAATGTAAACAACACTCAATAGTTCCTCTACATGATGCTTCACACAAAGACAACATTCAGAGGGATAGTTTGGATTATTTAAAGCAGGGTAGTATGAGGTACTCGTCTGTAGTCAGTGTATGTATGGAGTATGGGTGTGGCAAGCTAAGCAATGTTCTGCTGTGGACAGGGTCTGCAGCAAAACCTATTTTAGCCACCTAAAAAATTTAAGCGTACGCTATATTTAGAGTATTTTCACCACTTTACCTTGCCATCAGATAGCCTTTTCTGATGGAGAACCATTATATAAGAAAAACAAAAGCGCCTCGCTCTCTCTAAAGCAACCAAACTTTCAGTAATTTTACCTCTGTGCTGTAAAGTTTAGTTCAGATTCACTCAAGTCACACAATAACACAAAGACCAGCAACTCCTGTGTTCTGTGAAGTAAACAAGCTATAAAACATCAATTTGACGTTGGAAAACGCTGTCTGACAGCGAGGTACAATAGTGAAAATATTCTAAATATAGCCTCTATTTAAGCTGATATTGATGCTGATATTTTTTTTTTTAGGTGGCTAAAATATGTTTGGCTGCTGACCCTGTCCACAGCAGTGAATTTCTTAGATATCAGTACCTCACACAATCCCACTTCAATTAAATCAGAACTATCCCTTTAATGAATTTTTGAGATCTCCTGGTGACAGACAGATAAATTGAGAGGTGCAAATACATATGTGAAATATAAATAAACCTGTATTCTATAATAAAAACCAACTGGATTCATTGGTGTTACAGTAACAAGTGTATCTCTTGTCTCTCAGGCCTCACGCTGCTGCTCCCCTACATCCTCACCACCAGGAAGAAGTGGAAGGACAGTAAATTAAGGATCTTCATCGCAGGGCAGCCCGGACGCAGTGAGCTGGATAAGGAGGAGTGAGTAAAAAAAAACAACAAATTAATGTTTCGATATCAATTATAGCTTAATGGGAGGAAAGTTAGATTGAGCAAATTAATGAAAATTCATGAGCCAACAGCATCACTTCACGGGAGATGTTATTTAGCATTAACTGAAAATAATAACCAACATTTACATGAAAGTTAATCAGTGTGTGATCATCTGTCCTGCAGGATGAAGTCTCTGCTGAAGAAATTCAGAATTAACTGCACTGACATCAATGTCATTGATGACATCCACGTCGCGCCGCGCTCTGACAGGTAACTGCATTTTATTTTTAGCTCCAACAGTGACAGCAGACCAGATGGTGCGACAGTAATAGCACCATTTAATCACTTTATACTGTCTGCATATTATATGATTAAAAAAGGCGAATATTCTCCACATTCAGCTCATGCTCTTACCTGTTTTCCTCCAGCTTGAATAAGTTAGAGGACATGATTGAGCCGTTCCGCCTCCACGAGGACACTAAAGACTCAGCTCAGGTTGAAGCCATGCGGAGAGAGCAGCCCTGGAGGATCACTGACGAAGAGCTGAGCACCTTTGAGGAGAAGGTAAAACCACTAAGTTAAGACTTTATATACAGAGCAGACATTATTCGACCTTTCTTAAGCCCCGCCCCTTTTGCTTTGTGCTCCAATAGCAATTAAGCAAGCTTGGTAACCAGTAGAACCTCGGTCAACTCTCTCCTTTCCTGTTTCCTGTACTTAGATATGCCGTGTGCTCGGCTCATCTATGTTGAAAATATGTCTATGACGAAATCAGATTTTCACTACGGTTGTCGTGGCCAAAAGAATTCATAATAATATTATCATGATATCGACAGAAAATTCTAAAAATAATAATGCTGTCAGTCAAATTCATCTGACTGCGTTTATTGTGCGTTTTCTTCTTCGTTTCTTCTTCTTTGTTTAAAAACAAAGTATGTTTAAGAGGCCCTGGATTATTTACACATTATCATGTGTATCGTATATTATTAACATGATATTAATAATCATGTTTGTAAACATCATGGTATATCGCGGAAAAGAAAGGAAAAGAAAAACAAATTTTGAAAATGGTTGAAAGATGTTGCTGGGGGGCCTGTAAAAGCAGCACAGTCACATCTAAAGTTATGTAATGTTAGCAAAATGCTAGCTAACTAGCTATCTAAGACTTAATATAGATTAGTTACCTGGTTAGCTAGTGTTTTGCAAACATTAGCTTTAAGATGTAATTAGCTAACCAAAGTTTGATGCAGATTAGGTAGCTGGCTCAACTGTTATTGGCACACAGCGCAAAAAGTGGCGGGACTTAGGAAGGGTCAACAGAGTGCTGCAGGGATGAAATATTTTTGTAGGCCAACCTGGAAGTCAACATGGCTCTGACTAGTGTTCGGCATGATGAGATTTAATGTCCGTGAGAACCACTCTAGTCTCATTTACCCACTTGTTAACAACCACCTTTTTAAGACATGTAAAAGCTTCAGATTTCATGAGTGGGGATTAAATGTCATATTTTATGCCGTATAACAAAATGTGAAAATCTTTTAAGTCTGCGTTAACCACAGATCTTATTTCAGGCAAATAGCTAAAAACCCATTCAAAAAAAACCCACTGACTTTGCTAGATAATGTCTGGGTTTTAAGACTATTTCTACAGCAGCATTATCTATTTGTCTGATTTGGAGGTGACGTCTTAAACAGCTAAATTTCATTTCAGTTCAGTTACAAAAATGACTGCTTCTGTTTTACAGACCAACCTCCAGGTACGACTGAACGAGCTGCTTCAGCAAAACTCCAAATCAGCCAACCTGATCATTGTGTAAGTACCTCAATAACACTGAGCTGCAAAGCTTAACCCAGTGTGTGAAAGAACAGCGTCTAACATACTCTGTGTACCTTTACCCCCCCGCCCCTGCAGGAGCATGCCCATTGCTCGTAAAGAATCCATCTCCGATTTCCTCTACATGGCCTGGCTGGACATTCTGACAAAGGACCTTCCACCCACCCTGCTCATCAGAGGCAACCACAAGAGCGTTCTGACGTTCTACTCCTGAGCACCTCGCAGGCTGAACATTAGAGTACAGGTAGCTGTGAGGGAAATAGCGATGGACGACGTTCATGAAGAGAACCAGAACCTTTGGATGTTGTTATTCAGTTCTCCAGACCGACACCACAACGCAACACAAGCATTTTTAGCTAAATCCTAATGTGGGCATTCACACTCCAGGTGCTAAGACAAGAAAAATTCAGAAATATTTAACAAAAGGAGTGGCCAGCTGGTGAATTTGACGAAGGTATAATAAAAAATTAATTTTCAGTCACAGCTAAACCTTGTTAATATTTTACCATTAACCTGTTTTATCAGTTTTTCTGGTATGTGCTGCTTCACGATAGCTTGTGTCATGTCACTCTGAGTCCTCTAAAAATGCATTTCTGACATTGAATTTGTGAGTGTCAAACAGTCTGAATGTGAATTTAGGGGGCAAAGTTTAAGCTCTTTGCAACAATGAACAAGTGCAGGGGGGAAATGCTGTTTTTATACTCAGATATGAATTAAACCAAAACCAAATAATTTGGCGTCAAATCACACGTCTTCCAAACTCAATCAGATCAGTCCAACGCACAAAGACTCAGGCAGAGATACTTTCAATAGTTACACTGAATGACCGCGGTGCCTGCTGCTGTAAAATAAATGTATATAGTAGATGTCTGAATCCGCTAGAGGATATTTGCTGAGCGACTAAAAAAACTTTCATAAATGATCAACAGCATCCGTTCTTTTTATGGTTTGATTCTTTTTTTTTTAAAACATTCTTTGATATTCACAGAGTGTAAAATACCCTGCTATTATTAAACTGTTTACCTGTTCCACATGACACTGTTTAAATGTTTTTAATGTTACTATCACAGAACACTTTTTGGTTGAGGAAAATTGAGTGAAAATAAAAGATTGTAAAGCCAATTCTTCTGTGTATTTTAGGCTATTGTCTGTATTCCTATTTAAATACATGATTGTGATTACCTGAAATAAAGAATTAATAAAAATTTGAGCAGTTCTTGTTCTTGTCTCTGTTGTTTATTATTAGGTGACTTGCACATTACTTGAGTATTTTAATTTGTGAAACTATACTTTCAATTATAATGATTGTTGTTGCAACATAACACACTACGGTTTTACATGTAAAACACAAGTATAAAGTGAACGTACATGAGATATTTACACCAGCTTCTACAGCTACAAAATATATGATTTCACTCCATTTTAAAGACTCTGGGGATATCTGGTATGGCCAAATCACTTCAGTCACATTATTGGAAACAAATGGATTTGTTTTTAATGTAAAAGGATTTATAAATGATTTTTTAGAGTTAGAGGTAGGGCTGGGCAATATAGCTGAAAAATGTATCACAATAAAATGTTTGATTTCAGTCGGTATTGATAAATATAATGACCTGTTAACTAATAAAAGATACCAGGAGAAAAGGGCTCAACCAAGTTATTTTGAATTTAACCCCCTCACTTTGCATTTAATCACTTTATTTATGTGCGTCACTCATATCACGCTCCATTATCAATGCTGTTTATGAGCCAGGGTGTATTTGTATGAATGCATTTAAGTGAAATGATTGAACATTAAATTAAACAATTTTCTTATTGCTATTGATGAAGTGTCTGCTGCAGTTATATATTGTTATTGTTGTATCGCCCTGGTCTAGTTAGAGGTGATGTATGCACATCTTGAATGTGAATTTAATGATCAATATTTTGAAGGGCAATGCTGACTTATTCCCAATGGGGGGCAGCAATGGACTTGAGATCTTATCTGACTGTACTGAGGTAAAATGATTAAAAAGGAGCTTGTTGCACACTTGAATGGATTTGGCGTGCCGTTAGTTTATATTAGGATTAGATTATATAATTACATAAAGAGCAACATGAATTGTTTTTGAGTGACTTTTAGTTATTGATTCTGTTCCATTATCAGAAAGTGACTATTAAGTACTAATTTACGAGGAAACAATGCCAGTATGAGCTCAGCCAAAAGGGACTTTGTGTTCTAGATATACACACATCCATATGCCCGGTGAAAATTAATCATTAACAGGGTTCCCACTCTTTTGTTGACATAGTTTTCCAGGATTTTTCAAAGATATTTTCACTGATGATCCATCTGGTATGAAAGACAGGGATCACACCTCATGCAAATATGTCTCTCTCTGTGGAAGTCTCGTTTAAATGTCACTCACTCCTGTAACTCGAGGACAAATGTTACAGAGACATTACTACTTTTACTCTCCTCACTGTAATATGTTTAATTTCTTGCCTTGTTTTAATGGTGTTTCAATATGTTATGATATTTTTGTTTAATAGTATTCCATCATTGTATTTTAATTTTGTTTAATCCCTTTGTGCTCTATGCTTGGCAAGTGCTATGAAAATAAATGTAACCATTATCATGATTTTTAATTTACAGCCAGTTGCTTTTGTCTTATGAATTACATTAAGCATTGCTGCCTGAACACCAATAACACGTAACAATTTTGCCTGCTGACAAGTCTAAACTGGATTTTACAAACCTAAATGTGTGTGATTCAAAGTTAGAGTAGAGTTTTGTTAGGATCAGTACCTGCCACTGACTCTTTTCAGTTTATCACATAGGAAAATAGGAGAATAACAAAATAATTTTCCAGTGAATTTAACATTTTCACTCATTTTCCACATCATACCTAACCTGTCATATACTTTGTACTTTATACCTTCATTCTGCACCTCTTATTGTTTATTCTAATTATACCTTTACATATTTAACATTCTGTTTAAAATATGCGGCTTGCACTTCTGGTTAGACAACATTTCTTTGCCCCAGTTACTCGTCCACTGTGTATTGACAAGTTGAAAATCAATAATCAAAACAAATCAGACCATACAAAATACAATGGGTTGTATGTCCATATGACGCACAATAGATACATTTCTATGATTTCTATCAACATATCTATCCAAGCACGTTTTGTGTAACGTTGAAGTCATATTGTTTTGAATAGTGAGACGCTGCATGTTAGGGGGAGGAGGGGTGCAGTGCAGACACCTGAGAGGAGGTCGTGTCTAAAAGGGAACGCTTGATTTGCGAAACTCTCGCGAGATTTGTATATTGTGCACGTTGCACAAATTTATCATGTTTCATAAGGTTACAACATTACGCATAGACTCTTGGTATAAGTCGGGGGCAAACACAATTAGTTCAGCTGAGGGACAGATCATGTTCAACTCATTACTCTCGCGAGAGCTTTCGCGGGTCTGGGGTTCCCTTCTAGACGTCACCCACGAGAACACGTTAGCGTCTAGTTAGCTGTTCGCTTGCAGACGACGTTACCAAACAATATGACACGAACGCTGCAACGGCTCGGAGGTCTTCGGCTATGTTTTAACGCTGCTCCACGTTTCTTTGACCGGGAATTTCATATTCAGACGCTCGCTCAAAACAAAGGCAAGCAAGAAATGACGATGGATATCGTTACCAGTAGCAACATGTCGAGTGTTTATTGACGTTAGCTCTGCTAGCCCACCTAGCATTTCGTAACTGACCGTTCTCATTTTATTATGTGGCATTATAACTTGTCTGGCGTGTGCTGAACACGTCGACAACACCGACACTACATCTTTATTTTGGTGCAATGCGTAAGTAAACTGAGACTTAATATCTCTTGTTGTCTGTAACTCATTTTGTTGTGCTTTTATCAGCCTTTATTTTTTCTCCTTGGAAGTCACGGTTTGATACCAGCAACTCTCGCGAGAGCTTGATTTCACAGAGCTGCGTGGTGACGAAAGGGTTGCCATGGTGACAGAAAAAGAGCATCTTACCTTTTTTTTTTGCTGATGTATTAATTTAAGTGCTTTTCTTTCGATGCATTTATGTTATAACTGTTAAATAGAAACGCTTATAAGCTACTGAAGTTATTTTCACCTAATTTTGCGGCGTATGATAACTGTCTGTTTAAAATGACGTGTTTTAGAGGCGGGGCTAATTTGGCGCAACTTCCCAGCGCGGGAGATTCATTCAAATAATAGGACCGCCAAGAAACTGGAGCAGAAGCTTTGAGCGTTTTGAAGCTTGCAGTAGTCTGCTGTAGCTCTGTCTCGTTTATTTGTTTAGTGCACTTTAGGGTTTTTAACTGTAAAACATTTTGCCAACATGCCCGTCCTAGAAGTCACAGACGCTGCAGCAGTTTCTCCATCAAAGAGACCAAGGACAGAAACAAAGGCTGCAGAAGAGAGACCTGTCCTCAGGTTTGCTAAACTTTCTGAGCATGCGACTACACCTACCAGAGGCTCGTCTAAAGCTGCAGGATATGACCTCTACAGGTAAGTTTGACTTCAAATTAAAAAAAAAAGTTTGGGGTTCTGACTTAATGTGAGCAGCTTGCATCAGTCTTTCACACTGTGACCACATACTTTTAATAAAAGTTGTAAAAAAGTCAGATAAATTCGCTTGTGTTGTAAATTTCACTTCTGTTCAACCTTGTTAAAGTTTGTGTTTCTGCAGAGGTTGCATCTACTTACTTAACTTTGTTGTGTATGAAAATGTTATGAATTTAATGCCATGTAAACCAGCCGGCCTAACCTTAATTCTCTGTGTTGAAACAGTGCGTATGATTACTCCATTGGTCCTCTGGATAAGGCTATTGTGAAGACAGACATCCAGATAGCAGTTCCACATGGCTGCTATGGGAGAGTAGGTGAGTGTTTGACATGCTGATGCAACTCTGGCATGACTGTTTTTTTTTTTTTCTTCCTGACAGTTAAAGTTTTTCTTGTTGCATGTGAATTACGGCTGAGAGATTTTGAAAAAAATGTCTAATTATGACTATTATGACGGATATTGCAGTTTCCATATGATTAGCAATATTGGAGGGAATGATAATTTTTACATAATTATTCTGATTTATCTCAAATGATTGTAGTGTAATTTTTGCAGGGATCTGTACCAAACAGATGTTTTCTTAAGTCTGAAGGCCAGGACCTGGTCTGCAGCAAGAAAATATTTAATTTAAAATGGTATTTTGACACATATTTGGCCTTGAACAAATATTGCACCTCCTGCTATTTGAAAAGTGCAGTTGGCTGTATTGTGATTTTGATTAAAAACAGTTTCAGCCCTCAGGATTTTGTATGTTACAGCTTTTGCAGAACAACACCATAACTGTCTGTTTTCTTTTTTTTCCCTTCTCAGCACCAAGATCTGGACTGGCAGCAAAAAATTTCATTGATGTTGGTGGTGAGTCTTTACTTACTTGTCCTACTAATGAGAGTGCATGTGAGCAGGAAATGTTTCATCCCTTGTCATGTCAGCCATTTTAATTTCTCTGTGTCCTCCTCAGCTGGAGTTGTAGATGAAGACTACAGAGGAAATGTGGGAGTTGTGCTCTTCAACTTCAGCAAGGAAACATTTGAAGGTGAGTTGTGGCATCCTATACTATAGCATCACCTTTTTTTTTTATCAAAGATACCAACAATATTCATATTTCACCCCAATGTAGTCATTTTCTCTTTATCAACAGTGAGAAAGTGTCATTCACATTATGCATTTTGCAAAATTTTGAGTTTAAATCTGTCCCATCCCCCTGTGGGTTGTTATGAGATTCAACCGTTTGCTGGCAAATAATCACTCGTCAGATATAAAATGAGGTTACGGCATCTCCATACTAAAACTGCCTGCAATGTACATTATCCTTAGAGAACACAAAAGTGTCTAAAAATAATCTGAAAATAAAATAACTTTGTTTGAATGTGTAATGTTTCTTTTTACCTCTAATGAGTAGGAATACACAACAGTTAAAATATTGTTATCCACATTTGTTTAGAACTTACTGCATCTTGTGCAGATGTCATGAAAGTAATTTGAACATATTAAGACTGTGTGTGAAGCAGAGGTCTCATACTGTACTGTCATCTCAACCACTTCAAGTACTGCAAGAAAGCACAATACTTCTGAAAATTTACATTGTTGTGTCCATTACTAACATATTTTCGTCAAATTTAGCAAAAGATGCAAACAGAAATTTTTATACATTTTTACATACATCAGTTAGCTGCGTGCAGAACACAAACTTGGCAACTCTTCTGTCATTTAGAGTTTATATCCCTGATAAAAATGGCTCACTGAGCTTTGTCAGTTTATTCTGTGCTTTCATCAAATACTACAGGTTATGTTGTGAAATATAGCAGTTTGAGTCCCCTGATACAAGGCTAAATATATGAGGATCTTTCAGAACCAGTTGGTGGCACAGTTACACAATTTACATATTGTTTCATCTCCCGTTCCTCTTTTTAGTGAAAAAGGGCGACAGAGTTGCTCAGCTGGTGTGTGAGAGGATCTGCTACCCCGACCTGGTGGAACAAGATGTAAGTTTCAAGCTGAGAAACTGGAGCACAGTATACACACATATACACTTGGTTGCCAATTTATTAGGTACACCTAGCTAAAACTAATGTGGGGTGATACAACAGTCCTGCATTAAATCCTACATTCATGATGATTCTAATGTTGAAACAAACCATTTTAAAGAGGTGATTATTTAGCTTTATTACTTATTTTGTTCACCCCGTTTTTATCAATGAGGATAAATAACAAGGTGTACCAAATAAACAAGCAACTGAGTGGATATACCTTTTACACAGCGGCCATTTTGAGTTGAAACAGTTGGGTAAACAGGTGTTACCAATGATACTAATTACAGTTTGTTCCATTCAGGTCAATCAGGTTGTTGCCATTGTGCATGTTGCCTCACTGGAAAGGCTCTGTTAGTATCATTGGTAACACCTGTGTTTATCCTGCTATTTCATATCAATGCTGTGAAAAAGGTCTATTTTACCTGTTTCAAATACTTGTGCAGATATTGTCAGATATTTAATTGGATGTGTGGCCTCACTGCTGCAGGTTTTATTCCATGTTTATGTCATCAGATCTGTTTTAATAATTAAGTGAAAAATGCTTGGCTGTGTTCTTTCAGACGCTTGATGAGACAGAGCGTGGTGCTGGAGGTTTTGGATCTACGGGACGCAACTGAATGCTCCAAATACAACTGGAGTGGCGGTGGAGTGAAAGTGTGTTTGTTAAATGTATTGAGTAAAATGCAAATAAAGTTCTTTTTTTTTTGTACATTGGAGACTGGTGCCTTTACTGCAACGTCACCAACGTGTTTTTTTTGTCTGACCTTCCTCTCACCCTCAAATCAAAAATACATATTTTCCCCCTGGTCTGTAGTGCTATTTATCCATCCAGATTGTTTTGGAGATATCAGCTGTAGAGATGTCTGCCTTCTCTCAAATATAATGGGACTAAATGGCGCTCGCTTTGTGGTGCTTGAAGAGCCAATAAAAGAAGAAAAATTTTAAAAACTTGACAGCAGTGTCTCTCTCCAGAAATCATGACCCAATTACTCAAGATAATTCACAGACCAACTACTTTCTTTTTGCAGCAGAATCTACCAGAACTATTTTTCTTTTCTACTAGAAATAGTCTGATTATCTTGAGTAATCATAATTTCTGGAAAGAGACATCGCTATTCAGTTTTTCAAATGCTCCATTATTATTGGCGAGAAGGCAGACATCTCTATGGCCGATATCTCCCGAACTCTGCAACTCACACTAAAACAATAAAGATGGATAAATATCACTACAGGGAAGAGGAAAAATTGTATTTTTGCTTTGGGGGTGAGCTGTCCCTTTTAAAATGACAGAAGAAACACTGCACATTTTCTGTAATTAAACACCTAAAAATCTTCTCAGATGGGTGTCTTAATTCAGATCAGTTTAGGGACATTTAAATATTTGAGAACCACTGGTCAAACCCACCAAAAAGTCTCCACAAGGGGGCAGTGCAGGACAAGAATTGCAGCAGGTTAATGTGACTTTCACCAGCTCAAACATTCAGAGATCATGTTGCACCGTACTCAGGACACACACCGCTGGAGAATGATATCTAACGTAAAGCTAGCAGCTGTCCATTTAGCCCGTTGTTGCACTAGTGGTTCAACCTGGATGAAGGGGAAAGCACAGCAGTGAATACATATACACCAAAAAATATGTTTTTATTGTGAATTTACAACTAAACCCTCACTGATGTGAACAGAGAACACAGACTGGTGTCAGGCTGGTCCGTGGCAATGCAGCACTGATTGTACTTGTGAGAGAATGTGTGGCCACGAAGACCTCAGTGCATAATCATGAAGGCCCAGGTTTGGCATCATCATCATCAATGTGTGTTTTTTTTTTGTGTGTGTGTGTGCAGGTGTGTGTAATGTATACACAGTTTACAAAGGAAGTAGTTGGTCATTATAAGCACCATTACAAACCCCTCTATTCCAGGGGCTTCCTCTAGTTTACAAATGCTTCATAGATTAAAAGTGGCATCGATTATTACAGTATAAACACAATTTACATGTAGTATAGAGGAGAGCAGACAGGCTATGAAGCTAGCTGTTACTGTTGCAAAGACATGAAATCTTCAGAATGGCCCGATGGGATTGTATCTTGTCGACTACAGAGTTTTTGTATAGTAGTACAGTGCATTCAGAAGTCTATGTGGTTGTGTCGCTAGCACCAGTAAATATGAATTATTCTAGTCAGTAGGAAAAGATGGAAAAGCATAGTTTAAATATGCAGTAGGAGTCATTCAAGCTCAGACATGGCTACATCTCAATAGTCCATAGTGGGTTCCTTTCCTCTCCTAGCCGTTCTCATAATTTTTCATCTTCACGCCATTAAATTAATATCTGGGGAAGGAGAAATGTGTTTACTTTAATGTATCCAGGTTTGTTCAGTCCTTTGTTTACCTGAGGGGAGGAAATGAATTTATTGCAGACTATTGGGACTCACCTAGGGCTGGGTATCGATACTCAAAACCTTTAAGGTATCAGCCGACATAACCCAGTACCAAGTAGCATCAAAACTTCTCCAGTCAAACGATACCTGCATTCGATCCTTTTTGTACCCAGAACCTGGATTTCATCATGACGTGATATTTTGTCGATGCTTATCGATTCTTCGATATGATATTTGCTGATATCACAAACTCTCCATTGAATTCAGGAGTCAGCAGTCGATATCAGATGATATATGTCCATGTAAAACACGCATTACATTTATGTCAGCTTGCATCACATTGTGATTTGAAAATTTTATGACTAAACTGAGTGACAGACATGTCATGGGATTTTCAAAATAAAGGTGTATCTTAAAGATGATGATGATTGATTGATTTTGCATGAACACTGAATTGATATGTTGATCCAGATCGATGTATTGTTACACCTCTATGCAAATTATTGCAATTTTTGTGGTTTTGCTCGCAGCCAGTAACCACGATGCGACGTGATTGGCCCACTACACTGTAAAAAAAAATTGAGAAAATTTCAAGGTGAAGTACTGCAATAGATTTTTGAATTTTGAGCCCAACTCAAACTCTTAAGTTTTGAAGTAAACTTTAAAAAGTTTAGTCAGCCTCTAATCTTTAGTTGAGATAATTTACTTTTCTTCTTTAGATAAACTTTTTGGAAGTTTTAGAAACTCAAAAAACTAAAAAATAATTGTCACAGTGAGCTGTACACCTGATTTGTCATTATTTTGGTGCTTGAAAATTAAATGGTTTTAATGAAAAATATTAAAATTTTAACAATCATTCACTTTCATTTCCATGAAGGTACTCAGTATCTTTTTTAAATACAATTTTTTGGGACATTCTAAAACTCTTATCTCTTATCTTTATCTAAAGAAGAAAACTAAATTATCTTAACAAAAGACTAGTAGTTGGTAAAACTTTTTCAAACGTTTTTTGACATTATGTAGTTTTCTTCTTTAGAAACCATAAAAATTGTATTTACAAAATTATTGAGTAAATTCATTGAAGTGAAAGTGGATGATGGTTAATTTTTTAATATTTTCAGGCACCAAAATAATGACAAATCAGTTCACAGCTCACTGTGACCAATTTTTGACTTTTTTTTTTTTTTTTTTTTGAGTTCCTGAAACTTAAAGATTCAAGAAGGAAAGTAAATCATCTCAATTTAAGATTTTGGGTCAGCAAAACCTTTTTTTAAGTTCATTTCAAAACTTAAGAATTTGAGTTGGGCTCAAAGCTAAAAAAATCTATTGCAGTTTGTTGCCTTGAACATTTTGAAAAGGTTTTCTCAACTTTTTCGTTTTTACAGTGTACTGCAGCAGCTACAGCTCGTACAGTCTGCTGTGATGAAGCTAAAATGTCACCAAAACGCTGGAGAATATGATTATTTCAGGATTCTGACATAATCCTTCCACATTTTATGCATTTATTTGTGCATTAATGTGAGAGCTTCTGTTCACATGCTGGGTATCGAATGAAGCAGGAAAAAAAAGGTATCAAATGAAGTGCTCTGTTGGTATCTGTATCACTTTAAAGGTACTGATTTTGGTACTGGTATCAAACTTTTTTTGAACGATACCCAGCCCTAGGCTCACCCTTTTCTAAAGTTCTAAAAGGAGTTCTAAAAAACTCAACCATTAGAGCTTCCTGCAGTCCACATGCCCTTCAAAGTGGCACCTGATTCCACATATCATACAACATTAAAAACTCTCTATAGTGCTTCTCACACAGCTGAAGTTGTGTGTCGGGGCCTTTCGTTCTGCCTCATTCAGACGGCATTTTCCACAGATTTTGTATCTATGATATGTAGAATCATCTTTGGCAATCAAACGACGCAGTCCCACCCCCCCACCCCCACCCCCTTCTTGTCTCTTTGGTGGCGAGCCCTTCTCCCTGTCGGAGCAAGTAGAAGTTGCCCCCAAACCACCAATCCAGAGTCAGGAGATGTTTGGCCTTGTGGGAAGTGTGAGCCTGACACTGGATTAGCAGCTGCACGGCAACATCTGCCTGTCTCAGTCTTGCGATGGTTAATGGAGGATGATCTGCACCCTCATCTTCAGTACGTCTCCCAGCTGTCCCGTGAGGTAGTCTTTATCGTGCCGGTCCTCCAGCTCGGCCAGCTCCGTCTTCCTGTAGAGGGGCACGCTGCTGATCTGAAGGGAGTACGCCCCGGGGGGGAGGGGCCTCTTCTTGCTCAGGTGCAGGTAGCTGACGCCCTCCCTCTGGTTGATCTTGAAGTAGCCCTCTTCGTTGCCGTAGTCGATGCTGTAGCGCACGTGGTCGCTGAGGGTGGACAGGGCCGGGGTGAACTCCAGGATGTGGTCACGGTTGCTCAGGTCGCTGATGTTCAGGTGAAGCTGCAGGGTGTCCTCGATGTCCACGCTGGCCAGGCTGATCTCGTTCTCAGTCAGCTGCAGAAAGAAAACGTGGTCTGACTGAATTTAGAGGATATAAGACATGCGGCATACAGTACAATTTGTTTTTTGTCATTACTCGAGAAAAGATAAAGGACAAGGTCTAATAAAAGTACATACAACAGGGCTGGTGCCAGGATCTTAGCAAAAGTCAGGGTTGCTGTTTTTAATTGAAAATTCCAGACTTTTCCAGCCTCAAATATCCTGTTTTTCAGTAGATTTTTCATACTACAGTATATATGACATCTGAGTACAAATAGCTAGAAGTTTATCATGTAAATAAATGGATCTAAAATCCAACTGTTGTATGTATGTTACATCTACTATGTCTGCTATTTTGCTCTGAAGATTGCAGCCAGGCACTCCTACAAATGTATCACTTTCACACAGAGAGTGAACAGTGAAACATCTCTGCTCAAAGAGGAAATAAACTGCTGCTATCTGTACTCGTATTATTTTCCCTTAACAAATAGTCCAATATATTTTTTAGTCTCTTTCATAAATAAGAACTGAAAATGAGTGGAAAAAAGTAAAATAATTTAATTTTCACTGCCTCTGTTCTGTCTTGTTTATTCACTGTGTCCATGGAAACGATGATGCTCATAGCCATAAAGGTTTGGTTTCCTTACACAGAAAAGAGTCTGCTTACTTTTCTCATAACTACATCACTGCATAACTTATACATGTTTGAACAAGCTTAATATTTGTATATAATAAGTGTAAAGCAAATAAGTATTTGTGATGATGTGTATATATGCAATTCAAAGGGATACTGCTGCATTTTCTTTCTAACTAATTTAGTCACAGACGTCCTGATTTGGCACACTTATAAGGCACTTTAGGCAAAGCTGTGACATACAGGTCGCCCTGGACCACACTCTTACACAACGGTAAACATTTTGGCTGTGGTAGCTGTCAAGAAAAACACTCCGCTTGTATGATCAGTTCATTTTTAGAAAACAAGAATGGGGCAATAGTCTGGAAACACAAATGTTTTTCCATATCATTTGGAAATGGAAATGACTTAAAATCTAGGATCCTTGAATAGTGAGGTCCCGATTCCCTTCGATCCATCACCTACCACCCTCAGAAAGTGTTTCACCACAAACCAATTTTTAAACATTTTTTAATTTTTTTTTTTTTCAGATTTTATTTATTTGTTCAGTTAAATCACTAGTTTGTAGGATTTAGTGGGATGTAGTGGTGAGCCTGCAGATTGCAAACACCTCGTCTCTCCCTCCTGTTGCCTACAAAAACCGTTTCTAGAGCCAGTCTTTAGTTTGTCTGTTCAGGGCTACTGTTGCAACATGGAAGTTCAACACACCGACCTCCGAGCCTTTATTCCTGTAGATATAAAGGGCTTATTCTACAGTAACTGAAACGCCACCATTCTCACTTTCAGGTGATCATACACTAATGAAAATAGGACTGGGAAATATATCAATATATGAGCGATGTGAGACTAGATATCGTGTTAGATTTTTAAAGGCTGATTTCATTAAAATGATGTATTTTCTTAACTTGCCAGACTGCTCTAGCTGTTCTGTTGTTTGTTTTACCCACCCATTGTATCCACATTACTTATGATTATTTATCAAAAATGTAATTGGGTTGATATTTTGTGAAAGCACCCATATTGTTGCAAGGCCTACCCCACACTGCCAGGAATAACATGCTGGGGGGTAAATGCTGAAGTCTTTATTTATTTATTAGTTTCCTGGCCTAAAAGTAAGTAGACATGTACCCTGTTTTAGTTTTTTACTGTTGAATGTTAAGTCCCCCATGTCACTAAAACCCTGGAGTTCCTCTAAACATTACAGCGTCCTCAGTGGCAGCTACAGCTCCGCTCCCTGCACACAGACAGACAGATTACCTGCATGTCTTCCAGAGGATCCTCCTGTGTCGAATTGATGCTGCGACGTTTGCGTCCCTTCTTGGGATAGCCGTTGATCTTACACTCATAGCAGGCCTCAGGAGACAGAGAGTTATCATCCACCTCGCCTCCCTGCGGAGCGCCGCCGGAGCTGCCGCCAGAAAAGCCCAGACCTGTGACACAGTGCCTGAAACAAAGACGACGCCATCAGTCAGCTAGAAACATCTACAGGCTGCTCCCGCACATGGTCAGTCCCTCACGTACCCCTGTCCTGCTCTGAAGTATCCAGGTGGACATCCGCAGAGGTAGCCCCCGTCTGTGTTGGAGCAGCCGAACTTGCAGGGGTTCTGGCTGGTGGAGCACTCGTTGACGTCCGTGCATCCTCCGCCCGACTGCTCGTAGTTGAATCCGGTGGGGCAGAGGCAGCGGAAGCTCCCCAGGGTGTTGTGGCACGACGCTCCCCCACAGATCTGGCTGTTCAGGCACTCGTTCTCATCTGGGTCGCAGGAAGTTGACGGGAATTAAACAAACAGGAGGTCATTCCAGTTAACGGACACAAACAATACTGGGAAAGTCCGCCACGAATGCTGTAAATATGTGCAGTGATTCAAATAAAGGTTTAACTAACAAAAGCTGGTTATTTTGGGGTGTACACAAAGGCACACACACACGCTGTACCAATTACTTTGTCTATGCCTGGGCTATTTCTAGTTAATTTATTTGGTGTTGCACCATCCTCCTTTTTCATTGGGTTTTTGTCCCTCCTTCAACAGGTCACTTTGTCCCTTTAGAGTCAGATGTTTTCATACACTTCTCAGGGTCTCTTGTCTTAAATCTGAGGTTACAAGTCTTGGGCTTAATTCCAATGTCCACCCTCACAGACTCACAGACTCTGAGATGCGTTCCTGGTAAGTTTGGTCAGTCCCATTGTCAAATCGTCAATCCATGAGGGCTCTTACACAGACACACTTTACATAAGTCTGCATTTCGGCAGACTTTTCCTGTGGAAACTACCAGTTCATTGTTTTGTAACATCAAACGCAGAGTTACCAGTGGTACCCAAGAAGTGTTTCAAAAAATGAATTCTGTTATTTTATATGTGAAGTTTTTTATTCAGTATATTATACAACAAAAGTACTATGCTTGTGAAACATTATGCAACTTTTTCCCCTGAAACCTCTGACTGATTATATTTATATGTAAATGTCTAATATTATTAGTGCCATTTAACTTAGATTTGTATGTGCTGTTGAATGTTAATGTTTTCATATTATCCTTTTTTTCCACCTTATAAACCTAGCTAAAGTAAGACCATTTATAAATTTTTTAAAAATGCTGACAAAAATCAAACTTCAAGCCGACTAGATTACTGCAGCTCTGCACTGGCTTCCTGCAGCATTTAGAAATGATTTTAAGGTCTCCTTCTCCTCATACACAAATCCCTTAATGGGCTACGACCAAGTTACGTCGCTAACTCCCTTGTTCTCTACTTGCCATCAAGAACACCTGGATCATCTGCTGCTGGTCTGTGGTACAGGAATTATAGGACACGACACCACACAAACTTCAACAGAAACTCTTTCAACTGTTCTAGTCTCATGAAAATGTTATTTATAACATATTAAAATCCAAGCTGGGGCAAGTATTGAAAAAGACTGAAATCACTGATGCTACAGTTTCCATTACTGCCAGTGTTGTGTGTGATGTCCACACAAAGAGTTCAGTTCTGTCCACAATCAGTCAGAGACTGTTTTTTACATGAGACATGGAGATGAATGATGTACAGTCAATGTGCAAAAGTAAATTTTTAACCCTTAGATGCACAGGTGGGTCCAAACAACCTTGTGGGTTAATTTTCTTGCAGTATGAAAAGTTGACTTCAAAGTCAACATTTATGTTGATTGCTGGCCATTTGGAGGTCACAAATACTTTGAAACTAACATAAAGGTGTTATTACAAGAGATATTTAAATAATTTTATTTTAAATTTCTATTAATTAGTGCCAACATTTATATAAATTAGTGCCAATTTATGTTGCCTTGTATACAAATATACTAATATAGTGATGCTGATTTAAATTATTGTTTTAGGAAGTAAAACAAAATGGCAGCAGGCTGTGGTTAAGAAACACCTTTGAACCACCACAAGGATCTCTGAGAACTTTTTATATGTTATGGAGGAAACTTTTATGAGTAATAAGCATTTTTCAGATTTTCTGAATTTGTGTGAGGCTCACCCTTTTTTTTTAAATCTCATATTTAGACAATTTCCTTTCCCTTCATATGATTCCTTGACACATTTCTTCCTTTCATTCAGAACACTTTAAGGGCAAAAAATGTGTTTGGTTTGTTTATGCTGCATTTGTGTGAGGTTGACCAACACTTCTGGGTAAGATGTCTGGTTCATTATCGGAGGTTCCCAGAAACAGCACCAGTATATGAATTATTCTTAAGAAAATCAGGGATACGGCCTTTACCAGTTACTCCCAAAGCTATGGAGCACACTGCCTGTAGATATCAGGGAAGCCGACTCGCTTTATAGGTTTAAAGGATAGCTAAAAATGTACCTCTTCTCTTTAGCCTGTAACCACCTTGTTTTCATACAGCTCTGAAACTGTCTTTGCACTTTGCTTCACACTAATGCCCTGCTGCATTTCATTAAAAATGTTGCAGATTTTATGTATTTAATTATAGCATAAAATGCATGAATGCATTATGCATTAATTATAGCATTCTATTCATGATTTTATGTTTATTCTGTGTTTATTTTCACGTGAAGATGCATTTTATGTTTTCTATTCTCATCTTTACCTTATTTTTTACTATTATTGTCGAGTGGATTTCATTTTCCATCCTGTTTTCCATTAATTATGTCATTTTCCCCAGTTTTTATGTTAATTTCTTTGTCTTTTTTCTGAGAATTTAGGTAATGTCTTTGTTATTATTATTATTATTACTGTCACCTTCATAATTTGTATTTTTTTGTCTGTTCACCACTTTAATGTGCATATAATTAACTAAGTACAGATCCTTTTTAGTGTTGTAAATAGGATGTTTGAGTTTCTCTTTTTCTCTTGACCTTACCACAGTAAGGGAAGAGATGAATTTCCAGAGGAAAGGAAAAACATTTTGACATATTTATATTATAAGAGTGGCAGGAAAAAGAGGTGAAAGATGGATAACTTGTTTTAAAAAGGCTCCAGTCCGGACTGCAGCCCAGAACATCAAGGCTGCACGGTGCATACTTTGGCTGCAGGATGGCCCAAAAGGAAAGAATTTTTATATTTGCTGATAAAAAGAGCAGTGGTATGACTCACCCACACACTGGTTCCACTGGTAGTGCTGCAGGTAGCCTTGTGGACAGCTGCACCTGTATCCACCCACCAAGTTCTGACAGCCATGCTGACACCGGTGGTTACCGTCACACTCATCCATATCTGTCAGAGACACACACACACAATAAACCTACTGTAAGAGCCTGTTTTCTGTAATGAATCAGCTGATACTGAGGCTGCTATGAATTGTTTTCAGACCTTCACAGGTTTGTGCGCTGGGATCTAATGAGAATCCCCGCTGGCAGTCGCAGTTGAAGCTCCCCGGAGTGTTCTGGCAGATGCCATTGGTGCCGCACAGATTTGGGTCTGATGCACATTCATTGTTGTCTGCACAGAGAGGAGGGAAGGTTCAGACGGGGGTAAAACAGGAAGCACAATATAAAGGCTGATTATAACCCTGATCTGGATGCGCTGAGTCATTTTAAAAATTTGTGGACGATTGAGATTGGCCTTGGAAAATAGGGCAGGTCATCGAGGACCTCTCTCACGCTCTACGAGGGTTTAGGAATAATATCTCTCACCTACTGAATTAATCTCAGACCAGAGGAAATTATCACAAACATCTGAGTCATAATGAAATAATCTAAAATCAATGTCGATTTACAAGCTTTTCCCAGAACAAAAGGTAGTAAAGTGAGCTTTGAGACAGGAGTATTTTGTCACATATGTTTATCTATCGTGATTTGAATCTTTGCAAATCTGAACACAATCATGTAGTTGAAGCTGTTTAGCAACAAAGATCAAAGCGGAGGAGGCTGTAATCTCTAAATGTCAGCTATTTAATTTGTGATTTTGGTCTGTTCACAGCTGGTTGAGATTTTACAAGTCTGCTACATCTTTGTGTGCTGAACCGTCAACATGTGGGACGTAGAACCCCAAAGCACAGAGGGAAGGTCCACTTTTTCCCTTAAGCACTATTTGGCTTTAAAGTAGGGCTGGGGCAATTCATCAATGTAATCAATACAATCTATTACAGAAAAACATTGATTTGAGTAACATGTCAGTATGTCACCATGAAGTGCTGCATCTGGTTAAAGAGCATAATATGGGAGTGTTTAGATAGAGTGCCACTAATGTAGTGCTTTGTAAGCTCTGCAAATTGGACATGACTTATCACAGCTGTACAGCTGCTCTTCATGAAGTGAAAGTACCGGAGCGCTTCGTCAGGATGGCAGCAAAAGCAAGGCAACGCCGTCCTTTTTACTTTTTGTCAGCACCCAAGCATGATATATTAGGATTATCAACACACAGAACATGTTTCTGTTAGGAGCAGTCACTGAAATATATACATAAATATACATAAATATATAAAAAATATATAATGTTGCAACTGCTGCACATGTAGATGCAGCAGCGGGTAGCTTCTTTAAATTTTGCCACTTTTCTCCTTTAATCCGTTATTTTTTCGGCTTTATTGCTGAAACATGCGTCACCCATGACAATAATACGCTGCCCCCCAGAGGAGAGGAGGTGAGCGGGTAAGAGCCATGCTACAGCTGGACGAGGACATTTCTAGACTTTTTCTAACTGGGGAGGCAAATGTGGGGGTCTGACTTGTGCACGGGTGCCGTGAAGTATGTGCATGTGCACACACGTATGCACAAGTGCGCGTGTCAGATTAGCATCAATTTACACTTCTCGTATTTATTTTAATTACTAACATCATAGTATCTTAGTTTTTTATATTCCTGTGTTTAAAATGTTAATTAAAAAAATAAATACTCTTACCAATCACAACACAACAGAGTGCCATCACACAAATGTAATATAAAGCATCTATACTTTATTCCTCTGTCCTCGGTATTCCACCATGAAATTTTGTTTTATTTTTATGATTTGTTTTAACTCACCTATTTGCTCCATGTAGTTTATTTTATTAACATCTCATTATTCAAGTTTATGTTGTAAAATGATCAGTAAAGTGAATTAACTTGAAGGCCTGAAGGAGCTCAGCGTCCTATACATAATCACATCTGCTGTGGTTACTGAGGTATGATTTAGTGTTTTATGTCTCACTCATGTCTCTCCGACCATCTTTCCTCCTAAATCAGTAACACATCCACACCTACTGCCTGTCATGTGCCTGAGGGTTGTTCCTTCAGTCAAAACTGAGGGTTCCCTGTCTCTCTGACTTTATGTGAGGTCATGGGAGCTGCTTTATGGTCTGGAAAAAAAAAAAAAAAAAAAAAAAAAAAAAAAAAGCTTGTGGTTGTCATGGTGATGCACTGCAAAGTTCCATAACAAAACATTGCTAAGCTGCCATGACTCCAAACCAGTACCGGCCTAATAAGATCAGTGTGATATCAGCCGGAGGCCATTAACTCTGAGCGAGAGTCAGCAAAGGTTAAACAAGAGGGAGCTTCAGGGATCTTTTATGAGCTCGGCTGGAAGATACTGTAAAAAAAAAAAAAAACATACACTGAAGACCAAACTGTGTCCCCATATTTGACGACACAGAAGTGTAGTCTGAGTTTTGTCTTATGACAACATAATACACATACAGTTATATAAACACCATTTGTAATTAAAAAATACTTGGATGTGCAGTATTTTGATATTCTGCATGAAAAAATATTACTTAATGAGTTTTGAGAGTTCTGTTTACAACCAGTGTTTGTTTATTTATATAAGATTATTGTTCTGCATGCTTATTAATGAAAAATGATGAAAAACTGTAATTTTAATTTCTTTCTTTTCTTTCTTTTTTTTTTTTTTTAGGATGACTTTGTAGCATCCGTCCAAGGACAACAGATGAAAAATAGCCTCTTTGCGCAATTATAGTGATGTTCATTAATGTGCATTGCCCCTAAATAAACCAAATAAATAAATAATTAAGGTCTGGTTGTGCCTCTCTGAATGTATATTGGTCCTACAGGTGTATTTTTATATTTGTGCAGTATGTACATTGTAAATACTCCTGGGGACAACAGATGAAAAATTAGCATTGTGCTCATGTCTGGTGCAGCACATTCACTGTAAACTGTCCCTGTTTTAAATAAACCACTGCATGAAATGAAATGTGTTTATTTACCGATGCAGGCGGTGTGATGCTGGGTGAAGCCAGGAGGACACTTGCAGGTGAAGCCACCGATGGTGTTGACACATAAGAACTGACAGTTGTGCTGTTTGGTCGAACACTCATCCAGGTCTGAAAAAAAAAGGAGAAGTTGAACAACATGAAATCAGATATAAATGGAGCAGAAAAGTTCAAACTGCTGAGTAGTTTATATGGTGCGTTTAAGTGGTTGGAGCCGTATCAGACTGCTGTACTGTATGGGGGCTGCTCTTTCTTTTCTGTGAGTCAAATTCCAGTCCTTCTACAGTCACTGACCTACAAATGAACTGCAAATGAACCAGACACCGGAAACACAGAGGGGGAGTGTAGAGGGGAAACTAAAGCTATGGTAAATAAAGATGAAAGAGGCCCTAAAAAACTGAACACCGTGCACACACTTGTTTGGACTGACAAACAAGCCTGATAAACAGAGACACAGCCGGATGCACCGCGTCACAGGCCTGTGTGTCGGGTACATGAGCGAAGACATGCATGTGGACACGCTGATCCGAATGGAGCGTCTCGGGACAGCGAGCAGAGGGTCCACTCAGCACTCTGAGTGGCTCCAACCTGGAAACTAAGTCAAGCAAGAACTTCAACTTAAACTTTATTGTCCCCAAGAGGGAATCTGTCTCGCAGCCAAATAACTGCTGCTGCTGCTGCTGCTCACTGCAAGAGCAGAGCTCTATCCAAGACCACTGAACTCAACTGAGTCACACAGAGCTTTAAAGGGATAGTTCGGATTATTTTAAGTGGGGGTGTCTGAAGTACTTGTCCATATTCAGTGTATTACCTACAGTAGATGGTGTTCAACACACCCCCAGTTTGAGGAAGCAGCAGGTGTACTGGTGTAAGAAGCAATGCAGGGCTGCAACTAACGTTTTTTTCATTATCAATTAATCTGCCAATTATTTTCAGAATTATTTGATTCATTGTTTTGTCTTTTAAATGTCAAAAAAGAGAAAATTCACAATTTCCCAGAGCCCAGAGTGACATCTTCAAACTGCTTCTTTGGTCCAACCAAAACCCAAGAGTCTTCATTTACTGTCATGAATGACGAATAAAGTCAACCAAATCCTCATGTTTAAGTAGTTGGACCCAGCAAATGTTTCAAGGCATTTAAATTGCCTATGACTGAACTTTCTCTTTCTCTAAACTCTCTCAATTTACTGTTTGTTTTTTTTTACAATCTTATTTATAACCATGTTGACCATGGTGAAGCTCAATACTTTCTACATCGTGGATAAGTAATTATTTTTTATACTGTTAATCATCCTGTTCGGTACTGCTGTCTTATTTGTGACCCAAGCTGATGGTGGTGAAGCCAAAGACAGTTTTCCACTTCATGGACAATAAAGTTTAACCTTAAACTAATCAATTAATCAACTAATCATTGTAGCTCTAAAGTGATGTACTGCTGTGGACAGGGTCAGCAGGAAAAATGGATTTTAGCCTAAAAAAATCAATATATTAAGTGTATGCTATAATTAGAATATTTTCCCACTTTACCTTGGCGTCAGATAGCCTTTTCTGACAGCAAACCGCCCTTATATAAGCCAAATATCGCTTTCTCCAAAGCAAACAGACTCCTTTTGCAAAATAAGTGTTTTTACCTCACAGAACACAGGAGTTGCTGATCTGCTTCTTCAGTCTGTTAGTTTGTTTGTGTTTTTGTGTGACATTGGTAAATCCGAACTCAAGTTTTAAAACACTGAAGTCACACAGCAGGGAGACCAGGAACTACCATGTTCTATAAGGTAAAATTACTGATTTTGCCAAAGAAGTCTGGTTGCTTTTGAGAGAGTGATATTTGGCTAATATAAAGGCAGTTTCCCACTGGAACAGGCTGTCTGATAGCAAGGTGAAAGTGGTGAAAATATTCTAAATATAGCGTAGCACTTAAACTGATATTGATCTTGTGGCTAAAATACATTTTTCTGCTGACCCTGTCCACAGCAGTACATTGTTTAGCTTTCGTGTTGGTACTCCTCCAAACTGGGGCGTGTCGACCACCATCTACTGTAGGTAATATACTAAGTATTGAAAAGTACCTCATACAACCCCACTTCAAATAAGCCTTTTACTCTTGACCATTTAGAGGTTTTGTTTTGCTGATGTGTGTGTCACCTCTGCAGCTCTTTCCATCTTCTTGTAGGATGTATCCGCGGGGGCAGGAGCAGAGGTAGCCTCCCTCTGTGTTCTTACAGATGAAGTTACAGGGCTTCGGTGCCTGTATGCACTCATCCACATCTAGCGGGAAGAGGGTGAGACAGAGAAAGAGTGAGAGTTTGATCCTGCAGCCAGAAATTCCATAAGGGGAGATGATGAGACAGACAGACTCGGGCTGCATTTTTCAGAGGAGTGTGTGGGCCGTCCACCCACGTAGTTTCAGCTCTTTACTAGACAGCAGGAATGAGGACGGGAGGTCGGCTCGGTAGGAGAAAGAGTCCATAAAGTGTAAGTGTTGGAGGTGGAATTAAGCCTTACCCACACACAGCGTGCCGGTGATGTCGGTAGTGTAGCCAGGTTTGCAGGTGCAGCTGTAGGAGCCCACGGTGTTGATGCACTGACCGTTCTTGCACAAGTTGCCCATCACGCGACACTCATCAATATCTGGACAGAAACAAGAGAAGTTAGCTCCGGATACAGCGTGTACTCTAAGTCTTAATTCCTTTGAGAGAAAAATCTGCCAAGAACTGGATTTTTAATAGTGAATAACAGCTGTGTGCCCCAATTCTGCAGCACCTCAGGGAAATATTGTTCTACGCATCTAGTCATGCATTACTGTTGCCTCAAGTATGAAAGTATTGATTTTACTGGCAAACTAAAAATTAATGGTTTGCAAGTGATTATATCAGTTAACAACAACCATCTGTTAATTTAACACCAATATCAGGACCGTATCAGCGGGTTTCATCTGAACAAATTACTGCTGACAAATTTACAAACCATAACAATTGATGTCCTACTTTTCATCTGGATGTTTTCCAGTCACTTCAGTATACAGAGTGGGAGGTATTGCACACTTAAACATATTTTTGAGCTCTAAACTAAATGATGTGACTGTACTGTGATGAAACACATTAATGCTGGTGTTAATATTGACCTTTCTTACCAAATGTTGAGCTCCAGGCTCGTCCACAGACCGCTTCAGGAGGAGCCTGGAGCTCGAAACATCAGGCAAATGAATGCTTTAAATGGGAGCTGTTTGGTGTGCAGATCTCTCTCTCTATTAGGGCATTTTTATGATGCAGCATCCATCCAATTAAGTATATAGATATGCATGCCTTTTTCATTGTTTTTTCCATTGGTAATAGCTCAACACATCATCTACTATTTTAAATCATCTTGAACCTTGCAAGGCCAGTGCTGACACAGAGTTGACCATTTGTAATGAATTTACATTATGAAGTTTATATAAATCTATTCTAATCGTCCCCGAATAGTTTAATCAATCACCTTGAACAATTCACTGCTTTATTTTTTGAGGTATCTTATGATGGTGATGGAAATTGTGGGCACAGGGACCAGTTTGGAAAACGTTGTCATGCAAATCTATTTTAAAGCATCTGAAACACTGAAGTTTTCTTGTTGTCTTCTGGGCCTGATCTGCTGATATCATTGCCGGTAAATGCAACAGTATTATGCAGGCGAGTTTTAAATCTTGGATGCTGCTGTAACAACCAAGAAAGTTTTTAAAAATGAGTCCAGCTTTCTACAGCAAATGACTAAGATAAATAGAAACCAGTGGTTTCATGGCAGGTTTGGAGGAAATCTGTCTGACCACATTATCATCCACCAATACATTACAGAATTACCCATCAATATGTACACTGTGTAAACTAAATTATACTATAATCACTATTATATTAGTATCATAATGTGTATAACCTATTTTGCACTGTATGTCATACAATGTACAACTGTAATCAGCATTGCTGCACTGTATGTTTTGTATGTTCTTAGATCTTTTTCATTTTTTTTAAGTGTATTTTTGTGTTTTCTTGTTAATTATTACTAGACGTGCCTCCGCAATAAAGTTATTTGAATTTAACTGAATTAAAGTACTCGCAGCTTGTGGTTTTCTGGCTAAATAATGCAAAACTAACTCATTTTAGACTGTCAACTAACTATCATTTTAACAATTTTGGATTTAAATGCACATTATGTAAATCGTGCGGCAAGGGGTCCCTCTCAAACGTGTTCATTGATGAGGTGATGTTTAAGTTTTATTCATATTATGTTTAGTCACGTTCGCTGATTACCTTCCTCTCTCTCTGACATATCCTGTGTTTTCCCAGAAGTTATAGCAATTAGCAGCTAGCTAGCCACAGCTAGCAGGAAACACACCATTATCTTGAATAAATTTTGGATTTCTCTGCTTTTGAACATTGTTGGAAACATTTAGGCTAATGCAAGTTTACAACGCAGCAAAAATTACATTTTAAGGTGGAAATGTAGTTTTGAAAACCCACCTCATGTTTGCTCTATTCATTAAAAAAACTTGCAGAGAAAATACGCTCTTTAACTGTAGAGCATTTGCTGTTGATTCTCAGTGTTTTGCAGTGATATTTAATGTAAACTCAAGTCTCTTCAGCAGACAGACAGACAGATACCTCTGCCGTCAGTGGTGAATCCAGGTCCCAGAGGACACATCTTCTTGTACTGAGTGGTCCCGGGCAGCGGGCAGAGCTCACAGTTGGTGCCCCAGCCTCTGCCTCCGTCACAGCAACACTCAGACTTGGTCACCATGTTCCTGTTACTAGAAGTCATCTGGCACAGAGTGGTGAGGACTTCGGTGAAGCAGAAGCCTTCGCGGTTATCTGGAGGTCGAGACAGACATTGAGAGGATCGTGAGAGTGAGACAAACAGGCCTGAAGAAGCAAACCAAACCACCCAGACAGAACGTGGCCTCAGAGAACCAGACGTTAAAAGATAACCCACACCGCTCTATCACTGCTGTCTGTAAGGAGGAAGATAACCACAGAACCACAGAGTTTACAAAATCTCCCAGGAGCTTTTCTCACCAACCTCAGCACATCACGTCTGTCCAGAAGAAGTATATATTTAGATTAGGGAGGAAGGCTTTGAAAGGATTTCCTTTCTCCTATCTTGACAGGAACAGACACATGTTTTTTAACGAGACAGCGGAGGCTGTCATGGCATAGTTAAATTCCCACTGAGATGGCAAATCACTTTTTCACAAAGTTTGACAGGATTCAACAACATAAAACATTTCTATTTAAATTTAACAACCACAAAATCTAGAACAGCATTTGTATATGTACTTCAATATATTTTGCCTTTTTAGCGGCCTTATATGAGATCATCTCTTATATTTGCATCTTGTTTGACCTTGACCTTATTCCTTTATCCACATTTTACTTATTTTTACATGAACTTATTTCTTTTATTCTGCACTTGCACTTCCATCTGTTCATGTCCAGGGTCAGTGGTGCTTGATTAAGTGCTCTCATGTTCCTCATTTTTGTATGGCATTTTCTATGTATATTAAGATTTAGAAGTCCTATATAAATAAAATTATTATTATTACAATTATTTTAACTTCATGAAAAAGTTTAATCTCGAAATTATTAGTATTGTAAAAGTATTTCAAACTATAAGTAATACTTGATTTGATTTGATGTTTGCAAAACCTAAATTAGAATTTTATTAGAATGAATTAGAATCTGCAAATAGAAATATGAACATCAGGTATAAATCTACAAATTCATGTAAATAAATGCATAACCTCTTACAGAAAACGGCAGATACTTAAATAATGCAGTGCAAAACATTGCATTAAAGTAATTTAACATAACTTAGACACCTCTGTGGTCTGAAAAAAGATGTAGGCTGAAGCTACAGCTTATAACACCTACACTTTTAACGGCACATCATATTTAGCAATCAACAACAAAACAAACCTGTCCCAGCGATTGGATCTTGTTCAATTATTTTAACAATCGTGTCAGCTGAAGGTTATTTACAAACTTTTTTTTATCTTTTGGGTTCCTGTCCATCCCAGTATTATATCCAATTTAAACACCCATTTTCAGTCAAAGATGTTTGAAATACAGAAACATGAAGGTTTGAGTTTAATTTTACAGCCTCGTTTCTGACAGGATGAATTTATACAATTAATCAGTGACTTTATTTGTCCCCAGTGGGGCAACTGGTCATGCAGCAGTGGGATGCAAACATTTAGCACATACAGAATAAAGGGGAACATAAATACAACACCAAGACCTAAAAACAGAGATACACAGAAAAAACAAAAACAATAAAAAACTGTAAGAATCGGATACAAGAAGAACCTTCTGAACCAAATTAAAGAGGCAGTGAGGACACAACAAATCCTGATAAAATCTGATACTGAACTGTAAAAAGTTACATTACAGTGAAAAAAAACAACAACATATACGGTAAGATCAAGAAGTATAAATTTATAATCATGTACGTACCGATACATTCAGTCTGTGTGGGGTTGGGGCTGAATCCTTGGTCACATCTGCAGCGGTAGCTTCCAACTGTGTTCTCACAGCGGCCGTTCTTACAGATACCTGGTTTGGCTGTACACTCGTTCAGATCTAACACACAGACACACACACACACACACACACACACACACACACACACACACGGACAGCGTAAACATAAAATGTAAATATTTGTCACATAAGACTTTCTGTTATATGTCCAGGAAGCTAAAGTGGAAGTTCCACACATCACCCACAACCCAATACATCTTACGGCCTTTTATCGAATTTCTCATTATTGTGGCACCATTACCATGTTGGTCCAGTCAAGACCGGCCTGTAAACATACAAGTAAACAGGGGAGCTGTGTTTTTCTGGATCACAACCACCATGACGTTTACATTTTTCATCCAGTTTTTTAATGTGTCCAGTTTATATGTGAAGGATTTATTATCTAAGTGAAGTTAGAAAAACAACCTTTTTCCTACTCCATGTAGATCACAGACCCATGAATATAAGACGAGTCATTGAAATTGGTAGAGAAATGTAGCATTATAGTGATTTTTATGCAGACAAACTGCAGCTCCATGAGCAGCTTTCACTGGCTGTTCACAGGCGAGTGTTGACGGGACCAATACAGCGTTAACGTATCGCAGCAATGGGCCAAAGTGGTCAATGCACCATCTACATATTACATGTCTACAGCTCCTCTATTTAAAAACTAATCATCCTGCCAGCAGCTCGTGTTCCTGATGGTAGTTGGAGTCACCTGAAGCTAACTAGTCAATCACAAGAGAGAATGATGGAGTTTGGCCATCAACCTCCATGGCGCCATGTGGTTGTGTGGTAGCCAAGCTCTAGAACATACATCATGTGTGTTCATATTTCCCCATTCACTCGTTTATAGAGTTATATATTTAGAGTTTAGTCCAAACTCTCCTGTGTTATAAATACTTAGATACATAAAGTCATTTATCTGTATAGATTATTAGATTGGTTTCTTCTGGCTTAACCAACAACTTACTATTTATTTTATAATAAGCTGTGGACTTTATTTATCGCTTTTAAGACTTAGAAACATGCAATGCCATACTCGTTCACAAGAATGCAACGATACTGTACTAGGATATCCACAATTAGGAACAGTTTGAGCTTCTGTTCAACAATGTTTTATTTAATAAATTCTTCTGTTTTTCTTAATATCCACTTTGTCCTTTTTTCTACATGTTTTTTGTAAGTCATGTAAGTCTTGTGTTTGTGTTGTATGTATGCTTTTGTATAAGAAAGTTGAAAGCTACCAATTTGGGTTTGTAAGAGGTTTTAATGATCTTGATGACAGTGACAAAAGTCCACTAATTCCCAGGACAGTATATAGGGGGTTAACGACTCCTCAGATAGAATTAAATCCATGATATACACCTAACTTTGGACATTGTTACACAAAGGTGGACAAGTATTAAAACAGATTTATATTTTGAGATGTAAAGTCAAGATTTGAGGCCATAAACCTGAATGATGTTTCATTATTTCCTGCAGCAGGACACTCTGATATTCTTACCCATGCAGCCGTCTCCGCCGGGCTGGCGTGTGTATCCGGGGGAACAGATGCACATGTATGTACCGATCAGGTTCTTGCAGGTCATGCCTCTGCTGGCACAGTCATCTATACCGTCTTCGCACTCATTCTGGTCTGGAAAACAAACAGTAAACTGAGCCTAAGAGGACGCACAAGTATGAAGACATCTACGTGTACAGTGATTACAGCAGTGATGTAACACAGACACTCAGACACACTCCAGAGTTTAATGTAACTGCCCAATCCAACACTGAGCCGTGTAGTGCTAACAGGCGAGCAGTGGGAGGGCTGGTGGTCTGTTTGGAGCTCTAATGTAAACAGTGACGCTATAGACACTGAGAAGTTCCTCCTGTCTCGCCGTTTCCCTCCAAATACAACCGTTGCCATGGAGCCCGAGCTATCTGAGAGAGCGGAGGTGTAAACAGTGACTCGGCCGCTTACAGTTTCCAGAGAATGTTTTAAGTTCGTCCGAGACAGAGAGCCCTCGAGGATCTCACAGAGATAGCGTGTTATGTAACTTTATGGATGGGGCCAGCTCGTCTCCGTCTATGAGGCACTTAGTTTATTTTCTACCGACACTTTCCAAGTAAATGGATCCTGACTGAGAGAGCCGAGCGAGTGAATGAGTGAGTCATTTCGCTGTAGTACCTTTACACATCCTGCGGTCCTCACGTAGCACATAGCCTGTGGGACATTTACACTCGTACGAGCCCACCGTGTTCACGCAGCGGAAGGCACACAGCAGAGGATTCTGGGCGCACTCGTTGATGTCTGGACAAAGAACAGAGAGACAAAAAAATTACAGTCGTACCAGTGGACTATGATAACATTTTATAATCACCATCATTTGGAAATACTAAATTGATAGTTATTTAAACTTTAGTTAATAGTTATTTCAAACAATGAAATTATAATTAAAGCACAATATTTAAGTTCTGCTGCTGCTTTAAAACAATAACAAAAGATCTAGTTTGATGATGCCATATCTGGCAAAAATTGTGTTCATAGACGAGGGAATATTGAGGGTATATTCACATTATGTTCAGACACGTTTGTCAGCTTCCCTCCTCGCTCTCGGATGTATCCAACATATTCATTCTCATTAGTTTGTTTAGTATAAAATAATTTGTTCATAAATTATATATTGTATCATAGCTGATAAGAGACGATCATGATTAGATTGTGATTAAATGTGCAAACTAACAGTTTATTGTTTCACACATTATAACATTTTATATACTATATTAAGTATTTCTTAATAATTAACAAATTATTTGTAAATAACATATACAAAAACTCAAGGTACAATAACACCATGATAAAAAGTCCACGATGTGATATTTATTGCAATATTAAAAAACAAAGAAAAACAAGATGATAAATCTGACGTGTAAAAAAAAAAAATTTTGGCATAAAATTATTTTTTGTTATAACTTGAAGTGCTTCTGCTTTTCTTCTTTAATATAGTAAAACAAAAGTGGCCCCACTGTCTTTGAATGTTTGAATGATGTATGTTGAATTGTAAAACAAAAATAACAGCAGTCACTAGCAGTCCTTTTACAAAATAAAATAAAAATAATAAAACAAAATAATTAATCATGTAATATCGAAAAAATATCCTCACAGTCCGGCATGATATAGAGACATTCTTCTAAGTAATATTCGATATATTGTCACATCCCTATTTGTTAACTTTAAAAAAATCATTACATCGAGAGACGGACCAGATGTTTATAACAATTTATTTATGGTTAATACTTTGTTATTAAGCCATCTATAAACAATTTGTTTGAAAGGCTATCATGAAGCTTCAACTGATGATTACAATACCTTAAGTACTTACATACATAACTTACATGTATTAAGTTACAGATGTGAATTTAGGTAAATACTTATTTAAACTGAAAGAAGGATCTTTTTTGTAAGCCTACGTACTCAAGTAGTTTTTGTGCCTGGGTTTTGGAAGTCTGCCGATGTTGCATGTTTATTGTTGCCAACTTCACTGTGGAGCCCTGCAGGTCCAAAACTGATGCTACAGACGTGCCAACAGCATTATAGTTTGAAGCATATAGGGCCAAGCTGCTGGGAGTGAGAACGTGTTGTCCATAAACATTATCTGAATGGTTGTTCTGAGGATGCAACTGATGTTTGTAAACTTCACAATTAGATAATAAATGGTTTATAAAGCATCTATAAACATCATTCAGCTGTTAGTTAAGTGTAAAATAACAATTAACTAAAGTTAATAACTACCATTTTACCATTTATTAATGATGGTTATCATAAAGTGTTACCAGGACTACAGAGACTGCATGATGGACGTGAGAGTGCAGACATAATTCCACATACCTTCACAGGTCATCATTGGTCCAGGCTCAAAGCCGTCATCACACGCACACTCAAAACCACCGATGACATTGGTGCATGTGCCGTTGCCGCAGGGATTACCGATGTCACACTCATTAGTGTCTGTATTGAGGAGAATAATATAACCCCCCATTAAGCATGTTAGCCTAAGATTAAAGGGATAGTTCAGACTATTTGATGTGGAGTTGTTAATTTGCAGTCAGCACGCCTCCAGTTTGAAGAAGCACAGAGGAGTACCAGCACGGAAACTAAGCAACATATTGCTGTGGACAGGGTCAGCAACAAAAGGTATTTTAACCACTTGAAAGGGTCCACCTAAAAAAATCTATATCAGTGTAAGTGTAGACTGTGTTCAGAATATTTTTTACCCACTTTACCAAACCAACAAAACTCCAAAGGCAAAATTAGTAATTTTACCTCACAGGATACGGGAGTTGCTGGTCTACCGCAGCATCGATCTGTTAGGTTGTTTGGTTATTGTCTGACTTCGGTGAATCTGAAATATCATTTTAAAACACCAAAGTCGCACAATAACACAAACCAACTAACCAATCGAGGCAGCGGTAGACCAGAAGCTCCTGTGTTCTGCAAAGTAAAATTATTAATTTCTCCTGTGAAGTTTGGTTGGTTTGCAGAGAGAAATATTTGGCTTATGCAGCTGCAGTTTCCCATTGGCAAAAAAAGCAGCGTGATGGCAAAGTGTTTGAAATATACCCTTAAACTGACTTTGATCTTTTTAGGTGCCTAAAATACCTTTTGCTGCTCACCCTCGCCATAACATCACATTATTTACACATTACCATACTGGAGAAAATACACTGACTATCGATAAGTACTTCATACAACCCCTCTTCAAATAACCTCAAATATCCCTTTAACATCTACAAGATGAATAAATCAGTGAGAGAATATGCCAGAGACAAAGAAAGAATGAAGATGAGGATAAAGAGACAAAACTGTGGGTAAACTTGCCTACACATCTGACTCCACTGATGTCCAGACGGTAACCCATGGGACATTCACAGCGGAAAGAGCCGTCTGTGTTGATGCACTGTCCATTAATGCAAGGGTCATTGAGGCACTCGTCAATATCTACAATTTAAAAAAAAAACATGAGCATGAAGAGGATGCAACTATAACAGAGATGCAGGACAGTGAAGATTCAGAGTTAATGACACAGACGCACCTTTTGGATGGTCGTCATCCCCCGTTGATACCCCTCGTTGGGGCAGAGAATAGGATACGCCTCTGGAAAAATGAGAATACCATTAAATAATACACGTATGTAAGAGCGTTTTCCTTGTATATGTGTGTGTCTCTGTGGTAGGAGGTGTACAGTACGCACCCTCTCCTTTGCTGGGGCAGATTTCACAGGGGTCTCCCCAGCCTTGACCGGGCATCGCTGTGCAGCAGCACTCTGCCTTGGAGGTGTTCTGAGGCTTTGGAGCCAGGCAGCGCCCATTCTCAAACTTGGTGTAGCAGTAGTTCACACGGACATCTGAGGGTTAACACACGAACACACACAGAGAGGACAAAAGTAGTGAAACATGAGAGACTGAAGGAAACAATGAGGAAGAATCAGAGGGAGAGTGACAGAAGGCGATCTGAGGGAGGGGATGCCACCTCTCTTGTTGGCAAAATGACCCAAAGCATCCCCCTTGTTAACCTGCCATCCCCCCTCTCCATCCCCTGGTAGCACAGAGAGTGCAGGAATGTGAGAGTTAGAGGGAGATACTGCGAGAAATTTAATTATTTGATTTCTTGCCGAGAATTCAATGAGAAAATTGACACCACTCATGTCTGTCTTTGACATGCAAAGCTACATTGTACAACCAACAGCTGATTAGCTTAGCTTAGCATGAAGACTGGAAACAGGGGGAAAACAGCGAGTCTGGCTCTGTCAAAAAAAAAAACAAAAAAAAAACATTCAGCTTACCAGCACCTCTAAAGCTCACTTATTAATACAACAAACACTAATTATATCTTGTTCGTTTAATCCCTTCAAAACAACAAGTTCTTACAGTTTTCTGGCACAAACGTCTCCATAAAAGCGAAACCTGTCAAACTACTCCTTTAAAACACAGATATGGTCATTTTTCAGGTCAAGTGTTGTAATAGCATTCTTAAATCAGGTATTTCTGTTTTGATAGAGGTGAAAATACACTGAATATTAGTTCAGTTATGACCCTAATGACATGTTTAGGATTAGGGTTTTTGTTCATATTATTTTGAAAAGATATTAGCCTGAGAAGTTTTTATAGATATTTTATTATCATTTTGCTGTAATTAAATAACATCTAAATTTGTCTTTATATTAAGACATTGTTTCCACTTCATTAAATTCTGCATGAAGTAATGCTAAAACAAACTTTTTCTTCAAGCATATCAGATTACAGTGTGGTGTAAATGAAGAAAAAAACTTGAATGTCTTTGCATCTGGGTCTCTTGGCCAATGTTTCCATTGGTCAGTATAATATTTAATTATGGGTGTTGCAATACCCATAATGGATGATGGCCATGATACTGTAAAAATGAAATATGTTTCAATAATGCACATATGTTAGTATTATGTAAATAATCCAGCGCCTCTTAAACACACTGTTTGCTCTTAAATAACTTCTGTTTCTTTCCATTTGCCTCCCTACTCCCAACTCCCCCACAACACATACACACACCTTTTCACTATCCATTAGGTGTAATTGCACTTTTTTGTATGCTTTTGTACAGTTATGGTTACAAACTCTTTCTCCACCTCCCTACACTTTAATTTTGAGTGTAACTCATTTAGAGCTGCAACGATTAATCGAGTAATCAATTGTTAATCGATTATTAAATTAATAGCCAACTATTTTGACAATCGATTAATCAGAAAATGCTGAAATTCTCTGATTTCAGCTTCTCAGATGTGGATTATTTTCTGGTTTCTTTAGTTTTCTGTGACAGGAAACTGAATATCTTTGGGTTTTAGACAAAACAAGACATTTAGGATGTCATCTTGGGCTTTTGGGAAACACTGTTTGACATTTTTCACTATTTTCTGACATTTTATAGACCAAACAACAAATCAATTAATCCAGAAAATAATCGACAGGCTAATCGATGATGAAAATAATTGTTAGTTGCAGCCCTAAATTCCTTTGCCAAAAAAAAGAGAAATTCAGTTTTAAAATTTTCTATAGATATTGCGATAATATCGTTATCATGAAATCTTCTGGCCACAATTATCACATAGTGAAAAATAGATATCGTGACGGTCCTAACCACCATCATAGATATTTGGATTTGTTCTTAACAAGTCTAATTTAACTCGATAACCAAATCCAGCTACTTAAACAGTTAGGATCATGTTTCTGTGAACAAAGAGGGCTCCACTGTAAACCTTGATAACAACAGCCATGAGCGCAGTGTTATCCACACACGTAGGTAAACTGACCAAAACTACTACATGTTTTAAAGTATTTTTCTCTAAAAACCAAATGTATTTGTTGTGAGGACAGGTAAGTGATCGGTGTTTGCCAGTGCCTCTCCCTCTCTGTTTCTCTGTTTCCGAGGGCTTGTGTTCCTCCTCGACCAGGCAGGCACTTACTTGTAATGAGAAGCATATGGTCGCGCTCTCCTGCTAGCACTGGCCTTCACTGAACTCAACACAAATAAGCTTTCTGACCACCATAGATCACACACACACACACACACCACACATGCGCACACACACACACACCTGGCTCAGAGGCAAGGATCACATACATGAACACCTGGCGCTTTGAGCAGAATGTCAAAGAGTGTCATGTTACTTTCCTCCATGAAACTGATTTGTCAGCCTTTCCGCAAAAGAGATTTACGGCGCTCTGTGCACAGCTGTTGTGCAAGTGTGTGTGAGTGCATGCACATGTGCATCTGCACGTGCATAAGTCAGTCACTTTGTAGTTTGTGACTCTGAAATATATGAATCAAATGCTCAAGTGGTTGCGCTGCCTTGGTATGACGGTCAACTAAAACACCAGTGCTATGTATTTTTAATCAGAGCCAGAATATAAAACTGAAAAAAATACCATAAAAGATATATATTAGAAAATTAAGCTTTGAAATAAATCAACACTTGACCAACAAGAGGTCGACAGCGGTGACACAAATCTGGTGGTGGTGAAAAATATTTAATGGTCATGACTATGGAAATTTGCAAAACCTCAACAACATTATAATTTAAAACATATTATTAAATGGGGTTTCCTAGTGGCCTCGTGGTTAAAACACATACCAAATACTCTTATCGCAATATCACAACTATGATTCCAGCCAGGGATTGATGGCACATGTCACCACCCATATTCATATGATCAATTTATTTTATGATGTCTGATAACATAAATCGTGCTTTAAATACAGTAGCGCTGGTCTGTAGCACAAATGGTGTTACATTAAAACAGGGTTTCCTAAAAGATGGGTGTGCCAGCTGCTTCAAGGGGGTGTGTCAGAGGAAAAATATAGTGATGGTGTAATAGTGCAATTCTTGCTGATCTGATTACTGGGTCTATTCATGCATCTCTCTTATGTGGCACATTATGTGTAACTTTATTGCTTTGTAAGTCCAGGACACTTTACCTCAGAATCAAAAACACATATTTTTCTTTCAGCCTGCAGTGCTATTCATCCACCTAGATTTTTTTGGTGGACATCAGCCAACAAGATGTCTCCCTCCTCTCCTATATAATGAGACTAAATGTCACTTGGCTTGTGGTGCTTGAAGTGCCACAAAAAAAAAAAAAAAAAAAAATTAAAAAAGTCAACACCAGTGTCTCCTTCCTAAAACCATGACCTGATTGCTCAAAATAATCCACAGACCATGTAGAGAAGGAACTGCTTTCTTTCGACAAGTAGATTGTGTAGACTGATAGTGTAGAATGACAGTAGCTCCTACATAAAACTGCTTGCAACAAGGTCTGTGGATCATCTCGAGTAACCGAGTCATGATTTCAGGAAAGAGATGTTTCTGCTGAGTTTTTTAAAATTGACTTATTTAGTGCTTTGAGCACCACAAGCCGAGTGCCATTTAGTTCCTTTATTCTGGAGAGGATTCAGAAGACATAAATAGCACTACAGGCCAGGGGAGGAAAATATGTATTGTTGATTTGGGGGTGAACTGTCCCTTTATTAGTATCTGAACGCGCTGCCTTCACCGTGGCTATAAATAGAAGGTGTGGCAGATTGGGGATGGGTCAACCTGGTCGGGATGCAGAAATGGAACCACTGCATCAAAGTATGTCTCTGTAACATTTAAAGCAGAAATAACCTTACAAATGAAAACTTGAATTCATAAGAAATAAAAGACAGTGGCTCAGTTAAATAGATGTTTTGCAGCTACAGGCTTATTTGGTGTAGTAGCTTGTTGTGGCTAATGTTTGTTTGCTGACTTTACAACTTGTGCTGCTGTTACATTAAGTTGATTCATGAACCATTTAGCCTGTTATTGTCATTTAATGCCACAGTAGCCACTGTTCAATAAAAGCTACATAATCCTGCTTTGATGTAGCATTAATGTAAAAGGACAAAAGATATTCTGATGTACTGGGGAATGAGAAAAGGAGCGGTTAGCACTTACGAAGGTTTACTGGGCTTTTTGGGAAAATATAATCAATAAATCAATCACAATGCAGAGAACTGTGAAGAATTTAATGTATAAACTTAACACCTAATACTTCCTATAACAATATCTTCTTTCTCTTTATGGAGAGGGCTTATTATAGGTTTTAGGGGGGATTGGGATGATATATAAACAGATTAAATCCAAAATATTTTAAATATGATTGCATGAGCGCACAGAAAAACCCAGAACTGGGTCACTGCTGTCATCATGTTTTCTTCATTGTCTTTGTGTCTATCATCATTTTGAACAAAAACAATGGTTTTCTCAGTGGGACAGGGTTTGTCCTTGTCAAGAAATCTCTTTTACTGCCCGAGTTGCTCACTCTCCACCCAGCTCCTCCTGTTTATCCCCGAGCCCTCACGTCTGACACTGGAGAGAAAAGTGAAATTCAAACTGTAAACTGCCTCGCTGAACTGATGATGTCATCACTTCAGTGTTTGGAGGGGGAACTCCCTAACAGAGGACTCAGCGCACCCCCACCCAACCCAAAAACACACATATGTACATAAAACACACACACACACACAAGTGAGGAAATGGAAAAGTGATCTGTTCAGAGCCACCCTTGGCCTTGTAGAGGCAGCGGCAGCAGAACCAGCTGGAACACAGTGTGCTATCATGAAAGAGCAGGAAAAGTCTCACACCACCGACTGCTGCTTAGTCTCCGCTCGCACTCAGAGACAGACTATACAGATGTACCAATATTTACACTTAAAACTTAATGCATAAGATAGTTTCATAGCCTCTTTTCCCCTCACTCACACCCACACACACAGACACACACAATTACCTAAACATCTGCGTCCAGAGGCAGAGATCTGGAAGCCTTCGGGACACAAGCAGATGAAGCTTCCCTCAGTGTTGGAGCAGGTTCCAAATGTGCAGATCTCGGGCGACTGGGAGCACTCATCGATATCTGACACACAAAGAGGAATGGAATCAATCACCTCATCAAATTTAGAAATCAAAATCATCAAAATCTTAAACCCCGATTCCAAGAAACACAGAATGCAATGATTTACAAAAACTTTTTGACCTATATTCAATTGAATGCAGTACAAAGACAAGATATTTGATATTCAAACTGATAAACTTTATTGTTTTTTTGTAAATATACACTCATTCTGAATTTGATTCCTGCAACATGTTTCAAAAAAGTTTGGACAGGAGCATGTTTGCCACTGAGATACATCAGCTTTTCTTTTAACAACACTTAGTAAGTGTTTGGGAACTGAGGACGCTGAAGGTAAAATTTTTTTCCTTATTCTTGATTGATATATGATTTCAGGTGCTCAATGGTCCAGGGTCTCTGTTGTCGTATTTTGTGCGTCACAATGCACCACACATTTTCAGTGGGAGACAGGTCTGGACTGCAGGCAGGTTAGTTTAGTACCTGAACTCTTTTACAATGAAGCCACAGTGTTGTAACACCTGCAGAACGTATCTTGTTATTGTCTTGCTGAAATAAGCAGAGGCGTCGCTGAAAAAGATGTTGTCTGGACTGCGGCATATGTTGCTCCAAAACCTGTATGTACCTTTCAACATTAATGGGGCCTTCACAGACGTGACAGTTACCCATGATGCCACGGGCACTAACACACCCCCCTATACCATCGCAGATGCTGACTAATGAAGTTCGTGCTGGTAACAATCTGGATGGTCCTTTTCCTCATCAGCCCAGAAGACACAACGGCCATGATTTCAATTTCAAATGTGGATTCATCAGACCACAGCACACTTTTTCACTTTGCGTCAGTCCATCTCAGACGAGCTTGGGCCCAGAGAAGCCTGCAGCGTTTCTGGATGTTGTTGATATGTGGCTTTCTCTTTGCATGTTAGAGTCTTAACTTGCATTTGTAGATGCAGGAACAAACTGTGTTTACTGACAACAGTTTTCTAAACAGTTTCTGAGCCCATGTAGTATGCTTTATACAGTTATGTAGGTTTTTAACACAGTTTTTAATGCAGTGCTGCCTGAGGGGGTCAAAGATCACGGGCAGTCAATGTTGATTTTCTCCAGATGTTTTAATGATATTATGAATTGTAGATGGTGAAATACCAAAATTTCTTGTAAGTTTGTGTTGAGAAATGTGGCTCTTAAGCTGTCGGACTAATTTCTTCATGCAGTTTTTCACAAAGTGTTGAATGTTACCCCATCCATGCTTGTGAGGCCTTTCGAGGATGCCCCTTTAACACACAATCATGACACTATCACCTGTTTCTTAGTGACTTGTTCCCCTGTCAAATCTTCCAAACAGGTGTTTTTTGAGCATCCGACAGCTCCTGTTGTTGCTCCTGTCCCAACTTTTTGCAACATGTTGCAGGCATTAAATTCAGAATGAGTGCATATTTACAAAAACAATCAAGTTAATCAGTTTGAACATTAAAAATATTGTCTTTGTACTGTATTCAATTCAAAACAAGTCAAAAAGCATTTGCGATTCATTACTTCTGTTTTAATTTGTGTTTTTCGTAGCGTCTCAGCTTTTTTAGAATTGGGGTTCTAATTTGTACCATGAGATTTCCAGCACCATCAAATGTTTCTTGAATTACAGTCAGAGCTGAAGGAATTAAGTCATACCAGTAACGTCATGGCCTGTCCAATTGTGATAAAACAGAATGTAATCTCATTAATGGACAGTTGGACACAGGCGCATTATCTGGAATAGCCTTCACGTCACGTGTTCGCTCATCACAATGACCAGCTGTTGCCGTTACTGATGCTGAGAATTCAGCGCCGTTCCTCCCCGCTTCCAGGAACAAAGAGCACAAAGCAGGAATGTGTTGAAGTCTGCCGAATATCTCTTCATCAGCCCCACTGTATAAACAATCCGAGTGTTCTGGCTTTGGCCCACTCCCACGTGTGAAAGGGAGAAGAGGGGCGATTTGTTGCAGCGAGGCAATTGAAGAGAAAGAGGAGGCGAAGAAATAGTTTGTTCTCTTCTTGTTCACCTCAGCAGCTGGTCTAAGCTGTGATCTGTGCGTGCATATATGTCTGTGTGTGAACGTGTTGGATGTAAGTAGGTGTTCTGTGAAATGTCTAAGGTGAGGCTAACACTTTACAATAACCATCGTTAACAAATGGTAAAATAATAGATATTGAACTATAGTTAAAAGTTATTTCACTGTTTACGTACAATCAAATAATGTTTAAATATGCTTTATAAGCCATTTATTAAACGATTGCAAAGTTTTATAAACGTCAGTTGCAACTTGTTAATAACACATTTTCACTCCCGACTCCTCAAATACGTCAGCCTGGTCAGTGGTCCTAAATGCTTCAAACTATGATGCTGAATGCACCCCTCCAGTGTCAGTTTTGCACCCGCAGGGCTCCGTGGTAAAGTTAGCAACATCAAGGTGGACTTTCAAAATAAAGGCATAAAAAAAATTTTGGGGTAGGTTTAGGAAAAGGTCATGCACATTAGGTATTATAATTATGAGTTGCAACTTTATAATAGCATCCAGATAATGTTTACAGACAGTTTACAAACTAATTATTAACTATTAATAAAGTAATGCAAATATTTGATTTCTTAAAGGTTAACAAATCAATTAGCAGTCATCAATAAATACTTAATATAGTACAGGGGTCTCAAAAACCTGTACAATAGATGCACATTAGACAACTTTTTTTAATCTTGAGGTTTGATAATTAATTAAATCTTTGTAATAAATCAATAATCAAACTCAGATCACTATAAATTACAATCAAAAGCCAGCCCTATTTCTTCTCTTGTTGTTCCAGCTTTCAAAAATGTGATAAAAATTAAAATATCCTATTCCTCCTTTTGCTGGGGACCCCCTACATCCCACTCATGGACCGCTGTTGGTCCCCGGACCCCAGTTTGAAAACCACTGAAACAGTATATAAAACTTTATTTGTGCAGCAATAAGCTGCTACTAATTTAATCAAAATGTAACTGTGATCGTCTCTTATCAGGTATGATACAATTTATAAACTAATTATTTTGTTACACAAACTAATGATAAAATAACACAAATTACAGCATCACTAATAATCAGGAGACATAAATGTGATTTCGATGTTAATGGTGAAATAACTCAACTCGTTTAATTAACTATCAATTTACCTTTTATTAATGATGGTTATAATAAAGTGTTACCAAGGTGAGACTGCGTGCTGATATATTATTACTGCAGAACTTCCTGTTTTTATTTGTCACGTTTTGACTTACGTTTATTGACCGTGACACAGAAAAGACTGGATTTTGGCTGCTGTACCTTCACAGGTTTCCTCATGGAGATAGTAGCCAGGTGGGCAGATACACCTGTAGGAGCCATCCAGATTCAGACAAGTTCCTGCACCACATGTGCCTGGATTCACTGCACATTCATTAATATCTGAGAAAAAAAAAGGGGATTATACGAAGGATATACTGTAAAACACACATATCACACTCAGATAAACATAACACAGGGTTCTACATGCATCAGAAAGTTAAATATAAGAACTTGTAAGACTTTTTAATGCAATTGTTTGATTAAATCTTAATCTAAAAAAGAATCATGCTTAAACAGTCACAGCTGAAGGGCACCATTTCCCAGATGTTTAATGTGAAGATGTCGTTCATGTTATAATCTTGTTGCTGCTGTTTACATTCGACTACTACAGAATTATTTCCTGGGTGCATACATGTATGTGTATTTTTATTTATTTTGTTTTAGATTTTCACCCTATTCCATTCTGAATTGACTTAATTATCTGTATATATGTAGCATTTTGTGTGTATTATGAATGAAGTACAATTCTTATTTGTTGTTCAACCCTGCATGCTGTGTAATGATAACAAAAGTCCTTCTCAGTTTAATGTTTTAAAGAAGGCAAAATGACAATAACTGAACATCTCTACAAATGCACTTTTTAGTGTGAGAAAAATATATATTTGTCAATAAAATATTAATGACTACAATTGTCTGAAATGAGGTTATATGAAGGTAGAATTCTCAAATTCTATACTGAAAGTTATTTAGACCTTTTCTCTGTTTTATAGTTTATACGTAGCTTTTAAATAAGTCGGTAAATATCATCCTGTTTCATTTAGCCTACAGTTGACTGATTGATGTTTCCACATTTTACAGCTCATCTTTTTGTCCACATATTGGTGGAGCTGGATATTTATTTACCTGGTAATATTTCCTACACATTCTTTAGCAAAAATCTTTCCTCAAATTCATATTATATAAATGGAAGCACTGGAGAAAGGGTTAAAATTTTTCACAACATAAACCTGCACAAACTTAAGGTTTTGCAGGTTAGCTAATTAGCCAACAAACGCTACGGTGGTCACCTGGGGACAAACTTTGCGAAAACAAATAGCAAAAACCCGTGTAGTGTAACAGGATAACTGTAACCAAACATTAAATGTGGAGGAATTTTGTGCTTGGAGTGAATTTTAGACGTTTACAGCATTCAATAAATAAATATTTAAGACTTTCCCAAACAGAAGTTAAGACCATTTAATAATTTTTAAGGCCTTTTATTAGTAAATGTGATTTTAAGACATTTTAGCCACAAATGTGAGTTCCTTACCTGCACACAGTCTGCCATCCAGCGTGAGCTCGTAGCCGTCAAGACACACACAGAGGAAGGTGCCCACGGTGTTCACACACTGACCGTTTCGACACAAGCCCCTCTGTGTCGAACATTCATCAACATCTAATCAAAGCACAAACACCATCACATAAAGGCTTTAGCTCTCAGTATTTTTTTTTTTAACTAAACCACATTCACAGATGCACGCACCGATACAGTCGCCGTTGTGTGAGTTCTGGAAGCCGGGGTAGCACAGGCAGTTGTAGGAGCCCACTGTGTTCTTACAGGTGCCGTTTCCGCAGGGTTGTCTCTCACACTCGTCCACGATCTGAAAGCAGAGCGCATCATCAGAGTTTGACCTCAGACAGGACTCACATCACTCACCGAGACCACACGTGAAAAAACAAGCGAGAGCTGAGAGGAACCGGCGCAGCTTACCGACACACATCGACTGGTCCCGCGTTGTTTTGTAGCCGTTGGGGCAGATGCAGCGGTAGCTCCCCAGCGTGTCGATGCACTGACCAGGATTGCAAATACCAGGGTTCTCAATGCATTCGTTACGGTCTGAGAAAGGAGGAAAACAATTGTCACACTGTTGTTATTTCACTGGGACTGTACATTTTTATGACTCAGCAGTGATATTTTTGTGGTTTTGGTCAAACAACCACCTGACTAAACTACAGTTTTAACTGAACAAGACAGTTTCACCTGACGTGGTAAATAGAGGGCCTGAACTTTTTAGAAATGGATGGATCAATTTTTTATTTTTCCACTGGTATATTGAGCAGATGAGGTGTGAACTCCAGTTACATGACTTGGACTCGAGTCAGATTCAAAGTCATAAATTTGATTATTTCAGACTCAACTTGACAAAATAAAAAAGACTCACAACTTGACTCGGACTTTAACGCCAAAGACTTGTGACTTTAGTTGGATTTAAACTGTATAACTTGAAAATGTTTATACCGGGAAAACTTTATGGAGTTAACAAATAAATGTATGTTTTGTGATGTTTTGAGTTTTCTTGTTGTCATTTGTTTTATTTAATATATGTGTTTGTAGTTTCCTTCTTTTCTCTCCCCTTCTCTTCCTACTGTCTGAGGAAAAGGCTGCCTTGTCTCCCGACCAATTTTTTGTTTTAAAATTGACATAATTTACCAGGATTGTCTCCTAATATGAAAATGCGCCTTTTTGTTGCTAGCCTCTTTCAGAATGTAAAATAATTGTTCTAAATTTTCTAGGATGCATATTGCTTGAAAAAAAGGAGAATAGCAAGAGCAGGGTGTTGAGCTATATGGTTCATATGACGCAGAATTACAATGCTCTCTGTAACCATGAGGCTATTTCTCTGTCTCTGTAGCTGGTGAAATGCTCTCGACTATCCTTTGAAAAAAGGAACTGTAAAAAAGAAAATACTTGATACCTTCTGGCAACCCCAAAGATTAAAAAGTATGTTTTGTAAAAAGCATGAATCAGCAAGTTGAACTAACTAAGAACTAACAAGACGTTACTGAGCTCCAGTTGGAAAAAAATTATACTAAAGATAACTTGATTTGCTGCAAAAACTGTGATGTGGTCAAAAAAAAAAAAAAAAAAAAAAAATCACAATATTTTAAAAGTGCAGGTCAAAAATTACAGACGCAGATGCAACAATTTCCAACTTTGCTCTACATTTGAAGTTGCATGAGGAACCGTAGGTTGAGGCTCTGTTGTTAAAATGGAGTTAAATTTGATGAAGAGTGCATTATGACATGTTTAAAACTTCAAACTCAAAGTTTCAGATGTGTGGAGTGCAAAGACCCCGAGACTTACTGGTGACTTGCAGAACAATGACTGCGTCCCATGTCATGTGGTCATCTTTGAGGGCCCCAAAAATGAAAACTTTTCTCTCTGGTTTTGTGTAGAGAAAATGTACTATAGATGTGAGCACACATCCTGAAAGCTTTGCATTGTCAGGCCATAATTTTGCATCTCCCACTGTTGTCTGGGCAGCCTCCTGCTTCAGACACATCAGTTTTAAGCCAGCTGGAGAACAGATTACTGACAGTTCTCTCCTTCAGTAAGACATCAATGTGAAACCTAACTACTCTTGACTGGATGAACACTCAATCTCAAGGCAGGAAACAGTCTTTGGGCCAATTTCACAACACGAAAAACCTGATGACTGGAAACATTATAGAAATGACCTTGAAATCTCTAATTACATACAGCAGGCGCTGCAAAACTTGTTCCGCTCGAAGCCCAAAAGAGAAATTTGGAAAAATCATGAATTGCCATAACTTCTACATTAATAAACTGATAAAGAATAACTGTAAAATGCTAGCTTTAATTTGAATTGGATACAGGAAGTGTTGAGTTTGTATTAACAGCATAAAACAGTAAGTTTAACAGGACAAACAAGAGGGGATCAAAACAAAACATCATACTAAAATGTTGTAGTGACAGCCCACATTTCCCATCATGCCTCGTTTGAATATTTTGTTAAGTTTGCTGTTTTATGTTCCAAAACCCAAACACACTCTTTGTTAGTGTTTGCACCATGTTCTGTGCAGGACATGGTGGTTTATGTTGGCAGCCTAATTGTCATTTTTGTGCTGGTTTATACTTTAAACCAACGTTTTTTGGGCCGGCGCCCTCTATCCATTATCCAGGTCCCATTGTATAAAATTTAGGCTAACTGTTTTCTCTGCTTATTATTTTTGCATTATATCATTTAAAAAAAGCTTTTTAACTGAATGTCAAATGAGCAGTTGGAACATCATTATGATTGCGTTCAAAGGGACCAAAAAAGCCATGCGAATAGAAATTATATTTAAACGGTGTTAAACAAATATAACAGAAACTTTAGGTCTCCATTGATCACACACAGCAGCCAATCAGAAATGCCGAACAAGAGGCATTCTTATTAATCGTTCTAACGGAAAACAAGAGCAGCCTGCTGTGAAAAAAGTGTGAGGCTTCCTGAAAAAAGAGGAGGATATGTCATATTTTTGGCCTGTTTATCTTAACTTTTGAAGGAGATACGCTGAGTTGCTTTTGAAAGTTAATCGGAACTCTGCCTGCAGTGCATCTGAGGCCATCAAGTGTTTTTGCTCGATGTATTTATTTCTCAGGCACAGAGCATATTAATAAACAGATTTACGCATACTGTAAATATGCCAGAATTGGCCAAAAATGCTAGTTTTCCTCTGTAGTCGCTGACTAAGTGTGAAGTTGACAACCTGGTCCAAGTGACTGGACTGCAGGTGGGGGAATTGGCTGAAACCTTGCGAGATAATGTTCTTGGGAAATGAAGAAGAAGCAGCCCGATCCTCTCCCACAGAAGAGAAATCAAAGATTCACAAGACCGTTTTAGAATATTAAAGGGGAAAAAACTCACTACAAATTACATCCAGATACTAAAAAAAGCCGGAAGTTAGAAAGGAAGTCCAGAGAGTCGTTGTGTGGAGATGATACACCGTCTCATCTTGTCACATTGGTGTAAACTGGCAGGTTTTTAGCAGGCTGCAGACCAGCGCATCACAAGTGTTCACAAGATTAAACTCTTCTCAGGACTAAACTCACCTAACACCCCCACAAGAACACCTCAATGCCCCCCTTTGAAAGATATTGCTTCCAGCGAAGCTCTCTGAACGCACAGACCCCGCTGAGAAACACTGCTTTAAACCATTAGTGAGGTAGCTGTACTCCAGTTGACCCCAGCTAGGTTTTTTTTTTCGCTATTGCGTTTTAAATTTGTTGTTTCCTGTTTTGAATGTCATCAAAACATCGTTCAGAGCCACTTTTTGTCTCTCATTCCACACTGCCCATCAATATTAGGGGAGCTGCGGCCAATTGGCGACCCAATAAAAACGGGTATGTGAAACCATTTTGGGTCCCAACCCTAAGTTGGGTAAACACTGATATCTAGTAAATGTCAGAATATATTTCTTAAGCTTTAGAATATATTCATTAATTAGTCCGAGAGACACCATGTCAGGCTTAATCCACATGACAAGGTAAGCATGTCGTGTATTTTATGTTCTGTAAAGAATCGATGAACGACTGAAATTTGGGGAGATCCGAACAACCCTTCATATCATACTGCATATAATCTGAGTTATTTTTGGCATTTACTGGTAAATAATGTTACCATACATAAAACATAAACCACACCATTAAAATAATTTTAATTTCATTAAGATTAATATTACTTTAATAATTTGGGTATTTATTGCCAGCCACAAACAATTATCAATATGGGCGTGTATTTATTGCTTCCTAGGATGGGAAACTGGCCATTAACTCTGTGGCAAAATGACGCAGTAACTATGTTTTATGATACCAGAATAACATAATTATTATTTAATTAAAGTTTAAAAAAAGTTTAATTTTACGTATCACCCATTCTTGTCCTACCAAAAACAATGTATTTTTTTTTTATTATTGTGAATTTATGAAATATTTTGTTTACTTTTTCTTATTTGAATTTAATATCTAAACAATTTAAAAATGTGTTAAAAGTCTCCAGGATCTAAAACAATACCCACTGATAACATATGTATAAAAATGTGCTATTATAATTATCTTTGTTTTAAAATATTTTTCTTTAATTAAATTGTTGGCCCTTTAAAGTTGCGTCCCAGATTTCTGTCAATTCCATCAGATTTTTACAAAAACATGATTTAATCAGGCATAAAAATATTCAGCTATACCCTAAGGACCCCTGTCTCACTTCCTGTTTTAAAAAAAAGGTGAGAATACAGTTCAAACACTTTTGACAAAATCATTAAATAATATTGCTATCAGATGTATCTCAACCATAACATGTCAACTCTGTAGCCCTTCTTAATCAAAGCTAAATTATTATGTTTCTGTAATTTAAAAATTAATATTTTGATTAGAATTAAATAACTCTGAGCAACTTTACAAAATAAAATGGCTACTCACTACATTTATATGTAAATTTAATTTTTTTAAAAATCACTATGAGGCTGGCCCGTTACAAGGTTTAATAGCCACACGTTTGATCTTTAAAAATTTATTTTCACGGCATTATTGACGAGTAAAAATCAAATAGCCTAAAAATGCGGTTTTGTCCTAATTCTCAAGAATGAGTGATATTCAGTTTCACATTCTTCCTTGCAGCAATGCGTACTTAAAAAAAAAAAAAAAAACACTGTAAATGACTGTATTATTGATCAATGTCTTTACTTCTCACACATAAGGTCATCACTGTCTCCAGCCACAATTTCAGTTTCCTCTCACTGGAGTCTGGCCATGTTTGGAGTCGCATGAAAAGCTGGATGCAAAAGCTCTTCCTCAGTAACAAGCCCACCATGAAGAATTTCCCTTCAGTCCGACTGTCACTGCGCTGCCTCTGGTGCTGTATCTTTGGCACATAACTGTACAGTTCAAAGGGTTTCATATGACTGAGCTTGATACAATAGCTTGAGGAGGCGAGACAGCATCAGGCCACAAGAAGACCGAGAGACGTCGGCATCATCCTCATGGAAGACAGCAGTTCTTTGGCTGCCTCCTCTAATCTTTTCTCTAATCCTGCTCCATGTTTCCACCGATGCTGTATAATCTCCACTAAGGTCATTAGGAGTTGACTAAACCCATGCTGGGTGAGTGAACAGTCACAACCATGAATCACGTCGGTAATGTGCTGCATAATCTGAGTGCTCCCGGCACTTTCTATCTCTTTAAAGGCCAAAGCTGATCAGCAGACTTACCTAGACACTGTCCGGTGGGGGTGAAGCGATATCCAGGTTTACAATCGCAGCGGTAGCTTCCCGGCATGTTCAGACAGGCTGCATTCTGCTGGCACACCGGTCCATTCTGACACTCATCAATATCTAAAAACAGGGACAGAGGTGCTCAAATACAGTCATCATCAGGGGATATAAATGTAAAAACAAAAAGAAAAAAGACCCGATCAAAATAAATGGAGAATCTGTGGCTGAGTTGAACGAACAAGTATTAATTTTTGGACCAGATTAAATCATGGTTTTATTTTAAAGCATGTTGCACCAAACTTTATTAATATCAATTTAAATCTCTGGATTAAATCCAATTCTGCGGAACTTTAAACTGCCATTTAAAATGTGATTCAGTATTAACTTTCACTTGAGGAGGCTTAACTTTTAAAACGTCTGCCTTTTTGACATGGATTGTGCAAAATAATCAAGTTCCTAAAGAAAGTTAAGGGACAAACTCGACCCAATAGAGTTTTATGATGCATCTCTTCTTTCTGTCACTCCAGTTTATAATTCAACCAACAAGTTTTTCTCAAAGCAGGCTAACTAGCCTAACTAACTGCTTAGCTAGTTAGCAAACCAAGTAACATTTTGTAACCTTTTAGCTAGCTAGCAAAATATTTGTTGTTTTGTTTTGTTTTTTTGTTTTGTTTTTCTTTCCTTTTTAGCTACCTAGCAAATAAAGTAGCATTTTCATAATTTTTAGCTGGATAATAAAAATAAAATGGGCAAACAGGCATCTTCAAGCTAGATTTACTAAACTGAGATTAGTTTTTAATCGTGCAACAGAGCTTAATTTTAAATCTGGATCGACTAAACTCTGATTAGAACTTATCTTAGATTAAGTTAATCTTTGTTGGTGTAATCCAGTCTGTAGACAATTCACAGCACTCTTCACAGCATGTTTTGACATCGCCGTCAGTAGAACTTCAGTGGCGTGCAGGCCTTACCTTCACAAATCAGCAGCTTGTCGTTGTAGATGAAGCCTATTGGGCACTCACACCTGAAGCTGCCAATCATATTGATGCACACTCCGTTCTCACACACGCCGGGGATCTCCCTGCACTCATCAATATCTGGCACACGAGGAAGAGGCAAGATAAGAAGAACAAGCACAAGACAAACTTTCCTTTTCATCACATCAACCGTTGAATGGGAAAATGTTACCGATGACTCGTCCAGTGGTGATGTCGATGTAATATCCCGGTCTCTCACTGCCGCACAGGATCGCAAACTCATCTGAGTGTACATAAGACGTTTATAAAAGGTCAGTTTTAGTTCCTCAAAACAAACTGTATGTGTGCTAGCATAATGTGTACAAGAGCTCACCGGTGCTGGGTACAGGACACTGTTCACAGGGTTTATTCCACGCACGGCCGATGTTGTAAGAGCAGCAGCACATCTTTTTGGTCATGTTGAAGGTCAGCTCTCCATCACACGTCTTGTTGTCAGAGTAAAAGTTCCTGTAGCAGTAGCTCTTCCTCATGTCTGTGTGTGTTTATAAGAAAGAGAGAGAAAGTTAAACAACAAAAATGTCACTGCATGACAGTTTGTTCCATTTCTCTGATTGTTACAGACGTGAGAGTGCAGCATGCAGACCTACCCATGCAGTTGTTCCCTCCGTTGACCTGCATGTAGTCCACGGGGCAGATACAGGTGTAGTTCCCGATGGTGTTGTAACACTGGCCTGGGCCACAGATGCCTGGTCGTTCACACTCATTGACATCTGCGCGCAGAGAAAACAGACTGAAATGAGTCACTTGTTTTGATGAACACAGCTTCTAGTTTACATTCTTTTAGTTGAGGTGCTGCACAGCTTATTTTAGCTCATTTAAAACGTATGACTTAAAAGACTACATGCAATCTAAAGAGGGGCCGAACGAGTGCAGAAAGGAATATCACGATACAGATCTTCTGTATTTAGTAGAATATACTATATATGAGAGCTGCACCTCCCAGTACTTTGTCCTTGCATCATGCCCTCACCCCTTTTTTGCTACTTTTTGGGTGAAAACAGCCCCCCAAATTAGGTCTAAATAGGTCTTTGTCAGTTCATTTTTTAGCAGAAGGAGCCAAAATCCTTTGGCCAGTCAGGTGAACAATTGTTGCCGATCAACAATCTGTGTCATTTTACAGAAAAAAGTAAAGAAATAGGGCTTGATGAGTCCTTCCAGTCTGCCTATTTTGATAGCTGTTTGTGTTTCTTATGTGGCCTTTTACTACGAGCCAAGAGAAGAAGAAAACAGGTCAGTTTTAGCTCCGCTTCCTGCATTACTTTATGCTGTTTACAAGGTTCATTATTAGAATTTAGGTCAGCTCAATTAATGTGAATTACCAACGTTAAAATGCCCTCTGCTCCCACAAGTCTGTCGAGTGGACAGACTGTTAAACCAAACTCCATTCTGAAATCATGTGTTTTATGGTAGGACCATATTTTTCCACAGTAAAAACTTTAGTTACACAATCACTAAGATTGTTTTCTGGTTTGTTTCAATCTGCAGGCACAATCGGCTCTCATATCATTTACTCAGTCACATCATTAACTAACATGTAATAGCGTGTTTGCTTCAGATGTACACGCATTGACTGGCTGGGTCAGGTCTCGTTCACTTTTGAAGAAGTAAAGAAAATTGTAAACTATGTTTTTTTGTTTCTGTTTTTTTTTTTTTTTGTTTGACATACAAAATGTGATCCGGCAGCTTTAATGCATGTTGCCACTAGTTTTTTCAGATTGGCAAAAGCAGTTTTACAACTTATTTGTTTTCACCCAAAAGGGACACAGCCGTTCCTGATGACAGGAAAGTGTATTTGCTGCACTCTTCTTCCTACACATTGGGCCTTCTGGAAGAACCACTTGGATGAATGGATTTGTTCTTAAGTGGTGTGTATGAGTGATTTAGGAGAACTTGATGCATTCACCAATTTTCTCGTATTATGAATCAGATACAAACACAATTTACGAGTGGTCCAGACCTGTTGTAGGAGTCATGTGCAGTCAGTGTAACAGCACTTCCTGTTCTTGGCTTCAGCACGTCCCCTTAAATCCACTGCTGACACTATTAAAATGACAGAGTTTTCTTTATGGATCTCTGAAAGCAGAACTTCCACCTCCGAGCTCGTAAAGTTCTTCTGTTTACTTTTTGATGACATTTTCATGAATGAACACTCCCTGACATTTGGAGCAGGAAGTGTAGTCTTATGTCAGGGTGGGCAATTATTTTTCATGGGGGGGCCACATGAGAAATTGATCAGGCTGAAGTGGGCCAGACACAAATGATATAAAGTCCTAATAATAGCCATATCTCTAATAATGGAATGGTCAGAAGTGTTCTATGTAGGGCGCTTCTGCTGTTGGTTACCCTTTCTGAATTGCCATGTGATGAATTGTGGACTAATATTTTGTTGACACTGTCCAAAACTTGATGTTTTACAGTGCACCATGCATGCTGTATACAGGTTGCAACAATAGTAGCAGTAAAAGTAGAAGAAAAACAACATAAATAACATGGATTGTACAGCATTGAGTGAATAAAATTACAGTTTAATGTAAAAGATATAGTTCATTATCATTACCAATGAACACTGCACCGACCCCTTTCAAAATAAAGGTCTCATAACAGTTTAATGGTAAGAAAATGCTATTGACTGTCTTTGCTAGATTTTCAGTTTTTGCTATTTCAATGATGGCTTTGCACATGCAATCAAATACGCACAGGCAGATCAATTGCACGGTTATCTGAAGAGTTTGCTGAATCTGACGTGGCATGTTCATACGAGCTTCTTCATACAACAAAAAAGTAAAAGAAATTTAAGATGAGAATATGAAAATGTTCTTGCATGAGGCCCATTGTGTCTCTGATTCAGTGTACAATAACTCCCATCATCATTGTATGTGGATACACTGCACATGCCTAGGACCGAGATGACCACCGCAACAACTACTCTAGGATACAGACCTCTTCTAATCATATCAATTATAATTTTTTCTCCTCTTATTTCTATACTTTCTGTACTAAAATTCTTTCTCTAATAACATCACTGCCTGAAAGCAAACACTGTGTTTGTTCCTTCCGGCTGAGCTAACAGCTGAACTGCTGATTGACCAGAGACATAGTGAATGTGCAGTCCTGGACTTCATAGAGCAGACACCCGCTTTTGTTCTCCGGGCCAACAAACACACGCTAATTAAAATGCCGCCAGCCACATGTCATTGTCTAACCCTTCGCTCCCTCCTCTCCTCTCTTCTCCTCCCTTCTCCTCCGCTCTCTGTTCCTGTTCCTCTTTTCTAAACACCCTTCTCATGTATCTCTTTTTTCCCCCCTATCTTTCATTCCTCCGTCCCTCCCTCCGTCATCTCTGGCCTGTCTACAGGGGACTCAGTGTACTTCCCCGAGGAGAGGGCTGACCACATCAGAGACGCGCTCCTCTGGACACAGTTAGGCGCTCAGCTGTCTCATCATCCTGACTGAGCTTTGCTGGGTTAGCATCAGACGGGAACTAGAGCAGAGACATATTGAGCTACAATGAGCTGCAGTGTTGTCTAGAGGACAAAAAGGTCCAATATGTCTTTGTCTTTTTGCACTCTGCACTTTTTTCTCTCCCTCTCCCGCTCCATGTGTCCTCACTGAGCGAAGGCCGTGACGGCTGGACTCAATTTCCGTCCCACTGAAATGTCCCAGGGCAAGAAGAGCGGCAGAGGAAGAGGTCACCTGTGTGTTCATGTGTCATGTATGAGAGCGTCCGATACCTTCGCACACTCTGGTCTCTGTGTTGAGGGCGAAGCCTCTCGGACATTCACACTGGAAGCTGCCGAAGGTGTTGATGCACTGTCCTCCCTGGCACAGGCCCGGCAGCTCCTGGCACTCGTTGATGTCTGCCAGAGAGAGACAGGAAGCACTCAGCGGGACTGTGGGTGGGTGTGCGTGTATTACAGGGCTGAACAACAAGGACTGCCCGCGTGACCGGGGCAAGTAAAATGTCATGTTAAACTACTAATAAAGAGATCCTTTATCCTGTCATATTTACTATTTTTTATACATATACTACTACTACACACACTACATTATTATTATAATTGTTATTAACAATAATAATAATAATAATATTTTTACTTATTTAGTTATTTTACTTACTTTATTAACAGCAAAGACTTCAGTTAATTCTCATGTCTTATCTAGGTGCTGAATCACCTTTAAAAATTGTGAAATGTGTCCATCCCTGTTTTTCAAAATTCAAGGTGATGTCTTTAAATGTCTCATTTTGTCTGTTCAAAACCAAAAGATATTCAGATTTTTGCCACTCGAGCAAGACAGTTGCTAGATTTACTTGCCTGACATGACATTTTACTAGCCCCAGGCAAGCCTTATTGTTCAGTCCTGTTCTTCTTCTTATCATTATTTTTTTAAGTGTATATATAGCTCATATATTTGGTTTATATCATATCCTATACCATATCATTTTATATATGTATACCAGTCTCTCTATATAACACATGTCCATAAGAAAGATATATCTGTGTGTATAGTGTATCAGTTTTATTTTATTTTATATATACATACCATTAACCCCTCTTTTCTAATGTGCAATTATCCTGTGCGATATACAGCATATTTATATCTAGAGTGTGAAATCATCCTGTGCAATAATTTCTTTATACTGTCACCATACCATGAATTTTGCTACTTGTATCCTGTGAAACAAGTCTCTTTCTGTGCAATATTTATCTATATTTTTTTCTCCCTTGGTATAGTGCTATACACCATGTGTGTATTACAACACTTGTTCAGTTATTCTCTACAAATATCCATACATCTGTAGAACTGAAAGGTGTATATAGTGTACAAAGTTTGTGTCCTTCTAGATTGTTTTGGTTAAGTTAACGTGTTTTGTAGGTATCAGCCGTAGAGCTGTCTGCCTTCTGTCAAATATAATGAGACTAAATGGCATTTGGCTTATGGTGCTTGAAGACCCAAAAATTATATTTAAAAACTTGTTGAGCCAAATAAGCCACGCTGTTGAGTGTTTCAAAATTTTAAGTTGACATCTCTACAGTCAATATCTCCAAAACTCTGAAATTCACACCAAGACTATCTAGATGGATAAATACACGACAGGTAAGAGTAAAAATATGTATACTTGATTTCTGGGTGAACTGATTTTGATAATTGCAGGTAGGTAACATCTGTGAGTCCTGTGTGAGCTGAGTTATATGCAGTCTAAACACAAAGAAGAAAATGCTGTTTTCAGCCACTCAAATATAGAGATTTCCAGCTTTTCTTCGTTTATTACCATATTAAATTGAATCTTAGGGTTTTAGACTGACAAAATGAGACAATTAAAGACATCACTTTGGACTCTGTAAAACTGGAAAGGACATTTTTCACAATATTTTAACATTTCATCGACATTGAAGCCCTAGATTACAGTGATGATGATGACAGTTAGCTTTAGTCTTTGTTATTATTTGATAATGGCTTATGAATAAATAATAAAAGGATTTGTACATGGAGAAGGTAAAAATTTCATTTGGCCAAGTGAAAAAAAAAAAACAAAACAAAAAGGAACCCTGTCTTATCTGTTTGCGCATCTATAAGTATGTTGCTGTCTGACCTTCCAAGATGACAGTGATGGGGTTTGGTCTGAAGCCTTCTCCTCCAGGACACAGCGTCTTGTACTCAGCTGTAACACAGAACACACCGCACCAAATCACATTAACACAAGTAACCACAATCGAGCTTGTTTTATTGCAGGATTTGACAGTAATCGTTTGCTGATGGTGAGACACTGAGTTAAAGGGATAGTTCATATTTTTTGAGGAGGGGTTATATGATGTTCTTCTCAATGAGTTAGTGCATCACCAACAGTGAATGGTGGTCGGCTTGCCCCCAGTTTGGAGAGGCGGAGAGGGGCACAACCACAGAAGCTAAGCAATGTATTCCTGTGGACAGGGTTAGCAACAAAACATCTAAACCACTTAAAAGAGGTCCACCTAAAATAATCAATATAATTTTAAGTGTATGCTATATTTAGAATAATTTCAGCACTTTAACTTGTCGTCAGACAGGCTTTTCTGACGGTAAACTGCTGTTACATGAGCAAAATATTGCTCTCTCCAAACCAACCAAACTCCACAGGTGAAATTAGCTATTTTAACTTGCAGAATAAGGGAGTTGCTACCAATCTACCACTGCCTCCATCAGTTAATTTGTTTGCGTTATTGTGTGACTCTGGTGAATCCAAACCTTCAAAAACAAATAGCATAAACAAACAAATCTATCGAGGCAGCAGCAGACAAGAAACTCCTGTGCTCTGTGAGGTAAAATTACTGTTTTTTCTTAAGGAGTTTTGTTGCTTTGGAGAGAGCAATATTTGGTTTATATATCAGTGGTTTTCCATCAGAAAAGGCTACCTGACAGCAAAGTAAAGCACAAAATATGATTTGTTGCTGACTCTGTCCACAACAGTACATTGCTTAGCTTTCTGCACTGGTACTCCTGCTGCTTTCCCAAACTGTGGACGTGCCGACTGTAATCTACTATGGGTAATATATTGACTATTGATAAGTACCTCATGCAACCCCACTTCAAAAAATCTGAATCAACCCTTTAATTCACATGCCCAGTTGGTCAGGTGCCTGACAAAGTTCCCTGTCTCTCTCTGTTGTGCTTTTTATGACCAGAGATCTCAGAGTTGTCCACAGAGCCCAGTGGACCGGACATGACTGCAGCTACTCAGAATTACAAAGCAAAAGAAAGAAAAAGTTTTTTGTTCTTGTCATAGATGCAAGCATTTCCTTGAGCTGAAAAGGGGGTGAGTCATTCCCTGTAATGTTTTGAACCATCTGTTGGCAATTTCAAGTGAGTTGCACAAAGCTGTCTCATCTTTACCAGCAACAACAATTACAGCAAACACACTCATCGCATGACAAGAGCGGGCAGTCTGAAGCCTGTTTGTTGGCAGAGCAGCTAACTCACACCTTATCAGGTCTGATTTACATTGAGGTACATATATAAATATATGTTGGTGCTTTGGTTTCATGCTACTGCTAGTTGAAATAGTAAGAGAAAACATTTTTTTTTACCTACAGTAGTTTGTGGGTTTGGCACACCCCTGATTTGGAGAGGCAACAGGAGTGCTGATGTATGAAGCTAAGCAATGTGCTGCTGTGGACAGGGTCAGCAGCATTTTATCCACCTTAACACAGACCCACCTAAAAATATCAATATAATTCTCAGTTTATGCTATATTTATAATATTTTAATTGCTTTACCTTGCTGTCAGACAGCCTTTTCTGATTGGAAACCACTATTATATAAGCCAAAATGTCACTATCTCCAATCCCACCAAACAACATGGGCAAAAACAGTAATTTTAACTCGCAGAACACGCAAGTGGCTTGTCTACTGCTGTCCTGATCTCTTTGTTTGTGTTATTGTGTGTCTTCTGTAAATCCAAACTAACCTTTTAAAACACAGAAGTCACAAAATAACACGAGCAAACTGACTGATCAAGCCAGCAAGAGACTACCAACTCTGATTTTGCCAGTGGGGTTTGGTTGGTTTGGAGAGAGCGACATTAGGCTTATATAACGCCGGTTTCCCATTTGAAACAGCTGTCTGACCGCAAGTGAAAAAGTGGTGAAAATATTCTAAATACAGCATACACTTAAACTGATAGATTTTTTTTAGGTGGGCTTTTTTAGGTGGTTAAAATACAAATGTACACAGAAGTACACTGCTTAACTTCCTACACCAGTACTCCTGCTACAACAAGTACCTCATACAACCCTGCGTCAAAAAATCCAAACTATCTCTTTCAACTACTTTAGGGGACTTACAGTAAGGGCAACAGGTGTCAGCTGACTGAGTAATTGTTTTGTTATGCCCCATGTTACAAAACAACTAATAAAAGGACTTGACAGGGTTGTTGTGATTACTTTTTAGACAGTGACATTCAAAACTCCATTTTAAACCACTTTTCAAAACAGAAACCCCCTGCCCACTCAACCTCTGAGGCAGTACAAAGACTCTGACTCTACTACTCACATCTGTACTTATTCAGTGATGGAGGGCAGCATCATGAGTAAGAGGCTGAAAATTGCAGCAGTAACCAGTTCTGGAGAAAGCTGGTCGACTGTTGAGTCTCATACCCAAACTGGCAAACTAGCAACGCTTTCGATTAGCGGCTTGAAGATGGTTGATTGTTGAGTCTCACTTCCAGTTTGTGAAATACTGAATTTCTGGGAATGAGACTCAACAATCAACGATCTACAACTGTGAATGGCCCAAGTCTCCTATTAAGGGCACGAAAAGCTTGAAAACAGAGCCAAGAGGAGGAGGAGAAGTCTAAGTCTAATTTCCACTGACTCTGATAATAAACTGCCTACCCCAGCTTTAAGACAACTCAGCTACATAAAATGAAAACCTTTGGTCTCAAGGCAAGAAATGAGTAGCAGCAATTTCATCAAAGTTTTATTCATGAAAGTTGCTGCATCTCTGTTCATCATGTGGGTGGACGATTTACTCACTAACACTTTAAAAATGTTTGTTTCTAGACAAGCATGGCAACTCAATTCACTCACTTAAGGAGATTTTTAAGAAGGAAGAAGTATTCAGATTCTTTACTTAGCAAAAAGTACTAATACCACACTGTTAAAATACTCCCTGCAATCAAAAGCTTACTTAAGTAGTATCAGCAAAATGTACTTAAAGTATACAATGCACTCATTCTGCAGTAAAATGTCAGTGTTTTACTATTATATCTGATGTTTTTGTATTAATATTACTGCTGCATGAATGTGTAGTGTGAAGTTGTTTACAGTCTGTGTAAAGTGATTGTTGGGTAGTTATTCTCATGTCTGTGAAGATTCTCAGTCATCCAGGTCACGGTATTCGTAGCAAAGGTTGTCATAGGCAACTGGACTTGGTAGAGTTCTTGAAGAAGTTCTTGAGAACTGATGAAGCTTCTTGGATGAGAGGCAAAACGTCTTCAAGAACTCTACCAAGTCCAGTTGCCTACGACAGCCCAGCCTTTTCTACGAGTAGTTAATCTCCAGTAATGCATCATAGTCTAGAAGATCATCACATGTTTGTGGAACTGCCGTCCAGGGAGAACCACGTACCTCAACAAAGTTTGATGAACACTGTTTTCAACTTTGTGACGATGTAATTTGCAGCTAATCCAAGAGGATTTTTAGTAGCTTACTTAGATTAAGAAATGGGACATATTTGTCAACCCACATAGGAACACCTAATCCTTCAGTTTATCACAAACATTCACTTTCAAAATCACCAAATTTGGAGATACGTGGCTTTCACTGGACATGGGAGGTTATCAAAAAATGTAATCTGAAAAGTGACAAGTAACTAAATCTGTCAGACAAATGTAGTGGAGTATAAAGTACAGCAACTGCCTCTGAGATATAGTGTAGTAGAAGATGAAAGTTGCTAAAAATTGAAAACACAGTAAAAAATTGTTCTTAAGTACAGTAACTTGAATAAATGTACTTAGTTACAATCCACCACCTTCTCATGCGTCATCGTTTAATACAAACCAAACTATTGTCCATGCCATTTTGGTACAACCCCGGGCTGTACCAAAATGTCATGGACAAGGTGGTCGAATCGAGTGACAATAACGCTCTTGAGATAAACACAAAGAAAACAGAGTAGATTGCATTTGGCCCACCATCTGATTCTCATTAAGTTCCTATTGTTATCCATAATGAAAAAATTAAGCAGGTTTTGCCAAATAAATACTTGGGTGTCATAATTGATCATCAGTTATCATGGAAAGACCACACTGAACTTATCTGCAAAAAGACAAAACAAAGAATTTATTTTCTGCCCCGCCTCAGGTCTTTTGCGGCCAGGACACATTCTTTTTCTGTTTTTTACTTTTTTTGGATTGTGTACTGTAAAACTACATGGTACAAGTGTTTGTCGACTGCTCTGAAGTTAAAACTTCGTCAACAAATGAAAATCTGCTTAAAGATTGTAGGCCAACCTTTGGAGAAACTCTGTGAATCAGCCTGCCATAATAACATATTACGACTGGCTAACAACATTGTCTTTAATTCCAGCCACGTCCTGAGCAGAGAATACAGATTTTTACCATCAAACCAGAGACCGAGGTTCCCGCTATTTAATAAGGTTAGACTGAAAAACTCTTTTGTGCATCAATCAATCTGAAAATTAAATATGGAGCTCAATCTCAATGTATTGTTTGTCTCTTGACTTACTTTTTGTTATTGTAATGTCATGTTAAATGTATGTATTTTGTGTTTTCCACTAATCTTTGTTATCTATGATGTTGCTACTATGATGCAAGACAAATTTCAGACTAGTTCTGACAATAAAAGTATCAATGAATCAATCAAATCTGGTTCAAAGCCACAAAAAACTGACCAGAAACTATAGTAATCTAACTATACAATATGTATATTAACACCTTCAGTGTAGGTCCACAAAACAATCAATATAATTTTAAGTGTATGCTATTTCCTTTTCTGATGAGAAACCACTGTTATATGAGCCAAATATCACTCTCTCCAAACCAACCAAACTCCACAGGCGAAATCAGCTATTTTAACTTGCAGAACACAGGAGTTGCTGGTCTACCGCTGCCTCGATCATTTATGTTATTGTGTGACTTTGATGAACCCGAACTAACCTTTTAAAACACAGAAGTCACACAGTAACATAAACAAACTAATCGATTGGTGTAAACCAGAAACATCTTGTCATCTGCGATGTAAAATTATGTTTTTTCCTTAAGGAGTTTGATTGTTTTTGAGTGAGTGATATTTGGCTTATATAACAATGTTTTTTATGAAAAAGACAAGAAGTAAAGGAGAGAAAATATATTTTAAAGACAGCATACACTTGATCTGATATTGATTATATTAGCTGGGGCTTCTTTTAGGCGGCAAAATGGCAAATATCCTGTAGTAGCTTCTTGTAGTAGCATAATGTAAAGATGAAAAGTAAAACTCCTTCTGATATCAAGTGTGTGTCACTTGTATTTTATTGAACTTAATTCTTGTTTGCTGTTGATGCTGTCATGAAGCACTCTGTTGTTAAATATCGGTCATAAACTGTGTTTATGTTATTTCTTTGTTGTGGCTGACAGCTGCCACAAACACAAACGAAGCTTCAAAAAGGATAATAAACCAAACTAAATAAAATGTCAATACCCAGTAAAAAATTGCACTAAATTTATTGTGTGTTGACTGCTTCTTTTGACATTTCTCATATATTTAGAATAACTATCGGCTATAAAACTTTGGTATGCTGTCAGGAGGTGTGTCATATCCCCTCAAAGCCCTCTATTTGGCTGTATATCTCTGGTTAGAGGTCACAAACCCTGCTATTGAACTGAAACATAAAAATAAACATGCATAATTCCCACAGAGTCTAAATAATGAAGAGCTGACTCACTTGAGTTGACGGAGGGGCATGATTCACATGGATTTCCCCAGCCCTGGCCCAAGGAACAGCAGCACGACGCCTTCGAAACACCAACTCCGATTTCATTAGAGCAGTCCAAGCTCTCTGAGGCATCTCCTCGGGAACGAACGTCCAGGTAGCAGCTTCCAGAGCGAGTGTCTGTAAACACACACACACACACACACACAGGTGTTCAGGTGTTTTGCTTCAGAATTAGTTCTGTGATAAGATCAAACACCAACAATGTGTCGTGAGAGCTTGTTGAGTCTCACCTACACATCCCACCCGAGTGGGGTTGAGCTCAAAGTCTGGAGGGCAGTTACAGTGGTAGCTTCCAGGGATGTTGACACACATTCCATTAATACAGATGGTCAGGTCGGCACATTCATTGATGTCTGAGAGAGAGAGAGACAAACAAACAGTCTGTTAAATTTCTTCATCTCATGAAAAATACATACGAATTTTTCATTATTTGCCAACACAGCAGGGAGAGGAGCAGGGACTTTTCCTGTCTCAGTCTGTCTGTCCGTCCTTAGTCTCACATTACCAGACTTTTAGAGACCTCCCTGCGTATTGATCGTCAGGGGATTTCTAAATGCAAGGTAGCTGCTGTAACAGCGGGGAGTACAGCCGCTAACTCATCTACGCCCTTTACATTTTTTCAAGGACACACCTCATCACAAACAATGCTCTCCTCCCTTTCTCATCAGCAGCAATGCTGCATTAATGTGCTCCTTGAACGGTCCCATTTCCCGAGTTGGGTGGTCGTTCTTTTGACTTTAGTGTGTTTCATGAGCTTTTAAGTCTTAATGTGGAGATAACATGGACGCTGCACTAGTACAAACTATTTAATTACTAAAATATACAGCTTTACCTGACTTGTTATCAGGGTTTATGCTAATAAATATCTTTTCAAACTAATCTAGGCCACTCTCTTAAGCTGTAACATATGCTGTCTGAACTACACCGTGAGAATCAGGTCGGGACATCATCCGAAACTGCCCTGTCACACATGCAGATTGTTGGACATGTTGGACGTAGTCCATCTGGCTCAGGTGAGGGGTTATTGGCTGCAAAGTGTGCAGCAGGAAGAGGAGGACTCATCCATAATGATGACTGTTTTTGCATTGGTATCAATAAAAACCGAGTCTCAAAATCAACAAACCAGGTGCAATGTGTGTGAATTCCAGGGTGCACTGTGATTTGCAGGACTCACACTTTGACTTTTCTGACTGTAATCTGATCTAATCTGTTTTTTTTCCTCCAAATTAGTGCTGGTTTTTGAACACGTCCCATTCAAGATTCTTGGAACCTCAGTGCTCTCTTGTGATCCAGCCTGTGTTTCCACCAGTTTTGAACAGAACCATTGTAATCAAGAATGTCATCAACAGAGGGGGCAGCACATTGCACCTGTCAAATAAGACACGTGCACTTTGGTTTCTAAGGAAAATCTGCTAATCTGCCAATTTATTTTTGGTGGAAATGCTCCAAACCGGACAGGACTGGTTCAGTGTTGGTAAAAAAAAGTCCTATTCGTGTGTAACTAACAGTTGCAATCTAATACCATATTACAAATTACATGTGAGCAAAAAACTTATATGCAATACATGAATTAATCAAAAAAAGTTATCAACCAAATATTTACTTTGATCCGTCATGTTTCTCATTACATGACGTCAACAGACAACAACTCTACAAATTGTGCAACAAAATTTTCCCCAAGTTGCCAAGTTGTTGTTCCGACTTAAGGGGGCGTTCATGTGAATTTTCCCAAATGGGAAATCGTTTTTTCAATTACCCTGACACCACATGAAGTCAGGAGAAGCACACAATGTCATCGCCATAATATGAGGGGCTGCCCTAAAGGCTTTGGATTGTTTTGGCGATGGAGGTTTATGTAAAACTCTCTTGTTGCTAAAACTGGGTGGAAACAATTAAAGCTGGGAGATTGTCTTCAGTCTCTATTGAACAAAGTGTTTAGAGACTAACTTGTGATTGTGAGAGGGATCCTTCTCATGTGGCTTTTCCTGAGGTTTCTTCCATTTTTTCCCTGTTAAAAGGGTTTGTTGGGGGCGGGAGTTCCTTAAACCGGTAATAAATTGTGCGATTTTGGGTTTTTCCAGATGAAAGATGATATCTTTGACTGTGGCTCCAAAACGGTGGTCCTACGTCACACTGTGAGAGAGGTTCAACGATCGCCATTCTCACGGTTTTGTGACCTAAGACAACCTGGGACAAAATTCTGACAGTGCCAGAAATTTAGGATAACCATCGCACAATGTGACTGCTGCTAAGACCTACTGTAGGTCTGTTAACCAACCAATCAGAATGCAAGAATGTATGTTTGTGCATGCTATTTTAGCATACTTAGCATAATACTTAACATTATCTCACGCTCTCTTTGCAAAATTGGCATCCCGAGTTGACTTCTTTTCTCTAGCCATGACTTCTTGGTTTCCACACACATAAATACCACTACTGCAAGGGCTCAGTTCTTGCTTAGCTTCATTGCTTTCCAGTACAGCGGTGCAGATAGATGACGCACGATGATGACGTTTTCTTGTACACAGACTTGCATTTTAGCCTACGATTCAGTAGGTTTGATCATCATATAAATAAGTCAAACTTGTTGTTATACCCATGTTTATTAGATCCATGTTGTACAAGGTGGCTGCAATAAACTTGTAAGACTGATATAATCTCACAGTCTGTAGGAGGTTTTACCTAAACAGAAGGTCTATGGACAGAGGGAGTTGTACACTGTACAGACTGTAAAGCCCACTGAGGCAAATTGTGATTTTGGGCTGTATAAATAAATTTGACAGGACTTGACTTGACTGTATCTCAGGGGAGATGAGAGCTGTTCATCTCTTCACTGTTGTTGCTCCATTTTTTTACACTCTATCAAATCGCCTTAGCTCACTGGGGCATAAATGGAGCATCATTCGGGCAGGCAGCTGGACTGTTGTGTGTTGACTGGTCTTACCTGTGCAGTTGCCCCCACTCCTGTCCAGCTCATAACCAATGTTACATTCACATCTGAAAAGTCCTGGGATGTTCTGGCAGCGTCCATTGACACAGATGTCAGCAAAGGTACATTCGTCTATGTCTGTAAAAGAGACAGAAAGAGGAGGAGAGAATGATAAAGAGGGGGAGAAAGAGAGGGAGAGAGGCCCAGCTGTGAGGGATTAGTGGATCATGGGATCATGGTGGAAAATTGGCAGCCAGCAATAGGAAGTGAAGGCCGCTCACCTCTGCTAAAGAATGACAGTTCTGGGGCAAAAAATGCCCAGACATATCCAGACAGACGCACACATACACTATGAGAGCAGCAGCCAAGGTTATGAAATTGTGCTCTTCCACATCATTAGACTCTGCGCAAGTCATTACTGTCCAGTCCTGCCTGAGCTGAGACGGGGAGGACTGGACAGGTTATTTCAGGATGTTTGACACATCAGCAAAATGAGGTCAGTCTGCTCATTCAATTGAATCCAGCGATGCCTTATCGCTGGGAGCATGAGTCACACGCGTCTGCTACCAGTCATAAATGTGTTCATATGTCAGCTGTACAGTAAGCTCTGCTCAGGATTCCTCCTCAGTTACAAGTTTACACGCAACCTTACATCACCTTAATGTTTTATTCTACACCCAATTTAAAATCTCCCTAAAAAGATCTACAGTCTACGGGATACCTGGACAAGACAAAGCTGGACACCATGTAACAACATCATCAAGGTTATAAATCCAGAGATATGTCAGAAGGGTGTATGCAGCTTTGTCTCAAACAAGAACTTGAAAAGAAAACCGTTTTTGGCACCTTGCATACATATAATCTCTGTCAGGAATTAACCTAAGAGTTGTTTTGTTACCACTCCATCATGTAGCCTTTTTAAGTCTGTACAGAGTCTATACCATCTTCATTGACAATAAAGGTTTATGCAATGGAAATTTGCACTTTAAAGTTCACCTCCAGTCATGTTTTAAAAGTATAAAATGTTGTGCAATAAGTAATAAATTGTGTTTGATACATTTTTTTTTGCAAAATAAGTTCAAATACCTTGTTAAAATGGGTGACATAATAGCTCCACACCTTGACTTCATTTAGTATTCAAGGATTCATGAATATTCAAATAATCTCTACCCTCTTTTCACTGAAGCAAGTAATAATGCATGGGCATGGATCTTTTTCTTTAAAACTAGCCAAAGAGGGTTATGTTTAATTAACTTAAGAAAACAATGAAACATGTACCCACTCAGTCTTGAGTGTTAAAGTCAAGATGAAATGAAAAATTGCTTCCATCAAATCTGCGTCACACAGAGTATTGTCTGCCTGATGCACATTCTTGTCAGCTCGCTTTGGGTGGTCTCGTAACTTTTTGGACAAAGCAGCAAAACTGTAACCTAAAAAGTTGTTTAATAATGTAATTGTTGCCTTAACTCCAAGATTAAACAAACAGGAGACCTCACATCTAACTGTAACTTCAAACAGATATTTTTTTTTTGTGATCATCTAATTATGAAGATACACTTGGATTTTGGCTCCTTGTACTCCACAGCTGCCTTTCTAATGTTTTAGGTCTGTTCAAACCATGAACTGTGATCTTGTCCCAAACCTGCCCAAGTAGTTTTTGTGCCTAAACTGTACTTTACCCGCTTGTTTCGCCTCGTTGACTGATACAGTTGTTTTGAAAATAGACGTCTAAACTCTCAGCCTCATTTCAAAGATGTGGATAAACTGAGTTTACTTGGGTTTATCTCCTACTACGCCCATGAACTAAATTGTGCTAAAGTATATTGACAAGATTAATTAAATTATGTACAACAACAAAAATATATTAAGATGTGGGGTCTGTATTCTGACATCGGTGTAGTATCTTGCCCAAACAGGCTTATAAACACCAAATAAACTGATCTCATATTGTATGTGTGTATTATTCAGTCTAGTTTGCCTAATTTCAAAGTTTTAGAACTAAAACTAGCTTATATTTTGCCATTCAGTCCAACTTTTTTCTGTGTACCCAAAGCACAGGCTGAAATGGTCACAGAAGTTGCTGATGCATGCACTGCTACATCCTGAAAAACCACACCCATCTGAATGAAATAGGTTTTTAGGGAATCCCTGTGTCTAGAAGGGATTCCTAGATTTGCAAGATTTGTGAAACCTGACCTACGCTGTGACTGGCTACTACTACTGTACTGTAACAGCTAATTCTCGCTGCCTCAACAATGTGTCCTTGTGATTGGCAAAAGCCTTTCTAATATTGTGAAAGGGTCTATTTTAATCATAAACCATGATTTTTTTCCACTAAACCTGCCCAACCCAAGTCATTTTCTTGCCTAAACCCACAGAAGTAGATTTTGTGCCTAAATCTGACCAAACTATAACTGAAAACTGAAAATAACTTATAACGAACTGAACATATGAAGTCAATTGAGTCCAAAAAAAGTTAAATTAAGTGCTACTATGCTGAATCAAGGGTGAGAATTTCGCAGATTTACAGTATGATTCCCTTCTAGACACGACCAGGATTCATTAGTTAGCTCGCTAGCAACCAGTATGTCAGTTATGACATGCACAGTTTGACGTTCAAATCAAATTCCTCCCAACATTATGTCCAACCTGCCTCTCCTGTTTAACTCAGAAATACATCACAATATGGATATGGAAGCTACATCCTCTTGAAAACCATTTCATCTGGACTTCAGGAAGTCAGAGGCTGGCTAAGTTAGTCGGCTAATGATTGTTCTCTAACATCAGTCCTGCTCCCACCTTAAATCTACTATTATCTTATGTTGCCTGAGTTTAAAATAGACTGTGTGATATGAGTGAAAATAGGTGGAAAAACAAGAAAAACAGAGTGTATGTGAAAAAAACATATATTTATATACAGTCTATGGTTGGAACAGAAACCCCTTTTCAGTCTGTGCTGTGTTTACAATTGATCAGTCTGTATCAATTGGGAACTAGTTACTTACATCTGATAGCTACACCAATCTTTAGCTAGCTATTCACCTAAAGTTGTGCTAATATTAGCTAACTTAGATGTCACTACATGCTTTATATGTTGCTTTTACAGAGACCCACGCAAAATCTCAACCATTTTCAAAATTTTGTTTTCTTTTCAACACAGACGAAGCCTAGCACACAGCACATCTAAGTACAGGAAAGGTGAAAGGAGAAAGTTGACCACGGTTCTACCAGGTACCAGACTTTCTCAACTGTGATTGGAGCACAGGCTTTAAGAAGGATCAGTTGTACTAATCAGTGGTTAAGTTACTTCTTAAAAGGTAAAATTTGTTGGCTACAATTTCTCACGACAAGATGCGATGTTGACATGCAAAAAAACACCAAATCATTAACCAAATTCGAAAAAGGAACAAGGCCCATTGTTGTTGTCAGTCCCTTAGCAATGTTCTCACAACTAAAACCGCTAAGATACTGAACATTTTGTGTACTTCCCATGTCCAGAATACTATCTCACGAGCTCCACTTGAAGGCAGCATCTGTTTGGATCGGCTGTTTCTCCAAACAGGAAAACAAACATCCATTCACCAGAGTAACACCAGACCTTTTTTGAATCACTCAACATAATTTAGACGTGGGCACCAATTCAGAGGTCTGGAACCAGGATAGTCAGGAATAGCAGTGTTGTTGTTATGTTGTTGCCTTACCCTCGCAGGCCTTTCCGTCAGGAGTGGGGATGAAGCCCATGTCGCATTCACAGCGGTAGCCTCCTGGCAGGTTCAGGCAGTGGCCGCTCTCACACAGGTTGCTGTTCTCTGCACACTCATCGCTGTCTGTAGTGATGATCACGCACACATGGTCAATAAACACACAATGCATTCGTCTATCTTTCGCAAAAGCAAAAACATGGTTTCGGATATTGGTTTTGTGTGTGTGTGACCTGAGCAGTAGAACCCGTCTCCGGAGAATCCTTCCTTGCACGAACAGCGATATGAGCCCATGGTGTTGTGACAGTCAGCGTTGTTGCTGCACATGTGCGTCCCATTGGAGCACTCGTCCAGGTCTGAAACACAACAAAGTCCAAAAGCAATTACATGATGCAGGTGGAAACTACTGCGTCCAAGTGCTGAGGAAAGGACAAGGCTCGTTATATTCCATATTTTTCTTATTCAGGGTTTCTGCAGGTTTCAGCAAATTAAATGCAAGACTTTTAAAACCTTTTTGAGACCATTATGAATGCAAAAGACCTACTTCACGTCCATACAAGCAAAAGTATGTTAATTAATCCCTTATTAACTCATATTTATTAATCTCTTAATGAAATCTGTTCATCCAAATCAAGTTATAAGAGACTTCTTGTCCTTTTTATAGTTGAAGCTGGAGCATGAAGTTAACTGGGCGTCCTCCAATAAATCCTGACCAGGCTGCACCGTTTGCATTAGCGGTTATTGGTTCCATGCTGGTTTTGTTTTGTGGTTGTTACAGCGTGATCAACACAAATTTTGCCCAAAAAACACATCTAAAAGCATGACTGAAGTTAATGAAATTTCATAAAAATAACATCAACCTCAGAATCCAATCAATTAAGGCCTGTCAAAATCATATTAAAGACATGTCAAGACATTTTAACGGCCTAAAATTCAGATTATTGAAGTTTAAACTTTTTAAGGACCAATGTAAATCCTGGTATTGTTAACAAACCCATGGAAAGACCAAGAACAAATGCATTAGCCCATTCATGAAATTTTGTGACTTCTCTGTCATATGAATCTGTGGCCCTCAGCTACAAACATATTCATTCCCAAATGAAGACATAATCTCTTAATTAATTGCTCAGAAATATATTGTTTCATTTTAAAAAAAGGCTAAAAACTTCCATAAACATCTGGACAAAACATCACTCATACAACAGTAAATATTGTGCATTAGTTGGGGTCTGTTTCCAGCCATGGATTAATACAGGAGTATTTACAGTGCCAGGGCACCATGTGTGGGACTGATACAAGATCAATTATAGTGCCTGTATACACTGTAATGTAGGAACATGTCAGTTAGTGCAGCAGTGTGGATGATTTATGTGTTTTTAATAGTTTTTTGACAACAATGGAGAGCACAAAGGAACACTGAGAGCTACTGTGTATTAGGCTTTAGCTACACAGGCAATATTTGTTTAAAAATCACCTTTTGGTATTTTCAAAGCAACTTTAAAGGGTAACTTTAGTATTTTTGAACATGGACAACCATTTTTGATATTGGTGCAGTTCTGAGGGAGAGCGCTGCGGCCAGAAGAAGCAAAACTAACCTACAACATTATCCATTCAAGCAACTGCGCACTGTCAAGGTATGTCTACTAAAAGCCACTGACAGGCTCAGATTCTCATTAAATGTCTGACAAGATCATGGTCAGGATCTGTACGGAGAGAGATATTTCTCTAAAGAGTTAAATACAGTTTAAATAGGGGGCGGACGTTTAGCTCAGTGGGTGGAGCGTCCGACCCATGTATGGAGGCTGTTAGTCCTCTGCAGCGGCCGCTGGTTCGACTCCCGCCTTCGGCCCTTTGCTGCATGTCATCCCCTCTCTCTCTGCCCCCTTTCCTGTCTCCACTTCAGCTGTACTATCGAATAAAGGCAAAAATGGCCAAAAAAAACAAAAAAAAAACGTTTAAATAGAAACCAGACTCCCTTTGCAAAACTGGAATTTTAACATCATCATGGTCATCTTTGCTCAAACTCAACAGAAACAAAATAAAACTCACACAAAGCGTTTTGACTCCTCTTTCCGCTGTTTCAACAATCATCAACTGTGGTTTGGTTGAAATAAACCCTTTCTTTATGGACGGACTTGGATTTGAAAGGAGGTCGGACATCAGAGGAGGAACAGGGAGAAACGACGGGCAGGGCGAGAACATTTTCACATCTACAGTACCTTGTTAAATTAAGGGTTTATGTCAACCAAACCAGAATCAATGATTGTTGGCTCAGTGGAAAGATAAGCCAAGATGTTTTTGGGGAGTTTTATTTCATTTCTGTCGTATTTAAGTGAAGACGATGATGACAATGTTAAAATTACTGTTTTGCAAAAGGAGTCTAGTTAATTTGGCGAGAGCAATAACACAGCTGTTTCTGGTTAAACAAAACATATCTTACTCTTTTAAAAAGGTCTTTCTCTGCCGCGATCCTTCTCATAATGTTGCCAGACACTTACAATAACAATCTGAAAATGTTAGTGGCAAAAAACAAGCACTTTTAGAGGATATACACTGACGGTGTGCAGTTGCCTGGAGGGATTATGTTGCAGCTCAGTTTAGCTTCTGTTGGCTGCAGTGTCTCCCTCAAAACTGGACCATTTTCAAAAATTATTATCCCCACTAGACACTTAGACACAAAACATGGGAAAATAGGATCCAGGCTGAAAAATAGTGATGTTACCCTTTAAGCAAAAGTTGGTTTTTGGTCATGTCTGAGAAACAAAGGGAATTATTTTTATCCCTTTGTCTGGTAGTTGAATCTGTTGAATTTCTTTACCAACAAGATTTTCTCATATTAAAGGAAATTTCCATTCCTTCTATTTGAATGCATCATAATATGCACATTTTATTTACTATTTCAATGGACTGATTGAGCGGCAGCATTTAGCCGTGCGTTTAAGGACCTCAGCCTTACCTGTGCATTTGAGGCCGTTGCCGATCCACCCTGGAGCACAGTTGCATTTGAAGCTGCCGGCTGTGTTGGTGCAGGTAGCATGTCTGTCACAGTTATGGGCTCCGATCTCGCACTCATTGATATCTGAAAAAGACAAAAACAAATGAGAAGCCATGTAAAGAAAAATAGACACAGCTCTGATGGTCTAATGACTTGGGTCTGCATTCTCATTCCAGTGGGGTTCTTGGCATTGTGGAGCGAGTTGATGCTTGGTTTGAATTGTATAAAGACAGCAGCAGGAGACGACAGAACTAAGTCTTTCTGGGTCACTGTCTTCATCCACAGAGAGCTGTATTTCAGAGCAGAAGGCACAGAGACATTCTCATGATCTCTGATACTAATAGCCTTCCTGCAGAGGTTTAATGAGCAGAGCCAGTCTCTGGATTTTCTTTGTGCAAGTGTGTCCAGAGAGCTATAAAAAAAAGGGCCAAGAGAGAGAGCGATATCCTCATGCTAAGGCCTTGTTCTGTCTGCTCCGTCTGAGCGAGTATTTCTGAGGTTATTTTAGGCAAAGGTTTCCCTCTTCACCCACAGACCCACAGACGCTGTAGCTCTCATATGAGGCTTTTGTAACAGCCCTCTTTTAATGCTCATGTTTGGTTTTCTCACCACCCCAGATGTCAGGTTTGGAAATGTAATCTTTCCAAAATATAATTTCTATAAAAATGTGATGCAGTAATGTGCCAACTCTACAAATAAACATTCCTTCACGGCAAAACCATTATAATTACATCTGAACTCTGCCAACGGATGAAAAATCGAGGTACTTAGTAGATACAGTAAATGCGGTTATAAAAATACTTCTATATATGTGCTTAGCTATTGTATATGGCCCTGGATTCTAATAATGAACAATAACAATTAATGGGGGCAATTAAATTGGCTAATATTGAAATCTGCCCTGCCCATAAAGCTGTTTATATCCTGCAGGGTGTAACCAATGAGGATCTCCATTAAGCAGCTGGTGGTATCAGATACTGTGCAGCTCTTGTTCCTCAGGCACTTCTGACATGATCGACTACATGCCACAATGGAAAAAGCCTGTATGGGGCTACAACAATGATGACTGCTAATTCGAGCAAAAACAACCTCTGCGAAACACTCTGACCGACACAATACCTGGCCTTGAGCCTGAGGACTGAGTGTTTCAGCTCTGACAGAGGGATTGTGCAAGTGTGTGTGCATGTGTACCAGCGTACCAGTTTCATCATCAGTGTCATGTTCTGCCACAACATGGATTTTGATGTTGTCATTACTGTAATAAATGTTATGGCATATTAAAACTAATGTGCTTTGTTGAGGCTGCAAAAACACGCAGGTAGAGGGCTCCGAATGTACGACTAGAGTTAAATTCAGTAACTACTATTTTCCACACTAGTGGTTAAACCAACGACACGGAGGGTAATTTCTCTGTTGCTGGCTTCAAGAACCAACACAAAAGTCTTAATGTCTTGTCTTTAACGTTACTCCCACTATCTGAGGAAGTGAAGACCCAGTGGATTAATTTTATTTTTGATGGAAATGTCCCCACAACAACTGGAAAACTTGTCTGGCCCACATGTGGCAGGCCCACATGGAATCTGCCCTGCAGTTTTTCCACAGATTTTAAACAAATAGATGCAGCTTGTAAAACTAAGAATGTTATCAAGCATATTATTGGTTATTTATTAATGTATTTTTTCTACATGTGCTTAAGTGATAATTGTTGGGAAATGAATGATTAATAGTTAATGGTTTTGCTGATTAATTTTTTGCTCTCTCTGCTCCAGATCAAACTTTGCATTTTATGCTGGTTGACTTTTCCAACAAATGTTCACAATTAAAATTTCTTTCAGCCCTGCTTGAGGTAATTTTAGGTTGTTTTAATGCATTGTGTGCTTACTATTACAAAAAAACATATTGTTGGGGTATGCTTATACGTGTGTGCTAAGTAAAGCATTTTACTTTGGACTGCTTTGTTTCAAGACTGAAGCACTGAAACAAGGGTTGACTGATACTCAGTATTTTTATATTGCTTTACTGTTCATTTTGCATGTTAGCCTGTTGCAGGGCTGTGGCTGTTGTTGTCTCTCAGGCTGGGGCGATATTGGACTAATGTTGTAATATTGAGGGACAGAAACTGTGATTGTTAAGCCTCATTTGAAGACAATTAAATAACCAGAGTCAGTGGCAGATTCAGGCTCGGGCTGAGGGGCAGGGACAAAGAAAATAGGGGTATCAGCTGTATGCAGTTGGGCACCAGCGCACCATAAGTCAGGATCCATCATGTTTTGTCTACTGGAAGGACATCCTTGAAGACACTTTATCATGTTTTGTCCGTTAGAAGTTCACCGTAGAAGGCACTTTATCACAAGCTGAGCAACCCTTTTTATTTTTGTAATACCATGATATAATTCCATACCATTAATACCATACCATATCCGTGATATACATTTCAAGTCATATTCCCCATCTTGAGTTGTGTGTGTGTGTGTGTGTGGTGTGTGTGTGTCCCTGTACATCAAGGGAAGCCATGCTACGAACTAAATAAAGATGTTAGGACTTATCAGCCAATGAAACATGCTGCTCTCTGTGTGTCTGTCTTTGTGAGGGTAGTAATTCAAAACACTGTCAATTAGAGATTAGTGCTGCTGGTTTACAGCCTTCCTGAGGAGAGGCTACGGTATATTTACACTACACTTGATGACGGGGTTAATATGAGGGCTGAGAGCGAACGAATCTCCCTGGATTACAGACAGAATTAAAGATCATTTCCCTCAAAGCCTTTGATGACAGAGAGAACACAACAAACACACATACATACACATTCATCAACACACTCATGTGGAAATGTAAAATGCAAACAGGGGTTGTTGCATGCAAGAATCGCGTCAGCGGTCACAGCTGGTGTCAAAGAAGAGGCTTGATTTAACTTGAACTAATGTTTGACAGATGAAGGGCAAAAAAGGATAAAAAGGGATAGCAGAGAATTACACATCTGCCTACCTGGCTGTGTATAGATGTCTCCCTGTTTGTATGCCTGCCTGAGTGCCTGTTTGTTTATCTGTCTGCATTTCATTCTGTCTGCCTGTCTTTTTACTATCCACCAAACACTTTCACTATAGTAGCCCTGAAACCCTCGAATGTCTGCTGGCATGTCTACTTTCGTGACAGCCTGACTCTGCAGTAACACTGCGGCTATATGCCACAAAAAGAAAAAGAAAAGAAAAGTGAGTAAATTTTTAACATGTGCCGATCTAAGCCAAATGGTGCATGCTGAATTTTCTCACGTCTCTGGGAGCAATGGTTGTGGCCATGTTCGGGGGCGACGACACCATAACTTTACCTAATTAGTATGAAAATAATGCGATGTGGTTCTGCACGCAGTAGATTCGAATTTCTGTTTCCTGTGACAATTTGTGAATATTTAAGAATGGCACAAAAGTTTAAAAAATCATGGTTTGGGTAAAATTAACATTGAAAGAACCCCTATCTCCCGTGTCACTCAGTTGTTCTCCCGGTTTTGGGTTACCATGTAAGGGATAATGTACGTGAGCAGGTCGATGGATGATACTGGATTTAAATAATCCTGAAGGGGTTTATTTCACAATAATGACCTGCTCACTGTACACTATCATCCTTATTACATGGTTACTTACAGGAAAAAAAATGGCATGCATTTCTGTGACACAATATATTAATTTTAAAAAGATCTTATGGCTTTATTTTGAAATAGTGACGTACTCACTGTACATTATCCTGCTGGTTACATGGTTATGTACCAAAAAAAGCAATAATTGGAAAACAAAACATTAATTTTAAAATGATTTTAGCGATTTAACAATGATTTTATTGTTCCTCCAGTGTCTATGATCAGAACTGTGTCCATGGCAACGATCAGTTCTTCATGACAATGGTCTGTTATGCTTAGCAACAGTCTGCTGCACAGAAATAACAGACCTTAGAATGCTGTAATGGACCAATCAAAACTGAGCGTGATAAAAGCATGATAATGTACAGAGAGCAGGTCATTATTGTGAAATAAACCCCTACAGGATCCCCTCAAGTCTTGCATTGTCCTGTCGGGATTTATTTCACAACAATGACCTGCTCACTGTACATTATCCTTTACATATCTATCTAAAGTTTGCTAACATTAGCCACCATAAGCTAATGACTCTACCATATGTTAAGCACAACTCCTGAGTCTATTGAAGTGACCAAGGGTGTGTTTTATTGCTGTCATATAACTTTTCATTTTTAATCAGAAGATTATGTTATTTGTTGTTATTAGAGTCACACGGTCTTTATCTCAAATTGTTTGACTATTTTGTCATTTATCTGAAAGATGATAAAGTCAACACGCTTAACCCTTCGCCCCGATCTTCTCTTTTAAGCTGAGACACTCCCGTCCTTGTAAAGTCCACCAGTACATCTCCACCCAGTCCTAACTTTCCAAAACACACGCAAAGAAACAAAAGCACTAAACTGTACACAAAAATACTCACACCCTGCCCCTGGGTTCTCAGTGTTGTGGAATAAAAAAAAAGGGGGAAATAATTCTTGTGGGAGCTTCATCAACAGCTGGATCAGATCTGGGCTTGAGAGCACCACTCACTCATTAACACTCACACACACGCGAGAAGATTTAGTCCATGCATACCAACGTGGTCACATAAGGCACTTCGACAATGACAACCAATTTCTTATGCATTTTTCATCTGAATGTATCGGAAGGGGATTCATTCCAAATAGAGTAGCAGGTTTTGTTCACTTGTCTATAACAAGACATCCTGCCTGCCTGCCTGAGAGGAATTAGTGCCTTGATTCCCTGGTATTCTGGGGTTGAAATTCCAGACCTGTGAATCAGAACCGGCTGCTTTTACGGCAACTCCAGCTTTCTCAAAACAAGGAAAATACTGTATGGACATTTTAATGTGATTAGAGTGAGTGAGTGAGTTTGAATCATACTTCAGACAGTCCTGTTTATTTGCGTCTGAAGGAAGAAGTGCTGCCGATGACTGTGTGTCTGACTCATTTGATCACTGCTACCAGGACAGATAAGACCACTGGCCAGACTCTTACAGGGATAGTTTGGATTATTTGATGTGGGGTTGTACCAGATACTTATTGATAGTCAGTGTGTTAGCAACAGTAGATGCTGGCTACATGCTCCCAGTTAGGAGAATCTAGATCAATATCAGCAACAAAAGGTATTTTAATCACTTAAAAAAAGGTCCACCATAAAAAAAAATCAATATCATGTTACGTGTATGCTATATTTAGAATATTGGCACCGCTTTACTTTGCTGCCAGACAGCCTTTTCTGACAGGAAACCGCTGTTATATAAACCAAATATCACGCCCTCCAAACTAACCTGAACTCCACAGGTGAAATCAGTTATTTTACCTCGCAGAACATGGGAGTTGCTTGTCTACCGCTGCCTTGATAGGTTAGTTTGTTTGCATTTTTGAGTGACTTTGGTGTTTTAAAAGAATAGTTTGGATTCACTGAAGTCATTAAATAACACAAACAAACAAATATCCCTTTTTCATACACATGTGCTGGCTTGGCTTGACTTGCCCTCTCCCTGTTTCCTCTCAAGATCACAATTCTTCTGTATTTCTCCTGATTTATGACAAATTTTCACACCTTTTTTTCCCCCTTTTCAGTAGAACAACCTGTTTCTGGCACTGAGCAGCATGTATAACCCCCACAGCTTCAAGAGTTCAATGTTTTCACCCGGACAACAGCTTCTAATGGAAACTTGTAAAGGAAAGGGGCATGCGTTTTGTAAAATCTGCTGCATCCATTCTTTTACGGGCAGGGCAAAAAATAAATGCATGAATAAAACCTGATGGATATTAGTTTATTTTGGGCGAGTCCATGCCAGAGGGATGACTTGCTCTGTGTGCTTTCCTGAGAAAAAAAAGTATTTAACATAAAAATATGTTGCAGTATACTTAATATTTTTGTATTTTCATCCTTTAAATGTAACCAAAATAGAGAAAACAAACCTTGAAACTCACATGTTTTGCTTTCTCCCTAGTTTTGAGATCTAAAGGTCAGCGAGTATGAAAATGTCTGATTTCGCATATGGAGTTTGTCGGTTTGGAGATAGCGATACTTTGGTTTATATAACAGCAGTTTCCCATCAGAACAGGCAGTCTGATGGCAAAGAAAAGCAGTGGAAATACTCTGATGTTGATTTTTTTTTTGGGCGGACCTTTTCTTAAGTGGCTAAAAAACCTTTGCTGCTGACCCTGTCCACAGCAGAACATTTCTTAGTTTTAATGCTGGCACTCCTCTCTCCCTCTCCGAACCTGACACCTGCATCAACTGTAGCTAATGCACCAACTATTCCTAAGTACCGCATACATTCCCACAACAAATAATTCAAACTATCCCTTTAATCAGCCCTCACTCCCAAACTTTTAAGTGGCTATATAAATCAGTCTTAACTCCGGCTGGACGAGGAGTGAGTCCAAACTAGCAAAAGACTCCACCAGCCGGATGGACTTTGTATTTATGTGTTCTGGAGCGGTTTCAGGTGATTACGTGCCGCAGAGCTCTTCCAACCATCACGTAATGTTTAACTGACCTTAATGAAAGAGCAACAAAGGAATAAACAAAGGTGCAATGTGATGCATACATGTGACAGAAGATAGTGATCTCACTGCCCCTGCTGCTGTTGCTGCTGCTGTTGCTGTTGCTGCTGTTGCTGCTTGTCCACGTGAGTGTGTGTGTTGTGTGTGTGTGTGTGTGTTTGTAAGCGTGTTTCTCATCAAGTCAGACAGGAGCTCTTGAATGAGGGTGAGTAATGTTTGAGCTGCTTCTGCTTAGCCAGACATTCTCCTCGCATCCTCTCATTTCTCACCTCTCTCTCGTTGACTCGTGTTCACTCCTCTCGTTCAACAAAACCGCTCACTCACACACACACTCACTCACACACTCACTCACACACACACACACACACACCTCCTTCACCACTTAATCAGCAGCAGTCCTCCACTGACTCACCATCCTTTCACTCCCGTCCACGTCCTTCCACTGACAGGATGTTTTGTTGTGGACGGGAGTGTTTGTTTCGCTCACCTGTGCAGCCTGTGGTTCCCTTGCGTACGGAGTAGCCCAGGTCACAGTGACAGATGAAGGATCCCTTCGTGTTCTCGCAGTTTCCGCTCAGGCAGATGTTTGGGTTCAGCTCACACTCGTCCACATCTAAACAGAGACAGGGAGGGAAAAATTAGTGAAAGAGCATGAATGGTAATTTGCTAAACATAACTACAATAAAGGAAAAGTTTATTGCAATGAATAAAACTGAATTAGCTGCTGTTGATTCATCCTGTCAAACGGGTTTTGCTAAGCTGTGATATATGTGCGTGAATCACAAAAGGATGACATCATGAGCCATATTAAAGGTTTAAAATGTGTTTACTTTTAATAAATACTGCAATTATAGCGTATGTGTTTGTGCAGACTGATTTAGAAGTCCTTACATCACTGAAGTCAGGTTTTTGTTTTCTCACTCAGTGGAACCAGACGTCTAAATGTCACGCATTCCTCCCCGCTCGACCAAACCAACACAATGTTCACTGTCTTATAAATCAACAACAACAACATTGCTCTGCACTCTCTCACACAGACTCATACATCTGAGTCATTAAGTCGTATTCTCATGACTCATATCTTGGATAACCTTTAAGTTGATCATTACGTTGTTTCAGTAAATCTCTGAGAACTGGATCTAATAAGCGCTGAGCTGGAAAGGGTGTAGCTGCAGCGTTTTATTTTAGGTATATACCCATTCTTTAGTGTTGGGATAAATCATGTCCTACCAGAAAAATATTACTGCTAACACTCTAATCCCATTTATTTGGTGAAAACTTATTTTTTAAGGATTTATATCTTTGAAACATATGTAATTTATAAAATATTTTGGTCCAATTTCATTTTTTTGCATTTCTAAACTTGCCCTGCACCTGCAAACACCCCTGTCCCAGACAATAATTTACTTAAAAATGTGTTAAAAGCCTTAAAAATCTAAAACTAACAATACCTACTGATAACAGGTATAACAGATGCTACTAGAATCATCTTTGTTTTAGATTACAATATATTTTCTATGAAAATGTTGGCCCTTAAAAGTCGTGTTCCAGATTTCCTCCACCTCCATCAGATTTTTACAAAAACCTGATTTAATCAGGCATAAAAAAGGGTTAGCTAAACCCTAAGGACCCCTGCCTCACTTCCTGGTTATAAAAAAGGCAGGAATACAGCTCTAGCACTGGTAAACTTTATATTTTTTGACAAATTCATTAAATAATATTGTCATCAGATGTGTCTCAACCATAAAATGTCAACTCTAAATCAAAGCTAAATCAGAATCATGGTTTAAAAATGTGTATTTTGATTTGATTTAAGAGAACTCTTAGCAATTTTAAAAAACAAAATGGCTGCTCACTGTAACTCTGCTGCGATATGAAAAAATTTAACATTTTACTCGTAAGACGTCATCTCCATCAGATTTTCCACCTGACATATACGCAGACAGAGGTGACATAACTCTCAGTTCTCTTTAATAATAGAATAATGTGTTTGAAATTAGTATGTTTTTCAATTTAATAAGAATAAATAAATAAATAAAAAGTCCACTCTGTTACTGAGAAGTGTTTTTTGTTATATTTATTAAATATATGTTGATAAGGATTTATGAAAATTAGTTTATGTCAACAAAAATTGTCATGATACACCATTAATTATTTCCTATATGTGTTACATTATAATTCTGTGGCTTCTTGTGCATCTGACAAGTCAGAATTCAGCTGCAAAAAATGCTATTTAATAAAAAATTACATCATTAGGAGCTTGGCCTGTTACAAAGTTTAATAGTCAACAGTTTGATCTTTTAAAATATATTTTCCCAGCGTGATTGAAGCGTAAATATCAAAACCCTGTTGAAAGACATATTTTCAAGAATGAGTGTCACATAATGCGCATCCATTACCCAGGCAGGTCTTCATATCCTCAGATGACATGAAACCGTCGAAGCAGAGACACTGGTACGTCCCCGGGGTGTTGGTACACTGGCCTCCATCACAGATGTCTGGACTCTCCTCACACTCATCAATATCTGAGGATTGAAGACAGAAAAGCAAATCAAAAATGAGATGGGAGCAAACGAAGTGTAGAGGACAGGACAAACTGTTCTTAAACCTCGTAATCCAGGCTTAAATTTTGAGGCATTAGTTACCAGACAGTCTTTAAGAGAACAGATGAAGATTAAAACATAAAACAATGCCACTTCAGGGGCATATTTCTGCTCCCTCCTTTACTTCTTCCCTCATGAATAAGAAAGTTCAATTCAGGACAGAGTTTATGTAATAAAGTGAGCATAATGATGAGCAATAAAACAAGTAATGTTCAGCTCTTCTTTTGCACAAACTACCATGAAATTACCCTTGGATTGCTTTGATCCTGCTCTGTATATCTGTCCCTGGTAATTAAAGCTACTACAAGGAACTTTCATATTGTGTTGATTTTGGAGGCCCGGTAGTGTTTTCTCCGCCATAACCACAAAATATAATGTCAAAAATAAAATTATCTAAATAAAAATCTCCTCCTGCTTCATTTTAACTGGCTAAAGTACTAGTCACTGTAAGTTTGCCTGGGAAAATGTAAACAGAGACTTGATTCATCTGATTTAACAGAGAATCTAAATCCAAGAATAACATATATAAATATAGCCGAACTTCTCGCTGATGGTCTTGTTTGCTTATGTAGGTCATATAGAGGTATCGGTATTAAATTGAGACTGTTTCATAACCAGTTAAAGACTCCTTGAAATAGGTTTAAAGGAATATTAGTCACAGGAATCAGCTGACAGAAGGTTTCATAACACATGGAGCCTGCTGTCATGGTTAAAAAAAAAAAAAAACCCTCTAAGAAAGAAATATCACTTAACTTCATCAGATTAATCAATAAGCACTATCTATAATTCATATTTTCTAATAGCTAACTTTAAGCACAAGATATATGTTTCTTTGAAAATGTGCATCAAATTACAAATAAGACTCACTATAAACAAGATTTAGTCATTTTCTGCTTTGTCCCTGCTGTTAAACATACGGTCTGAAATAGTATTGGTGCATATATGCATTATGCATCCACAAATATCTGAATGAAAATAAACGTGCATGCTTATTTAAAGAAAAATAGTTTAAAACAGCTCATTTTGATGTTTAGACCATTTCTCATGACTGTGATTGACATCTCCCTCAAGAGTACCTATGATGAAGATGAGCAACGTGCTGCTGTGGGAGGAGGCAGCAGCAAAACCCATTTTAGCCACCTAAAAAAAATCACTATGGTTCAGTTTTAGAGTAAGCTACTGTATATTCAAATATTTTCACTTTGCCGTTGGACAGCCTTTTCGACAGGGAGCTAAGCTGCCATCTACACTCTCTACAAATCCACCAAACTCCACTGACAAAACAATAATTTTGTCTCACAGAACACAAGAGTTGCTGGTCTACTGCTGCTTCAATCAGTTAGCTTGTTTGTGTTATTGTGCGACTTCTGTGTTTTGTATCTGAACTAATGTCACTTGCTGCGGGTCGAGGCAGCGGTAGACCAGAAACTGTTCTGTGAGGTAAAATTACCGTTTTTTTGTCAAAGGAGTCTGGAGCGATGTGACGGCTTCAGTTCCCCGGTGTCAAGTGGGCCAGACTCAAAGAGGAAGATTAAGGGGAGCAGAAAGAAGCTTTTGTTGCACCCATTTGAGTGAAATCACTGACATTGTGGATTTGTTTTTAATGAAATGTCAGAGCATAATCAGACCCAACCCAATATCAGTGGGGGCATTACCTCAGCGGGTCATTTGCTCGCGGGCAGACTGTGCTCCACTGAACCTGGTATGGATGCGCATATATGATTTGATATAGACTTTTTACACCAGATGCCCTTCCCAGTGCAACGCTCCCCATTTATCTGGGCTTAAGACTGGCTGTTTGGCTCATGCATCCCCAGTGGCCGTGATCCATGGTAAAGTGGCTTGGTACACTTCTACATGTGGCCAGGGGGAGATGGGGATCCAATTGCTGACCCTGTGATCTGCAGATGACCCACTCTACTGCCAAGGACACAGCCACCTCACTTTCTAATACGTACATATTACCCTAACTTACACAGTTAGAAAGCTCTTGTGGATTTGGGTTTACCGTGGCTGTAAATCAGGTTACTTTAAACACAAACTTTGCTTTACTTCTGTGCAATCTACTGAATAAAACCTCATCTGACCAGTAAATCACTGAAAGGCAGTTTTCTTTAGTTAGTGCTTCTTGACAAGTGCAGCAATGTTAGAATGGTCCGCTGTGCAACAAAATAACAGACACTGGATAAGAGATGAATTATGACCAAATGACAGACTGAGAGACAAGAAACAAAGCTACTCACCAGTGCAGCTCCTCAGATCAGGCATCAGGGCGTATCCAGTGTGGCAGCTGCACTCGTAGCTTCCCTCTGAGTTGGTGCAAAAAGTCTCGCAGCCGCCGTTCTCAATGGTGCACTCGTCGATGTCTGAGAGGCAGAAAAACACACTGTCACTTACAGCTGCTGCTGGCATCCAACCTCGAGACTCATTTGAAGCCTGAGCGAAAACAGAATATGTTTGAAAGGAAACGGTCAATTAAATGTTCAATACGCACCGACACAGTCCAGTCTGTTCTCCGTAGATTTGTATCCCGTGTCACAGCTGCACTGGTAGCGGCCAATCATGTTGACACACTGGCCATTCCTGCACAGCCTGTCGCTCAACTCACACTCATTGATATCTGTGAAAAAATAAAGCAGTGGTCAAATTCTTTCACACAGTTTATGAAAAAAATATCAGTAAGGATAACCCAGATGTTTACAGCTGAAGGTACCGGCAGCACGTTCGCATGACAGCTGGAAGTTTAAATCCTTGGACATGAAATACAGATCAGGACGGAGTAAATGGAATAAGTCACATGCTCCTAAACGTCAATCACCTGTCCTTCAAAGTGCCATTAGGGATGCTGCCCATCTATGCTAGTACTAACAGTTTTCATTATTGATTAATTTGATCATTATTTTCTTACACAAAATGAAAAAAATATAATTTAAAAATTGTTATCATGGACAATATTACATCTTAAATTACTTGTTAATGCTTTCAATATCAAAGCCAATATTACTTTTAATCTCAATGCCAATACTACTTTCACTATTCTCCATTATTTTAGTTAACTTTTTTTACTTCCTTAACTTATCTTACTTCCATTGTTTTTGCATTTACACATATTTTTTTATATTTATTTTGTATATATTTCACAAAATATGTATGTTTTATATGTTACTGTAATTTTGCAGCAATTTCTGGCACGATAATTTACTTCGAGATTAATAAAGTCTTGTCTGGTCTAGTCTAGTCCAAAACCAAATCCCAATTATTTTCAGTTGAATACTACAAAAGGCTAAGAAACAGCAACTACTCACGTTTGACAAACTGTAACCGGTAATTTTTGGCATTTTTAGTTAAAATGTCTTAAATAATTAATTGATTATTGCACCATTAGAGCTCTTAAGTAGATCTGTGTGCATAAACTATTTAACTGAGCACCTGAGTGGAGACCACTAATCAGCGGTCATTTAAAAATTGTGACAGATAGTTCATGATGTGTTCAGGACCAAATGATGATAAATAGGACATGTCCTACAAGGAATCTGACATCACTTAACACACTGGGCTACGTCCATCTGTGTGACATTTGCCACATAACTGAAGTTTATTATCATTTAGCACTTAAATGTGTTACTTCACCAGAGATAATGAAGACCAGTGTTCCAGGAGGGATGAGGTGGGTAGTTTTGAGTAATGCTTTCATTGTTTTTTTATGACTTTGGGTGGTAAAAAAGAAAATAAATGAGCTTAAAGGGCAGTGATTGAGGGTTAGGTCATGGACAGAAACCCTCACAGACTGCATTAGATCATCAGAATGACACCCAGTGAAATAATGCATCATCAGCTCAATGCTACTAAATAAACATGGGAGTTTTGAGACTATAGAAAGCACTGGAAAAGACAGACTTCTTTTGTTCTTGTAGAGTGCTGCTTCTACTTCTTCGGTCAACACATACTCAAGTAACCAACAAAAAAAACACAAACTGACTTACTGGAAGAGTTGACAGAACTTTCATTGGGTAGTTTTACAGAACAGGTGAAAAACTGCCTATATATACACAACAAGATGGCAGCAATCTTTGTCAATTATCCAATAAGAAGTAGACACATGAAAGTCCGGCCTCTAAAGGATGCTGCATCGCAAAAACAGAAATTTCAGAATAAAAGCTCACAAACAAAATAGCACCTAAACAGGAAAGGGTACGTGCACACAAATACAATCAAAGAAATAAGGATAGTATTTAAGACTAAAAACATTCTTAAAAGCACAAACATGTGAAAACTCAAGGAATGCATGATATTGGATTTTTGCCAATATCCCTCATGCCAATATTTTACAATACATTTTGGCCGATGTCAATATATGCACACATTTTTTTTACACCTAACTGCAGAGAATATCAAGTCTCTCCTGTAGTGGGATTAACATACTGTTATGCCTACTCTTATCGTGATGGCCCACGAGCAGATGCAGACATAAAATACAATGCCTTTCAAAATAAAATCCAGTTCTTTTCAAAATGTTACAAACTCACTGGGAAAAATAGGACAACTACTGATGACATTTTCTTTCTCTTTGTCCTTCACACATTCGTTGTACTGATTGGGGTGAAAATAAATGCATATAAATTTGTAGTGTATTGTGATCTGGGTCCTCCTCACATGAATGACGCTGAGCAAATCGCTCAAAACAGCAACTTTGATATTCATTTCAGACACACATCCCTAAAATAACTCTTTTGCTACATAACTGCAGCTCTCTACCACTGAAATCCTCCTTCACTCCCCCAGGGATTTTCCCTTTATCGTGCTAAGATTCAAGTGAACCCTTCTAAGTGCACACATTTCAACAAACTCTAACACTAGCCATCATTTTAAAGTTCATATCGGTCCATCTATCAAAGAATATCCCACACATACACAGACCTGACTCAAACACTCCCACAGAGCCCCAGTGAGCCCACACACAGAGGCAGAAACAGAGGCAGATGGAGGGGGACGATCCAATGCTCCCTTGTCCTTCAAACTGCCTGCTCTGTGACAACATCTCCGATTACTTTTCATCTTTGTGCCTTCCTTTCATCTTTCAGGAAATATTTCACACTTTTTTTCTTCCAAGTATGGAGAAAATCAAGAAGGAGGAAAGAGTTCGGAGAAGAAGAGTTTGTCCGACCTCATCACTCACCTAGACAGGCCGAGCCATCGGGCGCGATCTCGTGTCCCTCGGGGCAAACGCACTGGAAGCTGCCCTCCGTGTTTACACATTCACCTCCACGGCACAGCAGAGGGTTTTCCCTCTCACACTCGTCGATGTCTGAGGGTGGAAGAACACACACGTGAACAGTTCAAACACAGACAGAGATATTCAGTGTTATAGGGTTCAGTCTCTGCAAATATTTGTTTCACCTTTCATCAGTGATAAATTCAAAACTGTATTTTCAGTTGTCATGTGAGCTCTGGTTGGCTCCGGGACGTTTGCGGCTCAGACTTCACCTTTGTTAAACTTTGACTGGCAAAATATTAAGACTTCGTGGTGAAAGAATACAAGCAGAGCACAATAGCTTGTACACTGTAAAAAAAAAAACTAAAAAAAACAAGAGTTGAGAAAACTTGCAACCAGCTGCAAAGCTGGAAAGCAAAGTTTTTTAACTAAGGGCTAATTTGTTGTGTCATCTTAGGTTACGATATTCACTCACAGTGCTATCTTATTTTTGTCAAACTTGACATTTCTATTCAGATTCACAGATACACTTAAGGTCACTCAACATGTTATCTTAAGTTTGTCTAACTTAGCATTACTATTAGAGCTGCAAAACTTATTGCAATATTAGCAAAACTGCAATATGGCCAAATGCAAAATCCAAATCGCAGAACCAGAACCAATTCACAAGTTTTTGAAAAAGGAAAAATGTGAGAGAAAACAGGATTATAATTAAGTATTGTAGTGCCTCATGGACGTTCAGGTCTACAAATATTGTTCTCCAGATGAAAGAAAATATGTCTGTTTGGCACAGACCCCAGCTAATGTCACATATTTTTTCATAAAAATAAAAATTGCAATGCAAAAATGGTCATTCCCATCAATCATGTCACATATCACAATCACAATTTCAGCCAAAATAATTGCAATATGGCTTTTTTTTAAACCATATTGTGCACCCCAAATTACTATTCAGATTTACGTACATATTCAAGTTCACTCAAAGTGCTATTGAAAGTTTGTCTAACATAACATTACTATTCAGATTTGCAGTATGTTCTTAAATTAAAAAAGTATAAGTCAGTATAAGTCAATATATTAATTAGCAGTACTGTTGCTGTATGTTTTTATTTGGCAAGAACACTCAGTTTCCTGATGATCAAAGTAATGGTTTAAATTTTCTTAAATTAAAAAAACTTGACATAGATCTAACAGTAATGCTAAGTTTGACAAACTTAAGATAGTATTTTAACTGAACTTCTTAACCTGAGATGACACAAAGCCCTTAATCGGGTAAAATCAAAACAGACATTGCAGCTGGTTGCTTAAACATTTTTTTTCAATTTTTCTCAACTTTTTCTTTTTTACAGTGTAGTGATGTTGAGAACCAAGGTTGATGGTAACAAAAGAAAGTGTTTAACTTGTGATTTATTTTTGTTAGCCAGAAAGCCCAGTCAGTACCAAAAGCTTTTGATTTCAACCTCACCCACATTATTTCCAGTCCAAGCTGCATTTTTTGCGACAGCATGTGAGTTAATTTTGTCTCGCCAATTTTGGTCTAATGGCGGCTTCAGGCCAACAAAAGTATCGAGACTCTCTTATTTTGTGTGCTACAATTCGTCCCAAGAATTTAATCAAACGGCGTCGAAGGCCGAGCAGAACAGAAATAGAGCATTAAGTATTTTCACAGATGGCAGAACATTAGGACTCGTAGCTGCATATAAAAATCATTTTGCTGGGCAGCTGATTCCTTCACATGCAGGTCAAGTACGTAATAAAGAACAATTATCTTAAAGACTTTATGGAGCAGTTTTGTGAAGCGATTGTGACGACACTCTTTCAACACCCCACAGGGGTTTAAATAAAGTCAGTTTAATTCTCCTCCTCTCTCACACAGACGCATGCACATGTATATAGAAACACGCACAGCTTGGAAATTTCAGATTACATCAGCCGTCTAAACAGTGAGCTCCGGGTCTGGCATGTTAGCCTAAGCACCTCATCCAGAGCTTATGGCCCAAGAGGGAGCCTGGAGGAGATGGCTGGGTTGTGATTGGGACTGGGGTTGTGTGGCAGACCTTCCCTATACTTGGAGACTGTTACGTGTTGGCAGAGCTCTCTGCTCTCAGAAGCTGCCTGCCACTATAACAGGGAGTGTGAGAGAGTTGTTAAGGAGATCAAGTTTCTTACTCACAGACTAAATTATTTCATGTGAAAAAGTGCTGTCTCTGCATGTAACCATAGGTGTAGTGCTGCCTGAGCGCACCGGAAAAAACGCTTAACCACTGTTTTTCTCCAAGTGAGGAAATAAAATATTCGCTTTTTGCAAAATCCGGTTGAAATCCAAGTACTTTCCAATGATCACTAAAGAGTAGAGGTGTCATGATTCTCCAAATCCATGAGTCAGTATACAATTCAATTTTCAATTTTTCAATTTCAACATTATGTTTCTACACTGACGGTTAAGCCATTGCTAGACTACTGAATTTGATTTGTAAATATCAACATTGGATTTATGCCCTGACAACTGTGAATTACATTTTTAATTTCCTCTATAAAAAGAAAGAGTCTATATTGTACTGAATGTGATAACGGCCGGTACGCTATCCTGTGTCATCTTTCATGTGTTTGAAGTGTTTTTTTCTTCAGACACATGCCAGATAAAGCAAGCAGGTGGGTTGGAGAGAAAAAAAAAAGTTGATTCTTTCAATTCGGTTATTGAAATTCAAAGTTCATTTTCTTCTTTTTGAATCTAAATATTAAAATTGTGACACCCCTACTTAAGGGCATGTTATGCAAGTCAATAAACACACATGAAAAGGTCAAAATTGTCTTATTGATATTTAAGGTGTGTTGATTGATTCACAACGTCAACTAATGCATTCAGTAACATGCAAGAAAACCACCTTAAAAGTTGTCACCAATAGCCTTTAAGTGGCACCGTGAATTAAATTATTTTTTCCTCCAGTCTATAGCTAGATAACTTTAATTAGTAAAGAAGAAACAGCAGGATTTCTCTGACAGTTTTGAGGGTATCTTGTAAAGAAACATTACAAAGTCAGCCTGTTACATGGCTAAACAGCTTGTGCTGCATCTACAAGACCTGCGGGAAATAAAACTTGCTTAGATACATCCATAGCCTTGCCCAGGGATAGTCTCTGACTCCTGATAGGGTGCTGCGTGGCCCTCTGAACATTTTTAATTAACAAAGAAAATAACCTGATTCACGCTATCTTTTCCAAGAAGGGGGTCGAGCCCCCGTTCCCCCGTAACTTCTGCCTGTGGTGACACTTGATTTCTGCATACAGCTGACCTGCACAGGGCTGTTGACATCAGATTTGCCAGTTTGCAAAGATGAGGTCAGTGGAAAAGAAAAACTGACCTCAGTTCATTGAATAATGGACAGATAAATTTGCCTTTTTTTGCCACATTGCACCAATCCTAAACCACTGCAAAGTTGCTAATATCAAGCACCGTCACAAGTCAAAACATGCTAGCAACAGTGCAGTGTTCCCACCTGGTAGCACTGCAAAAAAAAAAAAAAAAAAAAAAAAAAAAAAATTATGTTTGTTTATTCACTGGCCCCTGGCCTCTTGGCAATTTGCAAAAGTGGCCCCTGGCCAAAGCAAGATGAGTGTCCCTGGCCCAGCCTGTTAGAGGAGCTTGACCTCTGCAGGCACTGCAGCTTGTCTTCAGAATGGATGTTTCAGATGTGGCTTCCTTTGCTTGGCATAAATAAGGAAATTAAATTATCCAGAATACAAACTATTTGTGCTCATTCGCCTATCTTGCTTAATGCCAGGCCAATTACAGCCGACTACATCCATGACAGTTGTCAGGGCATAAAAGCAGTGATCTATGGCTCTTTACAAATTAAGACTTGATAGTCTAACAACAGCATAGGCATCAGTGATAAAAAAAAAAAAAAAAATGTTGAAATCGAATAAACTAATTGAAACATGACCTTAAAATCCAAAGTCGAATTGAATTGTGGATTTGGAGAATTGTGACAACCCGCCAATTTTATCTTCAAACCTTCAAAATGAGCCACAATTTAACCGTGTGTGTGCACGTATGCATGGGCATCACTGGTGCATTTTGGTACTTAACACCTAACTCGATCAAATCATCTCAAGCTGAAGCGTTGATTCAATGCATGTATTTGTAGTGTCTGCAGGTGTTGGTCTGTAATTTATCACTCACCCATGCAGTTCTTCATCATCATGAAGCCGCTCTCGTAACCTTCAAGCACTCGCACTCAAAATCTCCTGGCGTGTTGACACACCTGCCCTGTCCGCACAGATCCGGAGAGATGCGACACTCGTCGATGTCTGTGGGAAAGGAACGCAAGAAAACTCAGCAAAATACAAATATTCACATGGATAAAGAGAAAATAATTTGGAGAGCTCCCCGTGAGTGTTAACATTTGAAAAAACATGATAAATCAGAAGTGAAAGTAAAGAAGCTGAATGTATGCAATTTAAATGCAAGGCAAACAAAGCATGAAAGCACAAAGTATTTAAGAATAGATTACTACATGAAAGAAGGACTATAAATTTAGATTAAATGAATTTAAGGATGATTTAGGCAGCATTAGCTCTTCAAGCAGTTTCTTCTTAAGTCTGAGGCTAAAGCCCTAATCCCTTTTGAATTTAATCCACATTTTGAAACACTTCACACAAAGACATAAGGCTGGGATCTCACTCACAGGAGGTTAAAAGGTCCCAGATATCATTTACTTACTAAAAGCCTATAAATTATTTCAGAATAAAGCCATGGCGCTGGCATTTAAACCTAAAATGATATGTGCACATTTCAGCAGAGCAGTAATGTAGCTAACCAGACTGCAGGGACCAGCTCCAACAAGCCCAAAGCAGCCAGACTCCCATTAGACTGAATGAGCTGAATGTAGGCAACGGCTTTACACCACTTTACTGTAATTAGTGCTGGCAGAGGGATTCAGAGGAGGGGGGGCTGATGAAGAATGGTTGGAGGAGCAGAGACATTGTCGTAGCTAAAAAAGAGCAGCTACATGTATGTCTGCTCTCACGTGATTGCAAACATGTGAACAGCTGATTCCTGAAGAGCTTTAAATTTAAAATCAATCTTTCCAGTTACTTAAGTTACCATTTAGCAGTTAAAGGGTAACAACCTGGGCCCTATTTTCCCATGTTTTTGTGTCTAAGTGACTAATGCGGACAACAATTTTTAAAATTGGCCCAGTGTTGAGGGAAAGAGCTGCAGCCAGCAGAAGCGAAACTAACCTACAACAGAATCCCTGCGGGCGACTGTGCATCGTCACAGTGCGTCCACTGAAGTGCTTCTTTACGCCGCCGACAGGCTCAGATTGTTATTCTGAGTGTCTGACAACATTATAGAAAGATTCACTGGACCTTTTTTTTTAAGAGTAAGATACATTTTGTTTAACCAGAAACAGCTGTTTTATTGCTCTCTCCAAACTAACCAGACTCCCTTTGCAAAAAGAGTCATTCTAACATCTTCATCTTCATTCAAACTCAACAGAAACAAAATAAAACTCACCAACAACATTTTGTCTCGTCTTTCTACTGTTCCAACAATCACCAACTCTGATTGTTTGGCTGAAATAAATCCTTAATTCACAAGAGGTAGATGTAGATGATGCTTCCCTGACTTCCAACCTCCCTTTCACTCCTCTCCTGATATTTTAACTAGAGTTGGTGATTATTGGAGCAGTGAAAAGACAAGCCAAGAAGTTTTTGATAAGTTTTATTTTGTTTCTGTCAAGTCTAAATGAAGATAATGTTGAAAATGTTACAATTAATTTCTTTTTTGTAAAGGGAGACTGGTTAGCTGTTTCTGGTTAAACAAAACGTCTGTCTCTGTAGCGATCCTCTCCTTAATGCTGTCAGTCACTTTGAATAACAATCTGAACCTGTCAGTGACAAAAACAAGCACTTTTGGTGGACCCTCTTTGAAGGGCACGGTTCCCTGTAGGGATTATTTTGAACAAATTTCAAAAATTGTTGTCCCCAACAAAGAACTAAAACACAAAAACAAGGCATATACCAAAGTTACCCTTCATTGTGGACAGTTGTGGGTGGTCCCGACCAGTAAAGCTGCAACGAATGATTATTTTCATTATGAATTCACCTGTAAAGTGTTTTCCAATGAATCGATTTGTTGTTTAGTCTATAAAATGTTTGAAAATAGTGAAATAAGGCCATCACAATTTTTCTGAGTCACGGGTGGCGTCTTCAAATTGCCCAAATATTTTCCAAAACCCAAAGATCTTCAGTTTACAATTATATAAAACAGAGAAAAGCAGCAAATCCTCACATTTGAGAAGCTGTAAACAGCAGATGTTTCACATTTTTGCTTGATAAATGACTTAAAGATGAATCAATTAAAGTGGAAACAGACAGCTCTTCATCGCTCCCCCTTAGCACTTCCTGGTGGTATTATTGTTTGTGCGGCTGTCGCAAACACGACGCCTGTGTACAACAACAGGCCGCTTTCCGTTTTCTAAAAACCTCGGTCTGTGGAGAAATGATCAGCAGCACTTTGGAAATAAGAACAAATAAAGAAGCGTGCTCACTGAGGACGTAAACGGAAAGCTATTGTGATGATGTGCATTGTAATAATTTAGTTTGAGTATCGTTAGACTAATGCTTCACACAGACAAGTCCCTGGGTTGTGTGTGTGTGTGTGTGTGTTCACTTATTTTTTTTATAGTGTAAACCTGGAGGACTTTGTGATTCACAATTTTTGAAAAACCTTTATGCCTCCAAACCCTTGACAGAGGCATTATGTTTTTGGCTCATCCCATTCTTATGAACTTTATATCTCAAAAACGTATTGAAGGAAATTATTCAAATTTGGTACAAATGTCCACTTGGATTCAAAGATGAACAAATTAGATTTTAGTGGTCAAAGGTCAAAGTTCATTGTAATCTCATGTTCATCCCATTCTTGTGAATGTGATATCTCAGGAACGCCTAGAAGAAACATCTTCAAACTTGGCACAAATGTCCACCTGGACTGAAGATTGAACTGATTAGATTTTGGTGGTTAAAGGTCAAAGATCAAGGTCATTGTGACCTCATGCCTAAATTTGGTACAAATGTCCACTTGCACACAAGGATTAATTGTTTCGATTTTTGTGGTTAAAGGTCACTGTGACCTAAGAAAACACATTTTTGGCCATAACCCAAGCACTCATACACTAATTATTACAATCCATTACAGTCACTGGGAAGTTTGTAATTACATTGCAGTTACTGATTAAAATGTTTTTAAATTATAAATGGGTTACAAGTAAATATTCTTCTCGGGTTGCCTCTTCTAGTTTAGTCTGTAAAACAAACCTTAATTTTCTTGGGAAAAATTTTGCCCCGTGAAAGCGAAGCTCATAGGGAAACAATCTAAATGTGGATGGTGTCATTATTCTATTCTAGCCATTACACTGTGCAATCAACACTTACTTCATAATGATAAATTAGAGCGAAAAAAGTTGTCTGTTTCCACTTTAACGAGATAATTGCATTCAGCAGTACTCACCGGTGCAGTTCCTCTCATCAGAGTCCAGAGCGTAGCCGTTATCACATCGACAGCGGAAGCTGCCGATGGTGTTTCTGCACCTTCCATTTGAGCACAGGGTGTTTATCATCCTGCATTCGTTTATGTCTGAGGTAGAGAGCAGAGGGACAAAGACAGGTGAGATATCACTGATGAAACAGTCCAGGCAGTCTGTGTAGTCTGTGGACAGTAAAGTACCTTTGAGGAAGGGTCTGCCGTTGATGAAGTCCCCCCTGTGTGAGAAGCCTGGGCCACGAGGGCAGAGCTGGGCGTACTCTGGAGTGCCTTTTTCCGGACATTCGTCACATTCGGGACCCCAGGCTACACCCACCGAGCAGCAGCAGGCATCCACGCGGTGCTTCCCTGAGATTGGAGCCCCACAGCGCTCATCCTCATGGGTGAGGTAACACTGCTCCGTACGCAGGTCTGGAAGGTACAGACACAGTTTACATGTAGTTGATATAAGAATATGAAGAAGTAATTGTACAGGGCTGCAACTAGCGATTACTTTCACTGCCGATTAATCTGTTTATTATTTTCTTGATTAGTCCTTTAGTTGTTATCCATAAAATGCCAGAAAATGGTGAAAAATGTGGATGACTGTCTCCCATTTCCTGTCACTGTTTACTAAAGAAACCAAATGCCAGAATATTCACATTAAGAAGCTGAAACGAGAGAATTTGGATTTTTTTCTTAAAAAATGGCTCAAAACAAAGGATTGATTATTAAAATAGCTGCTTATTATTGTAATAGTTGAAAATGAATCGATTTATCAGCTAATTCTAAGTTCAGTCAGGCAGAAACAAAGAAAAAAGACACCAGAACACTTGACATTTAGACTACGTCACACGCAGCACCCACCGATGCACGTCCTGCCGCTGACATCAACAGTCATTCCTGGAGGGCACTGGCAGAAAAAGGAGCCTGGCGTGTTGATGCACTTGCCATTGATACACACTCCGGGAAACACTTCACACTCGTCCACATCTGACAGTCATCAGAGGAAAAACAACTTCAGCAACAGCTCCAGCATTTGACACTGTTCGAATGGAATGGAATTTCTGGGTCTACGTGGCATCGGAGCAGTTCTCACCTTCACAGACGTTTCCTTTGACTCTCGCAAAGCCTTTACTACAGATTGGATCTGAAAAAGGAGGGCACACAATGCAACCAGTCAGGCAATGCAGATAGATGGTAAAATCAGAATGTGGTTCAATATGATGTGCAAAATGGTGCATATTTAGGGAAACCCATTTCGACCAATGTGATGAAAAAAAAATCCAGTAAATCATCATAATGAGAAACTTTCTCAAAATAATGGCTTATTTATCCAAACATAATGAGTTAATATCTCAAAATAATGAGTTAGTTTCTCAAAATAATGAGAAACTTTCTCAAATAATCTTGAGATACTTATTATTTTGAGATACTAAGTTATTATTTCGAGAAGGTTTTTCATTATTTTGAGATACTAGGTCATTAGTTTTAGATACTGAGTCATTATTTTGAGATACTGAGTCATTATTTTGAGAAAGTTTCTCATTAATTTGAGATACTAGCTAATTATTTCGAGAAGGTTTTTCATTATTTTTAGATACTAAGTCATTATTTTGAGATACTAACTTGTTAATTTGAGATACTAACTCATTACTTTGAGAAATGTCTCATTATTTTGAGATACTATAACATTACTCTGAGATAACGTCTCATTATTTTGAGATATTAACTTATTCAATTGTTTTGAGAAATTATTATTATTAATCATTATTATTATCCCCTAACCCTATCATTATTATTATTACAGTGGCAGAAAGTGGCTTTCATACACACATTGATCATCTCACCTTTTTCACATTTGGCACAGGGGCTGTTCCAGGCTTCTCCCAGTGTGGCGCAGCAGTGAGACTTCAGTGTCGCGCCGTTGATGTTGACCTCACAGCGATTGTTGACTATCTTCAGCCAGCAGGTGCTCTTAGTCGTCTCTGTTTTATGAAACAAGACCTATAGTTACTAGACATTCAGTTAAGTCGAATGAGATATGCCAGAATTCTGCTTATTGGCTTACTAGCAGTCAACTTGCCTTAAACGGGAAAACTTGGGCCGTCATTTCAAAATAAGAGCTCATTTCATTCACGTGTTCCAAGTTTTGGTTATATTTTGCCAAAATGTAATGGGGACAGTGCTGCTGCAGCATGTGAAACATATTCTTCTCACGCTGTTTAGTGCAGTTAATCACTGAGCTGCTGGGACTTCAGGCTAGACAGCTTTTTTGTGTAAATTAAAAGTGGAAAAATGCTTATTTTTTAAACCATATTAAACTATTTTGATAATTAATTCTATTAAATAATGATAAAACGTGGATTTTCTTTCATACATTTTTAATTATTTTTTAATGTTGAATAAAGAAACATTTGGCCAATTAAAGTACTATTTAAGTGACAATATCAAATTCAAACAACACAATGCTCACTCACCTATACATTCCAGTCCAGTGCTGTCCAGTGTACTGCCCACTGAACACAAACACACAAAGGACCCTTGGCTGTTCCTACATTCTCCGTTAATACAGGGGTTAGACACACACTCGTCCACATCTGTGGGAGACAAAAACAAATATCTCTCATCAATCTGATATCGCAGACATGCAGAGATGAAGCAACATTGTGCTGCACAACAGAATGAATGAGTCTCTGACCCCCGCAGACGTCTGTCTCAGGATTGAAGACGTATCCTTTGGGACACTGACAGGTGAAACTGCCCGGCGTGTTCCTGCATAGACCGTTATCACACAGCAGCCTGTTCATCAGACACTCATCAATATCTGAGGAAAAACACACACACGCAGACATGATGACTTTCCACGCACTAGCACGTACTTTGATTTTCTAAGAGGACATTACAGAGTAGTTAACCTACCAACACAGTTTTTGCCCGTCAGGTCGACCTCAAAGCCTTCGTTGCAGGTGCACTTGTACGTCCTCAACATGTTCTCACACACCCCGTTCTGGCAGATATCAGGGTCGAGGGCGCACTCGTTAATATCTGAAAAGATAAAGAAGAAACTGATGAACATCACAGCAGTAAACTAGAAGCGTGCACTCAGCCAGGAATCAGATGGTGGAGCACCTACTGCAATTCCACCACGACTGTCAGATGCAACCAGTGGGGAATTGCAAAGTTTTTGATTAAATGTTTTTGTGTAGTATAGTCTCAGTTTTCTTTAAGATGCATAGAATGATAGTGTAACTGAGCATCCTGGTCTCAGCTAACTGTATAAACTTAGTAAGGAAACAATAAACAGGACAATAAGGCGAAAATTCTCAAGTTAACCTTTGTTACTTATTTAGAAAATTACAGGCAACCAGGCCGCTTATGCCTAAAAGATGTTGCTGGGGAACCTGCAAAAGAACCATATACTGTGTACAGTCACATCTTAAGTTAGATAATGTTAGCAAAACATTAGCAGCTAGCTAACTAGGAATCAAGGAATCAAAGGTCATTTATTATCATTGCACAACACAGGGTTGTACAACAAAATTAGAACTGCAGTTCTCTCATGCTACACAACAAACATACAACATACAGATAAAAAATAAAACAAAAATAAAATAAAACAATATATACAGCTATTTACATACCTAAATACATATACACACCCAGGAAATAATTCTGTAGTGCTAAGTTACATCAGTTGTTAGCTAGTGTTTTGTTCTGTGGCAAAACTCTACAGAGCAGAACACTAGCTAACTGGCTAGCTAATCTACATCAATCTTTAGCTAGCAAGTTGTATCTGATAGCTAACGTTAGGAAAACGCTTGCTAACTAGCTAACTAATTTACATCAATACCTAGTTAGCTAGTGTTTTGCTAACATTAGCTGACTCAAGATGTGTCACTTATTCAGGTTTCCCAGCAACATCTTTCCACCATCTTTAAAATGTGTTTTTCTTTTCAGCATAGATGATCCTAGCACATAGCATACAGTATCTATCTGTCAAGTGGAGACCCATAGAACTAATCTTTATTGACATATCTTGAGGTGAGAGGTCAAGGGACCCCTTTAAAAATGGCCACGCCAGTTTTTCCCTCACTAAAACGAACTTCAATTTGGAACGTTATTTAGACCCCTTCCTGACTGCTGGTATGACCAATGTATGCCTTAGATCGTCTGCTAACTTCACTCAAGCTTTAAAACTGAGGCCACTACAGCCTATGAAAGACAGACAGATGTGTCACACGCTCACTCTGCCAAATGCCTGGCGGAGATAAAAAGCCTCTGTAATAACCAAATTTAATTTATATTGGTTTGGTTTCTGCAAGCTGTCTGTTTTCATTACCTCTTCCATCGCCAGTTATCCCAACGCCATTGGGGCAAAGAGCCAGGAACTCGGCTGCAACAAAACACACAAACATATAAACACAGTTTGGTGGATATAAAAGAAGTGTTTGAGAAAATATCACATTTGCCAAAATCCAAGATATCTCAAAGCAAAACATTTAATACCATGTCATTATCCAATTTCATGCTTTCTCATTTAGCCCTGATGTATATAAAACCGTCTCCTTAATGTGGTGAAGCTCTGGCGTCTTTTGATATAGAAACTTTAATTGGCAGGACTAATGAGAAGTGACTTTATGACGTGTGTGTGTGTGTGTGTGTGTGTTGTCCATTTGTGTGTGTGGAGGCTGTCAATGTCTCCTAACAGTAAGCGTCTCTGTCAAACAACTTAGCCGTGACTTCTTACTCACTGTTCTTTTGTCATTTCTGAAACCCAAGCTGTTATGTCAGAGAAATCTGAGCATTTGATCAGGTCATCCCGACTCTGACAGGTGTGTTTTGAATTAAAACACGAGCTGTGAGTGTGTCTTTGTGTCTTTGTGTGTGTGTGTGTGTGTGTAGAGGTGGCTCCATATGTGTAGAGGGTGGAGTGATTTGAATATCCGTACCAGAGCTTTGTGGTGGGCAGGGCTGGCAGGGCTCTCCGTAGGCGTACTCTGTGCTGGCACAGCAGCACTCCGACTTGGTCACAGCTCCAAATAAAGGCCGAACACACTGCCCTCGCTTGTAGCCACCATAACACGAACTGCGCATATGTGTGTCTGTTTGAGACAAAAACAAGGCAGACAGAAAGCATGAGAAAAAGAGATGAGAGGCTTGAAGAGTAACAGACTACATGTAACGGGCAATGTAATTAGCATACAAAAAGGTTACTGTATTCCATTACAGAAAAAAGAAGTAATCAGATTACAAATACATTTTGTAAAAATGGGGATTATTAGCAGGATTAAAATTTTAAAATAAAGAACAATATACTACCATGCACAGTGTGCACACATCACAACATTATGGTCTCTAGTGAAAAAATCTTCCACTGGGTGGAAATTTCAACATTATAACCACTTATGTTAGCTACACAGACCAACTGCTAATATTACAGTAGCGACACAGACCAACTGTTAACTGTAGCTACACTGACCAATCACTAACAACATTCACAAAGAAATTCAGTTAGCTAACCTGCCATTACTGAAGTAATACTTTGGGACTGCAGGATGGTGTGCACATTAATACAGCCCCAGAATAAGCTGTCAGTTTACTTGTAGTTTGAGTGTGAATATCTGCTTAAGAAAGTACATTTAATGCTCATAATTACTGCTATTAATCTAAACGTGCATTAGACAAAAGAAGGAATATCTGGACAAACAACCTACAACAAACATAAACATGAGGCTAAACATCTTCACCATATTTGGTATTGAGGTAATCTGAAAGTAAATAAGTTAAATTACTTAAACATTGTAATATTTGGATTAAGTTAGTGACTACATGTTTAACAGGTAATTACTAACTAACTATGTAATCCTCCAAATGCTGGAGATGAGAGACCTGGAAAGAGTCTGGAGACAGAGCGAGTCCGCAGCTCCAATAAACAACAACACCAGCAAAACAAATGGTTGTTCTCTCTCCGTAATATCCAGGGATTTGAGGCATTCTCCTGCGCTGATATCATCCTGACGAAAACTCACCCAGACCGAACAACAGCATTTCAACACTTCCCACACAATAGACAATGAAATGTCATTTGGGGGAACGTAGGAATGTTGAAAATACAGGCATAAACAGATCTGCTCTCCTAGTGCCCGTCCAGGGGGACGGAGCACCAGGAGGCAGGAAAACATTTATCGATACTGATCAACACATGCTCATTAGTGGTGTTAAACATGTGGTTTCAACAGGTTAACAGGATAAGCTGCTGGTAAAGTTTATTACGACGTGATTACACTCTGCTTTGTCACATTCAGTTCTGCTTATTTTATCGCTGAACTGGAAAATATTTGTGTTGTGGTTCTTCTGGTTAAACTGTGCAGACAGTTGTGAGATTAATCCTTGAAAGTATGCTCACTCTGAGCTTTCAGTTGCTCAGAACATTTTGACACAAGCTTTGTCCAGTCACTGAGTAAAGGAGACACATGGACACCTATGCGAGAATTCACTAAGCATTAAAAATGAAACTGCAAAAGTTGATTTTTATCTGCTCGGTGCAGCATCAGAGAACTTTCAGCCAGACTGAGAGAGACGAGAAGGCTGATAAACAAAAAGAGGCTGGTTATCTAGCCTCCGCAGGGTTTTCCCCAGTAAAGTTGTTACGTCTGGTGGGTAAGACATCTTTTGATGAGTGTCTTTTTTGAGGGGGGCCAGTGTGGCACAGTGAAATTGAGAATTTCAACCAGCCATAACACAGATTTCATACCTATATTAAGCCCTACATTAAATCAGTGCTAAAAACTGATCAGAGATTTGAAAATATTATTATGTAATGTGTTATTATTAAAAATTTATTTACTATACACAAATTAAAAAATCAACAACTATCTTTAAAGTTGACAAACATCATACAGTACCAGTCTAAGTATTCTCATAATCATCTATTTTCTATATTTCTATTTTTTTTCTACATTGCAGATTAATACTGGAGACATTCAAACTATGAAATACAGAATTATGTAGTAAGAGCAAGGGTCTTTTTGCTTTTTATTTTCAACCCACGGTCTTCGCTTTGCTGTTGACCTACAAGTGTGCAAAAGTGTAAGTAAGTAAGTGACTGCCTTTTGCCTTGATGACAGTTTTGAACACTGTTCGTATAATCTGAACCCCTTCTTATAAAATATGAAGAAAAAATGTTGAATGAGATGTGCGTCCAAACTTTTGACTGGTGCTGCATGTGTCGTACGAGCTTTCCAACCAAACAAGACTGATTGAAACAATGCAATGAATGATAAAAATTATTTTATTTACACCTGCCATGCATACACGCTCAGAATGCGATAGTTAGGTGACCTATCAGATGCAGTCACAGATACATGGGCCAATCAGATGAAGCCCCAGTTAGCCATCAGTTACCCATAGATTAATTGGTGTCAGTTTGATGATGACTGCAATGTTAGCTAGTAGACCCACTGAGTGGCAAAAAGACCAGTGAGTGGCAGCGTTAGCTTTGAGCTTAAATGCCACAAAAACATGAAAAACACATCTAAAATGAGTTGTTGTGTGAATGACTGAACAAACTGATTAAACAAGAAATGGGGCGATCTGTTTAAAAACTGCAGAAAGCTAAAGAAAAGGGAAGAAAATGGATTGTCACAGAAACAGCTGGAATCCAGGTGCTGCAACGTGGATTTACGGTTGTTTTGTGACAGGCATGTTGGATTTTTGGGTAAAATCAAACTTGAAGTTACTGACTAGCATTACTTTATCATCATTTATATTCCATGCAACAATCGCACATTGCATTGCGCATCCTCCCCGCTGTTGCAAGTGAACATGTCTTTCTAATAATGTTGCAAAATAAGAATATCTGTACAGACCTGTCCTCATACAACCAGAATCTCTTTTGGTTCCTCGTGACTTTAATCTCGCCAACAAATCCAGCCTTTAATTAATGTTACAATCAAGGGACCACTTTTTTTTTTTGCCTTTTTTGCCTTGTGTACTTCCCTAGCATCAAATCTGGTCCATATAAAAGCCAGGAAACCAAATTTCAGTGTCCATGAACCACTGAGTCTTAAGTAAGTTGTAAGGATCACCATCAAGTCCAACTAACTTTAATTTAGGCAAGCAAACAATTGTTTCACTCCTAGTTTCACAGTTTCTCAACTAAAGGCAGTCAGGCTGCAGGATGTTTGGAAATGGAAAAGTGACATCAGTTCATACCCTCTGTTTTTCTGGAGTCAGGAGAGATGACGTGGTACAAACACAATTACCGAGTAAAACATGCCAAACAGTTGTGGCAACTTCCAGAGAAAAGATGCTGATATACACACTTAAATATTTGTTTATTCATCACAAGTCATATCACCACTGCAATACAAAACAATGTTATCGCTCGGCTCAGATTTTACTCACATCGTGCAGGCCTGCTAGTGAGGGTGTTGCTTTTGAAATGAGATTGGTGGAGGACTGTATGAGCCATCCTGGAAACAAAACATTTACTCACCAACGCAGACACGTCCATCCAGGCCCACTGCCATCCCGGCCATACACTCACAGCGGAAGGATCCCTCAGTGTTGACGCAGTGGCCATTCATACACATGCCTGGAGTCTCGCATTCATCAATGTCTAGAAACAGACACACACAGAACGGTAAAAAGTTATAATATAAAACAAACCCACTTCCTGCTGAAGCGGTGGTTACTAAAGTCCTCAGGTACTTGATTCATTTAAAAATGCTGTGCTGCACAGTTTCACTTTTATGACCTCAACTAAGAAAACATTCTTTTCCTTCCCTCTTGATCCCATCAGCGTATTACAATAATTATCATAATGAGCGTAAACAATGATATGGCATGCACACGTAAGTGTGTGTTTATGTGTGTGTTCTGTCTGGGCATGTTGGGGGACAGACAGAGAGATGATGAGGCCCCGGGGCCCCTTTAGACTACACATCTCATTAATGACCGCATACATCAGCACACTTCACCCACACCCCGCCCTCCTATTTATTTATCCTGCTGGGACTTAACCGGGTCAGTGTCCCTGAGATCAAACGTCTGTATCTGGAGCCAAGTGGAGCAAGATGGCCGCAGGTTACACACGGAAAAGACTTCTTTACTTGTTGGAATATGGTTTAAACATTGCATTGATTTAAAGGGATGGTTCAGACTATTTTAAGTGGGGTTGTATGAGGTACTTATCGATAGTAAGTGTATCACTGCAATATAGTACTGCTGTGGACAGGGTCAGCAACAAAGGGTATTTTAGAAACTAGACAAAGGTCCACCTCAAAAAAATCACTATAATTTAAAGTGTCTGCTATATTTAGACTATTTTCACTGCAATACTTTGCCACTAGGCAGAAAAAAACACTGCTAAATAAGCCTAATATTGTGCTCTCCAAACCAACCAAACTCCACAGGTGAAATCGATAATTTTACCTTGCAGAACACATGAGTTGCTGGTCTACCGCTGCCTTGTTTGATTAGCTTGTTTGTGTTATTGTGCAACTTTGGTGAATCCCAACTAACCTTTTCAAACACCTTAGTCACACAATAACACAAACAAAGTAACAGATCAAGACCACCAACTCCAGTGCTCTGTGAGTTAAAATTACTGATTTCGTCTATGGAGTTTGGTTGGTGTGGAGAGAGCACGATTTGGCTAATATAACAACTTATTTCTGCATCTAAGATTCTATGCAGCATCTTATAGAGCCACATATGGCAAAATTGTTGATTATGACTCACAAGTTTGTGCCTCCTAATCAAACCGGTGCCTGTCATGGCATATTTTGTCGATTTCAGGAGAAGGACAAATTTCTTTTCTCTTGAATAAGTTTAGTGAAGGACGTCTGCTAGAATCTTAAAACAGGCGCGCCCCAAATATCCCCATGTCCAGCTGGCCTGCCAGGATGCTGAGGGGTTTTTCCAAGGCTTTTAGGGGGATTTCTGGCTTGTGTGTTAAAACTCACTAAGAACATAACAGAGGGGTAGCCACCTTCCATCCTAGCTGAATATATAGGTCAAAAGAACAACTGACTCGAAATACATTGTTGTGATATACTGCAGAGGTGTGATCTTAATAATCTGTGGGCTCCCTGACAAACACACCTACACACATGCGTCCACTGGTGTCCAGCAGGAATCCAGGTTTGCAGATGCATTTGAAGCTGCCATCTTCATTGATACATAGTCCGTTGAGGCACATGTTCCTGATCAGACACTCGTCCTGGTCTGTGGATGAACAGAAGGACATTCATAGATTGATAGCAGTGCATTTAGGTTTAACGACATAGAAGTTAAAGGGACAAACCGTGGTTTTGCATGGTTTAGTCCATCAATTACTAATTTAATATACTTAACATTATCACTGACAGGAGATAGACTACATTTTAGTTTACTTCATTCTGACCCAGGGCTGGATATCATTCAAAAACTTTTGATACAGGTACTGAGAGTGATATCTTGAATTTGATACAGGTTCCCGATTTGAACAAAACAGAAATTACATTGCACACTATGGTATAAATCTTTAGTTTCATTTCCAGCTCCTTTTTCCTCACTCAAAGCAGTTTAGTAGTACTTTTATGTTTCAGCACCTTGGCAGTTTTACACTCAAAACAGTTTTACAATATAAAAAATAAACCACAATAAGGTATCAAAATTTGGTATTGAATGACAAGACATTTTCCGATACTTGACAGTATCGAAGCAATTCGGTTGGCGCCATGAAAGTATTAAAGTTTGGTACCAGCCCTATTTCGTATTGACGATCAGATCAAACTGTCAGACAACTCAAAGTAATATCATTGCTGTTGAACAATAGATTGGCAAGCAAGGACTATTTTCAAAAACCCCCTTGGTAAATTCAAGGACGCTCTCTCACATTGGAGAATTGAGAATTGCAAAATCATTACACTGGCAGGCTATGAACGCTGTCAGGACATCAAGTGCAGCAGACAGACACTAGGCAAACACAGGAATCAGAAAACTTTGGACTAACAGTGTTGCTTTTCAGCAGCCAACTCTTCGGTTTTGGATCTTGAAGTGTTCCTGAACAGAACAACGGGCAGAAATTTCGATAAAATGCAGGGGTTCAAAATTAACGTTTACTCTGTGGGTCTCTCGCTGATAACTCTCTGATATTCCAGGTGTAGGTGGAATGTGGCCACCGAGTTTTATTGCTATACTGCGAGCCTTCGCCAGTACAATGTTACAGCTCCACAAACATCTTAATTTCTTCAAACATTTTAGTTCAACCTTCTATGAAATCAGTGAACAGTACTCAGTTACCAATATGTTGGGGCCACTGAAGTATCGGTTTGCTAAACCTCCTCAAACTGCTTATGTGATGAAAAACAAAATGACAATAAAAATCAAACGAATGAATGAAAGTTGCGAGAACATGACGCATCTACGGATGTTATTTACTGCGGTGTGTGGTGCCAGTTTCCTCACAAGAAGTCTAACATGTTTTTCACCTGAAACAATGACTTCAGGAAACACCACATCACAATTCACGGGAAAAATGGATAACACACAAGTGTTACGGTTAACAAAGGCTGTTTTAAACTGCATTAAATTGCCTTTTCTGTATTGTTTTTACACAGGTTTACCTTTGGGTGTAAAAATTTTAGGGTCTATCGCTGCAATCCATGTTGAAAACTTCAATAAATTAAATATAAGAGCCAAGGTTCTCAATTAGAACTAGTAAAGCAGTTCCACATGGCCACACTGGAAGGTGGGCTGAAAAGACCGTCCTCATACTAGGTGACGAGACGAAATACTGTATTAAAAAGGCATTTATAGTGTTAGTCTCAGTTGTTCATATGACAGAAATAGATGTGTCAAGATTGAAAAACAGAGCTACAAGAGAGGGAAGTTCAAACCCTAGCTCCAGTCTCACTCCCGGACAAACTTGGTGTGAATGTTGATTGTCAGTTTCAGAAAGTGTAATTTCTTATGTATTAAAACACTGAAAAAAAAAAAGAACTTTCTGTTCTGGGGGGAAGTGCAACAAAGAGTCAGTGGGGACGACTGACTGGGTCGCAACTTTCAGCAATTTTTCTCATATAAGTTGCCAAAATGACTTCCTACAACACCATCATGGAAAACAGCAAAAATACTGATTTTTTTTTTTCTCCGAAATCACATCACATAATCACCATAAGTGAAGAGCGAGACCTACTCGGCTCTCGCAGCCAGAGATGGAGGCTGGTGTCTGGGGGCAAGTGCGACAAAGAGTCGGTAAGATGGACTGACCAGGTCACGACCAGGCAAGCTGTGAAAAACTCTACCCACTGCCACATTACTGTTGTTTGTTCTCATAAGATAGCTGCATTTTTAAGTGAGGAGTCTCAGTGAACTGCAGTAATATACTAGAATTCTCCTGCAGTCTAAAGGGTTAATGCCATCAAAAAGTTTCCTGTTATACACTACCTATCTAAAGCAAGACTTTATAGCAAACTAAAATGAATGGAAGCACATGGATGCCTGCAAGGTAAGAAGTAAACATTATTTATAAGAAGTGCTTTGGAAAAGAAAGTTGGTTGTAAAATAAAATGTACATATTTTGTAGTTAATGGGCTGAAACACACAAAACCACCAGCATGATTATTTTAAATGTTCTATATTATAGCACATACTTCCAACATGCATTTGTATTAAATCACCACCTCCAACAGATCCACGCTCCATTAAGCATAAACATTACACGTACTGTTGTGATTACAGAAAACTGCCCTTTAAATCCATCTCTGCTCCATTAATGCAGATGTTCAGAACTTGACAGACCTTGACAGTTTTTCCCATCTGCTGAAATCTCAAATCCAGCGTTGCAGACGCAGTGGAAGCTGCCCTCGTGTTCACACAGCGGCCGTTGTTGCAGATACGACCGTTGGCCACACACTCGTCCAGATCTGGCAGACAGAAACAGAAAGCATAGTTATCACATACATCCTCTTAAAGCGTGTGTGTGTACGTACTGTGTGTGTGTGTGTGTGTGTGTGTGTGTGTGTGTGTGTGTGTGTGAGTAACCTCGGCACTCTGTCCTGGTTGCGTAGTCTGGAATCCAGCAGGACACTGACAGATGTACGACCCAGGGGTGTTCACGCATTCTCCATGTGCACACGGGTTCCTCTCACATTCATCATCATCTGCAGAACAAACAGACAGATCATAAAACTTCTTCACCTTCAAGTGCCCTCCCGTTTAGTGCTCGAGAAACTTCACTCTGTCAGGAACCTACCGATACACTCTCCTCTTGCATCCAACTTGAAGCCCATGTTGCACTCACAGCGATATCCGATACTCGGCATGGGGATACACCTGCCGTTCAGGCAGAGGTTGCTGTAGGCCTGGCACATGTTGGTGATGTTCCGGGCCTGGATCACAACGGGACCTGACAGAAACGTTCACACAAACATGTCATCATGTGCAAATAAAGGGTTCTTCGGTTAGGAGAACTCTTATTGGTTCCTGGTAGAATCTTTTATGAAGGTTTCACTTTCAGAGAGTTCTAGCTAAAACCCAAGATAAAGGGTCATACCTAGGACCATCTGTGAATGGTTTCACCCAGAGACCCCTAAGAGAGGTTCCACAGAGAACCCTTCTGTTATGGTTCTCAGAACCGCCTCTGGAGGTTTAATCCAGAAACTTTTCCACCTTCCAAGAGTGCTAACAAGGTTGGTTCTTGTGGGGATTTTACAGAGAACCTTTTAATATTTCAATGGTTTTATGTAGTACCCACCTAGAAGGTTCTACCAAGGACTTTTTTATGTTCCAAGGGTTTTTTCAAGAACACATTCAGGGGGTTCTACCAAGCCCCTTTTCATATTCCCTGGATTTTTATCAAGAATCAAAACAGGGATTCTACGGAGAACCTTTATATATTCTGAGGGTTTTATCTAGAATCAGAACAGGGGATTCTGCCAAAACCCTTTTTATATTCCAAGGATTTTATATAGAACCCACCGAGAACGTTCTACTGAGAGCCCTTTTATATTATGACACAACAAACCCTTGACGAAAGTTCTTTGGATGAAATGGATTCCTAATGCAACCCTTAAGTTTTACAAAGAACCCTTGACCATTTCTTCAAAAAAGGGTTCTTCAGAAGTTAATGGTTCTGGGTAGAACTTCAGTGAGTGCAGGGAAGCATACCCACCAGTGGGGTTCCTTTTTATATTTCAAGAACTCTTTCCAAAAAGTGTTCTTTGGATGAAAAGGGTGCTTAATGGAACCCTCTTACAAAGAACCCTTGACAAATCCTTTCTTCAAACAAGGATTTTTCTTTTTGTTTTTTGTCATCTTAATTTGTAAGACATTTGGTCGACAAAATTAATCTACGTACAGTATGATCAAACAAAGCAGCGTGTTCGGACAGCGCACACACATTTGCTCTGTACTAAGGTCTGGCAGGACACACTATCATTCATTAAGGCAAAGAAATGCTCTGACTTGTTTGAATTTTCTTCAGAAAAGCCTAAACTCTGCCAAGATCCCTTGAAAAATAGTTCCGGAGGAAATGTTATTGCGGAAGGTTCTGCACATGGCTAATTAAACTCTTGACTTGGTCTGGTCTGCAAACATGCAAGAATGTTTTCTTTCAGATAGTCCATTTTCTGCACATATACTTTGGATATCTTTACAGAAATACCCTGATGAAACATGTGGCCCTGCGTCAGAGCGCAATTAAAGTCTTAGTCAAAGTTTTCCATCTTTAACACGTACGTAAGCTGGAGAGTGTGAGTTGGGATTGCTCAATACTGGGATTTTGAACATCCACTGAGTCAGCCCAGAAAGTACAGTATGAGGTATAAGCTATTGTGGCACACGTCAACTCAGAAGACGTCATGAGTGTGAACGTGGACTGGGGTTGGGCAGTTGATTTACTGGCTGTCTGCAGTTAGCTGAGTCGACTGCTGGTTGGATATTTGGATGATTTTTTTGTCATTTTATTTAGCTAATTTAGCGCCTCTGCTTAGCTACATGCTAACATTCACAGTACACACCCAGTTAGCCAAAGGACGAGTGACAACAGCCTGTAGAGCTGGAATATTTTCACACCTAACGCGGTGAATTAATAATTTATTTCAACCAAACCAGAGTTGGTAATTGCTGGAATAGTGGAGAGACCAACCAAGACAATTTGGGTGGTTTATTTTGTTTTTCTGTCAAGCTTGAATGAAGTGTGTCTTACAATGGGTTGCCAAGGCAATTAAAGCTCATCTTGGTTCAGCAAAACAGAGAATTGAATTAGGAAGGTGTGCAGTTGTATTTTTCTGCTTATAAAGGAAAATATGTTATTTGAGCTTTCTCTTTCAAGAAAGCTCAAATAATGCAATGGAAACAGCTATTTTTTTCTATCAAAGTTATTCAGATAAAGTCAGCTCCATGATTACCTTGACATAGTTAAAAACAGATCTTATCTACCTTAAATAATAATTCAATGCACCAGGATTATTCAATTTAAGGATATTTTTATATACTTGTAAATCCATAGAGATTCCATTTCCTGTGCAAAAACATAATTTCTAAAACATTTTTTTTCAGTTTCAAGAGACAGATGAAAAGTACAGTAAGAGGATGTGAAAATATCATATGCCAATATTAAATAATTTGATGATTTGTAGGCACAAAAACTCCACTGTAAATGAAAATTAGATTAGAAAATAAAACAGCTGCCCAATTTAATATGAGTTCTGGTATAAACCACACCTACTTCTAGTCTTCTATCCGAATACAGATACAGAGACAGATAATTTTCTTGGTTGAAAAGCTCTAAATATAAATAATGACGTCTCTGTGCACTTCTTGTGGCAAACTCACTACTTGATGGGCAAACGGTGGCCAGTTGGAAAATTGTAACATATCGCCCAACTCTAACATGAACCAAACACAAGCAGAAATCAGGAGCATACCTGGTGGAGGAGGCTGTATGGGTAGTCCCGGATATATTTGTACTGGAACCTGACCCGGTATTGGGATCTGGCCTGGAATCTGACCAGGGCCTGGAACCTGGATCGGAATTTGACCGGGAATCACTCCGGGTACCTGGCCGGGAATTTGCCCAGGAGTCTGACCAGGATATGGAACTGGGTAGATGCCAGGTATGTCAGGGGCCCCTGGGACACGACCAGGTACCAGCCCACCGTTCGCATCAGGTAACTGGATGCAGAGTTTCTGGTACTCCTCTAAAATGAGAACATGTGAAAAGCAGCGGGAGGTTAGCTCTGTGTTGAGACATACAGATGAAAACAAGAAATTTAAAGCCATGTGATGGTGAGTGACCACACCTGTTCCGCGGATGGGGCACATTTCAGGAGTGGACCCATCAGACCAGCAGCGTCCACTATCACAGCAGCACTGCACCTTGGTCAACAGCTGTGAGTTTTGGTTGGCGCAGCGCCCGTTCAGCAGGCTAGCGTAGCAGTACCCACTGCGACCATCTGTGGGAAACAAAACAGCGTGAAGTCTGTTAAACTAACCGTGCTGTATGGAATATGGCATGTGTTGTCTGCATGTTGAACAGATTGGCAGGAGTACAATCAGAAAGTCGCCGTCGTTGCTTCAGATTTTCCATCATTTGGGAAGATGGAAGCCACTTATAATAGTCATCACTTCCTATTTATGAGAACCTTTCCTACATCCTGCGGTTTCTGGCACCAAGCACCAGCATGACTAACACTCAGGTTCCCTATTAACATAAATATATCATGTCTTGTTTCACACCCAGGCCATCCAGCATATTCACATGGAGAAACTGACAGTCTACACTACTGATTGCTTGGTTAAGCTCGACAAGATGTCAGGCAAGCGTAGAGTTGGTTGGAAGAAAAACAGTCGGGCCCTTAAGGGGCCGCAGTGGATGTTAATACTCAAGTGTTGCTGCATGGGAAAATGTTTGGCGCAATAGTTTTCTGGAGCAAAAGACTCAGACATTCCTTCCTCACAAACATCCTCTCCTGGGGGGGTAATATGAGCGTGTGTTTGCATATGTTTGTGTGTGAATGCATGTGTGTGTATGCATGCACGTGAGTGAGTATGTGCGTGTATGTCTAATGGACTATTCTGACCCAAATTCCTCCCTGGTCTGTTTTGGGTCAAACTGAGCTGAACTCGCGAGCTTTACGGGCTTTTCTGTTGATTGTGTGTGTCTGTGTGGATATGCACACAGTTATCAACTTCCCAGGATGTTCTGTTCAAGAGTGCTGCTGGAATGAGTCCTAAAACCCAGAAATGGTGCTGAAGGCAATGGGTTTTTGGTTAGATGTCTGAAATAAGGCCTGTGGTTAACACAAGCTTGAATTTCACGTTTTGTTCTGCAACCTAAAATACTGCGGCTGCCTCCTAATAGTTGACTAAACTCTTAGTCAATGAGAAGAGTCTTAGTTAACTGTGTTTTCATTCATTCATTGCAACATGGACATTTTCTCTTGTAACGATGAGGTGCACTGCCGTTAACTGTGCTGTAGCTGCCATTTGCTAGTTAGCTCAGCTAGCAATACTATTAGCTTCTGAGACTGATGGAAGCCAGTTTGATGGCCAGGAATACAGCACCTCAGACAATTTTTTGTTACAGCAGTTCCTGACCAGGACTCTGACTCCGAGGACGATGAAGATATGGCAGGTTCAGGTGAGGACAGGAGGCGTGAGGCAATTGAGGGGTGAGCTTGTCATGTCGATAAGTCTGCAAGTTTGTTTTTGTGAATTTGGAATGTATTTAATCCAATGTTTTGAACCACAATATTATACTGTGTTGAAAAGGATTAGCATTTAACAGGCTGCTTGTGTTGTGCACCAAAAATATATATTTAAATAATTAAAATTAATATCATAAATGTGCAATGACTAGTCAACTAATGGCTTGAACTAACTACTACTGGTTGACTAGGAAAAGCTTTTCATTGGAGGCAGCCCTGTAGAATACGTCAATAAATACCCCACCTGTGAATTTTAAAGCTTTAAAATTTCTTTAAAAAGGCGGTTAACAAGTGGCTAAATGAGACCACACAGGTTGTCAGAGGGGGTCTACAGAGGGGCATTAAACATTATCACACCAAACAAGTGGTGGTGACATGAAGTCATTCGAATGTGGTGTAGTTCGTTCGTAGTCTGACGTTAGATTTTACTTCTGGAGATTGAATTAACACATAAACAATCGTAAAAGTGGTGTTTCTGAAGATTATCTTACTGAACAAAACATTTATGCGTCCAAAAATAGATACGTCCATTTCAAACAATGTAACTGTCATTCGCATACTTCCATACGTTTTTTACATTGGCGTGGATGTTCAGCCATACATTGACCAGAGGGCGCCACTCAGAGTCAAAACTTACCCCAAAGAAGAGGAAGAAGACACAAACGCTCCTTACAAAAACAAACTTGGTGATGCTGGAGGAGGTCGTAATAATGTGCGTCTTTAAAAAGAGGCAAAAGCGAAGGCAGCGTTGTAGACGGTGATTGTTTGCGAGGCAATTAAATACAACGTGGCATGGGGATGGAGAAGTCTTTTCACTTTCCACTGACTAACTGACAACAAACGTCACTTTCAAAACTCTAGGACAGCCGTTCCCAAACTTAAGAATTTTATGGCCCAATTTGAAACCTAAAAATCTTCTGTGACCCAACCAAATCTTTATCACAACACACGAGTGTCGAGTCTAATCGTACCACTGATGAGATATAAGTTAGGTTTTGGCTTTAATGTGACGGGTCATCAAATATGGTGTAACACCTGTTAAACTAGGTCAGATCAACAAAGAATAACACATCATTTAAATCTTGTGGCTTTGTTTTATTAGTTTGATTACTTTTTTCAAATGAATCATAAATATTTTACGGTAATTTCAAACTTATAAAATCTAAACTTAAAAATGTTTTATTTATTTATTTTTCATGACCTCTCAAGGCCCAACTACAGGGCCTACACGGCCAACCAGTGGGTCAAAGATTAAGAAGAAATTAGCTTTTCAGTGACGGCAGGGATGTGAAGTAATGCGACCATGGTTCAGTCAATTTATACTGTAGCTAACATTAGTGTTTTACTTATGACAATTTCATTTCTGCTCCTGTGTGTGTGAAGATTATCTTGCTGAACGAACCATATAAGTATCAGAAACTTTTGATTGTATATTTTCTGCAATAATCCAAAATCCAATGGAAAAATCCAATTGGCTTTTCATGGAAGGAACCAGAGCATTGCTAATTCGCGGGCAGGCCTACAAAAATACGTCATCCTTGCAGCACTCTATGACACACATGCACACACTTCACTTCTTCCAGTCGTGATGTCGAAAAACAAAGTCACCTGAGCACGAGAGGAGTTCAATTCAGTTTAAAGAGAATATGGCTCATTGTTGTGGAACGAGAAACAAGCAAGTGACTACTGACCTAAATTCTACCAGCTGGAATATTGGACAGATTTTCTGCTCTCAGTGCCAGGCATGAAAGGGAAGAACCAAAGAAGCAAAATGGGGTGGAAAAAGGAAGGAGAGTGAGGCGGCACCTTTTCTGCTGAACTGCTTTGTCTCGTATTTTATCTATCGATTGTCCTTTTGTACTGTAAAGGTGTGACAGCCATTATGACAGAAGACTCACCTATACACCTGGATCCATCCAAAGAGGTGTAATATCCCTGGGGACACTTGCAGAAGTAGCTGCCAGCAGTATTAGAGCATTCACCCACACCGCAGATGCCTGGTATGTTTGAACACTCGTCCAGATCTATGGGGGAAAGGAAAGGAAGGAAAGGAAAGGAAAGGAAAGGAAAGGAAAGGAAAGGAAAGGAAAGGAAAGGAAAGGAAAAGAAAGGAAAGGAAAGGAAAGGAAGGAAAGGACAGGAAAGGAAAGGAAAGGAAAGGAAAGGAAAGGAAAGGAGGAGAGGAGAGGAGAGGAGAGGAGAGGAGAGGAGAGGAGAGGAGAGGAGAGAGAGGAAAGGGAAAGGAAAGGAAAGGAAAGGAAAGGAAAGGAAACAAATCAGGTATGTCTCAAAACATTTTAAATAGCTTCCCATTTGTTTTTTCTATGTTCTAAAAACTGCACAGTAATCATAACTGTGAATGCAAGCTATTAAAGAGAAAACTTGAAATGTGAATGTCTTGAAGAGTGACTGGAGCACATGTTGGCAGTGACAATGGAAATAAGGCATTGTCACAGGATATTAAATCCAGGGGCCTCTGTAGCGGCTCTTCTCTTAGCACCGTTAACCACCAAGTGCACATCATCCCGCACAAAGAAATACAGTGTAACTTAGACCCGTTTGAGACGTCTTTTACACAGTCCAGAAGTTTTCCGGCAATTATTTCTGGGCATAAAAAAGCACATATTTTACTCTGCAAATGAGTGCCACAAAACCCTGCTCAGTCTGCTTCACCAGAGTTAAACTTGGTCTGGAAATTGTCACATTTGTGTCTTAATGAGCCAGTATTTTTCACAGGCTTTCACTGTAGGTCTTTATATGTGGGAGAACAGAAGTGATGCAGAGAGAAGGATTTTATTTAAGATTTTTCGCCAGAAACATTAAAAAATATTGTGAGTTTCTAAGTGGCCACAATTATAAAGTAAGGAAACACTGTGATCTAACACGTCTGTAAGCCAGAAGTCGGTCAGAAGTCGATAATTAGAATCCCCAGCCGGGAGAAAAATATCTTTTCAAACCTACATGTGGACATAATCGTCACCGACTCTCTCTAGATTCATGTCATCCATTGACATAACTGACTGAGAAGCTGTTTTAAAGTGAGACTACTTAAAGGAGCAATACGTAGCCCTTGCGAGTTGTTCTTCCCCTTCCCTTCCTCTCCAGACAGGCAGGCTGCAGGAGCTCCGCAGGAGCGCAGGGTGCACGTGACCTCATAAATTTACAATAACAAGTGACTATGAGTTCGACATTGTAAGCTGATCAGCTATTAACTGTCAGTTGTCTGTAATTGTAAAGTTAAGCCTGCTTTCTAAAAACAAAAACCCACTGCTCTGAAAATACACAGTCTGGACAATGAGTTAGGTGGCTGCCTATCTCACTGCCTGCCAAACTCCATTAACATTTTGTTCAATTTAACAGTTATAAATGTCCACGCCTTCTATAAGATCATTAATGATTTATTACAAATCATAAACAGACATTACTCATTCTGCAAAAAAACAGCATTAATTTTGGAACTCTGATTAATGTGAGACAGTCATATAAAACAGTTATTCTGGACTGGAGTTCACCATATTCACACTTTCATTTTCCTCTGACGTCACACTGAAGGTGGGAAGCTCAAATGTTGTACTGCTGTGTTCAAGGTTGCAAATCATATAAGCATACAGAATCAGACAAATCAGCACTTTCTGATTGATCAGCAACTAGCTGCTGTGAGACAACAGCATTAGAGCATCAGAGGAAAAATGGCCATCATGTGAATATGGTGAATCTCTGATGACATACCATTGTCATTTTATGATTTAGTTCAGTAAATATAATACAGGTTTCTCCTTTAACATAGTTTTGCCACAAAAAAAGTTTTAAAAACTATAGTGCATATTAGACAGCGATTGGGTTTTGAAGTTGTCCAAAATCTAGCTAGTTTGAAGCTCAGATTTTAGACAGAAATTGGACAGAAATGTCCTCCTTCAGTAGAGGAGCTTTGCACAGATACAAGTCAGTATAATAAGGGTCAGACATTTTAGCACACATTAACATAAGGAAAACACATTTTTAAGCGGGGAGGGTTTTAACATTACCTAACATTAGCTCCTGTTCATACCAGACCATGTAAGGTTATAGCAGCACAACTTCTGACTGTATTAAATTAAGCAATGATGCATTTTATTGCTCACAAATTAAACTTTTCATTTGTAAGAGGAAAAACGTGTTATTTCTTCTTCCAAAAGTTACACAGTCTCACTTTAACACGCTAGGAGGAAAGAAACAAATGAAATCAGGATTTCTCTCAAGCCAACAATTAAGTGTTAAACAGGATCACTGAGAGAAATCTGAGTGCTGCTCCAGTTTAATTAAACATATTTCAAGGGAGGAGCAAAGTGGCATATGTGTGGTCTTTCCCCACAAAGCAATAATCAGAAGACCGCGACTGAGGTGAAGCTAACCACAGCTAGACGGATGTGGCTTTTAAGTCTACTTTCACATTGTTAATTAGGAACTTTGAAAATAATCTTTTGAGCCTACTCTGTCATTCAGGCTAACGCCGAGAGTCAGACGTTTCACAGTTTTAATGTGACGGCTGCTAGCTTGATTCTTACCTTCACATTTCTGCGAGACCTCGTTGAACTTGTGCCCAGCGGGACATTTACATTCAAAGGATCCCACTGTGTTGATACAGTTTCCTCCTTGACAGATGCCAGGGATGGCCTGGCACTCATCCACATCTGTACATACACAGCATACAATTAATACACATGTTAACACATACATAAATATACAGGCACATGAACACACAGATTCCCTTGATGGACAACCCCAGTTCCAAAAAAGCTGGGACGAAGAGGAGATTTCTCTGGATTCTCTGGAACTTTTAATGATATTATGGACTGAGATGCTGAAATCCCTAGATTCTTTGCAGTTTTGTGTTGAGAAACGTTGTTCTTAAACTGCTGGACTATTTGCCCACACAGTTTTTCACAAAGAGGTAAACCCTACCCGTCCTTGCTTGTGAACTTGTTGAGGATTCTCCTTTAATACTCAATCATTATACTGTCACCTGTTACCAGTTATTCCGTTTCCTGTCAAATGTTCCAAACAGGTGTTTTTTGAGCAGTCCACAACTTCCCCAGTCTTGTTGCCCCTCTCCCAACTTTTCTGGAACATGTTGCAGGACTCAAATTCAAAACACGCCTGTATTTACACCAAAACAATAAAGTTTATCAGTTTGAAAATTATATAGCTTGTCTTTGTACTGTATTCATTGAGCATAAATAAAAGATGATTTGCAAATTCTTTTTTTTTTCATTTTACACAACTTTTTTGGAATTGGGATTGTACGAAACACGAGAAATGACACAGAAATATAAAATATACTACAGGGGCAAGAGGGTGACACACACACAGACTAACATTAACACACAAAACTGCACACATCTGGATGTGCATGGATTGAAATTGGGTCTGTTTTAACAGTCTGGCTCTGACTTTCCTGCGATCAACAGAGTGACAGGGGAAAAGAGAAAGAGGGAGAGGAATGTCTCCTGCAGGAGGAACAGAAATGAAGCCAAGTAGACCAGGGAAGAGATAGACAGAGGGAGGGAAATACAGAACGGACAGGTCTACAGCCAAACAGAAGGTTACAGCTGAAAATGCGACTTTGTGAGTTACATTGGTGATTAAATTCAATTCATTTAATGGATCTGACAGATTAAAACGCAGGTCTCAGGCTGAAAACCTCCAGGAGGCTGTGACCTGATGCAGTCTCAGAGTACTCCATGTTCCTCTGGGTCCTGGCTCAGGTCCGCCTCCCCTGCAGAGGTTCTGATGTTGTTGGGTCTGGAGAAGGCAGGCACAGGGCCGTCTTACCAGAAATGAGCTCTCCCACGTGGCACCGCCACTGACCCGTGTTACTGACTCTGACAGTCGCGCCCAGCGGGTGTCTGCGGGCATTCCATACACATGTGGGAGGCACTGCCACCCACCCCAATTTAACCCAATTAGAACTAATCCCCTGGAGAGGGGGATGATGGGTAGAGATGAGGGGATGACAGAGGGAGAGGGGTGAAGGCAGACGAGGAGAAGGAGTTAAAACGGGCAGAGAGGCAGAAGCAGCACTTTACTTTAAGAAGGAAAGGGGAGGGAAAGTGACAGACATCAAAAAAACGGAGACAAAAACAGAAAAAGAGACAGAGACGCTGAGAAACAGACTTTACCTTGGCACGCCCCGGTGCGGTGGTTTGGTATGAACCCTCTTCGGCAGGGGTGAGGCTGGGCCGGGCACATCTCACAGGGGTGACCCCACGCCCGTCCCACTGTGGCGCAGCACAAAGTCTTTGTGCACACAATGCCTGTGAGCTGGCCTTGACACATCTGGTTATTCACAGAGGCGAAGCACGGCCCAGTGCGGTAGTCTGCAAAAACAAAGCAAGAGTTCGGTTTTGTAGAAACTTTACTTTTCTCTGTAATTTCGGTACAAACACAGACGCAAAACGGCAAAGTTTAATATCCAGTTGAACACGCAAACAGAAAGGGAAATTTGAAAATACTTGTATATTGTACTGAGGGTGCAAAACATGCAATTATCTGCCTTCACAGGTTGTGTGTTTGTCTTCACAGCAATTTAAAAGAACCCCGAAACCATTTCCTTTAACCCAGAGATTTTTTTCATGTCAAGGACCCTCACAATAGATGCACAGTAACCATGGGAATCCAGTCTGGTAATTCTTATTTTTTTTTTTTTAGCTTTAAAGATGATAAAGCCTTCTCAGTCAATCAATGATCAAACTAGGATCGTTATAAATTACAATTAATAAAAACTAGCCAACCCTAATTCTTCCCTTGTTGTTCCAACTTCCAAAAAATGTGATAAAAGTTAAAATATTTGAATACCTCTTTTTGACAGAGACCCCCAACAACCTACTCAAGGACCCTTGTTGGTCCCCGGACCCCAGTTTGAAAACCACTGTTCTAACCAACAAATACTTTCCATATGGTCTGCCAGTATAAGCAAAGAACAACAGATATTTTCCTTTGTCATACAATAAAGGCCTCCAATGGATATAATTTGTTTTTCTTTTTTTGACATTCCTAAGTTTATTCTCTTCTTTATCTTATTTGTGGTGTGCTCTGGGCCACGTCACATGAGTGTAAGCTCTTCATCTGTTAATGAAAGATAGTGTATACTGGCATGTATTCTCTATAAGTGTTCTTTATGTGGTGTGTGTGTCTTATGACTATGACTGAATCACTAAACTTTATTGAGTGAAATAAACTGTGTATACTACATTACTTGTACTGTAATATGTTTTCTAGAGAGTGACACTTTGCAAGCCCATAGAGGGTTTTTAGGTCTTCTCCTTCACTTCTAATTATTATATGCTATATCTTTTTGAAATTTTCAACATGTCTAAAAAAACAAATAAAAACAAACAAACAAAAAACTCTAATGGTTGACGCATGTTAGATTTAAAAAATGCTAAACAGTCACACTGGTTTAACACGGTGAAACTTTCACATAACTAGTTGCAGGTTACAAATTGCATTAAACATAATTTCCATGCCACTTGACAGTTACACAAAACAATTTAAAAAATAATCAAAGTCTCATGCAACACAATTTAAAAGCTAATTTCAATAAAATTAGCTGGCTAGGGTGGTAATTTTTCATCTGTTTTATTGTTTTCTTGCTAGATTACATCAAGTGGAGGGGTCATTGTGACTACACTTGCATCTTTGTATCTTACTTCGAATCACTTTCTCACTGGATAATATCAGTTTGGATGAGCTGAGTTTTTCTTCTGGCACTGGCTGGCTACTTTGTTTCTTAATGGGTTTACTGGTAAATAGGAGGAGAACTATTGGTGCATTAATGTTTATTGATGTGCTGAAGAAAAGGAAAAAAGAGAGACCAATGAATCATTTCACTCCGGTGAGTGCATTTGCCCTTTCAAGGAAAATAATAAATAAACAGCTCTTTGTTGCTACCTTTGTTGCATCATATATGATATGTTTCCTCAAAACTGCATATTAGGCGGACGTTTAGCTCAGTGGGTGGAGCGTCCGACCCATGTATGGAGGCTGTTAGTCCTCTGCAGCGGCCGCTGGTTCGACTCCCGCCTTCGGCCCTTTGCTGCGTGTCATCCCGTCTCTCTCTGCCCCCTTTCCTGTCTCCACTTCAGCTGTACTATCGAATAAAGGCAAAAATGGCCAAAAAAATAACTTTTAAAAAAAAAAACAAAAAAAAAACTGCATATTAAAGAATAGAATAACTAAACATTAACGTTAGTCACCTGCTATCTGCAATGTGAACAAACTGTGCCTCGGCCATGTTTGTTTATGAGGATAATTTCCTTGAACTACAGTTTCACAAAGTTGACAGTTTTGCAACTGTTGCAGCCGAGTTTCAGCCGAGTTTCGAGGAAATCGCAGAGGGCTTCACGCCCTGCAACTCAGCTGCTACTTAGTTTCAGCCTAATTTCAACCAACTAAAGTTGCGTGAAAGTTTCGTCATGTGGAGCCAGCTTTAATTTGTGCAACATTTCAACAAAAACTGTGATAGGAAAGCTAAAGCCGATGCTGAAAAACCTAGAACCTGAACTTCATTCTGCAAGTGAATAACTGTCTGGCACACGCAAACAGAAGCGCTCAAACTGAATGTAATGTTGCATGACATCTACAACTTACCCCATTATATGTGATGAAAGTGCTACAGAGCGGACAGTAACACACTCCATAAAGAATGCATTGTCTGTTCCTGGCATTTTAATCGGCCTGGCTCTCAGGTGCATTGAATGTGTGTGTGTGTGTTGTGTGTGTGTGTGTGTGTGTGTGTGTGTGTGTGTGTGTTAGAGATAGGGAAAGGGTCTGGAAAACCTTTTAAAATCATGTGGGCGGCTGTGCAGAGTAATAGGCACAAGCTAGAATGAGCGAGGACACCCAGACAATGAAAAGTCAATCTGGTGCTTATATTATACGATCACCAGTTCTTTAGTTACCTGTAGTGTGTTTTTAAGGCAAAATGGCACATTTGCCATGTCGTGTGCTGCTTTTTATTATTTTTCTAGTAATACATAATCTAGGGAATAGGTCATCATCCCAAGGGCCAGCAGGGGCTGACTGACAGGGCGTGTCTATGGAACACAGTAGGTGATTTCCACACTCGCTACAGCAGCCTAGCATTAAAACTAAATAGCTTGTGATAAATATGAGCTCAAGAGTGTGAAGAAAGTCCCTCCATCGAGATTCTTCAGCTCTCCTCCCCTACAAACTGGTTTAAAGCTAATTCCCTAGATCCCATTGCTTGCATGCATCTATCCCCTCACTTCATCCTCTCTCCAAACACCACTCCTTAGTTGCAAACTCCCCCCAGATTTAATAAAATCACTGAATCTTATCAGGTGAAGGATTGGAAGATGGTGAAACAGAGATAGGGACAGAGAGAAAGAGAAGAGGGGAAAACTCATCCCTCCCAAAAGAATCTGGCCGAGGTCCAACGGCAAAAATCATTTCCACATTTCACGGCAGACAACAGACAGCGAGAGGAAAGAGGGAGAGCAGTTCCAACAGCGCAGTCGTTTAAAACAAACGAGACATTGTGCGTTTCCCGTGTGGACCGGGGCCCAGCCCAGACCCGTCACGTGCACCACAGCCTCCACGGTCTCTCTGCCTCTGGCACCAGCGCTGTGTGAAACAGAACTGGGTCATCTCTCCTTCTCTTTCCTCACTCCCTCCTGCTCCGGCTCTACTGGAGACCGAATGCTTTTGATTCTTAGTCTACTTCGCCTTCAACCCAGAGCTGGAAAGTATAAATACATATTCTTAAGTACAGTTTTGAAGTATTTGTACTTACTTTGGTATTTTCCCATGTTTTTTGTGTCTAAGTGACTAATGGGAACAACAATTTTTGAAACTGGTCCAGTATTGTGCGAGACCGCCGTGGCCATCAGCGACCAAATGGGCTGCAACGTAATCCTCACAGACAATTGCAAACTGTCAAAGTACGTCTATTATAAGTGCTTGTTTTGCCACTGACGGGCTCAGATTGTTGCCTGACAACATCATGGAAAGGCTCCTTACAGAGGCAGACCTTTTTGTTAAAGAGTAAGATCCAGAAGCAGCCGATTTGTCACTCTCACCAAACCCACCGGACAGTCATTTTATCATCGCAAAACACAATTTTTTGAAACTCACTCAAAAACCAAAATAAAATAAAATTCACCAAAACCATCTTGGATCATCTTTAAACTGTTCTATCAATCACCAACTCTGGTTTGGATGAATTAAACCCTTTATTCACTGGCTTGGAAGTGAAAATATTCCCATCGTACACACCTTTTCTCTCTGGTGCTTCTCTGATTCTTCTCTCTCATTCCTCTCCTATTTTCACATCTAACTTGGAAAATTAAGGGTTTATTTTGGTGTGTGTTGAACCAGGAAAAATATGAACCAAGACATTTGTGATGGGTTTTATTTTGTTTCTGTCAAGATTTAATGAAGTGTGTTTTACAATGATAAAATTAGTGTCCTTTAAATGGAGTCTGGTGGCTTTGCCAAGAGCGAAAAATCTGGCAGTTTCTGGTTAAACAAAAAAGGATATTATCTTTAACAAAAAGGTCTATCTCTGCAGCGATCTTTTCCATAATGTTGTCAGACACTTATAATAACAATCTGAGCCTGTCAGTGGAAAAACAAGCGCTTTTAGTGGACATATTTTGACAAGGCAAGGACCAGTTTCAAAAAATGTTGTCCTCATTTGTCACTTCAGGCACAAAAACATGAGAAAATAGATTCCATAGGGAAATACTGCACTAAATCCACTACATTAATTTAAGACCTACAATAAAGTTACTACTAATATGTTGCATCTTAGACAACATTTAAAGAATAGTTCAACATATAGGGAAATAAATGTATTGCCTTCTTACAGAGACTGAGATGAGAAGATTGATCCCACTCCCATGTCTTTACACTGAAAGAAGCTAATGTTAACCTCCAGGAGCTTTTCACCGTTAGCATACATTAGCGTAAAGTCAGGAGACAGCCAGCCTGGCTCTGTTTAAGGTTAGTTTGTCCTTAATGGTCCTGCACATAACCCCCTGTAAAACTGCAACCTGTTGTTTTTACACTTCAGTTTGTCTACAGATTAAACAAACAAAATATAACCTGCTAATTAGTGAATTTTAGTGGTGCAGGCAGGTAATTGGATTTTTTTTTACCTTCAGTTCAGACAGAGCCATGAAAGCTGCTGCCTCCTGTTTCCAGTCTAAGCTACACTGAACATTAATATTAAACATCTTTTGTTCAATGCACAGATATGAGAGTTGCATAATTCTTCTTATCTAACTCCAATAAAGCTCACCTAATGATTGTATTTCCCCAAATGTCCAACTCTTCCTTTAAAAGTCAATGCAATAGTACTTTTAACATACTCAACACTTCCCTTGTGAAGCCCAAATACTTTCACTATACATTTTTTGAAAGCAGGACTTTTGATGTGCAATGATGTTGTGAAGCAGCGTGGGATCATGGGAGTTATTATCTTGACTTTTAAACACCTTCCATAGCTGATGGAAATCTGTCATGACTCAGGCTATGTACACAACTCAACAAAATATATAACACATGTCTAAGATTTTTTAGACATTTGAATGTGGAAATATTAAATGTTATAGCTTTAAGTAACAGATCTGAATGATTCTTCCACCACTACTTTTAACAATGTTGAGTTTTGAGACAACAAACCCACCCAGTTGGCAGGTATCTTAAGTATCTACTCAAAACTACATTATGTATTTTTCTGCAAAGTGAGGGTCTTAGGACAGAGGGCGTCGTACAGACTGTAAAGGCCCTCATGGCAAATTGTGATTTGTGATACCGGACTATATTGATTGATTTCATTGTGTCATGTGCAAGTAATATGCCCAGCCCAAACAGGCTTACAAGACATCACTATTTATAGAGATGGCAAGTAACTAAGTACAAATACTTTGTAACTCTAATTAAGTAGATTTTTGATCTTTATTTTTCTGACAACTTTTTACTTTTACTCCCTACATTTTACCACAAATATCTGTACTTTCTACTCCTAAATTTTCAAAACAGGCACGCTACTTTAGTTTTGATGCAAGATGAAAATGACAGAAAAGTAATAACAAGAGAACACCTTCAAAGTTGTAAGGAGACGCAAATTACGTTAAAGATGTAACACGATGTAACAAGGTAAAAATGACATAATAATATACAATGTGTTAAACACATAACAATACATAAGAAGATGACGGAACAATACATGAGATGAAAATGGCATAAAAGATGTAACAAGACGAATATGACGTAGAAAACGTAACCGGACGAAACAGACAGAATGGGAGGTTCAGTCATGGAGAAAAACTTATGTTCAGTTAGCTTTGCACAGAAACATCCAGTTTACACTTTGAGTGCATTTCAGAGCCTGTACTTTTTCACTTTTTACTTGAGTAAAGAATCAGTACTTCCCATTTTGCCAGAGTCGTTTTTTACACAAGTACTTGTACTTCTACTTGAGTAACTTTTGTCACCTCTTATTATTTAGAAAAAAAGATTAGACTGACTTGACTTCAGTACTTTTAATTTTTATTTTAACTACTACTTTTAAAATATTTTATTACAACTAAGTGCCCTGTTTCCAAAATCTCTGTATTTTTTATTTTAATTAAGTAATGGATAATTCTTCCACCACTGCTTTCAACAATGTTTAGCTTAGAGACAACAAACCCAGCCTGATGCCAGGCATCTTCTGTATCTATGTAAAGCCTTACATTATGTACCTGAACCTACAACAACAGAAGAGTCCACCCAATATAGGAAAAGTAATTACAGGAGCTATGGAAAGTTTTTTACATGGCGCCCATATAAGCTGCAGAGGACTGTGTGAAGAACTCAGGTTTCTCTTTTCATCAGATTAAGGTTTATGTGTTATTACTGTCAGGCTGCCACAGGTAATCCATCTGACATAATACCTGCTTATTACAGCTGTTAGCGGAGGAGAGCAAGCACTAAAAACACAAAGACCTGAGCACGAACTAGAGCAAATACAAGTGCAGCACTTTAACAGTCAGCTGAGGTAAACAGGGAGAGGCGGACAGCTGTAGGGTGAAAGTGGTGTCATTTCATCTGTCATCTTACTGTCTCTCTGTGAACTGCATACAGCTGGGGGATCCACCCATGTCCTGTACATCTGGGAGCAATCGCACGTGTTCACACACAAAAGCACTCAAACACACACACACATACACACACACACACACACACACAGAATCTCAGCCAATGTCCCAGCCCCTCATCCGCAGTCTAGCCAGAGATGATCTCAAAACAGACCAAAACTTACAAAAATGTTGCTCTTGTTTTTGCTTTACTGCCCTACTTTTGGAAACATGTTAGCATGTTATCGTAGCTGCTTCGGTGAACATGCATCCTACAATTCCAAAAAAGTTGGGACGTTGAGTAAAATGTAAAATAAAACAGAACGCAATGATTTGCAAAAACCCTTTTGACCTATATTCATTTGAACACAGTAGACAAGATATTTCATGTTCCAACTGATTAACGTCATTGTTTTTTTGTAAATATACGCTCATTATGCCTGCAACAGGTTCCAAAAAAGTTTGGACAGGAGCATGTTTACCACTGTGATACACTGGCTTTTCTTTTAACAACACTCAGTAAGTGTTTGGGAACTGAGGACTCTAATTGCTGAAGTCTTAAAAGTGAAATTCTTTCTCATTCTTGCTTCACAGAGCAACTAACAGTCTGAGGTCTCTGTTGTTGTATTTTGGGCTTCATAATGCACCACACATTTTCAGTGGGAGACAGGTCTGGACTGCAGGCAGGTCAGTCTAGTACCTGAACTCTTTTACTATGAAGCCAAGCTGTTGTAACACCTGCAGAATGTGTCATGAAGACATAAGGAAGGGACGTCCTTGAAAAAGACATTGTCTGGGTGGCAGCATATGTTGCTCCAAAACCTGCGTGTGCTCTTCAACATTAATGGGGCCTTCACAGATGTGTTAGTTGCCCATGATGCCATGGGCACTAACACACCCTCATACCCTCACAGATGCTGACTTTTCAAGCTAGTGCCGGTAACAATCTGGATGGTCCTCTTCCTCTTCAGGCCGGAGGTCACAATTCAGGTCCGTGATTTCCAAAAACAATATGAAAAGTGGACTCGTCAGACCACAGCACACTTTTCCACTTTGCGTCAGTCCATCTCAGATGAGCTCAGGCCCCAGAGAAGCCTGCAGCGTTTCTGGATGTTGTTGATATGTGGCTTTCACTTTGAAAGGCAGAGTCTTAATTTGCAATTTCAGATGCAGCAACAAACTGTGTTTACTGACAGAGGTTTTCCAAAGCGTTCACGAGCCCATGTAGCATCGTTTATGCAAGTGTGTGGTTTTTTAATGCAGTTTTTAATGCAGTGATATCTGAGATGGCAGGCATTCAGTGTTAGTTTTCAGCCTTGCCCCTTACGTGCAGAGATTTTTCTGGATTTTAGATGATGTAATCCCTAAATTCCTTGTAACTTTGTGTTGAGAAAAGTTCCACACAGTTTTCCACAAAGAGGCGAACCTGGCCCGATCCATGCTTTTGAGGATGCACCTTTGAGACCCAATCATAATACGTCATCTGTTACCACTGAACCTGTTTACCTGTTGAATGTTCCAAACAGGTATTTTATGAGCATTCCACAACTTTCACAGTCTTTTCTTGCTCCTGTCCCAACTTTTTTGCAGTTGTTGCAGGTCTCAATTTCAGACTGGAAACAAAAAACAATAACGTTTATCAGTTTGAACATTAAATATTTTCTCTTTGTGCTGCATTCAACTGAATACAAGTTGAAAAATATTTGCAAATCTGTTTTAATTTACGTTTTACCACAACATCTTTGGAACTGTGGTTTGTAATATGGGAGCAGGTAGTTTGTTTTAACCCACATTAGAAAGCTATTTCAAGTCTGTACTGAAGTGCAGTTACTTTTGGAACACAATAGAAATGTCGGTTTCCGCAATGACCGGTGGGTTTATGCGCAACAACAGCCTTGGTGTGAACAGGAGGGAAGCCCGCCGGGAAGTGGGTCAAAAGAGTTTCCTGGATTAACTCCAAGATGTTTGTACACACACAGAAACACAAAAAATCTGTCCAGTTTCCTTCGTCCACCCTTCCTTAATCTGCCTCATGCAGATGGGGCTCACAGCATCCTTACATGCCTTAACGTATGCATAAGTTGTGCACATGCATCTGTGTATGTTTATGTGTGTTTCTATGCATGTGTTACAGGATCTTACAGTATATCTGGGTGGGGCCTTCCCTGTTGGCCCGTCAGCAGATTTCTCCATCCTCCCAGGGATGAACAAGTTCAGCACACACTCAAACACACACATGGTTATCTATCTTCTGAGGTTTGCGTTGGGCTAGAACAGAGCCTGATAGGGGAGAGTCAGTGAGGCATTAAGAGACAAGAGAGCCCCTCAGCTGACTGACCGACTTCCCTGTTGTGCTCTGGCTGCTGACTTATTGACTGTGTAACTCACGTGTTGCCACGTCTCAGGCCAGACTTTCACCACACCGTCCCAAGTGAACTCGATGGCGTCACACCGAAAGCTCGACTTTATTGCTCCGTAGCTAAACGACTCTGCAGCCGGCGCAAAGAGCCCTGCGTGCAATCAGCTGCAGTACGGCTGAATCCCACATTCCAACCTAAATCACATTTGTAACCAACAAAGAGCACGTTGACGTACCAGGCTGCACTTTCACTGCAGTCAGCTGTGCCTGCTGGTGGGACCACTTGTCAGGAGATCACCAGTCACTTTGGCAGCGCACAGCTCTGCAGGAGTGATGTGTTCATGTTGAGCCCCGATAGCACCAAGATCTTTCCACATCCTCCTGAGTGCAGCTAGCTCTCCCTGGTCAGATCACGTGTGTGTGGAAAACCCCGTGTTCTTGCTAATGTGATAAGATCAAGCCATAATGGGGCACGGTTCTGTAAATTGCATTAAAAACAGTGTGTGTACACATGTACTTTATGCATGTGCTTGTGTTTGTGTGAGAGCACAATGGCTTTCCCTTGGGAGGTGATGGACGCTGGCCAAGGAAATTCCAGTGAAAGTAACTTAACCCAAAACGCCACTGTATCCACTGGCCTACTTTCTCCACCTCTCTCAGTGCAACTGAATGCAAGATGAAAGATCAATCTGTTGAATTGTTTTTGAGTCTATAAAATATATTTTCTATTTCGTCAAAAGTCCTGTTTACCGACCTTGATTCTGATTTTATCATGTCAGTTATTTTAAGTTTCCATTTCTTATCTTGCCCTCAATTTTTAGTCTTGCCTCCTTTGTACTATTGGGTTATTCTATTATTGCCTTTCTTGCATTTTTCCTTTTATCATTTATTCTTGTACTGAGGCAGATTATAACCCATCTGCCCCAACTGGAAAGCATTTTGGCTCAACTTCTGTTGTTTTTTAAATGTCTTTTATTAAAATCTTGACTTAACTTGATTTGACTAATGATATTTAGTCAATGATGTGTGACAAAAATTCAAATAGCTTGTTTTGTCCTACCAACAGTATAAAACCCAAAGATATTCAGTTAGTAATGAAACAAAACAGAGAAAGTGGAATATTGTCATCTTTGAGAAGCAGAAACCAGAGAATCTTTGGCATTTTTACAAAATAAAAGACCTAAACAACTGTTGATGACTAATTATCTATCAATCAATTAAACACTATATATTACACTATATATTCAGCACAATGAAAATATAGATGTTTTTTAGATTGAGGCTGGTGATCAAAGGCTTTAAAAATCTACTTTTCAGGCGAACTGCAGAGATTGTGGTATTTAATGTCCTCTTACTTCTGTTTCCAAACTTCACATCACCTCATTGACCTGCTGATCTGCACTACATGAACAAACCAATAGTGTTGCATTGCCGACTAGATGGCAGATGCCGACTGGATGAATCATTTGTCTCCTCCTTAGTTGACATATTGTTAACAATGGAATTGAGTTTGTGATCAATTGAAAAGTGTTATTTTATGATTAGCTTTGTTATATTTTGGCTTCTGTTTACAACTTCAAATCACACTCAGGTTTTTAATCACCATTTTTAAACCTGTGTAATATCTTTAATGCAATATTGTGTTTCATAGACATTCATAGGCTGTCTTTCGTCTGGCTTTAGTCTGCAGGCCATTTCAAAATGGAGACAAAACAGTTGTTCCAATATCAATACCAGTACCAGACAATGCCTCTGATACAGCCTAAAATGCTGGTATCTGTATTGGCAGGTATGCAAGTCTGTGCACCGATCCAATACCACATCATTTTATTAACTCCAGAATGTGACCCTGCTACTTTCCAGCAGCTTCCCATACACCTTTTTTTCCCCCAGGATGGCGAATTCATGCATTTATTCTCTACTCATATTTATTCATGTTTTATTTATTCCATATAGCAATTATCAATCATATCACATCCATGGGGTTAGTAGAGTACAGCTGTTAAAAAATAGTTTGTTTGCTTTTTTTTAACACGTTTGTATTGGATCAGTAGTCTGTACTGGATGATATACAAAGTTCAGGAATTGGAATCGGTATCCTGAAGGACAAAATTGTACTGAAACATCTGACATCAGACATTTAAACAAGTCCAGTTGCTTTTGATTTAATCCTTCCCTGAGATTACAATGACCTGGACGAATGAGAACATTCACGGACATACTGAAACATCTCTAATCGTGCATCATGGTTGCAATTAAACAGACTGTGATGACGTTTTTTGGTCAGATCACCCATTCCTAGTTACAGGCATATCTACAGCTTGGTTTATAAGGAAATGATGAACACGCAATTACTCAAATTCTGCACAATACACTGGTTTAAGATGTATGACTAAAGATGGAAGTTGGTCTCCAGGGAGCTGTTCCCAGACACACACAAACAAACACACACACGACAAAAAGTCAGCCTGTCTTACTCACAGAAAGACACTTTCACTGCTGCAGACAAGTAACTACCATTCATTCACAAAGCAGCAGACAGTGAGTGGGCAGTTTGCATGCTTGTCACCTTACATGGCAAATCAAAATTTGAAAACCAGATGTGGCCAAAGTCTTTGCCATTTCTTCATCGGAAACCAATTACACAAAACACAACTGCACAGAGCTTGTGCAATTCCTTGTTTTCCCTGAGAAATATAAACATCTAGAACACACTGTGTGCTTCAAGTGTAACTTCAGCCGCAGATCTGAGCCTAACTCCGCCCACTGCAGCAGTTTGAAAAATGCTAAAAAGTGGATAAGGGGCTGAGGAGGGGGATGTGTGACGCAGGAGTTGCTCAGTGAGGTGGGCTGCCACCTCTGATATAAAGGGCATTAAAGGATAACTTAGGTATTTTTCAACCTGGGCCATATTTCCCCATGTGTATGTGTGTGTATGATTGATAGCTACAACTCGTTTTAAAATTGGTTCAGTATTGAGGGAGGCGGATGCAGCCGGCAGCCGCGAAACGAGTTATAACGGTAGATATCGGGCAAATTCGTCCGTAAAAGTTTGTGCATTAAACGTGCTTTTTTTCGCCACAGTCCGGCTCAGATCGCCAGTGTAATCTCTGTCAACAGCATGCAAAGCGTCTCTCTTACCGTTGACTCTGTGAGGGCATCTCGCAGGATCTTTGCTTGTTGAAGAATGTCTTCATTGCAGTGAGTGGGACAGCTGTTTTCTTGAGGTGTGTTTGGTGAAGTGTTTCAGGATTGGATGTCTTCTCTTCTTGGGCTGGCAGTAGTCATCTTGAGAAAAGTGTGCACTGCAGACCCGATGGTCTGCAAGGCGCAGTGTCTGGAGAGGAGCATTAGCATCCAGTTGTAGCACAATTAGCCACAACTTCAGCATGTTGTTGTCCGACAAAGTCAGCCTATGAAAGCTGTACAGGGTGTTGCACGACATCCTGTTCTTGCACTTCGGCGAAGCAAAAACACGAACCATTGTTTTCAATAGTTGCAGTAAAACTTTCAACTGAACTCCGGGACAGCTAACTCCGCTCTGACCGGCTCTCAGCACGGCTGTTTTCTTCCGGCAACAAACAAAGATCCCGCGAGATGTCATCACACACAGCAAGCAGTAAGTGAAGCATGCTGTTGACAGAGATTACACTGGCGATCTGATCCGGTCTGTGGTGAAAAAAAGCACATTTAATGCACAAACTTTTACGGACGAATTTGCCCCGATATCTACCGTTATAACTCGTTTCACGGCTGCCGGCTGCATCCACCTCCCTCAATACTGAACCAATTTTAAAACGAGTTGTAGCTATCAATCATACACACACATACACATGGGGAAATAGGGCCCTGGTTGAAAAATACCGAAGTTATCCTTTAACATTCTTTTTTTAATATAAATTTCTTGGGTGAATGCAAAATCTCAGCACACCTGAAGGCACAGGTGCGTAGGAAGAGGGCGTAACCCAAAACGTGTCCACAGAATCTTTTTTTTCCCCCGTCCTTCTTAAAAAAGATGTTTGATGATTTACTGTTTTTTGTATACCTAAAAAATCTAAAAATTGTTTTTAAATAACTGGCATGGTTGCCCCTATTTATACTTTTTCATTACTAGGGATTATAATGTTTTGTCTTAATAAAAATGTATATAAAAATTTTTTTTCATATCATGTAAAACTCTGTGATGTACCTGTTAATTGAATGTTATCGCCCTCTGACAGGTGAACCTCATCAAAAAGGTTGAGCCCCCAGCACTCGGATTGGTCAGCTGCACCCACCGGGGATGTATATATTTGTAGGGCAGAGATGCTATATGATATGTCTGATGAAGGTCACACCGACCGAAACGTTACGCCAATAAATTTATGAATGAGAGTGATACAGTGTGCGGGAACCTTTCATTGATTCTGTGGACAATATAAATTTCTTGACATAAATTATTCCCACACTGTGTCAGCACTGACCTTACAAGGTTCAGGATGATTTAAGACAGTAGGATTTTCAACCCATGATAGCTGCTGATTATTATACATGCCAATTTGCCTCGAAATGCCAATTTAGTGTATGTGCAGGGATACTAGGATTATTTGAAGGGGGGGTATTTGAGGTACTTATCAATAGTCAGGGTGTTATCTACAGCATGCTCCCAATTAGGAGAAGCAGAGAGGAGTACCAGCATGGAAGCTAAGCGATGAGCTGCTGTGGACAGGGTCGGTGACAAAAGGTTTTGTAGCCACTTAAAAAAGGTCAACCTAAAAAAGTTGATTACAGTTTATTTTCGGCACTTTACTTTGCCTTCAGACAGCCTTTTCTGAGGGGAAATCGGTGCTACATATGACGAATATTGCTTTCTCCACACCAACCAAACTCCATGGGTGAAAATCAGTAATTTACCACAGGAGTTGCTGGTCTACTGCTGCCTTGATCCGTTACTTTATTTGTGTTACTGAGTGGCTTCAGTGTTTTAAAAGGATAGTTTGGATTCCCTGAAGACACACAACAACAAACCACAAACAGATCGAGGCAACAGCAGACCAGCAGCTCCTGTGTTCTGCAAGTAAAATTATGATTTTGCCAATGGAGTTGGTTGGTTTGGAGAGAGAGATATCTGGCTTATATAACTGTGGTGTCCCATCAGAGAAAGCTGTCTGACAGCAAAGTAAAGTGGTCAAAATATTCCAAATATAACATACTTAAAAACTGATACTGATTTTTTTTTGGGTGGACCTTTTTTTCAAGTGGTTGTCCACAGCAGTTCAGGTGCTTAGCTTCCATGCCTCTATGCTTCTCCAAACTGCCAACCACCATCTACTGTAGCTAATCCACTGGCCATAGAAAAGTACCTCATCCAACCCTGCTTCAAATAACCCAAACTAAGTGTGCAGTAACTCTTAAATGTGAATTCCTCAATAGTCTCACGAACACTTTGGCAAAGCCTCCACAGGAAAGAGTGGAAACCATAGTTACAACATGTAGAAATGTGCTTCAGCAGATAGCGCCTGTCGCTAACCCACCAGGCAACCAGATAGTGTCTTATTAGTTGCAGGGTTGAAGAAAACACTAAAGTAAACCAGACCCGAGTGACAGGCCTCTGAAGCATGGCCTTGTTAAAAGGGAAGTTACTAATTAGAAGCTCTGCTGCCAATCCAAATATTAGCATTACAAGGTCACGACTTTGACCTCTGCAGGTCATCGCTGCCACAGACCCCCAGGGCATACACGCACGCCTGCATATGTGCACGTTTCATTCACAAACAGAGGGCAGCCCGCCCTCGGTTTGCGTGTGCTTGTATACTTTGGAGCCTTTGCTCACATGTGCCAGAGAGCAACCACAGGAGGTTGGGAGGTCTTCAGTTAACAAACAGCACACATTTAGAGAGACATTACATTCCCCAGAGCGTCATCTCAGAGCAGATGTGGAAAATAATGGTCATCTCTGAGCTCAGGCTTGACATGCAAATGTTCCACAACAAACCACATTCCTGGAGCCGGTGGCATGACTAAGCAGGAATCGTCCTCGGTCACAAAAAACAACCGCCATTCAGCAGCGAGTCACGTTTCCACAAGAGCAGCACATGTGGCTTTGAAGAGCAGTAGTGAGTAGTGACAGAGACGGCGTGATGTAAGATGACTGAGTGCTGCAAGTGTGTGTGTGTGTGTGTCTGTGCATCCGTGTGCTCGTTACCTCTCTCGCACTGAGCCCCGGTGAAGCCGTAGGTGCACACGCATCTGTTGGGAGCCACGCAGCGTCCTCCGTTGAGACAGCCATTTTCACAAACCGCTGGAGAAGAAAGGAGAGGAAAAACAAACAATGACACAAGGCTGACGTGAGGACACCACTGCGAGTTACAAACAATTCAAAGGATATTTCTGGTTTAAACAACGTGGGTCTTGTGTTTGGAGTTTTGGCCATCATTTGTATTGGTTATGATAACATTGTAGTCACTAAATTGATTGCAGAGATCTGGGAACACGATGACATCGCTAAAAAGAAGTCAGATGGGGAAAGAAATGAATTAGGAAGTTGGTCTGGACACTCTGTGGATGTTTAAATGAGTTTGAGTAATAATTTCCACTTAGCCTTTGTTTTCTCTTCCAAATAAGTTTGGCTAACACAGGAGTTTGGGGTATTTATTTGACCAACTGACTGCTCATGTTTCTTGTCCCATCACGCTTCTTTTCAGGCCCTGTTTACACTCTGTGGTAACATGCTTCTTGGGCGATCTGATCACAAGTGGACAGCTCTGAGCGCAGGTGTGAAGGCGCCCAAGACACGCTGAGATCCATTAATTCAGACCAGGTTCAGGGGGGATCAGAGGAGCCGCATTCTTACTGTATGTACACAATGTGTTTAGGGACACATCTAAGGACCGCCTACTTAACTGACGTCCTGAGAGTACACACAAAACAGCTGTCTGATTTTCACTTGGTTCACTGTAACAGCAATTTCGTGTTTGGGCTCTCTTACCTGCCAAGATAAGCAGCAGTGAACAGACCGTCTGTTTCAACTGATTTCACCATTGAACTCCCTCAGGCAACGCTGAGTGTTGTTGAGTGAGGAGAAATTCAATAAACTTCGTGAAAGGGCTAAGGCAAAGTCTTGATCATTGGGTACCTTAGTGTTAATTAGGCACTGAATGCAACACATCAAGTTGTTTCTTTCCATGTAAAAAACACAGCATCGCTGGACCAGTGGCTTCACAATAAAACGTCTGAAAACGCTTAATAGCCTATGTTACATTTTTTATTGAGTTGTGTACCTACTGTACATCATCCCAAATGTTTCCACACAATGTTTAATGCAAAGAAATTAATCATTTATTCAAGATAACAGTGCATTTCCTGCTAGCTGTTGCTAGCTACTTGTTACAACCTCTGGAAAAACACATAATACATCGGACACGTAGAAAGGAAGTCGTGACTAAACATGATGTGAATAAAACTTTAATATGATCTATGTCCATGAACATGATTTCTACCTGAGTTATGTCAGATGCAATGGTGGTTGTTTAACACTGATGATAACAAGTCCTAAGATCTCGCGCCACTTCACAACATCATCAAACTACATCTTGTGTCATTGTTTTAATGTGAGAGAGAACCCTAGCAGCTGCATTTACATATTTTAAGTTTAAGTGCGCCTGTGTGAAACCACCATATTTACTGATTTCACCATTTACACTACATTTCTGAAAGAGGACAAAATTGTATTGATGGTAAACATTTTAAATTTTACAAGTACAGTAAACAATATAGGCTCTTTCCTTGTCGTCCGTGTCACCAGACTCACTTAAAAATGGTGTAATTTTGTGACTTGTTGAGTGACGGGAAACTTTATAAACTCTATGAAAAGCTGTCGATGACAAATTTTTAATTATTTTCACCATCTTGTACATTCAGAAAATGTTATTGCACATTTCTGTGTGGCTCTACTCGACTCTATTCAGTTTTTGGTACCAGGCATTTTGTTTTCCATTACACTTTAATACTTTGATAGTACCAACTCAACATAGGTGGGGTCTTCATAGTGTGGCTGTGCGAACTTTTTACACACGACACAAATACACAAACACAGAACGACAGAGAACATCGAGGTGATGGTGTACTTGGTGCTCAGTTTGTGGGTTTTTGTCACAGCAAGGAGACGAGTTTTGTTCCAGAGAAGGCAACAGACAGCGAGACCAAACACCACTGAAAAGTACAGAAGAGTTGGGAAGTCTTAGAGCAATTCGACAACGACGTTCTGAGGACTCAGGCTGCTCTGAGACGACATGTGAGAGTAAGCTAATAGTAGCTAATGCTAAAGTTTTTAATGAACTTTAGCTCTCACAATTATTATCAAGCAATTAAATATGTATGCTGTGTATGTGTGTTCCAGATCTTTCACTCTTTGCAAAGTCGCCACCGCAGACCGTCTGTCTGGGCGTTTAACCGACCTTCTGAGGCTTCACAAACGCTCAGTGGGTGCAGAACTTCAGGATGTCTGAAAAAGCATTTATCTTCGTGTGCAATAAGCTGAGTCAAGTTATGGAGACAGGACATGTGTGTGCCTCTAAAGAAGAGAGCGGCCATCATGTTATTTTTTTGTGGAAAAAAGAGCAATCCCAGCATGTGGGCTACTACTGATGAGCCGCCAGTTGGTCTTTGCAAACAGAAATAATGCAGCTACATGTTTATTTACAGGTGTGAACTGACGTACTTGGAGCTGTTCACTTGTGGTGTAAACAGGGTCTTAGAAATATTGCCATGATCACATCTGAGTAAGTTCAAAACTACAAAACTACAAGACTACAGCCACACTGTGAGGCTGTACTTGGGCACCACAGGGCTTTGAGCTAAATGCTAATGCTAGCATTGCAACGTGCTCTAAATGACAATGTTGACATGCTGATATTTAGCACGTCTAATGTTCATCATGTTCACCATCTCAGTCTAGCATTTTAGTATGCTAACAGTTGCTAATTGGTACTAGTCACAAGCTGAAAAGGAAACAGTTAGGGAAAAGGGAAAAGGTTATATAGCACATCTTTGTCTTCAGTAAATCAATGGGATGGATGATCAGGATGATCCTTACGTTGACCGCAGTGGTTTCCCACGTAGCCTTTCTGACACAGGCAGTGGTCCTCTGCACACGATCCTCCGTTCATACACCGAATATTACAGTGCTGGACTGTGGGCAGGACAACACAAACACACACACACAGACATACACACCAGGGTTAAACTCAGAGCACACAAACACACACTGTAGATTAGATTTACAACACAAACAAAATGCACTCTGAACCATGTTTCTTGAAAGCCTTGGTCAGATATAATTTCCTAGAAATTTATGGTGTGCAAACAGATGAGCGCATCGGGTTTGAAGTGCTGTGAGTTGCGAGAGAGCAACATGGAGGAGATGTTGACTGTGGACGTCCTCCAAAAAACACACACACCCAGTCGACTCACACACACCACACACACACAAACAACCCACGAGATTGACCGCTATTTGCAAGAACGTGATTGCAACATATATCAATTGCTTGGGGCAGCTTCAAGAGCTGTTTGTAGGCGGTTCTTTGGCTCTCATATTTTTGTACCATGTTAGTTAGTGCTCATTACTCATGATGAGGAGAGGAAAACTTAAGAGAAAAAGATGCAAACAGCACAGCGTGGTCTCGACTCAAAAAATCTGAGCCAATTACAATCTCTTTAATTTTTATCCTACAAAGGAAAAGACATGACAAGACCGCATATTTTCTGTGTTCTATCATCCGTCACTGCTTGTTATTATTGTTTCTGCATGGTGAAATGTTTTTCTTAAGATTACTGCTCCTTTATTAAAAAAATGCAAAGACAGGGGTGTGGTCGAGGCCATGCTTTCCAAAAAACACTTAGTTTCAACATACACTCCTATTTACATAAATCACACCATTAACATGTTTATATCTTGGCCAAATACCAGTTAACCCCTCCCTGAATCTGTGCACATGACATAATAAAATCCATCATGCTGATGATAGCGATCTTCAAAGGTCTTGGGAAAAAGGGAGGTGCTGTTTAACAACCTGACTTGGATCCACAGGATGGGGCAATCTGGCCGTTGGGGCAGGTGCACATGTTGGGTCTGGAGCAGAAACCGTCTCCGCATGAACTCCGGCAGATCGCTGCAAAGAGGAACATGACACTCGGTCAAACAACATAAAAACGTCTTCTGTCAGGTGCAAGATAAAATGAAATAACAGCCCAACAGTCGCCGCACGGCGCCAGGATCTGTCTTGATTGAGCGTGAGAGAAAAATTCATGTCATGTATCTGTTGTTTGTCAGCCTGTCCATAGCACGTTTTCAATTTCAGGTTAGAATTTCATTAGGCCATGATCTAAACCTCATTCTGAACTCTCATCTATAATATTTCAAAACTCAAACAGACCGCAGTCCAAATATGGCCAAATCTTCCTTCATCATGGTTAAGTTATAGAAGCCCCCTTGGCAACATCTTCGAGCTATTTTCTTCTTTGAGTTTTCTTGCCATAAATGTGTACCAGTGTGTGTTTTCAGTTCTGCTTGTTTTCGCTCAGTTGTTCTCGTTCCCACAGACTGTTCTGCTGGCATGGTCCCCTGCCCCCAGCTCCCATCAGGTAGAGTCCAGCCACTGACCCCTACTCCCTGAACCCCACTGCTAAACAATGTCATTAGAGCCGCGACAGGCATCCGGCCAGCTGACCGGCCAGACTGCAATCACACAACTCTGCAGCCTCTCAGACCTTCCTGTCTACTGAAGAGGGGGGAGAGAGAGGCAGTGAGAGGGGGGTGGGAGAAAACCAGAAAGAGAAACCACTGCCAGAATACCAAAGTAAATTGACCAAAATTAATCACCAAATCCAACTTATTTTAGGTCATCTTATCAGCTCATCACCACCATGAGCCACACTAACCCACTGCTGATTTTATTTGACTTTTTTGTCATATCTACAGGTGCTTTATTCTGATCAGTGTGATCAATCATAATGACTTCATATCATTATTTTATGTTTCTCTTTTAATTAGTCCTGGAGATCCAATTCTGCCTATGCAGTTTTAATACATGAAACTACTAATTTAATCCATGTTTGCCATTGGTAAGGGCACTTTTCTTGTTCCTCCAGTCTCATGCCAGTATGCTCTGATCATAGCATGAGCCAAATCATGTGCTGTAACTGCCTGTAGCATGTAGTGCACATAGTTCTGTATAAATACCATTAATTTTACGGTTTGAATGAGTGTGGGTTTATTTCAATTACTTTATATTAGGCTCAAAATAACCCTGATCGGCTTCACCATATTAATATAAAACAAATAATGTTACTGTAACTTTCCCACAATAATAATGTGTTTTTCGATTAAATTAATTACATAACTAAAACTATTTTGAGAAGAAGTAGGTTAAAATGTTTCTATGATGGTTGTTTCTTACAATAGTTCATTCCTGGGGTCCCCAAGGACCACAGTCAGTAGTTGTTGTATGTTAAATATGTTATGTTTGGTTAAACAATGAAATGACAATATTTTGGTGTGTACCCGAGTCAAGTCTCATGAATGAGTCCCATTAATGAGGCCAATGGACAAATATCAGACATTGAGATACAGTTGAAAAACACAATATGGTGCATCAGAGAAAAAAATCAAAAAAAAAAAAAATCTTGTTATAGTCATCTAGAAAGCATCCACTGGTTTTTAATATTTTGCATTAGATAATGTTTGCATTATTTCTTGCATAGATAATAAGGTATATGCAAATGGACCATAAGTGTTAGCGTACTTTTTCACCTTTTCAAACTCTGAATCATCTGAATACAGCAAAACTTCTGAAACTGTCAGTATTGTTGATGTTCGTTCATTTTCTTGTAACTATGTCCCTTTGTGATGTGACATAGGGTTTATATGTATTGGCTCACTGAACAAGTGCAATAAGTAAAGAAAAGTAAAGTTAAGTACAGGATGAACTAGTTTCCTCTAAGCTACAAATGAAGCAAGTCTGGTCTGTAGGAGTCCTGTTGGATTTTTTCCTCCAACAAAGTCCAGGTAACATAACATGCATTCACTTTGCATCCCATGTGGTTTATAATACCCTGTGAGAGGAAGGCTGCAATAAAAAACCGCAGGGTGCTGGACTCTGAAAACTACTGATGAAGAGCTCAAAGTTCTGCCTGACTTGAATTTACAGCGGTACAGTGGACTAATGGAGGTGATACTCACGGACAATACACTGGTTCCCTCCTGTCAGGGTCTTCCAGCCCGGGCAGCAGTAGGCGTTGTTCCTCGAGCCGCACACGTTTGGTCTGTGGAGGGCACAGCGTCAGAAGGTCAATTATTGATGTAAGACCGTTCAGATCTCTCTCAAGTCAAGTCCATTTAATTTTTATGGACCACAATCAGAGATTTGTGCTTTATAATCTGTGCTACATACAACATCATCTGTCCTTGGACCCTCGATTGCTCTCTACTGATGGAAGCTTTGTGAATACCGATCCACATACTGTAGGAACAGCTCTCTTTTTATTGACCACCGTCTGCAGAGCACTTCATCAGACACATCAGGAATAATCCCACATTGCTCAAGGACACTTCAGCAGGGACGAGTTGCCCACGCAAAGGATCAAATTCAGTCATCGCACACTTACCTCCGTGCAGGGCTTCAGCTTACAATTACTTTCATTACAGATTAATCCACTGACTATTTCCACAATTAATCAATTAAATCATAAATTAAGTGTCAAAAAATTGTGAAAAATGCTCATTCCCAGAGCCCAGAGATGTGCCAAATGCTTTGGTGCAATCAACAGTCCACAACCCAAAGACTTCTCATTTACTATCGAAAATGACAAAGAAAAGCACTGACGCTGGACACAGCACATGTTTGGCATTTTTGCTTGAAAAATGACTGAAATGATTAATCAGTTATCAGAATTGTTGGCAAACAATTTTGTTTCGATTGACTACTTGATTAATCAACTGATCGTTGCAGCTAAACCTCCATGTCTGTCAACATTCCAGTGAACTGTAGGATTAGCAAACACACAGCACCTCCCAAAATACTGAAATCATTATTTTCACACCCCAGAAAAAACATAAAATGTCCATCGCATGTCTAAAAACATCTTGTGCAGCAGTATACATCTGTCATTCACTATACCAGGGGTTCCCAACCTTTTCTGCTTGTGACCCCTTACTATGAACTTATCGTCCCTTTCCTGTCCTGAAAAGTTCAAAGTATAAAGTTTTTCACCAGAAGAAAACTTTGATGACAAATTAAGGTATTATTCGTACCCTGCAATTATATAGACCCCTTAGATTAATTCACTGCGAGGTAGCTGCAGCTAACGATTATTTTCATTAATGATTAATCTGTTGATCATTTTTGAATAATTAATTAGTTGTTTTGTTCATAAAATGTTAGCAAATTCACTATTCTCACTATTTCCCAAAGCTATACATGACATCCTCAAATGTCTTTTTTTGTCCATTAACCAAAGATATTCAGTTTACTGACACAGAGGAGGACAGAAAGCAGAAAATATTCATATTTGAGAAGCTGAAATCAGAGAATTTGGACATTTTTTCATAAAAAAATGGACAAAAAGCTCAGGTCATGACTTTTTCCCTCCTGAGAAAAAAATGGTATCTGTAGCCCCATGTGAAATGCACATAGTTCAGTGCCTCATAAATGTCCATGTTCAAGATCAAACTGCACATTTTGTTATCTTTTATTGTGACCAGTCCACAGCACCTATGCAATGATCATGCTGTTTAATCAGGATTTCTGTATGCTACACCTGTCAGGTGGATGGATTCACTTGGCAAAGAAGAAGTGCTCATTAGAAAGAGAAAAACAACATTTTTTGTGCACAGAAGAAGTCTTAGACCTTTAAACGCAACTCATGACAAATTGGAGCAAAAACAAAAGTGTTGCATTTATATTTTTGCTGAGTATTTTTTCCTCACCGGCAATATTTTGCATTGGGGAGTTCCAAATGCTGGTGCCAGGCCGCACCCAACAGCAGCAAAACACACATGTAGCACACACCACAGCACAGTCAAGTGTCCTGAGACCCTAATTGATTAGTTATCAACTATTAAATTAACTGCCAACTATTCTAATAATCGATTAATCCTTTGAGTCAATTTCTAAAGACAAAATGCCCAAATTCTCTGAATTTCAGCTTCTCAAATGTGTATATTTTCAGTTTTTTCAGTCCTCTATGACAATATACTGAATATCTTCAGGTCGTGGACAAACAAGACGTTGGAGGACATCACTTTGGACTTTAAGAAACACTGATCAACAAGCTTTTGTGTGCACAGAAAAAGTCTTAGATTTTTTACTTAAACTCATGAAAAATGGGAGCAAAAACAGAAGTGTTGCATTTATATTTTTGTTTAGTGTCTCATGCGGCACAAGGTGTTTCAAGAAATCTGATGCACCTGTAAAAATCATTCCATCTGACATGGAAGTGAATGCCTGAGCCATCCTGCCACCTACAGGTCTGTGACAGGCCTACAGACTGTCTGTGAATTTATAATCACCTACCGGGCATGTACTGACCCAGAGGTCAGTATATAAACTGCAGAGTGTAACTTTAAACTGATCCACGAGGTGAATAATGAAGCCTGTTGGATCTGTGAAACATTCTTACAGTGGTGAGTCAGTGTGACACAGTGTGCAGCCTGTATGCACTTCCTGCCTCTGAACCCAGATGTTGGGATAAATTAACTTAAAGCATGTCAAATAAAAGTGCCTGCGGAGAATGCTCATTGAGCTGTCTACTGTGTGACCTTCATCAGCTGTTTGCTGTCATCACTGGACACAGACCTTCTTTCTCTTCTTTTCTTTTCTTGCTTTCCTTCTGTCTGTCTCTCTTTTCCTCTCTCCTTTCGCTCACATGCACACACACAACCTCTCCAGCAGTGACCCACTGTGTACAGCTGCAGATGTGATTTATCCACAACTGGGGTGTGGTGTTTTTGGCCAAAGAGAGGATTAGGCTGTTAGTCTCTCTCTCTGCCACAGCCACACACGACCAATGGCCTCCTTTGTTTGGATGTAATTTATTATTGCAGTCAGCAGGAATGTGATATTCTTGCCAGTATTTAATTACTAAACTTTGCTGCAAACTTCCCATCACAGACAATGTCACTCACGGCTCTCAGTGTGCCTTATTAAAACACACACACACACACACAGACACACACTCACTCTCTCTCTCTCTCTCTCTCTCTCTCTCTCTCTCTCACACACACACACACACACACACACACTAGTGTTTTCTGACCTTCTTTGATCATGAACCAACAGGTTATATGTGAGAAGAGCAGACACCTGCTCCAACACACACATAAAGATGCTCATTTAAAGGAACAGTTCACCTCAAATCAAAAATGCATATTTATTCTCTTACCTGTGGTGCTATTTATCCATCTGGATTGTTTTTGGTGTGAGTTGCAGAGTTTTGAGATGTCTGCCTTCTCCAGAATATAATGATAGCACTAGATGGCACTTGGCTTGTGGTGCTCAAAAAATGGTTTTGAAAAACTCAACAGCAATGTCTCTTTCCACAAATCATGACCTGGTTACTCAGGATAATTCACAAACCTTGTTTTGAGCAGTTTCATGCAGGAACTATTTTCTTTCTTGCGGAAAGAAAGTAGTTCCAGTAGAATTTACAGCAGAAGGAAAGTTGTTTCAGTAAAACTACTTTCACTTCATACACAGTTGAAATAAACTTTCTTTCCCAGTAGAAAGAAAGTAGTTCATGTGATTCTACTGCAGAAAGAAAGTAGTTGCAGTAGATCGGTAGAAAGAAACTTTCTTTCTAGTGGAAAGTAGTTCCAGGAGATTCTATTGCAGAGAGAAAGTAATTCCGGCAGATTCTACCACTCTACCATTTCTAGCACGGCAAAGAAAGTACTTACTACTTTCTTTTTAGCTTAAACTTTATTTTTTAGTAGAAATCAAGTAGTTAAGATGGAACTACTTACCCTTCCAACACAATTTAAATAAACTTTCTAGTGGAAAGAAACTAGTTCTGGTAGATTTTACTGTAGGAAGAAAGTAGTTCTGGTAGATTCTATCAGTAGAAAGAACAAGTAGAAATTAAGTCTCTTTCTAGTAGAAAGAAAGTAGTTCCAGCAGATTCTACTGCAGAGAGAAAATAGTTTCTACATAAAACTGTTCACAGCAAGGTCTGTGGATTATCTTGAGTAACCAGGTCATCATTTCTGGAAAGAGACGTTGCTGTTGAGTTTTTCAAATGTATTTTTATTGCTACTTTGAGCATCACAAGCCAAGTGCCATCTAGTTTCATTGTATTAGAGAGACAGCAGACATCTCTATGGCTGATATCTCCAAACCTCTGCAACTCACACCAAAACTAGCTCTAGTTTCGGGGATATCAAACTACTGTCCCAGGGGCCATTTTTGACCCTCGCACCCCCTTCCTCCAGCCCATGACATGATGTCAAACATACAACCTAATCTGACATGCAAAATTATGGCAGATGCTGCTTGCACATGAGTTGGAATAGCCAATATGCCTATTTGCACCGGTGATGGACATGCCACTTTACACCCCAGTGTACAGTATATACTGTAGCCTAGCACGGCAGAGACAAGCACCCAGGTGTTTGTAGCCAACAATGTTATTTGCGCCCAGGGTGTAAATAGCCAATGTGGCAATTTACACCCAGATTTACAGAGACAATCCACAGTAGTTTTGGTAGCTTAAACTAACTAAACTGCGACCAAAAACTGAAAAATAATAATTTAAAAAACAAATAACATGTAATTTTATACTATTTTCAAGTTGTAATTGTACAGTTTGGAAGTTGAGACTCACTCCCCTGCAGGACAATCCTGCAGTTAACCAATTCAGCCACCAACAGTCAACAGCCTCTTATTTAAAGGAGCTGTATCATACCAATATGACACTGCCCTTTCATATACATTTGATATAAAACAATTCAGGTTTGTGTCCAGTGCACGGCTAATTTAAAAAAATGTATAGGAACAGCTCTTAGTATTTTTTTAACTGTTCCAAAAATATGCTAGTAATGGAAATAGAGAAGTAAATTTTCATAAATATTGTGTTTTCTTGCCATATTTGAGCACTGAAGTGGTCCTTCTATGAGATGACAGTGGTCCCAAGTCAATTTGAGTATGAGATCCCTATCGCACTATGGGGCCAGGGGAAAATATGTATTTTTGATTTTGGGGTGAACTGTCCCTTTAAATTAAAAGTTGAGGGGAAGCTTGCATATGCACTGGAAGAGGAGAAAAAAATAAATTATTCCCAAAGTGCACATAATGAGGATTATCATGGTCACATTACCCTCTGAGGACGTCCGTCCCTCCCCTCCTCTTGGCCCTGTTGGCTCTGGAGTCGGTCGGCTTGGTGATCAGCTCGGTGTCCCCGGTGTCCACCACCTCTGCAGCGCGTCCCAGCTGGGGACAGAGCGACAGCAAGGCCAGCAGAGCCACGGCCAACTGCAGCAGCCGTCCTCCTCCACACTTACTGTCCGGCATATCCACTCTCATGTGTGCAACAAGTCCAGTGCGCGGTGGAATAAAAAGTCTCCTTAACTGGTTTCCCAGCCCGGTGGATCTCTGCAGTCTGGAGTCAAAGCTGCAAAACAAGTCAAAAACATTTGGAAAAGAAAGACGCAGAGGAGCGCGCAGGAGATGCTGCGCACTAAAGAAAAACAACTCTGCTGCACTCTGAGGAGAGGTTGGAGTGCTTTTACTTCTACTGTTGTTAAGTTAGAAAACATTCAGCTCATAAACTTGCAGAGTAAAAATGACAAAGTGCAGAATAGCGCAGGGTGTGAGCTGTTACTTTACCTTGTCTCCCGAGCAGGAGATTCGCCTCAGACCCGACAGAGAGAGGACTGCTGCACTTCTTCTTGCAGGTATTGCTGAATAAACGTTTAGAAGCAAACTGCGGGGAAGAAGAAAAGTCACTCAAACCTTTCTTTCTTTCGCTCAGCTGCTATAAATAGATAAATGGCATCGTAACTTTTGCAGTCTGCTCTGCGCATCCAGTTGTGTGTTGACTTTGCAGAGATAAGTTAGAGGAGCTGATGCATTCCAGAGGATGAGAAGAGCTAAACTCCTCAGTGTGTCTCTCCCTCACAGCAGCTCAGCTCTTTCCTCATCCCTGCTCTGCTCTGCTCAACTTTCCCCAAAACTGTTTTTTCTTTTCTTCCCTCTGCTCTCGCGATACAAAAGCTGGAGTGCACAAAAATGCACAAGTTAAGCTCTGGAACCCAGCCTGCACTTTTAACTGTTGGTTATATTCAAGTCAACCCAGGAAAGTTTAGAAGGAGAAGACAGAGCTGCTAATATAAATCTGTATAAATAATCTACCATAAGATATTTTTTGCATTTTTTTTTTAAAAACAATGCACCTGCTCATTCTTTCCTGTAAAATGCAGCATGCACCATTTCATAACAGTAAGAACAACTCATAATAAGAACAAATGATTGGTTACCATATTTTAAAAATCCCTTTTGCTGGTATCTATTATCTGTATTTCATAATGATGAGTTAAAAATGTTAGTATGCCGGTAATAAATGTTCATGGGTTCACTTTATCACATTCTAATAACCCATCATGTCTGCAGGGATAAATGCTGATAGTGACCCACTGACTCTGTAGCTGTGAAGGTTAATAAGTTCTCAATAATTTGATTGAAGAAGGTAATTCTTCCTAATGAACTAAGCTAAAAAGGCAAAGCAAGTACAACCCTGATTCCAAAAAAGTTGGGACATTGTGTAAAACATGAATAAAAACCTTTGACCTCCGGCCTAAAGAGGAAAAGGACCATCCAGATTGTTACCCCCCTGTGCAACGTTCAAAATCCAGCATCTGTGATGGTATGGGGGTGTGTTAGTGCCCATGGCATCATGGGTAACTGTCACATCTGTGAAGGCCCCATCAATGCTGAAAGGTACAAACAGGTTTTGGAGCAACATATGCTGCCACCCAGACGACGTCTTTTTCAGAGACGCCCGTGCTTACTTCTGAAAGACAATAACGAGACATTTTCTGCAGGTGTTTCAACAGCGTGGCTTCGTAGTAAAAGAGTTCAGGTACTAGACTGACCTGCCTACAGTCCAGACCCGTCTCCCACTGAAAATGTGTGGTGCATTATGAAGCCCAAAATACAACAACAGAGACCCCGGACTGTTGAGCACCTGAAGTGTATCAATGCTTACTGAGAGTTGTGAATAGAAAATGCGATGTATCACGGTGGTAAACATGCCCTTGTCCCAACATTTTTTTAAACAAGCTGCAGGTATCAAATTCAGAATGAGTGTATATTTACAAAAAGTTAATGAGTTTGAAGATTAAACATCTTTTCCAAATCATTGCATTCTGTTTTTATTTACATTTTACACAATTTCTTTGGAATTGAGGTTGTATTTTGCATCTTGCTTGGGGAGAATAAACAACTTCAAAAGAGATTTTTCATATTCAAGCTTTTGTATGATTTTTATTATAACTTAAAAAACCTTGATCAAAAACTGACCCTAGCCAGAGAGTGATTATGGTTGATTTGCATGAAGCTTTTAATGAATCCCAGTTGTCAGAACTCTCTCAAGTGTTTCTTCAGTCAGTGCCTTTTAAATAGTGCCCTTTCATTTTTTGACAAAATCACAATTTTCTTCCCATGAATATAATATGAACACTGTTTTATTCTTCTACATTTAGTATTGGCTTATGTCCTATAAATATTTGCACTGTGCATAATGTTCTGTATGTTTTGGGGGATTTTGTCCAGTGCAGTGATAGTTTTCACACACTCTGAATCATGCCTGTAGCCACACCCAGCAAATATAGAGTCAGCCTGGCTCCTCTCTCAAGTATGCTATCACTCGAAAACCAAGAGGAACCCCCTGACACTGTTCTGTATATTCCACTACACTGATTTCCACTATCAGCTTTGTTCCCTCTTTCATTCTTCTCTCACACATGTCCCAACATGGCCTCAACCTGCACAAATTCACAGTATAACATGTTGATTTTGCACATTAGATTCAATGGATTTGATCAAGATAATAGTTGCATGAAATATCTTAGTATAAAACTTTTAAAGAGCAAAGTTGTTTTGGTTGACTCTCCCCACTTTGCCCATTTTTTCATCTCCTCTGTACAGAAAAAAAGTCTTGACCTGCCTCAGCTGCTCCAACAGGCTCTTGCCTTATGTAGTATTTCATGTGGTGTACAGGATAGTGTATATATCATTAACCCGACTTCCACAACTTTTCTTTTCCATCTTCTGACACTCAGGTTGAGGCACGCATCTCCACTAGTCTTGCTGCTGACATCTCCAGTTGGATCTCTGCCCACCACCTCAAACTTAGTCTCAACAATGCTGCGCTGCTTTTTTTTTCCCCTGGAAAGTCCTGCCCTCTGCAAGGCCTCTCCATCACCGCTGACAAGACCACGTTTACTCCTGAACACGCTGCCAAGAGTCTTTGTCTGCCTCAAGACAACCAACTGTCAGGAAGGCAGGCAGCACCCAGAGTGCAGCAACAGTGCAGTCCTGCAGGTTTGTTCATCTAATTCCACTTTTTCTAATAAGTGTCCTCGCAAAGTGTCCTGCTTCAGCTACTGCAGCTCTCTTTTCCAAACCCTCCAACCATTCCACCAAAATATTGGAATTTCATAAGCATCTCTATTTTACTCCCTTAGTAAACTCCCTTTCCTGTCTGTCCATGACCTTTTGCATGCAGTTTGAAATGCTGATGCTTTCATATAAGGCTTTAAAAGGATCTGCTTCCATACCTCCACATAATGGCCCAGACTTTTTTTTAAATTGAAGAAACAAACACTGTGCAGTTTCCTCTGAGAGGGGGCTTTCTTTTCTGTGTTGCACATTAATGAGCTCACCTCTGAATGTAAATACTGTAGATTTTTATATGCAGATGATACAGTAATTTACTAATAAGATCCAAATGCTCTAAAACTCTCCTGTCCTTTGTCATGAGCTTGGTCATCTTATTATGAGTGTAACAATTAACAGAGCATATTGTTGCAATTTGTTTTCAGTGTCAGCTCCCTGTAATTCCCTACTGTAGTAGAAAATTTCAAATATTTTGAAGAAAAAGATCTTTTGCTTTAAAGGGTAACTTTGGTATTTTTCAACCTGGGCCCATAGACAGTAGAATTAGTCGACAGAGCCACCTTGATGTCACTCACTGGTTTGTGAACTATCATTCTGAAGCCTCGAGTTTGGTATTATGGGGGTTACCATTTCGTTTTTTTGCAACCAGAACATGTGTAGTACCGACGAGAGCGTGGAGTTGATGGCTGACATACTGTGACTTGGGTGGTGTTTGGTTTTGGCTCGTGCATGCAGCAGGAAGTAATGGCAGCCTGCCAGGTTGGGATCTTTCTCGCATTACAGCTAACCAGTAAACTAAAATATGTTTCTGAATACATTTTAAGCAAGACATAGGCAGTGTGGTAACAGAATCTTGATCCATATTTGATCAATACTGTCCAGTTTGTTCAGAGTTTCTTTAGCCCTGTGTGTTGCACTGGATGAAGTCACTGAGAATGACCTGTCACTCATGCATGCCCTACTTTAGCAACTATTTTACTCTAAATGAGACCATAATTTATAAAATGAACATCATGCTGCATTGAAGACAACTTGAAACTAGTGATTGAGACCATAAACTCATTGGGAAACTGTTTACTGAAGTAATACATCAATTTAGAAGCAGCATCTTTGTCTCATGGTTCTTCATACAACTTAACTTATTTCTACAACCATCGGAGTCGCCACCTGCTGGCCATTTCAGAGACTTCTAGTTTAAGGCACTTCAGCATTGGCTTCAGTTTTCAGACCCAGAACATCCGTCCACTAATTCAACTGTCAGTGCCTGGACCCTATTTCCCCATGTTTTTGTATTTAGGTGAGTAATGGTGGCAATCACTTTTTGGGCTATTGCAAGCTGTGAATGTAGTACATCCACTAAAAGTGCTTGTTTTTGCCACCGACAGGCTCCGATTATTATTCTAAGTGTCAGACAATATTATGGAAAGGATCCCTTCAGAGATAAACCTTTTTGTTAAAGAATGAGATCCTTTTTGTTTAACCAGAAACAACCAATTCATCGCTCTCGCCAGAATCTATTACAGAAACAATAATTTTGTCGTCATAAAACACACTCAAACTCAGCAACAACAACAACAAAAAAAAACCTCACCAGAACCATCTTTGTTCATCGTTCCACTGCTCCACACCAACACTGGTTTGGTCAAAATAAACCCTTAATTCACAAAATTAGATGTGAAAATATACAGAGAGGAGCGAGAGGGAGGGCGGACATCAGAGAAACACAGAGGAGCAATGGCACGTGCAGTAGTGGTGGAGGAAATAACTGATTCTTAAATGCATTCTGTAATTCTGTCTTTAAAGATTATGAATCAATGCAGAAAAGCCAATAATCAGAAATTTAAAGTCCAGTTCTCAATATTATGATTTCCTGTAACATTTTGTAAAGACCAGGCTGCACGTTACTTATGGCTAAAACAACTGGATGGTGAAACGCAACGGATATGAACACATGCATCGTGTTTCTGTTATAAATTAGGTCGAGCAACTGTAGATGGATACAATCCAACCAGCGACCCCTGGCTTACTGCTCTATTCCACCAGGCACGGCTGCATCGCGTTATGGCTTCGCCACGTCAGCCGGAGCTGATCGCAGCCATACTACACAATGCTTGTGATTCCACCAGCAGCGTCTCCGCGCATCTCAGAAGCGGCTCTCCGCTCTGCTCCGCTTCAAATACACGCAGAGTCTATTTTTGACGGGTGCCGCGTCACAGAGCAGATCGAACGGGCAGGAAGTCAGACACATTAAAGGCAGGGAGAATCAGGTTCATTTTCAAAATAAAAGACCCTGTGCAGACTCACGATCATAAAGAAAGACAAAAAAGAAAGTATTTAACCACGTAGCCTGCTGGTGGGGCTTGCAGCTGCGCAGAAGACAGATCAGAACTGTGGCGCAGATGTGCTATGCTGGGTGGAATCAACCGGTTAAAAGGTTAAAATTTTGATGCATGAAAACATTTTATAATCGAATTGTAGCCCTCTGAATCAGAATTGAATCGAATCATGAGGTGGCAAGAGGTGCCCACCCCTACAGTAGAGCTAGAATATTTACATAAAGTATCTAATAAAGAAAGTTATGAAAAAAATGTAGTTGAGAAAAAGTGTAATATTCAGTGGAGAAATATGAAGGAGCAGAAAACTGAAATACCCAAGGTGAAAGTCAGTGTTATAAATTCATATTACCGAGAAGCTCAATCAGAAACTTTATGTATACAGCACGTCAAACATGATTCATTCGAGTTCATGTCAAACCTCCACTCTGGATTTAATGTATTGCTCTGTCACAGGCAATTGCCTTGACCTTACATCATTATACAAAACAGCTGGCCATCGGGATTTACTTCCAGTTTGAAAACACTCTCCTCCATCCAGCACTTTGTAATCTATTACCATGACAAGACGGGAACTCATTACCAGAGGAGTTGGACAAACAGTTTTTTAACATGGTTTGGAGTAATTAATAATCACAGTTACACTCGGATCGCCTTCTTTCTTAACTTAATACTTCCCCGCTCTGCTGCTCTGACTGAAAACTCCATTTCCTCTCTTTTTCTCTCTTACATTATTATTATCTTGTCACTGAAACATTATTTGAGACTGTTGGACTCATATCCCTGGGCGAAGTAATATAGTAATTGAAGTTCTGGTAAGTATGTTTGCTGATATAAGAATGTAAATGAGAAGCGAAACTTATCTCACTATTGGACTCATTGTAAGATAAGAACATCAGTTACTGTAAATGGTATGTATGAGCAGCGAGGGATGTTGGCAGAGGAGACAAAGGTCCAGAGCAGAGGACAGAAGGTCGTGAGCGGAGGAATGAGAGAGTCTGGGGGAGAGGCAGAGGGCAGAAGTGGCCACTGTTGATTGGAGTGGATGTTTTGACAGTAAAACGGCCTCTCCCTGCTTGTCCTGGAGCCTCGAGTCTCTCTGAGCTCAGCTGCGATCAGCCTCTGAAACAAAAGCGACCTGGCTGGGTGTGAGGAGCTGAGATGAGGCTGAATTGCTGAAAGCAAACTGGTTTAGGGCGTGTTGGTGGGAGGCAGAGACATCTCACTGGCTTTGACACCAAGAAACTGTTGATGTTGGGCATCGATCGACTTCTATTGCAGCCTTTCGTTGTTTCAGCAACTGTTCACCCAAGTCCTGTACTTAAGTGTATTTAATAGATGAAAAGATACGACTCTTATGTCTGTATGGTAAATACGAATTTACAGCCAGCAGCCAAACACCTGATAATATAATGCAATTCAATAACACAAAATACAGTCTCTAAAATTACAATACAGTTGAAATCACACCAAAAGCAATGAAAGTTAGCATTTTAATTTACAAAATGTAGTTTTTGTTGCATGGAAATTGTGAATTGGATCAACAGGGCATTAGCCAATCAGTAGGTTTCATTTAAGCAAAAGGCTAATTACAAATATGAAGCTACAGCCAGGAGACAATCAGCTTGTTTAATCCTTATAAAGTGTAAAAACATCATGTTGGGGTTTTAGGCCTCCAGGTTTTTGTATGGATTTAAGGTGCAATATGTAAGAACTCGCCACCTGTTGAATTCATACTTGAAATTGCAGCTAACTGTAGCTGCCGTTAGCTAGTTAGCTGTTCGGCTCGCAGTCTGGAGCACCTGGAGAGTCTTAAAAGAGGTATGGACTGCTGAGAGGAGGATGTTATCATGCCTGGCATAGGGAGGGACCCAGCAGGGAATTCTGGCAGGGAGCAGCGCCGCAATGGGCACCAGAGTGGAAGTGAGCGGGCAACGTAGCAGGAATCAGCAAGTCTCAGTCCACACAGCTGGACTGGGACTGAACACAGCCTCCGAGACAGACGTAGGCTAGTTTGACGAAAGAGAATACAGTAACAAAGTGATTTAGCAGCTCCGATCCAGGACTCTGACTTTGGGGACAGGAGAGACATCCTGAGCAGGTCTTATGGTGGGGTCAGCCTCAAGATGCCAGGAGCCAAACCCAGCAAGAAAACCACCTCAGTGTTGGAATAAGCGCAGACTAGATGCCACAGTGATGCACTCTTGAGGTACAAAGTGGTATTACAAGGCAGGACAGGCTGGGGCTAGTTGTTTAGCATGCTATCTTCAGTAGATCATCATCATCATCATTATCATCTTTGACATAATGTCAAAACTGTTTCTTAAAATTCTGTTGATAATTTACAGTTTTCTTTAATGTTTTAAACTAAATTTCTTACATAATGTACCTTCAATCAAACAAGATATTGTTAATTAGTGAGCTTTAGAGGAGCTGGAAGTCCATTTTTTTTAAATCTTTGAATTGCTCCAGGCTTTTTTCCTTTCTTTGAGCTAAACTAACTGTCTGCTGGGTATAACTTCATATTACAATAAAGACATAAGAGTGGTGTCGTTCTTGACAGGAAAATAAATACGTGTGTTTCCCAAAATGTTGGGCTATTCCTTTAAAGGACCAGGGTTTAGGATTTAGCGGCCTCTAGAGGTGAAGTTGTAGATTAGTGCTGCAGAAGGTCCTCAGTGTTTGGTTTGTCCGTTCTGGGCTATTGTATTTTTCAGGCTTTTTGTGCCTTTATTAGGATAGAACGGCTGCAGAAAAGACAGGATATGGGAGAGTGGGGGAAGATGACATGCAGCAAAGGGCTGCAGGCTGGAATCAAACCCACAGCTGCTGCAGAAGGCTGACAGCCTCAGTACACGAGGTGCACACTCTCGAAAATAAGCTACAGGGGCGCCCTTAACACCTCACTGTAAGGAAACGAAAACACAGTGATTCTTATTTTCAGGTGATTACACACTAATGAAAACATACTTATGAATGTTGTGTTCCAGTTCTGCCAAAAAATCACCCCAAATCTCTATGTTACATGACATTTCAGAGGGAAATGTAATTCTTTTCACTCTTACATTTTTCTGACAGCTGAAGTCAGCCCAACCCATCTTCCCTGTAAACATGATAATCTCACAAATTCCAAAATGTCAAACTTTATAAAACTTTGGAAACTTTATAAATTTGTTGTCTCCAAATCCAAACTGAGATTACTCAAGTACTGTCACTTGAGTAATTTTCTCAAATTTGACTAAATTCCTCCAGAGTTGCAGAAGACATTATATAACAGGCTGAGTAAGGGGCCGTCCACACCAAGAACAGTAACTGTAACAATAACAATAGTGATAACGATGTGAGCATCCACACTGATGAACAATGATGTTCTGTATTCAGTGGCGCCAAGCGCACGCTGACCGCTCCAGCTGGCGTGGAGGAAAATGAATACTGATGACTTGTTACTGCTGAACGTTGCGCAAAGAAACAGAAAAGAAAACCAATAAAGGGATCAGGGTTCACAAAATTCTTCAAAAACAAGAGTAGCTCAAGAGGATAGTTCATGTGCCTTAAGTCTATTCTGGTGTTTTAACTTTGTTTTATTTATTCAATTTTGTTTTATTTGTTGCTATTTTATTTTATTTTATTTATCTGACTGTGAGGCAAGGTGCTATACAAATAAACTTTGCTAAACCTTTGCTAGTTTGGAGAATCCAACACTCTTTTATGAAGCTGTCATCTCTCGAAGACAAATTTTACTCATTAACTTTCAGTCAGAATCAATTTGATGGTATCGTGGCCATCGGTAAAGACCGTTTGGCAGTATGTCTGGAGAAAAATGACTGTTTTATGTGTAATTTGCAGCCTAATATTACGTGATATATGTGTTTAATAAGGTGGAGCCTATACCCTGTAAACTTAGTGGATTTAGACTGGCTGTCATTGTTTCTATCGTTCATCAAAACGCTCTGGAGGTGATTCCAACGATATTGTTTGCCACTGTTGTTGTCATTATAGTTGTGGCGTGGACTCCTCCATGCGCTTAAGTTAGAACGATTTTTAAAACAATAAATTTCTAGTTATTGTTCTTGGTGTGGATGACTATTAAAGGTCCGGTGTATAAGATTTACGGGGAAATGGAATATAATATTGATAAGTATGTTTTCCTTGGTGTATGGTCACCTGAAAATAAAGATTTGTTGTGTTTTCTTTACCTCAGAACAAGCTGTTTTTATTTACAGAGGGTGCGGGTCCTTTTACATTGAGGCCTCCACATCAAACTGCCATGTTTCTACACTTGCCCAAAGGAGACAAACCAAACACTGGTTCAGATACAACCTTTTTTTTGTGAGTTTTGCAGCTATGTTAGGTTCTCATAGCTACATGCTTGGAAAGGGAGGCAGAGACGAGGTGTTTGCAATCTGCGAGCTCGCTAGATTGCACTAAATCCCCACACAGTGGTCCATCAATACTCAGTAAGCTGACCATTAAGTGTAAAATTGGTGGAGTCACTTTAATACATTATTAATAATCTGAGCTATAACACTCTGACATGCTGTGGAACATTTTGGATTCCAGTGCAGAGATATTAAAGACAAGTATAATGGATACACACACGCACTTAAACACAACACACACACACACACACCACGTTGTTAGAGTGACTGCAGTGACGTCAGGGCTGAGTTCACTGCAGGATTGTTTCTTGCAAAAGCTTCAAGTCATGGTTCTCATCAACAAGATTTAGTGTGGGAGAAAAACCGATGCCCAGCACTGCAGGGTTGCCCTCTGCTCCTCCTCAACATAGAGGAGGTGTCATTTACAGTAAGACCACCCCCTCCCCTCCCCTCCCCACCTCACCCCACCCCAGCCTCCTTTAATTCCCCCCACCCACCTCTGCGTTCTCACCCCATCCTTTTTCTCAGTTAATCTCCTCAGTATTCGTAACCGAGCGTGGGTTTCATTTTAGGGAATGTTTACTCCTCTGGCCTGAAATGGCTGAACTAAAACGCCTGAAATAGCACGACTGAATCACTGTAGTCTCATTGTTTCTGTGGAGTATTTCAATACCAAAAAAATATGCCACAGACAGCTGAGTTATTGTCATTTAATAATAACAAAAACTCATGTTCTGTGCATGTTTCTTGCTTTAATGTTCGCCCCGACAGAAGCTCATTTTTCTCCGGCTACATCACAAATATTCTCTCACCAACTCATTTTCTTGCCTATATGTGTTTCATATAATATCCCAGGGCAGTTTTTAATAGCTTAGATTGAGATTGTGTCTCTCTCACTGTGCTGCGAGCAGTAACTGTAGCGAGACTTTCTCACACTGTGTGTTGTCTTTGGCTCCAGCAGCCACGGTTCATTTCCTTTTGTCTTCTGCAGCACAACTGCTGCCAATATTCATGTGAAATATTTCAAGAAAATGAGCTGCAGCAGAAATGAGTCTCCCAATCTCCCCCCTCCCCTCCTCTCTCTCTCACTCTTTCTCACACACACGCACACAACACACACTGTGTGTATGTGTGTAATGGAGTTACACGTGATTCTGAGTTTTTTTTTTTTTTTTTTTTTTTGTCATGAGGATAATTTAATGAAAGAATTATATCAGTTATTTGGGTTTGGCCATCTCTTATCAGGCTTGGGGAGTAATTTATTACATGCATCAGCATTACTTAATTACAATACACAAAATGGTAACTGTATCCTATTATAGTTACTGAAAAAAGAAGTTAGATTACAGATGCATTTAGTAAAAATGGGCATTATTAGCAGGATTACAATTTTGAAATAAAGAATGATATACTATCGTGAATTATGTGCACACCTTACAACACTTCACAAGTCTTATAACACCACTCAGATCTGAGTGCAATCAGCTAATCTCACAGCTACACTAGTTACACAGACCAACCGCTAATGTTAGCTACACAGACCAACCGCTAATGTTAGCTACGCAGACCAACCGCTAATGTTAGCTACACAGACCAACCGCTAATGTTAGTTACACAGACCAACCGCTAATGTTAGCTACGCAGACCAACCATAATGTTAGCTACACAGACTAACCCTAGTGTCAGCTACACAGACCAACCGCTAATGTTAGCTACACAGACCAACTGCTAATGTTAGCTACACAGACCAACCGCTAATGTTAGCTACACAGACCAACCGCTAATGTTAGCTACACAGACAACTGCTAATGTTAGCTAACAGACTAACCACTAATGTTCAGCTACACAGACCAACCGCTAATGTTAGCTACACAGACAACCACTATGTTAGTTACACAGACCAACCGCTAATGTTAGCTACACAGACCAACCACTAGTGTTAGCTACACAGACCAACGCTAATGTTAGCTACACAGACTAACCACTAGTGTCAGCTACACAGACCAACCACTAGTGTTAGCTACACAGACCAACGCTAATGTTAGCTACACAGACCAACCGCTAATGTAGCTACACAGACCAACCACTAAGATTAGCTACACAGACGAACCGCTAATGTTAGCTACACAGACCAACCACTAATGTTAACTACAAAGACCAACCACTAAGATTAGCAACACAGCCGCTAAGGTTAGCTAAACAGACCAGCCACTAATGTACTGCACAGGCCAACCGCTAATGTTAGCTACACAGACAAACAGTTATGTCAGTTTACACAGACCAACTGCTGATGTTAGCAGCACAGACCAATCCACTAACATTAGCTACACAGACTGACTGCTAATGTCAGCTATACAGACTAACAACTACATCAGCTACAAAGACTAACCGCTAATGTTAGCAACACAGACAAACCGCTAACATCAGCTACACAAACAACTGCTGATGTTAGCAGCATAGAACAACCACTAACGTTAGCTACACAGACCGACCGCTAACATTAGCTACACAGACTATCTGCTAATTTTAGCTACACAGACCGACCGCTAACATAAACTACACAGACCAAAAGCTAATGTTAGCTAAACAGACTAACCAGCTAACCAATAAAGGTTAGAAAATATGTTGTGACTGTAGCTGATGATGCTATTGATCAGGATGGTGTTGGTATTAACACAGCCCCAGAATAAGTTTCTGTCAGTTTACTTGTAGTTTGAGTGCTAAGTGTGAACAAAGTACATTTAAATGTTCATAATTACTGCTATTAATCTAAACTGGCATTCAGACATAACAAAGGAAGAAACAGCACATTTTCTATCATTGAATCAGAACACATTTTTAAGGTTTTAACCTCCCAAGCCGTCTATTATCACATATGGTCTCCTTCACCAACACGGTCTACGCATACACACCGCACTGCTGCAGCACAAAATCAAACATAACCACAAAATAACTCGGAGGAATCCCTTTTCGCCTCCAAATGGATCATTTTCCTTGTGTGTACCTTGTGCTGCATGAACTCATTTCCCTAAAAATCGTTTCCCCAGAGGAACAGAACAGAATTTTTCGGGTCATAAAAAGTTGTAATTGGTGCCTTTCATGGTGAAGATGCCTCTTTTAAGCGACAGGGCTATGGGGGGGGGGGGGGGGGGGACAGGGTTGACAGTATGACTCATCTCTGAGTGTCCCAGGAGCAGAGTTTAATAGCTGCATGTTTTTGGACCATAGTCCTCGGTCTCTGGCGTCACTCCTGATTGAGAAAACAGGACATTGCATCAGTACACCCCCCATGGACGGAGAAAATTAGTCCTTTTTATCCTTAATTTTCACTGTAATCCTCATTAAGAGCTTGTATTCATGGGAGCAGTAAACACTCTTAAATCTGCTGGTATAAACACCCAGGAGTGTATGCACATAAAGTTTGGGTGTGTACACGCACCCAATAGAAGGGACTAATCCATGTTCTTGCAGAGAGTATGGTGCCCAGACATCCCAGTTTTCCACCGACAGTCCCTGTTTTCGGTGGCCTGTCCCCGGCTGGAGCTGTCCCCAGAAGTGTCTCCATTTTAAACCGTGTGTTAAAAACAGGCTGCAAAGTGAAATAATGTTTTATGTGGCAAGAAAAATCAGGCAGCAGAGCCTGCTGGTTTATGTCTGATCACGCTGTACTTGTTCTGGCCAACAGAGGGCGCTCATATTGCTCTTCGTCTTCTACTAACTTCTTGGTCGTGCTAGTTTCATAGACAACTGCTGTGGAAAACTCTGCTGTGGTTTTCTAACAAGGTTTACAAAGTTACTTAATTAGTGCCCAATTTTATATGTTGGACTGCACCATAGTTTATTACAGTACAACAGTTACTAAGGTCAAAACACATGAAACCAGAAATGTCCACCATTTTTTTTAAATAGGTAATAAAATCGTACATTTTAATGATTTATTAACCACCAAACTGGAAATGTCCCCTGTTCACTTTAGCTAAGAACAAATATAAAGCAATAGCAAGCAGCCTGTTAGCTTAGCTTAGCTCAAAGACTAGAAAACGTTGGAAACAGCTAGCCAAAGGTAACAAAATCTACCCTCGACCACCTCTAAACTTCACTAATTAACACATTATATCTTGTTTGTTAAATCCATACAAATACTGAAATGTGGAAATGACAGATTGGGGTTTTACCGGGATTAGGCTATATGCTTGACTTTTCCTTGAGCGGGAGTAGTAACTTCCTGGAGTTTTTGCTGATTGCCTGGCGGCCTTGCAGTGGTGGCAACACTACAAATAAGATACAGATGTGAATTAGTTATCTGTAAACGCACAATGTGTAAGTTCTGCCACAAGGAGTCTCTCACATTTGAGACAATAACAAAAGACATAGTTTGATGAGATCTGAAGTAGCGTGGGATAATGGGAGTTGTTTTCTTCATCGTTAAACAACCCTCACTGCAGAGGAGTCATGTTCACAGGCGAGATAATGTATTAAGTTTTATTAGGCAGATCATGTGGTGGCTTGCACGTGATGTGTGATCAACGGAGCTGTAGCTTGTCCGCAGCTAATTTCAAATATTACTGGAACAAACAGCCTAATTTTTTTTGTGCACATTAATGACTGTATGCTGAAGGACCTCTGTGATTCACAATTTACCAAAAACATTGAAGAACCTTTTTTTGTGGCTCCATGCTGGCAAAAGCCGTGGAGACAGACACTATGTTTTCAGGTCATCCCATTCTCTTGAATGTGATACTGAATCTCAAGAACGTTTGAGGGAATTTCTTCAAATTTGGTACAAACGTCCACTTGGACTCAAAGGTCATTGTGACCTCAGAAAGCATGTTTTTGGCTATAACTCAAACTATCAAAATGTTGGGGATTACAAAGTCAAATAGCCTTTTCAGGTTGCCTGGCAGAGGTCTGCACTTTGAGTGACCTCTTTAGTTGACCGTGTGTTCACTATCAGCAATCAACTGTCCTGGACCAAAAGCCCATTTGTCCAACAGCTTGTTATCCCAAAAACAAAAGCCCACTGCTCCAAAGGCCTATAGTTCTAAAATATACACTCTGACTCTGCCTTTAATATCATAGCACATTTTAACATGCAAACATCAGATTACTTTCTACAGGTGGGGTTGCCTCCTGTCCTGTGTAGTACAAGATTGTCCTGTACTGAAAAATAAAATGCCCTGTCATTTAGCCTACTGAATCAATACAGGGCTCAATTTTTCCCATATGTTCTTGCACACCCTACTCTCATGCATAACACAGTGTTTTCACATGCACGTGCGAAATAATAAAACCAAAATAGTTTCATGAGACATAGTGGAGATGACAGGCAAGTTGTCACTCAACATCATTGTTGCCCCCTTGGTTTTTTTTAATGCCGACAAATACCTTTAGCTCAAGTCAACCTGTAAAGAAGAGAGAAGCTGTCCAAATACAGATCTAAATAGCAGACAGACCACAAGTAGATCAGTCCTGTCAGTGGGGCGGGAGTTTTTCTCACCTATGGTGGACTGTCTGACCTGGAGCGAGTGTAAGGACAGAGGCCCAGAGTGGACGTTTGTATCATAAGTAACCAATGCAGCTGTTTATTGAAAGCGGCAAAAGACTTTGAAATTGCTGCATAAAAAGCATAAATTGATGCATAAAAATTCACCAGAATGCAGGAAATAAAATGTCTGACACTCATCATCTCACAGGGGAAGGGACAGCAAGACCAAGTGACCTTTGTCATCACGGGAACAATAAGTACATGGTTAACGTGGTGCAGTCGCAGTTTGGTGTTACTGTATGTTTAGGTACCACAAATGAAAAGGAGGAAAAGATCATGGTTTAAGTATATTAGTTACATCACTTCAGAGCAATGGGCCTTTGTAGAAATGGGCGTTTGTTTGTGAGTTAACAGGCTGTCAGATAAATGGGCTTTCTGTACAATGGGACATTTTTCAGACTAAGTGGGTTTTGGAACAACAGGCAGCACCTACAGTTCTGGCTGTGAGCTAACTATCTCTTGGCTATAGCCTCTTATTTCACATACAGTTAAGAGAGTGGCATCAATCCTCTCTCTAACTCTCAGCAGGAAAGCGAATAATGGTATTTAAAAAATGCTGAACAATTGTGAAGCCTACCAGTGAAGTAATACCTCAATGAAACACAACTGCCCTGCAATAAATACGAGCCTGCTTTTTGTAGTTTATAATATTTCATACACATTGGTGTTGATTCAACTTTCAGGGCACTAGTTTTTGATACTGAACTGTAATATATAATAAGGTGTTCATGTTATTTTGTCCACCCCCTGTGTCTGAACACACACAGATTTATTCGGGGTCTGTCCCCTGCGGGGCACAGTGGATAGTATTTTTGGCTTAAGCCATCCATCCAGGCTGGTCTAGCCGCCCACTTATCTCCCCTCCACATGTGATTTACGCAGAGTCGGTGTCCCCCCACACAAATCTGACCATCTTAGGGATGGAAAACATTCCCTGCCGAGTTTTCCCGCCAGGGGTTCGCCGCCACCATCTGTAAGAGACACTCAGCACAGATGTAGAGACCCATAAACACACTCCATGCAAATAGACACATAGAGAAATATACTTATATACACACTACTCCAGTATTAATGTGATTCATTTATTCTAAGGTATCAGTTCAGATAAATAAACACCTTCTTTACAAAAGGACAGAAGAAGAGGAGGATGACAGAGTAAGGAGTTGTCAACAAAGATACAGTAGATGAAAAGATGGCAGTGATGGAAAAGAGAGCACAGAGCTTAACCATTGACTTTTGTTGACATTGGCTTTGCTTTGTCATTGTTTGGGGTTCCACAGACCCCACACTTCTGTATGTGTAAAAACAAGACTAAGAGTCTACAGCTATGTTAGCGGCTCTGTAAGGCTGCACTTTGGTACACCAGTGCTTTGAGCTAAATGCTAACATCAGCATAGTAAGCATAAAAAGATGGCCACACAATGATAGTGCAGGTTTGATAATGTTTAACATGTTCACTATAATAGTTTGGCCAGTTATCGTGCCAACATTTGTTTGTTATCATGCTAACATTTGCTAATTAGCCCCAAACACAAAGTACAGCTGATAGGAATTTCATTAGTTTTGCAGGTGTTTGGTCAAAGTCCTGGACAAACTGGAATTTTGGCCTGATTATGGTGCAAGATGACAAGTAAGAGGATCACCAAAGTTATTAAAATTCATCCTGAAGGCAACATGAATGTCTGGACAAAATTTGGTGCCAATACATCTAAAACATGTTAAGCTATTTCCCTCAAAACTAGGGTTGCTCGATGTCTCCCTATATGGAATGTAACGATGTCCATCGTGAAACACCACGATGGACAATGATATCGTAACTTAGTTGTGTTCAGCCTCGGTAGCTTAAAAAAAAGTTAAGACCACCTAGCTATACTGAGGAAGCTAAGCTTAGAAAGCAATAGCTCGAACTGAATAAAAATCAAAAGAAAGCAATGCTGCCAACAATGTAACCGAGGGTCTTTGACAAGTTGAATAAGAAAATAATAAATGGGACATGAAGTTTCAAGCGCAATGATCGGCAGCAACAGCTTCTTTTTATTTTCTACCACATGTCAAAAACAGAACATCACGGCACTACTGCAAATACAGAGGGCTGACCCACAATGTCATGGTGGTAGAGGGCTCAGTGGTTGATGACTGTTAGCCATCTGCGATGGACATTGGCCAAATCCTACTGGAGACCCTTAAAACTTTGACCTGCTGATGATGCTCCATGAAAATTCAAGACATAACAAAGGATTCATCCTCTGGGAACCATGAATGTCTGTACAAAATATGGCAATTAATCTAATAGTTGGTGGTTAATTTAAGTCTGAATCAAAGTGGTGGACCAATGGATTGACCAACCAACACTGCCATAGTAGTGGTGTGGCTAATAATGATATAATTTTCAAAAATCAACCAATTTTTCCTTCAAATACTTCTTTTTTCTGACCTAATTAAAGCCCAACATGTAGACAAGTTTTGGAGTTTTGCCTTTGCCAGAGACTGAGCTTGCACATTTGATGAAGGAGACCAAATACAAAAAATTATCTTAAAGGTGCAGCATGTAAGATTTATTGGGAGGATATGGCAAAAATTGAGAGTAATATTCATATATATATGTTTTCATGAGTGTATTATCACCAGAAAATAACAATTGCTGTCTTTTTCATGAGCTCAGAATGACACATTTGTATCTATAGAGGAAGCAGGTTCTCCTCCATGGAGGACGTCATGCTGCACCACCGTGTTTCTACTGTAGCCCAGAAGGGACAAACCAAACACTGGCTCTAAATAGGGCCAAACGTTTTGCATGAGTTTCACAGCCACTGTTGGTTCTCCTACATTCTGAAGTGGAGAGTGACACAAAGTGTTTGGAATGTGTAAGCTCGCCAGGAAATGCCTCAAAATCCTACATACTGGTCCTTTAAAATAATGTTATTAAACCAAATAAGATTTTTTTTTTTGTTGTTTTATATGTGATATGGTCTATGCATGATCAAATATATTCCATTTGTTTGCCGAAAAGTCATTCACGGACAGAGAAATGTACAGTATATTACACTGCACTATGTAATGTTTGGTGTCAAAACTCCCTCGTATGAACAATAAAACTACAATAACAGGAATCCCAGCACACTTATTTGGGATTTTGGAGGGGCAGTCCTGTGTAAAAGGTATTGTTATCAAGACACAGAGCATATAAAAATGCATTTAACGACTTTATACAGCTGGGGTCTCTGACCCCAAACAGAAGTAGTGCGTCATTTTCTGCAGCTTCTGAAACATGTCATCAGTTTAAAATCATTTATGAGCGATTCTCATAAAATTAGGAAAAGTCATGAGGTATCGAAGTGATAAAACAAATATTAAGTGTGTTTTTTGAGCTGTTCTCCAGCATGACAAAGCTTCACTGAATCATCCCTCCTGGTGTTTGCTAGAATCCAAGTTTTGATCTCAGCCTGTGCTTGAAATCCAAGAGAGAAGAAGTGTGAGCTGCTGGCCAAAGCATGAGGAAACGGCCGAGGAATGGAGAGCAAAACGAGACCAACACTGGAGGAAAAGTCGCGTTTTGAAGTTGGCCAACAGAAAAGTTTTGATTCAAGTCTCCCACATCTGTCTGCTGCTGCTGCCTCGTGCAAGAATCCTGGAATCCCCCACCCCCTCATCATCACCGTGTCACACACATACACACACACACACACACACACACACACACACACACACACACACACACACACCACGCGCGCACACACACAAATGCAGACTCGATTCCAATCCACCGGCACAGGGCATGAAAACAAACATTTTCAAGGAAGTTCTTAAGCCAAGTGGCAGATAAGCATGGCTGCTAACTGAACATGAACATGCACACACACACACAAACACACACACACACACATAGAGTCATACACTTGGAGCAGAAGCTAATAGCATGAACTGACACTGACCTAGTTTCCAAAGGGGCAATGATAAAGAGAGAGTGGAAAGATGAAGATTTGGACGAGGTAAAGAAACTCCAGGGCATGTTGCGCTTGAGGACACAGTGTGTTGTGCGTGTGAGTGTGTGTGTTTCCGTTCAGAGAGGCCTGCCAACAGTCCACACACACCCGTCGGTCACACTTTATTTTACGGTACACTAATAAGATGAAAAAAAAAAAAGACTTTGAATCAAAGTAGACAAAACTGGAAATAGTATGTTCTTTATTAGACAGTATTAGACCCTTAATTTGACTGTCTGAGAGGCTAATTAGGGACACATTACAATATAACTGCACTGCGAACTAAAGTGTATTATCTCCCACTGTTCGGCACTTATTAAACTTTATTAGTGGGTAAACAAGGACACATTACAACAGAAAAGTACTGTAAAGTAAAGTGGAACATCTCCCACTATTAGATCCTATATTAGACTTTATTATAGGGTAATTAGGGACACATTACCTGGTAGATCTGGGTCATATATTGCTTTAAAATGGAGGAATGGCCGCTGTGTGGAGTTTAATTTAGTTTACAGTACTGTTCAGTTGGAATATGTGCCAAATTATCCTCTAATAAAGTCTAATCAGGGTCTAATAGTGGGAAATAATACACTTTAGTTTACAGTGCAGTTCTGTTGTAATGTTGTAAAGTCTAATAAAGATCTAATAATGTCTATTAAAGAACCTATCTCTAGTTTTTGCCTAATTTGATATAAAATATGGCTTGTTACGTATAGTGTACTTTAAAGTGAAGTGCGACCCACCCATCAGAGCTTCAGAGAGGGGCCGTCATGCTAAGCCGGGGTAGAGGGCTGAGGCCTGGGAGTGGAGGGAGGTAAAAGCTCACTGCTGCGGAGTGAGGCGATCACTGTGGGGGTTACACACACACTCATCTATTCTGCACCGACTCCGGCCAACAGCAACTCACTGTATACTCATTTAACAGAGGCTCCTGGCTCGCTCCGCTCTGCAAGCATGCCCTCACTGGTTCCTGACTTGTGGAAACAGGAAACAGAACCAGGCACAAAAACAAGGCCGTTTTCTTTGTTTGTGTGCATTTGTTTGCAAAGCTCACATGACTCACATGTCTCCTCCTCTGCCCTGTCCCTGGAGGAACATACATGTAGATTTTGGCATGCCAGTAAGTGCTGCAACACGGCTCAGTCAGTGGCCAAGTCTTGTTTTGTTTCCTCCCAGATTTGAACTCTGTGTGACTCTGATAACATTGAAACGAGGAACAATTTCATGCTCTCGTACTCTGGGCGCTTTTTATGACTTTAATTGTTCCATTAAGGCGCTTCAGGGTCTGGGAATGCTTTGTCATATGCACAATGTGTGTGTGTGTTCGTGAGTGTGTGAAAGTGTGTGTGTGTTAAATGTTAATGCCCTCAGGCTCATCAGCACTCAAGTTTATTCTATGAAAGAATTCAAAGAGTTCAGGCTTTTTAATGCCTCTGGATGTGAACCAAAGCCACAGAACTTGCAGATTAAACTGAATGTTTATCATTTCCTGTTTCTGAGTCATGTCATGTCACTGGCTCGGTTCAAGGAATGCACACACATGCACTAACACATGTACACACAACATGTGGCCGCATAGATTAATATAATGTGTCCACTGCACTTTCAGCTGCAGACTTTTAATTTCTCAGAGCTTCTAACAATCAACCTGCTGACCTATTTATGTTGAACTGATCACTCAGTGTCTCATCATGAAGAACTCATGTAATGATGTCTGAGTTTATTACGGGTGCTGATGACTTTATCAGTGATGTTTTTAATCAGATTATCATGAAATGAGTTGCAGCTGACCACAGTGGCCATTTAGTGGAAGCTACTGGACATTATGCAGAGAGTTTGGTCCTTGGTTTACATCTGGGTTTCTCAAAGTGCAGCTTGTGGGCCAGTGGAAACCCTCAGAAACATTTTGTGCGGCCTGTGCAGAACGTGACATGACATGCATGCATTATATTTTAATCATCCATGGTCCATTTCTACACTTTCACTTTAAATAGCCTACATTTACTGTAATACACTACTCGGCTACTGCATCAAGCAGCACCTCCCTAACAAGCATCTGTCAGGGCAGGAATGACAACTTGTAGAAACTACTGGTTGCATGGAAACTAGCTGTACCTTGTGGGTGTCGTAGGAATTATGTTCTGTCATCAGTGCTAGTGCTGTGTTTTGGTGGACAACTTTACAGTCTAATGGAAAACACACCACAGGAAAATGCTGTGTGGGTGAGGAGAAAATGAGTTTTCAGAAAAAAATGGATCAACTCTTACTTTGTCAGACTTCAGGGGACAGATTAAGTGGTCTGCCTTATCTGAAAACAGGTGAATTTGGTGCTCAAGGAATTTTAATCTTAAATGACATCATGAGACTGACACAAATCCTCCGACAGGCTGACAACCTCTGCTTTACATGATTACAAGACTTAAAGAGTGATTATAGATATTGTAACTATTGCTAACGATTGTCTTCATTATCGATTAATCATATGTTCATTTTCTCAACTATCTAATCTTTTGGTCTAAAAAATGTCAGAAAATAGAAAAAATGTTCTTCAAGACATTCTTTCTCCTCCAATTGTAAGACTTTTGTAAGTGGTGTAATAGGAGGTGGACAGAAATTAAAAATCACTAAAAAAAAAAAAAAGATTTAATGACTTAATGCAAATCCAACAGAGTTCACCCCAAAATCAAAAATACATTTTTTTCTTCTGACTTGATCGTTGTATAGCTCAAAACAGTGTGCATCTACTCACAGATGAGAGGCCCATGCTCATGACAGTGCAGGATGTGAACATTATTGGCGTCCTCCTCAGCTGAGCTGCAACGTTAGCACCGCTAAGCTAGTGCAACTCAGTAGAAAGATAGCAGTTTCTACATGAAACTGCTCACACAACCAAAGTCTGTAGATTATCTTGACTAAATGGGTCATGATTTCTGGAAAATTTATTTATTTCATTTTTTATGCTTTGAGCTAAGCAAGCCTAATGCCATGTAGCCTGATTATATCTGAGAGAAGGCAGACATCTTTACAGCTGATATCTCCAAAACAAAAACAACTCACACCAAAACAATCTAAATGGATAAATGGAACTACAGGTAAAAGGAAAAATATGCATTTTTGATTTGGGGGTTGAACTGTCCTTTTAACCTTTCAATGCTCTGTGTTCAGTGCTAAAAAAAAATCTGATTTTTAACTTCTGTCCTCCTCTAAGCTCCTAATACACAGATTACAAAACTCTTAGGGGGAAACAATTGTATTGTTGTGGCTGATGTTAAGTGAAATATTGACAGTGATCTCTTTGAGCTCATCTGAATTTATTGCATTGCTTTATTTATTGGGTTTCATAAATTCACATTAAACCAGAAGGAACTCTGTTTCTCTTTTCCTTTTCCTGAACAATAAAACTGGATTATCTGTAGACAAACAAACATTAGCACTGTGTAAATAACCCAATCATCCCGATTGTCAGTATTGATTTTATAGGTGCAACATAAGCTGACTCCCTTATGAAAGTAGTCTAACAAATGATTTTCTCAACTTTCAGAGAGAATCCTGACCCAGATGATATTCCTCCAAAAAGCATTCATACAGTAACACCAGCTCTTCCTCCAGCTGCCGCTCTGACACTAATGAGGGGTCAGAGGTCAAACAGTGACCTCACAGGTTTAACAACAACACGTGACCGTCAGCAGGCCTCACGAGTCTTTAAAGAATGGCATCACACACGAGGTCATCACTGCTCCTGGTGAGCTGTTTCGGGCGAGGTCGGTGTGACTCAGAGGAAATCCACAGGGACGTAATACAAGCAGGAAAATAACTCGGTTGAGAAATCTCTTAATTTCACACTTATGACAGCTTTCATTTAAATAGATGAGAGATTTTCAGTTTTCTGCGAGAGACACTTTCAGTTTTTGTTTGTTTACTGATGGATAAATGAATATCATTATCTCGTGTTTAGGAAAGAGCACAGATGACATGTCAACTTCTTCATTTCCTGCAACAAACCAGCTCTCGTTTTGACACCCCAAAAGCTGGGGATTGTGGGAATTTAAAAAGCAGAGAGTACATGTGACAGAATTATCTGAACAGAGAGGCTCTAAGTGTTGTTTTTCTTCAGATATCCTATCAGTGTTTATCTTTTGTTTGTATCAGTCTGTAGCAGAGCTGCTTCTTTCTCCATCAGCTGCCAGTGGTTCCCTCCTGATCTCAGCCTAACAAGCTGTGCTGAGGGTGATTAATGTGGGCGAGACCCTCCGAGCCTCTCGGAGGACGATGAGGGCCACAGCCCCAAAGCAGTTGACTGCATACTTTCAGCGCGCAGTCATCTTTTACTTCACCAAAATCTGCAAGTGACAGGCTGCTGAAAACTGAGGGAGAAGTGCTGCAGCAATCATTACAGGCTGTTTACTACCAGTCATTTTCACTGCTCTCACTGAGACACATCTGGCTCAAGAACGCTGGAATAACCAAAGAAATGTAGTGAAAAATCAGTAGTGTGAGCATATATGTTTGTATTTTCTGTATTCCATCATGAACATGTTATATATAAGATTATGGAAAAATGCAATGACCATATAAACAAATGGAGAGTTTTAGAAATACAGCCAGAGTATCTGACCAGTCCAGGAAACAAAAGGACAACGAGCTCTTGTACAGACTGATAGCACCATCTTGTGGCTTCAAAAATCCAAGCAGATAAAAACGTTTATTACTTGACTCCCACAGTGATTATTTTTCCAGCTCAGTTTGCTCAAATTAAGAGCCTTAGTTTACAAAAGAAGAACAAAACTCTTCAGTTAGTAATGATGAGTATGTGAAAATAGAAAAAATTAGACAATCAGATAATTCTTTGCATTACAAACCAGGAATTAAAGATCATTTTGAAATCGTAACATTTTCTGAAGGTGTCAAAATTCAATTCAAACTAAAAGGAATGAAGTTTCTTTTTTTGTTAGTGTTTGTTATTTGTGTGTTTGCTCTTTTCTCTTCATCCCTCCTGATATCTATATTTTATTTATTTATTTTTCTTTTACCTTTTACACTTGTCTTTCTTTGTTTAACAGCATTCAGAATGGAAAGGCTAAGGACAAATTTCATTGTACAAGCTGGCACTGTTTTGGGGGAGGGCCAACAGGGGCCAGTGCTGAGGTTGGACCCCCCATGTGGCCCAACCTCCAAGAGTCTACAATAATAATAAAATTATCACTTTCTTGCAATGATATGGCACTGAAACCATGTTACTGAAACAAATAATAACTGAAACTGTAAGGTATTGAAATAAATACCAATCATGGTCCTTTATGTGGCTTTTTGTACACTATTACTTTATATAATGAGCAATGTCATGATCTTTGTGTCTTTTGTCCTGGAATTGAACATCCCCCTCAAAACAACTGGCCCTTCCTCTTTGATTACTGACAGATCTGCTGCTGTTTTGTCATGTGATGGCGTCCTGTACTTATCTTTTCGCTTTAGGCTGAACACTTAAGTCCAAAGAGTGTGTTTATTTTTATAATGCAAGGTGTTCAGCCGCACAATAAATATTTTTTGGTCTCACATGGTCAAAAATTCATAATTAAAAGTCAAGACTTTATTCAAGACTTTGTCTGCTCATTGCTGCTCTGTGTGTATTATGGTCAGTATTGTTTAGCTGTGTCCTGTTGCTTTGTGTTGCTTGCGTGGCTATTTGTGCTAAAATGCTGTTTGTTGTTGCTGTGTTTTTGTATTGATCTTTTGCCGTTTCCTGTTGCTCTACGTGGCTTTTGTTCTGTCTTGGGAGCTCTTGTTTTGTTGCTGTTGTTGTCTCTATGGCCTCTCGTTGTCTTCGTTCTAGAATTTTTTAACATTTGATAAGTTTCAAAACGTCTCAGCAAAGAACTTTATGTTGAAAATCAGCCAGCTGGCTGACATATTTGCACAAATGTTGATTAGTGTTTGTTGTCCTTAAAAAGAAATAAATGATAAGAATTCCAGGAGTAGAGCTTGGCGGTGCACATGTAATTATCATGAGTGAGCTAAATCTCTAAAGCAAAGTCCCTCTACACTATGTTTCCTGGAGCAGCCATAACCTGCAGCTTTTAACTGAATCCAAAAAGTCCAGCTGGTCATTTTTCGGGCTGACATCATCTCTTTTCCTGTGTGTGATTCAGTCAAACACCTGATGTGATGATGATTTGATCAGAAAACCTCAAGCCTCATGGGCCTCTACTGACGAGGTTCAAGAATCCTGCTTCAGTTGTCCTTGATTATTTGTATGACGTTTCTACTGTTGCTGTTATTAAGCTGAACTTAAACATGCAGCTCAAACAATGTCATTTTCATTTGGCTACATGACTCTTTCATATATTGTGCAGAACTCAGGTTAAGTGTCCAGTCTACTCTCTGCAGTTAATCATGTGTGCGTTTGTGTGTGCTGGTCTCCAGAAAAACTTACCATGACTCCGTGTTCCAAGATTAACTCTTCCTTTTCTTTCTGCAGCACATGGCATTGAGCTCTTTGATTGGCTGTTAAACACCACAGGAAACAGTAAAGACACCTGGGACTCCACCAAAATAAGACAACAAATTACATCACTTTAATGTCTCGGCTACACGTATAAAAATAAAACTTAAAAACTTTTTTTGTATTGTTTATTATTGTTTATTTTTACTAACTAATCTTCCCATTTCTTTCCTGTCATTTAAACTGCATCTAATTAATGTACATGTGCAGTTTGCTTGCTGAAATCATTAAATTTGGAGGACAGGCCAGTTCTAATTGATGAGCTCTGGCAGCTCCCTGGAATCTGTACATTAAATAGCAGTTTGCACTTTTTATACTGTTAAGATAAAGTAGCCATTCAGCACATTACTGGAAATGAAAAATGCAACATCTTCAGAATAATATCAATGCCCTCACTGCCTGTGTGCTATCACAAATTAACATTTTCCCAGAAGTATTAAATATATAAGTTAATAAATTCATTTTATTAGCAGAAATTAAATCCAGATAATGTATGTATTCTGGATCTACTCCTCCTCATGGAATAGCCAGATTTTGTACTCTGATATTAATTGTATCCCACTATTTTTTGTAATATTTACATTAAATTTGGTGCACTAGAATTATAGCTGCTGTTGCTTATAATTGTCAACTTTTTTTTAAGTGTTTTTGTATCAGAGGATGTGAAACTGTTGCAGCCGCCCTCTGCTAATCAAGCACAGAGCGAATCTGCATGGTTTGATCCTTTTATTTGTTTTTAATAAAGTATCTTGGTGTGCACTGGAACTTTGATTTTTATCGTTTACTGTGTTTTTTTTTTTTCCTGCTCCAGCTGGAACCCAGGAGAGAAGCACTGCTGAATCACTTCAGAATGATATTAATGCCTTCATTGTCCGTGCATTACAACAAAACTGATGTTCTGCCAGCATCATTAAAAAAGTTAATCAGTGTTATTACTTTTATTTCATCAGTAGAAAATGTTTGAAAGGTTTTTGTTGGGTTTGTTGTGTATTGAGAAGCTGGTTTAAAACCAGATAATTACAATAAAAAACGGGTTAAAACTGTGTCGTGAGCACAATGGCACTTGAATTCCATTTTCTCAATTTAATAATTATGTGTTCTGTTGTAATGTGATGTGAAGAATTGTTACGAGGTGTCTTGAAGTGAGTTGTGTTGTGTCCACAGGTGCGGGAAGTAATAAAATTGTTGGAGGTTTAACAAAGAAAGAAATTACAAAGTGTAAAAGAAATGAGGATGTATTTGATTACACTTTAGGGGAACAAAGATTATGCATATTTTTCAGCTTATCTGAGACTAAACTCAAATCTGTTTCTGTTTACAAAGAACATTTGAATTCCACATTCAGAATGTAACAAATAAGTTGGATGAAAAGTTATTCTGAAGAGTCAAGCCTGGGAAATGAGGACACAAAACAATAACAAATCAAAATAAATGAAGACAGGACAAATTTAGCCTGTTAAAAAAAAACAAAAAAAAGATTCTGAAGGTCTGCCAACATTCTGGTAATTTCCTCCCGACACCAGTGATTGTGCTTAAACATTGAGTAAACACCAGAAGATTCAGCCTGAGACACGGAGACGGAGACGGAGACGGAGGCAGGATGTTCTGCAGGCCAGCAGCTGCTCTCGACACGAGGCTCAGTGTGCACGAGTGTGGGAATTTATTTTTACGAAAAATCAAACAATTCACTGCATATATACAGTATGTGTATATGTGTGACCAAATAATAAAATATTCTGTGAACTGGTGTCTCACATGTTGATGGGAGTTGGTTGATTTAAAGGGACAGTTCACCCAAAAGTTAAAAATACATATTTTTCCTCTTACTCGTGGTGCTATTTATCCATCTAGATTGTTTTGCTGTAGCTGTAGAAATGTCTTGCATACTTGCCAACGCTCCCAGTTCTCCCAGGAGCCACCTCTTTTTCTTTGCCATCTCCCAGTTTCCTCCCAGGGTCACAGTTCTCTCATATTTCTCACAGTTTATGCCAACTTTTTATACCTTTTTTCCCTTTTCATTAGCACAACCAGTACAAAGAGAGTCACTCCTGCCAATTTTCAGTTCTCCTGCTCGACCATACTGAAATTATTAGCATCATTATTATTTTTATTTATTTATTTATTTGTTTATTTATTTATTTTTATTCTCTCTTTTAATTTAAAACCAACTATTTTGCATTGTTTGTTTGTTTGTTTTGGATGATTTTTTCCCCCCATTAGTCATAATTACTATCATTTCATCCTGTCCCTGCTGTTTGCGTTCTTGTTTAGGGGTGTTTGCTAAATGATGAAAAACATTTATGAAATATTAATTTTCTGTGTTATTGTAATCCATGTAATCCAGAATGTAGGAAACAAAGTCTCTGAAACTCAATTTTTTTGTTTTGAAATCTTCCCTATTTTTGAAGACTCGAGGCTGGTATTTACAGTATTGTTTTCTGGAAAGACACATTGCCATTGAGTGCCACTGAAATTAGCATGAAATACTAAGATTTAACTCCTATTCATGTCATATTTGTTTCTGCCTACTTCATGTAACTGGGTTAGTTAAAAAATAAATATCTCAGAACTGGCAGTCTCCTCATTCTCTGTCCTGGAATCACCTGTTACAGTTTCTGTTGGACATCGTAAATGGAGTTGTCAGTGGCAAAAGTATGCATTGCACCATGAAATCTGCTTAGTTACTTTTGAGTCCTGAGTACAAGTTGAATTAATATCCAAACCCTTTCATCTGCATTTTAGTATCCAATCAGGAGATCTGATCACAAACTATCCTGCTGAAAAGCTTTAAAACACTGTGAGTTCTTCCCTCACAGAGACAGACAGAGATAATAATCTGTTTAATCTGTAACCAATCGGTGTCTGTGTATTGTTTTGTATCCTGAGCGCTCGCAATCTCCACGACAGCACCACAAACAGAGTGTCATCTAGTCCCATTACACTGGAGAGAAGGCAGACGTCTCTACGACTGACATCTCCAAAACTCAGCAACTCACACAAAATGAAATGAAATATTTTTCATTTGGTGGTGAACTGTCCCTTTAACAGTTTCAAGAAACTAAAAGTGCTGAAGGGTTTATAATGTTTTTTACTTGTGCACATTGAGCCTCAACGCTTTAAAAAAAAACTGTCAAGAACTGCTGCTGAAGGCTAATGCATGAGTGTGACAGTCAGTAAACGTGTGTGTTAGTGTCTCTGTAGGACTGGCTGTTTCAGACACAGCTCGCTGCTTCCGACACGATGGGCATCTGGTTCTCCATGTGGAAACGCACCAGGTGACCAATGCTCAGGAACACCTGATCACGGGTCCGCACCTGGTCACACAAAAACACAGACCACACAGGGTTAAATGATATGATCGGCTGGCGTCCTCCTCTCCCCTGCAGGTGTGATGTGTGAAATCGCAGCTCTACCTGTCCGTGTGGGTCGACCAGCAGCAGGTGGCGCACGGTGGCTCCCTCCATCCCACTGAGGACGTACTGACCAGAGGCAGAGCTGCTCTCTCTGACCAGGAAATCCCCGCTGCAGCTGAGGAGGGACTCCGCCTGCTGTCTGCCTAACCTGAGAGAGAAGAACACAAAATTACAGGGAGATGAACGTGAGCGGACGAGTTGTTAAAGTCAGGTACAGAGATGTTTATGACCTACCTGCCGTGGAACCAGCCCTCCTCCTGGATCAGATCCGGGATCTCACAGAGAGGAGTGCACCGATCATCACTGACCTCAGATACGTCTGATGGAGATACAAAAGAACAAGAGTATAACAGTCAGGGGGGGGGGGGACCAGGGAGTGTTGTAACAGCGGGTTAGTTGTAACACTGTCAGGTCTCTGTGGGCAACACTGTGGATTTAACGACCAAAAATAGAGATAGTATGATTTTTTTCTTTTTTTTAAATCAAGTTTACTTTTTTTCCCCTTTGGTTTGACTTATACAACCTTAAATAACTAAAGTAGCAGTTTCTCTGGTTTAATATGATGCTTTGCATTGAATGCTACCTTTAAACCCTCATGGTAAAACAGTTAGCTATGTAACGGCCTCTCAGGGTGGGGATAGTTGTAACACTTGATTAAAATGATGAAGATTTCTGCATTGTGTGCATGAAACGCTTTGCAAGCTCGAAGCAAGTGTGGCTCAAGTGTGCACGTTGTCAGTTCTGGGCCCACAAAGCCTGCAGCCCAGGAGCAGCCATCTATATTTACACAACTGTGACAGCGATTTTTGTAAAATCTAATCTAATCTTACCCTAATACTACTTTTAAATCAGTTACATATTTAAAAACATTTGAACTTTAAAGTGACAGTTGAGGTGTTGTGATGGCTGCATTTTAATAGAGCAAACTGAGCGAATTATCTGAAGGAAAAAAAAATGGACTTAATCCAGCTGAGTTTCATAATAAATCTGAATGTTTGAGACACTGGCAGCTTCAGAAAAGAGTCCATGACTCAACTCAGTAGAAAAGTTGGAGTCAGTTGGAAAGTTGGAGCTGCTACCAAACATGGGATTAAGTGAAAAGTTTTCTGGCGCCACCCTTTCTTCTTCTATTGCACCAATAATGTGAAATACAAATAAGATTATGGGTTAATGAACTGCTGAAAGATGCAGCAGTGGTGGATTTATTCAGGGCTGTTGTCAGAGATTGTTTTTATACTGTTTTCAATTGTGGTTCAAATTAATATGACATTTTATTTTTATGATTTAAATGAGTTTTACTAAGCCAGATTTTAAATGTGCAGTAAACAAGGCTGGAGAAAGAGTTGAATATGTTCATCATCATCATCATCGTTGAAAATGTGTTTATCAAATATGATACTGCAGCTACATAAGACAATTTACTAGGTGAATCCCTTATCATTATTCTTTTGAATTTTAAGATGCAATCTGCATATTCCACCACTATCACAAATAACCAAGCTGTTTTTGTCAACCAAAATGTGAAATAAAAAGGTTCCTGTTTGAAAAAAAAGAAGCAATCAATTTAAAATCGATCAAAATGTGCCAAATTTTGCTAAAGCAATGAACAATACTTGTTTTTGTTTCTAAAATAAAAAAATACATATTCAGTGTGATCAATGAATTTTCATACATGCCCAACATATCAAATATGATAAAAATAAATAAATACATTTTAAAAAATCATATATCAGTCCCTCCATTAATTCATGGGCTGTTTTTTGGATTGTTACGGATTAAAATGCCTGATTTCTTGGCAGCTTTTCTAAGAAACTGCAGCGCATGTTGGTGTGTTTTTAGGCATTTTTTGGAATGACATTGTGGAACAAGTGAAATTTTTTTGTATGATTCACTAAAATTGATGGCAACTTGTTCCAGGGGGAACAAAACACAGCCTGTTCTGAGTGTTCTCAGTAACCTTACTAAAAAAGCTCAGGATTACAACAAATCTGACAAAATATACTTTATTTGTAGATGAAGAGGTCGACCTAGGTGGGATTCCACAAAGAGGCTAAATCTGTTTGGAGTTCAAACTCAGTCAAAACAGCACAAATTAATAAAACATAAAAGTGCACAGAGCACTGATGAATGTCAATAACACTGACAAAAATGTTCTTTTAAGTACCCATGGTAAAATAATAAAAATACAAGTGCAGAAAAATAGTGAATTATCAAACAAAATGAGAGACGTACGTGCATGACGTTCACATGGGGTAACTGCGATGACAGGTAGAACTCACAAGAAGCAACAATGATTGGTCAGATTTGCAGAAAAGCTGCAGAGTTTGGACGAAATCGCAAAGTCGTGCAGAATCACAAAACACTTGAATAACATCATGCTTAAAGCTTAAAGGAACTTTCGCCCAGTGGCGCCATAAATAAGCCACCTACACTTTCATAAGAATTTCTTAGCACAGATGGGATTAAATTTAAATGGTTTGATCATTTAAACTAATAATAGTTTTAAACCAGACCTTCAAACACACATAGCCACAAAGAAACCCTCAATACTGTAGTTACATACATACATGCAGACATATTTTAACTTGTGTTGGGAGTGTATTGATGGTTTTTACCTGCAGGTGGAGCTGTAGTCTCTTCTGTGATGGAGCAGTTCTCATACAGTGAAACAGGCGGAGAAGAACAAACCTGCAACAGCATCAGATGAGTCACACAAGACAGAGATCTTTGCGTGTGTGTGTGTGTGTATGTGCATTTATATGGCCTAAAGGTTAGAGATGTGTGCTCATGACAGGAAAATCACTGACTCAATCCCCAGACCAGGACGATGATTCTGGGAAGTGAACGAGGGGTGTCTGTGACTTCCTTATTACCGACCACCAAGGGGCCTTTGACAAAGACGTTTAGAGCTCAACTGTTTCCGCTCACTAGCAGATGAAATTATGTTGCACAGGGAAGCTCCAGCATGTGTGAACATATGTGACCTGCAAACTCATCCTGAAAAACTCATCCTCAACTGAACAACTTAATCTGCTGAGGAAGGCCTTGAGATGTGGTTGAAAGCTTTGGAAACAAGTTGTTTTTTTCTGGTCAAACTTCTGTTTCAAAACTCAAAATAGAAATTCAAGCTGAACTGACTAAATCATGTTTGTGTTTTGGTGTCACTCTTACCTGCTGTGTGTCAGCATCTTGTTTGTTCTCCTCCCTTGTGAGCCGCAGGTCCTCTATTCCTCCAGCAGGTGGCGTCTTTCCTGGGATCATGTTGTAGTAGTCATGATGCCCGCTGACCTCACATGCCTGCTTGGTCTTCTGGTCTGTTATCGTCTCCTCTGGACTCCATTTGTGACTCAGGAGTCTCACTGATGACCTGCACACAGAGAGTTACACAATGTTCACCTCACTGACTCCACTGTGGAGAAGATGTGCCACAACTTCTACTAAATATAAAGCAAACACGTGCAGACAAAAACATACAAAGATGGAGACACAAACTCAAATCAAAAGCATAGATTCCTTTGAATTTGCTCAGCTTGAGGATATTAAAGTTGTACAAAAACATAGTGCTGCACACATATATGGCTGCAACTGATGATTATTTTCATCATTAATAGGCCTGCCAATTATTTTCTGATAAATCAATTATTTTGTCAAGAAAAATGTCAGATAATAGAGGAAAACTTGTATAACAATTTTCCAAAAGTCTAAACTGACATATTCAAATTTCATATTATTGGTAAAATTTTATACTAACTTTAATAATATTAGTAATGCTATAATTTGTATAATATAAAATAAAGAAATATATTTTTATATATTTATATCATAGCTGATACAAGACAATATCAATTTCATTAGTAAACTATTTTATTCTTGCTCAATAACAAAAACATCTCAATGTCAATTATCACACTTTGACTAATAATTAGTAAACTTTAATTATCATTTCATTGCTAGTCATTGAAGTTTAATTAACTATAATTGTACCATTGATTAATGATGGTTATTATAAATGATTACATGGCTTTGTTAAACACTCGATTCTGATTGGTCAGTTACATCATTCTAAGGTCTGTTATTTCTGTGTAGGAGACTGTTGCTGTGAACAACAGACCGTTGTTATGAACAACAGTCTGTTGCTATGGACACAGTTCTGATTAAAGACTAAGAAGAAGAATAAAATCATTGTTAAACCACTGTAATCATTTTAAAATTAATAGTTTGTATCAAATTGGTTTTTTTTGTACATAACCATGTAACAGGCAGGATAATGTACAGTGAGCAGGTCTGTATTGTGAAATAAAGTCATAAAATCATTTTAACATGTTACCATAGAAAAAAAACAAAGCTTGTTTATAGTGTCTCTACTTAAGATTCGTTGACTATTTGTCCATAAGACAAAAAAATATCAGATAGATATCTGAGAAGGTTGAACCAACAAATGTTTGCCATTTTTGCTTGAGAAATGACTCAAAGGATTACTCATCATCAAAATAGTTGTACCAGCAGCTTAATTTTCTGTCGATCAACTATTCAATTAATCAACTAACTAATTCAACTCTACACAGTCTCAAATGATAAGTAACCTAAGGATGAGGCCCCTCGGATCAAACTCTAAAACTATGCCCCAACACTGCTTTAATAAATTAATTTTTGGCCATTACAGTCCCGATCAGACAGGTGAAATAAACCACACATTGAAACAGGGCATGTAACAATTTGTAGTGTGCTGTCACATCAGTGAGGCGGCTACAGTCGACTGAAAGACAACCTGGGATTGGTGGAGACGAGTGACGGCGTGTGGTTGAGAAGTTGGCGGAAACGAGTCTCGAAGGCCTGACCGATGCTGTTGATGACCTCGCCGGCCCGACCCTGAGGACACTCCAGGATGTGACACGCTGATGGACAAAGAGAAGGAGGACATTTGAGTCTTTTTCCATAATAATGACAGTAAAAGACAAGCAGTGGTTCCCGACCTTTTCTTCCTTAAGGAACCTCTTCTGAGTGAACTCACAAGCCCTGACTAAGTGACCTGTTTTATGGATATGTCAAATTATATTCGGTGCATAACAATAACAGTAGAGAGCAACTGATCAAACTGTATAATTAACCAAAATAATGAACACAACAACTGCAAGAAGTTTGTATAAAACAAGCAATTTGGATGAATTTTGAGCATACAGGCCTGATTCCTGTGAATGTTGCACCAGACATGAGTTTTCCTGATATTTTAGAAACTTTGTATACTTACAAAATAATAATCAAAACTTTAAAAACAAGCATTTAATCATATTCTAACTGTTCATCACAGAAATGAATGAAACGCTGAGATACAGGCCCACTGTAAATTTTTTACAGAAGTTTTCTAATACCTTTAAAAATCAAGAAGGCTACGTGACCCTTCCCCCCCTCAAAGCTTTGGTGACCTCACAGGGGGCCGAGACCCCAGACTGGGAAAAGGTAATTTACACAATAAAATTTGCACCTTACCTCTTTGATTGAAAATGTCCTTTGCAACATAAGCGATGTAATCTGCCATGTCCTGTAAAGAAATTCAGAGAAAAATGATGAGCATAATGACTTAAAATATGTGTATTTATTTATTTATTTATTTATTTATTTATCATAGTTTAACAGCAGAACAAGTAGATAACGATCTGTCTATAGTTTGCTAACATTAGTTTACATTATCCACCATGAGCGACTGGTCACACCAGACAAAGAAGACTGCAGCAGCAAACCCCTCTGAGTCTTTTGAAGCGAGCAGTGATCTGTTTTAATTCTCATGACTTCATCTTTTCATTCGTACGAGGAAGAATGTGTTATTACTTCTTTCAAAAGTTACTTTTTCACTGATTTTAGATTGCCAATTTTACATCTGGCCAGTGACTACAGATGAAAACTGGCCTTTTGGCTGATTCTGGCACATTTAGAGTAATGTTTGTTAATATACTTTGTCCCAGCAAAAAGCTTTGCTTTAAGTCTGTGTATGTGATTTTGCTGGTCTTAATTTCTGTGACTGTGTTGATTTTTTTCCTGATTTTATCTGTTTTATTTGATTGGATTTCATTCACTGTACTTTTACAAGTTTTATTAATTTGCCAGGAAATTGTTTTTATGATCTGCTTGTTATGAAGTTCGCTGTCTTGTGTGAAGCACTTTGTAACGTAGCTTTAGAAAAGTGCTCTCTCCATATAAATATTATCATTATATTATTATCATGAGAACATAATAAATCTCTTGACATCTCTTGTTGTTGTGTAGATCAGTTTATAACCTGAACATCTGGAGGGTTTAAGTTTTGTAATCAGCCTTTTGATTCAAGACATTTAATCATTAAAAAAACACAGCAGACATCTTCAGTTCCTGGTCATCCGTGTGTTCTCTCTGTTTAATTAATTCACTCGGTATCAGTGGCTCTCTGATACAAACACAAGAGCAGAGTCAGCTGAATGTGTTTCACCATAAAGCCTCTGTGGCAGATTGATTTTAATTCCCCGCTATCTTCCATGTGTCCAGGCCAACTGAGCCGAGGCTTAGAGCACACGACAAGATCATTTTAGCTAATTAATTAAACAGCCAGCTATAATCCCAGCCGTAGCTTTGCCCGGGTTGCGTTTCACAGAGACAAACTACCCTCTTCTTCTTCCTCTCTAATCTTTGTCCAGTGCAAACTCTCAGAATCAAAACTGCAATGAAATATTACAGCATTTGTATTCACTGTTTGTTTGAGCTGAAAAAAAGGAGTGAATGGCTGCCAACCAAAACATAAAAAAGAGGATTTGACCTAGACAGCATAACTGACATGTCCCGCTGGCTGTTCAGACATTAACAGAGCTGCATTGATTTTTCTTTTTACATCCAGGCTGCAGGATTTTTTTTTTCCCAGTCAGGATGAATAACACAGATTCTGTCATATGGAAATAATGTGGGCATGCAGAGGAAGAGAGGGAAAATAGATAAACGTAATTAGTTCGACACAGACTTGGCGAGGTGTAAAGATGATGAAAGCACACGCCGGCTTTGATGGTTAAATTAAGTCACAAGAGAAGGATTTCATGATTTGTTGTTTATAGTAATGCATTACCCCCAGAAGTACACTTAAAAATACAAAGAGAGGCAAGAATTTAGCCCAAATCTGTCATATTGATCTTTGTTTTTAAAATGAATCTTTACATTTCACAGACTGATATTCCGCTAAAATACTCATTTATTTATTGTTAAGTTTAATTTTATTTGTGTGATCCAATCAGTGTGTTCAATCAGGTGAGGGTTCTCATGTTCCCATAAATAAGATGGTGTTGTGCAGTGTCACTTTAGTCTGATGAAGAGCAGTATCTCTTCAAACATGGACAAAAAAACTACTTTGGTGCATCAAATTAATGAAAATTGGGAACAAACAACTTTGGTGCATCAAATAAGTAGAAATTGGAGAAAAAAACTTCTGTGGTCCATTACTATAAGAGGACATTTGGGGAAAAACTACTTTGGTGCATAAAATAAATGGAATTTGGGGGGAAAAAAAAACTACTTTGGTGCGTTAAATAAGTAGAAATTGGAGAAAAAAACTTATGTGGTGCATTAAATCAGTGGAAATTTAGGGGAAAACTACTTTAGTTCATAAAATAAATGGAAATTTGAGAAAAAAAACTACTTTGGTGCATCAAATAAGTAGAAATTTGAGAAAAAACAACTTTGGTGCATCAAATAAATAGAAATTGGAGAAAAAAAAACTTCTCTAGTGCATGAAATAAATGGAAAATTGGAGAAAAAACTACTTTGGTGCATTAAAAAAATGTAAGTTGAAAATAACTACTGTGTACTGTGTGCATTCAATTAATGGAAATTAAAAAATACTTTGGTGCATTAATAAATGGAAAGTGGTGTAAAATCCTGTTACTCCAGATAACATATTTTTCATCACAACCAATAATATTTTGTACAGTTATTTGAATACATGCCTCAGAGGCTGTGAGCTCACTTGTGTTTTTGTACTGCTGTCATCTACAATCTCTCTTGAGGTCCCAACCCAATAACCCTGAATTATGAGGGTGTTTTCAAGTTGTAGGAAATTTTATGACCAGCTTTTATTCTTATGTTTGCATGTTAGAGCACAAGTGAGATTTGGTTGACCTCACACCACCAATTAAAAGCACAGAAGGTTCTAGAGAGCAGATGAACAAATGGCAGCAAACCAAGATTTAATTAGTTTAAATCGGTTTAAATGTGTGTGTGTTTGTGTGTGTGTGTGTGTGTGTGTGTGTGTGTGTGTGTGTGTGTGTGTGTTGTGTGTTTGTGGCCTGATCCGCCCATGTGCAACGTCTGAGAATATGAACGTACCGGGTCTCCTCCTGAGGCAAACGAGATGGCCTGCATGGGGTGATGGGCGATCCTCTGAGGGACAGAAGAGAGAAGGAAAACTTTTGACTCCCTGCCTCAGTAATTGACATGTGTGACAGTTATAATGTGATTAAGCGTGTTGAAGCCGCAACCTGCAGGGAGGAGGCAGCGATCAGAGTCACGCTGTCTGTGGAGACGACGAGGACGATCCTGCTGCCAGAAAACTGACGGTTGATTTGACCCAGGACAGCAGAGAGGCCCTTACACACAGGCTGAGGAGGACAAGCACATCACAGTCCAGTTACTGTATTTCTGTGTTGTTTGCACTTGCGTTTGTGTGTGTGTGTGCTGTTTTACCCTTTTAGTTTTCACTGCTGTCTTGGCTGACGTCCTCTCACACAGTCTGCTGATTGCCTCTCTGCACACACAAACACACAGATTATAAACATGTGCACATACGGACACACACCAAACACAGAGATACCTTTGTAAATCTGCTAACATGTGACTGGCATGTGAGAATATGAGAAGAAGAAAACAACATTACAAGAAGATCATCTGCAGTGAAATAAAATAACATTACAAAATAACATTAAATTAAAAAGTTGTACTATATGCAGTGGTTGAATGTAAAATATGTTTACTTAATTACAATTCTGAGGTACTTGTACCTTACTTGATTATTTCTATTTTATTTTATTCTATTTTAAACTACATTTCAGAGGGAAACATTCCACTTTTTAATCCACTACATTTTTTTAGAGCTATAGTTATTTGTAACTGAATATTTTTGATGCATTTCACATAAAATGCATGAATTGTTATAGAACGAGCTGTCCAACAGTCTCTAAAGTAGGTCAGAGGTGGAAGAATTCAGATCCTTCACTTTAAAGGATCAGTGTGCAAGATTTGGAGGCATCTAGCAGAAACTACGGTGGCTGCAAAAGTCGCAAAAAAACACAAACATGTATCTGGAGCCAGAGTTTGGTTTGTCTGTTCAGGGCTACTGCAGAAACATGGCGGTTAAATGTGGAAACCTCTGTGAGAGAAGACTCACGCCTCTGTAGATATAAATGGTTCATTCTAAGATAACGATAACACAACATTACTTATTTCTGGTGTCATACGCTAATGAAAACATATTTATGAATATTATATTCCATTGCTCCCATATTCTGCCAATAGATCCCTGTAATTCTTGCACATTAGACCTTTAAGTAAAAGTACCAACACATTAATATAAGCGACTCATTACAAGTAAAAAAAAAATCTGGGATTCAAAATCTTATATAAGCTAAAGTAAGTATTTTAAAGTATTATCAGCAACATGTATTTCACATGTAAGTGTATGTATTATATGTTACTTAATTTTCTCTTATATTTGTTCTTAAACACTAAGAGGAAAGTATGAAGAACCTACATGGGACTCATGAAATGTGCCAAATCTGATCTTATTCACCAGAGTACGCTGATGAATCACATTTGATCTTAAATTGGTTGCGGTGCCGGTAAGTTTGCAATAAGCACATGGAAACGCTCCAATAAATCCATATAAGGGCAGCAGACTGAAGAGCTGCGTGCAAACCACAAAGCAACAAGCCGCTGACATTTGACAGGTCACGTTAAACTCAGAGGAAAAAAAAAGAAGAAAACGGAGAGAAAATGACACTGAATGGCAGCATAAAAAAAGACATGGAGGAGCACTTTGGAGCATCACTGCAGAGGTTTTGAGAGGTTTCTCTGTCAGCAGGTGCAGCAGGTGGAGAACCAGCTGATGATGAGGTGGATTAGACTGTTTTGTCTCTGATCTAAGTTGAGGCTCCAGAACGGCACACAGGTTTTGAAGAATCTGTTTCAGTAACCTAAACATCTTTGAGTGCAAACATTTAAAATTATTAAATACATAAATAGCTGTATAACATCTTTCTAATGCGTTTTCATAAAGTTAATTACTTTTTCTTCATCATTATTAATTTTTCACAGCACAAAACGCGAGTTTTCTTTTTAATATACTGGCTTACGAGTGGTCTGTCTCTAAAATTTTGTTCTTACCCGAGAATAAACAGAAAATATGAAAATACTGATGAATGTTCTTAAATTATTCACATGCCCAATTCAAATGATTCATGCATGAGGCCCATTGGCCCTGTAATTGTACAATCATTTGAATGTTAATACTGATGCATCGATGTGTGTGCAACATTTTACTGATGTACTTTGGTTCTACTATTTCTATGTATAGTGAAGGATTTTAGTCCAGTGGGTTCCAGGGGTTGGTCCCCTTCCAAAGGTCACAAGCAGTAGGCGATTTGAGAAAGGATGAGGGGAGATGCCATCTCCCTCGTTAGCAAAATGACCAAAAAGCACCCTGTTAACTCAGTACAGTGCATAAAATGGGAAGAAAAAACAAAACAAAACAATTGCAGTAGGGAGAAAAGGAAAATGAGATGGAATAAAATGGAATCATAAAATTAGAAATTTAACAGTTATGGCTGACGCATCCCACAACAACGTCCTGTGTACGTGGACGTGTGTGTTGGTTTTTGGTGGGGGCACGGAGATGTGCTGCCATTGGTGCTGCTACACAAATACTTTTCTCCGCAGTCACAAGCAAAAGTCTTTAAAAAACATACGAGTGTAGCATATTTTTCTAACATAAAAGTTTTAAGGTATCTTGAAATATAAATATAGTTGTCAGATTAATTTAGTGAAGTAAAAAGTACAGAATTTCCCTCTGAAATGTCGTGAAGTCAAAGCTCTTCCACCACTGATGAGCTCCACCTCATCAAGCTACACCATTAAAATGCTGTTTGCACTATATTGCTTCATTAATAGCAACAATAACAGTATCATAACAATGTAACATTGGCATGTGACATTTTACTGCATAATGAGTAATTTAACTTTTGATACTTTAGTACATTTTGATGATGATACTTCCAGATTCCACACAAGTGAACATTTCAGTCCTTGACTTTTACTTGTAACAGAGTATTTTTACATTATGGTGTTGCTACTTTTACCTAAATAAAGTATCTGAAAGCTTCTTCACTGCTGATTACAGTATTATGTGCCTTAATTAACTTATGAGAGACTACGTTAACCGGAGATGTAGAATAGTGACAAATTGACTAAAGTGGGGAAAAGCAGCTCGTAGCTGCATATGGTGACACTTTTCTAGCAATGCTGTATCTACTGGTGTTATTTTATTGATCTTACATTATTGTTTTGATGTGTTTTGTGATCTAAATATTTCATCTAACTCATTCTTAAATGCTTTGTAACCTCTATGTTTTATGGTGCATTTGGTGCTGCTTTGTTGACCAGCAGACTTGTATGTGAGTGAGCACCACCTTTCCTGGTTAGATCAACCTATGCATACAAATAATATAGATAAAAGGACATAGACTGGACTGAAAACGAAAGATGTTTAGTGTAAAAAATATCTTGGGTTGGGTCAGGGAGGTCAAAGCACACAAACCCTGACACACATCCCTCTATCTAAGAAGCAAGTGTTTTTTTTTTTCCAGGAATTACTTTTCTTCTCCTCGAAAACAAATTGCATGTAATGGATCGAGGTCTCTCTCTCCCTCTCCTCCCTTAATAAGACTATGAGAGATCATTAGGAGGAAATTCATCTAATTGGATTTTCTGCGCCATCATTCAGCAGCGTTGTTGTGAACAGAGGCTGCTCTGTCCCATCGGCGCTTTTGGCATCCTGCACTAGGATGTCAATATCAAATGATGAGCAGAAAGCTCCGGTTTATGAAACATTATACGTTTAATTTGATTTCCCCCTTTGAAACATTTTTTAAATGAGCCACACATGTCTTCTTTGGAAAATAATATATGATGAGTGAATTCAGGGTAAAGCTGTTTCCTCTTTTCTTTTTCTTCTTCCACGCACATGCAAAACATCAGCTTGTGTGTGAGGGTGTGTATGTACGTGTGTGTGTGTTTGTGTGTGTGTGGTGGCAGTGGGAGGATCTCCTACCGTGTGACTTGCATTCTCGTGTCAAAGTCGAGGGTTCTCATGGACTGGGTCACCTCCACACTACCCATGTACTAGAAAACACAAGAAAACAGCAGTTACTCATAAAAATTATAGACTGAGTGCTGGCGTAGGCAATGTTTTCGTCCAGTTTTTAGGGTTTTTATGCCTTTAATTAATAGGACAGCTGAAGATACGACAGGAAAAAGGGGAGAGAGAGTGGGGGATGACATGCAGCAAAGGGCCGTAGGCAGGAGACAAACCCCCAGCCGCTGCTCTACCAAGTGAGCAACCAAACCACCCCATTTTCATTAAGTTTCTACTCAGCTAAAAGATAAATCAGACAGTGTATGTGATAATTAACAGGAAAAGAGCACTACATTTAAAGGAACAGTGTGTAGGATTTAGTGGCATCTAGCGGTGAGCTTGTGGGTTGCAAACACCTCATCTCATTCTCCCCTTCCAAGCATGTAGGAGAACCTACGGTGGCTTTATATTTGACCTTCTTTGCAGCAAAAATAGTCAAACTGTTTAAAGTTTCATTCCGTTTAGTGTAGCAGAGCCTTTCAAGTGAACCAACACGCACATAGCAGCACACTGACTCTGTTTGACCTCATCATCATTGGTAAAACCTGTGTTTACTCCACTGTTTTATATCAAAATGGCAGCTGCTATTGGTCTAAAACCGCCGCTATGCCGATGACAGCCAACTCTATATCTGTGTGCCCAATGAGCTTAACAATCTAAATTGCTTAGAGCATTATTAGTGCAGATTCAGATTTAAAACATGAATATATATCATATTTAGTCACATCTTAAGTTACCTAATGTTAGCAAAACACTAACTAACTAACTGGCTAGCTAATCTGCATCAGTTGTTATCTAGATAGTTAGGTAGTGTTTTGCTCTGTAGCAAAACTCCAGCTAACTATCCAGCTAAACCACATCGATCATAAGCTAGCTAGCTGCATACTAGCTAATGTTAGCAAAACACTGGCTAACTAGGTAGCTAATCAGCTGTTAGCTTGAGCTAACTTAAGATGTTGCTTTTACAGGTCCCGCAGCAACAACTTTTAACTGTCTTCAAAATGTGGTTTTCTTTTTAATATATAGACGAGCCTGGCACATAACAAGCAGAGGAAACAGAATAAAGGAAACATTTCTAACGGGTACCAAGTTTGCTCAACTGTTACTGGAGCACAGAGCAAAAAGGGGAAGGACTTAGGAAGGGTTAATTGTAATTATGGACCAAAACTGTGACACAGCCTGTCTGTAGTTTTCTTCTGCACTTCACAGACAGTTTTTGACACCCTGACCTGCATTTGATTGTTCAAATATGAAGCAAATGGAGGAGCAGTCAGTGCACCCTGATAACAAGTTAGGCCATGTGCTCAGATACTCTTACGCCAGCCCCTCTTCTATTGGCTGTGAGCTTCAGCAGAGCCGATCCTATAGGCCGGAGGCAGGATGAGTAAGTCCATTGATGGAGACCAGACTTAAATCAATAGGTGTGTGTGTATATGAGTGGGTGGGTGGAGTGAGTGGGTGGGGGTGTAATGTGTGTGTATGTGCTTATTTATAGAGGACAATCAACAGCCCGTTCTCATTTCCATCAGTGGTCAGCTCACAGGCCCTGCTCCTGATCACCCATGCGGACACACCTCCGGTTCTAGGACAGCATGGGCTCTGCTGATACCGGATACATTCACATACATGCAGTCGCACGCACGCACGCACACACTCATAGAGAAGCAGAGCTGATCTAGAGAGTAGCAGAGAGCCAGGATGAGTCACTACTGCCTACACAGGAAGCTCTATCTGAGAGGGAGGGGGTGAATGTACTAAAGTGAGCGTGATGGTGTGGATAGAGCACAGCGAGACAGAGTGTGTGTGTCCTGTGTTCACATGTGTGTGTTTGCGTTGGGACTTAAAGGTAGAATAAGTACGTTTTATCAGTTGCTGTTTGTAAATGCACCAGAAAGATTGTTGATTACTGAATGTCATTCTCAGGATTGTTAAATACTGATGTTCTGAGTTGGTAAAACGTCCTGAGCACAGAAAAATTATGAGAAAATAAGAAGGTTCAGCCACACATTTCTGGGATTTGGTTTGTACAAGACTATGCATAGTTTTTTATGGAAAATCCTGCATAGTTTGCCTTTAAAACTCTTGACCTGAGCTCTCTGCTGGGACCCTGGATATGAGATTAGCTGCACTTTCTTGCATAGAGTGACAAAGCGTTACACTGATAACACGTGGACAAATTTAGGGAAATTGTCAAAAGTTAAAAAACATGCAAATTAGTTGAGCAAAGGAACATCACACACACTCTTCGTTGCAGTCTGCTACACAACCAGTCAGATTTCTTTTTGCGTGCACAGCAGAGTGCATTCATTAGGGATGCACCCCAATCTGAATACATTATTTGGATGAAAGCAAATAATGCTGATGGAACAGATATTTCTTCTACTCGAAGTTGGTCATTTTCATTTGGAAAAAGTCAGCTCCATAATTACCGCTGCAGCACCGATTTTTTTTAACTTTAAACTGAACGATATTTTTATATTACTTGGATATCTGATTTTAGGGGAGGTGGTGGTGGGCTTCAAACATGTCATAAAACATATTTTATTTAGAAATAATTCATTTTATAAGGGATAATGCACAGTGAGCATGTCATGATTGACAATGTCAATCAATTACTTGACACAAAATGTTAATTTATTCATTTCTTGATTTAAAAATAATTTTATTCCTCCTCCAGACTATATGATTGGCACTGTGTCCATAGCAACGGTCTGTTATTCATAGCAACAGTCGGCTATACAGAAATAAGAATCAATTAGATCAGAATCAAGTATTTAAAAAGTCATGTAATAAATGCTAATATTCAATCATTGTGATGCTTTGAAGGCACAACACTTGTATTCCCAATCAATATTAGATTAGAAAATAAACAGTTGCCTGACTTAGTGTGACTTACTGTATAAGCCACGCCCACTTTTGGTCCTCTGTCCAAACACAGAGACAGAGACAGATAATTTTGTTGGTTGAACAGATACAGATGTTGCACCTCTAGTATTCATGCACTTTTACAGGTTATCATGTGGTGGCAGGTACCTTGATGTGATGGTGAACCACTCTGTTTGCCGTCCGCACCACTGCACAGTCATCTGCTGCAGAGGACGTCTTCAAACAGCACAGACAGTCTCTGCTTTGGGACAGCTGGGGGTCCAGGGGAGGCTGGCCATGCGATGCAGGGTGATGGGTCTTTTTGTGCAGCTCAGAGCTGAGTGAGTTCGGTTTGGGCCAGTCGAGAGAGAAGGTTGGCTACTAAACCTTTGATTAGGGCCTGAGCCCCACTCTGTTTGGGACAAAGGTCTGTCAGCGGTTCTGTCCCCGGCTGTCTGTCCCCTGAGGCCCCGCAGGGAAATAGGACTTTGCAGTCGCATGTTGGCCACACGGGGGATGAAGTCCCTCAGGGTGGACGCCCGTGCTGTGTAGGTGTCCCGGGATCCAGCTGGGCAAAATCGGAGTCCAAGCAAAGTTCCCTCTTCAGGGGCAGCAGTCTTTGGGGCCGGTCCTCCAGAGACGTCAGCGAATCGTTGCGCAGACGACTGTATTTGGTGCGCTTCAGCATGCCTGCAGAAGATCAAAGAGAAAGTGTTACAATCAGATATTCAGCACAGGGATTTTCTTTATCTCTGTGAAAAAAGTGATGAGCTACCTGGGAAGAGTCCTGACTGTGATCTGAACCTGGGTAGGATTTGCTCTCTCATAATCGAGGAACTGGTCAAAGGGGAACACTGGGACAAAGTAAAAAATAAAAAAAGAAAAAACTGCTAGAAATTAGACCAACAACCACAGTTTTTAAACACGGAGAGGCTTGACTTGATCAAGCAGATTTAACTTGACTTGACAAAGCAGATTTGACTTGAGTCAGTATAAAAAAGAAGAGGCATGAAATGCATTTAAGTTGATCATTTTGGTTGAATCGCGTCCGGTGTCCTGTGTCCTCAGATCATTAGATGGGATTCCTACTGCACGTTACAGTGGATTCAACTCACCGGTGTGTGACTGGGGACGTCCTGTGGAGTCTAAAGTCCAGTCTGCTCCGCTCTAGTCATGCTGAGTACAGTCCCATCCTACTGACACACTGACTTTCACAGTCAGTCTCCAGGCTTCACCTCCACGTCAACTTTCCTCCCCTTTTCTTTCTGAGGCGCAGCAGAACTGTGCAGCTTTTATGAATGAACTTTCTCTCCTTTTTTTTTTTTTTTTATGAATGAGAGGCTCTGGCTCACTTCCTCTGTGTCTCTGTGACGGTGCATGCAGATGAATGTGTGAATGGAGCTGAGGAGAGATTGACAGACGGCCCCTAAGGCTTTCTCCCCCTCCCTCACCCATAAACTACCATCCAATCACAGGCGGGTAGGGTGACTCATGCTGTACACACACACACACACACACACACACTTGTACACTGAAGCAGAGCCAATACAGTACAGGAGTGCTCCATTCTCTTGTCCAACATCAGTTGCACCTCAGAGATGCTGTTAAAGTGTGTTATTAATACATTGTTAGCATCTCTTTCCCATTTTATTCTAATTTCTGAAAATTAGGGTACTAATCGTGCAAGTAGCTTGGCTTGATTTACACAATAAAATACATTCTATAGTGTACCTATTGCATGTAAATGACCTGCATGAGCACACAAGAGGAAGAGGATTTAACTGAGAAATTTGCATTTTCGTTTGATTCCAATCAGAACAATATGCCAGGCGCTGACTAAAAGACTGTTTTGCATTCTGTAGTTATTCCTGATTAAAAGATTATTATCTAACAACAGCAAAAAGCAGGCAAAGTGTAGGAGTGCCTCTATACGTAGGCCTGGAAGTAAACGGTAAATTTATGAAATTTAAGAGTAAGGAACTATTTTTCTTCAAAACAGATTAATTAATTATTGATAACTTGACAACTGCAGAGTGTGTGTGACAATAAAAGACTAGACTAGTCTTCAGCTCTGAGTGCATAAATAATGTGCAGCAGAGCTTTGTCCCTTCCTAGTGGTGGTTCAGTAAAACTGCAATCTAGGCCTGTAATTAACAATCATTTTTCATCATTGATTATTTGTCATCGTACCGAAATATTTAACATGCTCGGACTACAGATCCAAAGATGGACTACTTTAAGAAACAACTATCATAGCACAATATTAATTTATTTCCTCTTAAATCATTATTAGTTATGCAACTGATAAAAAATCAGATTACTATTTTAGAACAGTTACCGTTAATTTGCATGTAAAACGAGAAAAAACAGAGCACGAGGAAATCTGTGTCTGTCTCCTTTGAAATGACTGACATATTGATCCTGCCCCCCTGATAATGTGTAATACTTTAAATTAAGACCCATCACAAACTGGGCTGAACAATTTGCAATAATAAATAAAAATAAAAATTGAATTAAATAAAAAAACATACTGCAAGTATTTTGACAGATGTTGCCCTTGTGATGTGAGCCACGATTTTAGCGGGAATTAGGACTGAACAATTAATCAAAGCTTTATCAAATCAAATCAAAATTGAAATGTGGCATTTTCAGTAAATTTACCACTTACAGGAAGCTGAATATTTGTTAAAGGCAAAATGTGATTTTAAAGGAGCCCCGGTAACTCACTCGAAGTCTGCACAGAGCCTGTGAGTCCTCTGCAGCGGCCGTGGGCTCGATTCCCGCCTGTGGCCCTTTGCTGCGTGTAATTCCACCACTCTGTCTCCACCTTTCCTGTCATATCTTCAGCTGTCCTACAAATTAAATTACCTTAATTAATTGTAACTTTAAAGTTCTTCCTTTCCTACTTTTTCAGCTTTCATTCTCTTTTCAACTTTTTCTACTCATTTTAAGCCAGAAACTCCCTTCAGCTCTTATAATTTTCCACATCTTTGATACATTATGTGGTTTATTCAACTTTTAAATTACATTCATACTAATTAGACCCTTTTCCCACTGTTCCAACTCTTCTTTCTCCTTCAACGGCATCCACATAAAAATTACAGCCAGCAAGCTCAAAGCTTTTCAACAAACTTCAGCATGTTTTGTACATTCTTGGTGTTACTGAACAGCTCAACAGCTTTGAACTTTCTCTAGTTTATGATGGTACATTGTGACATATTTTTTTTTAATAAAAAATAAATAAATACAGCGCCTGTGTTTTGGATTTTGTGCTTGGCCACGTTGTGATTTTGATAAACTGTTCAGCCCTAATGGCAAACATGAAGTCAGTCAATAAATAGTTCCATCTATTAGAGCTACATAGGCAATAAATGTGGAAATATAGAGGATTAATTAAAAAAAACAAAACATAAGCAATTAAAAAAATAAGGAAATATAAAAATAAATAAATGTGGAAATAAAAAGACAAATAAAATATAAAGGAATTATACACATCTTCATTTGTTTGTTCATGTATTTCTGCAAAAATATTTATATTTTTATATCTATATTTTATTATATTTTTAGATTTTTCTTCAATAACCCCATATCAACATAGCTGCAGACTCACTTTCTGTTTCAGCTCTACTGTCTAATTGTTCACATGCAGATGAAACAACAGTGGACAGAAGACGAGGCGTCAGTCACATGATTTACATAAACAACATTTTAATGATGTTAATCATCAGTCCATACAGGTTAAGAGAGATAACAGGATTATGAGAAACAGCCTCTAACAATGTTGCTAGTGATGTACAGTCTGAAGGAGACGGTTTTAAATATCCATATAAAGACAAGGAACACGCTGAAAAAAAAAGTACTTCATTGAACCGTTTTTTTGTTTTTGTTTTGTTTTTGTTCACATTAGTTACAAGACCTTTACCAGTACGTATTTACATAGTGCAAAAAACACACTTGCGGTCAAATAACATACTTCAAACACTTTGATGGAAGTCGTAGCAACAAAAAGTCTGCACACAGCGTACCTTTTATCAAACTAGAAATACTCCGATGATCCCGAGTTGTGATATTCAGTACACTGTCGTCTCCCACCTCAGGGCTTCACATTGCAAACCGCCCGATATACTGCATTTACACACCCCTATCACCATCGACTGGCTGAAATCTCACTATGATTCACTATCAAATACCATTATCAAATTGGATTCCAACTGTTCAAATGTTAAAACTATCAAATGGCTTTAAGAACAGGATGATTGTAATTTTTTTAATACAATGCAAAATCAAAATCTCTTTTGTACACTTGTATTTACATGAGTTTATCATTAGTATGCGCGTGACTATGTGACGACTTGTTTGACTTTTAGTGGCGACTCTGCCCCAATGAGGGAGCCTCTCAGCAGTGGTTGTAGCTTGGTGCCCAAAAACAGATTAAAGGGACACTTCACCCCAACATCAAGAATATTTTTTCCCCTTCTGGATTGTAGTGCTACTTATCCATCCAGATTGTTTTGGAGTGAGTGTGTGAATTTTTGAGGTATTGGCTGTAGAGATGTCTGCCTTCTCTCAAATATAATGGGACTAAACGGCGCTCAGTTTGTGGTGCTCAAAGTGGCAAAAAAAAAAACAACAAAACTTTTTAAAAACTAAACAGCAATGTCTTTTACCAGAAATTGTGACCTAGTTACACAAAATAAACCACTAAGCAAGTTTCATGAAGGAACTATTAGTTTCTACATATAATTTCTGAAAATAAAAATTACTTTTAAGTTTTTCAAATGCTTTTTTTTGTGCTGCTTTGAGCACCACAAGTCGAGTGCCACCTAGTTCCATTACATTGAGAGAAGGTGGTTGCTCTCTTAAAAACTCTGCAACTCACACCAAAAATATCTAGATGGATAAATAGCTCTACAGGTAAGAGGAAAAATATGCATTTCTGATTTTGGGACATTAATTTCAGTTGTAAGTAATCATAACAGATTTTTTTTGTGAACTTTAAACTTCATTAATACCAGTAAACACCTGCTTTTTCCGGATGCTGGTATGACTTGGACCAGGGGTTCTCAAACGTTTTCCGGCTGGGCCCACTTCAGAAGCCGGGAAAAAAAAAAAAAAAAAAAAAAAAAATCATGCCCACCACACCCATATTTTTTTTAAATCAATCATTAAAGCTACTTCAAGAAACTTTCATATTGTGTTGATTTTGGAGGCTCCTGTGGACAAAAGTGGCAGTGTTTCCACCGCCATAACCACAAATTACAACGTCAAAAATAAAATTATCTAAATAAAAATCTCCTCCTGCTTCTTTTTAACTGGCACACGTACTCGTCACTGTAACTCCGCCTGGGAAACTGTAAACACAGGCTCGTTTCATCTGATTTCAAGGAGAATCCGACCCGTTTGCTTATGTAGGTCACAGAGGAGCATCAATATGAAACTGAGACTGTTTCATAGCCAGTTAAAAACTCGTTGTAGTAGCTTTAACAACGATAGGAGAAGCAACTAATTAAAAGGATTTGACTCCGGGCCACACGCCAATTTCAGAACCTCTGATTTCCAACACAAAAATCTATCTGGATGGAAGAACTTAACAAATCTGAGTGTTCATGATGCATGTGATAAAAAGGCTTCTGAAAATGGTGTTGTTAGGTCATTACCAAGTGAGAGACAGCTTGAGCACGCCCCCCGCCGACCCCCATCAGACAACACGCACCACCAGAGGGAAGAGAACAGGAGCACTGTGTGTGTGTGTTTTTTTTTTTGTTTTCTTTTCTTTTCTTTTCTTTTCTTTTATGAAGCACAGACAGCATCTGGGAACTCGAGACGATTCCAGTCAGAGGAAAACAACCCCAAAGAGTTTCACACTAGGCAAGATCAATATGACAAACCATTATATACTGTAGTAGAACCACATAGACAAGGTTATATACAAGCTTGTTTTGCTTCTTAGAAGTTAAGTCGTTTGAATCATCTGAATACAGAATGGGCCACTTATTGTCTGAACATTAAAAAACACTCTCTGAAGACCGACGGGTGGGAGTGGTTTTGGTAGAAAGACAAACACGACCCCCGACACTGTAAAATATCCTGCGAGGAAAGCTAAATACCAACCGAGCAGTAATTAAGAAATCCATGTATCTCCTTCCCTCACGGAGCAGTCAGGTGAAAAAAACCAAAAAAAAAAAAAAAAACACACATACACACATTATTTACAAAGATAAAGCTAATGAACACAGCAAAATAAATGCAAACTATGTGCCTGCAAAACACACACACACACACACACACAAGCACACAAATACTTGCAGAGCTGTAAACCTTCTGAGCTCTGGTGTAAAGTAAGATGGGAGGTTCCAACCTTCCCTCTCTGTGAGCTACAGACAGCAGTTCAACATGTTTTTTTTTTTCTTTTTTTTTTTTTTTCTCTTAGCGCTCATCACTTGCTCCCAAGAAACGTCCCCTGACTCTAAAAAGAGTTCAGCTTCGGAGGAGGAAAATCAAAGACTTCCCTCTGAATTCAAGTGTAGCAGGTTACGGGCAAGAAGAAGAAGAAGAAGAAGAAGAAGGAGGAGGAGGAGTGAGGGCGTCCTTTTAAACTACAACATGAGAAGAAGTCCCTCAAACCGTGTCGTTTGGTCTGAGACCCTGTGTGTGCGTGTGAGTTGGTCAGTTTCTCTGTAATGTGTTAATGGTACGTGTGTGTGTGTGTGTGTGTGTGTTGGTCAGTTGGTTGGATACCTGAGATTATGTCTGGTGTCAGGGGTTAGAGACAAAGGAACAGGGCTTTTCGATACCGGCACCGATACCTTGACTTTTCATTGGCAGTTTTAGTTGTTCACAGACCAGCAGAGGAGCAGCTGGACAAACTCTGCACACTTTACTCAACCTGGATAACTGGACTAAAATGAAGAAACTGATGGAATATCTGTACATAACTTAAAAAATATATACATATAAATAACTGTCAAAAGGAACATTAAAGGGACAGTTCACTCCAAAATCAAAAATACATGTTTTTCTTCTTACCTGCAGAGCTTTTTATCCATCTGGATAGTTTTGTTGAGTTTTAGAGTTTTTATAATATTGGCCGTAGAGATGTCTGCTTTCTCTTGAATAAAAACGGACAAAATGCCACTTGGCTTGTGGTGCTCAAAGCAACGATATTAAAACAACAACTTTGTTGTGAGCAGTTTCATGTAAGCATGACTTTCTTTCTGGGGTAATATCTATAACAGCTACGTTCCTCCTGCAGAAAATCTACTGGAACTAAACAATTAAATGAAATTTTACTGAAACTGCAATATGCACTACTGCAACTTTTAAATCGTAAGAAGCACAATATTTGTCACTGGTGAAATGTGTGTCACAATACAAGACCATTTTAAATTAAATATTGTGCTGCAGAGATTTCCTGGCCTGCATATATTCTACAGACTACAGAAATGATCATGAGAATAATAATGTAAAAATAATCATTCCCTTTCAGTCAAGACAACCGCAATTACCTTTTTTTAAAAAAAATCTTTCAGCCCATTTGTTGTCAAGAATGACTTTATTTTCTATTAGAAATAAAGTTGTTCCTACATGAAATTGCTCAAAACATGGTGTGTGGATCATCTTGAGTATGAGGGTCGTGATTTCTGGAAAGAGACATTGGTGTCCAACTTTTCAAGTGTATTTTTTTGGTACTTTGAGCACAATACAAATCAAGATCCATTATATTGGACAGAGAGCAGACATCTGTACAGTTGATGTCTAGAAAACTCTGCAACTCACACCAAACAGTCTAGTTGGATAAACAGCAGTACAGGTAATGCAGGTCCCTTTAACATAGTGTTTTTCCTGCATGTCTCTATGACGTGTAATGTTAGACAGCAAATCACTTATTAATTATTAATGCACAGTGGCTCACTGATGGGATTTACTCCAGGTATCGAAATTTGGAACAGAATGACAAGGTGTTATTAAGCAATACTTGGTAGGATCAAAGCGATTCGGTGCCATAAAGGTATTGAAGTTTGGTACCCAGCCCTGCAGAGGAGGAGGAGCTGCTGGCTGCAGTGAGGAGGGACGCGTGTGAGTGCGACAGAGAACAGAGGGAATGAGCAGACATAAAAACAAAGGAAGAGAGGTGTCATCAACCAGCAACCTTCTTAGGCTCCACTTGCTCTTTGCCCTCGATCCCCATCTCCGTGATGTCCGCTGAATCCAGGTCCTCCTCGTCCTCGCTCTGCCCTCTCTCCTCTTCGTCGTCGTCTTCCTCCTCTTCCTCCTCCTCCTCTGTGCTCTCCTGGCTCTTTCCCAGCTGCAGGTTTTCCAAGGTCTTCGACACCCAGGATTCGATGCGGCTGCTGAGGGTGGGCACCTCCACAGAGATGGGTTCAGGAGTGTAGTCCTCCTCCTCCTCGTCCTCCTCCTCCGCCTCTTCCAACATCCCGGGGACCAGGGTGGAGGTGGTGGAGGTGATGGAGGAGTTCAGGGGCCCCCTGCAGCTCCCATCCAACGAGCCCGTCTCCGTGCTCTGCTGAGAGGCCAGCTCCAGCCGGTCGTCTGCCCGGACCTCGTCTCTCTCACCGGTCCCCTGTGTCACAGGAGCTGCTCTGGGCTGAGGAGCAGCGGAGCCAGGAGGGGCGGTGCTGGGGGCGGCTGTCGGAGCCTCACCGTCTCTCTGGGCGGCTGTGGAAGGTGCAGGGCGACTTGGTTCAGCCTCCACAGGCTCCAGGGCATCTGAAGTCTCGACCATACTCCTCCAGTTGGTCTCTGAAGGAATTAATAGATTTGTTATGCTCCATTTTCTTATCTCAGTAACATTAAAGACAGTGGTGGAAAGTAATTTGTACATTCACTCAAATACTGTACTTTGGTGCTATTTTGTTTCTATTTTATGCTACGCTTATACTTCTCCTCCGCTACATTTCAGAGGGAAATACTTTTTACCGTGCTACATTTCACAGCTACAGATACTCATTACCTTTCAGATTAAGTCGAGTTAAGCCAGTTTTATTTCTAGCTTTAAAATAATATTGACGGAGACCAAACAGTTCCCACCAAGAAAAAGCACTAAGGTGACAGTGGTGTGGAAAAATGTCCTTTGAAGAGGCAGAAACCCCCGAGCAGAACTGGGCTTTAGGGTGGGTGGCCATCTGCTGCAATACAGTTCTCATAAATGCTTGAGATTAAACTAGACTGACATGCAGATTCTGATTTTGGTCAATTCAATCTTTTTTACTTCCTAAGAACTATAATTGACAGAAACATTTTTGCAACTTTTCTTTGATGGAAAATTAAATTATATGTTCATAGTAAAACACTGATTAGATTTGGTGTATGGCACATCATACCCTACCCGATATCATTAAGAGTATTGTGCCAGAGGGGTACATTCTCACATGATCTCATCAGGAGGGAGATGTAAACAAAACTACTACTTGCTCTAGTCATTTTCTTACTTTGCAGTAAGAAAAAACAGATTGAATAGCAGATTGAGTAAAGAATCTGAAAGAGAAAATGTTTGTGGAGAGGTGGTCAGCACGGGTTGTCTTTTCTTCAGCGAGAACTGGAGGTGAAATCTGTAAATGTCAGTTTTAATATCTGTCAACAGTAGCAGTACTTAGAAAGTTTAGTGTTGTTTGTCAATACCATCAGCTGCTCCATCTCCATGTAATCTTGTCTCTCTCCTCTGTTCTTCGAGTCTAATCGCTCCTCTTAACAACAACCACATGCTAGCATGTGTGTGGCAGTGACCAGCTCCACTGAATATGGCTGTGACATTACTTTTTCTGTTGCTGTGTGCATGATGTGAACTATCATCCGGTGCATGCATGTAAGTTTGGGTCAGAATCGGATATCTGATGGTGACAGCTGCTGTGGCTGCTCAAGCTGAGAACCAGACGATTCCAGTCACTGGCTGGTTGATCAGTGGATCTTTATATTAAACCACTGGTCCTTGTGACCTCTTACAAAGTGTGTAGCTGTCACAGAAAGATTCATCATCAGATGGTTTCATTTAAATTATTATTATTACTGGCACTTTGACATGAGTAAAAAGATCTGAGTATTATACATAATATTAATATTCCACCACTGATACAAGTAACTTAAATATGACAAAGATGAAAAGCAGAGAGCCAGAAATGAAGGTTCTTACCGTACTCCTTTTCATTGACCTCTGAGATGGGCTCAGAGAAGATGGAGCAGAAGGAGATAGCAGAAGCAGCGGAGTGGTTGCGAGAATGCCCCATGTGGTGTGGGACTTTCTTGTCGTTTTTCAGAGCCTCCTCGGCCTGCTCCTGCTCCAGAGCCGACACCATGTCTTTGTAGGCCTTCCTGGCCTCTTCTGTCAGAGACACCAATCTGTTGAAGAGACCCTGAGGGAGGGAGAGGGATTTACCCAAGTCAGTGAGAGGAAAGGAAAAAGTTTCTTAGAGATGACTCTGACTTGGCCTATATTTTATTTGTTCAATCATTCACCTGACATGAAGATAGACAGATAAAGTTTTTAGTGGATGGGAGTGCCTTACCTCAGCTCCAGAATAGTTAAAAATGCCAACCACACTAACAGGCACTAGTTTATTGACGCAGCGTCCAAGAGCCTTTCTGCCCAAGGCAAACACAAACGGGATCTCCTGCTCCCGAGCCATGGCGATTACATTGTACAAAGCTTCATCCAAACCACCTGCAACACAGAAAATATAGTGACTCAATAAAGCAAAAATCTAAGTGAGGAAACAACAGAAAATATCAGCTGATAACACAAGAGTGCAAAAACCTGCTGTTTTGGTGCATTTGTTAGTCTGTGACTGCTGGGTTTGTATGCAGTGAAAGCCTTCTGCATGTTTATCGTGAGCTTTTCTTTTTCAGAATTTTAAACCTGCAATATCTAAGAGCTGCTCTACGAGGGAAGCTCAACACAGCCAGGCTTTCTTTGCATAAGCTCGCTCGACGAAACCTCAAACCCCAGTCGGAGATAACAGGTATCACGGTGGTGGTGTTCAACTTGCTTTGTTAACCACGACTCTGCAAAATGAGGAGAGCCGCCTACTTCAGTCAAGAGGAACAAGTTGTTATAATGGAGAGTTAAAATAAGTACATTAGGGAAAACATCACTGCCGCTGCACCGTTGCTGCAAATAAGGCAAGAGAGGAATGCTGCCAGAAAATTACTAATTTACTTAATGTGCTCTTAATGCCTGCTGTTAATTCTAATGTGACAAGTGGACATTAAATAATTAAACTTGATAATGTTGGTCTGACACTGTCCCATAACAAAGGATACGAGGAAATCACTTTGGTTTTTGGCCACACTGAGTGAATACTATCTGTGATAAATAGGACTAAATAGATTGATCAATTATCTGATCAGTGCTGCAATATCACCAGTGTAAAACAGACTTGGCAGGAAATCAGGATCCATCTTGAAGACGTTATTCAAAGTGTCTGAAGCTGCTTACATTATAAAGCTTTGTTCAGAGACAATACAAACATATGACTCGACTGATTTGCATATATATATATATATATATATATAAAAAACCTCTCCCCTCAGCTGAGAATTTATATCACTCATAAAGAACATCATCAGGGATAGAGTTAGTTAAGGAATGGCACTTTTTACAGGTTATGAGTTCAACGTAAGTTACCATCGCAGCCAGGTTGAAGGAGAGCCACCTCGTGACAGTGAAAACTCTGACTTTAGACTCAACACACCTCACCGATACATTAATCCTGCATCATAGTACCGCCCTCTGATGTTTTTGCCCACTTGAGGGCAGCGGAAACAAGTTGTGAAGACAACATTGACTAAATGATCATCACCTTTGATCACCATCACCAAGTTTAAATGGCTAACTTGTTTGAAAAGTTACTTATTTACATATCCAGCAGTTACAGAGGAGGATAATCACTCATTTGGGCTTGTGTGGCAGTCTAGTGAATGTTAGTCCAGTATTCAATCCCTTTTAAATTTTTTTTTTTTGTCAGTCAGATCTCAGATAATAATAACGATCAAAAATAGACCGATGCTGAAGACAGTGATGCGACATTCTTCACCTTTGGCCTGGATCTTCTCACAGTTGGGAGAGATGATGACACATTTAATCTTGTGCAACTTCATGTGCTTGGTGACTTCTCTGAGACCCATGACCAGGCGGCGTTTGGATTTGGCCTTTGTAGGATCCTTCTGGTAGACCCGCTCCTGGAAGCGAACCAGTTCCTGGAGCAGCAGAGTCACGCTCTCATCGATCTCCTTGCTCAGCACCTGGTTACAGTACCTTTAGGAGGAAAAAACACATGAGAGGGAAAAGAGAAAAGAGGTTACAGATGTTCCAAACAGTGTGTGCAATCTCATACCCATACTATCATTTTACTTAGTAAAGGCCAGGTTTGTGGCAGCTCTAATTCAGTACGCCAGAAAAAGATTCAGCCTGTCCCAGTACCTGGTATGTCAAATGCAGTATGCCCAAAATACCAGGACGTCTTAATGCATCCGGTCACAGTTTGCAGTGAGCAAGCCAGCATGTTTTTCTGGCTATTCTGACCCACAATCCTCTGCACAGCGGAAGATACCTCATGTTGACTAAGCCGGAAACGGCACAGACAGATGACAGCTCACTGACAGATGACAGAACCCACGATGACAGATGACAGCACCTTCAAGTGTAAAGCTGTGTTGCAAAACTGCATACTTTGTCTTTTTACTTCAAATTTCACAGACTGCAACGGATGTATGAGCAAGAGGTCAAAGTTCAAAGCACAATATTATGACAAAGTAGAATGTTCCAATCGTATGCATAGTGCCTGCAACTGCAGTAAGTATGTAATGTGGAACACAGTGTTTTCATCTTTTGGTTGGCTACCAAACCGCAATGACGATGGCCATTCATTTTAACTTGCACAAATAATACAGCGAAAGGCTAATTAAAAGCTTAGAACTTCCACATTTTTAATACTCAACTAAATGTGAAATTTATCATTCAAGCTCAGAGCTCAACATTCTTTTGTTGAGTGTCGGCCCAACAAAACAAGCAATTTGAGGATGTGAACTTGGGACTTTCAAAAAGTGTGATTGCATTTTCATTTTTATAATTTTCTGGCATTTTTCATATAACAAACCATCAGAACAATCTATGAAAATAGTTAAGTGAAACCCTAAAAAGGCTTTAGTCTCTGTTGTTCTCCTTAAAATGACTCAAAGTTTATACAGCTGTTCATGACAACTTATTTAAACTGCTTGTTGGTTATGCTATTACACTTTGTTGCCACCTGATCCCTTTTCTGAATCACGGCAGAAACACACTGCATGCTGAAGCCCTGATACCCTGCCTGCCTCCTTTCAGGGCTCATCAATTGGACTGAACACACACAGCGTGTCCTGGCGCGGAGCTCCAAAGCCAGTTCACAATCTGCGGCGATAGTTTTGGCATCTGTTTTATTTTTCCGTGTTCCGCAAGCGGATCCGACATGAAAATACACTGATAATTTATAAATTATGTATATGAATAAGCATCCCATGATTTACAACTCTCTTCATGTCTCTCCATCGCTTCCTGCTGCTCAACTGGAGTTTCAATTTCCCTGATTTTTTTCTTCCACATGATGAAATATGACGATCTGCCCATCCACTGTATTGAAATATATATAAGAAATAGTATCAGTGCTATTTGTAGTTGTATTTCTATTTAAATTCTGTACTTATTCCAGATATCTGTCGGTTGTATCTACAGGAGAGGAGAGAGGTGAGCAGAACAAACAGGCTGGAGGGAAGGAGAGCATGCATTTCATCCATGAACACATGAAAAGCTTTAAATTTATGATGTTATTTTAAAGATCAGCTCTATGTGTGACTAGAGAACAGAGAAGTGTTGACTGGTGCTGCGAAATGTACCTTTGGTGTGTTCAGCTAAGAGGCTGCTAGCTTCATTACACATGTATACTGGCAGCGGCTCTGTGGTTTGATGAAATATCTATCGGAAGGTCGACGTAGTGTGGCCTGAGGGGCAAGTGTCCTGGAGGTCAGAGCTGAGAGGAGGAGCTTGGCCACAGAGGCCTTTTGGATGCTTTAAATGCAAAATCTGTTAGAGAAGGGCGGGCTGGGACAATAGGCCTACAGCAGAGGACACAGAGGGACAAAGCTGTGTCTGTGACCACTGGCATACATTTTTTCTGAGGAAGGACAATGTGCTAGGCATCTGTGCCATACTCTACAATTCTTTATTGTACAATCCCGTCCTTAAAAACACCCGTTTATTTTCAGAGTACGCTGCTCACAGCTAAGGCTCTGTGATGTTTGAGTGGGACAAGTATTTGCTTTGCTGATCAATTTTTTTTGTTACCACGTTTTGCATTTTTGAGACATTCCAATTGCTGGGGAATCCTACAAAAGGTCCCCATTCAACATTCTGCTTCTCCCTCCTTCAATGTCCACAAAAATCCTGAACAGCTTCTACCAGGCTGTCAAAGAGAGCATCCCTACAGGAGGCATATTGGTGTGGTTTGGCAACCTGACTGAACACAACCACAAGCATCTAGGAAGGAGGGTTAAAACGTATATATATATATATATATATATATATAATATATATATATATAATATATAATTAAATATAATACATATATATAAAAAAAAAATCACAGGAACACCAGCTTCAGGACAGTTAAACCCAGCATTCCTACACAGTTTCTGAAGTCAAATTCAAGCACTTTTCAGGCCTTTTCGAGCTTTTCCAGCACCTTACGGGCGTAGCAAATGACCTACGCACTTTAGAAAGATGCTCAAAATTATTAAGCCATATCTCATTTCTTCCTCGCATCAAATTAGATGTTATTGTGGTATAAACACCCAAAATTATGTTTCGTGATAGAACTCTACAGAACGGGAAGTTTCATGTTTCAAAATGTGTATATAACCTGGCCAAGCCAATATAAAACACACAATTACTAGACAAGTAATTTCAGTTTCAATAAAATCCTCTCCAATTTTTTTTTCATTTTCATCTTCATGCCAACGCTTGTTGAAACAGTAACCTCCCACCATGTGGTCTGTTAGCCTCCCATTCACAGTTCCATCAGAGGGCTCACATCAACAAAGGCAGATCACACTAAATGTGGCCACACGTGGTGGTAGGCGAGGCTCAAGCAGATTCATTTTCACTTTGTGCAAAAGGCAAAAGCAATCAGGCTCTCTGACTTATTTCATTTCTTTATCTAAAACCAAAACTTATCAGTCAGAGAGCAATTTATTATGAAAGTACTGCAATTAACATTTCAAGCAGTTTCAAGCACTTTTTTTAACCTTGAAAACATTACATTAAAATTCAAGTGTTTTCAAGGATTTCCAGCACCCATAAGAACCCTGTACACCATCCGCTGCAGAGGGAAGACCTTAAGCATCATGGAGGACATGAACCACCCAGAACATGGTCTGTTATCACTCCTTCCCTTGCAAAAACTCTTACAGGGCATCAGAGCTCCGACCCGGTCAAAATTCTGAATGTAGGCACTTTACATGACTTTATTATTATGTGGAGTTATTTATTTATTCTTTTTGTTCTTTTCTTTTTTATTGTTAAAAAATGTACTTCTTTATTTATACACAGTTTTAACGGCCAAGAGAGACACTGTACACACATTCCACTGCATTTGAATGTGCGTGGTCCCTTTAAGTGTATATGAAAATACACTTGAGCCTTGAATGTGGGGTAAGAGTGCATACTCACTCTCTGAAACGTCTGCTGTGGATCTTGGTGATGGCGTTTGAAGCCATGGGACTCCCAATGCCAGAGCTGGCAGGTGAACCCTGGGATACCGGGGTGATGCTGTATGGAGAGTTCTGACTGGCCGGGGACAGGGAGGCATCACTGGGCATGCTCAGACCATTTTCTGTGGTACAAAAAGCAGACCAGAAATAACAATTATAAAATGCATCATGGATTAAAAAAATAATAATAATAAGGGTACAACTGAACTGCTTTCACTTGTTAATAATGTATTACCTTCTTGTGATGCAGGTTCTCGTGAGAGGTCATCAGTAAAATTTAGAGACTCCTCCCCCTGCTCCTCCTGGCCTGAAGACTCTTGTTCTACGCTCGCCTTCCCTTTCTTCCCTTCACGTTCCTTCAAGATAATCTATCAAAACACCAAACAAAAACAGAATGTCAAAAACAAGAACACTTAAAAAAATACTTCTACCAATCGCAAATTTTTATGGAGGCCAAATAACACGTTCCTTGAAAGTGATTAAATTGAAATTAAATGATTAACCTTCTTAAGGGCTGTTGGCCGTTTCACTTTGGGATCTCCCTCTCCTTCCCTCTCTTGATCCGCGGTGCAGTGGAGTCCAGGGAGTTGTGTGGGGCTGAGTAGGCTGCTGATGACCCTTCAACATGGACGGCACGCTAGTTGAGCCTGAACCGTGGAACGGAGTTGTCGTTCCGACTGGAGAGAAAAACAAGAAAGTAGTATACAGGCAGAATGAGAGTTCAGGTTTTGTACATCTACGTGTGCAGCAGGTTCATAATGTTTGTTTTGGGACGGTCAGAATTTCTGAGTGGGGATGCAAATTTCATACATTTTCCTTAACTGATTACGATCAATCCATTACTCAATAATTAATAAAAGAGCTGACAAAACACACATCTTTTTCTTTTTTTGAAGTTTTATTTAAACAATTCTAGTGGCACACTTTAGTAATATACTATTTGTAAAACCTGTGAGCTCTAGAGAAATGGTAAACAAAACACACATTATCGATTAATGGATTTTTAATCAGTTAAATTCATTACGGTGATTAATCAATTCATCTTTACAATCCTAGTTTTGAGCCCCACTCAGCAGGGGTGATTTCAGGCTACTGTCAGTCACAGTTAAGAAGCCAGCTACACAAATTAAGTTAAAAAGAAGTTAGCCGAGTTTGTGTATACTTTGGTGAGTCTGATGATCACTGTATTTTTAACATGTTTTCATTAGGACATTTACAAACACGCAAAAACGAAGCAAAACTAGATGGCAGAGTGTGGGGAAAGTCTTAAATTTCAAACAAGAAAACTAAATTTGCAAAAAAAGGAACATTAGCTATAAGTAGACCATCACTGACAATGAACAAGATGTTTATTTAATTTTTCATACAGCTTGTTAATGTCTGACAGAGATAATGAATACCTGTAAACGACAGCGGCTTGGTATTGGTCAGTTGTCTGGCCTTCATAGCCTGCTGATGTTTCTCCAAAGCTGCCAGCATGTCTCCCAGGTCCAGCTCCACAGAGGTTTTACTCTTCTTCCCTGCTGCTTTGGTGAACGCCTCCTGCAGGACGAGGAAAGAAAAGGCAGGACAAGGTCACATCAACGAACAAGTCAAATACAGCTAAAGAGGTCAGAATGGAGATAGCCAGGCAGTAGTGAGGAGGTGGTGAGGCAGAGAAGCACATCTACAAGCCATAACACTGAAACTGTCCGGTGGACACAGAGCAGTTTTCTACCTGTAGTTTCTTCTGCTCCATGCTGATTTCAGAGTACTCCTGTGCAGTGGCCAACGCAGCAGCCAGAGCCTTCTTCCTCTGGCTCTTGGCCCTCTTGGGAACAGAGGTGGTGATGGGGATGGGAGTCTGCACTATGTTGATAGGGGAGTTTTCTGGTAGGTTATCCAGCTGTGATACATGTAGAGACACAAGTAAGAGTTTAGTGAGGGTCTAAATATAAACTAATACAAGAGTCAGAGACTTAGCTGTACAACCACAGACCCAAATTCTGCAAAAAATCATGACATTGACAAGAAAACAATCTTTCTGAAATGTTCTCTCTGTTTCTCTGCACATCTTTGCCTCTGCCTCACAACATTCACACACTTAAAGAAATGTCAGCTCCAAAGTGTGCAACCTTGTTACTAATTTAAGTAGGAAACAGGTACACTGACAGTAAAGTTACAGAGTGGCGCATTCAGCACAAGACAAGTAATACAGCTAATGCTACTTACGAGCTTTTCTTGGTTTAAGGCAAAACTGTCACTGAACCCATACAGCATCATTAAAACTACCAAATTCAGAGAGATGACACTGACCCGGAAACTGAGATAAACGATACCCAGTCAGCAGTATGTCAGTGAAAAATTCAGCCTCCTTAAGGATTTGCAAAATGTTAGCCAGTGGATTAACAAGTGATGAGTGTTGTTACTGTTTCATAAGATTATAATTTTCTTGGATATTTCTGATTTAGTATTTGAAATAAAAATGATGAAATAAATAATATCTTAGTTATACTTATTTTCAAAACAGTAAAAATGTCAAAGCCTTAGCGCAGCTGACTCAAAACATATTGAAATGGTATTGAATTGCTGTGACTTTTAATTACAAAGTTGTATGCATTGTTTTTGTACAAGATGGTGAACTGTCTAACTAGATATGTATCAAATTGTCAAAGGCAATGAGGTACACACCCCTAGGATTTAGTAAGCCCTGCAAACAGTCAGCACATGACACAGACAGCCTTCAAAGACAGTCGTCTTCAGAAAGCGTCTTCCCTTACCAGGCCTTTGGGCAGTTTAGGTTGCGTGTGTGTCTGGGCTGGAGTAGATTCTTGTTTGGTGTTGCGTTGGCCAGTCCCTCCAGAGGCAAGATCTGGGAACTCATCCTCATCCTGACAAACATTAAAAAAAAAAACATTTCAGCACAATCAATAAATTCTGCCTAATTTTAAACTATCATGTGTGTAATGCTAACAGTGCTGCAGTGAGAATTTCTTAAATCAATTTTAAAAGAAAACTTCTTTCACCTCAAAGTAGAGGGGCTCTGGGGTGAGCTCAGTGCCAGTAACCACCGCTGGCTGTAGTCTTTGCTCTGACTGGTTGGGTGGCACACGGCCTGGATAAACACTGTGGAAATCCTGAAAGACAGGGACGCATGCAAAATCACAGGAGTCAGACAGGGAACCACTGGTGTGCAAAAAGTTTAGTACCGTCTGTGTATTTGTGCACATACTGTCAAGTGAGGGAAACATGGCAGGAAAGGACACAAAAGCAAACATGCCAGAGCTCACAGAAAGCACAGGTGGCTCAGTTTCCCAATAGGCTGACTCGCGTATATTTCCATGTGAGTGTCTGTTCTGTTTATATTGCTTATTGACTTTGTGCAACGCACACTACAAATGTGCACTATGGTGCAACTATTCTCACTACATAAAGGTGCTCTAAGAAATTCAATCTTCAAATGCCACCAAAAATAGACAACAACATGCTAAAGATTCATGTGAATGTAACAGTACTTTATTTCTAAAGTATTTCTCAAAACTATCAGGGTGTTATCAGATAGCAATTACATGAATTAGCATTCTTAATTTCAGGCAATTTATTTATTTTTTTTAAAACTATTTTCATAGTGCAGTTTTGCTGCTTCGAAGTTTACAACCATTTACTTCCAAATCTTCAATTAAACAAGCAAACTTAAACAACAAACAGCAAAACAAAAGAGAAAAAGGAAAAAGAAAAGGGGGCGATATGACAGATGGCCAGTTTGAATAATGCACACACTTACGTACATTAAATACATTCACTTTAGATATCTATACATTTATGCATACATAATTTAATTAATTTCAGCCAATTAGGGATGCTAATATGACGACTTTGGGCTGGGCAATATGGACAAAATCAAATATCACAATATTTTTTGGCACCTTTTTTGATATTTTTAATCAGTTCAGTGAGTTCAGAAGATCACATCACATCACTGTAATGCCGCCTTTAAAGGCAGGACAAGACAACACCTACGATGACATAACGATATCCAAAATCTAAGATGATACCTCACTTCACGATATAATATTGATATTTTGCCCAGCTCCTATACCACTGTCGCAGGTTACTGCTAAACTACTGCTTATTTGTTGTCTGAGCGTATTTTCATTCCCTCCACAACACCACTATCCACAAGTGGGCTCGATTCCCAACAGAACAGAGATTTACTGTACACTGATCTCTAATCTGCTGCTCAGTCAGCTCTGGTGTTACTTACAGGATGGAACCTTCATGCCAAAATTAACTGCATCTTTATCTTTTCTCATTACTTCATGCTAAAGTTATTCGTCAGATATTCAGCAGCCTTTTACTCAGCGTCTGCTCCAGTGGGATCTACTGTACCTGTGAGAAGTTTCTCTGTTCAGGGTTCTTCCTCTGGTCTGCTCTGTGAAACTGACCGTTCCTGTCCCCCCAGGGCTTTGGGGTTGCTTGAGAAGCTACATTTACCCAGGTACCTGCTAGAGAATTAAAAACATAATAAAAAATCCTAGGTAAAACAAAATTGACCATTAATTTATAATGTTTTATAGACAGGATGCACAAGAAATATGACCAATGAACACAGGGTGTGAAGATGTGAGGGGAAGGAAAGATTCCTGAAAGTTCATCCAAAAACATGAGTCAAACTTACCCGTCATTACACCAGCTTCAACTCCCTTAACACCAGAGAAAATATGGAAAGAGAAACAGAAAAAGACAAGCTGAGATATCTTGCACGTGTTAAATATGCTGTGAGGGAAAAAGGTAACATAAGACTCTCCACTGGTATTTGCTTTGCTGTTACACAAGTACAGTGATATTTCTTAGTTGTTCTTCCTGGTACATTTATGACCTCTACCACTGTTGCAACAAAAAACTGTCAGGCCCATGTATTAGCTCTCTTAAAGGTATGATAGATACAAGTACTTGTGGTGTGATTCAAATTGTACTCTACTTGCACTTAGTGAACTTAAATGTTTTCAGCCTGCAATTTAATTAAAGCTATTACAAGGAACTTTGAATTGTGTTGTCTGGAGTCCCCCGGGGACAAAAAGAGTGGTGTTCCCACCACTATGCTTATTTAGGTCATAAAGAGGCATCGGTATTAAATTACAACTGTTTCACAGCCAGTTAAAAACTCCTTGTACAGGTGTAAGATCAGCTACACTCTACAACTACACACAACACACAAACAGGCCGGTCACAACAATTATGTTATCAACTTATCAAGGTTGGCAAAAATGATTGAGGTCATGTCCATATATAGTACAATACTGTCCCTTTGTTTACACAAGAATGTCACCAACATCTTAGTCAAGATGATGACAGAATAAACAGCAGGATTTTCCCTGCCATTATAATATCTGGGCGCAGCGCCTAAGTGTTTTTCCCCAGCGCCTAAAATAATTATCATGACATGCCTACCTGCAATTACTTAATTAATGAAAAAACCTTTAAGCACTGCAGTAATGCATTTCTTGAATTCTTTTCTTCAGCTTGCAAGCCTGACACACAGCTGTATTTAGTAGTTACACATAATTAAAGAATATGTTAATGTTTCTGGGACTTATCTGTTTAGTCACTTGTTACTCCCAGTCTGTGTGTGTCTCTCACCCAGCTCAACCAAATCAAATTTCTGACCTTTTATCAACCAACATAATTGCCTTCCACAAACTTTTTATTTAAATGATTTTTTACTACTTTACTTAAGAATGTTCACTTGACTAGTTCCTGACTTTCTATTTGCATAGCAGCTATCTTTATGTTATGCTTCACATGTTTACTGTGTTCAAACAACTTCCTTCTTTGACAGCACCAGACAAGAAACAAGGAAGTACTGCTCTGAAGTGCTAGCAATTTACTGACGAGTTAAAACAAATTCTACAGTTTTACAATTACAATTACGGGAGGCTGTGTCCACCAAAGTGTTTCTTTCTACCAGAAAGCTTCAGCCCCTCTTCTGCAAACACCCAGCACTTTGAAGATACAGAATTTCCACAGAAGTAACGGTTAATCTATGTGTTGCAAATGCATAATTTCCCAGAGAATGTGTATTAACAGAAAATGCTGAATGTAAAAATGATGGCACAAGTTACTTGCTCCGGTCCTTGTTCTGGATGAAGAGAAGGTTGCAACACTTAGGGAGAGAGGGGGGGGGACACACCAGCCTGCTAGTGGGAGATAGCAGGCATACATTTCCTGGCAGACATGGCTTGCCGTGACAAGCCCCCCCTAACCTAGTCTTGCATAGCCAGATCTCTGTCCACAGTGTTCAGCACTAGAGAAAGGTCTCCAATCCTAGGCCCAGGATGCAGCGACCAGTTTCCCTGCAAACTAGTATCCGGTGTGAACTTGTTTTGGTGGAACATTTGCATGTTGGGAGGTGAGCCCTGACATTAAAATGTCTAAATCTCTGCAAAAGAAAATAGATCAGCTGCCAGCTTGTTCGCATTTGTACCATCAGCGACTCAGGTGCTTATTAGTCATTAGTCAGCATGTAGGTTGTTATCTCGGAGGTTGTTGTTGTAGTTGTTTCCTGGGGGCTTTGAAAATGTGGATACTGGATACCGCCAGAAACCAAGCAACTAGAGGTGCATATTAAAACAAACAACAAATGCACCTTTCTGCACCTTCTACAGTTGATTATTATAACTCACTTAATCAATCAAACATTTATCACATTGTTGTTGTTGTTGTTTTATTATTTATTATTATTATTATTAATTATTATTATTATTATTATTGTAATAACTAGTATTAGTATTATTACTTACATACAGCTTACATATTTATATGTACTACTATTCCCTACATATATTTTACTATTGATGTTCTGCTACTACTGTTCTCTCTGCCTCTCTTCTTTTCTTTTCTCTCTCTCTCTCCTCCACCCCACCCACCTCCCCTCTTTCCCTCTCAACCTGACTGGTGCCGTCAGATCACCGCCTACCATGAGTCATGGATCTGTCCGAGGTTTCTGCCTGTTAAAAGGAAGTTTTTCCTCGCCTCTGTCGCCAAAGGGCTTGCTCATGGGGGAATTGTTTCAATTGTTGGATGCAAATAAAATTAATTATTGAGTGTGGTCTAAACCGACTCTATATGTAAAGTGTCTTGAGACAACTTTGTTGTGAATTGGCGCTATATAAATAAAACTGACTTGATTGACTTGACAAATGATCGATTACAGAGAAAATAATCGGCCTATTAATCGACTATGAGGATGATTGTTAATTACAGCCCGACATGCAACCAATGGCAGACTTATACCTGCAGTGTGCATCGAAAGAGTCAGATTACCCCAAAACCTACTCATAACGGGGTGCTTTTCATGGCAGGGGTGTTTATTATGGCATTACATCGTCTATGTGGGTTCATGAGATTTTGTGGGTGAGGAAACATCTTGGCGAGTACCATTGTTTGCTTCAAGAGCTGAAGTTAGACAGAGCCCTGTTCAAGGTGTAGGCTACTGTATGAGGAGGACACAGTTTGTGGTGTTTGTTCTGCCCCACCTCCACTGTGATTGGATCCTAAAGTTGAACATTTTTCAACTTTCAGCAACCAGAAAAAAAACAAACCAAACACACAGCGTGGAATAGACATTCAGCACCTCATTTCTAGCAGTGTGTTAAATATGCGGTGTTTCCATTGGAACAATTAAAAAAAGAGATTAAAAAGATTTTAAAAAGATAAGCTGGCCTCAGGAAAAAACACTTTGGTGGACAGCCCCTCACTGAGTTTGGTCTGGAGTTGATGATAAGTAGTGACTTACTGCGGGTGCTGCTGTATTCTCTGCTGTTCGCTGTGCTGCTCCTGTGGCCTGGTTATGTTTGGGGCTGCAGTAGCCGCTGTCACTGTCTATATCTGCCTCACTGGCACCCTGCTCATTGTAGATTTCACCTGGATGAGACGCCCGCCGTCTCTTTGTTCGGTTCTTCCACAGCAGGGGGCTCGCCCGCTCACCAGCACTGCGCCCTGACACCTCGCCGGGGAAATCTGAGGACAAAGTGGGAGAAGCTTAGACCTGAAATGAACTTGCTACACAGTGTTATAAAGTGGAATAAAAATGTGCCATCATTAATGTATAAGGGTTAATAAAAAAAGCACCATAAATACTGCAGATGGAGACTCAATGAACACAAACTTGGACCAGTGTTACTCTGACATAACAGTAAGCCATTTTTCATGAGGCATAAACAACAATTGAGTTGCCAAACTATTTACAGAGGCTCATGAGACTTCATTGGTGACATCATGGAAACTGGAAACTCTGCATTCCAGTTCTTTCAGAAGTTAAGCACAAGCATCATCAACATCAACCTGTAAGACCAGACAAAACTCTTACTGGCATTGTGTCGTACTTCCTCACTGACAGGAAAGATTCTTGTTCGCAGGCAAAGCAGCTTACTATAACAATGTCCTGAATGTTTTGGGCTTCAGCTTCCTTTCAGAGACAGGACTGAAGAAGGTCACTGACGTCGGTTAAACATAACGCTGGAAAATCAGACTCAGAATTTTCCCACTGCTAAAACTGGGCTTCTCATCTTTAGTTGGCAGCGTTTTTGTTCCTTTTTATTGTTAAAAATGCCTGTATACACCAGGGCTGGGATGATACGCTCCTCGCTTCTGTTTTGATACTGTCACGATACTTGGGTGCCCATTTGATTTATATTGCCATTCTCTAGTATTGGGATTCAATATTATGATTTATAGCAATTTCTGTTTGCTTTTTCAACACTAGACCACATGAAAAAAGTTGAAACATTCACTAGAGGCTGTATATCATGACTGACATTCCCAAAAGCAATGCAAAGCACATGTAAGTCAGTTATTCTGAGTTTTATTTCAGCAGCATCACTGCTACGCTGCCTTAAAAGTAGTAAAGAAAATACTTTTTGAAGTTAACTGCTACAGTGCATTATGAAAATAATGAATAAAATATGTTAGATTATATTTTTAATCATTCTACCTAATGGAAAGTTTGAGTTTGAATTTTGAGCCTTTAAGACTGCTGTAGCAGTTCAGTGTGAGGCGTTGAACCCAGAGCTGCAGTTTGTGTTAGCAATTTTAAGTCAGCAGCTATTAGTTCATTACAAAAAAAATAAATAAAGTAATAATAATTCAGTTTTCAGAGAATAATACCATGACTGTGATGCTAATTTCAGTTAGCATGGTAATTCCTATAATGTGTTAGCATCAAGCTAACTCTTGCACTAAAATATATAACTTCTATAACTTATATACTCTATAACTAATATAACTTCTGCAGTTGCAACCAAAATTTAATAACATTGTTGAGTCTTTTTGTTTTTTATTATCGACCCATGGTCGTCTCCTTTGCACATATCGACCTTTTTTTTTTCTCTCACCCGTAGTCTATACCCTGCACGGTAGGACTTAAAGGTATCTTTCATTATTGCTGCAGGATTCTTACCAGTCTGCTGTGCTGCATCCACCAGCATGACTGTCTTGGTCCTGCCATCAGGCCCTAAGGTGCACACCTCCTTCTGCACAGCTACACTCCTTGTTGGAGGCCGGCGACCCCTTGGTGGCTGGCACACACCCAACTGTTGCTGTAGGACAAACAAAAGAGGCAGGGTAATGCTCATTAAATGGACTGTTGGAGGATGAGGAGGGACACCTTTCAGCGATACAAATAACATGACGTCAGTGGTGACAAAATCACAATGAGGCTGTTAATCATCTGTACCTTAGGGAGAACATTAGGTCGGACCATGCCTCTCCCCCTCTGATGGCCATCCCATACGCTGGTCCCAGTGGCAGCGGCCTTTCACTGACGTCTGCCGAGACAGGGTTGACCACCCCAGCTTGCACAGGACCTGCATACGTGCCAGGGAAGGGCTGGTAGAAGCCCATGACAGGTGGGCACGGAGCAGGCATGATCTGGTAATAAGCGTAGTCATTGGAGACAGGAGGCTGGGGGGAAGACAGGATGGGGTAGGCCAGGTACGAACCACCAGGGCTGGGGTTAGGCTGCTGCCAGCGCAGCTCCCCTCCATTATACATAGGATGTTGCCTGTGAAAGAGCAGAGAAGTAACATTATTTCTGATATTCTACTCTTTGAACCAAAATCGAATAACCTGTATCTGCCGATGCTTTTGAGGGTTTTAAATTTTAGTTCATTTTAGTAAAGATTTTCCACGTGCACTGTGCTTTTTAAAAAAATATGAAACCATAAACGGAAGGCTGTGATGCAGGTTATATTGTCTGAACACTAAGTTATTAAACTAGTGAAATGTTATTTTTAATGTACATCAACTTTGGGTTAAGTGTGCACCATGCACCTGTTTTCAAAAACGAGTTCCCTTTTAATTTTTTCTTTATAATTGGAGTGATTTTCTCTACTGTAAGAGATTTAGTGTTTTCAGTATTGGCTAATGAGAAGAGGCCAGTGTAATGCTGGAATTTTTTTCTGGCTACACTGCAAATTGATTCATCAAGGTAAAAAAAAAAAAAAAGCATTACAGCTGGTATTTATAAGAGCTGTATTTGCTTGCATTTCATTACATATATTATTTTCATGTCCACTTTTGGGTGAAATCCAGTTACATTATCCATCTTCTTACAGAATATTTTCCTGTCCCTGTATTTATTCATGATTGATTATCTTGAATGTCATTGCTATCTGTGAGGGGGTCTGTGCTATATTACTCCCACCCACCTGCTTGTTTCATATTGTTGGCAGCACTTAGGAAAATGCCAGTAAATTATTGGTTATTGGTAAAAATTTGACATGCAGGGTCGTAAAAACTCTGTAATGATCTATTTTCGCCCATCATTTTTATTTTCATTTTTTAATATCGACAAATAGCCTATTTAATAGCATGTCATTTTCAAAAACAACTCAATGAAAACAACGTCTAATACACAGAACAAACTTACAGATGATGAATTTATAAGGACATGGAGAGAAAAGATGAACAGAGACACCGACTGTACGGTCACAAATCATGTCAACAGTGGAGGTTTGCTGACAACAGAAAGTGCTGCCGCTGGCTGATGAACGCAGTTTAAGCCTCCTTCTTGTCCTTCATCCTCCACCCTCCTTTTTTCACATCATTTATCAACCACATCATAATTTTTGGGTTCAGTGTTGCCAACCTGGCAACTTTCTCACTAGATTTATTGACTTTTCAGACCCTTACAGCACTATTATTTCTGAAAAAAAGCGACTGGCAACAAATTTAGTGACTTATTCAGGCTATCGGGGAAAAAAGGCAGGAAATATATTAAAATACTTCATGAAATAATTCATTCCCATGCACAATACTCAGAGTAACACAGTCCACAGCTCTTCAACAGCTCTCCCTCCCTCTCCTCTTGTGCCGTGCCCAGGCAGTCATGTGTGGCGTGTGGGGCAGGCAGCTTCAGTCTCACTCTCTCTTCAATATGAAGACTAAATACTTTACTGTTATATGGCGTCCCTGTAGTGACTCTGTGATTATTGAGCTAAAGATTTCTCTATCTATCTTTTATATGATTACTCTTCTGCTGCAACCTGCACAATGAGTTGCTATGGTCGATCACCCTCACTGTTTTTTATTTTTACAATTTATGTTTTTTTATTGAGAGAATTTCATAAATCATTCGTCATTCTGACTTACAACATAGGCCTTTTACCAGGCCTAAACCAGACAAATACAGACAAAAGGAAAACAAAAACAACAACAAGGGGGGAAAAAAAGAAAAATGAAAAACAAAATACCTCAAAGGTGAGGAGAGACTGGGTCAGACTGGGATGAACATCTTTACATCTATCATTGATTCACTTTAGACGTCTAATAGGGAAATTATGTTGTCCATTGTTTACACCCAAGAAGTAAAATACAAAATAAAATAACCAGGCTCTATGGTATTTGAGTACTGTACTCATTTGGCCCAATAGGACTTGAATCTACTTACTTGCAGCTTTAAAGAAAATGTCAGCTTCCCATAACATAAATATACTTAATAATTTCAATAAATTTGGGTAATATATGTGGCTCTGGCTGTAAACATTTTCTAGTTAAGGCTTTCTTACTTGCAGTCAAAAGTATTTAAAATAAATTCTGCCTTCTGATTTTTCCTCTTTGTTAAAAAAAAAAAATCAGTAAATGATGGAAAATATTTGGTTAACGTGACCTTTGTTCTGTATTGGCAGGTACTCAATATTAAAAACTCAACTGAGAGAAATCTGATAGTGACATCCTGAATTAATCACAGCATTGTGTTAAGTTTGTTGGACCGTTTCCCTCATTTCAAACATTGTATTGTCTCTAAACATGCAGCGATGTCGGGGAGAATGATTAAAATGTGATCCTCAAAATAAGATTAAAGCCCCTTTAGCCAGAGAGGGGTGATTCCCAGGTTAGGATCTGTAATGCCACAGTGATGTGCATGATGGTTGGTTTGTTAGGGGGTGGGTTCATGGTGTGCAGTAATGTTGATAAGGATCCAGAGACATTTTCACAGCCAGCCTACTATAGCGAGCATTTCCTTGCATTCAAATAGGGGGGAAGGAAACAAAGGAACGGATGTGTGCAGGATACAGCAGATCACTTTGGACAAAGAAAGAGCCACTGGAAACAGAGATTGTGGTTCCATGTAAACTCTGTAACTCTGGGGAGGTTTCCATTCATAATTAAGCAGTCTTAAACTATACACAGCATCTAATGGCTCCTAACTCGGCCCACTGTTTAAAGGATCTCTTCTATGAAGCTCAACATCGTAGGGACATGGTGTTCTTTTCTTCCTAGTGCAGTAAACAGTAATGCAGAGTTTCTGAAAACAGAAAAGGTCCAGAAGAGAGCAGATTTTTCTTGGTTGGTGCAAATGGGAACACCAGACTTCCCACAATGCCACCAGGAATGGCGATATTTCTACCAAAGTTACCAGCATCTGCAAAATCCTTAATTATCATGAACCAGAAGCACTAGTGTCACTGCCATCAGAGTCAGTTATTCACTTTAAGTTCATTTAAGAATTCTAAGACAAATATAATAATTTAGATTTTAGAAAAGAATATTTTCTGTTAATAAATAAATAGTCAAATATATAAATATTTGGGAGCATAAAACCCAGTAACATATGTCTAAGAGGACCTGTCTTATTTATTACATTATATTATTATTATATTATTTTTATTTCATACCTGCATTAATATTCTTGTGTTGCTGTGGGGTCGAGTTATTCTTTGTTGCTGCGCTCTGTGCGTGCACTGCCAAACAGGGGCCATCTGAAATGTGTTGAGGGACTTCGCTGTGTAACTTTTATGAAGATTTTGGAATCTGTGAAGACTTGTAACGCAAGGCTTATGTGATAACAACGTGATAGCTTACACTTTCAGTGAATGTTCAGCAAGCTAATTATCTGTGAATTCAACAGATTACAGCTCGATATGCAAGTTACATTTTCTGTTTGTGAGATATTCGCTTTAGAGTTGTTTTAGGATTTGTGTCTTTATTTTATCGAGTTCTCGCGGCATGTTTGATGGCATGAATGCGCAAATAAATGCCCATAACTTCAAGAACATTTTGAGCTTGTGATTGAAACTGGACAGGAGTTAGAACTGGTTTCATTATCTCAGAGTTAAATGAAGTTGGAGCGACTTCCTTCCAAATCTCCCCCCTGCTGTGACAAAGTAACCGTACCTGTTGGGTTGGTTCTCCTGGACGAAAGGGTAGCAGGTGATGAGGTAGCTGGGTATGGGAGTGGTTTCCACCCCTCCGTTGCCTCCTCCTAAGCCTCCACCCCCTCCTCCTCCGCCTGGCTCTCCAGAAAGACTCATGCTGACGAGGGATCCTTCGAGACCTTTCTTCTGTGGGATGAACGGTTCCACTTCGGCAGAAAGCTTCACATCCTGCACAGAGACAAATGAAAACTGTCACACTGTGATGCATATTAGTAAAGTCAGTCAGATATATTGGCTGGCTGATATTTGCCCTATATCAGTGTTTATTGGTATCGACATATATGTTGTTCGATTTGTGCCAACATGAAAGCTTTTTTCCCCACAGACTTTTTTTTTTAAACAATTACCAATATAGTTAGCGATTAATATTATCAATCAATAATAAATCAATAGTCTATAAATGGCAGCAATTGTGCCTCATTTGACATTGTTTTGTTTGGCAAAGCCTCTTGTTGATCAGGGAAACCTAGCTTAAAATGAGAAATAAAGGAGAAAAAAAGAAATAAAAATTAAAATGAGAAAAAAAAAATAAAAGAGCAAAAAAGGGCAAAAAAAATAAAATAAGAAAAAGGAGAAAAATGTGTTTTGTGGCTTATTAATTGTTAATGATTAATCAATTTATGGATTGTTAGGGTTTTTGGTGAAGTCAGTCATCACATTCTCTGGTTGTGTCTTATCGGGCCCAAACATTACCCTCTCTGTATCTGCATCTACGCAGTAAAAGGATCATATCATTTTATTATTGTTATTGCCATCCCACACCTATTAAATGGGATAGTTGTAGGATGCCAGTGGGAGCAACAATTCATATCAAAACTCATGGGAAAAATCACCTACGTTCGTCAATAATTTGACTACTTTGATTTAAGTTTGGGTAGTTGGTTAAACTCTCTCTCTCTCCCAGGGTTAAGATTTAATAAGACTGACACAACTTGCGAACATCAACTCTCAAAGTGCTGCAATTGTATGAGATCTGCACTCAGGGATATTAACTTAGTACTGAGTGTCTGACAGGGACAGAGAGAGAGCTGTACACAGACTGACCAACCTCTTGTTTATTTAGTGGTAATCACAGCTGAGCACTACATTTCCTCATAGTGTTCCAGTCGGTTTACAGTCTTGAGTGCCTACAGCCATCAATAAAAAGAGTATCAGGCCTTAACTCGAGGACATAAAACCTTTCTTGGGGTTCCAAGATGACATAACACACAACTGCCAGAGGATTGAAGCAAAGTACACAACATGTCAAAATAGGGCTCCGGCCATTTCAGACAGTCAATTTCTCCTGTGACTAGCTGGATAAACAGAAGTGAAGAATATAAAACAATGACCAATGTGTTGTTAATGTAGTCTACAATGAGGTGAATCTCTGCAACTGAAAGCTAGAGGGAGTTTACAGTTTGATTTAGGAGATATTTAATTATATAATCTCCTGATAAGCATTGGATAAAACAACATTCAAAACAGATACTAAAAGAAAACAGGCAGTAGATGTTCATTTAAAGCTGGTGTTTAAGGCCTTACACACAATGTTGTTCAATTCCCTCAAAGCCTTTGACACGCAATGAGAGTGGAGTCAATTTTATTTGCATATCATCAAATCATTACAGTTATCTCTGGGCACTTTTCATTAGGGCTGTGCACCGAAAAGAATCTGGCGATACATTACGTATCACGATTCAATATATAAAGATATGCACAATTAATTGCTTAATTGATCACTAATTAACAATTAAATTAATCGTCAACTATTTTGATAATCAATTACTTGTTTTGAGTAATTTTTTTAAAGCAAAAATGTCCAACTTCTCTAATTTTAGTTTCTGAAATGTGAATATTTTCTTTTCTTTTCTTTTTAACTCCTCTATGACAGTAAACTGAATATCAATGTCACCCTGGACTAATCTACAGATTAATCAATAATGAAAATAATCGTTAGTTGCAGCCCTACACATAATAAACCACTGCCACAAATCTTTGCATGTATCACAATAACATCACACTGTTTTTAAGAATCAATACAGTTTTATAAAACGCAATATTGTGGAATTCAAGTGTACTGATATTATCTTACACCCGTACTTTTCATATAGAGTCAATCTAAACCGTATTTGTTATAAATCCAGAAGTTCCAACAGCTAACTACTTACACTAAGGCAACTGTGGCAAGGAAAAACTTGCACCAAGGGACAAACACCAGACTCAGCCTCATTATGAGAGAGAAATTCTACAGGTTATATTACAAAATTAAGGACAACAAGGAAGCCGGACTAAGGTGGAAAGGAATGATGGGCAACCAGCAGACAAATGACCCCTGAGCAGCACCTTTGCATTACATTTTAAGCAACATAAAGCTTTGGTGCACTCGGTCAAAAGGCCATTTTCTGTGTGCAGCATACCACAAGATATACATGCAATCCAAAGCTATATAAATCAATCAATAATGCAATTCTGTCACAAAAAACCTGACATATTTACAGCAGGTAAAAGCACTATAAATGCACTAACTCGAGGTCTTCTTCAAGTCAGTCTGGTTTTATAGCTCTTCAGATTTATGGTCCAGACAGTCAGACTGTAGGAAATGATGCAGCCGGCCACAGAAAGGCCAGAGATTAGAGGTCTGGGGCACTGGAAGGCGGGTTTGGGACTGAAACACTGTAGTACTTGGCCACATAACAGTCTGCACAGAGTGCTGCTCGGGTGTGGAAAAAAGTGTCCCTCTGGTTGGGGGATCCAAAGTTTGATCCATTAAGGTTCTCAGCAGAAGCTGGTGCTTGCCCTGATGAAGGCATTAGTGCATGTTTTTAACTGCTAGATAGCCATGAGTTAAAAAGACTTTATCAATTGTTATCCTACTGAGACCCTCAGATTTCTTCAATAGGTCAAGACTAAAGTACTTAAGTTCAAGCAGCCATTACAGATATTTTGCATTAAAAAATTGTCTTTATACGATGCTAGACTGTGACAATAAGTACCATGATATTACAAGGTTAATTATTTTATTTTATTATGTTTTCTCTAAAAGGACTGCTACTGACCACTGCATTGTTTTTGTTTCATAATGGCACATACATAATTCAAACATTCATTTCCAAAGAAAATTCAGGCCAATTTTTCATGGTTGGTCATGGCTGGCTACTTTTATTTTATTCTGTTAAGGAGGGCAGAAAAACTTTAACTTAAAAGGAAAACTAATTTTCAAGTCACTATTTTCTATGTTTTTTTAATCGCAACAAATAAATTAATCGATCAGTTGTTTGGTCAATAAAATGTCTCTCAAAGCCCAATATGACATCCTCAAATATCTTATTTTGTCTACAACCCAACGATATTCAGTTTTCCTGTCATAAAGGAGTAAAGAAACCAAGAAATATTTACACTTAAGAAGCTTGAATCAGTGAATTTTGAAGTTTAAAAAAAAATACTCAAATCGACTATTTGATTATCAAAATAGTGATTCAATTGATAATGGATTAATTCTTGCAGCTCTAAGAGTTATTGTTTAATGGCATAAAACTTTAAACAGTGAAGTAACTGAAAATGCATATTTGGTGTAAAACTCAAAAAATGTCCTAACTGACAACATAACATAACCGTTGCTCTTGTCCTGTCCTTCACTGTCTTTTTGCCACTGCTGTCTGGAAGCTTTTTTTTTTTTTTTTTACACCTCCGAGTGCTCCTCATTTGCCATCATTGTGGCATTTGTCTAACCCAAGGTGGCAGCTCTGTCCAAGAGGTCCCATTAAAATAATCCGCAATTTTGCAAAGGATGAGGAGAGGTGACAGGGTTCAGAGTACAAAGACGCCCCCTCACTTCTCTGAAACAGTGGTCGGGTCGGGATGCATGAATAGAGCATCAGTGCAGCCAGTGGATGTCACACAGACAGCCATTGTCTCCCACTGCTACTGTCTGTGGGTGGTTCTCTCACTTTTCCTTAGGTAATCTATAGATCCTACCCTATCTAAACAGAGTCACAGTGAATGGAGCTTGTTATGCCAATTTAGTTCAAGCCACAAAACCACAACAGTAAAGATTACAATCCCTCAGGGAGTAATAGCAGCCTCCATGCCCAGACTGATAGGACTGCAAAGGTTTAGTTTGTCTGAACCTGTACAGTGGTACAGTATAGCTGATGCGATGTTCTTATAGGATTAAGTTTGAGAGGATCAAGTAGGGACAGTAGTACAGAATTAGCTAATTACACAGCAAGACATAGCATGGAGGCTTCATGTGGACTGGTCGTGAATCTTGAATTCTGAACACTACTTAAGAAATCCAAATATTTAAAAAAAAAAAGAAATGTTGGAGGAAAGGAAGGAAAACGGAGCCTGTCAGAGGATCCATCTCTTGATTCAACCGTGTGTGTTTGTGTATCCGTGCGTTAGTGAGAGGGTGGGTGAGAATAGCTGTGATTGTGAAAAAGGCAATGAGGTCAGACCCAGATGTGCATTCGTTGGGGATGACAGATCTCAGAGTGATTAGACTGAGGGGACTACTGATCTCACAATCCTCTGTTTGTGCAAGGATTTATTCTCACACCAGCTGCTTTCAAACATGATCAGACCATCAGTACCTGTTTCCAGGGCACAAAAATTAGCACCAGCCAAACGCTGGTATGTAAGTGGCTGGTAGATTTGCTTCACTCACCAGCCAAAAAATAAAGGTAATATATTGAGCAGCTGGAAAATTTGAACAGGCACTTGCTATTTGGCTAGTGGGTGAAAAACTAATTTTGCATGCTGCCTGTTTCTGTCCTGAAAGAAAGGTAAACTGCACATAAGCAAGGTTGGCCAAAGTTTTGATACTTCAAAACTTTTTCCAATACCGCTTGATTAAAAACAATACTGTCATTCGACGGTACTGAAAGAACCAAAGCTATAAAAAAAAGACAAGTTCTAGGTGCTCAATCAAGATCTCACTTTAGTTTAGTCCTTATTTTCCTGCCTGAAATTTGGCTTTCATGATGGCATAACCTCATTTTCTGTACCAGCACTGTGCACAGGCTGTTAACTTTTAAAAAAGGAAAAAATCCTATATCCTTTTTTTATACGCCCAAGACTTCTTTCTTTTTGGCATGGTGTCGAAAGAGCTCTTGGTGATCTTTTTTTAATACTAAACTTAATACTGTTGTATTGTATCAAAGCTTAAAATTCTGATACTGTGATAAGCCTTGTAGAAAGTAGAGCAGTGATACTCAACTTAAGGCCCATTGGCCAGATAGTGCACTGGGTGACCCTCCAATGAGTTTCTAATTAAAAATAAAAATGGATGGATTCACATTAGGCATTTTTTTGTTTACTGTTGTTTGTTATCTTACTGTATACCAATTAGTAAACGTTCAATAATGTCCCTTGGCTGCTGCTTGGAAAGTTGCATATTAGCGTACACTCACTAAAACAGATTAAATATGGTATTGCCCCTGGTAGGAGCAGTTCATGTTTATGAATCATTCCAACATTTTAGCAATTGCATAATGGAAGAGGTTCCAGCTATGATTAATGTTATATAAACTCTTTATGCAACCAAAGTAGGGTTGAACAGTTACTTGGAATTTGATCGAACTGGCAATATGGCCAACTGCAATTTTTGAAACGGAAGGCACAATATTTGTTGAAGGCAAAATGTTTGTCAAAAGACCATTTTAAATCAAATATTGTTGTACTGGAGAGACGTCCTGCCCTACAGATTATATTCATTATATTATATACAGTCATTTTCCCATTTTTCAATGAAAATCAGAATGATGTCAGAATTATTATTCCCTCTAACATTATGAATTATCTCACAATTGTAATATCAGTCAAGTCATTTTTTTCAAAATTGCTTAGCCCTAGGGGAATGGTATTTTTTAGCATTTCATTGTCACAGAACAACACATAAATATGATGATGATGTGTGTACATCAGAATATCTACAATTAAAATGTAGTTGAAGCCATTAAATGCAGTAACATATCTGATTCATCTGTCATACAAACATAGTGTCAATCCTTGTACCAAGTCATTTAATTTTAAAATAAAGACTTCCAATGTTAATGCATTTTTTATTTAATAAAGAGAGAAGCCACATGTTATCAGCTAACCGGTTTTCGATTTGAGGCGCTGCCAACACACGCCTTGGGACACCAAACACGACCACAACCAAACTAAACTTTCTGCATTGCAAACAGCGTCAGAGGAATGCCATACATGCAGAAGAACCAGACATTCCTCTGATGTTGTTGTCGCCTCTCCCGACAACAACAACACTCTCATGCACAGCAGATTCCTACCGGGACCGAAACCTTCTACTGACTGTCCGGACTGCTGTCAAACGCGTTTTCAGATGTACTGCTAGCTGTGGCTTTATCTGTCAGGCGCCGTCTGATGACAGCTGAGAGATTTAGCTTCTGCTAGCTAGCAGAGCTAGCAGCCTTTCTGGGCTCGTAGCAACGAAATATTGTCATGGAAATAAATTTCAATCCGGTTGTAAAATTACTGAAAACACGCGCAATGAGGCGGAAAACAACGTGCGTTTCATCTGATATCTTTTGTTATGGTCTGCGGTTACCGTTAGCTGGTTAGCTTAACGTGCTAGCTTAAATGGGATAACCTGCCGTTCTGCTAGTGCGGCTAACGACCCACATAGCTAATTTAAGTCACCACTAAAGCATCGCTGCTACTTCCAATTACAATAACGGAACCGTGGCTTGTTGAATAACCTTAAACGGCGTCGGATTTGGGGTAAACTAACGATGTATCCCCCCTCTTCCATCAGGCTAAAGCTTTAGCAGACCCCCCGACAAAAAGCAGATAATGTTAAAATAAACTGTACCTTATTGTCACTAGCGTCCATGTCAGTCACCGACGCCGCGACAGACCGTCATTGACCACAGTGCGGACGTCAGGATGCGGGCCTCTTTAATTTCTTCATTGTAAAATAATAACAATCACTAAAAGGCTTCTCAAAGACACTCACACCCAGTTCCTACTAACCGCTAACCAGAGCCCACCGCTAACTGTTGCTGCGTCAGCTAGCTGCGCTCTCCACAGAGAGCCGCTTCTCACTGCGAGCAGGCAGACCGCTGTCACTGTGGAAATGGGAGGGTCGCGTCTAAGAAGGGAAGCCCAGATCCGCGAAAGATCTCGCGAGACTTATCTAATTAAATCTAAAGCGTTATTTTTCTGCTAACCCTAAACGTGCGTATTTTGTCCCTAAACCTACTCAGATTTTAACCGCAGCATTGTCACGCCACAAAATATAATCAGCTTGTACACCGTTGCACAATTTCGAAACAACACATACAAATCTCGCGAGAGTTTCACAAATCAAGGGTTCCCTTACGCAAACGAGATCAAATGGGGAGTCACCTGGAACGGGAAACCGTCGAGGACCAGAAAGCTTTTTTTTTTACTGACTGGAAAATATAGTACGTCACGAGTTCACAGGAATATGATTCAAATCAAAGGGAAAATCTCTTAATGTCTCATTTATGACAGTTCATGATAACATTTTACGCACAGTTTGGCCCGTCATACTGTTGTAACCAGAGGTGGAAGTAACAAATTACTCAAATTACTGTAATTAATTTACAGTAATTTCTGTATTTATTTTTTATTTATGTATCTTTCTTTTGGTATTTTGGTACTTATTTGAGTATATGTATTGTTTGTATTGTATTACTTGTATTTGAGTTTGTATTATACCAGGGGCCTTTCAAACTTTTCAGGTCAAGGACCCCCACAATAGATACACATTAGACAAAGGAGCCCCAGTTTGAGAGGGTCTTACATTAGGGAATCCCATCTGACTTTTTTTTTTCTTTAATTTTTACATTTGAAGATAAAAAGTCTTTAATGTGTATCAATAACTAAACCAGGATCACTATAAATTACAATCAAAACAGCTCCTTTGATACTCCCAAATTATGTGATAAAAGTTAAAATACTTTATTTCTCATTTTGTTGGGGACCCCTGTTTATGAAAACCACTGCATCACACTATGTAATAAAGCTGCAACTAAAAATCATTTTTCTCAATTAATCAATCAATTCTTCTGTTTCCCAGAGCCCAAAGTGATGTCTTCAAAGTGCTTCTTTTGTCCAACCAATAGTCCAAAACCCAGTGAATCTTCATTCAGTATTATTATTGACAAAGAAAAGCAGCAAATCCACACATTTAAGAAACTGGAATCAGCAAATGTTGGACATAGCTGCTAGAAAAAAAAAAAAAATGACTGAAACGATTAACAGATTATCAAAATAGTTGGCAACATATTTTCTTTCAGTCAACGAATTGATTAATCGACTAATTGTATCAGCTCTAATATGTAATTTACTTAAAATCATAATTCACCCCCGAGTAGGCCTATATTTTAAATTAAGGGTGTGGAAAGTTATTATGGAGAAAGATGGTTCATTGTTGACGTTGTCAAATACTTAAAAAATTTTGGGAATGGAGTGCAGCCACACACCTCTTTGGCTGAAAACAAGCACTGCAAAAGCGGCCTGTCAGTATGTGTGTCAGTGGCAAACACGTCATCACAGGTTAATTAACAATGTTAGTGAGTAAATGACGTGTACTGATTGTGTCTGTAGATCAAAGTGAATCAGAAGAGTCTTAGTGATGGTGGAAGTTAAGTTTTTACTGTGGAAAATTATGGTCCTACCATAAAACACCTGCAGTTCAGAAGTCAAAGTGTCTTAATATAAAAACTCACTGATGTCTGAAATACATTACCTGAAGGTTCCTCCACTTTGATTGAATGAGACTGAGGACGCCTATTTCTTTAATTTTTGCTGTGTAACACCGATTGCTGATCAACAAAGATAATACATAATTGCTCTCCTGACTGGTTTTAGGATTTTGGCTTTTAATAGCTAATGACCGATTCGCTTTTCTTATTTTATATGTTTAAACTGGCGAAGACCTCAGAATTTGCACTGACCATCAATCAAATTAAAGTGGTTTTTTTTTTCATCCAAAAAGGGTTGAGGGTATGCTGCAGGAGCAAAGTATCCAGATCAGTCGTGTCATCCACGAGACTCAACAATCAACCACCTTACTGACTTCTGATTGCCCAAGATCTTCTGTTAAAAAGTCTCCCCTCATGGGTTACATTTTCTGAAGTCTGAAAACAGCCAATAAGAGGAACAGAAGTCAAGTTTTCTCTCAGATTACTTGCATTACATTAGGCTTAAAAGGTTATTATGTAACTTTTCTCCAGTGACCTTAAAAATAAATTGCCTACCCCAGCTTTAATACCCAAACCTTTCATCTGTTTTTGTAGCCAACAAGGCTAAACGGTCCAATGAAGACCCTGACTATGACAAACACTGCAGCAGGCACAGGTTTGGAGAGGTCACCATGACGACTGACCTGAACAGTACAGGAGTAGGAGCAATTTAGACTGAGAAAAAGAAACACCTTTGATTGAATCCCTGCTATTGATAATGCATTAAACACGAATTGTTTGAAAGTAACTAATACTTGGAGAGGCTTTTGAGAAGAATACTGTTTTTAACATCATTCGTTTTATTTGAGTTGAGTAATATTACAGTAATGCAACAGTACTTGAGTACAGATTTTAAGTACTCTTTCCACCACTGGTTGTCTCTATTCAAAGGCAGTCAAATCCTTTTAGTGCTGAGAGAAATCAGTTTATTACCAACAGGCAACAGTATACATTAAAATACTGTGTACAAGTTTTCATACACATTTGGACTTTTTGTTTTTAAACAACTGAAGCGTTTTGTGTGTTTGCACATGGAAGGATCTGCCAATCAGGAACATGAAAAACAAAAATAAGTGTCAGTGATTCCCTCTCATCACCACAAAACAACACACTTTTGAACACGTTCTTGGGGGTTCCCGGAGTCTTCTTGAAATTGGTGGCATTCTCAAAACCTGTGCTGTGTATCTTGTCTCAGAGGATATACTTGAAGAAGCACAGTAGCATACCTTATGGATGTATTAAAACATGCCATTTTCCTTGTCTCTTGATTTTTACATGCCATCATGTGAGCTTGCTAACAATGGCTTGGTTGAGCGTGTTCAGCTGATTTGTCCATTTGTCTAAAGCTGTGTAGCGAGCCCCTCCTCTCTTCTGGTAGTCCAGTTCTAGTAGCTGGTTGACTTGGTCAATTCGGCCGTGGATTGTGCTGAAAGACAAAAGGGGAAAGAGAGTGAGCATAGAAGCCACACACACTGCAAAACAAAAATAACTAAAATCTGGGTAGGGCTGCTCGGTTATGGCTAAAATCATAATCAAGATTATTTTGATTGATGCTGAAATCACGATTATTAAAACACGATTCTTCATGATTTGAGAACATGATGTGTCTACTGGAGTTTTCTAACACGATGACTTTGAACTTCAAATATAACTGAACAAAAAACAAGAAATAAATGAAAATAAAGTGAAAAATATATAAATAAATGAAGCAAATAAACTTGTCTCCCTCCCTGCTTAATACACCTGAAAATGATGTGCAATAAGTTCATAATTTAACACAAACAGCAGCGAACATGTAACTCAACAGCAGCCTGTCCTGCTATGCTGGCTTAACTTAAATGCAAACAATACCAGCTGAAACTGAAACTGACTGGGAAGGTAGGGTGCGCTGAATTTACAAAACAAAACAAACACAACACACCACCTGGCATGTGGCACAATAATCATTTTATTTCCATTATCTTGTTCTAATGATCGTAGGAGGCAAAAATCATCACTGAAACTGAAATTCAATAAATTGCCCAGCCCTAAATCTGGGACATCACAAGTTGTGATGGACGATACCAAACATTTTAAATTTGATACGATGCTGATACCTTTGTTACAATTAGGTATTAGTATTACAGTACTGATGCTGATTATTTCTTAAATGGGTTTGTGATTTTTCAATATAATGGTGATTTTTAGAAGGAAAAAAGATAACACGACACATTACGGCCATTAAAAACAAACTCATTATAAAAGCTAATATGAGTAAAATGAAATAAAATGTTCGACCTTGTTGGTGTAAAGTTTAGTGTCGTCTATTTTACAGAAATACCAGGATAAAAGGATAAAATTAACATCTTCCTGTTTCTGTTCACCTTCATCATAGCTTGAGTAGCTCAACCAACAATCAGCTGACCAATATTATCGGCCCGATTTTTTTTAAACAGTACGTAATGCAGGTTGTTTCTATTTATTCATTTATAGCCAGCATTCTGTGTATATTTGATCCTTTCTCAGTTTTTACATTTATTGTTAAACTGTAAAATGTTCTGCCTCTATTAAATATCTTTGCAAAAATGTGTTTATGTTTATAGTCTATGTTCTATATATTTATATTCTGCACAAGGAATACTGTCCTATTTCTGATTTTTTTTAATTTCCTTATATTAGTATAGGCCTAAAAACTCCAGTGTCTGTTGGGCCCTAGTTTAAAGAGGTGGCACTTTCTTATCACAAACAGTGCATTTTACTATATTTTTATCTACAGCTGAAAAGCAAGACAGCACTAGGTCATGTTTCCTTTCTGCCACTTTCTCACAAGTTTGAGAACCAGTAAAACCTGGGTTGCGAAGCTGTAAATAGCAGCTCACTATTACAGTACGACAATTAAGTACATGACGTAACTAAAACTGTCAACTCATAGCGCCTGACTATCTAAAAGGCATACAGATGAAAACTATGAGGAACTATTTAAAGGAAGGGAGCTAGTTCTTTTTCTTCAACTTCTCGGCAGACACGTGATTGAGAAACTTACTTATCCAAGATGCACTGCACCAGCAAACTCTCCACATCACACACGTCAATGTTCAGCTCCTGAAACAGAAGAGAGACGAATAAGATCATCCTCACATCTGTAAAGACGCACATCGACTAGTATAGTTTAATGTTAAAGGAGGCACAGAATTCAACACACTGCAGATCCCATATAGACGTGTGCTAGATATGTTGCAAAAGACTTGTCACGTATATAAACTAATAAATAAATACAGAGAATTGGTCGGTAAAACAGTAACAGTATCACTATGCACAAGAACTAGTGATGACTGTCACATGTACTGAGATGAACCCGAGATGTGGAAAAACATTATTACTTCCTCATGTTAATGCTGCTCTTTTATCTTCTCCTCTCATGTTACTGGCATCTTAACTAAGATACACACTCACAATATATGACCATATCTGAGACCATATATAAATATATTATAGTCTCAAACAATAAATGTCAACTTTGTAGCCCATCAAACTTTGGAGCCTAATGTGTATTTAATTAGTGTTAAGAGAACTCTGAGTAACTTTAAAAATAAAATGGCTGCTCACTATGACTCTGCTGTGAAATGAAAAATATTTAACATTTTGGCAACTCCATAAGATTCTCTATCTGACAAAGTCGGCACTTATGCTGATGGAGGTAATATAACTCAGCTCTCCTTAATAATTGAATGTGTTTGAAATTTACACTTTTTTGATTAATAAAATAAATAAATAAAGTGAGTGCCCCACTTGGACCACCCAGTCAAGAGTCTGGACACGCCCCTGTGTGTGACGACAGCTCGATCTGTCCGCTGTCACCTCCATCATTAGAGAAATTGGTTTTCTCTTAATTATTAAATATGTTCATGAGGATTTATAAAATGAGTTCATGTGAACAAAAACAAAAAAATCAGCCACAAAAAAATCTACTTAAAAAAAGATTAAATCATTGAGAGGCTGGCCTTTACAGGGTTAAATACCTTTTAAATATATTTTCCCAGTAAAATCAAAACCCAAAAAAATATGTTTTTGACTAAATTCTCAATAACAAGTGTTTTACAAGAAAAAAAAAAATTACATGACAAAATCCACAGGGATGAATCTGAAATTTAGAAATACATTTTTTGTTCAGTGTTCTAAGGCTTTCAATGTGCGATTTCATTTACTTGAATTATACGCTCATTAAAACATTATCTACTATTAAACTGCAAAGCCAGATCAAATCTCGTGACATCAGTTTTTGCTTTGACATTTGTCTGGAAAATGTGTGGGTTTTTTTTGCGCTTTTCTCCAGTTTCCAGTCTTCACTGATATGACCGATTGGCTTTCTACACAGGCCCATTAAAATAGATATGATCAATTTAAAACAATGACATAACGTCACTGACCAGGAAGTATTTTGATCCTGTGGACTTACCTTAGAAATGAAAGGGATGTGTATTCTCGTGTACGGTTTGATGAGTTTGATAAGTACTTGAGTTCTAATGTTCCTCAGGAGCTCTGCAACACAACATCACATGATCAGCTGAAGTTTTTCCAACACATTCATCACACAACACACACACACACCACACTCGTGGACTGAAGTCACGTTCACCACTTACTCACCCTCTATGTGCTCTCTAATGAAGGGGTCGTCCATTATGTTACTGTGATTTGTTTTCAAGATTTTCTCAAATTCAGTGATGTCATTGTTCTGGTAGGCGCTGGAAGGAAACACAAGTCCATGTTGTTATACTGTATACATTGTGTCTCTGTGACCCACAGAAAAACTCTCATCCTGATAGCTGTCACACACATTTCAAAATATTACGCTTTCTGTAAACACTATTCTTATTACAGTTTTGGGTGTGTGTTCTTAGTTTCTTGTTTATGGAATATAAATTTCAAATATATGCATGGTACCGGAGATACACAAGACAGTGCCTGTTATTTATGTAAACATGAAGACAAAAGAGAGCAAACAAGGAAGCAGAAGACAACTAAAGGCTTGTTGAAAACAATGGACCAGTTCCATATTTTACACAAATACTGTGAAATATACACTTATGTTGACAGGGCACTGTTTAGGCAACTGACATAAATGATACGAAGACCATTAATTCTGTTTATGTATAGTTGTGTATGAAGAGGAAATGGCATCACACATCTATTAAATGCTGCTCTATTAACATACTGCACACCAAACTATTAGATCTAGTATGGGGACATATGGAATGAGAAGTACAGATACAATACTAATCAAAATTTGATACAGTGAAGGGTCCAAGAAAGAACTATTTGTTCAAAACATTACAGGAACTTTTTCACTTCTCACTCTAGGTCCATTTTTAGAGTTTTGGTCATCAACAATAACATTTTCCTCGCCAACTTTGTTGTGATATGAAGATGCAGGATGCAAAGTCCAGTGTGCCAGGGTTTCAGCAGGTTTTAACAAGTTATTTTAAGACCTTTTTGAGACCATTATGAATGAAAGTTAAAACCTAAGGCTACTGCATATCCACACTGGCAAAAAAAAAGTACTAAGAATATGAAGGAAAATCTAAAACTGAGAATATGGTTAGCGCGGAGTGGGTCACACGGGGCTGGACTTTGGTAACTTTGCTGCTCCCAATGTACAGAACAATAGTCGGTGATGGCAGACTTTATACTGCAGCAGAGCAGCAACAGATGATAGTAACTTTCACAGAAACGATTTGAACCCATTACTTATAAAAGTAGCTTTTTTTTTTATGAGGATATACCATGTTTGCTCTCACACCACATTATGACCCACTAGCTGGGTGTGCACTGAAATTCTGACCAGGCTACACAGTTTGCATTAGTTTTACAGTATAATCGGTACATTTTTTTCCCCATTAAAGTAATGTTAACTCAACTTTTAAGTCCTGTCAAAATCCTATTTAAGACATTTTAAGGCCTTAAATTCAGATTAGAGGATTTTTAAAAATCTGGAAAATCAGAAGATCTGGTGCACTGATGGTAGGCTGGCACACCCTAGCGTCCACTTGACAAAAAGGTGGGAGTCTGGATAATTCATTATTGCAAATAGGTGACACGTAATGGAGTAGTGATAATCATAGCTTATCACGTCTCCTTTCTTCTCTTTTAAAAAAATGGGTCTCTCCTCACAATGACATGCTGATGTTTAGTTATGGAGTGGGCGTAATATAATATATAATGACATGATCACACAGACCATATTATCTGAGCCTGTTATTTCAACAAAAAAAGGGAACCGCAAAGTCATCTACATGAATGATCTGTTTGCCCTCTGCTTTGACTTCTGTTCTCACATAAAAATAGGTAAACCAATTAGGTTCAACAACTGTTAATACCAATGTGGTCTCACTATTCTTGTTGCTTCTCCATTTGTGCTTGTTACTTAAGATGAGGCTATCAGGATGGTACAGATCTTAGAATTACAAAATGTTATAACAGATAGAAATATCGCCCACACTCTAACAGCCCTTTGGTCCCCAGCAGCATACACAGACTTTTGTTGATAACAAAGGAGGAAAAAATGTCCATTAATACATTAATACATGCTTACCTACTAAGTTTGTCATTGCTAGAATCTCCGGGTCATTTTTGTATGGTTTGGCCTTTGGAAAAAAACATGAAGAGTTATGCCAGGCACTAAAAAGTAAATGTCAACTGATTGAGCACAAAAAACCCAAACATACTTCCAGCAAATCATTCTGATTAGAGACATTCTAGCTGTGCTTTATCAAAAATTCAACTGCAAACTGCACAAACTCATGTGGCAATGCCTTGTGTGTTTCATAGTCTTACATACAGTACATGTCTAGTTATTAAACGCAGACATTTCGAACTGTGACAAATTAGTTCCTTACCTCTTGGGAATCAAAAGGATTAATTCCTGACTTCATCAGCATGTTGGCTAGGACCAGGTACTTCAGGCATGTCGTCCTCCTTGGGCTTCCGGACTCATCATAGTTTTTAAAGGCCTCAAAGAAGTCTGTGTGAGCTTTCTCAAACTCACCCTCTCTTAAATGCATCTTCCCACCACACTCTGGTCAGAAGCAAACAAACACACATCATTCAGCAAACAGCCATGACAGCTCATGGTATAAGAGTGGCACTTAATATAGAGATATGTACACCATCATACCTCTGATAACTCCCATAATGAGCGGGTGAGGAATGGCAGATTTAATATGAAGTGACTGCTCATACAGGGCTTTCAATTTCTTGTTGTTTTTTTGTGCTGTGTACATCTGGATCTCCAGAGCGTAGATCTCCAACAGCTGTGTGCCTTTCTTCAGGTCGTCCTCCCCATCATCTGTCTGGAGTTGTTATAAAAAAAGAAAAACAACTTAATAGATTAGATATCCAAAATACATGTCTGAAAAACAAAACTTCAGCTCAGATTGAATTTTCTATTTCATCAAAGCTGTGGCTACGTGTTTGAGAAAGAGCTGCTCGACAATTATTTAGTCTCATATACTAGAATTAAAAAGCGATTAACAAGTTGAGCAGCCACAATATATCTTATGAGAAAGCGAGGTAAAATGTCTATTTTCAATTACCTGACATGACTGGTGAAGTTGCCTAAGGATCTTTTGAAGTTTCCCATATTCTTCTCTCTCCAAATACAGCTTCCCTAACTGCAGGCAAGGAACAAAAAATACATTTCTAAGCAACTGTTATTTAAGAAAAAAAAATGTATGAGTGCATGAGATCAATGAAGAACCTCTGTATACCTTTGTGTTAGTTTTAAACCACAGTCTGTCATTTTTTGCATCTTTCAAAGCCTCCAATGTGGTTTCGTAGAATTCCTGTAGCAAATCCATCTAGAAACACAAGAAAAACAATTCATAAGGACAAAGATTTAACTGACCCGGTACTGCAAGCTCCAAGGTCACAGCATATGTTACTATGAGCGCTGTCTCTCCATACCTGTTTGGAGGTAGAGATGTAGTCCAGGATGGAGTTGATGGACTTCTCTGAGTAGTTCCTGGTGACAGCACTTCTGATGTATGTGAGGAGCTGCTTGTACCTGTTCATCATCTCTGGAAAGTTGGTCTATGTGACAGATAGAAAAAAACAACAACTCAACAATTCACATCTGTCACATGTGGGGCTGCACAAGTTGGTTAAAAAAAAAGTCATAATGCCATTATTTTGACTCAAACTGTGACTGCAAAATGCAATTTAATTAGTGGAAATGATCAGTTTTGTATTGCAATTTCCATGTTCACTGAAAATAAACTATTAATATCGTGATAAAGATTGATATTTATTGAGGTCTGTACCAAACAAACATGTTTTCTTTCATCTGGAGAACAAGATTTTTAGGCCAGGTCATCTATGCAGCACTACAGTACCTCATTATAATGTCATAATGTCTTCTCATACATTTTTCCTTTTTCAAAGAATTGCACTTCATTTCTGCGATTGGGATATTGCGACTTTAATGCAATTGCGATCAACTGTGCAGCCCTAGTCACTTGCTGAAGAAACAAAGGCAATTCAATTAATATTGTCATGTGTTTTGCAATCAAAATGTAAAGGTTTTCACAAGCCATAACTCCCTTTGCCTGGTAACACCTGTTGGTTGGACTAATGCTTGGACCAATCATCACTGTACCAAGGGTTCTTGTGCAATAGTAACACTGTTCAGTACTCCAGTAAACATGCACCTTAGATATGACTTGGCAACAGGAGATATCAGCTCACAGAACCATTTGGCTCAGAAAGCAAACGTTATGCTAGCAAGATTCCAAGTCAGTAACACTGCACACTGTTGACAAACAGTAAGTGTAATTTGACAGCAGCAGCTGAATTGTGAATGGGATGTGGAAAGATCACTTATGTGAAAAGAAGCATCGATAAGTTCAAAGGGGCAGTGTGCTTCTTGTAGTTTGTATATTACAGTCACCATCCTGTGATGAGAGGACGAGGCACTTAATTTTTTTGGTCTTTGTTCTGTTTGTCCCTTTTCTTTTCAGTTTGTCTTTCTTCAGCTGCAGTCAGTAAAGCTGTCTAGTCATCACGTAGATTTAAAGAAATGTTGAAGTGAGTCATGGCTGTAATTAGATGTTATTTGTTAAAGTGACAATTCAAAATGAAAATTCAGTCATTATCTACTCACCCTCATGCAAACCCAAGGTCTGGTTTAGTTTTTTTAGTCCACAAAACACTGCTAGAGTTTCACAAGAAAACACTGTATCAGAATCTCCCAAACAATGTAAGTGAATCAAGACCAGTTTTCAAACATAAAAAAAGAAAAAAGAAAGAAAGAAAAAAAAAAACAACAACTGAAAAAACATCTGATGCCTCCTTACTGCTCATCTGGTGCAATCCAAGTCTCCTAAAGCCCCTACATGCCGTTCACTTGTGTGAACGTGGCTCCAAGTCAAGGATCTACAGTGAAGATTTAGGCCAAAGACACGGTGTAAATGACATCTTTCAAGCCAACTTGGCACGATGGGGCTTTGGAAGACTTGGATTACACCAGACGAGCAGTATAGAGGCATTTTATGTGATTTTTTTTTTTTTTATGTTTGAAAACTGGTCACCATTCACTTCAACCGTGTTGCAATTCTGCACTGCTTTCCTGTGAAACTCCAGCAGTGTTTTGTGGACTATAACAATTGGGAGAGATAGGATGAACAGACAGTGACTGCATTTTCATTTTCGAATGAACTACCCCTTTAATATGTTGCAATAAATTGAAAACAAAGGCTTGACTATGTCCCTGTTACTATGGTTACTCATTCCAGCACATTAATTTAGGAAGACAGCTTCACTGAAACCACTCACTAAGTGTCCATTATCAGGAATTAATAGACTTCACCCAGACCGTGGTGTTAGTGTAAATAAATGATGGGATGTGTTGCAGCGCTCACCAGCTTGAAGTTGATTTTGATCATCTGTTTCAGTGCTTTGAATCCCCATTCTCCTTTCTCTCCTTCTAGCTCCAGTACCTGCACGCACACAATAACACAAAAGGATGTCAGTAAACGTTGTGCTTTTAGGAAACCGAGACAGGCAGAGGGCTACAGAGAACAGATTATTTTTTTATGGAGTACCACTCCACCTTCTGGAAACTGCTAAGTGCTGCTTTGGGATCGTCCTCCTTCAAGGCTTTGGAGTTGTAGTACTGGTTCTCCAGGTCCACATTCGGCTCTGAATTACTGTCCTCTGAGTATTCCTAAGGTTAAACATATAAACATGTCAAAGTTCAAATAACAAAATACAGGTACAATACATATAGCTATATCTGCTTTAAAAAAAAAGCATAACAAAAACTCTTAGCTAGCTGAAACACAGGTGAAGACAGCCCCAGAATATAATTCTGCACACATGAGCAATGAGCTAACGTTACGTTAGCCACCGCCACGGCTAGCTAACTAGCCGGCTGGTTTGCTTTTTCTTCCCCGAAATTCCAGCGAAAATAAGAGTTAATAAGAATGCATATGATTTTATATCCAGCATAGTAAAAGTTTATTGATATCAGCCAGCTGCATTGTAGCTCAAAACAACTATCGTTAGCCCGCTAGGAAGCTAACGTTAGTCCACCCGCTGTCAGGTTGATATTAGCCAACATGCTAACCAAACAGCTAACATTAGCTAGCCCGGCGCTTCACTGCGAGCGCTCAGCGGACAAACGAGTAAAAATTTAAGCGCAAGCTGAGTGATTTCAGTCGTAAATACCAGGTCGTAATCTTCTTCATCATCACACATGAAATCGTCTTCCATGTCGGACATCTTGATGGTCTTCCTCGCTCCTTGTCAGAGACAGACAGCGGCCCGGCCTGTGCTGTGTTTTGCAGCGGTGGTGAGGTGGTGTGTCAGGGTGGCGAGGAGCAATGACTCGCCTCAGTCCATAGATGGCGCTGTTGGATCACCTCAGACACACCAACGACATTACACTCTAAATGAGCTTTACCAGCTGCAGTCCTCTGGATGTAGTTAGACTGATTTTAAAACAATGTACTGTAATCTAAGTGTAATGGTCGAAAGTAAGTAAAGTATACTTAGTCAAGTACTGCACTGAAGTACAGTTTTGAGATACTTGCATCTCACTTGGGTATTTCCATTTGATGCTTTTTCATACTTTTTCACATTTCAGGGTGAAATTCTGTACTTTTACTCCATAAAATTTATCTGACACCTCAGGGAGAAACTGCTTAATAGATAGAGAATATACATGCAAACATACAAATATATGCTTTGTAAATATCTGTTTATAAACGCTTGTGCATTGCTACAGATTAAACTGCATTATGCACATGTATCAAAATTCAATAATATAACATAATATATAAAGATATAACACTGACAGCAGCCTTTCTGCTGCATAATAAGGAACTTACATGCATTTTGCTGATAATATTTCTGTATGTTTTTTTTGTTGTATTGATTTTCAGTGCAGGATTTTTTCTTGCACTTGCATTGTGATATGACTTTTTTACTAAGTAACCAATGTGAATATGCGAATACATAATACCACTCACAATACAGCGCTGCTATGGAAACAAAAGTATTTGGAAAAGCTATTTGTGTATTTTTTCTTGACATTTTTTCACTGACTTTAGGGTATTTCAACTACCGATATCGACTGCCACAAAAACTGCGGGAGAGATTCAAACAGTGACCAAGCAGAAGTAACCACACACACAAACGCACACAAAAACCATTGCCACCAGAGACACATACAATGTGCCCAGTTCATCGGGTTCACCGGGTTCGTCTGAACCACTGGTGGTGTGAATGGCTTTACTAAAGCTTAGTCAAAGACAACAGGCAAAGCTACATGACCACAAAAAGTGGTGAAGTACTCAGATCTCTTACTGAAGTTAATACACAAAAGTATTATCAGCAAAATGTAATTCAAGTATTTAATAAAGTATTTTATTTTGTATATTGTGTATGCGTGTATTACAAGTATTGATTCATTAACAGGTAAGCAGTATCTAATATCATTAATCTGTAACGTATGTAATTCAGCATTTTTCATGTAAGATTATTATGTTTTGCATGAAAAATCTTAACAGTTATCCAACTATTAGTTCTATCTGTCATACAGCATTTCCCCTCTAAGACAATGTAGCATATCAAGTATTTCAAAGCTGTACTCATATGCAGCATAAGGCTACATGTACTTTGTTAAAGTGGTGACAAGGAACTTTCATATTCATATTGTGTTGATTTTGGACATAAGCCATGTTGTTTCCACAACAACAATCATAAAATATAATGTCAAAAATAAAATTATCTTAAGTAAAATCTCCTCCTGCTTTATTTTAACTTGCTACTCACTGTAACTTTGCCTGGGAGAATGTAAACACAGGCTCTTCCAAGCTATATGTCTTGGCAAGCATTAAGAATAACTACATCGAAGGTACAAGGTAGATTTATTTATCATTATATAACACAGGGTTGTACAACAGATGATGATATAGTTCCCTTTTTGTTTCTGACAAAAAACATAGAAATAACCAATAAGAACATGTAAAAACATATAGAAATTGTAAATAAGAACATATAGGAACATATAGAAATCGCTGATAAGACCATATACAAACATGTAAAAATCACATAACATGAAAACATCAATAACCAAAGAAGAAGAAACAAAAATAGCCAATAGGAACATACAGAAACATAATAAACATACAAAAATAGCCACTTAGAACATTTAGAAACATATAGAAAAAGTCATAAGAACTCATAGAAACAAAAATACTCAATCAAGAACTTTTAGAAACATAATTAGCCAATGAGAACATATAGAATATAAATAAGAACTTATAGAAACATATAGAAGTCAGCCAGTCTTCTCACTGATGGTCTTGTTTGCTTACATACTGTAGGTCATACTGAGCCATCAGTATTACACTGAGACTGTTTTATAAGCAGTTAAAAACTCCTTGTAGTACATTTAATTCCCACTACTGCAAATACCCCATGAACTGCAGTTGTGCGTGTCAGATTTCAGTCGGCCCTGTGAATCAGGTTCATGTCAAAAGGATTTCGTGACTGTTCTCTCTACAGGCTTGGCTGCCACACAGAGAGACCACTGGCAGCATCACATCCCGCTCTGGCCTCTGCGCCTCACTCGGGGGTCATTCCACATTGAACCCTGTGAAAGATTTCATTACTGAAGAAATTACGTTCCTGTTCCCGAAAATTTACGCAATCAGCCCGCGTGTCATCAAGTTATGTGTCATAAGTTTATTTAAAAAAAGTGATGAGTGTGGGTGAAAAACTCAAGTCCATCATCCTACGCAGTCAGTTTGGCCATAATATTTACAATATCCAGACATGATTCACCAGCACCAATACTGGAGGGAAGAATGTACTCACAGACTGAGTTATAACTCTGAAAGCATTAAAAATGTCCAGGGTAATATTACTTGTTCTAGTGTGTGTGTACAAATGTGTCATAGACAGTGAACTTTCCTCAGCCATATTATCTTTCATGTGTGCACTGACAGAGTTATTAGAGCTCTTACATAAAGCCGTGCTGCGGCTGTCTGCTGGTTTCACATGGAAACCAAAATATTCCAATTACTCTGCATCAACACTGGGCTGGTGACCTGCGTGTGTGTTTATGTGTTGTAATGTGTGTGTGCACACACTGCAGTGAGATGATACAGGGTGTGCACTAGGCATGTGCATCATATCCTGATATGGTTTTGATTTAAATTCATGTAAAGGGTTTCAGGACTGCATCTACATCGTTTTGTCAAAGCGTGTGCCACAAGGTTCAATTTTGGGTCCGGTCTTGTTCACAATTTATATCAACAATATCACATCCTCTATAACTAATTGTAACTCTCATCTGTACGCGGGTGATACAGTTCTGTATTGTTTTTCTAACACCGACACACTCAGCCAACAAGCCTTAATAAATTGCAATATCCAATCGAATACAAACATGATCACATACATGTTATTCTTCAGAGCCAGAGATATTGTCAATATTGGTTTACATATCACAACTTAAATGGACACAATATTCAGAGGGTATCAGAAACCACATATCTTAGTATCTGGCTGGACCAAAAAAAATTACATTTAAAGTTCACATCAACACAGTTGTTAATAAGTTATGACACAAAGTTGGATATTTATCCAGAAACAGAGTTAACTTTCCCATCTTAAACAGGAAACAGATTATTGAGGCAGTCTTCACATTTATCGTAGACTATATCTATAGACACGGCTCTACCTTCAAACCACTAGACTCGGTTTATAACTCCACCATAAGATTTATTAACATTGACAGTTATTCTGCACATTATTGCATCCTGCTCAAAAAGTCTGGATGGACATCGTTAATAGTTATAATGGTTTCTTTCATTTATGAGGCCATAATTAGAAATTTACCATCATATATCACTTTGATATTACATTGGTCCAACAGTGGTTATTTAACACGCTCAACTGATTGTTCTGTTGTCTGTTTGTGCAGTCTGTTAATGGTATTATATTTTTTTTGTTTGCTGTATTTATTCTGTTTAAAATGCACATCAATTATAAATGGTGATTGCTTAATGATTCATTGAGGTGAAACAAAGGTTGAATGAATGATGTGAGATAAGATATCTTCTCGCCTTGTTATATTGTCATGTGGCATAAGTGTTGTCTTTTCCTGATTCAAATGAAACAGAAAGCAGCGTGCTATTTGTTTCCACGTATTTACGAGTTTCCTGTTAAAACAGTTGGGGAGGAACTTCCCCCACAGTCATGCAGTTACAGTGGTCCATTAAGCTAGTTGACTCTTCCTGGACTGGGAGTTCCCAGTGACCACGGCAAGAATGGGACCAAAGACGGCCTCAGACACCGACAAGGGTTTGACAACAGGGAATACGGAACAAAGGTGTCTTGCCGGGTCTGGCTCCTGGCAACCCTGGGGGTGAGTCAGCACTTAGCAGTTAGCTACTTTAGCAACAAGTTAAGCTATCTTTCCATCAGGAGACTCTATAAACAACCTCAGTACTGTATTACCTGTTAGTCTGGTTTCAGTCTGGCTGTGTTCACTGGGAGGATGCCCACCAGGTTCTGTTGTCTGCTAACAGCAGCTGAGTTAGAAGAAACTCTGACTCATTGAAGCTGAGCCATCGGAGGACATCAGAGGGAAAAACAAAGCATTTTTTCATTAAAATATGACCCATTCCACCCAGTGCAGTCATTAAGTTATGTTTTTAAACAGTAATGTTAATTAGTAGGCACCCATCCAGCCCATTGCATGCGTCATGTAGCTAACGTTAGTTGTTCAAGTAGTTCACTGTAAAATGCCTGGAGCATTATCTTCTTTCATAGGTACAAAAGTAAATGAATTCAGGCCCGTATGTACAAGCCCAGCAGGGCCGTAACCTGAGTATTCTGGGGAAACAAACAAGGTTTGAGGTGGCAAACATGTTGAAAGACACACCAATTTACCATACGGTTTCTAGCAATCTAACTAAGCTTTAGCCTTGCACGACTAAAAGTTGAAGACTGAGTGACAGGTGGATGTCATGTCATTATTGGTTGACAAAGGTTGGTTCCAGCTTACGTAAGCATGTCATATTTTGTTTTAAAGGCAGAAAACATGATTCAATTTTCCGTAATTTTGATACAAGAACACAAAGAAAATATCTATATTGAAGTATTTGGTCAAAAATATTGTAATATTTAATTTTGTCCATATTGCCCATCCCAAATGTGCGCACCCATCTGTTGTATGCGTGAGATGCATCATTTTAGTAGAAGTGGTGTGTGTAGTGTCTGTCAGCATTTCATTAATTGCACTTGGTTTGCGTCAACACAATGACTTAATGAATGAGCAACGTTTCTCTGCTGGAATCAACAACTCCAGAATGGCTGAGACAAAAGACACATGGGTGATAATACACCCTGATTTGTCATCACAACGCCCACACAACGTCCTCAAATTATATGTCAGGAGGCTTCTTCACATACCTGAAAAGCACCGTTATTGCCACAGACCGACTGATCTGTCAACACAGCGAAAATCTCCAAAGAGTGGATTTCCCGTGGTGGGAAAATGCTGCTGAAGACGCACTTGAAGGGCAAAGGAGGACCCTCCCAGCCCGAGCATAATACAACTTTATCTCAGGCACCAACATAGTGCCAAAGACGTTTATTTATCTCCACTGAGTCAGGGGGATGGTGTGATAAACACAAGTTCATCATGTTTAACCTTGGCATGTAAACCTACTAACCTTATTTAGAGATCCAAACGTGTGGTATTAAGCCTTATAAACACCTCTGAGCAGCCCTTGTCCTTTCAGATAATCTTTGATGATTCATTTGATAAAAATAGTACGTTGATATTATTCCTTTGGCGTCAATGTATACACTGGGTTTTATAAGCCGTTTAATTTTTGGTTGCCAAAAACTGTTTTATGCAGAACCTCATAACCCTAATAGAGTTAATATAATCTAATTTCTGACAGTTCCTTAAACATGAGACAAGAGTCTTTAATATATCTCCAGCATGGCACCTAGCAGCACAAGCCTGTGTACCTCCCTCAGCAGGCTGCCTTGCTCTACACAAACGGCTCTCACCACTGAAGTGCTCACACAAGGGTGCTAAACGTCACTGCAGTGCTGCCAACTCCCTGGTAGGTCATTACTCATACATGCAGGCACAGTCGCACACATATTCATATCGTGTATACAGTATGTGTGTTTATAATATGTGGTCTAATATACACACCTGCTTAATCATGCGTGCCTCTGCAAGCACACACTGTTAAATGGTCTAAGAACCAGCACAGTTGCCAGCGTGGTACAACCTACCCTGAGGTCATCAGAGCTGCTCTCACTTCTCAACTTGTGCAAGATGCGTGACAAGCCAGTTCGTTTTTCTCTTTTTATTTTTTTTTGTGTTGCTGTTTTCATTTTTACAAGGTATGTAGAAGCGTGTCTCAATTTTATGCAACAACTTCCACCAAGTGGGGCTGTTATTACAGATGAAATCCAACTTCCAAGAGCTGAAACAGCCATGGCAGCCAAGTCCACACGCACCCCCTCTGCATCACACGCTAGCATGCCGTGGTATGTGTGCGGTATGTGGGCTGGAGTTTGAGGGTATTGGGGTATCTAGAGAGTTTGCGTGTAACACAAATGTATGGAAGATGGAAAAAATAAATAATTTAAGTGAAGATTTTCATCATAATTCGTGTAGGCTCATGGACACTCAAGACAATCCAGTGCCCACATCAGAGAGATGAGGGAAACAGGGTTTGGTTGGGTGATTTTAGGCAAAATTAAGCTTGACAGGACTGATCTGGGATGAGTTCATTTGAGCCACCGCATGGTTGTTTGGGTTTAGGAATCAGCTTAGTTTGCATCATGATAGAATAAATATGAAACCCTCCAAATTAAAAGTAATATTTCAACATTTTGGGAACAAATGCAAATTCACTTTCTTGCCAAGAGTCAGATAAGACGTTGGATACAACTCACAAACTACTGCCAGTGGTCAGTAAGCTTCACTTAGCATAAAGACTGGAAGCAGGAGGAAAGAGCTAGCCTGGCTCTGACCAAAGGTAACAAAATCCAGCACTTCTACAGCTCAATTGACTTGATAATATATCTATAATTAACATGCCATATCATTAGACAGTATAATAAATAGTGGACAGAGTGTGCATGACGTCATCTGTAAATTTCTGAAGAGCCACTGTGACGCTCACAGTGTGGTGGCTCTGGTTGTCATCATCTTGGCAGCGCCTGACTCGGCTAACTCCAGGCTAATCCAAAAATGGTGGAGAGTGAGTGGAGCTGAGGTGGCTGCATGAAGCGGCTATCTGGCAGCTAGTGAAAGCATTCACCTGTCATGCAAAGTGGGCACGCCCTTAATTAACTTTAAGCCTTAATATAATTTAAACAGGCGAGTTATATAAAAATTCAACCTCAGTACAGTTGTCATGAATGGGAAATTAGCGAAAGATCAAAACTGTTTTTTGTACCAGGCTGTAAACATGTTTATTTCAGCTGTAAAGTTGGACATTTCGAGATGGGAATTTTAGGGGATTGACTTAGTTATGTGTTTAGTGTTTAAAGGACTAGTGTGAAGGACTTAGTGGCATCTGGTGGTGAGCTTGCGGACTGCAAGCAGCTTGTCTCATCTTCCCCGTCCATGCCTGCAAACATGTTATGTTTAACATTAGATACACATACAGATACGGACAGAGCCTTCTGTGTTCGTTTCATCCATATTCGTGCACGTTTTCTGAAAACCTATGGATACAGACAAAATGAAGCAGTGCCACTGGTGGCTGTGGGGGCAGTGTGGCAGTTTAGCCAGTAGTTCAAGCAAGACACAACCACAGGACACAACGAAGTTTTAAAAAATCTGCAAATGCCACTGCCGCTACTTTTGACTCTTTCTGAAGGTACATTATTAGAACCTCATCCAGTGACACCATGTTTGCTGTTGTCAGAAACTTTTGTTTTGTTTTAAGGCTAGTGAAAAACACAAAGGGCCATATCAGGAGCCAGTCTTTTGTTTGTCCATTCTGGGTTACTTGAGAAACATGATGGTGAACCATGGCAGCCTCTAGGGAAGAGGACATGCACCCTCGGTAGATATAAACAGCTCATTCTGAGTAAACAAGAACACAATGATTCTTATTTTCAGGTAACTATACACTAATGAAAACATACTTATAAATATTATATCCCCTTTATACCATATTTTGCTAATACATCTCTCTAAATCTTACACACTGGTTCTTTAATTCATGCAAAAACTGAAGTGTAAAATCAACAGTTTTACGTGGAGGTTTTACACAGTAACTGTGACAACAAGACTCCAGGAGGTGGCTGCAAATAAAAGCGTGTTTCTTGTAAGGATGACTGCACATCCAGCATTCATCAAAAAAAAAAAAAAACAAAAAAACAAAAACAAATGTGAAGTCAGACATATCTGTGGTTTCTGCCAACTAAAATTCTTTAAACTTTTTGAATTGCAGAGCAATTCTCCCCAGACAATTGCAGAGTTAATGATATTACTTGTTCGAGTACAAGGGAAGTTGGCAAGAGTTCGTTGTTGTTTCATAACTGCAAACATGTCATGAAGTCCAGCCAGCAAAAGCCCTCCCTGCAGCGCAGAGCACCAACATATCCCACCCATACTTGTTGATGTGACTTCCCCCCCGACAACGGGATGGCAGGCTAACAGCTCTAAGCTGCCCTGTTTTTATTATTCTCTTTCACAGATTAAAATAAAAACAGATGTGGCAAAAAAAGAAAGTCCATCTTTTACATCAGGTCCAGGATACAGAGTGAATGACGGGATTCTGTGAAATACCCATCGTCTCTCCTGCCGTCTCCTTTCTCTCCCTCTCCTGTTGCTTCATGTCCTCTCCCTGTCTCCTGGCACACTCATCCCTGTGAGTTTGGTTTAGAAAATCAAACCAGGAGACAGGGTATATTTAGATGCCCTTACATATTTCAAATGCCAAGGCTGAAGCTATGGGATTGGTGGTTTCCAGCTTCATGTTCATGCAAATGCAACAGGACCACGTTCAGCACCAGACTGACAGAAGGAGCGCGACCCTTTAGATGCTTTCATTAACATGAGGCAGTGTCAAATTCTTTGGCAGACAGGATGCTGGTTTAGTTCATAGCGGTGAACTCGCCTTCTGTTGTCACGGTGCTGACCTGTCAGAGTAAGCAGAGTGATTTATGCCCTGAGCTGACAGCCAAGCTCAGAGGAGCCACAGCTGTGAAAGTGCTTGTCAGACGTGGAGTAATAAAACCTCCGCTAGTGCATAACTCTGCTCCTGTTGAAAGGCTTGCATGTGTCTTTAGCTTCCACATACTGTAAATATAGATCAAATACCCTACCTATTTCTGGAAGCCTAGCTAGATACCTACTATATGTGGGTTATTGTCTTCTTCAGGGTCTCTCTCTCATGCAAATTTCATCTTGTAGTTTAATTTTATGCCTATTAAGGTAATTGTCATTTCTTTCTGGTTTGCAGCTGTCGTGGCTTTATTGTGCCATCTGTCCAAACTGTGACTCACCGGAAAAGATGATGACAGGCTTGGGAAGACAGACAAAAATACTGTAGGTGCAACAACTGCACAGGTTCTTTGTTGTGAAGAAACTACAATTTGCTAAAAATATTTGGCCGTAACCCCTCTCGAATCACCAAGATTTTGATTAGTAACTGTTATTTAATATATAGTGGATTGTAATTACATTTATTTTGTAATTTAAAGCTATAATATGTAACATTTCCACATTAAAATGTCCAAAAATGCTTGACATATGTTATATATTTTGATGAGTTTTGTACTTACATTATCCCAAATGTTTCACAATGGTCAAAACTGGACAAATCTGCAATTTATTCAAGGTAACGGTGCGTTTCCTTGCTAGCTGCTAGTTGCTATAACTTCCATCATTCACATAGGATACATCAGATACGTCAGACACATCAGAGAGTGAAGAAGGAAGTCAGCAAACATGACTAAATGTAGCTTAAACAAAACTTGAATATTACCTTGTCCATGAACAGGATTTCTGCTTCAGTCACGTCACACAGATTATCATCATGGTTGTTTAAAAGTGAAGATAACAATCCCATGATCCCACACTACTTGGTTTCAATGTGAGAGAGATTCCTATCAGCAGAACCTGCATATTGTGCTTTTAAAGCTACTACAAGGATTTTTTTGTTGATTCTGGCGGCCCCTATAGGCAAAAGTAGTAGGGTTTTCACCATTTAACCACAAAATATAACGTCAAAAATTGAATTATCTAAGTAAAAATCTCTTCCTGCTTCCTTATAACTGGCTAACATACGAGTTACTTTAATTTTGCCATAAACAGTTGAATACTCCTTGTAGTATGTTTAATTACATACAACTAGTTATTCCCCAACACTTCGAGTAGGTAAGCCTTGTTCTAGCAGTTGTTGATGACTTGTGGCTCCTACTGGCCAGTTAATAATATTAAGTTTTATTTAGGTTTTTCAAGATTTCTCAAAAATTGTGAATCACTGCAACCACAAGAGGTCCTTGAGGATACAGTCGTAAATGTGCACAAAAAACTTTAGGCTGATGGGTCCAGTGGTATACGAGATTAGCTGCAGACAAGCTCCAAGCTTACGCCTAGTGAATATGACAGTCATACAAGTTTTACAGTAGCCTTTTGAAGCTTTGTAATGAAAATGATGTAGTTGTAACCTATATGCTTTCTTTCATTAGCATAGACACTGATGGTTATTTATATGTATACTTCTATTATGTTAGTGATAGATTCTGTTTTGTCAATTTCAGCACAGTTCTGATTCTGCCTGGCTCTCTGCAATAGAACCAGGCAGATATAATGGTCAGCAGACACTATATTAGTATATATGTTGCCCAATATGTACCATTACGAAAACAAATACTAATAAACTCCCTAATATCAGAACTGGCACCAAAAATACAGTATCAGTCATGCCCTCCTCTGTAATCTGTTGTATTTCAGTTAATCCTTTCACATTGTGGGATAAATACTGTAAATAAGGCACTAATACTAGCAGCAATATTAATATAACCACGGCAAATTCCTTGTATGTGAAAGTCGACTGGGCAATAAACCCTGATTCTGGTCTCCCAGTGTGCTACTGAATATCAATACATGTTTGGATTAAGATCAGTGAGTAATTACATCTATGTGATCCACCACTTAATGTCAGTGAAATCCAGTTTAGCTGATGCAGAGATCCCCAGACATAATATTTATCCTGGATTGAACCTGTTTTGCAATAGATGATGCAACCTTTTCTTGAACAATATTGTACATAAACAATTATGGACCTTTCAAGCTGAAAGAGAACAAAAGATCTTGTTGACAAGAATTTTCTTTCTGGAGAAGAGCCAAAGCTCACTGTTAAACGCAGTAACATTGCAAAGAGATGTTATAGTGACTGTCTGAACGTACATATGGCAGAGAGGCTGCTGGAGGCCTGCGTGTCTGACCTGTTGTCGCTCCAGCAGGCTCTTATGTCTGACGCTAAAATCTCTGAACATCCCCCAGATCAAATAAAAGCCCTCACATTCATCCATTAGGATCTACTTTGTTTATTCCTCTTCTAGTGAGTCGCCAATATTGTGAGCTGAGACTGGTTGTCTACAACCAGGGAGGCATGTGAGATTTTCCACAGTCAGTCACAAATAGTAACTTTCCATTGCACGGAACCAGGGTCCTTGCTGAGAGATTACTTTGATGTACCTTATCTGTCTGTGAGTGCCCTCAATGTTAAATGGCAACAAATTACAGTTCTTGGGAAGGCAGAGGGCATTTAAGTAGAAGGAAAACATCTTCATCCCGGTGTGGACTGATGGCCATTCGTTGGCTCTAGCCTTGTTTATGTTTGAGAGAGCGAGTGTCCATGTATTTGAGTGTCTGACTGCTTGTTGTTGCACACATGTGTTGGTTGGTGGATGTAAGTTTTGTCTGGCCCTGTTGCACAACCTCCCCAGAGACGGATGATCCACTGTGATCTTCCATTTCCCACACTTGATGAAATCGCTGCTAGCACAAGATAAGGAGCTGCTGCGGAGGTGACACGCATATCTGTTATCACTCTGGGCAACTGCTGCAAGTTAAAAGGAAAATTCACCACTTTTTATATGGATGGATGACCAGGCGGTGTTGATAGTAAATGTAGTCAGTGTAGTAGGATTCCAATAAATTCCTCAGTGTGTGCTATATTGACCAAGAAAGCTCTCCTGCTGCAAAATCTGTTGTTCTTTCTGCATGCAGTGGTGTCACAGAGATGTTTTTGGTGTAAAGAAAGAACTACAGGCTAATGGTATGTTCAGACTACTAGTGACAAAGCATCAAGCTAAAAGTCATTTTCAGTGTAAGCTGGCAACATGGATCAATGTTGAGCTGGCCTCAACTTTCCTCGGGGCTCTGCGACAATGTAGCCAGCCACGTTTGACCTGTTTGTAGCTGTATCACAGGTAATATGAACATACAGTATTTCAGCTTGGATTTGTAGTCTCCTCCTCCGGGAGACTCCTCTCCTCTAATGGTTAGGGTGGTAATACACAGCAATGTGGCCATGGGCATCAGGAGCTCATTCACGATGCATCCTGGTGTGCGGAGGTAGTGCTGGCATGGCTTGTTCTAAACTCGCTAGTCCGTGCAAGAAATACTAGACAGTTTAATTGATATTTATATTTTATTCATATAAAATGCCACTTATTGCAGACAGCAGTGCCCCCACCCCCCTGCACGTATGCCCAGATGGCCCGGATGTTGTCAGCATAGTGGGACAGATTACATCTTGTAAAACAGGTGCTTTTTGTCAGTATTTTGATCTAGAAAAAGAAAATATTGTATGTGTCAGAATAACCTGGCATATAACCACTTAACTGGTGCAAAGCCTAAACACATTTGGCGCAGGCATGTGGACGTAAACCTGCAAGGAGAGCAGGCTGCTGCTGCTAGCACTGCTAATGTTACCTACACTGTGGCAGCTATGTTAAAATGTCATGAAATCGCTTACCCTCAGACTCTGTGATCCTGCTTAGTCTAAGAAGATAACAGATTTAGTGAGTTGTCGTCATGTTTTGTTGGATAAACTGCAATGTTCATAAGGCACAGCGCAAGGTACCACACCTTGCAGCCACATTTAAAATATGATTTGGAAGAAAGTGATTAATGGCTTCAAATGGCACTCAATTACACACACTTACAGTAAAGTGATATAATTTTCTGAAACTACCAGCCTGTTCTAGCTGTTCTATTATTTGTCTTTACCCACCTAGTCATTATCGACATTAATGACTGTGTTAATATTCTGTGAAAGCATCAGTAGTTATCCCTACCATATTAGTGCAATTTTGATAAAAATAGATATTGAGGTATTTGGTCAAAATATAAAATAATTTATTGCTTCAGTTGACTACATTTTACCATCAGCACTGACTGGACATCCACACAAATAGTGGTGAATTTTCCCTTTAAGCAAATATTAACTCACAGAAAGAAATCCAATTGCTACAGATTGCTGTAAACAGAATGATCAAATCCATATCGAAACCACATTTGGGTCCCCTGTGCTGGCAGTGCGTGCATAAACTACCACAGATGATGGTGTGGTCAACATCATTTAGGCAGTCCAAAAGGAGAGAAATGAGTGAGACAAATAGCAGTTCAGGATTCAGTGCTTTCTTTTTCTGCGGTCCCACATATGTCAGGTACTGCTGAGCCTAAGACAGGGCTAAAGAATGGAGAAAAACCTGGTGAATAGCACAAGTTGGAGTAAAAGTGGAGCTGAAGCTGGGGTGTGAGGTGGGGCTAGTGTTTAGGATACTAGAGCCAGTGGTGCATCGAATGACACTTTGCGTGCAGATGTTTTTATGCACTCAAATTCAGTTGCCACAATATTTTATATTTATGACCACAAGATTCGTGCTAAGTATGATAAAATAAATGTTAATACACATATCACAATCTATTACTGATTTAGACGAGGCATATGGCTCAGGTTTAGCCATGACCGGAGTAAAGGCTGGCCGACCGCCAACGCTTCCATGTGATTGTAGACTCTGATGCTTGTAAAGGGGAAACAGGCAAACACTTTCCCCCTGGAGTAAACTCAGGGGCTTAATGCGTAACATGCAACACAATACAGTAAATCTATATCATTCACAGTGTTGTCTACATGTAAACTGTCTATGTTATGTTGAAGTCTGCTGACCACATATTTACACAGAAGCAACGGGCTATAGCGTATTGAGTGTATGTTCTCAAAATACCATGGAAATGAATACATGCAACCAAACCTGTGAGGTTTCAGCCAGAGAAAGATAAATATATTGTGTTTAGCGTGATTGCGCCTTTTTTTTGGGGCCTGTAATTACCCACAAAAAGAAGGGTCGAGAACCTCGGTAGAGTAACCCACTTTAGAAATCCAGAGTTTTACAATCTGTAAAGAGTTAAGAGGCGGCGGAGAAGAGGGTTTACAAATGGTTCTGGGCACATTTCCCACAAAGGCGGGAATTCCATCCCCGCTACACCAATCTGGAGATGTTTACCTACAAAATGTGAAAGCGCGATGCAGTGTCTATGTGTCAGTGTCAGCGTGAGTGCGCGCGCAAGTGTGTGTGTGGTCAAAGGAGACCCTCGGCTCTCGTGACTCTGGCTGGGGATAGGAGCAGGGGGTGGGGGAGATACTATCAGGGCCTGATTTCTGTGGTTATGATGACATCCAGATAATAGTGCGTACACACACACGCACACACACACAATAGATGCACATGCATCTCTTCTGCTCTGAGCCCGCCACTATTGGCCTCTCACACACACACGCAGACACACACAGAAACACACACACCAGAGCCTGAAAATTAGAGCTTAGCATGCAAGCATTGAGCAGATGGGTTGCCTAATGACTGTTGTGTACAGTGCAGAGGGAGTGTGCTGCTTTCCCATTACACGTCGCCCTTACAACTGACTAGACCCCAAAGCACAGGTCTGGATTTCATTTACTTTATGTCTTAACTGGCACTAGCATGACATATGCAAGTTGCAGGTGGTCAGATGATGAAAAAAAAAGAAAGAATGAAAACATATTGAAGACTCTGCACTTGCTTTTGTTGGGAGGGGGAGAATCATCACTTGTCAAATGCAATGTGAAGTTAATTTATGGCCCTGAATCAGTTGATTAAGTTCATCATCTACTTGGTTCCTTTATTTTTGTACCTGTTTGTTCTCTAATGCAGCATAATGTGGTGAAAGTCCATTATTGTCAAAGTGTCTATGAAGAGCAATCCTTTTAGAAGAGGAGGCTTTAAATGACATCAGCGTGTTAGCGTGAGAGTCGGAGGTAGACTGCAGTGGATCTGTCATGATTGCTGTCATGGGATGATTACTTTAAGATGATCTCATTTAATGATCTAATATTTTAAAAGATATCGCCCTACTCTCCTATCATTAAAGGGGGAATAATTTGCCTCCTAAAATCAACCTGGGCTCCCTTCCTCCTCCTCAGAGAATACTTGGACAATAACCATGCAGATCAGAGGATTTCAAGGAAATAAAATCAATTGAAATTGGAAACATTCAAAAATAATCCATTTTTAAAGCTAACACAAAGAGACAGGACTAAATTTACCAGTGTTGAACTGCTTGATTTACTCTCTGAACAGCATACCAGTCCAATGCTGTAAATTACCATTTTTGCACAAATTACTCAGCTACAGCTATCTTTTAGGTATTTACATTTTTACAGAAATGTCCTCCATTTCAACTCCACTTTAATATTTTAAACAATATAACTGAAATATCTAACCCCAAATTCCCTGTAGTACAGGAATGACTGAATATTCAGCAGCATTATGTATGTAGGGTCTCAGTTTAAAGGGATAGTTCAGATTTTTTGAAGTGGCGTTGTATGCAGTACTTATATACAGTCAGTGTATCTACCTGCAGTAGATGATGGCCCTCACACCCCCAGTTTGGAGAAGCAGCAGGAGTACTGATGTAGGAAGCTAAGCCATGTACAGCTGTGGATAGGTTCAGCAGCAAAATGTAAATCACTGTTATAGAAGACAAATATTGCTCTCTTCAAGCCATCAGACTCCTTTGGCAAAAAGTAATTTTACCTTGCAGAACACAGGAGTTGTTGGTCTACTGCCGCCTTGATTGTTTAGTTCATTTGTGTTAATGTGTGACTTGTGTTTTAAAGGGTTAATGTGAATTCACCAAAGTCCCACAGTAATACAAACTAACTAAACTAGAGGCTGACTGATGGCAAAGTAAAGCGGTGAAAATATTCTAAATATAGTATGCACTAAAGGCCCTGACACATAATCAGCACTGGCTGTCCCATTGTTTTCCACACACACCGCCTCTGTGTGCCGTGCTTCACAGTGAGCCCTGGACAAACTTCTTATCGTGTGAAGGCCCCTATCATGTGCGCCTTTTTTTTTTTTCCTTCACTTACTTTTTCACAAAAGTAAGAGTAAAAACTTTTTAGTAAAATCTGTGTCTCTGTGCTTAACAACAGACAACCAATAAATGGGCTAAATTATTAATTTATACGTTTTCATATTTATAAAGGGCCGGATTGAGGTGGCTGAAAGGCCAGATTCAGCCAGTGGGCCTTAACTTAAACTGATATTGATTTTTTTAGGTGGCTAAAATAATAAATTTTGCTGCTGACCCTGTCCACAGCAGTTAATTATTTAGCTTCCTTCACCAGTACTCCTGCTGCTTCTCCAAACTGGAGATGTGCCAACTGCCATCTATTGTAGGTAATACACTGACTGTGAAAAGTGCCTCACGGAAACCCACCTCAAAAGATACAAACTCTCCTGTTAATGATGACGCCCTGATCACCATTAGACAATTACATCATGTGGTATAATACATCAACCTTCTTTTATGAAAAAAACAAACAAAAAAACGTGTACATTGTTTTCTTGTTTGTTTATTTGTCTTTTGTCATAATACACATTAAGTGAGCAAAAGCCATCTAGTTGGTGCCATGTCCACAAACAATTATATGACTCTACAGTTTGTTCCCCACCAACAGAAGACAGATCAAAGATAGATTTTCCTAGAAACAAAAATGGACATAATTTTGTTTTAGTTATTTGGGGGTTTTCGACAGAATGTTTTTGCTTTCAATGTGTACTTTTATGGTTTGGCCTTTCATTTTCTACATCTGACTTATTTTCTGGTTTGTTTTTCTTGATTCAATTCGTTGTTTGAATTGTTGTTTAATTAAATTTGTATTTTATGTGGGCCACAGAAGACCAGCAACCACCCGGTGGAAGCTGATGGGGATCCAAATAAAGACAAAGACTAATGAAAGGTATGCATGAGAGCTGAGTTTTATACACTATGATGAGTCATTCCCTCAGCCTTGTGTAGTTTTCTTTTTACCCACCATTATGCCTTCTTCTTCCAGCTGGAGCCTTGTAGAAACAGGTACAATAAGAAACAAGCTGTCAAACACGCACATGCTGTATAACATTAGTGGAGCTGTAATACTATCTTAAGCCATTAATTCCTAAACGCAGCGTAGACCATCAGTTCTGCTCTCACGTATTCTTCATTTCCACTATTATTATTGAAGATTAATATGTCCAAAAAATGTTGTAACCTCTGAAAAATGTTAATACAGCAAACTGATCTGATGACTGAAAAGATCACAATTACACCACCTGACCTGTTTCCCAGATACACTCTTAGAAATAAGGGTTCTCCCAGAAGGGCTCAGAAGAACCATTCCTCTTCTTCTGAGGAACTCTTTTTTTGAAGGAGTGGTTTGTCAAGAGTTCTTTGTAAGACTAAGGGTTCCATTAAAAACCCTTTTCACCCAAAGAACCCATTTTGAAAGAAAGAGTTCTTCAAAGATTGTTGAAAGCCTTGAAGAACTCTTTTGTCAAGGTTTTTTTGTACCATGATATAAAAGGGTTTTGGGAAGAACCCCCTGGGTGGATTCTAGATAAAAGCCTTGGAATATAAAAACGTTCTTCTGCTGAACCCCCTGAGTGCGTTCTAGATAAAACCAATAAATGTAAAAAAGTTTTTGGTAGAACCAATTGACTGTGACCTAGATAACACTCTTAAAATCTAAAGAGGTTCTCAGTAGAACCTCCTGAGTGTGTTCTAAATAAAACCCTTGCAATATGGAAAGGTTCTCGTAGAACCCCTGGGTGGATTCTAGGTGATACCACTGGAATAGAAAAAGTTTTTCGGAAGAACCATATGAATGTGTTGTACATAAAACCCTTAGGATATGGAAAGATTTTTGGTAGAACCTGCTGGGTGGGTTCTAGATAAAACCCTTGGAATATTAAAAGATTTTCAGTAGAACCATACAAATGTGTTCTAGATAAAACCCCTTCAATATAATAGGGTTCTCAGTGGAACCATCTCAAAGTGATCTAGATACAATTAATGGAATATAAGAAGGTTTTTGGTAGAACCCCTTGAGTGTGGTCTAGATAAAATACTTGGAATAAAAAAGGTTTTGATAGAACCTCCTAGGTGGGCTCTTATTAGTACCCTTAGAAGATGGAAGGTTCTGGATAAAACCCCCAGAGAGGGTTCTGGGTGGAACCATTACACAACAGAAGGGTTCTCTGTAGATCCTCTCATAGAGGGTTCTGAGTGAAACCTGATACAGTTCAAAGTGGCACCTTTATAAAAGACTCTACTAGGAACCAAAAAGGGTTCTCCTGCAGGGACAAGCAAAGGAACCCTTTATGGTTCTAGTTATCATCTTTATTTCTACAAGTGCACAGTCACACACATTTAGGTACAACACACATTTAAGAAGCACAAATCAGGTCACACTCACAGACCTACATTTACACACACCTATCTTTATGACTGGTTCCTTTTAAGAGGCAGCATCAGTCAGCAGCTCGCTCAGAGAGATATAGAGAGCGATTGATGCTGTCTTCATGTGCGTGACCCCTCTTTATGCATGTTCAGTTGGTGCGTGTGAAACAGACAATAGGGGGGAAAGGCCTGTCTGCAAGCCTGTCTATACCTAATCTGCTGTTGCATGCAAAAGGTGGTGTGTCAGACAACCATGAAGGTAACTTCAGATGGACAAACGGCCTGCTCTGAATTACATCACTTTGTCAGGATGCCTTTGTTTCTGTGAAACCAAACACATCCACATGAATGACATGGCGAGGTGGCTGTAATTGAGACGTCTACGCAGGAAGGCGTGTTGAACTTCTGTTAGTCTCAATTTCTGCCCCTCTCGCACGATATCTCATCTATGATACCTCCCTTCCCCATTCTCCCCTCTCTCCCCCTCCATCTTCTTCCTCATCACTCTGTCTCTCTGTGAGGCACAGTGCTGTGATATCCTATACAGTCTGCACTTTTGACCAACGGTCCTGGATAATGGTTTTCAGATTCTTCAAGGTGGCCTGAATCTGTGCCAGAGCTGAAAATGGAAAGCAAACACGAGTCCACCACCCTCTGTTCCTACTTAACTCCAATGTAAGCTGATTATTCAGGTTCTCAGAGAGTTCTGTCATGCTTGTTCATGTGAGACTCCCATCTCTTAATGGCCACGCCGGCAGAGCGTGAGTTTGTTTTATGACTGGGTTGTCTTTATGTAATATAGTCAAATATGGAGGAATCAGTCATTAGTTTTACAGAGAGGAGCGTGCATTCAAGAAACGCGTTAACATACATCCTTGTGAAACATGTGTGAGCCATGTCTGTTAGCTGTTACAGGTTGTCTGTGGATCAGCAAACACAGTGTCCATAATCTCACATTATTCTGGGTGCTTTAACAAGCTCTCCTCACGTCCCACATGGCCTTGGTGTGTGGTTCCTCCTGACCACAGAACTATGTTTATTCTACCAGCCTCCTTTTTTCTGGTCTGACAATTGTTGTGGTTTTGGAGCAGCCAAAGACTTGTCTGGCGAGTCATGATTCCACCGTGGTGTTACTACTGGGCAACTGAAAAAGTGAAATTAAATACTGTAATGGTATCTTTCATTGCTTTGGAATTTGCTATGTAAACAGTCAATGACTCAATCAGATCAATGTCACATTATCCCTGTGAGGTCCTGTTGGGCAGGCAATTACTAGACAGCTGGGGCTATTTTCTATGAATTCATGCCAAAGTGTGGATGTCTGGACAGAGCCTGAGATCTCAGACTTGTCAGTGACTCCAGCAAAGTTCATGTGAAACATCTACAAGTGAGTAAAATAAATAAATAAATTAACAAATAAACATCCAGCAGCACAAAAATTACGAATCACTTTTGTTTTATTCTGTTCAGTACACAGATTTCTACTTTTCTACTGACTATGTAGTTGGTTTGTTTATGTATCTGGTAACACTTTCTACGACGCCTATGTCTATAATGCATTACAAACATACTTATTATGCGTTATAATCTGCTTATAGCAATGCATGATTCTAGATATAAGAACTCATAAATATTCATAATGCTTTGTAACAATAATTATAACACACTATAAAGCATTTTATAATGACTTATAAGGTCAAGTATCATAATTTAATAAGTGCAAATCACTCACTGACTTTTTTTTTGTTGTTTTGCAAGGATCATAGTGTATTATAATACACTAACCCTTACCCCTAACCCTAAAAAACTAAATGAATACAGTATATTACTTTGTTACTAGTATACTACTTAGTACATTTAAGTAATATTAACTGGTTATATTTCATTTCCCTTTTCCTTCAGTGAGAAACACCAAAGACAGGGTTACGGTAATGTCATAAGGGAATTAAATTACTTCACTTAAACCACCCAATGTCCACAGAGAGTAATTTATATAACCTTATATATAATACACACACATTATAACAGCAAATATAATACTTGACCTTCTAAGTCATTAAATAAGTAAAGTAGGCCGCCTTCTTTCTTATGTGTGTGTGTGTTGTGTGTGTGTGTGTGTGTGTGTGTGTGTGTGTGTGTGTGTATGTACATATACACATAGTATATTACATGACAGACTATGGCCATCATAAGAAAAATGGTTACCTTTCTTTTGCTAAGTAATTGTATCACTGTTCAATTATGGCAATATGGACACAAACAATTGCATCACTGTTCAAAATGCTGTAATTTTACAGCACTAATGGTCTACAGATATAAATGGTCATGGATTATAAATAAGATCAGTCTACTGCAAGTTCAGTACAAAAAACTAGGCCCATATAAGCACAGTTTATGAGGTAAAAAGGTCAGCAAACCCGCAACATGACTGCTGTTGTTTGTTTGTTTTCATTATTATTATGTTATTATTATATTATTTGCATCTGGTTTGTCCAATGTAATTGTGATGTCCACATCAAATAAACAATAAATAAATAAATTTGGCCATTTTATGCCTCTGAACATATGTCTTACAATGGAGACAAAGAGGGAGGAGAGAGATGCAGGCGTGGCGCAGTTCATGGTCAGCACCTTAACCCTCTGGCCTCGAGGGTGCACCTACATCATTATTATCTATTACAAACATTTGTTAAATACTCACTTCTGATTGATAAATCACAGCATTGTAAGGTCTGTTGTTTTCAGAATATCAGACTGTTGCCATGAAGACAGAGCATTGGATGCAGTTCTGACCACAGACTCTGGAGGAGTCAATCAATAAAATCATTTTTAAATAAATATTTTGTGTCAAATTATCAATTTCTTTAAGTAGGTAGCCATTCAAATAATCAGAGTAATCAGGACAATGTACAGCAAGCGACATAAAGCCCACAATGATGTGAAGCAGAGTGGTCTTAAATCACCCTGAATTATCCCTTGTTATGTGAATTACACAGCCTTTTGGTAAATCTTTACATGGGATTTGGACATGCTGTACATCATGACTGAGTTGACAATGACACCTTTAGCCACCATTCAGTAAGTGACACTGGTTCAGCTTGAGGATTTGAAGATAAAGAGTCACTGGTCACATACTATGAGTCAGAATATGAATATTAGGCTGCTTCCACAAGGTGAAGTGCCACTGTCTCATTCAAATCGAAGTTCTCATGATCTTCAACTAGTAATGTGATTGATTTGACAGCTCTGACAAAAAGTTGCCACTCTTTTCCTCTTCAAAGTGAGTTTACACATCCTGCCAATGTCCATCCGAAAGCTCTTTTGCCACACCAGCATTTGTGCGTTATACTGCACCCAAATTTTCATCCGACCTTTTTTTAAGAGCAGAGCACTGTACCCACTGTTTGCGCAGACCACAACTGCAAAACCCACACTGTCTGTTTCAAGAACAGACAAAGCACTATAGTGAGTTGGATTTAACATACAGTCAAGCTTTTCTCAACCTCTGCAGCTTCTCTAACATCACTGTAATCTTCTCCACTATATGGCCCCGGAGCTACCCTGGTCTGTGGTACAGATGAGTGGTGTGACCACATAGAAGTCACACAGCAGAGACTATATTGATGAGCTCTGAAACTGATTCATGCACGCATTCCATGTTATGGGATCACACAGTCTCTAAACTGGGGAGTATTTAATGTGAACTAGTGTGTCCAATTGCTGAGTAAGGCCAGCAGTGGGCTGGAGAGAGAGAATAGAACTCTCCAGCTTGCACGAATTGTGTAATTTTAAAGATCAGATAGAGCCAGCATTTTGGAGCACGCAAAGTGCACCCGAGAAGTGATATTTTTTTAAACTCACATTATATAGAGGAAAAATCTTACATCTATTACAGCCCTAATTCCAAACAAGTTGTGTAAAACATAAATAAAGACAGAATGCAATGATTTGCAAATCCTTTTCTATATCCTACGGTACAAAGACAAGATGTTCATGTTTCATGTTCATGTTTATTGTTTTTCATAAATATACACTCATTCTGAATTTGATGCCTACAACACGCTACAAAAATGTTGGGAATTTTGGGGATGCTGTAAACCACCTGTTTGGAACATCTGACAGGAAAACAGGTTAACTGGTAACATGTGATAGTATCATGATTGGGTATTAAAGGGGCATCCTCGAAAGGCTCAGTTGATCACAAGCAAGGATGATTCAGAGAATCCAGATAAACCTCTGCACGTAATGGCCAAGGCCGAAAACCAACCGTGAATGCCTGTGACCTTTGACCCCTCAGGCAGCACAGCATTAAAAACTGCATTAAAAACCCTCATAATTGTGTACAGGATACTACATGGGCTGCAGAACACTTTGGAAATCCGTTGTCAGTAAACACAGTTTGTTGCTGCATCTATAAGTACAAGTTAAGACTGTACCGTGCAAAGCAAAATTCATATATCAATGAAATCCTGACACACAACTGACTTCTCTGGACCCGAGCTCATCTCAGATGGACTGATACAAACTGGCCTGACAAGTGGTGTGAAGCCAGCATCAGTGATGGTATGGGGGTGTGTTAGTGCCCATGGCATCATGGGTAACTGTCACATCTGTGAAAGTCTCATTACTGCTAAAACGTACATACAAGTTTTGGAGCAACACGTGCTGCCATCCAGACGACTTCTTTTTCAGGGACGTCCCTGTTTATTTCATCAAGACAATAACAAGACACATTCTGCATGTGTTCCAACAGTGTGGCTTCATAGTAAAAGAGTTCAGAGTTTAGACTGACCTGCCTGCAGTCCAGACCTATCTCCCACTGAAAATGCATGGTGCATTATGAAGCACGAAATGCGAAAATGGAAACCGCAAACTGTTGAGCTCCTGATGCTGTATATCAAGCAAGAATGAGAAAGAATTTCACTTTCAAAACCTCAACAATTCGTGTCCTCAGTTCCCAAACACTTACTCGGTGTTGTTAAGAGAAAAGGTGATGTGTCACAGTGGTAAACATGCCACTATCCCAAATTTTTTTGGAGCATATTGCAGACATCAAATCCAGAATGAGTGTATATTTACAAAAAACAATAAAGTTACTTTATTTTTTAGTTTGAAAATTAAATATCTTATATTTGTACTGTATTGAATTGAATATAGGTCAAAAAGTTTTTGCAAATCATCGCATTCTGTTTTTATTTATGCTTTACACAACTACTACTTTCTTGGAATTGGGGTTGTACAACTTTAGTCTATTAAAAATCTTTGAAAATGCAAGGCAAGATATTTGCAATTTGTGCAATAAGTGAAATAAATAAAAAGAAAATTGCATGCTTTATAGATAAAATATTATTTTTTAAACCTTCCTAAATTGTGCATGCTGTTAATGTGTTTTTTCATGAGGTTTAAATACCACACCATGTGAAGCCCCCTCCAACCACACACAACTTCTCCACCTCACCCACCCTCAGCTGTACACTATAGGTGTGAGATGTGTGTCCCAGTGTGATGGGAGCAGGGCAGGCGTTCCTTCAGGCCTAAGAGGTGATGAGGCCAGTAAATCTGTGCTGAGGGGTGGTCTCTGGGCCTGCCCCAGCCTTGGCAGGACCCCTGGGCCCAAATTGAAAGCAGACGTGTTTGGAGTTCATTCTCTGAGTTACTACTGTTCAATTGTGATTTACAAGAGTGTGTGAGATATGGAAATCTCTCACGCAACTCAAGATATGGGCTGAGTGAAAGCACATTGTGAAACAGGCCCCTCCACCCTGTGGGAAGGACTAATCTGTAAACTCATGCTATCCCTCCATTTGGTCAGGACTGTTTATTCAAAGTCTTCATCCTTTCAGCATGTCATCTTCTCAAATAGAGGAACAATGTCCTCTTTGGCTAATGGAAAAAGCATGCCAGCAAGACAGGCAACTTTAGGCTTTTCTGCTGGGGGTGCAAGGCTGAAACAATTTTGGGGGGTTGCATGATAACCAGTAGGGGGCTAACCAGGATCGTCCTCTGTGACAACAGCATGACAAAAGATAATATCCTCTCTGATGATACATTCATAAATTTGAGAAATAAAATGAATTTAGTAATTAAAATGTCAATACTTTCCTATGCCTTCTAGATATTGTTATTACACCTCCTGCAATCTGGTGAAATGCCAATAACTGGGGCTCCACAGTCTCAATACAATGTTTACATTTATTTATTTAGCAGACGGGTTAGGGTTAAGTTAAGCCTTCATCTACAATTTTATTCCCATTTGGAAAATCAAATGAATAATATGTATAAAGTACTAAATATCAGAGAAACCCTGAGCAGTTGAGTCACCTTTCGCATTATTGTTCCCACTATTTATTTTCAAAAGTTACAAAATAAATTCAAAATTCAAATGACAAATGTCCCTACCAAATTAGGACTGGTTAAACCAATGTCAGGTTGATATTAGGGTTGAGCAGTTGAACGATATTCTAGCTATTTGTAATCAACTCGTCCATCACTGATTGTTTTTATTCATGTATTTATTTCTTTGTCATTTTGTTTTGATAATCTAATGGTCTGAAAGAATCAGCTCTGGACTCTCATTCAGCGGCACAGTGCAAACGAACTGAGCCAAAGAGTGAATGACAGGAAAACAGCCTGCAGAGCCATATCATTTTCTGACATGGTGAATTATGGATTTATTTTTACCAAACCAAACTCTTGGAAGAATGGAAAGGCAAACCAAGACAGTTTTATTTTGTTTGTCTGGTGAATTTGACTGAAGTGTTTTATGATAACTTAACAAGGCAATAAAGTTTGTTTTAGTTCAGTACAACAGAGAAACTTGGATTCAGAAGTGTATGGTAAACATTTTCTGTTGAATAAGAAAAATAGGTTTAAGAATATTTCCTTTCTTGACATTTTGTGAGTTTATTATCTCTGCCAGGCGTAAGCAAGGAGGGGATCATGCGATCGCTTGCGTGTGTGTGCGAGAAACGTGGAGCTTGTCCACAGCTAATCTCACATACTACTGGACCCATCAGCCTAATTTTTTGGGTGCACATCCATGACTGTATGCTGAAGGACCTCCGCGATTCACAATTTCTGAAAAACCTTGAAGAACCTTTTTTTATGCCACGCGATAGCTGCAGCCAGAGACATGATGTTTTCATCCCATTCTTGTGAACACAATGTCTAAAGAAAGGCTGATGGAAATTTTGCAAACTTGACACAAATAATCACTCAAAAATGAACTGATTACATTTTGGTTGTCAAAAGTCAAAGGTCAAGGTCATTGTAACCTAATGTCCGTTCATTTATTGTGACGGCGATATCTCAAATATCAGGAATTGCAGGTTGTTTGGCTGACAGTGGCCAGTTGGGAAATTTTAACATGTTGCCCAACCTTAATTGATATAGCCACACATTTTGTAAATCTATGCATCATTCGATTCATCTGTATCAAATCCAAAGCCTGGCACCAACTGTGGCCTGAGACTACCTGCACACTCGATTGATATCGCTCAGCTTTTCAAGTTGACCTGTCCTGACTGACAATGCCAATACACGTTCAAAGACATTAGGCACACTGGAATTGATGCATTTCTCACAGCACATATCCGGCACATTTTCAAAGTTTTCGGCAGACTCAAACAAACAGCAGATTCCCACAGAACCAGCAATGACATGTTTACCATTGCTGTAGCTCAAAACTCATTTCAACAAGTGTCCACAGTGGAAAAAAGAGGCAACATGTTGAAAGTTACAGAGTTCAGCTTTAAGTAATATAACAATAATAACAAATAGATAAGAAAGACAACAAATTACCTTTCAAATTTACTTTCAATTCAGTTCATCTGCATTAATTCAGTAATTGTTTTAATATTTTGCTCAAAAATGTTAACTGTTTTCACTATGCGTGCTTTGTTGCTAAGCAGAATGGCAGTGAAGTAAATATTTCAAGTGTTTTTTATGACTAATTCCCTACAACAGATGTCACAGGTAAACAGAAACACATGTGGCCCTCATAGGTTTAGCAGTTTGTTTTGCTGAAGCAGACGACAGAAGCACACCTTTGGTTATAAACCAGGCCAGTTCAGGACATAACTGATCACAAAAGTTATTTCCTCTGGCCTGTGGCCTGGCCTCTTGCATGCATGTTGCCTCACGAGGGTCTCTGTTGGACACACAACACCCAAACACCACACACATATACACCACACGCACCAGGCTCTTTCCCCCAGACAACACCTGCTCTCCACACGAACAGCCCCGGTTCATCCATCTCTGTCTCGCTACAGAACTCTTCTCCCCTTAAAGCAAATCTTGGCCTCCCAGGTGATAAAGGACTTTAATGAAACACTAAGAAACTCTGACCTGTGGCCTCACCAGAATAACACTCAGCCAGTGACATCAGCGGCGAAAGAAGTTCAAGAGATAAAAAGGTGGAGGAAACATTTTGCAAACACCATTTGCATCATCTTTCATACAGAAGTTTCTAAGATCTCTGCAACAACAACAATATGATCAATACTTTCCTGGAAAATCTGTCATATGCAGTCTGAGAGATGTCTTCTGCCCTGGTGGATTATTGGTGCACTGCAGGCAGCAGCCGGCCTGTGAGGGCGAAATCCAACATGGCTGGCTTAGTTAATTTTGAAAAGCTTACAGTATGTATAACAGCTATATTATTACTAACATTTCAATATGAATATTTACTGAAATGAAACAACCTATTATTACTTAATATTTTATAAATTTAGAGTGGAAATTTAGATATTTATATGCATTTTTTATATATAGAGTCTGCTCTCATTATAATCACTTGGATGTTATTAGCATGTGAGCACTTTTAATAATTGTCTTTTTAATCGATTTTTGTTAAAACCATTCATTGGCTAACATTCAGATTACACTGACCAAGCTGTTTTTGTCTACCACAATGTGAAATAATAAGGTTTCTATTTGAAACGAAACGAAACGAAACGAAACGCAACGCAAGCAACGCAAACGCAACGCAACGCACGAACGAACGAAACGAAAACGAAACGAAACGAAACGAAACAAAAACTTAACCAACTTCAATGTGCCAAATTTTCCAAAAGCAACTAACAACATTTGTTTAAAATAGAAATAAAAAAATACTGTGATCAAAAACTGTTCATAAATGCCAGACATATCTAATATGATACTAACAAAATACCATGTAGGCCTGTGTAAACAGGGTTCAAGGTTAATGTTTTTGTTTTTGTTTTTTTCACTTCATGGTTGAACATAGAGTGAAAAATGTCCATCCCAGTTTCTCAGATTCCGAGGTGATGTCTTTAAATGTTTGTTTTGTCAGTTCAAACCCCAAAGATATTCAGTCATATATAATATAATAAATTAAAAGCAGGAAAGAAAAGCAGGAAATGTCCATATTTGAGAGGCTGAAAACAGCATTTTCTGTCATTTGTGCATGAAAAATTACTTTAACCATTAATAGGTATCAAAGTAGTCTAATAGTTTAATACTTTTTTACCACTTTGTCAGTCGAGAAAGTGAGCTGCTAGATTTACTTGCCCAACATGGCATTTTACTTATCTTGGGCAAGCAGTAAATCCTTATTGTTGAGCCCTGGCAAATGATTTAGAAAAATCTGGGGATTTTGTTAAAAGGTTCAATAAACACTTCAGGTTAAAAAAAAAAGAGTTTTCTGTCAGTTATGTGATGTGTCAGGCTTTACACGTTGGCAGGGAGAGATGAAGGTCAGGAGATAAATAGATGGAATGGATGGAATTACAGACAAGAGAAATGAAGGAAAACACAGGTTGGTGCCATAAAATAGATCATCTCCTAATCACCTAGCAAGCTCGGTGCCAATCACACCAGGCAGACGGAGAAACTTCCTGGCGAGTTAGCCACTATCGGGAATTCAAAGGGGAAATGTGTCTGTTCTGCCTCCAACATCGGCTCCTGTTCTCCAGCTCTGCTCGCCCTCTCCCACCCCCACCATTAAAAAGACATCCATCCTTACAGTGAGACAGAGAGGGAGGCACGACAGAGATTGAGAGGCACCGTTATCTAAAAGCCACAGACAGTGGTGCTTTACTTGTCAAAAATAAAACCACATGGATAGATCACATGGAGGTCGACGAGCCTCGGCATGTGTGCACACACAAACGCACACACACACACCGATTCACTTATCATATGATGACATAGATGATCTGCTTAGACAAACAAACATGAATGATGACTAACTGGTGGAAGCAAATAAACATGTAAATACCAATGAGATTATGCTCACTGTTGAAAGCAATAGATGTAAACTTGATAAAAGATGTTTGTTTTGCTCCATGTGTTGAGAAAACCTTGTATATAAACTCCTGGCTGTGTGTGCACTGCAAAAAAAGTTGAGAAAACGCATAATTTCAAGGCAACTGCCTTCAGTGTCTTAAGTTTTGAAATAAATTAAGCAAAGTTTTGGAAACTATAATCTTTTGTTGAGATTAGTAGTAGTTTTAGTTTTAGAAAACTCCCAAAAACTGTATTTCAAAAGTTGTTCACAGTTAGCTGGGAACCTGATTTGTCATTACTGGTTGCCATTGAAAATGAAATTATTAACCATTATCACTTTCACTTGGGTGGTTTCTAAAACTGAAAGATTAAAGGAGAAAAGTAAATTATTTCAACAAAACATTACTAGTTTGTAAATGTCAAAACACAAAGGAGAAATAATACTGGCTTCTCAGCTTGCTACAGTCACCGTGTCCTCCTTCAATATTTCTGTTTCCGGGCCGAAATGACTGTTTTTGTTTTGCATTTATTTGAGTTCAAATTAATGGCCAATGTTCGTCAAATGAGTTTGTCTCTGTTTTGTGTCATAAGAAATCATTAGTAATCTTTTAGAAAGAGTAGATATTTATAATGGTTAAACTGAGTGATATGTTAACAGCGTCTGGCAGGCAGAGAGCAGGGATCACTGAACTCAAACTCCAGAGTGTGTATTTTCGGAGCAGTGGCCTTTTGTTTTCAGGATACATTTACATCGCCGGACAATTGACAGAGTTAGAAACAGCTGATCAGCTTACAGTGTAGTACTTGTCGTTGCTTGTTATTGTCAATTATAATGGTGCGGCTCCTGTGGTGCTCCTGCGGTGCTCCTGCAGTGCTCCTGCAGGGGGAAACAACTTGCTTCAACCACTGACCATATATAAAACAGGATTTCAACCTATTTAATATACTGTCTATGCCTCCAACCTGCTATTTGGACTGCAGTCTTCATATGCCGTACTGATCACAATTGTTACATACTGCTCCTTTAAGAGTCTGAGTTCAGCTTAAATAGGTTGCCTTGAAATTTTGAATCGTGTCAACTTATTTGGTTTTACAGTGTGTGCGTGTGCCTGTGTGCATGCATTCATGAATCCATGAACTTGTCATCCTTTTGTAATGAGGGTTATGAAAATAAAACACAAAATACTGGCTCTCGTTATCTTCTGTCATAACACATGACACAGACATTCCTCTCAGAAGCTAATGAACAGTGGAGTGACTCAGTGTTATGGTTATGGCTCCACTAAAGCCAGTAGCTATGAGAAGATTAAGGAGGACTTCGGATGGATCCAAAACGAGCTCTGCCCCACAAGGAATCTTATTTGGCCTTTCACTCGAGGGAGATTAATTCTGATCACGAGTCCTTTCGTCTGCTTATTATTTTCACGAATTACCATTGATACAAAAGTGAAGGACAGCTGATTAGTGTGTGTGTGTGTGTGTGTGTGTGTGTGTGTGTGTGTATGACTGGTTGGAGGTGTCTCCACTGACTGCCTCCCTCCTCGCTGGCCTCTCCTGCTGTCTGTATGTCTGTAACAACTCCAAACCGCACCACAACTCAAGGGCTCCATACAAGTGATTCACTGAGCGTTCACTTTCTTCGTTTATTTTGGGGCTTTGGTTTTTCCTTTTTTTAAGCGAGTCTACTTTCAGGGCACAAGTTTTATTTATGGATTCTAAAACTTCACACACTTAGTGTTGCCCAGTGCCAATCATACACTGTACAAGAGTGAAAAGTTGTAAAACTGTGAGCTCATTGTGTGAGCGGTATATACTTATCTGAATCCTGGATTATAATCATAATTTGTTCAGTAAAACTGGCACAGAGTAATGATACACTGTGTACGGGAAGCGACACCAAGACCGATCGCTAAAAATGAGTGATCATTTTAACCGAAACCATGAGAAAATCTTAAAAGAGTTTGGCAAATCTTGGGTTTCCTTCTAGACATGACCAGCGGACACAGAGTGACAGACACTACGACATGCCAACAGTTATGGTGGCGTTGTAAGATGGTGGAACACACAAAGTGATCACCATATTCGTCTATAACTACCTGAGTGTGGTCAGGAAACTATAGGTAGACTACATATGGATCTAACAGGACGTAAATATTTCTGTCACTTCCTGTATTCTCTTTGAAGGCTACTGGAAACTGTCCGACATGACTGCAGTTTTTTGTCGTGCCTTCTGCAGCGGTTGCCTGGTCTCGTCTGCTTTCCAGAGGAGGTGCAGTTCGTCTCTAACAAGCCTATTGGCACAGCCGGTGCAGAGCAGTTTTACAGCTGATCATGTGTGGGCACTAGGCATCTTTAGAATGTGCAGTTCCTGTCAACATGCATAGTTTATCCGATTGGTCTCACAAGTACCATGTCACCACCACATTTGGATGGATTCCTCTAAAATTTTATACAGACAGTCACGGCCCCCAGAGTATGTTGCTGGTTAACTTTGGTGATCCCCTAACTTTTCCTCTTGCATAATATGAGGTTGAAATATGTGGGATTTCAGTGAAATATCCAGACAACTGCAGGATGGATTGCTGTTTGGACAATTTGGTACAATTATCCATGGTGCTCAGAGGATGAATCTTAATGACTTTGATGATTCCCAAGTTTTCCTTGAGTGCGGTGGTTCCCAAACTGGGGGTGGGTCACCTTGGGGGGCACAGAACCACTGCAGAGGGGGAGTGGATGACCAGGGGAGAAATATAGAGTGGAACAAAGCTGAGTGAATATGATCTATGTAGGGGAAATAAACAAACAAGAGTTTGCTGATGCTATTGTACTAACCTTTATTTCCAAACTCCCCTAAACCTTTTTATCAGTTGCTTCCACAATTATTGTTAATGATTAATAACAATTATGGGGTAGTGAACTTTTTACAGCTTCTGAAGGGGGGCGTGGCAGAAAAGGCTGGGGAACCACTGCTCTAGTGCCAATCAAATTTATTTTTGAGTTAAATATATCAACAACTATTGGACGGACAGCCATTCAGGTTTGTACAGACATTCATGTTCCCTTCAGGATGAACCAGTAGTAACTTGATGATCTTTTGTCCCCCAAGCACCTCAAGCCCTCTTTTTTACATTCTCGGTCTGATGCCAGATTCATGCCAGGCTCATTAAGTGCCCCATTTAAGTCAGTGAAACCCCACACATGTCTCTTTTCCTGAACTTAATACACTTGGTGTGTTTGAACCTCATATGTGTTATTATCACTGCACCCTGCTGTGTGAAATCCCCACCCCCACCCCACACACTTTTTTATGATTAGACTAGAATGTAAAGTGCTGCACCTAGATGAGCCATGGCATTTTATTAGCACGCTATTTGTTATTTGTTAAAGCATGTTGTGAGGGTTTAAACATGTTATTATTATTGTAAAACAACCTGCACTACAGCTGTATGGCTGTAAACACAGAGACAGACACAGTTAACGTGACAAAGAGGCGATGGCTGGAGAAAGGCAGTGAAGTGAGAGGGAGAAACAGGACAGAGGAGTAATGCAGAGACTCATCTGGAAGTATTTTGTGTCAAAGAGGAAAGCAACTGTGGTTCTGAAAACAGTAATGACAGCAATCTCCCAGAGTACAGAGTGTTATCTGACGTATTAATTTCAGATAATTCTTCAAATAAAGCCCCCTATGGATAACACGTGGCTGCTGAGATGATGACCATGGCAATTTATTTGGATAGTTCAATTCTGATACTTAACTCACCATAAAGTAATGACATTTTTTGTACTAAAATATGTCTACAAAAGTCAGAATATAGGGCTATTTTTACAAATAACTGAAATATTCAGAGCTAGGCTGAAATATAAATACCATTATGTATTATGGTATCACATGTCTATTTGCTGTATCAGTGTGACCTCTATGCAACAAGCTAGTTTTTGACAGTCAAATAACTATCTAGTTCAAATCCTAAAATTAGTATACTGTACAGTAGCGTCCCTTTTAATTGTTATTTATGCATGTGAATGATGAGGGAAAATGTTTAAAAAAAAAGAACAAAATCAAAATAAAAAATCAAAATCAAAAAATCAAAATCGATTAACAAGTGGTCGCTGTAGAGAGCAACATCATATAACTATATGAAGTTAAGATAACAACGTGGGTCAAAAGCAAGGGACAGGGTCTCACTAGATGCACTCACAGCACCCACTATCTGCGTTTTCAAAGTCCCCGGGAAACAATTCCGAGATAACAACCTACACGCTGAAAATGGGAGATTAGTGCCTGGGTCACCAATGCTACAAACCTAAACAAGTTAGCAGCTGTTATCTTTTCTTCTGCAGTGATGTAGTCATTTTAATGTTTGTGCTCGCCTCCCGATGTGTAAATGCTCCACCAAAACAGGTCACCCCAACGCTATTTTGCAGCGACAATATCGTTGCATCGTGGGCTTAGCCCACCCAAGACGATCGTGATTGGGTTAGAGAAATACAAAAAAGGCTGATGGTTTTTTCCTCTATGTGTACGAATGTGTACGTATGGAGCCAGACCTCCAGTGCTTAGTTCTGTGGAGAGAGGTCTGGCTATGCAAGACTAGCCAGGGACCAAACCCAGCTATTAAATAAGACAAGAGAGAAGTTTGGACAAAGACAAATACAGCAAGACCTCCATGTTCGTAATCCTTGACTTGGACTTGAAATTTGGCATGGAATTTGCCATTTAGCATTTTACCAGTTTTCATGGTTTCCTCTGTAGAAATATTTTCCAATAAACAATTTACTTTAGCATCAATTGTACCGTGAATGTTACAGGGTTCAGATTCAGACATGACAAGCAACAAAAACTGAGTGGTGCTTCATGTGGACGTGACCGCAGCAATTTAACCTACCAAGAAGTGGCTGAGCAGAGAAAAAGGCACCAAAACAGAAACAACAATGACATAAAAGGATCATAAAAGAATTAAGTTTTACCACCCACTGCTTGTCCTTCGAGATGGTATCATTGTGTAACTTTCACGGACTGCTAGTGCGTCTGTACTGTGAACAGTTACAGTTATTGATTGATTACATTATTGCCTATTCCGCCAATATGCTAACTTTCCAAAAGAACTCCCTGTTGTAAAAGTAACTGTGGTACAATACATGGCAGAGCACTAAAAGACTGCGGGCCCTATTTAGACGATCATAGCGCAGCATCTAAGGGGCATGATGCATGGGTATTTAGGCCACGTTCAACTCCACTCTGCTATTTAAACGGCGCATAATCTGGGCACAAAGTCAGGCACAAGGTGCAAAGAGGGTGCATGTAGTCTCTTAATTAATCATAGGTGTGTTTTGGATGTAACGTGAAAGAAACCAATCAGAGCGTCATCTCCCATTCTCTTAGCCAGGTGTGCCTGCCTGTGGCCATTGCTATTTAAATGATAGATTCGACAAGTTGGAAAAGCGAATGGAGATGCTGAAATGACCCACTGGTAGTGATGCAGGCCTGTGGTCAGGCAGGCCAGGTCATAAAAATTACATATAAAAGCAATACATATAATATTAACATTTTGATTAACAGCAGATGGGCAGCAGGTGGGTGAAACAGGATGGAGAATCTCCCTGTGTCCTTACGGTGTTTCGGGCGTGTTATGCACAAGCTGAGGCACAGAAGGATGACTGCTGTGACATTTCAGCGCACATGGAATCGTTACAACAGTAGGCTGATTATTGCAAGCAGCTGCTCTGATCATTAAAGTAAATTGTTAAAGACAGTACCACACACAATAAAGTAATCACATCAACATTGTTTAAATGATGGATTAATGATCAGAGGCTTCAGTTTCGTTTACATGTATGTGTAATGTCACTGTGGCAAATATTTTAATAATTAAGCAGAAAAATTAAAATCTGTAGTTATAAACAGACGGGACAGAGGAAATAAGGGAGACATTAATGTGTGCACAAGGCGATCCACCCAACTGCAAACAGAAAGATTTTTGTCTTGACCAAAGACCAATCAAAAATGTTCTTTTCTGTCATGCCGACCTTTATTTTACTAAAATTCAACTTTTTTATCAGTTGCTTCCCCAATTATTGTTAATGACTGATAAAATTAGGGTCTGGGGCATGAACTTTTTTTCATCCTCTGAAGGGGGGCATGCCAGAAAAAGTTTGAGAACCACTGCTTTAGGTGGAGCATCCCAAAAGGGAGTGGGATTAGTGGAAAGACATGAAAATGCTTGTCTTTGCAGAGTTAGTAAAATCTGTGTTCTTCAAATAATCAGTATACACACAACTATAATGTAAAGAAAATGAGACAGTCAGAAGTGGAAATGCCGCAGAGATGTACATAAATTCAATCACATGAGACATATATGGGAGAATGCAAGAGAGTAGAATTCCATATAAGAGAACATTAAATGAGGGGTAATAATAAGCTTCTCGTCCTTGGAAAATGCAAAGAAACTGGGCAACAGCTACTGACAATTTACAGGGTGCACAAAATGACTCAGTTGTACCAGAGGAAACAGCTTGTATCCTTTCTTCATGCATTAATGGTTCAAATTATCAATACGAACTGAATTAGAGGTTTCTATGTAAAACTGTCCACTGTTCTGACTCAGAAACTCAAAGTGCTTATTTTAGAACCTCTTTCTCCTTTAAAGCCACTAAGGCAGAGCATGTCTTTGTAAGCAAGGCTCTGGTCTTTCTGATACATGAACAGATATGGTGAGCAGTTAAGACCGTGATCCCTAACAGCTGTTCCTGCATTAGATGGGATCAGAGTATTCCCCCAACAGCGAAGCACAACGCCGGTTCACATTCTCTAACAAGGCCGATTACACCGTCCCTAATGCACTGCAACCGCCTGCAGCATCGTGAAGACTGCCTACCAACCAACATTACAGATCTGAAGCAAATAATGTTGTCAGTGTGGTGTTAACATCAGGTATGATTCAATATATATCATTCAATACACTCAAATCAGGTATGATTCAATATATATCATTCAATACGCTCAAGTCGCATTCAGATGAAATTCCTGTGGGCAATAACATTTATTGAAGGAGGCCAAAGAACATTAAAGAACCTCCACCTCACACCCCAGACCAGGCAGAGGCAGCAATGGCAACCTGAGCTCTGACCATGTGTCAACTTTTTACTGCGCTAACACTCAGCGTTAGTGCAGTAAACCCAGGAAGGACCCAGGAAAAGAAGCTTCAAAGAGCTGAGCAGAGCGGCAGTGTGTGTACGTGTGATACTGTGCACTGTATACACGTGCTGTGCCTAGGTACTGCAAAGGCGGCTGTCACAGTAAAAAGCTTCACAATTCCTCTTTGTACACTACCTTAAATGGTGAGTACAGCCTCAACACTTGAAACCTGTTGTTTTAGTGAGACAATGATTAATTTGAAAAAAAAAAATGCATTTTTGACACATTCGATCTGTATAAAACAGAAAAAAACAATCCAAGCTTAGTACATAAGGAGCTTTTGATGGAGCTTTTTTACTTGGTGAGATAACGTTTTTTTCTAAACACACAAACATTACTTTCCATCTCATTAAAAACAGTCAAACTCATGGCTAGGGTTGGGCAGTGAGAACAGAATCCAAATAAGAATCTATTCCAAAATTACAATCCCAGAGGAATCCTAATCAAATTCAGTTCTGCTTATCTATTCATACACAAATTTCCCTCTCGCTAGTCACAAATTAAACTATCCTGCAAACACCTACTTTATATCAACCTGGTTTTCTGTCTGCACCTACAGACACGCAAGTTGAATGCATGCATGTCTTCCCATCTCCTAATGCATTTGTCACATTAAATCATGAATCTAGCATTATTCTCAGTCAACCTACTCAGCCGTTGCTAAGATGAATAGCACAAATTATGTGAGTCTTGTAACAATCATGTCAATTTAGCAAATGCTATGCAACAAAATGCTTTGCAAGGACAGAGTACTCTCTATTGTTACAATAAATTAGGCTATGTACACCCCAAAAATTTTCAAGACACGAGAAAAGAGACCACTGTTGTTACGGTTATCTAGCAAACGTTAGCTTAGCTCAGTGTCTGCACTGGTAACATTTATCCATATTCACTGGCGTTTCACTCAACTCTGCTGTGAAAAATGCAGGAAAACAATCAAAAAATCAGAATTTACAATTGTTAAACTTACAATATGTAAATTCTGCCACTGAGGTCTCTCTCACATTAACACTCTCACAGTGTGATAAGATTGAGAGGTAGCGTGGGATCATGGGAGTTACCGTCACTGTTGCACGACCACCAGCACATGAAAATCTATCTGACATGATTCAGGAAGAAATCATGTTCATGCACAAGGCAAAATTAAAGTAACATTAAGTTTTATTCTCCTGGCTGGATTCTTGCTTGTGCTGTATCAGCTCTCAGATGTATGTTGCTCTAGATAAAAGTGTCTGCTAAATGAAACGGTAAATTGTAAATTTACAAGCCGACTTCCATCCTCTCTCTCCAACATGCCCTGTGTTTTCCCAGAAGTTATTCCTTGGCAACTAGCTAGCAAAAGCTAGCAGGAAATGCACCATTACCCTGAATAAATTGAAATTTCTCTGCATTTGTAAATTGTTCGAAACATTTGGGAAAATGTAAGTACACAACTCAACAAAATATAAAACATATAACATTTTAATGCGGAAATGTTACATATTATGGTTTTAGGAAACAAAATTGATAAGCATAATAGGATTTGGAATTGTTAAAACCGAAAATGCTACCCAACCCTACTGATGCCTAGGCTATATGATTAAAATACGGGGATATTGGGAGAGACATGATATTGGCTGATAAAAACAGCAATCCATATGAATAAATTACTGTTTCTGATCCAATCCTGGAGAACTGAAAGTATTCACTTTTTGAACTGATCTGGTTTTATAAACTGTTCAGTTTATTGCTATTTTACAAAACATCCTTTCTCAAGAAAGTTGCACCACTGTGCCATTGTGTGTGCGCGTGTATGAGTGCACAGAGTGTGTACGTACGTGTGTGTGTGTCTGTAAGCTTGTTATTTATAGTTGGAGCTAATGTTGTGAGGCTCCATCCCTAGAGATCCCCAATTATCATGGAATTTAGAAAGCAAAAGCTAAACCCAAACAGTCTAAAACAGTGCTAAGAATAGACTGACCTTAGACATAATCCATTCTCCTGGCATAAATGCAGTCATATCACTATAAGACAGGGTGAAGAGCACACACACACACCCCCACACCCACACCCACACCACACAAACAAACAGACAGACATACACAGACACTGTTCTCTCTCCAGGAATGCTTTTAGAGTGTTGAGAGCAGACACTGCGTGGAGGCAGATGTCTCTGTAGTAATAGTGGAAACTAACATGAATTGTGGATCTAGCCTCATGTGCTAACGCTCCAAGAGGTTCTTCAGATACAACAGGGTGGTGATAAATCACACAGCAATATTCCTGTCCTGCACAGGAGGGACTGGAAACAACTTGTTGAACAACTGCTTACCTAGTGAGCCATCACGCATTAAAGTGATTTGCATGTAGACCCACTACATTTGAACCAGACAACTTTAAAAAACACAACTTTTTCTTTAGTTATCTCTGTGATAACTCAAAGAGGTCACTCAATAGAGTGTAGATCTCCACCAGGAAACCCAAAAATAGTACTTTGATGTAACCCCTTGTAATCACCAACATTTTGATTAGTAACTTTAGTAACTAGTGACCACAATTACATTTAATTACATTTAACTTGCTACATTACTCCTAGTATCCTATTAGACATTTTCGGAAATTTTGTCTTAATTAGCATATGAATTCTTGAGCTATGGCTAAAACATGTTTTGTGAGGCCACAGTAACTTTTAATAATCAAATCCAATCCTTGAGTCCAAGTGAAAATTTGTGCCAAGTCTGAAGACATTCCCTGAAGGTTCCTTGAGATATCACATTCACAAGAATGAAATGGACATGGGGTCACGGTGACTTTTGACCTTCCACCACCAAAATCTAATCAGTTCAACCTTGAGTCAAAGTGGTAATTTGCGCCAAATTTGAAGAGATTCTCTCGAGGCATTCTGGAGATATCACTTTCACAAGAATGGGATGATCCAAAAACATAATGCTTCTGGCAAGGCTTTTCAAAAATTTGTGAATCACAGAGGTCCTTCATCATACAGCTATGAATGTGCACAGAAAACATTGGGCTTGATATATCCAGTCGTATGCAAGATTAGCTGAAGACAAGCTCCAGGTCTGTTGGTCATGCACGCACAAACAAACACAAAAGCGATCGCACCCCTCCAGGCTAACACCTGACAGAGATAATAACTAGTAAAATGGCACTGCGGTGTAGGAAAGGGTAGACATAGACTTAATACACTCTTAAACTTAACAAAAAGCAGCAATGAGACTGACTGATGATAATGTCAGCGTGAGTTCATGCTGGATGAAGCAAACAGACACACAGCAAGGCTCCGAGACTGGAGCTCGAGGTTAGTCTGAATTTGGAGTTGGAACGAGATTTGAGTGCATGGTGAGCTTGCATGTTTGCGTGTTACACTGCAATCATCTAAACCCTCACAGACTCTCTACTGGCTTCAAAAACATCTAACCTAACATTCAACAATGGGAATCAATTAAAAGGAGCTGTAAGATTTTAAATGCTGACCTCCGCTCGTCAAAACACCAAATAACTCAGAGAAATACAGAGAGATAAACAAAGTAGTGAGGCGGACTGATGGGAGTGAAGGCATATAGTCATTGAGATTTAAAGAGGCTCACTCACGCATGTTTAGTGTGCCTGCCTCACGGCCACTGCACTTCCTATGCTACTGTAAACTCCAGACAGCTCTGGGCCTTTGATCCTTGAGCGGGAGCAGGCAGTCGTTCAGGCTATAAAACCAAAGTACCTGCACACACACATACCTGCATGCAAGCACACAAATGCACACACAAGATTAAAGTACACGTGATTTATGATAATAGTATACTGTATACACTATACGTGACGTGTCAGCTGAGGACGCATGCATACAGTTTTCAGGTCTCTGTTGCACGCATGCTAAAAGCCAGATGAAGTAGCTTTATGATGCTCTTACTGTGACATTGCATTACTTTCCAATTTCACTTCCATTAAACTAAGTAACCTCTTCTTCTAACATTATTAATATAATGAAGGAAAGAACAAAGAAAAAGTATCAAATAAACACAGAAAAGCAACAAACAAAAGAGAACTACAAGAAGAGAGTCTCCAGATGTGTTTGTAAGAAATGATTTAAAATCTGATATTGATGAGAGGCAGATCATTTTACAGTCTCTCAGCTCTGAGGCTAAAGACACTAATGGGTTGGACAGAATACAACAGTTTGAGAAATTTGACAAGCAAAACAGAGGACTACTTGGACAATGAATGCTTGGGAAAACCAGTTCCCGCACCAGAGATAATTGATCCGTTCAGACGATAAAAGCTAATGTGATATATTGTAAGCCAAAGCAAAGGTCAGATGAGCAAGAGCAAGAAAGTGAACACCTTTCAAGAACAAAGCGAGAGCACAAAACCCTAGTATGTTAAAGAGAATTTGAAGTCTGTCAACTCTACAACTTCTTCGTCTCCTGTTTCCTCATCTTGTAGGGTCAACGATGCCACCCTTAACCTGTCAACTTGGGGCTGTTGTAAAAACTCTATAAAGTGGTACATTTAACTGCTGCAATCAACTATTCAAAAGGTGTTCTAGCTTCATGCTGTTGGACTTTTCAGCTTCCTAAATTCATACCTTTACATTTACACGACAAGGTTTTCAATTATGAGAGCACAGTTGTTACACGTCAAAACAATCCCCCTTGACATCTTTTTCCCAGAACAAGGGTCACCAGCTGAACGACTGCTTACGTAGTGAAAATACCCTCCATTCTTCCAGCACCCCAACCTCACACCAAATGCCATGAAATAGTTTATCTGCAGATGAGTGACAGTCCTGAAAGTGACCTTTCTCCAAGAGGTTATTGACTGGGATGGTGAGACATGTAGCTACTTATTGTAAACAAAGTGGTGGAGAGGCAGAGTCTTCCATCCATCACTTTACACTTCATACAAATCAGGGCCGTGGTATCAACAGGCTAAATAACCACAAATGTCCCTCTCCTGAAGTATATCAAGCTCCTCTTCAGAGATCCTGAGATGTTCCCAAGCTTGACAGGAGATATAATCTTTTATGCATGTTCTGGGTCTGCACCATGGATGTATATAGGAGAACTGGATGTAGTGTTGGAAGTGGGCCTTCGTTCATTCCTAAGAGAGCTACCCAGCTGCACATGAAGCCAGCTTCCAGGTATGATCTTCCACATCGTTCAGCCCACAGAGCAAGCACAGCAGAGACACGCTTCAGCCGAGCAGCAAACTTCTTGAATGGGGATATAACAAATTATTTAATTGTGTGGTTCTTCCAGACTTTTCCATTGTTATTTGATCACACTGGTTGTTTCACAATGTAAGTCTATGAGGAAAGTGCATTACTTGCATCATCACACAGTGTGGCCACTATGTCATATAGAGAGGCAAAGCCCCTCTCCTTTTGGTGGACTACCATGGGACCTCACTTCGGAAAAAATATGAACAGTAGTCAGTGGCAAGAAACAAATAATTTTTTGATCCCTTTTAAATTGTACCAAGAATTACACATAAGATAATATTTTTTTAAGTCAAGAAAGTCACTGTTGGCAGTTAAACTGTTTAAATATCAGACTGTGAAGATACATAATTAGAAGGAACGCACATAGAAAGGCATGCCTGTCTGGACATGGTCACGCAAACAACAGGTCTTGCAAGTTTTTTCTCATCCCAGCTGATAAAAGGACCAGGATAAAACGCTTCAGGTAAGATAAAGTTACAAGGGACAGTGCTATTCATGTTGACGACATATATTGTGTGAGATGAGAGATGTAGTTCACTGAGTAGTTTCACACAAAACTGAACTAAACTATGACAAACCTATGTAAAATTGCAACATTCTTGTCTTGTAAAATTATCTTTTAAATTGGTAAACATCATATGTGTAATTCATGGCATTTAAACGGGAACAACATTTTTTTTTGTCTCTTGCTATAGAAAACTATTCATATTTTTTCTGTTCCCATGGTGCACACCAGAAGGGGTGTGACTGTGCTTCTCTATTGGCTTCAAAGCCTGGCACCCTTGCTGGGAGCTTGATCTGCACCCAGTTAAACATACCTGAAACATCTCCACAGGGAGACATATATCAGATGCCTGGCTCAGCCCAACTGGCAGCTTTCAAAATGACGGAGCAACAATTCTAGTCTGAGATCCTTTTGGATATCTCAGCTCCTGGCTCTAGATATACAGCACATTACAAACAGCTTGTATCTGTAATCTAGTTCTTTCCGTTCGAGTCCATGCCCACTCTGTAGGAGAGGGTCAGAATGTGAGGCTTCACTGCTCAAATCCACCTGCCAGTATCACACACAATCTTACTTGCAAGAAGGTCCTGAAGATCTGTTAATTCGGGGGAGAAGTCAGTCCATTAGAAATGTTGCTGACCTCCATGCCACGTGGCACCTTGTGACTGTGGGGCTTTTTAACTACGTCGCTGACTTCCATCAGAGAGATGGGCAAGGTTCCCCTGACTCTTGAGGCTATACCTTCTCCACGAAGGTGTGTCAGTCAGTGCCCAATCCAGGACAACACCAAGAGAATCCAAGAAGGTTAGATACTCCAAGCTGAACTGGCCCCTATCTAGGTGGACTGGAATTTAAAAAAACTTTACGGTGGTCCTTCATATTGGGGAAGTAGCACGCCGAAGTTGTGTGCTTGCTACTAAAGAGAACTGGGGGAGAGCATCATGTCCAATAAGGTGTGTCCTTCAAAAAATGTAGGAGGCGGAGGTTTGTTGGCAGCTATACCCCCACTATTCAAGTGACTACCTTGCATTTAGAAATCCCAAGACAATTGGTTGGTGGCGGTGAGACCTCTGATTGTCTGGTATTGTGAGACTACTATCCTGGAGTTTGGTTCCTCAGCTGGTGCTGTGGGTTAAGGTGAGGTCAACTTTCTAGCTGGTATTGTTCAATTTCCAGCTCCTTCTCCAACAGTCCTCCATGCGTCCCACCTGTGTCCGTCACCTAAGTGGCATGTCCCGATAACCCCACAGATCCTCAGAGGAAGTCAGCCCACACAAAGAATCTGCGTTGTTTTGAGCATGACCAGACCCCATAGGTGCAGCCACTAAGGTCTCGCCTGCCAGCTCCCCTTACAGGCCTGACTGGGGGCCCCACTTTCCAGATTCCAGGCAAGGTCATTCATTTCTGTTGAGGCCAATTCATAGGGGTCTTCAAATCGCCCTGTCTGGCCCCTCCTGGCAGCAATTTGCCTCGGGGGACCCTACCAGGTGCTACCTGCCCCTGACAACACAGCTCCCATGGTCACGCAAACCCCTCCACCATGAGAGCATGGCAATTTATGGATAGTGGGTCCTGTAAATTAATCAAAAACTGCAGTCCACCTGTCTGGAAAAACATTTTATTCAAGATTCAAACAAAGTATTTGCCCATAAACTACATGCATACTGTGGCATGGAATTAAATTTCTGTTTATTGAAATCTAGGATTTTGCATTCATTTCAATGCCTAGTGCCTCTGGTGGCTGAGGTTAAGTAATGTTTCCTTGGCCTATGCATCCAGAAGACCAGAGAGTGAACTGTCTCTGAGGTGATAGAAGGGACAGATGAACAGGCCTGAGTGACACCTAATAGATCAGGTCTTTACGACCCCCAGTTTAGAGATGAGAAGGAGACCTGCTGCAGCCAGAAGTCCCTCTCTCTCAGGCCTGCAGCCCTGACCTCCCCAGGGGAGCACGTCATTAGGGCCCATATAAACTTTTGAAGTAGTGAGTCCAAGGAAAGGCTAGGTATGTAAGGCAATAAATTGTGACTCTAAATACAAACACGAAAAGTGAAAGAGTGCATGACCCCCGCCACGGAGATGACTACTTCTGAGCAGTTAAGTCTTCTGTTTTTCTCCCCTTGGATGGATACCTGCCAGCCATAACTTATTGCTTCCCTCTATTACACCCGATAAGAATGAAAACTAAAGGGCTTCTTTGAAGTTTTTTTTGTACTTGAGTCAATAAATCCGTACCAGTGATTCAGTGCAGCCAAGTAAAACCACTAATTAATTGTGACATTTAAAATGATAGGGAAGGGATTATTTAAGGCTTTGTCATTAGGGCAAATATCTTAACCATCGTATAAGTGAATGTGAGTCACTATGAGATCTGTAAAAAGCACAGCAGAAGCCTATTTAAGTGCAAGATGTTTCTTGGAAAAGGCAGGTTGTAGAAAGTTCTGCAAGGGTGAATGTGCATGCAAATGTTCTCAAAGTATTTAGGAGTGCATACCAAGGAAAGCCTGCTATTCTAAGAGTTTATAGCTCCCTCTCATGTCCTGTGGGTGAGTGACAGTGCGAGGCAGGCAGAGGGTGTTTCTCCATTGCATCTCAGCCAGGGACAGCTGACTGGTTGGGATCTAATTGCTCTCAAGTGAGGTCAGCAGGAGGCATTTATCTAAGCAGAGTGCACAGCAACAGTGGAAGATGCACAGAGTCAGCTTGCCAGAATCAGGGAGACATCCATGGGAATTGACAGAAGCTCCCAGCTCTTGCTCAGCTTTGCTGCATTACTGGGCTTGGTTTACAACTGAGACTACAGCTTCAGACCTAAAGAGTCTTCAAATTAAAAGTCTTGCTGAAAGGGAACACACCTCTGACAACTCCTGTCATCACTCACAGCACATGTAAGTCATTAAACTATGGATTATTTTTTTTTTTTAAACAAACATAGTTTGATTGTTTGATAGTACATAATGATAGTATGTATTATGATACAGATCAATTTACAGACCATAGACTTGTGAAGCAATACAGCAACATTGAGGCAATATTTCACCGTCCTTGGTCTATGACAGGGAGACATATGCCTGTCAAAGTGCATCACAGAAATTTTGATATACTGCTAGGAAATGTTTGATACATATTTATATGAACACAGAAACTCTTTGAAAGTTGTTTGAAAATGTAGGGGAGCTCTACAATAAACTTGGTGAATCCGAGTAAACATTCGATTATTATATTTTATATAGTATTTTATATTTTTAAGCTGTTTTCACTACAGTCTTTCCACTTATAAGTGTACTTGCTAGTATAACTATTTTTACAATTGTATTGGCTAGAATCAAACAGATCTATATTTTTTTTCTAGTGACATCTTGAATATCATTTCGTGAACCGGATTATGACATCCCTTGTCAGACTATGGTCAAAAGAGGATGGAGCAGTCAACGCACGCCACCTCTGAGGACTAAAGAGAGACATCATCTATAATACTGTCACCTGCTTCCTTCACGCCACTCTCCAGCTTTAGTCAACCCCATCTAGCGTTACAAAATCTGCTTCGCCACCACCCTGTCTCAAGATCCCGCTAGGAATCCCTGCTGCAGGAACAGGGACACGGAGGTCACAACACAAGGCTCACAAGTCAGGGGTCAGGGGGTTGCCGGGCTGAGGAATAGCACACAGATCTCTATCTCACATTTCAGTATGTTGTTCATTGATCCCCACGACATTGTATTATAATGCGCAAATGGATGCTGACATGGAACCTTCAAAATCTGTTCTCGGGACTCTACCTGCACGCGATCTTCCTGTTTGGCAGCGTGTGTGTGGTCTACAGTGACTGCACTCCGGAGCAACTTGCCGCCATCATGAACTGCTCCAGACACGAGCGCCACACCAGGAACTACGACTACATGGAGGGAGGAGATGTGCGCATCCGACAGCTGTTCAGCCGCACGCAATGGTTCCTAACGATTGATGACAATGGCAACATCAATGGGACTCAAGATCCTACCAACTGCCACAGTAAGGATGACGCTTTCTGTCTGATTGTAATACCAGTGGTGCACTATAAGTGTCGGGCAAGTGGGTGAAATCTGCTTGCCCATAGTCAATTTTTACTTGCCCCTGCAAATTGTTTTATTTATTAGCAGTTATCAAATACCATGAAAGACTAAACTCAATTGTCATGTTTAAGCTAAGGCTGCAAAGCCTATAAAATGTCAGAAAACAGTGAATTTCCATTCAAGTCCAAGGTGATGCCTTACAATGTCTTGTCTAAAACCCAAAGATATTCAGTTTAAAATGATAATTAACAAAAGAAATGTGAGAAATATCCAGATTTGAGAGGCTGAAAACAGCTTTTTCTGCCATTTTTGCATGAAACATTACTTGAACGATTAAGTAATTATCAAAATAGTTCAATCGTTAAATTATTTTTTACAATTTGCTTGCTCTGGCAAATGGGTTGCTAGATCTACTAGCCTGACAAGGCATTTTACTTCCCACAGGCAATCCTTATTGTTGAGTCCTGTAAGTTCCTTTGTATTTATTAGTAAAATGAAACACCATTAATTTGCCAGAGCATACTTTCCAAATGTGAATTAACTTAAATGTAAGTGTGAACTTAGTCCTAGAAATGTAGAACTTGAAATGTTATCATTCAGCATTGCAGGGTTAAGTCGTGAGATCTTTCCACTGAGTCAGTAAAGAACCTTTGGCCTATCAAGGTGACAGAAGCACGTGGGAGGTGTTATTGTACAGAGTTCTCCGCAGTGTAATCAGTGTTAATGGGTCATGTGTCTCTGTTAGAGCAGCCAAAGTGACAGAGGTAAAATGAAGCAGGTGGGGGCTTTGGCTTGTTAAACCATAACACCATCTAAACACAGGCTGTAATGAAGTAAACTGAAGGGGCGCGGACTCACGCCGCCACACAGACTCACATTTGTTCAGCCTGATTTACTCCCCCACAAAACCTATAGCGTCAGAAAGAGATCTTGGGACAAAGAATTGGCATGAATATTGGAAATGGGGAAATTAATGACGTTCACCTTCTGCTGAACCTATGGTTATCTGTGCCTAGTCCAAAATTTCTGTTCCATAGCAATGAAAGCAAAATTTGTCACATAATTTAGACAGTTAACTATTGAATCTCTTTTTATTTGCTAGCCATGGTCATTTATATACATTATTATGTAAATTTAACACAGAAAATGGTTAAAATTCTTACTTTGGAGCCTACATTTTTCAAAGCTTATGTTAAAATTGTTGCTTTAGAGCCAACATTTTTCAAAGTCCATGATTTTAGACACTACTGGAAATCTCTGTCATTGTGAGGATGTTTTAAGTAGTTATCATTTCCTCCTATCTGACACTGTGGTTGTGGCTGGAATGTTGGCATGACAGGGAAATGCCTCAAAGTGGATGGAAAAGATGCTTGTGCAACAATTGGCAATGAAAGACAGAAAAATTGATACACCCATATGTGGCTGACAATCGCACGCTAAAAGCACACAGAAATTTAACCAATAAGCCTTTGAAGAGAGGAGCACAGTACAGATATATGTAATAAATCAGTCTTTTTGGCTGCAGTGAAAAAGAAGTCCTGAAAAGCTGATTGCATAAAGGGTTTTTTTTTTTTAAATAAGAGAGAAGAGAGAGAGAGAGAGAGAGAGAGAGAGAGAGGGAGAGAAAGCGAAAAAAGAAGAAACCAAAATGAGACACTTGGAGCTGCATTGTTTTTGTCTTTCACATTCCATGTGTCTCTGCTATAAAAATATAGGCTTACTTCCAGTAAACTCATCTCTTGCGCTGCACAAGTTTTTCCTGACATTATCATTCTTCAAAGGGTTGTTTAGATCAAAAATCAACACATCTGCAATGTAGATTTTGATATTTCTTTGAAGCTTTTGTATCTGAAATGTAAAGAGAACTAAAATGTCTACCGATAATAAAGGGACATCATAGGATAACACAATTGTGCCCTACAAATGTTGCTAAAAAGTAATGTGCGTGTTCTGGTTTGGAGTATTGCAATAGTTTCCAGTAAAATCTTGTTCTGAATATGTAAGCAAATCCTCAAAAGCAAACAAACACGTTACATGAAAGATAACTGATAGATTTACTTCTAACAACAAAGTAAACGGTAATTACTAGCACGTTTGTCTAAGTCAAAGACCATGGCATATTTAATTTGAGTTTAACCAAAATACGATAATAACGTCAATAAACAAAGTTGTGTTCAGCCACAGCAAAGAGCACATAAACAACTTCCAAAAAGGAAGTCAACAAATTATAAACCACAGCATGACAACTGGAAAACAGAGAAATCAAAGACAACAACTTTATAAGTGGGTAATAGGGTGTTTTGGCCTAGTTCTCTACTTAAGCGCTCAGATTGTGACACAATAGAGCTGGTGTCAGGTGCAGCCAGATCATAATAATTGACTGATTGTATCCCGTACCTGCTATCGAATTCACTGTAATTTGGTAAATGCCAAACTGAAATACATTCAGTATAATACAAAAATCTGGAGTATTTCATGTTTCAGTGCAGATAAAGATTCAATTTGCATTGAAAGAGACACTGAATAAAATCTGTCAAAATTTATTTGCGTGTTGTCAAAGTATAAAGTACGAAGCGGTCAATATTAGTCTCAAATTCCACTGTACGATAATGCACCGTTCCTGGAAGGCTATATGCTTACTAGCAAATGTAAACACTGGATTCAGATTCTCAGGATTAGGGATTACCCACAAGTCAGTTTACTTTGCTATGGAGCTGGACCAGCGAGTGCTAACAAATCTGTTCAAGCTGAGGATAGCCTGAGAGGTCATCCGCACCAGAGCCAAAATGTTAACAAAATGTGCGCGTGTGTGCATGTGTGTGGAAATGTGCCGAATCTTTTCCACAGTAGACCAGACAACCAACTGTAGCTGTTACATGTAATATTATGGGAATAGCACTTCCATGCTCTGCTGCAAGATGCTATGTTTCTTAACAACCATAAAATCACACACATCAAAGCTACTGTATACACTCAGGCTGAAACCTTTACTTGAGAAATAAACATGCTTATTAAGAAATCAATGGTTAACTGACTTTGAATATATTGTGTAAGATGTAGCTCCAATTCAGTGTTAATTTTTATTTTCACCAAGTTATATCACCATAAATAAAATCAAACAGGAGAACAGAATCACAGCTTTAAATAAATATGAGTGTTCAGTCGAAGGGCAGTAATATTAAGTCAAATATCAAGTGTGAGCGGAGCACAAACAACATTCCAAGATTGGGGGACCGCCATCTGTTTGTGATCAAACACTAAAATGCAGCATGCTCAATGTCGTCTAAAGAGCCTTAATAGAGTTCTTCCCTTTGTTTTCTCTGCCTGTCAAATGAAAGAATTTCTGCAATATGTAAAAATGAACATTACCTAAAAATATATGATCTGGATCTTGTTGGTGTCCTTGAAATGCACATTTTTGTGTTAATCTTAGTTTTACTGCTACAGGTTTTTGACTTTTGCGTTAATGTTTTATGATTCACCTTATCTGTAATAGCGTCATCATACCTTTAATCAAAGAACTAAGCAAATAGTATGTACAAGTATGAACCAAGTAGATCTGTATGACTGCCTGACTGATAATCAGTGATCTGCGTAAAATGCATTTCAAATTTAAAGTCCTGCAAGATAAGTAACTTGCTCCTTCAGTTTCAAGGGAGGTAAAACTCCATGCTGTTTTCATTACTGCTATTGTTCTTAATATAAGATCTTTTTCTTTGGAATTTGATTTAGAAAAACTGCTGTACACATGATCAGCATTTGTACGCTAAAATTGGAATTTATTAGAAAACTCTGGCCTATTATCTACATTTTCTACTAAAGCATCAAGTCTTAAGACATTACATACATTGTGTTTCAATGCAAGTAGTATTTGGTTCAAGTTTCAAGAACAAAAATAAACATAGTTCAAATATGTTAGTCAAAATAATGCCACCACATATGTTCCTGGAAGTATAGTCAAAAGTACCAACCATTCATTTTTAAGTTGCATAATAAAATAATAAAATAAATCCCAAACCAAAATAGTCAAGCTCAAGTGTTTTTACTCTCCCACAGATTTGAAGGGCAGGCCTAAAATGTAGCGTGCAAAGCACATGCAAGGAGGTAGTTTTCTCAATCCCAGGAGAGAGAGGCCTAATCTGTCTCCCATATGTGCTATGGCATAGGTTGTGGTTTGTGTAATGGCCACCCAGGCCAGTTAACAAGGCTTGAATAAAGCCAGAGAGACCACAGACTGATTAACCACAGGAACTTCCATCCCGTCTGTTGATGAAGATGAATGTTGAGAGCAGCAGCGTGGAGCTGGACTGAAGGCTGGATGTCAATAGTGTCTTCCTGTCTGTCCTGTAATGCGTCTCATTCATTTCTCTAACTGTGTGAATGTCTGGCAGGTATCCTGGAGATCAGGACAGTCTCTGAGGGCGGCATACTGGCTATCAAAGGCGTGAAGAGTCAGTATTATATCTCCATGAACAAGGCTGGACAGCTGCAAGGCAAGGTAATATTTTTCCTCAGTGAGAAAAGTCATGCACTGTTTTCAGCTAATCCAAAGCTGAGCGATTATTGCGAAACATCAATGTGTGTAACCAAGACCAAGAACTGACAATGAGGGGAGCACGATAATATTAGCACGTCATGTTGGCCGGTAAAGGCTTTAAAACAAAGGCTTTAAAACAGGGGGTTCAAACCTACACTGGCTTGGGGCCATTGATTGTACTAACATACTTTTGTCACACAAACAGCGCTTCCTATACATTTTTAACATTTTTAACACTAGTTAGCCAAGCATTGGGCAAACTCAGTGACTCTGTGTCTGTAGCTTTGTCACATAGCTGATTATAAATGTCACTTGATAACAATTGAATGATTTGCTCTGCCACTGCGTTTCAAATCTTGTTGAAGAGGCTATTCTTTCCTGAAGCGTAGAATATCAGTGAATTGCAACGTGCAATCCCTCAGGAATAATACATACAATAATTTTTTCAAACAGAATTGTGTTTCTGTCAGTTGTATTCAATTAAAGGGTAGTTTAATTTGCATGAAACACTAAAACAAATAATTAAATGAAAAAATAATTTTGCAGGCCAGGTTATATTATATTTTTGACATCATGTCGTGGGCCAGAGGTAGGGGGAGTTGGGTCCAGAATTTTGAGACCCCTGCTCTAAAATTAAGTATCGGCCCTAAAATGAATGGTTCTGCCAACATGACAGACTGATAAGATTATGCTTTCATTGTGTGTGCGACTCAAGTATGTCTGCGGTGAGGAGATTTTTTGAAAAGTTCAAAATGAAAAGCAAAGTTGCTATTTGCTATATTGAACTGCCCATCTTAAGAATTGTCATCTCGATCACTGAGGAGAAAAGAGAAACAGGCACCTATCAGCAGTAATTTTCCTTTTTTGCCCAGTGAATGTTACATTTTGAAAAGCACTGTATTTTATGTCTGCATCTGCTGGTGAGCTATCATGATAAAAGTATACATAATAATAAGTTAATTCCACTACAGGAGAGACCTGATGTTGTCTGCAGTTAGGTGAAAAATATCATATCATAATTTTAAAGTTCTCCTGCTGCCTTAAAAATGTAAGTTGACTGAACTTAGCTTTAATAATTAGTTCAAAGTTGTCGATTGATTGTGTTTCTTTCTAAATTTAATGTGATGAGTTAGTGACCTCACAGCAGTCATTTATTCATGTCAAGTGGTCTTAAAATAAAAACTAGACATTTTAATTTGAATTAACTTGTGATCAATAAACCCTATATATTTATGTTAAAGTGCCTACAAGGAACTTTCATATTTTGTTGACTTTGAAGGCCCCAGTGGACAAACACGGTAGCATTTCCACCATAATAACCAGAAAATACAACTTAAAACGTCCTGCTTCTTTTTAACTGGCTATCATACTACTCATTGTGACTTTTCCTTGGAAAATGTAAACACAGGTTCGTTTCATCTGATTTGAAAGAGAATCCAAGCAGAGGGCAGAAGAAAAACTATACAGAAATAGACGGTCTTCTCATGGATGGTCTTGTTAATGTTTATGGTCGTGCTTACGTATGTCATATAGAGGCATCAGTATTACATTGAGACTGTTTCATAACCCGTTAAAAACTCCTTGTGGTTAATCAGACAAGATTCCACTAAATTCCTCTATGATATTTTACACTGTGGATATCAGTGTTGGCAATCAGCCAAAATGAGTTGGAAATATCGGATATCAACATATCGTGTATCCCTACTGACAAAGAAGACAAATGCTGCCAACCACAAACTGTGTCGTATTAATGCAGTCATGTTTGTCTTATCCTTTACAGAGGATCTACAACGAAAACTGCAACTTCAAAGAGGTTTTCCTAGAAAACTACTTCAACGCTTACTCCTCTGCAAAGTGGACTAAACATGGCAAAGAAATGTTCATAGCCCTGTCTCAGAAGGGACGGCCGATGCGAGGGAAGAAGACCAGGAGGGAGCATATAGCATCTCACTTCATCCCCATGAAGTGCAGGGAGGAGGAGCGGAGGGTGGACTGAAGTAGCAGAGGACTGACTGTGTATGATTTCAATCACATATTATATATGTTAACAGACACATACTGTATAAACTCATTACCGACATCACGCTCCACTCTCCTCCATTTGTAGATTTGTTATGTTACGTTCCATAGTATATTGTAATTTCCATAAGATGAAGCAACAGATATCAGATGGGCACATTAAACTATCCCAAACATCCTCGAATAAGATGTTGAGACAAGAAAATACTGAAATATTTGAAATAACTTCGACTGGTATACAAACTGTAAAACCACTAAAGTCTATTCAATGTTATTGTTATTTTTGAGTTAAATATTATATTTCCTTATAAAACAGTTAAGTGTTTTCTTATAAAACAGTAAAATGTATTACGCACAGTCGGGACTGTATCCTTTTCCAAAGATCTACACCCGGCCAGATGAGGAGACCTGTGTGATCAACAGAAAGGTCCAGAATAGAGATTTGGCTTGACCAAGATGTGCTGAAGCAAGCTGGACTTGTCTTTTTTAATGGTACAAGTGCTCGGAGCACACAAAACAGAGACACAAGGAATTACAATAGCATGTTCAGTAAGTATGTAGGACGATCTGTTTGAACTGTTTGTCCTTTCTGCATTGAAAACTCTGGTCAAATGGATTGTAGCTGTTCACTGATTCCCTCTTCATTCTCAAGGTGTGATTTTTGAAATGCTAAAATATTGTGCTGCTGCTGAAAAGATATCCAGATTAAAATACAAAGTGAACAACATAAACAATGTGTATGCTATGAAATCTGTTTCCATCAGGAGTTAATAATCCTGAACACTAATAGATCACATGTTTATCTATAAAGAGATTTTTCTAGTTTGTGTTAAGGCATTCTCATTTTTACTGACTCAGACAAAAATGTACCAGGAGGTCCATTTATTTGTACCACACCTAATCAAATAGCTACTCATTTCAATCTCAAAGGCCAACTCTCTTCGCATGATATCACTGCAAAATCCAAATACTGCTGATAAATATATATTTAAGCGTCCCTTTTGCTTACAAAGTGCATTGTTCTACTGCACAATAGCATTAAAAATGTTGTAATATGTTTTTTGATTACAAGAGTGCATAAAATACTCCCAAACAAACTAACAAGAACTAGTTTATCAAGTTATTTTGGTTGCAATGTTAACAAGCAATTGCCTACTCAAAAATCCAGTATGAAGAGAGCAAAGGTAACATCTTTGGTGTCATTTATCCACTATACGTTTTTATCACGATACATTAAATCGATTCTTTGGACAACAATACCATATTTGCCAATATCACAAAGCCATATGATTTTGTTACGATTCAATTCAGTGGTCTGCGATCAGTATCAGACCATATCATATGTCCATTTAACACATTCAGTTTACATATTATGTCACCTCACGAAACAGCAACCAAGTTATGATTTGACAACTTTATGACTCTTCCTGACATTTATGACACAGACATGACATGAGAATTCCAAAATAAAGGCCGGTCAGTCGATGTTTTCACTTTGCATCGATAATATTGGATTGTTGAACATTGAATCAGTTCAGATCAAATGAAGCATCGCAACACCCCTAAGTAATACCAAAGCTCTTACTGATTGAGCCTATTGGTCCAATTCTTTAGCAATTCCTGATCACTTTTCTATGTAGGAAAAAAACAGGTTTTATACACAGGTTTTATTTCAAAGCATTCTTTTTCATTTAGTTTTTTCTTGCTTTTTTTGGGGGGGGCTAAGCTTGCCTGCATGGCGCACATATTACCATAAGATATGTAGCCTTGGTAACAGACATGCTGTTCAACTTGCGTGTAGTCTAAAATTATGTCATTTCTGGACTTAAAGCCCATGTTGCATAAAAAGGTGTTTCAGCATGTTGCTGGTGTTTTCAGTCCAATACAAGTAGCGCTGTTTTCATGTTTTCTTCATAAAATTGAGCCACGCTTTAGACTGTTTCTCTCTTTTCTGCCATGACTCCTTGTTCCAAGTTTCCAGCAGAATAGACGCATGAGTTCATTTCATCAGAAAAACATGCAAGCATCGATGTAAGGTATTGATATGCTTGGGGGCATACGATTCCGATTGATGACAATTTGCAACCAGTTCTCAACTGGAAACGCTTCTTGATTTCCATCCCTTCTTGTTGATTTGCAAAATGTTCTACCTTTCATCATCAGCCACTCTGCATGTCAGGGAGCCATTCTTTCACAGCAGACACCCCATGTCTGTGAGCGGTGTTGATTCTCAGTGGATTTGGACCAGCAAGCCTTTAAAACTATAGGGATAGTTTTGATTCCATGTTAATAGAAAAAATATTGCTTAATGCAACTTCATAGTGCCGTGATACATACGTGTCTTCATTCTGCCACGTATGAACTCTGAAGCTGAGCAACGAGCCCTGGACTAAGATGAAGAGAGAATTTTATTCTGCTGACACACTGTGATTAAAAATTCAACACACCCTCAATAACTCAATAAATCTGATCTGGGAAATAAACAAGTGTTTTTTTTTTTACTATTTGCATGCAGACCATTACTAGGAAAGATGACCTTGTTATTCAATAACTTATTTTAAAATATTTGCATTCTCAAGTGATTTGGCCTCATTTTTAGTACAAGATAAAGCTCTATTATAATAAATGAGAACAAAATGTATGCTCTATTATTTGCTGTGGTTTTGATCTAATTAGAAAACGACTGTTTGGGGATTAGTCTAACCTAATCTTTCAATATCATTTGATAAAATTAGGGGTATTCAGCCTCTAACTCTGTAATTCGCACAAGCCTGTAGAGAAAACGTATTACACATGAAGCAACTACAGTGTTTCAAACTCTGATATTACTGCAGGCCTCTGGAGATATTAAGCAGTCCATTTCCCAGCTTAGCTGATCTAATGACAAGATAATTAAATCTGTTGATACTGTCTTTAAGAATATTGAATACACATGGCAAAGAAACATTTGGGAAAACTTTAGTTTGTCCTTGGACAGTCCTCAACATATGATATACATGAATAAGATCACTCAATCTGATAAGGGAGGTTGAGATGTGGTAATTCAACTCGAGGATAAATCTATTAATTTATGATGGAAGATAAAAATACATTGACTTAGTCAAATGTCACATTAATTCCCTCTGAGTTTAGATTGTATTGAGTATAAGTGGAGTCTCGTCAAAGCAGAAAATATTGCAGACATATTGGCAAGTTGCCTGCACCATTCGTTCATACAAAAATACATATAAACACATGCGTGCAGGCACACACACACACACACACACACACACACTGACGCAGAGCTCAAGCTTTACCTTTCGCCTGGGTTCACATCTGGCTTGGAGAACCCCTGTCAGATAAAGACAGTCAAATTGAGAGAGCCAACCCCTGAAATACGTTTGACCCAAACAACATCTGAGCAAGGTGAAGGCTTCTGCCAAGTCACGCAAAGTTAGTCTTAGCAGATAATTTGTAACATGCTCAAAATGTAAACACATTTCAGACTCAAGGCTGTGTATTCCCAGCAGGATGAGGGGAGGCCGCAGCCAACAAGAATGAGAGAGAACTGTCATAGACGCAAAGTAGAGACTTCCAAGGGAGAAAGACGCAACACAGACACGCCAGACACATAAATTATACTTACAAGGTGTTCCAAGATGACAGATTTTGTTTAATAAAATGCTCCTGAAATCACAAATCATTGTAATACTTTTTTCTTTTTTACAAAATGTGGGATTCCCGAGCACTTTTCTTCATCTGCTCTTCATTAGAGTTATTAGATAGCAAAATTATGAAACCAGTTATAATCTTGCCAGCAATGATGAGTTTCTTTTTAATAGAAAATATTGCCTTGCAATGTCGTCACTTAATGTATGCGAGGAAACTGTTTACACGGCAAATGTCTAAATAGTTTTTATTTTGTATTATTAATCATTTCATACCAGTAATTGCTTACCAGATGTAGTCGAAATTTAGGTTCTTATGTAGGGTTGAAAATTGTCTTTAAAATACTAATAATCAATTAATCAATTGATCATTAATAAGTAAGACGATACAAAACATGTTTCTTCTAATTTTTTTACTCATTTTCAATTTTTGTCTCTGCCAGACAAAACAATGTCATACGGCTATTGTTTAATTTCCAATTAATACATTTTTAATCTGTTAAATTCTTAAGGGCGATCAATCTATTAATAATTAATCATGAGCACCCCTAGTCTAATGTGGATAGAGCCACAACGATGAATCATTTATTAATCAACTATTAAAACAACTGCCAACTATTTTAATTATCGATTAATCATTTCCCAGAAATTTTTCTGTTTTTTTTTCTCTTCTCTACGACACTAAACTGAACATCTCCATGAAATAATTTGAGACAAGCCTGTGTTTATATTTTTCCAAACAAATTTACAGTAAGTACAGTTAAAAAGAAGCAGGAGGAGATTTTCTTTTAGATAATTTTATTCCTAATGCTATATTTTGTGAGTACTACGGTGGAGACCCTACCACTTTTGTCCACAGGTGCCTCCAAAATCAACACAGTGAAAGTTCCTTGAAGTAGCTTTAATCGATAATGAAAACAATCATTAGTTAGAGCCATAAATGTGAATAAAAATGGAATCCAATCTTCTATATGAGCTGATAGCACATCAATAGTTCCAGTGGTGTGCTGTTGTTTTAAAAAACAAAAGTATAATTTTACAGATTACAACATCAAGTATTGTATCAACATTTAAGTATTGTTATTGTTTACATATATAATCTTCGTCATTTTCTTTGCTAAAAAAAAACAGCTAAAGAGCTACTGTGCAGTTTGATGGACCTCCTGGGATGAATAATGACTCTATGACAATGATTTACTATTCACTGCAATGCTTTACAACAGCAGTATTATATTTGCATTTGTGTGGAAGCATGAAAACAGAAAACCACATGTGTCCCATATTACAAACAGCATGTGTAGACAAGGGCAGCGTCTACAGGGAGGTTGAAGGAAGTCTGACACTGGTTCATGAAGACCTCTGCAGGGAGGGATGGAGTGAGACGAACGGGGGGAGGATGAGAAATGGAAGCAAGTGAAGATAAACAGGGAGAGTGGCTGGGGAGTCTCGTGCGATGTGGAGAGGTGGTCTTGGGGCAGCGGGAGAAAGGGGAGGCCCTGAGTGGGGAGGGGGAACACGGGGCTGAAATGATACATTTCAGGGCCATAAACCTTCATTTCCCCCGAGGAAATCTGTGGTTATGCAACATGGGGAATTCTTTGTTTGCAGACCTTCGTACGGAACCCCCAGAACACCAGATCGTTGTGAAAGAGGGTCAGGACCTCAAGCAGCTCGCCACAATATCGCACTTTTCCCTGACATTGAATTAAATCCATACACAGAGATAATAAGCTATGATTAAAAGAAGATGTTTCAATTACCTACAACAATTATGACTGAAAGACCACTCAACTATTCAGTCACCACTAGGTCCACCATGAAACTGAAGTAGAAAAAGACAACTGCCTGACTTTCCAAGTCTATTTCAACTATGGCATATTGGGAAACTATTGTGGACCACCAACAAATACAACGAAAAACCGCAAATGCCCAATTACAGCACTACAGGAGTAAAAAATACTGTTTAACAGCTGGAATTCTTCCAAACGTTTTCCTTCTCCTTTGACCTGTAGTGTTATTTATCCATCTAAATAGTTTTGGTGTGAGTTGCTGAGTTTTGAAGATACTGGCCATAGAGACGGCTGCCTTCTATCGAATATAATAAAAATAGATGACACTCGGCTAGTAGATGACATGTGGCACTCAGGTGCCAAAAAATATGTTTGAGGAACTCAACAGCAGTGTCTCTTTCCAGAAATCAAAATCATGTTACCCAAGATAATCCACAGACCTTGTTGTGAGCAGTTTCATCTAGGACTATTTTCTTTTTACTGTAGAAAGATAGCGTAGAAAGAAAACCAGTATCTCCCAAACTTGATAACTTACACCAAAACTAGATGGATAAATAACACTACAAGTAAGACCCAAGTCATCGCAGTGCAAGTCCAGTGAAATGGTATAGAGTCTCTCAGTGTTTTTAAATATAATATTAATGACTCTCTGGGTTTTTGCCATATGCACATTAGAGATTGTGTTCTAGCCAACATCATATTTATAAAAGCTGACCAAACATCAGAGTAAACTCCACAAGTAAGGCCATTTTTGGTGTTGAAAATAAGTGTCTATTCATGAGTTGGCTCATGTGGGATGATTGTTTCATTGTCAACAAAGACAAAACGTCTTCCACAGAAACAGATTCACATGCACAGCCTGAAACGCCAAATACACGATTTGTTGGGAGAATGTGGCCGGAATAGAATACAATATTTATAACTATTTTTCATTAGGGTATGATCGCCTGAACATAAGAATCATTTGCTGCATTGACATGGACCCTAATATTCTACAAATAATCAGAATAATAGTCCAAACAGAATAAAACTGCTTCATTAAACTTCTTCACTCAGAAGAGACTGGCCTGATACTTCCGGACCAGAAGGAATTTTCAATCGGGTTGAGTGGTGTAAACCTTTGATAATCCGTTCAATAGGAAAATATTGATTGGATTAAGTGTTTACACTTCTGTGACTATCTGGTTGGAAAAAAATATATATTCTCTGCGCATGGTAATGTGTCCAGTTTCAGGGAGAGACAGAAACAGAAAAACAGAACTGGTGGTCAGTAGCGGATACTTTTCTGTTAGAAACCTTAAAAGATTTTAAGACACTAATATTGTTCCCAGGATATGGCGTGGGTCCATCTTGAAAATTTCCAGGTGGGAAACACTTCCTCTTCTTTGTTTAGTGGCAGTGGGCAAACGGAATCACCTCTTTTTCTTCTTCTTCTGTTATATTTCTGGTAGATTAGATGCTTCACATCAGGGGGAAACAGTTTGCACATGTCAAAAAAATGATATTCCTATTAATGCTTTGGGGCATGTAAACATCTGTGTTACCAGATCCATTTATTTAACATCCATGTAAACCATTAAATGTAGCTATTGTGTTTTCGTTAGTTCAGAATGACCTGTTAATGTCTATAGAAGGATCAGGTCTTCTTCACAGATTCCAGCATGTTGTTATTCCATGTTTTTACTGTAGCCAAGAGCAGACAAACCAAACACTGGCTCTAGATACGGCCTTTCACTTTTTTTGCGAGTTTCATGGTTACTGTAGGTAGGTTCTACTACACGCCAGGAAGTAGAGGAGGCGAAGTGTTTGCAATCTGCAAGGTCGCAGCTAGTTGCCACTAAATCCTACCCACTTTTGTGGTGCTGATAGAGGGATTTTTTACTATTGTACATTGCCAGGCTAGCTGTGTCCCTGCTTTCAGTCTTTATGCTAAGCTGCTGGCAGTAGCTTCATATTTGCTGTACAGATGAACGCGATATCAATCTTTTCATCTGACTCTTGGCCAGAAAGTGAATTAGCCTTTTTTGTGTGCTTGAAAAAAACACTTCTGCTGCTCAAAACTATCTTATATGCATCTCCCTGGAGTGTCTGCCTCCACCAACCCCCGACACCACCGTTTTTAAATAATCTGGCTGGTAGGAACCAGGCAGAAATCAAGGATGAATATATATAATAAATAAATAATATATATATATATATATATATATATTGTGTGTGTGTGTGTGTGTATACATATATATATATATACATATATATGAATATATATTTTTTTAAATGTGCAAGTTCATCTAGTAAAATAAGTTTGTTTGTTATTAAGCTTTCCATAAATTGAGCTTTTAGTTCAAAAGCCACTGAATCCTGCTCATACACACCTAATCTGTTTATGTCTCAGCTTTCATTGCAGCTTTACATCCATCGAACTGAAGTGCTCCATTGCCTCAAAGATGCAAAACAATTTTTCATTTGCAAGTTTGACAAAAGGTCCACAGCAAATGAGTCACACATGTCTCTACGTTTGGTAAAGTAACACAACTCGGACCTGTCATGAATCTGTCTGCCTTCAAATCAGTTTTCCATGTTTAAAGCCGTTAGAGGAAGTACTAAGCATATTTGTTGCAGTAAGAAAAGGACAGGACAGGCTGTGTGCATTAAAGGTAGAGATGTTGCACTAGAAGCAGAACATTCAACACTGGGACGACCTGTCAAGGCAGAGGTATCACAGCGAGATGTTTTGATGCCTCACTTCACCACACCAAAAATCATGTGGCCATCCCAAACAAGGACTCACATCACACTCCTTCCAGAAAGGTGGTGCGCTGGTTTTAATTGCAGGATGTGATTCTCATTTTGCTGCTGTCTACCAACCTGAAATTCTTTTCAGATTGGCTGTAAAATGTTGTTTGGTTGTAAAATGCTGATAAATGCTGATATCTATTGTTTCATAATATTGCATTAACATTAGTTTTTGAGTCTAATACTTAGGTTCCTTATCTGTTTAACAAAAATATTGCCAACTCCACAAACAGTACTGACATTTTTTCAGAGTTTGAGGCTCCCACTGTCTTCCGGATGCAGAGAAAATCAATAACTGCACAGTGGTCAGTGGTTATTTCGGGGGGCCTGGGAGCATAACTCCTTGAACGCACTGCCTACTTTGAGAACATGAAATCTCAGCAACTTTTGTATTAAAGAAGGAGTTGGTCAACAAAATGTTTGAACCCCTGCTGATAAATTATGGTTACTGGATTGAAACTACATTCTACCAAATAAATAGTCCCAATGAAAACTACTGACAGCAGGGTCTGTGTATTATCCACAGAAACAGGGACATTGTTGTTGGAAGGACATGCTGGTACTGAGTCTTTCAAATGTAATTTTTCAGTGTTTTGATCAGCACATTACGCCCATTGTGTTGGATGTCTCAAAACCTTTGCAAGTAAAACCAAAACTATTTCCATGGCTTGATACCAACACTTTTTTCCATTTGTGTGAATAGATCCTTTAAATATTTAAATGAAATTAGGTTTACTTCTCTTTTTTAAAATAGCTAGGCTATGGCTTTTCAACTTGCAACTGCTGCGCATAGGAAATGCATTTCAATTTATTCAGTTTAACCTGAAGTAAGAATAGCATGTATCCCCACTGGGGATTTTAAAAAATTAAAGGGACAGTTCACCCAAAATCAAAAACACATATTTTTCCTCTGACCTGTGGTGCTGTTTATCCATCTACACTGTTTTGATGCGAGTTGCCTAGTTCTGCAGATATCGTAGATATATGTAGATATACTTTCTTTCTACTAGAAAGAAAGTAGTTTCTACACAAACACTGCTCACAACAAAGTCTGTGAATTATCTTGAGTAACAGAGTCAAGATTTCTGGATCTGGTTTTGAATTTTTCAAATGTACTCCTTTGGTGCTTTGAGGACCACAAGCCAGGTGCCATTTAGTCACATTATACTGGAGAGAAGACAGACATCTCTACAGTTGATATCTCCAAACCTCTGCAACTCTCACCAGAAAAATCCAGATGGATAAGTAGCACTACAGGCCAGAGGGAAAATATGTATTTTTGATTTTGGTGCGAACTTTCCTTTTAATTTTTTATCCCTAGTGGGGATACGTGTCATTTGAATTTCCTAAAACAGCAGTAAAAGGTGCAAGTTGATAAGCCATACTAGCTATTTTAAACATGTTAAGAATGCTCTTGAGGGGGCCATGTCACTTCAGAATCGAAGTCTTACATGTTACAGTGGCAATGATGACTACACCTCACACTTGGAATGACAATAAATCCAGCTCCATATCCCTCCCTGCCATTGTCAAGTTAACTGCTACTATAACCAGTAATAACTTAGTATTGATGTTCTCTTGCTATGGAAATACTAGTCTTAAACAGCAACAAAGCTTTTTGTTTTTGTGCCGAAAAATGCACAGTAAAAGTCACAATAAGTCTGTGCCTATATTATAACAAATAAAATTTTAGTTAGGAAAATGCCTCCCTTCTGTCTTTTTTACAAATTGCACTGGGTTAGGTTATCTTGACACATAGTGTGCAGAAACATATTTCTCACCATAAGCAGGGTTCCTCTCATTCTACTCCTCTCCAGCTTTTGTAGCGAGCCAACTGAAGTTCTTCTTCTGCCAGGAAGAGTTTGCACTTCATACCCGAAGAGCACACCATGCAAGTGATCAAAAACTCACACTATGTCAAATAGGGAAAGTCTGAGCAGCACTGCAGTATCATCAGTGTGGTTACCTGAGATCCATAAGTTCACCACGTCTGAAATGCATCTGTTGAGCTGTTATCCAGTCCCTCTTTTGATTCAGGGAATGCTCAATAAAATGCAATATTGAGTCGAGCCAAGCAGCCTGGATACACCTGAAAGACATTTCAAATATTTTATTTTCATTTCTCTGACTGAATAGAAGTGGCAACAGCATGGAATACAGACGAACATAATTTATCAGTAACAGTTTTCTTTTAATTTTCTTTTAATCTAGACTGCTGTCAACAGTACATCCTGAACAGTAATGGATTTGTGGGGAATTCATAAGGGAGCAATACATATATATATATATATATATATATATATAATCCAAAATGACACTAGGGTGCTGAAAAGGTAAACTTTAACTGGAATTTTTAATAATTGTAAATATCTATAAACAAAAAAAAACACATATAGAAAAACCTGAATTAAGAAAAAGGGTCAAATAAACATAACATGCTGCCTATAAAAACAAAAAATAAAAACAATCAGCTTCATGTTCTGTAAAAAAATATTGGACAACGCTAGTAGTGATATAAACCAAGATAGCTGTGCTGGGCCAATATTGGGCTGATGACATAAGCTGACCGATATATCTGTCTGGCTCTAGTCAACAGAAAGAAAAACATTGCTGAAATGCAGTCAGACAGTTTATTTTTTCATTCCTCTGCGTTAGACTAAACAATGAATGACAATGATTAATTTAAACGATACGACATGTCAGGAACAGTCAATTCATTCATATTTGACGCAGGTGGATGCATCCAACCATGACATTGTTGTGTCCTGCTATGTGACAATTTGATGCTAAAGGCAATAACAGAGCAAGACCAAAAGACAAAAGCAAAACATAATCAGGAAGTCATGTCTATGGAAAGTAAAGCTGCACACTTAAAACATTCACTTAGGTTTTAAAGAGCAGAATCACCTCGAACCTGTGACGGAAGATCCACCAGATGATGCCTTTAAACATGGCCCCATATTGTAGAGGGAAGACACAAAGACAGGCTCCTTGATGTTGAGCATCACAGCCTACAGGGTTGACAGGTAAGACTGGTGTGATTAATATGGCCAATATTGATAAACTATGGTTCGCTGCCATGATAGTGAAAGCAACCTGGCACACAGTACACATATGGCACACTTCTGATTATCTGGAATCTAATATCACACCGGAAGGTCTCATTCAATACACATCTGTTTGCCATGCGAGTCTGCATGCGATTGTCTGTTTCATAAAAAGTGTGACAGCTCAGGTATCTTTGAAATCTTATATAAAACAATCTGTTTTACATCACACCAAGCACATCTGGCTTTGAACAAGACAAATGCATATTATTATTTTTGACTAGTTTTCCCTCAACTAACCTTTCAGGTTTTGATCAGCCATAGTGGGGAAATATTATCTGTTGAATTTTGCTAATGCAACATGACTTTAAATGGCACCAACTTCATGGATTAGAATGAAATTTCCATTGTAGTAGAGTGAAAACAAATCAAATCAAATAAATACACTGATTACTATTATATTTGACTAAATTCATTTTCATTCAAATTATTTCAAAACCTGAAAAATCTGGTATGTGGATGGCAATTCAGGCATCTGGAGCCAAGCTATAGTGAAAAACATTAATTCAGAATTGTGTCAACAGAACAAGAAATGACATTACAAAAAGTACCATCATAAAAGGGCTGGGATTCCCAGAAAGTCTCAAGGAAATTAACTCAAGTTAATCTTGAACAGTTGTAGCTTGTGGGGAGAATGTCAGCTGGTTAAGGACTGCTTTAATGTACTTCATGACTTTTATGTACTGTGGCTCACTAAAAAACAAAGATAAAACAATATCATTAAACATTCACAGGCAGATATTTTCTGTGGGGAGGGGAGTGTGTTAAAGAGTGGAAACACTATAAAAAAAAGTCCAGCTCTTAAAAGAGTGGCTTCAAGAGTTTTATGTTTTATTGATCAGCTATTTACGATATTTGAAACAAAACACTTGAGAGGACAGAAATTAGGGCCACATGATATGGTAAAAAAAAATCTTTTTTATAGACATTACAATTGTGATTGTGATATGTTTCACGAACAGCGTTGAACGATTCGCTTTGCATCATAATTTTCATTTTTTACTGAAAAAAACACATGATGATATGACATTTGCTGGGTCTGTACTTACATCTAGAGAACAAGATTTGTAGGTCAGGACATCTCTGCAGCAATAGTCATTATAATGTTGTTTAGTTACACATGTTTCCATTGTTTTTCCTAAAATTCCAGCTTCTGCGATTTAGATATTGCACTTGGCCATACTGTGATGTCAGTGATGTTCAGATTATCTGTGCAGCCCTAATAGAAATTCTTGGAAAATGAAGTAAGCTTCAGTTAATTTACATCTTTGTATTCTTAAAAAAATATTTAAGAATAACGCCTTTCAGTAAATGAAAATGTATCCCAGGACACACGCTAATTTAGGGCTGGTCAATATATCAAAATTATATCATATTGCGATATGAGACTAGTTATTGTGATAGATTTTGGATATTGTATTATCATGATATGGCATGTTGTCCTTTCCTGGTTTTGTGATTTTCTGAACTTTTTTTTTAAACTTTCTGCCTGTACCCACTTATTATTACCCACTGATGATTATGTATTAAAAAAAAAATCTCACTGGGTTAATATTTTGTGAACACCAGCACCAAATATTGTTGCAATATTGATATTGAGATATTTTCCCAAAAATACTGTTACCTTTGATTTTGTCTATATTGCCCAGCGATAAAACATACTCATATTATCACCTGGAGTACACAACATGTCATCAATCACAACCTACATGATCAATATTATCAATATTATAATCGATACAAACAGATATAAAACTTCACTTTCAAACAAAACCTAGGGTTCTCATTACCACAACCACCACCACCACAAAAAAAAGGCTAAAATGTGATTTTTTTTTCATACTAACAATGTAAGACATACATTTGTTTGGGAAAAATTGTTATTAAAGAAACATTGACTCAGCCTGAAGTTACTTGAAGGCACCACCAGCCAATCTGAACGCTAACACTAGCTGCTTACCTACACAACTCACTTCAAACCAGCTTGAACGTCGCGGTTTATTTAAATAACTGACTCAGTAACTTTTTGGAACGTTAAGTGAGCTGTAACGTTAAATAACTTCCCGCCATATCGGCCATCTTATCTAAAATTAACACATTCTCTGCAGTACGTCCAACTGTCCACCGTCGGCAGGTAAGGTCGCTACCCAACGGCACGCGTTCGGAATTCGTCGCTTAGCAACGGCTAACTGGCAGAAGAACTCTTTCCTGCGTGCGGAACAGTATTTCCGGCGTAGAAGAAGACGTTGGACATCACGTTACACACCGGTGGACGCGTTTTCGTGTTGTGACTGAGACAGCGTGTCGATTGCAACTCATTTAAACCATACCAGCAAACGTTTTACTAGTGTTTTGCCATCAGCTAATCTAACTAACCAGTATGATTTGCTAGTAGCCGAAGCCACAGATGTTTAGCGTATGCCAAGCTTGCTAACAGGAGCTAGCTTCACTAGCATGGATCAGGTAATGTTGACTGTGTGTCACTGCTAACTTCAGCTACAGTGTGTAAACGGGGATAGATGTGCAGTATATAATGTAGTCTATGGTCAGATCTCATTGAGATGCGCACAAAGATGCAGTGTGGCGTTTATCTGCATGTTTTGCTCTTGATGCTGTTTGTTGAGTTGTGGGTGATTAGATGTGTTTTAGCTCACTTGTCATTCATTCACTAGCTTTGTCACGCAGACTTTCCAACATTAGGAGTTAATCTCAGTGTAAAAAAGTGTCAGGCAGCAGTTTGTATGATGACTTTGATGAATCAGGGTAAATGCTGTGGCGAAACAAGTCTCTCCCTCTTCAAAGTTGTTGTACTTCCTGTTGTCTCAGCCTTGCTCTCTGTTAAATTGGTCGATAGTGACAACATTAATTATTAGTTTATTTTACCTCTAAATCATGCTGTGACAGTATTTTCAGTGCGAGTATTGATGCCTTCATATTAACTAGGAATAGCTACCGTGATGTCAGAAAAGATCATTATTTAGAATAATTAATGTGGATATAAACAGGAAGACCATTTTTGATAACTTCACATTTGTTGAACCATCAAATAAAGGTCTGAAAATTGTATGACTTTTAATAATAAAAAAAATAACAATAGCAGCACAGGTTTCATTTATTTATTATGTAAATCGATAACCAGTATTTGGAACCAATATACATTTGCAGTAAAGTTGAAATTCTTAATGTCATATAAATTCTGTTATCACGTCACCACTGCAACAAAGTGGTTTGATTGTGGGTTTTTTCACAGACGTTTTTTTTTTTTTTTGCAACTTCACTGTAGAGGATTGTGATGAGGGCTGCACAATTAATCAAAATATTATCAAAAGTGCAATAACCAAATCACAGACTGTTGTTTTTATAAAGGAAAAATATGTGACTAAACAGCATTATAATAAAGTACTGTAGGGTGGCAGAGAATGTCTGGCCAACAAATCTTGTTCTCCAGATGTAAGAAAAATGTTTGTTTGGAGCAGACCCCAACAAATGTCACATCATTAAGATTTTCCTTTTTTTTATTTTCATAAATCATGAATCATAACAATCCAATCTGTCAAAATAATCGCAATATTATTTTTTTTTTTCCATATTGTGCAGCCCTAATTTTGATGTTTGTAACTTTGAGAAATATCTGCTCCCTTACCTTTGAATGACAAACAGAGCTGTTCCAGTCTGCAAATTCATTCTCCTGTCTGTCCTGACTGTCTGTCAGTAGCACAGCAGCCTCCGGTGTTGATAGGCTATTACTCGTGATGTGTAACCAATCAGATAGTGTTGTGGATGGGACATTTAGTGAGACCACAGAATGGTAACAACATAGAGAGAGGGGGTGGCTACATCACAGGCAAAGCAACACATTTGCTAATTACGCTATCTTAACGGCAGTCAGATTTAAAAAAAAAGAAATTAATTCATAATCATCGTAAATTGCTGAATATGGGATCCGATAATCAGTTGACCCCTACTACGCACACAATAAAACTGCTGAAACATTATCCAGTGTCATCACAATATTAATGTTACATTAATATACCCAATATGTCCCAACTCGGTTCAACTCATTTGTCTGAAAAAAGACTCCTGTTTGACCTTTTTAATAACAACCACTTGCTTTGTTTAATGGTTTTTCCACATTATTGCACTCTGTTATGGATTATTTCTGCCTGCTAACGTATGCATCGTTTGTTTTTGTCATTGTTGTTCAGCTATGAATGTGAGACCCACATACTCCAGCACTGGTCTGTCAACATTTAAAGAGCAAGCATGAGTAGCCTGGATCAGGACCAGCGTCTCCATCCTAGTTGCCGTGACAAAACAACAGTCTCTAGTGATTCATCAGACACTCGTGAGCTTGCCAAGCAGCCTCTCCAAGGTCTAAAATTGGCATCACATGCAGTGCTTGAGGAAGCGCAGCAGAGGGGCAGGTTGAAATGCTCTAAATGTGGAGGATCAAGGATGTTCTTCTGCTACACATGCTGCTCATTAGTGGGCGTCACCCTGAAAGAAATCCCCTTAATCAAGGTCAGTGAGAGGTTAGGACTCACTTGATTGTTCTTTTAACAGAGGCCTTTATCGATGGAATGGCTGCAACAGAAGTATCCTAATGTGGTGGAAAATGTTATGTCCCGTCTTTTATGTAAGCTCTATGAAATTTTGCACATGGTGTGGTTGAAATGTAACCGTCTTCTGGACCTGACTACATATTGTATGTTGTGTTCAGCTCCCTGTGAAGATAGACATCATCAAGCATCCCAATGAGACAGATGGAAAGAGCACTGCAATCCACGCCAAGATCCTCGCACCCAGTGATGTCACCATATACACTTACCCCTGTATACCTGACTTTGAAAAGGACAAGGTTAGTTGTTTTTTTTTGTTTTTAGTTTATTTAAAGGTCCAGTGTGTAAGATGAAGGGTAATATATTGTCAGAATATCAGAAATGTAATATAATATTCATTATTATGTTTTCATTAGTATATAATCGTCTGAAAATAAGAATCATTGTGCTTTTATTACTATGTTTACCGTCACAGGAGCCCAGGACAGACAAACCAAACACTGGGTCTAGATCAGGAGTCTGCAGCCTTTATTATCAAAAGAACCATTTTCATCCAAAAAAGAAAAAAATCTGTCAAGAGCCACAACTATTGAATAATGTATTTTCCTGTGAGTCTTTTCTATTCACTAGCAAAGTTTAGAGAAAAAGGCACTGAGCTGTAGATGTACAGTAGGGTATAACGCACATTTTATTTAGCAAATACATTTTTATTATTATGTGTCTCAGTATGCATGCATATTTTTTACAACAGGAGAATGTAATCACTATCACAGTAGGCCTGCAACAATGAGAAACAAAAAGCTGCATGTACAGTCAGGTCCATATATATTTGGACACTGACGCAAGTTTTGTTATTTTAGCTGTTTACCAAAACATATTCAAGATACAGTTATATAATCAATATGGACTTAAAGTGCAGACTCTCAGCTTTAATTTGAGGGTATTCATATCCAAATTGGAGGAAGGGATTAGGAATTACAGCTCTTAAATAGGTAACCGCCTCTTTTTCAAGGGACCAAAAGTAATTGGACAATTAACTCAAAAGCTATCTCATGGGCTGCATGGGCTATTCCCTTGTTAATCTGTCATCAATTAAGCAGGTAAAAGGTCTGGAGTTGATTCCAGGTGTGGCATTTGCATTTGGACGCTGTTGCTGTGAACCCACAACATGCGGTCAAAGGAGCTCTCAATAGAAGTGAAACAGACCATCCTTAGGCTGAAAACAAAGAAGAAATCCATCAGAGAGATAGCTGAAATGTTAGGAGTGGCCAAATCAACAGTTTGGTACATTTTGAGAAAAAAAGAGTGCACTGGTGAGCTCGGGAACTCAAAAAGGCCTGGACGTCCACGGAAGACAACAGTGGTGGATGACCACAGGATCCTTTCCATGGTGAAGAAAAACCCCTTCACAACATCCACCCAAGTGAAGAACACTCTCCAGGAAGTAGGTGTATCAGTATCAAAGTCTACCATAAAGAGAAGACTTCATGAGAGCAAATACAGAGGGTTCACCACAAGGTGCAAACCATTAATCAGCCTCAAAAATAGAAAGGCCAGATTAGACTTTGCCAAAAAACATCTAAAGAAGCCAGCCCAGTTCTGGAACAGCATTCTTTGGACAGATGAAACTAAGATCAACCTGTACCAGACTGATGGGAAGAAGAAAGTATGGAGAAGGCCTGGAACGGCTCATGATCCAAAGCACACCACATCTTCTGTAAAACATGGTGGAGGCAGGGTGATGGCATGGGCATGCATGGCTTCCAGTGGCACTGGGTCACTAGTGTTTATTGATGATGTGACGGAAGACAGAAGCAGCCGGATGAATTCTGAAGTGTATAGGGATATACTTTCAACTCAGATTCAGCCAAATGCAACAAAGTTGATTGGACAGCGCTTCACAGTACAGATGGACAATGACCCAAAACATACTGCGAATGCAACCCAAGAGTTTTTTAAGGCAAAGAAGTGGAATATTCTGCAACGGCCAAGTCAATCACCAGATCTCAACCCCATTGAGCCTGCTTTTCACTTGCTTAAGACAAAAATTAAGGCAGAAAGACCCACAAACAAGCAACAACTGAAGACAGCTGCAGTAAATGCCTGGCAAAGCATCACAAAGGAGGAAACCCAGCATTTTTGGTGATGTCCATGGGTTCCAGACTTCAGGCAGTCATTGACTGCAAAGGATTCTCAACAAAGTATTAGAAATGAACATTTTATTTATGGTAATGTTAAGTTGTCCAATTACTTTTGAGCCCCTGAAATGAGGAGACTTTGTAGAAAAATGGTTGCAATTCCTAAACGTTTCATAGGATATTTTTGTTCAACCCCTCGAATTAAACCTGAAAGTCTGCACTTCAATTGCATCTCAGTTGTTTCATTTCCAAATCCAATGTGGTGGCATGCAGAGCCCAAATCATGAAAACTGTGTCACTGTCCAAATATTTCTGGGCCTAACTGTAGCTTTGGAGCTGGAGGTTGCTGGCCCCTGCTCTAAATAGAAGGGCTGGGAGAAAACAAATCGTTGCACTGAAGTAACATAACTTAAGTGTTTTGCGATTCTGAATCAAAGTCTTTGATTGCTGAATTGATTTTATAAATAACTAGCATTTAGTCTATTAGCTCAATGCTAAGATATAATGGGCATGGGAGTGGAAAAAAGGAAACAATTTAATTTCACATTCTTAACATAAAATGACATGTGTGTCGTGTTTGTCATCCACTAAATTCACAGTTGTTGAAGTAAATGGCTCTTTGGTGCATTATACATTCTTATTTTTACATAGATAACTAATTTTAGATTTTGATTGATAGACTGTATACAACTTTATAATGAAAAGATTAGAATCTGTAATAGATTAAGAAGATCGAGTCAGTTGCTGCATTTTCATATTTCATGCTCGACAAGTTTACATTTCACAGCTCTGATTATATGAGGCATTATACCTCCTTTAAAATGGAGCTAAAAGACTGGCTGTTATCAAACCAGACCTGTACACACTTTTAACAATTACTAGCTGAACTATTATTAACATAGCTAATTAATCATATGCCAGGGGTCATAGTAACTATCATTAGTAGGATTTTTAGGATTAGGATGAGGGTGTGTGTGTGTGTGCATTGCAAAACTGTGTCTCTAACAACTAAATTACCTAAATTGCTGAATGTATTTCTGGCCGGTGCTGAAACTCAGGACAGATGCACTTTGCACTTTACTGTAAAATACTGCCATTTGCACGTTATTTATACCGACTGCACTTTGTTATGGTTTATATTGGAGCATGTTGGCACTTTGTTGGATGTATTAACTAATGTATTTGTTCTTCTGTTATAATAATGTGATTATGTGTTTTTTACTATGTTCTATATTCTAAAACTTAGGGAACATCTGCCAGGGGACAACAGATGGAAATTAGCCTATGGCTACAATCTGGCTTGTTTACGTCTGCACTTTGTATATGACGTTCATCAACTTGCACTGTCCCTTCAAATAAATAAATTGAAAAAAATTGAAATAAAATCAGATACTGTAATTTGACTTGACTTACAGAATTACAGTGGCTTTAGTGCACAAGCCATGTATGTTTATTATATTTGACAGCTTCAAACTTTGAATGTTTCCTCTTGCCTTCCCATCTATTTTAGGTATTTTAATGACCGCAAGTTTTCCTTTTTTTAACTTTATGCTTTCTCCTATCAAATTGTATTCCTCTCTTTATGAAATGTAGCTGTACATAAATTACCACACTGTAGAAGCAGCATATATTAGACAGAAACACATTTTTTGTACTCCAGTCTTGGTTTGCATGATGGTGTTCCACTCTGAATCTGTTTCATCTCTCTGTCCTCTCCAGGTGGTGTTGGTGTTCCCTGGTCCGGAGTCTGTCTCAGTTCAAGACATGATGCAGCGTCTGCATGACCAAGCTGACAGCAAGTCACATTACCTCTTTGATGAACCCCGCATAAAGAGGCTGAAAAGTGAAGAAGATCAAGGCACCACACACACTTCAGAGAGCTCGGAGTCAGGGACCCCAGATGAAACGAAAGGCTCGGAGTCAAGGGTGTATCCCCTCCAGAGGGTGGTCTTCATCGACAGCACATGGAACCAGACCAACAAGATCAGCACAGACGAGAGATTGCAAGGTAATCATCAAAGATTGCATTTCTGCTGCTTTTCAAAGAGCTCTGACTGCTGGCGATTATTAGGGGCACATTTACTTCACCCACAGTGCTTTTTAACATGATCTCACTCAGTGTTTTCTGATGGACATGTCTTCTCCCTAGATCTTCTCCAGGTAGAGCTGAAGACGAGGAAAACATGTTTCTGGCGCCGTCAGAAGGGCAAACCAGACACCTACTTGGCGACTATTGAGGCTATTTATTATTTCCTCAAAGACTTCCATGAGCATTGCCTTGCTCAAGAATATAACGGAGAGTATGATAACCTTCTCTTCTTCTACTCCTACCTGCACTCAGTCGTCAACAAAGCAAAGACTTCTGCCGGAAAATGCTGAGAGGAATACTGAAATCAGCTACAAGAGACTGTTATGAACTGTAGCTGAAGAGTAGATTCACATGGAAGCCCGGTTTTTATTTTGTGACAGAGTGATATTTTATTTTGTAAGGGATACCGTGACATCTGTTTGTATAAGAATATGCAATAAAAACAGGTTTACAGTTGCTAAACATGAATGTGATATGTGTGATACACGAGTAAGTACAAGAAATAAATCAAAATTCTACTTTTGCCAAAAGACAACAGCTACAGGATAACAGGCATATAAAATAAAGCAAGTCTGCAAAGTAAAAGGAACAAAAACAGTTAAATCTGAGGAGTTTTAACTGGCAATGAATCAATCTCAATTTAATAGTGAAGTTTCTAAGATAAGAGATAAGATAGAAGTTTATTAATCCTGAAGGAAATTCTTGAATATATATAACCTACAGAATTCTTAATGCCTGGTGTTGGGTCAGATGAAACTGCCTGTTTACATTCTCACAGGCAAAGTTAGAGTGGGTAGTATATTAGACAGTTAAAGGGAAGAAGGGAGAGATTTTTTATTGAGATAATTTTATTTTTTATATTATTTTTTGGCTATTACGATGGAAAACACACTGCTTTTGCTCACATGGGCCTCCAAGATCAACTGAATTCAAAATGTTGAAAATCATCATAATTATCAGAAAGGGAACAGCATCAGTGTTTGACATATTTGTGAACCTAAGTCACAGTTCACCCCAAAGTGCTATTTATCCATTTAGATTGTTTTGGTGTGAGTTGTCATGTTTTGGAGGCCGTAGAGACGTCTGCCTTCTCTCAAATATAATGGATCTTGATGGCACTCTGCTTGTGATGCTCAAAGCACCAAAAATAGATTGGAAAAACTCAGCAGCAATGTCTCTTTCCAGAAATCATGACCCGGTTCTTCAAGATAATCCACTTACAAACTATTTTCTTTTTACCGTCCACCAACCGTATCACCACGCAGAAGGAAGCGTGCATCTACTGATGGACAAGCGGTTCATCCTTATGACAGCGCTGAATATAAACATTAATGGCGTCCTCCTCAGCTGTGCTGTAACCTCTCATCCATGAGTAGATGCACACATTCTTCTGCATGGGCATACAGTTTATGGGTGTAGTTCAGCAGAAAGAAAAAACTTTCTACATGGAACTGCTCAAGCAGACTGCCATCTAGTTCCGTTATATTGGAGAGAAGACAGTCATCTCTACAGCGGAACAATCTAGATGGATAAATAGCACTACAGGTAAGAGAAAAAATATATATTCTTGATTCTGGGGTGAACTGTCCCTTTAAATCAGTCCTTTAGGACAGTGTTTTTCAAACTTCTCACACTGTAGTAGCTCAGAAAATACTGAGCTCTCTTAAGTACCACCATTATGACTGACATTAATATTGAGTAGAATAGCTCTACACTATTTGTACAGGAGGCAGGTTTGTTCCTTGTAAGATTATTTATTGTTGACTGTTTACAACCAAATTGTACAAAGGGGTAGCACTAGAACTGCCACTTAAACTCTTCTGCACAGCTCTCATACACAGCAAGGAGCAGCCCCTCTCATTCACATTCACTTTCAGTCTCCTTTATTTAAAAGGATATTCCACCATTACATTATAACCCACTCAATATGTACTCACCCCTATGCCGATGTGAGGATGGGTGAAGATCTTCAGTTCACAAAATAATCCTGGAGTTTCAGCAGAAAACAGGGTTGCAGGCAAATCCGGTATAATGGCAGTGAATGGCGACCACAGATAAAATGTGAAAAAAAGAACACAAAACAAACACAAAATGTCTCCATCCTGCTTGTGTGGTGTAATCCAAGTGTCTGTGAGCCGCGACATGAAAATTTAACCACAGAAGACGCCATTTACACCATGTTTTTAGCTAAAATGTCAACTGTAGCCTCCCAGGTAGCATGTAAACATGGCGTCGATGTATCGCGGGACTTCGTATATATCTTAATGGATGCACGTGTGAAAATATCGCGAGATCGACGCCATGTTTACATGCTACCTGCTACATGCTACAGTTGACATTTTGGCTAAAAACATGGCATAAATGGCGTCTTTTGTGGTTAAATTTTAATGTCGCGGCTCGCGGACACTTGGATTACACCACACGAGGAGGATGGAGACATTTTGTGTTTGTTGTGTTTTTTTTTTTTACATTTACATTTGGTCTCCAATCACTGCCGTTAGCTGCAACCCCGTTTTCTGCTGAAACTCCAGGATTGTTTTGTGAACTGAAGACCTTCACCCATCCTCACATCGGCATAGGGTGAGTACATATTGAGTGGATTATCACTTTAACCTCCACTCACTATCTTGCCTTCACAGTTTAGCTTGTCACTAATCATGGATGACGTATGTGCGCACTACATGCATGAACAGGAGTATTGTGAAACAAAAATATTGCAGGAAAATCAAAACTTAATTTAAGTTACATTTCAGCAATCTCATGGTTTGAGTCAGTGTTCCCAAACTGGGGGGCACAGAGCCACTGCAAGGAGGGCGCGCGAAAGACCAGGGGAGAAAAAGAGTGAAACAAAGCTGAATGAATATGATCTATGTAGGGGGAATAAACAAATGAGTTTGCTGATTCTATCCAGCTGACCTTTATTTTGCTAAAATTTAACTTTTGAATTCTTTTTTTTATCAGTTCCATCCCCAATTGTTGTTAACAATTGATTGAAAATTTTGTGGTGGGGGGCTTGAACTTTTGTTGGCTTCTGAAAGGGGGGCATACTGGAAAAAGTTTGGGAATCACTGGTTTAAGTATTCTCATTTGAAGCATTAATAAAAAAAAATACTACACAATGTAGTATTTTGATCATACATTTCTAAATTAATTTATTTCATTTATACAATTTCCTGAGATTCCTCAGTGTACACAAAGGGAGCTTGATTACCACAGATCAAGGGGATAGTTCACCCAAAAATGAAAATTCAGTCATTATCTGCACACCCTCATGCTGACTGAAGGTTGGGTTTAGGTTTTTTAGTCCACAAACCACTGCTGGAGTTTCACAGGAAAACAACATTGCATAATATCCCAAAGAAAATAAATGGTGACCAGCTTTCAAATGGGGAAAAAAAAACAACCCACACAAAAAAATAAATAAAATGCCTCCATACTGCTCATCTGGCATAATCCAAGCCTCCTAAAGCCCCAACATGCTGTTCACTTGCAGGGAAACAGCATCACACAGACGGTTCAGACAGTGTGCACGCGCACATGAACATGGCTCCAAGATAAGGATCTACAGTGAAGATTTAGGCTAAAAACATTGTGTAAATGACATCTTTCAAGTCAACTTAGCATGTTGAGGGGTTTAGGAGACTGGTCACCATTCGTTCAGTTTGGGAGATTCTGCAGCGCTTAACCCGGTAGTGTTTTGGGAACTAAAAAGCTAAACCCGACCTTCGAGCAGCATGAAGATGCGCAGATGACTGAATTTTCATTTTTGGGTGAACTATCCCTTTAAGTTACAGTGAGATGAGCTGCCTATTACTTCGATCATAAAAATAAAATGTAATAGTGTGCAAGGAAAATGGCCTTCATACATGTTTAAATATTTTTATTTACAAATCATTACACATTTGTGTTTGAGTTATTCATGACCATATTTTCAAAAAAAATCATCTCATGAATCGTGGGCACCTTTGTAATAGAATCACATTTGTTTCAGACCCATTACATCTGTTCTCCAAAATATATATACTGAAAGCCAATGCTGGAAACATATCTGTAGGTGAGAACTACTGTCCATGACGGTGAGCTAATGAGGGGTCATTAGTAGAAGGTCTCTCTGATCTTGGCCTGCAGGCTGTCACATGTTTTCTTGGCATCTCCCAGCAGCATGGATGTGTTGGGCTTGTAGAAAATGGGGTTATCCACTGCAGCGTAGCCCACACCAAGGGTACGCTTCATCACAATCACCTAGAGAAAAGTTTAAATGAGTTTATATGGTCACACAGCTAAAATGCAGTGATATTGTTGGTGCAGAAATACAAAAGTAGGTGATTTTAGACCAACCTGTTTGGACTTCCACACCTCCAGGACGGGCATGCCAGCAATAATCGAGTTTGGATCTTCCTGTGCTGCAGAATTCACAGTGTCATTGGCTCCAATGACCAGTGTCAAGTCTGTCTCTGTGGGCCAAAGACATTCACAGACAAGACGGATGATCACAAAAACCGCAAGCAAACCGCTTTGCAATTGTCCTGACTAATGTTATTGGGTTCCCCGGCACCACACTTATCTCCCTCTGTCATAAACAGAACCATGTGTCTCAGACTGCATGCCTGGTTGCTAAGAAAACAAGGCTGTTGCCCTGATAACATGGCACGTCTAAATATCAAGACAACACGAGGCCGTTCCAAGCGCAGATGAAAGGGGGAAGTGATTATGACACATCAATGATCTGGTTTTATTATTCGACACTGTCCTGCCAAAGTGACAAACCATGAAGCTGTAAACAGCTCTCTGTGGAAGCATTTTTAAAAAGAGTTTACCTGGGAAGTCATCATTGATCTCATCCATCTCCAGGACCATGTCGTAGGGAACGCCAGCCTCAGCCAGGAGCACATTCAGCTGGCCGGGCATACGACCAGCAACGGGGTGGATACCAAACCTGATTGAGATGAATGCAAAATATTACTACTTAGTGAAAACTCACAACTCTCTGATCAGTGCAGCCTCATTCCTATGTTGCCACAAGTCCGTATGCACCCGTCTCTTTCTATCAAGATCAGATTTCATTGTTCAGATGGAAAAAAAACTAAATATTACAATTTTAAAAATTCAGTTTCAAGTAACTGCATTTAAAGTCATACTTAAAGGACCAGTGTTTAGGATTCAGTGGCATCTAGTGGTGAGCATGCAGATTGCAAACATGTCCTCTCACTCTCCCCTTCCAAGCATGCAGGAGAACCTACAGTAATCACGAAACTCAAACGAAACGCACAAGTTCGTATCTAGTGCCAGTGTTTGGTTTGTCCATTCTGGGCTACTGTAGAAACATGGCAGCCTCCATGGAAGAGGACACACGCCCTCTGTAGACATAAACGTTTCATTCTAATTTAATGGAAATGCAACAGTTTCATTTCCAGGTGATCACACACTAATGAAAACATACTTATGTATATTACATACTGCCAATAGATAGATAAATAATCGAATAGACACTGGTCCTGTAAAGTGTCGTATCATTACTGATGTATTCACGTAAGCAGCATTTTCATGTAACTGGTGGAGATGAAGCTACTATGAACTGCTTCATATATGTCAGTCGTTTGAGCAATAACAGTGTGTCATATTTATAAAATTTATCACGTTTATTATGTAAAATCAATAGCTAAAAAATAACAATTAACTATAGCTCTCATGAGTAGTGGAGGTGTTCGGATCTTGTACTTAAGTTCAAATTTTAATGCAGGACTTAAATCAAAATAGTAATACTTAAGCGTAAAAATACTTAATGCACCATATAACTTGGACTACAATTATTGATGCATCAGTGTGTACATCACTTTAATGTTGCAGCTGGTAAAAGTGGAGCCTTTAATTACCTTGTAAACGGCTGGTCAGTTTAATCATGGGTAGATAAGATGTAGTTGAGTAGAAGTATGAAGTAGCAGAAAAGAGAAATATTCAACTAAAGTCTAAGTACCTCATACCAGGAGTAAATGTGCTTAGTTACATTCCACCACTGGTTATCACATAAAGAGTAAAACTTGCAATAGGGACTTCTGAAATGTAGTGGTATAAAAGTAGAAAATATTGCATACATTTTGAATATTCAAGTAAAGTGCAAGTATCTGATAATTGTATTTAAGTAAGTACTTTATTAAATGTGCTAAAAAGATACTCCTGTGTCCAGGTTATTAAGGAGTTGGGGTTTTGCTTAGTTTAAAAAAAGATTTGAAAAAAACTCCTTTGAGTGTGGATCCTCAGGTCATGGAATCCCATTTCCGTCAATGTGATAAAAAGAATTAAAAAGGATGCCGTAAGTCATTAGGAAAGAGAAACTTTCTCGAAATAATGACTAAGTATTTAAATATTTGAGATACCAACTCATTTCTTCCAGATGGTTTCTCTTAATAATGACTCACAGAATTTTTTTTTTTTTGTTTTCATCACATTAGCGGAAACGTGCTTCCATATCAGGGCAAACAGAACAAAAGCAGTAATCTTGTTTATAAAATGAGATGAGCACCATGAGGGGAGACAGTCACCTGACAGTCTTGCCCTGCTCCCTCAGCATCTTCACCATGTCTGCGATTGGATACTGGGCTTTTGCTGCACACAGACCCCAACCTAAAAACACAAAAACCCACAGAGAATAAACATGAAATATAGGCTTAAAAATGCCATTTTAATCTTAAAATATATGAATCAGCTTCCTTTCACTGGTATGTGGAGATTTTGGATGCTTGAGTCTATTATCCATTTCCTATTCTGAATCTGTTTGACAGTACGGCCAATCCAACAGGGGATCGATAACAATAAATCCAGTTACTCCCCCCCCTTCCCCTTCATTCTTCCTTTTGTCCCACTCTCCATGTCCTCATCCACCACAGTCTCCTCTGTATTAAATCACAGTGGTTCACTGGTCTGAGAGACATTTTTCTTAGGAAAACTTTTGCATGTGTGGTGTTCATTTGGGTCCCCTGCGTGCAAAGAGCTCCTTTCCCCGGGTCTGCGTAACCCCTCTTTAACCCCAGTGGTCAGGTACCTTGTAGAGTTCAGCATTAACCCTAATTGAGTTTTTTGAAGCCAGTCGCCCGTAACCCGTATCTCCTAATTCCCCAGACGACTGGAGCCTTCTGTTTCCTCACTGCCGTGCTTTGTTGTTGACAGCGCATGGAGAAGTCCTGAATCTGGACTCAATAGCTCTTATGACTTTTCACTGTTTCTCTAATCAAAGCAGCATGTTGGACCACACAGCTGTCCTTGCGTTGGTTTGGAGCCACTGGAAAACAACAGCAAGTATCCAAGAGTGGTTCCTCTCCTACTCAGTCAGGCCACTCGACAGCTACTCATTTGTGAAACAAGTTCTCTATTTAATAAATCAAGATGTGTTCATCATCCGACGCTCCAAATCAAACCCATCATCTTTAATCTTTTCTAACAAACTGACAGTCACTTAATCCGCTGCATGAACGACACACGAGACCAGGTGGCCGTGGGATCATTTGTGGACAAACTGCTCCCTCTTGTGGTCACACGCGTCAATATTCTGATTTTAATTAATTACTACCATATATCAATCAGTCCAAGATCCATTTTCAAATGATTTTCAAAAGCTTCTGACTTTCCAGGATCTGCTGGAAAACACTCCTGATCCACATGTTGGCAGAGCGGTCAGGCGCAGCCTTTTTGTCAGGTGAAGTTAATCAGATGAGAGGGATCGTTGATGTTATTGATCCAGATTGAAATCTGAAGAGCTGCAGCTGGAGAGCAGAGGAGGATCAACGCTGTCCAGTGATGAGAATCTGATATTAAAATTGTGCTCTGATGTCAACCCAAACATCTTTCTACACCTGTCTCTCCCAATGGATCCAGTCTTTTTTTTTCTTCACTTTTCTGGAGGAGAAGCTTTTGTCACTGTATATGCAAACTGTAATTTAAAATTACTGCCAAAATCTGGTCAGACTTGTCTTGAACTGGCTAAAATGACTGAAAAAAAGTAGACTTGCCACAACAGCAGTTGACTTTTTGGAAGTTACACTGATAACAACTAAAATTCAAACTTGAACTATTTGCAAACCTTGTAGATATGTTGAATACTGTGCAGTGTTTTTGTCCATGAAGCTATTCAAAATAAAAGTACATCAAAATCTTGTGATACATTAATAGATATGGATGTAACAAGGTTGTATCAATATTTTGTTGTACTTTCTTCTGGCTTTAGCTGAAATGAAAAGGAGAGCTCCAATCTTTCACATGAGTCTGTTCACAGGTCTTGGGAAGTACAAGTGGTGTGTGGTAAAAAGTTGCGTAAAGAATTTTTTTCAGACGGAGCTGTGTGAAATCTGGGGTACGTTCAATCTGAATACCGTGTGCACTGTTTTGCTTTTGTTTCCAGGCTGACAGACTTGAAAATGTGCGCAACGGGCTTTGAGGTAAGTTCTACTGATTGAGTGGTGTGTCAGAGGTGTTACTCAATCAGCAGCAATATTATGTAAACCCTGCTGTATCAAAAGGAGTGCAGTGTGCTTACATACACTACACTGTGTTAAATTGCCTCAAGTGATGTCGCTTGTATCAGCGCCAGTTGGGTCTGAAGATTACAAGTTTGAAAATGAAACAATTCTGTTAGTGTCAAGTTATAAAGTCAGCGCACCAGACCTCTTTAGTCTGCTCCTCATCTTTACTTGAGGCTAGCCACTACTAGCATAACACACCAGAATCTGTACATTTGAGTGACTTAAGTCAAGCTGCATTGTGGGTAACATAGGCACCAGGTTTTGACCACGGATACATAAAGAAGAACCTGGACTGCATTGCCTCTTAGCCTTGCTACCTATTTGTCCCCAGTGGCCACTTGAGGCACTGCAGCAAAAAATTCCCCTGCGGCCCAAAAAGCATTTTAGCACTATAAAAGAGACGTCTGTAAAACTGTTGACAGGACACATCAAACTGCAAACAAGATCAATTATGACTCTTTCTATCATGAATTTTTGATCCGTGGAGGTTTTATATTTGTAAAACTTTTTTTTGAGCTGAGAAAAGTTATTTTAAAATCTGTGAGTTCATCGCAATGTAAAGTCTGCAGGCTGAGCGGGAACTCAGAGAAACAGGTCAGCACATAGTCAGGAAGTAAATCTGGGATCTAGAAACTTTTGCCACAGGCAAGCAACTCTCATGGGACTGAATAAGCGCCATCTGTGCGTCCGGTATCCTGCGTTTGATACATCCATGGTGTTGACAAGGAAGAAGAATGCATGGAATAATAAAAAGATCTCTCTGGTTCTACTGCATCAATTTTGATACTTTTCTTTTGTTTACTGTCCATCGCAAGACCAATAATGTCACTAGAGTGTGACATTTTTCCAGACAAAATACGAAAAGCAGCATTGAATTTAATTTTATTTTTGTCGCATTGTTTACTATATAGTAAATAATAAAAATGTGCTCAGCAACACACATCTATAAAATAAATTGATTATTTTAGTAGATAAAATTAAGTTCTTTTTTTAACCAACCCTATGTAGGTGAGCCAATATGTCAATTTTGGCCACAAAGTTGAAAATGACATTTGTTATAAACACCCGGTGGACTCTGTGGACAAATGTCTTGTGTTGCATGAACAGAGTCCAGTGTGTACCTGGTGTGATGATGATGGTGTTGGCCTCTTTGATGATGTCGATGGTCTGGTCCACGTTGACCTCAGTGTGAGTGCCAACAATCTCCATGGGCTTACCGCCTGCGGTGGAGGTGGTGCCGTACCCACCCAGGATCACATTGGGCAGGGAGCGGTTCATAGCCTGGGAGGAGAAGAAGAGGACAATAACTCAGGTTCGGGTCACTGTACTGTGAAGGTTCACACATGTGGCTGGACGTGTGTGTGTGTGTGTGTCTACTCACCACACACATGATGTAGGAGAGGATGGCACCGGAGGAGCCAATCAGAGCTCCGACAATCGTCATGAGATTGTTGTCCAGCAAGAAGCCTTCAGCACAGAGCGCCCATCCAGAGTAGCTGTTCAACACGGTGATGACCACGGGCATGTCAGCGCCCCCAATGGCTGCTGTCAGAGTTACACCCTGTAGGGAGGGCGGAGAAAATAAAACAAAGAGTTAAAAAAACAAACAAAAAAAACAACAACATTTGAGCCAATTAATCTGATTAAAACCAACTTGTTTCCAAAATGAGATGCAATATTCATAGTTCAACCTAATCTATGAGAGTTCAAAAGAGTGCACTATCTCCTGTAACAAAGTGTCTGTGACACTTGGTTATGACAGTCTCATTCACACCCCTTCAAACAATGTCACACACATGAAGGAGTCTTTATGAATATTTATCACTGCCTTAAAACATATGACATATTTGACCAAATAGCACTTAATGACAAGAAAGCTGACACTGTTTGAGATGTCTATTAATATCTAGTGGTCGTAACAAAGACATTGACAGGTTATGTGTCTTGGCTAACGTCAAGTTGTCATAACACAAAGACATCGACAGGTTGTTTTGTCTTGTTATGACAACTTGAGAGCAATCAAGCCAATAATGTCTTTGTTATGACAAATTGACATTATCAAACTTTATTACACTGTCATATGTGGTTGGTTTTGACAACGGCCGTCATAAAAAAGATCCCCAAATTAAAATAACTCAATGTTGACTTTTCGTTTTACAAAGGACTCAAACCCCAGTCCTCTGGGTGAAAGTCCTGTGTTTGTTTGAGCTGCACATCCATCCCTCCTCCTGCAAATACAGACTTTGCTTCATCGCGAGTGTAAATAAGGTTTTTAGAACTCACTGGCTTCTGTGTTGTCAGGAAACTTCAAGTGTGGTGTTTTCTCAGTATGATTGGATGAACAATGTTTCACACTCAATCCAGTACGGCTGGACTCAGCCAGATGTTGACAACTGGCCTAAATTATTTTACTATTATAACATTGAATTTCACTTTCTGCTTCACCTGTCCTCAGTTAAGTGAATCTTTGACACTCACCATAATAGTGGAGAGCCCAGATACTCCCACCAAACAGCCCATGCCAGGCCATAGCTGGAGCTGAGCATGAAGGGCACCATGCCTCCCATTGATGCTGCCATCAGACCGGCGTTCAACACATGTCGCCCTGGCAACAGCAGTGGAGCTGAGTTCAGGATGCCTGCAACCCAAAAAAAACATTTTCAACAAACATTTTCAGAGAAGCCAGAAATGATTCCAACTGTTTAACAAGGCTAGATGGAAACAATTTGACAAGATAAAACTTGTAAACACGCTTTTTTTTCCTGCAGTGTCGAGTGTCTCTGGACTGTGGAGGCCTCTAATCAGCTGTCTGATCAGAGTCTTTCCCATCCACAAATCAGGCAGCAGCCCTGCACCGACCACAGCCACGCAGCCACTGCCCGGCCCTCCCCAGAGCAAATTACCAGAAAGCTTCTCATGTGTTCCTCTTGATCAGTCACACTACAATGTAAATTAGTGACTGCTGACACATGCACACAAAACCTTCCCTACAGTCCAGGCCTGGATTTACCAGAGGATCTTTGGCTTTAACCAGATGAAAGAGACAATCAGCGCCAGAGGACACAAAGCTCAGCGTGTTTATAAAGATATTAGTGTGTCTGTGTCAAATAAAGAACAAGATCAGACTTGTAAAGGACAAAGTCACATTCACGATCTATATGTACATTCATCAAAAATATTTACACAGCACTTTTATTTTTGCTCACATTTTTCACAAGTTGAGGTACAAGATCAGACTTTTCTGTGCAAACAAAAAGCGGATACTTTTGTCAACTAAATTTTGTTGACAAATTTGCTGAAATCCATGTATGTGAGCACTTCTCCTTTGCTACGATAATCCATCCACAGGCGTGTCCTATAGAGATGCTGATTAAACAACAGGATTATTGCACAGGTGTGCCTTGGACTGGTCACAATAAAAGGCCACTCTAAAATGTGACGTTCGTCTGATCGGGCCCTAAATGTCTTTTTTCAATGCACAGTTTAGGCAGTGAGAGGCATCTTCTTTAAGTGGTTTTCTATAGGCAATAAGCATTTTGCACACAGCTAATCGCGGAGGGCTCTGAATGCCTGGGACCGTATTCACAAACATTCTGCGACTCCTCTCAGAGAGCTCCTAACTCCGCTGAAAAACTTCTAGCAATGAGTCCTAGCTTAGGAGTGATTTAGGAAAACTCTGAGTAACTGAATAAGTTAGATGTTACACTTGTAGGTCCATGTGCTGCTAACTTTGCCACTTTATAATGTAGTTATTATGTATTTCATATTGTATTTTGTACTGTGCAGTGTGTACCTGGTGTTCTTATTATGCAAGGCCTCTGCGTTTAATGTATTCTGTATTGCACTTTATATTTTATTTATTGCATCTACTTGTTATGTGTAGGACTACAGATGGAAATTAGCATCTTGCTAAATCTGGTTCAACCATGTTTTCATTTCATGTAAACGACCAATGTCATAGCACATTGTTGTTTTCTAAATTAAATAAACTAAACTAAGGAAGAGACAAAAACTTTTATCTTAGTGAGGAGGTTCATTGACCCCACTGCTAGGTATGACTCACTCTTTTAAAGAATGTGATTGGTTGATCCAAAAGAAAAAAGAAAACTCTTCACTCTTAGTGAAAATGGACATAGAATGAACAGTGAACTTGATACAGTTAAGTCTATATTAAGATATGGTGTGATTATTGATACTATTTTATGTAAAGAATATCTCTGAATAAAATGTTAAATAATGTAATATAAAAATTGCCATACTTTAAAAGTCGCCTACAAAATGTTAGAAAACACAGACCTACTTGTGCAGTAGCTTGTTCACATGCTGATAGTTGTTACATTCATTTATTTACGATGTTGGTTGGTACTTTTAGTTCTTCATGTATTTGATATTAACAGGGGAAGCCCGCTGTGTCCATAAATGCCCTGTGAGCCTGCTGTGTGTGGACAGACACCCAGTGAAAATTAAATTAACTGTGTCACAATATGAGACTGTGAAAGTGCTGTAATTGCTGATGTGATCGCTCTTCTGGTGAAGGTTGTGACAGACCCAAGTCATCACTGCTCTGCTGCTTTTTTTTTACAAATATCTTAGCGTTGTGATCACTTTAATTTCTGGCATTAATGCATTAGATGGGAGATTTATCTTCCTTGTCTAGTTTTATTTTTATAAAGCACTCTGTAAGATAGAAATAAGTTTATTATTATTATTATTTTTATGTGAATGCATCTTTAATGAGATCTATCACAAACATTATCGCTGTACAATCTAATGTGTAGCATTTCATTTAGCTCTTTGTCTCTTTGCCATTTTCTCCTCTGCTAAAGAAACTCTTTAGCCTGTGAAGTCCCTCTCCTTACACCTCACAGTTTTTCACCTAAGGAGCTTTTTCAAAGGATCAGATGCTTTGTGGATAACTTATCTTTATCAGGATTTTGCCTGAACTTTATGAGAAAATTCTTTGACAACGTCCTAATTCTAAGAAAAATCTTAGAATTTTGTCACATTTTGCAAGCTGCCAGATGCGGTTTGCCCTCCTTGGGGAAAAAACAATGGTATCAGTAGCCCTGTGTGAAATGTCCATAGTTCAGTGCAAAATAAATGTCTTTTCTGAAGACCAAACTGCACATTTTATAGTGGTCTTTATTGTGACAAGTCCAAGGAACACCTGTGCAATAAATCATGCCGTTTAATCAGCATCTGTATGCAGTATGCAACACCTGTCAGGTGGATGGATAATCTTGGCAACTAACACGGATTTTAACAAATTTGCGAACGAAAATTGAGAAATTTTAAACTCATTAAACTCATGAGAAATGGGAGCAAAAACAAAAGACTGTGTTGTGTGTTTGTGCAATTATTTTGACACATATATACAAGATTTAAAGGCCAGAGCTTCTTTGCAGCACTACTTCAAGTACTTCCTTATGATGCCATTTTGTCACATTTTTCCTTTGATCATTTTGCGATTTCAATAATTTTTGTCATAACTGTGCAGCCTTAGAATATATTTGTAGCACCTACAGTATCTAAGTACTAAATCAAATACTTTACCTTGAAGTTTGCCATAGGCAACCAGTGAGCCGCTGAAGGTGACTCCTCCAATGTAGGTGCCCAGATAGGCCACAGTCTTGAGCACACCGGCAGCTGGGTGAGCGTCCAGGTGCGGGTACTCAATCATGAACTCGGCAACACAGGTGAGAACCGCCGCCAGCCCCACGAGGCTGTGGAAAGCCGCCACGAGCTGCGGCAAGTCTGAGATTTCAATACGCTTGGCAATGGTGAGACCTGCAGGAGAGATAACAAGATCAGAACAAAACCAAAAGAGGAGAAAAGGCAGATTTCAGTAAATCTCAATGTGTTACTTCATTTTCTGGGTCTGAGCCAAACGCCAGACACCAAACTTCTCATGCACATTGGCAATGTTTGAACACAAAAAGCAGAAATATGAAGCAAACAGTTAAAAGGCAAACACCTGTTTCCAGTAACTTTACTCTTAACAAACGGGTCTGATCTTCAAAGCAGATCTAATGAGGCCTCAGTTAAGTATATAAGTGCGGTTTCATGAAAACATGGGGTCACTAATTTAAGCTATTTATGCTCTGCTGCCTGTGCGTGTGTATGTTGATGGTAACATCATTTATCATCCCGCTTTCTTAAATTACTATTAACATGTACAACATTCACTCATGATGACGAAACCCACCGATCTCTGTATCTGGACAGCATGATTGATGTTCTGTTATGAATTAACAAAAAATTCACACTCTTCAAAGACCAGAGGAGTCACACGCAAAGTTAATAACATGTAATTCCTTCATGGTGGTCTCATAGTTTTCTAAACAAACTGTTGGACTTCAAAAGAGCCACGCCAGAGAGCTTTATTAATTTTGTTTCTTTTTAAGTGGAGACTGAATCCCAGAGATGCCTGGCTGGTAGGGAGTCTCCTCACCATGAGACATTACGCCATGCTTCACAGAGATTTTACATGGTGGACAACAACAAGATCTGTTATGAAACTAAATTAGGCAGTGCTGCAATGAATAATACTTGTGCCAGAGCTGGCATCTTGCAGCACAACAGTCGTGTTTTATTTAACTGTCTGAAAAGAACAAATTTTAAGCCGAGGATTATCCGTGATCCTCTAAAAGAAGGTGTCCACCCACCCAGAGTTCCTCCAGTGGCCATGGCCAGAGACATCTGAGACAGCAGCTCTGGTGAGGGTTTGAGGGCACCGAGGGTGGCAGCGAGGCCGCCTGCCACTCCCATCATGCCCAGGGCGTTCCCCAGTCGACTGGTGCTCTGAGCAGAGAGGCCCGCCAGAGCTCCGACACAACACAAGCCCGAGCCCAAGTACATCATCTGAGGTGGAAAACAGAGACACGTCAGGAGGACACGGACAAGGCAGGAGAATCTGAAATAGTTAAGAAACCTTTATTGGAGTTTCCTGGATGTCAGGGGGCATTGTGTTTGTTTTTCTTTCTTATCTGATGTTTTTTTTTCCTTAAATATGTGAAGTACATAAAACGCTGTGTTTGTTTTCTCTAGCTTGAAAAAATTATGATCACATCTTTCATTGTTAAATCTAATAATTGTTATTTTCTACTTGTAGTTGTGTAAAATATATGCAAAACTCGAAAATAGTGAAATAAGTCAGGCTTATTTGGATTAACGCTGAATCACAGTTACACTCAACAAGTCGTCCTTAGATCATCAACGAGGAATAAACAAATTAATAAAATAAATTTAAAGGTATGAACAAAAATAAAAATACTCAGAGCTGAAATGATAATCAATTCATTGAGAAAATTTATCTGCAACTATTTTGATTATCAATTAATCATTTATTATATTAAAAAGCTTTAAGTTTTGGACTATCGGTCACACAAAATAAATTAAAAACACCTTGCACATGGAAATTGTGACGTTTTTCAGTTTTCTAACATTTTATAGTCTGAACTACAGTAAGTTATGGTAACAAAGTAAGTAATTATTTAATATTTTATTGTGCAATAAAAAGAGGAATTATAAAAAAAAAATAAATGAAATATTAATCTATCAATAAATAGTTCAAATTAAAAAGGAAAAGCAGTCAAAAACTACAACATTTAAAAATACATTAAAGAATTCATAAATTAATAATAATGATTTAAAAGAAATAAGTTGATTCACTAATTAAATTAAGAATACAGATTTTAAATCAGGCATTTTAAAAGGACAATAAAAAGGGTGGGATTGTCCTTTTCCCATTTTCTTTTAGCGTCTCCATTTTTCTGTGACATTCTGGGCTGTGTGCTGGTAAAACAATGCAGATCAGCCATGGGCTGTAACAAGTTTTCTGACTGGTTACAGAGCTGCACCCGCCTTTTACCCTTGCTATGTTTTCCAACACTGATACTGAATCTGTCTGTCACCTGCTCAATGTTGTATCCAGCCGCCACTGAGGCTCCATATCCACCAACAAATACACCTGCAGGCAGCGCGTACAGGTAGTTGTACTCAGGAGGGTCAGTGGGACGCTTGAACATGTCCAACATCCTCTGAGTGATCAGGAAACCACCTGCACATAAACAAAAAAACAACAACAAAGAAATCAGGCATTTTTTTAATTTGATTGGGTGGGCAATGAATCTTACTCTCTTTGATTTTTGTGTTGAAGTGTAAAACATCAGACCGGCGATGTTGATGGAGGAAACAAAGGCAGCAGCAAGAGCGAGACTCTCAGGCAGGGTGGAGGGTGTGAGACCTCCACCCATCAGCACCAGACCTCCAACTGCTGTCAGACCTGACAGAGAAGAGAGAAAAAACATCAAACAAAACACTAAAGGGATAGTTCAGATAATTCACAGTGGGGTTATATACATATGTATTTATAAATATATATATATATATATATATAGGCCTTTGCAAAGCCACCAGACTCCATTAGCAAAAAGAGTAATTTTACCTTGCGGAGAACACAGGAGTTTCTGGTCAACTGCTGCCTTGATTTGCTAGTTTGTTTGTGTTATTGTGCAACTTTGCTGAATCTGAACTATCCTTTTAAAACACCATAGTCACAGAGTAACACAAACAAACTAATTAATTGAGGCAGCAGTTGACCAACAACTCCTTGTCTGCAAGGTAAAATTACAGATTTTGCCAGTGGATTTTGGTTGGTTTGGAGAGACTGATATTTGGCTTATGTGTCCTGTCCAAAAAGGCAATCTGACAGAGAGGTAAAGCAGTGAAAATATTCTAAACATAGCAGACATTTGCACTGATATTGATTGTTTAGGTGGCTAAAATATATTTTGCTGCTGATCCTGTCCACAGCAGGACATTGGTTAGCTTCATACACCAGTACTCCTGCTGCTTCTCTAAACGGGGAGCATGCAGACCTCCATGTACTGTAGGTAATACTCTGACTATTGTAAGTACCTCATACATCCCCATTTTAAATAATCCGACGTAATGTCACCAAAAAAAAAGAACAATAACAGGTTTTCGAAACTTGGTAATATTGACCCCTGACCTGAGATGGCGTTCGTGACAGACATGAGGGGTGAATGCAGAGCGGGGGTCACGCCCCACACGGTGTGGTATCCCACAATCCCAGCCAGACCGAAGGTGGTGACCATCTGAGTGAAGGCAGCGTTGGGGGAGATGATGCCCAGAGCGAGACAGGTGGACACGCCTGCAGAGAGAAAGGGACAACAGAGCAGTGGCAAAAAAAAACAAACAAAAAAACAAGAAAAATCCAGTTTCACTTGTGTTTAGTCCCTTTTTTTTAACCATAAAAGTATTGGAATAACTGAATAGGACACACGCACATATTTTCCCCTCACAGATTATGCAAGTGATGATTCATAGTTTCTCTGAAACTTCAAAGAACTGAACTTGTGTGTCAGACTTTGCTGAAAAATATATTCCCCACTGTGCTTAATTGAGTGTCTACATTCAAAAGTCGCATTAAGATCAAAAGATTTCAGTGCACTTAGTAACACAGAACAATTTTAAAAGGGCATAAACTTTCCAAATAAGACTTTGTTTGGACCTAGGGCTGAAACTGTCAGTTATTTTTACTAGCAATTAACCTACCAACGATTCTCCGTTAAGCCTTGTGTCAGTAAAACACAAGAAAATAGTAAAAAACAGAAAAAAAAAAAATCTTGTTTCCCAGAAGCCAAGGTCGTGTCCTCAAATGTCTTGTTTTGTCCACAACCAAAAGATATTCAGTTTACTGTCATAGAAGATTAAAGAAACCAGGAAATATTCACATTTGAGAAGCTGAAGTCAGAGGATTTCTTGAAAAAAAAAAAAAAAAAAACAGGACTCAAAGCGCTTCATCGATTATAAAAATAGTTCGTAATTCATCATAATTTCCCCAAGGTGGCACTTTCAAGCCCCATGAGATGTGTCCAATAGCTTTTTTTGTCCAACCTAAAGTCCTAACCCAAATATTCTGTTTATTAGGATGTAAGACAAGGAAAATAAGCAAATCTTCATCATTTGAGAGTAAAGCTGACTAATCAACAGGTTGTCAACTATTAAATTAATCAGCTAATATTCTGATAATCATTCAGTTGTTTTGATTGTTTAATTAATGATTTGATTAATTGTTTTTCAAGGAAAAAAAAGCCCAAATTCTTTGAATCCAGCTTCTCAAATGTGAATATTTTCTGGTTTCTTTACTCTTCTATGACAGTAAACTGAATATCTCTGGATTGTGGACAAAACAAGACATTCGAGGACGTCGTCTTGGACTTTGGGAAACACTGATAACACTGATCAACATAATACTGTCATACATAATTACTCTCGTCCACTAGATTTCTACATCTATGATGTCAACAAACAGCAACTCAATTTTTCTCCGACTTTCCGAGTTGTTGCTCTGACTCGAGAGGGCATTTACGTGAATCTCCCCTGTCGGGAAATCATTTTTCCTTTTATTCTGACACCACATGAATGCACTATAAGTACAGAAAACAGTAGAGGAAAAAGTTGACCAAAGTTCCAAAAGGGGTGCAACTTAGGAAGGGTCAATTGAGGGGAAAATCATCTTCCAAATTCCTTGTAAAATAATCTCATAGCACATCAAGTTGTGCCAAACGTCTAGCAGTCTGAACACTTCTACATGGATTTGTGGGTTTGTGTCTGACCTGCAGTGTAGGCGCCAGCAGAGGTCATGGTGCGGTTAAAGGGAGAGATCTCCGCCGCTTTCTCAGCCTCCAACTCCGCAACGGTTTTCTGTTTGACCGGGGGTGGGGGGACCGTTTTGGGGAGGGGGGACGGGAACATGTTCTGGCCGTCCTGGACACATCAGAGAACACAGAGGACCAGTGTGAGAACACGGAGGATGTCCACAGGGTTTTGCGTGAGAAACACACATCAAGACTTTGGAATCTTGCATTGTGGGAGATCTCGCCTGGATAGTGGGAGCGCTCGAAACACAAACTCATGGACCACATAGGAGATTATACTGAACAAACAGCAATCACGAACCAGTTAGCAGTGGTTTTCAAAGATAAATTCTCCTTTAAGGGGCCTAAATAATGCTTAGTTTAACAAGGGGTAAACTGATATGTCCTGTTGAGGTTGCATGCTTTCTCTGCCATAAACAATGTGTCAAAGCCAAAATTCCTGGAAAAGTATATTTTGAAACGTTCATAACATTCTTGCTGGAATCCAGCATGAGCTATTCCCAGCTGGGATCAGCTTTTTAGTACTCATTTGGCGCAGTATCCTAGCATGACAGGATCTGACAGCTCACGCCGAGAGGGAAGGAGGGAGGGAGGTGAGGGACGCCAGCGGTGACGGCGGCTGCCAGCAGACAGTTACAACAAATAAAATCCCACCTTCATTACAAGAGTCCCCCGGATGACATGATCGATTGTTCCATAGTCAAACTCGTCTGTGGGCTGATAGTGGAAGTACTCCTTGTCTGGGCTGATGGCCTTCAGCAGCTTCAGGACGTTGTTTGAGTACAGAGTGCTGGCCTGAGTGGCCATGCGGCTCGGCAGGTCGGTGTACCCAATGTGCGTTACTCCCTAGTTATTAAAAAGACAGAGTGAGAAAAACAGAGTGAGTTAATAATAAGTGCATTTTACATAGTGGTAGGGCTGCACAATAATGCAATAATGCAGGTATTGTTATTGCAATATGAGACACAATTAGTGGGAACGATCAGTTTTGCATCAGAATTTTCATTTTCTTATATCTGGAGAACAAGATTTGTTGGCCAGGGCATCTCTGCAGCATTATAGTACTTTGTTAAAATGCTACACATAGCATGCATAGTGATTCTGATAATATTTTTAATAATTGTGCAGCCATACGTAGTGTTGAATAAAGCATAATACAAGCTTTCAAAGGATTTATTTTGTTTTTTTTTAATCACAATCTGCTGGTTAAGCAGAAAAAGCCTCACCTTGTGAACATGCAGCTCTCCAGGCCTGGTGGTCTCGATGTTGCCTCCTGCCTCTGCAGCCAGATCCACCACCACAGAACCGTCCCTCATCGACTCCACAAACTCCTTCTTGATCAGGATGGGAGCGCGCTTCCCTGAGCGAGACCAGGAAACAGAGGGACAGGTGAGATGCAGCACATGTTCATAATATCAAGAAATCTATTTGCACCAGACCAGATTACCTCCCACATCTGTGTTTTGTGTAGGGCATTTGCACACGATAAGAGAAGTCTGTATTTTACTCAAATTTACTGACATTAACCCCCAGATATGATGTCAAGCCTTTGCTCAACATCAACATTTTGCAAGCGGATCGTTTGTTCTTCAGCGACCACATTAATAATAGTGTTTCGAGCTGTTTTGCCCACTTTCCGCAGGTGTTGAAGCATGAATCCACATTTGCAGCTAACCCTCTCTGTCATCGTCACTCATTTTAAAAGTCAACATACACTATCTCACAGCAGAGCAGTGGAATTTTTACTTTACATATTACAGACATAGCAGATTCGTGCAGGATTGAGATCACAGATGACCTCCGCAATTATTACAAATTACAAGAGGTCCCCTGGCAATACTAGTCCCATGCAAACAGGGCTTTAGAAACAGGAAAGTCAGAGGACTGTGAATCCACGCTGAAGCTGCATGAATCCATTTTTGGCCACAAAGGTGCAGAAAAACATCTGAAAAAGGATTAATTTGCCTACCTACTGGGGCTGGGCAGTCTATTGATATTCTATCAATATTTATTCAGATAGGACAGCTAAAGATATGACAGGAAATGGGGAGAGAGAGTGGGGGGGATGACACGTAGCAAAGGGCAAACCTGCAGCCACTGCAGAGGACTCACAGCCTCAGTGCACGCTCTACCGAGTCACCAGGTCGCCCGTAATGCAGTGTTTAAAACCACTGCATTACAATTAAGTGATGTAATTTTCTGAACTCAGACTGTTCTATTATTTGCCTGTACCTTGATACTGAGGTATTTGGTTAAAAATATTGTGACATTTATTCTGTCCACAGCCCCAACACAGTGAATACACTCCAGTCGCAAAAGTTCTGCACCTTACTAACTTATGATAGTAATATTTACATTAGGCAATAATTCTGCAGTAAAATGGTCCCTTTTAGTGTTAATGTTGGATTAACATGACTGCTGCATTAATTTGTATGTTACATTTTATTGCTGTGGATGTTTATAGTTGTGATAATTTTAACAACTTCATATCATGTTGGATCATTTAATCTACAGGAATGCTTCACATTCTATAAGCCCATACAGGGCTGTACAGTGCGAGCGTTTCACTCGCATATGCGCCTAAAAATAGATTGGTGCGAGTAGAAAAAATAAAAAGGGAGCACGCATGCGAGTACAGATTTCAACCCTTTCATTCGCATTTTGCTCCTAAAATAAATCCACACAAAGTGGATCAAACTAAAAGTCACAGCCTACAACTTCTGTCTTTTTTCACGTCGGCACGCTGCAAAACGTGATGACGCGCGCTGACGTCTGAGCCACACAAGTTGCCCTCACTACACTCACTGAGGTAACGTTAACTACAGCTGGAGGTGCAACGGATCGCAGTTGACCCGTGTTTCGTACGTCCTCCACGGTTCGGCACGCATCCGCAAACTACTTGTGAGCATCATAGTTTTACTGTCACTGTTACTGTTACTTTTGTATAACTTATAATACCTGAAATCTCAATGCCGTTTCAGTGAAAAGACAGGACAGATGCTGCTGCAGCGCATCACTGTGAACAGCGACTGATTTAAAATCCGTCATATTATCTTGAGTGAAATCCAGACCATGACTTTTTTCACTGATGTAACTATGCTGTCGTCAAAGAAACAGATCATAAGACTGTGATAATTATTCTAACTTTGGCGATATCAGCTGTCTTAAAGCTGTAGTATACGATTTGAAAGTTTGATCATTATTAATAACCTTATTTAGATGGTGGTTATGGTCCTATAGTACAATCTACACAATGTGAAGAGCAAAGAAAACGAAAAAAATCCATTCACTCTAGTGGCTGCAGGGCTGCAGAGACGTTGACCAATGGAAGCCATCCGGCCGGATGACTTCCATTGCTCGACGTCTCTCTCCTACTCTCATCCCATCCCTCGCTCTAGTTGACACTCCCCGAGAGCTTGCTCTGACTCCCGTGCTCCGCGTTCTGCCTCGTCACCCCCCCTTCCACGTTATAAACTTTCTGCAACAAGCAAGTAGCTGAGTACAGCTTAGCAACAAGTGCTAGAAGACAGCCATACGTCAATATAATGTTGGCTCAACTACAGTCGTTATTTACTTGTGTGTTTCTTGCTTTTCACTGTAGTTTCAACTGTTTCAACTGTTCATCCCGTGCTCCAGCTCCTCTGTCTCCCCTGCAGCTCATCTCTGCCTCTGCTCACCTGGCAGCTCAGCTTCCTCTGCTTGTCTCTGTCTCTCATGTGTAGAATGATGGAGAGACTAGACCCTGTTTACAGACACTTGTGCTGTTTGTCTTGACTTGGTTTGACTCGGATAATCAGGCCTGCACGGCAGGGATTCACATCCTTCACATCTCAGTGCTGCCGAGGTGTGTGTCTATCTGAATCGCGCTTGTTTTTAGTCAAGTGGCTGACGCTGGACATTTCACTTCCTATAAATTCTTCGGCATAAAAGCCCGTCATTATTTCTTTAATTAAAGGCTTTTATTATGAAGCTGCAAACTCAGGAAGTGTTGTCTTCATCAGCAGTAACTTAACAGGAATCCTATCAGTTGAAAGCGACTGTGAAGAAACGGTAAAATAAAGAAATAAAGCAGAAACCTGAAAGTACACACAGCGATACAGGAGAGAAACTAAACTTCCAACCACAGAAATCAAGCTCTGGTAGAGGGGGTGTGTCTGGGAGTCTCGGTGGGAAGGATCAGGGAGCACAGACGGGAGGGGTGTGTGTGTGTGGGCAGGATGCTTTTTTTCAAATTTTTCTCAATGCCTCAATCTTTCTCAAATGATTCTCAGATCGTATACTACAGCTTTAACTTCTACACAGCTCCTCCGGTGCAGCTCTGTCTCACCCTGTCTGTGACACAGTGTGTCTGTGCTGATTGATTACCAGTAACTTCTAACCAATCAGATGTGCTGTAGGCGGGACATTGAGCCAGACGACAGAGCATAGTTGTGTCTTATACTGTGCAGTGTATAATGATTTAATGTATGTATATACATAGAACAGTAGCCTATTGTATAAGTTTGAAGATTTTAATATTATTACCATTATCATGACTATTATCATTATTATTACATTACATAACTCAAGTCAAGTCAATTTTATTTATATAGCGCCAATTCACAACAAAGTTGTCTCAAGACACTTTACATATAGAGTAGGTCTAGACCACACTCAATAATTAATTTTATTTGCATCCAACAATTGAAACAATTAACTATGGTGATAATTACAGACAGACAGAGATCAAAGCCAAGTGCATTTTTTAAATAATTTAACTCTAATCCCACCATTTTTTTCTTTTTTGCTGATCCGAAAAATGATCCTTCAACCAGGTTGCTTTGATGGTATGATGTAATTTTCTGTCATGTTTGTAAATGTCACTGTACATTATGAATATTGCACTGAAGCTTGATTTGAAGAAAATGGTGAATCGAATTGAAATCGCAATATCTGCCAGAAAAATTACAATTAGATCTTTTCCTAAAATCGTTCAGCCCTAGTTTGAGGACAACCTTATGTTCTGTAAATACTGCAAAGGGCCCAATGATGCATTACAATGCACGTGTGTGTGTATGTTGTTTGAATGTTAATAATAAAATTGTGCTATTTAAGAAAATTCATAGTGCTCCTAAATTTTTTTTCTGTGCTCTAGTGAAAAAGCTAAGCGTACAGCCCTGCCATCATTATATCATGTTTGCACTACTTGAGAATTAACCGTGTGTTATTCTAGAGAATAATTGAGATATATATTGTATACCAGGGCAAAGCCTAAAAATATCAAGATATTATCTATAAGTAATATCGCCCAGCCCTGATACTTACACAAACAATGGACACAACGCAACATTAGAATTAACTTGAAATCATGTCTCTTGATTCCTGAGAAAATAAATCTGTGGGTCTTTAGCAGCTAGTTGATCAACTTTGTATGTTCACCAGCCAACCTGATACTTTATCCGTCAGCGGCGGGCAGGCAGCTCACAGCTGGTTCATCCAAGTTTTTTGCTGGAATCAGCTGCCAGTCAGGATTGATGAGAATAGATGAGTCTCAACTACAAAGAAACACTCTATTCCAAATTGCACACTCATAGTACGTACTGCAGCTGCCATCACAAAGTGTGTACTGTTGCATGCAGCATGCATATGATTGGGACACACTACTTCGTCATAATATTGCACCTTAAGCTTTGACCCTCTTGCTCATATATCTGTCGCAGTCTATAGTGCAAAATTTTAAGTGAAAAGAAAAAGTTTGCAATCGGGAACGCAGAATTAATGAGAAGGCATCTGTCTTTGCTCTCATCTTCTGGCGTGCAGAGGATTGTTGGTCAGAACAGCCAGAAAAGCGTATTGGCTTGCATGCTGCAAAATGTAACCAGATACAGGACATCCTGGTATTTTGGCCATATTACATTTGACAAACTAAATCTTTTTTGACATGCTAAATAGCATGGTAATGAGGGTACTGGAACGCACCCTTCAGTAAACGTGCAGGCTGCTAAGAGGCTAAAAAGCTCACATGCAGAGTTGGTTGATCGTTATCAGTGGTTTAATCAGTACGAATTATCACTTTCATATTAGTGATTTGGTTCAGTGTTTCTAATGATGCAGCGCTAAACACCAAAAGATAAAAGACAGGAGGTAGAAGAAGGTAGCCGTGAGACTGACCTGGAATGAGGGCAGTGCTGATGAGGATGTCGACCTCTTTGCACTGCTTGGCGAACAGGGCCATCTCAGCCTCGATGAACTCCTTCGACATCTCTTTGGCATAACCTCCGACCCCCTCTCCAGACTCTTTGAAGTCGACTTCTAAAGGCTCGGCCCCAAACGACTTGAACTGCTCCAGGGCTGCTGGCCTGACAGTCAAGAAACACTCAGTTTATTATCGTCAGTGTCATCATCATCATCACAACCATCATCACTCAGCCTGCATTCTGAAACATGTTTTTTTTTCTAGTGATGGCCCGATACCACTTTTTCATGATACTGTAACCTTGAGTATCTGCTGATACCAATCCGAGTCTTTTTTCTGTCTCATCTGCTAAAAATTCATTTGCATGGATGCACTTTACTTAACCTAAGCATCTAAAAACATCATGTACAAACTGTGACATGATACGGTCTTCTACTCAATTCAAAGAGCCAACAACATGACTATATACAACACAGCTGCTTCTTTTTATTTAAACTTTTAGCAGCATTTTTGAATGTTCAGCACTGTTCAGACATCCAAAGTGTAATTTAAAGAAACTGCACTCTTCCTTGAGCTTAAAATAACTCCACAATAAGGGAGGCAGGGAGCTTGGCATGCTCCAGTACAATTTAAAATTGTATGTATCTTCTTAGCAATTAATGTGTTATGGCTTTTCTGTCATTTTTGTTGTGTATATTACTTGATTTCTGTTTGTAGTGTTTTTTTTTTTAATCATTTCCATTGGTGCTGTCCCATAGATAGAAGTGATGTGTTGATGAGGGAGCAGAGGGCAGTGGCTGAGAATATAGATTAGGTGAGGGAATCCCGTGGCACCTCGCAATTCGATTCAGAGGGCTATGATGCAATTACAAAACAATTATCAATGTATCTTGATCAGGGCACAAAATAAGCTCCAGCCACCAGCCAAATGCTGGCTGATAGATTTGCATCACTTATCAGCCAAAAAACAATGGTAATCTATTGAGTGCTGATCGATGCATCCAAATTTTCTTTCACTATGTAACTGCTTGGTGCTTCAAACAATGCAGATTTACGTATATTGATTCATAATTAGTTTGTTAGACACAACTTGCAGGCACCGGAAAGTAAAGTGGATCTATACAGATTAGAAGTTTTGGATTTCTGTTTAAAACACATGTTGCAATAACTGTGAATGTGTTTTTGTTTAACTTAAAAGTTGAACTTCACACAGCTGACATGATGATAGCGCTGCTGACAGGTCTCACTCGCTCTCTAGCTACTGCTCTCGTGACACATGCTGCTCTCGGTTACTCGTGACTCATTGATTTTGGTTGGTGGCCATCAGTTCGACAGACCCCTACTTTTATCCTGATCTTATACCTGGTGTCAAATCCTCTGACTATGGCTCCCATCGACTTGGCTGCTCCTGCTGCCGCCAAACCAGCGACTCCACCTCCGATAACCAGGACCTGTGGATAACACAAACAGCCACATGTGTTACTGTACAAGAAGGAGACCGACAGTCCACTATACTTTATTTTGAGGTGCACTGAAAGGAAAAAGGAAATATTGTGGGAAGACTGACTTGCATGTTGTAATGTGTAGACAGTTACCTTAGCTGGAGGTACTTTTCCTGCAGCTGTGATCTGACCAGTGAAGAACCTGCCAAAGTGGTTGGCAGCCAGAACAACAGCCTTGTACCTACAAAACAAACCTTCAGGTCACATTTACTGTAACGGACATTCCTGAACAGCAACATGTACATATGAATGTGCATGCAAATGTCTATTTTAATTTACCCAGCGATGTTAGCCATGGAGCTGAGAGCATCATAGCCCTGTGCGATGGTGACTCTGGGCACCTGGTCCATGGCCAGCACATTGCTCTGCCTCTCTGACAGCTTCTTCATCAGCTCTGGGTTCTGTGCTGGATAGATGAAGCTCACCAAGGTGGACTTGGCCTTCAGGAGGTCTGCCTCAGTCAAACTGGGGGCTCGAACCTGCAGCAGTGAAAGGAAGTTACAGGAGGAGAAATTCAGTGACGTCTAGACCCAAATAAACTGTTACCGCTTTAAAAAAAAAACAACTGCTAAATGACATGATTTCTTTTCTAGATCTTACCCAAAGTCCACTCCAAGTTTCTTAAAATCTGGAGACCCTTTATTAATCATATTAAGAGGAAAATGCATCAGCCTGGGAACTAATTGTATTAGGCTGTACTGTTCTGTGCTTTGGTCCACCAAGTTTCATTTTTTTCTGGCCTTGGTCCTTCCACACTCATCTGCATGGTTGCTGTTTTTATTTTTGATTCCTGCTCTCTTGTCAGTGCTCCCTTATTATATTCATTTTTGTATGAATCTGAGTTGTGAGAAAATGAAAAAAATTCATAAATAAAAAAACAACAAAAAGAGAGAACCGTCTTATAAACAGACCAAACAGCAGATGTGTACGAACCTTGAGGACCAGGTCTGAGCCAAAGGCTCCGTTGACGTCCGTGATGGTGGCTCCAGCATCTTTGTACTGCTGATCGGAGAACTTGGACGCCTCTCCAGCTCCGCTCTCCACCTGCACCTGGAAGCCCTGTTTGATCAACGCCTGCACCCCAGCAGGAGACAACGCCACACGAAGCTCATTCTGTACCGTCTCCTTAGGAACGCCGACCACCAGGTCCTTGTAGAGCACACCTAAAACACACAAACCAGCTGATAATTGAGTCTGCAGCACATAAAGCCATGTAATGCATTCAAGGTCCAGTGTGCAAGATTTATGGGGATATATTGGCAGGATATGGCAAAAATAGAATATAATATTCATATTTTTCACCCGTTATTACCTTAAAATGAGCTGTTTATAGTTTATATACAACCCTGATTCCAAAAAAGTTGTGATGCTGTCCAAAATGTAATTAAAAAAAGAACGCAGTGATTTACAAATCACTTTCTACCTATATTCAATTGAACACAGTACAAGAACTAGATATTCTCCAGGTAAACAGGTTAACTGACAACAGATGACAGCACCATGATTGGGTGTTAAAGAGGCATTAACAGTTTAATTTAACCATCTACAATCCATAATATCATTAAAAGGTTCAGAGAAATCTCTATATGCAAAGGGCACCACTGAAAACCAACAATGAATGCCTGTGACCTTTGACCCCTCAGACGGCACGGCATTAAAAACTGCATCAAAAAACCCACATGACTGTATGAATGATACTATATGGGCTCAAGGAACACTTTGGAAAACCGTTGTCAGTAAAAGTTTGACGCAAGTTAAGACTCAACCACGCAAAGCGAAAGCCAGATATCAACAACATCCATGTCCACATTTCAGATTGTTTTCAGAAATCATGGACGTTGTGACCTCCAGGCCTAAAGAGGAACAGGACCATCCACATTTTTACAAGCACAAAGTTCAAAAGTCAGCGTCTGTGATGGTATGGGGATGTGTTAGTGCCCATGGCATCATGGGTAACTGTCACATCTGTTAAGGCCCCATTAATGCTGAAAGGTACGTACAAGTTTTGGAGCAACAGATGCTGCAATCCAGACGTCTTTTTCAGAGACTTCCTGCTTATTTCAGCGAGACAATGCAAAGACACATTCTGCACATGTTCCAACAGTGTCGCTTCATAGGAAGACTTAGACTTCAGGTACTAGACTGACCTGCCTGCAGTCCAGACCCGTCTCCCACTGAAAACGTGTGGTCTGGCACATAGCGATCCCTGACTGTCGAATACGAAACCAGAATGAGATGGAATTTCACTTTCAAAACTTCAACAGTTAGTTGCAATTATTTCCCAAACACTTAATGATTGTAGTTAAAAGAAAAGGTGACGTATCACGGGGTAAACATGCCCCTGTCCAGAGGGCACAGGTCCTCTTTCACAGTGGCCGCCTTTTTTCTACATTAGCCCAAAATGGACAACACTGGCTCTTGAGAGGGCTGTTCAGCGTTTTTTGCAAGTTTCACAGCCACCGGAGGTCCTCCTGTAAGCTTGGAAGTGGACGTGCAGTGAGCAGTTTAGTTGTTGTCTGTCCTTTAACAGATGACATTTGACATGAATGAACCTTTAATGCAGAAAACATAACATCACTTCATCAGAAATAGTGGAACTTTTATTGTTTTATCACACGAGAGCGTGCATGTATAGATATGACTGCGTGGCTGGGAGCAGTGTCAGGTTACACATTTCTCTCCATACACGGCGTGGTGACCTCGCCGCCATGGAGACATTATGAGCAGGTGATTGGCTCGGAGCCAGCAGACACAGAGCGGCCTGCACTCCCACTCAGGCACGCTCAAAACTCAAACTTAAAAACCACTCAGCAACTCACAAAACTTTCACAAAACACTCGATCGCATGTGGCCTGCGAACTGAACCGACTCCATAAACAAACATCTGCGAACAGAATCTGCTAAAAAGCAGCTAAACTTTCACATGTCACCTTTAACTGACCTCTCATGTGCTCTCACATGTTAGCAGCACCGTAGCCACAGCCTGGGCCACAGCAGCTTTCTTCCCTATTTTGGGAACATCTCTAGAAAACAGTTCATGATCTGTGGAGGTTTTTTTTTTTCCATTCTTTTGGCCAGAAGGAGCGTGTCCTTGAGTGAACTCTCATTCCTCAAGTCAAGACACAGAGGATATCCAGACCAAAGAAAGCACGCAGGCTCTGGCTGTCCTCTGGGGGAAAAACATTGTCAGATTAAGCAGGGAGATTTTTAACAAAGATGCACAGTTCCTTCCTACCTCTGGAGGCCTTTTGGTCCCATAAAGAAGGGAAAGTCCTGAAATTCCTCCTCCCAGGTATCTTCTGCCGGACCCCTCTCTGAAACAAGACAGAAGAGCTGGAGACGCAGCGCAGGAGGGTCGACATGGCCACTCAGCGTCCTCCCTCTGGCTCTTTAATATGAACACAAACAAACAGAGGTAGATGATAAGTCAAAGCTCCTTCTGTCAAATAATAAAACTCATTATAATCCCCCCCCCTCCAAGTTAGATCCTGAGCCCCCCAATCAGTCACACTCTCAGGGTGTCTCTCCTGCAAGGCCTACAGACAGCAGTGTGACATTTCAGCTCTGCAGGACAGGACACACAGGGCCCAGGGTTGGTTACACACTCTTCGCGAGATCTGGAATTATGACGGCACAAGAGGGAAACTGTGCCAAGTCTGGCCTGGTTGTTGTTGTGAGCAGGAGCAGAGAGGACTGACCGGGCAGAGAAATCAGTGCCCAGATGAAATGTTTGGTGCAGGCACCTTGCTGCACAAGTCTCCCAGAAAACACACAAATATTTTTAGGATTACTTTTTATGCTTTTGTTGCAGAAAACACACAATTTAATTACCTACAAACAAAGCAAGCATGAGGAAAACTTGTAGCACTCTGCTTGGTGAGTCATACCAGCTGCTTTTGATCATGCACTTGCTGTTTTTTCCATTTATTTCATTCATTCATTCACTGAATCACACAGTCAATCAGTGTCCTTCATCCTCCACCTTACTAATTCATTCATAAATTGGATTTATGAAGGATTTGCTGATGAGACTTGCCTTTCAGATTTGCAGAAAGAGCAGGTGGTGTAACTTTCCCTCAGCAGCAGCAGGGTCACCTGTAAGTCGTCCTACCCAAAATTCCCTCGTCTGCTCGCAGGAGCACACAGACGACCTTCCGCAGTTTCGATATCACTGCTGCTCTATTTATGTATAAATAGCAAGAGCCATGTGACCTCAGTCATGACCACCCTCGGAGCAGATAAACTCCTGCAGCCGCTGATTAAAACTCCCACAGACCACCTGAGAATTAAAGGCTGGATTAACATGTTTAGCACAGACACGGTTGGGGGAATATCTAATGAAAGTGCGTTTGTTTGGATTTTTTTTAGACTTATTATTTTTTAGAAGAGACTTGCTGTATTTTCTTTTCTGTACACAAGGTGGCGCCAGAGAAACGTGGAAAACTGACAAATAGTTGGACGACCGTGACTGTTTCATTGGTTTCTCTCCTAAAAATCACGTTAATTCGAGGTTTTGTTTTGTTTGGCGGAGTTTATTGTTTTCTGGAAGATGATAAGATGGTGCACAGAAGCACACTCACAATGTTACATGATTAACCTGATGTCACACTTAATACTATAATGCTGAAATTTATAATGAAACTGAAAAGTTCTCAAAGTTATAAGCTCTCTAAGAACTAATTGAGGACAAAAGGGGAAAGAAAAGTTCATTCAAACGCTCTTGTTATCAAACTTTCATTTACATATATGAAAAATACATGAAAACTTGATTTATTTCTATTTGAATGTACTAAAATATTTATTTGTTTGTTTGTTTATTTTTCTATTTACATATATTTGAATTACAACGTGGACAACAAACGCTTCAAAACAAATGAACACGCAGATAAATAAAATAAGATAAAACACAAAAAGAGAAAGAAATACAACAAACAAAAACACAAATATAGATGCAAACACTAAAGAACAATTACCATGGTAATAATTCAGCATTCATTTAACATTTATTTTTGGGATTATAAGAGGAAATGATAAGACGAAGCAAATTCATATTACTATAGTTTTATGTATTTGAAAAAAAATCTCTAATTTATTCATTTTTATTGCGTTATTTTTACTTATTTTTTCCTGTTGCTTTTGTTTTTCCTTGAAGGGCCAAGTTGTCAGTCAACTGGCTTTGGGCCTTCCTGGCCAGGCTGAGGAGTCAGTTCCTGCAGACTTAAATCCTGCAGATGCAAAAAAGAACAGGGAAAAGAATGAGAGAAAAATAAATGGATAAAAATATATTATAGAAAAAATAAATAAAACATTCTCAAGAGTAATATATAGAAAGTAATTTATATTTATATTTTCATATGTGCAATACTGACCTAACAATATGGTTATTTGTGCAATAATTCACCTGTTTAAATCTGGCAATTAATTAAAAAGTGCAATACACTCGTTACACTGGCATCATTACAGCATATATTTATTCATACTGTGCATTTAGACCAACTTGCATCCTAAGACACTTGTGTATATGTATATATTGTATTTTGGTTTTTTTACATATTTTTATTTATACAAATCTTATCTATTATTTCTATTCTTTCTATATTGTTGCATATAGTAGTAATGCACTTTTTTTTTTTTTACATACCTCCGATTTGTATTTCCATTCTTATATTTTCCATATGATTATACACCTCTTGAAAGTCTTGAATAGGAGCAACTGCAACACAACAATTTAGTAACATTTTTTTTTAAGTAATAAAAAAGTATTTCTGATTCTGACCGATTCTGCTGTCTAAAAACACATACAGGAATAAATGAACAAAAAAAAAAAAGTGAAAACATGAAAACGCTGATAATTACACTTTATTTTGTTATTTGTCTTTATGTTTGTGTACAGGAAGGACAGCTGAAACACTGGACACAGACAATAATGCAATGCAATATTACTTTTCATTATTATTGTCACGTACAATATTATGGTTAATATCATACTTAATATCAAGTGCAATATTACTCTTCATTTTTCATCATGTAGGCTATAATATGACAAGTTCTATCTTGTCTTATTTATTTATTTATTTATTTATTTACTCATTCTTTTACAGATGTATTATTTTTTATGGCCCTCATATGAAGCAGTCCGTCCTGGTCTCGCCTCTCACAGGGAAATGTTTTGGTTGGCCATCTTGTTTTACACCACGTGGATTTTGTAAACAGTAGCAACAGCTAAAGTAATGGCGCTGACTTCACTGCTGTGTGTCTGTTGTAGTCTAAACTTCACTGCTGAATAGGAAGTCACTTTTTATCTTCTTGCCTTTCTTTATCGAGGCTGGTGGCTGCTGATGTCGGAGGATGTCTGTGAGGCTGCTGTCGGTGGATCCGTCAGACCGGGGTTCTCAGAGATGCAGGCTGGGTCCAGGCTCGATGTCGGCGCTGGGTGTGAGTCTGGGCTCCCCGCTGCTGGTGTCTGTCCCCGGGGGGAGCTGCCTGTGCACCGCCTGGCCCCGGCCTGACCTGGCTGAGGGCTTCCTGCAGATGGACCTGAAGTGCTGCTCTCCCGGTCTGATGATCTCTCCCCCTCCCGCACACCTCAAACTGGACCCTGATCAGCTGACACCGGTCCCCTGCCCCAAACTGAAGGGTGTGAAGATCACCGTGGTGGTCCAGAGTGTTGAGTTTAAGAAACACACACCTGCTCGTCTGGTTCATGAGCTGGTGAAAGACATGCTGAGAGGTGTTTATGTCCACGAGAAGCATGTGATCAACCTGGAGGACTTTGATACAGAGATCAGATATGTTGTTATTGAAAGCCTCAATCCAGATTCTACCTCTGCTGGTCTGATCACCTCAAAAACTGGTGTGGAGATCTTGAACATCCAGACTGTCCGGCACTACAGGAGTCAGCTGCAGGACCAGCACACAGTCCCACTGGGAGGTCTGCAGGAGGTCAGCATGTCTTCACTGCACGCTCCTAGAAATAAGGGTTCCAAAAATGGTTCTACTCAAACTGATTTGCCTCTGAAGAACCCGCTTTTAAAAACGGGCTTGTTAAGGGCTCTTTGTAAGGCTACGGGTTTCATTTAAGAACCCTTTTCATCCAAAGAACCCTTTTTAGAAGTCAGAGTTCCTTCGAAGATCGTTGAAATCCTTGAAGAACTCTTTCAGTCAGGGGTTCTTTGTACCATAAAATAAAAGGGTTCTCGGTAGAAATTGCAAGGTGGGTTTAGATAAAAGCCTTGGAATCTTAAAAGGTTCTCAGCAGAACCCTCTTGGTTGGTTCTAGATAAAACCTTTGGAATATGAAAAGGCTCTCGGTAGAATACCCTGGGTGGGTTCTAGATAAAACCCTTCAAATATAAAAAGGTTCTCAATAGAACCTTATTGGTGGGTTCTAGATAAAATCCTTGGAATCTAACGAGGGTTCTCATTTGAACACCCTGGGTGGGTTCTAGATAAAACCCTTAGAATCTTAAAAGGTTCTTGGCAGAACCCTCTTGGCGGGTTCTAGATAAAACTCTGGAATATAGAAGAGTTCTCAATCGAACCCCCTGGGAAATGCTTGGAATCTTAAAAGGTTCTCCATAGAAGCCCCTGGGAAGGTTCTAGATAAAACCCTTGGAATCTTAAAAGGTTCTTGGCAGAACCCTCTTGGTAGGTTCTAGATAAAATCCTTAGAATATAAAAAGGTTCACGGTAGAACCCCCTGGGTGGGTTCCTGTTAGCATCTTTAGAAGGTGGAATGGCTCTGCATAGAACCCCCAGAGAGGGTTCTGGGTGTAACCATTCATCATAGAAGGGTTCTCTGTAGAACCTCTCATAGGGAGTTCTGGGTGAAACATTTCACATTTGGTTCTAGGTATAACCTGTTAGGTTGGGTTCTAGGTAGAACCCTCTGAAAGGGTTCCATGTGGAACTTTTATAAAGATTGAAACCAAAAAGGGTTCTCCTATGAGGACATGCCAAAGAACCCTTTCTCGTTCTAGTTGGCACCTAACAGCACTGTTGGTTCTCACCTACCGTGCGTTTCTACTGTGTGACACTTGTTGTTTTATTGTGTTCTAGGTGAGTTCCTCCCTGACAGAGATGCTGCAGCTTCCTCTGCTCTATCCGTCCACCCTGAGCTCTCTGGGGGTGTCCTGTCCCAGAGGTGTCCTCCTGGTGGGACCTCCAGGTGTGGGGAAGACGCTGCTGGTCCGCAGAGTGGTGAGGGAGGTGGGAGCCAGTCTGGTGGTGGTCAGAGGGCCTGAGGTACAATTGATTGACTGCTTTTTTAATGTACATACTAAAAATTTCAAACACTCATATTATCAAAATATTATTTACATATATATATGGAACGTATATGAAATATGTTTGTTATGTTTTTTTCTTCCTGTTTTTATTTATAAATTTGAATTACAACATGGAGATATTTTCAACAACAGTGGCATTGTAATGTACCAGACAGACCTAACTGAGCACTTAGGAACATTTTTAAAGATGAAAGATAAATAAAAACAATAAAATACAAAAAAGAAATAAATACAAGCAAATTAAATATATCAATATATAGGTAAACATTACATTAAATAGGGTGCAACTAATGATTATTTTCATTTTAAATTAATGTGCTGATTATTTTCTAGATCAACTGATAGCTCATTTGGTATATAGAACTTTAGAAAATGGTGGAAAATGTCCATTTTAGTGTCTCAGAGTCCAAGGTGATGTCTTTAAATGTCTTGTTTTGTTTTGTCGGTTCAAAACACAATGATATTCACTTTAATATAAAACAGAGAAAAGCAGGAAATCTCCATATTTGAGAGGCTGAGAAAAGTATTCACTCTCCTGCCCATCCTCAAAGCTGCTACGAGGAACCTGCACTGCTGACTGCTTATTTTGTGAAGTAATTTGTGCAGCATTTTGTGTATAAATGCAGCTCAGCGTTATGATATTATTAAAAGTACTCGTGAATGATTATTTCAGGTGGTGGGATCGCGGCCGGGTGAGAGTGAGGAGAAGTTGCGTGCTGTGTTTGAGCGCGCTCGCTCTGCAGCTGAAGAGGGTCCGTGCGTGCTGTTCTTAGATGAGTTGGACTCCCTGTGTCCGAGGAGAACCGGCTCGTCGGCACCAGAGAACCGCCTGGTCGCTCAGCTTCTCACACTGATGGACGGGATGAATCAGTCCGATCGCTTCCTCATCGTCGGAGCCACCAACCGGCCGGACAGCTTAGACCCAGCCCTGCGCAGGCCGGGGAGATTTGACAGAGAGGTTCGGAGGAGGATTAAATACATAAACCATACATACACGTAACGTAAATGTAAATAAATGTTTGAGGCCCTGAATTTGACTTCTTTCCTTCAGGTGATCATTGGAGCTCCGACCTCACAGCAGAGAAAAGACATCTTGTCTGTCCTGTGTGCGAGGATGCCTGTTTGTCCCAGCGTGGACATGACAGAGCTCGCGCAGAGAACCACAGGATACGTGGGAGCAGACCTCAGCGCTCTCTGCAGGGAGGCTGCCATGCACGCCATACGGGAGAACTCAAAGGTAAATACAGCAATCAAACAGCGTATCATATAAAACAAAACACTCATATTTTATTACCTCCAGGGAAACATCTGAGCTCCCTTCAGATTCACATGTAGTACTTCTTGTCAGGATATATCCAGATTGGAGTGCAGCCCCCACAGTCTCAAATGTGTCTCAAATGATTTGTGATCATATTTTTCTGCTTTACTGATAATTTATTGTACATGTGTGGAAACTTAAATTACAGAAGTAATAGTACAGAAGACTATAGGGCCAGGCTTAAGGGAGAAAAATGAACCTACAACCTACTTGTGGCATCTAACGCGTGGCACCACAGTTTAAATTACCAGCTGTTATGTCACACTTGATACCCTACAGGATTCTTCTTTTTAAAGAAGAAATCATCAAGATAATTGGAATAAAAAATAAAATAAATTAAGACCAATAACTGACCAGTAAAACTTAATAGAACATGAGAATTAAAAACGTTAAAAAACAAGAATAAAAAAGAGACAAAATAAAACATAAGATCAAAGAAAATGATAATTAAGACAATGGTTGACTAACAACTAATAATAAGAAGAAATGTAAGTTCAAACAGGACTCCCTGGGAGGCTGTTTTGTTACTGAGTTGGTTATCCTGGTAAAATAGTGTTGAAGAAGTAGATTTATGAATGTTTTTTGTGTTGTGTTGTGTTGTTCTTGTTGTCTGCAGGGTTCAGGAGAGCAGGTGGTGGGTATGAAACACTTCCAGGAGGCCCTGAAGTCGGTGCGTCCCTCCTGCCTGCGGAGCAGCCTGGGCAGGACGGAGCTGTCTCCGGTGACCTGGGAGCAGATAGGAGGTCTGGATGAGGTCAAACTCAAACTGAGACAGGTACATGAGTGAATTATACAACGTAAAAGAAGAGTTGTGGTCTGAGCTTGTTTATTGATGATTCCCGCCTTCTGCCTTCTCTTGTGTCTGAACATCACAGAGCATTGAGTGGCCGATGAGATACCCTGAGGCGTTTGTGCGTCTGGGCCTGTGTCGGCCTCGTGGCGTGCTGCTCTACGGACCTCCAGGATGTGCGAAGACGACGCTCGTCAGGGCTGCAGCCTCCTCGTCTCACTGTGCCTTCCTGTCTGTCAGTGGAGCTGACCTCTACTCTCCCTTCGTCGGAGACTCAGAGAAAGCTTTAGCACAGGTGCTTTTCTTTTCACCGTCTGTAATAAAAACACCTGTGACTGGCTGCTGTGTCTCTGTCTCACCCGTAAACACCTCCACCTGTCTGTCCACACGCAGCTGTTCCGTCAGGCCCGGGCCTGTGCTCCCTGTATCCTTTTCCTTGATGAGATTGACTCTCTGATTGGCTCACGGTCAAACAGTCAGACGAGTAACAGCGTGCAGACACGCCTCCTGTCTGTGCTCCTGAATGAGATGGATGGTGTCGGCCTGAGGACGCTGGAGAGGAGAGGGACGGAGAGGATCCTCCAGGCAGAGGGGGTGGAGGAGACTCACCCACAGGAGCAGGTCAGATATTATAGAAATGTGCCCACTCCTCCTACTTTCTCTTGCTCACCACAACATGTGATCATTGTTTAGTCACCGCGTTTTTGCTCTTCGACAGTTGGACTGCCAGGAAGTCTGCAACAAAGATGTGATGGTCGTAGCCGCCACAAACAGACCTGACTGCTTAGACAGTGCCCTCCTCAGACCGGGCAGGCTGGACCACATCATCTATGTCCCTCCACCCGACCAGCAGGTGAAGTATTTTTTCTCGAAGGCATGAAAAATGTAAAAAGTTGGAGTATAACAACAATCTTATGAGCAGATGTTTTTAGACATGATTTAAAGGGACAGTGCTGATTATTTGAAGTGGGGTTATGTGAAGTACTTATCCATAGTCCTATAATCCTATAATTAGTGCTGGGTATCAGTGCTCAATACGTTTAAGGTATCAATTGAAATAACCCAGTCCCAAGTCGTATTGAAACTTCTCCAGTCAAACGATACCTGCCTTCAGTCCTCTTAGTACTCAGATTTAGAAAAAAAAAAGACTATTTGTATGGTTTGTTCTGTCTTGCAGCCAATCACCACAACCGTTCCTCATTAAGAAGAACCTTCAAAAAAAGCTATCAAATGAAATTGATATTGGTATCACTTTAAAGATACTGGTATTAGTACTGGTGTTGTATTTTTTTAAATGATACCCAGCCCTACCGACAACAGATCATAAGACTCCGGTTTAGAGAAGCAGCAGGAACACCAGTGTAGGTTCCCTGTTGTAAAAAGGCTGTCTGACAGTAAGGTGAAGCGGTGAAAATACTCTTAATATAATGTACACTTAAAGTGATGAGCCCTTTTTAATGGGCTAAAATGTTTTGTTGTTGACCCTCTCCGCAGCAATACATAGTTTAGCTTTGCAGTGCTGGTATCTCATACAAGCCCACTTCAAAAAAGTTTGAATTATCCCTCTAAAATATGATCATGCCATTTTGTATCAGTGTATCTTTAACTAACTAACTTTTAACCAGCTTTTTATGTGTAATTCTTTGTGTCCAGGCTCGTCTTTGCATCCTGAAGGTGTGTACACAGTCGATGCCCGTGGATGCCGATGTGTGTCTGGAGGAGCTGTCTGCAAAGACCGAGCATTACTCCGGAGCTGACCTTGAAAATCTGTGCAAGGAGGTAAAGTTATGCACACGTTTGCAGTCTGACGATATCCTCTTACTGTCCTTCACCATGGTTCAAACAGAAATGCGTGAACAGACTTTTATGTTCTCTGCCTCTGCAGCCGGGAAGTACTTGCAGACGGATTAGCAGAAAGACAGACTGATCATCACAATTAGTGAATTTAACAAAATAGTGAAGGGTTTGGAGATAAATTGAATTGCTTCCTTAGCTAAACCTGCTTCTTACAGTCTTTCTTCTTACTCATGAGATTCTGTAAATTGATACTGTGTGTGTTTTTTATTAATGTGTGTGTTGTTTGAAACACCATATCGTCATTATGTGTTTTTAATGTTTAAATTTTGTAATCTCAACGGGACTTACCTGGTTAGATAACAGTTTAATAATCATAATAAAAATCCCAAAGGCCTTTTTTACCTATTTTCATACACCTGTCTATAAAACACCTAAATGTTGAACAGAAGACAAACAGAGTAGGAAGACCTGAGATATATTTTTGTTTTCCAGGCTGCTCTGATGGCCCTACAAGAGGAGAACATGGAGGCCTCTTCTATCAAACACTCATACTTCCTGCGCTCCCTCAGCAAAATGAGCCCCTCTCTCACTGCCCAGCAGATCCACACGTATCAAAAACCTCCCAGATGATGAACCACGTGCGACCATCTCCCCTGCATTGTGTTATTACACAAAAAATACTTTGAAATAAAATGAGTAAAACTTGACCTTTGGTGTCTGGTGTGTTTTTTTTCTTGACCTGATGTCTGAGATCTGTACGTTCACCAGCATTTAGCTTTCAGTTCTCAAATGTGGCCACAAGAGGGTGCTGCACACTCAGAAAATGTATTGATCATCAGCGATGGGGACCTGTTGACAAATTGGAATCCACTTTGAGTGCAGGAAGCTCGTCCGTCTACGTGCCTTTCACCTCGTACTACGTCTCCTCCAGCCTACATCAGCCGGGCTCACAGGATGCTGCGCTGAGAGACTTCAAGGACTTCGCAGCAACAACAGGTGAGATCTGTCACACACAGCTGCCTTTTAGAATGAATGATTTTAATTCTCTGAATCGACTCTGAGCAGCACTGAGTCTAAATATGATCATTTTCTCTTTAGGTGTTTGAAAATTTGGCAAAATGGTTGGATTTTTTCAAATGTTGAGGAAGAAAAAGGAGGTGAGCTGTTTTTTACCATGTTAAATGTGATTGTGTGATTGTGTTTTGTGAATATTGGATTTGTAGCATTATAACTGGATTTTAATATTATGATGCCCATTTAAAAGTATTTTTTTACGTGTGTGTTACAGCTGATCCCTCTGATAGGGTTCATGGCTTTTGCTGCAACAGGAGCAACCTCTGCTGCTGTCTACTTCCTATTTACTAAACCTGATGTTATGTGAGTGTCATGTATTTTTTATTTTGATCAAACTATATTCCACTTTATTGATTTTATAATATAAAGTGCTTTAAATTGCAAGTTTTTCCTATTTTCATACTTAAATCTGACTTTTATCAGCCTTTTGTGTGTAAGAAATGCTTAATAATGATTCATTCACTGTTTTTAGTTTGAATAAAACCAAAAACCCAGAACCATGGGAGAGAGTTGATCCATCAAAACCCCAAAAGGTAACATTTATAACCTTACATAACATTTTATAATGTTTAGATGGTTGTAATAAGTCTTTATACTCTTGTTGGCACTTAAATACGAGCAGAATCTTCTAGCCTGCAGCTTCGATCTGCTGAGTCACTGGAGGAAACGTTATCAAATTAGTACCAGCCTGCTGTGACATCACAGTAATGATGAATGTTTATGTTGGGACACGCCACCCTGCAGCCACTCATGCCCCTTTAAGTTAACTTGAGCAAAGAGGTTAAGTGAAGCCTAATTTTTTTTTTTTTTTCTGGTGTTTCTGTGCAGCTTATCACCATCAATCAGCAGTGGAAACCAGTGGAGGAGCTGCAGATGGTGAAGAGTCTCACCAAGTAGAAAAAAAAACAAAGGCTGGTTTCTGCTAGAAAAGATCCACGGTGTGACTCCCCTGCCTGCCCCCCATCAGTCTAACAGAATCCTTTCTGCACAAACTAGGATGCTTTGACACTCAGTGTGCGGAAATGCTTCTGCTCCACTGGTGGGGGTTCACCCTGCTCGAGGACGTCCACCCACAGCAGTTGAAAAACATGGTGACAGATGCACCATCATACTGACGTGACATCTAAAAACTAACCTGCTCTGGGTTTCTGTGATTACTGCTGGACAGGTTTATTTATGTTGAGGGAAGCTGGTGGTCACAGCAACCCACGTGCTCTTACAGTTGATGTAAATGTACGATAGATAGTGTCTGAATGTGAAAGACACAAAATGTAAGTAATGTGCTGTACAGTGTCAATAAATTATTACTGTGATCTCGTTCTTCCTTCTTGTTTTTATTATTCTCTTAAGTACAGAAAGTATAATTTATGCCGACATACACTTTTCTCTGTTACTGATATTCTTAGTCTGGTCTGTGTTACAGTGGTATTATTAATATCTCATCATTATGGAGGTTTTTAACGGCCTGAAACTAAGTACATAAGTAATCATATAACGAGGTGATTTAATTAATTAATAATTAATAATTATATCATTTATTGGCTAATAAATAAATAAATAGTTATATAATTAAAAAAAACAAAATTAAATGTGACATTAAATGTACAAGTGTTACATTTATTTGTGTATTTAATAATTTATATATTTGTATATTTATTAATTAATTAATTTACATAGTCTTTTATCCACGCACATTTATTTTTAGAAATTAATTTATATATATAGTGTCATTTATCCATAGTGTAACTTATTGCAGTGAAATAAATAAACAAACATATTTATGCAGAAATATATGTTTTTATATGTTTAAACTTTAGCTATATCTCCTCATTCAGAGGGGTTTTAAAGCCTGGAATTCAATGTATAAATATATTTTAAAAATCATAAAATTAAATGCTTGAATGAATAAATATCTAATTCTATAATAAAATGCTTAAATTCATGTATATAATTTAATGCTTAATAAAAAAAATAATGAATAAAATGGTAAATAAATAAATAAATAAATGATAATGTAATTTATTGCTCAATTATCACCACTAATAAATAGATAACAAATTAAATTAGACTTTAAATATAATAATGTTTTATTTATTTATTCATATATAAACAGTATATATCGTCTGTGTAGCCAAACCCTGGTATACTGAAGCTCACTGCTCTGTGCCACAGACCTCCACTGTTCTTCTTCACAGCAGCCATCTTGACTCGTCACGGCAGGAAAAGCACATTTGTTACTAATTTACTAAATGAAAACGATGGGCTCATCGTATTCAGGTGTGACAGTGAACCAACATTCACTGTAGACGGCAGCGTATTGACTTGATGTAGGTAAACACAGGCGGTTCTGTTATATTCAGGTCAAACAGGGTCAGGCTGCTGCTTTCTGTGCATGTTGCTGAACTAAATGGAACTGAAACTTAATAAGGCCTGTGTTTCTTTGCACCATTACTTCAAATCATAATGGCTGCTGTGAAAACTGTTTACACCAAAACCTTGAAAGTAAATCAGCTACGTGCAATTCAGCCATCATTGATCATCTGTGAAAAAGGTCCATTGTTTTTTTGTTTTGTTTTGTTTTTGAATCGATCCCACCTGCACTGATGCCTACAGGAGCACCAAATGTGTCAGTTCAACATTAGGTGTCAATCAGTCCAGCTTTGAAAATAGTCCCCAACAAATGCACTATTTACTCCTCTTTGACTAACACTTGCTAAAAACTACAATCCCCAACTTTTTTAGAAAATTACTGGGCCTTTTTTGGGGGGGGGGAATGAAACTATGTATGTGTGATCTGTTTTTAAAGGAGCAGTTCGACATTTTGGGAACCATGCATATTTGTTTTCTTGCTGAAAGTCAGGTGACAAGATCTAAGGTAAATATGAAGCTACCACCAGCAATCAGTTAGCTTAGCATTAGCTGACTAATTAGCTCTTTATATCTTGTTTGTTTAATGTGTACAAAAACTGTAAAGTTTAAAGGTCAATTATTGTGCTTGGCCAAGAATTAGTCCTGTACACAACTGCCTGTAAAACCACAACTTGTCTTTTTTTTAAAATCCTTTTTGTAAAGATGAACAAGATGTAACATTAGTGCCCTTTAGAACTGCTGGTTGGATTTCTTCCACTTCCAGTTTTTATGCTAAGCTAAGCTAAGCTAAATTAAGCTAAGCTAACTGACAGCTGGCTCCAGCATCAGGCCTGTTTAGCATGCAAACATGACGGGGGTATTGATCTTCTCACTTTCCTCTCAGAGAAAACGTCAATAAGAGCATTTCCCACATTATTGAATTATTCCTGTAAAGATTTATGGTTTCAATAGAAAACAAATGGGCTTGTGGTTGAGACTGGTGAAGTCTTAATATATTAGAACTGTGTTGAGAAACAGACTAACGGCATATAACAGCAATGTAGTGACTTTTCTACATCAAGCAGTCCAAGTAAAACAGGCCAGCTGGCCAACATGCACAACACTGTTTCTCTGGAAAAGGAACGCCTAAATGGAATGCAGCCATAATTATTGTTCATCCACTTGCTTTTTCTTGCAAGTCAAAATGTGTGTCATGAAAAAGGTCTGATGCTTCAAGTGTTGATGTTTAATTGACAAAACAGTCAATATCAATCAAAACAATTTGCTTTTTAGCACCTTTTACTATCTTATCATTTTATTAATATATTGTCATTTTTATGCTGCTAGACTTTAGTATTTTTATTACTTAATTTATCTTGCTTTGTATGTTTTTATACATTTAATTTTATACATTTATGTACATATAGTGTAATTTATCCATAATATGATTTGTTGCAGTGAAATAAATAAACATAAACATATTTATGCAGAAATATATCTTTTTATGTGTTTTGACTGATATTTTTAGTCTGGTCTGTGTTATGGAGGTAATAGTTATATCTCTTCATTACGAGGGGTTTTAAAGCCCGGAATTCAATGTATAAACATATAAATAATCATATTATTAAATGCTTAAATGAATAATATATAATTATATGATAAAAATATTTAAATTAATGAATAAACAATTACGCTATATAATTTAATGCTTAATTTAAAAAAATACAGGATTAAATGCTAAATAAATAAATAAATGATAAAGTAATTTATTGCTCAATTGTCACCACAAATAAAATTAAATGAGCCATTAAATATAGTAATGTTTTATTTATTTATTCATATATGTACATATGTGTATATATACAGCAATGTAAATAGCAATGTAGTGACTTTTCTACCTTCTACACACCGTTAAGTCGTGTTTATATCCAGTAAATGCATCATTAAATAGATTTTTGTCCTCAGTAACTTATAACAGCAATGTAGTGACTTTTCTACATCAAGCAGTCCAAGTAAAACAGGCCAGCTGGCCAACATGCACAACACTGTTTCTCTGGAAAAGGAACGCCTAAATGGAATGCAGCCATAATTATTGTTCATCCACTTGCTTTTTCCTGCAAGTCAAAATGTGTGTCATGAAAAAGGTCTGATGCTTCAAGTGTTGATTCTAATTGACAAAACAATCAATATCAATCAAAACAATAGATACATTTTTGCTTTTTATCACCTTTTTCTATCTTATCATTTTATTAATATTTGTCATTTTTATGCTGCTAGACTTTAGTATTTTTATTACTTAATTTATCTTGCTTTGTATGTTTTTATACATTTAATTTTATACATTTATGTACATATAGTGTCATTTATCCATAGTATGATTTGTTGCAGTGAAATAAATAAACATAAACATATTTATGCAGAAATATATCTTTTTATGTGTTTTGACTGATATTTTTAGTCTGGTCTGTGTTATGGAGGTAATAGTTATATCTCTTCATTACGAGGGGTTTTAAAGCCCGGAATTCAATGTATAAACATATAAATAATCATATTATTAAATGCTTAAATGAATAATATATAATTATATGATAAAAAATATTTAAATTAATGAATAAACAATTACGCTATATAATTTAATCCTTAATTAAAAAAAATACAGGATAAAATGCTAAATAAATAAATGATATAAGTAATTTATTGCTCAATTGTCACCACAAATAAAATTAAATGAACCATTAAATATAGTAATGTTTTATTTATTTATTCATATATGTACATATGTGTATATATACAGCAATGTAAGTTGCAATGTAGTAACTTTTCTACATTCTACACACCGTTAAGTCGTGTTTATATCCAGTAAATGCATCATTAAATAGATTTTTGTCCTCAGTAACTTATAACAGCAATGTAGTGACTTTTCTACATTAAGCAGTCCAAGTAAAACAGGCCAGCTGGCCAACATGCACAACACTGTTTCTCTGGAAAAGGAACGCCTAAATGGAATGCAGCCATAATTATTGTTCATCCACTTGCTTTTTCCTGCAAGTCAAAATGTGTGTCATGAAAAAGGTCTGATGCTTCAAGTGTTGATGTTTAATTGACAAAACAATCAATGTCAATGAAAACAATAGATACATTTTTGCTTTTTATCACCTTTTTCTATCTTATCATTTTATTAATATATTGTCATTTATCATTTTTATGCTGCTAGCCTTTAGTTTTTTTATTACCTAATTTATCTTGATTCGATTGTCTTATTAAAAACATTGTAGCACCTATTTTTCATCTATTATTGATTGGCTGATTCACTGATTCAATTTATTTGATGATTAAAAATACTAGACTATCTCTGTACAGCAGGAGTAATCATGAGGGAGTAAAACACAATAAAGCCTAAAAGGCTCATTTTCCTCAGACAAACTGGGATTATTTTTGTCAGCTGTTGTTTACGAGGTCCAGAATGAAGGTGAAACTCCATCAAGTAAAACTTTGCCTCTTGATTCTTTAATCTCCACATTTTATTGAAGAGGCGCAGTCAAAAGTTGTTTGAATGTTGTTTGCAGACAAGAAAGTGGGGAGACGTTGCCATCCAGGACAGCAATAAAGTAATTACTGCAGATGGAGCAATCGCCAAATGCACTCATCTGCTCAGTTTATGGCTGCGTGGGCATTCAGAGCTCCCATTATGTTTCACAATCAGAGACAATCCTTTTAATGTCCATCTCGTATCTCAGAAAAGACAAAAACATCCCTCCCTCCTGCAGCGTCTGAACGTGGCTCTGGACCGTTGGCTGCACCGTGAAACTGAAAGGATTTCTTCTGAATTATTTAACAAAAGCCAGGGGGTGTGAAGGCAGAGAGGGAGAGGCCTGGGCATTGTTTCCTGATCTGTTTGAGTTGATTTTTTTTTTTTACCAGGAAACATTTTCATATCTGGTTTAACTACATGCTTGCTGACTTGTTCTTGAATATGTCAGCGAGGGTGTTTGCTTCCTTCCTCTTTTCTGATAAGATTCCCTCCTTCATGTTTTTCTCTTACTTTAAATGCAACATAGTAGAGTTTTTTAAAAATTTTTATTCGGTTTTGTTTTACATTTTGTCATGTTCTGTTTTTAATTTTTATTTTCAGTTCATTCTAGTTCTAGTAAGTTAGTTTTTTTCTCATTTTAGTTTAGTGTTTACTGTTTCAAAATGTTTAGTTTCAGTAAAGGTTCATGCATATATGTATCCCAGTCACATTTAATTGCTTTAGAGAACATAAACAGGAGGTACTATGGTACTTTTTATGTCTGCAGATCATTATCAGTGTGTCATCAGATACACAGTAAGAGTGAGGAGAGGTGCACGCTACAGTGAGAACATAATTTCACCTATTAGGCAGAGTGCAACTGAAAGGTTATTTAGGGAAACAATGACAAAAGAGGAAGGACACAGACTGTGTTGTCGGTGTGTGTACGTGACTGGGTCACACACATCATGACACCACAGGCCATGTGACCTGCAACTTACAGCTCATACAGAGCCTGAAAAGTGAGAGATGGAATTTCCCATATGTCACAATCCGTGGTGCAGTTCAATGCTACAACTATTAAGACTTTCAAAAAGTGATCTCTTGACCTGTGACAAAATATGCCTGTTGTTCCTTTGGTGTAGTTTAATGTGACTGGTTCGGACACTGGTAACCGAGAGGGATCATTGCTGCAGTTTATTGTGCTCTAAAGTCAGATGGATGCTGTAAACGGTTGGCTCTCCTGCTGTAATACAAACAGAGGAGTTGCCTGCTTTTGGGTCAGTGGCTTTGTGTGAACGCAGCCGTTACCTGGAAACAGAGACACTCCCAGTTTACTCACAGTGATAACAAACCTTTGACAGGTCTACATTTTGAATATAAATCTTGTTCTGCAAGATATAATCTGCAACATGTTCCCCCCCAAAAAAACAATCTGTAGACTCATATAAACACGATCTCTTTCAATCATCACTTATAACCGACTAGAAGTGTGTGGCGTCTGTATCTGCAGCCCCTCTGCCCGCATTTCCTTTTTTTCTCGTTGTTTTGCTGTACTCAGGATGTTTCACCAAACCCAGAAAAGCTGGCATCTGATGTCCTGATTTGTTAATGAACAGCTCGGACAAATCCTCTACCTTTGCGTAGTTAATGTTTTAAAGCAAGAAAAAATTGCCACCCTGAAAAAATGTCCAAGAGGAAATGTGTACCATGTACTGAATTAAGTATTATGTGAATTTAAAACTGTTCTATGCCTGAAGTCAAACATGGTGCCTGAGAACTTTAAACCCTGATTTCTATTCATGCCTCTTGACTTGTTTTTATTTACATTTTTCTTGCATGTTTGTGTTCTGCAGCAACATACCAAAGCAAATTCCTTCTGTGTGAAAACCTGCTTGGAAATGAAACCTGACTCTGATTGACCCTAAAGAAAGAAAGAAAGAAAGAAAGGGTGTTTTGGACAGAAATGTGTGTTTTACACTGCTGTTCAGCATGCATGCACATTAATTTAAAGGATTAAAAGTGGCAAATACGGGCGTGTGACTCAAACTATATATATATGCTTGTTATCTTATCAAACTGATGCTGTCATGAAAAGAATTTCCCAGTTATTGTAGAGGTACGCCACCCGCTGTTGAAAAGTGGCAGCAATATACACACAGATGGCTCAAATATCTACAACAGTGAAATTAACCATCCAGATTTCGGGGGAAGCTTTCACAGCCTTCATGCAGCTTTTTAAGTAGTAAAATTCAAACTCTAAACCTAATCCAAAACTTAATTAACTCTCAAAGCTTTCATCATCTCATCTAAATTGTCACAGTTATCACTTTATTTTACCAGCTGCTCATATTACACACTTTGATTATACGTTTTGGTCACAGTTATTTAATGCTTGCTACTTTCCACAGTATGGGAAAAATGATAAATATTACAACGGGGTCTATTTTATTTAAAGTATTAAAATATTTTTGGTTTACATGAGTGATTGTATAGATGAAACACCAGATTATATTTAAAAAAAAAAATCAAATACTTTTTGGGGACTATAGTCAAAGGATGTAACGATACCAAAAACTCAAGGTACAATGTGATAAAAAGTCCACAATATGATATTCATCCTGATGTTAATAGACAAAGAAATATGACTTTTGTTAAGTAACAAATCGGGTGGGTACAGTGTTTTCTGTTCATATATAATTAGGATTTGTCAGTTACTGTTTGTAAACGCATCAGAAAGATAGTTGATTATTGAGTCTCATTCTCAGGACCTCAAACAGCAACATTTTGGGTTGGTTAAGTGTCCTGAGGACAATAAAATAATGAGAAAATAATAAGGTAGGGCAGAGAGGGCGGTGTCTCTGTGGATGCAGGCACCGCCACACACTTTTGGTGGGTTGTGGCCGACGATTGAGAGGGATTATTTTTATAGGAGTTCACTGTTTGGAAAAAAAAAAAACTGCATATTTTGCCTTTACGGTGCTTCTGGTTTCCCTCTTTAATAAAATAGAAAGAAGCCAGCCATGACCTCAGCATGTTCAAAAAACTGGCATGAACTGACTTTGGCAATGAATGCTTGGATCATGTCAATGCATCAGTCCTTCTACAAAATAAAAAAAAAAAATAAAAAAATAATTAACCATGTAATATGATAGCACTGAGGCATTTTTATCCCAATATCTGATATATTATTACATTCCTAGTATATCCAAATTCCAGCATATTCCTAATCCAAGCAAGTCCAGTTGCCTTTTATGAGTTTAAAGCATTTTTCAAACTTTCAGGAGTTTGTAAAACTCTGCTTTCGCTTGGATGAAACATGAAGCTGACCATAAAAAATGAGAAACTGGGAGACAAAAAAAGATTAAATACTTTATTAAAAACAAAAACAGTGATCCAGTTCCTGATTTCTCTTGATGATTAATATCAGAGACATGAAAAGGTTTACCTTAAACCTCCACAGAGCCTCCCAACACTTGACAGAGAAAACACTAATAACACCATTATTGGCACATTTTAACTCACACCTCCCTCCATGAAAAACACAGCAACTCTGAAATACTGAAGATTTCCCAAACCCGTCTGCATGTTTATACTGTCAGTTAACGATATGAAAAAAGAAGCGGAGTATCGAGTGTAAGGCTGAAACCATACCGAAGTTTGGAGCATTTATCCTCATTCAAAGTCAGTCACACTTTGATTGTCAGTTGCCCTGCTCGCCACAATTCATTAAGAGACATGCTAGAATAAAACATCAGTGTTAAAAGTGTCCGTCAGTACAGCCGACATAAACTGCTTTAACAGTATCTAAGGTTTTAAAAATCTGCCTAACAACAGACTTTGGCTGTAGAAGATTAACGATTAAGTGCATTTGATTTGACGCAAAGTGTACTAAAGGGATGAAGGTAAAGGCTTTTTGCCTCACGTATGCCACGGGTGAGGAGTACTGCTCATACACAGTGACCACAGTTATTATGAAATGACATGAGGTACCTTTTCATTTGCTGACATCCTTAGTAAAATAATAAAATCTTAGTATACAGTCCTCACACCTAGTAACAAAAAGTAAAATTTACACCTGATGACAAACATCAGTTGTGATAAATCAAAAACACTAAAATACAAAAAAAGTTACTTGTTGAATAGGCTTTAATGGTGAATTAAGAGCAGGTTTTTTTTGTTTTTTTTTTTGTCATTCTTCTCTGTTGAGACTTTAAGCATTCAAACTCCACCTCGAAAGCTTTGCGAGCGCAAGAGCACGAGGTCCCTGGAGGCTTGTAGTGATCCTTAAATTAGAAATGTGCATTGATTGTTGTTCCACTGTCTGTCCTTTGGCACCAGTTTCTTTCCACTTAGAGATGTATACTGTTTCTCCTGCTGCAACACCCAGGCCCTCTGTGAACTGCGTCCTCTGCTGTCTGGCTCCATGAAATGCACTGTGGAAGTTAATGTAAGCACAAGTCTGTCTTTAGGCGCTGGGCTGCTGGCAGTTTGCACAACTGCGTACCGGCCTCTGCCTGTGTGTCTGGACCTGCACTGTGCACCTGGTGAGACCGTAGGTGTGAAGCAGCAGGTGGCGAGCCTTTGCCTGGACGTCCTCCCAGTTGTGAGCACTAGATGGCGCTGTGAACACAAAAACACACGTGAATGAAGGCTGGTTTCCGACCTGGCCGCTACACCCTCCCCCTAGCCACTTGCACTCTGTTTGCGCATTTGCGTTGAGGGTCCGACTGAAGGTCGGATTTAGTTTTTTAGTCTACAAAACACTGCTGGAGTTTCACAGGAAACTTCAGTGGAAGTGAATAGTGACCAGTCTTCAAATGTAAAAAAACAACCCAAAAAAACTGCCTCCGTACCGCTCACCTGGTGCAATCCAAGTCTCCAAAAGCCCCGACATACCACGCATGCACCGTCACAAAATACACACCCAGTTCAGACAGTGTGCATGTGCATGTGAGCGCGGCTCCAAGCTGAGGAACTACAGACAGATTCAGGCTAAAAACATGGTGTAAATAACATTTTTCAAGTCAACTTGGCATGTCAGGGCTTCAGGAGACTTGGATTACAATAGATGAGCAGTATGGACGCATTTTATGTTTGTTTTTTTTGGTTGTTTTTTTTTTTTTTTTTTTTATGTTTGCAAACTGGTCACTACACACTTCAGTTATTTGGGAGATTCTGCAACGATATTTTCCTGTAAAATTCCAGCAGTGTTTACTGAATTTAAAAACTAAATCTGATCTTCGATCAGCCTAAGGGTGGGTAGAAAATGACTTGAATGAATTTTCTTTTTTGGGCCAACTATCCCTTTAAGTGTCATTCCAACCCAATTAGCCTTAATGGAGAGTGGGTTATAAAGACCTCCAACAGTCTGCATAGATGCAGGCTTATGAAGCACACTCTCTCAGGTGCAGCACCTCTGTTGTGTCCAGGATGGAGGAAACATCACATCAGTACAAAAGTTGGCTCCTTGCAGTTATTTCAAATGGATAAATAACAGTTGTCTTAGCTCAAAAAGAGATTAGATGGGACTATTTTTGCGCACACGACTGCAGTTGAAGTCACATTGTATTTTGAAATGAACATTTTGCTACTTTTTTTTATATATGTGGCTGCTGCTCTGGTGCACTTCTGTCTCTCCATCTTGACTCCTCCCTCTCCCACCTTGTGTCTGCTCTCACTGGCTGTAGCTCATTGCATGACTCCTCGACATGACGAAATAGAAAACCTGCTTGATATCTTTTGGGCATCTGTGATGCAGACTTAGCGAGCTCTCAGATAGCATCTTTGAACAGTTCACACATAGCAATCAAGCACAGATCTAAAGACGGTTTGCCTCTGATCTGGGGTCAGTCATCTCCAAAAATTGTCAGCGAGTTGAATATTAGGTCTAAGATCCTGCCAACTCAGCATGAATGAGACAACTTACAGAATGTCCCAATAGACTTTTTCCCAGCAGACATTTTGACATGTCATGACAGGAAAAACACAGGTGTTATTAATCAAATTAATTAAATCAAATTAACAAATGCATTTCATGTAGGGGAGGCATTTTCAGCTTACTCAGTGGAACGAATGAACAGAGTCATCGTTAATGTCATGAGTTACACCTGTGCTTTCCTGCTATGAAATCAAAATGTCTACTGGGAAAAAAGTCTTTTCCCTTTGACATACAGTTTTTTTGCTAGTTAGTATGAATAAAAGTAACCATTTTATACTAACAGGAAATTACACGACCACCAATTCATGTCAAACAGCGACCGTAGAAAGTGGCTGCCAATTAGGCCCTGTTTCACCCAGCATTAACGTGTCTGGAGTGATCTGATCAAAAGTGGACAGCTCTAAGTACAGGCATGAATTCACCAAAGACACGCTGTGGACGCATTGAGAGCTGAACGCTCAGATCTGGGCCGCGTGTGGCCGCCTTCTTTCAGCAGCGCGCACACAAATGTGTCCCGGGCCACACCGAAAGACTGCCTACTTAACTGACGTCCTGTAAGTCTTAACAAAACATGCTGCTGTCTGATTTACATTTGATTTGCTGTAATTCAAATTACGTGGTCGGGTTCTCTCAACTGTCCAGATAAGCAGCAAATGTTAGTGAACACACAACATGTTGCTGTTAAGAGTGGGCAGGAGACTTTTAGAACTGACACTGTTCACTTTCTCTCACTCTGACATTAACACCTTTCTTTGTCATCTGTGTCGTGGACACATCAGATTTCTACGCAGTCAGATAAAGTGAAAGTGCATCCTGCTCATAGTTAAGTTATAAAATCCCAGCGCACCGCGGAGCGTCTCTCCAGCCGATTATAGGGGAGTTAACTGTGGCTCTGAACTGGTAAAAAGGAACGAATAGTTTCATTTTCATATTGAACAACCAGTGGGCAGTAATGGACACTCCACTGACAAAACAGCTCTACTGTTTATTTGCATACGCCTACAGAGCGGGTAAGTGAGATCAGATTACAAGTGGTGACTCGAGCCACATGTGGAGACACGTTCTAAAGTCAGGTGAGAGCTCACAGACTTACAGCTGTCCACTTGTGATTGGATCATTTAAAATGCATGTTAAAACCAGGTGTAAACGGGACCTAAACGTCACAAGACATCAAAATGTTTTTGTTTTTTCTGATGTTCACAAAGCTGTTTAACCATCTTTGTGCATAATATTGTGGAGAATAGTGTCCATCAACAGCACACTCACACATGCCAAAGAAATCCCACATGTTTAATATGTTTAGTGAGTGTTTTTTTTTTTTTTTTTACCCTCTTGAGTATACGTCATTATCCAAAACCTTCTTAGATTTAACTGTGTAGTAAATAAATGAGGTAGAAGCTCAGGGTCATTGCTGCTGCTGTTACTTTTGTTTCCTGCGGGTGGTGCAAATGGCGTGTGTAGAACTGCTTCAACAATGATCAAACAGCGCCCTCTTGTGGAGAATATGGGGCCTACTGAACATGGATACGAGTAAGTTCAAAGCCATTTCAGTGAGGTAGTTCACAGCTCAATACAGGTAGAAGCTCAGATGCAAAAAACAGGGACCAACACGTGCTACACACCACATTTCTACAGTGTCTTCAGTAAAGTTCTTGACTTTCTGTCGTCAATCTCCACATACAGTAATAATACTGTGGGTTTTTTTTCATGAACATGCATGGAGCCAAAGGATGAGAGCCAAGGGAAAAACTGACAAGTTTCTTGAGCGATGAAAGGCAAAAACATTCAGTTTTTTGATTAAATAAAAACTGGATACTGGAATGGATACTGGAACGTACTACATTTGGCAGAAACAAGTCTGAGAACATCATCCATCGAACATTATCTCTACCGTGAAGGCTGAAGGTGGCAGCATCTTTAAAACAAAGATTAAATCCAAATACGAGCAAATTCCAGAGCAGACCTTACTACGGAGGGACCTTAGACAAACATATTTGCTCTGACATGTCACTGATATTTATCAAGCTGCCAAATCAAAACTGGAAAGGCTCTAAAACAAATTCAAAGCCAAAAGCTGCTCAGCCAGAACACTGACATGTATTCCTCTGGGAAACTTTGGAAAGGTTTGAAGATAGATGTTCCTGGATGGTCTTTATGTGAGAAAATATTAAACAAATGACATGCCAGAATCTATCTACACGCACACCAAATCGGCAGAACCATATCCAACAGCACTTCCAGCTGCAGTCACTTCCAACAGTTTTTCTAAGTGTTGGCTCAGTAGTTTGAACATTTATTCAGTGACATTCCTGCATTAAATTAAAAAACATTCAAGTTAATATTAGGGGTGTCTCAAATACCATTTTTTGAGTCTTCAAAGCTTTTTATTTATTTTATTTACAACTTTATTTAACAGGAACCACATATAATAGGGATATAGCTAAAAGCTCATTTTTATCCCAAGTCCCTGGGTGGTGAGTATTACCCATGAATATTTGAAACTTTGTTCTTTGGTGTCTTAAAAATCAACTTGATAAGTGAGCACTGGGCAGCGCCATGTGTTTTTATGTGTGCAGGTTTTGAGACTAATTAAACGCCACAGAGGAGCACCATTTCTCACTCTTTATCAGTATTTTTTGGTGCCCCTGACACAATCTCTCCAAACAAACCCCACAAAGGGCATCTGATTGCTGATTTGGCTGTTGATTACCATCACAACAGTAGCAGCTTTGAAGCATTTGGGTCAGGCCTAGCAAATATACAATTCACTTTATTAAAGAAAAAACAATTAAATCCCTCTCTCTTATTTTGGCTGTCACTTTTTATTTGAAATTTAGAAAAAGTTAATATTCGAACTGTAATGACCTGTTAAAATTCAAAATTTAGTGTTTAAGCACAGCAGGCTCTTTGAAGTAGTTTGCCTTGAGGTCCAGCAGAGGGCGCTCAAAGCATTTATAATAAGACCTACTGCTTACCCTACTGCAGTGTTTCTCAATCCTGGTCCTCAGGCCCCCCTGCCCTGCATGTTTTAGATGTTTCCCTGCTACAACACATCTGATTCAAATGATCAGGTCATTATCAGGCTTCTGTGGAGGCTTGATGATGAGCTGATCATTTGAATCAGGTGTGTTGGAGCAGGGAAACACCTAAAACATGCAGGGCAGGGGGGCCTGAGGACCAGGATTGAGAAGCACTGCCCTACTGACTAAGCTTGTAATGTTATGTTGTCTGATATGAAAATGGAGGACACAAGTGAGCAAAGCTGCCCTGAGCTGACAATCACAACACCAAAGCATCTGAGATTCTGATTTGATTGATTGAAGACTGTGATGTTAGACAATAAAAAGTTAATAGTTTGAATACATTCAAATTCATTAATTTAACTGATTGTGTGTCATTACATATTTGTTTAAACTTGATACCTGTAAAAAGTGTCAGCCTTCATCCTTACTGTGTGTACTGATTCGTGTATGTATGTATGTAGCTACTCACTGAGCTGGAGATGCACTAATGCTGCAGTCTTGTCAGCCGTCAGCGCCCAGACATTCAGCTCGTCGACGGATTGGACGTCTTCCAGCTTCAGGAGATCCTCTTTGATTCGCCGGATATCCAGATGCCTGGGAACACCTGACACAGCAGGATGAGACACAGCAACATAATGCACCGACACCACTCTAAAACACTCAGCAACATCACCTGACAGGACTCTGACAGGGACCAAGACCAAAGACTTACCCTCCAGCACGATGACTATTGTGTCTCGTATGATGCGGAATGTGGTGAAGAGAACCAGAACAGAGAAGATGTAGGTACAGATGGGGTCTGCCAGCTTACACTCCGGCTGTGAAGTCAGAGAGTTACATCAGGTCAACAAAAGTTTTTTACATTTCTTGAAGCATATTTGTTATTACTATATAATTAATGTGTGCATTTGTCAAGCATTTATTCATGCTCAAATAATCCAGTAATGAAAGAATTTAGCTGCTTTAGAGGTTTTGAAATGTCTGTCATCATATTTTATATGAGGATTTATATAAAAATCCTCATATAAATGTTCGGCAGGGGTGCTGGAGCCTATCCCAGGTGACATTAGGCGAGACTTGGACAAGTCGCCAGTTCATAGCAGGGCTGACACACAGAGACAAACAACCGCTCACATTCACACCTACAAACAATTTAGAGTTACCAATAAATCTATTATGCTGCATGCCTTTGGACTGTGAGAGGAAGCCGGAGTACCCGGAGAGAACCCACGCAGACACGAGGAGAACATGCAAACTCTGCACAGAAAGGTCCTGCCCCTGCCACAAACTCCCCAGCCCTCCAGCCGGCTGGAGGATTTGAACTCAGAACCTTCTTGCTGTGAGGCGACAGTGCTTACCACTGCACCACTGTGCCACCCAATTAAATTTATATTTTTCAAATATATCTGGAGTTACTGGAAGTGTTTGGACAAGCTGGAAACAATCCTACACAGAAACCACTGGAAGCTAATTTTACAAAAAGGAGAATACTAATAATATTAGCGTAGCCTAATCTTTATTTGCAGCTGTGCCGAAATATGTGGTTTAAATAGAATGAATAGACATGCTGTGCAGCTTTCAAATGTTGATTTAGAATTTGAATGTCAGCTTCATGAAAATTCGAAGCTTCAAGCTACTTGGTGCAGCACCATTAGTTACTATGAACACTGCATGCATTTATTGAGCACCTGCTGAATGCTCAAATGATCTAAGATAAGATAAGAAGCTTTATTGTCATTGCAAGGGGTACAATGAAATTCCGTTGAGCAACATCTCTTGTAGCAGCTACAATCCTAATCCATACTGAAAGAATTGTTAAATTATATCAACTCAAAGAGATTTAACATTTCCTCGACAGTAGATCTATGAAGTAAAATCAAAAGTAAGCCACGTTAATTGCTCATAATGATGGCAAACAATTCTTTAAAAATGCAGGGTACCTTGAAGCGGACAATGTAGGCAGCTATGAGCACCCCGACACTCTGGAGCAGGTCTCCCAATGCGTGGATGAAGGCGGCTCTTACAGCCAGGCTGCCGTGCTGCCTCTGCTGGCCAGGCGCACCTGACTGTGTGGCAGCTGCAGAGCCGTGAGAGTGACCATGAGAGTGACCGTGGCCGTGAGAGTGGAGGTGACCACCTTGGTTTAACAAGAAACCCATTCTAGGACACAAGAAAACAAAGACAGAAGGATTTATATTAATTAACAATAGATAGATTTGTCCATCATTGTCCTACCGACTGTGGTCAAACATTAAACACAGAGGATTAGCAACTTAGAGCTATAAAATGCATTTTAGACAGTACTTTGGACTGACTGAACTCACAGGCATGCACCCACCATTTTCATTTTGCTGCACTGCAAAAACCTCACAGTTTTTCTAATTTACATGACATTTATATGCGAGTGTTTCACTTACATGAGGTTGACAGCCACCCCCACAGCTGCAGTGATGAGCATGACATCTCCGTCTATATCAAAGTCTTGGTGTACCGTCCTCTGAATGGCCTCATAGAGCAGTATGGCCGTCAGAATGTAGATGAGTAACACGCTGAGGACTGCCGATACCACCTCTAGGATGGGAAATCACAATCAGTTCAGACAGTCGGAGTTCAGACATTTTGTTATCCAAAGTGAGAAACAACACATGTACAAAAAACAAACAAACAAAAAAACAGAAGACAAAGACAAGAAGAACAGTACATTTAATATACAGAATACCATCAAACACAGAACATTCAGAAAATGCCATATTATATGTGCAAATTTAGCAGAGTTATTGCAGAGGGGATAAAGGAGTTCTTAGTCCTGAGGGGTTACAAACACATTATGAGGTCGGTGGTTTATGCAGTCTAATATGGAAAATGGAAAATTCATCATAATTGCATTTACACAACAATAAAAATAGAAGCTGTGAGGAAAACCTGATTTAAACAGGTAGGTTAAGATGGCAAGAATGTGCCTAAATACCTGGGGAGCTTAGCTTAACAGTATGGGGCAAAAAGTGCTTATAAATACCTGCTAGAGTAGGAAACAATATTAAACTAGTGGCCGGTATAAAAAGGATCTGATCTAACTATTTGAATTCTCCAGTCTATTAAAATATAATAATTACTATCCATGCTTTAAGGCATTATACTTCCTCTATTGATATAGAATAAAATTTGTTTGATTGCTTGTGTAGCCTGAAGCTATATGGAGCTGTATCCCAGTCTCTAAGCTACATGCTGTTTGTGGTCAAATATATATTGATTTATGGCTCCAACCAGGGTTGAGTTTGAATCCTGTCCTGTTTTCCATTTATATGAATGTCTTTTTCATCTGGGGCTGTCTATTTAAGTCGACCATAGGGCTGGGCAATACATCAATATTATAGTGATATCTTCTATGCTTCTACATGATATTGAAATCTTGATATCAGAATAGATATCATCTTAGATTGTGGATATTTTTATATTGTGATTTGTCATAAGTGTGGTCATTTCCTGGTTTTAAAGGCTGCATTGCAGTGAAATGATGCAATTTTCTAAACTTGACAGAGTGGGCTATTTTTTTTTTTTTTTTTTTTTTAATCAAAGGTTATTTTTGGGGGGCTTTTTGCATTTATTTGACATGACAGCTGAACGCTCTACCAACTGAGCTACAGGGCCACTCTTTGGTCTAGCTGCTCTACTGTTTGCCTTTACACACTTAGTCATTAGATCCACATGGCTGATGATGACTGCTGTCAAAATTCTCATTGTGTTAATATTTTGTGAAAGCACCAGTCAAATCAATCATTCCTACAATATCATCGCAATATTGATATCTAGGTGTTTGGAAAAAATATCATGATATTTCATTTTGTATATTTTGCCCAGGTCTACCGGTAGTGTTTTTCCATTATATCTGATTTTTTTGGATTAATATTACAGCTGCATTAATGTGTATGTTGCATTTTATTGCTGTAGACATTTAAGGTTGAGTCCTTTAAGAAAATAAAACAAAATTCATGCTATTCTCTAGCCCCGCAGATATAGATTACAATAATTTACAAAGCATATCTCTACTCTGCCCAGCTTTAATACTGAAAGGGACACACAGTGAAAATATTTCAGCATCTGGGAAATGACAGGAAATTACATTATGTTTAAATACAGTGTCGCATAGAAAAACCCGATGGTAAACAACAACAGGAGCTTTTACAGAGATAGAAGAAGTGGCATGTAGAGGGAGAACAGTTTCCCTCTCAGTTCCTGTATTACAGGGACGTCACCTCTATTCTGAGGCCTCTTGTTTTTTCCATTAACCATATCATTCCTCTGATCATGACTGGTGACAATTACAACACTCACCACTGCATGTCATATGACAAAGTTGGCTGGCCGCAGGCATTTATTCATTTATTCATCTACGAAGCCTTTTTTGGACAGGGGCCATCTTATACCTTATCTTCACTCTCACACATACTAAACCTCCTGCACTAACTGGTGTATGTTTCACAAATCATGTGCCAGGTCCGATCTTGCAAAGACAGCTTTTAGTGCAGACTGTTCGTGCAGCAGCCTCATGAAATAATCTGCATTTTCATCTAAAAATTAAAACAAATCTCTGTAATTTCAAGACTGTTCCCAATACCTGTTCTCCACAGTACCTGGCTGTGACCGCTTTAATCGAGCCAATATTTTGTTTACGTCTATTGTTATGTTCTATTCATGACTTTGTCAGTTCAAGTTATGTGTATGTTTTCAATGAAACTGTTCTGCTCTGTGTGAATAATAGTAATTACATGGAACGTGTTTAACTTGCTTCAGGCACATGTGTGACAGTTAGCTTCTTACAGTGAAGCGTTGAAGGATCTAAATGCTGCAAAAAAATGCTTAACAGAGATGTTACCTGGGGCAGCAACTAACATTTCTTTTCAGTGTCAATTATTTTCTCGATTAATTGATTAGCTGTTTGGTCTATTTGGTGAAAAAGGTCAATCAGTGTTTCTTTACGCCCAAGATGACGTCCTCAAATGTCTTGTTTTGTCCACAACCCAACGGACAGAAGCCACAAAATCATCACATTTACAAAGCTGGAATCAGAGAATTTGTACTTTTTTGCTAAAAAAAAACTACTTAAGCAATCGATTCATCTATTTATCGTTGCTGTTCTACTTACAATCAATAAATACATAAATAAATCTTACTTTTTTTCTACATTTGAGTTTAACTAATTGGTGCAAATCTCCATGTGTGGTTGCAGACATTTGCAACAGTGTCGTGTTCAGTAATAAATGAGGAAAGGTACTAACTAAGCAATATTTCATAGACATCTGCAGCAAATAGATATAGGAAATCCAGACGCACAGTGGTGTTGTAGTGATAAATATTGGTATTGGTAACAATCAAAGAGGCTGTGGGGTCTAAATTTAACAGCTATTGTCAGAAATTTCAGTAATCTGCAGTATCCTATGTGGAATCTGATCTGTCTTGAGCTCTGCTGAACTCACACTTTCTTGTTTGGATATGATTCATCTGCATCACAACCACTTATGCCATATTTGTTTGCCTCACACAAGGCAGAAGGAGTGGAGAGAAAGAGGAAGTGGAAGGAAGAAGTGTGAAGGCCTCAGTCTGCAAACGGAGACTTACCGAGGCGGTGAAGTCCGAAGGTGAATCTTCTGGTGGGCGGCTTGGTGGAGAGCCACAGAGCCAGCAGAGAAAACAAAATTCCCACCACGTCTGCTAGCATGTGCACAGCATCAGTCATGATGGCTAAGCTGTTTGACACATAACCACCTGAAAGTAAAAAACAACATCAACAATTAAAGCTACATTTGCTGAGAATTATCTGAGCTATTTGTGCATGAACAGATACCGAGATACAAAGCACAAGTTTCGACAGGTGTGGCTCCATGCAGATATATATCAACAGCAAAATAAACGGTTTAGATGTCGAGGTATGATGTGCTGACAGATTGGAGCCACAGGTACATTTTAAGATTTTTTTTTTTGATAATTCACTCAGTAAACAATCATTTAAAACAGTGACATAACATAGTATATGATCTAATGTGCCCATAGGAGGATGAAATCTGATAAACAAAAGTAATGACCAGTCACACACACACGCTATCAGCAAAAACTTGCAGTCATTCCAGTCACCACGTTTTCATTAGAAAACAGGCTCACAGAGAAAACAAAGACACCTCTATCTCATGTGGGGAAGAACAGAAAATGTCAACCTAATGGTTTTCAAAATGGCCAGTTACATAACATGGTCGTGTTTGTGCCATCGTTTTCTTTTTGGTGGAACAATTTGTAACCAGGAAACGTATTACGCATTATTATCCTTTAAAGTAAAATATTAAAAACACTTTGTACTTAATAACGATAAATCAATAATCTCTAGGCGATGACTTAGCCAAAGCAAGTCAGCAGGGTTCCTGAAAGGTTGAGAAGATAGTTGGATATGAATTCAATCACATGGTCAGGTTTTTCCAACCAGACTGATAGAAACTGCAGCAGCTATGATCTTGATGTCGAGCTGGGAGGCACAGATAATGGCTTTGACAGTCTTTAACTCAAACCTCTACTACAGCCCTGAAACAAATACAAAGCTTACTATTTTTATTTTTGGTGTAGCCTGTGTCAGATAGGTAACAACTGTGTATTCGACTATAGTAAGTTCTGATGCGATAGTGTATGAATGTGTTTTATTGAACCCAAATTACCCCCAAAACTCTGATATGTCCTTAAGATTTGTCTCTCCACCATAATACAACAGAGAGATGGAAAGAATGTGATTTGTGGTGCTCAATGCATTGAAAAAGTACATGTAAAACAACACCCACAGTTGTTAAAAATACAACATTTCCTGTTTAAAATGGCACATCTGCTCCTTTTTCCTACAGTTTATTGTTTTATGGTGTTAGCGGAGGCAGCCTTTGTTTCAGAGTAGGTCGCCCGCCTCCGCTATCAAACACTGCAGGAAACCCTGATCTGCATCCATACTGACACACCACTGAGGGTATGTACTCCGTCAAGTATTGCATCAAGCCAAGTCAAGTCAAATTTTATTTATTTATCCCAAAATCACAAAACACAATTTGCCTCATGAGGCTTTACAATCTGCACAGTGTGTGACACCCTCTGTCCTAAGACCCATGATGCGGGTAAAGAGAAACTCCTCAAGAAATCCTTTAGTCAAGAAAAAAAATGTAAGAAACCCGAGGAAGAGCCACAGAGGAGAGATCATTCTCCAAGTATGGACAGGCATAATAAATTGTGAACTCATAATAATACAAAATAATAATCAACTATCTAAAAATGCATTATTCAATACCAAATTTCAATACCGAACGAGAAATTCATCAGTGTCAGTGAGCCATTAAGCATGCACCAAGCTTGTACCAGGTCTTTGAACAACTTCTTCCTTTAAAGTGAATAACTGTACCGCAATGTGTAATGTAATTTTCTTTTTGTTAAAATGGATTTGGTACAGAAATAAGTATCATTCAGAAACCGGTATCAAAGCCAAGCTATTGAAATCAGTGCCAGTATTGAATATCGAAAACAATATCCAGTATCTGGTCTCCTGGTTCTGAGCCTTATTCTGTTTTGATCTTATTCAGGATGAGTTACATGAGTAACCTGTTTGTTCATGTTCCTGTGCACATGATTCTAACAGTATCCAGGTTTCTGATCATCTGTGTGTAGAGCTATCTAGATCTCTCACCATCTCAGTCACTGTATTTTTTGCCAACAAAGAATGTTACATGCCACAGTATCCTGATTCCGATCAGAGTACTCCAGGTAGAATATCCAGGTTTCTAAAACCAGGATATGACATTTACATGCTCAAAACATAACCAGGATACTCCAAAAACCTGATCATAACCAGGATATTTGTGTGCATATTAACACACTCAATGATAAAATAATGTATTAAATAAAAAATATGCAATGTGAGGTATATTCTGCACATGCTTACCTATGATTTCGCCTGTCATGAAAAGGAAATACAGCAAGGCTGCAAGGATGAGCCTCTTCATCACCCTCTTGTGCTTAATCTTTTCCCTCTTCTTGGTGCAGTTGTCACAGGGGTCCATGTTCAGTCCTGGGCTGCCCAGGCTGGAGGAGGACTCAAGCAGGGAGTCATCATCATCCGCCACCACCAGCGTATTTACCGCCACTCCGTTGGACGGAGCTCCGGCAGAGTAGTCCGACATCTCTCCAGAGACCACCACCTTCAGCTTGTTGAATTTGGGGGTCTCATCCTCCACCAGCTCATCGGAGAAGTCAAAGGGTGCTGTGTCGCTCAGGTCCCAGTCGCTCCGCTCCCTCCTGAAGGCGGACCGCACCTTGCTCAAGAAGTTCCCACCTGACATGTTTAATTATTATGTGAGTAAGGTATATCCAGGTATGTTCTCTCTATAGGTTAACAATACTGTCCTCTGGAGTAATCATTCACATTTTTGTAGTGGGAAAGGTTGAAAACTTGAATTTTCCTGTTCCATTTTAGCACCTGGAGGAGAACAATGAAGGAAAGAGACATTTTTATAAAATTACTTCATTAATAAACATTAATATAATCAAACTGCAGAGATGTAATCAACATAATAGTATCCAAAGAGAAAGGACAGTGTATATTAGGACTGCACGATTTGATAAAAATGCGCTATTGCAATTATTTTTATTGAAATAGGCAATTGCGAGATGCCATAAGACTTGGAAATTATGATGCATTACAATTTTCATATTCACAGAAAAAAAAAACTATTAAAATTGTGATGATGTGATAATTGTTGAGGTCTGCACCAAAACAAACATGATTTCTTTCATCTGGAGTAGGTCATCTTTGCAGAACTACAGTACCTCATTAAAATGCTGTTTTCTCACATATTTTTTCCTTTTTCAGAAAACTGCAATTTGGCTCTGGTTCTGTGATTGCACTTGGTCAAACTGTGATTTTATTGCGAGTGATTGTGTGGCCCTAGTGCATATAAATGACATTAATTATACATAATCTTTTTTAACAAAAAATTATAGAGAAAAGAAGAGGTGAAAAAAAGCATATGTTATTTTTCACTCAAGAATTCAATGGACAGCTGGACAGTTTTGCTACTTTTTTTAGTGTGTATAAATTCACATAAAACTCTGGTGAATTTGGGGGTAGCAGTTGCCATCTTGCATTTATGAATGTGAAATTTACCATGCAGAATCAATAAATTAACAATTAAGTAAACTGTTTTTGTTTTGAGTTTTAAATAATTTACTTGAAGCACTTGAAAAAGTAATTCTATACGGACAATGCAGGAGCAAAAACAAAAAAAATGCCGTACACATTAGATTTATTTGACAGAGGATATTTTTCTTTGTTTTTTTTTTAATATTGCAATAAATATCGAATCGTGGACTTATTATCGTGATATTATGTGTTTTTGGTATTGTTACATCCCTCATGCTTAGTTTCACACAAATATAATCTTTCATTCCAGTCCAAACTGAATGGATACAATGGTAATCACTGCAAAATTTACATTAGCTTTCAATGCCTACAAATTTGTAGAGATTAAGACTTGTTGATTATAGCTATACTGCGAAGTAACTATTTAATCTTGTTGGTGATATGCTTATATGGTAACGTTAATGTATTCATATGCACTCTACAAAAAGGGGCAGAGCCGCCTCTTTTTCCTAAGGAAGCTCAGATCTCTAAACATCTGCAGTAAGATGCTGCAGATGTTCTATCAGTCTATTGTGGCAAGTGTTTTATTTTATGCTGCAGTCTGCTGGGGAGGAAATTTGGGAAAAAAGCAAGCAAGGAGGCTGGATAAGCTTGTGAAAAAGGCTGGCTCTGTGATCGGAGTAAGGATGGACTCTCTGGAGGAAGTTGTGGAGAGAGACACAATGAGGACGGTGGAGGCCATCCTAAACAACATGGATCATCCACTGCATAACACCTTGATGGACCAAAGAAATAATGGTGGTGGAAGGCTTCTCTCTCTTCGTTGTAGGACAGAGAGATACAGAAGATCTTTCATACCAACTGCCATCAGACTCTATAATTCTTATACAAATAGATGAGACTACAGACAAATGAATTTCCCCTTGGGGATCAATAAAGTATTTCGTATTCGTATTAATGGCCAAGCCCTTTGTCTTATGTTGTCCCCAAAATGTTGTTTATGTATATGTTTATTGCTGCACTTAGGATCAATAATGTCAAAAAGGGATTCTGTTCTCAGTACTTCTCAGAAAGTGAAGATGAGTTTTCTTTAGATAGGACAGACTATTTAAATACAAAGGAACAGACAGCATCATTTCACCCATCAGCACAGCTCAGCAATTTCAACAAAAAACGCCTCAACAGACCCATTCGTGTCGCCGTCAAAGCTGGTGACTTAATGTGTTGAACACACACCTTTGAGTCACTGACGTTCCCACGTGAGCTGATCAAGTTTTGAGTTCAATAGTCCTCTTTAAAAAAAACAGCCTCGGCTAAACAGTAACAAGCTAGCGAGTAACGGTTAGCTGTGTTGTCATGTCAGTTGGCGACAAACAGACAACGGTTTTTTAGTACAGTAATTTCTTTAAAAAATATATAATATATATAGCACACTTACCTGTATTTGTAGTTTTTAGTGTGACGAGCTTCGCACAGTTTGTAAGTTGAAAACCGTCATGGTAATACTGCTGCAAACATCAGAGGAGCGGTAACGGTACCTCCGCAGTCGGAAGTAGCACTAGCAAGTTTGGTTTCCATCGCTTTCTTGTGTAGAAGGGAACCTCAGACCGGCGAAAAGATCTCGCGAGAGTGTTATTGTAACCGAGACTACCCCCCTAACCAGGTATTTTTCCAGATCTAAACCTATCCGGATTTTAACCACGTTATAAAACAAAATCAGTCTGTACAATGTGCGCAATGAAGAAGCAACATTTAGGTATCTCGTAAGCGTTACGCAAAACAAGGGTTCTCTTTTAGACATGCGCTTTCGTTCGCAGTCACGTGATGACGCAGGAGTCACATGACATTTTTTTTTTCAGCCGCAGCAACAAATCAGGACGTGTCTAGATGGAAACTCCAGATCCGCGAAAATCTCGCGAGAGAAAGAATTTTTAACCCAAACTGTGATCTTTGCTTAATTGTAACCAGGTGTTTTTTTTTTACCTCTAAATTAAGCAGATCTTAACCACAGAATTATCAGATTATAAAACTTGACTAGTTTGTACGACGTGCACAGTGAATAAAAAAAAAAAAAACGCCCAAATCTCGCGAGTGCTTCGCCAATCAAGGGTTCCCCTGAAGACACGACCAGACGTAGCAACAAATCCAAAATCTTGCCGATGTCTTTTCTGCCTTTGGGCAACAGCGCTCAACTCTTCACACCTGCAGTTACTGTCAAACAGACAAACAAACAGGTAAGACGGTGTTGACTGAAATGTTTAGTTTTTGGAGCCGCTAGCTGCCTGATTGCTAATGTGTCACGTTGTACACATTATGAAGCAGCACCAGCAAGCTAGCTTAACACTTCCTCAACGTCGCCTGATGTTGTGATAATCTGACATTTGAATGACCCAGAGCTTCATCTCATAATGTCCGTCTGATAAAGCAGGAATGGCCACGTGTCTGATTGTTTGGTGCCTCTTTTCAGGTTGTAAAAGCAGTCTGGGTGAACAGAGTGGTCGCATATGGAGGGAGAGGGGATGGAAGATGAAGGACCTTCGTCCCACAGTGAACTTGCACACAGTGAAGGTAACCTACAGTATGTGTGCAGATGTTAACCTGCTCTTGACTGTCTGTCTTTGTGCCTGTCATGTGGCAGCTTATGCATCTTCATTTACTTGTGGGGGTTCAAGGAAATCACCATGAACATCAAAACAATGTCTAGTATTAAAAGCTGGGTATCCAGAATTGTCATACCAGAATTTAAAACTTGGATACAACGCTAGTATAAAAATACCACTGCAAAAATATATTTTTTTTAAAAAAGCACACAAACTACATGACTTGGTTAACAACCTACACACTGTGCAGTTACAGAAAAAGTAACTGAACACTACCTGTTTTTGCTTTGTTTCGAGCCAAATTTCAGTCAGGACAATAAAGACAGAACTGAACTGAGGTCTTGAATGAGCATTGGGATTTTGTAGTTTTGGCACTTAAGATACTATAATTAGTTATATTGTAATGTTTAAAATCATGTGTAATTGAAAAAGTTTTGAAGTATTGATACTTTTGACAACCTTAGCATGCAGTTTGTTATATATTTTTTTTTCAACATCTTTTTATTTCCAAAGAGCTAGCACCAATATATAATCATACAGTCATAACAAAGCACAGTGGGTTTCCACATGTCCCTCATTCCTTCCTTCCACCCTCATACATCCAAATAAACAAATAAAACCGATAGACAAGCAAGCAAAAGAGCAAATAACGGGAAGAACAAAACAACAACACCAAAAAAGTATACTTAGAACTGCACAGAACAAAACAAAACAACACTAAATAAATAAAAATTTGGAGAGAAAAAATATTAAATAAAAGCAGTGAGTTAAAGTTATATATATATCTGCTTCACCTTTTGTACAGAATTGGTTTCCTGAGTATCCAGATCTGAGGGATAAAAAAGGTTAAAATCAAAGTAGCAGCAGCAGCAGCAGAGGTTTTAGTACTTAATGTCAGCCAAGCTCCCAAAATCAGTGGATTCACTTCCCATAATGCAAGTCAAAAACCACTTTAGTTATGTTGTGTTCGTGTCATATTATTAGTTAAAGTAATTACCAGTTTTTGACTGGTAAGTACCATTCATGTCAACATCTAAGCCATGATTATGACTAAGATATGTTTTCTGAAAGATATAATTAACTTGTCGCTTAGTAATACAAAGGTGCCTGAAAGGCAAACAAACATGGATCCCTCACGTTGGCCAAACTGTGTTTTTCAGGGTAATTAAACCCAAATATGATGCATATAGTGTTATATTGTAACTGCACTGTTTTTTTTAACGCTGTCATGACCAACTCTGCAATCATTCAGCTGGTTTAAGTTGTCTAATGACATAAACTCTTTGGTCATAAATGTGGGAATCTTTCTCATCTCTACCATCTCTCATAAATAACATGTAAGTGGTATTAGACCATCCCTGACATATTAATACCCACATGTTTCACAATTCATGCCTCCAGTTTGTAACAGAGGCTTTTAGTCCAAAATTGAGAGATATAAATGTTTGATTTTTAGGTGATGTTGTAGATAATGTCATGACATTGCTGCAGTAATAGTAAAAGCAGTCTTTCTTAGATCATTTCTGGTACAGGATTTCTGACGCATCAACCATCACCTGCAGCAGGTTAGGACTGTACAAAGTAGTCTGTTTAGATTTCAGCCCTTATTTATGTCAAAGACTCTACCTACACTGAATCACTTAAAACAATGCAATCTTCCACCTCAAGTGTCAGAGTAGAAGGTGTGAAAAGTAGCCTGTCAGGTTTCAAGGATGTCAGTGATGAGACCATGAAGTTAAAACTACCATTAGACCACTATAAAAGCATGATTATGCCATGATTATGGCATAATACTAAATGTGTTGTACATGTTCTCTTAAATATTTGACAGGTCTCCAGTTGGCACAGCCGGAGTCATTGGGTCTGGAGAGCTCAGCTCCTGCAGAGAATGTGATTGTGGATAAGAAAGCAGTGGACAAACTCACAGAGGGATTACTCTCTCACTACCTACCAGATCTACAGAACTCTAAACGAGCCCTCCAGGAGCTCACGTGAGTATTTGCTTTGTGTTTAATTGACAAACAGCCTTTGGTCACCAGCAAGGCAACACTTATATAATACTTTCTAATACTTTTTAATAAGCACTGTTTCATCCAGTCTACTTATTATGTAAGGTTAGGTTGACATTTAGGAGTTTAGTTTTACAGGAACATGTTTCCTAACTGCACTTAGAAAAAAATCCCATCTTATCTTAGGACAGGAACTTAGCTATCACAGAACAATCCCAACTAAAGAATTTCCTAAGTTAGAAATCCTAAGTGAGTGTGACAGAGCTAGTGACTCTGGGATGCTGGCTTGATAACTCCTTTACAGACAGGGACTCCGATCAGAGAGCAGGGCACAGAGAGTTCCATCCAAATAAACTTTAATGACCTTTAGTTGGACAATTACAGGTCAGAGATGCTCATGTTCAGGCGAACACATGGGCAGGGAGGTGTATTTGCATGTGTGTGGTTCTAAAGAAAACAGAAATTAAATTTACGGTATTAGTCCTCAAGAAAATAGTTCCATACATGCATTATAACATTAATATTTGTCTGGAATAACTAAATAAAATAGATTGGCAGAATTACATTCAAGTAATCTGGTTTATACATGACAAAAATGTGTGTTTATACAGTAAGAATACCCTCCAGACTATTTACTGGCAAGAATGAACAGTTCCGTGGTCAACAGAGCCACCTTGTGGCGAAATAGCGTAACTGCCGTATTAAAACATCCACGTGGCGAATTGCCGCGATTGTAACAGAAACACACGTTTATACATATGGATATCAAATAATCGCCACTTAAAGTTATTAAAGGTATGAAACTCACAATATAAAACAAGTAAAAGGTATAAAGTAGACTATATTAGCAAGCAATATGTCCACATGCTCTGAACCACAACTGGGAAGATTATCATCTCAGCACATATGGATGACAAACAAAAACACTCAGGTATGGTTCCGTGCCTAACAGAAATCAGGTGATATTTATATTAACAGTAGGTAATCCAACATTATCTAAAAGGGAATTTGACTCACGTTTGTGCATGAACGCACACAGCTAGTATCCACTACGGCTTGTCCCTGAACCATGCGCTGAATGAATGCGTTGTGGATGCAGGAAGTTATGACATCACCACCTTTCTTAAAGTGCACTACAACTGAACTCAGAAAAACTCACTGTCCTACATGGGTGCAACAACAGAACAAAAAAACAGTAGACTTTCCTACATAGCCGCCCCCAAATTTAAACATTAAATTTGCACTTCAGAAAGGAGAGTCTACACATTACTGGATTAAGTGTCCTCATCATCTTCCCAAGCTGACAGTTTAATAAGACGAGCAACAGGCCGAAGATATGTCTGGCTTTTGATCTTCACTTCGGCTGTTCGGACGCGGCCATCTACACCTGGACAAGTCTTGACAACCCTACCAATAGGCCACTGGGCCCGGGGTAGCTGAGAATCAACCACCATGACAACTTGTCCCGTAGTAAGATTGTCCGTGTCCCTTTGCCATTTCTGTCGCTTCTGGAGGTCAGGTAGATGGTGACGAATGAAGTTCGACCAGAAGTGGTCAGCAAGAATCTGGCTATGTCGCCATCGTCGTCTTCCAAGTAGGTCACTAGAAGCATAGATGGCTTGGGGAAGTGAAGCATCCCGACGTCCCATCAGTAGCAGGTTTGGCGTGACCGGGTCAGGATCTGCCACATCAGAAGAGATGTAGCCGAGGGGCTTTGCATTAAGAATCCCTTCTACTTCTATCAGCACAGTCTGCAAGACGGTTTCGGTGACTGTTTGATTACCCAGCACAACCTGGAGAGCTGTTTTGACTGACTTTATTTCTCTCTCCCAAGTGCCTCCAAAATGTGGTGAACCTGGAGGGTTAAACCGGAACTCAATCTCCTGTCCAGCCAGCTGCTCTCTCAGGGGGGCTTCTAGAGCTGCAAAAGCTGTCTGTAGTTCAGCTGCTCCTCCCCGGAAGTTGGTTCCTCTGTCAGATAGGATCTCGAAGGGCTTACCACGGCGTGCGATGAATCGGCGCAGAGCCATTAGAAAGGCATCAGTGTCTAGACTCTCCAACAGGTCAAGATGCACGCAACTGGTTGTCATGCATTTGAATATTATCCCCCACCGCTTCTCTGTACGTCGGCCCACCTTGATGTTGTAGGGGCCAAAACAGTCTACCCCAGTTGACCAAAATGGTGGCTTGTACAGACGAAGGCGTGCAGGGGGTAAATCTGCCATCTGAGGGATCACAGGGCTAGCTCGCCACCTCTGGCACTCACCACAGCTGTACTGGTGCCTCTTGACTGACTCTCTGCCTCGCAGAATCCAATATCTCCTCCTTATCTCACCAAACACACGTTCAGGGCCAGAATGTAGGAGCTTGTGGTCATACTCTTTGATAAGGAGGTTAGTCACGGGGTGCTTTGGATCCAGGATTATAGGGTGTATGACATCTAGATCCAGACCTTCTGCTCTCCGGAGTCGTCCTCCAACTCTTAACAGTCCAACAGCAGGGTCGTATTCAGGGGCAAGTGTGTACAGGCGACTTTGCTTGGCGATGGACTTGCCAGCAGCTAGGGCCTGTACCTCTTCTGGGAAACTATCGCTTTGAGCTTGTTTCAGTATATGCAGCTCTGCAGCAAGGATGTCTGCAGCAGTCATGGCAGGATTTTGATCAGAGGCCGCCCCATGAAGGAACTGGTGGGTGGCCTTGATGAGCTCACCCCAGCTGTCAATATCAGAGGGGGACATGGTGTTTGGATTGCTGCAGGTGGCACTTCCACAGAACACAGTCTTCCGTAACTCAGTCTCATCTTCTTCTGGGGCTTCGATCTGCAGAGTTTGCCAGGTGTCTGGGTGCTGAAACAGAAACTGTGGACCTTGACTCCAACGGTTTGGCTGAGTCAGCTCATGGAGGGTCTTGCCACGAGTGAGGTCATCAGCCGGGTTATCTGTGGTGCTGACATATCTCCAACTTGCCGCTTCAGTGAGATCTTGGATTTCAGCAATCCGTGTACCGACGAAGACCTTGTAGCGGCATGAATCTGATTTGAGCCATGTCAGGACTGTCGTCGAGTCGGTCCATAATGTTAACTGACTGGGACGAAGTGAGAGCTCCATCTCCATGACTTTGGCTAACTGCGCTCCAGCAAGGGCCGCACATAGCTCGAGGCGAGGTATGGAGAGTTGTTTACGTGGGCTGACCCTGGACCTTGCCATCACAAATGCTACGTGGATGTTGCCATGGCGATCCTGCATTCGTAGGTAGCCCACTGCACCATAGGCCCGTTCAGAGGCATCACAAAAGATATGAGCCTCCCTTTTGAGTTCATCGGTATCTGCACTTGGTGGAACGTAACATCTTGGCATCTCCACTTGTGGGAGGTCCACCAATTCAGCTTCCCACTGTTTCCATCGATCCAGTAATGCCTGTGGTTGGATCTGCTCATCCCAACCCACTCCTGCTTTCCAGAGGTCTTGGACAAGGATTTTAGCTCGTGTGGAGTATGGTATGAGATATCCCAGTGGGTCATACTGTGATGCCATCACCTTGTAGACATTCCTCAAGGTGGGCAGGGAGTACTCCACAGGGCGATGTCTGTATCCAAGGCGGTCGGTGAGGCAGTTCCAACGGAGGCCCAAAGCTGGCTCTTCTGGGTCTTGACAGTGTTGAGAAAGCCACAGTTCAGTACTGGCAGCTCGAGCTTCCACAGGGAGATGCTCTACAACTGATGGAATGTTGCTAGCCCACTGCCTTATCTCAAACCCTCCTGCAGCCAATAGCTCACGCATTCTGTCAATGAGGTTCCTAGCTTCGTCGGCAGATGTGAGGCTCTGTAAGCAGTTGTCGACGTAGAAGGCCTTCTCAACAGAGGCGAGGATGTCTTCATTGTCCTGGCTGTTGTCCTTTACATGCCTCTGGAGGGCGTACGTGGCACAACAAGGACTACATGTTGTCCCAAATGGCAGGACCTGCCACTCATACACACTTGGCTCTTCTTCCTTCTTCATGGCCCTCCAGAGGAAGCGAAGTAGAGGTTTATCCTCTGGAAGCAGGCGAATCTGGTGGAACATCGCTTTGATGTCACCACTTATGGCCACAGTGTGATCTCTGAAGCGGAGGAGGACACCTAGCAAAGAAGGGCCCAGGATTGGACCAGGCAATAGCTGGCTGTTGAGGATTCGTCCATCATATTGGTATGAACAGTTGAAGACGATCCTAGCCTTCCCATTGTGATAGACCATGTGATGTGGTAGATACCATGACTCACAGGAGGAATCCACAGTTTCAGGGGAAAGTTGTTTGACATAGCCTGCCGACTCCAGTTTTTGTACTTCGTGGCAGTAAATCTCAGACTGTCTCTCATCTTTAGCTAGCCGCCGCTCTGTGCTCCGTAGCTGAGGGAGCAATGCTGTCTTAGGAGCTTGAAGGATGGGGCTCCCTTTGCGACGGAGGAGAGGTGTTGCATATCTCGTCACCCCATCCACCTCTACCTTCGTGGTACGTTGTTCAAGTAGTTCAAGGGCCTGCTGGTCTTCCTTGGAACGCATAACAGTTTTCACATTGACATACGGCAAGATATCAATTTTCCACAGTCTTTCCACATGTTGGAGGAGGTCAGAGGCCGGAGATATGGTGAGGAGACACTGTTGCTCCTCGGCAGGAAGGTGAGCTAGTGTAGCTGGACCTTGCAGTGCCCATCCAAGGGAGGTACAGACCGCAAGTGGACCCCCAGGAGGACCGGATCTTACTGGCTGAGTAGGGATAAGCAGATGGGCAAAGTCAGAGCCAATGAGCACCAGCGGCCGTACTTTATCTACTGGTGGGAGCGGTAACCCCTGCAGGTGTGGGTATTTCTGCACAAGTGCTTTAATAGGATAACTGTGTTCTGAAAGGCCCAGCTCCTCCGCTGTGAAGGCATGATGGATTTCATATCTTGTTCTAGGGTCATGTGCTGGAGAGATTTCGAAGGAGACTGAGGCTCCTTGCAGGTGGATCACATCATGACGAACAGTTCTCAGTGACATTGTCTCTGGCTCTTTGGCCAGATGGAGGTGCTGAACAGCTGGAGGGAGGATGATAGTCCGCTCAGATCCATCATCTAGTACAGCAAATGCTTCGAGGGAAAGCTCGGCATTGTGCAGATGTACCTTCACTATCTTCAACATAACTTTCTGAGGACGGTTAGGGCGGTCGATGTAAATGGTGTCTGGAGTGGCGCTGACCATCAAGACCTTCTTGGGTTCCTGCTGACAAACTGCATGCAGCACTGTGAGGTGTTGCTGCTTGCAGACTTTGCAGGGCTTCTTCAGAGTACACGCTTCAGGTGTGTGGTTTCTGCCACAGCGCCAGCAGCCTTTGTCTTTAATCCACTCTGTGATTTGGGCTATGGACAGAGTCTTGAATGCGGGGCACAGACTTAGGTAATGATCACGGGTGTTACAGTATGGGCAGTAGGCCTTTATCTTGGTCTTTGCATTGGGGGTAGATGTACTGGAACCTGGAACTGGAGATGATGCTTTATTAGCTTGGCTATCGGCATTGTAGTACACAGTGGATGAGTGTCCTGGCATCTTCTTGCCTTTCTTAGCCTGCTTAGCCTGGTCCTGGAACATGTCAGCTGCTCGACTAGAGATGCGCTTGGCTTGTGATTTCACCTGCAGCCACGCAGAGAAGTCAGGCAGCGTGTATGTTTTATCAGTTCCAGTTCTCAGTATGTCATGACTTATGCTATACTCAACAAACCCGTCTCGATAGCTAGCCGGTAGTTTGCTCAGTAGCCTATCTACATGAGAGCCACATCGTAGTTCATAGCCATTTTCGCCCTCTAATGACCGGAGCATGCCTACTAGGGCATGTACTGCCAGGGCGAAGTTGTCGAAGGCTTCTGGGTCCCCTGCTCTTATTGGTGGTGAATTCAATATGGCACCGAGCTCGCTCTGGACTAGTTGACGAGGCTGACCATATTTGTCCTGAAGGGCCTGAAGGGCTGTAGTATATGGTTTAGGATCGTGCATATAGGCTTGTGCTAATTTGTAAGCACTAGGTAGTTGTAGATGCTCCAAAAGCACTTGGTATTTAAACTGCTCTGTTAGATGTGTATGACCACTAAGCAGGTTGTCTAGGGCCATTTTGAGTAGTGCGAAGTCAGACTCCTTTCCACTGGTAAAATGAGGTAGAGCAGGCTTTGGGATTCCATATGAGGTAGCGATTAGCAGCTCCATCAGGTTATTACCTGGCACCGGTCTGGAATCAGGAGGAGGCATTGTCATCCCTGGTATGACAGGTGGTGGGATGGGGTTGTGGATAGGCCATCTCACTATATTCTGCAGCCTATACTGTGAGTCAGTGTAGGGCAGAGGTTGACTTGGTGGCAAATATGGTCTGGATGGAGGTGTTTGCTGAGGCAGAGGTTGGATGAGGGTATTGTGTTGTCTATCAGATGGAGCAGGGTGACGTTGGGGTGTCAGCTGCAGAGCAGGAGGTAGGTAGGTGGCAGCAGGGCGACTGACACTTGGCTGAGGCGCCTTTGGGAAGGCAGCAGGGGGACTGACACTTGGCTGAGGCGCCTTTGGGAAGGCAGCAGGGGGAAGAGTCATGACAGAGGTGATATGCTGCATCTGCGAAACAGGGACAGGTTTTGGTACTGGATCAGATTTAACTGGCAGGACATGAGCTGATGAGCCGTTTATCTTAGGAGCATCAACTGGTAGGTTTACAGGTGATTGTATGGTGTTTGTAACACCTGTGATGTTATTCTGCTGTCCCTGAGGTGTGGAGTGCTGGGGGTATCCCTCTGCTTTAGGGGTGTGCTGAGCGGCTGGAATAAGAGATGAGTGTGTACCACTGCTGCAAATATGTGGTCCTGTGTCATACTCACAGTCACTAAGAGGTCTAGATGAGGCTTGTCCCTCCTCTTGGTCACTCAGGAGGAATGCTGTAATGAGGGAAGCTCTCTCCAGTTCTATTTCTTTCTCTTTCAGGCGGCGTTGCATCACTAACTGTTTAGTAATTGATTCTCTTGTCTGATGTGCTGCACGAGCCTCCTCATCCAGCTGATGTCTCTGTCTTTCCTGTTCCCTGAGAAGTTCTTCCTTCTTATTCAGGGCTTCTCGTGCCTTTGCATCCAAGCGTTGACACTGTTCCTCTGCTAGACTCTCCTCCATAATCTGCCGTTGCATTTCAGCCAGTTCCATTCGTTTTAATCTCTCCTCCAATATTGCTGTCTGAAGATCAGTTAATCCTGCAGTGGTGGAACGCCCAGCCAGAGAACGTCCACTAACCTGGGTCCTAGGTTTGCTGTGTTGGGAGGCTGAAGCGTATGACCGTTGTGAGGGTGAACGTTTCCCTGAGATGGCTTGGTCTCTATGCACTTCAGCTCCTGCTACTGCTGCTGGTTGAGGGGTAGCCTCTTTTGGTTGATATCCAACTTCATAATCATTAAGGTAGGCTGGTGGATGTCTCTCCCGCTGAGTTTTTGGACGCACTGACATGTCGGTAACGTCATGATGCTCCAACTCCATGTTGTCCTCAAGGTGACTATCAATCCGGCTCGAAGGACCATGTGACAGAGCTAGTGACTCTGGGATGCTGGCTTGATAACTCCTTTACAGACAGGGACTCCGATCAGAGAGCAGGGCACAGAGAGTTCCATCCAAATAAACTTTAATGACCTTTAGTTGGACAATTACAGGTCAGAGATGCTCATGTTCAGGCGAACACATGGGCAGGGAGGTGTATTTGCATGTGTGTGGTTCTAAAGAAAACAGAAATTAAATTTACGGTATTAGTCCTCAAGAAAATAGTTCCATACATGCATTATAACATTAATATTTGTCTGGAATAACTAAATAAAATAGATTGGCAGAATTACATTCAAGTAATCTGGTTTATACATGACAAAAATGTGTGTTTATACAGTAAGAATACCCTCCAGACTATTTACTGGCAAGAATGAACAGTTCCGTGGTCAACAGAGCCACCTTGTGGCGAAATAGCGTAACTGCCGTATTAAAACATCCACGTGGCGAATTGCCGCGATTGTAACAGAAACACACGTTTATACATATGGATATCAAATAATCGCCACTTAAAGTTATTAAAGGTATGAAACTCACAATATAAAACAAGTAAAAGGTATAAAGTAGACTATATTAGCAAGCAATATGTCCACATGCTCTGAACCACAACTGGGAAGATTATCATCTCAGCACATATGGATGACAAACAAAAACACTCAGGTATGGTTCCGTGCCTAACAGAAATCAGGTGATATTTATATTAACAGTAGGTAATCCAACATTATCTAAAAGGGAATTTGACTCACGTTTGTGCATGAACGCACACAGCTAGTATCCACTACGGCTTGTCCCTGAACCATGCGCTGAATGAATGCGTTGTGGATGCAGGAAGTTATGACATCACCACCTTTCTTAAAGTGCACTACAACTGAACTCAGAAAAACTCACTGTCCTACATGGGTGCAACAACAGAACAAAAAAACAGTAGACTTTCCTACAGTGAGGATGACATAGACCCTGTCCTGAATTCAAAATAACTGATGTTAGGTCTGAGTGGTAATGACTTAAAGAGGATGGGGGGAAAACCTAAATATTATGACTGAAAGACTACTCAAAATCTTATGATGTCTGCCAAGACATTTAATTGTGAATTTGATCAATGTCCTAGGTCGATCAAACTGATGAGTTTTCCTCTCTTCCACCGACACTTCAATGCCTCGGACTCATCAAAACTGAAACTGAACAGCTGTCTTTTCTTGTCCATTATAGCAAGCTAGCTAGCCAGTGACCAGTGAGGACAGACATTGTCAACGATACAGGACTCAATTTTAATTCAACAGGCTTTATTTGCATGAATGTCATATCTCATATTTCGTCACTGGTACGACTAGTCTTGTGTGTTGAACACAGTTGGGATTAAAGGTTCAAGTTTGGAAATGGCTGGTTCAGGCTAATGGATCATATCTGATTATACTTTGTTTTCCCTCTTGATATCTGATCCATTAATTTTCGCCAGCATCAAACCAATACCGGAGTATTGGATGTAATGCAGCATAATACAAGACTTAATAAAACTTCTCTTGGTAATTATTAATCCTTGCTATTAACGATTTAAAAGAGGCAACGTCCCTCATCAGCTTTAATTATTCATCAAAAGCAGACTTTGTCTGACCTGTTTCCTAATAATAACAGCTGGTGAGATTCTGGCAGTGGTTTATGCAAATATTGTGCAACACACTTGACTACTTGCTTCCATAATGGAGAAACAAATCATCTTTTTAAATGTTGTGGATGATTAGAAAAGAAGGAGTGAAGATCTATTCCTTAAACCGATCAATCAATTGGTTTGTGAACAAAAAGAAAGTAAAACGAGATCTTAAGAAACAAGCTGTGTTGCGCCTGCACAGCAGTCAGGAATGTGATTCACCCGCATACATATTGACATACACAGACACAAGTATGCAGTAAACAGACGGGTGACACAGGTAGTCATGCATCAAGCAGAACTGGATGGATGGGTTGACCAGTTTCTTTAATGCTGGTAGTGCTGAGTGCCAACATATTGGTGTTCAGTTGTATGTATTAAGTCACGTAGGACAACCTTAACTGTCTTTCACTAACATGTCAAATTCTGTGGGGCATTTCTAAATATCCTGTCATCGTCTGAGTTAGAAGCACATGTGCATTTTTTTCTGTCTATTGACTTGAATATTCCACTGATGTCCTTAAATGAGTAATGTTTCAGTGACAAAATGCACTTGATGACATTTGTTTCTTCTTCTTCCTCATTTTGGTCTCGATCAGACAAAATCAGCTGGTGTTGTTGGACACGCTGGACCAAGAGGTCACCAAGTTCAGAGAATGTAACGCCTTACTGGACCTCAATTCTCTGGTATGTTTGGACTGAATATAATCTCATTTGTGCTCATGTAGCTCTTGTTTGTACCCTATACACCAGCCGGCAGGAATGAATGTTAATCCAATTTCTTGTCTTTAGTTTACAGAGGCGAAGGTTTACCACAATAAACTGGTGAACATAAGGAAAGAGATGATTATGCTCCATGAAAAGACAACTAAACTAAAGGTAGCTCTCATCTCTGTCTGTTTTAATACAAGTGTTTTGCTAGTGTTAGCATAGTTGATGTGAAGGATGCAAATGAACACACTGATTAAATGTTGACTCCTGTTTTCTGTCAGAAACGAGCGTTGAAGCTGCAGCAACAGAAGCAGAAGGAGGCGCTGGAGAAGGAGCAGCAGCGTGAGAAGGAGCTGGAGAGAGAGAGGCAGCTTATTGCCAAACCTGCGAAAAGAACGTAGGATCCCCAAGTATGTCTGCTGTATTAACGGATCATACAGGTGGTTTTGCATGTTTTAGCCTATTTATTACATATCAGCTGCACGTTACAGTTACATTACCGTTGACCATTTTCCAAAGTTCAAGTATTTTAGATTTTTTTTTTTTTTTTAATCATTTTTGGAGCATTTTTTGCCTTTATTTGACAGATGACTCTAGAGAATCAGATAGAGGACAGATAGAGAAGAGATGAGATGCAGCTAAGATTTCAGGCCTGATCCCAAACGGGGACGTTGTGGTCACGTTGTGTGTGTCTTAGACCAGTAGGGCCCAAACGCCCCCAGCATTTCAAGATCTTTGAATGCGTTTTCCTGCAACCCAAGCAACAGCATCATCATCAATCCATCACACTGAATATTAACATGTGCTTTTATTATTGTCCAACTTGGAGGCATAGTTCAGATTATTTGAAGCAGGGTTTCATAGGATGCTTATTTACAGTCAGTGTGTTACCTACAGAAGAGAAAAGGCTGTCTGATTCTAAATAATGTGAACTGTCCCTTTAAATTATTGTTACATGGTAATGCAGTCGATAGCGCTCATTGATGTGACGGGGTTGAGTTGGATTATTGCAGAATACCACAGTTTAGACATTAAAAGTAGTGCTTTAACAATGCTTTATTGCCTGTCTGAAACCGTTTTTTTAATGTTACAGACCATTTTAATTGGAACTTGATCACAGGTTTACCACCTGTTAGCTGTTGATAACAGTTTTGTAGGACAGCTTCTGCTATCAGATGCTCTATAAGAAACAGGACTGGTGGCTTTAAACACATTCCTGGTTTGTCCTTGTTTTCACCAGTATTACATAAAATACTGTAAATGTCTGTTATTATATCATTTTTGGTGCTTTGAGAATGTGAGTTGTTATCGGGTAACTCGACTCCTGACGTTTCTTAAAGGGACAGTTCACCCCAAATTACAAAAATACATATTTTTAACTCTGGCCTGTAGTGCTGTTTACTCATCTAGATTGCTTTGGTGTGAGTTGCCAAGTTTTAATTAGCCATAGCCGTGAAGATATTAGCCATAGTGTTCGGTCAAGTGCCATCTACTTACATTTTTAAAGAAGACAGACATGTTTAAAGCCAAAAGTTCAGTAACTCGCACCAAAACTATCTAGATAGATAAACAGCACTACAGGTAAGAGAAAAAGTGTGTTTTTGATTTTGGGGTTAATTGCCCATTAGCCAGTATGACAACACTTACTAGGGCTGGGTATTGTTAAAAAAAATTGATATCAGTACCCTTAAAGTGATGCCAATACCAGTGGAGTACTTCATTCAATACCTTTTTTTGAATGTTCTTCTTTATGGGGAACACTTGCAGTGATTGGTTGCAAGCAAAATCATATAAATAGTCATTTTTTCTAGATCTGGATACCAAAAGTATTGAATGCATATATTGTTGTCTATACCTTAAAGGTATTGAGTACTAATATCCAGCCTGAACACTCACCCATCTTTATAACTACACTAGGAAAAAAACAAGAACAAGCTAGAATTTTTACATTTTAAAGTGTTAAACAGTCTTTATTGAGAGAAAATGAAAAAGTGGCTGTCCACAAATTAAGAAAAATCCATTCAAAAATTCTTTGGAAAATGGGTCACTTAATCGATAAGTATTTGTGATTCTTGGGCTAAAACTTGTGAAAAACTCCGGTTTGATCCTTTATGTCCGACATTGCCAAGATGACCACAAACCAAAGACACGGACTGAATCATCCAATGCTGGTACTTCCCACTATCAACCTCTGATGACTCACACAAACTGGAGCACTTCTCTAAGACTGGAACAAATTACTCAAAGACATTTTACAGCCGTCAGACAATGAGTAGGAGGAGAATCAATGTGTTTGCTGTCTTATGTTAAAGATAAAGTGTTTATATGTTGTTGTTGTTGTTGTTGTTGCTGGGCTTCATGTCCTGTTAGTGTTGAATGTTATAAAAAGGTTGTTTAAAATCAAATAGGTCTGCACTAAACTAAACTGACTGTATTTTTGGGGATGATATGAGAATGGATGATAATATTAACCAAACTTTGCCCCCATCACACATAGCATCTGTAAATCTGTTGAACAGACCTTTCAAGAGGCTTCTATGCACTACTTACACCTGGATCTCCACTGTTTGTACAGTTGATAATAAAAGCAACACAAACTGGTTTGTAGCAAAGCGATTTGTATATTTATTTTTTTCTGGATTTGGTAAAACATCTTCTCAGTTGTGCATTTTAGCAGTGGTTCTCAACCGTTTTGAGTCGTGACCTCCCAGAATAAGCAGGTGGGTGTTCGCGATCCCCACAAAAAATTCATATTACAGAAAGTTAGGGTGATATTTCTGATGCTTTGTGGGAGCTTGGAGCTGTATTTTACATATTTTTGATTGCTGATGTTGCTGAGAGCTTCTTCCTTGCTCCCATTTCATGCTACTTGCCACCATATTTTATTTTATTCTCCACAACCATTGATTACCCCCCAGAAATTATCTTGCAAACCCCCCTGGGGTCCTGACCCCCAGGTTGAGAACCACTTCACTATAGTATCTGTGAGGATTAAGTGCTTACTGTGGTGCAAAGTACATTATCTACATTCCCCCAAAACAGATACTCTAGTAAAGAGCAGATACTCACGTAAATGTACTTCGCTACTGTCCACGACTGCAAATTATACAAGCACCAAGGCAGACTTCTTTTATCATTACAAAACACAAGGTTGTATAATGGGATCAAGATGTAGTTACTTTTTTGCTACTCACAAAAAAAGTGTTAAAATTATATACAGCAGATTGAGTAAATAAATAAAAATGAAACAAACTATTTTGCATGGTGGAGGAGTGCTGAGGATGAATTAAGAAGTCTCATAGCCTGCAGGAAGAAGCTGCTTTGTAGTCTGGTGGTACAGCAGCAAATACTTCTGTATCTCTTGCCAGGCAGTCAGTGTTGACAGGGCTCACCAATAAAGATTGTCTGCTTGCCCAAGGCTACTTAAATGCCATGTCGGACTAGAAAATCTGGCAGCTCACTTGCCCAACAGAGCATTCAACTATTAAATTATTTTGTTAATCGATTAGTTGTGAGTCTTTTTTTAATGCGAAATGGCAGAAAAACTTGTTTTCAGTCCCTCAAATAATGAGATTTCCTGCTTTTCTCCTTTTATAATCGTATTAAACTCAGCATCTATGTGTTGTAGACTGACAAAAAAAAGACATTTAAAGACATCACCTTGGAATTTAAAACACTGATGGACATTTTTCACTATTTTCTGACATTTTATAGACGTTGCAGCCTTCTATGACTTTTAGTCTTTGTTGTTAACCATTAATAACTAAAACAATTTGAACAGGGGCAAGTAAAAAATGACTTTGGGCAAGTAGATTTCTGACCCACTTGCTTGACTGGCAAGTGAAAAAAAAGATTAATTTTGAATCCTGGTTGAGTAGTAACAGACTACATGTAATCAGGTTTATGTAATCAGATTACAACTATATTCAGCCCTGATTACATTTGAACAAGATGTAATTAGATTATAGCCACATTGTCAAGGATTACTTTATTACTTTTTTGATTATTATCGATAATAAAGTTTTTATTCATTTTATTAGCATTTAAAATAGAAGATGAACATTTTGAGCAAGTGCTGCTCTTGCATTATAACTCAAAATTTTGTGGTTGCCTCCATTTTTTTTGCATAAAGTTCAATATTTTCGGTGTTAGGTTATGAAATAATTGCAATAAATATAGTTTTGATTGGATTTTTTGCAATCCAGTGCATTACGATATTTATTTTGAACATTGCAATGTGATTTGCATTCAGCAACTGACCACATTTTAGAGTCATCTGAACCAGCCTTGCAGACAGCAGCAGGATGAACAGGCTTTGAGCTCTCAGGTGTGTGTGTGTGTGCAGGACAGTTATATGTATTCATGTTTGATAACATGGTGTAAACCTCCTTTTTTTCAGGCCCATGAGCACAATGATTTGACTATTTGACTGTATGTAGAATCTCAGTCCACCAGGTGTCAGCAGAGACCAGGATTAATTACACCAGATCTACGATGAGCAATTGTGCTGCATGCAGGGCCGCGTTCCTGCAGCTCACTTCAACATTTCTGCACCAGCTGAAGTTACTGATAAGCACACCTAAAATTAGAGGAACATCTATTAAGTGAGTTCACCTTTGCATCACACACAATTGAACATTTGGGATGTAAACTATCCCTGTTTTCTACTGGTTTTTCATTGCATCCATCTAATAATCAGGGATAGATTACCTGATCACCTTGGTTGTCAGGTGAACAGCAATTAACAAGCTGGCAGACGGAAGCACCAGGACTGATGTTAGTTTACTGACCCTTGTCTTGGTTGTTTCTTTTTCCACCATAACCCTTAAATTGTCACTGAATTGTTGAACACTTGACAGATGTTTTCAACAAACATCCCTCTTGTCCCACACATTTTATACGCCATTGTCACGTACCAGCCGTACAAAACAGGGGTTTGTTGACAGAAAAGTAGGTTACATTCCTCTCTACCCCAACACAAGCATGTGTCTGTCCCACTCCCGTCCAATTCACATAAAACTCTAATTTTATACTCACTACTACAGCAGGAAACTCAGTCAAAACCAACATGGCTTGGTCCACCCCCACCCAGTCCCTCTCAGAGCGGAAACTGCACCACAGTGTGGCCGTGGAGGGGTCCAGGCTCTGGAAGAGGGGCAACCTGATTCCACACGGATGGAAGTGAGGCAGGGCTGCAGAAACCACATTTTGAATATAGTTTGCAGTACCTTGACTTTGGGTTTTGTTTGACATTTTTTCTGAGTATCTCTAAACACAGTGGCTCCATATATGAATACCTTTTGCAACACTAATTGCTGTTAGTTTTCTTCATTTTTCTGAAACTGGGTCAGAGTGGTGTTATGGCCAAAAAAGGAAAAAAAATTCTTCTTGGGTTTGTCATGTATAAAAGTTTGACAGGGGCTCACTGGAGACAAAGAAAACAACAAAAACAGAACTCTTCCAGCTGCGATATTAAATCATCATCATGAATTATATAATTTTTTTCGGTAAATATGGCCACTTTTATAAATTTTATGTACCAGAAACAAGCATGAAATGTGCAGATCCTGTTTCATTGCTGAATTTTGGTGATTTTAGGTGATTTGTGAATGAAGGGTCGCTGCAAATTAAGTTCTGCTTAGGGCCCCAGAAAGGTGTTGGATGGCCTTTGAGTCTCCAACCATAGGGAATAAGTGACATCATTCATCTCATTACATAGTGGGGTATGGGTATGATAGATTAGGCAGCAAGTGAACAGTCAGCTTATTAAGTTGACGTGTTGGAGACAGGAAAAATGGGCAGGTGTGAGGACCTGAGTGACTTTGTTAAGGGCAAAATTGTGATGATTAGATGACTGGGTCAGAGCATCTCCAAAACAGCTAGTCTTGTGGCAGATTCCCGATACGCAGTAGATAGTACCAGCCAATACCTGCCAAGATTTATATTGTATTCATCAGATCTGCAAAAGCAGATACTTCGCCAACCCCTCAGGCCGTGCCCCCTTTTGAGGAATAGAAAACAGAAGATTCCAGACACAACAATGTAAATTTACATGTTTTTGAATTACAATCTTGGCAAGTTTGTATGACTGCGTGTTGAGTTAAACAAACCTTTGATTTAAAGACATGTCTAAGAATTATTCTGTGATCTTGCCTTAACCGGAGCATTCATGATATCTCAATAAATTAAGGTTAATCTGTCAGGCGTCATGCTCCTTCAGTCTTGCCCCATCCAAGTGGATCAGTGAGCCGACACAGTGACCAGACACTGCTAATATTGAATTATCGGGTATCATTTGGCTTAATGTTGGCTGTAAATAACAAAACCTGTTAATACGCAACTGTTTCTCTAGGCTAGGCTGAGATTTAGTCAGAGATGACAATCTGATGCTTCTTTACTGTAACATTATGACTGAACTCCAGCAGGCTCACACTCAAGCTAACGTTAGCTTTCCATCAGTAGTAACAGTTCAGGCTCAGACATTCTCACTACTCTCCTTTTGGGATCCTTTCCTTTCCAGGAGGGATGGGAAACCAGAGAAAGTGACGGATTTATAAGTTTAGGAGGCGTGGCCCTGCTGACTCAGCTGGATGACACATTGCCCGATGTACATCATGGAACAGCCTAAAAATATTGAGATATTATTTAGAAGACATCACCGAGCCCTCTGCTGACCCCTGTCTACCGCTGAAAGCACCTACAATGGACATGTGAGTCTCAGAACTGGACCATGGAGCAGTGGGAAGAAGGTGGTCTGGTGTTGACAACGTGTTGGCCTCCAAATTCCCGGCTCTCGATCTAATCAAGCATGTGTGGGATGTGGTGGAACAACAAGCCTGATCCACGGAGGCTGCACCTCACAACTTAGAGGACTTAAAGGATCTGCTGCTAAGGTCTTGGTGCCAGATACCACAGGACGATATCAGAGGTCTTGTGGAGTCCATGACTCGATGGGTCAGGGCTGTTTTGGTGGCACGAGGGAGACTTACACACTATTAGGCAGGTGGTTTTAACGTTGTGGCTGAACAGAATCTGGCTAACAACCAGTGATCTACACATTCATTTAACATTTTAAAATCTGATTAAAAAATGTACACTTACTTGCTTTTCATGAACTTTCAGTTGCATTCAGTTTTCCTTATATTAACCTTAATTTATTTACGTCGACATTTCTCTTATTCCAACAGACGGTGATGTTGTTTTCCTTTTGGCGTAGTCATATTTTACTATGTGAATCAGGACCTGCTCTTAATTATTTCCTACTTTGTTTGAATGGGTCTCTGTTTTTTCCAGGAGGAGGGGGCGTTAAGAGGCTTCAGAGGTAGACGGCTCGGAGAGGCAGCGGTTTCCGAGGCTGGGCCCTACTCCTCCAAGCGTTTTGGTTTTAGCTTGTGTCTGCTTTTAGAAACTTGGCCGTCGGGGAAAACACAAACCCCCCTTTGCCAAAGCCACAAGCGAGTCACAGACATGGAGCAGCAGCAGCAGATGATGATGATGTTGTATAGCGGACGGCCTTCCTGTCTAAGTAAACAGTGATTCAGACGGGTGAGGAGTGGGAGGCTGTGGTCGGCTTCAGACTGGCAACACCAGGCCGCTCCCAGACCCACCATAACAGGATATGGTCCTCGGGCCCACACTCAGGACGGTTGCATCATGTTATTATTTCCCTCAGGTCTCACCATTTGGTTGGTGTGGTAGTATTCATGCACGCTGTGTACCATGGGAAGAGCTGGAGTGAAGGTTCTGGAAAACATATCTCTTAGTGGTGTTTTTGACCAGAGTGACAGTGAGTGAGGTTTACTTTCCCCTCTCAACCAGGTCTTATATAACTCTACATACGCACGTCTGGATAAGTGGGCACGGAGAACATTAGTAATTAGGTCTGTGTGACTCAACAGATGGTACAGTTTACTATGTAACCACCACATCTTTGCAAAACAGTAATTTTAAATTTCAGATGCATTTAGATGTTATACATTGATGGGACCTAACTACCCAAGAAAAGTTCTGAGATATTTTTACTGGGTGTTTACAGTGTTTTTAGTTCATGGTATTTCTCACCCCACAACATTATCTAACAGCTATACTTAGCAGCTGCATTGCAGAGAGAGATTTCATACACAAAACGTATCATCATGTTATAACGTGTCATGCACTGTCATATAATTACACAACCTGAAAAGAACAATACCTAAAGTAGTTAGAATAGCTTCATCTTGACATGGCTGCATTAATCTGCTGGGGGCCACAGGGCAAAAACTGGGCCCCTACTGACCGCAATCCTCCAACTCTCTGGACATTGTGCACAGTTTCTTCTAGGTAGGGATTTTCACTGAGTTTCGGGTTGTGTGGTGGTTTGATTCAACAAAATTCATTTAGGAATACGCAAAATGAGAGCCAGTGGTGGAAGAAGTATTCAAATCCTTTACACCCCATTTACACCTGGTATTAAAATGTGATCTCAGGTTTACCAGATTGATGTACAGATTGCTTTTACACCTACATAAGATCTGAACACGATGCAAACCAGACGACCTCCAGATGTGGTCTGGCAGATCTCATCACATTCTGATCATGTAGCGTTTACATCTTGCATTGTGTTTTTCCTTGTCTGGATAACTTATCTTGATATAGATCACACTTTAGTACCAGGTGTAAACGGGTTGTTACTTACTGTAAATAAAAGTACTAATACAACAATGTAAACTTCATTACAAGTAAAAGTCCTGGATTTAAAAAAATGATGTAAGTATTTACTTGAAGCATCAAAAGTAAATGTACTTGTTCTGCAGAAAAAGGCCCTTTTGACTGATTTATTATTATATATAACATTATTCAGCTGTTAATACTGATGCATTACTGTTGTACCTGGAGCTATAAGTACTATATATACAGTTAAGTGTCTTTACTGACGTGGTTCCCAGCCTGTGGGTCAGGCTCCCTCCTATGGAAGAGATATCTGAAATGTGACAATCGGACTCAACTAGATATTTCTTTTTTTCTACAATGAGGAAATCACTGGATTAAAATTGACCCAGTTTGGGGTTAGTGTTGAGCAGATGCAATGTCAGATTATAATTTTATCCAGAGGTTGCAGAAGTACACACTTCCTTTGCTCAAGTAGAAGTACAGATACTTGTGTAAGAAACGACTCTAGTAAACATAGAAGTTCTGATTCAACCTCTTTTCGTAAGTGAAAGTGTAAAAATACAGGCTCTGAAATGTACTTGAGGTACAAAAGTAAAAAGTTGCCCCTGGAAGGACATTTCTTTTGGAAGGACATTCTTTTCTCTGCAGCTGAGTCTGCCTCTCTTATCTGTTGTTTTTCGTCTGCCATGCATGATATGCACTGATGGTCTTGATGGTCTCAAAGGCAGCATGCAGTGCTGCAAAATAAAAATCATTAATAATCAGATGCATTAAAATAAATGTAACTAGCCTGTGTAACAAGCCTAATGTAAGGAGTTGAAAGTACAGATATTTGTGTCAACATGTACGGAGTAAAAGTAAAAAGTTGTCAGAAAAATAAATACTCAAATAAAGTACAGATACCTTACAACTCTACCTAAGCAAAGTATTTGTACTTCATTACTTTCCTCCTCAGATTTTAATGGATAGAAACCACCCAACTTTTTTTGATCTGCTAGCCCAACAGTAATTTAAAAATAACACCAACACTGAGTCAAAACACCACATCAATGAGTCAAGTCAACCGAGCATTGTGTCAGTGCTATATTTACCCACACTGGGTTTTGTTTAGCTCAGTGGTTTTTGTGTGTGTGTGAATCTTAAGCCAAAAAGGTTGGAAGCCTTTTCAGATGTCTATATGTCAAATCTTAATATGGAAAATAATAACTGACAACAGCTCCAGCTCAATAAATGAAGCAGAATAAGAAATATAATGTTTCACTCAGAAGTAACTGTGTAGTAGTAAAATGGCAGAAGTCAGTCACTGTGCAACGTTATTTTCAAGACTGATTAAAGCACAAGATTAAAATGATAAAGGCCTTGACATCTGATTTTAACACAGGGCCCCTCACCAAGGAGAAAATGTAAAAACTAGGTAATGAAGCAGGACCCTCCTTTAAGCACGTATCATATCAGTTAATTTTATACTTTAGTGGAGCATATTCCCAAACACATTTTCAGTTAAATCAGCTCCAAACCAATTGACGCAGTAAGCCTGGAACCTTCGGGGCCCCTGGTGTTCTCAATAGCTTTTTACACATTAATGGATGAATATAAACCAATAATGAAATAATGGAGAAGTAAACAAAAAAGCTTTGAATACAATCAAATGTAACTTATACCTGAATATTTAAAGATGCCCTCCAGCCAAGTATGAAGACAGATTTACAAATAGTCTGCTTACAACAATAATATGCATCTGATATGTTTTGTTTTTTTTTCCACAGAAAAAGTACAATTCCCACATTAAAAATCCTTATAAATACACCTACTCCTTCTCCCTCATTAAAGATTCAAAAAATCTGTGCCGACGCAAATTTTATTCACTTCTCAAGTGTTCCAACTGGGCACAAGATGTCTCCTACCTCTCTCTAAAATCCATTTTCAGTGTACATGTGCATAGTTGTGACATAACAAGTGATGCTCGTGGGCCCTTAAAGCTCCAGTAGGCAACAACTTTACATATGCAATGTAAAAACATGCCACCTCTCTCTCTTTCCCGCCTTAATCACTCTGCTAAGCCCCTCCCACCAAACCCACGAGCTCAAACAGCAGGCAGGTTTCCCCGTGACACCTCTCTCTCTGCTCTCCACGTTGTGAGTCTCGCCAAGACCCCAGCCCTTCTCTCTGCGATTCACCTTCTCAAAGACGGCGCTTCAGCGCTTCACAGCTCCAGGACACAGCACTCTAGGTTTCAGGCAGCTGCGACGCCATCGAACAGCGGGATGGGAGGCTCGCACACCACACGCACCCTCCTCGAAAGTTACTCCCCACTGTTTGTCATCATGCATTTTTTGCCACTCGTCAATATGAGCCCCATAGCACAAACACAATGAGCCGTGACGTGTTCACATGTGTTTTGTACTATACGCCGCTGTACGCAGAGGAGTTGGAAATTCATCACAGGTTGCAGGATTTTCTGCATGAGTTTCCACCGTTGGATCAGGCTTTCACTATCTGAAGGGACACGCGCAAGCATCCGCATTTGTAAAACAGCCCATTGGAACGCCAACTCACTGAAATGACCTGTGATCGGCCAAATCTCCCGACACGTGCCAGGTTTCCTGAAGTTTTTCTAAAGAGGAGTCTTTTTCTCAGACCGCTTGAAAATGAGCTGAAAAGTTTGAATGAAATTTTTGCCCAGTGACGCCAAAAACAAACTGCCTACCTGAGCTTTAACATCAAGATTTTCAGTGAGAAACCTTCACTTTCAGCAGATGAATCAGATGAAAACAAACTTCTGGTGTAAAACTTTGCACATACATCATTCTACACAGTAAAGCTTAAACATCCAACTGTAGAAACATATTTTTGAGTAAAGGATCTCAATGCTTCTTCCACCACCTACGTGTTGCAGCAACAGCAGTGAAATGAGTACAATTTGAGTGTCTGATGCCATGTATGGGTTAGAGGGTGTCTTGTTGTGTCTGCACTGTGGTGTAATTTCTCCCAAGGCCAGCTCCACTCAACGTAAACACAGACAGAGCGGGTCAACCGCAGTAGGTGAAAAGCTGTCTTCACATCGGCCCCACAGGTGTGGCATTAACCCTGCTCAGCTCACGTCGGCTTTAGAGGATCACATTCTCAAAACAAGCCCTTACAACGGCCCCGATCGTCACAAAAGGTTTTATGGCACGAACGGCTGGTTTCATGGGCTCCTCTTAGACTGTAGTAAAAGCTGTAAATATAGAAACAAGTCGTAGGCTGAGGAGGAGGCTTTGAAGAGCAGCGTAGTTGTGGTGGAGGGAAAGGGCGATTTGATTAAATGAATGTGCCCCGTCCTTGCTGTTTTCTTTGGTTGGGTAACAGAAGAAAACAGGGAGAAGGATGTTAAAGGACGCATGCGAGACAAAGAAATTGTTTTCAGACAGGCAGCCACAGTCACCTCTGCAGCCAGGATGGTTAGTGGTTGCACGGCCGTGTCCCGTCTGACCTGCGTGAGGTGGTGATGTGATAATCCAAACCTTAACTGTATGGAGTTAGAGGCCTGAAGGCAGGATTTATAGTGTTGTTTATATGCTCTATTTGTGGCGACCACAGCAGACTGTTGCTTCCTCTGCTGTTTGGATGCTCTGCGGAGAGGTGTGTAAGGAGACACATAGCAATAGACGGGCGCAGCACTTAAAACCCATGCAGACAGACAGGCAGGCAGGCAGGCAGACACACACTCACTCACACACACAAACAAGATCCAGTAAGAGCCAGTACTGCAACCCTCATAACCCTGTGTGTGGTGGTCGACGTGGTTTAGAAAACTGCAGGGTTTGTTGTAGTCCAGAGGCACGCGGGTGTCAGAAGGCAATGTCACGATGCTGTCCATCCATGAAATATAGTATCTGAAGGACAACGAGTTTACACTAACCTAGTTTCTGCAGGGTAGGACCTACTTTACTGAAAAAATATTGTTTTGGCCTCTTGCATTTATCTTCAACATGTCATGCCCGTCATGTTGCTATGTAGCAAGAAAAGCCACAGAAAGTTAAATTTTACAGCCTTCGCTAAACTCCCTGTGAGATGTTGGAACCCCTTAAAATGGAAGCAACATGTTCCTCTGTCTTTCTCTCGTTGGGTCAAAGATAATTGCTTAAAATGATGAGTGTCAAAAGGTCATCTCAAACCTTTACTAAGATATGGAGCCAAAGGCGCACTTGTCTTTGTTAGTCTTGATTTATTTCGTATCAATTTAGCCCACCCATCCATTGTCTGTAACCGCTTAACCTGACGGGTCACGGGGCGCTGGAGCCTATCGCAGCTGACACTGAGTGAGAAGGTGGGTACACCCTGGACAAGTCGCCAGTTCATTGCAGGGCTGACGCATAGAGACAGACAACCACTCACACTCACACCTACGGACAATTTAGAGTGATCAGTTAACCTATTATGCTGCAGGTCTTTGGACTGTGGGAGGAAACTGGAGTACCCAAGACAGAACCCATGCAGACACAAGGAGAACATGCAAATTCTGCGCAGAAAGGCCATTTCCCCAGCCACAAACTCCTTGGCACCCCAGCCAGCTGAGGGATTTGAACTCAGAACCTTCTTGCTATGAGGCGACAGTGCTAACCTGACTTGGTATCTTTGTTATTTGTACTTTATGTTAATATATCCCATTGGTTAAGTTATTTAAATGAGTCTTTTTGTGGTTTAGTTTGGTTTGTGTTAGTGGTGGAATGTTGTTCAGCCCAAAAGGCCCGCCTACAGGTGGGGCCTCTCAAACAGGGGCACATCCAGGATAGAACGAACATGAGGTGTGTGCATTTGTGTGAGTTTTTGTGTGTATTTAACGGCTTTTGTTTGTGTGTAGTGGTCATATCTTTTGGTTAATTGTGATCCAGAAGCGGTCCAAGTGTCAAAAGACGATGTCTTGGTGCTATCAGTCCATGAAATATAGTAACAGAGGACAATGAGTTTACAGTAACCTAGTTTCTGCAGACCTACTTAACTGAAAAAAAATATTGTTTTTGCCTCTTGCATTTATCTTTAACATGTCAAGCTGTCTCTGACCAGCCCATCACAATGCCGTGTGTGGCAAGAAAAGCCGCAGACAGTTGAGTATTACAGCCTTCACTACATTTCTTAGAGAAGTTTGATTCTTTTAAAATAGAAGCAACATGCTCCTCCGTCCTGCCCCTTCTCCTCCAGAAATCAGGATGCTGTTTAAAACATAAATAAAAACAGAATGCAATAATTTTCAAATCATTTTCAACCTAGATAGAAGATATTTGTTGTCGCTGTTGTAACACATGCAGAATGTGTTTTGGCATTGTCCTGCTGGGACGTCCCTAAAAAAGACGTTGGAGCATGCTGTTGCTCCAAATTCCATAGAAACCTTTCAGCATTAAAGGTATAGTTCACCCAAAAAGGAAAATTCAGTCATTATCTACTCACACTCATGCTTATTGAAGGTCAGATTTAGTTTTTTTAGTCCATAAACACTGCTGGAGTTTCGCAGAGAACAGCATTGCAGAATCTCCCAAACAATGGAAGTGAATGGTGATCAGTTTTCAAATGTAAAAAGGAAAAAAAATGTTATTTATGCCATGTTAGCCTAAATCTTCACTGTAGATCCTGAGCATGGAGCCACATTCACGTTCACATGCACACTGTCTAAACAGGGTGTGTGTGATGTGACGAAAAGCATGTTGGGAATTTAGGAGACAGGTCACCATTCACTTCCATTGTTTGGGAGATTCTGCAACACTGTTTTCTTGTGAAACTCCAGCAGTGTTTCGTGGACTAACAGAATAAACCCGACCCTCGTCGGCATGAGGGTGAGTAGATAATGACTGAATTTTCATATTTGGGTGAACTATCCCTTTAATGGTGCTTTCACAGACATGAAAGCTGCCATGGGCATCAACACACCCCATACCATCACAGATGCTGGCTTTTGAACTTACTATACTGGTAACAATCTGGTTGGTCCTTCTCCTCTTCAGCCCAGAGGACACATGATTTCCAAAAACAATTAAATATGAAACATGGACTCATCAGACCACAGCACACTTTTCCACTTCAGATGCCCAGAGAGTGAAGGCCCAGAGAAGTCTGCAGCCTTTCTGGATGTTGTCGATATGCAGCTTTATCTTTGCATGGTTGAGTGCATTTTTAGAAGCAGTGACAAATTGTCTTTTCTGTCTTTTCGTCTTTTTTTTTAAACATTCAATAACTTTTCCAGTCTTTGTTGCCCCTGTCCCAACTTTTTTTTGGAACATGTTGCAGGCATCAGATTCAGATTGAGAGTATAATGGCAATAAAACAATAAAGTTTATAATTAAATATCTTATCTTTGCACTGTTTTCAACTGAATAGAGGTAAAAAGGATTTGCAAATCAATGCATTCTATTTTTCTTTCCATTTTACACTGTGTCCCAGAGTTTGTAGAAAAAAATACAGAAAAAATAAATGCACTGTCTAAGGGGCCTCTCAAATCTTTACTAAGATATGGGGGACCCTTTCTGGATTTCTATGACTGTCTACAGAAACCCATTGATAAAGAGTAAGGTGGTGGAACCCACAAATGTCAGTATTACAGTAGCGAGCAGCCTGACCCTCCCTCATTTTTTGCTTTTTTCCAACTACCTGATGTTCTTATTGCAGTCTTTCTTTCTCAACATGAATGTATTGTGTAACCTGTAATCCTATGGGCGGGTGGTTTGGTAGAGTAGTAGGGATGGCAGGGATTTCATTTGTCAACACACTTGATGAACAGAGCTTCTTCGTGTTTGGGAGATGAGTCAGGGGATCAAAGTCAAATGTGCACGTTTTGTATTTTGTACTCCTGTGGGACATAAATGTAAATCAATAAAATATATTCACAAAAAAAGAGAAAGTTCAGTATAACAGAAGTAGAGGGCAGTAAAACGTATGCAGCCATGCCTCAGTGCAGATCTGGAACGGCGGTCTTCCACCCTCCCGTTTTTTTTTTTTCAAGCCAGGCCCTGCCAGCAGCATTCAAGGTTACATAACTGGACGAGACTGGCTTGCGCACGCTGTGAAATAACACCCATTTTAAAATGAGTTAGCTCCCCTTTGAGGAACTAACACCATCTCAAAATGATTTTTTGTGTTAAAAATCATATTATTAAGTGACTGTTAAAATGTTGAGCCATTTGAGGACGTTAGCACACACAACACCTGGTTTTGAGCCAGAATCTGACATAGAGAATGCTGAAAAACTGTTTGGGACTAAAATGAAAACAAAGTAAAACTTTCTGCCTTGAAAAGTTCAGTCCAAGCTAAAGAACTGCATTGTAAACAGTTGCAGTATTTTGGTGTTTGTTCTGCTTGATACTAAAGCAGGCTGCAGGAAATTCCCAAGATGGATGAGATTGTAATCGGATCTCCCACTCACTATCTTTCTTTCTCTCTATTCTTCTCTCCCACTAAAACTTTTGAATGTACTGGTGGTCTGAACTGTTTACAGCCAGATTTAACTGAAGTCAAATCTAACCAAAGCTTGACCGGGAGCAAGAAAAGAATATTCTGGAGTTTACATAACATAAATCATAGATCATTTAACTTGCTGCGTGTGTTTTAGAGCTGATGAATGAATATGTTGTATGAGGCTTCAGGCTGAACAATCACAATCACAACAATCCTCACCAGAAGAACTTCAAGTTCAGCCAGATGTGAACATTTATGCATTTGAGGACATGTGTGGCAGGTTATGCTTTAATGTACCAGAGGGGAAATGGGTGGAGAAGCCATCTGAAGGCATCAAAATGCATAACTATGACAATGAAACCTCAATCATAAACTGTAAGTAAATGACTCAGAATGCATTGAAAAAAAAACATGTTTTTTAAGACAGATGTTCACTGTCTGGAAACAGAGAAACCCATAAGAGACGCTTTGTGTGCTGTGAATAATACAACACATGCTCTCTTGTGTTCTGCAGGCAGTGTAATATCAACACTTGAGGGCTGTGACACATTCAGCAGTGGTAAAAACACTGACTATTAACGGAAAAAATGTCTAAAAATATCATGTTGTTTGCTTTAGTCAGGTGTCAGGTGAGTTGAATAACTGTTTGAAAATACAGCATGGTTGGATTTTTTACTATAAGAAGTACATAACATATTGAAAATGATCTTTTAAACGGTAACTACAATATATTTGGACCCAGATCCCCATGTGGAAGAACAAAGGGAAAGAAACCACTTCCCATATGTGGGTCAAGAGTTTTCCTTCCAACTTGTGCATACAGCTCTGACCTACTTCCATACGTGTCTGTAGTAACATTACATAACGTGTGCTTTTGCAGCAGAGTGAAGAAAGAACAGCGTGAAACCGATTTCACTCCCTCGGAGGGGCCTGACACACCCATGACTCAGACAGCTCCAGACTTCTGCAGACGGTGAATTTAGATTTCATCAGCCGTAATTGTTCCATTACAGGACAGTAAATGTTGCGCTGGCACACATGCACGATATGAATGCACGGGTCTAATGCATTATTATGACTCATTGCATAATGCACTACCTAGAAAGTTATTTCAGTTAAAAACTTTTTGTGCTTTCACAGGCAGGGATGAAAATGTGTATTATATTAACCACATTTTGGGCGCATATACACATAAAACCACAGGAATACACGAATGCATATTATATTGTGCCTGACTGCAGTAATAACACATTAAACAGTGTTTGCAGCCTGAAAGGAAACCACAGCTTTATGGAGAATCTCACAAAACTGTATTTATTGCAACTGGGGTAAACAAACTCTTTTAAAATAAATGTCTTTGCATTTGGCATTAAATCGCTGTTCTCAAGTCATTCCCTCAAAAAACAAAATAATGGTGTTGGAGTGAGATGGGGTTGTCAGACATATTTTTTCCACTTTCTCCAAGTGATGGTCTGCTTGCATGCAGGGATGCTACTTTTATGGCCAGAAACTCTGTCTCAGCTTGTCTTTGTTGACACCAACTCAAACCAGTGTATATAATAGTTGTGTAATACTTTCATTTAAACAACAACAAAAAAAAGTTCATCACATGCATTGAAATGCAAGTGTTTGATAATACCTTGGTCCAATATCATGATACTACATTTTCTTACATATAGGACATAATGTAAATTTACTCCCGTATTGTTCTAGGGCCTCATTTATAGTTTCTGACAGTGTCGTTACATTTGATTAATAAAAAATACTGAGCATAAAAATCGATGCTTACCCAGGTTCTAAGAAGCTCATTTGTAACTTATGCACCACGCTAAATAAAATTGCATACGGGAGCTCTTTTGGTGTGCGGATCGCTTTCTTCCTTTTCATGCCTTTTGATACTTTGTGATCCAGCACCCAACCCAGTGGGCCTCGGGGATGTGCGTTCCTATTCTTATCATAACTTTTGCACCTGTGACATGTAAAAAATAGTAACTTAAAATTGACTTACAATCAGCAATTTCCCCTCATAGCCATGGATCAAAAGAGAAAAGTATTACTGAAAGTATTATTTGGTGGATGAAATAGTGGGCCATCAAATTAAGTCAAATAAATAATTGCTATCAAACAGTTCATAAAGCTAATGCAAATTTCACCACAGGCTTGAGCACGTTCTTCTCAAACTGCAGTCGCCACATGTAACGAGCAGAGAAATCACTTATGTCATGTCTACACATTGAGAGATAAGAGCATCACGTCAAAGTGAGGTTACACAAGTCATCATTTATATGTGGTTTTCTGCTCAAACTTAAGATCAATGCGGACCTTTAAGTTAATTTTATAAGTGAGGCCCCTGATTTGCATTACTCTACAAAAGCTATTGCCGTAAAACAAAGTTAAAAGACCTCAAATTGTCTATTTTGAAGGAAATGCTTCCAGGAAAACAGACTGTGTGTGTGTCTGAATTTAGATAAGGGTTGCGTTCTAAACCTGAGGTCACGAGGTTTAACCTTGTGACTCCACTTATCACTCACAACAACTGTTGCCTGGGAGCAAGATAGTGAAAGCCGTCTACACACTGTACCCAACTTTAGCAGCTGCACAGGGCTGTAAGAGTTGAGGGGACTATATTATGTATTGAAAACAATTTAGAAACAGACTTCACATGTGCAAAGAATCTCAATTCTTAATGTTACATTTTTTTAGTGTGCTGTGTAAGGTAAGATGTTTATTAGTCCCACAACAGGGAAATATACAAGTGGAGTGGACATCTCCTTAAAATAATCACAAGAGCACAGAGTTGGCAGGAGGTCATTTATTGACATAATGCAACTGGTGCAACCATCCTCTGAACAAATCCATCAACTCTCTTTGGAGTGTACGCTGTAACAAAGCAATAAATATGGTCGATATAAAAATCATGCCAGCATTTGATGCCGTCAAGTTAAACATTTACATATCATTAAAATCATAGCAGTCAGCTAGATGAGCTGCCAGGTAGAAACTTTAAGGCAAGGCGGTCTTCTGCTTGCAGGCTGAATATATGCTTCTTTTAGCCGATCATAATGACCTGTAATAAAGAAAAAAATAATCAGAAACTCACATTTGAATGGAAACATTCTGTAAGAGGACAGTCAGATTATTTGTTTACCTTTGTTGGTTAAAGAGACTTCTGGATGTTGTTCAGGATGTCGCCGTAGACAAAGTTGAAGAGCTGCTCCTTTGACTTGGTTCCATCTAGCTGCACTGTAATAGCACACATACATGAAATCAACAGGAGAAACTTTTATCTCACTCAAATAAAAAAAAAAAATGCAGTTGCATGCCAAATAAGTAGCAATTAAAAACATGTACTCAGACTTACAGACATCAACACCTGATGACTCCATGATATTCTTGTGTTTCAGGTACATGGGCCAGACGTGGCCGTCAAAGAGGCCGGGGGGGTCTGGCACCGTGTAGTTCCTAGAGCTGCAGAAAAAAAAACCCAAAAAAACCAAAAAAACACCACTTACATACAGTAATAATTAGACACCAGAGCAGACCATAAACACCAGTTACGTAAAGTGTCTGAACACTTACCACCTCCTCTTTTTGCATTCTTCGTACGGGATGGAAATGAAGTAACGTTGATTCAGCACGTCGATCAAAGGTCTGCAGGGGCAGAGACAAATTAACTTCCCCCTTTTTTTTTTTTTAACTGTGAGAACAGTAACAAAGATGTAATAAGCACATATTATTCTTACCCGTAGGTGTAAAGCAGGAAGCCCTCCACAATAAGGATGTGAGTCTCCTCTTCCTCCTTGTGTTCAGACTTTTCGATGATCTCGGTATCCAAGGTGTTATTAACGCCATGAGACTTCTCAAACTTCACTGGGTTCTCCAACCATGCATAGATCGTACTCATCATGGCGTCCATGTCCAGAGCAGTAATGACTGAAGAGCAAAGAAAGAGAAAAGCGTGTAGAAAAATTGCAAAGAACAAGTAAGAAATATGTTTAGTATTCAAGTTTGTCTATATTGCATGCAGATTACAAATGACACACAACGTTAAAGCGGTAGCAAACACACACCACGCACACAAATGCGCACATACACACACAAACAAACCCTTTCATAAAAACCCAGGCTTACCATCGTACTGCTTAAAGCCATCTTCACCAACTTCAATCTGATCTTGGGGCTGAAACATACATTGATAAGATGTACCCAGGTACATTCCACTAGTGCGCTACTATATGGAAGGCTCTGATAGCGTTTTTACACACTACTAGATCAAACTGTATCTACAGAAGCAACACAGGCAGCAAAGTGTTAAACACCCCACCACCTTGTGTTATTCAGAGCAATCCCTTTTGTTAATATCCAAAATTCATGGAGGGGTGCGTGTGTGTGTGTGTATGCGACTCACCTTGAAGAAGTCATCCTGATGTACGACACAACAGTTGGGCAGGTTCTTGATCAGTCTGTTGGTGAGGGTGGTTTTGCCTCCGTTGGTTACGCTGAACGGAACAAAGCAATAAATGGGAATGAATGGCGGATGATGCAACCCACACATTAATGATTAAACCATCACATAAAACATTGAAAGCTGGAACCAGGAACCAAAACTTAACACGTGCCACCAGGTAAAATATGCAAGCAGCTGGTAGATTTACTTCTTGCACCAGTCAAAAAAAAAGACTGAGTGTCTGGTTAAATTTGAACATCCAGGAGACACTTGGTGTTGGACAAAAAAAAAAAAAAAATAAAAAATTGAACCCTGTCCAAACCATCCATTTGACTGTTGTGTTGCACATTTAACATTTTTCCAGAACTCCTGCTGTTACACGTGTGTAACTGCACGAGACAATTACGCGTATTAACATTCGTTAACACCGATTTGAAAACAAAACAAACAGCCAGAGATCATTTATAGGTACTTTCAGATGAATTATTTACATAACAACTCATAATATACACATTTAATCGATTTATGGCAGCGGTAACTACATTATATCGATTAAAGGGTGGGTCAATTGGGCACACGGCGGGCTTACTTGTCTCTTATAACCGTTAGCTTTAGCTCTGTTTATCGATTAGCAGGGTTCAACGTGTTAACAGAAACTGTAAAAATCTGTTTAATTTGCAGTTAAAACGGGAGGTTACGACAAAAAAGGAAGCTACAGTTTTGCGGATGTCATGACCGCCCTCTCCACGTGTGCCGGGCTTTTACGGCCTAGCAGCTCGGTTAGCCGGTTAGCTTAGCTTTAGCTCCCAGCCATTCATCGACTGTATCCGGATAGGAAACCCCAGACAAGCACAAGATCTCGCGAGAGTTACTAATTTACCCCAATTTATGTTTTTTTTCCCCCCTGATCCTAACATTGTGTTTTTGTCTCTACAAGGGAGCAGATCATAACTACAGCACCATTACATTATAAGAATTAATTAGTTTGCACAATATGCACAATCAATAAACAACTTGTACAATTCTCGCGAGAAGTCTCACAAGAACAGGGTTCCCGTCTAGACACGAGCCCATTCATCCTGTTGTACTCACCCGCCGATGCCAATGATGTACTTCATGTTTTCGGATGGTTAAAGTTCGTCAAAAAGGTCGCTGAGAATTCGTCAAAACGTCGATAAACCGGTTCGGGATCGCAGTGATCGGACGGGAAGAAAGCTTAAAAAGAGAAGGTTGCAACAGGAAACGTCAACTACTTGATTCCTCCATGGCACTTGAGTTAAGTGAGTAAGGTAAGAGAGCAGAGACGGGCTGTCACTCGGACGCGGTCTTCCACCGAGAGAGAACCCTCAGGTCAATGCAGCTTCTACACATACTGGAGAGAGGGCACTGATTGGCTATTTAAACCCTTCGAACCTCACGGAGAACGCGCAACAGCCAATCAGGAACGAGTGTTACCGCAGCTCCAGCACGCTTCCTCCCTCCACTCACCCCGCCTTCTCCTAACCTAACCATAACCCATGATGTAATTTTAATTTTTAACGCTAGAAATGGAAAAATAGAGTACTTCATGTACTTTACTCTAATTTTTTGCTTTTTTATAGTTGCACGTAACTATTTTGGGTACAAGTATAGTACTTCCTACTCGACATTTATCTGACTGACAAAGACACTTTGCCAAATTATAAGGAACCAAAAAAAAAAACATAAGCATACATTTAAACATAAGCAAATAAATGTATAAATAAATGTATGAATAAATAAATGAATGAATGAATAAATAAAAAAGATAAATAAGTAAAAACACATAAACAAAAATCAACCCACCAAATCAACTTTATAAAACTTTATAAACTTATTAAACTTTATTAAATGTATATTAAATGTATTTTGAAAAATAAAACATTTTTATGTCTATTCTTATTTAAAATATTTTTTGATTTTTTAAATTTAATTATTAATTCCTGCATTCATTATTTGTGATTTGTGTGTGATTGTTGTGTGTTGGTTGTGTGGTTTTTTTTTTTACTTCATACCAAACGTGTGTCTGGTGTAAAAAAAAATATGATCCTTTGTCATAGTTTAAACCATAAAAATTAGCTCCAAACAGGGGTTCAGATTTTGTGTATTTTCCCTAACTGTTAGCTGAAAATGCTAAGAAGCGATTAACCATTAATTATTAATATATACAAAACCCCCTAATTTTATTTTAAGTTTAACTTTCCTTATTCAACAACTGGCTTCACAAGACAAAACAATGTCATATGAGGCCCAATTACTGCCATAAACTATCAGTTAATACATTTTTCTTAACAATGATTTATTGATTAAGTACAAAAATGCTATTTACACATTAATGCATCTGTATTAACAATCCAGTGATATATAATAATGCCATTTCCTGCATAATGACATTTCACCGATAACTTGCCAAATTCTACTTTCCTTTTATTAAGGTTTCAAATGCTCAACTTTTGCTTGCATTGAATTATATTTCCATTACATTCCTATTACTGTTATCCGAATGCTTCTTTCATCATAATTGTTCATGGCACCAACAATTTTAAGACTGACATAAATCGAAGCTAAAACAAAAGTAACAAAATACATACTTGTAATAATCATGAGCATCATTCTGAGGCACTCGTCATCAAGTATTTACATTCTGCTTTTTTGTTAGATCACAGATTAGATTTTAAATGCAAAATATATTATAAGTTTATTAAGAAAAAATACATATTTCTATAGTTTAAATCAAAGTATTCCATAGAGTTGCTATACTACACCTCCACCTAGATCATACTACATTAAAACATTGTTTACATTAGCACCTCAATCATTTAAGGCTGTAAAAGGAAAAGATCTTTACCTTTACTTTGAGTCCTTTAGCCTTGGTGCCACTTTTATTTGAATTGACCAGATTAGACTTTTATTCTCACAAGATCAAATATTGCATATAAAGATGGAAAACATTGTGGAAAAAGTAAACAAACAATACACACAAGATAGTAAAACAGAGAAAGTTGCAAGAACATGGATTAGATATTTGCAGGTCATTGTCGGTAGCGTTTAACTTATCTAATCTACATGAAGGCCTGGCCTCTTTACTGCTGGGACGTGAACAGACACATGTTCACTATATGGGCCACCTTTGCATTGTGGGCATTGTGCCGATAACCTGTCAGATTTTTCCACCTTATTAGTTTTCGCTCAGCAGTGTTATAAAGCAGGCTTATAATATACAAGGTGTCAGTACATGCCATAAAAAAACAGTTCATGTCGTGTCTGAATCACTGACGCACAATAAACAAAGGACAACATATTTCAGCACCACACACATTGCTGTGGTGTTTATTTCACCAGCCTGTATAGCTGCTGACCTCGCTCTGTTTTGTTTAGAAACTTCCCAACCAACTCCATGACACAGTTTCCTGAGGTTACACCAAAATATTACTTAAGTTTGGGTTTACACCCTCGAGAACCTCAACTATGAGGAGGAAGTCGCCAAGCGTGGAATTCAGTTCGGCTTGTAAGATTTCTATTCATAGTTTGACTCAGCTTGGTTTTGCCAATTTGGAGCCTGAAACTGAGATTTTCTTGAATCTCTTGAACCACGAAGTGCACAAAAACTTTTATATTCATGGAATAAATTAAATATAATGTTTCAGCTCGGTCAAGCTAAAATAAAAAAAAACAAAACTTCTCCATGTCTAGTTATACAGATGATATCAGCTGGTGCCTTCTCATTTGACTTCCATGTGATGTCATGACAATACCCTCACCTTTAAAATATGACCGAGAGATTCCTGGAAAGTGTAACGCAGAGGCCTAATCATGTTTTTCATGCCATTACCAAATTTGTTGAAGAAGACCTTTGAAAACTTTTGCTGTGAACCACCACCCGTGCTCACCCCCGTGATGTGATCATTTACGCACGTAATGTCGTCTTTACGCTCACACCTCCTCACAAAGTCACATGAAGTAATATCCTCTGATTTGAGTGAGATTTGGACTGTCAAATTTGATTTTATTACACCATTATCCTCATTCAATATTTAAAGTATTTAGCAAAGCAGTTTTAGTAGCTCAAAAATGTCATTAAATATCAAAGGGCAATCCTAATGTGATGGTGTTCAGTAGCTGTGTGACTGATGAAAGATAAAATCCACTGTTATATCAAGTAAAATACGCAATGCATTTTTGTTGTATCACATGCACTAACCAGTGGCAAAAGAAATACTCAAATCCTTCACTTAAAAGTAGCAGTGCCACTGTGTAGAAGTACTCTGTTACAACTAAAAGTCCTGCATTCAAAGTCTTAGTTAAGCACAAAAGCATCAGCATTAAACTTAACTTCAAGTACCAAAAGTAAAAGTACTCATAGAATAAAATGAATTATGTTATTGTTTTATAAATATTGATGCATTAATGTGCATCACTTTAATGTAGCAGCTGTTAAAGGTGGAGCTCATTTTTATCACTTATGTGCTGCTGGGAAGGTTGTGAATCCCTCGGGGATGGTGAAGTGCAAGTACAGAATGATGTAAAATGGAAAGAATAAGTATTTAATAGCATAAAATGGAAATACATATAAGGCACATTCTAACATTGACCCTAACATGTCAGAATAAAATGAATACTTTAACTCAGAGTGTAAAAATAAACATTTTTGTTTGTTTTTTTTTAAAGTAATAATAAGACACTGAGTAACATTTTTCATGCAAGATGGAGCTAAAAGTGCTTGATACGGTCTAAACCTAACCAGACCGAAACATAATTTGTGTAATTGTCTGTTATTTGATCCAATTTCATTGTGGGCTTTTATTTTGTTTCAATTTGGCAAAAAAGTGTTTATGTAATGATGCTGTCTGCTCTTTTCTTTTTCCAGGTAAAGCAGCTGGTTTAACTTTCTGTGAGTTTAATGAATGTCTCTATTAGTGTATCTACTCACGCAGATTATTGTGTCACGTGCCGTCAGTCGTGGGTGTGGAGGTCTGAGTGCGAATCCGCTTCCTTTCAACAAATTTCAGTTACTGTGGATTCGACTGGACAGCCTCCCGAATGTGTACACTTGCATAATAGCTTTCACACATGACACTTCCTAACTGTTACTGCAGCTGGTTAGTCTGTCTATATGGCCATTTTGTGTAATTTACAGATCTAAATAGCACCAGTTAGGTTTGGTTTGGCCTGCCGGATTATTATAGTGAAAAATATTAAAAATTAATTTTAAGGATTATAATATAAATCACTGTTAACATATTTTTTTGGGAAGTAAAAATACTCTTTCAATAAGTTCCTTTATTATTCATATTTTTTTGCAGACTGAACATGGCAGACAGAATGACACTGTGAGCAGGAAGTCAATCAGTTAAAGGAATAGTTCAGATTTTATGAAGTGGGGTTGTATGAGGTATTTATCCATAGTCAGTGTATTACCTACAGTAGATGGCGGTCGACACGCCCCCAGTTTGGAGAAGCAGAGAGGATACCAGCACGGACTCTAAACAATGTACTGTGAACACTGTTAGCAGCAAAATGTATTTTAGCTACAAAAATCAGCATCAGTTTAAGTGTACAGTATATTTGGAATATTTTCACTGCTTTACCTTGCCATCAGACAGCCTTTTCCAACGGGAAATTCCCGTTATATAAGCCAGCGGTTTTCTAACTTTTTCTGCCAAGGCTCGCCAAAGGGCATGCCAAAATCTCAAGGCACACCAACATTCATAACCAAGCAAAATAGCCCCTATAACCAAAGTAACCAACAGAGGCAACGAGCACTAGCCAACCAGAAGCAAAGTTTCCGGGGCGGGGAAAAAAAAAGGCATCAATCCATCAGGGCCTTTGCTGTGGTGCACTATTAATAATCCCCACCATGCAACAGCTGTGAGAACAGTGAAAACTGGGTTCTGCTTCGATAGAGGCTTTTGACTATGGAGTTTGTCTCTGAATCAGGAAATGAGTGCATACAAAGTACAGCATGTAGTAAATTAAAAATGAACTTTTAATGAGAGGTTAATGTGGTTAGTAGTCAGCTGCAGGAGAGAGGTGTGTGGGGGGTGGAGGGGGGCTCATGAGAGTAGTGTCAAGTGAGTTGACTGACACAGCTGCTGCTGGTTTGTTCTGATTGCATCTCTCCCCTTTTTCATGCAGTAGTGCGCTGGCCCTCAGAGGACTGCTGCCCAGACAAAGGAGAGGAACTCTCTCCCTGGGTTTTTGGTTTAAACTGAACAGACTAGAGCAGTGCTTCTCAATCCTGGTCCTCAAGTACCACTGCCCTGCATGTTTTAGGTGTTTCCCTGCTCCAACATACCTGATTCTAATGATCAGGTCATTATCAGGCTTCTGTGGAGGCTTGATGACGAGCTGATCATTAGAGGACATGCTGGAGGAGCCGGGCAGCCAAAGGACATGTTGTTTCCTAGGCAGTAGTGTCACAATAAAAGTCTTGCATAAAGTCTGAGGGCTGAATCTGTGCGTCTGTGCTGGGGGAACTCACAGTGGTAGCGAGACAGCTACAGTGAATATTAATAATAATGTATGGCTGTCAAAAAATCCCATGGCACACAACATGGTTTGGGAACCGCTGATATAAGCCAAATATCGCTCTCTCTTTCTTAACCAGACTCCTTTGGTAGAAACAATCATTTAACCTTCCATGGGAGTTGCAGGCCTAGCACTGCCTCGATCTGTTAGTTAGTTTGTGTCATTGTGTGACTTTGGTGAATCAGAAATGACCTTTTCAAACACACAAGTCACACAATAACCCAAACAAACCAACTGATTTTGCCAGTGGAGTTTGGTTGGTTTGGAGAGAGTGATATTTGGCTTAAATTATGGTGATTTCCTGTTGGAAAAGGCTGTCTGATGGCCAGGAAAAAGCGGCGATATAACATACTCTTAAACTGATACTGATTTCTTAAGGTTGACCTTTTTTAAAGTGGCCAGAACACATGTTTTTGTTGACCCTGTCCACAGCAGGGGGCGTGTCAACTGCCATCTATACACTAATACACTGACAACGGATAAATGCCTCAAATCCAAATAATCAAACTATACTTTTAAGGGATCTTGGGACATTTTGTGTCTTAACAATACAGTCAGAGAAAAAGTTTGTGCCCTCTGAAATATCCCATATGAACTGAGGTTTGCAGTACTGGAATTCAGCCACGGCTGGTTTCATAAGTGAAGATTGTTTCACTTTGTTTCCTGACGTGAAGCTAATAAGAGCTGGAGTGCTGAATCAGCCGCACAGCAAATATTACACTGTCCCACTCCACATATGAATGTCTCATAGACCTGAGAGGTCCTGCAGGGACTGTGGACAGACTGCAGTGACTGTACACTGTGTTCCTCTCTGACTTTTTTCCTCCTTCAGTCTCCGGTCTTCACATTTCACCTCAGATTTTCAGAAGTCACATTAGTGTCAGCCTGCATTCTTCACATTTAGTCTGGTCGTATCTCCAGTAATACCACATTTTTTTTATGCATGACTGGCGTTTGTTCACAGTGGAGTCAGAAAATCTAAAATTTTACTATCTAATTTGACCGTGTGATGCATCAGGTTACATCAGGATAACTTCTCTAGCAGCTTCTCTAAAGTTGTGTATTTGTAATATGACTGAGAGAGCTGATACAGTCTTGTAACTTCTGCACATTTTGTTCTGTTCTTATTGTTGACTGAAAACATCCAAACATCTGACTGCCATCTGCTGGCTGTGACTAAACCTCCGTTTCTGTCAGGAGAGATAAACACATGCATGTTCTCTCACACGGTTTGTTTCGTGCTTCCTTCTGTGTTTATCTCTCATCAAAACATGAAGAAAAAACTTTATTTCCATATATTGTTATCAGAAGTTGCAATATATTCAGTTTAATATCTTTTACTCTGCAAAAAAGGTGCATGCTTTATTGAAAAGACCTTTTTCTTACATTATTTTACTGACTTTTATTTATTTATTACATTTTATTGGTAAAATTTTATTCATGCAAAAATCTTTATTTATTTTCAGCATTATTATTCTTTTTTTGTTTGTTTGTTTCTATTTGTTTCCTGTCTGTGTTGTTTTAATTTAGCAATGTGAAGCACTTTGAGCTGCTTCTGGTGGCAAAGGTACAGAAATTACATAATAAAACTCCCGGGTAGATGCAAAAAGCAGATTTCACACACATATTAACAAAAGACAGCATGTGAATGGAATGACGGTAAAGAAAAATTCTAAGAAACAGCTCAAACAGAAGCATCCCAGGAAGTGACTGAATTACTCCCTGTACGTGACAACAGTGTGATCTTCTATGTGTTTTTTCTACGACTTTCTGAGGTGTTAAGAAGAAATATTGACGTTACTGTGTACATTTGCGAGTGTAACAGCTTTTTCTGATGTGTTGATGATGATGTTCTTCTTATTTTTATTGTTAAAACAGGGCTTAGTTCAAGTCAGTTTGCTGCAATATTTCCAAGAGAATTATCAGGTTTATAAGAGTAGTGTTTGGATTTCAACAATGCCATGTTTAAAATAAAAGTCAAACAAGGATATGATTTTTTTTTTTTTTTTGCATTTTTTATTCATTCATTACTCACAATACAGTTTGTATAAACAGTATACAGTAGACAATATAATATAAATTAAATATAGACAATATAGACAGTAGAAACATAGTCAATCAGTCTGTGTTTTAATTCATGGGTGAACAGACACACAGAGAATTAACATGCTTATATTTGCTTGTCCCACATTCTTATCACTTTAACCCACCCCTAGAAATACAAACATGGTAGGATGATCAACGATTAAAGCAATAGGATAATTAAAGATTATATTTCTATAGTTTAAATGCACCATCCTAACATTGTGCACTGTCACTGTCAGATCCTGCACATCTGTATATACTGGATATAGACATGTATACATGCATATACTGTACATAATCATCACTATGTAGAGTTTTTATTTATGCTTTTGGGTAGTGGTGCTCCTTGTAACAACACTGAGAGCAATCTAAAACAAATTCCATATATATGTACACGTACTTGTCCAATAAAACACATTCTGATTCTGATATCAAACAAGAAATATTGTTCTGAAATGTTCTCAAAAGGCAGAGCTTCAGTAGTTAAGATGTTCTTTTTAAAGACGCTCTCCACTGTTTCATCAATGTGTGTGTTTTGTTTATGTGAGTTCCTGCTTGTGTGTATGAAAGTTATTTTATATTTCTTGCTGATTTTATAATATCAGTGTGTGTAGTTGAAGTGAATTTGCTTTAAGTGTTTTGTTAAATCATCTATTTTATCATTGCAAGGTTAAAACATTATTTATCTGTATGCCTTCTGACTTATTGTGAAGGGAGGAAAATTGTTGTACTTGCCCTTTAGGAAGAAAGCACCATCCCAACAGGAGAATGGCAGAAACGCGCTGAATGTAGGCTGAGGGAAAATGTGCTTGTGTTGAAATGTGTGAACTTTGTTACTGAAAAGCTGCAAAAATGAAGATGGACGTGTTTTTAGCAGTTAATTTTGGAAAGGCAACATACTCAGGAGCAGGACAGACAAGCTGAACCAGCTCTGCAGAAAGTAACTAGAAGTCAGCTGTCAAGGGAATAATTTGGAGGAGAGCAACAGGGCAAGATCAGTGAAACACTGACATAAGGGGAGGTGTTTTGTTTTGTATTATAAAGACAAAAATAAACTTGTCAAATGCAACACTTTTTTTTTTTTTAATTTCACCAGATAGGAGATCCTTTTTTTCAGTATAATGCAATTTAAGGGTGGATGAAAACAACAAAGACATAACTGGGTTTCTAGTAGAAATAATCATGTTGTCAAGTTATTGTTTTGGTAATTTATTCATTTAATGTACACACTTTTTATTCATTGGTTTTCAGTATTTGCATCCTGTATGTTGGGACAGAATAATGCAAGAAATAACTATCATAGGAAAATGATAACATATTTTTATGTGATTAATATAATCTGGAAAAACATACATACTTGTTATTTTAGGAAAGTTACAGTTTATATTCATATTGTGTCAAGTATGAACTAAATCTATAAGTAGTTCTATTTATTAAATTGGGTGCTTTTGACTGGGATCCTGCTGGTATTTTTTTTTTTTTTTTTAAACTCCGATTAAAACAGAAACAGAAAACAATGATACGAAGCCATTTGGAACAAATTGATTAACCACGTCATAAAAAAAAAGTGGAATAAGAGAATAAAGCACATGCGAGATTTGACAAAAAGTCACCGAAACAATTTATTTTCCTTCTTGTCCAGCAGGCGGCACTAATGCTGCTTTAGGCTCGCTAACCGCTAATGAAGAGGAAGAAGAAGAAGAAGAAGAAGAAGACGAAGAAGAAGAAGAAGAAGAAGAAGACTCAAAAAAACCTGTATAAAAATAAAAGAAAACTCATAATAGAAGTGGGAACGATGGATGGTGATCAACAGTTAAATGTAAGCGAATACATGAACGAATGATTATTAACTCTTTACAACCAGCTCGCACTCGTGTTATCCTCTCTTTTCAGCACGTAGTTGACTAAGTTGACTTCTTGACTTGCAAAGCTATCGCTGTTAGCTAATTGTAGTTAGCTATCTTAGCTAGCTAACGAGCGCTAATCATAATAATGTGTATTTTGTGTTGTTAACTCTTAACTTTGCTCCAAAGCATTGAGCAGCCATTTAGGAGATCTTAAATCAATAACTTTAATCTGGAAGAACGTTTTTTTCGACGACAGAAACGTCACATGAGAGCAGCAGCAGCCGTTATAAACCGTTAGCATGGCTAGCCGCCACACGGCAGAATCAAAATGCCAAAACTTTATTGAACTGAAGGTGCAAACAAAGAAACATGCCCATGTATTGTGTTGATGTTTCTTTGCATTGGCCATGTGAAGTAAGGAAAGTACAGTTTAAGACTGAGCAAATACAATCAATGAAAAACTACCAATACGAAAATATAGAAAGTGAGGGAAACCAGCGAATAAAATGTTATATAAAACAAAGTTAAATCGATTTCTTTTCCTGTTTGGGGTGCAAATGAGTAATGACACAACTGAAAAATATTCATGTAGAAATATGGCTTTTCTGGATCTAATCAGTTTTAATTAATCTAAATAAAGAGACAACTCTTTTAAGAATTGAAAGGTGGGATTGCTTTTAAAAAAATTAAATTTGTGTAGAGAACATCTGGCACATATTATCAACTTATTTTAAAAGAAAAACATGTCAAACTTTCTGTCCTCTATTATGAAACCAAATTGTGTAATGTTACTATAAGTCAGCACTAGGAAATCAAACTATTGCTTGATACCAATTTGTGAAAATCATCCCAGTATAAAAGACACGTATTACATGAGAACATCAGATGTTTAATTGTTTCTGTCTTTGTTTAACAAAATGCACATTCATTACAATCAATATTCAATCTAGCTTTTTCCAGTAACTCACATTTTAAATGAGCTGCATTTCACTCATAACCCTACCAGACAACAAGACTCTCTTTAAGTTATTTTAGTAAGTTATTCACTATTGCAGGTGCCAAAGTTTTATTACTAATTACTTTATTATCAATTCCAGGTTCATATAACTATCCAGAAGGGATGCATTGTTCCTCCTCTGCAAAAATGCAGCTGCTGCACTCCGAGACGATATCATTGTCCATTTTGTTCACCAGCTTTTTTCAAACCCTCAAAGTACAGCAGAACTTTGCTTCATTTGGACAATCACATAAAGAGAGCCATTTACGTTGGAGGTAATGTTTTTACATTTTGTAATTAATTAACAGTGCCAGTGAAATGATTCATAACTAATTGATTCATAATTAAATGTGTTGTTCATATTTCAGAGCACACAGTCCACAGATGCAGACTGCAGTGCAGAAAACACCCGCATTACCACTGTTTGTACTGCACAGCCACGTTGATAAGGAAAATAGATTTCACCAAGCACCTGCAGCTGTGCCGCCAGTCCCATCAGTGGATAGCCCAAAATATATCCCAACTACGAACAGAAGTGTCAGAAAGATTCCAAACTGGACTGATCGCTCCATCGCTGACCCCTGGAGAAAGTGACATCCATACACAGGACATAGTAAGGCTGCGATCATGAATGATGCACTTTTAAATGAGCTGTTCATCATGGCTGATGTGTTTGTCTCCTAAACATTTGAATTTGTCATGCTGCATTTAATATTGTTTCGTACAAAGAAAAGTAGCTGTGCCTTCATCCTCATCTTGTGGATGCGAATTATAGCTCTCCTTGAGTTCAAATTACAAACAAAAGGCATTCTTTTGATTGCAGGCATTTATTCGTACATCCATTTTGTCGAACATATTCTGAGAACTAGATCAAATTAAATACACAAATCATAAAACCAGTCTAGTGCAACACAGAGCATTCTCATAGAGTATAATAATTAAACAAATATCTCACAAACACAAAATATAAGTTATGTTATTCCTTACTTTATCATGTTGCAATGATGTGAACTCTGATTGCAAATCTAATAGCTATAAGCATGATTATTGGTTCTGCTGTGGAATCATCAGACAGGCCCCCTGATACATATATTCCCAAATACATTTATGTTTATTTACAAAAATATTCTTTACTAAAATGTAAATTATTCTTAGATGTAACTGAAAATTATTAAATTAATTTAACTATATAACTGACTGATGGCAGCTGTGTAAATGTAATGAATTAAGTTTGAATCAAGCTCCTTGTTTTCTTCTTCATGAATGTGGAGAGCGTTTTCTATATTTCCTGTGTCAGTTTTTACTTTCAACAGTTTTTTAGACATGGCAGCCAGCGGTTCACCATTAATCGTTAGATTTGCCGAATCTACAACTAGTGAGTGCTTGTGCTAAAGAAAGTCCCATTTTGTGTTAAGGATCTTGTGATGATGGCTTGGAATGAATTATGTCTGCAGCATTTTTAGAGGGTGCAACTCTGCGGTTCTCCAGGTGCTTATTAGGAATCATAAGTTGGGTGTGATAGGGTGTAATTGATCAAAATGAAGCATCATGTTAGTTCATGCAGGACACCGAAGTCATGTTCTCCAGTTGTTATCAGCTGACAGCCAGCTGAGAAACACCATCTAATCAGTCACACACCAATCACAGCCCGTTCTCACAACAAGACGGTCCATTTATATGACTACTACAACAATGCTGCCACACGTTTGCTGCTGCCTCCACCACCCCAGCCTCTACCTTTCTAGTTCAGAGTCTTAAACATGCCTAAAAGGTTAAATGGTATTTATAGCTAGGCTCACTCCCGTATACCCATGAGAGGTTATTCAGGGAGCATCTTAAGAGTGGGTCCTCAGCGCCGAGCACAACTCTATCACCATTTAAAAAGTTAAATCTATGATGAAGGCATTCCCGACCATATATCCTGTATGTGCATGTATCAAGGGCGTCTGTTTAGAAAGAGGCGGTCTTATCGTAGAACACTTTGCCATAACTGCTCTGCAAACATTTTAGAATAGTCATTTTTATTGCAAATGTTTTAAACATGTTTGAATGCTGATGTGGATGGACAACTTTGAAAAAGATCCTTTTTCAGATTTAGCCAGCTTTGGAAGTCTTATCCATCACATATTGTGCATTATACCACTGAAAGACTGAGTCACTTTGATTAGTTTTGTAATAAGGCCTGTCATTGAGCCTCACGGATTTTATTTTGTTGTCCTCACAGGATAGCGACAGTGACCGTGAAGATATAACCATTATCACGGAATCAGATGATGACAACAGCCTTGGAGCGAGCAGCAGCCACTCAGTACAGAGTCCACAGCTGAACAATTCTAAAGTTCACCGAACTGTTCAGACAGACATCGAAAAACCACGAGACTGTGACGAATACTACTTCATGAGCCTCGTCAAAGTGTTTAAAAAGTTGAACCCTCAGAAAAAGGCAGACGTCAGGATGAAAATTGAGAGACTTCTCTTCGAAGCCGAGTTTCAGTAGGAAAATGACAACACACACTAACACATTTTTTTTGTTTACTTTTTTTAAAAAAAACATTTATTATCGATAGAATTGTAAGAAACAGACAAGTATCTTTACTCAGAAGTCTGGAAACGCTGGGATATTTTTTGTACTGTATGTATGTGCATCTTCAGTGGAAGTGAGAACAACGTTGTCATGCCATGTCGTTAACAACATTAACAACATGACATCATTTCCTCTCGTTAATTTTGAAATCTTTCATTGATCAAAACAATGTCATGCCTGTGACTAGGGCTGCACATCTTGTACATTTTTCTTGTTCTTCTCTGGTAGTTGAAAATACAAAATGCATGTTTTTTCTCTATTTTTTCTCTTTTTAAGTTTAAAGCTAAGTGTCCTTATTGAACAAAGACAAAACAATATCAAATGAGATGCAGTTACTTCCATTTCTAGGCTATCGATGAATTATCGATTTTGCATTTGTAATCAGTTCAATTCTTAATGGGGATTAATGATTAATCATTACCATCTCCACTTTGACTCATACAGTAGCATGCAAAAACCCAGTAGGACTCACAAATTTACCCACAATGTGTCATTTGTGTGCCACCATTTGATACAGCATTCACAAATCGCCGTGTAAAACAGGCTCCTGCTTTATTTAAATTACATAAATGTTAGAAGTTTCTTTTTGTGTAATTTGCTGCAACAAGATACAACAGGATGTGAAGGTTGGACTGAACTAAAGAACTCACAAACACCAATCTTATGAATATTCTGAAGTCCAGAATGCTGCTTACAGACAGTTTTTCTACTCTTTAGGTTTACTTTAGGTTTACTGCTTCTACAAACACAATGTGAGTTTCTTTTTATGGTTCACTGATTTGTATGAAGATTATTAGAGTAGTCATGAACAAAAAAGTTCAAAATGAAAATGCTGAAAATGTGAAAAAACAAATACTTGCTGAACAAAGTGACTTTATATTAAGACCTATATGTTTGACACTAAGAAGAGAGATGTACTGTGTGGTCAATAAAGAATGACCAAAGATTTCTGCAGTAAAAACTGCTCAGCCTACCTCAGACAGATGTTCTCACAACTGTTACTTTGCTGATGTGGAGACAGTGTTTTTCAAATAAACCAAGTAAGTCAAGCTGCAGTTTGTAAACCCTAAAATATACTGTAAATTGTTTTTTTTTTTAAATTCAAGTAAAGCTCATGTTTTGAGCCCATGTTTTGTATTTTCAGTTTTATATCCAGATTTTTCTCTTTGACAGTTATCCGCAGTGCTTTGGCAATACTGTTTATATGACATTCATGCCGATAAAGCCTGTTGAAATGAATCGAATTGATGGATGTGTTGTTGTTTAAGTTTGTCTATGTGGGTGAACAATTTCTGTGTGGACAGATGGAGACGGGAAGCTTCTGTACAAGGATTTTAGTGGTTAGGAAACTTTTTTTATACAAAAATAAGTTACATCTTCAATAATGTAACAATGCATCACAGAACACCTGCCTTAATGTGACAATCACCTGAGGTACATGGTTATACAGTAGAACTGTCAGTAACAAAATAATCTCAACTCAAAGTCGTACTAGCTTCTTCTGAGCTTTGAATTGTGTCATACTCTTCATCAGCTGATAGAATCACAAGCTGAAGTACAAATGTTAAGTCTGCAGATCCTAAGTTCAGTAGCTTATATCATAAATGATGAGATGACCTTTTAGTAAAGTAAATGCTTTGCTCATACAAAAAGAAAAATTCACAGAGAATATATTAATAGAAAAATACAATTAAATGCAGTAAAAAACCGGTTGACACCAGTGGTTCCCAACATTTTCATTTGTAACTCTATTAAATGAAGTAATGCTGGTGCATCATGGTCATTGACATGTATATGTAGACGGTGTACTGGTGTTTGAATCATACACCAGTGTCGCCACCATATTGGTCAGCTCAAGACTGTCCTGTACAAACACAAGTAAACAGGGAAACTGCATTTTTTTCTGGATAAAAAGCACCATAACATCTTCATTTCTCAACCAATTTCAATTGGTTGTTTTATATTTAAGTATTTGTGATCTACATGGACTAAGTTAGAAAAAAAATCTTTTTTCCAACTCCATGTAGATCACAGATCCTTGAATGTAACATATAGTGTTTTTTATCTAGAAAAGCACTACAGTATTTGTTTACAGGCCAGTCTTGGCAGGACCAATATGGTGGCAACATTGATGTATTGATGGAGCAGCTCTGTTCTGATTTATGTTCAGGGAACTTTGTTGTATATCAGAATTCTCTCTCCCCGTGTCTCCTATCTGTAGCTTTGCTGTAACCCAATGCAATAGTCAAAAATGTCCCCAAAACGAAACAAATCTTCAAAAATAAAGAAATGTCAAGTTGTGACCCATCAACAGTCTATAGCCAGAGAGGATTTTTTTTCTCTCCATGTTCAAATAATATTTAGAGACATGGAGATGTAAAATGATCCAGTAACTCACAAGAAAAAAATATTAGTAGACAGTTTTCACAGCAGCCGCATTGATAAACACAGGTGTTACCAATGATACTAATCATGATCCTGTTCCATTTATCTGTAGCAGAGTCTTTCCATGAGCCAAAATGTACAATAGTGACGTCCTGACTGGCTGCTGTGAAAAAGATCTTTTATATTATCGACAGTCATTCGTCATCTGACTTGTAGCAGTAGACTCCATGCTTGTGCTGAGGAGGTGGAAAGCCGAAGCTGCGCACCCCGGGCTCAGAGGGACCACAGTTTCTTCGTGGTCTGGTGATGGGATACCGAATGCTTCCATCAGCCAACCAGCCGGCGTCGCAGTGGTCCAGGCCTGAGAACTTCCAGGCGGCGTAGAGCTGCCCGACTTTGGCGATCTCCGCTCCGTACTCCTGACACGCCTGCTGAGCCTCCGTTAGGTTCATCTTGTGGGACGGCTGAAGATAGAAGACTTGACCTTTGGAGGAAACACACTTATTATGATGTTTATATAAACTCTCCAAAGGTTGGATCAGGTTACTCAAGATTTTCATGTTTTAATCTGACATTTTCTGGAGGAGCTTCAAAGGTTCAAATCAGAGTCTAAAAGCACTGAATTAAAGAAAACATGGAGGATATACTGTATGTTTAGAGCCCTTGTAATGTGTCAGTGATTATATTGTGACTAATTTCATGTTTTTGTGTTAGTGGTCTTGAAGCTCATAGTGCAAAATAATTGTTCACTGCTGAGCAAAGGTCAGCGCAGACTTAACTAGAAGATGTCACTCAGCAGAGTGTGGATCCCCGCCAGGCAACAGATGGTGAGACACCTGCTGCAATGTCACCACAACTGCCAGATGCAACCAGAAGAGATTTGCAAATTTTTGTCATCATCAACTTGACCTCCGCATATGTTGTCCTGAGCTGAAACATGGTTTCAGTCTGAAGCAGTTGTTGATCACAAGCGGACCCCAGTGGCCAGTTAAGAAGAGTGAGAGGTCAGCTGTCAGTGGTTTTAAAAACAGAGCAGTCAAAAAATAGAATTACTGCCTCACAGTTGTACGTCTCCACCAACCAGCCAAGTACACTGTAAAAAAAAATATTTGAGAACACATAGTTTTGAAATAAACTTTAAAAGTTTTTGCTGACCTATAATCTTTAGTTGAGATAATTTATTTTTCTTCTTTAGATAAACTTTAATCTTTGAGTTTTAGAAACTCAAAAGTTTCAAAAATGTACCACAGTGAGCTGCAAACTTTATCTGTCTTTTTCTTTTAGTGCCTCAAACATTAAATAGTTTTGATTGAAAATATTAAAATTTTAACATTTAATTTCACTTCAATTAATTAACTCAAATTTTTTAAAATAAAATGTTTTGAGTTTCTAAAATCCAAAGCTTTAAGTTTATCTTAAGAAGAAAAGTGGATTATCTTCACAAAAAGATCAGTAGTTGGTAAAACTTTTTTTTAGTTTTCTCAACTTTTTCTCAACTTTTTCGTTTTTACAGTGTATGACTGTCCAGCCTCATATGATGTACATAATGAAGACTTTGAAGTAAGGTGGCCGACAAGTACAAACGCGCTGCATATACAGACAGGCGCTGCAAATACAGAAACAACGCTCCATATAAGAAAACAGATGCAAAAGGAAAACGCTGCAAATACAGAAACACGCTGCATAAACAGAAACGTGCTGCAAATACAGAAACGCGCTGCATATAGGAAAACAGATGCAAAAGGAAAACGCTGCAAATACAGAAACGCACTGCAAATAAGAAAACAACTGCAAAAAGAAAAAGCCGCATATCCAGTCATACAACGGAAGTGTTCCAGGCCTCTAGGGGCAGTGCTGAGCGTCCACCCGAGAGAAAATTGGAGTAGGGGGAGGCTATATGAAAAAGTACGTATTCTTTTTTCTTTTTCTTCCTTTCTTTCTTTTTTCCACGTGTGGCCGTCATCTTTTACTGTATTATGAAAGTGCAGCCGACTCCAATTTTCCTCCCACCAATAACTTTCTTCTTCTCCACACGTTTTTTTTTAAACAACTTTATTATCACATTAGAGACATTATACAAATAAACAGAGAGGGACCCATCTGCAGTCAAGATGGTGGACAAGGGCGCCGCCATATATCCAATCCATGCCGGAAGTCACAACCAGAAGTTGGTCTTCCCTAACCCTAACCCTAACGCTAACCCTAACCCTAACCCGATCTACTAATGTATGTCATTGTTCTTGTAATGTTACATGTTAAATAACGTTTAAAAAAGTTTAAAGTTTTTTTTAAAAATACACGAAGGAAGACCAACTTCCGGTTGTGACTTCCGGCATGGATTGGATATATGGCGGCGCCCTTGTCCGCCATCTTGACTGCAGGAAGGTACTCTTGGGAATAAACATGACATTAAACATTATGACATCATACAGACATGAAACAACAGTGAAGTACAGGGAGTGCATAATAGATATCACACAAAAACCAGAGCTTGACAAAAATAAATAAATAAAATAAAATAAAATAAAATAAAATTACAATGTATCAGGATACATAAAAATAAATTTAATCAATAAAGAAACAGAAAATAAATAAATATATATGCAAAAATTGGGAGATATTTATCTAGTAATATGAACCATAATATTTTCCATAAAACTGGATGTCTTGAAAGCTTTTTTGTTTTTACATATTTTACAGACAGATTCATAAAAAGATTTAAGTTCCACATAAAACAAAGTTTCATTTGGCATAGCCTGGAGAAAATCTAGCTTTATGATGGACACTTCAGGTCTAAATCTGTTAATGAATTCATTACAGGGATAATCTGCTCCACACGTTGATACCGTTTTACACAGTCTATGGTTGATACGTCCGTTGTCTGTCTCTCGGGTGGACGCCCAGCACTGCCCCTAGAGGCCTGGAGCACTTCCGTTGTATGACTGGATATGCAGCGTTTTCTTTTTGCATTTGTTTTCTTATTTGCCGCGTGTTTCTGTATTCGCAGCATTTTCCTTTTGCATCTGTTTTCCTATATGCAGCACGTTTCTGTATTTGCAGCACGTTTCTGTTTATGCAGCGCGTTTCTGTATTTGCAGCGTTTTCCTTTTGCATCTGTTTTCTTATATGCACCGCGTTTTTTGTATTTGCAGCGCGTTTGTACTTGTCGGCCACCGTATTGAAGGGATTTAATATGGAACCACTGTAATGACCGGTAACTTAAATTAATTTAATAAAAGATATACTTTTTTTTTTTTTTTTTTTGGTTTTTGTTTTTTCAAAATGGAAGTTCTCATTGTATACGTGTGAGAAACATGTTGTCTTTACTTAGACACTATTTTTGCAGTGGACTGATAGAGAGCTAAAGATTATGACGTCATGGAGAAGTTTGACCTTTAGGATATAAAATGTCATCACCTTATCATGTTACCCTATTAGATGTTTGTGTGTAATTTAGTCATAACTGGCGTATAAATATTTGAGTTATGGCCAAAAATGTATTCAGTCAGGTCACCATAACCTTTGACCTTTGACCACCAAATTCTAATCAGTTCATCCTTGAGTCCAACTGGTCATTTGTACCAAGTTTGAAGAAATTCCCTCAAGGCGTTCCTGAGATATCACATTCACAAGAATGGGATGACATGAAAACATAATGTCTGTCAACAATGTGAAGCCATAAAAGAAAAACAAGATTTTGTTCTGAATCACAGAGGTCCTTCAGCATATTGTCAGAAATGTGCACAAAAGTGCAGTAGTATGCAAGGTTAGCTACAGACAAGCTTCAGGCCCGTTGAACACACACACACACACACACACACACATGCATGTGATCACATTATAGTTAATTCATATTGGCTTCTGCAGACTACAGTGATATGGCAAGTATTGTTTAAAAGTTGACAGATTCTTTTGTATTTTAATATACTAGATTCCTGAGTTTAATCTGATATAAAGTAAAGGGATAGTTCACCCAAAAATTAAAATTTAGTCATCATCTACTCACCCTCAACAGAAAAAAACAACTGAACAAAAACCATAAAATGTCTCCATATTGCTCATCTGGTGTAATCAAAGTCTCCTAAAGTCCCAACATGCCATTCACTTGCATGCGCACACCATCACAACACACACAGACAGTTCAGATGGTGTGCACGCACACGTAAATGTGGCTCTGCAGTGAAGATTTAGGCTAAAAACATGTTGTAAATGATGTTTTTTCAAGTCACCTTGGCGTGTCAGGGCAAGACTTTGATTACAGTATTGAGGCATTATATGTTGGTTTTTTTTTTCAAGTTGTTTTTTTTTCCAGTTGTCCTGTGTTAAAGTGTGCACCACATCAGATGTTCTGTGAGCGAACACCACCACAAACAATGTAGTCATGTCAACTTTAGCAAGAGTTTCTATTTGCTGACCAGAGGGAGGACATTTTGACATGTCACAGCAGGAAAAGCACAGGTGTAAACCATAACATTAATGAGCCATTACTGGGACACTTGGATGGAGCCATCATTAAATGTCATCAGTAACAGCTGTGCTTGTGCGTTCTGCTCTGACAAGTCGAACACCCTGCTGTGCTTTTTTAGAACCAGATATTGAACCTGTAACATTGTTGCTCTCACACCACCTCACACTTCCTCACCTCGGAGTGAAGAGGAGAAGCAGAAGGCATCGTAGCGATGAAGGTTCAGGTGCCGTCTGCCGTAGCTCCGGACACCAGGAGCAAGGCCGTGTCCTCCGCAGGGCTCTCTGGGCCGGGTAATCGGGTACTGGACCGTCCCGTCGGCCAGCCAGCCCGCGTTGCACCAGTTCAGACCCTCCTTCCAGGACTGGAAGAGCTGTGTGAAGGTGGCCAGTGTGGAGTCCTGCTGCTCACAGGCCTGCTGGGCTGCCAGGAAGCTCAGGTGGTAATGACCACGAGGGTGCTGGTAGGGAAACACCACCCCTGGGTGGGTGGAGGAAGTAATTAGACCTTTTGACATGAAACAGTAGTGTTAACACAGGTTTTAGCAATGATAATAATTAAGGTTCTCTTCCATTCAGGTCAAACAGAGTCATCTACATCATCGAGAACTGTCGAGTTTTTTAAATATCAGCTGCAGTAATGAAACTGCATACCACTCAGCTTGTGGTACTAAAATTGCCCAAAAAATACATTTGAAAAGCTGAACACTGGTGCCTCTTTCCAGAAATCATGACCTGGCTGCTCAAAATAATCCACAGACCTTGTTGTGAGCAGTTTCACGTAGGAACTACTTTCTTTCTACAGAACCTGCCAACCATATCACTGCACAGAAGGAAGCGTGCATCTACTCATGGACAAGAGATTACACAAGGTTTCATACATGCACACTTCCTTGTGTGTGGTGATATGGTTGATGTTCAGTAGAAAGAAAATAGTTCCTACATAAAACTGCTCACAACAAAGTCTGTGGATTATCTTGAGTAACCAGGTCATGATTTCTGGAAAGAGAAACTGCTGCTGAGAGTTTTTAAATATAATTTTTTGGCGCCTTGAGCATCACAAGCCAAGAACAATCTAGTTCCATCATATTTGAGAGAAGGCAGACATGTCTACATCCCATATCTCCAAAACTCTGCAGCTCACATCAAAACAATCTAGATGGATAAACAGCGCTACAGGTAAGAGGAAAAATATGCATTTCTGAAACTGTCCCTTTAAATGTAGGCTCTGAGAGTGGAAGTCATGGTTTCTACAGTCTATGTGGACATATTGTACCTCGTAACTCCAGATTAACTGAAGAGCTCTTGTCCTCCAGTCCGTCCACCACCTCACAGCGGTATCTGCCTGTATCACTCAGCCGGAGTTCAGTCATCACAAGAGCAACATCACCTGGAAAATCCTGTCTGAGCTGCACACGACCCCTGACCAACAAGTGCCAGACACACACAAACAGGCTCATACAGCTGCTAATAACAGAAAAAAACATCATCATGAAGTCATTATTTGTCCTTTCAACCACCTGAACTCCCCAAAACTTCGACTGCGGGAGCCAACAGCCACCAGCACGTCTGTCTCATGTCCCCCGGCCGCAGGCAGCCAGGACCACTTGACCCGGACCTCCCTTGGCGAGCTCAGCTCAGGCTCGTACCAGAACCTGCACACACGGTGGCGTTACCCCCTCTGACTGCAAACACTGACGGCTGAGCAGACGTCCACATGGAGCTTCACACCACTGAAATGAACTGTAGCAAATACAGACACTGAAAATATGGACTAACAGAACTCCTATTTGTACTGAAAATATGATCTAAATTTAACATATATGTTCATTGTACTTTCTTTGTTGCCATTGCCATTGAGGAACTCATGGTAGAAGAACTTTTTTGGGCTTTTTTGGGCAGTCAGGGCACAGCTTGTGAGAACCAGCTGAACCCCGAACAACAGCAGAGTCTGGAGGCAACAATTCATCTTCTGGACAAATCCTGATCCTGGATGGTCTCTGTGTAGTCCTAAGCCTGTGGAGAGACAGTCCCTAAAGGTACAAATGCATGAAAAATGTTCATTTTTACAAATGATATTTGCTCATCAAATGTACCAAAATAAAATACTGGCATGGGAACATTTAGGCATTTAGTAGCCTCAGGATTTCTTGCAGGTAGGATGCTGTGAATTTAGGGGTGCATGCTGGATGGTTTCTTGTTAGTAAATATATTTGCAAAAGACTGTGATTAATCTAACTGTAGTACCTGTAACTGTAGTTTTTTTTTCCCTCTACAGGTTAAATATGGGAATAAAAATGTGTCTTTATCATTTAAATAATGTATTTTAATCCAGGTACAGACTCTTTAGGATTTTTTGTAGATTACATCTCATTGTATCTGGCAAACAAAATACAATTATAAAATACCTATAAGTATTTAAAAACGTATTTAAATAGATGTAATTTAAATACTGCCCATCTCTGAGCAGCGCGGAGTAATAACTTTTGTATGAATGCGTTTTAACAATATTTTCAAAAGTTTTCAATTAACAGAAACCTGATGTGGTGACATGACAGCGCCAGTAGAGGGCAGCACGACACCATATTTATTTACACCTGTCTGTTTTCTTTGAAAAATAGGGCATCGACAACTTTGGTGTCTCTGTAAAATTAAGTAAAATATTGTTTCTGCATTGTCGCACAATAAGTATTACTTCAAATTACTAATTTAAAATATATATAAATGTTGATTATTTGCATTGTAGACCTAATTTTCAGCTGTTTTTTTTTAAATTACAGGTAGGCTATAATTAATTTATTTAAAGTTAAATACATATTTTATAGCCCTGTGCAGCCGGCATCTACATTTGCAGCTGACTCCGCTTAGGAACCTAACACACCTGTACGCCAGGTGAGAAAAATTTTACATGCAAAAGGGCTTATAAATTAAAAACGTGATTTTCTGAAGCATTACATTTATATTTTACATGATAGGTGATTCGTGTTTTAAAGATTACAGACCATATTTGGCGCACAAGAAGTTGCTAATATTTTTCAAATTCTTCACTTACCGTAAAACACCTTGAATATTCCCCCAATCTCCTCCAAAGAAAAACTTTAATGCAAAAGAAAAGAGAAAAGAAAAAGTCTGTTGGGAACAAAACACAAGTTTCCTCTAATCTTTGTCGATGATAAAACAGGAGCAGCTGTAGTCAGTTAATAATGAAAACTGCAGTCTAACTTCGAGAAGCACCGGACTGCAGAGCTGCTCTGCTGCTGCAACTGCAACCACAGCTCAGACTGATGGTGTTTAAACTCACCTGAGTGTTTCTGCAGACAGTGAGTGGAGGGGGGGCAGGGATGCCAGATATGGAAGAGAAGCCCCCAGTTTCATTCATCAATACTGTACATGTATAGTTCAAGTATGCAGATTAAAAATAACCAATAATTGCCTGTTTTTTTTTGTGTGTGTAATCTTTAACAATCTGGTGTAGATTTGTACAACTGAATTTTCTTGCAGTTTTAATTTTTGCAGTTCCCTCACCATTGTCTGCAAAACTACCAAAAATTCAAAGATTTTAAATGGCAACTTATTTTACTTTTTTCTTACCAAATACCACATTATAGTATGAAAGCACATTTCCACCGGTGTGATGAATAAATCCTCTAAGTCATTATGAGAAACTTTGTCAAAATAATAAGTCAGTTTCTCAAAATAGAGTCAATATCTCAAAATATTGAACTAGTATCTAAAAATAATGATAATAATAATAATAATGATGATGAGTTAGATAGTAGGTCATTATTCTGAGAAAGCTTCTCGTTATAATAACTTACAGGATTGTTTCTTTTTCACGTTGTAAATGGACTTCAATAGGTATTGACTGCTTAAAGTCTACTTTAGTAATATGAACTGAAGTATATTTATGATTTTTATCAAAAGTGAAACAAGTTTATACTGTGAAACAGTTTAGGTGCACTGGGTAATACTGTCTTAAAACACAGATGGGTTGTTTTGGTCCTGTTCTCACAGACATCAGTCACAGAATCACATTTTGTTTTATTACAGAAGGACCAACACACTGGTGTTATGCAGCTGTTTTATTGATGAGTATCTTTTGAGAAAAGGTTTGCATCCCTCCTAAACTCTCTGAAAGCAGATGTTTGCTGCAGAGGGTCTCCACACAGACTCCAGCTGGCAGCTGTGTTTTCCTGGAAACAGTGTGATCTTTTATAGGAAACCCTGCTATGATGTGGAAAACATACACATCCACATACAGTAGGTATTACATAGACATACACGGTGAGGACAGATGTGTTGGAGATGCTCCGTCCTCCACCGGCACATTCATTTCATTTGAGATGAAAGCTGTTGCCAGGGGCCAAACATACCAGGACTGTGAGCTTAGCAGGGAGATGAGGGGCTAACAGGGTGTAATTACTCCTGTAAACAGCAGGCCAAAGCCCGGCAGTCCAACATGGAGAAGACTTACAACACCTTTGTGCAGCTGGGACAGTTTGAGCAACAATGACAGCAGGTTCTTTGTCAAAACTTTCTGTTTTGTTAGTTTCAAGTCAATTACAAAGTACTGCTACTGCACCTTCCTTCCCTGCTAGCTGTGGACAGTGATATGCTACAAAAAGAGACCTTTTTTTGGATTATATCAGCGTCTGAACAATGCAGAAATGTCCCCTAAAATGACCAGTGGTGCTGATTTTTAATAAGCATGTTCCTCTCCTTCACTGTAAACTACAATTGACCTTCCCCAAGTCCCGCCCCTTTTCGAGTGACACCAAGATTGAAAAGTGGTTGATGGTATTCCACTACTGCCACTTGTTCAGTGGCATACGCGATGTCTACATGTCGTTTCGTAATTGCAGGTGCCACTCTGACTGTCACCTCAATGCGTAATAATAATTTAGAGCCAATTGACCATATAATACATATTTCTCTTAATTTAGGCCAGTTGTGTTCTTCACGTTTAATCGGTCTTGTCCTGATTGGTGAAAATATATCAATTTGTATTGTTAATTAGTGCACATATAGGTTTCTCACACCAAAACATGACTTGTGTATTTCAAGTAGTCTGTCAGTTATGAAGGAAATTTTAAAAACAATGTTACAATTGGCCCCATGCTCCCCTATCTTACAATGTTTATTTATTATCTCCAAATAATGACAGAACTTCTGAAAATAATGATTTAACATCTTAAAATAAAGACTTGGTATGCAAGTCATTTTGAGAATGTTTCTTATTATACAGAGATATATAATCAGTATTTTGAAATGAAATTTTTAAATCATTATTTTGAGATTCTAAGACAGCTGATGATGTGAGTGCCGTTGTCTCTCTCAGGAGTGAACAACGTTCATCTTAATGTTCATTAATTGCAAACCTGGTTCGTTCAGTTCACCAAAAATATGAGCACGCTCAATGAACGCCGCTCAAGGATGTTCATGCACAACACTGAACAAGATGGAAATGAGGTCACAGTGACCTTGACCTTTGACCACCAAAATCTAATCAGTTCATCTTTGAGTCAAAGTGAACATTTGCGCAGAACGTTTGAAGAAATTCCTTCAAAGTGTTCTTGAGATGTTGCTTTCCCAAAAATGGATGATCTGAAAAATAATGCCTCCAGCCGTTTAAAACATTTAGGCATAGAAGTCTTTGGAAAAAATTGGTTGAATCACAGAGGTCCTTCAGAATGAAATCATGAATTTGTACAAATATAAAAAGTTAGGTTGATTGGTCCGGTAATATGAAAGATTAGCCACAGACAAGCTGTATTTCCAGTGATCACACACACACACACTCATCTATGCACACACATAATCAATCGAATGATCCCCACCAGGCATTGGTGTAGATGTATGGGTTGTGTAGGTTAAGTTAATAAGAAGAAGTCAGTTGATTCCTCAAAATTCCTGAATGATTATTTTACAGTGTAGTTTGAAGAAAACATACATGATGAAAATTTGCGTTGAGTCTCTAAAATATTTTAAGATAAGTCATGGCTGTATTCACAATAATGAAAACACTTCAGACCATGATGAGGGTTTGTACTGAACGATCCCTACCCTCTTAAACTTAAAACTTAACAAATCTCATATGTTGTCATTCTGCCAATTCTGGAACAGAGTTCCTCCAACACAAGTTCAGTTAACTTAACTCAGTTTGTTTGTGTTACAAAACTCAAATAAGAAGTAAAACTAATTATTCAGTTATCTTGCATTTATAAGTTGAACCAGCTCAGTTGTTTACAATGCACATTAATAAGTTTTGTGCACAAGCTGTGTCCGATAAAATTTAAACTCGAGTGAGCAACTTGGCGTTTACAGTGTTCATGCTGCTCCCTGTGTGTCCCCTGTATGTGGCCTCGCTGGCCAGTCTGTTCATGCAGAAATCAGCCACCAACACCCACTCTGACATGGACATTGTCTGACCGAACGGGCCTGTATATGACCTGCAGTTATGTAACCGGTGACACTCATTTATAGCAGCTCATGCAGCACGACAAAGACGTGTTCTGTGTCTCTTGATTGAAAAGAAACACACTCAAAAGATTTATTTTAACATTTAATAAATGATCTCAGTTCAAGATCGACAATGAATAAAAAAAAAAACAAGAATGTAAAACAATGTTTATTTTCTACACATATTTCACATTTGTTGTAAAAAGCATTAAATTACAATGAAGTTATATGTAAGACTGAAGCGGAAAAACCTGCTAAAATGTGTAAATAAAACACACGTCACATGAAAAACTTCAGTTCCATCATTTGACTGACAGAGTGGTGTGCTGCAGTTAAAATTTTACATTACTTTTCTACTCTTGGACGCGTTATCTCTTCCAGGATGGTTGTATATGCCAAAATATTCTCTATATTGCACAGGCCCTGCGTCCACTTTGTGCTCGAGTAACTAAACAGTTGGATGATGTGCAGAGTGAGAGACGATGAGTTTGTTGGTGAGGAGGTTTGTCCTCTGTCCTCTGCAGACCGTTAAAACCACAGAACACAGCAGTTAACTGTGAACTGTTGTGTGACTGCAGAGGACGGACAGAAAAGTTTTAAAACTGGCAATTTAGCTTTAAGTACAACCGGAGGTGAAGAGCACTATTATCAAGACACCACACTCTTAGAAATAAAGGTGCTAACTAACACCGTAAAGGGTTCTTCTGCTTGTCCCCACAGAGGAACCCTTTTTGGTTCCTTTTATTAAGGTTCCACATGCTAAAATGTGTAAATGAGACACACGTCACATGTTAATATTTTGTCAACAGTCTGTCATTCCATCACTTGATTGATAGACCGGTGTGCTGCAGGTTCTACCAGAACCCAACATGAGGGGTTATGCCTAGAACCATCTGTGAAAGGTTTCACTCAGAGCCCCCTGTGAGAGGTTCTACAAAGAACCCTTCTATGGTGTAACAGTTCCATCCAGAACACTCTCTTTCCACCTTCTAAAGATGCCAGCAAGAACCCACCCAGGGGGTTCTACTGAAAACCTTTTTAATATTCCACGGGTTTTCATCAAGAACCCACAAAAGGGTTCTATCAAGAACCTTTTAATATTCCAAGGGTTTTATCTGAAACCCACCAAGATGTTCTACCAAGAACCTTTTTATATTTGAAGGGTTTTTTCTAGAACCAACCCAGGGGGTTCTACTGAAAACCTTTTATATTCTGAGGGTTTTATCTAGAATGCATTCAGGGTGTTCTACCAAGAACCTTTTAATATTATGTTACAAAGAAGAGGAATTCTGTCTTCTAAAAAGGGTTCTGTGGATGAAAAGGGTTCTTACAAAGTCTTACAAAGAACCCTTGACAAACCCTTTCTTCAAAAATGGGTCCTTCAGAAGCAAACAGTTCTAGGTAGAACCTCAGCCCGTCGGAACGAGCCCTTTTGGAACCGTTATTTCTAAGAGTGAGACTTCAGAGAGACTTAAATCAATTAGAATTCTTTGAAGGAGCAAGATAATATGGACTAACAGCAAATCTATGCAAATCGTTGTTTATATCCAAAGCGATTAAAAGTCGTAGTTTGTGAGTCATGTCGAACAACTCTATGAACGTAAACATAAAAAAAGTCACTAGTTAGAAAGTGCTACGAGTGTTACAGTCCCAGCAGCCAACAGGATCTTTATCCAGAGAAACAAACGGAGAACGTCGTCAGGTGATTCTGTCCGAGATCCGTTCCTCTTCTGTGGTTTGACGAGATGGAGCGACCGGATGAGGACGGAGCACTGTTAGATGGTGACTGAAGAGTTTTTTTTTTCAGTCGTCGCAGCCCAGCAGCTCCATACGTAAAGTGATGCGCTCGTGCCACTCCCAGGGGAGGACTCGGACATATCGGGCGTAGAACGGAGGCTCAAATAGGTTCTTCTTGTGGGTGTTGTTGTCAATGTTGCCCTGGAAAAGCTGCACATAAATGTAAAGGCTGCTGTTAAATGAAGTAAAATTCAATATAAATTAACCCATTATCACAAGAAAACAAGCTTCCATAAACTGTGCATTAAGTAAAACCAAGCCGAACAATGAATACGGTGATTTTGGTAAATACATCCACCAGCTGTCATCAGAGGTTGTTAATGAAACGGAGCTGCGCTGCCCTCTGAAAACCTCATGACCCAGATCCTGACATCCTCACTCAGACTACAACAGCCCCGGGCTGCACCATTATCTCATAAGACTACAAACTCTTCTGTTCGTTTTAAACATCAAAGCTTGTTTTACAGTTTTATTGGATCATCGCAGAGAAAGAGGCCGTGATGAGGAAAACAGGCCTTCTGCCACTCCTCCAGCAAGAAACAAAAATACAGAAGATGAAGAGAGACAGAAGGGGAAGCAGACGTCACGTGTGACTTTTTGGACTTCTTTTTACAAGCTTTAGGCTTTGTGTATTACTTAAAAAAAGGTTTGAGCAAAAAAACTTGAAAGAAATTTGAAGAGCCAGACCAAAAAACTTTCATGTCTATAATGCATTGATACATTATAAACAAACTTATAATGCATTATACTGTGCTTCTAGCAATGTATAATTATAGTTATAAGCATTCGAAATATAAAATATTCAATGAATATTCAATGAATATATAATTATTATTTATAACAATAATCATAGCAGATTATGATGCCCGTGTCTGTAATGCAATGTTAACATGCTTATAATGTGGCATACTGTGCTTATAGCGAAGTATAATTACAGTTATACATACTTGTAAATATTCATAACGCTTTATAACGATAATAAGACATTATAAAGCATTTTATAATGTCTTATAAGGTCAAGTATCATAATACTTCATAATAGCTTGTCACTCACTGACCTTTTTTTTGGCAATGATCGTATTGTGTTATAATTCTCATAGGTTAGGGTAATGACCACTAAGAGTAAACTACAATCACATTAAATTTCATTATAACAGTAATTATGATTCATTATAAAATGGTTATAATGCATTGTAGCTATGAGATTTATAACACACTATGATGCCAAAAATGTCAGTGACTGACCAGCAATTATAAAATGCTTTGTCATGATTATTGTTATAAAGCATTACAAATACTTATGAGTGCTTATAAATATAATTATACTATGCTATATGCACATTATAACATATTAGAAGTATGTTTATAATGCATCATAATGCACTGTAGACAAGGGCTTCATAGAAATTGTTGAGAAAGGAAGATGAATAGATACACAGGGATGTCTGACCTTATCGCTGCTGCTGTTCTCCTCCTTCACCGTACTCCACGACTCTCCATCGTTACTGTAAGCAACTTTAAACACCGACACAAACTGCACCACCCCGAAGTCTTTGGCCCCCTGAGTGATGATTCCTGTGAGGCGCTTCGTCTTCTCCAGATCAACCTGGTGAAGGAACAAAGACAACGGTTATACTCTGCAACATGCGCTGACCTCAAAGGACATTTTTACCACTGAGGTTTCCCTCACCTGGATCCACTCTGAGCGGTTGTTGTGGCGGGAGACCAGGCGTTGGTCTTTCCCTGCTTATCCAGTCGGGCGAACTGAGGGTGCCACGTGAAGGTGTCGATGCCCCACGTGCGGAAAGAGCTGGAGGCTGTGAGCTGCCCGTCAGAGATGAGGCGAGACTTCATTCCCAGAGGCTCTGAGCAACCTACCGTGTTTGAATAAACTGTGAATCCAAAGCAGATGGAAGGACGGAGGGAGGGAGGGAAAACCAAAGCGACAGAAAGAGAAGGAGACACCCAAAGAAAAGAAGAAAATTAACTTCACCCTTCATCCATTTGAAGAAAATTAGCAATATTCAGAAGAATGTGATTGATTAAAGTCATTTTTACACCCAGCAATGATCAAGAGGAACAGAAAGAGGAGTGCAGAGTAGAAGAATGCAGGCAATAAAGTGCACAGAGCTGCATATGCAGTGTGTATATATTCAGCATGTTTCTCTGTAAATGTTTTAGCTGTTATGTTCGAAGAAGACAAAGGACAAAATGGTGGAGGTGGAAAGAACATACATGTCTGTTTCTGTCTCAGTGTGCGCCTGGAATTTGGGCTTTTACTGCTGCATAGTGAGGTCTGCCCACAGGACACTGTATATATACATTTCCTATGTAACCACGGCTGGATGGAGGCCATGTTATGTCGTTGAAATAAACTCTCTGACAGTCATTATGCTTTCCAGAGTAACCACAGCAAGAAGAAACCAACACAGTAAAACAAGACCGATGGGAAGTTAAACAAAAGAGACTTTTCCCCACTTCAGGGTTCATCATGCACACAAAGTTCACAGAGGTTATAGCTGCATATCAAATTCATTCTTCTATCCACCTTTATTATCTGCCAACTTTCTGAACTTGCTATGCGTGTCAAACTGCGTGTTTTGCGTGCGTTTACCATTGAGTTCGCAGCCCACCAGCTCCATGCGCAGCGTGCAGGCCCTGCGGCAGACCACAGGGATGATACGGATGTACTGGGCCACGATAGGAGGGTCAAACATGTTGGTCTTTGTGCTGTCGTTGTCCGAGTTGCCCACAAAAACCTGCAGCACACAGACATGAGATTATTAGCCAAGTAAGCTAAGGAAAGAGACTTTTTCTATGGAATCTAGTGTCTCAGATCATGACATTATGACATTCACTACATTTCTTTTCGTTAAAAAATCACAGATTGTTTTACAGCTCGGCCTTAAACAAAATATTCTGCCTTCTCTCACAAATTTGGCAAATAAAGTCTATAAAGTTCTAAAGCACAGCTCAAGTTTTTCATAATCATCCAGCCAAAAAAAATCAACATAAATGGAGGACATTTTAGCAAAAAAGTACATCCCTTATATCCTCATTGACAGGACAGAAAAACAACCTGTCCTCCTCTGAAGTGTCTTTAAACCTGCCTGTCTCTAAAGCTTATGGAAATGTTCCTGAACTGATCTTTACATTCAATTTAAATTATACTTCACATAAGGTTCTACACTATAGCTATTCTTTATAAGTTAGTAATTTTAGCTCCTATCATATTTCAGCAGATCATTTTTATCCATACATAAGAAACATTTTGCTTATACAGTAATGTCCTTAATGTCACAAAGTAGCCGAGTTGTTCAGATATAATAAGGATTTTAACTCATTAGCCCAGGGATGACCACGTGAAATGTCTATTTAGTGAGTCTCTGATCAGACATCTTCACACGTCTGTTCCTGTGCCAAAGCATTTCAAATTTTTGCCCTAAATCTATATTTGATACAAACCTTGTCCCTCCGCTGTCCATCCACTCTGTAAGTTGTATAAGAGTTTCCATCGAAGCTGCTCGCTATCTTGAAGGCCTTGATGTACTCAGCTGTGCCCATGCGACTGGCACCCTGAGTGATGATGCCTGTCAGACGCATCGTCTTCTGCATATCAATCTGTTTTTAAAAAGAGGTTTGTGTGTTAGTCACAGCTCTCATTGATCAGCTCTCGTGATTTTAAAGTGTTCATGTGACTCACCTCGATCCAGGGGTTCCTGTCATGGGCGGCTGACGTCCAGGCGTTCACGATGCCTTGGTTGTTGAGTCGAGCCAGCTCCGGGCCCCAACGCTGCAGACCCAGAATGCCGTAATGCACAGAGGACGCTGAGATCTGGGACTCCACGATCGCTCCTCCCTCCATCCCCAGCAGAGAAATGCAACCTGGGATACAGCCATTAAAATATTATTTAATGTGGATGCAAGTAAATACATTTACTGCTGTATTTATTTTGCCTCACGAAATGTAATTTAGCAACACAACAGTTTAAATTGCGTGTCCACTGGAAACCATTGTCCGAAGTTTAATTGTAGCATATATGTATATATATATATATATATATATACGTATGTATGTGTGTGTGTGTGTGTGTGTGTGTGTATATATATATATATATATATGTATATATATGTGTATATATATAATTGCATATATATATTGTTTTACTTACACTTACATAAGAGTATTAGAACCAGGAATGAGGGAAAATATGAAATGAGGAAGAATAAAGTCAAAATATCAAGAAAAAATTCAAAATGTTGAGAATAAAGTTGAATTATGAAGAAAAAAGTTGAATTGTTGAGAATTAAGTCAAAATGTTGCGAAAAAAGGCAAGAGTTGAGAAAAAAGACACAATCTTGAGAATCAAGTTGAAATGTGGAAAGTAAAGTCGAAACGTTGACGAAAAAAAGTCAAAATGTGGAGAATAAAGTCCAAATGTTGAGAATTAAGTTGCCATTTTGTTGAATAAAGTTGAAAAACCATTTAGAGATTTAAGTCAAAATGGCATTTTAACTTTAACTATTCGTGACATTTTGACTTTATTCTTGAGAGGCAAAATTAAAAATAATCTTTCTCCTCTCATTTCTTCCTTATGCCTGGCCCTAACACTGCTCTGTATACACTTTAATAAAGCACCAGTAAAGCATTTGTTCATCACTTTATGCTACTCTTTCCAATTAATTATTACATTTATTCTCCGAGTGACATGAGGTTACGCAGATCTGAAAAACGTGTATGAGATGAAATGAAACGGTAGCTGGTGAACGTACGTAGCTGGCACTGCTTTCCAACATACGGTGAGGGACACTGGCAGGTGTAGTCTCCATCAAGATCTCGACATATCCCGCCATTCTTACAGGGCTGGTTGGCACAGTCATTCACATCTGAAAAAGACAACAACAACAACAACACAGTGTATCATGGTCAACTCCTAAAAATAAAGTAAGGAATTATCCTGAGAAACACAACAGTCACACACAGGATGTTAGAGATGTGGTGCACACCTGCTCACAAACGGCTCAGAAGGAGAACAGAGGGAGGGTGGAGGCAGGTGGAGGGCCACAATAGGCTCACTGTATCTGCAGCGAACAACAATTTCTCCTAAATCCAATAACATGATGACAGAAATGCCCCTGAGGACAACACTGAGGAGACGGGACACAGTTTAAAGGGCACAGCAGGTTATGGCTGAAAGGTCGACTTTGTTGATTTTGTATTTTGTGCCGTGAGATTTTAGGAGTTTATATCCATGCTGTGTCACCATCATCATCATCTCCACAAACTAAATGTGTATTTTGCAACTGGGTGATCAGAATGTGAAGCACGAGGAGCTCTGATATCCACAAAGAACAGATGTACAAACCGAGCCTTTTATAAGACATTTTGTTTTCCAGCCGATAGTGAAATATGTCAATAAATGTCACATCTGAGGTTTCCCTGCCTCCTTCTACTAAAGATCTTGTTTCACAGATAAAAGCCTCCTCCACAGTAACCATAGCAACAAAGCAAGTCTGCGGTCACTTACTGGATCAAAATTGAACAGCTCATGTAATGTTCCCTACTCCCCACAAGGTGGCAGACTCGCACAGCACAGCCACACAGGATGTTTAGAGCAGTAAGACCAATGGAGGGCTGCACATTTTTACTCTTTTCATGTTAAAAATTACTTAAATATTGTTACAGAGGGATGCTAAACAAAGTGATATGAGCAATGTTAATTCAAGCAATATTCAGACATTAAACAAAACACCAATACACTAACAGTAACAGACCTTAGTGTCTGTCAATACTTTTTTATACAGTATATACAGCTGGGTACTTGAGTCCTTGAGGGACACCGAGTAATTCAATCAATTAATCAATCAGATCAGTTCAGCTTCATTTGTACAGCACCTTCCATACAGGGTAGTGCAAATGACACACTGATAATAAGACTGAACAAGTGACCGTATTAGAGTGAAACAGAAGCCATAGATAAAATAGATTAAAGACAAAACAAAAAAGAAAAAAAAAACAAAACAAACGAATAAATTCAACAAAAATGATAAAAACAAAACAATACTGATAAGAATAAAATAAAAGTTAAATAATGTAAAGTAAAAATAGAATAAAATTATACAACATAAATTCAGCAAAATAAATGATTCAGGTAAAAAGCAGCAGTGCTGTGTTACTCGAGGACTTTTATAATGCTCCCTTAGTAATCATAGTCTTTGTATATATACATTATGGTCTAGGTCAAAAACAGTCGTTCTGTCAGGGAATTGTTGGTTTTTGCTGGATCTTAATGTATATTTATGAAGTTTTCCTAACCTTAACGTATACACTGAGACGGTCCTCACTGCAGCCAGATCAGGTCTGTGTTTTTTAAGTTTTTTAAGGCTGTAAGTAATCAGATTTCAGCTGTATTGGGTTAAAAGGGGGCAATATTTTAGTGCCATTGAACATTTAACTTGATACTTTTTTGGCGTTTCTTTTTTTGTTTTTTAACTTTGTACATTTATGTTTTTCTACCGTTTTTGCTTACATATTTGCAAAAACTATATAACAGCAATGATCAGAAAGAACTATGGTGTCAAAACAGAATGATTATAAAATACTCTCAATAAAAACTATTAATTAGAACAAATATATCTTATATGTAAGTTGTTTGAAATAATCAAATCTGCTTTATTTGCATTAATTTGTTTTCTACTGACATTATATACTCAGTACACTCCTTGTATTTCTAGTATATGTTTAACTGCCCACAAAATAATATAGTTATTACTTTATTAACCATGCATTTAAAAGCTACCCTCAAAAAATCAGAACGTCTTAGTGAAAGTCTTAGTTGTCTCAGGGGGAAAAAAAAGAAGAAATAGAACTGAACATTAGTAGAAAAATACAAGTCAAAATGTCATGATTATTTATAAATAAACTATGGGCTTTTTGTAAACAGTAGTAAGTCCTGGCGCTGAATATTTCTGCAAAAATTTGGATGTTTTTCGTATCTGTTCAGAACACATATTAAGTGCATATACAAATAATGTATTTATATTCAAGTTATATGCACCCCTAGTACAGTGTGTTTCTATCTATATCATGATATTGCTTGTGTATGAAAAGTAATAAATGATGTGATAAAATGGATGTTAAAAAAATTAAATGTAGCTTTTGTCCAGCCTTATTATTTTACCAATCTTACTAACCATAAATAACTCTCTCAGACTTTCAGAACTAAAGCAGATGACAGGTTGACGTAATGCCACATGGGTCTGTTTAATTCTTGTTCCCGTTAACACTAAGAGGATTGCTCACATCTTAGAAACAAATGCCTGCATGCCTATGACAACACCGACACAACACGGCTAACAACACTGAGAAACTGGTGATCCTACCGAGAGAAGGAGGAAATAGCCTCACAGATCTGCTCTGGGATTATTTTTCACATGCTTTTGTCATTCTAACTTACTCATTTTTCCATTTTTTTCTAATGTTACTTGCAGATAAAATGCAACTATCGCACATTTACAAAGTCAAAATAATGAAATACTATTTAACTGCTATCATAACTATGAATATACGCCTGTGCCTTCACTGAACATGATATATGAGGCAGGTTCCACCTCATTCCAGCACCTCGACAACATCCAACCTGTGACGTCTGTCTGAATCAAAATTAGAAAACGTTTGGGAGTAGACGACCAGACTGCACAAACACTACAATTGGTGGTCAGGCTGTGGGCTTTGGGCTGAGCTGCTCATTCATAAAAAATGCCCCCTTCAGTAACAGCATGAGTCAAAGTCCTGACAGCTAAAGGTATATTTTCAAAAACTATAATTATATACAGTAATAAATCTGCTCTCAGCTGTCCTGTACAGAAAGTTTATGGATGTCAGTCATAGTTGAAAGAATTTTCATGATGACATTCACACTGTTTCCTTCCTCTTCTTCCGCTAATAACTCCAAACGTCTGCAATAAATTCCAGGTCACCTTGGTCATTATATTAAGAGGATATGATGGAATTCACTGTTATTAAATTCTTCATCTGATTTGGTCGAGCTTAAGCACAAACAGATGCAGTGTTGAAGCCGTGCGGAGGGCGTCTGCATGCTAAGAGACTTGGAGTGGTCTTTCGCTAATTAGCCAAACAGAATGACCGCAGAAGCCGCTGAATGAGATCCTTTCATGAAACTGCTGAGCGGACTACACGGCTCTTTCAGCGCCAATGCTGTGACGGGATGGAAAAGCCTCATGTGTTCACACTTACAGAGAAATCTGCTGAAAGTGGAGCACGCTGCTATGTGTATTTCACTGCTTATTCTGACAAAATTTGACATTACTTTCTGCCATTTGCTGAACTTTTTTTTTGCTGTATTAGAATCACTCAGTATTATTTTTATAACTAAATGTTCTGATTTTTATCTGTCATAAAATCTTTTCTGAATGATAAATCCTTTATGTCAGCACTCGTACTCGTGTGACAATAGAGATGACACTGTGTCAAGGCTACGTGATGATCCTGGTTCTTACTGGCCTTTCAGATGTTCACAGGAAAGAAAAGCAAAGAAAGAACACAAAAGTCTGTCATGAAGGCAGACTGTTTTCTTAGACAAGTAGGCATATACTGTAGCCAATTTATTTTTATGCTGACAGCATATTATACTCTTGCAATTTGCAATTAAATACTAAAGTTTATAAATAAGCATTTTGGCACACCTGTCAGACTGATGTTATCTATGAAAGGGGGTTTAAATCTGGCATGTTAAGTCAGCATTTAACCTTTTGTTTTGTTGTGTATAATTGCATCCCCTGCGTGTCTTCATGGAAAGTACATGAGAGTGAAAATACTGCGCTATATGATGCATTACATTCTTAAAAACGGATTAAAATATTTCTGCAAATGCAGTGGATAAGTTCAAGTTCTGAAATTGTTTTATTAAAGTTCAGAATTATTCAATAAATGTATCTGACAGCTGCAAAAAAATAACCTAACAGGCCTCATAGTCTATGTAGGCCCACTGTGATTTGTGATTCATTTTCAGGAATAGAAACGTTTGAAAAACAGCCCAGAGTAGTTTGTGACTTTGTTGTGATGTGCCTGTTCAGAACACAATGGTTTATGCTGATAATTGTCATTTTTGTGATGGTTTATAGTGTTAACCATTAGTGAGGTGGCTGTTACATTTGTTGGCACCATTTCTTGTATTTTGCTCCAGTTTCACGCCCTCACTGGCCCTCTGAAATGAATCCAGCACCTGTGGTAACGTGTTACTTGACATAGTGAATGTAAAAATATTACCAAAATCCTACTGGCTATGAGTTATATTACTTTGTTACTGCTGAAGAAATATAATACTGTATCTTTGATATGTATTACCCCCAACACTGCCATTGAATAAATAGCAATATCTGCCAGAAACTGAAAAGTCATTAGAGTACAATTCAAAGATTTTTAAGGTGAATGTAGACGTGTGGCAGTTGCGCAGGTGTACGGGTCAAGAGAAGCAGCTCAGACTCATTAATCACATCCAAAGGTAACCTACTGATCTGGCAGTGTGCTCCCTCGAAGCCCGGCTGGCACCTGCAGATGTACTCATTGAAAACATCTCCCCGTCTGGTCGGAGCGATGATCTCACATGACCCATCGTTCTTACAAGGGTTAGGGCTGCAGGGTCCTGACAGAAGGAAGAAGCAAAGAGTTCAGTGTGTGTGTGTGTGTGATTTAACCGTGCTTTTCCTCTACACATGCCCCTCTTTGCTGTACCTGTCTCTGTCAGGTTGCAGGTGTCTCCACCGAAGCCATCTGCACAGATACATATGAACGGGTCCTCCCCTACACCTGTCACACACGTTGCTCCATTATGGCAGACATTCACCTCACAGTAGTCACCTGAGGAAATGACACGAGAAAAACAGGCAGGTATAAAATCACTTCAACGCCTAAAAATACATCCTGCGACCTTTCAACAGGTCAAGGAACAGCTGCTGCCAATGCAGTTCAAAAGTGACATGACCCATTTTGTTGTAGAATGGTGACGTATTTCTCTTGTTGCCATGGATACCGGAGATACTTATTTCTCCACTGCCTCTAACTACAATAAGCCAGACTGCAGTGCAGCTACAACTCATGTTGTTGTTTGTAATCCTTTGCTGTTTCTTGAATGGGGAAACTGTCGGCCTCTTGATGTCGTTATATCTCTGTTGCTCTCTCAACCTGCAAGTTCAAGCCACAGCTGAAGAGAACAAGCTCCCTCTCATTCTGGGAAATTAATTTGATTTAATCCAGATTTTTTTTTTCATTGCTTAGCTTCAGTGTAAGAAGCTAAGCAGTGTACTGCTGTGGACAGGGTCAGCAACAAAAGGTATTTTAGGCACTTAAAAAAGGCCTATCTAAGAAAAGGCCTATCTAAGTTTAAGTGTACACTATATTTAGAATATTTTCACCACTTTGCCTTGCTGTCAGACATCCTTACCCAACAGGAAACCGCGGTTATAATAACTCAGATATGGCTCTCTCTTCCTCAACCAGACTCCATTGGGGAAATCAGTCATTTTACATCGCAGAACACAGGAGTTATTTGACTACAGCTGCTTCAATCTGTTAGTTTGTTTCTGTTATTGTGTGACTTCAGTGAATCTGAACTTACCCTTCAAAACACCAAAGTCACACGGTAACGCAAACAAACTAACAGATCCTGGCAGCAGAAGACAAGCCTGTGCTGTGTTCTGTGAGGTAAAATTACTGATTTCGCCTATGGAGTTTGGTTGGTTTAGAGAGAGCGCTATTTGACTTGCATAACAGTGGTCTCCCATTGGAAAAGGCTGTCTGACAGTCAGGTAAAGCTGTGAAAATATTCTTAACATAGCGTACACTTAAACTGATACTGATGTTTTTGGGGGTGGGCTTTTTTAGGTGGATAAAATATTGCTGCTCCAAACTTGGGGCGTGCCAAACCCCACCTACTGTAAGTAATACACTGACTATGGATCAGTACCCCACTTCAAAATAAGTAAACCCAACAGAATAAAATAAAGCAGCTGAGGGCAAGCGACAACAATTCATCACAAAATACTTCCTAAAAGTTGCCCTTCCAATTTAGCATTGCGCTGCCATAATATTTGGGAGACTTACAACAGTTTCAAATACACTGGGCCAAGAATCCAGAACACAGGATCCTACATTCCCCATAATTTAGTTCAATAGCATATTTCGTTAGGAACATCCCCCCTGTAAACTTTCAGTTAAAAAGTTGTCTTCAAGCCCACGTCAGAAAAATAACCCTGATGACAGTACCAGAGGAAAAGAAAAAGGAATGTGATATATAAAATTGGTAAAAACGGTAAAATAACATGCTCGGTTTGAGATTAATTTGTGGAAATTTTAAGAGATATCAGAAACCATACTGGGAGGGGAAAAAGATAAATCTCTACTGTGTCTTCTCTTTGTTGCTGGAGCGTCTGGCCTGGTCTGGCCTGAGCGTTTGTAACAACACTGGCTGTGAGGCCCAAAGTGCTGAGTCACAGATCCTGGCTGGATGAGGGATATAATGGCAGAGACGTCCAGTGGGAGCGGCAGGCACCAATTTATGAGTCACAGTGTGTTGGAGCTGTCAAAATGACAAAACCTTAACCTCATAATCTTTTTTATTTTTTTATTTTTATTTTTTTTAACCAGGCGTGTTGAGTCAACAGATGCCACGTCAGAGTCACCATTCAACCTCTGAGCAGCCTCAGGTGGAACTACTGCAGTATGTTGGAAAGTGTATCACCATATTGATTAGGCATAGAAATACAGCTGCAACATTAACGAATAACCTAACTGATTAGTTGTTTGGTCCATAAAACGTTGGAAAATGGTGAAAAATGTTGATCACTGTTTCTCAAACCACAAGGTCATGTCCTCAAATGTCTTGTTTTGTCCACAACCCAAAGATATTCAGTTTACTGTAGGACTAAAGGATTAAACAAACCCGAAAATATTCACATTTGAGAAGCAGAAATCTGATAATTTGGACACATTTTCTTTAAAAACAACTCAAAATGATTATCAAAATAGTTTGGGATTAATCTAATAGCTGACTAATCATTGCAGCTTGACATAGAAACGTGACATTGATATGTGAACGTGATCATTTTGCAGATTTTGTTGCTATACTCTGTTTCATGTCAGAGGAACATATCTGACAGGTGTTGTCAAACCTGTGTGAACTGGGCAGACTGGCTTTGCTAATGAAGTGGCATGTTTCAGCACGAGAACAAAACTGAGCTCTGCCATTTTGGCAAAGTAATTGAACAGAGGGGACAATTTATACCGAATGCAATGTGGGTTATAATAAAGTTTAATGTGCTTAACTGGATGCAATTGAGTTTAATGTGGAAACAGCTGCACTGCAAAAGTGGTAATAATTTTAAGTATTAGAAGTCTTTTATTTGTCTTTGCAGCTCTATATTTAACCATGAAAACAAGCTGTGATAACAGTTATTATTTTCTAACTATTTTCTATTTTCTACTTGGTCTAAAGTGGGTCTATTGAACTGCCTTTTTTTTAGAAGGGCCAGATTTGAAAAAATAAATAAATAAATAAATCAAGTGCCAAAGAGCTGGATGCAGGGGTCCACACCCCTTGATCTCCCCCTTCTTCAATCCTTGAATAAATAATATGCCATAAAAATAAACGTTTATTTATGGTGGGGTGCGGAGGATGAATTGAGGAACTTCACAGCCTCAGGAAGGAAGCTGCTCTGTAGTCTGGTGGTACATCATCGGATACTCATGTATCTCTTAGCAGATGGCAGCAATATCCTCATGCTCCTTCCTTTTTAGCACCAGTGGGGCAGTTTTTGCTTATTTTTTCAACAGTCTGTACACCACGCTGAGCCGTTTGTTTACACGAGTCGACTACTGTCTTCCTGAATCATTTCTGCAGATGCGCAGGAAGATCACTGAATAGTCCAAATCAGTGGGGAGGTCCTGAGACGCATGAATTAGAATTAGAAAGATGTTATTAATTAGCAGGAACTTCCTTAATAATAAGTTTATGAGACATTTTATGGGGCCCTTAGTGGCTAGAGGCCTAAGGCAACTGCCAAACTTTACCTAATGGTAAGTCCCCCCTGGCCGGACATTTACATTTCCCTTGTCTGACCTGTAACGTCAGGAATTTAAATGTGTAGAGCAACTGACCTTTTTATTTTTGTCTCCACTTAATTGGTTTTCACAATTGGAAAGAAACATTATGCACAAAAGTACAGAAAAAAACACCTTTGTAATCCTAGATTAAAAGTAGCTTGTTGGTTTAATAAACACAATTTTGCATTCAAGTTCTTTTTTATTCAGTTTGAGTCTCCTAAATTCCCTCTCCCTCTAAACAGCCTGATTTAAAACTAAAAGGTCGGATTCAGCCCACGGGCCACCAGTTGAATACACCCGGTCTACAGTATTACTTTCTATACATCTCAATGGTATAAAGGTGTAAACAAAGTTTAAACAAACACCTCATTTTCATGCAGCCAACACTGACAACAGAACGTGTGTATGTGCAGGATTAAGAGCTTGCAGGATTAGCCAGGTTGCACAGATGCATGCAGCTCTTTCAGGAATGAGCAGTTACACAACATGACAGTGCAGCAGCTCACAAGAGGCTCAGGACACGCAGCACACCTGACCGACAGAACAGGTGGGTAACGGGCGAGGCCACGGGCCGCCGAATGTACACAAACATTACGGCTGCAAAGGAACGGCAGCCACGGAGAGTAAAAGACACTAAAAGACTTGAGTGTCCTCAAATCTGACTTTAAAGGTCTCCTCCTAGTTGGCAGCACATTTCCAGGTGGGTGAGGTGGACAGCTGGTTCATGTTGACTCCAGACAGGAGCACACATGGTGTTATTTTCCTCTCCATCTGCACCACCTCTCAGTGTGACCAGAAAAGTTCCCATGGGGACAATAATATATTAAAATGTAAGCACAAATAAAATGTGTGGAAATCTGTTTACATTAAAAGAAAAGCCGCGGAGGTGCAACATCATTATATTTCACAAACTACTAAAAAACATACACACGAACCGCTCGGTGGTGCTGGTAACAATTATTTTACAAAACCTGCCTCTCTGATTTAAACAGAGCTTTGTAATGACAGAGTCTCACATATAATAACAGGGTAGTCTCACATTTAATCACTGATCCTACCTGACAATGATAAGCTGCATCCTGGGATGAAGGACGTACAAATTACATATTGACTGCTCTCAAGAAAAAGGCATTATTTCATGACTGAACCCTGAATGTTGACTGTAATTTGGTAATGTGAGAAGATAAAGACTGCCAAATGAAAATATTGTAATGATTATTTTAAAACAGCTGTTGAGCTAAAGACATTTAGCAAATGACAACCCCAGTGGTTGATCACCAGCGCTGGGAAGAACTTGAGTAAAAGTAGAAATACTGTAGTCTAAAAATACTCAAATAAACATCATGAATTCAGAATGTTACCCAAATATTATCGGCAAAATGTGCTTAACGTATGAAAAGTAAAAGTACTCATTGTGTAGAGTGACTCTGTCCACAGTGTTATATCATTAAAGAATAAGAATAATAAAGATTATTCTGTTTTTATTATTAGCAAATACACGCAAACACATTTTAATGTCATAGTTTGTAAGTGTGAAGCTATTTTTAGATGAAGGAAAGAAAAAAAAGTCTCCTCCTTTGTTGTAACCGCACACAACAAAATTGAGTAGCAATCCTTTTGGTTTAAACACACAAACCACATGATTAAAAATAGAAAATACATAATATATGAGGGATAATGTACAGTGAGCAGGTCATTATTGGAAATTATTACATGGCTTTGTTAAATGCTCGATTCTGATTGGTCGATTACACCATTCTAAGGTGTGTTATTTCTGTATAACAGACTGTTGCTATGGATACAGCTCTGATCATAAGACTCAAAATTTCATGCTTATTACATGGTTACCCCCCCCCCAAAAAATGGAGAATTTTACACAAAATATATAAATTATAAAATAGATATATTAAAATAATATTATTTTATGTGCAGTATATTACAGACCAAATATAAAAGTATAGCTTCTATTTTTCACTATTATTAATTGTTCAGTATGTGTTTTTGCACCAATTCTATTTATTGATAATCATATTCTATATACTTATGATCCAGTGCTCTACCCAGTATCATATGCTTATATCATATGTGTTTTTTAATGTATAAAGTAACTCGTAACTATCAGTGTAAAATAAACTTAGTGGAGTTAAAAGTATAATATTTAATTATAAAATATAGTGGAGTATGAGAATAAAGCAGCATAAAATGCAAATACTCAAGAAAAGTTCAAATATGTCACTTGGGTGCAGTACTCGAGTAAACGTACTTAGTTACTTTCCAACACTGTGAGGACAGACATGTAGGCTATTTTCATTTAAATGACCAAACCTGTTGCATATCTCCTTTTCTGTCATTCATTAAAGCCTGAAGACTTTTCCCATCACCACCCAAGAGACACACAGGAGAAGAAAAAAAACAAACTGGATCTTCATGAGTCAGTCAAAGGAAAGTGGAAAATAAGACTAGGTGGCACAGTTCAGTGCCAAAGTCTCCTTCTGGAGTTTGTTGAAAAAGTGAATTAAGTTTAGTGTTAGAGGTAGAAACCTATGAGATACTACACAAATATAAACAAACAAACAAACAACAGGAGTTGATAAGTTCTGTGAATGCGGTTAATCAGATTTGTTAACTTTAAAACAGGACTTACCTCTGACTGAATACAGGTAAAGCAGAAGAGTAAATGTAGTTAAAGTTGCTGTTGTTACATGTCCGGGACGTTTCATATTTGTTTATCCTCACTTTGTTTGTTCCGCAGATCGTTTCTTCTGGGCGACGCGGAGCCGCTAAACTTCTAACTAATGCTGCCTTAAGGTGCTGTCGGAAATATCGGAATTCAGACCGGAGCGTGAAGGAACGACGAAGTGATTTGTCCAGGAGCCACCGGGATTTTTCTTCGATAATACCCGAGTTAACAACATGTGACGCTGTAGGGGCGGAGAGCTCGGAGCCGTGACAGTAAACAAACAAAGAAGGAACACTTCTTTGCATATTAATGACCGATACCCTATTACACGGCTTCATTTCGTGGTGTTCCACATGTTTCTCGTTCTTACAGCTTGAAACAACAGCTGCAAATTAAATTTAAGCAAGATGACTTTTTTTCTTTTTGTGCTTAACTACTTTATTCGATATTTATTTTTGCATTTAAAGCCTAAATGTTATTATAATATTAATCTAGAACTAATTAAACACCAACTACAGGCCGCATGCTCTTAATTCTGTCTCTTCAACGTTTCTGGTACCTGCATGGTGATCTAAGATTAAAGTCACTGCAATGAATGATACAATTTTCATTCCTGATCGTAATGGACAATAAAAAAAAAAAAGTGTTTTCAGGTAACACAGATGTGGATTTGAGTTACATGACTTGGACGCTAGCAATTTGATGACTGTAGACTCTACTTGACAAAATCAAAAAAGACTTGCACCTCGACTTGGACTTAAACACCAATTCATTGCAATGAAGATTCAGGAGTCATGAAGAATTAATGTTAAATTACTGGGCTCCAGTTCAGGAAAAAAAAGGAGATTATTTCAGAGAAGAAAGAAAAAGGAGAAAGGAAGAAATAAATAAATAAATAAATAAATAAAGTGAGACAATGGACAAGATGTAACAACTTCCAATTTTGATATTTTAAGTTGCACAAAGAACGGTTAGTCTTGGTTCTGTTGTTAAGATGGTATTACTTTTATTAAAGAGCACTTTACGACTTGTTTAGAACTCGACATTCAAAGTTTAGGACTTGGGACTTGACTTGGGACTTGACACTCGACTTTGGATTTGACTAGAGACTTCGTTATTTGAGACTTCAATTGGGGCTTGCCTGTCTTTACTTGTGACGTGACTTGGGACTTGACTCGGGACTACTTTGTATGGGACTTGAGTGCCAAGACTTCAAATTTACTTGTGACTACAATGACTTGGTCCCACCTCTGTTATATAACGTATTTTATGATGAGCATTTGAAGGCACCACTGCGCCCAGGTTGACAGTGTGGGCGGATTTTGGAATATTAACCCCACGGATTATTGATTGGCTATTTTCTGCAGCCATCCCAAGTGAAAATGAAAAAATGTGTATCTTAGTGTGACATTTAAATACACGTTTAAAAAAAGTGATCTTTATTCGTGAGGTCTGGAGGTTCAGGTCCTGAACATCACATTTGGAAGAGAAGTGTGAAAATTGGACCGATTGAACAATTTGGTACTTTGAATTAATCCTCGTGGGAAAACTCTGAATTTGAGCCCTGCCAAGTATTTAGGAACAGAGCAGGCAAAGAGCAGACCAGCCGGCTGAGGCCACTATTTCCTTTGGTCAAGGGCACTGGCAGGAGCATTAACACCAAACATTATAGGTTATCCTAAAGGTCCATTAACTTTGGATAAATGGAATCAGTTGTTAAGATCATAATTGGCACATCAGTTTTTGTATTAAAATGGAGCTATGAATTTTACTTTATCTATTTATTGTTTATTTTGACAGGATTTATGAAGATATAGACATAGGTCAGTCATGAAGCCTATGATTTGAGGATTTGAGACTCGCAGAATTAGAACCTTCCAACTAGTCTTACCTGTTTTGTCATTATTTTAATAGTTATTTCATAAATAATTCAAAATATATTAAAACCCATTATCTTTTACTATCCAAAGTGTCATCATAAAATTAATTGCAATCTAGGCCTTATTCAATATAGCTCTATTTTCAGAGGGAATTTGGGCATAATTAAACTTTTTTTTTTCTATTATACGAATTGTATGGGGTCACGGGCATCATGAATGAATCATTTAAACTCTGTCGCCATCAGGTGGACATTACTCTAACTGCAACTAAGACGGTTTGGTGGATATTTCACAGTAATTGAGTTTGTCCAAACAGCACACAGGCCACGATTAACTTAAGACTTATTTGTTACGTCAAATCTGAGATTAATCAATTATCCAATTAGATAATAAGAGCATAGATAGATAAGAGCAGCGTACTGTACATACAGTAAGTAACTATACTGCAGATGTACTGCCTTATAGTGTATGGTGTAAGTGCCCTTGAGTTGAATGAGGAAGAAATTAAACATAATTGGTACTTTCTGACAAAGACATAAAATAGTCAGTGCAGCACACACTCGGGTTACACATTCCAGTTGTGAGTTATGTAACTGTTTTTTTCTGCTCACGTTCCTGTCACGTTCAGGAAGGGTCTTGTCAAGTGTAAGTGTAACATGTCTTTAAAAAAAAGGTCGTTTGGAAACGAAACATATTTTATGATAAAAAAAGACACACTACGGAAAAAAATACTTACTTAATAACAATAATGATCATTATTTTTAAAGAACATGCAGTGTGGAAATCACTCATTGTAATATTTTACAGATAAGGGGCGTGGAAATCGGTGACAACCTCTACGTCATCTGCCGTTTTGACCAATGGGAGAGCCCGTATGTAAAATTCCAGAATTCTTCCAGGAAGTGGAATCGGAGATGTCGGAGCTGCTTCAGCTACTAGAGAAGGGGTTAGTTAGCATCGGCTCTGTGAAGCAGAGGGCGTCAGACCCATCAGGCAGCCATGGTTTAGAGGAACACAAAACAAGTAAACAAACTAACGAAATGACACGAACGTAAACAAGGCCGGTCGCTTCTGAGCAGCGAGGAATTTATTCATTTTTTTTCCCCCCTCTCAGCCGAGGTGAGTGCGCTGAAGATGCTGGTGTGGTGAGCTGTTTGGTATCCGTGCTCAGATGATGCAGCCTCGTTAGCTCGATAATTAACGGCAGAAAATTCGTACAGTTAAAGACCGTTTGAAATCTGTCTCTTAGCAACGGGGGTTTAAGAAGCTAAGGTTAAAGAAGAAAGCGTGTTTGAATGTTTGCCTCAATGCGAAGCTACTGCGCAAAAAAAAAATATTCAAGGTGGTCAGCAAAGGCTCATCCAAAAAAGGCTTGTGGAGCAGCAGGGCGGCCCGGTCTGCTCACAGACAAACACAGCACAGACGCACAGGTTAACAGCTGTGTTTTCGTCATTTTAGGTCTTCAGTTGTGTTTATAGGCAGTGTGACTGTTATACTGTTATGTGTTATAGCATTATATTATTATGACTCATGCATTCATGTAAAAGGATTTTAGTGTTGCAGTAAGTTGTATTTTTTTATAGTAATCTGCTGATTATTATCTCCATTAATTGACTGAGTGCTTAATTTGTAAGAATTCTGAAAATATATTACAAATAAATAGAGCTCAGAGTAACCTAGACTGACCTTCACAAAGTTTGTGTTGTCCGACCAATCATGGCGACATTTAAAATGATTACAAATAAATTACAATAATTACAAAAGAAAGTGAAGTTTAACCCAATATCAAAAAGTTTCATTTCCTGTGAATAGTTGATTAATCGGCTAATCATTTCAGCTGTATTTGTGCTTTATAACAAAACAATATATTTCATAAGCTCTATGTTTGTTTTGTATGAAAAAAATCTTCATTTGTAAAGTATCTAGTATCTGAAGCTGCCAAATAATTGCAGTGAATTAAAAAGTACAGTGTTTTCTTTTGAAATGTAGTGGAGTAGAATTATAAAGTGGCATGAAAAGGAAAACGTCAATTAAAGTAAAAGTAGCTCAGATTTGTACTTAAGGACAAGACTTGAGTAAATGTACTTATTTACATTCCACCACCGGATGTTTGTATAAATCTATTACAGGTTAAAGACAGTAATCTTATATTTAAAGTGATAATAGTTAGAACAAAGAGTGCTTTATAGGAACAGGAACATAGGGGCAGATAGATATACCTGCCTCTGATATCTGTTGAGCTCGTTTGACGTCAAAAACACTGGTTGAGCAGTAACACATTAAGATGGACTGAATGTGTTGATGATTCATGATTTGTCTCTAATTACCTCTGACCACCGGCCAAAAATAAACCAGATTATTAAAATTAGAATCACCTGAACAGAGACAAGCAAGTACGCTTCAACTAACAATTAATCTAATATCAAAACCCATTAATTGACTAATCATTTCATCACTAAATCAAATCGCGGTGGTGGCATCTTGCTTACTGGTATGTCTCATGTGAAGTCAGTTTGTGGCAAGACACTGGAATAAAGAGACACTGAACAGGCATCATAAGGACGCTGATGTGGAGTCGAGGCATTTATATGAGACTTTGAACACAGTTTAAGGAAAAATGGAAAACAGTTCTGGTAATTCACAATAATCAAGGTGTCAATGTATTTTCTGTGTTTGTCTTTAGGTTTGACCACATCACTGTGAACTCACATTGCCACACCTTTGGGACAAATTGTTATTGGAGGCTAGCTTGAACACAAAATGTAAGTAAAAGGTGTAAAAAATGACTTATTATTACAGCTTTGTATTTAGTTCTTGGTGTAATGTGTCATCATCTTACCCAGCGGCAGCAAGACTCAGTTACAACACATTACGTTTTATGGGGCTACTTGATCATAGCAATGAAAACAATGTCATCTATTTTTGTGAAATCCTGTACCATCACTTCCCCTTTTTGTTATAACAGACGACACAGTGGCCTTTCTGTCCTCTGTACACTTCCTCTTCCCCTTTTCTTTCTTTAATTTCACAGCTCAGACAACTTGGTTTAAAGCTTTGAACATATGAAACTTTTAAGTAAATGTTTTATGTTACAGCTGTACTGGTGCATTGCATCAAGAATCACAGTGTTCCTGCTGAACGTAATGATCTATTTAAAGTCACGTCAGCCTCTGTCTTCTGTGTAGCAAGGCTTCCTATGGGCACTTTGTAAGCTGTAATGTAATTAAGGTGAGTGTATTAAATAATGGACTGCGTCTTTGTCTGACTGAGTCGCTTTCACTCTTATTCCCACAGATCTGTTGCTGCAGCGCCTTGGGCACCAAGAGGACTATTTAGGTCAGTCAGACATTGTCAGATATTTCTATCTCTGTGCTTTATCCCACCTCTGATTTATTCACACTCAACCAAGAACTCAAGAACATAAATTTATTTATTGGTGCAAGTCATTGGTGATTTTTGTGAACAAATACAAGTTTGTTTTGAAATAGCAGTTTTGATCTCACGTGGCTATGCTCTTGTTAATATATTTATTTCAAAAATTTGGGTAACACTATAATAACCATCAAATAAATGGTTAAATGATAGTTAATTAGACTTGACTTAACAATTTTTATTTACTGTTAACAAACAGTGAACTTTAATGATTATTGATGGGTATTTACAGGCTGTTTACTGTTTACATTTACAGTGTCAATAAGAGTATTGATAAGTATTGTCTCGATAAGTAGTATCAGTATCAAACCTATCCATACCTATAGCCATCCTTATTAATAATGCTGACTTATTATTGGCAGTGCCATAATTGACATTGTTTGAGATGTTTGTGTTGTGTGTGCAACAATAAAATAGTTTACTAATGAAATCAGAATGTAATTCTTATCCTATGATACAAAATACAATCCCATTAAAACAATAACATGTCAACATGGTTTGATGACGTCGTGAAGTGGCGTGGAATCATGGGAGCTGTTATCTTCACCTTTAAACAACCACCGTAACTGATGAAAATCTATCTGACGTGACTCAGGCAGAAATCATGTTCACAGACAAGGTAGTATTAAAGTTTTATTCACGTTATGGTTAGTTATGTGTGCCAGCTCTTTTCCTCGCTCTCTGCTGTATCTTAGGAATCCCGTGTTTTCCCCTGAGTTAAAAAAAAACGAGCAACTAGCTAGCAACAGCTAGCAGGAAATCCACCGTTACCTTTAACAAATTAGAGGTTTCTCTGTGCCTGAACATTGTTGGAAACATTTGGGATGATTTGTCTAGTGTTTTTAGACATTTAAATGCGGAAATGTTACATATTATAGCTTTAACTTAACCCGATTTAATAGTTATTTCACTGTTAACAAACAATGAAATGATAATTAATAATGTTTTCTAATTATTAGTTATGCTATAACTGACAGTGTTTTTGTTATGTGTGAAGCAATAAAATAGTTTACGAATGTAATCGGAATGTAATTGTTATTGTCTCCTATTAGCTAGGATACAAAATCTAATTTTTATTTTATGTCATGCAAACTAATGATAAATTAATATAAATTATAGTTGGCCTGACCCCTGAAAGTCGAAGATTCGGATCATACGGTGGACACCCCTCATTTAACTGAGATTCTTCCAGTTTAGCAGTCATGTTTTATCCTGTCAGTCAGTGTGTTCCACAATAAGAGGATAAAACAGATAGAGGCCTACAAAAATGCACAGAGAGAACGTTTCAATGAGGAATTAAGGGGAATCATAAATATATTTTTAGCAGGCCCACTAAACATCCCTGTGACAACATGTGATGACAACATGTGCTGGTGGTTAACTGATGGGAGAAGTTGAAACAAGTGGTTGGTAAACAAGTGTCAGCTCTTGTTTTTAGCTGCGTCAGTGTACACAGAGCAGTGCAACAGCATGTCAGGCTGTAAACTTTACGAACCGAGTCTCAAAATCACCACGAACCACAAAACTAACTTGATGAAAGTGAGAGAAGGGTGATAGAAACGGAGCGCAGGTGACGCACTGTCAGCCACTTCACCAGGGTGCACCAGCCGAGCGTGCAGGGCAGGTGACGCTTGCTTTTGTGCTTGTGCTTGTTTTTGTCACTGACAGGCTCAGATTGTTATTCTATTCTGAGTGTCTGATAACATTTGAGCTGCAATGATTAATTGATTTGTAAATTAATCACCAATTATTTTGATAGTTGTTTAATTGATTTGAGTAATTTTTTCAGAAAAAAAGTCCAAGTTGTCTGATTTCAGCGTCTTAAATGTGAATATCTTCTGGGGTTTTTTCTCCTCTCTGAAAGTAAACTGAATATCTTTGAACTGTGGGCCAAACAACACATTTGAAAATGAAAATGATCATTAGTTGCAGCCCTAGACAACATAATGGAAAGGTCACTACAGTGAGGGACCTGTTTTTAAAGAGTAGATATGTTTGGTTGATTGTACACAACACTCTGTAGTGCGATGATTTTATCACTGAACTATAGGAGGATGCACATTTTTCCATTTTCTGACTGTGTGATGTTTTCACATCACAGATGATGAAGAAAGGCATTAAAATGCAAGTCTTGCTCAATACCTCTAAGGCAGTGTTTCTCAACCCTGGTCCTCAGGTCACACTGCCCTGCATGTTTTAGGTGTTTCCCTGCTCCAACACACCTGATTCAAATGATCAGCTCGTCATCAAGCCTCTGTAGAAGCCTGATTACAACCTGATCTTTTGAATCAAGTGTGTTGGAGCAGGGAAACATCTACAACATGCAGGGCAGTGTGACCTGAGGACCAGGGTTGGGAAACACTGCTCTAAGGTATTGATTGAAATAACCCAGTACCAAGTAGTATCAGAATTTCTCCAGTGAAGTGATACCTGCATTAAATCCATTCTGTATCCAGATCTAAAAAAAAATTACTATTTATATGGTTTTGCTCAATGCCAGTCACTGCAAGCATTCGTCATACAGAAGAACCTTCAAAAAAAGGTGTCAAATTAAGTACTCCATTGGTATTGGTATCACTTTTTAAGGGTATCATAATATTTTAAATGATATCCAGAAGTAATACTCATGTAGGTTAAAAAAAAAATTAGTAAACATTATTTACTATAATTCCATTGCTATTAACAATAAAATATCTAAGTTTGAATGACTATTAATTCACCATTTATTAATGATGGTTGTTTTAAAGTGTCACCAAAATTTTTGTTTCACGAGGGGAAGTTCTGAAGTGAAGTGTGCTCCACTCTTTTGTGTTTCAGAATAATCATGAACACCCACGAGTCAGACGTGCACACCATCTCTCCAGAGCTGCCGGCGATGTTCGACGGCATGAAGCTGGCGGCGGTGGCCACAGTGCTCTACATCATCGTCCGCTGCTTGAACCTCAAGAGCCCCACCGCGCCGCCGGACCTCACCTACCAGGACACGCCCCTCAACCGCTTCCTCCTCAAGTCCTGTCCTCAGCTGACCAAAGAGTGAGTTCTCAGCTCTTGTGTTTTTTATCACTCACTAAAGGCATTACCATGGAAATGCTCGTCGGCCATCTGGGGCTCTGCGGTGAAGGCAGCAGTTTGCGTGGCGGTGGTCCCAGCTGTCATCAGTGTTCCTCAGTGTGTCTGTACCAGAGATGTCTGGCTTACACGTCAGCTCTGGCATGAATTAAACACCAGGCTGTGTTTCTTTTGGGGTTTATCCCAGAGGTAGACTGGGTTTGTCACTCTTGCATTACAAATATAGACTCCTTCACTGCAGGGCAAGGGCATTTGCATATATGATCCTTCATGTCTCCCCCTCAGGGCAGCTCCGATGTCTACTAACATTTGAATCTTCTGTGTGGTTTTATAATAACTGATGCAAACCAGTGGTTGTTGGCAAAGGGCAGTTGGTGGCAGGTATTCTGTGGAGGCTAAACTAGGTCAGCAGCTGGGCTCTGATGTTCTGCAGGTTGTGGGAAAACCTGTGTTTAAACAAAGCAGGCTTGATTGTTTTTCCTGAATGAGCATCACGGTCCGTGTCCTGTGGTGGTCTGCTGGTGTTGTAATACGCCGGAGTAACTTTCAGCTCTGCAGGGTGGATCTCCATCAAGAATGTCTGCTTATATAACCGATTGTTACTGAGCCCTTTGCCTTTCAGCTGCAGTGTCAATGATTCCTAAGGCCGCACTGGTGTTTACATTTGTGTCTGCCTTGTTATCATTCCCTCCTGAACAGACACATTTTGCTCACAGAAATGTTTGCCTGCGCCGGTTTGTAGTTGAACTGAGATAACTTAAATCCTGGAACCTGTCGGGTTGTTGATGTCGGTGTTGGCATCATTTGCGTGATCCCTCGCTGTTGTTTAGAAGTCACGTTTGTCACTTCATCATGACATCCTGCGGTGTTGCATAACTGAGATCAATTACACAGCGGACAGTGTACTGTAGGAGGGATGTTGTGAGGTTACCAGAGTCAGCAGCGTTTTTGTTTGGCTGTGTTTGGGAACAGGCATGCCGGGGTTTTGGCTAACGTAGAGGACAACAAACAGAACAAATGACTTTTTCTTGAAGTGTATCTTAGTGTGAGCTGGTCTTGGTGTTAACTTGATTTTTCTTTATTTAGAGGAACTTATTTTACATTTATTTGTTCAGTTTGACAAAAAACACAGATATCCACCAGCTGATAATCAGACTTGCAATGGGCATGACTTATTTTCTGTTGACTGTATATTGTATTATTGAATTTTTAGTATTAAGTTGTACTGTTGTTTGTGCATAATTGAAAACCTTAAAGGAGAAAGAAAACTTTCTACTCTGACTGCAACGCTACAACAGTGTCCTGCTTTGAAATTTGTATTCCGGGCCGTAACTTACAGTTTGCCCATTTCACATTAATCAGAGCTCAGATTAATGCCGAATGTTTGCTGAATGAGTAAATGTCAGTTTATGAGTCATGAGAAATCCTCAATAATCTTTAAGAAGGAAATAGATGTTTAGAACGTTTAAATTGAGGAATATGTTAATGGAGTCTGGCAGGCAGAAGACAGGAAGTCACTGAACTCCATCTCCAGAGTGTGTATTTTCAGAGCAGTGGGCTGTTGTTTTCAGGATAACAAGCTTAACTTTACATCACAGGCAATTGACAGTTATAAACAACTCTACATTTGGACTGCAGGACTCATTTTTGGACACGCAGTTGTTGCATATCACTCCTTCAAAATAAAGTTTTAAAAAACACAGGCAGAGCGCAAAGGACTTTTACAGCTCTTTGTGCCCCTTCCTCTGTTCATGTCACCTAATGTTGCCCACACGTGAGGCAAGAGTGCACAGAAAGAATATATTTAATCCAACCAGAGAGAAACTCTTAGATTAAGTGTACACATGGTTATTTGGTGCTAATATTTTTCTGTTAAATGGATTAAATGGAATATTTACACCACCTCTCTCAGCCTGATCGAAAATGCCTTCTGATGGGACCAGTCTCTCCTGACTGAGGTGGTTACATGAGACACTTTTACTCTGATTGGTTTATTATTCTAATTACTAGTGTAATATAAGGGTCCATGTAAATGTAGCCATAGGTAAACAGAGTCTTATGATAGCAACAGAGCAAAGTACAGTTACAAATCAAATGAGAAAAGAAACTTGATGCATTCAAGTTCAGTACTGTAAGTGATATCCACCTTTTAGGTATATGAGACACCACCAGTCCTTTTAGCAAATTGTCAGGACAAGCCATTCAGTCTCTAATCATCTTTTACCAAAGGTAGTCTTTGTTGTTTTCCTAGTTTGTTATTATCAAAAGCCTGAGATTCTGCTTCTGAACTTTGATCTGGACTTTAGATCTTTGCTTCATCAGACCACACCGACGCATCCGTTTCCTTTTTTCCGGTTACCTAATAGCTTTGAAAGACAACAGCGTGCACGTTCACACAGTGTGAGAAGGTGACATTTAGCACACTAAAAGGCAGAGTCTGTGATTCATATTCACACAAAGGGTCCAACCCCTGTCAATGAGAGATAAGAACCTGCTGTCACTCCCAAGGCCTTTTAACACAGAGACTCGACAACAAGGGAAGGTTTTAATCACACAGATTTAAATTTTTTAAATACTTGCATCACTGCATATTATTGCTAAAATTCCAGTTGTTTTTGACACAAGTCTTTTACATTTTTGTTTTTTGTCAGCCTTCACCCATACACAAAATACAGTGCTTACATAAATTATACGTAAATAAAAAATTATGACCAACGAAGATGTTGCTGATCATAGTCCATAATCTGATCTTTTATTCAGGTTTATATAATATAATGTCAAGCAATTGCCTTTACTTAATTAAGAGCCCATCTGTTTTCAAGCAACTTTCTGTTCCCATTGATGTTGTCGGTTACGTTTTCCATACTATCTGTCAGGGTTCAACTTTAATGTTTTTTTTTTTTGGGGGGGGGGGTGTCACTTGCCTTGTCAGGCTAGTGTGTCAGAAATTTACTTGCCCGAAGTCAATTTTTACTTGCCCCTGTATAAATAGTTTTATTTATTAGTGGTTATCAAATAACAACAAAGACATACTTGATCGTCATGTTTAATCTAGGGCTGCAGCTTCTACAAAATGTCAGAAAATTATGAAAAATTTCTTCTCCAGTTTGTCAAAGTCTGAAACATTGTCAGTCTGAAACATTTCATCGTTTCATTTCAATCATTTTAATTATGATAACAGACAGAGAAAAGTGGGAAATCTTCGTATTTGAGAGGCTGAAAACTGCATTTTCTGTCATGTTGCATGAAAAATTACTTTAACAATTCATCAAAATAGTAGATTGATAATAATAGAATATCAAAATTGTAATAACAGTTCTTTTTTTTTTTTTTTACCATTTGCCCAGTCAAGTCCAGTGTGCAATCCTTATTGTTGAGCCTTGTAAGGTTCTATTTATATTAGTAATATTTGTAAACCACAATTTAAAAAAGGACTGTTTTGCCCATTTCTACCAGTTAAAGGGACACAAAGTGCTCATCTTTCTTCAAACTGTAAAACTCCTCAGTTATATGTGTATGTATTTGAAATGTCAAAAAATATTAATTGGGCCTATTAATAGGTATTTTTTTAATTGTATTGAATTTAGAGGAAAAATACCAACAACTTAAAGGCTGTTTATGCTTTAAGTTGTCCGTAAAGCTTCCCCTTGATGGACCCGACTAACCTGTCAGTGTGCTTATCCTCCATCCACATTACAACAATGAGGTTATCCTCTTCCTCTCGTCATAGATTAACCCTGCACAGTACCTTCTAGAAAAGTGTGGCTAAGCTTCACCAGCCCTGCCTTCCAGTGCGTGCTGGAGGTGATTACATTATCACCAAATGGAAGTGCTCTGCATTTTGATTGACAGCCCTCTTATGTAAGAGTGTACTTTGTAGGTGCAGTAATTGTTGAAGCCACCGTACGTGATGAGGCAACACAAGGGTGGTGGAGGGCTTGTGTAACTGTGTTGATGTAATTGAACCCTTGGCTTTCTGCAGCCACTTACTGTATCTGTGTTGTGGTCTACGTTCTGTACACACAACTAGCGTACACGTTGCATCTGTTCTTGAGTTTACGGTCACGCTGCTCTTGTTTATCTCATCTCCTCGCCTCCTGAGATGGCCCACTCTTCATGTCACTGTCAGCAAGTCTAACTTGAAAAAAAAATCCAGCGAGGTTGTTACATAATTGAAGGAAAGTGAGAAAGAGGCACTCAAATATTTGCCAATATCTCATTTTCAAACACTGTGAACAAGTCAGACTTGAACTGTTAAAAGCTTGTGTTTCTAGATGGAATTCAGTTTGTTTTTAAGTGAACATACTTTTATCACTTTACTGTAATGCAGCCTTTAAAACCAGTAAAAGACAACACTTATGCCACTTCACAATGTTGACGTAATATCAACATGTTGCCCAGCCCGAATGTGCTCTATATTGTGAATTAAAAGAGGACTTTAATTTTGAAAACGCTATTTATAACCTGTGAGTTTCCAAGCAGAAATACAAAGATAACAGGAAAATACAAAGCTCTGAAAAGGAATAAAAGATTGTGTAATTTATGTAATGACAGATGCCTGGGGGAGGAGTAGCATGTTTTATTTGAATATAGAAATAAAACCATTGTTGAGAATAGAAGGAAGTAGCAGCCACAATGCCTTGAAAATCATCGATCTATGTTCAGTCTATGTTTAAACATTGCCCTAGTTTACATACCAGCCTTGGTTTATCTTTCTGCAGTAAAAATCTATGTTCACACTGTAAACACTTATCAAAAATCTCATTGTGTTGTGTTGAAACCACAATAATGACACAGTATCAAGGTGTTCATGATATTTGACTTTGTCCATATTGCCCAGCCCTACTGTTGGGTAGTTTAATCTACAGCAATGAGTCATATTCTATAAGATTATCTTATGTTTGCACAATTTGAGCATTTACGGTATGTTATTGATAAATTTTGTATATTAAGATATCGTGGAATAGCCTAAAAACATTGAGATATTATTTATAAGCCATATCGCCCAGACCTAAGCCATACTTCACAAAAAGCCATAATTAAAAATGTAGCCCTGTTTCTCTTCAGTTACATGGTTTGTTTGTTTGTTAGTTTGTTAGTGTTAGTGGCCACATTTTAAAAATAATGTGAACAGCTAAACAAAAAAAAAAAAAATCTAATCTAATTAATGAATCTGAATTGAGCCATAAGGTTTGCAGTGTGAACATAGTGGTGCATTTTTGAGTAATGTCTGCCCCTCTCTCTCTTTACATGACCTAGTTTGTGATCAGTTCATTTCAGGTTGTTGACCATTGCACTGCTGCTTTGTTTTATGATTGTACTCTCGTACCATAACGTGTGGTCGAAAGTAAATAAAATCTGAATCTGAAACTGAACTAAATGCTCTTAAATTCCCTTAAAAAAGACAGTCTATACTAAGTGTATCACAGTTCTCCAAATCCACAATTCAATTTAACTTGCGATTTTAAAGTCATGATTTGATTCTGTTTTTCGCTTTAAAACCTTTTTGTTAAGCACTGATGGCTATATGGCCATTGTTAAACTATCAAGTCTTTATTTGTAAAGATCATCAGATCCTTGGTTTTACACCCTGACAACTGTCCTCTTCAAAAAGAGTCAAGTATGGTATCAAGTGTGATATAATGGCTGGTAAGCTGTGCTGCTGTTGTTTCTTTCTTTGGACTTGTGCTGGACGCAGCAAGGGGGTGATTGATTTTTCATTTAATATTGAAATTATGGCACCCCTAATAAATACCACTACAGTGAAGAGGAATAATATGTCTTAATATGCCTGTATGTGTCTATTTTCTGTCCCTTTAACTGAGCCTATGAACTAAAGTGTCCCTAAAATGCCACATGAGTAGCTGCAAAAACTCAAGTACTTACTGAGCGACAGTTTCTTAAGGGCTAAATATTAATTTATCACCTTTTTATGACTTCAACATGACATGAAAAGCAGACAAATAGTTGTTTTGGCTGTTATCCCAATAGCTCTTATAATGATCCATTATTATAATACTGCATTGATGTTGCAGCTGTAAAAACAGCAGCTAGAAGGGTTTTCCTGTCAGGTTATTCTTTTTGTCTCAGTGTGGAAATAAGATGGTGATTCATGATAATGCACAACACAAGGCACAGTATTTCAAAGGAGCATTACGTAATCCAAAGCCTCAACTCCTACAGCTAACTCCTACAGAGGTGTCACTAGAATTCAAGCACACACGCTCGGCATAACTTACCAAAACATAGCAACAGACTAACATATGTTAAACAGTCATGTCAGGTTGGAGCACGAAGCAGTCTTTCAAAAGCTGCAGCAGAAATGTGACTTTGTGTGCAAACTATGTGGCAAAACTGATGCAAATGTGTCTGCTCAGGATAACACTGTGCTATTGTTGTTTCTGGGCGCTGACCTTGTGCTCATATCGAGCACGTTTGTAGAAAAAGCTCATATTTCTAGATCAAATTTAATACCAGAGTCTAATATTGTGTTTTCCAGGTACATTCCTCCGTTACTGTGGGGTAAGAGCGGTCACCTCCAGACGGCACTGTACGGTAAACTCGGTCGGGTGAGCTCACCTCACCCCAGCGGAGTCAGGAAGTACTTACCCATGCAGGACGGGGCCACTGCGACCTTTGACCTCTTTGAGCCAATGGGGGACCATCGAACAGGAGGTGATGCATTTAATCAAGATCTGCTTTTTTTTCTTTACCAACATTTTGTTTTTGTTGGTTGCTGCTGTTTGGTTGATGGTCGCTGATTGTCTCTTTAGTTGTGTGGAAGAAGTTAGACGCATGCTCGAAGCCATGATGCAAAAAGATATTTAAATACTTTTTTTGACAATTAAAATTACAGATATGTCTTCTTCAGGTAATTGTCATGTTAAAACTTTAGTAAACTATTCAAAAAAAAAAATTGTGTCGTGGCTACAAGTATGCATTTATCTTCTTTCATACCAGTGTTTTTTCATGATCAGCAACTCTGGTGTGCATTCCTATTTCCTACTGCTCCTTATTGGCTCTTTACTGCCATGCCAAATATTGAAATCTCATATATTTTGTAGTTGTAGTAGTAGTGTATTAGTTGTACTTGTAATTCTGTTTCTTTACATTGTAATTCTACTGCTGCTACTTTTGTCTAGTCTGTTCAACTGCTCGAAGAGGGATCCCTCCTCTGCTCATCCTCCTGAGGTTCCTCTTACTTTCTTGTTCCTGATAGTTTCTACTTATCAGTTCGAACGTCAGGCACAGAGGGAGTCACATACTGTACAGATTATAAAAGCATTTGAACTTGAACTATATAGATAAACTTCCCTGGATGTATGCAAAACAGACTGATAAAGCAAATTTACTGGCGTTATTATGTCCAGCTTTGAATATTTTTGTCAGGTCTTCCAGTTCAGCTGTGATAATACAAAGAGTCACTCCTAAAGGAATAGTTTGGATTTTCTGAAGTAGGTTTAATGAGGTACGTATGGATAGTCAGTGTATTACCTGCAGTGGTAGCTATCACCATGGTTTGGCAGGATAATTTTCATTTTCACTTTTAAAAAAAAAGCTGTTAAAATCATGATGATGTGACATTTGTTGAAGTCTGTGCCAAACAAACATGTTGTGTTTCATCTAAAGCAGTGTTTCTCAACCCTGGTCCTCAGGGACCCCTGCCCTGCATGTGTTAGGTGTTTTCCTGCTCCAACACACCTGATTCAAATGATCAGCTCGTTATCAAGTCTCCGCAGAAGCCTGATAATGACCTGACCATTTGAATCAGGTGTGTTGGAGCAGGGAAACACCTAAAACATGCAGGGCAGGGGTACTTGAGGACCAGGGTTGAGAAACACTGATCTAAAGAATAAGATTTGTAGGTCAGGGCATCTCTGCAGTGCTATAGTACTTTACTAAAATACTGTGTTGTCACAGATTTTTCATTTATCAAAAAATAGCAGCTGCTGTGACTTGGATATTGCCATATTTCAAATATTTTTGTTAACTGTGCAGCCCCAATTATAGCCACCTACAAAGGGCCCACCTGAAAAATGTAGTTGGTATCAGTTTAAGCGTAAGCTATATTTGGAATATTTTCACTGCTTTACCTTGCCATGAGACAGCGTGTTCTGATGGTAAACCACAGTTAAATAAGCCAAATATCACTTTTCAAAGCAACCAAACTCCTTTTACAAAAACAGTCGTTTTACCTCACAGAACAAGGGAGTTGTTGGTCTACAACTGCCTCAATTTATGACTTTGTTTGTGTTATTGTGTGACTGAATCTTTAAAACACTGAAGTAATCGTTGTAGATAATACACTGACTATGGATAAGTACCTCATATAACCTCACTGTGAAAATCAGAACTACCCCTTAAGTCATCGTTCTTTAAATAACATGTTTGTAACACAGTCGTGTGAGAACCGTCTTAAAGATGGATTCTTTTCTCTGAATGCCTCGGCTGAACCCTGACCCTATTACCTCGACTTTGTTGTCGTGATCCTCCTGGAAAGCTTAAGACTCGCATGACATTTGATTCCCAAAAAAGTAACGCTACTATTTCTAATTTTTCCCTAAAGCTTTATTAAACAGACAAACAGTCTAAACCTTTGTTTTGGCTGCAGGGTTTGGCTGTGTTTGCTCCTTTTTAGTGTACTGATGGTGCTGTCTAGGAGAGTGACACACTCTTATCTTATCTGTGCTCACTTATCTCTCACTGGTGAATGTCTCCCTGACCTGTCTGCCTCTTTCACCAGATGACATCACCATGGTGATATGCCCTGGTATCGGTAACCATAGTGAGAAGCACTACATCCGAACCTTTGTTGATTACGCCCAGAAGGATGGTTACCGCTGTGCTGTGCTGAACCACCTGGGAGCTCTTCCCAACATTGAGCTCACCTCTCCACGCATGTTTACCTATGGTGAGACCAAGGAGCAGTTTTACTTCACTGCTGAGAGCGGAACCTGTTGTCCTAGAATCACTTTTCATATTCAGAATATTTAGAAACGATAACCCAGTTTTTAGAATGAAAAAGGATTTGTTCTGATGTTCTGATGATTAATGATTCTGCATCATAATTTTTTGTCTCAGTCTGCTGCTCTTATCCAATTGTCTGGTGCAGCTGAGGCTTGAGAAGCTCTGGCCAGAAGCAATTCTCACAGAGCACAGCTGTGATAATAGTTCAGAGCGGCTTTTAAAAATGATATCTTTTGGTGGCACTTTAACTTCATTTTGATGTAATCCAGTTCAGTTAAAGGCATTTTAATATCATCATTTTCCTTCATTCAGACAAATCTTAATACAAAGTCGTTTCAAGGTCGAAGCTAAAAGGCAATGTGAGCTACTAAAGCTCCCAGAGTTTGAGATAATAAAAGGTTTCAGACCTGAGATTATTTCAAAGGTCTGATATAGAGACACATTTAATACCCTGAGCTAAAGGCACCTTCAGCTGGAACTGCTGAGCAGAGAAGAATGCTCCGTCCTACAGAGGTGTTAGGTATTGATCGCTAACTATACTGTTTCCCATACAGGGTGCACATGGGAGTTTGCATCCATGGTCAGCTACATAAAGCGGACGTATCCTCAGACCCAGCTCATCGTGGTGGGCTTCAGTCTGGGCGGAAACATCGTATGTAAGTTCCTGGGTGAGAACAGGACGAACCAGGAGCGAGTGCTGTGCTGTGTCAGCGTCTGTCAGGGGTACAGCGCTCTCAGGTGGGTCGATTTCCTCCATCCATACATACGTTCACCCATTTTGTTCCACTTATACGAGGCCAGGGTTGTGATGGCCATGGTTGTTGTCCTCTCATCTCTTAATTAAAATGCGTTGTATCATCAAAGCCCTTTTATAACTCTGCACACATTTCTAAATATAAACAAAGCTCAGCATAATGCCAGAAAATTACTGGTTGCACAACATAATCACACGTTTTGTCACAGGTCTAACAAACATCTTGTGTCAGCTGTTTAATCGTCCAGCTATTCTGTTTACTATTTTAATCTTAAAGGGATAATTCAGGCTAGTTGAAGGGGGGTTGTATGATGTACTTTTCTGTAATCGATGTATTAGCTACAGTAGATGGCGGTCGGCACGCCCCCAGTTTGGAGACGCAGAGAAGAGTTCCGGTGTAGGAAGAAAAGCAATGTACTGCTGTGGACCGGATCAGCAGCAAAATGTATTTTAGCCATTTTAAAAAAGACTCACATTAAAATTCAATATCAGTTTAAGTGTACACTATATTTAGAATATTTTCACTGCTTAACTTTGCCATCAGGCAGCTTTTTCTGATGGATAACTGCTGTTGTATAAGCCAGATGTCGCTTTCTCAAACCAGCCAAACTCCACAGGCGAAATCAGTAATTTTATCTAGCAGAATACAGGAACTGCTGGTCTACCGCTGCCTTGATCTGTTAGTTTGTTTGTGTTATTGTGAGACTTTAGAAAATGCCGTCAGAAAATGCTGTCTGGCAAATATTGTAAATAAAGTGTACACTGAAACCGATAGACTTTTTTGTGGACCTTTTTTTTTTTATTAAAAAAAAAACAGTTCAATGGATAGCTTCCCTTCTGGTACTCCTGTCTGCTTCTCCAACTATGGATATCACATCAAATAATCCAAACTATCTCTATAGAGTTCCCCTCCAGACACGTTTTAAAGTATGCAAAATATCTGCTATAATTTGTTTAACGTGGTTAAACAAAATGCATGCAGAGTTAATAATAAAAAAAAAAAAAAAACCCTGACAAGTGTGAGGAAGCACATCTACACATCTGCAGTGTGCATCAAGATGGGGGTTGCATTAGAGGAAACAGCAGAGAGATTAAGCCATACATGAGTATCAGTCAGACTCGGTTGAGGAGTCTGTTGGTCACCAACATCGGCATCTAGCAGACATGTCAGGTTTTGATCTGTGAAGTTAGCAGGTTTTATGTGTTTATGTGTTTGTTAGCTTGTAACCGTCGGTGGCTGACAGTTACAAGCTAACTCTTGCTCGTTTTACTAACAAGTCCGCCCTGTGCTGGAGGTTTGCCTGCATCACAGTGACTGATTTTGGGATTTTTACATACTAAATGTAGCTTGTCTGGGGTACATTTGAATCTCAGATTTTAGGGAAGTGCACAGATATCTCTCCCTTCAGTAGAGGAATGTTAAAACACCTCTGTAGTACTCAGACTATTGTTAGCTAGCTAATGTTCTCTCTGAAGCAGTAGCACAAAACAGAACAAAAAAGTGATGAGAGGACAACCTTGCACAGTGTGTTGAATGTGATGAAATTCTGACACAGACCAGATTATTTTTTCTCCTTTTTTGTCATATTGTGTTTTTTTTATCACTTGTTTGGGAGAAGAAATGAAAAGCAAAATTTTTTTAGCAATCAGAAGTGGGCTTTTAAGTGTGAAAAGGTTGAGAACCCCCTGTATTTGACTGGAGGGAATCGTAATTGATAGTGCCTTTTTTGCTTAAGTTGCTGTTTTGAAAATTTTTGAGCTTTTTAAAACCTCAACCAACAAGACAGGCAGGTTGTAAATATTGGTCCTGAGAGGCCATCAGCCTCAGAGTTTTGTTTACCGCTCTGCACCGATTCATTCTGTCATTTTTTTCCTGTTTGTTTCAACTTTGTAGTGCGGATGGATGGTGTCTGTCTGTGTGTGTGTGTGTGTGTGTGTGTGTGTGTGTGTTCAGGCTGTTCAGTCTATATTATGTGTATTTGCCTAAATCCCTTTGCCAGTACATTGCAATGAACTGAACTGTCTGTCTGACAACATGTCCAGAATAAACACTTTGTGTACACAGAGTCACATTTGTGCAATACGCAGGACAAACAAATGTATTATGCTGTGTGTTTTTAAACCACGAGTGCAGCATGTGGGTGTTGGAGCAGAGTCTGCACCCTGTGTTCATGTTGACTGAGCCACACCTTCTGTGTTTTAAATGCAGCCAGCATCTCTTGGCAGACATGACAAGCTGGGTTTGTTAAAGTTTGGACGCAGTCAGTAGGGATGGGTGTGTTGAAGAGACTGTGAAATTGGATTTGCAGGGTTTTTTTTCCCTTTAATTAGTTCTTCTTTCAATTCAGAGTCCAAACCTAAGCTGGCCCTTCTGTCAGCATTCCTTGAGAGCTGTGGATCCTTCTTTTCCACAAATAATGTGTGATCAATAAATGGATTAGGATTTGGATTATTTTGTAGTTGTATTTGACCTCAGATGGTATTGAAATGCCAGAAGGAAAGTGAAAAACATCCACTGGTCAGTCATTTGTTAAATATCGTTAGTTGTTGTGTTGTTTTAGCCTGTCTCTGTCACTGAGCTGCATACTAATGCCTGACACCGTTGCTACGCTGTCCAGCAGCGTGACTCTTTGTCCAGTGGATTATGCAGGACATTTAGTGTGTTGTTTGGAATGTAGACGGGCAGCACAAAGCTCACTTCCTGTGTGTTTGTCTTTATCTCACAGGGCCCAGGAAACATTCCTACAGTGGGACCAGTTCAGACGCTTCTATAACTTTCTCATGGCCGACAACATGAAGAAAATCATCCTCTCACACAGGTATCACTGCTGGTCCTGTGCGTTTATATGTAGTTTTCTTCATTTCTGTCCACATGTGTGTTTTTTTTTGTTTTTTTCATAGCTGTTCTCTGGTGTTTGCCAGTACAGTGCTCCAACTTCACATCAATGTCACAGACAACACGTTTGTCTCTGTGTTCCCTGAACATTCATATCAAAACTCACACTGCTGATGCACCAAAGAGGTTGTCAGTGCATCAGTCATTTTGAGATTAAGTAGGACTGCAGAGGCAGATCACAGTCATATCAAAGACATCTGTGGGGGTTAAGCAAGTTGAGAAACTTATTTTTATTCCACTGTAAGTATTAGTAGTAATATGGTTAGTAGGCCCTGTAAGGTAGGCTTAAAAGTAAGACTATATGAAAATTATTGTATAAAATTACAATTGTTGTTAACAAAGGATCAAATATCAGAGTAATGAAAAGTGTTCTTGTTAATATGTTGAGGTTAAATGTTAAAGTTAAGTTTACACAGGGCAGAATCCACGGATACCCGCCAGGAAACTCGCAAAAATGTTGTGTTTATATGAATTCACAGTTACGAGCACAGGTAAAAATGAACTAATTGTAGTTGGGCAGTGAGTGAGAACAGTAACGTGTTTTCTTTCCTGGAGAAATCAGAAATGAAAATGATTGTGCAGTATTTTCAACATTTACATCAGCTAATATAATCAAGCCTAATTTTATTTTATTGTGATACAACCTTTGATCCCACATGCGGCCAAATAATTGGACGTCACTGATCCACTGAGCCAAGTCGAGCGTTTGGGAGAAATTTGGTGTGATCAGAGACTGTGAGAATAACATTGCCAATGGGTTTGCTAATTGTAAAAAAAAAAAAAAGTGCCAAAAATATTAGCTATTTATAGCCGCATGCTAGGCACATTGTCACTGAGGAACCACATCGACAGCTGCAGGAGCACAGGTTCAGTTGGCAGATACTTTGCCAAGAATATAAGTGAATGACAAGCGACAAGCGAGTGACTGTGTATGTGTGTTTAATCATGGGTTGGATTGCATGACTTATACGGGTGCAGGCATGTCCAGATTTAACTTGGAGATAATTACAGGTGCAGATTTGCAGAACTGGATCCGTGCAGGACTCTGACTCAGAGTAAACCATTTTATATTCTTTTTGCTTTCCCTCTTTTTAGATGTTCATGGTGAATCATGTTGCACCAATACTGTTTATATTATTTGGCGGTATTAGTCGGATGATTTTTTTGTTTTTGTTTTTTTTTAAGTCAACGAATGGATTGGGTCCAAATGAAATATTAATAACACTGTGGAGGGTCTTGGATTTAACATTCAGCCCTCCCCCCCACCTCAATAATCTTACACAGTCCCTTACTTAATTTTACGAGTTGTTGAGTAATTTACTGCTCATTTAGATTGATTGATTGATTTCAACATGTTTTATGAATAATGTTTGTATGCGTGTATTTTTCTGCATGTTACAGGCACAGTCTGTTTGGGGGGAGCTCAATTAAAACGATAGATGCAGATCTCAGTCGGCTGTACACAGCGACGTCCCTCATGCAGATCGACGATAACATCATGAGGTATGTGGAGGAACACATAAGTGAAAGTCACAGCAGTAATTTTCATCCGTTTGTCATTCATGATAACACGAAATATCTGTGATTGTTAAGCGTGATAATTTAGTGATACTTCCTCTTTTTCAACAGGAAATTCCACGGCCACAGCTCTCTCAAAGAGTACTATGAGAAGGAGAGTTGTGTACATTATATTCACAATGTAAGAGCTGCTTTTGCATGCACATTGCATCATCTTTTATGTTGCTCGTTTTGGACTGTGTGTGTATTTGTTTAATGTATGGATTTTTATTGTTTACCTTGCAGGTAAAGGTGCCACTGCTGCTAGTGAACTCTGCAGATGATCCTCTTGTTCATGACTCACTGCTCACCATCCCTCGCACACTAGCAGGTAAATAACAGCATGCGTCATCATAACAGCAGCGGCAGCAGTGCTAAACCATCTCTCCACCCTCATTTCAGTAAAAGGGACAAACAGTGAGTGAGGCAGTGGGCTTGTTGTCGTCATGCTGCAGCTGCTGCAGATGTCAAACAATGAAATGAAGTGAAACTAATGACCTTGAAGGGCTCACCTACACATGTATCTTAAGCCCTGTTAGCACAGGGCCATTATTACCAGGAGACCTTTTGTAATTTAGAAATTAACTCCACATGTCTGTGTCTGGTGGTGCATTCACAGGGGAGAAGCAAAATCTGTATTTTACTCAAATTTACTGCCATTATTGCTCAAATATGGTGTCAAGGCTGTGCATAACATCGTTTCAGATGCAGAGTGTCTGTTCTTCAGCAGCCTCATTAATAATATAATTTAGTTGTTTCATCCACTTTCTGCATGTGATACAAGCATAAATACACATGCAGCTAACCTTCTCTGTCATCACTTATTTTAAACGTCTATATAGTTTATCTCACAGCACGCCTGCTGTATAACATGTTGTGAGCCTCAATCAAATTTCAGACTTTTTTCAGTCTGACAACAGGAAACAGACGTTAATCACAGAGATACTGATTTGCACAGGACTAATATTGTCGCAGGACCTCTGTGTTTAAGTTTATTTTAGGTAATTTGCAGTGAAAATTAAAATGACAGTCTCTGCAGTTGTCACAGAATAGAGCAGAGCTTCAGTTTAACGGTTTGTTTGATTTTCACAAAAATAAAATGTTGCTCTTTTTCCAGTTCAGAGTAAACTCAGTCCTCTTGTCAAGGGCAGTTCAGAATGTACATCCACCTATAAAAAGTGAACGAGAGAAATGGAAATGCTCAAAAGCTGCAGAAAATGCTGCAGATCAGAATTACTATATGAATAATTTCATAATTATAATGTATAGAATAATAAACAATAATAATCTGATTTTGAATAAAATTGACAATCTGAAAATACACAATTACTGAATATTTAATCCTGCAGATAAATTTAAAATATAAATCAAAAGTAATGGTCTGTGCTTGGCTCCATACGGTGCAGCTCTGTCAGGTAGACATATAACTGCATATAAATTGCGGAACATATTTATACTTGATCCTTTTTAATACAACGAACAGGCTTGTCCTGTCTAAATAAAGACTGCAGTTGACACCCCAGATTTTGTTTTCAGAAAAACATGTCTGCGGTCTCAAAAGGCCTCTGATGATTTGGCTCTGCGCTCTGAACAGGACGGGGCGTGGCACAGAGGTCAGCCAGTCTGAGTCACGTCTTACAGCAGCTGTAACACTCACTCACACGGATACCTGAGTGTCCCTCCGTCTATTTAAAGTGAGTTCAACTTCCTCACAGATCCCCAACATCAAAGATTTTATGCTGGAATGAATCCAGAGTGTTTGACCTCATTTTACGAACAAGAAGAGGAAATCTCCTCTTTGTCTGCCTCCACATGGCGTGTTTATCTTTCTTTCTCCTCAGCCTCTGCTATATTTAAACTTACTGACCACTGTTTTAGAAAAGGAAAATCCCTCATGCAAGGGTGTGTGGGTGGATGAGTCCTGACTGGAAGTACATGCGACTCTATCTTACATGAGTCTCTTAAGAAACACTTAATGAAAAGAGGATCAGCTGAACCTTTGGCCTGCAGCGTGATACAGTGACTCAGACAAACGACTACCACGGGAACAGAAATACATTCGCTGTGCTGCTGCTGTAATTAGCCTAGATTAAGCGTTTGATAAGAGTTTACAGCGTACTATTAAGTCAGTTATATGAAAGTGATAGTGTTACATTTATTTAATATTTACCTCTGGTTTATTGTGTTCAAAGGTTAGTGTTTCTTTATTGCATTGAAGTGCTGAATGTCTCTGTGATACATTGAGTCTCATGCAGGAAACCATTTACAAACATTTCCTCTTGTTTCTTCTTGAGTGGTTCAGAGCACTCTGACCAAGATAAGAAAAAAAAAAAACTTTTTCACAGTCTATTAATTGTTTGTCCAACACAAGGAGACACAAGTTTAAAACATATTGAAATATTTATAGTTATTATTAATATAATTTAGATAATGTTGTATAATTATTATTGAATCCATTAATCTGCTAACATCTATTTCCTTCTTCACAAATTTACTGCTTTTATCTATTTTATATCATCTTAAATTAAATAGTTAATGGGTTTGAGAGGTGGAATTTGTAGACATCTTTTTCATAATATAATAAAAGATTATTAGGCAAGTAAAAACTACAAATTCACTGAATACATTAATAAATAATACTGCAAATTAAATGTTTAAAATAATAATGTAAAAAGAAATATAAAGTGTTTCCTTTGAAGCTCTGATCAGATGGTTAAAAAATAGCAAAAAGCTTTCAATTTCTTTTCCTTTGCCTCAAACCATTTGATCAGACAAATTAAAATTGAATGTATGCAACTTTATTTAAAAGTCTTATTTTACCTCCCTCTGCTGACACGGCATTTACAGCATCACAATATGTAGATTTCACTACTGATGAAGTTCTTCTTTCCGCCATTTTTGGGTGGTTTCTCTCCAGTTCTTGGACACCTGTGCCAGAGTATTTGCACATGACACAGTGTTGTAGATTTTATCTTTATGCCCACACATCAAAAGAAAAAAGTGCACGGAGTTCAATATGTTTTTTGCTGAAACTGGTTTAATAATACTTGGCCAAGGAGAATGAGGAAATAATCAGAACCTGCTTTGTCCTGATGTTCCCTTCAAATCTGGACTTTCAGTTTTCGGGGATGATCTTTAAACATTCACAGATAAGGTCATGATGAACCTGTGCCCAGATAAGGTCAGACCCAACACATCCACAGCATATAGAATTAGCCTATTGGTCTGCAAATCCAAACACAGGAATTATGAATACACAAGGTTTGAGCCCAACAGCTTAACATCCTTTCTTCCCGTTCCTCACAGCGTCAGTGATACGATAACAGTTACGTCTGTTCCGTTCAGAGAGACAAGACAAACCTTAACCGTCATAGCTACACTATCAAATTGTTCCCTTGATTATCTGAAAGGAGAAGACAGCTGCATCTACTGTCTAGGAGAAAGACAGTTTGTCTGTTAAGAATTAGTGCGGGCCTCTTCAAGCCTTTGTATGATACCTAACATTGGAAAATTCCCACCTGCCCTTGTATAGTGCTTAGAGGATGTTGTCTATGCTAACAATAATAATAATAATTAAAGCTGCAAGCAGCGTTGAACGGGCCCTCGCACCCCCGCGCCACTCGTGGTGCTTGCGTCCATGGCCTCGTGGCCTGATTCATCCCAGTCAAAGAAGCCCTGAATTTTTACGGCCTTCAGACATCATTGGAGGAATGTTATGTAACTTCCCGCCTCCACTAGGTGGCACAATGACTCTGACTCCTGAGTGTCATGTAGATGTGTTCAGGCCAGGACTTTTATCCTACATGTGAAGTTTGGAGCAGATTTGACTATTAAATCCAATGTTATAGCAATTTCGTGTTTCATGGCGAGACATCAAACTTCGCCGCCACCTCACGGCCACACCCTTCAATGAGGGAAAAATCTTTTGATAACTTTTGATCACACACTTGTCTAGATGGCACACAGTGATTTTGAAGCCATTCTGATTAATCCTGTAGGAGGAGTTCGTTAAAATACAACACGTGCAAAACGCCAAAAATGGTCGCAAAGTTCCAAATGGCCGACTTCCTGTTGGGTTTGGCCAATGGGTCCAGAGGCTTTTTTGTGCGTCTGGGTGTGATACATAAGCGTACCAATTTTCGTGCATGTCGGTGAAACGTGCCACAGAGGCAGATGTTTAAAGGGTGTGGCCAAGCCATTTGGCCACGCCCATCAACGAAACTCATATCACCTGTTCAGGCCTGGACCGTTAACACACATGTGAAGTTTCAGGCAGATATGACCAAGGACACTGAAGTTAAGGCCACTTTCCTGCGTTTTGGCGAACCGGCGACTTCGCCGCCCTCTGGGCGCAACGCCGTTTGACGATAACTCACAATTTTCATAACATACCATCACCAAGGTCTTGAGGCCTGTCTGACCAAATTTGAGTTGGATATGTTGAACATGCTCAGAGCTGTACCTCAAAGTCTAAAACATTGCTTTCCCTGTCGCCAGCAGGGGGCGCGATGACAATTACAACATTTCTGTATGTAGACGTGTTCAGGGCTGGACTATAATGAATCATGTGAAGTTTGGTGCAGATCAGACCATTAACCTGAAAGTTATAGCAATTTCGTTTTTAATGGCGAGACATCAACATTTGACCCTCCGCAGCGGGCGTGCACTTGAAGGTGGCGTAGATCCTTTGATAACTTTTGATGACAAGGTTGTCAAGCTCGCACAAACTGATTTTGAAGTCAATCTGATTAATTCTGTAGGAGGAGTTCGTTAAAATACAACACGTGGAAAACGCCAAAATTGGCCGCAAAATCCAAAATGGCCGACTTCCTGTTGGGTTTAGCCCATGTGTCCAAGAGACTTTTTTGTGCGTCTGGGTGTGATACATATGTGTCCCAATTTTCGTGCATTTCGGTGAAACATGCAGTCGGGGCTGTTGTTTAAGGGGCGTGGCCTAGCCATTTTGCACCGCCCACTGCCCACAACCATACCACACGTAAATTTCCACCATGACTGATGCGTGTGCCAAATTTGGTGAGTTTTTGAATATGATAAAGCCCTCAAAAAGCCAATTCATTTGGCTGAAAAATAATAATAATTAAAGCTGCAAGCAGCGTTGAACGGGCCCTCGCGACCCCGCGTCACTCGGGACCTGCTGCGGCCACGACCATGTCGCCAGAGGCCAACTGGTAGACGATGTGCTGAATTTTCACGCCCTACGGACACTGTAGGAAGCAATGCGGTGTTATTTCCTGTCCCCACTAGGTGGCGCTATGACTATGACTCGTGAGCGTCATGTAGATGTGTTCAGGTCGGGACTTTTATCATACATGTGAAGTTTGGAGCAGATTTGACCATTTAATCTCATGTTATAGCAATTTCGTGTTTCATGGCGAGACATCAAAAGTCAATGCCAGGCCACACCCAAACCGGTCAACGCTGACCAATTCTGTTAAGAAGCTTTGGTCACACACTTGTCTATATGTTACACACCAGTTTTGAAGTCAATCGGATCAGTTGTGGAGGAGGAGTTTGTTTAGCCACGCCCACTTATGAAATTAATATCATATGCTCAGGACAGGACCAGTGACAAACATAAAGATTCAGGAAGATTTGACCAAGCAAAGTTAAGTTATGTTCACTTCCTGTGTTTTGGCAAAACATCGACATTCGCCGCGCCATCAGGGCAGCAGTGTCTTATGAGACATCATGGTCTTCACAATATAGCATGACCAACATCAAATTTGAGTTGAATATGGTCAATGTGGTCAGAGCAGCACCTCAAAGTCTAAAACATGGTATTTCCTGTCACCAGCAGGGGGCGCTATGACAATTACAAAATATCTGCATGTAGACATGTTCAGGGCGGGACTATTATCAACCATGTAAAGTTTGGTGCAGATCGGAGCATTTATGCAAAAGTTATAGCAATTTCATGTTTCATGGCGAGACATCAAAATTCGCCGCCACCTCACGGCCACACCCTTCAACGTGAGCAAAATCTTTTGATAACTTTTGATCACAACCTTGTCTAGATGGCACACAGACATTCTGAAGCAGTTTGGATAAATATGTGGGAGAGAGTGCTGCTTGAATATGCATGGCGATGGATCAAAGATGGCGGCGCCATAGCGGCCACGCCCATTGACATAGAAAAAAGCTTTTAATAACTTTTGATCAGCATAGTCTCGGGATGATCTGAAAGAAATTTGAAGTGAATTGGACAAAATCCCTAGGAGGAGTTCGTTAAAATACAACATGTGGTAATCACGCCAAAATGACACGTGAAAATCAAAATGGCCGACTTCCTGTTTGGAGTAGACCAATGGTGTAAGAGACTTTTTTGTTCATCAGTACAATTTACACATGTGTACCAATTTTCATCTTCCTACTCCAAAAAAACCCCTATGGGGAGGGGTTTTTGAAGATTTCAAGGGGGCGCTATAGAGGCATTTTGCTCCGCCCATGGGTGACGCCCCTATCACATGTAAGGGGTTGCTATTCTTGATCTGTCTATCAATTTTCATGATGATATGACTTCATTAAAGACATCAAAAGGGCAAACGTAATTTCATGGCGAAGGATCAATATTCGCCACGCCACCACACGGACGCCATTACTCGTAGCTTCACAGCGTTCATAGTGTCGCTTCACCAACTTGTTCTGCATGTTTTAGAAGTGGAATAAAGTTGATGGGGTCAACTATGTGGCATCAGTACATGTTAAAGTAAACACTGGTCATTTCCATCATCAAAAATGGCGGCGCCATAGCGGCCACACCCATCGACATAGAAAAAAGCTTTTAATAACTTTTGATCAGCATAGTCTCTGGATGATGTGAAAGAAATTTGAAGTGGATTGGGCAAGATCCCTAGGAGGAGTTCGTTCAAATACGACGTGTGGAAATCACGCCAAAATGACACGAAAAAATCAAAATGGCCGACTTCCTGTTTGGAGTAGACCAATGGTGCAAAAGACTTTTTTGTGCGTCTGGACAAGTTACACATGTGTACCAATTTTCATCTTCCTACTCCAAAAAAACCCCTATGGAGAGGGGTTTTTGAATATTTCAAGGGGGCGCTATAGAGGCATTTTGCCCCGCCCATGGGCGACGCCCCTATCACATGTAAGAGGTTGCCATTCTTGAGCTGTCTATCAATTTTCATGATGATATGACTTCAATAAAGACATCAAAAGGGCAAACGTAATTTCATAGCGAAGGATCGATAGTCGCCGCGCTGCCACACGGACGCCATTACTCGTAGTTTCACGGCCTTCGTGATGTCGCTTCACCAACTTGTTGTGCATGTTTTAGAAGTGGAATGAAGTCGATGGGGTCAACTATGTGGCATCAGTACACGTTAAAGTAAAAACAGGTCATTTCCTGTTACCACCGGGGGGCGCTATGAGTTAGGTGGAAAGTCAATATATGGATACGTTCAGGGCAGCGCCCTCATCATGTCCAGCAAGGTTGAAGCTGTAACGATGAAGCATGTGGGTGTGACAGCTGTTCGAAGCGAAACGGCACGCTCCAAAACAGTCGCCAAAGTTTGTCGAGCCCTAGCAGCCACGCCCTTTGACCTACAGAAATTCTTTTAATAACTTTTGATCAGCATGGGTCATGATGACGTGTACCAAATTTGAAGACGATTGGATGAAATCCCTAGGACGAGTTCGTTCAAATGCAAGTAGTGGAAATGGCTAAAAAAGGCCAAAATCGGCCCCTTTTTTGACCCTTTAAATCAAAATGGCCGACTTCCTGTTGACATTTCACTATGACGTTAAGAGACTTTTTTGTGCGTCTTGGCATGATAAATATGTGTACCAAATTTCGTGAGGCTACGACAAATAAACCCCAATGCGGAGGGTCTTTTGAAAGTTTGTAGGGGGCGCTATTTCGCCATTTCGCGTCGACCTTTTGCGCGCATCCCAAAATATCGAATTTCGGATCCGGCCGGACGACTTTGCAAAAATTCAGGACTTTTTGAGCATGGGAAAGGGGCGAAATTGGGCCTTGAAAAGGGTAAAGAATAATAAATTAAAGCTGCAAGCAGCGTTGAACGGGCCCTCGCACCCCCGCGCCACTCGGGGCCTAATGCGGCCGCCACCGTGTCGCCAGAGGCCGACCGGCAGATGAGGTGCTGAATTTTCACCCCGTTCTGACACTCTAGGAAGCGATGCGTTGTCACTTCCTCTCCCCACTAGGTGGCGCCATGACTATGACTTGTGAGTGTCATGCGGGTGTGTTCAGGCCTGGACTTTGATCATACATGTGAAGTTTGGAGCAGATTCTACCATTAAATCCCATGTTATAGCAATATCGTGTTTCATGGCGAGACATCAAAAGTCTATGGCACGTCACGGCTACACTGTTCCACGTGGACCAATAGTTTCAAGAACTTTTGATCATGCCTTTATCTAGATGGCACACACCAGTTTTGAAGTCAATCGGATTATTTCTGGAGGAGGAGTTCGTTAAGATACGACACGTGGAAAACACCAAAAATGACCGCAAAATTCAAAATGGCCGACTTCCTGTTGGGTTTGGCCTATGCATCCAAGAGGCTTTTTTGTGTGTCTGGATATGATGCATGTGTGTACTAATTTTCGTGCATGTTGGCGAACCTTGCTATGGGGGGTGTTGCACTTTAAAGGGCGTGGCTAAGCCATATGGCCACGCTCATTGACGAAACTCATACCATGTGTTCAGGCTTGGACTGTTATCAAACATGTGAAGTTTCAGTCAGATTGGACCAAGTACAGTAAAGTTAATGCCACTTTCTGTGTTTTGGTGAAACATCAACCTTCGCCGCGCTCTCAGCGCGATACCGTTTGACAAAACATGATGGTTTTGACAATATAGCATTTCCAACATCTTAAAGCCTTTCTGACCAGATTTGAGTTGGATATGGTCAACGTGCTGGGAGCAGCACCTCAAAGTCAAAAACATGTCATTTCCTGTTGCCAGTAGGGGGCGCTATCACTATCACAGAACTTTGTCATGTAGATGTGTTCAGGGCAGGACTATTATGAATCATGTGAAGTTTGGTGAAGATTGGACAATGTATCCCAAAATTATAGCAATTTCGTGTTTCATGGCGAGACATTAAACTTCGCCACCACCTGACAGCCAAACCGTTTAACGATGGAAAAATCTTTGAAGAACTTTTGATCACAAAGTAGTGTAGATGATAGTCAGTGATTTTGAAGTCGTTCGGATTAATCCTGTAGGAGGAGTTCGTTAAAATACAACACGTGCGAAAGGCCAAAAATGGTAGCAAAATTCAAAATGGCTGACTTCCTGTGGGGTTTGGCCAATGGGTCCAAGAGGCTTTTTTGTGCGTCTGGGTGTGATACAAATGTGTGCCGATTTTCGTGGATGTCGGTGAAACTGGCCGCAGGGGCTGCTGTTTAAAGGGCGTGACCAAGGCATGTGGCCACGCCTACTCATGAAACTCCAATCACATATTCAGGCCTGGACCATTAACACACCTATGAAGTTTCAGGCAGATATGACCAAGGACACTGAAGTTAAGGCCAAATATCTTCATTTTGGCGAATCATCAACTTCGCCGCGCTCTGGGTGCAACGCCGTTTGACAATACGTCATGATCTTCACAATATAGCATTACCAAGGACTTCAGGCCTTCCTGACCAAAATTGAGTCAGATATGGTCAAGATGGTCAGAGCAGCACCTCAAACAGTAAAACATTTCATTTCCTGTCGGCAGCAGGGGGCGCTATAAAAATTATAGAATCTTTTGACATACGTGTGTTCAGGGCGGGACCATTATCAAACACGTGAAGTTTGGTGCAGATCGGACCATTTATGCTAAAGTTATAACAATTTCATTTTTCATGGCGAAACATCAAACTTCGACGCCAAAAAGCCGATACGCCCCTCAACGGGTAGCTGATCTTTTAAGAACTTTTGATCACAAAGTAGTCTAAATGATACACAGCGATTTTGAAGTCAATATGATAAATCCTGTAGGAGGAGTTCGTTAAAATGCAAAACGTGGAAAACGCCAAAAATGGCCGCCAAATTAAAAATATCTCACTTCCTGTTGGGTTTAGCCTAGTGGTACCTATGACTTTTTTTGTGCGTCTGGGCATGATCTATGTGTGTACCGATTTTCGTGGCAATCCGTGAAACCTTCAGTCCGGGCCCCTGTTTAAGGGGCGTGGCCTAACCATTTAGGCCCGGCCCTTGACGAAAACCACATCACACGGAAATTTACACGGGGACTGATGCGCATGCCAAATTTGGTGACTTTTTGAATATGTAAAAGCCCCCAAAAAAGCGATTTATTTTTGTCGTAATAATAATAATAATAATTCCTTCAATTTCAATAGGGTCCTCGCACGGACGTGCTCGGGCCCTAATTAAAGCTGCAAGCAGCGTTGAACGGGCCCTCGCACCCCCACGCAACTCGGACTGCCGGCAACTCGGGGTGCTGGCGACCGCAGCCCCCACGCCACTCGGGGCCTGCTGCGGCCGTGACCTTGTTGCCAGAGGCTGACTGGCAGACGAGGTGCTGAATTTTCACCCTCTTTGGACGCTGTAGGAAGCAATGCGGTGTTACTTCCTGTCTGCACGAGGTGGCGCTATGACTATGACTCCTGAGCGTCATGCAGATGTGTTCAGGCTGGGACTTTTATCATACTTGTCAAGTTTGGTGCACATAAGACCATTTATAGCAAAGTTATAGCCTTTTCCTGTTTCATGGCGAGACAGCAAGGTTGACCACAAAATTCAAAATGCCTGACTTCCTGTTGGGTTCAGCCTATGGGTCCAAGAGACTTTTTTGTGTGCCTGGGTCTGATACATATGTCTACTGATTTTCGTGCATATCGGTGAGACGTCCTATGGCAGCTACTTTTAAGAATGGGCGTGGCCAAGCCATTTAGCCACGCCCATTGACGAAATTCATATCATATGTTCAGAGTTGGACTGTCAATAAACATGTGCAGTTTCAGGCAGATCTGACCAGGTGCAGTAGCATTTAATGCAACTTCCTGTGTTTTAGCGAAACGTCAACCTTCGCCGCACTCTCAGGGCAACACCATTTGACCTGGCCTCAAGATCTTCACAATATAGCATCACCAAGGTCTGAAGACCTGTCTGAGTAGATTGGAGTTGGATATGGTCAACACGCTTGGAGCGGTACATCAAACTCTAAAACATGTCATTTCCTGTCGCCAGCGGGGGGCGCTATGACAATCCCAGAATATTGTCATAAAGTTATGTTTAGAGATGTATTATGATCACACATGAGAAGTTTTGTGCAGATTGGACCATTTTTGCTAAATTTAGAGCAATTTCCAGTTTCATGGCGAATCATCAAAATTTGCCGCCACCTGACGGCCATACCGTTCAACTGAGGCAAAATCTTTTAATAACTTTTAATCACAAACTAGTCTAGAAGGTAGCCAGCAATTTTGAAGCCGTTCTGATTCATCCTGTAGGCTGAGTTCGAAAAAATGCGACGCGTGCGAAAGGCCAAAAATGACCATGAAATTCAAAATGGCTGACTACCTGTTGGGTTTAGCCTATGGGTCCAAGAGACTTTTTTGTGCGTCTGGGTGGGATACATGTGTGTACCGATTTTCGTGCATGACGGTGAAACGGGCCGCGGGGGCTACTGTTTAAAGGGCGTGGCCAATCCATTTAGCCATGCCCCCTTGTGAAATTCATGTCATATGTTCAGGGCAGGGCCAGTTACAACCATGTGAAGTTTGAGAAAGATTCGAGCAAGGACACTGAAGTTATGGCCACTTATTGTGTTTTGGCGAAAAGTTGACCTTCGCCGCTCCGTCACGGCGACGCCCTTTGACAAGACATCATGATCTTCATAATATAGCATTATCAACATGTTATGGCCTTTCTGACCAAATTTGAGTTGGATATGGTCAACGTGGTCAGAGCAGCACATCAAAGTCTAAAACATGGCATTTCCTGTCGCCAGCAGTGGGCGCTATGACAATTGCAAAATTTGAGCATGTAGACTTGTTCAGGGTGGGACTATTATCCATCTTGCAGAGTTTGGTGCAGATCGGAGCTTTAACCCCAAAGTTATAGCAATCTCGTGTTTTATGGCGAGACATCAAAATTTGACCTTCCGCAGCGCTCGCGCCCTTCGATGTAATGAAGATCTTTTAATAATGTTTGATCACATGGTAGTCGAGCTCGCTGAGGTAAAATTAGAAGTCAATCCGATTAAATCTGTAGGAGGAGTTCGTTAAAATACAAAAGGTCGAAAATGGCAAAAATGGCCGCCATATTGGAAATGACTGACTTCCTGTTGGGTTTAGCCTATGGGTGCAAGAGACTTTTTTGTGCGTCTGGGTGTCATACATGTGGGTACCAATTTTCGTGCATGTCGGTTAAACGAGCCGCAGGGGCTGCTGTTTAAGGGGCGTGGCCTAGCCATTTTGGACCGCCCACCGCCGAAGACCCTAATACACGTAAATTTTCAGCACGACTGATGCGACCGCCAAAATTTGCGCGTTTTCGAGTATGTTAAAGCCCCCAAATAAGCGATTTAGTTCTAGGAAAAAAAAGAATAATAATTAAAGCTGCAAGCAGCGTTGAACGGGCCCTCGCACCCCCGCGCACTCGGAGCTGACTGCAGCCGCGACCATGTCACCAGAGGCCCACTGGTGGATCAGGTGCTGAATTTTCACCCCCTTTTGACACAGTAAGAAGCAATTGTGTGTTACTTCCTGTCCCCACTAGGTTGCGCAATGACTGTGACTCATGAGTTTCATGTAGATGTATTGAGGCTGGGATTATTATCATACATGTGAAGTTCCATGGTGACGCGAACGTGTACACAGAAGTTAATGCCATTAATGTGTTTGTACGAAATGTCAACCTATGTTGCGCTGTCAGGGCGAAGCCCGTCGAAAAAATGTTACGACTTGCACAACATAGCATCAGCAAGGTCTGAAGGTTTTCCACACCAAATTGGAGTGAGATACGGTCAAAATGTACGCAGCAGCACCTCAAAGTCTAAAACATAACATTTCATGCCACCAGCAGGGGGCGCTATGACAATTGCGGAATTTTCTCATGCATATGTGTTCAGGGTGGGACTATTATGAAACATATTAAGTTTCGTGCAGATCTGACCATGTATGCCAAAGTTATAACCATTTCCTGTTTCATGGCGAATCATCCAAATTAGCTGCCAACTCATGGCAACACCCTTTAACTGAAACAGAATCTTTGAATAAATTTTAATCACAAACTAGCCTGGAAGGTTCACACCAATTTTGAAGCCGATCTGATGAATCCCGTAGAAGGTGTTCGTTATAATTCGACACGTGAAAAACGCCAAAAATGACCACGAAATTCAAAATAGCCGACTTCCTGTTGGGATTAGCCTACGGGTTGACGGATACATTGTTGTGCGTCCGGGCATGATCTACGTGTGTACCGATTTTCATGCATGTCGGTGAAACGTGGCGGTAATGGCGGTGTTTAGAGGGCGTGGCCAAGCCATTTGGGCAGGCCCATTGATGAAACTCATAGCACATGTTGGGACCCGGACCATTAACAAGCATGTGAAATTTCAGACAGATTCGATCAAGTACACTGAAGCCAGGGTCACTTCCCGTGTTCTGTGAAACGCTGACCTTCGCCATGCCGTCAGGGCAACGCCGTTTGACGATACGTCACAATCTTCATGACGTAGCATCGCCAAGGTCTTAAGGCCTTTCAGACCAGATTTGAGCTGGATACGGTCAGTGTGCTGGGAGCAGCACTTCACAGTGTAAAACATGTCATTTCCTGTCGCCAGCAGGGGGCGCTATGACAAACACGGAATTTTGTCATGTAGCTGTTTTCAGGGCGGGACTATTATGAATCATGCGAAGTTTGGTGAGGAATGGACAATGTAGTCCAAAGTTATAGCGATTTCGTGTTTCATGGCGAAACGTCAAACTTCGACGCCAAAAAGCCGATACGCCCTTCAACGATAGCGCAATCTTTTAATAACTTTTGATCACAAAGCAGTGTAGATGGTAGCCAGCGATTTTGAAGTCATTATGATAAATCCTGTAGGAGGAGTTCGTTAAAATACAACACGTGGAAAACGCCGAAAATGACCACGGAATTCAAAATGGCTGGCTTCCTGTTGGGTTTAGCCTATAGGGTCCCCCAGAGTTTTTTGTGCGTCTGGGCATGATCCACGTGTGTACCGATTTTCGTGCAAATCGGTGAAACGTGCGAGTAATGGCGGCGTTTAAAGGGCGTGGCCAAGTCATTTTGCCACGCCCACCAACCAAAACCACATGACACGTAAATTTTCACCAAGACTGATGTGTGTGCCAAAATTGGTGAGTTTTTGAGTATGTTTAAGCCCCCAAAAATGCGATTCATTTTTTGGGCAGTCTGAGCAAAAACAATAGGGCCTTGCACCTACGGTGCTCGGGCCCTAATAATTCCTTCAATTTCAATAGGGTCCTCGCACCGGACGGTGCTCGGGCCCTAATAATTCCTTCGATTCCAATAGGGTCCTCGCACCCGAGGGTGCTCGGGCCCTAATAATAATGATAATAATAATAATAATCCATTTTAAGAATAAATGGGTTTCATCGTTCAGCACACCTGACTAACAGCAGATTTGTCAGGGGATGAGGTTCAATGTTAGACAAAGTTTTACAGGTATGACTGCTGCACCAGGAAAACAGGTTTTAGTGAAACAAAGAAAAGCTTGGAACAATAATTTGTTCCCCTGTGTCTGAACGTGTTCTGTAAGTACGAGCCGTTCTCCACACTGTTCTGTTTCCACCTGTCACTCAGCATGTGGTCAGTCAGTGGCTCCAGGTTCGGTTGTGCACTCAGTCGTCCCCATGCAGCTCAGCAGCTGTCATGAATAGTGAACGGTGGCGAAAGCCCTGTGGGATCTTAATCACTAGTCAACCGCATCATGCTCACCCACTAACCCAGATAAGAGCAGGAGAATGAAGAGGACCAGGCCAGTCCTTTTCAAGAGACCACTCCGCCTGGGTGTCCACAGCTGCAGCGCTCTGTATAGATTCATATAGCAATCAGAAAGAGATTAGTCATTGGTCTGAAGTGTGGAGATTATCTACTCTGAGTTCAGCGTTTCAGTAATTTCAGTCTGAATGGATTTTTTACCTCTTGTCGTATTTATCAGGGTGTCTGCGAGGTCCTAAAAAGTCTCAAATCCAATCTTCTGATTTTTAGGCCTTAAAATGTCTTCCATACGATTTTGACAGGTTTTAAAAATTGATCGGATTATGAAGTTAACAACACCTTATAGATTTGCATTTTTCAGTCTCACTTTTAAATGTAGTTTTGGTAAAAAAATTTGTAATGATCACACAAAAAAGATTATTTGTATGGTTTTGCCACCAAAAGTTCAAATGTATGGCTATATTACACCCTGTGGTGTCTGATATGCATAAAATATGCATAAAATGAGGAAGGATTATTTAAGGAAAAAGCCGGGATTAACATGATGAAGCAGCCAGTGAAGCAAACTTCAGGGTGAACAGCTGCACTGTGTAAAAAAAGTATTGAAAAGAATACTTCATTGTTATCTGTGTAGGTATCACTTTAAGGGTACTGGTATTGGAACTGGTATTGTAATTTTTAAATGATAACCCAGCCCTAATGATCACACTATCACAAATACAAAACAAAAACCTGCCCCAGCTCGATTTGCTCTGCCCTAACAACGTTAACTCCTGTAACACATGGTAACTAAACATTAGACATATAAAATCATATCCTTTGTACTCTTTTGCCAGTGTGGGCGTGAAGTAGTTCTGAAATTGCATTTATCATCTTTAAAAAGTCTTGAATTTAACTTGTTAAAACCTGCAGAAACCTTGATTTATAGACTGTAGAAAAACACAGATGTAGCATCAGTCGACACCCTCTTAAGGAGAGCTTTGAAACCTGGTGTGTAGGTGTAGGACTCAGTCCGGTCTTGTCAGTTGTTTATGATGACACTGCAAAGCTAAAAGTATGTAGACACCTGAACATTACACCCATATATGAGTGTCATATCTCAACATCTGCGGTTTAAAGCTACTACAAGGAACTTAAATTTTTGTTTATTTTGGAGGTCTCTGCGGACAGAAGTGGTAGTGATATAACTATAGATATAACTTAAAGAATAAAATTATCTAAATAAAAATCTCGTCCTGCTTCTTTTTAACTGGCTAACGTAGTACTCACAGTAACTTTGGCTGTGAAAATGTGAAAACAAGCAACCAGTTAAAAACTCCTTGTAGTAGCTTTAAAATTTATCTGATATGACTCAGGCAGAAATCATGTTCACAGACGAGGTAACATATTGAGGTTTTATTCACGTTAGTAACGTCTTCCAACTTCCTTCTTCGCTCTCGGACATCCAACTTATCCCGTGTTTTTCTGAGGTTATAGCAATGAGTGGCTAACAGGAAATGCACTACCACTTTGAATAAATTACTGATTTCTCTGGGTTTGACAATTGTTGGAAATATTTGGCATAGTGTGAATGCGCAACTCAACCACATATATAACATATGTCTAGCATTTTTAGACATGTTAATGTGCTGCTATAACAGCCTCCACTCTTCACTCTTCACAACACTCTGGTCTTTGGGGTTTTGGTAGCTCCTCCCCTTCAGCTAAAAGAGCAACACTGATGTTGGTTGATAAGTTGCTGTTCCAGTTGACCTGATGTGAACCACATCAAGAGTTTGATGGAGTTCACATCAGGTCTACTGGCCTCTGTGTAGATCAGTCAAGGTCTTCCACTGCAAACAAAAAGAAAAACATTTCTTTATATAACTTGTTTTGTACACAAGGACATGGACAGGTCTGTGACGGCCCTGAGACCTGTCAGTCAAGCCAAACTTGTCATACGTGTTCATATATTGGAAGACCTAAATTAACCATTAGAGAAACTGCATCTTCACCACAACAACAACATTTTTTGTGTAGGACTTACCAAAACATAGGAAGGTAAAAGGAATAAAAGGCTTTAAAACAATGGAGAAAATGGAAAAACAATAGGTGAAGTGTAACTTCAAATGAAGCAGTCCAAGACTAGTGCAACATCAAGGGAAAAAAGTACTGGTAACTCAATGTGGGAACAGTCTGCAGGTTTCTGTCTGAGGATTTGATGCTGTACAACGGTAGATAGGGGGACAGCAGTTCTGATATATTCTGGGTCCAGGCCATGCAAAAATTTAAAAGTAAAATTTTAAATTAATCCTAAAACAAATGAGTAACCAGTGTAAGGTCATTAAAACTTGAATGATGGGTTCTCCTTTCTTGGTTAGCTGCTTATTGATTGGCTCACATGTTCAGCTGTGGTAGCTGCCACTCAAACATAATTACAGTATGACAAGTTGAGTCATGCTGTTATCTGTCTGACCATGCAAACACACCCTCGCTATCTGTAAGAGGCATAGAATATTCCCTGACATGCTCATATTTGGACATGTGTCCACTGTTGGTTTTCAGATACTGCTGAGTACACGCTGTGCAGAAGATTAATTATCACTGTGTGCTCTGTCGTCCTTCAGCAAAGAAGCCGAATGTGATCTTCTCCCTGACGCTACACGGAGGCCACCTGGGCTTCTTCGAGGGCGCGGTGCTCTTCCCCCAGCCCCTCACCTGGATGGACAAAGTGATTGTGGGCTACGCCAACGCCATGTGCCAGTGGGAGAAACAGAAGCCGCCCTGCCAAAGCGCACACCTGAGTGAGAGCTCCTGCACGGAGGAGAAAGCTTAAACCTCCCTCTCACTCCTTCCTCTCCACCTCTCACCTCCTCTCCCCCCTCCCCAACCTCCCTCCCCTTGTCCCAGCACTGAGGAGACACCTGAACTAAACCTTAAACTGCTCTCTTTTTCTCTGCCTTCTCCTCTGGTGCTACTCACCACTCCCCGACCCACCCCTCCCTGTTCTCTCACACACACGACTCCACGCCTTGACCACAGTTCCCCTTTGTAATCACCATCACCTTACAGTATGTGAAGGAACAAAAACAACTAACTGCCTTTGTGCTCTTTTCCGTTTGCGAGGACTTTGAATTCAGAGCAGGAACACTTTGTTTCTCTGCGTGTACACAACAATGATCCTTGGCTTAATGGAGGCGTTGACCAAATATGTCGAGAGACAAAGTCGAGCTGGCGTTAAGAGGAAAGTGAGCACTTTAGAGTAGTAAAATGAAAAACAAGAGCACACGAGAAGCCTCCGATTACTGTAAACAATGACTGTGCTGCAGTCGGTGCCTGTTTGAGGCACCTGTAAGAAGCTCACTGCTTATCACCGCCAAGGCCATATAGCCTAGTCTGCTGTCTTAACCAACACAGCGTCTTTGTAGTGTGTATGTATGTAATTCACTGATGTAGTGTGTATGCCTGAGTGCGCCTGTGTCGACTGAGAGTTTAATGGGTAGTTTGGATTATATCTGAAGTGGGATTGTGTGAGGTACAAATCAGTAGTCGACATATTAGTGCGTAGGTGGAGGTCGGCATGCCCCAAGCAGAGAAGAGAACCAGCATGGACGCTAAGCAATGAACTTTTGTGGACAGGATCAGCAGCAAAATGTATTTTAGCCACCTAAAAAACAGGACCACCCCAAAAAAAATCAATATCAGTGTAAGTGTATGCAAGGGTTGGACGATAAACAAAAGATTAAACAGAAATATACAGCCCAACACCTTCTGTATCCAAGTTTCTCCCTTTTACTGAACTAAGACAAGCTTTATTTGCTGTGTTAACTCATCTTAAAACACTGTTCATTCAAACTTAACAGAAAAACAATGTTATTGTTACTGTAAAACAAAGTTATACAAGTACAATAGTGTGAAAAACTTTGACTGGGGTGCTCCATTAAAAAAAGAAATCAGTAAAAAGCTTCTGTGCTGGTACTCCTGTCTGTTTCTCCAAACTGGACCTATGCTGACCTCCATCTACACCGGCTATGGATAATTACCGCATACAGTCCCGCTTGAAATAATCCAAACTGTCCCCTTTAAAGACCCGTGACGGAGCATGTGATCTTTGTGTTTGGTAGGTGTGATCCAGATCCTCCGTTCATGATCTACTGGCCCTTATAATGTCCGTTCTTTTGGGTGACCTGTTGCTCTGTTGTTTGTAGAAAATGTACAGTAGAAAATTAAGTATTACGGTGGGATTTTACACTTTATTTCCAGCTCATAAAGTCATCCTGGCACTTACGTTCGGCACTTGAAATGACAGTGCTTACCAGACATGACCGGGCATCAACCCCAGAGGGGATCCATGCACATTCCCACACACAGTCGCATTCTATCACTTTGATTCAATGCACTTTACACCCTGTATGAAACAATCTTTTTCATTTATTCCTCATTTTAGTCGAAGCGCAGGTTAGCTCTCCTTGTGACCGAGAGGAAGAACCGGAGGGAGCGAGGATGATAACGAAAAGTTAGATGACTCATGTGTTCCCCGTGTTTGTCTTTTGTCCGTGTCTTTGAGCCCTCTTACTCTGTCGTCTGCCTTTGATCAGCTGCAGGTCCAGCCAAGACTCTCTCTGATTTCCTTCTTTTACTGCACACAGACACAGACCTGCCACTAAACCCCCTGTAAATGCCTCATTTGGTGCAAACATCTCATGACATTTCCCAGCAGATGATTCTGTGGTGTCGGATTTTGAAAATGCAGCAGACTGATTTGTGCTGCTTTTAAAGGGAAAGTTCAGTTTATAATCTGAGCTGTGAGGTGTGAGGAGTAGGAGGGCAGAGGATACAAACTCTAAACCAAATGTTTATTTCAGTGGACTGTTTGTAAAATACTGGTGATTGTTCTATTGTATAATTAGATGGAGAACTCTGCATGCAAGAAAGAAGAGACAGACTTAAATGCAAGGGATTTTTTTTTTGTTTCAAAGATCGCATTGAAAAGCTTTTCTTATTTTCTTGACTGCGCTGAGCGTTAAAGCTGTTGCTACACAGCAGGGTGGACTTAAAAACTGCTGGAATCCATCTCAAACGTGTCTCGATGAAATCATTCTGCAATAATGGGACCTGTGGACTTTTTAAAACCTGAATCTGATTGAGGACTTGTTGCTAACCTTGTTGTAAGGGCTTAGGAAGCTTCTTCCAGTCCAGCCAAGTAATTTGTAGTCTGAAACCTGCTACTGAACACTGTGATGAGATAGATGGATGATGATTAACAACAGCGCTTCTTGCAAGGCTGTTTAAGCCAAGGTTTGTGTGTTATCAGTCTTTGGTTTGATAGTATTTGCACATATAAGCATTTATTTAAGTTGCAGGAAGTTTGTCATATCGGGACATATCGTGTAATAGTGCACACTGTCAATCAGAGACGTGCGCAGAATATTAAAACTATGAGAAAAACCTCTGATGCTAAACAATATTTCACTCAGATGCCTCTGACTCTGCATACAAAACACGAGGAAGTGAATGTTCATTCTTGTCCTTGGAAAGAGTTTTTCTGTTGAATGAATAATACTGTAAGTCAGATCACTGCTGAGATCAAATCGGTTGTTCTTTGGCTCAAAGATAATGTCACAGTCACGGTCCAGGGAGATCCATTGTTTGTTTGTTTTTTGAGATGTAATTGGCTTAAACTTAACCTCCTTTTGTGGAGATTATTCTGTGCAAATACTATGAAATCCAGGTATTAATCTCACCAGCGCTGGCTGGGCTGAAATAAAAAATAGGGATTCACCAATCCAACTCAGTCAGTACCAAGTACTGATCTGATACCAGTACCCTATTTTTTTTCCTCATTTAAAATCTGTGGAATTCATTTTTATGTGCTGTAAAGTGAGACTGTGGCAGCAGGTCAGCAGCCCACTATGACTGAACTGATGAAACTGAAAAGCAGAAATACCAAATTCAGTCACACTTTCTCTGAAGGTCATATCTATGATGCACTATAAGCACATTCATAAGACATTTAATGCATTTACAGTATAAGGTTTAATAAAGTCTTTACCAGTGTATATAATCATGCATGACAACTTGTAACAAAAGTTAATGTAAGGGATAATGCATGGTGAGCAGGTCATTATCGTGAAATAAACCCCGACAAGTTAATGCAGGAGGGGTTTATTACATAATAATGACCTGCTCGCTGTACATTATTGCATTTATTACACAGTAACTTAATATTGCTTAAAAATTATTTTGTTTGTTGGTTTAAAAATTATTTTATTGCTCCTCTAGAGTCTATGATCATTACTGCATCCATAGCAACAGTCTGTTATAAAGAAATAACAGACCTTAGAGTGCTGTAAATGACCAATCAGAATCGAGCATGTAAAAGAGCCGTGATTCAGATTCTAACAACAAAAAACGCTGTTTTGTTTATAAACCTTGTTATAAGTTGTCATGATGATGGCATGATTGTAAATGCTCATGAAGAGCTTTATGAAGCCTTATGCATTATAATGCCCTCTGAATGTGCCTATAAGTGCGTTACAGACATGGCATTCATAGGAAGTGTTGCCCTAAATTTTATGACATTGATAATGAAACTTTATTTAATGTGAATCAGTGGCGTCATGTTTGGGTCGGTGCATCCCTGATTGTAGTGTGGACGTGTCTGTTTGAGTCTCCACCTTCTTTATTTGACTCCTTAATCCCGCGTTGTTCAAACGACAAATCACTGCTGCCATCTGTTGCCAGGGAGACCAAACTACAACTGCCAGTCATTTATGGCAAACACGCTCTCATCCACCTGCAGACAGATAATCTAGTATGGTTCATGGTTCACTCTGTCCACAGCTCTCATTCCAACACAATCAGATGTGGTTTGGTTTGATTCTGGCTCGTACAAAGATCAGATGAGTATTAATGACGACACCAGCACAAACCCAGTTTCTGCAGTAAAGAGCCATTTGTGTTCTTTTTTGAGATTATTGCCTCCTTCCCCCAACTTTGCACAAAAATGCAGGTTTGGATGTATTATGTGGATGTATTTTTTTTCTAGTTGATTATTTTGTTGTTGATTTTTATTTTGTATTTTGTATTGTTGATATGAATTCTTGTTATTTACTTGTGCAAATGCATCAGAGCGTGAGTGTCGGAGAGATGTCATATCGCCACCTCTGATTGACAAAAACCAAAACTTATTCACTTTAACAATAAAGAAGATGAATAAATATATAAAGATAGTGTATATTCAAGTATTTGAGGGAAGAGGTGTAGAAAAAAATAAAGGCAATAACCAACCTGGAGGGAAATAGTGTCAATGTACTGTATATTAGACCAAAACATGTCATATATACATGAAGATGACTTTCTCATGGAGTGTGGGATCTGAAATGTTGTTTTACTGTGTTGATATGAGAATGTGCTCCACTGTATTTATCCTAACCCCAGTACTTCAACCATCGTATTTTCTCAAGATTGTGGGCTCATGTTTAATTGTTCGGAAACTGAAGAATTTAAATCTAAACCTCTCCAGTGAATTTAAATATAAATTGGATTGGGATGAACATTTCTCAGTGTTGTGTTCCTCTAAAAATTGATTTCTTTTATTTAAAATTTAATCAGCCAAACAAGTGGATCATGAGAGCCCACAGTATGTTAACCTGCAGTAACCATTATACAGCTTTAATTTTGTGTTCTCGAACATTTTGACGCTGAGAGATGGTTAAAGGGACGTGGCGACGAGTAGAAGGAGCACATAGTCACACAACATGATGTACTCTGATATTGAACACTGGGCGTTTTTGTTGAAGAAAACCAGTGGTGTGTGTGATCTAATTCTGTGAGGAAATATGGTTATTGTGTTCCAAAATAAATTATTTTCTCAAATGAAAAACTGTTTCCTTTTATCTTTTCTTGACAGTTAGATTTTTTTTAACAAGAAGTCTTGAGCACAAATGTTGAAGAAGAAGCTGTGCAGAGCTGCAGTGATTGTTAGATTAATATGTCCAAATTGTCTGATTCAGCTTAACAAATGTGAATATTTTCTGGTTTCTTTTCTCCTCTATAATAGTAAACTGAATAACTTTGGGTTTTGGACAAAACAAGACATGTGAGGACGTCATCTTGGGTTTTGGGAAATACGGATACTGATTTTTCACAATTTTCTGACATTATATGGACCAAACAACTGACTGATTAATTGAAAAAATGTTAAACAGACCAATTCATAATGAAAATAATCATTAGTTGCAGACTGATAAAGCTGTTATCTGAATAATGTTTTTGGCGATGATTTTCAAGGATGGAAATTGCAGGCAGTGTTCCTTTTAGTTTGTGATACAATTGAGCCCCCTTGTGGCGACTGCATTACTTTTATTTATACATTCTGGATTTTAAATGAAAGATGATTTTAACCAGATAATTGAACTTTTCTGTGAAAAGAACATTTTAGATACAGATGATTATTCAAAGAAGAACTTGTTAAAACATGTCTGGAGGGGATCTTTAGGTACATTTTGATGCTAAAACTTTTTTTACTTCTACTGAGGTAAAATTTTGAATGCAGGACCTTTACTTGTAACAGAGTATTTCTACACTGTGGTGCACTGACATAGAGAATTGTCGGACCAACTTGAAAAAAATAATTCAATTGGTAACACAAATAAATTGTTTTTTCAAGTCAGGTCAACAAGTTATATGAACACATTTGATTTAAGTCAGATGAACTTAATCTGATTGCTTTCAAATCAACAGTTTGTATTGATGCAACCTAAATTTAAGGCAGGACTTAAAAGAACTTAAAAGTTTCCAATTTTTCAACTCAATTATTTGCTTTACCTAAAAGTAAAATACTTCTTTTTAACAACCTAATAGTATGGTTTCAGGAAAAGTAGTTTTTTATAGTAACCATTTCACTTTGTTAGATATAATGAATAAAATTGCTAAAGTTTGCTACAGATATTTGGTTTCATTCCGTGAGCTTATGGAAACTTAAAAAACATTTTATAGCTTTAATAACTTGATCTCAAAATTTTTTTTTTTGTCTTGCACTGAATTTACCCTCTTTCTGAGTCACCAAGAGAAAACGGCAGCTCAACTGCAGGGAAAAGTCTGGAAATGACGTGGACGTCTGACGCGCTTTAACTTTAAAAAGAAATAGCAAGTTTAGGGAACAGGATGTAATTTCAAGTTGTTATAATCCACAAAAAAACAGACTAATGAAATACACTTTTTTTTTTTTTTACAGTGTATTAGTGCTTTTACTAAAGTAAATGATCTTGTTCTGTTTTTCCACCACCGTTCTGGAAAGGTGGTAACTTAGGTCAGACTGATTTAAACATCCTTTATGAAACAAAATTAGCCGAAAATAAACTTAATTTTATGAAGAATGCTTGGGTTAACTGGTAATCTTGAAGCCAAATGAATAAAAATAACAATTCATATAAAACTTCAGACACACACAAAGCAATCTATTTAATTGAAAATGTCTTAATCCAGTGCAAAATGCAGGATGGATCTTTGTGGTACATCAGGCATCTGAGCGTCGCAGCTCAAACAAGGCTGAAACTGTTTCCATGGCACTGCATCGGGAGGCTCCGGCTCCTGAAACAAGAATCAAATGCAGGCAAGTTTTCCCTCGTCATTCCCTCGTCATACTTCTTCTTCTCTTTCATCTGACAGGACTGTAGGCACAAGGCTGACGTGTACGCTGTGAGATTCATTTTTAAGGCGAAAAAAAAAAAAAACTCCAAACCAAGCTCAATCTGACTCATTCTGGATGTGAGCTACATGTCATCACCAACCCCCTCATGTTCCCTCTGCTCGTAAAGTAACAAGGAACGTCAGTGCTGCAAAATAATAAACATTAACCATCAATTATTCTCTCTGTAATATCTAAACATCCTTTTTCTTTCCTGTTTATATCACCATATAATTTGCAAACCATCCCCGGCTGCTCCTAACTCTAGATACTTCTTTTTTGCTCATATAGGAACTGCCTGAATAATAACAATAAAAATGTCGACCTAGCTTCAAAACAGACCACATATCTGATCTGATCACAAAAGAAGCATCTAGGGTGAAGGACACTATAATTCTTGGGGTTTTAAATGAGAGGACCGTCCTCTCAGAGAGCGGTGTCTTCAGAGCCGAAAAGCTTGTTGGCGATGGCCTGGCAGTCGGCGACAGACGCCTTCCCGTCAAAATCTGCAGGCAGGATGTCAGCGTCGAATTCTTTGATGTAGTTGTCCAGCTCGTCACCGTGAACGAACACCTGAGGAGGGTTATGAGCGATATTAGGAGGAGACGACTGGTGCAAAGTGAATACAACAGTCAGATTTAGATTAAAGAGTAGGTAGCAGTTGTCCTCCGTCCATACCCTCTCCAGCAGCTTGCTCTTCATGAAGGGTTTGACCACGTTGTATGTGGTGGTGAAGTACCAGGGCTGGTGAGTGACGTGGACCGCCTTGAAACGGGCAGGGAAAGAGTCCTGCACAAAAACACAAAACAAAACAGCAAAAGATTAGGAGAAAAAAAAACAGCTCTAAGGATGCACATGAAGACAATCTCTTCTTTTTGAGTGTGTTCTGACCTGCAGCATGTCCACCATCTTCTTAAGCTCAGCTGGTTTAATTCCTGAGGCGTGCTGCATGGTGAAGCCCTTAAAATTCTCAATCAGGACAAAGCCGTTAATCTGGGTTTCTTCATTCTCGAGCAGCTTCTCCAGGATCACACAGTACGCTCTTAAAATCTGTCACACACACACGCACACACACACAAAGATGTATTTATAGTAGAGAGTAAGTACCTTGACTCAACTGCTGTACTTAAGGTACTTTACTAAGGGAAAATTCGCCACTTCTACGTGAATGTCCAGTTAGTGTTGACGGTAAATGCAGACAGTTGAAGCAATGCATTCCTCAGTGCATGCTAGATTGATCAAGAAAGCTGAGTTTTTCTGTGCTGACGGCGCTACATGTACCAGGATGCATTGTGTGCGAGCTGACACACACGCCTACACTGCCATGTATCACCCCTTTTTCTTGTGGCCATATTTGCTATAACTCTGGCTGTAACTTCCTGAACTCTGAATTTTACGTTACTCTCGTACCTGTATCTGCACTGAGAACATGTCATGTCTAACCATTTGTGCTGTTTTGACTGACAGTACATCCCTTAATCCTTATTTATTTTGACTGTAACCTCACATGTTATGAACATTTTATGCAGGATTTATTCCATACATTATTGATTTATGCCCTTAAGCTCAGCCTTGGTGCAGTTAAGATAGAGTCAGAGTTTTTTTTTTCCTTACTTTGGTTGCTGAGGTCTGTTGTACAACACTTAAACTAACTTTAAGGGAGTGGTTCTCAAACTGTGGGGCAGGCTGTGCTAGGGTGACCAGAGCCACTGCAGGGGGGATGTGGATGACAAGGGGAGAAATATAAAGTGAAACAAAGTTAAATAAATAAGATTTTTGTTGGGGAAATAAACAAAACAGGAGTTTACTGATGCTGTCATGCTGAAATTAAACTTGAATCCTTTTTTAAAATCCTTTATTATCAGTTGCTTCCCCAGTTATTGTTTGTGAGTGATAATATTTGCTGGAGTGGGCTTTAAGGGATTCTTTAAGTATAAGACCAAGATAAAGAGAAAACCTTAGTATTTAAGTGAACATTTTAAGGAAACCTTGTGCAAACAAGTTTACTTTACTTAAAGGAAAATCTTACCTTAAGGTGCTTTGTGTCACCGCCCGAGTACTATTTCCAACACTGCATATTTTTTAACAAATACTATAAGATTTCTGGTGCATTAATGTATAGAGGTGCAGGTGTGCTCTGTGAGGTTGGTTTACATCTGTACCTCATCGAACGTGATCTCCTCCAGGTCCCAGTTCTCGATGTTGAAGAGCAGAACGACCCGGCCGTACTTGTCCCTGCTGGGCAGAACCACAGGGTAACCCGCCTCGATGGTGCTGCGGACGGCCTCAGGGGTCAGTTCTCAAACAGCTCAGGATATCCTTCCTGAAGCGCACATACCCTAGAGAGGACCCCCCAGAACACACACACACACACACACACACACACACCACACGAAAGATCAGCTGTGTTCTCTAATGGTTCACAGAGCCTTTGTGTACAGTTTGAGTGTTCGGTGCAGTTGTTGATGTGACAAACACAATGACACCACTGTCTCAGTGTATCTACAGCGCTGCTCTAAGCCTCTTCATACAGAGGCACCAATTAACCCAGAGTGTGGTGTGTGCGCAAGAGAGAAATCCCTTTTGCATGCGTTCAGTGTTTTACTCGAAAGCAGCAATTAACCCCATAAAACAAGTTCACGTTCACATCACATTCCCCGCTCTCACTAACAAGTTCTGCCTCCACAATCACAAATATGTGTGTGTTTTCTTGAGCTTTGTGAGGACTTAATATTCTCACAGTAAGAGCAAGATGAAGAGAAAACTAAAACTACATTTGTTGGCCTTGAATAAGTACATTTCGTCACCGTAATTCTGGATTATTTTTGAGAAAGAGATATGGTTAGAGGCTGAGGCTACAGGTGGAGAAATGGTTGAGTTTTTGTCTAAAATGTAGACAGGGAGCATTGTTGCACAATTAAAAAATAATCCCTGTTTAGTAAATTCAAGTTCATTGATGTGAGACTAAATTAAATTGAATTTAATTAATATGGAGATGCTTGTTACCCAAATTAAATTAATTAAGTTGCATGCTGTCAGGACATAGTAAGTACAAAAGAGGTGGAAAAAAATTAATCCTGGATCACAGTTTAAATCGGAGTTTAAAGTTTTGGTGCAACAATAGTAAATTAAATCTGGGATTGGAGTAAAAACTAAACTAAGTTTTAAAGAGAAGTTTAAATTTAATCTTTCTTCATTTTAAGTTAGTTTTAAAGTTTGGTGACAACATAATTTAACTGTTAATCTATTTGGGTGGTTTGTTGTGAGCAAAATATTCATGTGATAGAATCACAAATCCAATTGTTACAACAGCAGGGCAAGTTTTAACCACAAGCAAAAACAACAAGAAGTCATAAACATGTTATATCTTCTCATAGGAGTGTCAAACTGCTCAGCTTTTTAATCTCCTCCCTTCTCTCAGACCAACACAATGCGTTCCCAGGAGAACACTGTGGGTTCACAAGTAAAGTAAACTTGCTGCCCCATTTGGACACAAAGAGGTCTTTGTCAGGGGACACTCAGAAGCATCTAAAAGCCCCCAATTAATGAACACATGCCTCCCTGTCTCTGTGATGGGCGGGATTCATGCAAACGAGGAACACAAACGAGGTCTCACCCTCAATTACTGAAACTATTTCAAAATGTCTGCAGAAACTGAATCAAAGCATATGGAGGCCAAAAAGGAAATCGCATTTGATGACCGAGTTTGAAACAGAAAAATTAAACTGATATAATGTTGTATGAAATAAAAGATTGTGTTCCTACTACTAACCCTTCATGAGCTCGTGGGCTCTGACAACGTCAAACTTGCGAGCTCTGAGGAAGCGCAGCAGCAGAGAGTCGGGTTTGTCTCCGAAGCGCTCCAGCACCAGTTTGGCCAGTCGTCTCCCTCCGCTGCCCTCTCCTTCATCATGGTCCGCAGGTCCTTCAGGGTCGACCCCGCCTCTCATCCGTTTCATTCAGCCATCCTTCGCCTGGAGGATAAAGAAAAGCGTGAAATCAGAAAGCAAAACAAAATCAAAAACCACCGAACAGACACAAATGTCAGGACACACAACAATGTGGACTCGACTGTAACAGTCTGCGCCCAGTTGTATTAAACCACTTTGGCTGAGATTCCCCTTAACTTTTCATCTAAGGGTGCCTTAGGAAAAAATAAGTTGCATAAAATCATCATAAGGATTTCCTTAGGATGTTGTAAGGGGAAAAGCATGCGTTGCTAGAAGGTTCTCAGCGACCATCTTCCTCAGAAAATTTCCAGGGACGTTAACTGTAACGTTTTATTGAAACTCAGCATGTTTGTCTGTCTCCTTCCTTGTTGTCACAGTAATATTTTCATATTTTTTCATGACTTCATCTATGTTTTGTTTCACAGATTTCTTGCACTGATTTTTTTTCAGATAATCGCTAACTAGCTTACCTCTAGCTACATCTTCAACCTATTTCATATATCTGGATTAAATTTACTTTGGATTATGCGCTTGCTCTTTCCATGTTCCTTGAGGAAAACAAAATTCTCATCCTCCTTTTCTTTTTGTCCATTTTGGAGAAGCTAGCAAACACAGGCTAACTAACTAGTGTAACCCCTAAGTGAACCTCTCAGGAGTCCCCAATGGTTCTAATGCGGCACCGTGGAGAGAAGTCATTAATTCCAACTTTTCAATCAAATATTCTTGATTTGTTCATTGGGGGTTGCGCTGATAAAAATTGCTTACGTACAGGCTACGTGACACAATATGATGATTTTCTTAGGGGTCAAACTTTAGTTTGAAACATAAGGCGTTTCATGCAGCAGGCTGATTTGAACTCATTCATTTGTTCTGTGTTTTTGTTTTTGTTTTTTTTACCTTCTGCACAGTGTGACCAGGCAGTTTGTGGCACGGTCCAAACACCGGCCCGTGATCCTTCACTGTCAGATGCTCCAGCTTAGACCTCATGGCCTGCTCCTCCTCCGACACCATACGGTAAGATCCAGTCTGCAGAGAGATGAAAGAGGTACACAGAGATGTCATTATCTGTATCTTTTCAACAAGCAAACTTATCTGTCTATGTTACTGTATTTGAATAGAAGACCAGAGGTGGGCATAATTTATGCCAGAAGTCACGTTAAATTGGGAAAATGTTTTATTTTATAGCCTTATATTTGTTTGCAATGCAATTATTATGCCTCATAAGGCATATAATTAATTATAAAATATATTTCTACATCTCCTTACTTATTCCTCTTTTATTTTTTAGCTACACTTTAACTGGGGGTTAGGGTTAGGGTTCTGATGAACATATTCAGATTTGGGTACATCCCTCATGAAGATGAATGTGTTAAAGCTTTTTAAAACAGAAACGATCATACTGGCTGATGCGAGGAACTCCATCATCAGTTTTTCTTCTATTGCCATTCACTAACAGACTAATTTGGCTAAAATCCTCTTTAAATTTTGTCTGAAATATCATTGATTTAAGCTTAAATAGCCGCAGTTTATGAAACAAAACAAGAGTGCTACCATTATAAATGCTTTACTGCTTGAATACATCAATGGCAGCTCATTACAATGACTTTTGAGAAACCACAACCCATCTGAGCCGGAGCAGACCCCAAACGATGCACACCAGTGAACGGCCGGTTAATCTGCTTCACGTGATTACAGAGAGGACCTCTAAAGCCACTTCTTAAAAACAGCTTAAAAGAGTTCATCCCAGAGCCAGAATCTACTGGCACAACAACAGAATTAACAAGCATCATGCGCTGACAGTCAAACCTCCAGCCCAGGTCCCACCCAGTGAAGTGAGGCCAGACGCCGGTGATGGCCTGGCACAAACAGAGACAAGGTGACACTTGAATTTGTTTAAACTTACAGCAGCCATGGTTTCAGCGTCTCACAGCAGCTTCACCAACACTGTGAGGACGAAGAATTGGCAAAAACAGAACGTGAACTGTTGCAGTGTGAACAGACATGCATGAACCAGTTTTATGCTCTGTCACAAAGTCTACATAAATGATCAACATAATTACAACGGGGTGATTTACTTCTATATGTAAAATGTATTGAATGTCTCTGTGTCTCTGTGCTTTAGAATTAAAGTTGCCTCGTCTTGCCTTGTGTAAAAAAAAAAGTTTTGTTTTGGCTCAGTGAAACACTGAAGATGAAGGTTTCTTTACTCCTCAGTGGAGCCGACATCCTCTTACATAAGAGCCTCACACAATACAGCAACTAAACAGCATCTACTGGTCACTGCCCTCCTGTAAAAACTGAATTAATTAATCTAACCAGAGTATGCGACTGGTGAAATGTAATCAGTTACTGAATAAAATTACATGGCTATTTTCTATCTCTAACATAATCCAAGGGATCACAAGAGACTCCACAAATATTCTTTTTTCTCTTTAAACATCTCAAAACATTTTCATTTTTTTCTACCATCAGGTCATAAAGTGGAGTGCGTATCTAAGAAACCTCATACACATGAGCATTGATTCAAATTGAAAATTCCATATTTTAAAGATGCAATCAAATAATCCTTGATCATTTAAATATAATCTAATTATATATATTTTTTAAATGTAATCTGGGTTGTTATGGTATTATTATTTGTGATCTGATTACGTAATCCCAGTTACATGTAATCTGTTACTACCCAACCGTGCTCATGCATTAACATTACATTTGAACCAAAGAGTTAAGCTTCAGATTTTCCCCAATTAAATGTCTTGTCTATTTGACAACACTGTTCTGGAGATGTTTTCAGAATCCTGAAAAACTCTTTAATCTTCTGGATGAAAACAACATCCTGTTTACTGCAGCTTCTAACCCAAACTTTCTAATCCAAGTAGCAAGAATTGACATGTCCACGCTTTTTGTACACACAAAACAATATATAGATATTTTTGAGAATATGCATGCATCATAAAGAAATTAATACATCTAACACTTTTACATCCAGGTGGTTAGAAGAGATTTTGAGCATTTAAGTGGTCAGTGTTTTTGAACAGGCATTTTGGATTTTTCAAGGACTATTTTCTATTTATTTTTTGTCAAATCAGACGCTGAACTCTGTGACTTGAATGTAATGTGGTAATACAAGAGAGGCACAAACTGGGACAAAACCTAAATTAACTGCTATTTAAAAACAGATATTTACTGGACTGGGTACATTAAAAGTACAGTTTTGCTACTTAAGTAATGTCATTTAAGCATTCTTAAATATGACTAAAACCTCTAAAAACATTACTGAATATACATTTGGCCAATTAATGCTAATTTAATCTGATATAAAGCCAAATACTGATGTTGATATTAATTGATTTAAAGTCCTTTAATCAAGAATCATGCTTCACAGCTCCTGTCCAGAAAAAAATATATTAGTGTGTGTTATTCTGGCACTCAGGCTGAAAGATTAATTGCATGTGAAATGTACTCTTGTTACTCTAAGTGTAAGTTAAGTCAATTCAGAACATCAAACAGTACAATTAACAAAGCATCCAATACATGTACACTTTATGACACATTCATTCGTCACAGTAAAGAAGGGCTGTCTGTCATTCAACATCCAATCAAAAGAAGTATTGAATATTACATCAAGTTACTACTTTCAATCATCACACAATTCATTTTTATATCCTGAAATATCAGGGGGTCATTGTGAGTCGAGCAGACTTACCTTCAGCAGACAGGATGAGAGGAGCAGACAGAGTGGCAGAGGAGACAACAGGAGGAGAGAGGACCAGGAGGGGAGGAGTTACTGAAAACGTCACTCAAAGTAGGATTAAAATGACACACTGGATTACAATGAGGGCTAATCTACACGATACGAACTGTGGAGTGAAGGGGGAGCTGGGATGGAGGAGGAGGTGGAGGAGAGGCGTGCTGGTCTGGACTGTCACCCTGGTGCTGTGATGGTCCTGAGGGGCAAAACACAACAACACTGGATGAAACACATTAAAGGATAGTTCAAATTATATGAAGTGGGGTTGTATGAGGTACTTCTGCATAGTGAGCGTGCCACCTACAGTAGATGGCGGTTGCCCGTTTAGAAAGCTATGCACTGTGCTGCTGAGGATAAGGTCAGATTAAGCTTTTTCCAACAGGAAACCTTTGTTACTTAAGTCAAATTTCTCTCTCTCCAAAGGCACCAGACTCCATTAAGAAAAACAGTCATTTTACCTCAAAGAACATGTGAGTTGCTGGTCTGCCGCTGCCTCGATCTGCCAGTTTGTTTGGTTATTGTGTGACTTTGGGTTAATTCAGATTCATTTAAGTCACACAATAACAAACAAATTAATAAATCGAGGCAGCGGTAGATCAGCAACTCCCATGTTCTGCGAGGTTAAATCACTGTTTTCCTCAATGGAGTCTGGTCAGTTTGGAAAAAATGATATGTGGCTCATGTAAGGGCGGTTTCCCATCGACAAAGACTGTCTGACGGCAAAGTAAAGCGGTGAAAATATTCTAAATATAGTGTACACTTTAATTGATCCAGATTTTGTTTTTTTAAGTGGACTTTTTTTAGGTGGTTAAAAGACGTTTGCTGCTGACCCTGTCCATGGCAATCCACTGCTGAGCTTCCTACACCTGCTGCTTCTCCAAACTAGCGCCGTGCATCCTCCATCTACTGTTGGTAATACACTGACTATCTCTCAGTACCTCACATAACCCCATTTTAAAAACCTTTTACTATCCATTTAATAAAATAGAAACCATATAAGCATTTTAGAAAACATGTTAACAAAACTGAAAATTATTTGTTCATGTATTTTGCAGTGTTTTGCACCTCTGGGCCACCGTACTCTAGACTGATGGTCATTTTCATCACACTTAATTTTATTTTGAAACAAAAGCAAACATTGCCACATCTCAAAGAGAAAGAGGATATGTAACTAAGGTTTTTATATGATTTTTATGTTTTTCACTCCAGTTCTCGATTTCTACCTCTTAAACATCACATCATATTTTGTGAAACTGGAGAATTTTCTCACTGCTGTCTCTCGCGCCCCTGTTGTTTTCAGCGTGAAGCTGGTGTTAACCCTGCACATGTGACATGAAAGGTGGGATTTGAGCTCGATTCTCCTGCATGAGACGACCACCTGTGAAGGACTCACACTTCCAGCTTCACACTGCACATTCTTTGAAATCCTCAGCAGAGGGAACCACTTGTTTTGGGACCCAGATTATGGATTACTTATCCATGATTGCACAACATCAGACAATATCCCTCTCCTCAAATTCCATCTAATGAATTACATAAATTGTAAAATTAAATCATGTTTGCTTTTAGCTTTTGGAGACTCATGATGTCAGCTGGTAATGTACATCTTTCCAACTTCTTTGCCTCCATATTACAACAATGGCAGCGTGGCTGGTATTGTTTTAACCTTGTGTGTCTGTGTGTGTCATCATGGCAAAATGTGGTCCTGGAAATATCTGCTGTAGCTGGATCTAGCACAGAAGCAGTTTTGAGTACATAGTCTAAACCAGGCATGTCCAAACTATTCCATGAAGGGCCGAGTGGCTGCAGGTTTTTGTTCTAACCAATCAACAGCGCACCTGATTCGACTGATCAGCTGTTTGAAGACTGAAATCAGTTGATTAAATGAGTGGAGCCTGGTAGGAATGAAAACCTGCAGCCACACAGCCCTTTATGGAATAGTTTGGACATGTCTGGTCTAAACTTTTAAATGATCAGTCATGGCTTGCATGTTTTTCCCTTCCTTGTGGACACTGCAAGAATAGAGCATGCCATCGTAGCATGAAAAATGGAACTTGTGAAGGTTTAGGACAGAATCTGCATCATGCCTGACAGAGGGGAATCCAGCAGAGTGCCATCCATCGCTGAGCTGATAGAAGAGGTTAATGAGCTGTGGGTGAACGGAGGAAGTGTCCATCGATGCTCCGCTGGCTCTCCCTCCTCCACACACTGAGGCCTCTGTCATCCAGAACTGGCAGACTTAACTGTACTCTGCTATTGTTCCTCCATCAGCACCTCTCATTAGCGGACGCTCATGAATAACCTCCTATTCCCTCGCAGAGACAAACAGGGGTTAACAATGTCTCCATGTATCACATCAGACGTGGCCATACAAGTGTTTTCTTCTCTAGTATTTAAGGTTCTTTGATGTGAAGGAATTCTTGACAGTTATGTCACCCTACAAGCCAACAAACAGGGACTGGCACATTATATACTGTTGGGTAGTTTAATCTATGGCAATGCATCATATCCTATAAGATATGTACTGTAGAAAATATGTATTATAGTGTTGTTGTTGTGTGAGAACCATGTATCTCTGAACAGCTCAAAAAATCATCCCTGCATAAAACTGTATTTAGCTTAGGTGTTCCTAAACGCACCAGAAAGATAGCTTGATTGTTGCGTCTCGTTCCCAGGACGTCAAATACCAACATTTTGGGTTGGTAAAGTGCCCTGAGCACAGCAAACTAATGGGAACATAAGTCATGAGTGTTGATTGAAAGGGGCTATGTAATATCAGTCTATACAAGAAGTAGGAGACCCATAATTGAACATTTATCATGCAGTTTGCTCCCTTAGCATAGAATACGCTGCAGAATGACTTGAAATTAACTCATCTTGTGAAATGCTTCTAAAATGAAAGAATTTACAGGCAGATTCCTGAGGATGTCAACATTTTTTTTAATTTGCAAGGTTATGCAACTGACTGAAATTTCTGTTTTTTTTTAATGAGTTCCCAGTACTTGTTTATTTTACTTTAACTACCTTACTGTAACTGTTTTTTATTTATGCTGCTGACTGTCTCAGCCAGGTCTCCTTTAATCTCAATTCAGCATATTCACATGGCAGCCAATATTATTATTATATTTGATAACCCATTAGCTAGCGTGAGACAACAGTTGATGTTAGCTAAATTTGGAGATACATAGTTTCCACTGGACAGGATGGGTGTTAAAACTGTAATTCAAAGACATTAGACAAATGTAATCTAGTAAAAAGAGCAACATTTGCCTCTGAGATGTAGTGCAGGAGAAGCAAAAAAATGTCACCACTGCAAAAAGGGCTGCATGAATAATGCAAACAGTAAAATTTCCTCCACATCACGAATGAGACTGTTCTGCTGTTTGCATGTTTACAAGATATTCAGGAGTGTAGTGGTAAAGTGGTAAATACAGGGGTGGGTTTCTCCTCATTGACTGATGCAGCTGATCTGAAAATACATGACTGAACTCTCATTTCAAAGACATGGATAAACTGAATTACTTGGGTTTACGCCTCAGGATTTTAAGGTTTTTAGAGGGGGAGAGCCCTTTATTAGTGCAGTGTGTGTTTAGGGTTGAAACAGAAAAAGATCTACAAATCTAAACATTTCTGAATAAAATCTAATTATTTAATTATTACACCAGTGCTCCTGAGTTTCTCACTTCTATTTGAACACGGACTGATGGAGACTTAAAATCAGAAGTTTTTCCCAGCAGATATTTTGTTTGTCTCAGTGGAGGAAAACACAGGTGTTACCAGTAACATTAATTAGGCTCTGTTAGATTCAAGTGACCCAATAAGCCATCAGAGTGTGATAGTGAGGCAGCATTCAGTTTGACCATCGTCACTTTCATTAATTACACCTGTGCTTCTCCTGCTGTGACCTGTCAAAAGTCTTCTCTGTGAAAAAGGCAAATGAAGTGAGGTGGCCAGAGGGCTTTTAAACGTTAAAGTGCCTTCTGAAATTATTATTATTAGTGATCTAACACACATCACTTTAGTATATTCCCAAAACTAATAATCCAGTCCCCAAAATAGTCTTCACTGGGAGAAGCTATCAATCAGATGAAAACAACCCCACCTAGTGGCACCAGTAATCTGCTGCAAAGACCACATCAGAGCAGAAACCTGGTGAATAAGAAAACACTCGGTATCTGTTAATACTGTCATTTAATTTAAACTTTGTTCAGATTTCAAACAAGAGGAACAAGAGCTAAAATATCTAAAATATGGTCTTAAAAGGTGCCAACATATGAGCATCAACATGCAATCAAAGGAACATCATCCTCCATTTTACGCCCTAAGATTAGTTACTGCACAAAAAAAAAAAAAAAACTTTTATTAGAGTTTTAGAATACTATATTTCCATCCATGATTAATAATCAAAGTGTGCTTTTTCTGACAAACCAATATAAATACATCAACTATAAGTCTTCATTCTCAAAATGCAAAATAAAAAAATCTTCCTCCTCCTGATTTATTTTTTTCTTATTCCTGGCACTTGAAAGTTTGACTTTATTCTTGACATTTTGACTTTACTCCTGAAATGCAAAATTAAAAAAAAAAAAAAAAAAAGAAGATCCTTCCTCCTTCCTCTATAATTGTTCTATGAACTACCCTAACATTTACTACTGGTTCTGCAACATTTTCAAACAATAACAGGCAGAAAATTTCTTTTTAATCTTTACTCTGATGAAGTTTACACAACAGACAACAGAGTCACCTCTCTCGTGAGATGAATAATCATAAGGCACAAAATAATACATGTAACTTGCAAAAAGACAGTTGATGTTTTAGTACCTTACACATAAATGACTTTATATATGTTACAGTGCACCGGTGGGTATTCTGACAAAAAGCACAATAAGTGAAGTGAAAGCTGTGGATTTACTTTTGAGGAACAGTTTCATCATCCTGCCTTCATTAGTCTTGATCAGATGATCTTTAACGGAAAAAAAAAGTCAAGGATTTACACAACTGCACAAAACATGAGACACATGCCACATTTAACTTGGCATTATTGAAACTTTTTTTCTGCTGACTGTGTAGAAGACAGTCCACCCACAGCTTCCAGCTTCCTGCTGAGGAAATAATGTGACTATCACATGAGTGACTGAAACAGGAATTGTGACTAAACAGTGACAGTTTATAACTTTGATGGCACACATGGACTTAACATGTCAGTGGACTTTGAGTGTAAGTTAACTGAAAGCACAGATACACTGTACTGGACCTTTTTAAACTTAAACTGTGCTTTACTTAATTTTTGAAATTTATTGTTTTTCACTTCCTCTTCAGTTCTTTGTTAAAGCAACTTTTCATTTGTAGAATATGAAAAATACAGTTTTGGCCCTCCATTCTGTAGTTTAGGATAGACTGAATATTATGCCAACAATTGTATTTGTATACAATAAACATGGACATGTAAATATGGACTGTATAAAAAAGGACTGGGGAAAAGAACTATATATAGAAATAAGAGTGGACTTCTGGGACAAGAGTCTGAATTATGTTAATATGTTCCCTTAATGCCAAACACTGTTTGATGCAGTTTAAAAGTTTGCAAACAGTTGCATTACTCAAAGCTACATGAAATCTTCCCAGAAATGTCACCAATTTGTGACAGATGTTACCATCTGGCAGCAGATTTACTATATAGCTATGCATTACACCCTAAATTACAAGCATTCTGAGTTGCAATGTTTTCATTCTTTTCACAGATTTTTAAAGTTAATATAAGACTGTATCTGCTTTTGTTATCTGAAAACATACAGAGTGCCTCTCCTGTCCTATAGTTTCTTTTGTGCAAACAAGCAAATTACAACACTGATGCCTTCCAATGGAGAGAAGACGACATGTCCTCAATGACAGACTGAAGACATTTAGGATTCGGAGACCAATAATTTCATCTATGGAACAGATGAACAGTTGAGATGCACTGCGCAAGTATTTCTTTATTTATTTCTGTTGTTTTATTTTGTTTGCTTACTTTGCTTGTGTGTCTTTTCTTGTTAAACATGTTAAATGAGGCACAACATCCACTCAGCACAAATACTGTATTTCTGTTGTACGCATGCTTAACAGTAAAAAAATTTAAAGAGAATTAATGTACCCAGTGTGCTGCACTCTAGTGTCCTACTGATTTCTTGATGCAAATATAAGTCCATGCACTCATAAAATGCTATCAGGCATCAGTTTGCAGAATTAAACTCTTTATATTGCACTTCTCTCTGTGCTGATATTCAAACTGTCTGTATTTGTTCACAATAAAAATAAAGAACTAAAAGCACTTTACACAGAGAAGATCATTTTGTGACTAACAGTCCGGTCTAGTTAGAGTGGACAAAGCGGCAAAACAGAGCGGACTAAACCAGGACAAAGGTCAACATAATGTAAATAACAGTGATCAGCTTGTTTAAAGCAGCTACAAGGGAACTTTCATACTGTGTTGATTTCAGAGGCCCTGAGGACAATCACCTCAACCACAAAATATAACATCAAAAATAAAATGATCTAAATCATTCTTCTCTTTTATGGCCTTCTATGGCCTCTGCGTAGTATGTTTGCAAGAGAATAAAACAGAAAATTCAGTTGTCGTATAGTATTTTGAAATTTGCGGAGATAATCACTGATTCTTTATTACAAAAGTGCAAACAGAATAAAAACAAATCTCACTTTTTTTTTTTTTTTGGCATACAACTTCTTAAGGCATCATGGAGTCAGTTTACATTTACACTAGTGTACCGGACAAATGTGTGAAATGTTGATTGTAATGAGGAGTGAAAGCAGCCTGATGCTGGAAACTTCATCTAAAAAGCATTGCACTAAAATGCCAGTATTTACCAAATAAACCTGTGTCAGTGGAAAAAAAAACATTAAAAACAACGTGTAAAGGCCAGAAACCATCCAGCTGAACCTGTAGTGAAAAAAAGTGAAGGCACAAAACTGTGCTTTTTGGAGATAAGACGCTTCCCATTTGAATTAGTTTCAGATAAAATGTAAACATTAAAGATGTGGAGGTACCGATGTACTGGCATGATGGAATAAATTACAGGCTATCACACACGTATAACGCAGCCCTTTGTTTCCAGTGGTTTCGTCAATAGTGTCAAAGGTCAGAGACTGCGGCTGTTTGCAGTGATAAATGGGGGGACTCAGTGATAATATGCCACTTCTTTCCCCTGTAATCCTGTGTTTACATAAAACCACTGTTAAAAAGAAATGATACATGCACATATCATTCAGTCTGCTGCTTTATGAAATGTTTTAAAAGTAAATTGAAAGCAATAAAACATCTGCTGTCATGCTACCTTTGACATTAAAATCTCCACAGTCAGATATAACAGTGCGGCAGTGAACCCGCTTCCTCTTTTTTGTCTCAGACTTGCAATCGTCGGCGCTAAAACCATCCGGGTCGCCTCCTGCCAGCTGAAATGACGCCCGGCCTCAGTGTCAGCCCAGGAACGTCAGTGCCGCCATGACGCTGAAGCCGAGCAGGATGAAGAGCACCTTGAGGAGCTGCTTCCCGGGGGAGTTGAGTTCGTGCGGGAGGATTTCTAGGAAGGTGATGTAAACAAACGTCCCCGCAGCGAGCCCCTCCAGGATGGCCTGGATTAGCGGTCCAGCCGCTAGCTGAGCCTCCATCACGCTGATGCCGATGGCGATGCCTATTGGCGACATTATGGCGAACACTCCGATGTAAACGGCCACCCATAATGGATGAACAGCGCTCTGGACCAGTTTCACAGACAGGCTGAACACGATGATGCTCTTGTGGACAAGTATAGCGATGCAGATCTCTAATACCTGGACAAAACAAAGAGGTTATGGTAATTTCTACCTCTTTTAGGGGCTTTTAAATAATGTTCACTTAAGTACAGCCTGCAAAAAACAACAATAAATGTTGATGACTCTGTATATAAAGGCTAAAAATAAGTAGTTTAGTAGAAGTACTGTTACATTACTCAACTATAAGTAAAACTATCGGTTTTAAACAAAAATATAACATACTTTTTCTTAAAAACTGCTCAGAATATTAGTTACAGACTTGAAAATTACTCATGAAAATACAAATACCCAAAAAAATGACTTAATTGCAATAACATGAGTATTTGTAGTTTGTTACTTCCACCCCTGCTGTTTGCTCCATGTTAGCTATGCCCTTAATATCTCTGGTAATATAGGTCATTGTGATAACACCATAAAACAAGAAGGTCTGCTTTAAAGTAAAATTAAGTTTTTATATGAACTGTCAGTGAGTATTTGTGTGACGTCGTCTTCCTCAGATTGCTTTGAATACTTTAAAAAGGAGCCTTTCAGTGTGTGGGGCTCTACTTCTCTGTTCTTTATCAATGAAGTGCATTGATTGATTTTGCAGCTATTCAATTTACTTCTTCAATTTCATATGTACAAATGTACAATATGATAACATATAATGATGACAAAATATAAAATAACATATTGTTAGATATACTGCAAAACAAGGTTTATCCGTATGACCCACTTCCAGCGGGTAACTGTTTAATTAATATAGGTGACAAGTGCATTTATAATAAATTAATACATTCAAAAAGGAGCCTTTTGTGCTGTGCAACTTCCATGAACTCACAGGCTGATATTTTTGATTTATATTTGGGTGTTTGAATTAACACCAAACTAAAAAAAAAATCAGTGTTTCACTGATCTGTTGTGGTCAGAGGTTCCTAGTTTGTCAAATCTCTGAACGTTCTGTGCTCTTTTGCACCTGAAACCACATCCAGCAGTGATGCTGGTGTGACACCGACCGCAATCAGAGGACACTTCAACATCACTGTGGCAAAGTGACAAATTCAACCGCTGCAGCTCAGCTCAGTAAGCCAACTCGCCTTTCAAACAGCAGTCAACCAAACTTATGTTTGTCCTGCATTTAATCCACACATGCATTTTACACTTGGACCTTTTTAGGAATATGTTTTTAAAATCCCAGGCTGCATCCAAAATTCTACACTAACACACTCTTAAGTAGTTGTAATTTTCAGTTATGCATGTACTTAGGTCCCCTTTAAAATATAATCTGAATTGATTGCAAAGAGCTTTATCTCATTTCAATATATTCATTAACTCTCAAATGGCTATTTTTTCTTAATAGTTTAGTAAATTTCCAGCTGAAAACACACAAACAACACACAATTACACATAGATGAAAAAGCCTGAGGGACACTGATCATATGCTGAGACTGTTTAGGCTGTCTTGTGACCAGAAGACAGAGATCAGACTCGCATGACAGTGAGATTCCTTTCCTGTCAAAGCGTCCTGAAGCTATAAACTGAAACTGCTTTCCTCTGGGATCATCAGACTTCCATGAATACAATCCCAACTTTATTTGTGCAGCACTTTATAACACAAATGTCTACAAAGTTCATGACCTGTAATAAAGTAACAAGAACCAAAGAGATGACTTTAAACAGAATTTGATTCTTTAAGTGTGGGAAAATGGAGAAAACAACAAATGTTCTATTACTGTGGAACTTTGATCAGATTTAAACCTTTAACATCAGCTGAAATATTTTCCATTTTCTTACCTTTGAGTCAGTGGTCTGCAGGCCGATAGCCAGACCCTCAAAGACCGAGTGGAGCGAGAGGGAGAGGAAGAGCATGAAGGAACGAAAGGGGGAGTGAGCCTGAAAGTCGACATGGATGTGGTGGCCGCTGCTCTCCAGATCGGGACTTGCTCCACGTCCGTGCCCATGTCCGTGCCCATTCCTGTTGTCCGGTATGAGGGGCGCCCTCTCCTCATGAGCCCCTCTCATGTCCCGACAGATCAGGACAATCCTCTCTAACATGAGGACGATGAAGAAGCCGACAGCCATGATGAACTCTGGAAGAGGGAAATCGATCTGTTTGAGACCGACAGAGAGAGATTGTTGAGTTGGCAGGCACAGTCGTGAATTGGTGAACAGAGATTGTCAACAGTCAGTTTGTCCATAAAGACCCTCAGTTATCAAAGAGAGGAAAAGTGCAGTTTTATTCTTGAAGAACACTACAAAGTTCTTGTATTAACTTTTGATCACTTTGTTCTTTTACTTTCTTGAAGGATAAATAAAGCTGAACAATGTTTTATTTTTAAATTGTTTAATATACAACATTCAGCCTCACTAGGTGCCAGCAAACAAATATTTGCTATGTAAAGATGTAGTGGCCTAATGGCAGAAAATGAAGTTGTTTTGTGTTGTAATTCAAGCTTATCTGGTCCGACTAGCTTCCTCCTCCCTTTCCAAAAAGACTCCCACACACTGTTTTCTGCACTTTCAAAACCAAGATTTATTACCAACGTTTCGGACCTTCATCATTGCACCAAAACGATGTTGAGAAATCTTGGATTTGCAAGTGCGGGAGACAGTGTGTGGGAGTCTTTTTGCTTTTTGTTGTCGATTCCTCTCCTACGCACCTGAACACATACAGGTGTGCAAAAGGTTTTTGCTTTTTGAGGTGAGAAACAGGTAACGCAGTAACAGAATTGTGATCCATATCTGATCAAGACTGCCTAGTTTGACAGTTTTATCTGAATTTTGGGAGTCTCCATTGGAAACTGGACACAAAATGGTGGCTGCCTGGTCACAATATTTCTCGGATTACAGCTAAACAGTCACTAAAATATGTTTTTGAAAACAAGTGAGACAATGTGATCTGACCTGTGTGAGGAGTGTGTGTTCAGATATAACTCTTTTTTTCTCGTTATTGAGTAAACAAAGCATTTCTTTTGGTCTGAGTTACTGATGGTCTTCTGTGACTTCTAGTGACAGTGAATGTTACTTAGGGCACCTTTAAAGGAGTAAAACAGCAAATACAGTTGTCTTTTACTTCGTACTCCCAGAGTAGATTATGGTGTTCTTAGCATACACAGACAGATTTAATCTCTCTATATTTTGTGTATGATTTAGTCAATTAATCTTCTTTAATTAGTTGACCAGCAAAAAAATAATCGGCATCCTTTAAACTACTCCAACAAGTTTTAAACTGGTTATGAAACCGTTTCAGTTGAATAATGATGCCTCTATAAGACCGACAAAAGCAAACGACACCATCAGCGAGAAGAGGCACTTGCATTGTTACTACTTCCTGACATTTAATAGACTAAATGATTAATAGATATTAAAATTGAAAAAAAAAAATGTTGATAGATAAATTTACAATAAAATACGTGATGATTTATTCAGACTCTGCGTTTGTCTAAATCCATATTTGTCGTACCTCCAACTTCCGAGCATCCAGCTCAGCGCTGATGTCTGATAGATAATCTGGAATGATGTCGAGGAGACATGCTGCCAGGAAAACCCCACCGGCAAAACAGCTGATCAGACTCAGCACTGTGCGGTGGGTTTCTGCAAAGTGAAAAATAAAACATCTTTTATGTCTCAGTAGTAACTTACACACACAGTGGTAGAATTACAGCAGACAAAATGCCACAAACCAAACATTTTACCATTTTAAGTTGTGTGTTACTCTGATTTTGCACATTACTTAGAAAAAAAGTATGAATCATGATTCACTATGTGAAGTAATGGAGCACTTGCACGTTCTCTCACTTATTAGTAGGGGTGTCACGATTCTCCAAATCCATGATTCAATATGACTTTCATCATGATTTAGTTCAGTTTTATGATCTATTTCTTATAACTTTGCACCGACTACTGTCAAGATCAACATATAATTGATTTTGTGCTCTGACAACTGTCATTCACATTTTCAAATTCCTCTTTAAAAAGATGGCCTATATGGTATCAAGTGCAATATTATGGACTACGCTGCATGTCTATGAAGTGTTGTTTTTTTTTTCCTGGGGCATGCACTGGATGTTGCAAGTAGGCAAATTAATGTTGACATCATGACACCCCTACATATTAGGCCACAAAAAAAAAAAAAAAAAAAAAAAAAAAAATCATATTGCAATTATTTTGGCAGATAATGGGATTGTGACGTGATTCAGGATTAGTGGGAATTATCATTTTTGCATCAGTTTTTATTTTCCCAGAAAAAAAAAAACACTATTAAAATAATGATGATGTGACATTTGTTGGGGTCTGTACAAAACAAACAAATCTGGAGACCAAGGTTTGCAGGCCAGCACTACAGCACTTCATTATAATAGTTTTATTACACATTTTTCTTTTATCAAAAAAAAATGCAGCTTTGCTATTTGGATTTTGCACTTGGCCATATTGCGGTTTCAATTATATTTCAATTAACTGTGCAGCCCTGCTTGTTATTATCACTTAGTTAAATAAAAACATTGTTACTTAGTTGGTCTATAAGTGAAGGATTGATGGTACATATCAAACATGCCACATCAAATGAAATCACTGCCTCCTTCCAACGTTAGAATGATCTATTTGCTATGCTGCCAATATTGCCCCTCTGTGGCATTAAAGATTCTACTAATTGCTGGACGATCATGTGACACATCATGTGATTATAAAAGCACAGAAGTTTAAAATGAGTCAGCAAAGCAAACAAAGATGGGGAAAACACACACAGGGGTGTGTAATGGAGAGACACAATACTTTCACTTCTATATAAAGAGGTCCAAAGTTCACCAGCCATCTTGTGATCTCATAAAATCAAATGTGCCCACGAGCTAAGAAGGCTTTGGGCTTCAGGCTTCATCCCTTCAGGTGACTCCAGTCGAGGGGTGAGAGGAGGGTTTACTGATGGTAGTAATGAACGTACACATTACAGATGAAGGGTGCCCCCCCCTCCCACACACACACACACACACAAACACTACTGCTCTGTTATCACTTCATTAATGGTTTCCAGGTCACAGGTGATAAAATCAATAACAGCTCAAGCTTTTGCGACCCTGTCTACAGTTAAAACATGTGATTGAGTTAAGACAGACCGCTGTCTAAGACCCCGTACGTTCCGCTAAAGTTAGGCGGGCGCCAAACTTCATTCAAAATTATGTCAATTTAAGTTTGTCTTGTTTGTACGTAAACGGTAACGCGTTGAAGAACAGAATGGAAAGTGCATATTAATCGTCGGATTTCCCTTTTCAGTTCGGCATCAGAATTAACACAGCAAAAACACTTAAATCAAACAAAATGGCTTAATCGATATTGTTTGTCTGAGAGTGGAGGCACCTTTAATGCTGAAGCCCCCTCTTCTGTGGAACATGAATACTCTAACTGTGATCTAAACAATCTTAATTAACACACACACAGCGGCTTTTAAATTAGCCGATCGTGTTAAATGAATGTTTACCAACCTGTCCCGTTTGTGTCTCTGAACCACTTGACTCGAGCAGGGATAAATCCAAAGAGAAGAGTCAAGAACAATAAACCGATCAGAGCGCCTATTTTCACCTGGAGCAGATAATCCATGTTGTTGCATTAAGTGTCAGTTTAAGAATAAGCTTCACTATTTAACTGTGCTACCATCTGATTAGCTATAAAGCAAGCCAAAGCTTGTTAAACTAAGCGTTACGAAGACGAGAGTCCCACTGCAGGCGAGCAGCTTCCTAATGTTGTTATTTGGAAAGTGGTTCTGCTGCTGGTCGGGCTACGGTGGCCGAGAGGGTCAAAAAATGTTAGCTCGACAACACTGACGAGGGCGGAGAGACGCGATTTCGGCGCTGTTACAAATACATGTATATATATTTTAAAAAAATTAAATGGTTGCACTCGAAATAATTAAATTATTAACCATAATACGCTTTCGCTAAATTAGTTCACTCAACAATTTTTGAAACACAAATTTTTGGGGTTTGTAAAACTTAAAGATTCTAGTTCATTGAAAGAAGAAAAATACCTTATCTAGGTTATAAAACTTAAAAGTTTGAGTTGGGTTCAAGACTCAAAAAATCTATTGAAGTTGCCTTGACATTTTGAGTTTTCTATATTTTTTGCAGAGTAACTTTAAAATTGTTCTCCAAGCTGTGTGGCACTGGAAAATAACTTGAAAAATCATCTTTTAATCCTTATGAAAATGAAAGAAGAAACACCCTCTCTGAGTTACCTGCGCAATATAGCCTATTGATTAAAGACCCTTAAAGTTAATTTAATGTAGATGTCTTTATGATTTCTTTCATTTTGTCTTTCTCCCTATTTTTCTGAGATATTTTTCTTGCTGCTTGAAATCTTAGATGAGTTTATCAATGCTAACAAGAGTATCTGGCTGCAGACCGCAAATCTCTTGTGGAGGTCCGTCATGTTGTCTATTTTTAATGTATTTTTTACTTTTATTGGTATATTCTCCATGTATAATAAATAAATTTCATGTAAACATTACAGCAGTTGGTGACTTTTTAAAGACTTAACAATTAACTTCATATCCTTAATTTAAAATATTGTATGAAGCCTTTAGAGTCAATTTGCTTTCAAAATATTAAATAAATAAACTTTGTGTATATTTTTTTTTGAATCCATGTGCTAATTTTTTAAATTGCCACTTTTAAGAATGAAATGGTGATTGCACAGAATTCGGCCTTCACACAGGAAAAAAAAAAAACGACAAGAACAACTTCCGCTGCTGATCTCACACGTTTCCTGTCAACTGCGGAGGTCGGAGTAAATACACATAAAATGCTGCCTATAAAGCCACAAAAAATAAAAATAATCTGCATTGTGTTCTGCAAAAAAAAAAAAAGTTTTTATTAAACTATTACATTAACAAAAGTATAAATTCTCTGATTTCAGCTTCTTAAATGTGAATATTTTCTGGTTTCTTGACTCTGCTACAACAATATACAGAATCTTTTCGGGTTGTGGACAAATCAAGGCATTTGAGGACGTCACCTTGGGCTTTGGGACACAGTGATCAATATTTTAAACAATTTTCTGACATTTTCTGTACCAAGCAACTAATGAATTAATCAACGAAATGATCAACTGATTAATCAATAATGAAAATAAGCATTAGTTGCAGCCCAAGTTGCTGCAAGTTCATCGGGTGTTCATTGGGTGACATATGGAATGAGCTGTTACAATATAAAATCAAAATAAATGTTTGCCTCACAGATGTCATCATAGATACAATGATAATATTGATATTGATATATTATTGATTTGCTGTTGTGCACATATCTCTACCCGAGTCCTGCAAACTGTTGGCTATTTGGTTTGTTTACAGCCCAGACCAGAAGAGGTTGTGTGTCACAAACTGCTGTAAAAAAAAAAAAAAAAACAACTGACACATATTCTGGATTTGCTGTTTACATATTCAAAGAACATGAATTCACAGCAGCACAGTCAGCTCATCAGACTGAACCACACCTGGAAACAACACTGATGGGACATGTTTCCCTCCAGCAGCCTATGACTGACCTCTGTATTATACAGCTGCAAGGTAACAATCCTGAAATCTGACAGCTCTGATCAGATGGACCAGAGATACAACCAGGAAGTGAAAATGGAATAATGAAACTATCAGGAGAATATTTTCCAGAACACTTAATGTGGACTGTGATGGTTCTGCCCTTTAGTGTTTACATTCAAGAAATAATTTTAAGAGTTTGCTCACTAAACTTGAAATACTAGATGGATGGAGTGAAGCCACTAAGGCCACATATAACATCAACCAAGTCATCCATCACATAGAAAATACTAGGTTGTGTTTTTAAACTTTAAACTCACTGAAGTCCATCCGTCTGGCATGTATGAAGCCCCAAAAACAAACTAAAACATGTTTGCAAATACTGTTTGGCTCAGTTCAGCAACTGAGAAGGATCAGCTGTTTCTCCATCTCTCCTCTTCACTCTCAACTCTGAAGACTGAACCGAGTGGCGCTTCAAACCTACTGTAGTTTTTGATCTAAAGCTGTTGACTTATTAAACTGAATTTTAATTTCTGTTTGTGTGCTCATTATTTATGTGCTGAGTTGACCAAAATCAGTGTGAGTAAGCATGACACAAGAGGGAGAAAATACACAATAATTTAAATGTACTTATCTGGTGCTTTGGTCGCCACAAACCATGTGCCATTAGTTCCATTATATTATCTCTATGGCTGATATCTCACAAACACAAAGATTTAGATGGTTGGCCAGAGGAAAATATCTATTTTTTATTTTGGGGTGAACAGTCCCTTTAAAGGTATAGTTCAGATTTTCTGAAGTGGGGTAGTATGAGGTACCTATAGTCAGTATATTATCTACTACAGTAGATGGCTGTTTTAAGTTATAATATGTTTCATCACAAGACATCAAAACTTGACCCACGCCACGTTAACGCTGACCAAATCTTTTAATAACTTTTGATCACATAGTAGTCTAGATGGCACAAACTGATTTTGGAATAAACTGGATTATTTCTGTAGTAGGAGTTTGATAAAATATGATGCATGTAAAATGCCAAAATTGACCATGAAATTCAAAATGGCTGACTTCCTGCTGGGTTTAGCCTCTGGGTACAAGAGAATTTATGGGTTTGTACCTTTGGTCATGACACACGTGCATACTGATTTTCGTTCATGTCAGTGAAACGTGCCAACAGGACTACACTTTAAAGGGCGTGACCAGGCCATCTGGCCACGCCCATCGACAAATCTCATATCATGTGTTCAGGTCCGGACCACTATTGAACATGTGAAGGTTCAGGGAGATTCGACCAAGTAAACGGAAGTTAATGCAACTTCCTGTGTTTTGGCGAAACATCAACCTTCGCCGTGTTGTCATGGCAACGCCGTCTGACGATATGTCAACATCTTCACAAAGTAGCAAGACCATGGTCTCAAGGCCTTTCTGACCAGATAGGAGTTGGATATGGTCAGCCAGCTTGGAGGAGCATATCAAAATGTAAAACATTTCACTTCCTGTTGCCATAAGGTGGTGCTATAACTTTTAGAGAATATTGTCACGTAGACGTGTTCAGGGCAGGACTCTTATCAAATATTTGAAGTTTGGTGCAGATTTAGATCATTTATGCTGAAGTTTATAGCATTCCATATTTCATGGCAAGACATAAAAAAAACGCATGCCAAGCCATGGCCACGCCCCCCAAAAAACTCGTTGCGGCGAGGTCGGGCACCCGTCAGACGGCAGCCGGACACAGGAGGCGCCGGCCGAGCCCGTCGGGCGCCACGTGTTTGTGCTGTGCTGTGCTGTGCTGTGCTGTGCTGTGTTGTGGAGACTTACCTGACTCCTTACATAACTGTCAAAAAAATGAAAGTTCACACATAGTTTTACATTACATCCACACATTTCATCAAGTAAAATCTGGTTTTAAAGTTTCATATAATTATTTAATACTTGCCTATTTGTATCCACTTCACATATGTGTAGTTATTCTTGTTGTAACCAACAGTCAAGACAACATATTATAAATGGACCATTAATAGTCTGTCTACAATCAACATTACATGATAATCTGTAAATAATCTGCATGTTTATCTCTGCTGGAATGCATATTGTTAATAAATCCAATAACATTTACATTGTTTGTATTTCAATACAATATGTTTTGTAATGTCTCAGTTGGTTTTTCTCAATGTTTTGTTTCCCTGCTTACCTGACTCACTTGTCACAGGTGAATATTCACCTAACAAAAATCACAGCACTAACAAGCAGTAACAACTCAATATATATCAATCACCTTCTTCTTTAATGAAAGTACATTGCTATTGAGGACAATGACATGTGACTTTTTAAGAGTTCTTTATTTGTGACAAAATTTAACCAACAATATGCAATAATGGACATATATACAATGATACAAAGCTGTTAGAATGATGTAATAATATCCACTGTCAGGACAGGAAACAAACACCTTTTGTACATTCCCCAAAGGACAGAACTTAACATTCTTGGTTAAGTTAAATTCTTGGTCAGTTACCATAGTAACTGTAATAAGGAAGCTAAAATTTATAAGTATCCTAACTAGCAAATATATGTATACATCCACTGTAACAGCACACAACAGAATGGTGTATACAACATGACAAATATAATATATATATATTATATATATATATATATATATATATATATATATATATATATTATATATTATGGCATGCCGTTCAGGAAATGATTATATATTTATTTAAGAAGTTTGAACACATGGAACGAAAGTCTGAATATCTTGACTGAAACTTGAAAATATGGAATGAAATCTGACATCATCCAACGGGCACCAATTTGTGTTTTCAATGTGTATTATTGCTTAGATTTATGCTAACACATTATGGGAACTACCATTAACATGCTAATTTAAATTAGCATCACAATCACAGTAATTATTTTCTAAACGAATGGATCTATTTGACTTCACATATATCTCCTCTGGAAACAAACTAATAGCTGCTGACTTAAACTCATTCTGTTACTCTGACTTCAACACTCCACACTGATCAACTACAGCAGCCTCAAAGGGTCAAAACTGGCTTTAAATACAAGGTGGAGAAACTGGAGAGGCAGCATACATATATTTTTATTGTTCCATTTTATTTATGATTTTCTAATGGCACTGACGTGATTAGCAGGAGCAGCTAAATGTTGCAGTTCACTTTTAGAAAGATTTTATTTACCTTTTAGCAATAATGCAGCTTAAGTCAGGAAGACTGACTGATGTGATGCCGTCTACATTGCTTTTGGAAATATGACTCACTCCCTGAGGGCAGACGTTATTCACCCCCTTTAAAGTGACTGACCTAATTCAACAGAGGTGCTTGTAGTCTCACAATTAGTGAAACGGAGATCACCTGAGTGCAGTGAATGCGTCTCAAAGGATTGTAGTAAAGACAGTTAATCAGTATTCCTGGCTACAATTACACCATAAAGACAAAAGAACACTCCAAGCAACTCTGAGAAAAAGTTATTGAAAAGTAAGGAGATGGATACAAAAAAAAAATCCAAGTCCCTGAACATTCCCTGGAGTTAAATTAAATCCATCATTAAGAAATGGAAGGAATATGGCACATGTGCAGATGTACCTAGAGCAGGTCGTCCTCACAAACTGAGAGACCGTGCAAGAAGGAGACTAGTGAAGGAGGCTGAAACCTTCAGCAGCTGAGATGGGAGAGACTCTGCATACAACAACTGTTGTCAAAGCTTTATGGAAGAGCAGCAAAGAGAAAGACACTGTTAAAGAAAACTCATTAAATCTCACTAGAGTTAATCCAAAGGCATGTAGGAGACTCCATGGACAAGTGGAAGAAGGTTCTTTGCACTGCACATCACCACAAACACACCATCCACACTGTGAAGCCTGGTGGTGGGAGCATCATGCTGTCGGGGTGTTTCTCAGCAGCAGGCCCTGGAAGGCTTGTCAGGGTAGAGGGGCAGATGAATGCAGCAAAATATAAGGAAATACTGGAGAAAAATCCGATACAGTATGCAAGAGAACTACGACTTGGGAGAAGATTTATTTTCCAGCGAGACAATGACCCGAAGAACACAGCGAAAACTACACAGAAATGGTTTAAAGACGACAAGGTGAAGGTTCTGAGGAGGCCGGGTCAAAACCCAGACCTCAGTCCAATAGATAATTTATGGCCGGACTTGAAAAGGACTGTTCATGCCTGATCCCCGTCCAACCTGACAGAGTTTGAGCAGTTTTGCAAAGAACGGAGTAAAACTGCAGTGTCTAGATGTGCAAGCCTGACTGACACCTGTCCACACAGACACTGACTGTGGCCAGAAGTGCATCTACTAAATACTGACTTGAAGGGGATGAATATTTATGCAGTCACTTATTCTACATTATAATTTTACTTAATTGACATTACTTTGTAGAAATCTGTTTTCACTTTATCATTAAAGAGATTTTTTGTAAATTTTTTTGCCAAAAAGGTCAAATTATATTAACCACGATTCCATTTATAAAAGCAATAAAAAGGGAAAACATCCAAGGGGGTGAATACTTTAATAAGCACCGTATATTCAGACTTTAATTCAATATATTCAAGTTTCATTCCATATATTAAAACTATATATACATAAATAAAGTAATTTTCCTGAACGATATGGCATTTCATTATACAGCGGGTAAAATAAGTATTGAACACGTCACCATTTTTCTCAGTAAATATATTTCTAAAGGTGCTATTGACATGAAATTTTCACCAGATGTTGGTAACAAACCATGCAATCCACACATGCAAAGAAATCAAACCATAGATGTCCATAAATTAAGTTATGTGTAATGATGCGAAATGACACAGGGAAAAAGTATTGAACACATGAAGAAAGGGAGGTGCAAAAAGGCATGGAAAGCCAAGACACCAGCTGAAAAATCAGTAATTAGAAAGCAATCCTGCCCCTTGTCAGAATTAATATCAGCTGGTTCAGTCCCAACTGATAGCCTATAAAAAGGTGTCTCATTACCAAGGTGTCACAGAAGAAACATCTCATGATGGGTAAAAGCAAAGAGCTCTCTCAAGACCTCCGCAACCTTATTGTTGCAAAACATACTGATGGCATTGGTTACAGAAGGATTTCTAAACTTCTGAATGTTCCAGTGAGCACTGTTGGGGCCATAATCAGGAAGTGGAAAGAACATCATTTCACCATAAATCGGCCACGACCAGGCGCTCCTCGCAAGATTTCTGACAGAGGAGTGAAAAGAATTATCAGAAGAGTTGTCCAAGAGCCAAGGACCACTTGTGGAGAGCTTCAGAAAGACCTGGAATCAGCAGGTACAATTGTTTCAAAGAAAACAATAAGTAATGCACTCAACCGCTGTGGCCTGTATGCACGCTCACCACGCACGACTCCATAGCTGAAGAAAAAGCATGTTGAAGCTCGTTTAAAGTTTGCTGCACAACATTTGGACAAGCCTGTGAAATACTGGGAGAATGTTGTCTGGTCGGATGAGACCAAAATTTAACTCTTTGGATGCCATAATACACACCATGTTTGGAGGACAAATGGCACTGCACATCACACCCCAAAAACACCACACCAACAGTGAAGTTTGGAGGTGGGAACATCATAGTTTGGGGCTGTTTTTCAGCATACAGTACTGGCAAGCTTCATATAATTGAAGGAAGGATGAATGGGAAAATGTACAGAGACATTCTTGATAAAAATCTGCTGCCATCTACCAGGATGATGAAGATGAAACGAGGGTGGACATTTTAGCAAGACAATGATCCCGAACACACAGCCAAGGAAACTCATTTGGGTTCAGAGAAAGAAAATAAAGCTGCTAGAATGGCCCAGCCAATCACCTGACTTGAATTCAATTGAAAATCTATGGAAAGAACTAAAGATCAGAGTTCATAGAAAGAGACCCACGGAACCTTCAAGATTTGAAGACTGTTTGTGTGGAAGAATGGGCCAAAATCACACCGGAGCAATGCATGCGACTAGTTTCTCCATGCAGGAAGCGTCTTGAAGCTGTCATTACCAACAAAGGCTTTTGTGCAAAGTATTAAATAAATTTCAGTAAGTGTGTTCAATACTTTTTCCCTGTGTCATTTCACATTATTACACATAACTTAACTTATGGATATATATAGTTTGATTTCTTTGCATGTGTGGATTGCATGGTTTGTTACCAACATCTGGTGAAAATTTCATGTCAATAGCACCTTTGGAAATATATTTACTGAGAAAAATGGTGACATGTTCAATACTTATTTAACCCGCTGTGTGTGTGTGTGGTGTGTGTGTGTGTGTGTGTGTTGTGTGTGTTGTGTTGTGTGTGTTGTGTGTGTGTTATACACAGATTATGGGGTATATATAATCAGCTGATGTTCTTTTAAAAACATATACATAAACATTATTTACAATGATCCCTCAAAAGTGGTTAACATTTGTGATGAGTAATGGAGGCATTATATTTTACTTAATTGTCCCAAATGATCAGGGCAATGAAACCATTGACTTTAAACACTATTTTTAATATTTATAAATAACTGTGCATTAAAAAGGCAAATAGAGCAAAACACATGTATATAATAAACCTGAATTAAGAAATAAGGATTGACTGTACACAGAATGCACCTAAGGGTTTGATAATAATACCGTCCACAATAATAATTATTTTCAGAAATGTCTCATAACCTTGTGTTTCATTGTATTATAAACAGCCTACCTGTGACAACTGCTGAAAAATAAGATGCCTGAAAGATTCTGGAGCGATGAACCGAGTAGAGCCATGCTGGGCCTCCATGTTAGTGACGACAGTCTGCAGCACAGATCAACTGAAAGAATTGAAAATGTAGGTCAGCAGACTGGAATAATATAAGATCATTATAAATTGTGGGGAAAACACTGTTGAATGACACCTAATCTATGAAAAGAGGTTTAGATCATGTTAGTTTGAGTAGCTGCTACTCATTACTTCCACCCGTTCACCATTTTGTAAAATCACTATGATGCACCGATTGTCAGCAAAATATGTCATCACTGTTTTATGGTGCCATGGAGTTCATCTAACAATTTATTGTTTGAAATTTTAAAGGTAATTTCCTCACATGGATGCATGAATACACTCAGTCATAAACCCACTTTTCATAAAAATGAACCACCAGACCAACAGCACACAAATAATTACAGCAAATAATCAGGTGACGATGCAGCAAGTCAGTTCAGTAAAATCAGTGTATGACAGACAATGAACTAACACATTTAACCAGACAGAAAGTATTTTCAGTCAAGTGCAAATGAAAGTCCAAAATAAATATCCCCTGAAACTCTAAAGAGTTCATCAGAAAAACACCATTTTTCAGGGCTTCTGCAATAAACAGCAAAAATAACTCAGTTTGTTCAGTTCAGTATCTCAAAATTTGGCCAGAGTAACCCCTCTTCACTGAAACAAATCAAACTGGGATCTGCAGGAAAGTTTTAGTGGTTCAATTTAGTTTTTGCCCCAGAGAATAAATTACCACCCCAACAAAGTTAATGAGAGATCTCTGCCCAGGTTTCAGTTGTTTGGTTCATTTTTTTTTTCTCCACATAGAGTAAAACCTAAAACATCTCAAATAAATTAAAAATGCATCTCTCAAAGCAAAATCTCAGACATCGTCACAATCAACTCCAGGTGCCATCACTTCACTTTTTCCGCTGATGCAAGTCAAAATAGGACTATGGGATGTGTTAACAAAAAATAAGAACCCAGATCTAACGGAATCTCCAGCAGAACCGATCATTTTAAACCCAAACTGTGATTTTACCACCACCCTAACCGACTTCTTTTTCCTTTCCTTAAAACCGACCATATTTATTTAACCATAGCGTTCTCACATTTAATACCAAATTGTCCGTACAAGGTGCACAATGAAGAAACAAACGCACAAATCTCACGAGAGTTCCACGAATCAAGGGTTCCCTTCTAACTTGACGATAGTTCGGTTAAGTTTCCTGTCAAACAAAAATCAAACCCACAAGTTCGTGAAAGAGAAATAAGGCAACGGACAATGAAGCCTGGCTTCAGCACATCACGTGCACGCTTGTCACGCATTTCATACCGTCACGTGCTTACCTCCATTTTTAAAGGAAGAAATGTGGGCCGACCACTCAAAAACCGGTAAGTGAGATGTCGGGATAGACAGGTGACAGGGGGTGGGGTTTATTAATTAAAATTAATTAATTAATTAATTTCCGAGGGACAGTGGCTAATAATAAACATTGTAATGGAGAATATACCAATAAAACAAAAAATAAAATAAAAATAATAAAAAATATAAAATAAAATGAATGAATAATAAATAAATAATAGAAACTAAATATAAAAACTACTGGGCAGCTCCGGAAATCGGAGCCAGGTCCCTCTCGATACTGTTTATTATTTGAAGATTTTTTTTAAATAAATGTTTTTCAAAGCATCGTGCTGGAATTTTTAAGCTTATCACGTGGTTTTATGTAAAATCCGAAAAAATCAGAAAAATAATTACAGCTGTCAAATTTAGTGGCATGAAATATAAATACTCTACATTAAAGAGCCTCATACTTGTATTGGAGTAAAGCTCTTGAGCAAATGAGTGAATGCATAATGATCTATTGGGTAATTATACTTAGTTACTCTAAGGGATAATATACAGTGAGTGGATTGTTATTGTTAAATAAACCCTGAACGGATGGTGCAGGACCCCGATGTGAAGCGAAAGGGTTCTCTCAAAGATACATTGTTTTTGTTTGTTTTGTCTTTAAACAACCAGCAGATGGCGCCATGGCATCAAATTTCACGACACCGCTCTCGCTGCCGCACGAGTATAACGGTCGTGTCTAGATGGGAACCCCAGACCCGCGAAAAATCTCGCGAGAGTTAATATTTTAGCCCAAACCATGATCTTTCTCCAACAATAACAGGGTGTGTGTTTATGTTTCTAAACCTAGCCCCGGTGTAATCCACGGCCCTGCCACAACATGAAACATAAACGTTTGTACAGTGCGCACAATGAAGAAACAACAAATTCCCCCGAGAGTTTCGTAAATCTAGAGTTCCCATCTAGACGCGATCGAGTTGATGACGACATTTTCAAGCGCCGGATATGTTAACCCCCAGAAATCCCAAATGCTGATGTGTTACAAGAAATTACAACGCTGAGAAGACTTATTTACCGTTTCTTTTTCTTTTTTTTTTTTGATGGTGTGTATTTTAGACTGTGTCCGGTCGTAGGTCGATGTCTAAGAAGACGCAGCGGAAGAGATCAACTGCACCGGTTCAGAAGAGAGCTGATGGCGGTGAGAGAATCACACACATGCAGCTGAGACAGCAACAACTGACTCATTCACTTCAGCATTCACATCTGCATCACAAGAAGAAACACACATATATCTGATTTATGCCAGTTTCTCCCCCAAAACAGAATATTTCACAAAGCTGAATCCCATTTGAATAATAAAACATAATCAAATGATAATCAAAAGCATGTTCATCTCCAGGGCTTTAGGTGTGAATCTGTTCAGAAGTGGTGTTATGCAGCCTTACTGACATTTCCATTCATGAGGTGGTTTCATAATAACTTAATTAAATCCTACACAATGTAAGTAAGTATATACAACTTTGCAAGGGGTACAAACATGCAGTTGAGACACACGTTCAATTATTAGTTTAACATTTTCGCAAAAAATATGTATGAAAATATTCATTTGCATAAATCCAACAAATTATTAGACAAGTCAAGTCAACCTATTCTTTTAAGGAAGAAAGGTACAATATATATACTGTAATAAATCCTAAAATGACCAGTATGTGCTGTCAGAGATTAATGAAACGTGAAGTACAAATACTCTGGCCCCTAACTTGTGTTATTTTTTTTTTGCCTGTTTCATGTAAAATAGAGTTTAAATGAATGTTGAGTGTTTGCTGAATGAGTTAGTGTCTGTTCATGAGTTGTAAGAAATCATTAATAAGTGGAGTCTGTCAGCCTGTGGGACAGGCAGTCACTGGAGTCAAACTCCAGAGTGTGTATTTTCAGAGCAGTTGGGTTTTGTTTTCAGGAGAACGGGCTTAGTTTTACATTGACAGACAAGTGAGAGTTATAAACAGCTGATCGACTTACAGTGTAGGTCTTGTCATCGCTTGTTATTGTCAAATTACAAAGTGGTGCTCGTCTTGTGCTCCTGCAGTGTTCCTGCAGCCTGCCTTAGCTTTCTCAAGTCAGTCTCAAGATAGCATCCTATTTACTATCCATGGCTCCAACTCGCTATTTGGACTGTTGTTCTTATTTTTGGATGCACAATTATTACATATTGCGCCATTAAAAAAAAAAAAACTCAAAACACTTAATTTGCACATTAACAAAAGGCTACCCATGAATCCTTGTATAGTGAATTATTTAGCTGTATTATTATCTCAAGTGTACAGATACTCTTGTGATCTACAGTCGATTGTGTTGTCATCTCATGAGCAAGACACTGAAAAATGAAAGTGCAGAGAGTGAAGCTAACGCAGCTAACATTAGCCATGCTGCAACTTAGCAGCTGCAGGTAAGTGTACATGAGAGACAACCTGAAGATATTGAATGCAGTATTCAAAGTGCTTTAATGACATTTTTTACATAAATCATTGCACAATGCCACAGCACTACACAACACATCCTCAGGCTTCCTGAGTTAGGATTATCCTGCCCTTGTCTCTAAATCAACCGTTTTTTTTTGTTTTTTGTTTTTTTGTTGTTGTTTTTTTTCTTTCTTCTTCTTCTTTTGATGTCTCAGACTTATTATTGTCCTTGTGTATTATTGCTGTATACACTATGTCTTATATTAGATATAGACTATATATTGACTGATATATTGACTAATATTATTGCTGTGCATTTCCTTGTGTCTCCACGAGGCCTCACTGACACCAATGCTGCTTTGGATGTATGACTGAGTGTATGGACATTGAATGGCTTGGGAACGTCGAATTGAATCGCCCTTTGGGACAAATAAAGTTGTTTTGATTTGATTTGATATATTTAACTCTGTGTCATTTCTGTTGTACCTCAGTGTTTTCAGTACCCGTGTGTACTGAAATAGTGATAATTTCCCGTGATGAGGTTGAAATACTTTTTGAAAGCATTTTTACAAGGTTTTTTTGTTTGTTTGTTTTTGTTTTTTTAGAGTAGTTAAGATGAGTGAAGAGGTAAGATAAACTTCATCATATTAAAAATATGTATTCAAATGATTTTTACAGAAGGAGGGTCTGGAGTTACAAAAACACATTTCATGTATTGTATGTGGAATTTCCCATTTTTAAAATAAGGTGACAGAAACTTTTGCTTTCATCTCCGTTCTAGTTAAGTCAGATTTTATTTATATAGGCCAAAATCACAAATCACAGTCCTCAGAGGGCTGTAAAGTATGTACAGTGTACATTCTCTGCTGACTCAAGATGGCAAATCAAAGCATCTTAAAGAGGCAGACAAACAAAAATCATCAGTCATGAACATCACATCACACATTTCCATTGTGGAAAGTTAAGCTCTCTTTGTTTTTCCCAACAGCCCAAAGGTAAAGTCGGCACAAAGGGGAAGAAGCAGATCTTTGAGGAGAACGAGGCGACTCTCAAGTTCTACACAAGAGTCATCCTAGGAGCTAATGTAAGAACATTTTGTGTTGTTTTCAGAAATAAGGTCAGCGAGATGGAACCGGTCGTCTGTGCTCATCAACCTTATTCTTGTTACATTCAAGGCTTGTTAATTTTCTCTAACCTCTGTCCAATATACTGTAGATAAAATCCTCTTTCATAAATATATTTGTTTAAAAACTAAATTATTTGGAAATTCGATTGTGTGAGTGTCAATTACAGGGAATTAAATTCCTGAAAAGTTAAGATACTTCATCACACTGACGCTGAAATCCAAAATAACCATCATGCTCTCCTGCTTATTGGTTTGCAAGAATACCTGTAATGGGTCAAATATTACCAGAGATATTGATAATCTGTTGTATATTTTATAGTGACAATTTTGCATAGGCTATGGTGTTTAATTTGCTTGTTTTGTCTGACTAACAGTATAGAACTTTAAGATTTTCTATTTAGGTAGGTTGCATCAACAAGGATTCATTTTTAAACCTGATTAAATGGTTTATCTTTAAATTATGTTGCACCAAAATTTTAAACTATCTTAAAATTAAGACAGATTAAATGTATACATCTCTTTAACTCTCAGTTTAGTTTTTACTCTAAACTTACTCTGTGCTAAATTAGATTTTATTCTGTTGCACCAAAACTCAAATTTAAAGTCTGATTCGTTTACACTTGAGGAGGCTTAACTTTAAAATATGATGCGTCTCTTCTTTCTTTCACTCCAGATGATAATTCGAGGTCCCAACAGTTTATGAATTTATTTTTTATTTTAATATGGGCAACCAAACATCTGCATCTTGATTTAATTTCAGTTTAAATCACTAAACTTGGATTTACTAAACTGAGATTAGTTTTTGTGCAACAGAGCTTTTAGATTGCTTTTTTTAGATTAAATGAATCTTTGTTGGTGCAACACAGTCTTACTGTCGTATATGGCAAAGAAACAGCAAATTGTCACTTTTGAGAAACTGGAACAATGGTAACTATTTTCTTCTCCAAAATGACTGAAATGATTGACTATCAAAGTAGCTGCAGATTAATTTTCTGTTGATCAACTAGTTGATTTGTTGTCTGCTGTATCTCCGCAGGCCATATACGCTGCCGTAAATCTTATGATTTTCTACAGTTCGTCCACAATTTGGACATGGGTGAGTGTATTTATTCAAGATTATTTAAATTCCTGATACCCACAAATCTAATGTAATTTCCTGTAACACCGCTGGAGCCTTCCCGGCCCTAAACTTTGTGTTCCTCCTGTAGCTGCTGCTGCTGTTCGCACAAGCCGTGTATGTCGGGAGTTACCGCTCCATGTCCGCCATGGCCAAGCCAGTGTTCGCTGAGGATGGAAGTCTCCTGGACGGAGGAATCGATTTAAACATGGAGCAGGGAATGGCAGAGTAAGTAATCCCCAGAATACAAAATAGGATTCAGATATATGTGGAAGAGATTGAATATTCATTAATTTAATGCCAAATCAACCACAGCTGATGGAATTAGTTTTGGTGTGTTCTACAACAACAAATCATACAAACCACATAAACTTGGAAATACACAGTCTTTTATTTAGTGGCTTAACTAAATAAGTATCAGGATATTTCTGGATGCTGAACACAAGAAGCAAAATGCGTGTCTGGGAAAGTGGGAAAGAAAAATGTATTTTCATTGAGCATACAGTAGATGTTTTATTAGGATCCCCTTCAAATGTTACTTTGCTCTCCCTGTGAGTGCCGGGGAGTGCTTGGTGGACTTTTGCTGCCCTGGGTTTCACCTATCAGGCTACATTCTGTCTGTCCTAACCCTCTAATTGATGGAGCATATCGGGGACAGGAAGCTCTGCAGACCAAACCGCTCGACCTCCTACACTGAGAAAATAATTGAATTTATATCTTTGTTTAGAGGTGACGATGTTTGACTTCAAATTCTAATAAAAACATGCAACTTAAAGGAGAAATATGTACTATATTTACTGCGCATAAATGTACTAAATCATTAAATGACCATGATATGTCATCAGTGAAAGAGGAAAGATATTAAGTTGAAATACTGTTTTTCCGACAACAGCACTGCAGCCTGCATGTTCTCCTTTGAAGTTTCTGTTCCAGTGGGAATGTCTGTGTTTTGTTTTGGCCTGTTTGATTCCTTACAGTGCCTGTTTTCACATTAATTATCTTAGCATGGGGCTAAAATTAATAACAAATTATCTTAAATGTTCACCAAATAAGTGTCTGTATCTGTAGCTGTCTGTGTCTCTAGATGCTTATAACAGTTAAACTGAGCAATATTGTTAACGGAGTCTGACTGGCAGTAAAGCAGGCAGTCACTTACCTCAAACTTAAACTCCTGTCTATTTTCAGAGCAGTGGGCTTTTGTTTTCAAGATAACTGGCTTATCTTTACATTGACAGCTATAAACAGCTGATCAACTTGGACAGCGGAGGAGTGGTTGTCGCTTGTCAGTGTCAAAGTGTAAAGTTGCGCTCATGTAGGTTCAGTGTCGCTCCAACCTGCACACAAACTGCCTGAGTTTTGAGTCTGGGGAGGAGGGAATGTGTACTGCAGTACCCATTTAAAAGACTAGGATGTTACGTATTTAATCTTTAACATTAGTGAAGGCAATAAAGGACAGTGTTCCTGTGACACAAATAGATTTTTTATTAGAAATAAAACTGTATTTTAGTCTTTGGGTCTTTGAATTCTGTATTAATCCTTTTTGTGGTTAGAGATGCTCATAGAGCATCACAGTTTATTAGTCTCGCTTCTCTATCAAAGAAACTACATCTGAGGTTCAGTAGGGCTCCTGCATTAATAATATAGAACTTTTGGCCACAGTTGTATTTTTTATGTTGGATTTATGGAAGGTCCAAACACTGTTTGAATTATAATATATTACAGAGCTCAACAGTCAGCTTACGGGAGTGAAAATCTTACTTACTTGTCATGTTTTTGTAACCATCCAAGGTAGACTTACCACGAGCTGTGAGATTGTGAAACGATGGTAAACGATGGTATTTGCTCCTGTAGAAGTCAGAAAACACGTTTTACACGTGATGCCATGGAGAAGTACTACACTACCCACAATCCTATAGTGTAACAGTCTCTGATTGGTGGAGCTTGCTGTTACCATGGAAACAGTTACTGCACATGCAAATGGGTAATTCTGTTAGCAGGCTGGCTAGTATGGTAGCTAACATGAATTGTACTAATAATGTCTTTTTATCATAGTGAATTTATTTTTTATATATACACACACACACACAACACAAACTACAACACACACTGATATTAACAGTATAAACACTATAATAATGACAAAAGTTCATTTTAAGAAGAAGCAGTATCATTTGCAAAGGTTAATAGGACAGTAGTTCCTTTACTCTTAAAATAATTTTATACAGTCTTGGACATTTGCCTTTTTTTTTCCCACCATTTTTTTTTCCTCCGGATTAAAGGGTTTATGATCATGAGTCATCTCTTGGTTGGTTTGGTTCGGGCTTAAAACTGTCTATAAAGATTTTCTGAAATGGAAATTCACTTCCGTAATCAGAGCCATTGAATGAAAAGTGGTCGGTCACTCTTGAGCTCTATTTTTATTTATATAAAAGTATGTAAATAAACAGCAGTCCTCAGTATTCTGAAATTAAACCTCTGCTCTTACTGAAGAGCACAAAGTTCCTCGTCTGAATGTAATTTTTCACTGATAATTTATTCTCCTTGTGTTGTGGTTTTAGGCACCTGAAGGACGTCATCCTGCTCACAGCCATAGTACAAGTGCTCAGCACCATCTCCTCGTACTTCTGGTACCTCTGGCTGCTGGTAAGTTTCCCCAATAAATCCTCTGAGTTAGCCCTGATTCTTCTGCCCGATTCCTTTTCTTTTTAGCTTTCATCTTGTATCATAACTTGATCTTGTTCCTGTGTCTGTGTGTGTGTGTCAGGCCCCGGCCCGCGCCCTCCACCTGCTGTGGGTGAACTTCCTGGGCCCCTGGTTTATGGCAGAGAGCCCGTCGGCACCGGAGGAAGTGAACGAGAAGAAGCAGAGAAGACAAGAGCGCAGACAGATGAAGAGATTCTGATGCTGCAGAGCAGACGGAGCAGTATTTTTATACACAGAATCTAATATACAGATAGCAAGGAACTCATAAGTTATTTAGGGAGAAAATTTTGTTATCAAGTTAAACTCGATCCAAGTCTGATACTGTGGGATCTTGTTTTCCATGTTTGTTTTCTTTCTGCTTTCTCCTGTAATCAAATTTTCTTCCTAAATTATGAAATGAAATCTTCCCTATTTAGATAATGTCACAGTCCAAATTTCATTTGTCGTCATGCAGATTTAAGAGTTTTGCCGTTGCACAATCCCATCACGCTGCCCCCTGCAGATTTCCATCAAAAATTCCCCAGGGATACAATGACAGAATGAGTCGAAACCACAGCCGGCTGACTTTATACTGTCATTGCCACTTTTGTCATGGCATGTCTTTTGCTTTTATTTAATTTTATTTTTCAGAAATGTAACATAATTTATCGGTGAGCCTTCATTACAGAGCCGAGATATGTTGTTTGTAAGCTATTGAGTCTTATAAAAATCAACCGGATATAAATCAAATGTTAACTTTTTTGCAATAAAAATCTTCCTCCAGTTTGTGGAGTTGATCATCATGTGTTTCAAGAAGTCTTTTTTTTTTTTTTTTTTTTAAGTGCGACAGAAAAGTTATTTTCCGTTATCATAGGAGGCTAAAATTAGCTTTTGGTGCCCTGATCAAATCAGTTGAGCATAAAAAATAAATAAAAATTGTGTGGACAGCCTTTTAGACAGTACAGTTACACAAAGCATACCTCTGCACTACTGCAAATCTAAGTATCCTGTTTTTGATTATATTTGAGATGTGGGTTTACATGGAAAATGAAAAACTTGGTTATTCACATCCTTGCACACATGATATTAACAGTATCCAGGGTTCTGACTGTCTGCCTTCAGGTGTGTCTTGAGTTCAAAGCATCTCAGCCACAGTGAGACAGTTCAGAAACCAGGACAATGTGTTTACATGCCACAGTTCCCTGTTTTTTAGCTGAGTTTTTCATGTAGTATATACAGGTTCCTCAACACCAGGATTCTGAAATTGGAATAAGATGTTTACATACTCAAAACATAACCCGGATCCTCCAAAAACCCAATCATAACAGGATACTAGTGTGCATGTAAAGGCTCTCAATGAAAAGCAGGAATGTTCAGCCAAAGTTACGTCTACTTTAAAGACCACGAGGTATCTGAATTTTCTTTCTAAAAGCAACTGGAACATCAAAATGATTTCTTGGAAAGATCTTTTCTGTTGCTCAGTATATTAATCTTAATTATGCTTTTGCTTTCTAAAACTTGCCTTACTTTTGTTACTCTTCCACCTTAAAGTGTACCTAATCATATGAAAACTTCTGTCGGTCATCTCTTTGGTTTGGCAATATTGCCTGCTTATCAAAATGGAAAGGAATATATTTTTCAACAGAGGTTTGAGCTGCTTCATGCGTTGATGGGAGGGAATAAAAGAACTTCCTGACATCTGGTTTTCCTGTCGTTACTTCTGCTATAAATGTATGAAGAGCAGGCAGGATTAATTGTAATGACAGGACTGTAAGCTCAGAGCTTTTAGTGATGACACTTTATTTAAAGAGCCACTTAAAGCAGGGGTTCTCAGACTTTATCCTCTTTTCTATCATTAAGTAAACTGAGAGCACCTGACTATGGCATATTTTATGATATTTCCAATGCATAACAGGAATAGTACAGAGCAACTGATTAACTGCACAATTAACCCAAATTCAAACACAAAAACTGCAGGAAGTTTGTGTAAAAAAACGATTTAAATGAATGTTGAGCAGATTATTCCCTGTGAATGGTGCATCAGAGATTAGTTTTCCTAATATTTTAGTAACTTTTATACATTTATTTGTCTGTATTATGTCTTTTTAAATAATCATACGTGCTCTAAAAGCTTCTTATTTGGATAAATTCTGTTTTTTTTCTTGCTGACGCTTCAACATTGTTCTCTTTTCTCTTTGCCTGTTTTTACTGCATAATTTTTTTTGTTTAAGTTATTATCTGAAATACTAATCTAAACTAAAAATAAAAATATCCTTTTCTTCAATGAAATGAATGAAATGCTGAGATATAGTTAGTTTAGTAAGTTTTTTATTCTGCACATTTAAAAATTTACACACAACAGGCCAAAAAATGACAAATACAGTACAGGGAGAGGCAAAACATCCAGAGGATTATTTTAACTTAAAAATACAGAACAATACAAAAAAATATAAAATATATTTGATAGCAACAATAATCAACAATAGTGAAAAAAATATCAATTTAAAAGCAGATGCCAAGTTTAAAAAGTGTTTTCTTAAACCTTTTGGTGACAGGACTCCCAGGGAGCCAGTGACTTAAAGGATTATATTAAGGTTTTGCATGTTTTAGCCATTTTAGGGATGCAATCAACAATCATTTTCATAATGAGTTAATGTGTTGATTACTTTTTTTTAGATTAATCAATTCTTTGGTCTCTGGTCTATAAGATGGAAATAAAAAAAAACCCTCAAATCTCAGTGTGATCTTTTCAAATTACTTTGTTGGACTATCCAAACTCCATTTGTTGATAATGCTGATTTATTTTTTTTTCAATAATATTTTATTAATTTCATATTAACAAACACAAATACACAAACAAACCAGACAGCACAGATTTTGCCAAATTACCAAAGAGACGTTATATACAAGGGTCACATCAATATACACCTGGTCCATATCATATACATCACTGTTTGCATTAGCCATGACAGAGGAAAAGATTTAACAGCTTATACCCCATTTGTAAAGACAAGGTGCGGGCGCCCCCTCTGCAATAAATCAACAAGATCAGTGGGGAGATAATCGAGAAAAGGCTGCCATATATCATAAAAAAAGTTGCTGTTACCGATAATGCTGATTTATTTTCGAGATTTTGGGAAATGTGGTCATTGGATGCATTTTGTGTGATAGCAATAAACATTTATTCACAGTTTGGTACACAGACTTCTGTTTCACTGAGAAGTTTTGACAATGTGACCTCAGTTTTTACCAATGCATGTTAACAACTGAAAAAAAACTGTGATCTTTAAGGGAGTTTGTCTGGTTTTTCAGGTGTAAATACAGTATGAGATGTAGACAAAGCAATTAAGTGGAACATCACATTAAAGTTACTGGCTGCAGAACTTCAGACATCAACACTTGTCTTCTTCTCAATGGCTCGAACTGCAAACATATTTGAGATTAGATACGTAAGATTAGAGCTGACAAATCAGTGTTTAGATGACAGTTTAATCCCCAAATACTGAAGAAATGTCAACCACAGCTACATTTAACATCTGTGTTTCCATCCGGTGAGTTGAGCCTTGTCCTCAGGGGAGAAAAATGTTGTTTATTATCAAGTCTGCTAAATGACTTTATACTGTCTATCCAGCGCTGACAAAGTGTACTCAGTGATTATGTTCATGCTCAGACTCCAAAGAGAGTGAGTGGGCTGGCTAAGCCCAGATCTGCTCCCAATATAATTACAGATTTCTCATTATTGTTACATCCATGCTTACACAACCCAACAAGCTACAACCTGCAGTCTGCAGGTCTGAAGGGGAATCACTGCGACGGTGTGAATCCTGTTAAAAAGAAACAAAACAGCAACCGTTCGCTTTAATCTATTGTAATACATACAGGAGTTCAAACAGCTCTCTTTTGACCTAATTTTATACTTTTCCTAAAATGTCAAAATCCCCACAAGCTCTTTCAAAATGACTGCTTTTACTTTGCCTGTGTCCTGCCCTCCCTCATTCCAGCCCTGTGGTCCTATACTGTCTCTATTATAGGGTTATAAACAAAGTAACCAAAATTAGAGCAGCACGGCATCCAGTTGTCAGGGCCAATCCCAGATGTGGGCTTTGAGAGGGACCATGCTGCAGTGTAATTTAGCACTAGGAACACTCACTTGCACGTTACCCCACCCCCTCAAAACTCACATGTGTGTTTTCAGAAGAAAAGATGTGCAGAAACGGGGATTTTACATGTGTTTATATGAACCAATTGTCTGCTCAGAAAATTCCCAACCTTGACAGGAAAAGGGACACATGATCGTGTTTGCTCTTTCACAATTCGAACTTTCCCTGTTTCTCACTAGCATGAAATTGTCTCTGTTCTTACTTTGCGGCGCAATAGAAAATAGAGAAGATTCTCCTAAAATAACGTGCTGCATGTGAACGTCCCTGTCATGGCCGCTGATTTAAGATGGAGAGAAAAGAAAGGAGTGGGAGAGAGAGAGGTTCTTGTTTACCATGGCAGTAAAAAACGGTTCATCCTGACAAGATGAAATAAGGGGGTTGAGGCTGCATTCCACTTTCCAGGCTTTGTGTGGAGCTTTACATGCTATAACCTTAAAAAAAAAAAAAAAAAAAAAAAACCCTATAAGGCTGTACCAACAAGGATTCATGTTCAAACTTTAAAATGTTGCAACAAACTTTAAAACTAGCTTAAAACTAAGACGGATTAAATTCAACTCTCCCATTTAAACTTTAAACTCTGATTTCAAATGTGATCCTGTAATAGCTTTAAACACTTTTACACTTTGAACGTTTTGAGGTTGCTCGAGCAAAATGATAAAGTTCCTGAATAAAACTTAAAGGACAGACTCAACCCAGAGTTTTATGGTGTGTCTCTTCTTTCTTTCACGCCAAGTCATCATGAGTAGGCTAATGAGGCTAACTAACTTTTTAGCGAGCAAGCAAACAATATAACCTTTAAATTTTTTTTTGCTATGTAGCAAACAATATAACTCTTTTCCTTTAATGTTTTAGCTGGCAAACAATGAAGGACTAACAGCTTCTTTTTTTAAAACTACAATATAAAGTGATTTTATTTGCTAGCTAGCAAACAATGCAAACAGTTTGTTAAGAAATATGGGGAAAGTTAACAGTTTTCACTGCTCTTTTATACTTCTCCATATTGATTAGACTCTGTTTAATTTTGGTTTACATCAATAAACTTTACTAAATGATTTAGTAAACTGAGATTAATTTTAAAGTATTCATTTACTCATTTTGAACCTAGTTTTGCCTAACTCTGAACTGAACTTTCTTGGTGCAACCCAGTCTAACTATGTAAGAGTTAAAATAAATTAACAAATTAAGTTAACAGAAAACATTCACAGTGAGATAGAAAGTGTGGAAGGAATCAGTTGGAGTGGAGCCTTTTGTCTCGTCGGCTCCAGCAGAACATGGCCTTCACATTTTAGATCCCTTTACACTCCCAGAGCCAGACAAAACAGGAAATTGGCGGGCATTTGGGCAACAGGCGAGCCTTTGACCCTTGAACTACATCCCTCCCCGTCTTTGAAGTCAGGAGAGAGAATCACAAGCAATTATATACGATGCCGAGTGTGTTCCCTTGAACATTAAGCCTCCACTGTGTAAACAGAATCAGAGCTCTCTGAGAGTGTTTGGTGGAGCTGTGGGTGTAGTCTGCTTCAAGTTTATAATCTCTGCTCTGTTTCCACCTTGTTTTGACTCAAACTCAACTGACCCAAACACTTCTCACAGTTTGGGTTGTAGTGAAGGAGTGGCGAGTACAAGACATTCAGGCAATTATTTCAAATTTCATTTATGATCTATAATCTTTCTCCTGCTAACAGTTAATGAGCATCACTATTTGCAGCATCATCCTTTAGTTTAAAGATGACACCGGCCAGCCAGCGTTCACAGCTCCCACCATCGCCATAAAAGGAAGCTGTCAAGAATTCCTGCTGCATTTGACTCGTGTGTGTTGTGTGTGTGTGGTGTGTGTGTGTGTGTGTGTGTGTGTGTGTGTGTGTGTGTTTAAAGCATCTTTAGCATCAGACGTGGTGATAAATGCTCCACCCTCCTCAGAGATTGTCACCTCTGGTGAACGTCTCACTCCCTGCCAGCCTGTCATCTGCTCCTGTTCGTCACCAGCTGAAGACAAATCAATCAAACCGCTGACATAATCTTTCGGTTTTAGAAACCCTCCCAAAAAATCTGGGGTTTCTAAAAGTCAAAGATTCAAATTTATCTAAAAAAAAAGTAAAAAAAAAAAAAAAAAGTAAAATTATCTCAATATAATATTATAGGTGAGCAAACTTTATTTAGTTTGGTTTTCTCAAGTTTTTTTTTTTTTGCCATTGATTAATATAACCATGGTGTTATCAGTTACCTTTGTTGCATGTCACCTGTCTTTCTGTCTGTTGTCAAATAATTACACCAAAATCTCAACAAATACGAGTGAGTAAACAACAAAATTATATTATTAGGTAATAAGACAACATGGTAACATGACAAAGCACTATCATAAGCAACATATTTGACAATCAGGCACTTATCTAAAAAATGGATTACATGATGAGACTTTAAAGAGATAGTTCACCCAAAAAAAATCAATATTCTGTCAGTATCTACACACCCGTGTGTCGATTGAAGGTTGGTTTTAGGTTTTCTTTTTAGTCCATAAAACACTGCTGAGTCTCACAGGGAAACAGTGTTGCAGAATCTCCCAAACAATGGAAGTGAATGGTGACCAGTTTTCAAAAAAAAAAAAACAGAATAAAAACATAAAATGCCTCCATACTACTCGATGTTTTTAGCCTGAATCTTCACTGAGGATCCTTATCTTGGAGCCACATTTACATGCACATGCACGCTGTCTGAACAGGATGCATGTGTCGTAACAGCACATCAGGACTTTAGGATTTATTGGATTATGTCAGACAAACAGTAAGGAGGCGTTAAAAGTTACCTTTCCACGTTTGAGAACTGGTCACCATTCACTTACATTGTTTGGGAGATTCTGCAGCACTGTTTTCCTGTGGAACTCCAGCAGTGTTTTGCAGACTAACAAAACAAACCTGACCCTAAATTGGCACAAAGGTGAGTAGATAATGACTGAATTTTCATTTTTGGCTTGAACTGTCCCTTTAAAACAGAAGCAGTGCCAGCTGACCTGATATTAAATAGACATTTCTCCAGGCATCAGTGCAGCAAAGATAACCTCTTGATTTGACTCATGAACATCACGACTGAAACATCCTGAGGATCTCAAGGTTTGTTTAAGTCATCAATCTTAGTTCAGCCTTGTTAGCTCGTCTATATTGAGTTACTCACCGTTGTCTGCCAAATCCTCGCCGGGAAGGTCATGAACTTGAAGGCATAAGAGTTGCGTTGTGTACATTTAAATCTGCTGGCTGAAGCAACCCCAGGCAGCTGCCATCTCATGATGAAACACTCCACTGTCAGAGACGGCGAAAATTAGCTGCACGTTACTCTTGATTTAGAGAAAACATCATCATGAAGAGCCTCATTTGTGGATACATGTTTCTGAGGTGATTCAAGGACAAACTAACAAATCAGAAGACAGGCGTAAATGTCAGCTTCATGATGAATGTTCTGCTCTGGAGCTAAATTGATCATAAATAATTCACGGTACGCGTAGGAATGTGTTACATTCTTACACCCTCTGAGTTTGTAATAACTTGCACACACTGTGTCCAACATTAAGTCTGTGGTCTTGTGACACTACAGAACCTCAAACGTCTTCAATGAACCGTACATACATGTTCTCACTGTATGTCTCACCTTCAGTCCCGCCTTTAGCTACACTCTTACAAATAAAGGTTCTAGCTGGAACCATAAAGTGTTCTTCAGCTTGTCCCCACTGGAGAATCTTTTTTGGTTCATGGTAGAAAAAAATTTATAAAAGGACCCCTCTCAGAGAATTCAGCTGGAACCCAACATAAATGGTTTTAGCCAGAACCATCTGTAAAAGGTTCCACCCAAAATCCTCTATGAGAGGTTCCACAGAGAACCCTTGAATCCTTCTAATCATTTTATAAAGGTTTCACTTAGGACCATTTCAGAGAGTTATACCTAGAACCATCTGTGAATAGTTCCACACAGAAGTCTCTCTGGTGCTTCCTGGTTTAGAACCAATTTTTATATTCCAATGGTTTTATCTAGAACCCACCTAGAAAAGTCTACTGAGAACCCCTTTTATATTCCAAGGGTTTTATCTAGAACCCATCCCTGAGGTTCTACTGAGAACCTTTTTATATTCCATGGGTTTTAATTAGAACCCACACAAATGGTCCACTGAGAACCCTTTATAGATTTGATCTAGAATCCATCCCCGAGGTTTTAACAACAACCCTTTTATATTCCAATGGTTTTATTTAGAACCCACCCAGAGGGTTCTGTCGAGAACCTGTTTATATTCTTAAGTTTTTATCTCAAATCCATCCTCAGCGTTCTAACAAGAACCCTTTTATATTCCAAGTGTTTTATTTAGAACCCACCTTGAGGGTTACACTGAGAACACTTTAGTATTCCAGGGATTTTGTCTGGAACCTATCCAGAGGGTTCTACTGAGAGCCCCTTTATATTTCAAAGGTTTTATCTAGAACCTCCCTATGGGGTTCTACTGAGAACTCTTCTATTATTATGGTACAAAGAACCCTTGACAAACCCTTGATGAAAGAGTTCTTATTTCAACAATCCTTGAAGAACTCTTTTCATCCAAAAAAGGGTTCTTTGGATGAAAAGGCTTCTGGGTAGAACCCCAGCCCTTCAGCAGGAATGCTTTTGGAACCCTCATTTCTAAAAGTGTACTTTTCACTTATTATTTACAACATTTTACTTTTTATCATCACCTCTCTCAGTCTGAAGTGGCACATTAAACTGAAGTACATTTAATCTGGATCTGAGTAAAGAGTCATCGGTGTTCAAGGTGACAGAGTTTAAACCTTCAAAGTTCTGAGTGTCCACCGGTGGAGCGGTTCCTCAGGGCCTGGAGAACACTGTGTGTAAACAAGGTGACTGAGACTTTGCAACATAGTAGTCAGCAAAAGTTTGGTGTTTTAGAGTTTGTTTTCTATGGAGACCCAAAGTGTTCGATATTAAATAATCAAGACTTTGTGAAATAAATAATTATGTGACTAAATACAGACAAAATATGTGTAATTTAACTGAGACATTGTTGTATAATCAAATCAAATCTTAAAACAAACAGGACAGAGCCGACCACATAACTGGCTCCGTTTGTTTTGTTTGACAGACCGGGACTCTGCGGGTTGCATTATGAAATGAGACGCCAATTAGTGAAAAATGTTTTTGTGAAATATAAGGAAAATTTGTAAACATTTCATAACAAAAAAATGCTGTGCTGAAAGAAAAGTGACATTCCAGAAACTCTGCCTTACTGTGAAAAGAAGTTGGATGAAGAAACATTTCATATTTTTAAGCAGAGTTAAGACAAATTCTGTCTTTATTTATTCATATGATTATTTCTTTTATAGGGTCTTGTTTGTTTCATTCTACTTTGAACATGTTGTTTCTCTGTATATTTAAAATAAAACCTAATTTTAGCTCATTTTTAATGTATTTAAGGATTACTTCAAGTGTGGTTGTATGAGGTACTTACTGATAGGTTTATGCAGAGCGGAATACCAGCATGGAAGTTAAGGATTGTACTGCTGTGCACAGGGTCAACAACAAATCACACCTAAAAAAATCTGTATCATTTTGAGTGTATCAAATATTTTCACCACTTTACCTTTTCCAACAGTAAATCGCTGTTATAGAAGAAGTTCTCTCTCGCTCAACCAGACTCTTTTGGAAAAAACAGCATTTTTACTTTGCAGAATTTGCTTGTCTACCCCTGCATCTGTTAGTTAGTTTGTGTTATTGCATGACTTCAGTAAATCCAAACTCCAATTTTAAGACACAGAAGTCACACAATAACACAAATAAACTGACAGATCAAGGCAGTGGTAGTCCAGCAACTTATGTGTTCTGCGAGGTAAAATTACTGATTTTTCCCATGGAGTTTGGTTGGTTTGGAGACAATGATATTTAGCTTATGTATCAGCATTTTCCCATCAGAAAAGGCTGTCTGACAGTGAAGTAAAGCAGTGAAAATATCCTAAATATAACCTACACTTAAACTGATAGTTGTTTGTTAGTTTTTTTTTCTTAGGCAGACTTTTTTTTTTTAAGTGGCTGAATCATGTTTTACTTCTGCCCACAGCAGTACATTGCTGAGCTTCCTACACTGGTACTCCTGCTGCTTCTCCAAACTGGGGATGTGATGCCTGCCATCTACTATAGGTAATACACTAACTATCAATAAGTACCTCATACACCCCCACTTTAAAAAATCTGAACTATCCCTTCAACATATAATACACTCCTCAGTAAGAGCTACAACTTTCTGTAATGACAAGAATTTCTCCCGCAAACACAGTATTTTGGTCAGTAACAGCCATGATTTCTGGCTCCAGTACCTAAAAATGTATTTCAGAGTATTTGCTTACTTTAAAAGAAGCAAACAACAGTGGCACCCTGGTGGCCTTGAGTTAAGGCGCCGACCGTGAACCACAACATCCCTGTTTGAATCTGGCTGTGGATTTCCTGTCCTCTCTCTACTGTAATCTCGCTAATATACACTCTCTCCCTCTAAGATACTTAAAAAAGAAGCACACAACAATTCATCACAACCAGATTATAATAATCGTAGGATGCAGTGATGTAATGTACCCACTAAGCTTTGAAGCACATCTTCTTCCGAGGCACTTGACCTCACTCAGTATTAGTGACTGATTCTGAGTTGTGATAACAGCTAAAACAAGCAACATCAATTCTCCCCACGTCCATTCATTATTTTGTTTGGTTGTTTGTGCTTTCATTTAAAAAATAAATAAATAAAAGGTCCTCCATGAATGACCACAGCCATTAGTCGCAGCGGTGGCGCCACTGTCCGCATGACTCCGGCTGAACCAGGATCAGTGAGGGACAGGCTCCATCACGCTGGGTTGCCTTCCTCTTCCTTTGTTTTCATCCCGTTTCCTTCCTCGTTTTCTTAGATACTGTTCCCCCCAGTGGAAGTCTAAACAAAATACAATACTGTGAAAGTAAACAAACGCACAAATATCATGTCCTAGAACCTTGGCCCTCACCAAAACCAGACACAGTTTTATGAGGACCCCAGGACGAGGGTTTGGTGTGTGATTTTGGTACTTGCCCAAAGAGCTGCAATAGGGGAGACCAGGGATGGTAGTAACACTTTTTGCTTGAGCTTTTTGTCCACTACAAAAGACACGAAATTGGACATCTGCTAAACAGTCACAGATTATGTGAGTTAATGTAAAATACAAAGAGCTGCAATGTTGCAACCTACCCCACTACTGGGGTAAGTTGTAACACTACCTGGGAATAGATGTAACAATTAGAGGTAAATGGATCCATACTGTCCAAAATAAAATGACTTTATTGAAAAATAAAGAATAAACAGTTCTGAACAAAGTGAACTATTTAAAGTGACAAAAAAAAGTTTCTCAATTTGCACAATTCTGTACTTACACTTCCCGTTTTGAGTGTGTTCACATTAACATGTAGAGCAAAACAACATGGACTTTGAGTACCCGGATGCTGGACTCAAAACAGTCAAAAAGTGTGGAACGCTGTCGTTGTCGTCTTGTCTATGTAGTGGAAGAGGCGGGGCTACCAAACTTGTGAGCATGGCGGCCCAGGCAGCCAAGGAAGCAGCCACAGTGACTACAGTGGCCACAGTGAACACAGAATTACGCAGATATGAAGTCATGCATGTACTTTTATCAATAAGTACCATTATACTGCGGTCAGATTGAAGCCACCAATATATATTTTTTTCTTATGTTTGTAAAAATTTGGTACCACAAATCAAAAACTGTATAAATCAATATATTGATGTGTTTTCAGCTGGTAGGAGGAGGGCGGGCCAGCTGGTCATCAACTGAGATCATGGCGATCCCCCCTTGAGAAACAGATGGCAAACAGTGGCGGCTGGTCAATAGAGGGCACTAGGGTGCTGCCCCACCTCTTCCAACATCTTAAAACTTCAGTGAAGAAGACTTAATTACGTTAAAATATATACTGTCCACTTTTTAAAATAAACATGGATAATATTGTGTGGATAGTGAGTAAGATGTCTAATCTGCAATAAAATATGTTGTTGAAAATGTTTTACGATATCTTAAGTTACAGATAGGTCAGGTATGTCCAGCTTGGGACGCAATTTTTTCGCCCATTGACTCTCGCTATAAGCCATACCTGCACAGTTCAGTCCTCTTAATACAAGAGATAGACCTTGGTGGGGTGCACATTACCTGCACCCTCAGCGTTGATTGCATTCCAGTGCTGCTGGTTTACACATCGTCAACCTCTGGGTGGCAGCAGAGAGCGAGTGGCTCGATCTACATCTAACAATTAACACTGCAGAGTGAGATGTATTGATAGGTGGAGGAATCTAGTGCATCAGCTGCTAGAATAGAGAAATAAAATCTGTGAAGTCACTGTAAATAAGATCTTTACAGAAGAGAACTTTAATAGAGAAGCTCAGAATTGAAGAACCTGGAAGTGATCAAGCCCGACATCAAAAACCAACAACAATCAGAGGAAGATGATAAACTGTATGGAGAACATTGTGACAGTGTAACTCAGCCTCACACTGGGACCAGGTGATCTGCAGACAGCTGAGGAGGGGTGGATAAAGCATTCAGATTATTTACTTCAATAAAAGAACTGTGTAAAACTCCTGCATTTAAAATCTTACTTGAGTTAAGGCACGTAAGTATTATCATCTGTTATCAGTATGAAAAGTATAAGTAACCATTGCGCAGTTAAATGTTCTCTGTCAGTAACTAGTATCTGTACCTGTCAGGCAAATGTAGTGGTGTAAAAAAGTTGAGTAGAACTATAAATTAATATAATAGGGATGTAATTAGAAATTCAACTTACTTTCTCACCTGAAAATCAATTTTTTTGTCATAAAATCCACAATGTTGCTCACAGACACACTCCACTGCTCCTGAGAGCTCAAAAAGGAAATAGGAGTGTAGAATATTGATGATATCGCTGCAGCAGTTTCCTGATTGGTAAAACTGACAGTGTTACAACTAACCCGGGTTACAACACTCCCCGGTCTCCCCTACTGAGTTTACAAAAGTAAAGCGAGCGTGCTGATTCAGAAAGAAACAAAATCTTATAATAGCTGGATGACAGGTGGGTTTGCCTCAGAGAAACTGAAAACAGGGATGGTTCGCTGGGAAACATCTGTGTCAGTATGAGTAGTACAGAGCATACTTGAAGCTGCATGGCCATTTTTGTGTTTACTTTAATTTTAGACCACTGGATTTATATCAGATCTTAAATCTCGAACTGTCCCAAACCCTGCCAAAAGAGCTTTTTGTCAAACTGATTTCAAAATGTTGGACTATTCTGTTGTGCCCTGAAAGGAAGCATGTTTTCTAGCAACCGAGTTTCCACTGGACTGGCTGATAAGGAAGGATATTGTCCAACCTCAAATGTCCTTTAAGTGTAACAGGATCTCAAATCGAGAGGAATTTATGCTCCAGCGACTCTGTTAGGCATGGGGAAATATGATGCACCCAATGATAATGATAATGTCCTGATGTCCTGATGGTCTCTGGCATAGCATGTAATTACAATGTTCTGTGTGTGAGCTCAGACTAGGACCTGCACTGCATGTTATCCCAGTTTCTCTTTTAGTTTTAACTATCTAAAAAACTGTTAAAATCGTCAACACATGAGTTTGCATTAAAGTGCACATCAACACAACCAGATTCCCCCTAAATATTCCGAAATATTTCTTTAAACATACAGCTGGTGATGCAGCATCCATCAGCCTGCACACTTGTTAACTTGGCTAATGCCTGCATTAACATTAATGAGGTTTTACACACTTCTTTATGCAGCTTTTGTTTCTAGCGTGGTGTTACTGTCATCACCCTTTTCCACCATTTCAAGCCCATCCATCCCCACCCACCTCATGCTATTAGACCTATAATGGAAGTCTAGATTAATGGTTAATTTCCAGGAAACCCCTGTGTTCTGTCATAAAGTGCTTTCCATTAATTAGTGTCTCTGTTTCTCAGAATGGAGAGGGAGAGCAGAAGAGTGATTAATGAGCTAACTGGTGCAGCCAGCGGCTCGCCTATAGCTCCAGCGGTGAGCGTGAGAGTCGGACCCGCAAAGAGAGAGAAAGAAAATAAATATGTGGCCCTTGAAAAAAAGAGTGCATGGAAATTCATTGAAAGGGTAGCTGAGTGCAGTTTCAAAGGGATGGTGGAGCATTAGAGCTGAACTGTGAGTGAGAGGGCAGAGCGGGGCTTGATTACGCCCTCTCTGGTGCCAGAAGTCCAGCAGACGGGGATGGGTGTGTGCTCAAATGGGAGAACTGTTAACAGGGAAAGCAGTTCAGGCAGACTCTTGACTTCTTTCACTCTCTTAAGGTGTGAGGTTCCAGCAGAGAGTTGTATAAGAAGATTGATTTGACTTTTGCACATGACCTTTTTAAGTCGCATGCTAAATATAAAGCCACAGCCAGCAGTTGATTAGCGTAGCTTAGCATAAAGACATTAATTCAGGGAAACAGCTATCCTAGTATTGTCTCATAATTCTTTTTTTGAGTAAACACAACAGAAACTAGCTGTTTGATCCTGTCTTTATGCTAAGCTAAGCTAAGCTACTGCTAACTGTAACTTAATAGGAAAGCTTCTGCACATTTTCGGGTGGTTATACGCTTTCTTATATAATATGAGTGATACGATAACATTGATACTGGTCTCAAATCTGTTTGTAACATATGAAGCTACAGACAGCAGTTCGTTAGCTTAGCTTAGCATAAAGACTGAAGGCAAGGAAACAGTTTGTGGGTAAACAATCAAGAAAGAACTTTTTAATTAGTGCTCTTTGGAGGTGTTGGCATGCAGATTTAATTTTTACCTTGGGGCAGAGGCTAGCTGTTTCCCCCTGTTTACTGTCTTTATGCTAAGCTAAGCTAACCTTCTGCTAGCTGTGACTTAATATAAGGAAAGGTTCAATATTTTGGGATGATTATACACTTTCCTGCATAGATTTATATATGAAGATTGATACCAGCTAGCAATGTAGCTTAGCATAGACATTAGAATCAGGGTGGTTATGTCTCGTAATTTTTTTGTATAATTAAACAAATAAGATACAACTTGTTAATCAGTGAGCTTTTGTGATGTTGGCATGCAGATTTTTTTTTTTTTAAATTTTGGACAGAGCGAGGCTAGCCGATCTCCCCTCTCTAAGTTAGGCTAAGTTAACCTGCAGCTAGCTGTAACTTAATATGAGGAAAGGTTCGGCATTCTGGGATGATTATACACTTTCTTGCAGAGAAATATATGAGAAGACTGATACCAGTTTCATGTCTGTATGCTGAAAATAAAGCTACAGGTAGCAGTTAAATAGCATAGCTTAGCATGAAGACTAGAATCAGGCTGCTTAAAAAGGTCTCATAATTTGTTTTGTTGATATGCAGATTTTCTTTTTTAACCTTTGGACAGAGGCTAATTGTTTCTCCTGTTTACAGTCTTTATGCTAAGCTAAGCTACCCTGATTACTAAGCTATAGCTGTAGCTTAATATTTTAAGGAAAGGTTCAACACATTGTGGGATTGTGATACACTTTCTTGCAGAGATTAACAAGATTGATACTGGTCTCATATATGTAGGCTCAAAATAAAGCTACAGCTAGCAGTTGATTAGCTTAACTTAGCATAATGATGGGAAGCAGGGAGACAGCTATCCTGGGGGAGAGCAGCCATCTTGGATTATGAGTTTGGGGTTTGTTGAGGTTCCTCCAATTTTCTAAGTTGGAAATGTGACTTCGGGAGGTGTTCCAGTTGAAATTTCCAACTGGTACCTCGGAAATTCCGATTCCCTGGTCCAACTGGCATGCACCATTAGATGAGAAGATTAATACCACTCATATCTGTTTGTTGAATATAAAGCTTAGTTGGCTTAGCTCAACATTAAGACCAAAACTGTCCAACAGTAGCAATCTGCTGACCAGCACTTCTAAAGTGCACTTATTATGATGATATCTTGTTTGTTTAATATGCATAAAAATAAATCAAATTAATTGTTGCTGTTTTTTTTCTTTGAACAGAGCCAGGCAAGCTGTTTCCCTGTTTCTAGTCTTTGTTCTATGCTAAGCTAACTGCTGCTAGCTACAGCTTCATAATTAAAGGAATGGTTGGGAAATATGGTTATCACTTTCTTGAGAAATGAGAAAACCATTCTCATATCTTTTTTCATTAAATATGAAGCTACAGACAGCAGCCACTTAGTGTAGCATAAAGACTGGAGCCAGGTGAGCTACTTCCCTGTTTTCTGTCTTTATCCTAAGTTAAGCTGCCTGCAGCTTCATGTTCAACAGACACATTGAGAGTGGTATTGACCTTGTTATCTAACTCTCTGCAAGAGAGCAAATAATTATATTTCCCAAAATGTTGAACTACTCCTTTAAGTCAGGATTGGCTCCAAACAGATAAATATTTTAGCTGGCTGATGTTACTAACTCTTGGCAGTGTTTCTGTGCAGATTCCTACGGACCTCATATTAAGAGGGCAGCCTGGCGCGAGTCCAGAGGTCTGGCTAGACATTATCTCCAGCACCCCTGCATGTTTTCATAAGGGGGCCTCCTAGTCTCTCCAGTGCTGGCCTGTAAGTGGATGGGAGTGGGCAGCAGGAGTGTTTGTGCGTGCATGAATGTTTATGTATGCGTGTGTGTGTGTGGTGTGTGTGTGTGAGTGCAGAGTAAACTGCCGCCTTGGTGGGGCAACACACTGTCTGCCATGCCTCTGGTCCAGAGGAGAGCCATTAAGGGAGCGATGAAGCTGATGACATGTTGTTCCTGTGACAGGCTGCCTGGCCCCAGACTCCACTGCTGCTGCTGCTGCTGCTGCTGCTGCTGGAGCTGTGGGAGCCCACTGGTCTGCCACTGGACAGACACAGAGACGCGCGGACTGCGTTTATTTTGGGAGGTGGTTTGGTGCCGGACACCCTGTCTACTCTCCCACCAACCTTTACACACCACCACCCCTCCCCTTCCCACACTCGCAACACACACACACCTTATCACCAACACTCACGCAACCAGGACGCTTTTACATGGCGTCAATAGCAATTGTTTGACTGATTTAGATTTTATTAAAGGGTCATTTCACCCATAATATAGGGGAAAAAAATATATTTTCTTACTGGTGTTTATCTGTACTGATAGATTTAACTCCAGTCTAATATAATTAACCCTTTGCTATGCCTTGACCTGCTTAGTTACTGTTGCTATGTCTGTCAAGTTTTCCATTCTTGCACCTCACATATGCATTTTAACAGTGATACCTGTAGCAGATTCAACATCGAAATTGGCAGTAATTTTTGAAAAAGTAGGTCTTTGATCCAACTAAGACATAAACAAAAGCAGCCCTTCATTTCTAGATGACAGCTGTGGATTTTGAGGGCTAAAATGATGATTCTCACTATCAGATTTCATAATTGTAGCTAGCTAATGAAAGCTAATGCTAATGCTTAAAGTACTTGAGTCAGCTGAAGGTGCGTCTCCAGCTGACGTTTTAATGTTTCCATGTTTTTGGAAGGAGAACCCTGCAAAAGGGTCTTTAGTACTGTATGTAAAGCTGCTCAGCAGCTGTGTACATGACATAATGTTAATGCAAACAGACACACAAAAACAATAGACAAAATAAATTATTATTATAGAAGCGCAGCAGACCTTGAGACGGTCACCCATCAGGACCGGTCGGAGCACGATCGCTCCAGGAAGAGAGCCAGGATAAGAGCTAAGCTAACCCGGCCTAGACCTAAGATAATGAGTCAGAGAGAGATGCGCTCAGCCTACATCCTCCTCTTCAAACCCCCAGATAACAAATTTCCATTTCAAATAGTGGTGTTTGGCTGGAGGTTATGCTACTTCAAGTTGTAAGCTAGTTAGCCAGACATGCACGTTTGCCATTTAAGTAGAGCAGATAAAGAGGATAAAGTTGAATCCATTCTCTTGTGTTTTAGGTTCTTGAAACTCATTAGACACCGAGCGTTGCTCCTCTTGCAGAGAAATGCAAAGCTTGACAGGCCTGCGCAGCCAGTTTACAGTTGCTAAGCTATGATTGGACCGTTGTTGTTTGAAGGAGGGACTTAGCGAAAGGGTCAAGTGGAGGTGCTCAGAGCATTTGATAATCACATTTAAATATTTCAACAGCAACATCCCTTTCAAGAAATAATTAATATAATAATAATCCACAGAGCATGCTGTCAACAGTTTCTATAGGGACTATTCAGTAGCAACTAAGTAATTCCAATGAAAACTGTTCACAGTGACCGTATATACTGTCAATAATATAAAGATCTATATGACTTTTATCTGACACGTAGAGCTGGTGCAGGTAGACGAAAGGTTTAAGGTGCTGTCCATGAAAACTGAGTCCCTGGTTCAAATCTATCAGGGAAGTTTGATCCCATCTCTCTCCCCTCTCTAACAAAGGCATAAAATGTCCAAAAAACACTTAAAAATAGAAAAAAGAACATTTCTGATGATCTACTGAATACAGCTTACATTAAAGCCTGTTTAATAAAAGCTACACTTCTCATCTTCTTCTACTATATATCTTCTATTTCTGTTTGGGGAATCAATGCACACAGTCCAGTAATAATAAGGAGATGAACATGTAATTCAATGACGGTGTGGCTCCACAGACTATTGCTTTTTTGTCAAGTGTCCAATAACCAATTTCTCTCCGGCCAGCCAGTTTGCCCTCCTTAAATTTAAGTAATGCAGACCCGGTTCCCCGTATACAGTACGCACAGATTTTGTGGTTGTTTTGCCTCTTGTTGTAGTCCCTTTAGTTGTTCTGTGGTGTTTTGTGGTCATTTAGTGTTAGTTAGTTAGTTATAGATTTTTCTGTAGTTTTGTGGTGGACATTTTGTTTCTTTTTAGGGCTGTTTTGTGTCTCTTTCTAGTTGTTTTGAGTCTCTTTGTGGTCATTTTGTGTCTCTTTGTGGTTGTTTTGTGTCTCTTTGTAATTGTTGTGTGTGTCTCTTTGTGCTTGTTTTGTTTCTCTTTGTGGTTGCTTTGTGTCTCTATATTTCATTTAGTGTCTCTTTGTGGTTGTTTTATGTCTTTATGGCCATTTTATGTCTCTTTGTGATCATTTAGTGTCTCTTTGTGGCCAGTTAGTGTCTCTTTGTGGTTGTTTTGTCTCTTTGTGGTCATTTTTTGTCTCTTTGTGGTCACCTAGTCTCTCTTTGTGGTTGTATTGCTCCTTCCAGCACCTCTATGTGGTAATTTTGCGTCTTGTGGTCATTTCGTGTCAATCATTGGTCATTTTGTTGTTGGTTGCTTGTTGTAGTTGGTTTGTGTCTCTCTGAATGATACTTTGCAGGTGAATTTTAGGGCAGCTCCTAACCCTTTGGGCCCCTGGGCCTGTGACCGGTAGGCCCATTCAGTAATCCATCCATGTGCACACTGTGGGACCTATATTTGTCTTAATGCATGCAGGATGTGCCAGTGGACTGTGATGTGATAATTACCACCAGGTTGGACTTTGGTTTGAGCCTTTTTATGTGACTGTTGCTGTTGTTATTATTACATAGTTTTCCAGTTGAATTTATATCACATACTATATGTGTTATATCTAATCATGGGGCATTTGACAAAAAGTAGACCCCAGAGTTTGTTTAAAGAAGTTTCTTGTTCAAATTTTTCCAGATTTTACTGACTGTGTTTTCAAATGCCTTCTCTACATAAAGGAATTAGAAGTATTAATGAATGAGTATCACAAAGATGTATCCAGTCTTTGAGCCACACCTGAACTGGTAATAAACCTGCCATGTTTTCTATTTGACAACTTTCTCTATAACTGAGTGTTGAGTACATGGAATGCACAAACTGTATGTTACACCCACTTTGATTTATGTGCGTGACTCAGCTGAAGTAATAACCCTCATCTAAGTGTTTCTTTTCATTTTTTAAAATCAATAATAAGTTACAGAAAACAATGACATATAGAACACAACACCAGTGTTGTGTTGGATGACATCAGTGTTCCTGGACCTCTACCAAGTCTGTGATCCATTTGATAAAATATATATGTAATGCAGCATATATGTTTTATAGACCAATAAATCACATTTACTTGGTTTTGAGTCCCGGTGGTGTTTATGAGGCCACTGAAACGTTCAACTCTGGACAAAGTTCTTCCAAAACACTTTCTCTCTCTGCATCTCTATCTGATTGAGTTACACAGGGGAACACATTTTGAACAGGTGCCCAGTGAGCCCCTCTGCACACGCACGCACACACACTCACACACACACACACTGCTCTCCTCTTCTTCCTCGACTCTCTCTTTCTGTCATTGTAACTTGACTCCGCGTCTTCAGCCGGCCCTGTCGTCCCTCACATACTCCAGTAGAGTTTGGGCACACTGGTCCCAGTACAGCACACATAACTGGACATGTCGCTGACACGCGGGGTTAAATCTTCTGATATGAGGTGTGAACGGTCACCCACCAGGAACACTGTGCTAATCCTACAGTTGTAACATCCACTTGAACCAACGCTTGTAGAGTTGTTAAAATGCCAGTCTCGAGCGGTGGAGGGGGCGGTCACGTTGGCACAGAGACGGGCAGTGGGAGGACTGGCATGATGCCACTGGGGGATACCCTAACCCCCTGTTTACCCCCATCTACTCCCCAGGCTCTTTGCTGCTAATGTCCCTCTACTCAACTGTGTGTACACTTACTATTCTGGCAATTAAAGTTTGTAACTTAACCTCTATAGCTGCATTTTTATAGCTGCATTTAGCCAAAGTGCTTTTCAATTGGTCTCTCGTTCACCCGTTCACACACACACACACACAGATGGCACTGAGCTACTATGCACAAAGCTTGACCGATTTGGGGTTCGGTGTCTTGCCCAAGCCAAGTTCTGTGAGCAAGATGTGGTTCCCAAAACATTCTGGGAACATTAATTTTTGATTCTGGGAATGCTGATAAAACTTTCTTATATAATGTACCCTGGATATTAAAACAGCAAATTGCTCTGACATAAAAAAAAAAACAGTGTTACTGTTATATTTACAGAGTGTTTCCCCTAATTTTCCCTGGATGTTAAAAGTTTTTCCTACTTGAAAACAATGTTATCATTATGTTTCCAGAATGTTCTAGGGAGGTTTCTTGAATGTTCCAGGAAAATTACTGAAATGTTTCCACTTAATGTTCATTAAATGTTACAATGACAACTTTCTCTGACAGAAAAACCAACATTACTGATTAGGGCTAAATACCTTTAACATTAGAAGTGCCAGAATTACTGTAACTATGAGCAGTCATTTTGACCTTTGACCTCCAAACTCTATTATCTCTTTGTTATTTATCGTCTTAAAAACACAATTTTCTAAAATGTGTTTATACATTTATCAATATGCATGCCATTGCGTATAATAAACTGTAATGATTGTACATATTCTCAGCAATATTCTTCTGCAGGATAATAACCATCAGAGATCTGATTCAAATTTTATATCAGTCTAGGATTACTCAGTGTGAGAAACAGTTCAGTGTGTTTTATAAGATTATAATCATGTTATATTAACTTTAATAATAACAAATTTCCACCTAGAGCCATCACAGAAAATAATCATAGCCTACTGGAAAAGGCTGGAAACGAGTACAAAAATAAAACAAACAAACAAAAAAAGTGTAAACATTGCTATTTGTAATAAGTAAGGGTACTTTGTTTGAAAATTTGAGATCTTTAACACTAAAATTCGGTGATTTACAGGTGCTGAGACAGAAAGTGTTACAACCATCCCTGGTCTCCCCTACTTTATTTTTAATTGAGTCTAATTAATTGATTATTTGTATTCTAATGTTGGGATAGTGGAAATCAAGACCACCTGTGAAGTTTTATTGACAGAGACAATGAAAGTTGCCAAGCAAACAAGATGCATCTTCAACTGTGCAAAACCTAACGACATCACAGGAGCACTTTCTATGACCGCCAACGGACAAAATTGGTAAAAATGATCAGAAGAAGAACCTTCAAAAAAACAGGTATCAAATGAAATACTCCATTGGTAATTGGTAATTGGTTAATGGCACTGGTATTGGTACTGGTATTGTAATTTTAAAACAATACCCAGCCCCATTATTGATACATTATTAAAACATTCTTGACAGCTTAGCTGAACTTTCCAGGAAGGTTGCTTATACGTACAATTACCACTGACATTCTCTAGATGTTAAAACAAGTCTCTCTGACGTAAAACCAACATTACTGCAACATTCTTGTAATGTAGCTGAATGTTACAGGAATATTACTTGGTTTTCCCCTCGCGGTCCCTGGAAGATATAATCTTAAGTTTGACTTGCGTAGAAAAACAACATTTTGGTAACGTTGAATTCATGTTGCTACTCTGGTTTCTGGTCTGTTTATCAAAAATAATAGTGTTTTGCAAGCCTGTTTGGGTGAGGCACATTATTTGTGCATGACAAAATAATCAAATCAAATCAAATCAAATCAAGTCAAATCAAATCAAATCAAACCCAGAGTGTTCTGCAAAGGTTTACTTTACCTGAATGTTGAAAGGAGATTTTCTTTTTTTTCCAGCATTTAAGTAACGTTGTGGTAACTTGTGGTAACAACAACAGGTTTTTCTTCTGTAAAGCTCATGTAAAGGTTACAGTCCCAGAACATTCTGTGAAGGTTAGTTAAACGTTTGAGGAAAGTCAGTTTAATGTTAAAATTAACAAAACTAACGGTGTGGTTAGAACATTTTGGGAATGTTAAGTTGAACAAAATGTGGCACATGGTACATGGCACTAGTGTGCTTTATTTTATATTATCACACTTATAGAAAAGGTCTTCAGATCCCTTACTATGTGTCTATAGTAACACTGTAATATATGAATGCAAATTTAGTGGCCTTGCACAATTCTCATATTTAGTCCTTCACAACTGTACACGCATGAGTGACTGTACAGCATTTAGCTACTTCACACTTATGGTCAATGAATACTAGCTCAAAATGCAAAAAAAAAATATATAAATAAAAAAACATAGGAGCACAAAATTCTGTTAACATTCGAAATTCAGTTGAAAGTGTAAATGCAAATATAAAGTTAAACATTTAGTATAATTGCATTACAAGATGTATAACAAGAAATGGTTCTTGTTATAACAATAAGTTATCATGTTATAACAAAAAAATTTCATGCTTTTTTGTTAAAACAAGAAAAAAAACCCTGTTATAATCTTATAAGTTTGCATGTTGTAATAACATGATAACATAGCTATAATACTAAAGTATGTTGTACAAGTATCCAGTACTTATACAGTTTTGAGATACTTGAAATATTTCCTACTTTATAGTTCGACTCCTCTACTTCTACTCTTTCCTTCATCTCAGAAGGAAAATACTTTATTTTACATTATTTTACAGCTACACAGTATACTAATATTAGTATATACTAAAACAGTTAAAATTATTGAAGTCAGATTACAGACTACTGTGCATTACTGCTGCAGGTTAAACTATTCAGCAGCATATAAAGAGGTTAAAGAATCAAGAATCTCCAGCATGAACGAGCAGAGAGCAGGCGTGGGTGGAGATATTCACCTGTCAGTGCACAGGGGAGGAGTTTAGAAAAGGCCAGGTTATAAAATAGCTTTGAGTGTTGCGTTCAAATCCTTTTATCTGAGACACGCCGCCACATTTATGATGTATTATTGGAGCTGTGTGATAAAGCTGAAACCTGAACCTGATGAAGGCTTGAGAGATTCCTCCTTAACCTTAGTGGATGCTCTGATAATGTAAGCTAACTCATGTACTTTTTTGTTTATTATTTTTGGTAATGGTGTGCATGGCAATATACTGCTTTAAGTTTGTTTTGTACAGAAAAAAATCATCCAGCCATCCCTTCATCCTTTCATCCATTCCTCCATGCATTCAGCTAACCACTCCCTCACTCAATAAATGGTTAAATGGCTTTTGCATTCTTGTCTTTCAATGTGCACGCCAGCTAAAGACACTATGGTTCAGTCTTTATACTATTTAATCAGGCAATAATGACCTAATTTACATCACATGTCAAGCACAGAATATACAGTCTTTTTACAGCCCTGCTTTAACAGCTACACCACTAAAAGGCTGCAGGTTAATATAATCAAATAATATCAAATAATACTGTAAAAAAAAAAGTTCTAACTTAAAAAAGTTAGTGTCCAGTCTGCCTTAAATTTTTTAGTTGACTGAATTTTGAAAAGACAAGCTGTAGTGATGTTGTAATGATTTACAACACGTAACGTTTTGTAGTGAGAAAACTCGATATTTATTCAGTTGCACTTAAGAAAACATGTTCCATAAGCTCAAGGTATTAACAGTACAAATTAACTAATTTACTCTTACATTTTCTCAGTTTGAAAAGTCAATTCTTCTTTTTACACAAAGAAGTTAAGCTTCTGGTACAAAAACAATACGTGAAACAGCTCCTGGTGAATTAATTATGGGTGTAGGGACGGAATTCAGTACTAACCTTCATCGTGGTTCACAGTGTTTTCATTTCACAGCAAGTTTTCATCCTTCAGGAGAGTTTTTAACTCTCAAACAATGCATTCTGGGAAGTCTGTTAACATGCTGATCATGTTTCATGAAGTCTTTCGGCTTGAAATGATGAGTTGAATGAATGTACTGTACAGAGTTCAGTCAACTCATTAAATTAGGTTTCTAAAGAAATACGATCAGCATAGGAGCAGACTTCCCAGCATGCACTGTTAAAACCTAAGCTTTGAACACTGAACATACTTTCTCAAGTGCAACTGAAATAATATCAGACTTTATTTCAGTAGAAAAGTTCATTTGTTTCGAATCAGTACAAAATTCTCAACTTGTCTTTTCAAATTCAGCCAATTTAAAAATTTAGGTCAACCCAAGACTAACTATTTCAAGTTAAAACAATTTATTTTTACAGTGTATATATACATATATAAATGTATTTATTGTTATATATGTATATATACACACATATATAAATAGTTGTAAACAAATAACAAGTATACAGTGTAGTAAATAAGTTTAAAAAGTAAAAAAACAAGACTTTCAGTCAAAATACAAGTGAGAACCGCATAAATGCTACAAGATTTTTTACAGTATTTTATTTCTCATCAGCATATTTGTTCTGTATATGCCAAATAACTCTGTCACTTTTATATCCTATAGAGTGGTTCCATAACTCCACTTAAAAAGTACGGTATTAACCTTATTTGACTGTATAATTATATATAAAATAACAGTATGATACACCCAGAACAATTAATTAATCTTTAGAATTATATTATTATCATTAGTGGCCCTTATTGAATTTAGGGGGATTTATTTGTTTTCTTTCTTGTACTGCACACGCTCTTTACAGGCCCGACGGCTTTTATTATTTCAATGTATCTATTATCATCTATCTATGGAGCAGAGATCAATGTGTTGTTTTCATTGTGATCACCACCACGCTGCAGGACGTTTCCAGAGTGAGCAGAGCAGAGCAGAGCAGGATGTTGCGTCTTTAAGAGTTAAGAAACTTGAAACCGTGTTTGCGCAACAATCAGTGCGGCTCCCAGCAGCCGCCAAAGTGTCTAGACTGGCACATGATGGCGGGAATCAACCAATGGCTCCAGAGCTTTCCTCTGGGGCCCCGAGAGAGAGAGACACAGAGACACACAGAGGGAGAGAGAGAGAGAGAGAGCGAGAGAGGGGGAGAGCGAGAGAGAGAGTCAATGTAGACAGAATCACACGGGAGGCTCAGTCATCCTGGTTTCAAAATAAAAGCATTAAAGTTTAAGAAAAATTAAAAAGTTACTTTTTTCAGGACGACTTTTTAGAAAATAGAAGTTTCCCAGAAAAGAAAACTTTGCAACTTTGAATTTTGGCACTAAATGATTGCTAGCTTAATCAACTGAGTCGACAGGTCGGTAGAACAATATTTAAAAGAGGAAACAAGCATAAGTGAATGGTGATTAATTTACTTACGTACCATTAAATGTCTAAAACGTAGACATAGCTATTTAATATTCTGGCTGTGTGCTTACTTATCACATGTTCCAATGTTCAAACACAGAGAAATGTTTCCTGCTAGCCATTGCTAGGGATAAGGCATAAAGTGGGGAAGGAAGTCAGCGCACATGATTAAACATAACTAGAATAAAACTTAAATACTACCTCATCTATGAACATAATTTCTGCGAGTCAGAAGCTATGGTTGTTTAAAAGTGATGACAACAACTCCCATGATCCCAAACTGCTTTACAACACCATCAAACTAAGTCTTTTGTTATTGTTTTATTGTGAAAGACCCCCAACAGCAGAATTTATGTGCATTTATTCTTTCCAGCAAAAACTTGTTCTGTTTATTAGGGCTGTCACAGTGTCTGATTTTCACTGTACAATTAGCATGGCCAAAGAATTCCCAATTGTGGTTATCACAATATCTTTGGCAAATGAATTAAACTCAGAATACAAATACAGGGAGGTGTAAAAGAGTCTGTAACCATGACAAGGAAAAGGAAAAGAAGTTATTTTAGAGCATACAGTATAATTAAGAGGTGCTGGATTGTTTACATGTCATTATCTTACGTGTAATATTAAAATGATATAAATATTTAATTTTTAAAATATCACGGTTAACATCAATATTGCATCATATATCGCAACACCCCTAATCCTTATGAACAGGCTACTTCTTTTACTATGCAACCTTTCACTGTTTTCTATATTTAATTGTTCTTTATTATGTCTTTTTTAAAATTGTATTATTATATATTTTATTTCATAAACAAACATTTTATTTTATATATTTTATCTTATGATTCTTGTTCTGTTATTTGTGCTGTTTAACTTACTTTTTTTTAAAATGGGGCTTCCCAGCAAGATGACAATAAACATTTTGAATCTTGAATCTAGTAACATAAAACACAGGTAGCTATTTCCAAAACACTGTCCAAAAATTACTGGGAAATTATAGATATCTAAAATGAAGCCTTTTATGTTTTTTTCAAGACTTCGTCCCAGATAGCTTCACTTCACTTGTGCATTTTGCAGTTTCATATGTAGAAAACTTTAAACATCTACTACAGAAAAAAAGATTTACCCCCCATCTTAAAAGTACTTTTTAGTTTCATTTTTGTAACATTTTTTTTAACAGACAGTCACAGTGTGTGTTCACATTCGTGTTTTTATTTTGAAAATCACCGATCAGCATGGGTTTCCGCTGTCTGTCTTGACTCTGGTGTGTGTGCAGGAGCGTGTGTGCGTGTGCCTGTGAGTGTTTGTGTGTGTACGCGTGTGTGTGTGTGTGTGTGTGTGTGCGACTTGCAGGGGAGTGGAGAGTGGAGTAATTCCAGCTCTCTTTAAAACAACTTCTCAGCACGGAATCCGTCCCGGAGTTTGGCACCGGAGTCCCCGATCCATCCCTGCTTGATCCCGGGACTCTGCAGCGGGATTACTGCCTCCAGAACCCATCGGGATCTCAGTGTGTGAGGATTTATTTCGGGGAGTTTACGGAGCTGCAGGAGAAACTCTGAGAAAACTTTTGGATGTATGTTCCTGATGCTCTTTCTGTTGATGTAAACTGATCCTGCTCCTGGAGGGTCTAACTATGGTTTGTGGATCGTGTGCGGGATCTCCAGAGTGTTGGGGGGCTGAAGGCTTTGTGAGAGGGCTGGCAAAAGTTGTGGCTTAATTGAGTTGGCGACAGCAGGTCACTGAGCACTTCTGCAGACGTTCAGTGATGTTTAACGCAGCGCATGGTTGAATATTTCTTTCTAATGCTGCGGGAGAGACAGAAAACCGTGACCACCGGCTGCGCATGTTGCGCGCACCGTGCACAAACCTCCAGCCCTGCGCGACGAGTGTAAATCGATGTGGCATCTCCCGGGACCCGGACGGGACCGACAGGACACATCCAAAACTGTCTAGGTTGTCGTATGTTCAAGTCGAAACGCTCAGGTCTTGTACGGCGACTCTGGAGAAGCCGTCTGGTCACCGAGAGCGACGGGCGGGATGGAAGCAGGCGAGGTGAGGGGGGACGCTGTGGCAGACACTCAGGAAAGCTCCACAAACACGAGCAGCGGTCGGTGACACACGCTGACCCGGCTGCGGGACTCACGGGGGAGGCTGGTGAGGTGACGGAGAGCGCGGAGAGGGAGGAAGAGGAGCAGCCGGACGATGACCGGGGTGCCATGTGCGTCCCGGAGCACAGAGGCTCCCGGCGGGGACAGGACGGCGACAGCAGGACGGTGACGTGTTGTTTGTTCGGGGAATGGGATCTCAGACCTCGGAGCCCTTATTGGGCCCCGAGAAAAGACGGAGGGGGGCCTTGTCAGTGCGCACCGAGGCACGGAGGGCTGGAGGAGGAACTGGCGAGCACCGCTCACGCTTTTCTGAAGAGACTCAGGGAGAGATCTCTGGACGCCTTAGTGAAGGCTGTGGAGACCAAAGGAGGGATCTCCAGCGAGTGCGTCCTTGTGCCGAGCACCGAGCTGCGACTCGGAGCTCATCATCACATCTCTGCACAGTCTCTGCTGTGTAGGATGTACCGCTGGAGCGACCTGCCGCTGACAGCACGCCTCAAAACGCTGAGCCACTGCCAGAGCTTCGGCGCAGTGGACAGCGCAAAGGTGTGCTGCAACCCCTATCACTACAGCCGCCTGTGTGGGCCAGGTAAGGACAGCAACACCGGACGGGCGGGGGTGGGGGGGGGTCAGATCTAGGACCTATCTAGACCTTTACCCTCAAATAAGGCCTTTTAACTGTCATTCTCTCGTATAATCAATATTAAACACCAGTGAAATGAAACCACAACACAACTTCATGGGGGCCTCTGGGGGCCCCCCGCCAGAAAAAGACTGGGTGACATGGCTTACAGATTCAGGGTTTCTGCACGTCCTTAAGTCTAAAATGCCACAATCTGAATCTTAGGGCATAATATGTCTTAAAATGTCTTAAATACGGTTTTGACAGGTCTTAAAATTTGAATGATGAAGCTAACATTACTTTCATAAAGTTGCATTAACTTTTTATGAATGTTTTGAGGGAAAACTTTTGATCACACTGTAACAACTACACAAACAAACCCAACACTGACCCAGTAACCATTAATGCAAACTATGCTTGTACCTTTTTGCCTGTGTGGACGTGAATACGTTTTACATTGCCTTCATAATGGTCTTAATATGGCCTTTAAAAGTCTTAAATTCAACTTACTAAAACCTGAAGAAACCCTGAAATAATAACTTTAGGCTATATTTTTAGGCTATACCACGATTCTTGATATATTTCGATATGCACATTTTCTTTCTAACAGTGGTAGAGGCCAGATATTTTTGACCAGCTGCCTTGATATTGATACTGTGACAATATTGTAGAATGAAATATTAACAAATTAACATTTTTGATCAATAATCATAAGAAATATGGATGTAATGACTAAGAAGGTAAAGGGAAATAATAGAACAGCTAGAACAGTCAGGTAAGTACAGAAAATTACTTTACTGTAAAAGACAACACTTATACCATATCACGATATTATTCAAAATCTAGTCTCATATCATGATATCCATATGATATTTTCCCCTTGATTACTCCAGAACCACATCCACAGTCTGATGGAGGGCCCTACAGAGACTAAAATTCATAACAGTACTTTTTTTTTTTTTGTTTGCATCATGTAGATTGATGGACCATCTCCCTGCAGTATGAAAGAGCATGAAATGATTGAGAATTTCTAATAAACCAGTGTCATTAGCCTGAGGCCTGCAGCTAAAGAAGAAAGTTGCTGTTGTTGATTAAAGTGTCAAACAACGTCACAAAACACCCATTATACATTCCTATTTCTTTTCCTTCAATTATAACCGAATTCATGTTACAATTAAGGGATTTAAAGCTCAAAATGCACCACTGAGCCCCCCCTGAGAAACAGGTCCTAAATGTCACTGACACTCCTGTTTCACTGCCTGCTCTTCAGTTTTATAATATTTTCATAACTCGGCTTTTACTTTGATTTCCTCTCCACATTCCAAACACATTACACACACACACACATACACACTTATTATTTGAATTTGCGCAAAACTTTGCTGCTTCCCCACATCATCCAACTGAAGGTCGCTCTCAAGTTGCACTCAGGCTCTTTTTTCTCTGACAAGGAGGTCCTCCTCTTGTTATTTAGGTGAAGGAGTGCCGATAATATACAGTTTGCATAGTGCTGGCGCCAGACTGACTCGCTGGGTATCTGACTGACTGAGGACTCCGGCAATTACTGGCTCTGCTCTTAAAGGGGCCGCAGCCACAAAGCCAGGCATGTCCACAGTGGACTGGAGGGACTGTCCCACAGCAGCAGCAGCAGCAGCAGCAGCAGGAGCATCGCTTAGTTCACACTGCTGCTTTGACACTGAAGTCATCCTGACAGCCTCTTAGAATGAAAATGTCTCAAGTGAAGCTTAATAAAGATGTGAGACAAACATGGAGGATGAGAAAACACTTGTGAGAATCTAAAAAAAAAGAGGAAAGACAGTGTTTTTGATGAAATACTTGGAGTTATGATGCTGAAAAGTTCAAAGCAAAGACTAGATCTACATTTATGCTGTTCCTAAGGTTTTCAAACTGGGGTCTGGGGACCAACAGGGGTCCTTGAGCGGGTTGCATGTGGTCCCCTGAGAAAGGTGGAATAGAATATTTGAACGTTTATCACATTTTTTTTGGTAGTTTGAACGAGAGCCAGACTGATATTGATTATTGGCCTGACACTGGCCTTGCACAGGTATGTCGGTCAATATTGGTATCAGTGCATGCTGTCCGATCCAATTTATTTTTACTGAACATAATGCTGATTATTTTTATCGATTTATTTATTTTTATTTTCTTACTTTTTTTAGTTTTATAGGCAGCACTTTGTTGTTTTGTGTTTTTTTATTTATAGTTGTTTATAATAGTTAAAAATACTAGCCAAAGTTTAATGTTTCAGTGTGTGATGTCATTTCAGATTTCATATATATATAACACACACACGTTATATATTACATAATATATATATATATATATATATAAAATACAACATATATGTAATAGATATATTATATTTATATTATATACATACATACATATATATATATATATATATATATATATATATATATATGTATATATATATATAAAGAATATCAACCGATATATTAATAGCATTTTTTTTTTTCATCATCAGTAGTATCGGCATTGGCAACAAAAATTCAGTATCGGTTGGGCCTTAGTCAGAACAAGATAAGAAATCGTCTTGGCCGTTTTGACTGATTGTAATTCATAGTCATAGTTTGATCATGTATTGACTGTGAAGACTTTATTATCTCTAAACCTAAAATCATTTAAAAAAAAATACTCAGAGGGGATTTCGTAAGACAAAATCCTCTCACTTGGGGTCAAGGTCTAACGTGCATCGACTGTGGGGGTCCTTGATATGAAAAAGTTTGAAACCCCTGTTCTAAGGTATAAGTGAAGATGATCTGTTGGTGTTTGCTACAAACCTAAATTATAAACATGTTGCCACTTGATAAACTGTGTAGAAAGTCTTACGTGAAGCCTAATTTATCCAAGAGACAGAGATATATTCAGGTACACAGTCTCTACACTTTCCATTAGCTACAGCTTTGTTTAAAAGGTCTACCTGAAGAGGGAATGCCTTGTTTGTCATATGATTTAGGTGAGAAGTCCATTTAACATTCTTTTTGTTCATTATATGATGATTTAAGGGCTACAGTTTTTAGTGAAAATGTAATTGAGCTCCTCCTGAGGGACGAGTGTAAGAAACTTGAGCTGCGTTTTTTGGAGGGAAACCCTTTTTTTGTGGCAGATTTTATTTGCAGAGTTTCTGACGGAAGACAAAGTTATTTAGGTAGCACATCGCTTTACAGCTCGGTAATAACAGGGTAAGAGTGAAGTTTGATGCTAAAGAGGTAATCAATAAATAACACTGTGTGCTAAGTTTGGCATTTTGCAGCCCCAAGTCACAACATTAAACTTATCATTTGTACAGCATCACCTTGAAACAAAAGGGAGCAGATCATCTAATTTATACCAAAAAAATTCTGCACTGTTACTAATTAGTTTTTATGGTTGTTATCTTTAACTGTTGCATAAATGTCAGTCTAATATTGCCAAGATATATCCTGTTACCTCTTTACTATCAAGATGATGATTAGTTCCGTAGTTTCTTTTTCCTAGTTGATCATTTAGGTTTAGAACCAGACTTAACCTTCATTTTTGTTGTACTTCCAGAATCACCTCCTCCCCCGTACTCTCTGTCCCATTCAGATGAACACAAGCCACTGGGTGAGTTTGGAAAAATGTCGACCCACTGCAAATCAGCAAATGACACAGAGGGTGGCATCACCATCATATTTTTAGACTGGAAACACAGATTATCTTTGAAAAGCTGCACAGAATTACCTGCTCTCAGCTTCCCTGTTGATGACAATGACATCTAGAGTTTATAATAAGGAGGCTCTGTTTGTGCAAACAGTTTAAGGGACTGTATTAGGGCTGAAATAGCCTTTAGTATTTTTCCTACTAACAGCCCCAAAACCTAAAATATTTCTATTTATATAAAGCTAAAAATAAACAGTAAAACCTCACATTCAAAGGGACAGTTCAGATTATTTGATGCATGGGTTTATGAGGTATTTGTCAATAGTCAGTATATTACCTATAGCTGACAGTGGTCGACACACCCCAAGTTTGGAGAAGCAGAGAGGAGAAGCAGCTGAGCAACATACTGCTGTGGACAGGGTCAGCAACAAAACATTTATTAGCCAGCTTAAATCAACTCAGTTTAAGTAAACTTACACATTTAGACTATTTTCACTGCTTTACTTTGCTGTTAGACAGCCTTTTTGGACAGGAAACTGCCGTTACATAAGTCAAATATCGCTCTCTCCAAACCAACCAAACTCAACTGCCAAAATCAATAAAATAACCTCACAGAACGCTGGAGTTGCGATCAGTTCATTTGTTTCTGCTATTGTATGACTTGAACTATGCTTTCAAAACACCAAAGTCACAATAACGTAAGCAAACTAACTGATCGAGGCAGTGGTAGACCACCAGCTCCTGTGTTCTGCGAGGTGCAGTGACTGATTTCGCCCACTGAGTTTGGTTGTTTTGGAGAAAGTGTTATTTAATGGAGGTTTTCGGGGGAAAAGACTGTCTGATGGCAAGGTAAAGTGGTGAAAATATTCTAAATCTAGCATACACTTAAACTGATATTGATCTTTTAGGTTGACCTTTTTTTGAAGTAGATAAAATATCCTTTCTTGCTGACCCTGTCCACAGCAACTCATAGCTTAGCTTCCATGCTGTTGCTCCTCTCTGCTTGGAGGCATGCCGCCCCCCATCTACTGGAGATAATACTCCACTTTTGCCAACCATACTTGCCCCCCATGGACAAAAGTGGTGGTAATAACCACCTCTCCTCCTTCTCCATTTTAACTCAATACTCCCTGTAACTTTGCCAGGAAAAATGTAAACACAGGTTCATCTGAATTCAAGGAGAATCTAACCCGGTCGCAGCCATGGCATTAAGAATAACTAGACAGAAATACCTGATCACGCGGATGGTCTTATCAACTTACATACGTCATACAGAGGCATCAGTATTAATTTGAGACTGTGTTATAACCAGTTAAACATTCCTTGTAGCGGCTTAATCAATTAATCAATTGCCGAAGTTGTTGTTCGGTGTTAATCTCGATCTAACTCCTCTTCTTGTGTTCTTTCTACATTTAGACTCAAGTCTGTCTTACACTGAAACTGTGCCCCCCCTCCTCTCCAGTCCGCCTCACATTACGCCAAGAGACTACACAGGTGAGTAACTTGCATCACTCCTGCAGACACACACGAACGCTGTGACCATTGCAGATGTTTGTTTCAGCAGGGTATCATGTTGGAAGGAATTTCCCCCACAAATAAGTCTGGAAGCTCAAATGGAAAAAGTTTTGGAGTACATGCACACACTCATGCATGTATCATCTCTGCATGTTTACATTGAAGGGTAAATTACATTTGCTGGTGTTGTTATGTTGTGCTTTCCTTCCTCTTTTCAAAGGCTGTTAAGACAAACCAAAACTCCACAGCATAAAGGTTCTATTGTCAGAGAGGCATGGAGGGCTCAGTGGGGGTCTGGGGTCTCTCACTATCTAGATGCCACAGCAGTGTAGCCTTTCTGTCTGTCTCTCCCTACGCCTTCTCCACAGCAAAATATTTCACTGGGATGAAGCTGCAATAAGATCCCCGTGCATACTCCCAATCCCCTCTGCCTCTCCAGCCACCCATCCCCCTCTTTCCCTCTTTCTTCCCTCAAATCCCTCCATTCCTCTCGGCAATTGAGCAGTGGAAAGAGGCTGGCATTTTGGGGGCGGGGGAGTCGAGCGAGCGGCTCTGATGAGGCGGAGGTGTAGAGTTTTCTGTGCGTGTGTGTGTGTGTATATGTGGAAGAGGGGAGGGAGGGGAGGCAGGCTGAGGGCTGCATTTGGACAGGAAACAGCCCCCTCTAGATGATGAAACTGGAGCTTTATTTGTTTACGTGCTGGGGTCGGGTGGAGAGGTCCTGGTAGCGTTAGAAGAAACCCACAAACCCACTCGATCAAGCCTCCCCGGGCTCACTTGTGGACGGTGTTGAAAGGTGAATGGGCACCTCTGAAGTCTGTGTAGTGTAGTCACGCAGCGTGGACCTGTCTGAAGAGTCAGCAGTGCCTCAGTTAGACTTTATTTGGGTTTGTTTGTCCGTTGAGCCTTTTTGTTAAAGTTCGGGTTTAAAGTTGAAGTCATTTGTTGAGTTGTTATGTATGTGTTTCCCAATGTTGAGGGGCAGGGCTGCAGCCAGAGTTTCAGAAATACTGAGGTCATGAGTCCTCCCAGAGCACACTTCGCCACTCTCAGAGGCTTTTGACCAGAAATAAGATGCTTTAATTACTTGGATTAAACTTTCTGGGCATTTAATTTCCCAACATGAAGGTCTAAATGTTGTTTCAAAGCCATTCCACACAGTCAGGGATAAAAATTCTGTGGGATAAATGCTAAAACCTCTATTTATTTTTAATTAGGGCTGCACAGTTCATCAAAGTATTATCCATATTGCAATATGGATGCAATATCCAATCTGCACAAGCTACAGTTTTTTCATAAGGGAAAAATGTGTGACAAAACGGCATTATAATGAAGTACTGTAGTGCTGCAGAGATGCCCTTGTCCTGCAAATCTTGTTCTCCTGATGTAAGAAAAGTTTGTTTGGTACAGACCCCAACAACTGTCACATCATCATTATTTTCATAGTTTTTCACTGAAAATGAAAATTAGGATGCAAAAATAATCATTCACACTCATTCAGATCATAATATGTGTTGAAATAATCACAATATGATTTTTGAAAACTATACTGGTAGCCTTTTTTAAATTATTTTTTGTTTACCTTAAAGTCTATAAGACTTTAATACATTAGCCATGTTTCCACCCAAAGTACCCTGAACTTTTAGTCCCAGGAACTACTTTTGAAGGAACTACAAGGTTTCTTCAGCCCGTTGATGTCTGCGTTTCCACCACGGTCTACAAACCTGTAAGCAAATGAGTCTGCTGACATATGAAAAAGTGACGTCATTTTTGCGCGTGACTATACAACAACAACAACAACTACATAAAGCGATGGACAGACATCACTATTTGTTGTCAATGAAATTCAGCCTCCGCATAAACGCTCATTAAGCCAGGACTTCGTTGTCAGTCCACCTGTCGTATTTCTTCTCCTGTAATCTATGCTGATGTGTAGAACCACAATGAACAAAAATAAAACTGTCAGAAACGTTCAGCACTGCAAGCCCCATCCCAGAGTTCCTACACTTTTAGTACTGTCCTCCGAACAGAGACATTTTGGTGGGTAAAATAGTGTTCTTGGGACTTAATTTAAACGCTAGTACCTGCGATGGAAAGGCAATGAGCTCCTCCAAAGGTTCCTAGTCTCAAGGAAAAAACAGCTATGAAGTCTAAAATCAGGATATAAGATACTCACACAACACAAACTCACAAAAAAATGCACACATCGTGATCTCATCAGTCCACCAGTGTTGTAAACACGGTACAAACTTTCTCGGTGACCACACGTTGTGACCCAAATCATGTATTTATATCTACTACTCGCAGCGAAACAGAAACTGTACCCAAGACATTTTGGCAGTGCACCATTTCTCTTGCATCAGCTGTTGCATCCCTAAAAACTTGGTATTTCACCTGGGGACCGGTGCCTTACGCCTTGCATCATACAGATTGTTGCGTGCATGATGCGTTTCTTGTGCGCTTGCCTTGCGTTGTCTCATAACTTTTTGGATAAGCTAGCAAAACCATAACTTGAAAAGTTGCTTATTAATCTAATCTTTGCCTTAAACCCAACATTAAACATATAAGAGACCTCCTTATTTATATGTCTCTATCATAAAATCTGTTCAGATATATACAAACTATATTCTACATGCCTACATGCTTTTTTTTTTTTTCCCTACTGCACCAAATGTAGCAAACTGGGACAACAAAACTATAGTTTACCATTTTGTCTGTCATTCCACCCCGTGTGTCCACAGTGGTAGCTATGTAGCTCTGTTTAGAGGTTTGTTTGTTTTTTTGTCAGTCAGAGGCTTCAGATAAATAGTTTTTAACACAAATAATCACACTATTTAATTCTTTGCTTGTATTCCCCATTACAAACTTTTGAGTTTATAGAAAATTGCCCAATTTCTAAAGTGCCTTTAAGTTGATTTACATTGACAAAACAGGGCCGCAAAGTGTTGTTATTGGAAGCTGTGTTGAAAAATCACCCAAAGTCTGTTCAGTCAAGGTCACAAGTTGATTAAGACTCGAGTTTTAGGTTGTGATTTCGAGCATTGGCCACCCTGAGTTGTGTCAGAGGGAAACTCCTATTGTCTGCTTGCTGAAATGAGTGGAAATAGAGCAATTTTCTTACAAGATGTGTTGTGCGGAGTGTTTGGGTGAGTCTGCGTGTCTGTGTGTGTGTGTGTGTGTTTGTGTGTGGTCTCTGATCCCCTGCCCCCCACACCAGAACGCTGGAGCCAAGAACTGGAGCTCAGGCCAACAGTGTGAGTAGGAGAGAGACACAACTAAACAGAAGCAGCCAAGAAATCTGCATGTAGCTTTTGTCTTTAACTTTTCACAGGTCATAACACTCCTCCTTTGAGGTATAATAACAGGAAATAAGCTGAACATGAAGCTTGTATCAAAGAACTGTCTGCAGCTTAATGAAACCCCTTGATGTTGGTTAGACCTTTAAAGAGTGTAAATTAATCTTTTTTTGTGCAGGTGATCCTCTGGCACATCATCTAAAGCCTGTGATGTTTTCTTTAGGACAAAAACAAGCATTGAACATGTGCTGCAGCACTTCAGCATCTTTTTTATTCCTTTTAAACCAGCTATGTACCCGAGCTTTAAGGGGAAAAAAGGCTGCAGCAGCAGCAGGGTGTGGTCTCTATACATACCTTTGCCCCGGCCTCTTTTATCATTCGATCAGTTAACGTTCCCTTTAAACCACAGCAAACAGCCCTGCTTTGAAAAAGGGAAATGTCTACTGGACTGTTTAGTAGGCTCATATCTGCTGGGACCATCCCTCTGTGACTCCAACAAAACGTGTCATTCAGCTGCTTATTGTCAGTGTGTGTGCGTGCGTGCATGTGTGTGTGTGTGTGTGTGTTTGTCAGCGTGTGTGTCAGTGTGTGACAGGGAGACAGCGAGGGAGGAATTTCTGTCTGACTCAGTGATAAGATCGTCTCAGAGTACTCACATAGGGGTTCTATCAGGACAAAAGCACACACACATGCACACACACACGCTCAGCAATCACGCGATCTGCTGGACGGGAGGCAAAGTTCTGCTTTCTTTTCTTCATAATAGATCTATAGGCCCAAAGTAAAAGTTACACGTCTACTTTTGCTGTATTATGTTTGAAAAATCTTGTGTTGCCTTTTTCCATAGGCTTAGATACACATTATTTGGACTATTTTCTACTGTTTTCTACTATCTGCATAATATTTGTTTCCTGTGATGATACACAAATGGACTAAAACTTGGAATTAATTTGGTGCTAACAGTCATGAGCATGATGAATTAATTATGTGACATTTTATTTGGTCAAACAAACAGATCAAATTATGCACTAGAAAAAAAACTTATTCCATGACAGACTACCTCAAAAGTTACCTCTAAAATACTGCGTTTCAAGTACTGGAGGGTATCTTAGGTGGCCATGCACCAAAGCATATTATAATTTATTTAGTTTCTTATTTTTTAACATTTAATTTTCAGAGGTTGATGTTCTGTGTTGTCATGGTTCTTTGTAAATTCTGTCTTCAGAGATGCAAGGCTGCCTCAGCTGTACTTTGACATTAAAACTTACATAAAATGTCACCACAGCATCGTTCCAGACATCTGAATCAGTGCCCACATCTCGTTATTCTGTAAGTGAACTTGCAGAATTATTTGAGGAGCAATAAGTTAACTGCTCCCAGCAATCGCTGCTGTAACGTCAGCTGGAAAAATGTGTCGCTTACTGGACAAAAGAGAGCAAAACTGGAGGTGCAGACCTCTGCCAAGGCCAAATGTCCTATCTCGCTTCGTTCACGAAAGTGAAAATAATTTGTGTGTCTGCCCTATGTTTTAGATCGGCTCCAGGGTTCTTCTGTGGCAAACAAACGGTACCAAAAACATAACTTCCCTGGCAGAGATTAAACAACCATGCAAAAATTAGCGTGCTAACATCATACAAATTACAATGTTAAACAAACATGCTAAATGTTATTATGCTAGCTGTAGGCTACACATGTTAACATGCTACAAGGTCATGCTATATTAGTATATACTATTAGCATATGCTAACAGTAGCATGCTAATATGCTAAATGTTGTGTTAAATCTCACTGTATTAATATTTGTTAACATACATGTAAATGTATCTGTAGTCATGTTAGCCCTTTAGCATTCAGCTCAAAGCATTACTGAGTCTACCAGCACCGCCAGGATGACAGTCAAGCCTGATGAAGGCTTCACCGCAGGTGTGGCTAGTTCAACAACGCCATGGCAAAGCCCGTCGGACAAACCGGCTGGTGTCTGTGGAGTTGAATGCATGTGCAGCCAATCAAATATGATTATACTGATGAGTGGTGCGAACTCCGCGCCTTGCACTGGAAATTTGAGAATACTTTGACTTTTATGTTCATTTAAAAACCACTAGAAAATTAAAATTTAGCTGGCGATGCGTTTCCAGCGATGCATCTTGGTTTGAAACATAAAATGACATGTTGTTATAATTGAGAGGGTTTGCACATTATTAAAAAGAGATTTTCTTTATTGGTCCTCTCATCACATCACGTAAATTAGCAGTTTAAATCAGCAGATTTAGTGCATACATAAGATTGTAATAGCACTTAATCAGAAGGTTAAATTACATTACAAAGTGGGCAGTGTATAGTTCATTTATAGTTACAGTTGTGGCTGAAGTGATATTTACTTACACTGAACTGAACCTTGTTGTTGACACTCTCTAGTTCTTTCCCAAACATTACACGTGTCATATCTTCCTGTTGTAATTAAAACTGGGGGTTGACATTAACATTGGTTCAGCACAACAGCTCATATTTACAGTCTGTATGCAATAAAGCTGACTCAGACTCTAATGATAAAGTCATTTTTGATATGACGTAAATATGACACACATGAATGTCATAAACTGTCCACTGTACATAGGATTCACACAACACTGTGGACTTTCAGTGTTGTGCAATGAGCGACATAGCCTCATGTCTTGTTTTTATTAGCATTTCACTGTGCAATTGTTTCATTTTTAACAAAACCGGCGAGTATGTATAGCATCATTTTTATTTTAAGGGATTGAGAGACAATACCATAGAGTTGGTGATGTCCTTGTCAGATTTTACCATATGAGGTCATTGTTCTTGTCAAACATTTGTCCACCTTGTTGTCATTAGGCTCTGTCTTTTGAACATGTGGAAACAAGTAAAGCAATGATACTTAGTGGACATTAGTGTGGCCTGGACGCACTGAAGTAAGACAAGAAGACTGCTCGCTCTCTGCCCTCGGTAATCATATTTTGGTGGCTTGTTTGCTTAAGCAGAGCAAGGTATCAGCCAAACATCCTGTCTCAAAGCCCTGTCTGCACTCGCTGCAGCATTAACCCCATGAATTGGCCCTTTGACTGATGGGGCACGGCCCAGGAATGTTGGGAAATTGGGAAGGTGAGGGGGAGTCGGGTCTCGGAGTGAAAGAGGTGGGAGGGGGATAAGGGGGTCTGACTCTGGAGAGTGACATCTGATACATGTTTGAACATATCGCCGTTAATACTTAAGAAACACGGAGCTGAGCCGACATTCTTGGCAGTTTGGAGAGACAGTTTTAAGAGTTTGACTGTTTTAGTGAGTTTAGTGTGAAGCTTTCCAGGTCAGGCCAGGTTGACACAGTTGAACAAGGGTTTGTAAATTATCTACCGAGGCTCAAGTAAAGATCTGACTCACAGCAGCATGCATATTAAATGAGACACCTTTGTAGAATTCATTTTCAGTCTAAAGATGTAGAAATATGTGCAAGGACACAAAGTAAACACCCACGTTTTACTGCGTGCAGTGAGAATCTATCCGTCTGAGTCTGGACGGGTCCTCTCAGTGACCTGAACCTCCAGCCTGTTTGCTGGCACGCGTACAACACTTGCTCTTATGCCTGACTGAGACACATTAGACTATGGAATTCAACATCAAGTGCTGGCCCATTAACCATTTGCCATTTCCTCAAATATTTTCCATCACGGCTCTTTTTCACTACAAGCAGGGCACGCAGCTGAGGACGCAGCGCACAACTCAACCACAGCTCTTTTCATGTCAGTTTTTTTTTTTCTTTAGTTGGTTCATGAATGTTTTCACATTTTAGGCCGAGTACCAGAGAGTTAACATTGTTAGTACAACCCTTTATCCTAGAAAGTATGATTATAGAAGACTAATTCGGAACAGCAAATAAGAAATCTAATGTGTTTTCTATCAACATAATGAGAAAATGTTGTTAATTTATGTATCTGGCAAGTCACAACAATGCTGCTACTGAATGTGTCAGTTGTTTTCCCCCAAAACATCCAATTTTACAATACAATATCTGTTTGTACTGACTGCAGCATTATTAAACTTTTTTATGGTTTTGTTTAGGTAGTGCCAACACATGGTTAAGGTTTAATGAAGGACTGTGGTCTTGGTTTAATACAGAAAATGTCTGCAGTGATTTAAATCACGAAAAACACGTGATTGTCAACATTTCACCAAAACCGCAATCTTTTCCTAAACTTTACTGAAGAGCTTTTGTTGCCTAAATCCGACCACAGATTGGACTCAGAATGCAAAGTCCTGCTTCTTGTTGGTCCATCTTCCACCTCCCTGCAACTCCAGGGAAACAGCTCCTTATTATCTGAAAAATCACAATAAGAGCAATAATAATAATAATGATAAAAATAATAAAGGCTTCTTAACTATACTCTTGGCTCGGTGCTCTGAGGCTTTCACTTTCACAGTCCGATCCCTGATTTCCAAGATGACAAACAAAAAAGTATAACTCATAATCAACAGGTAATGTTAAAACGTCATGGCAACGCAGACCACAACCACCGTGACTGGTCCGATTCCTCCTTCGTGTCTCTCAGTGGCGGGACAAACGAAGAAAACTCACCCTCCTTCTTCCACACCATCTCCTCTGACAGCTTCTCTCTTTTTTGTGTTGCAGTTATTTCAGTAAAAGTAACTGTTGTTCAACATTTATTAGCTGCAACTCCAACATCATCCGCTCAGTTTCAGTCGCCATTGTTTGAAGTAGCTACATGAAGAAACACAACACAATGGAACAGAAACAGTCAACGCCAACTAGTGTTTTGGAGGTGTAACTGCAGGGTGACGCAGATCCACCAGTGCACAGCCTCAAAAACTACTAAACTCTGACCAGGGGAGAAAGGGGGACTGAGTGTACAGGGCCCTCATGTGAGGGCGGCCAACAAAGATATTAGAACGAATAGATAGATAATAGATTTTGGGAGGGGCCCATATAGAATGCTTACGTATAGGCTCCAGAATTCTGTACCACGCCCTTGTCATTTTTTGGCACACAAAAAAACACATTGCCTCATAAAATCGATCAGTGTGTTCCCGTTTTAGATTAATCCTGACTTGAAAAACAAGTAATTGGTCCATGTTTACACTGTTATAAGACAGCACATGTTGAAGAAATGAGAATATGTTGCTGTGTCATCAGTCTTTTGAAGTGAAACACTGCATAAGGACATTTTAACACCATCAGTATTCTGTTGCAGTGTTTTCCAGCTTAAACTGTGTTGTTACTTCCTTTCAGTTTTTAACTTATAAGTTAGGCATTTAAATCAACCTCAACTTCAAAGTGTATTATATCTCTCCCGTCTTTCTTGTCTTTATTTAATCGTCATGCCTAAATAAGCTGTGAACTCTTGAATGTAGCTTGAAGATGCCCCAAACAGCCAACAGTACCAAATACTATGCCAACCTTGAAAATGCTACTTATTTTTAGCTAACAAATTTTTAATGCCTTATTTTGAACAGTTTCTGTGTTTGATCTTGTTCTTTGCATATTCTGTCTTGGTAGATGCAACACTGCTTTATGTATTTGTGCTTGTGCCTGCCTGTTTTGCGTGTGGTATGCAGCCACATGCAAATGTGTTTAGAGGACGTGTTTCAGACATGTTATTGTGAGGGACACTAATTTGACAGCCCTTGACCTCCCCAAGTTCATGGATTTAGGAATCAGAATCCATTCTGATGATGGAGTAGAGATCGCCTTATATTGTGCCGAATCACAATAATGTTTTCATTAGCTTTGACCCCCTCTTTTGCTGTTGTCTTAAGCTCTACTGTTTGCTGTACACACATTTTCACTCTCTTTCCGTCTCTTCTCCTATTTCTCTCTGTCTTTGCAGTTCTTATTCTCGCCCCCTCTCTTTCAGTCCATGTTGTCAGGCCATCACAATTTAAAATAAGGTTTAAATTACAGGACTGGCTGTGGCTTTCCGTTGTTCCCTCAGAGTTTTTGCCAACCCGCAATTTGGCTTTTAATGGAATCCTGCCATGCTGCTGAACCTAAAGATTCTTTGCAGATGTTGACAGGCTCTGACTCTCTGAAATGTTGGAAACTGTCGCCTGTGCTGCGAGCTCCGAAGACAACGCTGAGTTAATACTGAAGTATGTTTGAGGGAAGCGACATTTTCAGGAGTTTGAAGGCGTTGTAGCTGCCTGTTGTTGGTGTGTGTATGTGTGTGTGCTTGTGCTAAGCATTCACCCGTGTTTTTGGAGATCACACTGACAGGCAAACACATGCAGTATTCAAGCTTAACTATCAGAGTTTGATCAGGAATAAAAAGCCATATATACTGTCTATATATATATATATATTCAAAGATACAGACAAATTCTTCATTCACACACAGAGCTTTCAGCAGCCATTAATCATTGTTCAGTTCTTTTATGGAAAATTACCAACTCCTCCAACGTATTTGTGTGTCTTCGATTACAGCCAAAATCTTCTGATTTAACCCCATAAAGAGGTGCTAACTGTCACTTCTTTTCCTCCATATGTGTCTGCTAAATGCTCAGACTGAACATGAGATGACTAGAAGATAGACGCAAGTGTGATTAACACCACAGAAACAAACTGTCCTGTTTGTTGTGTGATTCGTGGACCAATATTGCTTAAATTACATGTGAACAAAACAAAAACCATCATGAGAGGCCTTTAAACACAAAAGAATCAGTTCAAATTAATGGGCAAAACTGCACAAATCAGTATTTCTTATTATTAAGTTCAAGTGTCCTGTGAAAGGGATGGCTAATAGCAATGAGCCCACAGATCATTAGACTCAGATGGACAGATGGACAAAGTTAGCACTAGCTCGTAAATGTTCTGTCACAGAGTCCAGACTGTTAAAATGGGGATTTCTCCGTGGCCGACCATCGTTGCTTCACCTGAGGTCTTGGCTTTTGGTCCCGTACTCCTTTTTTAGTTTCCTCGGTTTGTTGTTCATCTGTTTGATGTTTGTGTCGTACCCTGCTGCAGCCATCTCACGCTGAATCTGTTCGAATACATGTTTTGTTTTTGAAGCTCCCTCTAGTTTATTCTGAACTCCCGTTGAGGACTACAGTGCAAGGAGACAGCTTGTCTCCTCTACGGACCACTGCTTCTTCGATTTCACATCCATACCGGAGCTCTTTTAATTCTTCTTCTCTGGATTAGGCAGACCAGATACCACCCTAGATGTTTTTTTAAAAATGGCAGTCACAAAGTTTTTGTTGGTGTTGCTGGTCATGATTATCATGCCCCTAGCTCCTAACGTATGCGGTTCTAGACCAGCAAGTTTTGGTGCCGTTCTGCAGAACCAGTTGTCTTGGCTGAGAGCTGGTTCTTTGGCTGTCGAAAGAAGAACAAAAAAACTGGTTCTGAAGACAGGACGCCGTCTCTGAACCAGCCCTCGAAGTACCTTGGTGGAAAAGGTGTAATAGTGGAGCATTTAGCTGCTTAAAAGCCAGAATATTTTTCTCAGGAACTGCAGGAGGCTAAAACAGAGCTAAAAGGAGAGCGACAAATGAACTTAAACTCAACAGATGGATGCTGAATGTGTGCTGTTTGCTAAGATATTCACAATATCAACTTAATAAAGTGGCAGTACTTCAGGTTGTGTTGCTTCACTCCCAAATTAAAGCAGATATAAGATGTGGAAAATGCCCGAAATGTCAAATGTGCTCATACAAAATGTGTTTGCACTTGTTTTTTTATGCACATTTTCTAAGAAGGAGCTGCTTAATTATGTCTGACAGTCCTTGTGTCTGCTCCTGACTGTGTGTTTATTTATATTTGTGCTGTATTTACAGGCCACATTATCAGTGCGTCCACATTGAGAGTTTCGCATTCAGACAGTTCTCCCAAATTACATTTTAGCAGGAATCTCATAATTCCTTCTTTACAGTGGAACAAATGGATCCATTACCCCCAATAAATGTGTGTAATTATGTTGTGAGGAGTGAAGGCCATATAGTCGCACCACGTGAGGCTCAATGAGAGACTTGTCAACTTGACCCCTGTGACTGGCTGAGCGGGGGGAGGAAGTGTCGAGGAAGAGGGCCTGTCCAGGAATGTGTTGGGAGGGGAGGCCTGTCAACTGCACAGCTCTGCCTCACCCTGAGTTTCTGTTTTTGTCTCTTTATTAACATTCAGATCATCTTTATTTAAGCCACTGGTGCAAAACTTAAAGCTGGTTATTTGTAAAGCTACCATTTTCCTTCATGAAGCAGTGACGTGTCTCAGAAAAGTCTTGTCTCAGTGTCATGATACCTGTATATGTGTCTCTGCTGCCTCTGTAGGTAAATGTAACCACATGTATAAGGGTTATACAGGCTAAACAGACACATGAACTGTGATTGAGCTGCTGTGTTTGTTGATAGTGAAGACAACATGGAGCAGGCTGGAGAAAATGGTCAACAGATTAGCTCATCCTCGTCCAGCAATCTTCCAGTGCAATCGCTGACTTTGAAGTGATTGTTTTCTTCACTCTCGGTCACAAATAAAGTATGAACATGATTACATCAGGACTAGTAGGAATGCAAAGCAATCGATCAAACAATCTGCTTTAACGCTGGTGCTATAAGAGTGAAGAGAAGCAGAACAATAAATCACTTCATGCTGTAGCTGCTCTGGCACCTTAATGTACTGTAGAAGTATAATTTAGGCTTCGGTCCCGCCCTCCTCCTGCTTCGTTGGTTAAGTTGCACTAAAAGCAGTTGCAAATGTTGCACTGAAACTAAACCTGCTCCAAGGCAGTAAAATATCAGATCAGGGATGATTTAAAGTTTAAGATTCCCCACAATAGCACGAAACCCAGTCAGGTGTGTTTACTCCCTCAGATCAATCTTTTTGTCCGGTTTCAGCAATTAAAGAAGAAAAGAACATTTTAGCTGCCCAAGCTAATGGCGACTGCACACTTCAGGATTGTAGCCTCGTTCTTCCTCTCACCGACAGTTTTTGGACATAGCCGACAAAAACCCCCAGATCAGAGGCAAATCTGCTCTGCGCTCACAAATCGGCGCTCGATTGCTATGTTCAAAGACACAGTCTGGAATGCAACTGGCATCTGTGATGCCTGTGATGCCTCGCCTGAAAGATATCCGACACTTTAATATCTTGTTGTGATAGACATTTGGATGGGTCAGGGAGCCGTGCAACAAGCAACAACCAATGAGAGCAGAAGTGGGCTGATGGAGGAGAGACAGAAGACCCTAAATGTAGAATAGAAATGAGCAAAAAGCTGTCATAATGATGTAATAGTAGTGATAAAGTTATAAGGCATTCAAATTAGCTACAACAGTGACATGCCTCAGTATCACATCTGTTTTCGTGACAAAATGTAGTTTGGAGAGCACACAGACTCCTCCGGGACGACAGAAAGTTGTGTCTTGTGAACAGTACAGAGATCTGACAACTTTGAAAGTCATGTAGTGTGAACATAACAAAGGCTTCTGGTGAGGTAGCTAGCTGCCAAATGGGAATAATAATCACAGTTCTGCTTATTTATTTTAAATCAATTGCACAATCAATTGTAAAGGCTTACCTGCAGAAAACGTAATAATTTTTATCTTGCTACCAAATTCACAATCTTCAATAGAAAAGTTGTTGTGCAAAGAAAAGAACCCAGACTGCATCAATGAAAGCTGAACCTGCTAAACACCAGTGATGTAAATGTGCCTTTTTGTGTATGTTCTTCAGGAGGAGGTTGGGTGACATGTCGCTTTGCAGAAATTTGTTCAGTATATAATACGTTTTTTTCTTTCTAAGTTTGTTTTAAATTGAACCAAGAACAAAAAAGACTACAGTTTACTCCTGAGGAGCACTGATTACCTGACTGGACTCATTTCTCACTTTATGTTAAGTAGTTTAAAGATCATATCTGTGCATAATTATGAACCTGACAATGTAAAGTCTGAACACAAGCACATGTTGGGTTGGAACATATCCATATTTTAAAATGCTTTTATTTAGTTTTTTTTATGGCATTTTGGCCTTTATTTGAGGTCAGTAATACAGAGAGACAAGAAAAAAAAGGGGTGATGACATGAAACAAAGATTATTTGCAGTTATGTTTTTGCATCTGAAGCACTCGACCACCAGGACTCTCTCTATTTACTGTTTTTATGCAGATGTGTTTTCTAAAAAGTGTGAAATCGCTGCCAGTTTCAAATGTGAACAACAGAGGAACAAATGTCAACAACGGTACATAAACAATTCAGTGTATAATCTACATTTTTTCGGAACTGGCGTCTCAATTGGAGTTTTTAATGCAGCCTGCGACACAGGTCCTCTTGCCTGTTTACAGTCAGCCCTTCACGTTGTAAACAAACCAACCAGCCAACAGTTTGCAAGGCGCAGGGGTGGAGATGAATGCACAGAAGAAAAGCCCACATTTCTGGTCATAAGAAGAAACACACTTACTTTATGAAAGACTTGGATATCAACAGGTGTTTGGATATGTGGAAATATCTTTTCAAGAAGGTGGTTGTGCGAATGAAAGAGGGAGGCTGTGTTCTCATGGTGAAACTAGTCTGCCATCACTGGAAAAGTTTGATAAAATACAGTTTTTTATGCATTTTTAGTTCCACTTCATCATCAGAATATGCACAGCTGCATGTAAATGGTAATATTAGTGGAATATTTATTTTCATTAGCCATGTAAACAGCTGCATAAGAACAGTGTCTTTTTCAGGGTAAGGGCAAAAATTGTCGATCAATTGTAATCATGCAACTATAAACATCAAAATCCCCTACATTTTGACTTCCAGTGTTTTTATGTCCACAGTGACAACATGAAGTTGGTGTGTTGGTGGATGATGTATGACGACATGACAGCAGAGTTTGTCCAGGATGCGATGATGATGTATGCAGAACCTGACACATTCCTTGGCTGAAGTTTTCTGGCACTTTGAAGTAGCAGCAGAAATGCAGGAAACCTGTTACTTTCTCTCTTCCTCTTGGAGGAGCTTTCTAAACCGCCTCCAAACACGTCTTCCTAGGAATTTTACCGGCACACACACAGTAACTTTCCTGTGCAGGTTCGAGGAATGCGGCCTACTGTTTGCATGAAGTCATGCATCGGTGTTAGCGAGTTGTATCTGTTGTGTTATTATACAAGAAGCAGAGAAAGATGTCTTTTTGCACGCTGCAGCAGTCTGCATCACAAGATCCACTTTACAATGGAAAAAGAGAAGGAAGGAGTGTGTATGTGCGTGCAAGAGTGTGTGTGTGTTTGTGAGCCCCGTTGTGTTCGCCTGTAAAGCCCATGTCTGGCGATAACGCAGCCCTCTGATGGCAGAGATAGTTGAGACGCCAGCTTAAATGTGGCTTGCTGGATTGAAGTTGCCCTGTAATGATAGTTGTCTCAAACAACACAGAACCTACCATTTGTAGCCAGGGAGGGGTGTTTTTTTTTTTTTTTCCCCCTGATTTTTTATTTTATTTCTACTTTTTTTTTTAACTTCGGGAGGAAATTTGAGGAAGTAGAATCAAAACAAAGCATCTCAGAGGCGACCGACAATTGTCAGTAGCTGAATTCTATCCTCCCCTCTCGTCCCTCTGTCCCCCTCCTCCCCTCCTGCTCCCTCTCCCCAACCCACCCACTTCTTTCAGCACAGTGGAAGAGTCTAATAACTGGAGGGGAATCTAATCCTTGGCACTGGATGAAAGACGAGGGTCTCCCTCCCTCCCTCTCTTTCTCACAGTCTCTTTCTCTCTCTTCATTTTTTCCGTGGATGCTGGTTATGCTTGGCAGCTTCTCTCCCTCTCTCCCTCTCATTTTCCCGCTCCCTCTTTCACCCAGTCTCTTTTTTTTACTCCTTTACTTCCCCTTTTTTCCCCCCAAACTTTCTTCCTCTCCGGGCAGGTTAGCAGGAGGAAGACTCCACCACTCAGAGTGGAGGGAGAGAGGAAAAGCAGCACGTTTGGAGGAAGAGCTTTGGGAAATATGCTTATTTGTGTATTCTAATTTTTGTATAATCACCTGAAAATAAGAATTGTTGTGTTTTCGTGACGTTAGAAGGAGCTGTTTATATCTACAGAGGATGGGGGTCCTCCTCCGCGGAGGCTGCCATGTTGCACTGCCAATTTTCAACAGTAGCCGAGAACGGTCAAATAGATAGGGATATTTTGTTTTAAGCGAGTTTCGTGGCCACTGTAGTTTCTTCTCCGCATTTTGAAGGGGAGGGTGAGGCTAGTTGTTTGCGATCTGGAAGCTCACAGCAAGATGCCACTAAATCTGACACACCTGTCCTGCACCCCGTTTGTTGAAGTTGCATCCGGCAGCTTTGCTTAGATATCTTAGCTTAGCATCACGACAGGAAATAGGGGGAAACAGCCAGCTTCGCTCTGTTCAAAGGTGAAAATCCACCTACCAGCACCTGCTGTATCTCATTAGTTCAATTTGTACAAATCATAAGTAAAAATTGTAGTAAAAATAACAGTTTTCTCAGGTTTGGTGACTTCTTGGAGTTTTGTCATCACAGTGAGACAATCAGTGTTACTGAAATTTACAACTTAGTTACTGTTGCTACTTTCTTATCTCAAAAGTAATGGCACTACTTCACCAATCACTCCATTTCTTCAATTTTCTTATTAATGCATTAGCTAACCTATGTTAGTTTAGTGACAGCTGTCAGTTTTTTTTATCCTCATCATCATCATCATCACTACCCAAGGCAGCAACAACTAGCATTCCTACCTGTAAGCTACACTTTTATTGCCTTTAGAGAGTAGGATGTAGTAGAAGAAGACCACACATGTTGTTGGATATACGTTTTAACCAAGCAATGCTACGGTAGTTAATAAATAATCACATGCTGAATTGTTAAGCTACATCTGCTGTCTTCCGGAGTTGTGCACTATTTCCAGTTAAGACAAAAGTAACGAGTAACGAGCCCATTTAAATTTCAGTTATTGTAATTGTGTTATTAATTTGAAAAAGTAATTAGTTGATGTCTAGCTCCTGCCAAAAATAGTGGAATTACAGTACGCCCAACACTAGTCTGCAGGACAGCCAGCGAGACTCAGGGAAGTCAGTGCTCCTGGTGAATAAATAGGCTCAATCTGGCACACAACCCCCATGAAACAACAAATCGTGGTTTCTAAACTTTGTTTTCTTGTACAATAAAACAACTTGTGACGACATCTAACTTGTTAGTTAGTGTTTAACTAACTCCACACGAAGGTCTTGCCAAACCCATTTAACCAGGGTGAAAAAAAAAAAGAAAAAGAAAACGCTGTGGCTTGTTTGTATTTCTTTAAACCAATCACAGTCATCTGGCGCGTCGTTAAACCCAGGATGCAGCGACGGTATCTTTGCAAAAGAGTGTCTTGGGGAGCTTGTTTTGGTGGAACATTTGCACATGTGAAGACAAGTTTTTAAACAGCGAAATCCCCACGAAAGAAAACAAAACAAAAAACAGGAAAACATGTATGTCAACTATGTGATACGACTTTTACTCTTTAAAAAGACAAACACAGCTGAATCATTGCTGCTCTAGAGGTGAAGCCTGTTTATGCTTTTGATCTGGATTTGTTAAACCCATAGATCGGTGATTCCCAAAGCACGAGCCACTGCAGGTAGGCCTTGAAAAGGTCATGGTAGGTATAAATGTTGCCAATATTGTAAAAAGTTCTGATAATTTTGCAAAAAATAATGAGAACCGATAAACCAAAATCATGGGATTAAAATTACACATTATTCTTTTTTATCTGACTAATTTAATGGGTGCTACACCGTATTTGATGACTTGTCACATTAACACCAGAATGCATCTTATATCTCGTCATTGGTGCGATTAGTCTTGTGTGTTGATCAGAGTTGTGATTAAAGTTTTGGGTGAGCCTCAGCAGATTTTCAGATTTGAAATTGGGCCATGGCATGCTTAAGTTTGGGAATGGCTGCCATATGATTTAATAGCCGTATGTAGCTCTTGCTCAACATTATTCAGCCAACATCACAGAAACTCGTGTGAAGTGGATTCGTCAGTATCAATGGTGCGTGCTGCTGGCAGAGGTAAAACTGTGCCAAATCAACTGGGACTGACTCTGGTCATGTCAGAAAACACATCAACACTGGCCATGAAAATCTTGCAAGACAGCGTCTGACCTCTTCCAAGCTTTTCATCAGATATGATACATACACAAAACTTGGATCACTTGGAAAACAGCAACACAAAGACAGCAGAATTAATGTGAAGCTAAGCTAACTGTTGCTAACTGCTCGCTGTAGCTTCATGTTTGCTGTTCAGACTTGAGAGCGGTATCAATCTTCTCATCTAACTCTCGACAAGAAAGCAAATACGGGTATGTCCCAAAAAGTCTGACTGTTCTTTTAATATCCAGTCTGTTGTGACGGAAGGGGAACAAAGGAATGACGAGGAAAAGAAAGAGGAAAGATGAGTGTTGCTGTCATTGTTTGAAGTCCAGGTTCAACCGTCTGTGGGGAGCTGGAAGGAAACTGACTGTCTGACCCCTGAACTTTGATTGCTACTGCTTTTTTATCAGTCCAAAAACAAAACAAGTCCATACATCTAAGTTGTGGGTTATTGTGATTTAATTACAGCCAGTTGTCTGTTTTATATTCCACCTGTAGCTTCTCACCTTTGTTCAGTGTTTGGACAAAAACAACTGTGAAGTGTACCGGCCTGTTTGGATGAGATTGGCACTAACAGACAGTGATTTTGAAATGAAATAACAAAGGCTACTTATCTAATTGGTAAACAGAGCTGTTAAATGGTGGTTGGCTTAAATGCTTGCAGGACGCTGTAATTGCTGCCAGCCCTCACATACAGATGCAGGCATGCACATTCACACACGGTTTGTCGACTTCCTCCGCTCAAACATAAACATACTGATAACCTCCAGTTTGAACCCGTCTTTAAAAATTCCATTCAAGAAGTCAGTTGCTCCCCCCCCGGCTCCTTCCTCCTCCTCCTCCTCCTCCTCCTCCTCCCCCCTCTGCTCTCCCTTGTCATTCTCACACGAGCTCATTATACCTTTAGTTGGATGATAGCCAGACTGAGCATGATGACACTAAGGACTGTGCCAGAAACATTAAACATGACATGCTATACCACTCACGCTGTCAAACACGGCTGGAAATCATGACGGAGTGTTTTTTTACCTCACATCAGTCAATCTTCAGGAGACTGTGGTGTTAATGATTCATGTAAAAGAATTCGCTCATTCATATTTGTCAGTTTTCGAGCCTTTCGATAACCTTTTCAACTTTCTGGACTTTTTCTTTGCTTTTCTCCTCCCTGAGGAGGTGTATCAACAGCTACACATGACAGAAAACAAAGAAATAGAAGTAAAGTAGGTGGACTGACAGAGTGATACTTGTAAAACAGTAATTGCAATCAAATTCTACAGAAATGCAGCACAGTACATAAGAAAATGATAAGTAAATAAACAAATATACAGATGAGCTGAGCAGATGAGTTTAAGTTTATTTGTAAAGCACATAAGGTGGCAACAACAACTGTACAAAATGTCAAATGTTTTAAAAAAAATGCAAATCACAATTTTTCCAAGTCCACAGGGCATCTTTATTTTACTTCTTTTATCCAGCCAACAGTCCAAAACCCAAACACTCTTCATTTATTGTCATAAATGATAAAGAAAAGCAGTAAATCCTTACATTTAAGAAGCCAAATTTGATGAAATTGAAAATGACTGAAATGATTAATTTCTTATCAAAATAGTTGCCAACTGATTTTCTTTTCGATCGACTAGTCAAATAATCGTTGCATCTCTATTGGACTTTTAGACAACTTATAAGCATTAAAGGCATCACAGTAAGACGAGATAAACAAGAAAGACAAGACAATATGAAAAGTAAGATTAAAAAGAGTAAAATAAAATTAGATGATAAAATCAAAAAAGATAGATTAAACTGGAGAATGTTACATCCACAGTCCGAGATATTAATAAACTTTAATTTAATATCTTTAATATCTTCAACCGTGATCTAAAAGAACAAAGAGCAGACGTTTTCTGTGAGTTTCTTCTAAATCGGTAGTTCATAAATGAATGAATCACATCATATTATTGAGTTTAGCCCCCCGTGTTTGCAGTACACTGTCTCTGCTATGAACACTGAATGCATTAGAAACTTAAAGCATCTTGATGCAGGATTTGGTATTTTTTTAATATTTGGCACCCCTTTCTTCATGCAGTTCATTGATACACCACTGTAGGAAATATGGATCTCTCTACAAACAAGCAAGTGCAACAACACAAAACACAGCAAGCCAGCTAATGTTACTTACCAGTCCAACCAGTCCAAGACCAGCCCGCCTTCTGTCTTGCAGCCTTTTACTTCATAAAGCTCTCACCAACAACTAAAAGCCCGTTTGGCATTTATTCTTGTCCGGTGGCATCTTGCTCAGTCACTCTCTTTTTTCCTCCTCTTAGCTTCTCTCCATCAGTGTCCTCTTTGGTCACTTTGTCTCACCTATGACGTTCATAGAGGCTGCAGAGCACCTCCTCCTCCTGTGGGTATAAGCATGTCATTGGTCGCGTGTTACAGGTGGTGAGGTGGCATCTGCTATCTGTGTTTTCAAAGACCCCTGTTGCTACGGGAAACTACAACAACCTCCATGCTAGCAACCTACATGTTAAAAATGACAAAGTAGCACTTGCAGCTAGCAGCTTTCAGCTTTTCTTTTGCTATGATTAAGACACTTTAATGCCAAAGCTCGCATCCTCACATGCAAATGTTCCACCAAAAAGTCTCCCTCCCCCAAAACTATGTTGCAGTGGCACTGTCGCTGCACCTTAAGATGTCCAGCTATGCAAGACTATCTAAACACCAATACTCCCCCGTGGCTCTGAGCTCCCAGTCTGGTCCAGGCAAAGTCAGCTAGTTGCACAGCTAACTGAGCAAACTAGCTAACGGGAGCTACAGTTAGCAGCATTAGTGGTTATTTTAGCAACAAGTAAAGCTATGTGTCCATAATCAAACTCTGCCACAGAGTTGAGGCAGAGCAGCCGGAGGACATCAGAGGGAAATGTTTTCTTTATAAAATATCATCCATTCCCACCAAAATCAGTGACATAGTTGGTGGTGTGTGATGTGCTGTAAAGCTTTACACACTGAGATCCTTCTGGCAAGTTAAATAGTGCAAGAACAGGCGAAGTGGGAATGACAACGGCACCATTCATACTATTACAAGTCAGTGTAGCATCAAAATGATTTTGAAGCTGTTATTTTAAGGTAGAATACAAAGTTACATAAAGCCAGGATTTAATAGTGTGTCCTTTGCAGCGTCATTCATTAAATGATAGAAATTAAAGTGTACTGTGTCTAAAAATCCCTAAAAAGTCCCAGTTTGTTTTATGTCCTGGGAATTAATTTGATCGTGAGCTCATAAAGTCTCCCTGTGTTTCCCCAGACATGTTTGTGTTGCCTTATTACAGGGAAGAGCATGGCTTGTAAAAGTGTGTGTGCACGTGTGTGTGCGTGTGTGTATTTGTGTGTGTGTGAGAGAGTCAGAAAGAGATAGAGTGAGAGAGGAGAGAGATCCTGTGAGCTGAGCAGCCTGCTCTCTTATTGGAGAGCTGTAAAAACTCCAGACCGCAGGAGTTGCCAGCCTGGAATTCACTAATGACACACGTGGGCCTCAGATGAGAAGTGCAATTTTGTGTGTGTTGGTGTGTATGTGTTAGTGTGTGTGTGTTATAGTCATACTGTTTGGATCAGAGGGCCCAATTTGTGTGTGTACATGTGCTTGTGTGAGGCCCTATCTCATCATCTAGTGTGTGCTTGTATTTGCGTACAAACACTCACACACACTCCACCTCCTCCTCCTCCTCTCAGCTCCACGTACAACCACCACCTCCTCTTCTACCCCTTCCCCCTGAAACAAAAATGGCCGCTGTGCAAACATAACACACCTAGCCTAATCTCAGTCCTGGTTTCACCCAAACGCAGCTTGTTAACGGGAGAAGGGCCGCAGCCATCCGGGCCCCTGGTGGATGAAGAGGGGGTGCTGCTCGCTGGAATATGAAAGGAATGGGGCCACAGGCACATGGGTCTTTAAATCCTCTGTGTCAATAGAGTCTCTGGAGCAAAATAATGGCATCACTCTGTGTGGGAGTTAATGTGAGCTGATAGCATGAGGGCTGGGGGGTCAAGGGTTCACGGGCTTGCGCTAGGTTGACAGAGAGCTGAATGCTTTCCACCCCCTACCCCACCCCACCCGACTCCCCTCTCTGCCGCTCTCCACCTCCTCTTTAACTGCGGACCTGAAGGAGTGTTACGGAGGGAGATGATGAGGGATGTCAGAGGAGGAAGTGGGCTGTTCAGTGTTGGCAGTTTCAGCCACAAAATATTCAGATGAGTGAGGAAAAGCATGAATGAACGAGTGAAGAAACAGAGTGAATGCTTCCATACAGGAGGAGGCACTGGATGTTTTGATGAGTCTGGAAATGTTGTGAAGCAAATACTGGAAGTTATGAAAAAGTTATGATACCAGTACCCTGATACCTACACCATTCCTGGAAATAATCCTTCCCCACATTATATGAATTTATTTTTATTAGATGCAACAGGCATGTATTATAGCCATACATTTGAACAGTTTGGTGGAATCTCTGCATGCTGAACTGCAAACTCTGTCAAATACACTGTGCCCAACTTCACCGCACCACAGACTGTATGGGTTAAAGCTGCTGCGGTAGTCAGCCAATCAAATGATGCATTATATTGACGAACACTTGCAGTGACTGGCAGTGAGTAAAACCATACAATAGTCCTTTTTTTCTAGATCCAGGTAATCTTTGCAGGTGCTAAAGGTAACAGTAATCCGCACAAAAGACCACAGCTATCTCGTTCCAGTTCTTTTTTCCTACACAACTTTTGTTTGATTAAAATAAGCAATGCAACAGATGTAAATCTAATCTAATTTGCAGCCCCCATCCAAATAAAAGAATGACTGGGAGCAAAATAACAGCATGCATGTATTTTTTTTTCATCTTTTAATCATATGCTAGAGCTTTCGCAGCCATAATATCACAACCCAGTTGAGCAGCTTTAGGAGGTTTTGGTGCAGTGTTTTAGACAGATTCCCTCCACCAACATTTATGTTCACGACATATTATGGTTTTTGCCCTTATTGTGAAAAGACAATACTCCTCCTGAGCTGTTTCAATGGAAATAAATATTCCACAAATATTACTGTTTACCTGCAGCGGTGCATACTTCAATTAATGTAATGATGAAACAAACACAGAAACAACAACAACAAACACAGTCTTCCTCTTTCTTTACCACCTTGTTGAAAAGGTCAATGTCTTTCATAATGTTTAAAAGTCGGTGTGTTTCTCCTTCTGACCATAAATATGGGCATCCCTACCCCAGCCTCGCAAACAGTTGGCTAGTCAGTTTGTTTATAACACACTGGCTGAATGTAACCAGTGACAAGATTATTTGTGTCCTAAACTGTGGTACAAACCCCAAATGAGTCGCATGTTCTGACTGCGCTGTATTCATGTTCAAAGAATGCTCCTAAAACCTGAATAATATCAGTGTATCCCACATGTCTTAATCAGAAAATGGTACATAATTCTGAACATCCAAACTAAATATACTGTTTACATGACAGTATCAAATTCAGAATAATCAGGGAAAACGTGTGCGTGTAAACGTAGTCAGTGTCAAAACTCCAAATGAGGGAATATCTTTTGGGAAAATGGGGTTTCGTCCCTCCAGTATTAAGACACTTTGAGCATCGATGGCGGCAGAGCACTGAGGCTGTACTGACGGCTCATGGGGTCCCAAATCTCACTAAGACTATCTGTGTAGGTTTTTTTTTATTTTGTCACTCATCTAAAGGTTGTACCAAACTTTGCACACTGAGCAGAGGGAGAAATTATTTTCTTTCGTCACGCAAACTGAAAATGAAATCCTTCTGCAACTTGCTGCTGTTGTTTTGAGGAATACTTGTGTTCTGTCAGTGTGTAAACTAGGGGGGTCTTTGACTGTGTTTTGAGTGTTGACTTGCATCAATAGGATCAATACAAAGAACATTTGTGGTACAAAAGAAATGTTTTTGTGTTTAAACATGCATTTGATTAAATAATAAACATGTGTAAAGAAAAACTGTTTTGCAAAGCATTTAGTAGTAATGAAAACACACTCATAAGTAACCTATTCATGATGCATTCTCCTCATAAATCATGGCTCTCCACTACATGACAATTACTTTCATTACTGATTAATCTGTCGATCATTTTCTTGATTAAACGAGGCTTGTTTGGTCCATAAAATGTCAGAAAATTGTAAAAAATATCCAAGGTGATGTCCCCAAGTGTCTTTTTTTGTCCACAACCCAAAGATATTGAGTTCACTGCCATAAAGGACTAAAGAAATCAAAAAAATGTTCACATTTGAAAAGCTAAAATTTAGAGAATTTGGACATTTTTTCTTTTACTCAGTTCTAGTAAAAACTGAGAATAAGAATTGAAATGTGTGGCTGCTGCTTCTGTAAAGACTTCCTCTCCCATCCTCCCCTCCTCCTCCTCCTTAACACAACATCATCCTCGTCCCTTTAAGAAGAATTACTGCCATTAAAAATTATCACACTTACCAACACAAACATTAACTCTTCCTCCTCTTCTCTCCTTCTCAGACACTGGTACCTCCCTCGGCTCCTCGACTTCCGGCGGACACCGCTCTCACTGGTGCAGCGTTGCCTACTGGGAGCAGCGCACACGCGTGGGTCGCCTGTATCCAGCCTACGAGCCCTCGCTCAACATCTTCTATGACCTACCTCAGGGCACGGGCCTGTGCCTCGGCCAGCTCCACGCCAACGCCTACCACAGCCGTCGGGACGACCCGGGCGGCCACGGCACATCTGGACTTCACGGACACCCCAGCCATGGAAGCGGAGGGAATAACAGCAGCAGCAGCAGCAGTGTGCAACAGATTCGCAGTAAAATTGGCTTTGGCATCGTGCTGAGCCGCGAGCCGGACGGCGTGTGGGTGTACAACCGCAGCCAGCACCCAGTGTTCGTCCACTCGCCCACTCTGGACCCGCCCAGCGCCCGAGGGCTGAGTGTGAAGAGGGTGATGCCGGGCTTCTCCCTCAAGGTGTTTGACTATGAGCGCTCCAGCTGGATGGCGGAGCACGGCGTGAAGCCGGAGAGCCAGGAGGGGCCCTGGGACCCCCACAGTGTTCGCATCAGTTTTGCTAAAGGATGGGGCCCCTGCTACTCCAGACAGTTCATCACTTCCTGTCCTTGCTGGCTGGAGGTGCTACTCAACAACCACAGATAGCACACACACACAGACACACACACACACACACACACACCTACACGCACACACACACACACACAGACACACACTCACAGACTCACACATGACCCAGTATCCTTATTGTAATCTACCTAGATTTAATATAAAATTTATATATTATATAAAATATATTATACATGTAAATACTTGAGTCATTTTTACAATGCAATTATTTATGTATAGTGTAATGTGTATATGGACAAAATAAAAAGGAACAAGAATATGCACTTTTGATTCTATATATGCATTACAGTTTCTCAGTGTCATTTTGCAAATGTAAACTGTAAAAATATGACAAACCTGGTTTATGTTCTCATGATTTAGCATTTCCATCAAAACGTATGCAGCCATACACACATTGTCAATAAAGTATTTGTATTAAATGAAGGTTTCTGTGGTCGTCTCAAGTGCTTCTACCTGAGAAGTGGATCGGTTGGTACTTTCTGACTTGGCAGTGATCTGCAGGATTGTGACTGTTACTAAGAGCGTCCCTTAAAGGTGTGGTGTGCAGTTCTGGAGAAGGATAGTTGATTGTCTGGTCTCATTTCCAGGTTGTCAAATACTTTGGGAATCAGACTCAACAATAAACTATTTTACCAAGCTGTGATTGGCCAAAGTCTCCCATCACAGGCCAGCTTTTCTAAGAGCTAAAAACAGAGCCCAGAGGAGCAGAGGTCAAGTTTTTTTTCTCAGATCACTTGAATTGCATGATGTTTCAAGGTTACTATGGAAAAATAAACTGCCTACCTGCTGACATTTTCAACAACATCTTAGCAAATTCAGCTTTGTCTGTTTTCTCTCAAAACAAGCGGACATATTCACCTGTTTACACCATAGATGCTCTTTTCAGTACAGGAATGGTTCAGGGTTGCTGGTTGGATGATTTATATTTACCTGGCAAGCTGTTTCCTCTGCTTCTAGTCTTTATGCTAAGCTAAGCTAACGGTCTTCAGGCTTTAACTTCAATATTTAATGTACAGATATGGGAGTGGTATTAATTTTAAGAGACAAGCATTTTCCAACAGACTTGAAAGGGTTACTTTAAAAATGTATTCTGATACAGTTACTAATCCCCTGTTAAAAATGTAGTCAGTAACCTAATTCAAGTATCACACTATTAAAGTAATGTAACTTGATTCCTTTCTGTTACTTTTAGATTACCTCAGTACCAAATAAGTTCAAATTGTTTGCATAATATTTTTATGCATAACTTTTAAATGTTCTTTGTTAAGTATGTGATTCACACTTCACACTCAAACTTAAAGTAATCTACCTCAAACTTGTTCTGGGGCTTGTGTTTTTACCCAAAAATATCTCAATCACCAGCACCTACAGTCCCAACATATTTTTTTCAGTAGAAGTAGTATTGATGGATTAGCTGTGTAGCAAACATTAGTGATTGATCCTTCCTGTAACATTACATGTTTATTTAAATTAGGTGTCCAGTTTTGTATGATGGCAGCATTTTCACAGCTGAAGGCAGAACTTCACTGTTTTGTGATGTTGTAGTATATCATTCTTAATTTTAAAATGTATTTTAAAATTGTAATACATCTAAATAATTCATTTTTTTCTAAATGCAACCGTAATCTATGCCTTTTTTATGTGACTGTAATAGAATAGTTACCCTTTTTTTGTATCCTGATTCCGTAATCTATTACTCCCCAAGCCTGTTTTTCAACACGCTAAACTATTTCCTTTTAAAGATGAGTCAAATGTGTACTGAACATGTCATGAGCTGCTCCGAAGTTCAGAAAAAACGAACTGCTAAATAGGAGTGGGAAAACCTCCATATAGTAGTAATGTTTTGGGGGACAAATGTCATAAAATTCAAATTAAATACCCACCACCAAGATCAAAAAACATTTTCAAATATATTTTGTGCCGTACTTCCACATCCCTGTTTGCTAAATTACAGAATTCAAACATCCTTTATACACCTGGAGAAGGAACGTATAGTTTAAAAGATTGTCTTCACAGCAGACACATTGATATGAAATAGTAGGTTCAATTATACTAATTAAGGTCCTGTTCCATTTAGTGTAGCTGAGTCTTTCCAGTGAGCCAACATGCAAAACAGCAGCACTCTGACTGTGTTTGACCCGAATGAAACTGAACCTTAATTAGTATCTTTGGTAACATCTGTGTGACACCTGTGTACCCACATCATATCAATATGGCCGCTGTGATGTCTGTCTGTTGGTCCTGTTGGTGTCATGAGATGAAATTTTGGCTGTGACACAATAATCTAAGGTCAAAAGTCCATTTTCTTGCTTTAATTGCACCTCATGGTCTTGGAGTGTGGAACTCTGATCATGTGACAACAAGCGCTGGTGTATTTGGAAGACATCATAACAATTTCTCCATTCAGGGATGGCATCCTCTAACGAATGTGGTTTCTTGATCTTTCTCCAGTCGTCCAGTCACTGTTTGCCAGTTTCAGCGCTGTGACTGGTTGTTACCTGACAAGCAAAGTTAGCCATCGTAGCTGCAGTGAAGTTTCTAAATCCAGCGGAGATTGTTGTTGATTTTGAAGACAAGACACTCAGTTATATTCTCCTTTTCAGTACCACACCTGAACAAAGTCATCTCCGCTACAACACAGTGATCGCCGCTCTCTATCATAGTGAATGAAAGAACACGAACGCTGAGATTGCATCACGTCAGTCTTGTTGTCTGTCACGAGACAACACAAAACAGAGGTTATCTGGTGTAACTCCAGTTTTTAAAGTCTGTGTGCAGCCCTGTGTTGCTCCTTCACAAAGCAAATGAAAGAATGTAAACACTGTGTGGATTATAATAAAAGCACAACACAGCCTGATCAGTGCAGTTTTATCAGATCATAGTAAAATACTCCTTTTGTCAAATAAAAGCTCAGCTCTCCGTCAGGGGTTTCCAACTTCATTTGGAGGACGTAACCCCCTTTGTGTTATTTAACTATCAGTCATATTAAAGGTGATTAAATAGTGGACATTACAATATTTTCATACATTTGAGCTGTCGGTGTTTAGTTTGGTTGAACTACCACTACATGAACTGGAAAAAGCAGAAACCATGTATCCATTACTTTTAGTGGTCTTTCTCAGCTGTTCATCTATTCACCTCCTTTTAGCTTCAATTATTTACCCATTTAGCTAACTATTTCATCGCCTCTGTTCTCTTGCTAACTAGTCACTGTAGCTTCCCCTACATGCTAAGAACTGAGGGAGGGTGAAGTGACGTGTTCGCCATCTGCAAGCTCATCGCTAGATGTGGCTAAATCCTACAAACTGGGCTCAACCATCTTGTTGTTTGTGTCTGTATGTAAAAGGTTTCATTACACATACACTACAAACTTCTTTAAAATGTGCTCAAACTGCATGAATCACGATCAAGCTTTAACTATCTCGTTGGCATTAAAGGGGACCAGTGGCGATGGAAAACAGTGCAAGGCGTCACAGTGCCAGTGGTAAGAAAATAAAGTGCATAACTGAGAGATTACACAACAAACCACAGCGGGGCACTCGGGCCCAAACCGACTCTCTCTGGTAGGAGAAAGTTCTGTGTTTATAGCATGATGGCATCCTGTTTGAGTCTTTCAACAACACAATCATTTATGGAAACTCAGATTTGGGCCAGAGGTTGAAGAAGAACGAGAACAGCAAGATGAAAAGTAATCAGTTTAAAAAGTTATGACCTTGCTGGAGACGTGTGTTTAAGAAGCAGCAGCAGCAGAAGCAGCTCGCTCGGCTCCGTCAGGCATTTTTGTTTTGACCCTGAACCTCTGCAGGCTGCTTGCTGAAACCTGTAATTAACTTTAGCTGTAAAAGTAAAGAGGGGTTGATTACAAAGTTGCAGAGGAAAAATTAAGCATTACAGCATTCAGAAATCCCTCCAGTGTTACAGTTAGCTTGCAGTTGGAGCTTAAACAGCCCAAAAAAAATTTAAAAAAAAAAACAATATCTTGAACAGAATCTTGGTCCATAGACACTTATTTGTATATAACAACCTACAAAACTGAATAAAACCTAAAAGCTTCAGGCATTCCCATACACCCTCCAAAAAAATTCCAATGTATATTTCAGCGAAGTCTCCTCTCTGCTTTTCCAGGCAAAGTGTGGGATTTGTGGTCAGGATACAATGGAAGGATTCAGAGGAGGGATCAGGGTGGGAGAGTTGCTGCTGGCAGGACTCATCATTCCAAAAAACTTACCATGTTTCTCCTCCATCTCTCTTTTTTTTTTTGTTTTTCTCATCTGAAAACACCCCTCTGCCCAGTCTCCTGTCTTAATTGTTTTCCTTTGTCAGGACTCAAGAGTCATGGAGACGATGAAATGGATCCCAGGCAGCAGCAGTGAGCAGGCAAACGGAGGAGGAGGAGGAGGAGGAGGGGAGGAGAGGGAGGAGGAGGTTTTTTGGCCCTCGTCTTCAGGGCTGCGGTGCGAGCTGACCTCACTGTGAACTGAAGGAAAACGGGCTAATTCTGCCGCTGGCTCTCGAGCTCCACCCCTTCACCGTATAATTATCCCTGTCCAGATTATGATGTTATAATTATGTTAATGAATGCATCAGGGATGGTAATTAATGGAGGACATTTTCTGTTTTTGCTGCAAACAAGATGAGCGATCGCTTAGAGGACCAGTGTGTTTATAAGTTTTAGCTCTTTGACGCCAACTCATGATTATTTTTATTGATCATATTCAAATTCAAATCAATGGCTCTAGAGCAGTGGTTCCCAACCTGTGGGTTGAGATCCCTGTAAAGGGCTTCAAGTCAAATCTGAAGGGGCACTGGATAAAGAAGACACAAAAGCAGCATTTCAGATATTAATCTGATCTTTGCTTTATTTCGTATGTGAGTTACTGGATACTTGTAGGTATTTCAGTCCATTTAAAAATCCAGTGTGTAAGATTTAGAGGGATTTATTGGTAACGAATCACTCTGATGCATCAGGCTTGAATGTGTAATGCGAGTAGTGTATCAGTAAAAAGTGAACAGAAAAATGTCAGCACTACGTATCAATACATTATAGATCGCAATGTTCCATTTTGCACGCCGCTGTAACTACCTCCTTTGTCCCTCCTCCGTCTCTGCACATGCCTAGCTGAGCTGATACCTCGCTCGCAAAAAAAACGCCCCCCCTCCCTCTGTTCCACTCCTGTCTCAACGACAGTGAAACTACGTCGCATGTGTTCACACCGCAAGACTTCATAATGTGCAAGTGTGAATAAGTTTGGAGTTTATGAAAGATCAACATCAGCTGCAAATCATTTTACAAAACGTGTCTGAACGCGCAAGAGCCACGAGTCTGACCACAGAGACGTCATGTCACTGTGAGAGCAGGTAACATGGAGCATCACTGTTCCTCCACACCCACTTCCTCTACACAGTCAAATATAATATTAATAGAATTAAAATGTAAAGGTTCACACATCGATCATCTCTATTGCATGTGACCGGGCTGAATTGTATCGAACCGAATCGCTGGCTATTTAACAAAATTCTGAGATGCATTCTATCGTTGAACATGAATCGACATGAGTACTTAATCAGTGTCAGTCAGTGAGATGCACACCCTGAGGCAGAAATGAAATATGATATTCATAAGAATGCTTTCATTAATGTGTAATCCCTGACGATCAGTCCCTGACTGTTTTTGTTGAGCTGTTTATATCTACTGCGGTGTATGTCCTCTTCTGTGAAGGCTGCTTATTCTTTTTTTTTTTCTGTAGTCTTCTCCTACACCAGGGATACTCAACTTGCGGCCTGCGTTGGGGTGCTGGGTGTCCTCTGACCATTTTCTACAAGTGAATCTGCACAGCGCTGCTGCGCCCGGGTTTGTCGCTTGGCAGTGAGGACAGCAATCGTGGAAAGGTCAAAAATGAAAACAGGCAATTTAATGAAAAACTGACAGATGAATTTGCCTTAATTTTGCCAACTATCAATACATGCCAATCCTAAACCACTGTGTTTAATTTGCCAAATGACAATTCCTGTATGTAAGATTTCGAATATCAGGTGCCATCAGAAGTCAAATGATAGTTTCAATGCAGCTTCAATGATAAATAATACTATTATTAATATTCCTTTGTTGTGTAACTGGCCCCTGCTCTCCTGTGAATTTGCAAAAGTGGCCCCAGGCAAAGCAAGTTAAATATCCCTATTCTACACACTTGGAAGGGGAGAGTGAGACAATCTGCAAGCTCACTGCTAGATGACACTAAATCCTACACACTGCTACTTTAAATTGAGCCAATAAAGCCACATAAAGTTCACACAGCACATTGCAGCTGTGATGACTCATTCACAGCGGCATTATTAAATTAATACAAATTAACTTCAAACACTGTAAAATCTCCAGAATCTGACAAGTTAACTCACAATAACACCAGACAGAAAAGAAGCATTTTGTTGCTCTCGCCAATTAAAATGTTTGTGATGTTGTGATGTCCTGGGTTACACCTGTACATCACTGCAGAAGGTGTCAAGTTGTTCTTTAAATAAACATTAGAAAACAACTGCCTTTTGAAGGCCACTAAATGCGGGTTTCATGAAAAGTATGAAAGTATAACTGACTTAATAATTCTATTCAGAAACATCAATGAAGCATGACAAATTACAATTAGTTTTATAATTAAATTTATATTAAAAACACACCTGCCAAAATTAATCAGCTCTGAATTAGCCCATGAGTACAGAAATAAGAATCAGTACAAGCGATGACTAGAGGACAAACACTAAATCCACCCTCTTCTTCCTCCCACATCATCACACCATCATCATCTTGACAGTGTTTTGTCACTTTGCTGCTCAGAGTGCATGTGGATCGATACCCCCGCTGTTAGCGAGGCCTCTTGTGTGAAACCGCAGACAGCTCAGACATCTCCTCACTGTCTTGTTGCTGATTGAACATCAGTGTTTATTAATGTCTTCCTCACAACCAAAGAATGATGGCAGACGGGTCCTAGACGAGTTCTAAACAGTCTCCCATAAAGCCTAAACCAGGAAATAAACAATTTACAGTTTGTTTGTATGTTAAACAAAGGCCAGACATACACACATATTTCTGATGCTTTAAAGCCGGATGAAAATTCAGAATTGTAGGCGAGGCTCCTAAAAAGCTAAAATTTATGCAGATCGAGGTAGCAAACAAATTTGACAAAGGACAACTCAAAGCTTAACGTTGTAAAAACACACAGAGGGTGTTTGCAGAGTCATCAGTCAGTGAAAAGTAAACATCCAGTGACTCCGAGTTCAGAGCTGTTTTAAGTCCCTGTAACTCTGCTGCCCTGAGCAACAGACAGTTCAGAATATGTTCATGTTAGCGTGATATGAATACAAATTAAGCTCAAGCTCAATTCAGTTACTTTTTACAGTTGTTCTTTTTCCAATTATTTCACCCATAAAACATAACCAAAGCATTAAGTCTGTGACCTGTTTAAACATCAAAATGAAATTTTCTTTAAAACTAATGTGCCTTGTTCACACTGGTTGGTCCATGTTTGAATTAAAAAATGCTGCTCTTTTTTATTTCCCCATGGTAGATAAAACTGCTCTCTATGGTGGCCCAATGAACAAATAAATTTGATAAAACGCCCTCTAGAGTGCCCTTCCAGTGGAGAAAACATGATGAAGTGCCCTGTAGAGTGAAGTGCCCTCTACAATGCCCATGATGAAACATCCTCTAAAGTGCCTTTCCTGAAAAAATGAAGTGCTCTTTGGAGTGCCCTTCCATCTGAGAAAACACGATGAAGTAGCCTCTGGAGTGTCCTTCCAGTGGAGAAACCTTTACGAAGTGCCCTTTAAAGTCCTTTTACAGTGGATAATACTTGATGAGGTGCCCTCTAGAGTACCGTTTTTCCCCATGGTAGATAAAACTGCCCTCTATGGTGGCCCAGTGAACAAATAAATTTGATAAAACACCCTCTACAGTGCCTTTCAGTGGAGAAAGCACAATGAAGTGTCCTCTAGAGGGCACTTTGAGTAGAGAATACATGATCAAATGTCCCATAGAGTGTCTCTCCAGTGGAGAAAATGCAATGAAGTGCCTTCTAGAGTGCCCTTTGCCCTTCCATCCTAGAAAACACATTGAAGTGTCCTCTAGGATGTCCCTCCAGTGGAGAAAACGTGTGCCCTTTAAAGTGTTCTCACAGTGGAGAAAACACAGTTAAGTGCCCTCTAGAGAGCCTTTCCAGTGGAGAAAATGCAATAAAGTGCCTTATAGGCTGCCCCACATTTAAATCTGAGTCACATAAGAATACCATTTTAATCTCAACCAGGGTGTGGAACTGTTTCACCATAAATGCAACATTGTCCTTTTTGTTTTTTTCCTGTAGCCCCTCAGATGGCTTGAGTCCACTTCTTTCTCTTTCCCTGTATGATGGACAGAGTTAATGGTTTGCATCAGGCTTTATCGTCCGGCCCTTCAGCAGTGCATTTACTGCAGGCAAACTTTTATGTTCATAATTTGATTCTTCACTCTGAGGACGAGACGCCCCACCTCAGGAATGAGGGTAAATTTTTGTGGCTGAAGCAGCAGACAATGGCTTAATGAATGTAATTAACTCAGGTAGTTTCAATAAAACAAAGACCAGACAAGAGCTCTGGATGAAAAGGCTGCAGTAAAACCATGTTGGCTGGCCAGGAACGTTATCAAACCTGGATCTCATAAGAACAATGATGCACTGATTTTGTGATGATCTCCCTACAACCCAATTCCAAAACAAAGTTGGTGCTCTGTGTAAAAAGTTAATAAAAATAGAATGCAATGATTTGCAATACTTTTCGACCTATATTCAATTGAAAACAGTATAAAGACAAGACATTTAATGTTCAAACTGATCAACTTCATTGTTCTCTGTAAATAAACACTCATTATCTGCTCAGTTTGACTCATTCTGCTTTAATTTAAGTTTTACGCAGCATCCCAGCTTTTTTTGGTAGCAGCTGATAGAAATTCATCCATCATTAAACTATAATTATTTACACCTGTGCTTTTCCTATTGTCACATGTCAAAATGTTTTCAGTGAAAAAAGATAATATTAGTTTTCACTTTGATTTGTCTATTGATTTGTTTGATTGATTAACCAAATCAGTAAGTCCATAAATTTAAAGACATAATTAATATAAATGTTCATAAAAGTTGCTAAACCAGCAAGTTTCGTCTTTCACTCGTCACTTTATCTTTTAAATATCCAGTGTGTTTTTAGTGACTATATGAGAGAGTGAATTGTTTGCTGATGTATTTTGTTGTTGTATCAACAATTCTCTGTAGATCAACTAATTAATTGATTAACCAAACATAGAGTCTAATGTAATTTGAAAATATACAGCATCTTTGCTGATGTCTTGCAGTTGTTATTATTATTACAATATCATCTTTAATTTGAATGTCCAGGATATCTGTCTGCAAAAATTGTCATTTTGGACTCCCTCCTATTCAAATTTCAATTCAAGTGGCTTTATTGGCTTGACTGCATGAAATACAATGTTACCAAGTCATATTAATAATAACTTTCAATTCGTAATGAACATAAATAAACAAAACAATCTTGTTTTACATGAACTTTGCACTTTCATCTCTTAAATGTTCTTCTTTTATGCTCCTTTAAGGGGGTGGAATTTTGTGGGTTTCTGATTTTTTAATTTTTGTTCTGTAAATCTTTTTGTATGGAAAGCACTTAGTGCTAAAGATTGAAAAGTGCTTTATAAATAAAATTGTAATTATTATTGTTATAAAATAAACAATAACAATATAAAATTGCATGGAGAACAAGAGGGGCTACGGGATGAAGGTAAGATGTGTTTTTTTCTGTCTCTTTCTCTCCAGAAAACATTAACAGCTTTGTATACATCAGTGCACACAAACACACACACATCCATCCACAGTTTTTGTTTGACTTTTGTCAGTTTTATTTCTCTTTCTTTGAAGCGTGAAATCACTGTAGACTAAATTACAAACTGAAAAGAAACATGACTCACTTTTGTCAGTGGAGCTAAGACAATAATAACAGATGTGGTTGAGCTTCTTGTTGCCTCATTAATACGTGGAAACGAGTAACAGGATGACTGGCTGTCACCTTTATGATTTCTAAAGATGTAACTCTGCTTTCTCTGTAAACTATTTCCCGTCTCTGCCAAACTATTAGTATAAAACTCAGCAGTGTACACATCTCGGGCTCAGCCTCTCAATGAATGACTGAGGCGCTGTTTATTTTCCAGTCTGTCTTTGTTTTGTTACTTTAAGCACCATGTCTGTCAGCCGTAGTGTAATTATATGGAGACAGAGACACAGGAGGGGGGGAGGCGTTGGAGACAGCCTTCTCTTTCAGCTGCTGTGAGCCACGACCAGTACCGCCTGAAGCTGCTCGCCTCTTGAAAAGCAGCCAAGAGACTCTTCGACTGCCGTTTAACCCCTTAGATCACCCGAGAGCTCCTTCTTCTAGCTCACCTGACACTTTCTTCAGAAGAGGTCTGACCCGAGAGGCAGCGACGAACTGGAGAAGGTCATGGAAAGTTACTAATGTACAGTGAGTGGAGTGGTTTTAATGAAGTAAGCATGAAACATTTTCACAAACTACAATTATACCATTAATTAATATGTTGTCAGTTAAATTTACTTAATCCTTTGTTGCAAGATTCTATTTAACATTTTGGAGTCACTTCCACAAACACTTACTCACTGTCTCAAGTTAAGGTTGTCAAAAGCATCAATACTTCAATACTTTTCCAATACCACATGTTTAAATTTTTTAATTAATTACAGTCCTGCCTGAAATTTGGCCTGCAGCACCACAAAACCAGACAAAAATTATCCCAATTGTGTTCCTTGGAAAAAATTGTTTCTGCCATGGTGTAAAAAGAGGTACTGAGTTTTTTTTTTCTTTTTAAATATATATTAGTATTGTATCTGAGTTTAAAATTCTGGGATCATGACAACTCCAGCTCGAAAATAGTGTAATAGACTGTATGAACAAAGCTTATTACTGAGCTTCTTGAATTCCACTAGCCTCATTTTATTAGAAATATACAACATGTCATCATTAACTGTCATTCTGAAGATAACACCCTCGGCTTTTTCTGCAACATCCACCTTTTGTCAAAATGAGATATAAATATAACTCTTTGTAATCATACTGCCAAACCATTAAACATCCACAGCTGCCGTCTATAGAGAATGTCAACTGTGAGGCTACAGATGGTCATTTCCAGAAAATATGATTACATGTTCAGTGTCAGAACCAACCCTGTCTCCTTCAAAATGTGTTTATATACTACTAATTTAATTTGCAAACTATAACCTAATGCTCTGAGAAATGAAATACTGGATGTTGACTGAATGTTTTGCAGATATATTCAGTAAAAATGTTTCCACATAATGCAGATAGGAAAAAAAAAAACAATGCGTTTGTTTCCTCCAAAAATGTTTACTATTGCAGAAGAGTTGTATATGAATATCATTTAAGAAGGAACAGTGTTTTCAGAACTGATAGAGGTATTATGTCAGCTCATATGGTTGTAACTATGTATATGGCAATGTTGCACATGACTACATGTGACATTTGAGTGAATATTTGAAGAAAATTTGAAGAATGCAAACAAAGACAATAAAAACACTTCACTTAAATTAAGGAAATTAAGGATCAGCTCGGAACCTATGAAGATAAAACTGAAAACAACTATTTTCTCTAATTTGTTTGCCTGTTGAATGAAGACATTTTAGGTATGACTTTCATGTGGTGAGCCTTTGACAAAAATGCCTGACACATGCCAATACCTTGAATATCTGAGGTGATATTTCTCTTTTTCTCTTGTCATTCATCCATCAACTGTCCACCGAGAAAATGGGAGACTTTTAGTGACTGCTCTGTTTTTGCAGACTGCTGACTCCTCACTCCTCTTAACTGGCTGGTAGGGGCTGCAAGACACAAACAACTGCTAGACTAAAAACAAGGCGTAGCCTACGGAGTCTCTTACTGAACAAATTTTGGCCTTTGTTGTGACTCCAAAACAGACTTCCATAGAAAAGTTTTGTTTCATCTTAACCCAGAGCATCTGCAGATTAGTTCCATACCAGATATGTTATTATCTACTAAAGTTACTCCCTGTTTCAACCGCAAGCAAGTCAGACGTGTTTTTCACCCGCAAGTCTCACACAACAGAAAACACTTTAATTTTTATCAGTGCAGCTATCCGCACTCTGTGCAGAGTGTGCTCCACAGCCAGAGATCAGCTCACTCTGCTTTGGTTTAATCCCACAGACTCCACCTCCTCTTTACCCAGCAGCTGCTAAGTACGGCACAGGAACTTCTTGAACTTTTTCTGCAGTGTTTTAATGGTCAAACTGTACATTTACTGCCACAAGACAACTTTACAGCTAAACTTTAATCCCTCTGCTCTAATCACAAACACTTGTCTGCTCTGAGAGCAGCCACCAGCACTCTTGTCCCTCAACTCTTTTTCTCATCCACACTCACTGTGCACACATACACACACTGCAGTGCATATATTTGTTTTGATGGAAAATAGATCAGGAATATTTGCACATATCAAAGGAAAACTGGATATTGCACAGAAAGATGGGCTGCTCATTTGCTGGTGGACAATTTGAAATGCGTGGATATATAGAGAGATGCTTCAGTGTTGCGTGACATGAGTGTGATGCGGATGTGACATTTGCAGTCTAGACAAGATGTAAGACTGCCATCTTTGCATCTGCAAAGTCACCATATTGGAGCATCCAAGGTCCAGTAGTAAGCTAATGAGAGATGCAGTCAAATTTTACTGTAACTCTGTCAATTCTGAAATTATTGTGCTTAATTATGAAATTTGGTTTAATGTTGTTATTCAAAACTTTGCTGCATGTGGTGACATTGCAGTAGGTGCTTCACCATTTGTTGCCTGGCCTTCTGGCTAGTTTCCTAGCTTTTGTTTTTTGTTTTACATTTGAGTGTGTAAAGAAAATGCTACTGTGGACACTTTCAACACCTTAGTATGCTGTTTCATGTGTAGACACGGCCTCTGGTGGACGATGCAGAACCTCATTTGAAGAGTTTTTAATATTCATTCATGCTGAGTGTGTTGTTTCCTTCACAACATACCCCTTTACATATTAAGTAAACATGACTCAGGAATGATTCAGTGGTTAAACAGAAAGCTTTCATCTCTGTGTTCTGGTCTGACATGTCATATTTATGTTCCCTACATATTTTGAAATGGATGGAGTTACAGTTTTAAAAACAGTGAAAATGTATACAAAATATGGTGGTTAAATAGTGGTCCAGTAGTGGTTGGTGTAAATATCATGCCTGGTTATCCTGGCACAGAGCCACACCACCCAGACAATAGCTGCAGCATATTTCCACAGACACAGAGGATGTTTGACTTTTCATAGAAATTTTGATATAATTCATTTTACAAATCCATAACAAAGAACAATTCTGCCCTGAGACCACACAATCAAGTATCAAACCGACTCGCCTTCTGCTTTCAATTTGTTATTGTTTGCAGATAAAAGGTTTCCTTTACAAAAACTTGCATTTACCCAAAATACCACCAGAAAAAAAAAAAAAAAAAAAAAAAAAAAAAAAAAAAAACTTAACCAATGTATGACTTGACTTTTCTTCTTTAAGAGGTCTAAATGTTTTCCATATTGTGGGACTCTAAATGGATGCAGGAAATGCTGTCACTCCGCTCTGCTCTCCAAACTTCCAGAATGAGGTTTTGGCTCTGGCAGATGCCAGTGCGGTAGATTCCAGCGCCGTACCGACCCTGCTCAGGTTTCCTCTCGCTGGGAGAGAGACTTCAGGAGTCTCCGCCCTCTCTCGACTCTACAGCCGCAGATGAACACAGTGTTTTCCCCTCGCTGTCCATTCAGCTCCTTTCAGATCTGGGGGAAATGTGTTTGCTTGACTTGAGGACAGTCTTGTTTGCTTCTAAACTAACCCAAAGGCATCCTTTAACTGCTGCTGACCAAGTTCATTTTTCCATTGCAAAACAGCTCTTCTGTCAGTACCAACATGCACAAAACCTAAACAGCTGACAGTGTTTTAGCTGAAAGTAGATGAACTGAAGTGGCGCTGCAAGGAAAGCACAGCTCAAAAACACAGTGTAGTAAAAAAACAAAAAAAAACAAAAAAAAAACAAACAGAAAACAGCAGAGAGACGTGAACATAATGAGATGAAGAAGAGAAAGAAACATGCAGATGCAGTATGTTTCAGTCAGCCTGGCAGGCAGCATTATTCTGCAGTCTGGCAGTCTGTGCTGGGTTGGGCCTGTCAGAAGTCTCAGCGTTGGAAATCGTATATACAGCATTTAAAAGTGACAGGAATCAGTGTAAAGAATGAGCCTCTGGCTACGCCCTGATGAACCTGACAACACTATGAGTTGTCAGACCCATCGACATTCGTTTAGAGACTGACTGTATATAGTCCCCCGAAAACCCTGTGAGGGCAAATGGTTACAAAATGGTGGAAAGACTGCATATTAAAGGCGCAGTAAGTGTTTTGGGAGAAAGACAAGTTGATTGTTGAGTCTCATTCTCAGGTCGTCAAATACTGAGGTTTTGGGAATGAGACTCAACAATCATCTGTCAAAGGCGAGATCCTCTAAAGTGTGAAAACAGCCGAGAAGTCTAGTTTTTTTGTCAGAACACTGGAATTACATTATAAGAGGGATTTTAAAATGTGAACAAAAATGAAAGAAGAAATTATCATTCTTAAATATTACAGGAAAAAATATATATTCTAAGACCAGTCCAGATCTGAGTGTATTTTAGAAAATTACTTTTTGATAAATGGCAAGAAAACCGAGCGGGTGCCTTCAGATATCTGTGACAATGGGATAACACACTTTTAAACAGACTGAGGCTTACAATGCTTATTAGGGCCACATTAAAGCATTTCAGAGATCATATTGAGGTTAAAACTGAAATAGTGTTTCAACTTCATTCTCGACATTTCAAATTTATTCTCAAAATGCAAAATAAAAAGAAATCTGATTTATTGATCTTATGGCTGACACTTATACTCAAAGTTCAACTTTATTCTCAAAATGCAAAATTAAAACTTTTTTTTCTTTGATTTTTTTTTCTCCTACTGTCTTCCTCTTCCATAGAGGCTGTACTCTGGCACAGCAGTGCTTGGTTTAAGCTAAATGCTAACATCACACTCACAGTGACAAGGTTACTAACATGCTGATGTTTAGCAGATAATGTTTACCATTTTCACCATCTTAGTTTAGTGTGTCAGCATGCTAACATGCTAACATAAATACAAAGTACAGTGGAGGCTGATGGTGGGGTATTTGATCATAAACCATAATTGGGAAAATTAAAATTTTGACCTGATGATTGTAGATTAATCAGGGGATCATTAATGTTATTACAGCTCACTCTGAGGAGGAGGACATGGTTGTCTAATAGTTGTTGAGACATTTCACCCAAATCTCTGGTGGCGCAGAGCAAGATGAAAACTTTGGATATCACCAAAATCATTAGGATTTTTTTTTTAATTAGGAAGGTCAGTCACATAAACAGTCTTCTAATGTTTGAGCACCTGGTTATAACTACATCCTAGTCTGGGGTTTTCCCCTCCAATAAGTAATATTCTCAAGTATTTGTGTGATGTAGTCTGAATATTCACTGATATAGTGCCTACAGATGGTAGGTTTGGAGTTCAGTTTTGTCCAGAGGATTTTCATATTTTTAACATATTGAATAAAACTGAGGTAAACATTTTTGAACTGTTCCTTTAAAATCATTCAAAATCATTAATTATACATTAGAAAAGTAATGGAGCCCCTCTGAAACCCTTCATCTTTGTAAGTATAATTACTCCTGTCATCGTCAGACTGTGCTATCAGCATTTTTGAGACTGAAACTGTTCTTCAACATAAAATAAAAGTGCAGGTCCACATCAGACAACCTCAAACTGTTGGAGACATTAAACGTGACTCTTTCATCCCTTCTCCTTTCTTCTTTTCTTTCTCTTTGACACACACGGACATTATTCTTCATATCAAAGCGTTTTATTGAACCGTGGCGGCTCGCCGAAGCCACAAAGCCTTATTGTCCGACCTCCTCTTGAACCACTCAGAGGTATACAGCCATTTTTCATCTCCCGCCCTTTGTCTCAAGCAAGGTGTTAAAAACAGAAATAAAAGGGTGGAACTGAGAGGTCTCACTTTCAGAGAACTCACTTTCAGCTCGTCATATTGACAAGAGAGGATGAAACTGCCTCGTTTTCCTGCAGCCGTAACCAGATAGTCTTTCAAAAGGAGAGTTTGGGTGTTGAACAAGAGATGCAGCGAGTGAAGCATCAGATCAAATCAAAGTCCCTGCACACACAGCGCTTGTGTTCAAGTCTATTAGTGGAGATTCTCTGGGGTTTTTTTTTTGTGTGAAGCTGTCAATCAAACCGAGGTGGAGGTGAGAAAGCTGCGGCGGCCTGTCAGTGTGCTAGTGTTGCAGGTACTAGCCTGAGCCCTGAAGGCAACATTACCGCAACTACTGATGTTCTTAAGATTGTTGGAGGAGTTGTCAACACATGCCCTGCAGTGCTACACTTGGCCTTCGTTGCTATTTTGAAATCAGATTTTTTTTTTTTTTGTTCTCTTCGCTCAATGTTTTGTTCTGACATTTTCATTGTGGTATGCTGGAAAGTCCTGAAAATCAAGACCTGATCCTCAAAACCTCAAATGTACCAGTGTTCTTGCAGAAATGAGGAGGAAAACCACAGAAATGTTGGTGTAAAGTTGCACTGCGGTTCACGTTGCACCTAGAGATAAAATCTACAAATGAAACACTGTTCAATGACAGGTTATACATGCTGCATTGTAACATTAACACGTTCTCACTTCACATACAATGCATTCACACTCGACTAAAAGAATCTGAGGAATTTTGGTGTTTTTTTTTTTCTCACAGGAATTTTCTGAGACATGTGAAACTTGCAAAAACAACCTGTTCTCATCCCAACTCATCAAATACGGATGTTTTGTCACCAACACCCTCTGCGTCTCATACAGCTGCACAAGGTACCCTTTAGTGTCTGTATGGCGCACGTCGGGCTGTCCATTTCACTCCAAGTCGGTTAAATTATTTATCAATATTTTATTCATGTACAATGTCAGTAACTGTTGCCCCTGAGGTGTTATGCAGCCACCCGCCACTAGTTGGGGCTGCAGTCCCATCAGACAGCAGCCCCTCTTGTCCAGCATGAATGCCCCGATTGCCAACTGAAGCGGTTTGGTAAACTAGAAAATGAAAAATAAAGTTGTATGTAGGCAGTGCCAGAATAAACTGGAGCACATTCAGCACAAACACCTTTAACATACGAGCAGACGAGGCTGCTGCTGCTAGCACTGCTAACATTAGCCACATCGTGTGGCAGGCTGTCAGCTAACTTCAGCTCTGGGTAAAAAAATGTCCTTAACCCCCAGGCACTGTGCTCTTTTGCAGTCTGAAAAGGTGAAGAATTTGGTCAGTTGTTGTGTTTTGTAGGTTATTGTGCAATATTCACATTGCACAGAGCAAAGTGTTTCTCATTTCAGCAGCATTTAAAACACAATGTGGCGACTATAGACTGTGATTAACGGCTTCAAATGGCTCTTAATACGCACAGTATTTTTTTGGGCAGTGTTTAACATTATCAGTGAATAAATTGTACTCAATTTTAACTGCTCTCAGAGTGTTTTCTTATTGTTAGACTAGCCAACTAGTCTAAATTAGATTGGTCAACAGGGAAACTGGTCACTAGGAAAATCCCTAATATTAACTCATTCACGATGCTCTGAGCATCCAACCATTCTCATCCTAGCCCTTCATTGCAATATGTATGTTATGTTATGTCACGTGACATCACTTAAGTGACTCGTGCAAACAATGTCACATGATGAGAGCCGTGTGACACATGCAACGTCATGTACCTCAAAACTTTTAATAATGTTTTGGTTTCACACAGGACACAAACCCTGGTCTCCTGGGTGAAAGTCCTGTGTTTGTTTGAGCCATCCATCTGCACCATCCTCTTCATACATGCACTTTCTTGAATTTTATATTACATTGAAATCCTAATGTATCACTTTTAGCTGCTAACAGCGCTAACGTGCATGTCTGCATGAGACAACGAGGGGCGGTGACAAAACATTGGTATAAATCGAGTTGGGAATGACAGCGACCTGGAATAACATGAAAGGCCACATCTAGAGTTTGGTTTGGCTGTTCTGCTGCAGAAATAAGGCCATGCAACATCTCCATAGAAGAGGATTGATGTTGAAATTTTGAAAATTCATAATGTTTAAACATAATAAAAATATTTTTCTCTAGCTGCATGCCTGAATACTGTTGTTTTCCTTTTTTTTATGTAGTGTGTAATGACTGCTCAGTAGTGTTTATATAATGACTGACTGTGTCTAAAAGCATCATTTGATTTTGCCAGAAGAGTCGGAGGTCCTGTGAATGTAGTCTGAAAATTTGGTTCTGTGTTTCCTGTTTTGAGAAAAGGGTCGAGGGTTTCAAGAAATGTGAAAACTTGAAAATAACTATATAAAAATTAAATAGTCTTTTGCATGCATTTAGTGAAAGGGTAACTCTTTTTGACTAACTTTCAGGAGAGACACCTGTGAACAGGAGACAATAACATCAGAAACTCAGCTGGTTTCAGCTGGTACACAGTATTACAGGGCAACAGAACATGTTGCTATGCAAGTGCATTTGGCATTGCCTCAGATGAAATATTTTATGGTTTCATGTGAATTTTCACAGCCTTCTTTTATCAATTGATCATTTTGTACTCATCTGGCACGGGTACATCGCCTAAAACTATTCTGAACAGCAGCATCAATTATCCATCACGTCAGCTACCACCACACCTACTCATGTCTGAGCCAGAGTCACACTAAAGGACAAGAAAATGACTCACGTAAGCTTTATAAACAATTTCGGGTTTACATAAATGTACATCATCATAATACACAATTTTTTAAAGATTAAACCCACGTTTCCAAACCTTTTTGGAGTGTTGAGGCCTCTTGTCACGTTTCAGATGTCTGTCAGTTGTTAGAAATACAGCAAAGAGACGTTCCATTTCATTTAAATAACTGTTTGAGGCCCAGTGAGGTCAAATTATCTAATTTTTCACAAAACAAGCAAAGATTAGAGAAAGGTCGAAAAAATTAATATAAATCTGTGTAAAAAACAGAATTTTTTTTTCCTCTTCTACAACATTAATTACCTCACAGCCCCTCAGATTTGTCTTGTGATCCTTTAGAGGGGATCCATCCATGAACAAACAGAAAATCCACTTGGACTCACTAATTTAGCTCCTTTCATGTTGTTTGCATCATTGTTAACAATCTAATAAAGTCATTCAGTACATAATATCACTAACAGGGGCCATTTTCTGTGGAAATACTACTTGTACCTTTGATATTTTTTTTGCTGATAATACTTCTGTACTCTTAGATGTGTTGAATTTTGTATCCAGGACTTTTACTTGTAATAGAGTATTATTAAATTGTTGTACTACTGGAGCACTGTGACCTGACGCTTGTTTCATTCAACAATATTTATTTGGTTTTTCTGAGTAAGTTGGTGGCAGTAATGCACAACTTGACACAGCTAAGTTCTTTTACTTACTTTTCCCAAGGTAATCAGTTTCCTGTTTTGTTTTGTTTTTTTTAAAGAAAACTTGACTTACTTTTCCACTAATAATCAGATTTTGTTGTTTTGTTGTTTTTCGAGTAAACTTGCTTACATACTTATTTAATTTACTTAGTTTTACCAAGTTAATCGGTTTCCTTTTTTCCCTTTTTTCCCCCAAACTTCTTAGAATTTACAGTATTTCTTCCACCACTGATCTTATCGCAAAAGTTCAAACATGGTTAATAAACTGTGGAATTAAGATTACATGCAAAAATACACTTCTGATGTACAAACACACACTAACTCTCCTCTGCTCTGGTTTCTCCTTTCACAGAACGTTGCAATTGACGTTATTATGTTGTAACATCATGTAAACACAACTTATATATATACTGTTAACTTCAACAAAAACAACAACATGGCTGGCATGGGAAATGACTTTGTGGCAGAGATAAAGCAGCCGATTCTTCCATCTGTGACGCAGATATAACACAGTGCTGACCACACACAGAGAGACAGACAGAGAGACAGACTGACAGTGACTCAGATGGACAGATAGCTGGACAGACTGGCAGTTAGACTGTCTGGCTCCAAAGAATGACTGGACACACACAGTCACATTTTTAACATGTCTTTACTTTGTGTTATAGAGCGCTGTGAATTGAATCATTGTCCTCATCTCTTCAGTGTTTTGTGTGGTAGTTTCATTCATAAACGGACTTTGTTCAGGGTTTCAAAGTGTCACTGTCAACATCACAGTGGGTTTTTGCTGCCCTCTTCTGGCACAAGTCATGTTTTTTCTGTGTGAGTTGCATTTCAAGAGGAAACAAGCAGACGTGGAGGAAATACTCAGATCATTTGCTAAAGTAATAGCAGCAAATCCAGCATGTGGAAATAAAAGTCCTGCATTATAATTTAACTACAAAAGCATCAGCATCCAAGTGTACTTACAGTACCTAAAGCAAAAGTGCTCATTTTGCTGAATAGCCTGGTTTAGAATAATTTTTATTGTAATAATGGATTATAATAATTGGTGGACTAATGTGTACATCACTTTAATATCGTATCTGTCACATGTGGGGCTAATTTAGATATATTTCTATGCACTGTTGAAGAAGCTTAGCTTTGCAAGCTACCAGTTATTTCACATGTGAAGAAGCTGAACTACAGCAAAGCAAAGTACTACATATAGGGAGAAAACTGAAGCTACTTTTAAAAAGATACGTCAAACTACTAAACTTCTTTGTCAAACAAACAAACAAACAAAAAGCGGTCACATTGGCAATGTACATGTGATATGAAAATATAACAAAATATGGTTGACAAAGACTGATGTGTAAACTTAATACATTTTACTGCTCTCAGTCTGTTCAAACAACACATTTGAGTGTATGTATAATTATTTAAAGCTGATCCACACGGGCTGTTTTAGGAAAATACTGGAAACAAAAGACTAATTATGAGAATACTTTTAGTATGCAAGCCTATTACAAAGAATACAAGATGGTTACAAGGAAAGAAGATAAATAGAATTGTTTATAAATTGTATTTTACCTTTAAATCTTTAAGAGTTGTTCCATATAGTAACATGGGAGGACACTTTTGATTGTCCCATACCATGGGAGAAAGTTTTTAATTTCATACATAAAACAACAGTGGACAAATTTACAAGTTTCTGTTGAAAAGAATTTATTATTTCTGATCTAAAAGGAAGAATTCAAAAACTTGCAGAGTCAGACAAGTGTTGTTTTTGTTTCATGGAATCTGCGTCAAGAATTTGTCTATTTTGGTGCTGTCGTGTTGTTTCTGCCTTTTGAAGGGAAGTTCAAAAAATGTGTAATGCAATGAAGCTGTTCTTCCAACTAGTTTTTTTCTCTGTGGTGTTAGGTGATATTTCAGAGACAAATTGTTGTATTATTAACTTGACTCCGGTTAGGAAAAAGATTTATTTTAAAAGGGTGGTGAAGGGAATTCTTTGAACAGCAATCATTTTAGAATGTTTATTAAACGTGTGTGTGTGTGTGTGTGTGTGTGTGTGTGTGTGTGTGTGTGTTGTGTGTGATAATAATATTAGTAACTTTACTTAACAGAGTCTTTGACAGACAAAGCAAAAGAGCAGGATACCCCAGAGGCAAAATAAAACAGACGGGCAACACAATAAGGCCAAAGTGGAACAAGAAAAAATTAAGATATATCTGAAGTAAAACTAAGACACAAGCAAAGGACACTAAAACATAGTAAAACAAAGAAACTAAAAGAGATAAGAATAGGAAAACAAGAAAAACACAACAATAAGAATACCTGAAAATAGATGGAGGAAAATGCAGAGACATTACGCCCTGGCCCAGGGGGCCCCGACACCTTAGGCTTTTTGGTCCGTACTCAGTAGGCCCGTCCAGTAATCCCTCCTAAACTTAACCGTAAAACTTTTACTTGATCATAATTTAAACCTTAATCCTAAAGCAAGGTTTTAGCCCCTAAAATAGATAATTATTCTAGTGGAGAGAAGATCTGTGGGCAGGACCCATAGGGGTCCCAAGATAAATCTGAGGAGTCACCAAAAAGAAAAAAAGAAAAAAGAAAAAAAAAAAAAAGGAAAGAAAATATTCCTGTTACTCACCAGTATGATTTTTGCTGACATTTCTCTGATTCTTAAGTTACTGGATAAGTCTTTCTCTTCACAAGGACAACCCGAGAAGTAAAACTACTTCCAGCTCATGTCCAGACCGAGGCCATAACTTTGGATGAGGGGCAGATATTTCTTCATTGTAGGGGGTCACAAGCCAAAAAGAAAATTATGTTATATGATGTTAGTTTGTGTGAAATATTCTAAAGATTGTCTGGCTTTATTCTCATCATGATAAGACGATTTATTTCAGCTATCAGCAGTAATCGTGTTCTGTCTCTTCATCTCAAAAAGACCAAATATCACTGCAGAGAAGAAGAAAAGGTGGAATAAATTGAAATGAGAGGTACAAATGTGAGTATCTCATTTCCATGTTGTTCATAATACAGACCTCTCATTTCAAAAACAACATTAGGCCGATCACATAGATCTCTTTGTTTATGCTCCTAAATGATGATCAGCTGCAGCCATTTTTAAAGGCTCATGGAATTTGATAACAACTCCAGCGACAATAGTGTTCCTCTCACTCGTACTGTTCAAGTGCAGCGATACAATGGTTCGCCCAGGGACATTATTTGCATATTGTCAAGGGGTGTGTGAATAGGGCTTAGGAGGATGAGAAATTATATCAGCCACAAAGAAAAGCAATGGTCTGTGACCAAATGCTCGATCTTCTATGCATATGTTATCTGAGATTGAGGGGTTTTGTTGTCATATAAATGCAAATGGAAGGCTGGTATGCAGGCATATAATGTGCAATTATGGTTCAAATAGAGAATTTTCTTCGATCTAATCCACTTTAGTGTTCTGTTAAGTACGATGTGCAGTGGACACAATCATACAAATCCAACACAGAAGTAGGATTTTAGATATTATTCCTTTAACATGTAATCTGTGGTAGTCAGCACTCATTGTGATGGTTCATCTCTATCAGAGAAAAGATGATCATCTTTTCATGGACAGAGTTGATAAACTCAAATTATTTGGCTGGTGATAAGGTAATTTTGATGATAAATTTAATTTTGTTCGGCAAAATATAAGTCAAACCACTGTATATCCTCTGTCAGCTACAGGGAATGGAATATTAATGGAGTGTAATACTTGTAATAAAGCAATGCTACCACTGGGTGGCGCAATTTAACAGCTATTTTAAAATAGACAAAAAATTACACATGTTCACAGTCAGAAGAATATAGGAGGGGTTTGTGTTGCTGTTGCTGTTGTGGTTTTGTTTGTTTGTGGTTTGTTTGTTGTAACTCACAGAAACAACTTTAAATGAAAAGAAATCATCATATTTTTAGAATATTTTTCTATTTTAACAAACTAATTTAATCTTTATTTAGAAAGAAAGAAAGAAAGAAAAAACAACCCAGAACATGGGGGTAAAGTTAAATGAATAAAATAAATATACTTAGACAAAAAAAAGAAAAGATAAAGACTGGAATAAAAACACAAAATGATAATATACAAAAAAAAAGAGAGACAAACAAAGGCCCAATGTAAATGCACAAACTGACAAAACAACAAAACAACGTATACACAAAACAGACTATAATAATGAGTATTGTACTGTATTGTATTTTTCTATACTTGCTATCACTAAGCTTATTTCATTCCTATTTTCAGTCGTATGTCCTACAGAAATTTCTTCAGCACATCTGCTGAAGACAAAAAGTTTGTCTCACTGCAGCCTGTGGTCAATTCAAGTCCACCCCTCTGTATTTTTCAAAATATGCGAAATCAATTAACATCTGTATCTTCATAAGTTTTCATTCAAATGCTACCAAAATGGACACAAACGTTCTCTAGATGGTAGATATCAAGTGTTTCATATTGTGTTCAGATCGTCAGACGGTGAGACCACAGTGATATAATTTGTACTATACCCACAACATTTTTTATTTCATCAATTTTTAAAATCCTATTTCACAAAAATATTCAACAGGACACTAAATAAAAGCAGGTTGATGTGTGAGTATTTTTGTCAGAATTGTTGCCCTCACAGGATCATTTAGGCCTCAGCTTGTTTTGGCGGATCCCATGTGAAACTCTTTCACTTCTCCTCAGGCTATGAGAGACAGATATTACTCACCATTTTACAAAATCACTATGATTCACTGATCACCAGCAGAATATTTTATCATGTTTAAGTGTTACAGATCATTAAATTATTCACTCTCATTGACGTCAATGCAGTACTTGGTTTTAGTTGTCTGCAGAACTAAGTTAATGTTTAGTATCAGCTGATTTCTACTTGTGGTCTAAAGACTTGCTCTCCAATCATAAAGTCACAGGTTCAAATCCCAAAGTGAACAATGTGGTGTTAACGGGTGGATTGTAAATTCCCTCCACTACTCAAGCATGTGTATTGACACTCCAGGTAATGTTATAAAATCAAGTTTAAGCAGTTATCTTAAATGCCACTGAGCCAAAAAAATTCCGATTTTTTTTTGCTTGCTTGCTTGGGGTGCTTTGCAAACCCAAAACATCAAGTATTTGACATCCTGAGAATGACAACAATCAACCATCTTTCTGGTGCGTTTTCAAATAGCAACTGACAAAATCCTGCATATTCTACCTTTGAATGACTATCAATGTCTGTGCTGCGAATCAGATGTGACATTAACTGCTCTACACAGAACAATGTTACTTTACACCAGTGATTCTCAAATGGTTTGGTTTGTGATCCCATTAATGTAAAAACCAGTTTAGTGATGGAAAGTAATATTACTCAAAAAAAATAATTCATTTTGATAATAATTTTGAGGAACTTTTCTCGAGTAGTAAAATGTTTTTGTTTTGTTTTGTTTTGTTTTTTTTGTTTTGTTTTTTTTTACTTTATATTGTGGCATTAATACTTTTTGTGACAACCCCTCCACCTGGGCACTAGGTGTCCCTGTTTGTTTGTGTCTTGCGGGCCGTCAGCAGGATGAGCTACACCTGGGCCCTGGTGTCCTCAGCTCTTAATACCTCCTTCAGATGGCAGTCTGGAGAGTCTCATTCAGCTGGCATGGAGAGACAACATGAGTTCTTTCCTCACCACCAAACATGCTCTACGCTGCTGCCGTTCTGATTCCCACACATTTTATTGTTTGGATTGTGTTTCTGGTACAAAAAAATGTATTTTCTTGGCTGCCGACTCTTGTTGTCTCCCTCTTTGTTGCAGTCTTTGGATCTGGCTGTGCCATTTTACCTAATTAAGGATGTCAGGTATACTTCAGTGGCGATATCTAAGCGGTCCAACAAGAGTGGCATCTTTCTTTCACGTACAAAAAAAATATTAGATTAAAGTCTGAAAAAAATAGACTGCTTCCCCATCATTTTTATCATCTTATGACCTCTTGTGTTGTTTTGGTTCAAGTTGGGAACCACTAAATAACACTAACTACTTTTAAAGTAGCGTAATTGTGTCCACAACCAGACACCTCTTTGCTAACATTCTATTAAAATTTCACTTTGACTTCAAATATAAAAGATCATGTAATGTTTTCAGACAATGTGATGCTGTTAAAGTAAAGTCTAACTTCTTACCTTTTTAGCGTTATGACATTTTAACAATTTACTTTAGCTTTGTTTTTACCAGAGTTGGTAAAAAGGCGCTATCGGAGGCGTGTGCTAACTATGTCCCCATTCGGACACTCGTGTTTCATCACTGTAAACAAGCAGCAACTGGTTTTGAAGGCGGAAGTGTCCGACTATGGGCGATAGCAGGATGAGGATGTAATTAAAATATTTGGTTTTGCTTAGCCTGATGTACTAGTCTCACCTGTTTAAATGAAGGCGTGGCAGTCATAATCTAACCTTTTGTTTTCATGCCTATAACTCATTAAGGGGTCAGTGTGGAATAAAGGAAGGTATTTTAAAAAATACTTCACAATAAAAGCTGGACCCCCAGTGACAGCTGGCTGTGCTCAGAGCTCAGTAATAGCCTCACTGAAGTAAATTTAGAATCATTAGTAGAAGAAACTGATGATGGATAGGTGCAGATTAATATATTATACTTAAGTTACTACATGCTGCTGTTAGTGAGGTTCGAGTGAGCTCCTTCTCCTGTCACAAGACGTTAACGTGATCACAGAGAGGAAGCGTCTATTGACTGTCTCACTGTAATGAAATCTGCGTTCACTGAACCAGACTCTTCAGTGAACATGTTCAGTCATTTGTAAGAAGGATTTCATCTGGTGTACATAACAGTTAAATCACACACTGATTCTGAAAAACAAATGTTTGTGCTGTTACTCTAATGCTCATCCGGTTCATAACTTCAGCTGAATCAACATCCCAAAGCAGCGTAGTCATTTAGTCCTCCGATACAGCATGTGTTGTTAACTGATACCAAATGACAGGCGGGCTCATATGTGGCACCGTGTGCTACAACTTGCCTTTGCGCACCAGCTCAAACTGAATGACCTCAACTCAATATCCTGTCTGCTATCAATGAGATTATGCAGGCATGCTAACAACAGGAAATTTGCTCTCACAGGGATTGACCAACAGCCATTTATAGTGAGTCATGACTCAGAGGTAAGTCATGACAGCGGTGCCTCACACCGCACTACAACACGAGCTTTTATTTTATAATCAGGAACACAGGGTTATCTCTGGGACTGTCATTTCATGTGATGACTCACAGCTCGAGTGGAGGTAAAAATCATACTGCAGCTATGGTCACTATGACTATATATGGGATGGGAACCGTCCTACCTGTGCTATGAGTCGTGTTTGTGTTCACACAGCGTGAGGGAGAAGTCGTGTCAGCAGAGTCACACACTTCTGATGAGCAACAAACATATGACTGTGCTGTACCAGTCTGTTACTACAGGTCAGGACGCTCGCTGACCTATTTCCCTCCGAGGGCCGCAGCACACGCACTGGGTCGCCCTCTCAACCCTTCATGAAAAACAAAACGGAAATTTACTCCAGCTGCTGTGACAGAGTCAGAGCCGCCGCTGCCACTGAGAGCACTAAGGTCGAGCCCTGGTTTTCTTTTTTTTCTGGTATTTTTCTGCATGTTAGCAAAATCACAGCAAAAAAAATCATACAGGATTTTCTTGGAATCAACTAATCTTTTCTCATTAATGTAATACAAACATACAAATTTAATTTATTCAAGTTGATTAAACTAAAAAAAAAAACATTTATTTGCAGACCACATCTGAGGTCTCCTAGCTTAAAGTCTTATGACTTGAAATGATGAATGAATGTACTGTTCAAAGTTCAATCAAGTCATTAAATTAAGTTTCTAAAGAAACATGATGAGCATGTGAGAAGACCTCCCAGCACGCATTGTTTGGGAGTTAAAACACTCATGAGACTCTTTTTCTCTAGTTTGAACAAAAGATACATGATGAAAACCTGCTGTGTGTCTCGAAAACACTTTCAGTTCTCATGAAACAGCTTGCCAAGTGCTTATTGGTTACATGTTTGCTGTTAAAACAGGCAGATAGGGACTTGTCGCAGATATTGATTGACGTTTATTGTATCCAGTAGCTCGGTGAGTAATGCCCCCCTGCCATGCAGCTAAAGTGGTCCATGGATGTGACGTTAGGAGGGAGACAGGGAATTGGCGCTCAGGCATGCCGCCATGTTTTCCCAAAGGCCACTGGCAGTTATTTCCCACCGGCCCAAAGAGCATTTTCTCCCATAAGCCACCATTATAAAAGAGACGTCTGTAAAACTGTTGACAGACACCTCAAACTGCAAACAAGGTCAGTTATGACTCTTTATATTATGAATATTTGATCCATGAATGTTTTGTTTTTGTAAAACTTTCTTCACACTGAAAAAAAACAACTGCAAAATCTGTGACATCATCACTCGTAGGAACTTGCAGGTGGGGGCAAACCGTGCCACGCTGATTTTCATTTCCATTACCCTTCTGGAGAGTGGCCAAGCTGGCAGCGGTGACGTCTCGCCGACCGCAGCCAACCCGTGATGACCCTCCTTTCTCCCCCTTAAACAAGCGAGTGTTGTGTAAACCAACTTGTGTGTGCAGGAGAGCAGAGAGAAAGAGGTTTTTAAAAGCGTCTGTGACTGTGTGTTCAGCTCTCAGTTGTTTACAAGCTAATCACTGTAGTTTGAAGTTTAGTTTTTCTCCTGTGTGGCTGTTTTTACGTTCAGGTATCTGCTGTATTTTATTGTCATGTTCATTTTCAGCCATACAGGTCTCGTGTCATGTTACTGCTGATGAAAACCAAAAATTTCCTGGTTGTGCTGCTTCACAATAAAAGCTTTTGCATAACACAATAATACGGGACTTTATATTGTGAAGAACTGACAGGAGGTTCTGTGTTTATTCAACATTTTAAAGTGGGGCATAAAACCAGGAAACGTCTTCAGAAAAGACTTTTAAACAAGTCCAGTTGCTTTTGATTTAATCTTTCGTGAGAAAACCAGGAAGTAAACAGGTAAATCTTATGTGCCAGGCGAGCAACTTTTACTTGATTGAATGCCATCTTTGCATGCACTTTCTGCTTCCTTAAAATATATCTATGGAGTGCTGCTATTTTAGGACTCTTCCTGGACTGAACTCCAAGAGAACAAGACCAGACCAACACAGCATCCAAGAACGGAGGCCAGTTTGACAACAGGGAAAAACAAACAGTACAGAGCTGGTTTTCTCGCTGGGTTTGTCTCTCAGCACCCCTGGGTAACTGAAATAATGGCAGTTATCAGTTAACTAACTTACCTGAGCGACAAGTAAAGCTTTCCATCGCCAAACACCATAAATGACCACGATAATGTACTCTCTGTCGGTCTGAGAGGCTGTGTTTGTCCCGGCGACCGGCAGTGTTCACTGGGAGGCTGCTGAGCCCACTTTTGTTGCCTGCTAACAGCAGCTAACAGCTAACAGCTGTGGTCAGCTACTTCAGCAACAAGAAAGCTAAAGCTATCTGTCCCTCAGGACAGCTCTGTAATTACATAACTGAGAGCTGAAGCTGAACAGCTGGAGGACATCAGAGGGGAACCAGATATTTTCTCCATAAAATATAATCCAGTTTCACCCAAATCAGGGAATAAAGTTATGACGTTGAGCTTTTGCAAAACTCTCCAGCACACTCCAGTCCACTCTGGTGAACAGCTGTTTCCTTTTTCCATGCACTGTTAAATCATAAGCGATTCACTGGAGGCAAATTTAGTGTACACCCCTGAGTGCAGGATGAGCCATCAACAGTTTTTAATTGTTTTCAAAGAAAAGACAAACTTTGAAATGCCATTAACAGTACCTGGGAATACCTACAAAATGACGTTTTGTCATTGCTGGCCCAGATACTGGTGCATAGGTGACGTATAGTGCAACACACATGATAAAAACAATAAAACACTGATGGAATTTTAAGATAAGGCATGGCTGTTTGTTTTTTACAAGAGAGAAAACGCTGCCAAACGTTATGAAGGTTGGTATTGAATTCTGTCACCACCTGCTTATGCTTTAAGTTTAATAAATTCACTGGGGACAGTTTCACATATTTTCTCTGTGCCAATGCAGGAACAAAGTCGCTCCAGCTGCAGCTGTAAGTTCTTTCTGTACAATGAAGACCTGACTTTTAAACTGAAAAAACATAAAAGGAAATCAAATTTGATCGTAATGTTCATCGGTGTCACTGAAGAGTTGTTGGTTCAACTTAATGTCTTAAGCTTATTGAACATATTTTCTCAAATACAACTGAATTAATATCAAGTTTATTTAACTGTTTAACTGAGGCAGCCCAGGCACTAATTTGTTTAAGTTAAATCAAACAGTTTGTTTTTACAGTGCTGTGTGGAGTCTACAATACAGAAGAATAACATGTCAGTAATTCATTGGCAGATTCCTCTGGATTTTGACTCAAAATATTAGAAATGGACAACTTTTCGGCCAGCAAACAAGACAAAGGAGACAGTATTTGGAGTTTCATGTTGGAAAATAAAACTTAACAGTATCTGTAATTTAATATTTCAGTTAATAAATCAACAGACACAGAGAAAATCCCCCCTCCAAAAAATCAAAACATTTTAAATTACATTTGGCATTTGGGAATACCTCATTATATCTCAAATCCTGGCTACGGCCCTGGACTTTGAGCCAGCATTTTGAATTTCCCCATGAAATTGAGTTGGCTGCCCACTGCAAACTGAAAACACACATCTTAACACACACACATGAAATAAAAATGAAAGAAAAATCTCATTTATGTTGACAATACGTCAGCATAAATGAGATCATTAATTGTCCTTTTCTTTTTTTGTGCACTTGAATTTGATTTTTTTGTTTATTTAAATGTAAAACAACAACGGTTCCTGTGAACTCTCTAGTGTAATATACACATTGTTCAATAGCATGTTAACGCTAAACAATATTCTTTTACTGTCGATTGTCCAAGCTGTCTGTATGTACTGTACATACAGTCTATAAATAGCATCTTATCACATACATTAGTGTTTGCTGCAGCATTCTTTGCTCTGAACTACATGTACAGAACCAACCAGACCCCAGCCATGTATACACACTGTCAGTATTTAATCCTATATATTTAGTATCTAGTTGTCATGTACGTACAGAATATAAATATTTTCATACCTCTTGTCAGCAAATAACAGATACACTGCATGTTTGTCTATCCGCTCAGCTTTGTTCAGCTCCATTGTCTGTTTACTTGGGGGTCTTTATTTGCACCCCAGTGTGAATTCATCATCAGCGCTGTGTGGAAGCATATTGAGCTTCTGACAGTCACATTCCTTGTATGTGTCAATTTTTCTGAGAACATTTTGAACAGACTGCCCATGTGTCAGAGTGCTGCACAGAGCAGAGAGCGCATCAAGAGTGACACCTGACTTTAAAGGGACAGTTCACCCCAAAATCAAAAAATATATATTTTCCTCTTATCTGTAGTCCTATTTGTCCCTCTAGATAGTTTTGGTGTGAGATATCAGGCACAGAGACGTCTGCCTTTTCACAAATATTATCAAACTAGACGTCACTCTTGAAAATAAATTTGAAAACTTAACATCAGTGCCTCTTTCCTAAAATGATGACTCCGTTAATCAAGTTAAGACCTTGCTTTGAGCAGTTTCATGTAGGAGCTATTATCTTTCTACTGAGCCACATCCGCCAAGCGCACTTGCTAGCTCAGTGGTGCTAACGTTACAGCGCGGCCAAGGAGGACACCATTAATGTGCATTGCCACAAGCATGAGCCTTTCGCCCCTGAATGGATGTGCTCTTCCTTCTGCACGGTGATGCGGTTCGTGGGTGTAGTTTGATAGAAAGAAAGTAGTTCCAATATGAAAGGCTGTATGTAGAGCCAGTGTTTGGTGCAACATCACATATTACCAAGAGGCGATAGCGTACTGGGCCTTAACTACGTTACGTAATCACATGCATTAAACAGTATATGGTGTAACGTCATAGTTGTTCTAAGGAGGTTCTGTAATCATATGTGGACTTTCTCATTTTAACTTATACTCATCATAGTCCACCTAACAATAATAAATATGTCGTAACGTGCAACAGTTGCTGTGGAAGGTTGCTTGGTGATTGTTCTGGGCTACTGCAGAAATATGCACTGCACCCTCTGTAGATTAAAGCAATGCTAAGGTAACAAACACAATTATTATTCTCAGTGATTATTCGCTATGAAGCATCTTATAATATTTATTATTTCTCAATAAATCCCTCTAAATCTCACACACTGGGACATTTAAAACAAGAACGAACACTAGATAACAACTAAATCATAATTATTAATGTTTTCTGATTTATTTACATCATTATAGTTTGTGCACATCAGAAACAGTTTTGTCACCATCATCTGACAGACAAAATGCTGATTTTGCATTTATAAATAAGAAAAGTATCATGCTATTTGTTTGTTAAACAGACATATTGACATTTTCCACAACTGTATGTGAGTATGCTGCAGTTCTCCAGCCCATCATAATATAACTGCGTCCATGACAAAGAAAAAAAAAACAAAGAATGTTGAACAAGTCTCAGAAGTTCTTATATCCAAAGTGTCATGTATCTGATATGTAATTTTAACAAAGCCTTGTGTTATATGTGGTTTGCATTCTTGCAAGCTGCCACTGAGGATTTTCCTGAGTGACGGGCAATTACACTGAGACGAAAAATAGCTGTCTTCCTGTTATTCATAGCGCAGTGAGTTGTGCAACTGCCTGAAGTTTCAAAAGATTTGTCACTGAGGACTTATGAACTGAGAATTGTTTCCTCTGCTGAACTGGATTACTTGATGTAACAATGGTCCCTATAAACATACATTTACAGAAATAAATGTATACAGATGTTTTTTTTGTTTGTTTGTTTGTTTTTTTAAGGAGGTGTTTGTGAATAGAGAGCAAACAAAAGTGAAAGAGAGAGAAGAGAAGACAAACTGTCGTCTATAGAGTACTGAAGTGAGAAAGGAGAGGCCGGCTGCATGTGGAAGGGTGTGTTTGTGTGTGTTTCTTGTGTGTGTGTGTGTGTAGGAGGGTTATGATGAGGAGCCTCAAGTACAGCATGTGCTCTACCAGTCGCTGGAGGAGCTGTCAGGAGCTGTTGAGCGATTGATGGCTTTCTCAGAGAGAAAACACGGTGTCACGTTCTTGCCAAGGACATCAGTGAAAACACTTTTATGCGCTTCTCAACAGTTCGCCCAGAGCTCTTCACTCATAAACGTACCTGAAATAACACCCACTTGTATTTCACAGGTATAGATCAAATACATGCAGCCAATCACACCCACACTATAGGCCTATACATGACACAAGATTCTATTTGTTAAGCTGGAGCTGAGGAGATTTTTTTAAATCCTTCGCTAACAGAGCGTGAGAAGAAGTCGTGAGAACCCCAGACACATTTGTGGCTCCATAATTATAAATTATTATTATTAATTATAAATTTTACACATTTATTTTCTATAAAAATCTTATTTTGGAAAAAGAAACTAAGTACAGTTACTCAATAAGCATATTTAAAGGGACGGTCTCTCCAAAATCATCAGTCATCAATACATATATTGGCCTGTGGTGCTATTCATCCATATATAGTGTTCTACTGTGTGTTTCTCTCAGATATAATGGGACTAAATGGCACTCAGCTTGTGGTGCTCAAACCAAAAAAAAAAAAAAAAAAAAAAAAAAAAAATACATTTGAAAAATTCCATTTCCAAAAATCATGACCTGGTTACTCAAAACTGAAAACTGTCCCTTTAACTACAGTTTGTGTAACCTGAACTTGACTTGAGTGTTTCAATTTTATGTACTTTGTATTTGTACTGTATAACATTTCCAGGTGAAATACTGCACCTCTTACACCGCTAAATGTATTTATTAGCTATTTTCTGAGTTACTTTGCAGATTTTTTTTTACATACAAAACATCTAATCATATTATGCATCGCTGTAGATTAAACCAGTGGTTCTCAGATAGGGGTCTGGGGTCCATCTGCCATGGAGTCTGTGAAAATATTCCAGATTCATTAATTTATACACATTCATTTACACTATAATACTGCATACACATTAACAGATGAGTCATAATAATCCAACAATACAGATATGAGATATGTTGCGAAGTGTAGTGCCGTGTTCACCCACAGCCAAGCTCTTAACTGACTTACAGCTATCATAAATTTGAAAACTTGTATTGTTAGCAGGCCTGACCGCAGTGAAGAAGATACTGGTAAACTCTTGACACTTACACATACAAAATGGCTTAACACCTTTCCTCATGTGATCGTTATAGAGCTCTCTGTGGTTAGAGCGCATGGTGCCAGTGAGAGAAGTGTTGCACAATGGGCTAGATTGTACAATAAGGTAAATAAGCTAATGAAATGAGGGTGTAGCTTGTCTTCTATCTTAACATGAGTATCTGTAACTTTTCAACTTAGCCTGAGATCAAGGTTGGAGGGTGGTGTGGTGTGTGGTGGGTTTGCTGGGCGAGGAGTTTAAAATGTTTGCTAATGTTGTTTATTATATGTTTATTGTATGTAATTTTTTTGCTCTCCTTTGAGAATGTAAAACAATAATATAATAATAAATATTAACATAACACCGAGAAGAGTCAATCTGCTGTATAATGAGCACTTTAACTTGTGACACATCAAAAGACCAATGTGTAGGATTTAGTGGCATCTAGTGGTAACACTGTAAATTGCAACCAACTGAATACCACTCACCTCACCCTCCCCTTCCAAGCTTATAGGAGAAACTGTGGTAGTCGAAAAAATCGAACATAAAAGGTCTTATCCAGAGCCTGTGTTTGGTTTGTCTGCTCTGGGCTACTGTAGAAACGTGGCAGCACAACATGGCGCCCTCCATGGAAGAAGACTCAAGCCCTCTGTATAGATAAAGAGCTCATTCTAAAGTAATGAAAACACAACAATTCTTACTTTCAGGTGATTATACACTAAAGAAAACATACTTTTGAATATTAATCCAATTTCTGCCATATTCTGCCAGTAGATCCCTGTAAATTTTACACATTGGACCTGTACATATGTACATTTTGCTGATAGTACTTCTGTAGTAGTTCTATTTAATATTTTGAATGCAGTGTTTTTACATGTAATGAAAGTAAAGTATTTTTTAAATTGTGGTATTGCTATCCTGAACTTTTCAAAGACACTAGTGTACATTAGGGTTAATTATATGGTGGTATTAGTAATTAAATTATCAGTAATTAAATAATGTTGTAGGCATAGTTGTAAATCTGCTTTGTGTTGGGATCCTGAATCACCCTGTCGAGGTTTATTTTGCGATAATGACCATCTTACCGCATGTAATCTTGCTTATTATATGTCTTATTAAAAATATAAATAGTTTGACACAAAATATTAATTTAAAAATGATTTTATTGTACCTCCCGAGACCGTGATCAGAACTTCATGCTATTCTGCCTGCTGTTCAGAAATTACATAGATAATTGACAACTCAGAATCAAGTATTTAACAAAATGTGTAATATAAATATATAAAATAATGTACAAAACAAGGATACATTCTGATTTATATTGATATTGGAGTTTATTATAACATAAAATATTTCATGCAATAAAAGCATGATATAATTTTACAGTCTATAGATACAAAAGATTAATAAATACAAAAGTTAAATGTGATGCAAACAGTGGGAATATTTATTATCATTATTATTGTTGTGTTCATCTGCATGTTTCCACTCTAAGTTGGACAAACATTGGTCATCTGTGTCCTTATCTCATCCACCCAGAGACTCACAGTTTCTATTCTTTCTGACCCTTCTGCTCCATGGGGACACCAGCTGACATCACACACACCACACCCACACACACACACACACACCCACACACCACACACACACACCCACACACACACACACACACTCTGGATCAAGTCCTCTGAGGTTGAAGCCAGCACAATGTCATTATCATCCATCGGATTGTACGTGGTCACTGCCCATTCAGTCTTGCTGACGTGCCTTTTGTGCTCAGTAATTCTTCTCACAGAAGACCCCCCCACCATCCTGCACACACACACACACACACACACACACACAACACACACGCACATACACACACCACATTCCCCCCCGTCCTACCCCGTCCTACCCCCCAGTCTACTGCGGCCCATCTGTAATCCCATCCCCCACCCTGCACCCCCATATCCGCCCTGTCTCGCCCTGCACTTCTCCAAAACAAACCAGCTGTCTTGGCCGGTCGTGTCCCCGGGGGCGTAAACAGGTGCCGAGAGGGCCGCAGGGCCTCAGCAGCATGTGACACATGGCAGCACGCTCCTGCAGCCTTCTCCTCCTCCAACCTGCCAACACACTGAGAGACAGACAGCGAGACAGAGTGGTGTGTTTTACAGCTGGAGACTTGATTGTTACCACAGACAAGGAGCTGATGATGGCTAATAACACCACAACCACTGCTTATGAAACTTTATCACCAGGCCTCTCGTGTTTGGGATAGTACTGGTTAAAAAGGCATATATTTTAATAAAGATTTACTAATGACTTCTTATTTAAGTACATTATTGTTCAGTGTGAATCTATTTATTAGACATCTTGTGGTTGTTGGTATGAAGGAAGAACCTTGACATGCCTTTAGCGGATATAAAAATACACACTGCTGTGTGACCAAAATAGATAAAAGGAAAGGGGTCTGTCCTGCTGAGCCTACAGCCAGCTGTATTTTTAGCACAAACTACACACTGTGCACAGAGAGGAGGAGGGGGGGGGCTGCTGGACGGAGGTCAATGTGCCTGTACACACATACCAGAATGGTAACCACAGGTCGATGCTACTATTCATGTATGAGTGTGAGCTGTCAATGGGTGCACTGATTAAAGGTTTGCAATTCTTAAAACTGACAATTGACAATGGTTTGTCTTTAGGTTTAGACCATTCCTTAATCAGTTTAACTAACTTTCTGGGGGCCCTGTGTCTGCAAAAGGACTCCTGCACACTGTCTAACTTGGAAAATGAACAGTTTCAGTACTATACCTTCATCAGGCAAACAGGTTGTGTCAATGAAAAGCCATCTTAAATGGGGAGTGATTGTTAGTCTGCAACCAACCACATTCCTCAGATTTAATCAAAAGACATAAATAATAATTAACTATTAAACACACAACAATATCAAACACAGACCTGGAAAAATAAAGCACTTTGTAAAACTCTGTGTACAATTGTTAATCTAACCCAAAATGCTTACATTAAATAGGGCAAATAACAACTTTATTTTGCTTTTAAGAGTTGTCAAAATTCTCTAATTTCAGCTTCTTAAATGTAAATTTTCTGGTTTCTTTAGTCCTCTGTGGCAGTAAACTGAACATCTGTGGGTTGTGGACAAAACAAGACATTTGGGGACATCGTCCTGATCAACATTTTTCACCAATTACTGACATTTTTGGGAAAAAACTTATCGTTTAATCGAGAAAATGATTGGATTAATCTAAAATGAAAATAATTATTAGTGACAGCCCTTTTATACTACTTTAAAGGAGAAATCTGTAATATATTTACTGTAATAAATCATAAAATGACCATGAGATGTCATAAGAGAACAAGCATGTCAAGTTGAAATACTTGCCTCTCGCGCAACAGCCACAGTGTCCTCCTTTGAAATTTCTATTCCAGTTCATAACTTATGTTATTGTTAGCCCGTTTCAAGTTAATTAGAGTTAAAATTAATGCTGAATGTTTGCCCGAAGTGTCTGTTTATGAGTGGTAACAAATCATTAATAATCTAACCTAACCTAACCCAAACCCTAACCCTATGGAGTAGATGTTTTAAAATGGTTAAACTGAGCAACACATTAATGGAGGCTCTCAAACTCCAGAGTGTGTATTTTCGGAGCAGTGTGCATTTGGTTTCAGGATGACAGGCAAGCTTTTACATCGATGGTTATAAACACCTGATCAACCTACAGCAAAGGACTCGTCATGACTTGCTATTGTCAAACGTTCCCTAAGTCTGCGGAGAAGGGGGCAGGGGGAAATAACTCGTTTCAACCATGCATCATATTAAATAGGATGCCAACCTATTTAATATACTGTCTATGGCTCCAACTCACTGTCTGGACTGCTGTAGTCATTTTTGGATGCTTAATTGGACTCTTTAAAGTCTAATCTAATTGCAGTACTTTAAAAATTGGAGTTTGTAAGTGGAAAACCAGCAAGTGCAGCGTCCCCTTTGTGCAGAGCATTCACAACTTTTACAACTTCTTTCAAGCGCCTGCAAATAAGGCTCTCAAGTTTGAAAAGTGCTTTTGAACACAATAAAGTCTTTCTTTTGAAGCTGGAAGAACAAAGGCAGTCCCACACCCTAAACTGTCCCACTATCACTCTCTCTCTCCGTGGTGAGCTCAGCTGTGCTTACACACTCCATTGTACATCTGGCACTTTGACTCCTTGACACTGTGTGGGTGCCTGTGTGTGTGTGTGGGTCAGGGAGGAGGGGAGGATGCACGTGTGGGTGCATATGTGTGAGTGTATGGATGAGTTGTGGTTTTAGGGGCTGATGAGCCGCGCCGCAAACCAAACTGTCACCTTGTTGAGTTGAAGTGGGCGTTGTGCGTTCGTAGCTTTAACAAGCTGAGACAGGTTGGTACCTCGGCTCATATGTGTGTGCATGACTTTTATCACCTTCGAATCATACAGCAGCTCTTGAGTTATTCACCCACGTGGAGACAAACAAGCCAGTAGCAATTACTGTAAAAGTCTTGAGCTGGAGATGCTGAATGTCAAACCCTGTAAACACACACAGGAATGTAATCCTCCTGCAATAGTAGTTACATGACTGCCTGTTGGGTAATTAAGAATCTGTGTGTTAGTTCCAGAAATAAAATGGAAAAGAAAAAGTGAGTGTATTTTCCTCTTAAAAGTTAAAAAGCTAAACTTTATTACCCTGTGGAGGGAAATAAGGAGGTAAGAACATCATGGCCCTCTTTGGACTATAATTATGTTACGTAGATAAACTGAAACAGATGGATGATTTCATTTGGGGAGTTTTCAAGGCGATTTGCAGAGAATAAATAAAGCATCTCTGTCTTTGGAAATGTACTTTTTCCTCAGTTTAAAGGACCAGTATGTAGGATTTAGTGGCATCTGGCGACTCAGGGTTGGGTCAGATTACTTAAAAATCTGGCAGTGACTGTATGCAATTGGCCATTTTTGCAATAAGTAACGTAATCCATTGGGTTACAAAAAATGTAGTTTGAGATGAGTCTCCTGCAAGACATTAAAGGCCATATCTAGAGCCAGTGCTTGGTTTGTCCATTCTGGGCTACTGTAGAAGCATGGCAGCGCAACATGGCGGCATAGACATATATACGTACTGCATCGGCCATTGGATTACGTATATGTCACTGTCACCACCATTTTGGTCTGGTCAAGACTGTCCTGTAAACACTAACAAGTAAACAGAGGAGTTACCATTTTTCTGGATATGAAGAAATATAACATTTACATTCTTCAACTGATGAGTCGTTTTTATATTCCAGGGTTTCCTACTCCATGTTGATCATAGACACGAAAATAACAGTCTTAACCAGACAAAAATTGCAATAATGTTGACGTATCACAGCAATGGGCGCTAGCAGACAACGTGTGCATGTATTATATGTCTTTGAAGAGACTCCGCTCCCTCTGTAGCAATAAACTATAAACTACAAAAAGTAATGAAAACACAACAAGTCTTATTTTAAGGTGATTATATAGGAAACATACTTTAAATTTATGTCAAATTCTGCCAATAAATTCCTATAAATATTACACACTGGACCATTAAGCAGCATTTTTGAGACAGCATCTCATATCTTATATGTTAATCTGTTATATCTTTTTTTTTCTTTGTGTGGAACAAAGAACAAAAAAAAAAAAGATTAACAGCAACTTTGCAAGTGCACACTCACGTGCAATAAAGTGTTTCTGTTACATAACTAAGTCAAGTGATGTGTGTATGTGTGTGTGATTGTGACAGAGCCACATGCAGTTTTATCAGCAGAGTAATAGCAGGGAAAGGGGCAGGAGGGATTGTGCAACATCAGCTCAGCACAGCACATTTGTCCAGCTGCTCAGACTGGCCTTTCATAGATCTGCTGTGCAGTTTGAAGTCTGAATAGAGACTCTCAGCAGCAGCCCCTGCATTTGCATTTGATGCAGACTTCAGGCAGACTTACTTCAGCCGGCCGACCCAGCACCGCGGAGGACTCTCAACTCAACAAAACTTTGCTGATGAAGGAGGGTTGGAGCATCCGGAGGAAAACGCAAACGAAGTAGTTTCATTTCGGTGTTTGAGCGTTATTCGAGTTAAAGAGGCGGTTTGGGTGTGACTCGAGTCCGGTGTGTTTAAAATAGCTCTGGTTTTAAGAAGTGCAGACGCGGACTAGGTTTCCTGGCGGAGGAGCACAAAATCCAGAGCGCAACAGACTACCGGTGCACAGTTCAGCGCTGAGCTCGATCCAGACGGACTGAGTGCGCTAAAACTGGAGGTTTAACTCCGGGATGCATCAGTGTGGCGTCTAATTAACAACAACAATTCATCTTTATCTAAACAACGCACTGTTTGGACCGTCTGAGGAGCAGTTGTCCCCGTGCTTTTTTGTCCAAACCGACGGACTTTCTCTGACACTGGGAGGACTTAAACTGAACTCGAGATGTCAATTTTGCCTTTCACTCCCCCCATTGTCAAGAGACTTTGGGCTGGAAGAAGGGAGAGCAGAACGGCCAGGAGGAGAAATGGTGCGAGAAGGCGGTGAAAAGTCTGGTGAAGAAGCTGAAGAAGACGGGACAGCTGGACGAGCTGGAGAAAGCCATCACCACGCAGAATATCAACACAAAATGCATCACCATACCGAGGTAAGCGGAGTTAGTCAGAGCGCTGTGTTGTTGATGGTGACCGTGAAGGCAGCATCCGGGCTGACCGAGGTGGATAGTTCAGGTTCAGGCGTTGATTGTGCAAACGTTTAATTAATTACAGCTTTGTTACCCAGATGTGTAATAGCGTCTCATGCTCACCTCACACATGTAAGGCATCCCTGCTTGACAGAGAAGTTGACATTTCCTCTTCCTGTGTCGCGGTAATGTGTGAAACTGCTTTCCTTTTGGTTTATTATACAGTGACACGGCATATCATCATATGTGCACCTCACTTTAAGTGAACTGTGCACTTTTTTATCAGTTTATTGTGATCAAATTGGCATCTAACTGAATTTATGCTGCTGAAAAGGGGATACAGCACAGTGTGCATTCACTGGCCAGCAGCGCACATGCAATGCAAAAGCACAAATGGATTCCAAGTTATATAACTTGGCCTTAATCTGGGACGCTTTCTAGCGCTGTGGGTTAGTGTTTGTGCGTAGGCGAGCCTGTGGAGCTGCTGGGCTCTCTCCTCTCAATGCCTCCACACAGCCATTTGTCTATCCACACATTATTTACAGCAAATAATCAACTCTGGCGTGCAGCATTAAGTTACTGCTTGTAGTTTCAGGGATTCAGTTCTGTTTTAATCAGTCACTTGATGACAGACCGTGACAGGTAAGAGCTTGTGAGACTGTGCTGTTAGTAAACACAGTCTTTCATGTCTTCCCAAAAGTCTTATCTCAGTTCCTAAAAAAATGGATCTATCATATCAGCAGGAGCGATGTGAAATGAAAAGTTTTGTCTATTTTAATGGGATAAAATTATGTCATTTTCTACTCACCCTTATGTTTAATTTTTTTTTTTTAGTCCACAAAACACTGCTGGAGTTTCACAGGAAAACAACGCTGCAGAATCTCCCGAACAATGTAAGTGAATGGTGACCAGTTTTCAAATGTAAAAAAAAACAAAACGTAAAATGCCTCCATACTGCTCTTCTGGTGTAATCCAAGTCACGTAAAGCATCATTTACATCATGTTTTTAGTCTAAATCTTCACTGCAGAATGTTAGCTTGGAGCCATGTTCACATGCACCTGCACACTGTTTGACCTGGGCGTGTGTGTTGTGATGATGGTGTGCGTGCACAACTGAACGGTGTGTTGGGGCGTTTTTTTTTTTTTTTTTTTTCACATTTGAAAACTGGTCACCATTCACTTGCATTATTTGGGAGATTCTGCAGCACTGTTCTCCTGTGAAACTCCAGCAGTGTTTTGTGGACTAAAAAACTAAACCCGACCTTCAATCGGCACGATGGTGGGTAGATAATGACTGAATTTTCATTTTTGGGTGAACTATCCCTTTAATCAGTCACTTGATGAAGGACTGTGACAGGTAAGAGCTTGTGAGACATTGCTGTTTGTAAAGACAGAGCATGTCCCCCAAAAATCTTATCTCAGTTCCTAAGAGACTGGCGTCAGGACCTACAGGTGGGTCACAGGATTTTATCTGCTGTTTTATAAAATGTTTAACATGTGTACAAGTTTTCACTAACATGTGTCAATATCACACAAGGTGATGCAGAAATGGCAGTAAAAAAAGGTCAGGAACATTCATTTATGCCAAGATTCAGTGATTAGGCCGATTGTGAGTTGGGTCACGATGGTTTGTCATTTTAAAAAGTGGGTCCCCAGAAGGAAAAGTCAGGGAAACATTGGTGTATTATATAAGTACGAGCAATTTAAAATGACAGGTTTTGTCTATTTTAACATTATTCAATATTGACTTACATCTCTAGACATAATAGAACAGAATCTATTACTAAACACTTAGGTCGTTTTCACACCTGACCAAGCGGACTCGGTTCGATTGGGGAGCTGAAAGTCGCAGCATTGTTGCATTTATCACTTGTTTTGGTTCTGCTTTCACACTGTGATTTCTGAAGCGCACCGAACTTTCTGAGCAGCATCACGTGGTTGAAAGGGGCGCTCGTCGATTGGGCAAAGTAGGAGGGGAAATCCCTCATGCTTCGTCACATTATTTTAGGAATGCTACAACGTTAGTGAACGCAACTGTTCCTATAATGCTATCGTAGCTTGTCAGGGATTGATTCTGTTATTTTTCTAACTTTGACGATCTAACATGTGACAACATATGAGCTCAGAGTTTAAAGGACTGTGACTGTTGGTAGTTGTGATTTGATTTTGTTTAAATATGCCAAATTGTGAATTTATGGGTTATTGTTGTTCAGACAATTGAGGTCAAGCTAGCTAGCAACTGCTAATGTCAGCGGTCACTTGTTGCCATAGCAACAGTAAACATTCACGTAAGGACTAATGAGCTGTAAATAGAGATGCAGAATCAAGCTATATTATAAATACAGATGAGATACGTTGTATTTTAGCACAGAATACATGATTTTAGTAAACCTATAGAAAATAATTTGTTTAATTTGCATAATTTACCATTGAATTTATTCGTACGCACTGCGTATAGCGTCACCACGTATATATTGGTCCTGTGTTTGGTCCGGTGTTTGGTCCGGTGAGCTTCACACTGCATACGAACCGAACCAGGGTTCACTTGCAAGCGAACCGAGACCCACGTTTTTCAGGCGGACCAGAGTTAGCTTGTTTGGTCCGCACCAGAGTTCAGATGAGCTTTCACACCTGCCCAAACGAAGCGGACTATCCGAGGAAACGAACTCTGGTCCGTTTAAAGCGGACCAAACAGCTCTGGTGTGAAAGTGACCTTAGTTTAGGGCAGTGCAGTTAATAGAAATATTATCGAAATCACAATATGGCAAAATGCGATTTTCAAATAGAAGCTGCAATTGTTTGATAAAGGAAAATGTGTGACAAAACAGCATTAAGTTGAAGTGTTGTAGAGCTGCAGAGTGCAGAGCTGCCGACAAATCTTGTTCTCCAGATGTAAGAAAACATGTTTGTTTGGATGATGTCACATCAAGAATTATTATTAATCGATAAGTTGTTTGGTCTATAAAATGTTAGAAAGTGATGAAAAATGTTAAATCAAATGTCCTGTTTTGTCCAGAACCCAAAGATATTCAGTTTATTGTCAGAGAGGAGTAAAGAAACTAGAAAATGTCCACATGTAAGAAGATGAAATCAAAGAATGTAGATTTTTTTCTTTAAAAAAAATCACTAAAACCAATTAATCGATTATCATAATAGTTGGCGATAAATTTAATAGTCGATTAATAATGTCTTATTCAATTGATCGTTGCAGCTCTAGTTGAACCGTGTTACAATCGCAATATCTGTCGAAATAATCATAATATGGTTTTTTATCAAACACGTTGATAAACTTGGTCCGCCCAATAAATGGATTAGTTGATCAAATGAAAATTAATCAGCAATTACTTTGTAGCAAAAATATCAAACACTCGCTGGTTCCTGTTTTTTTCAAATGTGAGGCTTTAATGTGTTTCCTCATCATATATGATTGTAAACTGCACATAATGTGCTCAAACTTATTATTCCAAGGTCCACATCTAATTTTAATTCAAGGTCAACAGTTAGGAATAACAAAATAACATTTCATCAACTCACTTAAAACTTTTAAGCAACATAAATTTAACAAGCAATTAATTAACGTCACATGCGGGCCAGCACGAAACCGAGGCACTCACGGCTCAGACAGTTAGTCCATTTATTTATGTCCGGACATGTTTTTACAACTGGAGAAAACAGTTGAAAGAGCAAGAGCAAAAATACACAACACGCTCTTCCAGCAGTTAATGTCGCCATGACATTGTTGTCAGTGTAAGGGAGTTATGATAAACCACATTAAAACCATATTCATCTGGGGAGAAACACCACAGTAGCTGGAGATAATTCACAGCGTGGCAGCTACACTGTATCTTCAACATTATTAACAATGTATGGATCAAAATTTAGTTCAAAATAGAACAATAACAGCCGCAAAACTTGCGAAAAATGCTAAAGGCCCTGTCTACTGCAGAGGAATTCAAGACCACGTAATCAGCAGCCTCCAAATAACAAAGTTTATTCGACACATCTCCAAGAGTTTCAACAAAAACTGAGTATTTAATCACTTGTTGAATAACTGCATTAGTTTCAGCCAGGTGTGACTCGTAAACTGGCATCAAAGCGTATGTTCACAGCTATCTTTAATTCATACTATTTTTGCAAGTTGACCTGAATCTTTTGCTTGTGTCCAAAAAAATCTCACTTGCATGTGTGGGCAATTCAGATTTAATAGCATACTGTGTGTCAGATGAAAATTGAACCCCACACAGGGCACTCCCACATTCTTGATTGCCACAAGTGTGCATATCACAGCTTGCACAGGCCTGGGCCAGCGTTCAGAGCTAAGCCTACCCGGAAAGTTGAATAACATTTGCAATGATCCAGGTTTCATATTTCCCACCACTAATGCAGAGGGGAAGAGGCAGAGTGCATTAAGATGACCCCAGATCAGAGCTGGCTGTCACTGTGGGCTAACAGTGTCCCTGGAGAGCTGCTGTTTCTATTAATTCCCCCACGTTCTGGCTCGCTGACAGCAGCTGCCTGCGTGTTCAGGCCTGTCTGCAGGGAGGTCAGCTCCTATCTCTCTGACACATGAACTCCCCGATGAGGCTCATCGCTACTCCTCTTGATGATGGTTTGCCGTGATGCTGAGTGCTGAAGGAAGCAGGCGCTGGTCATTGATTGAGTCAATAGTTGCATCCGGTGGTGGGATTACAGATCAGGTATCTGTTGATGTAATTTAAAGGGAGGACTGTTGATATTCAAAAAGGGAAAACGGGTGATTTACTCATCAAAGCTGATATAGATATCATCTCTTAGAGGACCAAATACCAGAAGCTGATTGTGAAATCTCAAGGCTAACTTTTTCCAGTTGTGTCGAGTTGGTGGATCAAATGACTAAGTGGGTAAAGGCAAGAAACAGTCTGGTTTAGTTCATAAGATTCCATCATTTACCATAATGCAGCCTTTAAAACCAGGAAAAGACAACACTTGTGCCATATCAAGATTTCACAAAGCCCAAATTTTTATAACGGTATCTGTTCTCACATCACAATATGATGTAGTATCAATATATCTGCCAGCCCTACTGTGCTTTCAGTTTCAGCTTGTTGAGTTGTTGTTGGGCCTCAAATTCAAAAGGAGCTATGATGCATATTAATTTAATAACTAATTACTGTCAACCCTTCACTGAACTGGACAATCAGTAAAAAACTGGTTATGACATGGAATTATTTCATCACTTAAATCATATGTAGGTAAGATGATCTCTAGCAGGGTATTTTTGCATCAGTGTGGGCCAAAGAAAATATTTTTAGTCATTTTTCTGCCAACTGAAACGAATTACAGAAAGCCTATGACGTTATTTTTAGTCATTTTTGACTCGTACATGGCTGATAAAGTGAACAGAAAGTACAAAACGACAGAATAATTCCGTTAGATGACACATAGTGTAAAGTTAACTGCAGCGGTGCAGACATTACATTTAACACAGGGGTGATGAAGAAACTTATAGAAAAATCTATCTTAAGTGACTTCTTCTAACAGAAATGTGTTCCACATGTTGATAAACAGGACAATGCTGCTGCTGCTGCAGGAGGAGGAGGACAGGTCGCTCGGTGCTTCACTTCCAGCACTCTTGTGGAGCAGTTTGTCCCACTGTGATAACTCATGTCCAGTTTGTGGAGCTAAAGAGAGCCAAACTGTTGCATCTCTGTCAGAAATACGGCCACACTTTAGATGATTGTGGTGAGGCTGGATCTCTGCAGCTCCGAATGAATCCATGCTCTGACCAGACATAGCAGTTTATAGCAAAACGTCGACATTGGATATGCAAATCGATGTATTTTTGTAACCAATATCATTGATTAAGACAAATCGCCCCATCCCTAATATAAAATGTGATTTAATTGGACTGATATTTAAATATATAGAATATTTTTTTATTGAACTTATTCTAATATAATTATTTTTATTAATTATTTGTGACTATTTTTTAAATTAACATTTAAAAAACAATCTCACAAACCCCCCTGCTGTAATCCGAAGTACATTAGGGGTAGTACTGCACCCATTTGAAAAACACTGTCTTAAATACCAGAAGCTGATTTTGAAATCTCTAGACTAACATTTTCCAGTTTTGTCAAACAAAGTTTGTTTATGGGTTTTGTCCAAAACCGCTCCCTCCCAGGGGTGTCACAAATAAATATTAAATCAAAAATCGATCAAAATAATCTACATTAAAGGCAGAATATGCGATTCTCCCAGTATTTTTGTCTCTCCAACCCAGCCTGCTTGGAGCGTCCATGTCCGAAGAAAAAAACAGCTACACGACGCAGCCTAGCTGAATGCTTACTGTTTAATCACAGATGAAATGATAACAGTTGTCAGGGCATAAAACCAAAGATCTGTTGATCTTTACAAATCAAGAGTCGATAGTCTAACAAAGCCGTCAATGCTAAAAAGATAAATGTTTAAATCCAAAAATGTAATCGTGACCTTAAAAAAATTAAAAGTCAAATTGAATTGTTGGGTTTGGAGAATTGTGACGACTCTACCCCTTCCTGTGAGTTTTGTCTATCAAGCCTGCCTCATAACTGTTAATCTTCCCATGTGGTAAGAATGAGATGCTTAGGACCTCAGAGGAAGCTGCTATCTTATTTTAAAGGGCTGTGACATTTAAAATAACATGACAATCTCTAGTTGGAAGCCACCGTATCACAACTGGGTGAGTTTGGTCGAGACACGGCTATTTTTGGGGTTGAGTTGTGTGTGGGTGGTTAATGTGGGCGGTGTGTGTGTATGTGTGTGTGTGTGTGTGTGTGTGTATCCCTCTGTGTTTACACTGGAGATAAAGACCACATCCCATGAAAAACCATCAGTCACACTCGCTTTGACTTACATTCCTATTTAAAGTTAGAAACAAAGGGGTTTTTACAGTACATCAGGTTTGTCTACGCGTGGGCAAAGGACCTCTTTACTTGCCTTTCAGGTCACTGTGGTTTTGTTTTGACTTTTTTGAGGAGCAATAAGTAAAGTGAATGTTAAGGCTCCAGTCCAAGTCAAGCTTTAGTCACTCTCAACAAGCAATTGTGGCATTGTGGTATTGACCTACCCTCCCTCCCTCTTTTTCTCCCTGTTCTCCTTTTAAAACACTCTCTTTCTATGAGCTGTAAACTGGGGTTAGTCACAAACATTGGTGTGTAAAGTGCGTCAAGCCATGAGAGTCTACCAGTTTCCGATGGTTGAGGGGTGGATGTTAAGTGTGGTAGCCTGCAAAGTTTGAATGCGAAAGGATGACTAACAAATGACTTTCCCTCTGTTGTTTGAGCGGACTCTCCATGCATTTATAAACAGAAGTCTGTTTTAGTCAGACCTGTGGGTTGGTAAATAGCTCAGGTGGTTATGCGGTAGCTGCCCAGTAACTAAATATGCTAACAGTGACGTGACAAAGACCTTGGCTCTCGTCCGTCTGTGGAGACAGGTCAGTGGCAGAGGGAGGAGGTCAGGTTGGTTGGATGGGTCAACAAAAAATCAGACTTGCGAGGCTGCTATTTGGTTCCTCTTTTGTACCAACGATCCATGTCAGCTTCTTTTAGCAACAGCCTAACCCTAACCTTCCCTAACCTTAACCAAGACGATGAAGGTCCCCTAAACTTAAGGAAGTAGTTGCTGTAAGCCAAGCCACAATGCTTCCCCAACATTAACCACACCATGACCTTTCCCTAACCCTAACTAAGTCATTTTCATGCCTAAACATGTGTAAACTGTAGCTGTTTCAGATCAGGACACGGTTTTATAGTTGCAAAAGTTATTTGTAACTGTTTTGGGGCACTACATTTGATTTGCCTTGTAAAGGTGTCAGATCAGAAAATTATTTCATTCTGGAGGACAACTGGAAACAGCATGTTTTGTATATTGTATATTTTAGCGCTGTAACTCATGATTATTTTCATTATCGATTCAACTGTCAGTTATTTTAGATTAATCACAAGTCCACAAGGTAAAGGTATTCAGTTTACTGTCATAGAAGAGCAGAGAAACCAGAAAATATTCAGAGTGGGGAAGCTTTTTTCTTAAAAACTGACTCAAAGTGAAACAATTGACAAAATAGTTTGTGGTTGACAACTAATAATTGACTAATACTTGCAGCTCTAGTGATTTGTAACTGTTTTGGAGGGGATGTTTGATTTCATCCTGCTCATCAGATTAGAAAACTCTTTCTTTTGTTGTATAATTTAGCATTGACCAACTTACTACAGCAAGATATACCTTTATTTATTTGACTCTCAGTGTTGGTATGCACATTACAGTTGCTTTTGCTGATGGTGTAACAATGGCAAGTTTCTAAATTGGTCACTTCCTCATTCAACATAAAATAGCCTATTGGGTCTGTTTTTTAAATTATATTGCATGCACTTCTGATATAGGCTCCACAGGCCTTAATTTTGCATTGACAAGAAATTTTAATTGTTTATCCAAAGGAGACTGTTCATATGTACTGTCTGTGTCAGGCACGGTTAATTAGCCAAGGCTGCAACTTAATTTAACCGGGCAGGGCACCAGATCTTAGTTAATATGTGAGCAAACCCTGACACTGTAGCTTTGTGTTATTGCAGATATGCAAACATGTATCTTCACTGAAAAAATAATAGATTATTCATTTTCTGATGCAATGAGTGATAGCAGTACTGACACTGACCTTTGCCATACTTTATGCTTATTGTAATTAGCAGGCAGACAATTAAAGCAGACTTATGTAAAACCCCTTTCAGACATGCAGTGTTTCCTATAAACACTTTGACGATTTCACAGTCACATTGACACATTACTTTGCATGTCGATAACTTTCATTATTAATTTTTTCTATTACTCAGTTAACCATTAAATTAAGTTAAAAATATGTTAAAAATAGTGAAAAATCCACATTGCAAGTTTCCAGAACCCAAGGTGACTTCTTTTAAATTGTTTGTTTTGTTCACCCAACAGTCCAAACCTAAATATTTTCAATTTACAATATGTGAAGCAAATAAAAGCAGAAAATCTTAACATTTGAAAAGGTGGAACCGTCAAATCTTTCACATCTTTGCTTAATAAATGACTTAAATAATTGATTCTCATGTTTGTTGTGGATTAATTTCAATCAGCTACTCAGTAGTTTTGGCACCTGTGCTGTCTAAACTAATCATGAGTAAGATAAGATAAGATAAGATAAGATATTCCTTTATTAGTCCCACAGTGGGGAAATTTCCAGCATTACAGCAGCAAAGTGGATAGCAAAAAATAAGAAGCATCAGTGAAAAAAAGACAATAAATAGCGAACAAACAATATAAACAAAGAATAGAAGAATATGAACAATTTAAACAACGGAAAATACAGTAACTAAGTAACAACACTAAGAAGCAGTAAATGCTGTAAAGTGTTTTGTAAATGCAACACCTTGATCATGGACATCAGATTGACGTGGCAGATGTGACTCTAAAGAGAGACTTTTAAAAGCCACAAAAGCTCCACAGGGGTCCCAAACTTATGGAAAACCTGGAGAAGTCATTGAATTTCAGAATCGTGTTTTCGGGCTTGGAAAGTCATGAAAAACTTTTGAAATTGTACCTATGAATATGTGTAGGAACCCTGGCTACACTGCTTTTGTACCAATGTATGGAAATTAGTCGGATGTTGAAATTAGGAGGAGATAACAGGTAAACAATCTTACACTGTCTGGTCTTGCGTGTCAAATGGAAATTATTACGCAAACATTGTGTACCTTTCTGTAACGGTTCCATCGTGTTTGAACAGAACTACGCTTGGAAGCCAAACAGCCCCCAACAGAAAGATGAGCCCATTAACGTGACGGGTATATGTGACTGAACAGTGGTTTAAGAGTTCAGAGCGTTGCATGGGAGCTTAGAGCAGTAAAATAATGTAATGTTTAGTGGGAGAACACCACCACCCAAGGTGTGTGTTGCGTGTGTGAGTGTGTTGTGTCTTTTCACAGGGCCTGGGGGAGCGGATTCCTCACTTCTACCTACCTTAACTTTCTCTGAGCTCGGGCCAGTGCAGGGGAGTGCTTTCGTCTTGTCCGCACACATCCCTCCTGGCAGGAAGACTGCAGTCTGATTCACACGGCTGCATGTCAGGGCAGGAAGGAGGGAGTGAAGGAGTCCCAGGCTCAGAAATAAAAGATGTGATAAATTGAGAATGAGGGAGATGGGAAGGAAGGAAGGAAGGGAGGGAGCAGAGAAACCCTTTTCACAGGCCATTTACAGGACAGTGTGATACATGTCACTGCTTACTGGGGTTGTTGAGATTCATGGATGATATTGCTGACAATTAAGAGGATTTCTTTTGTTGATTTAGTCCGCCCATGAAAAATAATGTGCCTAAACTGGTGCACCACAGTCATGTAGAGGTGTCTTTGTGGTCCAGAACTAGAAGTCAAAAAAACTATAGATTTACTTTAACTTTGTGGTTATCCTCTAATTATAGAAACACGTGGTCATCATTTCACACCAAAGCACAGTCGTGTCCAGAACCTGGTTGGGATAGGTCTCATCCTTAAACAGAAAACTTGTGTTTTCAAATAGTTCTAATTTAAATGAAATCAAAATTGTGCAAGTTTTAGACTTATGTGTAAAACAAAACATGTTTTTATTAAAGTATTTCTTTTGTCTCATTACAGAAACTCAGGTAGCATCTCAGCTAGGGTTGCAACTAACTAATATTTTCATTATCGATTAATCTGCCAATTATTTTCTACATTAATCGTTTGGTCAGTAAATGTTAGAAAATAGTGAAAAAATGTCTATGCCTGTTTCTCAAAGTCCAAGGTGATGTCTTTAAATGTTTTATTTTGTCAGTCCAAAACCCAAAGATATTCAGTTAAATATAGTATAAGACAGAGAAAACCAGAAAATGTCCATATTTGACAGACTGATATGCTGTTTTTTTCACAAAAAAATTCTTTACCGATGATTGATCATCAAAATAGTTGCAGATTATTATCGTATTGGTAGACGAATCAATTAGTTGACTAATGGATTCAGCCCTAATCTCAGCTCTTTCTTATCCCATTGGGTTGATACATTAACACCAACTAGGGCTGCAACTAACATTCGTTTTTATTATCGATTCATCTACTGATTATTTTATTTTTAGAGCCCAAATTGATGTCTTCAGATTGCTTCTTTTGTCCATCCAACAGTCCAAAACCCAAAGACTCTTCATTTATTATCATAAGAAAGAAAATAGACATTTTTGCTTGGAAAATGACTGAAACTACTAATGGATTGGATCAAGTGTTTATGAGCCAGTTCATACTGTAGGGTCTGAAAGAAGGACAGCGGTAGAATAAAGAGATAGAGAGGGAATACAGAGGGATGAAAAGGAGTTGGGGATTCCCAGTGTTGTGTCTGGTGCTGGAGGCGAGGGCTTGCCTTCATAGTGGGAGAGCGTGTTTTAATAAGGGAGGAAGACACACAAATGTTAGACAAAACAACACAGACTAAAAAAGGAGTGAAAGCAACAGAGGTCAAAAAGGCGATTGCAATTTGAGGGGATCAGAATTTGAAAGAGAAAGGCAAAGCAGAAAGCCAAGGGGTTTAGATGAAGGAAGAGAAGGAGACAGAATGTTTGGCAAGAGGCGGTGGTGTGTTTGGATTCTGAAGCTTATCAGACAGAGACTGTGGTTAGTGTGGTTTGCATGCTGAAAAAAGAAACACACTAATAGCTGAGATAGAACTGGTTTGTTTTCCAGCTACACAGCAGTTCAGCATCAAAAGAAGAGTGTCTGCATGTGTCTGGAGGACAGACTCCATTAAAGACATGCACACATACACACACTGCAGCTACTGTGTGAAGGAGATATTATAGATATGTATAGCTGCATTGCTTCATACTCACCTGCTTGAATGCGGCATGTACATACTGTACATTAAGTATGCATAGCTGTCCTACACATCCTGTCGTTTAGCATAGTGGAGCTGCAGCACAGGTCTGTGCATCCTGTTTTTATCAGTGCATATTGTTTGTCTGAGTTGCGTGTTTTTGTGTATATATTTGTGATAATGCTTATTTGTGCTTCCTGGTGGATTATATTGCCATTATGTCTCTTAAATCAGTTGTTAGTCATCGTATTTGACGCTGTTGTTTTCGTGCGACGGTCAAAGTTTGTCGAATGACGCCGCAGGTGAAATGCTGAAACAACAAATTCGCTTTCCAGTTGGTGAGAATGGACACGCATGGCGGAAAGCAAAGCCAGTGATTGAGGGTGGTGACTATACAGCCACAGAGATTTAACTTTAAGCAGCACCTGCCCAGGTTAAATCCAGGTTTTGGTGCAGGGTTGGATTGCAGTGGATTTCAAGTTGAACCAAAGCTTCATATTAAAAGCTGGTGGTAAACACCGTCATGGCAAATCACTTATTGTCATAATGTACCAAACATGTAGCTGCATCTCTCAACACCAGTTAACATAGGCAGCATGCTGTTAGCAGGACTGCAACTAATGATTATTTTCATTATTGATTAATCTGTCGATCATTTTCTTGATTAGTAAATTAGGTGTTTGAACTATAAAATGTCAACAACCCAAAATTATTTTGTTTACAGAGTAAATTCTTATAATGGTTATTTTCCATCCATCCATCCAATATCTATAACGGCCTATCCTTTGTAGTGTCGTGGGGGGCTGGAGCTGATCCCAGCTGACACTGGGCAAAAGACGATTATTTTCATAATCTATTAATCTGCTGATTACTTTCTTAAATTATTAATTGCATGATTTAAAAAAAAAAAACCTTAGAAAACTGTGAAAAGTGCCCATAACATTTTTTAGTGTCCAGTGTGATCTCATTAAATGTCTTATTTTGGCGTAAAAATAGCCCAAAGCCTAAAGATTTACAATTTATTATAAAGTTAAGACAGCAAATTCTCACATTTTCTCAGTTTAGCTTAATTCCTGGATACCCTGATATGGGCTCTTGATTGTGTTCTTTAATCCCATAGACATGCAAAATAACTTAGACTACACCAAATACATTAAAAGGTCCGTCCAAAGGCATTTATTAATTTCTGACTGTGGGAAAGTCGGGGAGAAACAGTAAAATCCACCAAAACTGTGTCTCTGAACTATCTATTTAAATAAATCACACACATTTAGGCTATTCTCTGTGATCTCTGTTTGATTACTGAATAATTAATAATGATGAATAATGTAATATTCACTGAGCCTCCACTGAAGCCCTCCTGGGGAGGCTCGTCTCCTACTTTGAAAACCTCTGGACTGATCGATTATCAAAAAGTTGCTGATTCATTTTCTGTCAGTAGAACAGGCGATTAATGTTGCAGCTCCAGATTATTTAGAAACAGAATGACATCTTGTTCAAAAGTCTCTGTTTTCACAGCTTATTAGAAATAATTAAATATCTTTGAAAATGTCAATTAAAGTTTGTAAATCATAAAATATTTTGATTAGCAAAATTACATATGAAAGATAACAATCAAAGTACTTGAACTGACACCTTAAGAATCATTACAGGTTTTCTTTGTAGTGGAGATCTTTACTCATACCTTAATTATGCTTCAGTACGGCCAAAAGTCTACCATCTCCTTTTTAATGCAAGGACACACACACATACTCTCACTCACTTAGGCAGCTTTCATGTCAAGTATCACACCTGAGTCATCCGAGACAGCATTGTTCGACAAGGACGCGTTACAAAACAGGTCACACAGAGTTTATGTGTGTTGTCTGTCTGCATATGTGTGGTTTTCTGATCTTATGATGGTAATGAGCTCAGGATTCCTGTCATTGTTTAATTTGCTTAATAGAAAGGGGATACTGCTGTGAGTCAAGACACCCTAAGTGAGTGTTTGTGCGCTCGACGTCTGCAGTACCTGTGTGTTATGGTGTTTACCTTGTTGTAACCAAAGAGTCTTAACCTAAAAAAGCTGAGGGAGTCAAAGCTCAGTGGCTTCACCTGGCTGCTACTGCTGGGCAGTAATTCATGTCAAACCTAATTGTTTACTATTTATGTGCAGTCATACATTTATGGTATAATAATATTTTTATATATTTTCATTGCTGATATATTTCTGTTTCCATGATTAACAGCTACACTTTATCTAAAAACTTGACAAAATCAGGTATGAAACATTTGATGGACAATTATTTGAAATTGAAATAATTTTGAACTATATGAAATGTAATTCAGCTTCATTTGGTTACCTCCTGGTTTTTACATGATTTTATGTGATTTTCTACGTATCCACATTTCCACTGCAGTGGACTTTCCCCAGGGACAAGGAACCTTTGGAGAAATTCAGTGCGTTTCCACCACAGGGACCATTTTTTAAATACAGTTCCAGGGATATTATTTCAGTCCCCAAAAAGTCCCTGTTCAGTACTTTAAAGAGGTCCAGGAACTTTGGGGGTTGGGCTCGCACCTGATTTGGTCAATACAGCATTTTATTTCAGCCACCATTTTTGAAAAACTGAAGCTGAAAACCAGTTTATTTGTTCAGTGTTCTTCGACACGTTTTGAATCCATTTTGTTACGACTGCTCGTCTCTTTTGTCTGCTGTTTTGTCCGCCCTGTTTGTCGTTTTATTTGTTGTCATAATTGTTGTTAGTGTTGTGTAAAAACATTGATTTGTCTAATCTTCATGGGTCTTTAAACCATGACGGAAAAACAGACAACGGACTGAGGGAACATTTTAGGTCCTTGCAAGGTTTAACATTGATGTTTCTTTTCACTTGCCCAGACAGGCTAGTAAGTCAGAAATCTTGTCCGAAGTGCATTTTTACTTGCCCCTGTACAAATTTTAATTTATTGGCAGTTATCAAATAACAACAAACACTAAAGTTAACCGTCATGTTTAATCTAGGGCTACAACATCTACAAAATGTCAGAAAAGAGTGAAAAATGTCCTTTTCAGTTTTTCAAAGCCCAAGGTGATAACTGCAAATGTCCTTTATGTTAGTCTAAACTCCAAAAATAATCAATTTAATACCATAATAAACGTAGAAAAGCAGGAAATCTCCACATATGAGAGGCTGGAAACAGCATTATCTGCCATTTTGCATGAAAAATTACTTTAATGATAAAATGATTATCAAAATAGTTTAATAGTTTAACTCTTTTTTTTTTTCTTTTTTTTTTAACCACTTTTTTACCTCGGGCAAGTGAGTTTCCAGATTTACTCGCCTGACATGGCATTTTACTGGCGCCGGGCTAGCTGCCAGTCCTTATTGTTGAGCCCTGCCTTGAAAAGTAGTCCCTGGAACTAAAAGTCCAGGATACTTTGGGTGGAACAATGGCTTACGTGAACCATATCATCGTTATATCGGTTAATTAAAGGGATTAGTGAACTAATATCAAATGGATTTTATGTCATCATACATCATACATTTCTGTGTGTGTGTGTGTGTGTGTGTGTGTGTGCGTGTGTGTGTATGTGTGTGTGTGTGGTTAGTCAGCTCAGAGGAATGCTCCCTCTGCCTGCTGGGGCCTTCAGGAGGGCGTGGGCTGCTGTTTGGTTTTCGGCTTGCATTAGGGGTGGAGGGGGTTAGAGAGACAGCTCTGCCTCGACTTGGCCCTGGCCTTCTCACTATCTGCGGGGGAGTGCACGTGCACGGCGCAGAAACACACACACACACACAGTCATATGCACACAGACACATTCACCAGACAACAAGCCTGCCTTTGTGCTCCACTGGCCACTACCACCACCACCACCGCTGCTGCTACCGCTGCTGGACTACAGCTGGATGTGTGTGGGAAAACAACTTGACATGAAGGAGCAGGGCTTTAAACGGAGAGGGGAAGATTACTTTTAAGCCACGAGTACATGTGAGAGTCTTAAAATACAGAACGAGAGCGTTAGATGGCTGAGAGAGATGGTAGAAGTTTGGCGGATGTTGTTGAAGATACAAGAAACCATAGTGGTCCATGACTCACTAAAAACATCATAGACAAGAATTTTTGTCTGATCTTTGTTGACAGAAATCATCTGCTGGTCATTTATTTTATTAGGTTGTTTGAAACATTCATCTTTGAATGTGCTCTTACAACAAGGGCACCGCTTTAGCCAAAGGAGAAGAACCAGAAACTTAAGTCCAGCTGAGAGCTCCGCAGACGCTTCACTGTCAAGGACACCTAATATAGCAACACAAGGGACCCCAATCAAGAGTATGACCTCATCCGAGTTTGTCATGATTGGCATAGTGTTTCACAGTTGTAATGTATCCTGTCATCAAATATTCATCCTTATGTATGTAAGTACAAGTATATATAAGTATTAGTACTGGTGTTGTTTTTTCCTGGACTGCTGGGAACACCCGGTGCTCCGGTTTCTTCCCTCAGTCCAGAAACATGCAGGTTAGGTCATTTGGAAACTCAAAAATTGTTTGGAAGAAGTGAACGTGACAGTGAACGTGTTTGTCTTTATGTGTTTGCCCAGTAAAAGACTGTTGAGTGGTCCAGTGTTGGACTGGTTATCAGCTCACAATTGGATCTGTGATAAAATTGTTCTTTGATGCAGTAATTCTTGACTTAAATCAGATTTTTTAAAGGGTATTTTAGTTCTTGTATGGCCATCTATGTTTAGACATTTAATATTTAATATCAGTGCATGGTGCAATAGGCTCAAGCCCCCCAACACAACACTGTCTCATGGCAGTTTGTGAAATAGTCACAAAATGTAATCTAGCCTATTGCATTTGTCGACATGGACACAAATTTATTATATTTATTAAATTTATATTTTTTTTCTGTGACATTCAGCAGGACTTTCAAACTAATATTTTATCCACCATTATTCTCATTCTGCCTCCGAGTTATCAACAATAAATATGCAACATCAGGTTACACAGTCAAAATAAAGTAAATTTCAGTAGGTTTAGGTACTAAAACTACATTGTTAGGTTCAGCAAAAGAGCGTGGCCCCCCTCCCTGCGTAGATTTGCTTTCTTTATACTACATTTGTCTTTCTTACTTTGAAGATCCTGCTGACTGTCAAGAAAAATATTCACAATTCCATGTTCATGAATCTTAAAATGACATTTTGTGACTGTTTTATAAACTGCAGTGATACCGGGCTGCCCTGCAATGCTGAATAAAGAAGCAATTTAGAAAATGAATGGGCATGAATTGATGGATCACAAATATCAGCTGCTGTCTTCTTGTATCGCAAGTGAGACCTTTATGCTCGGCCATAGAAAATGATTTTGTGAGGATGGGAAAAACTGAGGCAACATGTCAAATCATTTTTGCTGATCTGCTTTTCTTTTGTCTCAGTATTCTCAGTATGAGAACGTCCTCATTTTGGACAGCAGACACTTCTGACCACATCTGAGTTCACATATCTCAATTTTTTGGCCAGTATTTCATATCTCTGACCATCAGCTCAGAAAAATGATGGTTAACAATTAACCTCCAACGTGAGCTGTGGGGCTGACCACAGGTTTAACATTTGTCAGAGTCACTGAGCAAACAACCTTACAGTATGACTAGGAAAGGTTAATTAATTTCTACTTATCAGTGAAGTTCTGTTAATTTAAACCACAGAGTCACGAGTAATAGTTTTAATTTGTCATATCAAGTTAATATCAGCTGTTTTTCGAATCAGACTCAGTGACCAAACATACTGCAGATTTTTTTTGATTGTAGAAATTTCACTTTGTGGAATATCAGATCCAGGTTGAGGATGGTATTTGTCTGAGTGTCTGTTTAAAAGAATGAATAAACATTCATTCACTGGAATGGTAGACCCGCCTACGCTCTGCCCTACTGTAGGAAAAAGGCTGTGGAGAGAAATTTATTGATGACTTGCATCTGGAATATTTTCAGTCATTCATCATTTCGATTCAGAAAGAGAGAAACAGGCTGGCCATCTCATTGACTATTAGCAGTAAAACTAATGGTTCCCAGTCCTCTATGGTCCCTCCAGTTTTTTGAGTCCAGACTATGTTATTTGTCGTCTAGCCTAGCAGGTCGGTCGCCTGTCTGCTGGTTTCTTGTTTCACTTTAGGCCCTCCTTCACTGGTCCCAGCACACTCCAGCCCTATGATATCACCTGTGGGCCACAGTCAGACTTGCTTTCCTCTCACACTCTATTCTTGGTTCTCTTCCTTCACCGCCCCCCTTCTTTTGTAAGAAAAAGAGAAGTCTGATGGCTTTTCCAGAGAGAGTGGGAGGTGTGTGTATGTGTGGAATATGTTCCCCTGTGTGAGTTGCACCACTGCTGGAATGTACTCACAAGCTGAGGTTCGTGCACTTTGAGCATTTTTTGATTGCTGGTCCACGATGATGAAATATTTCTGTAAACCAAAAAGTCTGAAAAAGTAAGAAAAAGTTTGATTTTGGAAAAAACGGTCCATGTGAAAAGATTAAGTCTAATGTTTTACCATCTGTCCCTCCACATCCGCCATCAAAGGACTTCTTTCCAGGACTACAGTGAATTATTATTTTAGTTATTGATTCATCTTTTTGACAGCTTTCTTAATCTGAAAACCAACACAGTGACATGGGTTAAAAGCACGTCTTTCTGCCCAAGAAAGGGTATCGAGAGCCAGTACTAGATTGTTAGAGATTCCCGATTGATCAGTACCGAAATATTGATAAGCTCCTGGACTAAATCAGTATTTATGTAACATTAATTCGCTCTAACGTAGCTTGCATTTCCAAAGTCCTAACCATACCCAAGTGATGATGAAGCTGCCAGCATTAGGTGATTGCATTTGACGTTACCTAACTGCGTGTTTACATTTGTGCTCTCCAGTCATGGCTGATGGGGCTAAATGTTCAAAAAAGTGGGCTGATTGAACTAAATCTAACACAGCTGAGGCTAAATTCAATACATGCTGCTTGTGAAGGGGGTAACAAATACAGCACTCTTAAAATCTGAAAGAGCGGAGGGTGTTTAACTGCTTTTGCAAAGCAGCCGTTGCAGCTAAGGTTTCGTCCTCAGTGGAGTCTCCTGGCTCCGATGCTGATAGGATTAGCCAAACTAGTGATGCTGCTATTGTTTTTGCATTAAATTAGAGTAGATTAGATTAGCCTTTATTGTCTCCCATAGGAGAAATTTGTCTTGGACGTTTGAGTGAATAAAAGCGACATGGCCTCACGCAATCAAACTACAGTTAACGCACAGTGTCATATCCAGATCCATACACCCAAAAAATACACCTCCCGAATATCACATGATGCCCTAAACCGAAGTGTTGCACAGATGCCCTACACAGAGTAAATTCACAAAAGGCCCACACTGAATTATTGCAAAAGTACTGCAAAAATAAGGATAAGAGTATCAATATCAGAATTTATAAAATACTAACAATACCACCCCTACTCCTGACCAGGACTGAATGTCGATGCTGCTCAACAGGTATTTTCAGGGGGGAGTTTAATTCAATCTTATTGTTGTTTAAATAACATTTAACCACCTCCCTTCAACCAACCAAAGTGGGAGAGGAAGACAAATAGTGCTTGTGGAGCATTCGGCTGCAGAAGGAACTGAAACGGTAACCATTTTCAGTTTTTAGAATTATGTAATGTCAGTAATTCTGTATAATTCTGTGGTTGCAGATTCGTTGAATGGTGCCACAACAAGGGATTAACCTGTGATAACAGTCGTATGAGAGCACGTCCAGTGTGGGCTGAAAATGAGTGACGTGTGAAAAGGGGAGAGCTGCAGATGAAGCAGTTTCAGGAAAAATTAATTCACCAACAATTCATTGCATAATAGCTCCCACAACGCCTTCACAGATCAGAGAAGTAGCCATGTGTCAGGTTTCAATACCAAAACTTCACTGCGGCAGCTTCTCCAGAATAAGTGAATGATTTGTCTCTTCACATGTTGTTATTGGAAGACAGCAGCCCTCTGCTGAATGTCATTGGACTGCAGCCCTGTTGGTCATGGCTCGACAGACCGGCCACAGACTTTATGAAAGGCACAAAGGCCATTTCAGCCGTGCGCCCCCCACACTCCCACCCCCAGCCCTCACTCGGCACTGGGCGGTCGGGATAGTGGGACAGTGGGACAGACGGAGGAGAGGGAAGGGGGGTTTTAGGGGCCCAGTCACAGACACTCTGAGCTGCCCTGAGCTGTTGAGACAGTCTGCCAGCCCTATTGTCCAGCAGCACCCTCCTTTCTTTATCCATCACCCACTTTGTCCTCCCCCCCGTGCTCTTTGAGGACAGATTGTGAGTGGAGGTCCTGGTGTTTACATACACTTGCAGGCACTTATAATGCACAAAATAATTCATTTTAATTTTTGAATTAAACATTTAGCTACTTAAATAAAGTTTATAAATAGCAGCCTAATGACGGACACTGGAAGACAACAAAAATAAAGACTCAGACAGTGTTTGTTGGCATCTTTGTAGTGAGCTTAGACTTTCATTTGAGTTTGAAGCTTGGCAGAGAGTTGTAAAAAAAAAAGTCCATGTCAAAAGGTCTGAGCCCACAGTGTGAGTGTGTGTGTGTGTTTGTTCAGCACTGCGCGGACCATCGCCAGGCTGAACACACACACACAGTGTATATGTTTGTGTCTCTGAGCGTAACTGGGCATGCCTCAGAGTGTTTGTTTTGCCCCCTCCTCCCCCTCAGCTCAGTGAAGCTCAATCTGCTCTGTCTGAGTCTGTTTTATGAGTCAGCCAAACACATGCACATACACACACACACACCACACACACACACACCAACACAGCTGAAATATGTGTGTCTACTCTTCACAATCACTCACATCTGCATATCCTCATTCTTGTCTATTCAAACACCCACTTTACACAGATGATTCTCTTGGAGGTATAGTTATTTTATGTCGCTCTCGTTCATACCTTTACATATATTGTGTGTGTGTGTGTGTGTGTGTGTGTGTTGTGTGTGTGTGTGTGTGTGTGTGCACAGATTGCATTCCCTGCTATTCACACACAAACAGAGCTGGTTGAGCGTAAAGGTCAGGCTCAGCTGCAGCCTCGGGTCATGGAACACAATGATGTTGACACGATTTCCCCTGTGGCAAAAAATCTATACCAATTTGTCCCTTTCATTTTTGGACATCAGTTTCACTCTGACTGTCTCTCGACAGAGACATATCAGCACTGTGGATCTTTCTCTCAATCAGAAAGAGAATCAAGATGGCCCAAAGATGACAAAAGCATGTTTTATCTCACCTCACATATTTGTCAGGTCATTGCTAATGCCTTGAAGCTTTTTGTTTGATTGATTTTAATTGTTTTTTGTCATCTTCTTCACCCTTACAGTTGGCCTAAACTTTAAAATTGAAATGTTTGTCTCATTACTCAGATTAGTCTCTTAATCAATTAGTCTCTTGACTGAGAGGGTAATTGGCTTTTTTTTTTTTTGATAATTACTCTATTGATCTTTAAAGTTGGTCCATTTGTTAAGCAAAAATGCCAAACATCCACTAGCTCTAGCCCCTCAGTGGCATTTGATGCCTTTGTTTGTCTTATTTGACACAAAATCAATGAAATATCTTTTTTTAATAATTATTTTTTGAGTTTCAGAGAGACAAAACAAGAAATTTGATTATATTAAATAATTTGAATGGGAATTTTTAGAATTTGTCATTTTCTGATCACTTCAAATCATTGTGATAGTACATAATAGAAACATGAGTATATGAGTTAAAATCTCTTTCAAATGAATATTTAAGTGTTAGAGATGTAATAAGATGTAATGTGCTGAAATAAATTTTTGATTAATCGACAAGTCGCTCAATAGAAAATTAAATAACCCTTTATATATTTAATAGGGATGTTATGTTACTAAAAAATCAAGGTATTGTTTTTTCTTTTAACTTAACTAAAAATGGCATGAATAGTCTGTTGTAGTTGTATGTTTGAATTCTGTATGTACAATTGTAAAACAAAAACAATGCAGCAGTCAGTAGTAGTCCTTTTATAAAATTAAATAAAAATTATAAAATAAAATAATTAACCATGCAATATCATGGTAGATATCGTCACAGTCTGTTATTATTTATTATTATTATTATTATTATACATTTTTATGGCAATATTGCAGTGATGGATATTCTCACATTCGTATTAATTAATAAATTGTTCACTTCACAATTAAGTCACTTTTCAAGTAAAAATGTCAAAAGAAATTCTGTTACCAGCTTATCCAATTTGAACATTTGTTGTCTTTCTCTGTTTTATATCACAAAAGACATTTGAAGACATATGACTCTGGGAATTTGTGTGCTCTTGACTTATTGATTAATTGACAATATATTTGGTGCATTAATGAAAATATTGTTAGTTGCAGCCCTCATACAACACAGTTATCTATCGAGCCCCCACATGCTGAAGTTGTCCTTCTCCAGCCTCAAATGATACACAGTTCAGTTTTGAAAGCTGAATCTGCACACAAATAATCTAAAGTAAAACAAAATAAAGCTCTTCCTTCGTTGTTTGTGTACGAGTTGTTGGTCTGTCTGTAAATAAAATCAGTCTGTACTGATCTGAGTTGTTGACTAGTCTCTGGTGCTGCTGTAGAGTGGAGCCGAAGGTTGAAAACTGTTGGCCTGGATTCTTGGAAGCCTTCAGATCCCACCCATGTCCTTCAAATCTCCAGTCTGGAACACACATGCACACACACAGACAGACGCACAGAGGAGCCCAGCAGGGAATTTGGGGTCATAGTTCTCCCCCCCCCGCTACATAGCTGAAGCACTCTGAGCTCCAAATCATTTTAAAGTGTTTTGCAGGATCTGAGGTTGGCTGTTGTTTAGACAGTGCTACTGGCTCTTCCTCTAAACAACAGGTTGAGGCTTGATGCTGCTGCAGGAGTGGTTTTAATGTCAGGGAGGTATTTCTCATGCAAGTCTCATTCAACATGCCGTCATAAATCGCCTCAATGAAGTGAGTAATTCGGATTAAGAATTGTAAAGTGTGTGTCTGGACGTGTCGAAGCGCACAATGTTTTGACTGTTGCTGTTTGTTTTTTCTCTTCCTTTTTTCTGTATATGAACAGAATCAAATAAAACTCGGATATAAGAGAGTAAACTCACGGGGCTTGTGAATATGGAGTATACCTGTCACTGTAACATACAGTAAAGGTAGCTGAGAAGTTTCCTACCAATAGTTGCATATGGAACAATATTTTTGTTAAACTGTGGTTTCCAGTTCTGTTTGTATTGCATTAAGGCTGTAATGATACACAGAAATCATGGTTTGGTTCATACCCCTGCTTAGGAGTCACGGTTCAGTGTGAGTTTGTTACAGCAGAAAAACAACAGAGATAAGAGATAAGGATACATTTGTTTACATTTATTTTGAACAGACATTCATTTAAGTCTGAAAGACAGACAAAATCTTTCTTAGGATCCTACTTTGGTACACTATTTACATTATAAAAATAAAGAACATTTCAAATATTTTTGTATTACACTGTACAAACATTGAACAGTCTCTTTCCCAAAATGCAATAGGTCACAATAGGGTATAAAACTAAAAAAGCATCTCTTGTGCTATAAGATTACACTGTATGAAGCAGGACTGCATGAGTTGCGCAACCAGAAATAAATCACGATTGTTTTTAAAAGGAAAAATGTGTGAGAAAACACTGTAACATTGTAATTATGTAATGTAGTGCTGCAGAGATTCCCTCGTGTACAAATGAAGAAAACATGTTTGTTTGGTATAGACCCCAATTAATATCACATCATCACGATTATCATAGTTGTTTTTTCAGTAAAAATGAGAATCGTAATGCAAAAATGATCATTCCAACTAACTGTATTGCTAAATGCAATTAGCATTTCAGTTAAATAATCTTTTTTACCATATCATGCAGCCCTAGTGTTAAGCCATCTCAGTATAAGTAGCATGTTTGATGTGTTTTTATTCACGTACTCTTAAAAGATGAAGTAATGGCAACACACCATCTTTGTCTTATCCACAACTCTCTCTATGCTGCTGTTGTACCTGAATGGGAACACGTATTGTTCCCAAAGAACGCAGGCGAGTCTTCCAGCTCCAGCATTTTATTTGTGTTTCCCATAGTGACTGACTGACTCACGTGCCAATCAGCTTCTTGTGCTAACCTGAACTCATGTTGCTAATGGCACGCAGTTAAAAGATCTCAGGCGGAACTTGCCCTCGTGAACTTTGGTTCGACATTAGTCTGCATGCAGCTGCATGCACTGGAACATTTCCCTCATAATGTGATGGTTCACGACGAATACACAAACTGTTACAGCCCATTGTTACATGTAGCATATGCGCATGTGTGTAAACATATAGGCATGTGACACGTTCGTGCTGTCAGTTTCACGCTGTTCCACTGTTCAACACTTGGTGGCAGTAACATGCGAAGAAATGTACTAATCTGCTAGCAGTAAAGGCAGTAAAGAAGATGGACTGCTGGCAAGTAACCGTGTATTTAAACAATTCATAATAGAGCTGCAAAGATTAGTCAAAACGACCAAAAATTTATAGGCAACTATTTAATAATTTGTTTAAGTTGTTTTTCAAGCAAAATTTTGGTGGTTCCAGCTACTCGAATGTGAAGATTTGCTGCTTTTCCTTGTCTTAAATAATAGTAAATTGAGTATCCTTCCTGTGGGTTCTGGACTCTTGGTTAGACAAAATATGACATTCGAGTGTGCTGCTCTGGGCTCTCAGAAATTGTGATGGACATGCAATACGTCCTAAATTTTGGGGTACTTTTTCCACGTCTTCTTGAAGCATTTGGGTCGGTTTATCGCTGCTGTTCACCAGTAAATCCCTCTGAGACATTATACTAAATGCTGGCCTTGATTGGACACACACTTGAAATAATTACTAATGACCAAATGGACTGTAACTAGGCTTTAAGTTTCATTTTGTTTTCCCAGCATCACTGTTCCCTGAGGATTGGTGATGTTGGCCATTCTTCCTGTTATACAAGGTCATATTCATTGTGTCTGGTTGAGTGTAGATCTACTATTGTATTACACATGTGCAGTTCAGATACTTAACTTATTAGTGTGACTCATGCCTTTACTGAAAACGTTTTCTGTATAAACACTGACTGGAATGGGCTTTACAAAAAGAAGGACACTAAATACCGTAGGACACCGAGTAGCCAGTAATGCCACTGCCGTTTGTGCATGTCTGTCTCAGCCCACGCGGAGTCTAGCCCCACCACACACCCACTCAGCAGCAGGGACCCAACACACATACCACTGACATCACATCAGCCCCGTCTGACCATTTAACACACCTACACTGAAAATGTTTATTTTTCTCCTTTTGCTTCTCCAAATAGCCACAATATCCCTGCAGTAAATACTACTTCTTTTGGGAATTATACTGCGCTCTTTTGTGGATAGGTTTGGACTGCACATTTTCCGCAGTTTTCCTTTTCGCTTTTCCTCTTTGCAAATGATGTCATGTGATTCCCCTGTGTCATCATGAATTTTGGGCAATTCCCTATGATTCACTTTTGTAGTTGCCTTTCTAACTGTGATTTAGTTACTTTAAAGCTACTGTCTTTATTTTTTATGTTTATTTTTATCTTCTCCAACCCTTGTGAAGTGAGGTTGCAATGTGAGTCAGTGAGTTAAACACATTTTTAAGTGAGTTTGGAGACAACTTTACAGAGGTTCTAAGAGGCCTGCGTTGCTGTAGCGTCAGTCACAAACACTGCAAAATTATGCAATCTGGTAAAGGGAAACAGCTTCAATAAATCGTGACAAGATATGACAAACACAGGAAAACTGCAATGAGAAAGAGGAACAGTGGTCACAAGAAGACCCTCACAAACACTGACCTAAAGACATTTATCAAAATCATCACTACAAGTTCATAAAATTTACATTAAGAGCTTTTACCAAGCTAGTATTTATTGCAGGGGGGTTTGTATTTGATTGCATAATAACCCAAGGTGTTCCTGTTTATTTGTCTACTCTGTGTGAATATCCAGATTGTGCTTGTGGGAGCAGCGAGATCTCTCAGTATTGTTAAATGTTTTCTGTCAACGCTGAGATCAAAGGCCGAGTAGTGGAGCTGAGCTCTGTTGTTTGTCCTTGATTTAAAAGCCTGAAGTCTGGGAGTTCTTTGATCAGACACTTGTGTGTCTGTGCCGCCTGTGTTATCATGAGGCATCCTGCAACCCATATTACATTCTCGTGTTCTTATCCCTGACATAAGGATTCATTATTATTAGGATCATTATATTGCTCTCTTTCCTTTTTGACATGTCAGCAGTGATCATCTTCATGATGTTGCAATGGTTCGCTCTGAAATATGATTTATCACTAAGGACAAGGCTTAATAGAAACGGTATAATACACCCTATCAGATTGTACAATGAGCAAGACACCATTTATTTTATTATTGTGACAAGTATGGAGAAAAAAAAACAGTGTTTTATGTGCTATTGATTGACCATAATAGCATTTCATGGTTGAGGTTAGGTTTGCTGACAACTTTCAGTTCTCTAATGGTGGCTACTGGAGCACTGAGATGTAAAACCCCAGGAAATGGCTGTTAGTTTGTTTTTTATAAATTGTAAAAAAAAAAAAAAAAAAAAAAAAAAAAAAAAAAAGTGCCAGTAAAGGGACTCCTCCTTCTTTAACTTCTCGCTGCATCACCTGACTTTGATCTGCAACAATTAGTCAGTTAATAGTCCAGGAGTGCCACATCTGCACTCAGGGAGCCCTCAAATGGTCAGTTATAAACTATATGATATGATACTTTTATCATATTACATAAGTGCTTCTGCATTGGATTTATTATTGGTTTTAGTAATAACTTCTTAATAACTTAGCTTCTTACATGTGAGGACTTTCTGCTTATTTATCATTAAAGTAAATGAAGAGTCTTTGGGTTTTAGGACTGTTGGTTGGACAAAAGAAGCAATTTGAAGTCGTCACTTTGGACTCTGGAAAATTGTTATGAGGGTTTTTCACAGTTTTCTGACCTTTTGTAGACTAAACGATTAATGGTGATGATAATGGTCAGATGAATCGATGATGAAAATAATAGCCTAGTTAGTGAATATGTATATATATGTAAAATAAATAATAGTTGCAGCCCTACTGTTTTCTTTTTATGAACAAACTGTGAAGAACGATGACAGCTTAATTGCAGCTTTTTAATCATTAGATGCCTATAAAGGGACTCCTGACTTTAATAATATGGGGAAACTTATCACGTTAGGGTGCAGACCGGGACTTTTCCTCACAAGATTTTGTCTCTTATCAGGATTTTGGATGCAGATGTTTGGTGTAAATCAGCTGGGCGTTAACACACCAGCTCTCCCTCGCGGGCTTTAAGGATGTGGTTTTCAGATCCGAAGCTTCACCAGTTTTCCTCCGGTGATAGTTTGCTTCTTCATCCGTCTGCATCTGTATGCTTGTTGTGTGTACATTAAGTACTCAGACACCCTTTACAAATTCAAGACACCCTTCCCCCCTCCCTTCCAACACACACACACACCACACACACACACACACTCCAGTCCGTTTTAAAGTACAGAGGCAGTGAATGAAAGCCCTTACCATGAAAAATTAAAACACCATTCTCTGCTAGCTGGATGTACAATGGCTGACCCAGATGGGGCACTACTGAGCTTGCAGTAGTCGGACTGTACACGGCCTTATTTTTATTTGGAACAGACATTTGTCCTTCTAAAGGGCTTTAGCTCAGGCCTTTGACCCTTCCTCTGTGTTTGTGTGTGAAAGTGAGTGGGTGAGACAGAGAGATAGGAGGGACATATGTGGCCGCTGCCTCTTGCATAAGATGATAAGTGTGTTGTTGTTGGGTTTTTTTTTCCTCTTTCATGGGTCATTGTGCTTAGAGATTACAGGCTACATCCCCATTATGACAATCTGCAACGTCACACTACCGCTCATTACTCTCTGGCAGCCTACATCACCATCCTGTCAACAGTATTGTATAGCGGATGAGTGCAGATGTTAAACAACACAATGAAATTCCTGTTATACATATTGTAATCTCATTGCAGGTTGTTTATTGTTAAACCTCGTAGCCAGTGTGCACACAGCTGGGACCCTCATCAGTAGGAGGCAGGGTCAGAGCCCAGACTTAACAACAATAGTCAACACCACACCTACTGTTTCATTGTGTGTGGTGAATTATGATGTGAGGACCGATTTAAAATCTTTATTCAGAAAATTCTTTAATTGTTTTGGACTATGAAATTAAAGGTTGTATTCCTGCACACAGTCAACATTGAGTGTATTAAAGACTCAACATTTTGGTCATGACACCCTGATAGATAAAAGACATTTTAAAAAAGGTTCAAATATACATCTCTCAGTCACTTTAAAGTCTCTCAAGCAAGATCAGCAGGCTTAAATACAATAACACAGCAATAGAACACGTCTCACATTGTCCAAATAAACATCATCCTGAAACAAATGAAAATACAGAATAGCACATTACCATGTGCACCGGGCAGAATATGGTTGTTTTGGGTCCGTATGTGTTTTCTCTGTAGCTATGTTAGCTTTGACCCATGATGGTACAGTTGTGCCCTTAACTCAACTCAGGCCATGTGACCGGTCACACACTACATCAAAATACATAAAGAACACTACTTCTTTTTTTACCCAAACATTATTTTAAGATGGTATACAGTGTTTTTCCTGTTTGACAGATGAAGGTGTCCATAGGGATTTACTGTAGATTTCATACCAAGATGGAACAACCATGTAAAAAACAAAGATTGTGACAAATGACACTATTTAACTCAGCACAGGAATCAACATAAAAACACTGAGGCCTAATAATGTTTGGCATTGTTTTGAAGTCATTGGGTCACAAGCTATTGAAACTATTTTAAAAAATTCAGGTTATTTTCTATTCAAATATTTATGTTAAGTAAATTAATTACACGTTAGAAATCAAAATACTGTGCTACATGAGACTAATTTAGCATTTTTTAAAATCATAATTCAAAGTCAAAAGAAGGTATTGGGGTAAAACAAAAACTTTGCATCTTTGATGGAATTTTCTACAAAGATGGCAGCCAATAATATAATGGTGGCCCAATTTGGTCTAAATAGGCAGGGAAAACCCTTATTTATTTTTGACTTTTTTTTTTTAAACCAAAGTTACCGATTTAATATCTTTTTTTTTATCGCATTTGTAATCATTATTAACAACTGCATAAACTCAAACATTCATGAATTTATGAAACATGAAATGAACATCTCAATCAAACATATTTCTCAGAGAGTTACAGGCTGTAACAACCAATCAAAAAGGGGTGCCAAATCTCAAACACCTGAGACATTTACCACATAAATAACTGTTAAAACATCCTTAAAATGAGACAAACATTATATGCCTATGTCCTTGAAATGTAAAAAAATGTATAATTCATCTTTACACGAAGACTGGGGCAATAGAATTAGATACTAATAAGGAATGTGAAGAAGGTTGTTAGGTCTATAATATGTTAGAAAATGGTGAAAATGATGGTCACTGTTTCCCAAAGCCTAAGATGATGTCCTCAAATGTCTTGTATTGTTCACATCCCAAAAGATATTCAGTTTACTGTTACAGAGGAGTAAAGAAACCAGGAAATATTCACATTTAAGAGTCTGGAATTGGGGAATTATTATTTTTTCCTTAAAAAACTACTCAAATCGATGAATTGGTTATCAGAATATTTGGCAAATAATTTAATGGCTGACAATTCATCATTTAAGCTTGTATTTCACATAATATCTAATCATTATTTCAAGAGAAACCTTTCAATGAAATAGTCAATTGTCAATTCTTGCTGAAAATGTTTGAAAATACAATCAGTAGTCAAACAAAAGGTTGCGGTTATTGACAAACCTTCTGCATCTTCCTCTCCTCCTGTCCACAGGTCTCTGGACGGGCGCCTGCAGGTGTCCCACAGAAAAGGTCTGCCACACGTCATCTACTGCCGTCTGTGGCGCTGGCCCGACCTGCAGTCCCACCATGAGCTGCGGGCGGTGGAGATGTGTGAGTACGCCTTTCACACGAAGAAGGATGAAGTGTGTGTCAACCCGTACCACTACCAGAGAGTAGAAACACCAGGTAAGACAGCATGAAGTGTGTTTATCTCTTCTTCAGACATTATCATGGTTCTAACAAGAAAAAACAACTTTTTCCAACTGTTTCGCTTTGATGTCAGGGCCGTTTTCCTTGGAACAGTCTGCCTTTTTTCCAAAGCACATTTTTATGGACTTGTTTTTATCTAGAGGGCTAATCCAGTATAAGTCCTGTGATTTATTGCACATGACTTTGTCCTGTTTTATTGGTTTATTGCGTAATTGTATTGTTTTATGAAGTTGTGTTGCTTTACATATTTATTTTATCCAGACATGAAACCAATCTCTCTTGCTTTGTTCTAAGGAACCATTTGATGTGTATGTATCTGTCTTAATGTCCATCGTACAGTACTCCCACCAGTGCTGGTGCCCAGACACACAGAAATCCCCAGTGAGTTCCCACCTCTGGATGACTACAGCCATTCAATCCCCGAAAACACCAACTTCCCTGCTGGCATTGAGCCCCAGAGCAACTACATACCAGGTATCAGCACGCTTCCTAACATGACTCACACTACTGCTGTGTTTCCACTGCAATGCATCCTCTCAGCTCGCTCTTTTTTGGTTTTCCATAGTCAAAAGGTGTGGACAGAACCTGATATCCGGTACTTTTTTACTAAACAGTAATACTAAATACTAAACAGTGGGGTGAAAACAATGCAGACCACTCATTGGTCAGAGAATCGTCACTAGATTTGCCACTTACGTGACACAGAGCAACCAGAGTCATCTCATCTCTGATGCACGATTTCCCAAACTCTCCTGTTTTTTTTTTTCCTGCATTTTTTGTCTTGTTGTATTCAGCCTTGTCTGAAACAAAGTTCGAATCAAGAATACAATCCATTCAGTGTTTCTGTGTTTGTGTGTTTGTGGCGTGGTGAGAGTCAGATACATCTTACACCAAGATTTGTATGATAATCTTTTATACCAAGTCTCATCATGCACAGAATCCCAGTGTCTGTTTAGTCCCTTTATCACGCAAAGTTATTTTCTAAGAGAAAATTTGACCTCATGGATCAGAACTTTAGACAGTTGGGATCACTGATTTTGGGTTACCCACATCAGGGCTCCTGTTAGTTACCTGCTCTTTTGTTCATGAGTTGAGCATTGACAAGCCTCTGTCTCTGAATCTGTATCACACACATTAGCCATTTTGCCATCAGCTTATTTCCATGCACATTTTGAAGTATTGCATTTGAAATGATTGATAGAAATGGCAACATTTGGGAAAAAAACTTTTGCCAACAATTTTTGTTAAAGCACTTAATGGGAGACATCTGACATAGCGAACATTTAGTCTGATTAGCTGTTTCCGCTTCAACATTCCCCTCATCACTCCCATGGCTCTATAATACATCCAAGATTGCTCCACAGCGCTGATGTAACCTTCCTCACATTACTACATGAAATGAACAGATCCATCCTGTTTTCTAACTTGCTTTTCACTGTTTAAGGTTCAACTGCTGCTCCTATAATTACTTGATCTTGTTGTGCCCGTTCTTCTCCAATGCTGTAACGGTTTTCCAACTGAAAAACTGTTGCCACCGACTGCTTATCTTGATGAACCGACCTCAAAAAAATCACATCCTGATAGATGATGGAAACAAGCACTTATTTGGATTTTCTTTGGTTAAAATTTGAAAGCATTTGGATGGAAACACAGCTATTGTTATAATATTTTAGCTGAGATTTTGACAGATTGTGGCTCTGAAGGATGTGGTTGCTGTGCAGGGTTAGAAATCTTAGTGCCTGGGATAAGTGTTTGTAATCAATCTGAACAGCTCAATAATTGTTATCCAACATGGCTTCAACATACTCTCCAAACATGGGTTAAACACAGATTGGACAGTAATCAGGTTTTTTTTTTTTTATGAAACATGATCACATGTCATTTCCTGTTATTTAATTCTTTGTAGATTGCCAGTGTTTTTTCTTGTCCTTCTTCTCTTCCTTTGTTGTGTTTAAAAAGCCAACTCCTGCACTTACACAGCAGAAATTTCCACGTCAAGAAAACGTTGCCACAAATCTGATGCATTGTTGTCTGTGTGTGTGTTTTTTTTGTGTAACTTAGAAACGCCACCACCCGGCTACCTCAGTGAGGATGGAGAGACCAGCGATCACCAGATGACCCACAGCATGGACACAAGCTCCCCAAACCTGTCACCCAACCCCGTTTCACCCGCACACAGCAACTTAGGTAAGGACTGTGTGTGTGTGTTGTGTGGTGTGTGTGTGTGTGGTGTGGAAGTGTGTGTTTGTGTACTTTTCTGTCTGTCTGCCTTCTCTCACAGACAAATGTTTCAATAGTGTATCTCCCCAGTGGGAATTCTCTCTTTGATTTAAGTCCATTTGTGTAAGAGGAAACCAGGTGATGAAAGAAGTCTTTGTTTGAGTCGTCGAACAGGCCAAGACTCCATTCAGCCCACACGAACATCAATGACAATATCCTACGTTTATTCTATCAGGATGGAAAAACGGCAGGGGGCTTGGCCGGAAAGCTACTGGTGAAATAACAAAATCACACTAGTTTCATTTGGCAGTGCCGTCCTGCTCTGTTCTGCACTTCAAAGCCAAGGACAGAGTGGCCGTGTTGAGGGGAAAAAAGAGCAAATTACCAGAACCAGTTGAAGTTGCTGAAAATTATCATGGATAAGCCTGTAATTTGACCGTTTTGGCTCAAGCGTCCCACCAGTGAGGGTTGAGTTTCCACATTTTGTCTGGTAAAAGCTTCTGGGAAACAGCGTATGGCTTTGACATTTTGTGACGCAGGCTCGGCCTAATATTTTCTTTGGTAGAGTTTTTCTTCCCCCTCTGCGTCCACATCCTCAGCCCCTATTTCTCCCCACATTTCAACCATTTTGCGTCTTCCTTGCCCCCGTTGCTCTTCATCTGTATATTCTCTCTCGTGTTTTTTGTTTTCTCTGATTTGCACCCACTTATCCTGTTAACCATGACTCATGTCTCCTGTTACCCATCTGTTTCTTTCCTCCTGTATTATTTCAAGCATTAAATTTCTTATTGATCTGCACATTTCAGCCTGTCCACAGCCACCATGCTAGCCACAGTGTTGTACTTGATTCTTTAGTCTCTCTTTCTGCTTTCCATCTTGGCTTGATGTAAGGCTGTACCAAATGTCATTTTTTTCACATTAGAAGCTTCTATTGAGGTTTTCAAATGAAGCTTTGACAGCCTGTTGTCGTGTTTTATGAGGTTGTCATCTTAAAAAAATCCTCAATCAAAATCCTCAAGTTGAATAAATGAATAAAATAAGTTGGTCTTTTTTTGTTAAATTAACTAATGAACAGAACTCATCAGTTTTTTCTGCTAGACTGCCCTTGTTAGTACAGGAGGGTGCTTCTCTTTGTGTGTGTCAAGAGTGACAACAAACAGCTATTTGACCACAGTGAACATGAGTCAATGAGTCAAAGCAAAATATTTTATTAGACAAAAACATGTTGCGAATCTTTTTTTTTTTTTTTTTGACTTTTGGACTGTAAAACACTCCAGAGTTCTCGGAAATGTTTGAGTCACACAAGTTGGAAACAATCATACAAGAGATAACACAGTAGGAAAATTTCATGTCATGATTATAATGACCAAAATGATCTCAGTTATCTAATCTCAGTATTAATGTGGTATTAAAATGTGCTGAAAATGTTCAAAAAGTACTGATAAACACAATGGAATCATTTCACCAAGTTTATAGATTGAAAACCTGTCAGCAGTTTAAAATGGCAGCATGTTCTTTATGGTGTCAGTGTGAACTGACGCAAAACACAAGTTGCATGCCGTGCTGGAGTATGGGGGACTGTTGCTAACATTGGTTGATGCTGGACAGTATTTACTGTGAGTTTTTGAAAGTGCTGTAACTAAACACAGTTGTCACAACAATAACCATTTAAAACAGTAATACTTACCAGGAATTTTATTGCGGTTCATCTGGAAGATTATCGTTTCATTCCTAAATCCTTCACAGACACCACTGGTGTCTAAGTCTACAAATAGTGTAATGCTAATAATATTTCTGTAGCTTAATCTTTATCTGCAACTGTGCAGAAATACTGGATTTAAACAGAATGAACAAACATGAAAAATAACAACAATAAAAACTGTGCAACATCCAAATGTTGATTTAGAAAAGAGAGAAGAACAAACAAGCAAGAACAACAAGCTTTTGAAGCCTTAAATTATTCTGTCCAGCCCTAGTTTGATCAAAGCAAACTGTAACTGTTCTCCGTCTCTCTGCACTAGATCTTCAGCCAGTGACATACTGTGAGCCAGCCTTCTGGTGCTCTATTTCCTACTACGAGTTGAACCAGCGAGTAGGAGAGACCTTCCACGCCTCACAGCCCTCGCTGACAGTGGACGGCTTCACGGACCCCTCCAACTCGGAGCGTTTCTGCCTGGGCCTGTTGTCCAACGTCAACCGCAATGCAGCTGTGGAGCTAACACGCAGACATATTGGTATGACTCCAGCCGTATCTGCTCTGCACATGTGATAACTCATTTAGAATCAAATTATGCTCCTTCTTTATACCAATTCCAAGACATTGCTCCACATTTATAATTGCTGCTCATGTCTTCATTGCATGAGTGTTATCTGAGGAGTTTGTTGTTCTGTCTCTGTTTTCTTCAAGGTCGCGGAGTGCGGCTGTATTACATCGGAGGAGAAGTGTTTGCTGAGTGTCTCAGCGACAGCGCCATCTTTGTCCAGAGCCCCAACTGTAACCAACGCTACGGCTGGCACCCTGCCACAGTCTGCAAGATCCCTCCAGGTGAGAGTCGAGCTGACAGAGACAGAGAGAGACAGTTGGGGACAAAGAGACATACAAAGAACTGGACAAGTGAGGAGAAATGGAGAGACGAGGAGCAGGGGAGGTATATGGAAAGAAAAATCAAAAAGCAGGACAGGAGATGAAGAGTGGCTGTGGCACAGGAGGTAGAGTGGGTCATCCACTAATCACAGGGTTGGTGGTTTGACCTCCAGCTCCTTTAGTCCACATGCTGAAGTGTCCTTGAGCAACACAATGAACCCAACATTTCTCCCAAGTGTTGTGAATAAAAACTCAACATAAATGCAGTCTATTGAGCAAAAAAGCAGTGTCCAACCTGAGGGACTGCAGATGAAAATTGGCTTATAGCTAACTCTGGCCAGAGCTAAGAAGCTGCCCATTGTCCTTGACAAATAAATTAATAAAATAATGCCTGTATGTACCTTTTCCCAAGTCCAGTATGAAGTTGTGTCGTCCCCATATTTCACAGCTGACTGTTCCTTTGAGGCAGGAATATACAGCTGCAGAAGTGGATGTCACTGACAAACACACATTTCCCCCAGATGTGTGTTTGTCAGCTACTCTCTGCTGCCAAAATTCTCCACTTTCAGTGTCAGTGGCAAAACTGACGACACTGGAGGACCACAGTAGTTGGCCAAGTTGTGATTAATCTAAGTTAAGTTAATTCTTTGAAAAGGATGATTCAGAACAGATTTAAGATTTTCCTCTCAACAGCAGTCTGTTTACGTTTACCACATGATTTGTAAGTGTAATTAGTGTGTTACAGGTTTTTCCTGAACACAGCACATCTATAAGTCTTAGTAGAGGTTTGTTGTTTACACAAGCAGCGTTGCACATTGTTGTCTGAGTCACTAGCCCCTGTCAGACATGGACCTCTTTAAGCAAATATGAAATGTTACAGTGTTTCACATCTGAGTAAGAACCTGAGCCACTTTTACATAAAAGTAGAACTGAAACAACTGGTGGATTAGTTGATTAGACGATTGCAAGAAAATTAACCGCCAACCTTTGATGATCAACAAATCATTTCAGTCATTTTTAAAGCAAAAGCTTCAAACATTTGCCGGTTCCAGCTTCTTAAATGTGAGGATTTGCGGCTTTACTTTGACATTTATGGTTTAGACTGTTGGTTTGACAGTTTAAAGACATCACTTTTGACTCACTTTTGACACAATACTTGAAAACACTTGAATTTAAATGTAATGTTTTCAAGGTTTGAAAAGTGCATGGATTTTGGATAAAGGGCTTGAAACTGCTTGAAATGGTAATTGCATTGTTTTCAGAATAAATCACTCTCTGACTGAATAGTTCAATTTTTAGATAAAGAAATAAAATAAGTCAGAGACAACCTAACTGCTTTAGTCTTTTGCACAAAATGACGACTCCATCTGAGCCTATTGAATACAGCTATTACGTGCTGGAAAAGTGTAGGAACCAGTATGCTAAAGGTAACAAATAATATACAGTGCAGGAAGAGGCAACACAGGGGGCTTATTTGAAGCCTCTACGTGATAGGGTTAAAATTTCACTAAGCCACTGAGAACACATCAACAAACTAATTGATTAAATGTGAAAGTAATCAGCAGATTAATTGATAGTGCAAAAAATAATTAGTTGCAGCCCTACATAAAAGTCATGACTGCAGTCTTATTACACACCAGGAATCTGAATTGGATGCCGTCAGACTAACATTGTGGCTGCAAACGTTTAAATACACAGAGAAATAAAATCTACATCTTGTTCATCTGATTAAGATTAGTGTTTTAAATGTCTTGCACAAGTATCGTCTATTGTCAGAGAAAATAAAATCAGGTTATTAAAGCATGACACACTGTGAATCAGCTGGTTTCACAGATTCCTCCAATGTCCGATCAGTCTGTATAAACTGTGAGGGGTAACAAAGACTTTTGTTGAAGTACAGAACATTCGGACCAGCTGTCTCCCACTCTTCCCTTCCAGGAATGCACTCCTATAACATTGTTGGACGCAGTTTATAATTAACAGTATTAAAAGTGATGCATATTTTGAACCACAAATGCAGTAATACTATCCAAGACTTTGGTGTGTTAGAGCTTCCAAAAGCTGTCCTCAGTCTTGCTTAGATCTCTAAATACATTAAAACTAAGGTGATTGTGAGTAGTTGTCGTGACCTGACATTCGGTTGTGTCCTGTTTGTTCCCTGCAGGTTGTAACCTGAAGATCTTCAACAACCAGGAGTTTGCTGCCCTGCTGGCTCAGTCAGTCAACCAGGGCTTCGAGGCCGTGTACCAGCTCACCAGGATGTGCACCATCCGCATGAGCTTCGTCAAGGGCTGGGGAGCCGAGTACAGGTATGATATCAGCTATCAGCTCATTTCCTAAACAGTAAACCCGGACCACCACAGAGTCGAACTGCTAAACAGATGATAAAATTCTCAAACAACTTGTCAGCAACATTAGAAGTACCATTGTGCAAAGATCGAGTCCTTAGTGAGCTCTTATGTAAACACAGACAATAGAAACAAACAGAACGTGAATCACATCCCACAAACCCGCCGCCCCCGCTCCCAGGCATCTGCTCACCCTCTGGTGGATCCGGTGTGTGACGTTGCCGAACCTTCATCAATAGAAACAGGCCCCAGTTGGCACGCCAGACTATTTTTAAACAAACACAAATGTGCTGTGTCAAAAAGAAATGTCAGACTTTCCCTCTTCCGTCCCCTCCCTGTTTTCCACACAGTCTGACTCACTGATAGTAAGACAGGAGGAGAAGGAATAAAAGGAGAGCAGATGATTGGCTGAAAGCTGGCTCTGCACAGGAGGGTTTCCTCAAGGGGGAAACCTTTGTGCCGTGCCGACTGCTCGCCAGTCCTGTCCAGACCAAATGCTGACATGTGGAGACACTTAAAAACAGGATTCAGGTTACTGGACCAGCCAGGCCCTGCTCCCTCTCCACCTCCACCCACACCTCACTCTCTCTGTCTGTCTTTTCCCACACTGAGGTTGGCTGTTTTATAACTAGTTTACCAGCCCTTTTTTAATTCACTACAAGCAGACAACAAAATATAAACAGATAAATGTGAAGATGAATGAAAGATCAAGGAAAAATTATAATTGTTGCACCTAATTTATTCAGACAGAAGCTTAATTCCAGTACTCATGAAACAAACCGTGTAAACCAGAGGGAAATCATGCAGCTGGCAAGTGTCTCTGCTCATCTGGCTTTGCCAAGACATAAATTAGATGGATGACAACATACAGGATACGTTTTGCCTGCTGTTGTTGTTGGCACTGACTGAGAGAAGATGGTGTGAGTTATTTCATTTACTTAACTCATTCGAGCCTCAAAACTTTCACAATACAAAGTAGAATTATTTATCATTTTAAACCACAGGATTCAGGGTTGCTGCACAGTATGGAAAAGTATTGAAAAGTTTGATTTTAATCATTTCCAGGTCTGGATAAATGTGGGAAAAAGAAAATGGAGTGGAATGGAAAAACGTTTGGTTTCCAGACTGTTGCCTCTATTCTGTTTTCTAAAAGATAAAATTCTGAACTTCTAAAAATAAATTGATCATACAAGCAGAATGTTTAGTTAGAGAGATGTATAATATAGTATTATAATGATATATACATATACTATTGCAAATGACCAAGTATTAAGCTTGTCTGAACATGTGTAATTTATTCAGTGGATGTAGTTGTAGTTCGAAAAGTAAGTGGACTATCTTTGCTGCATAAGGCAACCTTACCTTTACGGCTGTGTTCATTGTCATTTCCATGGACACAGTCAATAAACAGAGAGGCAAAGTCACGCCCCTACTGGTGTGCCCCACGGGACCGTATTTCAGAGAAAATATGATTGGTAGTCAATGGTGAGAGACAAATAGTGTTTTGTTCCCATTTGAACTGTGCCACAAATTACACACATATGATGTTTGTCAATTTCAAACATGATTTTACAAGTCAAGGAGGCTGCAGTGTGCGGTAGGTTTGATGTAGTTTAGTTTTGTTTTTTGTGAAACCGCTGTCATCAACACCAACATCTGCCCCTTCTAACGTTATTTTACCCCGAGCAGCTCTTGGTCCGTTATGTGATTAAATCCCGGGATTTAAGTGGCTAACATTAGCTTTTGGAGGGAGAAAGTCATGACATCACCTACGTAACTTTTGAGTGTGTAGTCTTTATAATTACGTATCTTCACAGTCTTATACTTCAACAGTTTTATGACAAACTGCCACTGTCTTGACTTGTAAAATTATCTTTTAAATGGACAAACATCACATGTGTGATTCAAGGCACAATTCAAAGTTAGGTCCCATGGCGGACCACTAGAATGGGCGTGACCTCGCCTCTCTATTACATTTCTGAACTAATTTTTAGTTATTATTTATAAAAGGGATTAAAAATATGGGGTGCCAATATTAATAACAATATTTGTTCCGTATGTTAAGGGACAATAAAGTGAGTACAGGTAGCACCGGTTAGTTTACTTCCTCTGTGTTTGAGAGTGGAACATCGTCCAACTTTCTGCGCAGAAGTAATTGATTTGTTTGAACTATAGAACCTCACTTCAATCTGCTGGCAATAATTTCGCAATATAATATCTTACATTGTCAGATTAACATATATGTTAACAGATGGAATCGTATTCAGATGTCAAATATGGTCGAAAAATGTGTAGGAACCCTGAGGATTGTAGTTTTCTTTTTGCTCACAAAGACAAATGTTATGTACAAAAATTATGTACATTAGGTTGGTTGAATAAATAATAAGTCATAGAAATAAAAACAAAATGAACAGTTTTACTTGGTGGAGTGCTGAGGATGAATTGAGGACTCCCACAGCCTGAGGGAAGAAGCTGCTCTGTAGCCTGAACCAAATGAAATGTTCAGTTTTGCAAGCAAACAAATAAAAAAGAAAACAGTCTTTCTTTTCCCTTAAACCTTCTGCCGAGCCTGGTGTCAGACTTGATTTGTTGGGGAAAAAAGCAACAACACAAAGAAGTCAGTGACAGGGCACGGAGGCAAAAATGACAGGGTTATCACTGGGTGAGGCTCACTGAAACCAGAATCTTTTTCTAAATCTAACCCCGTCTTTTTTTATAGCGCATACAGTACAATCTGTATTTTGTGATACAGTGTCAGTGGTGTTTTCTGCAGCTGATGTTGGTCTTTCAACAGGCACTTTAGGCATGAGAGCCGTCACTTAACTCCTCTTACACTCATACATTATATTATTTTGAGCACTTCTCTCCTCTATGGGAAAAGCAGTGAGGGTTTTTATATGACGGCTGTAATCAGAGATGAACCAGTGGAGATCAAGAGGTTGGATGTCTGGAAATGTTTTTTTTTTTTTTATGATGCTTCTTCTGAACGTTTTCTTTTCAAGGAAAAACAACAGTTTTTCAAAGAACGTGTAAGTGGAGAAACATTAGCATCATCCAGCGGTTTGTAGAGCAAAGGTAGCATATGTTTATGAAACTAAACTTCCCATTTTCAGTTGCAGTTTGATACCTGCAGTAGAAAATGACATTTTCTCTTCAGCATAATATGAAATGAGAGAGAGAGAGAGAGAGAGAGAGAGAGAGAGAGAGAGAGAGAGGAGAGAGAGAGAGAGACACAGGCCAGCAAGTTTCGACTCAGGTCATGACATTTAATCTGCTTTAATCTGATTCAGGTGAACTCATCACTATGTAGATGAGGCTCTGATAAGATAACCTGCCACATAACAAAACTATTGTAGACATGAAATAAAGATCAGATCGAGATTCCAATCTCAAGTGAAAAAATGAAAACATGAATAGAAAAGAGAGCGTTTGTTTTTCAGTTCACCTCACACACTAGGTTTGTTTGAGATTAAAGTTACCTGAAATTCTGTCTTAACTGGAATTGAAATGTGCTAAAATGTTACTCACAGCAGTGTTTTTTTAAAATTAAAATTAGTCAGTTATATTTTAGTCATCTGAATTGTTTTAGTCCAGTTTTAGTTGACTATATATGATAAGAATTTATTCAAGTAAATCAACAGTAGATTAAGTCGACTATAATGTAATTTAGTTCAAATGTAATGCATACATCATATGTCTAACGTAAGTATACTACATTTATTTAAACGTGCATTTTTATATTTTTTTCAATTTGAGGAAAACTAATATGTGAAACTTAATATTATCTTTAGCGTGTCAATCGATCTTTTAATTTACGATATAAGATTAGCAACTCTGGGTCATTCACTTCTCTAATCAGTGCAGGAAAGTGGTAGTTTCATTTAGCTTGTCATTGTATTACAGTTGTATTAATTGTATTATAAGTCTTATTTTCATGTTTACTGAAAACAAGGGTTGTCACGATTCTCCAAATTCACCATTCGATTTGAATTTTGATTTTTAGGTCAGGATTTGATTCGTTTTTTGATTTAAACATATCTTTTTGGCATATTTTTTTCAAATTCTTCTTTAAAAAGGGGTGTCATGATTCTCCAAATCCAAAATGTGATATGACTTTCAATTTTAAGGTCACAATTCAGTTTGGTTTGATTTTTCTATTTTGACATTTTTTTTATTTTGCATTTTGTACCATTGTTAGACTACCTATTTTGATTTGTAAAGATCAACAGATCTTGTCAGGGTCATATGGCCTGACTTTCAAATTCTTCTGTAAAAAGATCTATAGTGTATATGGTATCAAGTGTGATATAACACTCCGTCGTCTTGAAAATGTGTTTTTTTTCTTTTGAGACACACTAGCTGCCACAAGTAGGTGGGAGCAGAGAGAAAAAACAAATACAAGGGGAGTCACAGATTCTGTCTTTTTGATTTGATTATTAAAACTGAAAGCTCATTTTGATCAATATTTGATTTAAAACTGAAATGATGACACCCCCAGTGAAAAGACACTAGCTTAGAATAGCTGATAAAAAATGTTACCGTGAAAAAAAACAAAAAAACATTTAACTTTCAGTGTTACCTTTGGTGAAGTGTGAATTTCAGGATGACTCGTCTGCAAATGTCACTTCAAGTTCATTGTGTTTTTACTGGTGATCGTCACTACACGGTTTACAAAGGATCTTGTTTTCCTTGACATCGGATGTGAAAGTGCATCTGCACGTCTGTTCTTTTTCTTCCAAACGTTGACATTTATGAGACATGCAGAAAATGTAGGTGACTTCCCAGGTACTCTACTGCATGCACCTAACTTCCCTACCACACATTCTCATCTAATTTTATCTTACTCTAAAGTGTCAGTAGATTTTGTTATGGTTTTTGTCATTATAAATAAGTTATCATTTATCATATTAATCATAAAGAACTCAGAAAGTTTTATATGCTTTTTTTGTGTCTGCCCTACATGAGGGCTAAAATGAAAGTAGAGGTGTTTGACTTTGCTGAAACTTGACTTTGCAAGTCTCTGCTTTGAAACAGCTTCCTCTGTGCACTCAACATCTGTCTCTGCTCTCCTCTTGTGTCTCTCAGGCGACAGACGGTGACCAGCACCCCCTGCTGGATCGAGCTGCACCTGAACGGCCCCCTGCAGTGGCTCGACAAGGTGCTCACACAAATGGGCTCCCCGAGCATCCGCTGCTCCAGCGTCTCTTAGGGAAAACCCTTCATCCACCCACGTCTCCTTTCAGTGACTAAAAAACACACAGACTCCATGCAGACAAGAACGGCTACGCAAGTATGGAAAGATGATGATGAGCCAACCCCCCCCCCCCCCCCCCCCCCATTCAGCCAATCCTCAATCTGTAACTTAGTCCCTCCTCCCCACCAGCTGTTGTAGCACTTTTTATATACATGTTGTTTGTGGCAAAAGAGGGCAAGTGCAGTAAACCAGAACCATGTTAGTATGATCTCCACATTTTGTCCAATTTGATGGAAATTTTTTAATCTTTGGCATCTGAGGGTGCCAGGAAGGCTGTAGCAATGGGAGGAGGTTTTTATCAATTCAGAGATTCTTATTTTCTTTCCTTATTTTTCATGATTTTTACAGTTTTGTACAGATTTTAAAGTGAACAGTGGTTTTAAAAAATTGAATTAGACTTTTTCAGCATTAATAACAATTTTGTAAAGCATGTGTAAGATCATGTTAAATGCATTTCACTTGACTTTGTCTCTGTATTTGGGCATTTGATAGGTTATGAAGACATTTACAAATGTGACCCAGTGTAGTATCATGGAACTGTTCAGCCACCATTTGTACACACTGCGTGAAGGAATATACTGTATGCCTATAGCACAAATATTTGTTTAGGTTTTCATACTGTCATTTTATGCAGCCTGTGTTTCTCTGACAAGACAAATAATATGTTTAACTGTACATTTCAGGCAGAAACAGATGATAAAGCAAAGAAATAGTCATATTTTAGATAAAACCTTCCCCCCCACACTTTGATTTGAAGCGTCTGGGTCACACAGCAGTCTGAAGCTTCAGGATACAGTTGAGCAGACAGGAGGTACAAACCTGTACATGAGTACTTAAAGATAGTGGCACTCATCAAATGTCATGAGGAGGATGATGCACTTTTGTAAAAAGTTAATATTCTAGTAAAGCGATGTTGGCAAAGTACATTCAGTGGCAGTTGTAGTTCACAGCTGCAGTTCTAGTTCTTGTCAGAGGGTTTTATGAAAATATATCCTGCGTTAATTTCAGGAAGCTTTGCCAATTTGCAAAATACTTTTGCAGCATTGTATTGTGTAGTAGGTGTGTAGTATATAATAGGCATTTACACAGAACTTGAAAACATTTCACATACTGTACTATTCTGCAGACTTTTAGTTAAAGGAATAGTTCGGATTATTTGAAGTGGGGCTGTATGAGGTTCTTCTGTAGTCGGTGTATTAGCTACAGTAGATGGTGGTCAGCACGCCCCCAGTTTGGAGAAGCAGCAGGGGTACCAGTGTAGGAAGCTAAACAATGTACTCCTGTGGACAGGATCAGTAGCTAAATGTATTTAAGTTACCTAAAAAAAAAGGCTCACCTAAAAAAAAAAAAAATCAATGTTGCTATATTAAGAGTATTTTACCTTGATGTCAGACAGCCTTTTCCTACAGAAAACTGTTGTTATATAAGTCAAATATCGGTCTTTCCAAACAAACCAGACTCCATTGACAAAATTAGTAATTTTACCTCACAGAACACAGGAGTTATGGGTCCGTCCCTACCTCGATCAGTTAGCTTGTTTGTGTTATTGTGTGACTTCAGCATTTTAAAAGGATAGTTCATATTCACTTAAGTCTGTGAAGGTTCTCAGTCATCCAGGTCATGGTATTCGTATCAACGAACGACAAACTTTGATACGAATTCACTTAAGTCGCACAATAACACAAACAAACTACCTGATCAAGGCAGCAGTAGACCAGCAAGTGCTGCATTCCATGAGGTAAAATTACTGTTTTTGTCAATGGAGTCTGGTTTGTTTGAAGAGAGCAATATTTGACTAATATAACAGCATTTTTCTGTCAGAAAAGGCTGTCTGATAGCAAGTGTAAAGCAGTGAAAATATTCTAAATATAGCCTACAATTAAACTAATATATTTTTAGATCGGGCTTTTTAAGTGGCTACAATGCGTTTTGCTGACTGTGTATATTGCAGTACATCGCTTAGTTTCTGTGTCGGCACTCCTCTCTGCTTCTCTAAACAGGATGCATATCAACCACCATCTACTGTAGGTAATACTCTGACTGTGGTTAAGTATCTTATACAACCTCACTTCAAAAAATCTGAACTTTCCCTTTAAATTACAAACTGAACACACAAACTGTAGTTGTTAATACTTGTGTGTGATATTCTGCAGACAGCTGTGTAAAGAGCAGGAAGATGCCTTTGCTTTTGTAATTTTCTCTCCCAGCAGTCCATAACATTGGTCTTATTTTTAGCCATCAGTAATATCGAATTTTTGCACACTCAGGACCGTGAAAAAAAAAAAACAGGAAAAAAAAAGAAACAGCTGAATTATGTACAGAAACCAGTGAAAAGGACAGACGCATGACTCTTGAGACTTCAAAGTCTGTTTTGCTACCAATTATTTTTTGTAGAACAATAAGGTGATAAGCCGGTGACGACTTTTTGTCCGCTCCAACTGCTTTTTGCATGATGTGACAGAAAATACTGCTCGCAGGTCCTAACGGGGAATACTAACCTTGTATTTTTCTACCTGTGAAGATGAGGCAGTTTTAGTACAAAGCACAGCTTTTTACAAAGGGAAATGTTTAGATAGATAGAGGCATGTAAATAACTGTAGCTTCTCGAAATCTGATGTCCCTATTTTTTTAGGTCTACATGTACATATAGTACATACATGTGTTATAATCTGACCGTTAACCTTTATAATGTTGATGGTTTTGTAAACAGGAGAGCAAAAAAAAGGAAGCTAAAAAATGAAAAAAAAAAAAAACATTTGGGAAAAGAGTAAATGTTGGGAAAAGCTGTTGCTGAAATAGAAAAGCATAGTCTTAGCTTTGGTCCTGTTTCCTTTCAGCCTCCCACTGTGGTGGAAGTGGATCGATTTCCTTCTGGTTCTATAACACTAGACAAAGACACAGTGGGTGAACATGGACCATATCTGGATTCTTTTTACAGTACTTATTTACATTAACCAGCTTTTGATGTTAATGCCAGCCCGGAGGTGCTAATCTTTAACATTTTAGGGACTCGAGAGAACCACAAAAGCCATAAGATTTCACTCTTGAAACTGGTAGAGTTTGATCTCTGTTAAATGATGAATGAAACTATAGTGTGGGGTTGTTTCAGAGACAGTAGCATCTACCAATCTGAGACAACACAGCTCTAAGTAGAGCTTCCAGCAGTCCCCATAATGGGCTCTTTAATCCCACGGTCAATGTAATTACCCAGTAGGGAATATTTTGCAAGCAAATTTGTAATTTTTTATATGCTCTTCTTCAAGTTATAATGCTTGTGCTTTTCCCCCTTGTTTAAATTGTTCTCTGTAATCGTTATTAGTTGTGATTTATGTTTTTGTGCTCTCAATTTGTCTTTCTAGATGTCTTGTATAAAATTAGACCCTTTATTTTTCTCTGCCTATAAAAAGTTGATGTGATGCTTTATATTTTTGTTTATTATTGTTGGTCTATGAATAAAAATATATATCTTGTGGTGAAACTGGGGCGGATATGCCATTTGACATGAAACTGACACATATTGAAGGGTTAGTTTGGATCACTTGAAATGGGATTGTATGACGTACTTTACATTGTCAGTGCATTACTGGTCTGACTCATCAGATGTAGAATGTGGTTATAAGCCTGCCATTGGCTGTAATTTCATGCTTCATTCTCCTTCCTCCACTATTTGTGTGTTACTGTTTTCAAAGTCCTCGATTCTACATGAAATAATATGCTGAAAATGATTTGATGATGAAATTTTTTTGAGGGGATTTAGCCACTTCAATATCATGTTCCCCAGATACTCTATTTTGCAGGGGCACTATCACGTCATCTCGGGATTTGACGATGACCCATGACGATTATGATTGGTTTAAAGAAAAGCAAGTAAGCCAGAGCGGATTTTTCTCCTATAGCAGAATGCTAATATGTGGAGCCAGACCTCAGTTAGTCCAACACTGACACAGTCTGTGGAGATAGGTTTGGCTATGCGAGACGGGTGAATACAGTAGATGGCGGTCAGTACACGCCGCTCTTGGAGAAGCAAGTCCTCAAAATCTGGAATCTAATATTTGAATTTTAGGCCTTAAAATGTATTAAAATTTGACAGAAATATGCTAAATGTCTTAATTGCAGGTCCTAAAAATTGATTTGATGATGGAGTTAATGTTACTTTTATAAAGTTGCATTAACTACAGTCACCAAAAGTACACAATAACACATACAAACCAACCAATCGAGGCAGCTGTGGACCAGCAACTCCTGTGTTCTGCGAGGTTATAATCATAGATTTTGTCTAAGAAGTCTGGTTGTTTTGGAGACTGTGATATTTGGCTTATATAACCGCAGTTTCCCATCAGGAAAGACTGTCTACAAGGTAAAGCGGTGAAAATATTCTAAACATAGTGGACAGTTCAACTGATGTTGATTTTTTAGATGACTAAAATTCATTTTGTTGCTGACCCTGTCTACAGCATTCATTGCTTAGCTTCCTGCACCAGTACTCCTCGTGCTTCTCCAAACTGGTGACACGTTGACAGCCGTCTACTGTTGGTAATACACTGACTATAGATACCGTAAGTACCTCATGCAACTCCACTTCAAATAATCCAAACTATCCCTTTAATTACAAAACCTTATCTCTATTTCAAATTCTGTCAAGGTTATTATTGTATTCAGTGAGATTAATCAATCAAATATGGACTAATTCAACATTAGAAATCAGAATTACCTTGCTAAACTTTGTGCTTAACAAGTTTTGCTAACATAAAATGTACATAAAGATGGTTATTACAGGCCTCCCTGGAGACATTTCAGGTTTTAGTCTCCTGTTTTTTTCTTCTCTAGTTTGGGGATTTCCTAGTCTGTGTTGGATAATTTGGAGCTGCCCTTAGAAGCAGACAGTTCCAGTAATTACAGGCCCAAAGCAGACGCTCTCTTGTGTCTTCACTTACTATGTTACAAGCTAATGCAAACCATAACTGCTTTTGCTGTCACAGAGGCACGACACGACCGTGAATGTGAATGCAGGCTTTGTTCTGATGCCCTTAAGGTTTAAGAGGGCTGAACAAACCTGCTAGGTACTTCTAAAACCACTTCACTGTGGTGACAAATAGTTTGGGTGCCTGAGAAAATCAATTGTTGAAGTGAGAGGATGGCAGGAACGAAGCCAAGGGCTGTTTCACTCTGCTGGTTCACCCTTTGAAATATCTGGATTCATTCAGTCAGTGCAGTAGCAAGAGTCTTCAACATGATTTTTTTTTTTTTTTTTTACTTTTTTGTATTATATGACAGGCTGAATGTCTCCATTGTGTGTTGGTATCAAAGGACAGTGAGCTTTACATTAGGTCCCCACCACAGTCTCCTGTTGTCAAAGCTGAGTTCTGCCTCCTGAGCCTCACTCCAGACAACACAGCCATTAAATAATTAAATTTCAGGGTTTGCAGGAGAGTCAAACACAGGACAAACATGAATCATTGATTCAGACTGTACAGCATGTGTATGTACATGCATTAAATCTGGAGCTGCTCCAGTGTTAATGGATAGGAAGCAGACTTGTTACTCAGAGCATTAAGACAGAAGGTATGTGGCATATACAGCCAGCAACACACAAACAATTTGATGCTGAACACAAATTCAACCACTTATTTGTATTAATTTTAAACAGTCTGACTTATAACTTAGGTTATGAGTTGTATGTAAGCAATAGAAGCATATACAGTATTAACAAGGTACACAATTCAGTAAACATTCTATACGATTTGATGTACTTTCAAATTAAAAGGTCATGTTCCTCTGAAGTATACCTCAAAATAGCAAAATGTAAAATAATTTCAAGTTGATGCACTAAACAGGATGGATACTGTCTGTGTTTTTGGATCATAAATCACCATCATGCAGCAGATGATATCAGATAGCAGAGCGTGTGCTTTTTGAGGAAGTGGGGAGCGGTCCTGTCTGAGTGAAAATCATTTATAAATCATGGGTCTGATGTGATTTGCTCCACACAGACACAGAGACAGACACGAGCCATGTTAAAATGAGTGAAGAGCACGAGGGTGGGGCACAGGTTCAGGTCAGGTTGAGTGCTTTATGCATAATCATTTTAACTTTTATATATTTTCATTCATTATTTTTGTCTTTTAAAACCCTCATAACTGTTTCGCATTATCATATGAATAGAAGCATACTCGCATTAAAGGTTCCCTGTAGCGATTTCTTATAAACAAAGTTTTTGTTTGTTAGATTGCCAGACATGTTGAACCTACTTCCCTCCACATGAAACACTTGCAAAGACACTTTTAAGCCTAATTGAAACCTGCACCTTCATGTTTAAAGCAGTCTTATTTATTGTCTTATTGCCTCCAACTGTCAGTCAGTGGAATAATATGAAAGCATTAGCAGAAATGTGTGTAGCATGTGCATGAAGCAAACAAACAAGGACCAGCTCATTAAAACATTTTTCCGCAGCCATATTACTGGTCAAAAAGTCCATTGTGTATCTTTAACATGTGAGCACACAGTTTATCAGACCTTCTCATCACTGGCTTGTGGTGTGGTTTAACACAAGACCCACACACCTCGTGTCACAGAGGAGGTGTCGGTTTAGTGTTTCTTGATTTTAGTTAAACATAAATGACACATACTTATGATCAACTGACTATTAGTCTAATTGAAACTGTTTTGTTTGAAGATATCATCTCCATTGCTGATTTGTGTAGTGTTAAGTGCGCTACTGACACTAGTTTAAATCACTAAGCAACTGTTTTAGCTCAACACTGCCATCTGCTGGTTGCTGGGATTACTGATGAACCTGATACACTGTGAGCTCTATCAACATGAGAAATCCAATTTAATGTTGTAATGGTTCCAAACTCCTATTTTTTATTGGACAAGTTTGCCTTCACTAGATAATGGACGAGAATTTAGGGAGGGAGAGAAGAAGGATGATATGTAACAAAGGTCTCTGACCTAACCAACAAAGGACGGTGCGTCTACATTGTCAGAATCTTGCAGCTTATTTTTAGGAACAGATTAGTATACATAGACAAACTGAGAACAGCTATCCAATGCACTTTCATGGTGTTTATAGTGGATGCTAATTTGCAACACCCCTCGGGCTTTTTAGAGATTAAGAGAGCGAGGTAAAAAAACATACACCAAGTACAGCAAGAAGCCATGAAGCAAATATTTAAAGATGTGACATTTGAAAACTAGACATGAGTGCAGGTTTTTTGCTGCATTAACCAGGATTTGGTATAAAAGCGGTGAAGTTTGCAGCAAATTTCATGCGATCAGGTGAAGAGTTCCAAGACTTTCCTCCTCCAGGAAACCACGTCTATTATCAGTTTTAATGTAATGTGAAAATTTCCAGCTTCAACAGACAGGACAGAGATTCAGTAGTGTTGAAGAGGTGTCTACTACTGTTTACAGACTGTGCAACACACACGTTCCGGTGACAAAAGTAGCACAGCTGAAGGCAGTTAACTAATGTCCAGACTGAGAAGCACATTGACATCAGAGCCAATTTAGATGAGAGCATGTCCTTTTGTATCTTATGTAAACACAAAAAGTTTGTCTAGTATTTCATAGTAAAACTGAGCTTTTAAAGGTGCAATATAGGACTTTCAGCCTCAGTAGATGACAGCAAACAACAATTTGCATTGTGGCTGCACGTGCATGTTGGTATATTTAAGTGCCTCTCTGTCCTCTCTACGTCCGTTTTCAACATGGCAGCCTGGTGAGTAAGTTTGAGTCTATAATATATTTCTGAAAACATTTTAAGCAAGAAATAGACAAGGTAGTAACAGAATCTTGATCTGTATTTAATCGGTGCTGCCTAGTTTGACAGTTGTTGACAGCAGTGTGTGTGTTCAGATGCTGCAGTTTTTGTTCCCCCAACATTTTTGAGCACTGTGACCCCTCGTGGCAGTGAATGTCACTTAGATCAGATCTCCAATTGGAAAGTTTAGGCAAGGCAAGTTTATTTGAAATGCAGGTTTCATACACAGAAGTGTTTTACATAAGGCAAAAGTAAGATGTTTCCCCTGAGACAGCGCATATCACATTATGGTCCAATATGAACAATGATATTAGGGTGCAGATTCAGTCACTGCACAAATATTGAACTCACTTAGCAACACAGAAATGATTAAACAGAATAGTTTCATATGTCTCTCCTGCATTTATAATTTCCACCCATAAATCATGCAGATAATTATCACTATAAGCCTGTTTGTGCCCACATGATTACAGCTAATAGTGATTAAATGAACATGAGTGTATGCAGAGGAATGAAAGGGCTCCGTGCATCGACAGAGACAGCGGAGGAAACACGGCTCGTGTTGTCTGTTCAATTGATACGACTTAGTGTTGACGAGTGAACACAAAGATGAACAGATGAGGGCCGTCAGCTCCGGCTCTGTGTGAAGGTCATGGTGGAGCAGGTGTTGACAGCGAGGACATTTGTAGGTAAACAAATCCATCTCTGCAAAGGTCACCATTTGTTTCATCTCGCTCTGTCTCTATTTATCTCCTCATCCTTTTTTTTTGTCCCCTTCTTCCTCCTCTTTCCTGCTTTCTGTTTACTCCTCCAGCCTGAGTTATTTTCATGAAGAATTCTTCCTGTCATTGGTTGGTCATTGGCAGAGAAAAGCGCAGACTGCAGCATTATCAGCATTCAGTCTCCACCAACCTGGCTGCACGTCCACGGGTGGCTACATTACAGCTGTCTCTGGACAGCAGCAGGTACCCACCGGCCCTGCATGCCAACAGAGATGGGCTCCCGCTCCTCCAACTGGCTGCTGCTGGCCCTCTGCCTGCGTGTCACCCGCTCACACCCACACACACAAGCCACTATGCTAGCCAACACTCATCCCCTCTTGTCAGCTTTACCACCCGTGCAGGAGAGGAAACTGTCACAGCGTCTCCACTGAGGAGACGTTTTGTTCCGACAACATTCATAAGCACCTGGCCGACACTTCTGTTCACTGCAAAGAAACATGCATATAAAATATTCAAATGCAGGCTGGTTGTACGAGGATGTTTGGTGCAGCAGGAACAAGAAAAAAAGTTTAATTCTGCCCCTCAAAGCACTTTTTATGCTCCTTGGTGCAGTTTTCTCTCTATCAATACACTAGAAATAAGGGTTCTTCCTGAAGGGCTGCGGTTCTGCCCAGAACCATTTGCTTTTGAAGAACGCTTTTTGGAAGAAAAGGTTCATCAAGTGTTCTTTAAAGGACTAAGAGTTCCATTAAGAACCCTTTTCATCCAAAGGACCTTTAGAAGAAAGAGTTCTTCAATTATCATTGAAGGCTCTAGGTAAGTCCTTCTCAATATAAAAGGGTTCTCGGTAGAACCCCCTGGGTGGGTTCTGGATAATACGCTTGGAGTTCTCAATAGAACCACCTGGAATATAAAAGGGTTCTCGATTGAAACCCTTTGACAGGTTCTAGTTAAGACCCCTTCTATATAAAAAGATTCTTGGTGGAAAATCCTGAGAGGGTTCAAGATAAAATCCTTGAAATATAAAAAGGGTGGTCTGTAGAACCCCCTGAGTGGTTTCTAGATAAAATCCTTGAAATATACAAGGGTTCTTGTCAGAACCCTCTGGGAATGTTCTAGATAAAACCCTTTGAATATGAAAGAGTTCTCAGGCCCCTAGGTGGGTTCTAGATAAAAGCTTTGGAATATCAAAGAGATGTCTATGGAAACCCCTGGGTATGTTCTAGTTTATACATTTGGAATATAAAAGGGTTTTTAATAGAACCCCCTGGGTGGGTTCTAGAAAAGTCCTTTTCAATATTAAAAGGTTCTTGGTAGAAACCCCTGAGAGGGTTCTAGATAAAACCCTTGAAATCTAGAAAGGGTTGTTGGTAGAACCCCATGGGAAAGTTCTAGACAAAACCTTTGGAGTATAAAGGGGTTGGTAGAAACATATGGGTGAGTTCTTATTGGCACCATTAGAAGGTGGAACGGTTCTGGATAGAACCCCCAGAGAGGGTTACACCAGTTACACCAGAGAAGGGTTGTCTGTTGAACCTCTCATAGGGCTTTTTGGCTGAAACCTTTCACAGATGGTTTGAGGTATTATATTTTATGTTGGGTTCTAGGTAGAACTCTCTGTTTGGGTTCCAAGCATAATCTTTATTAAAAGGAACCAAGATGGGTTCTCCCATGGGGACAAGCCAAATAACCCTTTATGGTTCTAGTTATTTCTAAGATTGTTCTTTCTCAGTTTATCCCCTGCCCAAACCAAGCATTGCACTTAAAGCTGTCTAACTTAAATGTTTCCACTGTTGAATCCTGATGTTAATAATAAAGATCAAACGAGAACAGGTCAACAATAAACCCACAGAACAGGAAACAGAACAATCACAGGAGCGATAGAGAGAGTGTGAGAAGAAAGTGGTGGGAAAAAGAGGCAGTGAGGGAAACATATTTACTGACATCCATGGGCTGTCACCACTCTGATTAATGGTGGTTGGAATCCCTGCCTGGTGAAAAGGTGTTGTTGGGGTGTAGAGAAAGCCCAGGCGCTGACCTAGAACTAATAGCATTCGACTTGAACAAGCTGTCCAACCTGAGAGAGCGGGCTTTGCTGCTGCCGCTGCTGCCGCTGCTACAGGAAGAAAAGGAAATAAGAAAAGTTAGAAACAAGGTAAGAAGGTTCACATCTCAACCTTTGAACTCTGAACACCTGGCCTGATGCTCCACGCTGCGTCTAAAATTACTTTGTTCACTCGCTAACTGCTCTCTACGTAATACACATGCAGAAGTTTACTTAAATAGTGAGCTGTAAATTTCGTATACTTATGAATCAATCATTTTGTGCCATCGCTGACAGGTGTAGTGTCACATAACTGTAACTGACTTATCATTTAAAGTGCGTGGTTTATTTAGTGGCATCAAGTGGTGATGTTTTAGATTTGAGCCAAATGAAAACCGCTCACCTCACCCTGCCCTTCCAAGTGTGTGTCCATTCTGGGCTACTGTAGAAACACTGCGGTGCAAAAGGACCCACACCTTCTGCAGCATAGATATAAACAACTCATTCTAAGGTAACAAAAACGCAACATCTTTTATTTTAAGGTGATGCTACACTAATTAAACAGAAATATTATATTGCATTTCTTTTATATTCTAGCAATAACCCCCCTTTAATCCTACACACTGGTCTAGAAAGAAAGAAAGAAAGAAAGCAGCTAACTAACTGACTAATGTTATGCTTTGCTACATGTTGCTATTACTTCCTTGAAAGCTCAGCCCTTTCACGCACACAGGTTAGCTCACACTGAAAACAACACAACACAATCACCAACGGCTCCTGCTCACGTTTCCCTGCACATAAAAAAAAAGGGGGTCTTGCTTGAAATAATCTGCAGCGTATTTGCCAGGAACATCATCCTGCCGAGGTTGTTTTTGCTGAGGGCAACAGCAAGCCCAACAGCTGGGACATAATGAAGCTTTCAGGCACTTGTTCTCCCATCGTGTAGCGCCAGCCCCTGTCTGCTTCCACCAGATGTTCCATGTTTCCCTCCAAAAGGCTCTGCTGCCAAAATGGGGACGATCGCTAGCAAAGCGGGAACCAGCTAGCTCCACAGTTGATTCATGATTATAGGGTGATAGTTGGGTTAATTGCTTGTTTCGTGTTTATTGGGCGAGGCCCTGTCACTTGGTTGTCATCTTTTGTGTAGCTGAGAAAATCAGTTTGACAGTAACCAGAGCTGCTGGTATCAGTCTCAGTTGGGAGTAGATAAACATGATGTTATTGATTTATTTTCAAAGATCAGAGTAGCTGTCATGGTCAGTAATGATGATGTTGTTTAATTGTTGATAAAAGATGACATGAAAATCTGTCATCGTGTGTTCTCGGAGCGGGATGTCAGCTGGCACAGGAAGGTAACACTCCACCAAACCAAATGAGTACAAGATGTCAGATGATGCAGGATACAGAGCAGTGTAATGTGTGTGTGTGACTCAGCACTGATGACAAGCTGCTGAAGCAGCCAACTTCACAGAGTTGGAAGATTCAGCAATCTCTCTTCAGCACGACAACTGTTGCTATAAATCTGTGCTGCTGAAATGGAGCTACAGATAAACAGAGCAAAGCAGGTGGTGGTTAAACTCTGCTCCGTTCTGTCACATGATGGTGGAGACAAGAAGTTCATCCTGGCATCTGCAGCGGAAAAGAGTCCTCTGAAAACATTGCTTTTTTTTGGGGGGGGGTATTTGAAAAGCTTCAAATCAAGTTTTATCTGATGAGATAAAATGTAAGTACAGGTCCTGAATAGTAAGGAAGTTGTAAGTAACTTCTCACATTTACACCTATATCTGTAGAAGTCTTGTACACCACTTTTTGAGTATATTTTAAACCCATCTATTTCCAGGGGTGGAAGTAGCTTATATACAACTACTCAAATCACTGTAATTAACCAATTATCTTGGGGGGGGGGGGTTTATTTTTATGGTATCTTTACTCGTATGCACTTAGTTACTTTTCAAACTAACTGATATCCAAACCTTTGAACTGCATTTTTGGAACCAGTAAAGCTATCTGGTTGCAAATGGACCAATAAAAAACATGACATATTGACAAAAAATAAAACTAAACTAAAAAACCCTGCAGCTCTCTGAAGGTGCAGGAACTCTCAGAACAGTGCAGGAGTCGGGAGTAATTTAGACTGGAGATTTGTAGAAATAGAATGCCTGCTATTGATAATGCATCTATGGTTAAAAGTAGATTTAAAAAAAAAAAAATTTCAACAAAATTATTTCTACTTGTAATTGAGTAACATTTCGATTCTTGTACTTGAGCACCAATTTTCAGCACTCTTTCTACCACTGTCTGTTTTTGTAAACATCCATTTGAGTAACTACAAACTGTGCTGTGTTAAGTTTTAAGCCATACTATTTCTGAGTGGTGGAGAGGCTCTGTCTCATGCCACCTTTTTCTAATTTTTGTTTCTGAGCTGTTTCACCACTATTTACATTTTATGATATTTCTTGCACCTACGAGTAGATTTCCTTTGTGCATTGCCTTGTGAGATAATAGTGTCAACACACACTGCACACCAGTGGTTGACTGGTACTACTCACAGAAAGTACTCAGATCTTTTACTTAAGTATAAGTCCTGCTTTCAATATTTCACTCAAGTAAAAGTACAAAAGTATTGGCATTAAAATATTCTTAGTACCAAAAGTAAAATGACGCTTTATACAGAATAATAATATTACATTATATGATCATAAGAATTGATGCATTTAGTGTGTAAGTATCAATTAATGTTAATGGTGGTAAATGTGGAACTAATTCAAATTACTTCATATATCGCTGGGCAGTTTGATCTGTATTAATACATCCTAATTAATTAGTTGATTTAAGTCTAGTTTTAATGATCTAAATCTGGTACATTGTTTGCTGCAAATGTGTGCTGCCACAGCATTTTGTTTTCCGTCCATATGTTATTGTTTTCATTGGCCCGTTTGTGATCAGATCATCTTATTGGCTACTAAAATGCTGATGAAAGGTTTGGATATTAACTCAAATTGGTACTTGTTACTCAACTATAATTTTTAAAGTAACTAAGTAGATTAGTTACTTTTTTACTTGTAATGCAATACTCAAGTACAAGTAAAAGTACATACTCATAACAGTACAGTACACCCTCTCTAAAAATGAGCTTTAATCTTTATGCTGTATATGTTGGTGTGTTAAATGATTTACCATTTACTGTCACTCAGTAAGTATGTAGGTTGTAGATTTTAGTTGGTAATTATGTCTCTTTTTTAATTAAAATATTAGCAAATTAACCAGCACATAGCACAAAACGCTAGCTTAAGTTTCACAAACTAACTTAACATTGAAGCGTTTTCTAGATTTAACTGATGATAATAACACTGAGTCACACAAAACATTGTTTAAATTTTCCCTTAATTTGACACTTATTTTCATTGAATGATTGATGAGTCTACAAAATGACACGATGCCAGGATATAAAAATGAATAAACAAGTTTCATAATGTTCCAAGGTCCATGTCTTCAGATTGCTTTGATTGATTATATTAGCTCTATAAATGTATGAAATTGAGAAAAGTATAAAATCCCCTCATTTCAGGAGCTGGAAGCAGAAAGTATTTTGTATTTACTGGATAATTCACTGTAAATGATTAATCAGTTATCAAATTATATATTTATTACTAGCTGAGCTACCAATTGATTAATCAACCAGTCATTTCAGCACTACTGTAAGCTTTGTCTTTATTAATGCAAGGCCAACAGTTTTTAAGTCAAAACTGTCATCTGTTTGGGAATGCTGATCACTTTTTAATTAGGGTTTACTGTGTGTGTGTGTATGTGTGTTATGTTGTGATGCATTTTCTGTTAATTACACCATCTAATCTACCCCTTGCCAGTGGAATCATGTTGCAGGCTAACTGAATTAATTGAGACTAGATGTTTTTACATATGTAATTAATTCAAATCATATCATTAATGCTTTGCTCAGTTTTCTGCTAAACTGAGGAGGGACGCAGTCGAACCTTGTTTTCTTTTTGGGCAAATGAAGAAATCTCTATGGGCTATCCTGTCACTGATCAATGCACATTTAGATGTTTAACATCTGGCAAGCCACTGGAAATTGGCTTCTATGGCAACATTGCGTTGCCATCATCCTCCCATCATTAGCTTTCACCATTGCCCCGGGGTTCATAATGTCGTTAGCTTACATAGAGACGCAGTAAAGTGATGTTACATGACGTTTCTCAACTCCTTTTATTGAAGAAGCCTGCCATGCAGCCTGCCTGTCCTATTCCATGGGCACCACAGGGAAATAAGACATGATGAGAGCAGAGGCTTGATGACAAGAGGTTTAAAATTTCTTGCGTCAAACATCATTTAATTTGGGTATTAGGCAAATAAAAGCATCACACAAGCTAGCAGGAAAAGCTTTCTAGCAGTGTTGTAATTTTACGTGTTCATGGAAAATGGGCTATAAAGGATTTGCTATTGAGCCACTTGGCCTACACCTGCTTTTATACATTTCTAGATGCTCTTTTGCAACCAGACATAAATCTGCTACATCTTCTGCTCACATCTGTATGTAGCACAAAAGGTAGAACACAGAAATTCAAACTTGGACTATTTCTGCACTAGTTTTAATCGAATGTGCAGTCAAAATGATTAGCCACAATGACTGAAATTATGTAGTTGTAATTACAAACAGATGGGAGGCTTTATTTGCACTTAAGGCGACTGTGTGCATGGGAAATGCAGTGTGAACAAGAATAATTAAGAAGTTAAAGTCCTGTTTTTTCCAAGTTGTGTTTAAATAATTAACACTATGATGTAAATTTGTTTTAAATTAGCTGTGTAGTTGTATGAATGCTTTGCCAGGAGCAGCTATCACCTTCAAGCCTTGAGGTTGTGGAGATGTAGAGATTTTTATTTATTTACTGAGACCTCAGTCTGTGTCTTTTCTGCAGGGAAGCAGAATGTAAAGGCTGCGGTGCCCCATGCTGAGATGTTTCACGATACCCGAGGGCTCATTGTGGAGACAATAACTCATGAAGTGAGTCGGACAGTACTCTCTGCTTTAGTACTGCATTTCTCTTTGTATGTGTTGAGGAAAACAATGCTGTTTTTCAAAGACACTATACCACACCATTTCATTTGGAGAGAATAAACAAGTTAATGCAGGGCTGCCCAAGATAAAGGGGTCAGAACATTATGAAAGGGATAAATAAAAGAATCTACATTTCTTTTACACATATGTTAACCAGTTCAGACTTTCCTCTAATGTTGCATGTTTCTTTCACAACTCATGTCCAAACAGCACCATAACCTGTGATGATGAAGTACAATGCTTCATTTTAGCAGGGCACAAGCCTTTAAGAAAAAAAAAAGAGATACTTTAAATGTTGATTTTTCTAATAAAATGTTCATCTTGTTTTTAATGAGCAATTTTTCAAACTTTCTATAGGTATCGCCGACCAGATTACTGTGACATTTACTGTCCACATTTACTTTATCATGTTTATTTTGGTCATGAAGTGACCTTTCCTTCCTTTCCCACCCCCTTCAACTAACTCCAAGGGTCTAACAGTAAATAATTTATCAGCATGTTGTTCATTCTGTCCAGCCCTTTGATGTAGTGTGATGATTACTGCAACCTCTAGGGGCCGCTAGTGGGCTTTAGACATTAGTGTTAAAGCGCTTAATGAGAGCAATTAACAAACCATTTTCATTAACTTAAAACAGGCTGCCAGGGTAATTTTTAACTTTAATTTGGAAGATAAGTTGTGCAGTACTGATAAGAAGCTGATATGTTTTGTAAAAATATCTTCTAAATATTCAATTTCTTGCAGCTCTGCCTCCCAGTCCTTTAAAGAGACTGGTTTCCTGTACAAGACCCCATCAGTCCACAACAGGGTGGGTTGCTTGCAGTTTGCTCAGTGTACAACAGAGGTCAGTAGAAGCTGCTCTTGCATGAAGTTGGCACATCCTCTCCATCAGAGCCGCTCAGTGTGTGACACTGAGTGCTGTGGACCAAAGTTCCCCCCCAAAAATGCTGTAGTTGTGAAAGTCTTTCTTTAAGCTACCATTAACAAACAGCTTGTATCTTATTTCCGTCGTATCTGATTCAGCAAACCTGCAAGCACAGGCGTGCTTTATTTATGCTGGTGTATTTTATGCATGACAGTTTTGCTGAGGGGAAAAAAAGTTCCTCCTCCCCATCTTCCCCATGTTTCCCCCATTGATTTTGGCGCTGCTTTGATGTGAATCTGCGCCAGAAGTGTCACTTAGATAAATCACTGTTAGTCCAAGCTGGCATAGCTCGGCACTGGTGACAGAAGGGAGAATTCCACGCGGATCAAATAAATACAGATGTGAAGTAATTAGTTGTATTCCCAAGGAGCCTATTGTGGGCATGTTAAAGATGCAAGGGATCAGCTGGCTTTCCCACTAGCAGCTTTTATCAATTTAAACAGGAGCAGAAACTAGGTGGGTCATAACCCATGTGGCTTTTGATGACTCGCATGTCCAACATGCAGGTCTGGAAATTAAACAAGGTGAAATGTCTGCAATGCTTGAGAATTTAAACAGGAGCTGACTTTTATGATTAACAACAAACTGCCCTCTCCTTTAACCACTTAACCACTGTGTGAAATTAAGCAAATATGTATTAAATGTATCAGCAAAGTTCATGCACCACTGCTGTGTTGCTAAAAAAGGCTTTATATTGTTCCCAGCCGTTACCAGGGGACAGTTTTTTGCATGCTAATTTGTTTTTTATTGGTGGTGGCTATCACATAATCACTTTCTTTTTTTATTTAACCTTGATTCAACCAACCTGAGAGCAAATTCTTATTTACAATGTCGTCCTGAATTTCAAAAGGAGTCTTAATTAGCGGAACCGACAGACAAGAGAAAAAAAATAATAAAAGGCAGAAAGCAAAGGAAAGGACACGTACTGCATTTTTCTTAAATTTAATCTACAGAGGCCCCAGTATCGCAATTCTTTCACACAAAAAGACTTTATAGGCGGGTTTTGAAAACAATGGATAGAACTCATATCATCATTGTAAAATTTTAACTAAATATGATTTCTTAAATTGGGAAATCTTGATCAAATTTGCAGATATTTTACTCGTGTTTAAAATTTTTCATGGTCTGGACCCCCTCCTCTGCATGAATTCAATTAAAGGTGCGATGCACTATGCGGGGGAAATATTGTTTGTATTTGAACTCAACAGCCAAACAAACCCACTTTTTGTTTACCATTTACAGAGCCAGGGGCTGTGTGAAAATATCAGATTTTTTTGTAGCGCACACAGAATGGGGAGCTCACTGAATTGAATAAAAAGTGTATTGAATTAGAATAACACATCACACCTTTAACAAAGTCAAAACTTAAAACAAATAGAAAAAAAAAAAACTCCTGGTACTCTTACCTGGAACACTATACCCATAGAACTTAGGAATATCATATCTCTTAAAGGTCCAGTGTGTACAATTAACCAGGATTTATTGGTGGAATATGAAAGAAATATATTTCAGAGGTGGACTATATTTACTGTACAGCCCGACAGATGCTGGATTTTTGGGGCCGATGCTGATACTGATATTAGGAACACAAATTCCGATATACTGTATAGATATATCCACTGATATTGTTTTTGTACATATATAAAATCCAAAATGACATCAGGGCACTGAAAGTCACTGAAACACTTTTTTTCTGTACTGTTCCTATATTATCCCATAACTGAAAAACAGAACACTGGCTCTAGATATGGCCTTTTGCATTTTGCACAAGTTTCATGGCCACTGTGGGTTCTTCTACACGCTTAAAATGGGAGGGTGACACGTAATGTTTGCACTTTGCAAGCTCACAGCTAGATGCCACTGAATCCTACACACTGGTCCTTTAGCTTGTTCTCCAAATCAATATAACAGTGGTTATTGGACAGTCAAACATCATGTCATAATCTGAAGAACTGGTTATGCCATTGTCTTGCTAAGTTTTAGTCTGTTTTTATGTGCATATATGCTTTTGTATAGTATGTTTTCTTTGATGTTTTTCATTGTTTTACTACTTGTGCTTATGTGTGTATGTCTGTGCTTCTGTGCCTTGTATGTTATCTATATGCCATCAACCTGCCAGGAGCCGCAGATGAAAATTAGCCTGTGTGGCTATTTACATATACATGATGGACTTGAGTGCTCTTGTTACTTAATGTGCATTGTCACATCTTAAATTAAAATAAACATAAACATTAGGACTGCAACAATTAGTCGTTTAATCGATTAGTTGTCAACTATTGAATTAATCACCCACTGTTTTGATAATTGATTGATCAGTTTGAGTCATTTAACAAAAAGAGTAAAAATTCTCTGATTCCAGCTTCTTATATGCAAATATTTTCTGGTTTCTTTATGCCTCTATGATAGTAAACTGAATATCTTTGAGTTGGGGGCAAGGCATTTTAAGGTGTCACCTTGGGTTTTGGGAAACAGTGATTGACATTTTATGGAACAAACAACTAATCTATTAATTAAGAAAATAACTGACAGATTAATAAACAATTAAAATAATTGTTAATTCCAGTCCTGATAAACATAAATATAGGTTTCATATCAAACACATCATCCATGTGTCAGTCCCCTTAACAAGAATTAAGCAAAGAACAGTGTGCTAATGGTGCTGTATAAACAGAGTTTGCACCAAATGCTGTTGCTTTGGTGCATTACAATATTCTGAGAGGCACATTTACAACAATTTATGTAAAACACACTTTCATCTTCACTCATCTAAACCAAGAACACAATTGAAAAATAGGCTGCTTTAAGTGCATCTTATCTTATAACAAAAGGAGTGTATGTTTGTCACATAATACCGCCATCACGATTAATGCCACTTCCTCGTGAAATTGAAACCCACTTTTTTTGCTCTCGTAATTATAGGCCCCTTCAGGAGGGGACGTATTTATGCCCAGCAGTTAGCAATGCATTGATTTAATACGTTTCTAATCAGGACATACAGCTTCAGGGCCTAAAATGTAAATTTTTCCTGCTGCTTACAAAGTAGCCTTTGATTTTCTGTCACAGCAGTAATTACAGTGTTTTGCCACTAGATAGGGAGAGAGCTTTGTCTCGTCTAATTATGAGGTAATCATTGCTGTAGTGCCAGCATGTTGTTCTCACCTTTTTGTTAATACTATTTTTATTTTATTTTACAGCTTCCGGCTGTTACCTTCCCTCCCTTCTAATTCACGCTGTGACACCGTTAGCACTGTGTGTGTGTTTGTGTGTGTGTGTGTGTGTGTGTGTGTGTGTGTGTGTGTTGTGTGTGTGGTGTGTGTGGTGTCTGAGTGTATATTTGGAGTGTAGTAGCCTAGTGACTGTAATTGTTGTGGTATGGGTGCTGTTAATTACTGGAGTAAACGGTTGAATCACGGCCAGGGCCCTTTGTGGTTGCAGAGTGGCGGGCAGCAGCAGAGAGAGACAGAGGGCTGGAAAATTGTTTTTACCATCTGGGGACTGGGAGAGAGAAGGGGAAGCAGAAAGGAGAAAGGGGGAACAGCGGCAGACAGAAAGGCCCAATTGGTGGCCAGAGCCTAAGGGTCTGGGGGTCCATATGGAAGGCAACACTTTGCCTTGCGCTTTATTGCACACCTTGCTGTTTTAATCAATGGCAAGCCTGTTCACAGAGCCTAGAGCAGCAGTGGTTGTTTCTCATTGTCTCACTGCTACTTCCACTTTTCCTGCTCCACTACACCCCAACACTTCTTACCAAATCTCTGAAGAGCTGTGCAGCACTTTCAGGCCTCTCTGAAAGGCAGAGAAGTGGAAGTGCCATGGTGAAAACGTTTGCACTTTGTGTGAGGTAAAAGCTCCTATTTTGTAATGATGATTTGATACGCTTTTGGCTCCTGCCTGCGCTGCTCTAATTTTCCAGCAAAGCAGGGATAAGAATGTGGACGCCTGCTGTGTTTGGAGCCGTTTCTTAAAATGGAGGACACCATTCCATCTGAATTCCATTTGAGTGTAAAGTAATGGGATTAGGCTACAAAAGGCGTGTTAACACCGAGACGCCGGGACGCGTGCTAATAACACTATAAAAGTGCCAGCCAGCAGTGGTCTGACTCCCTCGTAACCCCACCCTGTTTAGAGGCAGTGCTGGTAATCACCCCCCTCAGACTGAGCACCATGTTGAGGAGCGGGGAATAAGGCCCTGGCTATGTGGGTGGTTGAGTGTTTGATTTTATCACAGAACTCTTGCAGGAACATCAATATTTCATTAAATTAGACCTATTTTGTTAAGAAACACACAAAACGGATAAAGCTACCTATTTGAAATGGAAAACCTGCTGTTTTAATTTCATTGCAACATCTTAGATAAGTAGTGTGAACAGCAGTCAGACAGTGGAGTGCTTTACCATATGTCTTGCATCTGATGGTACATATAAGGACAAATCATTTGAATACTAGCTCATGTTGTTTGCAATGAGCAGCTCCATATGTGAGCATATATTAAGACCAGTCCTGTCTCCTAGAAATTTCCTTTATATACAACAAATTTGCAAAAGCAGCTACATTTTGAGAGAAACGTAATGCTGACTGAAATACGTTTTCTGTTAACATAATGAGGAAAAGTTCATTGTAGTGCCTAGCAAGCCACAAAAATGTTGATATCAGTCAACAGTCAGTAAAATGTTCACTGATATTTCACATATTTCACTTGTTTTCATTTGTCTTACTGCCAAAATAGGCAATGTTGTAATGTTTAAGCAAAATGGCAATGTTTCCCTAACCCTAACCAAAGTGCTTTTTGTTCTGTAAACCTATGCAAAAACACAATGTTTACTTACCTGATCCAAAAAGTTTTTGTTGCAGGAATCTGGACGTGAACCCCAGACTGGAGTGTCTAAATCCTGGAGCCGGTTTCACAAAGATATTTTAGGCTAGTCTGTAGTGTTAAACTAGTCTTAGTTTTGCTCATAGATTAGTCTATTGCAAGTTTCATTTCACAAAAGTAAAGACTGACTAACTGAAAAGACAAAAAAATTAGACACCACTTATACCCAGGGTGATTCAGACTTAAGACCTGTGTTACCATGTTAACAATCAATGCCACCAATGGAACAGCAGCATGTAACAACAAAAAAGAGGAAAACCTGGCTCATAATTTGTGGTTTGCTAACATTCTTACAGAGAGAGCAATGATTTCTTTGCATCTTGTAGCATATTTTTATATCTTTTTTGAACATCTTTGATGCTCCTCTAAACAGTGGGATTAACACTGTTTACTGTTACTGTAATTTTTTACATAACAGATTTTTTTGTTGTCTTTGCTTAACTTTCCATGTAAAATGTCCTTGTAACTGCTGAGTTCCTCCAAAAGACACATATTATCCATATGTGTCCAGTATACATGCTGGAATAAACAAAGCTTAGCATCTGGATGTGGTCATTTGGCAGTTTTTTTTTTTGAAAAAGGTCTAAATTTACCCAGAATTCATTGCGCCATAGCCCTACTCAAGATAGTTGAGAATTAAACTGCTTTGTGCAACAGATCAATTTAGACATCTATTTGAAGCCTGACTGTCTGTTATATCTATTTATTTTCTTTTTCTTTATATCTGTACTTTGTACACCCACCATCCACCCCAGCCGCCTCCTTTCGAATCCAGCATGTTAAATAAATGTATCGTTTCAAAGAAAAGATGTCTGTGCACATAATCCAGACAGGAATTACACTGTCACCACAAAGTTATTCAGAAAACAATTTAATATACAAATGTAAAATGTTTCTAGGAGACGGGGTTGCAGGATGAGGACACACAAACATTAGAATCCAGAAAACTACAACTGATCAGTGATGTTATTTAGTATCATGTCCTGAAATGTTGAGTTTATATATATTTCTTTCCTCCAGATGGGACATAAGGCAACCACAGCTGTACTTCACCTGACTCTGTCATGTATTGACTTTATGGACACATGAGAGACGTCATCAGAATGAGAAGACAGAAATAAGGCATTATCTGTTCCAAGCTGAAGTTCACTGGTTATTCTTAGTTTAACTATTATTCTGTTGGATAACTGAGGACTCATAATGTGACATTGCACCAAGACATTTCCACTGTAGCCACAACAGAAAGTCATTTTTGTAAATGTGGAAAGCTGAGACAATGGGGAGACGTGAATATGCAAAAAACTAATTTCATCACAAAATAATATAATAGCATAATATTGTAATACTATGGACTGAAAATTTACTAACAATCTTTACTTATAGAGTACTTTTCTTTCTCTGTTTCAAAGTGCTCCACAAAAGGCATCAATTTCATAACAAGATAAAAAATATAAAATAATTTCTTAGCAAATAAATAAAGCTTGAAAATGCATAGTAAATAAAATCCAATCAAATAAAACATATAAAACCAAGAAAAAGGGACTGTCAATGGAAATGTAAAAATGGAAGTAGTTAAACTAATAAAGACAGTAAAGGATTGTCAGTAAAAATCAAAGCAAGTAAAACACATAAAACCAGAAAGGCAGTCAGTGAAAATCAAGTAAAATCAGGAAATGTACAAGTATGTTTTGAGAAGCAGTTTAAAGAAGTCTCTGATTCTGATGACTGGGTTTCCTCAGGCAGCTCGTTCCATAACTTTGGGGCTCTGACTGTGAGTATTGAACCACTTCTAGTTTTCAGCCGCGCCTGGGAGACGGATAAAAGACCTCTGCCTGAGGATCTCAGGCGACTAAGAGGTCAGATATAGGTATAGGAATAGATAAGAGGTCAGAGAGGCCATGAAGACCTTTTAAAGTTGAGTTAATAATGATACAGAATTTGATGCGGTTGCTAAGGAGCTTTTAGATGCAAATCAATGTAAAATTGATTACCCAGTGATTAAATCATCTGTCTTGTATAGCTGGGTCAAGAATAACCTTATTTGGACACATAGTCAATCTCAGTAGGTCTAGCAATAGTTAAATACTCCCCTGCCTGGAATTAACCTTCAGGATTTTGTTGCATTTACACAGTGATTCACTTGCATTTCTCCTCTGTTCTCCTTGATTGAGTTTCAATAAAAGCTTCTGCATAATATATCAAGGTCTCCTAAAACTTTTTCAATCATAAGTTAACCAGCTCTGAAGATTTCCTTCACAACTATAACCAGAACATGCAAACAGTGTAAGTCAGTACAGACTGTTAAGTAACTGCCTTTAGGTTGATAATGAATGATTTTAAGTGTCGGTAGCTTAGAGATACACGTCAGTATTTTGTTGTGGCACCGGTAGCATATGTAACCCCCCCCCCTCCCCCCCCCCCCCCCCTCCAAGAAACGATTTAGGCACAAGCGCTTTTAAAGACATGAAACAAATTCAGAGACACACCTTACAAATACCCATGCAAGAGATCACCTGACAGATCATGTGATTATGAAATAATAAACCAAAAAAAAGCAAATACATAAAATGATGAACACTCTAAATGCCACAATAAATATAATAGAAGTATAAATCATGTATACAACATATTCTAAATCACCTAAATACAACAAAATCAATTGGCAGACAACTGTCATACTTCACTGGTATACTGTGAGGAGAAAAATCTACTAAGCACATTAGAAAAACATAATTCATGGTAAAAATACACAAGGAAGTCCAAAAATATACCATATATGCACATATATATACACACAAAGTGTAAAAAGCTCCATAGTACGCTTAAAAAGATAGTTAACACATTATAACAACCAATAAAGAAATGGTAAATTTATATTTAATTAAACTTTGGTCAATAGTTATTTTACTGTTAACAAATCATTATCAAATGCTTATAGATGGCTTACAGACTTATTATTAACCAAATACCTGGATTAGCTCTCTATCTAATGCTTTCTTAAAAATAATTAGTATAGTTTGTTAGCAGTGAAATAACTATTAAACTCTTAAAGTTTAAATAACTATCAATTTACCATCTGTTAATAATGGTTATTATAAAGTGTTACCCCCAGTACAGCATCAGATCATGAGCAGGAGGACATTTTTGCCCAAAACAAACCTCATCATCCATAAAATTGCTGAATAGTGTGTACTGCACTCTGTGATTGGCTGGCACAGCTGCATGATGTCATCCAGATGTCCACATGGAGCAATAAACAGGATGTTCAACAGAAACACAATTGTGCATTATGTCTGCTTTCCAGAAGCCACAGTGCGACAGTCTGCGCCGTCTCTCCTCCACGTAAACTGACACTGTCGCTGTTGTTTGGCTTGTTGTATTACAGCCTTTGCCATTACTTGGATTTGTGATTAAATTTAGCAAAGTGCTGCCGATAGCCGAATTGTCCAGCCACTCTCGATTACCGTCTAGGGAGGGTACCTGAGAAAGCTTAATGCAGCAATTAACAACTTAATTAAGTGCCACAGCCATTGTGGCACTTCTGGAGCCATGCAACAAGGGGCGTATTGATTGCAGGGGATTGCCAGTTGGTCCCCAATTGATTGCCCAATTGATTGGCTTGGATAGGCATTCCTCAATGACTTGGGGAAGGAGTTGGTGTGTGTTGTGTGTGTGCGTTTTGTCTCAGAGGAAGTAGCCGTCACGCCGCTGTGTGACACACTGATAATGACCTGCCAGACTGGCTGCATGGCCTCTCCCAATCCCCCTGAAGTGTGACACACACGTCTGGTGTCAATCACTCACTCACTCTCTGTCTCTCTCCTTTACACACACACAGACACACACACAAACAGAGGCCCCAGGACTGCGCTGGAATCCTAAGTAACATCTGCAGTCTATTCATTCTAAATACACCTGACAGGGATGTAGTAATAAATACACACACACACACACACACACACACACACACACACACACACACAACAGAATACATTGCGACCAGTGGATACACAGGTACAAACTCAACACTAGAAACACAAATACACTTCCCTACAATGCATTTTTTACAACTACAATAAATGCACTAAAGGCATCTGACGCTTGTGTTTTGAAGTACATCCTTTGTTCTAAATGGCAGAACACGCAATGAAAGCACGCACGCACGCATGTCAAACTGCCTTGACGCTACCACTCTGAACTTGTTTCGATTTTGGAGCGTCAAATGAGGACCAGAGCTTTTTTCTGCAGACCGCAGTACGTGTTTGGGGGAAGTGAAATTAAATGAAAAAGGCATGGACGTGAGGAGCGAGTGCTGATGGAGCTGCAGCTCCACTTGATATAAAAACTTTTTATGATCATGAATCATAATATTACAGTACACCTCTGGTTACTCATAACTGCAAGGGAGGATAGAAAGGAAACAGAGAAAGCCCTGAAGAACTGCACTGTCCAGACACTGTCTCTACCTCCTCATCTCCTCAGTGTGTGTCAGTATCCAGTTTGCTGTCTGCTATGGTCTAAAATGTCCTCACTAATTTGTTAATTGACAAAGTGAAACTGGTGTACTGTAAATTATCCTACCACCTTAATACAAAAATTTGAGTATTACACACTTCTTAGTCATTATATAGACTGACCTGATTTTTCTCCTCAGAGGACAATATTTTATTAAAGAAATAAACTATTATCAACAATAATAATATTAAAGAAATAAATAGATGCATATAAATAGCAACCTTGTCCTAAAATACTGCTGTTTCTGTGGTGTTTGGAATTCTCAATCTGAAGCCTGCAGTGCGCCATAGATGCTTAAACTGACGTGTGTCAATAGATGAAGCTTTTAGTGCATTTTGGCCTTAATTCCTCATGGTGTGTCTTGGAATCAGAGAATCAGAGAATTTGGACATTTTTAATTAAAATCCTCAAAATAGGTAATTAATTTAATAGTCGATTAATGATCGATTAATTGATTAATCTTTGCAGCTATAGACTTACCTTCTAATCATGAACCTTATAAACAGCATAGAGAGAGAGAGAGAGAGAGAGAGAGAGAGAGAGAGAGAGAGAGAGCAGTATTGCTCTGCTCAGCATCCTCGTATTAAAACAGCATTAAAAGATGTAGTTTCATAGGGTCATTCAGTGGCGTGGGATCACTGGAGTTGTTTTCTTCACTTTTAAACAACCACCATAGCTGACGAAAATCTATTTGACATGACTCAGGCAGAAATCATGTTCATGGATTAGGTGCTGTCGTCCTTCTTCACTCTGACGTAGCCGACATGTCCTATGTTTTTGCTGAAATTATAGCAACTAGCAACTGGCTAGCAACAGCTACCAGGAAACGCACCATTAGCTTGAATAAATTACAGATCACCCTGTGTTTGGAGATTGTTGAAAACATTTGGGATAATTTTAAGACACAATTCAACAAAGCATATCTAGCGTGTTTAGAAATTTTAATGCAAAATTATACATATTATAGCTTGAAGTAGTTTTGTTGGCATGACATTTGACACAGATAAACACATCAAGACAGATAAAATTACAATACACACACACACAGGAGGACACATGGATGCACCTACCAGCCCACACACACACACACACACACACACACAACACAACACTCAATTCAGTGCTCCCTGGGGAGCAGTTAGGATGCCGGCCATGGCTGGATGTTGGAGGGGAGTGAAGTGGTGGTAAGATGTCAAATAAACTGTCATCTCTTATTGTGTCAATGAAGTAATTCCCTTTTAAAGGCCTGACCCCTCACCCTGGAGGAGCTCGGCCAATTGCACAGAGCTGTGGAGGAGCCATGAGGTGATAACAAATGACTTAACTGATGGGGGAGGGTGCTACACCGGACTCACCCCGGACCACTTACACCACTTCACCAGGTAAAGGATGTGTCCGAATCAATTACAAACAGACACACACTTTCAGAATCAGTTGTTTAGCTTCATACCATTATGTAAAGGGACAGTAACCCCAAATCAAAAATACATATTTTTCTTCATACTAGTAGGGCTATTTATCCATCTAGACAGTTTTGGTGTGAGTTGCAGAGTTTTGGAGATTACAGCTGTAGAGATGTCTGCATTCGCTCAAATAAAATGAAACTAAATGACACTCGGCTTGCAGCAGTTTTATGAAGGAACCACTTCCTTTGTACCATTGAAAAAACAGTAGTTTCTACATGAAACTCCTCACTAGACGTGATTATTAGTATCTGTTAAACCAACAGAATTATCTGTCTATCTTATCTGTATTCGGATAAAAGACCAAAAATGAAGTGGGCATGGCAAATGATTTATTTTCTAACCTAATATTCGCTAGCAATGCAATTGTTAAAATAAAAATGATTATATAATGAATTAATTCATTTTAAAAATATATTTACACATCCCTATACTGTACTTTTAATTTATCTCTCTCTTGTTATGTTTTAACTAAACTAAGTTTTATGAACTGACTGCAGCCTGCCACTACCTCCTCTTTAACTGGGAGATATTGAAAAATCAGGAAATGAAAAAATATAATCAGAAGATTCTGCTTTGCATTGGAAATAGCAAAGACATACAAGTATATAAAAATATCCTTCGGTTAAACGGAATAATCTTGGTGCAATACATCAGTGATTTATTAAGGTAGATGCAACCTTTTTAACTCTGCTGAGGTAATCATGGAGCTGACTTTATGTGAATTATAATGAGCAACTTCAGATAGAAGAGATCTCTGTTTCCACTGCATTATTTGTGCTTTCCTGAATAACATAGTAGGATTCATGTCATTCCCTACTGCTAACAACAAGGTCTGTGGATTATCTTGGGAAACCGGATCATGATGTCTGGAAAGAGACATTGCTTTTCTATTGCTTTCTTCTTCTACAGCCCATATCTCCATTTAACTAGATGGTTAAATTGCACTATGCACAAAGGAAAAATACATAGTTTTGATTTTGGGGTGAACTGTCTCTTTACAGATGATGAAATTCCAATTTTAAATTTTGTCTTTATATTAACAGTTTTACCTTAATTCTGCTTTTTTAAATCTCTAGAGTAAAGTCTCAGAATACAATGGCTCATTTTCAATATAACAGAATCATACTCTCAGTCTTAGTAGTTCCTTGTTTAACCACTAGGGGGTAGTATTATATGAACAGACTTGAATATAGCTTTCAATGAGGCTGCAAAAAGTTTATAAAAGACTCTGACTTCCTGGCACAGCACTGTTCAGCTTTGATCAAACATGTTTTTGACAAATACATTCACATCTTCCCGGATGGTCATACACCGCTAAGCTTCAAGATGGTGTAAACACTCTTGATTCTTAGGATTTATGGCAAAAACAGTCTTGTGTGTCTTTGTGTGTGTGTGTGTGTGTGTGTGTGTGTGTGTGCATGTCAGTGTGCTTGACAGGCTCAGCTCTCCCTGCGCCTGCTGTGGTTCTGAGGTGGTCAACTTATGACCTGTAATTACATTGCTACTTTGCTCTCAACGTCTCACCGGAGCAGGTTGGTCTCGGACACTTCAATTACCTCACTTCAATACCTCTGTTGCTCTCATGTGCCCAGCAAAATCATAATGATAGTCCAGGGAATGGACTGAATCAAATTTTACCTCATGTGCCACAGCAAAATTTTACCAATTGAAAGCAATTACAGAAAATAAAAAGTTAAAAGAGAAAAAGCAAAGTAGATGAAACCTAATGGGGATAGTTATTCGTATTATATGATTTGCATATTTAATAATAACAGGCCTGATTTTCCAGGGAGGAAAATTCAACCTTAATTGTCATGCATCCTCGCAGACAGGCTTGTAAATTCTTGTACTCATTTCAATATGCAGACATTTCAATACTTAAACAAGGGAGGCTTGAGAAAACAGCACAGCAAGGCCAACAACAAAGCCAGACACACATTCGGTGAAAATGGTCTGCATCAATTTGCATTCAAACTTGTTGTAAAATAGAGAAGAGCAAAAGATCTATCTATTGGGCCATATTTGAAGGTTGGGTCCAGGTCGCATATGTTTGCCCTTGTATAGCTCTGCCACATTGTGGTGTAACGGAGCCTCAGCTGCAGGATTGCAGTTTTTAATGAAAAAGTGGGGGGCCGCCACATCCAGGTAAGACCCCTGGAGGTTGTATTTCCAGGGCTTTGTTATATGCCACAATGAAGCAGCGTGGACACACACAGGCACGCAGGCACACACACGCAGATTTAACCAGACAGTAATACCTACAGTAAAGGGCTGAAAAAACACACGTTTCCCTGTAAAAAGCAAATGTTGGATATATCTTTGACAATCTGAAAGATTGTTTAACATGAGATATTAAATGTCCCAAACCTTCCATTGAGTATAGGTTATTGAATGTCTGCCAACTGCAACTTTGAAAAAGGAAGAAAATCTTTTTGTTAATAATGAAACAGGAATCCAGACAGTTTGGAGTTCTTTGTGGGCTTATTGCAAAATTCAAGGCCAGACTTGTTCAGTCATATTACTATTAATTTAAATGCCTCCAAAATGTTATAATTAATTATCTTACCTGATTAATTATATATTTTTCAAATTGTAACTAGTTTTGCATCAGTAACAAATTAAATTACATTGTGATTAGCCTAACACTAGATGATCTAACTGATTTTTGCATTTTAATGTATAAAACAAACAGCACAAATTAAATTTTTGCATGGAGAAGTAACAGAATCACCTAAAATATGCCTCTAAGCAGCACTTGAAAACATTCTGCATTCATTTGTCTTCTGTCTTGTTGTAAAACCTGTTCTCACTCTACCTTTTATACTGACATGTGAATCAGATTATATTTAACATGACACATCAATCCTAATAATCATAAATGGGACAAGGGGTCTAATTATATAGGAGCTAGTTGAAATGGCAGCAGAATAGCTGATAGCTTATACTGTGTGTACATCTTCAGCAGTATCACGTGGGTACCTTTTAAATTTGCCCAAAACACCTTGAGAGGACTTGTCAGTAAACTGGTGTTCGAGAGACACTGATTAAATCCACAGTCACTACATGCCTCCCTCTTCACAGATTCCTATCATTAGCCAACATGTCACCCAGTAATTTTCTATTGCTCTGTCAATCTCAAAATAGGACAGCTGACCATCACAGGCTGAAATTGTTTGCTCAGCAGTTCAGAAACTGAACTGTGCCACCGATAGCAACTGCAACTGACCCTTGCAGCTTTAAATGACCTGCTCAGAAATTATTTGCAACTTTAGCAGTTGTTTATTCTGTCTTGTGTTTTATAATTAATGAAGCTCAAATCTGTGTTCTTGTCTCCAACTAGCTGTTTATAACTCTAAACACACTACGGAAAGGTCAATCAATCAATCAATCAAACTTTATTTATATAGCACTTTTCATACATATGAACCCAAAGTGCTTCACAAGGAAAAAACAGAAAAAAAAAAGACAAAACATACAACAAATAAAAAGTGAAAGCCCGTCCCTCCCATTCCCCACATATAGACCCGACCCCCGTTAAGACATTTAAAAACTAATAAGAGAGAACCTTAAAAATCGATCCTGAATCGGACAGGGAGCCAATGCAGCGATTTTAAAACTGGTGTAATGTGCTCCCGCCCTCTGGTCCTCATCAGCACGCGTGCGGCTGAGTTTTGTAAAATTTGTAGATTATTAATACTCTTTTTGGGAAGACCAGAGAGCAGGGCATTACAATAATCTAATCTACAGGAAATAAAAGCATGCATCAGCACCTCCGTGCTGGCCTGAGAGAGAAACGGGCGGACTCTGGCTATATTCTTAAGATGGTAAAAACCTATCTTTGTAATATTTTTATATGTGTGGAACAAAAGTAAGCTCAGAGTCAAAAATAACGCCCAGGTTCTTTACATATTGTGAGGGTTTAAAATCTTGTAGTTTTGGAAAAAGTTTCTCTCTCTGGCCTTCAGGACCAATGACTAAAACCTCTGTTTTGTCCTGGTTGAGCTGAAGGAAATTCTCTGCCATTCATGACTTAATGTCTAAAATACAGTTAAAAAGGGCATCAATTCAATTGGCCCTGAGTCATCAGGAGACACGGCGATGTACAGCTGTGTATCATCAGCATAGCTATGGAAGCTGATGCCATCCCCCAAGGGAAGCATGTAAAGATTAAAAAGAACTGGACCTAAAATTGACCCTTGAGGCACCCCACACCTAATTTCATGTGTTCTGGAGGAACATGTATCCATACTTACAAAGAAACATCGATCTGTGAGATAAGAGCGAAACCAGTTAAAAACAGCACCAGAGAGGCCCACCAGGTTTCTCAGTCTATTCAATAAAATGTGGTGATCTACTGTATCAAAAGCAGCACTTAAATCCAGTAGTACCAAGACTGTGAGTTTTTGTGAGTCTGTACAATAGGTTGTGTACTTCTCACAGCCAGCTTCTGGGGCTGAAGCTCCATTAGAAAGTAACCAACTTATAACAGTGAGATTTATCATAAGGATACATAAGTCAGTAAGTCACTAACATTGTGATACAGACAATAAATTACCATACAATAAATAACAAAATAATATGATTAACAGCAATAATATAATATGATCAACAACAACAGTGCAGCTGTAATTGGAAGTCCCCTCGCTAAGTACATTTAGTGAAGTATTGTATTTAAGTAAAGTACAAGTGTCTCAAAATTGTTCTTGAATATCTCCAATTTATGCCTCTTTATACTTCTATTCCACTAAAATTCAGCCAGAAACATACTTTTTACTACATTACATTTATTTTAAACAAATCATTTTACATTACAAATATGTTTTACGAGGAGAATGTGATAATCTTATAAAATACAATACACTGGGCCTCATGCAAAAACCATTCGTACGAACAGATTTGTTCTTAAGTGGTGGGTACGAGTGATTAGGAGAATTTGCCACATTCATCAGCTTTCTCGTATTTTGAATTTTCTGTCTGATATGGAAATAATTTATGAGTGGTCCAGACCTGTGCAGGAGTCATGTGCAGTTAGTCTACTGTTATCCAAACCAAAGTTTTTCACCAATGATTGTATATTTCATTAGTTTGAAGACATTTTGAGGATTACACTTCATAATTAATGTTGATCTTGTTTGACAGCTTTTCAAATATAATACAGTTCTAAATTTATCACAAAGCCTATCATCATTAATTTAATGATGCATTATTACCTGCTGTCAGGTGTATTGGTCACACATGTTCGCATGCAGGTTCATGAAGTCATTGTCCAGGGGAACATCCTCACTTATTCTGTTCTCTGTCTCGGTAAATGAGACTTCCCCTTGACCCCCTCCTCCTGTTGCAGTCATCGATCGCCCCTTGCTGTGGCAAGGCTATTTTTCTTTGAAGCCATTTTCATATTGAGACATTTCTTCTTTATTTCAGTGACACAACGACCCTCAGTTAATACAAAATTTCCAACACTCATTTTTCCCATTCTTTGCTTTAGCAGAGCTCTTAATTCCACTACTGAAGTTGTTAAAATAATTGGCTTTCTTTTATGGATCTCTGAAAGCAGAACTTCAAACTCCAAACTTGTAAAGTTCATCTTTTTATTCTTTGATGCCATTTTCATGAATGAATACTTCTGACCTGTGGGGCAGAAAGTGTAGCCTTATATGGTATTATTGGGGTGTTCATTATGCTTAGGCAGATCATTTACACAGTTATCTGAAGTTGCGTTACATGTTTGCTGAATCTGGTGTGGCATGTTTGTATGAGCCCTATGAAAAAAGTAAGAGAAATTTAAGATAAGAATATGAACATGTTCTTGCATGAGGTCCATTGTTAAACCAGTGGTTTTCAACCTTTTTGAGCTTGTAACCTCTTGCAAAAAAAAAAAAAGAAAAAGAAAGAAAAACAAAAAACAGCGTGCAGTCCTGGCTCCTTGTCTCATTTCAGATGTCTAGACGTTGATAGTGGCTCCAACATAGAGACATTTCTCATTTAAACTTTTGAGATTGTTACTATTAACTGTTTGAGGCCCACTGAGGTAAAATTATCTGATATTTTGCAATTCCATCCAATGTCTAAAAAATTATCCCAAATTTGTGTTGCAGAACTTTTTTTTTTCTTCTTTCCCTTTGCCCCACTGATCATCTAATGACCCCTCAGATTTATCTTGTGACCTTTTGTTGGGAATCACTGGGCTAAACTAACTATATAAAGTGGTTAAAACTAGCACCACCAGCTACAACAGTAAAATGCTGCTTATACATTATGCATCACTGTCAAACAATCAGACTTTATTTGTATAGCACTTTTCATAGAAACAAAATGTAACGCAAAGTGCTTCATACATAAAAATAATGATGTCATAATAACATACATGGATGAACTGAGTACTTTAACTTTGATTGTGAAAGCACATTTTCCTGATATTTTCTATGTACTTGATGTTAGAATACAGGACTTTTACTTCTAATTGAGTATTTTTACATTATGGTACTTTTTGTTGACAGCTGACACATACAGCATCAAAGAGTATACTCAGCAGCTCAGAAATCACCATCGGCCAGAAATAATTCCAAATTATTTTTAAAAGATGATGATCTACACTGAGATTTTGCTCAAGATAATCCTGATCTGGATCCTAATCTGATCCTTCTGTGCAAATCTTAATCTAAGATGACCAAACAAAAACATTGGGAATAAAAAGATAAAATCCAATATTTGCTGTTGCATCTTTCTTATAATGCAGGACTGGCTTATACATGTAAGGGTTTTTAATAACTTGCAAATATGACATAAGAATCTGTATTTTGAAGTGTGTCCAGACAAGTGTATCACTTCATGCTGACAATGTATCTTAAATATACTCTGTTCTGCAGGTGTACAGAGGGAATTGGAGCCATAAAAACGCTGTGCAGCCACTATTGGTTATTGTGAGAAGAAGGTCAGACAATAGGCAGAAGGATAAAGATTTGAGTGTGTTGGCAGTCGGGAGAATCTCATCTGACAGGAAGCACCAACACACACGCCAACCCCACAGCAACTTTCCACTGACTCACCACAGTATCAGGTACGTTGTCGGCCATAAATTAGACCAAAAGTACGTAGGTGCTAATGTCCTACTTAATTAACCACAACCTGGGAATAATTTACCATCCATGCCGCATACTGATCACTGTACCATAATAATGTAAACTCTTATTGATTGTGGTAAACATTTTTCCCTCCAGGGAGGTCAGAGGTCAGGTTAGTGACAGCACAAATCCCTTGTAGGTTCTCTGTTTATTTGAGGGACATTGAAGAATGATAGATGATTTTTTGGTGACTGGAAATTAAGCTAATATAAATTAGAAGGATGGATTAGATTATCTAGATCATTCAAAGCCTACCAACATATTTAACATACAAGGACTACCAACGGGAATCTCTAGGGAATAAACAGCTTTAAGAAACAAACATAGCAAAATGTTAACAAATTTCCTCGCAACTCAATTCGGTCTGTCTCCTAGAAAGTGACTGACAGATCCAAAGGAAAGAAAACACTCGACTTTGTCTAACCCATGTCTCCTTGACATAACTGAGCTCAATTTAAGAACAATATGAGACTTTCACCATTTTCTCATACTTCTTAAATTCGGCTCCTGATGAACAGACTTTGTCTCATCTCAGCCCAACACTAATTTGAGCCCAGTTGAAGATCTTAAATTGTTCTTTTTTTTTTCTTCTTAAATTTGTCTTAAATAATCAGCTCTTGAGATAACAGTGAGATCTAAAAGAAGATCTTAAATTTGTCTCAGTCAAATTAAAGTCTTGTTGCGCTGTACGGTCGTCAAGGAGAAGCCGTTGAGACACTGATGAGCTCAGCAAAAGATCTGCTTTTCTTTTGTTTTGCTCCTTTTCCTCATAAGGGGCAGTTCAGGAGAAACAGATGAGACTCAAAATAAGAAACTCATTTACTTCTCATAAGACAAAGAAAAGACAATTGTGAGAAACAAAATTTTCAAAAAGGTGTACCCCTTTTACAAGGATCCCCAAGGACTCCAAAAACTCTGTATGTTTAAAAAGCACTAATTAAAACAGAAACTGAAAATAATGACATGAAGTCATTAAAAGTGTATCTCCTCTTAGTCAGTAGGATTAAGGTTAAATACTGTTAGCCTTAATCAGATATTGCCGGGTTTCATGGAATGCGCCAATACCAACATTTTATTTTTTATTTTAGAATTATCTTGGTCAAAATGATCACATCAGTCAATAGTATCTGATATTTATATAATAAAACTTGTTTGACTGTTTTGCATTTTAGGATACTAATATAGAACAAGCACTCAATCGTGACACTTCAAAAATCTACAGTTTCTTTTATATTTTATTTGGGTACAATATGTAATGATTCTGCACAATATCCAACCACAAAAAGAAAGTAATGTAAGTACCAAATGATTCAGTTATTTCTTTCATTCATTCTTTTTCTTTATTACTTTCACTGTTCAGTTCATTGTGTCTGGCTTTATATGACATGTGAGCACTGACCATGATGAGTTCTTTCACACACCAAAGGTCAGAGGCATCACTTACAGAAAGAGAAGGACCCCCCAAACACTCACTAAGTCATTTAGCTCATTCCCTATCAATTATTGACATGCAGTTGTCAGTTGAAAAGGCAGCCAGACTTTCCGTTGATCTGTTTGATGAATATTTCAGCTGACAAACAGGCCACCTGACACTCTGCACCAAAGCAATGTGTGGTTAGAGAGAGGACGCTCATCTTGGCCACAGTCATGCTCATATGCATGCACATGTATATACAGTTACAGTGTTGTTGTTGTTACTATTCTGTTCTGCATGTTTATTTACATTGATTTCCCTCTGGACTGTGTGTTTATCACCTGTGGTTTTGACTACAACCAACCGAGAATACACATTTCAAAGCAGGCAAAATTACTTTCTTTATAGTGTCTTACAGTCTGATATGCAAAAAAACCTATATATGCAGAGGTGGAATGTAAACATAGTCAAGTACTGGACTTCAGTACAATTTGAGGTACTTGTACTTTATGCAGGTATTTTGTGCAGCCATACTTCTCTACCACTACATTTCAGTGTGAAATATTGGGCTTTCAACTCCACTACATTTAACAACCACTTACATTCAGGTACCACTTACTTTGCATATTAAAATTGCACATACAAAACCAGTGAATCATATTGATCACATAGAGCACAATTCATTGCTACAGAAAAAACTACCCAAGAGAAGTAGTTAAACTGAGCTCAACCTTCACCAGCTACAGCATTAAATTCAGTTATCACAATGAAGTATTATATAATATAACAGTGACAGGAGCCACTCTGCTGCCTATTACTTTTACACATTTATATTCACAAAACTATTCTTAGGCTAAAGTAACTCTGTGCTGGCATGACCCATGTTAGTGTTTTTTACAAAGGCTTTTAAATGTCTTGAATAATGTTTTATAACTTATTTAAGTACTTATTTATGTGGTTTAGAATATAAAACAGGAGAAAACAAGAAGGTTCATTAACTGCGGTACCTCCTTGGTCTCAACCAACGACTGGCCGACTGAAATTGCGAATTGGGCTCAGCTGTTGACCATGATGTGAAGCCCTCTTTTTATAGCATCAAATAACTAATTAAAACTAAACTTTCACAAAAAATGAACACTTGAACATAGTCTGATAGGAATTACCTAAAATGGCAAAAAAAAAAAAAAAAAAACATCTTTGGGAAAAATGTCTTTGCTGTCTTGATATTTTAGTTTGGCCCACATCCCATCTACTAACATGAAGGGAGAGGGGTTTATGACTTATACTGTAGCCATTCACCAGGGGAAGAACAAGATGCTTTGCCGGCACTTTTGGGGAGCTGTCATGTCGTCCATCTTTACATGTCAATGGTCTCAACTAGCCCCATTTGTGATTTCAGCACTCCTTATGTCACTCTATGATTCAGTCACAGCATTTCAAATGCAAACCATAGGGAAAAGTCAAAATGTGTCAGTTTTTTTTAATGTCATCCAGTAAAGGGTCTGTCTACCCAGAAAGATCAGATGTTCAAATGCAATATTTCCATAGACTTCACTCGCCACTGCCACGGCCTGCACAGAACAATGCAGCCTGTGGAAGTACGGGACTGAAAAGTTGGCTTCACCTGGGCAATTATTTTATCATTCCATGCAGAACGCAAACATCTCACAAAAATGCCTTTGAAGATGCAACCCAAGTTAAATAAAATCACATTTAGACTTTTCCCATTAGGTTTCCACACTGCAGTAATGTACAGACTGCAGAAATCACTATTTGTGCTGTGTTTACCACATGATTTTACTTGGGAAAAATTATGCATCATGAGAATCATCAGTACAGTTGAAACCAAGCAGCAACCCACAGAGCTGAAAAAGTAAGTTGTGCTTACTTACAAGGTGCCAAACACTGCAGTTCCTCGAACGGCCACTTGAAGTTGGTGGTATAATAAAGTTATGCATAATTAAGTTCATGGTTGTTTTGAGTGAGAGGTGGGTGCTGTCATTGATGGCAAGCCACTAGGAAGCCACCTTGTTCAGATCACCTCAGTTCCACCCACGCTCCACCTCTTTGCCCATTTTTGGATTAGCCGGGAGTTAAACAGAGTCAGGCACTGTTAAGATGGTGACAGCCAGAGCCACCAAACTGAGAACTTTACAATGACTCTTCAGAAACCTGTGGATGACATCATGGAGTCTACAACCATGTTTTATACAGTCTATGGTTGAAACCTGCAATTGGATCATTTTGAACAAAAACACTACAGGGCTGATAATACTAGTTGTGTAAAGCATAAATGGACAAAAATGTTACACAAAAGGTAAACACTTGAAGCAAAGTGAAATATTGTATAGCTTCAGGCATTTTTGCTTCCACTGTATCATGTGAAAATAACACCATGTAGTCACATCTTGCATTCAATAAAGTCACTTGACCACAGCATGAAAGAAGAGCCAATAGAGGTGTGGTGAACTGGTGATGTGTTATTTATGACAGGCTCAGTTCAAACGCAGCCTCTATAGAGAAGACACACCCCATAAATTTTTCTATGGCCCCTATGAGCAGGTCAGGAAGGCACCAATATTTCCTCTTTATTAGAAACAACAGAAACAACATGCACCCATAAAGGGGACCTCAGAGGTGAAGCGGAAACACAGGGAATGGCACGGAAAGCGTGCTGCTCCGAGAGCTGAGAGGTACTCACACAATCCATTTCTTCCAGCCTGTTTGTCCATATATTGGTGCATTTCCTCATAACTCTCACATGAGTGACTCACAAACTCTCCGTGCTTCATCACAGGTCAACTCGGAGATGAACTTTAAAGGAAGATGTAACAAATGATCGCAGCATCTCAGGCAATTCATATCTGCTGAAGTGCCATAACCCTCTACATATCCTGACCTCAATTTGGAGTCTGCGTGTTGAAGGCCCATCTGAGGGGAGATGGTATCGATCTGAGCAGGGACTCTGGCAGCATCAATAAACAACAGGCTTCAGGCTTCAAGGCTGAGGAGACACATCTCTATTTCAGCCGGAGGGTTCACATCTGGATACCTGAGTTGGGACGTGGCCCTGGACAGATGGTGGGACACGTTTTTCTTGCTGAACTCACAGCAGGTCCAGCCCCCTTTTTGAGACCAAAGCCTGTGATATCGTCACTACTATCGAGGTAAATAAGGCCTTAAACCACAAGCTCACACATTTCTACTTTGAATAATTACCATTAATGTTAAGGGACATTGTAAATAGAAAGCTACCAAGTAACAAGTCAAGTAATAAGTCAATATCTGTGAGAAGAATCAATGCTTAACCAGCAGACAAATAGTATTTCAGGATCTTCTATATCAGCATTACAGTGAGGGAAGACAGTGCTGACTTTGGCTCATTAATCAATAAACACAACAAGCCAACCAATACTTTTGACATAGACTAATGAAATAATAATCATCAGAGGAGGAGGAGGAGGAGGAGAAGGAGGAGGAGGAAGAGGAGGAGGAAGGAACACAGGCTGCATTTAGACAATTAGTTACAAACAGAAACAGCCATAAATAAAAAAAATAGTAAATAAATAATGGGCAATCTTGCTGGACAATTTTGTTGCTGTCTTGTTTACTTGATTTTTCCCTCTTTGCTGAGAAAGTTAAATAAGTGTGCCTCATATATTTAGAGTCAAACTGAGCTCACTTTGCGCTAAGCAGCCTGTCAATAGTGGGAAAAGAGGTACGGGGCAAGAGAGGAGGTCTGATAAAATGGGTTTTAATTACCAGACAGTGAGTGCTGGCCTTCCTTTTCCACTTTACCCTCCCAGCTAAGTCAGGAGTTTGATTTCTGATAATGTGGATTGCTGACTGGGCTTCATCCTAGTTGCCCCTAAAGCAGAAGGACCTAATGTCAATTCCTGGGAGAGTATGTTTGACAAAGTGCCATATAGATCCTCTGCTTTTCATCAGAGGCCAGTGCTGGTGGAGGCATTAATCAGAAGGCTTGATAGCCCGGCTTTGTTTTTCCCCTTTACTCTCCTGTAACAATTAGACACAGTAATAATTTCAGGCATTACATGGAAATCAATGGGTCTTTAACCCAGCAGTTGGTACAGGTGTAAGAGATCAGATACACGTAGATGCAGGTCGATGCAATGAACTTCTTACCTCTGCGTTTGTACAGTGTGTGTGTCTATTTGAGACAGTCAGCCATATATGTATTGCCAAATCAGTGACTCTCAACCTTTTTGAGGTCGTGACCCCCAAGAAATATCAGATTGATGTTCGCAACCCCCCTGTCTGCTTGAGACTGCAGGAAATACTGTATAATTCATCAAAGCTACCAAACTCAGTCACATTATATTACTGGTACTAGTCATATAATGTAAAGAGCTGCTTCCTGGCCCTCCTTTCAGCTGCATGCCACAGTATGTTGTTTCAGTTTATTGTCCACAACCATCTGGAGACCCCTAGAAATTACCTTGTGACCCCTTGAGTGTCCCGAACCCCAGGTTGAGTATCACTGAGATAGATAGACAGACAGTACTGAAACATATCAAAGTACATTCACTCAAGTACTGTAATCAGGTACAGTTTCAACATACTTATAGTTTACTTGAGTATTTACATAATATGCTACTTTATAGTTCAACACCACAACATTTCAGAGACAAATATTCTACTTTTCACTCCAATACATTCATTTGACAACTTCAGTAACCAGAAGTAGGAGTAAGTCACACATGTGCAAGTCACAAGGAAGTCTCAACTTTTCCCCTTCAAGTCTCAAGCAAGTTAGAAGTTAGTGTGGCGAAAATCAAGCAAGACAAGTCAAATTCGCTTGCAATTTGTCTGCATAGTTTAAGTGGTTATATGGCCCTGAATCAGTGCCCCTATTGTCTTTTACATCATCAATATGTCTTCTCAATAAAATGCATAATCAATTCGCAATGAAGTCTATCTGGTTTTCAGACTGAGAGACAAAACCTCAATGCACACCTGTCTTCATATCCATGTAAAATATCCTCTAAACCAACCACGAGTACCAGCCAATCAGAGCCAAAGTTCCCAGAGTGTGGGTGGAAAAAAAAGCCATCATTCAATCTTTGATGTGTCACACTCTAATCATTCCTCAGCAACTGTGAACCATGAAGGGTTTGCTTTGACAAAAGGAAAGGATTTTTTTTAAATTGGGAAATGAATGTTTTAAATACTGATATAGTCATTTAAAAAAGCATTCATTACTTTTTGTGTTAAAGTGAATTGGTTGTCTCAATATCTATTTAGTTTTAAAAAGTGAAGTCCTTTCAAATCGAATGTCTAAAGTCTAAGTCAAGTCTCAAGTCATGAATACCAAGTCAAAGTCAATTTGAGTTTTTTTTAATCATTGTTTGTCAAGTAAGACTCAAGTCCTTGAGGCTGGCTAGAGTCAACTCATGTGACTGAAGTCCCCCACTTGTGTTAGTAACTAGTTACTTTGCAGGTGAAGATTTAAAGGGACAGTTTACCCCCAAATCAAAAATACGTATTTTTCCTCTGGCCTGTAGTGTTATTCATCCATCTAGACATTTTTGGTGTAAGTTGCTGAGTCTTGGAGATATCAGTCATTGAGATGTCTGTCTTCTCTTAAACATAATGGGACTAAATGGCACTCGGCACACCCAGTGTCTCAAGATAATCCACAGACATTGTTGTGAGCAGTTATATGTAGGAACTACTTTCTCTCTGCAGGAGAATCTACCAGAACTACTTTACAATTGACCGGAACTACTCTCTTTATACTAGGAAGAAAGTAGTTCCTACATGAAACTGCTCACAACAAGGTCTGTCAATTATCTTAAGTAACTTAGCCATGATTTTTGAAAAGATACAGTGGTTTTTAGTTTTCAAATATATTTTTGGCATTTTGAGCACCACAAGCTGAGTGCTATTCAGTCCCATATAATTGGTAATTAGGGGCCGGGCAGCCTAAGCTGCCAGGACCCTGTTGTAATCCTGCATGTTCTTCTTCTTTCTTTCTTTCTTCTTTCTTTCTTTCTTTCTTTCTTTCTTTCTTCTTCTTCCGAGGAAATCCTACTTCCCATGCACGAAAAATGACCAAACTTTGCACAAAGGTCCAGTCCCATGTCAGATTGCCTCAGCTGCAAAAACAGGCCAGTAGTCCTGATGGTGGCGCTACAGCAAGCCTCTAAAGTTCAAAATTTTGAAAAATCATAACAAATCAACCATATGTGCTACAGATTTTCAACTTTCACCAAAATATAGCCCCAATACTGAAGAAACTTTTGTACATTTAAACCTATTGCAAATTATGAAGTCCATCACTCTGTTTTTTTTCAAAAACTGTAAAACTTATTAAACCTATCTCCTCCCACAATTTTTGCTCAATTGACACCAAACTTGCTACAGAGCATCTTCAGACTGTCCTACACAAACGATCCACACAGATTTTTGATTTATTGAAATTTGAGCCTACAGTGCATCAAAATGTTTGACTGTAAACGGTATTATAAACATATACTTGCAAATTCTTGCTAAATACATTTTCAATGTTCATGAAAAAAAATGACAAAATTTTGGAGTCATGGTAGATGATGTTTGGAAAATATCAGAATTTTATCTCAAAAACTGAATTTTTTACAGCATTTTGAATTTCGCTCTCATGCGAACAATTGGAGTCAATGCAAAAATGGCATTTTTAAACATCAGTTTTTCACTTTTGGAGCCAATAAATCATTGTTAAAAACTAATGACCAACATCTCCATGCTGTCTAGATGCAATTTGTGTATTTTGGGATTTTTGTCTCAATAACTGAATTTTTGACAGCCATTTGAAATCTGCCTTTACATGCTAACAGCTGCTGTCTTGCACACAGGTGACTGGCTTAGTCAATTTGTGAAGCTACAAGTGGTGTTTCCATTTGCCAATTAGCTCAGTGAGATAGAGGATGGTTCTTGGTGTTGAAGGTTGTGAGTTCAAGCTTCAGCTTGTACAACATTTCCATATGAGAAATCTACCCAAACTTTTCACAAAGGTCCAGTCCCATGCCAGATGTCCAAGCCTCAACTGATGTAAAATGCACATTAGAATGCCACCTTTTTTTCATCTTCCTACACTCTGCTTGTTGCTCAGAATTGCCTAATTTTGCCTAAAATTGCCCGGCCCCGACCATTGCTGCGCAGCAGCTATAATTAATATTAGACTCTACTCAACTATATTGACAAGATGTAAGAATAGATAGATGGATGGAGGATGAATGGATGGATGGATGGATGGATGGATGGATAGATAGATAGATAGATAGATAGATAGATAGATAGATAGATAGATAGATAGATAGATAGATAGATAGATAGATAGATACCTTTCTCTTTTGAATTCTTCTCTTACCATTTAAATTAGATGGTAACAGCTGATAAAGAGGTTCAGCCTCAGGCCAACCAGAGGTGGAGACTTTTGTTTTACCAGCCAGTGAAACCCGACCTACTGCGATAGCTGGCACAGCACATCTCATTGATATTGTTTTCAAGTGCCACATGTCCAGCCAGATCTGAGCAATGGGGAGACAGAACAAGCTTTAACAAGTCCTTATCATTACACAGAACCCCGGTCAACAGACCTGGGTATCCGCTCTGTGAGCACAGCGCTATAAATTAACAGAGAAACAGACTTCATTTTGCCCAGGGATCAATGTCTTGTTCTTGGAACTGCAATCAGAGCTGTTTGGTGAGCGGGCAGAGAGACTGATGCAGCTCCTCAATCATAAGGCTGTAATCAACAACAGTTTTAAGTGCCCCTTTGTTTTACATTCAATTATACGCTAATGACTCATGCCAAGTGAAAACCTTTAAATACTAATGCTGTGTTAATGTAGAGTGAAAGAGGTACAAACCTCTTTGAATCCTCGAAAAGCCATGGTCATGAGGGCACAGAACTGGAAAATAGGAGTAGGTGGATTGCCAGTACGGCTGTGTGTTTCTGTGTGTGTGACTATTCACACATTATGCAAAATACTGATTGAACATGTATAATAATTAGGTAAGGTCAATTCTAAAAAGAATATATCCCCTTTAGATACTCACCATTCTACCCTCAGAAAGCTATTGTATGCTCCAAATTGTGCTCTTATCAAACTTGAGCTCACATCAATGCCATGCACAGTAAATGCAGTCCAAGGTGGCAACAATCTCTTTTGATGGAGTGTTCAGTAATTCCAATTCAGTATAAAAGGCTGAGCTGTACACACACATAGTGTGTCACCCAGTGTTACATTCATGCATTTTTCTTTACAAAGCTTTTCAATTATCACTTTCTATCCCAAAGCACATTTGTAACTAGGGTGACATCTTGGTTTTGTCAGGAGTGAATGATGAATAAAATGAAACAAAAAATATATTTTAAATATTTGTTCATAATCTAATATTCATAATATATTCACATTTCAACAGGTTAAATGAAACATTAGAAAATGTAGTATTATTGTGTAATGTTATTTAATTTTACAGCATATTGGTTGTTGGTTAAACAAAATTATGCAAACAAAACTCCTAACATGATTGGAAATCTTGGTTATTTCTCCTTTTGTAGGCACAGGCTGACATTAAGATAATGTTTTTTTCCATTTGTTCAAAGTACAATGTTATAAAAATATCATGCAAATATGTTACAATGAGTGTTTTAAGATTAGATTTGAATCAGATTATAGTTTTGTATTTTTCCACTAATTTTAATTTTTATTTTGTTTTTAATTGACATTTTGTTTTTAATTAAATCCAGTTTAGTTTCAGTTAGTTTTCAGAGTGGGTTTGCTTGTTTTAGTTTAGTTTTTATTGTTTAAAAATGTAAGGTTTAATTCAGATTTTATTAGGTTCAATATTTGTTTCAGTTTTTTAATTTGTTATACAGGGAGTTATACAGGGACAAGATTTACAAAGTTCAGAATAGGTATTACAATATAAACACAAAACTACTGTATATCAAGGCAATGGACTCACAGTTATGTAGACATCCCATTCCTCGTGCCCTCTGCTTGTTGTTGACAAATTTGATCAAAACTGACGAAGACTAAAACTAAAGACATTTTTCCTATATTGTGATTTTATTTCAGTAAGTAAGCAATATTGTCTCAGTTAGTCAGTTTTTAGTCTAGTTTTTATTTTTATTTAAGTGAACTAAAATGGGTTTTTTTTTCACACCAAGTAGTTTTTATTTTGTTTTAGTTAACGTTAGTTAATGCATATCAATTCTGCTGTTTTAGTGCCACAGTAAATATTTTGCTGCATCCATTTTTATTGAACACATAAAAATACAGACCGAAAAGGCACTTTTTCCATTCTCATGCACCAAAGATCTGACTGAGGTTGAGCAAAAACTAAACCAAACTACATCAAAATTAAAATCAATCTTAAGAATTATTTATTTGGTAAATCTCATTCAGGAATTTATGATTAACATATTTTACCTAAGTGAAGAGGGAGTGAAATATGCCTTCAACCCCAAATTCCAAAGTCTCTCTACCAAAGACTTTATACAATTTTCTTCTTTAACCATTGATCTCAGAGAGACTGTATGGGTTTTTCCATTCTGTTTTAGTTCTTAACTGTACATTTGAGTCAAAATTTCTCACACGACTCCTCATGCTGAAACAGATTTCCATTATTATCCATAAAACGAGCAACAGCCCAAATCCCTTGGATCCCCAGTTCTGCATGTCCACAGGTTTTCTGCTGAGCAATGTAATCTTGTGTTTTGAGTGGATACAGGGATGAGGATCTTTTATTTTGAAAAGCCACGAGCGGATGTTGATTCGGAAGCGCTCTTGGAGCAGTTTCCCCCTAAACTAGCTGCATGGCTAACTACCCGCGATAACACAGTGAAAAAACTTTGTCTCGGATTGCTTTACAGTTCGGGCTGAACCGTTAAATAAGTTATGACGTGACTTCGGTGTTGGCAGTGACCGTTAACGTGTTTAAATCCCCGCATCGCCTCTCACCAAGTGTCCGGACGGAGCAGGATGCTAGCATGTGTCGTTAGCATGTGTCGTTAGCATGTGTCGTTAGCATTCCACTGCAGGAAATTAGCTCGTTAGCTTAGGCAGTCAGACAAGTGCTGCGATGAGGTTTCATTTCTCCTCTTCATGCTCGTACTCGATTTAAATAACATCCGCGCCATGGACATCGAGCCGATTGTGATCCGTATAAAAACGCCATCGGGGGACATGGACTCGTCCGTCGACTGTCCGTCTCTTCTCAACTTCAATGACCTGCTGGTGAGTCTTCAGAAGCGACAGAGCTAGCTGACTGTCCCTCCTGTAGAAGCAGTTTTCAGTTAAAACAGCTGTACAGTTTCACAGTTTCGGCTTCTGACTGAACGTGTCTGAACCCAGATGAAGTATAAACAGTTAAAGTTCATAATACTGTGACCCCCACCTTCCATATTTTTCTCAATCGTCTTGTCCATTTTATTTGAAACAGTCTGAACATTTTCTAAAGTGTAAGTTGTCATATCTGTTTGACGGGACATGACAGCTATACTGCATGTCTGCAAAAGGTAGGTACTCAGTCAAAACATTTCATTCATTCTTCAAAGCTTGTTATTGTGCCAGTAAGTTGATCAATACCACCAAAATGATGGTCAAAATCAATTTGAACCACTATACAAATGAAGCCACCACACACTGTTTGTTTACACTTTTGTTGACAACTGTCAATTTTACTGCAGTGTTTCCTCATCTTTGGACCTCAGGCCCCCCTGCCCTGCATGTTTTAGATGTTTCCCTGCTACAACACATCTGATTCAAATGATCAGGTCATTATCAGGCTTCTGTGGAGGCTTGATGATGAGCTGATCATTTCAATCAGGTGTGTTGGAGCAGGGAAACACCTAAAACATGCAGGGCAGGGGTCCCTGAGGACCAGGATTGAGAAACACTGACTTACTGTAATGGGCAAGAATGTCAATTTTGTCCAGCATAATACTGTTGTGTATCACACTGGACATTTTAGACTCAGATTTCAACAGTAGGCAAAAGTTTACTGAGAGAAGTCAATACTGAACAATACAATGTACATTTTATGCATACAGTAAATTTTAGGGATCCACAATAAATATCTGGGCTGATAAATTATCAGCGAGTACGGGGCTATCCAACTACATGGGCTTATGTCGGTATTACCTTTATTTTAGCAGATAAATATCGGCTATACTAAGATTTGATTTGACATATTGGCAAAGCATTTCATTTGAATTCTTAGGCAAAATGCTCCGTAAAATCCAAAATATGTTTTTTAAAAATTCAAATTTAAGTTTTTTTGACAAACTTTATGAGAAAAATGACTAGTAAATTAACATTTGAAGAGTCTGAAGTGTTCTTTGTTTTTGTTTTGTAGCAGTGATGTCTCTTAGATTTGGTTAAGTCAAGCTGTGAAATATTAAATCATCCATATTTGCTAACTACATTTGAGCCTTTCTTACCCTCGGGTTTGCATAAAGTACAGGTTATATGAACTTTTTTTAAAAACACAATTAAAAAAATTGAATTGTTCGAGTAGGTCATTTGCCAACTTGGCAGACAAATATTCAATTTCATAGATGTAGCCTATCTGACAGATTTTGATAATTGAATGGATTATTTTGCATATAATGGCTCCAACAATGAAAGGATGTTTAGAAGGAATGAGTTTGACAGTCTCTGAGAAGCAGCTCATCAGTTTTGATGAGCAAGACACGTGCAAGTTGTTATTGTGCTAATTGTGGATAATTGTACATATTCATTTGCACACATGGCAAAATATGTGCAGTTTGGTTGAATGAATGACAAATTCAAATTTGTTTGTGAACAAAAAACTAATTGTTAAGAGATTTGAACTTTATGTTTTGGGGAAAGAAAAAAACAAACATTTTTTCCAATCAAGAATTGAGTCAAAGTGAATGAGAAAAACTGTAATATTTGTGGGTCTGATTAGGTCTGTCTGTCGTCCTCAATTTTGATAAACTGTCCACATCTGTCTGCAGTTGTAAACTTTGTGTTTTATTATTGTACCTGTTTTAATTCACTCTGCCAAACATTTCAGGTTGCAATCAGAGATGTCATGCCTGAAGCCACTGTCACAGCTTTTGAATGTAAGTTTCTGTTTCATATTTGTATTGCTTGAACAGTTACTGCTGAAACAGGAACTCAGCAACCACCCATTCCCTAAACTCTTGATGACTTGTAGTATGACAAGATCTATAATACCTACAGTACCTTTTCAGCTCCTTACAATCTCAAAGTTCACCGTACTGTGAACCTTCTCATTGTGCTATTCTGTGTTTCTCGTCTTATAATAAAGCCTTAATATAATTAACTAACTTTTTTTAACTTAATTTTTATTGCTTTAAAAGATCACATAACACAAAACAAAACAAACAAACAAAAAACGTGAACGATCTGGATTGCCTTGTCTCTACAGTTCCTGTGACATAATCAATATTTCAGTCCTCATCCTTCTGTTTACATATAATTGTCCATTTCTCCCATTCCTCTTGACATTGATCCTCTTGACTTCTGATCTTATGAGTCAACTGTTCCATATCATGTATTTCACTCACAGTTTTCAACCAATCATCTTGTGTGGGTGATTGTTGTTTGCACCATCTCTTTGTGATGACTTTTTTACAAGCTCCTAGCAAGATTTTCAACAAATATCTGTCTTCCTTTAACATAATATCTCCTAACATATTGACAAAATACAGTACTATACATGACCTTGGTATATCACAGCCCAGAATTTTTACTAAAACCAAATTAATATTTTCTAAAAACTGTACAATTCAGGAAACAGCCAAAAGACATAAGAATAGTCTACATTTAGTGTCCTACATTGTCTCCAACATGGTTGAGCTACAGACACAGATTTGCTCCTAATTTTGGGTGTATTTAAAAATCTGATTAAATTCTTCCAACGGTGGCTTTGAATTGTAGATTCCAGTTATGGTTCTAACTATTCCAATTTGTCCACATTCACATTGTACTTTAATCCTCTGCCATAAAAGTCTCCCATTGCAAGTATCGAAAGTGGTCCTGGTTGCTTAATGTATAATTTTGTTTTATCTCCTGGAAACTCATGACATTCCCATCTTTCATTACTATGCATAGTGCTGTTATTCCACTTGTAATCCATTGTTTAAACCTATGGTCAAGAGTGTTTGGGGCAAAATGTCTGTCATAAGCTATCCATCACATTAGCCTGAGCTCTTTCTCTAATCTATATTTTTGTTATAGGTTAAACCATAATTTAAGTGTAAATTGTGCGACAGTACCGGTTTGAGTAAATGTTTTGCTTGGCTTTGAATTTTTCTTCCTTTTACATATTGTTACAATTTCAAATTTGATTCTTGGCCATTGACCATTCCTTATAAACCTTGAAATAAATTTATCCATGAGCTGAATTGTTTTACCGGTATCTTGATGGGAAGTGATTGAAGTAGGTTGAAGAGTTGTGGGGAATACTCATTTTTTATAGTCTCTATTCATGAACTAAGGTGCAATGGAAAGACAGCCTGCCTCTCAGTATCATTCCTAATGTCCTTTTTCACTTTGATATAATTGGCTTTATATAGTTTGTCAATTCCTCTTGTTAAAGTAACCCCAAAGTACTTAATTTTTGTTGCATTCCAGTTCAAATTATATTTTTGTTGTATATTTTTGGATGTAAGATAATTCAATGTTAAAATCTGCCTTTTAGCCAAATTCAACTTATATCGAGAGTAGAAGCCAGAAATCACAAGTTGATTCGTTGATATAGGAAGGTATGTTTCTGGGTCCTCTAAATAACAGGTCACGTCATCTGCAAAAAGCCCAATGATGTGTTCTTCATTCCTAACCATTATTCCTTTTCCTTTAGCCTTACTTATTGTGCCAGGGGTTCTATAAAAAATGCTAACAAGGTTGGAGAAAGACAACAACCCTGCCTGGTAGACCGTTCTAATGTTGTGCTCTCAGTCAGACTGCCATTTATTTTTATCCTTGCAGTTGGTTTTTGATAAAGTGTTTTAATACCTTGAATGCCCTCATTATTCAGTCCAACATTCTCAAGTACCTGATATAGAAATGCCCAATTAACACTATCAAATGCCTTTTCAACATCAAGGCTTACTAAGGCTGCGCTGATATTTTTATGTTTAACATGTTCAATGATGTGTAGGGTAATTAACTAACTTGGTATCAATAGTTGAAATACAAAACTCCCCTTATTACTGTATGCCATACAGTAGCCCATTTATTTGTCATTCCCTTTCTGCCCTTAGTTAAGGCTTTAGGTTTTATGATGTATCAGACTACTGCGTGTGAAGAGGGCAGGAAAAAGCAATTAATCATTTAAGTGCATCTTCCTCATCTGTGCCTGTAAAAATAATATGATGATGCTATTTATTAGGTGTTGTATGTTCTAATAAACAAGATTTATTCTTCCTATTTTGCTCTTTATTGCTGAAAATATGTAACTATATTTTTATGTGCAATTGCAAATCAAGTGTTGCCCAAGGTGTTGGTAGCTGTTTATGTTGTATTATTTTATTAAAAAGCTTTACAAATCCAAATTGTAAGATCTTTTTGTGTTTTGCTTTTTTTTTTTTTTTTTTTTTTTTAGATGAAGATGAAGTGGGGGACAGGATCACTGTAAGAAGTGACGACGAACTCAAAGCCATGTTGTCATATGTGAGTATATAAATGAATAAATTTATTGGTGAATTTTTTCATCAGTCGCAAACCCAATGATGTCTCGTAAGTTGTTGCAGCAGTTTTTGGGTGTTGAATTGCGTTTTTCTGCACTTGGATGTCAAGAATTTCTGTTCTGGAAAAGGCTCATTTCCACAAGAGTCGGGTTTTCAGTCATACACAGTTCATATAATTCCAATGTTTTTTAGAGACCCCAGTATGTATTCAAATACACCATTTTTAGAATATGCAAAAATACCAAGTTTATTCTGCTGCCAAAACTGCATGGTCATTGCCCAAAACTGCACAGGATTATGCAAGGGGGCATATCTGTAGAGTGGAGATTCTTTGGTACCCATAAAAAAACATTTTCATTTACATATCAAGGGACCCTTGACAAAATTTAGCTCAGCTTTGGAGCATTAACTTGCCCCGGTCCTGACAAGATGGTATGACATGGTTGGTACCAATCGGTGCCTTACGTAGCCGAGTTTCATACAAAATCAGTATCTTCTGTCTTTCATTTGCCTGCTGCAGCTTCTGAAAGTCAGTAATGTCAGCCAAGCACATAGGTGTTTAAGAGGTTAGTGGTGTTTAAAATGGCCACCTCCGGGCTGTCAGATCTGTAATACTGTAGAATTTGAACACTTAAACACACTCACTATGATGTGGTGTACGGATTAAAACTTCTTCCTTCTACCTGCACTGAATTATATTTGTCTGCTACTCACCACCCTGTTAAAGAATTTTGAAACCATATAGCCTCATCCAGTTGTATTTAACCTGAAGTAAAAACCTGTTTATTGGTGGTTTTCAGCCACACACATACACACACGTTTCCACTACTCATTCAGCTCCCCCACCTAGTGCAGTACATTTTCATATTCCACCATACTTACTGTTCATGCCACGGACAGTAAGAGTAATGGCGTGTAATGGGTTTCTCTACGAGGTACACTGAAAGCTAAATGAACTGTCAATTTTTATTATTTATTATTCAGTACTTAAAGTTTTGCCTCATTAAAGAGCGGGCCCCCTGGGCTGCAGAATTGTTCAAAATCTACTTTCATCTGTGGATGTCTTTTACCCCCCATCAGCTCACAATGATGCTGCTAGAGCCACAGGCACAATTTACACTCCTTGTTTTTTGTCCATTTTTATCATGCATTCACTTGTGGTTGCCTTTTAATCATTAAGTAGCATAGGGTAGCAGGGTGATTAAGCAAAAAGAGACAGCTGTTGTGCCAATAAGCGTTATGAGACAAGGATGGAAAAAGTATTGACCTCAGCCAGCTTTATTATTCACAAATCCAACTGACTTGTTTAGAGGTTATTTTGTGATTCTTCCTTGCGGTGCTGTGTGTCCTGTTGAATGGGAGTTACTTCAGAGAAAATGGCAGTATTGATGTACCAATAAGGTTTCAGAAATATCTCGTCTGGTGTGTTTTGTTATTAGTACCATTATTTTGAAAGTGTCTGCTAAAATTGCATCTTAATATTAATTTAACAACCTAATATGGAAATAAAATTATGCTGCTACAGTAGATTATGATCAATACTTTTAGGAAATGTATGAATGCATAATTTAATACTACTAATACTGAACTGATAAGTGATCAATCAGATATCAGCAATGGTTGCTGTATACTTACAAACTTTGTGCAGGAGCGCAGCTTGTGATTTCTCCCTCTGCAAATGAGTAAATTAAGTGTCTCAAGTTTTTTTTTCATAACTGTTGTAATTTTCTTAAGTCAGCGTTGTTTTGATATAATCAGGGGACAGTTTACTTACCTGTAACTTGCATCAATTTACCTTCCAGACCTCACTGTGGATTATTTAAAAGGTGCTGCTTCTCAACCTTGTTAATTAGTCTCCCGTATTCCCTATTAACTGCTTTGATGAGGGGAAACCGAAACATTAGCGTAGATTTTGAGCAGATAAAATAGGTTAGAGGTGAAGCAAGTGTGTAAAACTTAGCTAAAATAGAGCCAGAGCAAGCTTTTGTTTTTAACAAGCAACACATTGCTTAGCCTGTTTGCTGACACACGGAACAGATTAGGACATCTACATTAGGAAAAACTAAAACAATCTAATCACTTGTTGGCATCACTTGCAGTAAAGAAGCAACAAAACAAGCAGAGCAGGCAGGGGGCAGTGCAAGCAGGGGCTATTTGAGTGTGAGGGTTGGGTTTTGAGGTAAACCTTAACAAAATCTGAACATGAAATGTATAAGTCATGCTCTCAAATTGAAAGGCCACACTATTCTTTAACAATATGAAGAAAAAAAAAACAGAACAACTAACAACTACGAACTACAACTGGAGACATCAGTGCGCCTTGTAGTTATGTTTTTGTGAAGCATCAGTTAGCCTAATTTTGTTAAATGTTTTATGTTCAATGAACTTGATCTTGATCACATAAATAATGAACAGAACCCATATATATATGTATATATATGTGTGTGTGTGTGTGTATATATATATATATATATATATATATATGTGGGTATATATATATACATTTATTTGGCAGAACAGGCTACAATAATCATAAAGCATTATTTCATTTTGTTATGTATAATAGCTGCTTATTGTCCAACATTTTATTCAGGTGACATGTCATGGGAAAGCACATTAATTTACGACCCTGACCTGCACCTCACACTACCCAGCACACATAGTTAATATCCACACCACTGCACTGCTTCGTCCACAAATTTTATGAAAGCCATTTGTACAATGAATTTTTGGCAAACAAATCCAGGAACCCCATAATGGTTTTCTACTCCTCGTGGGACAGCCAAGTGCACAAAAAGCTGCTGATCACCTGGAAAAAAGCGGGCTCACTAAAATATAATTTACACTAGCCGACTACTTTAAATGTCTTATGCAAGGGTTATGCATTTCAGCAGTCATTTGCATTTGTATTCAGATGATTTTTTTCTTGTTGTGGTTGTTTGCTGTGGTTGCCATTTGGCCTCCGTAGAGACCCCGGTGGATTTTTGCCTCAGTATTGTTAATTCCAGGTGAGCAGACAGCCATTATGTGAAATTAATAGGAATTAAGGGAAACCAGCATGTTAGGTGAAAGGTGGGATAATTCATTAGAGTCCCTCATGGTTGACTCTGTGTGTGAATGTTTACAATCTTAAATTCATAACCAGACTGTTAAATAGGCTTTCACTACAGTGTTTTTTCCTTATTCAAGATCTCTCTTTAACATGGCCCGGTGAAAAACTCATGCTCCTCGTTGCTGAGCAAAATTAATGCTCAAATTCAGCACTTAATTAACATCAGTCTGCAGAGGGCATTTATTGTGAAAAGTATCCCCCATCACTGAGAACATTGATTGCTACATGCTCCTGTGAGACCCACTAGTCTTGCAGGCATCTCTAATCATTGTTCGACACCTTGAAAGACAGACGCCCCTGTTCAAAGTTAAAGACTGGCCTGTGTCAGGTGCTAAAAAAAACATGTGATCTCATCCGTTCCTCGCTCAGCTCCCCCTGGAGGTAGTAGCTCTAATTCCACCATTCTTACTCCCATTTCCCCTCAGTCTGCTAATGATGATGAGACCCACTCTCTCCTCTCCGCTCTCCCACTTGTCCCTTAAGGCTGAGCGATGGTATTTGGGATTGGACACTGTTTAGTTATTGGCCAACAATGGAGAATGTCTTTTAATAACACACCTACTACAGATTAGGTGGTAATTGCAGCCTTAATCAATAAGCTAGCTGAGCGGAAAATTAAAGGTATGTGAAGCCCGACCCCCCCACACATACGCACACACCCTCAACACACACAACACGTTTTTTGGTATTAGGCCCATTGTTCAGATGTGGCCTAGTGAGAACGCTGGAGGGCGAAAGCAGAGGGCTAGGAGCGAGAAGGGACCTGACAGTGATAAATAGGCCTTTTAATAACAGCTGTGCCACATGGGTAGCCATTCTGATCCATTCCCATCCAAGCCGGTCCCATCGTCCTCCCTCCCTTCTTCCCCCACAATGAGAGAGCAAATTTACATATCGCTGTGATGACTTGGTAGTTCATACTGGATTGTAATTGAAACACAATTAACACATGTATGCGTGGACGACATAAAGACAAACATCTTCTAAAGTGTCCAACAGTGTCTCTCTGTTAATTTTTGTTGGTTTGAAGCCTCAGATAGGAGGGAACCTAAACAAAATACACACACACACTCTCACAGTTTAACAGATGGTTTGCTTAACTGAAACATCAATTATTGCATTGCCTTGGCAAGCATCTGAGAGGCTCCAGAGTGTGTGTGCACGTGTTAGTCCTGTAGGATACGAGTGTTTGGTGAGCTGTTGACCTGGAGGAGAGAAGGGTTAATGCTACACTCCTTCAGAACAAGCCCATAGGGCATTGGTCCTCATCGGCAACAGATTTCAGCACAGCATGCTCACATTTTTGGGAACACTGCAGACTAATTCTGACGTCAGTTAAATAAACATTTTTGTGTGTGTTATGTTCTAAGATTTGTCATTGTAGTGCAGAGTTTAATTTAGAATTTATCAAGGATTTTCTTTATCTGTTTTATGTTAGTTTGATTGTGTTTTTTTTAATTCTGTTAACATAAAACAGATTTTAAGGTTTTTTTTTTTATTTATGAAATAGCTTTGATTGTTTTCTTATAAGGATAGTTCGGATCAGGGCTGCAACTAACGATTATTTTCATTATTGATTAATCTGCAGATTATTTTCTCGGTACAATACAACAATCCAAAACCAAAAGACTCTTCATTACTATCAAAAGAAAAACACAAAGTCCTCACATTTAAGAAGGTGGAACCAGCAAATGTTTGAGATTTTTGCTTGTAAAATATCAAAATAGTTGGCAAGTAATTTTCTTTCATCTTATCGATTAATTGACAAATTGTTGCAGCTCTAGTCTGGATTATTTCAACTGGGGTTGTAATAAGTACTTTTTGATAACCTGTTTATTACCTACAGCAGATGGCGGCTGGCATGGCCCCAGTTTTCGAGAAGCAGAGTACCAGTATGGAAGCTAAGCAGTGTACTGCTGGGGGCAGGGTCAGTAGCAAAATGTATTTTAGCTGCCTAGAAAAATAAATATCAGTTTATGTGTACACTATACTTAGAATATTTTCACACCTTTATCTTGCTGTCAAACAGCCTTTTCCAATGTGAAAATAAGTAAAATATGTTTTGCTGCTGACCCTGTCTGCACAGGGTACATTGGTACTCCTGCTCCTTCTCCAAACTGGGGGCATGTCAGCTGCTATCTCCCGTAGGTAATACGCTTACAGTGGATAAGTAACCTACCTCATACAACCTTTTCAACCAAATCCAAACTATCCCTGTTAGTATATTTCAGTTTCAGTCTGTGTAATAATCACTTTAAACCACCATTGCTCTAAACTCTTTGTAACTTTGTTGTCCCCCTTTAGTACTGCAACACAATGCATGAACAACGCATGAATGGGCTGCTGCCGGACCCTCTACAGATTTTTCCACGAGGTACGGAGTGACATGTTACAGTTTATTATGGATCCGTAACGCTGAAAGGCTCAATACATCTTTCTAATTAATGTGTTGACAACCAATCACAACAAGCAAATTTTAAATATATAAAAATATTCACACTTTAGGAAATGTCACAACTTTCAACTGAAATTTGGTTAAACCACTCGTGCTATGTTCACATAATAAGAAAATGGGAGCATGTGGTGGCTGGAAGTCACAGTGCAGCCTCTGGACAACATTAAAATTCATTGGCTCTTTCTGTTATTGTGTTGACAGTCATTTATAAATCTACATTTCTTTTGCTCCAAGGACATTGAGACTGCAAGCTTGTGTTCAGGCTAAGCCTTGGCATTGTGCAGTTTCTTCCTGAACTGGTTTCCACTCAGAGTGCTTTTTGCACATACCTTTTTTTTTATATCTTCATATACTTTTCTCACCACTCAAAGTCATACATAATCGCTAACAGGCCCCAAGGGCAAAGTGACGAAACATTTTATTGTCCCTCTCTTTTACTCTGTATCTGGCTCTCTCTTTCTGCCTCGTCTTTTCTCTAACTCTGCGATTCTGTTTTTTTCCTTCCTACCACCTCCCACCAGCTGTCTCAAGAGCCCAACATCTCAATCACTCTCTTGTCTACAACTAATTTCCGAGTAACCCTCATTTCATTTCATCTTTTTTTTTCTCTTTATAAAGAACTGATTCCTTTTCAGCACATTTGTAAATGGCCCAGTGATGTGTTCTACAATCTAGTCAATTACTGTTTCAGCCGGCAAGACTCCAGGGATCCGGAACATACATGGCCTGAAGGTACCTATCTCAATAATTGTTTCAGCTGCCTTACACAGAGAACGAGGGGAGGGGAGGAGAGGGGAGGGGAGGGAAGTTGAGGCAAATGGATTGGTAACGCTGTGTTCCACTTATTGAAATGTCAATTGAAGTCAAGGCTCTCCTTTTCTTTCACTCATTTTCTTGCTCCCCTCGTCTATGTTTATGTATGGGGACGGCTGGCTGTGGCTGTTCCGGAGCTTCTCTCCATCTCTATCGCCCTATGTTCTTGTTTCTTATGCTGGGATAAGAGCAAAGTGTTATGTTGAAATGATCTTTATCTCCCCTCCAGAGTATTTTGATCCTCTCATTCCATATGATAGGAAGAACATCAGCGTTTAGAGCTAGAGCAAAAACTAAGTCCGTAAGAAGATGTCATTGTTCAGCCATGAAATTGTCATTACAAGCCCCCTCTGCCATTTACAAATGGCCTTCTACAGACCTTCCCATTTTATGTTAGGCATATGTTGCTATTGAAACTCATTGCTAATTACCATGGGTTAAATGACTTGACACCTCCTCCATCTCTCCAGATGATCCATATTATATCCATCTCCATTTCAATAATAAAATAAGCCCCCCTTCCAAATACTGGAAGTGCTTTATTTAATGTATCCTCTGAGGGGCTTTGGTAACAATCACTGATCTGTGTCAGTTTTTTTTTTTAAGGTCAGGGGGTCTGTTTTGACAAGATGATGTTTTCCAAAAAACCTTTAGTCCTCTGGTAATCTTTCCCCTCTTTTCTCCCGTTTTTAATATAAAAGTAATTGGCTGAGGGGAGTCTTGTGCACTGTTTAAATTAGGTCTTCCTGGGCACTAATTAAAGAGAGAATCCCTGTGCTTTAGTGGACCCAACACATTGGCCTTTTGACCTCAATTAAACGTGTTATTTTTAGTATCCCCTTTACAGTGTCTCTTCTTTTGTGTACGATATCTGGGTTGAACATAGAGGTCTTTGGAGTAAACATAGATGGCGATGAATAGATGTAAAGAACCGTATCCCCAGTGAGACATGAATTTTTTTATGCCTTAACTTAAAGGGACAATTATGATTATTTGATGTGGGGCTGAGTCAGTGTGTTAGCTACAATATATGCTGGTTGACACGCCCTCATGTACCAGCACAGAAGCTAAGCGATGTACTGTTTTGGACAGGCTCAGCAACAAAAAGCATTTTAACCACTTAAAACAAGGTCTACCTAAAAAAAAAAAAAATCAGTATCAGTTTAAGTGTATGTAATTTTAGAATATTTTCACGGCTTTACTTTGCCGTCTGACTGCCTTTTCAACAGAAAACCGTCATTATATACACCAAATATCATTCTTCAAACCAGTCCCACTCCATGGGCTCAACCGACTCAATTATTACTTAATTTTACCTCACAGAACATGAGAGTTGGTGATCTACCGCTGCCTCGATCTGTTGGTTTGTTTGTGTTTTTGGGTGACAGGTTTGGTTCTGATTCACTGAGGTAACACAGTAACATCAGGGCTTGACTGCATATTTGGGGATGATAGCAATATTAGGGAGTAAAAAATTTTTGATATTGATATATGTCAGCCAGTACTATCTACACAGACTATAGAATTTCTGCATAAACCCATTTTTTGCAGTGATCCCTCAAAAGATAGGTAGTGGAGGCAAGATATGTTATTTTTTAATAAGAAATGTTATTGTCCAAAATGACATGTGGGCACAGAAACTGTGAACTTTCACTGATATATTTTTAAAAATAATAACTATAAATAAAAGAAATACAAATAGAGCAAAGAATATTAGACCTTAATCAAATATACACAAAGGCCGCCTTTAAAGTTAACAAGAACAATCTGATTATGTTCTTTGATACAGGTGCAAATTGGACAACATATATATTCTGTTCCCACTATAGACCGATACTGCGGGGAAAGATTAATATCAGTCCAATGATATCGGATGACTATACATCGGTGGGGCCCTAAATAACACAAATATACTGTACACTTGATACACTGATATTGATTTTTGGCAATTAGCATCTAATGTAGATAATACAGTAAGTACCATCAAGAACCTCATACAACCCCACATAGAATAATCCAAATGATTAAACTCAGGGGGTTCAAATTATCCTTTTAATTTTCTTCCAAGCCTTTGCCAAAATCTGTGTTGTCTGTCTCCTTCCCTCTCGTTTAAGCCATATTTCTGTACTTATATACAAATATATTTTTGGCTCCACTCTCCTCTCCTTTCCTCCTTTTTTCCTTTTGCTGTCTGTCATCCTCTCCCCTCCTCTATGTGGACACCTCTTTCTTTCTTCTTCGCCTGCCTCCCCTCTCTCCTACGAAAGCCAATTAACCTTCAGGCTGAACTGAGAGCTTGTGTTTTGTTCTTGTTCATTAGGGGGTCTGGCCATATGTCTGTCTGTCTGCCTGTCTTTTGGCCTTGACCACTAAATGTGTGTGCCTGTGTGTGCATGTGTGCGGGTCCTCTCACATTTATGTGTGTGTGTTTGCAGGTTAATACGAGACCTAACCCAGCCAATGACTGCACTCATGCTGTCCCAGACTCCATGGCTAACAACAGGTGAGCTTGCTGGGGCACGAGGAGCATGTTTCACTACCTGGAATAAACTTCAGTTGGATGGTTGATAGATGAGCAAAACAATGTCTGTGATACTTAAGTCAGTGTTACTGTGCTGTGCTCTGTCCTCCAGCTTAAAAAAATCATCTGCTGAGCTGAAGAGGATCCTGACAAATGGGCAGGTGAGCCTGTGATTTGGGTTTAAGTAGAATTTGACCGCTGTTGTCTCACTGTTCCTGCTCTCACACCTAGTTTCCACTGACTGGAGCACATTCTCACAGTTCTCTCTATTGATTTTCTGTGATGCCAGTTGAGGGCATGTTGGACAGAGTGTGTATTCGGTTATCGTCTCTTCATTGTGCCGCACTGGGAGCAGTGAGTCTGTGGGTTCCTGAGTGTGAGCCTGTTACAGTCATGTCTCTCCCTCTTTTATAAATACACACACACACTCTCTCTCTCACATACATACACACGCGCACACAGAGTGGCTAGCGTGTCAGGAAGACAATTAAGCCAGCGGCCTCTCAGGTTCCTGCTGTAACACAGTGAACTAATAGAGTTGTTCTCTCCCTTCTCCTCAATCCTTTCATCCATCTCCTCTCATTCTCTTCACCTCCCTACTCTCATTGTGTTATCTAATCAATTGAGTTGAATGGGGGACAGGCCTACATACATGTAAGCATGTATGTAGGCCTGTCCCCCTGTCACAATAATTTATTTACTTGGACAATATATTGTCCCAGAAATAATTGCGAAAAATGATACTATTTTCATTTTAAGACCATTTTATGTCAATGGGATAATAATAGCATAAATAATGCAAATTTCAAATAGCAATGAACTTTTAATTCAGACAGCACATGAAGAGAGGATGGAAGCAGCACAGCCAGAAATAATAGCAAAACTTGTCTCAGCATACTCGTTTCTTGTTCATTCAGCTAAGGCACTGTGATAAAACGCTTAGCGCTGCATTCAAGTCTTATAATGGTGGGGAAACCCCTGCTGTTTATTGTGACATCATGTTGATTAAAACATTGGTGCCATTCTTATGCAAACAACACACGATCACGGATCTCAATTATTTTATTGAAAGAAAAACATTTTTTGCTGACTTGATAAGTCAATAAAGTAACTATTGCATCAGGCCTACATGTATGTTGTGATGCCTGCCTCTTTCTGTCCATACAAAATTAGTTTTGGCAACCCACATTGATTATCATATCAGCCGCAGTACAAGTGGGCATTAATCCAAACAAAACTGGCGTATTGACAGGACACATCGCCTGCACCCTCGATGAGTGCCACACAGACACACAAACCAGTCATACACATGTTGGATCAAGTGCTCCATGCAGCATGGACAGTGGGAAATAATAAATTACAGAATTATTAACTGGACATTTTAAATTCCAAATGTAACTATTTTTTGTTCCTAAATTTTTAAATATTTTTTATGTTGTAAATCAATTCTGGGATTTTCAGCATTTCTATACATTTCTCATGAATACATTCATTACATGAATAGGACTCTGATATACATTTTTTGATAAAAATGTAATTAAGAATAAAATTTTATTTAATGAAAATAATTTATGAAATAAATTACTTTGATACTTGATAGATAGATGTTGTAAATCGTGCATTTTCAGTGTCGAAATTAAGGTTTTGTATCAAAATAGATCATATGTTAACACATGTAAAATGCTTTTGATTATTTTGGCAGAGATTGGATGTGAAATGTATTTAATGTAGGGCTGCACAATTACTCAAAGTATTATCAAAGGACTGTAGTGCTGCAGAGATGCCCTAACCTACAAATCTTGTTTTTCAGATGTAAGAAAACATGGTAAAACATGGTTTTTGTTTTTTCAGTCAAAATGAGAAGGGTGTTGCAAAAATAATCACTCCTACCAATGATGAATTCAATCATAATATCTGTTGAAATACTCACAATATGATTTTTTATTTTTTTTGTCTTTTTAACCAAATTGTGCAGCTCTAATTTAATGTATGTATTTAAAAGATGGAACAAAAACATTTTGATATACTTGTATACTTTATTTTCACTTATGGTATTAAGAAATTCAAACATAATTGTCACTGTTAGAATAAAGTAATTTTCACTCTAAAACTCAACACTACATGATAATTTGTGAAAATACATTCACGAATGACTATCCAGTGTAGTTCAAATAATTTCAGTTGAAATAAACACCTACATGAGGAGAAGGCTGTTGGTTATGCTTAAAAGTGTCATTTTATAACTGTTTATTTTTGAGATTATCCACACAATATCATCAGACAGGCAGTGCATTACCTCACTCCATGATTAGGGATATAACAGATTTAATCTTCTTCAGTGCTGTGTAGTCACTGATACTTCATATATATTCAATTTAATTTTTGTTTGTATATATAATAGCACCAAATGCCAACAGAAGTTATCTCAAGGCACTTTTAATAAGGGGCAGGTCTAGACCATACTCTTTATAATATCATTCCCAGAGTCTCAGTAGTTCCGTTATGCTCTTAAATCAGAACTACACAATTATTTTACAGGAAAATTTTGACTGGTATTCTGAAAATGGGCAAGAAAATTAAACATTAGCTCAGACCAGCCTTGTTGTCTCAGGCTACATTATATTACCAGCCTCTGACACTTTTTATTTTTTTTATTTTTTTATTTTTATCAAAGTAGAGTGGAACGACAACAGCCAACAAATTGTCGTTAAACTCCACATCAGTCACTCCCCCATTCACCCAAGCACAATGTCCTTTTATAAATTGGACAGCAAATGTTGTATTGATCTCCTCTTCTCCTCTTCCTGCCCCTCTGTGTTTTCTCTCCTTATGTTGCTGAACTTGGAGTGACCTGAATGCTTGTCTTGTTTATAGCCTCTGGTGACAATGTCCCCCCCCCCGCTCACCCTTTCTCTCTCTCTCACCTGTGTAGTTACACTGATCATCCACTGGTTGCATGTCTTCTCTTGTTATAACATCAAAGTACCTTTATTGTGTACCTGTGTCTGTGTTTGTGGCTCTGCAGATAAATGCCCAAGACATCCACTATCAAGAGCAGCTTGGCCATGGAAACGGAGGCACAGTGTACAAGTAAGTGTTTGTTGGCTCTCACACTGAGGCACCAACACGACAAGGCCACAGCATGATAACGGATAGTGACACTGTAGCGATACCTCTGTACAGTGCAAATATTCAGGAAGAATGTTTCAATTAGTCGCCAGTTTGAGACTGATGTGATATGATTGTTGACGTTTTTACTGCTCATGTTTACGGCAAACACATTACTCAATAGGGTTCTGTGAAGGGTACGCTACTGTTCACCACCCTTCCTCTGTTCCTTCATCCGTCCATTTATCTCTCAGTGTTTGGTGTGACATCTATCAGGCTGGTTTGTGTCTCTACCTGCATTTATTTATTCTGGTTTGAAGGTTGCAAACATATATGATATTGATTTGAGGCTGTAAGGTATGACAGCAATTGAGTTAATCTGTCTATAGTACAGCACATTACCTGCCACTATAGAAGAGCTCCATCCTTTCTGGCAAGACAAATGTATTACTGCCCTGCTAACGTTATGACAAGGTTGGCATTTGTGTCGCTCCTTTCTATCCTTCTTTTCCCCACCTTGTGTTTCCTTCTTCCCATCAATCTTTAGCTATTGAGCTGTTTTATTGAGATTGAAGTATTGATCACTGCTCAGGCTAACCTTGACTTGACAGAGTGGTCTGCCTCACACGGTCCCCAGCAAACCCAGTAAATTTCCTACCTTGCAAATCCATAAGAATGTCTTTTTTTTCTATTTTCACCCCTTTCTTTCCAACCACCCTTTACAGTTTTATGACTTTGAGATAGTTTCATTAAGAGCCAATCTCTCATAGGTGTAGGAGAATAAGATTGCTGATAAGTTTGGCCCCAGAAATGGTTACACTGCACTGGTGAAGGCCAATACTGCAAGCCCAACAACTTCTCAGTCAATTTAGCCCTGCAAAAAAATCCATATGCTTTGGTGCTGAAATTTTTTATGGTTGGAAAGAGATGATAAAAAAATACAGATGAAACAGCAGCCTGGTTGTTTATGTTATTTTGGTGTAAATTTTTTTTTTATTGCATGTCTATTTTAATTCAGATATATATATCATTTTTTACTTGAGCTCTAACATACTTTTTGACAGCTTGAAGATGCAGCCCTTAAAGCATATCACAAATCACATTCTGTGGCTCACATTTGTACTTCATGCTAATTCTGAGCACATTTTGATTATGTAATGTGTCCACACTTTAAAAATGACAAAACATACTCAAAGCAGTCAGGGAAAAAAAAAGATTTTGAGTGTTGATGGACACTATAGACCTTTTTCACCGCAGACATTTTTTACTTTGCTGGAAAAGAAAGTTGTGAACAATGGCTCGGTTCCATCAAGCGTCCCAGTGAGCCATGATGGAAAGCCAGCATGCGCAATACCAGGATCTTGGAACTAGCTCACATAAATGAAATGCAGTAGTTTTATTGTCATCAATTACACTTAGGCCAAAATGTCTGTATCTATCTATTGTCTCACAATGCAATTTATTTAATTGAGCAACAACTTAGTAAACAAAATAGAACTACTGCACTTTTGCGAAAGCATTTTGCTGTCACTTTGTAAACTTTTAATCAGCAGTTGAATTCTAAAGTTGCAGTTTGACATCTAGTGGCCCACATATTGCGTCATTTATTGTTACTATAAATAGTTACTATAACTGTAACGATATATTGTTTGATCTTGCAAAGTAACTGCAAAAAAACTGTTGACTATACAGACTAGTATATATTATACACTGTATACACTGAATTGGGACACTGCTATATTGTGTTCTCACAATTTGTTGTGTGTGTTGAGATATATACAGGGCATCTTCAACAGATGCCACAATCACTTCAGCTGACTCTTAATTTTTAGGGACAGTAGTTCAACAGTTTTACCAGATTGTTGAACTCTTCATTGTATCAGCAAGAGTGAGGCCAGCTCACACAACGAGACTTCATATAAGAAGCTATATATTGTTGTTAAATGCTACATGCAGACAGATTCCACTGACCAAAATAATGCTCAGCTGTTTTGTTCCGTTGAGCATGGCATTAGAGATTAAGAAATAAGAAATCTTGTACATTTAGAGCATTTTAAATCTGATCAAATCTGTGAAGAATCAAAATTAATTTCAAGTCAGTCATATCATTATTGAGAATATTTGGATCATTGCTATATTATCAGTGTTGTATTGGCATACAGACCCTCTACTACATATGTATTGAATCGAGTGCCTGATTTGCTCCACTAGCAACAGTGCCTCCTGGACAGAGGACAGAAGTCTGGTTAAAGAGCTACTTTGTTTGCTCCTTCATCCTTCCAGAAATATCCCAGTTGAGGTCAACATTTCATGATGGCTTTTCCCTCTATGCATCAACAAATGCCTCAAGGATGCCTGTAGTTGTTGCCCAGATCTCCACCCTATAACTGGGCTTTTGCTTCCCAGACTACCACTGCTGCATCCTTCCTGGCCCGTCGGTACCTCTCTGCTGAGTCAGCAGTCGCTCAGTAAACATCAACCATGTTTTGGGCTCCGTCTTCCTCTTATTTTAAAGGACATCTACTCTGACTCCAACATGACAATGGAGATTCTGTCTTGATGATGAAAGCTAAAATTATACTGCATGATGCCCTCAAACAGGCATTGCCAGAAAACCTAATATCACCCAACAGTAGGTTCAGTCAAAAAACAGAACAGCTGTTCTATCAACTCAAGTTTCTCATGCATTTGATTGCAAATACAGCAATACAATTACTGTAATTATAGACCTCTGACTTGAGCTTTTTCATTGACATGAACATAAACATACAACCCTTGAGCAGGACAAAAGTCCTCAGATTGCACTGTTCAGATCCACCCTGGCTACCCAAGCTACCCAAATCAGACACAACAGCACTTAAAGCAGGACACTGTTTGGCTACCTGTGTCTGTGGAACAGGCTCGACTAATTGTTAAGGTACTTAAAGTACAACTTCAATAATCACCTTTTGCCATGAAAAAATAAATGAATAAAATCTGTTCTGTTATTGCATTAAACAGAAAAGGCATAATATAATATGCTAGTGTTCTAGGCCTGCCTCTTTATAACTAGTCATTAGAGCTAGAGGAAACTCAAAATTGTGAATTTATAACAAAACTGGTGTTAATTGTGTTGGTGGCCTTGACATCAGCTCCTAGAAATTTTCATCAGTAACTGTTAATTGCTTCCCCATTTCTTTAATTTTAATTATTTTGTCACAGTCAGAAAAAAGCTTCCAATTATTTAATATCGCTCTTCCCTTGGCCTCACCTTGTGTTCAGTCTGGCTGGATTTTTCACTTTAACAGTTCCAGTCAACTTATTACAACTTAGAGATAAAGTAATCTTTTCTTCTTTGTAAATATCTCTTTAAAAGTATTTTGTGCTAAAAGTATATTTTAAGATAAACAGTGATGCATTAAGCACATCAGAATTATCCAGTCCGGCCTCACGTAAGCTTTATCATGGTGGGATTTTCTTAAGGGTCTGGACAGGAAGCTGGGATTATCCAATTAGGTGCATAAAGAGATGAAAATGTGAAGAGTCCAGGTTGGAAGAATCACCTTAATCTACTGTCCAGCTCAATCAACCACAACCTGTGTGTTTAGTTTCTGTACAGAGACAAAAGAAAAGGGCATTACATTAGCATGGATTAGTCTAATTGTCCCCAACATATTTAAATGTCTTCATTAATTACAATGTTTATTCGTCAGCAGTATTTACAGTGGAACTCCTTTAAACAAAACAAGTTGTTCTGCGTGGTAAAAAACAAACTACTGTTTTCCTCCTCCGACTACCAGGCCGCCTCACACAGGTACGCCTGTGGTGCACCTTTTAGTTTTGTTGGAAAAGAAAGGTATTTTCTCCATTAATGCATGTTTTCATTCTTTTGTTCCAGTTTTTATTTGGGTTAGGTGCATGCAGTCAGCTGCTGACGCATGCTTAAAAGTAAACTGCGGTTTATTGTAACTTGGGTTGTATGTTTGCAGCTCCGGTCATTGGTTCTTTTACATTGACTCAACAAAATAATTAGTGAGATCTTGGATCAAAGCAGCAGTCGGATGATCAAACAGTATGGAAGCTGCAGCTGACTAATTACTTTTGCCATGTGTCACATAGAGTTGCATCAGCTGCAAACTGAAGAAGTGGTCACAATAAAATGGCCAGAAGGTTACTGTCGCCTCAGCATATCACAGTCATGCATCACAGTCCTCCAGTGTGCGCTGTACTCATTATTTGTCGTTGGCCAGCTTTTAGAATCAATGCCAAATATCAACAGCTGATAAAATATTCCAGTGACAGGTGCCCCTGTGGCTCAGTTGGTAGAGCATCTGCCACATGTACTGATGCTATCAGTCCTCTGCAGTGACCGCCGGTTTGACACCCACCTGTGGGCCGTTTGCTGCGTGTCATCCCCTCTCCCTCTACCCCCTTTCCTATCATATCTTCAGCTGTCACTATCACATAAAGGTAAAATGCCCCCAAAATCAGTTGTTATTTCAGCAGGCAAATATTTATGTAATAAAGATTTTTCCTAGAGATGGAAAAATATCAGCCAGATGCATGTTTTCAGTATCATAACTACACATGCACTTGTTTTGGTGTAAAGCCCGCTGAAAAGTACTGTAATTTTATCGGTATTGGTTAGCTGTACCAAACAGTTTTTGCTGTATCAAGCAGGAGATGAGCAATATTTTAAAATTTTGTATAGAAATGCAAAATAACAGGTTTTCGTTGATATGCTGGTATTTTCCGACTCATTTTGGCTGATTGCCAATACAGATATATGCACGTGTCGTGTTCCACCTAATTGAAGAGAACATCAAGTCTCTCCTGTATTGGAATTAACATATTATTATGCCTGCTCTTATTGTGATGGCCCATGGGCAGATGCAGACATAAAATACAATGCTTTCCAAAATGTATACATTTACTGGGCATAATAAGAAAACTACTGTGGACAGGTTCTTTTCATTGGTGCCTGTTTCCCTCAGCTCTTCACAAATTCATGGATCATATGTAATGATCAGGATGACAGCTCTTAAGATGGTAAGTTAAATCTGTAGTGTTAAAAGAATGTGATTGGTTCCCCCTATTATGACTGATGCTGAGCAATAATTGTAAATAGCAACTTTGCTGTCCGTTTCAGACACCTCAAAAAACAAACCACAGGCATACTTGCATCATGTACACACAGGGTTCAACATTATGTTTTTTTTTACTTGCCCCTGTACAATTGTTTTATTTATAAGAGATCAAATCAAATATAACAACAACAAATAAAAAAAGTTAATTTCATGTTTAATGCGAGGCTGCAATGTCTATAAAATGTCAGAAAATAGTGAAAAATGTCCATCCCAGTTTTTCAGAGTCCCAGATGATTTCTGTAAATGTATCATTTTGCCAGTCTAAAACCAAAGATGTTCAGTTTAACAGGATATTAAATGAAGAAAAGCAAAAATCTTAATATTTGAGATATTTAAAACAGCATTTTTCATGAAAAAATACTTTCATCAATTAATTGATCATCAAAATAGTTGAATAGTTAAAGTGAGTTGCCAGATTTACTTGCCCAGCATGGCATTTTACTTGCCCTGGGCAAGCAAGCAATCCTTAATGTTAAACCCTGGCACTTGATTAAAGCATCATCCTAACAGCCTGTCATATTGGCGGAAATGTTCATTTCAGACCAGTCCCGATATTTCATGCACCGAGGGTCTGGACAGGCCTCTTGCTTTCTTAGAAACCAATTCTCTGTCCTCTTCAGCCTCTACCCTTTGGTCCAGCTTATATTAGGCTTATCACGTGTGAAAAGCACTACCACTCCCCACCTTTTAACCTCTTAGCCCATTTATGACCCAGAGCCATTTAGACTCAATTGGATGTTACCAGCACCTCAGCTCTCCATAGCCACAAGCTGACCCAGCCATCCATCAATGTCAGCCTTTGGTTTTTATTACACACTCTCTCAGAGGTCCATCTTGTCCACCAATCTAACTGACTCTATGGCTTATAAATACAATAACAAGGACACACAGGCTATTTTCATGACTCATGGATCCAGCAGTGCAATTAAAACAAGCACATTTGCCTGGCTGTGACTGTGGTGACATCTACTTAGACACCCACAGCTGTTCCTTTAGTCTCACAGACCATTTTCTCCATTGATTTTGTTTTTTTTCACCTCATTGATTAGACTGTACATTGAAGGCCCAAATCACTTCGGTTAATTGGTGGTAACATAGTATCGAGTATCCAGACATTTTCAGATTGTGCCAGGAGCCAGTTGAATGGGATTGCAATTTAAACCTGGTGTCACAGTGCCTCTCAAGTGCATTTTAAGTGAACTCTTGATTGGTTTTGACGTACCTGCTTGTACTCGCTTTTGATTTTATTTTGGTAAATAAACTGTCTCTCCTGAGCAGAGAAAATCAAATGTGTTTTTTGTGCACTGATGGTTCCTGAGATGAAGATCGTGGTGGCTGTTTGATACTTCACCTTGGTAAACATTGTGTAGTTCTTTGGAATAGATAAATCAGATTTGTTTTGGAAATTAGTTGCTCTGTATATGCCTAACTATAAAGCTGATGAAGCACTTCTTGAATTCAGCTTAATGCAACCTCTCTGCAATAAATCCTACTAGGGCTGAGATGATGCTGTTTGCCCATTGCGATGTTTGACAGTCATCAACCACTGAACCCCCTACCATCGTGATTTAAAAGCCTTCTGTATTTTAGGTAGTATGTCCATTTAGAGTCGCCATGGAATTGTTGCCTAAGTTCACTTTTTGGAGCGGTAGAAAAAATAAAATGAAGCTGTTGCTGCTGTTTTTTTTGTGCGGTCTCAATGTCGTGCTTAGAATTTTCTTTTTAAACACAGCTAAGTTACTAACGTGGTGCTGAGCTCAAGATCCTTGTACCCCTAATTTACACCAGGCGCGGCTGTGCCGCGGCACTCGGAGTGATACGCAGCCATTCTAGTCCATGCTCGTGTTTACACCAGATGCACCGTGGCGCATGTTAGCTGCGTCCCAGAAGCGGCTGGGCGCTCCGCAGAGAATACGCAGCAAGTCTATTTTTGACGGATGGCAGGTCAAGCTGCGCAGAGGAGATCGAACCAGACAGGAAGTCCCGACACGAAAAGCATAGTGAATCCGGTCAATTTTCAAAATAAAACATATCGCGTCGACGATGGATCGTATTTCACTTCATTCATTCAACATTACATCATACATGGCGACAACAGGTATGTTTTATAATATTGAGATGATTATAGAGATGTATTTTTTAATTAAACAAAGCTCCAAAACTTTGATCCATGACTTTGAAGACTACAGCACAATAAGGAAGGAAATAACATTAAACACAATTAAAACATACCCAAAAAGAAACCACATAACTACATAGACTTCTTACCCATGGTAGAAGCACAAAAATCAAGGAAAAATGACCAAAAACGACAAAGTAAACAAGTCAACAACTGCTCTGCTTCTGAGACGCTGCTGGCGTGAATTGAAGTCGCGAGCATGATGGAACAAATCCGCGGCGCAGCCGTGACACAGCGCACCCGCGCCTGGTGTAAATTACGGGTTCGACCCGGCAATGAATCATTGTACACCGCAGTGTTCCACTGTGTACATCATCAAATGCCAATTTGGTAGACATTGCCCAACCCTAAATCCTACCTTCTTGAAGGTTATAAGGCTCATTTGATTCCCTTATCGATGACTAACCAGTGACTGACATATTTGTCTGCTCTAATGCCATTGTCAGAGTTCACAGAGGCAGAGAGTTCACAGAGAATGGCATTTGATATTTATATAGAGACAAAAATCATACTTTTTACTGCAGCCATTTTTTCCTGTATCGGTACCCCTCAAAGAGCAATATATTTGTCATTACAAGGACACAAATATTTGGTAAAACCTCAGAAATTATGTCTCCGTTTTGTCACTTGTGCTGAATATCTGAACTATAAACTTGAGTGTTAATGAAAACATTTGCATGTGTTTTGTTTGAGTAGTTTGGTTCTTTGAGTTTTTCTCTAGACAATTGAAAGTGTCATCTGAAACCTGATTGAAAAAAAAAAATACATTCACTTACAAAACTCTGAAAAACAATCGGTTAGTTTTTTGCAGCCTCAAGCTAAATGATTATGAAATGATTGTGGTATGATTGTTTGATTATTTGGTATCCACTGGAGGTTAGAGTGGCACAGTGATGTTCCAATTAATCTTAAATGGGACATAGTGTAAACTGTGAAACCTACAATACCGACATAACTAGAATCGCACTCTGAGAGTGTAGACCTCTGCTAAAGTCAATTACCCTATCTTGTAATGTTAGCAATAGTGAAAAATAATTTGTGTACTTGATTTGGATGTGCTCTTTTATGGGTTCTTTCTTGGTCCATGCTACACCTTCCAGTAGGTTTCATGAAAATCAGGCCCTGTAGTTTTTTCTTAATTCTGCTGACAAACAGACAGGCATCACTGAAAACAAAATCTCCGTGGCGGAAGTAAAATAAACAAAAAATTATACAAGGAATAAACTTCTGCTGTAACACTTACTGCCTGTAGGTGTTGCAAGATGTGCAATTTTAGCAGCTCCTATGGTCCTTGCCTAGAAATGGCAATCTACTGCAGGTCTGAACTGTTTCAGCTGTTACTTTCCTAACCTGGAGGTGGCGCAATATGGCATGTGTAGAACTGGTCTGACAGTGAGTGAATGCTAGAGTCGAAACAATTAATCGATTTTGTTAATTAACAGGCAACTATTTTGATTATCGATTGATCGGTCTGAATAATTTAAGGAAGGAAAAAAAAAAAAGTCACTCCAGCTTCTTAAATGTGAATGTTTTCTGGGTGTTGTATTTTTGGGTTGTGGGCAAAACAAGATTTGAGGATATCTTGGGCTTAAGCAAACAGTGACTCACATTTTCACTATTTTTTGACATTTTATGGACCAAACAACTAATCGATGAATTGAGAAAATAATTGACAAGGAAAATAATATTTTTTATTAATGAAAGTAAACATACTGCTACATAGCTACTAGCCCATACACCATCTCATTAAAGACAGACATCTGAGAGCAGTGTAGATGTAGGGCAGTTTTACAGCAAATGGCAAACCAACAACTCTTGTGCTGTTGTAATTTCTCTCTCAGCCACAAGAGGCCAGTTCTCAAAAGTGTTGTCAAAGTCCATCTGTGAAACTGAGAAATATTTACTTTCCCTTTTAGCATGCTAAGATATAAACAAGCCTTTCAACTTTGATGTTTGAGCTTCTCAGCCCTGCTGCTTCTAATATGCTGGATATTTAGTAAGCTTTTGAGTGTACAGTGTGTCTGTGTTTGAGTGTCTGTGTTTTGGTTTCTGTCTGTGTGTCAGTTACGAGACTCATTACAGACGTATCAGGTGAGACAGTCAGGGAGGGAGAAGGCAGGTCCGTCATCCATGTGGCGGTGTAAAAGTACCACGTTAGCCCTGATCCAGGAGGCCGGTCTCTCTAACCCGCAGCCCCGACTTCAGAGACATAGAGAGAGGCCCTATGAATACTGCATGATGGAGCTTTTATTACAGAGCGAGCTAGAGTGTAAATAAGATCCAGGCAATGGGGCACATTTACTGGGGTCAGATCAGGGGGAAGTGGCGGGGGGTGGCTATGTAACCTTGTCCCCATGTCTCCCGCTGTCACAAGCCTGTCACTGTAACTCATACAGGGATGCTCGGCCCTGAGGTGGTCAAGGACAGTCTGAGAATAAAGCTTTAAACAAGCAGTAGTCACATCATATTTCCAGCTTAAAAACATGCTCTTAAAGCACTGTTGTTGTTTTTTTTTAATTTGGGATTTCTTAAATGCACAATTTGTAACTTCTGCCTCTAGAGGTCCCTCTCCTGTAGTTTGGTGATATCTGAAGTAGCGTGGGGTGTCATGGGAGTTATTTTTATTGTTAAATAATCACCATTACAGATGAAAATCTATCTGACATGACATGGTCATGTTTGCCAACTTCCTTCCTTATTCTCTAAAGTATCCCTATTTCTGATGTGTTTTCATAGAAGTTAGAGCAACTAGCGGCTAGCAAGGAAACACTCTTACCTTGAATATATTACAGGTTGCACTGCCTTTGACTATTATTGGAAATATTTGGGATAATGTAAGTACACAACTCAACATATCTATAGCATAGGTCCAGCAGTTTTAGAAATTTTAATGGAGAAATATTGTATATCATAGCTTTAACTCTCGTATATCTAACTTAGACATACAGTTTATCATTTAAATATTAGTGTACACAATTTAATTGCTATTTATGAACAAACATAGTAATATGATTGATTAATTGATTTTGATTTTTGTTGTTGTCTCATGCATAAATAATGTACCCACCCTAAACAGGCATGCAAGATGCCATTATTTAGGAAAACAAACCAGGAACAGGAGAAGCACCAATAAGCTATCTTGACATTTTTTCCAAGCTTTAGAAAGAAAGGTGTCCAGTTTATAAGCATTAAAATATTGGACCCATTCTGCTTAGATTTATTGGGGTATTGCCCTGCAATTTAAGGAAAGCAAATAATATACCACCCTGTGAAAAAAGCACTGTATATGGATGAATTTAATGACTTTTGTTGATTTAACTCTGACCAAAAGTAATCACATACATCAGAAAAAGAAGGAAAAAACAAAAAGAGCATTGGCTTTAAAAAACAGATGTGAGACTTTGCTTGTACATATTCGTACATAGGTACGTGCATTTCTCATGTGTTAAAGTCGTAGTTAGGTGAATTCAGCTATGGGCTGGATACGTCTTTCAGCATGACTTCTCATTGGGAACTACAAGTTGTTAAGCATGGTGAAGACCTGCTGTAATCTCTTTTCAGACTGCCTTACACACATTCAACCTGCCCAGTCAGTATTTAACATGTCTACCCCTGCGATCTTGCTTCAATTAACATCTTCATCTTAATTAAGAGGCAGCAGTCATGCTTAACTGATATTGATTGTAGCTTAAAGGAAGACCGAGACATCAAAATGGAAACAAGGCCATCAGCCTTATGTGCAAAGAGCTCTTTTCCAGAAAAGATGGCGCTTAAGATCAAAATCACCAGCACTCTTTGGGCAAAAAGAAAATACACTGTCCATTTAAGTCAGATGAAGTCTTACGGTTTGTTTTCATACCTGCGAACTTTATTTGAATCTTTTGCCATCCCATATTTTGTATCTTTTATCTGTAAACTTTTAGGCACAGCTTGCTATGTGGCTTAAAACAATCGAACATGTTAAAGAAGCAGACATCATTTATATTTCCACAACCTACTGAACCTACTACAAATGAAAGGAAATGAGTAGTTATTAACTGAGACCTTGCCATAAACCATGAAATTAATGAATAGTTGAATATAATTGATTAGTGTGGATTCTCTCTGGATACCTTGGATATTTCTTTAATTTAATCTCCAAAGGGTCTTTAGTTTTGCTTTTTGACTTCAGCTGTGATAAGACTGTTGTCAAAGATGTAAGAACTAAAATGCAAACTGCACTTTATGTACAGTACAGTACAGTATGGCAGAGCTACAGTCAACACTGGTGTCTGTTTGCCCTGACTGTGGGTAAATACTTGACATGGCACTAATAGGTGTCATTAATTAAAGGCCTGGGCCAGTTTTGAGGTGTCTGGCCGAAGAGCAACGTGATACTCCAATCTAAGACACATTAATCACACCTTGCACCATACACACTCTCTCTGGGAGACCCGCTGACAGGTGAGTAGCCAGGTATCACGTTCACTAAGCCTGCTTGCAAGCTAACCAGACTGTGTGACGTCCACTGTCCCCACCTCAACTCCATCCCTGACAGCTGTTGGACAGTATTCGTCCTTGAGGATTGTATGTTGAGAGGTCCTGAGGTATTGTCACTGGTGCCGTAAACTAACCTTCAAGGGCTGTAACTAAAGCCGATGTTTGGCATTAAGGAGTTTGATAATTAAATCATTACGGGGACGGTCTGTGACTGCTGCTTCACTTGCAACTCAAAACTCTGTCTGGAACAACGTGTGATAGGGCTGACTGGATCTGGTTTTGGGTTGTGACCTCTGACCTTTAACAGAAATGACAGAGGTATTTTGTCATGCTGACTCGACTATTGATCAGAAACACAAAAACCCTGTGGAGTTTGGTATTTCATTGTCATTTGTGTCCTCTCATTACCCATTAGTTGAACTTACTCACCATGTTAAGTACACTATAAGTACATTAACACTGTGATCACTCTGATCATTATTGATTTATTAACCATATCACTACAGTAACATAACATTTCTTCAGGATGTATAATGGATGTATCAGGGCCATAGCTTAAAGGTGAAAATATATTCCATGATCACAGCTCATCACTTAAAAGAAAGCTAAAAAATGGATTTTATAGATTTATAAATGGATCTAATATACTAACAGACTAAAGAAAAAACTAATCTGTTATACTTTTGTGAAGAGGTGTGCATAAGACTGTCCTTGCACTGCAATAACCATGTCATGAATTCAGAGTTGACATTGTTTGAGATGTCTTTCTTGTGACAACTTGACATTAAATAAGATATAATCTTTCATAAACATGCCATGGCAGGCTTAATTATCATAATTACAGAAACTATTTAGCTTTATCTATTAACGTTACATTGGCTGTCATGAGAGCATTATAAATGTCATGAATATTTTGTTCATTGATTCCAACTACAGTGATGCATTTTAGATGTCATTAGAATTTACTGCACTGTAGTGTTACCATTTGGACTTGACATAAAGATGTCAAGTTTTATTACACTGTCAAATGCTTTTATAATAGTGTCATTGTTGCTAGTGTTGTTTTGGTTAATGTCAAGTTGTCATAACAAAGTCAAACAATGTCAGCTTTGCAGGAAAAATCAAAACAACCATATATGACAATATGATTTAATATTAGCAAATAAACCTAAATCGTTTGTATGGGTTTGATAATTAGCCTTGCAAGGACAGGTGTATGACAGGTTATGATGTCTTGATAAATGCCAAGTTGTCGTAAGAAGCACATCTCAAGCAATGTCAACTTTGAAAATTACATGATTGACTGAATGACACTATATGATAGCAGTCAAAAACATTCGCAAAGACTGCTGATTGTTCATGATGGGTGTCATGACATGGCTATGGCGGTGTTATGTCAGTCTTATGCACACCCCATCAATCAAAGTACTACCAGCTACTGTAAATTTAAAAATCAAAACACAAAAGCTCTGTTACTGTTTAAATAAACTCAAATGACTGCTCTCATCATTTTTGTTTCGTATTATCTTCTGCTTTGTCCCTGCAGAGCGTACCATCTTCTTGGCAAGCGGGTTTTAGCTGTCAAGGTGAGAACTCCTCCCATCCTGGTGATAATACACTTGACACTCAGTCTGTTGTGTCCTATCAGAACATCAACAGAACTTGTTAATTTTGCGTTTATTTAAGGCTGGACCTTTTTTTCCCCACGTTTGATTACAGGTTATTCCTCTGGATATCACGGTGGAATTACAGAAGCAGATCATGTCAGAATTAGAAATCCTCTACAAGGTTAGTTTAGACTGTTTTAATCTGTTCCTCTTCACCACAGTTTCTCTTTTTTTCTCTACTGATAGTTCCTGTCCAACCAGATCTACACTGTGAATAAACCATGAGTCCTTAACTAATGAAGTGTTATTTATCGCCTCTGGTCTTACAATGTAAGCCGGGGATCAGCGGTACATAGACACACACGCAACATACACATGGACTAGGCATGTGGTTTACTGACGACTGTCTCTTTGTGCTCAGCGAGAAATTTTTCTTTCACTGTCCCGTAACTGTCACGAATTCCACTTTGAACTGTCACAAACTTACAACCACGTCCCAAATTAAAGTTCTTTTTTTCATTTTTGAGACACTTTGACTCTCTCTTGTCCACCATGGAAGTTGTGCAAGTTGTTCCTGCACTTAAAAAATTGAAATCACCCTCCGTTGTTTTGCCACGGTCAGTTTTCATTATCCTTTTTGTCTTTGGTTGAGTTCTTTTTTATTTCTAACTTCTTGATAAATAAATGTCACTACAAACTACAGCCCAAATGCAAACCTCTTTTTTGAGATACGGTAAGGAAATTCATTTTAACATATCTTACTTTTAACACCATGACAGTGTGAAATCACGTATATGATGTAGCATGTTTCTGCTGTTGCCACGTCACATTTTTTTTTATTGAACACCAAATAATTAAAATGATGTAGGCCTATATTTTTCATGATGCATAAATGTAATAATTTCATTTGTAAATTCTGGGACAATATGTAACTTTGTGTCCTAGGTGCTATTTTTTGTTTCCCCTGGAACAGCAGGACATCCTTAATTTTCGAGCTCTGGCTAGCCCTCTTCCCATGAGGTGTATGTGGGATTAAATCATAAATAAAAATCCTCTCTCCCCAAACAAAAACAGTTGATGGATTTCAAATTGATGCTGCTGAGTCAGGCTTTTGAGCACTAACTACCATCACTTAAGCAGGAATGATTGCAAGAAACTTTTTTTTGCTAACTTCTTTTCGCTCACCTTCATAATGAGGATAACATATTGACAAATTCCTTCTGTATCATAGATAAATATTGTGGCATACTCTTTAATGATCACTTTGTCTCTCCTTATGATTACAGTGTGATTCACCCTACATCATCACTTTCTTCAGTGCCTTTTTTGTAGAGAACAGGATATCAATATGCACAGAATTTATGGACGGTGAGTTTCTCTGTGGCTGAAGCCAGTAGATCACATGTTTCTCTTTCTTTGCGAGCCACAGCTGTGTTGAGGAGACTTTGGGGAACTGTCCTCCGTCTCTCTACCATGCATCCATTTACACTTCTGCAGATCAAGAGAACGTCTTATCGCTGTGAGCTGCTTAGCATGCCCGTGTGCTAAAAGCTACAAGGGTGCGATAAATCTTGACTTAAGTGCATTTGTAGGTGCGTTTGTATGTGTATGTCTAGATTGGCGTGAGAAGGGAGACCGTCTATGTTTTTAGGTGTGTCTGTTTGTCCAAGTGTGTGTTAATGCAGTGATTCCCCTGTTTCACACTTTGGCCAGCTTGTCAGCAAAGTCTGTCTAACCTTTCAGCACTCTTTACTTCATGAAACTTTTCTTTGATCAGTCATTTCCAGTTGTACTTGATTATTGCAAACAAGACTATAGGGGGTTATGAAAATTGGACCACATGCAGATACATCAGTTAATTCTTATTTTTGTTTTATTGATGAGACAAACAAAAAAAGGATACTATTAATGTGACAGCAGAGGAAACAGTGAATATAGTCATTGTAATTGTGTTGACTCACTTGTAACTAACTAAACATCCCCTTCAGGCATGTATGTAGACGATAGACAATAATGTGTCTACAAATGTTTTTCAACAAGAGTAGATTTTTGCATCAAAATCCATAAGTCATCTGCCTCATCAAATATTCCAGAATCTTTGAATATGCAAATTTTGTCCAGTCATGTTTTAAACAATATAAAATTCTCTGCAAGAAGTTTTCTCTAGCAAGATAAATTAAAATAACTTACGTATAGCTCTACACCTTAATTTCATTTAGTATTCAAGGATTTCATGAATAGGCCCTGCTCTCTCCATAACCCTCACACTCCTAAACTCCCTGCACCTGGCTTCTTCTCTGTTTTGCTAGCTAATCACGATAACTAGTTACATCCAGCTTCTGCTGTGAGCTGGGCATTGCCTTTAATGATATTTATAGCACCACCTCCTCGATAAATGCAATCGGTTCCTTAGGTTTATGGCGGTGTATACCCAGACGATGCGACTCTGCAGCCGCCACATTAATGTGTGTGCATTTCGCAACACATCATGTACTGAATGTCTGCTCCACCTTAAGGCTCAGAGTACTGTATTATCGAGGTATTAATTTTTTTTAGGCAGAAAATGTTATTTAAGCACTATCAACATTATAATGAACACAATATTGACTGAACAAGCCACACGTAGCTTGATCTTCGCTAGACTGCCAGGATGATTGATACAAGTTAATTACTTGTGATCTGCCGATGTCTGACTGAACAGCCTCATAGAAATGATATTTTACCATTCTTCATATTTTATTCTGACGAAATTCGTTAAGGTAAGTAATTCAGTGCTTTTAAAGTCATGATATTAAGCTGACACGGATCCCTTATTTTGTTTGCGGTCAGACGCTGGTGCTGCGTCTCTGGCACGGTGCGTGTCGTGGTGTTAGTTAGATACAGTCGGCTTAATAAAGTCAGTGATCACAAGTTAGAATTATATATTTATTTAATTTTTTTTTTATTTATTTTTTTTTTATTCACCGATTTTTGGATTGGATTCTTCTGGAGATTTTAGCGTCTTTTTTCTGTGACAGACGCATTTCACTACTGCCAACTGTTGGAGTTAAATCCGTCCGTATGCTGCCATCTGACAGTATTTAACCCAGAAGTAATTTGGAAAAGTATGAATCTAGTGCATTAAGGGTCAGAAGTGTTTGAATTCATGGTGCTTTGTTATTGTTAATCAATTAATTATAGCCACAGTAAGCTTGGCCGTCATATGCAGGCAGACACACACACACACACACACACACACACACACACACACACACACACACACACACACACAACACACACACACACGCTCTCTCTCCCTCTCCCTCTGTCTCCCTATCTCTCTGTCTCTCTGCCTATCTGTCTGTCTGTCTCTGTCTGTCTCTCTGCCTGTCTGTCTCTCCCTCCCTCTCTTAACTGCGCATTTGCCACAACCTCTGGTAATATCGCCAAGGGAAAAAAAACGATCGTTGTTCATCCCTTCAATCACCAATATACGATCGGATCGCCAATCGGCACAACCCTAATACAGCATCATGCACCCTGACGCTCAAACATTCAACCGTAGAAACAAGAAGAAAACCATATTTTTTTAATGGAGGAGGATTTTACATAGTTATTTTTGTGTGAATTTCAAGTCTAAGGGGATCAACAGTTCTTTCATGGCAAGGGTGCCAGTTTGAGCTTCAAAGCATTTTGTTTGAATAAGTGTGAAATGTTACAACCTGCAAGGCCAACAAGAATTTGGTGTGTTTGTGCCAAAAAGACCATTATGCAATTATTTAAGAAACTGTACAAAATCCATCTTATTATATCAATGCCTGAATGAATAATTTGTCTTTTGCAGGCGGTTCTCTGGATGTCTACAAAAGAATTCCAGAGCACGTGCTGGGGAGGATCGCAGTGGCAGTAAGTTTACATGAAATACTCATAATCTCCCCATTAGTTGTTTGATTACTAAGTGAAAAGCCTTTCAATTGAGAGGTGCACTCTGGAGTTTTCAAAACATTTATTTAAAGCTACTATAAGGAACCTATAATATTTTGTTGATTCTTGAGGCCCCTGTGGACAAAAGTGGTTGTGTCACCACCACTATAAACACAAAATATAACATCAAAAATAAAATGATTTGAATAAAAACCTCCCTTTTTCCTTTTAACTGGATAACGTAGCCAATTTTCTCATTGATGGTCTTGTTTACATATGTAGGTCATATAGAGGCATCAGTATTAAATTAAGACTTTTCATAACCAGTTTAAGACTCCCTGTGGTAGGTTTAAGTGTGTAATCTATTAGAGTGCCTTGGAGTGTGATCGTCCATGTGTGCCAGACAGTCACACTTTTCAGTCTGACCTGTTATTTGTTTGCTGGATACAGGACAGGTCTGACGGGAAAAATTCATTTTATTAAAAAGATAAAAGAAAAGAGAACCACAGGTGTGAATTTTTCAATTAGCTTCTATTTGGTGAAGTGACGGACAAAGTCAGTGTTGTTTTCCCCTTTTGTCCCTCCCTTTCTACTCTCAGTTAAAACTAGCATTTTGATAGAAATGGCCTTGATGTTGATAAATACATCTCTTTTCCACCCTCATTATCCTCCTCCTGTCTCCACCTCGTCTTTTCTGTCTCCCCCCTTTAACTTTGTCCGTAATCAAACAATGACAGCTATTTAGTCAGTGTTAATTCCAATTCACAGCTTTCCCTCCTTTCCACTGTCACAGTTGTTAATTATCACAGAAGGAAAAGCACCCAAGAGGGTGTGAGTGAAGCTGCACACTGCCTATGTTGCACTCACACCACAACCTTTTGAGGCAGCAGGACTTCAGAGAGCTTTTGTGCTTCCTTAATTTGTCTCAGAGGTTGTCGTGCATCAGGGGGAGGATGGCAGAAAGCTAGAGGCTAGCTCATCCCATACATCCCATAAATGGAAAAAATACCCACCTTGGGAGATGAGTTATACTTAAACAAAAGTCTAATGATTATATGAATGTTGTATGACACTAGCCAGGCAGGTTGTGGGGCTGCGCAAAGATGAAAAACAAGTGCCCCTCCACTCCTATCTATTTAACAGAAAATATTGCTCCTTCCAGTGTGTTTTTAACCCTGGTGTTTTCTCTCACTCAGTTGTACACATAACACCTCCAAGGAGACGCAGCAAGGAGACATCCTTCACTCCCTAATAAACTCAGTGAATTTCATTCAATGCGAAGGAGCAATGCCTCAATACCGAGGTCCTCCCTACTTACATTGCTGTTTGAAACCACAGTATATGTAACAGAGCCCTCCTATGGGCTCCATTACATAGACTGTGGCTGCTGTGTAAGTTCATTCACCTTAAGGCTATGCGATATGAACAAACTCAAATATGACTTTTTTTTTTTTTTTTACCTAATACTTCTATTGATAGTTATCAATAATGCAGCAATATTGTAGGGATGACAATTGGTGCCATTTCAAAATATTAACACAATGAGATTTTTGTTAAATAATCATCAATGATGTGGATATAATTACTAAATGGAGAAAAGCAAATAATAAAACAGCTAGAACACTTTACTGTAATGCAGCCTTTAAAATCAAGAAAAGACAACACTTATGCCATGCAACAGTATAACGATATCCAAAATCTAAGGTGGTATCTAATGTCACATCACAGTATTGATATAATATCGATATATTGCCACGTGTGTATTCATTCATTTACTGTCCAAAAACTCCAGCCGAAGCACATCAACGTCTGCAGTCTTTCGGTCCAAGCCTGCCCCTTCCAGAGACTGACGCCAGTATCCCTTAAAGCTCTCTCTGATGTGTGTAAAAACACATACACACCACTAAGATTTAACTGCCACTAACAATTATGCCCACAAATATGACTACCAATGTCCATTCCAGAGAAGCATAAGAATGCAATAGGGAATACAGATGAGCTACGTGATCCACCAGCAAAGAAGTGAATAAAGATATATGCTTATCTTTCTTTGTGGTGCACGTGACTCTTGTTGTTAGTTTAGTGGTAATAAAATCACAACTCTTCCAAAATGCAGCTTTTCCCAAACCACTTGAAACTATTAGGAACTCCCCACATTTCAACTCCTCCCTGATGCTCTGCACGGTCACCGTGCATTACACTTGACAGTAACTGACATGTGTAAAGCTTGTGAATAAAAGTGCGTATGTATAAGATTTATACTGTTTATAATATAATCAATAATAAGCAATATTTCATACAGTGTGCTCTGCATCTAGCATATATGGGCACAATTAAATGACAAAAGTTTGATGAGCCTAATCTATTAAAAATCCAAAAAAGGGCAGAGCCCGTCCCGAATTGACTCAACATGTCAGAACCCATTGGGTCCCGACGGGCTTGCAGATCTCTAGTATAATTGACCTTTTTTGTCCAGAGTGCCACAGTCCATTGTCTCACAGCACATTTCTGGTACGCCTCAGTCATCTGCCAGTTTGTAACAAACGGGGTAACTGTACCACCGTAACTTCTAAATGTAAGGTTGAAAAATTGGTCCAGAATCTCCTTTCCAACATAAAGGCTTTCACAAGAATGCTAATCAGTGCTCACACACCCTCTGGTCCTCATCAAGTGAAACAGACAGCACTACTCCTGATTACCAGTCTAAGAGCAACATCAATACACCATTAGAGACACGTGTGAACCATGACAGCACAGCAGTATCCAACCCTTTTAGCATATCAGGGTGAATCTTGTCTAACCCCACTGGCCTCTTAGGAGCTCATTGACCACCTCAGTGACGTGTGCCATGACAGCCAAGTTGCAATGTGTAAACAGGGTCACTGTAATTTTCTCCCTACTAATAACTTCAGTTTGTAGACATCAACTGGAGGTAACCAGTCCATATTAACCAAATTAATTAATTATTCAGACATGTGTGCTGGTGAAACATGGAATGATGTTAAAATTAATATATTTTTTTCTTTCATTGGTGCCTCTAGGTAGTGAAAGGTCTGACATATCTGTGGAGCCTGAAGATACTTCACAGAGGTGAGTAAGGTTGTGCCGGTGTGTGTTTATTAAAAAAAGAGCAGAGTTGATAAAGACAAGCTACAGAGTGCTGATGTTGCAGTTCTATGAAGCAGTTTGTCTCCGCAGATGTCAAGCCTTCCAATATGCTGGTGAACACCCGGGGACAAGTCAAGCTCTGTGACTTTGGTGTCAGCACGCAGGTACACTGATTTGTTTGTGCGAGCATGATAGATAGATAGATAGAGAAGAAAAACAATTGTCCACAGCTGCATCGCCACAGTCGTGTGCAATCTGTGTCTGGGTGTATGTGGGGACAGATCTGTGTGCATATGGTCAGCCTGTCAATCACTCCATTCATTTTCAACTCAAAACATCAGTGCTGTCCCAGGGGTCTTCCTCTCACATTAACTCTCCCCCTCCCCACCTCCATTGTTCTGCAGCCTCCAAAAAAATCACTTGTTATAATTATGACCCGCACACACAACGGCGAAGCCTCATTGATATGTATTCAGGAGATGTGGGGAAAGCGTGGGTGGCAGACAATAGCCCAGTCATTGTGTGTGTGTGTGTGGCAGTGTGTGTGTTTGTAATGTAATCATCAGGGACAGACCTTCACCATTCCCCCAAACATCAACCCTGAGGACTCTGTCTCCCTTTTCAGACACACACACGCAAACCATCCTTTCTGTTGCAAATATGTTATTCATTTTTAACCTCCGCTTGCTTGGAAGCTCCAAGGTGAATTTTACACTCTGTATGTGTAACACTAGCAGCACTGACTTGTCCTCTGTCTTTAACTCTATTTTTCTGTTTATCTCTCTGTCACACATATACACTCCCCCTCCCCCTCCCACACACTGTAGGGCACATTCCAAAAAAAAAAAAAAGCCATAAGGGAACAGACACTCATTATCACAGTCCTGTCATTGATGGCATGTGCCATTGTATCCACACACACACAGACTCAGTAATGTCTCCTTGTCTTACTCCTGTTCCCTTGTGCGAGGGTTAAGAGCAGCCCAAAATATCAACCTGACATGTCAATAGATTTAGATAATGTAAGTTCAGCTCCTGTCTTTTTTTATTTCCTAATATAGGTCAATGAAGCAATGACTCATAAAAGTTGTTTAGGTTAAAGGAATAAATGGGAGTTTTTGAAGTGGGGTTATATGATGTACTTATCCATGTTCAGTGTATTACCTACAGTAGATGGCGGTCAACAGGCTCCCAGTTTGGACGAAGCAGCAGGAGTACCAGTGCAGTAAGCTAAGCAATGTGCTGCTGTGAAGAGGTTCAGTAGCAAATCTTACTTTAGCCACCTAAAAAGGATTAATATCACTTTAAGTTTGCACTCCTTTTAGAGTATTTTTACTGCTTTACCTCGCCACACACAGTCTTTTGTGATGGGAAACCACTGTTACATAAGCCAAATGTCACTCTCTCCAAAACCAGACTCCTTTGGTAAAAAAAACAAGTAATTTTACCTTGCAGGACACAGGAGTTTCTGATCTTTCATTACCTCGGTTAGTTTGTTTGTGTAATTGTGTGACTTTGGTGTTTTAAAAGGATAGGTCAGATTTACGCAAGTCACACAAACAAACTAACACATCAAGGCGGCGATAGACCAGCAACTCTTGTGTTCTTTTTGCCAAGAGAGTTTGGTGACTCTGGAGAGAATGATTTTTGTAAAGGAGGTTTCCCATTGGAAAAGGCTGTTCGATAGCAAGGTAAAATGGTCAAAATATTCTAAATATGGTGTACTCTTCAACTGATATTGATTTTTTTAAGGTGCCTAAAATACATTTTGCTGCTCACCCTGTCCACAGCAGTACATTGCTTAGAAGCTGTGTTCACAAAGTGTTTTTTTTTCCATCTGAAAACGCCAGGTGCTCTACTGGAAACACTCAAAGCGCATGAGAGCGCTTTGAAGGCACAGCTTTATTTCAGCCAAGACAGTTTGGTTGCTATGATATGGAATATTAGTGGAAATAATGGTTCATTTATGATTTTAAGTATCTAATTTCCTAGATAGTTTTATGTTATCAACAAATACTGAATATAAAATGTTGGCACAAGGTACACTGCTTACTCTGGATGAGGGGAAGGCTGACGCACGTAGAGAAAAAGGACAGACCTGCCAGTCTATGTGGGTTCATGAGATGTGTGGCCAAGGAAACATCTTAGCGAGTACCATTGTTTGGTTGAAGAGTTGAAGTGGGACGGAGCCCAGTTTAAGGAGTAAGGGCAGGAGATAGTTTGTGGTAGCCTGTTTGTGGGCATTTTTTGTGGACATTTGTAGCAAGTGTAAATACATGGTATTCCCAGAAAAATATACAAAACGCTAGCCTCGGGAAAAAACGCTTTGGTGGAGCCCCTTAGCTTTCAACGCTGGGACTCCTGCTGCTGACTGCCATTTAATCTAGGTAATAGAATGACTGTGGATAAGTACCTCTTACAACCCTACTTCAAAAAATCTCTTTAAAGTTTATTATTGTCCGTTGAGTAGTCTGAATTTCTTGTGATATGCAGCTTAATGATTTGCTTATCCAGTGTTAATTAATATCATTTACAGTTGGTGAATTCTATTGCCAAAACGTATGTGGGAACTAACGCATACATGGCGGTGAGTGATTCCTTTAAGTTCAGTCTCATGTCAGATCATTTTAAAGTTGCACTAATGAAGATATGAGTTAGCAGCCTCAAACTTCGCCCTTATAGTTTTTCTTTTTGGTCCACAGCCGGAAAGGATATCAGGAGAACAGTATGGTATCCATGCAGATGTCTGGAGTGTGGGAATCTCTTTCATGGAGGTATGACAATCTATAATATATGACTTCATGCTATATCTGGTATTTGTACACTGAGAGAAGTGTGGGAAATTTATAGAGACAGTGTCTTCAGACTGACTGTTGCTTTAAGATGCACATGTGTTTGTGTTTCCACATGCATGTGCATCAGTATCTCTGTTCATCTCACTCAATAGCGTTGATTGAGTGCCTGACTGACACCCAGCGTTTTCAAATAACATTTCAATTTCAGTATAACACTTCCCTCATCTCTTGTCCTCCCACTGATGTTATTGATTCTCCATCTGTTTCTGTCCACAGTTCTCCCTCTGCAGCATAACAAATGATTTGGGCTTCTGCCTCGCCTTTCTTTGTCAATAATGTTTAATATCATAACAATTATAATAATAATAGATGAGTTCACGGGGAAGGAGCCACGTCAAAATTATTGACATGATCTCTGTGTGATAAAGATGGAGTTTTATAGCAGTGGACCCCTGGCCCTCTACCCGTTATTTCTAGCTGTGGATGTGTGCATTAAGCTAAATGAAATGGCTCGCAGTCTTACTCAATTTGGATTGATCTTTGGCCTACTAGTTGGTCTATTAATGTTCAAGGAAAGACCGTGAGCATTTTGATGTTTTAATAACGTAATGTCGCCAATAAGCTGCCCTTGACCAAGATGAAAAATGCCCACCCAAGTGAATTGCCAAATGTCAGGGAGAGCTGTCACCCAGCCCCCCAGCCAAAATAACATGCACACACTACAGACAAGTCCTGCAATCCTTCCCTCCTCATCTTTATCCCTCCATTTTGTTCTCCGCAGGTGGTAATCGTGGGGGGGTTATTAACTAATAGCTGATGTTGTTTGATGAGGAAGTGTTACCAGCGGGTGGGCACTAAGCTTACCTCAAAGACAGAAAGTCTCAGGTTCTGAATGCTTCAGTGGCTTTAGCAGCATTTTCCTTCTGTGTCTACACTTGAACTCCATGCTGCTAAGTCACTGAGAATGGAAAGGCATTTATACATTAAAGGGATAGTTTGGATTATTTGAAGTGGGACCGTATGAGGTACTTATCCATAGTCAGTGTATTAGCCACAGGAGATGGAGGTCGACACGCCCCCAGTTTGGAGAAGCAGCAGCAGTACCAGCACACAAGCTAAGCACTGTACTGCTGTGGACGGCTTCAGCAGCAAAATGTATTTTAACCTCTTAAAAAAGGCCCACTAAAAAAATATATATATATATCAGTTTAAGTTTACGTTACATTAAGAATACTTTCACAGCTTTACCTTGCTGTCAGGTGGTCATTTTCTGGTGTGAGACCACTGTTATAGAGGCCAAATATTGCTCTCTCCAAAGAAACTAGACTCATTTGACAATAACATTTTGCCAAACATATATATATGTATATATATATGTATGTAGACACTGGTGTGATCATAAGTTGGGGGAAATTAATTTTTTCTACTTTACTTGGATCATAAACCTTGAATATAAAATGACTAATTGAAATCGGTTGAGAAGTGTAAACATTTCAGTGCTTTTTATCCAGAAAAAACATTTACATGTATTTGTGCACAGGCCAGTCTTTCCTGGACCAGTATGGCAGTGACATTGGCATATCACAGCAAAGGGCCGAGGCAGCCATTATAGCGTCTACGTATATATTTTTATGTTGCCAACTGCCATGTACTGTAGATAATATACCGACTATCGATAAGTACCTCTTATAACCCCTCTTCATGTAATCTGAACTATCCTGTGAATGCATGTGTACATATGTACAAGAGGTGGAAACATCTTATCCATACAGTATAATTTATCAGTGTTGATCAGCTCTCAGGTTTCAGACACACTGTGTGGGCAGGTTATATAAAGTTACTAAAATTGGCCATTATAAGCAGCACTAATGTAAGCATTATGGAGTGGGTATTTTTTGTTAGATGTGTTTATAGTTATTGCCATAGACCAGTACTTTCTTTTCCAGTATACTCTTTTTTTAATGTCTTAAGAAGAATCTAAGAATTTCCTGTTAACACTTACATCACTTTGTTCTTCACACAGTTGGCGCTAGGCATGTTCCCCTATCCACAGGTGAGTTATTTTGTTTTCCTTTATTTGTTAGTTTACAGCAACTACAAGGAATGTTCATATTGTGTTGATTTTCGAGGCCCATGTGGACAAAAGCAGTGGTGTTTCCACCACCATGGCCACAAAAATATAACTTTATCTAAACAAAAATTTCCTCCATCTTAGTGTTAACTGGCTAATGTACTACTCATTGTAACTTTGCCTGGGAAAATGTAAACACAGGCTCATTGCATCTGATTTTCAAGGAGAATCCAACCCAGTAGTAGGCATTAAGAATAATTATATAGAAATAGCCAGTCTTCTCGCTGATTGTCTTGTTTGCTTATGTAAGTTATATAGAGACATCACTATTAAACTGAGGCTGTTTCATAACCACTTAAAAACTTCCTGTAGTATGTTTACAATAACAGTGTCTTTAGTGGTTAAACTACAGTGCTTGTGCTGCAAATTGCCTTTTTAGATCAGATTTTCTAACAAAATTTTGTGTTCATTTTTAACTTACATTTATACGTGATTTAATAACATTTTAGATATTATATGTATATTTCCTCCAGAGAATTATTTATATGATTGATTCCAATGTCAATGATTTTTAGAGATGTACTCTGAACTATTCCATCACAATAATCGTGAATCTACTAAGATGTCTTTTGACCTCAAAATATAATTTTCTGTCATCAGTATAGTTGTTCAGTGTTGCTATATACAGCTTTAAATGTAAATCAACTGTTTGGGTTCATTTTTTTCCCCTCATTACACTAAGTTAAAAATCCTGCTCAAATGTAATTGCCGACCACAGAAGTGACTTCCCAATCCCATCAAGTCTTAATTAGCCCTTTAAGATGGGTTTATCTCACTAATCCCAAGCTGAGCAATCTAAATCTGGTTACCTCAGGTTACCTCCTGGCCGCTCGCCTTCACGAAATGTGAGGGAGTTTATCTAATGAAGAGCTCGTACCTAGAAATACATTTTGATTGTGTGTAATGTGCGCTTTGAAAATCTTAATTATGTTATTAAAAAAAAGTTATTTTTATTTTCTACGTCACCAAGTCAGCCATGGACACTTTAATGTAAAGTTTGATTAACAAGGAAAAAAGAAAGAAAAGGATGTGACAGTGTTCTGCTTACTGGAACATTTGATCATTTTCTGTGTAATTTTCCTGCGAGTTTAATGTATGCAACACTTGAACTGCTCTGTCAGTTAAATGAAACTTCAGTGCAGCTGATTAAAGAAGCAGAACGTGATGTAAAGAGTGCACTCTCTGCCCAGAGACTGAGTGACTGTAGTATGATGACAATCCTTCCTTGGAAAAACAGAACCAAGTTACTAAACGCTGGATTTGGATGACATATGAGAATCTCAGGATCTGTGTATTTAAAAAAAAACAACAAAAAGATTTCTTTTAGGCCACAGGTGTTTTGGATGTTATTGTCAGTTAAGTTGCTTTGAAGATGCTAACCTATGAGTGTTACCCATTATGCTGAGCAAACCCAAATATGTCTGCACAAGTCTAGGGCTGTAGCTATTGATTATTTTAATGATCGAATATTCTTCTGATTATTTCATTGATTAATTTAGCAATCAGATAAGAAATACTTGTGCTTTATGAAAGAGCAATAGTAAAAATACAAAATACAAATTAGAAAATAAGACAGGTCTCTTAAAAACTACTAATGTGGTTCCCTTTTTAGAAAAATCAACAATTTTATTGCTTCTTACAAGGATAAAATTTGTCAAAACAACCCCACACCCCCTGAATATACCTGCTGTACTGGATTGGTGCATTTAAGGCTCCAGTTGCAACTTAAACCACGTGATATTTTGCTTTCTGGGGTATTTTATGCATCAGCAAATCTTAAGGACATCATAACCAGCCATAATATTAGTTCTTAACTAACTTATATCACCATAATTAATGTAATTATTTACTAGCCTTCATCTCAACTAGAAATTATATTAATTTACGTAAAATGCCAACATTACCATTTCTTTGTGTCGGGTCTGCTGTGTGGACTGGATGCATAGAGTTGATGCTTTCTGCTGAGATGCTGCTGAGATGCTGAAGCATTGACATTGTGCTGCTGTGGAAAGCGAGTTCAGTTTTACAATACACACTGACTACTGAGTTTTCGTTTTGTTTCACCTAGAAATGATCCCAAACTTTCAGCACTTTCTGCCTTTTCCTCTCTCGGCCTTTGCTGTTTTCTGTCTTTTCCTTCATTTTGCGATGTGTGTCTTCAAATCATGTCTTCTTCACATCACATGTCCATTCCAGCCCTACATTCAGTTCGATACATAGTTGCATACTTCCAGAGTGAACAGCCATCTGTGGAAGTGACTACAGTCGAGAAAACAATTAAAAAAAAAGAGAAAAAAGGGAACTGGACGAGCTACACAGTGTGCAAGCTGCATCTGACTAGACTAATTGTGGATCATTACAAATATGCTAGTAGCAGTAGCGTAGCAAGTAGTCACAAAGTGAGAAGAGATATGTTGATGATCAAAAATGTTGATGAGTCACGATGCATCGATATTGTTTGTAATTACATCGTAGCCCTTTGAATCGTAGTTGAATTGAATAGTGAGGTGCCATGAAGTTCCCTTCCTTAAATTAACCAACCCTCATTGATATAAATGGGAGGACAAAATAGCAGAAACACCTCTCAGTTTATAGTTTAGGCTCTCCACTGTCACGCAGCGTTCCTCATCTCAGTGTTAATTCTCCCCTAACTCCATATGGTACTACAGACAGTTCACCTGCAGGCTGTAGCAGAGCGGTGTGGCGAGAGCGCTCGGATCCAGCTCGTCAGGCGCAGTCAGCCAAAGTCCTCGGGCCTAAGCTGTCATTTTTGCAGACGCTGGCACAGCTGTCTGTGCAAAACCCCCTGCTACACTTCACAGAGAACATTTTAGTACAGACTGAGGGAGAAGTTGGAGAAGATGAAAGACAGAGAGACACTGGAAGGGAATCAGTGGCATCTGAGTTTACACTGTAGACTAGTAGAAGATGCAGGAGAAGTTGTTAGAGTTGAATGTGGCTTTGAGGCTGAAAAAGCCAAATTTTAACATTGTTTGGGGTCTTTTGTTCACTCTTTACATGTGTGCTTGCCAGTTGCTTTCATTTGTGGATGTTTAGTTGATGCATCATCACTTGTTTATTGTATTCTGTGTGTGTGTGTGTGTACACACATGCACAGTGGAATCATCACCTCATGTTTGTCATGATTAGAGATGGTCTCTTTAATTCCACTTCACCACATGTCGAGATTCATTTGCGTCCTTTGTCAGGAGTTAATGGAGTTTTTGCACGGCTCGCTCTGAAAGTCTTTGAAGACACCAGACCTGATGTGATGTGTACACAGCCGCCAGCACTCTTGCTTCTGATTGATTTGTTGTCTTTTTGTTTGCTCTCTGGTTGTTTTTGTTTCTCTTTATTTTGTCATATTTTTCTATTTTGAATGAATTTCTGGATGAAATATCGTGTCAGTTTTTTTGTGTTTATGTTTCAGGATCTTCCTTTACACATCACTGCATCCATCAAAAACAGCATAGATGCTTTCTGTTTGCTACTTTTTTTTCTTCTTGCAAATGAAATGGAAAGGAAATGGTATTGTGTTTTAGTACTGTATGTGTGTTGTAAACAATACTTGCTGTAATTTTCAGCACCATACGCCGTCTAAACTCTAGAACTTTGCTCCATCAGAAATTAGTTAAAAGTATATTTTAGTGTATTAGGCTTCCTTTTTATGTTTAGAAATGTTGACCCTTCCTCCTCAGTTTTACATGTGTAAAACTACACTACATCTGTCACTTTTTATCACTATGCTAATTATTGTCACCCACACATATTGAATGCGCAATGTCAGCATAACCTTGTCTTTAGCTTCCCTACGCAGTTGATTAATGATTTTAAGATGTAATATTTTTGTTCAGAGCTTACTCTTATCATTCTGCTATAGAGGAAAAAAAAAACTTGGGTGGTGCTAAGCCCAGGATGCAACTGTGGTGCCCTTGCAAAATAGTGTCAGGGTGAACATTTGGACGTGGGGAGGTGAGTCCTGGAATTAAAATGGCTAAATCTCCACAAAAGAAAAGGTAACAGCTGTTACTTTGTTTACATTTGTACCATTAGCAACCAGCTTAGGTTTAGGGTCACTGGTGGTTTCATGCTCTAAATATTCAAGAAATGCAGCAAAAGTGCCCTCTTGGATGCCCCTATGATAGATGTAACATGTTAACGTGCAGTCCACGAGTGGCCCAGCGTTCGAGACAGTGTGATAAAGGGTGTTCTTTCAGTGGAGAAAACGTAGATAAGTGTGTTCTAGGGTGCCCCCCCCCCTCCCAGTGAAGAAAATGTGGAAAAGGGCCCTCCAGAGCAACCTTCCAGTAGATTAAACCCTGAATAAAGAGCATCATGACTTTTGGCATGCTGATGCCACATTGCATACAGCTGGTGCTCTTTTTTTTTTTCACCCCTGTGCCTCAGACAGTCCGAGTCTGCCACTGGTTGGGTTAACTACACTCAGTGTGTAGGTTGCTAGTTCGGAGGTTGCCGTTTCACATAGTTACGGGGACTTTAAAAAACACTAACGCGCAGAAAACGGGAGGGGAAGGGAATGCTGAATGAAGTAGTCAGCCAAGGGCTTTTTCCAATCACTTACTTCCTGTGAGCCAGACTATCACTAATCAAACAGATGATCAAATCTAATCTAATCTAAATTTGCCACGTAATGGGTCTCAGTTGGATAGTATTGAAGCTTTTGGTCAAGGATGAAAGGTTGTCAGTTTGGATGAGATCAGAGAAGAGCTCCTCTGGTTGGATGATTTTTAACGGCGCACAATTTCAGGGCAACACATCCTAAGCTCACAGAGTAACTTAGTTGTTGTTGACCTATCAAAGAAAAAAGCCTCTTACCATTTTCCATTTTTCTTATATTGATATGAATGATATCCCTGTGGTGCCAGTGTGGGACTGCCCTTGTTGCCCATAACTAAAATGTGCTGGTAAACCTTTGTTAAAATTGACATCTTTGATCAAAAAGGAAGAATATTTTAAGAGTTTTCTGATTCCCTTGAAGAAATATCTTTGAAATCCTTAAGGAAGGAAACAAGTCATCTGATCTTTTAGAAGTGTTTATTGAGTTGCTCTTGAAAGGAACAGAAATCATTTGACATCTAAAAATTGAATTTGTGACTTGTTATTTTCATGCTGAGATATTTTCAAGTAATGAATAAAGCTTGATGTGGCTCACAAATCACCACAGAGCCACTCAAGTGGCTTTTACCAGGGCACTCTAGCTCAGAGGAGCAAGAAGCTGATGTTGTACACTACTACAGTCATCATTTAGTGATCCACACAAACACAGTTATATACACGTTCATTCAGTCCTACGCAGCAAACAGCACCCTTCCTTGTCAAACATTTGTCTGTACTTCTTCAGTATCAGAAAAAATTTGAAGAAATGTATTATTGGAAGGTATAAATGTCATATTAAACAATGTTTACCCTCGGTACTAACATGCAGGTAATGACATGTCTACCAGATAATCAGCCACAGTGATGAGACACTGTTAAGACGGAGGGATAGAGAGGAATTATTAAGCCTCTCTTTTTGATACGTGGTCAAGTTACCTGGTACAAGAAGAATAAGTGCTCAATTATGCTTGAATAAGTTAGTCTCCCACTATCCAATTTCAACCCCTGGAGCAGCACGCAATTTTGTCCTAGTAATTATTTCTGAACAAATTAGTTTTCCATAGTTGCCTTTAATGTGTCTGAATCAGGCAAAACTGGATATAGAGGTGGTTTAGGAGTCTCTTGGTATTTGCAGAGTGTGAAAACCTGTATTTAATTGAGTGAATCAATAAGTGCTCTAATGCACTGTCAAAAGACCTGGAGAAATGAGCAATTTATTTACCAAACATTGTTAGACATTTAGCTGAGCCGAGGTTTCAGGTTTTATATCGTTTAGTCTATATGATGAAGTTATAAATTTGGAATTTTAGAAATTAAAATAGATTGTCCTGATGAACTCAGCCCTGGGGGTTTTGAATAAGGAAACTAAATGCTTTCTCTTGTTTCTCTGCAGTGTCATTTTGAGACATTATCACAGAGGCAGTGTCTAGATCTTCCAAATTAAAAGTTCCTATTCTAATTCATATTATTTTAAGGAGCAATATGTAGCACTTGCATGTGCAAAAATGAGAACAGCAGTCCAGATAGTGAGTTGGAGCCACAGACTGCCTGTATAAACATCTACTTTTTAAAAAGATTATTAAGGATTTTTTACCACTCATAAACAGACACTAACTCACTCAGTGAATGTTCAGCATTAATTTGAACTCCAACACACCGTATTTGTAGCTTTGTTGTCAGAGAAGCAAGTATTTCAACTCGCTAGCATTTCCTTGATCTCTGATGACATACAGAGATTTTATGTTTTATTACAGTTAATATATTATACGTTTGTCTTTTATGGACTTGTCTTATTTTGGACTTCATATTAGGGGTGTGTGACATGTCAGGGGGGAGATGTTTGTGAGCTGCAAGTTTGCAAAGTTATGTTCACAATGTCCAAAAAGTAAACAAAATAAAAATGTAAAGAAAGGCAATGTTCTTATTCCAGTTTTCATAATAAACAGAGCATTTTTACCCCTGTACCCTCTGAATTCTTTCTCTTACACCAAACTAGGATGAGTTTAATTGCCTTCTTAATGCAGTTTATTCAAACTTGACAAACAAAATAATGTTGAAACTTACCAAAACCATTTTGGTTGGTCTTTTTACTGTTCTGACAATGTACCATCTCTGTTTTGGTCGAAATAAATCCTTAATACAAAGAGTTAGATTTGAAATTAATCTGTCTCAACACTGTTTTCCTCCCACTTCAGCTCAGTGGTTGTGTACTGTCAAGAGTCTGTCGCTGAGCAGCGGCTCTTACTCATTCTTAAGAGGCAGACTAATAAATTAGCAAAATAAAATGACAAAAATCACTGAACAGAAAGAACCATGAATGGACTTACAGATATATTTGTCCAATCACAGAATCCTACTTCATGTGTTTTGATTTTAACTATACAAAGTTTGCTTACTAAGTCAAATGAGCATTCAGTTTAAGTCTTTTTCAGTATTTTGTTTCCACTGACTTCCGAGCCCCAAAGCTAATTATTCATGTTACGTTTTTTTACACACCTTCAAAGATCTGCCTTTCAAATCGCTTGTTCCTGTTTTGCTTAGTCCAGAAAAACGTTACCTGTTGGAGGAAGCTTACCGCGTCCTGGCCTGTTTACTGTCAGTGTTTCACCTGTGAAATTGACACACTGAGCATGCTCATTACAAAGCTTGCTCATACTGTTTGTAACACTTATTTTACATCCCAGCATATCTAGATAACCTGGAGGGCAGGAATAAAGTGCTACTCTGAAAATTAGCATTAGTGGATCTTTTACCCCCATTCTCCACAAATGAGGGGAAGGCCATTAACATTTGTGTGTTTTCATTATGTAAATGGTGTTAACGCATACTCACAAATTGCCAACAGGAAAGCAATAATTTTCTCCTAGTGATCATAATGTGTCCAAGTGCATCATCTTGATTATGACACGCTAATTACATATTGCCTCGTTCCTTCTTCTCTGTCTTGCCCTACAGATTCAGAAAAACCAAGGATCTTTAATGGTAAGTTTTATTGCAACAGAATAGGAGGAGAGGAAATAGAGGTCTCCCACACTATATTCTGTTACTCTTGGTTGGCTCTCTCATTTGAAACAACACTCAAATTGCATTTTTGCAATGAAATATTAGATCATGCTTAAACTGCTGGTATTACATTAGGTGCCATTATGGAATAATAAAAACATTCAGGAGCTGAAGGTTGGCTTTGTCTGAGCTTGCTGCATTTGATTAATCTAAGTAGATACTTTCTTTTTTTTATCACACTATTGATTTTCCTTATTGCCAAGAAATTCCATGTAGGCTAACATTTTTTTTTTCATCTCCCTGTGTCTCTCCTCTTCCAGCCTCTCCAGTTACTGCAATGCATCGTTGATGAGGTGAGTCGTCGTCTTATGTGCTTTTGCATCTAAAGTCAGTCCTAATGGCCCGGAAAGCTTATATTTTGTTTCCTAATGAAGCAAACCACTCAGGCGGCTTTGCTCCCCACTCACTCAACCCTTCACCCTATGCAACTGCCTCAGGCAATACACATATGCACACGCACATTACTGTAGAGGTTGGACCCATCATGAGTGACACACACGCAGCAAAACGGCTCTGAATTCTGTATACTACAGAGCCAAATGCCAAAGCAGACAAAATTTGTTTAACCAGGACTGTTCTCGTGACTGCACTGGGTGTTTGTTTCTACATAAAAGACATAATGCTCACACAAATACACAACTAAAGAGATTGATAATGGCATGAACACTGAGGACCACAGTGAGTCTTTTTGTTTCACAACATATAAACGTGCATGTGTATTGACGTTACAGTTAGACCAATCTGAAACAGAACAGAAGCATAAAAAAGTTGACATACATCATTTCATAAGATGTTTTTATTAGGGTTGCCCCCTGAAAGTCGAAGATTTGAATCATTAGTCCGAGACCTGTCAGTCCACTGAGATCTTTTCAGTCAAACATTTGTATTTTGTTTGGGGTTTTTTTGTCAGTCATTATGCATTACAACAACAGGAGTAAACAAATAGAAACTTGTGAAATTGCACAGCAACAACATTTCAATGAGGAATTTATTTTTATATAAGCTGGTGCGCAAATGGTGAGAGAAGGTGAAATGAGTGGTAAAAAAGTTTCAGCTCTTGTTTTCTAACTGTCATTTTAGACAGAGCCGTGCAACAGCATTGCAGGCTACAAACTTTACAAAACACCTCTCATAATCACCACATATGACAAAACAAACTGTAATGGAAGCACAAATTATAGGCAGTAGAGCTAAGACTTTTACTTTCGTGGAAATCTGATGTTATCACATCACAGATGACAAAGACAGGCGTTAAAACTTACTTACTGGTACAACATACTCATGTAGGCTGATATGATGTTAGTGTGACGCTGATCTAAAAAAAAAAAAAAAAGGAACAAATCGTATCAGATGGCCCAATCTGATTCAGCTGACAAGATTCTGAGTCGGTAGAGCCCTAGATAATAAATAAACCAACTTATCTATCTAGGCTTTATAAACAAATGTCTGTTTTTTACTTAAAAATTTAACCTGCCTCTCCATCTTTATTCAGTCTCTTCCATTTTCCAGTGATTTCACAGTTCCATGCTTAGGATTGATTTTAACACTGTAAATAACCCAAACTTGGTCAAACCTCATTACAAAAAAAAACTCAAAAAAACAAAACAGAGCAGTGGCACATTACAGAAGTTTGTAATGAAATTGAGTTTTAGTGATAACAAGTCTAACTACACCCGCTTTATAACGAGTTTACCAAGGTGATACGAACTGCTTGTGTGCCCCCTCTCTTTTGCCTAACACGCACAGTTAATCAGCCAGAGGAGAACCTGAAGATTTTTGGATTTCTTCATCCATGAGCATGCTATTTTATTGTCTCTGTGCACATGAATGTCAAAGCTCACACAAACTACATTTTCATCCAAAGCAGCAATCACAGCATTTCCCCTCTCTCTCTCTTTTGTTCCCCCTCATCAGTTCTTTGCTGAATTACACCAATAGCAAAAATGCCACAACACCTCTCTGGACCAGCCCCCCAACCTCATCACCAGCCATATCACACATTAAACATACAGTGTCACTTGTCCTTAACTGCCTATAGATTGGCCGTAATTAATAATTAAATGCTTTTGGTTGTAATGGATTGACCCTGGTTGACCTGTTCATTAGTCAGCTAGACGGAGGCATCACTCAAACTATTTTTCCTGTGCCTTTCCCTGCTCCTACCCTTGAGGCGAGAGCACATTGTTATCCCTAGCGAGCCTTACTGTCCCAGCTAATGCAGTGCTTTAGAGGAAGAGATAAGAGGATAAGCACCCTTAGGAAAAATGAAGTTGCTCAGAGACAATATAAAGGTTGAGGACTACACTAGAGTGAAGTATTCACACTTCAGTTTGCAGTAGAATACCCAGAGAAATGTTCTTAGTTGTCCCAGTTTGTTGCCAATTCAAGACCAAGTGCACTACCACCCTTCCTCCTTGCTCAGCCACTTTGAGGCCCTTTTTTAGTGTGTACTTTAAAGAGCAAAATTGTCAAACTGAAGCCCTTATCAAGCCTTTTACATTGTATGCCTGCCAGATTTGTGGAGGAGGTCTTTAACAGCGCTATTTTATCCATTTTAACTAGCTCTCTGTCTGTGTTCCCTCCTGCCTTAAGCACACTGTAGTGCATCTACTTCTCAAGAAACTTAGTCTTGACTTTATTGATTTTACAAATTTCAGTCCCCTTTTCTAAGTTACCATTTTTATCAAAGTTACTTAGTAGTTTACTTGATTTCTTTACTGAATAGTCATAATATCTTTGATAAATTTCATCCACATCATGACAACAAAACTGTCATCATTAAAGTAACAAATGATCTTTTACTTACAGTTAATGCTTGAGATAGTTTTAAATCTTCTTGATCTCAGCTCAGCATTTGACACAGTTGATCATTCTATTCTACTGGATCACCTTTTAAAGTTGGTTGGCATTAGGGATAGTGCTTTACATTGGTTCAAATCTTATTTGTCAAACAGAACTTATTGGTAGCGGTCAGTGATACCTCCTCTTTTGTGGCCCATTTAACATGTGGTGTTCCCCAAGGCTCCATCATTACACTCCTGGTGTTCTGTGCATACATGCTGCCACTGGGATATATAAACACAAAATTCAGTAAAAACAAATTTAATCATTTCCAGTTAAAAATATGGCCTTTTCAACTGTTATTCTCTTAAAGTAAAGTGTTCAATGTCTAAAAACCTTCTCTAGCCAAATAAAAACAAATCTGGAATAATCCTTTTTGGTTCTCCAAAGTCTGTCCCAAATCCACAGCCAGGAACCTGAGTGTCAATATTTGATAATGAACTTTCTTTTCTCTCTTGACGTGGTCTCAAGAAGATCATTCAGGCTTGTATATAATCTCGGTCAGATTATTGTAACTCATTGTATTCAGGGGTGAGTAAAAAATCTCATGCCTTTGGCAAGTACAAAATGCAACAGCTCGGCTGGTGACAAACAGTAGAAGACAAGATCATATCAGCTCTGTTTTAGCCTCCCTTCTAGCTCAAAAGTAAACGTGACCAGGTTTTTGCAGTTAAAGCCTCTCAGTTGTGCCTGAAGATCTCAGACTTGCGTAATCAGTGATGTCTTTTAAATGGCTTCTTAAAACTTATAAAAATCTCTTTATTATTGCCAGCGCGTCACTTTATTTCCAACATGTCTTATTATTATTATTAAATAAGTGTCTATATTCTGTCATTTTATTTTTGTTTATTTGTCAGATTCTATTTGCCTCATTGGAATCATGTTTTAATATAAGGCACTTTGTTATTTTGTTTTGAATAGTGCTGTTGAAATATAATTTATTAGTAGAATTTAAAGGCTTCATTGAGACCCATGAATTGCCTTTTTATTTTTCCTTAAAAAAGCCTGTATGAATGGACTAGCACTGATCCCATGGAGAAGTTAATTTAATGTTCAGATATTTTTAATTGTGCTAGACACACCTGACTTTAACATTATGGCAGGTGTGATGAATTATACCAGCCTCACTGACATTTAGTAAGTGTTGCCCATTGGTACATATTGTAGTGCACTGTACGTATGATACAAATACTTTTTATCCTCTTTATTTTTGTGGTGATACTTTGATGTTGTGTCTGACTTATCCACTGGGGATTTGAAAGTTGCTGTAATGGCTGAATGAATAATAGGCCCCTGTGATTGGATCATTAATATTATTGTAGCTAGAGGTGTGTGGGGGGTGGGGGTGGAATGTGACAGTCTGCCTTTCTTTTTTTTTCTTTCTTTCTTTCTTTTTTATCACACACAAACACACAGTGAGGCATGGCTGAGGAAGGCTCAAATAAAGATTTGAGTCTCATGAGGCTCAAAATTAAGATGAAATAAATGTGAGAGTGATCATTAAATTAAGGTAGACAGATTCACAACACAATGGAGATGAAATTTTGTTCAAATGTAAGTTTATCAGGTTTATCATGATAATCCACAGTTCAAGCTATTCGTAGTGCTCATAATGCCCCTTGTCTTTTGCAGAAAGTAGTTGTGCTTGAAACAATTGACTGCATAGAGTCACTCAAGAAAAAAAAAGACTGTTGGATTAACAAAAGTAGGGGTGTGACAATATACCAGTATTGAGGATAAACTTGATATTTAAAACATGAAAGATTTATATCATGTTAATAATACACATATGATAATATCATCTAAATTAGTGGTTTTCAAAGTGGGTGTTGGGCCTCCCCCAGGGTGGCTCCAAACAAAACAAGATGAGGCTCAGAATGAAAAAGTATATCATTAATTATTAGTTATCAACAGATCATACAGAATAGCCTCAGTGTGGCATTTGGTTAAAGACGATTGATTGAACTGAATTGCTGAGACACGATAATTTGGGGAGATTCGTGTTTTTTCCATTTTTCCAGAATCAGACCCTCAATCAGCATGAGGGTGAGTAGTTAATGACAAAATTTTTTATTTTTGGGTGAACTATCTCTAATGCAAGGGCAGTCCAACCAACAATCAAGAAAACCTGGACCACTAAAAGATAAGGGGAACATTTTTTGTTAGCTTTGATAAGCTATTGTTTATTTGGATGAAACCAGACACGTAATTATGGCTGTGCAACATGAGGCCATATTATGGGACCAGATACACACTATACTTCACCCCCCTCAATTCAATAGGACTTAAGATATATTGAGGCCAAAGAGCCTCAGTACAGAGCAATTTCAGTAAATCACCTATGCTCCAAGTAATGTATGCAAATGCACTCACACAAAAAGAAATAATCCAGTGCATCTGTTTAGATGTTAGTTGGTATACTCACCTCCTTCAGCCTATGTCTTGAATGAGAAGTTCTCTGTAGTTGTTCCCACCATCTGTCTGCTGTCCACCCTCATTAATGTGCCTCTCACTGCTCTGTTTGTTGAATAGCAAGTGGCTGCACTAATAAAGAACTCCCACTTTATTTTCAAGCCTGTAATTACTGATCTAATTTTGCCTAATAATTGCTTCATGGCAATGACATGTATATTTACTTGTACCCTTGTACCCTCGTAGTGTGTGTTCTGTCTCATAGTGGAGCGCGCTGACAACCGGAGGAATAATTCACACAGACTAGCCACTTTCATCAGCTTGCTGGTCTTTTGTGCCATCGCCTGCTGCCACATCAAAGCTGCAGCGGTGTTCCTCTCAGCTGGAGACATGAATACATGCATAAATGTGTGTGTTTGTGTCTGCAGAAAAGGCGCATGTGCATGCAAATATGTGGGGAAAGTGCAGAGAGAGATTTTGTATCAGATTTAGCCTACACACCACATAAATTAGTTGTGTAGTCAACACTTTGCACAAACTGTGGGTCCAATTGATCCTGTTTTTCTGCCTGTGTGTGTGTAGAGTACGCACACATAGTACAGTGGTTGCAAATTATTTGGTACTCTCCTTCTAAACGGAGTGTAGACTCAGGCTTGTGGTGTGCAGTGCTCAAGGGCATTTGTTTGTGCATGCCTGTGTGTGTATGTGCATGTGCTATGATATATTGCTCATCCAAGCGGCGGCAGCACTGTGAAGTGCAGTGAGATTAGAAGGGAACCCATTCCTTTGTTAATTTAAATGGGTTCATGCATCATGCTTTGCGGGAGCCTGCCGATCAGAGCATTAAGGAATGGCGAACACTGCCCAGAGGTGTTTTTAATGGCACAGCAGGGCTTCAGATGTAAAGAGGTTTAATTCCCTGCATTTGAATAAACGCCTGGTTGTGGACCCAGGTTTTATGGTTTTTGTGTAGTCGTGTATTTTTGTTCATATTATTGGATGTCACTGCTCTGCATATATTTAAAATCTTATCTTAAATCTTACACCTACTATTTACCTACTAGGAAATTTAGTTTTGATATTTTCTTATTGTACCTCTTGTACTTGAAGTAAACAACACACTTTTGTGTTCATGCTGGTATGTTGAGCTGCAACAATTAGTAAATTAATTGATTAGTCAGTCGAAAGAAAATTAGTTGCAAACTATTTTGATAAATCAGTTACACGTTTTAGTCATTTTCCAAGCAAAATGTCAAACATTTGCTGGTTGCAGTTCCTTAAATGTAAGGATATTTCTTTCTCATTTATGATAGTAAATGAAGAGTCGTTTTTGAGCTTTTGAGGCACATTAATCAATAATGAAAATACCCATTAGTTGCAGCCCTAGATTGGGATGTAGTACGTAAAATTTCAGCAATCAGAGTCTCATACTGTATAGGCATATGGATATTTTAATAATCCAGAATTCTTGTTGCTTTGTGTAATGCCAGTTTTCTCATTTGTGCAGAGTGAGCCTGTGTATTTTGACATGTGCATACACTGCATATTTGAATACTGTATGTTTAAAAAAACAAAACAACATTCATATAAATTGTACCACCTTATACCTTAACACTTTTTTGGCACCATCATTTTATTCTTTTGAAGTAATGTGTAACTTAAACCCTGTCTGTCTTCTCATTTGAACCTGTCTATTTAAATATGGACTGGAGACATAAATGCTAATCCTGTTTCTTTTCGCACACAATTTTATATTCTCTTCTGAGTTTTACTATCATTGAGACAAAGACAGAATGCATATTAATTTGACACTGCTATTCCTAAGCAATGGTGAACTTTTTTCCCCCAGAAAAAAACCCTCTATATCTTCCAAGGAAATAGTATTAAAAGGATATTCCATCTTTACATTATAATCCACTCAATATGTACTCACCCCTATGCCGATGTGAAGATGGGTGAAGATCTTCAGTTCACAAAACAGTCCTGGAGTTTCAGCAGAAAACAGGGTTGCAGCCAAATCCGGTATAATGGCAGTGAATGGGGACCACGGCTACAGTGTAAAAAAAGAGCACAAAACAAACACAAAATGTCTCCATCCTGCTCGTGTGATGTAATCCAAGTGTCCGCGAGCCGCGACGCCATGTTTACATGCGACCTGCTACATGCTACAGTTGACATTTCGGCTAAAAACATGGTGTAAATGGCGTCTTTTGTGGTTAAATTTTAATGTCGCGGCTCGCGGACACTTTGATTACACCACACGAGGAGGATGGAGACATTTTGTGTTTGTTGTGTTGTGTTTTTTTTTTTTTACATTTACATTTGGTCTCCATTCACTGCCATTAGCTGCAACCCTGTTTTCTGCTGAAACTCCAGGATTGTTTTGTGAACTGAAGACCTTCACCCATCCTCACATCGGCATAGGGGTGAGTACATATTGAGTGGACTATTATTAAGCGGTGGAACATCACTTTAAGTGTAAATATTAAGAGCTTTTCATGCCGACAGCCAAAGATGGAGAAAGAAGCAGAGTGAGGGGAGGGAAGTGGATGGAGTAATGAGGTGAGGGGCAGGAATAGAAGGTCAGTCTGGCACAGCTGCTCTACGGTTCATAGAAACTCCATTGACAAGGCATAGCAAGCCTGACACACACACATTCTCTCTCTCTCTCTCCCTCTCTCTCTCACACACACACACACACACACACACACACACACACCTTACTATCGTCTCTTCTGGCAGCGATATTCAGATTTAGTCTTAGTCCTGAGATGAAATGTCCGTGTGAGTTTTAGTGACACTTGGTCAACTTCACCCCTCATATTTTGAGTCAGTTTTAATTAGTTAACCAAAGATATTCTGACTAGTTTGAACTGTTTGGTTCTAGCTTTAAGAGCCATAATGTATGATTAATGTTCTATGATTAAAAATGTAAAGTGACCATTTCTAAGCTAATAGAAAAAAATGTCATGGAACCAAAGACAAAAACATTTTTCTTTGATCACATGAAATATTATCAATTACAAAATCCAAATTTAAAAAATCAAGAACATAGTAAAAACCTGCTATTAATGGAGAAAAGACCTTTCTTTGTCTGACTAAAATCATTAAAAATGACTGCACAAAGCATTCGTTCACACCATCCCTCAGCATGACAGATTGAAAAACCACAATGTCGAAATGGAACAATAATCAAAAAAAGTCTCATACATGAATCACCACCATTCAGAAATGTAGCCTTCATCTGAACAGAGCTTATAACATCTTTAATTACCCCAGTTTCTGTGTCCAGGTGTGCCTTCAGGTGTCTCTTGAGGTTTGTAGTATTTTAAAGCCGACTTTCTCCCAACACCAGGACACGCTCACTTTTTCTCTCCACGGCATTGTGCTGTAACTAAAGTGAATCCAAAAGTACACCTTTTTCTTTTCTTACTGCATTTACCCCCTGTTAGTTTCAGTAACAATATTAAGACAAAATTTAGTCACAATTTAGTTGTTACAGCATATTTTAGCATATTTTTCGTGAACAAAGGACTTCCTTACACACACACACACACAGTGCCTTTACAATTCACGGCTCCCTCATATGTTTTTTCTCTGAAAACATATCAATTTGTCTTCATGGTGTTAAAAGAAGTGCTCAGAGGGAGCTTCTGTAATCTATATTTTTTTAAAAAGTCATAAGACATAAGTCACAAGATTCTGGTCAGTTTTCAAAATAAAATTTAAAAAATTTAAAACTGAAAACTAATTACTTAATTACTAAGCCTGCTTACCTTTGGAAGAAGTACAAAAATTGCTTTATCTTGCTTCTCCAGTTGTTCAGTCTAATGAAAATAACATATTAATTGGTCAAATAACAATGTTTTTCAGTTTAAGTCGTTCTTCTTTGCCCAGAAGACCTTGATTTGCTCTTTCTCAGCGAGGAGTGCGTCTTGGCTCAGTCAAAGAAAGAGGCCATTTAACTTTTTTTTTTTCATATACAAGTTAATTAAAATAATGAGTATCAGAAGTCGTTCTTCTGTTATTAACACTTACAGATAAACTGTGACATTAATTGCTATTTCATGTTTTTTGCCATTTCAGAATTGGGCTCTGTACAACCGAGTTGTCTGTACCACGACAGCTTTAATATACAACAGTTCCTCTTACATTTACAGTTTCACCTTGTGAATCACCGCATGTGTTGACTGGTTCACCCAACAAGACAAATCTTTTGTCATCCAGCAGGAGTTGTACATTAACCTGACTGCAAATCACCACTCAATGCTGCGAATGAATAAAAAGAACAAAACTGCAGCGTGTAGCCTTGAGGTCACACACTTAAGTGTTCATACCAGAAAGGTACTTAACTCTGAACCTCACGAAATCCAGGCTCTTCAGCGGTATCTGCTCTTTGAACAAGTGTTGTATATGTGATTTTATAATGGTATGTAAATATTATTTGACTTACCTTACCTTTGGGGTCTTGTCTTTTTTGAATAAGCACTAACGCTTTTAGAAATATCTTGCTGCAACAGAACCAGCAAACTTTCCCCACTTTACAGCGCTGTTATAATGTTGCTCTCTGTTTGCTGGATTGCAGTTGGTGGCTAATACATTAGCCATATCAGCTTGGTGGTGACCCTGTATCTGTCTACTTATTTCTTTTTCTGCCCCTAGTGAACAAAAATTAACCCTAAATCTAGTTTTAAACTATTCTGATTTAATTTTGAACCTTTCTTGATATGTTGGATTAACTCCCTGAAAACCTTGATCATAACCATAAGTTGCAAACTGGACCAGGATTGTCTTCCAGACTAGTTGATATGTCACCAGTGCTTATGCAAATCCCTTAAAAAAAATCAGCTTTTCAGTGAACACATAAAAACTTCCCACTTTCATTAGATGAATGTGAAAACAGTCTTCTAGTGTCGAACCCAGCACATACATCATTTAGCACAGTGAAACTCAAACAATCAACTGTAGGAAAAAAGAAGAAAAACACATTTTTGAGTTGAAGGGAACTTTAAATCATTCTTCTGTCAGTGCAGTGAGTTATTATCATCGTTGTCTAAATTGGTCTGTTCTTCTTTACAGGATCCTCCAGTTCTTCCTGTCGGCCAGTTCAGTGACAAGTTTGTTCACTTCATCACCCAGTGGTGAGTCTGTCGCTGTTACTGTTTAATACGCTTTGTTTCTCGAAAGACTAGAAAGAAATTATTTTAATTAACACCTTCAGATTTTAAATTGAATTTTGTCTGTCTTTCAATTTCTGTTGATTGTGCAGTGTATTTGATTGTAATTCTATTTTGTATTAGCTTAATATGTTTGGCACAGTCAACCATCTGAGCCCCACAGAGCCAGACTGAACAATTACAGAGACCACAAGCAGCATTTGACTTAAATGAACCAAATTATTGTAGATGAATCAAAGGTATAATAGTTTACAATGGGATTAAAGTGCATTTGCCCATGTGTGTTAATGGGTTGTGGTTGTAATGGTTAAAGCTATGATTTTCAGTCCTACTGATATTGAATAAAAAGCTGTTCTTTTCTTACAAGTAATGATTGATTTATCTAATGCAACAGGACAAAGATGGTGTTTACTCTGCATTTGCCTCTGATTCATTAGCCTGTTGTAATCTTTACAGTTGCACAAACATCACCATGTACACCCAAACCACATGCAAGCAGTGTGTGTGTGTGTGTTTGTATTGTGTGTGTGTGTGCACCAGCTGTTGTTTATCCCCCGTGCCTGCTTTATTTACTCAAACAAGGCAGCTCTCTCTCAGGACAGACTGAGGTACTGGTGCCCTGCCCTGCCCTGCCGTGTTGCAGGTTTGGCGCTGTCTTCTCCCAGGCTATTCTTAACGTGTCCTGGTCCATTCATTGTGACACATAAACCAGTTACATGACTAACTGAAGTGAGGCCACTGAGCTAATTCCTCAAAGGTCTCAATATAGGTCAGTTTGACAGGTCGTGTGCGTATACATATTACAGAGGACGCTCACAGAATCACACATAAATCCACTGAACTAATCTGCTAACTGCTTCTTTTTTAGTGTTCTAAGTAATAGGAAAATATTAATTCAAATTAGAAATATTAATTAAATGATTCTATTTGAAATTAATGTGCTGTGTTTTTAGGCTGCAGTGTTTATTGTCTATCAAGCTTTCTCTTTCAGTCCCTGTCACATGAAAGGTTTCATTTCAAGCCTCCTCTTGAATAATAATTTATAAATTAAAAATTAGGGAGATGAAATTAAAGTTAGAACAAAAAAAAAAACACAGTTTGAATAGTGGCTGGATATAAAGTGCTTATATTTTATCTTCTTTTTTTTAGTATGCGGCGGCAACCCAAAGAGAGACCTGCCCCTAATAACCTCATGGTAAGTTAAACCAAGCCTTCCTTTAAACAGCTCCAAGGACCACAAATATACGTTTTGAATAACTGTGTACAGAAGGTAATCATATTCATGCATTCCAATGAAAATTCAATTAAACATAATTTTATTATCTTGGTAGTTTTGGAGTATACAATTTTTCACAGTGATTGAGGTGTTTTGGGTCAAGGACCCTCGAAGTTGTCATTGCTGCGTGGAAACAACAGTAATGAACTTTTTGCTACCAATGAAAGATGTCAGAGCGAGGTCAGTGAGAAACCTTGGGGTGGGATTGAAACCTACTTCAGTGATAATTTGTTCAATTCACTGCATTGGAGCCAGCCTGAATGAATCAGGCTTATTTGTTGTATAAGAGTCAAATAATTCTAGTTTACAAGTTAGAAGTTTTATAGCCTAATGAAAATTTTGAGCAAGGGACAAAAGGAAATTATTTAAGTGTGTGTGTGTCTTTGTGCATGTAACGGTAAGAAAGTGTGCCTAAATAGACCTAACTATTTTAACTTCCTCCTGCATAGAACATAATAAATTCTCAAAATCCTAAAAGTTTGCTATCACCAAAGTGACCTTGTGTCTCTTCTGCAAATTTGAGACATGGAGTGTCTCTAAGCAGAGGATTTATGTCTTTCTTTTATTCATAGGTGTAAATCACTTCGTCCGTTTTAAAATGTATTTTTCATTTATGTACATATTTACTATGCTCTTTCTCACACAACATTATTGACACTTATTCCACTTACATTATAAATAGCCTTTGACTGGATGTTGTTTATATGTCCTCAATGAAATATTGAACATTTCTAATTAGACTTCATTATTCTCTTAACCCAAATATAATACAGTAACAGTAGATGAAGCACATTCATACATTCCTGTTAGGTCTTTTAAAATGTGAGAAGCTGAAGCCCTGATAAATTAGGTGTCTTCAAGTGTAGGGTAAAGAATGTATGAAAGTATGAACATACATTTTATTACTTTATTATTTTAAAGTAATATATTATGGATGTAATTCGAAATTCGAATTACAGTACAGTACTTGTAAATGTACTTAGTAAGTAAATGTACTTAGTTACATCCCCCACTGTAGATGACAGAAGCTGAATGTGTGGTGTTGGTCTTTTACAAATATTTAAATAGTGCAATTTTGTGCAGAAAAGTGAGCAACACATCTTAAAGTAGCTACTTTATATAAACTTAACTACGAGTAACTGAGAAATCTGCATCTCTTAAGGAGAATTTATATATACAAAGACAATTTTAAGCCACAAGATGGCAATTTTTAAATTTCCAATGTAATTTTCATTTATTTATTTTTAAATGTTGTTATTTTTCTAAAATGTTTTAGTGTGTTCATAATTTTCATCCATTGTCTCAAGGGTTGTGGTATCAGATTTCTTTCATATTTATTGGGGTACTTGTTCCTTACTTTAGTCTTTAAGCAGAACTGGTAAAATATAATTATTATAAAAGATTTACACTAATTGAAGTACCTTAACTTACCTTAACTGAGTCCCATTAGGCTATAAAAAATGTTCATTTAGTTCAGCAAATAAACAAATAAAAGGCCCCTTTCGTATATTAAAATAAATACAATGTGAAAGATGCCATTAATATGTGTGCCATTTAAAATATACACAGGTATTAACCACAGCAAAATTTAAGCCTTGTTTCCATCAATGTATTGTTATTCACTTTTTGAAAATCATTAGAAAAGGTTGTTGGAAAAAGTAAAAAGAAAAAAAAATTAAAATCCTTTTTACGGTGGAATCATAAGCATTGTGTAGACCTGCAGTGATCAGCCCCGGCAGATGCGATGCAGCCATGCCTGGTGGAATCAAGCATTTATGAAAACATGACTAGGAACATCATGTTTTCTTTGTTTGTTCTGCCAATAAATCTCCAGAAATCTTAATACTGAACCTTTAATTCGTGACTGATCAGCTGTTTCTGCTGCTGCTGCTGCGAGAGGAGAAGAAGAAGAAAAGCTGTTGGCGTCCACTGTCCTGTGAAAAAATAATTAAGTTGGCCAACTGAAAAAAAGATTCTCCAGTTTCTTCTCGTCATGGCCAAGGCAACTGTTTTTTTGTTGTTGTTGTTTTTTTTCTTTTCGTGTTTGAAAAAGAGTGCTGCAGTTTGTAAGTAAAGTTTTACTTGCTTTGAGATTTCTTTGAGTTTATTTGTGGTTGGCTGATTTTGTTCTCCTTCTACTCTGTTTATGACACGTAGCTATACCAGCTACATCTGATTAAACTAAACCAGCTCTAAACCAGTTGAAGGAGATGCACCTAATTCACATTTTCCTTTTTTTTTTTTTTTTTTTTTTTTTGCGACATTTCAAAAGTTTGCTTTACATTTGCTGGACAATTAAATGAAAACACAGCTATTGTCTAAAAACAACAGCACTGTGTCCGTTGTACTATTTCTATTTATAATATAGTACATAGATGTAGTCATGGATTCTGTGCATTGTGATCTTGTACAGAAGAGTTTTATAGATAAAGACAGCTCCTCCTGTCAGTGCGTGAGGTATAAAAGCCAAGCCGCATACCTCACTCTTAATGTGGACTTGGTGATTTTCTCTGTTCTAGCATTAGCACACAAGGCCTCAGCAGTTTGCACTAACTGCCTTTTAAGAGTTGCAACACGCTCTGGTTTCTGTTAGGACCAAGGACAGCGACAGTTAGGTCCACAGAGGCAGAAGAGGTGAAGGTTTGTGTTGTGGGGACGGAGGGCTGGAGGGTGTAAATGCAGAGCTGCTAACAGATTGTATGTTCTCAGTCTCACACCGGGAAGGAGGAGTAAAGGGGGATGTTGTCTAGACATTCACTGGGAATTCTTGCCTCCAGACAGAAGTGTTTCTCTTGAGGGGGAGACCATGCACTACTTCTTTTGGGGAAGTTCAGCTTGTTCTGTTTGTGTTGGGCTGCCTTGAACCCAACTTTGATTATTTTTTACCTTTGACTCCAATCATTAGTATTTGTATGTCTGAAGTTTGTCGATATAAGTGTTTCAGTGAAGAGGTTGTTGATTTTAGGTTGATTGATAACTCAGTTCTACATCTTTTCTCTTTGTCTGGTTTAATGCACACTTCACACATCTTTTGGGCTGCTTTTATATTCATTCCTCCAGAGGAATATGAATACTTGACAACACCGAATTAAGAGCTCTTTTCCACAGTGTGTTCATGTGGTTTATTATTTCGTACATGACCTCACAACCAAAATTTAATTTCAACATAATATAATACAAGGACAAGGATTACACCGAGTACCAGTTACTAATATTTATTTAATATGCAATTCATCCCCCAATTGATGAACACAAGTGATCCATGACTCTCTGTAAACCCAAGTATCTAGTGTTTGCTATCACTGGATTGGACTACAGTGTCTAAAGTCTTGTTCCAGACTGCCAACTATCTGTTTTTGGCATATCCACATTGGATCCAGATTGATTTTAAAAAGTCTGGACAAGGTGGCGTGGTAGCTCAGTTGGTAGAGCGTCTGTGTGTTGAAGCTGTGAGTCCTCTGCAGCGGCAGTGGGTTCAGCTCCTGCCTTTGGCCCTTTGCTGCATGTCATTCCCCCACTTTCTCTCCCCCTTTCCAGTCATATTGTGAGCTGTCCTGTACAATCAAAAACATAAGAGCCTACATAAAATTTGGACAGCAGTCTGGACAGCAAAACACTCATGAATGAAATGCATTTTTTGCTTATTTTTCCAATCAGATTTCTACAGATCCAACTCAGTCTGGACACTCGGCTGCTCACAATCACATTTGAAAGTGGCTTTTGCGTTACTTGCAACATGATACGCAGTGACGATGTCAAATTCCGGGAGTGACGGGACTGCATCAGAGCAGCAGATCTCCATGTATACCATTGTTGGGTTTGTCTGGTGCAATGGGGGAGTTCTGTGCTGTGATTTGACAGCATGATTGTTTGGGCGCCAAGGTGATGGATCTCCATTTTTCATGCTTACACGTTGGAAAGCCTCCTCGCCATTGTACATAGTTTCTGATGCAGATAGGTTAGTGATGTCTGGACACAGAAATCCGATCTGATCACTAGTAAATAAGAGTGCGGACAATCCATCTTTAAGATCTGATCTGAGGAACAAATCTGATTTGAACAAAGCCTAATCTATACATTTCTGCCAGTCAAACCAGAATGTCCTTCATGTCTGACATCACAAACGGTCAAAAAGAACAATTTACGTGGTTTAACACATATCATTATTTCATTATTATTTTTTATCATTATTAAAAAGTAGAATTAAAACATGTCCAACAGATCCACGGTTCCTGGTCCAGCTGTGAATGTGAAATGAAGCACAGCGGAGAGACACATCTGGGATGCTGCTGAAATTCAGTGTAGCGCTTCTGGTCAAATCACAAGCATTGTTTATGGCTGCAGTTGCCCCCAGAGGCCGCAATGCAACTGGAACCCAACACAGCCATGGCTGGTGGAATCAACACATTATTGTATAGACTCTGAAACAGCTGGTAAACTGAATGGCTCTCTCTGTAGTGATGCATGCATGCAACATCGAGCATACAGCCCCTCCAGACCACAAGACAGAATATCTGTTGCCTTGTTTAATACAATGATCTTTGGAAGGACCTTTGGAGGTTTCTTCATCCACAAGGTTTAAAGTTTTGATGTGGCAAGTCCGGGGTTTCTTGCTGTTCTTTATTTTTCTTATTTGGCTGGAAACATCAGTTTTGTAATAACTTGGCTATCCTTTTATTACTATACATAGCTTCCTTTCCTTCTTTCTGCTTTTCAAATGCTTTGGGTCATTGCAGCTCACATGGTGGCATTTTAGCCTTTGTTTCCTTTTTCCTCAACATTCTTACTCTGTCCGACTTCCTTCATATTCGTTGTGATCTCAGTGCTCTTTCTTCACATTTTCACAGTTCTCTCTCTGTCTATTCCCACTTTCTCTCCATCGTTCTTGTCTTTCCTTTACCTATATTTCTGTCTTCCTGTAGGCTTTTCCATTTCTTCCTCTGCCCACGGTGAACTGAGGTATAAGGTCATGGATGCCTGCCTTTGTGGCACCAGCCTGCTGATTGTCTTTCTCTCCTCCTCCTCCTCATTCCCTCTTTCCTTCCCGCCTCTCACTCTCCCCCAGCCTCCTGAGTACATTAAAACTCTTTACCTATTCTATCTGTATGTTAATGCACCGAGCCACAGCTCCCCTTTTCTCTTCTCCCTCTGTTGTACAGAAAGAGCCACCATTTGCTCTCAGTTTTTATCTTTGCAGCTCATTTCTCTTGGAAGGTAATGTGGGAAATCACACAATAGTGTAGACGGTGAGCAAATAATGTTGTTTTATGACCATTCAAAGTCACCCTAGCTTTATTTTGCTCATCAGGTTTCAGTGTGTGGTCTCTCTAATCACTGGTATAGCTTTTATTGACGTTATTTTCATTGGGATTTTATCCTATTAGAGGTTCTTTAAAGGGCTGCTGTGTGATTGCTTGCCTGCTCTTGATGGCTTCTGTCCCTGAACTTTAAACAGTATGCTACAACTCCTTGTACTGCATGCTTTGCTCATATTATTAATATTTTGTCCTATTCAGTTCAACATCTTTATCCTTTTACCCGCCTAAGGGGTTCATTGAAAGGAAAACCTTTTTTCTCAGGTTAATATTATGTTCCTAACATGAATTAAGGCAGAGAGAACAGGGACAAAACACAGAAAAAAATGCTAGAGTGAAGAAAAGTAGTTCTGATAGAAGAGCAAAGGTAATGATAGCAGACGTACCATGAAGGAGTCTTGAATCCCTCATTCAATAATTATATGTTACATTACAGCAGGAGGTTTTAAAGCGCATGCTTTTGCACTTTGCCACCGTGAAGAATGACAGTTTTTTCTGGCATAAATTATATAATTTTCTATAAAGCTTCTTTTTTATTCTCCAACCTGATAGAGACACAGGGTTGTGGCAGTTGGATGGTCTGAACATTTTTATTGTGAGATGCTTGATAAAAACACGTATTACTTAATTAATTCTAATAAATGAAATCCCAAATCAATTCTGTACTTGGAATTCTTGTTCTAACCACCACAAAACAGCCATGTTAGTCCTCTATTATACCTAAAATCAAGCCAGTTTCTGATCCAGCACAGTTAAATACAATTATATATTAAAGGAGCCCTGTGGAGGTTTCTTGTGAATGCTCAGAAATTATGTTTACAGTCAGTTTTCACTTGCTTGCTTACTTTATATTCACTGCCTTTGTTGGCACATTGCATTTCTTTGCACACCAAACAGCAGAATAATGTGAAACAAGCTGCAAGGATATGCCTGGTGTGTGTGCAAGATATAAGCGACACACACTTGCTCCATAGTCCTAGTGATCAAAAACTGGGTGTCGTTGAATGTTAAACTGAAGCAAAACAAGATTAAACTTGAAGACCATTTGGAAAGCGCAGACCTTTTAGGCAAATAATCTCTTTTGCAGGCTTGTAGGTGAACAGGTGTATAGGAAGAGACCATGGGTCGACAATAAAAAGCAAAAAGACTCACAATGTAATCAAAGATTTAATAACAGTGATGTTTTAAATCTTATTGCAAGTGCAGAAGACAGTTTGCAAGGGTCATTTATATTTTAGATTCTTAAAAAGCAAAAATATATTTTGCCTTGTTTTCACTTTTTTTTTTTTGCTTACTCCATAATACAAAACAATTCATGTTTTTTCATAGTTTTAACGTCTCCAATATTAATCCACACTGTAGAAGAATAAAACTAACAAAAGAACATTGAATGAGATGATGTGTCCACATTTTGACCAGTACTGTATGTTTGGATATATTTCCAAAACTATTAAGGATCCTGCAACACATTTTAAGACAAAACACTGCTGCCTCAAATTACGACAGTCTGCATGAATACTTAATCAACAATAAAGTCAGAATGTATCATTATTAAAGCTAATATATTGTAAGAACTGATAAGCAATTATGTGCCTGGTACGCTAGCCCACAATAACCTTTCAGGGTTATTTGCGGTTTTATTGACATGGGGAAAATGTAACATTTACACAGACATTACTTATTTCTTACATACCTGCCCCATTTGTTTCTACAGTGATGTTTGAAGTGACTGTTGTAGCAGCATAACATTCACCTCAGTTACCACTGGTTGTCACAAGTGTGACAAATTCATTTCATTTTGCCATTGACACTGGTATTACAGTTAATCTAGGGGGCTATCTTGCAATATTAAGAGAAATGAAAAATAATTTGTGTATCCACACTGCGATTCAGATCTACTCTAAAATTGAATGGGTTCTTCCTTGACCCAAGCTACACCTTTCCATCAAGTTTTACGAAGATCAGGCCAGTAGTTTTTTTTTTTTTTTTTTTTTTTTTTACATATTCCTGCTGACAAACACACAAACCAAACCAAAAACATAACCTTCTTGGCAGAAGTACAAAACAAAACAAAAAAACAATCCTTTCCCCATGACCTTTTCACCCAAAACTTGTTCGATTATTTTGATTTATTGACACATATTTAAGTCATTACTGTCCCATTTAAGCTTTCACAAGTAAATCAGACATTATGCACTGACTTTCAAATTTCCATCTATTTGCAAAATGAACCTTTTAGCTTCTGAAATTTCCAGTTGCTATGCTCTCCCTGTGAGTTTATAGTCACATGCAATATATAACAAGTAAAATCAGTTGCTTTTGATTCCTTACCAAAAAAAAAAAAAAAGCCTTATAACCAATGGAAAACTTGAGTTGATCTGAGCCCAGATTGTTTACACCATGACTCATAATCTTGTTTATTTTGCTGGAGGCTAACTAGTCAAAAGACTCAGTCAAAAGCTCTGTCTGGCTGTAGCTCAATACCTCACTTGTATCAGTAAGAGATCTTTCTTCTTTTCAAGTCCCTTCTATTTGCAAAGAATCACATGATGAGCCATCAGAGAGGAAAGTGAGTGTGTTTTTCTCTCCTCATACTAATGCATCTTTCATTGTGGACACCCTATCCTGTCATCATAAGCTAATGACGTTGGTCAGTTGAGGAGACTTTCCATTGGCCTGCTCCCAGGACGTTAGCTGTAGCTACTTGGTGATGACCTGTCCTGTCTGAGGTTTCTTGCTTTTGGTTCTTTCTCTTCTCCCTTCTACTTGAAAACAAGGCCTGTTCTGTGTGCAGCATGTACTGGCTTATTTATTAAGCTTTAGGACTAGAAAGACAGAAAATATAGTGTTTGTGATGCGATACATTTAGCTTCATATTATCTTGAGTATTAAATAACACTATTTTGTGTGTGTGTGTGAGAGAGTGATTGTTTTTTAATGTATTCACTTCTGTGTACAAGACAATAAAACAAAAGTGATGATACCACACCCTTATGTTCTTTGATTGTGATTTGATGGACATTTCATCTCTCCCTCCCCCCTCTCCCTCGTCGTCCCTCGTTACACAGCCAGCAGCCTTCACGCAGCCTTTTAGCACCCTTGTCAATGCAGCCCTCCTATTCTGCTTTTCTATTCATAGGCACACATACACATGCACACAAATTTCGTAGCCCCCTTTCAACCCTGGAGACACCAGATGAGCCCCTCGGTTTTTCACAAAGGAACCCCTCCTGTCTCTGATTGTCCCCAAATCTAGTTTCAACATACATACACAACCACACAGAAAAAAACAGATAGAAGCTGAGTAGCATCAAGTTTTACCACTTAAAGTGCCTGTGTAAAAATTGTGATTGTATAATATTAACCAATTCTGATTAGTGAATCCATAACAAATCTGTCCTAAACTCCTAAACCATGTCATCATGGTAACCACGCTGTTAATTAGGTCACTCTTTCATTTATTCAGTAATTCCTTTCAGGACAAATTTGTCTCATATAAACTGTTGTTTCAGATGTTTTACAGAAGCAGAGAAATTCTTTGCTTTTCCAGTTTTCTTGTTGTTTGTTGGTTTGTTGTTTCACCAACCTGCTGAACAACCCAATGAAAAGATTCTATTGTCCCTTAAGCTGAGCATACACAGTGCGATTTGAGCCCTTTTCTGACCCGGTTTTTGAGCCGCTCAACTCAGATGCTGTCAGATGACTTTCTGACATGTCAGAAATTTTTGGTCGGCCGTTGTCAGACTTTTGCACAGTTAGAGCAGAGCCATGAGTTGATTCTTAGAGGACAGTGTGGGTTTTTTTTTGCTCTCACTGCACCTGTACAAAGGAGCAAACAAAGTGTCTGAAATTGCCGTGGCAACATGACGTGTCATGTGGAAAAAAGATATGGACAGTAAAATATAACTAGCTTGCCTCCGATACTTACAGCAAAATGGACAAGCCTTACTGTCCACGTCCTCATAGACACCTGCGAGTCCATAAACGGCACACAGGATCCAGGTGGCACGTTTCTGTCTTATTAGCATCATTGCTGTTAAACAAACTTCTACCTGCCTCGGAACTTTCAACCAAATCTTAATTGAACATTGCCAATAGCCAGAATGGTCTGCAGGGGCTGATGGGCTGTTTTATTTTCTATTTTACACGTACAATGTGAGCACTCAAGTTGTAGCTTGACAGTTGGACTGGTCAGCTTGAGCACACAAATCGTGGCCGACCGTGACTGACACTCCAATTATTGAGATAGACATGTATGAGATGAGGCGTTCAGTGGACTGGAGGCCACGAGGTGACACTGGTTATCCACAGAATTTGGCAGACACTCAGAGTATTCTTTCTGGTTTAAGAACTTCCTGAATTAATCAGTGATGGAGGCTGCCTTTGTTGTCTTGGTTTTATTAACTAAATAATGTGACACTGTTGAAGAAAAAGAGGTTCAGATTTTAAGCATTCAGTGGTGTGTTCTTTATGTTATGTCAGTTTTACTAAAATTAGATTAAAAAATAGAAACATATCACTTTGTTTACAGTACTGCAATATATGGCAATGAACTGAATTTTAACTCTGGCATCGTGATATGTATCATTTTGTGGATCTGCCATTCACAGCCATAATGCTCATGTGGGTGATTCTTGCATGAGTTCTAGTTGTCATGTGTCTCAAACTCTGGAAGCAGTTTTAGTGTCTGAGGATTAGGCGTCTGACCGTTAATATCACTGCATGTGCAAAAAGCTCAGGCTTAAGTATCATTGGACCTCTTTGGGGTTCCTCTGGTCTCTTTTCAGACTTGTGCCAAATCACTGGTGTCTCCACCTTCCTAAATTTTTCTGTCAGCACCTTCGCTGCCAAATGTTTTCACATTTCACCCTTGGGTCTTCATTGACATAAACCCCATTCACACATACTGGGACTACAGTGCGTGGGATGGGACCGGTGTGCAACTGTCCAGTCACGTCATTGAATAGTAGGAGCCAAACTGCACATAAATCAATGTTTAGATCTTGTACAATAAAAAAAAAAAGCAGTTTTGGCATTTGGATGAAATATGCCTTTTTTGAGGATCCGGCATGCTTTATTTTTACAAGGTTTCTTTTTATTCAGGTATAAGAAATGACAGAAAGAAAGAAATTAAACTAATGAATATTGCAACTTAAACAACCTTGTCTCATTCTCTGGAAAGGTTAAATGGTCATTTTATTTGTGAAATAATGATTTAACAGCAATGGATTGGATTCTTATAAGGCTCCTTGACACCAAGATTATCATTTAGTAGTCATTAAGACCATTAATTAATTTCTCATAATTCTGTCCCACTTCTTCCATTTTTCTACTAGTTTACAATAACCAGTTTCAGAAATGTTACAGTCATTGCTAACAAACTCTGCTGGACTGAACTACCACCTGTCTCTTCTAAAACACAATACTCCCACCCTGTTCTGCTCTGCCCATGACTCCACTTCTTTTCATGACCAGCCAGCAGGATTTGTTAGTTCAGCAACAAGCTGCAGTTTGATCTACTGATGTCAGCGGTTATCCACAGAGAATATTTTTGACTGGTTTACGGATATTGTTCTGTAGGTTAATTTGCATACTTTGCTAACAGCATCACTAGCTAGCAGTCTGGGGTAAAAAATGGAGTTCGGTGTGGGAACATGTCCTCTAGAGAGGCAAAGAAGTCAAATGTAAATTGGGACGATGCTCCTCTTAAGTTTAGTTGTAGTAGATCACAACTACCTGTCACTTCATCAGTCATGACTGGGAGATGCAGTCCAGCCTGCTCACTCTCTCAGTTCTCTCTGCTGGCGTCTCTGTCAAGGCCTGAATATATGTACTCCTGAACGGTCACGTGCATGGACAGCTGTACACACCACTGACTCGTAGAAGTTCAGCCTCTCCATCTGCCAGAAGTTGTCTGACAACTCATCCGAGAACCGGACTGGTGCGGTGGAGACATCGGGACAATAGGCACCTCTTGTACTTCACGACATTCTGCATGTTTTTCTTAAAAATTAATCAGTTAGTTACCAGTTCATTGGTGTCGGGCTATCAAAAGCAAAACTAAGCGAAACTGAAAACAATAGTTTGATCCCTCTTCACCCTCTTCTCCCAGCTTAAACAGAGAATCCCGCTTGCTGCTGCAGTGGACACTTTGGCTCTTTTGTACACTTAGTTGGAGACTAAACTAGGCCATGAGAATGATGGTGCTCTTACTCATCTTTGTTCTTTGTTTTGCGTCATTTTTTTTTTCTGTCTGTTTCCATTTTAGTGGCTAACATTTAGTGTTGTGGCTCATTGATAAGGCAGATATCTGCAGAAAGTGCTGCCTCTCTGTGCAAACAGTTTTGAAACGAGCAGATAGATTTGAAAGCAGCATTAGATGCTTGGATCATTAAGTTTAGAAGGGAAACCGCACTCTAACACTTAGAGAAGTTTCCCTACATTCTCTGTGCACTAAGATCGAACAAAGTACACACACACACACAGAGTTCATTTATTCACACACCAAGCAAAGCCAGCCAGTTTCCAGAGGGAGCTGGTGATTAGCATGCAAATCTGTAAAGACCCAGTTATTCTACCTACCTCTTCACCCTCCTCTGTCTCTCACACACACACAGTCACACTGACAAACACACTATGTTTCCTCCAACTCTATTCTAATGAGGTGATGACCAGTTTCTTGTTATAATTGCCTCAAACTCCTTTTAATTTCTTCTGAGCATATTAATCATACATAGAGTTATTTAAAATCGCATAAATTAATCTTAGATTAAACAGACCCTTCAAAGGCTTCAAACAATTAAAGAGTTAGGTAGAATTTCCCCTGGGTTTCTGCCATTTCTGTTTGAGCGGAGCAGTTGCAGGTGATTATCCCATTTTGATGTGGCCAGACGGTGATTAATGTAACTTTTAAATGAGTCCGTCCCCCGTCTCACCTCTGTCCACACGCTGCTGCAGCAGAAAGTCAGAACACCTTCAATGACCTAACTAAGGAGTGGTTACTCACTCTGTATTTATAACTCTTCCCTTACAGGTTTCATACTTAATTTAAGTCGCAAGTAATTTAATTATTAGGGGATTATGCGTGCGTGGGTGTGACAGACAGAACATGTATGCTTAATATCCTCAGTACTAGGGTCTGTGTGCACCTGACTATTGAGGCAGCTTATGTCTAATATTATGGTGACAGTCTAAAGTAGTTTTTCCCATCCTGGGGTATGTAGGGTGGTGGGGTTGCAAATAAATCTCCGGGGTCACAATAAGATAAACAAATTATAAAGATAAATGGGGGAAAATGTTTCTACGACACATAATTCTTTTGTTTTGTCTTTTTGGACTTTTAAAACTTTTAAAATCATATCTTTTTTCATGTTCTGTGTGTAACCGCTAGCTTGTTATTGCTGAGATTTTTGTATGTTGTTATTTTAATTTTAGCAAGTAAATACAACGAAATAGGTCAGTTAACTTTGACAAAACAGTATCATGATAACAAAGTCCATTTACAAACTTGAATCACATCTACAATTCCATGCCCTGTTGTGAAAATTCCATTTTTCTGAGCACTGTAGGAACCTTTTTCATCTTCCTTTCTTTGTTTGTGTAAATATTTAGATGGAATGTTTATTATTGACCATGGAAACAGCAGTTCACAAAATAATCTCAACACAAGGTCCATTTAGTGGGTGTTCTATTCTGAACTTTCTAAGAAATTACACCATCTACTAAGTTTGTCTTTCTTCCTTGCCTGCTATCTCTTGTGAATGCTGACTCTTGTTCTCTCTTTATCTTACTTTCTTTAGTTTTTTAAATTTTGAAATGACTTTTACATGATTACTTCCCATCGGGCATATTTGTGTTGGTGGAAGGATACATTTAGAGAGCGAAAGATCAGGCCTGCCGACAACGTCAGATGAAAAATTGTGTGGTGTGTTTTATGGCGTCTTTGCATATGTGCATGTATAGTATGTGTGAGTTTGGTATAACAAGCCGTGCACCTTCATCCAGGTCAGATTCCAGAAGATGTCTCTTGGCTGTCAGGGTTAATTTCTGGAGCAGAAGTGCAAAGTTGGATTTAAAAAACATCACTCAGGACTTCCTTCTTTATTTCTGTATCACTCCCTCTCTACTGAGGCAAGGAGGAATGATTGATGAGATGAGTATTCAGCACATAGGGGCACCCAGGAGCGTCCACTCCACCCCGTCTCATACTGATACACACACACATGCTCACACTGATATGAGAGTAATTAACCTCAGACTGTGTTAACCCCAGCTGCCCATTAGAAGGACAACAGGATTGATGGGGCTCCCCCCAGTCCTTCACAATCTCTACAGTTTTTGCAGGATTACAGCACACGTGAATGTGTTACCACTTTATCTTTAAAATATAAAACTGCTGCAGACTTAACATGTGGTGATTGAATGTTCACAGTAAAGTAACAGAAGTGAGCAAAGAAAGAATCAAAGTCAAACAGAAGTCAAACTAAGTGATATCAGTAGATTTTATGAAGGAATAATGATACTGTATTAACTTATAAAATGTATTCACCCTTCATGTGACTTTATTTTTATAAACTGTACATTGTATTCTTCAGTTTAACATATTTTCCAGTGCAACCACAAATAGGCAAGAAGGATCCCAGGAGGGAGAAAGTGGACCATCACTACCAGTCTGTCCTACTTTGTTACTAATCTTACATTGTCTGCACCAGTTTGGGTGTTGCTGGGGGGTATTTAACGTTGTTCCACCCCAGAAAATAACAGTTGAGAACAACACTACTCACTTTGAAATCACTTTCTGCGTCAAATCTGAGACAAACTAGTAATGTCACTGTTACGGTGGGAAATGCTTTTCATATACACAAGCTGATCTTTTTCCTCGTGATTTACAGCTCTGTGAAGCACGGGAAAATAATTGCAAAAGGTGTTTGTAAAAGTTTAGGCTTGCAGAAAAATATCTGATTTTGGAATTTCTTAAATTCAATTTAAGTGTCACCAGAACATCTTACAGTTAAAACATAAACTTGTCAGTGTTTTCTGGTGTCTAAAGCTTGTAATAGTGTCAGTGGCTGTGATGATAACTGCATCACTGCCGTCATGTGATGCCTACTGTCGGTTTGAGCTCTTTATCATATCACAGCAAATTTTATTTTGAAGGGTTTGAGCAATGCATTTGAGATCAGAGCTACACACAGAGGAAGTCAGGAACACAGCCTCTGGTTGAAACTCAACCCAAGGCATCGTGGGATTGTCATTGGATGGCTAAAAACATACTAACAACAACTATTTTCAACATGGAAAAAACTGATAAATAACTACAGAATTCATTTGGTGTTGGATTTATCATCATGGATTTATGTTACAAAGTCTCCAAAAATCACTGCAGTTCAAGGCTGGATGCTTGACATTAACATTAGTTTAACGTTAGCCTTTCCTGCTCAGCTTACCTTGTGGCTGACCTCCTTCATGTTTCCAGCAGTTTTGAAACAACAGACATGATGTTTCATGGTCTTGAGAAGCTGCAGCGTTTATTAACTGACACACAGTAACCTATTCTGTGCACGTGCTGCCAGATTGAGAGCTTTTCTGTTAAGTTTCAGTTTCTGCTCCGGTATGAGCAGTACCAGCACCATCTGCTGCCAAAAATCTGTTATGTGCTGGTTTAACACATTATTTATTATTCTGTACTGGAGTTTCTTGTCATTTATTGGCCTTATTGGTATATCTCTGATAATTTTTTATTGGCTAGATGGATTAACTGGTTGGGATTTCTGAACCTATGAAGAGCAAAAGTCTTTATTCACAAGTTCCTCTTTTGTGAGTTTTAAATCAGAGTGGATTACGCCAGATTTTGGCCCAGAATTTGCCCGGACCAATTTTAGGATCAGGCCAAATTTTTGCCAGATCGGTTGTTGGTTGATGTGCATTTTGAGGGGGGTGACGGTGGCTGAAAAATTGGCATAATGATCAAGGATCTGGTTTGCAGACGACTGGATGGATTTCTGGCATGTCCAAAATTTTGGTCGACTGTACTGCAGTTTGGGCAGTTGGAGCAGGTCCACAGTTTGATGGCTAGTAGCAAATGATCCGTTGAGCTTGTTTTTATATTACTAGAGTAGTATTTTACATGTTGTGGCTAAAACCAGTGTCTTGCTTGAATAAACTTTATTAGAGTTATTGGATAAATCAACTAAGAGTCTTCAGTTCAATGTGAGCACCCACATCCGGGCTTGACAATTGATCCGTACAGTTTGAGAATAAAAGTCAATGGTTCTGGCCATAAAAAAAAGGCAGATTAAAGCATTTAGTGCAAGTCAACACAATGTAGAAGATTAATTAAAAAAAGATGCACTGTGTCTTCTCAGCTCAAGTTAGGACTGAGCTCCTGTTAACAGTGACAGTCTCTTGTTGTTAAGGACGGATATCGTTGAAATCAGGGTTGACAAGTTCATTTAAACTGGCCGGCCGCAGCGTTGTTTATCTAATTGGACATCGAGACACCACAAATAAAATTCATGGTCAGCCTCAGCTGAAGTGTCTCATTTACAACCTCCTCCCCTCTCACCTCTGACCCTCCGTGACCTCTGTGACCTCTGGCTCTGGTCTGGAAAGTCCCCCAGATGAGGCTGGTGATTGGGACTGCTGTCATTGAGATATCACATGTGACGTCTCTGTTTCAGTCCTGCAGCGGTAACAAGTGAACCCTGCCAGCACTTAACAAACTTGATCAGCTTCCAATCAACAGAGACTGGTCATTGGTTTTTCAGGAGCTTGTTTATTGGCACTTTCGATGAAAATCAGTCAAGATTGTTGATGTTCTTTGTTGAAAATCTGAAAACAATATATTCAAAAGCATTTCATAAGTTATTTTTTAATGGCTGACGAAGATGGTTTGTGTTACTGCCATTACTACGTTTTATTACAGAGCTCATTTTACAACCAGTGATGATTCATGTAGACCATTAAAGATAATTCTTTAAAATTACCTGATTACTGCCATTAGTTAAACGTTGGGCATTTAAAACAAATCTGTTGAACATAAATATTTAAGAGGGCGTAATGAAGTTCCTGTTTAGTTTATCTGTATTTTATTTTTATTTCTTGACTAATGATTGAGAATAATTATACAAGCAGATCTAAACTAAACACTTCACATAAAGTTGTAATAATGTTTGTGGCTCCAATCTGTTTGATAATAAAAATAATATTGCACAATAGGTATAAACATTTTCAACAGCATTTAACAGTTTTTATGAGAAAGCTCATTACTTGTGTTTTTACAGCCACTTGAGTCCATTTTTGCCATCGATGACAGTGATTCTGGAGGTCATATGTTTGGAATAAGAATAGTGGCAGCAGATATTTATTCTGAGCACAAACCTGGAAATTTAATTGCAAATGGAAACTGAAAACAATAAATTCAAAAATGATATATTTCCTGCCCAATTTGGAGTTGAATCTAAAAACTTTGTGTTTCTCCTATTATTAACTATTGACTGTAAATAAAGATGGATAGTGCGTCACTCACTTCCTCCCGCTGCACAAAAATGAGGCCAAAATATCCCGAGTGCTGCCATCTTGCATGGGTGGTGTCATTTGTAGCCACAGTCTGCACAATAATGGTCAAGGTTGGAGACGCAGTATCAAGGTCCCGCACTCACAACCACAAGCAGGGCTCAGCTGTCAATCATGATGTGAAAACCCCCTTTACATCAAGTAACTAATTTAATCCAAATTGATCAAAAATATGAATACATGAAGAACTATCTAAAATGGCAGAAGCCATCTCAGGGAAAAAGTATTTGATGTGTACTGTGATGTTTTAGTTTGGCCCATGTCCTGTGGGGTTTATGACTTATACTGCAGCCAGCCACCAGGGGGCGATCGAGATGTTTTGGCTTCATTTTTGGGGAGCTTTCATGTGCCCCGTCTTTATACAGTAAAGTCAGTGGAACCTCTATCTAAACTACCAGAGTCCCTTTAAATTGAGCATGAGATAGAGAGCCAAATATATCCTCCAAAACTCTGGAGTCAAGCAAAAATACAGATGAGGAAGAAGGGAGACTGACATAAGCGGGAGAAGTGAGAGGGGTAACTCGAGTAAAGTTAGCATGAATATCATAAACACTGGTCCAATCGACACTGAACTAGTCAAAGAAAATAAAGATAGAAAATCTGTCTTCAGCCCAGATAACCTGTGTTTGTATCAGACTGCCCATGCTAAGTTATGTACTAATGTTTGCAAAGGTCATAGGTCACGCAGCTTCTGAAGTCTTCCTCTCCTTGTGATCACTTTAAGTCTTAAATGGACCGAAATGAACAAAATTTGAACATAAACATAACTTCCAGGCTGACTGCTGCGCCATCTGACAAAAGCTGACTGCATTAATACGCCGTCCCAGCACCCTGTCTGTGTAGAGTTTTTCCAGTTCACCCCAGGCCTGAAGAAAATGATTAAATAATTAATAATATGATTTTTTTTAACATAGTCTATTGTTGGGTTATGATTTTTTTATATTATATTAACTATTAATTATATTTATATTATATTATATATATTCTTATTTTATTTTATCCATAAAATGTAAAGCACTTTGAGCTGTTTTGATATGTAAGGTGCGTATAAATAAAGTTTGTCATTGTTATTATTATGTCTCTGGAAATTCAGTCTCAAAATAAATCATAGTGTATAAGGTAATTAGTAATGTTTTTATAATAGTTAATCCCATTTCCTGCCATTACATCAAAAAATATACAAGTTAATGCAGCTCTTCATTGTCAGTATTGTAAATTGCAGTAATTTTGTTCCAAAGATGTTTATTTGTTCTGTGTAAAAAAGCCTAATCTTGCACTGTGAGTTGTTAAATTAATCTCTCTCTTTATTTTCTAGGATCATTCCTTCATCATACATTATAATGATGGTAACGCGGAGGTGGTGTCCATGTGGGTGTGTCGCTGTCTGGAGGAGAGACGAGCTCAGCAGGCTCAGGGACACGTCTGATGTCCTCCTGCTGCTTCCCGTGACAGACCAGGACGTTTGATCCCAAACCTTGAACACGCAACAAAAGGGGTCAAGTACGTCCTCATGCACTGTACAAGTGACTTAATATACACGGACAAAAATCACTAGATGTTGAATATTTTATGTGAGTAAATCTCACATAACGTATTTCTGTTCCATGCGAACTCTGCGCAATCCAACATCCAAAAAGCGCACAGAGATCCACTCTTTCTTCCCACCACGGGTCTCCATCTGCAGCTTTGCCTCCACGTTTTTCAAGAGTGCGGTGAGCGTCACAGACTGACGAATGGAGATAAACGGTCCGGATTTAAAGGATCAGCGACAATAAACAACTTCAAAGCGTAAGACTGCAGTTTGCCGGCAGAGTTGTGCTCCGTTTCTCGGATGGTATCTCAAATAACCGTCTTGTGCTTTACTGTTGACAGCCCTCTAGTGAATGTTAAGGTTTTTGCCTGTGAGTAACAGCCCATGTGTGTGCCTGTTTTTCCAGTGGTGTAATTTATTACCTCAGCAAACTTAGGTTGTCACTGTAATAGGAAGACTCCCCCCCAAGATGTCCCTGTTTTTAAAGGGATAGTTTTTTGAAGTTGAGTGTATGAAGGACTTATCCATAGTTAGTGTATTACCTACAGTAGAAGGCAGTCGACACGTCCACAGTTTGGAGGAGCAGCAGGAGTGCTGTTGTAGGAAGCTAAACAATGTACTGCTGTGGACAGAGTCAGCAGCAAAATATATTTTAGCCACCTAAAAAAATTTGGAATATTTGCACTGGGAGATGCTCATTGACGTCTGCTGTTGCCTTGATCTGTTTACTTGTCATTCTTTGACTTAAGTGTTTTAAAGGGGTTGGTCAGATTTGCAGAAGTCACACAATAACAAACTAACCAATCAAGCCAGCCGTAGACCAGAAACTCCTGTGTTCTGCGAGGTAAAATTACTGATGTCGCCAATGGTGGCTTTGGAGGGAGCGATATTTGACTTTTAAAACAGCAGTTTCATGTCTGACAGCAAGGTAAAGTGGTGAAAATATTCTAAATATAGCATATACTTACACTTTTATTTGTTTGTTTAGGTGTCTTCATTACATTTTGCTGTTGACCCCGTCCACAACAGTACATTGCTTAGCTTCCTACACCGTTACTCGTGCTGCTTCTCCAGATTGGGTCCTGACCGCCATCTACTGTAGATTACACACTGACTATGGAGAAGTATCTTAAACAACCCCACTTCAAAAACCTGAACTATGCCTTTAATAGCTGGACTAGAACATTTGTATCCAGTTAATCCCTCATCTTGTGAGGGTATAAAGCTCTGTCTGTGTCTTAAGGGGTGTTTAAATGAACAACTAGCCTGCAGTATGAGTTCTCAAGCTTACTGACCAAACGATTTATTGTTCATGCTCATGAGGAGGAACCAGGGTTTCTTTCTGTTTTTAGCCAGTTTTTAACTCTTTTATTTCCATTTGCACAGACTAGCCTGACATTGAATGCTACTGAATGAACCGTAAGAGAGGAAACTGCGCTGAAGCAGTTTTCCACTTTCATTGAGCAGCCATTTCTTTTCTTAGACACAGAAACAAAACCATAATCCACCCCACCCCTTATAAACCAACACTTAATTCCTTTTAAGTAATATTTTTATCCACCTTCTCACCTGTAAATCCTTACGTTATCAAGATACGTTTAAGCAGTGCACTTCACACAAAGACCAATGACGAACCATGTTGTGAATTATATGGATTTCTCATGACTGAGGCAAACGAAATGGGTTAAGTGACTAAAGTGAATTGCTCAGACAGGGTCTTTATGTGCAGCTGCTGAAATGTGTAGCGCTCAAGTGCAATTAAATTCCATTACTTCCACAAAGGCCCAGTGAACGCAGCCCACAGTGACTTGATGTGTACTGTGAGTGGGCATCACTGGAAAGGAATGTAACGGCAGTACATCAGCGCAACAGAAAAGGCTTAAAGCACCAGTTTATCAAACATGTGGTGAGGAATTTCTTCACTACGTTGCTTAATGTATTGTTGACCTCTGTGATGAAGAGGAGACACATGGGTGATAGGTTTTAATTTGACTGTAAATCATCCAAAAGTGAGAACACATTTGTTGTTTGTAGAACAATCAAACATGGGCTCCATCGTGTAATTCAGAATTTGGGAACTCTTCAAGATTTCTTGTATTTTTATTTGACCAAGCCTTCACTCGGTCAATTACATTTCATCATTTTGATTTTCAAGCTTTTTATTTCCAGAATGGGTTATTCATTTAGCATTTTTGCTTTTAAGTAACCTGAAGAACTGACCTTACTCCAGACAGAAATAGTTCATGTGGGGGGGAAATCCCAAGCTGTGTCCCAGCTCCATACTACATACTAATTCTAAGCTCTTTTTGATCATTTAGTGCATGTATGTGTGCATGCAAAATTTTGAATACTGATGCAAACAGTAAAAAACAGCACATTGAATTCGCCTGATTTTTTATTTCTGTGGTGTTGATGGACACCCCACAATGTGTGGAATACTGAATGAAGACAGTGGAGGAGCAGCTCCAGAAAACAGAAATTCCAATTTGAAAAAAAAAATCTTAACTCAAGGTCAACTTACTAGCTTTTTCTGGAATAGGAAGACCATGAGATGCAATTGCAGAGTTTGGTTAAAGCTACTAATTTATGAGTATTTTTGTCTTGACTCCTCTTTCCAAGAATAAGAGCCAGTATTTGGACAAAAAATTCTGTTCTGTTGAAGCAGGAGCCTTAAAATTGCATTTATTTAGTACGAGGACAAATTTATCAAGTACAGAATTATATTGAATAGTCAGTACAAACATACCATGAAACTCGCATGCTGCATGTTATCAGAACAGTCTGTAGGATGGGACTGGGACACGTCACCCTGATTTGGTCCACCATTCTCACTCCAACGTGTCAAATATGGCAGCTTGATCAGTGCCACTAGGATGCTTAGTAAGACAGTTTGTGTACAGAGGAGGGAGGAGTGGATGGATGGTTCAAACACACGGGACTTAAACCCAGGAGACCAGGTCTCCTTTGTGTCCTGTGTGAACACAATAGTCAATTTAGTCTTTTTTTTTTTATCTTGTGTTACGTAACATACATAAGTAACATTTTGTATGTAATTTTGAAAGTATTTTGAAAGTCAACCTGGATTTTGCATAATTGCATATTATCGCTGGCTTGACTGTGGAGCCCTGCATGAGCAAAACTGACACTATAGGGACATCTACAGGGTCATAGTTTGAAGCGTAGGGCCACTGAGCTGCAGTGATTTGACTTGTTGGGAGTGAGAACTTGTTGATCTGATTGTAACCACTTCTTACTGCAGTGTGATTAGTCAACAGATTACAAAATAGGAGGGAAACTTCCTCCAGCCCCTTCTACTGGTTATGCTCATAATTCACGGAGATGAGGCGATTTCTGAGTGAATTTGAGACGTGATCCCAGGTTTCATTAAATTGATTTTCTTTTTATGGAAACATTTTTCCATAACCAACAGTTCATTATTGTTAAAATGTTGCTCATTTCGATGTCCATTCTGTTTCAGTTTGTGAGGTCAGTCATCCCTGATGAATTCATGGTGTTAAAGTCCAATGAACTGCACAACCAACTGAGGCACTATGTGTCATGATCCCTCCCATATTAACAAATTTCTTGAGTGCCATTATTTGCCTCAGAAACCTGAAAATGAGGCACAGCCTTTTTTGTTCTATGTACATAAATATATTTAAACTTTGGGAAGGACGTGCAAGATGCCATTCATTGCCATTCAACAATTACTCTGATAATTGGTGAAAACTCAACATTGGAAGATTTTCCAGTAACTGAAAAAAAAACATCTGCATGGATTTTCCAATAGTTGCACAATAAATAAAGTATACTCTGCATTATACCACAAATATTTTTAAAATTATATTCATCTAACTGTCAGTTTCAATAAGACAAGTTCTACTGTACTGTCTAATACATCTGTGAGACATCCACCTTACATTAAGTTGGCCTTAAATGTAACTGAAGCTATAAATAATCAGCAGTCTGGTAAAACTAGTAAATAAGTGTGAAATAAGAGTGTTTGGTGGCCATGGGCTGCTGATGAACACTCTGCAAATGTTTATGTATTCAAATGAAACCAAAAAGAAAAAAAAAAACATTTCATATTTCCTTTCTCTTTAAGCTCCATCTTTTCTGGTTTGGCAGTGTGTAACTCATTGACTGTGATTTTTAAATATGCATCTGCTTTATCAGTGGAAATATTTATTATTTTATTTACTTTTCGGCCTGCTTACAACAGAGGTCTCCTCTTGTGACTCTTGCCCTATTATTTTTCATGTTTTGCCGAAACCATGAAGCATTAAGTCAGTGATGGGACTCAGCAGAAATATTAGTGCTGTGATGTTACTGGCTGATTATGGCCTTCTCTGTAATTATCTGTGTTGGCACATATTCCAAACATCATGCACAAATAATAATAAAAAGTATTTAAACATAATTTGTGATTTTGTTCTTTGCTTAGCGCTTTAAAGGCAAACTTTGTCATAACAGCATCTTCAGATGTCTCAGTCTACATGAAGTTAATCAGTTTTGAGGGTATAAATACTCACCTCAGTAACATTCAGGATTCTTTACTTCACCACTGAAGATTTTTCAGATTCCTCTGTAGATTAAGTTTTTGTCTGTACTTTGAATAATTCACACTTTGTATATCTAGAAGGAATCGGTTTTTACTCTTTGTCTTGTGAGTAACATGAAGGGAACAACAACTAGCATCTCATTATACAACCCCGTGTTGTAAAATGTTAAACTTGTACTGTATGTTTGAGTGTGTTCCAGTTCCAGAAACATAAATGGAATGCAATGCAATTGTAAAAATTTTTCAACCTATAGTCATTTAAATATAGTACAAAGACAAGATATTTAATGTACAAACTGATAAACTTTATTGGTTTTGTAAATCTACACTTATTTTGAATGTGATGCCTGCAACATGTTTCAAGAAAGGTTTGGACAGGAGCATGTTTACCACTGTGACACATCACCTTTTCTTTTAACAACACTCAGTCAGTGTTTGGGAACTGAGGACACTAATTGTTGAAGTTTTGAAAGTGAAATTCTTTCTCATTCTTGCTTTATATACGACTTCAGGTCCCCAACAGTCCGGGGTCTCTGTTGTTGTATTTTGTGCTTCAAAATGCACCACACATTTTCAGTGGGAGACGGGTCTGGACTGCAAGCAGGTCAGTCTAGGACCTGAACTCTTTTACTATGAAGCCAAGCTGTTGTAACACATGCAGAATGTGTCTTGACATTATCTTGCTGAAATAAGCAGCAACGTCCCTGAGTGAGACGCCATCTGGATGGCAGCATTTGTTGCTCCAAATCCTGTATGTACCTTTCAGCATCGATGGGGGCTTCACAGATATGACAGTTACCCAAGATGCCATGGGCACTAACATACCCCCATACCATCGCAGATGCTGACTTTTGAAGTTATCGCTGGTAACAATCTGGATTGACCTTTTCCTCCTCAGCCCGAAGACACGAGAATTCCACCACTTTCACCAATTTCTTTTCTTGCCTCTGTTCCAACTTTTTGAAACTTGCTGTAGGCATCAAATTCAGAATGAGTGTATATTTACAAAAAACAATAATTAGTTTGATTATTGAATATCTTGTGTTTGTACTGTATTCAAATGAATGCAAGTCAGACAGTTTTTGCAAATCATTGCCTTCTGTTTTTATTTACCTTTTACACAATGTCTCAACATTTTTGGAATTGTTTTTGTATACTGATGGTCTCTTAATTAACAGTTTGACATTTGTGTTGGTGTAAAATGACCCAAACCTGTAGGCTCCTTCCTATCTTAAGTTCAATTACAATTTGCATTTTATAATTAATCTTAGTCAACCTTTAATTAATGTCAGCCTTATTTTGGGTTATTAATTTGTGCATTAACCTGTGAAAAGTAGTTCAAAGTACTCAAATATAGCCTAATAAGAAGATTATGTTTACAACAAATTTTTATTTTGATAGTCAATCAATCAATCAGACTTCATTTGTACACAAATGATACCCCTCCCCCATCCACCTACACACTCCTAAAGCAAATACTTTGTAATTAAATAAAGAACTAAAATAAGAAGAGCACTCAATAAAAACAGGAACAGAAACTGGGCTGAGGAAACACCAGATGCAGGATAAAACTCAAAATAAAAAGATAAATAAATTAATTAAAATCAATCAATAAATAAATATTCTAACAGTGGGTAAAAAGTAAATAATTGGTTAATTGTTAAGAGGAAAACAATACAGAAAATGCAAAGAAATGAATAAGTTTATAATAATAAATAAATAAGGTAAAATAAAATGATTTATCAACTAACAACAAATAGACTAAATGTATAAATAAATAGGCAGTAGAAAGATAAGTAAAGTTGAATTAAATGTCAGACTGAAAAAGTAGGTCTTGAGTTTGCTTTTAAAAATATGAACACACTGCAGCTCTGAGGTCTTCAGGCAGGCTGTTCCACAGCCGTGGACCGTGGGTAATAATAAAAGGATACCTCGCCGTAACTAGCTTCTAACTTTGGGGATAATTAAAAGTCCTCTACCAGAAGACCTGAGGGTTCATAGGAAAAAAGGGAAATCTGATAAATAGGTAAGACTAAGACTTTTAAGAGCTTTATAAACCAATAACAGGATTTTAAAATCAATTCTGAAGCACACAGGAAGCCAATGCAGAGACTTTAAAACTGGTGTAATGTGTGCTCTCTTTCTGGTCCTCGTCAGCACAACTGCAGCTGAGTTTTGTAATAATTGTACTTGAGAAATATTTTTCTGAGGAAGGCCAGAAAGTAGAGCATTACAGTAATCAGTCCTGCAGGTAATACGAATACGAATACGAATACGAAATACTTTATTGATCCCCAAGGGGAAATTCATTTGTCTGTAGTCTCATCTATTTGTATAAGAATTATAGAGTCTGATGGCAGTTGGTATGAAAGATCTTCTGTATCTCTCTGTCCTACAACGAAGAGAGAGAAGCCTTCCACCACCATTATTTCTTTGGTCCATCAAGATGTTATGCAGTGGATGATCCATGTTGTTTAGGATGGCCTCCACCGTCCTCATTGTGTCTCTCTCCACAACTTCATCCAGAGAGTCCATCCTTACTCCGATCACAGAGCCAGCCTTTTTCACAAGCTTGTCCAGCCTCCTTGCTTGCTTTTTTCCCAAACTTCCTCCCCAGCAGACTGCAGCATAAAATAAAACACTTGCCACAATAGACTGATAAAACATTTGCAGCATCTTACTGCAGATGTTTAGAGATCTGAGCTTCCTTAGGAAAAAGAGGCGGCTCTGCCCCTTTTTGTAGAGTGCATCTGTGTTGAGGGACCAGTCCAGCTTGTTATCCAGGTGTACACCAAGATATTTATAGTTTGTTACCACCTCGATGTCCACTCCACAAGTGTTCACAGGCTGAAGAGGGGGCTTGGATCTACGGAAATCAATGACCATTTCCTTTGTCTTTGAGGTGTTTAGTATGAGGCAGTTTTTATGACTCCAGTCACTGAAGGATTTTATCAAATCCCTATATTCAGATTCCTGTCCATTCCTTATACAAGCTACAATAGCAGTGTCATCTGAGTATTTCTGGATGTGGCAGGACTCAGAGTTATATTTAAAGTCTGCTGTATACAATGTGAACAGGAATGGAGCCAGGACAGTCCCTTGTGGAGCCCCTGTGCTGCTCATTAATGTCCCAGAAAAACAGTTCCCCAACCTGACAAACTGTGGCCTTTCTGTCAGGTAATCTGTGATCCAGGAGACAAAGGAAGAAACCACTCCCATCTCTATGAGCTTGTTTTTGAGTATGTTGGGTTGGATGGTATTAAATGCGCTTGAAAAGTCAAAAAACATAATTCTTACATAAGCGCCAGATTCTTCCAAATGAGAGAGGGAACGGTGGAGCATGTAGAGTACTGCATCATTCACTCCAATGTGTTCTTTGTAGGCAAACTGCAGGGGATCAAGTTTGTCTTTGACCTCAGGCCTCAGAAGACGTAGAATCAGCCGCTCCAGGGTTTTCATGATGTGTGAAGTAAGGGCCACCGGTCTGTAGTCATTTAGTTCAGCTGGACATTTTCTTTTATAAAATAAAATAAAAGCATGTATCAGTGTCTCTGTGTTGGCTTGAGGGAGAAACGGTTACACACACACACAATGTTCTAAAGATGCAGTTTTAGTTTTAGTTTAGCTTCAGGACCAATAATTAAGACCTCAGTTTTGTCCTAATTGAGCTGCAGAAATCTTTCTGCCATCCAGGACTGTATATCTAAAATACAGTTTAAAAGGGAATCAATTGGCCTCAAGTCATCAGGGGCTGGTATTTCAACAAATCCACATCAGAATGATCCACATAGGATTAACTCTCAAAATCGGGTGTTTCAAAACCAGGATATGTGATCCTGATCCTGGAAAAAACAGGATACAGATTTGTATCCAGTCCAGTCCTACCCAGAATCCAGATCAAATGTTGGTTTTGGGTATTTCAACAGTCCAAGGTGCAGACCCTTTTACAGCTGACATCATCGAAAAGCTGCGCTTCTTGGAGTGCACATTTTACCAGCACCAAAATCACCAAAATGTCTGTTTATTGAGTATATGATACTTCAGAATCAATATTCCAGTGGTCGATATAAGTTGTTCAAAATTCCAACAGGATCATGACCGTTTCAGAGCAACCGGTGGCATCTACGGCTGCAAGCTGTTTAATGCTTTGACTGGACTGAGGACGCGATCAAAACTGCTCGTGTTTGCAGCGGCCCATCGACAAGCTGTTGTGGTCCGCTGTACTTCCGTTGCCAAAAATGCACGTGCAGCTTTCTCATTGTTTACAAACGGTAAAAGGGTCTATAGTGATGGTCTGTCAGTCATTACAGGGTTTGGTAAACAGTTCAGGGACAAAACAGTAGTAGAACCATCTCCTGGTTTACAGAAACCAGAGAGGTTTTGATTAATTACTGCATTTCTCTAAGAATGTCCCAAATCTCTTTTCTTGAGCATTGAATAGTTTTGATCTCAAGGAACAAGCGAATGTCAAGATCACATAGTAACTGTCTCACTTACACCAGGAAATTAAATAAACAAATGTCATTTTTATCCATGTCCTAACTGGGCTTCCATACAAACTAGTGTCCTTCACGGTTTTATTTTGTTACTTACTGTTAGTCAGATTTGTTCTTCAATCTAAGACCTTGTACAATGTTATTTATTCAAGCTTCTGTCTGAATGCAGCTGAACATGTATTGGCTGATCTGATAATCATGCAGCAGTGGGTAACACAGCAGAGGCATGAAGGCATTTCAGGACCCTGACTCACCTAAACAGCATGTAGCTGTCAGTGTTGTGCTGTATTGTGTGTATTATCAACTTATTTAAAAGGAGCCTCAGAAAGCAGAAGGACAAACGTGATTTCAAAGCCTGTTTGTACTTATATGATCATGCAGGAAATTCTTTCCTCTTTAAATGAAAGCCGGGTTAAGCCAAATGATTTTGTGATTGAGGTTACCTTCACCGATCGTCCTGTTGTGACAAGATACTTTACCTGCTATCTGACCCCTTTGACGCTGCAATGTAAGCACCAATTATTCTTCTGAGGGACACCAAAGGCAGTAATACAACAAATGCCGGCTATGAGCCAGAATACTGCTTGTCCTTGTATTTCTGTTTTTTTTTATGACAAGAATCTCCAGTGGGAAAGAGAGCTGCCTTTGTGCTGTATGAACCCCGTGCCGCCAACGTCCCAGAAAAGTGTTTCATGTTTGAGAAAGTTGATTAGAGGTTAAAAAGTGCGGGGTCAGCTCTACAGCATCTGTCCAAAGCCTTCTGTGAGACTGCAGCCAGGCAGGAAATCATTTTGCTTTTGTCACCTTTACTGTAGTATTATTTTACAAAACAAAGGCGGAACCCTGCTGCCAGATCTATAAGACAGTTGTTCTAAAAAGTGACCTAAAGGCTGCTGCTTCTGCCAATGAAAGGCTCTTCAGATGTCTAGATAGTACTACAAAGCTCCTCATGATGCTCCATTCAACAGGGAACATCTCAACATTTTTTCTTGTTGTGAGCAGTTTCATGTAGTTTTCTACCAAACTACACCGACCAAGTGTATCACTGCGCAGAAGGAAGCGTGCATCTACTCATGAACGAGAGGAGGACATCATTAATGTTCACATCCCGCACTGTTACAAGCACGAGCTTCTCGTTCATGAGTAGATGCAAAGGTAGAGAGAAAATAGTTCTTACATTAAAGGACCAGTCAAAAGACCAGTAAGATTTGGTGGCATTTAGAGGTGAGCTTGGAGATTATATCGCTGCTTCACTTTTGCCTTCCAGCGTGTTAGAAAACCTTCGGTGGCCATGAAACTCACAAAAAACACAAAAAGTCCGACCCAGAGCCAGTGTTTGTCCGTCGTGAGCTACTGTAGAAACATGGCCAAGCAACATGGAGGACCAGCAGCGTTTTCTGTCATAACAAGCAACATAACACACAAGTTTTGCTGTTCAAGTACTCTCAATTTACCGGTCAGTCTTTATTCCTACTCTCACCAATGGTCATGAAGAGTGGATCATGACCAAAAGAATAAGATCATGGATACAAGCGGCCGAAGTAGAGCTGCTGCTCCTTTGCATAGAAAAGAGCCAGTTGCCACTTGGTTGCCTCCTGAGGGCCACAGGTGGAGTAGACTAGGTGGAGGGATTATATCTCCACCCTGGCCTGGGAACACCTGAGGACTCACCAGTCAGAGCTGGTTAATGTAGCCAGGGAAAGGGAAGTCTAGGGTCCCCTGCTGGAACTGTTACCTCCACCACTTGACTTCGGTTAGGATGGATGGTTGGATGGTGCTCCAAATAGGCAGTCCATTACCGTTAAAATTTTACAATCACAGAGTATCTCAAGTCAGGTCTTGAATTGGATGCATTATCCACAATCAAATCTTGTCAGAGGAACCAAATATCTGACACGTTTTGAAATACTTCTGCATTAGAAAGAGTAAACTATGAGAACATTGGTTGGTTGAGTCTATGTGATTTGAAAAGCCTGTGCACTTTTATAGTTTGTATGTAGGCATGTGTTTTTAGAAGGTAACTTGTTCATTAGTTGCGTGTTGAAACATTGTTCAGCTGTGTAATATTCCTCTGCCCAGTTCGCTGTTAGATCGTCAGAACAATATAACCAACATGCTCAAGAAGTGCATGGTGGTTTTATTTTTGATAATGCAAAAGTACTCTAACGAGTTAAAATTCCCAGTAGGTAGTAGGTAACGTAACCAGTTACTTTTTAATGGCAGTAATCTTGTAATGTAACAAGTTACTTTTAAGAGACGCTAACCCCCATCCTCATGAAGTGCTTCGAGCGGCTAGTCATGCACCACATCAAGTCTGCCCTCCCCCCCGCCCTGGACCCCTACCAGTTTGCATATCAGTCAAACCGCTCGACCGATGATGCCATCTCCACTGCGCTTCACTCTGCCCTCACCCACCTGGAAACCAAAGACCCACACATCAGAATGCTGTTCATCGACTTCAGCTCAGCATTCAACACAATAATCCCACAGCAGCTCATCCACAAACTGGACCAGCTAGGACTCAACACCTCCCTGTGTAACTGGCTGTTAGACTTCCTGACGGGGAGACCACAGGCAGTTCGGGTCGGCAGCAACACCTCCAGCACCATCGTAATGAACACGGGGGCCCCCCAAGGATGTGTGCTGAGCCCCCTCCTCTTCACTCTGCTGACCCACGACTGCGCTCCATCATCCAGCTCCAACCTCTTCATTAAAGGATAAGTTCGGTTTTTTGACACCTGGACCTTATTGTTAGGATTAAATATGCTCGTAGACTCACCCAGACAATTTTGGTGGAGCTCGGAGCCGTTTTCGAGCAATTTAGATCCAGCCGACGGCGTTTTTTCTCATGCCATAGTAGCGGACGGGGCCAGAAATCGAAGCCCCTAAATTAGACATTATCTGCTGCGAAACTCATGCAATGTCCACAACAACACCACCAGTTCGCCCCCATTCGTGGACGTGCAGTGGTTGCTCGTTCTCTGGCCAGCTGTTCGGCTCTTTCCCTCTGCATTAGGGTGACCAGATGTCCCGCTTTGCGCGTGATTTCACGCATTTTCTGTCTCTTTTCACGCATTACGCAAATTGAGACCATGTCCCGCACAACATCCCCCTCAGGCCCCAGCAATGAGAAGCCGGTGATGTTCCTGCACTCTGGGCTGTTTGTTGTTGTCATAGTAGCACCGCACGTACGGCGCTTAGGCCCGCCCCTAATTTTCTCCGCGCTACCAACAGCTGAGGTGACAGCTAGTGAATGACACTCGCATCGCGCGTTCCTCTTTGGAAATGGAGGAGGAGGAGACGCCAAACAAGAAGAGACGATGCAGCTACAGGCGGTGTCCCACTTTGTCCCTCACAAACATACCCCTTGTCCCTCTTTTGGTTTATTGGGACCTGGTCACCCTACTCTGCATCCTCCTTTCAAATAGCTCCTCGTCGGTGTATTCTGGCTCAAAACGATACGGGCATCCATTATACTCAAAGTCGTCGTCAGACACTTCTACATCGGATAAATATTCCGCCATGCTGCACAAAAATAGCCGTGTTGCCTAGCAACAACAGCGTCTCTACTCAGCTGCAGTCCTGCGGCGCACGTCTATGTCACCAAAAGTTACCCATCCTTGTAAATCCCCGGATGACCATAACAACGAAGTTGAGCTGACATGGTGATAACACTGGCCATTCATTTATAACATGTAGGTGAAATGAGCGAGTTTCACAGCAGATAATGTCTAATTTAGGGGCTTCGATTTCTGGCCCCGTCCGCTACTATGGCATGAGAAAAAACGCCGTCGGCTGGATCTAAATTGCTCGAAAACGGCTCCGAGCTCCACCAAAATTGTCTGGGTGAGTCTACGAGCATATTTAATCTTAACAATAAGGTCCAGGTGTCAAAAAACCGAACTTATCCTTTAAGTTTGCGGACGACACGACTGTGGTGGGTCTCATCAATAACGGCGATGAGACAATCTACAGGAGTGAGGTGAACAGGCTGGCCATGTGGTGCAAAGACAACAATCTCCACCTGAACGTGGAGAAGACTAAGGAGATTGTTGTGGACTTCAGGAGAGCACACACCCAGCATGCTCCACTAATCATCAATGATGCTGCAGTGGAGAGAGTGAGCAGCACCAAGTTCCTGGGCGTGCACATCAACGAAGACCTGTCCTGGAGTCACAACACTGCATCACTGGCCAAAAAAGCCCAACAACGCCTGTACTTCCTCCGCAAACTGAGGAGAGCAAGAGCCCCGGCCCCCATCATGCTCACTTTCTACAGAGGCACCATCGAGAGCATCCTCACCAGCTGCATCACTGTGTGGTACAGTGCTTGCACCGTGTCCTGCCGTAAGACTCTGCAGCGCATCGTGAGAACAGCTGAGAAGATCATTGGTGTCTCCCTCAAGCCCCTTCAGGACATTTACAACTCCCTTCTCACCCGCAAAGCCACCAGGATTGCAGGTGATCCTACCCACCCATCCCACAGCCTCTTCTGCCTGCTGCCGTCGGGGAGGAGACTGCGGAGTCTCCGGGCCAAAACCAGCAGGCTCAAAGACAGCTTCCTTCATCAGGCAGTCAGGAGACTCAACTCTCTCCCTGCTCTACCCCCACTCACCCCCCTGCCTCCTGTCACAGACTGATCTCAGGGACACATCCCATGTTCCACTCTCCCCCACTTACTTGCACCTCAACGCACTACCTCACTTTAATCTAACTTAATCTATCCTAAATGGACCTTCCTGTTCACATTGTTTACATTACTTCCTGTTTACAGTTTATACCATAGTACCACGACATCATCATACTGAATACACCACATGTGCCCTTGTCTCTTATTTTTGCACTATTTCTATTTTTCTACTTTTTCTATTTATATATTTTTTTTTCTCCCAGTTGTATTGGGTGTTTTTATTATATTGCATGTTTGCACTGTGGTTCGAGAGGAATGCAATTTCATCTGTGCTGTATGTCGTGCATATAGCATACTTGACAATAAAACTGACTTTGACTTTGACTTTGACTAACCAAAACACTGTACACTAATGAAAACGTACTAACAAATTAGGCTTAGACGCTATTTATTTTTTGAAACCTTCATAACTTCCTGAACATTTTATCATGGGTATGAGGTATTATGACGGTATTTGTGCAAATCTTGTGTAAAACAGCTCAACTTGACTGTACTCCACTGCAGACAGTACTCCCAAAACGTGGGCGGAGCTGATCGTCATAGCAACACTGTTCTCGCAGTTGGGAGGCAACACACATTCATGAGCTTTGAGAAGCTGCAACTTTTGTTCGCTGTCAAACTCAAGGCTACACTGTACATTTACTGCCAGACTGACAACTCTGTTCACCTTTTCCTCCACTCAGCGTGCATTCACCATTGCTCTCTGGCACTCGCTCTCTCACACTCATGAGCTACCTGCTACTCTGACCAATCAGTAGTCTGCAGTGTTTGCTGGCTTACTTTTATCATTGGGACTAAATCCAAAATACTCCCAGAGCTAAAGGCATTTTTCTTTTTTACTAGTTCGCACGGTAACTCTGTCCCACAGACGCCATGTTTCTCAGCTGCACTGCTTTGTCCCTCAGTAGAGAGACTGACCTCTGGTGGCACAGGCTGCACACTACAATGCAGCATCTCCATATCACTTTAAAGACCCCCTCCAGCAAAAGTCCGTTTGTAACCTTGTTAACATGTCCATGTGGTGTTTTTCATGTGTTACAAGACATATCAGGTGTGAAATAAGCTGAAAATACCATGTGTGAGTATTTCTTGCTTTGCCAGATGTACCTAGTTACTGTGATTATCTAGCAAAACAGAGGAAAGCCAGGTGAAGTGACTTAAAGGTAGCTGTGGGGGTTGGGAGGGTGTGGGGGTGTATGAAGAGACTAGCTGCATTTTCATGAATCCTTGAATACTAAAAGAAGCACACTATTTTACTATTTTACTAAATTTAACACTTGAATTAATAAAACATTATTTTATTTTATTTGCCGGTGGAGGGATGTGATGTGTGTCTCAGTATCTGTGAAATCAGTGAGTAAGCTACCGTTAAGTCACGACAGTCTTAAGGACATTATAAAGCTGACATGATGACTTTAGTGTTAACAGAGCTGCCGATCAGATGAGTTGATTTAACTAACCTGCGGTGCTGATGATGATCAGTCAGCTCAGTGTTGACACTGCCTGCCTGTTCCTCTCTGTAGCATCATCAGATGATGTATGGCTGCGCTTGATGTGACCTATAGTGATAATATGTCTGTAAATGAAAATGCGGCTGCTTCATGATCTCATCTGGCGGCCTCTCTGCGGGATATTGACGGCGCTTTGTTAGGAGATGCGTCTTCATTTCTGCCTCTCCGGGACCTTCATATTCCCAAACTCCCAGGGAGCTGTGCGTCTCCGCTTTGTATCGGCCTATTTTTTTTTTTATTCCACAGCAGTCCGACTTGATTAGCACACCGACCGGGACAATGAGTGGTCGCCCTGTACACAGCCATTACCCAGATCCCTTTATCAATGTCCTGTAATTAAAATGTCACCGTTTAATTTTCGAGCCATCGCTTTCCTCTCGGCGGAATCTTTCCTCCAATAAAAAAGTGCAATCGAAATGCTCTTTTCACTGGAAACAAAAAGGGATCCGGAGAAAGCGTTTAGGAGAGGCGAGCAGCAGAGAGGGGATCAATAGGCCCTTTAGTCCAGCAGGAGGATTGATTGGTCTCTAAAATGGGATTTATAGGGGTCATGGTTTTATAGGGTGCTGATACAACTGTTAATTATAAAACATTTGGCCTCAATTGCTGCTGTTATTAAACCTGTCCTGATTGAGGCGGGGTTGATTTATCTCTTTAACATCATATGACAAAATGCAAGAGTGTGAGAAATAAAACATTAAAAAATTAAACCTGCAGGAAAATATGATCAGGCTTCAGCTGCAATCAGACTCAAATCAGTGATCAATAACATTAAAACACACTCCTGTTACTTGTTTTACAGTTAGAGGCGTTATTACAGCCCATTTTGTTTTACATGGATTCAGTTTAAAGACACTTGTGTTTGCTACAGTGGATAAAAGCCCATAAATATAGGGGAGACTGGGGGCGATTGTAACATTTTTTACATTTTCTTTCATAACTCACAGGTTCAAGGATGTGGGTTTCGTTTCAACATTTGTTTCAACATCTTAAGCGTAGGTCCTCCCTTAAAAAATTCCTGCATTATGGTGATTTTTTATGCACCACAATTAAATTTTGGCTTTGTCTTTTATCATGGTATGCCTTTATTTATGTAAGGGGGTAATCAGGAGCCAAAATATAATGGAATATTATGTTTAACAATAAAATTGTCTCTGCAAGGTTTTTTTAAGACTTAGACCGATGATACACTTGCTTTTAACCACATGTTTGCATACACATCCATATGCATCATGGCTGTCTCGCATATGCAGCATCCATTTGGCACGACTGATGAGCACGTCCTCAGAAATTAACGCTATGCATATGAAAACACAAGCTTATCTCCGGTCTTATTGTGAAGGAACCTGTTTTAATAAATAATAAATTAAATAAATGTATTTTTAAAAATCAAAAATTAGAAATAATGTGGATTATAACACAATAAGGCCCTCAGGCAAGCGGTTCATCTATACAAAAGTCCTTGGGGGGAACAAATGCACATGGTCTAAATATCGAGGAGGACCTGATCCTGCTCCTGTTCCACAGGCAGAAAACGAACCCTACTGAGCATGTGCAGAGTGGCATCGTCCTAACTTGTTTCTGATTGGAGGAATTGATTGTTTTACAATTGCCCCCAGTCTTCCTTACTTTTTCCCTTATTTATTGGCTGCGTGTTTGCACTGGACAATAAAACAATCAGTGATGTGACAGTCGATCATAAGTGGTTTGAAGTTGATCCCAAGTTGCTGGTCAGGCAATAGATCAATCACTAAATCAACATTAGAGGGAAAAGCAGTTATGAATTCTCTTTGAAAGTGAATGGAGTAGGTAAAACAAGGAAAGTATTTTTGTATATGTGCTTTGCAAGAGCAATTTCTTAAAAAGATATTAAAATGTGTTAATATAACAGTGTGGCAAAAGCAGCATATAATATATCATACATTTAAAAAACACTCAGTCAGTAGGGGAGACTGGGGAGTGTTGTAACACCAGGTTCATTTTAACACTGTTAGTTTATGTGATGTCATCAGTATCATACACTGCCATTTCCTTTTTGAGCTCACAGGAGAGGTGGCATGTTTCTGTGAGCAACAAAAGAGGTGTGAGTCAGTGTGTATGTTGTCAGTCCATGGACCCACAAAGCCTGCAGCCCAGGAGCAGCTACCTGCGTCTACATCTACACCTAAATCTACGTTTGCCACAACTGTGACAGTGATTACACCCTTATGTGACACATTCAGGACCACAGTCCACACACACATAAATTTAAAGATATAGAAGAAATAGGTGATATTTGGTGCTTTGGTTCTTTAGTGTGTAATAAAGCTCTTTCATAAATTGATCATTGTTATATTCATCCCCAGCAGGTGTCACAGCCAGCGTTGGGTAGTAATGCATTACTCAGTCATGCATTACTGTAATATTATTACTTTATCCAGTAATGAGTAGTGTGAGGGATTACAATTTCCAAAACTGTAATAATATTACACTTACTACTGTATTTCAAGTAACTCTGAGTTACTTTTTGACCGAGGACTATCTTTTGGTGAAGCTGAACAGAGGATGGAGGCTGAGGGAGAGAGAGAGAGGCGTGGTTTCCTCAGGTGGAAGTATTGTCATTATTTTGAGTTCTCGAGAGAGAAAATGTGTTGATGGAATCTAAGTCAGAGAGGGCGACTTTATCTCCACCACAGCAGACACCTGACAGATAATAACAAAAGCAAGTAACGTAAGTAATTACTTTTGATACCAGGTAATGAGTAAAGTAACTGTATTACCTTTTAAAGGAGCAATAAGTAAAAAATAACTTTCTGACTTGCCCAACACTGGTTACAGCTCACCTCAGTAGTGGGGTCGGCTGTAACAACAGAACTTTTTAAATTTGCCATCAACTCACGTAATCTGTGATTATGTCATAGACGTCCAGGTTAGTTTTATTTGTAGCAGACAAATATGGGTTCTGTGTATCAAAGTGTGAGATCTCTCACATGAACAACCGCTGATTTACTGATGCCCAAACAGCGTTACTATCATCCCCTGTCTCCCCTACAGCAAATTGGTTGTGGCAATGCAAGCATATTTGTAAGTGCTTTACATATGTCGAAGAGTTGCACCAGAGTAATATTAAATAAACAATGAAAACAATATTAAAATTTGTTAAAACAACAGTGGAGAAAAGTATAGCCTAATATATCCCAAAATACTATAATGTGATAATTTAAGTATCATTGGAGCATGAGATTTCCCCACTTGTCATGTTTTGTAAACTTAATTTAATGGTTGTGTCATACTTTGAAATAACTTTCATCAAAAACAGGATTTTCCTAAAAATGTACAGTCCTCATATAATCATACCAGCCTCTGCCTCTATTTTGTTATTTTCTTATATTTTACTGTATTTTGGACGCTTTGCCAAACCAAAGCGTCAGTATTTGACGTCTTGGGAATGAGACTCAAAAATCAACTATACTTCTGATGGTTTATGAACAGCAAAAGGTCTGCACTCTAGATAATCCTCCCAAGAACATTTATTCCTTTACTACCAGCATTATCTATTATGTGCACACTATTTTTCCTTTTTTGACATGTACTTTGGTGCAGCACCTAATATTCATCACGTTTGGATGTTTTGTAAACTTTCTGCTGAAGAAATCCTGCATATTCTACCTTTAAGGTAAAAACAGCCATGCCCAATGATTGCACTGACACTCTCCAGGACAGAACATGCAAAGCTACACTTTGTCAGCTGCAAATCAAACGCTTATTAAATGTTATTTCCAATAAAAACAATCGTCGCATCCGCTGCCGTGTTAAATAATCCATCAGGTCTGGTTCACCTGGTGAGTTGGGACTCTTAATGACTTAAACCTGAAGCGCATTAATGTTTTAGGTTAAAGGTTTGTTTAAACAATTGAGCGCATATCAATGAGGCCCGGGTAATTTGTATCCAACAGTAATAATAAAGAGCTGCTCGCCTAAAATTACCGCTGAAATGTCTAATTAAAAACTCCTCGCTGCTGATCCAGCAGCCACGTCAGGCTCACGTTTCCCCGGAATAAGCAGCGACAATGGCTGCATTCAAGTCGGCGGTCTAAATAATTAAAAAGAGAGGAATAATTACAGTATAAAATTGTAATTATTGGCGGGGGCTGCAGGGGAAGCCTCTCCACGCTGAAAGAGGAGAGGACGCGCTCGGGATCAGGTTCAGCATCAATATTGCAGGGAGGTAAAACTGGCGAGCTCAACTGCACACAGCCTCTTCATACACACTCTTCATACACACTCTTCATACACACAGCCTCATCATACACACTCTTCATACACACTCTTCATACACACCCTTCATACACACAGACTCATCATACACACTCTTCATACACACAGACTCATCATACACACTCTTCATACACACAGATTCATCATACACACTCTTCATACACACTCTTCATACACACAGACTCATCATACACACTCTTCATACACACTCATCATACACACTCTTCATACACACTCTTCATACACACAGACTCATCATACACACTCTTCATACACACTCATCATACACACTCTTCATACACACTCTTCATACACACAGACTCATCATACACACAGACTCATCATACACACTCTTCATACACACTCATCATACACACTCTTCATACACACTCTTCATACACACAGACTCATCATACACACTCTTCATACACAGACTCTTCATACACACTCATCATACACACTCTTCATACACACTCTTCATACACACAGACTCATCATACACACTCTTCATACACACAGCCTCATCATACACACTCTTCATACACACACTCAATTCATACACACTCTTCACACACACAGACTCATCATAACACTCTTCATGCACACAGACTCATCATACACACTCCTCATACACACTCTTCATACACACTCTTCACACACACACACTCTTCATACACACTCTTCATACACACAGCCTCATCATACACACTCTTCATACACACTCTTCACACACACAGACTCATCATACACACTCTTCATACACACTCTTCATACACACAGCCTCATCATACACACGCTTCATACACACTCTTCATACACTCTTTATACACACAGACTCATCATACACACTCTTTATACACACTCTTCATACACACAGCCTCATCATACACACTCTTCATACACACAGCCTCATCATACACACGCTTCATACACACTCTTCATACACTCTTTATACACACACTCTTCATAAGATCAGAGAAGATAAACCTTTAATAATCTCCGGAGAGAAATTCAGGTGGCAAAGGAATGAAACACAGGTCAGGAACAATTAAAGAATAGAAGTACAGACAAAAATAGTAAGAATAATACAATATATTAGTTTAGAATGATAAGAATAAGAATATAATTAAAAATAATCATATAATAATAAAGAGAGTAATACACAGTTTATACACTGTCCTCACACACTCTCACATCAGCCTGATTATATGAAGTGTGTTCTGGTTGGTTTATCTGCTGTGGTGTCACTTTTATTGTTGATGGTCCAAAAACAGACTTGAACATTTGTTTGGTTTCTCTTTCAAACTCCCCCAAATATTTGTTTGTTTATGTATTTATTAGCAGCGTAATCCCTTTATTTTTCTACAGATTATGTAAAGTCTATGCACACCAGCTCTGTATCAGTTTGAGGACAGGGCTGGCCTGAGACTTTCTGGGGTCCACTGTGAACTTTTTGCTCATTGGTCCCCCTTAAACCCTCCCTGTCCCACATCAAATACATTTAGGCTACCGTAACATCCAGTTATACCTTCTTTAACAGGCTGGTGTTTTTCTAATTTTTTGTCATTGTTAGCTAATTCCATTAAAACTCCCTAAATCATCAGTGCTTTAGACATAGTGCCATAGACATGTAATAGAACGGGACATTACCACTTAGCTTTACTTCCAATTTTTCTGTTCATGCAGCGATAAAATTCCCCTGCTGCCCAAAAGGCATTTTCTCCATAAGCCACCATTATAAAAGAGACAATTCAACTATGAAATTTTAATCCGTGGAGATTTTATATTTGTAAGACTTTCCTAGACCTGAGAAAAATGATTTAAAAATCTATGTTGTCATCACAAAGTCTGTGGGCCAAGTGGGAACTCGTTGGCGGGACTGGCAGGATAAACTCTTCTGCACATATTCAGTGGCCCAGAAATAAAGTCTGAAGCTACAAAGGCGAGCAATTCTTATTGGACTGAATGGGTGCTGTCTTTGCATCTGGTATCCAGATACGTAAATACATCCATCTTGTGGCCCTCACCTCCAAGCCTATTGGTTCCCTCCGAAGATGTAAATCTTTAGAACATGGGTCTTCAGTGGCAGACCCCTTCACCTCGGGGGTCCACAGAGTTACTGCAGAGAGGCAGCCAAATTATTGTTTGATGAAAGTTTATTTAAATTAAAATATGTCTGGAAATACATATTAATATGATTTCAATATATTACTTGCAAAAAATAAATCTGCCAGTTCCTCAAAATAATGTGTTACTATGACATTAGTGTCTAAGTCATTATTTTGAGAAAGTTTCACATTATAATGAGGATTTTGTTTTTTTGTTTTTTTTCAACACATTGGCAGAAATGGTCTTCCATATGACGGTGTGGCTCATGAATGTGTTTTTTGACAAAAACGGAGGCCTAACAGAATCAGTCACATCAGACTTTGGATACACAGACAATACTTTTTAGAATAATTTTAGTCTTTTCATCAGTTGTGACCAAGATATTGTGTTCGGTGGGACATTTTACAGTTGAAAAATAAATCTGTCAGTGCTCCCTGTTATCTTTTGCATCTTCTTATTAGCTGACACACACTGACATTGATATATCTGCAAAAAGCTGATAGCGGGCTGGTTGATTTATCTGTTTAGATTTAGTGAAGTCACAGGATGAAGAAAAAGATTTCTTTCAGGGTTGATTTCATGGAGAGTATTGGCTGATTGAGAACTTGAATTTTAATTTTTTTTTGACATTTTCAGCTTTATCGCAACCATGAGAACCAGAGGTCATCAGGGGGAAAAGCTGCAGGAAGAAAGGTGGGTGTCCTGTGTGAATGTGTGCCCGTTCATCACACTCTATACTTGAAGAAAAAATGCCTGACTGCTTTTGCATTTTTCCTCCCTCCACTCATTACATCACCGGTTTCTTTTTCTTCATTTCCAAATGCTGACTTTGTCTCTGTCGACACTTTTTGGACAGAAAGACATCAGCTTGGTTAATCGATCAGCCGTGGATCTGGTTATCAATAATAAATTGGGGTCTTCAAGGCACCCAGTAGGCTTTACTGTGGCCATTTACATCACTGATATTTAAAATAAAATATCGGTTGGAGATGCACAAAGACGTCATTATTTGTATCTGTTCAACCAACATCATCTGTCTCTGTATTCGGATGACTGGACAGAAGACTGGACGTCACGTTAAATCTGGCAAATGTTGTATTTTCTAATTATTCATTGGCAGTTCAATTGCTATGCCTACAACACATAAAAATAATTTCATATTTCCTTATAATTAAATATGAAATCGATTTCCATGTCCTCATACTGTACTTTGAATCTCTAAGTTTTCATCTATTTATGCTTCCCAGAATGACGAATTGGATTCATGTGCACTGTTAGGAGAGACTTGGTATTCTCTGCAATTAGGTGGAAAAAATATGAGCATGTATTGGTGTCGGCTGTCGGTCAAAGTGAGTTGCTAATTATCGGCATATCGGCAAAAATCCAATATCATGCCTCCCTAATAGGAACTTTCTCCCCATGTGTATGTGTGTGTGTTAGACAGTCTGGCCTGAGGCGTCATCATCATCATCATCAGCAGCAGCAGCAGCAGCTCATTTCAGATTTACTCCATTTTCGGTCTGAACATTTAACGCCTCCAAACGATTTTACGCACGAACAAAACGCCTACAAATCCACTCCAATCTTTTCTCCCTTTTTTTTTTTTTTTTTTTTTTTTTTACTTTCTTGTCCTTCATTTCTTCCTTCCTTACTTCTCTTTCATCGCTCGGGCCTCGGATTGATTTGTGTTGCCGGTGTGGAAGCCTAACAGATGGTCGTGTAACTTGATAAATGAGCCCGGGCCTTTTGTCGGTCCTGCTGCCCTCCAAAGTGCCACTCCGCGCTGCCTCTGTTTGTCAGCTCGCTCCTGCTCCTTCTCCTGCTCCTGCTCCTGCTTCCTGCTAATACAATGATGTGAATTATTATAACTCAACTGATGCTTAAAACACAGTTAGGACAGTAGCGGTGTCCAGTGTGGGGTCCCCCTAGAGGGTCGTCGACGGGGTCCATGAGGGTCACAGTTATTATTTGTAAAAATCTGTCATAATTTCAGTCTATTTTTGTAAATTTTCGCAGATATTTCTAAGTGTTATGTTGTTGTTTTTTTCTTTATTATGTCTAATAATAACACATATTCCTAAAGGGCAGGAATGTGTCTCCATTTGGGGTCAGCAGGGGCCTAATTGTGCGTGATATTTGTCTGTTTCTAATAATGTTTGTGCGTTAAAGCTGCAAAATTGTGAGTTATTGAAACTGTGTGTGTGTGTGGGTGGGTGTGTGTGTGTGCGTGCGTGTGTGTAGCGATAGAGAGAGGGAGAGAGAGAGCTATTACACACCAGCATGACAGGAGAGAGAGAGAGTGTGTGTGCGAGGGGGAGGAGGGGAGACAGAGAGAGAGGTGCCATGTGCTTCCTGTCTCCACGCCATTCACCTCCCCGGGATCCAGCGGGATGGAGGTCCTGTCTGCTGCTACTGCCTGCTGCACTGAAATAAACTGAAATTAAGACTCCAGCTCAGAGTTTCTACTGTCAGATCATCTTATCTGAGGCGTCGTCTCATCTCTGGACTCACCGGGCCTGAATTTTCATCCTTTTTATTCATATTTATTATCATTTTCCAGCCCAAACCCTGTTGGAGTGAGTCGTCTTTTGGGGAGAGAAGGTATGTTTTTATTTGTTATTATTGAGAATCTATCCAAAAAAGTCGTGATAATTTTGCTTCTTTCTTTGCGTTTTATTTAAGCACTGGAATTTGTGTTTTCTCTCGCCAAGTGTTGATTAATTAGGCACTTTAATAAAATAGTTAAATTCATGTCTTTTGCGCAAATATCACTAAAGCCGCTGTAGGTTGGTTTATATGTATTTCAGGCCTCCGTAAAAAGTAAATACGCGCAGGTGAACGTGAGATAGGCCTCCTTCAACCTAATTTCTAGGCTAATCCGCGCAGAAGCTTTAATTATATATAGGGCTAGTCTTTTATTAACAATGCGAAGAAGAAGACGCGCTCTTTGGATCTGTGTAATTACCAGGAAAGCAGCTTACTGTTGTTCTTTTCCTCTCTGCTAAGCGCATTGGCGCAGCTCAGGCTGTATCTTCCTTCTGTCCTTATCCGCGCATAAGGATCTTATGTGACTCTTAAGTAGTTGGCCCATAAGTGCTGAGCCGATTTCATGATAAGAGGAGCAGCAGCGGCAGCAGCAGTGAGATTCATCCACCTCCACCTCCTCTGCCGTGCAGGAGCCAGGATCACCTGAGGAGGAGAGGAGGAGGAGGAGGAAGGGAGGAGGAGGAGGAGGAGGAGGAGGAGGAGGAGAGGAGGCCGAATACATGAGGAGGAAGGAAAATAATTAACAAGACGCCTGATTGATTTCACTTTTATATATAAAAGTCTGATGCTAGGTATAATTTGCCGTCTTTTATCATTATTATTATTATTATTATTATTATTAGTAGTAGTAGTAGTAGTAGTATATTATTATTATGTTTTTGTTACTCTAATGTACCATAAATATGAGCATTAATAGGCCTTCTGCTACAGCAACTTAATAACAACAACAACAATGGTTAACAGTTAATTAATAATAAAATATATCATAACAATAGTAGTTAATAGAAAAAAAAACAAACAAACAAAATAATAATTATGTTATCATATTAACCAATTCTACTTTTCCTCACACCTTCTTTTTAATTAATACTGTCCTCAAAGTAGTAGTAATATTTTTGGTATCTTTAGTCTTGTATTGTTATTGTATTACCTTTTTCCCCTACATTTACTATCCCTTTCCACAATCACTTGTATATATCTGCTGCTGTGAAACTGAAATTTATAAATAAATGAGTAAATATAAAAATGATGATTTTATATACATAAATGAAATAAATAAAGAGCGTCCTAACCATGTTTGGCATTTTGGAACAACGCTTTTTTTTCTTTCATGTGTTTGGGTTTTTGTTTGTTTGTCTTTTAATAGCATTTCGTTTTTGTCACAGGTTAAAGAATTTTAATATTGTGGTTCTGCAGACTGTTCACTCCAGTTTGCTCTGTTTTACAGGCTTCCAGGGATGGAGTCGATGCCCGGGCAGCTTCGAGACGCGGGACGGGACGCCAGCTCTTCCCCCAGCTCCAAGCAGGACGCACAGAGCTTCTCCAGCCCCTCCCTCAAACCGAACCAAGTGAGCGAGACCTCCCTGTACGGGGTGCCCATCGTATGTCTGGTCATCGACGGGAAGGAGAGGCTGTGCCTGGCGCAGATTTCTAACACCCTGCTGAAGAACTACAGCTACAACGAGATCCACAACCGCCGCGTCGCGCTGGGTATCACCTGCGTGCAGTGCACCCCCGTCCAGCTGGAGCTGCTGCGGCGCGCCGGGGCCATGCCCATCTCCTCCCGGCGCTGCGGTATGATCACCAAGCGGGAGGCCGAGAGGCTCTGCAAGTCATTCCTGGGAGCGCACAGTCCTCCAAAACTCCCAGAAAACTTCGCGTTTGACGTGTTTCACGAGTGTGCGTGGGGCTGCAGGGGCAGCTTCATTCCCGCCAGGTACAACAGCTCCAGAGCGAAGTGCATCAAGTGCAGCTTCTGCAACATGTACTTCTCCCCCAACAAGTTCATTTTCCACTCGCACCGAACCACCGAGTCCAAGTACCTGCAGCCCGACGCGGCCAACTTCAACTCGTGGAGGCGCCACCTGAGACTGACGGACAAAAAGTCTGAGGAAATTAACCACGCGTGGGAGGACGTGAAGGCCATGTTCAACGGCGGGAGCAGAAAGAGGACTCTGCCCATGACCGGGTCGGGGATGTCCTCCTCCTCCATGAAGTCTCAGGCCTCCTCCAGCCTGGCTCAGACCAGCTCCCCGGAGATCCCGCACAAAACTTTACGCTGCGAGGAGGATCATGGGAGTAATAACGTGAGTCTGAGCGGGGCGCGGACCTACCCAGTCATTCCGGTGCCCAGCAAGAGCTTTGGCATGCTCCAGAAAATCCCCCCACCCCTGTTCCCGCACCACCCATACGGCTTCCCCAGCTACGGCCTGTGTCAGAAGAAGAGCGACGGGGTGCCTGATGGAAACAAAAATGTCCCCGGTGTCTTCTGGCCCGGCGCTAAGGACACCCTCTACCCCGCCTTCCCAATGTTCTGGCCCACAGCTGGAGGCCTCCCCATGCCCTCTTACCCCGGTTCTCCACCCAAACCTCCCCCTGAGCTGCCGGGAGTCCGGCAGGCTGAGCTGGACTTATCGGACCAAAGCGAGCGCGGCGCAAACACACCCAAAGACACCACCAACCTCCACCCGCACCATCACCACCAGCAGCAGCAGGAGGGGGGAGAGCGCTGCTCCAGCTCCCTGTCCTCCTCCACCAGGAACGACGAGGACAAGTCCGGGGACGAGACCTCCTCCCAGAGGAAGATCAGCTATATTTCGGCTTTCAGACCTGTGGTCAAAGATGCAGAGACCATCGCCAAACTCTACGGGAGCCGGGACGGCTACGGCGCGCGTCCTGCAGGCTACCTGTCCCCGGATTTTATCAGCGAGAGCTCCAGTTACAGATCCGTCTCACCGGACAGGGACAGCGTGGTGGACGACGACGACGACGACCCGGACGTGGACGTGGAGTCCAACCGAGGACAAGACGAGGAGGAGATCTCACCGGGAGGAGACCACCGTGACTCCCCTGTAGTGGACCGGGTGTCCTCCGGTGCTGAGGAGAGCCAGGAGCAGCCGGACGCCTCCTCCAGCCCCGGAGCAGCTGCAGCATCACCGGAGGACTCTGTGCGCACTGCGGGGTCATCAGACGAGGACAGACGGATGCGTAATGGCTCTCCTCTTCATGAAGTAAGATTAGATTAAATGAAAGTTTAATGATCCCTGCGGGGGCAGCGGAATTGTCGCAGTAGTGGAGAAAAAGAGTTTATAGAAGAGAGGAGGCCGATAAAAATGTAATCAAGATCAATTGACCTGGATATTTAAAAGAAAAACACAGAAATAGATATTTGATGGGCATGGTTTTTTTTTTTTAAAGAAGAACAAGTCCAGTCTAAATGTACACACGTTTAAAAAAAAAACACAGCTGACCAAAGTCAATCAAATATAGAAAAAAATTAAAGCAACTGTAAAATAACACAATACAACAAGATAAACATTTTAAAAAGGTTAAAAGGTTAATATGGCGGCCTACATGGTGTTTGAAGAAACTGTAATTCAGCTGCTCTGCCGGAATACATTTGAGCAAGACAGACTCTAAAATTTATTATTTTATTTTATTTAGCCTATTAATTCTTTATTTAACCACAGAGGACTCACTGAATTACAAAAGCTCTTCTGCCACAGAGTCCTCCTTAAGATGGACAGCAAAAATAAATAAATAAATAAAATAAAATAAAATAAAAAATAAAAGGCTTCATATAAAAGTACAGACAACAATCAAATACAAAAATCACAAAAACAAACCAAAATACGAGAAGCAGACACAAAACATACATAAAACAAGCCAAAAAACAAAAAACAAAACAAGAAACACAACGCATAACATGCATTAAACATAAACAGATACAAAATATAGATAAAACATACGAAAAAATAAGAAACAGACACAAAATATACATGTACCAGGGGCAAAAAACAATCAAATAATGGCAGGAGAATTTACTCCACAAAAATATCAATAAGCAGCCATCTTAATTTCTACTTATGTATAACGTTTTACTGAGGGTAATCAAAGTATAAAATCCTAATTTATCCTTTGATTTATTCTTATTAAAATGTTTTTCTGTGTTTGTGTTCAATTATGAGACATTAGTGCTTTTGAATCTGTTTTGGTTTCTTTGAGGAATCAGTTCAAAATCTCTGCAACAAATCGCAGGGCTTTGAAGGAAAAAAAAAAGGCCTCAATTATGTGGAAAAATTGCAGTAAATGACATTTAATTGGTCTGCGTTATTAAACACGAGTGTCTGCTTCTGTTTTACAGGTGTACGCGCATGAAAAGGACGGACACGTGATCCTGAACGAGTCGTTTGGGTCGAAACAATCGAGCAGATCCAACGGTTTGTCATTTAAAAAAAATCATGATATGGTTATTAAATTAATGCCAATTTGTGTATGGGTGGTTTTAATTAATAAAGTGTGTGTCTGTTGTTTATGTTTAGGTGTCCATCACGTGTCAGAAATACAACGCAATGCAACATCCCAGCAGGAGCAAAAGGACAGACAAGGTTTTTAATTATTCTGTTTTTTTTCTCACTGCATTTTGTTTGTTAAGTTAAAAAATCTACCCTTTTTACTCATATTGCATTTCCCCAGAAGCCTTTCACAATATCATAGTCATATACTGTAGATAAGCGCGTTATTTGTGGTTTAAATAATTAAACAGTGTGTTTTATTGTTTTTGCGCAGCCGATGGAGCTTTACGCATCGATATCAGCGTGCATGAAAGAGATCTGGAGAACATGGCCAAAGGTAAGAGGCTGTTTTCACGATCAAAAGGGAACAAAAGAGAGGAAAAAAGGTGTAGCAGGTGAAATTAATTTAATTATCATCAGCAATTATTCCTGTAATTTGTGTAGCCTACATGCAGCCAACAAATATTTACGGCTGACAGGCCTGGTCACCACATTTAATTAAGACGGATTTTTATTGTTACTTTTAAATGTAAAAAAAAAAAAGATTTAATTAAATACAGGCAATAATTTACTAATTAGGTTTAATTTCTGAATTAATAAACCCAAATTTAACTCAATCGTTTGTCCAGGGCTGTTTAATTATACAAATAAAAGAAGTGTATCATATTAATATTAAATTCCTGCTCATTTTAAATGCAGCTAAATGCCCTCGGCCTGCTAAAGATGACGTGCCAAAATCTAAATGTGAATTTACATTTTTGTGGGGCCTAAAGTGTTTCCATAGTTGTTAAACCACTTAATCACGAGATGTGGGAGTTTTGACTTATTATTGTAAGAGGGAAATCGTTTAGAGGCTATTAATATTTTAACGAACAGAGCCATAACCCCGAGGCACGGCAGCTAATTATTTTACAACGCTTGGAAAAACCCTGGGACTCCATTATTATCGTCTCAGGCTCCAGGCAACGCATGGCAATTATTACTGTGGCGGCAGCAGCAGCAGCAGCAGCAGCGAGAGCAGAGCAGAGCGCTCAGATGGTTGTTACCGAGGATGTAGACGCACCTGAAGTCGGTGCACTGAGCTGACATCAATCTTCATGCAAAGAAACCCCAAATATATCATATTAAGTGGAGTCAAATTGAATTGGTTAGAGGAGAAAATTAATTTTCTTGCGATTTTTGAGGATATTTGTGTTGAGTTTGGTGGTTTATTTGCATTTTGGTGCATGATTTGTCATCGCACTACATCCCTGATTGTTATGCAGAAGAACAGTGGGTGTCAGATTGTGTGTTTTTCAGTGTTTTGGGGTAAATAATGGCATTTCTTCTGGTGGTTTATTTTAGAATTCTTTGAGCCATATTCGTGTATCTTTATATTTAGTTTATTTAATATTTAAACCTACATATTTGCTTGAGTTGAGTGGTTTGCTGTCACACCAGATTTTGTTGTGTTTAACTTGCAACAGGGGTGTAACAATATATCAGATTTTATGATATCACAATAAAAACCATGTCTCAATTCTATGAAGGACAAGGACAATGTCTCCTGCAATGTAATTATTTTATTTAAAGGCAAAAGCAGTCAGACAATTTTCTTTAAAGCGATAATATGCAACATTTTCCTAAAAACAAAACATAAACCTTTTCAACTGTCACTTATGGCCCAGGCACTAGAAGTGTGTGGTGATGGCTGCCCTCTGCCTGTATTTCTCATTATTTTTGCTGTGCACGGGACGTTTTTACAAACCCAAAACGTTCTGGGAATGAGACACAACAATAAATGATTTTTCTGGTGCATTTACCAACAGTTTGGACAAATCCTGCTGATTCTAGCTTTAATTGTTGTTATTCTATTTTATAAAAAGACAGCTACTGACTGCTGCATTGTTTTTGTTTTGAAGCAGAAACACTTTAAATTAAAAGGAAAAAGAAATATACAAGCAAAAAATGCTGCACACATCAGATTTATTATTTAATAAAGGACATTTTTCATGTTGTCTCTTTTCTTTTTTTTTTAATATAACAATAAATATTGTATCATGGACTTTTTATTGTGATATTATTATGGAACCTTGAGTTTTTGGTCTTGTTACATCCCTAACATGACAATACAAGCATCTAATCTAATCTCTTTGCTGCTGGTGACAATAATTTGGTGTTAAAACTGACACATTTTTGGCTTTTGGCTTTGCAGAGGAGCTACAGAAGCAGCTTGTGGAGCAAGTTGAGCTGAGGAAAAAGCTGGAGAGAGAATTTCAGCATTTAAAAGGTAGGAGAACAAAAGTGAGTTTGAGTGTATTTTGATGATGACATGATGTGTTTGTTTGGATGAGGGCTACAACTAAGATCATTTTCATTATTGATTCATCTAATTTTCTACAATTAATTGTTTGGTCTACAAAATGTCAAAAAATGTGAAGAATGCTCAGAGTCCAAGGTGACGCCTTTAAATGGTCCAAAACCAAAAGACTTTTGGTCTAATATGGTATAAAACAGAGAACAGCAGGAAATGCATATTTGAGAGGCTGTGCCCTTTGTGCACAAAAAATTACTTTAAAAATGAATCCATTATCGAAATGCCGATTATCATCATAACGCTTGAATAATCAATTAGTCGATTAATCATTGCAGCTCTAATCTCGGCTCTTCCAAGCCCAACTGAACACCAGCAAGGGCTGCAAGTAAAGATTAGTTTGCTGATTATTTTCCCAGAGTACAAAATGATGTTTTCAAATCAGTTCTTATGTCCAACCAACAATCCAAAAAACCCAAAGACTCTTGATTTACGATCACGAATAAAAAAGAAAAGCACATTTAAGAAGTTAGAACTGGAAAATGTTTTACATTTTTGCTTGAAAAATGACTGAAATGATTGATCGATTATCAAAATAGTTGGCAGCTAATTTTCTTTTGGTCAACTAATCGATTGATCGATTCATTGTTGCAGATGCAGTGCATTTAACATTTTATTTTTTCATTATATGATGGTTTTAAGCTGACAGTTTTAGTAAAAACATCAGTTTTCATTGGTGGATGAGTGTCAGAAACCTGAGCTGTATTTTAAGAGAGAAACCTTTTTCGGGCCAGATTTTATTAATAGAGTTTGAAGAAAAAGTAATTTTTTTTAGTTTAATGTAAGAGGTTAAATCCTTGTCTGGTGTCCTATTTGGGCCTGGCACTTGAAACATTCACAAACAAATTATTTCAATCGGCTAATCGATTAATCGACTGATTGCTGCAGCCCTAGTTTGGGTTTTAAACCCTGTGCTTGCAGCCTAAAGATGTTAGAGGAGAACGGCGGGTAATTTTTGTCCTTTGAGCTCAGGAATGTGTCTTTAAATTTGCCTCCACAATGTCAGAGAGTTTCCATCTGATGATGTGGCCTTCGGTACTCTTCAGATAATTTTCAGGATCAAATGAAGCGTGAGCTGTCCTACAGAGAGGAAATGGTCCAGCAGCTGCAGATTGTTCGAGGTTGGTCTCTCTCTCTCTGTACTTCTCTGTGCCTCCATAGATTATGACTGTAAAGCGGATGTAGATCAATGCTCTTTAAGTTTATGGGAAAAAAAATCTGAGCCACAGAAAAAGAAAACGTTTAAATAACATCAATCAATCTGAACCAAGTAGACTCTGAACCAAAAAAGAAAGAAAGGAAAAGTGACACTTGCATATTGAAATATTGGCGATTTGTGCGCAGCCTTTTTCCTGTAAACTCCATCTTTTTTTTCTCCTGCAGTTAAAGAGTAAATTATTAGATATCAAAAGGTGAAACTGAAACCACGTTGTTTTGTTTGCAAAGGTTATTTTCTCCTAAATCATGCTCTGGAAAATTGAATAGACAGACCATTATGTAGTGCTGTATCGGTTACATGCAGTAGACAGCAACTAATGCCACCCGTTAAAGGATTGGTTTAATGTTACAGTAGTTTAAATACAGGGTTCAAGTACACAGAGGGGTCACTCTAAATACCATAGGGGCAAATGGCATACATTACACTCATCCACTTCAGATGCTACACTCACATTTTCTTTTTTTTTTCCTTTTTATTCCTTTTTTTTTTTTTTTTTTGACCAATTTTTGTTTTTATTCATTTTATTTTTTTTGGATAGACACTTTGTGCAGCGAGTTGGACCAAGAGAGAAAGGCTCGTTATGCAATACAGCAGAAGCTAAAAGGTAATTTTATCCGGTCCAAAAAAAAGGAACACAAATACATACATGTCATAACATTTTTTTGCCTACAAACATAAATATGCAAGTGCTACTTTTTTATTAAACACCTCCTGTGATCAGTGTGATTGATTTTTACAGTAAGACACCATTAAAGGATAGGTTCACATATTTTCAAGTCTTTCGTAAAACAAATTGACAGTAATTTTAGTTGCTTTAGTTTCTTTTCCCGTACGTCCTGGCTGTAAAGAGGTAGTTTGCTAGAGCAGTTTCAGTGTACGTGATGACAAAATCCACAGTCGCTGCTGCAAAAAATTATTTCAGTTCAGTCAATTTGAGGCTTCAGTAATCTGAATTACTCAAACGAAGTGTCGGTTACAGTCTCTTTCATTTAAAATGTCCTCTAACCCTCCACCAAGTCAAGTGGAGTCAGTTTTCTCAGGGCACTTTTCATACAGAGCAGGTCCAGACTGTAGCCTTGATCATATTATTTACAGAGACCCAACAGTGTCCACCAAGAGCAAGCACCAAGGCAGCAGTGGCAAGGAAAAACTCCCTTTAAACAGACAGAAACCTCGAGCAGAACCAGGCTCTATAGCAGGCAGACACGACTCAGTGAGGAAAACGCCTGAATGGAAACACTGAAAATTTAAAAAAGAAAACATTAAAATGTCTCAAAAAAGTTTTTTATGCTTGGCCGAGGTGGAACCGCTGATTTATCGATAAATAAAGATGTGACAAAGCGCAATAGAAACAGAAAACTTGAAAAGTTTTCCTCAGTTTGTTTGACTGGTGCTCTTACGTCATGTTGTTGCACCCTCCTCCTCTGCAGAGGTTTAATGGCACCTGATTGGATAATTAACATCACCAGCTGCTTATCTCAGGGAACCAACTCCTGATAATTGGCAGTGGATTGAAATTTTCTTCCATGTGGGGGAGGTTACTTTGGAAATGTAATAGGTTACGGATTACTAATTGTTTCATCAAAGTAATGTAACTTATTAAATTTCATTACTTTTCGATTACTTTTCTAACAAATGTGTAAAGCAATGTGCATTGATTTGATTGGCAGATAAGAGGAGGTACAAATGCAAACAAGATTCATTTAAAAACAGCAGCCAAAATACAAATCCATTTCACTCACTGCTCTGACATACGACACAGTGAGTAAAGCCCGTTTATATGTCGAGACAGCTCCTTGGAAGCAGCCTACCCTTCATGGTATTACTCTTTAAATTTGTCCTAACAGCTTTGATGACCCACAGTGTCCAGAAATAAGCCAAAAGATGTCGTTCCTGCACAGCAAAAAGATGCAAAGCAGGAGACATACATGCTTTTTACCTAAAAGAATATATTCAGATGTAATCCCTTTGTAATTCTGATTAGTATCTGTTATTTAATTACATTTATTTTATAGCTCAATTATGTTAATATCATGAGATGTAACTAGTTACTCCACAAAATTTAATTTCCTTCACCAATTTTCTGAAAACTCTGTTAAAATTTACACTACATTTGGATGGAAACCAGGCTTGTGAAAACACAAATGGGAAATTGAAAGTTTGTATATTGTATGTTGTATCATATATGCATCAGCTGAATTTAGAACAAGTACAGGAACTGTGCCGGCCGTGCATCAGATCTCTCAGATCATTTTTTGATTTCCGCGGCGTGTTATCAACAGGAGCAGAACAACATGCCTCTTGATTCAAACCGGACAGACCTACAACCAATCAGAGCAATGAAACATGTGACGTAGCGCTGAGTGACACATGTGAGTCTGGGTGATGCTTGGTCTGTTGTCAGGCAAGAAAAAAATGGCGGCCTGGTCACAGACGTTTTGACAGTTTGATCTGAGTTTCGTGAGACTTGAGGCGACTTCAAATCTGGACTGGTGAGGCTCTTCTGTCAGTCATTATATCAAATCCAGCCCGTATAAATAAACAGTTGTGATCAGCCTGAAGAGAGCCAGGGTGGGTGAAAAGCTCACTGAACGGGAGGGAGTCCACATATATCTGTCAGAGCAGATCTGTCCAGTTCCAAGGTGCAGACTGAGCATTTTGTCCCCGTCACTTACATTTAAATAAAACCAAATCTCTTTATCAACAGTAGGAACATTTACAACAACAACAGACGGTCTCAGTGTGCATGTTGGCATGTGAGTAATATTCCAAGAAAGACTTGAAAAACATGTGAACCCATCCTTTAACAACAACATTAGTTAAATAACCTGTAACTCACACCTGAACGATAATTTGTGAGGGTTTTCTGTTTGTCTGCATGTTCTCACTGTTGGACTCGTTCCTCCCCAGAAGCTCATGACGCCCTTCACCATTTCTCCTGTAAGATGCTCACCCCTCGTCAGTGCACCGGAGCCTGCACCTTCAAACCCCCGCTGCTGCCACCATAGTGCCCGGCACGCCTCTGCACCTGACCCCAGCACAGCCAAAAAAAAAAACACACACATACACACACACACACACACAGACACACAGGTCCACCTGGAGATCTCTCATGTGTTCACCTCCCACCTTGTAACCCAAGGATTACCAACCAACCTGCTGTACAGACACATTTCTGATTTTAGCACTTGAGTGAGGACTCGGAGGAGGTTTTGGCAGCGACCTAACCCCCCACAAAAACTGAACTCCGGAGTGAAAGAGATCAGGATTTACTTCATTTTATGTTGAATCAAAGGATTGTTGATCTGAAGCTGCAAAGCTCAAACCAAGGAGGAATCAAAGTCGTCTGCTCTTTAGCTACTCTGAGAAGAAAAAAAACAATATACATAAACATATATATATCACGTGACGATGTGCAATGGCTTGTATAATTGTGATATTATGTTCAAAATGTATCTCATTATTTAGCTTTTGTTGCTTGTTTGAATATCTTGAGTTTTTACATATATTTGTTATTTATTTATTTACCTGTCTTTGGTTTAATTTATTGTTTAGATGATTTGTAACACTGTATATGTTGTTATTAAGCACTTTAAATGGGCATCATTTCTGAATTTGACCATGCCGTCCTATACCAAATTCTTTTTATCAAAAAAAAAAAAAAATTATGAGGATCTTTATGTTTAAAATAGAGCACATTATTATTACGAGCACTTACTTCAACAGGTTTGACGTCAAACAATAAAAGATTTTCTTTCACTTTTGGGTTTGAAGTGATTAAAATAAAAAAATAAAAACAGTCTTGAGCCATTTATAGATGTACAGTTTAGACTATTTTAACACAAATCTGATCCCATAATCCTCTCTGTTTCAGGGTTTTTTCTATCATCACATGTGAGTCACAGCAGACAAAAACCAAAACTTTTTCCTATCATCTGATGATCTGATTTTATATTAAAAAAAATAATAATAATGTATGAAATATGTGTAATCTGCCATTCACACAGCTGCAGTTCATTTTCTCTCATTTGGTTTGTAAAAAAAAAAACCACACACACACACACACAAAGAGCAGTTTTAAAAGAAACAAAATCCTTGTTTCTGACACAATCTACCCATTTATGTATGTACCCATGTCAATATGAATAAAATGTGAAAGCTGCTCTCTGCTTCATGTCCTGTTTCTCTGGTGCGAGCCTGACACCTGCTGGCCTCCACACAGAACCACTCCTCCTGAGGTGGATCATATTTCCTCTTATTGTATTTGAGTTCAACATGATCTCTTTCATTAGGCGGCTACATCAGTGCATGACATGTCCAGTCAACTTATAATGTTTGACGTCGAGTCAGGGGAGCAGGCTGATCTAATAGTGAAATCTAATTCTTCTGATGGGAGGCCTAATAGATATTGATTACGTGGCTCTCGCTCCCTGGATGCTTCATACTGAGACAGATACTCGCATAATGTCACCGACACACAATGAATGTTAATTCTCTGTGAACGTAATTGCCCTCCATGGCAAAGCCGGTTCCCTTTGAATACTAACAAGGCCTGAAAGGCTGAACACAGCTGAACTACTGAGGGAATGATTGGCCGCTTTACTGTAACTTTATTTAGCTGTTTAACAATAAGAAAATCCTGATTGAGGCTGATATGTGGTGACAAGCACGGATGGATCATGTGACAATGAGGCCCTGGACTCAGATATAGATAAGACCCCCCTCACGCACTCCTCATGGATGACACACAGATTCAAAGAGAAATGACTACAAATTAAGTTTTGCATCCCTTAGTTGTTGTTTTGCATCTCTGTGTGGTCATTTTGCATCTTCTTGTGGTTGTTTTGCACTTCTTTGGTCGTTTTGCGTGTCTTCCTGGTCATTTTGCGTCTCTCTGGTAATTCTGCTTCTCCTTTTAGTCTTTTATCATCTTTTTGCCTTTTTAGTCGCCATCCTGTAGACGCTTAGTGTCTCTTTGGAGTCATTTTGTCTGTCTATGTGGTTGTTTTTTGCCTCTTTATGGTTGTTTTGCATCTCTGAGGTCAGTTTAGTCTCTAATTTACATCTTTTACATCTCTTTGTAGTCGTTTTGTGTCCCTTTGTCGTCATTTCGACTCTCTTTGTTGTAATTTTGTGTCTCTTTGTTCCTGTGCTCATTTTGCACCACTGTGGTTGTTTTGTGCCTTATTTTAGTCATTTTGCACTGCTCTGTAGATGGTTTGTGCCTCTTTGTTGTTGCTTTGTGCCTCTTTGTTGTTGCTTTGTGTCTCTTTGTTGTTGTTTTGTGTCTTTCTGTGTGCATTTTTGTGTCTATTTGTTCATTCTGCATCTCTTTTAGTCACTTTGGCTGCACTGTAGATGTTTTGCCTTTTTGCAGTCATTTTGTACCTCTGTGGTCGTTTTGCATCTCTTTTTTTGCATTTTATATGTCAGTGCCAATTTTGCTTCTTTTCATAGTCTTTCAGTATCTTTTTGTGATTATTTTGCGTCTCTTCATGGTTGTTTTGCTCGTCTTTTTCATCACTTTGCACTGCTCTATAGATGTTTTGCATCGTTTTGTTGTAATTTCTCTTTGTGGTTGTTTTGCGCCTCATTTTAGTTGTTTTTCGTGTCTTTGTTGGTCCAGATGCCCCTAGACACCTTGGACTCAGGGGCCTCTGCCCAGTCTCATTAATCCATCTATAGAAACATGGAGGAAAAAAGTCTCCTTAACAAGGTGATTTCAGGTTTTTCAGGTTATTCCAAAGCCCTCCAAAGTTTAACTATAAACTGAGTCTGTTGAGCACTTAAGGACAGAAGGTCTGAAAGCTGCTGACTACTGGCATGAAAAATTATTTCATGATAATTTCATAATTATGCAACTTTAAAAATTTAAAGTAGGACTTAAGGCACTAATTCAAAATGTGCCCTTTGTTCCCACAATGCTCTATGGTGCATGTATATGATGCACTGGTAATAAACCAGCAAAATACACTATTTACACAATACCACAACTTAATGATAGAACATTTAGGAAAAACACTGATAATTTGCAAAATAAAGAAATAATAAAAAAAGTAAAAGTAATTAAGTTAAAAAACACACACACAAAACACACACACTACGTCTAAAAACAGACACACGTACATATAAAGAAGTAATTCTATTTATTTATTTTTTAATTGAAAGGAGGGATGTACTAGCAACAAAATGTAGTTAAAAGAACTTCTTATGCAGACTGGCCCCTCTGTGGCTGTTAATTATAATGTTTGGATCATTATTATTGATGCATTAACATGTAAGCAGCATTTTGATGTTGTAGCCGGTCGACATGGAGCTGTTTTTAACTGTTACTTTGTTTATGTAATTAAATCTACGACAGTGCATCCTATTTTATAAATTGATTGTATGTTTTGAATGTCAATCCATAATCTGAAGGAATAAATATACTTGAGTAAAAAGTGTTATATTTCTATATAAAATAGTGGCGCTGACGTGTAAATGGAAACACACAAGTTAAGTACACGTATACATCAGATACAGCACTCTTGGTTACTTTCCACCACTGGGATTATCCACTTTTTATCCATATATTTTATACATAAACAATGTGTCTCATTTATACCATGACACACAACTGTGTCTATATTGATGAGTATTATAGTAATATACTATAGATTGCTTTCCCAATATAAAATTACATATACAGTAGTGTAATAGAGGATTTTATCCATATCACTCTCTCCTAGTGTTGTTTTACATGTTCTGAGCAGCTCAGTTTCAGCTCTCAGTTCTCCTGCAGCTCTCAGAAAAAAAAAACAAAAAAAACATGCCACATTGTCCACATTAAGTGCATGCACACAAGCTAACATTAAATCCTGTAATATCAAACATTTAAAAAAGAAGAATAATGTTTTATCTCCCCATTGGACATATTGTCTCACAGTATTTGCAGTCTGGACTACTGATTCATTATTTGCTTGTATAAACATGTGTGGTCAGCGAACACCTGTCCCATCACAGGCCATCAACAATACAGCAGATGGCAGCGATACATAATGATATAATGAAACCTCTGTGATTCTCTCTGTATGAAACAAGCAGCAGAACTAGTTTGTCAATACATTCTTTGTATGAAGCTCGAGGGAAGGAGCGTTTTCTCATAATGGGTTTGGGCCTGAGGCCTAATGTGTTTGGTTTTATTGTGAATTTTTGTTCAATGTGGAAGCATAAAACCATCATTATACTAAGCAAAGATGACATTGCTCAGGAACAAATAGGCTGTAGAGGCTGAGGGGGATCTGGACCTGAGAGTTAACTTCATCTTATTTTGGATTCAGCTTCATTTGAAATGATAGGGCGCCACCTACTGGCTCCACCAGCGCTAAATCCTGCACCTGACTGAGTTTCTCCTTTCACAGTCAACTTTTACAAGTTTGTGTCTGATTTAGCTAATTTTTTTCTGACAGTACATAAAACTGATTGTACTGATTGTAAAGAAAAGGCAGTGCCATCAAATTACTATAAATATACTGTAAGAATGTACTATAAAATGACAAACATCTTCACTTTTTCAAGATTTTATAGAATTTTAGAAATGACACTGTCAAATTTCCCCAATCTGTCCCACCTCTACTCAATCATCCAATGACAAATAGGAAGCCTTTATATTTTCATAACAATTTGGAGTTTTAGATTTTTGGTATTCAGTTAAATGTTAATCAGTATTTATTGTACATTTTACATTTCAACATAAATAGTGTTTCAAAGCATTCTAGTGCTGGGACAAATATTCTGGTTGAAAAGTTTTGAATCCTTCATTTTTTGTTTGCCAAAAAGTTGTCAAATTTAAATAATGTTGAAATTGGCAAGTAATACCCACCTTTTTAGTTTTCCAATTATAAATGTAATGCTCAGATTGTTATGGTTTGGACATTTTCGTGGTCATTTCCTGTTTTATTTTGTAGTATTGGTTTCCCTCGTGTGTCCTTGTTGCTTTTACTTCCTGTCTTTGTCCTTTTCCCGCCCTTGGTTGATTACTGATTTGGTTCACCTGTTGTTGTCCACCCACCTGTGTTTGATTACCTCCCTGTCTATTTAGTCCCTGTGTTTCTCTTTGTCTTTGTCAGTTCGTCGTGTTGTATTCGGTGTAGTACTTGTGGATTCCCTGTGTTTCTTCGAGTGTTTGTTGGACTTATTTTCCCCTTTTGGATTTTCTGTGCATTCCCTGTGTTTCTATCAGTGTTCGTTGGATTTATTTTCCCCTTTTGGAGTTTTGGTTTTTTTGGATTTTGCCTGGTTGTTTTTTTTGTCTTTTGGATCCCTTCTTTGTTCTCATTGCCCATGTTTCAGTTAATTTTTGTTTATTATTAAATTACTCCTTGAACTCTGCCTCCTGTGCTCGAGCCTGCATTTTTGGGTCCACCACCATTTGTGTTTCCAGTGACTTTACACCATACCTAACACAGATGAAGGACACAACCTTAGTATCCTCAGTTTTAGCTACAGCCCTGAGTTTGTTCTGCAATGAAAAAAGAGAATTACATGACAAACTTAAAAAAAAAATCTATTGGTAAAACACAAATGAAAGTTTTAAATGAAAGAAAAGTTTTTTCAAATTAAGTTAACAAGTTAGATGAAAACAGTTGTTTTAAGTCAGATGTACATAATAATCTGATTGCTTTTCAAATCAAATGTTTGCATTAACGCAACTTAAATTTAAGGTGCGTCAATTCAAAAGTTTCCACTTTCCCAACTCAGTTGTTTGCTTTTCGTCTTCCCGAGGTGAATACGCAGGTTAAAGGAACAGGGTGTAATTAATAAAATACATTTTTACAGTGTGTATTTTGCTATTTTTTGGCTCATAAAAATGTCACAGTCTGTCTCCTTGTCCCTCTCCAGTCCTTCATTGCCTTTTTCCTTCCATCCACCAGGTGCCTGGTGGACTTTCCCTCCTGTCTCCATCACCTGACTGTCCCACTCATCTTCACACCTGCTCCCTCTTCCCTCTTCTGCTCTGCAACTGCCTGGACTTCCCCGCCCTCCTCCTCACCTGCACCTCATACCCTGATCAGCCACTCACTACATATACCAGTCCGCCTCATGTAGTTCTGTTTGTTTGTTTGTTGAAGTTGCTTTGTTGCTCTTGTTAGGGGCTGGGCAGCCTAAGCTGCCAGGACCCTATTGTTTTCCTCAATGTTCTTCTTTCTTTCTTTCTTTCTTTCTTTCTTCTTCTTCCGAGGAAATCCTACTTCCCATGCATGAAAAATGACCAAACTTTGCACAAAGGTCCAGTCCCATGTCAGATTGCCTCAGCTGCAAAAACAGGCCAATAGTCCTGATGGTGGCGCTACAGCAAGCCTCTAAAGTTCAAAATTTTGAAAATTCATAATAAATCAACCATATGTGCTACAGATTTACAACTTTCACCAAAATGTAGCCCCGATACTGAAGAAACTTTTGTACATTTAAATTACATTTAAAACTATTGCAAATTATGAAGTCCATCACTCTGTTTTTTCAAAAACTGTAAAACTTATTAAACCTATCTCCTCCCACAATTTTTGCTCAATTGGCACCAAACTTGCTACAGAGCATCTTCAGACTGTCCTACATAAACGATCCACACAGATTTTTGATTTATCAAAAATTGAGCCTACAGTGCATCAAAATGTTTGACTGTAAACGGTATTATAAACATATACTTGCAAATTCTTGCTAAATACATTTTCAATGTTCATGAAAAAAAATGACAAAATTTTGGAGTCATGGTAGATGATGTTTGGAAAATATCAGAATTTTATCTCAAAAACTGAATTTTTTACAGCATTTTGAATTTCACTCTCATGCGAACAATTGGAGTCAATGCAAAAATGGCATTTTTAAACATCAGTTTTTCACTTTTGGAGCCAATAAATCATTGTTAAAAACTAATGACCAACATCTCCATGCTGTCTAGATGCAATTTGTGTATTTTGGGATTTTTGTCTCAATAACTGAATTTTTGACAGCCATTTGAAATCTGCCTTTACATGTTAACAGCTGCTGTCTTGCACACAGGTGACTGGCTTAGTCAATTTGTGAAGCTACAGGTGGTGTTTCCATTTGCCACTTAGCTCAGTGAGATAGAGGATGGTTCTTGGTGTTGAAGGTTGTGAGTTCAAGCCTCAGCTTGTACAACATTTCCATATGAGAAATCTACCCAAACTTTTCACAAAGGTCCAGTCCCATGCCAGATGTCCTCAACTGGAAACACAAGACAATAGTTCTGATGGTGGCGCTACAGCAAGCCTCTAAATTTCAAAACTTTGAAAATTCACAACAAATCAACCATATGTGCTACAGCTTTGGAACTTTCACTTTGAAATTTGCTTTTCCATGGCATGGATGGCTGCTGCCTGGCACCCTGATCTTTGGCTTAGTCAATTTGTGAAGCCACACATCAGCTGTCACTTGCCAATTAGCTCAGTGAGATAAAAGACGGACTTCAGTGTCAGAAGTTGTGAGTTCAAGACTTGGCTAAGGCAGAACATACATTCTAATGTGAAAGTCCAATGTTCTGGCATCATGATATGTGGATTAAAGACTACTAAAGTTAAAATAATTATGATCCAGGCAGTTTTGGGAGGAGACAAATACTCTTTATCAACACGTTTCCCTGTTATCCCTTGTCTCTTTTCCCTGTTTATTTGGCTTAGCTATCAGTCAATATGCAGAGTCTCTTGTGCCAGAAATTGTGAGTTCAAGCCTCAACTGATGTAAAATGCACATTAGAATGCCACCTTTTTTTCATCTTCCTACACTCTGCTTGTTGCTCAGAATTGCCTAATTTTGTCTAAAATTGCCTGGCCCCGACCATTGCTGCGCAGCAGCTATAATTCTACTTTGAGGCCTCTTCTATCCTGCTGTTTGTACCTGAACCTGCCTACCTGTCCCTGCCTGTCTGTATGCTTATACATCTTCACTTGCTGTGTTTACATGCACACTAATTTCCCACTATCATTCAGAATTTGACACAGGTCATGTAAACAGCATATTTGTTGTTTGTTGGATATTCTGAATTAGGGCTTCTTATGAAGCACATTCTGATTAAGAGATGTGAGATGCACTGTTTATTCTGTTTTTTAGGAGCATTTTTTGACATGTAAACAGCAGAATATGCGTCTCAATTGGGGTTTTTACTGCAGTTTGTGACACACGGCCTCTTGTCCATTTACAGTCAGCTCTGTGCTGGAGACTAAACAACGAGCCAACAGTCTGCGAGGCTGGAGTAAAGATGCATGCATGAAAGAAAATCACTCATTTTTGGTCAAAGGGAGAAACAAAAGTTCTTTTAAAAATGATTTGAAGCATGTGATATCAACATGTTTTTGGATATGCACAAATATCACGGTTCTGACCTTTTCAAGAAGGTGATTAAAAGAATGAAAGCGGGAGGCTGTGTTTGACAAAGAAGTGTGCTGACAGTGGAAAACTTTGAAAAAATCCTATTTTGACTCAAAGAAGAGTTCATAGAAGAATATGCATGGCTGCTTGTAAACAGAAATATTTGAGGAATATTAATTTTCATTAGCCATGTTGACAGCTTAGTAGGGATGTTGTCTTTTTCAGAATAAGGACAAAAAACTGAATATTGTGTGGATGTTAACATAGTCATTGTGGGAACAAACCACTGAGCTGATTCTGTAAGCCTGGTGTATCTACATTTGGGCTCTTCTGCTGCTTCATGCACACCACCTGTGATAGTAAAAGGTTTTCTCACAAGACGACAAGAGCAACAATTAAGAAAACGAAAATTACTATTGTTCAACATAAAAGGGCCAAAGAACATGGGACAGTGCACGGTTTTTATTACTGTAATTCCTGCTCTAATATGGTGTGGATTTAGAATAAGTAAAATGATTAAATTAATAAATATTTTTTTCTGTTAAGGTGCACTCCAGTAATTTAGCCTAAATGTGTGATGTAGCTAAGGAGAGTTTTGCTGTTTTTCCCACTTTATCAGAGTCAGAGACTAATAAATGCCTCAGGACTTTTTATGTATTAGTTGTACTCTGAAGTTATGTCATACAGCGATATTAAACTCTCTCAGCACAATTGTTGAGTGTCTGTGGGATTAAATAACATGATCATGAGCCCATAGACATCCAGGAATTGAGAAAAACTAAGCAAGTATTCTGTGAGGGCATATCTTTTTCCAAGCTTTGTCTGACAGGAGGCCCACAGTCTCCCTCTAGTAACACTGGATCCTACACTTCCCATGATGCATCACAGTCAAAGCAGCTTTTTTAGACCCCATCAGTTTGTAGCACATGCTTCCTATTAAAAAATTATAGTCTACAATCTCAAACTAAGGGGTATTTTCTCAGATTTTGGCAGGCTCCCTTCAGAGTCCCAAATGACATTATGCAACTGTTTCCACAGGCTGAGCAGGCTCCTCCCCATGAGTAAATCGACCTTGATGTGTAAAATATTCTATAGAAAGAAAGAAAAAACTCTCTAAAGAGCCAATAAGATCAACTCAGTGCTCCTTGGTGCCATTCTGTGTGTGCTGATGGGATGTTTTTGATCATCTTGTTCTCCAAGTTTTGAAGAAGAAGTATTTATTTATGGAGTCAGAATCCCCCCTGAACTCAGGTTTTCATCATGTTCAAGACCAGTTTTCTATTATGTTTAATGTCATGTTTTAAAATCATGTATAATATTACTTTAAATTCTCCTGTGTAATATTATTTTTCTATTATGTTTAATATACGTTTTTTTTTTTAAAGTGCAATGTTACTTTTCAGTATTAGGGGCCACATTATCATCATTACCATGTGCAATATTTTCAATATCATGGGCTGTATGTGCAATATTCTCTATTACATTAATGTCATGTTTTAATACACTCTGCAATATTACTTTCGCTATCACTACCACTATCACTTTTCATTATTATCATGTCCAGTTCCTTTCAGTTCATGTGCTATCTTTACATTCATTATCTGGTGCAGTATCATTACTAGTTTTTCTATTTAGGTTACTTTTCTTACTGTTGTTATTCTATTAGGCACTGTGCACATCCATTCCTTATACACTTTATATTTACATTTATATTTCACTTATTTGATGCTCTATTGTTTTTCTTATGTTACTGAGCAACGTGGCACAAGAATTTCCTTCAGGATTAATACAGTTCTCTTAGAACTTTCATGCACAACTGCCTCTGCTCTTCTGCCGACTTGTTTATGAAAATAGTGAGGAAAAAAGGCAAGGTTAAGTTATGATCAACTTCGAAATCTGAGTCATCATGACTTTAAAAGCTGCTTTGCTCCCCCACTTTATAGTTTTTATATTTGTAAGATAAAGATCAAACAACTGTAATTCAAGTTAAGAGCAGAGTCAGCTGATATTGAATTACATGAAAATATTCAAGACAATAAAACATGCTTGTGAGTGTGAGACATGTTTGCTGTTTCTGAGAAATTCTCCTTTGATCTCATGAAAGGTTCAGAGGTCAGCGGTTATGAGACTGGTGTTGATTCTCGTCTTTAGGACCCTCGAACAGATCTGATAACACCCGACTTTGGAATTTGAAGCTTGTCATAAATGTCTAATACTCCTGTATGCCACCCCTCTGCTCAAATCATTAATTTCCAGAAAAAAAAGCCTTCATGTGACAGGCGCAGTATTAATTATTACCTGGACAGCCCGGACAGGACCAGATGGGTACGCATGAGTGATACAAATACAGACAGACCACGACAGAACAATGTATTTGAGTTTGTCAAAGAAATGTGCTCAAAATTAGAATATTTCATACAAAATGTTCAAAACTGCATCCTTGAAATATTATTTCCAAAAATGTTTAAAAGGAAAATTCAGCAGTTTTATTGTGGATGTCCAGCCAGTGTTGAGGGTAAATGTAGTTAACTGAAGCAATAAATTCCTCAGTGCTGCTATATTGACCAAGAAAACTGGGTTCTCCTGCTCGCAGAGCTGTGCAACAGTTGCATGTACCAGGCTGCATCGCGTGCAAGCTTCTGATGCCCACACCCATGTTACCGCGTATCAACTCCCTCGCCTGTAGCTATTACTTTCTTGGCCAAAACATAGCATTAGGTGACAAAAATACAATCTAGCACAGCCCCTGGCTACTCAGAGGTGGAGACTAGAAATCCAAGCATTCCTTGCATCCAGAACAACAGATTTTGCAGCAGGAAGAACTCAGCTTTCCTGATCAATAAAGCACAGACAAAGGAATTTATTGCTTAAATTGATCACATTTACCATCAGCACAGACACATCCACATGAAAAGTGGTGAATTTTCCCTTTAAGGCTTATTCTAAATACTCAGTTGTATCTTTAAAACCATGAAAATGTATATCCATTCTCATATTCTTCCAAATCTATGAATACTCATTTAGGTTTCAGATGACATACACTGATTTTAAAACTCTATTAACTGAGAACATGCAGAATAGGAGGGACCTCAAATAAACGACAGAAATGAACTAATAAACATCTGGATTCAATATTTGTTTTAGAGTCTTTGGCATATTTGTGAGGGTATGTCACTCAATACAGCAATCAAATTCACAATAACATAACATAACTGGTCCTGCTCTTCTATTGTGGTTTATTTGACAAAGTGATAAATGTGATGAATGATTGTCACAAAAAATGCAATAAATGATTGTCTCATGGCAACATACTCGTTTAAATACATCAGATCTTTTCCTCAGTGCTTAAAAACCGGGTCCCAGTGTTTTAGAATTCACCTTGGTTATAAGAGCTGGGAAGATCTTATGATGTACAGCAACTGTTCCCTTGAAACGGGATTGTCCGCATCTGTAATGCAAAACACATAAAGGAATGTGGCGAAGCTGGTCTATTAAAGGGTCAGTTTACCCAAAATACGAAAAACATCTTTTTTTTTTTTTTTTAGATCTAATGGGATTCAGCCATAGAGATAGTTCGGGTTTTATTTCTCCAGCTTTTAAGATGTTGCCCAATGCAGTGGAGGTTATTGGAATTTTATTTGTTGAGATCACAGCAATAAAAAAAAGATGCAATTTAACAGCAACTTCTCTTTCTGGGAACATTCCTGTTTTATCTCCCTGTTGGACATTCTGTTACTCTGGATAAGAAGGCAGCATCATCAGTTTTCATACAGACTGTTTCTCTAAGAGAAAATACCGTCAGAGTAACCTGGACACTTTCTGTTCATATGTTTAATATAAGTTTTCATTGCTTCAAGCAGCACAAACAAAATTCACTACCAGTAATTCAGGTGTGCTGTGGGTTAAAGCTGCAAGCTGATGTACAAATCAGAGCATTTTTGAAAATAAGCCTGAGACAAATTCATTATTTATGTGCATTATCCATATGTGGCTTTTCCATTGTAATGGCTCAGACCTTCAGAATCTTCCAGACTGTAATGATTTTATATAATTGGTTCTCAACTTGGGGTATGGGCCCCAGAAATCACAGGGTGTCCCCAACCCTTTGTCTGCTCCATGGCTGTCAAAATTAGAATTGTATATGTTAATCAAAATCACAATTTATTGAAAACTATTTAAAAAGATAAATTTCTTTGTCCTAAATTAAAAATAGTAGGCTACTCAGTTGACCACAACTCTGTGACCTCTCCAAGTCTGTCTATGCCTACTGTGAGGTTGTTAAAGGAAAAATAGTTAATATTATACTAGAAAAGAGATATTTACCTAAGAATGGTAACAATGATGAACAGTAAAGTTTTGGAACAAATCACTTTTCTTTTTGGTGTAAGTGTGCCTGTGTTTAGGTGGTTGGGGCTCAGATTTTCTTGGGGCCTCCAAGGAGAAAATGCTGGTAATCAGTGTTTTATATTACCAGTAGTTAGTTTACAGGCTGGATGGAAGAACAGATTAGTCTGTAGTCGTTAGTAAGTCTTATTCTGTTTAAATACTGTGTTTGCCGCACTGTTGTTGTCGTTGTCCATTGGTTTATATTGTCTTGTCTGTTCTAAAATGAAAATAAGAAATGTTGATCACAAAAAACAAAAACAAAAAAAGTAGTCTTGTTTAGTCTTTTATGATTTAACCCACATAACAAACTAGATTTGTCTTCAACTTGGCACTTCTGGTCTTTTGTCAGTGCTGGCAGAGGAAATATGAGCCGAGCATGTTGAGGTGTGACGCTGATGGCGCCTTTTTTAAAATGGTGAACAATATCTGTGTGTTTTTGTTGTTGTTGTTGTTGTTGTTTGTTTGTTTTTGTTTCTTTTTAATATTTGAGATAGAAAATAGATTAGACTGTTTTGTCCACTTTGTTACAGCCGGAGATGACTTGCAGTTTTTGAATAGCAGTGCTGACATTTTTATATCAAAAAGTGAAACAGAATCCCTTCAATACTAATAAAAGAGATTGAAATTTTCAATAGTTAATGTTTAAAAAGCAGCAGTATTACAAAGTCAGAAACATTAGTTTCTGACTTTGTGTTGCTTCTAACTTATCCTTGACACAAAATTTTAGCATAGAGTCTGAACAAATGTTCCGAACTGTCAAAATGGCATGAAAAGTTTATTGTGAGAGTGACATGATCTTTTAATGTCAAGTCAACAAGTTTTGATTTTTTAGTTCATTTTAACTAAAATGTATAAAACCAATATAGCCTAATTAGTTCAAGATCAATTAACAACACTCACATTGTACATTTAGCATATTGATATATTTAAATGGTTGTAAGAACATGTGCTCAATGTTATGTTCATGTGATATGTAGTCAGTTTCCTTTACAATTTTACAAATAATTTGTGTTCACTCAACATAACAAAAACACATTAATAACAATTTCACAAATTTTTACAAAGTTATTATTGTCTTGTACACACAGTTTAATTTATTTTTAGAGTGCAGTCTAAAAAGCATTGTGAACAGCTCAAAAACTATTTAAAGTGCACAATAAAAGTTTTTTGTGCAAGCAGTTTACAATAAACTAGTTGTTGAGCAAACTGGTGCTTTTTTAATGGATGTAAACGTAATTTAGACACTGAGCTTAGCTGTGCAGAGAGTTTAAGGAGCACATAAGGTTCTGGCCAACAATTTGTAGGATACTAAGTTAAGATGTAAAATATAAAAAACACACCTGTTGTAATGAAGGTGTCTGAAAATATAATTGGAAACATTATTAAAATCCTGACACTGGGGTGTCCCGGTGGCTCAGCTGGTGGAGTTTGCGCCCCACATGCAGAGGCTGAGTCCTCGGCAGCAGCCATGGGTTTGAGTCCAGCCTGCAGCCCTTTGCTGCATCACTGCCCTGAATCTCTCCCCCATTTCCTGTCTGCCTGGAGCTGCCCTATCCAATAATGGCTGAAAAAGCCCCAAAAATAATCTTTAAAAAAACGAGACCTACCAATGCAACCTTTTTTTTCCCAAAAAAAAAAAAAAAAAAGAAATAATAATATACTATAATAGATAAGGCCACCCAGCACTTTCTAAAGTAATTAAAACTGGCTCCACGTTTACCTGCTGCAATATTAAAGTGATTAACACATGAATGCATCAATAATTATAGTCCAATAATATATAAATGATTCTGATATGTGCCATTCTGCATGAGTACTTTGGGTACTTAAAGTATATTTTGATGTTAATATGTTTGTACTCTTTCTTAGGTTAAAATTTAAATGCAGGACTTTTGCTTGTAACAGAGTGGGGGAGAGTGGGGCATCTTGTCGCATGAGTAAGTTGTTACGCTGGTTATATCTCCAACACCTGTGGGAGCGATCTATGATAATCTTAACAGCTGCATGTGCAACTCACTGTTCTGAGGTAAATTTGCTCTTGACATGCAGTGCATGTTGACGTAATTTGAGTTGAGAACAATTTTCATATTTTTTCAACCATAAAAGTGACAAAACTACACTGCACTATTTACGTTATAAAACTTTGACAAATATGTATGTTCAATAATTTTACTGACGGACAGAATGAAGGATAGAAAATGTGTTTTGATACCTAAACCAAAGTCCTGTACAACAGCTAGTTTGTGGTATAACGAGCAATAGCAATTGTTACATGTGACAATTTTCCCTAATATGCACTATCTAGCTGCAGCCCAAAGGAGGCGACTTTGCTCACTGGTAAAGTTGGTGGTTGCTATGCGACATGTAAACAATGAAATGGGTGTTGATATACTGCTTTACACAGTATTAGAGGTAGTAATTACATTTTTATAAGTGATTTGGCCACAAAGTGGTTAAAACATACAGGAGAACACACAACAAGCTAGAAAAAAAATCTGTAATGATGATGATGCAGCCTATGTTTTTTTTAAAATATACAAACAGAAGGAAGAAAATAAAGAAGAAAGTAAGTCTGTTTAAATGGTTTAAAATTAAGAACAAAAGATCAACAATGGCAACACATCACTTGACATAATGCTAATGGTAGTAACATGTCTAAATATATATCTGATTTATACCTGCAAAAATGAGTGTGAAAGCCTCTGCTTTTATACATGTTCTTACTTAGTGAAATATTTGATGTGACAGCTTGTCACTATTCACATTCTGTACTTAAACATTTATAGCTTTATATTATAGTGAGAGGTAAAAATCAAAAGATCATACATTTGTGTATAAGAACTTATTATTTGATTTAAATGGGAAATGAGCGGCTGTGAGGTACTATGACAAAGAAATTAAAGTGAGAGCAAAAAGTACGACAAGATGCCCTGATACTCTCTGAGTGCTTCCTCCACCTCCGGTTATTATTTTCTATTCTGAAACTTTCTACAACATTCTACAGCTGTTTGTCCTCTCATCATTTGTGCTCCTGAACGCACCCCGGTCGCCGTGTGCGCGCGTTCACGCAGCGCTTTGCGCGTCCCAGTCATGTGACAGCCCCTTACCACGCCTGCGCAAACAAATACAAGATGGCGGAGAGTGCGGAACTGAAGGTAAGGCGCAGCCTGAAATCATTACAAATTTACTCGGTTACCGAGCGTTAGATTGTGAAGTGACACAGCGGGTCAGTGATTTAAGTCCGTGGGGACTGAGATGTTGTCAGATTTGAGGTTTATCGCTCAAACTCAACAGCAACTTTATTGAATCCGAGAGCGCCGAAGCTTGCGCGAGCATGTTTATGTTGATATTGAGCCGCGCTGGTTTGTCTGAACGGACCGTTTTCCTCAGCGCACTGTCAGCTCCTGGCGGGGCGGTATTCACTTCATAACCAGCCTCCATGTGTCGTTTTAACGCGGAGGCAGCCGTTAACCTCATGACATGATGAGCATCCCTGTGTGGTTTGTTGTACGGTATTCTGAGGGGAAAATAACGGTAGCTGGCGAGTGTGTGTTGCCGCGCCGACGGCAGCGTGCAGACTGTCAGACGGACTGAATGTGACAGCGGCGGCTTCATGCGTGTTGGTTCGTGTTTGAAAACGCGTTTGTTTTGCACATATCGATCACTGCAAAGTTGATATCGACACCCCGCGCCGCGTCCGAGCAGAGGCTGAAGTAACGTTACCTGGCCTGTGACTCACTTTACCTGTTGATACATGCGTAACAGACGTGTAACGGTGCGTTCACTGGCAGCCCTTTAACTGTTTTATCAGCAAACTGTCTGACTGACCTGTTCTGAGATATCCATCGTTTATACACCTGGTCTTTACCTTACACTGTTTGCTTTGGCAGCTGCAGCGACACACTGTTTTAATTTAACTTTGTAAAGCGCAGTTGGAGCACATCTCGCAGTTATTGATTGAGGAGTCGTGGTCTATTTTTAGTCTTTTTCCCCAGCGTGTTTCCACCGCCTGCCCGGGATCTGTGGATCTATACGTGCTCCTTTGTGCCAGCTGCTGCTCCACAGTAATGAACAGGTTTTTTACTGTAGCTGCACCCCCTGCCTCCTCTGAAAAGCCAGATGTGGTCTCACTATATAGCCTCCCGCTGCCCGTATATTACAATCTCTCCCTGATTAATGAAAGTCAAAGGCAGTTACAGCTTCTCAAACTTCCCCCCACCTTTGCTTGCTTTTTTGTCATTTTCATAATGCAAATTGAACACTTTAGGCTGCAGCTCATGATTATTTTAATCGTCAATTGATCAGCAAATTATTTTTCTATATACATAAAATGTCAGAAATTAGCGAGAAATGCTGTCTACAGATGTACAAATATTTTGACATACAGTTTAAATATAGCTACAGCGATTAGTCGGTTAATTGATCAAATGAATGTTAGTTGCCAACTATTTTATTAACATTGTTTCAGTCATTTTTCATGCAAAAATTCAGTATTCAGCATCTCAGATGGAAGGATTTGCTGTTTTACTTAGTTGTTTATGACAGTAAATGAAGAGTCTTTGGGTTTTGGACTGTTGGTTGGACAAAAATAGCAAACTGAAGACGTCACTTTGGACTCAGGAAGATTGTGATTTGTCACGTTTTTTGACATTTTAAAGACTAAATGATTAATTGTGAAATTATCAACAGATTAAGGGATTAAAAAAAATAGCCTAATCATTAGTTACAGCCCTGCTCAGAATCCCAAATTGACAACTGAGAAGCTGGAATCCTTCCATTCTCATTTTTGCTTTGCTTAAACAATTAACTGATTATCAGAGTGGTTGCCAATTGATTTTCTGTCTGTGAATTAATCAACTAATAGTTGCATCTTTAGTTGTGAGTTTTTGGACTGTATGACAAATTCAAAATGTGTAGTCTTTTAGCTCTGGCTCTGAACAGTGTGTTTTCATAGATTATTTGATTGAATAACAAATAATAATAATAGCTTAAGTAACAGTTGATTGAGAATAGATGTGTTTCTCATGGGATGCTCCTCCTGCTGAAAAATGGGTGTTGATTTCTCCTCTGCACAAACATAAAGCAAGTCATTAGGCTGGTGTGCTTTTAGGCTGTGTGCATGAGTGTTCACCTCACACCCCGCTGTTGACTGTACAGTAATGATGAACCACTCATGATACTTAAACATACGCCCACTTTAAGGAAGCCTTTTTAGATGCATATGTCATTTATTGCAATATCACACTCACATCATTGTACAACCACTGTAGAAGTTACTGAGGCAGGATCTGACAAATAGCCTGAGGACATTGTTTTGAATTCAGACAAGCGAGGTTTGATCTACCAGTGATTTACTTGTGATTGATTTGGCTCTTGCTAACCTGCATTAAGTGTTATTATAGGCATCAATCACTTATGAATTCCTGTGGACAAAATAGTCTGGATTAAATTAAAGAAGGCAGCACACAAACCAACAGAGACATTATCTGAACAATTTTTGACCCACAAATGCAATTTCAAAATCCGTGAAAGCTGTGAGTTTGTGAAAAAAGATGTAATGCTCAGCCTCGTTGCTAATTGATTTGGTTTAATGATTTTTTTTCTCTTCTCTTGCTTACGTCCCAAATATTTTTTTTTTGGTTAAACCTTTGCTGTGAGTGCTACATGAAGGCAAACCTCTTTGAAATGCTGATTTGGACTATTCGTCTCACAGAAATTTAATGAAATCAACAGCAACATCTCTGAAATGACACTCCTCTTGGCTGTAGGTGGAAATATCTCCAAACTGAGCTCAACATAACTCAGATTTCAGATGAGTAAGTGACCTGCTAAACCTCTTCTGTTGAAACTCAGCATTTTATACCAAAATATTACACCAAAATGTGCAGAGACGAGACCCTTAAACAAGTCTTCCAGCCTGAGCAATTGCCATATTTTGTGTTTCCCTGTAAACGAATACAACAAACCTGTGGACTGAAAACACATGTGTATGTTATTACCATCGTGTGAAGTTTTTTTGATGAAATTACTCGGAAAATGATTCAAGCCTTGGTCAGTCGTGACCAGACAGGATGTCATTGCCATTTCTGCGGATGTCATTAGTTTGTTTACACCACCACTAGGATGGGCAGTTTTTGGCCATAGATGCCACTTTTTATTTGACAGTAGAGGGTCTCTCTCCAGTGTTGGTATTTTCCGGTTGTTCAGAGCATCAGTCAAACAATGCACCAATATTACCCCTCAAATAACTCACAGCTTCTCTCTTTCCATCCTGGCTATAAGCACATTTAATGTTTTAAAGTTTTCTTGTTGCAGAACGTCTCACATGTACTGAGCCTTTTGTCTGTCTTGCTGATGAAACATTGCACAGACTTGAACACATGACTTAGACGTGGGACAACACATTAGAAAATAGTGATTAAGGGTGATCCATGATATGTTTAACACAGCTGAACAAAGGCTGACTTATTTTATTTTTTATTTTTTCCTGTTTAGGTGAAAATGTGCAAGAATGCTGTATTTATGTTTGACAAATTTGATATTTTTAGAATATGACATCTTTTAGCTTTAAATAAAAGAAGTTTGAATTATGTTTAAAAAAAATAAAACCACTTTTTTGAAACTTTTACAAGCAGATCTTGTAAAAGAGAATTTTGTCACTGAATGTGTGGACTTGGTTGAATTCAGGTTGCCACAAAACCCCAATTTAAACCTTCACACAAACTATTTTTAGATATCTAGAGTAGGACAAGGACATTTTTTAAGACTATGAGCTTGTCACCTTTTTCAGGGAGCAGTTGAGACCTCTGACAGTTGACAGTGTTGATGGATGCAAGCAAAAATGTTTTAAGTCGTGACTGATCAGGCGTAGTTTGTATCCATTTTTCAGCTCCACGATCCTCACTGTCAGATTTTTGTACTGCAGTACATTGTGCCATGATGTTTACAGCCGTAATACTGATGCAACAACAAGGGATTACTGCTCCTAAAACAGACGTGTTCATGTTGCAGTGTTACAGTAATCATAATGATCTATTCCCCCTCCTGTCTCTTTTGTTATGTGAGTAAATCCACTCATTAGGTTTGGGGGAAAAATATAATTAAATAAATAAAAATGAGCCCCAGTAACAGTGGCACATCATGGCATTTTACTGCTGTTTCACACCTGAGATAAGCATGTGTGTGATTTTAATGACTACACCATGTGGTGTTTTTGTCAGCCACCATAGGAGCAGAGAGCAGTGAACTGACTGCGATGTTATGCACCGGCCCTGGCCTTTTACTATCTTTGGCTGCAAACATACAGCTTTGACGGTGTGTGGCAGGAGTCATCAGACCACCAGAAGCAGAGAGTTCAGAATCTGTGGATACAGAGAATATTAATGACAAGAGAAGTTTAAAAATGAAAAGTTTTACAAAAACATTAGTGCTCTGTACTATTTCAACATAGCCTGTATCTGCTGTGTAAACTATAGGGATGCGACAAATCATTATTTTCACACTTTTTCTTGATAGATTAATCATTTTTTTCTATGAACCTGCCAGAAATTGTGGAAAATGCCCATCACATGTTTTTAGATCCTAAGGGGATGCTTTCAAATTGTTTGTCCAACCAACACCCAAAACCCAAAGTTGTTTACAAATGGGTATGAAAATCAAACAAAGGCAGCAAATTCTTGCACATGGGAAACTGAAACCAGGAAATGATTGGTATTTGTGTATGAAAAATTACCATTGAAGTTGCTGTTTACTTATCTGTGTCTGCTCTTGCAACACGATAGTTTGGCCCTACCTTCTTTATTGTTTTGATTTCAGCAAACTGATCTAATCTAGCACATATTCCATAAACATCTGCACTTTTTAGTAGAGTTTCAGCTTTACAGAGTTCATTGGGGCTGTACCTGACTCAGAATTTTGTCAGTAAAATCAGATTTGGCTGTTGAATATGAATATTTGACTATTTACTCCTTTTTTCATGTAGACTATCAATCAGTGCTTTATTGAATTTACAGATTTTTGAATGAGGTTTGGCAGGATGTTAAGGGTGACGGCAGCTGTAATACACTCATATACTATAATATAGTAAACAAGCCAAGTAAAAACCTGGTTTATACTTTCAAATGGACGTCTTCTGAGCTAATGTGTGTTAACTACGCTAGTGATAGATTGGAAATATGCAGCATTTTTTGCAGACACTAGATCAAACAAAAGCCAGAGACTACAGTGTATTAAGTTGCTGTGAGCTGCAAATGTATCACTTCTAAGCAGAAGACAGAAGATAACGTTACCTCCGAGCCTTACTGGGCAGTGCCTCTCTTCCTTCAGCAGCTGCCTGTGTCTCACTCACTGCTGTGCGTTCGTGGTGTCTGCATATTCAGGCCTTCAGACTCACCCTTGGTCAGGCTGTGGAGCTGCCTGTACCGGTTGCAGACATCTTCACTGAGTGGACAGGACGACCAAACGTAGTGGAATGATTTTACCCCAGAGAAAAAGCGAGGAGCGCTCACTCTGCAGCTACTTCTTGGGACCAAAATGCCCCCTGCTGTACACTGCACACTAGGGTCGGGCTTGTGGACGATGATGGCTGACAGTCATCGATCACTGAGCCCTCTACCATTGTAACATTGTGATTTAAAAGCCCTCTGTATTTGAGGTAATCTGTCCCCTCAGAGTTGCTGCAAGACAGGAGTTGTTGGCAAAGTTTTTGACACGTGGGAGAGAAAATAAAAAGAAGCTGTTTCTGCTGGTAACTGCAGTGTCTCCATGTCCCGTTTATTATTTTCTTACCAAACCTGCCCAAGATGCTCAATTACGTTTGTCGCAGCAGCGTTTCTTTTCTGTGTGTCGCTGTTAGTGTGTTTCCAAAGACAACGATATCATTATCCATCGCATCATATGACAGTTAGGTAGGAATCGCCCAACCCTACTGCACACTTACTGCCCAAAAAACATCAAAAGCAAAACACAACTGCGGGGTCCCTCTGGTTGATGATTTTAAATCTTGACTGTCAGGGGGGCTCTAATTTTTATTGTTAAAAGGATTAATCTGACAATAATTATTTGGTCTATAAAATGTCAGAAAATTGTGAAAAACACCCATCACAGTTTAATAAAATCTTCAAATTGCTTGTTTTATCCAACAGATAGTTCAGAACCTTAAGATCTTCACAATTTAGAGGCGAAGGATTTTTTCTAGAATTATATTAAGTGATTAATTGATTGTCAGTGTAGTAGCTGACTAAATTTCTGTCAGTAGATTAATCGATTATTCAAGTAATAATTTCAGGATTGATAAATATTGGTTTGCACTGCTGCACCTTTTGTTCATGATTGCCTCAGGCTGTATATTATTCTAGCTCATACAGTGAATTGGTGCATAAATCTGCGGTGCAGTCATCTTAGACAAAACCTGTGCTTGTGAAAGCCTCTGATGTTGCCAGGCCCCCAAATGCGTCCTGTTGCATCGCATTTTGTTTCACAGGAGTCCCGATCCGCCTCAGCTTCTTTGAACTGTCTTCTCTCTTCTGTGGAGCTGCTGCAGCAGCAACCTGGCAATACAAATAACTGTCTGTGCGCTGGCGGCTTATAGGTGGAGACAGTCTATTTGTAGAGCCTGTGGCTAGGTTAATCCCTAATGATACAGGTCCTCTTCTCTGCTCCCCGACATCCTTTCAACACCTGCCTATTTCTCTTATTGTCAGTGTCATTATCGCTGCAGTTAATTATCAGTTTAAAGAGAATTAGACGCTCACGTGGAAATCACCAGAGTGAATGATAACGGTTCTCATCGGCTGGTGTATTTAAAGCTTTACGTGCATGTGCAGATGTTGGTGTGTATTTCGAGCTCGTAGCAGGTGATTGAGGGTCACATTTTGTGGCATTTCATAGCATCACCTCAGACACAAACATATTTAAAATTCAGATTGGTGATGTTTAAGATGTATGGCAGTGAACGGCAGAATGTACAAAGCTCACAGTGTGAAACCCAAAGCAGATGTTGCGTGTCTCGTCTGTTACAGAGATGTCAGAGGTGTTTAGCGTTGAACCAACTGGAACAAACTGTTGTAGAGTTTATTGCCTTTTTCCTTGTTCTCAGCATTTAGTGAAGTTTATCAGTGAGGCTGCCAGATAAAGATAACAAACATGCTTTCTCACTTCGGTACTGCACGGCACATGTTCTGTACGTTCAGCCCACTCAGAGCAGCGTTTAAGCTCTGTTATTGTCCGATATTTTGCCCCAGAGGCAGCCATCGACTTCTGTTAGGCTTCAACGAGATGGAGCGTTTCTTAACTCCTGTGGTGATTTTGTTACACAGTCCTGTTGCCGTGGAAACATGTCACATTTGAGATGGACATGGGTAGGTAGCAGTTTGGAGCTCAATTGTGTGTGTCCAACTGGAAAAGAAAGACAGGCATTTTACTGGCCACCCTCCTGGCAGATTTTATTCTAGGTTTTTAAATATTGGAATATCAGAGAGATTTTGGTGTGAATCAAGAGGGATAAATGAATAAAAACATGTCTTTTGAAAAAGCCTGTCATCAATGAATATTTCTTTATTCTGCTGCAGGCTTCAGCAGTCTGGTGTGTTTGTCAGACCCTCGCCTTGAAGTTCATAAATCTCCTCACCCGAGGCACGCAGCTTTGTGCAACTTGCGTGCCGAGTTTAGTTTTGCTGTCACTTCTGTAATTTGTGGCTCATAATTCACTTATGATTTGCAGCAATGTGTCATAAGTTTTTGTGTCGGACGTACATCAAGATTAGCTGCCGTTTTTTTCAATAAATCTGAAGCCCAAGTTTTATGTCCCACTAACTTGGTGCAGCATGTTGGATGTCATGTTGCCTGTGACCCCTGACAGCACCTACACCACAGGTTACCCAAACAGAGACAAAGGTTTTAACAGAATTTGGGACAGCCTGCCTCCTAAATTTGCAAGTTAATGAGGAAAAAAAGTTTCTCTTAAAATGTCTACTCTCACATACAGACTTCATTTTTATAGCTGCTGTATGAAGAGTAAGTATGTAAACATGGAAATATTTTCTACTTTGCAAATGAAGCAACTTAATAGCCTGACTTGCCTCAGTGATTATAGTGGATTTTGATAGAGTAAATATACAATATGACAGTAATTTGAGTTTGTATGATCATGTATTCTGGGGAGTTTGCCTAAAATGCTGGTTTATGTCAGCTGATAGCAAGTCTGTGCACTGACCCATTACTAGGAGTGTCCCAATCCAAGATTCGATTCGATTTAACTTATTTTTTTCTTTTTTCAGCAGTTGCAGCTATTCCGTTGTTGGACTGTTGAGTTTTTACCACACAAAATCCACCAGCCCCCCTGTAGGAAAGTGACCTTATGGGTAACCTGAATCCTAATATGTGACGAGACTAGAGGGTTAGGGTAGAGGGTAGCTTATTTTTTTTAAATCAATTTTTAATTTAGAATTGAAATTGTGACCCCCTACCCGATAACACATAATTTATTAACCCCTAAACAGGAAGCTGGAGTGTCCCATACACCATTTTTTGATCCAACGTGTGATGCCTAAGCTTGGAAAATTCCCTAACACTCAGGATGACAAAGTCATGTGCTGTGGTATTCATTCTGTGTTTGTTTGTGTTTAACCTGAGCCAGGCCATTTAACAATATAGCAATCATATCACATCATACAGGGTCAGTATGCAGCTGTTAAAAAATAATAATTCTAACACACTGGTATTGTATTAGTGCTCGGTACTGGCTGATATGCAAAATTCAGGTGTCCGAGTTGATACTGGGAAGGAAAAATGGCATTGGAACACCTGTAAATGAAACAACAAACATTAAAGAGAAGTTCTGTCTTATTTTTACAAACACACACAAAACTAATGTACCACCGTCAGATATAGAAGTTTTTTTTTTTTATTGCATTTGAAGATAAATGAAAATTACATTTCAAACCAGGCTGAGTAAAACACCTGTACCAGTGTGTTTGTCTTTCTTGGCAATAGTTTCCTCTGTCATGTCTGTTTAACATCATGTCATGACACCTACAGCCCCACAGCTTTTGTCTCAGGTAATGAAGTGATCGTAATTTCTGGGAGAATGAAGTCAGACGGTTTATATGTTTCTGTTGAGTCAGCTTGAAGGGTTAATGGCTAATAATAGAAGTAAGCACATGTTGTAGCCTCTCCAGTGACCTGTAACCTGAGGGACGGCAGCTCAAGACACTGATTCTTCAAATACTCCTCATTCTTCAGGAAGTAGCCCGCTGCGAGTGGAAAATCCCTCTGCATTTTAAAGAAAACAGATTTGTATGCTATGCTTGAAGGATGAATTGAAATGAAAATGTTGTGATGATCCACTTACCTGTGGAATAATGGCCTCAGTGGTTGAGTCTGTATTCGGTATATTTGAGTGTTTATTATGCAATAAAAACATTTCTGGGTAGTAATCAGCTCTGTGTGATACCAGCCTGTTTCTGTTGGGAGCCAAACTAAAAATGTCCATCAAAATGAATCCGGTAATCTCTTCGAGCCAGTACTTGTTTTTTACACAATAATGCCTGAAATAATGATTAATTGATTGCCTCAGATTGTCATTTTCATTTTATGATCTCTGACTAATTGATTAGCTCAGCTTGTGCAGTGAGAGTGAAGGATGGCTGCACATTTAAAAAAATTGTAGCAGTACCCAAACCTAACTGACAGTGTTACTACCAGCGTTACTTGTTACGCCATACTTAGGGCTGCAGCTAACGATTGTTTTCAGTGTCAATTGATCGGCTGATTAACAGTTGTTTGCCTATAAAATGTCAGAAAATAATGAAAAGTTTTGATCAGTGTTTCCCAAAGTCCAAGATGACGTCCACAGATGTCTTGTTTGGCCCAAAACCCAAAGATATAAGCTGACTGTCAGAGAAGAGTAAAAAAAATCAGGAAATATTCATTTTTAAGAAGCTGGAATCAGAGAATTTGGACATTTTTTCTTAAAAATGTACTCAAACCAACTAATTGATTATCAAAATAGTTGGTGATTCATTTAATAATTGATTAATCAATTAATTGTTCTTGTTCTAGCCATAATACATGATACCATTATCAGTGAAATTCCACAATGCTTCATATCCAGTCACCCATTTCCATTAAAAACATATGACACACACATAATACACCTTATGGAGGTCCTTACTGTACACTGTTACTACCTTAACTGCCAGGCCCCCGCCCCCCCTCCCTTTTTTTTTTTTTGACTTTTCATGCCTTTATTTGATAGGACAGCTGAAGATATGACAGGAAATGAGGAGAGAGAGTAGGGGAATGACACGCCGCAAAGGGCTGCTGGCGGGGGGCGACATACATGGGAGGAGCGTTCTACTGACTGAGCTACCCAGGCGCCCCAAACCGCCCAACTTTTATAAGCTCAACAAATTAATCTCTTGTCAGATTTTATCATTACAATCTCTGTCTAGTCTCTTTTGACGCTCTCTGCCACAACATGTTCCTTTGCAAAGAAAAGACTGATGATATAAACAAATGTGTGATCATTTATGTCCTTAATAAACATAGTGTACTGCCTTAAAGGACCAGTGTGTAGGATTTAGTGGCGTCTAACCGTGTGGTTCCAGATTGCGACTAGCTTCGCACTCCTCTTCTAAGTGTGCATTGGCTGAGAACTGTCTGATTTGTCTCTTCTGGGCGACTGTAGAAACATGGCGGTGCAACATGGCGGCCTCCATATAAGAGGACCCACTCTTTCGGTAGATGTAAGTGGCTCGCTCTAAGGTAACAAAAATAGAAGGATTCTTATTTTCAGGTGATTAATACTAATAAAAACATAACATACTCATATAATTCTGAATATTATATTCCATCTCTGGTATTAGATCCCTCTAATGATAAAGTAGAATTAATATTGTTTAACACTGTCTTGTTTTTATTTTATCCCTCCTGTAAGAAGCAAACACTGTTTTCCCTCGCAACAAAAGGAACGGTACTAGGTCAAAACCTGGTATATGGCTGGACCAGGTAGAGTATGAAACACTAGAGGGCTTTTAATTTGATTCGGATACAGGAAGTAGCATCTAGAGTCCGCACAGGAGGCCGACTGACCTTACCTCGCGGTGAAAAGCTTTGTTTATGTTTATGCAAGTCGTAGTGTCCCCATCATGAGGGTGCATGCGTCGCAGGTGCCTGTTGTGTCAAGTGTAGCCTGCTGAAATTTCAGAACTGTTTGCGCCTTTTCATTTTGAAAGAGCAGTGACCAGTGGGGAAACTCCAAGACTCGACTGACCAACGGTGCAACTTCATCACTCACTCAGTCAGTCACAGACTTTGTCATCTCGCCCCCACGTTTGCTGCGTGTTTCAAAAATGAGTCAGGACAGGGTTAACAAATGTCACATAGGTCTCACCTTTGTGACCTGTGTCAGTGCAGTAGAGTCTCTGTCGTTTAGGTTTGGTAGTTAATTAGTTTGCGATGTCAGTGTCATGGTTGTCACCTACTTGGTCCCTAACTGAGAACTGAAATCACCAGTTGTGTTTTGACGTTATTAGAAGATGGACTGCAAACTTGAATCAACTACCTTCATTCCTTTGCAGTTCAAAGCATTATCCAAAATGTTCCATCATGGCAAAAGACTATTAGTGTCAATCAGTATTACCTCTGGGGCAAAGTATTTCCAGAAATGACTTCTTCAGTTTTCAATAGAGATGGCAAAGCTACTGCAGGCTGCAGCAGCAAGATGTGTTACTTAGGTATTGGGCTTTTATATGTGTAAAAATCAAGCAACAATAAATGGATTGAATTAGATATTAACTTCAAATTCATATATGACAAACACGTCAAGTTAATTTTATTTATATACCCTGGAATCACTAATCACAGTTTGCCTCAATGAGCTTTGAGACAAATTAAGATGACAGTAACAACATGAATACACAATACAATAAAGCTGCTACTTCAAGAATTCAATATGTACAAATAAACAGGGTTTTGATTATTTGTCTTAAACAGCTACACTGCAGTTCATAAGGGATTAAAACATCTTAAATTTAGTTCAGAACCGGACTTAGGCAAGTGATGTCTTTTTAGCCATCTTCTGACAATAGACCAAATAAAAAAATGACAGACCATAATTTTAATTTAACTTCACAGGCAAAGCTGCTTAACAAAGTGATGATGTGTGATTTATCATAAGCATGTTTGTCCCCTCTTTTAATTTTTAAATTTAGAAAAAAAATAAATTAAGTTGATTTCAATAAAAACAAATTATAGTAGGGTTTTCGCCACTGTGGTAGTAGCTGTAGGGAGATGTGAGACAGAGTATAAATTGACAGAGTATAAATTGAATTGTGAGATTTCATTCAGCACAGACCAGCCTGGCGTCCCCACCTAGGCTGCCTTCTTACTCTGAATGAAGCTCAGCATTAGACCACAATAATGCAATTGCAGTTCCCAGGTGGTCCTGAGCCCAACATCAGATAGGACACTAATGATAAAAACGCATCTGGGCTCTCGACTCTACCAGCAACATGTTTGCAGCACAGCCTGCAGTCTCAGGCTACTGTCTCCACAGTTTCCCTTCATCTCGCTGTCTGCAGACCTCCGCCAACTCCGCAGGATTAAAAGGGTGCAGAGGGCGAGTGCAACTCATTGGTCTTCCTACTCTCCTTCATTTTCACGCCAAACCACCGCATAGGGATTTTTGTGTCTAATGTCTTCATTTTCAGCCTTTTAGCTTACTTCCTCCCTTCTTTCTTCAACGCAGAGGTGAGGTCAGTGATGATCTAACAGGTGTTTTCCCCTGCTCACTTTTCCATCACAGCTTTTCCTGCCAGCCATTTTTGTCCACATACATGACAGAAAAACTGCTGTTTGGTTGCTACCAGCAGCATGTACCTGCACAGTTTTGGCTGCGGATTACAAACCCCCGCTGTCATCACAGCTTTGTGTCGTTCAGCAATGAAGAGGATGGTTTCAAATTCACTATCTGCCTTTAGCAAGCTGGGACTAGACCTCTGTAGCCTCAGGTGTGGTGGCACAGTATTTAACGCACTAATGATTAAAGGAGAAATCATTCTGAACTCAGTCCAGCTGGGTTGCATGAACTGATCCCGCTTGTGGAAGGAATGGCCTGATCCATATTTTAGTCCCAAACTCCGTCTTTTGTTTGATCCACAATGCGCACTGTGATTTTGATACCACAGACGCAGGAGGGAGAGAAAACAACAGGCGGAGAGTTAAGCCTGAGTCAGAGTAGCTGGAAGGCTAAGAGGTGGGGGGATGGGAGGACAGAGAGGGGAGGAGGATCGGGAGGGAGCTGGCACTCAGTACAGAGACCTCTAGCCGAGAGTGGGAGCTTTATATAATGGCCAGGTAGTGTGCAAGCTCCCCCTCCATCCGCCTACACAACCTCCGCACACCCACACACAAACACACACATCCTGCAGAACCTTTGCAGAAACTGCTTGGCACAACATTATTAGCCTCACCATCTCCCAGTCTCCTGGGACTCAAAAGAACTGCATTACTGTTCACCTCCTCAAAACCAAGTAAAGTGCAGCAGATTTTTTTTAGCTCTGCTAACAAACGTGGGGCTGAAAGGGAAACGATGGCGGCTGCTTAAAGCCGCTACTTTGGTCTGGTTAGATATAACAACCAGCACTGCCTGTAGGGGGCACTAGTGGAGGTTTTAGGCTTTTATTGTAACTCGCAGCACAGGTAATACCCACTTTGGCAGTTGATCTGAATAGAACAGTGCTTGTCAGCAAACCTTTGTTTGCGACACCATCTCCAACCTCAGTTGAACTAAGGTCGGACACTGTGGACAGGGCGTCTCTGTTTGGGATAGAAATTAAATTTTAGAATATTAACATTTACATGTCATTTAATCAAATACATACCAAGGAGGGTGCACGTGCTTCAGCTTGCACTTCTCTGCTTACTGATTTTCTATGCTTCCACATTACCTGTTTCTAATAGCGGTGCTCAATGGGCCCGGGTCAGTCTGCTGTGGCAGTGCTGTGCCAAGCCAAGCTGCGATGACACGAGATTACAGCCATGCCGAGCTGTTGTCTGGGTAGGTAGTAGGGCAGGTGATGGTCTCACCTCCTTGTCTGTACAGCTGTGTCCAGACTTTGCGCTAGACGTTTTGTATGACAGCCAATATTGCACTTAATATTCCAGACTTCCATCCACACTTAACAACTACAGGACATATATTTTAAATAGCCACATAAGGTGTAGTGCTATCTGTTTGTAAGTGCTCATTTCAGGCCATATGACCACTGTTCCTACGGTGGCAAGTTTACAAACATTAGTCAACTATTACTGATCATGTGATCAAATGTCAGACTGACTTTATAGTTCCATTATGTTGAGAATATTACACAGTAGTCAGTCCACATGAGCTCTCTCTTTCTCTCTGTTGTGGCTGTGAGTCTGCATCACACTTTTCCTCATCTTTTTTGTTTAATACAGTATGTTTTTTTTAATTTTAGTTCTTTTATATGGTCTATTTGACATATTTCCAACCAAACATTTTACATGCTACATGTGATTAGGGCTGCGCAATTAATCTAAATTTTATCAAAATCGCAATATGGCTTTCGCAGGAGGTGCAATATTTGTTAAAGTTAAAATGTGTGTCAGAAAACTTAAATTAATGAATGTCGTGAGGCAGAGATGTCCTGTCTTACAAATCAGATTCTATAGACTTGAAAAAGCATGATAGTCATTTTAACATGTTTTTCAATCAAAATTAGGATAATTATGTAAAAATTATCACTACCTCTAAACCTCGCAAACCATATTGCAGTTGCAGTATCAGTCCAAATCATCACAATTAGATATCTTTTCAAAATCGTTCAACCCTACAAGTGATACTAGCAAAAAGCCAGCATATGTCAGCTAACGTAAACTCTGCTATGTGGCTGAGCCAGTGACTGGAGAGAAAGTTTGGTTTTGTCACAGTATTGCTTCTATCTAAATCTCTATGGTTTGGAGTGAAGTTGCACTCCTATGTTCCATATCTTTTACTGTTTACTGATCGCTTTCAGCCATATCGGAGCTGTATTAGGTCACTGCAAACCCAACATTTCCTGCAGTTGCTGTCCACCCTGTAACACCCTATATAAAACACAGACCAATGAGGCAAAGGCATGATAACAATGTCAAATTGGGAAACATTTTAAGTCTTTTGTGTTTGTTGAATAACACTTTGTTCATGATAAAACCTATGAATAGGGCTCAAACCTCAGTACTTTTTTGGTAGGCTCCTCCTTTTCAAATGTTTAATGTCCTTGAACCCTGAATTGCTCTCAATGGCCATGCCAGCACCTTGCATGGTCGCTCATCGCCACTGGTGTGGGTTTGTGTGTGAGAGAGAGAGAGAATGGGTAAATGCATATACATTTCCCATTTGTACCAACTGAAATGTTTGTACTAGCACAAAGTATTGAAAACTATCAAGTGCAAGAATAAACTGGCATCAGATAAGACGGTCAGACAGTTTGTGGTTCTAATTTTAGACTATTTTATTCTGGTAAATCTCTTGTGCAGCAGCTCGTGCTGAGTCAACAATATTTGGGAAATCTGGCTTCTTTTTTAAATGAAGAAAGTTTTTATTTTATTCTGCATGTTCATGTTCCACAAATGAAGGAACCACACATTTATTTGGTATTTGTTCCTTAACACAGGTATCCTATCTGCACTAGTATCAGAAAATGTTACACAATACCCATCCCTACCCATGAACCTGCACATACACAGCACTTGTCATCCGGGCTTTGCATTCAGAAAATATCTATCACAGACAAATAACTTAGTGCTTACAGTTATGTCAGCTGGCAGTTCCTAATCCCCAGAGAATGCCTTATGGTGTCATAGCTGGACTGTTTGTTATAGGATTGATTGCAATTTGAACCCTAATAACCATCGACATGAGTAAGTACAAGCAGCGATGGAAATGCAGAGGTTTCAGTGCAGCCTTTGATGCCTACCATTGTTTTTTTTGAGGAACTTGTGAAGATTTGAAGTGTAAAATCTTGATATTACTGAAGGTTACAAGTTAGAGTCAGGATCAAGGTGCGGTCTCGTGACTCCTGTTTCACCGCATTACTTCTCAGTGTCGTCATGACGGGAGAAAATATTTATGTTATTACTGTGTCGCCTCAGGCAATGGAAAAAAAAGTATAGCCTAAATTTGTCTTCTCATGCGGGCTAAATTTGTAACAGGCCATTTCAATCTTGCAACCAAGGGGTTTTGCTAAGCATAGGTGGAGTTAATCATCATTTAATAAAAATCTTTTTGTCTGTGTCAGCCCTGGGAAAAGGAAGGTTATGAGCTGGTTGTGTTCTGTGCAGATTTATCCCCATACACACGCAGAAAGTGTCATTGTGTGCATGTCATATGATGGTCATGTGACTGAATGGTGCATTTGAGGTTTTGCACACCAGCCATTTGGCCTGCACATGCGATCACTGCGAGCTTAATGATCGCTTGTGTGGTGTGTGGGTCCTGATGCTTTGTGTGTGTGTGTGAACATATTCCCCCTCGCATGCTAACTCTTTGTGTGCCAGAGCTGTGGCATGTATGCACAGTCTTTGTGATTGTGCTCTGCATGTGAGCTCAGTTGAACTGAAGCATCTTGCATGATAACTGAAATATTTGGTGTGCTTGTGTGTGTGTTCGTTGTACGTGTGAATTTTCTGTTAGCAAGTAATGTTCCCGTTTGAAGATGGCTTGTGTGTTTGCTGATCATGTGTGATTTACTAGAAAAAACACAGAAGACATTTGACATGTCACAGCAGCAAAAGCACAGGTGTAAATAATAAAATTAATAATGGCGGAATTCCATAATGATGTCATGACTCACTTCAGTAAATATTGTTCATTTTATTATTATTAAGCATTGGAAAATAAACATGCCAAAACATAACACTAACAGCCAATGTAACAGTACATTGAAACACTGAACTTTACTGGATAATTTTCACTTAGTAACAACTATAAACAACAGTACATCCACAAGAAAAATATTTAGTTGAGATAAAAAAATCAGGACCTTATATAATTAAAAAAACAACCTTTTAACTAACAAAAAAGTCATATAATCATAATAAACTATAGGCTACTGACCCAATAATGGGTGTCAACAGATTAAACAAAGAAATATTTCTTTCTTTATTTGGTGGTCATAAAGGCCAGCACTGATTAGAACTGCAACTCTTAGTCAATTTAGACTATTTTCATTGTTGATAATTTTCTCAATTAACCAATCGGTTGTTTGGCCTATAAAGTGTCAGAAAATGGTGTAAAAATGTTGATCAGTGTTTCCCAAAGGCCAAGATGACATCCTCAAATGTCTTATTTTGCAAACAACCCAAAAGATATTAAGTTTATTATCATTAATGAGTAAATAAACCAGAAAATATTCACATTTAAGAAGCTGGAATCAGAGAATTTTGATTTTTTTTTTCTTAAAAAGTTACTTAGACTGATTAATCGATTATCAAAATAGTTGACAATTAATTTAATAACTGATTTATAATCAGTTAATTGATTAATCATTGCAGCTATAAGTCAATTAATTGATAAGTTGTGCAGATAAATTAATTTAACAGTTTTGATAATCAATTAATTCATTTTTAGTCATTATTTTTTTTAAAAGTGCCTTTGGTTCCAGCTTCTCATATGTAAATATTTTCTTGTTTTCTTAGTCTTCTATGATAGTAAACTTCATTATCTTTGAGTTTTGGACAGTTGGTTGCACAAAATGAGACATCTGAATCGTCAGCTTGGGATTTGGAGAATCGTGATGGCCATTTTTCACTGTTTGGTGACGTGTTATTTAAGATAATCAACCTTGATCATGGAAATAAGTGTTAGTTGCAGCCCTAGTATTGATACATCTGTGTTAAGCTAAAATTAGCTGATTATATTTGCTGAGCCGGTGTGTTGTTTGGACTCCAGCCAGTAACCTTTCCAGGTGAGGCAGAAAAATAAAAAAAGCTAATATCATCAACATCAACAATAAAATGACAAGCAAAGACACAACTGCAAAAAACAACAGAGAGGAGATGACAGCAGAAAAACAGTGGGAACTACAGTCCCTAAAATAACAAGGGAAATAAAAGATGAATTCTGGAAAATAAATCATAACAGAGGTGGAGTGTGTGGAGCTGGTAACCTGCACTCATCAGGACTCTCTCAGAAACCAGAGCTCATAGCCAGCCAGTCTGCAGTTTCGGAGGCCTGTGTTTCTCCTGACAGATAAAACAGTCCATTCAGGGCGGCTCGGCCACTGGCCAGTTCCAACCTGTCTCTCCTCATCAAAGAGGCCTCGGCGCTGCCTGTGTCCTTTCATTATAACTTACTTTCTCTCTCTCTCTCTGGGGTCGCTCATTTTAAATGTCTCAATAGCTTCTGTTTTTGTTAATTTTGTCAGACAATGTAGTGATCAAATAATGATTTTGTCTCCAGCACAGTGGCTTGGTAATAACTAACAAGAGAAACATAAATATGTGTAGAAAACATGAGAAAAACAATATAGTGAATTTGCCCTGCATGCACAGTGTGTGCAATCCCAGAGTGGGGTGGGCTGAATGGAGGTTACTCTTGGTTTCTTGCTCTTTAATTACAAAAACAATCAAGCAAAATATATACAGAACACTTTTGTTTTTGCTCCCATTTTTAATGAGTTAAAGTTAAAAAAAAAAAACATTAAGACTTCTGTGCAGACAAAACTTTTATTTTTCTCAAATTTTGTTCACAACTTTGTTAATCTATGTTAGTGGGGGCTTTTCCCTTGCCAAGATAATCCATTCATGACTTTGCCCTCCTGGGAAAAATAGTATCTGTAGCTCTATGTGAAATAGCCATAGTTCAGTGCCTGATAAATGTCTATTTTCAAGATAAAACTCCACATTTTAGAGTGACCTTTTATTGTGACCAGTTTAAGGCACATGTCTTTGACAATCATGCTGTTTAATCAGCATCTTTACATGTCACACCTGTCAGGTGGATGGTTAATCTTGGCTAAGGAGACATGCTCACTAGCAGATTTTAACAAATTTGTTAATGAATTTGGAGAAAAAAAAGAACCTTTTGTGTGCTCAGAAGAAGTCTGAGATCTGACTGTTGAGTTTATATTTTTGCTAAGAGTAGTTTTTCTGATTATGTGTGAAGACAAAGTCACTAAAGTGTATAATTAATGCCATATGAAGATTGGTGCACAGGGCAAAGCTTTGGTGAGCAGGCATATGGAGAATGGAGATGAAGGGTTTAGTCAGATTTCACAGCACGCTCGTCAGGATGGGCAGATGGAAAAGGGATCGTATATGAGTTGCTTTAAATTAAGGAGCACGGTCACTTGTGCTGATTAGCAGTGATCATCATCACTGTGCGCTGACATGTGACCCCACCAGAAACATCTCCTGTAATGTGATGTCAATATTAAGGAATGTAATGTAATTCATTCCTTGTTATTGGCAGGGGGAAAAAAAATCGCTGATCATCTCTTCAGTCGTTAAAGTTGATAGTTGATCTGATCACTAATCGGCACAAGTCTTTCGAGCACACAAGGGTTGGTTTGCATGTTTCAGTAAGCTGTGTGTGTGAATGGGTGAATTAATAACATCTAAGCCTCTGACAGATGCAGTAGTGTCACTCTGAACCGCTCTCTACCTCGGTCTCCCTGATAACACACAGGCATGGGAACAAGCTATCTTTACTCTGCAGCTCTGTGTTGTTACTGTAATAGATTCAAGAAGTGGGAGGCCTTATTTCAGGCATCCTGGTGTAAAAGTCCTGTTAATTTTGTCTGCGTAGATGACGTTAGATGGCAGTTGGAGCGCTTCCAAGGCTTGGAACAGGCATGAAACATACAGCCAGCGAGCGGATAGAGCGCGAAAAATTGTCCAGATATACTATGATTGATACTGAAGCAGCCCCACTTGTGATTTTTCCATCAGCAAATGAGTAAGTTAAGCGCTAAAGTTATTTATTCATAACTACAGAATTTTCTGAAGTCAGCCTTATTTCTATATAGTTGGACAGTTTACGTACTTGTATTTCCCAACATCTGCCTGATTTCCTTCCAAACCTAATCTTCTTTAAGGATATTCTCATATAAAGGGTGCTGTGGATCATATAAGATGTGCCGCCTCTCAGTCTTGTAAATTAGTCGTTCCTCGCTCATACTGACCGCTGACTGGAGGGGAAATGGAAACGTCAAGGATGCGGCGTTGATGTTGACCAATGAAAATAGACTGGAGGTGACGCAAGTGTGTGAAACCTCAGACAAATAGAACAAGGCAAGCATTTTTTCAAACAAGTGACACATTGCTCAGCCTGGTTAGGACATTTTCATCGGGAAGAACTGAAAACTCATCATCTGAGTTGCTTCTAGTTCAAAGTGATGTTAGAGTTTCTCTGGTTTCCTGAAGTAAAAAGTAAAAGCTACGTGGCTGTGTACATAATACCTTTAACTACTGCTCCCAAGATATAATTTGCTAAGAAACATTCAATTATCAAGCTTTAAAAAACAAGTGGAGGTGAAGCATTTCATTTGTAGAAACTAGAGATTCAACAATTAGTTGATTGATTATTATTATTATTATTTAGGATGGACAGTATTATTATTATTTAGGATGGACAGAAAAATAAAAACCTTCTCTGATTCCAGGTTCTCAAATGTGAGGAGTTGCTGCTTTTTTCTGTTTTTTTTCTTTAACCACTTTAAACCAAATATTTTTGTGCTGTTGGTCAGGACAAAACAAGGCATCTGAAGACCTCACCTTGGGCTCTGGGAAACAGTGACGGGTGTTTCTCACAATTTTTCTACTAGTTTGGTCAGTTTAGTTTCAGATCTTGGCTCAATTTTGGATGATTTTGGCAACTACAGTGCGGTCCCAACTGCAAGGACAAAACATTTTGAATTTGCTACAGCTCCAATTTGTGCCTCTGACTGGGTTCTTCTCCATAGCAACAGTGGATGAGGCTCATGGGTGTCTTATTTACAGTAATGTTGTCACCAGCCATGCCAAACTGATGGTAAAAACCGTAGATATATGTTTAAATAATCCAGGAGACTTTTTGTTTTTTAATGTTTAGAAACATTATATTGCATTATTAAAAGAAAACTGGAATGGGAATTTAAAGTGATAAAAACTGTTACTCCCCCTCCCGCCTATGTTTTCGCTGGAGCTGTGGAGAATTTCATTTGGTTTGGAGGCTCAGCTGCTCTCTCTCTCTCTCCTCTCTCTCCCTCTCTCTCTCTCTCTCTCTCTCTCTCTCTCTCTCCTCTCCCCCATCCCCCCCTTCCCTTTCATATCCCTCCATCAGTCATTCTCACCAGCTCTGAGTCTGGACACAGCAAATTATTACCCCACACCCCACTCTCTAGCCTGACAAGAATCTACCAAACATACTGAGGAAAGATGAAACTATAGTTACCGTCTAGCTCAAAGTGAACACTAAGAGCACGTTCACACCTTAAGGTACTCGGGTCCTGAAACGTACCTATGTGAGGATGATACATTGTTCCAATTTTAACTGGTCCAGTTAGCGTTCACAAAGGTGAAACTCTTTAATGGTCTAGAAATTGTAAGCATGTCATTTTGTTTGATTATTGGTCGTACAGTTTGCAGGAAAAAAGACAGCAAATGACCTAATTTATATCTGGATATCGTACATCATGGAGCACCTTAAAGTAGGGGGTGCAGGATAAAATATCATCCGATATTGACCTATCACAACTATATTGGTATTTATTGTATTGCCGTATATTAGCTGATAAATACCAGATCTATTAATTTATGATTATGAAAAAATAAATAAACGTTTGAATAGTCAGAACTAGAGCCAAATCATATATTGGTTGATATTAGCATAATATTGGCCCAGAACAGCTTTACCTGTCTATATCAGTATTGCATATGTGTTGTTAGTTACTTTTTTACAGAACATAATGCAGATTGTTTACATTTTTGTTGTCTTATAGGCAGTATTTTATGTATATTTGATCCTCTGTCATAATTCGACCTGTTTGATTTGTGTTTTTTGTTGATAATTATTTATAATTATTCAAAAAACACCAGTGAAACATTGCTGTTTCAGTGCCCTGGTGTCATTTTGTATTTTATATTTATTAATGAAGAATATTGTTTGATATAATGATATCAGAATTTTTTGAACTGCCTAATATCGGTTTCAGCTTCAGTAATCCAGTATCATGTGGGCTCTGGTCAGAACTGTTATTCGTTTTTGTCGTAATAGTGATGGGATATGAAATCATCCATCTTTACTAACTGCATCTCTTTCTTAAGCTCAGTTGCACATAAATTATATACATTAATTTCTTTTTAAAGTACAAAAATGTGACATTATTGGTTATCTTATTGGTATGTGCCATGAGAAGCAGCTTAAAAAAATCTGTATCGTACATCACTTCCATCACGTTCTGTTCATGTTGCTGTTGATCTGAATCACATTTCAGGAACACACACATGAACGTCTTGTAAGACAGAGGGTACTAAATAATTTAATAATGCAGGCATTTCTCACTTTTCTCACGAGTCCAGGTTTGTCTCCTGCCATGTTATTCACACCAGACATGAACTGGCAAACCAGAGAGCTGTTGTTTGGTCACACCAACCCAAATGAACCACACCAAGGGGGTAAATGTTCCAGAGTTTGACTCAACTAGACTAAACAAGGCTGGCGTGAACACGCCATAAGACAGTGTACACAGTAAACCAGTTAATTATTTAAACAAAAGGTGTTCAGTAGTGCCTAAACAGCATTTTTTAAGGATATTCATCCAGACTGAAATACTGTCAGATATCTTCTTCCTCCATCTCTTTTGGTCAGCAAACAACAAAACTGTCCCAAGACAGACACCTGATGAGGAGTGGGAGAGACACAGTCTGGTTACTCTGCTGAGCCACAGCTCATTAAACCTCCATTCTCTCCCCTCCTTCTTCCTGTAATCACCTTTAGTGGTTTTGGACCAATTTCAAAAATTGTTGTCCCCATTAGTCACTTAGACACAAAAATGTGGGAGACTAGGGTCCAGGTTGAAATAGGAGGGATGTAGTTTTGAAAACAGGGAAATCCAATTTTCCAAAAAAGGATAAGATTGGACCAACAGATTATCAGAAATATATCCTGGTGTTTCTTCATCTATGCTAAAGTAAGCCTGCATCAGTAATAGATGTTTGTGCAGCGACACAGACAGTGACGTCACAGTCACCACAGCGCTGATCACAGCCACACTGCACTCAGACACATGCTTGCATGACATCAGCATTAACGAAGAGCTTAGTGATAGTCTACAAGGAAATGGAGCAGCTGACGGTGTCGCCAAACAACGGTAAACTTTCTACCTCATGTTCCACAGAAACTGCTGCTCGCAGCGACGTAAATCACCAGTTTAGAAAACTCAACTTTCATTCAGACCATTAACTTAGTTCGTTTTCTCACTGCAAGTTACTCAGCAAACTGTTGCGCTGATCTGTTCCGTTGTTACATCTTCTTCCATGAGATCACATGAAAATCACACTTCCTACAAGATCTTGCAAGATCATGCTCCCCTCTGGTACATAATCTTAATATAATAATATAACTTTTGGAGAAAATGTAAAAGTTATTTAAAAGTCAGTGTTTTATTATGAAGATCCATTGTATTTTTCACATTAAAGAGTTACAGAAAGTTACAAAAATTGTTTATGTATTCTGTCAATCATAGTTTTTAGAAAGACTGAAAATCAGAATCGACCAAAATTGGAATCGGACGAGAAATTTGCAATTGGTCCATCTAGTAGAATTTTCTGTGAAGGATCAACAGAGATGGAAATCTATCCGTTAAGGCTCAGAGTTTTTAGCTTGTGACCAGGTGTCTTTGCCTGAAAATGTTTTCTCCAAATTTCGGGCCAGTTTGGGCGCGGAGTCAGCTACAGATGTTTTGGAAAAATGAAGCAACATGTCTCAGCAAGCACAAGAGAGAAACAGCATGAGACGGAACGACTATACTTAGTCCAAAAATCAGAGCGGACACATGGCTTTTATGAATGACTAATCTGGCAGCTATATGTAAGCACAGGGTTGACCAGAGACACAATGATGTAAAGTTTATGTTCCTTTTTAGTTTGTCTTTTGTCTTTTGTGAGAAATTATGCTTTGCAAAGACCGCTGCATGTTTTCATGTTTACTGCTCTGCCAGTAGAGTTGAACAGGGCTTTTATTTTCATCCCATTCCATCTGTTCGTCCCTCTGTCTGTTAACAACGATTTGCTCAAAACTTTTTGTAAAGGTTAGTTGTGTTGACTTTTGGTAAAAATCCGACATTTGGAGCTGTCATACTGTCACAGCTGCATAGCGATGGTGGAGGCACCTGCTCCGCTGACATGTCATTTCTTCAGCAGGTGCCTGGTTGGTAGAACTAATAACACGTCTGTTATTCATACACACACCCAGAAAGTTCAATAGATTCAATGAAAAACAGAAAAACACAAGGTAGAAAAACACATTATACTAGACTAAAATTGAAGAATGAAGTAATTTTGAGAAAAACAAAATGAACGAATCAGGGCCGACAGCCGAAAGCCCACCCAAAACTGGATTTTTGAGGTTGGTTCTCATATCACTATTGGGGAGTTTTAAGAAATATGATAATACATGAGCCTATAGTAATTTTATTATTAATTAACACATTACGGGGCACCCTGGTGGCTTGGTTGGTTAGCGTGCACAGCTGTGAGTCTTCTGTATCGACTGTGGGTTTTGTTCCCACCTGCAGCCCTTTGCTTCATGTCTGTCCCTCACTCTTTCTCCTCCTTTTCCGGTCTTCACTTCAGCTGTCCTATCCAATTAAAGGCATTAAAGCCCCAAAAAGATGGTGGCGCCATTTCTAAATCATTATACCAGTGCAGGAGAAAAGGGTGCAACAAGATGAGGTACTTAAAAGAGCACCAGTCAGACTTCAAACTGAAAAAAACATGATGGAAATATTTCTGTTTGTTTCATGTATTAATGTGAGGAAGGTTGCATCAGATCTGTGTGGAGCGATCCTGGATGTATTATAGAAACATGTGAGTGATGAGAAGATTGTTGGAGTGGAAACAGCTGATCAGTCATGTGACTTCAGTGTTTCCATCTTCCATTAAGCACATTTACTCCTTAGATAGAGGCAAAATCACCTCAAATGACTGTAAAAAGGAAAACAAATTTTGCTGTTTCCAATAACTTTTTATAATGATTTACTTCGAAATAGGGCTGCAGCTAACCATTACGTTCATTATCAGTTCATTATCGATGTTGGTTATTTTATCGATTAATCAGTAGATTGTTTGGACCCTAAAATGTCTGTAAATGGTTGAAAATGTCAGTCACTGTTTCCCAAAGCTGAGGATGACATCCTCACATGTCTTGTTTTGTCCACAACCCAAAGAAATTCAGTTAACTGTCACAAGGAGGAGAAAAAATGACTCTAAACAATTATCAAAATAGTTGCTGATTAATTTAATAGTTGATTATTAATCAATTGATCGAAAAATGGTTGCAGCTCTAGTTCAAAATGTGCATAAAAAAAGTTTAATGGAAACACAGTTCATGTAGCTCTACCACAGCCCTTGTGGGGCAAGTGTTGTTGTTTCATAGCAGTTTATAGCATCTGAATCCTTTTGAATCTCTTATAAAATCATTGTTGGTTGTTTGTGTGGCGAGTGACAAATTAAAGGTTAAGATCTGACTCATGAACTGCAGTGTCATCAGTTTGAATCCAGTGAGGGACCTTTGATGCAGTTCTGATTTCCATGCTAGTGATGACAAGTGCTTGCCTGCAGTCTGAACGGCTGCTACAGAGCCTTTAGCAGTCATGAAGCACCTGGATGGTTCCTGAGCCAACACTCAGTATAACTTTGGAGGGACTTTTTGGAGGACAGGTAATACTGCCCAAAAACCAAAACTGAAACTTTGTTGCCATGGTGAACAAACAGATAAAATCCCTGAGTTGCGTAAAAGCTTAATGGACAATTTTCTGCATTGAAAATGACACTAAAAGAGGAGGCGTGTCTGCACTGAATGAAAAGATCTCTCTTTTGGACTTTCTTTTGGTTCTGATGTGTTTTTGTTTTATGTTTTTTTCTAAATGAATTTTGGGGCAGTTGTTTACTTGCCGGAGGAAATTTCATCATTCTGGGTTTTTGTGGGTTTCAGTTTTAGTGTAATGTGTTGGTCAAAAATGTTGTTTTAGGGGCCTTTCCATTCTGACAACACAGTGAATCTTTTGTTTGGCACTAAAATTGTCACATTTAGATACATGGTTTATTGGCACAAAATGTCACAGGCTGGTAAATTTATGACAATCGCTTCCTTTTTAAAATCCCACACTGGTCTGCATACTGTGTGTGTGTTTGTGTGTGTGTGTGAGGACTCCCCTGTTACCACCAGCTATTCTCTTTGTGTTGCATCCTCTCTGCCTCTTTCACCCTCCTCTCCTTTGTTGCAGCTTCCCTTTGCACCTACATGTCAAGTTGTTTCAGTAAAACAATGCAACAGAGCACATTCTCTCACAAACATGCTGTGTTCAAGCCTGGACTCTCCACTGCAGTCGGATCGGCGGTGGTGCGATGCTGATTTTTGTGTTTCAGAATTAAGCAAAAGGGCAACTTTGAAGTAATTAAGTTAAACTGATTTTGCTTTTATGTCTGGAGGAGATCAGTGCCTCATACTGCCTATGAGACACCATAATGTCAAAATTTCTCTTTGATATTACTTTAAAGCATTTCATTGTTTTTTAATGGCTTTGATCAGTGTCATGACTAAAAAAGTAATTGATTCAGGCACACGGTTAGTTTTTTCATCAGGAGGAGCAGGAGGATACAGTATTTTACCAAAACGTACAAGCAAATAATGCTTTGGTCATGGCTGTTTTTAGGTAGGCAACTATTTTGATGATTTGATTAATTGCTTTGGTGTCAAATGTTTATTTTAATTCCGTCTTCTTAAGTGTGAGGATTTGCAGCTTTTCTTTGTCTTATATGAGAGTAAACTGAACTCAGTTAAAGGGACAGCTCATCCCAAAATTATATTTTTCCTCTGGCAAATTATCCATCCAGATTGTTTTGGTGTGGTTTCTGAGTTTTGGCGATATCGACTGTAGAGATGTAGGCCTTCTCTTGAATATAACGGGACTGGTCACAATACTGGAATTTCTGATTTCGATAAAATAAATATTATAAAAGTGCAGTATCGAAAAAATTTGAAAAATTGGTATGAAAGCATTTCATATAGTATCAGTACTTATTGATATATTGATATTTTTGACAACACTAAATGGGACTTAATGGCACTTGTCTTGTGTGCAAAAAAAAAAAATCCATTTGAAAAACTCAAAATAAACAAAAGTCCCCCATTGTTTTGTTATTTAAAAGCTTTTATTGTGAATCAGTAAAACCAGGAAGTATTGAGTTCTCATAAGCAGTAAACAACTGGGATTGTTCCAATCCAATATGTCAACAAGTAAATGCAGCATGATCTGAATGCATAGGTTTAGGGCTTCACAATTTGGTAAAAAAAAAGTCAGTCAAAGTATTTATTTAGGTCTGCACCAAACATCTTTCATCTGGATTTTTAGGCCAGCAGTACTACAGTGCCTGATTATTATGCTGTTTTCTCATACATTTAAACATTTTTTTGGCCAAATTGCGCTTTTATTGCTATTGCAGTTACTTGTGCAGCCCTAATAGGTTGATAGAAGCTAGTGGATTGTCGTCTTTATATTGGAAAGAGGGCAGTCATCTCTGCAGCAAACATCTACAAAAGTTGGCGACTCGCACCAAAACAATCTAGATGTCTAGATGGATAAAAAGCTCTACAGGTAAGAGGTAAAATATGTGTTTTTGATTTTGGGGTGAACTGTCCCATGAATAATTAATTGACTGAATCATTTTCAAACAAAAGTGTCAAACATTTGCTCATTTCACCTTCTTAAATGTGCGGATCTTCAGCTCGTCTTTAGTCGGATATGCTTTTTGAACCGTTAAGCTGCGAGTGTACTCTGTCAACAACTGCTCGTCGGGTGGGTGAATAGCTTCAGAAACCTCCTCCCCTCCTGTTGACTGAGAAGATGGAGGAGTTTAGGGGCCACCTGTCCTGGGAAGGAGGATGATTGACTGATGGAGAGGAGGACAGAAAAGAGAGGAGGAGAAGAGACACAGAGAGAGAGAGAGCTATGAGTGTTCATCCATCTCTACTCCAACACCACCACCACCACCACCCGCTCCCTCCACTGTTTTCTCTCCTCTATTTGTTTTCCCTCTTTTTTTTTTTTTTTTTTTTTTTTTTTTGGAAGCCAGAGGAATGTTACACATCCGCAGTGTGGTGGAAGAGTGTGTGCGTGTGCGTATGTGCGTGTGTTTATGTGAACCAGTGTTTGTGCTTGTGTGTATCTCTCTCTCTCTTTTGTGTGTGTTTGCTTTGTAGAGAGAGAGTGGGTGGGGGGGCTTGGCGTGTGTTAAGGTGTGTGTGCCTGCGTGTGTGTTGTGTGTGTGTGTGTGTGTGTGTGAAATGGTGGGCAGCCAGTGTCTTCATTTTTTCACACAAGCCCTTCTCTCTACCACATGCATATTTCATGGAACTGGTCATTTATGTCGCCAGCAGGAGAGTTTCTTGGCCGAACCAATATGCTGTGTGTGTGTTATTGTGTGCGTGTGTGTCTCTGTGTGCTGTCCAAGTTTAGAGTTTTTGAACAGAATATTATTGAATTATTAAACTGATTATTCTGTTAAAAAATATCTCTAAATGTTGAAGATTCAGGGATGAGACAGCTGCTGCCTTCATGCTGCACCTGTGATTGATCCTCCTCGTCCTGCTGTAGGAGCCGACCGTGTTTGACTGATGTGTTTTTGTAGCTGCAGTGTGGTTCAGACCAACAGCATCACAATTACATTCACAAATGGGGGTCTGCTGCCTAATTTTTTCCCCCTCCATGAATGTGCCTTTACCGTACGTCGTGTAGTGACAAAGGACAAGGGCAGGTCCAGGTCTTGACTGGGTATTGTGTCTGGATGTTGTATAGATCAGGTACTTTGTTAGTGTGTGTGTGTGTGTGTGTGTGTCTGTGTGTCTGTGTGTGTGTGGGGCTCTGCATATGCGCCAGCAGTACACAAGATGCAGTGTTTGGTCTGTAAACAGCAGACTCTGCCTGTTACTTTGAGCAGTGTGGAGCTTGGTTGGGGCCCAGGTTGCCTGAAATGGTCCTCTCTCCATGCAAGAACAACAACCCAAGCTGAGTCTTCCTTGTGAATAGAGCTGAAGTCTTTTAATCGATTATTAGTGTCAATATTGATAGAAAACATATCAAATGTGACTAATTAGTGGATTTCTTTTATTCTTCTGTGATAGCAAAGTGAGTGCCTTTGAGTTTTGGACTGTTGGTTGGACAAATTAATAAATTTGTCATCAACTTGGTGCCTCTGTGAACTTGTGATGGACATATTTTTTATACTGACATATTATAGATGAAATGATAAATAGCTCCATCAAGAAAATAATCATTAATGAGCATAATCAATTTAGTTGCAAACCCTCCTTGTGAGGTTTTGCTACTCAGGCTGAACAATTACTCAAAATTTTGTTTAATCAAAATCACAGTATAGCCAACTGCAATTTTTAAATCACAAACAGAACGTATTTGTTAAAGGCAAAATGTGTGTAATAATAACCATTTTTAAATTAAATATTTATGTGCTGCAGAGATGTTCTGGTCTACACGTTATTATCTCCAGACTTAAGAAAACATCTTTGCCACAGATCCCTGCAAAAGTTACGCCGTAATCATTTTAATGAGTTTTTTCAATAAAAATGAGTTTATCATCATCATTCACTCTAATATCACAAATGCAATTTCAGTCAAAACAATCACAGTAAGTTTTTTTTTTTTTTTTTTTTTTTCCCCAAAATTATTCAGCCCTATTACAGACCAAACAATTAATAGATTGGTCTTGAAAATGAGAACATGGTCAATAGTTGCAGCCCTACTTTCACAATTCTTTTTTGTTTCCACTGTATTTTACAAAAAGGTATGTTTGTATAAAAAGGGCTACAACTGGACCAAACTCATCATTTCGTTGTGGTATTTGGTAGGACTGAGATGATGCACTTACCTCCTGATTCGATACTGTCACTATACTTGGGTGCTGATGCAATATGTATTGCAATTTTAAGTATTGTGATTTGGTTTATTGCCACTTTTGTTTGCTTTGTTTTTCTATACTGTATTTGAAAGTAGTAAACAGAATACTTTTTTAAAGTAAACTTCAGCAGTCCCTGCTCATCAAGCTGGTGCCAGTAGAAAATAATATGTAAGCTTTAGGCCAGACTTAATAGAGCCCCTGAAAACCTGCAAGCATTCCCTCACATATGAAATCGAACTATGAAACTGTGAATCTTGAGATGGAGTTTTGAAACTTTGAGCTCTTCACCGTGGAGTGTTCGTAGCAGATTGAGTTGAAATGTGAACTCTGGAGCTATTGGTTCAAAGAGCATATGAAATAGGCTTATATATCTGAAAGTTTTAGCACAAGTGTTGTTTCATTTTGTGCACGTTTAGTAAAATGGATCTGTTTGTTAACAAAATATTACCACAGTCACAATGAAAATTTCCATTAGTGTGTTAATGAGAATTCCTATTGTGTGTTAGCATTGTGCTAAGGTGCTAGTTATTTATATTTAGAAGAAATTGATTCAGGAATTATATATATATATTATTTTTTTTTTAAAGAGGGATACAGGGAAGGGGGAGAGAGAGAGGGGGATGACATGCAGCAAAGGGCCACATGATGGACATGAACCCACAGCTGCTGCAGAGGACTCACAGCCCCAGTACATTTGATGCACACTCTATTAATGCGCCCCATAGTTGTCCATGTTGTGATGTGACGTCACATCTGCTTGTCCAATCACGATTGACAGTATTTGCCACCAACCCCTGAACGTACCTTAAATTTGCCTACAGTAGGTCTCTTACTTCCTGAGCAGAGCCAGGATGTAGTTACAGTAGTTAATTTTGGTACAATACCAAATTTTTAAACTATAGTATAAAAAAACACAATACTTACAATACCTTTTTTGATATCACAGGAAAAGGATCAATAGGATAATTTGGTGAAGACTGTCTGGTTTTGCTGTGTTGAAAGCCAAATTTCAGGCTGGACAGTAAAGACTGAAGTGAACTGAGGACTTTTTTTCTTTACAGTTTTGCTACTTTCAGTAGTATCAAATGTTTTATCGGTGATAGCGTCGATAGTTTCAAACACACGGTATCGCAAAAGTAGCAATAGTTCAATACGTTTGACAACCTCAACTCGGCCCCAGAGAACATCGGACACAAGAGCAGAATCTGAATATGTACATGTTACATTACAGTAGTTGATTATTCCACCTAAAAACACATATGATCAAACCATACGAATATCTGTTTCTGCACATTCTATCATATGAAGAGAACAAACTGATAGAGGAGACACAACTACTTGTGCAGACATATTTATTTCAGCATAAATGTATTTGAAAAGAGAAGATCGACATACCTACAAATTAAATATATATTAAGCATAAAACAATGCCCAGTACTGTAAGACTTCATTTAAAGACCATAGACCTCTCTTAGCTCAGGTGAAAACTTGCAAGGCAGACAGCCGAATCAAGTAGGCCTATTAATTTTCACATTCGAACATTTGGTTTAGTCTTTTATTGTACAATTCATTATATAATTGAATGTAGAATCTTTGTTGACAGCCCTACATTACGTTTTGTTAAGTTCCTGCAGCGGAAAAGGGATAAAAGACTACCAAGACTGTCACATTTTTTTCTTATCTTTGATCACTGCAGAACAGCATCTTCTGTCTGAAATATGCCTTTGTTGTTTTCTGAAGCTTAAGACATTTGGCTGATCAAGTGTCAGTAACAGTTTCTCACTAGATAAAGAAAAGATTCTGTTTTCTTTTTATCTGAGCATGCTTGTTCATCTCTCCCATCATCCAGAACCTATTTATGGATCTCTAATTTTACTATTTAATGAAAAGTGACCAATTATTACCCAACATTTTTTACCAGAAAATATTTCTGAAAATATTACTTTTCAAGTTTTGTGCTGTTATTTGAAGCACATACTGGTTTGCTGCACTTGCAAGCAACATGCAAAAGCCAAACAGGTTTTTTTTACAGTAAACTGCAGCACTTCGGGGGTTTCAGTTCCTTTCAAAAACACCATTAATACGTCAGATTTAATGACAGTGTAGTTCTGTGGTTGGATCAGAGCGAGTGGGTTGAGTCACACCTGGGCCGCTCATGTTGAAAGTGAAAGAAGCTCTGGTAATGTGAGAAGATTTGGTTGTTTGTTGCATTTAGATCATAGTTTGTAGCAAAGTAGGACAGCAGCAGAATAAGTTTCAGTTCTGTCCTCTTTGTAAGTGAGTAGTTTCATGGCTGGCTTGGCTGTATTCATGTGTAAAAGGGATCATGGCAGAGTGCTTCGAGAAAGTAAAAGAAAACCTAATGAATGAGGTAAGGGCTATTTCTTTCCAAAATGAGGCGTGCTGAAGTTGGTATGCATTTTCGTATTATTATTCATTAACTTAAGGATGAACGATAATAAAAGTAAAGAGCTGTTGCTAAGAGAAACAAGTTAGACTGTTTGGGATGAGTGCTAAATATAAGATTATTAAATCTGTTCCTGCAGTGAAAAAGTGGTATCGGTGCATTTTAGTGTTTTTGTTTTTCGAGACTAAAATGTCGCTGCTGCGGTTAGGTCACAAAGCATGGCCCACAGCAGTCATATATGTCATTTTAAATGTCAACTGAATGCAAAACCTCAGTGTTACCCAAGAGGAATGTGCCTCATTATAAGGAACAAAAATAAAATCTTGAAGGCCTAAAGGTTTATGGACACTACAGCACACATACTCTGTATATAACAGTAATAGCTATGTGTGTATATAATTGATTAGGAAACACACGATGGGCACTAACAGCTCTCTGTGCTTTGTCATTTAAACGGCGGTTGTGTTTGTGTGAGTCTATGTTTTTTTTTTTATCCCTGCTCTGTCATTAAAGAAGATGAAGGGAGGAGGTTTGTCCAAGACATTCTTGCAAGTCTACCCACTAGGTGTGTGTGTGTGTGTTACAATAAGGACAGAGTGATTTCCAATGTGCATAGAATGTGTCCTTAATGCTGTTAAGATTTGCTTTCTTCAAAGTCTGTCTTATAGCTGTAATTTGCCATATAGACATGGTTAATGGATGTTTGTGATGGATGCTAGTTAATGAGCTGAGGTTTCATTTAGACTGTTTGTCATCCACCTCCACCTTAAGATAAAGATCTTGTGTGTTAGTCTTTTGTTTGCTCAGCTCTGTATCATCATCACCTCACCTTTTTTTTTTAATAAAAGGAAGTTAAGTTTCCTTTGGCTTTACCCTGAATGATGCTTAAATTCAGGTGAAATTTGAGAGAGAAAAAAAAAAACCTCTGAAAATACTTTTACTGATCTCAGGTTCTTGCCTCAAGGCCAGCTGGGTGTTTTTTTTAAACTGGTGTTTTTTGAGGTGAGGTTTTGAGTGCATTAAAACTCAAGCACCGTCCTGCTTCAGATTCAAGCGCTTATATTCACACCTGTGATCTCCACAGTGTCCTCATTCATCTGGAGCATTTTATATTTTTATTTATTGTACGTGTAGTAACTGTGTGCTGTTCTGTTTCTCTGTTTAAACCTCTTTGTGATCTCCTGAGCTGAGTAATGCAGTTTCAGCATTTGTTGCAGCAGCTTCTCATGGTAAGTGATTAGGGCCTCTATATTTAAACAGCTACAGGAAGTGCAGTCACCACAGGTATAACTTACTCTGGTTTTCATTGCTATGTTTTACCTGAAGTTAGACCACATATGCATTTGGACACTTGTTCTAGATAGATAAGAAGCTGCTAGTGCTTACTGTAGTTTGGGCCAACTTGAAGCCAAATCTGAAGTCAGTGCAGGCAACACTTTCTCCCAAGCTCCTGCTGCAGCTACTCCATCCCACCACCCCCTGAGGGGTACTGCCTCAGCCTCACGTTGAGCCAGCACTGTGGAGCAATGAAATGCTTTTCTATCAGGGGAAAGACTCACCACAGTGTGTGTGTGTGTATTTTTTTAAACACCTGTGAGGCAAATTGCCAAGTGTGCACCACTAACGTATCTCAAAGTAAAGACATGGCATTGCTGAGAGGCACTGAGGCAGGATAAAGACACAGAATATTGATGCAAATCATCCATTACGCATTTAAAATTGAATCCGTCCATTTTATTTTAACGCCTGCTCAGGTTGACAGTGGCAGAATCAGAGCAGCCAAATGTCTTCTTCCACAGCAACTTCCCCCAGCTTGACCCCAGGGAATCCCTAAGTAACTTACATGTTCTGGTCTGACTGACAGTTGATTTCTGACGTAGCCACCGTAGAGTTCCTAAGTCACACCCCCTCTGATGGACCACCATGGGACCTCACATAGGAAAAAATATGAACGATAGTCAATGGCGAGAGACAAATTATTTTTTGATCCGGTTTCAATTGTGCCACAAATCACACATATCATGTTTGTCAATTTAACAGATAGTTTTTCAAGTCAAGGGCGTCGCAGTTTGTCGTAAAAGATCAGACTTTGAAGAAACGTAATCAGAAAGACTGTACACCCAGAAGTCGCATAAGTGACGTCATGACTTTCTCCCTCCAAAAGCTAATGTTATACGCTGAAGCTAAGATGTGTTTTTGTCCTAGGATGTAGTCAAATTATAGTGGGTCCTACTTGTTCTTTGGTTGCACACAAAATCAGACTATTGACTTGTGAAATTGTGTTTTAAATTGACAAACAACATATGTGTAATTCGTAGCACAGTTCTAACAGAATTAAAAAATAATTTGTCTCTCGCAATAGACTACTGTTCATGTTTTTTTCCGAATTTAGGTCCCATAGGGCACACCGGAAGGGGCATGACGTAGGCACTCTACACGCAAGGAAGTTGTTCATTTCCTGTTGCAGAGTTTGTTTGTTTCTGTTGTTTTCTGTTTTTTTTTAAATGCCAGTTGCATTGATCTCTGTGCTTCTGTTTTCTGTGGAAATCAAAATGAGTGTGATGTGGTCTGAATGACGCTCACATTGCGTCAGAGGACATTTGCATAAAGTTGAGCCTTTCCCGACTTTCCCTTGTAGCTCTGCTGGCTTCCTTTTAAATCGTTGTAGCTCAGCAGGAGCCCTGGGCTGCAACTTCAGGTCCCTGCAGGTTCCAGTATTTCAGTCCAATCCAAGAAGTCCAGTTTATGTTTATGTTAATTTAAGGATCCCCATGAGAAGCACGTGGATGTGCCTTTGCCTGCGGTCCTGAACCTAAAAAAATATGGGACAGTTTGAGTAACAGATCCAAGGCTTATCGGACACAAAACGCTGCAGAGTAGTTCATAAAATTATGAGGATTATTTAACCCCAAGACGCTAGATTTGTCAGAATTTTAAACTGCAATACAATACTAGTATAAAAAAAGTACTAAAGTCATAAATGAAAATCTGCTGTCAATTATGATTATAATAATAACTGTTGATTGCAGGTTGGTACTTCAGTACAGTCATGAGAAATTAATATTGCTGTTGTAATTCTCATCGTCTCTCTCATCTCCTAACCCTTCACAGCAAATGGTGATGAGCCTGCGGGTGTCGGAGCTGCAGGTGCTGCTGGGCTACGCTGGGCGCAACAAGCACGGACGCAAGCACGAGCTGCTGACCAAGGCGCTGCATCTGCTGAAGGCCGGCTGCAGCCCCGCTGTGCACATGAAGATCAAAGAGCTCTACCGACGACGCTTCCCTGCCAAAATGGTGTCCCACTCAGAGCTGGCCATGCCTGGACCACACCACCCGGCCACAGCTGGAATGGTGGGAGGGGGGGTGCCGCACTGCCCGCTGGCCTGACACAGCTGGCGTATGAGGGTCACGCCGGTCACGGTGGAGCCCCATCGCCCGCTGCCTTACTGCCCCTTTCGCTGCTCGGCCCCGGGAAACACGAGCTGACCGGGCTGACGCACCACCTGTCCACCTCAGCCACGCTGCACCCGGTCCACCCAGATGTCAAGCTCCAGAGGCTGCCATTCTATGACATGCTGGACGAGCTCATCAAGCCAACCAGTCTAGGTAAGAGGACGTGTGAGTGTGTCCTGTGTGAGAGTTGATGTCGTAACTGTAGAAGGATACATTTATAGGGCTCCTACACAATGTGGAAAAATCTGGAATTTCGTGTTAGTAATTTTTCAGGTCTGGATAAGTATGGAAAAAAGGAAAGGGAGTATGGAAAAATATGTGTTTCCAGACTACTGATGATATTCTGTCTTCTAAAATATAAAATTCAGTGTTTACCACTGTGTGTGTGAGAGCACGGGCCAGAGTGTGTTTGATATCATCAAAAACAAGGCAAGAATTACGGTGTGCGACTGAACACACACTTCCACTCAGAGCTGCCTCTACACCTGTAAGTCACGATGTAACGATATGAAAAACAATATATTACCACAATAAAAAGTCCATGATATAATATTTATCACATATTTAAAAAAAAGTCCTTTAATAAATAATAAATCTGATATGTACGGCATTGTTCATTCGTATACAGTTTGCTTTTCCATTTAACTTAAAGCACGTCTGATCTCCTGTTTAATAAAATTAAATAAAAGTAGCCAGCCATGACCTAAATTTGTGCCAAAACTAGCATGAATTGTCATTTTTGTTTGCAAATGCAAAACAAAAATAATGCAGTGGTCAGTAGCAGCCTTTTTATAAAGTATAACAAGAGAACAATGTAATTAACCATATAAGGTCATGGTACATGTTGTCACAGTCGACTATGGTTTTGAGAGAATATTTTTTAGTGCAGTATCGCAATAGATCCAGACATCCACCAACAAATTACTTTGAAAGAAAATGCAACAGTATCTTTGAATTGCATATATGCAAACCATCACAAAGACCCAAATATTAAGCTTGCCAGAGCAATTGTTAGTTATGCAGGGATGTTGTTATCAGAAAAGTAAACAGACCTTTTCTGTGTAAGGAAACCAAACCTTTGTGGCTGCAGTCATCATTGTCTTTCAGAGGACTGACTCAACAATCCCTAAAATAAGGCCTGGCTGGATAAGAATCCAAATGGATCGAAGCAAACTTTGTTGGATTTTAAAACTGTTCATTTGCATAATAACATTGAGCTCTTTTTTCTAAGTTGTCTGATACAGTATGGTCGAAAAAAATCTACTAAGAAGTTTAGAAATTTGAGTCTGGAAAAGTTTGGACTTTACAAATGAAAAATGTGTACAAAGCCATGCATTATCATCTCACTGTAGGGTGTAATAAATTAGTTTAAAATTTGAATGGACTGTCAAATTTGAGACTGGAGTGTCAGATTAGCTGGTAGTAAGAAATTCATGCTGGGTAATAATTCATTGAGTCAAACCTGGTTATTCTTTTTCAACAGAGTCGCACCATTTTTTATTTAGAGTTTGGTATCAAAAAAAGGGAAGTATATGACGTTTGTTTTTTGTAACTTTGCAAAACCAGAATTCACACTGCTTAATATACCATTTCTGTGTCCAGAAATGTAAAAATATGCCATAATTGAAAGGTTATGGAGCATCCTGTTGGCCTAGTGGTTAAGACACAAACCGCACACAGTAACTGCAACTGACCAGAGACTTTAGTGCACGTCATCCCTCTCTCTCCACGTTTCCCATCTGTATCTTCTCTGTTAGACAATGACAGTCAGTGAAAATGCCAAAAAAATATTCTGCAAGGTTGTGGATATTTATATCAGTATATTATTCCCATAATAATCATGGCAGCAGTCACAGAAAACATTGACATTTGTGTTTCCCTCTGTTGTGGAGAGGCTTCCTGCCAGTGCTGGTGATGTGCTGCCTGCTAATGTGTTGACAGGGCACAGAAATGTTACTGCAAAAATATCATTTTCAGATTTCCCACGAGTTTTTCAGAGCAGACAGGCCACAGTTGGTTCCTAAGAGGTGTAAGCGAAAATATTAATTGGGCGCCTCTTATCCACCCTTCATCCAAAAAATGTAATAAAAACCAAAGAATTTTCTGTCTGAGATTCTCTTGTACTTCTGCAAAGACCTGCATTTAGTCACAAGATTTAAACCAACATATAAAGGTGAATCATAATTTTTTTTAATTTGTGCATCTGAAGGTAATGTTGAATAACATTCAGCCGCATGATGAGTTTCAGTATGCATTACAGGTGAATCATGGCTCTTACTTTGATATGTATATTGTTACATATGGACTGCTATGCTGGAATGTGTATTGGATGTGCTGCACAGTGCTGCCACATGATGAATTTCATTATATTTTCATTGTACCAATATATATTTCTCGCTGTGAGACCAATTCTACATCAGTGTGGAGCTGCTGAATATAAATGAATCACTGCATGTAGACCATCAACAACGTTATGTTGACAGTACTGCAATTATCTACACAAAGTCACGTGTCTCCTCGGATAGGCTACTACATTAAGTGAGCAATGAGAGCAGAGGCATTTTATGAGTACTGTAGCTGAACTGTCACTCTGCAGCACCGCTGAAAAAAAAACAGGTCTACACTGGCTCTGCACAGCACCATCAGATCTGAACATCACGACACATACTGTAGCTGTAGTGAGTCCAAAATAAGAGAAGATCCTAAATATGAGCGTACATTTTAAATTGATTGATTGATTTTGTCTTTCGTTTTCCACAGCACCTGATTCTATAGACAAATCATTTTTATACTGTGTATTTTAATGGGAAGGTAAATCAGTTAAGTATATTTTCACTGTAAGAGGAACTTCATGCACCTGAAAACTTGGTTTCAAATCTTTGTCTTTCTCAACACCCTTAATCAGTCTTAGGTATTATTTATTAAAGAGTTTAACAGTCAAAAAATCTGCTCATTTGCTCCATCAAGCCTGAATGAAAGTGGTTTGATCAGATTTTATTTACAGTGGCACCATAAACAAGCAACCCACAAACTATCATCAAATTTTGATTCAGATATTGCAAAATCCTGACTTGTGCACGGATTTTCACGGATAGTTGGATTATTTGAGGTGTTGTATGAGGTACTTAATGATAGTCAGTGTATTAGCTACAGTTGATGTCTGTTGACATGCTGTCAGAGTATTTTAACCACTTAAAAAAAGCCAAAAGACTCATGACTGTATCTCATATAACCCAGGAGTTGCTGGTCTACTGCTGCCTCAATCTCTTAGTTTGTTTGTTTGTGTTACTGTGTGATTCAGATTCACCAAAATCACACAATAGCACAAACAAACAGACTGAGGCAGCGGTGGATCAGCCGTGTGTTCTGAAAGGTTTTCCTGGCTGTCTGACGGCAAGGTAAGGAGGCCAAAATATTCTAAATATAATGTGTACTTAAGCTGATATTGATTTTTTTTAAGTGGCTGAAATACATTTTGCTGCTGACCCCGTCTATAGCAGTACATTGCTTAGCTTCCGCACTGGTGGTCCTCTCTGCTTATCCAAACTGGGGGTGTCTTGATGCAATCTGCTGTGGCTAATACACTGACTAACTGGATCAGTACCTCATATAACCCCATTTCAAATAATCCAAACTATCCCCTTAAACTTAAACTAAAAGAAGCTGATTGGGGTTTTTAATAAGTTCAAATATCCAGAATCTTCTCTCATCTAATTTCATGAAAACCCAGCATTTAAACGCGATGTCTTCTATCCAGTCTGCCCTTTAATTCACTGCTTATAAGACTTTTAATCTTGGTTTTATGTTGGTCAGACTTGTTGTTATATTAGGTGTGCATCCAACACCCAGGCTGCATTTAGCATAATAACACTCTTTGGGCTCTGGGATATATTGCAAGTGTATGGAAATGTCTAGATTTTCCTACATTAGCATTTTAATGGAGTAAGAGACCATCTCGTGATTAATTTGCCTGCAGATGCATGTACAAACACAGCGCCTGCAGCTCTGTCATCACACCATCTTTCTCCTCTTCCCTCTCCCTTTCTCACTCTATCCATTTCCTGCACCTGTTCCATCCCTCCCTGCCTCCCCTCCCCTCCCCCCCCTCAGTCTTCCAGCCTCACTCTGTCTCCGTGGCCATCCTCGGCTAAAATTTGCATGCAAAGTGATGAAATCACACAGGCATACACCTGTGCCCGCAGAACACACCCTCTCCTCATTTGAATCTGAATCGCACATTCACATCATTCTCTCACACACACACTGATACATGCACACTCACACACGTCTGCACATACAGTACTTTGAAAACACAAACGTACTTTCCAATAAATAATGCATGTTGATCGTATTGTTCTCACAGAAGCAGAGAGAATGAAAGGATGAGTGAGAGGAGGAAAAACCCAGAGGAAGATGGTGCACATTGTTTCACAAAGCTGAAAAATTGAATTTGCTTCAAAAATGAAACTCAGCTGCAGCTTGGAGGTGATGACCCTCTTTATCCTCATAATAATGGAGGGCAGTAATGAAACCACTTGATTAATTGTAATTCCCCACTCAGGGGCAGACTGGGAGATTTTTTCTCTCTTGTTTTAAGACAGCCGTAGCCTCCTCACTCCCCGATCACACTCTTTCACATATTCTCCTTTCTCTGCTTGTTTACTTCTCTCTGATCTTCTGCTCAATCCCTCTCTCCCTCTACTTCTCCCCCATTGTTGTTGCCTCCTTGCCTCCTATTTTTCTCTCCCTCATTTCTGACTCCCTTCCCCCACTTGCTTGCTCTCCAGTTTTACTAAAAAAAAATTTTTTTGGGCCGCTGGAGAAAGCTGATTTGTCGCCCGTGTCTGTGCTTAACCAGGACTCTCACTGGGTTTTTACAAGAGCGCATGTGCATGACAGACTTCAGACTCTGCAGTGAAGGGAAACATTATTACTTGTGTGGTACGTCCTTGCATCTAAGACTGAAATAAATAATTCTGAGTGAGTCTGTTTCCACAGCTGAATGGCAGGGACTTTTGAAATTGAAATTTGTGTTGGACTGTAAGTAATAACACAAATAATTTGGCACAAAAGAAAAAAGAGACATGAAAAAGGAAATGTTGAAGCGTACTGGCAGCTTTAAGACTTTTTAAGGTGAATAGGTTAGGCTGGTGCTAAAGGTTATTGCACCAAAGCCTTTATGATGTTAAAAAGTAGCATCAGATACAATTTACACCATCCCTACCATAATAATGTTGATATTCTGATCGTTAATATTTACATTTGCTCATTAAGGGACAGTTCACACCAAAATCAAATCTCTTGTCCTGTTTATTCATCTAGATTGTTTGGTGTGAGTTGCTGAGTTTTGGAAATAACCCAGTCCACGAGTAGATGGACAATAGGCTTGGACATTGTTAAGGTATTACTGTATACCAGGGTATTTAGAATCCTGATGGTTTGATCTTTAATACTGTCATAAATACAGATGCTCCTCTTTCTACATTGATAGAGAGATGCTGAATTGTAGCGGTGGCACCCGCAACCAGAGGTCAGTCTCTGAGCTTAGAAACATCTTGGAAATAATGTTACGGGACTAAGTACTAACTCTGTTAGGAGTATTTGGATTTAGCCCCAATGATAAAGGTAAGCTAGCAAACACTGCTACTAGTAGCGTATCGTAGAGAGTGTGCAACTTAGGAGCGTGAAAGAGAACCAGTGGCAGACTGATTACTGTCCATAAAAGCATGCGCGGAAGGAAAAGGTGAGCAGTGAAGTTGTCCAGTCTGGCAGTAAATGTGTGTGTGGTCTAGGTTTGAGTTTGTCAGTGAATAAAATATGAATAATGAATAAAAGCTGCAGCTTCTCAAGACCAAAGCAGAGCTCCTGTGTTTGTGCGCTGATGTGTCCCAGCTGTAAGAATAGTGCTGCAATGATGATCAGCTCCACCTATGTTAAGAGAGTACTACAATAATGTGAAGTACAGTCGAGCTGAGACATCTGTGCACACAAACAAGGTATCAAGGTATCAAAAAATGGATACCGCCCAAGCCTTTGCACACTTCTTTTTGTGTGGTGATACAGTTGGCGGGGTGTGTTCGGTAGGAGAAAGTAGTTCCTACTTCTTCACACCAGGGTCTCTTGATTATCTTGAGTAACTGGGTCATGATTTCTGGAAAGAGACGTTGCTGTTGCATTTTTGATTTTGGGTTGAACTGTTCCTTTAAGTTATTTTTAAAGGGTTTATATTTTGCATAGTGTGCAGCACATTTTCAGTTCCCACCTGAAACTGTTCCTCAAATTCACAACTTCAACATTAGTTCAGAACTTTTGTTTCCTCATGCATATTCCTCTAATGCTGGCTTCATTTGAAACAGCTTTTGGATGCTTTCAGGCAGTAATTTATTTATACGCGATCTGTACTATTTTAAGACTAAGACCAAGTCAGTAAATTGTAGAGCATTTAATTTAATGAGCAGTGGGTTTGTTGGTTCTTGATAAGTAGTTTTGTCTACAGTTTTCCAGGCTCTCTTTAAAAAAAAAAAAAAACTGGATTCGTATTTGTTTTATTTTGCACTTCACAGTCAGAACTGTATGTACTTTTAACAGAATAATATGAGGTAGCTTGATTCAAAAAAGGCCTTGTACATCATTGCACATATGCTCAGTAAGAAGAAAACTGACAGAGCCAGTCCTCCATCTGTGACATCAGTCCAAATGCTACAAACTCTTCAAGCAGCCGCAGCATATATCACCACCATACGCTTAAAATATGACAGCCTTGGTTCACAAATATGAGAAAAGTAATGTTTCTGTCCAGCTGCATTTAGCTTGAGGTTTACAGTAACCGAGGAACTGCAATGCATGTAAACGTGTTTCAGACTTCCTGTGTTAACCTGATTTCTCGCAGTTACCTGGTTTCATGTGTGCATGTAAACGTAGTCATTATCTCTCTCACACCATCCTCCCCCCTCCCGCCCTCCCTCTCTGTCATTATCTCCCCCTCCCTCCCCCCCCCCCACCCGTGCAGGCTTGCGCTCTCTGCTGAGTCTTATCAGTTTGTGGGATAAAGGTTAGTCAGCCCACAGTTTAGCCCTGCCAGTCCAAACTGGTCAACAGTCTGGGCTGCACCAGCTACTGCTTTATTACCATGGCGACCTAACTGGTTGAACTCCAGTCTCATCTCCATCATTATCCATCCTCCACAGAGAACTATGCCTCTGTACTCATTATGGATATCATTGTGGTGCACATGCATTATACATGATTTAATCACCATATCTTCGGGAAAAGGATGCAAGCCCATTTCGCGTTTGATGAGCGTTTCGTGCATAATGGCTTGTTACATGGGAAGATTGCTGTGATATTCGTACAATGGAAGAAAATCATGTGGTCTAATCAAGTGTTTGGAACATCGTTTTCTTCAAAGATGAGTCATTCCATGATTTTATTTTTGTGTATTGAATCTCTTTGAAAACTAGACGTCTGGGTTTCATTGTTGCGATTTTTTTTTCACTGCCTATTGAGGCCAGTAGGTCACAGTCATATCTGCCTTCAGTATATTTTTAAAGGCCAAGGGAGAGAAAAAAATCTATCTTCAGCTCTACAATACAGTTTGCTTTAGTTCCAGGACATGAATCATGTCAGCATGGTGCCATCTGCCTGTCAGTTACACTGTGAACTTCATAACTTATTTAAGGGATAGTTCGGAGTGTGGTTTTATGAGGTACTTATGAATATTCAGTTTCTTACCTACAGTATTTGGTGGTCGGCACGCTCCCAGTTTGGAGAAGCAGAGAGGAGAACCAGTGTATGAAGCTATTGGTAAAAGGATTTTAGCCAGCTAAAAAATCAGTGTCAGTTGAACTGTGCCCTATATTTAGAATATTTTGACAGCTTTAGCTTGTCGCCTTTTCTGACGGGAAACTGCCATTATGTGAGCCAAATATTGCTCTCTCCAAACCAGCCAGACTCCTTTGGTAAAAACATTTTACATTGCAGAACACGGGAGCTGTTGGTCTAAAGCTGCCTTGATTCATTAGTTTGTTTTTGTTATTGTGTATTGGTTAGTTTGGATCAACCAGAGTAACACAATAGCACAAACAAGATAACTGATCGAGGCAGCGGTAGACCAGCAACTACCATATATGACAAAGGAAAGCAAGGAATCCTCATAGAGTCAGGAATTAGAGAATATTTAACATTTTTATTTGAAAAATCACTGAAACGATTAATCAGTTATTAAAATAGCTGCGGACTGATTTTCTGTCCATCAAGTAATCAATTCATGGACCAGTTGCTGAGTCCCTCATTCATAAGAAGTAAAAGTTTCTTGACAGATTCAGTTCTTTGATATAAAGTTCACATGAACACCACCTACATCTTATGCAAATGTAAAATACAGAATGTTTCCTGTAAAATATTTCTAATTATCATAGCCATTAGCCAAATTAATGGTGTTATTTGCATAACTAGTGATGTTGCATATATCATGTTGATTATAGTTGGACATTAGGCAGCTCAAGTGCCTCTTGAGCTGCCACAAAATGATTGAATGAATTGATTATGAATTAATTTGATATTCTGTGTTTTTAGCAGCTCCAGAAACTGAACTTATCCTTGTTGCATGAACTGTATGTAGAAGTGGTCCTTCATCATTTTTATGTATACCCAGCAGTAACGTAACATGATGCACAAACAAAGAGTTTATTTGTCCCTGTGTTCATCCAGCTGTAAGATACTTTTTTTTTTTTAACATGCAGGTTGAACACCGCTGGCTGTTTCTGTGAGTGTTTGGTTTGTGGTGATATTCAGTGAGGGAGACAGATGCAGTAAGTGTTTAGATTTATATAAGGACACATTTACATAAAATATGGGAAAGTTATATAATCAAGTTTTTGATATAAGACAATAAATTGCTAATCATACTCTGCTCTGATACAAACACACACATGCATAGGTATTTCAGCACATTTTTCTAGCTTCATTTGCAAGACCAAAGTCCACAAATCATCTAGGCTGAAAATGTATTCACAATTGCTTTAGTGTACATTCAGACACACAGCACATACAGTCCAAAAAAGGCCCTGTTTCATAGTATTAATGAACAAGCAGCTCATGATACAGTCTAAATGTATGTTGACTTTGACTGTTACCAAGACAGCTCAGCACATGTCGTCTTCCTCCCTCCTAAATATGTCATGAGTAGTTTTGCACTCATTGCAAGAGTAAACTGTGTAGGCGAGTGCCATAAAATTTCATATTGTGGCCAAGGCTTTTTATGTACCCCAGCTTTTTCAAGGGTTTTTTAGTCCATATTTTCTAATGTTTCTTAATGTCAGACTTTGACTGCCCATCTCTGACTGGATAAAGGTTGCTGATCTGGATAAACACCAGGGACTAAGATGGAAATAAGTCCAGGACTATATCATTCTGTCCAAGATAGGGTCCCTTAAGGGTCTTTAAAGTATTAAGTAAAAGTATTATCAAAAGATACCTTAAAAATATTGAATTTCATTTACAAAGGTTAATTTCAACTTTAACTTTTGAATTTAATCTGACATGGATGTTATGACAGTACAGGTGCTGCTTATTTCAGTGTACTGCTCTATGTAGGGATGCACAATATGGATTTTTTTCAGCCGATATGTTGACCAATAATTACCTGCTTCTCGTGTCTGATACCAGTAAGATAATCAATAATTTCTCATTTTTGTATTGTAAACAGAAGGTCATATAACATGTAGTTTATGCACACCTGAGGGCAAGAAAGGCTCAGATGATAGTGAGCAAAGATGGATGATCTAATATTCCACAGCTCTGACTGGAACAAATCTAACTGACATCACTATGACAACAAAAACAAAGATCACATCTTCATTTAGTTTTTTTTAGTAAAGTGCATCAAAAAAAACCTTCACAAATATACTTTGGCTTTTACAGAACATTTTGACTAAGAATTAAAATTAAATGCTTTCACAATCTGTCAAGTTAGGTATTAGTATATCTGATATTTATCAGGCTGTTATACACCAATAATCTGCCAATAATTCAATAGCCCTGATATTGATCATGCATCGCTAGCTTTATGGTCTTGACCATGGTGTGTGCACGAGCTCTGGCACGACAGTCAGTTGTGAAAAAAGAAAACAAAACTCTTTCACCTCGCTACTATCATCTAACGTTAGCTCGTCATGTCAGAATGGGAAAGTGTCATTTTAACTCTTAAGTGGCAGCAGAATGGAAAATACGAGTGCGTTAAGACTATTCCAGGCAATGACCGCAAGGCCCAATGCTGTTAGTGACATAAATCTTTGTGATAATGGGACTTAAAGCTTTTGACTCCCATATGAAGAGCATGAAACACATTGCATGTGCTACAGCCCACCCAAGTGCTTACAACAAAGATCTGTGCACAGCGAAGCTCTTCACCGATGGCAGCATGTAAAACCTGCGGCTACTGCTCGCAATACTGAAGAAATCGCACACAAATATTAAAATAAAATGTTTTAACACTTGGTAAATAATTCATACTGATTTTCCAATATGTCCTTCATACTTTTGCCAGTATTGCTGTGAAGTTAGCAATGAATTTCACTGTTAAGTGGAATAAAAAAGGTCTTAAAAAGTCCTAAATTTGACTTGGAGAACCCTGCTAGACAAAGTATGATATGTTGTATTTTATAATATATTGTAACGTTATCAATAGATCAAACCAACAAGGAAAATGGTGAAGAGAACCAGACAGGCTTTCACTAGAGACAGGCGTTTGTTTGTAATTAAATCGATTATATTTTACTAAGAACCCTCTCTGTTTCCTGATCTGCTCCTCTTCACTGTGTTAATTTACTGGTGCTGCTGTTTCACATTGAGACACTGTCAGCGGCTCAAAAGCAGTAACTTTTTTCGCTTCCCATGAAAGGTTTTATTAAGCTTGAGCAATGAATCACTGAGTGAAAACAGTATTTGAGATCCGGCCATTATGTGAGATTTTATTGTAATTTCAATAAATAGATTTAATGAACACTGCCATTCCTCCCCCACTGGAGAGTAACTAAGCAACAGTAAACAACAGGCCAACACTGATGAATATACACCTTTGTTTTCATCATTTGATTTTATTGTGGGTCACGCAGTGGAAAACTAACACCAGCAAGATGACAGACATTGCACATCAGGGTGTTTTTTTTTCCAGAGGTCTTTGGTTCAAGTCCTCATGACAGCAGTTATCCACATTGCAAGAGTGTCCTTGAGCAAGAACACCTAATCTGTACAAATCAGTTGTTCTGTTCATCGTGTTTTGCCCTTGGATTGGCAAGCAAATATATATGTCTCTTCACAGAATCAGCGAAGATAATATATCACGCTCATTATCAGCTATATACTGCACGTCATGGTAGGAATGTTCCCAAACATCTATGGGACAGAAACCCATAAATCACCTCTTCACTCAACACCAAAACACAACCTGAGATTTACTCGCTCGTACTCCTCTGCACGATCCTGAGCAAAATTCTTTATCTCACTGTAAACAACTCAGCCTTCTCACAACAAATGAACATCAACAGAGGAGCCGGGGCTGTTCCAAACTATAAACACGCTGCACAAAATGGCCTCCCTCTCTCAGAGCCATAAAACCAGCATTATTTCCCTCTGAAGTTGGTGCGTCGTAATCCCCGCAAGTTGCCTGATTAGACAAACCCCGAACCCTGATTGTAACTCCTAACAATTGTTGCTCTTTAAGCTGATCACAAGCATAAGTTCTTTCCACTGTTGCTCTTATTTTTGTTTTCGTGATAAACTGACTTGGGCACGGTGTGTATTGCATGAAGCCAAGCTCTGAAGACGTTGTGAAATGCCTGCTCGAGTATATACATTGATGGGGATAACAGGGACAGCTGCCAGACGGAGAAAAATGTAATGCCAGCCTTCACAGTCCTGTAAGCACACTGGAATGCCTTAATGAGCCCTGTCAATATATAACCGTGCAACACCCTTATGCTGATAATAAAGGATAATCGCGGCTGTTAGGGGGAGAGGAAGTAACTCTTCTGGAAAGTTTTTCAATTGTCACTGTGTGTGTGTGAGTGTGAGTGTGGGTGTAACATCCAGATTTGACCTTTTGTTGTGGATCCTTCTAGCATTGTAGTTTTGAATTTGAGTGACGCTGAATGGATTTTTTTGTCTTTGTTCTGCCTGTGAATGTTGCTCTATGTTGTGTTTGTGTGTGTGCGCGTGTGTGTGTGTGCGTGCCTGTGTGCCTGCGGTGTACCAAACAGAGAAAAAGTAGCAAAGCCACTAACAAGTTAATAAACTCCAGCTGGGCTTTGTTGTGCTCAAGACGGGCTATAGAGCCGAGCACATTCTCTGCAGCTTAGCTCACACATCTTCTCTTCAAACTAGAGAAACTAGACCCAGAACCAAGAATTTTCTAGGTTTTTACTGACTGCAGGGTCAAAATCAGCATTGTTTGAATATTCCTGCTCTTCGTACTAGTATGCATTGGTCGCCACAAGCAGGCATATTGATAGTTTCCACTGTGAAATACTAAAATACAGTTTGTGCAGCTGGGTTTCAGCTTAGCTGGAGGACAAAATGTAGAAATATTTCACTGTAATGTAACAAGTGCTTTGAGACCAGATGTGACCAAAGTGGAACATAAATCTAGTTCAAACTTAAATGTGCAGGGTACAAAGTCTCTGTTTTATCTCACAGGGTTTTTTACTAAGTACTGAGAATGTTTGTTAGTGTAAATGACAAGAAAAGTGACCAGTAACAGTAGTCTTTTATTGCCTTCATTTATCATGAGTGTCATTATTTTATTTTTACGTATTTGTTCTCATGTTGTCCCTTGTGCTCGCTGAGATTGGTGAAGTTAGTGGTCAGGCCTTTTCTTAAGTGTGTGAAATGTTAAAAGGTGTGCAGATGTGCCTCATTTTCCACTTTGTCCCAGTCGACAGTTTAGCTAAAACAAATGCAACAGACCTGCAATAAATCACCCTCACTGTAGGTTTTGATGTTCAGTCTTTGTAAAGAAAAAAAAAACAGCTTTAGAGAGGTGTTTATTCAACTTTGTGATAACTTCAGATGCTAGTTTTTGGTGCTGTTAAGTTGTATTGTGTCATATTGACAGGTTCTTGTTATGTCCATACATAACATCAATGAGGATAGTAGGGCTGCACTAAATGTGTATTTTTTTTCACATTCAGAGCTTCTGCTGAGGTTTTCAAATGAAGCTTCAAACGTATGTCGTCATTTTAAGACGTCATCATGTAAAAAAATCCTGAAAATCCTCAGTTTGAATAAAGTGATTCATCAGATTAAATTAGTTAGTCTATTTTCATTAAGTCAGCTTTCTTTAATAAATATAACTTCATGTCAAAATAAATGTAATTTAAGGAGCTTTTTTGCTACTACACTCCAGTAATAGAGGTGCCTGCCCTCTTTTGTGTGTGACAAACGGGAGAGCAAACAATATGTTTTTGACTGCAGTGAAAATGATGTTTTTGAAAGGCTAAACACCAACAAATATGGATTGAAGCAAAATATTAAAAAAAAAATGGAATGATTACATCCATTTTTCTTTCAATAAATTTTTACTTTAACTTTTGGACTTTACAGCGCTCTGTTATTTGAAATATTTGGATCACAAGAGTCAGAAACAATCCTGTGCAGGTAATCCTAGTATAGCCTAATATTTATCTGCAACTGTGCAGAAAAAAAGGGTTTAAACAGAAGGGACAGACATCTGAAAAAAAAAAAAAAAAAGCTGCACAGCATTTGAATGTTGATTTAGAATCCAAATGTGTTTTGAACAAAGCTTCAAAACTTTTAACTCTTCAGCGTAGCCCCGAGGGTAACATAAACTTTAGAAATTCTTTTCAGTGTAACCCTTTAAAACTCAGCAGGACTACAAACTAGGGCTGCAACTAGCGATTATTTTTATTAATTATAAACCTGATGATTATTTCCTCTAACTGAGATGGAGAAAATGTTAGAAATAGCTCTCAGTATAGTTTTATATACCATACTTAATATAACATGGCATCTGTCTGTATGTTTTGGGTCCTTCTTGGTTTATTTGCTCTTCACTGTAAATAGCTACCCATTGGAGGTCATTTTCCCATCTGTCACTCTTCCTACCATCTGTCTTTCCAGCACATACATTTTACATTATAAAACAAAGTCAAATGCAGTATAGCAGCTGGTACAGCAGAGGTCTCAAACCGTATACCATGAAGGACTGAGAACCTGAAGGTTTTCATGCCGTGCAGTCATTGCACCAGGGCTGTTTTCTCAGTATGCGGTCCATGATAACACGTTTACACATAATTTCTGTCGCTCAAATCATGGTTTCAAAGCAGTCATTGATTTTAAAGCCTGGTGTCAAGCAGAAGCTGCAGAGGAACGTGTCCTTGTTTTCTTAAAGACGACTTAGAGAAAAGTTTTTGCTCTCTTAAATAATCATTTTACACTTTTACAAAAAGTCACCTGAACCTCGTCGTCCTCTCCTCTGATGACTGCGCTGTTAAACCAGAGGGTGAAGGTCTTATCAGCTGCAATGTTTAGTCAGAACAAACTCTTGATACCTCATGACGCATGGCTGCAGATTTGCTCTGATAGATGCTCTTATTTGTTTGTTGTAATTACGCACGAGTCTCAAAAATTAATGTCCCTTTGATTTATTAATGTTCATATCCTAATAAGCACCACTAAGCAGAAATAAGATTACATGCAGTGGCAGAAATGTGCTTAATAACAGTAATTACAGTTCTGCTCATAGCGTCATTAATTTTGTGTCCTCTTTCAGTGAAGTTAAATAGAGACATCATTTATTGAAATTACACTCTGTGATGGAGTCAACTTCATTCTTAATAATGACTTAATTCCTCAACTAGTGCAGTTCTGACTCAGCTACAAGTGATAAACTCAAATTTAGAAAAACCGCACGTCAGACTCGTGTTTGACCTGGTTTGTATTTTCAGATTTGATATTTGATAAGACCGCAGCTTCTACCAGGTCAAGGCTGTTTTTTTTTAGTAACATAAAAAACCCTGCATTAATATCATGATGAAGACTGTGTAACACCTGATATAAAAGAAATATGAATCTGTATTGACTTTTCTCAGTCTCTCAGCTCTCCAAAGCTCATGACTCAGATTAGGCAGAAAACATCAAATGATAACAGTTTAAATAAAAAATAGTCAAGTAAAAAGCAAAAATGCTTTGCTTTGTGCCAAACTTTAAAAATTGATGGGGACAAAAGACAAGGCCTCAGAATAATAGATTTTGTATTTAAAACCAGTTTTTATTCTCCTTACCTTTGCTCACTAAATATTAGTTGGGTACATTTAGCAGAAAATCATGTTGTAAAGCACAATAATTGTGATTAGTTGAACTAATCAGGCCTATTCTAAATGTAATTTTTTCTGTTACCAGTTTTCTGTGTACTTATGTGTCAATGGAGTGATTTTCTTCTTATTTAAATTCTTGAAAACTTATTAGGAAGTTTGGAAGTTTGATGTTTTACGTCACAATGACATAAAACATCAAATGTTTTTTTCCTGTGTGACAGTATTTTTAGTTTGGCTAACTGAGTGTGGTTTTATATTTTTCAACATTGGTACTGTTTTGGCACAGAAACTATTAAAGATTCTCTGATTGATCAGCAATCAGTTGTTATCGTCCAATATTCATTGTCAGTGATTTGCTTCTGTCCTCAGCCGCTGAGTTTGACTCACACAGGAACAGGGACTTTATGATGCATTCAGGTGCACCTTGTAAACTCAAATCTATACTGGAATGGCCATAAAGGTTGTTTAAAATGGGAAAGTTTCTTTTATTTTTCTTATTTAGATCTGTCACTACTTTATTCTTATTTTACTACGCATTTTTAATAATTAGATGCTGAAACCATAACAATATCCCTTATCAAATAGTTAGCAAACTCAACAATATACTATATAGCACATCCACACAGACATCTTGGGGATGTCTTTGGGTAAATAAATCAATAATGCCATACAATAAATACCCTGTGATCAGTGATCGGTAGTGGCTGATTCTACTTCCAGAGATATGTGATTGATGATCAGCCCCAAAAGTCCTGATCAAAACACCCTTAGATATTATAATTATATTTTTTAAGATACCTCACATCAAACAATGTAATGTGTTTTTCTACAAAAACTTTGCAGATGTTAAATTAATGTGAAATTAATAGTTTGACATCATGGAAATATCCTTGTTAACTTTCTTGCTGCAAGTTAAATGATAATATTGATACCGCTCTCATGTCTCTCGTGCCTGACACAAAAGATTTTGTTACCTTTGGACAGAGGCCACACAAGCTGTTTCCCCTCGTGTCCAGTCTTTAACCTAAGCTAAGCTAAACAGTTGCTGGCTGCAGCTTCATATTCGACTGACAAATATGAGATTGTTTTTGATTTTCTCAACTGAGACTCAGCAAGAGAGTAAAAAGCACATTTCCCAAAATATCTAACTATTCCTTAAGATGTTGTCTTTAACATAAGCAGTCAGACAAGAACTTTGATAGAATTAAATGCAATATAATGATTTGATTTATGATTTAAATCAGGCCTTGATAATGAAAAGGCAAAGAAGAGGATGAATCAGAGCATTTGTGCATAAAGTATTTTAAAAAAAATGAGTGCAGGCGGGAAAGAAGTTGTCAGTAAAAGTCAGTTTTTTGATTTTTTTAAAAGTCTCTTAAGTCTATAACCTCTGTGTCTTGTCAAATGAAGTGATTAGAGCAGTTAAATCCAAAATTAAGTGGTTAAATTCATTTATTCATTCATTCTTTACTAAAAAAAGGTGATTAAATATTATAACAGTAATAATAACTTTATTTGTTCCGCACTTTTCTCAAAACGAAGTTTGTAAAGTGCTCTACATGCAGTACAGCACACAACATTGATAAAAAAAAAAAAAAAATAGTACAAGCTCAAAGGTAATATGTGAAGTAAATGGATATAAAACTCACTACACACCAACAAATAGAGATACTATTTAGAGCAGGCCTTAATTTTACAAACAAGTATGTGCCAAACACTTGTTAAAAATAGGAATTAAGACCCTTGAGTGATTTTAAACTCCCATCATTATCAATACTTATCGATATCGACTGAGCATTTTATTGTGGTAAATCTTTCAGCTACGTCGCCGAGTCCTAGTTTCAGTCATTGGTTTTTGATACTCGAGACAATGTGACACAATTCGTCAGACAAATAAAAACATCATAAAGTTGATGTCGGACACTGTTTGTGCGTCTTAAATCACCAGAGTCAAAGAAGCCACCGTGGGAGCTTGTGTGTATGTTGGGGTAAAAGTAAGTTTGTGTGTGTGAGAGAGAGACAGAAGGAGAGAGGAAGACATCAATCAGAGCTCATTTCAAGCCTTCTCATATCTCTCCTAACCACACACACTGAAACACCAGAAACAAATCCACTGCCAGAGAGAGAGAGAGAGTGAGTGAGTTATAGAGCGATGGAAAGATGAGGGGGGAGAGTGAGAGAGGACAGAGTGAGACAGAGTGAGAGAGCACTTTCTATTTATAGCCTGTGTGCCCGGAGAGGAGAGGAGAGGAGAGGAGAGGAGGAAGACTGTTGTTCGAAAGCACACTTGGTGCCTATGATTTTGTTCTGCAGTGCACAAGCTGCCGCTCAAAAGATGCAAGAGCGGAAACATACAATAAATACATGCTATACAAATTATATACCATGTGGGTGGTGAGCGGGGTCATTACTGAGAAAATTAATGGCTGTTTGAAAGGCTGATGAGAAGAGGAACATGATTGGTCCAATAATGATCAGCAGGAGCCGCAGACTTCGTCCCCTTCAACGCCCTGCATGGAAAGAAAATTACCTCTATGTGCTTTATCCTGCTGAGTGTGTGTGTGTGTGTGTGTGGTGTGTGCATGATCATGCATGCACACTGAGTCTCTCCATGTGATTGAAGCTGTCACTCACTGACAGCTCTGCATTATTTTAGGTAATTAATGCAACAATCATGATTCATGATAGGTAATTCTGTAACCCATCTTCCCCCTCACTTACACAGCCTTCAGGCCAGAAGATTCCCGCTGAGATTCACCAATTATGTTTCACAAAATATGTCCTGCACACACAAAGAGAATACTTCAGTATTTTAACAATGGTTTCACTGGGCTGTAGTTCTCAGTCACTGGTGTACGGAGCACTCTGGTGGTGAAGATTTTAGCTGATTTCACTTTTGGAACAAAACAGTTGCCTGCAGATGCCCAGTTTAGTCATTTTATTGAGCAGTTTGTCACACACATCATGGTTAGTGAAAACTAAGTCTACAAATAGTTGTACATTTGGCAATAAAGTGACATGGCATGAATTAATACAATGTGTTTGCATTTATGTAGATTATATGTGATGCTGTTTTTACATCTGGATTGTCTTTAGGTCCTCAGCAGATTCCAATCTGTCGACATACTTTGCTTTTTTCCTGCTGTCTAGCTAATTTGTAGCATGCTAGCGCTTCAGCAAAGTCGTCTCTAACTTTTGGGTTCAGCCCCTTTCACTATAATGAGAACGGTAGCAAGCAAGACAAAAGAACTTGGTTTTGAAGAGTTGTAGCATTTATTCACCAACAAATAGCCTAAACTGTACACACACTGCAGCTGTAACTTCATACACACGTCACACTCGCATACAACCTAAATACAAGTTATTCTATACAAGAGATTACTACATACATAACACATTTTAGTTTAAAAAAACATCATGAAAATAGAATTCTCAAAGCTTGCAATTCACTGGTGGAAACCCTGACATTTGAATGTTGAAACCTTTATTTATTTAATTTTTTTTAAAATTTTTAAATAAACATTAAAATTCCTACTTATTCTGCTAAAATGAAGAAACAATCAAAGGTCCCGAAACTCAACAACAACAAAAGGTCAAAGGAGAGATAATGTTATAGATAATGTAGTAAACAGTACTGTATAACTTATAAAGCTGTCGACTTTGGAGGTTCATTATTGGCCTTGCTATGTTTTTTGTCAAAAGAATAAACTGTTGTTCATCTAGAAATAGTTCCAGCATGTAACTTACCCGAAAACAAAAAATCATTTATGTTACAAACTTAACAAACAACACACAACATGTTAATAAGTGAGTTATAGCAGTTTATTACCTTTATTTAATTTATTACCTTTTAACGGAGCTTGGTTAGCTGTTGATTCCAGTCTTGGTGCTAAGCTAAGCTTATTGCCTCCCACCTCTGACTTCATGATGAACATAGTAGGGGTGTCAGAAATTTCAATATTAAACCAAAAATCGACAGAAATTCGCTTTCACTTTCAATAATTGAAATCAAAGGCAGGTTCAGCCATTTTCCCAGTGTTTGTTGTTCTCAGATGACTGGAGAAATAATTAAGCCTTTTGTTATTACAACCTCTGCGTGGAACATTTAAAAAAAACCCACATAGATCCAGTTACATCACATTTGATACCGTGAGGCTGATAATGTAAATTACAGTTGTCATGATCTGTTTATCTTTATAAATCAAGATTCTACGGTCTATGAATGGCATCACTATCGGTACTGAAAAATAAATATTTAAATCAAAAATTGACTCAAACTGTGACCTTAAAATTGAAAGTCAAATCAAATTGTGGATTTTGAGAATTCGGACATTCCTAGAACGCAGACATGAGAGTGGTATTGATCTTTTCATCCAACTGTCTAGAGAGAGAAAGTGAAAAAGCACATTTCCCAAAATGCTGAACTATTCCTGTCAGTACAAATATAAAACACAGTCGGGTTAAAGCCCTCACAGCTCCTTCTTCCAGCCACCTTCTAACATACACACACAAACTTTTCTTGCCTTTGCAAACCTGCTGTCTCTTTAATGACGGCTGGGTTAGTAGCACCAGTTATTTCCAGCACCTCTCGGTGGGCCTATAAATAGAGCACACACACACATTTTCTTCTTCTTCACCTCTGTGTGAGGTGATCTGGTTTTGACGTCCAGGTGTTCTTTAGCTTTTGCTAATTTCAGGCCCACAGAGTCTACCCAGTAATGCTCTTTATGCAGGAGACACCCCTGATATGTTGCTCTGCACGCACTAGTTCACCTTTTTTTTTGTTTTGTCATCTGCCGATTAAAAATTTAACTTTTAGTTTAGTTTTTCTTATTTCATTGTCTTGGGGTTACAGATTTTTTAATGATTAGTCAACATTTTTTCATGGTTAAAATCTTTGTTCATGTATGTAATTTACATGGTTATTAAAAAGTGTCCATTCTCCTCTTTGTCCCTGTCTCTGCAGCATCAGACAACAGCCAGCGATTTCAGGAGACGTGTTTCGCCTTTGCATTAACGCCACAGCAAGTCCAGCAGATCAGCAGCTCGATGTAAGATGAACAGCCCTCTGTCGGTGCAGGATGCTGAATCGTTAATGAATAATTTATAAATGTACATGTTTTCTACAGATGTGTGGTGATAAATTTGTCTCTTTGCTCGAAGGGACATCTCGGGGACCAAATGTGACTTCTCAGTTCAAGTTCAGTTGCGGTTTTGCCTGTCGGAGACGAGCTGTCCTCAGGAAGACCATTTCCCACCAAATCTGTGTGTGAAAGTCAACGGGAAGCCATGTAACCTGCCGGTGAGGAGCTCTGCGTTAACCACATGAACAACCAGACAAACATGGCTTCTTTATTCTGCCGCTCACCGCTGAAGAGCGACAGGCTTTTTATTTGATTAGTGTTAGAATTTAACTTCATAATATTCACAACAAAAAGGCTAATTTTCTCTTTTTCCTTCTAATATTTATGTCTGTCTTCTAGGGTTATCTTCCTCCAACCAAAAACGGCGTAGAGCCCAAGCGGCCCAGCCGGCCCATCAACATTACCTCACTGGTCAGATTGTCCACCACGGTCCCAAATACCATTGTGGTGTCGTGGACCGCTGAGATCGGAAGGGTAAGGACCCGAGTCTCACAGTTTTTTACAAGGGGAGATTTGAAGAATGAGTGATTAAGTTATTTATTAAGTAACCTTACTAAACATTTGCTAATAAAGACTTCTTAATCTCACATTTTTGTCATTATGTCATTGAAGTTTGACAGCGCCGTGAGTCTCCTATAATCTTGTTGTTACTTACCAGAACGCTGCATTTAAATAAATGCCAATTCAGTCAGTTAGTGTGAAATAAAAGTTTGTAGGAAACCACCCGAACCTTAGGAAATAGCTGTTACATAAATCAAATACTGCTCTCTTGCACTCAACCAGACCCTGTTGCAAAATCGCTGCCTCGATCTGTTAGTTTGTTTGTGTTATTGTGTGACTTTGGTGAATCCAAACAAACCACTGAAGTCACGCAATAACACAAACTAACTAACTGATCGAGGCAGCAGAAGAGCTGCAACTCCTGTGTTCTGTTAGATAAAATTACTCAATTCGCCAGTGAGGTCTGGTTGGTTTGGAAAGATCAGTATTTGGTTTATACAACAGCAGTTTTCCAATTGAAAAGGTTGTCTGGTGGCAAGGTAAAGTGGTGAAGATATTCTAAGTATAGCGCACACTTACAGTGATAGATGTTTGTTTTTAGGAGGTTAATAATTATTTTCCTGCTCAAGTAAAATTACTTTGCTGATAAAGACTTCTCAAATTTAAAAAGGTTTTCTTGCCTTTTCTGTTTCTTGTCCTTCTAAACTGAATATGTTTGTGTTTTGAGATGGTTATGGTGACAGAATAAATACATTTGGAGATGGTGCTTCAGGGTTTGATGATTTATGGAGGGTTTTTGTTGTTGGACAGTTCATGAAAATCCTTGTTAATCCTGATTAATATATCAATTTATGCAACAAGTTGCTGCAAAATCAGATTGGATCAGGTGCTGTCCGTGGAGAATAATCAAATGTTGCTCTTGTGTTATTGTGTTCACATGGATGAGACAGACACACAGATGCCACCATGACTAATTTGAACTAAATGTTGATTTAAGGGTGGGTTTATTGTTTTTTGTTTGTGTTTTTGAGGTTTTTATATCAATCTGTAGCTTCCCAGTAATGTTGCTATTGTATTCAAACACCAACATTCAGATTTTGGTTGAAGAATGTATGTTTTTGCATCAAAATGCTACTTTCCTGAGCCCTTTTAAAAACATTTTCACATGTGACGTACCTAGGTTGATGATGATGATGACATTGCTACCTCAAAACCCCTTAGGTTGGAGGAGAGGAGGGCATTGGGGCTTAAGTCTACTTTCACTCTTTTTGCTAACAGCTCAGTTTCCGTTTGAAAAATCCTGAAATGAACTCAGACGGAGTGATTCACCTGCATGTGTGTGGGCTGCAGTTTGAAGTCCAGGAAGTTGTATTTCTGGACACCGCTGTACTGAGCTCTTTGCAGCCACAAATCTTAAATGGTGGAGCAGAGTAAGACAGGATAAAACCACGACTCTGGGGAAACTCTGTCCATACACCTTAATGCCCCCTGACTGAAGGCTGATAGCACAATCATTGACAAAATCACCCTCTGATGAACCATTTTAAACCAATTAAATGTGTTAATTTGACTAAAAATAGTTTAATATCTCACATGCTGACTTGTGTTGGGTTGGGTGGAGCTCGACATTCTGCAGGCAGTCAGTAGAGGGCAGTATAGGAACCACCTCACGACTGAAGTACACGCTGGCCTCAAATGTCAGCGTCCATGGCGCAAGTCCTTCCTTCCCTTTGTTCTTCCTTACACATGACTGAGCAGACATTTGTCTCAGAGCGGCAGGATCGACCTTAAGTGACACGGTTCAAGGACATTCTCTGTAACTGGCCCAGAACTCTGACTCTGGCAAACAAAACGATGTCTCCGTGAGGGATATAACTCATCACTTTGCATGTTATCACATCATTGTATGTGTTCATGTGTGTCCGCAGAGTTACTCCATGGCAGTGTACCTGGTGAAGCAGCAGTCATCCACAGTGCTGTTACAGAGACTACGGTCAAAAGGCATCAGAAACCCCGATCACTCCAGAGCACTCAGTAAGGACCGTCATCCTCTTTTTTTTTTTTTTAAGAGATCAGATAAGCTGGATCGTTATCAGGGCTGATGTTGACCTTGTTAAACTGATGAATGATCCACATTATTAAATCCAGTTTAATTTCAAAATTTAGTGTCATCATTATAACTTATTTTATTTGAGTCACAACAGGCCACCGGCTTAGTTTTTAGCACCACAACAATCTCTGGCTTCATGTTAAATTATTTAAAAATGAGTTTTATTCAGTGATGTACAGGATTTGTACAAAGTCGTGAAAGTTTGTCAAATCTTAAATTTAACAGTTATGTTTTCGATGTCAGGAATTTGCTTGAAATTAAATATACTCCTCCGAAAATGTTTCATTTTTAACAGTAATCTGGTGTTTCGTCCAGTCACTCATGTAAACCAAAAATCATAATGTTTGAAATGAAACAATCCTGTTGTCATATTGTTTGTCTCCTAGTGAGCATTAAATAGTCGTAATCAAAGTTAATATTAACAGCTGGTAAGATTTAAAAAAAAAAAAACATTGGAATATACATTGATGGTTGTGAGTACAAAGTAACTCTGTAAACTTCATTCTTCCTGATGACATTTATAGTAATAATTTAGATGTGATGATAACAGCTTCAACAGTTTGGAAATTTTTGGTTCAGGCTCCTTGAAAGTGCTTGAACTTAACCATTAAAAAGATGCAGACAGATTTTAAAGCACCGTTACTGGATCAGGAATCTCTATCAGTAGATGTCCTGAGCTGAGGTATCTTATTGACTGTAAAGATAACTTATCTGTGTGTTTATGGTGAGTGTAAATCCTACTCAGATATTGGCCGTCCAAGATATGGTTCAGTAAGGACAGTGTTGTGACATATGTCCGATAACTTGTCTCTTTCATGAGTAAAATTGAAGACACTGGTGTTGAAATACATTTTTTGCTTCATAATTTCTTATCATAGGAAGAAATAAATATTATATTCTATGGAAGTAACGATACCAAAAACTAAGGGTATGATAAGACCACGATTAAAACGTCCATGATAAGATATTTATTGCAATATTAAACAAAACAAAGAAAAATCATGACCTGAAATAGACGTACTTTGCTAAATGATAAATCTAATGTGTACAGAATTTCTGGTGGTGTAAAATGAGTTCTTCCTTTTAACTTAAAGTGCTTCTGTCTTTGGCAACAAATGTTTAAATTATATTTGTACATCTGCAAAACAAGAACAATGCAGCAGTCAGCAGGAGTCCTTTTATAAAATAAAATTTAGAAAAGTAAATAAATAAAATGATTAACAATCTAATATCATGGAATATTATGGTATATAGTGTCACAGTCCAGCTCTGCATTGAGACATTTTTTATTTCGATATTGAAATATTCTTGTGTGCAGCAAGGTTTGAAACTGAGCCCTAGTTTAGTTGTTCAGCACATAAACATTGTTCTTTCTGGTTAAAAATGTTCACCCACTCAGATTGTTTGCCATTTCAGATGAGGAAGCACTGTATTATGATTAAAAAATGTTACATATCCATCTGTATATATTTTTTATACTGTATGGAAAATGATAGAAGAAGATTCAGGTGCAGAAACTCGATCAGCCACACAGCTTGAGGAGCTCTTGAAAATGACCTTGGTTTGAAACAAGTACACAAGTTGTTGTTGTCTGAAATGAGAAACTGAACACATTTGCAAGAAGAAGTCCTCAGTTTGGTTCCTGTTCACTCATGTATGTATGTTTTACTTCCCTCCTACAGTCAAAGAGAAACTAACTGCAGATCCAGACAGTGAAATTGCCACAACGAGCCTTCGAGTGTCGCTGCTCTGCCCGGTAAACATGCTTCCTGCTCCTCATAAATACGGCAGTGTTTAGAGATTCAGTCATGCCTGGACGTGTCTGTCCATTCTTTTCTTTTTTCTTGTCTCTGCGTGTGTCTGAACATGCCCGTATGCCCTTAACTTCAAGTCGTGTACGTGATCCACCTGTCAAATTTTCTTCTCCACCCCTATCATGCACCTTTTCCATCTGGGTTTGGCATGCTTGTGACATTTATGCATCCTCGCTGCATGCGTCCTCTTCATGCCCTGACTACATGTGTGTGCACACTGTGCAGCTGGGGAAGATGCGGCTGATGATCCCATGCCGGGCGCTGACATGCTCCCACCTGCAGTGCTTTGACGCCACACTCTACATCCAGATGAACGAGAAGAAGCCCACCTGGGTGTGTCCCGTCTGTGACAAGAAGGCCCCCTATGAACACCTCATCATCGACGGGCAAGTCACCCAACCCCCCATCGGGCCATCCTACAGATGACCCAAACAAAACATCAAAATTTAAAAACAACATATCGTTTTTACACTTCAAACAAACATATATAATGTGTTAATTAATAAGCTTTAGAGGTTCTGATATGTGAATTTTGTTACTTTTGAACAGAACCAGACGAGCTGTTTCCCCGTTTCTTTATGTGAATCATAAACCAAATAAGCTTATTTCTCAAAATATTGAACTATTCCTTTAACTTTGTTGAAAAATGTTGTCTTCCAACTAGTAAAAGTGGAAGACATCAATTAAATTAGCTTTCGAGAGTAAAATTTCACTCTTAACCATGGAAATAATAGCTTGACAAAAGAAAATACCTCAAGGTCTGCTCACTCGTCCACAGTCTTTCATCCGTGTCTTCTCTGTAAGTGAATCCTGATGATCTTTTTTTCTTTTTCCTTTTTTTTTGGTCAGACACAGATGTGATATTCTCTGATCCAAACGGATGCCTGTGTTTGACTTTTAATAGCAATTAAGAAAATCTTATAAAACCCCTTTTTCTCATAATGTCACATGGCAGTAAATGTAGTAAATTTAGTCATGAGTGTCTCCACTGGGGCTGCAACTAAATATTATCTTCATTATTAATTAATTTCTAGATTAATCAATAAATTGTTAAAATGTGGAAAAGTCCAAGGTTATGCATTTAAATGTCTTGTTTGTTAAGTCCAAAACCTGAAATTATTCAGGTTAATGTAATATAAACAGAGAAAAGAATGTCATCTCCATATTTGAGAGGCTAAAAAATATTGATTCTGTTGATCAGCTAATGAGTTAGTCAACTAATCATTGCAGCTTTGGTCTCCACAGAGGTCAAATTTTTGTATTCTGAAAAGGAAATACAGCCACTGGCTGTAACCGATATGTTGTGATTTTTATACACTCAGACTCATACACACAGAAACACATGCACAGCTTATTTAAAACTCATCATGTGTAGCTTTTTGAATAACAGAAAATTTACTTTAAGAGCATTTTGGAGGATTGAAGATGCAGCTTGCTCCTTTGGGGAGGACAGCAGCTGCAGTTAGCAGAATGTTTTTATGCTTGTAATGTGATAGAATATTCATTTAAGTTTACAAAGATTGTTTTTGAGCAAAGAAAGAACACACAATATGTTAAAACAGCCTAAAGTTACTTCCAGTGGGGCTTAAAGAATATTTTATCCACAAAATATTTAATGTGTGAAAAGAATAAAATGTAGGACACATAGCTGCTAAAATGCAAGGTTCAATGAGGAGGAGAGAGATCAAAAAATAATTTGCAAAACAATTAATCATTCAACTTATTCAACAATACATAAATTAATAAACTGGAAAGGTGCTTGTTCACATTCTGAGTTTTACAAGCAGCACCTCCGTTCATGTAAAATCTGTGGAAAATCTGCAGAGGAGTCATCAGAATTCAGTGGACGCAGATTCGGTTCGGGCTGCTGATGAGTGTATAATATCAAAAGAGATTGAGTCTTAAACTCACTGAAGTGTTTTATGTTTAGAGACCTTTACAGTGAATCCTGTTCAGAGTAGATTTTTGTCCTTTAGATTTCCTTGAAAGTGGAAGGTCTTTTCCACTCTGCCTTTGTTTAGAAAATCCCAGTTTCTGTGTGTGTTTGTGTACATTTTCTTGGATGGGCTTGCGTGTGGACATGTATGTTTGTTTTCAGGCTTTTCGTGGAGATCCTCAACAGCTGCATGGACTGCGATGAGATCCAGTTCAAGGAGGACGGCAGCTGGGCCCCGATGAGGTCTAAGAAGGAAGTGCAGGAGGTCTCGTCTGCTTCCTATAACAACGGGCTGGACGGTGAGACATATCATGTATATGAAATGTCAAGGTAGAGTGGGGGGGACGGGGTCGGGTACGACACAGAGAGGCTGCTTCTATATGAAGGCAGCGAGAGAAGGCTGGAAGTAATTAAATTAGGATTAAAGAGACGTGGTGAGAAGGGAGGGAACGTGCATCCCCTCCCTCCTTGTTTATGCATTGTCAGGTTTCATTTGGTAAGGCATCAATCACAGTGGCACTGAGTAAACTGCCTGTCTCCATAGCAACAAAGTGTATCTCACAAGAGGGCAGAGAAAATGTGTATATAATGTACAGTATCCAGTGCTTTGTTTTTTTACTTTGCAGTTTTAAAAAATCACAAACGCGAGCACGCAAACACAAACTAAAGTGTCCCTGCATCTCTCTAGGTTCGTGTCGGACGTCTGCAGGCTCAGACCAGCGGAGCTCCTCGTCGTCCAGCCACAGCGGCGGCGGCGACAGCAGCAACAGCAAGAAGGTGGAAGTGATCGACTTGACGCTGGACAGCTCCTCAGACGATGAAGGCAGGACACACCGCCTCCGCCGCCGCCGCCTGCTGCCTCCTCCTCCCAAAAGAGCGTGTCCCTCCATGTCCCCGACCTCGCCGCCCGTCATCAACAAAGGGTCAGACTGTGATTTCACCTCCGCACGCAGTTTGTGTTTCATTAAATGTGGAAATGAGGCTCATTTTAGCTGCTCACATGGGTAGTTAATGAATCTAGATGTTAAATGATTCATGAGTTTTTGCACTTGAACTCTCAAGTATCTTTTACCATTTCACATCAGCAGCACTCACAGTAGGAAGCCAAGAGTGCTGACCGAGAGCGCTCCATGGATCTATACATCCAATTTAACTTTCAAAACTCCTTTTTGAAAGTTAAATTGGATGTATAGATTTAGAACTGGGTGACTTTTCAGAAGAAAAACGCTAAAGCTGCTTGTTTTTCTGCACATAAGCATCATGACCAGAGGATTAAAGTTCAGCCAGTCATAATTTCCTCATGTATATAAAATATTATGATAGAATTAGATGCTTGGCAGACCTCTCTCGGTCAGAAAGGACTGCTTAATGTTCTACTAACAAACCTTACAGAGTATAAGTGAAAGTCTCATTCATTTTTCCCGTAGACAATGATCTGTGACTCACTCTTGGAGCTCTTCCTACGTCTTGAATCGGCACAAAACTCTGCTGGTTAAATCATCAGTCTAAAATATTAACAACTACATTAGAAAATATCTGTTTCATTGATGAAAAAAGCAGATGGTGAAAGCTTCTCTTCTTTAAAAATCAGTGGGAGAATTCAACTGTGACTCATTTCAACTAGAAACTTCCAATCACAGACCTTAAAACTCTGTCATGTGTGCTGCTGGCGGTTGTGTTGTCGCGCTTAAGACTGTAGTTTAGGAAACTTATTTGCCTTTTTTTAAATATGAAGAAGTCGAGATGAAATGAAAATTGCCTTTTTAACCCTTTTAGATCACAACCACAGTCACATTTTCACCATTTTGACAACATATGACTCCCAAAATGCAAAAAAACAAACATTTAACTGATTTCCAATCATGATTCAATCATGTTTCGTTCTATAAAATGTGCTCATGTAGACTTGAACCAACCAGTTTCAACCAAAAACATCATAACATCCAGCCATTAATCTTTTAGCTGCACAAAACTAAGATTCATTCGTTAACTAGTTTGCAACAGCGTGCTATGTCAGGTTATGAGACACCCAGTAAAATTCTTTCCAACATTATGTCCCACCTGCCCCATGTCTCACTCAGAAAAACATCAGGATACAAAACCAAGATACTCTCGAAATGCTGTTTCATCTGAACTTTAATTTGGGGGTCAATTTTGGTTGAATGCAACAACCGTGGAGCCACATTTAATGTTGAACCTTTTTAATTTGCTTCTTTTCCAATTCACGTCTCTGTTTCCCCTCCTGTGCAACAGCAGCTGATGATCATGGGTATTGTAGTATTTAGAGCTGCCCTTCATGCCAAAATAACGGACAAAACATTTGTCAGGAACAAAGTTGTTAAGGGGTTGTGAGGAGATGTTTTTGTAGACCAACACAGAAGTTAGGATCGCCCTGGTTTCCTCGACAAAAAGCCAACAGGATTTTTCCACAGGTGTTCAAATCACTGTAGAAAATAAGCTCTGTTTATGATACTGACATGTTTTTTTCTTCACAAACGAGCACCTTTTTAAGGATTTTTTAAGAGTAAAACTATACACCAGGAGTGAAAAGCTAACGTCAGGCTATAAAGGATCTACGCCACGGTCACATGACTTCAACATCACCACCACTAAGTGACTCGTGTTCGTGATTTATGTCATAGCAGAGAATGTGAAAATCTCTTCAGCTTGTGTTAAACACACACCAAATTTCAGGCTTCTATCCAAAAACACATTTTAAAAAAACACTGACTTTGACAAGAGGGAATAGAAAGTGCCAATATGCAGACTCATTTCCGAGTTTTCAGACTCATTCCTGCAGCACTGTGTTGAAAAGATGGAGAAAAGAATGGGAGCACAGAACGGAGCGACCTTTCCTGCTTAGAAACTCCACTGAAGATTTGAATCCAGCTCTCTGAAACTTTTAACAGCTACATTTTCTGTCAAATTAAAATTCATTACATGTAGAAACTGCTGCCGCATAATTTGACTTTAATGAATCCTGTGGCTGTTATTGTTCAGAGGTTTGTGTTTTGAGGTCAGCGGAGGAGACTTACTGGATAAATATGGCATGAAACAAAAGCCTAATTACAAATTAAGAGGCCTCTTTTGCTTCTCCATCTCTAAACCTCTTCCTCTGCATCTGCCTTCAGAGTGTTGAACCTGCACCACCAGGCCTCTCCTGTGAGCCGAACTCCCAGCATGCCTGCCGTGGACACCAGCTACATCCCTCCTGTCCCGCCACTCATCCAGGACTATAGACCCTACTACCACGCCCCCAACGACCTGTCAGGTAATGACAAACACACACAGACTCAAAATGACTTGGGAACTTTCATGGGCGCGAGCTCATTTTTCAAAACAACAAAGTAGATGTGACAGCACATTCAAACACATGACACACATTAGGCTACAACGAATGATTATTTTCATTATCGATTAATTTGTTTGATTATTTTCTCAATTAATTGATCAGTTGTTTGATCCATAAGATCTTCGGAGATGTTGAAAAATGTTGATCAGTGTTTCCCAAAGCCCAAGATGATGTTCTTAGATGAGTTGTTGTCCACAACCCAAAGATATTTAGTTTACTGTCATTGAGGACAAATGAAGCCAGAAAATATTCATGTTTGAGAAGCTAAAATCAGATAACCTGGACATTTTTTATTAAAAGAATTGCTCAAAACAATTAATCTATTATCAAAATAATGAATGGTTGCAGCTCTAGATACGTGATTTTAAAACTATTAATGCTGCACTTTTAAATCCCATCTTTACACTCATGGTATGTATTTGAAATTCTACTGAAGATTTAAAATACTGTGTCTAAATATTAAATAATACGTAAAATGATGACATTTTTATTCAGTGCAATTATGCGGCCATAAAAAATCATTACAATGGCGCCATGAAGCAGATCAACAAAATGTGATGTAGCATTATGACCAGGTTCAAAGAGGTTCACCATGGCAACACTTAACAAAGATATTTTATTTAATCAAATCAAACCAAATTAACACAAATTAAAAGGCCAAATTGAATACCTACATTATGAAGTGTGTAGATCAGTAAAATCAGTGGTGCTCATGAGGGGAAAGTAGTGGGTGCAGGTGATGTAAAATGCAGAACAAAAGGACAACTAAAATAACACAAGCCAAGACGGGGGTGCCTGGAGAGAAGCTGAGAGAGATGTTAGACTGCGGCCAGAATAGACATATCTACTGGACACAACAATGATCACTTGTGGGTGCCTTATGTCGACGCCTTTTATTTTTGAGCAAGTTAGAAAAAAATCTAATCTTTTCTCCATGTAGATCATAAAACCTTGAATGTAACACCACTTATTGAGGTCGTCTGAGACATAAATGTTGTAGTGCTTTGAATTCAGGAAAAACGCAGTCTTAAAATGACAACCGAGTTTTATTCTCATTTAGTTTTGTCTAAAAAAAGGTCTAATGCCATTTTTAAAAAGTGTATCTCGTTGATAATACCTTTACCTTTACCTCTGCCAGTATTACTGTGCCTCCACTTAGGTGAAGGTTGCCCTTAATTTTTATCTAAGGATGCATTAGAAAATAAAAAGATTTCCTCAGGATGTTGAAACCCTTTGATCTCTTAGCTACTTGGGCAGAGTATTTGCAACAATTTAGCAATGCAGTACACAATACAGGGGTTAGATTCAATGTATTGTGATGCTGTAAGCAAGGTGATATGTTGCTGTTTTTTTTGGTTTTTTTTATCTAATTTTAGGAAAACTTGTATAAAGGGCACACCACCATGTAATTAAAATCTGACTTAAAAAAATGACTTCTTTCATGCAATCGGAACAATCAATGAAGATAGATAACAATACTGCTATAGAGCAGTCAGGGGTTTAAACACAACACAAAATGAACCACCGCCACAAATCTTTACACGTCACAATATCACAATACAGTGGTTTCTGAGAATCAATACAGAATCAAAAAACATATTATCCTGCTTCTCAAGTTTATCAATATTTTTCTTACGCCCCTTTTAGCTATGAAGTATTTCCTTGTGTTGCGAGAAGGCTGATCCATGACAGTTAAAGGAGAAATAATTTATGAAACATAAGACAATGGCTGAATTTATGATGACTAAAGAGGAGGAGGAGATACCAAGACACATTTTTCAGGCCAGAGAAGACTGACTGAACTCAAACTGAACACTATGAGTGATGCACAACTTGCAAGGGAGTAATGATTTGACGTTGGTATTAGAAGCTTAGTAGCTAGTATATCCATGTTAACATCACTCTGTCTCATATATTTATGTTACACTGTTTTGTTTTACTGAAGCTCACCAGTTTTTATCAGTGACTGTTTTGCTTCCTTTCTTGCTGTCACAGTAATATTTCCATATTTCTTAACTGCTTCATCTACGGTTCATTTCACAGCAGATTTCTCACATTTATTTTGTCAGTTACTACTTGTCACATCTTCTCCTTGTGTGTATATGCTCTGGCTGGGTTAAATTTACTTCATATTATTTGCTCGTGCTTTCCATATTCTTCAAGGAGAACAACATTCTCATCTTCTGTCAATTTGGCTTTTTTTCTTTTTTCTTTTTCTTTTTTCTTTTTGTCGTCCAGTTTGGAGAAACTAGCTGACTGACAATAATGCTGTCAAGTAACATTAAAGGATGATGATGTGAGTGAAGCGTAACCATGGTAACTGAAGTCCACATGTGCTGTATTATGGCAGTAACTGCTGCGAAAGCCTTAGTCTAAACACTTAGGGAAGGAAACAACCTAAGAGGCTTAATGCAACACTCAAGTGAACCCCAGACAAACTTAAGTTTATATTTATGTATTTTGTTTTTGTATCTGAGAGTATTTTTTGTTGATATTCACTGACTCTTCCTGTACTTGATTTCCAGAGTTGAACTTCTTCTCTTTTCTTCAAGGCGACAATCATCAGGTATGTACGACAGTGTATCAGGTTATTTGCAGATGCTGAATTTACCAGCTGAGACACTTTTATTTTCAGAGCCTGGCTGTGGCCACGGTTCATTTTAAAACAATATGACGTTTCTGACTCTATATGTAACCAAAAAAGTCTACTTGTGCTTAAAAAAAACACAAGCAAAGGCCCTGCATTTACTGGTCCTGGATAACCAGCTTGCTCGCAGCAGTAAAGAGGACACAGATGAAAGCTCCCTCATGCAGAGTCATACTTATTTAAACAATTTAAAAAACTGATTTGAAAATTGATAAAAAATGTCACACAGCCTGCTCGAACACGATGTACCTGTTTCGATGTCTCCTAGTGAGCACTGAATGTCCTCCTTCCTGTCAGCGTCTGTCTCTATGAGCTATTTGAGGACACGAGAGCAAGACGTTTGACAAAGGGGTGTTCTCTGAGGCAGACAAACATGAATGCACACTTCTCTTGATTTCTGATCATCTTTCCTCCTGAAATTAACATTTTGACGGGTTGGTTCTTCCAAATAAAAAAAAAATACAAATTTTCTCAGTTACCTTGAGCGGTGCAGCTTATAGCTCTTCAGATGGTTTTGGTTTTGAGATTTCTGCAGAGGGTGAATTTCATATGTGGTTCACACACGCAGTATAAAAAATTACATTTAAAAAAATTCAGCAGCAACTACATTTCTAGAATCAATACCCACTGGTACTCCACTGACCTCACTGTGGACAGTTTTTCATTGGAGCTACTTTCTCCTGCAGAAAAGAAGTTAATGTTAATGCTTGAGGCAGAGTTTTCTCTGCATTAACAGGGACATCGCCTCTGGAAAGATGCTGCTATTGAATTTTTTAAATGTCATTTTTTTTATGCCATGAGCACCAACAAGGGGCTTGTGTGCACCAATAAAAAGTCGAGACAGAAATCAAAACCCAGAAAAATAAAAACCAAAACTACCTGCATAGCTGGATACCAGAAGAGAATAAAGATTAATAAAGTATATATTTTTTTGGTTTGATCCCATTGCATTGATATTTTTTTCAGGAGTGAATTTACGCACTATTTCCACAGTGACTGGTCGACCTGTCTGTGTCAGTGAATGTAAAATAAATTATTATCATTATTCATCAATACACAGGAGCACAAAGAACAAATTCAGATAGATTAGAAGTCTGTCTAAAAACAGTAACAGATGTGTTAATTACGCCCGTCATAGCCATTACATTGTTGACTTATTGTACAATATATGGATATGACCTCAATATTTTTGCTCACCTCATTATTGCCTTTTTTATTTATTTATTTAGAGTATTTTGATATTTTTTTACATTCAAATTGAATGTCTGAATAAATTAAACCTTAATTGCTCTTTAAAAAGGTTGAACTTGCATTATTATCCTATTATTTTATTATTATATCAGTGGCAAAAGAAAGTCTAGAATTATTTCTGGGACAACATATCATCAAGTAGTTAATGTGACAGACCTAGTGTTCATGTAATAAAGTAAAATAGTAACTCATTAAACACTGTCCTCATGTTGACTCTTTGATCATTTATTTCCAGCTAACTGAGCGAATCTAATTCTACATGAAACATCAGTTTTATTCAGTAAGTCAGTGGTAGCCATGAGATTAGATTTATTTGTTTAATTATAGCAGTTAGTTTGGTTTGATGAATAACATTATTCCAGTATCCACGTTGTGAAAACTATCATTATCTGTGTTAGATTGTTTTATTGGTGAGTTGAGTAGATTCTCATTAACTCTGCCACCATCATAATATGCTTTTAAAAGTTCATCAGTTATGTATTTTTTACAAAACTCCAGTGTAATCAGGCTCATTACCTACAAACCTGAGTGACATAAGTGAGCCGCTTACTTCTCCCAGACTCAGGACCTACTTTTAGTGTCTTAAAAACACACACCCCTTAATTTCAGGAGTTTCTCTTGACTCAGCCAGTCAGGAGCTACTTGTATATATAAAAACAGTCATGTGTTAGGGCGGTAGGTGAGTATATGTACGTGTTTGTATGTCTGTATACAATTTCAAACACATTCATTTAATTATAAGAGAACTGAGAGTTATGTCACCTCTGTCAGCACAGATGTCAACTCAGTAAGATGAAAAATCTGACAGAGTGGACGTCTTATTGGAGTTTACAAAATGTTACTTTTCATTTCACAGCAGAGTCGTAGTGAGAAACCACTTTATTTTTTAAAGCTGCTAAGAGTTCTCTTAATGCTGATCAAAATTCACATTTTTAAACCATAAATCTTATTTAGCTTTGATTTAGAAATGCTACAGAGTTGACATTTTATGCTTGAAGCACATCTGATAGAAAAATTATTGAACGAATTTATCAAAAATAATCATTTGAACAGTATTCCTTCTTTTTTTAAAACCTGGAAGTGAGACAGAGGTCTTCAGGGTATAGCTGACCCTTTTTTATGCCTGATTAAATCATGTTTTTGTAAAAATCTGACAGAGTTGATGGAAATCTGGGATTTAATAAATTTTCATAAAAATATATTCTAAAACAAAAATAATTATAATAGCACATTTTTATACCTATGTTATCAGTAGGTGTTGTAAGGTTTAGATTTATTTGAAGGTGTGAATTCTTGTCTTTGATGGGGGGATGTTTTCTGGCACAGTTTAGAGATTTAAAAAAATAAAGGACACCAAAACATCTGCAAATTACATATGTGTCGCCAAAAAATGCAATTAGAGGTGTAGTAATATTTTTATAAGTTTTTGATTGTCCCCAACTCAGGATGGTGCTATAAATGCTGTCGATGTATGCTGGATCTGCCTCTGTCAAATAAACGTTAAAACAAAATTAAATTAAACTTTAAGTGTTGGGATGTTTTGTGAATACGTCCCCTGGTGACTGTAACAGCCTCTAAATGTCACTAAACACACACCTGGCTGACACTTCCTGTTCTCCCGTGTCTCTCCCACGGTCCAGCATTACAACATGGTGATGGCAGCTGCGGCGGCCGCTTCAGCCTCGGACGACCACGAGCTGCTTCTCAACCGCTTCCTGCCCTACAGCACCTCCTCCTCCTCCTCCTCCCAGCTGTTCCTCGACCAATCGGGAGCCTCCTCGGCCACCTCGCTGACCGCGCCGACCAACGGGGCGAGCAACTCGGGCAGCGCCAGCAGCCTGGTCTCGTCCAGCAGCCTCCGCGACACCCACTCCACACACTCTTCTTCACACTCGGGCTCACACTCCTCACACACACACCCCGGGGTGGTGGCCAGCCGGAGCAGCACTGAAGCAGCGGTGGCAGCTATTTACGGCGGGATACCTGACGTTATATCGTTGGACTGACTCGAGAGGAGTCGAGAGGACGCTTTGGGTCCAGCTACGATCCAGTGACAGACTTTTTTTTTGACTGCAGGGTGAAGTTTCGGCCCCCGAGTCACCAAACTTTGTGGAGTCATAAAGACGAGACTGCCTCAAGAAGAGCACTAATATAATGATGGTTCCCTTCATTAGACTGACCTGACAGAGTCATCACTTAAAGGGTCAGCTGTGGACATCATGGGACAGAAAACCTGTCCAGCATGTGAACCCACGTTACTGCTAAAACTGGTACCAACCCGGCACAAACAGCAAAGACGCTACCTGAGCAAAAACACAAAGGAGGAAGGCTCTTTTTTACAAAATTGAGGAGTGGCACCGTGTACAGAGAACAAAATATATTTTCCTCTTTTACTTTTGTATGTTAAATCGGGACATTTTCAGTCTAGTGAGCTGCTTCAATCGCTGTTTTTAAGAGGAGGACTGGAGGTTTTTTTTTCTCACAAAAGCTTATACATATGCCTGTTGCCATGTGGTTATCTTTTTCTCCTCTTTTCGCTCTATCCTGCTGCAGTTTTTCCCATTTTCATTTCCTCAGTATAACCCTCAATCCTCTCCCTTTCTTTCTCTTGCTCGAGCTCATTTTTAAATTCATGGTGTATTATTTCTCTATCTGATGACGAGAACTTTTCAGACACTGAATTTATTCATGTACTAATAATTTTATTATGCTTTTAAGTTATGTATGATATTTAAACAGTTATAAATATATATATGCATTCCCTTTGACCTTCAGGTTAATGCTGTGGGGAGTGTGCAGGCGGAAATTAGCCATTTCTGGATTTTCATTTTCACTCCTTGATTTCCAACTCGTTACAAAGACTCTGCTGGAATACAGCATTTAGAAATGGAGACTTTTAGACTATTTATACTTGCCAATTTAAGAGTTTTGAGCTGGAAGAGTTTCTTTTGTTTTAATTTTTTGCGCAATGCCAAAAATAACATACGGTACCTATGAAAATTCTCACATTAATCAGAGTGCAGTTGAATCTGTGTGTGCCACAGTGTTTTCAGTCAAGTGTCCACTTCTTGGGTTTCAGCTGGTGGTTAGTCAGACACTCGAACCGTGTCCTTTTGTCTCGTGTCTTCTCAGTTTCATCGTTTTGTGCTTGACCGTTGAAAAGGCGTTACAGTGAAAGTCAAGCTGTTGTGGCAGCGTCGAGCCTTTTTAAAGAGACACCACGACATGTGACCAAGTTTAAACTAGTGCCTGTTTGTGTGCGTGCTTCACAGCATGCTCGGGGTGGAGTTTTTTTTTTTCAAACTCAAAAGAATGTCTTAAATGGTCACACGTGAACCTCTGTCGAAGATTTGTGACTGATATCTTTGAAGGTCCTGGCACAATCTTGGGAGTTATCTTTGGGGAAAGTGCTTGTGGAAGAAGAGTGCAAGCAGACAGTTTAGTGCCACAGTGAAAGAGCTCAGCCTGCCAACTTAGACCGGGCACAAAGCCAGCTGGTTTAAAAATACATGACCCGCCTGTAACTTAAAAACCCTGCGAGCTGGACGGTGTACGACGTGGAAGTGTCAAAGCGAACGAGCTGGAGGTTTCGTAATACCTCGACGCTGCCGCCATTCAGCTGAAGTTTGCTCATGAATGTATTGTACAATTATAAGAGCGGACACGCTTTTGGTCTTTCCTTCCATTTCACTCGTTAAAGGGATAGTTCGGATTATTTGAAGTGGGGTTGTATGAGGTAGTTATCTATAGTCAGTATTATTACCTACAGTAGATGGAGGTCGACACGCCCCCAGTTTGGAGAGGCAGCAGGGGTACCGGTGTAGGAAGCTAAGTAATGTACTGCTGTGAACAGGGTCAGCAGCAAAATTTATTTTAGCTACCGAAAACATTCAGTATAACTTTAATAAGTGTTTGCTATATTTAGAATATTTTCACCGCTTTACCTTTTCATTTACAGCCTTTTCCGATGGGAAACTGTCACTATAAATGCCAAATATCGCTCTCTCCAAAGCCACCAGACTCCATTGGCAAAATCGGTAATTTTACCTCACAGAGTAGTTTAAGTGTATTCTGTATTTAGAATATTTTCATCACTTTTCTTTGCTGTCAGCAGACAGCTGACAGCATTTTTAAAACAGGAAACTGCTGTTGCATAAGCCAAATATCACTCTCTGTCACTGAATGGTGGAAAGAGTGCTGAAAATCTGTATTCAAGTACAAATACTGTCAGATTACTGAAATATTATGCAGTTACAAGTAAAAGTACTGGTGTTAGAAACAAAATGTCCCTTTAAAAAAAACTACAACTATTGCTACTACTAGAGTATTAGTTACCTTTTAACCGTTTAATGCATTATTAATAGCAAACATTCAATCAAAGGGGTTTCTCGTTCTCCAAATCTTCAGTCTAAATTACTCCCAACTCCTGTGCTTTTCTGTTCAGTGCTCACAGTTACCTCTCCAAACCTGTCTGCTGCAGCGTTTGGGGTTTTTTTTTCGTCCGTGTGTGATGGTTTTCATTGGCCCATTTGCGATCACATAACCTTATTGGCTACAAAAATACAGATTAAAGGTCTGGATATTAATTCAAATTGTACTCAGTACTCAATTATGATTTTTGAAAGTAACTAAGTAGATTATATGGTGTAATGAGTCTACTTGAGTGACAGTAAAAGAACAAATCTACTCATAAAAGTACAAGTACCCAACAAAACTACTATTTCGACCCCTGCTCTCACTCAACCAAACTCCTTTTGTAAAAGCAGTAATTTTACCTCATAGAACACTTAAGTTGCTGAACCACCGCTGCCTCAATCTGTTTGTGTTATTGTGTGATTTTGCTGTTTTAAAAAGTTAGTTTGTATTCACTGAAGTCACAGTAACACAAGCTAACTAACAGATTGAGTCAACGTTAGACCAGCAACTCGTGTTCTGCAAGTTAAAATTACTGTTTTTGCAAAAGGAGTGTAGTTGAGCGAGATAGAGTGACGTTTGGCTTATATAAAAGACTGATTGACAGGTAAAGCAGTGGAAATATTCTAAATATAGCGTACACTTAAACTGATATTGATTTTTTTAGGGGGTGCTGCTGACCCTGTCTTCAGCATTACGTTGTTAAACTTCACCAGTACTCCTCTCTGTCTCTCCAAACTGGGGGCGTGTCATCCACCATCTAATGTAGCCAGTACACTGACTATGGATAAATACTTTATACAACCCTACGTAAAATGATCTGAGCTATCCCTTTAACAGATGTTGTGACAAACAGCGGAGCTGGGTCGCCCCCGTCAGCCTGTGCGTCCTTGAAACTTTCCCAGAGTCCCGTCTTATCAGTCTCCCCCCTCGAGGTTCCACTTCCAGACGTCCGGGACGGGCAGCTCAGTTCAAAGCCTCATTATCCCCACCGCAATGAGATAATCGCTTCTGACAGCAGACCCCATCACCTGACATCCCCTCGCCTGTCCTGTCCCGTCCCTCAGCAACTAACTGGGAGACTTAAACAACCTGAAATGACCCTTCACCCTCGTCTGTCTTTGAATCTTTAACTTTATTCCCTGTTCTTCTCATGGGAACCAACCCCCGGCTCTCAGACTGACTGCCGGAACAAGTCTTGTGTATTTCCTGTGTTGTGCAGTATTTTATTTATTTTGTATTCTTATTTCTATATATTATATTTTTACAAATTGTTTGATTCCCATGGGTGAGCGTGTGAGAGTCACTGTCACTCGGAATTTGTTGTGATATGATTTTATTTAATATGCATTTTATTATTCTTTCTATTCTATTACTTCTCAAAAAAGGTACCATTTAGTTATTCATCACGGAAATACCTGAGTGTATTTTCCTGGGAGCTGACATTCACTTTTAATAAGGGCTCAAAACACATGCTTAATTAATACAAGCAGGACTCATGATGATTTAATGGGTGAATTAATTCTGGATGTGTTATGAATTCCTGTTGCTCACCATTAAGAAATGATGATTAGTTAACATTTAAAGCTGTGGAACGCGCTTTATTTTTGGTGTCATTGAGCAAAAATGCCATAAAAACCTTTCAGGTTATTTAAACTACACTTCTCCTCTAAATATTAATGCTCAGCCTTCAGCCACGTTGTCCAAAGTGAAAAAATCTCAACAACTATTTGAGAGAGCACCATAAAATTTGGTGCAGACATTCATGATCTCCAGGGTATGAATCTGACTGACTTCAGTGATTCTCTGACTTTTTCCTCTAGTGCCACAGTCAGGTCAAAGTTTCACTTTGTCCAGTACTTTATGGGTAAATACCTGCAAGAATAATCACATAAACACATCACATAAGTACAACTATACTTTGCAATAAGTTGTAATTAGCAAATGTTAGCATGTTTGCCCCCCAAACCTTTATTAAACATCTTCAAATAACTTGTTTATTGTTCAACACAAGTCCAAGCAGCATAAATCAAAAAGCAATTTAAAACAGAAAAAACAGGAGAAAAAAAAAACAACAAACAAAACTAATACACATAATAAATACCTAAATATATAAAAGGAAAAACATAAACTACATTAACTTTAAGCGGGGTTAATCAGAGTCTTAAGGCACTCTATTTTTCAGGGTTTTTTTAAGGATTGAGAAAAAGATCTTCAAGACATTTTTAAGAGCCACAAAACCTGGAGCAACTTGAAAAAAAATTCTGTACATAAAATTACCCATAATGAGAATTTTATTACGTAAAAATTCAGCATCTTTGTTTTTCATAAAAACACAGAACCGAACAGTGTCATATTGTCAAATGTTAGCATGCTGACATGCTAAAATCAGACGGTGAACATGGCAAACATTATACCTGCTTAACACCTGCATGTTAGCATCCTGATGTTAGCATTTAGTTCAGTGTTTCAGCCTCAGTACATCCTCACAGAGCTGCTAGCAGGACTTTAGACTCTTGTGTTCTCTCACTTCATTACAATGTGAAGTGTTGACCTAACAATGTTTGTCCAGTCATCCCATGTTTTACCTGCTGGTGCCTGTGATTTTTTTTTCCCTGCTACATCTCAACTTCTTTCAACAACAACAAAAATATATTAACAAAAAAGACTCAAGCTTGTAAGTGTGACATAAGAAAAGACCACTGGGTCACAGCAACATGCAGATGTTTGTGTCTGACCAGAGGTGGACGACAAACTCTGTTCTTTAACTTAAATAAAAGTAGTAATACCACAGTGTAGAAATACTCTGTTACAAATAGAAATCCTGCACACAAAATGTGGCTTGTTTTAGAATAATATATACAACATGTTAATGTTGAAGCTGGTAAAATTTGAGATTTGGTTTGAATTATTTTATTTGCTGCTGGGTTGCTTGTGAATTTCCCCCTGAGGATCAGTGAAATCTTATCTTAGTCTATATCATCCCATCATAACTGATTATATTTTGTTTTAATCCAAATCTGCAAAAGAACTTGTAACTTGAGGTATTTAATTGATGTAGTAGAGTAAAAAAGTACATTTTTTTTTGTATACGAATGATAAAAGAGTAGAAGTATAAAGTAGCAGGAAATGGAAATACTGAAGAAAATAAAATAGTACTTAAGTACAGTGTGGAAAAAATGTACCAAGTTACTTTCCACCACTGCATCTTACTGTAAGTTTGATGAGAACAACTTCATGAGCTGATAAATGACTTGTTTTATCCCCGTCCAAAGAAAACCACATATCCAAGTTTGGTGATTTTGAATTTTCTGAATACTTTTGTGAGTGGAGAAAAATGTCCCCTTCCTAAGCTAAACAAACCACTGAAAGACCCCCTTGAATTAGCTAAAAATACTTGGTCACAGAGCAGAAAACAGGGTTTTTTCTTAGCTGCTGAAAAGTAGAAGTTTTGGAGATGTGGTCACAGAACAGCAATGATTTGTGTCTGTATTCCAGCTAATTTGGTTTCATTATGAATTAATGTATAAAGTAACTGATGATCCTAACGACATAAAACCACAGTGACTTGATCATTTCTTAATAATGAGCAACATAAACTCCTGACACCTCATATCTCTGTGTTAGTTACACATCACTTAAGTTACATGTGGTTTTTGTACCTTTATTACAAAGTGTTACCCTGACTTGCTATACTGATGAAGATCCTTTAGTTTCCATCATGTTAGCCTGAATATTAATCACCAGTATTTGGATACTTGATAAGATGATCGTAGTTAATTTATTTGAACGACTTCTTCTTTCCTCACGTTTGTCATGAGACGATGCAGCAGGTTAACATGACGCGCATGAAGTGAGAGAGCAGACCGTGTTGAATGTGTTTCTGTTGAAGTGCTCTACATGCAGCAGTGGGAGTCTATGTGGGATTACTTAAAAGTCAGGTTCCATTTTGTTTCAAGATGCTAAGTGTCCACAGCTCCATCCTGTGGTGCACAATTGTTAGTTTTCTGCAGGGGGAAGCAGTTTTCTTTCTCTCACCCGCTAACAAACTGTCTGGTTCTTTTTTGTTAGAAAATGTCAGATTACATGCAGGAACGGAGAAGCACAGGGCTGTTTTCCATCTCGATCCCTCTCCAGTCTCAGTCACAAACAGATTTGTAGGATATTTACAGCATTTTTTTTTTTTTTGCAGCAGCAGCAGTTTATGTGTTTGCTGGTTTGAACTCTCGTGTGGGAACTGGGCCTAAACCAGCGTCTGCACAGAATAAAGTGAATGGAATAAGGCCACTATTATCAGTAGTTAACTCTTGACTGTGTTTTCAAAAATCTCCGCAGGCAACCTTGACGAAGAAGCTCAACTCTTTGGTTGTCATGATGTCTCAACCTTAGATAAAAGGGAAAAAAGTCAACAATGTGTATATTATGTCTGTATGGTAACCTGAAAACTGAAAGTTCAGATCCAAACGTGGGTGTTTGATGTCCATTTGTATGCTTTTTGTGTGTCGATTCAGAGCGAGAGAATAAATTAATTTATATATTTTTTAGAAAATGAAAGCTGTACTATTATTAAAAAAAATAATAATAAAAAATAAAAGGACTGTGGCCAATAAAAGAGTCTTACACAACTGAAAGAATCTCAAAGTCAGACTCGAGTCGACATCTGCACTCACTGCCTTAAAACATTCACAGGTTCTGTTTCACGGCTCCAATCCGAGAAAAATCATAAAAAGGCTTTTCAAGGAGGGCGAGGAGAAGACAGTGTACAGTAGACCCTTGTCAGTTTGTACAAATATACTAAGTGAAAAAAAAATATTTATTACCTGCATTGGAAGAAATTGTTTACTTATTGAATGTTACCTGTTTATGTAGAAAAGTTTAGATGTAATAAAATGCATTCTGTTACTTCTCTGTGTTGTCACTTATTTTAGTTGGTTATAATAAAACTTTTTCCCAGCAGCCATATTGTAGGTTAGACACAGGTGTTACCAATGAGACTAAATAAGGTCCTGTTCCATTTAGTGTAGCAGAGCCTCTCCAGTGAGCCACAACTGCAGCACCCTGACTCTGTTTGACCTGAATGGAACTGAACCTGAATTAGTATCATTGGTAACACCTGTGATTACTCTTCAATATGGCTGCTGTGAAAAATGTCCATTACTAACAGTGATTATCTGTGCTGAAGATACTCTTTCTAAACTCTTAACACAGCAACAAACACACGTCACCACATTTTGTTCATTCAAAATACAAAAGAAAAACTTTGTCTACATGCACCAATTCTAAATTCAAAACATGGCAAAACCTGTTCCAGTGTTTGTTTATTTAACTCCATTTCCTTTTACCGTGAAGCCGCTGTACATAATTTGGTTGTTGGGCAGTGTTGAATGTGTGCATTTTTGGTAACGTAAAAGTGAAGTCGTTCTAATCAGAGTTTAGCAAAACTCGGTTTAAAATGAAAATCCAGATTTAAAATTGAGCAGAGCTGTTGCACAGTTAAAAGGTGATCTCTGTGTCATAAATCCAGGTTTATTGATGTAAACCTAAATCAGAGTTTAATCAATATGGAGATTCTTGCTTACCCAAATTGAATAAATAAATGTAAAAAAAATGAATTCATGCTGTCAGGAACTTGTATGTAAACTTTTAGCTGCATTTTTTTACATAACGAAACATTACATTGTTTGTTAGCTGACTTAAAAGTTAGTCAGCCTACTCGACATAGAAGATCTGATCTCTCCTCCTTTGAGAAAAACTTGATGGCTGAATTAATTACCAATAAATAGATTTAAAAATGAACAACACAGTAAGGAAAAAGAGAGACAGCCTGGCAGCCGCTGTCAGACTGTTTTAACAGATTAACTGGACTGATAGAAAGAAGAGACGCATCACAAAGTTGGTTTGAATCTGTCCTTCAACTTTCTTCAAGGAGGGAACTTATTTTGCTCAGTCCATTTCAAAAAGGCTCAACATTTTAAAAGTTAAACCTCATCAAGTCTAAGTTTAAAGTTGATTCAAGATTAGATTTTAAATTGGATTTTATATTTTGGCTTCAACAGAATTAAATTTAATCCTAGGTTTAGAGTAAAAACTAAAGTTTTAAAGTTAATCTTTCTTAATTTTAAGATATTTTTTTTAGTTTGGAGCAACATAATTTAGAGTTAATCCATGATTTAATCAAATCAGATCTGAAATTATTATATAGCATGTACAGTAGAAAAATATAGTTAGCTAATTTTTGCAGTAAAACTTAATTAGCACCATGAAATCGCTGCCAGAGATCAACAAAAATCCAGCAATCCAAACTTTGGTTTCAGATATGAAAGTTTGTTTTAAAGGCCCAGAGGAGAAAAAACACAAAACACACAGATCCTGTTCTAATTTATACCTGTTTTCAGTCCACATCAAATTACATTAATTTAAACTACTACTTAGACTACAATTTTTTTTATATGTCCATCAGATTGGAAAAACATCAACACGTGGCTATGTCTCCAATTGAGATTTTAATCAGCTGTTGATCTATTTTACACAGTTTACTGTAAATCAGCCATTTCTCACTGTTTGAGTGATCTGTTTATTCAAATATTCTTATCAGTGATGGACAGGGCTGGGTATCAGTACTCAGTATCTTTAAGATATTGATTGAAATAACCCCAGTACTAAGTAATATTAAAACCTTTCTAGTCAAGCGATACCTGCATTCAAACCTTTTGGTACCCAGATCTGGAAAAGATGACTATTTATATTGTTTTACTCCAGTGATGGACAGAATCATCTCTGTAGAGGTTCCTCTTGAATTTAAGATTTACATTTTGAACTTGTACCCTTCAAACTTATATTTAAGGAAGGAGGATTATGTACTTATAGAAGAATGGATAAATGAAATGGCATCATGTATTAGATCAGATAAATTACGTATCGAGAAATAGACATGATGTGTTAAGAGAAATCTGGACACCTTTTTTACACTCCTCAAAAATGCAAGCGTTAGAGATGCCCTAACATAATTCAACAGTTTTATATTTTCTTATAAATGACATACTGTACATGATCAACTTTGAGACATAAATGGCATTGAGAGTAAAGATAATGTATTTTTCATTTTAATGTGTTTTTGTTTTCGTATTTATTTTTGGCTCTGTTGTGCTGTTGCTCTTCTTTGTGGGTCTATGTTATGCATTCTTCTTTTTGATTAGACATTATTGTTAGTATTGTTTTTGTGTTGTTGGTAGGTAAGTGGGTGGAAGGAGAGGGGACATTTGTTTGCTGTTGTCATTTGTACTGATAAAGGAAAAGTAATAGTGTTTACAAAAAAGCTTATCAGCTGTTTCAGTGTAGCTCTTGAGCTGCTGTTGTTCCTGGAGGAGAGGCCTCATATTGTATTCAAGGTTTTGAACACTGGGTTTTCATTCCTGGCACGATGTGTGCAAGCATCTCTAAAGGGGGAAGTTTGTATGTAAAGAAAATTCAAGCATTTTAGAAGCCAGTTAATTAACTGCATATTCTTTGAAAACAGCATGCATTTATATCAATGTGATGGTTTGCAACAGATGGATATTGTGCTGATTGTGTTTAGAGTTTTGAAAATGTGACTACAGTTTGCACAAAGGTATCTTAAGGACTGTTTTAAAAATGCAAAAGATGTTTATCTCCCCTGAAGGAACATTTTACCAGCCTGCTATACTCAGGACTGACCACTTGGTGGCGGCAGAGAGAGCCGTTTTGATCAGCTCATCCTTCACTGTGATGGTACAAAACCAATTACGCACGCTTTGTCAGCTCCAGCCGGTGCCTCCCTGACTGTGACTCAAGCTGCACTTCAACATGCACATCTGTAATTATTAATTAGATGTTTATTATCTGGATTTAAAAGATATGGGGAAGCCTGGCGCATAGAGAAGGGTGCTTTACGCACAGAGTGTGGACGCATCAAAGTGATATCAGCTAATGAACACCTCAGCCCCACCGCTCCTCTCATGCTGTCAGAGCTCAGAGCTGTGATGTTTGATGATTCTGCGTCCTGGAGAGGAGAGGAGGGGAGGGGAGGTGACAGGAGGGAGGAGAGCATTCAGACAGAGCAGCTGAGGTGGCATCATGTCACTGATGTGGCACTGCTGGATCCAGCTGTGTTTGGATGTCTTATCGAGCTTAAATGTAGAGTTTTCACTGATAAAATTATCTTTAAGTGTCCGTTAGTTGCTGGAATGATGGATGAAGACAATGAGAGCGCTTGTCTGAACAGGTCTCTGGCTGAGGACTGTTTCAGCAACCTGGAGGACATCGACGTGACGGCGGACGGGAGCCCGATCCTGAGGTTCCTCATCTGCCTGGTTTACTCTGTGGTGTGCGCTGCGGGTCTGATGGGCAACCTGCTGGTGCTCTTCTTCATCAGAGTCAAACAGGAGAGGAAAAAGTCCAGAGTGAACTTCTTCGTGCTCAACTTGGCTGTGACTGACCTGCAGTTTGTCCTCACTCTGCCCTTTTGGGCTGTGGACACCGCGCTGGACTTCAGCTGGCCGTTTGGAGACGCCATGTGTAAGATCATCCTGTCGGTCACGGTGATGAACATGTACGCCAGCGTGTTTTTCCTCACCGCCATGAGTGTGACCCGGTACTGCTCGGTGGCCACAGCTCTCAAGAACAGGACCGAGCAGAGGTCCTGCTCCACCAAGTTGATCTGCGCCATCATTTGGACCCTGGCGACGCTGGCGACCGCGCCGACGTCGATTTTCTCCACTGTGAGCAACGTAACCGGAGAGAAACTGTGTCTGCTGAGGTTTCCTGGAGGACAGTACTGGTTAGCAGTTTATCACATACAGAAAATACTCGTAGGGTTCGTGTTGCCCATGTCCATCGTGTCCATCAGCTACATCATGCTGCTGCGCTTCATCCGCAACCGAAGCATGAAGACAAGCAACCCCAAACGGAGATCACAGGTCACCAAATCTATCACCATCGTCGTGTTGTCCTTCTTCCTTTGCTGGATGCCGAACCACGCCATCACCCTGTGGAGCGTACTGGTCAAACTGAACGCTGCCAACTGGGACAAAGCGTACTACATAGTGCACACATATGTGTTCCCTCTGACCGTGTGCCTGGCGCACACCAACAGCTGCCTGAACCCGATTATCTACTGCCTCATGAGGAAGGAGTTCCGAAACAAACTGAGGGATCTGATACACAGAGGATAGTGTTGTTGGTGCTTTGTGAATGAACTTGACAAACGGTGACCAAGACGCATCGAGTATGAACGCCAAAAACGTATAAGGGAGAAAGTGGAGCTGTCAGAAAACACAATTAAGACAACAAACATCATGTCAGGACTGTTTACCCGATTCTGCTCATGAACCATCACCCCGTGGAGCGTACTGGTCAAACTGCACGCTCCAAACTGAGACAAAGCGGTACTTATAGTGCACACATACTAGTTCCCACTGACTGCGCGACTGACCCACACTAGCAGCTGGCTGAACACGATTATCTACTGTCTCATGAGGAATTATCTGACAGAGCGCGAAGCGCATAGACTAATGGTAACCAGGACACACCGAGTGCGCAAGGCAAAAAGGGCATGAAGTCGCAGAGGAGAGCTGTCAGAAAACGCAATGAGGACAAGAAACATCATGTCAGGACTGTTTACTCTGTTCTGCTCATGGACCATCACCCTCTGGAGCGTCCTGGTTAAACCGAACGCTGCAAACTGGGACAAAGCGTACACACATACGTGTTCCTCCTCACCGTGTCTCTGCGGCACACCAACAGCTGCCCGGTTGTCTCCTGCCTCGTGAGGAAGGAGTTCAGGAACAAACTGATGGAGCTGACATGACAAAGGAAAGTGAAACCGAATGATCGCGCAGCGTGTTGAAAAACAGTGACCATGACGCACTAAGTGCGCACGGCGAAAAGGCATGAAGGGAAAGAGAGGAACTGTCAGAAAGCATAATGAGAACATGAAACATCACGTCAGGACTGTTTTCTCGATTCTGCTCGTTGAAAATGTGACTTTCATCAGCGCTTCTTGTTTTAAAATGCGTGCGTAATAAAGTGCTCATTTCTATGAAAAAAACCCACTGCAACTAATGTTGTGCAAAATATTACACTTGTGACCTCTGTGGCATTGCTTGCTATAACCATTAGGGGTGACGCATTTCTAGTCTGCAGTCTGACTGCGTGCGTAATTGCGCATGAAAATGAACCACGCACTAGTGCTTTCGTGTTATTATCGAACAGGTGAAGTAGCTGAACGCTTCTGTGAATGTCTGAGCTGATCATGTAAAAAGTGTAACATATGTATGTTTATAAGATGCAAACATGACCTCATCACGTGCTGAATAAAAGAGAGAAAATGTATAGGTCATATTTTGTAAAACATTAATAAATTATTGACTACAGCGTGCCAAAGTCAACGGTCTGGCACAAAAGACAACAAAATGTATGAAATATCATTGTTGTAAATACGCAAAAACTGTATCCATTATGTGTGATAATAAAATCTACTCAAGTTGTCAGTTGGGTTAGTGTTCCTCATCATTAATACCTGACTTTGCACAAGTCAAACTGTGAAGAAGATTACGTTTGATTTGAATTAGTTTGTAATGTTCATCAGTGTGACTGAACAGTTGTTGGTTCAACTTAACATCTTAAGGTTTTTGAACATTTTTTTTCTTGTGTATTTCAATAGAAAAGTTTATGTAGTGGCATTCCTGAGGAGCTGTAGGCACAGTAACTTCAGTCTGACGCGAATGATAGGAGAAATAATTTAGTTTAAAAAAAAACACCTTCACTGAAGAAAAAGTTAAAAATTACATTTTGTCACACGATAGAAAACCTATATGCACCCGTGCGTCATGCAGCTCTCTGCTCTGCTCCACTGTACTGCACGGCACACGTCACTCGATAACTTAAAGAGAGTATATGCAGTTTTCTGCAAATATACATGAATTGGGTTTTTAACATCTTATTCAAAGGTTATACCATATACGATGAATAGAAATGACAAGCTTATGAATTATTTTAAAATTAATTTGACTTATTTAAGGCAGCCTCGACACAAGCTTTTTTATAACAGAGGCGTCACCTGCTGCAGGTGATCATCAACATTCAGAGCTGAGGATGAAACAGACTTAATGGATTTTTATGCTCAGAGGTGAGAGCCGCTGTACAACATCCCTCATCAGAGTTATGTGTCATGAGCAGTCACATGCACAAAGGCTCAACTGACAGAGCTGCAGCGCATGTGCAGCCAGGCGTCATCCTGTGAATACATTCATGTCACAAATATAGAGGCTCTGTTTCCATCTTATTATAGGATGGACACCAGCTGCTGGTGTGGATTGAACTGAATGGAATGTGAGGTGACCAATTTGTAGTTTATGTACAGAAGATTGATGTTAAATTTAGATTCACTAACATGGATAGTTATTTTTAGTGGAGAATGCACTGAATTCATTTAGGCTTTTTAGGTTATTTTACGCTTAATAAATTCCTTTTGGAGTCACGTAAGGTCTGTGAATTATTCAAATATCATATTCCATTGCATTTATTGTACTGATAATCACTTTTCACATTAAGATTTGACATTAAAAGCCCATGATAAACTTACAAAATACAAATGCCAACTTTTTTGGCTTGTAAACTCTTAAAAAATGGTGTCTAGCTGGGGCCTCTGTAGATGTACACATCTCTATGAGCTGTTGACAGTTCAACCAAAAAGGCATTTCTCCTTTAAACTTTTTAGGTGCTTTTCATTCATTCATTCATTCATTCATTAATTCATTCATTCATTAAATTGAGGTCCTAAGGTCAAAACATGAGAGGTCATATTATCATTTTTTCCCCTAAAAGTCTTAACCAGGGTTGAGGACTGATATTTAGCTATGGCTAAAAGTCGTATATACCAACTAGACAGGCCTGTTTCACTGGAGAATGAGTACTTTTACTTTTGACACTTTGATTACATTTTTCGATAATACTTTAACACTCAAGTAAGATATGAAGAGCTTTGAGTATTTTAAGATTGTTGTGTTGGCACGTTTGGATAATGTGTATTATGGGTAATTGCCCACACCATGACGTAATAAAGTGTTGTTAAAAGCACTAATTAGGCCTCTTGTTGGGACATTGAAATTGTGTCTCTGCTCACTGCATAAAAATGGACTGAGATGGTCACTCTAACAGCCCACTAATCAAGCCCATTTCCACCAGTCATAGAAATATAAATAGAACTGTTCTTGCATGGCATATTGTGACTGTTCATTGCCATTATGTCCTTTTATTGAACTGCACTGCTATAGCTATAATAAACCTAAAACAGGGGGCAAAGACAAGACGTGATTTTAAAAAAAGCAAGAAACAGCCTCAAGGTTATGCCTGCGTGTTAGAAACACTTTCCGTTTGTTCTTGTATTAATTTATAACAGTAAATATGACAACTTTGTCATGTTTGCTGGCATTTATTTGTTAATTATTAGATAAGAAAGCAGTGGTATTTAAAGCCCCATAAACTAACAGGCAGATAATTAACAAAACATTCAAACCCTTGAAATCCATTATAATTAAAATAATTACTACATTAAATTCAAGTAAAGTCCTGCATGTTAAATCCTATGTAATTGTAAGTAATTGCTTATGTGAATTAGCTCCTGTCTGCTTGTCTGAAATAGTTGAATCTCTCCTGTTAGATAGAAGCAATATTTATTTTGAAGAGCCATTTCATCACTTACGGATACTCTCTCCATTTCTGTCACCACAGATGAGTCAGCCATTGTACATCCTGTAGATGTGGCTCATCAGGAAACTCAGGGAACACTCAGTCCTTCAGTGAACACCGGTGCAATTTAATGATGCCGACGATAAATGTTCTGTGACACCATGCCCGTATGTCAACTAAGTTTTGGAGGAATATGGGGATTATTATCTCAATAAAACTGGAAAATCTGTTAAATTTGTAGAGAGAGGCATTCTGATTAAATTTGTATGTAACATTAAAGTGCCAGTGTGTAAGATTCAAGGGTATTTATTAGCAGAATAAGGCAGTAATGGACTATCATATTCATAAATATGTTTTCATCAGTGTATAATCACCTGACAAAAAGAATTGTTGTTTTCATTACCTTAGAATGAGGTGTTTATATCCACAGAGGGTGCGGATCTTCTTCCACGGATGCCGCAATGTTGACTCGCCATGTTTCTACAGTAGCCCAGAATGGATAAACCAAACACTGGCTCTCGAGAGGGACTTTCACTTTTTCTGTAGCAACCGCAGGTTCTCTTTCATGCTTGGAAGGGGACAGTGAGGTGAGCAGTATTCAGTTGGTTGCAGTCTGCAAGCTCACAACTAGATGGCACTAAATCCCACACTCTAGTCCTTCAATCTCTTGTGTTTTATTTCAAATCTAATACTCTTACTGGGGAAATTTCACAAACAGAAAAATTATTAGTTTTGGTGTCACCAAATGTGAATATTTTCTGGTTTCTTTAGTTCTCTGTGACAGTAAACTGAACATCTTGGGCTGCGGACCAAACAAGACATTTAAGTTAGTTAATAATCTGCAGCCCTACAGCATAGACTCCGTAAGAATAGCCAGTCTTCAGTACGCTTAACAATTCAAGCTTTTCTTTATTTTCCATCCACCTATTGTTTATTTAATTAATATCTTACTATTATTGTTTAAAGCGATATTCCACCCCAGAACGATAATCCACTCAATATGTACTCACCCCTATGCTGATGTGAAGATGGGTGAAGATCTTCAGTTCACAAAACAATCCTGGAGTTTCAGCAGAAAACAGGGTTGCAGCCAAATCCAGTACAATGGCAATGAATGGTGACCACGGATAAAATGTAAAAAAAAGAACACAAAACAAACACAAAATGTCTCCGTCCTGCTCGTGTGGTGTAATCCAAGTGTCTACGAGCCGCAACATTAAAATTTAACCACAAAGGACGCCATCTACACCATGTTTTTAGCCAAAATGTCAACTGTAGCCTCTCAGACTCGAGCCAGATGCACAAGAGATCTCACGATATTTTCACACATGCATCCATTAAGAGATATACGAAGTCTTTGTGTTGTGTTCTTTTTTTTTTACATTTTATCCGTGGTCTCCATTCACTGCCATTATACCGGATTTGGCTGCAACCCTGTTTTTCTGCTGAAACTCCAGGATTGTTTAGTGAACTGAAGATCTTCACCTATCCTCCATAGGGGTGAGTAGATATTGAGTGGATTATCGTTCTGGGGTGGAATATCACTTTAATATCAGTTGAGAATTTTTTTTTGGACGTTACTGTTCCATGTGTCTAACTGCTGGAAAATGTATGTTTGTTCATATTGTTTATGTTTTTACAAAACTTGATGCAATATAAAAATGCGCTGATTCTGTAGAATACATTATTTACAGTAAAAAAATGGCTTGAAAGAGGCAGAAAAAAGTAATAAATGCAACAATTTTGCAGGGTTTTTTTGGAGTAAAACATAAGTGGGTCATCAGCTGAGGGTTGTTGGTTTCTCATATGCTTTATTTGACAGTTGTACATGCCTTCAAGATATTTGTTCTGCTTCCCTCGCGTCTTTTTGACATTGTTTAATGATAATTTCCTTTTCTCATGCAGTCTATCATCAATAAACCGTACAGGATAATTCCATCAACTGTACATTTTCCATTTTAATTTGACAGCAACAGATAAACATTATTTAAAAGGTTGAAAAGATGTTTTTAGTGGTCTTGGAAGAGTAAGTCATTATGATGATGTGGTCCGTCTGTGGGAATGTTTGGGGACAGTTACAGCTGGTCAGGACTGGTGGGTTGCAGCTGGTGGGTTTTTCAGTATCTTGCACAAATACAGTCTATCACAGTCAGGCTGGGGGAGTAACAGATTACATGTAATGGGATTACTTAATCCGTATACAAAAAAGGTAGCTGTATTCCATCACAGTTACAGATAAAAAAAAGACATTATCAGATTATAGGTAGATTTAGTAAAAATGGGGATTGTTAGTAGGATTACAATTTTAAAATAGAGTGATATACTACCATGCACAGTGCACACACACCTGCCAATTCATAATATGACCTCTTGTGAAAAAATGCTTTACTGGGTGGAAATTTAACAATTTTTTGTTTATCAATCAGTGCATTTCATATAACAAAGAAAGAACCAGCTGGGAAAACAAATAACAACAAACATACAACACTTAGAGCTGCAACAATGAATCTATTGTTAATCAACTATTAAAATAATCTGCATCTATTTTGATAATTGATTTATCATTTTGAGTCATTTTTTGATTTTTAAAAAGTCAAAATTCTCTTAATAACTTATTAAATTTGAATATTTTCTGTTTTTTTAGTCCTCTCTTACAGTAAACTGAATTTATTTGGATTGTAGACAAAACAAGACTTTGATTGGCATTTTTTTTTACCATGTTCTGACATTTCGTGGACCAAACAACTAATCAATTAATTGAGAAAATAACTGACCAATTAATCGATAATGAAAATAATAATTAGTTGCCCTAAAAACACTATATTCGGCGAAACAATTTCACCATATTTTATATTGAGGAAACCAAAAGTAACGAAAAGTAATCGAGTTACATTACTTTAATATTGTGATACTTGGATTATGTTGCTGACTCCATTTTTTAACAGGTAATCAGTAACTGTATCAGAATACATTTTTAAAATAACCCTGCCAACCCTGATGACAGGAGTCTTTATCTCCTTGTTAAGTCAATGGTCTTCTTTGTATTCCAAGTCATTCCTGCTTGTCTTCTCTTCATTTATCTTAAAATAGCAAAATGTGGAAAAGAGGAGAAAATTACATCAGAGCTCAGATCTTATCTGTGTGAAGCACAGTGAATTACCCCTGTGTATGAAATGAGCTATAAAAAAAAACAGCTTAAGCTGTTGTTGTATAAAGGAGAGATTTTAAAGCACCAGTTTGAGTTTACTCCTCTGACATGCCAAAACGCTCATGAAAGCTGACTGACATGATAATAATAATAATAATAATAATAATAATAATAATAATAATATAATAATGATCAAATTCACATGACAATGTGACACTAAGTTCAGAGTTCATGGGAAACTTGTAACCTAAAAAAAAAAATGGTCACAAGCCAGAAACGTCTGAGAAACTCTGAAGTAGTCACTCCACAAAAATGTCATCTGTTGCCTGTCTGTTGCCCAGCAACTTATCTGAGTTGAATAGATTTTAAAGGTTATTGTGGACTTTGGAAACCTTTTGAAGCAGGTGACCTTATGCTCACACACAACTTCATATTGAAACTATTTTTGTCTTTGCTAAGACACATCAAGGGTCATGAATTATGCATGGGAAGGTTTGTCATACCAGAGCGATTGTTTTTGCTAATTAGTTGCTATTACAGAGACCAGTGGAACTAGATGAACAGTGATGGTGGCTGGATAAGTGAATGTGGCATCCAGATGATTGGGCTGGCCAATGGAGGTCAGCTGAGGCAGATACAATGCAGATATAAGGACAGGTCAAGCGAGTAGCTGCTCTTTGCTTGAGTGGGAGTCGAATTTAAAGGAAGTTGAAGGCTACATTAATTTAGGGCTAGAGAAGGATATTGTCTGTTTGAGGGATCGGTAGATTTAAAATGGACTGATACCTAATGATAAGTCAAAACATCACTTAAAGATGGACTTCCATAGGAATGCTCACGCAGCTTTTCTGCACATTACACCTTAATTTGTTTCAGTGTAATCGCCACCATCAGTGGATTTCCATACTGAGATATTAAGTAGATCAGGTGGAGAGCAGTGTGCAGTTAACCATAACAAGTCTAAAAGGTGATAATATATCAAGACTTTGTGCCTCTCAGCTTGTTATTAAGTTCTTTTCTCCCCTGGACATCAAAGCATCTATGTAATTTATCTGTTATCATATAATACAGAGTTGCTTTCCAACAGTAACACCAGAATGAGCAAGAAAAACAGCTTAAAATACAACTGAGTACATTTAAATTAAATTAAATAACAATAATCTACAATTTTATATTTAAAATTAAAATTGCAATTCAAATAGAATAATTTTTGTAAATATTTTTCCTTTGCTAGATGCATCATAATAATTTGAATGTATTTGTAATAATTTTGAGGTTTGGACTGTTTGGATAAAGTAAACATTGTGAAGGCATCACTTTGGGCACGGGGATAATTGTGACAGCATTTTTTCACTTTCAGAATACAATTGATTGATTAGTGGAGAAGTAATCAGCAGATTAATCCATAATGAAAATAATAGGTGAAATGAGTATGAGTAATTAATGCACGAGTAATAGTAATAGTCTTATGATATTATACATAATAGCAGTCATGTGAACATTTTTCTGCATTGAGTACTTTCACTTTGAATATTTGAAGTACATTTTCCTGATTTTTGATGAAGTAACATTTTAAATGCAGGACTTTTGCTTTCACTGTTCTTGTTTACATGGTGGTATTACTTTTACTGTGAGCAGGGGTGGAAGTAACTAATTACAACAACTCAAGTAACTTTAATTAAGTAGTTTTTTGGATACTTGTGATTTTATGAGTAGATTTTCATGTCTGAATTCTTTTACTCGTATTTGAGGATGCATTACACTATGTGATGTTACTTTAAAAATCATAATTGAGTATTGAGTATAATTTGAATTAATAACCAAACCTTTCATCTGCATTTTTGTAACCAATAACAACAAACAGGCCAATGAAAACCAGGACATATGGATGAAAAACTAAATACTGTAGCAGCACAGGTTTGTAGTAAGGATGTTTAATGATTAAACATTAATAAATGAATCACCCTTGAGAATTTAACCAATTAAAACTGTATTCATGGAATATGTCATCAGTCAATCAATAGTCAAGAAATGGCAATAATTGTGCATCATTTGACATTGTTTTTTTCTGGTGGAGCCTAAGGAAAATGAGAAAAAAGACAAAACAGAAACTTGTACTTTTGCCTAAGCATTTTTCTAACACCAGTACTTTTACTTGTAATTGAGTAATACTTTAGTGATGTAATAATACTCATACTTGAGTACAGATTTTCAGTGCTCTTTTCCACCACTGACTGTGAGTAAAGCATATGAACACATCCTCCACCACTGCCAGCTAGCGCGTGAGATCTTTGTTTTTTACGAGCTCAGGAGGAGCGCCTGAACGCAGCACAGCTCCATGGCGGTCAGGTGACCCAGCGGCAGGCAGGCCACTCTCGGCTTCTCCTTCGCTTTGGCTCCGATGTCGGAGGTGTTTGCTCCAGGAAGAAATGGACTCTGGCAATGCACGAATTTGATCGTTCGGAGATCCGATCAGCTGAGTCTGTGAATGGCGCCAAAACAGGACCCTAAACCTAAATTTCAAGAAGGTGGGTGCAGAAAACAGCGCGGACGGTTAACGGCTGGAAAGGGGGGGCGGGTTTGTTGTTGTTGATGCTGCTGCTGAAGCTAGACAATGGTGGTCTCAAAGGGGGGGGAGACAGAGCCGCAGAGCCTTTATTACGCTCACATGTGTTGGAAATCAATTGAAAACACACCCCAGATTGACATATTGTAAAACTGATGACTTTAAATAAAGCCGAAGGTGGGAAAACAGACGTTAGCATTAGGCTAACGGCTAGCTAGCTTGTCATTTGTGCCGCACGTGAGCTGAACTTTATTTATTTGACAGTCGTTGACAAACAAAAGAGTCGCTGAAACCGTGTTAGTTCAAATTATATCAGTTTAAAAACTAGCTGAGGACCTTCGTGGCGGTCTAACGAGTTTTTACACCTTAAATATAATGTGGTTATTTTGTGTGGCACGTTTCAGTCCTGATGTTTTTGTTTTTCTTCTGGCAGGTGAAAGAGTCCTGTGCTTTCATGGGCCGCTGCTCTATGAGGCAAAGGTTTGTTTCAGTAACCACTAACTAGCCTCGTTGTACTGTATGTGTGTTATTAGTGGATTATTAACTGCAACCCAAATGTTAGTCCAGTGATTGATGCAGATCTGTGTGTGTTTTCTTGCCTTTGCAGTGTGTAAAGATCAACATAAAGGATAAGCAGATTAAATACTTCATTCATTACAGCGGATGGAACAAAAAGTGAGCAGCCCGGTTTAATTTTAAACTTTAATTTCCTGTCTGAGTTTCTCTTTCTGTTCTTGTCTTCCTCTTCTGTGTGTGGTGTGTGTGTGTGTGTGTGTGGTGGCCTGAGCAAAATCACTTGGGACTTCTTTAATTTTCACTGTTTATGGACATCGATGTGCTGCTTGTTTTACAGCTGGGATGAATGGGTTCCTGAAAGCAGAGTTCTCAAATATGTGGACAGCAACCTTGCGAAACAAAAAGAGCTTCAAAAGGCCAATCAGTAAGTTTTCCTGTTTGTCCAGACATGATGATGGATCAGGACAAAAAAGGAAGTATTTTGTTTCTAGGGATGCACAATATTAGATTATTGCTGATATATTCTAACTCATTTTGACCAATGCTGATACTGCCATGTGCACTTATTTCTTTCCACCTAATTTCAGACAACGCAGTCTTTCCTGTAGTGGACATTATTATGCTTACTCTTTTCGTAATGGTCCACCAAAGCTTTTCAAAATGTACACATTCACTGTAAAAATTAAGAAAACTACTGCTTTTTTTTTTTTTTTTTTTTTTTTTGATGCTATCTGTTACTCTTTGTTCTTCACAAATTCTTCATAATGACTGGGATGATGGCTTTTAAGATAGGCAATTACATTTGTAGTGCTGAAGGAATGTGATTTGGCTCCTCTTCACATGACCGACACTGAGAAATCATTGCAAATACAACTTTGTTCCCTATTTCAGACACTTCAAAAAACATCCACACAGCAGACAACACTTGTGTTGCATGCACATCAGTGTCATCTTACTGACCTGCCATATCAGTAGAAATGTTCTTTTTGGGCCAATACTGAAATTTAATTTTAAAGCCTTTATGGGCTGATATAGATGACATGCCAAAATTATCACAAATCCTTAGTTAAATCTTTTGTAATTTTTCACAGATAGCTTCAACATTAACTGATGACCGAACATAATTTTCACACTGTCAATTAAATTGTGAGCATGAATTTATTATTGCTTTATGAGTTGATACATATAATGTTCCTCACACTACACTTTATGGACAAATATAAGTAAAAACATTTTAAGCTGATTCATTTAATGATCCTCACTGTGTTTTTTTCCTCACCAGGGACCATTATGTTGAGGGAAAGATGAGGGGTTTAGCACCAAGCAAGAAGATTGCTGCTGTGCAGCAGAAAAATGTTGATCTGTAAGTATCAACCTTCTCCTCCACTAACACTAACAATACCACTAACACTAACACTAAACCACTAACAATTCAAAATATTGTAAACACATCATGTAAGTTATGCCCTGACAATATACAGTCAGTGGCCTCTTTATTAGGTACACCTGTACAATCTAATGCAATTCAATACAACAGCCCAGCCATAAATTCTACGTTTTCAATGTTCAGTTTTTGTTGACAATGTCGGAAATAAATTCAATGATATGTTTACAATTGAACAAAAGGAAAGAACTGACGTGCTCAACTCAAGTGTCTTTTGTATATCACAGGTGCCGATCCAAAAAACGATGAATGTGTATATTTATATGAATGTTTTCCAATATGAGGAGATGGCACATATACACCTGCATTTATCAGTGTTAGGTTGTATAATTGGTTTGGTCACTCGTCTGATTATTGTAAGAACGTGCTATGATATTTCCTCCGACATTTCTGTACTCTCATTACTATTTATCGAGTTAATATCTGTTTGTTGGTGTTATTATTTCTATGATGAGTAGCAGCTGAAACCCATTTACCCATCTGCATACATGAGGGAGAAGAATATTAAAACATATCTCAATATAATGTAGTCCAGTACAACAACATTAACTACAATCTCAGTGCTAAAACACTGAGTTTAATTAACACCTCTATGACTGCATCAACAAAATGTGAACATTTTAGGCATCATAAATGTAGTGTTATGACAGAACAGTTCTATTGGATTGCATTAGATTGTACAGGTGTAACTTATGAAGTGACCACTGAGTGTATATTGAATTACATGTAAAAGAGTAATGCAGGTTGACATCACGCATACATGTATAATCTCATATTGTCACTTATAATGCCTTTTTTTGCATTCTAGGAAAGTGAAAAAGGCAAAACAGAAGAGTAAGTAAAATGTTTTCTATTTTAACAGCAGATTTAAATCAAGTAAATATTGTTTATTTAACCCAAAATCACACATTTATTAGTCACCAGAATGAGTCAATAACCTTTAAATATTACAACGAAGTGCTCATGGGCCATTTTAGTGAGTTCCAAAATAACAAAGAAATGACAAAAATGTCCATCATTTAATAATTTGTGACCTTTTGGGCATTCAGTCATTCACAGTGAGCCTTGTGAGCACTATCACGTGTTTTTCTGGTAGTGCAGACTAGGAGCTTCTTTCTGATAATGCTATTATCCATGTCATAAAAACATGTAAAAAAAGATATTCTGAATTCCTAGTAGAAAATAAAATTGGCTGAAATGCTGCTTTAGTTGTTTGGCAAATAAAAATACATAACAGAGTTATTTACCTGCTCATCCATTATGCCTAAAAGCACTGTCCTCTTTCGGGAATTTGTTTTGTTGTTTACAACCTGCCAGACCTTTTATTAAAACCTTAGATTTCTATATAATTTATAAGCTGGAATGGGTGTTTTGTTTAGCCCCTGGGCCGGGTGAAGGTACCAGCAGCGGAGAAACACCCCAGGGACCACGGAAGAAGAGGGCCCGGGTTGATCCCACCGTGGAGAGTGTATGTATCATCAGTTATTGGTAACACAATGGAGACACACAAAAAACATACCTACCTGATTATATAGCTTTAACAGTTTATAATATGACCTTTTGTTTATGTAAAAAGCTGGAAAACATTTGCCAACTTTGTTTTAAGAAGCTGTTTTTTTGACTGAGAAATAAAGCACAATGTAAATTTAGACGAAAATGGAGTAATAAGAACCATAATTGGATTTTACAATTCAAAAACATATAGAATAATATGAAAATTCTATCATCATCTAATGGAGAGAGGAGGGAATACAACATTACATGTAAAGTTCAAAAGAATCAGGTGTGACTGTTTCAGAAGATGATTTGCTGCATATTTGGAGAAGTCTCCAACATGCTCATGTGCTTGGAGAGAACACTGTTGGAAGACTGAAATTAGATTCTTTATCATACCAAAAATTGAGAGCAAATACTTGTTAGAGACAATGTGGGAAATAAATGTGGACCTTTGCCATGTATTTTTGTCCTAATATTGTACCGTTTTCTGGGCTTTGATATACCTAGGTCATGAGAAGTACTGTAGTTTGGTAATGTGACAGGAGATATTGTGTTAAGAGAAGACAGATATTTGCCACGTCTTGTTGGCGGTCATCACAAAGAGATGGTATAAGACAGAACCACCAACACAGGGTGAATGGCTGAAAATTGCAGGTGAAATATATTAGGGATGTTACTATTTAAATATTAAATTGAAAATCGATCATAACGTGCTTTCAATTTGAATAATCACATCTAAAGGCAGGATGTGTGATTCTCACAGTCTTGTTTTTCTCTCCACCCTCCCCTTACCCACAACACCTCAAAGACGACACAGCAAAGCTTACCAGCTGTTATATCACACTTGATATAACAGCTGGTAACTGTTAATGAAAGTTGTCAGGGCATAAAGCCAAGAATCTGTTGATCTTTACAAATCTAGACTTGATAGTCGAACATTGGCACAGCTGTCAGTGGTTAAAAAAAAAATGTGAACTTAAAATTGAAAGTTAAATTGAATCAAGGATTTGGACAATCTTGACACCCCTAAAATATATGATATGAAACATTTGACTCGTATGATAGGAGCTCAAAGACATGATGGTGAGAGAAGTGGACAAAGTTTACATGTCAAGGACAAGATAAGGACTGAACCATTGAATCTGCCACAGGAATCAATAGGTTTTGTGGGGTCAGGGCAGTCTTTTCATTTTTTCCTCTTTTGTGTGTATGTGACCTTTCTGCAATGGAAAAGCAATAAAAATGAAGTATTCATTTAAAAAAAAGCCATTTTGTAGGCTTTTGTACAGTCATGTACTGAAGCCGCAACTGATTATTTGACCCAAGCGATCCTTTCAAAACACTGACCTCCCTTTCTGAACAATATTGAGACACAGTAAAAATGCCCTTACAGTGTCTAAACGACTGTGAAATTTAAAATGAAAGGCTGTAAAAACAAGTCCCTGTTCTTTCTGATTTCATCCGGCTCACAAAGTTGTTAGAGGACTCAGTTATTCATGCATGAATGTTCCCCGCTGTTCCTTGTGGGCCACAGTAGGTGATTGCTGGGACTTTTTGATAACAGTGTTCTTTCAGTTGTGCTGACCGGTGAGAAAAACGCTTTACTTTGCCTCAGGAAGCAAGAAACGGCAAAAATTTTGGCATCATGCAGCCAGCAGTAGATGTTATTATGACCTCTGTACAAACCAAATGGTAACAGACAGTACTTATGTCAACAGGAAACCAGTGCTGGGATAACTGGGTATTATGATTGAAAATAAACACTATAAAGGTGAAGGAGAAGCATTGTTGTTCCCAAACACCCATTGAAACAATCAACAAAAAACTACTGAAAAGCAAAAAGTTATACATGTTTTTGTTTGTGTCCAGGAGGAGATGTTCACTAACCGTGTGGAGGTGAAGGTGAAGATCCCCGAGGAGCTGAAACCCTGGCTGGTGGATGACTGGGACCTCATCACCCGACAAAAACAGGTGAAAAAAACCACACACAAAACTTAAACTTTTTCCAGACTACACCAGTCTTTATCATAAATCTCTTGGTTTACATCTTAATAAGATTACCTCTGATTTAGTTTGGAATAAGAACCTATCCAGAACCAAGTGGGTGATATGGCTTTACCATATCGCAGTATATGGCAGCCTTTCATTCCATATCTTCTTGAGCAGCTGTGAATTTGTACTATTGTTTGTTTTCAACCTTTGCTATGGAGTTTGTTTACTCTGAGCTGTGAGTTTGCACATCCCCACACAACCACACAACTTGTCTATTATTTTTATGTTTGTCTTGTTTTTTTTTTTTTGTTTGGTCTGTCTTTCTTTCTATTGGGGCACCTTATTTTATTGTGTCATATTTTATTATATTTGTCTGTTTCTGTACTTTAATTGAAAAAAAGTTTTCTCCAGTACTGTTGTATACATGTTTCTTTTTCAATTGCGCAAACAATAAATAAAGTGGAGAAGGAAAAAAACAGATACAAACAACAAGTTCCTCTGTTTGCTGTCGAATTACATCTGCTGTGATGACTTGTGGAGATTAGAAAGTTGGCTCGCCAGTGAAAATGTCTACATATTGAAAAGTCACATAATCACACTTTCTCTTTTGCTCTCTGTTGCTTACAGTTATTCCATCTGCCTGCCAAGAAGAATGTAGAGACAGTGTTGGAGGACTATGCAAACTATAAGAAGTCAAAAGGAAACTCAGACAATAAGTAAGAATAAATAACACCACAACTTCTATCAAGTAAAGATCTGTGAAATGTTGGTATCCTGTGCCCACCTCATCATGCCACCTGCCACTTAAAGGGAATTTCACCCCAAAATCAAAAATAGATCTTGTCTGTATGTACCCATCTGTACTTTCTTTGTGTGGGCTGCAGAGTTTAGGACATATCGGCCGTGGAGATTTCTGCCTACACTTTGGTGCCCAAAGCACCAAAAGATACATTTATAAAACTCAACAGTGTCTCTTTCTAGAAATTATGACACGATTAGTCAAGATAATCCACTGACCTTGTTGTGAGCAATTTCATGCAGGAATTACTTTCTTTCTACAGTAGAATCTACTGGAACTATTTTTTTTTAATAGGAAGAAAGCAATTTCTACATGAAACTGAACAAGTTCTGTGGATTATCTTGAGCAACTGGGGCATGATTTTTGGAGAAAGACACAGGTTTTTTTTTAGTGCTTTGAGCGCCACAAGCTGAGTGCTATTTAGACCCACTATGTTGGAGAGAAAGCAGACATATCTACGCCTGATATCTCCAAAATTCTGCAACACACACTAAAAAAAAATCCAGATGGATAAACGGCATTACAGGCCTGGAGAAAAATATGTATTTTTTTATTTTGAGCAGAACTGTCCCTTTAATGTTCATTCTACCACATCTGTTTCCTAAATCCACTTACATGGAATGAACAAAAGGTACAGTCTTGTACAATTTACACAGCATGGTGCCACTTATGCGCATTATGAACCACTTTCTCAGCCGTGAAAAGACATTCTGTGAAATTCTGAAGTATTCAAATGACTGGAACGGAAGAATTTTACCATTTTTAGCCCATTTACAGCAAATCATGTATGCACGTCATTTTCCTAAATATGACACATTTTTGTAGATGCTTTTCTGTCTTCGAAACTACAATTTGATTCTGTTGTTATTTCAGTGGATTATGACAGTCAGCTCTGTAAGATTTAATATGTACTTTTAATACAAAAACATGCATTGAAAAGTATACCCAGTTTAACCTAAGCTGAGTTGTACGGTAACGCAGTTGAAACGTAGAAACATTTGAAAATATTAGCTAGACTGGTGCGTTGATGTGCTGTCTTAATAATCAGATAAACAATATTTTTTATTGGATGTTGGCAGGTCTGATTTCTGTTATTGTAGCTGATAACAGAGTTTGACTTAACAGCTTCTCAGTCAGAAGGGTTTCTAGTATCATATTTACAAATTTCCTTCCTAGCAAGTGAACACACCAGACTGGCCGATTTTCATCTATTCAAACTGCATCACAGCACAGTGTATATGTGTATAGGTGGATGTACTTAATTGTTCCCAAACTGGGAAATTATTTTCTATCTCTGGCAAGTTTTCTGTACAGTTAATTGTTCTTGAAAACTGTGTTCTCTGAAGGTTCCATTGAATCTTTTTCCAGGGAAAAATATGACTTTTCGCTTTCATTTAATTTGATTTTTATATTTTTGCATTACTCAAGATCATGTCCACATGGTATGAAGCACAAACAGAACATACAATTATAACACAGAATAGTAACAAAGTGATAGAACACATCATGGCTAAAGAACAACAAATTATCTTCCCTCCACAGGGAGTATGCAGTAAATGAAGTGGTGGCGGGGATTCGGGAGTACTTCAACGTCATGCTGGGCACTCAGCTCCTCTACAAGTTCGAGAGGCCGCAGTACGCCGAGATCCTGGCTGAACACCCAGACATGCCGATGTCTCAGGTGTACGGAGCTCCACACTTACTGCGCCTGTTTGGTAGGGACCCCGAATACCCCGAGACACACACAGCAGCACGTACACAGCTCACACAGTCAGGCTCACATCGAATCTTCACTTTGAACTGAGTGACTGGATCAAGAGTTTTAACACTGAACAGAAACTGAAGTGCCTATCGTACTGTTTTAAGTGCTTTGAAGTTACTTAATTTGATTCCTAGAAAATTATTCTCACATAGGTGTAATGGCTGTGGGAGTAAATTCACTGTTGCAGTGGGTTTTTTTGTTTTTTTGTTCTGTCTTTGTTAAAGAATTATGGAGTCTATCAAGGCTTGAACTCTGTGAAGCTAAAGCGACACACCGCTGTTCGCCATCACTCACTTTGCTTTCTTTGTTACATGACGTGCTTGAAGGGATAAGTCAGATTGTTTGAAGTGGGGTTGTATGAGGTACTTATCCATTGTAATTTTACCTCCAGGAACACAGGAGTTGGTTTCTTTATTTGTGTTATTGTGTGACTTAAGTGAGTCTGAACTAACCCATTAAAATGTGCTGGTACTCCTCTCTGCTCCTCCAAACTGGGGGTGTGCCAGCCGCCATCTACTGTAGGCAATACATTGACTGTGGATAGGTAACCAGATAAACTGATTAACAAAAGAAACAGGAAGGAATGGAAATTGTTTAGGAGCATACTGCATGTTTAAGAGGCATTTACATGATATTATCCTCTGTACTATTAACATTATATCCAGATTTAATTTTTTTTAATATCATGGTTATCATCAATACCTGTATCACGACACCCCTAACTGCACTATACATAAACAGTGTAAATAATGCACACACTCTTTTCTGTGTAGAAATAATATTCCCCACATTTTACTTCGTTTATTGTGACATTATTCAGGTGGAATTATTGATAATTGTAGTCATTGTGTTTTTTATTGCATTAAATTTGAACATCACACACTAAGTCAACTCAGCTGGGTTCTTCAGATGATGATTTGATCTGGTTTGATTACTGATGTTAATGAACACCTCTGATTTCACAAACACACGGGGGTCTAACAATAATCGAGCATAACATACATCTGTGTCAGCCAGACCTAATTAGATTCAACATTTTAAACTTACACATACAAAACCTAAAATTACCTTGATTGTAATGACAGCTCCTCACATTTTCTGTATAGTTTTACATATATATATATATATTATAGTGAAGTGACAAATTAATTGTAGGTGTTGACATTAAATTGGACCACTTTTCAATATTGCTGTGAGATTCAAAAATAAAGGAAAAAAAAAAACACCACTCACCCTTTATCAGACTTATATGAGGTGCTGGAGCTTGTAGGCCATCAAACTAAATTTAAAAAAGCATCTGCACACTCAAATCTGAGGAAATGAGGAAAAAATTTACTTAAACCTTTTTTAATAAGGTCAGAGACTTTCTTCAAGAAGGTCTCTAACCGAAAGCTTGCTAATTAAAAAAAAGTTTTGCACAGTTTTGAGTGTGCAGATGCTTTTTTTCATTCATTATAATATATACTGTGAAAATAGAGAGAGATCCCTTTGATATCTTTGGTTGTATTCGGCTCATAAAGGAATGTTGACAGTCAGTGACAAAGACTGTCGGAGGCAGTATATATGATTTGTGTAGTGATACGAGTACCCTAAGTTTTCAGGTATTTAATTTTTTTCAACAGACCTTTTTTCACAGCAGCCATTTTAACATGTAATTAGTAGGGTAAACAAAGGTGTCACCATTAAGGTTGCATTCCATTCAGTCAAACAGAGTCAGGGTGCAGCTATTGCACATGTTGATTCACTGGAAAAACTCTGCTACACTAAATGAAATGGGACCTTGATAACTATCATTGGTAACACGTGTTTATCTTGCTATTTTATATAGTATGGCTGTGATGAAAAAGGTGTATTGAATTTCCAGGAAATAGAATATACAGTATAAAGATACACATTGCTATTGCAATGTAAAAATGCAGAACATTTTATCCATATTGTCCATCCTCAGCACTGTTATTGATACTATAATTGCTTAAGCAAAAACCACCTGTATCCCTACAACAGCAGATTTGCAGTATCAGTGCAGTATAACCAGAGTGACTCAGTTTTTTTCAAGTAGTTATGTCATGTAGAAAACTTAAATTCTGTGTCAGTTGCGTTTCCAAATAATTCGTCTCACAGACTTTCCTTTTCTGAGGCAGCTTTATATTCACACAGTATCTAAAAAGAAATCAGTCCTTCAGCCTGCTGTCTCCTTCTGCATTGTTTCTCACGTGTTGTCCTCCCCTGACAGTTCGTATTGGAGCCATGCTGGCCTACACTCCACTGGACGAGAAGAGTCTGGCTTTGCTGCTCAGTTACCTCCAAGATTTCCTCAAGTAAGGTTTAACTCCCACCACCAGAGACCCCATGTCATGTCTGGCTGATTCTCAGTTGTCATGTTACTTCCACATTCATATTAGTGCAGCCAGGCTTGTTGCAGATCCTCCAAACATCAGCCATGAAATCGATTTTCTGCTCTGGAAAATATTTTTGCTGAGACTGACTGTTCACTCAACAGCATTTTGTGACGGATGGATCGAACGTTTGGGTGGAATGCAGATTTAAAATGGTTTTCAAAGAAGATTCATGTGGTGTTTTGATTCTTTTTGATAAATGATGTACAATACAAATACATAGAAACAGCCTCTGTTTGTATCTGAACAGAAACTGCCAGACATTTTTTCACTCACTGAAGTAAATTAGATTCTCAAGTAGTTTGAATGGTGACATACAGTGGTGGAAGAGCTATTCAGATCCTTTACTTAGAAGTACCAGTACCACACTAAAAATAACAAAAATACTCTATTACAAATAAAAGTCCTGCATTAAATCCTAATAAAATAAAAAAGTAGGATTAGAGTATCAAAGTAAAAATACTGAGTTAAAATACCGGTTCTACAGAAAAGCAAATTCTGCAGACCGCTGCCTTTATGACAGTATTGGATTGTAAATATTGATACATCAATCAGTTACCAGCATTTTAATGTTGTAGCCAGTTGAGGTGTTGAAAGTTTTAACTTCTTTCTATCATTTAAGTAGTTTGGTTTTGACCAGTATCATTTAAACTGTGAATGAATGAGAGATGCCACATTAGCTGTAGAAGGAATCACAGACATTTCTATAGACGTGAATTATTGAAAAGCTGTGACTAATCATGTCACAGGGATAAGCCGCGTTTCCACCCAAAGTATCTGGAACCTTTAGTACCAGAAACTACTTTTCAAAGAACTAAAGGTTCCTTCAGCCAACAATCAATAGTCGATAATCATTAATAATAGGATACAAAACCCACATCTTTCTCTCGCCCTCACTCGAAACGGCTGCTCTTGTCCACCTGACCTTATTCAACGAATGTCTCAAAATAATGTCAAAACATACATTATCATTTAAATGTTTAAAAACGACGAAGTAAATTCTTAACAGTGATTAATACTTTTCTTTTCATCTCTGGTCTAAAGATTCACAAAGATTAGGAAAATTAGTCCACTGACGTATGAAAAGGCGGCGGCTGTTTTAACAAGTCAATTTTGCACAAGACTAAAGAAGAACAATGCACCATATGAAGTGACAGACATCATTACTTGTCCTGCTCAATAACAGGTTTGCAGATGCAGATTTTTAAAAATGGTGGCTGAAATAAAATGCTGCAAGTACGTGACCAGTCAGAAATATCCAGCAGTGCAAGCCCCACCCCAAAGTTCCTGTAATTTTGGAAGGCACTACCCACCGAAAACGAACTTTTGGGGAGTAAAATAATGTCCTTGGAGCTGGATTTCAAACCTGATCTCTATGGTGGAAACATTGTTCCTCCAAAAGTTGCCAGTCCGTGAAAGAAAGTTCCTGCCGTGGAAACAGCTATGTTTAAGTAGTTTTATTCATTGTTTATGAAACACCAATGAAAGCTGTCTGAAGTGCAATGAACAACCTTATAATCTGTGGTTTCTTTTCTCATACATGCATATATACATTATTGAGCCAGACACCATGAGCCAGCTGTATGACATTTTCTGAATTGCCTTAACCTATAACACTTGTTAAGTTCAGCCCTCGAGATATAATGTCCTCTCTAATGTCCTCCTTCACCTGGCACAGTAGTCATTTCCTTGAAAAAACATTTTTATATATTGTTGAATATGCAACACTTAAGTACAAATCAGCTGACATGATTCAGGCTTTTAGAGGAGTCCTGCTGTTGACTTATCTTTAGGTGCTGTCATGCGGTGGTGAAAGTATCCTTTACATGAGTAAAACTAACAGGCTTTGTCTGTCTGTTGTCTAACTGTCTGTTGTCCCTTGTGGACTAGTATGTGTGAGTCCTGCACACTGTTTCTGAATTTCCTGTGAAGAATGTTCTTTTATGTTGCCACATCTAACAGTATGTTTATACAGACAAACCTTGCTTGAAGGGATAGTTCAGATTTTTTGAAGTGGGGTTATATGATGTACTTACTGCCAGTGATGGTAGTTGGAATGTCCCCAGTTTGGAGAAGCTGCAGGATGTTCTGTGAGGTGAACTTATGGTATATTTAATGAAGCAAACACTTGCAGTTCAGCCTTGAGCTTGAAATAAAATGTCACCCCTCCTTCACCTAGCATAGTATAGTCATTTCCTTTATTTTCTACATGTTTGTTATTCCATGTAAAACCTTGGTTTGAATTACGGGGGTAAGGAAGAGCTTGGCTCCTCTGAAAAGGACATGGGCTCCCCTGAAAGCCTACTTTGGGACATTTGGAGGAGCTCTAAAATACGTTGTTCCTGAGTAGTGCTGGGTTGAAAAAATCGATCCGCCAATTTTAAATCGATCCATCCATTAAATCGATCCATTTTAATTTAAAAAAATCGATTCGCACGTCCAAAGATCGATTTTTATACATATATATATTTTCTTTATATTTTTTCCTGGGTGAACTTTAACCCCACTAGTGACGTGACTCGCGTAGGCGCGGTGTGAAGATACTGCGAGTTCTCATAACAACATGGCGTCGGGCGGTAGCAGTGAAGTTAGCCGAACTCCAGTTTTGAAAAGGCCAGAGTCGCTCAAAGCGGATATCTGGAACTATTTCGGGTTTAGAAACGACGAGGCAAAAAAGGAGCTTGACAAGAGCAAAGCAATTTGCAAGATATGCCAGATGGAGGTAAAGTTTTGCGGAAACACGACCAACCTCAGGAACCACATGCAGCGACACCACCAAGACATCATGTCCAAGCCCACCGGACCGCAACAGAAAAAACTTAAGGAAGCTCTATAACTACCAGCTAGCTCTCCACGCGCTAACAAAATAACCCGAGGCGATTGCGGGCTTCATTTGCAGTGCTATGGTCCCGTATTCCATTGTTGAAAACCCGGGCTTCAGGCGGCTCATCAAGGTATGTGAACCGCACTACGTTGTGGTGACACGCAAACGCATGGCTGAACAAGTCAAACATGTACGACGTAGTAAAAGAAGGAGTGAAAAGCAAGCTGCAGTCAGCTGAGAGATTGGGCATCACTAGTGACACGTGGATGTGGACAAAATGGCCAAATTAAAGGTACATTTGTATTTAACAGCAACAGCTTTTGGATGAATTCTGAATGTCATATTTTTAATAATGCACCAGTAATTCTGCCCTATCATGTTTGTAAAATACTCGTCTATCAACATTCTGGGAGGGAGATTGGTCCTTGCCATTTTTACCAGTCTTATTGCCATCATTAACTACCAATACTTAATTAATTTGCTGCCAAATGTCAATATAAAACTATTATTAATATGTTGCACAACTAGACAATCAGGTAACAGCTCAAAAAACGGTTTTAATAACACTAACCCGAATCGAGATCGGATCGGATCGAATCGAATCGAAATAATCGATTCTGAATCTCAAGAATCGGAATCGAATCAATTCTTGAAATTTGAATCGATACCCAGCCCTATTCCTGAGATAAATTAGTAATAGTAAAAATATGCTGTGTGTCTGTATGTTGCGCGTTTTTTCATGTACTCACTCGGGGCAGCTGCACTGTCCATGGTTCTGACACGTAGCAGAGGAGATTGATATACAGGCTGACAGACAGAAACATTACACCGACTTCAGTTCCTGCTTGCTTTTTGTGGTTGGAAATAGAACTTCTGGCCCTAAACCCATTTCCACCAGGTTGTAACAATCCTCTGACAAGATAAACGACAGGCAAGTAAAAGGGACAGTCAATGAGGAGAGTGGCTGAGAGAGGGAGAGAGAGAGAGAGGAGATGCAAGTGGCAAAAAGGCTGTTTCTACGAGCCTATGGTACTTAATGTAAAATCCTCTGATGTGAAACCAATGTGAAGCAGAAAAACATTTCCTCTGTCCCTCTGCCAATTTTGTTTCTTGTTTCTAACTCTGAGTAATAAATGCATTCTTTGATTTTGAAACCAGAGCCTTATATTTTTGTTATTTAGCCTCTCTGGAATGTTATTGACAGGATTAACTGTCTGTAGTAGTAATAGCATAATGTTTTTTGCAGTAACCCTGAAATTGACCTCACTGCTGCACACTTCTGTGTAGGCACATGCATGTGACATGTGTTAGTAGTGGTGCGCACCAGAAAATAGGACTCCCCTGAAAGTCACTGTGTAATTCAAACCCAGTATAAAACTAGCAAACTCCTACATAAGTGAAAGGAGCATTACCACACTGGACATTTATTGCATTACAGGTAAAAGCTCTGAATTCATCATCTTAATCAAGTACAAAAGTATTAGTGGAATGTATTGTAGATACTTATTGGTAATAGCAAGATAGACATGACACCCAAATCAGGGAAAATTTTGGTTTCATCTTTTAGCAATAACTATCTCAATCAATTCTATTTTCTTTAGGTATTTGGTGAAGAATTCGTCCACCCTCTTCAGTGCCACCGACTATGAGGTTGCGCCCCCGGAGTATCACCGCAAGGCCGTGTGAGAGCTCTCAGCACACCAAGCTCCTATTGAGGCACGTCATTGCCGTCTCCCAGACCACATGTAAAATAACCATTATGACCCTTTTTGAGTGCAGACTTGGATGAGATTTTTCACTTGAATTGATTCACTTCCTCCACAAAGGTCTCAGGAGCTTGTCACACTTAAGAAGTTTAAAAAAAAAAAAAAAAAAGAAACCTTTTTTATGCTGAATATCACTTTCTTCTCTAACTTCTTTGAAAAGACAAGAAAAGAAAAGTTTTCTGTTGACAAGTTACTGTTTCCAAGAGCAGCTCTTTGGTGTTTTGTGCATTCCATCTGATAGATATTTGTTACTGTTGCATGTGTGTATTTATTAGTGCTTCTTCTGCCACATGAGGTGCAATTTAATGCTGGATCACATGGTCAGCACTCAGCAGTTAATGTTTTTGTATCTGTATCTTGTGTATTTGTATCAATTTGTAAAAAAAAAAAACAACATGTTTCTACACAATCTCTACATAGTTTACTGTGTTCTTTTATTAATTATTTGGTGTCATCGCTGTTCTTTCAAGATGCATTTTGCAAAGTGTCACTCACTGATGACATAAGATGAAAAATAATGGAGGAAAGGCTCCCAGTGGAATCAGGGCACAACATCAGACATCAGAGACTTACTCTGTGAAATAAGATATAATATTCATCCCACAACCCAGCGAGAACAAACATCCGTCTAAATGCATGTGATCAGCAGGGGTGGCAAAAGTACACACATTCTTTACTCAAGTGGAACTACAGATACTTATGTTAAAAAAAGACCAGAAGTACTGATTGAACCTCTTTACTTAAGTGAAAAAGCACAGAATCTGAAATGCACTCCAAGTGTAAAAGTAATAAGCAGTCCACTGAAGGACATTTCTACTAGGGTTGGGAATCTCTGGCATGAAGCCGATTCGATATGTATCTAGATACACAGGTTACGATTCGATTCAAAAACAATATATTTTTTAAGCAGAGCGATCGATCAGTTTAAGAACGATACAGTTCGATACAGTGTGAAAACAATACGATAGTTAACATTTGTTGATGTAGACTTTAAGCTATAAATTTGTCATGTCTATAAAATGACATTCTTACATTATTTTAAACAGATAAAAGACCACATTTCCACAAGCATTTTTGCTTTCTGGCACTGTCAAAAATACGTTTTCCACTGTGTGCTAGCACTGTTAGCATGTCTCCGCTCGTTGCTCGTCTTTAAGTCACCATACTCGTCTCTGTGTTTTCTCGTTGCATGAAAGTCAAGATTTGTTGTACTACCAGTGTACTTCAGAGCTGCTCGGCACAACTTGCAAATAGCATGGCTTTTATCGAGTTGTCCATCTTTCTTGAAAAATCCAAACACGCTCCAAACTTTTGACTTTTGTTTTCCTGGTGCGTTGAAAATCTGTCGCTGTGAATCACCACTTCCACCGGTCAAGCTGGACCTGTCGCTGGCGTCGGTGCTCATGCTGTTGACAATATTTACATCCATTATGTTTTTGCATGTTCTTTCGTCGACTTTAGTACTTTTAGCTTTGGGTTGCGAAGATAATGTTACGGAGCATGCACCACAGTCGTTTTGTCAGCTCTCGCATTATTTTAGAGATGAAAACTGTAAAGCCTCAGGCAACTGACTCCTAGTCTCGCGATAGCCGATCCATAGCTCTACAATCGATTCATCTAAGGATTTGTGGCTGATTACTATCGATTGGGGAGTCTGCTACCGACACAGCCGTATCTCTCGCCTGTAAAACCGGATATCCGGTCATATCGGTTTATCGTTCCCAAGCCTAATTTCTACCAGCTGCTTCTACACAAAACTAACTGAACCTCACTTTTTCCTCCATGGTTGAGGTCCCTCTCCCTGTTTCATCTCGTTGCATCTTTTACATTGTTTTCCATATTGCGTCATTTTCATAGCTTTTTGTCTTATGTCTTTTTTTTTAATCTTGTTGCGTCACCTTTTGCCTCATCACGTCACTTTTCATATTCTTAGGTCTTTTTCATCTTGTTTCGTCACCGTATGTCTTGTTATGTCTCTTTCATCTTGTTACCTTATTTTTGTCTTCTTACGTATTTTCTGTAACTTTTTCGTCTTCTTTGAGTTATTTTTAATTTTGTTAAATCTTTTTCATCTTGTTACATCTTTTTGCTTATGTTACATCATTTTTCGTCTCGTTACGTCTTTTTTGTCTTGTTAAATATTTCTTCACCCTGTTACCTCGCTTTCGGCTTCTTTTGTCTGTTTGTGTGATGTGCACTGGTGATACATCCAGGAATCGTCTTTCCTATGTGTTATTGTCCGTTCATTTAGGTGAAGGTCAGTCTTAATGTTGAGAAGACTGCGCAATGATGCAAAATAAAAATAATCAATAATTTCCCTCAAATGCATGAAAACTGAAGCAACAAGCCTGTTTTGAAAATGCAAGGAATAGAAAGTACAGATATTTATGTTAAAATGTAGGGAGCAAAAGTAAAAAATCAGACAAATAAATCCTCAAGTAAGGTACAGATACCTGAAGTACAGTAATGAAGTATTTGTACTTAGTTACTTCTCTCCTCTGGTGTTCAGTTCATGAAAAATATAAAATTGTGCAAGTGCCACATGAAGGCCAAGAGAGGCATGACTGTCAGTGAGTTACAGGTTTAACAACACGTGACTATAAAACACAGATCTCAGCATTAATGTGAATAAATGATAGTAAATAAATTATGAAACATGTATGCTCCTAACACACAGAAGGTTTAAATTCTCTCAGAAAGACTGCTGTTTGTAATTTGAAGTCTTTCTGCAGAAGATCCCAAGTAGAGGAAGCACCATGAAACACCCTGCTGGACTGTTAAACAGGAATGTGTCCTTGTCCCAGAACTCCAGTGTACTATGAGTGAGCTGTTTTTGGTCATTTTATAATAACATACCACAACACAATATCAACTGAGATGATTCAGGCAAAGTGAGTCATGATGTCTTAGAGTGGTGAAAATAAGTATCCAGGCCCTTTACGTACATAAAACTGACACGGCCACAATGAAAATGTATTCCATTAGGCTACAAATAAAAGCCCTGAATACATTTTACTCAAGTAATGGACTTAAAGTAGGCCTTTGTGGCTGTTATATCATTGTACTTTATATAACTGCATAACCATTAATTCTTTCATGTCTAAGTAGCATTTTACTGTTGGCTGATGGGGTGTTAATTTTAACTACTTTTCCAAAGATGATTGCACATTCTTAAATGTAAATTTGTGGTTTTGTAGTTGAATGTGTTTATATATTACTACTCAACAAACAGTGCAACAGAAACAGGATATAAGCTTAAACCCATTGACATTATTTACATCTCAAACATGTTATTTAATCCAAAGGAGCATTAATCCATAATAGAAGGAATCATTAGTTGCAGTCTGATACAAAATAAATCAAAATTAGTTTCACCTCAACCGACTACCACATCGAAATTCTGATTTTCCATTAATGTATGGGTAATAATAAACTGTTGATTTAATATATAATGGTATAATTAAAATGAAGCCTTGGGTGCCATTTATCTGCATAAAGTAGTTTTATTAGTCCATTTCCTGATTATCAATGCAGGACTTTTACTGTATGATATTAGCAGAGGTGGAAAAGGAACTCAGATCTTGTATTTTTGTGCTTTTTTTGTCTTTACTGTCAGTGACAGCTGAAGATTTGACAGGAAAGTGGGTAGAGAGAGGGGATGAAAAGCAGCAAAGGGCTGCAGGCAGGAGTCAAACCAGCAGCCGCTGCAGGGGACTGACAGCCTCAGTACATGGGGCACATACTCTACCAACTGAGCTATAGGGGCACCCCTCAGGTTTTGTACTTAAGTACAAAACAGAGAGTGTGGACAGTCTTCCATAGAGGCTGCCATGTTGAACTGCTATGTTTCAGTAGCTCAGAATGGACAAACCAATCACTAACTCTAGAGAGGGCCTTTCGCTTTTTTTTTTTTTTTTTTTGTAGCCACCATAGGTTCTCCTTCACGCTTGGAAGGGGAGGGTGAGATGAGCAGTATTCAGTTGGTTGCAATCTACAACCTCACCACCAGATGCCACTAAATCCTACACATAGGTCCTTTTAGAGTTAAAAGACTGAGAAATGTACTTTAATTTATGTACTGGATTCTAATTATTAATGCATTAACCTACCCAACAGTAGCTCAACCTTAAAACATCTACACCAGTAAACATCATAAATATCATATTGGATGTAAGAGTACACACTGACAGGGACCATTTCACTCCATAATGAGTACTTTTACTTTTGATATGTCTCTTTTGATGTAAAAGGTTGCTGACAGTTGCTGCTTAAAATATAGAGTATAAAATTAATTCATAGTGATTTTGATATAAAGTTGTATCTCATTACATAATATATTGGAATGAAACAGTGAGTATTTGTTTTTAGCTTTTTTTTTTTTTTTTTTATGTCAGGATGCTATGCTATGCTCTTCCAGCAGAGCACAAAACTGGTTGGGTGTCTGTGTGCTCCTTGAAAAGATACCAAAACAAAGTTAACTGTTCCAATCTGCCAGGTGTCCTCATTTACCAGTACTCACCCTGGTGGACTTAAGTAACAGAAAATGTTTATCCTCTAGTACAACTTGGCTGCCTCAAAATTGCACTCTGTACAGTAGACTACTTCAGTGAATGTGCTTGTTTCCACCCCTGGGTATGAGTACTTTTACTTAAGTAAAGTATCTGAATACTTACTCCACTAAACCCTCTGGTCTGTAATGATTTACAGTCCCTCAGAGTCTCCAGGTCAGTCTTTCCGTCTCCAGCCCATGGAGCCATGACGGACGGCGCAGCGACCCCAGTCTCTATGGTAACGCTGTTGCCGTGGAGACAAAGACAAAAACGAGGCATATCAGCACGTGGCATGTCGTTAAATATTTCCTCTAAAGTAGAGATTACCACACAATTAAAAACAGTAGGAGACTGAGATCAGCGGGGAAAAACAATATCCGTCCTAAGCTTTTTAATGATATATCCAGACGTGTGATAGTGACTGAAGGATAATGTTAAATATCTGTCAACAGTCGTTTAGTAGTAAGTTTGAGCTCCAACGCTGGATCACATGATTAGAGGCCACAGGGGCAGTATTTCCCCCTTTCCTTTTTGATTGATTCTCCCAGAATCTCAAAGTCCACCTGTTGCATCAACTGTTGATTTGTGTTTTATTTCAGTTTATCCACTGTAGGCCCCATGTGACCGTGAGTTCAATTAATATACAGGCAGAAATGGCTTCTAAACACCCCTGTGTCTGTGTATAACATGCATTAATATAAAAGCATGATTTTATTATTGGTAGTTGATTGAGATGGTTTTACATTTCGTATTGGACCGAAACTCATGATTACTTTCATTAAGGATCAGCCTAATCTCCTGACTGTTTTCTCAATTGAAAATACAGAGTAATGCCAGCACAAGCTCTCACAGCCTAAAGCAACACTTTCACAATAATTGTTTTGTACAGCCAGCAGTGCAAAATTAAAAATAACTGAAAATGAATCAAAATTATTTAACTAATTAAAATGAAAAGAAGTAAATATGGTCACATGTGAAGCTGGAATCATCACTGTTTTTTTTTTCCATTAAAATAACTGAACAGTTATCAAAATAGTTAATTGCCACATTTGCCAAATAATTTTCTGTCACTCTTCTTATCAGTAAATAGACTTAGTGGAAGGACACAAAGCATAAAACAACAATTTGCAGTCTGGGTTTCTCATGGTGGTCTAGACATGTCCAGTAGCTGAATATGTTTCGCTAACATTGCAATTTAACATTTATACTTAAACTTTGTTTCTTTGTTAAACTGAAAAAATCAATATAACACAGTCATTCTAAACTCTGGTTTGTTAGGATTTGATTTGCTTGGCTCTCTGTCAAGTGTTTTGACATGTGCTTGAGACGATAAGGCCATAATAAATAAGCTAAATTAAACTTAGGTATTTTCATTAATATCTGTCGCATTTCATTAATATCGCATATCTTATATTTATATTTATATTTATATTGTGCAAATTGTTTTTACTTTTTTACTTGTGATATCCTGTGTGCTTTTTACCCTGTGTGCTACTATCTAATGCTGCTGGAATCTTAATTTCCCTGAGGGAGTCTTCCCAAGGGATTAATAAAGTTCTATCTAATCTAATCTAATCTATTTTAATATGAATATTCTGTTAAGTCTTAAATTGTCTTTGGTATAAATATTTGAACAATTTCCAAAGAGCATCTTACATCAGTGCATGAAGTAGCTATGTACTACTGTACCTCAAGCATGAAGTAGTGGACATATGCTGTATATTATCACGTGTAATATCAGATTCTATTTTTCTATTCTGTATTGTTCTATATATATGTAAAATAAAATGAAGATTAGTTTCCAGGACCGATCACAGAACATATTGTGTCTTAAGAATTGCACGTGTGTCCTGTCCATGTGTCTTTGAGCAAATCATGTTGGCCTAAGTCAACATAATTGTTTTGTAAATAGATGTATATACTGTACAGTCAACAGGATCAGAATCAGGATAAACTTTATTGTCCCTTGCGGGAAATTTGTTTTAGACAATAGTGCTACATGAGCTGCCATAACATATATACATGTATAACAATTTAAACAAACTAGAGATTAAGCATACACAATAATAGCAAAGAAGAAGGTCAAACGGTCACAGTCACAGTGATGCACAATATTGCACATTTCCCAGGGAGTTGCACCATTTTATGGTGCAGCACATTCAGGATCATAGCACCACATTAAAGTGCGAAAGTGCTAAAGTGCCAACAAACAACGATCCCAACAGCAATAGTCAAATAAAACAGGTTTACAGTAAGATAAAATAAACGAATAAATGAAAAGCAACAGCAAGATAAAAGGACTGAATAAAATCAGGTAGAAATTTTGATACTAACCAGATAAACCAGATAAAACTAATATCCAAGTAAAGGCTCAGTCCCCTATAAGACCAAATAAAAGTTTAAGCGACTGTTTTATTGAGAAGAGTGATGGACGTAGGGAGGAAAGAGAGTTTGTAACAATTAGTTTTATGTTTACATGCTCTAAAACGTCTCCCAGAAGGTAACAGCTCATATTCAGAGTGTAGAATGTGAGAGGGGTCATTAAGAATTTTGTGTGCCTGATTTACAGTGACCTTCTCAAAAACAGACTGAAGGGATGAGTAGTTTTTTTGTCCAATCACCTTCATAGCAGATTTGATCAGCTTCTCAATCATCATTTTGTTCTGGATGGAGAGGGTACCGAACCAAGCAACAAGACCGTATCTGATCAAGCTATCGAAGACAGCGTTATAAAAAGTCAACATAATTTTTGGGCTGACTCCGAACAGTCTGAGCCTGCGGAGAAAGTGCAGTCTTTGAGAAAGTTTACAGCATAAAGACTCAACATGCACACTCCATTTAAGAGAACTGTCGATATTAACACCCAGATATTTGTATGATTCCACCTGCTCAATAGTACAGTCACCAATTACAACACAGCTGTGACTTTCAGACGCCCTGGGGTCAAAGATCATTTCTTTAGTTTTATTCGTGTTTAAGATGAGATGGTGTCTCTCACACCAGTCCTTAAAGGAAACAATCTCATTAAAATAACCAGAGGGACAGTCACCGGCACACAGAAGACTTAAAATGATAGTATCATCTGAAAATTTGATGATAAAGTTATTGGGCTGGCTGCTTCGGCATTCATTCGTGTACAGGGTAAATAGAAGAGGAGAGCTCACTGCTCCTTGAGGGATCCCTGTACTACAGCTTTTAGCCTCAGAGAGTGTACCATTGACATTAACCTGTTGTGATCTGTTGATTAAAAGAGAATAAAACCATTTGACAATCCAGGGATTAACTTGCAGGTTGATCAGTTTCTGGATAAGCAGTTGAGGACAAACAGTGTCAAAAGCAGAACTAAAATCAGCAAATAAAATACGGGCGTAAGCCTTGGGTTTTTCAAGGTGCTTACTGACGAGATGGGACACACTAATAATAGCATCCTCAGTACTTCGCCCCTGTCGATAAGCATACTGGAGAGGATCAAGAAAAGGAGATAGCCCAGGTTTGATCAAATTCACAATGACTTTTTCAAAACATTTCATAACTCCACATGTTAGAGTTATTGGGCAATAGTCCTTGTTTTCTGAGGGACAAGATATTTTAGGCACAGGGATGACTGTGGACTTTTTCCAAAGGGAGGGAACCGTGTGACTATTTACAGACAACTGAAAAATGGGGCACCAGGCCTCAGTTAGTTCCAATGCACAGTGTTTAAACAATAGGGCGGGCAGGCCGTCAGGACCCGCTGATTTCTTGTTGCGCACTTTCCTAAAAATAGAGCGAACCTCTGAGGGGTCTATTATCACACAGTTAGAAGTGGAGCAAAGATTATCTAGTGTTTCATACAATTCAGGTGGAGAAGAGGACTGAGAATCAAATCTTAAAAAGAAATCATTCAGAGCATTGGCTTTGTCGACTTCAAACAGCACAGTTATAGTCTCACTATTTCTAATCTACACTTCAAGTTATTTCCTCACAGCTGAATATGTTTCATCTAATATGTATACTGAAGATAATAAATAGATGTTTGGTCTAGGAAGTAGATAAGTGTAAGATATTTTACATGTTTATTTATGGTGGCAAATGTAGATAAATCAGACATTATTTCCAAGTAAGGAATGGCTTGTTATACTGTTTGTATAGCTAAGTAAATAGGTTTAATCACTGGTGTTTATAAAGTTAGATGTGAATAGATATTACTGTTTATACTGGGTTTTAAATGCAGATAGGAAGGACAGTTAATATATTTTTGGGGTTTACTTGAGGTCGGAGACAGATTCCATTCTACTCGTCTTATTCCAAATATGTTGAATAAATAATTCAGCTGCTTCACTGAGCTAAAAGCAGCAATAACTCTGTAAAAACACATCACCAAATGTCCTGAATTTAACACTGACAGTTAAAGTACAAGTATAGAAATATTAAAGTAAGTTGTCCCTTATCAAATTGGTAAATATTTACATACCAAATTATGCTGTATATCATGACAGTTAAAATCCCCCTCCAATCACTTATGTGTGTCTTCTTGTTCCCACAGTTGAATGTTTGAGTTTCCCTGTACAGAATAATGTGTGTGCAGAGGTCGACACCAGAAGAATGTTTTCACACGTTTAGATACTTATTGTCCAGCACTTCGGCTTATATTTACAGATTCTGGATTATTAAAGGGGATGGAGTAGAAGCCATTTATAAGATGACTGAACTTTTGTTATACATGTTAAAACATATCTGAAAGGGATCTTTAATTTTCATTTTGGTTCAATAGTACTGCCATATAGACCAATATGGGTATTTCGCCTTTATCTTTGAGGAGCTGACTCTTACAGAAAGTTTCAATGTTTTCAGCAATTTGGCAGATAAAGCACTGATATCAGTACTGAACAAAATGAAAGTAACTGATAAGTGATTATAGTGTACACAGACAGACGTGTCTTGTGAGTACTGCTTCAGATTAGTCTTGTATTTGGAGGTTCTCTGAACATTGCGATAAGGAGACCTCAGAATTTCTAAAATCCATCAAAATACAGTCTGAGTAAAATGTCTGATGACTTCTCCTGATTTGGAGATGATCTGTTCGCGCTGAATATTTTTAGACTACGGTATTTCTGTTTTTACTTGAGTAAAGGATTTGAGTAAATCTACAATGACTGGTGGTCAAAGTGGTGCTTGGTAAAACTAGTTTATATTATCTTGGCCAATTTGCACTAAATCAGATCATGTGTTATGAATTTATACATTTTCTGTCTATAGTAACCACAGTGGTGGGGTATTATGTAGGAATGTTTCCTCCTTAAATGTGGACTAGACCAGTGCTAGAAAGTAAGTATGTACTTTTACTCAGGTATTGTACTCAAGTAATTTGGACTGACATACATAAATATTTACCCTTTATGCTACTTTATACTTCAACTCCACAACATTTCAGAGGTAAATTTTGAACTTACAAGTTACATTTTACATAAAAACATATTACATGCTTATGTGATCCAGTACTATATCACTAATCTACTCAGTACAAATCATCTAAAATCAGGGGTCCACACTGATAAACTTCTAAGAAAACAGAATTATATCTATAATAATATAACATTGTGAAAGGAGCCATTCTGCATGAGTACTTTTACTTTTGCTGCTTAAATTTAGTTGATAATACTTCTGATAATGCTTAAGTAACATTTTGAATTCAAGACTTTTACTTGTAATGGAATATTTTTAGACAATGGTGTTTCTACTTTTACTTGAGTAAAAGATTTGAGTAACTCTACCACCACTGGTGGTCAAAGTAGTGCTAGGTCCAGCTACTTTATATTGTCTAGGCCAGTTTACGCAAAGATTATAGTTAATTAAAATGAAATTAAAAACTAAAACTAGGTGTGAAAAGAAACAGAAATAAAAATATAAACTAGACTTTAGAAAAGGAATCTGAAATGATAACTAAAACAAAATAAAAAATACAGGAAATGTTTTTGGTTTTAGTTTTTATCAACTTGGTCAAGTTTGTCAACACAACAAACAATAAGAGGCATTGGTGCACATGTTTATTGAGACTGGGATGTCTGCATGATTGTGGGTCAGTTGCCATCACAAAGTGTTGTGATTGTATTGTCATATGTATCCTGAACTTCCTAAATCTTGACCCTGCCAAAACCCCCATATTATAATTTAAAAAAAAACTAAATAATGAAAGTAATAAAAACCAAACTACACAGTAACATTTTTAAACAATAAGAACTAAACTGAAATATGCAAACCCACTCTAGAGTCTGAAACTAAAGTGAATTGAAAATAAAAATTAAAAAGTAAAATGATTCATTGTCTGTAAAGCAGGCTTACTATCAGACAGACCTCAGTGTTAGGGTGAAATGAAGGAATATTTCCTGCAAGACTAAATGTTATTTAGTGTCAGGTTCATAGCTACCACAGTACAGTAATCTAGGTGTTCCATGACACAGTAACAGACAGGTAACTAGGTAACAGTTTGGATAGTTATTAAGATACAGTTATAGGCATAAACAGTTTTTATTTGCTGTAAATAACAGTTTTTATACCTTGTTGTTCATAGATTAATTGGCACTTCTTCCAGGTGGTTCAGTCTTCAGGTAAGTCTGACGTCACGCCAGGTTTTTCCTCCTCGTCCCAGGATGTCTCCAACTTCTCCCGACGACGCTTCACAAGGAAGTCCCGCTCACCGACGTTGCTGATTGGTTCAAAAGTAAACCGACCGCGCGTGCTTCATTTTGATTGGCCGAACTGGCTGTCAATCAAAGCGCGAGCACAGTGTGCGGTTAGGCGTCAGGTGAAACTCGTTCTGTGAGGAAAAAGGGGGACAGATTAAAAAACTTACTTCGTGCGAACTTTCTGTGAAAGTTTTTGAACTATTTAATGATTTTATCCGGCGCAGGAGACTTTTAGCCCGAGGAACCAGCGCGTTACAAGATGAAGAGCCTGAAGTATCGATTGAAAAAGCACGAAGTTACCATCACAGTAAGTTCAATGCTGTTGTTTTTTGTCCTGAGTTTTGCTCATTTTCCCGTTGGATCAGCTGTGCGTCGATCAGCTGTTGCGTTGTGTCTGAACACTGGGGTGGTTATTGTTAGTAAACTCGACCTCATGTCCTCAAAAACCACGTTAACCTCCGTCATGTTCCCACGGTGGTGGTGTGGTGGTGGTGGTGGTGTGGTTGGAAAATTCACCGCCAGCAAGTTTAAGCACCTGCAGCTTCTGGGAGAGAGGTGGATGCAGCTCCAGCCTGACGTAGTTTTATTACCCTGGTGCATTCACATTCACTTTTTTTTTTTAGGACTTTTCTAAATCTATTACAGCTGACTGTGTTGTTGTTATTCACAAAGCGCGGTCAGGAAGAAAGCTCCGCAAATCCGTGCACCAGCTTCACGGTGCCTTGTCCTCCTGGTTGTTATCTCCGGGGATAACCAAGGTCTCTAAAGTGCTTTTTTTTTACCAAAGTTTCTTTTGTGACTGGGAATAACCTCACGACCTTCAGAAGCTTAAGTTTCACATTTGTCCTTTTCTTGAATGCAGCAGCTTTACTAACAGATGTGAGATGTGAAGCCTCATGTGGAGTGAAGGCTCAGTCCAAATACCACTTTATTATGTACACCTAGTTAAAACTAATGTAGTCCAATACCACAGTAAATTAAATAAAGTTTTTATGATTCATTTATGTTGAAAGAACTTAAGGATCATTAATTTTAAGGCTTTAGTATCTAGAGCGATATGCCAGTCAGCCTTTATTGGCAAATCACAGCTGTGTCAGTATGTATCGGTATTGGTGTATATGTTGGTTGATATGCGCTGATATGTTTTTATTTTTATTTTTATAGGCAGCATTTTTGTATATTTGACACTTGTTCTTAATTCATATGTGTACGTATAACTCTACCCAGGCCTGCAACTAACAATTATATTTTTTTTATTTTATCGATTATTTTCTCAATTACTCGATCAATAGTTGTTTGTCTATAAAATATCAGAAAATGGTGAAAAATGTTGATCAGTGTGTTCATAAGACTAAGATGATGTCCTCAAATGTCTTGTTTTACACACAAGATAGAAAAGATATTCAGTTTACAGTCACAGAGGAGTAAAGAAGAAATTTTGACTTTTTCTCTAAAAAATTACACCAATTGCTTGATCGATTATCAAAGTATTTGGCCATTCATTTAATTATCAATTAATAATCTTTAATCAATCACTTGTTGCAGCTCTAGCTCTGAGTTTTTTTGTTCATAGTTACTTCTAATTATTAAAAATAGCTGTGAAACTTAACTGTTTCAGTACCCTTGGTAATATATAGAACATTAGCTAATATATCTATCTTTTTTTTTCTTTTTAAAATCCTAATATCAGTGTCAGCATCAGTCCGACAAATTCAGTATTGCCAGGCTCTAGTAGTTTGTAGTGCTGTTGAACTGTATTAGGTGTATCAATAAGGGAAGATTAAATGTAGGAACATTTCATAACATTTCTCATTGTAACACAACTCCACCAGAAACAAGGGTTGTGGTTAATAATTATTTTCATTGCTGAGTAGTAATCTGCCCAATTTATTCTCGATTATTAATTTTGAACATAAAATGCAACAATAGTAAAATAAAGTTATAATTTCCCGGGTTTCTTTGTATCCCATTTTTTAAATCAATCTGAAACCCAGAGTTATAGAGCTGCAGCAATTAGTCGATTGAAAGAAAAGTTACCACAAACTATCCTGATAATGGATTATTCGCTTTTGTTTTTTTCATTAAGCAAAAGTGTCAAACATTAGGTTCCAGCTAATGTTTGTTTGGATTTGTTGCTCGTCTTTGTTATTTATGATAGTAAATGAGGAGTTTTGGTGTTTTAGACTATTGGTTGGACAAAAGAAGCATTATTGTGATAAGTGTTTTTCATATTTTACAGACTAAACCATTATTGAATTACTTCGAAAATAACCAGCAGATTAATCAATAAGTCTGTCCCAGTGCTCAGGGTGATTTCTTCATATCCCTTTTCAATAACAGTCTCAAATCCAAAGTTATTCAGCTTACTATCATCTGTGACAAAGAAAAGTAGCAAGCCCTAACATGTGAGAAGCAGAAACCTAACAATGTAAGGCAACTGTGCTTGAAAAATGACTAAAATAATATATCAGTTATCAAAAGACTACTTGATAGATTTTCTGCCTCCTGACTAATCATTAGCTAATCTTTTCAGCTCTACTGAGAACTGCAGCCTTAAAAATGACCACAATGTTGAATCAATACTTCTCTTTCAACAAAAACTGAACATTATAACCTTCATTATGGTCAGATTTATTGCAGGGCTGTTTCACCATTCTGGTGAACCTTAACTGGCACCTGAATGTATATACTTACCTAAAAGAAATGCAGCGATCTTGGAACAACAGAGAGAAAGCTTGTATAAAAATATTACATCAAAACCTCACATTTCTATAGAATTTGTTGCAATTAGGGCTTGAGGCTTCAAAGCACCGTGGAGACACCATAAGTCCTCCCAGGAATGTTACAGTGATTTTGCTCTCGGGTCTGCATGTGTTACAGCCAAGAGTACTGAATGAATAATAGCAAAGTATAGAATATCCATCAGGCTTTTCAACGATGGTGAGTAATCCCCATCATAGGCCCTAATGTTGAATTAAATCCACACAATCTCAGCTATAGCCTCTGAACTTCACTTAATAGAGAGTCATTACAATTCTGCACAGTTCAACATGCAGTGGGTGTTTGGCAGTGCACTCTGTTTTCAGCTCCCAGCAATTACCATGAGAAAGGCACAAAGCCAGAAGAGCTGTGTGTGGTAAACTATCTGGGCCTTTTAAAGGGAGAAAAAAAGCCTTTCAGGAATGAAATGGTATTGTATCTCCATTGATAGTTGTCACCCCTTCAGTCAGAAGCAGAGACAATCATTTAAAATTCAAGCTTGTTTTTTTTTTTTGTTTTTTTTTTTGCCCTGCAGCATTTTTTTGCACCATTTCTTCCTCAGGAAATGCTCAAGGTAGGGTATGTTGAGGAAACAGACGTGACATTTACACAGGTCTGAGGTCTGATTTCCTAACATTCCTATTGCATTCCTCTGTGCAGGCAGATATCAAAAGAAAAACAGACAGATGGCATTACCTTTGCAAATATCACTTCTAGGTCATTTAAATATCTCCTGTTCAATGTTTTGAGGACAACCTCAGTTCTAGTTTTTGTGTGTTGCCAAAATTAAGGGCATACTTATCATTCTTTGAATATCGATCATCACCACCTGTTTCAGTTCCATCCTGAAACCTTTGATGTTCATAAAACAGCATAAGTCATGTCAGTCAACGCAACATTAGATTGACAGCATCGAGTCTCATTGCACATGTTTTAGATATATGCTTCCCTCTTTGGTGCACAATGCCAAGGAGGTGAACTCACTCACTCTTTCCTGGTAGGGTGAGTTATAGTAAATAATTAAGAAAAATACATCTGCATTTTCTGAGTGGGAGAGGCAAGGGGGAATTTGAAGGAAACATGCTTTTTAATATGTGAAGAAACAGTAACTGCCCAGAGAAAACAAATCAGCAGAGGAAACTGTATCCTCTTTCACTCCTTGCACAGTCTGAATTTATTATCTTTATCTTATCTCCTCAAGTAGGAATTTATGGACTTGAAAACGCAGTCTGTGGCTTTTTTGTTGAAGACATTAAGACTCTACTAGACATTGTCTTCATGTAACACTTGATCTGTTTTATTGCAGTCTGTCATTATTCTCCAGCCAGATTTGCCTGTCAAGTATTGGCAAACACTGATTTTAGCAAAGCAGTGCTAACTGAGCTACTGAACCATTTAAGGTAGGTGGAAAACAAAGCTTAAATCTTGTTGACAAGGATGCAAAATGCCAAGGCATACCAGCTGTAGATTAAAGGCAGGATGAGGTCTGTAGTCTTAGATCATGTTTGTTCCAATTAGGGCTCCAGTTTCTGTTAATTTCCTGTGTAGAAAACATTTTTTCCGTTTCTCTGTTGCCATGTGTAATTGCCATACAGTTTCAAAGGAAAAAAACAAGGACTTTTGATATTTTTAAGTTGACAGAGAAGCATATATTGTATATAACTTGGGCTGCAGCTTGTTTTTTTTATGAGTTTCAGAGTTGAGGAGATATTGGCCACAGAGATTTCTGCCTTGCACTTCTCTATAGAAACTATTTTCTTTCTGTAGTAGAATCTACTAAAACTACTTTCTTTTCTACTAAAAAGAAAGAAGTTTTGAATTTTTCAAATGTTTATTTTTTTGGTCCTTTGAGCACCACAAGCCGAGTGCCATTTAGTCACATTATATTTGAGAGGAGATGGACATCTTTACTAGGGATGTGCACGATTAGTCGACTGTACGGTTAAACGTCCCCACCCTTGCTAGTCGGCACCAGAAATACCAGTCATTTAAACTATTTATCAACATTTCATTCATGCACGATGCCAGTTATCTGTTGCCTCTAAGATTTTATGCAGCCGCCTGCCACTAGTCGGTGCTGCAGCACTGTCAGACGGCAGCCCCTCTCGCCCAGCGTGTACGCCCCCATTGCCTAGGCAACCCCAGATGTTTATGTTAGCAAAGTTGGACAGATGACACCTCGTAAAAACAGCGCGGTTTGGCAGTGTTTTAATCTAGAAAATGGAAATAATGTTCAATGTAGACTGTGACAGAATAAGCTGATATACATATTCACTCGAACTGGAGAAACGTGCCCACATCAAGCACAGACACGGACATAAACCTGCAAGCGGATCAGCTGCTGCTGCTAGCACTGCTAGCACTGCTAACATTAGCCATACTGTGTGTCAGGCTAGCAGCTAACGTCAGCTCTGGGTCCTTTACCCGCAGACACTGTCATCCTCTTCGGTCTGAAAAGGTGAAGCATTTAGTGAGTTGTTGTCATATTTTGTACATTAATGTGTTGGGTCTGTATTGCACAGCGCAAAGAAGTGTGCATTTCAGCAGCATTTAAAGTATGATTTGGCGATTGTAGACTGTGTGTATCAAGAGTCATTTGAAGCCGTTAATCGCAGTATTTTTCTTCGGACAGTATTTAACATTATAAAATAATAAAGTCTGCTCATTTTTAACTGCTTTCTGAGTGTTTTCTTAGTGTTGGACTAGTCGACTAGTTTGATCGACAGGGAAATTAGTCACCAGGAACATCCCTAATCTTTACGGCCAATGTCTCCAAAACTCTGCAACTCACACTAAAAAAAACCTAGATGGATAAATAGCACTGCAGGTCAGAGGGAAAAGTATTTTTGATTTGGGGATGAACTGGTCCTTTTAAACAATAACATAAGAGGGTTTGATGATGATGTAGCATGGGATCATGGGAGCTGTTTTCTTCACTGTTAAACTGCTGCTATGAAAATATACCTGGAATGACTTAAGCAGAAATCTTGTTCACGGATGAGGTGATATTAAAGTTTTGTTCATGTTTAGTACACTTGCTGACTTCCTTCCCACTCTCAGACATATCTGGCATATCCTGTGCTTTCCTGGAAGTTACAGCAGCAAGCTAATAGCAGTACTAGGAAATGCATCATACATATATATTTATATATGTGTTTTGTGTGTGTGTGTGTGTGTGTGTGTGTGTGAATATAATATATACTGTATATATGTAAATATAAAATAAATTTTTCATGTACAAAATGTGAATAGCACGAAATCCTCATATCACATCCCCAGGGTCTCACATTGATAAATAGGTGATAGTTGATTCATTGTTTTCTTAATTGTATTCTGTAACAGTGCCTGAATGAATACTTTTTTTTAAAAGGAAGCACAAAATTACAGTCGATGACATGAAAGAGCAGCATTTTTCATTGCTAAGGCAAATTTGAATTTCAAATTGAACAATATATTAACTGTTAACAGTTTAAATAATACTTAGTTACTTATAAATACCAAATGGGTAACAAATTTACATAATAAAATATCATGATTAAATAAAACCTAATCTAACTACAAAAAATTAAGATGACATAACAGATACAGTACTAATAACAGCAAAAAAAACTATGAACTATGAACAAGGCTTTTAGGCCAATTACTTTTTCCTGGGTTTTGTAATCGATTTTGGTAATAATTCAAATAATATTATCCTTTTATTGTTTAAAATTAAGTTGGCTTGTGACAAGCAGATCCATATCAACATAAAAAGAGAAAAGAAAAGAAAGCAAAAGAAAATGATAACAGCCAAGAAAGATAAGATGAGAATGTCCTGAGCAAGATTAAGATCAAATGTTTGAATCTGGTTGGACTAACATTCTCCAAACACGGGTGCTGTCCACAAACCCAGTACCCAAGTATGTTGAAAACATTTTGATCTGCAGCAAAAGCTGGCAGCTATTCAGAATTGTATCTACAGGCGCGCTTCCGGAGTTAAATAAGACAAACTGGATCCCCTGGTTAGACTTGAGATCAGTCTGAGCTGTCACACACAGTCGCAGCTTGTTGTTTCAACAGACATCTGCTCTGCCAGTTGGGGTGCTCCACCATGTTTTGTGTGTAGGGTCAAAATACACTAAAACCACATTTTTGGCCTGAACACTGTTCAATACTGTCTTTGTGAAGATACTGTACCTGTCAATCATTTATTCTGCAGCATGAGGTCCTTCTGAGGCAGATTTATCCATGTCCTTGCCAGACCTCAATGAGAAGCAAACCTGTGGTCTGGCTTGTGTGTCATCTCAGAATATTTTTCCCAAGATCGAACTCTCGAGAGCTTTGGTTATATGCTACTCGCTGGAGCATGAATAGGCAGTTCTGTCATCAAATGTTCTGCATTGATTACCTGTGCAGTGATGGTTTACCATGTTTGTGTCTATTGAGTCTATTGGGAGTGTATTTTGAATGTCGAACACTGATTTACTCAAAGGTGGGCCTGGGGACAAGGAACAGGTTGGTGCACTGCTGGTGCAGCTTTGGATCCAGATGTGGATTCACAAGTTTTTGAAAGGATTCCTTAACATTGCAAGATAGGACTTGTGTTTCATAAGGCAGAAAATAGTTTATAAAGAGCCAGAATCTGAGACACTGCTGGAGTGTGTTGCAGATGTGTCTAGTGGATGTTAAGTACACCAGACTTTGAGCCACTGTCTTTTTAGCTGCGATGCTTTGCACTCTCGTATGGTAAACAACACAGTCTGCTCGAGAAACTACATTGAATATGAAAAATGTTTTAACAAGTAGGTTTTGTTTGTATTTTGCACTTGGACAAAGACACACATGCTCACATCTTGCCCCTTGGTTTTATGCTCTTCCACTGATCAACAATTGGCGCCAGTCACGTGCAAATATGTGTAGCAATTATGGTTGGGCGATATGTTACAATTTTCTCCCGTCAGCCCATTAACCAGTGATTAACACCCCCTCCCACCCTCTCCCATCCTCCTGAACCTTCACTGGGACATGTGCAAGCACCAGGTTCACTCTATTATGTACTCTATGTATGTTTGCTGCATCCAATTAACAGAACAATTTTCACTCTTTTAACAGACTTAGACAAACTTAATTGTCTTGTCAACAGTAATTTGTTTCACCATTCTGGCCCACAGTAGAAACATGGTGGTTCAACATAGCAGCCTCTGTTGAAGACTACCCACATCCTCTGTAGATATAAATTGCCCATTCTAAGTTAACAAAATTCACAACCAATTCTTATTTTCAGGTGATTATACACTAATGAAAACACACTTATGAATATTACATTCAACTCCTGCCATATTCTGCCAATAAATCCTTATGAATAATACCCACTGGACCTTTAAAAAGCCTGCAAGCCGACAGACATGGATATTTACAACACAAGATTTAACTATTTTAAAATTGTCCTTGCAAATGTTTTTTGTAATAGCAAATGCACTCAACATGTTTGTTAGGCCTCAAGGGCATATATAATGATTTGACAAAATGTCAATGATGACCTTTCAGTGAGTAACACTGAATTTCAATACTCCACATAAGAACACTTGTGAGTAATATGCGTCTGTGTGTGGTGGGGATTATAAGCGGTTGGAAATTAAATGAAAGTCTTTCAGTGTCACACCCCAAATGAACTGCTGCCATTCTGGTTAATCATCAAAGACATGCTGGAGTGTGTGCAGCACTCCTTGTGGTGCAAAAAACTCGTATTTGTGCCAGGTGATGATAAAGACCTCTGATCAAACATGATTCTGATTATGACCAACAGTCAGAGAAAGGCAATATTCTGAATAAGATTTGTGATTTCATGAGTTCATTAACGGCGACTCATCATTACATCAAAAATGCAGCTAATAGTCCACATATTTTACAGTGATTATGCTTTGGCACCAGGGGTGTAATGATTCACTTATGCGTCAGGCTTTAAGGTGTAAGATACGAATGCATCAGTTCAGACGGCCTATATTGGTAAAAAGCTGCACATGAATCAGAAAAAAATCGATGAAGCACTAGCATATCGACACATCTCATTAGGACGTGCATATGTTTCATTTTTGGCATCAATGAACTGCCACTGTAACTTAACATTTTCTCTCTCCTCCTACCTCTGGCTACACTGGGCGCCTGCTGCTTCACTCACACAAAACAAGCGCTCCCCCCTCCCTCTCCTGTGTCTCCTCTTCATTTCCCCAAAACAGACAAAGAACTGATGTCGCACCGCCTCGCGACACCAAAGTTTCATAATGTGCAAGTGGGGAATAAGTTTGGGTTTTATAAGAAAGATAAGAAACACTGCTGCAAATCATTTATGCCAAACATGTCGGACAGCAGAGCACAGAACCACGAGTCTGACCCACAGATACGTCATGTCACTGTGAGAGCAGGTAACATGGAGCATCACTGTTCCTCCACACTAATCAAAACCGGATGCACTCTTCATATGAAACACAGTAGAATATCATCTTACTGCAAAAAAGCATTTTAAAGTTTTAACGTTTGTTTACAGATTCTCATTTACGCTACAGTATCTCATTTACACGTGATTCCTAATAAGATGTTAACACCACTGTAATGTCCCCTTCTCTCTGTCTCTGCTGTTACTGGATTTAGTAACACTATCAGGATTTCTTTTTGCAACTAATAATACCCTACAAATATAGCAATAATGTAAAGATTCACACATTGCATTGTATGGTATTGCATCATATAGTATTGTATCGTGACAGGGCTGAATCGTATCTTACCAAATCGTTGGCTGTTTAAAAATGTCTAAGATGTAACGTAACGTTGAACATGTATCGACATGCATATTGAATAGCCTCAGTCGGTGAGATACACACCCCTATCTGGCACTCAGCATAATCACATAATAAAAAAAGGTGTTTCCATGGTTCCAGCGTACTCATATTTCTGCCTTACATTATGATTGTATTATTAGAGTGCATGAAATATAGCTGTTGTGGGAAAATAATCAGGAATACTCCATTTCTGTAACCTGAGTTTTTATTGTTCCATTTCTTTTGATACAAAGCTCCATAAGGTTCAAAGTAAAGCATTAGCATTATTGGAGAACAGCACCGCTGACCATTATAAACACTACATCTGAAGGAAATGGGGATCTAATTTCTTGCTTGGAGGCACCTGGATCATGCAGATGACAGACAGATAGTTTGGTGTTAAGATGAGTTGAAGGGTGAAGTAAATTGCCTTCCCTTCTGCATTGCCTTCACACATTGCCTGTGTATTGTAACATACTGCTTTCATCTCATAAAATCAGTCAAGTCATAAAGTTTCATACATATATTTGGTAATATTATGTCAGCAGTCTTCTGTAACTGCTCAGTATATTATAACATAATTGTCCACTTGAATTGTAACTTCATTGTAGTTGTTGTTGTGTCACATTGACATATCATCACCTTTTAAGTCGATCTGGTCAACTATTTGCGTATTTACACATCTAGTAGCTACTGAGCAACATTATCATTCATTTGGAGCTGTGATTGGGGCCATCTGGCAAATGGAAGTCCAGTATTCATTCTGTTTGAGTGGTTTTGGTCCTTAACTGCTAAATTCTCCGCTATGTTCAACAGATAGTTTCCAACTGTGACTGTCAGCTGTTTGGTGCTGAGCTGGCAGTGTGCAGTGAAGTGCTTTTTCAGTGAAAAGAGCCGCCTGCTGCAGCCAAAAACAAGCCGTGAGAGTGAACTGTAAACAGTAAAGTTACCAACCAGACAGCTAAATGATAAGTGGAAACTCGTTATAAAGCTCTGTAAAGCTGAGATGAGCTGCAGAGTGATAATGATCTGTAGGCTCATCACTATCACATTGTCGCGTTGTTTTCACATTGTTATTTGATACATTTCTACCTTAAAATATTGTTAAAGCTGCTTTAAGTCACGGTCAAAAACAGACAGTCTAGCTTGCCAGATTCTTTGATCTAGAAAAATTCCAGCCATTTCAGGTTCTAGCTTCTCATTCTTGAGAATTTGTTTCTCTTTATGAAAAGTTTTCATGTTATTTGTTGGTCACGCAAAACATCAAATATTTATTATTATTATGTGTGACTATTCTATAGACTTAAAGATGGTTTCAGACATGTTTAATACCTTGGAAATGGTCTGGTATCTTTTTGCATACTATTTTTGCATTTAGCCACCAAGGAGGTTAAATTTTAAAAGTATTATCGCTATGTCCATGGTCTATAATTGAGGCTCATTGTTTCAATTATTGCTGACAACAAGGAGTTGGAGGTAAGTGTGTTTTGCAAGTAGATACTGTTTGTTCCTTGGGTTAACTTCTCCTCCCTGTAACAGTTAAGCATCCACGCTACCTTTGGCAAATTAGTAGTGAGGTTGGCAGATGTAATTCTTCTGTAATTCTGTTAACTGCTACTGTGTGTTTTTGTTTTGTTTGTTCTGACATCTTCTAATTTTGAACCATTGTGCTGACAGTTCACACAGTATTTTCAGATGTATTTGGGGAGACGAGAGAGCGATGCTGAGGCTTGTCCGTATTCTTATGCAGAACCCCTGTTATCGAGTTTGAACATAATTTCAACAGCGCACCCAGGCTAGTCATTTGGTTGGAAAGCCTCATCAGTGATGGGCTGAACTCTCAAACTAATGAGAGCCTTCCTCCAGACAAAGACTCAGCACAGTGTAATAAAAGGGGTGAATCAAGGATAAAGCTTTCATATTTTATTTTTCTGCCTCTCCTATACATTCCTGGCCTCTATAGCAACCTTGTGCTTGAATGTTGATTATATTACAACTTCAGCCTGAGTGATTCACAGCCTTAATGGCAGCTGAGCTATTTATTAAATCCTGCTACTTAGCAGACATCAGGCCTCACATCAGCCTCATATCACATCTATTTATCTCCTGAGGCTGTTTATCATTCACTTACATTAGTGTCAGGATGCATGCTTTTGGATGTAGAACTCTCATTTGTAAGAGAAGTTTCTGTTTGCTGTATGCCTGCATATTCCCTGTCTTTGTGCTCCTGATCACACCTTGTCTGTCTTCCGTCTTCTCCCTGAGCACGCCTGTGCTTTAGGATGAAACACGAGACCTGCCCTCGCCTTGAAGTGGTGTTATTTTACAAAATAGAGAGCAGGGCTGGGATGATGATGATGGCATGGTAAAATAGGGGAGGCAGATGGAGTTGGACTGTATTGTTGGGAAATCGAAACAACTCTGATTTCAGGGTTGTTTTTAACAAAAGGAGGGTGGAGATGGGGCTGAGAGAAAGGAGGGAGGGTGATGTCTCCAAGCCTCTGGCAGTGAATACTATCTGTTGTTTGAGTTTTGTCTTTGTGTTGACCGATAAGATTATGAAATTGCTGAAATAGTCCTCAGGTGAGTTGAACTCAAATATGCTCTTACAATCTCTCAAAATAATGACAATGATGTACAATAGTAGGGAGAGTAATTGGTGTTTTCTGGAGATGACTTACCAAACCAAAGGACTGTATATCAGATTTAGAAAAACTGAGAACTGATTAGGAAACGTTAAAAAAAGGCTTTCCAGCTCCTTGAGAAGTGAAGTTTAGACTTAGTGTGCTTCTGTGTACAACGCTCAGTTCTACGTGATTTTACGATTCTGTAAACTAGTTAAAAAATCCCAAAAGTGTCACAGTTTTGTTAAATGGCATAATCAGACCTTGGCAAGAACTTTACTTGATCAACACGTTTGTTTTATTTAAAGAGTGAAGAAAATAAGTGTTTTCCACTGCAGTTTCTTTTTGTTTATCTGAACCTGGTTATTATGCAGTTGCTTTTTGAAGAGACAGCACATAAACTATAAGCCTTTTGAGCTTTTGTCAGTATTTTGCCAATAATAATAATCATTTTTGCCTTCACATCACTACCACCACTATATGTGTAGTGCTCTCATCTAATCAACCATAACAGCCACAGACCTTGAGTCAACACCATCAGTAACATAAATATGGGTGTAAAAACACAAGTTGGAAATTAAGTTCTTTGTAGTTACATTTGTAGCATTGTTTATACAGTGGATTTAAAGTGATAGTTCACCCAAAAATGAAAAATTTATCATTATCTACTTACCATCATGCTGATTGCCGAATGTTGGTTTAGTTTTTTAGTCTGCAAAACACTGCTGGAGCATCACAGGAAAACAGCATTGCAGAATCTCCCAAACAATTACAATTACAATATTTATATTTCCAACACTAAGCTTTACAGAATTGAGCATCTTTCACATGTCCAAACCATTTATGATCACTTGAGTATTGATAAAAATTGTCGTAAATTCCTCCACAGTTCCACATTAAGACACCAAGACCTTGACAAACATCATAGAAAAATCCATGCTGTGTTTTAATATAAAAAACTCTTGACATATGGAGATTTGTGCTAGAAGTGCATTTTTTGGCGATCGAATGGTAAGCGCTTCTGTTCTGGGAATTGCTCAGAGACCCCCTTATTGTCAGTATACCTAGCAAAGCCATATATCCTCTTAATGCCACAGGATTCTAGTTTATGGTTGTGGACATTTATACTGCATGCAAAAAACTGCATGGTTTTTGCCCAAAACTGCATGGGCGTGTCTGTAAATGAGAGATTCTTAGGTTCCCATAGAAGCCATTTTTATTCAGATTCCTTGAGGTGTGAGGTCAAGCATCCCTTTTGAGAGTGGTTATGCTAGTTTTTCCCTTGCCAAAATTTAGCCTAACTTTGGAGTGTTATTTAACCCCCAACCTGACAAGCTAGCATGGGATAGATGGTACCGGTGGATTCCTTAGTTGTAGTTTCATATGATATTCACACTAGCTTTAAAGCTGAGCTCGCTACACCCTCTGAAAGGCAATAATGTCAGGTGAGGGTGCCCCTGTTGAGTTTATTAATGCAGTAGCTGTGAGACACTGTTTTTGTGCCCCTCTGCACAGCCCATGATGTACATAGCAGCATCGCTGAGTCATAGTCTCTTTTTTTTGTCTTTATCAGCCAATAAAGATTATTTTTAGCTGTTTTTTTTTTATCAACTCAAACAATTTGCCAAGAATGCAAGCCAGGGTTCCAAGAGAACAGAGTTGAATCTGAAACCCAACCCAAACTCCCACACGTTTTTTTTGTGTCTATCACCAGAAACCATTATGAAAACAAACGATTTTGTTCCATCTACCACCCACCTGCCTGCTATCATATGCTGAAGCTTTTAAAATGTGGGGGCCACTGCGGCTCTTTGGAGAGATCTGTAATGGTCTGCTGCTGCGATTTCAACCCCAGGAGTGTACATGGTTCGCTTCTAGTTTTTCTATAAATCCTGTTAGAAAAGGACACTATTACACAATACACAATAAACCCTATAAGCAAGGAGATGCAAATGTTGTTTCCAGCTGCAACAGTGCCTGTTATGCAGAGATTCAGTTAAATTCAGTTAAAGAAATCTTTGTTGTTTTTAGATTGAGATTTACACTTCATTATATACATGCATATTGTAACATGTCTGCTTTCACATAATCAGAGAAATAGCATCAAAAATAAATATCTGCTGAAGTAGAATCTGTATTTTCAGAAAGATTAGAAGTTTGTTGATTTTATAATAATAAATAACTACCCTGTTGTGGGAACTTGTATGTTTTGCAGCCACCTAAACCCCTGAGAAATCTTTCTCAAGCTGTTGAGCAGCCTTTAAGACCCTGAGTACCCTCTGAAAGTTATCAAGTAGAAGCCTCTTTCAGCCGGTTTAGGCTCCAACTTGGAGACACCCAGCAGGCGTTCTTACCCCTCTGCTGGTGGGGGTGAGAAGTTTAAAAATCCTCTTTTCCTCCCTCGCACGCTCTTTTTCAAAGTGTGCGTTTTGTGTGCTTTTTGGGTTTGAGTTGGTATAGACTGAATGTTTGATTTGAGTTAAACTTAGGTCAGACTACAAGGCTGTTCAAATCTCCACTGTCAAGCGCCTGTCAGACTAAATTACTCTTCTCTTTGCTGCCCTGTCAATATGATGTTCATGCAATACAATAGAGCACAGACTGCTGTCACAAATGAATACAGCACACATTTTTGTCATTTAGAAACATTTTGCCATTCATCCACTACAGTGAACTGTGGAAAAAAAAGTGTTCTTTGCATGAACTAGAAGAACCTAGACATTTGATTTCAGAGATAACTTATCCAGTGCTGTAGAGCTGCAACTAAAGATTATCTTCATTGTCGATCAATCTTTCAATTATTTTCGATAATTCAGTTTACTGTCGTGGAGGAGTAAAGAAACCAGAAAATGTTCACATTTGAGAAGCTGGAACCAGAAAGTTTTGACTTACTCAAACCAAGTAATTGGTTACCAAAATTATTTCCAGTGAATTTAAGAATTGATTCATAATCAATTAATAGTTGCAGCTTTGCAGTCATGTTGACCTTTTGAACCATTATATGAGATGTATATCAACTTATTTTAACTTCTGTATAAATAAAGAGAAGTTTAATTTGTGCTTTCAGTTGAATGCAGTCACTTCCTCAACTAGAAACTACTGGCTTGCAAATGGGCTGAGATTGTAAATTATGCCTCGGTATGAATAAGACTAGCAAATTAAAGCTCAGCTGGTGGCTCATAGAGGCTGCAATGTTAATTAAACCCCTCAATAATGTAGGCATTGCAAGCCAGGTGACCTGGCCTAAGTTAATCCTCCACCAAGCATCAAGAAATTTTAAAAAATGTACTTTTGTTTTTTTAAAATGGAAATGTGTTCAAGTAGCAAACTCCTTCAAGAAATACTTCAGTGAGGTTGTGTGCAGTTGAGACTGTGTGTGTGAGTGTGTGTGACAGTAAATATTACATTAGCAGTGATTAGGGCTGCCCTTGACTAAGGATCTTCCTAGTCAAGCCATTTGTCAACTAGTGTCGCACATTTATGATATTTAATTTAATTATTTAAGTGTATATTTTTGGGGCATGGTATAACATAACAAGTCTTGTTGTTCAAAACACTGTGACTATAGCATTGTACAGTTTAGGCTATTTGTCTGAATAAATGCTACAAATCCTCAAGACCCAAGCCAAGTTTTTGTGTCCTGAGTTTTATATCTCACAAGCGTTTTTTATCTTGTGCGTGTCATTTTGGCCAGATGCTACCGCAAGACGAAATCTTGTTGAGTGTCTAAACTAAAAAGGTTTGGTCCTCTGGGGAGCATGAATGTGCTCAGTGAAGCTTGTGTTCCTCTTGACCCAAGGGGTTAATGGGAGTCCATCTATACCTACCTTAAAGCATAGGTTTTGATTCAGATTTCACCCACTGAGCTCACCACCGCAGCACTGGACAGATGTATTGTACATGACCAGACTGTATTGTATTATATTTCCCACAATAACAGTGTTTTCATTCTTTTTCATTCATTCATTTACTTTGTGATACAACGGATGGTGGGAAGGTTCACCTTGTTCCATTACTGATTATGAGACTGTGCTGTTGCTGTATTTTGGATGTTTGATTAAAACTGATGGGCAGCAGTGAGCAGAAAGATTGCAGTGGAAATGGATTTGCTAGATGAGTTACTGAAAAGAGGTGTTACTTAAAAGATGTGTTACTGAAAAGGAGAGGACTACCAGACGCGCCTTTTTTCCTAATTTTTTTGTTGTATTCACTCTCTACAGTAGGAGAAAATACAAGCCGGTCATGCTGACCAAACTACAGGGAGCCTACAGAGTGTTTGGCATTATCTTGTATTACAGAAGTACGAATGGAGCTTCAAAGGGATAGTTCTGATTATTTGAAGTGGGGTTGTCAATAGTCAGTGCATTACCTAGAGTAAATAGCTGTCAGCAAGCCCCCAGTTTGGAGAAGTAGAGAGTACCAGCATATAAGGTTAACATTGTACTGCTGTGGACAGGGTAGAAAAGAAACATATTTTAGCCTCCTAAAAAAAGGTTAAGTTATGCATATTATATTATATTATGCATGCTACATTATATATTTTCACCACTTTACCTTGCCATTACACTGACTTTTCTGACGGGAAACTGCCGTTACATAAGCCAAATATTGCTCTCTCCAAAGCTACCAGACTCATTTGGGAAAAACATTAATTTCACCTTGCAGAACACAGGAGTTGCTGGGCTACCACTGCCTCGATCGCTTATGTTGTTTGTGTTATTGCGTGACTTTGAACAATCTGAACTAACCTTTTAAAACACAAAAGTCACACAATAACACAAACAAACTAACAGATCGAGGCAGCGGTAGGCCAGCAACTCCTGTGTTCTGCAAGGTTAAATAGCTGATTTTGCTGATGGATTCTGGTTGAGTGACAGAGAATGATATTGGTTTAGAACAGCGGTTTCCTGTCTAATAAGGCTGATGGCAAGGTAAAATGGTGAAAATATTCTAAATATGATCATAGACTGGCATTGGCTTTTTTTTTTTTTTTTTTTTTGGTGCACTGGTAGATTTTGATTGTTCTTGGGTACATGTGGAAAGTTTGGCCAGATGGTGGCTCTTTGGAAAACTCTGAAGGTCAGCAAAGTCATGAGGAGACCATGAACACTTGTATCAAATTTCATGACAGTCTGGCCAGTAACACTTGATGCCTTTGTTTGACCAAAGGACCAGCAGTTATCTCCTTTCTTTCTCCATTTGTATTTTTCTGCACTGTCACACACAGACATTGGACTTATATTCTCTGCAGGAGACCAACTCTCAGACAGGATCAGCAGAAGTTTGTTTTAGACTGGATGTTGTGTTGGCTGTAGAGTAGGTGGTAGCGTGACGGTCTGTGTTTTTAGGATTAATGTCTGGCTCCATGGGGGCAGCCATGAGGTCATCTCAGCAGCGTTACCCGTCTGTGTTCCCATGCAGCGCCAGCAACAGCCTGAGTGGAGCAGAGAGTGTGTATGTGGTGGCAGTGTGCATGTGTGTCTTTTGTTTGTATTGTGTTTATTTGTCGTGTGTGACTTTGGGGTCCATGCAGTTGACAGACAATGTGTGACATGAGTGTGTATGTTTATCGTGAACTGTGTGTGTGTGTGTTGGATTACTGATAGACAGATTAATGTTGGGGGAGTTGAGCACGTGAGAGCGACGTGAGCTTATTGAGAGTCTTTGGGTGGGCTGCAGCCGTCATCAGCCCATGCCCACATGGACACACACACACACACACACAACACACACACACACAGTGGAGCATGCTGAGCAACAGGAGCACAAAGATTCTGCTGATGAAGGACAAACTGCTGTGAAATGGCTCAGACTAAGCCTCATCAAACTGTGTTCAGTGGGTGTTTCTACGTTTCCGTCTCTCTGCAGATTAGAAAAGTGTTCATGCTTTATCAGAAACTTGAAGTCCATAACACTTTTGGACACTTCTGTTGAAAAAGACAGCATGAGAAAGAAATGGTGGAGCTTTCCCCCTTTCCACCAACAGGGAACAGGTTCCGTTCTGATTCGGGCACCAAATCTTGAACCATTCGAAGCATTTCAACCAAAAATAAGTTGGTTTGGAATCTGAAAAGATGGTGCCCAACTGAAACTAAAAATAGCAGGTTTTCCTTGACCTGAAAAACAAATGTCTGTAATAATGGAACAATCTCGCAGGTGATCAACGACCACCATCTTTCAACACCACTGCTGGCTTCAGTGTAGGCTGCAGGACTGAATATATAAAAGCACCCAGACAAACAGTATTTGAAGTTTCTCAGTCTTTTAACTCTTGAAAGGACCAATGTGTAGGATTTTGTGGCATTTAGTGGTGAGGTTGCTGATTGCAAACAACTGAACCCCCCCACCAACACCACCCCCCACCCCCACGCACACTCACCACACACAAGCATGTAGGAGAAACTATAGTGGCCACGAAAAACACAAAAGGCCACATCTAGAGCCAGTGTTTGGTTGGTCCTGTCTTTGCTGCTGTAGAAACATGGTTTGTGTTTGACAGCTTTTATGACATCTTGCTTGACTACTACCACACTTAAATGGAAAGCTGAATAAGAAAGAGGATGATATAACTGTCAGTGTGCTTTTCTGAAGGTCCACATTTATTGAAGCAATTTTGAGATGTGGAAGAAGACTTTTTCAGGTAGACCTGTCACTCACAACGTGGTCATAGTAAAGAATGGGTGGGGCATTTGACTTGTCAAAGGGGCAAGTTACTACCTGCTTGGTATCTAACTGATCTTTATCTCACACCCTGGGAGTCAATCGTTGTTTTCAGGAGTTGAATTGCTTTTCTACTGTAGATTCTCTACAGCAGCTGAGATGTCATTTTCTATACTTAAATTAATTTTTTTATTTGTATTACATACATGTATTTCTTTGCATTGTTTTAATTTGCTCATCAAAAGTATTTGCGTATAAGATTTGGCAGATGTTATTTGTAGTTTGTGTTGGGTAAAAGGTGGGGATTTTGTAACCTCTGACTCATGTGATTTATTATCACAACATACAAAAGTTATATTGAGGCATTGAGCAACCTTTGTTTTAATACCTTCCGTAAGACTATGAAAAAATATTATTTTATGCATGTTTTTACAAAGCCTAGTCCATTTGACCATCCCTGCAGTCACATTCCTCACCCTTCCTGAGTGTGTGATGACTTGTAAATGCTGGCCAAACAAGCATCATCACCAGTATTTGTGCCCAAGTACCAGCATGCCCCGAGAGTTTTCTCATTTAACCATATACGGGCATGTAAGATAAAACACTCCCATCGTGTTTTTCCCTAATACTGCCTCATCATTTTCTAGAGGTGAGATTAAAACAACGGCCTTCATTCTTCACAATACTCCCTTCAGCCACAAAACATTAAAGTACCACTGTAGACGCTCTGTCTGTCTCTAATTCTGTGTCTCCTTCTCCCCAGTCTGTATGCTCTTATTGTTTCTCATGGCACTGAAAATGCTAACTTTAATGATGTTTTTTTTTAAATATAGTAGCTCTTAAAGAAAATCACCACCTTGTTAATTTACTGTCATGTTTCTGCATTAGTGACCTAAGTAGTTCCTTACAAGCTGATTGGAAGTCATTTCATAGGCCCACGGCTCTTTGTCTGCCCTGTTTTGTTTCTTTTATCTCCACATCATCAGACCAGCTGGAATAATCTCAGCCATACCAGCAGGCATCTACAGCCAAAGCACATAACCCTGCTTGTTTTTAATTCCCCTGCTTCGGGACATTGTTATTTCAATGATAGCTATTAAAATGTGTCAGCTAAGCTGCTGACATTTTACAGGAAATGAGTTTTTTAACCTAATACAAGAGCCACAGAAGTGGTGCCTTCTAAATAATTCCAGAAATTCTTGTTTTAAATTGTTTGGAAATTTATTCATTTCTTTCAAAAAGCCAACATTATTTCTGACTTCAGCACATATGACTAAGATCCTGTGAAACATGTCATTTTATTTTTTGACTAAATTTAGACAAAGCATTTAGAAAGAACTTTCAGAACTTATATGGCAAGGCAACATTTCAACAATGCACATTTGCACTTGCACATTTCAACAATGCAGTTCAAAGTGCTTTACATAAAACATAACAACATGAAACAAAATGTAAAAGGAACATAAAACAATATAAAAAAACATTTCAATACAATTAAAAGGGTTCAATAGAAAAAGTAGGATAAAACAGGAATATAAAAGTTACAGTGCAGTTTAAGATACTGAAAGGCAGATACTTCACCCTTGATTTGAAAAGAACTGAATTGCAGCAGACCTGCAGTTTTCTGGGAGTTTGTTCCAGATATGTGGTGCATAAAAACTGAATCCTGCCTCTCCATTCAATGCTTTGTCTTGCCCACACTCAAACTCAAAGAGTCTAAGTAGAAGGCAATACACACACCACTTGCTTGGTCTCTTTTTGCAGGGAATCAAAGCCCCTCAAAATCCCTTTCAAAGAAAAAAGTTAATTCCTACACACACTTATCAGCTCTGCATTGCTTTATTTTAAAATGTGCCAACATGTCAGGCACAGGGACCTTTCTCAAGGCAGAGCAAACATAAAGTGACATAGTGCTTAAATACAGCCCATAACTGCATGACTGGATCGCCAAAGTTGTCACAGTTCATCCTCTGGGCACCATGGATATCTGTGCCAAGTTTTATGCCAAACCCATCCAATAGTTCCATCCCATCCAACCATCCATCCATCTTCTTCCGCTTGTCCGGGGCCTGGGTCGTGGGGTAGCAGTCTAAGCAGGGATGCCCAGACTTCCCTCTCCCCAGACACTTCCTCCAGGTCTTCCGGGGGGATCCCGAGGTGTTACCAGGCCAGCCGAGCGACATAGTTCCTCCAGCGTGTCCTGGGTCTTCCCCGGGGCCTCCTCCCGGTGGGGCATGCCCGCAACACCTCCCCAGGAAGGCGTCCAGGAGGCATCCGATATAGATGCCCGAGCCACCTCAGCTGGCTCCTCTCGACGTGGAGGAGCAGCGGCTCTACTCTGAGCTCCTCCTGGGTGACAGAGCTCCTCACCCTATCTCTAAGGGAGCGCCCCGCAACCCTGCGGAGGAAACTCATTTCAGCCATTGTATCCGATAGTTGTTGAGACATTTTTACTAAAAAACAAAAATATGACCCATATACCCATGCTAGAAGAAGTGTCAGCGGATCACCAAGTCATCAGGGTGCATCAGCTGGAAAATTTTGTGCCAAGTCATGCTTAGATATTTCAGTCTGAACCAAACTGGTGGACTAACATCGTGAGATATAACAAGCACATAAGTGATTGATTACAGGCTTGGTTCAGTCAAATTGCTAATTGTTAATGTTCTATAATTGTAAGCTCATTGTCCAGCCTTGAGATACATGAGTTTCTTCTTTATTTTATAATTTCATGTCATATCAATTGATTCCATTTTATAATTTGTGCTCAATTGTTATTCAGAAACATGCTGTGCAATTACTAACCATGTTTTTTTTAGAATAATTGCATAGTGTCCCCCTTTGAATGACACCGTCTTTGAAAAACATGTAGTTTTTCTTTCTTTTGAGATAAAACTGTTCTTTTTAGCAGCTTCAGACATTTATTCAATAACCTTTAAAGGTCTAAAAAACATATTAGAGGTACAGTATAATCCTCTAAATCCATTTAGGATAAAGGCAGTGGAGATAAGAAAAGATTACCTTAAGAGAGGTTTTGTCCAGATTCAATAATAGATTCAGGTCTTTCATTTCAGTTAACAACTGGTAGTGGAATATTTTCCTCGAACTGTCTTTCAGAAACTATATTATGGCCTTCCTGTTTTTCACAATTGTGTGGAGACTGACTTTACTGGGGAGTTGGCAGGGGCAAAGTTCACTGGGTTTGGGCAGCTGGAAAGCTGATCTACTGCCATGGCAGAGGGTGTCGGAAGTAGATGAAAATAGGAAGGAACAGCTTTGCCCTCTGGGTCATAAGTCATCTAAAATGGTTTGACCTAGCAGCTGGACAGTTTAGTCTCCAATTTTGGATCTTTTGGCAGCTCAAGTGAGGATGTCTTAATAGAGTCACCAGGAAACTCCCAGCAATCCCACTTGACCACATGGGTTTTATTATGGTTTCAGCAGTCTCAGGCTTAACTCGAGTATCATAAAACAGTACTATGTTATCACTTTTTATCAGTTTCTGAGGGCAGCCTGCTGTAGGAAGATTTCTATAATATTTTTCTGTTTTCTTAGAATTTACGTAACAGTATTCTGAGGGGTATTCAGTGCATTAGAAAATGCATTGTGTTGTATTGAATTGTATTGGAGCTTTTCAACCAGCTTTTTTTCTGCAAAAAAAGCATTTTCACTGAATAGGTACATTTTCAGAATTTTAGAACTTCTTGTTGTGCACAGGCACACTCTTGTAATGATGGACATTGCATAGCAATACACATAGTTGAGGAGCGTCATTGCTTCACACAGACGAGTAATTACAGCAGGGGTTAGTCGGGGTGGAGGGGAGGTCATGTTAGAAGAAAATGTAAGGAGAAAAAGAATGAGTTTGTTCATTAATTAAGTCTATAATGGACACATCATTTTCCTGTGAAAAATCGTGGCTACGCCATTGTGTCTGCCTTGTCACATTATTGAAATTAATTGTGAATCCCTTGAGGGCCCATAGCATGGTGGACAGGTCAAGCTCTGCAGACCTCTGCAACTGCTTGTGATGCTCGAAATTTTAAAACGTATATATGACTGGCCCAACAGTGCACATCCCCTTGTTGGCTCCCTCCAAAAACACACTGCCAATCAGATATCCATTGTATTATTACAGGGATAATATGCAGCATTTTCCTAAAAAAACAAAACAAAAACAAAACGATGTATTGACTCAGAAACATAATCCCTTTCAATCTTCACGTATGCCCCACTAGAACTAACTAATGGCTTTTATTGCATCATCCTCATCATTTTCTGTGCTTGGGATGCTTTACCAGCCACAACATTGGTATTTAAAGCGATATTCCACCCCTACATGAAAATCCACTCAATATGTAGTCACCCCTATGCCGATGTGATGATGGGTGAAGATCTTCAGTTCACAAAACAATCCTGGAGTTTCAGCAGAAAACAGGGTTGCAGCCAAAGGCAGTGAATTGTGACCACGGATAAAATGTAAAAAAAGAAGAACACAAAATGTCTCCGTCCTGCTCGTGTGGTGTAATCCAAGTGTCTGTGAGCCTCAACATAAAAATTTAACCACAAAAGACGCCATTTACACCATGTTTTTAGCCGAAATGTCAACTGTAGCCTTCCAGGTAGCATGTAAACATGGTGTCGATGTATCACGAGACTTTGTGTATCTCTTAATGGATGCACATGTGAAAATATCACGAGATATATGAAGTCTCGAGATACATCCACATCATGTTTACATGCTACCTGCTACATGCTACAGTTGACATTTCGGCTAAAAACATGGTGTAAATGGCGTCTTTTGTGGTCCTACTGATCCTACTGATTGCTCCTTTAAAGACAGCAAGAATGAGGAGGCAGGATACAGACACTAAAAGTTTTTGAAGTGCTTGCTGTAGACTTTTTCCACAGCGCCCACTACAGTGTCAGAGAGCAATGACATTTCCCCAAGTATTTTGACAATAATTGTGTTTCAAAGGGTGCATAAGCCTGCAAAGAGAATCAGACACTGTTTAGCACAGGGACCCTGCTGACCCTTCAAACCTGATTTATTAATTTATTCTTTCAAATTTGCGTTTAGCTAGCAAAATCTTTTATAAGATAAATTAGTTTCAAACCCACTAGATGGCACATAGTCACTACTGATGTATTAACAATGCAAAAAGAGAATAGAAAGAATCAACATTGAAAACAAACATTGGTCAGTCTCTGTGTCCCAAGACACAAATAGACTTTGGTGGATTGGAGCAGTCATGTTTCTGGTCACCACCAGAGGGCGTGTCTGTCTGTGCTCCTGCATCCAGCCCACACTCTGCCCAGCAAGAGTAGTCCTGTGTTTAGCAGCCACTCAGATATGCAGCGAGTGCCTCATGTACATACCAAAAACAGAGCGCCTCTCTCCTCTGGACACCTGGCCTGAACCATCAGTGGGGGCTTGGCCCAATCCACGAGCGACTTTCTCTCTGAAGCATCAACTTACCTGTCCCACAATGACAGACTGACCTCGAGCATGCTGTGTCTTGTCTCTTTCTCACCTTTCCACTTGTTCTTTTACACATTTGTTCACCTCACATATTCTCTCCTGTCTCTCCTCCTCCACCCTTTCTGGCTCTGTCCCTCAGGGGTTTTCACTTACACTCTACATGCCCAGACAGTTGCACAGCTCTCCACTACATGCACAAGTCTATGGTCACTCATTAGAATGGGGTGTGTATTAGGGTGGGTGGGGGTGTAATACTGCTACTGTAAACAACAATTTCAGAAAAACCCTTCTCATGGTGACGAGGCAGCAGTAGGATGGAGGGAGTTGCATGCATTTATCAACAATGGAGAGCATTTCCTTCAAAAAACAAACAAAAAACTAATTAAATAATGTTTGAATTAACAGTATCTGCCATCCATTACACAGCGTTTATTTTAGGAATGACTCACTCAGAAAATAAATGGATTTTTTAGGCAATCACTAACAGGATACCCCTCTCCTTTATATGTGTTCACTCATTTTTAAATGGATAACAGCTCTGACCAGCATTGCTGGTGCCTGAATTGTTTGTTATCTAATTCCCCTTCTTGGCAAACGGCCATGACTCACATAATTTCCAGAGATTTCTGTGGCACAGTTTCTGGTACTTGAGCTTGCTCTTAAGGTTCTCATTAACACTGATGCAGCCAGAGTTTTGGCTTTTCACTGCCAGGGTATACTGCACTAATAAATCAACATGTCACTGAGATATTCACACAGCGGGCAGCTATTTTAATGTCACAAACAGGTATCTCTGGGTATAAATGATAAAAATATAAAGATGAATGGTGTCCTGTAGGGCTGACCCGACGGTTTTGAAGCTTCTACTGTTGCCATGGTAATGGAAGTCCAAATCAGCATTCGAACACCGCATTTTGTTGTTCATCATTTAAAAGGAAGCAAAAGTTTGATCAAGTCTCAAAACCTGTGCATGTAAGAATCAGGCGCTTTCATGAGATACAAGCACACAGAATAGTGTGCCTGAGTGCAAGTGATATGGATTTTTATTGAAGATGTACTGATCCTTTTTTTTTTTCAGTTCCGATCTGATTCTGATATCTGCTGATACCGTACTATACGTTACAGCACTCTTTTTCGTGATTGTTATTCATTTAGGAGAGGAGTAGTGGGATTACTTGAGGCTGAAACCGAACTTGAGTCTGGAAAGCTTGTGTAGTTTGTGTAATGTAACTTGTTTAATGGGAGCCTTCAACCATTGTGGGGTGCTGTAGGATTCTTGCTGGTGACATTCACATGTGCAACTGAGAGACGGCGCTGTTGGATTGGTCCCATCTCTAATTTAACACCTGCAGTTTGTGTATTAACTGGTTTCAGTTCATTGTTTTGTGTTGTATTGGTCTGTTTACTTTCCTCAACAATTATCATAAAAGCATAATCCTTGCAAGAAGTTGTACAAACAGAGTGTTATTAAATCAAATGCCACTGTGAAGACAAATTGTGAAATTCACAACATTACCACTTTAGCACATTGCAGGAGCCTTGAAAAAATAGGTTGACTGTTGTTTGTTGTGATGTTTATTGTAGTGATTAATCAATTAAATAGTGCCCTTGCATGACTCTTATCCTACTTTTTTTTTTTATTTAATCAAACATTTTCCTCATTCCAATCCTACTTTGCCAATAATAACGCTGTAACAGTATTTGTTGAAAAGTCATGCTAGCAGAATTGCTTTAGGGATGATGATGTAGTCAGTTAGTTGTTCCAAAACTTAAGTCCAGACTGAAGTGTCTGGACTACTACTAGATGGATTACTAATGAAATTTTGACTTTAACTTAACGCTCTTTTCCAGCCAAGTAAGCACTGGTTCTTGAACCACTTCTGTTCAGGATCATTGAACCTTGTTTTTATCTAGTGCACTAGCTTGCAGTTCAACCAGTTTTGAGTTGAGCCGTTGTAATCAAGGATGTCATCAACAGAGGCTGATGCACAATTTACAACAACCTGTAGAATATGACATGCACACTTGGTTCCCAAGGAAAACCTTTTTTTGGTTCCACTCGGGAACCAACATTTGAGGTTCCGAACCAGTTTATTTTTGGGTGCTAATGCTCAGAACAGTTCAAAAGTAGGTTCTAGTTCTACTGTAATGGGGCCGGTTCCATGTTGCCCCTTTTAGTGCAACCGCAAGGATAACATTTTGGGTTCTTTAGTGAAATGTGTCAACAGTTATTGGATCAATTTCAATGACATTTGCTACAGATATTCATGCCCCACTCAGAACAAACCAGGGCGATGATCAGGTTAAAATTTTTGTTCCTATAACACTTTGCCTTATGACCAAATACCTGCAAAACTAATGGCATTCCTGTCAGACTCAGCTATATTTTGTGTTTTAGTGCTAATAAGTAAATGTTAGCATCCTAACAGGCGAAACTCAGGTGAGGTTACCATGCTGCGGTTAGCCTCTATCTCAAAGCATCTCTATACCTAAGTGTGGCCTGACAGAGCATGGCTGTAGACTTTTAGTTATGTCTTGTTAAACAGGAAATAATATTTTATTGCCGCTATCAATATCTTACACTGTGCACACCGATGATAATGCCGTGCTGACAGAGACTAACAGATGCACACATACAATAAAAGTGGTCTGCCAAGTTTTGCACCTTATTTCTGTCTTAATACAACAACAATGTAATGTAAGACTACAATGTGAACTTGAACAATCTAAGTTGGTCACATAAGTGGGTATTTTCAAAGGTTGATGTCTTTTTAGTATGAAACTCCTTCTTTTCTCTTCTACAGATACTGTTTCCTTGCTGAGAAGAATCTGAACCTGTCATTTGTTGTCTGTCATTTAGGCAACTTGGGTGTAAAAGTGTTCTTTCTCTCTTTGTCTCACTTTTTTTCTTTGTCTATTTTCATACCTAGTTTGAAGTAATAAAGAAATACAATTAATTACAACTGCTGAAAAAAGGTCTAGACCTCAAAATACCTATCTGTTACAGCCATAAAATGTCATGGGTTTACATTTCATGACATAAGGTCCCTTCACAGATGTCACGATCATGCCCAAAGTCATAATCTTATGAAACCTCTTCAGTGACTGCAGTTTGGCATTGAATACGACTATCACTTAACATGTTGGCGTATAGCTTTATGTTTTGGCCTTGGCTTCAATCTGTTATCAGATGACCTGTTAGATATTTCCTGCTGATGATTTCATCCGTGAGGACATTAGAGACCTGTTAGTCTGGCCAGGGGCTGAGAGAGGCAGGAAGCTGAGGTGTTACTGAGGTGTTGGAAAGACTTTGAGCTTGCAGACAGTGATGGAAAACCTGAACTGAAGATGACAAAAAGACAAAAACTGAAATATATCTACTAGACACCCAAAATAATCTGTGTGGACAGGTAGAAGCCTAACCTGGCTCACCCAGTGTCAGGTGATGTTTTGTCACCGTGTTAAAATAGAAACCGTATGTAATGTGTTTGTTTCAGTTATGTGCACAGAGGGTATATTGTTTCAGCGTTAACGTCACACTGTAAGTCCAAGCCAGTTTATGTGCTCTGGTCTCTATGCCTGCATTTGTGCACAAATTGAGCATATTACTTTTAGAAATGTTTTTTTTATCTGCATTGTGCAACCCCTGTTGTTATTGAAGCCATAGTAGTCAAAAAATTAATTGCCCTGAAATTTGGTCTAGGTATTCATGGTACCCAAAGTATGAATCCTGACCAAAATCAGTGTGACTTTTAGGCACCAGTTGCCATCATAACCACCATCTTACAAAATCAATGGCGTACCCATCCACCTCAGCTATACTTTTGAGTTTAGTGTTATTCAGAAAATGTTAACAAACTATTATTGATCATTGTAAACAAACTATCCCTGCTTAACATCAGCACATAAACCTTGTTGTTGGGGCCAGGTTAGCATGAAGATGGTAGAAGTGATGAAACGGTATAAATTTTCATATCACTATCATGGTGATCAAAATGATCATGGTAATCATTATTATCATGGTATTGTCAAAATGTGCTGAAAATGTACTGACCCGCACTGAAATCATTCCGTCAAGTTTAATATTGAGAACCAGTTCCCAAGTTTAAACAGCATTATTTCATGTCAGTGATGATGATGTCAGTTTTTTCACTGATGCAAAACAAACCCACATTATATGCGGTGCTTGTGTCTGGGGAACTGTTGCCAACTTTGGTTGATACTGAACATAATTTTGATTTTAATGATAAATAAAATTCTAAATGATAATACAAAGCATCTGGAATTTTATCACCGTTTATTGTGAAACTGATAATTGTTTCATCTCTGGATGGTAGCATTTAGCTTAAAGCCCCATTGGGCCCATTGACTAATAGAGCTGCTGGCAAAGCTATAGACTCTTAGTCTAGATTCTATGTCCTTCTGCTGACCTGTTAGGTTGCTTTTCCGATGATTCTGTGTGGAATTAGATGCGCATCAAATGACCATTCGCAATCATAATCTGTGTAGTGTGATTTACTTTGTGCTCATTAAAATTAAAACATGATTTAATGCACCCAATGTCCATTTAAAATTTAAATAAATGAAAAGCAGAACAATCAACAAGAATAATTGTTGATGAATAAAATGCTATTTGGGGTTTAATAAACATGACATGAAGCAAAAAACTTTTTGTAGTGCCAAATCACAACAGAAGTTATGTCAGAGCATTATTCATATAGAGCAGATCTAGACTGTATTCTTTATATTATTTACAGAGACCCAGTAGTTCCCACCAAGAGCAAGCACTAAGGGACAGTGAGAGGAAAAACTTCCTTTGAAGAGGCCGAGTTTAGCTAGACTCTACAATGGGCAGCCATCCACCATGACCAGTTTGATTGAGACAGATATACAAACACTTTTATTCTGTACAAGTAAAGCTACAAAAATGAAAAGCTGTAAATATGTACAATATTTGGTAAAATAAATTATAATATTAAAATGTTTTTTTTTCAATATTATAAGCCCTACGCATACTTCACATGAAATGTTGTTGAGCTCAGTAATTTAAAATTAACACATTTATTGTCATTATTTCAGCATGGTTCCGTTCCAGTGAATGAAAGGAAAGTAGGGAGATACATTCACATCATATTGACGTCATGACTTAAAACTAGATATTCGTCATGTGTTATCTTCATCATCACCTTGGTCTTAAAGGCTGTAATGTTTGAAAGTGATTCAAGTATCATTTGACTGTTCTAAGTAAAAAAAAAAAATAATAATTGCATCATATCCAGGAAAATGTTTCATATCAACCACGCATAGTTTAGACCACATATCTTATGGCACCGATAATCAACACATTATACATTATCATGAAGTTGTTCTTAAAACCTGTCATGATCCTTCATTATGTCAGTATCGACCAGCTCTCATTGTCAGTGACCACTGCAGCAGCAGCTCTTGCTTGCTAACAGCCCTATCATTAACTAGTACATTAACAGATCCCCAAACAAATACACACACACCAGAGCACCCGTGTGAGATATTTACGTGACCAATGTACAGTATGCCATGTGGCTAGTGCCATTTTGGCGCCTTTGTCTCTATGCTAGGGTGAGCAGCTTTCGTAAGTTGACACCTACTTCTTCATATGACATGTCATGCGGAGGAGGTCTTTTTGCATGTTTGTGGATATCAGTGCCGCTCTGTTAACGCCAGTCTGGCAGCGGTCAGTAACACGAGGCCACAGGGAGCTGATGCAGTGTGTAAATTGAACAGGTCCTTGAAATGCTGTCGCTATACCTTTTTAACTATCTGACGTTTTACTTAATAAAAGGGAAAGTTGTTGTTTTTTTTTTTGTTTTTTTTGCAGTGTTTACCATGTGGGCATTGGTGTAAGTGGAGAAGGCAGTGGTAGTTGTAGTTTTTGTGGGGCTGCAGTCTCAGACAGCTGGTTGTAAAAAGGCTGACATCTAACCTTGCTACTGTGCAGCTTGGATCAGGGGGCTTTGGAGCCACACCACCCTCTTTAGATGGATGGGCTGGCCCAGTAGTGTCCTGTGAGGGTCAGTGCCAAGACCACTTCAAATGTGCAAGCCATAATCCCCCTCTGACATTAATATTTTCAGATGGGAGGCAAGCAGGGAGCATGGTGGGGGGTGGCAATGTAAGCAAGGTCTTTTTGGCTGGCCTTGTTTCATGCTGGCAGTGCTGATAGACACTAAAGCCATTACTCATGGTGCAGGCATGTCCAGAATGTATTCTTAGCCCCTGTCTTCCTATCAGTCACTACAGAAAGGTTGGAGGGTCAAAAAATAAAGAGGTAACCAGTCTACAGGGCTGTCTGCACCACCGCTGTTTACCAGGGAGGGGGTGATATTTTAAACCTGGGAGAGCTCACATATTTACCCCACTCAGCCTGACTGACTTGCCATTTGGTGGGGTGAAGACACTGGAGACCACTCAGAGGACAGAGGAGGCAAAGAGAGGAGCTCTTTAGTTACTACTTGAGAAGCAGCTTTTACAATACAGTTCAGAGAAGAAGAGGAAGAGGATCAGAACAGAAGAAGACTGAGTTAAACAGTTTGAGGATAAAGGCGAGGACAGAGGGAAGGACACTTGGGGGAGGCGAGAGGTCGCCAGGCTGAGCTGACTTTTCCTCCAGAGGAGGAGTTGCAGTGGCCGGCCAGGGCAGGTCCCAGGGCTGGCAGGGCTGGCCCTACTGCTTCTCCACCTCCTTTCCTTCCTCCTCTTACTCCTCCTTCTCCTCCCTTTAACCATCAACCAAACTGCTGTGCAGTGATGAACTTACAGGCAGAGCCTATGAGCAACACAGGAATGCTTAGAAAATCCTGCCAAATGAACTTCTCTGCCTTAAGTGAGGGAAACTCCAGAGGTTGAGACTTCCATAAGAGGACCTCCACTGCAGTTTAGACTGTCAACCTTCTGTCTCCTTGTCCAGTTTTTGTTGCACTCACTGGTTGAGTGCACTGAGAGACGAAGGGGATTTTTTTATACGCTTTGTTTTTCTCTTTTTTCGCTTTTGTAAACCGGAACAGTGGCGACCTTTTCAGTAGCACGGTGCAAGGACCAGCTCCACTCACCCAAGATGAGCCGCTGGCTGAAATGCACCTCCATGCACTTTGTAGGTATTCATCATTTCAGTTACAAAAACCTATCTTTATGGTCACTCTTTCTTGAATAACCTGAAAGCTTAATTCTTCCTGTGGCAAATGGGGACATTGGGACAGTTATCATTGGTGGATCAATCTGTTCACTCATTAATTGTTTCATAAGTACAGTATATTGTACATGTTGTGCAAATAATGAATCTATTGTGTTGTTATCTTGTCATCATGCTTTTATTTCATTGCCATTCTATATGTAAACATTGCTTGTGTCTGACTGTTATTACTTAAAGTTAGAATTTGTGCTTGTGCTTTTTGTATGTTTCTGGCCTCCAGTATAAAGCACCCCACTTACATGTACTTAACAGAAGCCTTAAGAGTACTCTGTTCCCATGCTTGGTAGCCATCACTCATGGAGGATTTTGTGAAAGTGCAATACAGCACATTCTTGGAACATTCTGCATTAACTGAACTCTATTATTGTGCTACAAAAAGGAAATTCACATTGCCATGTTGTATCAGAAATGGACTTTGTGCATATTCATTGATTGTTGGATTTATTGTCAGGTTACAAAAACAAACCAAATTATAGGTATCACTCTACTATTGAACTAAGTATGTATTTAGTAAAATATTTGTTTAACTACTTGTTTCGGGAAATACTGTCAAACATACATGTCATACTGATCGCTCACTATCATCTTTGTCAGAACACAGACTGGAACAAGTATGATGATCGGCTGATGAAGGCAGTGGAACGCAGCGAGGTGGACAAGGTGGCTGCTGTTCTCAGCAAGAAGGGTATCATCCCCACCAAGCTCGACGTGGAAGGACGCTCTGCGTGAGTAAACAAGGACAGACGTGCAGATACACATACATACATATCTATATACAGACACACACACATCCATGTCCAGTGTGCTGACGGCGTGTTAATCAAAGAGGTGTGAAGTTCAACAAACTGGATGGAAACGACCTTGTACATAATGTACATTAGAAAAAGTTTTGTGTACTTACATAAATTATGGTTTCTTATTTGTTTCTCGTGATTGTTGCTATCTCCCATGCCTCTCTGAATATTGTAGATGTAAAAATGCAGAGCATCTCAAATTCCAAGCATTGCTGTTGTTTCTCCATCACACATTCCTGACCTTGTTTCCCAGATAAGGCACACATGGGAATTCTTTTACAATTAGGTCACTCTTAATCAAAAATAGTGTTTTGAGAAACATCAATGTTAATTCTCCCAGCATGACCCTTAAAAAAACAAAAAACAATCCCGCCTCCTCCAAAAATTCCCGTTGCTAAGGTGACCCTGTCACACATTTCAACATTCATCCGGCTGCTCTGCACATGAGAGGCACTGCCATTCACATATTATTATGTGCATTTTTGGAATTACACCCTAGCTTTTGGGTGAGCCCTTTTTTTTTGGGGGGGGGGGGGGCACATGCATGCTCATATATGAATGTCTCTGCCTATGTGCAAAAATATACTGGTATACTACTCAATATATTTTATTAAACCCAGGACAACAAACAAAACAGAAAAATGATTCACTGTTGTAATGCTTTGTTAAAATCACTTTCCGCTAAGAAAGATGTGCGGTGCCCAACATGTATTGAGTGCACCACCATGCATGGATGGCCACAGCAGACATAAACATATGTTTATTAGACACAAATGAACGGAAATTGTTGCGCACAAATTTTATACAGGAAACAAACAGTGGCACCAGAAACTACTATATTTCATAGTTCCCCTTAAATTTCTCAAATGAGGCCTACTGGGAAACTTATGTCTTTTAAGTAAGCCAAGGTCTCCATAGCTCCCCCATATTTCAAACCCTGATTATGTGTCCATTTTCCATCCAGAAATTTCCCTTTTCGTATCCATCTGACTGGAGGTCAGTGTGGGAGTTGGTATAAAGAATGTTTGTGGCCACTGAAGGCTTGACCACATCGGCCTGAGGCTGTTTATGTAGTCCCCACAGGAAATGACTCCCTGCAAATACAGATCAGATCCATTGTGGTGCTTGCAACACCATCTAATACGTTTAGGCCCAGCTGCAGGCTATTATCAAGATCGGTTGACATCTTAAAGGACCTTGTTTTATATGATAGGATTTTTCAGTGGGAACTGAAGAGGTAGAGGGTGAGCAGAAAGCTAAGATGGGAAGAAGTGGAGGATGTCAGGGGAAAAAGTAGGTCAACCTAACTAAAATATGTACAAGGAATTTTCTGTTGTTGCACGTGGACCATCCCAGACGACAGCTATTTCAGGTATCTCACACAGACCTTTATTTTGGTCCTATTAATGATCATAATGGCCTTGGAAGACAATGCACTGAGCTGTTTATAAAAGCAGGTACTTTGTTTTCTTCCTAAATGTAACCAGATTCCAACACCAGCATTTTGGGAGGCCCGGCGCCCCCAGTTTAATCCCAGATATATGAAGAAGTCACTGGTCTCAGGGCTGCGCTTCAGGTTTATTTTGACAAAGGCTTTGTTAAAGCATAAAACTATGGAGCACCAGATCCCAGAAGCAAAGGTGTTGAGTATTTTAAGCAGTGTGTGAAATTCTCTTGTGGCACGATTGCAAAGACCAGTGATTGTATACATGCGGGCGTGTAAATAAACAGAATTATACACGCAACCTGATAAATGTCTGGTCTCATAATAAGGTGCGAGAATTTGGCAGAACTAAATCTAGAACTGTGGCTGCCAATTTTTGTAGTGACTGTGGAGGTTGTTTTACACACACACACACACACACACACACTCAATCACACTTATCATTTAAAGGGAAAATTCAGCACTTTTTTGTGGATTTGGATTGAGCCTAACTAAAGAGCTATGCCCCCTCATCAGCAAACAAGACACAGGAACTTATACACTGACAAACAGCCGAAACTGTACGCACAATTGCACTGCTACGTTCACAGCAGGGCAAACTCAGAGGAGCAGCTTATCACTTAAATGAGATGCTGATCCATCTTAAAAGTCATTCCACTTAAGTGAGCCTGTGCTAAAGTTGTCGCTAAGTTCAGAGCGATCTCCCTTTATCAGCAAGTATCTAATCACTGAGTTATTCCTTAAAGGAGTTCCCTACTTGTATAACATGTTTTAGTTTGCATCTCCAATGCATAGGCCTGCAGCTGCCAGGCTTGCAATACACAACGAAACCCTGAAAGTTGAGTTCTCCTGCTCGTGGAGACATGCCAACAATGTCTACATGTACCAAGATGCATTGTGCACAAGCTTCTGATGCCCTGATGCCAACCACCCTAATACATACCTATCACTTTGTTAACCAAACCATAGCATTAGGTGACAAAAATACTCATCTACCATGTCCCTGCCTGCCCAGGAGACAGGCAGGGGAGAGAACTCATATTTAGGATTTTATTGCTCCAATTGATAATGTTTACCATCAGTACTGACTGGACATCCATATTAAAAGTACAGAATTTTCCCTTTAGGGTTTCCCTGCAGGGCAGGCAGACCAGAACTAGTTAACTATAAAATCAACACATCATCTAACTGAATATTTATAGACAGACCTCATGCTTTTGCCAGTCTACCCAAAACAAAAGTGAACCACAATCACGACTCAGCAAGTCTGCTTATAGTTCAGTGGGCCACACACAGACCAACACATGTCTGTGGCTTTTCTGGCCAACAAAGGAATGCGAATGGCGATCCCTTGTAATCATGAACCTCTGTGGGGAAACTAATTACAAACTGTTACCCCAGATATATAATTTGGTGCGCCCCGGATTAGCCTCACGTGTTCAGCTAATGAATTCAGCTCTAAGTGCTCTATCTCAGCTTCCAGCTGAGTAAACAGTTTATATCTCTGTCATGGCACTAGCTGGATTGCAGCGAGGTACGTCCACCCATCACACCTGCTCATGTGTGCAGTTGTGATAGCTGGCTGACAAGGGCTTAGCAGCGAAAGAAGTCCTCGTGACAGCACGCCACTTGAGATGAACACTCACTCAGGCCCTGCAGCATGAAACTGGCTCTGACTGAAGGTTCTGCTGCATGCCCATTGTTTGTCAGGATTAGCAGTCATGAATTTTGTGCTCAAGTGTCTTAGTATAACAATAGCAAGCTGAGAGTTTCACAGTGGGATCTCCATGAATGCTGAGCCCGATCCTATGACGGATTAAGAACTAAGAATAATGTGTTTTTGTTTTTGAATTGAAAGGAAAGTTCAGGTTTTTTTTATTTTGGACATACATTTATAACACACACAACACACACACACTATGCTACATAATGTAACATACTTACTAGAAAGGAATAGTTCGGATTTTGAAGTGGGATCAATGAGGAACTTGTCGATAGTCGTGTATTACCTAGAGTAGATAGCGGTCACCATGCCCCTAGTTTGTAGAGGCAATAGGAGTACCAGTGTAGGAATGTACTGCTGGTGGCAGGGTCAGCAGCTTAAATGGCCCATCTAAAAAATGAATATTTGTTCAAGTGCATGCGACATTTAATTATTTTCACCTCTTTACCTTGTCATCAGACTGCTTTTTCCAACAATAAACTGCCGTTGTGTAAGTCAAATATTGCTCTTTGCAACACAACCCGACTCCTTTGGCAAAACCTGTAATTTTTTATTTTTGAGTGGTAGAAAACAGCAACTCCGGTGTTCTGTGAGGTACGTTGCTTGGCTTCTATGCTGGTACTCCTCTTCCTCTACAAAGTATAAATAATAATAACCCGAAATAATCCAAACTATCCCTTTTAAGTCTTTGTCGATTTGCATTTCTTGAACATGTTTTTCCTAAGCACTAGACAATGTTTGCCGTTGATTTTCAACAGACAACAAATCTAGCTAGATCAAGCGATGAATCATTTGAAGCTGCAGTAGTTTTTTGGCTGTTTTTGACTGCCTTTAGAGACACACTTCATCGTATACAGCTCAGCTACCAGCATGTACTCTCTGGTTTACTCTTGCCTGTCCATTCTCTAAAAATAGCAACCATATCCTGTAGGCTGTCAACCTGAAAGCTGCCCAAGGAGCAGGTGTGAAGATGAAATGCCATAGCTGAATGTCTGCTCTTAAAGCCAGATCCATTAGTCTGCTAAAATTCATCTCTCTAACCATTTTACTGAGTCCCCCAGCTGGGAAAGCATGATATATCTTAAGGTTTCTCAGTTTATTTTAGCAGTCATAGCAGTGCTGACCACAGTTATTAGCTTTTTATGTAGAACTAATCATTTTTTAATAATTTCAATCATTTTTCAACCAAAAATGTCAAACATTTGCTGGTTCCACCTTTTTAAATGTGAGGATTTGCTGCTTTTCTTTGTCATTTATGATACTAAATGAAGAGTCTTTGAGTTTTGGTACTTGAAGATGTCTCTTAGGGTTCTGTGAAAATGTGATGAGCATTTTTCTTAATTTTTTGACATTTAAACGATTTATCATCAAAATAATCAGCAGATTAATCAATAATCTTTAGTTTGCAGGCCTATATAGTCATAATGCACCTGCATGATTTTCACTCTAAAATATTTTGGAAGCTCATGAGGAAATCCACTACCCTAGTTCAAGTTTACAATCATATTTTTGACTCTGTTCAGAAGCATTCCTTTAGTTGCCCTCTGGAAAATGCAAGAACCTGGCAAGTCACATCACTTCTATCCCCCTAACTTGGATCACTCTGGTCTGCTTCCTGTCTGCTGTTTGCCCCAAGAGGTCAGGACCCTCCACTGCTCCCCAGAGAAGCAGCATCTCCTGGCCATCAACACGGCTTTTAATACCCGCGCCAGTGTTGAGGTGACAGCCTAGCTGTCTCCTTGGCAGATACCTCGGGGTTAGTGTATAAACAGGTTCATGTGGCCTGATGGGTGGCAGACTGAGATTGGTTTACACACAAGTGCTTTGCAGACCGTCATGGCTGGTGGCGGCAGTGCTGCTGTGGGTTAAATCAGAGACGGGGAACAGGAATGCTTCCAGTCAAAAGTGATGATTAAAGACATGTTGGCAAACAGATGTAGCGTGGGAAACTGCTTAATTGAGAAGGCAAGTAACAACGTAATATGCAAACTTTGTGGAAATAATAGAAATAGTAATATTTTTATTTGTATCATACTCAAGACAAAGTTAAATAGTGCTTCACATACCAAGCAAAGAACATGTAAAACATAACATTAAAAACACATTAAATCATTGCAACGCTAATACTAAACAAACCACATAAAAATAAATTTAAAATAGACATGATAAAAGCTAGAATCGGATTATATCGGGGAAGCTGGTACTTTAAAAGTATGTTTTAAGCTTTGATTTAAAAGAAGTCACTGACTCAGCCTGCTGTTTTTCCCCGGGCAGGGTTTTCCAGAGCCTCGGGGTTCTTACTGCAAAAGCTCTGTCCCACCTTAGTCTTCAGCCAAGTCTCTGGAACAGATTTCAAAATGTGAGCAGGATCACATTGGGATAAAATATCTGAGATATACTGAGGAGACTGGCTTTTTAGTGCCTTGTAAGTAATTAAAACAACCTTAAATTCAATCCTAAAACCTACAGCAAGCCAGCGTAAGGAGCCAAAAACTGAGGATATGTGTTTGAACCGGAGTACTCTGGTTAAAAGCCTGGCAACTGAGTCCTGTAGCCCATCTGAAGCTTTTTCTTTTTAGATATGTAAAAAGGCTGTTTCAACAGCCCAGACGTGATGAGATAAAAGCATGTAAAATAATTTATGCATCTCTAACAGTTAATAAAGGTTCTTATTCTGGCAATGTTCCTTAGTGAGTAAAAGCATGTTTGTGCAAGCTTTGCAATGTCTTGCTTAAAGCAATTAAACATGAAAAAAACAATTAACAAAACAAGCATTTCAAGGTTCATTTAGTAGCTGTGCAGGGGCTTTCAATCAAATTACAATCTGCGTCCAAAACTCCTTACTAACATGCTAATCAGTACGCTCTAACAATATGTGAAATTTTTTTAGTATAAAGGAAAAGAACTGGTGTGCTCAACTCTTATGTCTTTAGTATATGAAAGGTGATTATCCAAAAAACTCAAAATGTGGGCAATAAATCATCAGCACTCACTGATTAGATTAAATACTTTTTAGGTTTTTAATCTTATCAGTTTTGTTTTATTATTTTTTTAATTAGGATACATCCAAAACCTCACCAACTGGATGCGAGGTGCATACTGTTCGAGTATGCAAACACTTGACACTACACCAGCATAAATATCCCACAATGCAATGCAGTAATAACAACAACAACAACAACAACAACAACAACAACAACAACAACAACAACAACAACAACATAACAGACAATGGCAGACACCGACTAAGGCAGCTCTGGTGTAATGTCAATAACTCTTCAGTTTAAATGTAAATAAGGTTTTACTTCGCTAGGCGCAATAGTTTTTTTTAGTTAGTTCATCATTGGCAGGTGTTACCATGGTTACGCATCTCCAACCTGGCAAGGAGGCTCTCAAAAAGTGATGTGATATGTGCTGAGCAGTGCGTCGGAAAAGATACATACTACAGTTTATTTACACAAAAGCATGTTGAATAAAGTATACAAACAGTATACATTTTTGTTATGTAGTACATAGTATGTGATTTCAGACGCAGTTGTAATCTACATTAGCTGATGTGCAAATGTAAATATTCAAATTTTCAGTTTTCCTTTTTAAAGTCCGTCCGTGCCATTCTCGTGAATTCGATTTCTTAAGAACACTTTGGCAGAATTACTTCAGACTTGGTTCACATGTTCGCTTGGATTCAGAGATGAACTGATTCATTTTGTCACTGTGACCTCACATCCATCCCATTCTTGTGTACGCAATATCTCAGGAACGCACGGAGGGAATTATATTACATCTGGTGCAAATGTTCACTTGGTCTCAAGAATAAACTGATTCGATTTTGGGGGTCAAAGGTCAAGGTCACTGTGACCTCACAAAACATGTTTTTGCCCATAACTCAAGTCATAAGTCCTTTTATAAATAATTATGACAACATTACATGCAGATATCCAACGCTCTCTAACAGTCCCCTGTAAAAGTAGTCTCTAAGTGAAAACAGCATGTTCTCACTGGAAATCATTCACTGGAATCGTACGTGTCAATACAGCGATGAAGAATATATGGAATACCTTTTTATTGAATTCCTTGTGTTCCTTGTGTGTTCACCACTCACATTATGCAGACATGGATGTAAACTGGAACTTGACTGGTTCTCAGAGGCATACAACCTCGAGGCAGACTCCTTATGCATTTTGTCGTAAAAGTTGAGTTTCAAGGTTTCAAGTGCTATTTCCAAGTTCAAGAATGAACTTAAAAAAAACCTCCTGAAATAAAAATATTTCGGTCAGTGATGTGGCTCCCATTGTTTGTTACCATGCAGGCCATTTAGTTTTATCACATTATGCAAACTAGACAGTGAACACAGGCAGCATAAATATTATCACTGTGTAATAGTGAGATTATTCTTAAACTTGAACTTGATATCAACATAATCCTTCAGTCCGAATAGGCCCAGAGATGGTGCCTTCACAGACAACAAAAATAAATAAATTGGGGACACAGAAAGAAAGAAATGACAAAGAGAACCTGAAGTATTTGTGTTGCTTTTTTGCAGCTAGTTGGCCATTTTTTTATCATTTGATAGTACTCGAGTATGCAACAGTGAAGCTGTTTGTGTAGCTCTTGGTTACCATGGAGTCATCACAGACCTTGTGGTTTCTTATTTGCGTCAAGAATGCAGATCTTGATGATAGCAATGAACCAGGTGTCCATTTGCAGTCCTTCTCTTGTCTTTAAGTTTCACCCTCATCTCACTTCCTTTTACGCCCTCTTTACATATCACTTTTTCACTTGCCCTCATGTACTGTGTGCTGTCTACTCTTTGCCACCTCTCTCAGTCTCATGTCCTGTCAGTTTTCCTGTATTCATTTTTCTCCATCTCTGTCTTCTTGTTTCCCAGGTTTCATTTGGCTGCAACGCGAGGACACCTAGACTGTCTCAATCTCATCCTGGGGCACAATGTTGATGTCACTGCAACTGACGCCACGGGTGAGTTGAGGTTGGATGAAAGCAATACCCTGGAGCCCTATTTATATACTTTGATGTGCTTCCAATATTTTGTCCAACCCCATTTTATCACTGAGGGTAGAGTTAATGCTAAAATCTCCCCGTAGTATAAATATTAATACAATTTCAGTAAGCCACAAACATTTGACAGTTTACTCAGTAAACAGCCATAGAAGCACTATTTCTCTGTAGGTGGTCCCTGTATAAATGAAACACTGACAAAGTCTTTTGCAGGAGTTTGTGCATGTTGTACCATGATTAAAACTAAACCACGCTGTACACTGTGTCCTCCACAAACAGTAGGTGTGATGCCATTTCCATATTATCAGATTTTCAATTAAGGCAGGTTACAGTAGTCAGTGTGAGAACATGTCGCCTGTTTTGAGGCAGGAGATGAGGATGTGTTAAGAAGAAAATTATTCTTATTAGTTGTTAAGAAGAAAATTACTCTTATTAGTGGTCTCTTTATTTTTTCTAGGATAGAGAGCGCTGCTCAGCAAATGCATCAATTTTCCTCATTGTGACAGCATAAATTAGTATGTGAAATTAGACTGGATAAGAAGCTAGAGACATGTCCCTACTTACTCATCTTCCAATAATTGAACAGCTTCCTGGTCAAAAAAAGCTTTTGTATTTTCACCTGAATATGTTTTCTGTGATGTTTTGCAGTTTGACGAGTTTTAAATCTGTATTGTAGATAGGGACAGACAAGTATGGTTTCAAGAAATAAAAACAATCAAGTCTAGGCATACTTGAATATTTATTCTACCCTTCAGATGAGATATTCAAATATACTCAAGTACTCATTTGCTTCAGTACGGTAGGATCCCTTAGCACACTCAATTTGAATATGCTTTCAAGTGGCAATCTGGTGACGATACAAATCCTTGTTGCTAGACAATTCTACTGGGTGGTCGGGACACTACTGAGAAATATTGTCATCACACTGCAGTGGAGTACATGGACTGTAAAAGGAATTTGTCATTCAAAATTGGGAGAATAATTCCCTTGACACATTCTGTATTGTATATTGTATAGTACTACTATATTATTTAATATTTTTTCCTTGGTTACCCATTTTAAGTGATTAAGTCACTTACTGTACAGTCTGTCCATTCAGAGAACACAGATGAACATAATTTATGCCAAATGGTGACTTACTAATGGACTCATTTGGATCAAAACTCATGTTTTGCAAACCTTTGCTTTAAAAGCTGAGACGAGCTCAAAATGATGCACTTGATTCTTGGTGCCTGCTTGCGTTCTGGATTTGCACTTGCAGTAACTTTTTACATCAGCAAAGTGACACAGAGCAACTTACTGCTGCTTAGTCACAATATATTGCTGGCAACTGCTAAAGAAGTGATACAAGCATACATATAGTATAAAGGGGTGGGGGGGATAAATACCATCGAGTATTGTGATATTTTGTGGCAGTATCTTGGCAGATCTTTTATCATATAAATGACTCATATTGCAACAATGATTTTATTGGAACTAGAATAATAAAATCATTTGCTTTTTCAGTCCACTAGATGGTGCGAGTGACTTTACTTTTTTTTTTCTGGAAAGGTCAGCAGAGGTCACGAGTACCAACATTGTTTTTGACAGTGTTGGTCAGTCCGTCTGCTTAGCCAGTGATTTTCAAAGTGAGGGTAGCCAGGGAGCACCAGGGGGACTTCAGCCAATTGGAGGGAGAAAAAACTAAAATAATTAATTAAATGTTTTAGTGTGTGTATTATTATAAAATGTACTTTATAATGTAATATATTATTCAAAATGCATCATGGTTGCTTTATTGCATTAATAAAAGTAAAGAATTCAGAAGTTGTGTGTTATTTTGCCATGGTATTGTCAGTGGGTTTCAAAGACACCTCACAAAAAAAGGGCCACAGCCATAAGCTAACACTAAGAAAACTCTAGATTGTGACTTTACTTTGTGTTCTGACTGCAGTATTTATTTCTTTCAGGTAAAAATGCTCTTCACCTGTCTTCAAGAAACGGACATTCTCTGTGTGTGCAGAAACTCTTGCAGGTAAAGTGCAGTCGTCCTCCCTGTGTGTGTACTTTCAAATTACTCTTTACAGTGAGTAAACATGCCAAATTATTTGTATTTTAAGGTTGTTTGTAGTCACTTGTGTTGGTGTGTTGTGTATCTGCACACTCGACTGTATGCATGTTCCACAGAGCAGTTTGCAGTCGCTGGCCAGTCAGAGCAGTTTCCCTTTCAGCTCCTTTAAATAATTATGGCCAAACAGCTCTGGCAGCTGAGCCCACTCCGTATCGGTCAACAGTAGGCCCTGTTGAGTCACCATGACCCACTGGAGGATTTATGTGTTTACAATGAGGGGGCTATCTCTGCAATATTGTGCTCTCACAGTACCGTAGCCCCTCCCCCTGTCCCCATCTCGCTCATGGCAGTGATCCAATGGAGGTCGCGGCTGTTGGCAGGGGGTTGTCAGTGGTGTTGACAAGCCTACCCTCCTGCAAACCTGCCGTCCATTCTTGGTGCCGTCATCACACCAGACATAGCAGCTGGACGCCAACACCCACCGCCACCCCCACCACCTCCACTATCTCCCTCCGTCAGCCCAAACCCTCAAGGTATAGGATATCCCCCCTCCGTGCTCTACCGTTGCCGCTCTGCCCCTCCACCCTCCTCTTAGCTTTGTCATTTGAGCGTGCTGCTAATTTTTGGCCCTTGTTGCTAGAGAGAGTTGGGGTTTTTTTAGTGGGGGGCCAGAGCTCGCTGGCAAGCTTACCCAGCAACATCAGGCCCCTGTTAGCATTGAGTCCTCAAGGCGTCATAGCGAACCCTCATCACCACAGTGGTGCAGTCACTGGCGTCCAACCAGCTGACTGACTGTGTAGAGATGTCACAGGCATATCAGCACAGCGCCACTTAGCCTAATATGACCTGCCTGCTGCTCCTGCTGCCTCTCAGGTTCCAATGTCTAGTGGAAATAAGTGATTTTCAGACACATTCTTCCACTACATTATTGTAACATAATGAAACCATTATTTGAAGCTCAAGTAGGTAATGTAGTTCAGAAGTATTTCTTATTATATTTGTTGAAATTCTCTTATTTGTGGCTGCCGCAGGCCTGTAATAAGCCCATCCAATCATTACATATTGTGAGTTTATCTGTATTTATTTATGCATTTTTTAAAATTAATATTGATTACCGGTCAAAAGTTTGGACACACTTTCCCATTCAGTGTTTTTTCTTTATTTTTCTTTGTTTTATTGTAGATTAATACTGGAGACATCAAAACTATGAAATAACTCCTATGGAATTATGTAGTGAGCAAAAAAAAATGTGAAAACAGAGCAAAATATTTTAGATTCATTAAAGGCAAGATACTCCCACACACTGTCTTCTGTACTTGTAATTCAAGATTTAATAACAATTTTATTTATAAAAATTTAGTAACAATCTTATTAAATCTTTGATTGCAAGTGTAGAGGACAGTGTGTGAGTCTTTTTTGATTTTTATTGTCGACCCCTGGTCTTCTCTTATGCACCTGTCAATCTACACTTGTGCAAAGGTTTATGCTCTTTGATATTTTAGATTCTTCAGAGTAGCTGCCTTTTATTTGATAACAGCTTAACACTCTTTCGGTTTAATCTGAACCGTGTTTATGAAAATACAGAAAAAAACATTTCATGAGCAAGTGTGTCCAAACATTTTACTGGCGCTTTATGTAGGTTTTTTTTTTAATTTAAATCTGTGTTTTCTCTGCGCAGACTTATATTATCCTATTTGTTAAAATGGCGACAGCCATGGCCAGAGGCATGTTTTTCTTCATACTTGGTATAAATATCAACAGACTCAAGGATGACTCACAAGATTTTGGTAGTCAAAGGTCAAAGTCACAATGACCTCATAAAATACGCTTTTTGGCCATAACTCAAGAATTCCTACGTCAATTGTGACAAAATTTCACACACATATATAATAAAAAAATAAAATGATGATGAGATGACATTTTATATCCAAAAAGTCAAAGGTCAACTTCACTGTGACATCATAATGTTCAGCTGTCTATCAGTCCTCTGTCCTCTGAGACAATAGTCTTTAAGTGAAGACAGCATGTTTCTCACTGGAAATCAAACATGTTAATATAGTGATAACTTCCATTTTGCCCAAAAAATACCCATAACACATTTTATTAAATTCCTTCAAAATCTTCATTACACATATTATGAGTCTGGACAGACATGAATGTGAACTCCCACTTGCCTGGTTGGTGGAGGAATACTACCATGAGGCTGTAATTCTTGGTCATTATTTTTCATTAATTTCATAATTGTTAATACAAACTACTGTAGTTTGTCATTGCTAGTGAGAGTGAGAAATCAGTGTTGTCAGAGTGAACATTTTTACATATATAATAAATGTTAGCGAATACTTATTTTGCATAATCTGCCTACTGTTTGTTGAATTTTATAGCACAACTGTCCCGTTGGAAATGTGGACCTACAAGGAAGAACTGCTCTACATGATGCAGGTAAGATTGACTCAAGGCACTTTTACCATGTCTTTCACTGCATGAACAGAGCATCCACATGCTCATGTGAATGTTCAATATGCCCTCAATACATGTTTAAGACATAAAACACTCTGCTTTTAATAATAATTTGGGTCTGGTTTTGCCACAAAAAATGTTCAAATAAGAAAGTTGGATATTGGACTATGATGGATTTTTAGACTAGTTTTAATCGTAAATTCACATTTAATGTTTGTTCAGATAAACTTTTCCTCTTGAACAGATTAATGTGAAAATATCCTGCTAATGTCAAACTCACATATTTTATTCTGCACAGTGAAGCTCAAACGTCCAAGTAAAGCAACAAGAAGCAAAACACATTTTTGAGTGTAATGTTTACCACATAACACAAGATAAACAAAAGTTTGAGTATTATGTCCACACTAGTGCTCGAGCTGAGTTGATGTGTGTGTGTTTTTCAGTGGTAAATGATTGAAATTACTGCATTTTTCCCACCCTTTTCTTCACAGTCATGGCCGGTTGCCCCTCGAGCGTGAAACTTCTCTGTGACAGCGGGGCTTCTGTGAATACCTGTGATTTTGTAAGAATTGATATTTCGCTTCATTTCACAATATGTTGTAATGATCTCTTCAAAGATTTTTTTTTTTCATTTTCCATGTGTAGTTGTCATTGTGTTGTTGTATTGGTTTGCCTGCTCCTTACAGGCCGTTATCTTGCAAGTGGCAGTCATAAACTGCATCTGCTGTCAGTCTGAGCAGCACACAAAGGAATTTAATAAATATTTGCTATCTGTAGTCAGAATTACTCTGGGCCTTTTTTCTTTGAGGTGACAGACCCATTGAGTGGACTGTATAGGACTGTATTGTTGTTATAATAACTTTGATTTTGTGGACCTGTGTGTATTTATCTGTTTGTCTCTGTTTTTTTCTCCAGGATGGCAGGACACCTCTGGTGCTGGCAACCCAGATGTGCCATCCACGCATCTGTCAGCTGCTGCTGGAGCGAGGGGCTGATATCACCACCCGGGACAAACAAAACAAGTAAGAGACATCAACCCTCACGATATCTGTCTTTGGGAGGATCAGCAAATTTTAATAATTATGAATCTGTGTTGCTCACAAAAGGCAGCTTTTGAGAGATTATGTTGGCAGAACTTAAAGGAGCAATGTGTAAGAATTGTGTATCCAAAAGAGTACTGCAGTCCAAATAGCAAGTTAGAGCCATAGATGGTATATTAAATAGGTTAAAATCCTATTTAATATACAATCTGTCATTGAAGCAAGTTGTGTTCCCCCGCCCCCTCCTCTCCAGACTCGAGGAAGCAATGATGAGTCCTACGCTCTGAAATGATCAGCTGTTTATAACTGTCAGTTGTCTGTCAATGTAAAGTTAAGCCTGATATGGAGAAAACAAAAGCCCACAGCTTAGAAAATACACATTCAGCAGTAGGGCTGCAACGATTTAATCGATTAATCAATTATTAATTGATAATTTAATCAATCGCCGACTATTTGATAATCAATGTCATCAATTTGAGTAATTTTTTTAAGAAAAAAAGTCAAAATTCTCTGATTTCAATGGCCTAAATGTGAATATATTTTGGTTTCTTTACTCCTCTATGACAGTAAACTTAATCTTGGGTTGTAAAAGAAGATATCTGAGGTTTTGTAAAACATTTGGAAGACATTTTTTTTGCCATTTTCTGAAGTTTTAAAACAAAACAACTATTACTCGTTTAATCAAGAAAATGACTGACCATTTAATATATGAAAACTATGAAAATAATTTAGTTTTCAAACCCTATTTGATTGAATTTCATTGTTCTCTTGTGACCAATTAATTGACTGAAAATAATCATTACATATTGCTCAACTTAAGACTTCAACTATCTACTTCTATTGATTTCTTAAGACTCATAAACAGACACTCATTCGGCGAACATTCAGGATTGATTTGAACTCTAGTTAATGTGAAAAACAACATTTCTGATACAATAAATTCTAAAACATTTGTTGAGAATGTGGATTCATCTGTAAATTCAATATTAGCTATGAACATTTGTCAGAAATTTATGTAGGATAAAGATGTATTTCTGAAAGGCCACTTACCTGACTTACCTTGTAAAGGGGACCAAACAAACATTTCTAACAAAACCTGTGTTCAGCAGGTCATAAATACCAATAAATGTGGAAAATAAAAGAAAACAGAATCAATTTTGAAAAGGGAGACAAAAGAATTAATCAAAAAATTACAACAGCAATATGATGCCACTGTGCATTTGTGAAATATATATTTTTTCTGTATTTGTTAGGGGTAAAAAAAAATAAATAAAGGAATGCCTGAGAATGTCTTACATTTCTATTTTCAGTTAAAATTAACACAGCTGTGCAATACAAGTTTTGCCTCATTTATTTATTGTGGTTTTCAGCAGCATTTGTGACACAAAGCAACATAGTCCTTTAAAATTTAATAAAAAACAACTAGATGTGGTGACAAAATCAGGACAGCTCAGCTGAGCTACCACATCACTGAATTATTCAGCAGCCGTCGAACAAAATGCACTGTGAACTGTTGTTTTTGCTACGTCTTGATTTTAGTACCTCATGTTCAATGACAATTGTTCTTGCTCATGGACTGTCTTTGTTGACCCCCTCAGGACTGCACTCATTCTGGGCTGTGAGTACGGCTGCAAGGATGCGGTGGAGGTGTTGCTGAAGAGCGGCGCTGACGTGAAGGCGGTTGACAGCTTGGGTCACGATGCATTTTACTATGCTCGCCTCAGCAAGAACCCAGAGCTTGTTGCCATGGTCAAAAGTTACCTCGACAAAGCCACCAGAGGTCAGATTGCAAAACATATGAAAGAATCCTGTAGCTGTTTGTTTGGCATAAATACAGGATGAGTATAATTAGCATGATCATTGAAAGTAACCAATAAAGACCAGACCAAGAAAGAAGGAAGGAAAGTTTCTGAAACTGAAACTTCTGTCTGACTTGAGATGGTTGTAGGTGCTGTTCATTGATGTTGAAAAAAACATCCCTCTTACAGTTTTAAAAGCCACTTTACATCTGAGATTCTTGAAAATCATTTGCCATTAGTTTCACAAATAGATCTTCTATTTTTCAAGGTAAAGTGTGATTAAACCCCTTTCACACATGCTCGACAACTCTGCAATCACCCACACATTACCCAGGGGGAGCTGTATGTGTGAACCGCAATTTTTGGCCTGGAGTGAACCCTGTCAGCTCTCCCAGTCATAACTCCAAGTGAGCCACATTGTATGAACAGAACAGCTCAGCGTCCGGAACAAGTGGCCGTGTTGATGATGTTGCACGGTGTGCAGCTGCTTGCTTGTCAATCATTTTATTTTCATGCAGACTATCTGCTGATCAGTATCAGCCTATATGAGTCTAATATTTTTTACATCCCCTTTAAATGCTTTTCTTCATCATTTGTGATGTGAAAACATGAGATTAAAGTCAGAAAAGTAAACGTGAGTGTCCTGCAAGCAGCTCACCACAACATCAGCATGTCTCCGTGTTTATCACTCTTGTCTACCTACATCTTAATTTGTTAATTTTGAGAGTTTTGGGGCACTTTGCAGGCACCACTCTGCTCGTCTAAACCACATGGAGTATTTCCAACATGTGTGAACGCGTCTGATGTGGGCAGTCTCCTCATGAGTGCTGCATGTGTGAAAGGGCACATTTGGACAATGTCCCGACCTGCCCAACATGTTTTTTGGTGGTGTAGTTCTGAGTGTATATGTGAAAACAACTTTAGATGAAGAGCAACAAGTGTGTAGACTTTTTCTTGCTCTGTTTAAGCTACGGGACAATATAGGTATTTAAGAAGACTAGGTCAGATCATTTAAAGTGGGTTTGTATGAGGTACTTAAACATTGTCAGGTGATTGTATTACCTGCAGTAGATGGTGGTAGGTGCACCCCTAGTTTGGAGAAGCGGCAGGAATGCCTGCTTTGCATGAAAGCAAAGCAACGACTGCTGTGGACAGCCACTTAAAAAGGGTCCACCTACAAAAATCAATATCAATTTAAGTGTACGCTATATTTAGAATATTTTCACCACTTTCCCTTGCTGTCAAACAGCTTTCTTGCAACGGGAAACCCCCATTATATAAGCCAAATATTAATCTCTTTTGTTCAACCAGACTCCTTTGGCAAAAACACTAATTTTACCTTGCAGAACACAGAAGTTGCTGGTTAACGACTTCCTCAGTCTGTTAGCTTATTTTTGTTATTGTGTGACTTCAGTGATTCCCAAATTAACCTTTTAAAACACAAAGTCATAAAACAACACAAACTAGCAAACTAATCAAGACAGTTGGTGACCAGCAACTCCCACATTCTGCTGTGTAAAATTGTTGATAAATTACTGATTTTGCCAGTGGAGTCTGGTTGGTTTGGAGAGAGCAATATTTGGCTTCTTTTAGAAGTGACTAAAATACCTTTAGCTGCTGATGCTGTCCACAGCAGCACATTTCATAGCTTCATCTCTGCTTTTCCAAACTGGGGGTGTGTCAACCGCCATCTATTGTAAGTGGTAAACTGACAACTGACAAAAAAACTTCATACATTCTCACTTAAAATAATCTGAACTATCCCTTTAAGTATTATTTTAGTGAGTTGCTGACTCCTGTAGGCAACAGTAAAGTGTGACATTTTTACTACACATGGGAAAATATGCAAAATAGCTAATAGCCTGTTGCATTTTTTCTTTTGATTTCATTGGTTTGTGAAAATACTTTTACACTTTAGAGCTGTTGTAGAATGTAGAAGTAATATCACCGCGAAACAGATATTTTGGCCCCAACGTGTATGGATTTTTATTTACTTATCTTTGTTAGTGAGATATCATGAATGAGAAACATTGAAAAAGACTATATTTTGTTGAGATATTCTGTTTTTTTTCCCATCTTATGTGCATTATTTTCTTTGAATGTGTTTTCAGGGAACACTGTTCACACTGTTCTGTTCTGTTTGTCAAATTATGGCAGAAAACATAAGGCAGAAAATTGACATCTGAACATGCTCTTTTCTCGCTTTGTTGCAGATAAAGAGGCTGCAAAGATAGAGCAGTGGAAACGACAGGTAAGCCTGCAGCATTCAGTTCACATGCTCACATCATCCATTAAAGCTCACCTATAATGAGGAGCAGCTGTCATTCTTCACACTACTTTCCATATTTTAGAGGCCTCCATGTGTACAAGAAGCATGTTAGGAATAGCAATGAACTGGCATTTGTGTAGCCCTTTGCTTCCACAGTCCCTTTGTTAAAAGATGACAAAGGTCGAGGCTGCTCGCATCCCTAAGCCATTGTTAACATTAATGAGTCAGAATCTTGAACCTCTTCACCATTCAGATGCTAAAAACACTGTGAGGCCTGTGTTGAAAAAAAAAAACATCCTCAAGATTCTGCATCTTTCATTTTCTTTGACTTGATGCTGTTTAGTTCAGCCTTTTTGTATTTCTGAACATGTAAAGCACTCAGATGTACATGACTGCCATCTAGTGATTATTAGTAAAAGTTGTTCCATAGGCTTATATAGGCCGTGGTAATGTTTATGTCCAAAACTGGTTGTGAAAACAGATCATTTTATCCACAGCATTCAGTAGATCGATCAGAGGCAGCTGAAGCCAACAGACGGGAACAGATCATACATGTAAGTACTGTAACTTCGACCTCCCTATTAAACACCAACACACGTTCACTTTTCAGTGTTTGCTGCAAAAAGTTACAATCAATCATCAAAAATCCATATCCATTAAGTACTGATAAGCTTCCATACTTGGGAAACTTCCTGGGAGACTCCCATTTTCATTACCATTTCTTTGTTTCCTACGGGGGTCATAATTCTCCTGTATTTGTCCTGATTATGACAAATGTTCCACCTTTTTTCCTTTTCGTTATCACAACCTGTTTCTGGCATTGTAAAAGTCTACTGTTTACAATAATAATACAGCTGCACATGAATGCAAGGGATGGGAATCTCTCGGGACTTCGAGATTTAATTTGATACGATTTTAATACAATTTTTAATATGATTATTGATACAGAAAAAAATATTTCTATTTTTTTCTTGTTGCATGACTGGGCCTTCTTTCTACTTTTAAAACACAGCATATTTGTAATGCTTGTAATTAGCTTAGTTGGATACAACTTGCGTACAGTGTGTTTCTTGTCCAGGTTGTGTCCGTTTTCTCATTTCCTTTCAACTTCATAGAAGTCAAAATTGCTTCCGTATCCATCTGCAGTTTTTCATACTTAGCCATCCTCACAAAAACTCAAGAAGTAGCCTAGTTTAGACTGTAAACACAACTCACATGTTTAAGTCTGTCTCGGTTCACCATCCAGTTGTTTCAGACACAAGGAACAACACAGAATTGTTACCGGCGATCATAATGTCAAGACATGGGTTTGAATTTTTTTTATTATTATTGTTGACTTTTCTGCATCAATTCATAATTTTAATAGACAGAATTGCGATGCATCTAAGAATCACCTCTGTCTCGTTCCCGCTGTATCCAGTTGTCATTAATAAATCCTTTTTCCTTCAAGGCTCATGCCTTGTCTGGCTTAGTGAGTGACAGATGGAGAGAAAAATAGAGAATACTAAAAGAAAGGAATTTCTGACATCCATGAAAGAAGAATTCCAGTTTCCTATGCAAAGTTTTAAAGGAGAAGAGCACACTTTTTTCTAGGAGCAGCCTTACTAACGTACCCTGAGAAAAGTATTAATTTTCTGTGCTAATAGTAATCAAATTTGAAATCTGACTAGGTAAGGCTAGAAGCTGTGGTCCCATTGTGTTTTCCAGCTAATTAATGTCGCTTATAGGTCATCTGCAGGCATCTGTTTGCAAAAAATGTCCACTTATTTTATTTTCATCCTTTAAAAGTCACCAGAATGCAGGAAACAAAGTCTTTGAAACTCAACTATGAACCCCCGCTTTGGTTTCAAAATCCTCCAAAATCCTCCTATTTTTGAGATCTGAAGGTTGACAAATATGGTAATTGTATTTTGACTGATTTGTGTTTGTAAGGTTTATGGTTTTCTGTCTGAATGTGTGTTTAAGGACTTGGAGAGGCAGAACGAGACCCTACAGGAGAATCTCAGGAAGTACCACCAGGACCAGAGAGCCCTGGTAGATAAGGTCAACATGCTACAGCAACAGCTAACACAGGTAAACAGTTTATCAACAACACAGCAAGCGATACTGAGCCAGACAAAACCGTTAGTTCAGTACATCCTTCCAAACATGGCCGTCCTTCACTACGGGCTCGTTTCCTTTTCTTTTTTCTTTTTCAGTGGGTGGGTAGATATGAGGGTCCTACTCGAGCTCGAGGTTGATGAATTAGAAATTATGATAATAAAAGCTGAGCTGAGTCATGCTCTATTGACCTTAAGTCATAGTTCTTTCCATGATAATAAAGGTTACACGTAATTTAAGAAATGTGCAATAATTTTCTAACCTGAGGTTTCGTTCAGAGGATTTAATACTGATTGCTTCTGTAAAGGATTGATGACTTACATTGAAATGCTGCTAAGATATTCCTCAATATTAGCTGAAAGAACAATATCTACTCACTAGAGATCAATGAAATTCAATCAAATAGGGCTGCAGCTAAATTATTTTAATAGTTTTCATATATTAAACAGCCAATCATTTTCTCAATTAATCAATTAATAGTTGTTTGCCTATAAAATGTCAGAATGTTGGTAAAAAAAAATGTTGATCAGTGTTTCCCAAAGGCCAAAATGATGTCCTCAGATGTCTTTTTTGCCCACAATTCAAAGATATTCAGATTACTGAGTAAAGAAACAAGAAAATATTCACATTTAAGAAGCTGGAATCGGAGAAATTTTCCTTTTTTTTTTTTAATGAACTGATTAACCAATTGTCAAAATAGTTGATGATGAACTTGATAATTGATTAATCATTGCAGCTCTACAATCAAATAAATTGTAATGGCATATTGGCAATTAGAAATCCCTCATTTGACTGTATATATCATCTTTTTTTCATCTGCAGGAGAAGATAACTGTGGAAGACATTCAGAAAGAGGTATGAAACAAAAATGATTGCTGGGATATTATGGGCCTCATTACCAATTTTCTGATTTGCCTTTATCTTTCTTCAGTTTGCTTGTTAGAATCATGATCAACACAGCATTATTACACAGCAGCAGCAGTCAAGAGAGCAATTTATAGACGGTCTTAAGTTTCTCTCTGACCTCCAAAACCTAAAAATAAGAGCAAATGAAAGCCAGGGCACGACTTGAGAGGATGTCGCTGTATCAACACAGAGCTGTTCATGTGGAAGTGAAGTGAAGGGAAAAGGAAGGTAGCACCGTCTGAAATGCTGCTCAGTTGTGGCTTAATAGCACTGAATAACATCCCACAAAGCCCACACGCTCAGGAATCAAGGTCAAGTGCTTTAGCAATTCAAAATGTAACTTCTGAAACAAATCTAAAAAAGAAAGTGGAAAGACCAGCAAAAACAAAAATGTAAGTCATCAAAGAGCTACTCTCCCATCAAGGCTTTTTTTTGTCTCATAAATATATGCTGTCCTACAGAGCAGGTGTGTTCTCTTCTGGATCGACTTGCTTTGGATGAAAATAAGCTTTGTTTTATTTCTCCCCCACATCTTCTATTCTGCTCCCTTAAAAGCTTATTTTGCTCCAAACATCTTCACTGAGCCCCTTTGATTCTGTCACAACTTTTGAACTTGAAGCACCTGCAGTAGTGATAAAAACACACTCAGCAGAGCACTGAATAATTAAGCAGGTACCTGGTGTAAGTTTTTAAAAGACCAAAGCAGTTCACACACTGTGTAGAAGTCCTTAACAAATGCTGTGTGGCAGCTATTTTCTGAGCCTTTCTCAAACATGTACAAATAGTGATTTTTGTTGGATCTAAGCACATTTTCGAATAGCATGCATCTGTTCAATTAGAGAGTTTGTTTTCCTTTTGATAAATGGGATGAATAAACTGTTCTTGGAAGTGAATTCAGACCCCTGCTCATTAAATCAGTTGTTTATTCATCTGAAAGTGTTTAGTTGCTCTTGCTTGACTAACTCATCCCTTTGTTTTTCTTTCTGTTGGATCAGAAGGAGCAGTTGAAGGTGTTACTCAGTGCCAAAGAAAGAGAGGAAGGAGCTCGAGGCCCGGAGACGGTCAAGGTCCAGCTCCGGAGTACTTTGGTCAGTGACTTTACTTATGACGCATGGTGAAGTTCAGTGCCAGTTTATTAGGTACACCTACCTGACACTAATGCAGTCTAATACAACAGTCTTACAATAAAATCTGCCTTTGTGGTCAGTTTTTGTTGAAATTGTTTTCAAGATGTTGATTCAGCTGTGTGATCATTTTGGAGGATGTAGTTTATGATGCTGCTGAACTGTGTAATATTAAACAGGTGCATTATACAAAAATATTCATTTGTACATATACAAATACACATGAGAAAGACAAAGAAACAAAGTACCCCCTCCCACCCCCAACAGCTCTGATATAGTAGAAGTAATTAGAAATTAGAAAATTTGAAAATTAAATAAAGATAAACAAATAAAATTCAACAAAGTAAGGTATGAGATCTTAAGGCATGTCATTTAAGTGTATATTACACTGAGGACAAGTTTCCACATTAATTCACTAGCTGAGGTGATTGAAAGGCCAAAAACGAACCCATAGTTTTTCACACGTTACTGATTTCCTCCTTACACCGAAACACCTCTCTGTATAATGCAGTACAGTTCAACAGCACCACAAACTACACTATCCTAACAGCTTCAACAAAAACTGAACATTGTAACCTTCATTAAAGTAAGATTTATTGCAGAACTGTTGTATTAGACTGCATTAGTTTTAGCTAGGTGTGCATAATAACCTGGGAACTGGGTGTATCTGCTGTAAGAATAAATGTAATAAACATTACAGTAAGCTTTTGAAACAAATTGGACCTGCTTAACATTCTATATAGTATTAAAAATAGACTTCATTTTAAGGCAGTTCAAACATCTCTGATGAGTGTGTGTATCTACATGTATTCACAGGGCGACTACTCTGGGCAGTCTGTTATCAAAGGTTAGTTTATTTCCATTTCTTGACTTCTAAAGAAAAAATTTGATGCCATTATTTCAGACTTCACCAGCAGAGTATGTGAATGTTACGTTTGTCTTGCAGGTAAAGAAAACACTCTGGTCAAACAAGCTCACAGCCTGGATTCTGATCATGTAAGTGTGTTACAGTTTCATATGACCTGCAAATGTCTAAAATACAGAGTTAGCAGTTTGCATCTAAGCAGCCTGTGACAACAGTGGACTTGCACTTAACTTACTTGTTAAACTGCTAATACAGTATTTAAATCTGTGTTGTTTTTCTTTCTTGCCCTCAGTAAAAGAGAATTATAACTTCTCTTTCTCTGCAGATGCTCCAGAATCCTGCCATGTCGCGTTCACTGTCCAGACCTCTAGAGAAGAGTCCTCCTGCTGTAGAGTGGGACCTCGCCAGTGAACTGGAAGCACTCCGACTGGAACATGAGGGGGTCAAGAGAAGACAGCAAGCGACGGAGGAAGAAACGGTGCGGCTCCAATCTGCCCTGAACCGCAAAAACCGAGAGTGCCAGGAGCTGATTCAGAGCCGAGACACCATCCAGAAACAGGCTGACCAGCAGGTTCAAGAGCTTGAGGACGCTTTAGGAGACGTCCAGAAGAGGATGCTGGATTCTGAGTGTAAGGTCAAACAGCTGCAAGCCCAGTAGTCGCTGTGAAGGAACACTTAGGAGGCCAGGGGGCAGAAGAACTGCGCGCCCAGCTCCAGGACATCAAGGCCAAGTATGAAGGTGCTTCGGCCGAAGTGGGTCGAGTTCGTAACCGGCTCAAACAGAGCGAGAAGGCATTGGAGGAGTACAAGAGCAGCGAGAGCCAGCTGGCAGCCGAGGCAGAAAGGCTCAACCAAGACCTGGGAGCTCTGACTGTAGAGAGAGACGAACTCGCAGAAGCTCTTTTAGAAATGGAAGCCCAGCTGAAGGAGTCTCAGACTAAACACGGCAACACAGTCCCAGCTGAGAAGTTTGATAACATGAAGAACCTGCTGACAAACGCGGTCGATGAGAAGGAGCGTCAACTGGCCGAGCTGAGGGAGGACTATGACCGTGTGCTGGAGGATGTGGCCGACCTTCATCGAAAGCTGGACAGTCCGTCGTCCCAGGGAGGATCAGGATCATCTGAGGAGGAACAGAGGATACGGGCCGCACTCGCAGACCAGAACGAGTCATTGAAGAGGAAACTGGTTGATTTGACAGCTAAAAGCCAGGCTCTGATCCGTGAGGTCGAGGAGAGCGAAGAGGAAAGAGATATACTCCGAGACCAGCTGGAGGAGCTCAACAGCAGGATTGAGATTGACTTCATACCCAGAAAGGACCATGAGGAAGCTCGGAGGAACATGGTGACGGCGTTGGAGGACCTTGAAGACAAACTGGTGGAGGCCAGCGAGCGTTATGGAAAAGCAGAGGGTCAAGTTCAGCAGCTTCAAATTGAGAGGGCCACACTGCAGGAGAACGTCAGCAGCATCCAAAGTTCCAGCGAGAGACACCAGAGTGAAATGGATGATCTGAAGTCTCAGAATGCCGACCTGATGAAGAAACTTGAACTGTTGCAGAGGAGATGTGAAGACAGAGATAAAGAGTGTGTGCAGCTGACTACACAGAACCAGACTCTGAAACAGAGCCTGGAGGGAGAGTTTGTTCCCAGACAGCAGCACGAGCAAGTGAAGATGGAGTTAAGCTCCACCCTAGAGAGCGTAAAAACTGAGATGTTGAAGTTGGAGACCAAGGAAAAAGAAAGTGGGGAAGAACTGAAGAACGTGCAAGAACGAAATGACAAGTTGAAAGAGGAATTAGAAAAAGTCCTGTTGGAGATGAAAAAAGACTTTATAAGCATGAAAGACCACAAAACTGCCACAGAGAAGCTGAATGCTGCTGTGACTGAGGCAGAGAACAGAGCAAATGAAGCGTCAGCGATGTATGTGTCGGCTCAGGAGGAGACAGTGAAGCTTACCCACGAACTGGAGGCTCAGAAAAAAGAACTTGATACCATTCAGGAGGCTATTCAGTCCAAGTTTATCCCACTGACTGCAGCTGAGGAGAAAGAACACTCTTACCATGCTCAGGTGAAGGAGTTGACAGCCAAGCTGTTGGAAATGGAAGAGAAGTATAACAAAGAAAAGTCTGCAGGCGAAGGCAACAAACTGGAGAAAGAGAAACTAAAAGTTGAGATTGAATCTGTTCAGCAGAGACTAGACTCTGTTCTAGTTAGCAGTGAAAAGCACAAGGATGTGGAGGAAGAGTTCAAGAGTAAATTTGAGGAAATGGCGCATAAGTTGGCCAACTTAGAACAGCAGCACAAGGAGGTGACGTCTCAGAACGCTGAGCTTAAAGACCAGAACGCCCTCTACAACAGTCAGATGCAGAATCTCCAGGACCGCCTGAAATCAGAGTTAACTCGAATAGCAACGTACGACACAGAGCTGAAAGCGCTCCATGACGCCATGCAGCAAGCTCAGGCCGACTGCAAGAAAGCCAGAGAGTCTCAGCAGGAAGAGGCGCAGAAGGTTTGTGCTTTACAGAAAGATCTGCAGGATTGTCGCGACGAAGAGGCCTCTCTGCTGCAACAACAGGCCGAGTCAAAGGAGGCCCTGGAGGTCGAGGTCGCCAAGCTTCGCATGGCTCTCCGTGAAGAGGAGGAGAACAGCGCTCAGAGGGCCGAAGACGTGTCCGCCCTGCAATCCGAGCTCCTTCAGGCTACGCAGGCTCTAGAGGAAATCCGCGACAAGGAAGACCAAATGAACCAGCTGAAGAAGGAGAAGCAGCAGCTTGAGGAGGAGGTTGCCAACCTGAGCAACAAGCTGTTGAGCTTAGCGGAGGAGTGTGAAGAGGCCCATCAGGAGTCGACGCAGGCAAGGGAGGGTGAGAGCAGGGCCAGGACGGAGATGGAGGCCGTCCAGGAGAAGGGACGCGCCATCGAGAGAGAAATTAGAGACCTGAAGGAGAGATATGATGAGTCCCTCAGCACCATCTGTGACCTGCAGAGAAGGATTGAGACATCAGCTCAGCAGACTGAAGCCAAAGACAAGAAGGTAGTAAAAATATGTCATTAATTTTATTATGAACACACTTAAAACTACTTCTTACGCAGACTACACGTTTGACTGTAGATAAATGTAACTACTATAGATTGAAAATGTGATAATCCCCCATTGTGAAGTATGGTAAGTGTCTGCCTGCAGATTTAGAAAGAAAATCAGATTTTCAAACATTTGTTTGTTTCTAGGGAAAAAAAAAATCCTCTTTTTGTTTTGGTTGATAAAGTAATGAAAAAAATATGATCATTAACTTTTATGCAAGGCACTACAGGTGAATGTGTGAGTGTTTAACTATGCAAATGATGCATTATCTAATTGAATATGCGCTGATTTGCCAACATCTCCAGAAACAGAAATCTGAACATTGGATAAAGCCAGGTTCAAAGGTTTTTACAGAGGGAATTTTAGATATCTCTTTTTTGGTCTACACTGCATAAATCAGAAAATACTTTAAACTGCCATTAAAAAATCATATTTGGCCATGTTTTTAAGATTAGTATTAAGGTTAAAATGTTCAAAAATCAGGCTATGAATGATATATGAATAAACTCCTCTGTAAAAACCTTCAGAATATAGATATATCTTTATAGGAATAAAGATAGAAAGTTTTGTGTTTGTAAGTGCTACTGAGTTGGAGATTTCTGGCTCAGATTATGAGAATCTCATTTAAAGAAAACTGCCTTTAATGGTACGTTTTATAAAATTCTGCACATTTGTACACAAAAGAAGTGAGACTCTACAAGAGAAAAGGGTAAAACATTCAACTAATAAACATCACAATGAAACTTCCCCAGTTGACAGTTAACTTATGCAACACAGTCAGTTTTTTTTAACCTACCGTTTAAATATGCAAATGATGCATTATCTAATTAATTATGAACACATTTGCACAAATTTCCAGAACAGAAATCTGAACCTAAACAATACCTACGTGTGTATTTTGGAGGTTTTTCTTCACTAGTGTAATAGAAACAAAACAGCTCAAAATCGTTTTGGAAACAAAACGGCTCAAAATTGAGAAGTGCGTGAAAAATCAATGTTTCTGCCTGTAGTGTTTTGCTTTAATATTTGTGTGTGTGTTGTGTGTTTCAGATCACAGAGTTGCTCACAGACGTTGAGCGATTGAAGCAGGCTCTGAACGGTCTGTCCCAGCTGGCATACACGAGCAACGCGCCCAATAAGAGACAGACGCAGCACATTGACACACTCCAAGCCCAGATCAAGAGCCTACAGCAACAGCTGGCTGTGAGTGCACACGGATGACATGCTGAAATATGTTTACAGATTATGTTAACGTATGCATATTCTGCTTTATGTTTAATCTGATTTACTGCACATTAACTGTCTTCTGGTTCAAGACTGACGGGAAAAAAAAACTGTAGGAGCAGATAAGGTTCTTCATTTTTATACATTTTACACAGTTATATTTACAAAGTTTTCTAACTAATTTGTGTTACAGTATAGAGTGCAGCTTGGACTGCAGGTTTCTATCTTAACCTGACCCAAGTCCAAAAGAGTAGTAGTTGAGCCTAACCCGACAGGTGTTCTGTTTTTATGTCTGAACCCGACACAGCTAATGTAAGCTGAAGCAGAGTCTGCGTTTGCGCTCATGCAATTGTTAATATACTGCAGTGCACCTTGTACCCTAAGTGACCGTCAGAAGGCATTGGGTGGATTATTTGAACACACTATGTAGTGTTATCAGCAGTTGTAAATTCATTAAAATTTGAGTCTTACATTGATGATTGTAAAGTCTTCATCTTTATGAAGTTTTTAACTAAACTGTAGCCGTTGTTTACTTATAACTATTTACCTAATTCAACCATAATGTTTTTTTGGAGTTGTTCGTTTGACATCCTCCATCCTTAGCCAGGCTACAGGAATATTTACTGCCTGAAATGGCCCGTGACATGACTGAACTTGATGCCAACATCATTTCTGAATTTTTGTTTGAAACCATTCGAACCTGTCAGGTATCCACTTTCTATTTCAGTAGCAAATACATAATGTAGGTATTTTATTTTACTGACTCTGCAGGTAGTTCATAGAATAAAATATACAAACACTTCATTTAGTCACTGATTTATAATAGTTATTGAACCGTGTATACCTCTGTTGCTTGGTTAGGCTCTCTGCTCCTTTGATATATCATATACCCATAACTTTAGAAAAAAACTGGGTGCTGTTCTCAGTCTAACATTTAGGTGTAGCTAGTAGATTTATAATAATGTGGAAGCCCATAGTTCAGTGAATGCACTTCATCTGTGTTTACAATACTGTCAAACTGTTTAAGACATCAAAGTTAACCACCGTGTCGTCCTCATGTTTTTCTTCCTTCTGCTCAATCAGGATGCTGAGAGGCAACACAGAGAGGTGGTTTCGATTTATCGAACGCATCTTCTCAGTGCAGCACAGGTAAGGTTAACTAAATTAAAAATAAGGGTCGTCTAATTTTCTTCCTTAAACTCTGCAAATTGTCCGCTAATGTTTACTAAGGAAAGTTTGTCTCATTCTAATGAATGGTCTGAGATTAGAGTTAATTAGAGTAGGCTGTGTTGTTCAGGCAGTCCTTTAATAACCTTATCTGAGTATTTTTAAAGTAACAACAACGAGGAGGTTTGACTTGCAGAGATTCAGCGATTAGTTTTGACAGCAGAGTTCATGAAAGAATAATTGAACTGATAAAAGTGCTCTTGTTTTGGAAAAGAGTTGAATGATTTCATTAAAACAGCTGACTGCATAAAAGACAGACCAATTATTTGATAAAAGCTGACTTGAACTCAGTTGTGTTCGGTGTCTATCATTCAGTATTTAGCAGTTAACACTGCACTGTCAATCTTTAGTCACTCACAGCTTGTTTAACGCTCTACTGATTTTGAAAACTAAACTACCTTGCACAAATGTTATTTACTCATCCTAAAGTTCCATCATCTTTACATCAACAGAAAGTAATTGTGAGAACCAAAACAGATCTCTTTTATGATACACTGGCACACATTAAACCACTGCGAGCTTTGAATATGTAGAAAACAAGGAAAAGATGTTTATGAAATCAGGCCTGTTTTGTGGAATCATGATCCTGCTTCTGTCAAATCAAGATCACACAAGTATTAGAAACTTTCTTCATCCAGGCAAGAAGGAATTCATGTGTTTACACTGGGCTGAAATGTATTGTGAAATGTCTGAAAGCCTGCTGATTATCACAGATGGATTTAGAATATGAAATGGTAGGTGTAATGGTTAAAAAAAAACGTGCTGGAGCAGGCTGCAGATTCACGGCCAAAGAGGTACAACAAAATTTGTTCTCAAATAATTTCCAAATATGCAGGGTTAAGAGAACAGTAGGTCTCAGGAGCTGCAGCACAGAGTGATCTGTCATATGAGTAATTGACAACTCACAAGCTCACAGGGAGACACTGAGGTGTGACTGAAACTGAAAGAATCTGTGAGTTAAATGTGGTGGTGAACCAAATTTATTTAATTTCATCCTGTCCTTTACATCATGCTTTATGACAAATATTGTTTAAGAAGTTTATGTTCCTGATTTATTCTCGATAGATATTGAGAATGGAGCTTTAAGTGAATTCCCTTTTGAAAATGTGTTAGCCTTTTCTGAATATCTCAGAACACGGGAAAGGAGGAGAAAACATGATAGATATATTCTTAAATCTCTGTTTTATGAACTGGATATTTGGCACGAAATGATTGGGTTTTTTTCTTTTGTTTTGTTTTGTTTGTGGATTTTTGTTCTTGTGTTTAGGGGGCTTTGTTTGTATATTTGTTCTATTTCCATTGTGGTATATCTCCTGGAGCGTTGTGTGTGGGAGGTTTAATGTTTGTTTGGATGATGTTTATATTCATGTTTGGATGAGGTTGCATGGTGCTCTTAGATGATGGTGGGTTAACATGCCAGAATGTTTGGTTCATGTTCGTTAAAGCTGCTGCAAGGACTTATAACAAATTATGACAGAGTCTCAATTTATTACTGATGCCTCGAATGGTTCTCAAATGGTGGTGTGGGGACACCCAGGGGTCCTTGAGGGGGTTCCAGGGGTAAAAGAGAGAATAATTTATTTTCACTGCAATTCCATGCACAAGTAACACAGTGACAGAATGTATAACTGTTTGGTCACAGGTCTCATACTCCAGTGTAAACATGGTAATTTAGCCTTAATGTTATTTATAACTTAACTAAGTGTGGTATAGAAGTAATCAGTTTATAATAATTACAATTATTTTTAACATTAGAACTTCAACTTTGAGCATAACTAAGGCTCGAGCAGCAACAGATATGACAAAACTAGAATTTTTGCCCAAAGCACCACAGCTGTATTAAAATTACAGAAGATATATTTTACACTCTCTGTAATGAAACATGTTAAAGCAAACATTTTATCAGATGTGGCGCTCAGGGACAGATTCTTATGAAATGATCGTCTGTGGTCCAATTTGTGTCAGTTTAGGGAACTTTGATATGAAAAGGTTTGAGAGCCACTGTTCTCTGTGACCTTACATAAGTTAACAAGACCACCTGCCTTGTCCTTAATGTCTGCCACTGGGTCGGATTCTCCTTGAAATCAGAAGAAACAAGTCTGTTTGCATTTTCCCGGGCAAAGTTACAGTGAGTAATATGTCAGCCAGTTTAAAAGAAGCAGGAGATTTTTTTATTAGATAATTGTATTTTTGTTGCTATATTCAGTGTTTATTACACAGTAGCACTTTTGGTCCACAGCGGCTTCCAAAACTGATCAACTGAAGCTCATCCAGACTGTGTTTCTCCTGCAGGGTCACATGGATGAAGACGTCCAGGCCGCCTTACTACAGATCATCCGCATGAGGCAGGAGTTTGTGTGTTAAAGCTTCCTCCAACAGAACAAAATGCTACCTGCTGACTCAAGTTCACTGTTCTCACATCTCCCACTGCAGAGTCCCCCTGCTGTGGCCCCTGTGGGTGCCCTGTGTGTGTGTGTGTGTGTGTGTGTGGTGGTGTGTGTGTGTGTGTGTGTGTGTGCACGTGCGTTGTGTGTGTGTGTGTGCGTGGGTGTGACTGCTCTGAAATCCATGTTTTTGTAGTGAATGGCTGCACTTTGGTTCCCAAATACCCAAATCTCTGTGTTGTGAGCAAAAGTGAATAACTGTAGATATTAGATACAAATGTGTTAATGCAGCAAATGAAAATTCAGTCTATTTAAAAAATTCTATTGTATCAAACTGACCTGTGAACTAATTTTTAATGAATGATTTACATATATGCAGGAACATTTTTCGCTTTCTCTTACAGTACGGTATGTAAAATTCCATACATTTCTGTCAAATCTATTATCAATGATAATGCAAAGCTTTCTATTTCATGCAGCTTTAACCTACTGTATTCAGTGATCTGAGAGTTATTTGAAATTTGTAGGTCCCTTTCATAGATTACTCACTCACTCCTGAAATGCTGAAATTTAAAATGGACATGAACACAAAGACCACTTTTCACATTCCCACCTGACAGTCAGCTCTCATACAATATGTGTTTGTGTTTAACCTCAGTGTTTGCTAGAATTTGAAAGATAGGTTCACAATTTTTCAAGTCTGTCTGCAAAAGCACATCCAAACATGATAAATACGAGGTGCTGGACAAAAATACAAAGAAAAAAACAGAGTCTGCAACATTGCGATAATGCCTTCCAATTGACGATTATAATGCTGTTACTGGCGAACGTATAGTGATTTGGAGGTGGGGGTAAAATCTACAACTCTGAGATGTGTTCAAAAGGTCAAATGGATAAGTGGATATCTTCCAGAGTTAGTTTTTTTAGTGCTGTATAAAATTTCCACTCCCTATTTTCACAGACCCGGACAGTTCCTCACTAGTTTTCACTTAAAGACTTTGATTCCCAGGAACTACTTTTCAAGAAATGAAAAGGTTCCTTCAGCCTGTTGTCTCAGTTTCCTCTGCTGTCTAAAGACCCACTGATGTATGAAAAAGCGACGGCTGTTTTTACACATCATTTTTGGGTGCGATTCTACGATGTTGGTTGTTCATCATCAGTCTCTTTTCTTTTTTTTTAATGTGGGGGGAAAAAAGGCGGCTGAAATAAAAGTACTCAACCAATCAGAACTTCCTGTACTTTTGGAAAGTACATGGACTTCTTAGTTTGTTTTTTTTAAAGTTCCTGTGGTGGAAACTTGGCTCTTGTTGAGCTGCAATGAAAGTATTTTAACCAAAAGAATGAATTTTGGTCTTTGGAGTTTGGAATTTTTTCATAGAATGATGATGTTTTGTGATCTGTTTCAATTCACATACAGAGCATCTGTGTAAGACAGACTTGAAAAACTGTGAACCGATCCTTTAAAGCATTACTTAAATACCTGTCTGTATATTGAAGGAGTTATTGGTCTCTGTAATCCGACAGTCAGTGAAGAGCTCCCATGATTCCACTGTAAGAGATGGAGGTTCTGAGCACAAAAGCATTTCAAGTTGTAATCAAAGCTAATATGAGGCTCTGGCAGTTATGAATCAGACATATCAAGTTTCTTTTAAGGTTTCTGTCTTTTTAGTATGAAATTCTCTCTCTGTGTGTTTCTCTTGCTGAGCTGCAGGAAGATCACAGACAAGGAGTCAATTCTGCACTAAAATCTCTAACTTTGGAAGTTGCTGAACTAATTTGACTAGCTGCCCCCCATCTTTTACATGGGAATAAATTATTATTGGGACCCTTTACGTCTAGTTTGGACAGAAGGAATGATTTCAGCATCCAGTAATAATCTCTTAATGTACACATGGGCATCTGAGTATTGTTTTCATGTGAACCAATCCTTTAACCTCGTCCATGTCAGCTGTAACACTTGAGCTACTTTCTTGAGACATTTTGTGGCACACTTATCAACTTCTGGAGGTCCAAACTAGCACGTGTGTTCTCAGAATAATCCAAATACCAAAGACCTGAAGAGGGCAAAACCATCCAAATCTAAAACTACTCGCCGTTTCGGTAAATGGTCGATAATGTAATGTGACGATGGATTTGGGGGAGCTCTCGTCTCTTACGTCGCTCACACAGTCTGGTTTGTGCAGGATTTGAGTCATGGGGGTGTGAAGTGGAGATCTCTTGCTGTGTCCTACAGTTTGCAGTGGCACGTTGTCCTTTTTTGTTGAAACCAGAGTGTCCTCTAGTGGTGAGACTTGGCAGGCCAAGTTGATAGAAATTGTAATAATCAGTGTGGCCCAGGGGTAGGCAGTAGTTGTTTTTGGAGGCTGTAATATCTGCATGCTTGTACTCAAACACTGGTGAAATTCACTACAGATATTAAAAATGAGAGAATAAAATGTGAATGTAAAACAAAATTTACAGCTTTACCTACTAATAACTGTTGCTTTCCATCACTACATTTAAACCAAACCCCTTTATAATGACAGTAAATATTAGTATAATATCTCATTTCTGCAGCAGCTCTCCTAGAACAAGCGCTGCATACCCCTGAGCCAGCTTGTTGTGACTCTTGATGGTGTAGTGTAGTGGTGTTGTGATTGTTGAGCGAGTCTCTTTATGCCTTTACACTGATATAATATTTTTCATAGCTTTGTACTTCTTTAATTACTGTACTACAGTGTGACAATTCTGATATTCAGCAGGTCTGGAAGTAGGACGGCACAAAACACGTTCAGGGTAACATTTACCATAGGATGCCATTTGATGAGAATAGATCAGGTCCCTTTATTTATGTGGATAGACGACCCCGTGACCATTAGATATTGAAGCTGTCTTTAGCTTTCAGCTAACACGCCTCACCAAGTAAACTTTCTTGCTCTTTTTTTTATTTTGGCCAAAAACAATACCTCTGTTAAGGATTAACACTAATTTTTTAAATATTACTTTGTCTTCCCTCTACTGTTAACATAGATTATAACTTACACTCAGTTACATCTCTAAATATCCTGTATACCAATCTGTTTAAATTGTTTGTTTTTTTTTTTCCTCTGGCAATATTTGTTTGTGAATCAATAATACAAAAATCAATAAAAGTGCCTAACATAGAAAACTACAACTTTGTTTGGTGTTTTTTTGTCATCACCACCGTTTTGTGAGCTTTATTTTACTCTTTAAAGTCCTTCACAGTTAATAAGGCAAGTAAACAAAAGCAAATACTATAAAAAGCAATATAACAAATACACAGAAATATAATACCCAGCATAAGATAGCAGGTAAAAAAAATCAGATAATAAATATAGTGTCAGTTGGTTTACTGTTTTTTACCTTGTACCTGGCCCCCAGGAGAGAAGCACGCTGCTATGCACGGCGTATCTTCAGTTTATTTTGGATAATATATTTATTGTTTTACCTCCTCAACTTCATGGATTTCAGTAAATCACCCAAACTTGAGAACTGGGTCAAATCATGTCCTACCAAAAAAACCCTTTAAAATGATTAAAACCAACACTCACAAATTTATTCTTTAAGGATTATATATATGTGAAATATATGTAATTTATTAAGTGTTTTCGTTTGATTTAACTTTTTTCATTTCTAAACTTGCTCTGTGCCAGAAAACACCCCTGACCCAGACAAAAATTCACAACTTCAAACTATTTAAAAGTGGTAAAAGCCTTCAAAATCTAAAACTAACAATATCTACTGATAATATTAGCACATTATATAGAGAGAGATTTCCATCAACCCTGACAGTTTTTTACAAAAACATGATTTAGATATAAAGGTTCAGCTATACCCTGAGGAAACCGGTCTCACTTCCTGGTTTCAAAAATGTAAGAATACTGCTCATACATGGGTGAACTTTCTTTTTTTTTTTTCAACAAATTCATTAAATAATATTGCAGTCAGATGTATCTCAGCCATAACATGTCAACTCTGTAGCCCTTCTAAATCAAAGCTAAGTAAAAATGATGGTTTAAAAATGTGTATTTTGATTTGCATTAAGTGAACTCTTAGCAACTTTAAAAAAAATAAAATGGCTGCTCACTACGGCTGTGCTGTGAAATGATAAAAATTAACCTTTTATATATTTAATTTAAAACAAATATATTTAAGAATGAGGGACATATAGTCTCTGAATTTGATGCCTGCAACATGTTTCAATAAAGTTGTGTGAAATGCTCAAAAAAAAACAAAAAAAAAAACACCTGTTTGGAATTGCACAGTTTGATCAGGCTAATTGGTAACAGGTGAAATATCAGGTACCTGATTGGGTACGAGAGGGGCATCCTAGACATGAATGAGTCATTCCCAAGCATGGATGGGATGAGGTTCATCACTTTATGAAACATAATTATGTAAAGCATATCAGGACATTTGTACAGCTGTTGTTGGTAAGTTTAATTTAATTCATTTATTTTGAAATGACTGCATTCTGTTCCACTCAGGTTTACATGTTGTTATAGAGGAGGACTCGTTTCTGCGTTGCACCTGGTCATGTACAAAACTCAGTACATCTTGACATGACTTCAGTGACACCATGACAAAAGTTAGAGGATTTACCTTCCCGCTGTATCCACAGATCTACTTAATGGGGAATTTTACAACCATAAGTGCACATTTAAGGAGCTTCCAAAAGAGTTTTTGGAAACAGCTTTGTGCGTTGCTAGGACGTGCATAGTGGCTACATGAAGGTCTGACAGCCCTACTTGACCTATACTGACACTTGACCAACACCTTTATCAGCTTTAATATAGAAATGTTACCAGATTGATACACCATTAGCTGTCAGGATATGCCAGAATTACTTATATTGCCTCTTATTTAATTTTATTTATTTGTTTGTTTTATCATTTTTAATTTATTTTGTGACTACTACCTACTCCTTTTGAGTAAGATCCTCTTTTAGTTTGTATGTGGGCGGGACAGGGAGGGGATTTGGAGCCAAGTTTTACACATTGTCCCAACTTTTTTGGAAACAGGGTTGTACATTAAAGGCCCTGAAAACCTATTTTCTCAGTCACATTCATACTATGAGCAATGGCGTTTTACATGAACACAGGATTTTCTGCCAGTTTTGGTTATTTTACGAGAGATTTCTGCATTTGGGTTTTTGTCCTTTAATCGTTTTGAAGAGGCTGTGGCTCTGTTGGAAAAGTGATAGTAACACAAACGTCTACGCAGAAATCAGGAATTACCAATATATTTGGTCACCTGGTGGCTCAGTTGGCAGAGCGTTTGCCGGAGGGTGTTGGTACTCTGCAGCAGCAGTGGGTTCAACTCTTGCCTGTGGCCCTTTTCTGTCCTCTCATTAAGGACATAAAAGTCCCAAAAGGATTTGACAATATTTTAAACAAATTTGGACGACAGCTGCAGGTTTGTTCTTCTTATGTTACCAGGTCACCTTAAACAATCTGATGAAGCTGAGTCTGTTTTCCTGAACTGCTGATTTACTCCTGAATATTTAATGTGACGTTGTTTAATGTGAAGTTTTTAGGGGCTTTAAGTTGCACAGTATACTGTTATGTGTGTTTTTAGCTGCACACGCTCTTCCTTCCCTTGTGGGAACAGTGCAGTTCATGTGGTTTCACTTTAAGTACAATCAACCCAGGAATGAGAGCGAGTAGCTCTTTGGCACACGGCATTCACTTTTATCTTTGAGCCTGAGCCTCTATTGATTTGTCTGTTGGTCTTTTTCTCCTCACCAGATTTATTTTTCATTAAAGCTCTTTTCAGTGGGATGCCGAGAACAGGGGTCAGGGCTATTTCAGTTATCTCATTTCAGATAAATTCGTGGCATGCAGTCGCTGAGCGAAGGGGAATTTTCCATTTTAAAAATATAATGTGGTTAAATTGGCCTTTGCTTTTGAAAATAATCAAGATTACTTAATACAACAAAAAAAATCATTAACACAGGCTTTAAGCTGAAGTTGAAGTTTATGAGTAAGAGCTAATTCATCCCTGATCCCATCCTCTGTTCACACACACAAACACACAACATGCACACACCCTCTAATTGATACAAGACTTGTCCTGGGTTTGATTCCTTTGAGAAACACTCGCCGGTTTCAAGTGGCAGGCGTCCTTCCTCTCTGCTCCTCCTCCTCCCTCAGTTTTATGATTCTCTTTTTTGCGGTCTGCGCTGAATAAGCTGTTCTCAGCAATTATGGCAAATACAATTCAATCTGTTGGTAGATCTCTCTTTAATCTCATTTCCAGGCTCCTAATCAGTCCCATACATCTACTTGCGGCCATTTGGTTTACCATTGTAACTCCTTTCCCGGCCGCAAAGAATCCCATCTTTATAAAATTCGTCATCCCGAGAAGGATCAGAGACTTTATTTATGTTGGAATAAGCCCCGGCCGTCCACCGCATGCCTCATGAGTGGCAAACTGGCTGAGGAAGCAGGCGGGTGGTTATATACACATCAGATACACGCCCACATGTTTGCTTCCAGTCCTGTGAGCTGTCACGAACGTTTGTCATCTCACACTGCAGTCAGTGTGCCACCTCTGCGGTGCTGCTTCGCATTGTCAGCCACACAGAAACTCAGAGGCCTCCGCTTGTTTTCCACTGGAGTTGTGACAACTTTTTTGTTTTGACTGCCTTTTCTCTTCTGCCCTCACTTTTATTACTTGTACCTGAGTGGTTATTTTCATCCTTCCTCTCCGACACAGCCAAATTAATGTTTGGGGGCCAAAAATTTACTGCTGGGGCCCCTGTTGCATCCAAGTTTTCTTGTACTACACCATTTTAACATCATACTCTATAACATAGTCGGAAAGTTTACAAAAAATCATCCAAATTGATGCATGAGAACAAGAGCTATTGTCTTTTATTTATCCCGCACCTTCTCCTTTTTCCACAAAATCTGGAGCCTCCATTACCCACAATGCAACTCAACCGCCAACAGTTCTGTCAGAGATTTGTTACGCTAGTAGCGGCTAATGTAACCTCGAGCCACAAGCCTCAAGCAGAGATGTGGAGCAGCTACAGATGGCTGAACTCCACACACAGACTTTTCTCATTTTTAAGCCGACGCTGCCACAAGTGACATCACTTGAAACAATTTATCAGACTCCGTGCTGCTTTCTCCGGAGCCACAAAATACTTCATACTACTTTTTTTTTTTTTCATTTTCACATATGCAGTAGATCTCCCTGAGACCTATAAAGGAACTTTGATGTATAAAATTAGTGGAATTCCCCAAAAATGACCACAGGAGGGTAACAGGAGATGTTCTTTGGGTCCCCAGATAAATAAAAAACTATGGAAGAAAATGTGCAAACACAAGATTTATATCTGTGATACAATTTTTTATAAAGCATTTAAAATGTGTAGGCTGTTACTGATGAAATGAAAAGTCCCATAATGTTTTCCTGATAAGAGGAAATAAAAACAATGAGATGGTCTGTAAACTCAGCCAAAATTCATTAATTTGTCATTTCTTAAGCTTTAACATCTGTGTTTGTTTTCAATAAAGTGTCAAGATAATTAAGGGTGACATGGAAATGGCAGTAAAAATGGTCAGGAATGTTCATTTATGCACAAATGAACTCTTCCCAGAATTTATTGATAAGGCCTGTTGTGACTTGTTACTTGTCATTTTTAAAAAGTGGATCCCCATAAAAAAAAAGTTTGGGAAACAGTGTTATAGTGCGTATAAATTATTCTTATAAAACAAGAATGAGTTTACATAAGCTTTCTTTCAACAGCTTTTATTAGATTGACGGAAATTGACGTCATTTTTTTGTGGGAGCTGCTGGTGCTGCACTTGTCCCCCTGAGCCAGACGCCTCAGTCTGGCTTTACTTTCACTCCACAAATAAGTCAGTAATGTTTGAAGATGATCAACTAAATGAACGCAGGCTAACGTTAACTGGAAACATTAGCTAACACTGACCATGGAATGATTTAAATGCGGTTTATGAAAATGACTTTAATTCAGAATTGGCTTCGCTTTATTGGAGTTTTTAAGGCCTCTTTTGTTTTCTTGAAACTGAAACTGATCTGCTTGACGTCTCAATTCAGTTGAAAAATAAAGTCACATTTAGCTTTTTGCTCTACTGGATTATCATGAGTACATAAACTACGCATTCACTGCACAATTCTTACATGTCGCTAATCACCGCTAACATGGCGGCACTTACTAGCCAGTCCTTGCTGTCAACTCAAGCTGCACCGCAATCACATGTAACACGCCTCACACTTTGTAGTACAAACCAAACGCACCCTTCTAATCCGGCGGTCTATTTAAACTGCTAAAACCTCCCATCTCTCCCTCTGCCTGTCTGTGCCATTGCTACCCTGCAACAGCGTCACTGCCTGTTCATTCAGCCCCAACACCACCCCAGCATCCACCTGCAGGCTCCAACAGCAGGTCCAACATATACATTCATCTCTCCTCTTTATCTCTATGTAAACATAATCTGCGAGGAGTGATGAGGTCGGAGCCTAGACCCCAAACTCTAACTATATTTTGCTGCTGCAATAAACATTCTTAAACGTGAGTTGTCTGACCGAACTACACAAACAGGTTTTGTGTAGTGATTCAGTAGTATTTTTTAATGAGGGTTTATACTCTTATAATTCTACCAGAATCAGAATTGGCAGGTTTACACATACAAGGAATTTGCTTTGGTGTTTTGGTCCACCACAATTAACATAACACTGACACACTGAGGCATCAGTGGTGCAATCTTTCTCCTGGCTGGAGTTTCTGTGTCAGCAGTTAATTTTCGGTAAGTGCACAGGTTTAACAGCTGTAATACAGGTGATACTAATTAAGGTTCAGTTTCATTCAGGTCAAACAGAGTCAGTGTTGCTATTGTGCATGTTAGCTCACTCAGGACTCAACTACACTAAATGGAACAGGACCTTAATTAGTATAATTGAATGTTGGAAAAGATCTTTTAAAATATACAGTACGTTCCTTCTCCAGGTGTATAAAGGATGTTTGAATTGTGTTATTTAACAGCGATGTGGAAATATGTTATAAAATATATAGAAAATGTTCTTTGATCTTGTGGTGGGTATTTAAAGTTAACTTTATGACATTAGTCTCCCAGAACATCACTGCTAAATTGAGGTTTTCTTCCTCCGCTTCATCTGCTTCACCCAATATTTAGCAGTTTTTTTTTCTGAACTCCTTCAGACTTCAGAGCAGCTCGTGACATGTTCGGTACACATTTGACTCATCTTTAGAAAGAAATATTTTAGCGTTTGGAAAATAGACTCGGGGAGTAATAGACTGTGTGATCAGAATGGTTCTTTTCCGTTACAGTTACATAAAAAGATGTAATCATATTACAGTTACGTTTAGAAAAATCTAGATTATTTAGCAGGATTACAATTTTAAAATGCATTTTAAAATAAAGAAACAATATGCTACCGTGCACACAACACTTTACGACTCTCACAGACTCTGGTGTCAATGAAACCAGCTAATCTGACAGTCAGTTTCATTATGCATTTGCCATGTGAAATTTCTACAGGGGGTTTAATTTTTGTCTTAAAAGCTGTGAAAATGCTGCCATCATCCAAGACTGGATATCTAATTTAAATAGGACATGTAATGTTACAGGTAGAATCAACTTAACTTAATCTTGGATTAAGTAACTGACTACATTTTTAACAGGCAATTAGTAATTATATCCGAATACGTTTTCAAATAACCCTCCCAACCCTGCTGACAATTAAGTTGCATCGCAACAGTGGTTCCCTCCCAAATTTGCAAGTAATCAAATTACAAAAAAGGACCGCAGTGCAGGTGCTCTCTTTGCCTGCTCATCCCACCTTGCTGTCTTATCATATCATATTTTTTTTCCCTCTTTCTCCCCTCTGCTTCCCTGTTTTACCTTTGGTCTGTCATCCTTCCTTCCTGGTTAATTCCACAGGTCAGGTCAGTCAAGAGGTCTGTGCCATATTTGTCTCCCTGGTGTAATTGCTAACTATTTCTCTGCCTCTAATAGGCCATTACTCAACCAGTGCCGGCCAGCCTGCTTGTGAGGCTACACTGGGGGCAGTGAACACGAGGCCAGGGGCCCCTCTTTTTCATTAGTCCCCCGAGGACTCGGACTACTCCTGGCTCCGGGCCGAGACAGGCGAGGCCCCTTTAATGTTTTTGCAGAGCTCCAAAGCACTTTGTTGCCTCAATAAAGTTCATTTATGGGATAATAAGGCTCTGGAGGACACATGGTGCTGATTTGAGTTGAATGGTTTCAGCATGGCTCACATTCCCAAACCCAAACCTCTGTCTCTTCCATCTTTCTTTTATTTTTTCATCCTGTTTCTTTTTCTTTCCTCCACTTCTCACCTTCCTCCTGCTCCTCACCTCACATCCTCCTCTGCTCTTTATCTGCCGTCATTTATTATTCTTCTATCTAACACTTTGGCAGTGTAACCGTATGATCCTGGGCTGACCTGGGATTTGCACACCTGGGAATGAGTAGCAGGCAGTGAGGGGGCAGGAGGTCCTCTCATTTCCCAGGATTTATTCCAGAGCTTTGAGGGGGAAGGCTGTGGGGTATGTGAGGGAAGAGAGGCGATCAGAGGAATGAAGACCCTCAAGCCCCCCAGACCCCTGGCAGGAGGATCAAGCGTTACATGCCAACGCTACAGCAGAGCCCAGGGCCCCGGACATTCACTGTACCAATGGTGTGGAAGTGCATGTATTGGATACATGCGTTAAAACAGACTCCTACTATGAGATGGGTTAAAACCAGAGGTGGCAGAAGTACACTCTCAACCAGAAGTACAGATGCATGTGTAAAAAATAGGAGCACTAATTCAGTTTCTTTACTCAAATATAAGTGAAAAACAAAAGTAAAAAAGTTGCCGTCTGAAGGACATTTCAACCGGCTCTTTCTGTGCCAAGCCAACTGAACCTCACCTTTTCCCCACAGTCAAATCTCCCTCTCTCTCTTTTCATCTTGTTACGTCTTACCTTGTTTTCGGCTTGTTACCTTTTTTTTTTTTTTTTTTTTTGCCCTGTTACATCTTTTACTTTGTCATCTCATCTTTTTGTCATTTTTGCCTTTTTGTCTTGTTACATCTTTTTTGTCTGGTTCCATATGTTTTTTTTCTTATTACATCTTTTATGTCATTTTCCATCTTATGTTTTTTTTTTGTCTTGTTATGACTTTTATGTTGTTTTCGTCTCATCTTTTGTGTTGTTTTTGTCTTGATACATCTTTCACATTATTTTTGCCTCAATTTTTTGTCTTGTTAGGTGTTTTTCATTCTTGTTACATTTTTTTGTCTGATTACATCTTTTACTTGTTTTTTTTTTCTTGTTACATCTTATGTCGTTTTTGTCTTGTTATGTCTTTCTTGTTATGTCTCTTATGCCATTTGTATCTTCTCATGACTTTTTTGTCTTGTTATCTTCACATCCTTTTTCTTGTATGTTTCTGTTCATGTCTTTTTTGCTTTTACGTATTTTATTTTATCTTGTCTTTTTTGTCTTTTGACATTTTTTGTTTTGTTACATCTTTCACATTGTGCTTCCTTATGTCTTTTATATATTGTTTTGCTTTTTACTTCTTCACTTATGCCAGTTTTATCTTATTACATGTTTTGCATTGTTCTTGTCTTTTTTTACATTTTTTCCTTTCATCTTGTTGTTTTTCGCCTTGTTATGTATTTTTTGTCCTGTTACGTCTTTTTCATTTGTTACCCCTTTTTTGTCTTGTTTCATCATTTACAGTGTTTTTGTCTTGTTTTTTGTCTCATGTCTTTTTCATCTTGTTCGTCTCATTCAATCCGTTTTATGTGATATGTACTGATGGACACACCAAGTAATCATCTTTTGTTTATTGTCCCATCCATTTAGGATGAATACAAATTATGAATAATTCTCCTCAATGCATGCAGACAAAAGTAACAAGTCTGTTTTGAAAACGTAAAGAGTAGAAAGTACAGATATTTGTGTTAAATTGTAGGAAGTAAAAGTAAAAAGTTGTCACAAAAATAAATGCCGAAGTAAAGAACAGATATCTGAAAACTCTGCTTCAGTACAGTTATAAAGTATCTGTACTTAGTTACTTCCCACCTTAAACACCTCACCACATTGCTTTTTTATTCCTTTGGTTATTACATGAGGCTTACGTGAGTGTTGGCCATCTTTCCTTGAAACCCAGTAAGGACATCGTACACCACTGTATGCTAAATGGTTTCATCTGAGTTCAATGTTTTTCTTTTTCCCTCATTAGTAGTTGGTTAACCACTAATGCTTAGTGTATCTGCTCAGCTTTTCTTCCTCCCTTCATTGACTTAGCAAGAAACAGATGGGGCCCAAACCGCCACATCTCCCTCTCCCTTCCAACTGTCATCCTTCCCACCACTTCTTTTACAATAATCTCTCGCTCTCAAACGGAAAATCGCCCCAGTTTTGCATGTCTGCTCGTGGCGCAACACATGAGACGGTGTATGTGGTTTAATAGGATAAGGCTTTTGGGGTTGCTTGGTGCTTGGAAACATGGCTGAGGCCACCTCTGGCTGCTTCAATCATCTTAAAGACATCGGGTCAGGCCTGAGGGTGTTAGCTCGAGCTTGTTAGTGCGGTCGGAAAAGGCTGTGTTTGATTCCATGATGAGGACGGGATGAAAAGCTGTGAGTCTGGAGGACTGACTGTGACTTGATGTTGGCGTTTGGGAGCCGCTCCAGTTTCAATTGTGGTATCTCGGGATGGCATTCTGGTCGGGTAGCCAGTTCAGCCCAAACAGACCGCTGACACGAAGGGTGCCTTAGTGAAAACAGTGCAGACTTATTACATGTAAATGGGATAACTGTTACATATTACTCAGGTTTAAGATACAGATACAGAGCTGAGTGGTGTAGATATTTCTACTTTCTTTGGAAAAAGTTGTAGCAGTATTTCATGGATGCAGTGACAGTAGCCCTGGAAAATAATGTCAGGGGGAACTTGTTTTGGTGAAACATTTGCACATGGGAAGGCAAGCCCTGGCATTAAAATGGCTAAAACCCTACAAAAGAAAAGGTAACAGCTGCTAGCTTGTTTACGTTCATACCGTTAGCAAAGACATTAGTGTTTAGGCCTGAATATTCTACCATACTGACACGTACATGAACAGCTGTGGACGACATGGATGCGTAATAGTTCTGTTTACTCTCTGAAGTCCACTTGAAGAACCCGCTCCACACATATGCAGAACTATTCCATAGCTTGTTGTCATGTAGAGGCCTTGTGGTCAAACTGCAGACAGGTTCATGTGATCACGACAAATGGGAGGTCTGCACATGTCTGCGCTGAGTCTGTACGCATTTGCCTGCTGGTGATGAAATTTACACCACGCGGACCTTTGTGCACTCGCAGACATGGAAAGTATAATTTGGCATTTTCAGCGTGTAGGCTGGAGGTTGTTGTTGTGTCACGTAGCTGCGGGGACTTTGAAAACAGTAACACGCAGATAGCTTAAGGCAGGATTACACCCATTTCACCCATAGTCTACATCCAATAAGTCAGACTAGCGCGCTGTAGGATAAATTGTGAAGCTATCACCAGCAGCCGGTTAGCTTAGCTTAGCATAGAGACTGGAGAGACGGAGAGAAACTTTTAACAACATCCACCTACTAGCACCTCTAAAGCTCACTACTTAACACAATTTATCCTGCCAGTTTAATCCATAGACAAATAGGAAGGGGAAAATGCCAAATTGTGCTTTAACAGGGGTTCTGTGCTAGACTATTCCTTTGTTAACAGGAGCTGGAAGCAGTGATGCTAAGCTAAGCTAATCGCCGCCTTGCTCCAGCTCTGAACTAAATGCACAGACATGGGAATGGTGTCAGTTTTCATCTAACACTCAGGAAGAAAGCAAATTAAAAAAAATAAACTATTACTTCAATATTATAATAACAGTCACGTATCACCAGATAGTCAAAGAGATGATTGGTGTTTGAAGAATGGACGAACAATACAGAGGACCGGAGTTCTTGAACAGTCATTGAATTGTTTTCCACCAGACTGAGACTACCTTACAGCCTCTGACTTGTTGCTTAATTTCCTTCCTCTTGCCCGCATTTAGCTTTGTAGTGGGCTGATGATGATATAGTGGTTCAGGGGGTTCATTTCCTCAGCAGAGCTGGGGTTTCAGTAGCGAGGAGGTCAAAAGGTCAAACACTCAAAAGTCTCTCTCCGGGCCCAGACGCGGTTTCAGTTGCTGAGTTATTGTCATGTTGGATCGTAGATATTAACTCAGTCTGACTTCAAATCAACTTTATAGGTCGGAGCTGGTGGTTAAGAGCCGAACCAGTTATACAAGGCTATATTGTAACACCATCTAATTACACACATAAAAGGAAACTCTTTTCTTTGGGCACGAGTTCACGAGATGTAAACAGGCTGTAAAACGGAGACATCTGTATTCGTTTTTTCCTTTCTTCCACATTTGGTAAACTTTAGTCAACATGGCTCAGAATCAAGAAAATGTTTACATCTGCTGTAGATGATAAATTTAAGACGTTCATTTCAGCCAAGTTTTGACTGGACTTGATCAAGTTGTACATCTGTGTGTCAACAATAATTAGTTTGCATTTGTGATGACTTTATCTACTTGAAAGTGCACAACATGATACATTTACTTCTGTACAATATGAGGTCCTTGTCCTTTAAATATTTCCATTAGTTACTTCATACTTGTACACTACATTTGAGAGAGAAATCTTGTCCTTTTTACTTCTCTAATTAGCTAAAGTTACTTTACAGATTCAGATTTTATATTAAAACATAATGCAGTGTGACAGAATAAACTATCAATCAGTGTATAAAGTCATTCAAATTAACTCCAGTTCAACTAGCTGCTGGGTAAATGTTCTTATCGTGCACTTGGTGCAAGTTTAAAGAGAAATTTAGTGTCTACCTGGGTCCCAGTTTACAAAAATACATCATGAATTACCACAACGTCAACATTTATAAACTAAAATTCAGTGAATATGAAATGTGTTTATGTCATTATAAAAATACATCACAGCAATTACCAAATTCTCTGAGTGTAATAATAGGTCTCTCACTACTTCATATTGAACTTGCACTGTCCACTAAAACATTCATTCAGCCACCACATCTCCTTACACGCTCCACCTCTTTGTTCATGTTTTGATTAGCTGGGAGTCAGACGAGTCAGGCACTGCCAAAATGGCGACAACCAGAGCCACCACACTGAGAGCTTCACAACAGCTCTTTAGAAACCTATGAGTGAGTCACAGGCGCTTCGTCCACTATTCATCACCCGGTCTATTGCTGAAACAGACTAGAGTCAAATATATTTTTAAAGTATGTCCCCCCCATCATTGTCTTTGTCTGTGGATAATAACTGAAAAAATGTTTTTATTGGGAACATGTACTTCTTGGCTTGATCGAAAATTCCACTAATCCATCGTCAGTCTTTTCTACTTCTCTGCAACTACCTGAAAATACTACAAAAATAAATAAATATTGAAATCCTAATTGGTTGGTGTGATGTTCACACACAGTGAATGCCGTCCTCTTTTGATCACTGAGTCAAACCTTTTGGATATTCAGGCAGAAAAAGACGCGGCTCGTCACTTCACCCTCATAAGGTCCGCCCCCCGCTGCAGAGTAACCTAATTTAATTGCCCCCTTTTTTCCTCATTAAACACAACTTGAGGCTTTAAATACAGAGTGTTGTCTTCAAATTGTCTGTGTGTCAAAGCGTTTGCCTTTCTGTGATCTCAGGCTCGTTGGACGATGGCGGCCTCTTTGTGTCTTTGATGCAAATTCACAATAATTGGAGGTTTCCGGCATTCCACTTGCAGTATCGTGGGAAGTGCTCCTGTTCACCTGATCAGGGTTTTTTGGCTTTGATGAGCTGCAGATTTACAGTGGATTGTGTGTTGTGTGTTGTGGTTGGTTGTGTGTGGTGTGTGGTGTGTGTTGTTGTGGGTTGGTGTGTGTGTTGTGATATGTTTGTTGTGAGGTGTTGTGTGTGTGGTGTGTGTGTCTGTGTGAATGTAAGTATGCAGGCATCTCACAGACCTGACTTTCATGGCCTCACTTCAGAGAGAGCTCTCCCTTGGCAAGATATGCTGCCCTTGGCGAGACCAAAGGGAAATATTTATAAATCATCCGCACAACAAATATTGAACTCAACCTGAGAGGTCAAAGCCATTCGATGGACACCCTCCCTCGCCAGAAAAGTGCAAACACACCTCCAAGTCCGTCCGCTGACCCATCGGAGCGTCCCTGGAACCACGTCTTCGACCCACTTAGCTGACTTATATATCACACACACACCATCCTGACCTATTAATACCAACGTGCTCCCTGTGGGATTGTGAACTGCTGGAAGATCAAATGTAAACATCTGGTTCTTCAGCAATGAAACAACTTCCAGCATCGAATCTCAACAGTCTTTCTTCAACAGGCTGCATCTGCTTTTTATTATTGCTGTCTGACCCATTTGATTTCACTGTCACTACATGAAATAGCTTCAACACGGCAGTAATTACCTTACAGTGTGTTCCCCCAAATCTGTTGTCTTGTGACAGCCAAACAATAATTTATTTATTTTTTCTGTTTTTTTAATAAATATATGGGTATTTTTTGCCAAGATGAGGAGAATTGTGACAGAAGTTGTTTCTTAAGAGGAGCCATTCAGGATTTCTAAATTTGGCACTTAAAGCTATCGAGAATTAAATAAGGAACTAGAATTAAAACCATTTTTGTGTCCACTGAGTTATATTTTACTCAAAGAACAGGGACTGGAAATTTAGTTGTGTGGGTTGTGTGTGTTAAAGGAGCTGTATGTAAGAATTGGCCACCTCTTGAATTCATACTCGAAACAAATTTGGGGGCAGCATATGACCAGAAAGTTGGGTGTCTGCCCCCATCATAAGAAACAGGAAATACACAGTCCCTCCAACAGGTCTGTCTTTCTTTCAACAAACAGTAAGCTACCAAACATATCCACACTGTCATTCACCAAACAGCCATTATTAGCATTAACAGTTGTCTAATTACCAGTCTAGAGAAACGTTACAAGTTCAGCATCAAACTGTCTCCAGCTGTGGGAAGCAATGCCAGTGTTAACTCTTGTTTTGCTGCTATTTCTATCGCTTCTTTCTTTTCCGCCAAATGTGGTTTCTTACCCTCAGTGCAGCACTACTTCTTTATCCTCTCGTGTTGGACTGAGGACAGACTGGACACCATGGTGACTCACTATTATCTCTTGACGTACAAAATGACATTATGAGACAGGACAGGCCAGGACGAGCTACAGGAGGGCAGGAATAAGAAGAGGATACTGGACCTATTCAGTCAAATGAGAATTTCTGCCTTTTCTCAAGTTTTATCTAGTTTGCAGTTCATGGTGTCCTGTAAATAGTTTTACAGATGTGGCTTTTATCACGGTGGCTTGTGGGGGAAAATGCCTTTTGGCGACAAGAGGAATTTTTCGCTGTATTATTGCAAGTGACCACTGGGTGAAATCGGAAGCAAAACTGAGAGGTGATACTGTATCCAGATTCTCCATTATACATCATGATCCTGAGGGCAGACTGGATGCCACAGTGACTGACTGTTGCCTTTTAACACACGAAGTGATATTACGAGACAGGATGGGCGAAGGCTGAGTGGTTAGCAGTAGATATGCTAACTTCACGGGGGTATCTCTGCAAAACACTTCATAGTGGTCTTTGACATAAAAAAGAGCATCAATGTCAAAACTGCTGATTCTTCAATTTTTGAATGTTTTGAACTAAACATCTTCTTACATACAGCTCCTTTAAGGTCAACCAAAGATTGGCTTTGAAATTAGTGGTTTATCCATTAATGTTAAGAGATGGAGGGGATTTGAGTGGACTGTGTTTTCAGATATGATGTTGAAAAATATACAGTTTGTTTCTTTGGGAAATAGACGTTTAAACTTTTTACTCATGGATGGGTTAAGATTGTATTTACTAAAAAATATTGTATTATTGTGTGTTTCATACTCTCTTTTAAACTTCTGTATCTCCACTGGTTCAAAACGATGAGTTTTGTACACTTTGTCTAGATGGAGATCCATAGGTCAGGTCCAGCACTGAGTGCTGTGGAGAGAAGTCTGGCGATGTGAGACCACAGGCCAGATGACTGATCAATAGAGAGTATACAAAACACCGGACACCACTCAGACACCAGCTGAAAACATTTGGTGAGGTGAGTAAAGTGTGGTGTACCGGAGAAGAGATGCACAGCAGGTTTTGATTTTTATAGTCCCAATGTAATTGTCACACCAGCAGTTACTGTCTTGTATTGTCCCCATATTATTCCTCTTAGGATAAGAAATTCATAAGTGCTTACATACATGCTGGTGATTTAGGAGCATGCATTCGAATGTCTGACAAACTGATGTATGCAGCTTGACATGGCTGTTGAACACGTGGGACTGCTTTGTGCTTGTGGGTGTATGGCTGTCTGTGTGGACTTTGACCTGTTTGTGTGGTAATTTTACACATTCAGTGCAACAATATAGAAATAGTGGAGTAAATCATGAATACAATATATGGGTCAACACAGAGGATATAGCACACTTTCAGAGAAAAGGGTAATCAGCCCACATGGTGTGAAGTGTGGCAAACTACAGTCTCTGCATGTGTCTTCTTAACACATTTTCATAAGTAGCTCGAGGACAATTGTCAGTTAAAACCAACGGGTGCAACAGAAAACTTAATTCATAAATGTGTCATACAGTTTTGTAAGATTTTTTCTTTTTTAATCCAAAAGTGGTTATAACAAAGCTGTTTTAAATTCTCCCCCTAATCAAAAAGTTTTGTAAGATACTTAATATGTCAGGTTGAATTATGAGGAAAACAAAGCCATAAAAACAATACCAGATGAAGTATTGACCTGGAAAATACAAAACTACTTGTGACATTGCCAAAATGTGGAACATTTCATGGGGGAAAAAAAAAAACAGCTTTCAAGAGGTTCAGCCGAACCAGAGGTTAAGCACCTTTTTAATCTGGGGTTTGGTGCTCAGTATTTCAAAGCAATAATTCTAAATTGGTACAATTTCTGGGTAAAATACGACCGTTCTTATTTCAACGTTTGTATCATCAATGTTTTGCCACGCCACTTGACATCTCATAGAAGGTGACCTTTAGTCTAGATGAGACGCACCGGGGTTTCAAGTAACTTCAATGTGAAACCATCCGCGTTAGGTGATGTTGCACAAAGAGTGTAGGTGGAGGAGGTGGGACGGATGGATGGGTCAAACAAATAACAGGATTTTGACTGTGGTTTGTGTCCTGTGTGAAACCAAAAATAAACATGATCTAAAGTTTTAAGTCAATGTAACATGAAGTACGTATTTGACCCAAACTATGATCTTATCCTAAACTTAACCAAGTAGTGTTGGTGCAGAGACAAAACCAAACTGCAACTGTTTCACAACATTAACCATGCGTTAAAATGACTTTCAAGCAGAAATGTCACACACTAAAGGGTGCCTTATACATCTGTATGAGACGCTGTTGGTGTGACGAAGCAGCATCAGTATTTGATGATGTTATAAAAGCAGCATTTATTTGTCAGAACCAAAATTTACATTCTCACATGGTGGGAAATGTGTCAGAAATTGAACAGTCTTGAATGTTGAAATTGCATTTATTTTTTTGGTACCTTTTTGTGCACAAACAATACAATGGAGCCTGTAAATTTGAGGATAGTCCTGTTTTGTATTTCCACTCTTGGATTTGAAATGAACAGTAGCAAAGAGGAGTAGGTGGTGACTTTTTAGCTTTAATTAAAGGGTGTCTACATCCACATCAGAACCATGTTCAAAATGTGGAGTATTAATTGTGGATTATCCCACACCAAAGTGGATGCAAGCACCCCCTGAACACCCTCTTAAGCAAAACTTTAGCAGATCAAAGTATTTTTACTCTACGTGTGTGAGTTTGTGCACATGATTGTTGACATTTCCAGTAGACATTGTACTATAGCTGCAGCATCTGCTTTAACCAGCAGAGGACAGCATATCCCCATCTGTTAAGCAGTGCATGTAGCTGAGACCCTTTTTTAAAGCAACTAAATGAGCGGACTGACTCCACTAACAGTGCCACTCCCCACAGACTCAGACTGTGTTCTGATGAGAGTGAGTCAAGATCAGGGAACCACCATCCATCGATGCTGCTGTAGGCGCTGAACCTTTTTATTTATTTATTACATTTTTCATAGATTTCATCATTTTTGTGCAACATATCCGGCCTCTTGCATGAACGTTGTTTCAAAAGCTGTTTCTGACTGTTTGGTTTATTTCAAAATTCTGTCAGATAAGGGTTGTTTTTGACCTTTATTCGCCTCAGACAAAGATCAGACAGCATCAGGATGATACTCACAGTCATGGAGGTGTGCATAACAAGGCCATCTATGAGACAAATTCACTGAAAAATATGATTTCTGGATACAGGAAGGAAATGAGAGGGGTTGTATGTAGGTAGAATTTAAAGGGTAGTAGCTATACAGAGAAAATGAAAAGAGAGTTCTCATTTCAAGCGCTCTTGTTATTGCAGGCTGTTCTGGCTGTCAGAGGACCTGACTGAACCCTGACCTCTCTGCCAGCAGCATGAGGAAGTGGTTAGACAGACTCATAACAAGACGCGGTGCAGCTGAGTACTGAGAAACAGAGGCTGAGGGGGGAGAAGAAGTGAATGTTCCCTTTGAGTTTGTCTTTGTTTTTGGCACGCCACCTCAGGCCACCGCGGTTCCTGTGCCTCACAACAACACCCCCCCACCCCAACCCGTCTGGTGTCTCCACTGTCGAAAAAATGCAGCAAAATGCCCTCTTGGCTGCCCCTCAGGTCTTTAAAACATGATAAAAGTGCCCTCTAGAGAGCCTTTCAGTGGACAAAATGTAGTAAAGTGTATTAAAAGGTGCCCCTACAGTGGATAAAACATTATAAAGTGCCCTCTAGAGTGCCCTTACAACAGACAAAATGTGATAAAGTGTCTTCTAGGTTGCCCTTCCAGTAGGCAAAACATGACAAAGTGCCCTAAAAACATGCCCTCTGGTGCCCTTCAGTGGGCAAATCATGATGAAGTGCTCTAGAGTGACACTCCAGTGGATAAAACATGATCAAATGCCCTCCAGAGTGCCCTAAAAGGTGATAAGGTGCCCCCTAGAGTGCCCTTCAGCAGACAAAACATGATAAAGTGCCTCCAGAGTGCCCTTCAGTGGACAAAACTTGATAAAGTGCCCTCTAGAGTGACACTCCAGTATATAAAATGTGATCAAATGCCCTCAAGCATTCCCCAAAATGTGATAAGGTGCCCCCTAGAGTGCCCTTCAGTGGACAAAACATGATAAAGTGCCCTTTAAACTTCCCTTCAAGTGGATAAAACGTGATAAAAATGCCCTCTAGATTGCCCTAAAAATGTGATTAAGTGCCCCTGAGAGAGCCCTTCAGGGGACAAAACATCATAAAGTGCCCTCTACAGTGTCCTTCCAACAAAATGAACAAAATGTGATAAAGTGCATCACATTTTTCAGCATTTTTTTTTTCATCCCTGCTCCTCAGACAGCCTGAATCCACCACTGCCTCACATACCCTCTCAGGTTGTCTTTCCATGATCCGGCCGAATGTTTGTGAGTCAACCTCCTCCTTCTCAAAGAGCGAGTGGCCTCATTCTCCGTCTGGAAACCCGCGCTCTCATGAGAGAAACGGCCCCCCCCAATCCCATTAATTCACCCACTCTCCACTGACCATGTGGGTGAAGTGTGGATGGATAAACCAGGCTGCTGCTCCATTGCACTCGGGCAGTTTCACGCTCATAAACGCAGTCAGGGCTCAGTAAAAGCACACTCATCGTTGAACTCCCGCCCTTCCAATCCCTTCATGTTGTTGCTCCAAATTCCCTCTACACACACACACACACACACATTCACACACACTCAGCAGTCTGGAGGGGGCATGCCAGATGTCAGTGCTTCGTCTTGGAGCAATTAAACCGGTTGTTATGATGAAAGAATTTATTTGCCATTTGTTTCTCCTGCTCGAGTCTAATTGAGTGATTGAGATCTTAATTAGATTGGCTCTCGTTTTTCACCTCCATTGTTTCCTCAGCCTCTTTAATCCCTCAATTGTGTTTTAACTCTTAACTGTTGAAGTTATACCTCGTGGTAAAGACTTCTGCGCTGAGCTGGAAAGCAGCTAATTACTGCAAAGCCATCATAGTTACTGGACTATGCTTTAAGGGAATAGATGCTTATTCTTGTATTTTTAAATGTGCTTGGGTACTTTTGTGCCATTTAAACAATCTGAACTTTGCACATTTTTACTATTTAAAGCAGCAATAATCAATATTAGGGCTGCAACTAATGATTATTTTCATAGTTGATTAATTGGTCAATTATTCGCTCGATTAATCAATTAATACCTGTTTGTTTTAAAACAGAAAATTGTGAAAAATTTAAATCATTGTTTCCCAAAGCCTAAAATTATGTCCGGAAATGTCTTGTTTTGCCCACAGCACAAAGATATTCATTTTACTGTCATAGAGAAGTAAAGAAACCATTTTCTTAAGAAATTACTCAAACCGATTAATCGATGATGTTAATCGAATAATGTTGCAGCTCTAATCAATATTTTTTTATATTGTCACTGGCTCGCATGACTGTATGTGAAAGAGGGTGGTAACAAACCCGCAGAGTGTTTCAGCATCTTTCACCTCATTGTTTTGGTTTTCCAGCCCACAACTTCACTGTTCAGTTTCACTACCCTAAACATGTTCCTAGAATGGGTTGGATTTTTGAACCAGACCCAGTTTCATGGGTTCATGGGGCCCCATCACACAATGCTACAGGGAAAAAAAAAAGCAGAAATTGCAGAAATTATTTTATTTGTTTTTGTGTCTTTTAATTGTATTGAAATATCTGTTTATATTGCCATATGTTACTTTTACATTTTGTCTTGATGTTTTTTATATTTTGCGTAAAGCACTTTGAATGGCCTTGTTGTTGAAATGTGCTACACAAATAAACTTGCCTTGCCTAAGCCAGAGCCTCTTTATGAAGTCGCTGTTTTTAACTTTGAACTTTTTGTCACATAGTCAAAGGACAAAGTCATTCCCGTCGATAACTGAGTTTTCAGTAGGACTTTTGAGGCTCAAAGAATAGGCAAAATGTCCACTTTGAAGACGTCACGAGAAGGAAACCATCATGATACATGAGCAAGTGCATGTGGCATTTCTGTAAAGGTGCGGTCCAGACTCCATAATGTTGTGATCCAACCCTGATATGTCTGAATGTCTTAGTTAATATGCTGTTGGACTTAACTGTGTGAGGTACAGGTGAAGTTTTAGTTATTAATCTCTTGGCTGCAAGTCAGAGTACCTGCTATTGTCTCATAACCCTTTTATAGGTCCTAGCTGAAAAAAAAAAAAAGCTCCGGTAAACCCACTGTGTGATACCTCCCAGCACCAAACAGAAAGAGGAAAAAGTTACCAATAAGTTGGGGAACATAGTATCTACATTTTTGTCTCAGGTGTTTGTGGAGACCAAAACAGAACGAAAACAAGAGGTGGTATTGGATTTAGGTTAATTAGGTGACTAACAGGTTTGCCATATCAACTTAAAGGTCCACTATGTAAGATTTAGGGGGACCTATCAGCAGAATATGGGCACAAATTAAATATTATATTCATCAGTATGTTTTCATTAGTGTATAATCACCTGAAAATGAGAATCGTGTTTTTGTTACCTTAGAATGAGCTGTTTATGTGTACAGAGGGTGCAGGTCCTCTTCCAGGTAGGCCGCCATGTTGCACTGCCATGTTTCTACAGTAGTCCAGAACAGACAAACCAAACACTGACTCTAGATCTTTGGTATTTTTGGAGTTTCATGGCTATTGTAGGTTCTCCTACATGCTTAGAAGATGAGGGTAAAGTGAGGTGTTTGCAATCTGCATGCTCACTGTTAGATGCCACTAAATCCTATTCACAGGTCTTTTAAAAGCCAAACAACCAGTGATGTGCTTGCAGCTTCTTTCTGCAGCCCCCAAGTGGCAAAACAATCTGTTATTTCAGTTTTGAGTACAGTAAGAACTACTGTAAGTAAGCTATATAGTTTGTTGCATATGAAGTATCAATTAGTATAAAAGTAAGTTGTACTTTATTCCTTGAGACACTTGCAATAATGAAATGTACTGTAGAACACGATGATTTTCATTTGCACAAATAATTAGAAGTGACAACCTCCATCTGTTGTTTAAAGCTTCTACAATGAGTTTTTAACTGGTTATCAGACAGTCCCAATTTAATACTGATAACTCTCATTAATCGTCTGTTTCTGTAAAGTTGTTTTTAATGGCTGCTACCAGGTTGGATTCTCCATGAAATCAGATGAAACAAGTGTTTACATTTTCCCAGGCTAAGTTACAGTGAGTAGTATGTTAACCAATTAAAAAGAAGCAGGAGAAGATTTTTATATAGATCATTTTATTTTTGATGTCATATTTTGCGGTCCTTACAGGGGAAGCTAACTGTCTGTTGAAGATCAGTGCAGGGAAGGGATCAAAGGTCATCAGCCAGGAGTTACTGAAAGCTGAGACCAGAGAAACCAAAACCACCTTTAAACAGAGAACAGAGAAGTACAACCACACGTTATCAGGTGAGTCAAGTTTTTTTTTCTTTTGTCATGTCAACATCTACCGTAAATTGTTCCTAGAAAAAATAATCAGCTCTGTTTCTTCAACCGCTTGTGGCGTAGTTTGAAATTTCTGGGAAATTCCTGTCACTTGTCTTTCTGGTAGATCCACCTTATCTCCACATGGTTGTTTAAAACATCAGATATTTGCAGAATTTAGTGTCACATACTAATCATTGTTTTGGGTTTTAGGTGACTAATGATTCACCAGTACAGCATTGCATCAGTCTTGGCAAAGAAGGGTGTCATGTTCATAAAATCAGCCCACAATGCCTCAGCTTCCTGTCCCACAACATCTGCTCAAATGATTGTGAAAAATACTCAGCACGGCGCCTTGTGGATTAGAGCGTCCATATGTCGACCAAGATGAAAGTAAACACTGTTTGTGAGTTGATGCTGCCCTTGGAAGTTCCTGAGATGGCCATCAGGAAGTCTTTCCAGCACCGGATTTAAAAAAAAAAAAAAAAAAAAAGTGTTAATGATGCACAGTCTTCCCCTCACCGTGGCAGACTATTAGATGCTTAAAATTGTCTCTGTGCTCCTGCAAATTTGTTTTCTTGCTCTTGTAGTCTGTAAACAGCTCTGTGTTCCAGAGCCGTGCAGAGAGAGCCCAGCCAAGTTGTTTTGCATTCTTGTTCTTGGCGAGGCAGCAGTTGGGTAAAAACTATAAATTATTTATCCATTGGTTGTTAGCAGAGATACACTGGATGCTAATAAACTCCTGCAATGTTTGATCTCCTCAGTACCTTCGTGCTGAAAATAGCTGATTGTGACTGAGCTGTGTTTCAAAGGAGCTCCTTCATTTTCTGTCTATTTATTGATGTGATGACGGGCAACTGGTGCATGTTTGGTTTGTTGGAAAGTTCATAAAACCTTCAGATATGAGCAATGAATGAGTAAAGCTTTGTGATATTATATCTATACAGGTTTGAAGACGTGTGTGTGTTCATGAGTACTGCTTTTCAGTAGTTTTGCAAATAGTATCTGACTTTACATTAATTAATCCAATTATGGATAAAATGACAGAGGGAATTTGGTGATGTCATCTGCTGTATTTAAATCTGTTCTGAACTGCATGTAACATTGCACGTCTCTGTGTTTATTGATGTTTTTTAAAGGAAGGAATGAGGTTTGAAACTGTTATCACTTTAATTCTGTCAAGGAAGCATTTTCTTAACACTGCATAAATATTTGGTGTGTATTACATTATTGACAATGCCACGAATGCATTAGATCTTCCTACTTACTCTTTCAGTTCAGGATAAGAGTAGAGGAACTCGAAAAGGATAATAAGAATAAAATACAAGTTTATTTCAATACTAAGCTGTAAGATGGACATAACTCTTTTTGGAGTTGATGTCTACTTTTCTGACCAAGTTCCAGTTTGATTTCTTGGCATTCTGTGTGCTGCTTGTTTGTCGTCTACTAAAATGGAAAGAAGCAATTTCTCCATCTCATATGCAGTGGATCAGGAATATCTTACATATATGAAGTTAGAAAAATTAAGTGAGGTTCATCTGGCAAATTCTGCAAGATTTGGTGACCTTTTCTGAGATATGTAGGAAAGGAGATAGAGTTACATGAGAACCCCTCATGCAAATGTGATTATAGGATAATGGTTATTAGGATTATATATCATAGGATATTGTTTTTTTATTTTTTATTGTTTTTATTGTGTGTGTTGTTCTCCCTATTTTATGTTGTGAACTCACTGATCATATAAGTTCACAGTATGTGAAATTAGGTAAACCTGCATTATTGGAGTTAATCTTTTCTTGTTGTATTTGATTTATGAATTTATTTATTTTGAGGAGGGGGCATGTGTTTATGTTTGTGTTTTTGCATTTTTATCACTAAGAAAGCGAAAAACAAAGTTTTACAAAAAAAAAAAAAAAAAAAAAAAAAAAAAGACAAACAAATACTTAAATTGATAGTTGACCCAAAAATGAAAATTCAGTCATCATCTCACCACACCATCAGTCCACAAAACACTGCTGGAACTTCAGAGGAAAGCAGCATTACAGAAACTGAAAACTGAAAAAAACAACTGAAAAAAACAAATATAAAATGCTCCCATGCTGCTTGTCTGGTGTAATCCAAGTCTCCTAAAGCCCCGACATGCTGTTCACTTGTTCATGCACACCGTCACACCACACACACACACAGTTCAGACAGTGTGCAGGTGCACGTGAACGTGGCTCCAAGCTAAGGATCTACAGTGAAGATTTAGGCTAAAAACATGGTGTAAATGATGTCTTTTAAGTTAACTTGGCATGTTTGAGGTTAGGAGACTTGTAAAGGAGACTTTTTTGAAAACTGGTCACAATTCACTTAAATTGTTTATATCATATGGCCACTGACAACAGAGTAAAAGCTTATTATTGTTAATCCTACATCCCTTATGCGAGCATCTTGTCATGTACATGATGATTGTTGACAATACTTTTTTTTTTTTTTAAAATAGCTGACTCTTTTTATTATTTTCATATGTTTTCATAATATCACAACACAATAAATGAAAGAAACCTCCCCAAACCCAGAACAAGATATCCACCAACAATAAAAGGATGACATTAAAATATGAATAAATAAAATAAGATAATAAGAATAATAAATTAAATTAAGAAATAAAAATAAATAATAATTTAAGCAGGATAATGATTAAGAAAATAAATAAATTAATTTAACAGTCGCTGTCCCTTTCTTTACTACGTAAAAATTTCTTCTTTTGCATCACTGGCACAGCCACATCTTTCTCGTTTTGGTAAAACAGCGCCCTCTAGACATGTAACGGTTGCTCCCAGTCAGTTTGAGTGGTGAAAGAGAGTATTGCACTACTAACGGCAGTAGAAGAACATCATTAAGGCCACCGATGAGAAGAGAAGTTTAGACCTTTTAAATTTTTTTTAAAAGAACGGGATTTGTCTAGAAGTCAGACGTGTACACTTAATCCGCAGCGAAACTATTAATAATGGAGAAAACTGTGAGTAGAATGACAGCCGCCGCTTCATAGAGAAAACGTAACTTGGTAAAGTTAGCTAGCTGACGTTAGCTAATTAGCTTCCCAGTGTGAGCAGCAGGGAGGCGGAACCTGACAACTGACACGTCTTCATCTTCAAATACCAGTAAGTTACAAGTTACAGATGTCACTCGAGTCTTCACAAATAGTGGATATTTGTTGCTAGTAAAATGACAAATTCAACTTGTAAGTGATTTGATAGAGTAAGTAAATCGTTTTGTGAGGTGATACAGAAAACAACACAGGCGTTTTTGTGTGCCATAGGTAAGAGAGCTGTGTAGTGAGCCATTTATTTGATACATGGAAAGTAACTAAGTAATCAAGTACTGTACTTAAGTACAATTTTGAGTTAGCTTTGTATTATATTTCTACTAATTACAGTAGACCTTTTCCCATGGCAGGCGTATTGATGTGAAATAGTAGGAGAAACACAGGTGTTTAATGATACTAATTGAGGTCGCGTACCATTTAGTGTAGCAAAGCCTTTCAAGTGAGCAAAACGCACAACAACAGTACCCTGAGTTTGTCTGCACTAAATGGAATGGTTAGTCTCATTTGTAACACCTGTGTTTACCCTGCTCTTTCATGTTAAAACAGCTGTTTGTTACAGGTGTATTCAAAGGCATGTTTTGTACTTTTTTTTTAATTTGATAACTTAAGTCTAATTTCTGCATCAAAATCATAATTCTATAACAGACGCTGTCCTGAAATGTTAATTAAACATAGTAAATTGGGATGCTTGATAAATTGAGGGCTGATAAATTGTCCGATTAATGGGAAATTTATATTATTATTTATTATTCTGATAACAAAGTTAGCGCCCCCTTTTACAATGAGTGTTGAGGTGAGAGCCTAGACTCTCAACATCAACCCTGTATTTTGTGCATTCACATACTATTCTTTTCCACGTGAGCAAGCTGGCTAAAATATACTGTATTTATTAAGGATACTTTTCTTTCTGCGATAACACGATACCACTCCCTCGTGAAATGATTTCCTTCTGTGCTTGTCTCTGCTGTCGCTCAGACGTGGGGAACACTCAGTCAAATCTTTCACATTCTGATGTTCGTGTTACAAGGTTAATATCACTGTGGGCCAGAATTCAAAAATAGCAGGTTGCCGTAGGCTGTGGATGGATTCGTCTGTGGAAACCACATGCTTAGCGATGCAGGTCTTTATAATTGCCCACTGACACTGACACATTCCCTGTTGATGAACTATTTGCGCTTACTACACAAATTTAAATGGGAAAAAATGGAAATGAATACAGTTTAGCTCAGTCACTCAATACTCAATCACGTATTCGGTACAAAAAAACAGCATCATACTGGGAGGGAATGCTAAGTATTGTCAGCATCTGGTTGATTGTTATTGTAATCATGTCAACACATTAACACCCCCCTACACACACACATACACATACAGGCACTCCCACCACCTGCATCCTCCACCCTCCTCTCATAATCTAACAAACATTCACTTCCAGCCCAGTCAGATTGGCTTAATACATCCACCAACTCCGGGGGGAAATTACTTGCAAGTTATTTTTCTTCGGCTGGGTATTGGCAGACCTCCATGAATAGTGTTTTCCCCTTAAAGACGTATTACTTATGAATCAGAGCGAAAAAAAGGGGAATTACTGTTATTAGAAAGAGCGAAAGTTATTAGAAAAAGTAAAAGCGAAACATTACCGCTGTGAAGGGGTGCTAAGAGACTTATAAAAACTATTCAGCGTTTTCAGCAGGGTCAGAGGTTTTTAGCAGCAGAACTTGGACAGTAGCACAGGCTGTGCCACCTCCGCTACACTACATGTTAACACCTCTGCAAACACATGACAGAACACAATGAAATTGCTGTGCAGGTTCTGTCTTGTGTCAGAGTTTCATGAGGTGTGGTGAGGTTTCTGCTTCCTGTGCTGACAATTATCCAAAGGCACTGAAGGGGCCTTTGAGGACCCTGAGAACATTATTACAAGTAGTGGGTATCAAAGTGGTGGTGTAGAAGTAGTATAGATATAGTATAGTTAAAAATTATTAGTTTTCCTTACATCTATAAACCATGTAATAATAATTAAAATTGAACAATTAAGGCCACAAAATGGAGCCCATGGAGTACGATTAAATATGGGTTGGTATATAAATTTGAAATTTTGGGATCGGAATTATGGATCGGAATGCGGATCAGCGTCCGATACGATGAATGCTGTATGTCAATATGATCGAATTGGTTTTCAACTGCAAATTATCTCCCCAAAGGAAAAGTTTATCGACATCTGTTTTATGTAATAAGGTATCGTTTTCAGTGCGCTCATGTTGTCTCAGTCATTTTTAGTACAGCAAAATGAGATTGTCAAGCAGACAGAATGACCGACTCTGTAACAAAAACCCACCAATGACCTCTGCTGACCTCACCAGAAAATAACTCGACACCATCTAGTGGACTGAAAAATACATTGATTTTATTATTCAGGTGCCAAAAAGTTTAATTCACATTTGCAGTATTAACAATTTATACAATAAGATATTGATACATTCATGTATCGATACAAAATTGCCATGCAAAATATTGCAGTATTATGGTGTATCTATCTTCCTGCCCGACTCATTCATCATATCATTAACAGGGATGTTTTATGGCAATTTAGATTGCCATAAAATGTAATAGAGTACTTTGATTTGTCTGTTATTTAAAACTACTTCAAGGAACTTTAATATTTTGTTGATTTTGGAGGCACCTGTGGACAAAAGTGGCAGTGTCCCCACCATAATAACCACAAAATATAAAATCAAAATTAAAATTATCTAAATAAAAATCTCCTCCTGCTTCTTTTTAACTGGCTAATATAGTACAAACTGTAATTGTATCTGGGAAAATGTAAACACAGGCTTGTTTCATCTGATTTTGAGGACAATCCGGTCCAGTGGCAGGCATTAAGAATAACTGTCTAGAAAGTGTCAGTCATATAGAGGCATCAGTGTTAAACTGTAACTGTTTCATAACCAGCTAAAAACTCCTTGTAGTAGCTATAATTTACTGTTAGCATTCATGTCTGGTTATTTTATCTTTTGGCAATTTCGCAAGTGCAACTCGCTTGTTGTTTGCAAAGCTTTCAACCTCATTTCGAGGACTTCCTTAGTGGTTGGAGTTGCTCAGTTGTCATGGAGTGGTTTAGTTGTTATCATGTGACTTAGATATGGAATTCTGGTCAGGTATTAATATTGGGTTATATATTTTTGGTCTGCTATTCACACACAGCCAATGTTTGGTATTGCTGGTATTCTTTCAGTTTTTATGGTGAGGCGCTGGTAGCTGGAGGCTGGTGAGGCATTTCACCAGATATACAGACAGTATCTGTCTTGGTCTTAAGTTGGGTTGGGATTTTCATCATCTGCTCTTTGTACCTGGGGATATTATCCATAATGGTTACGCTATATCATCTATACGTGGACTCGTAACACCAACAGTCTAGGAAAAAAGATGAGCATAAAATATAGAATAAAAACAGTATGCTATATAACATCCTCTCTGGCTTGTCTGTTTTAGTATTTGCTGTAATACTTAATCTCTCTCTCTGTCTCTTTGTTTGTGTGTGTGGTGAGTATGCATGCCAAGTGTAGCCTGGGGAAGCCCCTGACTAAACTTAACCTGACCCTTGTAGTGACCCACAAGTAAAATACAGATGCAAAACTAATTCTGGCAAAAATAACAGGGAAAAAAATGGAGAAAATATGAGTCTTAACACATCCCTCCTTTATGACCAAAACTACTGTTGTAATATAGAAGTGATTTATTGCATATTAACATATTATGGAAAGTAAATTAATGGTCAGTAACAGCTCAATGCAAACGTCTCTAGAGGGTAATATTGTATTTTGACAGTAGGAGTATAAATGTGACTATAATCTTGGACACTGCCCATTCATGTAATTGTTAACCTGTAATTTTGGCTTTGTTGAGAACTCTGTTAAATAAAACCTTAACAACACAACAACAGTATCTGGATGAGACCAAAGAAAATATATTTTGCATGCATACTCATTCCTTGCGTAACATTTTAAAGTCAGAGTCAGAAATTCCCAGTGTGCAAAATGTTCAGTTTCTCAAGAAAGAAAAAGACATATGAACGTAAACAACAAGAGACTGTTGACTTTGAGGGTTATTTCTTTCAACATGGCTAATATTGCAGCAACAATTGCAAAGTTAACATTAAGTATTGGCAACAATATGTGCAACTTAACATTTCACCATTCAGCTCTTTCTAATGTGTGTTGATCTTTAAGGTCACGGACTGCTGAGAGGCTCAAACTGAACAGTATTTAAAAGATTAGAAGCATATTAAAAGTAATGCTGAGTGCTGTTTACATTTTAAATTGTCTTGTCACTGTAGACAGATACTGGCAAGTTTTCATTGCAGTAATTTGACTTAAATGGCTGTTTTGGCACTGACCCATGTAAGAAGTTGGACTTCCAAATAAGATCTGATGAGGATGAGATAATACAGCCTGAGGTGATTTTTACTACCTGTCAACTCGTTGTTTGATTAAAAGACTTAAGCTTGATTAAAGTCAGGAAGCCTGAGCAGCATGAGCCATGGGAGTCTGAGCCGCAGGCAAGTGGAGAGGTTGGTTTATGCTCGTGTTATGGATTTGTATAAACTCTGATATGTTACTCCTCTTTTACCACAGGGGGCCATTTTGTTTATGACCCAAGCCGAGCAGACCACCACGTCTGTATTCACAAGCTCTTTTCACCATGAGAGTTGTAACAGGCCAGAGAAGTTTCTGTCGTGTGTTGAGCCCCAGACAGAAAACGGCACTCTGGGGAACCACAGGCATCCATAAATATTCAGGCCCAGAGCAGTTTATAGAGTTTGTCGTTAAGGATTTATGGTGGGCTGCTGAAGTGGTCATGGAGGGGGGGGGGGGGCCTATGAACCCTACTCGAGGGAGGGGTCGTGCTCCAGACTCTTCAGAGGGCCAGTGCTGGTGTTGTGAAACGGAAATAAGATTCACTGATGCAAACATCACACCCCACCAGTGTGAAAGTAATTAAGTTTGGTGTTGTTTGGAGGGTTTAACATTCCTGTTGAGTTGCTGCGTCATGGTGTTGGCTAATTTCACTGAGCTACATTGCTTGCTCTCTTGTGAGGAAAACAATTTTGTGGATTGCCATCTGTTAAGTGGTTTAAAGGGGTTGGAGGAAAACCCCAGGATAATTAGTTGTCATGTCTATACAGTCAACATTTTATCGATGCGTTTTGGCTTTATGATTTAGCATGTGTTAAATTTAAACCATGCAACACCAAAAGCATTATGATGACTCAATAAGTTAATCTTTTTTAGGCAAGATAAATTTAAGAGCAATAAACACACTCTAAAACAGTGGTTCTCAAACAGAGGTCTGTGGCCAATTTTTCAGTCATTCAAGAGGCATCACAGTTCAACAAAAATATATAGTTTTTAAAGCCTTTTTAAAAATAGTTTCGTATACGTAAGTCACATCCCTTTCAGTGGACCACCATGGCACCTAACTTGAGGAAAAATGTGAACTGCAATCAGTGGCAAGAGACAAATTATTTTTTCATTCTCTTTGAATTGTGCCAAAATCACACATATGATGTTTGTCAGTTTAAAAGATAATTTTACAAGTAAAGAAGGTCACATGAAACTGTTGAAGTATAAGACTGTGGAGATATGTAATTAGAAGGACTACAAACCCAGGAGTCATAGTGACATCTTGACTTTCTCCCTCCAAAAGCTAACGTTAGCCACTGAAGCTACAGTGCCTGTGTGTTTTTGTATTGGGATGTAGTCACACAACAACAAGTCTTAGTAGTTCTTTCTTTTCCCGGCTGATAAAAGGACCAGGGATCCTTGATGATGTTACAAGGGACAGGGAGATTGGTGTTGGTTATGTATATTGTGCGAGACAAGAGTGTCTCAATTCTATTTTTTCTGAAGTTTGGTCCCATGGGGCACACCGGAAGGGTCGTGACTTTGTGACTTTTGTGACTTTTGTGACTTAATGAAGAGGAGGAGTTAGTAAAAAGACTGATGCATCTTCCATAGACATGGTTTAGGTTCAAAAAGTGAGACAACAGCAGTAATATGTAAATCGTGTCAGATGACAGTTGTAAGAGGTGGTAAAACTTGATATACCAAAGAAAAGATTTTGCATTTTTTTCTATTTTCCGGCTTTGCACATTAAATGTTATTAAAATAGGCTGTATTATGTGATACATATTCTAGCAGTACATTTTAGGCCATACTGCCTAGCCCTTATATAAATCTTCCTCCTGGCAGTCAAGCATGCTTCACCCACACATCACCATTAATGGTGGAAACTGTCTCTCTCTATGTCTCTCTAAGTCCCAGGCTCAGCCTATTATTGTTCTTTTTATGTTTTATATATATATAATCATTATTCAGCATTGACAAAGTACATCTATTAGTAGAAGCATAAAAAATCACATACAGCCATATACAACATATAGCACACATGCATGTTTTGCATGAGGTTAAAAAAGAGGAACATGACATGCCTGAGTTAGTCAACTTGAGTTTTCAGCTGAACCTGAAACCGCTCTTAACTTTTGCGGAACATCATGGGTTTGGGTCAGCATATTTGTCTTTCACAACCTGCTTTCCATTCGCCTGGACAGATGCCTGTCTGTACTCACAACCACAACCACATGATGCTTAAACCAATACTCAACGTAATGACTGCTTCTTGTTGCATTTCACACCTCCTTTTTTCTCATCTTTCTGCTTCCCCTTTCTCATGACTCTTTTTGTCTTCCTCATCAGCCTTTAGTTCATCACTCACCCCCACTGTCTCTTTCCTTACTCCAGTATTTCTCTTTTTCTCATGCTGAACTTTCAGTTATTTCTAGAGGTCTCTGTGCAACCTCAGCTTCCCCCTTTTTCTGTTTTTTTCACTCGCCTGGTGCTGTGTCATTCCAGTACAACTGTAGGTCACATAACCAAGCTTCGTTGCGACACCACCGTTTCCCTTCAAAAACCTTGTATCACTGGTGTGTCCACACCATACCAAGATAATAGCCATTTCAAAGTAAAGGTCACAGTGACGTTGTACTCTCCATTTCTCTGTTCTCATACTTCTGAAGGTTTTCAGGAAACAATTTTGCAGTGGCTGAATGCAGAGTGCTACCTGACAATACCGTTGTTACATTGTGCAATATGAGGGGTGTTACCATATCATTGAATGGAGGACAATTTAGAAAATTAACTGTCTTCTTTAAGACACTGAAATAGCTCTTAATGACCTGGTTTGTCAGCCTGCTTCTAGGAAGAAAAGATCTGTCTGATCTGAGACACTTTACTGAGGCTGTAGTTACTGTCCCATATTCTGCATCTGTTTGCATTGAGGCTGCTGGTAGAGGAGAATATTCTGTGTGTCTGTATGAAACGCACGCGGCCCAGAGCCTGTTAAGCGCACTAAAAACGTTTGTTTGTGCGAACGAGCTGCAATACAACACATTTGTTTCTACAAACCAGCGAGCTCACAGTACTTTTTAAACACTTTTGGAGTTTGGCACAGCTGCCTCCTCCTTCTGGACCTCATCTCATAATCATCTGCGGTGTCAAACGCCCACTCACAGCCTGAAGTGGACTCACCAGTCGGGCCTGACTCCAAGCTCAGATGCCTGGATCACAGCTCACTCACCAAGAATGTCGTTCACCAGCTTCTCTGATGGCCCAGTCTGCTGAGGTCGTTGAGCTGAAGACTGAGCTCAGGTCCATTGAGCAGCTCATTGAGGATCTTCTGCAGCGGCAGTCTGCACTCTGCTCCCGGTTGTCATCCCTTGAATCAGCGGATAATCAGCGGCTCCTGGCTACGGATGTCCCGGCTGCATCTGTCAACCTGTTGTCCCCGGCACATCGGACGCTCACTCTCTCTCCTGGACGTCTGTTGATAAGACGCGGAAACGGGTTTCTCTCCCCCTGTTTACGTCTGATACAGAAGATGATGATGGTCCCATTCCGCTTTCAAACTTCTTCACCCCACTAGCTGAGCTAACGCTACCAGCTACATGCTCAAACACTACGCCGGAGCTTCCAGCCGCGCTTCACACCCGGAACAGAAAGCGTTGTATTCCTCCAACTACTCCACCGATGTCCCATTGTAAACGGGCTAGATGTTCACCACCTCCACCAGTATCCGACGCTGAATCCTGGCCTCCTCTCCCTGCCCCACAGTCCTCGCTCCCTCCGGCAATCGTGGAGACGGTCACCGTGAGGGTGAGTGATGATGTCATCTGTGCAGGTGACTCTAACTCTTCTTCTACTACTCTGGATGTCCCAGTCATCACCGATGTATCCCTTTCGCCTAGATTGTCTGTGTATGATAAAGGCTGTAAAAATCAACCTCCTGAAATTCTTGTAATTGGTGACTCCATTATTAGAAATGTGCGTCTCCCAGGCTCCATCACTTACTGTCTCTCCGGTGGAAAAACCACTGACTTTATAGAGCTCATTCCTACCATTATTGATCTCCATCCCTCTGTTCATCATGTCCTGTTACACACGGGAACAAATGATGTTATGTCCCGACAGTCTGTTAAGCTTCATCACGATCTGGAATCACTAGTCAACACAGTTGAAAGCCTTGGGAGGATCTGTGTTTTGTCAGGCCCAATTCCCACACTGTCAAAAAGCTCAGAGTGTTTCAGCCGTCTTTATAGTCTACATCTCTGGATGCGTAACTTTGCCACTGCCACTGGACTTGGCTTCATAAGCAACTTTGATTATTTTTGGACTGAGCGTGAGTTTTTCAAATCTGATGGTCTACATTTGAACAAGATGGGAGCTGATAAGTTGACTCGCAACTTTATAAACTTCATTGCCTTTAGTTCACAATGATGCTATTTTCAGCAAGACCCTGCCCAGTCCACAATCTGCTCACCTCACAGCCCTGTCCCTGACAGTGCGGGTCTTGTTGCTGCTGTTACAACTGCTGTTACAAATGGTGGAGCTCTCCCCATGTCTGACTCCTTCATTCCTGTGAGGATCTCTGAAAGGCCTGAGCTTGTTTTTACCCCTCTGTCTATGTATGTTATTCCAAATTCGAGGGCTAAGTTTGGTAATCAAATGAACCAGATCCCATTCAGAAACCCTTCTAATTTAATTAAGATTAAAACGATAACTAAACAGTGCTCTGATTCACAGCAGATATTTTCTAAATCTGTCCTTAAATCTCAGGCAGATTTTAGGATGCAAAATGGATTGAGTTTTATTCATATCAATGTACGCAGTCTGATTTCTAAGATGGACTACATTAACATCTGGGCTCTACAAACAAACGCAGATATTTTTGTATTCACTGAAACCTGGCTAACTGATCAAGTGTGTGATAATGATATTGCTTTAGATGGTTATAATGTTTTCAGAACTGATAGATGCAGACCTACAAGAGGTGGTGGTGTGGCCATTTTTGTTAAGAAAAGTTTTTCCGTAACTGTTGTTGGCTCTGTGGCCATCCCAAAATGCTTTGAATACTTGGCCTTAAGTGTCTCCTTAGGTAACAGTGCTAACAGTGGAAAAATCACTGTCTTGGGTGTTTATCGTCCTCCGTCAGCGCCATCATCTGCCATTTCTGATTTAGCTCATCTGATCTCTTCTTGCCTTTCCTTCGAAGTCATATTAATGGGTGACCTAAACCTTGATTGGCTTAGTAATGCATCTGATGGTCTAAAAGATCTGTGCACTGACTTAAATCTCTCTCAACTGATATCTGCTCCTACAAGACCCGACCCAACAAATCTCAGGAAATCTACATTATTGGATCTTATATTAACAAATAGGCCACATAATTTTAAATCCTCTGGGGTTCTCCCGCTTGATTTTAGTGACCATTGTCCAATTGCTTGTATCAGAGACGTTAAGCAAGTAAAATCAAAGCCTCGTTTAATTGTTAAGAGGAATTTTAAAAAGTTTGTGGAGCAGGATTTTTTAAATGATATTTCTTCTCTCGATACATCTTCCATAACTGACATTTCTGATCCTACCCTAGCTTTAAATAATTTTATTAAAGCTTTTAATTCAGTAGCAGATAGACATGCCCCTTTTAAGAAATTGAGAATAAAGAACAGATGCAATCCCTGGTTCTCACAGGAAATTGCTGAATTGTTACATGCTAGGGACACTGCTTGGAACAAGGCTCGTGCCTCAGGCTCAATTAGTGATTGGAAATATTTTCGTCATCTTCGTAATAAATGTCTTGTATCTATACGTAATGCTAAATCTAATTACTATGTCACATCCTTATCAGATTGTTCTGGTAACCCATCTAAGTTCTGGAGAACAATCAAAACGCTCTCAAATAGGCCGACCTCATCTTTACCCACTCAGATTTCACAGGGCTCCATCTCCATCTCTGATAAAAATGAACAATGTGATCTTTTTAACAGACATTTTATTGCTGCAGGTGATATCTCTCACACTACTAGTCCGGTCAGTAACTTTAACCCTACTCTTGTAAATACTAGTCCTCATAGCTTTTCTTTTAGGCCCTTTACTAGATCCGAAGTTCTCAGTGCTCTTTACAGTCTTGATCCTAGGAAGCCTACTGTGGCTGATCAGTTGAACACTAGACTTCTGATACTAGCTGCACCCTTTATTGTTGACATCCTTTTGCACGTTTTTAATCTGACTCTTTTAACTGGCTGTATTCCTAATATATGGAAATCAGCATTTGTAACTCCTCTGCACAAAGGTGGCCCCGCAAATGAACTGAATAATTACCGTCCGATCTCGAAATTACCCTGCTTAGCGAAAATTTTAGAACGCTTGATAAGCAACCAAATTAGATCTTTTTTATCTGAATTCTCAGTTTTAAATATTTATCAGTCTGGTTTTAGACCTGGGCATAGCACTGTGACTGCTACTGCTAAGGTTGTGAATGATATCGCGCAAGCATTAGACAGCAAACTTGATTGTGTTGCCCTTTTTATCGACCTCTCTAAGGCTTTTGACTCGGTCGACCATTCCATCCTTCTTGAGCGTTTGCATGATATTGGGTTTGATTATAACTCTTGTAAATGGGTTGAGAATTATTTATCTGATCGATCCCAAGCTGTGATTGGTGATGGTTTCGTATCAGAATTTTTAAACATATACAAAGGGGTACCGCAGGGTTCGGTCTTAGGACCTCTGCTTTTTTCTATTTACATCAATGATTTTAATTATGGTATCACAAATAGCTTAATTCATCTTTATGCTGATGATTCAATCATATATTCTTTTGCTCCTTCTGTTGAACAAGCTCTAAACAATCTTCAAGATGATTTCTGCATTATTCAAAGTACTCTGTCTAATCTTAATTTGGTTTTAAATCCAGGAAAGTCAAAGTACATGATTTTTACAAAAAAACGTACTGTTGACTTAAATAAGTTTACCCTTGCCACAGCAGATGGGACTCCCTTGAAAAGGGTTTCTTGCTATAAGTACTTGGGTATTTGGATGGACGATAAATTGTCTTTTAATTTTCATGTTGCAGAACTTTTAAAGAAGCTGAAGCCTTTATTGGCATTCTTTTATAGAAATAAATCCTGTCTTCCTCGGCACTGTAGGAGGCAGATAGTACTTGCTACATTTCTATCGGTTTTAGACTATGGTGACATTATCTACATGCATGCTTCTCCCTCTGTTCTTAAACCACTCAATACAATTTATCATTCTGCTATTAGATTTATTACTGGAGATGGGTTCTTGACCCATCACTGCCATCTCTATCAGAATGTAGGTTGGACTTCCCTGGCTCTGAGAAGGGAGCAACACTGTATATTGTTTATTTATAAGGCACTACTTAAAAAACTTCCTCTATACTTATCGAGCCTACTGAGCTTCAGATCTCTTAGCTACCCCACTCGTGCACAAAATCCACTGGCTCTTAATATCCCAGCTGTTAAAACGGACATAGGGAAATTCGCTTTTGGTTATTTCGCTCCTTTTAAATGGAATAATCTGCTGTCTCAGCTTCAGTTAGATACACTGATTCCTTTTAATCATTTCAAATGCATTCTTGTTGATCTCATGACTTCTGAATGTACATGTGCTTGTTGAATTCATCATGTGCTTCTGTTGTGTATATGGATATGTATTGTGATGTGTATTGAATTGTATTGTGCTGTAATCAGGGCGTCATTGGAAACGAGAGCTTGCTCTCAATTGGCCTTCCCTGAATAAATAAAGGTGAAAGAAAGATTAATGTTCACTAATTGTATGATTACAATCGATTAATCCATTAGTTGTTCTGTCAAATAATGACAGATTGCATCATAATTTTCTAGAACACCAAGAGGTTGACTTTGCTATCATATTAAACAATCAATCAATCAATCAATCAATCACTTTATTTGTCCCCAGTGGGGCAATTGGTTGTACAGCAGAGGGAGCAAACATAACAAAGATAAAACAAATTTTAAAAACAATAAGTAGAATAAATAGAAAATAGAATCAATCAATCAAATCAATAGAATCAATCCAAACACTACAGGCAAGCTACCTTTTCCTCCTGGAGTTGAGGGGAGATGGCAGAAGGAACAAAGGAATGTTTATATCTGTTAGTTTTGGCTAGTGGAAGTCTGAGCAAAGAAAGGAGAAAATCTACACATTTGAGGAGACCAAGCGCTTTTGCTTGAAGTTTGATGTACTTCTACTGCTGGACCATACAGTTGCACCTAATGATTAAATGATTGATCTAATGATTATTTTTTTGATTGACCTAATGATTAATTTATTGATTAATCTAACAATATTTTTTTTCTTATTTGATTAATATAGCAATCAATCAACTTAAAATAAATATCAAAAACCTGTCCAATTAATATTTCAATATTTTATAATCCTGAAAAATAGACACATAAAGCAGATCAGAAAAATTAATTTAACCACTAATCACTGTGTTAACTCTTCCCCTGCACTGGACACTAAATATTTTTATCTAAGTACTTGACTTGAAACTTAAACTGGTCATGACATGGATTTATTTCATCACTGGAGTCATATGCAGGTAAGATAATCACTGGCAATGTATTTTTGTATCAGTATGGATTGAGGAAAATAATTGAAATGAATTACAGACTATCTGTAATGTAAATTTAGGTCATTTTTCACTAATGCATTAAAGCGAACAGAAAGTATGGCGCGGCCAAATAACACAGGTAGATGACGCAGTTCAGCAGTTCATAACAATGCGTCAACACATGTTATGCTAAACTACGTATTTCCGTAATCGATGACGTCAACAAATACAGTTCCAATATGGGGAAAAAAATTGATCTGTAATGATCTGTTTGAACTGAAAATTGTATAAGCACAACAGGCTGCCTTATACTGCAGCAGGGGGCGTTACTAAAATTCACTGTCCATGCAGCCCTTTGCGTATCCTGTTGCCCTGCATGTAAATTAGGGCACTGGTTCCCAACCTGTGGATCCTATACCCACTAGGGTATCGGGTCCATTGAATAATGTAAGAAAACTTACTGTACAATGAGAAAACTAGGCCTTTATCTCTTCATACATTTCTGTAAAGAAAACTAAGTGAAATTGTTATTTTTAAAGTTCAGATTATTATTTAAAATTTAAACTTAAACTTAAAAAAAAATCTCCCAGGATGAGGACAAGTGAAGAATCATATATTCATATATTCACAGAGCCTTCACCGTCTGCTAAACAGCCTCATCCTGCATTCGAAAAATACTCCGTTTAAACAACCAACAAGTGTCAGAGAGAAGAAAACACTGAATTTGTCAAAAAAAAAAAAAATCTTATATGCATGTATGATTGTTAGAAATAAAAAATACTTAATTCAGTCAGATAAATATAAAACATTACTAAAAATATCAGACAAAAATCTGCTCAGAACTCATCCAAATCTCTTGTTTAACAAATTTCCTGCATTGCATTCACTATTTGGGTTATTTGGACAGTTTATCAGTTGCTCTCTACTGGTATTGTAATGCATTGAATATAATATGAAATAACCATAAAATAGTAAGGGGTCGTCAATTAACTGAATGATAGAAAAGGGGTCCCTTAAGGAAAAAGGTTGGGAATCACTGTATTGTTGTCTGCACTAATGCAAAATGGAGAAAACTAAAATGCCATGCTTAACAAATGAAAATGACACCAAACCACTAAATAAGTAATGTGTGGAAGCTCTTTGGATTTGATACCATGGATGGAAAAATCCCAGAAAAAGGCAAACCTGTTTGCCTACTGTGTCAAATGCAGCTGCCTTACAGTAATACCAGTATGTCACACAGTTGAGACAGAAGATGCTATTGAGCAACGGCATATGAATTCTTAAGTATTTAAGGATTTGCTACGTAGGTTGCGTTCCAGTTAATTTGAACAAATTATATACTAGTTCCAATGCAGACTTCAGAAAACATGTATATCTGCAAGAGAGCTGTCTCAAGAAACCACCAGGGTTTACTTCTTCTTCCCACAAGCCACACATCCCTGGCAGTATCATGTGATTCCACCAGCATCCCAATAAAAAGCAGGAACCTTCATTTCCTCTCCTGCCAACAAATTACTCATCCGTCCTCCCCTATCTTCACGAGCACTCAGATTTAGATAAAAGAAGACACTGAAACAAGGACGGTGTTACAAGAGAGTAAACAAGGCTGCCATGTGAGGAATCCAGCTGCATTTTTGCAATATATAAAAGGAGAATTGTTGATGTCTATCGCTCTGTGACAGATGAGGTTACAATAAAAGCAGGACCAAAGTAGATGGGGTGATTTGATATCAGCAAAGATATAAGTAAACTATTTGAGAATGCGACAGGCATGAGCTACTCCAGACATTGCTTGTTAAGAGAGAATTTTCGGCATCTCAAGTGAGGATTTTGGTAGAGTCCTCTTTAGAGGAAGATGCTGCCTGCATTGTTGTTAGACCATAGACATCATATCTTCCACTAATTATTAATGTGTCCTTTCCTGCTGGAGCTATTTAAGGCATAGTTACAGGTATTTGAGGTGGAGTTGTATTAGGCACTCATTGATACTTAGTGTATTATCTGCAGTAGATGGTGGTCGATGTGTCCCCAGTTTGGAGAAGGAGTACTGGTTTAGGAAACTAAACAATGTACTGCTGTAGACAAGGTCAACAGCAAAATGTATGTTAAAAATTAAGTCCCACCTACAAAAATCAATATCAGTTTAAATGTACTTCATATTTAGAATATTTTCACCACTTGATCTTACTGTCAGAAAGCCTTTTCTGACAGGATTCCACTATTATATAAGCCAAATATCGCTCTCTCCATTGCAACCAGACTCCATTGGCAAAAACATACATTTTACCTTGCTGATTTTGGTGAGTTATACAATAACACAAACTAACAAGTAGAAACTCACTTACCTGACTGGGCAAGCTGTTTAAAAGAATTAAACTAATAAACTACTTTGACAATTGATTAACCGTTATAGTAATTTGTCATACAAAAATGGCAGAAAATGTTGTTTTCGGCCTCTCAAATATGGAGATTTCTCGCTTTTCTCCATTAGTTATATTAATCTGGATATCTTTGGGTTTTGGACTGATGAAATGAGGCATTTCAAATCATCACCTTGAACTTGAAATGCTGGGATGGACACTCTTCACTATTTTCTGACCTTTCATAGATGTTGCAGCCCTATATCAAACATGAATTTTAACTTTAGTCTTTGTTTGATATCTGCTAATAAATAAAACAGTTTTAACATTAACGTTCGAACCCTGAGCTAGTTACGTGTAAGTAGTTACTCTCCAGCACTGGTATCAATATTCTAGTATTGTAATAGTATCACTGTTAGACATTTATGTGAAGTTGTGCCATAATTACTTATATAATGGCGGTTTCCCATCACTAAAGACTGTCTGACAGCAAGGTAAAGCAGTGAAAATATTCTAAATATAGTGTACACTTAAAATGATACTGATTTTTTAAAAATGGTTAGGTACACTAACTATCCCTTTAAGAGCAGTAGTGTCTGTCTCATGCCTTGGCCAGTAGCCTTGGTCTGGCACTCATTAGTTCCACTCTTGATATTATGCAGGGGAAGTGTTTTTTGTGTTTGTGCACACATGTGTGGGAGCATGTTTGTTAGTGTTTGTGCCCGTGCATGCATGCATTCATGGGTTGACTCAATTAATCCACTTGAATGTGTCGTTTGATTTGTTTGCTAACTGCCAATTTGGTAAAAGGGTGCATCGGTTTTAAATAATCCTGTATTTATTACACAAGAGAGGGAACCAGTACTGATTAAGGCGAACTGTAGACCCTTAATGGGTTAGCATTATGCACAGCAAAATGCCCCTTAGCACCCTGAGCTAAAGGGATTTTAGACTGCTGTGTGAAAGGTCTCAAAGTTCATTATTAGTAAAGCTAATGGGACTAACTAGAGGGCTGTTTTCTCATCTGTGTCATTAGTTCCTCTTACACAAGCCCTCAGTGCCTGTACGCAGGAGTACTGAAAGTAGGCCCTCTCTGCTTTTCATTAGTTTTTTTTCTTCGTCTGGCAGCCCACGAGTGAAAATAAGATATTTGATGTTGTTTTGCTGTCTGTCTTTCCTGCACCCACTCCTCCGTCACTTTTTTCACACTCTGCGGTATCTCAATCATGCACGTATACAAATGTGCACCCACACACTCTTTATTTCTCAAAACACACACACAGCCACACACAACCATAGAGGGGAAAATCAGGCAAACCGCCCTCATGAATTCTTATTAAAGTGAGATTATTGAAATGGCAGTCGTTGCTTTTCGATGTCAATCATTGCACATTATGCCAGTGGCGATAAAAGCATTTATTTTCCATCTGGCTTGAGGTCCAATTACTCCTGCAGTTTACTGTGCACACGTCGGTGAAATTCAGGTTCTTGGACCAATCTGGTCAACAACATGTCGGGCTGTCTATCAGGATTTAATATGAGATGTCAATTAAGACTCGTAGGAGTTTGACAAGTATCTCAGACTGATAAGATACCCTCTGCCCCTGACAGAACCACTTACTTATTGCAGTCTGTAGTTGTATTTGCACCCCCTAATTAACACGTAGGACCTCTAGAAAATGTCGAAAACATATATTTGGAGTTTCTAAAAACATGCTGATTATTTTCAGTTTTGTAAGATTGCTGCTATAGTGAGGCTTATTTCTGTGTAGAAATGTTAAAAAAGTGAGGAGCAGCACTGCAAATGTGGCTGAAAATGCTCTTAAAGTGATATTCCACTCAAAAATGAAAATTCACTCAATATCTGCTCACCCCTATGCTGATGTGAAGATGGGTGAAGAGATGGGTATTTTCACACGTGCATCCATTAAGAGACATATGAAGTCTTCCGATACATCGACACCATGTTTACAGTACATGCTACCTGGGAGGCTACAGTTGCCATTTCGGCTAAAAACATGGTGTAAATGGCGTCTTTTGTGGTTAAATTTTAATGTCGCGGCTCACAGACACTTGGATTACACCACACAAGCAGGAGGAGGCATTTTGTGTTTGTTTTGTGTTCTTTTTTTTTTTTTTTTTTTTTTTTTACATTTTATCCATGGTCACCATTCACTGCCATTGTACTGGATTTGGCTGCAACCCTGTTTTCTGCTGAAACTCCTGTTTTGCGAACTGAAGATCTTCACCCATCCTCACATCAGCATAGGGGTGAGTACATATTGAGTGAATTTTCATTTTTGGGTGGAATGTCACTTTAATGTAGGCCTATACTGAAGGCACAGCTCCTATAGTTCTGCAAACTACATTTTGCTAAAATTTCAAATATGGACTCTTCTCCATCTTTGAAAAGCCTCTTTTTTTAGTTGAATAAATGAGCCCATATGTAAAATATCTGTCCTTTGTTGTGTTTATCCAATGGAAAAAGTTATTAAAATATCCATTAAATCAAGAACAAAAAAACAATAAAACAGATTTGGAGATTAAAAGCCAATTGCTATTCTGCAAATGATCTCAAAGTATTAACTTTGAATCCTGTGGAGCATCTCTCTGGCATAAGAAAAGCACACATGATCGGTTGCAATAACATTTTTTGTAGAAAGTTTGTTTAAGGGCTCCGCTAAAAATTTATTATTCGAGTCATCAGTTGAGAAGATCCCAAGTCGACTCACAGTTTGTCAGTTGAAGGGCTGACCACTTTTTTTAGCTGTCATTATCAAGTCAAGTCTATTTTGTAGGTCTAGGATGATACACTTATCTCCCGATTTGATACTGTCACGATACTTGGGTGGCAGTTCCATATGTATTGCGATTCTCCAAGTATTGCAATTTGATATTATGATTTTTTGCAATTTTTGTTTGCTTTTTTAACTCTGGACCATGGGAAAAAGTTGAATCATACACTTCTAGAGACTGTGATTCATAATTCATATTTCCATAAACAATGTACACTACATGTCAGTCAGTCTTTGAGTTTTATTATAGAATATAGCAATAAATAAGATGATAGATAAAAGCAAAGAAAATATATGGCTGAAAGTCTGAGCACACGTTGTTTATGTTTAACATGTGAAGTGACATGGATCAGTTTTATAAAATAATATTACAGCAATCATGATGTTAACATCCGTTAGCATCTTAATGGAATTCCCATTATGTGTTAGCATTAAGCTAACAGGCTAGTTAGTTAATTATTAGGAAAACTGATTGAAGAAATTATTTAACGAAAAAAACTAGGAATCGTAAAAAAAAAGAATCGATACTTGAGGGAATCGATTTTTTTTCCGCCCACTCTACTATTTATAGAGCACATTTAAAAACAACAAACACTGACCAAAGTGCTATACAAAGAGATTCAATAAATTAAACACAGGAGTGATCAACTAAAAAGAGAGACATAAAGAAGAGGATTTATAATGTGACGTGAGAGTCAATACATGTAGGTCTGTTTGTTTGCAAGTGCTTGAAGAATAAATTTATAGTATTATTTCACCAGAGGACAGAGTGCCCTAGTTTTTTCCATGGTTGTCTGCACAACTTCATATTAAGTAAGACTTCCTGGATCTTGTTGTCTTTTTATAAATGAGAGGATATAAGTTAAATTAATCAAAGCAAAGAAAATCTTGATAAAACAGCATTGGACAAACAACAACAAAAACTTTAAACAAATAAACTGAGTTGATTTGGTTATCAGATTTTAAATCAGAATCAGAGATTGTCTGTGTGGGAACATAAAATGACAGAGTTGTCTGCAGGGCTGAAGATTAGGACCCCAGTTTTATTCTGGTTTAGCTCAAGGGGGCTTTTTGACGTCAAGGTTTTTACATCCTCAATTCAGTTTAAATGGAAGTTAAAACACTATGGATGGTAAGGTTTCACCTGGAGGCACATATGAGTATCATCGCATAACAACTGGAGGAAGATATTATATTTTCTGAAAATAGACCCCAAAGCAAGTAGATACTATATGCAAAGCAATGCGGTGACTTGGCAGGCTGGAAACTTTACAAACAGAGTCTGGTCTCAAGATGACTGAACTATAAAACTCACTGATGGAAATAGACAGGCAATGGAAACTGATGGCAGCCTGACGTGGGACAGCGCAAGGCAGGGCAGCATGACTCGTCCGCTTGCTGCTCTGACACTATCAGCTTTAGTGCTGACTGACAGTCGGCTGCGCTACTTTTGAATCAGATGCTGATACAACCTCCTCTTCTGCTGTCCAGTGTGAATGAGTGTTCGGATAACACCACTATCAGCAGCCCAGCATGGGAGACACTCCGTGGTGCACTAGGATTTTATAACTGAGCCATAACCAGGATGCACACTTTAACTTTATCTGACTGTGTGGCTAGCTGATGTGGATCTTGCAGATACAACATCTGCCTACTATGGGCTCATAAAGGAGTTTAGTGTGGAGCAGCTGCAGTTATCTGACATGAACTGGACATGGGAGTGAATAATATTTTTTATCACATTTGTAAGTACAGAAAGAAGAGTAATAAATAGTTTTTTTTTCCAGGGCTGGTACTGATCATTAGTAATCAAGGCAACCGGTAGCTGATTTGAAACTAATTAGGGCTGAGCATCAGTACTCAGAATTGTTAAAATTTTATCAAAATTTTGAATAACACAAAACTTTGTTCACTTCAGTATTGATAGGGTATCACTGATGACATGTAACCAATCAGACGGTGTTGTGGGTGGGACATGGAGTGAGACTGCAGAATGGGGAATATAGATAGTGAGAGGCTACTGCATCAGAGCCAGCATTTTAAAATTAAATTATCTATCTGTAATTAATCGGTTATCTCCCTTATAATCGTAGAAATACTGAATATTGGTGCCGATAATCGGCCAGGATGCAGCACTTCGCGTGGCATATCCCTCCCTCTCTCCCTGATTGTCAGAGAGTATTGTGCCTCTGTTCCTAAATATTTTCATTTTGTCGTTACTCTGACAAACACAAATTCAAAACTGAAGAAAAAAAAAGATCCTGTGGACACCTTTATCTGTGTGTGTGTGCGTGTAATACCTCTCAGTCTGTCGGCTTCTATCTGTCTGCATGTCCATCAATAAGTCAACATTACAGCTGTGAGTTAGTCGGTCTCTCTGCTGATATATTTATAGGGATTTCCTGAGGCTTTCTGTGTGCATGTTAGATGTTTCCTTACGATGCTGCCGAGTGCTGTCAGGTGCTGCTTAAGTGTTACTGGGTGACATCTGGCTGAGCCTAATGCTCTATCTGAGTTATCTGTTGTGACTGTGGACTGTCTGATGACATTTGTCAGTATTTACTGTTGTAGGTGAACAAAGACTTCTCCTCTCCACCAGACTGTGACTCAGTGTTGACAAGGTTGCAGAAAGTTCATCTTGTGTTTGTTGGGAGCATGACCAGGGCCCAGCTAGACATGTATAGACTCTGGCAGGTTGTCTTTGTTTAGGCTGCGCTGATACAGACATTTCCCTGTGGATGTCAAAGGACAACTTCCCAGACGTGTTCAGGTGAAGTTGAATTTTTATGTTCTCCCTCTCTGTCTTTCTCATTTCCTCCTCTATCATACCCCTGCTTTCTTTTTCTGCCTTTGTATAGTATCTATCATTTAATAACAGCTTAGTGGATCATTCTTGTGGAAGTTCCTTACAGATAAGAATCAGGGAACTCAGTCACCAAAAAACCTAAGTCTGAAACGCTTTCTTATCTCTTTCATAACTGTGGAAATTCAAGTTCTGGCTCGATTTAGCAAGTTATAAGTCTCGGGAGATCTTAAGCTAAGCTGAAGATATGAAGTTTCTGTAATACAGCTTGCATCACAGTCAGACAGGACACAGCTTGTTGTGTCAACACATAGAAACAAAGAGTGTAACTAAGTAATGACAGACCCTAATGAGGACATTTCTGTTGTGCTTGTCTCCTCACCAAGAGTATGGTGAGGGTGCATATTCTTTATATATTTATGTATACATATTAAATAGGTTTAATGGATTCAAACCTGATTTTCCCCCCACCAAATTGGGATTAGTGCAACAAGCTGTAAACATGCCACTGACATTTTGGGCCCTATCTTATGGCGATCTAAAGCGCATGGTTCAAAACGCAAGACACAAGGGTTTGAATTTATTCAAGGCGTGTCCAAATCCACCTGCCACTTTCGCAGGGCTTATATAGTTTCCATATCGCAACTTAAACTTCAGCTGTGTATGTGCTTCTATAGCTGTCAATGTGTTTCCATAGCTCCAAGCTTAGCTTGTGGCTGTCGAAAGCTAGCACAATCATTTTCATTTTGATTTCGCCAGGGGAAAAAAGTATAATACTGTATTGTATGTGTTATATGATGGTCGCCTGATGCCCACCTGCAGTTATTTAATTTTTTACCCATTCCCACACCTGTGAATATATTTAAATACTTTTTTTCCCCATTGCACAATGTTTTTGTGGATCACCCATCCTGCACCAGGTCGGAGACCTGCAGGATCTAATGTTTTTTGGAAATATGAGTCATAATATACAGCTCTCTAGAAGTGTATAATTCAACTTTTTCACCTGTCCAGTGTTAAAAAAGCAAACAAAGCAAACAGAATTGCAATATTTAAGTATTGCAATAGATTTTCACATGCAAAAAAATCTTAAACTTGATACTCGACTGGCTTCATAGTATACAAAAACTGTCATTTTTTAGAATGTGTTGTAATAACACAAAATCTCACAGCTTCAGTTGTCCTTTTAGTCACAACATTGCATCATAGTCCCTGGTCTGTCAACAATCTGTGACCCTGAATCCAGTCACATTTTCATGGCCATGCAGCTGTCTGACAATAAAGCAGAAAGCTCACTCACTGTCCAAAAGATGTGCGATGTTATGAGTTTAAATAAAAGTCAACATCAGTGATAAAAGACTGAGATCTGATGGAAAGTGCAGGACTCTTAACAGTATCAGCGATAATAATTTCTCACTGGTATTCAACTCAGTTTCTGATGGTCCACTTGTTGACAGAGGTCACTTGGCACCCCTCCCCAGCCGCACCAGGTTCCCTGCAAAGTCTCATTATCCTTTTATCTCAACATTTATCTGACAAGAGAGCAGGGAGGGAGCATCCAGGCCATCTTGAAAGATTAATAAAAGGGGTAAAAAAGAGACGAGAAAGCCCTAAAAAAAGAAGGGAGCCTTAAACTAGCAATTCTGTTTAATGTCTGCATGTGATAGGGTTGACAGAATTATTAATCAGGAACTAAAGAAAATTCAGACCTTTGCTCTCAGCTGCCTCACTTAGAGTCTTTAGTTACCACCATTACATAGCAACTGAAGGTCGGGAGGTCTGCCACTAATTGGTTCTACAGGGTTTTGAATAACAATGAGCAAAGCCCAATTATAAAATCACTATGAGACACCACAGAGGAGTAAGAGAGGGAGAGTGAAAACAGAGGAAGGGAGGGAGCATAAAAGAGTGAGAGAGAGTGACAAGGGACCCGCTGGACCAGCGATGGGAAAGAGGGACAGTAGAGAAGAAAGACAGAAGTGAAGCTGTTTCATCACTTTTGCTTCCCTTTCCTCAGCAGCGAGCTATTAATAAAATTTATAAATCAGCGGTGGCATAAATTTTAATAGAGGGCTGTGGAAAAACAGTCAAGGTCTCTGAAGATAGCTCCACCTCATTTGAAATTCCATTTGCATAAAAGATTCACGTTACACAGGCAGATTTGAAGGGAATCTTTTCTTTTTTATCGTATGTTCATTTATTAGTAATAGAGCCCTTTTTACATGGCGGGATCTGACACGAGCACTTTGGAATATAAATCAGTGTCTTTTTAGAACAAGTGTCTCCTCCTTTTTGCTTTTTTTCACTCCATGTGTGGCGTGCATGTGTGTTTTTGTCTCGTGCATGCATGTACAACAACGTATGTGTGATGTGAAAGCATTAAAGGGATAGCTCACCCCCAAATCAAAATACATATTTTTCCTCTTACTCATGATGTTTATTAGAGCTGCATGTTTATTTCATTATCAGTCCACTACTGAATTAATTGCCTTAAATGTGAATATTTTCTGAATAACTGAATATCTTTGGGTTGTGGACGAAACACAACATTTGAGGACATCTGGTTCTTTATGGAAACACTGATTGATATTTTTCACCATCTTCAGACATTTGATGGACCAAACAACTTATCAGTTAATTGAGAAAATAATCAACAGATAAATCGATAATGAAAACATCATTAGTTACAGTCCTGTCTGCCTTCTCTCAAATACAACAGAACTAGATGGCACTCAGCTTGTGGTGCACAAAGCGCCAAAAAAATACATTTCAAAAACTCAGCAGCAGTGTCTTTCTAGAAATCATCACCCGGTTACTCAAGATAATCTATAGACCTTGTTATGACCAGTTTCATATAGGAACTACTTTCTTTCCATTAGAAAGAAAAATTGTTCAAAAATTTTGGGCTTCGATACCTGTTCCTGAATGACACTGTTTTCAAAATAAAATCAAACCAAAATTAAAAAAGAGAAAATTACATTATTCATTACTATACAGTTACTCTTTAAAGGAAGAAGCTGTTCAGAGACCTGGTGGTAAAAAAAAACTTGATCCCTGTTGTAATGTAGTGTTTTCCCTGCATGCCTGTATGACATGTTACACTAGAAAGCCAATTACCAGCAGTATTAGACCTTGGTGCAGTCATACTGCATACTTATTTTCTCACTGACGTGGATAAGATTTATTATCTCTTAAGTATCCAAAGTTGGTATTGAATGGCAAGGAATTTTTGCTACTCAATAGTGTGGAAGCAATTCAGTCACTGCTATAAAACTATAAAAGTTCAATAGCCAGCACTAGTTCCAGTAGATTCAACTGTAAAGAGAAAATAGTTCCTACATGAAACAGCTCACAACAAAGTCTGTGAAGTATCTTGAGCAACCAGGTCATGATTCCTGGTCATGACTAGCGTTGAAATTTTCAAATGCATATTCTTGGCGCTATGAGCACCACAAGCCGAGTTCCATTAAGTCCCATTGTATTCGAGGGAAGTCAGACATCTCTACAGCAGATTCTTCAAAACTCTGTAACTCACAGCAAAAAAATCTAGATGGATGAATAGCACTATAGGTAAGGTGAAAGATACTATATGTAGTTTTCATTTTGGGATGAACTGTCCTTTAAGTGCATTGGTGTGTGTGTGTGTGTGTGTGTGTGTGTGTGTGTGTGTTTGTGCGTGCAGATGCTCTAATGTGCCCATGCCGTGTTTTGTGTGACAGCGAGAAATCAGCAGAAAGGTTTAGCGGCCACCTGATGGCTCTGTTCCTCAGAGAAACAAAAGAACAGCCGCTCCCCAAATTAGCATTTTGTCAGGTGGGCGGAGAAGACGTGTCATGTGGAACAACATCCCCTCCCTTCAACTGGCTTTCACGCACACCACTGGGTCTGAACTGACATGTAGCAGTTAATCAGACAGGAAGCTCTTACTCAACTGCTTTGGTTTGTGCAGTGTGTGATTTAAGAAAACGTGTCATCATTTGAGTGGCTGCTTTGAACAGGGGGAGCATTCAGTATCTTGTGGCTTCTGGGACCACTCTCTTTGATCGCTGTTTTATTGATCACTATTGAGCAAAGTGGGCACCTGATAAAAATAGTGAGGATCCTCTTGTGTTTGTCCACTGAGACTCTCTGGGATTATATGGCCTTTAATCAACCTGCCACGTCCTTCTGCTTCACCTCATACCTCTGTCCATGATTGTATCAGCAGTATTGACCCAGATTATCAACCAAAGGTCTATGCATACACCCAGGTCATTACATTATTGATTGTTTGCGGACCTCTAAGCAATAAGTCAGATTTTATCAATAGAATGGGTTGAAACGAAAGAACCCAGTCTTGTGTAGGATTTTTCTATTATTTGACCGAATGATTGATTTGTTCTCATTCATTGCCTCCCAGAAACCATGTTTACAAATGAAGGTAAAAGTGTTGAATTTTATATAGATTAGGGTTGTCATTAGGAATGTGCACGATTAGTCGACTGCATGATTAAACATCGCCACCCTCATTAGTTGGCTTCAGAAATACTAGTCGATTAAACTATTTATCAATATTTTATTCATGCACAATGCCAATTAACTGTTGCCTCTGTGATGTTATGCAGCTGCCCGCCACTAGTCATGACGTCCCTAGTTGTCATGATGCCAGAGTATGGCAAAAAAAGACCTTGGCGTGCACACCTTATATTTTAAAATTTATAAGGCATTGTCGGTACTTTAGATACTATTAAATGTAAATAAAAAATCAAATGTATTATATAGGGCTGGGCAAGTTAACGCGTTATTTTCACGTTAATTCATTAGACTATTAACGCCGATATTTACTTTATCGCGCATTAAAGCATGTTGCTCACATGCTTTTATTTTGTGAAAGTCTGTTGCTGGCTGCTGCGGTGTAGGGGTTTGACTCACACTCCGGAACAGTAGGTGGCGATAATGCGCCAATGAGCTGGCTGCCAGCCCAGCCGCCGTTTCAAACAGAAGAAGAAGAAGGAGAATAGCGCTGGCTGTTGCGGAACCGGGAAAGGAAAAAGGAAAACGTGGAAAAACCAAAGCAGACATAGAGAAGGGTAAAGTCACAGAGGTTTTAAATGGCCATAGACTGGTAATGCTGCTCCCTGTTAAAAGTTTCTGCTGTTACCTCAGAAATTGCCTGTTTGTCCTGATTGTGGCTCAGGATTTTGTTGGTAGATTTTTTTTAATTTTTCATAAAGAGAATGTCCTGTCACTGGCAATAATCTTTAATTTATTATTATTACTATTATTATTTATTTTATTTATTATTATTATTTTATTTTATTTATTTATTTTTTTTAAAACATTTTTTAAGTTGAGATTTACACTAAATACGTGTTACTGATAAGTGCTGATGTTAAAAGTGTTTGCACAACAAATGTTATGGCACTTTCGTTCATATGGCAGCAGAACATTGAAATAGAAGTGCTCTTTACACTACTTTTGAATTCATTCTTGGAGTTTGCGTATACAATGCGATTAATCGTGATTAATCACGCAAATTATGCAATTAATTGCGATTAAAGATTTTAATCGTTGCCCAGCCCTAGTATTATATTGTTTATAAACCTGCGGTATTGAAAAAGTGTTGAAGGACCAATACTTTTGGCAGTCTTAATATAATTGATTAATCGAGTGAGTAATTTTTAAGAAAAAAAAAAAAAAAAATCAAAATTCTCTAATTTCAGCTTCTTAAATGTGAATGTTTTCTGGTTTATTTACTCCTCTGACAGTAAACTGAATATCTTTGGGGTGTGGACAAAACAAGATATTTGAGGACGTCATCTTGAACTTTAGGAAACAGTGATCGATATTTTCTGACATTTTATAGACCAAACAACTAATTGATTAATTAATCGACAGATTGGGGAGCCCCTATAGCTCAGTTGGTAGCCCCATGTACTGAGGCTGTTAGTCCTCTGCAGCGGCCGCTGGTTCGACTCCCGCCTGTGGCCCATTTGCTGCATGTCATCCCCTCTCTCTCTACTCCCTTTCCTGTCATATCTTCAGCTGTGTCTGTCATAAATAAAGGCAAAAGCCAAAAAAAAATCTAAAAAAAAAAAAAAAAGAAATAATCAACAGATTATTCAACAGTGAAAATAATAATGAATTAGTTGCAGCCCTAATTTCATATCTTCTGAAGTTTTTTGTCTCCAAAATCAAACATTTACCACAAATATCACAATATTTTCAGCTTTTAACCTGCAGTATCCCCCAGTTTCCCCTGTCACAAAATCTGTGTGATAGCAGGGGAAAGACTCGCCCTCAAATTTATCTCCATATAGTACAGAAAATACTGCATTTTGACCAATATAGTCTAGAGATGGGAAAAAGTTAACATTATTCTGCATCTTTTTTTGATATTCCGTCAATTGGTCAGTCATTTTTCAAGAAAGAAATCAAAATGTTAGATTGTTTCAGCTTCTCCAGTATGATGATTTTCTGATTCTCTCTTTTCTTTTCATTGTAAATTAAATATCTTTAAGCTTGTTTGTGGGATTATAAAAGTAATTTGAAGATGTCAGCTGGTCTCTGCGAAATTGTGATGCCCTTTTTTTTCCCAAAATTTTCGCAAACATGATTATGTAATATATTCAGAAAATATTGTCAGACTAATTGCTAATTAAAATAATCACAAGTTGCTCCCCTGTCAGATCACCATGGATTTCCTGCATTATTTTTCTGTTTTGAAGCAGAAACATATCATTATTTGTTAAACTTTGACATGCACCTGTTGCATCTGTAATCTATCCTGAGTCAGTTTCATGTACTGCTGCCATTATAAAGTGACTGCTTCCTCATTATCGACTTCCATTTGTTTTGTCTCCTAATTAAGCAATTAATGTCTGCCATTTTGTTTGTTTGCTTTTTGCCTTAGTGCTGCCATAATAGTAGTCTGCTTGTCTGTTTGCAGGAGGAGAGCATTATGCTGAATAATGCATGGCACGTCACTGCGACAGACAGCATTGCCATTTGAATTATGAACACATTGGGCTGAGACGCTAACTTGCCCTGACTAGCTTGAGGTGAAAAGAAAGAAAACGGCAGAAAAATAAGTCTGATCAGAGCCTCTGCTGCTACACCTTTATTGGAAGCGATGGATGAGAGAGAGAGTGGACATCTAGGATACTTTCATGTGTCTTGTTAAAATCTGAAGGGTGGTAGCGCAGCCTGAGGATCGTGCTCTGTCAGCATGCCTCATTTAGCACATAAATGTGTCTGATTTGCAGGTGAATTGGACTTTTTCTCCCCTGACATTCTGCTGGAAGTGTGTACTTGTTCATGCATGCAAGTGGAAATGATGGGCATCAGACTTGTCCTTTCCCTTTGTGGCCTTACCACTATTATTCTACGATGATTTATTTATGCTGGTCTCTGTTAGTGTCTAACTTCTTGTATAGCTATGTCATCATTAATTATAAACCCCCGTTCCAACAAAAACCTTGCACCAGCTCTGTTCAAAGTTAAGGACTCAGAATTATTCAGCAAGAGTTTTTCAGCTATCTTGTCTGAGGTATTTCTGTTTTTCTGTCATACAGCCCATTGATCAAAATTCATTCAAAATTCTAAACTCATACCTTCATTGCATCTGCAAGGGTGTGCTTTAGTCCTGTGTGACCTAAATGTCGTCACCCATGTCTGCGAGGATCTGTGTGGACCTCTGTGTGGATGCCTGTGTGTAGACCAAAATTTGAACGCGCAGACTGTACGCATGGCAAGTGTACCGACTGTGCATGCTCCAGGTAACACAGGTCAGCTGCCCAGATTCAGATTCTCTTGTTGTTCAGCCAAAAATGACAAACACAGGAGCTTTTCTTGCTGTGGTGAGGTCGCCATTTTCTTTTCTAATGCACATGCATCTTCTTCTTTTTGGCATTTTACATTATCACCACCAGCTGGAATGAAGTGAGGGTTGGGAAATGCGAAGTATGAATGGAACCATGTACATGTTTGTGGGACCAGTGCAAGTTCCTAGCTGTCTAAATATACAAAACAACATACTGAATACAGTATTTACTTGTACTAGAGTAAATAAATGTACAGAAATGTACAAGACAAATATGTAAAGTACTGTGAATACAAAATATACAACATTAGAGCCAACCTTTCAAAATACTGTATTAATCTTGACCTGTAAATGGCTAAAAACAACATTTTTAAAACAACAGCAAGTTCTCTTTCAGATTCATTTGTTGCCATGTTAGCTGCATGGCTCTAGGGATGTCAAGAGTCACTCTGTTGCCCACCAACTGTCCTCTAATTTGGTCAAGACTGAAATGAGCAAACAACTATTGGTTTGACTGCCATAACACTTAGAGTATGCCAGAGTGTGTTCTAATGACTGTTCATCTGACTTTTTCTCTAGAGAGATTCATGTTTTTGGTGCTGAGTGAAATATCTCTAGAACTATTGGATGGATTACCATAAACAAAGATTTGCAATAGAATTAGCGATTCCTAAACTTTTAGTCCAATGTCATATCAGGCAAAAAATGGATTTGTTTAATACTTTTATTAATCACAAAATACTTTAAGTAATTGTAAACAAGCTAACAGGATGAAACTAAGATGAAACTGATAAACTAAGATGATGATCAGCATGTTAGCGTATTTAGCCTCACAGTGTTGCTGGTGTGGCTGTAGAAGAGGCCTGAATGAACACAGTATATTCAAGTCCCTTCCATTTTTAGATATTTATGCATAACCCCAGTTAATCCTGAAGTTAACACATCCTCCCATTTAATTGAAGTGCACATTTTTCTCAAAAAAATCTGTTAATCTTTGACAAATACAAATAGAGTACACAGGTGCCTCTGCGTATTTACATGATAATTTATACAGTGCCCTGTGGCAGCTCGTCAACTTCTCTCCCTCGTACTTGTTCCCAGCTATTCTTTGATAAAGTTTATAGGCATAAGATGGTGTTTGATCTTCAGGGAGCGTGTGTGCTTTGTGCTGAAGAGAGTGTGAGAGAGACATTGAGGCGTGCTATAGGGGCGAATTGGGCGTACAACAGTCTGTCACCTTGAAGACAGGCAGGGTGTGCAGTTCAAATCTGCAGGGAACAGATCTGTCATGAGAGAAGCCTGGGCATCTTTCCCCCCTGGGAGACAAGAAGGGGGAGACGGGTGAGAGGCAGGTGAGAATGGCACTGAGAGAGAGTAGTAGTGAAAAGAGAGTGCTGATAAAGGAATAATGAGAAAGTGTTTGTCTGTGCCTGTGCCAAAATCCAGAGAACTGCCTCTGACAACTTATTAGCACATTAAAGTGAAAAAAGGGGTAACAAAACCAAAACAAAAACATACCGAAGCTGCTGCAGCTTTTAAGGACATTTTGGCCCTTTTTCTGCAGCGATGCACATCCTAAGCTATGCAAATCAGCCTCAGTATTTGCCTAGCTTGAAAAAGCAACTCTATTATTATTAACAGCAAAAGAAAAAAGTCTGGCTGGGGGTTATTTTACCTCTCCCAGCGGGAAGTCTGCAAATTAACAAAAAGAAAATGGAATGCAGCATTCACCACGTCTATTATTTCTGTATTTTCCATCTCTTTCCCCACATGAGAAGGCTACATCCTCTAAATTAATTAGCTCTGAATATGTCTTAATGATATTTATACTTTTTAGTGTAATTGTCTAATTGTGCTTCTCTAAAGAAACATATACAGTATGTTTTAGAAGACAAGTTGTTTGCAAGGGAGAGAATTTTTCAGCTTATTAAGGATTTTTTTTGATGTTCAGCACATCATTAAGTCTGCTCCCATTGTGATTGTGCCTAACCAGCCTCCTCTCTCCGTCTCGCTGCTGTCTCTCTGGGGATAGATTCTGCACCAGGCTGTTGGTCAATTAGTCAGTGTGTGTAATTCAAAGGCTGAGAAACGACCAGAGGGAAATGGAAAGTATGTGTTTGCTGCACAGTGTATGTGCTTGTGTGAGTGACTGTTGCTGTGGTGGTGAAGAGGCAGCAAATAAAAAAAAGGAGAGGGTTTAATGGACGCTTGGCCTTGAGGTTATTCATCTGGCCTCTTGAAAAATGTTGGTTTCCAAATGACAGAATGATTGAGTCAATCACTCTGACAACAACAAAATATACAAACACCCAACAATATAACTTGAAGACCAGTACCACCCACTGTGTATCTGTTAGAGGATAGCCTGTACATTTATACAACAAGGAACAGTATTTTATACGTAGGTGAAACACTGATGAAGGACGGACAGCTGATACATTTGTTAACATCCTGACATTGCCAAAATTGCGCTTCTCAACTGCTACATATTTATAATATTAATTTTCAAGTTCAACCCCTCCTTATCCTGTTACAAGATGCATGGAGTCTGGAGAACCACACACCTTCAAAAAATAATTCAAATCCCACTGCGTGTGCAACTACCATTGAGGAAGTCATTTCCTTTTTTGAGCAATTTAACTGACCAAGCCTGCCATTTTCTTTTCATAGTACACTTACTGTAAGTGATGCATTGACAGTAAATGCATACCTCACCACAGGTGTCATTTACATTACACAATGACCTACAGTAAGCCTTTGCAGGTAATAGGCTTGGGCGGTATGAATGTATTACAGTATACCAGGGTATTAACAAAACCTGACGGTATGCTTTGTAATACCATCAAAAATAATGCTGCTTCTCTTTATGTTAAACTGATGCAGAGATGCTGTATTGAGGTGATGTATTGTAATGTGTAATTTTATGTTGAACGTTAAAAGCATGAACGAGAGGACCTGTGAATATGATTATATAATAGCAGTAGATGGGCATTGTCTGTTTTTCCATACCGGCGTACCTTCCTGACTGGGGGAAATGCTATATGACTGTATTTGTGTATAAAACAAACAAACAAACAAACAAAAAAAAAACAAGCAAACCACCATGTAAAGGCTGAGCTGCTGGTGATAGAAGTCATTACAATGCTGCGTGTTTAATGTTGCCTGGTTTACCAATATCACTGGGACTAAACAGAAAATACTCCAAAGTAGTCCTGTAACTTTATTCCCACCATTCACAATTGCCATCTCTCTTAACTCAGCTGCCTGTTCCTCTAGTAGACACTGGAGTTTGGCCATCGTTGACAGTCATTAGCCACTGCACCCTCCTCCATTGTAATATTTTGATTTAAAAGCCTTGTGCATTTAAGGTAGTGTCTCACTTCGGAGTTGCCATGAGGCAGGAATTGTTGGTGAAGTTTGAAATTCTAGAGAGAAAAGAAAAATAAGTTGTCTCTATGACCTATTTACAATTTTCCTATTAAATGTGCCAAGTTAGAACCCAAGATGCTCTGTTACATTAATGGCAGTGGTGTTTCTTTTCATTTGGCTGCTGTTAGTGTGTTTGTCTCAGTCGTGCCCTTTGTTGTTTGTGCTATTGTTTTCTTAGCGTAGCTTCCTCAGTATAGCTAGCCAGCTTACTTTTTTGAAGCTTCAGAGGCTGAACACATTTAAGTTTCGGACATGTGGTGCGGAGACAGATACTACCGCAAAGCTAATATGCAGTTATATCACACCGCACAGCATGTTGCACATGTGAACTGATTCATGTACCTACACCCACAAGATATGTACACACTATACACAAAGTATTTTACACACTCTCTGACAAAATGAGCTTGACAGCAAGTGCTTGCCACTGCTCTGGGCTCCTGGCAGCTGCTTGATGTAGCAGAGAGGAAACTGGCTGGACAAGTCGGATGTGGCTCTGAGCACTTCTGTCGCTCAGTATGTTTGTATAAACACTATAGATTATTGTTACTAATAAGATTAAGGTAATAGTATGATTCAAGTGTTTAGGTGGCTTGTAAGAGCCAGATTTTCCAAGTAACTAGAATTTATGTTTGGTAGTGGTTTAGCATCTAGAGGGATGTGTGGTTTCAGCAAATATCTTAGTAAGTGCCACAAAATGAGGGTATAAACACAAAGAGCACGGCAAAGACGCCAGGAACCACTGACACCTCACCCACTTGGCTGCCTGTGGGTGGATCCATCAAGCTGTCAATCCAAATGCAGCTGGAAAAAAAGTGTTAGTGTTTGTATAAAATAGTGGACTTCAGCCACCAGAAGAGGCAGAGATCCCCTTATATATATATATGTATGTGTGTGTATATATATATATATATATGTGTGTGTATATATGTGTATATATTTTAATTTTCCATCTGATCACATTTATTGATGCAAAAACAAAATGTCTGACAAGCAAAGCAGCAGTGAGATTTCACTGAGCTGTAACTGATCGACCTGTTTGCCTCGAATTTTCACACCTTGTAAAACTCACAAAGTATTGTTTATTTCTGGCGTTGTGGCGTGTTACTGTAAATAATTTCTGTGAAACAAATGTATCATGTGCTTCATATATCAGTGTCACTTGAGCTGAATTAGAACATTTGTGACTCATCTCGTTTAGAGATAATTAATCGATTAGTAAATGAATTGCCCTTGCTTTGATAACTGATGAATCAGTTTGAGTAATTTTTTAAGAGAAAAAGTCAAAACTTTCTGATTCTAGCTTCTTAAATACAAATATTTTTGGCTTCTTTACTCCTCTATGACAGTAAACTCAACATCTTTGGGTTGTGAGTAAAACGAGACATTTGAGGACATCATCTTAGGCCCTGGAAACACTGATTAACACTGACAACTATTAATCGATTAATCGAGAAACTAAATCAACCAATGTATCAACTATAAAAATAATTGTTAGTTGCAGCCCTAATCTCATTTCATTATGATGGTTTAATAAATCACCCTCTCATTGCTTATGTGGGGTTCTGCTAATATCCTCTTCTTCTTTTGATGTTATATTTCATGAAAGTGTAATTATGTATTATGATGTTAGCAGAATTACCTTTTTATTTTAGGCAAGATCAGGGTTCTAGGCTAACTTTTTTAGTCCTTAAAAAGTCCCAAAATCTAATTTGAACTGTCCCGAAGTGAATGTAAACTGTCCCAAACTTCAAAATGAAAAAATAAAAAAAAACTTGTTTCTCGTTATTTTAGATTTAGTTTATTCAGCAGCTAAATACACTATTTGTTATCAAAGTACAGGTACTTAAGCAGTGTAGTAAATTTATATTTTACCTTACTTTTACCTCAATCTCTACTCAGTACATTTATTTATTGTAAACTTGTGTACTACATTAAACTATACATACACTACCCTAAACTGTACATGATATACTGTTTAACAGAAACTCTCCATCCTGCTGTGTTAAGCACTGTTAGCCTTTAGCTCTGTTAGCACCATTAGCTAAAAACTAACAGCTAACTACCTCTCCTCCTACCAATTTCAAAACAGATTTGTTGTACACATTGCAGCATTTTCCAGGAAAAAATAGGGCGTTTCTCCTGTTGAATGTGAGTTTAATGTTACTGCTTCCTTTTGGATTTTACCATCTGAACCAGAATATCACGGAATCAACAAAGTGTAAAAATGTATGCTTTAGCTCACTCACACACAGCCAGGGCAGCACCTAGCTAATTGCAAGCTGCTGGCTAGACTGTTTCAGTTTAGTGACTCATAAAAAAATGCATCCATTCAGATTTTGGGATAGATGGACCTATACTGTGGAAATATTTCAGAATCTTAATGGTTTTTGTTGGTCTCACGCTTAATAGCCAGCCAGTGATAGTAACTAATGTTATGATAGCTCTGTTATAGTAAGTACCAGAGTTGTCATTATGCCAGAATTTTCAACTTCAATACAATACTACAATAAAATAAATGATAGTCAATACCTCTTTCAATACCACAGTGAAAATAAAAAAGCTCTTAGGCACACAAGGATAAGATAAATATCATTTTAGTGTTCTTTTTAGTGTTCTTTTCATTTTAGTGCTGGTGAAAAAAGCACTCACACTGTCTGGTTTTGCTGCAAGCCAAATTTCAATAAACAAGGACAGCAAATATTAACTGAACTGAGGTCTTGAAGACCTTTATAGCTTTTGGTACATTCAATACTATCAAACATTTGAAAAAGTATTGATATTTCAGTACCTACAACCTTAATAAGCACTCTCTCCACTTTGTCACTTGCCAAGCAATAGTTGTACATGCATATATAATAGCAAAATCCCTCTTGTCCTGGAGGCATGCTGGGGAAGATCTCTGTTTGTCCCAAACACATTTTTTACCGTCCCTTGAACGACAGGACTTGGTTAGTCTTGAGCCCTGAAGATGGGGCACCTGAAGAGAGACAAAATGGGAGGACTTAATTTACAGAGCATGTTAAGTTTCATTGTCTCCCCAGAGGAAATTTAGGTTGATTAATTGTGCTATGCTTGAAATTATATCAATTTAAATTGACAAACTCAGTCAAGTTGTTTTGTAATGGGAATATTGGCTTAATCTGGTTATGATTGAATTGTTAGCAGGCATGTAAACACACTGGATAACTTCAAATGATTCAAAGCTGTTTAATATTACATCTTTCCACCATATGGCTTCAGTGAAGAGCTGAAGGCCTGTGTGTGATCTGATCCTGGGTGTTATGAGCTCTGCCTCTGGCCCACTCCTGAAGGATTGCAGTGAAGCAGGCAGAGACAAGTCAAGGAAAGTTTGGTGCTGGTTCAAAAAAATGGCAACTCTTTCAATAACGTGCTCTGCATTCGTGCTCACCTAAAGGAAATCCTGCCCTCACAGGCAGCACTCACCTGTCTTTTATCTCTGCACCATAGATTAATATTGCAAAGCCTATAGCTGCTACCCTCATCCTCTCTCCTCTTTCTCTTGTTATCTCTGCATCCCATCACTCCAAAACACACACATTCACTTCTTCACCTCCCCCACAGCCTTCTCTACACCTCCTCTCAGGTTGTGGATATTGCTTTTCTTCTCTCCATCACTCTTGTTTTCTGCACTGCTCCATCTCAATCAAGAATGCAGCAAGTTTTATGAATTCATCAGAATGATCATGGACAGTCCGGGGAGGCATGCAGGGAGGCAACAAGGCGAGACGATGGCTGTTGGAACAGACGGAGGAAAGAGAGAAAAAAGAGAGGGAGGGGGAAGAAGAGCAAAGCGCGGGGGGTGTTGGTGTACTGCTGAATTTTAATGAGTACCAGGGGGAATTTCTTCTTCACATTTTTTTCCTTGCTCCCTTTACATTTTTTTTCCTGGGATGCACCCATCTCCTACATGGCTCTAAATCACTGTCACACAAATGGGCTTTAACACAGTCTGGCTTTGGCCTCGACAGCAGCGTGTCACAGAATGGAGCTATCGGCTACGCACCAAGAAAACAGCGACCCAAAAGTCCTAATTGAACTGCCAATTTGTCATGTTTATCTTTACTGTCTTCTACCCGCCACCAAACCACACATGCGGCGCCCGCCACATCCTCTTCCCGGAAACCAGTGCAGATGTAAGCTGTGTTTCTTTCCATGACAGATCTGCTGCTCATTAGTGAATTATTCATTCTTTTCATTAGAGTCTTCCAGATAGCATCACAAACGTCCACACACTTTCTGTTATTCTCTCGCTGTCTTTCTTCCTCATCAACTTTCTCTCCCATCTTTTCCTACTAAGCCCTTATGGCCTATGGCTTTTCTACACTATCTATGGCTCATCTTTCTCTCTTTCCCTTCCTCTCTCCCTCTCTCCCTGTCTTTTTCTCTCTTGGGAAGACTTTATTATGCTTTGCTCCGACAGCAAAGTACACAGATAAAAGATAATTGCCTGGCTTGACTCCTCCATTGATATGAAAATAGGATTTAAATTATTCACAGTGGTTTAAAGGTTAGTTGAAGGTTATTACTGGCAGATAGAAGTAGAAAGGCACAGGGTAAGAAGAGAAAAAAAAGACCTTGTCTGTTGCAAGCTGTGGCCGGAAGGTGAGGTGCCTTTCTGAAAGGCTAATTTGCAGTGCAGGCAGCGGAGACATCTTGCGAACAAACCACAAAAGCCTCTCGGGGGGATTTGAACATGGTGGTGGAAGTCAGTTATTAAGCAGCAAATTAAGGCTGGCTTCTCCACAGAAAAACATTGTCAGTTGTAAATAAGGCTGTATCCGATCCTTGCCCATGCTCTAATCCTTTACCTTCGTCGCCCGTCTAGCCTCACATAGCATTTCCTCTGTCATGCAGAGCCATCAATGCACATTAGGTAATAAACAGTGCCTTTCTTCAGAGGATAGAAAAGGTTGAAGTGTTGGGTTTAAATCGGGGTCAATTCTGTTGGGACGCTGGCTTGTTTTGCACTGTGGACATGATGGACTCAGACGGGGAGGGTGAGGGAGAATTACCTGCTCTGTTGTTGCCGGTATCCCTGAGGACACGTTCACTGATCACAGCAGGGGTTTGTGGGATAAATAGGAGAGGGGAGAGGTTATGAGGAGTCCTTTTTCCGCTCCCATCGCATTACCTCGGCACTGGCTCGTGTGTCTGAAGGGCTTTGTTATGCCTGTAGACAGGATTCAGACATTTCTTACATGGGAAGGTTGCAGTAGGTGGTCTGTAACAATCCTGCCATCATCCACAGGTTTGGCTGCCACAGCTGTCTACTTCCATCTCACAGTTATTAGACTGTCTGCATACTGGATTTTTCAGTTGATGAATAGTTGTTGGAAATATATCAAATAATGGAACAATTGTTTTGAGGTGTCTAATTTTGAAGAGCGTAACCACTATAATTATATTGTTTTGGTGAACTACACAGCCTGCTGGAGATGTCAGTCAGTTACTCAAAGTAAAAGGCGACCTTACTTTCAGACAGAATATTTATATTATTTTTTTCAAGACAAATCTTAAATCAGTACAATGTACCTTTTCTGGCCACTTGGGGGCAGTTGTTCAAACTGAAAACAATAACATTGTATTGCCTCATAAAGTTGATATAGCCTATTTACAAATCCAGCAGTTACAGGGTAACATCAATCATTTGGAGTCATGTTTCTGGCTACCTGACGAATGTAAGTCCAATATTCACTCTCCTTTTAGCTCTTTTTTTGGTCTCCCTATTGACATATTTAAAGATGGACAACATGGCAGCTCTCCAAAACTGAAGCCAAACCATCTTGATCACCCCCCAATTGAGTTGGCTGGGGCTATTGGCAGACCTTGATACTACGACTCCAATCTTGGTCACTACTGCCCAGATTCTTGATCTAAATTACATCACTAGTGCAAGATGGCAGTGCTCGTATCCAATATATTTTGACTTTATTTTTATACAGGAGGAGGAAGTGATGAGGTGCGACCATTTCTATTTTACTGTCAATTGTCTCCACCAAGTCATGATGGAAATATCTCCTAAGCTGTGAAATGCTTTGCTACATTCACTGGATAGTTGTAAACAGCTGTCTGGGTTGTCCAGAAAGCTGACGAGAGCAGTGAGAATTAAAAAAACACACACACACACTAATAGGTGATGAGCGTTTACATCAGACCTTGTTGTTGGGAGTGGCAGACCTGTTTACAGGTGGGGTATTTTGGTGGATTCTGGCATCCTTGAGCCGCCCCCTTTTCCCTGATCTCTTGATTTTTTGTTGATGTTTTTGGAGCCTAGCAAGGTTCCTTCTGCTTGAGCCATATTCACCAGCTGCTTCTTTGGGCACCTTGTGAGACTGATCTGATGGTCTGCTGCAGAGTCTGTCCGTGAATTCCTTGTTCCTTCAACAGTCTGATGCTAGAAGAAGCAACAAAACCTCTGCATCAGACTTTCCCTGGACAGACTTTTTTTCCCATGCTGCTTTGCTTCTGCTGCCAGCTCTGCGTACAATAGTTTCTTACACTCGTAGGCCTCCTCGACTGAGTCCTCCTTTGGGATTGTGAGCTCTATGATGTAAGCAGTCTACAGCGAAGAGGACCAGAGCACTAAATATAGCCTAAGTTTGGTGGAAACAATCTCAGGTGGATTAACTGATGTAAACAATGAACATGACAACACTTGAGGAGGTTACTATTTTGTTAATTCTGAGATCACGTCAGAAAAAACAACAGCAGCACCATCTAAGATGGTATGTAAGACCCTTACAAGCAATGACATATACAGATGTAGGTAATATAGGACTTGGCCTATTAGCTTGTCTTCAAAACTTTCTCCCATTATTGCTGACTGATGGCTGACTGATCACTGACCTTGTCACATCATCATACAGCCCCTACCCTGCCCCTATTGTTCATGTGTGTATTGCATCTTGCAGATGCACAGTGTTAATTTCTAAAGACGTGCACAACCATCCCTCCTAAAGGACGCACAAGAGACAAAGCAGCAATCATGTGCACACAAACGCATAGGTAAAAAGCAAGTACATCTCTGGCCTTGATATAAAAAAACTGGTGCAACTTCAAGTATTGTACATAATGGCTGTTGACAGAAAAGATCTCAAGCGGCAAAAAAGATCATAAGCAGCAAATTCACTACATTACACATGCTGCTTATGTTCACTATGTCCAATAAACAAAATGAACTTACAAAGTGTCAAGAAATTAAATATTCCCACACTTATTTTCCTTTTTGAATGGAGAAATACAACCGTTCACCTTCTGAATTTGAGTTTCTCTCTTTTACCGAACTAAGACGAGCTTAATTGGCTCATTAACTCCTCAGAAAACTCACTTCATTCAAACTCGACAGAAAAACTTGTAAAACTCACCAAAACCATCTTTGTTAGTCTGCCCACTCTTCCAACAATCACCAACTCTGGTTTGGTTGAATTAAATCCTTAATTCACCTCGTGAAAGAGTGCAAAGAGTCTAATTGTACAGGCTGTTTAGCTCAGCACGCTCTAGGTCCAGCGAGTGGGTGTGTACTGTGCTGCTGGATGAGAGCGCAGTGCAGAGCAGCAGCTGTCACTCAGACTATTATATTAGCAATATAAAATGACAAATATCATCCCAAAAAATGGGCCCAAAAAAAGCAACCGGCAATGGATTCAACCCATTGTCGATAGACAATATATTTGTCCAATTGCCCAACCCTAGCTGAGCTGACAGAGCACACTGGATGCGCTGCTTTGTGCACTGCTACAGCCAGTGCGCGTGTGTTTGATCTCAAGGGAGTCAGAGAGGGGAGAGGAAGGTAGAAGGAGGGCTATTTCACGCAGTCTTTCTGGAAGTCATTAATATTTCCTCCGACCACTGCTTTGTCATTTGACCGGGCTTTCCTAGAAAGTCAGTCCGAACCCGTCAGCCCCATGGGGTAACTGGGTCAATCTGCTCATCACTGCTTTTTATTTTGAACGAGTCGACGTGGAACTGTTGCTGCAGCTGCACATGTCGCTGTCTTACATGTGTAGTTGTTGTTGTTCAGTGGTGGTTCTTCTCCTTCTGCTGGCATTTAACAGGAGACTACAGAACTTGTAAGCATTTATGCTGTCCCAGACATGTCCAGAAGAATTGCATCTCCAGTACCTCCGGTACATAGGGTACTGTAAAGAAACGAGTACCATCACATTCTCAAAATTTATGCATTAACTTGGTACCAAAGCATCGGTTCTTGTGACATCCCTATTTATAACCAAGATTCATTGTAATAGTGTGAATTTATAAACAGTATTTAAACACAGATTTGGTTGAAAGGATACATCTATGCATTCTTAAAGGCAGATTTAAGAATGCACATCTTTACTCCTATATGACTGTAGCCATAAAGAACATTGTTTTTGGAAACACGTGGCACTGATCATTATCCCTCTAATCATTATGGATTTCATACCTTGTTTTTTCCCCTTTTCATCTAAAAGTGCGATCAGATATTCATTTCCTTCACTGAAAAAGTAAATTTATTTTTATTCAGAATTCAGAAGTATGGGTCCGATCCTGCAGCCTCTCCCACCCAGGGAGCATATTGATTACCTGAAGCCAATCACTTGACAGCAGGCTATCCTTAGAGAGCAGCCAAGCACCATTTTCCCTCTTATTCTTTAATTAGCGATACAACCCGTGGGCACTAATCTATGCGTCCCCTCTCTGATATTTCTCAGATGTGCACCGCTTTGATTTCTCTGACCCAACAAGGAGTATTGGGATTGGTGCACACAGCAGGAATGCTAATATGTTCCTGGAAAGGGAGACGCTGTCAGCATGTTGGCAGACAAGAGGAGATCAAGCAAGAGTTCCTTCTCTCCATATTCACACCTGTACACATCATCCCTTTCAAATAAATTCAGATTTATTGCAGTCCCTGAAAAACGCTGTATGTAATAACCAAATTTGGCAGGTGAAGAGACTGCAGAGAGGCAGTCATACAGAAGCAGATCCAAATTCACGTCCTTGAAAGTCTTCCTGAAATATCTTAACAGGATGAGGGGGGAAATGTGGGGAATGCCCCACAAGCTGCCTGAAATTGAACAATGTCAGGTATTTATTTCATGCTGCATTATATCCTGTGGTTTGCTGAAATGTAGGCCAACAAGATAAAATTATTGAATGGCTGATCATTTCATTTCTGCATCTCACTGATGCAGCACACACCTTGGTGTAACATGTTTTCTGTCAGGTTTTGTGCCTTGCTTGAAGATACTTTGCCGGTTGTTGTTATTTAGGGAAGGAGGGTGTTTCTCATTCACCTCACTCATGCAGATTTCCTCAGCTGTGATTTTGAACCACCAGTCCCCCCACCCAATCTTGCTGCCTCATTGAAAAACCTCAATAATCAACTGCAGAGTAGCTCCCGAATGAATCAATCACTGGTGTACAACTAAAGCGAAGGTTAGGCTGCCTGGGCATCCCTTTGATGAGGCCAGATTTGTGTATCAGTCATAAGCCAGTGCCACTACCTAGCACACTTCAAACAGGCTTAGTGCTAAGCCAATTAGCATGACTTTGCATGGTGTTGATCTGCTTGTGACATGGAGCAGACTGGGCTTAATTGCATATTGCTGCACTGGCTAATGCTAATTTAGTAGCCTCAGGAAAGCTGAGCCCTGAGGTAAACAAAACAACAGGGCTAATATGCTGTTAGTGCCGTCTCTATGCACCGGCAGAACCACTGCTAATCTGCTTACAGTGAGCAGCACGTAGTCATGCACCTTCGGGCTATGCACTGATTTTTTTCTCAGAAAATTAATGTACATCTGTCACTGCTACACTGTACAGCCACAGTATCTGGTTAAATATTAATTACTCAGTGATGATTGAAGTGGATGCAATGATGAAAAGTGGAAAATGACTCAGATGACATTCAAGAATGTTGTCTTACTCAACAGGGATGAATTTAGTCATTGTGAGGCCAGGGAGCTGCAGGCTGCTATAGCTTCTCCTGTAAGGAAATCTTCCCTCAAAAAGGGGAAAAGATACAAAGAGTATTGTCTTACAGATTAATCCTCCCTCTGTACCTTGTAAGTTTCTATTGATGGGAATTCATTTTGTTTGAGGCCATTTTTCAGTGTTGTTAGTCTAGTCTCTGGTCTTCCTCCCCCCACCTCTGACTCTCACTATTAACCTTTGCCGCAACTCACACAGTTTTTAAGTCTCTTAAAAGATACAGTACTTAATATAGTTATCAATTAATATGCAAAATTGAATGATTTTTAAGGTCACTTACTAAAGAGATCCAGTAAAACATTTTTAAATAGCCTAAAGCATTAATCAGAATAAAACTTTTTTGACATGCACAAACTGGTACCACCCGCTGTGAAGCGTCCAGCAGAAACATAACTGAAGAAGAAGTGGTTCCGGTTTGCCAACTGCCAGTAAACAAAAAAGAAGTGTTTCCTCTTGGTAATTTTCAGTATGGACCCACATCTTATCCTGGGAACAATATTAGCGTCTTTAAATCTTTTAAGGTGTCTAACAAAAAAGTTGTATCTGCTACTGACAGTCAGGTCTGTTTTGCTCCAGCCATGGTTCTGTCCCTCCCAGAAACTGGTTCGTGATACGCCACCTACCCCCACGTGGGGCAGTCATGCGCAGAAAGAATATATTTAATCAATCATCAGAATAAGTGTTTACATGGTTATTATTTTCCTTTTGAATGGGTTATTAAAGGTTTACACCACCCCTCTCATTACATTGAAAATTCATTCCAATCCGGCTGAACCAGATCAGTCTCTTCTAATTGGAGTGTCTACAAGAGGCACTTTCATTCTGATTAGGCTAATATTCTGATTATTTGTGGAATATTAGGATCCATCTAAGTTTTGTCTCTTTTTTTTTGACCATCGGTCCAGAATTCAAATATATTTAGTTTACTGTAAAATTAGACAAAGAACTGAGATGGTGGAACTGGTTAATGTTTTTGCTTAAAAATAATGAAACAAGTGAATGAATGATTTGTGGATTATCATTCACAGTGATTTCATTTGTGTATTCATTCTTCTACTTCATCTACAAAGGCTGAACCTCATTTTGATTCTAAACAGCTGAGTAAACTGAACATAGAGTATAGTATAATGATGTGTTACAGAAGAAACAGCAGGTGATCGCCACTGTTTACGTGTCTTTCATGTAAATGTTGCAGCTCAGTGGTGAAACAATCATCTTTCTGTATGTGTAATTATAGCCCTGTGGTTACTGTAACACTGCAGCCACTAAAAACATAACATAATATGTTGTCTGCTTCAATGACAGTCAATAAATAGAACATTCACAGTTGTGTGAAGATGCATAGTTACACACTGGCTATAATTTGATTTAGTGACAGACAATTGCAGAAATTCTTGAATGTTAATCCTGAATCATCCAGGGATTAATGTAGTGTAAAACAAAGACATACAGATACTGTACATGATGCACACTAATGAACTTTTTCCTAATCTTCTCTAACATATCAGCAGAAGAAATAAGGGATTGAAGGTGTGTTTACACTGCCACACTGTATATGTGTGTGAGAATATGTATGTCTGTGTATGGTGGGTGCAGCGAGGGCAGCCCAGTCTCAGATCTGAGGAGGCCTGCAGGAATGTTCCCTGCCTTTGAAGAGTCTGCTGTCTGCGCTCAACAAATATCAGGTCCAGAATGAAGGGAATGTGGCTTCACAAGGCCCCATCCAGCTCTGTTTTATTGAGGGATCCTGTTCGCTCTCTCATCCTGCTGCCTCTGTTGTTGTGGGGGATGAAGAGGGCACATACATACTGATGAGGTGAGGTGGACTCCAGGCTGGAGCTCAAAGAGACATTCGCCTTCAGTCAAAACACACAAACCAGGCGGAGTGAGCCCGAGATGAGGGAATAACAATGCAACTCTGGTTTGTGGGTGGAATGCAAGTTTTTTTTTTACCATTGAAATTTACTTTAAGTTTTCTAATGCAACATGTCTATTTAAAAGAAGTGGGTGAGAGTCAGATATAAACATACCTGAGGAATATTGGAATAACATATTGATAAATAAAACTAAAACTTAGAACTGAAGGCTAAAATTCTGCTGGAGCAACAAGACTATCCTCAACAAAAAAACAGTATGCTGTCCTGAATGCCAATTTTGGTTCATTGAGGCTTCAGTGAGAAGGAAGCAACACAAGCTATCATACTTTCCTCATTATTATTTACTTGTGTAATTTGCTAATACTATAATTATTAGTCTAATGAGAGACAAATGGGAGACATTAACCAATGTTTAATGTCTAGGGATGTAATAATACCAAAACCTTAAGCTACGATAATACCTTGATAAAAAGTCCATGATATAATATTTATTGCAGTAGTTAAAAAAAACTGATAACTTGAAAAAATGGCCTTTATTAATTAGGAAAATATGATGTGTACAGTATTTTTTGTGTATAAAAATTGTTACTTTTTTTACTGTTATTTGTTACTTCTAATTTTACTAACTAACTTCTTCTTTCCATTCTTAATAAAATAAAAGTAGCCAGCCATGACCTCAGCACGTGCAAAAAAAATTGGCATGAATAGTCTTTGGCAATTAATGTTTGAATTATGTTTGTACAAATGCAAAACAAAAACAATGCAACAGTCAATAGCAGCCCGTTTAGAAAATAAAATAAAAATTATGAAATAAAAGCATAAAAATGCTCACTGGTTGTGTGTGTGAGTGAAGCAGTAATGCTTCCTCATGAGGATACTGTTTTGTGTGCTTGTACATGCACATGCCTGTTTTTTATGTGCGTGGGCGCATAAAAAACAGGGTTCTTTTAACCATGAGCATAGTCTTAACCTAGAAGCAAGTAGGGGTTTTGACCAAATGCAGTATCACTCATGTCCCTACCCAGTGTAAACAGCAGACATACAAATTTAGCGATTAGCCTCTCAACGTAATGGACCATTTAGCAACTAAGGAACGGCACATTTCCTTCAGGAGTTGCCAAAGACGTCTGAGCTAAGAGTAAATATTGGACTTAAATTTGCTTGGCTGGCAGGAAGCACATGAGTCAAATGGGTATTTGTGAAAGACATTGACAAACAACCTATTTTGTCATTTAAATATGAAGACTTGTTTGAAACCATCTAGATTATTTGTGACTCTTGTCTGGGCTTTCTTGGGGTAATTTCTTTATGCTCGGAAGGGATTTCCATAGAGATGAGTGGAGGCTAATTGCTCCCGTTTCACAGTGTACAGTACTTCCAAAATCTAGTGACTATGGGCACCCCCCCGCCCCTGCATGTACCTGTCACAGAACTCCTGTAGGGAGGGTCTGGCTTTTATTTTAAGACTATAACATGAACAATATGTAAGACCTAAGAACAAATGGCCTGCCTCTGCTACATTTAGTGTTTCTGTCATTGAGAGAAAGACTGTTCCTGTAACACTGCAGTGTTTCATGTCAACCTGCCAATCTGAATTGAAAATATATAAATAAAAAAAATATAATTCAAAAGCTCATTAATTTTATAATAGAAAACAGAGAGGTGGGGTAGGGATGAAATCTGTGATGTCTGTAACCTGAAAAGTTTACTGACCTTCAGGATGGAGGGAGCTTGCTCACAGTGTTTCTCCCCCTTTATCCCTTCATCCCTCCTCTCCTCCCTCCCTCCATCCCTCCCTCCAGCACTGCATTACTTACTCCTGACTCCTGACTCAGCGTCTCACCAACCCAGACACCAATATTGAGTGCTTTTTATCGTAGCCGCACTTTTTCCTCGTTTGAAACAATATAGCCTGACTGTTGCTATTGATTTTAGTGGATTGTGCTCTGGTAAGCACTCCTTCAAGCCCCTGCTGCTATATTAAGCAATCGTTTCCCACAATAGATGACACTCTTTCCCTGCCTCCCGCAGCAATTTGGTTGGCTCTAATGGGCCTGGCATTACTCAAACTCCACATTGATTACACAGTAGAGGATTTTAAAAGGAGAGGTCGAAGTTTCCATCAATGTGGCTGTCACAAATGAGCCTGTTTTTAGATACATGGGGAATTTTTCCTGTGGACCGGTTCAGCCTGACAGTTCAAGGTACTTGTGCCATTAAATAATGTTCAAACACGCTGTGATGTAGGCGCGAGGGCTGTGCAAAATGAAACTCAATAGGCCACTATGAAGTATCTTGGAGTCGAAATGAAACCTTGAAACAGTGATGTGCCTGGATTGATTCCACTGGCCCAGCATTTATTTGCATGTCTTTGGTCCTAATGTGATGTGACTACATTTCCCTGCCAGGCACCGAGGCCCTCTGAAGTATGTCTCTTTAAATCACTGGGGCCTTGGGAGTGCAACTGCAAATGATTTCAGACGCTGGGCTGCTTTTCACATCAGTTGTGGTGCATTGGATTCCCGCTACGCTATCTGCTATCTCCTCCCCATGTCACTGAGCGTCAATAAATCAGTACGCTCTACAGGCAGACCAGGGAACATGTGGGGAGAATAACATGCCCTGCAGTCACGCATATTTAAATATACAAGGGCTCCGTGTTGCTGCTGATTGGGCCACACATCACTGCCCGGTGCACCCAAGACAGTGGAAAAAATGGCTGCCGTTTGGGAACACTTAAGTGGTGAAGCCATTTAGCATGTGACTCACCGACGTAATCTAATTGGCTGCACACCACAGACAAGAGAGCGGTTTGTGTGTGAGTGTATGTGTGTTCTTTTTTCTTTCACAGAGCAGTGTGTGTGAAATTTAGGAATGAAAGAATTTCACACTGTGTGCATACAGTATCTGTGCGTGTGCATAGTGCAGCTGATCAGTAGCCAGTGTGTGTGTAGAGTATGATACAGCCATTTCATTATAGTATGACCGTCTTTATCCAGTATGTCGGCATGCAACTAAAGATTACTTTCATTATCAATTAGAGATGTAAGTAGAGATGTTAATTATTAACCGCTAATGGATCAATTGCTGCTATGAATTTAACCAATTAAAAATCATTTAATCGATAATGTTTGTTTTGCCATGGTAGTGCCTTATTAGTCTAAAAATGGCAGTCATTGTGACCCATTTGACATTAGACTGAGCCATTTATTGAATAAAGACAAGCAGACAAGAGCAGCCATTTTGAGCAAGAGCCTTATTGTTGTATTATTCTGCTTGTTTTAATTCTTTATCCTTAATGCATTAATATATCACATAACTAATGTGCCACCAGAATTGCTTAAGTAAAACTTCAACTGAGAAAGATGTGCATTTAGTATCTTATTAATGATTAATGATACATGCACAACATTTGCAACCCTTGATGCAACACTATATTGTTTATTGTAATATCACATTGAAAAAATGTCTCAATACCACACCTGATTTCATTATTTTTCTTTGATAAAAGGACAGTTTCATTGTTTTTGTTTTGGAGTTGTACATACATTATGCAAACATTAGATTATTCATGCAATAGGTCATGACTGGCTGCTTTTATTGTTTGATTTAAGAGGGAAGGCAGAAGCACTTTAAGTTAAAAGGAAAAGCAACTTTTATACGACTTAATGCAACTTTTGATTTAATGAAGTAAAGGCCTTTTTTTCAAGCTGTCATTTTCAAGCGTGGGAAGTGGATAAGAGCTGCAACTAACAGTTATTATCATTATTATTTAAACAGTTGATTATTTTCTTTATTAATTGAAGAATTATTTTCTCTATAATATGACAGGAAATAGTAAAAACATAGTGCTCCCAGAGACCCATAATGTAATGAAATGGCTGTATAGTACATTTAATATACGTAACTAATTCAGACTGTAAATCATGAATTTGATCAGGTCATTACAGTTTAAATTCTTAAACTTGAAAGTTTGAATTATAAAAGTATATAAAAATGGACAGCCATAGTAGTTATCCTATCCATTTTATAAGTAAAATGTAAGAAACAAACCTCTACTAATCTCTATGGCAGTCTCTTTCCAATATGAAAAAGAAAACACTAAACTGATGCACACATTTTCTGTGCATCTTTTGACCTGAAGATCACATTTTTACTTTTCTGTACAGCACTGGAAGTTAATACGTTTGTGAAAGTTTTTGCTCGCGTGTGTTCTTTCTTCTTAGATGCACAGTCAACAGTCTCCTGATGTATTCATGTTAAACAGAGAAGACGACGACTGACATCGAGGTTGGGGTGGGGGTGGAGGGGTGAGGTTGTGAATATTACAGTCATGGCTACGTGGCGCGCATCCATGCAAGAGGCTGTGGCTGCCCACCCAGCTGTCTGTCAATATCTCTGAGGGGACAACTGTCAGATTAAGAGCCCTAGCTTAATGTCAATAGATCACAATCTGCCTCCTGGCCTCAATTATATTGCCTCTCGTCCTCCAACCTCCCCCCGGTGTGGAGAGGAGTATTAGCTGTGAGCCTCATCATGTATTCAGAGCTGTAATGGCTTCTCCGCGCCTGCACTGCATAGATTAGCACCAAGGGCCGAAGGGAAGCTACATGTTGGCACAGGCTTTATGAACATTGCCATGATGGATGTCGGGCCCGAGTGTCATTAGTGCTGTTGTGCTGTGAATTCAGCACTAGATTGCCAGAAAATCCTCTCAGCATGGCTTGATATCCTGTTAGTGTAGCCATGGCATGGGACATGTGCACATGTGCAGTGAAGACTAATTTGCTAATGGAAAATAGGGCGTATTTGTGTGAGTTTACCACGGTTATGTATTTTTTAGCTGGTTTTGTCATTTTCCCAATAACTATCTTGGGTGTTATGTATGCTGGTGTTGTGAGTGTGTGGAGTGGACTCATTCAGTGTGTATGAGGACTAGAAACACACACACACACACACACAGTCTTTTTTCCCCCCCATATATTGCTTTTACTCCCCCACTCTTTCACACATGGCCAGTCCCTCTGGGCCCACCTCTGCTAGCCAAGGTTTATTATCTATTTGACAGAAGGGCTGGCGGAAGGCATTTGAACACCCCATAAATTGTCATGCAGGCTGCAGTGTGATGCCTACCAGTTTCATTCCCCCGGCAGCCTGGCATATAACCTCAGTGCCAGCCCATCACACTGCCATTTGCCGATCCAAGTCGAAACAGTGCAGAGCAATTAACAGCATAGATCATTTACATAGTGGCAGAGCTCATTTTCATAATGTTTCCTTTATTATCTGAGGAAGAAATTAACCCAGGAATATATTTACATACCAGCCGCCAATGGTAACAGCTTGCTAATTGCCTGTTAGATGATTAATAAGCTTACAGCAGATGCTAATGAATCGAGCACTCATTGTTTCAAAGGTGCTCATGTGGCAGGGCTTGTGTTTTTTTGCAGCTTAATTACAGCCATAATTATGTACTTGTTGCATCTGCTTTGAAGCAAATACAATCAAATAATGGAAACGATATATATCTGAGTGAATGGATGGCTAATTGTAGTGGAGTGTTGTCACTTGTCGGAGTAGTAAACCAAAGACACGTTCCCTGACATCGCTTTAATTGAGGGTGCTTTCTGAAGACCTGGAATATTAATGCAGATTGACACAGTGTTGTTTTCTGATGCAACAATGCACAAACTCAACCGCACCTCTTAATAAGTAGGTGTCAACAATAATTTCTGATTTTATTAACTTTTTATTAAGCATTTGTGTATCGCCCTGTCACTAGAATTATCTTCAGCTATGTTAGCATAATCCCCAGATGATGTATCATACCAACTTTGATTGTCCTCTAGCGCCACCATGAGATTCATATCTGTGGTTTTGAGTGAAATGTCTCAGTAATTATGAAGTGGATTGACATGAAATCTGATACAGGCATTCATGTTAATCTCTGTATGAATTATAATCACTTGACTCCCTGACATTTCATTTAGCGCCGTCAGCAGAATGAAATTTCAATTGGTCCAGTGTATAAACAAACACCTGCAAAAACTAATGACATTCCCATCTGGCTCAGCTCTATTTTATATTTTGTGGTAATGGTCAAATGTTAGCATGCTAACATGCTAAACTAAGATAGTTAACTTGGTACCTGCTATACTGTGTTGTCACGATATCAGAGTTTTAAACTTTGATACAATACCAGTATGAATAAACAATGCTAGACACATCTTTTGATACCAAGACAAAAAGAACAAAAAGTCCTTGGCACACAACCTGCACACAGCTGGTACAGGAAGTTACTGATCGCTGTCTGGTTTTGCTGCAGCCCAAATCTGAGGCAGGACAATGAAGACTGAACAGCACTGAGGTGTGAGTGAGCACCTAAGAAACTTTTTTTAAAATAAATCGGCACTTCCGATTCTATCAAATGTTCGTATTGTATTGCTTTTAAATGTGGTATTGATATTGAAGTATTGATACTTCTGTGTGTGCTATAAATAAACAAAATAAACATCGAGAGAGAAAATATTCTTACAGATATTTATTGTATGAAACAGAAAAACATACAATCACACACTTTCTTGAATTCAAGTTTCTCTCTTCGACTAAACTAAGACTAGCTTAATTGTCTTGTTAGGTCATCGTAAAACATAGTTCATTAAAACAAAACAAAACAAAAAAATAAATAAAATGGCCTTGGTTCCAACAATCTCCAACTCATGTTTGAAATAAAATCTTAATTCACCGCATTAGGTGTGAAAATATTCTGGCTCTACAGGCAGTTTTCCTCTCACTCGTTCTTCAGCTGAGTACTGTGTTGCTGAATTGGAGTAGGTCCGCACCAATACCACACTGGCAAAAACCCGTGGTGTGCCAAATAGGTGAAGCCCGCATACAATTTTAACGGTGTCTCGGCCAACAAATCCACCAATCAGTGTAAATTCATTGATTTCGCCGTGCTGATTCAAGTGGTGAAATCAGTGAATTTACACCAACTTCTCCAAATGGATCATACTAACACAAACAACTAAAGGTAAACTAATTAGACAGAGAACTGATGAATGTCCTTCAGGCTTGCATAAGATCTTATTGTCAACATTACTGTCCATGCTGGCAATTATTTATCAACTAGGAAAGCTACCATGGCTTTTGCCCTGTAGGCCAACATTGTTGTTGGTTTTGTCAATTACATGGTTTGTTGCCTCTGGCGGACAGATTACACTACATTTAAACAGTTTTCCAAGCCCTTGCGGTCACGTGTTACACAGTGCAGCGGCGCACCGAAATGCAGCAGATCCAGTCTGTCCCTGAGCAGCAGCTCTCACTCATTCTCGCTCTTTTTTGCAGGAATGTACTGGCCTACTCATCATATTCTACAGATGTGTTTTTTGCTTTGGATCACTACAAAAATCTGACCATAATGACTGTAATATGTTTTCAATGAAAATGAGAATGATGTGAAAAGTATCATTTCATCTAATACAGAAAATCATATCGATATGTTTTTCAAAGTTGTTCAGCCCTCATTGTCAGGACATAAAACTAATGATCTGTTCTCAGAGCTCAGTAGTTTACTACAGCATAGGCATCAGTGCTTGAAAAAAAAAAAGGTGAAATTGTGAAATTGTAAAATCAAATCGAATCATGGATTTGGAGAATTGTGACACCCCTAATAAATATATTCGTCCAGTCATCCAACCGTGCACTATACCTGCTTCACATTAGCATGCTAGCATGCTGATGTTAGCATGTACCTCAAAGCACTGGCAAACCTTTCAACATTTTACAACATGGTATTCCATCACATTACAGTACATGGTTGATTGCTAGATGAGCGGGTTAGTAGCTAACGGCTGGTGGACTCTTCCGCCCATTTTCTCTGCTGTCTAATGTAATTTGGGAGCACTGTGCACATTATGCACCATTCAAAACAGGTCATCCTGCCTTAATCATATCACAAATGATTAGATGTGTTCCATTTATCATGCTAGCTTCTAGTTTGCTTCATGTAGTATACGGTGTGTATGAATGCTTGCAGGGAAACATTCACGCATTTAAGCGTGTGTGAATTCACGCTCTCTCCAATCCTGTCTATTCTTTGGTATAGTATTATCATACCCATCCTAACAGACAGATAAGCTTTGGTTTATGGAATAAAGGCTGACTCACCAGTTGTGATGCAGAACCGAATAAATCCCTTTTCAAATCCGCTGTTTTGCATCAGTTATTATTTCAAATATCCCTTGTGCTGTTTTAAAGTCTTGAGCTTGAGAAGTGCCTCACACACACAGTCATACACACACATGGATACACACCTACACAATCTCTTCACTGTTTTACAGTGATGCATGCTCAGTGCCCATGTTACACATTTAGAAAGAAAATATTTCCCTAATCCCCAACTCTTTTTTCCCAGGCTTTAGTTTACAGTTTAATAAATGGCTGTGATTTAATTGTACCACAGCACACCGCTCTCAGTGCAGCGAGTGATTAGCACGACAGTGTCTCCTAAAACCCAGTGCTGCTGTTTATTTAATTGTCCCTATGATGCCGCGGCTATGCTCTATTTATTTTGCTGCTTAACTAAAACAAAAGGCAGGGTTCAACTTTAGTGGAGGCTCATGCAATATTGAGCAGAGTGGAAGACTGCACCGCACTCTAGAGATGTGTCTCCCAAACACGGTGCACAAAGCCAAGCAAGTGTGTACTGCATGCGCGCGTGTGTGAGTGTTCAGTCATGTTCATTCAGTGTTTGTGCCAAGCCTGCGAATAACACAACTTTCAGTCTATGAATAATTTCCTGTGTTTATGCTTTCTTTGCCCCCTGAGTTGCTATTTTTTCCCTCCTGGCTTTCTTCCATTTCTAATGCAGATTTCTCTCCTCCATCTCCCACATTTGTCTCCCTTTTACCTCGATGATCACTTGTAATCATTACTGAAACATTTGAATATATTTTTCCAAAATATGTTTTGGTATATCTCACAGTAATATTCTTGAGTTGGTCTTATAATATTAAAACAGAGAAGCTTTTGTAAGTGTTATAAAAGCAGCAGTTAAGAAACATTTGGCCTTATGTAGCTGGTTATCTGATCTGGATCAGAAACTAGACGTGCCCGTGCATAATTGATCCGATCTGCCGGATGACCTCTAGTCTTGACTCAAATAATGTGAGCCATATGTAACATAATATAAAATGTAATATGTAGTTCATACACATTTTTGAGATGGTGCCTGTCCTTAGGGTAGAGATGCCACAGTGAGAAAATTCTTCCACCGGTTAATAAACTTGTTACAAGAAAGGATATGAGTGATGACACTCAATATCTAATGATAAAATGCTTACTTTGATTTTTAAAGGTAGTTAGTTTGAAGAAAATAAATACTTAGAAATTTGGTTCATTATTAAGTTTCAAGTTGCCAATTCTAACAAACATCCCCCACACTTTCCTCGACAACTGCAGCTGACATCCACAAACAAGTTGTAAAGTAATGTTGAGTACACAACGGTAATGTTAGCTCTTTGTCAATGCTACCGTGGTTTAGCCACATTAGCCTTAGTTTTGACAGATTTGCACACTAACGCCTTCATGGTGATATCTGGAACAACAGAATACTCACTTTTATAATCTGCGCCCCCCCACCACTGTTTGGAGATGCTGAGGCTCCGAATAGTTGCCCTTCCAGTGTATTTCAGTCTATACAATCGAGTTATCAAGCAACGTCATGTCAGACTGTGATTACTCTTGCTACACTGTGCTGTGACTCTTCTGTTACTGCTGTACGAAGTCGACACTTCTCTTATGTAATTTTAGCGTCCGTCATCTGAATAAGTATTGATAACATGCTTGGACGGAAGGTTTGAGTCGGTTTCAGTCTGGTCTGGTACACAAACCTAAACCAGTTTGACTTTGCACTAAACGATTGAACCAGCATTCATTATTATGAGACATTCTTGTAAACTCCTTAAAGAAAAGAAATAGCCCACAGTGACGTTAACCCCTTCACAAAGTTCACCATCAGCGTTAAGACATAAGAAAGATTATTGTAAATTACAGCTGGTTGCATGAAATGAACCAGTTGCAAATATAAACCAACACATAAACTGCAAACATAAACTACCACATTTGGAACAGACACATTAGAAACGCTAACCAGCTAACACAAATTAGCATTTTTAAACACAAAGCAGCAAACCTAAACTACAGAGTAGTTTTTTGAGTTAAGGGTGTGGTCAAGTATATGCATGAGCATACCGCGTAACGCTGGTAACACCTACTACTCATCCTTGGGGTAAAAAATGTCACTGTGGTAGTTCCAATCACTACACCTCCGAGCAGATAGTTGACCCCTAGTTCAGTAAAGGAAAAGTACATATTGTACAGTAACCTCACTTTGAACTTTGTAACCCCATAATGTCCCGTGCATGCTAATTTTGTTGATGAAAGAGAGACTTGCAGTTACTGTTCCTGTGAAAAACAAGACCTAACCCTGTTTAAAGACTGCAGACTTCAAGAATACATGTAAATATCAGGTGTAACAGCAGGGGCATGATTGAAATGTCTATTATCTTGATATCAAATTATATTTGATCAGTTATGAAAACATTGGGCATCCAAATAATTTCTGAGAACTTACATCATGGCAACAAATAAGCCAATGGTTTGGACAGATTAGCATAGTACTTTATACTGAGGTAAAACCTAAAGTGAGTGTGTGCAATGTTGCTAATTATCTGTCATTACACAGCAGGAAATCGGGCTGAGATGGTTTCTCTTACAAATGTGTTTGACTAACTCATCATAGCCAGTAGAACTAATGGGCAAAGCCAAGAACATAAAATCTAAGTTATAATAAACCATAGATTTTTCCATTATACCAAATGAAAATAAGGCATTTCTTATCACAGCACTTCAGTTTTAACCCCGACTTCACTTAACAGCTGTAATTGTAGTGGCGAACAGAGCTTCTGGCACATGTGATACTTGACCTTAAAAGATGGAGAGTGAGCAAGGAGGTTAAGAGGAGTTTGAAATTAATTTCTCTTAAGCAAAACATCCCTTATATGTGTTTCAGCACATAAAATTAAGTCTGTTATTTTTTCATATTGCTGCAAAAGGCTGGTTGAATTCTGGGCTCACCACAACCATATTAGATTTATGTTTGGACTTTATATCAGTGTTGTTCTTAAGGGCTTTCTGATGGTGGTTGCTTTTTTTTGTCTGTATAAACTAGACAAATCAAATCTGCGTCAGAAAAAAGAAACCCCTTCAGATTGTCAAGAAACCATCACTGAATGTAATCTAAGCTAACATGGTGTTTTTTTTTATCACCAGTCATAAACCCTCTCTGGATGACGCATGTTTCATCCGAGGTTGTCAGGAAATTGATAATTGCCTCATGATGTTGGTAATTTTAGAAGTAACTCTGAATGGCTTTATTGTTACCAGAGGTGCCCTGAGTTGATTTCACCACATGTCTGACAACAGTTACGTGCGCTGACAGGCACACCTTCACCTTTTGCTTCTCACAGATTATTGATCAAAGAAACCTGAAATGGCCATGCAGATGGTGAATAACTTGGAACAATGGGTTGCCTCATATTGTATGTCTGCAGAAAATCTTTAAAGAAAAAAATAATGACTTGAATTCTAAACTACTATTGATCACTGTAAAGTGGTGAAAACTAGAATGGTGGCCTGAATCGTGGTAAATTAAATCACCATGGAGCCTGAACATATTCGAAATAATAGAAGACACTTGTCTGTTTTGGCTGGAATAAGTTGGGGGGAAATCCTGGCATGCTCACTTTGGACAAATTCAACCTTCCAAAGTCATATTAATGTTTTAGTGGCTACGCCTCTAAGAATGAAAAATACACAACTAGAGGCCATCTTGCAGTGGGAACACTGCAACTGTAGTATGACTCACCAGATGTAGACTGTGGTTATAAGCCTGCCATTGGCTGCCTGCTTCAAGCAGTGATGTGGCATCAACTCTCTGTGTTTTTAAAGTACCTGTCGCTATGGAAAACAAAAACAACCTCTGAGCTAGTAATCTACACACTGAAAGGGACAAATTAGCACCTGGGGCTCTAATGGTACGAACATAAACAAGCTAGAAGATTGTTACCTTTTCTTTTGTGGTGATTAGACGTTTTAATGCCAACACCTCTCAACATGCATAAAAATTTACCCCCCGACTCTATTTTGCAAGGGCACTGTTGCTGCATTCTGGGCTTGGCGCTGCCTGAGACGATTGTGAGCTACACTCTATAGCATTTTAGAGCAGAATGTGAGAAGCCAGGCCTTTCTCCAGTGCTGAGCGCTGTGCAGTTTGTTCTGGCTATGCATGAGAAAACCAACTGCAATGCCTGTCAACATGTTGACATTCTGACCCATGAATACTCAGTCATTACTACATTATTACATGAGTACTAACTACTCATGGGTCAGTCCACACCCATCTTTGAATTCAGCCTTCATTTTAATCTCAACTATACACGTGTATATTTTTATTACTGCATCTTGCACAGTTGTGATCTTATCGTGTTGACAGTATCTGTCCACAGACAGACTGTTATGTGTGTCAAGTGAAGTAGCAAAACAAAGGAGGGACCCAAAAATGCAGACTAAAGCTCAGCAGAAAGAGTTCAAAGTGATTTAATTAACAAACAAAAAGTAAATGAGGAACAGGCTTACATGGATAACAGGGTAGCACAAAACGCAAAAATAAACCTGACAAAATCTAAAACATGTCCTAAATGCCAAGGTAAACAGAAAAGGCTGGGATGCTCAACACAGAGGACAACGATGAACGAACACAGAAACAGAGAAACACAAGGACTAAATAGACAAGCAGCTAATCAGACATACTGTTGGTGGAACTAATCAACACAGTTGAAACAAATGGCAGGAAGTAAAGTCAAGCCACATGAGGAATGACCAGGACTACAAATTATAACAGGAAGTAACTAACAAAAAACTCCAAACCATGACACAGATAAATATACATCTACCAAAGTATCCTCTGTGTAACTTTACCACTACTGTAGGTGCCTCAAGGACCACATTTTGCCATGATGACACGCATAAACTCACAAGATGAAAACAATACCAGCCACACTGTGCACTCAAGTTACAACAACTTCCTGTTTCATGGCAAATAATAGAAACAGCGTTTAGTGAAAATTCAGAAACTATGACTATGATTCTGGAGCCCTTGCTGAGACCATGCCAATTTTTGAACTTGGCCTTCATTTTGATCTCAACTACAAACCTGTGAAGTTTCGTGACTGCCTTTGGCACGGTTGAGACACCATCGCCTTGACAGTATCTGTCGACAGACAGACATATAAACACCTGCCAAAGTGCTCCCTGCAGTAGGTGTCTCCAGGACCACATTTTACCATGGTAACACGCACACAGATTCACAAGGTGAAAACGATATCAGCCACACACTGTTGTGACTGGTGACAAGACAAGATCTTTCTTTTCATCTGTTTTAATGATTTGAGTGATTAAAGTGGTTTAGTCTCCATACAGCCGCCTATGACCCACTTCAAGCCAGTGAAGCTCATCTTTTCCACCACAGGAGTTTTGAGAAAAGACAGGCTGTGCATACATAAAATTAATCCCCTATTTCTGTCACCAGGGGAGCATGAACTTGCCTTTCATTGATCTTTGTAAAACTATGAGTTTAAATCTTTTCCTCCCTGTGCAAAGTGCAGTTAAAAGTACATCTGAGGGAGTTTATTCAAGGACTAGTTGGAAAGAGACACGCATACTGAGGTGATGCTCATCCACCCAAAATATACACACACACACACACACACACACACACACACACACACAATATACAGGTCATACTACTGATAACATACTGCAGTATATTAGCTACGAATGCTGGCAGAGGATCTTGAGGAACCTCATCTGAGCTAATTTATTTCCAAAAGTTGGCCAGAGTCTGCAAAATCTCACTCATAAAATATTAATATCAACAAATCTTCAAGGGATCTGTAAGAAAATATCGTAGAGGGACCAATTAGGCAGAATGCCTGAAGATTTTTACAGTTTTTTCCGAGGTTTACATTTTCATACATGTTTGACACTTACAGAGGAAATTGTGGTTTGTGGATCAACACATTTTACTGAAGATGTTCCATCTGAAATGTAAATTCCTTATTACATTTAATATCAATAGCTATGCGTATGATATTAACACGCACATATGCACACATACACAGTCACGCTGAGCTGATCTTAAGATGCGTATCCTCACTTGTATGAGCACATACTGTATTTGTCTCTGTGTGCCTTTAACTTGTGCATTATTCATTTATATATTCGAGCAACTACTTATTCATCTGCACTCTTTTTTCCATTAAAGGGAAGTGTGGAGTTATTTGAAAAAAGCCTCAATATATGCCCACTGTTTCACTGAGCATATCTAAATGTAATTTAGGAAGTTTGTAATCCTATTCTTTAAAGGATGTTCCAAAGGAAGCAGTGCTTGATTACAGTAAGTGTTGTGCTCCGTGTGGTTTGTGTCCAGCACTATGAATAGCAATATGCTTGTGATATATTTGGTCCTGTTTGATCTTATCTGGTATTTATTTCCAAGGAGGGAGATTAAAGTGCAGCTGTGCGTGAATAGAGAGTTGAAAATAAGGTGAATGTGTGGTCCAGCCTATTATTTTAGTGTAAGTAATACTATTAGAATTTTCACCTTATAAATAATATACTATTGATGTAACTTTCATTTACACTTCACATGTAAAAGAAACTAAATAAAAGCCTCTCAAGGTTATTCCACCGTTATAGCTGTTACATTTATTATTAGCTGTTTTATTTCACTCAGAGGAGCTGTCTTGAGCACTGATTATTCTATTTGGTCTTCATGTGTATCCAGACTTGAGAACCGCCTGTGGTATTCTGCTTTAGTCTTTGACAAGGTCAAGTAAACAGCAGGAAGGAAAACCACCAGAGACGGCCTCAGTCAGGCAGCTAAATCCCTTTTCCAGAGACATCCCAAACAAACCTCCAACATGGTTTATTTGTTGTAAAAAGAAAAAAAAAGCTCTACCTGCTTGTAAAAAAAAATGCCTTGTGTTTGTATTTGTGCTGGTTGTGATTTTTTGTGATGAGAGTGCAGAACTTTTGATTTCACTGGTTATTCTTTGACTTGTTGCAGGGGTGTTGCTGCATTAATAACAGTCCGCGTACGATGTATACAAGTATTTTAGCTCCTGGCGCACTGGTTTGGAGCTCATACTTTAACACAAAGGCATTGGACGCCCAGAGCTGTGTGAAACCTGGAATATATTACTAAACGGATGTGTGCATGGACAGTAAGTGTGCGGACACTAAAGGAGGATGCATTCCCACACACATGCGATAGATTGGCGCCCACAGGATCAGTGTAGTGGCCACATGACAAAGTTTGTGAAGTCACAACAAATTGTTGGTATATGGATGCCCGCACAGGGCCTTTGCCAAATTTATGTCACACAGACCCTTGAAAATTGTTGTGTATTTGTGGACGTGGAAAGTATAATACTAGGTTTACATGTCTGCTCAAGTTGAAGTTAAGTGGAGCTATGCTGCGACCAAACTCCAAACTTTTTTTTAATGGTTCCTGAATTGATTTCTGGATTGCTGAATTGTTTTTTAAAATATGTATATAAATAATTAGCACTTAGTCCATTAGCTCGATGCTAACACATATTGGGTATTACTATCAGTACGCTAAAGAAAAGTAGCATTGTAATTGCAGTAATATTCTTTTAACAAATGGATCCATTTTCATTTTCCTTCAGGTTTAAAGTAAAACAGCATGTGTAGGGCTGCTCTGAATGATTATTTTTTAAACGATTAATCTTGTTTTTTGATTAATTGATTAATCTTTTGATTAATTTATCGATTAATCTAACGATTATTTTTGTTATTATTCAATTATACAGCAACAAATCATTTACATTAATATTTCAATATTTTATTCAACCACAATCCTGAACTATAGACATATAAAGCACAGTAGAATAATGATAATAGTGGCATATTTTAAAATTCATCTTATTCCACCCCATTTAATAGACTTCATGTCAGATGCCTGATCAGGAAAATACTGGACCTCAAATTCAAAAGGAGCTGTTATTCATATTAATTTAATAACTAATCACTGTCCACCCTTCACTGAACTGGACAATCAGTATTTTGACTTAAAACTTAAACTGGTGATGACATGGAATTATTTCATATGCATGTAAGATCATTGTTACAGAAATGCATTACACATATTCTTAAATGTTATTTTTTAGCGATTTCTGTCTCATATGTGGCTGATAAAGTGAACAGAAAGTGCAAGACAGAATACTGACAGAAAGTAAACAGGACGATGCTGCTGCTGCAGGAGGAGGAGGAGGACAGGTCGCTCGGTGCTTCACTTCTAGCACTTGTCCGGAGCAGTTTGTCCTGCTGTGTTAAGTCATGTCCAGTTTCTGGAGCTAAAGAGAGCCAAACTGTTGGCAAACTCTGTCGAAAATACTCCCACACTTAAGATGATTGCGGTGAGTCTTGCTCTGTGCCGCTTATTCTCTGTGTGAATCCATACTACCAGGCGTAGCAGTTCATAGTGACGCGTCAACGCACGACATGCAAATTGATGTATTTTCTCAACAAATTGCCCCAGCCCTAGACGTATGCTCATACTGCTACATAAGGCATATATTTCCTCTGATCAGTTGAGTCTGAGTTTAACTGCTGACTTCACATTTCCAACTCAGTCTGCTACTCTGACTTCAACACTTCACACTGACCAGTTACAGCACCCTCTAAGGGTCAAAACTCAAAATTAGGTTTGACCCTTGGGTATAAAAATACAGCTACCACTTGGAAGAGACATTACATACAATGATAGGGCAGCACATATATTAATATTTTCTGTTTTATTTATTGCTCACCACTTGATGAGCAAGATCAGCTAAATGCAGCACGTTAATGAATTTACACTTGTCCTGCTCTGACAGGTCAAAGTATTTGTAAAGGGTCTATAAAGCCGGCTATAACACCTTAAAGTGATATTTGCATGAAATAAATGGGGCCAGAAGCTTGGTGATGTACTGACTCTTTGAAGAGCTAGTGGTGAACTGCTGTAGCTGGCAAATTAATTGGCCTGGCTGGGCAATACAGGTAGTAAGTCACAATACTTCCTGAAGCTTCTCTCTATTTTCTGTCTACTGTTCTGTTTACTTCCTCTTGAATGCTAATTTGCTCCCGATGGAAAGGCCATTTCATTCAACCAAAAGTTACTGAAGAGGGAAAATAAAGCTCTCCGAGCTAACGAGCTTGCTAACGCAGATGGTGATATTTCAAAAGACACATTTGTACCGCAGACTCCTGTCTGATAACTTTCTGCAGACCATTGCTCTTTTGTGGAACAGTTGTACTCAGACTGAGGAGGTTATATAAAAGTGAATGGTGCAACACAGCTAACAAGTTATGAGAACTTCTTCCATTTTGGACTCTCTGTCCCCTCAAAGGCCAGCGCTGTCAACACTGCTTGCTATCGGCCAGTGGTCCAAATTTCACCAAAGTTGAACTCTATGTGGAACATTTACACAGATTCATTTCGCCTGCTGATGATTCCATTGGAGTGAATTGGTTTCACCACTTTGACATTGACATGTGGCCGGAATCGATTTTGATGCAACCTACTGTACTTACTGTGACTCATTGGCATACCCTCTATAAAGGGCAACAAAGCTTGTGTGAGATTAATCAGTTAAATGAGATCAGTTAAACAGAGTCTGCGCTTGACCTTTACACTTGACTTGAGGCTTTTAATCATCCGTTAATTGCTGTACAGTCTTCATAAACAGCTTCAACTGCTGTGCGAAGTTTGTTGCTAATTAGTACCATAGTAACATCAATTTCCAGGGAACACTGAGTACTAAAAGAGCCTGAAAATCTGACTAAAAACTTCCTTAATACATTGCAAACTCATTTTCTTTTAATTGAAAATGAACAAGCCTCAGTTCCACTTCCACAACTTTGGGGTACACAACAATGACATTTTAAGAGAACATTTTGGAACATAGACGGATGAAGTTCATTGTTTTCATTGTGAAAAAAGAGAAGAACCCTTGAAAAGCCCTTCCAAAGTTAGGGTACTTGGTAGGGGAAAAAAAAAAACAGTTGAATGGCCAAGACAGTTTATAGAAAAAAAAAACCTATCTTTTAGTGAATGGCTCTTTTTTACATCTATTTTCTACATCTATTTTCCTGGCTCATGACTGCTGATGTTTGCATAATACAGCTGCATTCCACATAAATTAGCCTCCTAATCGCAAACATCTGCCATGGGAGAATGTTAAGTGATACTAAACGGCTAAATCTGTAAAACAAACAAAAGTGTTTGACAAAACTATTTTGTCAGCGCAGTAAAACGCACTCGGCTTGAAAGCCGTAACATCGTCAGCTGTGCATTTGGCCCCGTGTTCAGTCAAACCTCTGACACAGTGATTTGTCTGCTTCAATCTTAATTGCTTGCCAGAAGGAGCCAAGCTCAGGGTTCATTCTCTACTGGCACCTCGTCCTAATTATAGATATTGCTTTGGCAACATTGCTAATTCATTCAGCATTTTCTTTCTCTTATCCAATGAGTGCTTGTTCCATATGAAGCTACTGGAAGAATTGGGTGTGCTGTCAGGTAGTAAAGCTATTAGTGTGTTTTTGTCACTTCAACAAAAGTGTGCAGGAAATAAGAGCAGACTGACTCAAAAACTCAGTTACTGCTATAGACATTACTTTCTTTTCAGAGGTATAAAGGCTGCATATACATGTATTATTAATACACAATAAGTAATTGCAGCCAATGAATATTCACAATGAAGGTCATACTCTGATCTATCTTTTTGTGCAGATCTCTACAGGTTCCTGCCCAAATATTGAATCCTAATGACTTTGGTAGTCCTCTGACTTTTCCTCTTGAGACACCAGCAAGTTTCATTATGTAGTAAAATGTAGAAACAGCTAAGAGCCACTGGTGCAAATTTTTTGTACAGACATGGCTCTCAGACGATGTATTCTGCTGTCTGAGGTGATCCCCTGGCTTTGAGGTTGACATTTGTGATGAAATGTCTCAACAACTATTGGATGGATTGCCACGAAATTTGGCAGAGACATTAATGTCTCCCTGAGGATGAAATGTAATGACTTTGGTGGTCCTTTAACTTTTCATCTAGCGCAGGGGTTTCTCAAAGTTTGGTGCCAATTTAGGGGGCTAGCATATGATTGAGAGCTGCACAGGAAAACCCGTGAACTTGTCATGGGATTTGTGATTGGTCTTATAATGGCGTATAACATTGAATTCTTGGAGCACTAAATTCACCTGTTTTCAGATAAGATAGATTACTTTATCTGTCCCCCGAGGTCCATTAAAGAGTCGATCCATTTTTCCTGAAATCTCTTTTTCTCTGCAATCTTACAGCCTTTATTTCTGCGGTGGCTTTACATCTCAGTCCCACATTAAGCTGCTGAGGTGTCCACCAAAATCAACAACATTAGCTTATAGCACTAGCACAGATAACTCAATGTATTTCCAGTGATACTTGCAAGTTGCCACTGGCTGACACACTTTCTAAAAGGTGTCATTCCTAAATTGACAGACACTTTTAGGGTGGCACAAATAGTGTATTAAATGTAGGCTATTGACAGAGATCAAAATTAACTGTCCTGAATTCTTTCAACAGTCTTAAGAATAACAAACAAACTGAAGTTCCTTTTTTTTGCATTTATGTTATGTTCGGGGGCTCTTGAGGGCCACCATTGGCTCTTGGGTAGCACTTTGAGAAACCATGATCTAGTGCCACCATCAGGCCAAAGTTTTAATTTGTCAAATGTTTTGCTTCATGGCCAAATGCCTGCAAAACTAACTCCCATCAGCTTTAGCTGCACTTTGTGTTTAGTGCTAATGTGCAAATGTTAGCATTCTAACATGCTAAACTAAGATTGTGAATGTGGTAAACGTACCTGCTAAATATCAGAATGTCAGCGTTGTCATTATGAACATGTCAGCTCAAACCACTGTACTTGTTTTTGAGTTGTAAGGTGGAAAGTGGAAGATTTTCTGTGGTGCTAAGGAGCATAACTACTATAAAGTTTCTAAATTTAAGATCAGCTCAAAACATCAACATCGAGGCTTAGGACATTTGAGAATTTGTGGTTTTACTGGGCACTGTAACAAACTCAGAAAAAAAATGTGTGTTTTTATAGATTGATTGCCAGGATTGTTAAATGCTTCATTGTCCTGATGTTTGCCCCGCTATGGTGCGATCTAGAGTATTATTGTTATTCTTGGGACTTCTGATAGTTAAGTGTGGGTTTTATCCACTGGGAATGAACTGACATCACCAAGGTTAGACTGACAAGTGGAAAACAAACCCTCTCTGCAGACTCTCATTCTGACCCTGGCTCTCCTGACCTCCACATCTGTGACAGCCAAGAAAATGTGTGTGTGGAACCTATTTGTCTAGCAGTTCAAGTGAGCAGCTTCAGTCGCACAGAGTTGAACTCATGTTTTTATTAACTTTTTGCCAGTGGCAGCCATGATGGAGACACTTGATGAGATCCCCCTGCCGTCACATTTCACTTGGAACACTTTGGTTTAAACAAACACACGTCATCCTTTTCTGTTCCTTCATGTTCCCCATTCTGAATGTTGTTAAATCTTGGCTAGTCATGTTATTTCACATTCAACATGTCTGTAATTGATTATACCAATTTATAAAGTCCACATCTCTGTACGTGTACCGCCTTGCTGATCTTGAATTTGTAACCCTCTTTCAGACATTCAAGCCTTTTGCCTTGCTTCATAAATTCAGACATCTCATAGATGTTACTGGACACAGTGCAATCATCTGTAAACTACTGTTCAATTGACTACAAATTTGAAAACTTCCAACACTCTTGAGGCCTGTGGAGTCGTAAACACTGTCATGTCACTAAGGGAATTGGTGCACTTATACGGATGTCAGATGTGCACACTGTCTCCATTAAGCAGCAGAGAGGGGGGACAATTATGTCAGCTATCCAGCAGAGGACACAGGCTGCAGCTGTACACCCATTACTTTGATTTGCTCATGTCTCCGGGGAGAGGGTGTGAGTAGGAGAGGGGAGGCAAAGGAGCAGAGGGAGGTTACATTAGATGCCTATCAGAGAGTCAAAATGGCAGGTGCCAACTTCTGGCTCTCCTGCAAATGTGAGTGTGTGTGTTCGTAGACGCAGTTGGCATTTCTCCAGGCCCTTCTGCCCTTGGCTGATGACAAACCAGGGAGGTGGGTGGGTAATAGCTTTCCAGCACCTGCTTATTCATCCAAAATCCTTCACTCAAAGGACGAAGGAGATTAAGTCCCGCTCAGGTGTCCCACTTCCCCTAAACCTGCTGACCTTTGCTGATTGACTCGTCAATACTGAGCCAACTTGCTGCTTTCGGAGTCAAACTACCCTGCACAGCAGAACAGAGTGGCTCACCTTTGACAAATGAAGACAAATGCCTTTTGGAAGGCAGCCATTTTTTGGGAAATGTTTTTTTTCCCTTCTCCTCCTGTTAATCACTCTGAACAACAAGGATTTCACTGTCTCGATGTGAATGTTGAGTGCTAAGTGGGAGCAAATGTGCTGTGACAACAGCTTTTTGGAAAGGGAAAGGGGATAGAATATCTCTGATGTGGGGGGTTCTGTTAAATGTGTGAAAGTCGCTTTTTGGCTCATTGGGGATTCTGGTTGTTGGCTTGCATAAAGCTTATTGCCACAGCTCATTGGCTCGAACATTTTGGGATGATAGACTGACTGCGTGTCCAGCAGGATGCCTGTGTTGCAGTGGGGTAAACAAAGACACAGCAAAGGACAAAGTCTGGAGATGCAAAACAAATTTTTATCACCAAACGAAACAAAAATTGCTCTCATTTTTGGAAACCACATGACTGTTTTCCTTTATTTGTATTCATTTTTCATATATTGTATGCCAAATCTGTGCTGCTTCCATAAAAATATATTTTACATATTTTCATTTATAAAGCATAATAGAAAACATAAAGTTGCTGTTGCTGCTTGCACACACGCACATGTGCACACATCTGTCTGAGTGTGATAATATCATCTTGTCCTTGGGAGCCCCTGACTACAGCGAACAATGTTAGACCCACGCTCTCCAGCATCCTCTGCAGTCCCTTGACAGCAGCCGAACCAAACAAGCCATCTGTAAGGCAGTGAAAGAAAGAAACATCCTCATTGCAAAGTCTGGGCACAAGCAAACAAGGAAATAGCTTGGCTGTGGTCGAACCTGAAAATAATGGAAAACGTGCACTTTCAATTTAGCCATTTCTGAGGTTTTTTCCCCTTTTTGGGGAGTTGGGGAGGGAGAGGTATATGGCCCGAAGCAAAGCAGGGTAGATAGCTTAGAAGTCGACTGACAAAATACCACTGAAAAATGGAAGCAAGCTATAAATAAACAAGCAGCAATATCCTGTGTTATGAATATATAATTTCTGTCTTTAATAACTATTGAGGCCTGGGGGATAGTCTACAAACGGCTCAGCGAGCACTGATATTGTGATTGCGAATAGAACTCCTATTGAATTATTAAGGCACCTGCCAACTGGTATCTCTCTAGTCAGGTGATCGGCTCTGATGTCCACTGACACCTGTTATGGAGCCCAGGTTAAATTTAAATCCCATGATGCTTTTGTTTTTCGCCCCAGGGAAGTGAGGACCAGTAGGGTTCAACAGCAAATTCATTTAGAAAGAAAAAAGAATGAACCTGACTTGTAAGTGGGGCTGCAACTAACAATAAATTTTATTATTGTTTTTGTTATGAATAACTGAATAATCATTTAGGTTCGTTGATAAAAATGAAAAATTTGTGAAAAATGCGCTTCACAATTTCCCAGAGCCCAAAATGTCGTCTTCAAATTGCTTCTTTTGTCCAACCAGCAGTCTAAAGCCCAAAGACTCTTTGCTATTATATGCTATTATAATGACCAAAAATGCACTAATCCTAACATTTAAGAGACTGGAACCAGAAAATGTTCCCCATTTTTATTAATAACATTATCTTTCGATTGACTAATTAATTAACTGACTAATCACTGCAGCTCTTCTTGTAAGTTATTTTTGATTAGTGGACATGAAGTTGAAGAAACAATTTTGATTTTCTAATTTTTTTTAAGTCAGTGGTTTCCAAACTCAGGCACTGCAAGGGCCCTGCGTGGATGACAAGTGGAGAAATATAGAGTGAAATTAAATTAAATGAAAATGATTTATGTGGGGAAAATAAACAGACAAGAGTTTGCTGTTGCTATCATGCTCACTTTTATTTTGTTAAAATTCAACTTCGAGTTGCTTCTCCAATTACTGTTAATAATTGATAATAATTGTAGGGCGGGTGGACATGAATGTTTTCCAGCTTCTGAAGAGGGGTGTGGTAGAAAAAGTTTGGGACCCAATGGTTTAAGTCGTTCTTCAAGCAAAAACAGCCAGACATTTAAATTACATATCTTTGTGTTTGTGTTTGTGTAATTTGAAGACATCAGCCTAAACTCTGGGAAATGGAAAAGACTCTTTTATGATATTTAATTGACTAAATGATTAAGAATAATAGAGAAATTAATTCTAATGAAAAAATAATTAGTTTCAACACTATTTTAAATATGATTACTTTCTAACTGCTCATGACTGACTATGAACCACAGTGCCAATTTGTGTCCAACTGGGACACAGACACTGGGACCCTCCTTGTATTTCAGTCACCATCCCTCTCTGCCCTCATAACCCAGCATCTCTCATCTCTTTGCTGTCCAGTGAAAACATAAAACCTTATTTAAAGTCAGTGAAAATTGAAACTTGGGTAGATTATTTTAGTAAATGTATCAGTAAATGTATCATTACTTTTTGAACTTTGTCAGCAAATTTTAACAGTACCAAGATAATGCTGATAACCGTAATCATTTTGGTCACTATAATCGTGATGTACAATTTTCATAACATTTCATCTCTATCCAAACACTATTTTGTCCCAGGGTTCTCCACCTGATAAGATTTTTGTTTAGATGTTATATTACAGAGGGTTTGTCAAACCCATGACATCAACAGTCACACGTTCTGTCTTCTGATCAGCGTAGTCTTACGTAATTTTTAAAGTTTAACTTGTACATCATCAACCAAGAGCAGATGTGCAATTAGTCAAATTAAGGTCAGATCATATTTCATGCAGTGTTGCATCTAGAGCATATTCATTATCAAGAATGATCATTGCCCAGAAATATGAGATCATATGTAAATGTTTTACCGGGTAACATTTTGTTTTTGACAGAAGTACTTAAAATAAAATAAAAAAATCAGTCTTTTCCTGTGGTACTTCCTGTGCTTCCCACAGGAAAAGACTGACGCAGTATGTGCGTCTGTTTTGGCTCTCTGTGAGTCATCTACTTTATTAAAAATATGTGTGAAGAATTTCAATAGTTTGTGGCTATCAGTGTCAACCTAACATCCTCTCACTGATCAGCTCAAAATCACCGGCTTCTTATTCTCTATTAGTGTTATTATAGTTTGTCACACCACTTCAGAATGAAACTGTATGAGCTGAATGAAAAAATACAGTATAGTCTGTGCTTGCAATATGAAGGTGATTGTTCTCAGATAGATGCTTGAGTACCTGCTCATCTTTTCACAGGAAATACCGCTTTGCTGCTTATCAGTGGAAATAATCGCTGGCTGCTTGTCGTATGGTAAGAGTGCAGTGACCTCTCCTGCCTACCTTGTCTTTTCCACTTCCTGCCATTGCATAGTGGCTGCTAAAATAAAAAGGATTTTCCCACCATGACAAGCTGCCTGAATCACTGAGTCAGCAAAAGGTCGCCAATAACAAATAATATTTAATGACTTAAAAGTGAAATGTCGAGGGACTTATTGATATTGATAGCAACAACTAAACTTTATGGCATATTTCATAGTTTGGCAGCATCAAAATGGAAACACTCAAATATAAATGGCGTTCTTGTTTCAACATTTCTAGAGCCACACACCATGACATAATCCTATTATACAGACCAGTGGCGGGCTATTGGAAAAACATTAAATCAAACTGCATATTCAGAGCTGCCGATTTACATTAAATCAGGAGTAACCTTTTCTTGAATTGACATATAACACAGTGTAATGACACAGAACCACATTCATGGCTGGCACATTCAAATTCATTAGCAACCCAACATTAACACATCACTTTCTGTGACAGCGCAGAAATGCATGTTTTATGATGGTAGTTAATGGTAGACTAACAAAGCTATAAAGGAGCCTGATGGGAGGCAGCAGCCATAGAGACCCACTATGGAGCAGCCCATTGATTCTCTCTGGTGCTCTATTGATCCGCTATGTTTTCCTTCCACTGCAGCCTGCTAATCGCTGGCTTATTAGGGAGATGGGTTCAAGCACAACTGTAAATCTCTAGGCACCACCAAGATATGAGTATGTGCTTAGGCTGCGATGATTGATCATTACCTATTTCTGTGGATTTTATTGGTTACTCTCCTAACTCTCTTCTTACTGTGTTGAGCATTCAGTATGAGAAAGCTAGCATGTAAGGAAGGAACTAAGAGCAGCCTGAAAATCACTTACAATTTGTTGTATTGTTGACTTCTAGGCTGCTGCTCTAACACTTAACATTACAGTGAGCTGAAGTACTAGAGGAAGATTGGCTTGAGGACCCAATAGCTTTTATAACCCACTATGTATTTCTTTTGTTTGTCTTTCTGGAAAAGGAAAACATGTTCTTAGAGTTTATTATATATGTATTCTATGTACAAAAAACTACAATACATAGAACAAAAACTATGTTTCTCGTCAAAGGAGCAATATATAAGAATTTGCCACCTGTCAAATTCATATCACCAGAAAGTTAAGCTGTCTCAGAGTTCAGTTTATTGTGCAGCTAACAGTCCTATCAGTTGATTCTGCTTTGGACCAACACAAAAACAAGTTTTTCAAGCCCAGGGTAGGGGGGACCCAGCAAGGAACGCTGGTGGGGAGTGCCACCAGAGTGGACAACGGAACATAATGTCAAAACTGTTATTGCCTCACAGCCATCCATCCATTTTCCGTAACCGCTTATCCGTGAGGGTCGCGGGGGGGCTGGAGCCTATCCCAGCAGACATTGGGCGTGAGGCAGGGTACACCCTGGACAAGTCGATTACCTCACATTTTGTTGATAATTTTGGTTTATTCATTTATGATTTAAACCACAATTCCTGCATATAGCTCCTTTAAAGTTTATGTTCTGAACTAGCCAAGGCCACTTAACTTGCTAATGGAGCATCTTTTCTGTGAAGGTGGTGATGTTTAACCGCCATGGTTTATGTACTCATTTGTAAAAATTGCCATCACTGTCATGATAGATAGTGACAGCGTGGTTACAAACAAGAAAAGCATGGGGAGCGATAGGAGGATACATTGTGCAACACAGGTCACCACGAGGCCACCAGGGTGCCATGTCAATGTGATTTTGAATGAGGTTGTCTGATTTCTGGGACAAAACTTGGAAGTCCCAGTTTCACTTGGACTTTATTGTTCATCTGCACAACTGTACATGAGCATCAGCAGTGCAAAAAAAATGGTGGATGGAGCCACAGTATTAAGTCAATTTATCAGCAAACTGTGAATCGGACAGTTGAAAAAATGACTTTAAAAGCTAATCCTCTGGATGTCGTATTTGAGAATGTATCAACACCAAAAAAATTGTATTCTCAGTGAAGAAAATATGGAAATTAGCATACATTTCACAGGAAAATACATCCATTTACAAGAGAACACTTCACCAGAGGACCATTAACATACTGCTGCATTCCACGCCTTGCTTCAATTCACAGTGGGTCATTTCTTATAATGAATTGCCAAATTATCAGGAGTGTTTTCTTGTCAAATAGGAAACGGTAATGATGATGACAAAAGAACAACAACAGCATAAAACAAGTTGTATCTTGCCCTGCAGCCAACAGCAGTGCAGTTTTTTCCCCTCTCATACACACAGACACACTTCTCAAGCTGATAATCAGGCATTTATTCCATAAACAATGCTGGAACTGACTTGGGATTTGCCTAACAATGTCTCATTACTAGTGTATGAGCTTCTTTTTTTTTCCTTGAGATAATGCAATTCGTCAAGGAGAGCAGATGAGGGAGGGAGTGAGAGTGCGAGAGAACGAGGGGTGGGGGTGGAGTGAGGGGAGGAGGACAAAAACACTTATTAATTTGCACGAAATGGAATTAGCAGCGGGGAGTTAGAAGCGGCGGAGTTTCTAATTTTACCCTTGCCCCCGTGCGCCGATGGTAAATGGAGATTTGTCACACTCCACTTGGCTGGCTCCCCAGCTTGATGAGCTGTCTCTCTTGCAGGAGCCCTGCTCAATCTCTAGCATTAGCCACAATGCCAGCGCTCACATCACTGCCACAGCCCCACAGAGTCGTCAGAGAGTGGGTGGAAGTGTCATCAGATGCCACATTTCACTGGTGACACTGAATAAAAAGGAGGATGTAAGAGGCAAGGGATAGAACTTGGGAGTCTTCGTCTTCTCATCTTTTCTATGACTAGATAGATGGATAGACAGACATAGATACATACATACATATATACATACATAGATGCATGGATACACTGATAAACAGCGTGATAGAAGGACATGATATGAATGGTATAAACACCGATTGAAATAGAAACATTTCCTCTGAAATACTGTCAATACATTACATTGCCTGATGACGTATTAACAGCCAATCACATCACAGAAACAAAGCTGTATCTTTGTAATTAATGTGGCAGTCCTCTGGGAGGGAAAACTGAAATCGGGCACAGCAGAGTTGGTTGAGTTAGCAGAACAAACTACATATTGTGGTTTTGCGGGTTCTGTTTTGTGGATAAACAAGGTAAGAAGACATTTGTGATGTGAAGAAGAAACAATTAAGCTGGTATTATACTATTACTACTGTTACTACTATTATATTATACTTAACACTTCCACACATGCGCAGGGGTCCACGAGGGTCAGCCATTTGGCTGGAGGAAAAAAACATTAATTTTACATGTGTCCATCCGGAGTATAATCCAGGCCTAATCCATAAACTGATCAACAGAAAAATAAATATTTATTTAATTATAATCATATAATTATGATTATTGATTCAGTGCATAGCAATTTTTAAAGGTAATAATACCCAAGATTAGATACTTTTCTTTGTCTTCTTTGATTGTAAACTAAATATTTCTTGGTTTTGGAGTGTTGTTCAGGGAAAACAGGCAGTTTGAGAAAATTATGATGGCCATTTTTGGCTGTTTAAGCCTCTTTGGATGGTGGATGAAACAGTCTTACATGAGGCCAGGCTTCTGAAAGTCTGACATAAAACAGGCCAGTGATGTGTACTGTCCACTGCCAAAAAACTGGCCCAATAAGCACAGAAAATATTGCAAGTAAAGTGCATCATGTAAACAAATCAATCAGTCAAACCGAAGACGTGGCCGCTCCATCAAAAGTTGGGAGAATACTTGTTATATTTCTACATTTGTACTTTTTAAACTGAAAACATGTTTTATATTGTGATATTTAGGGTTAGGGTTAGTTAGTTTTTTTTAGTTTTTAGTTAGTTTTTTTTCCTGGAAATGACATACAATATAGCCAACAGCAAAAAGGTGAGATGGTCATTTACCTTGATAAGTTAGGTCCCTGGTCATCTTCCTCTAGCCAGCTGCCACTTCATTTAGATTTTTGTAGTTAAATGAGGACGTATCATTAAACTTCATGAATTAGCTGTTCCTTATTCATCATGCAGTTCTATCATTATTTGCAAGAGGAATAAACAGGAACAGGGCGTCCAACAAAAGTTTAGCTCAACATGGCGCATTGTGATGTGCACAGTGCTGCGTTAGTACATCCTAATAAAAACACTGCCATTGAACTGATTTTTTGCTGATGCTGGCTGACATCACACTCATACAATCAGACGTTTTTGGTCCTTTTTTAGCTTCTGAATCTACAAAAAGAGATTTTTAGGCTTAAGGGAGTCTTTAGGTGCAAAAGACATACTGACTTAATTCATATTATGATATGCAGTGTATTGATATCAAATATGAAAATAAATATAGTGATACCATATTTCGCCAGCCCTAAGGATCACTGGACGATAGATAAATATTCATAGGCGCATGGCCAAATTCCAATAATGCAATCTGCAGGCACCCATAGAGCAGCAAGCATGATAAACAACATGCTGTTAAGTAGGAGCGTGGATCAATAACACACACACGCACACACAGCCCTCTGGTGAGAGCATCCAGGAGAAAATAACCTGCTAACCCCTCGCCCACCTTGCAGCCCTTCCTTGTGGGACTACTTTCCACAGAGTTCAAAGGGCACAGTCAGTGATGCGGCTGATGAACACAACCGGAGCGTCCGTGGTTGTCCTCCCTGTTCAGCTTCCTCCTTACACCAGATAACAAGAGCTGAATTATTTCAGCTCTGCTTACACAAAGTGCTACCTCCACTCCTGCCCAGCTGCCTTTGATACATCGATCAATATATCTGTGATGATGTGATCAACCGTTGGCAATCCGAGGTCCAGTTTTGAAGCTGCTATTGCCTTCAAAAAACCCCTCCTTCCATCTCCAGCAAATCTGCGTGTAAAATGTGTTTATTGATCATGGTGTGCTTGCAGATATTCAGCTCTTTGTTACTGCACTCCTTCGCATCTGCACCCGCCCTCACTAAGGAAGAAAAGAGAGAGAAAGAGAGGAGGTGGAGGAGGAGGAGGAGAGGGGGGATAACATTGTCATACAGCGCTTTAATTGGAAGCATCAAAAGCACAAAGAGGGAGGGAGAGTGTTTATCTTCTGGATGTATTCCTCATTTTGCATGGAGATGGTTTGTTTATCTGTTTGCCAAAGTTCCTCAAAGCCCGGGTCAGGTCAGTCTGGCTGCAAGGCCACAGACATCCCTCACTGATTAAAAGGAAGCAACTGAGACACACACACATGAATGAATGTATGCACACACACACGCAGTGCCTGCAGCTCTTGCCTGGCGATAAGGATCCCAATGTGTCTGACAGCGAGGATGACTGCAGAGTGTGAGGGAATTAGAGGGATTAGGGGGTTATAGAGTAGCGTGATAGCCTCTGGGATGACGGAGGGATTAGCCCGATTATCTCACTCTCTCTCTTCCAGCCAGGCAGGCCTAGTCTGGAGTCTGAAAGCTGCCAGATGTGGCACCTACAGATAGAGGAGGAAACAACCTGAGGGAAAAAGAGAGGAGGAGGAGGGAATTGGGGAAAAAGAAAAAGTTGGGGGAGTAGGAGAGGTACTGTGAGGGGAAAGAAGGAAGGAGAGAGGGAAACGGTTAGTGAGTAGGGAGAGGTTATAAAGATAGCTGGTCAAAAAAAAAAGGGGGGGAAAAAGAAGATCAGGGAGAGAAATGGGAGGAAATTGCGTGGGGAGTGACAGACAAGGTAATGATAGTGGAGAAAAAGAGGGAAGGGGGACGAGATAGGAGGCAGAACTCCCTGTTGGCTTGGCTTCACTCTCATTCCCTCCAGTGCACATTGACTCCCTGCTCGGCTTAATATGGGATTTCATCAAGGTGGTGCTTAGACCAGCTTTACATTTTAATTTGTGGATTTTGCTGGCAGTTTTAGTCCATACTCGGGGCTGTATACAGTATTGCATCCACTGTTTGTGCATTTCTAATCAGGAGGAATATGATTCTGGGCCACACTTTGTGCTACTGTCAACTTATTGTCTACTGTTGTGCAAATAGTAATTGTTTGCCGACATTCATGTGCAAAGCAACTTAATCTCCTGTGACTGCATGTTGTACGCATTCACAACAGACCTGAGTAGTAATACAGTGTGAAATAGTCAGAAGATGTGTGCCACAGGAATCATGATGACAGAAGGCCTGTCCCCGACTGAGATTTTTTGAATCAGATTTGGCTGTACAATACGAATATTTGATGATTTGTTCTCTTTTTTTCAGTTCAGTGCGCCACACTCGATTCTTATATCAGCATACATGAGTATGTTTTCAGTAAGTATTTTAATGCTAATCTTCGTCGTCTGTGACTTCAAACTGTCAGATTTTCACACAGTCAGCAAGTAAAGCAAATAAAAGTGTGTCCTCCTAACCCATCTGCTTACTGCTGAGCTTCTCCAGCCACTGTCCGGCATCACCTGCACGCTCCACTTTCCTTCACACAGTGAATTAAGGATTCATTTTGACCAAACCAGAGTTGGTGATTGTTGGAATAGTGGAAAGATAAAGAAGACGTTTTTTGTGAGTTTTGTTTTGTTTCTGTCGAGTTTCAATGAAGCTGATGATGATGATATTGAAATTACAGTTGTGCACAGCAATAAAACAGCTATTCCTAGTTGAACAAAACGTATCTTACCCTTTAAAAAAAGGTCTCTCATTGTAGTGATCTTTTCCACAATGTTGTCAAACACCTGTAGCAACAATCTGAGACTGTCAGTGACGAAAACAAGCACAAACAAGCGTCACCTTCCTGGCACACTCCGCCTGCACGGATTGGTGTGCTGTGCTCCATCTCTGTCACTCTTCTTCCTTTCCATCACAGCTAGTTTTGTGGTTTGTGGTGATTTTAGGACTCCATTTGTAAAGTTTACAGCCTGCTAGCTTGTTGCATTGCTCTGTGTGCAGTGATGCACACAAGCTGAAACGACCAATCACTCGTTTCACTTCTCTCATCAGTTAAGCAGTAACAGATGTTGTCAGATTTTTTTTTAAAGAAATGCACCAAATATAGTCTACAAATATATTTGTGATTTCCTTTATTTATAATTCCTCATTGAAATGTCATCCCTGTGCCTTGCATTGCTTGTAAGTTTCTATCTATTGTATTTTGTTATTGTAATGCACACTGACTGACAGAGGAAAATGAACAACTGCTCGACTTGAAGAATCTCAGTAGACTGAGGGATCTGTGACTGATGATTTGAATCTCTGACTTTCAGGAGGCAGCCCTAAATAACAGATATGTCTACAGTCATTATATACTAACTGATGTTGCAAAGTCTTAACTGGAGGACAAGTAGTATTTATAGTAAACTTTGATCTAAAGCATGAAACCCTAATGTGAATCAGATCTTTTTAATGTCCCCTTGCTGAGGACGATGTTTCTCTGAAAACACCACAAAGTGAGTTTTCATCTTCACAGTAAGTTTTCATACATGCCATTTCGTGGTATCTGCCTGTCTTGTGCTGCGTTCTGCTGTGGAATTTTCTGGAGTTGGCCAATTTGGAGTGGGCTGAGTGTGAAAGCATCGCATTGTTAAAGATATGTGGTGCGGCAGTCACAAGAACTGAGCTGAACTCAGCAGAACTAATGACTGACTGCTCCATTTTGGCACCAGTCAGAGGGACAGCAGTCAACTTCATGCAAAACCGCAAGTTACACTTTGTACAAATACACTGTGGTTTGTGCTTGTGGTTCTCAATATGGGGCTTGGGATCCATAAAGGGGTCCCAAGATAATTTCTGGGGGTCACCAGAGGGTTGTGGAGGACAGAATACAGTAAATGTATTTGGTAAGCAGCATGGAATTAGGGTCAGGATGCAGATTTTTATATAACATCCTGCGTACCAGTAATATAATGTGAGTTTGATTGCTTTCATGTGTTACATAGTCTCGGATAGAGACCACTGACCAAAATTTGTAGACCAGGATGTCTCTGTAGCACTACAGTACTTCATTTTAATGCTGTTTTGTCACACATTTTTAATCAAAAAATTGCTGCTTCTGCAATTTGGATATTGCACTTTGCCACATCGCGGTTTTGATAATGCTTCGATTAATTGTGAAACCCTATATCAGTTTCTCTTTTTTAACTTTGTTTATAAGCCACATCATAATTATTGGCCTCAGTGTTGTCTACGGGGCAACTTTCTCACTTGATCTGGCAACTTTTCAGACTCTCTTAGAGCATTTAATTCTAAAAAGCGACTAGCGACAAATTTAGCGCCTTATTCAGACCGACAGGGAAAAGACAAGAAATATATTCAAATACATTATATTTTAATTATTTTCCCATGCATGCTGCTCAGAGTAATGCAGTACACAGCTCCTCTGCCAACAGCACCGGCGTTCCCCCTCTCCTCTTGCGCATGTGCAGGCAGTCAGGTGTGACATGTGGTGCAAACAACTCACTCTCACTCTGTCCCCCCAGATCTCAGGATGTGTAAATAGTTCGTCTGATCTTCTCCCTCCCTTTGTGGACTTCTTAAATAACTGTATTACTTGAAACATATAATGTCCGTGTAGTGAGTTTGTGATTGTTTATATTTTATATGGCTTACGGTGATCGCTCGCTTGCTGTAACTGACACAACCACTCATTACTGTAGAATGTTCTAAGAGTTTTGACAGCCTTCAGATTTTCCTGTCATTGTTTAAAAAAAAATCAGTCAGTGAAATATTTGGTTAACACAATCTCTGGTAACATGTAAGCATTTTCACAGGTTCTGCTTTTGTTTCCACTGTGGGCGCGGGGGAGGTGTTAAATACGAAATACAAGTTCTAGGTACTTTCAAGAGTTACCAGCAGTGCTGTTGATCATGACTGATCAAGCAGATGTGTTATCATATCACAGCATAGATGACTACTAACACAACAACAGCACTGTCACCTGTTTATTACCGCGTCCATATTGACTTTCTTCATTCGCCTGAACAGCACGTAAAAATGCATCAGTGATGCGTCTTCTCTTTAGCTGTCCACTTCACATCAATTATAGGAGATGTTTTTTTTGCTCAAGTAGCTTGTAAAATAAAAATAAGGGGCGTTTTCAGACTGCATTTAGCCCCAGGCTAAGGGAGCTGTTAGCCCCAGGCTAACTCGAGTTTGTGGGGTTACCCATTGAAAATTGACTAAACCCATGGCTAAAAGGAGCCAGTGTGAAACAAGGCTAAAAGATGAAAGGAGTAGTCACAGAACATTTTACAATGTCCACATCAGTTCCTGCACCAACAGACATTTAACCCAGAGCTAGTAAAAGGTGCAGTGTGAATTGTATAGCCCTTGGCTTAGCTTAAAGGCACATTTCACCCCAAAATCAAAAATACATATTTTCCTCCTGGCCTGTAGTGCTATTTTTCCACCTAGATTTTTTGCCATGAGTGGCTGTGTTTTGAAGATATCAGCTGCAGAGATGTCTGCCTTCTCTTCAGTATAATGGAACTAAATGAGACTCGACTTATGGTGATCAAGAACCAAAAAATACATTTTAAAAATTCACGTAGGAACTACTTTCTTTCAAAAGGCTGTATCTAGAGCTAGTGTTGGTTATCCTCTGGTTACATAGAGATGGGGACTCCATGGGGAAGACCTACACTTTCTGTAGATATGAATGCCACGTTCTAAGTTACGAAACCCAACGAGTCTTATTTTCAATTTTCAAATTATACACTATGAAAACACACTTGAAACTTACATGAATATTTTATTCCATTTCTGCCATATTCTGCCAACAAAAACCCGTTAATCTTATACACTGGATCCCCAATAAACATTCGGATAAATATAAGTGTGTGTTATAAGTTTAATGTGTTTCAACAATCTCTGCAGGAAGCAGAGTTTTTTTTAAACTAATTTGGGTTGGCCTAAGGTTTGCTTTGTTTTCAAACAGAAATGCAGAATATCCTGAATAACATGTTATAACTTCTTTTGTTTTTGTATATGTCACACTCCGTGTTTCCTGCTCATTACACACAGACTGATTAGTTAAAATCATAGCATATCTCTATGTTATTCATGCAGATTAAATGAAATGCGAACCTACACAGTATCATGGCTATTTTTAAGACACATCTTTTTGTTCTCATCATGTCTGTTGTCTCACAACCCCAGTGGTGGCTTACATGGCCTAAATATGCTGACAAGGAAACTGAACCGTTATATCTTAGACAAAAGCCCGCAAACCCAAAAGCCACAAGTTAGCAGCCTCTCTAAACCCGGCGCTCTGCTCCTCCTGCTGCACAAAAAAACATTTATGCTTCAAACACAGACCTGCCGGAATAATTTTGAGGAGCCGTCTGAACTTTGCACCCTCTTCTCAGCAGCTCATAACAGCTTTTAAACAAATGTTAAATGATGTGTTTTTATCTTTCTTTTAGTTTCTCATTGTGTTAAAGTGCTTGTTTCAATCCGGATATCTGACGTAGAAACTGTAACACCACATGCAGTTGTGGGTTACTGTATTCTCTGGTGGCTCACATCTACACAGGATGTGCCGACAGAGCTGCTTGAAGGTTTTTTTTGTAGTGAAGTGGATAGATTGTTTCCGTGCAGTCTGTTTGTACGTGTGTGTATGTGAGCAGGTCTCTACGCTGTAAACAAGATTTGCCTCTGCCCTCAAACCATGGCCGACAGAGTGCTCCTGTGTGTGTGACGGCTACACACAAATTTTTTCCACGGGTTATTGGGTATGGTGGGTTGTCATGGCAACTGGTGAGACGTTGTTCAGTATGATTCTTTTCCTCTTTCTTCTCAATAAAGAAAGAAGCAGGATGCAAATTGACTCCCCCACCAGCCCGACTAAATCAGATGAATGTAACTGGAACTAGTTGCAAATGGGGGGAAAAAAGTAGAATCTTGTTTATTCTTGCAAACAGACGTCTCCCACACGAACATAATGAGCAAAACATGCACAGAAACATCAACTATTTTTCTGTTCATTCGTGTGCTGTTATTGTATTGGAATTTCTTGACTTTACTTTCTTGACTCACAGTAAGCTAATTCATTTTGAATTATATGTGGATATATTTTTGTCTCATGAATATTATTATTATTTTCCAAAACAAACATTCTTTCTTTCAAATTCTTTACATTTCTTTTGTCTTGTTCTTACTGCGCATGATTTGTCTTTTCTACATTAGCACATATTCCTCAAACGTGTCGTCTGCATGTTTGCCCTCCTTCGACCTAAAGTGAACTTATTTGTGTGTGTGCAGCACTGTCAGAGTTGTGGAGGTAATCGAGCTGATAAGTCAGAATGGAAGCAGATGAGTTTTGTCTTATCTTCCCACTGCTAAGTGCTGCAGTTTGTCTCCGTGCAAAGTGTCAGAACGCTTTCTCACATACAGTACACACGTGCTTTGAGAAACATACAAATTGGTTCACATGCACACTACTCCCATCTCTCTTATCTGATGTGTTTTAATAAGTGTGTGTGTGTGTGTGTGTGGTCACCGATGTGTGCAGACAGCAGACGTGCTCTTTTTGTCTGGCTGACGTGGTTGGAAGCCACTGCCGACCACATAGAGCTGCAAGTCAAAGCTACAAAACAACATGCAGAATGAACAAAAACATTTACACATTAATTACATGTAACAGGCAATCAGCAGTTGTATGTTAGGATGATGTGTTTGTTAGAAACCAGTTCATCTTTTGGCATTTACTGCTTTGTCAGAAGATCCACCAAAACAATACAGATATTCAAATCAAGTGCAGTGTTGGGCAAGTTACTTTCAAAATATAATGTATTACGTATTACAAGGTACTGTCATTTGAAAGTAACAAGTTACTTTACAATATTACAGTCTGCAGAGGTTTTTCAGAATGGGAAGTAGTCCTCCCCAAGGGGGCGCCAAAAAGTTTCAATGAGATCATATAGAATAGTCATATAGTCAGAAACTAATACTTTTGACAGAAACAAAACAAATAAAGCGGGTGGTGGTGGGGTGGTGGGGGGGGGGGCCCACAGTCTCACACTTTGAAAACCTCTGGTGTATAGTAGTGCATGAAGCTACTTTTGCAGAAGTACAACTAGGCATTAGCTGATAAAATTGAAGAGATTAGTGAGGCGGCTGTTAAATTTATTGACATTTATTGATCTATAAGGGCCCTCCATTTCTGTTATGAATCCAACTCTCTTGGTAACTTGTTAGGTGACGTAGTAAATGTAATTATATTACTGAAATCTTATTTTGGAATGCATTATATTTCTTAGTTACTGCTAAAAGTTTCATATTGCAGTAACACATTATTTTTGAAGTGTGACACCCCCCCCCCCCCCCCCCCCAACACTGGTCAAGTGTTGTGCAGTGAATTATAAAGTACAACTTAGTCGGTGAGGACTGCAGTTGGTCATTTTCATTATCACTTATTTTCTCAATTAAGTGTTGAGTCCAAAAGTGGTCAGAAAGTAGTAAAAAATAAAAAGTGCAGTTAACAAAAGTCCAAACTGGCATATTCAAATTGATTGATTTGGTTAAAACCTTAAGAAATTTTGTTTAATATTAGAAGACTTAGAAAAGTTACAAACAATCCCATCTGTCATTTGAAAAACCATCTAACTGATTAATCAATTGCCAAGATAGTTGCCAATAATGCCAATTTTCTGTCAGGTGACTAATGGTTGCTTCTCTAGAGTAAATTCTGGTATTTTTTGCTGAAAAAATTAAAACATTAAATTCTCATCAAAACGGAGAATGAGAAGCAGGCAGGCAGAGAGGAAGAAAGAAAAGGGAGATTAAAGTTTGGAGAATTTTTCTGTTAATCGACTAATTGTCACTGCTCTGGAGTCACTTCTGAGTTTTGGGAGTGTTTTTTTTTTTTTGCGCAAAAATTCAACATTTTAACACAGACAAGAGAAAGAGAGAGAATGAGAAATAGGTAGACAGATAGAGGAAGGTATAAAAGTGAGAGAAAGGTTTGGAGAAAATAGGCTACCCCTACACAATTGCATAACTGTGACCTATAATACACCGCAACCAAGACGAAGAACAAAAGTGGGATGGAAACTGTTTGAGTGTGTATGTGTGAGTATGTGTGTGAAGTGAATGTGCGCACTCACACGTCTGTGGGTGTGTAAATGTGCATCGATGTGCAAGATGACACACTGTATTTCAAATGTGTAAAATAGAGCAGTGGAGGTGTGTGAGAACGTGTGCGCACTTAAAGTACACACCTGCAAGATTTAGATGTATTGGTTTCCGTCTTTGTGCAAACGGGGCCTCATAGAATGCGTTGATAGCACATTGTTTTTGCTGCACTGCTCGCCCACAAACCCGCGATGACAATCTCATGGCTAAGTTGTCAACATCAATACATTAGAGGGATTGTTCATCATATTGTTTTCTGATCAAGATGGATTACTCTTCATCAGGAGGCTCGCAGAGGTTTAGGTTTGGAGATATGGAATCACGTCGATGCAGCTGATGGAATAGTGAGGCTGAGAGATTTTAGATTGAGATCTCCGTGCCTTATTGAATTTCTCAGGGGTGGATCAAATTACTTTTTTTGTCAGTGTGCTGAAAAAGCTGTAGGCTCTCGCCTTGCCTCATTTCTCTGTTTGTGTTATTTGTCTTGTAAAAACAGAATCACGTTCTCACAGCTTTTAGGCAACATTTATATCCATAGCTGAGGCCTAAAGCACAGACATCCCAAAAAGCCAATCTGCTCATCTGTTTTATATTCCTGAAAAGAATCTTTATATTTGGACTTCCCCTCACTGCCTTTAACTTATCCTTTGCTTCTGAGCACATTTAGTTGCTGCAGCATGGGGAAAGGAGAGCAAATTGAGCCTTAAATCTAAACATGTGACATCAGAAGACAAAATGGCAGTGCTGACAGGCTCTGGACCACCCACAAGCATTGTGGCTTCCCTCTAACTGAATGTGGACTGAATTAGATGCTGCCTCAAACCGTTACCCCAGAGCTTTTATTAACCACACAAGAACCAAATGCATCTGTGGCCTGTTTCGACTTCTCCTTTTCACTCTATCAAGCGTGTGTTTCCAATATTGAGGAAGTTGTGTACTCAAACTTCAGGCTTTTTCGAGAGGTCTTAAAAAATGGAGGGTGAATAACAGTGTGTGTTTAGATGCAGAGGGTGTGATTCTGAGTGTGTATGTGTGATGTTAGGTTCACATTTTTGTCTGTTTAGGGTGGAGCTGTGTGACACATACACTGTTACCACATGGAGACAACTCTGCACTCACACAACTGACTATTACTGGAGTGTGTGTCCATGTGTGAAGCCAGTGTTAGAATGAATGTGTCTAAGTTGTGTGTCTGTTTGTGTGTTAAGGGGCACTTCACCCCAAACTCAAACATACATGGCCTGTAGTGCTGTTTAATCATTTAGTTTGTTTTGGTGTGAGTTGCAGTGTTTTGGAGATATTGGGCATAGAGATGTCTGCTTTCTCTCCAGTATAATAAGATTTAATAGCACTTGGCTTGTGGTGCTCAAAATGCCAAAAAGTTACATTTGAAAAACTCAAAACCAGTCTCTCTTTCCAAAAATCACTTTGTTGCAAGCAGTTTCATGTAGGAACATGGAAGACTTTTTTTCTACTAGAAAAAAAAGTAGTTCTGGTAAATTCTACTGCAGAAAGAAAGTAGTTCCCACATGAAACTGCTCACAACCAGGTCTGTGGATTGTCTTGAGCAATCAGGTCATGATTTTTGGAGAGAGACCTTGTTTTTGAATTTTTCTTATGCCATCTAGTCCCATTTTACCAAAGCAAAGGCAGACATCTCTGTGGCCGATCTCTGCAAAACTCGCACCAAAAACAACTAGACAGATAAATAACACTATGGGTAAGAGGAAAAATAAGTAGTTTTGATTTTTGGGGCAAACTAGGCCTTTAATGAATTACTGACACACAACCATTTTTATTAAGGTGAGGTTAGGTTTTGTCTATGTGTGTATCTCTCATGCATTCACACACGTTCAGGCACACATAGACACCACTAGGACGGAGTTAAAGCAACTGCAGCCCATCTGGACTACACACAAATACACACACATGCACTCACACAAATACGCTTTACTTTAGTGATCACATTTGCATGTAATTATGCGCAGTACAAATGTTTATTTACAAACATGCACAACACATGTGGACAAATATTAATAAGATAAATATATACTCATGGGTATGTGCTCTTATAATCAAGAGCACGCACGCGCGCACACACAAAGACGCATCCCACACAAACACACTTTCTAGTTGTAGTGGAAAATTACCGGGCTCCCATGCACGCCTGTATGGTTATGGGAGCCATGGAGAGAGGGAATGGGCTATTTGTGGTGTCCTGCTGACTGGACCAAAGGAGAGCAGACCAGAGCTGCGGTGAGGCTTGAAAGAGGAAAGGAGTGGGGTGTCATTAGGCTCAAGGCCAGAGACCTCCATTTACTCTCTGTTCTGTCTCTCTCTGGTCTGCTGTAGAGCCACGCAGCAGGTGGTATCTGTGCAAGGACACACACACTTATCTCAGGAGCTGCTCTTCACCTCAGATCACAGAGGTGAAAGTCTGAAGTGGTAAAAATGTTAAGGAGCTGTGGCAGGGTGGGGGGTCTGCAGGTTCATATGACTTAAAAAGTTTTGTTGCAATGGTAACATCATGTCTTTTGGCATAGCAGCGTGAAGTCTCCTGGATTATTTAATGATATCATAGGTAGGACCGCAACTAACGATTATTTTAATCATCATTTTTTGATTATTTTCTCAATTAATCAATCATTAATCGATAAGTGGTTTGGTCCGTAAAATGGTGAAAAACACTGATCACTGTTTCTCAAAGTCCAAGCTGACGTCCTCAAATGTCTTGTTATGTCCAAAACATGAAGCTTGAGTTTACTCTCATAACAGGGCTAAAGAAACCGGAAAATATTCACATTTGAGACGTTGAAATCGGAAACTTTGGACATTTTTATTGAAAAATTACTCAAAATGATTAATCGATTATCAAAATAGTTGGCTATTCATTTGATAATCGATTAGTAATTGATTAACTGTTGCAGCTCTAATCACAGAGTTATGTTATACTTGTCAGTTCTAAATATTTAAAGGTAAAGGTAAGTTTGTAAATGCACCATTCAAAGTTGGCACCTCGGCTCAATGAATATGAGAGAAAAAGAGGACATATAGAGTGAATCCAGAGAACGAACGGCGTTAGCGAGAGAAAAGCAGTGACTCGAAGAAATGAAACATTTCACTACAAAAAGGCTGACGTCCAAAAACTTCCTGAACACAGCAAAATATGAGGGGCGGGTGTGATGGTGTCTGTTTGACAGCAGCAGGCAGGCTGAGCTCCAGCAGGGTAACTAGAGTCAAAGTAAACGAACTTGTACTTTAGCTTACAGTATTTAGGTATAAGCACCACACCAGCATCTGAACAGACCAAAGTGACATTAGTAGGTACATTTTCGTCAGAGGTGTCATGATTCTCAGAATCCACGTCCATTTTTTTTCTTAATATACATTTTTTTTTCAGCACTGACGGCTATGCCATATCGAAACTTGATTTGTAGAGATGAACAAATCAGTGGTTTTATTTCCTGACATCTGTCAATTACAGTTTCAGGTTCTTCTTCATGCAGTGTTATTATGGCGTCCTCCTGCATTCGTCACAGCAGAGTTAAGTGAAACATTACCTGCCACAGAAAAATGTTGCCAGCGGAAACACTGAGCCAGCTGATAGATAACTGTAGCAACAGTGGAGAGTGAGGACCAGTCAAAGAACTGAATACATCTCCAACTCCATCAGTGAAAAGTGCAGCCGCAGACTACCGTTACAATGTGTCATTTCTGAAGTGTTTTTATTTTGGCAGGACACACGCAGGAAAGAGGTCTGGAGAAAGAGACATAAAAAAAGGGAGAATCACTGATCCTGCTTTTGATTTTTTGATTCGAGTTGATTTTATATTCTTTGTAGCTATGCAGCTAATCAGCTGTGTAGCCTGGAAACTGACATTAGCAGCGCATATTTCATCAGTGAATTCTTGTTAGGTAGCTTGTTCAACAAGCTAAGATACAGAACAAGACGTGTTCGTGTTTTTAAATTAAATAAGTATACTTTATGGTAGAACGGTGCTGTTTTATGCAAAGATTTAATCGACTGTTGTAAACAAGCTCTCCATCTACATACATGGAGAACTAATGGTATTGTGACAAATTAATGCAAAATAGAAATAAAAATGAAGCGTCATTTTTTTCCTTATGGTATGTTTTTTTTTTTTTTTTTCCAAAGGATAAGACAGGACATGTTGTTTACAGTTTCATTTGAAGTTTGTCCCTGAGAAGTTACATGCTGTATTTGTTGACAAGTCGGTATGTGAGAGGGCTCCAAATACTACAGAACCCATTAGCTGCAGCAACGGTTGCTATGGCAAAGATGCCAGCCAGAAGAATAGATCACAGCTGTAGCAACTCAAAAAACACATTTTTATCCTGGAGATGATGATGATGATGGACTACTGATCAGTACTGATAGTGAGTCTGCTCCGATCCACTCAGACACATGAGTATCCTGCCTGTCCTGATTACACTGAGTTAGAGCTACAACGATTGCTAACTATTTTGATAACTGATTAATTGTTTTGAGTCAGTTTGAGTATTTTCTGGTTTCTATTGCCGTAAACTGAATATCTTTGAGTTGTGGACAGAACAAGACATTTGAAGACGAAGCCTTGAGATTTGGGAAACCGTGATCAATAGTTTTCAACATTTTCAGACATTTTATGGACCAAACAGCTAATGGATTAATCATGGAAATCATTTACAGATTAATCAACATGGAAAATAATTGTTGTTGTACTTAGTCCAATTTGGGTCTTTGAGTAGGGTACTTGGAGCAAGTGGGCCTCTAATGAGAGCACATTCCAAACTATATGGGCTTCCCTGTAGAAAAAGTATGTGTTTCGATTATATAAGATACGTTTCTGAAATTATTCCACATAAATATTATCCATAACCAACTTTTATTCTGTCAGGATACAACAAATAACATATTGTCACAATTTGATTTGCTGCTCTTGGTCCTGCAGGCTTCCCTCTCCTCGAACAACAAATGGGCAGCAACAACAGCGTTTGCGACAGCAGTATTGATTTTAATGGCTGTGGTCGCCGCAACTGTTGTGCTGCTTGGCCTGCTTTTATGAGCAGCTATAAAATAACAGTGAGGAGATGGCCTGGATGCTTTCCATGTATTACAATCAGAATTTATAAATTGCCCCATTACCCACCTTTCCACTGGTTACTCTTGGAACATTAGCAATTATTTCCACATGGGTCACACTCATAAAACCAATAATCTAGTGATTTAAAGCCTTGTTGGAGGAGCTGGGCTGCAAGCTTTCTTCAAGAGGACTTTGCCTTTAAGACATCGATTTCAGGCGCCTATTAGATGGGCTTTGCAGGGACAAATTGCTTCTGGGTTTGTCTAAGGAGAGAGATAGAGGAAGATAGAGAGAGTGACATCAAGAAAGAGGAGAGGGAGATCATCCCGGTACAAGTGTGGGTGTGCGGTTAGCTGAAGAATGTTAAGTTAAAAAAGCATGTGTTGTGACTTTGCTCATAAGGTCAATGTATGTTTGCAGTGTCGTCTGCATTTCAGTCTGTTTGCCTTAAAGGGACAGTTCAGATTATTTGAAGTGGGGTTGTATGAGGTACTCAGTCAGTGTATTACCTAGAGTAGATGGAGAAGCAAAGGGGCACCGGTACTGAAGCTAAGCAATGTACTTCTGTGGACAGGGACAGCAACAAAAAGTATTTTAGCCGCTTAAAAAGGGTCCACCCAAAAAAATCAATAATATTTAATCTTAGACTATATTTAGAATATTTTCAGTGCTTTACTTTGCTGTCAGACGACTGTTTCTGACAGGAAATCACAGTTACATAAGCCAAATATCATTCTCTCCAAACCAACCAAACTTCATAGGCGAAATAGTAGTTTTACTTTGCAGAACGGAGTTAATGGTCTTCCGCCTCTTGATCGGTTAGTTTGTTTGTGTTATTGTGTGACTTTGGTGTTTGAAAAGGATAGTTTGTATTCACTGTAGTCACACAAGCACACAAGCAGAATTTAAAGATGGTGTCAGCAGTAGACCAGCAATTCCAGTGCTCCATGAGTTAAAATTACCGATTTTGCCTGTGGAGTTTGGTTGGTTTGGAGAGAGCAATTGCTGGCTCACATAATGGTGGTTTCCCATCATAAAAAGGCTGTCTGACAGCAAAGTAAAGCTGTGAATATATTCTAAATATAGTATACATTTAAAATGATCATTTTCTGTAGGTGGAGGCTAAAATACCTTTTACTGCTTCTACAAGTTGGTGGTGTGCTGACTGGCATCTACTGTAAGTAATACACTGACTATGGATAAGGACCTCATACAACCCCACAATAAATAATCCACACTATCCCTTTAAGTTTGCTTTCTTCTTTGAGTCATCTTATACCATATCAAAAAAGTTAATTTCTTAAGTCTATCTCCCCGCTGTGTGCTGTCCTTCTTATCATTTTCTGTTTTGATTGTAGTAGGTGTGTACTTCTGTATGTGTATTCATTTGTAAGTGTGTGGATGTCGGTCGAAGTGCTGCGGCTTCCCAGTCAGTGTGCGCTTATGGAGATGGATGGCTGCAGGAGGTGGTGGGAGGTGAGGAGAGGCCTCTGCTGCGTGGCAAACCTCCTGATGACCGCCCACCCACCCATCATCCCATTACTACTCCCCAGAGAGAGACAGAGAGACGAGACGAGGGAAGGCACAGGGATGAGAGAAATAAAAGATAAAGTGATTCAGGTCTGAGGATGAAAGTGATGGAGAGGGCTCAATGTAGAGGTGGGGTGTGGGAAATGGAAAGAGAAAGAGGAAAGGGGGAGAGGGCAAGAGCAGGAATTGATAAAGAAGGAAGAGAGGAGAAAGACATCACCACAGAGATGTGATATTAAGAGGACAGGGTGTCTACACATCAAAATAGAGTACAGATAAAAATGGAATATGAGTAAAAACATGGAGGGAGAACGTGATGTAAGAACATCCTCAGATCCTTTATTAAAGTAAAAGTAACAATAATGTATAAATACTGAAGTATAAGTCATTATTGTGCATTCACATTTTTACATAGTGGATGAGGGGTATCAGCTAAATATACTCTAATATAATATATAAAATAGTAGTGTTACCAAAAGAAAGTAGTTATCAAAAATGATTTCAAACGATTTCAGTACTCATTTTCCACAATATGGATACAGCAGGATCAGCTGCACTTTGTCGCTCTCTCTTCTCTCCAGCAGCGGCAGAGGAGCTGCTGCAGTGGAGGGAGGTTGTTGGAAAGCCAGCTAATAGCACTGTTGGCATAGATTGGCATACTGTATGTGATGACTGTAGGAATACTGAACATCAACTGTTGCAGTAGCTGCTATCGCTACATCACAATGATGCTATGTACTCTGTTTACTGCAGTAACACAGGGCAAGCCAGCTAGGCTAGCCAGTTAGCTTAACGCTTAGCAAGACTAATGAAACAAGTCTTTACCAACATTACAGTGGTACAATGAACAGACTTAACATCAAGTAGACACTGCAACATCATGAACAACAGAGAGAGAGAGAGTGCTACATGAACCATCCAGCTGTAATACAGTTTACATCATCACATGACTTCTGCACCTGTTAGTGCAACAGCTCGTAGCTTCCGTACGAGGAAGTGGAAACAACCCCATCATTTCAAAATAAAATTTCACAATATGGGTGTCTGATCATAAATGTCTGAAAGTGAAGAACATAACAAAAATAAAATATTTTGTTTCCAGTCGTAGGAGAAACACTGAACTTATCTTTTCATAAAATACTACATATTTAGGGTTGGGACTGTGTCAGTTTTTTTGCCAAGCTATCAAAAATGGCATCAATATTTTTCAAGATATAGAGAAATTTCAATATGCAACACTTTTAAAAAGTACAAAAATATAATATTGTGATAATATAATATAACCTAGATAGAAAACTTCTCATTTTGGAGGTATGTGTTTATTACATTAAGCCTGGGCGATGTAGCTTGTCATTTTCCTCTTGTAAAATCTTAATATGCAAGGCAAATGGATGTAAGACAAATGTAGCGCAGTAAAAAGTGAAATAATTCCCCTTGAAGGGAGGAGTAGAAGTATAAAGTAGCAGTAGAATTGTAGTTATATACCGTATGTGAGTAAATGTACTTAGTTACTTTTAACCTCTAGAGGGAGAGAAGAAATAGGAAGAGAAAGTGTGTGTGTGTGTGTGAGTGTGTGTGAGTGTGGAGGCTTGGACAGGCTTCTGTGACTTCTCTGACCCATCAGAGCCCCTCAGCGAACTCATTTACACTGAGTGACAGCACTGTGTGACATCCAGGGTACTTGGGAGGCTGTACACACACACACACACACACACACACACACACACACACCACACACACAACACACACACACACATCCACCCCGCATTTGGAGGTCATTCTTGACAAGTTACTCGCCACTGCTTTCTATTTGCATGCATTTTACATGTATGTATGTACATGTATTTGTATGTATTTTACATGTGAATAATATAACATTTATTATATTATATTCATGCAGACTTTCAGTTACATCAGGCCTTGACTTGGTGTCATCTAAGTCAACGTTTGGCCCCAGGAGCCTGCTGGCTGAGCTCAGAACCCTTCCGCATGTGCTCGTGTTTTTATATAGAGAAGGAAGCAGTCGGGTGATGCATCATAAACGTTCCTTGAACTACAGCATAACCCAAAACTGCCACTCACTCAAGCCTGCAGAGAGTTGAGTCTTTTTCTGGTCCATGAAAGACACAGGACAATCTCCTGCTGGTGGTTATTTAAAGATAATTCTTCTATTTTTAAAACCCAGAGTCTGTCTGAACAAGGGTGAAGTCTCTTAGTTGTGGGGACTCGACAATCTTGGGACTTTCTTTCTTTTTTTTTTTTTTTTTACTTAATTTGCCTTTAAGTGTGGGGAGTGTGCACAAACCATGTACAGAGACACACATGTTCACATTAAACACATAATGTAAAGGCACAGATGCATGTGCATGAGGGAGAAATTAAGATAACACACCAGTAAACACATGCACACATAAGCAAACAGTTATATGTACGTAAAACAGCCTCAGAAATACATACACAATCATGAACACACACACATTCACATGCACACAGTGTGGTCCAGCCCTTGGCTCCCAGGTCTGTAATGAAGCCTTAGTGAAGGTCTACCAAGGAGGCTGGAGCAGTCAGCCAAGTCGGCCTGCGGTCTCATTCAGACAACCACCTCGCCTTCGCCAGCTACCCAGGCCTCAGCATTCAGTCACTGGGTGGGATGGCCAGCAGATCTAATCCGGCAAAGCAGAGGGCGGAGGTTTGAGGAGGACTCCTCTAGATGTGGTTAGTGTGGGACACCGAGAAGGGCCGTCACTTATTTGGTGCCACAAAAGGGCAAAGGCTGCCTTTCCTGTCCTCTGCGCTGGTCTCCAGGCCTGGCTGATGAGTGGAGCTCACCACAGACAAGACACTGTGAAAACCAAAGTCTATGAAGGAAACGTTACAAATCCTGTGTTTACCCGTCACTTCCAGAACAGCAAACACTCGGAGGATGTTTCAAAGTGGAGCTCAGACTATTAACAGATGTGGATTCCTCTCACTTTCCACTGGCATGCCACACATCTTCACAAATACACAAACACACACATACAGAAACTCACTGTACCACTGTGGCTTCCTCCACACACACACACACAATACACCCACCACAATGACCTGGCGAGGCCTACACCATGCTAGAGCGTATATTTACTCCACAGCAATTTACCCTTGGGCTTTGACAACTCATCGTTTATGCCACTGTGGCGTTGCAGGGGCACCACTCCCTGTCTGTCTGTCCATCTGTCTCTCCATCTGTCTGTCCTCCCTGTCATATAGTGACAAAACAAGTGACTGAGCGATGATCCTGGATCACAGCCAGAGACGCCAAACAGGTCAACGAGTCAAAGGTGTTTTGAGGTCACAATGATAGTTGACATGTTTTCATGTTGATGTTTTTTTTTTTTTTTGTTTTTTTTTTTGATTAGCCTGGCTTTTAATAGGCCGACTTTTAGTTTAATTACAAATATGCTGTTAATGGACTTCTTAGCTGAATTATCAACATGACTCAGTGGCTTAGTTGGTCCACTAATTTGGTCCAGACTGAATCATCTCAAGAACTATTACATGTATTGCCATTTATCAAATACTGGCGATACAATAGGTATCACAATACATGAGTTACGATTCAGTATATTCCAATATACTGCAAAGTAAGCAAGGTGATGTATTGCTTCTTCTTTATTCCATCCAATTTTAGAGAAACTGTCATAGCATAATGAACACACCACAATATGCAGAACATTTTGAGTTTAAAAAAATGTTGAATCAGAACAGTGAAGGTATGAAGCTATCTAGCATTCGGGGGTTGAAACGCAGCACAAAATGAACCACTGCCACAAATCTTTGCACGTATCACAATATCACAATAGTATTTTGAGAGTTGATACAGTATCACAAAACCAACATTGCGATGTTCGATATTTTCGATATTGTCTGATTGATTTGCGCTCACATAACTGCAAAACTAATGACATCCTCAACAGCTTCAGGGTACTTAGTGTTAGCATGCGAACACGTTAGACTAAGATTGTGAACATTGTACCTGCTAAACATCAGAATGTTAGTATTGTAACTGAGCATGTGTTAGCATGCTGATGTTAGTATTTAGGACAAAGCTAAAAGAACAGCTGCTAGGATGACTCTTTTCATTTATTTTATATTTTCTAATATCAATTTTTACATGAGGAATTATAGATAATGAGCCACCATTTAATGTTAACATTTTTCAAAGTAAATGACAAAAATTGAATCTTTTGGATTTCTCTGTTCACTGAAAGAAGCGTGACCCTAAAAGTGAGGTACAAAAATCAAATCATTTCAAAGGGATAGTTCAGATTATATGAAGTGGGATTGTACAAGGCATCAATAGTCAGACAGCCTTTTCTGACAGGAAACCATCATTATATAAGTCAAATATTGCTCTCTTTTGCTCAGTCACACTCTCCTGCTGCCTCTATATGTTTGTTTTTGTTATTGTGTGACTTCTGTATTTTAAAAGTAGTAGTAGTTCAGATTAACCTAACCTATGGTACTGATATATTTTTTTTTTTTTAGGTGGCTGAAATATGTTTTGCTGCTGACTCTGTCCACAGCAGCACATTGGTTAGCTTCCATACCGGTACTCCTGCTGCTTCTCCAAACTGAGGGTGTGTCGACTGCCATCTACAGGTAATACACTGACTATGGATAAGTACCTCATACTAACCTACTTCAAATATCCAAACTATCCCTTTAAGGCTCAGATTCTGTTGAAAATCAAGAATGATTTGATGTCACTTAGTGGTCAACAAGTTATGTCTGAGAAACATTTACTTCTCTTTTCCCGGATTCTTCTGTGAACCGCAGTTTTAAATTCATCATCCGTGCTGCTAGATTGTAGGTTGATGTAACAACAGCGTTGAACATGTCTGGGTGTCTTATTGAAGTAATTAGCCCGTCTTAACCTTTAATCTCACTAAATTCCTCTGCCTCACCAGATGAGACTCCCCTGGCCTGGCTCAAAATTGTCAATTATGCCTGTCACATGGAAAATGGTAACCAAGCCAATTTCCTCTCTGTCGCTTCTTCTTCTCCTGAATCACTTTGTCTTCCCTCTTCCCTGTGACTATAATTGCACATTTCATAATGACGCTAAGCAGACGTAGACTCCGATAAAGACAGAGGGATAAGAGGGAGAACTGGAGATTGTGTCCCCAGAGTACCCTGTGTTTCCAGCGTATAATTGATGACAACCACAAGTGAAGTTTGGAACCTCTGAGCTCTGTCCTGTCAACATTTCAAGGAAGTGAGACAGCATGGGGCTCACTTGTACTGGGATCATGTTAAAGCCTCTGGAAACTCAAATCTACAATAGCCCTCTAACCATATAATTTAGGCCAGAGAAATCCTTGCTGTTCGCATATGTGTAGTGTTAATTTCTGAGGACACGCACAACCATCGCTCCAAATGGACGTAGGATACATGAGGCAGCCATGATGTGTACTGATGCATTTGCAAACCAGTAGTCAAAAGCAAGTATACCTCCAGCGTTAAGGACTCATGTGCATAATAGTAAGCATCTAAAATGTATTAGAAATGTGTTTTAATCCACATTTGAAATAATGTAATTTAAATTTTTGTTTACTTTCCTGTACTGGGTTGAACTGGCTGTGCTTGTGCTCAAATATTTATTGCAAAAATTCCGTAATTAATTCCACAAGCCAATCATTAAAAAATTCACATCAGTTGCACAACAGTGATTTTATCTGGCCGAAATCAATATCGGCAAACAGTCCTTTTCTACGGGGAACTGAAGCTGCCGTCTATGCGCACTGCAGAGCCACCAAAACTCCTTTGAAAAAAAACGGTAATTTTACCTCACAGAATCCGGGAATTGCTGGACCACTGCTGCCTCATATACGACAGTGACCATATAGGTCACTGTAGAGCACAACCATTTCAGACAAAAACAAATGCATGCATCATTTTTTTAATAAAGTTGGGAGGAAAAAGTGTCGCCTGAACTCACACACGCTCACAAAATTCTGTCAAACTGGACAGGCTGATCAAATGTGGATCAAGATTTTGTCACTATGTTGCATACTTCTCACTTATAATGTTTTCAGGAACATGTTTAAATGACTGTTTAGTTGCAAAACAAGAAAGATTGTAACCAGGCAGCCGCCATTCTGGCGCTCACGTCTAGAAAGGAACCCCAGACCCACAAAAGATCTTGCAAGAATAATAATTTTAATCCAAACTATGATCTTTCCCTAACTGTAAGGAAGAGTTTTCTGTCTCTAAACCTACCCAGATCTTAAAACAAAGCATTGTCCATTATATTTTTACATTGCAAATAGTTGTTTGCTGATATCTTATCAGGCTGAATGTCATATTTCTCACCTTTAAAACATCAAAGTCACTCAATAACGCAAACTAACAAATCGAGGCAGCGCTAATTTGGTGGCACTCCCGTAGTAGCAGTGCAGTTCTTAGCTTCCGTGTTGGGACATCTGAGGGAGCTGTCAATCAAATGTGATCTTCCATGCCCACACGTCTTGAGAAATGGTCTAAACAGCAAAATGTTGTTGCTGTGTTTGAACCAGGTTTTCTCATAGTTATGAACGTTTATTTACACTCTCTCTCAGATCTTAGTGGATGTTTAATGAGAAAGTATACTTTGATATAACATATACATTTGACTAATTCAAGCCACGTTTCCAGAGGCTTTAAAGTATAAGCTATGTTTTGTCTGAATCCAAGCAGCGGTGGTGCAGGACTGTTTTATGCATGTAGTAATCTGCAGGAGGCTAATTTAAAGACGCCTGTTTCCCATAGTAAACAGGGCATTTACAGCTTGTGTGGTAGCATTCAACAAGTTTGCAGTGCAGTTGATCTCAGTTTCAGTGATAATGCATAAGATTTAGTGCATGGAGAAGTTATAATCAAGCAGCAGGTACCTGGTCTTTCATATGGTCAGGAGAACAGAGTAAAATCAAAAGCAAGAGCAAGTACTCCCAGCTATGAATTAAAAAAGGGAGGGGAAAAAAACGTGTCTCCTTTGACTGCATGTTGCTTAATTCTCTCTCTGGGCTCTGGCAAGCCAAGCCCGATGTTAAGTGGCTTCTTGAGTTTATCCAGCGAGGTCAGAGGGAAAATAAAAACATCACGCGAGAGCTACAATTACAGCCCTCGAACATGACAAGCGTCTGTTTTTGTGCTTTTGACTGAGGGCCCACTTTTAATGGTCGGTTCTGGCTGCAAGATAAACAAACAGTCATAGGGTTAGCATAACCCCTGTCTACAAGCGCTAGCCAGCCCCAGCCAGCGAGACAGCCAGAGAAGCTAAACTCCGCCGCAGCGCTCGGCAGCAACAGCAGAAGCAGCGGCGGTTTTGGCGGCAGGGTAAATTACAGCATGGAGCAAAGCTGTGGTTTGTATACAGCATACTCACACACTCACTTGCTTTTCCTTTCACTCTTTCTCTCTCTCGCACACACGCTCAGGCTCTGTCTTCTCTGTACTCCTTTCTGGGTATTTGACAAAAGTGTTCAGGTTAGACACATAAATACACACACATGCAGTCACTTGGGTGGGCCCTTCCCTTTCCCACAGGTGTCTGCAGACCGAGGCCAGCAATCAACATCGCCTCTGGCAAAACTTCCAACCTACAGACCCACTGACCTCATCATGAGACCAGTAATCTCTTAAATTATTGGTTCCAAATCATGTGGGAGACTCTAAGCTAATGGGAGCTCATTATACGGAGCATAAAAAGAATCCCGTCAGGTGACATTTACATGTTGCATCATTCTGTATTCCCATCCAGTCGGGCCCGAGGGGCTAATCAGACATCAGTTCAGCTAGATTTCCTCTCAGACTGACACCCTGTTTATAACAGTGAGATAAACCATGATGGATGCTGATTGTAGGGTTACAGTAGTTGTGTCATAATGGCACATGGTCTGTGTGATCACATATTGTGAATAATAGACTGATGCAACCAGTGGTTATGGCCTGCTGCACTTTCTAATGTCGATAATGTGCACATTATGCGAACAGTGATAACATACATTGGGTGTAGATCATCGCATCATGTCTTCTACTGTGTCCTCTACAATAATGATTTGGTTTTTTTGTTTTGTTTAAAACATAGTTTATTAAAGAGTGTACAACCCTGTGTGTCATCGGGGCTTAACTGTGCCACTGGCAAAGATTTTACCAACACTTTACTTGGTGCTTCTTATATTTTCAGTAGAGTGTACATGTTTAACTAACAGTATTGTGTATATAACAGGTCCTGTCTACTCTTCAGCTTTACCTCTGTAGCTTTGTTGTCCATGTAACTAGCTGTTATGTTCTATATCAATTAAAAAATGGAGCCAAATTCCTTGTATATGTACATGTACTGGGCCAATAGAAGCTGATTCTAAAGTTTTTCATATGAAAGTTCATCTTTATCTAGAAAACTGAACATTTATTTGATAATAGCTACATTACTGAGATACTCTGAACTACTTAATTCTTTTTCTCAAAAATATTCTCTACATTTAAAAGTGTTGTCACATTTAGTGATGTGTTTTTTGTAAGTCATGTCTCACAATTAAAACTAAAGCTATTTGATATATTAATTTATTCTGTTGACAGCTCTCAGTTTTTGCTGTTAGTCTGTTAATTTACAGTGTTAGCTGACAGGTTACTGTTGGCGTTAATAGTGTGTCAGATTTATGGGGATTTCTGGATAGAATATGGTAGAAATAAATGTGATATTCAGAGGTATGTTTTTATTAGCGTTTAATCACCTGAAAGTAAGAATTGTTGTGTTTTTGTTACCGTAGACTAAGCCATTTATATCTGTCTCTTTCACAGTGGCTGCAGTTTTTCAATGCCATGATTCTACAGGAGCCCAGAATAGACAAACCAAACACTGGCTCTAGAAACGGCCTTTTGCATTTTGCATAAGTTTCGCTGCCACTGTTGCAATCACTCATCGCTACATGCCAGTAAACACTACACACTGGTCCTTTAATTGACTTAAAGCTGAAGAAATCTAAAAAATGAGAGGCCTGCTAACAGCATTGATCCTGCTCTTTATTTTATGGGGCACAATTAGGCTCAGGGAGGTTGTAGTGATTTGATATTGTTCATTGTTACAGTGGTGCACTCGAGCTCAAACCCTGTACTCTATCTCTATGTATCCATGAACATTTTATTTTAATCTCCTATAAAATTAGGTCATCAGGTAGCAGTGCTACGCCAGACTTGGAGAACATATAGTACATAGCATTTACTCAGAGTTCTGGAGGTAGTGAAAGCAGCTAAGCCAGGATGTGCTGAGGAAACACTGCAGTTTTAGCTTTTCCTCCTCAGTGTCTCGTCGACTTTGAATGTGTAAACAAACTCGTCTTTGAACATGTTTTCTCGGTCTTTGTACTGTGTTCACACCTGCTGCTGAGTTCCTGTAACAGATGCATCCATACTTTAGGGTCACCGTGCACACTCTTGCACACACTGTTGTTAGCATACAGCTACACATTCACACAGGCACACTGTACAGCAGGCACACAAAGACACCACTCACAATTAACAATGTATTCGCACATGATTATTATGTACATGTACACAAAGGAAAAACACAGACATACACAAATACACACTGGCAGGAACACACCCACACGCCCACACACCTGCTGCTCGTCCTCCTCCACAGCCCCTTGTGTTAATGGATGGGAGTCTAATTACTACTCTCACGCTGGGACTACTTTCTCCACACTTGTCTCCCAGGACATGTGTGCATGTTGGTGTGTGCGTGCATGTGTGAGTGTGTCTGGGAGTGGTGGGGTTAGCTACTGTCAGCACAGAGCTCACACACACTGCTCATTAGCAGACTTTCTCTTTTCCCCTCCTTTCGCTTACTGCTCGACACAGAAACACACTCAGCTTCATACAAAACACTGTTAAACACAGTGGAGTGTTCGGCTGAACATCAAGGTAGTAGCAGCTTAGCTTTGTGTATACATTTTATTTTAAGATATAGTTTATTTCCACTCTCTGTGTCTGTTCTCTCACACAGAGATAGCTGGAGACAGAAAGAGATGATTGGTGCGCTGAAAGCAAGACACAAAACCAGACAGACACACTTCCCCATTCAACCACCACAGTTCTGGTTAAAAATAACGACAAGGAACTGTGAGCTATACTGACTGCTTCTCTCACGGTACTAATGCACACATCTGCATGCACAATCACACTGACACACAACACACACACAAATTCACAAACACAGCGCTGGTGGTGGCTGAGGTATTCCGAGTCTGTGTTTTGACACGGTCTCGTCTGTGACGCAGTGTGTGTTGTACCATAAACTGCCTGTGCACTAGAGTGACCTCCCCCACCACCACTTCCTCTGTGTCTGTGTGTGTTTCATCTCCCCTGTGGTTGTCAGACTCGAGGTCTAAGTGGAGCACAGAGGAGCAGACAGGTCTTCAGAGGAAAGATTGCTGTTGAGAACGTCTGCAGCTCACAAACAAAGGCCACCTGGCTCCTAGCAGCAGGACGGAAATGTGCTCTCTTCGGCGCTACAGTGACAAGTGTGTGCTAATAACAGGGTCCTCACTCTCGAGGCCTAATTAGCCCTTCAACTAATGTAGTCCTAATCATTCACAAATGCTGAAAAAAACTTTGATGTTTATATTTTTGCTAAATGAGTCTGTTCTTATTGGTCTGATTATATGTTTTTTGAGCATAGTAAAGAATGGAGTGGACGTGTGTGTATTAATTCAACAGTAGCGTGTGTCCTGTTTAATGCTCCTTTGATGAGCGAACATTATTGTGGTCACAGTAATCTTGATTCTAAATGATCCAGTTAGCTGGACACTGCATGTTGTTATCTGAATGAGAAGTTTGCTTTCAACATCTCACCTTTTGCAGCGTACTGATTGCCCACTTCAAAGAGCGATCATCAGTCTGTTCATAGCAATCTGATCGTTCTCAGTTAATTCACTGGTTCCCACGCCTTTTGAAGTTTACTTCAAATGGACAATTTATTTCATCTTCCTCTGTCATTAACTTTTTAGACTGCAGCTTTTTTTCATCTTTTCTGTTAACGACCTGATCGATAACACTGACCCCAAAGATAAGAGTTATATTCTTGCACATAATTGAAGAGGATTAGGCTATAGACGGAAAATGAAAATTGTGAGTGCTTCTCAACCAGTTGAATTTGAAAACATGTCTGTTTTCCTGCTGCACTTAAATACATTACTAATAGGGATGCACCGATTGACCGGCCAGAGACCGGAAGCACCACATATCCGATTCTGTGCCTGTCATATTCGCACACATGCTCTGCACGATGGTCGCGTCATGCATGCAGCACACACTGGCCGTAATGTCACACCCACCACAGCGCTGATCATAGCAGCACACACTCAGACATATGCTCGCATGAAGTCAGTGTTAGCGACAGACTCCAAGAACAGAAGAGAAGATAGACAGTCTACACCGAGACAGAACAGCTGACGGTGTCGCCAAACAGCCGTAAACTTTGTAGCTCTTCATGCTAATGTTAGCCAGCAGCAGACTGCTGTTCACAGACTGACAGTTAAAATCTCACCTCCTGTTCTGGGTGAAGAATAAACAACCTGCGTTGATGCGTCTCCTCAAACGTTTTCTCATCCAGACTCATTAAACAACTTCTTCTGTTTTTCCCACTGCAAAGTTTTACTACAGCAAACTGTTGCACCGCGCCTGTCTCCGGTTTGTTTACATTTGCTTCTACACAAGATCACGTGAAATCTCATCCCGTGAAATCTCCGTTTCCTCTAGTACATAATATGAATTTAATTTTATAATAAGGCTTGGCTGTAATCTGGAGCACTTTTGGAGAAAATATATAAGTTATTTAATAGTCAGTGTTTTATTATGAACATCCAATTTAGTTTTAGAGGAAAAGTTGCAAAAATGTTTGTGAATGCTGTCAAATATAGTTCTTAGACAGACTGAAAATCAGAATCAGCCAAAATCGGAATCGGCAGGTCAGACCCTTAAGAAGATCGGAAATCGGAATCGGCCAAGAAAATTGGAATCGGTGCATCTCTAATTACTAATGGAAATAAACCTTTACCAGCATCAGAAACGTTAAAAACTTTCATTTAGTGGATGCTTGTGGCGTAGGTTTGCTACTACAATTTCAGTTTTTCAGTCCTCCATTTACTGCAATAGAGAGCAACAATAGCTTTGAGCAGAAGGTTTGCATTGACGATGGCGTGGCTAGATGTGTGTTTGGAGAAAACACAAACATCCCAAGGTGAGCAATCATAGTTCCTGGACTCAGCATTTAGTATCTCTGTAGCAGCCGTAGCTCCACTACAAGGGTGCAGGGGTGCATGTTGATGTGTGCAAAGGCCTTTTAACTATGCTGAAATTAAGAATGACCATTACAGCGCTCCGGTCAGAGTCATCACTTTGCTTTTAGCTCTTTATTGTATATCTCTGACTGTAAAATGAGATCAGCACTCTCTGTGTGACACTGTGAATACTAACAACTGTTGCAGTAACTATGTTAACTGTGTTCACAGTAATACAGGGCAAGCAGGCCAGCTAGTTAGCTTAATTCTTGGGGAGGCTAATATTCGGACGGACTTATTAATGAAACTAGTCTTTACCCATATTGCAGCAGTCTGTTAGCAGTGGGGGTCCCTCTGGTAGGGTGGACTGCAATGGTCTAGTAGGGGAAGCAATGGGTGTGCACGATTGTTCAGTTATTTGATTAATGCAGTGAATGTTGCTACCCTTGTACCAGAGAAATTAGCTGTTTGAATTATTTATTAATACAGTATTTTGTTCACATATAATGCTGGTTATGCTGATGGTATGTTCAGACTATTGACAAAGAATCAGGCTTCAATGGAAGCTGGGACATGAAGCCAGAAACTGACTCTGGCACTTGTCCCTGTGTGTCAGGTGTGACGCATTGCAAATCAGAGTTGAGCTGGCCTTTTGTCTCTTTTGTGGCTGTGTCACGGTAATGTGAATATGTGGAAAGATGTTACTGTATGTAGCCACTAGCCAGGGCTGCTCACAAAACCAACATAGGTTTGACAGACTGTTTATCTAGAAAATGAAAATAAGGTAGCATGTAGACTATGTCAATATAAACTGACATATAACCACTCAACAATGCATAGCCAAAGAATGTACAACCACATTCAACACAGGCATGTGGACGTTGCAGTTAGAGCAGGCTGGTGGTGCTAGCAATGCTAATCTTAGTCACATTCTGCAGATTAATGTGACATTGTTTTCTGAGTGTTTTCTCATGTTAAGACTATTGTAGGTATTGTAAGTTTTAATTTCAATCAACAGGGAAATTAGTCATTAGTAACATTCCTAGCTGAAACTATAGATCCAGCTTTAGTCCTAGTACTGGAAAACCTCTCAACCTCTTCATTCAATAGTAATAACAGGTAGCACTTGGAACAGAAGTTTGATTCACTTCTTGGTATTACTCTTTGTTTTCTATTCACTGTGTTGTGTGGTGATAAAGCTGCAGCTGTACACAACAGTGTCCTCAAAAAGCACCACATCATCTCTTCAGTATCCATCAAGTGAACATCAGCTGCCAAAGTCCTAACCTCTGGATAAGATTGTCGTACAGATCAACAGTGTTTGGACCACGGATACAGAATGAAATACAGCAATTGAGTCTTACAGGCGGCTGTGCCAGCAGAATACGGATTCATCTCTGTCTGGCTGACCTCGTCGTCTACTCGCTGTTGACTGGCGATGCAGAAGGAGGGGCAGACGGAGGGTGGGCAGAGACCAGCACCCGAGTGGACCCCCGGGCCGCTCGATTGCTCAGCCAAGTCGAAAATGTGTTCTCAGATCTTTGCCTGACATGCTGTCCTGTGGGGTTAGGCTTCTGCGTGTGTGTCTGTTTGGTCGTGTGTGTGTAGTCAGGGAGGAGAGGAAGCACTGTTTGGCAGAAATTCACACTGATCATCCTTGACTGGTGGTTGTGTGTGTGTGTGTGTGTGTGTGTGTTTGTGTGTTGGTTTTAAAGGGCATGCAGGTGTGTTTGCATGAAGAAAGGCAATCTGATGTGTGACAGTTTTACAGGCCTGCTGCAGATATCAGATATCTGATTACAGGGTCATGTGTGGACATCGTATGTCATCTGTTTGGAGGTGATGTGTATGTTCATATTTTAGGTATGTTAGTAGTTACACATAGGAAGTAGGGCTTGACACGTGTCAGAATTCATTACTACAACGATACTTGGGTGCAGATCCGATATGTGCTGTGATCCCCCAAGTATTGCAATTCATTTTTATGAATTATTGCAATTTTTGTTTGTTTTTCAGCAGCATCATTTCTATACTGCATATAAATTAAGTAAAAAGTAGTTTAGTAAAGTGTTACATTTAGCTCCTCTGCTCAGCAAGATACTGCTATAATAATAATAAATAATACATTTTAATCAAAAATAAATAGAGCCCCTGAAACTGCACACAGCAAATCATGTCCCAGTTTCTCAAGATAATCCACAGACCTTGTTGTGAGCAGTTTCATGTAATAACTATGTTCTTTCTAGTAGAAAAAACAGGAGTTCAGGTAGATTCTACTGCAGAAAGAAAGTAGCTCCTAAGTAAAACTGCTCACAACAAGGTTTGTGGATAACTATGAGGAACCGGGACATGATTACTGGAAAGAGCGACTGGTTTTGAATGTTTCAAATGTTTTTTTTCTTTTGGTGAGCACCACATGCTGAGTGCTCTTTTGTCCCATTATACTGGAAAAGAAGGCAAACATATCTACAACTGATAACTCAAAAACTCTGCAACTTACACCAAAAAAAATCTAGATAAAAAGCACTACAGACCAGGGGAAAAATATTTGTTTTTTGAACTGTTCTTTCAAGCATGTGAGGTAAAATACCGTAGATTTGTTTGTTAAAGATATTACTGCAGTTGTGATGCTAATTTTTGTTAGCATGTTAATAAGAATTCCTATTATTTGTTGGCATCAAGCTAACTGACAAGGTGCTAGTTAATTATAAGATCCATAATCGATTCAGCAATCAAAAAATCAATTCAGGAATCTTAAAAGAAAAAGAATCACAATACTAATACTAATAGAGATTTTTTTTCCTCCCACCACTAATAGGAAGCATCTGAAGCTTTTATGGTGTTCGTGAGCTGATAAAAATTTGACCACACCAAGTGCACTTCAGGCTGTGATTGCACGAATAGAAGCTGTTATGTAAAAAAAAAATAGTATGTCTGAATGTGTGTGTTTGAATGCTAGAGAGAAGAATGTTTCAGGTGTGTGTGTTTGTGTGTTTCATAATATAGTGGAGGCAGTGAAGCCATGATGCCTCCCTGGGCCTGTTTCCAACTGGAACACTTTGTCAGATTGAGCGACCTTCGGCTGACAGGCCCAGAAGTTCACTGGACCATGTGTGTGTGTGTGTGCATGCAGCACAGTCTGTGATTGTACGGTCATGCATGTGTGCGATTGTGTGTATTAATATGGGTGAATGCACGCATGTGTGACTGTGTCTGTACGTTTGTGTGCCACACATCCATTGTCTGAGCGTGTGTGTGTGTGTGTGTGTGTGTGTGTGTGTGTGTGTGTGTGTGTGTGTGTGTGTGTGTGTGTGTGTGTGTGCAAATCTCAGGGTGTGTGTCTTGGTCTGTGTTGCCACATACTCCAGTGTCAGCATCCACTGCTCTCGCTCGAGCCCATATAAGCAGTCCAAGGCGATGTCGGAAAGAGAGGAGAAGGAGAGAGAGTGAATGACAGAGAGAATGACAGATCACATCGGACTCATCAGGAAAAAGTGCTGTGACACACACTCTTCTGCACGGAGAGCGGAGAGCTGAGCGTGCCAGTCAAGACAGCAAAACAAAACAAACCCACTCAACTTCCCTCTGATCCATGGATATTGACTTAATTGGAAGTCTCCGCTCATATGATTTCCTCTGAGGTAAACAGCTTGCAGCTCCTATTTCCACACTTTTCAGTGCTGACACAAGATGAACTTGTTCATGGAAGTGAAGAAAGACACTGATTTTCTGCAGACGCTAAACAAGTATTTGAGCCCACAGTCTTCATGTCCTCCAAGGATGCAGTACATAAAATGTTAGAGCTCTGTTATGTCACATGTCATTTGGCATGGTAATTGTTTTTATTGTTGGTTCTGCTGACTGCAGTGGTGGCTTCAGGCTAAGGGTATTCACATACTTGCCAACCTTGAGACCTCAAAAATAAGGAGGTTTTCCTAGACTTGGTTTCTATTCTGATGACTTTAAAAAAATTCAAATAAAATAATTACACTGCAACTGCATTTTTCTGTATATTGTTAGTCTAGAGTACTAGAGTCACAGGGCTTGTACATGCTGTAAAGTGTCAGAAACAGGTTGTGATGATGAAATAGAAAAAATAGTGTGAAAATGTATGAATAAATTGGGAGAATCGTGTTCCCGGGAGGAAACTGGGAAAGGGCAATGAAAAATGGGAGTATACTGGAAAAACTGGGAGGGTTGGCAAGTATGGGTATCCATTAATACAGAAATATTACAGATTTGTCTGTATTGTTGTGTAACACGCCTACATACAGTTGTGGTGTGAGTGTGGTTGACAGGGGCCTCATTACACAAACTTCATTTGTCTGAAATCCTCTTATTTTAGTTTAGAGCAACATTTAGGATTTTTAGTGCAGGAAAAAAATCCTTTTTATCTTAGGACAGGGATTTTGCTATCACAAAACTGTCCCACTGAAGAATTTCCTATGGTAGAAATCTTAAATTATGATGGCATAGACCCTGTCCTAAATTCAAAATAGCTGCCAAAAGGCAGCACCCCTGTTAATTCTGTATGGCCATGTCAGTGAAGATGGGGAACAAAATGAACACCTAAATATTCTGATTGAAGGGCAGCTCAAACCATATGATGACACTCTAAATGTCAGAGATTCACAGTGTATTAATGGATATAGGCTGCTGACATGCTGTGTCTGTTCAAATCTTTATCCTGGGGCTATAATTGGGAAGAAAACTTCCCCAAAAAGTGGGGTTTTCCTCTCCTCCACTGACACGATTAATGCCTCCGACTCACCAAAGCTAAAATTGAGCGCCTGTCTTTTCTTGACCATCATAGCAAGCTAGCTAGCCAGTGACAAGTGAAGTGAGACAGCTATTGTCATGGATACAGGCAGTCTTGTGTACATTCTGAACACAGACGCAGGCATGACAGGACAAGAGACCAGTGAAGAATCGACTTTACAGTTGGGATTTTTTAAGTCAAGATACAAGGTCTGAGATAGGACTTGACATAGCCATGAGTTTAGGAATTACTTCTGTAATAGGAAGATAGTATTTTCTCTCTGTTTTAAACTTAAGTTAAGACGAACAGTTTTCTGTAATAGGCTGTGATGCTCTACAGCCCTGGCCTTGCTCAAACTTGACATCTTTAGGGCCATTTTTCAGTTATGTGTTCACATTGCAAAGCAAATATAGAGACTCATGCACACATTTATGTTGTGAAAAGATACTTATGAAAAGGGATGACCTACTTCTCCTCCAGGGACAGACTTCCTATTTTCTGGTCACTGAGTGTATTCTTGTAGTGAACAAATGTCTTGAATAGAACCCATATTGAAAGCCACTTTCAAACAATTGTTATGCCTCTGCGCCGGTGACAGCCATGGCCGGAGGCATTATGTTTTCGGGTTATCCGTCTGTTCCATTATTATGAAAATGATGTCTCAAGATCACCTTGACTAGGGCTGCAACTAACAACTATTTTGACAGTCGATAAGTAATTGATTATTGAAATGATATATTGACTAGTCGCCCAAAAAATACAGCTCATGTTTTGAATTTTTTCACTCAAGTTTGTGAGAGACTGAGACACAGAGAGGGTTGTCTCTAGAAGGGAACCCCAGACCCGCAAAAGGTCGCAAGAGTGATCAGTACAAATCTCATGAGAGTTTTGCAAATCAAGGATTCCCATCTAGACACGACCAAGAGAGAGGAGCACAGCTCCAACAATAGAAAATCAATTATTGGTGGCCCATGTTTTAATTATGTCAGGTTACCTTAAATTAATGTATGGGAAACATTGACATTAAAGCCATATTTTTTGTTGTTGATTCTTGAATCTTGCACACAAGTATAGACAGAGTTGTTGGTTTTTAACTGCAAGCTAGCTTACAGTCTTACCGAGGCGACTCCGAGTCTGCATTGTTCACATGTTCACATGTTCAACATGCCTCCTTTTCAGATGTTCATGTATGATGCACATGCTCCCTTAGTAAGCAAGATCCACCTGACAAATCTCGCAGGTAATCCTTTTCTTTGCTGCGTTGAGAGTGAAATGCTCCCAGAATTTAGCCATTTTGCTAAGGTTTGATTACCTGTGGCTTCCTGGTCACTACTGCGCATGTGCACCTCTCAGCAAGGAACGGGAAGATTGCTCACTCACTACTTCCATCAGCTCTGAAAAAACTGTTTAATTCAGGTCCACAGTGATTAAAACACGATCAATGCCGTAACCACCGAATTGTCGGCAATAAAATTTGCTGGCACCCAATTTTGCTATAGATGTATTGACACTAAAAGTCAAATTTGTCCTACCACACATTATTGGATAATTCTGACATTATTAGGTTTTCCTATGCTTCACTATATAGACTATATAAACATATATTAGAATTTTGTCACGTCATTTTCCTTTTTGTTTATTGATACTCATATCAAAACTTAATATCACTCCTACTTATTTCTGTGATATCTGAGTGAAAGGTGGCCAGATGACTGAAGATATCAGACCATAAATATCAGCAACTGACCTTGAGATTTAACAGAAGGCATATGCTAGTGTGCCAGAGGAATCTAAAATTAGTTGGCTCTTAAAGAGTTCATTCATGTAAAACGCACTCAGAGACCAGACTGGCATTGAGCTGCATACTCAATTTGTTGCAGCGATGAAGCTTATGATTCTCCAATTGAAGTCTTTTGCTGCCATATCCTGCTACATTTTCATTTGTTAGAGATAGGCTTTAGCTATTTACAAGGAGTGAATAGCTTGTCCTTTAAAATGGCATGAAATTGGTCTTAGAGCATCATTCTTGAGGACTATTGAAGAGCAATGGATAATTTCCTTTTTAAACAGAGATGAATAAATATAGAATTCCAATTTCCCAGTGTAGAGTGATTGTTCACAAAATAGTCTGTGGTGAAAGTGATTCAAATACATCTCATCTTTTCTGCAAAGACAGGCTTTTTATTTTATTTTATAGTTTACATTGTAAAGGGAACAGATAAGAGACAGTGAGCGGGAGATATTTTGTATTTTTCACATCTTGCTGTCTTTATGTTTTAATGTATTTTAGGCACACTAGTAGCATTGCGGTAGGGCTGTCTGGTCCACCACTTTGGTCAAAACTGAAGTGTCTCAGCATCTATTAGATGGATTGAGAGGTGACATTTTTTGTGAACTTTTTTGTGAAATGTCGCAATAACTCAGGACAACTTCTAATAACTTTGGTGATCCCCTAACTTTTCTTCTAGCACCAATATCTGGTCAAAATTTCACTGATGTTGTGACTTTGTGCTTATTTTGTGACAAAATACCTGCAAAAATTATGACATTATGGCTCAGCTGCTCTTTGTGTTTGCTTGCAATGACCAAATGTTTGTCCAGGATCGTCCCGGTTTCAAGTTGGTTGTCCCAAGTCCCCACAATTATCTGTAAAACACTAAAATGTCACACAGTTAAAATAATAATTATGTTGTAATGTTATGCCTGACTTACAAAGACATTTATCATGTTCTGCCCTGCTCATTGTTACCAAACTCAGTGTAAAAAAATAAACAATGCATCACACATCTGAATTCAACGCTGATTCAATTCGACACTGGCAACAAATTCTGCGTTAATGGAGTCTATGTTGTGAAAGGTGCGCTCAGCAGGTGTGTTAAGTGCTGAAATAAATTTCTCCCATCCTGACAAGCCCTCTTGTGCACGTATAAGCACATGCATGAACATACGGTACATTTAAGGGTCCTCGTTTGGGGTTTTGAAAATATGGTCACCCTATTAGCCCTTCTCCACACATGTGCTGGCTTGGCTTGACTCAGTTGACATGTGGCAGGGATGTGCATCTCCATTACAACAGGGCTACCCACTTGAAGGTGTGTCTTCACTGCATGTTAACTTAGTTTGCACTGGAGAAATAAACACTTCACAATCTTTACAATTAGTGTCCCTCGTTATTTTGTTATGTAAACGCTTTTATTATGAAGCAGCAAAATCGGGAAATGTTGTATTTTCACCAACAGTAACTTAACACGACTCCTATCCAGCTAAGTGAACATGAAACTGTAAAATAAAGCAGACACCTGAAAGTACAAACAGCAGTGCAGCAGAGAAACTAAACTTCAAACCACAAAGATTCAGTTAGAAGCTACAAAAGTACTGAGATCTGAATACACGGACTCTTAAAAATGTATTTCTCTCTCTGCTCTCCTGCACACAAGAGTAGAGTCTCACAACACACACTTGTTTCAGGGGAAGAAGACTCATAATGGGTTGGCTGCAGTCGGCAAGACGTCACCACAACCCACCTGGAGGCGGGCCTGGCCTGCTGTGGCTGCACTCCAGAGAAGGTCCATCTTGGGTGTGACTCGGCACAGGCTGGAGCTTTAACAGTGGTGATGGAAATGCAAGTCAGCGAGTCAGGGTTTGACTCGGTGCAGCCTAAAATGCCGATGGAAAAACGCCATATGTTTACTGCTAATCAGCAAATGGTAGCATGCTATGCTAAACACGCTAAACTGAGATTGCAAACATGGTGAGCATTATATCTGCTAAACATCAGCATGTTAGCATTTAGCTCAGTGCCTTGATACAGCTTCACAGAGCCTTTAGCATGGCTATAGACTGTCACTCATGTTAATACTTAGAGGTAATCTCTTCTGGTCTGTTATGGAGACACAGAGAGAATGTGAAAGAGTAAAAAGTGGAGGTAAGCCTTGGTTGTTTCTTGAATTCAAGCAGGGTTCTACTGTCTGTTGTTTGGTGAAATATTTGTGCTGATATTATTTCCACTTATGTGCATTGTCTTTTTATGTAGAAGCCTCCAGACAGCTGTGAAACTATGGTGACACCTGTGCAGATCTCATTAAGGTGTCCAGCGGGGAAGCTGCTCACTCAGCCTTGGCAACAGGGCTAAGTACTATAGCTCTCAAAGGAAACCAAATTATAGTGTTGGTGAGGACATCAGAGGGGAAGTTAGCAACCTGCACTGCTTCAGCTCTCAGGAGCCTGAAGCCTAAGCATTTCTGCCATGCTGAGATTGTTTTCTCATCATTGCTTGGGACTTTTCTGTCTCATAAATTGTCCATAAACGGCACAATCATTTGACGAAATCCAGCCGTACTCGCTAATGTCAATTCCTTGTATCGTAGATTTAAGTTTATATTTCCCAAATGTGATGTTTGGCCTGGCTTACTCAGCGCCGTGCCAGCAAATGTGATGTTAGTCCCGTTTCAGAGTAATGATTTACAAAATTGCACAGGGTAAACTTTCATGACTTCATTTCCTCTCCTGGTGCGTTGTCACTCAGCTGTAAATGTAATCAGTTGCTTGTCCAATTATGTTTAAACCCAGCCTGTCAATGCTGTTTTGAAAAGCAGGACTGCGGTTAACTGAGACAGTGAGGAGACTCTTGGCTTGTTCGCCTTGTCAGCTGCTGCTTTTAATGGAACTATCTTCTGAATAATATCCAGATTGTGCCTGCACTTCTTCATCCAATCCTTTTATGTGTTGGCTGCTTGAGGCGCACGAGGAAAATCTCCTTGATACTCTCGGCTTTTTCAACCTTTGCTCAAAATGTGGAGCACAGATGGTCAGTGTTGGCTGGGAACCAGGTTTGAAAGGTTCTTGTAGTTTTTTAACGCTGAGGATGGTCCAGAAGTTTAATTGAAATGCAAGACGTAGGATGAATAAAAGAAAATGTGTGGGAACACAGCATGATGTCTGTTGAGTTAGTCCTCATATACACTAAATTAATCTCATTAGCCAGAGGACTAAATCTAAGTTTTGTTTCCTTCTTTCTTTTCATCATAATTGCTTTTGTTTATATTGTGTGTGGCAGCATCGTAGTGGGGTTGTTTTACAGAAATCTCATGGCACAAGTATGTAATTAAAGCATTGTAGGGAAAGTGTGTTTGAGATCTTCATCAGCATAGACAAGCGAGAAAATTGCCATCACATGCAGTGATTTATTAGTTTCATTAATTTATGTTGATTTGCTTAATCACTCTCAGAGTGTGTCAGGCCCAGATCACATCAAGATGTTTACAGCCCGGCACTCAGCAGAGCGAGGTGTTATAATACTGAAGTCAGATAATTAAACTGGAGTGCTGCATGTGTAATGGGGTTAAATTGGAAACAGGGAAGCACTGCAATCAATAGTTTATCAATCAAGAATTAAAGAGTGTGCATCTTGTATTGATCCATGCAGGGTCCTGTTCCATCACTGACTAAGTTTACATGCACACTCATTTTCCACTATTATTCTGAATATGACAGTATTCTGAATTTAATAAGGGTCACGTAAACAGCATATTCCATCTGGATATTCCAAATGAGGTCTTATTCCGAATGTAGCGTTTGCTGATTAAAGGGACAGTTCATCCCATAATCAAGAACACATATTTCCTCTTACCTGTAGTACTATTTATCCATCTAGACCAGACCTGGGCAAAATGCGGCCCAGGGACCGGATGCAGCCCATTGAAAGGTTTCATGTGGCTTGCAAGACCATCATGGAAATAACCAAAATTACAAATCTAGCAAAGACAGCCAGTAGTGTTTTGCTTACCATCAAACCATTATCAGACCTTTATTTTGAAACCTCCTAAAGAACTGTATCTTTTATATTAAACTGTAACTTAATTCACTGAAAGCTGTACATCCATGTTGTTTATGCTGTTCTTCTATTTGTGCTTCTACTGTTGTTGCAACCTGTATACAGCATGCATGGTGCACTGTAAAACATCAAGTTTTGGACAATGCCAACAAAATATTAGCCACATTCATCACAATTCAAAAAGGGTGACCAACAGTAAGTGCTGTATATAGAACACTTCTGACCATTCCGGTATTAGAGATTTGGCCATTACTAGGCCCTTATATAATTTGTGTCTTGCCCAGCCTGATCAATTTCTCATGTTGGCCCCCTATGAAAAATACTATAGCAATTTCATGTGAGAACCACTTTATTTCAATGGTAGAATCTGCCAGAACTACTTTCTTTCTGCAGTTTGTGACTCACGCTACATTTGACATTTATACCTTTGTTACAACTAGTCAAGGTGGGAGAGCAGAGGAGCACCTCTAGACGTTTCTAACTGCCTGGAAGAAATTGAAAAACACCTTTTGATCATGATGCGATGATGACAGAGCAAAAGCCAGAACAAAAGGCAGCTTCCAGCGACAATCTCTGGCCACATCTGGCCACACTTTTATACCAAAATCTAAAGAAGAAAACATTTACATGCAGGGACTAAAACTAGCCCCACCCACCACACAAATGCTGGTAAAATATGCTGGTAGATTTGCTTCACCCACCAGCCAAAAAACAATAGTAATCTGTAATCTGTTGAGTATTGACAGAACATTCACTAGACATTTGGCCGGTGGACAAAAAAGTTAATTTTGAACCCTGGTTACATAATCAAGTTCATGCTGTGCCTCCCAAAAACACAGAAATCTCCACTCACTGTCCAACCTCCGTAAGCACATTGAAGTAAGTTGCACATATTTTTTATGTTTTTTTTACGTTGCACTGTGGTGAAATTATGGCTAGCTAGGTAACGTTAGCTGATGTGTTGTTAATCTTTGATGTTATTGACATGTTAGTGACCTAAGCACTAACCCAGAACCTCAATACACTTTGCACTTTAAGTACTTCCAAATCATCTTTATATTCCTATTTTTTCTTTTTTTTCTTTTTTTATTGTGTTTGGTTACCTATGCTGTGCGCTGAGAGAGTTCTATAATTTTGTAGACTTATTTTCGGAGACTTACAATTTTGTAGACTACATTTAATGATAGAAAAAAAAAAAACTACAAAAACCCCTCCTGTAAATCAAGATAATGTGTGAATATCATTTTGTATTTGTGTAAAAAATAGAACTATGCAAAAGTCAGTCTTAAAAGCTCTATCTCTGTTTTGTAGCTCGTGGTCTGTTGGACTTTTAAATTGGCGTGCTTTAGAAAGCAGTTAACCTAACATAATGTCAACTTCAACACTGACATTACTGCCATAATTGCAGTACAGCCTATAGCCTAAAAAAATATAAAATGGAAAGCAACTTGTACTTTGGGTCATTTATTGACCAGGTACTTTTTTACTTTAACTTGAGAAGGCTTCTCAAATGTAGAAATGTCTCTTGTGGAGATGCATGCATAAAAGAAAAGCCCACATTTCTGGTTGGAAGGTGAAACACGCCTACTTTTAAACATTATGAAAAACCTGGATATCAACAGGTTTTTGGATACGTTGAAATATCGCATCACCAGACATTTCAAGAAGGTGGTTGAAGGAATGAAAGAGGGAGGTTGTGTTCGTTGTTTGGTTTTGTTTCTGTTTGTTTTGTCATTACGGTGATCAGTGTATGTATGGCTGATTGTAAGTGGAATATTAATTTTTATCCATGTAAACATGTTAGGAGGGATGTTTTCTATTTGGAATAAGAGCCAAAACTAGAATGTTTTCTACATATAAATGTAGTCACTGTCTCTTTACTGTTATTGGGTTATGTGGGTGTGAGTGAGGAAAGTGCCCCCTTCCTCACCAGGTTGAGTCACAGAATCCCATTTACAATAAATTAGATGTATGGCACTTTTGAGTGTTAATGTATTCACTCATTCTCTCATCCCATCGGTTTGCTCTTCCCACTCATATTTGTCAAAGTAGCGGCTCGAGCAGGATGCCGGCCGTTCTTACATTACATGCTGGTAAAGAAGCTCGGGTATTTTTAACTAGGCCCCCTGTGTCAGTTGCCAAGCATTGAAGGGCTTGTGTGAAGTCTTGTGCCTGGCGGGGGTTTTGGTTGTATCTCTGTGTGGCAAAAACAAGCAGAGGAACAACGGAGAAGCCAAAGGCGGATGATTTTTTTTATTCCAGCAAGGTTGTGGAACTGACACTTAGAAATGTATCACAGGGGAGCCTCCAGAGACAGATAGCCTTTTGTTTGTTGCACTATAGGCAGATGTGGGATGGATCAGCAGAGGCGCACTGCTGCTGCTGCTCTACCTTTAGTCACAGAGGTGCCACAAGGGGCTCTGGGCCTCTTGACAACAGCTAAACAGCAGCTCAGACTCAATAGGTATCTGTGGTCGCTGGTATGTTCCAGTTATCCTCTCCAGTTCCAGGTTTTCTTAAAGTTTTAAGGTTTCATCTGGCCAACAGCATGCCTGTGTTCATACTGTATTAGACAATGATATAACAAAGAAAGCGAAAAGTTAGCTGTAAAAGATCTGTTCAAATTGTCAACCTGAAAACGGGACAAAATTTCACCCACCACCAGCCAAATGCTGGTAAAATATGCAAATAACTGGTAGTTTTGGTTTACTTTCACAAATACTTTGTTACTGTACTTAAGTACAGTTTTCAGGTATCTCTACTTTACTTGATTATTGATTTTTATGGCAACTTTTTACTTTTACTCCCAACATTTTAACACAAATGTGCAAAACAGGCTTGCTACTTTTAGCGTTTATGCATTTGAGGGGAATTATTGATTAATTTTATTTTGAATCATTGCACGTTGCATTCACAGCAAACGATTTCAGCCGAAATGGATGGAACAATTAACACATGGAAAAATGATTCCTTGGTTCATCCATCAGTGCATATCACGCACAATAGACCTAACAAGATGAAAACGATGTAAAATACACAACAGGATGAAACAGACAAAAGAAATAGACTCAACGGTTGAGAAAAAGTGAGGTTCAGTTAGCTGTGCACAGAAACATCCAGTAGAAATGTCCTTCAGAGGGCAACTTTTTACTTCAATACTTTCACTTTTCCTTGAGTCAGGAAGTTGAATCAGCACTTCTACTTTAACCAGTTTTTTTTTTTTTTAACACAACTATTTGTACTTATACTTGAGTAAGGAATGTGTGTACCCCTGCCACCTCTGGAGGTAGGGCTGTATCAATTATCAATTCATTTGCGAAACATTTTAATGAATTGATTGTCAGGAAATAGTGGAAAAACTTTAGTACCATGTAAAACAAAGAAAAGCAGGACACCTTTGTTATTCTTTAATGTAAACTGCAGAAACTTGTTCTCTTAATGGTTTGGCAATAAGACAACAAAGTATATCATCTGCAAATGGCTTCCAACGCTTTGTCACTTGAATGTGAACATGTTGTTTTCTGGCATTTGCTGAAACAACTGATATTGTTGTTTTTCTTGGGAGAACAGGCTCATTTTGTTGTCAGGTTGAAGCCTTGTTGTTTCATCTCTTAGCCGTTCAGGCCCAAACAAATGATAATTGACATGCTTCAATTGGTGCTCTTATGGCGCCCTGCAGGCATCAGATTTGAAATGCCAACACCAAAGAACCAGCAGTATTTTAGAAAAAGGTTGGCACTAAAGGCCCAAATGCACTGAAAGAGATAACTTGATGCTCTAAAATTGAAGCAATGTCAGATTAGGGGCAACAAGGCAGTTTGACGCACCTCATAATGCTTTTGGCGCGCGTTCAGCCATCTAAAACAATAGGTGTGCTTCAAAACACACACACGTCAGATGGTTTCAGTGTGTCCTGATGAGAGAATAACGCAGTAATACCTTGATTAAAAATATCATCAAATGTATCCACGTTTCCATGAACAGTGTTAGGTTTTTAAAATATAAATTTAAACCATACTTGATTACGTTTTAAAGAAAACACTGTAATCCTCATATTTTTACACATAACCTTATATAATAGATCTCCCAAATAAATGCCCTTGACAAATTTTACATTATATTGTGTGACTAATTGTGACATCTGCGTTTTCACCATGATTTTCTCATCCGACAATAATAGAGCACTTAAATTCGGAGGGATCACTGATATAAAAGCATCCCCCTACACTGCTCATTCTCTTCTCTTTCTGAGCCAGTACAGCATGTCTTCAGCTCCATCCGCCTACTTCAGCTGGCTACTCACAGCTTGATCGCACTTCTTTAATCTCATTAACTGCTATCTTTGAGAGCGCATCTAAATGACTCTAAGGCAGATGATGTGGTTTAGTGCAGATTTAATTGTTGTTACCTCTCTCGTCCAGGCTATTGTAACTGCTATCTAACTGCTTAAAACAGCTTGGCAGTCAAGGCCAAATCCTCCCTCTCTGATTGCCACCTCTGTATTCAATCCTAAACTGTGACTTTTGGCATGTGTAACTATATAAATATGAATGTGTTTTATATGTGGATCTTTATGAGTCATTTTTAGTCATCCTGGCGGCATGGCTCGAGGGATGGCAATCTCGGACCGTCGTTCCACCACTTTGTTACAGACTGAAATATGTAATATGAAATGGATGGGTATGAATTTTTGTACAGACACTCGCAGCCCCCAGAGAACGGACCCTAGTGACTTTGCTGATCCCCTGACTTTTCCTCTAGCACTAACAGCAGGTTGACATTTTTGGCTTTTAGTGAAAAGTCTTTGCAACTATTAAATGTATTGCCATCACATTCAGTACAAAGACACATGTTCCACTTGGGATAAACCAGGGTTTGACATTGATCATGGCCACAAAAAGTTACTGTGTGGTCATTAAATATTCCATGTAGGTGTCCCGTGAGGCCACCAAGTTTTATCCCCGTACTGCGAGACTTTGGCAACACAACATTACAGTTCCACGGAAAACCTAATTGCTTTGCGTCATTTTGTTCAGAATTCTGCGAAAACAGTGAGCAGTACTCGGTATACAGCAGCGTGTGCCGCCAGTTTCCCCAGTAAGCCGAGAAGTCTGGCTCGCTTTTCATCTGAAACACTGCCTTTGGGAAACACCACATCCCATTCATGTGAGAAGTGGACAACACAATTGTCACAGTTGAGGAAGGCCAAGTTAAACCGACTTAAAGGAGTTTTAACGGGTCATTAAACAGTCTTAATTTAATACTGATGCCTCTATATGACCTACATCACGAAACAAGACCATCATTGAGAGGTTTGTTATTGGCAGGATTATCTGAAATTAGATCAAACTTGTGTTTTCCTGATTTACATTGTTACATTGAGTGCTACGTTATTAAGTTAAAAAGAAGCAGGACAGATTTCTATAATTTCACTTCTGACATTATATTTTGTGTTCATGTTGGTGGAAACACAGCTGCTTTTGTCTACAAGGGCCTCCAAAATCAAACACAATAGTGTTGTGCTAGCTTGTAGTAGCTTTAAGTTGTGTTACATGGCCTTTTTTTCTTCTTTTCTTACACAGGTTTACATTTGGGCCACCGAAAATGTACTTTGGCTACAAATTTTAGGGGCTTAGTGTCACAGTTTTGGGGTTTATCTGGTCCTCCCTCGTGTCTTGTCTTTACATCCTGTGTTTGTCCTTTTCCCTTCCCATTTGTTTCACCTATGTCTGATTAGTTGGTTGTCTATTTAGTTCTTGTGTTTCTCTGTTTCTGTGTCGGTTCATCATCATCCCCTGTGCTCCAGACCTTTGTTGCATTTGCTGGAATTTGGATTCCAGCAAATGCAACAAATTTGACCTTGTTGGATTTTTTTTTTTTTTTTTTTTTTTGTACTCTAGTTTCACCTGCTGCCCTCGTCCTGCCTGTTTCTTTATTAAAACACATTTTGAACTGTTTCTGTTGCATTTTTGGGTTCAGCATCTTGTTTTGTTTTACACTCTTTGACACTTGGTGGCCTGTGGGGCCAGCGCTTTAAAATATTAGCGCCTGCTAAACTAACACGGTAAACATTATATATAATAGCTCGCCGTCTGCACATTATAAAGACATCAACTGCCAAAGCCACTTAAAAACAGGCCGACCCTGGATGAGGTGGTGTTCTGTGTGTGTGAGCTGAATGAGAGAACTGTCTGTTGTTCGAGAGACACTTCAGTCAGTGTCTAAAACATATTTGTGAGCGATGCTACAAAGACCATGAACTAAAGTACATACTCCTGTAGCTGCTAAAGCTCCACATCGTGACCCCTGAGAGGCTGTTGATCACGTTTCGTAACAATCTCATCTTCTCAGGCCTGGAAGGCTGAATGGCTCGAGGAGTTGCTCTGTCATTCACTAACAACCACTTGAACCTCGCTACCAAGGAGACCCAGGTACTCCCCAAATCCCAATTAATGAGAGAAAGGCTTTAAGAGGGTGTTCTTGACTCTGGCTGTGACAGCTTAATTGTAATTTTGGCGAGGCCCCTCTGGCAACAATCTTCTCTCCTTGACAGCTCTGTGCTCCTGATTGAACTGAAAGCCCTCTTTTGCATATTCATTTAGTTACAAGTGAATACAGTGTAGTGTTGGAACATATGTCCGTGGAGAGGATGCAGTTGTGTTTTTGTAGGCGAGGAGCCATTATGTATCTTCTCAACATGCTTCCACGGTGGATAATTAGTATGAATGTGCTGATGACTAACACATTAAATTCAGACGACAGTGACATAGATGTCATGCTGCCTTTAAGTCAAATCTGATTAGTCCTCAGGAATATATCTTTATTAACCTACTTGACTATTTATATCCCAGTAGCAAGCCAATGTGCATGTCTTTTACTTGTCAGATAATGAGCTAATGATGGCACAATAAGACATAATCCACTTTAAAAATGAGTGGTCCTCCATTAATAGAAGAAGGACATTTGGTATCTGTGTTCATGGATGTAAGAGCGGTTAGGAAAGCTTGTTTACCATTTAATTGCTGAAGGCTACTGGTATCCATTTGCTTGTCTCTCCTTAAAATGGCAATTAAAAATAATTCTGAAACAATTCCTAAAGGTTATTGATATTTTGATGCAAACAACTATGATTTAACCAGTCAAAACAGAATTACAAAAATATTTTTATTGAAGTAAAGCAGATACTTGGTGCTGCTGCTAGAGAAGACTTACAGATTGTTCAGTAAGGACACACCAATACGCTGTCTCTCTCCCGATACCAATTCTGATATTTCACTTCAATTATCTGCTGATACTTTTTTCACAACTTTAAAAACTGTGGACATTACTGCAGAGAAGTAATTGATTTTTTTTTATGTAACAGGAGGCCAGGGATTCTTGTGGTACTAAAAAACTGTGACTGAATGAATGTAACTGGTAGCGGAAACAATTACAGTTTTTCCTCAATCGATTTGGTTATTTTTCAACTGTCTTAACAGTTCTAAACTGGAAGTGCAATTGTCACAACTGTTTCATGGAACATCAAACTCTATTGCATGTTTGCAAAAGGTAGTTTCTCACCAAAACATTTCATTCGAGCTTCAAAACCAAGTTTTTATGTCAGTAAATTGGTCAGTGCCACGGAAATGAAAACTTGTTTTGTCAGCGTGTGAGCCGTACTGGTCAAAATGTTGAGATGTTTTTTTTCACCATGACAGACAGCTCTGAAAATGTTTCTTAGATACAGAGCTCGGTTTTATTTTACCCTTTTGTTGACACTGACTGCTTACTTATAGTTTGAGTCTAAAAAATTGATACACAACAGCCTTAGCTCGTGAAGAATATAAGGTTTGTCAAGCTGTTGTGTATCAAGTTTTTTTAGACTCAATTTTAATTTATAGTTATACACAAAAAAAGGATACACACATTTCAGCCTATCCTCACACGCACATATGCAGCAATGCATTACATCTAGGGTTGTGATGGTGAATACAGTGGTGGGTAAACTGTAGTTTACCTTTGACACTTTTTCTCCTCGTTGTTCATGTACTGTAAATAGAAAATTTACCTTTGATCTTTTTCATGCAGAGTCATATATAGAAAACTTGTCTGACAGGTTTTGATAATTTAATGGATCATTTTGAAGGTGATGACTCAAACGGTTAAAGAGAAGTTAGACGTTGTGAAGAGTTTGACAGTTTCACTAAGAATCAACCCATCAGTTTTGGTCAACAAGCCATGTGCAAGTAGGTGTTGTGCAAAATTGTAGAAAATCGTACTTACTCTTTTGCACACATGAGCCAAGGCGTGCAATTTGCTTGAATGAATGAGAAATTTTAATCTGTTGTAAACAAAAAGCTAATTGTTCTGAGAATTGAACTAATTGTTTTGAAAAACTTAATTCTCATTTGAAAATTGAGCCGAAATGAATGAGAAAAACTGTAAACAACATTAAAAAATAAAAAAACAGTCATAATGTGGATCAGCCATGACATACGAGAACTAATAACCTTATCATGCTCATAATTTACAAACAAGGCTATGAAATAGGAATTATCTCAGGCACACAGTGACATTACCCTGACTTTTTGTTTGGAGCCTCCATGAAAAAGGTTGATGTACATTTCAGTTCAGTACGTTCCAGCCAAATTCCACCCTTACTTATCAGCACTGATTAATTGGCCAAAACAATTGGGCCTGCAGTTAAAAAACATTGTGACATCATTGCAACAAAATGTCAGTTACTTAATTAAAATAATATTATTAACCGTTGAACTCTGCAAATGAAATGGTCCAGCAGTGCCTACACTGATATTTTTGTGAATTAGGAAATCATTTCTAAGATTATATTAAAATGGTTCATATGCCTTAAATCTGTACAACCTAACCCACCACGTTTTGTACCACAAATAACGTAACGTAATGACGTTGTCAAGTTGTGACATGAGCGTGCAACGTGATGTGCTGAAAGACAGAAGCCTAAACTTTCAGCTGCAAAAAGAATGAATGCTCAAGCCATTATGGTTTTTATTTTAGATCAATTTAAACAGGATTATGCAAACAACAATCACCCACGGGCAGCCGATATAAAAGAGTTAATTAGCAGAAATTTGTGCATCACATATCAGCAATTCCATCTTAGATATGTATATTAGAAACAGTCTCATTGTTTATATGCCTGTACATATCACTATCTGCTGGCTCGAGTGGTAGAGTGGGTTGGCTGTAGTTTAATCCCCTGCGCTTTATATGCGGAGGTATCTGTGAGCAGGACACTGAACCCCAAATCGCTCCTGATGTGGAAAAGTAGCTTTGGACAAAAGGAAGGAAACAAAATGCTTGTTTGATTTGAGGTAAAATGTAGATTTCACTGAATAAATGGGTCTTAAGTGTTGAATTAACCAAAACAGATCTGCTGATGTCGGCAGGGAAGTTGCTCCAAAGGGAGGGAGGCTTGTTGCAGAAGGCTGTGCCTCCAGCTGTTTGCATCTGAACGCGGGAAGTGAATGAGTAATAGTACTTCCTGTGTGCAGAGGGTTTAAGTTAGTTTATATGGAGTGCATAAATCAGTGTTTGCAGTATGGTCATTTGATATGAGGATAACTTCAATCAATTCACACATTCACTGGTGGCCTACAGCAATAGTAGTTGCTTGTTTTCTGGATCCCCTTGGATAATCATTTGTTGTGTAGTAAACTTGGGTACTTCTCAGTGGATATAAATGCAGTGCTGCTCTGTGTTGAAGGTGCATGAATAGCTGTAGTGTATAACTAATTATATATTCATCTACAGGGAATGCACAGAACTGTAGAGCTCAACGGTGAAGTTCTGGACGAGAAAATGACATTCATATTCTAAAGATATGATTTAGATTATCAGTCATAGTTCTGAACCATCCAAGACCAGACTCACCATGAACTACGAGAGTTTGAAACGATGGTTTATCCTCCTGTAGAGGCCACAAGCCTGTTGGATATCAACATTGTTTTAAGAAAAATACATTTTAATGGCAACGTCATGGAGAAATACTACAATACCTATACACAGACAACACAAACTACATAACATAACAAACATATTACAACACTGATATTGACAGTATGAACAAAAGTTTGATGACAAGAATTTGAGAGGATGTGGTGTCATTTGCAATGGTTTATGGGCTGAGTAGTTCTTTCACTCTTAAAATAATGATGCACACAGTCTTGTAACTTGGCCTTTTTTCTGTTTTCCAATATATTTATTTTTTTTGCTCTGAATCAAATGTTTTATGGTCATGATTCATCTCATAGTTGGTTGGTTTGGTTCCAGACTTAAAACTCAAAACTTAAAAAAGGATTTTATGAAACCTAAATGGAGTGAATAAACGGGAATTTCACTTTTGGAACCGGAGCTGCTGAAAAAGTGGGCAGTCACTGTTGAGCTCTATAACCATGTCAAGTAAACATTTATCATTATTCGGTGCAGCTGCGTTCATTTTCATAAAGCAGAATTATGCAGTGTCTTTGTGCAGTTCACTTATACACTGCTGTTATAAATATGGACAGCTGTACACATGCATTTGTTATGATTACATTACTTATGATCAAAAACTAGCGAGATGACAACTTTGCTAACAGCCAAACATCAAGCGAGTGCAACAACACAAGACATAGCAAGCCAGCTAATATTACTTCCTACTCCAACAGCAAGAAGGCCAGCTCAGTGTCTCCTGTCTGGCTTGCAGCCTCTTGCTCGGTCACATTCCTCCTGCCCCGGGCCTGAAAACCTCTTCATCCAAATCTCCTGCACTTGAGGTGCAAATACCAACGTTCCCCCAGTGTTCCGGTGACTTCCAACAGCAGTTGGCGGTTACTTTACTGCCCATCAGGAAACTCTGTAAATCACCAATAGTTGAGGAAAAGCAGCCAGAGGACATTGGAAAGAAAACCAAAAAAACATTTCCTTCATAAAATTTAATCCAGTTTCACTCAAATGAGTGACATAGTAGGTGGTATGTGACTTAGTGCTGTTAAGTGTGACGCACTACTCCCAACCCGACACAAGTTACATAGTGTGAGAAGAGGCGTACGGAACAGAGTAGGAATGACAGAGGCACCATTTTCTCTATTACAAGGCATTGTCACATCAAAAAGATTTTGTTATTTTCAGGTGGAATAGTTGCATAATGTTGCTTTAAATCTCTTGTTAGACTACCTGCAGTGTTTTATTTTTATTACAAAGAGTGAACAGTCAGAAAGCTGTGAGCAATTACAACTCTGACCCTTATCCGGTACACATTTTGCATGTGCACATCACAGTCTGTGAAGTCTGTTAGTGTCTCTGCAAGCTGGTGGTGCATTTTAAAGACATTTAGCTTTTGCCCATTTTTAACAAACCTGTCTTTTGTGTTATTTATCTTTGCTGCTGCAGTGAAGTTTAACCCTGTAGACACACAGTGGTTTGCATGTCTCTGGTAGAAAGTAGTTCTTGTAGCACTTTACCTCATAGCTCAGGAATAACGTGGTAAAAGTGGGATAAAAATTTGAAAATAAAGAGGTAATGATCAGGTAATACCAAGTAATTACCAAAGTAATAACCACGTTATAGTATGGTATTAACAATGGGATATCTGAGTAATATAAGACTGAAATTTATATAACAGGGTAAAAAGGAGCCAAAAACAAAAGGTACTAACAGGGAAGCACGTTTAAAGACAACAACAAAGCAAGACTATTTAGTGATAGGATAGTGATATCTTGGTTACAATATGGTACCAACTAACAATAAAATAGTTATATCAGTGCAAAATTTGAATTAAAAGATGGTAATGTTGACATGGTGTAACAGCCTGATAGTATTAAGTAATATTGTCCAACTTTGTGGGGTAGCTAGATGGATGGAGGAAGAATGATGAGGAAGTGAGGTGCGTTTGCTAGCATAACTGAGCCCAGATTTATTCTCTTGCTGTAGCAATAGATTACCTGATGTATCACTTCTTTTTCCTTTCCCAGAACTACTTCTTAGCCAATTACACACTACAGTGGAGACTCCTCAATAAAGCCAAAGGAAAACAATGCACAAAAACATGAACTTATACCCACTCAGTTGCTCTTTTCACAATATCACAAGCCATGGGTCTTCAACAGAAGCTCTGGGTTGTCAAATTATTGTTTGATATTTTTTTTATATTGAATCTTTTTATACTGATTTTTTATATGAATATTTGAAAATACACATTAATGTGAATCCATTTAAATTGGCGCGACATTGACAAAAGGCTCCACATGAATCCTGGTGCAGTCATATGAACTCGCTAACCTACTAAATCACTGTGCATCACCTATCTATAACTTGTTATGTATTAGCTACGTATTATTGAAACACATTTTCCAGTTAGCTGTGTTATTATCTCAAATGTACGGACACTCACCACAATGGATCGTTTTATAACTTCACACTCAAGAATCTCTGACATACCCCCGAGCCCAGAAACGACTACCTAAAGTGCAGAGGGTGAGGCTAACAAACCTAACTTTAGCCATACTACAACTGCTGCTGAGCTACGGGTAAGCGCAAACGAGAAAATACCCCAAAATATTCTATGCTTTGCTATATATAGCGGGGGTTCCTGCTCCGTCTTTCTGTCAGCTAAGGCGTCCATGGCCTGAAAAAGTTAGAGGCCCCTGTTATAGGCTACCATCAGTGCAATACCTTGTGATTTATGCTTATAAAAATGTTGATTTTTCTACTTTGTTTTTATGGTAGACCAGAACTACCTTTATTTCTACTAAATAAAGTAGTTCCAATATCTCCAAAACCCAGAAACTCGCACAAAAGCAATCTACATGGATAAATTGCACTACTAAATATGTATTTTCAATTTTGGGGTGAAATGTGGCTTTGAATAATCGATAGCTGCAGCCCTAGTTTCAAGCAGTACAAACAAATCTCCATTCACCTTCACTGTGTACATCACAAAACATGAGCACATAAAGCCAAAGCTGCGTTAAGATATTAACATTGATAAGTAAGAACCTGTTGGCTCTTGTAAGTAATATACTACATACAAAACTACAGACAAAACTAATTTATATTGTTGATCCAGTATTTTGTATTAACATTTTTATTGTGAGGAATGTGCGCATGAAAGACTGTTCATGCATTAGCGTTGCTGTCGTTGCTCACAGGAGCACAGTGTGGGCGTGTTGGTGCAGCACCCCTGACTTCAGATCAACCTAGACGGACCATTACCATCGAACCGATGCATACAGGAGCGAAAAGACAGCAAGGTGCATTAACAGTCGTCTCTTTAATGTTTGTGGGCACATATTCTTCCTTTTATGAAGTGCACTATATCTCGCACGATTCCTTCTCCTTATTAACATAATATTAGCTTTGAAAAGACCGGAGCTAAATGCGTTTTTCTGCATGAATAATATAAGTAAAAGAGACATGTCGTCTTCCACATTTCTTTTCCACGCACCGTGCAGCTCTTCCTCTCTGAAGTAGATGTCCCTAAAAGCATTTCCTGGGAGAGTGCAGTGAGGTGGACAGCAAAGCAGAACAAAAGGTTATTTTGTTGAAAGAGGCAGAGTGGTGACAAATTATGAACAACTCATTACACTGAGGTGGCACTTTGTAGAGCAGCGAAACACAATCAAACATGGAGGATGGATCTCTGGGGGAGTGTTGGAAGGTGCTAATAGCTCTCTGTCAATGACAAAATGAATTACATTAAATTTCCCCAAAGACCAAAACCTCATTAATACTTTAGTGCATTTCACGTTTTAGGATGATTTTTTATGTTTTTTCTGCTCTGTTAGACACTGTACTTCACAACTTTAGAAAAACTTAAGAAAGAAATACAGACAGTGGTAGAAGAAACAGGCTTTTTTTGTACAAACAAATTATAAAGTGTACCTTTATTTACGACTAAAAAGATTTTCCCTAATACTTAAAGCTTGAGTGTGTAAGATTTGAGGAGATCTGTTAGCAGAACATGTCAGGGATGGAATATAGCCTAATATTCACAAGTTTATTTTCATTTGTGTATAATCACCTGAAAATAAGACTGGTTGTATTTGCGTTACTTTAGAATCAGCTGTTTATATCTACAGAGGATTATTGATCACATAGGTTGTGACTGGCTGTGTACTCCAAAGGGTAGAAGTTGCTAAGGTAATTTTAAAAGTTTGTTGTATTAAAGCTGGGCGATATGGACAATATTTTTGACCAAATACCTTGATATCAATATTTACTGATATTGTAACAATATTGTAAGATGACTGTTGGTCATAACACAATAAGATTTTTGTTCATAAGTAATGTGGATATAATGATTAAGTGGGTAAAAGCAAATAGAACAGCTAGAACAGTCTGGTAAATTCAGAAAATTACATAATTTTACTGTAATGCAACCTTTAAAACCAGAAAAAGACAACACTTATGCCATATTATGATATTATAATATCCAGTATAATATCGATATGTTGCCCAGCCATAGTTTCTGCAACATCCCAGAGTGGACAAACCAAACACTCTCTAGAAATGCTCTAGATTGGACCTTTTGTGATTTTCACAAGTTTCAAAGCCACTGTACACATTTGGAAGGGGAGGGTGAGGGGAGGTGTTTGCATTCTACGAATTCATCGCTGTGCCACTAAATCCTACACACTGGTCCTTTAATTACTGGCTGGATTATGTTTACTGGCAAAGGTTTTCCAGTATAGAAAGTATTACATTCTTCTTACCCTCTGTAAATCAAGATAAATCGAAGGCATAAATATTCATTCATTCATAACCCTTCCCTGTTAATGATCTTCTAATTTTAACCTGAATTGTGAAGCACTTTGCAAAGTCTGTTTCAATAAGAGCCTGATGAATTAATCATTGACCATCCTTCTGACGTTTAATAATGATGATTTAGACATCACCTGGATGATGGTTTACAGGCACATGTGACGTGGTACAGGAGCTGTAGCTGCAGCCGTGCTAATGACGGCTGCTCTGATGCTGTTGAAGAATCTTTCAGATGCAACACAGCTGGTCCTCTCATTGACAGGTCATATGAGGGGTAGTCTCTCATAGCCAGACCTTACTCCAGACTTTGTTTTAGTCCTGTGCCAGTGCAGGAGACAGGTCTGGTTGAACCCACTATCATTCTGGACTGCTATAGGGGGGAAAAAACGCCCTGGCTTGTTTGTATTTCTTTATTCTGATCAAAATCATCTTGGGAGGAGCCAAACCCAGGATGCAGCCACAGTGCCAACCCAAAATAGTGTTGAGGGAACTTGTTTTAATGAAACATTTACGTGTGAGGAGGCAAGCTCTGGCAGTAAATGTCTAAATTACCACAAAAGAAAAGGTAATTGCTGTAGTTGTAGCTATAGCTGGTTTAGGTTTGTACGTTAGCAACCAGGTTAGCATAACTTACTATTTTCAATGTGTATGTTGCTAGTTCAGACATTGTTGTTGTTTCACGCGGTGACCAGTAAACTTTGAAAATGGTGACACACAGATAGCAGAAGGAGAGGAGAATGCTGACTGAAATACTCAACCAATGGCAGGTTTATTCAAACAGCCTAATTCCTGTGAGTCAAACTTAATGATGCTAACTGCCTGCTGATGATGGCTTTTTTTTTTTTTAACTGTGCAGACAAAAGAGTGTTATTGATCTTTTCAGCTACCTCTGGGCAAGAAAGCAAATATTCTTATTTAGCAAACTGTGAAACACTTTCCTTAAAACTTAAAACACCATGGTGTGCTAAAGTATGTAGTCTGGTGTGGTTCAGTAGGTGTTTGAAGATTTTGTTTTGTGATTTGGGTCTAAAAATGTACAAAGTTGTTGTTAATAAGGAGTTGAATTTCTGTACTATGAATAGTGATTCATTTCTTATCTTAGCTTCCTTCAGTTCCAGTAGGTTCAGTGGAAGTGTGTCAATTCACTGAGTGATTCAACTTGCAGTGAAAGAGAAATTTAAAACAAATTAAGCAAGGTGGTTTTAAGTGCTTCCTCTTTTTAACAGCGAGGAACATGATTGATAAGATATGATTGAGTATAATTAAGCAGCAGGTACAGGAGCAACATGAAATTTCCAGTTTTGGTTTGGCACTTGTATCCGAAGCACTTCACAGTGGTGGATGTGGTGAGACTACCAGAGGAAAGATGAAAACCAGCCAAGAAAACACTAAAAACAACAATAACATGGATGAGTGGGGACACCAGCCCTCTGTCTGCAGTATTTTCATGGAGCTTCATCATTTAGTTCTCAGTTTCCTCGTGCAGGGCTCCGGGGTGAAGCAGTGTAACCCTCTTCTAGTCCCTTGGATAGAGTTATCAGCTGCTTGGATGCTATGGTGTTAAAGAGAGCCACTGTGTGGGCCAGCACATGTTTCCCTGGTGGCATCATCAAATCCCCGCGGCTGGACTCCCCACTTTGCTTAATATCCCTTGTCAACAACTGCTTTGGGTTCAGTTCTCGCCACTGGTATTCTAATCAGTCACTATTATGGGCTAAGCAGCTACACTGGCCCTGAGGCCAGCTGCTGGGCATGTTTGAATGTGTTTGGATACGCGCCTGCATTGCAATGGCCTGCCAGCATGGGGGCAGCACAGTTTGACAGACCTCTGATGAACACACATATATACACACACACAGAAATAAACACAGGCATGACCGTGGGTAAAAACAAACACACACTTCTTTGTAACAAGATGCAGCCTGGAATGGATTCAAAATATATTAATTTTATGTTGGCCTTTAAGACATGACAAGAGATGACACCTTGGAGTGGCTGGATTTACTAAGGCCCTCCTAACACACAAAATTTCTTATGATAATTCTGCAGCGGCAGTTGGTGGGATTGGGTAATATAAATGACTCTTATACATAGTTTATAGCTTAATTTGCATCGCCTGACATCATTGTTACAACCAGTCACATCACACTAATGAAGCTCTTTGTGACCCAACATCTAACACTACCTGCTTTTGGTTTGGTGCTGAGAGTTGGGTGAGATGAGCGCTCGCTTTAATGAAACTTCTTCGTGTCACGACAGAAAATGACGGCTTAACAGTCTCAAAAATCCTTGTCTGACTCACCGGATGTACACCGCAGGTATAAATCTGCCATTGGTCACTTGTTTCGAGCACTATCGCAGCGTCCACTATTCTATGTTTTCAAAGTCCTGGGGAAACAAGAGCAACCTCCGAGCTGCAGCCTACTGGCTGACAAGGGCAAATCAGTGACAAGGACGCTAATGGTACAAGCGAACAGCTATTACCTTTTCTTTTGCAGTGATGTAGTCATTTTTATGCCATAACTTGCTCCCGATGTGCAAATGTTCCACCAAAACCAGACCCCCACCCCACCCCGACACTATTTTGCAGCATCTTGAGCTCAGCACGGCCCAAAACGTTTGTGATTGGTTTAAAGAAATGCAAACAAGGCAGGGTGTTTTTTCTCATATAGCAGAATATCAGTGTGTAGTGCCAGCCTTTTTCCATCACTGAGCGCAGAGAGGTCTGGCTATGCAAGACTACAAAAACCCTAATCTGTTAAAAGCTGTAAAGCTGTAAATGAAACTTCATGGTGTGGCAATACTTGGGTTACTTAGAGCTCCATTTGGCCAAGCAGTGAAATGAGAGTCCCAAACAGGTCAGTGTACTTCCAAGTCTGATACTCAATCAACTGGTGATGTATAACTGTTAAAGAGCAGATCATTTTTTTTAGGTTTTTATATCATTCTGTAGCTTTCCAGAAATGTTTTGTATGTACTGAAATCAGAAAAGTCAAAGTTTGGTCAAAATATGTATATTTTAGCAGCAAAATTCTATGTCTGCTCTCCCGGTTCTGGTGCCCTTTCTTGCACTGGCTCCCTCTTGCCTTGGGTCTAAAAACCTCATCCTTCCAGTGGTCCAAAATTTCTATACTAGCGGTGTAAACACCAACACTCCCCTGGTGCTGTGAGCCTCCAGTTCAGGCATTATGGCGAAGAGCTGACCAGAGAGTTGTAGCAAAGCAGCCGGAGGACATCAGAGGGAAAACCAGTAAAGGTTTTCCTCCATAAAATATGATCCAGCTTCACCAAAATCAGTGACATAGTTGGTAATTTAGTATTTTTTAAAGAAAAAAGTCAAAATTCTCTGATTGCAGTGTCTTAAATGTGAATATTTTCTGGTTTCTTTAGTCCTCTTTTAACTTTACATGCGATTTGTTACACAGAACCATCTGGGATGTCGTCCTTAGAGCTGTTCGGAAAAGGGCAGGCACTTAAAAAAAAACACTTGGCAGGTGATTGGATGAGCCATCTGTTTATCCATCTAACACAGACTAACTTCAGTTAATCAGATCAAACTTTTGCTGAACCCGTGGAGAGATAAACATTTTTTCCATTGAGAAAACCCTTTCGTGCTGTTCTTTGTCTTTTCATGAAAAATACTAGTTCTGGCATTACCGATGCTATCACAGTATCTTCGCTAACCTCTTTTGTTCAAGACGAGTTGCTTCCATGGAACATGTCGCTATTGCCACACCTAAAACCACACCCGTAGCAGTATTCCCTTCTGGGATGCTGATTTGGCTGCACCGCTTGTGGTGTGGAGCACAAACGGATAACTTGAAGCCTTTCGAGATGGATTCTTGCATGATCTCGCAAAATCAGCTGCCTCGCATGGTAAGTCCTCTTTGACAGTAAACTGAATATCTTTGGGATGTGGGCAAAATGAGACATTTGAGGAAGTCATCTTGGGCCAGGGGAAACAATGAGCGACATTTTTCACCATTTTCTGACATTTTATAGACCATACAACTAATCCATTAAACAAGAAAAAAACAGATTAATCAACAATGAAAATAATCATTAGTTACCTACTGTAAAGCTTTATGCTCTTGTTGCCACATGGACACTAAATTACGCATTGCAAGAACAGGTGTATACTGGGCAGAGAGTGGCAGTGACAGAGGCATCATCTCTCTATTATAAGTCAAGTCATCAAAATGTAATTTTAAGGTAGAATACTTTGATAGTGTTGCTTTAAAGCTACCACCATGTGAGCAACAGAGCTGTTTCCTTCGTCTGAGTGAGTGAGAGAGAGAGACTGACAGACAGAAAGTGATGGGCAGTGGGCAGCGTGCCAAACTCCGTGATAAGTGGAGCTATGAGTGTGGAGAAACCTGATAGCAGGATGGCAGCACTCAGCATGTTAGAGGTGAGTGACGCGGGGAGGGAGGGCATAACACTGACAACAGCATTACTTTTAAGTGGACAGCTTGAAGATATTAACACAAGGTGCTGTTTGCCTGTGTGTCATGTGTGCGTATGTGGTGTGTGAGTTAATGACACATCAAGTGCAAGTTGTACTGAGAGGAAATCAAACTAGACCAGTGAGTGAAGGTGAAACTCTGTCACAATGTCCCATACTTCCTTTTGTGCTTTGTGAGCTTATTTGTTTCAAATCCGGAGAAGTATCTCAGAAAACACAAACCACGTTTGCAACTGACAGTCCGCCTTTTCGTAAGCGGTGTGTTTATCTCACCGGTGCTTTCTGTTCTAAGTTGTAACCCACGCAACCGCAATGCGCTTTGCTCTGTAAGACTTTAGAAACACCCTGTGGTGCTTCCTTAATAGGCGTGTTTAGCTGCCAACTCCCATTCTCACATTAACAAACACACACAGCAGTTTCAGAATCTCAGCCCTACTCCAGACCTCTGAATCCCCCCCCCCCCACACGTTTCACATTTTGACAAGTGATGCAAAGGTCCTGCATTTCTCTGAAAATGTCTGTTAAAAGCAACCGAGCTGTTCAGAGCCTTTATCAGTAGGATTAAAGTTGGCTGCCTGATCCAGGACTCAGTGGAGGGAGCTCTTATTTTGCTTCATTGTCATCTTCTAGTCTGCCTTATTACATTACATTACATTCGTAAGCTGATGCTTTTATCCAAAGTGACTTATAAGTGCATTCAACCATGTGGATACAACCCAAAAATCACAAGAGTCACGCAGCTACATCAAACTTAATCAAATATGCTGAACTGCTTCAAGAACTACATTTCAAATAATGGAATGAGACATGGAGAAAAAGGTGACATGGTTTATTATTGTTCGATATCAAGACACAGAAAGATGCCTGTTTGGTAAAAGTGAAACCAGACAACTTTTCAACTTTCACTCTAGTGCTGTTATAGTTTGTGCCACCTGTATACCACACCAGATCACTTTCTTAGTTAGAAGGGGTTAGAAGAAAACATTAAGAGAAACAGGATGAGTTTGTTCATTAATTTAGTCTATAATGGACACATCACGTTCATGGAAAAAGTTGTGCCTGGTGGCTGGTGACAGATTTACACAGTGAAAACGAGGCTTATGGGCAAACAGTCTCAACGTGGATGGTGTCATTATTCTATAGCCATGACACTGTGCAATCAATTTTGACTTAATAATGATAACTTCAAGTGAAAAAGTTGTCTATTTTCACTTTAAAAAGAGAATATGTAACAGCTTTTAATGAGAACAAAGCAACGCATAAGAGAAAAGAAAACATTTTTTGATTGTTTCACAGTGGTTACGTTCTAAAGCACAAATAAGCACATCCACAACTATGCACAATGCCAGATTTTGTGTAAATATACAACTCAAGTGATCCTCAGTCTGCTCTGCCTGTGTGTGTAGCTCTCTCTGCAGCTCTCACAGAAAGAGAGCAGAGGAAAGAGACAGAGGCACAATCTAACTGTTAGTTGCTACTTTTTTACTATGTTTACATTTTTAAATTTTTGTTTGAGTCCCGACATCAAAACCTGTACATTATATTGGGCTACACACCACTGCTTAACAGGCTGAAGCCCAGAAACGTCCCAAACACAGCAAAATATGAGAAAATAAGAAAATACAGGCAGAGGGCAGGGTCTCTGCAGATACAGACACCAACATACACTTTGAGTGGGTCAAAACTGATGATTTGAATGGATTTTTACTTTATATGAGTCTATAAATTGTTTTGTTGTTTTTGTTGTTGTTAGGAAAATTCTGCATGATATGCCTTTAAATAGCCTAAAAAATATATGAATTTTCAGTATCAAATTACATTTTCTGCAAACATGCTTAGATTTGCAGGAATGTTACGTTATGCTAATAATATGTGAGCAGAGCAGCAAGTGGGATGGATCAGTCAGTAGTGATTAGTTAGGGCAAAATATCTTTCTCTGACAGAAAATGACTAACATGAATGTAGTGTTGGTCTGAGTGCTGATGTTACAGAGAAATTAGCATTTGGTGTAAATATGAAGCTGAAAGAATTTATACCTCATTAAAAATTCAGTCCAGTAGCTCTGGTGTGATTACATCAGCGATACTTCCCCATTCCAGTTCCTTGAAGACAATATGATAGGTTCTGAATTTATTGCAGTGGGTGGAGCAGGGTAATTAGAGCTATTGATCTGGCTAAATGATAGCCTTCGCCTAGTGCTGAAGGGCATGTGCTCTGCAAGCCCCAGTATTATCTGATGACCCGTGAAATCAATGGCCTGGCTGCAATCTCCCAGGTGATTTACCTCATTCCATTTATCTCACAAGGCTGAGTGAGTCCACATGCACGAAAACAGCACACAAGTCCGTGCACTTTATTGCATGCATACTCTCAATAAACATGCAGAAATGCTACACATTTCCTTCTGAAGTATACATGAGTGCAAACACCTCATCTTGCCTGCAGTCCTGAGGCACTGCGTGTAGGGGCTTGTTCCCTTGGAAACCATATTTTGCTCTGGTCCATAATGAACTCAGTTCTCTGGTAGCCTGCCGAGTGACTGATGAAAAAAGGCATGGAGAAGACATTTGAAATGTCACCAAGATGTCAGGCTGCTCTCACATACTTGTAGATCCTTTTCCCTCCTTTCTAATAGAAATTTTACGTCGGATCAAGCCGACACGCAGCTGACCTCTGCCAGTAATGAACAGTTTGCAATTTACAGAGCTGCAGCTTCTGCGTCTGTTTTGTGTTCATCATTCTTATAATTTTATTTTCTGAGAAGATTGGACAAAACATGTTTGGATGTTTCTGGTGTCAGACTTCCCAACTACCATGTGAACACAAGAATAACAGAATAAAAATGTTGAAGCATCACCACCACAACTGACACCAGGTGAGACCACACAGCCGTTGTATTGGAGATACAAGAAAGTAAATGAATGAAACATATGAAAAGATACTTTGAAAAAATCTGAAACTTAAGCACATGCTTCAAAAAACAAAACAAACAAACAAAAAATCAGTAAAATAAAGTATTACCACTACACTAATCTGATATTAGCTTATTGCAGATGTATTAGTATGAACAAGAACAAATATTGTGAAATTGTATTAGATATTTTCTGTTTCACTGTAATTTATTTACATTAGAACTCTGAACAACAACATCTTAATAAAAGAATTTAGTTACAATGTGATCATATGTAGGAACGAACCATTGATGTTTTTCCAGATCATAAATTATAAGCTCCCTAGTCCTCTAGAACCAAACCTGTCTCCTAAAAATTATATTTTTATATAAGTAATTTGCAACTAGTGTTGGGTAGTGTTACTTTTAAAAGTAACCTGTTACAAGATTGCTGTCATTAAAAAGTAACTTGTTACGTTACCAAAAATGAAAACTCTTTTGATAGTTCTTGCACACGTTGGTTATATTGGACCGACAATCTGACAGCAATCTGTGGAAATATGGTAAAATTGTAATGATACTGGATTGCTTATTTGAAAACCTAACTAAATAACAGAGTGCTTGAACTGCAAACAAATGCTTTATGTTACTCATGACAACAAAAAATTATCTCTGTACCCTAACTAATTAATGATTTTGTAGCATTTTACTTCCTGCTCTGTTTGCAGCAGCAAACGTTTAAAAGAAATCATAAAATTGGAAAAATTACATACAGAAGAAATATTGTAAATACCGAATGTATCAGTAAAATGTATATCTATTCATAGTGCCTGCTGCAATATTAAGCTTAAAATTATGGAACTTTTAATAATGCTTTATTAAACTTTACATAGTTTAATAATAATGCCTTGCTGATAGAGTCTGATAATCTGAAAACTAGTGGGAAAGACTGTGGTTTAATATAGAAAATGTGACTTATATTCCAAGATATAATGTTATTGGTGATTGCTGCTGAAACCACAATCTGTGTTTTTATTGCCCATATAGTTTATAGTCCAGCACTTTGTACAGCCACCGCTGAGCAACTCCAGTACGGTACACAAATGTAACACTTCATTCATTCTCAAAAAAACATGTAGCGTGCTTACATAATCCAGCAATTACGTTTGTCAGCACAACATAATTGGGAAAACAATTTAATAACAGAAATGTAATTTCAGGGTTGCTGGACCAGGTTATATCCTGTTTCTCGGTGGTAGCAGTAGTAGAAGGGGGACTTGGCACATCCCAGGGTGTGCTATCATTCGCTCGGTAAAGGCAAAGTGGGCCTCACCATCATCACTAGGTTCCCTTTCACTCTCCAGCTGAAGGACGGGATGGGGTCACTTTGTTGACCTGCTGCCTACAGCAGCCACTTGGACGGTAATCACAAAAAATAACACCAACCCACTAAAGAGCCATACACTGGGCTGGCCTGTAGACCTGGTCACAGTGAGTGCCGACTAAATGAGCTTATTAATCACACACAGCACCAGAGGCAGAGCGTTTCTGAATTCATTAATGCTCAGCAGAGCGGTCTGAAAAAAAGGATCAACAACTGTGAACTCATTTCAAATTGACACCGCGTATACAACAAACACTCATGAGTGTTGCATGAGCGCTTAATATTGCGTTTCAGGGCAAAAGGTCCATAGAATACAACAACAGTACAACTAACCTGCATTTACAACCGAGCTGGTTTTACAAAACTACTAAATAAATGACTCAAATTCAACTAAAATGACACAAACCACTACTTTAGCTGTTGTCATATTTTAACCACTTTAAAACTGTTAAATTATCCTCTTTGTTTAACAATACCAGCTGTAGGTGGTTACAGGCGTATAAAGTGTGTCTAAGAATAAATCTGAACATCTTTTACCTGCAATGTGTCAGTCTTTCAGCTCTGAGTGTTAATACCTCCACGCTTCCTCAAAAGCAGGAACAAAAGGAAAATTTGTCAAGCCACTTTAAGGAGCCTCCTGTCTTTTCTCACTTCTTCACTCTTGTTTACTTTTAGTACCTTGACAAACTGTTCTGATAGACAGCTGTATTTTTAAAGAGCTTACTTGTCACAGGTTTTCTTTCCAGAGGATGAGGCCCTTTTTCAAGGAGAGATTACGGCAAATCATCAGATGGGATTTTAGAGAAATTCCTCAACATCCTTTCTGTATTTGAATTTCAGCTCTGCGTAACTCAGCTTACTCTGTTAATGATTAAAATACAATTTGGTGAATGATTTTACACCTGTTTTCTGCTGGTATATCATCCCACAGGCTTTGACAATGACACTTTCTGTAGGCATGAGGAATAGCAATGTCAGAATTTCAATATTTAATTGTAAATTGATCAAAATTAGCTTTTAATTTTAATAATTGAAATTCATATAGGGGCATCAGTGGTAAGTTTTGACTGTTTCATGACCAGTTAAAAACTCTTTGTAGTAGCTTTAAAGAAGAATTTATCTATGACAGTTGACAGTTGTCAGGGCATTAAACCAGTGATCTGTTGATCTTTACATGACTCAGTAGTCTAACAATGTAGCTGTCAGTGCTAATAAACAATAATAATAACAATAAAAATAAGCGGCGCTTTTCCAAATAAAGTTACAAAGTGCTTTATATGGTAGACTAAAACATTTCAAGAGTGGGCCAAATAAAATCAGGCAGTTAAAGGAGCAATATGTTGCATTTGCAAGTGCGAAAATGAGCACAGCAGTCCAAATAGCGAGTTGGAGACATAGATTGTATATTAAATAGGTTGAAATCCTACTTAATATACAGAGTATGTTTGAAGCTAGTTGCCCCCCCTCCCCAGACTCAGGGAAAGCTCTGCAGGTGTGCAGGATGTGAGCAACAATGTAAATTGACAATAACAAGCGACGACGAGTCCCACGTTGTAAGTTGATCAGCTGTTTATATTGTTAATTTCCTGTCGATGTGAAGTTAATCCTGCTATCCTGAAAACAAAAGCCCACTGCCCCAAAAATACCCATTCTGGACTCTGAGTTTAAGTCTGTGCCTGTCTTACTGCCTGCCAGACTCCATTAACATATTGCTCAGTTTCACTTCTGTAAACATACTACTACTCCCTCTACAAGATTATTAATGATTTCTTGCAACAAACAGACACTAACTTGTTTGGCAAATGCATTTGGTATTAATTTGAGCTCTAATTAACATAACATTGGCCTATAAAAATGGTTGGTCTTGCCTCAAGCAGAAATTTTAAAGAAGGACACCGCAGCTACAGTGTTGATGTCAGAGGAGTGAGCATTTCAACTTATCACCATTCCTTCATCTCTGATGACATATCATGGTCATTTTATGATTCATTACAGTAAACAGATTTCGCCTGAAGTAAAAAGTGGAATAAAAAACAACTACAATAAAGATAAATAGTAATAATAAAACAGACACATGTTGGAAATAAAATGTGGTGATAGTGTTAATATCAGGGTTTTTAAAAGCTAAGTTTTTAGAAGCGATATAAAGAAGTTACTGATTCAGCAAGCCTCAGATCCAGAAAAGGATTATAAAATTATAACAAGCAGCATGCACACACATTCAGTATATAGGTACATCAGCCAATACAACAAACAAATCCGTGGACTTAGTCATTTTTTTGTTCAGACGCTGCTCATGTCTGTGTTTGTCTCTTTTGATAAGGCCCCTTTCATCTTGTTTGCATTGATTACAGGCTGACGAGTCACAGTGATACACTTAGGGGCCCTATTCATGTCTGCAGCCCCTGCGACACACACTGGGTCCATTGTGGCGAGGAATGTCTCCTTTCATGGCCTGAACTCGCCTGTGAAAGCATGTCAATAATCCCTAGTCAGTGGGCGCTCCACAATACTGCTGCGTCCATCCCACCAAGCAGACCACTAGGCCCCATTTTGCTGCACTCCTCCAAGGAAAAAGTGACGAAAGAGCAGGCAGTTGAATGGACGAAGTAATTAATCTGATGGATGCTGATAATCAAACAACTTCACAACAAAGGTGAGACTACTTACACAAGAAGAAAAGCACTAATCAAGGCTTGAAGCAGCATACAATCCCCCTTCATTTATAACCTTCTCACACACCAAATATCTCGAGAACAGCTTTATTGCTTTGCACAGCCCCTCCTTGTTTTCACACTGCAGGCCTCCAAAAGGCAACTGAGCATGGTATCTCTTCTCAGGAAGTATCAAGATCCTTGTATACAGCAGAAGCAGGAACCAGCATTGGTTTGCTGTAGAAGCTGCGGTTTTGGTGCTGAGGATTTGTTTGAACAGAGAATGTGATACCATAAGCAGAATAAATGGGATTTGAGTCTTCGGTGGCCACTAAAGCCATTGAAAATATACATCAGATATATTTATTTTGGGGGTGGTGTGAGCTGGTGTGTGGAGGGGGGGGGGGCAGCAAAGGAGGCTGAAGGAATCCATTGGCCAAGCTCTTGCAGCGATGGGAGTGAAAACAGCCAATCATTGCTCTGTAAAGAATTAAAACCACCTCTGCAAATAGCCCCAATATTTGTGTAGTGCCTCAGAGTGGGAGTTTCACAGCGTCTGGGTTTCCAGTGCAAATAAACAGTGCAGAGGTCTACAAGGGTGGACCGGCCCCCCTTATCCCAGAGGTGAAGCCCACTCCTTTGTCGCTGCCTAATCTAGGCCACTCTCTATTGAGTGGGATGAAAAGTGGATCTGTGTGTGAGTGTTTGTGTTTGTGTCCTCGATGTGTGAGATGAAGCTGTATGATAATGTCTGTTTGTATGTGGTTCTTGAATCAGAGTCGCGGGCCCGTGGAGACCGCCGCTGTGTTTGCCAGTTCCCAGATAACCCACATCCTTACACTGGACCTACACATACCAATCCCAGGATCCTCAGCGCAGAGCAAACTGACAAATATCAACACAATTGACCAACAATTCTGCATAAACCAACAGTACCTGCCCGCTGGAGATATGGTGAATAGAACATGATGTTGATGTTCCAGCAGTTTATTGTGGACAGCGACTTACTGACGGTACTTGATATAAAACTTAACAGCTATGCCTGTCACTGCAAAGTAGAGGTCATCACAGGTCCACTCAGTTCCTACTCAGTCGGGTAATGTCTCAGTGTCACCGCAGGTCTGGAATTTGTGTCAGTACGTCGAATACCAAAGTACCTGTGCTCTGTCATATTCATTGCAGGAGAAAAATGCATTATTTGATGCAAGAGTGAGAGTGAGAACTGTCAATATTCTCAGCCAGGGATAGACACTAGCCTAATATTTTTAAGCACTGGCCCCATGGGCCACCAGGCCCCTAAATTTGGTGACCAAAGGACATTTGTGGTGGACCAGATGTAAACTTATGTAAAAACAATACAGAAAAGGCAATTGAACACAATTAAACACAGCCCTCCTTAACTGTGAAACTTGTGTTGTCCTGTTGTTTCCAGTTGTGATGTGGTGTTTCCTAAAGGCATTAAAGGCAAGCTTGATTTCCCAGCTAGCTGAAGAACCTGGCAGCACACAGTGCAGTCCATTATATCCCAATGTGTCATATAATAGCCATTTAAACTCCTGCTTCGATTTACCCTTAAATTTCTGTTGCTGTTTTGGTTTTTATAGTTTGCCTTTTGTGTTTCTGGTTCTTCTGTAAGGATCATGTTAACAGTTTACCAACACTGTCATTGTGCTGCTGCCTATGTTGATATTCTAGTCCCATTCAGATCTGGTCTCTCTCGTTTGTCTTTTTTTTTTTTATTATTTCAAGTCCATATGGGACAGAGTTTCAAACTTTAAAGGGATAGTTCACCCAAAAATGAAAATTCAGTCATTATCTTCTCACACTCATGCTGATTGAGAGTTGGGTTTATTTTGTTAGTTTGCAAAACACCGCAGGAGTTTCACTGGAAAACAGCACCGCAGAATCTCCCAAACAATGTTGGATTACACCAGACGAGCAGTATGGAGGCATTTTCTGTTTTTATTCTGTTGCTTTTTATGTTTGAAAACTGGTCACCATTCGTTTCCGTTGTTTGGGTGATACTGCAACACTGTTTTCCTGTGAAACTCTGGCAGTGTTTTGTGGACTCAAAAACTAAACCCAACCTTTAATCATCATGAGGGTGAGTAGATGATGACTGAATTTTTATTTCTGGGTAAGATCTCTACAGTGAAGGCACTATGTAAATGACTGTAGGATATTATTTAGCTGAGTAGTGTAGCATGTACAGTATATTGGATCTTCTGATGACATTAGAGAATACTAATATACTTTTTCTGTTACAACTTTACATAAAAATGACAAGACAGACGTGCGTGTTTTCAGTGTGTCTGTGAAAAATGTAATTTGAATCATTTTGCCTGAAGCAAAGTCTAGATTAAAGGTGTGAGTCTGAGTGAAACCTGTAGAAACAATAAGCATATGACAGTAAAAGCTACCCAGAGAAGTAGATTGCCTCTAAACATGAAACTAACTTCCAAAAACCATCTCAATGTCATTTGCAAGTATAGTGACATGAAAATGAGTGGGCTGGAATAGTGCCTTGGCAAGTGACTTACAAGTGATCATAAAATACTTAGCAATTTGCTCCCTCTTTATACTTGGCAACATCCCATATTTGAGGTGGAGGAAGAGGTTTTTAGCATTGCCACTATTCTTGGGCACTTCAGTCAGGCAAAAACACTCTGTTTTAACACCCTAAAAACATTAATTACACATAAGAACACCAAGACGTTTAATCGTTTCAGTTGTTGCAGTAATTTATACCAGAATACAGTGTGTAGAAAGGAGGTAGACATGTTCAGACAGAGACACCTCAGTGTATATACCTCTGGGAGATTTAGGGTGCTTTCACATCTAACATGTTTGGTTCAGACCTTCCGGTTTGATCCGAAACCAAAACTACATGGCTCGGACCAAACAGCTGAACCTTGGTTCGACTGAAAGAGGTAGTCTCAGCCGTGATCAAACTGGACCCTGGTTCGGTTTGATTCTAGCGGGGAATTTTTTTTTACATTACATGAAGTTCTGCCAGACTTTAGTCGGAACCAAAAAAGGGAAAAACAATGCAGCGAAAATAAAATGAGCCGTGGTTGCTCACGGAGAGAGGAGGAGAGCAGATGTTTAATTGACATTTTGTCAGATGACTTTATAAAGAGTCAGTTGGAAAAAAAACTCACAAAAATTCCAACACTTTTAAATTATTTTCCAAGAGGATGAAAGAGAGACGAATTGAATTCAACTGATGTCAGACGCACACCCGTCTACAAACCAGTTAATGGCAAAGGGAGATGCAACACATGGCGGTCATGTAGAGATCTTAAATGCGCTCAGATAATTTTTAATGAGAAACCAAAACTAAACAGACCTAATCTTTACAATTTAACAAAAACATTAACTTTAGTTCAGACTTTCAGGTGTGAAAGCAGCCTTACCGTATGTTCACATTACGGGCGACACAACATGAAAACAGCCAAATGTGGCTGGCATCATTGTCGCTGAGCGCTGAGAAAAATTGAGGCCAACTCAACTTTGACTTGTAGCTCTTCACGCCCAGCACAGAGTGTATAGTGTGAGTGTAGGACGTCACTTTCTGACATCATGTGGCCACCTTCCATTGAAAATGACTTGTAGCCTGATGCTTTGGCACAGGTAGTCTGAGTGTACGGTCAGTCTCTAAAACACCCGGCTAGCATGTCTCTAGATCTTGAGCAGGGAGGATGAGGAAACTAGAGCAAGCTTGTAGAAATACACACAACTGACTCTGCACAGAAAGGGCCTGTGAAGGGAAGTGAACCACTGATATACTGTGCCACCACTGTGTTGATAACGATCAATCTTAGAGGTTACAAGCGTGCTATAGATGCTCTTAAATCACTATATACATTTTCTAAAGCAGCACTTAAGAGTGAGTTCACACGCATGCCATTTACTGAAAACACTTAAATGTAATATTGCATATTTAACCGTAAGTCGTGCTATTATGGTGTTATATTATGCTATACGTTTCATGAATAAGCATGTCAGGTATTGTTGTGTCATTCTGTCACCTTTTCCATATTAGATTCGCTGTGTGTGACTTATATAAATAGATAATATACAGATCCCGAAAACATGCCATCAGGATAGTGGCATTTCAGATAGGAAATCAAGAAGAGCCAGAGGAAGACAATGATGACATAATCTGGCTGATCAATTATGCAAATTAATTGAATTATTGGATGAACAGAACATTTAAAAACTGTTTATAAATTCTTCTGATTAATAAAACATGTAAATGAGCAAAGACTGGTTTAAAACGTGTGGTTTTTGGCTCCTCCTGGGAGTTTAGGAGGTTAAGATGTGAGCCTCTTACAAATGGGTAGGCTACGATCATTTCTAAGAACATCGTCACTTACCTTAAATTTAAGGTTAGTAAGTAGGATTTTACAATCATCTTGGCCTGAAGATGCTTTGTGGCAACAGGTTCTTGGTCTTTACAACAGAGGCTACACAAAAACAGAGGCTAAATTGCTCCTGGAAGCTGAATTCTTCTTGTCTTGGTACATTTTACTTACACATGCAGCCGGAACTCACGGAGTCTGGAAATATGTGTGTTCAAGGTCAAATGTCAAATAACGCACAGCCGGAGAGGAAATTATTTTCTTTTACATAAAGATGAGTTGATAATTAGAATCGTTTTCCATAACTCAATAATTAACTTTTCATACTTTTTATTAAAATATATTAAGCATATATTATATTAAAGATTGGAATATATCTCCATATCATAGCTCGGATTAGGTTATTAATGGGCAACCCTTGTTATAATCATGTAATACCACATTTTTGACAAGGCTGTGTCACACTGAAGCCTCATTTGTAAAGTCTATGTATCTTTGGCGTTCTGCACCTGCTTACACTTTGTCTGTGTTATTTATTCATTGCTCCTGTCAGTGCCCTTGACCAAGGTGCTGGCAGTCCCTGGGTGCTGCACAGTAGCTACCAGCTACCCGCTGCTCCTAATACTTAAGGTGGGTCAAATGCAGAGAACTCATTTACAGTATGATGTACTTGTATAGAGATGGAACAAAATGAAAATTTCATAACACGATTATAGTGACCAAAATTATCACGTTTGTCATTGTTATTGTCATATTGTTAAAATGTGATGAAATGCTGAAAAAGTACTAATACACAGACCATTTTTTATATTGAAAACCTCTCAACAATTTGTAATGGCATCATGTCCTTTGCGATGACAACGTTTTCATTGGCATAAAACAAACCCACGCTCCTGCTGTGCCTATGTCCGGAAGACTTTTGCTAACTTGGGTTGATCCTGGACTCAGCTGTGAGGCTCTGGGAGTGAAAATAGGATTCAGATTAGTCATAATTTTGTCATCATACAAGTTAGACTTACCACAAGCTATGAAATTGTAACATGATATCAAACTTGTTCTAAGAAAAATGTTTTATTCGTGATGTCATGGAGAAGTACTACACAACCCACAATCCTCAAGTGCAACAGCGACAAAAATTAAAATTAAAATTTGAGATGGTAATACTAAGCATCTTGAAGTTTATCATGTTTTCTTTGTAAAACCAGTAATAGCTTAATCCCTTGTACTTGTATGACTGTAATACCTTTACTTGTATGACTGTTTATGTGATAAATGACGTTGGTTTACCTAACGTTTACTTAGAAATATAAATTCAGATTCATCACTGGTAAGGGATGTCCATACATGGGCACCTTACAAAGTTACTCATTTATTTAGGTATTTCACTTCAAGGTGGACTGGATGTCTGACAGTACTTTGTCTCATAGAGAAAATTTATCATTGAGCCAACAATGAAATCTTGCCCCTGGCATATTCACACTTTAACTGTAAAAACTGAAGCATGGTAGAAAGTCTAAATTGTACGTGGGCTTTTCAATAGTTATGGTAAATTCAGTTTATGTGTTTCCACATATACAGCGCGAGAATGATTTTGTCAGCATCAACATCATGGTGTTGGTGCAAATCCAGCAACTGAGAGAAATAGTTAAATTCTCTCGGGAAGCTTGCTCTATGAGAAGTGCAAAAAGTTTAAACAGTATGTTGCTCATAGTGTTCCCAGCCTCTTCCCACTCAAATAACCATGATTACAACTAGGACTACAAATATAATTTATCATTAGAGAAGTTTAATGTGAAAAACCTTCTTTAAAGTCTCCCAGTGAGTGTGTAGCTTACTGACATGCCCTCAGTGCATGAGTTATTATCCCAACTCATGTCAGAGCATCTGCAGGAGGGATACATTTGTTGCTAAGCAACAGCTAAAGCTCGCAGCATGCTAGCTCCAGTTATGTTGAAAATTTGGTATACTTCTTGACTTTTGGGCACTTTGTTATGCTTAAAATGATGCTGAATTGAATTTAGGTCAGATGTTTTCAAAAATGCTCGAGCAGTTCTGTCTGCATTATAAAATAGACTTTGCTTAAATGATCATTGCAGTAAAAACATAAATAAAAATAAAGAATTGTATAAAATTTAGATGGATTTTTCAGATGCAAATGCACCTTAGGCGCTGCAGATTAGTATTCAGAAATAATTCACATTTTCTAATATGATTTAGCTTAGTTAGATATGTCACTGTCAATATTATTTAACAGTTTGCATAATATTCTTCACAGACTTCAGTTGAGGTAGAGATAGCGAAATGTTTAATTTAAACTTAAAACTAGTGACTAATCTGTTATTTTAAGACAATTAAACCATCTTCAACATTTAACAACATCCTGATACATCAATACAATAACAAAACGTCATATATACCAGACAAACCAGATCTACTTGTTTTTGGGGAGTACAGAAACCCCGTTCCAAAATTTAAACTCAAATTGACGAAAAGGACACCCAGATAAACAAATAAATACAATTTTCAGAAGAAATTGAGGCCAGAAACGGATGAGTGAGACGAGCCAATGTTTGAGCGAGGTAAAAGCTTTGTTTTGCAGCAAATGTTTTCATAGAGGAGGGGTTGAAGAGGGGGGGGAATCAAACTGATATTTAGCCCCTACTGGCTTTTTTTTTCCTGCTTTTGTTTTATGCTAGGCTCTTTTTACCACATGGTAGTGACAGATTGTTTGAGCTGAAAGGAAAAGCCATTCGAAGCTAATTAAGCAGCCATTCCAGGCACTATTCGCAGGCAGGAGGGAGAGTAGCACAGGCATTTGTCAGCGCCGTACCCAACGTGGGTTTAATTGACAACTCGGCTCCTGACTGACAGCTTCTCCAGCGCTCAGCCAATGGCGAGCCGAGCAGGAAGACAGCTGCGACGTCATTGGATAGGAAGCAGTAAAGGGGGCGGGAAGGGGACCCACGTGGGGGCGAGCATAGCGAGCAACACTTGATAGGCTGATATCCTCACGCGCAGACGTGTTGTAGCCTACCTAGTGCCGCTGATAGGAAAGCTTGTAGATGCTTGAGGTCTCGTTAGAAATAGGTCGATCAATTCAAGTCACTCAAAGGACACTCCGCTGTAGATTAAGCGGTATTCACATCTTCTGCGCACTTCGGCTCTTGAATGAATTTCTCTGAGCTCCTGTGTTTTTCTTGGCATAGGAACAGGACTTATTTCTTTTTCTTGGCATCCTCTGCCTGTCCTTCAATTGAGAGCAGAAAGTGTGATCTTCCTGTTTCGAAGCAAGGAAACTTTTTGTTTTCTCGATTCAGACTGGCTTCACTTGTTGTTCACATATTAAGCACACACCATGTTCACAGTTTTCATAAAGATGATGAATTCTGTGTTTGGCTGGTGGGATTGTTTTCCTGTTTACACCGTCTTACTACGTCTGAATCGGCATAGTTTTTAAAGATTATACTCTTAGATATATACTCAAAGTGTCAAACGTTGAACCACCGGCTGCGATGCGCGGACATATAAATTATTGCCCTTTGTTTTGAACAAGCTGTTGAGCGCACTGAATGTCACTTCAAATCCAAAATGGCGAACATGTGAGGTCACATTTCGCACGCCCAATCAGAGCGCAGGCACGGTGAGCGCCCCCACGTGGGGATGCCGCGCTGTGATTGGCCCTCGCTGCTAAACTCCTTCTGAGAACCCAATTGGTTAGTGCGCGGCCCTCTCTCGGCAGTCGGGTCCTCGTGTCAGTGCTCAGTCTGTGTGTGGTACAGCGCGCGGCGGAGGAACTGGGTATACCCGACAGCGAGCGGAGTGGTATATTTCACAACGGCCGACATTTTCGAACAAAAAAAAATTAACCCGGTTGTTCGCCCCAAAAAAAAAAAAAATAATAATCTTTGGACTTACTGGAAGATTCGTGCGCCGCTCCTGGATCTAACAGAGGCTTTCTCTGAAAGTTGTGTGCGGTCAACAACTCGTCCCAGTCGAGGGGTTTCCAGCGGGTCGACCGGACGGAGAGACGCTCTCCGCCTCGGGATCACCGGGGTTTTTTTTTTAAAGGACTCTCCAGGGGCAAAGAAGAAGAAGAAGTGTGTGAAAAACAGAGACGGCGACGGACATTTTCCGCCTTTATCACCCTGCGGTGGCGCTTACAAGTGAAGGATATTAAGCTTTTTGTGTCTGGATACTAATTTTTTTTTTTACCTGTGCTGAAGAGAGGGGAGGAATCAGTCCAGACAAAAAGGTAAAGAGGGCGACATGAAGAGAGCCGCTAACAAGACGGGTGGTGGTGGTGGTGGTGGTGGGTGGCTTTAAAAAGCAGCAGCAGCTCCTTGTTTTCTGATCTTCCAACCGACCATACAAGCCGCTGTGTGTGTGTGTGTGTTGTGTTTCCCTTTGTGGAAGACAACTCGTTACATTTAGGGGAAAAACAAAGCATCGCGTCGTTGAGGGTGTGATCAAAAGTATCAACTTTGGGATTTATTTGATACGTCGGATCAAACACATGTTTGCAGATCGAGGCGACAAAATTAGATTTTTTTTTGACAAAAATTGGGAATACTTGAAAAAAAAAAGGGCACAGTGATGATTAAAAAAAAAATATTCTCATTTTTGTGAGGGAGCAGATAGTTAAGTTCATAAAGCTTTAATTCCTGTCGATTTTCAACCAAGGTGCTACGGTTGTGTTGCTGCGAAAGTGATTCAGCTCCTTTTTTCTGTTTGTTTAGGTACAAAGGAGAGGCCGTGGAGGTGATACATCCAGTGGTCGGGGTCTGAGTGCGCGCCTCGCAGCCGAGAACAGGGCTTTGTCCGCCGCCATCCTGCGCATACAGGAGGAGGGGGTGGCGGTGATTTACCGCACCTTCACTGGGATTACGGAAAGAGAGAAAACACCGAATTCCCCTGTGTAAAGGACGCGACATGTATCCACAAGGCCGGCATCCGGTAAGTAGCTGTCTTTGTCACTATTTGTAAATTGATGCAAATGCAACCGCCCTTCAAAGTAGCCTAATTAGCTCGTCAGAAGAGTGGAGCTGCTGATCCACACCTTACTATTTATGGTCTGCATCGGTGCTGCCGAGGCGCTTCACTCTGGCAGGCAGCAGAGAAACTGGGAGATCGTGTTTATTGGCAACAAGATCAGAGCTTTTGGTTGAACTCAGGAAAAGTAGATCATCACCTCCTTCTGTAAACTGACTTAATTTCTGCGTGCAGTTCGTTATATTTGCATTTTTTTTACAGTGCTAAAAGATTAATTGTGCATTTTGCGCACAATTTAAGTGTTTTTTTTTCTTTTATTAAACCCTCCTCATCATCCTCTGCCTACCATGTAGCATTACTTTGACGATAATGTGACCTGCCCCTGTCATTGCACACGTTGTTAAGAGAAAGCTGCTCTTTCCTCCACCAGTCAGTGCTCAGGGGAAATGCAAGACAAACCATCAAGAGAAAAAGAAAACACTCAGTTTACCAAGAGAGAGGCGGAGGAGGCTGTAAGAGAGATATGAGACTATTATCTGGACTGTGATGGCGTTATTTACACCTGTGGTATCTCCCAACCTTGCACTTTTCAGGCACCTCACCAGCCAGGGCAGCCTGGCTTCAAGTTCACTGTGGCAGAGTCCTGCGACAGGATCAAAGACGAATTTCAGTTCCTGCAGGCCCAGTACCACAGGTAAAGACCACAGCCAGTGCTGTTTACAGTATGTAAACAGTATTGGCTTCCTGGAAAGAATAGGAAGAGGAAGCGGCTTCTGTTTGGTTCCATTTTTGTAGCTTTTTGTGCGCCAAGTCTACACTGATGTTACACTCATAAATATATATCTGTTCTGAATTATTAACATGTGTTGAAATGGTGTAATGTAACCAAACCAATAATGAACATATATCAAACCTATCGTAAAATCTGATTTTTATTTCTCTCTTCTCTTTCTAAAGTCTTAAAGTGGAGTACGATAAACTGGCCAATGAAAAGACAGAGATGCAGCGTCACTATGTCATGGTAAGAGCAGTCATCGTAAAGCTGTGAATCTGATTTAAAGCCGTATCCTCCCTTTAGCCTCAGGTGAACAGTCACAGGTGGTGCAGCAGCCCTGGTGTTTTGCAAAGGCCATGTTAGCATTTGTCCCTGCTTGGTATTGTTGACTCACGCCTGTGTTTTCATTGGATAAGAAGCTGCTGGGTGGGGGTATGAGGAGGGGTGGCTGAAACTCTAGCAGGGGTCAAATGTCCAACAATTGATTGTGGGGTGTGACGACCCCCCCTCTATTGCCCTGTGGCCCTCTTTATGACCCTCTGCCACCCCTCCCAAACACACCCAACATGACCCACTGGGGGTTAATGACTGGTCTGCGGGCTTTGTGCATGAATCAGAGGGTTTCCTGTATTTTATTTTACTTCTCAGCTCACCCAGTGTGAACCGCGGGGTCATTCAGACACTTCAGACACACCCAGGGGTTTCTCAGATACGGGGAGAGTTTGTGTGTTTTTCCTCCAACCGTAAAGATAATAGACTACTTGTTGTGGTCAGATGTTGTCATTGTAATTAATCACAATATTAAAGAAAATATTTGTCCTCTGTTAATCACAATGTGGAAAATTTGCTAAACTTTGCTAAATATCACATAAAATTATCAAAGAATGTTGAGTGCAATGAGCAACATGTGTTCCACTGTTTTTCACTGGATCAGACAAAACTGCACGTGTAACAAAAACTTGCTTTGAATCACTGAGTGACAAACTTCTGTGTGATGGTTTGATGTTGTGTAATCTAGTTAAATTGATTAGTCAACCAAAAGAAAATTAATCACCAACTATGTAAATATCTTTATGCTGAGTTCTTTAAAGTTTGCTTAATTTTAACCGTGATGTTTTCAAGGTTAGAAATATGTTTGAATTCTAATATACTCCATAATGTTGTTTTATCAACAGAGTCACTCATGTATATCAAAAATATTATAAGTATAATTAATACCTGACGATCCCGTTTGTTTCTTGTCTCTGTGATATGACATGGGCGCTGAGATAAAACTGTGTTTTTCGAGTCTGTGCTGTGTCACAATTTAGATGTAATGGTAAACGCTTTAAGAGGCTAGAAATTTTGGGTAGCTTGAAAGTGCTTGAATTTTACTCTTAAAAAGCTGTACAAACCCTGTTTATCTGTTTTTGGACCATTTTTAATCAGAAATGCCAAATATGTATGGTTCCAGCTTCTCAAATGTGGGAATTTGCCACTTTTCTCTGTCCTTCGCAGCAGCAAACTGCATATCTCCAGGTTTTAGACTGCTGGTCTGACAGGACATGTGAGGATGTCATCTTGGGCTTTCCTCTGTTTTTGACATAGAACAAATCAGTAGTTGGAAGCAGAAAATAATCATGAATTCATGATTAATCAATTAATCATATAGTTTATAAAATGTCAAAAAATTGTGAAAATTGCTTATCACAATTTCCCAGAGCCCCAGCTCACATGTTCAAATTGCTTCTTTTGTCCAACCAACAACCCAAAACTCAAAGATTCTTCATTAACTATCATAAATGACAAAGAAAAAAGCAGCAAATCCACACATTTAAGGAGCTGGAACCAGCAAATGTTTGATGTTTTTGCTTGAAAAGTGACTGAAACAATTAATTGATTATCAAAATAGCTGGCAACCACTTTTCCTTGAATCGACTAATCGACTAACTGTTGCAGCTTTTATCAGCAGGTGAATAAATGATTAAAGTAGGTTGCACTAGCTGCACCCCGAATATCATTACAGTACAGTCCCATTCAGAGTCGGTCACCAATAATATCAAACCACTGTACAGCTCCACTGCCTATTTAAAATCTTATGGAGTGCGTTTACTTTGTGTTTTAGCACTTTTATCACTTTTTCTGGAAACCTTAGATAGGTGCTTGATTTCTATCAAAGAGCTGTGAAAGGGTTACAAGTAAAACTGCTCCAATACTGCAATTAAAACATGTTACATTTAGCTCTGAGCTCTCTGATGATCAAAAAGAGACAAAGAAATGTGTGCCTCTGCAGACATCCCAATACAAAGGTTCTTTTCTAATACAGGAAAAGCTACATTGTGTGCATGGAAAAAGAACAATCTTTATCTGACAAGTGATGTAACTAAGACCTCTTTCTTCGTTTGTGTATGTGCGTGCTTATCTTGTTTGTACATGAAAGGAATGACTTTAACCAAACGCAGCAGTACGTTTGTTAAATATTATTTTCCCTGTGAGGAACCAGAAGGTGGTGGGAGTAGCTATAATAAATGGAAGCTGTTCGCTGTGTGTTTGATAAACAAGACAGACAAACTACTCGGCTTTAGTTTGTATCTGTTGGTGGGCTTGCTCACAAGCTTTTGGCAATCAACAGCAGATAATGTTGTTTTCAATAATAGTATTGGCTTTCTCCTGGGCTTTTGAAGCCATAGACCGTGTTTTTAGCTCAAAGACTGGCAGTGCCCAGTAGAAGTAATTGAGAACAGTAGCCAATCGTCTGTCGGCTGGGACTGCTCAAAGAACATGAAGTTGTTAAAGTCTTTGGTTAATGCCAGTGTGTTTTTTTTTTTTTTTTAATGGCTCATCCCTGCGACAAGTATTCAACTTGACACTTTTATTGTTTGGGTGCTTCAGAGGACTGATAGAAATGTCATACCAGTCATTTTTACAGCCTTGTTGCACCAACACAGTCTCTGTTCCAAGTCAAAAGTAACTTTGGATTCCTTACAAAAGCACGAAGGATACATATGTGGGATCTCGTTCCTCCTCTAATTGCTTCTTTAAAGGGAAAGTTCACCCTAAAATCAAAAATATATATTTTTTTCTTACGTTTGACTCAACTGTTATGTCTCTTGCCAGAAGTCATGACTTGGTTACTAAAAGATAATCCACAGACCTTGTTGCGAACAGTTTCATGTAGGAAGTAGAGCCAGACCAATATATCGGCTCAATATTGGCCTGATATGGGCTCATTACAGATAACATAGAGAACATATAATGCAGAAAATGATGCTTGGGGTGATTTAGATTTGTGTACACTAGTACTGATATGTATTTCGTTTTTTAATTTATTTTAATTTATTATTTATTTTCTGAGTGTTCATTTCTACAATTGGCTGGCAAAGGTTTGGCGCTTCGAGCACCACAAGCTGAGTGCCATTTGGTCCCATTACATTTGAGAGAAAGCAGACATCTCTATAGCCGATTTCTCCAAAACTCTGCAACTCACACCAAAACTGTCTAGATGAATAAATAGCCCTACAGGTCAGAGGTAATATGAGTAATATGGTATTTTTGATTTTGTGGTGAATTGTCCCTTTAAATGAAATGCCAAATAAAAATGCATCATTGAAATGTCTTTGAAACAAATGTTTTAGGCTGACTTTACTATGTAATAATGTTTTCGTCTCTGTATTTTTTGCAGTACTATGAGATGTCCTATGGGCTCAACATTGAGATGCACAAACAGGTATGTAGCCATATCAGGGATGGTCTGTGTACAGCCAAAACACTGTTGTTTTTTTTTCCCCCTGGTGACTGAGGAACATAAACACACCTACACACACGCACACACACATACCTGACCTTAGTTTCTACCCTCATCCTTAAATGGCTTTAGGAGGTGCACACATACTGGCTTCCTGTAGTGAAAATGCTGACAGGCTAAACAACACGAAGGGCACGCTGCCTGATGGGGATGGTTTGATAAGATTAAAGTGAAGTATTTGGCAGACAGTCTGAGAGGATGTGTTTTTGTGTGGTTTGTCCTTCTGAATGTGTGTGTGTGTGTGTGTGTGTACACGCACATATGCCTGCACTATTCTGTGTCTGCCTCCCCAGTGCCAGCCGGGCTAAAAGCTCATTAGTTCAGCTGCCACCCAGCACTGGGCATCATGCTGCAGTGGAAAGACTTCTACAGATGAATAGGGCAAAAAATATCTGCAGCTCCACCACCCAAGGAGCCAATTCAGTAGGCTGGAGGCATGAAGGGAGAGGAGGGGGGGTAGATATGTTAAAATCATCTTAGCCATTTCTAGCGGTCGCATTTCAGGCCTCTTTGTTGGTTTGCTTCCAGTTAATCTTTGCCCAGTCATGTCCAGAATTTTGGAGGCAGGTTGTTCAAGTGTTTTTTGAAAACCATCCCTCAACCCAAACGCTTAGCTGTTAGCTGAAAGCCTTCACACCAGCAAGAATGCACCCTGCTGCAGTGTCCCCGAGCAAGACACTAAAAGCTTAGTAGCTCCAGCAGTGCTTTTCTGTCAGCTGTACTCTGATATTCTTTTGACTCAAAGTAAGTGCCTTCTTCAGTAACTATCTTGTTTTTTGTCTGTCTCGTTCTTTCAGCGCCATGTTGGAAATAAGTGTTCTCACTTTTAGGGATGGAAATTGATACAATTTTATTGATATAAATGTCATTATTGATTATGCTTTTTTTAGTCAAAGAAAAAATCTGCTATGCTTGCATGCGAGGCACTAGTGTTATTATAACATGGGATATTTACCCTCAGTAATGGACGTGCTGCTCAGTTGGGAAGCAGAGTCACTCACACCCATGTTGCATAGGGCTGGGCCGTATATTTATTATATATAGAAACCGTGATATGATATATATCGTCTTAGATGTTGGTTATTGTTATATAATGATATGCCCTAAGTGTTTTGGGTTTAAAAGCTGCATTGCAGTAAAGTGATGTAATTTTCTGAACTTACCGGACTGTTCTAAATGTTCCATTATTTGCCTTTTCCACTTAGTCATTATATCCACATTACTCATGATTATTGAAAATCTCATTGTGTTAATATTCTGTGAAAGTACCAATAGTCATCCCTACAATATTGTGTCAGTACTGAGATAATTGGTCAAAAATATCTTGATATTTGGTTTAGTTCATCACCCTGCCCTAATGTTGCATAGAAAGATGTTTCAGCACATCTCTGGTGTTTCCACCCTTAACTTGACATTATCATTTTACAGACATTACAACTAGCACTGTTGTCCTCTTTCAAATGAAGACACACCTTAAGACCATTTCTTCCTCTCCGCCACAACTCTTTGTTGCAAGTTTCTAGCAGCATAGATGCACGAGTATGACATCTTTGTTTTGCAAAGCGTAACTGTGTGAAAAATATGCCAACATTGATAAAAGGAACTGATTAGCTCAGAGGCATTCTGATGTCTCAGATAATATGAAAACATTTATCAACAGGGGCCGGTCCTTGACTTTTTTTTTAAGTCAGTAATCCAGAAAAAATGTCAAGCAATATGTCACAGGCTTCAGTTGGGTTTACTTACTTACTCACAGGCTTCAGTTGGGTTTACTTACTTACTTTACGATATATCAATTATTTGGACGATGATAAGATATTTGCTGGAATCAGAAAGTCTGACGATGTGATTTTGATTCAGTCCAGGGGGCCACGATCAATATCGAACAATATCAAAGGTCCATTTAACACATTCAGTTACAAGTAAATTATGATTAGACCATTTTATGACTTCCAGACACTGATGACATAGACATATCATGGGAATTTCAAAATAAAGGTGAGTCTTACAGATGACGATATAGATAGATGTTTTCACTTCACATTGATCACATTGGATCATTGGACACTGAATTGATTTATCGACCCAGAGCGATATGTTGTTACACCCCTGTTACACAGCATGTATATGTGTGTCTGGGGGTGGGCGTTTTTAGCGTTTCATCTCAAGTGATTAGGCGTGTCCACAGGATAAGGAGTGTGCATGCTGCCTGGTTGGCTGTAATTGGCTGGCTAACGTTTGGTGTGGTTAGGATAAGACATCTGCTGATCCCACGCCTCATGTAGACCTAAATGCAAGACATCATGCTACTAAAAAAAAAACAGTCAGATTACCCCTGTAAAACACTGCAAAACCACTCTGTTTAGGTAAAGATTTGACCTGAGGCCTTTTAGTCAGCTCTGTGAAACTCACATTTTCTTTTGTATTAACAGACATCAGCATAATCTTTTATTCAGTTCCCTTTAAAAAGAAGAAAAAAAAAAGATTAACATGATCTCAAGCCACCCCTCTTTTATCTTTCCACACTTACATTTCCATTTTCTCTGATTCTGTCTTGCCTTCTGTTTCCCCCTCAGTCACCTTTGCCTCCTCAATTCTCCTTTTCCACCTCCGCCTCGTGCCCTTATGTCTTTTCATCGCTTCCCCCTCCTCTGTCTGGCCCGCCACCCCTACGATGTGATGTGAATGATGGCCCTTGTGTCATTAGCTGTGTGATATGATGTATGAGAGTGGGAGTCTGTCAGAGGGGGAGACAGAGAGAGGTGGGGCGGAGGCTTCATGGCCCTCAGATCCAGAAGGTTAATGGCATCAGTGGGAGGGTAGCCCAGTTGGAACAGCAGCACACTGCACAATTCATCAGTGGTAGATGTTTTTTGTGGGCGCGTGGTGGTGTGTGTGTGTGCGTGCATGTGTGTGGCGCGCGTGCGCGTGTGTGCTAACTAGGTGTTTTCTGTTTATCAAGGAGCTCGACGCCTCCCCCTTCCCATTCTTGAGCATTGTCTGTCAGGCACTTATCACCAACAAGGAGATTGAAGCGATGCAGGCTGGGGGTGGAGCTGGTTGTTGTGGGTGGATACTGGTGGCAGTGGACAAAACATGGGGGGATGGAGACAGGAAAGGAGTGAGAGGCTTCAGGGTAAATGGGTTAATCGACTGGTCCTCTCCTGTGCATCTCCTTTGTTTATCAATAAGCCCGGTGGAGTCGACGGAGCGCTCTGAATAATTCATGATTCCTGCCACCTCTTTTCCCCTCACTCCCGTCTCCCATCCCTGGTGAACGAGTGTTTGTGATGACATCAGCGAGGAGCAAACAGACAGCCCTTAGCCATCCCTGTTATTGGGAGGCAGGCATGCAGGGAGGGAGGCTGGATTATTGGATGCAGGCAGGCATATTACTCCGTTCATGTTGAAGATTTATTGCAGTGTGAAAAAAGATGTGATAAACTCACTTTGTGTTGTTATCGCTCCAAAGCTGGATTGAAAGACGGGGGAATGGGCACGAACACACACACACACATGCACATATAAATAAATACTCATATCCCTTACATGGTAACACCAGTTGTGTCTGTAATTCAAGTTGCAACAGACACACAACTTCCCTGGCGCTGCTGCTGCTGAGCTGAATGGTTGTTAGCGGAGGGATGTGTGTGGCTGCCGGGGGGTAATTTGTTTTGACAGTGTCTCTTATGATGGCAAAGAGTGCAGGGTGGAGGTAATCACCCTCGCTTGCTGTCAATAAGTGATTTTAATTAGCGCAGCTCATTAGGCTGCCTCAGCAACATGCCCCGCTGACTCTGTGGTGTGGGTGTGGTGGGGGTTGCTTTGTTTTTCACTACCTCTGTTCTCTGTTGTGGTCCCTGTTTATCTCTTGTACGCTTGCCTACATTTTGATTTCTGCTCCCTCTTTGGTAAATTGAAAACAAAAGGAACATCAGTAGAAAAAAAATTAGCCCAAGAATTAACGGATCTTAGGGCTGGGTGACATGGCCTACAAATAATATCTTGATAATTTAAGGCTATTCTGTGATATACAATATACTGTATATCTTGATAGACACATTTTCTCTAAAAAAACAAAAAACAAAGCATACATTCTCAAATAGTGCAGACATATGATATATGATGATATGATGATTTTGTTATACTTATATACTTTTACCTTAGTAAGGTTTAGATTGCATAACATTTATTTGTAGTTGAGTATTTTCAAAGTGGGGCGCTACTGCTTTTCCTTAAAGGCATAATATGCAACATTTTCCAAAAAACAAAAAACAAAATAATGTATAGACTTATAAAGGCAGTCCCTTTCTCTAGAAGTGTGTAGTGGGAGTTATATCTGCAAAGATCCTGCCCTCTGCCTGCATTTCCTTATTTTCTCATTATTTTGATGAGCTCTGGATGCCTGGGACCAACCCAAAACATCTGTATTTAATGTTGTGGCATCTATCTGGTGCATATATGAACAGCTTGGATAAATCCTACTGATTCTACCCTTAACTAAGGACCTGAATACTTCTTCAACCTCTGATTGGCATATCCACAGCCTCGCTGCCCCTGTGTGTTACCAGTGCTGTTGTAGATAACCCGTGTGTGTATGATGGTGGTCATGTGCAGTTTGTTTTTAAAATTAGCTAGCTAGTTAGCTCACAAGTCAGGCAAAAGGCAATTAAAGTCTAAAACCGGAGGTCTCCCAGAAACATTTTGGAGCTGGAAGCCATGGGGTAGAGTAACAAACACAATCAGATGATTGATCACCTTTTCTCTTGTGATTGTTTTCCGTTGCAGTGAAAAAAATCACAGTAACTCGTAGCTGCTAACTAGCTAACCTTAGCAGTTCACAGTCTGGACCAACTCTGCACTGAAAAGTACAAACAGGCAATTTTACACCTAATAGCTCTGGTTCTTGAACTGGTCTCATTCAAGACTCTTGGAACCTTGGCAATATCTAATAATCAGGCCGCCTGCATTCCCACCAGTTTTGAGCGAAACCAATGTTAATCATGGATGTCATCAGCAGAGGGCTTTGCACTGTGCTCACCACCCTGCAGAATATGACATGTCCACTGTAATTCCCAAGGAAAACCTGCTATTTTTTGGCTCTGCAACAATACATTTTGATAGGAATGCTCTGATAGATTCAAAATTAGGTGCCTGAAGTGGACCAGGGCCGGTTCCATGTTGGTGGAAAAAGATCAAAAACAAACACCAGACTTTTTATGTCTTTTTTTGTTGCAGGAAACACAACATTATACATTAACTTAAGCTTATCTACACACTTAATGGCTAACTAAAGTAACATAACTACCCTTGGCAGCCACTGGGTTGAAAGACTGAAAACTCATGTATGACATTCTGCTCATCTACTACATTGCACATTAATTAATATATTAAATATATTTGATAAGTCACCCAGTCCCAGGAACATGTATAGAACAAAATAATCATACTGATCATATATCACACTCGTATATACGGCTGCTTGCTTTTGTAGCACCTGTTGTTTTGCTCTGCCATTTTTGATATCTGTTGTACGTATCCATTTCCTCACTTGTTGAGTGGATGAGGGAAACAGAGAAAGTGCTTCATCAAGGGGAGTCATGTCCGTTTCCTGGATGGGGGAAGAGGGTGAACGGAGGAGCAGAGGGAGGGAGAAAGAGAGAGCTTGTGCAAATGAATAATTTATACAGGATTCCTGGAATTGTTTGCCAAGGTGATGATGGCCGACCTGTCTCTAAGCCAAAACAAACTGACTACGAGAACACACACCTCTCTCTCAAGGGAGGTTGACGAGGTTGTTGGAGGCTGTGAGACATGCTTTATTTTGATAGCCAGGCTGGAAAGGCTGGTAGAACAGTGTTACACAATTAGCGTCTCGGTGTGTGTGTGTGTGTATACTCAACCGCTGATGATGGTTTTGTGTGTCAGTGTTGATGTGGTTAAACGGAAGAAAATTGTTTTTGTGTCTGTGTGTGCGTCTGTACGTGTAAGCTGAATAATTCAAAAAGAAATCTATAAAAAAATATTGTCTACATGATGGGTTGAACTCTAACGAAATCAGATGTAATCTGTTGGAAAACAGCCCATTTCCATGTGCTCCCCGGCAGAAAGTGATGTCACTTCAGTTTTGTGTGTATGAGCTCAAAATAGAATGACATGCACATGCAAAATATTCTTCATGCATTTGTAATGAACAAGATACCTCTAAGTGCCTCTTTCTTCCTCTGCTCTGGCTGAGAAGATAATTCCCAAACAGCCATCTCTGCCCCCCCTCCCCCCCCATCATATGCCACTTGTTTTCCTCGCCAATTGAATCCTCGTCAGAGACTCTGCTCTCCACTTGGGGGCTAATGCCTGGAGCGACAAACAGCCAAATGGCTTTCAACGCACCATTGACAGAGGGATGCAATGGAGAGAGAGCCTCTCCAAGCTCTGGTGCTACTAGACAACCCTGAGTACCTGTAATTGTGGAGCTGCAGTGAAAAGCTTCTGCCGGCTCAAAGGCTTCTGTTTTCAGTGGCTTTAAGTGACAATAAACTCTTTCCAGTGCCTGTCTCTGCTACTAAAAGCACTGTGGAAAATAGTGCCTCCAAAGTAAAGTGGGAGTCATTTAAGAGTGCTGCGAGTCATTGGATGTGATGTGTTATCAGTATTTTTCCCCTTCAAAATGCCAGTGAAAAAGTCATGTAAATAAGCCATGTGCACATTTTCCCACTGTAACTCGTGTGAACCGTGAAAGAGTGGAGTTATTAGAGAGAATAGGCAGCAATGTCATAGTGCATTGCATTCTGGGTAGTGGTTGCCATATGTTCGGATGCACGTCTTTGCTTACATACATGTTGCTTCCAGCAACCACGAGTTTCCAGCAACAACAAACAAATCAACTGAGAAAAAAACATGAGAGAAGCTGGTCAAGGAGGCAAAGGAGCCCTACTTTGAAAAAATAAATGGAATTAACATGCTTGATCCGTACAAACACAGTGACAGAGTGGTTGGGTGATCTAACCGAACTAACATTACTGCAGGCTAACCCTAACCCAATACTTCACACATATTTACTTCAGTATTAATCATTATGCGAGATAAATAAAGGGATTCAGAACTGGTGTCAGTAGATGGTTTCATAACAGCACACAGTCATGTCCTAGTCCTTCTTCAGGATGACACAGTAGCATTTTATTGGCTGGTTTGCTTGAAAAAACAGAATTTCTTTGATTAGTCATATAGCTATACTGCAGGGTAGTTATGCAAAGTTAGCTGTGTAGCAACAACCAGTAACACAGCTTGATTACCCAATACTGTGTGCAGAGCTAGTGGTAACCGCATAATAGTTAAATGTGTTGTGATTATGACTCACCTGTGTCAAAATGATGCGAACACACAAACCTGTCTCAGGAAATGTTGCTGAAGGTAATGTTTGTTCGTGTTACAGTTGCTACTCATGCCATTTGCCGCCTTTTTGTTAACTTTGCGAGTTAAATCTCACACCCCATTTCCTTGTTGTTAAAACGGTTAAGCTATGACAGTTGATAGTACAGCAAGCTTTCACCGTTTCAGCGTGTTTTTAAGGTCGATAAGATATAAACAACACTGCAATGCCTTCCTCCACAATAACTACCATCTGGCTTCTGTGTCCAAAAATTTCACAATGCTTTGGGTTTCTCACTGCAGCCAACATCATGATCCCATTCTCTGTATTTAAAAAGGAAGGACAAGATTTAGCTGATAAAGGCAGTTATTCAGCTGAGGGATTTTACAGCATGTTTCTCAGGTTGATGTGTGAGTCATCTTTGCCCTCATTCTCTTAAATTGCAGCTGAGATATGACAACATCAGCATCGCAATAATTAGGCCACAAAAAGAAAAATGGGTGCAAAGGAAGTCTGTTCCATTGTTTTATTTCCTGGCTCAGAAGTAATATTTTAACTCTGTGGTCAATTTCAGAGGAAGCCAAGGGTTCGGGAACATTTAACCTTAAAAAACCCATGAACGCAATTTGGTATGATCTCAGCTCTTGAAGCAGCTGGTGCTTCAGCTCGGCTTTCAGAATGAACCTCTGAGAGAAACCTGTGTGTGTTTTTTTAGCCCAGCACGCTAAACAACTCAACACAAAAGTGCACCTGAATTCCATGAATGTTTTTGGCTTCAAATGGTGGTTCTGGAGTGGTGATTTGCAATGAACAAATGGATGCCTTTCTTTGTGAATCGGTTTGTGGTGAGGGTTTGTAATGTTGTTGCTCTAATAGCTGAGTGTATCAGCATACCGCTGTGTCCTACAAGCCCCATGTTGCTCCCCTTGCAGCCATTTCCAGAGAAGTGGTGTGATACTGAAACACTCTAATCCTACTGTGTGTCATTGTATCCAGCCCCCGCTAATGATGATGGTTTATGAGTCTCCATAGAGCTTCCTCCCTCTCTTTCTCTCTCTGTCTCTCTATGTCAGCCCCCCTCCAGTGCACCCACCTCCCCTCTCCCAGTTATCCCTCATTAATTTCCCGTGCCGATCAGATCGACAGGCCGAAAATTCAATTTAATGACCTGCCTCTTTGCTGCGCCTAATATGATTTTACAGGCTGTTCTGGTCAGGGCCCCAGCCCAATTTACATAACGATCAGCCGTGCCAGATAGCGTTGCCCCAGCAACAGAAGAGGGGGAAGATGAGAGAGGAAGAGGAGGAAGGAGGGAGGGCACGCAGAAGTGTAGTGGAGATTAGCAGGGAGGGGTGTGAAGAAGCATTTGGAGGTGGGCAGAGGGGGGAGAGAAAGCACAGTGCGTCTGAGGTCAGACTGGGGGTTGTGAGATAATTCCTGACAGGCCAGCAAAGGTCTGTCCCCCCTTCTTCCCTTCTTTTCCTGCTCCCTCCTCCTCCAAAATGAAAAGACGGACACAGAGGGTTGTGCAAAAGGCTACTGGCACCTCCTGTCCCCCCCTTTCCTTCTCCTCCTCCTCCCTCTTTCACAGCCAAACAAGGTTAAGGGAGAAAATGAGTGGAATGCAGCAGCGTATAAAACGGCGGGAAGGACCTCCCCCCCCCCACCCCACACACACACACCTGCTGGGCCTCCACCCCTAATCTCTCAGAATCAATTAGTTCACCTCCCCCGGTTCAGTCAAACTACATTACCTTAGTGTCAAATCAGAGCGTTTCACTTCACCATTCATCACCCCTCCCCAACATATTCTACCCCTTCTCCTTTATTCTGCTTTCTACTTTTGTGTTCTTCTTCCTCCTCCTCTCTGCGCAAAGTACAGATTTTAAAAAAGGAAATGGGTTTGGGCAAAATGTCTTGGGACATTCAAGTGCAGGAGGCGGGCAGCGCAGCATATCCATTTGTCCAAATGCAGCACTGTAAAGTGCTCTATGTTCATCGAGCCTTGCAGTATCAGCTTACTGCCCCAGCTAATATTGCGTGGTCGATACCAAAGATGCCTCTGATAGATAGGGCCAGAGAGTTAACCTGTCTGCTTCAGCGTGCCCCACCCCCCCTCTCCATGGGCCGTAATTATGAAGTATGGACCTCATTATGGTCTCTCCAGCCAGATGGTATTAGCATATTTCAGCCTCCTAATGAAATCAGGCTGGAGTCTAATGGAGGCAGGAGAGAGGGGGAAGTAAATTTGTTCTAAGGCGGTCCCAATTTAGTTAAGAAATACATGGTCTGTCCAGATGGACGCTGCAAACATTTGTGTGCGAGCACAAATGCACGCCCTTTTGTTTTATAGGTAGTTTAACTGCTTAATTACAGTGTTGCCTGTGGCGTGCAGTAAATGGAAAAACGATCATCCTAATATTTTCTGTCTCTCTCTCTCTTCTCTCCTGCAGACTGAGATCGCCAAACGTCTCAATGCAATTCTGGCTCAGATCATGCCTTTCTTGTCACAAGAGGTGAGTGTCACTCCAGATTACAGCATTTTAAGAACAGGAATAATTTCATTCATTATAACTAATTGTAACTGTACAGGTAATTGTGAGGGTGGTTAGTGTGCAGAGATCCTGTCAATGGGATTATGGAATGACAAGGCATCTTATTATAATACCAGACATGCATTCATTGAATGATAGGAAGACAGATTTTAAGCAGTTATTTCATCATGAAAAGGTTGCTGAATGGACAGTTGTAACAGCACTCTACTGAATAATGTATTTTAACTACAGATTAAATAAAAAGTTAATTATTTTAATCACTCACCATGACTAAGGAGTCCTGCTCCTGTTCCTTTTCTGCCTGTTGTTATTCAATAAATGGCCAAACCGAAAGTAAATAAGAAAGCAGATGAAACTGAATATACAAGGAATTTAAAAAGAGGGTTGCAAATAACACTGTCGCAGTGACGGAATTTCCCCTGTGGTTATTTAGGATGGCTCAGCAGTGTGGTAAACGGTATGAACACTATTGTTTTGTTTCATTTATGATAAATGAGGTAATTTGGTGCTAAGTGTAATGTTATCAGCCTCCTTATAACAACAAAGCAAAACGCTTCTTTTGCTGCTGTGTGAACTTTCACAAAAAGCAACCTGAAAATTGGAGTGTTTGTAGTTTAGGAGGTAGAGCGGTCGTCCACTAATCGAAGGGTTCAACCCCAGGCTTCTCCAGTCCACACGTCAAAGATACTGAACCCAAATTTGCTCCCGATGGCTGTTCCATCGGTGTGTGATTGTATGACAAGAAAATACAAATCCAAGTCCATTTACCTAAAAACAGTTACAGGCATACAACGTACTACTCTGCTAATTGGTTGGTTTCTCTTCATTGTCCCTCAATACTGCAACATTAGTCCAATATAACCCCAGGCTGTGGTACTAGCCACATTAGCTGCTAAGCCAAAACGCTAAAGCAACATAAAACACGACAAAACCTGCAGCCTCCGAGCTTGAAGTCGGGTCACAGACAGCTGCCTGTCGATCCATCCTTGAGCTTGTACTGTTACTGGCCCTCATATTGCTTGTTGAATATTCTGACGTATCAATTCAGTAGTTTAACACGCATTGAAGCATAAAACAAGACAGGCCGAGTCTCATAAAAAAGAAAGAAAAAATATGAATGGTATTTCTGCAACAACCCTACCTGCTAATGCCTTTTATTAAGTAGGAAACTGGTTGTCCCGATCTCCTGATAAAAGTTTTCAGTTTACTGTAATTTCTCTCTGCTAGGCACAGTTATCTTTATCTACCACTAAGAAATTATTCCATCTGCATGGATGGGAATTGATTGATGATCGTTTAATCATTAACATCCCTAGTTCTTAAATACCTTCTGTGAGAGTCCCTATCATGTACAGTTATGCTAATAATGCAGAGTCTTAGTTAGGACTCTTGCATTTATTGACTTTGAGTAGGAGGTAAATGGCTTTTGAGCATTATTGAGCATGATCTAAAGTGCCTCCTTGTAGACTTGTACAGGCCAGGGTATGAGCTTTTTTTCAGTCTCTTGTAATGAATTCTTTTCCATCAGGAATCTAATCTTTGTGTTTGTGTCCTGCAGCATCAACAGCAGGTGGCTCAGGCTGTTGAGCGAGCCAAGCAGGTGACAATGACTGAGCTGAATGCTATCATCGGGGTACGTGGACTTCCCAATCTGCCTCTGACTGTGTGTATACCCCCTTTTTCTTCCTTCATTTGACCTGAGGCCAGGGGCAAAACTGCACACAGAGAGCAGGACCGGCAATTCCAATATAGACATACAGGCTATTTAAATGTGCTACAATATGCTTAAGGGTTTATTTCACCATTATACGCTTTAGCTGAAGTGTTGCATGTCAAGGATAACCCGGAAAAGGGCAATAGATTCAGGAGGAAACAGGGGTGAAAAAGGAATAAGAGTAGCTTAGTGTATTAATCTGCAACCATTTTCTTCCTCCTAGATGTGGCATTTGAACGTTCAGACTGAATACAAACTAGCAGTGCCATGTCCTCTTCTCTTGTGCAGACTTGCCCCTGTCTCCAGTGGTTTATTATGTTTTTATTTGAGTTCACAATATTTGCAATGTATCGTCAATATGGTGTTCACTGCAGTAATTTCTCTGATTGTTAGTTAACTGTGACCTGTCAGCAGCACGTACAGGGCGCAGGTCTCCTCTGATTTTCTGCTCTCAGGCAGTCAGAGTCATAGAAGATCTGATATACAGTAACACAGCGCAGACCGAGATCAGATCATGGTGTTTCTCAGATTTCACTTTGACTGCACTTTAATTAGATAAAAGGTTCCAGCCAACAGGCTTACCCTTACCTCTGACCCAATAGCAGGAGGAATTAGAGCGGTCAGGCTGGGACAGGCATTGTGATTGCAGCAGAGATTACAGCAGGACGGACGCAGCAGATACTGAACATTTGGAAGGTGTAGTGGATAAAAGATTAAGGCAGCATTCAAGGAATGATGGCAGAATATGAAGAACAGGAAAAATTATTCCGCATCTTTGCTGTCACTACGGCTACAAATAATTATTTTCACCGATTTATTTTCTTGATTACTCAATGAATCGTTTAGTCTATAAAATGTAAGAAAAATGTTGTTTTCCCACTTGGTTTGTAATTACAGTCTGAATAAAATTTGCAATTTACAGTTTCATTTAGCAGACGCTTTTATCCAAAGCGACGTACATCTGAGAGCTGATGGTATGCTCTAGTGTTGCTGTACTTTTTCAGGGTCTAGGACAAATTTTAGCTTTTACTTTTACATTTTTGTAACCTGATTATATGAAACATATTTTTCTTTGATTTAGGGCTGCATCTAACAAGTACATTCATTATCCAATTAATTAATCTGTTGATCATGTGGTCCATAAAATGTTGAAAAATGTGGATCAGTGTGTCCCAAAGCTCATGGTGACGTCCTTAAATGTCTAGTTTTGTTTGCAAGTTTTTCGTTTCACTGTAATTAAAAACTAAAGAAACCAGAAAATGTTCACATTTGAAGAGCTGAAATTACAGAATTTGTACATTTTTTTTCCAAAAAAAAAAAAAAAAAAAAAGACTCACAAGAATTAATCAATTACCAAAGTAGTTGGTTTTCAGCAGTTGAAAACTCACTGATTAATCACCTAATCGTTGCAGTTCTAGTCTGATTCAGTTGAGAGCATCTGCAGAATTCTGAACTTGAGTAGAGGAAAGGATTGCACTTCAAAAATCAGCATAATCGACTTTTTAATTTTAGCCACAACCTTAAACACACACAATCCACTCTGGCCAAATATACTATTTAGTTATTTGGTCTTTCATCTGGTTTTATTTATAAGCTGAGCTGCTTTTTAATGGGCAGCTTGGACCCAAATGGATAACTGACCCTTTTTGATTAGCCCTCTGTAGCAGAGGTTAGTCAGCGGTTAGCTAGTCCCAGTGGCAGAGGGTCAAGTCTAATGAGAGGCAGATATCGAAATTCTATTAAGGTAAATGAGCCAGGAGCACAACCCCCAGTTTTCAAGGTAATTACTTCCTATTTCCTTTCCTTTTTTTTCCACCCGAACCAGCTCAGTGAGACTGTCCACAACAACAGGAGTGACCCTGCCTTCATTAAGGGAGGGGAGGGCCAGACAGCACACACACACACACACACACACACACACACACACAGAGGAAGAACAGCCTTTAATTATTGGGGCGAAGACATGGCAGGTGATCAATCTCCATGTCCCCACAGTGTGAGTGAGGCGGAGCTGCTGTGGTGTCTTGTCATTAAAGTGATATTCAGAGAGCATCAGGCTCTGGCAGCTTCCAGCAGCAGTTAGATCAGATATAATGGATGTGAGTCTAGACACAAATACACACATATGATGGTGCTGTGTGTTGGTATGTGTGCAGTATATACATTATATTAAAGTCCCCCAACAACCCTCTCCTCCCAGCTGAAGGTGACTTTAGCTTAAATACAACAGATTTTTTTCAACTTTGAGGTCAGGACTCAATTTGTGGTCACTTGATATACAATAGTGGACTTCTAGGACAAAATATTGCTATTTTATGTAAAGCTACAATGATTAATTGATAAGTCAGTTATCAAACTGTAGCGATGTGTTGATTAGTCGCTCAAAAGTAAGGATTTGCTGCTTTTCTTCATCACTTATGATAGTAAATTAGGAATCTTTGAGTTTGCTAGTCGGACAAAAGCTGTTTGAAGATGGTGCTTTGGGAAATTGTGATTAGCATTTTTTCCCTTTTTTTTTTGTAGACATTTTATAGACCAAATGGTAAATCATGAAAATAATCAGCAAATTAATCAATTATGAAAATAATCATTAGTTGTAGCCCTAGTCGATCAACAGAAAATTAATCACCAATAACTTTCTTCATTGATGTAATCTTGTAAATGATTTGTGAACCAGAAGCTGAAAAACTTTACCAGATCCAGCTCAAGGGAATAATTCAACTCAAATGTCTTTGAGTTTAAGCTTATGCTGAATAAATGAAGCAATATGGAGCTGTTACCTTGGCTGGGGCATTCTCAGATTTCTGATATTAATATACTTAATAAGTAATTCAAAATAATTTGTCATGGCCATAATTTTCGAGTTTTATTTTTAATTAAATATATATCACAAAGATTTGAAATACGTAATAATTTCTATAAAAATCCATCTTCAGTTGCCACCAAATACGGAAATAAGTGAAACTTTACACATTAAAACCTGCAAATAGGGTCAGGTGAGAAAATGTTGAGACACACATCATTTCCATGATGTTAAACTTGACAAAAACATGAGCTATTTACGACCCGAGCAGAGTGAACTGTGTTGAGGGAAGCTGAGACAAAGATGCAAACTAGTCTCCTCTGCCCCACGCTGTTTTGCATAAGTTTTGGCTAAAGGTGACATATGATTGAGATTGATTTGAAGTGTCGGGGGCGCTACCTCATTTCCATGCTCCTAGCCTCATTTCCATGATTTCTACACAGGCCAAGATTGTACTGAGATAATGGTTAACGAGTCAGTTACAGGTGCTGTGCTGCTTATCATCAACCCCTATGTAAATGGTAATCTGTGGAGCTCAACGAACACTTTTACACTGCCTGGTTTAGCTTTTGATGTCACTCATTTGCTAACAGTTATCTCTCTGTGAAAAAAGTGCATCCTTTATTTGGGTGTGCATATTTACTTTGTTAGAGAGGGTCATATTTCCATCTGGTTTGTGTGTGCAGGCATTTTTATGAAGTAGGAGTGTCCACAGTGACACATGGTTTGACTTGGCAGCATCTACACATTTACCAGAAGCAGTTAACGTCTGAGGGTTTGTTAATGTTTCAGGATGATGGGTCACGTAGCTCTCATAATTTTATCTTGCACAGATGACTGTTTGACTGTCATTTTATTTAAAAATAAGATACTAACATGAGATCACCAGCTTTACTGTCAGTTAATGAAGCAAACTTCGTGTTAGGCGAGAGTGCTGCTGGGATGGCACTTTTTACCATCAACTTGGTTCCTGCCACAAAACACCCAATAGGATTTTTCCCTTGGATTAGTGTGAAAAATAAGCTCTGTGGCGAAGAAAAGTGTATGATACTGTAGCCTTTAGCCACTTGTTAGCAACCACCTTTTTTTAAGACACACAAAAGTTTCAAAATTCACAGGTGGGGGTATTTACTGGCCAATTTTATGGTGTAGAGTAAGAAGACGTTATATCTTTTTTTAGTTTGTGTTTACCACCACAAACCTTATTTCAGGCATCTAACTAAAAACCATTGACTCTTTGGGGGGGGGGGGGACGAGTGCAAAAATGTTTTAGGACTCATTCCTGGAGAATTCCTTTGTCTGCAGTTGGTAGACTAGAAGAGATTGGTTGATTATTCAGGTCTTCAACAAAAAGTTGCAGCTCACAGCCTCTTAAATGTGAACATGTGATGTTTTTTCTTTGCTTTCTCTGATAGTAAACTGAACATTTTGTTGTTTGGGACTGTTGATTGAACAAAACAAGCAATTTGAAGATGTCGCCTTGGACCTCCCAATTTTCCAACAGGCTTAATTGATAATGAAGAAAATAATGTGCAGATAGTCCTAGTTTTTATTGTCTCCTCTCCTCTTGCTAGTATAATTTCTGGCTGAATCTCTCCTCTTCTCTCTCTCTCCTTTGACCCAGCAGCAGCAGCAGCCTCCTCATAGTGTCTACCCAGCGTTTATGGTCAGTGTTGAGGAAACTTACCAAACAGAGAAACAATCTGTTTTTTTCAAGTGTTTTGAACTGCTTGCTGGCAGTCTAACATGTCTTTGTGAAGGCCTTTTTGGAGACAAAGCATGACTGTTTGGATATTTTTGTCCATTGTCTGCCTCACTCAGGTGTCGCAGATTTGACAGCACCGTTTCTAACCTCAGACTCGTTCCCCGTGTCTCAGTGCTGCTCCAATACTGAAATCAGTCAGGTCTGTTTTTAGTGAAGTCTAATCTTTGTCGCGACAACTGCAGAAAATATGACGATGAGCCACAGAAGCTGTTGTAAAGCACAGGATAAGTAGGTAATGTGGCGATCATTGCCAGACTTATTAAGCCGGTCTGCCAGCTGGTTTGTGCTGGTGCTGTTGATGCTTGTTCCACCTGACAGTACTGTTCTGCAGGGAGCCAGCTTCGCCTAGTTAACTTTAATTGCCTGTTTCCTGTGGAAGTTGCCTGAGCTGCGGCGGCATTTACACATAATGAAAAAAGATAAGTGTGAAAGGAAGCCAGCTCTTTATCCATGAATATTGAATTGGAAGCAATTTATTTTCTGAATTTTTTCCCTCTTTTTCTCTCTCTGTCTCCCTCCCCTCGTCTCTCCTCGCTCCTCTCCTCAGCCATAGCTCGTTAATGAGGCTTCTTGATAATGATCCCTGCACGCTTTTCCTCATTAGGCACACTCAATGGGGACGTCCCTGCCTCAATCCCTCTCTCTTTCATTCTCTTGTTATTTTCTGATTCTGCCTCTCCCTCCCTTTCTTGTTCTGGCTGCCCTGTCCTCTCTTTTTCGCTCGCTTTTCCTTCACAACAAATAGGCTGCTCGGCACACCAGCACAATATCGATTAACAATGCCGCCCCTCAGTCGCTTATATCCATTGTACGATTTTGGTTCCAGCTCGACATAATGAGCTGACTGAATAATGGCCAGCTGCTAAATAAACCTTTAAATGTGGTAAGCCACTAGATATACCCGCGTCTAGTCCATGTAATGAATGTATGGATGAGGTTATTGAAGTTCTATCTCGCAAGCAGAATAGCAATCATGTTTTTTTTTTCTTTTTTGGAGAGGCGGTTGATGGATGTGCTAAGTGTTATTTAACCTTGTTTTAAAGCACTTGCTTCCCTCTTGCCTGAGTGGCTATTTAACTCCTGTCTATCTACTCACTCCTCTCACACAGACGTCCATGGCCTCTTGGGAGGTGTGTGTGTGTATGTGTGTGTTCTCCACTGTGTCTGTGCTTAACAGCATTTTTGCTGGAGGAGTGGGCATGCTTGCTTGGTTTTCCAGAGTGTTGAAAGGTTTTGAGGTTTTCAAGTGTAGACCTATTGATTTATAACTGTCCCGGCTATGATTGAAGCACAGTGGTTTGGGCGTGAGCAAAAACACTCTGTACCATTTCTGACCAGAGGAGACATGTTGTCGAGTCAAAACATAGTTGTCACATAAAGGTCTCGCATCATAAATAAGAAACTGAAAAGCAATTTGTAAAGCAACAGTGAGAAGTGTAGCACAGTTGAGAAGAGCATGATATGAAATGAGCTTCAGGTCTGTAGTACAGACCTGGAGTCGGTCTTTTCAGAGGCACAACACTGTGAGCTTAGTCAACTTTGTCCTGGAACTATTAGTCAATCAATAGAAATTTTTGTTCAACCTCAAATATTCTGTGGTTCCAGCTTCTCAAATGTGATGATTTGCTGCTTTTCTTCGTTTCATATCATTGTATTTTGTTTATATTTACATTTTTAGACTGTTGGTTGAACAAAATGAGTTCTGGAGAGCAGTGATGGTGGTTTTTCACTATTTTCTGGCATTTACAGACTAAACAGTTGATTGATTATTCCCCCCAAAAAGCACTTAACAGATAAAAATAACTGTCAGTTGCAGCTTTACTTTGTGATGCTGTCTTTGCACATTCGTATAAAAAAAGATTAGTTAATTAGTGTTAGGGATGGGTATCACTAGGATTTTATTGATGCTGATATCAATACTGATACTGCTTATCAATAAAATACTTCATAATACAATTTTGATACTACTTGTCATAATTGGTGCAAAAAAATAAGGGCATGACATGAAAAGTCATCATTTTGCCCTGTAAGCTGTTTATCTAACGTTACATAAATACAGATAGCAGATTGTTTCAGGAGCTTGTGGATATTTCAGTACTGACCAGTCAGGAACTGAGAAGAGCTGCGATGGTTAATCACCTATTAATCAACTTTTAAATTTATTGCCAACTATTTTGATAATCCATTTTGAGTCATTTCTTAAGAAAAAAAAATGTCCAATTTCTGTTATTTACCCGGTTTCTTACTTAATACTAAGAAAAATATAATCCTCAACAAAGAAAAAACATCGTATCAATGAAAACATCATCTTACTTTTAGTTGCAGCCCTAGAACCAGTACCAGTTTAGTATGGTTCTTGATATCCATTCATAATTAGCATGTAATTGTTAGCCAGAATGTTTTGAGTTGTTGAAATGTGACATCTTGTTGCCTCTTGATGCATTACATGGTCTGTTTTTGGATAATGATGCAAACCAAATGCTAAAACGTTGATAATTGGAGATAAAGTAATAATAACTACACAGAAATGTTTTGGACATGAATGTGTTCTACTGTCTAACACTCTGAAGCTGATAACATTCATACTGTACATCTGCAGCTATGAGCAGAATCTGTTTTCCCCCCTCAGACAGTGAATGAGCTGGATCAGCATGTTGGCAGTCACTGTCAGCCTGCTATTATGCATAAACGGTTTGGCCTTGAACTAAATGTTGTCAAAGCCAGCTCTAATGCATGAGTAGAGTGCGGTCATTCATGGATTCACTTCCCAGCCGACCCACTTGTCCTCTGTCTTGTCTCCTGTCTCTCTCCCGTGTTTGTTTACAGCAGCAGCAGCTTCAGGCTCAGCACCTCTCTCACGCGGCCCACGGCCCCCCGGTCCAGCTGCCCCCACACCCTTCAGGGCTGCAAGCCGCCCGGAATCCCTCCCGTGACGGGCGCTGGCTCCGGCCTGCTGGCTCTGGGTGCTCTTGGCAGCCAGGCCCACCTGCCTGTAAAGGATGAGAAGAACCACCACGACCTGGAGCACAGAGGTGAGGAGCACAGCCTGCCACACACACTGCCTGCAGCGTTTTACTGCTGATGGCTGATTGTACCTGCCAAGAACTGGTTCTACCAGCCAGATACATTTATCACAGAAACGGCTCTTTATGTTTTTACATGTTAGTGTTTATGTACAGAATTTCAAGTGTAGTTTTTACTAATGTCAGGAAACAGAAAATTTAGTGGAAGTCTGAACACTACTGTTAGTGTAGAGGGTAAACATGTTTCGAGAACGGGCAAAAAAATAAATGCAGGTGGTCATGTAAAATATGTCTACCATCTGTGGCTTTTTAAAGTACCATGTTCTAATAAGTCACCACGTTCAAAGGTTGTATGACTTGTAACCTATGGCTTTATAATTGGCTGGTAAGTCATTTACTAATGCTTTATAGATCAGTTATAAGCAGGGAGCAGAATTACCTTAATCAAATCTTTTGTCCAAGTCATCATAAAGTCAAAGTCAAAGTCAAAGTCAGTTTATTGTCAAGTATGCTATATGCACGATACAGCACAGATGAAATTGCATCTCTCGAACCACAGTGCAAACATGCAATATATAAAAACACAATACATGGGAGAAAAAAAAAAAAAAAAAAAAAAAAAATATATCATATATATATAAATAGAAAGTAGAAAAATAGATAGTGCAAATAAGAGACAAATAAATAGAGATAAAGCTTGTGAGTTGCAGTTACATGATGATATAGTCATTACCAAGGGTATGCGTTATCACTCACTAATAAGACAAAAGGACATGTTCATAAGCCATTTATAATTATAAACATTAAGTCAGTGGTTCCCAAACTGGGGGCCAGTCCCTCTACTGGGGGTCATGGATGACTAAAGAGTTTGCTGATGCAAAACTGATGTAAATATTAATATAAGGATTTGGTCCAGATGCTTCACAGCCCTTTTACAGAATGTCAGAGTAAGCCTGAAATGACTACCGGTTTCACAATAAACCACAGTTGATTTCCTAATGATTAGTAGTAGTATAGAGTTATCATTAAAACTAGATATGGAAACGATGTGGTAAAAAATAATAATCATAATCATATTGTGATTATTTTTGAGAGAAATTGCGATTACAGTATGATTTACTGTTGGTGGGAACGATCACTTTTGCATCACATGATTTTCATGTTCATTGAAAAAAAAACTAACTTTACTCAAGATGATGTGACATTTATTCAGGTCTGTTACCAAACAAACATGTTTTCTTACATCTGGAGAAGAAGATCTGTAGGCCAGGGCGTCTCTGCAGCTCTACAGCACTTCATTATAATGCTGTTTTGTCACACCTCTTTCCTTTATCAAGAAATTGCAGCTTCTGTGATTTTAGGTCAAAATGTCCATGGGAGGGTCTACCTGGTGAACTAAAGATTTGAAAAAGACAAAATAAGTATCCTCCTCCAGCAGGATAATAAGCAGCCAGAGTTTTCCTACGTTGTCCTCAATAATGGCTTATAAGTATTTATAAAGCATTAATAAATGATTTGTTAAGCGATTAGGTACAGATTATAAACCCTCTATGAATATGAAAGTGGTGACAAAATTATTTTTTATCTTTTAGCTGAATAATAATGTTATTACTGTTATGTGATTGGCCTGCTGAGTCGTGGTGACACCCATATTAATTTGTGTTTTGCTTTTGTCCCTCCTGGCCCCTCATCTTTTCACTCGCCTCTGGCCATTCCTCTGAAAGAACGCGAGTCGAGCACGGTACGTTGACTCTCCATCTCCTGTGTGTGTCTTGACTTTGCAGCTCCCTGGCTCACTGTGTTTGGTGATTAGGTGTACTTTACATAGACTTAAGCCCACTGTTCAATAGAAATTCATGCTCTGTGTGTAAGAACACACACATTTTTGTACTCTGGGGGGACCACTGAAATCAAATAATGAAGTCTGGCCAAATAAGCCAGTGCCATCTAATCCAGGTGGAAAATGACTCCAATCACTGGGTGAGGATTAGCAGTCAGCTACCTCCTTTAATTTCAGCACAATTAAAAGCGACTTTGACTCTCCTTCTCTTCTTCCCTCACCGCTTTAGAGGATTCACTGTTGCATGTGTCCAACACCTGACTCCTTTTCATCTCATTTTATCTGTTTTTTCTTTACTGTCTGTTCTCTCTTCATCTTATTTCACTCATTTACTCTTTTCCACCTCCTCTCCTCTCCCCGCTGTCTCCATCTCTCTGTCTTTTCCTTCTCATGTTAAAGTCCTTGTTTATTGGACTGGCTTAAAGCTCTCAGTTAGCTGGAGCGTAACGCTCTGTTGGATCTGCTCGGCCAGATTGAGTTCCCATTGACTGGCCATCCTGAATGAGCCCACTCATGTCTGAAGGGAACCCAAACTCTTCCCCCATCTCGTATGGTGACGAGTGGCTGCCAATACTACCTTACCTGATCTCCCCACCACCCCCTCCCCCTCATCTCTCCTCTTCAGCACGCACACACACACACACACACACACACAAACACACACGCAGAGTCACCCTGTCCTGTTGTCTCAGGTCATCTGATACCAGAGTTGGTGGCAAGTGCAGGGTTATTGAGTCTAAGCAATCCTTTAAAGGTCACCGGCTCAGATACACAGACAGGCTGTAATGCTGCAGGAGATTTTGTCTGTCAGACTGCATCCTCACACTGAGCCAAACTAAAACTCTGTGGAATTCTTTTCCACAACAGTAGCTTTCCATATTTTGGCCTGAGAAGGAGGGATGTGGAAATGGCAGAAGGCTGCTAAGTTGGCTGATGGTGGCGGACGTTTGTGTGTGTGTGTGCGTGTGTGCGTGTGCGTGTGCGTGTGCGAGTGCGTGTGCGAGTGCGCGTGTGTGCCATTAACTGCCTGACCTCTAGGGCTGGGATGACACACTTGTGTCCCAATACTATCACCATACTTAACTTACTTTCATGCTGAGTTGATATGTAGTGTCATTATAAAGTATTACAATTTTATATTACGATTTATTGCTATTTTTGTTTGCTTTAAGGCTGGGAAAAAGTTTAATCATACACTTCTAGAGACTGTATATCATGATTCATTCCAAAAAACAGTTTATATCATGTCAGTCAGTCTTGTTTAGTTTTATTTCAGCGGCATCATTGTTATACTGCACGTAGATGAAGAGAAGGTCCCTTGAACTAAAAGTTCCTGGTACTTTTGGTGGAAATGCACCTTTTTGAAGTTGCTGTAGCTGGCCGGTGTGGATATAATATGGATCTGTTTAAGGTGATATTTCCACAATTGTGACGCTAAATTGCTATTAGCATGTAAATGGTAATTCCCATCATGTGTTAGCATTGAGCTAACAGACTAAGAACTAGTATTTATGTATGTATATACTATATAATAGGTTCAGCAATCAAAATTCCATTCCATTCAGGAATCTTAAAAAACAGTATCATGATACTTAAAAGAATCTTTTTTTTTTCCTCCCAGTCTTACCAACCACAGTGCTGTTTTAACGTCACTAACCTCAGCTCAGGTCTTTCTTTTCAGGTCATCCTTTCTCTCCTGTCTCGGCTGCTCTTCTTTCTCTTCCTGTCATTTGCAGCCAATAAGTCGGACATCTTCCTCCTCCCTCTTTCACCATATCTTTCTCTTTCTGATGAAGGCAGGGATTTGTTGAGCTGCCTGACAGTGTGGGCCGGCCTCAGGGTTTGCTCGCCTTCACCCCTCCCTCCCTCCTTGCCTTGCCTGTCGGCCTGTTTGGCAGTGCTACCCCACCACACCAGTGCCCAGACTACAAAAACCCTGTTTGCAGCTTCTGAGAGAGTGCCAGCCTGTCCGGGCATTCCCACTAGTGGGGAGAACTCATTGCCACACTGCTACGCTCTCATTGCTTGCCAAGTTCCTTTCCTGTTTTGCTCTCTTGTCTTTCTTCCTCTTTTTTTTCTCATTTTCTCACTCTGCCTCTTTCATGGCTCTTTTCTCTGCTGGCAACACCCTCTTTGTGTGTCTTCACTTCGCACTCTTTCCTCAATGGCCTCTTTCTTTCCTTCCTCTTTTTTATTCTGGTTGATTTTCATGAACTCTGCTGTCATTTTCTGCTTTTTCGTCACTGACCCTGCCACAGTACATGCACATATAAAGACATACACACACACTCTCAAGGACTCGCCAGCAGTCATTAACGTGGGTTTTACAGTTACCCATTGAGAGATCCTGGTCTGTTTTGCTTTTATTTGCATGTACTTGCATGCCACAGATGGGGATGTAAGCTGTGTTTGGTCTGAATTGTTGACATTTCTTCAAGTGTGTCTCTGACCAGGTCACTGTGAGGGTCTACAAGAGGATTAGATGTCAGGTTGTGTGTGTGTATATATGCGCCCAGTATCCCATACTGCACTCAGCTCCCTACTCACATTTTATCTCCACCTCTACGCAATCTGCCCTTAAGCATCACCTAGCTTGTGAGTTAATGCTTTTGTCTTCCAGAGGCATTCTGTGTGTTTGTGGCTTTGCTCAGCTGCCTCGTCTGTTCCCTCCTTGCTCCATTGCCTTGGCAGCAGTGGCAGGAGCAGGGCTAAGCTGTCCCAGAATCCTCTTCTGCACCTTCTATCCCAAATCAGTCCAGGAGCATTGTGCGTTTAGCTTTACAGTCAACATTTTCACTGCTCTGACAAGTGAAAAAGGCTCCAGAGCCATGCCTGGACTTAAACGCACCATTTGGTCGTTTCTGGCTTTTCTGGTTTCTGAGGGTTTGTCACTCACTGAATTTAAGCCCCAAAACATTCACGGGACATAAACTGGCAGGACAGCACTTATTCTTTTTTTGTCACTGACATCTTGCACCCTAAGCTAACAGAAGTGTATTTATTTGTAAGAGTCACACAATCTGTTACTGCATGTCATGTCAGGCTGGTTTAAGCTGGACCAACATTTACAAAACTGGCTAAGCTCACTGCGATTCTACACACTGCAACTCATAATGTTCTGTATATTATATGGTTATTGACAGTTTTTTGAGGATGCTAATAGTCAAAGGTGTTGCACACTCAGAGAGAACTGGCTGAGACTGATGGGTGGTTGCATGTTGTTGTTTTTGGCAGAATAACTCGGTATCACCATCAGACAGCCTGCGGGCAGCGAGTGAGAAGCACCGCAGCTCTTCAGATTATGGTCTCGACTCCAAGAAACGCAAAGTGGACGACAAAGACAGCAGATATGTGAGTGTTTATTGGTTTCATTGTTGGTCTTGTTCGTAGTTAAGTTTGTAGCTCTCCTATTCAAGTTGTTGGCGGGGTTCTGAGCTTGTTTCTGCTTGTATTTGATTAACTCATTATATTAGGTCACTCTTGAAAAATGTTCAGTATTATCAAACCCAGAACAAAAAAAAAAAACACTTGGCACATCTATTTGATGAGACAGATATGTAGGAAAGGGTCAAGAGGACCAAAAAATTGCAAGTAAAGTTCTACACATTATAACTTTGAGTTAATATTACATTTATTAGCAGACCTTCATCAGGCAAATGGCTTGTGACAATGAGAAGCTATCTTAAGTAGGGAGTGGTTGTCTGCAACAGATCGCATTCCCCACAAGCAATAAGAGGACATAAATATCAATTAAGTATCTGACACACTTCGGTATCTTGACACATAGCTGTTTGCCAAATAAATGTAATATTGAAAGTGTAAACAAACCAAATTATAGCTTGAAAACTGCTTAACCAAATTATTACCCATTAGTTCATTTTATAACTATTAAAGTTTTTGTAATGCTTTATTCTGTGGGTCAGTAAATTCTTCATAAGTTCTAAGAAAGTATCCTGGAAAAGAATATGTAATTTGGCTTAATTATAGCTGAAATAAATTGTTCAATTGGTATGCTTCAAATTAATTAATTCCAATTAAATTTTAAGCTAGTGTATCCTTAAATTTATTAGTCAGTGCACAGCATGTCAGCTGAATATGCAAACATTGCAATTTAACATTCTAAAGTTTTCTATAATACATTGATATCAAGCCAAGTTTATTTATAGAGCACATTTAAAAACAACCAAAGGTGACCACAGTGCTGTACAAATATATTAAATAATGACAGTTAAGAAATATAACATGGTAAATGGCCAGATAGCAGCACAGACAACATAAAATACCATCCCATCTACAAGTAAGTAGAATTTATATATATGAATTTATCAGTTCAAATGGACCAGTTCTGTCAGTGAAATTCCTCTGGCTATCAAAAACTGGCTTAAATCACATCTTCAGATCTGTGACTCCATTTTCTGTATAATTACTACAAGTAACAGTTCTTACCAGGAAACTTTCAAGAAATTGTAGATATTGGGAAATAATTGATGTGTAAAATAAAGCATTATCCAGTTTAATTTCCTCTGTATATACAGTATATTTAGCAAATGATAAACAAATCTCACATTTGACTCAATTTTTAAGTAAAAATGGGTTACAAACCGTAACTCTGGTGTGGTCTGTCATTTTGCTTTAGTAGAAGAAAAATTAATTGTACTGGTTTATACTGGAATTGTTTTATCACTTATATTTGTCTCCCAGTAAGCTAAGTGTGTCACTCCTTCATTTCAGGACAGTGACGGAGACAAAAGTGATGACCTGGTGGTGGATGTTTCCAATGAGGTAAGACTGCGTTTGAACTGAGCTGCTCAGCCACATTCCTCTCCGTGCGCTGCACAGAAACTAAACACAGCGGTCTTTTGTCATTTGTCTGTCGAAGCCTCAACACCTTTCACAGCGCTGCCAAAAAGTCTGTCATAATATTGGTTTGTGTGTGAGTGTGTGTGTGTGTGTGTCATGAGTGTGTGCTCACTTGCTGTATTTCTTTTGCCATTCATGCAGAAAGTAAGACAAAGAACACAAAGAGAAAAGGGAGTGACAGGTGAATGAAAAGTGTGTGCGTATGTGTGTGAGGCAGAGTACGAGCACGCACGAGTATATTTATCTGTGTTTGCACATGAGGCCCCAGTTTGTTTGACCTACATGTACATGCCAGTGGCTTTCCTCCGCTCTGTTTGCTCAGTCTCGCTCTCTGTCTGTCTCGTTTAACTCTGTAGGATCCGGCCACCCCTCGAGTCAGCCCCGCACACTCTCCTCCAGAAAACGGCCTGGATAAATCACGAGTCCTGAAGAAGGATGCTGCCCCCAACAGCCCCGCCTCCGTCGCCTCCTCGGGCAGCACGCCGTCCTCCAAAGCAAAGGACCACGCCCATGTGAGTCTAGAAAGGAGATGAAATAAGGAGGTTACAGTGTGGAGGGGGGTGAAGGGTGAAGTGACAGACTAAAGGGCATTTGTCAAGTGAAGTGGGTGTCTGTGTGAAGGACTAATACGCAGGAGGCTTAGCAGCTGGCTGCTACGAGGGGCTTGAAGGGGCAGAGGGTGGATGCACTCTCAGGAAATCAAACCCTGTGGCTCACTCCTCTCAATCTCCTTTATGGCTTACCCAATAAATGGTCATTTCTTCCTCGGCCCGAGGCTGTAAATATCCCAGAGACACGGCGGCGAGGGAACTGCTGTCTCCCTCTTTCTCGCTTCGTCTCATCCTCTCCCCCTCCGTCTCCTGATTTTCTCTAATACTGAAGCTCTCGCTAACCAGGCTAAAACAATCCTCATGCATCACTTTTACATAAACCATTTCACTGAGGATTAGGATAGATTTATAGCCCACATCACTACCCTCCACCTCCCACGACACCCAGCTCTGCTCCGTCCCTCATTAGTGTGTGTCACCAGGCTAAACCCCCTGTCCTCCAACTCCATCTGCAAAGGAAGAAAGATGGATTAATTACGAAAGAAGTGTTTGGGCCACCATCTTGCTTGTCTAGCCACTCTTAACAAGCTTGACTTCTAAGTGAAGGTTTATGCCTCTACCCCCACTACACACACACACACACACACACACACACACCCCATGGCTGTAATGAAGTGTCAGTGTTAGATTGGATTACCTTGAGCCATCCACTTAGATTGTCACTCTGGATTTCCCTGCCAGTAGGGGTATTTTTGACTCACTGGGGGATTTTTTTTTAACTGAACTTACAAGTTTCACTACGAGGATACAAAACGAGGTTGCGTGCCAAAGTTAAACAGCATCTCTGTTCTACCTCTGCTTTGTTTCAGAATGACAAGTCATCCACACCGAGCCTGAAGTCCAACACACCTACACCAAGAAATGAGGCCCCAACACCAGGAACCAGCACCACTCCAGGACTGAGGCCTCTTACAATGGGCAAACCACCCGGCATGGAGGCACTAAGTACGTACACACCTTCACTGTCATGTCTAGATGGTAACCCCAGATTTGCAAAACTCTTGCAAGATTTATGCATGTCGTTTCTTCATATTTTGAAGCGGTTTGCATGTGGGAGAAGTTTGTCTTCAGGGCATTCTGCCATAAAGTGAAACCCTAAGTTGGCAAACCATGATCTTTTCCTAAACCTAACTAAGTAGTTTTGTTGCCTAAACCTAAACAAACTGCAACTGAACATAATAAATCAGTTAAGTCTAAAAATAAAGAGTCAACATTGACTTTTAGTCTTGGATAGGATGCAAATCCTGGTCTCCTGGGTGAAAATCCTGTTTGACCCATTTGTCCACCATGACCTCCTCCCTATATGAACTTGGTCGCTCTCTATACTACATCACCTGACTTACTAAAGCCTGTGCTGAATGTGCTCATGTGGGAGAGTTTCTGTGGTTACCACCTCAACAATGACCCACTGTCACAGTCACTTAGAACTGAAACTATTTTGATGTTTGTTATTTCCTTGAAAAATGACTTAAGATGGAAGTATGCTGTTAACCACTGTGAACCTACACATAGAAGGGTTTTATGGGTAAGTGCAGGTCATGAAGGAACCGACGTGGACAACTCTTTCAGGTTTCGGATTGAAATAATGACATCAATTTGGGCTTTCTTAATCAAGAAAACAATCTGCAGATTCACTGCTTCATTCCTGACCTTGCAAATAACAGTTGTAAAAACAATCTCACTATAAGGTCCATTAGTAGCAGTCCTGAAGCTTTTGATCATATCACATAGGCCTGTTGAGATAACTAATTCTGTTGGATATATTGTCCCTGAAATAATTGTGATAAATTATATTATTGTAATTTTAAGACCATTGTGTTCCACTGATATAATTATAATATGATAGCATAATAATGCTAGTACACCCCCCCAAAGAGCAATGAAATTTTAATTTAGACAGCAGACAATGGAGGACAGAAGCAGTGTGACCAGAAATAACAGCAAAACGTGTCCCAGCATAGTTTTTTCCCCTGTTCATTTGGCTTGGGCACTGTGAAAAAAGTCCTATAAGGGCAGGAAAACCCTGCTATTTATTCTGGCACCATGTTGGCTAAAATATTGTTGACATTCTTATGTAAACAAACATGCATGTAAACACTAGGGGAGATGGACATATGCACATGGCCTTGATAATTTTTGCTGACCTCAATAAGTCAATAATGTAATTAATGTGACAGGTCTAATATGACACGGTTCTCCTCAGCAGATGGAGTTGTCCAATTGTCAATTACTTGAATAATAATGGAGATAGATGCACCCCATCACTTAATGTAATGAACCATATGTTTAGTGTTTCCAAATGGTAACTAATGTCTCTCCTTCTGCAATAGGTTCTATATATCAATAAAAATATAAATCTTCTCTTCCCTAGCTGCCCCGGCCCTGCGCACCCCTCTGACCATTGCGGGTTCTTACGCCAGTCCATTTGCTATGATGGGTCATCATGAGATGAACGGCTCCCTGACCAGCCCAGGCGTCTATCCGGGTCTCATCTCACCACAGATGAGTGCTGCAGCTGCTGCCGCCTATGGACGCTCACCAATTGTAACTATTCCAGCCTCTATATAGAATTTATGAGTCACATATATTCATTCATATATTCCACCTCCATCAGTTTGACACAACAAGCCCTCGCCAGCATCTCTGTGAATTATCCTCCATGGCTGTAGGTTGTAAAGTCTTTTTGAGAAACTTAAGCAATCACCCTGTATTTCCATAACTCATCGTGAATATTTCTGCTTGGCTGGCTGCAGCTTGTTGTGTGTACATAATGAGAAAGTACAAAGACAGCATGGCTCCTTTACTTTGATGTTAGTTAGTTAGCATTCTAAAGGCTTTAAAAAAAGGCTCACCCCCAAAATGCATCTCCGTGTTTGAAAATCTCTCAGGCTTTCATTAGCATTAGCAAGTGGGATGTTGTAGCCTTGTGTAAAGCTCCTCTGTATGCAGCGAGGCTGAATCTGCGCCTTTCAAGGGATTTGCCTGGAAACGATGGTACAAGAGTTCCTCAGGGCGTTAGCAGATAAAGTGAAGCGTAGTTTTCAATTTGAATATTAGCTTAGTCTAATTCATCTTTGCAGGCTTGTTTCTTAACTCTTTGTTCTTCTCGCTCACGCAGGCGGGGTTTGACCCTCATCCTCACATGAGAGCTCCAGGCCTGCCAGCCAGCCTCACGTCCATTTCTGGAGGAAAACCGTGAGTTTGGGATTTAGCTTTTTCATATCAAAGGAATAGTTCGTTTTTTTTGTTTTTTTTGAAGTGGAGTTTTATGAGGTACTTATCCACAGTCAGTGTATTACCTACAGTAAATGGCAGTCAGGACGGCCTCAGTTTGGAGTAGCACCAGTGTAGGAAACTAAGCAATGTACTGCTGTGGACAGGGTCAGCAGCAAAACCTATTTTAGCCCACCTAAAAATATCAATATGAGTTGAAGTCTCATCAAGACTGGCCTGTGAAAAAAAACATGTAAACTTGGAGCGGTGCCTTTTCTAGAAACAAAGCACAAAAACCTTCACATTTCTCAGCTGACTTCAGTGAGTCAGTGAGTGAGTTTAATGGTTCATGATCCACATGGAGTAAAATAACTTTTTCTCCCACTCCATGTAGATCATAGACTCTTGAATGTAACACGAGTCATTGAAATTCAGTTCAGAAATGTACATTATAGAAAACATCAGTCCCCCATCTGTATGTATTTGTTGGTATCACTGCAACAGGCCAAGGTGTTCAGTGCAGCATCTGTGTGTAATATGTCTATGCTACCTCTTACAACCCCACTTCAAAAAACCCAAACTGTCCCTTTAACAGCACGTACTCTTAGCTCAAACTGACCATCTCTCCCTCTCTTTGTCCTCTACAGAGCTTATTCTTTTCATGTAAGTGCGGATGGTCAGATGCAGCCCGTGCCCTTCCCTCCAGATGCACTCATAGGCCCGGGCATCCCTCGCCACGCTCGCCAGATTAACACACTGAGCCACGGGGAAGTGGTTTGCGCTGTCACCATCAGCAACCCCACACGTCACGTCTACACTGGCGGCAAGGGTTGTGTCAAGATCTGGGACATCAGCCAACCAGGCAGCAAGAGCCCGGTGTCCCAACTCGACTGCCTGGTAACTAGCCGTTATTGTTTTTCTTTTACAAGTCAGGACAGAGCCATTTCAAATCTATGTTATTACTGTGGATGTTTCAAAGTGTTAACAAGGCGTCCAACCTGAACAGAGACATAATGTACTCATGTTGAGGTCTCTGCAATCGGTCTCCTTCATTAAGATTTTCTTGAGCATCAAATGTAGCCTGACTCCACATCCCACTGTAACTTTCCCCCAGATCCCAACAGACAGACATGTGAATAATTCAGCAAAGTGTCTCACTGCTGTGCTGAAATAATCCTGGGTGAGGAGGAGGAAAAAAAAGCCTGCTGAGTAATGATGTTCTGATTGGCCAACCCTGTCTGCCATTACCCAGCTCATTACTTCCTCCCAACTGCCTCCCATTTCTCATTTTGATACTGCGGCTTCATACCGTTCATCTCATATGGCCTCCAACACCCTTAAGGTGCGTCCAGAGTGCAATTGGGTCTTATAAAGCCATCAGGGTGCTGTTTTAATTCGACCAAGAGCTTCCACAGTCCTATTGATCTCCGTCTTCCTGCTCTCCTGGCGCCGGGCCAGCAGCTGCAGCCCCACTCTCTCTTGTTAAAGCTGACATCCACATCTTCACTGTAACATGAAACAGAGTCAGCAGCAGCCTAAAAACTTCACTCAGCTCCTCAAGAGTTTTATCAATGAAGGTCTTGATGTGGATACACTGATGTATGCTGCTGATCCCTTTTTGCTCAACAGAATTCTAATTGAGTTTGTTCTTAAAGGCATAATTTGGGTTTTTTGAAGTGGGGTCGCATGAGGTACTTATCCATATTCAGTGTATTACTTACAGTAGATAGTGGTCAACACAGGCCCAGTTTGGAGAAGCAGCCGAAGTACTGGTACAGGAAGAAGCTAAGCAATGTACTGACGGGATCAGCAACAAAATGTAGTTTAGACACCTACAAAAATCAGTATCAGTCTAAGTGTGCACTGTATTTAGAATATTTTCACTGCTTTATCAGGCTTTCCCGACAGGAAACTGCCGTTTATAAGCTTAAGCCTAATAACACTCTGCAAACCAACCAAACTCCAGTGGCCAAATCAGTCATTTCACCCTGCAGAATATGGGAGTTTCTGGTCTACAGTTGCCTTGAATGGTTAGTTTGTTTGTGTTATTGTGTTTTTAAAAGGTTAGTTTGGATTCATCATTATCATACAATAGCACACGCTAATAACTGATCGAGGCACTGGGAGACCAGTAACTCCTGTGTCCTGCAGGGTAAAATTACTACTTTTTTCTTGAGCAGTCTTATAACTTATAATGTCAGTTTTCCTGTTGGAAACTCCATGCTGGTACTCATCTCTGCTTCTTCTCCAAACCACTACTGTAGGTAACACACTGACTATGATAATTATCTCACACAGCCCAACTTCAAATAATCTGAAATCTCCCTTTAACCTCAAATTGTTGTTTTCAATGGATATTTCACCTGTTCAGATAAATTACAACCAGCCATTGAGATCGTGACGATGCTTGTTTTCTGTTCCAGAACAGGGACAATTACATCCGCTCCTGCAAGCTGTTGCCTGACGGCCGCACCCTGATAGTGGGTGGCGAGGCCAGCACGCTGACCATCTGGGACCTGGCCTCGCAGACGCCCCGCATAAAGGCCGAGCTCACTTCCTCTGCTCCAGCCTGCTACGCACTGGCCATAAGCCCCGACGCCAAGGTCTGCTTCTCCTGCTGCTCAGATGGAAACATCGCTGTGTGGGACCTCCATAACCAGACCCTCGTTAGGTCAGTGCTTTGGCTCGGGGGATGTGTTTTTTACCAATATGGCAACTTTAAGACTTAATTCACTCAGTTGGAATGTTTCCTTCAGGCATTCTTAAATACATGGCTCTTTGTATTTTAAGAATAAAATAGTTATTGTCAGAGTTGGGAAGGCTTTTTCCTCTGTTCCTGACATATTTGGTGTTTTGTGGTTTTCTAGGCAGTTCCAGGGCCACACAGATGGAGCCAGCTGCATCGACATCTCTCACGATGGGACCAAACTATGGACCGGAGGGCTTGACAACACCGTCCGCTCCTGGATTTGAGGGAGGGAAGACAGCTCCAGCAACACGACTTTACCTCACAGGTAGCGAGAAGCCTTTTTGGTGACCTTTGGTTGTAAAACGGTCTTAATTTTGAACTTTTAAAACACTTGTTGCTGATCTTGTCTGATCCAACTGTGTTGTTGTGTCCTTGTTGCAGATCTTCTCGCTGGGCTACTGTCCCACTGGAGAATGGCTGGCTGTGGGCATGGAGAGCAGCAACGTGGAGGTTCTTCACCACACCAAGCCTGACAAGTACCAGCTGCACCTTCATGAAAGCTGCGTCCTTTCACTCAATCAAGTTTTCGTCCTACGTGTGGTAAGTAACAACGAGGAGCTTACTTAGTAATGTTGTGAACACATAAACACAGACACTTCTGCAGGGTAAAAAATCTTTATGTACATTTTTTGTGGAGGAGGTTTTTTTTTTTCTTGTTTGGGTGGGGTTCTTGCCAGGTTGCCATTAAGGTTGGTGTAAATAGTCATGTTTTTCTGAGGATGATGTTTAATGATTTGATGACACCATGACAAGGGAATCTCGGGGTCATGGTCACATCAGGCTGTGTTTTCGCTCCTTGGAGAAGAAAATTTCATTGACACCAGTCTCCCAAATGTAATGGTTATTGGATGACTGATGAGCAGAGCTTTAGCTACAATTGAGGGCATGGAGGTCAGGAGAAACTTCCTAACTGCCTTAAATTTTAGCTGCAGTCAACATCTCTATACCACAAACAGTCTGTAAATGTTGAAAAGATTCAAGCAAACAGACTGTTATTTAGTCATTTAAAAGGTGATTAAAAAAATGCAGTTTATTTTTGAAACATTTTTATATGAATCCCTAACAAGTGCTGTTTATTTGTGTGGGCTGTTGCGCTGAATTGTGTTGAAATGTCGGGCTTCTCTGTACACTTTAAATTGCACATAGCAAAGTAAAGGCTTGTAGCTGTATTTTACAAATGGGCTCATTAGAGAAATTTGTCATTGCTTCTTCAGTTTGGATCATTGTGCCTGTTGGGCAGACCAGCTGGTTTCAAGTTTAAGGCTCAGATAAATGAGGTTTTACTATCGCCTCACTTTATTTTTTGCCAGAACTGTCAGTATTCATTTCCCCTCACAAGACCCCCCACAGCACTGTTTCATATCACTGCCACCACAGAACTGGTTAATTCAAATGAAGCTCACTGCTTCAGAGCATTTGCTGTCACTAATTAAATCATTAGCCAACTAGTCAGTTGGGTAATTAATCAGAGGCTGATTTAAATAATTATCAGAGTGGAAATGGTGTGGTCTCCTTCATTATGTGCATTTATGATGGTTAATGTAATGGTATTTTCTTCAATAAGGTTTTTACAGCCATTAATTACACACTCACATGTGAGCTGTTGTTGGTTGGAGGTATAATGTAAATCTCCATCTGAGCCGAGAAAAGATAAACACGACTGCGTGTGTATCAGCACACGTACCTTCAGATGATATTCTCAACGCGTGTGTTCTGTGTTTGCAGGTAAATGGTTTGTGAGCACAGGGAAGGACAATCTGCTGAATGCATGGAGGACTCCTTATGGTGCCAGCATTTTCCAGGTAACTGCAGTACACACACAGACACACAATTCAGCTTAAATGTATAAAGGAACATTACAGTTTGCATAACCTCAGCGGTCTCGACAAATCAAGGCTAGAACATGATTTCACAAAGTAGCCCTGGTTTTATTCTACATCATTTTTGTCAGACAAAATGGAGGCACGATTGTGTGGACGAGTATTAGGGCAAGGTGAAAAAAAGAGAGGAGGAAGATTTCTTTGACTTATTTTGCAAGTTGAGAATAAATTCAAAATACCTTTTAGACTTTAATCTCTGAATGCACAAGAAAGTCTTCCTCATGATTTATTTTTTCTTATGTCTGGCACTAATACTGAAAATTTGACTTTTTGCCCTTACACTCTTCCAAACAATTGCTTTTATTCTTCAACCCTAATACAATAAAATACTGTCACAATTATGTGTGACAACATTATCTCACCTCAAAATCCATTTACTACCTTTTTGGAGCTTCAAGGCAAATGGAGCCACATGTAGCTGAGAACTAATCTCGTGTGTGGATCCTGATAACAAGTTGGTCATATGTGGGAGGGAATGAGGGCTGTTTTGTGAGATGTAGTGTAAAACTAATAAGGATATTTTTAAATTTAAGATGAGTATTTTGTTACACGTACTGTTCCCAACCGTGAACTTCCATATTATAATCAGGCTGTTTTACCAAATAATGCAGACGGCTCAGACATAATAAATCTTGTTAAAGCCAAAAACAGCTGTTCGAGTAGGAGTACGTGTTCAGACATTCAACCTGGATACTAACTTGATATATTTATGATGAACTTCAATAGATGTTAGTCTTGATTGAGAATAGAAAATGTTTAGAAGATTAGCACTGTGAGCTAATCTGACTAGCATGGTCTCGTCAAAGCATGTGTAAAATTTCTGTATTAAATTGAGTGAAATTGCTAGACATGTTATGTATTTTGTTGGATGTATACTTACATTATCCCAAATGTTTCCAACCAGAGAAATCAGAATTTTATTCAAAGTAACTGTGTTTTCTACTACCTGCCAGTTACTATAACTTCAGATACATCATTGAACGTGACTAAAACTTTACCTCGTCCATTAAAGGAATTTCTATCGGAGAGTAATGTCAGATTTTATCGGCAATGGTGGTTGTGTAACAATGAAGATAACAGCTGATCCCGCACAACTATCACAATGTCAAACTACTTTTTTTGTTGTTATTTAATGTGAAGCACCTAAGCAACAAAAATTGCATATTGTGTGGTTGAAAGACAACAACTGAAACAACTAATATTAACAGTAATTATACTAAATTAAAGAAGGCTGCAAAGTGAACAGTTCTGGACAAATACACATACTTTTACACTTCTATTCATGAGATTAATTGTTAAGCAGGCTTTTTAAGACTAATGATATGATCATGAAATGGAAACATAAAAAAATTAACGTTGACTTTTGTAATTTTTACTTCCACAGTCGAAGGAGTCGTCCTCCGTCCTGAGCTGTGACATCTCAGCAGACGACAAATACATTGTGACAGGATCCGGTGACAAGAAGGCCACCGTCTACGAGGTCATCTACTAGAGACAAAGGAGGCTCCTGCTCTGCTTACAGCACTTCTAATCAGATGACTTTTGCTTTTACTTCCCCTCGACCATCGATCTGTGGACTACAACGGGCTGAGACGGACTACTTATTTGGAAAACTTAACTGGCGGAAATCGATGGAGCTGTTTGCCTAAGGATGCTGTGCTGGAAAGAAGTTAACTTTTTTTGTCCTTTTTGATTCGAAGGGTTTATTTTTGGGTTACACATTTTTTTTTTTTTTTGTGACTTATGAATTTTTTTGTTTTTCCTTGAGAATATTTGGGTGTAACCCGATGAAGCCGTGCTTCATTTCAGAGAACCTCGTTCCCCGGACGTCTTGTGAAAAATGTACATATTGGATTAAATAAAGACATTTTATATATATTATAAAAATATATATATTTTCATGTCCTGGGTGTACTTGTGACGATTTTTTTGGCCCACTCTGTCTTATGCCATGACATCTGAGTGGGAGAGCAGAAGACAGATTAGAACTTTTTAACAATTTTACCTTTGATTTTCTTAAAGCACATTCTCCAGGCTGACTTTTTCAGAAATCAAACAGAGGAGCATGAAACTTGTAAAGTAGGACGTTTTGTGGAGATTTTAAAATGGCCTTTTGTCACAGTGCTCTTACCGGATGACGATGACAATGTGGAGTCAGAGCCTCGGCTGGTTTGGACCACTTTGGAACCGAGCAGGACGCTATGATTCAGGAAAAGAGATGGATGTAAATTTAATTCATATATACATAAAAGACCTTTTCAAAGTGTACATCTGTCTGTGCTATCTCTCTCCCTGTTTGTTTTACCTTGTTAGATTATGGGAGATAGGGAACGTTTAATGTTTAGCCTAACCCTTGGACCTCAGTTGGCAGCAGAAGCACTGCAGCAGGCACAAACTGAGTGTGCTTTTTGCTAACTTGACGTAATATGGATGTTGAATTGCACCATTGATTTCTTGGCTACAGACTAAACTCAAACAGTCCAATCTGCGATATTAGATCTGCCCCTTTGTATCTTATCAATATTCCTGGAACATGTTTGGTCGGCCATGACGGGGAGAGGCACAGAGACGTGTAAATGCTCACGAGGAAGGAGGGAATGGCAACAGAAAAACACAAATTATTAAATCAAGTGTCTCCCATGTTGACGTGAAGACAACAGTGAATAATTCTGGTTTGTACACTGTGCTCCTGATCCTGTCAGCATTTCCCACCAGAAGATAAAAGGGGCAAAATGCAGCAGTCCCTCTGAATCACACCAAAGTATGTAGCAAATGCTGTCAGCACTGAAAAGAAATGTACAGTTGTTAATAAATCAATAAAACAGTTTTTGTAGAATGGCCCATTTCCTTGTGATTGACCTACTGACAACGTTTCACCTGATGTTACCTACAAATATGGACATGATGTATTACTTTGAAGGGGCTTTCGTGTTAGTGACGCCTCAGTCTTTGACTAAAGGAAGATCAGGTTCAAAGCAACCATGTGTTTTTTTGTTTTAGCAACTTGAGGGGAACTTTACATCGAACAATTAAACAAAGAGTACATTAAACTTTTGGGAAACACTCATGTCTGTACTAGGGGTGCGCCATATGGCCCTAAAATATTATCAATATTTCAGGGTATTGCAATAATTATATTCTTAACAATATGAAAACATACTGAGCTGCTGAGTTCTCTTTGAAGGATTTTTGGCTCTCCTCATACTCAAACAGGTGGTTCTGCTTGAGGTGGTGATTTTTTTGTTGAATTGGCCCCTTTTGCTGTTAGTCTTCTTGCACCTGTTACATATTACTGTGGTTGTTGTACATCTGATCTTATGTAACAGTATGACGTCTTTCTGTCAAGAAGTCAGAATATTTTCATTATCAAGATATATCACAAGATGAATTTTCTTCATCATGACACAAATAATGAATATATTTTGTGAATGACACAATATGGCAAACCCCTAGTCTGAACACTAAACACAAAGATACAGCATGGAAATGGTAATCTTAGCATAAACACTGAAAACAGGGGAAACGGTTAGCCTGGCGCTGTTGCCTGGCAACATCATGGCGACACCAGGACTCCTCAAGAAAGAAAGTCACCGCTCCCGGCAAAGAGTTGCCCTGGCCGCTGTCTACCTTCGTCTGTTATGTTGTTGTCATCACTACCGCATTGCACTGTGGGATATTTAGGCTGGCATAGCGTCTAGTGCCTGCAGACTAGGGACCGCACAATATGGTAAAAAGAAGTCAGACTGGCGATATGCAATACAATTAATGGGAATTATCATTTTTGCATTGTAATTTTAATTTTTACGGGAACAAAACTGTGATGATGTGATATTTGTTGGGGTCTGTACCAAACAAACACGTTTTCTTTCATCTGGAGAACAAGATTTTTAGGCCACGGTGTCACTGCAGTACTACAGCACTTCATTACAAGGCTGTTTTCTCACCCACTTTTCCTTTTTCAAAAAAGACATTGCAGTTTGGTTCTGGTTTTGTGATTTTGATAAATATTGTGATTAAATCTACTGCAGACTGTAATATTTCCCCAGAAATAGTATGCACCTTACACAGTTTTTATTTCATACTAAGTTTTGGACATACTAAAAAATGTCACATAAGCTTATAAAGCACCTACCATGTACATGTTTTTATACGCAATATATTTATCAACAAAATAGTAATTAAGGCTTCAGCATTAAGCCTGGGCAATACAGCTGAAAAACCTATCATGATAGTGAAGTTTCATATCGGTCGCTATCAGTAATTATTGATTATGTAGGTCGTGACTGACGACATGTGTACTCTAAATGGTGGAAGCAGCTAAGTTTGTTGTATTAGTGCTTGGCGATACAGACACAATCAAATACCACAGTATTTCTGACCAAATACCTTGATAGTGATTTTTATCTATATTGCGACAATACTGTTGGTATAACCAAGTGTGTAAAGGCAACGAATAGAACAGCTAGAACAGTCTGGTAAGTTCAGAAAATTACACCACTTTACTGCAGCCTTTAAAACCAGGAAAAGACGACACTTCTGCCATATCATGATATGATATAATCTAGGAAAATATCCAGTCTCATATCATTATACAATATAATATCAATATGTTGCCCAGCCCTTTTCAGCATTTAGATGTAAACTGAACAGTTGACGGATAAATAAGAAATGAAACATCGTAACAACGTATGGACTCAAAAAACTAATCCCTTTCAATTATCACTGATGACCCACTACAAGTGTGTGGTGGTGTCTGTATGCTGAGGACCAACCCAGAACATTGGTGTTTGACGTCCTGGTGTCTTTTTGGTGCGTTTATGAACAGCTCAGACAAATTCTACTGATATTAGCTTAAAAAAAAAAAAAAGTCACAAACCTGGCCCTGCTAACCCTCCCCTCCCACTAACCTTTTCTGAGGTTAGTGGGAGGGTGTAACAGTGACTCAGTATTTCTAAATTCCTGGCGATGGCCCTGAGCAACACTTATCTAATCCTCCAGATAATCCTTAGCTAACTTCATCTTGATTAAAAATTTCCACACATCCTCTCACATCATCATATCTCTCCTGTATTTCACAAAGTACACCAGTATTACTTGAATTCTGATTATTTAGGATTGTAAAACACTTTGGTTTGTCATTTGTAAAGTTTTGACTCACCAAGGACTCATTCAGTCCTCTTGGCTCGTCTCCATGTGACGTTCACGATGCAGCGTTTCAGGCCACTCTTATCGGGTGTGTTCCTGAACTCCACGTTGATTTCTGAGTAAAGAGGTAAACACACAACATGACAGGTATTGGTGTTTTGTTGATCAGATGGCAGATAAGATGAATCAGCTTTTGGTAAACTCTGACTTGTTTGTGAGTCAAAACAAATATGTTGAGACATGCCTTAGAAAGTTACTTATGTGGTTCATGTAAAAGCACCTAATCTAAGATGTTCGCTTACAACCGTTTAACTGGGAGAGTCTTGTTACAACCTGCAGGGTGAGATCATGGATGTATTATTAAAGCAGGACACCTGATCCAAAGATGGAGCCTAAAGACTTTTCACAGCAGCCATTTTGATAAGAAATGTTAGGTTAAACACAGGTGTTACAAATGATACTAATTAAGGTTCTTTCTATTCAGGTCAAACAGAGGTGGGGTGCTGATATTGTGCATGTTGGCTCACTGGAAAGGCTCTGCTACACTAAATGGAACGGGTCCTTAATTAGTATCACTGGTAACACCTGTGTTTACCCAAATATTTCATATCAATGAGTGCCATGATGAAGGTCTATTCCGTTTAATAAGAAGTGCTAGTTTGGCACGTATAGTCGAAAAGTTTCTAGCTTCAGGAGTAAGAGGCTCGCTGACTTTGAGCCGTAGTGATTGTCTGTTCAGAATTCCCGCCCTGCCAAAAGACTTCACATTGTAACAACATCACAGATTTTAAAAATTTTTTTTTTCCAGTTTGAGGAAAGTTTTACAAATACAAAACTTCCATGGATCAAAAATTATAATAAGAAAGAGTCATAATTGACCATGTTTTCAGTTTGAGATGTCACATTTACAGTTTTACAGATGTTTCTTTTATAGAGATGCACCGATCGACCTGGCCCTGACCGGTGACTGGCCAGTCAGCATCACATATCTGATTCTGTACCAGCCAAATTCACACACATGATCTGCACGATAATCACATCATGCATGCAGCGTCACAGATAGTAACGTCTAACCCACTACAGTGCTGGTCAAAGCCAAACACATACTTGCATGAAGTCGGCATTAGCGATAGATTCCAATAACAGGATAAAGAGAAGATGGACAGTCTACAAGGAGACAAAGCAGCTGAGCAGCTGACGGTGTCACCAAACAACAGTAAACTTTCTGGCTCTTCATGCTAATGTTTAGCAGCAGCAGACTACTGCTCACAGACTGACAGTTAAAATCTCACCTCCTGTTCTGGCTGAAGAAAAACCAACCTGTGTTCAAGCGTCTCCTCAAATATTTTCTCATTCAGGCTCGTTTAACTTCTGCCTGTTTTTCTCACTGCAAAATTTTACTACAGCAAACTATTGCACCAGGGCAGTCTCTGCTTTGTTTATATCTGCTTCCACAAGACTGTGCTCTTTCTAGTGCATAAACTTAATAAAATAATATAATGCTTGGCTGTAATCCTGGAGCACTTTTGGAGAAAATGTAAAAGTCCTTTAATAGTCACATCAAATTCAATTTCACAAGAAATGTTGCAAAAATGTTTGTGATGCTGTCAACTATAGTTCTTAGACAGACTGAAAATTGGGACTGGCAGGTCAGACCCATAAAAAAAATCGAAAATTGGAATAGGCCAAGAAAATTGAAATCAGTGCATCTCTATAATAGTGGCTTGTAGGGAAAATGTTTTTTGGGTTGCAGGGGAACTTTTTTCTGCAATAATGAAAGTGACCACCAGGCAAAATTGGAAGCAAGACTCCGCTGTAACTAGCCTGGATCCAAACCTCTGAATCTGCCCTCTCCTCTGAGTTGGCTGTTTCTCTGATGAAGTGTAACAAGTCGACAGTTCAGTCTGATATCAGGTGCTGACTGACCACTACAGGCTAGTTATTGCTATTATTGGAGCTAAAATGAGAAAAAAAAAGTAGCAGAGAAACATTGAGTTATTGTCTCTTCATCTTCTGACGTTTCTCAAGGGAGAAACTAAAAGACATTTTGGATTAAGGTCTGGTTGCAACAAATCTCTGTTTAGTTTGTTTCTTTCATAATCCTTTTACTTTTTAAAATTGCATTGGTTGCATTTGAATCACAGTTAGGTACTGCTTTGTCAAACCTAAATAAAGGTTAAAGAATAAGGAAATGCAGTGGGTTGATAGGCAATTAATAGATTTGTTGATCGAAAGAAAATTAGCTGCCGAATACAAGACATTTCAGTTCTGGGGTTAGGAGTCGGAGTATGGTCACTTGATACACAAATAGCAGACGTCAAAGACAAAATGTTGCTACTGTCTATAACTCAGAAGTGATTAATTGATTAGTGCATCACAGAGCTGTGTTTAGTCCATTAATCAATTAGTCAATTGAGAGAAAATTAGTTACCAACTATTTTGATAATCAATTCACTTATTTTTCAAGCAAAAATGTCGAAACATTTGCTGGTTCCAGCTTCTTAAATGTGTGGATTTGCTGCTTTTTTTTGTAATTTATGACTGTAAATGAAGAGTCTTTGAGTTTTGGGCTGTTTGTTGGAAAAAAAAAGCAACTTGAAGACGTCAATTTGGGCTCCGGGAAACTGGGATGAGTCACAATTTGTTTTTTACATTTTATATACTAAATGTTCGAATAATCATGAAAATAACTGCCATGTGTTGCAGCCCTGTTGAGCACTTCCTTTTTGACAACCACCTCACGGGCTACCAAAAAGTAGCCTATTAATTCATGAACAGTCCAGTTTGGTGTTCAGAGTGTAAATTCACAAACACACTCAGTGCTTGTAAAATGGGATAGTTACGAAAATAAAACAAAAACAGGGATCAAATGCCACTGTTGACAGAGAAATGAAGTTGTTACTGTAGGTGTAATTCTTGGTAATGGGAACCGTTAAATGTCATGGCTGTGACACACAGACTTCTGAAACATATCTGTCAGCACACACACATACACACACATCACACACACACAGACTGATATGAACCAAGTGAAGTGTGACAGAGAGAGTAAAGTAAAAAGGTGTGAGGGAGACAGAGACGCTTGTTGTGAGTTAATGGCTTTTTTCCAGACGGGATGGTTTGTGGTTTCTGCTGTCCTGCTGACAGGAGTAATGGTGGGAGGGATGAGACACACAGCTCAGGATCTGTGTGGCTTGGCCAAACCACACACACACACACACACACACACACAGACACACACACACACACACACACGACCACACACACACACACACACACACACCACCACACACACACACACACACACACAACACCACAGACATACCCAGTGACTACTCTGTTGCCTCACTTGAATCACAGAACCAACAGAGACACATTCAGTCACACTCACATTTCACACACTCCCACACACACCTGAGAAAAAGACACAAACTAGTTTGGGAATTTGTGGCTTTGTGTTGTTATCAGAGTTGATTGTGAAATAGGATTTAAGGAGAAAATTTCTCACAGATGAACGTCATGCCAATAACGACCAGCACACAATTATGAAATTGCAACTTCTGTCTTTTCGTGGCTTCCGTAGGATTACTCATGATATGTATACTATTAATGTCAGTGTCTGTGAGTCCTGTTTCACTGACTCACCGCCCTGAACAGTTGCCACGTCTTTTCCTTCTCTTTCTTCCCCTCCTACGTCCTTTCCCACTCTCTTGTTCTGCTCCCACCACAGGTGGTGAGTGCATTCATTTTCACTTTTGTGGGGGTGCTGGCTGTAAGGCTGTGATTTCTGACTGTGGATGTGAGAAAGTGGGGAGACGGGGTGGTTAGGGATGCAATATGGAGCGATTCCTCTGCCATGCATTGCACCTAACTGAGTGGGCTGAAAGCTCTGTACATATGGCTGAGATATGCATGCCTACATGTACATATTTTCTTCAAATACATTAATATCAGTTGTCCTTGTGTAATCCTGCCTCCTAGAAATTATGTTCGTGTATTACTAATAGGTTTTAAAGGGCAAGTGTGTAGGTTTTAGTGACATCTAGTGGCAAGTTTGCAGACTGTAAACATCTCACCTCACCCTCCTCTTCCAAGCATGAAAAAGAACCTATGGTGTGGAATCTGGTATTTGCAGGGATCAACAATAAAGATTACCCACTTGCCTGGGGCAAGTAAATGCCACATCTAGCAAGTAAATCTAGCAACTCAAAAACAATTTAACTATTAAACTATTTTGATAGTTGTGGATAGTTTGGTAGTTTGGATAGTATTTTTTCATGCAAATATGGCAGCTTTTTTAGGCTCTATAGTATGAAGATGATCTACTTTTCTCTATTTATTATATTAAGCTTAGTATCTGTGTTTTGGACTGACAACAACAAGAAATTTAGCAGCTCTAGATCAAACATGACAATTAACTTTAGTCTTTGTTGTTATTTGATAACCACTATTAAATAAAACAAGTGAAAAAAAAAAATCAATGTTGAACCCCAACTTGGTTTGTACATTCTGGGCTACTATAGAAACATGGCAGTGCAACAGTTGGGCCTCCAAGGACGAGGACCCAAAGCCTCTGTAGATATAAACGGCTCATTCTAACAAACACAACTATTCTTATACACTAATGAAAATAATTTATGAATATCATATTCAATTCCTGCCATATTCTGCAACAAATCTTACATACTGGACTTTCAAAGGTAACTGAATTGCTGTGATTAGTCCCTAACCTTAACCAAGAGCATTTACTGAAGCATTAAGAGCATTATTTTGGCTGCAACAAAATGAATAACTATATTTTGGTGCTTTGACACCACAAGCCAAAGGCCACATAGTTCCGTTATATTTGAGAGAAGACAGACATCTCTAAGGCTGATACTCCAAAAGTTTGTGTATATACTGCATACTCTGTGTAAATGGGGAACATGGTTCAACATTTCAACAAGCTGGTTTGCACTTAATTGACATAAAATTGTTTTACCTTGACATGAAAAGTGACGATACATTAAAGATAAGTGTTTTGATATTTGCCAAAATGTATTAGTATTACCAAGGAATATAAATGAGACATGCTGAAATAAACAATATTTTAAAATATCTGCCAATTTCTCCCAATTCATAAGGAACATTTCGCTGCAATCTCTGCTAAAAGCTGACGGTGCTCCAGTGGAAGCTTCTAACCACTCTGAAAGGCTCGGCCTGTAAAATCCTGATGCGAGGTGTTTTTGTTCTTTTGACAGTCGAGAGCTTTTGCTGTGAAGGAGAAGTGATGCAGGGCGCTCTGCCCCTCTCCTCTCCATTTCTCTCCTCGGTCCATTTCAGCGGGGAGGCAAAGGTTTTACTCTCCTTTACCTGACAGCCGTCTGATTTCATCTCTCTTTTATAGCACTGTGAGACGAAATGGAGAGCAAAATGACGAGGCTTTTCTCTCTTTTCTACACCGAGACAGACTTTTATGGTTTCATCTTCCTCTTCCACCATCTCCATTTCTCCATCCTATTGTCAGCAGTTACACCCCTCCGTGTCTTTCTTTTCTGTGTATCCCCTCTTCAGCAGCAGCTCTTATAAGCACATCGATTGGGCTGAACCACGTAGCCTGAAGAAAAATGGAGAGGAGGAGTGTATAAGGGTGCAGTATTTTTTTTTTTTTTAAAGAAAGGAGCAAATAAAAAATGAGAAGCTCTCTCCTGGTTCTCTCACTCTCTGGATAACCAAGTGCTTGCGGAGAGGAGACGGAGATTAAAGGGAGCTTGTGTAGAGGCAGAGAGCGCTGGTGCTTCAGCACCCAGAGGTCATTTGGGTCCCTTTGATAGCGTTCAGGCCTCGCCTCATCTTCTGACCTGTCCTTAAGATGAGAAGCTTTCATCAGTCTCTGCTGGACACAAGAGCCCACTCAGGATCAGTGGCTCAAATTAGAGGAGGGCTTTGTGTGTGAGAGAGTGTGTGTGTGTGTGTGTGTGTGTTGAGTTTTCATTTTGTTATGTATAATTCAATGCTTTTACTGTTATAAAAGCCTTTCCCGTGGTCTTTGATCACACAGACTGGTGAGAACAATGCTTAACAATGCTGTATTTTTTAAATTATTTGTCCAGGAGGGAACTGAAGGGGATTTGAAAGGATTCAGAAAGAGAAAACAAAACAGTGGAGAAGGCTTCTTGTATACTGTACACTGAATATAAAGTATGTCAGTACTGACTGAATATACAGCAGCTGCCCAGAACAACAGAAACCTCACATTATAATTCAATCCAATGGATCTGTGGTAAATACTACCTTTGCAATGCTGCTCATGTTGATTTTTTTTGTCCTGTCAGCGATGTGTTGATAAAATTCTAATTATTTCACACATGAACACTGAACAATGTCGAGAATCAGGTCTGGACATTTGGACAATTTGCCCTTACACACGTAGCACCCAACAGGAGATTGTTTGTATTAGAGCTGCAACTGGTTAATTGATTATTAATCAATTATTAAATCAACTATTTTGATAATCAATTAATTGGTTTGAGTAATTATTTAAGACAAAAAGTCCAGATTTTCTGATTTCAGCTTCTTAAATGTTTGGTTTCTTTACTCTTTTATGCCAGTAAACTGAATATCTTTGGATTTTGAGTAAAGAAAGACATTTGAGGACATCATCTTGGGCTTCGGGAAACGCTGACTTTTTCATATTTTTTTACTTTGGTTTAGGTGAGGGGTGACTCCTGCAGAGCAAGGAGGTGTAGGAGAACAACTTATTGGTCGTCATGACTGTTTTAGAGTTGATGTCACTACAAACCTCTGTTTGAAAATGAAAAACCACAAAACTAACTGTGACGGAAGCAGAGAGGGGCGACAGAAATGGAGGGCAGTGCAACTCCAGTCTGCTCACCTGGCAGGAGAGACACTTTGTGGTGTGCTGGAATTTGATAACTGAACAATGAGCAGGACGCACACTTTTTCTTTCTCAGCCTGTGCGGAAATCTGATGCTTTCACATCACAGATGACGAAGAAAGGCATGAAAATGTGAGGTAGAAAATTAGACTTACGTAGGCTGATACTGACTGGCAGATAGTCTACAAAACAAATTAAATGATCAATGAAAGACTGTATACATGCAAACAGAAAAAGGTACAAAGTGGCGTCACGCTGTACAACGTAATAACACATCCACTTACACGCTGAGAATCCTCAAGGCTCACTCAGACTTTGGACTAGGAAGTTTGCAGGGTTAAATATGTTTGCTCTCTGGTCCAGCTGATTCTGACATTTGCGTTCACACACACACAGTTCCTCTGGGTTATGTCTAGATAAGTGCAGAGTTGCAGTGCATGAGTGAAAGGTGCCTCTGTTGTGATTTTTTTGGCTAAAATATAAAGCGAGACAGTGAGAACTCCATTACAAACTAAGGCTCTACAAAAAGTAACTTACTGTAAATCTAAATTCACTTTATTATAATCAATTAATTGATCCTGGTATCAGTCTGCAGCGTTCAATGGAGTTAATTGCCTCTTTGCTGAGAAACTCAAGTAAAAAACAGAAAAAAACAACCAATACCTCAGACATTATCTCAACAAAAACTGAACATTACTGTATGCGTTCCACACAAATAGCATTTAAATACATTTCTAATTGTATTAACTTTTTCAGGAACTCATGTTATTGTCCCAGTTAGCAGTATATGCATTAACTTATTAACAATAAGCAACATCAGTAACATACTGACAGTTCGTCATGTCTGTGATGGAGCATGATGGTCACAGGCTCATTTATGTTCTCTTTATGTACAAAAACAGACATACATTTTAAACAATATAACCATCAGTGCCCACATACTTCCATGTGTCTATGCGTTGGCATGGATGTTAAGCAATATATCCACTAGAGGGCATCGCTCAGAGTCAACCCCAAAGAAGAGTCAAGAGTTGCCCCAAAGAAGAAGAGTCAGATGTTTCTGAATACAGCAAACATGGCGATGCTGGAGGATGCTCTAATAACTGACCTCTTGAGAAAGAGGCAGAAGTGGAGGCTATGTTGTAGACGAATGTGGTCTGTGCGACATGTGGACGGAGAATTTTTTTCACTGCCTACTGCACGAAGACTGTCATTCGCAATACTATTAGATTTTTAAAACTTCTTTATTGTGTCCTGTGGCCATGCCTTGCTTTAGCTATTGGCTACACTGCCCCATCGACCACCGAACATACTGCTCAGTTTGGCCCGTATGTGTGAGCTCTCAGAAAACGTGCAGAAGTACGGACAAAACAAACGTAGAGTACAGACAGAAGGTTCTGTCCATATCCGTATCTAACCTAGAGTATAAATGAGCCTCAATACATTTAGAACATTTAAACCTTGGAGCTTCCAAAAAAAAAAAAAAAAAAAAAAAAGGCATCAAAATTTTCCTCACTCCCACAAAAAAGTGCTAATTTATTTGTCAAGAACAGTCCAATTTATTGCTTTCACATTGTAATTTTGTCCTGCAGTTTGACACAGAATGTTGTGACGGGACTTAAACAAATCGTTCCTGCTGGAAAGAGAAGATAGATATTACTTTCACATCTCTACTGTAAATGTGTAGCTAGAGCCAGCAGCCAGGTTTGTTTAGCTTAGCCTAAAGACTGGAAACAAGGGGAAACATTTAGTCTGGTACTTTCCAAACAAAACCTTCCTACCAGAACCTCTAAAGCTCACTAATTAACATACTTGATCTTTTGTGTTTAATCCACAAGTCTCTTTTTTGTCAGTTTTCACACAAAGGCTACGTATTCCTTTACTATCGATTTTTGAGTTCAAAAGTAGGATGCATAAAGAAAAGCAACACAAAACAAACCCTGACTTTAAACTAGAGGATCAATCGACTCCTCTATCACCCACTCTTACTGAGGAGGTGGAAAAAACAAAGAGGAGGAACATGTTTTAGTTTTGTTTGTTTGCCTTTTGCAACACAGAGAAACGCACATGATTTTGGCGATTTTATTGACTAGAAATTCCTGTCCTCGCATACAGGATGTGTCATTAGGTTCTGGAAGTTTAAATCAGGGCAAATGGGCTCATTTCTGATGAGGGAAATGACATAACAACCCTGGTTCAACCAAAATCAGAGCTCAAATTGATGTCTCTACAGACACAAACAGCTGAGAGGATGTTGAGAAATGAGGTCAGGAGTTCACAGTTATAATTAAAAATGCATTTTGTTATACAGTGATAGACAGGAGAACGGTGGCTTGCACACACAAAGTAACAACAGAAAAAAAAAATCACTTTTTCATTTTGTGGGACCTGTTAAAGGGAAACTGTGAAACACTCCTCACAGCAATCGTTTTAACTGCCAAGGTGAACACGGGGGTTAACAAGCTCAGCAAAGCAAATAATTGGTACAAATAAGTAATTAGCACAGTGGAAAGGCTCAGATAAAATGTGAAGGAGCACTAATTGAACATGATTATAAACTTCCTTCCTTCCTCCTCCATCAATTGGAGCTGTAACGAGGATGTCCTCAGAGATAATTAGGATCACAGGGCAAAAGTGCCACTTCAGAGAAACTCACAGGGAGTCTGCTCAGTACAGTAAAATACAGCATGAAGACTTTACCAAAAATACTGGGGAATATTATTAATTAACACTTCATCAAACAATTCATCAAACAATTACTAATCCATTGATGATTAACACACGTATTTGCAGCTTTCTATCGCTTTTGCACTATTCTGTTGGTTTTCCAGCCACTCACACTGTGTGTTTGAGTATCACCATCATCATCATCAACCACACTATTTAAACCACAGCTGCTGTTTCCAGCAAACACTGAAGACGGCACCCGCTCGGCATGAAATGGAAAAGGCAAAAACTAAACCAGCATCTGATGAGGAAGAACCAGATATCTTTCTCACAGGAGTTGGTGGAGACCAAAATAGAACCAAACGGTGAGTATGGGACTTTTTATTTCATCGAAACAACTTAAATGAGATGAAGATGTCTCTGTGGTTCCGTTAAACAAAACGTACTACAAGGGGTTTTTAACTGGTTATGAAACAGTCTCAATATAATACTGATGACTCCACAAGCAACAAGACATCTGCTGAGAAGATTTGAAATATTTCACTACTACCAAGTTATTCTTAATGCCTGCTGCAGTCAGATTTACCTTGAAATTTACGTATGCAGACCAGAAACTTTTACCCAGGCAAAGTACAGTGAGTAGAATGTGGCAGCTGAGGGATCAGTAACCCTGGAATGTCAGTGCTTATGATACAACAGCTCCTTCAAGTCTCATGTTGTAGCGTCCTTAGGGCAAGATACGAATCCCAAGGCATAATCAATTGAATGAGCTGGTCTCTGATGACAGAGGCACCTTGCATGGCAGCCATTAGTGTAAAACGATTTGAGTGGTTGTAAGACAAGTCCATTAATGTTTCAATCAATCAATCAATCAATCAAATTATATTTGTATAGCCCTTTCTAATAACTGAAAGGTACCCAAAGTGCTTTAAACAAAGCCATAAAACAATACATAAAAACAATACATTAAAACACAGGTTTTTTGACTGTGGAAGGTGCCACAGTGCTGCAGGTTATTAAAAGCCTTCCAGTAGTACATATATTGGGAAATAAGTATTAAGAATTAAGACTTAAGTAAAACTTTATAGCTCACATTCATAATGCCTGGAATAGGCTTAACCTGCTTGTGTTTTGGATTCTGCTGCTGCTAGAACCGCACTAAATATGACTAAATGTTGTCTCTACAGCAGAAACAATAATTACAAAAACAAAGACTCTATAAAAACTCAACAATATCTCACTGGAAACAAATCTGAAATGTCAATAAAAATAAATCAAATTCTGGACATCAAAATACTGAGTGAAGTTTATAAAGAACGAAGGACACACACATCAGTATATATTCATCCTGTCCTACTCTGATGTGATTTGCTGTCTGCAGGTACCGCCGGCAGAGGAAGAAGGGCTGCCTGGTCTCATCCAGCAGTAAGTTCACAAGAATTTGACAAATTTTAAAATGGGTGGAGAACTGAGTTAAACAGACACACAAACAACTTCATTTTAGTTTGGTAACAATTCACTATTAGCCGAGTCAGCGTGCTGTGCTTATGTAAAACAAAGCAGGTGGATGAGACACAGTGGACAGAGCACACGGACAGTTGCTGCCACCATGTTTATGCTTGAGCAGGTATAGATAAAGTTTTGGCTCTTTACTAGCTAAGTTTTATGGTACTTACTTGCAGTAACAAGCGTAGTCAAATGTCAGCTCAGGCTAATCAAAGGCTACTATTCAACTTATTTTCACTTTCCTATCTCTCCACTGCACCGTCTCTGCTCTGCTGTCCACTTACTTCGCTGTGTGTGTGTAATTGCGTGTGTTGTATGTGATAGCTGCCCTGATAAAGAGCAGCGATGAAGCTGCAGTGTGATAATAAGTTACACCAAAACATATGCATTTGGCAGTTATTTATACGGTGTTTATATAATCCTAAGAAATGACGAGAAAAAATAAGACCTTTGTTGACAAAATTTAAGACTTGTACATGAAACCTAAGACTTTCAAGGCCTTAGTTTTACATTTTTAAATTTAACGTTTTTTAAAATGTTTAAAGACCCCACGGTTACCGTGGACTTTACTCTCATAATGCAAAATAAAAAAATCTTCTCCCATTTTCCCCCCTACGCTCAGTCCCATTACTCTTCTGTATGAATGAGATTTGTTTACCATTTTAAAACCAGAAACAAATCCTTCAATGAGTTGGACATGGAAATAAAGGATGTGCTGTTTTTGAAGCAAATTTCTTTTAATAAAACTTACTTATACAACATAACTTGTTAGTTTTGAGTTACGTAATGAATTAAAGTAACTAACTTTGAAAAGAAAACAAAGAAGAGGAAGTGAAGGTTAGAGGAGGTCATTGTAGAGAGGGAGAAGTGAAATGAAGCCGGAAGGCTGACAGAGAGGCGGGGGGCTTTGTGCTCTATGAACAGGTCATTTGTTTGGGTGGGTCACAGTGGTTAAAGGCCAGAGGAAAGTGAGGTGCCAAGTTAATGTGACAGGCAAATGAGTGTGAGCCTGTTCCTGGGATTTCTATGGGCTTTATGCAAAGCGGGAGGCGAAAGGGGAAACTGGCCATTCAGTGTGGCAGTCAGTGTGGCAGCAGAGCTGAGAAGGGAGACTCCAACCAACAAGAATTCAAAGCAGCGGTCAAAACAGCAGACTGAATATAATGCTGCTTTGAAAACTGGATTTAGTCAGTGAGACTAATCAAATAATCAGCCAACTCTGTCACTGACGATGAACGCGGCTTTGTTTTGTAAAGACCAATGGATTGGCATCTATATTTATATTTTTTCTTTAGCTGAAATCTTTTCTTTCAAACCGTGATAAAAACATCTCACACAAGAGACATTCAGGAACACATGGTATGCAAAATTAGAAATATCTTCATCTCAGCATATTGCTGCTTGCTTTGTTATCAACACCGATAATATTCAACAGTCAAATGAGCAAACAGCCTTATTATTCCACCGTTTGAATCTGAATTGACATGTTTAATTGTACAATGACACACGTCACAAAGCACTAGTGTGTTAAGTCATGGATGAACACACTGATGTGCAAGAGAGTTAAGACTGTAGCTACTGATGAGCTATGGAGTTAACACAGTTATGAATAAAGCCTTTAAAGAGGTACAGTTTCCATCAAATAACTCTACCAAGATCTCAAGGTATTAAAGGGACAGTGTGTAAATTATGGCCACCTGTTGAAGGTAATTCCAGACACATACATAGGCAGTATATCAGCAGAGTAACTGCTAACTGCTCCTCACCACACCCCCCTGCTGTAGCTATCTTTGGCTGTAGCTAACATACTCGATGAAATTAGCTCTGTTAGCCATGCAGCTAGTGGCCCATAGTTGACTGAAGTTTGAGAAGACCTGCAGCTTGGAGCACTGGTGGAGTGTTGGTGTTTGAGCAGCGAGACCTATGGAGGCCAGTTTGATGACAGTGAAAACTGTACCGAGATGATTTACAACAGCTCCGACTCTGGAGACGATGAGGACGACAGGCGGGCCAGAAGAGACGTGCAGTAGAGGAATGAGAGGGAGGTCAGGCATCAGAGAGGCAACTGGGAGCAGAGTATTTCATATCTAACGCAGCAGATTAAGGATTTATTTTCAACAAAACCAGAATTTTTGAACAGTGGACAAACAAACTAAGACTTTTTGGAGAGTTTTATTTTGTTTCTGTCAAGTTTTAAGTGTGTTTTACGTACAAGCTCATATTTGTTCAGTTGTAAGTGGTGTGGTTTATTACAGGTAATAGCTGTAAGAATATTTCCTTTTTGTTTATTTTTTATTTATTGAACTAAAAAAGCTAAGAGAGCTTGTGAAGGTAGCAACCTCACTGCTTGCATACATGTGCCAGGCTGAAACTAAAGGGTCGATTAGACTATCTCCTCTTGAGGCACAAGCTAGACAGGAGGGGCTGGGGCTAGCTAGTTAGCATGGTAACTTCAGTAGATATCTTTGCAACACAATGGGCATCTTTGACATAACATCAGAAATGCTATTTTTTTACATTCTCTTGATAATGTTAGTTGATTTTTTGAATGTTTTAAACTCCTTTCTGGCCATATCTTACACATGCACCTTCAATGCTGAGCTTCAAGTTAGCATTCGCTGTAGATCTCCGTTGACTGAAAGGTGTGTTAGTGCACACATACACACAAAAACATGTGTAAGCTGAGAAACATGACATGACATGTTGGACGTGTTCCGAATACCTCCGCAGGGAGACAACCAGGAGACGTCCTGATCAGATGCATGAACAGCCTCAGCTGGCTCCTTTTGACATGAAGGAGTTCTCCTGTCTGAGCTCCTCACCTCGTCTCTACAGGTGAGCAGAGATACCGTGTCAGGGAAAGCACGGGGATCGCTGAACATCCAGAGCTACTGACCACAGGTGAGGGCTGCAGTGTAGATCAAATCAAGAGTCCTGCCCTCAAGGTCAGATACTTCTTCACCACAACAGCCCAGTATAGCATCTCCATCACTGCTGATAACAAACCAGTCTGCCAGTGCCGACTGAAAAACCCTGAAATATTTGAACCCCCTCACTCAGGACAGCAACTCACACCCATCCAAATGCAACTAATCAACAGTTCTCCAGCAGAGAACCATACTGTGTCCTTGGAATTGCTCACCTTCATCCCATTTGCGCACTCGGCAAAAACACTCGGCTGTAAAACCACCAAAGCTCACGCTGCGATTACAGTCCAATTAACCACCAGATAAACTGGCAAAAAAGGGAGATGCAATCCTCAGGTCAACAAACTGGACACTCTCCATTACTCAGCTATGACCTCAGTTACTGCCTGCGACAATTAGAATCAATGACAAGGCTCAACCTAAGAAGAGACCAACACACATCAGGAACATGCTTGAACAATGCAGCATTCATATTACATCAAAATTACTGCAACTGACCCATAACTAAGCCCCACCCTTCTTAGTTAGTGCTGCTACATCTGTCAAGCTTTCAGTTCTTGCACTGCATAGCCATAGTTTACAGTTTCAAACACTAGGTCTTCCACAGAGATGTCAACAAAAGCAGCTTCCTGTTTCTTGCTGACACGTGGTTTTTGAGGGCTAAACTGATGACTCTCGCTAAACACATTTCATAAGTGTACATAGCTAATGTAAGCTAATGCTGATGCTTTAAACTCTTTGAGTCAGCTGACAACCTCGAGTAGATGTTTTAATATTTCCATTTGACACATTTTAAAACAAGAACCCTGTAAAGGTGTCTGAAATATGTAAAGTGACTTAATGGCTGTGTACATAATGTTAATGCTAAAAGATTGAGGCTAAATATGTATACATCAATCAATCAACCAAACTTTATTTACATAGCAGTTTTCACAATAAAAACAATGAAACAATACCCTCAACCCCCCACCCCTCCACACACACACACACACACACACACACACAGAGCAAAGACTTTGTAATTGTTAAGACTAAAATAAGAACAGCACTCATTAAAAACAGGAACTGAGGAAACCTATAGTAAGTGGGGAAACACCAGAGGCAGATAAAAAAAAAAGAAAATAACTTAAAATCATTCAATAAATAAGTATAAAGTTAAAATAAAATAAATAAGTTATGAAATAGAAGAATATGCCAGCTAGAGAACAGATTAATAAAATAAATAATTAGATAAATACACAATAATAATAAATACAAGAAATTATACATATACATACATATATTATACATCTATATAATAGCGATAGAAATATGCTCATGAACCTCGAAAAAAGGAATAGCAGTGACCTGATAAAGTGTAGTGGACTGGTGATCCAGCAGACCAGCCAGACCGCAATCATCCCTGGAGGAGAGCCGGAATATGAGCTTAGCCAACCCAGCTTAGATATAAGAAAGTGAGCCAGAACAAAAACGGGTTGTCATCACCCCACTTCAATTATGCACACCCCTATTACTGTGGCTAGTAAGCTAGTTAGCTGGACATGCTAACATTTGCAACTAGGTTAGAAGAGATAAAGACAAAGTTTAGTCCATTTTCATGACTGGACAGTTGCTGTTTGGAGAGAGGGCTTAACAAAGGATAAATTATCAGTTTCAAACTTGAAAATAGCGTTGCATTGCAATCCAAATTGTAATTAGGACTGGGAAAATTCTTCTTGGTGAACAACAAAAATAGATTCCTCCAGTCTGTGTCAAGGTAATTAAAACCCACATTTGGATGTATGTACTGTATGTTTAATCCTCACACTACCAGCTCTGCAGTATTCAAAATGTCTTGAGGTGACCAATAATGTGAAAGCTTGAAAGTTCTAAGAGATGAGAATCTTTCCCCTTCGATGTCTATCATCCATCAATGTGATGAAACATGACATTGCTACTGAGAACACAAAAACAGGTCTCACTTCAGTTATTCAAGGACCAAAAGAAGAACCCCAGAAACTGAGCTTGCGAAAGTGTTGGCTATTTCCCTTAAATTATTTTAAGAAGTTGAAGAGATGTTCTGGGGAAGTAATATGTGAAAAGATAGTAACATAGTTTGCACATACTGTTGCTAAGAGAAGTCTGTGCAATAGTATATATCTAAACACAAATGTAACCACTACAACACGCTGTAGTTAGCTCTGGTTGTGAGGAAAACTGTCATAGCAAACAGACAAACTAGCAATTTCTAGAATTGCAGAAGCAGAAGGTCTTCCTCTCTCTGTGTCTACCCTGTTTCTCAGTTTTCTCTCTGTCACACACACATACAGACACAGCATATTCCCTCTCCCTCTCTCGACCTGTCTCACACACCATTACCCCTGTGAGGCGAGGAGACAACCCTAGCCAGGGGAGAGGGGGAGGAGGGGCGGCATCATGGGTAATGTCAGTAGACACATGTCAAAAGTACAGCCTGTGTCCTGAAAAAGCTGTGTGTGGTGTGACAGCGGTCCGCCTGCCACTAACCCTGAACCCCCACCCCCACCCCCCTCCACTCCACAGCACACCCCCAACTCGGTCCAGCCGACAGAAAAGCTTCCTGTGTTCGCCCTGAGGGAGAAAGAGAGCAAGAGAGAGCCAGCAGGGAGGGTCATCAGCACTACTCCGCTAGGATAAATGCTTTTCCTCCTGCAGTCTCACCTCACTGCACAGCTATTGTCCTCAGGAAGAGTGCAGTAGGGTGTGTGTGTGTGTGTGTGTGTGTGTGTGTGTTGTGTGTGTATGTGTGTGTGTTGTGTGTCAGAGGACAGAAAGGAAAGACCGACAGCGATCATGTGTGTAGTTGGAGTAGTTTACCACTCAAATACTCAGACTGCAATCTCTCTCTATCAATTCCGCAACTATGAATCAAATAATTGGCTTTTTAATGAGACAACCTCTCTGCTGTCCAGCTGTCATAATTCACACATCACTACACTACATGGCCAAATGTATGTGGACGGCACAAAACAGTGGACATTAATCTGCTGCTATAACGGCCTCCACTCTTCTGATTTCAGGTTTTCCACAAAATTTTGAAACCTGGCTGCAGAAATTTGCTCCCATTCAGCCACAGGAGCATTAAGCTGCGCTGCATTATTTGAGCCTGTTTCTGACCCGATCTTTGAGCCACACGACAGACAGGCCAAGTTTCAGCTCCTTCTAAGTGTTGTTTGCCGTGCAGCGTACACGGGTGAATAAGTACCAATCAACTGCTCCCAAATAGCAGCCAGACATTTGGGTGAATTTCTGACTTTATTTTTTTAATTAAACAAGCTTTGGCACACAGGATGGCACAGGCAACCAAGGGAGCATGTTTCCACCTTGTTAGGATAATTGCTAGCAAACAAACTTCTACCTGCCTCTTTATTAATTAAATTAATCTTTATTGACAATTGTCAATAGCCAGAACGGTCCACAGAGGCCACACAGTACAGTGTGAGCATTTACGCAAGTCTTGGCTTGACAATCAGATCGTACATTGTAAGCACATAAATCGTGATTTTTGGCTTTACATCACAGTGAATTTACACTTACAGTAGGAGTTAGAATTAACAATATTTCAGAAAGTGTCAGTCAAGTTCTTTCACACCAAACAAAGAAAAGAATTTCTTTGTGTTTGACCAAGACAACTCATTCTTGATCATGGAGACTCATATCTGTGGTAAATATTCGTAATGAGAGGTCTGATTACTTTGCAAGTGCCAAGGTTTTCTAGTGATTCCACAAAATTCAATTGTCTACTGCCGTACAGTGTACTACATAAATGTATTCACAGTACTGCTTATTTAAAAATGACAATGACGCACATACAGTGGAAGCTCATTCATTTCAGCTGAAAAGCTGGTAACATGCTACACAGTGTGTATTGTGAACTGGACTGGTGTTTGGACAGAAAACAATCCCCAGCGGCTGTCTGAGAGTGTATATATAGACCCATCATCGAGCTGACACAGGGTAAGCAAGGACAAATAGTGCTGATTGCTCTGCTGCAGAACGCTGATCTGAGATCAGAGGAGAAAAATGGAGAAAAGCTTAGCTTAAGAGTGTGGTTGGATGAGACTTTAGAGATTGAAGATTTGATCTGCTAATAGGACACCACAATATACTTAATGAGATAATCTACAACCCTCCGCCAACTGTACAGTAAAGTAAGACTTAAGACATGCTAATGAGCCAGACTGTTACATGTCAAATCTCTAATTTACATTTCACACACTGATGTTATAATAAATATGATTTTCGCTCTTCTTCAACTGCATGTCGGACCAGTGGTAAACATATGGTTTTCCTGTGCTGTCTGTGAAGCAGGTCCTCACTACATGCAGACATACTCTATTTTATAGGCTATATGTAACCCAGATTATAGATTTTAGATATAACTAAAGTAAAAAGGTTTTGGGTATATATTCATGAGCTCGCTATGATTATAGATTCTATGATTTACCATTAAGATAACTGATAATTTTTTTTGCTATTTTAAAAGGTTCATATAGCCTGTAGTTTATGCACAGGCTAAGTTCTAGTAAACAAAAATGGTTGATTTAATTTTTCATACCTCTGATGGAACCAATTCTAAATGACATCACTATGACAACAAAAACAAAGAACAGTTCTGACTGACAGTTCTAAAATGTTCATTCATTTCTTCTAGTAAAATTCATCAAAATACTCTGCAAACATACTTTGGCTCATATAAAGCACACTGTCAAAGAATTCAAATCAAATGCTTTAATAGTATCTGTCAAATCACATATTACTATAGCAGATATTTATTGCTAGAATTTAATTATCAGTATAATAAATAATCTAAATTTCTCACTGCTGACCGATAATTTATTCATTTTTATATTTATATTTATCATGCATGCCTAGTAGGGATCATTTCCATAAAAGGGCAACATAAAACTTACAATATCAACAATGCTTTATGTTCACAAAACCAGTCTCTAGTGACTGTTGTACAATGACATTCAGTTATTTAAAGAACTTTACTCTAGTTTCCATCAGTAAAGACAAACTTAAATTCATGTGACAATGTAGTCAGTGGAACAGCGTTAAGGCCCTGATATATTCAAAAATGGACATAGAAGAGCTGGAAAGTGCCCACTTGGATGCCCCTATAGTAGATAAAATATGATAAAGCGCCTTTTACAATGGTCTGATGTGGAAGAAAATGTGATCAAGTGCCCTCTAGGCCTTTTCTGCATGCTGGTGCCCCCTGCATATAGCTACTGCCCTTTTTATTTTTTTCCACCGAGTCCGCCCCTGCACGTTCAGTTGTCTGTATGAACCCTTGCAGGCGTGAGCGGATGACAAACTGTACATCCCTCGTACATCCAGAATGAGAAAGTATTAATTTGAGCTTTGAATTGTAGTGGATCACAATTTACAACATGTCTGTAAAAACGTCCTAAATCCACCCACAGAGACACTCAGACATTTATGCAACAAGCGGTTACATGAAAACTGATTTTCTTTTACATACAATCAATAAAGTTGTATCTGGGTTTTAATGGAGAATGAGTCTTCCCAGAGACAGAAATAGCAGTAAGCACTGAAAGTACATTGGCATTTTCCTTTAAGTTGACTTCTGACTTTCTAAGTGTGTGTATGCTTGGGTACATGCAGTGTGCATGTAAATGTATGCATGTGTACAGTAAATCACAATATGACTTAAATTACATCTGACAGTGAATAGTGTGTGGTGTTTAAAAGAGAGTCTGCTGAATGTCATCTCATGTCAACATGTATTTATCTCTGAGCCCCGTTCCCTTCACTCAAAATGCAAATTAATTCAAATCTGCCACTCAGCTCTAATTAAGAGGCAGCATCAGAAATAGCAACAAACTGAGATGTTTTAATGGTTTTGTGCTTCTGATATTACAATAATGATTCACAATCTGAGAGCATGATGATCACACACTCACGTGCACACACACAATAACGGACACACCAATGGAGAAACAAAAGAACTATGCAGTGAAAAATTAAACTTAATTGTCAAGAATTATTGTGGTGCTACTAGAATCAAGTCTTCACACAAATTAGGTGATACTTGCTAAACCTTCCTTATTGTGCTGCACATGATGGTTGGATGATATGGCCTTGAAATAATAACATAATGCTGCAGGGAACTTTGTGATTTTTGAAGACGTGGTTGGTTTGCTGGCAAGCAGGTAAGTTGGCTCACATTTGGAGGAGCAGACAGAAGCAGAGCTGTGGCTCTGTACTGATGTTAAAAATAGATCTCTGATTACAGTCATTAATGAATATTAATAGATATCAAATTATAAAATTAATTTCAACTTGATGCAGACCAAACTGGGTAAAACATGTGCCTAGGTGATCATAAAATTAACTTCAAAATGGTGTTTGACTGGCTGACTTTTTTCCTTCCAACATCCTCATCTGACTGTGACTGACTGCACTTTGCCTCCACTTTCAACAACTTGTAAAAACTCAAGTGAAAGCGTGCTGCTCTGCACAGTTGCCGCAAAGCAAAACATGCTTTACATGTTTTGTTTCATGGTCAGTGTAGTTACACACACTGGATGAGGATGCATGTGGCCTCTGTTGAAGTTGATCTAAAAAAAAAAAAAAAATCTTGCTCAGTGGATACAGCAGCAAACTTACCTTAATAGTTATGACAATAATAAATCAACATGTCGCTGTACTGTCAATGTTGTAATATGACAAATGTTTTATCACATTTGTTTTGGTATTACGATGAACAACTAGGCTGCCATCACCAGACCAATTCGCAAAAGCCAATTAGTCTGGAACCTCTCAGTTCATTTTCAATTGCCTAAGAGCTGTTACCAGAGCTGGAGACCAAAGTGCCTCCTGACGCAATGGAATAGATCAATAGCCAATCAAAGAAAATGTAAGAAAATGTAAACAGACTACAGTGTGCAGACATGAGTTGTAATGATGTAGCACTGATATATCGGTGAATACATATTTATATATACCTATCTCCTGATTGGATACTATCATGATACTTTGGTACAAACTGGATATATACAGTATATTGCAATTCTCAAGTACTGTTATTCAATACTACAATTTATTGCTATTTTTGTTTTTTGTTTTTTTCACATTAGATAATGTGAAAAAAGTAAATCATTATGCTTATACAGTCATATACAGAGACTGTATATCATTATCTTTCCAGTCTTTCAGTTTCAGTTTTATTTCAGCAGCATCGTTGCTATACTGCATATAAAAGTGGCAAATAAAATATTTATCAAAGTAAACTGCTACATTTAGCTGTTCCTGCTCATCAAGCTAATGGCATACAAAAATAATGAAGATCAAAGATGTTAAGCCAAAATTAACAGAGGCCCTGGCAGTTTTTTAAAACCCAGACTTCTGAGTTTGAGTTTTGATCTTTGAGTTCAGTGGAGTGTTTGAAACCAGAGTAACAGATTCAGTTAGCAATGTGACGCAGCTATTACTTTTTCCACAGATCAGAGGAAATATGAGCCTCTAAGTATGAGCATATGTGTTGTTTTTGTGTAAGCACGTGAACTAAAAACATTTTTTAAGATAGCATTACAGTGATCACAATGCTAATTTTCATTAGCATGTTAATTGGAATTCCCATTATGTGTCAGCGTTGGGCTAACAGGCTGAGTGTTAGTTATTTATATATTTATGTAAATTGATTCAGACTCTGTTTTGTCTCCGACAGCAACTATTAGGTACAAAATATTTGGGAATTGGTCAAGTAGATCACCTCAGCCGGTGGCTGTGAAATGGGCTGCAATGTAATCTTTGGGGGCAAATGCATCCGTCAAAGTACGTCCACTAAAAGTGCTTGTTTTTGCCACTGACAGACTCAGATTGTTATTCTAAACATCTGACAACATCATGAAAAGGATTCCTACAGAGATAAACCTTTTTGTTAAAGACTAAAATGCTTTTTGTTTAACCAGAAATAGCTGTTATATCACTGATTATAATGAATGACTGGAATTTTACCTTGGATCTTAAAAGACTGTCATTCAAACTTGACAAAAACAAAATAAAACTCATCAAAATCAGCTTGGTTTGATCGAAATACGCCCTTAATTCACTGGGCTAGATGTGAAAATATTCTGTCTCTACGCGCTGTTTTTTCCTGCTGCATCTTGGATGTCTGACCTCACTCTCGCAGCCATCTTGGTTGTTTCATATCAAAGCTGCCCCATTTTAGATAAATGGTTGGCCCTGGCAGGGTCAGGAAATCTGTCTGAACCGGATGGAGACCAGAGACATCTGCCAAAGCAAATAAAACTCAAACTTGCAGATTCGTCTGGTTCCCAGGCTAATGAATAATATGATATGGAATACGACTACTACATAAACTTTGAGTGCACATTACACGGATAACATTGTCCAAAAGACTGTATTTTGCTGCACATATTCTACACACATAGCACAAAGAATGAGAAACATCATATCAATACTGACATTCATTGTTGGGTTCCTGATAATGCACCATGCCCTCTAGAACATTTAGACAGTGCATGGCTGTAGGAAAGCTTTCACACAAAGCCTCGGAAAGTACATTACAGAGAGATGACAGAGTCTGTGTTCAAACCCTCAGGTGAGGATCACCTTCACCTGATGACCTCTATTATTCTACCTTGACCAGACAAAAAAGATCTGTGCTTCATATCTTGATGGAGTGTAGATGTACTTCAGTAATCCCTCATATTTTCCTTTCAGCCTCTCCACAGAGAGATTACAGAAGGCAGTGAGCATTATAAGAGGCACAGGTAATTGCCCTCATTTCTGCCACAGACAAAAGCCAATGTTCTGGCTGCTCTTAAGTAAACTGCTGAGTGTCAGTCAAGGACTCTTCAAGGCTGCAGGAAATTGTATGGGTCTTTTTTTTCCATGACAGCTACCAATCTGAGGATATTATGAGTTTCCCTGTTTGAAATACCTTGTATTGACAGATTGCTACAATTTCACTATAGTACTATATTAAAGGAATATGTCTTAGTCTTCTCTTCTTTCTGAGGCTGTTTGACAGTTCATTTTTGGCTTGGCAGTGAACATCATTTTTAGTTCATTTCTTTCTGTTTTAATTCGTTACTATTCTTCCCTGTGTGACAGATGAACATTTTTACTGAAGCTCAACAGGTGTGTGTTCATATTGCTGTCAATCTTTGTTGCACAGGATGATATATATAATATCGTGGTATATATAATAATAATTCCTCTAAAAAGACATTATTTACATATATTGTTTTAATTATTTAATTGTTTTCTGCTTCTGTACATGGTGGTCATAAAGATGGTGCTGCTTAGTATCCATCTGGGAAAAAGAATGTCCTTCTGTGTATATGTGGGAATTACTATTAAAAAGTATAATTTCTTTCACTGAAATTGTGCAAAAATTCAAAAATTCCCTAAACTCCTGATCTTATCTTCCCTTTGAAAACTTTCTAAAGGTTTTCTGGATAGTATAGGTGTGTAGCAGCAGAAATGTGTAGAGACAAACTTTCTTACGATGTCAATTCTCTTTCCTATTTTATAAGCTAAAATAGCAGAACTTACTGACTTGATGCTGGAATTTCTGATTTCAAAACAACACCTTGAAAAATATCAATATTCGATACCATTTTCGATACCAGAGGGAAACACTGACTCACGCTGAGGGCATTATAATTTTAGATTTTTATTAAAAGATAACTATAACAAGGATAAAACATGACAACGAATATTCAGCTTAAGCAAATGAGATGAATGACAAGAAGACAGCAATGTGAGTCAGTGAGAGGAGGCCGTAATATGTGGGCACTGCAGCGGTGTGTGTGTCAACTTGCTGTTAGTAGGAAGAGTGAGCGAGAAATTGTGGCTAGTACCAGAGTATCGATACTGCAAAAAATGACAAATTGAAAGCATTTCAAATATTTAGTATCAATGTTTATCTATATTTTTGATAACACTACTTCAAATGCATGAAACAGTGATTTGACTAACGAAGGAACTATTGTCCAAGTTGGTTAACAGGTGGTGTTTATGAAGAATGACCCAAGATTTAGCTGTTGACCATCAGGAAATTAGGAGAAGAGACTTTCTTCTCTTTTGGCCAGAATGCCGAACACAAACAACCTGAAAATGCTTGCTTGGATGGAAGTCATTTTCACATGGAAACAGTTTCTTCAGATTGATCCTTGTTGGCGTGTAAACAGCCTCAAAAGAAGGTCGGTGGTACAGTAGGTGTAATTCTTTACTTTTGAGAGTGTGTATCTAAGCTTGTGTGTGTGTGTTCGCTGGCTTTTAATAACATCAGGCCAAAGTCACCACAGATTGTGTGGTTGTGCTTTGAGGACCCAACCCATTTAGGGAACTCAGAGGGTATTAGTTGGTGATTTAGGTCCTAATGAATGGGTTGCCAAGCCACACACACACACACACACACACACACACACACATAGATGTGTCCCCATCAAACAAACACACTCTCTCCCTCTCACACACACACACACACACACACACTAATCCTTCAGTGAATTGTAACTAAGCATTACTCTCACCCCAAACCCTCTTCGTGCCATGCTAAACACCAGTTCATGGGACACCATCTGGTCTCGTCCCTTCAAAAAAATGAGATCTTGTCAAAGCAGCATGAAAAAACACACAAAGCTAAAAACCCAAAGGACAATCAAAGACTCCAAAAGCTAACTGAAGATGAGAAACCCAAATATTGCCCCATTACTCATCCTCTGACCCCAAATGTGATGTCCATTATAGCACACCAACCAGTGGGGTAGAACCAATCTTAACCCAGTTACTATTTGCATATGAAAGGCTTTAGCCTCAGCATATAGCATCCAGAGAGGTGGCTCTGGCTCTGATTTCAAGGGATATTTAGCCCCCTATTCAGCCGTCAACAAAGGACGGGCATTCAGACAGGCAAGGAGGGAGGCAGTGCTTGCTGAGCCGTCACAGAGCTCATTTGTTCTCTTCTGTTTACTTAAGCCTCCCCTCTTTTTTCTTCTTCCCTCCAGAGGCTTCAAGCATGGACGGGTGGGTGATTGGGAACCCGCCTTCGCTCCATCCCAGTGGGAGAGATAAACAGCGATTTAAATGGTAGTCAGAAAAAGGTTTTGATTTGCATGCGTTTATCGGTCAATCAGCACCGCCGACAATCATCATCAAACTGTCGGTGCTCCGTTGAACACAATTATTTATTTATTTTAACTCATTCTTCTTCTCCACCCTTTGTTCTGCTGTTATTGTGTGTGTCTATGTGTATCCATCTGGGAGAAAGAATGTACTTTGGTGTGTGAATGTCTCTGTGCATGTGTCCATGCACTGTTTGAGTGTCTTTAGTCTCTGATAAGGAAACACTTGATGAAGCTGAGAGGCCTCCTAATCTGATTTCTGCCTCCACCCACCTCCAGCCTCCTGTGTATTTACTGGGAGATTGCTTAGGTGTCTGAGGGGAGCCGTATTTGTAATTATATAGGTGGATTAGGGAGTAGACTGGAGGCCACATGGACTAGTCTGTTGTGTCTAAGGAGTAGTGGAGGTCGTACCTGCACTCCCTCAGGTATTAAACAAGGTGCTGTTAGATGGAGGACTGGAGAGAATAAAGCATCAGCTCCAGATTAGCTGGGGTGTAGTGTAGCCTTGTGGGAGATGACGAAGTGAAGAGAGGGAGGCGGCCATGTAATACTGCAAAGACAACAGCCCTATTTTGAAATGTGTGCAGGATATTGTTGTGAAAGGTAACACTAGATAGAGAAGAGTGATAAAGAGATGGAGTACAGTACTTTGTTTAAGCGAGCCAGTTGATATATGGGGCAGTTGATCAGTAGAACCTGACCAAAAATGGATTTTTGAAGCACTGTAATGATACTGGTATTTGAGATATTTGATCTCAAGCATATCTTAGGCACAGAGCTGTTCTGGGGATTGTCCTTGCCTTCTCAGGCACATTATGGTACACAAAGCATCTAAAAAAATTGGCTGTGGCCTGTCTCCTCCATATATGCCACATGTATCAGATGCAAGAAGGTGCAGAAGGTGCAGAAGGTGATCGCCACCCCTCTCACCCTGCCAGCTCTCTCTTCAAACGCCCCTTCCAGAAGGAGATTCCAGAGTTTAGGACATCACGCCTCAGGAACAGCACATATCCTGAGGCTGTTTGATATTTGAATTTCTGACGCACAGGCACTTGTTGTAACAGAGAAAACATCAGCTCGCCAGCAAGCACTTTGAAAGTAGGTAGGCAGGAGCCCAATGCAACAAGCACTTTAAAATGAATGCCATAGCACAAAGCATTTTATGACTTTATGATATTAGATATAGTTCGAATAAAAGTCATTACTATTCTGTACATCTTATCCACTTGTGTGTGCTTTTTGTCATTTTTTTAAAGAGCTGCACTGAGGCAAATTCCTATCAACTATGTTGACGTGGCAAAGTATTGAATATAAATTAGGTTAATATCCACAAATATATTGGTGCCGCTCTAAATAAAAAATTCAGTAAAACTTAGTTTTATAATTATGCAACACTGTGAAAAGATCCATTCTTTACAACCTGTACTTTTTATTTCTCTGGCATAGTAACTGTATGTAGGTAGTCTAATGACTTTATTTGCCAACTATTGGTCATAACAACTTTACAGTTTATCTGTCAACTACTGTGACACTATATATGAAAAAGTCATACTGTGGACAGTAGTAGATCTATTGTTCTTCTGTTCCTAACAAGGATTAAAAATCTGGGTTTAACTGCATTGGGAAAAATCTGTTGGTTTCTGCCTTATGTTGACATGTATCGCATGTTCAGCGTCAACTTAAAAGCAGAATCCCTCCTAAAATGCCAAAACAAAGCTGATATACCTTGCATTTTTGACCTAACTTCTTACCTCTATTCATCTTGTTCCAACAAATAAAAGCAAAGCCACATTGAGACAAATAAGGTATAATTACAACATACTTTTCCAGTTATCTACAAGATCTACAGTAAATGACAATGTTTAGTGGGAGTTAAGAATAAATTCTTAACAGCGACGCAGATACAACTTCCTCCACTGACAGTGAGTCTCAATAACTCAATGAGCCTGAAGATGTGTTTTCAGAAAAAGGGACAACTCATTTCTCTTGACTGGAAAACTTTCAGTTTACTTTGCAGCTGAATACGCCTACATATGTGAATGTGAACATTCTGGAAAAGTACTTTGGAAAATAGAAAACTAAATAAGTACACTAAGAACTAAATTCTTGATCAAAATAAAATAACTCTTAGATGTTGGACAGATTTTGTAAAACACAACCTGCACCAACTATAACAAGTCAAAGTTAGAGTAAAATCTCTTCAGTGTATGACGACAGCAAAGATATGCTAATAATATGTGAAAAAACAAGCATCATATTACTTGCAATTAATCACACAGACTTGAAAACATCATCAACAAAAATATTATGTGCTGAATCAGAAACTTATCTCAAACTCCTAATATACAGCTACTCTGCTTGATAAATGATATATTTGTGGTGACATCAGCAGTCCTATAGCCACCGCTTCAATTATATCCCTTGCTGAGTCTTACTCTTTTTATGATATATGCATGCTTTGATGTAAATGCTCTGTAAAATTGAGATGGAGCACGTTGTTCTTTATCAGACACTGAAGGCCAAGGCTTAAGTATATTTATATCAATTAGTTAAGTTCTCTAAAGCTGAGAGGACAAACTGTTTCTCTTCGCTTCTCTTCTCAGCTGCCACACAAACACTGATGTTTTCAAATTGTGGTTCACCAGGATTTACTTCTGATATGGAAACTTGCTCATCATCATTCACATACATATGACTGTTGAGTTAAAGAGAAAATTAACTGAAAGAGCGATGGCAATATTACTGCTTGTGGAAATTGTGAATTAAAATCTCTCAGACCTGCTGAAATCATTTTCATGCATGGTTGAATGCTGAAGAGGTGAACAGAGATTCATCTCTCACTAAAGGGTTATAAGTACTTCACAGCAAAAGGGAGGCTGGTGCTTATGTATTGATTAGTCAGAAATCACATTTTTAAAAGCTGTCAACCTGACAGAAGTAAATAATTCATGGGGTAACTTTTAAAAAAATGATGGATTAGACTTTAAGGATATTTTCTCCCACAATCAATATCTCTTCAGTTTCATTGTAGCCACATGTCAGTCATTATTCAAACCTTGATGATAGAGAGCAGACATGTTTGTTAGTCTCCCGTGGTGTAGTTTCGATGTTGGAAGTTGAACCACTTTTTGAAAGTAGCTTTAGTTTGGCAAGCTAAGTTAGTTAAGATGTAGTTCACTTGCTTTTCATTATGAAGTAGCTAGCAGCTTGGTACACTAAAGTTTTAAAGTAGTTTGCCCAACACCGCAGAGCATATGTTTTGGTTCTGATATCAAAAGCAAAATATCTGCTTCTTTATCACTGATTCTGGCTTGGTCAGACTTGAACAAAAGTTTGAAAATATGGATAGAAGTTGATCATTTTCTGTTCTTCATTTTTAATTTGTTCTCTTGAAAAAGGAGGCAGGGGTCTGGGAGAAAATTTGCACCCCTATTTGCACTGGTTAGAAGGGCACTGTCCAAGGTGCTGAATGAGTTCCCTCAGCAATACTGGCTTGTGTGTGAGAAAGTAATATACTGCACATTACACTTGTCTGGAATTATGGCACTAAAGCCAAATATGCACCCAAAGAATCTCTCCTTTAATATAAAGATTGTTCAATTGACTTACGTGTAACATCAGTAACAGTATAAGAATAAAAATGACCTTTCTTGAACTGTTTTGATGTTGCCATCGTTGCAGTTTTTACATCTGATGAACTGCTCTGTTCACCACAACTGAAAAAAATGCGCTAAAACATAGTTCCATCAAAGTAGGGTAAAAAAAAAGGGAATGAGATATATTAAACACAATTGAGACTGCAAACATTTCACTACTTTCTTCTCAATAGATTGCACCTTAGCTCTCGACGCCTAACTTGCAGTCCTCTCATTTCTCCAGTTTGAATAACTTTAAATAGTTTTACTTTTACGGCTCTCTTCCTTCCATACGGCTCTCTTCCGTCACAGCACGCACACTTTTATTCCACAGTAATCACACTGAGAGCAAACAAGTGCAAACCTTGTGGCAAAGGTTAGATGGTTTGTAGTCAAGCCTCTTGTCTCTGTGCCTCAATCTCTTTATCCCTGGACTGAGCTGGCCCTGGCCCAGGGCCCATTCCCAGGCTGTGTGTGTGTATCTTTATCCTCCCAGCAGGGAGTTATCTGGGGGTAAAGGGCTCACCACTGTTTTTACATAAACAAAGACTTTGGGATGAAACAGAGAGAGCGTCATGGCCAAATCCCTGTGCCTGGCTGCCGGCCACTGCTCCATGCCGATTTCACCTCGGGCACCTTGTGGACACCACGCTGGTCCTGGTAATTAAGCGGCGCAGACAGGCACCATGATTAAACTAAGTGACACCAGAGACCAAGGCAGGGCCACCGCACAAAGTACTGGGCACAGCCATCACTGGAGAGTTTCCATTGGATCAGGCTTTACTTCAAACAGCAGATTACATGATAGATGTGTAAAGTCCAGCCTGACACTTCATGTCCAGTTATTGACACTGTGATAAAGTTCACACTTGTTTTGGGAAGTTTAGTTGTACTGACAGCCACCAAAAAATTATATCTAAGCCATATCAAAAAAGTGAATCACAATTTTAGGTGAATAAATAATATATTCATTAACATATGAACTATTAATATCTGAACTTTAAAATGAATTATAATTAATGTGAACGGACTTTTAACTTTGTGAACATCTTTCAACAGGGTTCAGAGGTAGAATGGGTCAGCTGCTAATTTTTGGGTTGGCGATTCAATACTTGGCTCCTCCTGTCCACATGTTGAAATGTACTTGGGCTAAGATGTTCCTGATGGACAGGCCAGCTAGTATAGTAGCTTGGTCAGAATTGCTGTGTGAGTGTCGGTCAATCACAGGCCAGTTGAAAAGTGCTTTATCCATTAAGGTTGAAAAGCACTATATAAGTCCATTTAACCATTTACCATTTTAAATTGAGAAGGACGAGGGCAGTAGATGGCCTGATTATTGGGAGCAATTTGCTGTTAAGTGTTCAGGGATGTGTTATTAGAGATTCCACTGCTTTTCTTGGCATGACCCATCCTGTTCATGCTCTGATTTACTCCTCTTGCTTAAACCTAACCAACCCATCCAAAGAAGGCAAGCCAATCAGAGGCAGAGGAGGGCGGGTCTTGCCAAGAAAAGCAGTGGGATTCATGATAATGCTCAACAATAACTGTACATTCTCCAATTATTGAAAGACCAAGACTGTCCTCCAGCTGTCCAACAAAAGCGACAGCATCAGTTGTTTCAGCAAGTGCACCAAACTGACATATGTTTACAGTCTACAAATTCCTGTAGTGACAGAGATAATTATGACAAGAGCAAGGAGGAAGGAGGAGGAGGAAGGAGGAAGTCAGCTGACATTATAGAGCAACAAATTCTGCAAAGGGAAGAGGTTGTGGTTGCTAGATGGTTCAACAAAACATCTAACTTTCACACGAGAGACAGCTGTTTGTTTCACAATTCAAACCAACAGACAACGTTGGTTTGCTCTAAGCGTGACCACAAGTGTTTCTGAATTTTAACCATGTGTTTATTACAGTAATCAAGACAACAGAAGCTCAAATAACCTCAACCGAGCACTGATATGAACCCAAAACTATGGCTTTTCTTAAATCATTTTTGTGACTAAACTAAACAAACTTAACCATGGTGCTGTCACATCATGAAAAGTGACTTTTGATGTCATCAACTGATCTACAAATGATGTTGTCCTGCTAGTAGGAGCATCAGGTCAGAAAACATTTAGAGGATTTGCTAGGCCCATCATGAAGCAATATTTGAATTATTCTTTTTAAGAGTAACACAATATATTCTAGTGTGTTGGGACACCAGAAAACATTCAGTGGTGGTAAATGAAGTCATATTTGTTTGTAGAGTGTGGCTAAGGTTAGCAATGCTAGCACCAGCAGCCTGTTCTCGTTGCAGGTTGATGTCCACGTTGCTCAGGTCGAGTGGTTGGATGCTAGTTTCTTTTGAAACTAGCTTACCAGGGCTGCAGGCTTGGCGAGTTACAACTACTCATTAGTTTAACTGACTAGTATTTTAGGTGCCAACAGCAAGGGTGCCAATGTTTAATCAACTATACGACAAATCCTGCGCGTACCTAATTAACAATGCAGGAATACATATGAAATTAAACTAATATCCATGGGTCCTTTTTACTGATAAGAGTCTCTACAAAAGTTAACAATAATAATAATAATAATAATAATAATAATTATTATTATTATTATTATTATATTATTTTATTATTATTATACTATCATTATTATTCATTATTATTATTATTATTATTATTATTATGATAATTAATAATAATACAATAAGGCTGTAATTATTCAAAAGCTGTCATAAACATGACAGAAACAACTCTTACCAGTGACAGTTACTAAACCATTACCATCCTAAGAATGATCAGCCTTTCCACAGACAACATAACCAGGATCCACTCTCACAATGCACACACCACTTGAATCTCTGCACAGTAGGGTACAACCAACCATACCTGCCAGCCTGCATTAATTCACTGCATTGAGGAGGCTCCTGAACACATTGCTGACTCCACATCCATGCCATCTGAACCACCTGCCATCCCACTGTTATTATGATGACTTATCGTGAAGGCCACCCACGCCCCTCCTCTTCTCTACCTTCTCCACCGTATGTCAATAAAACTATCTTGGACATCCCTAAAAAGAGGAAACCAGTGCCAAATCCCTGTAGTGTAGCTGAACAAAATATCTGTACAGTCAATGAAAACATTCTTCTCTTCTGTGACAGACTCTGCATCGTGTCATAGGCCTAGTGCATTACTCATACTCATACATTGTAACTATGGTTTGTTTGCCATCATATCACCATCCAAACTATCCTGAGGTTCAACAGCCTGTTCATACTAGAAGAGTTTAGTGTCATGCTAAAGATTTTAACATTCTGCAATGCTAAAACCTGAAACATGTGCTGTACAGGATAGAAAATCTGGGACTATGACTGTCTGATGCAAAAGACTGAGAGCAAAAAAACAAGCACAAAGGTCATTGGTTTAAATATAAACACTGAAATCTTAAATGTTTTGGGCCTTTCCCTGCAGACACATTATTGCACGTATAAATCATACATTGCTATTAATGCTGAATACTATATTTGAAAAACCATAAATCAGCCCTCACCCACTGCTTATAACCAGTTATGTACAGCAGAATATGATGAAGGTTCAGTCATAAACAAATCTTCCTTGTGTGATTTCTCTGCCTCTGCGGGGAGCCAATTCACCCCTTGACAGTTTGTTGGCACAAAAAAGTGAATTAGAATAATCATGAAAGGCAAATATCCAAAACACAAATCTACAGACTAAACATGAACGCCAAGTAGCATATCGCTCTTTGCTGTCATTTCAAAACCTGATAGCTTCATCTATTATGATTTAATCTTCAAATAAGAGCTCAATGTTTGCCAGATCTTAAATTTTCTACTTCCAAAAATCCCTTGACTATTTTCTGTGATACTGAAAAGGGATTTTGAGACACAAGGTTTCGCCTGACAATATCAATATGAAATATATATTTTTAACCTTTATTCCGACATTCTCGCTTAAAGCAATGCTCTCTTTTATAGGATCAGCCTGTTCTCACTCAAACACTGGTGCCCACCACAACCACAGTCTGATCTGTTGGCCATTGCACAGCTCCAGCTGAAGTAGCTGAGGGTTAAATTCCCTGCTCAAGCACACCTCAGTGGTGGCAATGAAGGAGAGGCTGCTTCTCCAGCTTGCTTCTCTAACTTTTAAACCAGTTCAGACAAAAGATTGACAATGATTCAGACAATGAGACAAAACCGCTTTAGAATGTTGCAGGGAAAAGTTGCACACTGGTCTGTCTCAGCTCAAGTCAAGCCAAACTCAAACTGTCAGTGATAAGAGTTATCCATAGATTTATAAAACATACATTTGGGGGGACTTTGAGTACATTTCCTGGTGTTATTTGAAGGCAAAATGTCTCTTCAAATAAAACCTGCACAAACAAGCTCACACCAATTTAAAAAATAACATCTTGCATAAATGCATTGTAAAGTAGTCTAATGTCTAATGTGCTATGTACGTAGCTCCTGACTGCTCACAGTAGTTTGCCTCTGTAAGCTCTCTAATATGACTCACCAACACACACACACTAGATCTGTCTCTGTTGGAAAGTAGTTCTGCCAGCCAGCTCCCACTGGGGAAATTGTCTATGATTGACAGGTTTCTCTGGGCGCCATGGAAACCAAAGAGGAAAAAATTGAACCAGTAACAGAAATGGCTGACATGAGTGACTGTTAGTGGGGGTATTGTGTAGGTCTGTGTATACGGTGAGAGACACTGCACTTGTCAGTGTGCTTTCAAACCCTTGGGTTCCCACTGTTTCCTCGTGTCTGTGTATGTTGTGTGTGTGTGTTGTGTGTCCCCGTGTGTGAGCATGTAGCTGTGAAATGTTTATTTGCAATACTCCCCGTCTGTTCCTGTAACAGTGTCAGCTATATCCCGCTGTATTTAGTGTCCGTTTATGTGAAAATCTACTAGCAGCCATCTGTCATCTGCTATCTATGCAAAGAGAAGGCCAGCAGAACCTTTTTCATTTTGCATTCAAAGCACTTTGTTTGCATTTGGCCTGTCAGTGATCAAACAAGCATGACGTCATAACTGAACATCCCATATCAGGGGGTCTACAAACAACAATGGGCTTGAATTAGACTGTACACACGCACGCAAATACAGCCTCAATGGATTAAGATAAGCATGTTTGAGTTCCTCTTATAGAAAGAGATACAGAAAAAGCTGCAGCATAAAATTTAGGAGGCAAGTCTGTGCATGTTGTATGGAGGGGTGGTGTGTGTATTTGGGTGTGTGTGTACATACAAGAGTGACTGTTGTACCCGTTGTAACTGCCAGTGTGCAAGTAGAGGATGCAAATGATGTTTGGAGAACTCAGATAGCACTGTGTGTCCTGCAGATATTTGCATTGGTTATTGTTAATGTTCATTTAAGACTACACTGACTTTAATGGGAGCAGCTGTACAATGTAGGGAATTTCATTACAACAGTGGAGTTTAGAAAGTTCAGTTTTTGTTTACACTGCATCAGAGAGCTGTTAATAGGTCATTTTTGAGACTGTAGTTTGTGTTTTTGTTTTATTGGACTGCATTATGGTAAAAGAGGCACATTTTCAGAGCGGCAGGAGGGTGTGGTGTAAAAGTTTTCATGGGAAGAGCAGTGTGATGATAAGATAAGCCACGATAGAGCAGTATCTTTAGAACACACATTATTTGTCCAACAGCAGGTGCCAGAAAAGTCAAAACAGGGAAGGAGTTAGACTAGATCAACAGTTGGAGTTCAACCAGTTTATTATCAACCTACTCCTTTCTATTTAATATTGCTGAATTGTCTTTCTTCTTCTTCCACCTCTTTTCTTCACCACTCTTCTGTCAGTCAGTTAGTGAGTTCCTTTATTTGTTGTGAATTGTGATTGGCAGCCTCACCTATCGTCAAATAAACCTCCTGGCAATTTAGACAAAGAGGACAACAAATCTTTTGCCTGTTTGACAGATCTTGATAGTAGGGTTGCAAATTTACTGCATTTTCTTTAACCAATAGTTGAAAATAAATATTTAATATTACATACAAAACACATTTTTTCCTTATTTTTCTCCAATTTTTCTTTTTTTTTCCTCTTTTTTCTCATTTTTTTCTATAACTATCAATCTAACTAACTCTCTTTTTTATCAACTAAAGTAACTTTCAAATCTCAAGTTTGACTAATGTGGTCTGACCCAAAGAAATTATCACCCTGCACTTGTATGCCTCCGCCAACCAGCCAAGTTGAATTTACATCCGTATCTGTCCAGACTCATGGACTGTCGTGCAAGTTCACACTTCACAACAGCTAGTTCAAAGTTCAGTTCACAGAGACTGATCCTGTTCATGCTCATAGTTCACAATTTTAAATGACTAGTTTGAAATAGTTTGTGAATTAGTAAGTAATTACTAATGAAAATCTAGTGAAAATCTCATATCTCCAAAGTTTTTCAAAGGCAGAAAAAAAGCAAAATAATTTTGTGGCTTCACACAATGAATTACTACATACTACTACAGAATCACAGAGATTACTTTTAAACATCTTATTTACAAATTATGCAGTATCTGCTTGTTGTTGGGAGATGAAGGTAACCAGAGTTTCCCAAAATGCTATGAGTTTGAGTTTGGTGAATCACTCACAGATATTTTCCAAGATTAATCTGATGCTTGAACTTGATGTGTTGTTTTAAATTTGTTTCAGATGTGGCTGAAGTTCCGACTGGTTTTGCCAGACCTGGAAGCCACATTTTGCATAAAAATGAGAATTTTTCTGTTGGAATCTGTGCTGATCTGTTCATGAAACTCCTTCAAATATCCATAACTACAGCGCATAAGCGTTGTTAACTCAATGTTAACTCAACGTTAACTCAACGCAAATGGATACGTCTAGTTCACCGTTCACCAAAACATGAGCATGTTCAGTGAATGGACTCTTTTAGCGCATTCATGCACAACACTGGATTCATGTAGTATGCATGGAGAAGACTTTGAAGGAAATTAATAGAAGGTGTTAAGTGTATTTTTTGGCCAATGGAAGTTATCACTTACTGAGTGATTGACATGTTTGATTCCAGTGAGTAATTTCCAATTAATTAACATGACATCTACACAGACTGTTTTTGAGGCGTACAGAGCAAAACAAACAGATTAGATGTAAAATTACCCTAAATGATAAACAAAACTAGGAATTTAAAGTAACAAGAAAGAGGGAGTGCTTTGCCTTCTGGGTTATTTTTGCATTTCTCTGGGGCTTGACTGAGGTTATTCTGCCGTGTGCATGACTTGGATCTCAAGGTGACAATGACATCCCCAAACCACTTACTTTAAAGCCGTAATAACACATCCTCTCCTCACATCTCATGCTTTAGATGTACAAAAAGATCACGTTCAATTTGACTTTCATTTATCAAGCTGTATTACCCGAGTCCTGGGTCACAAATCACACTTTTCCTCTAATTCCCTTTTGGCATCTTCAAAAATCCCCTCCACTCTTTTTTTTTTCCTGGCTGATCTTGTTAAATTAAGTATGATGGCTCAGTGTGAGTGCAGAGCTTTTTGCAGAAAGGAAAAGAATTGAACTGTCACTCAACTTCCACCTCTTTGCAGCAGAGTGCCTTAGTGTTTGTGTGTGTGTGTGTGTGTGAGTCTGCATAGATCTGAGAGCCTGCAAGTTCAAAAACATGTGAATATGCTTCTTCAGTGGTCACTGAACAAACGAGCAGAGCGCATCAAATAATGACCCTTTGACCTGACATCCTTTAAACAAAGGCTAGATTTGGGACTGCACAAACACAGAGGACCTTACATTGTGCCTCTGCAGCTAAAGTAAATCCTCTCAGCTGCTAATCGCTCACAGACAGGCTGCATGTCTGTAGGCGCTCTCATCATCTGTAGGATGTTACTGACAAGGGGTTGAGTGGAAACAAAGAGGATAGGATCTAGTTAGCGAGCTCTATATGGCATATTCTCAGTCCAGACACTGGGCAAAGAATATCCAACATTTTGGTGAGAACACTCTGTCTCTGTCTGCCTGCATCTGTTTTTTTATTTTTTTTTTTTTTTCTTTACTCCTCTGTTTTTTCAATCTCCTGCCGACTCTTCTTGTCTACAAAGTGAGAGACAGAATGAATCATCCAGGGGGATTACTTCCCTCTCCACAGAGTGCCAAAAATACCTTCTTTGGCTTGCAGTCACTCTCTTTCACTCTTTTGTATTCTGCATCATTCATATAACTATGACGCTGTTGCTGTCGGGTGAAAATCTCATATCTCCAAAGTTTTTCAAAGGCAGAAAAAAAGCAAAATAATTTTGTGGCTTCACACAAAGAATTATTCAATTTATCCAGTGAGGGATTAAATGGTTGTGAAGCTGGAAAATTGTAGAATTTGCCCACACAACAAGATGACCATCTATAGCTTTATCCAACTTATGTGAAAATGTGAAAACCATCAGGACTGGAGGGATGATGTCTTGACATGAGAACAGTTAGAACTTATTGTTACTGTAAGTTTTTTGATGGGATGGAAAAAAAATGATAATAAGCTTATTGGGGGGAAAAAAACTAAGAGGATGGCCTCTAGGAAGGTTTTATGTGATAAAAATCTGCACAGTGGTGTAGATCAACAAGCAGTAAATCCGTATTTTTTATGGAGTGAATCTGAAAGCCCTCAAGATGCTAGCTAGTGGTGGCCTGGTGGCTCAGTTGGTGGAATGTTCACCCCATGTGCTGGGGCTGTGAGCCCCCGGCAGCAATCGTGAGTTCGACTCCCACCTGCAGCCCTTTGCTACATGTCATTCTCCTGCTCTCTCTCCCTCTTTCCATTCATATCTTCAGCTGTCCTCCAGAATTAAAGGTTATGCCTTTAATATGTATGCATATATATCAATAGATATGTAGATAGATCGATAGATCGATAGATTGATAGATAGATAGATAGATAGATAGATAGATAAATGATAAATAGATAGGTAGATAGATATTAAAAAGATGCTAGGTAGTTCTGTCAGGTCTTTGTAGGACTGGGGCTGTGGTACTTGACTCTAGTCTCAGTCTCATCATTTTTCTTTCAGTCTCATCATCATCTCTTTCTTGTGTGTGTTTTGTCTTGCTTTCTGCCATCTGTCTCGCCTGCTACAGTCCTTTTTTCCATTCCTGCCCTGCATCGTTGGCTCCACTTGTAGGAGACTGGAGCTCTACTATGAGTCAATTCCCCACAGAGACGCACAGTTCTTTGGTATCACCTGTGCTGTCTAAGTGCAGTGCAACCAAGGAATGCTCATTTAAGACATTTAGTTTTATCCAGAAATGCGTGCAGATACACTTCTATAGTTTATAGCCTAGATGCCTGAATTGGTATTTGTGTAGGAACATGAACTTCCCACCTTTTGTGTTTAACTGGCCAGTGTCTGCTCAGTATACACGGTATTTGATTACATAATGCTGACTTCACCACTAGTTGTTTCCTGTTGCTTTCACATTTCAAACTTTACTAAATGTAAAGTAATGACTTGAAATATTGCTATTTTTCCCCCTCTCAGTCTTTACTCAGTCTCAAGTCTGTTTGAACTCCATCTTGACTTGGACTCGATCCCCCTTTGGAGTCTGGCTTGACTCAGTCTTGTTCTGCTCTGAGCTGGACTTTCTCTGATGTAGGTGTGTGCCGTATAATATCTATCACATAAATATCAGTATACTATTCATATGATAAAAAAAATAATAATCATAATGTCATACCGTTAAACACAGCAGCAACAGGGAAACCCTGGTAGCCCCACATATTCAGGCTAAGAGTCCAGTGCAGTAGCTCTGGTTTGATTCCTTCATGTCTGAAAGCAAAAGTATCATTGCAACCAACTCCACAGTGGAGGATTTAGTTCCAAAAAGAGGAGTGGCTTTAGTAGTATTGTAGTGGTTTGGTTAGAAATGATCGCATGTACAGCCATCAGAGTAATATGTGAGAAGTGCAAGAAGACTGTAGCAATAAAAGGGGCCAATACAACAAATTACCTTCTCGAACTCAAGCAGAAGCACCTGTCTGAGCCACAAATCCTGCAAGGAGAACTCAAAAGCTATTTTGAGATCTGAAACCAAAACCATTTTTCAGGATTTTGTCACATCATCAAGAATATGCAGAATTAATCATAACTGCAATCAAATCACAATATGGCCAAGTGCAATATCCAAACCACAGAACTAAATCGCAATTTTTTGTTAAAGGAAATGATGAAAAAAAAAAGAAGAAAAAAAGATGAAAGAAAACATCTTTGTTTGGTACAGGCCTCAAAAATATCACATCATCATGATGTTAATGGTTGTTTTTTTTTTCAGTGAACATGAAAATTGAAAGTCAAAACTGATCATTTCCACTAATTGTATCACAAATTACAATTTCAGTTAAAATAATCACAATATGACCTTTTGTACAAAACCGTGCACATGGTAATTTTTTCCTACATGTAAAAATTATCATTCCCTCTAATATCACAATTGCAATTTTTTCAAAATCATTCAGCCCTATTTTATCACATTTTTATTTAAAATTATTGTTGCCATTATTGCCCGCTTCAGCTACAACTTAAGTGGTGCCGCGTGGAGGACAGACTGCTCTCTTGTTTGCTATTAGCAAAAAGTGGACCTCAATTATCTCAATAATCACTGCAATTGACCAAAAACAAAAACAAACAAAAAACAACTGTGAAGCATGATTGTGAAGGCATTTAAAAAGTGTTTGGCAAAGTATCAGACCAGGTTTGTGTTAACATTCTGGTAGTTAGTGTGTGTGACTGAGTGTCTATGTGACATGTCTTCCAAAATGCAGAAGACTCATATCAAGGAGATATTACGGGGATCATAGCGATCACTCTCAATGCGATGACCTCGACTGCAGTAACAACAACATTTAGAAAGGCTGGCCGATTTTCCAAATGTGCATATTGCACTCCTCTTCAGGCAAGACGAGAAGATTTGGCTGGCACGAATCCCTAATCTGAGGGTAAAATAATCTGTCTCAGAATGTAATAATTCACATGGTATGTCTTTTGATTTGGATTAGTGGCCTGCAATCCTCTTAGCCCAATGGCTCAGTAGAACTTCTCACTGACAAGTTCACAAGTCCACATAGCTCGCATAGACTCCCTCTCTTGGCCATTAACTCTCACAGTTTATAGGTAATCTGCTTATATCTGCCTCTGACAGTTTCAACATACATCTTAGAGTGATATTGTAAACAAGTCTGCAATGACGCTTATACAGTGTGTGTGAGGGGTCAGTGTTGCCTTTTTTAGTGCATTCGTTGAGCATGGATGCTTGCTGCATAAATGAGCAAAAACATCACAGCACGTACTCGTATTTTTTTCTCTTAAAAGTTGTCACAGGGATCAGTGACACCAGGGATTACTAGCACGCACGTGGGAAACACTTTACACTTTAATACCCAAGAAACAGAACCCAGCCAAGGCTGAGTCCGTACTTAATGCAGGTTTGTACTTAGAGGGGAGTGAGCTCCATTTGTAAAAACAAAGTCTGTCACAGCTCTTGCCTGCTGCCATCTTTAAACATGATCCAGTGCTATCAAATAACTCGCGCTAAGACAGGAGGGGAAAAAAAATAACCCTGAATCATTTAAATCCTCGACTCAATATTCTTTATCTTTATCCTTTAAGGTTCTTTATAATTTAATAAACAGGATTAAAGTCATTGGGTAGAACAGAGCTAAGCGAGGCTCGTTCCACATTTTCTGTTTTAGCCTGCACTCTGCATACTGAGTCTTATTAAGCCCTTGCAAGATTACAGGGCCTTAATCTCCGGGAACACATGTTGTGAAGAATAAAAGCAATTTTATTTGGGAAACCAGAGTCCAAGTTTAGCAGGAAATGAGCTTTCTCCATAATCTCATCTTTTTGCTTTTTTTTTTCCCTGAGTAAATGAAAAGTCCCCTGTTACAGAACTGAGCTCTCCCTCTCTATGAGTGTGTGTGTTGAAGAATTAACTGTGTATTGTGTGCAGTATGAATGTGTATTCCCACTGCCTGACTCTCTCACACACACACACACGCATGCACACACACAATGTGCCTACTAGTTCATAAATACCGCAGCAGTAGACCAGGTTTTACCCACCGAGCTGGCTTTGATTTCTGAGGAATGTAAATCCACCTGTTTCTGAACAGACGGGTTTTCAGACGAATGTATTTATTGTCACTGTTCCCCCCAACACCACAACCGTCTCCCCCTCCTGTCCCAATCGCCTCCCTCCTCTCCCCCCTTCGTTCCCTGTAAATTCTATGCAGATTGCTGGCCCATGCTTACTGCACTTTGCAGAGAAAGCTTCGTAAAGATGACGATAAGCTAAAGCTCTAAATCCCAGACTTAGCTTTCTTATCGAAAGCCGCAGGAGCGAATGGAGCGCTTTAATAGAAGATGTGTGCATTCCACTGTATGTGTGTGTGAGAGAGAGTGTTGTCTGGGTTGTAAATGCAAATGCATTAAGACTCCTTTTTCCTCTGCACCGGCACAATTTCATAGGCCCTGTTAAGCTTAAACCATTTTAAAAAGAATTAAGACACTCAGCATCTAATAAATTTGATTGACGATGCACTGTCATCCTGCTAGCAGTGGTGGTATTTCAGAATATGGAAATCCATCATACAGCGATTTAAATTTGAGTTGTTTATTATATACGATTTTGAGCTAAGCAGTGTATCTGTTGTAATAACCTTTAACCAAGATGTCATCCCAGTTTTTCAGCTGGGCATTTCATGAAAAAGGCCTGAAGATGATTCAGCTTAGCCTGAGAGATTACAGTTTACAATATATCTTTGTGAGAATGCCCTCACTGGAAAAACGATTGCATCAATTGTGTGTTAAAATGCTTAAAACGGTGTATATTTACATTTTCCTGACAAGCAACCTCTTTACTTGTGGTCATACAAATAATGAGCGTCCTCACTTAGCATAAAAGTGGGAGTAGGCAGAAGCTGTTATACCATGTTAAACCCATATGGGGAAGAGGGTCAAGGTGGATGGTTGGCCTTTAAAACAGTCTGACTTTGACACTGGAGACCATGAGTGGAAATCTGTGATTCAAAGGGCTACAATACAATTATAAAACGGTTATCACTCCATCTTGATGTACCAATTTTTTTTTTATTTCTATTAGCAGCATATTTGATTGGTCAGCATCATTCAAAAATTACAAATTAGAATAAACTGAATCTGTATTACATGTGACTCTTTTCTTACAGATTGTCGCTCAAAGTTTACATGATAGTTAAGGCCAGTGGATTTTATGGGAAATATACTTTTTCAATATCCAATCCAGTGATTTTGACCCATACCTGAAATAAACTGGTGAATTTACTTCTATTATCTTTTATTAATACCACAGTATCGGTACTTTCCAGGTGGAAACATCAAATATGGTTTGTCATTTTTGTTGTGATCCCAAATATATATTTTAGTTTAGTTGGACGCAACTCCTGTACAGTGTGGCTCTTGTCCAGGTCCCTTTTACCTTCAACTTAAGTAAAGCAAAAATGTGCTTTTTAAGCCAGGGGCCAGTCAGATTGCTCATGCTCAGCCATCCTCACCAAAACTCAAGAAGTAGCTTTGTTTAGAACGTAAACACAACACACATGTTAACATCCTTTACAATTCACCACCCAATTGGTTCAACTGTAAGGACTGTAAACACCCCATGCATGTTTTACATTTGTTACGTCTCACCACTGAATTGGGTATTAAATTTCTGATTATTGACTTTTCTGCATTGAGACGTAATCATTGAGATAATTTTTTGCCCCCACCACTACTAGAGACTGTGGCTCACAACCAACCTCCTAGAAACAGTTTCTTTTACACATGACCATAATCTTTCCCTAACCATAACCTTGTAGTTTTAGTTGCCTTATCTTAATGACCCTGAAAACCTATTTTCAGCTGTATTTTTCACATCCTTCTTACTAGTTAGAAGCCAGCGACATTGAGACCAAAATAAGAGATGTCGCCCTTTCTTGGGAACCAATCTGATAAGGGTGCAGTTGTGGGATTATTTGTTTATGTAGTCCTGCCACTGTCAGTCAGATATGATCAAACAGGTCATTACAGTTTGAATATTTAAGTTTTTCCCCACATTCAAATGAAATATCAACCTTGATGAAGGATATGCTTAAGTTGTCTTAAATTAACAACCACTATCACATTGGTTCTCCATTGATTAATTAAAAATGTGTCTGAAAAACAGAGAGTAAACAGGAAAATGTATTAATTTCCAAGCACAGCTGGGTGTTCAGGTAGCACAAGGTCCCATAATTCTTTTTGTGGTTGTCTTTTACTAACTAGGCTGCATTTAAGACATCTGGTGCATCAAAAAGACTGTCAGTTTAATCTCTGCCAAACAAACTGTTTATACAGATTTACATTGATCTCCAGCAGATATTTAGGTTAGAGGGAGAAACTACAGTCTCTCAACAGCTGTGCATGGTGAGATGTCATTATTTCTCCTGTTTGTATTTTCAAAAAATACAGCATGATGTGCTCACTATATTTCACATGCAACAGAAAAGGGATTAGTAAGGTTCATTATCAGTGTAAACTGATAAATATTTAGAAAATATGACAGATTTTCATAGCTATATTCTTCTAAATGTAATAAAACCAGTTAATATTTCTAATTATTAATGTGATAACATGGGCAGATTTTATATCTTAAAGACCTGACTATAACACTTGGGGTGTTATGAATCAATATCAAATCAACAGAACTATCAGCAGTACAGAGAAGATGCTCATAATATTGTTAATAATTTCCAGTTAATGTTGTCATGTGTCAAGTTTTTATATTACTGCAGTAAATCTGAATTGCCCAGACATTAAATTTTCACAGAATACTCATCCCTCCTCATTAAGAGCCATAAAATCGAGCTTCTGTATCTTGGGAAAGATTTTCAATAGGTCAGACTGCTTCCTGAATATGACCAACAATGAACAGGTCTGAAAAGACTGTCTGACAGCAGCAGGTTAGCACTTGGCACATGTAGGTCTCTTGGTCTGGCAGCATCTCAGGGGTCAAACCTTGTTGCACTGCCAACCAGCCAGTTAGGGAGGCAGCCAGACAGCACCGATGTCCGCTGCCCCGCTATCTGTACTGGCACACACACGCCGCCTTCCTGCACCCCCCACTTCCCCCCACCTGGCTCCCTGATGCCTGTCCTGTGCACTCAGGTGCACGCACATCAGCATAATGAACTCCAAGGTAGACTTTACCACTTCACTGGCTTCTCACAAGACAAAATGCCAAAACAAATCTTGTCATAATTAGGCATAATCCAGCTCATTACCGTCTGCTTAATTATCCTATTAATAACACTTCCTAGGAGAGCTTGTTTGCGGCAGCAGCAGTGCGCTCGGGCAAATGTTTGTTCCTAAATGAGCAAACACAGAGAAGACAACAGCATTGTTCAAACATGGGAGCTTTGACAACAGGAAAAAAACAGGGCCAGGATTAATAGTGTAGCACAGGGCTTATCTTCCCTCGGAGGCCCGGCAACGCCACCAGGGTTTTGCTATACAGGTAACAGGCAAGTCCAGGTGTTTATGGATATGGACTTTATATGTATCTGTTTGTAAAGTCATTTCACTACAACTAATTTAATTTGACATAAAAACAACACTCATCATCACAAGGAACGGGTATGGTTAAGATTTTAACAACACTGACACTGCTTATCAATACCAATACTTAATAATACTCTTCTTGAACCTATTGTCCATAATTTGATGCAAAAATACAGCCATGGCATAATGGAATCCTCAGGGCTAACCGTAACTTCAAGTATAGATGTTTTTTTTTTTTCTTTGTGGTCATCAATTTATGAAGACAGACTTAGATTTTGATTTCTTCGGCATGGCTGCAACCACAACTAAGATTAGACTTCCTTTCAGATTTTCAAATGACTTTAACCTAACTGTAAAAGAATTCTCAGATTGACCATCATATTGTTATACCGGAAAATAAAGCCAAATAGTACTAAAATATATTGACAAGACAGACCAAATTATGTCCAGCAACAAATATACCAAAATAGCGGTCTGTATTTTGATATGAGTGTAGTATCTTGCCCAAATACTCAAATGGGCTTACAAACGTCAAATAAACTGTTCTCATATTGTATGTGGTATTATTCAGTCTAGTTTGCAGAATTTTCTAAGATTTACAACACCAGCCTCTACTTTGTCACTCCAATGGTCATGGAGCTTGTCCATGAGCTCACCGAAGCGTGCATGGCTACGTGCTCCAAAACCACACCCATCTGGGTGAGTCCCTACTGAGCATACCTAAACCAACTGCAGTCCACAGTAGTGAAGGGCTGTAAATCTTTCCCAACAAACTTGGCAACATCCCTGTACTGCTGTTTTTTCCTGTGTTATTTTACCTTGTCTAGCGATGAAGAATGGGTTGGACCTGGATGTCAGGCTTCACATACCCACTGACGAAACTGTGGCTGCTGTTTGACTGACGTTATCTATGGGATTATTTAGGAATATAAATAAGTGCTTAAAAATTGTGCTAACTGTGTCCTGAGTTAATAACTACTACTGAATTATTTTTGGGACATTAACAAGTGTTACCTTGACTTAACGATGTTGAGACAGTTGCATTTTTAATTTGGCTAATCCCATCAGCATCAGATCCAGGAGGCTGCGCTAAGACCGTAATGCTAAGTTAGCTGCAGCAGTTGCTTTGCTAAAACAGTCACACATGCTGCAGTGCTTCAGATTTCTGGAGTGCTGCATTTGTATTTCCAGTATACTTGAGTGCATCTTCTTATTCTAAACCTAACCAAACCGCAACTGTTTAACAACGTTAATCACCTATTAAAAAGGCTTTCGGACCACATTAGATAGAGCCGCTAAAGTATGAAGCATGAAGTACGAAGCTTGCGCTTCAGTGTCATATGCACAGGGACAGTGGCAAATCATTAGTATGTGATGAATTGGGATGAGAACGTGGTAAATCACCTGACACTGGCAGCTTTGTTATAATTAGGGGACAGTTAGGAGTTTGAAAATGCCAGAGAGCAAAATAACGTAAATACTGATAGCAGCATTGTTTGTCCACCGATCATCAACTAAATTCAAAATGTATTACCATACAGTATAAAAGAAATAATGCAAAAAGTTTTCACAGCAGCTAGATTGCCATATACAATACCAAGTATGCAAACTGTATACAACAATTTGCCATTTAGTGTTACAGGACCAATAATAATGTTGTGTTTGTATGAAGAGCCTCTTTTAATCTCATAATGAAGACTCTTAGGAAGAGATTTTCAGACAGTGTAAGCAGAGTAATTTCAGGTCACTGACTTCATGTTTTCTCTGAGGAAGTGAGGCAGAACTCATGCAGTTAGTTTTTCAGCTGGAATGGGTTAATGGCTTTTTTCCAATTATTTTTTTTTCAGCTTAGATAAACAAATGCTTGTGACAGCAAATAAGAAGTATAATGATATCATTAAGTCGGCATTATGCTCGGTTTGCTCTGTTTCTACACTTGGCTACATGCTTAAATTTCTACATTTCTTCATTTCAGCTCACAGTTTGATTTGAAGTCTGTAAGATTTGTGAGAAACCCAAGGGTCTCTCATTTATGTAGTCAATCAATTAAAATCTTGGGAACTTGCAGGCAGGCTGACCAGTCAGTCAACATTCATGGTCAAGAGCAACAGCCGATGATGTTTAAGAGGTCAAACATGACCTCAAAATGGAGAGTGAAGAGGATATCTACTATAATTTAAAGACACTCCTTGTACTGTATAAAAGCGGTAAGACCTCATCAAACACGCAGGACATGTCGGAGGAAAATCTGGTTTCACACACAACATATGGCTTTTTTGTTGATTCAGCTAAATCAGGTGGTACGGTGAACATACCACTAACACTGGGCATGTGCGGGCTGCATTGCTACGTATACATATTTATTTGTGTACCGTTGGAGTAAGTGTGTTTAAAAGGATCAACATGTCAAATCTGACCAAACATATTGTAACAAAATAAACATTTAATCAATTTTGCTGCAGTTTCCGGTTTTAATGACACATTTCCTCCTTCTTGATCATCATAAAATTTATATCAAGTCGACACATCTGTCCAAATTCACAGGATTTCACCCTCTCCCTCCCTCGCTCTCCACTTTCAGGTGGTGCTGCAGCTCCATCAGCACTCACTCCTCACATCCATGCTTTTTTTATTCCGTTTAGCTCTCCCCAAACACGTACTGCGGCTGCAGAGAAAAAAAGCTGTGGTCCTTATTTGAAGCTCCAAAACTGAAACAAGTTCGGAGTGGGAGCGCCAAGGCAGTATGATGTGCATCAAGATGCTTTCAGAGCGTGCCTGTCATTTAAAACGATGTGTGTACTTCAAAATGTGAACATCAGATACTTTTAGAGCATTCTGGCCCTCACCAGTGCTACCAATTAAGGTTCTATTCCATTCAGGTCAAACTCGGTCAGGGTTTTGTTATTGTACATGTTGGCTCACTGGAAAGGCTCTGCTACATTAAATGGAATGGGACCTTAATTAATGTCATTCATTAAACCTGTGTTAACCTGCTATTTCAAAACAATATGGCTGCTGTGAAAAAGTTCTGTTGTAAACTGAGAGTACTGTGTCTGCCTGTTGTCAAGAGTTTGGAGGTCCAGCTTGCCAAGTTCCTCCCAAGTTTGAAACCTGGTGCACTCTGTATTGAGAAAGGTCTGTTGTTATTAGATATCAGGATGACAAGATTGCACAGTCATGGTGGCACTTTTATCCTATTTTCTTCACTTTGGTTTCATACTGTTAATTCACAACTGACTAAATAAATACCGTAAATACCACCTGTCCTTACTCGCTTTTTATTTTCATTTGTAAAGTCTTAGCACCTGCACCACTAGGGTTTTAAAGCAGCACAGCAGGAACTCTCTCTTATGTTTCTCTAACTTGTCTGAACTCTGTGCAGACTGAGAACAACCTGTATCAACAGGGCAAAGACAAAGCAAGGTGAAAAAGTCTGCCAACTGCTTCAGGCGGATGCCAACTGAGGCAACCCAGACCACATCCTCCCCAGCTAGGATTGATGGGTTTCTGTCTGCTCTAAATGTCTTCTGTTTAAAGAATTAATACGGTTAGGCTATTAACATGCACAGGCCAGAGCTATGCAGATATACTAAAGAGTAAAAGAATCTCTCAAACTGTTTGTACTTAACACCTAGTCAACTATACACAAACAGACGCACAACACACTTTCTTTATCTCTCTCTTTCTCTAACCCCTTCCTCAGGCTAACGTTTCCTCCCTTGGTGTGAAACACTATCCTTTGGCCTCTGGGAGGGTGAAGACAGAGCCCTGGCACTACACACCGTCTTGGCTCTGTGTACACAAACACACTTTCCTCATCAATATTTAAATACACTTTTATCAGACCTAAAACCTGTGCTTACCCAAGTGTATCGACATCAAGTATAAAAGTGTAAAAAATAAAGTTAAACTGTTAGAAGCTGCATTTGCTTCCAGTATATTCACTGGTGTTCTGGTTGTCGGCCCGGAGAGCTTTTATCATCCAAAAAGCATATCCAAAATCTGTAGGAGATCATCTGTAATATTGTGTAGCTCACTTATGCTTTTGATGTAAACTGAATGGGAAAGCATGACAGCATTGCTGTGTTGGGGATGCCTGTTTTATCTTTTTCCTCTGATCTTTGGAGAAAGGGAGAGGAGGAGAAAGGGAGAGAGACAGACAGACAAACAGTGAGAAAGGAAAAGAGAGAGTGGGTGAAGGGAGTGACATCGGCACCGTATCAAAAGAATAAAGAGAATGAGTTATCAAGGAAAAATGGATCAATGAATTCACTTCATGCAAAAAACAGCAAACAGCAGATGTATTGAAATCCTGTGAATAATTGATGCCTTCTTCTCTTTTTCACACTGATTCAGATTTTTTGGTGCCTGCATCGCATGGGTTTACAAGCGGTTTTGAAGTGTATTAATCATTTATATCTGTGTTTGAGAGCTTACTGCTTACAAAAAGAGTAAATAATCAGCTTATATCGAGTGGCACATATTCTACAGGTTCTGATGGCTGATTATACACTATGTGTGTGAACTGAAAACTGAGACATGAAGAGAACAGATCATGGAGGATAAATATGCTGCTGACATGCCCAAAAGAGCTGACACGAGTGTTGAGCAAGTCAAGATGACCACATATGAGTCATAGATATGATCAAAATCAGAGGCCCGTTTCACCAAATTTTCCACATGGAGGCTGCATTTTGCAACATAAGGTCTTTTCCTGAGGGTGCAAATCTCATAACAACTTTGGAGAGAACAGCGGTTCGCTTCTGAACCAACCCTTTAAATCACTAAATCACACAATAACTAGGGTTGGGCCAATGTTTTTGACATGGGAGTGAAAACAAAAACAAGCCATTGCCTGCTGTTCACTGCACTACATCTCCATGTCCGGTTTGTTATTTTCTTTTTAACACAACTAAGTTATGGACATGTGGTGCAGAGACGAAGACACTTTTAGACCCATCAATGATATCATCATCCATTCTGGTGTTTCACTGTGAACATCATCATATGCCAATCTAGTAAACATCACCCAACCCTAACAATAACACAACTTAACTATCCAACTGAGGCAGAACAGCAACAACAATTTTGTTTTTAAGGCAAACTATACAGGATCCCCCCATGATGCTTTGCCTTGTCGTAACACATCTGCTACCAGCTGGTTAACTGAGGCTGATGCAGCACATTGAAATCATGATGGGAAAAACACAAAAGTATTTCCTCTCAATTAAAAACATAGAATCCATATGAAACTGCCAAACTGTATTAAATCAGATTGTAATCTGTATGTGAATTTAGGAAAAAGAAAAAACAGTTCTAATAATCATCAAGTTAAAGTGAGCAATTTGACCCAGACAGAAATGGCATGTACCTGAATTTTCCTCAAGTTTTCACAATGAAGTAAACCATTCATTTCCCAAATTCCCACGCTTAGTATATGCAACAGTTGAGACCACTGTGCAGGATACATGTGAGGGACATAAACAAAACCTTCAAAAAGTGTTTATGTGTGAATTATTACAAAAGTGGAGTCAGCTTCTACTAAATATATATCTTTAATTACATCAATTATTTTGGAAATAAAGTTGGGGGGACCTCATGGGATATGCACCAGTCTTTGCCAGTTCTGTTCAATCAATCCGGGTTGCAAATCTACCTTGTGGTGGTTGCAGGATCAAGGAGAGACCAGCACCTGAATAATTCCAAACTTACACATATAAACAACTTAATTATCATATCTGTGGGAGATATCGACTAAACAGAGATTAGCAAAAATGTTTTACCAGATTTTCCCCTATTTTAACTACTTAGACATTAAACCAATTTGTTGTACTTGAATTATAAACCAGTTCAAATACATGAAGTTAAGCTGCTTAATAATTATGCTTCAAATCTGTTAAAAGTAGAGTTACAGTTATACTATAGGAGCACAAGAGACCATGATACATAAACAAAAACTTAATGAATTAGAGTATTTACTAAAGTGAATAGAGCAATGAAAGAAACAAAAAAGAAAAACACACACACACATATACACACAGTGCTGTTGCTGTGCTGACTAACATCAGTGGAGCATTTCCGACAGGTGCGGCTTGGTCATCTATGGTTCAGTGGCGAAGTCCTTGGGGAGGACACATCATGGAGGGATGCCAGGTAGCTCAGCCTCAGGTGGACTCTTTCCCCTTGCTCAGGTGGAGGACAACATCTTCACGGCCAATCAGAAGTATGAGAGCAAGAGGACAAGAGTGCACTAGGACTGGGAGTGCTGTTCTCCAGTTGTCTGGCTGCTGGGTTACTGTTAATGATCAGGCTGATGAGAAACAGCTTGTCTAAGGTGCTGCTTAAAATACCCGGAAGAGTAAAGGCTTATTTCCTTAACTCAGTGTCTGCCATTGAAAAGGGTGTTTTTGTTTCCCTTGTGTTATACATCAGTGTATTTGCAATGATAAACACAAATACCATCAACATATCCAAGCCGTTTTTGCTTTGTAATCATATTAGTATTGTAAGCAATTCCAGACCAACCTGACTTAAAGGGATAGTTCATCCAAAAATTAAAATTCAGTCATTATCTATTTCACCTTCATGCCGACTGAAGATCAGGTTTAGGTCTTCAGTCCACAAAACACTGCTGGAGTTTCACAAGAAAACAGAGTTGGAGAATCACCCAAACAACATCTGTGAGTGGTGGCCAGTTTTCAAAGGGAAAAAAAATCAAATAAAATGCCTCCCTACTGCTCGTCTGGTGTAATCCAAGTCTCCTAAAGCCCCAACATGCCAAGTTGACTTGAAAGACATCATTTACACCATGTTTTTAGCCTAAATCTTCACTGTAGATCCTTAGCTTGGAGCCAAGTTCACATGAACATGCACACCGTCTGAACTGGGTGTGTGTGGTGTGACAGTGTACGTACACAATTGAATGTCATGTCAGGGCTTTAGGAGAATTGGATTATGCCAGACAAGCAGTATGGAGGTATTTTATAGTTTTTTTTTGCTATTGTTTTCTAAAATGCATCCTGTATTAAGTAATCAGTTTACTATATTTACCTAGAAGTGACAATACCTCAAGATTTTCTAGCAAGACACAGAACATAAATATAAATAACATCTGTAAAAAATAAAGCGGAAACCTGAATCCAAAGAGCAAAATTATCTTACGCAAGTGAAAATGAGAAAAATGGCCTCGCTTTGGAGTCAAATAAGTGCACGTGGGCACTTAGACAAAGACAGACAGAGACACAGGCCTGTTCCAACACATCCTCCACCTATTACAATCCACAGTATTGAAACATCCTCTCCAGCTATTTCAAGCCAACCAAGTCACTCAGACTAACAACAATTAGGCTCCAGCAATTAGTCATCATAATACTGCAGCTCACTGGGCAACAATAATAAATGTGGTTATGGATGGGCTTACCCAAGTGAAGCTAACATCCACCAAGTGCTAATGATAGCAAGACAGTGCACATAATAACAAATTGTGCTCTGCCTCCATAATGAGACACATGAGCTGAATGAAACAATGAGAACGGAGGCAAAAGGAGGAGCTACAGTTTATTGAGGGCCAACAGAAGATAACAACTGCAAGCATGAGTAGGATCGCCATCAGCGATTTGCTGAAACAAGGCCTGAGTGCAACATTTATTGGAAGATATTAGTTTGATTTATGTACTTGTCTGGGCAACATACTTTTTTTTGCTGTAGGTGAAGGGTTGAAGAGTTGGATAGAATTTTAAGGACTCTAATAGCCCAAGGAAGTGAAAAGTCATTCTGCTGTGTTTCATACTTTCAGAGATGTGTGAAGGTCAAACTACCTCTCACACGCCCACGCATGGATGCTCCTTCTGCTCTGTGTTGCCAAATGCCCTACGCTGTGATTCTGTGTCCTAAAATTTCACAGGACACAAAATGATTTGTCCTGTGCTAGAGTTCATTGATAGCTTATGAAATAACTACTTAGGATGCTCTAATATAACTTACAGTATATAAGGGTAAATAATTACAGCATATTAAGGTAAATAATATACTACAGGGTAAATAAGCAGGGACATTAACCCCAGCACCTTTTTATATTAGTTGCTGGGGATAAAATTTGCAACACATTCATCCACAGAAGTTTTCAAAATGCATGACATTGCATATATAATTTAGTCTATAAATAGATTCTACAAGATTTTGTTATATACTGTATATAGAGATAAAAAGCACGCATAGTCAGACAATTAGTTCACTGTTGTGACATTCTCAATGAAATCGGCTGTGGCTATTTTTTGGGCACAGAGGACAAAATCTCAATTCAAATATCAAAACAACCAAAAGTCAACCACAAATGGGAAGTACTGACGATATCAAGTCACAATGGGAGCATCAGACAGGCAGCACTATTCATCATCCATCTGATATAAAGTCACAGGGTTGACTGTGTGGAGCGTGAGGATTTTACTGTGGTTATCAACCTGGCACACCAATGAAAATTTAGCACAAAGCCACCAGATATTACAAGACACACATTACAAAAAAATACAAAATGAATGGCACAAAAACACAACAACAATCAGACTAAGTTACAAGAGACCAGGCACAAGTCACACAGAAATGACAAAATAATTTCACCTTCACCTTCTTATTATCTGAAAAAAATACAAACACAAAACAGATAAATGTGCAAACACTTGAGTACAGACAGTAAGTGCAGAACAACAAATCTGAGCAGTAATTAAGGTCCAAAGTGCTCCTGTCAACTGTGTAGAATGGTGCTGAGCAAGTTTAATCAGTCTGTGTTTTGTCTAACGTCCTGCAATTTCTCATGGAATTACAAAACATTAGATTTTTCCACCTGATGTTTAAAAGTGAAAAATGTATTTGTAGTTTGATGTCACTTATGGATTATGTGGTTAAAAATCTTTTGCAAAGAGCAGACAGACCAACCTGATCACCAAACAAACACTGTCATATCTGCACATGCCAAATATAGTACAGTTACATTTATGAAAGATTGTTTTTTTGGCAATTAAACTATGTTTATAGTATCATCAAAGTACCTTAACACACATGCAAATCTTGTTTTTGCAGACTCCAGTACACCCACTTCAGTGACATGGGTGTCTACCTTAGGACACAATGACGGTGACTGCCCAGAGACAAACACCTATTGCTCCAAAGGCCCATCGTAAACTAACTGCAATTGATAGTTCAGTGACTGCCGGCCCTGTCCATGGTGCTGAATCTGCTGGGTTTTGCCCTTAATTGGCTATTTTTCTGGCACTACATCAAACATTTCACATGATTGTGTGTCATGTGAATGTTAGAATAAAATCATGACAGTCTGCACAACCATGCAGGCTGATCAAAAACTCTGTTAGAGTCATCTCAATATCCTACAGGCTTTTTGTCATCTTGGATGTTCCAGCAAAATCAACCTGTCTGATATTAGTTTTTACATGAGATTAGGATTATTCTTGAAGCAATGGCCTTTCAGGACAATGGGCTGTTGGACAAAAGGGCTTTCAATCTGATGGGGCATTTTTTTGACTATTAGGGTTTTGGAGTAATGGGTCATCAGAACAATTGCATGGCACCAACACAACATCAGTGTTAAGTGTGGTCACAGGTGCAACAAGACACACTTCTCAGGGACTCCCCTTGAGGATACCAAGGTTGGTATCTAGCTATTATCAACACCAATGCTACATTACACCGTTGATGGGTTGTGAGGTGTAGGGGCCACAGCTGGACCACTGTTCCACTGTTGGCCTTCAAACTGACCAAAGCCAGACGTTACTACTGCAATGATATGCTTTGCTATGCTATGCCACATAAGTGGTTGTATGTGCGTGTTTATATGTATGTTTCATTTGTTTGCTGTGATTTTCATCATGCAATGATATATTTTTTGACTTACTCTGATTACAAAGGTTAAAAAACATTTGGTCAGGGAAAGACCTTGTATTACTGTTTGACAGGATGCAAACTCCAGTCACCTACACAAAGTCAGAGACACCACCTGGACCTCAAGACCCTAAATTCCCACTTCACTTCACAAGGGACACACGACTTCCTGTACTGGCACTGAATATTGATGCTGGACATAAATCCCAAGGTGCAGAATCAGCCGATGTGGAAGTTAATTCCAAATAGTGGGTTGGATAAGCCTTCTTGATCTTGGGTAAACATTTCCACTTATTATCCATTTATAATCTGCTGTTTTGTCAACTGTGACCTGGTGTGTCTTTGGTTGCCTATACATCAAATATTCTCCGTCTCCTTCCATTGTCCTCCTTCGCATTTTATGATGACTACAGTTGTTCAGAAAGGTTATTGCTGATGTTGATGCACTGACACTTCCTCTCTCTCGTCACGTACAAAACGGATTGGAAACTGCAAACGCACCAGAGAGATAGCCAGGACCCACAATGCACCGGGCCTGGCAGGCAGGAAGCAGATGGGTTGGCTGGCCTTACTGGATAGCAGGGGCCCAATAGTGGCACCGGTTGTTGTTTTTGATGAGCTATGCACATAAGAAACCAGAACATCTGGTCTGACCATGTGGCACCTCCATTTGTCCAAGGCCCCTTGAAGCAAGCCCTCACATTGATTCACTCACACTCACACACACACTCACACACACACACACACACACACACACACACACACACACACACCACACACACACCTTCCATTGCCAGCTGCATCTACGCAAATGTGAGCTAAATCCAATGAATGATGCATGTTATTCACAGTGGGGTGGTGAGAGGGTGGGTGAGATGAGGCAGGGGGGTAGGTGTGGCGGGCCCACCACCCCTCAACAGAGCCCCCCGCTTTCCCGTCATCCTTTTCTGCGACTTTGATTAAAAATCATTCCACTCTTCCCCAAACAACTCATGAATATGCAGCAGGGTAATAAGCCCCGGCTCAAAGCAACTGATTTGTCAATTGTCTGCATTTCATCAAGATTGAGTAACACCTCAAGGGTGCTATAATCGAAAGCTGTAAAAAGAAGAGGGAGGAAAGAGCCTGTTCACCATTAGATTGCTGCGTTATCTTAATCATTAGGCACTTCGGGAGCTTAATTAACGACCTGACAAGAGCTGGGTAGAGAATTTGGAGTTGATTGGTTGTCGGAGGTGTTGAGTGAGTATACCGAATGCTAAGTCAGGGGAGGAATTCTAGCGAGATAGAAGAGCAGCTGATTTGCTTTCAAAAACCAACTCAGCAGCAGCCATTAGACTGTTTTAATTAAGCGTAATTAGAGATGCGATTACAATGATGGGTTTGATAACCAGTATTAAATCATTCATCCATAAATGTTATGTTAAAATAGATGAGGGGGAAAAACCGAGAGAGAGAGAGAGGAGGCAGGGAGTGGAGGAGAAGTATGGGTAAGATGTATGGAATAACTATATAAGGAGTGAGAGAAAGAAAGAGATAAAGACAGAGAGAAAGAGGAAGTGGGTGAGAGAAAGAAAGAGGGAGGGAGAAGGGGGGATGGCTGGCAGGCTGCCACCAATTAGTTGGATGTGCTCAATTGCAGGAATTCTCTGGTGTCGTGACTCATGTTGACAGGTGTTCAGGGTGAATTATTTGTACTGGGGAGACAGAGTGTGTACACAAAACACACACACACACACGCGCACACACACAGAAACACACACAAAGCCTGCTCATCCCATAACCCAGCTCTGATATAAATCCAGCGTGTTTATTGCCCTGGTCGGCAGGAGAAAATGAGATTGGACACTCTTTCCTCCTTCTCATTCTCTCCTCCTCTCCTCCCCTCTGCTGACTGGCTGACTGGGTCATTTTTAAATGCCTTGTAAATTTGTCAGCCATATTAAGTGCCCATTAAAGGGCACCAAGCTGGAGGAAGAAGCAGAAAAGAGAGGCTCATATGGCAGTCCCTGACTGGCACGGCTCCCCCATCCATCCAGCTTAATGGTGCCCGCCCACTGTGGCACAGGGGAGTCATATCTGTGATGTATTGTGGCATGGATGGACACAAGCTGGAAGAGGCAGATTAGCTACTGTAGGCCAGAATGTTTTGAGGTAACCTGGCTTTGGGCTGGCTGCTTGGCAGCTGTCATAATGCCCTGGCAGGGTGATCTGTGGCCCTGTATCAGAAGGTTTACTGGGTTATCAGTGGTGAATGGGGCACAGTTTTAGTTGGAACTAACAGTTGGAAAAGTCTAATTGGTGGTCATTCAAAGAAAAAAATCAGTGCCATTGAAGGACAAAGACACTTTGTGTCCTGTGCACGTTGCCAGCTTGGGTAGACTGGCTTTGTAGAGTGGCGCGAGGCCAGTGGTTATTCTAGCAACACTAATATGAAAAAATAAAGCAAAGGTCTCTGCTGTTTGTTGCTTCTGCTGTACACTGACCTGCTGCATTTGATACGAGTTTGTCTGTGGCAGAGTGAAAAACTATACATGTTACTCTTCATTAGGAAAGGGAATCAAGAATCAGGACTGTTGAGAACTGGTTCCAAGTTCTCCAATCCATCAGAAACGTAAACCTCTGAGCTTATCGGTTCCTTTCATTAATGTCAGAAACTCGTAGCATCATCTCACAAAGAAAGATGACAACAGTGCTAGTTGTAAATGCAAGGTTAGAAACACCAGCAACAGGCTCAAACATCCTTCTATGCAACATGAGTTTAAATTCCTGAAATGCCATGTATTTGACACTCACACGACCAAAATTGATCTGGAATCACTAATTTAACCTCACAGAATCTGTATCTATCTACTATCTAACCACACACAACATTACGACGAAATCTTATCAATTTCCATCTCCACTCTTCATTCACTGACCTGACAAAGTAGATACAGTGCAACTAATTTAACCTCACAGATATCTCTATCTATCTATCTACACACACACACACAAACATAAACTACACATAATAAATTATTTATTTCTTACTTTTAGTATAAAACTGTAATGCATCCTGAAATGTAACATGTAATGGGACTCTGAAATTGCTTGTCATTCAGTGCAACGCAAGATGATCACAAAATCCAAGCTGCAGGCACAAAAAAAGATCCCTCTCCTCTTTCTCCTTCATGGTAATTACCAAAGAAGAAAGTGGTCTAAATCAGTCTAAGCAATTGCCATCATTGAGCTCTGCACCACATATTTTGTCAATACAGGGACAGTCAATAAATCTTTAGTCTCCTCTACAACCAAGTAGCCAGAGTCCATTTTCTGATGGACACGATAAAAAAGCCACTCTGCTCAATCAATGAAAGAGCTAGAAATAACTTGTGCATCGAAAGGATGTTGTGGAAAAAAGCCCTTAGAGGCTCAGGCTGCTAAGTAAGGTCTCCTAATGTGCTGGTGTTGGTCTACTGTCCTTCACAAACTTTACACTGATGGCAAACATGCATATGACCCCTTGTGAGTTTCCTGTGAAGACACAGTATTGTATATACAGTTTCTAAGCAAGTCTGCAACAGCAACTCCTACACAATAGAAATAAGTTGGCTGTATTCAACTAAATACTCTTAGCCCTTAGTCTGGGTTATTTGCATAAATCGTCATGTAAGAACTAACATACATAATTCACATTCAGCAATTATTCTAGGTGTTCTATGTGTGGTGATCAATGATAATTCAGATCATCACTTGAGATGGTTTCACAGATCTGCCTTTGCAGGTTTCTACAGTTCAGTGGTCCTGCTTTTGTCTCAGCAGGTGTGTTCTAGTGCAACTCTGCTTTCAAGTGCAGCTTTGTGGTCAAAGTTCAACAAAGAGAAGTTTTATCCCAAACTCACTTACCTCCAAACTGCCCCCGACAGCCTTCCAGCAGTAACAGCAGAAGGAAGCCTGGATGCCATCAATTTCACTGCAGAGAGGAAAGGAGATGTTAATTTTGTGCATCTCTGAATTGAATGAATTGAATGAAGTCATGTAACTTTACTCTCCAGCACTACTTGAACTTGGATAAAAGGAAACCTCAAACATAGCAGGAGTGCTGAAACAATTAAAAAACTGATTAAACATATAGTCGATCCACAGAAACCTAATCAGCAACTATTTTGATAATCGATTCAAAATTTCAGTAAATTTTCAATCAAAAATAGGGATGGCTCGCTGCTATTTTTTCATGTCTGATACTGGCACTGCAATCTTGAGTATCAGCTGATACTGATACCAATACTATCTTTTTCCCTTAATACATTTGATTGGTCAGCACCATTCAAACATTAAAATACAAATTGAAATAAATGCATATATGGCACTTGGCTGTTAAATAACTCCACACAGCTGATACCGATACTCAGTATCGGACTGACCCATCTCTAATCAAAAATGTCAAAAAATTATTGGTTCCAGCTTCTCCATTGTTAGGATTAGCTGATTTTCTTTGTCTCATTTGAAAGCAAACTGAATATCTTTGACTTTTGGTCCATTACTCAGACAATATGAAGAAATCACCTTGGACTGTCAGTGGCAGCTGGGGCTGTCACACTACCAGATTTTCTCTACATGGTAATCTTGGTTAAAATAATTCATGATAATGGTATTATATTAATGTTTTGCCTCTTTTTGGAAGATGAATTATACTCAAAATACATGTGTAGGGAGGTGGAGAGAAAGAGTAACAGACTGAAGAGCATATAGCATGTTTAAGAGGCACTGAATTACTTACACAGTATTATATGTTTAATATTAACATGATATCAATATTTAATTTTTCAAATCTCACAGTTATTATCAGTGTCAGTATATTACAACACACCTAGTTGCAGCCCTAGATGGCAGACTATCAGAGCAACTGGTATACCAAAAGAAAAAAAGATTAAAACTGTAATTGTTCAGATTCTAATGTAGGCTGTAGCATCCCAGCTACATGCTTTATAGGATGGGCTCTTGCTTTATATAATGCGTTCAACCTTACACTTTATGCAAACTATACAAACTTGGGCATTTGTTGTGAAAGCAGAATGAACCTACTTCTAAATATTAATGAGCTGTGCATGACTTGCAGTATGCCATATGTATACGTATGCTGATTGTCTCTCACTGTCTCTACGTACTAACCATATTTCTGTTCATGCACTTTATTATACAATATTTTTCTCTGCTTTCACTATATATCCTTCCTCCTTGTCCTCTCCTCCCTGCAGCTGCTTTAATGAAGTTGTATGGAGCAGCGTTCTCCCAATGCTGAGACTGGATATGAAAGAGAGCCCTCAGAGCCATGGCGGCACAGGGCTCTCTCCCTCCCACTAATGAGCTGAGCTTTCAATGCGCCCACTAATTAGTTCATCTATAACTCTAAGCACTCAATTACTCTCCACCAGCACCAGCACCACCACAGAGAGCCGAGAGAGGCGATAAGACTGACAAATGCCTTGGCATACTCACACACACACACACACACAAAATGGCTTTGAGCTGTGAGGCCCAGGAGAAGTTTTTCTAAACTTCCCACGCTCAAACATGCTGTTCAGGCAAAACACATTGATCTTCAGTTTCACCCTCTTTCTCTGGTGTTTCTCTCCATCTCTCCCACTCTCTGGCTTCCTAAATTGCATGATTCATGGATTAACATAGATGTGCACCACTGACAGATGTCCACAAGCAAGTGCACGATTGTGTGAATTTTAAGTGCAATATGTAAGAAATACTGTCATATGCTCTCCTAATAAGAATATCTGTCTTTCTTCATTAAACCAGTAACAAAAATCCACTTATTTGTCATTATATACACAATAAAATAAAGGAAATGGGGTTTTAAATTTTTTTTCTGCATTCCCTTTACTCTTTCCCTCCTCTACATGTTGCACCGAGGTTTTAATGAGAAATTGTGCAGGTTAGACATGAACAAAGTAAGAATAGAAACACTACTCATCCAATGTTCTCTGTTTTCCTGGAAAGCATGTTTCCCATATTGACTGCAAGCTCTGTAGCATCCTGATCAATTATAGCAACACTGACAACATCATTACTCACATGGATACCTACATCACCAGACTTCAACAATCTCATCAACACCACCTGTGGATGAGGCTCCTCGTCTTCACCCACCAGCCTGGAGTGGGTCTGTTGTGTATCTGTTGTGTGCTTATTAAAGTTATATTGATCCAGGTTTGGCGAGTGTCTGTTGTGTGTGTGTGTGTGTGTGTGTGTGTGTGTGTGTGTGTGTGTGTTTGGAGTCATGCTTCTACACATGTTGAATGTTAAGACCATTATTCATGCCTCTTTTTGCTCAATTATGGTCTTCATCGACTTTAGAGAAAAATATCTGCATCTTCTGTTTTTTGCTGTATGATTAAATTTATTCAACAGTTGGTCACAACAAAAACATCTGATAAACTTTGTGTGCTACCTCTCAAATAGCAAACAGCAAGCGTATGTGGATTTAATGGAAAAATCTGAGACTCAACCATAATACAAACGAGCTACACAGAACAACAGAGTCAGCAATAAATGTCTGTAGGTTCATCACAACCAATCAAACGTTCACTGGAGAAAGTGCACTGCTAATGTCAAGTTTGCAGGTTAGCTAGTTAGCTATAAATCTGTCAGTCAAACAGACACTCACACAACCCCCCAGCTGACTGAGACAAAAAAAGAGCATTTCTCTCATTTAGTTCTAATTTAGTAAGAATTCATGTTTGTTTGGTTCAGACCTCAACAAATGTCACATTTTCATGATTTTGATAGTATGTTTATGGTGAAAACAGTTGTGATACAAAACTGATCATCCCCACTAATCACACATTGCAATACCTCTCAAATTAGTTGCTTAAAATAAATGTTTTTTTAAAATCACATCATGCAGCCCAAATTTACATTATTTTAGACCACGAAAAGGGATGACTAAATGGGATTTCAGTTGGACTAAAATATATTCATATGTGTACTTTTCTGTCCTTATACAGAATAATAAAACATTGTTTCAAGGCTTAAAAGCAAGAACAAGAGATATGTATGTACACTGACAACAAACTATAGTTGAAAATGACATTAATATTATCAGCAAGATGTGAAGGACACCACACAATAATCCTTTGTGTACATAATTGCACTTGCGTTGTTGCTCAGGCATATTTACTCTGAACTTTTTGAATTTTTTTTAGCTGATATATGTTTTATTCTTTTCTACTCATTCTACAAACAAACTTCCATCACATAGTGGGCAAACAAAGCTTTTTAAAATTTGAATCTTTTCTACTTTCTACATAGCATAGAGTTGTGAAGAATTGTGACTATTTTGATTATTTTATAATTTTTTTATTTACCATCATGTTTCAGTCCCTCCATAGAGGTACAGAGATTTGCATAATGTGTTTTTTTGCATTAAAAAAAGCAGGAAAACAGATAATTCAATTACTTATTACCTCACACTCTTATGATGCTTAACCTGAAGTCAATGACCATTTACAGTCCAGTGGGAACTTTTGCGCAAGCTTCCCTAATCCTATGCAAATACATAACAGGTGTAATGACCACAGCATTTGCACAACCTGCGGCCTTTCTCCTAACACACACAAACATACGCACACACACAGACACACACGCGCCCCATGAGCTGAGTATGAACATGCAAATCCATGACGGGGTCAACGCTTTTTAAAGTTATTTACTAACCTAATAACTTTCCACTGTATTCAAATATAAATAAATATAGCTACAGTGTAAAAATGATAGACAAAACATTATTGTCTCAACATGAGAAGAGGAAGTCCTCTAATCATGATGCCATCTGGTCTCTACAGGTGTATATATGATAATGAGTTGTAAAAGATAAATCCAGGTGTGTGGTGGAAATATGACAATCAACAACCAAATTCAACCAGAGATACAGATGCTACCATACAAACAGATGCAAAAATCCACACACATGCTTCTCACGCCGCATGTACACCCAGAAAAAAAACACCCACTTTCATTTTCTTTCTCCTCTGACACGAATCCACCAAGCAGAAGCTAAATAAAGAGATCAGCTGGGGGCTCTGCAGTGCCTCCATAAAGGAGGGTGCAGCTCCATTACCCCATGTCTCATGGGCCAGAAACAAAGACTCAGCAGGGTCACTGCTGTGGTTGGTTGGCTGAGGAGTCAATAACTTGCCTTTTAATGGATACAGATTTAAAGTGGTGTGGTTGCATGGGAACATAAAGGTGTAGGGGTCTTTGAATGAAGGAACTAACTAAAGACTGTAAGGAGATTTTTAACATTTATTCAATCCCGTGCTGGCAGCTGATACTGACTATAGTAGGTTGGTTGCTTTTGAGGAAAATGACTGACAAATTCTGTTTCTTAAAAAACAGGTGGACACTTTATAAAGGTATAATTGGATATAAACACAAACACAAATTAAAGGGCAATGGTGTCATTTTCATACAGATTTATGTCCAGGCTAGAGTATGCAGGTATACTAGTTTACTTGCACACATGCCGTGTTAAAACATTCTGATCGTAACAATACCCCAAGAATTTCTAATACCATCAATACTGTGATTATCGCCGTTTTCAGTGGGCAAGGTCAATGCAGGACAGCTCTCCTGTCTTTATAAGCAGTTTGATTTTGATTAGCCACAAGCAGAGCTGTAACATTTAGTCAATTTTTAGTTTAGTTAATCAAAAGAAAATTATTCACCAACTATTCTAATAAATGACTTCTTGTTTCAGTCATTTTTCAAACAAAAATGTGGTTCCAGCTTCTTAAATGTAAGGATTTACTGCTTTTCTTTGACATTTATGACAGTAAATGAAGCGTCTCTGCATTTTGGATTGTTGGTTGGGCAAAAGAAGCAATCTGAACACATCACTTTGAGCTCTGGGAAATTGTGATCAGCATTTTTCTTTTTCTTTTTTTGAGATTTAATAGACTAAATAATCTGCAGATTAATCAGTAATAAAAATAATTGTTAGTTGCAGCCTTCGCCACAAGGGAGTGACTTTTTAACCACCAAACTAAGACACAGCTAAGATACCAGGTCTATAACTGGCCATGATTTGCTATGTCAACACTAGCTAGTTGACCCGCTGAAGCGCAACCAGTTTATGGGTGCTGGGTCGTACCATTAAGTGAGAAGACAGAGGAAATTCCCTGCATCATGAGAAATAGATCCAGTCTGAATGGGGCTTTAGACCCCTGGGTGGGATCACAATCTCTGTGAAAGAGCGAAAAAGTCCTGCACACTAAAATTAAACTCACAAATTTTACCTTATGAAGGTCAAAGGACCAAAAATAGTGTAGAACAGTGTGAAGGGATTTTCTGGAGGTCTTTCACACCTGCTAACAGAAATCAAACATGTATAAAAACAGAATCGGTACACAAAGCTGCAGTTCACTGTTCAGTTTGTTAGGTTTGAAAAAATTGCCATGATAAACATGAAATAATTTTACTAAATTTTAAAACTAACAGGAGTATTTCAGTAAAGTCTGATTATCTTGATGATGCTGCTCATCAGAATACTTTAGGCTAGAAGGTGTAAATTTGATACAGCAACCCTGTCTCCTAGAAATTATGTTTGCATATTATTACATTGTTTACTCCTACTACAAAGCATTCTGGTTAAGGGAAAAAAAAAAATATGATTTTAGTTTGATTTAGGTAACAAAAGTGCTTTGGTTAAGGTAAGGAAAAATCATGATTTTGGTTAGGGACAGATTGTGATTTTTGTTAAATGTTAAAAATATTTATGTCTCAAGTCACTGCCTGACTATTGAATAACGCTGCAGTCTCTATGACTGAATAGTGTTTTGCAGGATTGCCTACTTTGACAGAAAACAAATGAAAAGGGTTTCCAGAGCGTTTTACTGTTTTGTTTAGTATCAACATTTTTGCATTTTGCCTGGTAACCTAATTAACATAATCTCTTCATAATGTGAATAGAAGAGGTAATTTGGTCAGCACTATAATGTATGTCAAATGTATTTGTTGTTGCAAATTAGTTGTATATAAACTAAACATCCCTTCTCCAGATGTAAGAAAACAAACTACAGTGTAATGTCATATAGAAAAAAATCCTGTCTTGTATCCTGTGTTTTTGAAAGCTGTTTTTCCTCCTCAGTACAAATGTGAAATAAGTTGGGAGTGTGTTACATTAAGATATGGCAAGTTGAGGTGTATCAGCCATAATGTGGGTACAGATTTGTTCCTGTGGTTTTTCAGTGCATGGATAGTTATTTTCACTACCCACAGCCTCCTTACTACATTCCTGTTTTCTTTCGCTTTCTCAGAATCTAACTATAGACAGAAAATGTGTGTGTGTTGTGTGCATGAGATCAGCGTTAAGAGTGCGAATGTGGTTGTTCATGTGCGTACATACACATACACGCACTCTACATGGTGTAACAGGCTACGGGGGTGGTGTTCATAGTCTTAAGCAGAATGGATGCAAAATCCACATTACACAACACATTCCCATTCCAGAATAGTGATCCATCAAGCCCTTGCACTAAGCATCTGTACATAAACCTCAATTATGCTAATGCTAATCCCTGGGACATTGACGTGAGTAGGCAAGGAGGCTAACAGCTAAAGACTTTGATGTGTGCTGCCATTTGGCAGGGCCTCCTGAAAGACTAGCATTGGACCCCAAACTCCACCAGGGCTTAAGGAGGAAAAACCAGCCCGGCCTTGTCTGTTCCTCTACTGATTACAAGGGCTTAGGGGGCTTCTTTTATTTGCCTCTTTGGTATGGACCCAATCATGGGTGTCAGTTCTCTCCACTGCTGCTTGGCAGTCCTTCTGCATTCATTTTTTGTTTTTACTCACCCCTCCTCTGTGCCAGACTTCTGCTTTCTTTTGTTTTGTTTTTCATTTTCACCTCGTGGTTTCTTTCCATGTGTGCATTTACATCTGACACCTTTGGTTTTCATTCCCATTTTGGTAACTGACAAAAAGCACAGGACCGTGTACTTTTCCATTGTAGGTCGTTTTATTGGCGGAGATTAATAATTTTCCAGAATATAACACCAGCTATGATGATGTTAATCCCTATCCAATCATGTTCTTATTGTGAGGATCTGAAATGAGAAAAGTAAATTCTACCTTCTTACCTTTTTTTTGGCTTTAACTGAGGAGAGACTCTTTAGGGACTAAGTGGTCCACAGAAAACCTGTTTCCCAAAAAAAGCCTTGGCACTGTGTACTCATCGCCTGTTTGCATAATGGGACTTGTATGATTACAAGTTGCTTTTTGGAAATTGAGCACGTAGCTCTAATCTCCTCTCTTATAAAAAATGGAGATCAGAATTTTCCTGGCAAACAGAAACATTGTTAGCAGTGATTTTGTTCCATTAATGACAAGTGTTTTTTGAAGTACTTTGCCCCCTTTCTTACTCTTATGTTCTAATTTCTCTGAGCTTTCAGGAAAAACCCTGCCACAAGAGAAGGATTAAAGCTTATTTTCAGTGAATGAGTCAACACGTGAAAATGGGAAAAACACTGCAGACAGTTTGTGTAACAAAAGAGATTTAGAACATTTAAGAGGGATTTGGGAAAATAATTGGGGCTTGTTCTAATTTTAGGGGCGAGGACTGTAAAATGGTGGCATAACCTTTTAGGTTTGGATCAATAGAGACAGAAAACTGAAAAGGCCAACAGGAGGGAAACACTTGTGCACACTTAGTGCTCCAGTTGCCCATCAGTGCCCTTCAAAACTGAGTCATGATGCTGCTGCAAGACCGGCCAGCTTTCATCAGATTCAGAGCAGGTGCTTCACAAATAAATTGACAGAAACATTTAGTGCCAAAGCTAAAGTAGAACAGTTGTTTGAGTAATGTAACACTATCCTGGCCAGTGATTTAATAATATATGTATTAAACATATAACATAACTGTGTTTTAAAGGCAAAAGTGAAGCTATAAAACTTGCCATTATAGAGAGGGGAAAGAAAACAGCGCACAGTCTCTCCTTAAAGGTGTTCATGGTGTTGCACTTGTTATGAAAAGTGATGCAAGCAGTTAAGAAAAAAAAATCATATCATCCTCCTCCATTCTGTACTTTATATCCTTCATACATCTGGCCAAGTGGCCCGCGGGATGACCAAAACAATGAGATTCTCCTAAATTTCTGAAACCATCAGACTTTTGCCTCAAGACTGTGATAACAGCCATCTTTCAACCTCTTTCACAGATATCGCCAAGTTTCTTTTGCGATTATCATCTTTCGTCTGGGACAGCTCAAAATCGCACAGTGTATATCCAGCTTTAGAGATATAGTAAGGAGTTCGGGCATCTGGAGAGAGCTCAGAGTAGAGAGTATCTTTGAATCAGATGGAGCCAGTTGAGGTGGTTCGTACATCTGATCAGGATATCTCCTGAGCACATTCCTATGGAGGTTTTCTGGGCACATACAAGTGGGGTAGACACAGAAGATGCTGGAGAGATTATATAATTCATCTGGTTGGGGCTGCCTTGGTGGCTCCCAAAAGGAGCTGGAAAACACTGCTGGGGTGAGGGACATCTGGACTTATAGAAACTGAAAATATAAAAATTGTAGCACACTGCTCCTCCAGTGCTGTCATTAAAAGATGATTGGGGAGGGTAGAGATGCTGTTTGACAAGCACTTTGTTTGAAGCATACTGATGCCTAGCCTAACAGCCAGTGCCCAAACCACCTTTAAATGTTTAACTCAAGTTTGTCCCTTAAAAAAAAATTCCACTAAGCTATGGGTTTCACTTGCGAGTACTTGCATAAAGCTCTTAGGTTGTCTACTTGCCTGAATATTTAGACTAAGGCTTTTACTATCATACACTGCCCGGCCAAAAAAAAAGTCGCCACCTGGATTTAACTAAGCAAATAGGTACGAGCCTCCTATTGGATAATTACTGCATGGGCGATTATCTTTCAGCTGGCAACAAGTTATTTAACCCCAACTGGTGCAATGAGTTGCTTCTCATTTCCTAAACAACCGTGTCGAAAGACACATCCCATGGTCGTGGAAAAGATGTTAGTCTGTTTGAGAAGGGTCAAATCATTGGCATGCATCAAGCAGAGAAAAACATCTAAGGAGATTGCAGAAACTACTAAAATTGGGTTAAGAACTGTCCAACGCATTATTAAAAACTGGAAGGATAGTGGGGACCCATCGTCTTCGAGGAAGAAATGTGGCCGGAAAAAAATCCTGAATGATCTTGATCGGCGATCACTTAAACGTTTGGTGAGATCAGATCGAAGAAAAACAACAGTAGAACTCAGGGCTATGTTTAATAGTGAAAGTAAGAGCATTTCCACATGCACAATGCGAAAGGGAACTCAAGGGATTGGGACTGAACAGCTGTGTAGCCTTAAGAAAACCACTAATCAGTGAGGCTAACCGGGAAAAAAAGGCTTCATTTGCTAGGGAGCATAAAGATTGGACTCTGGAGCAATGGAAGAAGGTCATGTGGTCTGATAAAGTCCAGATTTACCCTGTTCCGGAGTGATGGGCGCATCAGGGTAAGAAGAGAGGCAGATGAAGTGATGCACCCATCATGCCTAGTGCCTACTGTACAAGCCTGTGGGGGCAGTGCTATGATCTGGGGTTGCTGCAGTTGGTCAGGTCGAGGTTCAGCAACAGTATGTGCTCAAAGAATGAGGTCAGCTGACTACCTGAATATACTGAATGACCAGGTTATTCCATCAATGGATTTTTTCTTCCCTGATGGCACGGGCATATTCCAAGATGACAATGCCAGGATTCATCGGGCTCAAATTGTGAAAGACTGGTTCAGGGAGCATGAGACATCATTTTCACACATGGATTGGCCACCACAGAGTCCAGACCTTAACCCCATTGAGAATCTTTGGGATGTGCTGGAGAAGGCTTTGCGCAGCGGTCAGACTCTACCATCATCAATGCAAGATCTTGGTGAAAAATTAATGCAACACTGATGGAAATAAATCTTGTGACACTTGCAGAAGCTTATCGAAACAATGCCACAGCGAATGCGTGCCGTAATCAAAGCTAAAGGCGGTCCAACGAAATATTAGAGTGTATGACCTTTTTTTTTGGTGGCGACTTTTTTTTTGGCCAGGTAGTGTAGTACGCAGTACACTTGAAATCTATATTCTCTAACAAGTTGCACATGTTTCATAGTATCCAGTTGGTTTTCTTTGTCCTGTAATGTGTTTTGGTATCTCTTCCTCCTCTTCAATTACCATAAATTCAGCCATAGTCTTATGCTCCACAAATTATTTCACTTTTAATGGACTGTTATGGGTCCCTTAAAATGTACTGAGGGAAATGGTTGCTAAGGACCTTCTAGCAACGCATGAGGGAATAAGTATCTAAGTGCAAACACTTAGTGAGTTGCATAAAATCACCCTAAGGATTTCCTTACAGATTAAAGGGTTTCCTCCATACAACTTACTGTTTCCTACACCACTCTTAGATGAACATTTAGGAAAACCTTAGCCTAAATGGTTTTATGCAACCAGCACAGGCACTGTAGACATGCTAACTCAACAAAATGGACAATCTACAGGGTTCATCATTGGGTTACTCAAGATACGTACTCTACATATAAACACTTATGAAGCCTCTTAATCTCAAGTAAATAAATTGACTTACGATTTAAAAATGAGTGCAGTGCAAACACCAAAGTCCAATTTTGCACATATATAATACACCTTCCCATTCATTTCTGTGGAAAGCAGATCCACAGTAACATGAGCTTCAACATCATAGCAAGAAAAATAAACATGTTTAATGTTGTGAAATGGTTGCAGTTTATTCTGGTTTAGGGAGAAAAAGCTACTTGGTTAGGTTTATGAAAAGATCATGGTTTGGGTTTAAAAAAGTATGTTGCGTTTTGTAAGTCACGTCAAGTCAATGAAGAGAGAGAGCTGAGTGTACAGACAACACAAGAATATATTTTGCTTCACATTATTTTGCTTCACCTTTCCTGCTGTTAGACTCACTGACAACAATGAATAACTTTGATTGTTCCAGTTAAGGACTAGAGTGAAAATCGTCAAAGATGATTTCTAATTTCAAATTCATGAGAAAAAATAACAATGCTCAAAATCACAGCAGCCATTTGTCTGATTTTGTAATCTCAACATAACAAGCTTTGTTTTGCAGCTCCAGACCAAGTAATTCATGACCACAACAAAACTGTTCTATCTTAATTTGCAATCACAAAAAGATTAGATTTCAAGCACAACCTCTGAACTAACAAAGAGAAGCTTCTCAGGCCTTGGAATCTTCTACAACTCCTCCCCATATTATAATGTAGGGTACCATATTATATATATATATTATAGTCCACTGGCAAAATAACCAGTGGACTGGCTTAACACACAAAGAGCAGGTAGGCAAATCGACAGGCACTCTGTCAAAGGTCTAATCCTCCAGTGTAACAGCAAGCCAGTGAATTTTAAGCAACAGCTCAGGGTTGAGTAACAATGCTTATGGATTTAGTGAACTGGCTAAACTCAATCATCCATCTTGACATCTCTCCTGCTCTCGTTGTTAAATCCAGTCTCCTCTTTGAAAGGGAAATTGAAGTCATTGTTTGTCCTTGTGTGGTTACATTGTGGCTTTATCAGTTTACTTAGCTTCTTCAAATAAGTAGAGGTGCAACAAGTAGACGATTAATCAAATTAAAAGAAAATTTTAGTTTCCAACTATTTTGATAATTGATTAATCATTTCAGTCAGTTTGCTGTTTTCAGTTTGCTGGTTGCAGCTTTTTAAATGTAAGGATTTGTTGCTTTTCTTTTTCATTTATGACAGTAAATCTTTGGGTTTTGGACTATTGGTCAAAATCTTTTGACATTTTTATAGACTAAATGGTTATCAATTAATCATGGAATTTACTTTATATATATATATATAAATATTATGCACTTGGTCTGTTAGCTGAATGCTAAAACATAATGAGAATTATCATTAGTGCATTAAGGGAAACTGGCATCATGATGGCAGTAATATCTTCTTAAAGTTACTATGTTGTGTTAATTTTGGAGGCCCCTGTGAACAAAAGCAGTAGTTTTCCCACAGTAATAAGCACAAACTATAACGTCAAATAGGTCATATAGAGGCATTAGTATTAAACTGAGACTGTTTCATAACAAGGAATGTTTAAAAGGCTCTTTGTGCTGTGTGCAGTTTTCACAGCCTATTCATTCTGGTTTAACATCTTGTTTTATTACATTCATTTTCAAATGGCATTAGCTTGATGAGCAGGAACAGGTAATGTTTACATCAAAAAGTATTTTATATATGCAGTATAGGAACTGATGCTGCTGAAATAAAAATTAAAGACTGACATGTGATGTCCTTTGTTTTCATAAATCAACACATGATATACAGTCTCTAGAGGTGAGAGATGATTCAACTTTTTCACATGAGCTAGTGTTGAAAAAGCAAGAAAAATCTCAATAACTCTTTTTTGAATCACGACACTTATGGAATCTACACCCATGTATTCTGACAGTATCATATCGGGAAGTTACTCTATGATACATGTGAATAATGTGTGTGTGCTGATGGATCAGAGGAGGGAGCTGGCGGTAATGAAAGAAGACGTTTCTGACAGAGGCACTGAAAGACCTGAGCACATCTCTCTTCACCAGCAGCGGTGTGTTCACTGACTGCCTGCCTGTCTGTCTAATTGGCTGATTGACAGTTTGTCTGTCTGTCTGATTGTCTGTCTAATTGGTTGGCTGGCTTTTGCTCAGTTCCCCGATGCGTTGACAAACAATTATCCTTGATGACAGTATCACATTTGTCTAATTAATTACATGTGTTTGCTGCAACAGCAGGTAGTTAGCAGTGACAAGACTGAGAGTTTGGGGCTGTGTATGCGAGTGAGATAAATACCTCCATAATTGTTCTTTGTAGAAAAAAAGAAGAGGTGATATTTGTGGCTTTCTCGCACAGCAAAGTGATTGTTCTTTAGCTTTTTAGCAGTTCTTCTGAAGACAGACATCAGAGAAACAAAACAACTGCTTTAAGCGTCTGCACTGTTTCATCCTCAGTGTTAGAAGAAAAAAACTTCTCTTCAGCAAGACAGGGACTCAGTCAGTCAGCTGTTGTTGGCTCAGTGAAGCAGTGAATCAATGCAGGCAGACAGGCAGACAAGGCAAGCAGCAGGTACCTCTGATGTCAACTGTGCTCTCCTGACACTTATCTGCCCGGACAACCACTTTCAAACTTCTCTCTCTAATGCTCTCTCTTCCCTACTCTCTCTCTCTGCCTCCATGATCCGTCTCTCAGTCGCCCACCTAACTCCCTCTTTTTTTTCTTTAAATGTGTCTGCGAGCTTCACACATCTCGCACATCTGTCTCATCTCCTCCTCGTCTTCTCTCTAATCTCTCATAACTGTCTCTCCCCGCTCTGTTTTGCATCTCTTCAGCCAGCAGTGGCTGCAGAAAAACACAGAGAGACAGAGCAAAAGAGCAGGAGAGAGAAGTGGTGTGTGTGAGTGTGTGTGTGTGTGGCTGTGTGTGAGTGTCAAGTGGGCCTTGTATAGCAGTCCCAGCAGCAACAAGCTGTCATTAGAGTGGGCAGGAAACAACCCTTGTGGCTTGGTTCAATCAAATTGTAATCCTCAGCACATTATTACCATGGCAGGGTCACCTCTCCACCGCTGCTCCAGGGCAGGAGCAGGTGGAGCACACACACACTCCACACACTCAACACACACACCCTCCTTTCATTTGCTACCATTTCCACTGTTTTGCTAGCGTTTTTTCTTGACAGTCCTTATATTACCTGGCCAGCCCCCATAATGAATCCATCTGAGAGGGCCAGGCCGAGGCTGCTGTCATGCATAATTCAATCCCATCACCCCCCCACACACACACACACCCACACCCACGCTCACCACACCCCTGACTCTTCTTCTTCATATCCTTCATTCCTGTCATCCCCAAGACCTCTAGTGGGACTTCTGTATTGGCCAACCTGACAGACTATCATACAACCTTGAAGATTACAATCTTGCGGAAGATTGTGCGTATGTGTCTGTATTTCAATGTGTGTGTGCGCACTTGTGTGTCACATGTTTCTCTTCTCTGTGGTTTCTAGGGAAACCGCCATTAGGGTATTGGTTGGGCTGTGTGTGGGCAGAGAAGAGACTTATTCACCCCCACTAATGGACATCCCTGTCAATGTGGCATCAATACCACAACACTCTCCTCCTGTGTTACTTTAACACTCTCTGCTTGTCTTAAAGACCCGCTGCAGGACACATTGTTAAAGATTAGACATGGTTTCACAGAAGGGCTGAACAATAATCGAAATTTGATCAAAATCATAATATAGCCTACTGCAAATTTTCAAATCGCATTAGCTGCAATATTTGCTCAAGGCAAAATGTGTGTTAAAATACCATTTTAAATTAAATATTGAGGTGCTAGAGAGATTTCCTACACATATTCTACTAAAGAAAAGATCTTTGTTTGATACATATCCCATGTCACATCACAATCATTTTAAAGTGTTTTTCAATGGAAATTAGAATAATGATGTTAAAATGAGCATTCCTGCTAATATCACAAATCATGACAGACAATCAGTCAAAATGATCACATATAGATATTTTTTCAAAGTCAACCAGCCCTACTCATTTCAAAATGCAATCAAAAATACATGCTTTACTTCTTACCTATGGTGCTTTTTATCCTACTAGATTTGGTGTGATGTTTTGGTGTGAGTTGCAGAGTTTTGGAGAAACTGGCTCAAGGGATGTCTGCCTTCTCTTCAGTATAATAGAACTATATGGCACTCGGCTTATTGTGAGCAGTTTCATGAAGGAACTGCTTTCTTGTTAACTTTATCGCTGCACTAGCTAGCTCAGTGGTGCTAACGTTACAGCTCAATACGGGCATCAACATGACAAAAAGAGTAATTTCAAACCTCCACAATGCAAAAAAAAGTTTATGTGCTGGTGCTGATTCTTGTTTTGGAATTCTCTCTGTTTACATTACATACAGTATATATATTACTGTGTATTGAAAGTGTTGACACATTGCATTTACATATAACAAAACCTCAAAGGCTTCAAGAAAGTAATGAGGTCACAGCCTGCAGCCTGTTGATGCCAAATATTTACTTTGTACATACTGTGTTCACACAATAAATCTGGTTCTTGACTTGAAGTTTGATTGTCAAAGGCATTCATATTCCAGCTGCATATAGTATCTGTTTTTAGAGGATTGGTGACAGCATTTTAGTGCCAAAACCCTAAATCAATAACTATATTTTGATGATAATTTAACATTTATTTAAGGCATGAATCAGGAAAAAATGTTCATTATTTTTGTTCCAGCTTCTAAAATGTGAGCACTTGCTTTCTGGTTCGGTTTTATTTCACTGTCAGTTTAATATCTTAACTTTTAAATGTTTATGAAGTCTGAAGTTGATGCTAACTTAGGCTCAAGGAAAATGTGATGGACATTTTGTTTTCTATTTTTTGAAGCAATTAATTACTTAAAACAAAGTAATCAATGATGAAAATAACTGTCAGACACAGCCCTATGGCGCTGTTTTTTACTTGGACATACCAGTAAGTGTGTAATTGGAGTAAATGTAATGTTTACCTTTAATTAATGAGTATGCCTACAATTAATGCTATAATACACACAGTGGTTGTACACAGGAAGGGTGCAGAGAGTGGGTGTTATGTACAATAAATGTCTTTTTTCTTCATACCTTTCTGTGTAAAGCACTGAGGTAGTTTCTAAATGGGCATTAATTATAATGATCCCCTGAAGAGCTGTAGGCTAAATGGAGCAGATAACCAGACTGAAGAGCAGTATTTCTGTTATATTTAGGCTACTCAAACCTGCCATGCATGCCTGATCACTCTTCAATAACTTGCAATAAAAGCTTTTCATCTGTCAATGAAATAAATATCTGGAGATATTTCAGATGAAAAAAGAAGGTCAACTTTCTGATAAACTGCCCTTCTTTGTTCCGGTACAAACAATTTTAAACTGATCTCTAACACAAGTAAATTGTATTTTCTCTCTTGACTGTACAGTGTACATGGCACACTCAACTTCTAGGTGGAGAAGTGTGGTCCCTCAACACTTGGAACATTCATGCCTTTTAAAAAGGTCACTTTCATGGCATTTTAGCTTCACAATACAGTTTTAACAAAAGTGAGGAAAAGGTTGGATGTTTTGCTATAAATAGATTACAGAATGAGTCTGAAAAGAAGAACCAACAGTTACAAGGTTCATTTAGGCCCTCTTTATGTATGAAAATAGATAAATGAGATTTAATGATGTAACCATCACTGCCCACGTAATTCCATGCGTCCTTCACAGCATGGATTTGAAGCAATGCATCCACTAGAGGGTGCTGCTCAGAGTCTCAGAGAAATTACCCTGAAGAAGAAGAGTCAAACATTTCTGGCAACAAACATGGCAACGCTTGAGGAAGCTGTAATAATGCACCTCTTGAGAAAGAGGCAAAAGCAGAGGCAGCCTTGTAGACGGCGGTGGTCTGTGCAGCCATTAAACCCATCACAACATGTGGACGTAGCATTTTTTTCACAATTGATAATGGACATGATTTCCAATAAAACTTCTTCGTTGTATCCTGTGGCCGTATCTTGCTTGAATTATTGGCTACACTGCCCCAACAACTACTGGAGGTCCTGCTATGTTTCATCCATATCCATAAGCTTTCAGAAAACATACAGAAATACGGACGAAATGAACGCAGAGTATGGACAGAGGGCTCTGTCCATGTCCATATATATATATCTAACATAGAGCATAAATGCGACCTTCAGCCAAATTAGGGGTTGAAACTGTGTTTATCTCTGCTAATGAGCCACAGATTACTTGACATTTGATTTCTGGTCCTGAAAATCAAGACAACACAACACAACACAAACACAAACAGCTCCTCCTCTCAATATTCACTGTTCAACGTACAAAATGGTGCTGTGAAGTTCTTTCCATGATACCAAAACTACAACATAGCAGTATTATTTTTAGTTGGGTACTGATTTGCATCATATAAGCTGTTGATTATTTAATTGCCTCTTCAAATTTAAAATATAAATATGAGTCACATTGACTGTTTGATTGTGAGGAAATGAGAAAAATCACACTGCTGCTGGTTTAGTCAGTAAACATTTCAGATGCACTGCTGTATATACAAGTGATTCATGGAGTGAATGTGTGTATGTGCTGGGACAGCAGGGTGCATTTCATCATGTCATTAGCAGTCTAGCAAGCAGAAATGACTTTTTTGCACCTAGGAGCATGGCTGTTTCAGATCAATGCCCGTGGCAGTTCTTAAATCAATGAGTGATGTTGTAACTAGGGGACTCATCTGTGAAGCAGACCCCTGGGAGACACAGAGCGAGAGAAAAAGAGATTGTCAAACAGAGGGAGGGGGCAGATAGACAGGGGGAGACAGATAAAAAACAAAACACACAGAGCTCATAGTGATAGAAACAAATGAAAGAAGACAAAGGACGGGAAAGGAAGTACCGATGCAGGGGAAGTTTAGGTTATGTGTACATCTCTGTGTGTACAAGAGAATGAGGCAGAGACTCTCTAAGTGCTTTTTGCTACATCAAATATGATCATGCTGAAATAATTGCCCATTTGATGAGGCAGGTGAATCTCGGCTGCATGGCCAACCTCCATCTCTTTCTCTCGCTGTCTGTCTGCCATGTATTCGTGCAAAGTGTGTGTCTGCATACGGGGTGGGGGAGCAAAGTAATGGGCAGGAGGTGGAGCGTGAAAAAGGTTACGGAGAAAAAATCACATCACCAGAGAGAGAAGCGATGAGAGTGTGGCTGGCTCCTAAGGCCAGATGTATTTACCTGGGTAATGATAGTCATCTGGACTGACAGGGCGTGTGTATGTACTTGTGTGTATGTGTGTGTGTGTGTGTGTGTGTTTGTGTGGCACACAGCACAGTGTAGCGCAGGATGCTGTGGAGGCTAGATTTCTGTTTGGCTGACTGACTGCCTGGCCGAGGGGCTAGCTCGCCGATTTATTTGCTGGCAAAAACACAACAGTCTCTCTTGTTCTCCTTTTCTTTCTGTTTGTCCTCGTCTCTTTTTTGTTACTCCCTCTTTTTTATTCCTTCTGCTTCTCCAGCGCCCTCTTTCCCTCCCTGCTTTGCTCCAAAAGTCGCCTTTATTAATTCATAAAAACACATTGCACACATGATTGACTTCCATAGTCACTGGAGCATATTTCAATCCCACTGCGCGCACACACACACACACACACACGTATATATATATTCTCACACTTTCCCATGTTTATACACACTGCTGCCTGTTGCCTTTCTAATACCTCCCCTTCTCACTGTCTTCCTCCTCAAGACAGCGCTCTAGTTCAGCAGGCGTAAAGCAAAGGCCAGATCCATTCGTGTTTTGTTACGTATAAAGTAGTCAGAGCTGTAGCTCGCCTCCGGCACAAGAGGACATAAGGCAAGCAAACATAAATACTGTGTGTTTTGCCTCCTTTGCCCACTGTTTCTCACCAGTGGTCACGATCCCTCTGCTTTCCTGTTTTTTTTTTTCAGCCACATTTTCTGGTCGCACTTTATTTTACACTACACTGACAAGACATAACAAGCCATACTGTGTATCAAATTATAATACACACATGTTTTTTTAATTATATAATTTAACATTTATTGGACCCTTACTAGACTTTCTTAGACGGTAATAAGGGACACATCACAACAGACAAAATATTCCTTCACTTCTATGATTCTGGCCTTTGCTCTGTAGATCCGGTTCACATATTGTTTTTAAATGGAGAAGTAGCAGATATGTGATTTTGCTTTAGTTTACAGTGCAGTTCTGTTGTAATGTGTCCTTAATTACCCTCTAATAAAGTGTAATAAGGGTTTAACAGTAGGGAATGATACACTTCAGTTCACAGTACAGTTCTGTTGTAATGTGTCTCTAATTACCATCTAACACAGTTCATTAGGACTCTAAATACTGTCTGATAAAGAACATATTATTACTAGGTTTTGTCTAATTTGATACTAAGTACAGTTTATGTCTTATTAATGTACTGTAAAATCAAGTGTGAACCATTTTCTCATAAAACATCCAACTACTGAGGCTGCAAGTACATTTGCAAAGGAAAACGTGTGCACGTAAGCTCGTACGGTATGTGCAGGTTTGATTTGTCTTATCCAGGAGGGTAGGGGCGTGACACTTGACTGTTCTTATCAAGGGTTGCCAGATATGAACCCCAAGGTAAAAGAAGGGTCCCACATGCACACAAACACATACACAAAAACACATAAATGTTTTTTTCTCAAGCACCCCCTCCCCATGTGAGAAGAGTAGGAAGGGAAAGGAATGGGTGCTCAGATATGGATTGCTGGGATTGAATTAAAAACATTAGCTTGAGGCTGTACGGCTGAATCCTGATGATGAGGCCACCGGGGGAAAATGTAGAAAATGGGCTTTTGCTGCCAGGGCCTTGAAAATCCCTTACTAATGGAATGAGAGAAGGCAGAGAGAGATAGTGAGAGCGAGGGAGGGAGGGAGGGGAGGAAGGGATATCACACAGATGAGTGCGGGTGAATGGTTACAAAGACAATGCATTGTGTTTGTGTGTGTGAGCGTGGGTTCATGCGAGAGCAAAACTGGTTGAAACAAATGGAGCAGAGCCAGAAGACCTTCAATGAAACATCATTAGAAGCAGATTCAGAAATATTATGCCTTTGGTGTAACAAACAGAGAGGGGGCACAAGTCACACAGGCATACAAACACTTACACACCACAGTCATACACACACTTGATCTGGATCAGTTGTTTCAACTTTAACCATAAACTCAACTCATTTAGTTTAGTTTGTCAAGACTTATAATTTGAAAGATAAAAGATCCTCTCAAACTGAGAAGCCACTAAAGGCACAAAGTAGCACAGGACAACTGCCTTCTCTTAATCACTGTCTTTATCCCTATTATAAACCATTCTGGACTGCAGTCTGAGCACACAGGCCAGATGGTTAATTAGAAATAAAAAGCTCTGAGTGCATACTCAAGAAAATGTGTCTTTTTCCTCATTTTGCTTTTCTCTGCGACCATCGCGTTTAAATTCTCTGGTGAATTCTCCAAGCGGTGGGCACTTCAGCCCCCTCATTTCTCTGAGAAATGAATAGAAGCATCTGACATCGGCTGACATGGGCTTTAAATGTACAATCTGGCTGTGTTATGATGGGAACAAATTAATAAGTGAATGTTATCTGTGGGTAGCAGAGCGGGGTGCCTTGCCAGGCCTTTTTGTTCCTGCACCACTTCTTTTCATGTAAATGACAGAAGACACAAAAACAGACAGAGCTCTTGGTTTGAATTGGATTTTGACATGGATATTGGCACATTTTGTGTGTGTGAGTGTGCATGCATGTGTTACATAGTGTGCGTACTAAAGAGTATATACAGAATGTGGAAATGCATGTGTATGCTTTGTTTGCACTGATTTATTTCAATGTGTTTGAACACAGTGTTTAAAGGGATAGTTTGGATTTTCAAGTGGGGCTGTATGAGGTATTTGTTGATTGTTAGTGTATTACCTACAATAGATGGCAGCCAGCACATCCTCAGATTGGAGAAGTGACAAGAGTTCTGGTGTAGGAAGCTAAGCAATGAACTGCTGTGGACAGGGTCAGCAGCAAAATGCACTTTAGCCACCTAAAAAAGTCAATACCAGTTTAAATGTACGCTGCATTACCTTGCTGGCTGACAGCCTTTTCCTACAGGAAACTGCCATTATATATGCCAAAGATCATAGCAAAGAGAGCAATATTTGGCTTATAAAACAGCATTTTTTTTTTCTCCAGAAAAGGCTCTCTGACAGCAAGGTAAAATGGTGAAAATATTCTAAATATTGCATACACTTAACTGATATTGATTTTTTTTTTAATTGCCAAAAAATATGTTTTGCTGATGACCCCGTCCACAGCTGTACATTACTTAGCCTTTGTGCTGGTACTCCTCTCTGCTTCTCCAACCTGGAGGCGTAGCGACTATAATCTACTATAAGTAATACACTGACTATTAGAAATGTCATGATCCTCCAAATAAACGATTCAATACAACTTTTGATTTTAAGGTCACAATTCAATTAGATTTTTTGACTTAAACATTTTTCTATTCTATACTTGTTAGTGTGATATAATGTGGTAATACAATGTGTTGTCTATGAAGTGTTTTTTTTTTTTTTTTTTTTGGACATGTAATGCATGCCAGGGTGGAGGGAAAAACAAATATTGGGAGAAGTACTGAATCTACCTTTTCAATGTGATTCTTGAAATTGAAAGCTCAATTTGACCCCTTCTGACTATGGATAAGAACCTCATACAACCCCACTTCAAAACATCCGAACTATCCCTTTAAGAGAAGACTAGTTTCAGGTTTGATACACAACATGTGGCTTCACAGCGGGAACAGGAATCTTCCAATCATAAACAGTCGCAGGATTAGGCAGGCAGAACAGGAATGAAAAATAAGGTGAGACTGAATGAAATATAGGTGGCCAGCAGTGTCTCGCTCCTCTTTCTCTCTCAATATTGGTATTGCGGAGCCGCTGAGAGATGGCAATCAGCAGGAGATGTGTCCTGAAGATGAAAGCAGGGAAAGAGAAACAGAAGGAGAGTGAGAGAAAGGAGAGCCTCTTAAGGCACCTCCATCAGCCTGTCGTTAGGAGGGTAATGAACCTAGCACTACTGCTGCCAAGCAACCAATGACTCACTCACACACACCACATGCACACACGCACACACACCACATGAACCCACTATGCAAGATAAACACACTCACAAAATAGAAATCACTCAAGTACCCGAGCTCTGTCTGTGCTACTCATCCATTATCAGACAATCTTCTCAATAACAGAACGTTTATACACAACAGATATGATGTACATACATCATAAGAGCAAAAGTAACAGATCTTTGGCCTACACACGTGTTTAGATCCATTTTTCTTTTGTATTTTCCCTCAAGCTGTTTGGCTTTTGCCATATGCTGAGTGTTACTACCCTTCATCTATAATGTTTTACACATTCAAAAGACATTTATCACAAACTGAGACATAACGTAAAGGTCGAGATGAACTGAAAATGCCTTTTTAATCCTTTTAGATTCCCTCCCCAGTCATGCACCTATTTACAAATTTTATTTCATTATTTTTATTTTATTTTATTAGATGACTGATCCTAAGTGCTGCATTTTTGTTTGTTTGTTTTTTTGCAATTGTACATACATAATTCAAACATTCATTGCCAAAGATAATTCATGTCAATTTTTTGCACATGCTTAGGGTCATGGCTGGCTACTCTTATTATTTTATTTAATTATTTATTTATATTATTTTATTAAAGAAGGAAAGCAGAACCATAAGTTAAGGGGGGAAACAAATGCTGTTGACATCAGGCTTATTATTTAAAGAATACTTTTTCAAGATGTCATTTTTCCATTTTGTTGTTGTTTAAAATCGCGTTCCTTCAGTTTTTGATATCATTACATCCTTATTTAACAATATATGACAAAAAATCAATTTCTTTGTGTTTTTATATCTATACATCTTATGTATACAGCACCTTTGTTCATAGAAAATGTGTTTTTGCCCCTAAACTAAAATGGTTCTGCTTTCTTTCTTTAATAAAATTAAACAAAAGTAAACAGCTATGACCTAAACATGTGCAAATAATTGTCATGAGTTGTCTTTGGCGATGAATGTTTGAATTATGTATGTACAAATGTGTGACGGCCTGCCCCTCTGCCTGCTGACATGGCTGTCTCTCTTCCTGGTTGGCAGTTGTGGGCAGGTCGTCAGCCCAACTGGCCTCACCTGTGAGCTGAGTATTAAGGGCTTGCAAACCCTGCACTCACTCTCTTTGCTGCTTCCAGGCTGGTAACTTGGTCTCAGGTTCCCACCTGCCAGGTGGGACCAGGTTATGTTTTCCTCCTGCATGCAACACTTGCACTCAGCCCATTTCACTCACCTACACTCACTGCATACATGACTGATTTACATTTATCCACACGCATACCTTTTTGGTTTAGTTTGATTTAATTTCAATTTCCATGGTTTACTTGAGTTCATTTACATTTCTATGATCTACTAATAAATTACATTTTATTTGGTACATCATGTGTGGACTCCCTTTTTGCCACTAACTGGCAAATGTGACAAATGCAAAACAAAAACAATGCAACAGTGAATAGAAGTCCTTCAATAGATAAAATAAAATAATTAATGTAAAGTCATGGTAGATATTGTTACAGTCTAATCAAGACTATTTCTTATTGCAATATTGCAATATACTATATATTATTACATCCCTACTATTAACCTAAATTTTAATATTACGCCATCCATCTGTTTCTTCAGTTTCCTCACTGTAGGGCTACTGTGCGACCTCTCTGTTTACAAGGATCACTGCTCTGTAATGCTATTCACAAGGAACAAAGACAGACTAAAACAGTCAAACCCACAAGGCAATTAAAACACACCCTTCTATCACAAAAACACGGATAATACTGTTAAAAAATCAAATAAACACACACAGCATGTCTATGTCAGTTTGATATCGTCTAATACCGTGTTGGCAGTCTCCCAATGTGTTTACACATCAAAAGAAAAGGATTTCTTGACAGCAAGTTGGTACTGAAATATCTCAAGAGGGTGATTATGACTGATCATTTTTATCACAGGAAACTCGTTACATTTAGAGCTTTCAATATCCGCTATTTGTGCAGGATTCACATCTTTCATGCCTTTCAGTTTTGTTACAGGCTCAATGCAAATAATTTATTCTTCTAAATTAGTGCACAACTACATTTTCAGTGTTTTGTTGAGGAGCAAAAGGCAACAGTTTTCTCCACAGTCTGGACTCTCCTCTTGGCCCACTACACTGTCTGCAGCTTTGGTAGGGAATGAGAGGGGCTGGCAATTACTGAAGCTTACCCCAACTCCACCAGCTGATACTCAATCCCTCCTACTAATGCAATATAATTTATTCATCCTGCTCCAGCCTCTTTTCCAGTTTGGGTGCCAGGATTGTGTTTGAGCCTCTAGTCACGAAAATTACAAAAATTAGTCAATCTCACCCACGTGCACTTGCAACTAGAGTTTGTGCTTGCGAGTCTGCCCAGTGTCAGAGAAATAGAGGACTTTATCATCACCGAAAAAAGAAAAAAATCCCTCTGCTGCATACCACTAGCTGTCTTGAAACCGCTGAACCCAGTGAAGCTTTGAAAGTAATGAGATCTGATCAACTCGAAACTAGAACAGCAGGGTTTTCAGCTGCACCAAAACTCAGAGGAAAAACCCTAAGACGAAGCTGAGAAAGAAGCTGTGCCTCGGACTGTCATAGCTAAGCGGCTGCTCCTGTTAACGTAAGACATAGAGCATAAAACTAAATGTATATTCTACTATCAGCATCCAAAGCAAGTGATACACAAATGCTCATCTATAAGCATTTATATTTATAGTGCTCATTTATAGTTTTTGGATCCAATACAGTGCTGTGAAACGTCAACTTTCTTACAGAGTTTGTGTAATATGGCTACATAAACATGTACATACTACAGTCATGTAAGGCATAAAGTTAAAACAACTGCCAGCTGGTACTTGCAAAATAAATACCAACAGGGTGATCACCAGGGATTACTTCTATCATTTTGCTGTCATTCAGTCTATTTCAATCTTTTGTATCAGCTATTATCAGAGTACGCAGGTGAGCAGGAATAGTCTTAATAATAGAAACTCAAAAAACAAAACTGACAATAAGTTGGATTAATTTCCTGTACACCAGTAGTTTAATAGACTATGGCCCATTTCAGTAATATAATGTTTGCAACAGTGATTAGAAGGCCTGTAAAGTGGAGTGATACATGTTGTCAAAAGTCCCAGTGCTGCTGTACTCTATATCAGCACTCATGGAATGTCTCTTGTCCAATCAAATTACGTGATCAGAACTAACTGTTTATATAATAGTATCCAAAATCTAAGACAATATCTTGTCTCATAATCACGGAATCAATATAATATCAGTAATGTTGCCCAGCCCTAGTTGTAAATTAATGAGTGAAACATTGATTGTGTAAACATTAGATATTCTGTCCTCACTTGACCTCCAACATGATGACTTCAGATGTGTCTGTGCAGATGTATGTTCTGCGTTTCTGCATGAGCAAACCAATGTGTTTTGTGTGTGGCCGTGTGTCAGCAGTCGTCACCAACAAACCACCCCTGAGGATGTGGGCTGGACTGTCAGCCTCAGTCAGACATCACATACACAGTCTCTCTCTCTCGCTCTCTCTCTCTCTCACACACACACACACGCCACACACAGAGTTTGATGTCTGTCACTTTCTCTTGAGAAATCGGGCAGCCATATACATGGCTCAATACCTCCATAATCTTCCGCCAGAGAAAACCTGGTCTCGTGTCTCTATGTAAGTTAGTGAGTGTGTGTGTTTGCCCTCTTAAAGTTCACAAGCAGCTCAGACTCTTGTCAGCTGTGGCTGTGTCACAAAGCTCTCCATAGTATTAATCCCATTTTCTCATTGCATGGAATATACTGAGTGTGGCATAGTTCACTCCTCTTCTCCTCTTACTCTATCCCTCACACCCACACACAGTGTGCTTCTATGTTGTATTACTCCAGTACATTATTGTCAGAACAAAAGAGTCATGGCCATGTCAGCGAGGCGACGCAGTAACACAAGAAGACAACAGATCTTTCTCACGGAGGATATTTTGACATGTCAGAGCAGGAACAGCACAGGTGCACCTAATAACATTAGCGATGGCTCAGTTTCATTTAGGTATGCCAATACAGTCATACAATAGAGCCAACATGTGCAGGCTGGCACACATACACAGAATCCAGACATACTGATGCCTTTATGAGACAGATTTTTGACAAGTCAAAATATCTGCTGTGAGAAAGTTCAGTTGGGTGATATATTTGGTTCCATTACACAAAAAGAATGCAGAATTCAGGTGGGTTCATGTGTTTTTATAGCCTGGCATCGCTCCTCATTGCATTTTCAATTTCCATGGTACGTTATAAACAGGTGCAGACCAAAAATGCCTCTGCCAATTGGACAGACCTACAACCAATCAGAGCAACAAAATGTGTGATGTAGTGCTGAGTGACACAAGCAAGTTGGGGCAATGCTTGGTCTGTTTCAAACAAGAAAAAATGGCATTATGGTGACAGTTTTCTCAAATTACACCCTAACAGTACACTAATGTGCTTCTGAAGAATATCTGAGGCGAGAAATAGGCAATGCAGTAACAGAACCTTGATTTATATTCAGGCAACACTCTCTAATTTGATGGTTTCCTGAGCCTGGTACATGTGACATCAATAGGTGCGTTTACATGGACACTTTTCCTCTTTCTCGATTAAATTCATTCCGAATGAGTCTTTCGGGTTAACTGTTTACATGTGACATGATCTAATCCGATCGGGTCTTTACATGAGCCACTGCATTTATTCAGAATAAACCGAATAAACTTGCTGTGACGTTTGCAGTCAACTTTTGGCGGTCAAATTTGTTAAAAACAGTAGAAGAAGAAGCTTTTACTTCTGTAAACAACTGTCAAAATTCTCCTTCGCTCGTCCGTCTCCCAGTTCTTCTTCCTCTCCTACGTACCTGTGTCAGAATGGATCCATATCATGTGCTTCAGTCTTTAGTTGTTTTTCTTGTTTTCTCTCTGCTTAAGCTACAAGCGCAGCAGTTTCTCCTCCTCCTGCGATCTATGCGAGGGGATCGGCTACAGCAGGACCCTCACATAGTAACCGCAACAGTTCACTATATTTCCCTTCCACCACCAAGAACCAGGAGCATCACATCACAGAGCATCACAGAGCATGCGCGGTAACGGCGCAGCCGCACAACAAACCGATCGAGTGTTTACATGACAAATCTTTCAGTTTAAAGAAAGTTTTATCCACCTCTCTGAAACCAAATGAAATTTCATTCGGTTTGGGCATGTTCCTTCGATTGAGGTGTTTATATGGAGTAGTTTTATTGGTTTGGGCTTTTAAACCGAATAAAACTGGAATATTTGTGTCCATGTAAACGCACCTAGTGACATATGACTTTTCAAATCTAGACCGCTTACACTCCTCAATCACTCATCGCATCAAACACATTGAATAAACTTCTGTGACTGGAAGAGATCCAGGACAGGTGGAAATCACTCTTAACAGAAGGATGGGGAGATGTATCTGCCACAGCAGTTGAAATTTTAGCTTGTAGAATCATCTTATTCCCAGACTAGTCCTCTTAATCTAAAACTGCCTTCACATTATAAGAAATGTCTACTTTGTTCACCGCAAGGTTGAGCACAGAGAGAAAAAGCACAGCACTATATATCATGTCTGCCTGGTATGGAAACAACTTTTGTGGTGGATTTAGCCAAGTTTATTAACTATATGCCTATTCATAAATCTGGCAGTCCCATCTGCCTGCTGACAGTTCACCTTGCATTATCTTACTGGTGAGATCGTGATATGTTTTTTAATGTTGTATTATAGAAATTGGGAAACTCTGTAGGGATACCTCGGTACCAAGTCGATGCCAAAATTTTGAAAAGTTGAGGTACTCAAACTTTTTTTGTTTGGTTGTTTTTTACTAGTAAAAAATTCTACTGGACATGACAAGGCCAGCATAAACACTTAAAAGTGCTGCAGTCTGCTGTTAAAAGCCAGCAGAAGAAGAACCCCTACCAGCGCTGAACAACAACTACACATGTAAGATAGTAACATGTGCAGCTGCAGCAACAACTCCTCTTCGACTCATCTAAAAGAAAAAGTAGTGATGCGCAGATCAACCCAGTTAATCCACAGGCCAGGTGGGTTTGGATCGACTTTCTAGAAAATACCAAAGGTTACGACAGGAAGGTCAAGTGACAAAGCGGTCAGATTAAGTATTAATGACTTCCAGAAAGACTGCATGCAATAGCCCTCCTTCTACCTTCCTCTACCCCTCACTGTCTCCCTCTCAGTCAAACACACAGACACGCTGGTTGCAGCGGTGCACACAGCAGCACATCCAGTGCACTCTGTCAGCTCAGCTGATCAGTGCTCAAAGCATGTCAGAATAAGTTAAAACTTGGAACTGTGGACTGATCTTTTTCCACACCAGGCTAAAAAACACAGGCTATGTCGCCACATACTATCTCACTGGCTGTGCTATGAAAGGTCCTTAACAGCCAAGGTCAAAGTTGAAGCAACTTGAACTTTGAGGACAGCGTTGGTGGCAACTTCAAGCAGGGCACCATGCTAAGGGTAGGGCCTCCTCCTAGTTGGGCACAACTGCTTTCCCCATAGGAAAACAATGTAACAGTCAGCACAGAGTGGTTTTACCACTGATCATGTGTGGGCACCTTTAGCAACCCAATTTTTGGTGGATATATGTAAAGTGATGATTGAAACAAAAGCAGTAACTTCTATATTACTTCTTTTATTTTATTTTATTTTTTGTCTACAAAAAGTTGAACTTAAAAACAGCATTACTGGTAGATTTTGTAGTCAGAAGGAAAAAAAAGGCATCTACTGTTTTTTTTTATTTTGTTTGTCATTTCTTTCTCAGATCAGAAGTATACAGTGAAAGAAAATAGTTGGCCACTGCAGCTTTTCATATCTTTTTTTCCTGGCTGACTGCAGAAAGATGCTGCTAATGGTTAATTCATGAGACAAAGAGGATGTACTGGATGGTATCTAAATATAATGTAAACAGTTTAACGATTAATAGGGCATCTACCACTGTATGGCCAATAGAAAGATTACTATTTAAAGACCTGTCATTGTAACACCTATTCTTTGCACAACCATCTTTCAAAATGTATCAGTCTTTTGCTTGGTCCAGTGTCAGTTGAGTAGTTTATCATCATGCTTGAGCAAAAACAGTGATTGCACATATGCAATCATAACCATAGTGTGAATTTCAACACATATCTTATCCTCATTAACTAAAATATTAATCCAATGAATGAAGCAATATTCACAGCCTGCCCGCTTATATTCATGGATAACTCCACGACTCTCTGGACTTGTCTTTGTCTCTCGACTGGTCCTACTCAGAAGGCAGCTTGGTGGCCAGACTGTGGTGCTGATTATAGGTGACAGGGACACTGCTGGCCAGAGGGACCTGGGAATGTTGGCATGGCAATGGGGAAAGGTCATCACCACAGCACTGTCAGCATCATCATTGTGACACAGTGATGAAAGAGCCGTAGAGAACAACAAGCAGACTGGGGCACATTCACACATCTTGTTGCACTGGACAAACACTAACATTAATATCAAATAGATATAAAAAATATAGCATGATTGAATGCTGTTGTTAATAAATAAAGTGCAGCCAACAGCATTAACCAGAATTTTAGTCTAAGAGTCATAAAGAAGAGGTGGAATGCTGATTTTGCATGTGTGCGTTCCACTGCAGTGGTTATTAAAATGGGGACCAACAAGGGTCCATGAGTGGGTTGTAGGGGGTCCCCAGCAAAAGTAGGAAATTAATATTTTCACTTTGATCACATTTTTTAAGATGGAACAACAATGGAAAAAATAAGGCTGGCTGCTTTAATTAACTGTAATTTATAGTAATCTAGTTGGATCACTGATTGACTATGAAGACTTAATGATCTTCAAACTAGAAACAAAGAACGTCCTCTTCTACTGTACAAATAAACTGTTATTGAAAAAAAGAATAACTGTATGTAACTGTATATGTTAAAGTATAATATGTATAATATATCCAAAATTAAGACTATGTCATAATCCTCACATTTGTTTCATCTGAAAACAACACTTTTTAAACTGCTACAGTTTATGCTCCAGGTTAAGATATTTCTTAGTTACTTTAAAGCTGCGAAAAGAAACTTTCATATTGCGTTGAGTTTGGAGGCTCCTGTGGACATAAGCAGTAGTGTTTCCACCACAACCACAAAGCAGAAGGTCAAAAACAAGAGTGTCTAAAAGAAAAATTCCCTCCTGCTTCTTTTTAAATAGTTAACATACTACTCACTGTACTCACATTTAATGTATTTTGGTCACACACTTGTCTAGATGGTACAACCCAGTTTTGAAGTCAATGGGATCATTTCTTGAGGGGGAGTTAATTAAAATATGATACGTGGGAAATGCCAAAAATGACAGCCAAATTCATAATGGCCGATGACCTATTGGGTTTGGCCCATGTGTCCAAGAGGCTTTTTCTGTGCGTGTGGGTGTGATACATGTGCATAGTGATTTTCATGCATGTTGGCGAATCTTGCTAGGGGGGTGTGCTGCATTTTAAAGGGCGTGGCCAAGCCATACGGCCATGCTCATTGATGAAATCCCATACTATATATTCAGGCCAGGACTTTTAACAAACATGTGAAGTTTCAGTCAGATTGGACTAAGTACACCAAAGTTAATGTCACTTTCTGTGTTTTGGCGAAACACTGACCTTCGCCACAACGTCAGGGCAACGCCATTTGACGATACGCTATGATCCTAACAATATGACATAACCAAAGCCTTATGGTGTTCCTGACAAGATTTGAGTTGGATATGGTCAACATGTTGGGAGCAGTACCTCAATGTCTAAAACATGACATTTCCTGTCACCAGCAGGAGGCGCTATTAAAATCGTGGAATATTGTCATGCATATGTGTTCAGGGTAAGAGTATTAGGAAACATGGTAAAGTTAGCGGAGATCTGACCATGTATGCCAAAGTTATAACCATTTCCTGTGGCATGGTGAATCATCAAAATTAGCCGCCACCTCACGGCCACCCCTTTTTAACCGAAAGGCAATCTTTTAATAATGTTTAATCACAAACTAGTCTAAATGGTAGACACCAATTTTGAAGCCGATTTGATGTATCCTTTTGGAGGAGTTAGTTGAAATTCGACACGTGGAAAGACCAAAAATGACCACGAAATTCAAAATGGCCGACTTCCTGTTGGGTTTAGCCTATAGGGCCCCCTAGACTTTTTTGTGCGTCTGGGCATGATCTACGTGTGTAGCGATTTTCGTGCAAATCGGTGAAACGTGCCGGTAATGGCGGCGTTTAAAGGGCGTGGCCAAGTCATTTTGCCACGCCCACCGACAGAAACCACATGCCAGGTAAATTTTCACCAAGACTGACTGTGTGCCAAATTTGGTGAGTTTTTGAGTATGTTTAAGCCCCCAAAATGCAATTCATTATTTCCTGGTAGTCTGAGCAAAAACAATAGGGTCCTCGCACCGAGGTGCTCGGGCCCTAATAATAGCGGACTTCCTGTTGGTTTTAGTGCTATGGGTGAAGAGATTTTTGGTCGGGTACTGTTATAAATGGCCAGCGTGTTCAGTCATTTAAGTCCAGGGGACGACTCATGAAATTAATATCATCTGCTCAGGGCGAGACCAGTGATATACATGTGGAGTTTCAGGCAGATTTGACCAAGAACACTGAAGTTAGAGCCACCTTCTGGGTTTTGGCGAAGCGGCGACCTTCGCAGCTCCGTCACGGCGACACGGTTTGACAAGACATCATGGTCTTCCTAATATAGCATTGGCAACATGTTAAGGTCTTTCTGACCCAATTTGAGCTGGATATGGTCAACCTGATCAGAGCAGCACCTTAGAGTCTAAAAAATGGTATTTCCTGTCGCCAGCAGGGGGCGCTATGACAAGTACAAAATTTCTGCATGTTGACGTGTTCAGGGCGGGACTGTTATCAATAATGTGAAGTTTGGTGCAGATCAGACCATTGATGCGAATTTATAGCAATTTCGTGTTTCATGGCGAGAGGTCAAACTTCGACGTCAAAAAGCCGATATGCCCTTCAGAATCCGGAAGACCTTTTAATAACTTTTGATCACAAGGTAGTCGAGCTCGCACACACCGAGTTTGAGTCAATCCAAGCAATCCTGTAGGAGGAGTTCGTTAAAATACAACACGTGGAAAAGGCCAAAAATGACCACGGAATTCAAAATGGCCGACTTCCTGTTGGGTTTAGCCTATAGGGCCCCCTAGACTTTTTTGTGCGTCTGGGCATGATCTACGTGTGTAGCGATTTTCGTGCAAATCGGTGAAACGTGCCGGTAATGGCGGCGTTTAAAGGGCGTGGCCAAGTCATTTTGCCACGTCCACCAACAGAAACCACATGCCAGGTAAATTTTCACCAAGACTGACGTGTGTGCCAAATTTGGTGAGTTTTTGAGTATGTTTAAGCCCCCAAAAATGCAATTCATTATTTCCTGGTAGTCTGAGCAAAAACAATAGGGTCCTCGCACCGAGGTGCTCGGGCCCTAATTAAAGTCCCTTTGTAGTACATTAAAGGATAAAACCTTATGAGTAATTACACATTTCTTTATTTAGTCATGCTATATTGTTCAAATTGACCCAGATGTGACAGTTCTGCTATGATATAGCTAACTTCCCTTTAGTTAAAGAACAGCTTTACTTTGGCTGTTAGGTGATATGAATGATGTTAGTGGGTGAAAACAAGTTGGTGGACAACAGTATTCAGCTTTTGTTGCCTCAAAGTGTCCTTAAGTTATTGTAGATTTTTCTATGTACAAGAAATCATTCAGTCTATCCTTCGAGCGGCAACAATAGGTCTCTTGTTTGGCTATAACCTCATTCTGGCCTCACTTCATTCAGCCAACACTTGGTCTCTTTTATCAGCAGAAAATGTATTATAGCATTTGTATAGTATTGTGTTAGCCACTGTATTATCTTCCAAAACCATTCATAGCCAGAGACTTGCTTCTTATTGTCCTTATTCAGTTATTTTGTGCTAATTATATTGATGTTTCTCATTTCACATATTAAATACATTGCTCTCATTTGAATTACAAGAATATTTTTGGTACTGCAATTTCTGTATTTTAAGCCTTTTTCAGGCTTAATTCTCTGTGTATGATTCTCGCTGAACACTTCTCTCTCTATGACTGCCTAGCGCTCTTTGTCTCTATTCTACACTCTCCTCCTTATAACTTGTCAAGTACAAGTGGGAGCAGAGGGTAGGAGGAGGGAGTGATTGGAATTCATTATGGTCAAATGATTGCAAACTCTGGAAGCCGAGAGGCTTTTCTAATCACAGCTGAATGGGCTGGAGAGTTAATGTGGGCAGGCTGTGGAGTGGAGGAGAAAGGAGGAGCGAGAACTCCATCGTCAATGTAGCGCTCTCAAGGGCTCTCTGCAAAGCTCTAATGGTAGAATTGTTCTGACACTGAATGGATACATGAGATGCTGAGTTTCATGGGCATGACTCATTCTGAAAATGTAGTTAGCTTCATTGCTGTGCAGAGGTTTTTATTGAAATGCATTCAGAGGAAAGAAAATAGATTTTTTTCCTTTAGGTCATCTTTTATGATCAGATGCTGTGTTTAATCTTTACAGTTTCTTTACTTAACAGTTGTTTATTGTGGCATTGATGTATGATGTATGGAGGACTCTGGTCATAAGGTCCTCTGGCCAGCTGATGGCCTGCCACATAATAGCAGCCAACAAGACTAGATGCAGTTATCAATATCACTGCCTGTGAGTACCACATAAAACCTTACAGAATCTCACAAAAAATAGAAATACTAATTAAAATGCCAGTGCTGACCACCTTTTCCTTTATAGGGGCTTTCACAGGGGACCTGGGCACGGAGCCGAGCACACTTGACCCCAAAGTCCAGTTTGTTTGATAAGTGTGAACACTGTGTACCATGCTGGGGCAAGGTACAATGATCTGTGGGCGAGTCCGTTTGAAAAGGTGGTCTCTGTACTGTATTCCTGATCTTCAAACTGGCCTCCTTTGCTCTTGGAAGCTGTGTCCCAGCCTAATAGGACTGCTAACTAACTAATGGCGGCTACAGCACAGTTAGCAGCAGTGCGCCAGTGACCAACAACCCCCTGATACTTTCGTCCCAGGTCTAACAGCAATGACTAACTGCTGCAATGACTAACCGATAAATGAAAACTTGGTTGACTAAGACTGTCAACAGAGCTAAACGGCTAAGAGTCAACAGTTTAGCTGACTATGACGGGGCAGCCCTAATCATTCCATATCCAGAAAACGATACTACAAAACTGAAACAGCACATTTTCTGGTTTGCAAAAAAGGTTAGTGGTGTTAGAGTCTGTTGTGATGACCGGTCTGCGGCATAATTTGTAAAGTAGGGTTTCCTGGTCTGTGTCAGACTTATACTCAAACCCAAACCATGTCCATACAACAGAAGAAGCCCCTCTTCTAGGTACAAGTTCATTGTTTCGTCTTGAATGGTAGGACTCCTTCTCCTGTTCTGAATTAGCCTGTTATATGTCATGTTTACTCCATGTTTGTCTGAGTTGCCTTCATGGAAATTTCCTGCCGTTCATCCATGCCATGCAGAGGAACACAAAGTGACATCCAAATGATGAAAAACATTGCTGTAAAGATTGTGATTTGCTATTCAACCAAATAAACGCTAGAGCATAAAATTAAACTATGGACATTTTCCTATTGTCACATGATTTATACCATGCTATTGCAGAGCCCTATTGAGCATCTTACTATCATCATCATCATGATAGCATGCTGCACTCAATTTATCTCCATCAATAATGTGGTGACCCATCACACTCAATTCTGGAGCTGCTCAAGGCTCTTATGATCTGCCAGCATGCCCCCCAGCCCCTTTTCTTTTAAACCAAGTTGCAGGATGGCTGCTGCCCCAATAACATTTTGCCAGTCCTGGAATGGCTGTACCCGCAGCCTAATATCTAAGCAGTAGAGGACTACTGCTTTTCAAATCCTGTTTGGGTCTCTTCGCTCCTCCTCTCCCCGTCTGGGCATGTTGGCACCTATTACAAAGGAGCTGAATAGTTGGCACACAGTGGGCATCCGAGGGCCGGGGATCAGAGGAGAGGAGATCACTCATCCTGCCATCAACTTGGCGCAGGCTTTTGGGACCGACTCACTACAGATTAGCCTGCAGTGCTAACCTGTACGACTGCAGACCGTTGGCAAAGCACATCAATGGCTAAGAGACTCCCCACAGACTTTAAAGACATATGTGCACATGGCAGATCAAATTAAAATGCTGACACTGAGGTGGTTTCATCTTTTGGCACTATCTTCCAAAGAGCCACCTGGCCAGTGCTGCGTGCCTGTGCTCATCACAGTCCTCATTGGAGATAACTGCTGGTGTTAGCCTGGAAATCTCTAGCTCTTGAATCCAAAGCCATATGTCTCTGTTAGCCTGTGCATAATACTGTATATATTATACCAGCCTCTGCTGTGCCTCTGTTTCTGAAATGCCTCAAGATTAAATAATGTTGGACCATATAAACAAGACTAAAGGCAATTTGTCTCAGAAACAGTAAAAGATAGGTTATTAAGTGAAATAAAACAGAACAGGTACCACCCATATATTATATTATTACCAATTCCCAAATACTAAATACACAGACCAATCAAGTGAATTAAGTTAATGGATTTACTACGTACAAAGAAGGGCAAAATAGAGGCTGAACCAACCAAATCTTGTCGGTACTACTGGGTATCAGTTAACGCTAAATCAGTCCGGACCAATTTTCGATACCTGGGAGTGCATGGGTAAGGCCGTATCATGGAGTATAGAGAAAAACAGAAAGAGAGAGAGCGCTATTGGAGTGACCAGCAGGGGCAGCTTGTTCAGTTACAGATCGGAGCGATTGAGTCAGAGTGAACCGAGGGCAGTCACAAGTGTGGTTAAACATTTCAAAACTCGACAGGGACAACACTTGCTGCGGTAGATGTAACATGAATGCAAAGCTGGCAAAGGCAACGCGTCTACCAAACTCAGAATACAGGTAGAATTTTTCATCGGCCAGACATTTGGCTGGTGAGCTCAAAAGTTAATTTTGGACCCTGCTAGTGGACGCATCAGCCTAATTTTTGGGTGAATACATTCATGACTGTATGCTGAAGGACCTCTGTGATTCACAATTTTTGAAAAAACATTTCTTATGCTGACACACAAATTTTGGTGGTCAAAGGTCACTGTGACTTCAGAAAACGTGTTTTTGGCATTCATATGCTAATTATGACAAAATTTCACACAAATGTCTTATAGGATACTAGCAGTGCTGGAGAGTAACTTGTAACTAGTTACATGTAATTAAACCACAAAATAAATGTAAATGTAATCCATCACAATTACTAAGAAAAAACATGTAATTAAATTGCAGCTACTAATCAAAATGTCGGTGATTACAAAGAGATTACATCCAAATATCCTCTTTTGGGTTGCCTGGTGGAGCTCTACACTCTACTGAGTGAACTCTTCTAGTTATTCTTTATTAGGATGGGATGGGATGGGACAGGAGTCATTTTTCTGGGAGTGGGATGGAACCCATGTCACCCTTTCAAGTGCAAAAGCTTTGAGATAAAACTGAATGGCTTTAAACTGTAAACGAATCTGGAAGAGAAAAGACAGAGTTGACTGACTGACAGAGACAGGTTGCAGAAAAAAAGACTGTATATAATAATTCCCAACCACCCCTTGTCCTTAAAAAACCTGCTGCCACATCAAACAGAAAAAATAAATAAATATAACATTTTCAGCCACATCTTGGTAAAAGTGCAGAATGGCTTTCTGACTGACATTCTTTATATTGCTGACAAACAAATATGCTGTTTGTTTTAAGCCAAAGTGTTTGATAACATCAAATTCATATAAATCAATAACCTGTCATTTAACGCAGTCCTTGTTTTTCTGACTCACACAAAAAAAGCTCTATTTTATGGTGGTAGTATTATTAGATATTTCTACTAGTGTAGCCTTAAGAGAGTACTTCAACTTTCTATAGCTCAGATCCATATGATACAAGAGGCAGGAAAGACAGATTTATGATGGACCTTTCTGAAAGTGTCTGATAGAGCTGACACAAGGTCTGGGAGTCCTGGAGGATTTCCCAGAATGCCTCAACACTCTAGGATGGACATCTAGAGTGACACCACAGTAGCCGGAGATCGTGTGTCTGGGTTCATTACGCATTATGCTTCCGACTTGTCAGCGCAGGGAGTCAGCTAATACTCAATACCACACGCAAACACACACACACACACACACACACACACACACACACACACACACACACACACAAACATACATCCTTATTTTACTTCAATACAAACTAGACATGGACCACCCTCAATATCAGGGGATCATGGATAAGTTACTTGTTTATGAATGACACAAATTAAAAAACAAAACAACAATGACAAGTGACCGGGGGGCCCTAATCTGGCCAGGCAGACAGGCAGCCTTCTGAGTGTAAATCTAAACGGTGTTAAACTGTGCTGTAAATATGAGGTCCCCTGTTGCTAATGAGACGGTTTAGCCAGAGGAGGCCACACATAGCTGGAAAGCCTCTGACTGATCGCACTGCTATGAGGCATTTATTGAAGCTGGCGGATCTTATTTTCACACTCCATGCAAACCCGACTCCCAGTGTGAGTGTGCAGGGGGTGTGATAGCTGTGTGCCAGCTGCACTTCATTGTTGATGGACACAAGCAGATTTATGGAAGGCCAGATGCATCTTGGGGTGTGTGGACTGAAACTAGGCACTCCATCACCCCTGGTTTTTATCAAAGTAAAAGTTGCACATTCAAACAAGGTTTGTTGTCAACCTGTTGAGTGTGCACAGTAGAGTCCGACCTACATCAAAGCAATATTGATCTGTATCAGCATGTATATGTTGTCCGTTAAGTGCCAATATAAATGGATCGAGTCTCTTAAGTGTCGTGATTCTTACTTTTCCGATCCTGAATTTATTTTCATATACGTATATAATCAACTAGCACTTGGTCCGATAACGGATCAGTGGGAATTCCCATTATATGTTAGCATCGAGCTGACGGAAATTAGCATCTTGATCGCAGTAATTTTATCCTAACAAACAGATCCAGTTTACTTTGCACGCTTAACATAAAACGACATGTGTACTCAAACTTTAAGGCATTTATTTCCTCTGATCTGTGGAAACAAACCAATAGCTGCTGACTTCACATTGCCAATTCAATCTGCCTCTCTGGCTTCAACACTCCACTTTGACTAGTTACAGCACACTCAAAGGCTCAAAACGCAAAATCAAAATTCACAGTATCAAAATTCAGTTTTACATGTGAATGATATTAATTTAAAGGCTCTTTTTGTTATGTGTAGTTTTCAGAGGCTGTATTAATTTTGGCCTAACAGCTTGTTTTACTTTTATTATTTTCTCATGGCCTTAGCTTAATTTACAATTTATTTAGCAGACACTTTTATCTAAAGGGACGTACATCTAAGAGCTGATTAAAAACAAACAAGGATTAATGAGCAGCGACAACTAAATGTAAGCAGTTCTTCAAAAAAGATTTTATTTACTACTGCTATATGCAATATAACAATAATGCTGCTGACATAAATCTCAGAAAGACTGAGTGAAATGTTTGAAGTGAGTGCAAAGTGTATGACAACTTTTCACACAATCTACTGTTAAAAATGCAAACAAATATCACAATAAATTGTAGTATTGAATTGCAATACTTGTAGAATCATAATACTTAAGACTCAAAATACAAATGGAATTGGCACCCAAGTATTATGACAACTATACTGTATATTTTGTATAAAGAATATTGGCAGATATACTGATATCGGTATTGGCATTAGCCCAAAACTCCAGTATCCATCGGGCTCTAGTGCATAATGCTTCAGTGAAGGTAACAGAGAGTACATCAGTATTATTTATAGAGGGGGGCCACAATTAGCCATCCATTAATTAACAGAAGAAAGCATGGCAGCTGTCCAGAACATGTACAACAATGACTGCTGATTTAATCAGACTAGCGAAAATGAGATTATTAATAACCCCAAACACCACCCAAGGAGTCCTCACAGCACTGGATCCACACACTGCATCCTGCTTTGTCAGCGCTGTTAAACAAGGTTAGGCTGCAATGCACAAGGTACACAGTGTGGCACTTTTATAGGTGCACATGATAGCTATAAAAGTGGATGAAACAAATTGCATCTGTCTGTGACTCGCAGTGGAGCCTGCATGCTGCCTATATATAGAGGTGTAAATGCCTTGCATCGGTCCACCTCAAAACATCTGACAATGCAAATCTAATCTAAGCAAACATGCCACAGTTATGTCGGGCCTCATTTTAGGTTTGTACCAGTGGCCTTTAACTGGGGCTGCTGTATTTCACTTCAGCCATCCTCCCTCTGCTGTTCTGAAGGGGAATAAGAGGGGGCTGAAGGGGGCTTAAGAGGAAACGACAGGTGGACGCTCGGGTGCTGAAACTTGGATCGCCAATGGGGCCCTGCTGGTTGCTCTCAGCATGACCATGTTGTCACCTCCCCCAAACGTTTGACTGCCAACCTCCCAACCCCCCATTCCCTGCGGCCCTTCTTCCTCCAGCAGCACTCGCACTCCTGTCTGCCCCCTCTCACCCATACGACAGCAGAGACCCCCGAGCAGCTGGAGTTGATGACACTTGTCAGCAGAGAGATAGTGTGTCCACTATGTCTGACTCCAGACCGGCCTTTCTCTCTCTGACCCATGCACACACATTAAGGTTCAAACGTGCATGTCCGTGTTCACACTGACACTATCTAACACACACATACACACACACACACACACACACACACACACACACACACACACACACACACACACACACACACACACACACACACACACACACACACACACACTTCCTGACAGTTTATGTCAGCTGATCATTCTAGGAAGGCCTCACTAGGTAGGTAAGAGGACACTGCCACTGAGTTGATGTACAGACAATTTATTGGATGGTTATACAGACTTGATACAGCAGAAATGTTCTGAGTCACTCAGAAACACACTTTATCTTTTACTCTCACAGCTGATGACTAGACAGCCCTGTAGATACACTTCACTATGCTGGCATGGTTCATGAAGATTATTTTGTGGCAATAACTAAATAAAAATCTTGCACACTGGAATGACACCTGTCTTACCAAGACTGAATGATGGTGAAATGCTGTAAAAAAAAAACAAACAAAAAAAAACAGCAATAGTAAGTGAGTAATACTTTCTGTTCATATTTCAAAACATCAGCAGTACCTGACACATAATTTGGAAGGGACATAGATTTACATCTCAAAATAACTTGGCATTGGTCCTAAAATTACTTGAGAGTTGACTCAATCTCAAAATTAATTACATGTAAATGAGTTGACTGCTGCGCATAGAATGGCGTTACTTTGATGCATCAGCATTTATTATTATCCCCCCATGCGTGTGTGTGTGTGTGTGCGTACGTGCATGATGACTGGACCTGCAGTTTGTCCACAAATAATCTCATACTACTGGACCAATCAGCCTATTTTTTTTTTGGGTGCATATTCATGACAGTATGCTGAAGGACTTTAACAATTCACAATTTTTGAAAAACCTTTTTTAATGCCTCCACACCTGCAACAGCCTTGGCCAGAGGTATTATGTTTTTCAGGTCATCCATTTCTTGTGATAGCTCAACAATGCCCTGAGAGAATCTCTTAAAACTTGGTTCAAATGACCACTTGGACTCAAGAATGAACTGATTAGATTTTGGCGCACAAATGTCAAAGATCACTGTGACCTCACGTCCTACTCTTGTGAATGCAATATCTCATGAACACCTTGAGGGAATTTCTTCAAACCTGGTACAAGTTAGGCTCGAGGATGAACTACTTAGATTTTGACAGTCAAAGGTCACTGCGACCTCAGAAAACAGGTTTTTGTGTGTCGGAGACATTTGTGTGTACTTTTTTGACAAAAGTACACACAAATGTCTAATAGGATCGTGCTAGAGAGTAACTACTTACATGAAACTACTTATATGTGATTAAATTACGAAATAAAGGTCACTGTAATTCGTTACAATTACTGACAACAAATATGTAATTAAAGCTACAACAAGAAACTTTCACATTTTGTTGATTTTAGAGGCCTCTGTGGACAAAAGTGGTGGTGTTTCCACTGTAATAACCACAAAATATAGCCTCAGAAATTAAGTTATCCTAACAAAGCTTGTGAAAATGTAAACATGGGTTCATTTCATCTGATTTCAAGGAGATTCTGGTGGTAGACATTAAGGAAAACTATACAGAAACAGCCAATCACAGATGATCTTCTTAACTTATGTAGGTTATATAGAGACATACTAAATTGGGACTGTTTTCTAACCAGTTACAACTCCTTAGTAGATTTAAATTACAGTTTTTAATTCATATAAAAATCTTGATTACAAAGAGGTTACATCGAAATACTCTTTTTGCGCTGCCTGGTGGAGATCTGCACTCATGTGCATGTGACCATGTCTAACTGTAATTTCAGCCTGTTTGCACAATCCAACTCCTTGTATATTATATACAGTGTATATAAAGTTTTTGGAAGACAGACACAAGCTAAATAGGTCTTGTGTGAAGACTGAGAGGAAAGTAACATATTTCTAAAACATTTAAGTCATAATCGATGTGGTATGGAAATTACTGACAAGATGGACGAAAAGTCAAACACTGGATTATGGTGCAGGAGTGGACTGATTAGGTTTTGATACAACTTCCCACTTTTAACTGTTCAATGTGGGAATACATTTTAACCAAAGTCCAAGCGAATTTCAGCTGGCAGGCTCCATGAAGAAAAAAAATCTTTTTCGAGCAGTCTTGTACAGTCTAAACCGATATATTTTCATGGAGTGTCAGCTCAATAGTATATACATGTACAGTAACACACACTGAAGTTTGTAGATTGTGGTACTTCAGCTCAGCTCCATCCCCCACCCTTTCACTTGGCATGTATACCATGTATACTTGGCATGTATATTTCAACATGCTATGTGAGCTTGACAGCCTATATCCGTGTCCACCCTGCTCTCTCACAGAGAGAGCCGGGCACAGTGTCATATGGCAAGCTGAATTAAAGCCATGTCAACACATTCACCCTTGCAGGGATGAATTTCAGCAACTCACTGACCATTTTGTCACTGTCATGGAAGGGCATGCACGTATTCTGTGCCCCCCAACCTCTCATCACACACACACACACACACACACACACACACACACACACACACACATACACACACACACACACACACACACACACACACACACACACACTCTAAGCTGCCTGATGCAATACCCAACTCTGGGCACAACACTGAATACAAATGATTTTTAAGTTTGTATAAATAGATACTAGAATTTTTTTTTCTGTTTCCTGGCTCATGGAGGCACCATGCAGTAAAAGCCTATTTAAAAAATATGAAGTCACTTTCCAACAGCTTTCTTAAAGCTTAAAATATGTTCATAAAAATCAATCCATTTACAAGATGTATTTTATTTTGTTAAGTGCACACATCAACAATTGCTGACAAAAAGGATATCAGCTGAATATATTCCTGGCCCGCCTTTTGGCCTGGAATAAGCTTCTCTCTAAAATCTATAAAGTTACAGTCCAAAGAATCTAAAGATGCCAATGCAAAGCAAAGCAAAAATGAGCCAATTGAAAAACATGACAGGTAAGAGTATTTTTTTCGTAAGAGAAAGTCTGGGTGGCAAACAAATGTAGAAGAGGGGAGTGCAATGTTAAAAAAAACAATAAATTAACTTTCTGCTTCTCAATGGAGTATTAAAGGTATAGTTCAGATTAATTGAGTGGGGTTGTATGAGGTACTTATCCATAGTCCAACTACCTCAAGTAGATGATGTTTGGCACCACGTTACCTTGCCTTCAGACAGCCTTTTCCAATTGTGAAACCAACATTATATAAGCCAAGTATCACTCTCTCCAAGGCCACCAGAGTCCTTTGGCAAAAACAGTAATTTTACCTCGCGAAACAGGGGTTGCTCATCCACCACTGCCTTGATCGGTTAGTTTTTTGTTATCATAAGACTTCTGTGTTTTAAAGACTTTGTTTGGATTAACTGAGGTCACACAACAACATAAAGAAACGAGGCAGTGGTAGACCAGCAACTCCTGTGTATATCCAATATATTACATATGGTGGCACGCTGTGCACAATCTCTCAAAAAATGTTTAGATTCACAACAAAGCTATTTAAACTTACAATGTTGACTATAAACAAGATGAAAATAGTCGTGTGGCCATTTAATTAATGTTTGCGTGACAAAAATACCACACCTGATTTCTTTGTGACTTTCCATTGTGACAGCAGTGGGACTAACATTAAAGGATGGAAATGAACTTTATACTGTAGTTGCATCCATTTCATGCTAACTGCAATCTCAGAACAATGGCAGAGCAATGGCCAATGTTTTAGTGCTCCCGGTGTAGCCAGTGCATACCAGATAAGAGCCAAGACTTCCTCTTCTGTGTGCCAGTCACTGTTTACAGCCCAATTAACAACTGGAGCCATGAGAACAAAGCTTGCATTGAGATTTCTAGAAACAGATATCTGCATATGAATGTTTTTTCTTTTAAAAAGCTAATAAAAAACCCAAATCATTGTCAGTCAATAGTAATGGATTGTGAGATAATTTCAGCCAATGCTGCCTCTTTTGCTCTCCACACGTACTTTTTGCCTGCATGCAACTAAACCTGCTCCAACCTGATTAATAAAACTAAGAACCGACTACAAATGGAAACCAGAATGCTTTCAATACCAAAATCGTGTCCCTTGCCCATAGATTCCGCATTGCAGATATTTGTTTATATTATTACATTATGTCAAATTATTATAATTATTATGAAAATGTAGAATGTACACATCACTAATAATAACCAGTCCAGGTTTTAAAAGGACATCAGTTAAGTATTTCAGTTTTTAAGGAATGCACTCTTGAACAGAACTCGTGGGGTCAGTAATGATATGAAATTGGACACATGACCAACTTAAACTGGGTTTGGAGTAGGAGTTTCGATATCTGAACAATGCCAAGTTGAGTCCTCTGCCAAAAGCTCTTTTCCTCAAGCTTCAGCTTCCTGACAAGCTTATTCCACTTGTCAGACAGACCTGAATTATATTTTGTATTACAGACGCCTTCAAAGGACAACTGCCGTTTGGGCCAAAAATATCTCTGTCAAAGGAGATGATTGAAAATGTCAGAAGACGACACTTTGTGACAGTGACAGTAGCTATGGGGTTTTTATTTTGCACTTGTGGAACAAAGCTAGTGCTTTGTGGCAAATAAAAGTTTAAGTGTGTGTGTTTGTCTGTGGGTGGTATCTGCACATGCTTGTATTTTGATCATGGTTCATATGTCATATTGCTGTGTTATGTTAGACTCGCGCTTATGTTTATGTTAGTCATGCATTATGTTTTTATCCTCCGTTCTGTTGCACATATGGTGGGCGGTTTAAGTGTGAACTGTGGTTTAAAACTGTGCATGAGACCTATAAAGTTGCTCTCACAGGAGCCCAGCCAAGAGCTTCACTTGTTAAGTCACACCCTGACGTCAAGCTTGTCTTCATCACCCTCCCTCTCATCCATCATCCGACTACTGCTTCAAGGAAAGAACTCATCACTCAAATCTGCCACAAACACAAACTGCTTCATCTTAAAACAAACTTCTCACCAGGAGACGATCCAAAGGGCTGTTTTAATTAGCAAGTGAGAAACCAAGAAGCGAACGAGCCAGGTAGGAAAAATTTTAGCACATTTGATAAACACTCATTGTTTGTTGTTTGATTCCTCTACATACACACCCTTCACCTCCCCACACTTCCTCTCGTCCCTTCCACATGCATCCACAGCACTTTGCAGCTTGTTAGTGGGGCAGGGTGGTTGGTGCAGTGCCCCAGAGGCGGTGGCGTGAAGGTGACATCTATCACTTAGAGCGCTGGCGTGCTATAAATACCATCGGTGGGCTCCCTGTGGTCCCGCCTTCTGACAGCTATAGCTTGGAGTGGGAGGGAAGCAGCTGACGAGGAGGCTGAAGGGGAGGGAGGATTTAACACTGAAAGGGAGGGGGGGCTTCTTGTCCCTCCTATGTATGCTGTCACTGCCAGAAGTATCTTAATTATACTGTTCCGACACAGAGCTAACAGTTGTTCACAATGAGATATTACATGCACAAACAGACGCAGTCTTGAACTTTATGTAAGAACCACATGTAGGTACACATGTAGGAGACATTTACATTTTCTTGGACACCTGAATGCCAAGGAGATGCCAAGAAAATGCATTTTCAAGCTTTTCCAGCACCTTACAGCTGTGGTAAATGGTATAGTTAACACTTTATATATATGCTCAAAATGATTAGGTCCTATTTCATTTCTTCATTAAATCAGGTTATTGTGCTGTAAACAACTAAAATTATGTTTTGTGACAGAATTCTATATGCATTTTCTTATATGAACTGGAAAGCCAAAGCTCAGCTCATGTGTGCGCAGGAGAGCAGAGATAAAGAGGGTTTTTTTAAGTGTCTGTGTTCAGCTCTCAGTACTTTTGTAGCCTTTAACTGAATCTCTGTGGTTTGAAGTTACGTCTCTCTCCTGTATCACTGTTTGTACTTTCAGGTATCTGCTTAAATTTACCATTTCATGTTTGCTTTCACTTTGATAGGAGTCATGTTAAGTTACCGCTGATTAAAACCAAACATTTCCTGATTTTGCTGCTGTAACAATAAAGGCTTTTAGGTGACAAAATCTACTGTTCAGATTAGGGGTGCAACGGATCAAAAAAACGGTTCTGATTCACGGATCGGATCATTTTTCGGATCAGCAAAAAAGAAAAAAGTAGTGGGATTAGGGTTAATAATAATAATGATAATAGTAATGATAATGTTAATAATACTAAAAACTTAAAACTTGCACAGTACTGTACTATGTATATACTAGGAATGTTCCTGGCGACTAATTTCCCTGTCGATTAAACACAAAATTTTATTTAGACTAGTCGACTAGTCTAACACTAAGAAAACAGTCAGAAAGCAGTTAAAATTGAGCAGAATTTCTTAATTTATAATGTTAAACACTGTCCGTAAAAATACTGTGCGTATTAAGAGCCATTTGAAACCATTAATCACAGTCAACAATTGCCAAATTGTACTTTAAATGCCACTGAAATGTGCGTTATGCGCGCTAAATGTGCAATACAAACCAAACACATTAACTTACAAAACATTACAGCAACTCAGTAATGCTTCAACTTTTCAGACCTAAGAGGATCACGGAGTTTGCAGGTAAACAGACCCAGAGCTGACGTTAGCAGCCAGTCTGCTACACAGTGTGCTAACGTTAGCAGTGCTAGCAGCAGCAGCTCCACTTGCAGGTTTATGTCCGTGACTGTGCTTAATGTGGTCACATGTTCAAGTCGAGTGATTATATATCAGCTTATTATGTTACAGTCTACATTCAACATTATTTCCATTGTCTGGATTAAAACACTGCCAAACCGCAATGGTTTTACTAGCTGTCATCTGTCCGGCTTTGCTGATATAAACATCCGGGGTTACCTAGGCGATCAGGGCGCACACGCTGCCATCAGTGCGTCAGTGACAGTGCTGCAGCCCCGACTGGTGGCGGCTTTTAAATCAGTCGCTCTTCGCAGAGATGCGCTGCACACAGCAGTATCTGTCCTGTCTTTTCACTGCAACTCTGCATTAAGATTTCGGATATTATAACTAATACAAAAGTAACAGTGACAGTAAAACTATGATGCTCACACATAGTCCACGGATCACATGTGTGCTGAACCGTGGAGGGTGATCCATACGGGACACGGGTCAACTGCGATCCGTTGCACCCCTAGTCCAGATGCCCGACTAAAGATGTGCTTCATCAGTTAAATACACACCTTCCAGTGGGTGCAAACTCCGCTGTGCTGACACACAGAGTCAAACCGAGTCAAGCCAAGCAGCACATATGTATGTAAGAAAAGCAGAAGTGTCAGAATTACCAACAGCAGTGACAAGCCGTCATTGCCTCTGCCAAAATGAATCAAAAATTAGCATCATGTTTACATCACTGGCAACTGGAGCTAAAGCCGATAAATATCCACGACTACTGCAGAGACTCCAGGTCAAATGGCTGCAGAGTCACTTGACCTGGGAGTGAATGCCAACTGTACCCTTTCTCTCTGCAGACAAAAGACAGATGTGAGTGGGTAAAAGAGTAAAAGGGGCTCTAGGTAAATTTCTGTAGTACAATAATTCTACTGTAAAACAATGTGATATTAATTAGACAGACACAGGATGGACAGAGGACCAGGTAAATTAATACACTCGACACGACAAGTGAGTGTCATTCACAACAACACAGACAGTCTGTTCTAACCATTTATCCTGCACCAAAAATACTCACATAAAAATCATGTAAAATGCAACTGGAATGGCAGTAACTGTGCATCTGAAATGCAATCAGTGCCACTGAACAAAAGAAATGAAATTGCTGGAAGAGGGAAACTGAATAAATTATATGCGATGTAAAGCAGAATACAAACATTATCCTGCTTGCAAAAACATCAAATTATCCAGTGCATAATGATCATGACACCTTTTTATGGTTCCAGAGAAAAGAGTGCATCAGTATCATAGTGCAAGTACCATTACTATTACTATTACCGACTGCAGAGTTTTGACCATAGAAACAAATTTACTAATTAATTAAGACATTAATTAAGACATTTTGATATTGATCGAAGGGCATCACTGGTACTGTACTAATAAATGTGGCCAGACTGATGAACCTGTAACTGTTAATCATCTATAAATAACATTTACAGATTTCAGGATACTTTACTTATTGTAGATTTTTGTAGATTGACTTTTGCTTTAATTGGTCTGTTAGCTTGTCTGAATTCTTAGTGTTAAGTATTTGAGGAATACAAAGAATGTGAATTAATGATGGAAACATAATTTTGAGGAAGAAATGCAAATATCAGCTACACTACAATTACGCAGGTAGCACCCTTTCAGTTATTCTGGATCTCACTGGGACCCGATTTTCATTGGTTTTAAAATGTGTCTTGGGTGATAGGATCACAAGGGGACAGCACTAAATACAAGTGTAAACAACCACAAAGACACATTGTAATCCAATCACTCAAACCATTTGCCAAGGTGGTCCAAGACGTACCTGACCACATATGTTTTGTAGTTTGAACTAGGGATGTGGATCAAGAGCTGGTACTAAAATGGAACCAGTACCTGATTGGTCAGTACAGAAATACTGATAAGCTCCTGGACAAACTGTGCTGCTATTGGTATTTATGTAACATTAATTCATCCTAGAACTTAGCCATTAGTGAGTATGCAGTCAAGAGAGACAGAGAGAGAATATATGTGATGTTACAGCTGTGAATGTAGCAGTGTGTGTACAGTTTAGGCTATTTGTCGGTGAACAAATGCTACAACTCCTCAAAACTCACGCGTACATGTCTTACATGCTGCTGAAGAGGGTTAGCTCCAAAGTTAGTGACAACTTCTATCCAGGCTCTCTTAAGGCAGACTGACCTTTAAGATGGACCAGCTATTTCCATTTTAGTGATAAGCTACAACTTCTCAAGAGTCAAGAGGCTTAGTCCTAAAGTAAGCGACAACTTCAGTACAGGCTCACTGAAGGTGGACTGACCTTTAAGGTGGACCAGACCAGTGACAAGCTGCTTCTCCTTCGTTCAGGAGACGACCACAGCCCTTAACCCCATTTACAGTTACCCCATTTAAAATAGTATTGCTTTTTTAAGTGACAAACTGACATAAAAACTATGAATGGGGCCCTTTGACCTTCTCAGGGAAGTGACCTAAGCAGTAATGAAATCTGAACACAAGCGGTCACCTGGACACCTTACAAACACATGATAGACACAGGTATTAAAGCGATATTCCACCCCTGAACGATAATCCACTCAATATGTACTTTCTAAATTGGGTGGTTTAAATGGTGTGATTTCAGTAGATTATTTCTATTTGCTTGTTATAATCCATTTGCAACAATACATTTGCATTATGAGAGAATCAGATAGAACAAAAGAGTTTTTTTTTTTTTACTATGACTGAAAAATGTGGTGCTCTGTGCCACTATCTGTTTCTGCAGCTGTGACTGTATTTCTATTTCATTTCAAGGGTTTGGCAAGCTTAACAAAAGATCGTTGTCATCTTTTCAACAGGTGAGCCAGTAGTTAAGAGACAGGCGTTTCCTAAATCAACAAAATGAAAGAGGTATACGTACAAACCTGCCTTTATAACAACCTGTGCCTAACGGTGTGTCATAGCTATGAATAAATATCCACCCATCTTTTCTACTATATTTCCTCCACCTCCTGTAAGCAAAATATTCATCTGTCATCAGACATAAAGCCTTAAACCACAACAGCTGGAAATCAGCCACAGGCATTTTCCACAGTGTCAGAGAGGCGTGAAGCTAGTATTTATGTTATGATGTATTAGATTCTTTAATGATCTCTCTGAAAGACATAGCTTGTTTCTATCACGGTTGAGTTGTTTGGCAACACACCGACTGAGAGCCATGACAACAAACTGACATGTCAGGGAAATGAAGTAACCAGGAGACATTGTAACTTTCTGTTAGGTAAATATCTTTATTTTCCCAAGAAAAAGAGATAAGATATGAGAGACCTGTGGGTCATTTGCAATTGTAAACAGTAATTATGGCTGCTAGTTCTCCAAGGATAAAGTTTTTGAGAACTTGTAATATAATACAGATTGTTTCAGCATGGATACGGTCTTAAAAGGCATCGTCAACCCTGATTTTTTCCCTTATCCTAATTGAGGGTCTGAGGATAGAGAGTATCATATGAAGTACAGACGGTAAAGCACCAATGTGTAGGATTTAGTGGCTTCTAGCAGTGAGCTTGCAGCCTGCAAACATTTTGCCTCACTCTCCCCTTCCAAACATGTAGAAGAACCTATGGTGGCTGCAAAACTCACAAATAGTGTTAAAAGCCCCATCTAGAGCAAATGTTTGGTTTGTCTGCTCTGAAGTACTGTAGAAACTAGGGGTGGGCAATATGGTCCTAAAATAATATCACTACATGGCAGGGTATGCTGCGATAACAATATTCATGACAGTATGACAATATACTGATACTGATTGTTGGTTTTATATTCAGAACAGCTGTTGTGCTCTCCTCTCTGGATTTCTTCTTCTAATGCTTCTTACATGTAACAGTGGTTTCTTGCACATCTGATTCCACACTACTTTAGTCTCTGCCCTTTTTGGAACTAAGTAATAGTGGCATTATCCCAATATGATTTTTTTAATCATGAAAAAAATTACAACGTATATTGTGAGTGATACAATATGGCACAACACTAGTAGAAACATGGCGATGAAACATGGTGACCTCCATACACACACCCCGGACCCTGAAAGATTTGTGATTTGTGACAAACTGACTTGACAGAATGAATTTTGCTGATATAACACTTATAATACAATCATACGATTGTTTTAATGTCATTTTAATTAGTAGTCAGGCCAGTTATACATGCAAAAATGGCCTGAATTTATTTACAGAAAACTACTTTCAATAAAAAATGGCTTGTCACAACAAGCCTCTTGTACAACAGCAACAGAGTATGTGTCATCAAATTACACCAAGGAAAAATTATTTTGTTCTCTTGATGGATTTCCAAGCTCTTCTGAGGCCAGATGGGAGATGTAATGCTTCCAGCTTGTCATCGGTCCACTCTGGGGTCTCAGGGTTGTGCCCAAAACAGCTCCAAAGCAAATTTGCAAATAGAAATCTTCCTATGATGACTACCCAGATCATTCCAACTTAAATTAAACTGACTGGTTAAATTAGGAACTTTGCTTTCTGATGTGTTTCAGTTCTCTCCTTACCACCACAGTCGGATACAGTGCCTTTATGACTGCAGTTGATGACCTCAAAACCATTAAAAACTCTGTTCACACTTAAACAGCACTCTCCCTGTTGGGGCTGCACAGTTTGTTAAAAAAAAAGTCATATTGTGATTATTTTGACTGAAACTGTGATTGCGATGTGTGATATGATAATTGGAAATGATCAGTTTTGCGTTACAATTTTCATATTCGCTGGAAAAAAATTAACTAAAATTGTGATGATGTGATATTTATTGAGGTCTGTACCAAACAAACATGTTTTCTTTCATCTGGAGATTTTTAGGCCAGGTCATCTATGCAGCAATACACTACCTCATTATAATGCTGTTTTATCATATATCTTTCCTTTTTCAAAAAATTCTGATTTGGTTCTGCGATTTGGATATTGCACTTGGCCATATTGTGATTTTACTGCACTTTCAATTAATTGTGCAGCCCTACTCCATGTCCAAGTAACCAGACTTAAATATAAAAGCCTGGTTTTAATCATTAGTCTAAACCCCACCTAGTTAACCTAAGAAGCTTTTGACTTCAGAGTTTCTGGGGTAGAGGCTCATAAAATTCTACGACATAGCAGCTCTAGCAGCATGAGGATATGGCTTTTGGAGTTACTGTGGCAACAATTTACAAAATGACATGTTTTAAAGTTCATGAGCCAAAGCTGGCAGAGTGTAGGTTTTTAGTTTAAAGTACACCACTTCAAACAGGCTTCAAACATGGATGCTTCCTGAACACAGACAGTCTCCCAAAATGTTCTCATCTACAATACAGTCATCCCAGATTAACAACACCTGCTTTTGTTGCATTACTTAGGTAAACTATTATATATATATCAGTTACAATGGCTAATTTGATTTGAACTGGAGGGAGCAATACAGGAAACTAATATGTCTTGTGCATGTATCAGTGTCCTCTTATGTTTCCATTCACATCTTTCTTATAAAATTTTAGGTGCTTTCACAAACTTATCTAGCATAAGGAAGTGTTTTCTCCTTATAGTAAACTTAGTTTTTTCCGTTTTTCTCTGAGCTGTAGGCAAGAATGTTGCGGTTGGCAGGTATCGAGGTACTGAGGAATAGCCGCCAACCACTCGTTTAAAGAAAAGAAAAAGAGGAAATGCCAACTTCTAACAAGCTTTCAGAGAAAAATACCATGTTTATGTTGCAGTGCTCATAACCCAACTGTGTATTGTGGTCAGGTTTTGAATAACAGTGGTTTGGCTCACAATCTTGAGCATATAAACTCCATGCCTCCACTGTTTTGGCTGAACTTAACTTGAACAGATGCTGTAAAATTCACTTCAGTGGGAGGCCAGGCCTAGCTGTGGTTACCAAACTTGTTTATAGTGGTGTCATGTAAATGCTGGAATAGTCACAGAGCACTGCCTGAAGCTACAGTATAGGGACACATGGTGTGTTATCATAACTATGGTCAGCACTAATATAATAACACTAACATAATTCTGGACAAGTTTTACATTAGATTAATTTCATGTTGAATATATGCAGGAGTGACAGCATATCTGGCATATCCCTTTTAAACATTAGACATGAGCAACAGATGTATAAAATAGAAGTACTCTTTTCATTTACAAAATCATTATACTGTCCAATTTAAATTCTACAAACCTAGATTCAATGAATAACAGGGGACATTATTGAATTTTGGTGTTCTTACTCTGCCAATCCCTTCTGCTCACTTTGCTTTAGCTCTGTGCCAGCAGAGGGGAAGAACTGGCAGAAAAATTAAAAAACTACATCCAAAAGCAAGGATTTGATAGACATAACTTTATGTGGATGATCTTCCATCTTTTAATTGGAAGTGGGTGATTTTGGCACAGAGGACATACAGATTGGTTGAAGGCTGTGGGTGTGGCAAAGGGATGTGGCCAACCCAACAGTTCCAGGACTTAGAAGTACAAAACCATAAAAAGAAAACTAGCAAACAGAATTTTCTTTGACGTACATGTATATATTGACTCAGGGTAGCTTTTGCCGCAACTGTAGAAAACATCACATCACGATGGCTTGAAGATACCATCTTATTTGCTGATAGTAAAAGGAAGAATAACAGATAACAGTCCTTCTTCCCAGCTCCATCTGCATGTTTTGCTTTGTTTGGGCAGCTGCTGCCAAGATGTTATTTATTTTGGAGAATCTCATGAAAGATATGAAAGAGCCCTTACATGCTTGGTCACACAGCTGAGCTCAGGGTTTTATTGTCAAAGCCTGCCTGATAAACGGGCAGATACAGTGACATGGGTGTACCAACATGTATGATGGATGCACAAAAAACGTGTGCTTTACTCAACTATGTGTGTGGCATACTATGTGTCTGCTTATGCGTCAGTAAGTGCTTCAAAGAGGAGTTTAAATCAATGCATTCTGAACAGTAAAGAGTATGCATGTGTGTCTATTTTCAGAGGTGGTCAGACTATGCAAACATTTAATGAGATGATTTAAAAAGGCCTTCGTTCTTTAACATCTGCTACTGTAAAAAATGCTACTATAAAAGAAAATAAATGTTATAATGAGCAAAAAGTTCAAACTTTGGCCATCTGATTGCAAAAAATATCCAATTTTTAATGACTAAACTTAAAGACTTTGGAAATTGTAAATAACCTGTAATTTGTTTCCTCAGCACATGCCACCACTGAGAATGTCACCGAGGCAACCTGTTTTGATGTTTAAAAAAAGGAATCAGTATGCTGTTTATTTCTGGTATCAAGAGTGTTTGTCTAACAACACTGATAATAATGCAGACATTTTAATCTTTTGGTGCCTACAGTCTCTTGTCTTACTCCTTGCTCTTTGCGGTTTGATATGTACAAATATATTGATGATTACAATTATCACAATTAATGAGAATTATTTTCATTTTACAGTGGAAAAATAAAATGTTATGTAAAGTAGGGCTATTGTGTTTATAGCATATGAGTAGATGTAAAAATGTACATGTAACCAAGGGCAAGCTGAACAACTGTTTATAATAAACACTGCAAACCAGCCAACCGCATGGTGGCATGAAACAATAGTGTGGCAAGTATTTTAAGTGTTTCTATTGGTTGAAAACTGACTTTACAGTAATGCTCAGTATTTTGTTCGTTGTTTAAATTTCCTTGCCAGGAAAAACAGAAAAATAGAAAGAATGGCACAAAAGCCTTTTAAACTACAACATCTACTTTGTTAAACACAAGTGACACACAAAGACGCTCACAGAATGAGAAGCACTAAACAAGAGCAACTTCCAGTAAAATATGACAAATGCATTTTGTCCACAAAGGGACGCATCCTGACACCTGGCAGCTGTCCTCACCCAAAATCCTAAGACACACTTGTAATTCCAATCTGTGAATGCCAAAACTCATCCAAGCAGACGATATCAGCACGGATGGGGTACGCCATGCCATGCACCACTGAATCCACTCTAGTTTGGCAGCAAAGTCCGGCACTTAACCAAAACAAAACAGACAACTGACCCTTCGCTAAGCACCACCCTCTTAGTTACTGTTGCTAAGCCTGCCAAACCTTTCCATTCTCGCACTGCATTTATGCAGTTTATGGTGATAACGGTGGCAGATTTAACATTGAAATTGGGAGTAATTGTTGAAATATGTTTTTTGATTCTTTGGAGACGTAAAGAAAAGCAGCTTCTCATTTCTAGCTGATGAATGTGGATTTTGTCAGCTAAAATGACAACTCACAAGCAGACTTCATAAGTGTAGCTGGCTGATGTAAGCTAATGCTAACTCAACTTGAGTCAGCTGAGACGTCTCCAGTTGACAAAGACTGAAGTTAAAGCTAGCTTACATCTCAGCAAACATTGGTTGGATGGTGAAATACAGCAGGCATATCTATAGATAGATGACAAGAATATACTCATTAATGTGGAAGGAAAGCAGGGATCGTAAGTCCAGCGGACCTTGAGACAGGTCACCCAGCCAGACCAGTCAGACCACGATCGCAAAAGAGAGCCGGAAACCTAAGCTACCCAGCTAGACTAGACAGCGCCAGAGAGATGCATAGTCCACAGCCCACTTTGATTCTGAATGCCACATCTCCATCTCAAACCCACAACAAATGCAGATGCCATAGCATCTAAGAAACTTGGCTGGAGGCAAAGTTACTGTGCTAGTAAGCTAGTCTTAGTTAGCTGGACATGCTAAAGTTTGCAGCTTATGTTAGAGCAGATGAAGACAGAGTTTAATCCATTCCCCACACGTGTGCTCTTGTGTTTCACGCTTTTGAGAGAATACAGAAAAAACGCCACCGTCCAGACTCATGAAAAGCCGAGTATCGCTCTTCTCAGAGCCTCCTGCACACCTTCAACATGAGAGGAATGGAAAGCTTGACAGCTCTAGTTACGGTTGCTGAGCTATGATTGGACAGTTACTGTTTGGAGGCAGGGTTTAGTGAAGGGTCAACTGATGCTATGTTTTGGCAAACAAAATAATAGCTATAGGCTAGGGTGGTGATACATGGCAGCACACAGGAGCACTGAAGAATTTATTACTTTGGTATTGGTATATTTATCATCAACACTGACTGGACATGCACATGAAAAGTGCCAAATTTTCCCTTTAAGTGTGAAATGGGGCCACTTGGAGCCTAGTCAAAGTCCTCCACAATCATCTTTAATAGATGAAATTAGCCAGGCAATTGAAAATGTCTCACAATACATCCACATCAATACATTTATTCCTCATTCTCAAAGTTGGAATAATCTAATTGTGACAGAAAACAGATTTTCACATCTGTTTCATTGGCTTTAACAAGACAGCCAAGTTCCTGAAGCTCTGTTCTGGGTCCCGTTCAATAATTCAGGGCTCAGGATGTCACCTCCACTGCTACAGGCTTCTTGGCCTGGCTAGCAGTCTGGTTAGGAGGGCTGCCTTCTGCCATTAGCATGGCTCTGATCAGATTAACAGTTGGGCCTTTTGCCAACACAGAAGCACGAAGAGAGAGTCCTGCCTGGCATGGCTTGGGTGTAGTGTGGCACATTTAGCAGGCTGCAGTGACCACTGATGCACCACATTTAGCACACTGCCATCATTATGACACAAGTGGTGTGATGCCCCTGCCAAGAAGGGGAAGCAGTGCAGGTGGCTCAGGACATCAGTAATGCTTATTACACTCTGACTCACACTGTGATATCTTTTGGATTTTTTGGAACTGTGGCCTGACTTGTTCTTTACTTGCACAAACTTTGATATTTTTTTGAAATAGCCTAACATATATCATTGGAAAAGTACATTTCTTTTAAAGCTGCAATGATAAACTGATTATTAATTGACTATTACATTAATTGCCAATTATTTTCATAATCAATTAATCGTTTAGTCTTTTTTGTCCAAATGTCCAAATTTTCTGGTTTATTTAGTCCTTTATGACAGTAAATTGAATATCTTCTTCACCATTTTCAACCAAACAACTAACCAATTAATCAAGGAAAGAATTGACAGATTAATTGACAACAAAAATAATCATCAGCCTTAATTTCTTTTTAAAAAAGCAAACAGGAAATGCTATAAGGTGACTAAAAGCTTCATGTTACAGTTCGTTGATACATAAACCAATTTAGACCTGCAATGATTAATCAATTAATCAATTATTAATTGACTATCAAATTAATTGTCATCTATTTTGATAATCAATTAATTGTTTTGTGTCATTTTTCAGTTAAAATCTCCTTCTTACATGTGAATATTTTCTGGTTCCTTTACTCTTCTGACAGTAAACTGAATATCTCTGGGTTGTGGACAAAACAAGACATTTGAGGACGTCATCTTGGACTCTTTCTTGGACACACATCAACATTTTTCATAATTTTCTGACATTTTTAGACCAAACAAATAATCAAAAAATAATTACAGGAAAGAAATTACAGGACAGGATGTATGGACCTGTTTCTCAACTGACAAGATTGTGACAGGATTAATTAATTAATTAATGGAGAAAATGATCAACAGATTGACCAACAATGAAAATAATTACTGGTTGCAGACTTCAACCAAGTCAGTATTACTGGATGAATGTCAAGGAGCTCTAAATGTGGTTGAAGAGGGACAGAAGAGGGATAAAACAAGAGTCAAAGGGATAATGATAGAGGGGTTAAAAAGAAAAGACAGTGAGGTGTGAGTGAGCGATGATGTTACAAAAGGCTGAATTGGAGAGAAGGAATAAGAAGAGAGAGTGTGTAGAGTGATGGCAGCCCTCCCACAGCTCTACCTGTGGTGGAACAGATTGGACCCGCCGCAGAGCGTTCTGATTGCCGTGGCGACCAAGCGTCAGCTGACAGATGGCTGCCTCCAAGCGTAGGGCACCGGGCCGTCCGCAGCTTCCACTGATTGGAAGTCCGTGCACACACAACACTCCTCACTCCCACATACACAGACTGCTGGCCTTAGAAAAGGAAGGAGGAGAATGGAGGACATGGTTGTTTTGATCTTGGAGGTGTCAGGCATCTCGACATAGACAATGACTGTCCGACTCTTAAATAAACTTATCCAATCTGGGCCCCATTGATTGCTCACTATCAAGGTGAATATATGGATGGTCCTTTAGTGTTAGGGGGGAAATCAATTATGTATACATGCATCAGACAAAGAATATCAGTGTGAGAGGTTGAGCTACATGAATACACAACTACAGATCCAAACCTTCTGCAAAGTTCTGCATAAAATTTAGAGGAAAAAAATTCAACAACAATAAAAATCAACTGTTTCCATCAACTCTCTCTTTTGCACTTGGGTTGGCCGATCACTTCTTATTTCATATCATCTACTCGTGGTTACTTGTGACCACCAATACACAATCTGATTGCTAGGAGGCAGCAAATATGAGAACAATTACGACATGCCTCACCAGTGAATTGTCAGCAGTGTCAAGAAATGCAACAGCCACCCCACTAATGGATAAAATTATAAACCAGCAGAAAAATTACTATTACCAACATAAACCACCAGGGTTTGACCACTGCCTTCTGGAACATACAAAAATCAATCATAAACTATTCAGTTCAATACAGCACCAGGTCAAGGCACTATGGGAAATGTGCGCTGTCACAAGTCTGCCCCTCAGTCCAATAGAACAAATCATGTTTGTTTACAGTGACTTGGCAGCATATTGAATGTCTTTTTTCAAGCTGTTATATCTAAATGTGTACATCTCAGTCATACAAAGTACATGTTTTATGCTTTTGCTAACGTTAGGTTGGTGACCTGATTTACCTGTTTACCCGAAACCAACAGCTGGGCTGTATTCACATCAAATCAGGCGTTGCAGCGATTAGCACAGAGTTGTGCAGCTGTGTGGGGGAGTTGGTGGGTGGGGGGTATGTGTGCTTTGAATTTAACTATGAAAAAAAATCCAAGAATAACGTTTTATTTCTCTGATTCACCGACTTTCACACTACCACAATTCTTCCCATTCAGTCTCCTCGACCACTGCTCGCTCTCTTCTTGGTAGCTTCTTGGTACTGCTATTTTGTTGCATGAACTGCAGCCAGACCCAGACGTCAAAGCTGGGTACACAAAATAAACCAAGCAAGGACACAACTGGGAGATTATTGTCGTTTGATCCACGAACTCAGCCTGCATAGTGTCCACTTCAGATGCATTACAGTCTGATATAGTCCGATCGATGGTGCTGGGTGGTTATCAAAGATGTAGCAATGCAATACAGTGCATAAAATAATTATGGCAGAAATGTCAGAGAGGTCAGACCAATATGTTTAAGCATTACACTTACAGCTAAAAATAACAACAGAAATAAACAAGCCTGTCAATATGACATACAGTATATCTATGCAATTCAAATCAACTGCCAGTTTTCTACCCAAAAATGACTGTTGTTGTTAACATGACATCACAGTGATTTGGCCTATAGGATCTGATAAAAGTCTGGAAGAGGAGAGAAGATGAGAGAAATCATAAGGAGTCAAGTAGACCGACAAATAGGCTCCTGTCTGTAATCAAAAAATGATGAACATAGATGATGGCTATTAGTGGCGATAATCAAACAGCTCGTGTGGGCAGACATGCCACTCTGACAGAAACACTTCTAAATGCACAGTAGGATGCAGATTCTAGAGATGATTTTTATAACACCCTCTGATAGTAAGTCAATTAAAATAGCCTTAAATTAAGATCCTATTGCCGATCAGCATAAGCCTACTCTGTACTCCTGTGTTGTATGCAGCCTATCCTTCTCCCGCTACCTACGAATGTTCTCCAATTACATACCTGCCACCACACCATACTGTAGGTGTAAATGATCACGATTATCTGCTGTCATATGACTTTTAAAACCAGTCACAAGCCAGACCTTTGAATGATCTTACCCCCATTCTTCAACTTCGACATGCCCCTGTTAAAAACACCCTCAAACAATCCAGTCAGCAAACTCACACAACTGTGAAATAGACAATAATATAGCATATCGCAGCAGCCATTTCCCTACACAATTCACTTTCTTTCTGCACCATTTACTCTCTCACTCTGCTTCTCTCTCTCTCTCTCTCTCACACAACACACACACACACACACACATACACACACACACACACACAAACACTGGCATTGGATCTCTGAGGCAAATGGGTTGCATGTGTCTCATGCCTCTCCAACACCTCCTGTTGCCATAAATATCTTGTTATGAAAGGCAGGTAATGAAAAGCGCTGCCTTGGTAATCCGTGACTGAAGGCAGTTTCATGCTAGTTTAGCTTCCATCACTTCCCCCGCTCCCTCCACCACCCCACTGAGACAAGCTCTTGTCTCTGGTACACACATCCTCCGTCATCGTCTCCTCTTTGTCTCTGTGTCGAGAAATTGCTCGGGTCATCTGCAGGGCCATTTATGAATATTACATGTGTTCTTTGTTTGTTTGTGTTCTATTTTTCTAAGGATGGCAAAGTTTGTTGGTCGATCCATCTGTTCAACACTGGGGTCCACTGCCATGAAATTTAGAATTAATACTTTTGGTCCCCATAAAATGATTCTTAATGATTCTGGTGAGAGTTTTTAAATGATAATAATATAAGAAATATAAGGAGTACAATAACTATTTTGGCAGAATTATGACTCAGTTATCTGCACTTAAACTGTGCTATAAAATATGGTTTGTAAAGCTAAAAGAGCATGATTTTATGGTTTGGTTGCTGATGCACACACAGCATTAAAGAAAGTCAGATGCAGGTTTTCATGTATAGTTCTCATTACCATAAACTTAAAGGGATAGTTCAGATGTTTTAGAGTGGGGTAGTATGAGGCACCAGTGTTGGACGATGTCCACAGTGAAACATTGCAATGAACAATGATATTGGTGGGTTTAAAAGGATTTTTGTCCCTGCACCACATGTCTGTAACTTAGTTGTGTTTAAAAGGAAAATAATAAACACAGCATGGAGACGCAGTGTAGTGAACAGCTTCAACAGCTTCTTTTTGTTTTCTCTCCCACGTGTCAAAAAGAGAACTACACCTCACCCAGAGAGGACACACTACCTCAAATACAGAAGGCTTTTAAATCACAATTTTACAATGGTAGAGGGCTCAGTGGTCGATGACTTCCAGCCATTGCAATGGACGATGGCATTGTGGCCACTGGGTCAACCCTATAAGGTAGTTATCCATAGTCTATTACCTATAGTAGTATTATCTACAGTAGATGGTGGTCCGCATACTCCCACTTTGGGCTAACAGAAATGAATACCAGCACAGAAGCTAAGAAATGTACTGCTGTGGACAGGGTCAGCAGCAAAATGTATTTCAGCCACCTAAAAAGGATCCACCTAAAACTATCAACATGAGTTTATATGTATGCTATATTTAGAATATTTTCACTGCTTTACCCTGGAGTCAGACAGCATTTTGTGATGGGAAGCCAACACTATATAAACCAAATATCCCTCTCTTGATTAACAAGACTCCTTTGGGGAAAAAAAAGTCATTTTACCTTGCAGAACATGGGAGTTACTGGTCTACCGCTGCCTACCATCTGTCTGTTCATTGTGTAACTTTGGTGAATCTGAAATTACCTTTTAAAACAAATAAGTTACACACTAACACAAACAAACTAACTGATCAATGCAGCGGTTGACCAGCAACTCCTGACTTCTGTGAGGTAAAGTGACTGATTTTGCTACTAGATGGCCAATGCTTGGCTTATATAACAACAGTTTCCCATCAGATTGGGCTGTCTGACATTAAAGTAAAGTGGTGAAAATATTCTAAATATAGCAGTTACTTAAACTGATACTGATTTTTGTAGATGGCTAAAATTTTGCTAAAACATTTCACTGCTGACCCTGAACACAGCAGTACATTGCTTAACTTCTTCCAGCAGGCCTTCTGCTGCTTCTCCAAACCGGAGGCATGCTGACTGCCACCTACTGTGGGTAATACACTATCATCGAGTACCTCATACATACCCTCTTCAAATAATCCCAACTATCCCTTTAACAAAAGCACAAGGGCCCCACAAAGCTGACAAATGAGAAAGTGCGACATGTAAACCTAACTCCTTTGATCTCATATTAATGTTGTTGAGGAAAAAAAATGCTCCTCTTTTCACCTTGCTTCCTTTGCCCCTGAGTCAGTGCGGGAGTTGGCTCATCACAGAGCGAGCCATTGATCAGGGCGGATTGCAGGAGACAGCAGCTCCGAGCTGCGGCCCTCAGAGGAAGACCCTCTCACACATTCTGGCAGCCGTTCCAACAGAATAGATAATTCTGCAGCAGCAGCTCCCACTTCACCTCGTGCCAACAAATTTACAATTCAAACATGGACCAAGGTGTTGAAGAGGAATGTTAGAAACACTTTGATTTGTTTTTATAAGAGATTTGACAGAGGTCGGATACACGGAAGCCCCTACAGTGTCAGCTCTTGAAGGGAATATAAATTGCTTTTCTTGAGATTTGACTTTTTTCCTGTGTGTTGATTTTTGTAGTCTATAGTAATTATGGAGTGCTACTATATTATATGCCAAATCCAAAGTACAGAAAAATGAAAATGTGGTTGTGTGTCACAGTAACAGTCAATACTGTCACTATAATTAAACCACTAAAAGTAGAAGTTAGTCATTAAAAGATTAATAAACCAGCTTTTTTTCTACCAAGCACGTTTAATTGCACATGTAGATATTTATCAGTGTCTTTAAAATTGTACCGTACAGCAGTGCAGTACCTTTTTTCCAATGGTAGGAATCTGTATTTAAAGCTAGTACAAGGAACTTTCATATTTTGTTGATTCTGGAGACCCCTGTGGACAAAAACGGTAGTGTTTCCACTGTAGTAGCCACAAAGTATAACCTTGAAAATAGAATTATCTGAAAAAAAATCTATGTAACTCTGCCTGGGAAAAAGTAAACACAAGCTTGTTTAATCTGATTTCACAGAGATTCAAACCTGGTGGCTGACATTAAGAATAACTACACAGAAATAGCCAATCTTCTCACTAATGGACTCATTAACGTATGTAGGTCGTATAGAGGCATCACTGTTAAATTGAGACTATTTCATAACCAGTTACAGACTCCTTGTAGTAGCTTTAAAGTGAATAATATTAGATATTTGATTTTTGTTGATCAAGTGTAATTTTTAAACCAAATCATAGTTTTTGTCTGAAAAATATGGGACAAAAACAAGGTTGACAGTCAAATTAAAACTATTTAAATAGATAATTAAGACACTGGAGTATAATAACATATATGATTTTAGCTGATGCCATCTGTCCATAGGGTTTTCATATAGGATTATCTTTGTTCCTGAGGCTGGAAATGAGTTTGTGCTGGTACTTAAACCTGCAGTGTTGTATTACAGTCCCTGGGAGATTGGCAGAAAAGACAATGATACGGTAAAGGCTGCTGTAGGTACAAAAAGGGACAAGCAGATTGCCTTTCCACACAGCCACTGCACTATAAATGCTTTTGTGCCTTTGGTAGTTGTGTGTTGCAGGCGTTGTGTTTACTCTGACTATTTTAGGATATATTGCAGTTTTATCTGTCTGAGTCTTAATAATATTTGTTTATGGTCAAAATTGTTCAGGAGAAACCTGTCTAAGTGTGTTTAGATGATACTGCACTCAAACTACATCATCAAGTCTTGGTGTTTGTATGTGCACACACTCTTTAGAGACTGTGTTTATGTCTCACTGTGTGCCTCACAGCCTTAAGGCATGAGAGCTCAGGTTCCACTGCCCTCCCCAAAATTGAAAAGCTCATCAGGAGATAATTCTGGGAGCTGCCACAATGCCAGCTATGTGCCACTGTCACCTTATCTTCCAGGCCTTTTGCGCCCTACTGCTCCTGTCCGTGCCCTGGGGACGACAGCTTAGTACCCATTCTAGCTACAGCAGCAGAGGAGAGTGGGGCAGTGGAGATCACTCATTTTAATAGGCCTGTCACATCTGTTTTTAGAACCTGCGGAGGTCTCCTGCTGCCGGCCTCTGAATGAAGTGACCCCAAAATGATGTGACAAGCCGTGATGAGCTTGGGGAGGGGAGCTTTAGGCCAGAGCAGCAGAGGAAAGGATTAGATACAGGATAAAAAAAGTGAAGGGATTACATCAATATCATAAAATCTAGAGTATGCACTATCATTTTGACTGTATTGTGAATAATCATGAATTATATTTTTTCTGTATATTTCTATAACTGTAACTTGCTTTAGGGTTGTTTATGAATAATCATTTTAACACTATTCAACCAATTAAAATTTTACTTACTATTTCTCTGGAGCTCATGTTTTCTCACCCTTTGGTTTGGCCTGCCTTGTTAGTCAAGAAATGGTAGTAATTGTGCCCTATTTGACATAGTTTTGAGCCATGCATTGAATAAGGACAGGGGGACAAGAGCAGCCATTTCGAGTGAGAGCCTTACTGTTTTATTATTCTGTGAGTTTAAAGCTATAATATGCAACATTTCCAAATTAAAATGTCCCCCAATTTCTAGTTATAATCTCCTTTATTTTTACAAATATTTGAAGTTCGTCTATTGGCTCCAAAACCTCTGCACACAAAGTTGTTTTGCAATGTTAGTCAGACTTCATGTCTGTTATTCATGTTTACCATTTGCAAGTATTTTAGATGTTTACAGATGCTCATAAGACAGATTAGAGACAGACACTGCATGTTGTTGCCCTTACATGTACATTTCTTAACTTCTACACATGTGATGTTGCTGGGCAGAGTGTTTTGTTATGAATAGCTTGAAACATCACACATGAAAGCATAAATAAATTCTTAAACCTTAGGAGAATTTCTTATCATCCTCATTATAAACTTTGCATTCTGGGGTGTGCTTGCTCTTATCATACTCAGAATGTTGACCTCAATCAGACAGTAAAAAACGTCAGTAATGGTCCACACGTTGAAGAACCTGAACTGAATAAACAAGAGCACACTCAGTGCGAAAAGCCTCATTAATATGCAATATGCATTTGCATGTTTTTTCCTGTACATTGATGTCAGTCTGATTACATTTCCATTGTAGCTAGATACAATAATACTGATTTCAATTTATTTTGGAGAGTTCAAATAAACAAAGTCATGAGTGTTAACATGCCTGACTTTACCAAATATGGTAAACTACACAGGCTCTCAGATATTGTTGTCGTTGAAATGTTATGAATTGAGGCTGGGCAGTACTCGCCACTGTGTAAACTGTGTTTACACAAAGTGTCACTGATCCTTGTTGTCCCAGAATCTAAAGAACTAGAAGCAGGTACACAATAGCGCTGGAATGGTTACCGCATTACCTCAGGTAATATGATGCTTATTGCAATATTGAGCTCATTACAGTCATCAAAGCATTGTTTTCTTTACTCTCTGTGAACAATCAGGTAACATTATTGATATCTAACTTATCCACTCCTCTCCACACAGTGCTGCAATTAAACATGACACTTCCTGCTTCCTGTTTTGTAAGTAAAACTCATTACCAACACACCGCTGCAAGTTTTTTTTCCTGTAGGCTTTGTCAAAATTTGCCACTGCTAACTCCTTGGGGTATAAAGTAGGTCTACATAAAGATGGAAAAGATATAGAAACTCTCTCCTTACCTGATCCAACTAAAGTATTGCGCTGAGGAATAGTAAAAGAAGAATCAGACAGTGTACTGATTAGGTGAGGAGGTGCATGTGACAGTGTCTTCATACAATTTGAGTGAATCTCAAATTTTTGTTAAGCATACGTCTCAGGTTCTAATCACAGAGACTAAGCTGCAGCTATCCCAACAATATGAAAATTGGCATACACATAACAGAAATCAATTTCAAAACCACCACAGAGAACCAGGCCTTAAATCACACTGTTAAAAAGTTAAACCTCTGTTACTCCCACTGTGTCAATTTTGAATGTTTTACTATAAAGTCTAATAATGGAGAAAGTGAACCACAGTATCTCACAATATGAGGATTTTGGAGCAATGACAATAATATTCAATAATTGTCAAGTACTAGTGCACATAAGGGACAAATCACCGCTTTTTATGTGGATGTCCCATCAATGTTGATGCTGAATGTAGTCAAATAAAGCAATAAATTCCTGTGCGTGTGCTACACTGACCAAGAAAGCTGAGCTCTCTATCTGTTTAGTAAGTTTATACATGTTTAGGCTCTCTATAGATGATAAAAAAACATATTACACATATTAAACTGTATGTTGTCCAGTCTTATTGCATCGGTGAAAGACAAAACCTCTTTACTCTACCCTCCCACGTCCACTGTTCTGATCACTGCATTTTTGGCAGTATATTCAGCTAAGTAATGGATGCCTGAGCTATCAGGGAAATTTGCAGCCGTCTCCTTTACAAGGGCTTCTCATTCCAATCAGTGTCAGCTCAGTTTGCCTTGTAATTAATGACTACTGACTGGCCACTAACGGTCCAATAAGTCTGCTGTGTAGGTCTGGGCAGTTAAATCCTGCAGAAAAAGAGAAGGCTTGAAATGCTGGTAAGACAAATGAATAACTGCCAACAGTCATGTTTGTAAGCATTTAGCCTTTCAATTACTTAGTTTTTCAGAGGAGAAACCAGACAAAGTAATTCCTATTTTAGTCTTCTACTCTAGACCTCCCTCATTGTGGCCATATAATTCACTTGAATTCTCCAAAGTGAATTTAATAATGCCAAACAATTAAGCATAACAAATCAGGACATTTACAAAATTTCTATTGTAATTTGTAACCATTTTGACTAAACCAAATCTAAGCTTGTGGTAAACAAATTAATAAAACTAGCCAAAATTAATTCAATACTGTTAGAAAGTCAGAAATACTGAATACCGAGTAAAACACAATGACAACTTATGACTGTTCATTACTGAAAATGCCACATATACATTATATAAACACATGCCTGAAGTAGTGATGTAACCTCATGATAGAGGGGTAGTATTAACTTCCTTCTCAGTCTGTACTGATAGTCATTATCTTTTTGTTTCATTTTCATGGTACTTATGATACCTGGTCAAGCAATCTGATAGAAATTCATGCATTATGTGATACAGGTGCAATAAGTAGGATTTTGACTTTTCCAGAGAGCCATACAGTGTTGGATTTATTATCATGGATTTATTTTACCACGTCTCCCAAAAAGTCGCTGCATGCAGAATTGACTCGATTGCACTGAGCTGGTGTTGAAAATGTGTAACACTATCGTTAGCATTAGCTTAACATTAGCCTTTTCTGCTCAGCTTACTTCAGGGCTAACTCCGTCACTTTTCCGGAAGTTGGGAAACAACAGGTAAGACTGTTTCTGGGTGCAGAGAAGCTACAGCATTTGTTAACACACTGTAACCTGAATTGTACATTTACCGCAAAATTGACAACTTAGTGTTAAGTTTAAGTTTCTGTTCTGCTATGATCAACACCGTCTCTCGTCTGCTACTCACTCTACCTCATTGCACGCTGCACACACTTCTCTATTGCCCCATTCCTTAAAGAAGCTACGCTTATGACAGTATGCTTCAATAAAGTTCAATAAAATGTAATTATTAAGGGAGTCATGGTAAACCGCTATCCCACAGGAATATATGGCTTTGTCACCGTGGTCAAAAAAAATTCATACTCCTAGAATCATATTGCCCATCCTTCATAACATATGTTTGGTTTTTTTCACAGCATTACCTTGTTTTAAAATTCCAGTATAGCCTCTTTGTTCTTTGCTTCCTTGAACTCACATCCTCTAAAGATTTTCAGGTTGTTGTCTGAGTGTGCCCACATTAGTACATGCCCTCAAAACATCAATAAGGGTGCTCTTATCTATGAAGGGTTAGGAAAAGTGCACACAAACATGTCTGTGCGGGTAACAGCTCTGAAGCATGCAGAGAGCAGCACAATGAGTGGCTGAGTCCCATGCACAGACAAATGCAGTTGAGATGTAATGAACTGACAACATGAACAATACAGGGGATGAGTACAAATGATTCATATCAGATTTAAGATATGCTTGCCAGCATTACTAAATCCATACTGAATCTCTGTTCCAAACAAGAACCAGCATTTTTTTAATAGTGACAGCATTTTGCTGTGTACAGTAAAGCCCCTATCACTTTATTATGGTATATTTACCACAGAAGCATGGGAATGAAACAAAATTCTTGTCAAATAGTTAAGCACAACTTCACTGCATATACCAACAAGTCCTCTAACTAAACTAAAATCTGTAATTTTTCACCAATGTTTAAAATTACACGAGTACTTCAGTGCCTTCCAAAACAAGTACATCTGTCTGTTACAAAAATTATTAAAAAGATTCACTGATCTGCTAAGGTTATTGAGAAGACTTGGTTTGGTTTAGTCATAAAAAAATACTTGGTTAAGATTAGGAAAAAACCTACGTCTTAACGTCAGGTAAACATAAGTTGAATTACTCAAACTTATTACTCAAAACTCATTACACAAACTCAGATATGTTTTACTTGTGAGGACAGCATTGTGTATTCACTCAGAAGTATTTAAAAAACAGCAACAGAATTATAAGAGACACACATGTCCAACAAGTGCAGAAAATAACTAAAAAGTGAAAAAACGTGTTACTCTGCCACTGTAAGACATTTTTTCTTGCTTGTTATGCATGTACCTTCCTTCTTGTATTAGGGACTTTGTGAAATGAGCTCACACAACACAGTATATAAAAATACAGACTTTAAGATAAATAATAAAACTGGCTGAGACCAGCAGCAGCCACATGTGCTGTCAATGTCCTTGAACACAACACTGAACAGGCTCACTCAACTGTGAGCCACTTTGGAAAAGAGCATCTGCTAAATGCCTACAACACTGATGGCTTGTTAAGATGGACATTTTTTGCTGCACACAATTCATCTTTGTTGATCTAACCATAACGGAAGGACAAAGTTATCAATCGTGTGTGTGTTTTGCGTTTACAGCATATTCACATGTGTGTGTTTACCTGTTGTGTCAGTCATGTGGGAGGGTGTGTGGTCTGCTTCTTTCAGGGTCAAGTAATCAGCCATCTGATAAAGGCAGCCACTATTTTTGTATCATCCGTCTACAAGTGGCAAAACAACCCTTGTTTAATCATAGAAACCAAAACATGAGGGGAAGGGAATGACTACTGATGATTATCTCTGCACAAGAGGCACAAACCCAAGGGCCACTGTTCATTTACATCTGAGGCAGGCATTTGACAACAGTGAGACACATTCCAGACATCTTTGTACAGTTTTTGTTTAGCACTGGTTTAGGTGTGGGAAGCAGTGAAATTATGCTTGTGCGCCAGTGTGCGTCTGTCAGAGGTGAACAATGGAGGGTGGCGGCCTCATCCGACTTCAAGTGTGGTGTGGTTTCTCATCCAGTATTAACTTCATTGACGAATCATTTTCATCATAGTTTTTGTCAATTATATTTTTAACTGATGAGAATGAGACACTAACAAATAAAAACTAAGATATGATAACAAAAACTATGATGAAATCTACTGCCACTTTTGTCAACAAATAAAAACAAGATGGAAATGTTAGGTTTGGAGTTAGGAAGAGCAAGCTACTAAAAACTTATGTTATTTAGTCAACTAAAACTAGACTAAAACTAAAACAATTTAGATGATTAAGATAAAACTAATGGGAGCTGTCATGTAAACAGTGGTCTGATCCTTTGATAAAGCTAACTAATTAGTAGTGTGGAATAATGCCATTTTGAAACTGAGACAAAATTCAGTGCAACATTTCTATTTTCTCCAAGATATAAAAACATGTTTCAGGACATAATGTGTGGACATAGAACATTTCTGTCTTACACCAGTTAACTGGAGTCACTATATGGCCAATTAGTCAGCAGTTGGTACATATTGAGTACACTGGATCTTTGCTTAAAACATCTGGAAGCAGGTAATGTTGTGTTGTGTAATGTTTGTATAGTGATTCATTTATTATAATGATAATAATACTAGTAATATTGTCCCAAAATTCAGCACTTTATCCTTGTTTATACTCTATAATTGTAAACTCAAGTTGGGGCCACTATTTTTTTTTCCCCAAGTCCAAAACATTCAGTGCCTCCACCCCTGAGCTTAGTTGATTTTTAAGGTCTTTGCACCCAATTTCTATGCATTAATGCTCTTTCTAATCACCACATGATTACCACGGATGGCTGTTAATCCCAGGTGAACTAGAGTTTCCGAATACAAAAAGATCTCATTAGTCCTTACTCCAAGGAAATAGTTTGGTGAATCACTTGAAGAAACACGTGTCAGCCTGGTAATCAAACACATTTCAATAAGCAAGGATTAATTGATTTTATAACCTGCTGATGAAATTATTGTTTTAGCAGTTACCTACTGATTAATATAAGTTGTATTTTTATCCTGTTCTCAAAGGAGTCAAAGTTGTGTATCTATTTTCAGTGAACAGGTAAAATAATATTTTACTTCTATTCTTCAATACAACCACAAACATAACAGCTCAGGCAGTCCCCTGTTAAATCAGTCAAAATATTTACAACCTAATGAACCCAATTTTCCAAACAGACACTATACTACTGTATTTATCATGACAATGGCTAAGGACAACAAAAACATTGCATTCATGTGCCATGTTCAATAAATGCTTCATCATGTTAGACAGATTTCCCCTCTTGCATGAAATTATTTTCCACACACTAATATCTTTGGTGAAGCTTTGAACATTACACCTACATGAACCAGTAGGTCCAAATTTCAGGAATCAGTAAGAAGACCTGTAAGGTATTTTTCACTAATTCCTTATAAATTTAGAATTGGTTCCAACTAAGAACTGGTTCTCAAAACCCAACCCTGGTGGCAAGTCTAGGCTTGAGTTCCTGAAGGCAATCTGGGAGGAGGTGAAGACAGGACAGGTGAGAATAATTTACAAAGTAAATTGGAAGGTGACCAGTTTGTTTAAGGATTGTAAAACATCATCAAAATGTCTTTCATCAAGGTTATCACCATGACTACTTCAAAAACATTAGAAAATAATGATGTCAATCACATCAGCCTAAAATTTAACCACACTTTGGGTATATCTTGTTGGTTTTTGTTGTTTTTCTTTTCCATCGTGAATTATTAAATATGAAAAAAATGAAACCACTGAACATTTAAATCTTGTATGACATTCTACAGACTTTGTAAATAAAATATATTTTAAAACTTAACTAACAAGTACACTAACATTTATTTCTGCACTTGAGTTTAAGTTGTGATTTTTAAAAATTATGAGTTTAATTATTGTCTGCTAAACTTATCACATTGAGTTTGTTTACAATTTGTTGTTATCAAAATCCTGAATTGGGAAAGAAAGCTTTTAGGTTTTCAGCACCTAATGCAGGGAATAATTTACAGACTGATCTTCAACTTCCAAATCTAGTAACCATGAATGAGTTTAAATCTCTGGTTAAAACTCTGGAGTCCAGGTTGTCTGTGTTTTATACGAGCAAGTTTTAATGTTGTCAGTCTATATGTTTGTTTGTTTGTTTGTTAATTACTTCTACTGTAACTATGTTGCTGCCATCTTGGCCAGGTCTCCCTTGTAAAAGAGATCCTTGATCTCAGTGGGACTACCCTGGTTAAATGAAGGCTAAATTAAAAAAAAAAAAAAAAAAAAACACTGAGAGGTAGCATTTGACTGAACTAAGTATATCAAACTCACTTTCTAAAGTTCTGTAAAGTCACACCTGTGAGTCTTAGACTAGAAACACCGATGAATGGAATGAAAAACTTATTCAGAAGAACTGTGGATCAGTTAACTCAGTTAACTCATTTAAAGGCAGCTTAGCCACTTAAAGTTACAAAAAACCTGAAAAACAATGCTTTTGCTATTGTACTCTGTGATCAATAGTCATACCTGAAGAGTATGTTGACCCCACTGGCATACATGCAATTTACTCAGATTTAAGGTGTTTATTCAACTGAACAGATGCTTTAATAAATGAGGATGGCAAGTGCAAACTACACTATAAAGCATGCTCTAAATATCAGAGGACTGGCATTCTTTTAAAATGTGATGTACAGTGACTTTTTCTTTTGCTGCTTCTGCGTGTATTAGCTTATATTCACAACTCTGGAAAATCTCCACTATATGTAAATATAAAGTATGATTTTGCTGCAGAGCACAGACAATATAAGTGCCAAAGAATGAAAAAGCCCCCGTGGTTTGTTCCTCCTGGGTAGAGAAAAGGAGGATCAAGAGGGCAAGAAGAGGTGGGTTGTGACAGCGAGGAGAGGGGCCTTCCCTGCTTTGTGTAACCTGTGGTTACAGCGGTTCTGACATGACAGGACTGAACATAGAGCTGGAGCAAACTACATAATTAACTAGGCAAGAGCCATCGCATTTCACCAGACTAACTCTACCTGACTTTATTGCTTATATCTTTGTCTCTTTCTTTCTGTTACACCTGCAGGAAAATGTTATCTGCACGTAACAAGTGCTGTTGCCTGGACTTGTCATGAGTACAGAAACATATAGTCCTAATTTTTAGGCTTTCCTTTTTTCGGGTGTCTATGGCTCAAGTAGTTTTGTTCATGTATTTTTAATCAACATTAAGAAGTAAATGAGGGATTCTCTATTTCTTTATTAAACATAAACATACATATAGACCAAAAAATACAGGCTCCATTTCCTTAAAGCTGTATTATGTCATTTTTTCGCATAACAGGTCCAGATGAAACAGGATTTTGAGGGTATGTAGCTTTCATATTGTGACATATTTTTCAGTGGAAGAGTATAGGCTGGCAGGACATAAAGTTTGAAGGCATTTTATTTTAACACTGAAAGAGGGCATGTCATAACCAGATGTATCATGCTATTGCTAGGCTAACTATTAATTGTTAGTTCTATGCCACTAAAAGCTGAGGGTTGATTGATGGGTGGAGGTCATAATATTATTGGTTGAAACTGGTTGGTTCAAGCTTAAGTAAGCACATATTATATTGTTTTACAGGACAAAAACATGATTGGATTTTGATAAGAGTACAAAGAAACTGATTTTGTTTTTTGGCATATATTGTTAAACAGGTGGGCAATAGGATGTGATCTAAAAGGGTTAAGAAGTCATTTTTAATTTCATCTCAACTTTAAAGTGAGCTTGGTACTGAATAATGAAGTCCTGACTTGATTTTAATACAAGGTGAGCTCTTATTTTCCAAAATATACTACGATTCTACCTTGATCTTCACCAGAAAAAGAATAAATGAACCTCAAGAACCTGAATGGTTGGGACAAAATGAATCACCAACGGTCTGGGAGGTCTTATGAAGGTGACTGGAGGGAAATCTGAATTCTATGATCAAAAGTAACAAATACATACAGTATAGAGAATTCACCACACACACGCACGCACATGCACACACACACACAGAGTACGTACTACTTAACCCATGCAAATAAACTAAAATGTATCCTCTCTAACTCTCAATTCAGTATTCCTCCACTGATGTTTTCACACTCTCAAATTAATGCTTAGATGTACTCTGGTCTCCATATTAACCTGACCTGCCCCCCCCCCCCCCCCCCCCCCCCAACAGCAATATGCACTTCTTCACCCCGGGAAGGGATAATTTTACAGTGACAAATCAATTTTTTCCACTCCCTGTCAGCTCTCTCCTCCAAACAGGCACTGGTTTTATAAGAGGGATTTCCTATAATCCACAGATATCTGGATGCCTGCTATGTTCCCATATTCCACTCAGTATCCCAAGCTCCCATGGTGCTACGAGGCAACCAGAAGACACTTCCACTGCCTCTTAGTTGCCTAATGATGATGAACTAAACTAACAAATAATAATCCACGTAAAATTCACTTAACTCAATGTAGAATGAACTCATAAAATATCATAAACTGCTGGATTTAATTAGACAAAAGTGCAGCATATTAAGTAATTAGTAATTAGTGCTACAACATTTCTTACAGGTCAATGAATCAATAAGTAAGGACTGACAAAGAGACCACTGGTCACAATGAGAGCTTCGCTTGTATTTCTGGTGCAAATTTAATTCACTTGTGCTTGTTGATTCATAACTGCTCTTTGAATTAAACTGCAAGTTTAATTCAAAAGTTTTAATGTTTCTATTGTGCTATTTCTTCTGTTAAAGGATTTGATATGTCCACTCCTTGCTGAACAGCTAGCTGGCCAGCAAAGTTAAAAAAAACTAGAGGCTGAATCGGGACTGCTTGAAACTTAAATTTGACTTAAGGATACAGGGTTTAAGCAGGGTATTACAGTGAAAGACTGTCACCACTAACATCAGGGGAAATTATTATAGTTTTATGACACGTATTAATCTTCAGGGGAAATGAACAGGGGCTGAAATTCACCCAGCAAGTGCCACATATTGAAGGAGTGAATCAACTGTTTATACTGCCATCTAGTACCTAAATGGCTCTCAAGACGAGGTATGTCTATGAGGATCTGTCTGAGTCAGTTCAGCGGATGACACTGATCAAAACATCATACTTTCCTCTCTTTGCTGTACTTATTTAGGGCAGCACGACACATGTTGGAGACAGAAAAAACCTTTTTAGGAGGGGAAAAAATTTAGTGGACAGCTACTTAGAGAAAAGTCATGACGTGGAATGCAAAATCTGACACAAAACATAGGTTTGAAATAATTTTACTTAAAAGAAAAAATAATTCTGTGACCACAGAAACATCTGTCACAGTGTAAGCTATATTTAGAATATTTTCACCGCTTTACTTTGGCCTCAGACAGCATTTTCCAACTGGGAAGTGAAGCCGCCATCTATGCTCTCTTCAAAGCCACCAACACTCCTTTGACAAAAACAATAATTTTACCTCACAGAACACAGTGGTTGCTCGTCTATTGTTGCATCGATTCGTTAGTGTTTGTTTGTGTTAATGTGTGACTTTGCCAAGGAGTCTGGAGCATTTTAACAGCTTCAATTTCCTGTTGTTGAGTTAGCTCAAATTCAAAGAGGCAGATTAAGTCAAAGTAGAGAAGTTTTGTTAAAAACATTTGAGTGGGACAACTGACATGGATTTTTTTTAAGAATTGGGTCAGAGAATTTATTGTATATTTTTAGAAATAAATGTCAAACCCAATTAAAAGAATGGGTACAAAGCTTATAAGACAATATTTTGAATTTGGATTTATTGAATTTATTCTTTTTAGATGGTTGCTATTTTGTACATAAGACCCTCAGTTACATGGTGAGAATTGTGGATTTGTGCTGCAAATGGCTTTAAAGGGACAGATCACCCCAAAATCAAAAATACATATTTTTCCTCTGCCCTGTAGTGCTATTTATCCATCCAGATAGCAAGTCACGCCAAATCTGAGTTTTGAAGATATCAGCCGTAGAGATATCTGCCTTCTCTCCAACATAATGGGAATAAATGGCAGACTCATGGCAGGCAAACTCATCACCAGTGTCTCTTTCCTGATATCATGAGCTGACCTTGTTGTGAGCTGTTTAATGTAGGAACTATTTTCTAAAGTAGATTCTACCGCAGAAAGAAAGTAGGTCCTACATGAAACTGCTTACAACAAGGTCTGTGAATTACCTTGAATAACCAGGTCATGATTTCTGGAAAAAGACGATGCTGTTGAGTTCTTAAAATGTTTTTTCACTCTCACACCAAAACTGTCTGGATGGATAAACAGCACTATAGACCAGAGGAAAAACATATATCTTTGATTTTGGGGTGAACTGTATTGAACTGTATTGGTATTTTAACAAGGTGCAAGGTGTGGGCGTGTCAATAAATGAGAAAACTACAAAAAAATAAAACCTGACTGCAGAGTAAAATAATTCCATGTACAGTAACATAGCAGTTCAGTCCACAATACAGCAGTCCCTCTGAAAAAACAATAAGTTAAAGCTAACCAATTTGGAAATCAAACTGCACTCATAATGCTGATCAGAATTCAGTTTAAAAGCATCAAATAACATAATATAGCTCATTGTTGTCATAATATATGTACAGTCTATGGCTAACAGTGTATTGTGTATAAGACAGATTTAGGCAGTAGACAGTACTGTGTACAGCTAACATCAGGCTGCACTTTGCCTGCAGTGTTGTGGTTTTGATGACAGTGGGTGTTGAAGGTGCGGGCTAAAGCAGAGCTGTTAGGAGAACTGTCATCTTGGGGACAATAGAACTATAAGACTCAAACCAATTCTCTCAGCAAGAGAACAAATCTTCGCCTGTCAGACCGATGCAGGGAAGAAAACTTCATCCAGCTGACAGCCAGAGTGCTCCTTAATGGCTGTCCTGGTTGAAGAGGGCAGAATAAAAATACAAGGGCTGTTCTATTGTTCAAGCTTCCTGCTCAGATTGACTTGAGTGTCTGCTTTTAGGACACTGAGCCTCGATTGTGCACCTGTACCCACAGACCTAAATAACAATTCTCTTCTCTGCTTCTCATGTCTCAATGACCTGAGAAAATGCTGGATCTGGAACTGCGGCACCCTATTTATTGTGAAATACAAATGATCTTTGATATATTGACAAATGAAAGGCAGCTGCTGATGAAGATCTCATGCGGAATAAATAAATAGTACAGTTCCGTACATAACAAAACCATAATTCTAACTTAAATGTATATTTTCAGATAAATGCTCACATAGACCCTGATCATCTCACCATTAAATTTGCATATTATAGAGATGGTTTATAGGATTACTTATCCATAATCAGTGTACTATCTACAGTAGATGGCAGTCGTTACACTACGACACAAGAGGAGAGGTACCAAGGAGTAATAGTGTAGGAAGTTAAGCAATGTACTGCTGTGGACAGGGTCAACAACAAAACATATTTTAGCCACCCCAAAAATTAAAAAACAAAAATTAAAAATTGAATTAAATTAATATCAGCATAAGCATACACTATATTTCAATCAGGAGAGACTTCATTCTGACTGTACGAAATCTATTTAATTGACATGTGCACAATCTGGGTGAGAACGATGATGATGATGATGATGAGAGTGGACTTCTGATGAGCTCAACCTGGGCACTGGTTATGAAAAACTGCAGGTGAATTGGGTGGAGGAGGGTTGCAACGATTCAGCACTGAAATGACAGCTGACAACACCAGAGAGGAGAACAGATTTTGAAGTTAATAGGAACTGCTGAGCATAAGCTTTTTGCTTTCAATAAACTGAAAGCAAAAAGCTTATGCTCTCCAAAGCAACCAGACTCCTTTGGCAAAAACAGTCAGAGCACAAGAGATGCTGGTCTTCTGCTGCATCAATTGGTGGTTTGTGTTATTTGTGACTTTGATATTTTAAGGTTACTTTGGATTCACCAAAGCCACACAACAACACAAATGAACCAATTAAGATAAAATTACTCTTTTTACCAAAGGAGTGTGGTGGCTTTGGACAGAGCTATAACAGCGGTTTCCCATGGTGAAGGGTGTCTGAGGTGAAGGTAAAGTGTACAGTTACACTGATATTGATTTCCTTGAGCTGGATCCTTTTTTAGGTAGCTAAAATATGTTTTGCTGCTGACCCTAACCACAGCAGTCCATTACTTAGCTTCCATTCTGGTACTCCCCTATGCTTCTCCAATCTGGGGACATGCTGACTGTCATCTACTATAAGTAATACTCTGACTATGAATAAGTACCTCATACAACCCCACTTCAAATGATTTGAAGAATCTCTTTAATAAACAGAGGCCTGTTGAAAACTGTGATGGTTTAGTCATTTTATTGTTTTCCTACCAACAAGTTAGATACTAAATAATACTCTCAAACACAATATAAACAGTATAGCTTTGAGAATCACAAGCAGACACAATATTATGTAGAATTCATTTAGATTTTTTGCGTCACATTATAATAAACCTCATTACTGAACATCGGCTCAGGGCTGATTTGAATTACATCAAACTGTTGAATGCATAAAAATATACTGTATTGTTGATTAAGAGCCCAAAATGAATCAAAGATGTCCCAGTGGTTTAAGAAATACACAAAATAACTTCAAAAACATTCAGTCTTAATGGTTTGCCACAGCATAACCAACAGCCAAATACAATTTAGAGACATGGAAACATTTAAAGAGAGTTAGGTTCTAATAGCTTTTAGTCCCAAGGCATTTTTAGCCAAAACCTGAGGGAAACAATTCTGCTAACTTCCGCTTCAAATTTGTGCATGATTGATGATCATATAATTTAACAATAAGAGCTTTAACCCAGCTGCTCCGAAAAATGCCTCAGTTCCCTCATAAAACTGCAAGAGCAGTGAAAATGTCAAATTTTGACAGTGTTTTTAAATATCCAAGATGACTTTCCACCACACCTTGTTTTCATTGCCACCTGAAGAACAGTGAGGTAAGAGGTTGAGCAAAGGTCAGGATTGACAGACAAAACTGCAAATTCATAGCAGGGTGGAAAACAAAATGGTTTTTGAATGACTGGGTTAAAGTATATCAAAACAAGAGGATGGTGTCAAGAGTATGTCAAAACAGCTGAAAAGGAAAGCCACACTCTTAATCAACTGAAACCACTGACATTTTCATGATGTACCTAATTTGCAAAGGAAATATGGTGCTATGCTGTTTCACCTTAAATTTTAGACTAACTATCCAAAGAAAACAAAAGGATAAGAGCGGAGTCCCAGGGAGGATAACACCGTATATGCAAAATGCCATTCCAGGAAAGAATAAGTTCATTGAAAGCCAGAACAAGGGAACAGTGAGAACATGTGGAAAAAAATATACAGGCACACTTAATCACCCTCTTCCTGTTGAAACCACTAATAACAACTAAGACCTCACCCACTGCGAAACCCTCCCAGCTCTCCAAAAAGAAGGAAACATGACACCCGAAGTGTGATTGCTTTACGTATTTAGCATAAGCAGCAATGCATGTTCCATTACCACACTTATATTCTCATGAGAATGTGAATACTTGACGACTTTATGGAAGTCATGTGGGACAAGGACCATTATCACAAAGTCTCTAAAGAAGCATCACAGCCTAATCGTACCAAGTACCACTTTATAAGTGTTTTTCTTTTCTTAAATGGGACTACTGGGACCATTTTCTCAGAACAAAACATGGTAATTCAGTCTACAGTGATGTCTGTGGATGATCCAAAGTAACTGCTTCCAGAAGGACACTTCAAAAGCAATAAATAATACTCAGTATTTTGTGCACAACTAACAAAATTCCATAAATTCATTCCAACTTTTACTTGCAGTCTGCCAAACAAGACGCAAATAAAATATATATGCAACAAAAGTCATTTGCATTAAAAGACAGGATACTCTCGGAGATGAATTAACTTTTTGAGTGCATTAATTTCAAATGCACTCAAGGAGTTTTGAGTTTGACTAAATCGGCAGATGATTTGCAAGATGTCTACAACCCACTTATTCTTACTTTTGCAGAAACATTACATCTGTGCACCACAATATCTGTCACACTGATAAATTAACTGTCTTTTTGGCACTAATTAGTGCAGCAAAAATTTTGTTATTTGCTTTATGCATGGCATTACAAATTCCCTTGTCATTTTGCAATTGGTTATGCAATAAATGGGTATATTGACATTAAAAACAACCTTAATAAATGAATTAGACATCAGCCCGACATTTCACATTGAACACTATTTCTTAGTCACTGTCCTTATGTGCTTGAGAGGATGCACATAACTCTGCAATGTTTGGCTGAGTCTTAAATTGTTTTCCATACAGCCTGTGCCTGTAGTTTGAAAATCACATTTTATTTATTTATTTATTTTTATTTGTGTATCCCCTACATCACTTCACGTACCCCTGGGGAGTTCAGGTACCCCAGTTTGGGAACAGGGGCTATAGAGCATGGTACTTACTGCTAAGAAGCAGAAGCCAGCTGACCAATGACAGTAACAGCTGCCATGTCAAAATGTGGTCCACATATACCAGTAAAATGATGCTGAAATGAACCAACCACAATTTGTAAAATGCATCATTTGTGCTCACTCCCTGTGAAACCACCCTTTCATACACAACCATGTTGGGAGGGTCCCAATTCCCCATGTGATACAGTCCCCCTGAAGAGTCCTTATATTTATATCCGTTGTCAATGTGGTGCTGGAGAGCCGCGCTGGCTCATAAATCTGGCCATGCTTAGCAAGCACAAATTTCCCCCTCATTAGAGCTCCACACCCTGTGGGGGGACCTGAAATACACACCAGTGTCGAAGTCATGCCAATCAACCAGGATCAACCAGGAGGAGGAGGACTCTGCTGAAGGTTTTAGCCTCTTTAATACAGCCTGTTCAAGGCAGGAATGTTGCACCGTTATTTCACCTCACCACTCTGTACAAAATGTATGAACCCAGACAGGGAACATCGTTGTTGCACCTTTAAGGCAGCAGTGGAGGTAGTAACAGAGATGAATCAACATCTATGTAAAAGGTTGAGCCACCAGGACGTGACCGGGGTGTAACGTTTTGATGACGTGTTATTTGTGCGACTACACCACTGGGGTATTTAAATAGCAGCTAGCAGGAGTTAGCAGTTAACAGCTACCCAAAAGAAGAACAACAGCAACAAAAAATGTCTGAAATTTGGGGTGACAATGATGTCCAAAAGCTCCTTACCCTCTGAGCAGAGGACAAGATCATTAACTATATAACAGGGACGGTAAAGGCCACAGTTATTGTTATTGTTAAGAAAGCAATGTTGCTGCTTGATGCGACAGTTACATGTCACACAAGATGCTGTTGTGTTACAGGTTTTGCATCTTTTGCTTCCGGCATGCTGTCTAAAATCATACACTGGGACAGCATTGTGCCAGCGTTGTTTGGTTCAGTGCAATGAAGGGTCTTTTTACGATAGTATTGCCAGATCTCTGTGTAAAAAGGGTTTTTCACACCTTAACACACATCTGCTCTTAAGCCCTCTACACACCAGACAATTTTTTTTCATGCAATTAGTTCACTCATTAAAAATATTTTTCAAACGTGTATCCAACCAATTAAAGCTTTCACATCGAAGACGGAATTTTGGTAAACAATATTGTGGCTGTTAGGTTGATTTTTCTGAGGTTTTGCTTGCAACATTTATATATCAGACCAATCAAACTGCATGTTGCTGATAACATCACTGTCAAAAGATTCAAAGATGGCAAATTACTTGTTTCTCCAGGACTCTGTTTTATATGACAAAAGGGAAAAGAACTACAAAGACATTTCAAAGACAACATGTGGAGAAGGACAGTAAATGAGTTTCAGTATGATGACAGTGTGTATATTAACCTTCAACAGTCCACTTAAAATGTCCTTGTTTAAATTTCCAACTTAACTACTGTGCCCCCCCCCCCCTCCTGTGGAAGAATGAACTAAATGTGTACAGCTGAAACTGTTTACAAACAAATCTTATCAGGTCAACCGGGTCTCTGAAATTACTCCCCTGCTCCTTTAAGCTTGGTGCTGTTGCAGCAGTGCATTAAATTGTCCAATGGACATCCCACAGTTTCAGCTCCTGAGCCATGCTTCTTCTTTTTATTCAGTAAAAGGAGCACCAGGTCATAATGGCTTGATGTAAATTCCATCTTTTTTTAAAAGCATAATTTATTTGAAAAAATCACGTCATGATTGATGTAGATAGTCAGGCATGTCAAAATTTGTCTCTGAATTATTCACAATTTCATGCCGTTTATTTGAGTTGCAGTTGGTGTGTAAAGGCTAAAGTTGAATATGTCATCTGCACACAAAACTATTTTACAAGTGAAGATTCAATTATCTCAGATTATCATATGAGGACAGAAGTATGAAGTCAGAATCAGAAGTTTACTCTGAATGAGTAAAATACCAAATGAAAAGAACATTCTGAAAACCTTTCAACAATGAACATCTAACTGCTTCTTCATGCCTTTCTTCAGTTATTTTTCTACATACTGTATTTAAACATTTAAACACATTTAGGGATTGTAAAAAATTCACAGTGCTGTGGTGTCCACTATGAATACCACACCCCCTTTTGGCTTTATCCTGTGCCAGTGTTGCCCTGTGGGTGGATACACCTCATCTTTGAAGCCCAAACTAGAGCCACAGGGAGGTCTGGTATAAAATAGGCTCAATCTGTCTCCCCCTCTCCACCTCCCACACCAAGCCTTAGCCCTTCACTCAAGCTTCACTCTCTTCTCTCAGGGGAAACATGTATGTCAGAGACAGCAGGTGTGAAGTGAGATTAGAAAGCATGGGAAGAGGAGGAGGGGAGGAAGGATGATAATGGGAAGGAAGTGAAGAAAAACACAAGGATAGTGTTGATGGTGTATGTGCCGGTGTCTCACTTTGTATGCAAGCAAGTTATGTTTAAGTTAATTCTGTATGCTTGTGCAGCAGCTGTGCACATACACTGCTAATAGCCTTTGTTTCTCCTCAGAGAACGTCAGTCATCAGGCCCATATGATGGACAGCTTGGTGGCTGGCACCGGTAGATGAAGAAAGCTCCAAGGCCATCCACTCCTCAGAGAAGCAATTATCTCCTAGCCTCAGCCCCACACCATGGGCCTGCATGAGAATGAGCCCAGGGCCATGCCTCAATGTCTGGCATTCTCTCTTTGGAGATGCAGACCACATACACATACACATGCACAGAGTGACAGATGCACACCCTAGCTCACACATACAAAAGGAGGAAGGCAGTCAGACTGTAGGATACTGGTACTGTCCTCCAGTGTTATAGTTTCTTGAAACTGACCTGCTGGAACTGCTAAATGTATCAGAAATACAGTGTGTCAGCGCAGGTTTACAGCAGGAGGCCTCGGGCCAGAACTGAAGCTACAGAAATTGACAGGTGAAGCCCTGTGGCCAAGAGCAAGACCAGGTAGGCATTTCTGCAGCAGCCTGGGGGCAAAGTAAATGCAAAATACACATGTCAGGTAAGTTTTGACATACAAACATAGAGTGGCCTAATAAACATTGTCTGATTGTTAAACTCCTCAGGCTAAAGCAGCTCAACAAGACTCCCTGATGACTGTATATGAATATGAAAAAGCAGCATTAACTCCTACTTAGTAATGCTCAGCAACATTTATGGATAAATAATTAAATTAATCAACAATAAGACTGGCACAAATCATGCTTTGGTAATAAAATTGAAAACTTTAGATTGAAAAAAGCTATACACATCAAGTGAGATAAATCTTGTTTGATTTGTTGGCGTGAACAGCAGGCACATATGGCCCGTATCAACAAACATAAAACTAAAGTCAATATTAGCCTGTTTGTTTATTTGCTTGCCTAGCCCATCACTTACATTGGTGTTTTGTGTCTGTGCCCAGAACAAACAGTATTTCAAGAGAATGCTTCTCGACCAGCTGAAGACGCTTGTACTTCCCGCCCATTTCTCCTAAGATAAAACCGCAAACATTTTCACAGCTGCTCATTTCTATTTCTTCCAACTGAGAGTGAACAGCAATGTTCTCCAAAGCTGTGATTCCTCCTATAATATGAATGAAAGCAGGTGTACAAGAGGTGTGGGCTATCATGGCTAAGTAACCAATCAACAAAACAGTGACAGGTGTCCATTTGACTCATATCTATTCATGACACATATTCATCCTGGTTCTGTTTGTCTCACCACAGACAGCATGGAGAAAAACTAATTATTGCTGTTTGTACCCATCCAATCTTTAATGGTCCACCTACTGAGTATGACTGAGCACGGGCAAACACAAAATGAATGACTAAGAAATTGTCAAAAATGCCAACAACCATATCCATGACAAATTTAACTTTTTTTTGTAAATTCTGTTCTTGCAAACAATTAGGTCAAACTCTTTATTATAGTCAGGACAATACAAATGACAGCATAAAACAAAATTGTAACATTAATTATTTTAAAGAATTGCTGCCATGATATGTATTGAGTAAGATATTTTAAAGGTGAAAAATAAGGTTGCCAGTGCTCTCCAGTAGACAAACAATATGACAGCAAAACTGTTTCTAGCTCAAATATATCTTTGGCATTTCTATGCGTGAATTTGTTATTTATAATTTGCCATACAATACTACTACATGTGCAATACTGATACTGTAGAAGTGTGATAAGCTACTATTGCCTGATATATTGCCCATTTACCCATATAGCTCTAGTCTTAATTCATGAATATGGACCCCACACTTCTGTTTAATTGACTAAAAACTCAGATTTCAACTTTGCCCTTGGTTGTCGCTCACCTTTCAAAGCGTAACCAATGACATAATAGCTGCATGTGACAATGTTGCCACACCTAGCTAAATCCATTTCTAAAGTTAGCGTAGCTGTTTATGTACAGAGGCAGATGTGCTGTGCTTTGCCTCTGCAAGACCCTGCACCCTAACTTGCAGTGAGCCAAGAGCAAATTTTTGATCATCTGAAGGCAGTAATTCGACATTGACTAGACCAGCAAACATAATGAACAACTGAGAGAAAGTGCTACATGAACCTTACAGCTGTAATATAATTTATGTTGCCAGTGATTTCTGCACCAGTGATGTTTATATACAGTCAATGCGAAAGCTCATAGCTTATTATAAGTGGATAGAGAAGAAACAAATCCATAATTTCAAAATAAAATTTCAAAATAAAGGTCTCTCAACATAAATGAATTTATCTTTTATTAAAAATCTAAAATTTTAGGGTTAGGGCTGTGTAAATTTTTCCCTATGGTATCAAAAATCGTATCAATCAATATTTTTTTTTTAAAATTGTCTCAAAGTTAGGAATTCCAGTATCATGCCAACACTAGAGGGCAATAAAATAAGATCTGTGTTATGTTTTTATAATCATTAGCTGTCTCAAATATTACATAGTTAATATACTGTATAAATGAGCTCTATCACCAAATTTGCATTCACTGATTTCCAAAGCAACTTTTTATGAACCGCAATGACAGAGGACACCAACAGCCTTGATTCAAGGTAGAACAGTTCCTTTAACACCTGATGTTTGACTTGCCACTAAACAAACCTCTCCTTGGGGATGAGTAAACAAAGCCATTTCTAGGTTTGTTACGGCAGTTTACCAGAGAACATACAGTACTGTATGTAGAACCAGTCATCAGAGTCCTTGACTCTGCTGATGAACTGATGGTCAGTGAACTTGTTGCACAAAATCTTCAACAGTTGTGTGAAAGCTGCAATGAGAGCTTTTGTCTACAAAGCGGCAGCCCTGGTCTTGTTTATGTAGGCTACCATGTGACTTCTAGGAACAGACTGTTGGTAGAATAAATTGACTTTTCTCAACAAAGCAAAGACGTTAGCTTTTTTTTTTTTTTGGTTAAGCTTATTAGCATAGGGTTGCACTGGGAAGATTAAATGTTCAACAGCTGTGTTGATTTGTCACAATAAGTGTAGGGCAAAACAGACATAGCCCAGATAATGGTTAGAATATGTGACTAACACTGACTGTGGCAGAGACAAAACAGCTAATAATAGAAAAATGGCATGTCTTTCTTTGTCAAACAAGGAAGCGCATCAGGCCAGAATGATCCTGAATTCCTTTCTCTTTGTTTTTCTTCCCCTTTCTTTTTGTCTCCACCAACTTTATTGTTGCTGCTGTGTACTGTGTAGACATAGCTGACAGAGAGACGACACTTAGCACACAGATACACACATAGCAACTCCTGCTTCTCTGTGTGCTCTGCTAATATTTACACTGCCAGGCTGAACACTGCCACTATTGAGTTTGGCCATTCAAAATAATGTTTGACTAGTATTAGAACAACAGTGAGGGAACACTGTCTGGGCAATAAGGCCAGTACCCCTCAGGTTGCGGCCCAGATAGAATGGGGAAGACTGAGGGTGTGGACTTATGTCATCTTGTCACACTAGTTAAACATTTAGTGAGTCAGTGTTTTTTGTGTTGTTGGTTTTGTCTTTGTTCACCCTTTTGTGTATAAGGAGGTGTGTGGATTGACTAATGTTATGTGTGGATATAGTATCTGGCATTTGCTTTGTTTCTTGTTCGTCATAAGCAAAACAAACTTAGAAATAGTAACCGATTCACATGTTATCTGGGTGTTATTCACAGAGCTAATCTCAAAATACTAAGTCTACTGCAAATCCCATTGTTTGTGAATTAAAAACAAAATCAGTGATTGAGTTGAGCACTCCTTCTGACTGGAAAGGTGAGGTTTTGTTGAACAACCTGATCTAAGAGGAATTCCTTTGACTTTGTGAAACATTAGCCTGAGTTTGTGTTAGTTCAGGTTCAGTTAAGTGTTGACAGTCTTTGAAAGCCAGCACGCAAAGTTCACTGTCCATAGGTCTGATCATCATCACTAGAGCAGGTCATAAAAGCTTACAAACAGGTTAATCAGTGTCTAGTGCTGAAGTGTAAAGCCAACACAGTGTCCCTGCAACATCCGTAAACCTGCTTATTTTTCAATATTCTCAAACACTGTGTAATGACAGCTGAGATGGATAAAGGAGGACTGACTGAAAAATGCAGCTGATATACAGACAGATCAAAGGAATATGGCAGTGTGTGTTTTTAATATAGATGTGAGAGTAACACTGGTGGGGGTGGGGCAGCAGGACAGGTACACAACATCAGCTACTAAAGTGAGCATCTTTCATGGTTAGTACTGCCATCTCCTGGTGATAGATATTCAGTATTCAAAAGAGTTTAGTACAGTAGGTCAGTAATGATGATTTTTTTTCCAGATTTACTGTACACACTCTACTGATAAAGAGTTTCATTCAAAAATGACACACACTTGATAAACAGACACTGGTGTCTGTTAAATGTCTACCAGTGACTGTAATACAGGTTTCTTTTGAAATTCTGAAGTGATTAGAGATAACAGTCATATTTTTAAAAATATACTGTGCAGGCTTATAGTTTATATAATGTACATAGTTGAAACTGACATTACTTATTTTAACCCAAGTTTTTAAATGAGAACTTTATATGTAAATCATAAATAAATACAATCAACAAATCATGTTAAGATTTGACAATACAGACAAACTAGAGAGGGATAGATTTTTGAGAGAAAGATGCAGCTGAAAACTGCAGGTGGAAACAGTAAAATAAGCAGTTGAAGTCTGAAGTGAAATTGTTGCACTGACAGGGTTTAAACTGTCTGTTGAATTGGAAGAGATGAAAGTCGTTGAAATCTGTTGAAATGTAATCTCTGAAAGTATTTGATGACGAAATTTATGTCACATGGATCCCAGCAGACCTTCACGTGCTCATGGACGTGGAAAGTATAATACTGGCTTTGGATCCCCTCACAGGTTTTTGATGTAATTTACATTTGTGTTTTTTGAAGTGTTCAGGGCTGCCCGAAGCTTAGATATCTATTTATTGTTCTGCTGGGATTTTGGCTTGTCCAGGTGTGCTCTTGCAAAGTTCAGTCTCGCTTATTCACAAATTCTAATAAATAAATTACAAAGAAAGTCATGGGCCATAATCATTACAATAATATTTGGTTTAGTGGAGACAAGAGCACAGTTCTTTGGAGGTGAAGCCTTGATAATGTTGGTTATAATGTTATATCTCACCTCCTCCTTCTTTTTAGTGTTTACTGTTGTACACAGTAGCAAATTAGTTGATTTATGTATTAAAAAGTAGTAAAGCAAGAGTTCTTTATATTGTGAGCAATGTGAAGCAAAAAGAACTATCTGCTTATGGACAAAATATTTCTAACAACTCCTACGAGGTGTCAATAAAACTGATGATAAATTAATTTTCTGAGTGGAATAGGACTTTATTTATAAAGTGCAAGAATGAACATATTTATCAGTCATGCAGAGATATGCAAGACATCTGATAAACATGAGGCCTATTTGGGGAACAGCCATCAAATATGTACATACTATTAAAATTCTCTGCATCAACTTAAAGGTGTTTGTGAAGGCCTCTGCCAAATTCAACCTGGTCAGAAACCACAATGTCACTGTTCAATATCACTACCTCATATTAGCTGAGGCAATTATCCCTCTAGTTGGCACCCAGCATGGCAGTTAACATTTTATTGTTGGTGGAGCCCTTTTTTTTTTTCAAAGACAATGCCACCGCACCACCTTACTGTTTTCCATTCGCTGCTGCCAATAAAATGCTAGACAAATATTAGCTTTGGCAGGACATGACCGCCTATCAGAACAGTGAAAGTCATTGACCATATTAAATGGTTTATAGATTCAACAACTGAATAGAAAAAAGTAGACAAAGACAAAGGGCACAGAAGGGAAGGGGAGGTTCTAAGGAGGGTGGAGTGCACTATTCACCGTTAAAGTGTGTTTCAGCAAATAAAGGTAATGCAGGGCAAACGTGGAAACTGGACGAGTTATATTGGCAAATCTTGCATCTGTAGAACAATCTGGATAATAGATTTCTTTTAAAAAACAGATCATAAAGTTACCAATAAGTACACAGTACTACTAGATCTGCTGAACGTTTATTACCTCTGCCGAGGAGGTTATGTTTTCGATTCAGTCAGCAGGATAATGGAAAAACTACTGGCCAGATTTTCAAGAAACTTGATGAAAGGGTGCAGCATGGCCCAAGGAAGAACCCAATAAATGTTGGCGTGGATCTTAATCATAGGATGGATATATAAATTATTTTTCACTTTCATTAAGACAGGCAGATAGGGTATTTGGCCTTGACAGAGGTCTGTGCTCTCAGAGTGCCTGCCTAGTTGGAGTTTTAGTTTTGTAGCTCTGGCTAAAAATAGGTCAGATGAAGCAAGACACATGAGCATTCAGACAATCACACAAATTGAAAACAAGCTTGCCAAGGTTATGATGAAGAGAAAAGAAAGCCAAACAGCAAATCATTATGCTGTTATTTGTAAGCTTTCAACTAGGGCTGCAACTATTGATTATTTTCATTGTTGAATAATCTGTCAATTATGTTCTCAGTTAATCGATTAATTAATCCTGTCACAATCTTGTCACTTCAAAAATAGTTCCAAACATGCAGAGCATGTGATTGTCATTATCAGTTAACCATTTTCTTGAGAAATCAATTAGTTGTTTGGTCCATAAAATGTCAGAAAATGGTGATAAATGTTGATCAGTGTTTCCCAGAGTCCAAGATGATGTCATCAGACACCAAGAAATATTCATAGAAGAGGCTAGAATCAGGTAATTTTGACGTTTTTTCTTGAAAAATTACTCAAACCGAATAATTGATTATCAAAATAGTTAGTTCAATAATCACTTATTCGATTACTCATTGCAGCTCTACATCCAACACAATTTACAGACCACTGCCCAGGGTCAATTCAAACCTCCTGTACTACCCATAGTTAGGATAATATTTCATTCATTTTGTATATGTATATAAAGATCGACTACATGATGGCTCCCCGGTTAAATATTTTGGCCGCCATCTTGGTCGGCTGTCTACAGCATAGGTTATAAAATCCTGCCCCCTCCATGTTAGCGGATGGGCCAAACAGCAACAACAAAAAAATCAATGTGTATGTCTAATGAGGGCTGCACAATTAATCGCAATATTATCGAAATCGCAATATGGCCAAATGCAAAATCCATTTGCAGAAGCTGCAATTTTTTGACAAAAGTAAAATGTCACAAAACAGCATTATAATAAAATACTGTACTTATGATAAAGTGCTGTAGTGCCACAGAGATGCCCTGGCCTACAATCTTGTTCTCCAGGTTTGTTTGATATAGATTCCAACAAATGTCACATCATCGTAATTTTAATGGTATTTTCATTTAAAATGAAAACTGTGAGGCAAAAATCTCTTTCCCTCTAATTGCAAATCATATCACAATCACAATATAAAAAGGGTGTTTCACATCATGATTGACAGCTGATCCCTGCTCACAATTGAGTCGGGCAGGTTTAAGGCCAGGACACTGATACTGCAGCTACAACCCTGATTGCTGCTGTGCAGACTCTGGCTCCAAATGATGTCACCAGCAGCACTCGTATATGAGATATTTTGGCTTCATTTATGCGTAGTAGGAGGGAACAGAAGTGTGTTGTCCATTTTTATTTAAAGTCACTGATTTTATAAGAAATATTTGTGTGTGCTCACAGTTTTAAGGGACTATTGCCTACATTACAGGTGGGCTCAACTTCAGTTTTACCAAACAAGGTCATAGCCAGTCTGGCAAACATGTTGGCTTGTCTAATCTTCTGACCACTAATGCTTCATGCCCCCTACTAAAACCCTTCTTAATTGATGTCACCGCATTCCAAGATTTTGGTAATGACTTTGGTACATGACACAACAGACTACCAGAGATTGAAAACGAAAACCCAAGTTGTTATAACACATAGTTTTCCTTGCAGGATTCCATGTGATGTTAGTAGATGGCTTGTGCTCAGAGCTGAGGTCCTCTCTTCCATTCCCATCCAAAAATATGACTGCAGAGGACACAAACTCCCACAAGCAAGGAAACACATACACATGTATGCAATTCATTTACATAAAGCCTGTAATGTCTGACTAATGTAGCTCCAAACCTAATGTGGCACAGGTGAAAATGGCTCCTTTCATTTCTCAACTAACAGATGTATGATAAGAGCTTTGAAGCAAAGCTCCTTACACTACTCAGTACTAAAAGATCGAAATCGTTCTTCCTCAAAGAGCTCCTGCATCCATCTTAAGAGCTACAGTGTTTGTTCTAAACCTGAAAATGTTTGTATGGTTCTTAAGTATCTGAAACACAATGGAAGTTATTTCTGTAGCTTTCACTGCACTAAGCACTATCATCATCTCTTGTAATATATATATATATTATATTTTTTTTAAATTCAATTGTAAATGTTGTATTAGAAAAAGTAGCATCTGACATGAAAGCCACGTCATTGTCAATAGCTAATAATAGGGGTTATTGTGTGATCTCTACTAATCACATTCAATATGACAGTGTCGGCTTTGTTAAAAAGAGCTTCTCTAAAACACACGCACACACACAAAAAAAGACTCAGTATGCTATTTTCTTGTAACCAGTGTGAGCTCAGTTGAAAAGGAAAGCAATTATGTCTCTTTTGAAAAGCCACTTGGACAGCTCTTGTGGCAGCCTGTGAGTAGCCCCACTCATACATGACTCATTTCTACTCATTTTCATCCAGCGACTGAAAATGCACCACACTCTACTGCTCCTGCCAGCTTTTGGTGCAATTATTCTCGGGCTCCTCCACACACTTATCTTCTCCATCTGAGGTCAACTCAGGCCCTAATAACCACATGTTTTAGAATCCAGCATCTTTAAATAGTCTAGTGCGTTTCAACAGAAACAAAATATCAGTGGGGTCAAAATTTCTGCATGTAAATTTAACATCCCAGACTGATCAAGCAAAGTCTCAACCTCACAGAAAGAAACACCCAAAAATGGTTAAATCTATAATGAAATTAATTAGGGTGTAACATAAGCTAGATCTTGATGTTGTGCTGTTCTGTCTTAAGCGTATTCACAGGAGCAAATAAAATACCTTTTAATCAGGACTGAATACATCTGAGTCCCAATAGAGCGCTGCAGGGATGACGTTTTTTGTGATACATGTTTTGTTCAACAAGATAATCTTCACAAGAAGTGCAAATGCAATCACCAGACATAAAACAGCTAATGTTAGGCTACAACCAAACTACACCACAATCGCATAACTCAATGTCACCACCACCAAGTGACTTGTGTTTGGAGTGATTATGTTCAATGCCTCAGACAACCTCTGTAGTCTCAATTATCCACTTGTTAGCAACCAACTTTTTAAAGACATGTAAAAGCTTCAAAATTCAAAAGGGGGGTATTTACTGAAGTATTTTATGTCATAGAAAAAAAACATGAAAATCTTTTGTACTAACCACAGACCTTATTTCAGGTAGTCTTGTGATACCAGACAATTGGAAATCTTGTCACCTACTGATCATCTGGGGATTTCTAAATGCAAAGTACTTGCTTGAACAACAGCAAGTACTGCCACTAACCAACCTCTGCCCCTTACATTTTTTCAAAGACACAGACATGATGTTCTCCCCCGACTCGCCTTCCTTTCTCCTCAGTACTAAGTACAAAATGTCATCTCCTCAATAAGAAGGGCCACCCTAAAGACTTTGGATTGGTTCAGCAATCCAGTTTTTGTTTAAACTCTCAAACAGTTTCAAGCAGTTTATGCAATGAAAGCCTGGAGACTGACCTCAGTCTTTAATGAACAAAGCATTGAAAACCCACTGACTTTAAGACATGGGAACCGAGGTGCAAGTATGCCAACTTATTTCCAGGTTTTAGGATTCATTCCTGCAGCACTTTATGGAACACAACAATTATAGCAATATTATATACACCAGATAAGTAAGGTATGAAGAGTCTGAGAGAAAGAATTTGGAAGCACCACAATCCCAATCAAGCACAGAGAGAAATACTGTAAGTAACTCAAAATAACAATGTTTAAGACTGTAAACTTCGGTTACAGTATACTGTTTTAAAATGGCTGTACATTTGATTTTCATTGTTGTCCTTTCCACCAGCTTGTGAGCTACCAACAATTATTCATCTTTATGTTTTACACTATGGTAGTGATTATTGAGTAAAGCCACAGATATTCTGTGTCTGTCCATTGCAACTCTCATACTGTAAAGTAAAAGTCTGCAATGAAAAGTTTAGAACAGCAAGCTATATGGATTGTCAATATAAGTATGTGCACAGCTATAGTTTGGTTTGGTGATCAAATACTGACTATACTGTATTTTTCAAGGGAAAGCAATGTGCATGCACAGACACCTGCTGCCCTCTTCCTACAGTAAATGACAGTGACAGTTAATAAGAGCAAAGGTGCAGAGGGCCTTCATTTGCAGCTGTTTCCAAGAGGTGAGTTAAACATTAATATCAGCTATGGCAGTGTTATCTTGGCCAAATGACTTATGATCCTGCTCCATGCTGTAAGATAGGCCAGATGGATAAGGGGGTATAAAGAACATGAAGGTATTTAATAGGGATGTTAAACACTATGCTGGAGAGGAAAGCAAACACTGGTACATGAAATGCCAACATACAGTCTCCCCAATCATGAAAAAAGGGAAATTACCCTTAATTATATACCCTATACCCTATAATTATAACAGTAATCAAAAACAACTGGGATACCAGCCCGAGTTGGTCATACTTTCTGTGCTAGCACAAATCTTACAAACTCTTAGTAGTATAGTATATGCAACAGCATAGAGGCAAAGCAAACAAAAACTACTGATACTGTCCCTGCAGTAGTCATGTTTATGCCAAACCAACACTTGGCTCATTTCATCTGAATGTTAGTCAAAGCTTTCCTAGTATTCTGACCTTGTACATATATCTTTGCTTTTATTAGCTAAACAACAACAGGGAACATGGTTTTCCTTTTTGAAATGATAAATGAGTAACTTATTCTATGATTACACAGATACTGGTACATTTTATTAGCCTTTTTCACAGACATAAGCCACATCAAATGCTACGAAGTGCAAACACAGAGTACATTAGGTTGACCTGTTTTTAATGGCTACAGCAAAACGTCTTGAAGATAAGAAAATGGCTGAAAATGTGGTGCCTAAATTCATGACGGCAGCAAAAGACAAGAGTGTCTTGCCTTGCCTTATGTTTCTATTATAATGCCATACAACATTTGACCTTTAGCAAGACCTAACCTGGTTACACTTAAAGTGATATTCCACCCCAGAATGATAATCCACTCAATATGTACTCACCCCTATGCCAATGTGAGGATGGGTGAAGATCTTCAGTTCACAAAACAATCCTGGAGTTTCAGCAGAAAACAGGGTTGCAGCCAATGGCAGTGATTGGAGACCACAGATAAAATGTTAAAAAAAAGAACACAAAACAAACACAAAATGTCTCCATCCTGCTCGTGTGGTGTAATCCAAGTGTCCGTGAGCTGCGACATTAAAATTTAACCACAAAAGAAGCCATTTAACACCAGTTTTTATCTCGCAATATTTTCACACGTGCATCCATTAAGAGACATACAAAGTCTTGCGATACATCAACGCCATGTTTACATGCTACCTGGGAGGCTACAGTTGACATTTCGGCTAAAAACAAAATCTCAATGACTAAGGCTGTGTCCACGAGAAGGCATCTTAACTTGAAAAAAAATAAAAAAATCCTCTCTTTAAGCCAACCAGTTCACACAACAAATTGTGTTTTTCCTCATCTAAAAAACTGAGCTTCTTACAATAACTCTCCTAAGAGTCTGAAAATGTTGGTCATGAATGACAGGGAAAACAAAGCCTTTCTAAAATAATGACTCATACTTCTCTGGCAAGAATAAGTCATCATAGGCATGTGCAGCCGTTCACGTCAACAGGAAAACTTCCATATCTTCTATGTCTTCTGTGTGTTCTGTATGTATGTATATACACAATACAGGTGGTAGTCAACAACTTTGTGAGCATAACATTGTTATTTGATCAGGGTTTTTGCAGGTTTCAACAAGTTAAATTTCAGACTTTTAAGACATATTAAGGCCATTATAAATACAATTTAAGACCATTTTCATGTCTATACTAGCAAAAATGTTTAGTAATTAATTATCAATTAATTAATATTAATTCATCTTACATGAAATCTGCCAGTCCAAACTGCGTAAAGTAGGACATCTTATCCTTTCCACACTTGAAAGTGGAGCATGAAACTAGCTAACTATTGGACTGCACAGTTTGCATTAGAGGTTATTGCTTTCCTGTTGGTTTTGTTTTGTATTTGCTCCAGTGAGATCAATACAATTTTTTTCCAAAAACACATTTAAAAGTGAGACATACTCAGCCTGACTCAGTCCATTTTTTGAGACTGCCCTTGCTCACTGCAGATTCAAAGCAAGAAATGCTCAGGCATGGCGTTTACTGCTTATTTCACTCCTGATATGTCTTATAACTAGAGATGCACCGATTCCAATTTTCTTGGCCGATTCTGATTTCCGATTTTTTTAAGGGTCTGACCTGCCGATTCCGATTTTGGCCGATTCCGATTTTCAGTCTTTCCAAGAAATATAATTGACAGCATTAACAAAACATTTTTGCAACTTTTCTTGTAAAACTAAATTGGATGTTCATAATAAAACACTGACTATTAAATAACTTATATATTTTCTCCAAAAGTGCTCCAGATTACAGCCAGGCCTTATTATAAGATTAAACTAATATTAGAAGATAATAGAAGAAATAATCGAAGAAACGCGATCTCGCGAGATTTCGCGGGACGTGATTTCACGTGATCTTGTGTAGAAGCCGATGTAAACAAACCAGAGACAGACGCGGTGCAACAGTTTGCTGTAGTAAAATTTTGAAGTGAGAAAAACAGAAGAAGAAGTTTAACAAGTCTGGATGAGAAAATGTTTGAGGAGACGCATCAACACAGGTTGTTTATTCTTCACCCCGAACAGGAGGTGAGATTTTAACTGTCAGCCTGTGAACAGCAGTCTGCTGCTGGCTAACATTAGCATGAAGAGCTACAAAGTTTACCGCTGTTTGGCGACACCGTCAGCTGTTCTGCCTCATTGTAGACTGTCTGTTTTCTCTTTATCCTGTCCTTGGAGTCTGTCCTTGGAGAAGTCTAACACTGACTTCATGCCAGCATATGTCTGAGTGTGTTCTGCTATGATCAGCACTGTGGTGGGTGTGACATTACGGCCAGTGTGTGCTGCACGCATGACGCGACCATCGTGCAGAGTATGTGTGCGAATATGACAGGCACAGAATCGGATATGTGGCGCTGACCAGCCGGACACCGGTCAGGGCTGGTCATGCTAAAAACTGGCCAGTTCCGGTCTCTGGCCGGTCAATCGGTGCATCCCTACTTATAACACATGAAAAGCACCACATGGACATGTTAACCAGGTTAAAAACAGAATTTTCACTGGAAAGGGTTTTTAACACATTTTAATTAATTTAATTAATTAAATTTTTCATTTAGATTATTGGATTTTAGACTTTTTAAGACTTTAAAAGAACTCACAGAAACCCATTTTGATCAAAGGTCACAATTATCAAATTTTCAACGTCAACTTCTTTTTGATATAATATGGACTGTAATGTCCAAAGGGAGGGTTCAAGACAATTCTGCCAAACTGAGACAGCCAAAACTCTCACTGACACACACAAAAATTTAAACTAGAACAGCAGCACAGTTTACCATAATCTCAAAACATGCATCTCAAGATCAATACCACATCTCACCTGACGTGACTGATAAACTACATGCTTCTTTTTTTAAATGGACTCTTTCTATATAGTTGAAAATGTACATTCCAAATTTTGCCTGTCATTTTATTTTTCCGAATTTAGTGAAGCTGAGACACTTGTTGCCATTAATGTTGCCTTTGTGCATGTCTCTCTCAATTTTTCATTAACTCAGACATGTCATAATTACACAGCATCATTATCACTGCAATCAAAAATGACTGAAATACAACAACCATTCTGTCATCATTCTGTCAACCAAAACAGATGGCAGGGTGCCAGTCTGGCATCCGTTTCTAAAAGCTGTTCCCACAGAACACCTTTTCCTGAATGTGTGTCTGTCTCAATCCTGTGGTAAACTAACAGATGACAAGACTGAGGAGTGGTAATATTTCCCATAATTCTGGGTCCTAGAGTAGAGTCATGCTTGCAAAGTGCTGAGTGACATAAATGTAGAAATGCAGTGATGCAGATGGCCAATTTGCATTAATAACGTCAGTAGATGTAAAAACCAGGACATGACTTCTAAATTATTTTGTAGTGGTGTATGGACTCCACAACAGCATGTTAAATCTTCACAAACTTAAAAGTAAAATGAGCCAGGGAGTTTAAAACGAGGATGATAAGTAGAGTGAGAGCGCGATAGAAAACCATGCATACTAGACCTTAATGAGTGTGGGTGGATGGAGATCAGTCTCAACATTGTCATCACAAAGACAACCACAGCCAGTAAAAAGTCGGCCTGGGATTCACAGCGCCTTAGCAAAACCACACCACTGACAGCTGCAGAAACTGAAGGCCGTGCCAGGACACAAGGAAAACATCCAACCCACTTTGGCTGAGAGTGTTTATCCCTCAACAATGCCTTCCAATATTTTTTGTGGATGCAAAAACCCGGAGCTTTCATTGTTCTTGGCAGGGACCTTCATGTCCTGGTTGGTGTTGACGAGGAACCAGCTTAACGGTAATCACTTGCAAATGTATTTATCTTTTATAGCTCATGATTGCAACTGTTTTGCACCAAGGCTGAAGCCAGGGAAAGCGAGTTAAGGCCTTTATTTGGGATTCCTAACAGACAATTAATTTTACTCCCATCTTATCTGTTCATGCTTTAACATGGTTGGAAGAGGCTAACAACCCAGGTGACCTAGTACATTACAAAGAGCTATTTTAACAGTTGGTTTGCTTTTGAGCCAGGGAGCCATTACCCAAAGACAGAGCAATGGGATGACAAATGAGGCCTCTAAGTGAAACAAAGCCAGATTAACACATTTTTCTTCTCTGAATAAATACAGAGAGCATCTTTTTGTGTGGATAAAGGATAAGACCTCCTGTAATCTATTTATAGTATTTGCTTGTATTATGTTCGTGCTGTGGCAGATGGTGCAGCCCTGCTCGGCGGTAGCATTCCTGAATGGGATTTTGTACAGTCAAATTCAAAGTTATGGATATCGTATTATGACTGCGCCACAAGCAGATGCCTTTTAGAGCAGCTTCTATTTCATAACATTACCAGTATGGTAGTGTAAAACCACAGCACAGTCAGTAATGTTGGGATTATGGCTACAACAGGGTTATGCATGAATCCAAGGATGGAAAATATTGTCTTAGTTCACCTTGCTAATGTTTTGCTCTTCGCTTCAGTTGCCAGTCTCACTAAAATTTTGACATGATGGTGGAGCCAAATAAAAAGTCAGAGGATCACCCACTACTGCAATTCATTCTGGGAGGAGCATGACTAAATAACTTTTTCTCCCTGTTCATCTTACAGGGCTTTCTAACTGAAAGTGAAGCTAACGAATAAACTTCAGATTTTTTCCAGTTTTTTCCAACGAAGATGTCCTAACCGGCCAAAGTGTTAAGCAAAAACTCCTCACCCCAGTTCTATTTTTGCAAAGTTTTGCACACTTGCATCGACTCCAGCTTATTTATTTGCCCTGGCTTAAAAGGTGGCGTATGGAAGAGTTTTGGCTCCCCAAAGATTGAAGGGAAAAGAGACCTGATCAAGAGTCACACTAGGTGCGTTTACATGGGCACTTTTCCTCTTTCCGATTAAATTCATTCCGAATGAGTCTTTCGGGTTAACTGTTTACATGTGACATGATCTAATCTGATCAGGTGTTCACATGAGCCACTGCATTTACTCAGAATAAACCGAATAAACTCGCTGTGACGTTTGCAGTCAACTTTTGGCGGTCAAATTCGTTAAAAACAGTAGAAGAAGAAGCTTTTACTTCCGTACACAACTGTCAAAATTCTCCTCCGCTCGTCCGTCTCCCAGTTCTTCTTCCCTCTCCTACGTACCTGTGTCAGAATGGATCCATATCATGTACTTCAGTCTTTAGTTGTTTTTCTTGTTTTCTCTCTGCTTAAGCTACAAGCGCAGCAGTTTCTCCTCCTCCTGCGATCTATGCGAGGGGATTGGCTACAGCAGGACCCTCACATAGTAACCGCAACAGTTCACTATGTTTCCCTTCACCACCAAGAACCAGAGCATGCGCAGTAACGGCACAGCCGCACAACAAACCGATCGAGTGTTTACATGACATTTCTTTCGGTTTAAAGAAAGGTTTATCCACCTCTCTGAAACCGAATGAAATTTCATTCGGTTTGGGCATGGTCCTTCCGATTGAGGTGTTTATATGGAGTAGTTTTATTCGGTTTGGGCTTTTAAACCGAATAAAACTGGAATATTTGTGTCCATGTAAACGCACCTACTGTATGCAATTTGTGTCTAACTATGAACCATTATAAATAAACAGTCACACAGTGAGAAAAATGTCATGTTTAGAAATCAAGACTATTGATCAGGGTTTCCCCCAGTGCTTTATAGGCCTGGCAGGCCACCAGGCTTTTCTTGCCCCCCCCCCGCCAGGCTAAGCGTCACTTGTTTATTTATTTTAAATAGGTTTTTTTATGCACCGAAACAGTGATACCAAAGACGGTATACAGAGCTTTTATCTGGTGATACGGTTGAAAGCACAATGGCGACAGCTTATGGTCGATACGTGAACACATAGGGGGTGAGAGGTCAGCTGTATTTTCCATCATCTGAACGCCCAAAACCTCTACCTGTCTACACGCTAACAACTTTTACGTGTCATGTCGGAGGAGCACTGGAGGAGACGATGAGCCCGCTCGTTAACCCCCAGGCCAAGGGGAGTGCATCCCCGGCGAGCCGACCGAGCCGCGGCTTGATGATGAGGCAGAGCCAGTGGGAGTTAGCACGGATGTTAGCACATTGTCAGAGCAGCCTCCTGCGAGCCGCGATGGTAAACATCAAACTAGCGGATTTAATCCAAAATGGTGAGCTGACCCTAAATTTAGCGGATGGCTCTACAAGACTGAGTATGGTAAGCATGAAGAGTTCTTTGAAAAGCCCAGACGGATTGCTTGCACTGATCCAACCTGCACCATGTGCAGAAAAAAAGTAGAAGAGGTCACACAGCACCAGTGATGAGAATAACGGTGTTACTAATGGCGTTATTTTTTCGGGTAATCTAACTAATTACTATTTCCATCGTTACAACGCCGTTACCGTTACCGACAATTAAATGGGGCGCGTTATAAACTATAGCTACTCATTGAAGCTCTTGTCATCCGTATTGTCTCTCAGCCACAGGAGCTGCACAGCTGTTTATTTTTTTTCTTTGGTGAGGGAGGAGGGAGGGGCGGGACAACCGCATAAGTGATGATGATTGGCTAAGGTAGCGTAAGCTTTCACGGTAAGCCAATCAGAGGCAGTGTTCAGTTTACACACAAACCACACACACACACCGCAGCCCCACACACCCAAACTAGCAGAGGTAACCTGCAGCAATGGGGAGTATGGAGGGAAAGTTGGCGTTTTCAAAGTGGAAGTACAGACACTACTTTATTCTCCTTGAGGTAAAAGGCAAGAACGGACATGTGAAGTGTACATTATGTCCCGGAGCGAAGTGTTTGTCCACGTCACTAGTAACTATAACTAATTACTTTTTTAAAGTAACGTGCCCAACACTGCACAGCACAGCATACCTCTTCAGCCTCTGAGTTCCCTGGTTTTACCCCTTGGCCATGTTTGCACTTTTTTATTTATGTTAATTTATTTTACTTTTAAATGTGACCAGCAATGGCTTGTTTTAAGATTCACTAGGATTTAACTTAAGTGAAAACAATTGATATTATTTATTTTAATTGTATTTTTTTGTGTTTGTTAAAACCGTATTTCAAGATTGTGCCTTTTTGTAAGACTCTACGTTTAAATATTGTTAATAAATGGCTTATAATAACACATAATAGTCATAATTTCAAAATTCCTGTCAACGTTTAACATTTTTTTTTACAAAAACACGGTAGGCCGCCGGTGGGCTTCTCTACCACCAGGCTTAGCGAGTTTTCTGGGGGAAACCCTGTTGATGCATCAAGATGCACCGAAAATTGTTTTGTAATCGCATAGCAGCCATCTGAATCCAAATCAAATCATAAGGTGCCAAGAGATTCCCAACCCTAATATCTGGACAATTTTTTGCGCCCCATCAATTTCACTCAACACAAAAAATGTCAACCTCATGGGTGGCAACAGGGGAGGAAAAGTCAGGGGATCGTAATGGTCATTAGAAAACACTGTCTGAACAGAACATTTTGTGCCAATCCATCTCATTGATGTTTACATATTTTTTCTGGATAAAGGGTCAAAGTCATTAGGATTCATCCTCTGCCCACCATGGTCTGTGCTAAATTTCATTACATTACATGGCTAAGAGTCAAATGCACTATGACACTGTTTATCCGTGATTAATCACCCAAAAACACATTCATCTCTTGACTGTAATGTGTCCTTTCTCAGATTAATATAAGACTTGTAGCAAGTGAGATAAGGAATCAAGTTCAAAAATATACAAACAAAATACTGAATACCCAGGTCAACAAGAACTTCCTCTTCTGTGTTAAATAACAATGCTCTAATTGCCAGAGCTCATCTACATCCTAATGCCCACCCATTTCATCACATTAGCTTCCAGACTGTTGTAGCCCTGACATATTGAGATGTAGTGCAAGAACTGTGCACTGGGCACCAGACGATGTGCAGCTAATGCACTTTGCTAATGTATTATTTAGAAAGTGGCCTTACTAATTGAGTTTTAATGTCAGTGGCCGCTCTCCCACATGTGTTTGACCGAGCACAGGGGAAAGTTTAGATGTTGATAAATTACAGCTGGCCACTGGTGGCAGCTCCAAAGGTCATGGGCAATGCTCGGGCAACCACCACGACCTCAGATGTTTTTAAAGGAAACCTGCCTGCTTTACTAACACCTATGAAGATTTTTCTTGTGCTTTAAAATTAAGTAATTATTAAACAAGCTCTCCACTTGATAAAACAAAGTGTGGTATATGAAAAATGCTTTAACTGAGACCATTTAAAGCTATGTTTAACTTAGCAAACACTGGGTTGCTTTAGAGGTAATGCAGTTAGATGTAGAGAATGATGTTGTTGATATAGATAATCCATAAGTGCCTTTGCAATCACTCAGTGCATATAGGCTATGTGGAATATATGAGAAGCTCATTCAGAGAAAGGATATTATGTCATTAACAGAAACAAATGAAAAGGGCAAAAACACCTCTGCAGGGCTAAGAGAAAACTGGTAGACATTTGCGAGTTGAACTGAATCTACGTTGAGAAATAGCACAAGGTTTGTAAGTTGGAATTTGAATATGCTCTCTGAATAAACAAGGAGAAATTTGCATTTTAAACACCAACACATTATGCGCTGCAGCTTTGTGGAAATCATTAGTTACACACTTCCTTGCAATTATTTTGCAAGTTCACCCCACACGTTGCCTATGATAGGAAGGCACAGAGAAAGGCTCTAGTCTTTATGAGAATCACTCACCCAGAGCACAAGATAAAGCAGAGCAATAACTTATTTCAAAAAATCCCAACCGGCTAATTAACATTGTGAATTCAACCAGAAAGTCAGTATTCCTCTGACGAGTTTAATTGCATTGATGTGTGAGCCACAATTTAACGGCTCAAATAGAGAGCTGCTTTGGCTCCCATAAATGACGGTATTTCCTCACCTCAAAGACTGTAACAGGATTTTTTTTTGTAGCATAATCAAGTTTAGCTTTACCTGAGCTCATTTGATGATTTAATAGACTTAAATGAGTTTTCTTCCCAAGGTTAATTATGAAGCACTGAATTAAATTTGCCAGTGTGCGATTGCTTATTTATAAAAATGTCTTCAGTTCTGCTCAGAGGTAATGTGATTATTGGATTGGACTGAATACCAGCCAAATCGTGTTGTGTGCTTAAGCTCACTGATGAGTTTGATGGGTCACTGAAAAATAACATCACGCTAAGCTGTAACAAACAATGCACAAAGGTCAGACAAAACTTTTGGTCTTACCACTTCATATAAACTTCTAATGTTAATCTTTACATAAGAAAAAAGCTTTAATGGAAATATTTTTAATCAAAATAATGTTCACAACAAAAGGTTCAGTTTAAATTATGCATTAGTTGTCAATGGAATTGACCAGTCAATGACCGATTGGTTGCTAAGCTTTGAATTAGCTTAACTTGACACAGCGCCCTGTCAAGCCTTGGATTTTTCACATGTCAAAGTGTGTGCCATGGGGTTCTAGTGAAAGCAACACTCTGCATTTACAGAGTTTGGAAGTGGGTGCTTTTTTTAATCTTCCCAACTGAGCTGCATGTCTGGCTAATGGCTTACACCCAGCAATAGTAACTAAGCAGCCTGTTCTCATTCCCAACACGTCAAATACAGCAGCTTGATCAGTGCCCCTATGATTCAAACTATGAAACTCTAGGTAATTAATGTAGGTGATGTGCCATCAAAGTCAGATGATATACTTTAAAGAGCGCAATGTAGTGAAAAATCCACATGTAGTGGTGTTGCGCTAAATGAATGTGCCAAACAAACACAAGACTTCCACCCAGAAGACTGGGGTTCGTGTCTCATGTGAAGCCAGTAGTCAGCGTTGACTTCTTTTTAACTTGCCACAATATAATTTACGTACATTACATAATCCAAACTTACACATGAGAAGCACATTGTGTATGGGGTCTGTCTCTATCAGGTTAAAATAAGTATGTTAACTTCAAGGGGACAACTAATTTTCAAACGATTATTTTCTCGATTAATCAATTAACAACTGTTTGCTTTATAATGTCAAGTAATGGTGAAAAATATCAACCATTGTTTCCCAAAGCCCAATCTCCTGTTTTGTCCACAACCAAAGATATTCTGTTAACTGTCAGAGAGGAATAAAGAAACCAGAAATATTCACATATGACTTTTATAAAATAACAACCAACATTAATCATTATCAAATTGGTGTATTTGAGATGATTAATGATCGATAATAATCAATTAATTGTCACAGCCTATTAACTTATGGACTAAGTAATTACATTAAGAATGAGATAATGGTGTGTCATACGGCAGAACCTTAAAGTACGTTGTAATGCACAACTGTACAGTACATTTAGTGTGGGTTAAGGTTTAAGTGTGTCGGTTACAGGTTACAGTGTGTCAGTTAATAAACGCTGCAGCGTCTCAAGACTAAGAAAAGTCTTCAGGCTCCTATGTGATCATGTCTCTCTCAGAAACTTTGTAATCCAATCTTGAAATACAGTGTCTTTTTTGGAGATGTAGTCATATAAATCCAAATGATAAATCTAACCCTGAATGTCTCCTGTGATTATTTATCAATTTTATTGTTAGCATGTTGTTAGCTGCCCACTGGCAATCCCATGACTGGGTTGACTCTGTCGACCAATCAGATGCTGTGTTACTGACTTGTCATGTGCGACAGCATTGATCCATAGATACACATTGTGAAACAGAACATGAGATTGTCCCTTCAAAATAAAAATTGCAGTGATTGCAGTAATGACCACAACCCCACAGTTGGCATCACATGACTGCGGTGTTGCAGTGATGTGGTTATCATCACAACCCTATGTACAAGACCTATAGATGATGCAAAAGCCCAAAGGCTCTCACTCTTTTGTACGAACAGCTTATCTAAAATTATATTTCAATCTCCCCACTCATCCTCTCCATCCCTTTTATCAACATCTTCTCTTTCAGCAAACCAGTGCTCTATCACTCTCTCTGTGACGGGCTTGGAGTTTTATAACATCTCTAACATTGTGAAGCACTGCTCACAAAGGCCACCCTGGTGCAGAGAACAAGTGATTATATTATGGCGCAGCTCATCAAACACTACATGGTCAAAAAGCAGAGCACTTGATATCTCAGACAAGTGAGTTTAATGGCTGCCAGTGCTTGACCTTCTCCACAGGGCCTCCATGTTAGTCACTCTCCACCAATTCCAAATTGAAACAGAACCATAGCAACTACCGAATATATGCAAAGATGGGAGCAAGAGAAAACACGTATGAAAATGAGGAAACACTTTGACAACATACTTCATCTACTCCCTGTGAGTCTCCTTCTTCAGTCTATCCCTGGTATAGTTGACTGACTTGGGACTGGGTGTCCCAACAGGGTGATAGTGTGACAGTCTCCCACCGAGTATTTCACACTGCAGTGTTTGTGGTTACAAGGAGGGAATGCAGACCACCCCAGTCAGGGTTTGTCTGAAGGCTCCCTCAACCGTAACAAGCCTCACTGCTGAGGCTTTTCGCTATCAGGGGCAGGGGTGTTGCTGGAGATTGGGCTTTGATGTTCATAGTGACAGCGCATCAGAGCAAAGCAGCAGGTGAAAATAATCTATCTTCCACTCTGTGATTTATGAATGTAATTCCTCTGGTTTGACACCAGTTGCATTAGCATCCTTGGAGCAATCTGTGAGGAATAAAAGATTTTGCAGTCAGGCTGTGCAATATATCGATATTGTGATATGCCAGAAGTTTTGTCTTTTCCAAGTTTTAAAGGCTGCATTACAGTAAAGCGATGTAATTTTGTAAATTTACCAGACTGTTCTAGCTGTTCTATTATTTGCCTTTACTTCACTTAGTCATTAGGCCTGTATCCATTTTACTGACAATTATCTATCAAAAATCTCAATGAGTCAATATTCTGTGAAAGTGCCTAAAGTCATCCCAACAATACTGTAGCAATATCAATATAGAGGCATTTGGACAAAAATATCTTGATATTTGGTACCTAAAGGGGTACCAGGCAAATTAAAACAGTATATACTTATAATGCCCATAATGTTTAGGGCTGGCATGATACGCTTATCTCCCAATTTGATAGTATCACAATACTTGGGTCACAATTAAGTTATGAATTGTGAATATCCAATATTGCAATTCTATAAGTATAAGAATTGATTTGCAATTTTTGTTTGCTTTTTTAACACTAGACCATGGGAATCATAAACCTCTACAGACTGTATATCATAAATCATATTTCTTAAAGGATAAGTTCGTTTTTTTGACACCTGGACCTTATTGTTAGGATTAAATACGCTCGTAGACTCACCCAGACAATTTTGGTGGAGCTCGGAGCCGTTTTCGAGCAATTTAGATCCATCCGACGGCGTTTTTTCTCATGCCATAGTAGCGGACGGGGCCAGAAATCGAAGCCCCTAAATTAGACATTATCTGCTGCGAAACTCGCTCATTTCACCTACATTTTATAAATGAATGGCCAGTGTTATCACCATGTCAGCTCAACTTTGTTGTTATGGTCATCCGGGACTTTACAAGGATGGGTAACTTTTGGTGACGTCATAGACGTGCGCCGCAGGACTGCAGCTGAGAAGAGACGCTGTTGTTGCTAGGCTACACGGCAACACGGCTATTTTTGAGCAGCATGGCGGAATATTTATCCGATGTAGAAGTGTCTGACGACGACTTTGAGTATAATGGATGCCCGTATCGTTTTGAGCCAGAATACACCGACGAGGAGCTATTTGAAAGGAGGATGCAGAGGGAAAGAGCTGAACAGCTGGCCAGAGAACAAACAACCACTGCACGTCCACGAATGGGGGCTAACTGGTGGTGTTGTTGTGGACATTGCACGAGTTTCGCAGCAGATAATGTCTAATTTAGGGGCTTCGATTTCTGGCCCCGTCCGCTACTATGGCATGAGAAAAAACGCCGTCGGCTGGATCTAAATTGCTCGAAAACGGCTCCGAGCTCCACCAAAATTGTCTGGGTGAGTCTACGAGCGTATTTAATCCTAACAATAAGGTCCAGGTGTCAAAAAACCAAACTTATCCTTTAAAACAATGAGGCTGCTTTAGCTCTTCATGTTAATTTAATTTAATTAAAAAATTAACTTAATTACATACAGACAACCTAAGACAGACAAAAAAGGGGGTAGAGAGTGAGAAGATTACAAGCAGCAAAGGGCCACAGGCTGAACTCAAAGCAGGGCCGCTACAGAGAACTGTTAGCCCCAGTACTTGGTACTTAAGCTCTACCAATTGTGTGAAAAGGGCGCTACTATACTAACATGCTTTTTAGTCTGCTAAAACAATTACAGTGTGAGATTTTCAAATATGTCCAAAACCTTAGAATGAAAAGAAATATTACACGAGATGCATACTATTTACAAGGAAATATTACAGTATGCGAGCACTGGACACTACACTGGCATAAATATCCCACAATGCAATGCAGTTGTGATGAGAACAACAGTGTTTAAGACAAAGGTGCGCAGCAACAAAGGCAGCTCTGTGGAATGTCAAAAATGCTTCAATTTAAATGTAATGCAATGTAAATGCAACAAGGCTCTCAGGAAGTGGTGTGATATGCGCTGAACAGTGCATTGAAAAGATACATCCTGCTCTTTGTTTACGCAAAAGTCTGCTGAACACATTTTGGGTCTGTAGTACATAGTATGTCATTTAAGATGCAGCGTTGAAACAATGTAATAGGCAAAGTTACAATGGAAGCTAGCAGCTATACGTTTGTGTCCACAAAAACAAAGCAAATATACATCTGGAGGAATAAGCATACATGATTTTATGTTAAGCATGTTCAGTAAAAAAAGATCTGTTTGTTAAGATAATACTACCGTGACTGTGGTGCAAATTTTCATTAGCACAGTAATGGGAGTTCCCATTTATGTTAGCATCGAGCTAATGTATGTGTGGGATATGTATAACCACACATACATATATACACAAATATGAAAATAGAATCACAATACTTAAGAGAACCCCTAATGAAGGATGAATAAAATCTAAAAAGAATGTTGTTTAACCTACAAAATATCGAACATGTCATCTCATTATATGTTATGAACCATTAAAATTGCACCTCCATTCACTTCTCATCATCACAGTAACCCCCTCACCCTGAATGACCTGCAATTACCCTCATCCTCCTTATGGCCACCCTGACATTCATAAACGAATCTATCAACGATTACAATTATGTAGAGTGAGTGAGCTCATCCCTCAAGTTCCAGTGTCTGCTCCTGAAACATGCAACAGGTTCTGTAAATGGAACAATTAAGATAATTGACTGTACAGGCCCCATTAAAAAAAAAAGCCTGCTTTCAGCTTGGAGCGGCGATTAGATTAATTCTCATAATGGAGAAGCCCTTGTTCCTCTATTGTTCTCCATTTGCCCTCTTCAGTCCAGGTGCCAGTCATATCCTGTGAGTAGGGTTTCATGTTGGACTGGGATCACAATGTTTTATTGGACATCAAGAATGAAGGACAGCAGAGTCTATGCAAAGGTGACAGGGAGAGGCATAGAATGGTGTCATTGTGAATTCTGATATGTATTGGCTAAACAAATTACTTTTTTTAAAATCACTACTACAGCAAAAACTGCATGACTGCGTGTTTTTTCCCCACAAATCAAATACTATGAATTTAAAGTTTATCTGGTAGTTAAAAAAGGCTTTAAAACATATAATAACATCTTTGCTCAAGGTGAGCAACCACACAAAATAGGCTTGATAAGATTTAATGGATACAAAAAAAACCTCCCAACCCTTGGCTGCTATGTTTATGTCTCACTTTGGCAGAACTGTCATGGTCCTGTTTGGCAAGGACAAAATCACTCATTCTTGTTGGACTGCACATCAGACTCACTTAACTACAGTTCTATTAGTTTAAAGGTATCCTGCCAAATAATGAAAAATGAAAGTTAAAGAAAATGTATGAAAGTTGATGCTGCACTTTTGACGTGCATGATCAGTGGTGACTTAAAGGCTGCTCTGGCTCAATGACTCGATTTAATAAGAGTCTGATATAATAATGATAATGTTGAAGTCAGATTGTGCAAAGTTAATTAAGAATCTACGTGATTGAATTACCTGCTATGACAAAAACTAAATTTCCTAAGTGTCATTTAAAGGGATAGTTCTGTTACGTGAAGTGGGTTTGTATGAGCTACTTAACCATAGTCAGTGTAATACCAACAGCAGATGGCGGTCAGCCTGCCACCAGTTTGGAGAAGCAGATAGGAAAACCGAGTTTTAAAATCCTGGATGAAGTCTGGCTGCATCACACAAAAGGGGAAACTTCAACAGATTCTCACTACTCTCACTATCTCTACATAATCAGATATCAGGCAGTGTACAATCAGGTACCAAAATCATGAAAAAATAGCAGTTTTCTCCGTTCTGGAGGGCTGGAAGAGTCTGCTCTGCTGTCTCAGTGTCATTACTACAACCTGTAAATGACCTCAAACGTGGATGCTCCATCTAGCAGCTTTATTAGACATGTCCAGACATGTTTGAGCCGCCAGAGACCAAGGACAGAGACAGAATGATATGTTTTTTCTTCTGTCTCAGTTTGTTGGAATGCAACTGACCTGCTGGGCTGATATGAACTGAGACAGTCGCTTAAGATATGTTCATAACTGACCATTAGGGAGGGTGAGGGGAGGGTAGGCGTCATCGTTTGTGTGTCGGTTTGCGGGGCTTATGGCTCTAGCACGTCACCAAGCCAGGTCCTGTGCATAGTTCTCAGTGTTTTCACGTTTTCAGCAACTATGTCCTAACATGTAATGTGTTTAGAAGAAAAACTCCCTTTTTCCCCTCACAGCGACTTTCACAAAAAGTAAACACCTGTAACTTTAAAAGGCAAAAATGTAATAAAGATGTTCCATAAAAAATATCACATTGTAATGTGTGCAGGCTTTTTCAGACTGGTGACTGTTTTTTTTAGCTAACCTAACTTATAAAAATTCATAATAAGAATATGAGTTAAATGATTCAACAATAATGTAATGACATTAAATTGTAAACTCTACAGTGTATCCTACGTAGAAGGGCTGTATTGTAATAACAGGGTGCAACACATTTACAGCACTGGTCGACAGAAACATCAAGTACATAATGCAAGGATGAAATGATGTGATGTATGTGGTGAGTCTGACTCATGTAACAAAGAGTCAGTCATGGCCTGTGTGGGTGGAGGTCATTATCTTAGTAATATGAACAATGTGTGTGTGTTTGTGTGAACTAACTGTCATGTAAGTTCCTATACCTTTCTTTTTGTTCAGTGCAAGACTGAGGGTAAGTGTTATGTTACAAGCACTACACACACAACCCCTCTATGGGTCGCTCTGTGTTTGGCCACCCAGAATATCTGCATGGTAGTCTTACACCTTTCGATACCACTGCCTCTCAAAGCCTGGCACACATCTCTCTTATGTGGATGGAGCATGAAGGTTAGGACTGAAGCTTCTGCTATTAAATTTTCCTTTTCTTCAGATGTTATTCTACAGAACACCAGGCTCTCTTTTCTGCGGTCAGTGCATGTCCAATTCATTCAAGAATGATATGCATTCCTCAGCCGCTTACAGCTAGCCGCACTCCAACAGCTCAGGGCCAAGCGGGACAGGTTGCACTGCCAAAGGCAAGACGGCTACTAAAGCACTTATTGGACTTTGGTTTAGTGAAAATAATGATAAAAAAGCCGTATAAGACACAATACCACAGTAGCAAATTATAAGACATATTACTTGGCAGAGAGACAAGTATAATTTTTTCTTTCTGAGGAAACAAGAGTACGCAGCTGCTTTAGGTTTGTCCTATTTCTGACCATCTGCAGTAAGAGCCCCTTCATGATGTCTGTAACAGAAGACAAACCAAATACCTTCTGAGTCAACACAACCCTGATCCCTCCTGCAGTTGGAAAACAAATAAACATGGGCTCACGCTAGGCAGCCCTGGCGAATCCACTCAGGAATTTCAAATACTCTTGAATTTATTTTCCATGAGGTCTTTGGGGCAATCTTTGCAATCAAAGAGGTCAATTTTGCTTGGAAAGAGAAAAATATTAGGTAAATATTTTCAAGGAAACCGGTCATATTTGAAATGGAATGGCGTTCCTCACCCCCTGCCCCTCGTTTTCCAAACACATACCGTGTACACATGCAAACACACACCTTCGTTCTGGACAGTGCTAGCTAGAGACACACATACACACACACAAATGGCTTTTCTTCAGACGCACTCCCGTTTTTTTTTGGAGTGATCAGTGCTGCTCCCCTGCCGCCAGACCGACTGACATGCTTGTTTATTTTTCCCATGCCCACTTTAAATTCCAACATTTCCCCCCCAACTGAAAAGGCCTGTGTGTGCCTGGCCAGGAGGACAAAAAAGGTAGGAAAATATCAACAAGTCATCATTTACATCAGAACAAAAACAAACAAACCTTAGAGAAAGGAGCTGCTAAGGAGGTCCAGGCCTTTTTTTGCATCAGAAATCCTTCTCATGTGGCTTCAGGCAGCCTGCCAGCCAAATCTAATATGGATTTATATACAAAGAAAGTGCTTAGTTTAACATAATGAATATTTAATCATGCATGGACCCTGTAAAGCAATTTTGCAGAAATAATTGAAAGCAGACTTTGTCTCGAGGCTTGAAAAAAAAGGCAACAGCTAAACTGTTGACCCAAAGGAGCCCAAAAATCTCACGCTGGATTAAATGTTTACACTGCTGGCATACACTCTGATAAATGAGGTTAGGAATCTGGGGTGGAATCAACGGGTGTTAAATCTGCTGATTCTGTCAGGGCGAGAGAACACACAGATGCCTGGCTGTACACATAACACATGCACTTGTTGGGCAGCTCCATCTCACATCTCCCCAGCTGTCTTTCTAACACTCTGATTATTTTACACTCTGTTTGTATACTTCTCCTTCATTCAGTGAGCCACGAGTTAGAAAAGGAAAAAGATTGGGAATGCAAAACCACCTGCGTGAAATTCAAATTAACTGTCTTGTGTACGGTTCATTAGAGGTGACAAAACACATTCTGTCTTTTGTGCTATTATTTTGTGTTTTGTTATAGCTAGAGTACACTTCCTATCTTGCCACTGAACACAGCCAGCAGTTCTGCTAATGTGAGCGGTGAAACATTGACAAGGGAATGTACTGTGACAGACGAAGAGCTTTAAATATCTCTTTTTTTCAACAACGCCTATACAGACTTATTTTAATAAGGCACACAATAAATAAAGCCAATTGTTGCCTGCCACTCAGCTCAAGCTCCACCAAACAAGAGACATGAACAATTTTCATTAGGAGAGCAAAGCCAAAGTACAGACAAAATGAAGTACAAGTCTATCTTAAGACCAATATTACATCATATGAAACACTTTCCACAAGCATGACTTGTGCCATTCAGCCTTTTGTAAATCATTAGCTCTCATAATAGTATTAACAAAGACTGTGACGCCAATGCTGCACGGCCTCAGGTCACAAAAAAATACAAGAAATAGCTAAACTTGTATAAAAAAAGGAAGGGGGGGCATAAGCGGATTTGCGGGAAAGTGTTCACTTATGCAAAATAAAACAGGTTATCAGGTCTATTTGGTGATTCCCTGGCACCCTTAATAAATCAGCTTAGGGTACGGCCTAACGGCTTCATTCGCCCCACAAATCTCTGCACTGCAATAACATGCGCCAGCGAGCACAGATTAATTTAATAACTCTTTAATATTCTCCATGAAAAAGAACAGGAGACCAGCGAGTCCGGAGCATATGGGGTGGGTGGTGAAGGGGGCTATCTGTGGAATAGGATATTGCTGCAGCAACAGATTGAATATTACATAATGATGTCATTTATATTCCATTCGAAGTGCTAGCTTCCCAGACTGGGGACTCAAACAGAGCTGGGGATTTGTCTGTGATAGAGAGTAATGGGGACAGAAAAAGTTTGTGGGTACAGACGGCATGAGTAAGGACGAAGGTGAGCGAAGAGTGTTACAGTGCAAACATTGTCTAACTATATCTGAATGTGCCTGACTTGAGATGTAAAAGTCGAACTAAAAATGTCAAAAGTATATATACTGCATGACCAACAGCGGTAGGTCTGCATACAACATTCACTATGATAAAATGATGTGCTGAGCAAACTGTTTACAGCTTCAAATATTGTCTTTCTGGGAAAATGTTAAGTTCACTCTAGCAGTTATCCTTACTTGCTCCCAACTAGGGATGTCAGTTTTGGTTAATTTTGCTTTCAGTAATCTGACAACCATTAACCAGTAACTAATTGATTAATTTTTAAGAAAAACAAGTACATTCGGGCCATGATGGAGACGACAGACAAAGACAAAGAGGCTGCGAGCGTCAGTCAGCATTGTTGAAATGAAAAACAGTTGTGATGTAGCTTTTGTTTGTGAGAGTTGTCCAGCAGTCGGTGGCCAGAGTTAGCTTGTCTACCCGGGTTGGCTTGACTTTTAGCTCATCTTTCTTCTTATTTTTCAATGTATTTAGTTACACCAGCTCTAAATGGCATAATATGCCCAGGCTCATGGTACCAAACTAACATTAGCTCTTTGAATCCTCCCCCTACCAGACTGACTGGCATCAAGCCATCCTTGGGCATGGCAGCTGAGCGCTTGTTCTTACTGTGGTACAGGAAAGTGCTAGTGCCTCTACTAAACTGAAGAGGGTCATCACACAATTTACATTTGACTTTGTTGCCTTTCTAGAGGAAATGTTCCCACACCAAGCTTTAATATTTACCTCAGACTGCCTGTTACCAATGCTGGTAGGGGAGTGTATGTGTGTGTGTATGCAAATTAACCTATGGACTGACACGTGTAGCCGTTGACAACCCTACCCCAACCCAATCTAAGCCATTTTGAATAAAACGCCGAACAATGGGCCTCATGCAAAAACCACTCATACAAACAGATTTGTTCTTAAGTGGTGTGTACAAGTGATTTAGGTGAACTTGTCACATTAACCAGTCTTCTCCTATTTTGAATTTTCTTTCAGATATCAACACAATTTCCAGTGGTCCAGACCTGCCGTAGAGTCATGTGCAGTCAGTCTGCTGTATATTCCATTGATTTGAAGACATTTTGAATTTGAAAAATAGGTTTACACTTCATAATTATCCATTTCAAATTATAATTGTAAATTTACATATAAATCCTATCATCATTCATTCAGTGGTCTATTATTACCTGCTGTCAGATGTATTGGCTGTATATCTACTGCTGATGCTGTTAAAACGACAGATATTCCTTTGTGGAGCTCTGAAAGCAGGATGTCAAACTCCAAACTCTTTAAGTTCTTTTTTCTCTTTGATGGTATTTTCATGAATGAACACTTCCTGATATATGGGGCATGAAGCACAACCATATACGGTATTATTGGGGCATTAATTATGCTAATTTACAAGTCTCATGCACATTGTTGGGAGAATCAGGACTGGACATTGTTATAGCAGGTCATGACAAGGCTGCGGACTCATCACCTGCTTTATTCACACATGGGCTCAATTGGACATTGTACAGACTTTGCACTAGGGAGCTGGCAGGGTAAAGTCCACTTAATGTCCAGTCCTACTGATTTGGACCTTTGCATTCTCACATATAGCTACTCCTAATTTGTCTAATTTACAGTGCATGTGTGAAAAATTGAAGAGTCTTACAGCTATGTAGCATTCCTGTCCAGTGAAAAACATGCCTCTCCAAATGTCTGATTTAAATTTTTCACTTTTTTAAAATTAGCAGTGGTTCCCAATCTTTTTTCTTCTTGACACCTTAATATGAAGCAAAATATCCCTTTGTTACTCCTTGCTGAATGTTATGTGAGCAGTCCAATGGAAGAAATGTTTTACCCTGTCAGATTGTTTAATTTGAATTATTTTTATATATTCCACATGAAAGAAAATAAACATAACATTGTGCAGCAGAATTTAGTCTTCTTATTTCCTACCTGGACCTGATCCCCAGGTTGTAAACCACAGCTTGAGCAAAACAAACCAAATGGATTATCTAAGAAATGCACTGTTATTTTCTTGTCTCATGAAAAGGTGGTGTTTTGGAGATAGATGTTTTTTACAGGACAGCAACAAAGCAGTTTGAATGGCAAGGTAACTGTAGGTCACTATAAGCAGCCCTACAGAAAAACACAGTCTGATGTCTGTTTCCCATTGTGTGCTAAAGATGATAAATATCCTGTAATCAGCAAAACAAGCCATATCAAAATGACACGTCTGCATCGGAAACAAGTGTCGAATACATCAGATGGCAAAATGGTGCAAGGGGTGGAGGTGAAGCTTGGAGAGAATAAACAGAGCTTGCAGACGTTGTAATGAGAATTTGCTCCATTTGGCAGTAGCCTGCAGCAAAGGTCTCCCATCTGTTTCTTATTGGAAAGGGAGTCAACAGTTTGGAGGGGGAAGGATGAAAAGGGAAAAGCAAGAATGAACAGACCACAGTGACATCTTACGGCAGCAGCTGGTAACACAGGGGAGGGTGTGGATGGATGTCAAGACTTCAGTTCATGTCAAAAAGAATCCATTTATACACCAATTAATTAGTGACAGGGCAACACAGTAATTCATTATTTTGCATTTAGTTTCAGCTTTGTGTGTTACTTTAAAAGGGCAATTAAAGACCATCTAAGTGGAATGTGTATGCTGTACATGTCCTAACACTTAGGTAGAATGTGCAGGTATTTTTAAGAGGACGTGTATTAGAGCTACAACAATTAGTTGATCAACTATTAAATGAAGCGCCAACTATGTTGATAATTGATTAATTTTTAAAAAAAAAAATCTTTGATTTCAGCTCCTCAAATGTGAATATCTTCTGTTTCTTAAGTCCCCTATGAATGGAAATTGAATATCTTTGGGTTGTAGACAAAACTAGGGTTGCAAGTAACAATTAATTTCATTATCAATTAATCTGTTGATTGTTTTCTTGATTAATCTCTTAATTGTTTGGTCCATAAAAGGTCACAAAATGGTGAAAAATGTGGATCGTGGCTTCTCAAAGTCCACTGTAATGTCCACAAATGTTTAAAATTTTCCTGGAGCTGCAACAATTAATAGAATATTAATCGACTATTAAACAAGTGAAAATGTTGATCACTGTTTTCCAAAGTCCAAGATGACATCCATGTTGTTGTTTTGTCCACAGGCCAAAGATATTCAGTTTAATGTCAGAGGAGACTGACAAAAACAGAAAATATTCACTTTTGAGAAGATGAAAGCAGAGAATTTCATCATTTTTTTATTTATTTAAAAAAAAACATGAATGGATTATCAAAATAGTTGCCAATTAATTTGATAGTCAATTAATAATCGATTAATTGTAGCAGCTTTAGAAAAAACAAGACATTTGAGGACATTATCTTGGGCATTAACCATGATCCACATTTTTCACCATTTTGTGACATTTTATGGAACAAACAACTAATTGATAAATCGAGAAAATGATCGACAGATCAATCGATAGTGAAAATAATCATTAGTTGCAGCCCTAATACATATCTATGTGAGAAACAGATGTCAACCTCCCTTGTTTCACTGGAGAACACACCACAAGGAGATTAAAAGGTGCCGACAACATAGTCAAACAAACAGAGCAACTTTGCTTTTCTCTGCCACACAACCTCTCCTTTGTGTCTCTTATTTGCTCATATCTCTCGCATGTATATGGTCACTCCTTGTTTCCCGGACAGAACGTGTGAGACAGGTTTCTCACAGCAAAGCTTCCAACAGCATCTTCAGGCAACCTCAAAACTATTTTTAAATGAAAAATGGGAGAGCAAAAGACAACAAAAGACAAAGAAAACACAATCTGGAATGACAGAGGTCAAATGTGTTCAAATGTTTCTAATGTTTGATGTGTAAATTGTAAATTATTTTAAAATAAACTTGACTCATGAAAATTCAGCCCCTGTCCTGTTTTTAGTTGATATAAAACACCATCAGAGAATCAGACAATAACTCTGTTAGCTTTAGAGTCTAATATTTTAATTATCTCAGGACAAAGAATAGTCTCAGCTTTGTCCTTGTGTTCGCCTTCTCAAAAGAACATGGGAGTTGCCTAACAGTGACAAAAGATTTGTTTGCATATCGAGTGACGGTCGTTTGTGCAGGAAGATTAAACACTAAGGTCAATGTTGAACCTGTAAAAGCACTCGACAAAGAATGGCATTACAGTTGTTATTAATGTGTGTGTTTAAACTGGGTACACACAATCATGTTTAGTGTGTGTGTGTATGTGAGAGCGTGTGTGTATTTAGGGGGTGTGAGAGGCTTTTAGCAAGATCAACGGGCAAAGCAGGTAAACAGGCTCAACAGTGGCTATCACCTGTGGAGGATGTTATAGCTTTGCCTAGCACACAAGCCCTGCCTTTAACTTTCAACTGTAAAAGCAAGATATTAGGGGATTTTCACAGGCTATATAAAGCCTTATCTCGGCTACTGTCACAACCGCACACACACGCATCAAACCTGCATGTGGGTCTGATATGACACGACACTATAAAACCTCTGCTCACAACATCAACAGTCATTTTTTGTTCCAACATAAACTGGCTGTAGTCAGACTGTGTTTTGTTGCATCAAGCTGTCTAAAAGGAATTTTGTTGTGGTAACTCTGACAGCTGTTGTATACATACAATTATACCGTATGCATTTATAGACAGAGTCTTGTGAACTGCTGCTAATGATTTATAAACACTGTCAGTTACACAATTTATGGAAGTTGGAAATAATCTAGCATTACCTGACACAAAGATAGTTTTGATGTTTTCTTTACTTACATCAGTAAATGCTTTCCCACAAAATCCCTTCATGATTATTCAGGTCAGTAATGAAAAACTACATTTAAGACTATTACTGTCTGTGACTTGTCATTCTGCAACCATGTGTCCCAGAATTACATATATATTCACATGTATTCATACTTGTGAGAGCAATACTGTTCACACACAGTATGATAGTAAGATGTAGTGACAGACCATTTGACTGGCCAATGTCTCACAAGGCCAATAAAGGAAAAATGCTCGCAGAAACATCTGCAGTCAGCCTTGTCAGCGCGGCTGCTGTGAAATGTTAGTGCTTCCACCTTGTGAGTTTTGAGAAGGTGGTGAAAAAAATTAGTTTCAAACTTCTTCTTTTCTAAATGTTAACACGTTTCTCCCATTCTAAATGACAGCAAATCTAGTCTATAACCATTACTGACTAGCATTTAATACATATCATATTATAATGTGCAGAATGATGCAGTTACCCAATGTACTTTTCCATTTCACTAGTAAATACATATGCCACCTAAAACAATATGTTACTGGATAAGATAACCATGTATATTAGACTGTAATGTGCATGAAATAATGGAATTATATGCAACTTTTTCGCCGTTTTCATATCAGCCACGCTGCTTTCCTATCGACCGTTGAAAATCCATACTGGTCAACCACTACTTACAATTTCCGCTGATGGAAACTAAAGCATAATTAAAATTATAATGTAAATGTATTCATTCATTTATGTTAAAATTTAGGTGAAGATCATAGTTTCAGTTAAATAACGAAAAAGTCAATGGTAACACGACACAGCACAAGTTCATTTTCTTTCCTCAATGAATGCATCCCATCTCTGCTAAGTGCAACATTATTTACAGTAGCCACACATTTATTTTACTATCACAAATGTGATTAACTGTGTTTACATTCACTGAACAAGGTAAGGTCTAAGGCAATAGGTATGGACAATTGAGGTGCGGCCTGAAAATTAAATGGGAAACAAGGGAACCCAGTACAGCTTCAAACCACCATTGTTTACACTGAACACTCTCACTCACTCATACACACACCCCACACACACGGCTGTACAAACAGTGTTTGTTGACTCGGGAAGGGACACAGCAGGTAGGTGGAAAGGAAAGAGGAAGGTGATGTGGAAGAGGGCTGTCAGATTTTTTCTAAGACAATGGTGACTGAGAGTATAATCTACAAAGACAATGGGGTTAAATCTATATATTTAGTCATGACACCAATTTTTTATTATGGTGGGAAAAAATTCCCTTTGTTAAATGTACACGCAATGACAACTGATACCAATATCTATCAATATCTGGCCACATCTATAGATGGTCATATCTACACAGACTACTGTATAAAGCCAAAGATAAAAGAAGAATGCCCTTATTGGTACAAGACAATAGAGTACCTATCAGCCAGAGCCAACTGGCTGATAGGTGTGTTCACATGAGACGAAGCTAAAGCACAATACAGAATGATTGACAACCTAGGTCTCAAAGGAAAATCTTTCACTCCCAAATCAAGCATTCAGATCAAAATTAGCCCGTCATTAAGCAACATGGGGCTGCACTGATGTGGACATGTTGCTACAGGTACTAGTGGAAAGATGAAATATGGATTCTATGTAGAATACACAAAGCAAAATAATCATTGTCAGACATTGCTGGCAGCAAAAGTTGAGCCGGGTTAACTTTTTTTGCCAGTCCTCTCTGTCAGCACTCACACTGAACCAAAGTAGTGTTCTCATTAAAATGAATGAGCAGGCCATGTTGTTGGTCTAAACAGGGCCATACAGTACACTAAGTACACCAAGTACACCAAGCATGACCAGCAACTAAGCAAATCTGAAGGTGATCCATGACTCCATTAGAAAGTAGACATATTACTAAAATAAAGTCAGATATTAAAGAAAAAGGATTAATTTTGGATAAATGTGTTCTTTTGAATTCTGGCCAACAGTTTAGTTAGAGAGATAACCTACTGACCAAGAGTTTCTTGTTACAAAGGAAGTGGGTTTTAAGTAGTTATCTGCCTCAAAGCAATGGCATTGGTAATATTTACAAACTTAACGCACACTGAACAACAGTTACAGACAGTCCCTAAAAATGTAGTAAAATCTGCCAAACGCTATAATACGCTGCATACAGCATCTTTCAACCACCGAGCCATATTAGCCAGATGCACCGATGAGGTTGTGTGACCACCCCAGAAGGAGTGGAAGAGAGTGTGTATGTATATAAATAACTGTGTATGAAAACAATACCCAGGAAAAAAAAACTTACCCAGGAAATAGGGGTTTCTAATTGTCTGTATCCATTAAGCTCCAATAACATGAAGTTAGCTACTTCTGATACCTCACATATAAGTCAGTAAATTACTTAACTTTAGTTGGCTGTAGCAAAAACCATGCTTTGTTACAAAAAGGCCATCTTTCCAGAACATATCTCACTGTGTCTTTTCTGGACTCACCTTGTCTGCTGTCTCATCATCAGGTGTTGGGCGGAGGCAGGTTGCTTCAGCATGTGGTTGTCTGAGAAACCATCATTTGTATTAAAACATCGTTCACTTTGCCTGAAAATAATTAACAATATCATACGAATTAATGAAATATTATTTTCATCCTGCCTTAGCCACATTTGTGGACTTCATACCTCACAAAGTCACATACAAATTGCCAGTCATGGAAGATGTTTTCAGATCCTGACTTAAGTAAAAGTAGTGATACCATACTGTGAAAACAGCCCACTACAAGTAAAAGTCCCGCATTTAAAACCTTAAGTAAAAGTATGCAAGTATTAAGGCTGCAACTAACAATTATTTTCATTACTGAGTAATCTATTCATTATTTTTTCAATGAATTGATTTGATTTTTGGTCCATAAAATGTCAGAAAATGTTGAATCACTGTTTCCCAAAAATCATACCCTCAAATGTCTTGTTTTGTCCAGAACCCAAAGATATTCAGTTTTCTGTCACAGAGGACTAAGAAAACAGAAAACATTCACATTTGAGAAGCTAAAATCAGCAAATTTCTTTAACAATGACTCAAAGCGAATATCAAAAATAACTGCCACTTAATTCATTAGTTGAGATCTAATCAATGAATTGACTGATCATTGCAGCGCCAGTAGTATTATCAGCAAAATGTACTTTAAAGCATCAAAAGTTAAAGCACTCATTGGCTCATTGCACCTAATCCAAGAGGGTTTATGAAGAATTTACTCAACCCATTAAGAAACACTTAATCTTTCAGCCTACCAGAAAAAAATATATGGTTTTCACTTGGATATAAAAGGATATAAAACTTGTAATCTGAAAGGTACCTGGTAACTTAAAGTTACTTAAACTAGCTGAAACTTATACTTAAGCAGAGTACTCGAGTAAATGTATTAGTTACTTTCCACTGCTGCAAAAAGCTGCAGTCTCAACTCCTCTACCACTGTAAAAAGTCATATTGCTAAAGTGCACTAAACGTCGTAAAATAACTGAACTCGAGCTTCCAGAGACGTAACGTTGCTAGTTTTCAAGATGACAAACTGACAGATGCTGGCTGGCCATGCCCAGACGAGAACCCCAGCATCCGCGGAACATCTCGCGAGAGTAATAATTCTAACGCAAACCGTGATATTTCTTTATCCTTAACCAGCGTTCTTCCGTTGCTGAACCTACGCAGATATTAACCACAGCGTTTTCACGTCACAAAACATAATTAAGTTTGTATAACGTGCGGAATGAGTAAACAATGTGTGCAAATCTCGCGAGAGTTTGTGAATCTAGGGTTCCCGTCTAGAGCCGAAGCTGGGCCCGTCAAAAACAAATCGGAAAAGTTAGCTGGCCAAGCGGTCACCCGTTGACGTTAAAAGCTCACCTTTCTCCAACAGAAATGTGTCACCTGTTGCTCTCCTGTGCCATTTCTTTCTCTTTTCCTAACCGTTCTTTTTAAATAAACCGACATGACATGCTTTTGTTCTCTTCTTGTTTTGTTTTTTGGAACGAAATTGGTCGCGTTCACCTTCATGATGTAGTCAAGTCACTGCACGTGCAGGTGCGGAATGAACCATTTGCGTCATAATGAGGGACGTTGGAACGGGGTCTTCTCACTGCCTCACCATGGTAACAGCAGGAAACATCCACATCTGGCCACAGATTTTCTGTTGAGCTGAATTTTGTTCATTTGGGGCTGTGTCAGAAAAAAAAAAAAATACAGTTTTGAGGTGGAAGGTGCTCATACCAAATTCATATCAGAGGCAAATTCAGAACAGCCAGAATTGTGGTCATGGTTGCCACATTCAGTAGAGTGTTGAGCTTGAGATTGATTGACTGATTGATTGATTTATGTCAAACAAAGTTATAATTATATAAACTAATAGCTCCAACTAGTGGTGGGATGCAAAAAGGCTACATTCACTCAAGTATTGTACTCATAATACTGTAAAATACACTGTCAACTGCACAATGGAATTGTTAAATTATTTAATTATTTACATCATTTAATTATCAGTTACCAGTGCAGGACCTTACCTCACCTCTTGCTGACTTTGTGCTATTGTTTTTTATGTAAAATTTCAGCAACAGACCAAATGAACTGCTTATGATTGAACTCTAGCGCTCCTACTGTTTTTCACTATTGTCTTATTTGTCTTCTATGTTGACTATGTTATGAAAGACTTCCCACATCATGGATGATTTTTTTTTTTTTTTTTAAATAATGTCTAATTGTCCTGTTTTCTACGACTGCCTTATTTGTAAACCATGTTGATTCTGGTAAAGCTAAGGACAATTTTCCACATTGTGGACAATAAAGCTCTAGCTTAACCTAAAACCTAAAGTACAAATGTGAGATACTTACTTGAGTATTTCCATTTTATGGCACTTTATACTAATACACTCCACTACATGTTACATGCAAATATTGGACTTTTTACTCCACTACATTTGTCTGGCAGCTAGTAACTAGTTACTTTTCAGATTACAGTTTTTCATACCTTTCCTATCCAGTGAAACTCATGCAACTCTACATCTAGCGAATATGAATTTGATTTCTGTTGGGAAAAATTGAGGACACCACAAAACAAATTCAGTCACACCAGCTACTCGATATTGTATCACAACCAACTTCAAATCATGCCACTGCCAGGTCTTTGGTCTTTCAATATTTATTTTTCTACAGAGCTGTATAAAATTTAATAACCTTATTTTGTGCACAATGTAAAATAGTGTGAACATGTGTCCTTTTGAAACCCAAATAATGGCTCTTACAATTAGGCCCTCAAGCAGATAATCCACCCTATTATTATAACAGTTTGCAATTATTTCCACTGGTGTGACCAAAATGTCTACAAAAAGGTATAACCGGTATCAGTCATATAAACCAAGTTTGATCTTGTTTTTCATCACATAATGTATATTTAACCTCTCACACCACCTTTGCTGAACAGCATGCTTGTTTTTCCACCTTTTTGTTGACTTGCACATCAACAGGTCTTTGCATGTGTACACAGGCCAACAAAACCCAGCAAGCACTGTGTATCCACATCATATTTGTGCCACACCGGAAAGAAAATTACCCTGAAAGTAAAAGCGTCAAACATCAAACACAGTGTTTTGTAATCTCTCACTTTCACACTCAGCAGTACACAAAAAGGTGACCGATCTAATACAATGTACCAAAGCAAACACCAAGTCCACAGCGGATAAGAGGAGCCGTGTTTAAGCAGCCATTAGCAAGTGTTTGAGTTAAAGAAGCCATTTAGTAAAGCAGTGCTGTCATGTGGTATTTGCTCCGACACTGCTTAAAGGCTGGCTAGTTAAACAGGCAGGGAAGGAAGGGTCAATATTTTCACAGGCAAGCCTGGAGACACAAGAGTTGAGATTGGCTGACAGCCGTTTCCCACATTCTTACCACTTCCAACCGGTGCTCAGCCTGGTCGGGCCTCAAAACAGGATGGACATCCTGTGGACAACAGAAATTCGCCACAGAATGAAATGACCAACTAATGATTAGGCAATTTTTGGCAAGAAGTACCGCATTAACCTCGTCACTAATTTTCCTTTAAATGCAGTTTTTACGGCGGTAACAGTGGTAAGGGGTTACAGTTCTGTGATATGTCCAAAGCTCTGTTTACATACTGTGGGCCAAGAATTAGTAGGTCTATTTATTAAACATTGGTGCACAGTGTTATTAGTCTATATGTGCGGTACTGTTAACTGAGGATATAAGGTTTGAGAGTATACGCTATCATTTTTAGTTATTAATTGGTTTTACTTGCTTACTCGCCAACACTCAATTAATTAAGTCAATATCATGTCATAGAATAAAATACAGTCACTACAAGAAAGCCCCCTTTTTTTAAAGCTACTGTTAGCCTAGCAGGAGAAAAGGTTCCCATACAACCACACACATCTGGTTACAAAATTGTCTCCGTTTAATACTGATGCCTCTATATGACCTACATAAGCAAACAAGACTTTCTGCAAGAACACTGGCTATTTCTGTATAGTTGTTCTTAATGCCTGCCACCGGGTTGGATTCTCCATGAAATCAGATGAAACAAGCCTGTGTTTACATTTGGAAGGCAATCAAAAATCCAATTCAAGTGGATGACTCAAATTAAAACAATTTTTAGAACGCAAATTGTATTTTTATAGTTATAGTTATAGTTCTTGGTATGGACGGCCCTTTACAGTGAGTAGTACGACAGCTAATGAAACAGAAGCAGGAGGAGATTTTTCTCTGGATAATTTTATTTTTGACATTACATTTTGTGGTTATGGCAGTGGAAACAGAACCACAGAGGGGCAGCAAAGGGTCACATCCTCGGTAACGGGGAGCATGCCCTATCAAGCGAGCTGCTAAGGTGCCCTGAACTCACTTTTTCATTGAATTTTGACGCCAGGAATCAAATGGAAAAGTCACTGACATGGCACCAACCGGCTGATTGGTGAAAAACAGACAAATAATACATTTTAGGGTCACAACATTGTACCTTTTGATATATTGTTTTGCAGCTGTTTCCAGCAGTAACCAAATGAAACTAGTTAAAACTCTTATATCAGTTGCAAGGTTATTAAATTGATGGCAAGAAAGATGTAATGAAATAAAACCAGTTTAATTTGCCAGTCTTGAGCCTAAAATCTGTTATTTGGCTATTTATCTCCAATAAAAAGTGGTTGTACCATGTCAATGACCTTTTCATTTCATTTAATTCCTGAAAAATTGTATGTTAATTTGTCTTTGTATGTTGTTTGGTTCAGGAGTTATGAAAATCTGCATTTTAAACTCTCGCATTAACATCAATTTAAGATGGCCACCAAACAAACTCCATGGGACATTAGCTGGCTTTAGCAACATGGGATACTCTTAACTAGCTACCGTTAAGGTCCTTAAAAAAACAGACTACAATACCTATTTCTCCTGCTAGACAACTATATATCCATTAAATATTTTTTACAGTTCTGACTTGTATACAGACATTGTATATTATTGTTGTTTATGCACATATGTATGTATGCATCTATTCTTTCACTTGCTTGTTTCTACACATCAAGAGCAATAGAAACCAGAGTCACACTATATAAGTAAATGTATTTGGTCACTAAAACCGATTCTAAATGTGAACACATTTGGCTACTTAGCCTAAAATAGGCTAAATTATCCTTACCAGTACGTAACCAAACAGAATAACAGAGTATCACTTGAGCACCTTGTAAAATCTCTGTATAAAAAGCAATCCTTTTAATATCCAAATAAGTCCTGTAAGTCTCATCACAGGTGCATTTAGAGGGACAACAAGAACACACCTGAGATTAGATTGCAATTTTAGGACCCCATGATATTGCCACCTTTTAAGAGACCACACTTAAGTGAGCAAGCAGTGTGTATGACTTCATGTTCAGAGGCCTCTAAATAGAAAAAAAAAAAATAAAAAAAAAAAAAATCCCAGCTCATATTTGATCAACCAGCTCCAGTAAGCTAATTGCCTTCCATAGTCAATTAGCCAAGTGCACATTGCCCATTACCGAACATACTTTTCAGCTTCATTTGCTGTGAAGTGAAAATGCTGCAATTTCAATCTTTGGGAGACATTAATGACAGCTCATCATCCAGGCAGAAAAGCAGTTCAGCAAATCAGTGACCTCATCATCCTGGTTGTCCAGGCATTCACTGTGAAATGATACCAGTGAGGCAGCAGGGCATCCTGGGTAGAACAAATGGTCTAAAGTCATGGCAGTGACTGAGTAGGCTGCATTACACCTCCATATATCAGGATGACTGTCAAACTCAGCGTATTATGAGGTCATTTCATGTCCAGAAAGTTACTTTTTTTTAAGGCCAGATTCAAAAATATCAAATCAGATTTGTCCCCAAGGAGACACAAACCTAAATCTAAGGTATCTGAAGCAGACCTGAAGCACATATTCTGTTTACTATTGTTTTCTAAAGGTGTTTAGTTCCACCTGCTGTTCACATTGTAAACTACAAGTTTTCTTCACCCTCTGCTGAATGTGTGTGGCAATCACTAATGTCTGACCCAACAGCGAATTTCACACATTCATGCTCATAAACCTGCTGTAAACAAAGTTTACTGCTCCATATACTGATTCATTCGTTTAAATTATTATTTTTTTATTGTTTTAAATTTTGACCAAAGGCTGCATTATAGCTTGTGTTTATTTTCTGATTAGACTTCTGAAATCATTATTTATCACAAACTATTTTGTTTCCACAAACAATTTTATAGCCATGTCATCATCATTATTGTTCTTTTGTTTTTATCAGGACAATTTTTATATCTTTTATTATTTGTATTCTATACTTTGATTGTATCAGGTTTCAACAAGTCTAATTTAAAACTTTTTAAGACCTTTATGAATGCAATTATGACCTTTTTCACATCCAAACTGGCAAAAAAAAAAAAAAAAAAAAAAAATAGTTCACAGTTTGCATTTGTGATTACTGGGTCAATGTTGGTTTTGATTTGTAGTTGCTTAAGTGTGATCAATGCAATTTCCCCAAATCACACTCAAATTAATGCAACTTCATAAAAGTTATGTTAACTTCATAATTCAAAAGATTTTTTAAAACCTGTTAAAGTGACACTTTAACCCAAAATCAAAAATCTTATTTTCCCTCCTACCTGTAGTGTAATTTGTCTGCCTAAATTTCTTTGATGAGTTGCTGAGTTTTGAGATATCAGCAGTAGAGATGTCTGACTTCTCTCCAATATAATGGAATTAGACGACTGTCAGATTGTGCTACTCAGTGCGCCAAAAAATACATAAATTTGAAAAACTCAGCAACAATATGAACTGTCCCTTTAAGATAGTGTAAGGCCTAGAATTTAACTTGGATTTTAGACTTTTAATGACCTGCAGAGACCCTGTGTACATTATTTAAAATAATCAGAATATACATTTTATGCACTAAGAGTGAAACACACTCTCTTGAAACGTGTTTATGTAAGCTGTAGTTATTGTGTTGACATAGTGGAAATAGTTCAATACATTTCCCTTTTTGTTCTTTCACATAATTAAGAAGTGTAAAAAGAATAGGCTATGTGAAATTTCTCAGAGGGATATTCCTCATATATTTTCTATCTTGTAAGGGGTCCCTGGCTGAGAAAAAATTGAGCACCTCTAGCAAAACAAATTAACAAACTGGAAATTTCCCCACTTTGGGACTAATAAAGGAATATCTTATCTTAACTGTGGAATGTGAAGTCCCTGTTTAGAGATTGATTTGTACCAAAGTATATATATTAAAAGTGCCTATTATTCCAAACTTAAAGGTCAGAATGAAGTTTGTAAAACATCTCGCTCTCATGAGTATTCAGAGAACACTGGCAAAAAGGAGCCTTTGTGAAACTAAAACATAAACAAAGCAACAAATTAAACACCATCGCCCAGGAGAAAAGAATGAAAGAACTGGCTCGGCTCTATAAAGACTTTTACTGTTCAGAATTAATTCTTCGTATTGGATGAAGGACGAAACACTGCTTCCAGATGCTTATCCCAGACACTGATGCTACGACAATCTGTCATCTAAAATTTGTCCTCAACACTGACATCCTCAAAGCATTTGAAACATGTTGGTGGAATTTCACACAACCAGAGTGCAAGCCGAGAGATCCAGTCCACAGGATTTTAGCAGTGGTGAGAAAAAAAAATTCATACAGAGTTGCTAGTGTATGCTTCAACCCGTTTGTGCAGTTTGGTTTGACATTTCTCACCTGTTGACAGGCCAGAAATGTTGCACAAACAGGGATAAAGTGTCGACTTGTCAGCAAGGCAAACTGTGTGCTTAGCCTTCAAGTGAGCCTTTGACTTCAGGCTGAGTGGGTCATTGTGGCTTTGACAAAATTTCGGAGGAAACGCGTGTGTTTGACCTCTAGCATGTGGAGTTCAGTCGTTATTTCACCAACTTACTGAGAGGAAGTCCTCTTGCCAATGTTGCTAATAAGATTAATTAAAAAGGTATAAATTCCAGCACAGCATGTTACTTTTTCTCATGCTATCCAATATCCCAAGAATAAGGATTTTAGAATATGAGTGCTTCTAAAAAAATACATTTCTTTTTGATTCAAAGCAAATAAAGATATTCAACAAACTGAACACATAGCTTTTTTTTTTGCAACTGCAACACTTCTTTTCTGGTATGGCCTTGGATGCACTTGTGGATTCTTCTATGCGGGAAACCAAAAGAGATTTAAAGACAGACCTGGGGCGCTAAAAAAAATAATTTATCCTATGGCTCTTGAAGTCAGGACCCGACTACAAATGAGGCGGACTCCCTGCTGTTTCTCCAATAGCCTTTTGCTTTCTATGTGCTTGTACCATTCCCAGTAATAATAATGATTTACTGTGAAAACTTTAACATCTGCTTATTTAAATGTTATGTAGGGATTTATTGTTCAGTGACTATGCTTAAAAGAGCAATATGTTGCAATTGGACATCCAACAATGAGTAGAGTACAAATTATGAGTTGGAGCCATAGACAGTATATTGAAGAGGTTAAATCCCTATTTAATATGCTATTTATGAAACAAGTTGTTAAACTTTGATCATTTACTGTCACTCACATTAGTATAGTTACTAATTAGTCTTCACCATAAGATGGAGTGCCTTGTTTTTGCCCATGGTTTTCTGCAGTACTTAATATTAAGACTTCCTGGATTTTGCATTTTTGTACTTTCACCTGCCTCACCAGGAGGACGTGTCATATCAACTTTTCTTCTTCTCATAGCTTGGTTAAAGAAAAAAAAAAAAGTCTTTTGATATCTTCAAAGCCTTGTGGAGACTTGAAACGTTATGTCTTCATGGATTAAGAAATCATTATGAGACTTCCTGTTCGAATACATTTAATGGCAACAAAAAGAGTAGTGTGCTACAACATCTAAAGAGTTGTTTCAATAAACAGGAGGGGGAAATTGTCTAATACATATTTACAGTTGGATTTATTTCAGCAAAACCTACTCAATAGCTGCACTCTATTTTGTGTAATCCACTATATGCATCCACTAAATGAATAAATCTGAAAAAAGCAAGCCGTGACACTATCAAGTACAAAAATATATACATTTCCTATATTGTTCTAAAGCTCAAATATTCTAGTCTTTGGGTGGCAATAAAAGGCAGTAAAATGATTAGATAGTAAAACTTTAAATTTAGAAACAGAATATTTATATTGGGCTATTTAACATGCCCATGTCTTTAAGGAAAGTTCCAGCATTCAAAAAAAGAAAAAGCACACTGTTTCAAGAAATACAAGTGAAATATTCTACATTGTCTGATCATTTTGGCTATAATTAAATTATAAATTGCACCATAACAATTTGTAGTGAGATCAAATATAATACAAAAATGCTCGATTCTCAAAAAAAGATGCATAGTTTCACATGGTGGCCCCTTCACTTTCTGATAAGTCAGGCAAAGTCTTGCTTGTTTTCAAGCAGGAAAAAGTTCCATCATCTGTACAGCAACTTAAGGTTTTCTCCGCCTGGAAGAAAGAAAAGAAAAGAAACACAAACCTGAATGACCATAACTTTAAATTCAAGGCAACAACAGAGTGTTGTCATCTATTTAACATGGTAAACAGTGCATACAGACAAAATCACAAATTAACACACACTTTTATTTACTTACTTTTGATATCCATGGCTTGTACTTGCCACTGGAGCCTGATGGAAGGAAAAGGAGTGACACATCAGTTAGGGTAACTGCATGAATGATATTTTAATTGCACACTAAAATGACCAGAGAATAACAGAATTTAGAGTAATTTTATATATTTTGTTACATTTTACAAGTTTAATCAAGAGCTTACCCTGTTTTCTATGTCTTCAATACGAGCTGGTCCTTCTCCAGACCCTGATCGCCTCTTTCGACTGAAAGACAAAACATATAACATGGTTTACCCCAAACTTTAACTTCATCTTACAAATGTGACTCACAATGGATGCAATCAGAATATTTTGACATTTATCATATTTCATCACATTCAGTATCAGTATCCAGTTTTCAGCAAGGCCAGTTTGATTAACAAAATACCTACAATATATATTTCTAATACAGCTTTTGGGGTCAATCCATCAAGATTTTGATAAACAAACAATACTTTTCACAATTTCTTTCAGTCAGTGTATTTTAAAGCAAGCTTGTGAAACTTGGGTTTACAAATAAATGGGAAATAAACAGGCTGACAGATCCAGGAAGTCGAGCAGACAACCATGGGGGAAAGAAAATATCTAAGACACTTCATCTTCTGACGAAATACAACTATAAATATCTTCTTCGAGCACAAGCAAACAAAGCACCTTGCTGCCAGGTCTTTTTGTATTTTCGCCCTCGCCTCACTAAAGAGCACCTGTCAGATTAACCATCAGAGCCATGCAGTGCTTTCTTCTCCCATTAAAAATGAACAGAATGTTTGTCTCGATAAGTGAATTTCCATCTACTGTTTTTATGCACATAAGTCTGTGCTGGACATCCCTGCTAAAAGCCACTACCATGGCTCTGTGACAGAGTTGTTAACAGTTTTTTTTTGGCTCGTCTTAATTCCCTAGATTTCTCCCTGCAAAAACTCTTTGCTGTATTAATGCATGAATTGTCGAAAGTTTCTGCCAGGACTGAAAGTATTTGGAAATACATTTTTATACTCTGTCACAAATAAAATGTACAAGTTACTTTAGTTTAATGAAAGACACGGTTGGACCTCATGACATGATGTCAAATGTATTGGATGATTCACACAAGTGTTTTTTTTGTTTTGTTTTTGTTGAGAAACAGATTTAAAAACTGTTTTATGCTACTGTATTATAGATACTGTCATATTGCTCTCCAGTACACATGATAGACATATCACAACCTGTAAAACTAGTGCAAATACTGTACCTTGGAGCTGTTGGGCACTCTTGTTTTAATGTCTCAATGTCAGTAAACTGCACAGCTTGTCCTCCGCCTCTGGTCTTAAAAACATCGCCCTGAGGGATTAAAAAAAGCCTCACACAAATGTCCGAAAAAAACATACAATCAACAGCAAAAAACGGTCACACTGGCCCAGTAGTATCTAAAACAGAACCCCAATTTGAAATGAATCAGAATGTGATTAAGTCAAACTCATGCATGATATGAAACAATCAGAAGTCTCAAATTAAGCAATTATGCAATTTTACCTTGATCAATTTGGTCTCAATCTCCCCGTCGGAGGCAAGCTCTTGATGTCTAAGCACATACTTTTGGCATTTAGACAGAGCTTTCTCGTTCGGGGTCGACACCTTGATTGCATTGGGTATGATTGGCTGCATGACAGTGTCTAGGTCCAAATTAGAGGTTGGTTTGTGGTCTACCCATTTCTCCCCACCCGCAGAGTGTGAGCGCCTGTGCCTCGGATGAACTGGAGGAGCCATCTGGTGATCCCAGTGTGAGAAAGACAAACCAGGATGTTATTCACATGTGACACCAGCAGGGATCATTTTAAGTTGGTTGGAGTTAGTAGTGATGACGGTTGATCGTTAGAGGGGTTAGGTTAGCTTGTGATGAAAATAAATGTACTACTGGAAGTCCAAGAGGGACAGGGCGTGTTCCTCTGGCAAGAATTTTTCAAATATTCACTTTCACGTTCAAGAGGAAAAGTATTTCTAATGTATCGCCTGGGTTTTGTCAAATCTCAACCAATATTCTAGCTTTCCAGTAATACACATTTTCAGCTAACACTGCAGTGAAAACAGACCAATAGAGTGCATAAGAATTAACATGCAAAGCAGTGCAAAGGTAGTGTGGAATAGCAGGCAAGTCTATATGCAAATGGAATACAGATGTGGTTGGTAGATCAGGGTTAAGATGTATTCTATAGGACAGGTGACCGACAAAGAATTTTAACATTTTTTGTGTTAAAATGAAAAGTTGGTAGAGTGAAGTCGAGGACATGAAACTAATATAAGATTATTTCGCTTTGGTCCCAACATGCTAGTAGGACAATATGGAACTCCACTGTTTCTTGGTGCTCCCAGTTTGAACTGTTGTTTGGCCCACTGTGGATGGAAGATTTCATTTCTGCACGGTATTGATTAAAGCCTGATAATCACACTGAATTATTGTTTCGTTTCACTTCATTAAACATTCATTATTTGAATCTTTGGGGAGATTAAAAAAAAAAAATCTGAAATGTTGGCAACAATTTAGAAGTCTGGAACCAGGCGAAGTGAAATTATAATTTTACAATACAAAGTAAAATCACTGGCTTGATGCAGACCTTGACCCAAAGACCAAACAATGGCATGTGTGCACTTTTTGCAATAAGTATCTCCATATGGAACACCAGGTTTTAATTTAATAGGATGGCTCTCATGTGTATATTTATAGTCTTTCTAACTCTGGCCCATTAAGTCAAGCAAAGGTTGTAGTTTGTTTGTGCACTCACATACTGTATGTGTGCACACAAAACCTGCCAGTATGTCTTTCAGTTAGAGTTGCAACAATTAATCGATTAATTGAAAAAAAAAAAACAACAAACAAAAACCAGCTATTTTGATAATCAATTAATTTTAAGCAAAAGTCTTTGGGGTTTAGATTGTTTGTTGGACAAAAGAAGCAATTTAAAGACATCAATTTGGGAAATTTTGCTGATCATTTTTCACAATCTTTTGTCACTTTATAGATTAATTTAACGATTAATTGAGAAAACAATCAACATTATTATTCGATAATTAAAATAATCATGATTTGCAGGCCTAATTTCAATCCCGGCTGTTAAATAATTCTAAAAACCAAAAGTATGTGTAGCAATGCCTCCCCAAAAAGAAAGAATAGCCAACTACATAGCCAGTTTTTTTCCATTATTGCAATTGTTAAAATTGGGACACTCAGGATGTTTGTGCCAGGTAACTTCATCCAAAATCAGCCGTGTTGAGTGCTGCATCAAATGATTTACAGACTCACCAAGCCCTTACACACAGCTGTCCTGTGATGTTTTTGGTTTTGTTATTTGTGTATTTTTCTTTCCCATTTCTTGTCTACCTTATAAGAATACCTGATTAATAAACATGCAACATTCTGTACCAGTCTTTTAAAATGTGCAATATTGCTGCTATTTTAACAGCAATATTGCACACATTTGACTATTTTGGCCATAGTTTTGGGCATTTTAAGTGATGCTACTGAAATATGTGATGATAAACTACAAAGGAAAAAGCAGGTCTAGAGAGCACTAGGCAACAAGCAACAGAAAGATCTACAAACATGATATAACTACTCATAAGGCTTAAGATGCAGGTCAAGAAGATTTCCGAGCATGACAGACCAGTCTGCCCTATAGTCTGGAAAAACAACAATCTACACCGATGCAACACTTCTACATGATGTGTTTCTAAACAAGCAGACACCTACTGATAACATTACGGGTGCAGCTCTACACCAAGGCAAGGCTGAAACTACAAGCTTGCAGATGAAAAACTAATCTTAAGATTCTCTCACACACACACTAACCCTTGTGCCTGCCTCTAGGTCTAGCCCATAGACAAGAGTTGCAGCAGGGGCCTCAGTGTCTGGGGCCCAGCGCTGGCCTCTCCTGCGGCCCACGCTGCTGGTGCCGTGGGATGGGGCGGGAGTCCGGCTCCTGTGCTGGGGGGTCCCAAGCTGCCTAGCCTGGCTGCCTGAGTCTACAGGGCACCTCTGCTCCCAATTAGAGATGCAGGAGGCTACTGAAGGAAAGGCTGAGGAGGAGGAGGAGGAGGAGGAGGAGGTGGTTGTGGAGGTGGGGTGAGGGTCCTGAACTGCCCTAACTTTGGCTCGGTTTTGGTGGGAAGGAGTTTGGCTGAATTCCTGAAAAAGTGATGAGGGAATGGGGCCAAACATTGTGGGTGTTAGGGGCTCCAGATGAAACAAATACATAACAGGGTCATACAGAAAAAAAAGCTGCTGTGTACAGTGAGCACACAAATCTCTGAATTCACGTTTAAGATTATCATAATGATTAGTAGCATGCAAAATTTCCACATGAAATAAAGTTTGATAAGAGGTTGATGAAGAGCACACTGATGGAACAGGCAGCATTACAGAGTCAATAACTCACAGGAAGTGGCGATGGTGAAGCAGACCTCTTCTGGCCCATGTGGCGATCTCTGTCCCTTGAAGGCCTCTCAGGCTTTTCTGGACGCGCAGTGGAACAGCTGCCACCGCCGCTGCTCTCTGTCACTATGGCCTTGAGCTGCTTCAACTTTTCATCCTTCACCCACAACTTGTTCTGCATTTCCAGCTGCTTGGCGTTCACTCGCCTCTCCTAAATAGAAAACACCAGCAGGAATCAATTGAAAGAAGAGTCTAATCATTTAATCATATATGACAAAATTGATTTGAGTTATTGTGGCTCACATTTCTCATTTCTAAATGAACACTATGTTGAATTTCACCAGGCACAAATTTCTCTCCAGATAAACTTTGCCTGATCAAAGTTTGAGGGGGAAGTGAGTAAAACGATTTGTGTTAACTTCTCATAAAATCTGTCACAGCACAACAGCTTATTTTCTTTTACAATTTGTTGTATTAAAAAAGAAATGATGTGCGCAGCTGCTAAAAAATATGGGCCGATAAGTAAAAAAAATTAAATTATTGTCTTGTCCCAAGTTCGGAATTTCATCCAATAATTATGGCCGATAATGAAGAGCCTTGGCTGCTGACTAGGGACACAACTTGAAACCTGGCTTTGAGTGGTGGTCTTTGCCTCTCTGCCTTTCCCCTTCCTCTCATCTCCTTTGCTTTGCGTGAGCGCACAGAGAATAAAATGGGCTTTAGATTATGTTCAATTCAAGTCAAAAGTGACGACAATGCTCATTACTCATATGTGTAACAAAATCCACCAGCAAGGGAGACAGCACAAACAATTAACGAAACAAGTAGTACATAAATTTGCAGAAATGTGATGTTGACTGCTTGACTCACTGTCCAGGTGACATACAGAGCTTGTTCTGCTAATAGCACATATTTGTGAACGATAGGATTGTCACAAAAATTGTTAAACATATTGAAAAATAACCTCAATCATAGCTGGTCCATGATCCCGAAAGATCACCACCCACGATTTGTCATGCATGTGAACGCAGGCTTAATTTAACAATCATAGTGTGAAATATATCTTTAATGCTGTTGTTACTTTATAAAGTAATAACTGCCTGAATCTCGCAGTGAAAAGACAAGACAGATGCACACTGTTTTACTCTGAAGTGTAATACTGTGTGGCAGTGGAGTCTTAAAAAAAGTTCAGTGGTGTAACTTGATCACAAGATCATGATGTTTATTACAAATTTGGCAATTATCTGCTGCCCCCCCTTTAACACACAGCTCCGCTCATTCACTGGAGCAGCTCAAGTCTCTGCCTGTCCATGAGACAGTAGCAGCCATATGAAAACTTTTTTTTTTTTTTTTTTTTTTTTTTTTTTTTTTAAAACAGAGCTGTTAGCTTTATGGGCATCAGGCTATATTTGATCATTTTTCTCCATTCAGGTTTAATATTTACATATATTTTGCTCTATTTGTGTTCATTATCACAAACACCAGTTAAAGTTTACTGAGTCAGTGCCCTATTGTCATTTTGGACAAGAGCGTTTAATATGTAAAATTCCTGTCAACATATCTCTGCTACAAGAGCCACTTTTGATGGTTCATTGCAAAAAATATGTTTATGTATATACTCTATATTCATTCATATTCATGAATTTATTCTACATTCTGTTAACATATATTTTGTATAAAGAATTCAGCTGATATGACAATATCTGAATTTTTTTTACTCCGTAAAAATTGGTATCGGTCAGGCACAAATATACAGCTCAACTGATGTAATATACAAAAAACATTATTGAATAATAGGGCCACTGTCAGTAATTCCACTTACACACTCCTTCTCCCACTTGAGTTTGGCATCTGTCACCATGCCCTGCATGCGCTGCTCCATGCGCCTCCTCTCTGACAGCTCCCTTTGTAACCTTTGCTCCCGGGTCTCCAGCTCCTGCTGAAGTGAGCGTTTGTCCTGCTCATACATGTCTGTTGTCTTCTGCAGGATATCAATCTGAAGAGGAGGGTCAGTGGTGTAAGAAAGAAATGAATTCACATATTAACACGTGGCAAACCAAAATGTATTTAAATGAAGGAGACAGCACCTTGTATTCCAGCGTCTTGGATTTTTTCTCTAAACGTTCTATCTCTGTCCTCTGGCTGGAGATGACTTTTTCTTTCTCGCTCAGTCTGCTTTGTTGATCGTGGAAGAAGGTCTCCTTTGCACTGAGCTGACTGTCAAAGTGCTGAAGCATGGACTTCAGTGTACTGGCTGCAGGAGAAAAAACACATTAATGTAAGCTGTTAACTATGTGGCTTGAAACTGTGCAGACCACAAAAAATATACATATTGATAAAAATGAACCCCTATCACAATTCAGTGAAGACTGACCTAGAATGGTGGGGTCATCGACTGCTCTGGATAACTGTCTGAAGGACTCACCAGCAGAGCCAGAGTATGAATAAATGTTGCCTTCTAAAGATTACTGATACATCAGTGCTGTACTGAATAAGTTCAACCATTCAGTGCTGCCTAACTTCAACACTGAAGTCAGCTCTCTATATACCAGGAAATAATTTGTGGAGTAAAAAAAGTGCCTGTACCAGTCTTGTTGACCTGCTCTGCCATCATCTGACGGATACGATGCCTCCTTTCCAGCACCTCGATCAGGCGGGGCAGCGTCTGATCATCAGCTGGGTCCACCAGCTCACAGGGAGGCAGGGGAGGAAGGCTTTCTATGAGCTGATTCAGCAGACCTGGGTCATCTACTGTGTGAATAAGTCAGGCAAAAGTTTGTGTATAATTAGTAACAGAATAAATAAATGGCTCAATTTCTGAAAAGCATAAATGAAATGCAAGAATACAGCACAACATGAGCACAATGGGCTAGTGGTACAGACTTGACTGTGATTTACCAGTGTTACTGGGACCCCCTCGCTCCTCCAGGCGGCGTGACAGCTCATCTCTGAAGGCCTGGTTTCTGTGTCTGCGCCCTGCAGCAAGGCCACAGATTGGCCGGTCAACTGGCCGTGCCACCTCCACCTCCTGGGTCATCTCTGCAAAGCGCATCACCAGCTGCAGCACATACAGTTGAGTACTATTAGAAATACACTCCCTACTGATGTGTTGAAACTAAGCTGTGAATTTCAAAGCATCAGCGGGAATCTGGGAAGAAATCTGTATATTTGGAGCGGAATTTTGGGCAAAGCAACAAAACCAAGGAGTGTCTTCATCAATTTTTCATTGTCGTTTGATGGCAAACCAGCCATTTCTTCTGATTAAGATTAAAGAGACAAGATTTTATATTTGAGCCAAATACAATGTCTTACCATAGTTTCGTCATAATCATCAGCCTTTGGGTTGACACACACAATCATCCTGACTTTTCCTTCTCCATCAAAGTAGTTTTTAAACAGATGTGTGACTTTAGAGTCCCTGTATGGCACCATCTGGAAGAAGATAAAAGCTCAGTGAAACTGCACCTACTGAAAAATTACCATAGATAAGACTGAATATTTATAATTTACTCTCCTTAGAAATATGATGGACAGATTGTAAATTACCAACCTTATTAGTTCCACACATCTGGTTTTCACGCAGGACTTCCATACATGTGCGCAGTGTCATCAGAGACTGGTTAATATTACCTGTAAATGAGCGATTTCTAGATACGTTTGGTGTCTGCACAACATTATTATTGAACACACGAAAAAAATCTGCAGACACACAAAAAAGCCTCTGGTCCCACAATGAGGTATGAACTGACCTGCTTCACGCAGTCGGCTTCCCTCCGCTCTGGTTCTGCTGGTGCGCTCACTGCCTGCCAGGTCCACCAGACACAGCTGACTCACATTCACCTGGTTTTTGTCCTGTAAATTAAGCACACACTGTTAGTATCATTAAACATCTGCTAGAGTCATTTGTGACACATGATGCGTACTTGTTGTGTGCATGCTTTTTGTCACAGCCTGATTAGTTTCATTGAAAATCAGATTGGAATTCACTGGCTTTCCTAAAAACAGATCACAAATTTTAATGTATAAAAAAATGACATTTTTCAATGTGTCATTTTGGAGCTGCGTGTCACCTGTAGAATGTGATCTCCATCGGCATCAAGTGGTGCCTGGGCCAGCTTCACTGTGAACACACTGTGGGAGCGACTGGATTCACGGTTGAGTTGAGTGTTTGCTATCCTCCTTTTCTTTTGACCTGGAGACAGAGCAGAGCATCATTAAGACAATGTGTGACATTAACAAAACAAGTAACAATAAAGGTCAAGTAATTTCTCAGTATAGACAAGAGCTATTCCTTTGTCAAATTATTCCTGCTGATTTGGTCACCTACAGTAAATATAAATGCTGCTGGAGGTTATATCTAGAAACTGCACCTGCATGGACATTGTGACCAGAGCTCAAAATTAACTTTTTTCCTCAGTTCTTTTTTTCAATATATGTAAAACATAGTGTAACAACTTCATTTCAGTAACTTGTGCCGCTTCATTGACTCGCTGTGGTCCGTCAGAGAAGTTTTGCTTAATGCACTTATATCGGAATTTTAAAATTTATATTACCCAAGGTGTTTGGCCACAATCTCTTTTCATTATTCATTATTATTATTCTTTTAGTCATCTGTTGAATTACTGTTTCTAATTGATGAATAAATGCATCACAAAATAGTAGTCAAAAGGCTGATTACTTCTATGCAAAACAGAAGTTAAGCAAAAGTCTTCTGTTAAAATATTACAAACTTTGTAACAGAAATTGGTCTGTGTATGAGGGGAAACACACACAAAGATAAAATATGAGCGGCATTATTACCACTCACCCTTCCAAAAGACTTCAAAAGCCTCCTCTGTAGATTTGACCTCGACTTCTGTGCAGCCAGCCACATACATGTTGTGATTCTGATCTTCACGGAGAATCTTTGATTGAGGTGGTCTGTCACAAATCAAGGAAAATAATTAACATACACTAACAACAGAGCACAATGTGGCGCTTTAGTAAGACAAGCAGCAAAAGCTAAGATGACCAATACTTGAGTTAGTGTCAACATGAATATAAAATGTAATGTAGGGAAAACACAAACACATTCAGGGGTACAGACACATGCACAGTGGGTTTGCACACAAGTTTGAGCCATTCAGGGATGTTATGTGTCTCCACACTAACAGAAAGCAGGGAGCCAATCCTTGAAGACAACAGCCACCAAAATGACAAAGCTAGTGAGGTACACCTATGCTATTTACAGGGCTTTGGATTATTGGGATGGAAATGCACTGAGGACCTACACAACATGTCAGCTACAGCCAAGTTACAACTAACGGAGTACTGTGTCATGTACTTTTAATAGCCACATACATGAACTCATTGTTCCGTACAGGCGTGCCTCCAGCGAGCCACCTAACAAAAACAAGGATTTTTAAATGTGCATTCTGTCAACATAGATCAAAAGCAAAAAGAAATGTTTCAATGAACTTTTTCAGCATAAACATGGAACACGGTCAAAGTGATTGCTATGCAGACACACCTGTGGTTGCACAACTTAAAAAAAAAAAAAAAAAACATTTGTAGTGGACATTAGTTGGGCAAACTGTGTGGTTGCAGGTGTGTAGCTGTGCAGCTCAGTATGTGGACAGAGCTACATTAATACATGAACAGCACTACAAAATAACCTGGAAACAAATAAAATGCTTTGTACAGACAATCCTTCAACATGACATTGTGTTTCAAAAGCAACACTCATGTGGGATCCTCTCTCTTACTTTGGTCTGATTGGGTCAAACGGAGCATCTTCGAGGAGGTCATAGATATAGTTGTTGTAGATCTCGATGTAGGACACAAAAACACTGAAACAACAGTCTTCATCCACATTCTCAGATTTACATGCCTCCTCTAAGCTGATCATGTCTGCAAACTCTGGGTCAGCCTTCATCCTAAAAAAAAAAACAAAAAAACAAAACAACAACAACACATAAATTCAAAAAGAAAAGCAACATGATGAACAGCAGTCCAAAGGTAGCTACTTTAAATGAGAAAGTAAAAGGTGAAATAGAATTACTCATTTCTACCTGGAGGATGGCGTTTTGGGCACTGATGGTTGACTGTCTCGTTTCTGTCTCTCCAGGAGAGCATCAACTTGGTTCTGGATCTCCATCCCATTTTTTTCATCTGGTTTAAACACCTACAGAAAAATGTAAAACATTCCAATAAATGTCCCAATCCCTTGTAAAAATGTGATTCAATGACACAAAACAAGATTAATGAATGAAAGTCTTACAAATCTTTTGGCCTGAAAGGGCCCGATGCTGTTGAACAGCATGTCTAGAGAACGGGGGAGGAGTCCACCTTCCCCAGGCGAGCCGGTCATGGTGAAAGTCTTACCACTTCCAGTAACACCATACGTAAATAGCAGACCTAAGAACGTGGAATATCAGAATTACATAACCACTTTTCACACAGAAGATTAGCACTGATGTCAGTGACATATATTATGATAGTGAGTTAAAACATTGTTGAACGTTGTATGTTTGATTACATGTTTAAAACACACAGTTTTTAAGTTTAAAATGATATAAAAACTAAAAGCAGCCAACCTTCACATTTGTGAATCTGGTATTTGCAAATGTTTGATATTTTTGGTTGATAAATTTCAATGTTGCAAGACCTGTTTGCAACTCGTTTTCTGTTGATCACCTGATCCTTTCAACACTGAAGAAATTTTAGATTTATAGGATTCTGCATATTGCACATCATGCATTTCATACAAACCTTTGGCTCACTTACCATTTTTACAATGAATGAGGTCCTCTACCAGTGGCTTGGCAACATCCTCAAACAGCTCCATTTGAGTGGTATTAATACCAAATACCTTTTTAAAGGTGTATTGTGTCTAAAGGATAAAGAAAAAACATAGGGTACAGGGCATTCAGAAGAAAATTGATGATTTTCTAACTACTGTCATTTACCAGCTGGTTTGGACAATTCCTCATGACTGAGATGTCAGCAAGGAAGAAAATAAGTATAGATAGCAAAGCAGAGAGCAACAGCAAACTTACCTCTTTGTATTCTCCATTGCGGTTGGCTTTAAGGCCATCTGGAGGATGTAGCTGAATAGTGGAGCTGCTGATCATCTCAACACAGCATTCCTCATCTTCTCCTCCAAGTGGACGTATACGGCAGTATACCTACATACACAACATTAAATATATTTTTAAATCAGGCCCAATGTCTGTGCAGCTCAGTTTTGATATCTGGATTTGACATCTGTCCTTAATCTGAATAGCAGAGGAACACATCATACATGGATGATCTGCATTCAAATAAACCTAATTTACGATACAATAGGAGATACTTTATTAATCCCACGCACAGGAAACTGAATGTCACCAACAATTTAAAAACAATATCTCAAGATTATAAGCCTATTAATCACCAATTCAGTGTTAGCAAACAAACTTCAAAGAGTTGTCACCTTCTGATATGTCTTGATATGTTCTGTTTGTAAGAATCACTGTATTAGCACAATATAAATCCAGTTTTACGGTTAATTTTCTTTTCATTTCTAATGAGGGCTCAGATAGGGAAAGAAGCTGCCTCTTTACTCCTGCTGTGGTGTGATATTATTGTTTCAGTTTGAAGTAATTTGTTCACTTACACCAACAGGATCTTTCTCTGTGTTGGATGCCTTTTTTAGGCCAGGTCTCCGAGGAGTCTTCCCTTTTCTGTAAATGATAAAGCAACAGAGAATCAAAATCAAACTAAAAAAATGTATCCTACATTTTTCCATGCTCAATAATAGATAATTCACCCAAGTAACTTAAACTACACCTGAACCCAGGCTGTAATGATACATCAATCTGGTTATGTTGGGTGTTCAAAGATCCAATACGGTCAATGCAAAATGAAAATACTGATCTATATTGTCATCTTTAAGATAATTCCCATGCCATATCTGTGTCACAAATGTCTGGAAGAGTTCAGTCACACAATTGTCATATCATACTTTAGTTGCTTTTTCTGAGTTCACATAAATGACATATGATATCATCTGATATTGATTACAGGCCCCTAAGCGGAACTGAAATTGTATTGTGGTTGAGTTTTTTTAATATCAGCAAATATTATATCATTGTCCAGAGATTCAATATAATTTCATATTGTGATGAAACTTGTGATTTACATCCCTAACATGAACAACCTGGCTCAGATTCTGATGTCAAAGTCATCACCAGGGATGGGTATCTATAACTGGTACTAAACTGGTGTCTGCTCCTGTACCATACCATAGTATCAATAAGGTCATGGACAAATTATACTTCTGTCAGTGTTTATGCAACATTTCATAAACAGAGAGCTTTACCTTACTGCGGCTAAATGTAATAACTCAGGAAACAATTTAACTTCTGTTGAATCTTTTCACATCTTCTCATGTCATATCTGTGTTTGCACCAAACCATGGCAAGTTTAGGCCAAAACAAGACATTTGAGGACCTGAACTTGGGATTTGGAGAACAAATTTTCAACACTAATTTTTCTGACATTTTACAAACCACTAATCGATTAATCGTGAAAATAATTAACAAATCAATCCACGATGAAAACAACACATCATGTATTGTCTTGAACAGCCTTTAATATCAAGGACCCCCATAATTAGAACAGAGGGGCCAAGGCCAAACCGTGGAGAGCACATACCAGACCAATAATATAAGATATTCCTTTATTAGTCCCACAGTGGGGAAATTCCAGCATTACAGCAGCAAAGTGGAAGGCAAAAATAGAAGCATCAGTAAAAAAGAAAGACAATAAACAGCGAACAAGCAATATAAACAAGGAATATAGAAAAATATGAACAATTTAAACAATGGGAAATACAGAAACTAGCAACCTAGTACGGGAAAATATCGGATATGAGAATAGTAACAATATATAGTGTTTCCAAGATTACACCATGGCACAGAGGAGATACCAATACTGCACATAGGAAATTAGAGATTTGCCAGATACTGATATAGATTTGCACACAGGATGAAAGTACCCCTGACTGGAGTATTAATATTGCACATAGGAATAATAATACACCTGATTGATGACATATTGCACCTTTAAGTTGAAATTCACCTGAGCTAAATAATTCATAGTATAAGTGAACATAGTGCATTCAGTGCAGTATGTGTATGTGTACAGGTATGTGGTGAGTAAAGTATAGTTTTGGTCATTATAATGTCATATTCCTTAACCTCAGCTTCACATCAGTAACAGCTTCGGTTAGCTCAGGTGTGACTTGCTTGAACTTCAGTTCGCAGGTGACGGTCGACAAAACATGAACGTTTAAGCTACTTTCGCCAGTTTCGCTGACAACGAAGTTATAACGTAGCGTAAGTCGACTGAAAAGTGACCACTGAGCTGAAACGCCAATGTTGACCAGCTGATAGTCAACTAGCGTAAGTTAGCGTTAGCAATGCTAACATCAGGAGCTAACGCCTCAATAACCGTTACTCTTCTTTTCTAGAGAACAACCGCGAGCGCGTTACGTTGGTTAATGTTCCATTGATAATTCTGCTACGCTTTCCCACACTGCATAGATGTAGATTCCTAAGCGTTTAACCCGGTGAATGTCAAAGACGATACTCACATTGGTCTCTGCATTGTTGGTGTTGTTTAGACTGTCTTCCGCCGCACAGGAGCGCCGCTCGATTTGAAAAATTCTCCCGTGAAACGTTTTCCGAGTGTCTGATATGTCGACCAATCACAGTGCAGACGGGGTGTGTGTTCAGAAGCGGAAGTCCCGCCTCCGGCTCGATGACGTCGAGAAAGAAACCCCCAAAACCAGCGAAACATCTCGCGAGAGTGACCATTTTAACCAAAACCATGATCTTTCTCTAGCCCTAACAAAGGTTTTCTTGTCCCCCAAACCTATCTAAATTTAAACCACAGCATTATCTTATCATAAGATACAATAACTTTGTATAATGTGGACGCTGAAGGAGCAACGCATATAAATCTCGCGAGAGTTTCACAAATAAAGGGTTCCCTTCTAGACACAACCTTCTTGGGCCTCTATTTCCTATGACAGACCAACGTATTATTTTATTATTGATTATTTTATTTTCACAGCAATATTATTTAGGACAGTTGGTCAAGTGGTTATGCTGTATGTCAGTGATATTTTATTTCAAAAACATGACAATTAACGGGACTGTTATCTGATCGATTCAGCTTATTTTCAGCAAATTCTAAATAAAATGGTCAAAAACAAACCCTGCTTTTAGTCTTTCTTAATGATTTTCACCTGCATACAACTTTGTAGCTAATCTGTAAAATAAAAAGGCAGCAAAAACCTGATAATTGCAAAAAAAAAAGCTTTACTGAAATTACTATATATCTTTACCTCCATTTTATCTCTATTGATAGTTCCTTGCATTATCTTGTATCAATGTAAATTAGATGAGAATTTCATGATACTATGTTCCTCTTCGTGTTCTATGTACATATTATGTGTTCATGATTGTTTTGATTGAATAAAAATGAATTGAGAACACAAGACAAAACTGATTAATGTGTTTGACTATTTTGATTTTTAAAAAAAACCTGTTACAATAAACTGGACATGCTCAATAAGTTACGCAATCACTCCTATTTAGAATTAGAATGAAACACAGGCAGGTTTAGTTACTAGTTTATTTGAAAAATCATCATAAATAACATTTTACATACAGGAAATACTCTCAGTTTTGTATTAACGGAAATATGTGACTCGTCACACAGGTCTACAGGGACAGAAACAGCAATCATTTGAGATAAATAAGCAGCTCTGAAAACATTTACTCTCTATTATATATCAATCAGTCTTACATTAACAGTAACTGAACTTGCTACTTTGCAGGCAGCTCAAACCAGCCAGCAACATTTTTCTTCTCTTGTCATAACCGTTTCTTTTGTCCTTACTGAGGTCTGAGTAATGCACAGTCGCACTGCTGTTACTACACATGAACAATCCATTAGGCTGTGTACAAGCTCTATAAATATAAAAAGGCACTTTGTCTAAATGCAGCACTACAATTTCAATTGAAAGTGAAACTGGCATTTAGATTTTTTTTTTTAGTTTTTGTTCACTGCAGCTGCAGTCTCTTCATGTCCCACATGTGTGGAAATCAGAGAACTGATAAAAAAAACAGTAAAACCATATAAAGTACTGCCTTATAATGTAGCTAACCTGCTACATTTGTAGCTTTTTGTAAGTTTCCTCAGAAACATTTAGATTCATTACATACTATGGTAACAAACATTTTGTTAAATTTCCATCATATGTTAATGCCCTTATTTTCAGTTTATCCACACATCTAACAGCAGTCATCACAGTGATGTCTGAAGGTCACAAACCACCCTGAGTTTAGTGCAAACTGCACTTAAATATTATGACAGCTCCTTGTAGCTCAGGAGTGTTCTTTACAATATTTCTATATCACCCAATGATGCACTCTTTTTACATGTCTGTGTGTCTCGTGACCAGCTGGGATCCCTCAGCCATGACTTATGAAGCCGGACATTTAGCAGCAGGGGATGGCCTTGGCTGAGGCTTTCTTTGGACGTTTACTGTGTTTCTTTTCTTGGCAGACGGGGGCAGTGAGGAGAGGAAGACTGAAGAGGACGATGATAGTCAGATTCACCACCACGCAAACAGCGCAGCACCCACTGTGTTGGAAAAGGTGATGGGGATGGAGTGTTCAAGGAGCCAGGGGCGTCGTATCACCATGTCCTGCTCAATGGCCTTCATCTGGAAGTGGGTGCCGAGGATGCCGCACACATGGAAGAGTGATGGCTGTGACCTGCAGAGGGGGCAATCGAGGCTGTTTGAGCTCAGGTAGCACAATGTCACAGTGGAATTTGAACTTCTTAAATTTTGCCCCGGACAAATATCCCCCCATGTTATAATAAAACTGAGCTAAAACTAACACTGGAACCAATTAAAGCTGAACTAATACTAAATATTTTCGAACAATAAAAACTAAACTGAAACCAGAAAACCAACTCAGGTAACTAATGGAAACCAGGGGATCAATAAAGTATTTCTGATTCTGATTCTGAAAATTGAATTGAAAATAAAGATAAAAATAAAAACTAATGAAAAATTCAAAACCATAAAAACCCCATTCAGTCTTCTTTCACTCAAAGTTCCACCAGTTTTTGTTTTTTTTTTTTTGTTATGAGAACTTTTCTTTATTTACAGTGGTGCTGAGTAACCTATGATATCATAGTCTCTCTCAAGAAAAAAAAATTAATCAGCTTAATTAAACTGTCATTCTACTTGAAGCAACCACGAGAAACTTTCATATTGCGTTGATTTTGCAGGCATTCGTGTTTCCACCACAAAATATAACATCAAAAAAGTCCATGTAGTGGCTTTAAAAAACCAATAATTTGCATTGACTGTATTACCTCCACAGAGGGGGCTACATTTTCTGTGCCATCTGTTTGTCTGTTTGTCAGCAGATTAAAGAAAAACTACTGGTCCGATTTTCATGAAACTTGGTTGGAAGGGTTGTATCATGGGCCAAGGAAGAACTCGGGGTGGAGACACATATTATTTTTCACTTTTGTTACCATTGCAAGAGAGGGCATTTAGCCTTTGGCAGAGTAAATGTCATTCATCTCAAAATCCAGTAGATGGTGGTAAAGTTCTGTAATGACGATATGTAGCTTATCAAAGCATTACAGCAGCTACATTTACATGCACACAATATTCCAGTTTTTGCCCATATTCTGAAAAAGACAATATTCCTTCTAAGCTGTTTACATGTCTAATGAAAGTAATATCCCTCTAACATTTACATGCAGCTGTGCACACTCTGATTATGGATGCTCTGTTCTGTCAAAATAGAATTTTTTCAAAGTTTCATCTTGAAAAGGCATTGCAATATTTGTGCATGTCCAAAAAATATCAAATGTTTAAAATGTTTAAAGTAGGAGTGTATCTCCCACTGACCACAAATTTGAGGTTTTCTTTTGTGCACACAGCTCTATCCCGGTCCTGCAAACTGTTGGCTGTTTGTTTACAGCAAAGAGCAGAGGAGGCCGTTTGCCACAAACTGCTGTAAAAACCCCAACTGAGATCCATATTCTGAATTTGCTGTTTACATGTCCAGAGAATGCTCCTAAAACCAGAATAATACTAGTGTATACCACACATCTTAATCAGAACATAATCCATTTGGAATAAGGCCCAGTTAAGAATATCCAACCAGAATATGCTGTTTACATGACCTGTATCAAATTCAGAATACTGCCATTTTCTGAATATTAGTGGAAGATTAGTGGGCATGTAAACGTAGCCAATGAGTCGTATCACAATCCACATTAATATGAACCGGAAATCCTCTGGGGTAGCTTACACGTGGTTGCTCAAACTTCATTAGAAAGCGGTTGTTATGGAGAACTCAGGAACAGTAGTTGCATGGGAGAACCGTTACCATTGTTTTTTTTTTTCAACATAAATACAAACACATCATGTAACTAATTATACTCACACTGACATCCACCAAAGATACTGAGGAAAATAGTTCAAACTGTATGCTTCACAAGAGCATGCGATAATATTAGCCACAAAGTTTGTGCTTGCAGTTTTGCATAACACAGAAGAGAAGAACTTTGACCATGGCGGAGGTCTTCACTCTCCAAGTGCCCTTCTGGTTTATAGTCTAAAACCCACCCAAGATTTGAAGTACTTTCCAAAAGTAACTGGTCCTTAAAATGGAAAAATGGTCCAACAGCAACACCCTGAGAGGGACAGCAGACTCAGGTGATAATTCTCTCTGGGCTCTGGTTGGCAAACAAACAAATGCTTAACATGCTAATGAGAACAGCAGCTACTCCTCTGATCATTCTTACCTATGTAGTCGAAGCTGCCAGGTGCCAGACGCTCAGGTAAATGTGTGGCAAACAGGAAGCCTGTGAGGAAAGCCAAGCCGATGTGGTTGTAGTGGAGGATGTTGGTATCATTGTCTGTACAGCCCTCTCCTGCACACAGAAACACCTGTGAACACAACACACAGAGCAGGTTTAACAGATTATAGTGCTGATTTATCAAATTCCTTATTAAGGTGTAAATGTCTTTATTAAGTATCTGTTAATGAAGCTGCTGTGTGACTTCCAACATGATACTGTAGTTCTAGTGTCAAGACTGAATGTGTAAATTTTTTAAATGCAGGATTTTTACGAAAAAAAACAGAACAGCTGTGGCTTGGCAAAACCTCTGTGTATAAATCAAAGTAAAAAAAAGGAAATGCTTACACTTTTATTTTAAAAGGGGAGCTGAAAAAGCATACATCCAGAAGAGGAACAGAGGTGTCACTACAGTAATTGTTGTTTTGTAAACCTTTTGAAGGAAAATCTTTAATTCATCCTGCTCTACACTCAGCACTGCAAAAATCACCTCTCCTCCACCACCAATACAATGACTCATTTCTTTTATGATGTACTGTAATAAAATTCTTTGCAAGTCTTTGCAGCTCTCAACTTTGAGGCACAGGTGATTTGACCCATGTGTAATGTTTGATAACCTTTATTTCCTCTTCCTCTTTAACAAAGGTGTTTTGCATTACAGGGGGAAACACTGGCTTGTTGGTGTGTTGTCAGAGGCTAAAAACATGTGTCCCCTATGGGCGGAGGAACCAAAGAGGCCTATCAGGCTCAGGCCCAGGGGCCCAAGGGCTCAGGGGGCCCCAAAGACAGATCCTATGCATGAAGTCACTGTTATTAACTTCCATTTTTTTTTGTCGCATAGTCAAAGGACTTAGTCATTTATGTCAATAATTAGCCCAAAAGTCCTACTGAAAAACTGAGGAATATCGACTGAGTACTCCATGCAGTATGGGGCCCTGATAAGATAATAAGATGCAGGTGAATTTAGATCTACTTAATCTGCTGTCGGCACAAAATTGTGTGTATGTGCATTGTAAAGCTTGTCGAGGTAGGTGAATTGAGTTATTATGCTTTTGCCTGCAAGGCACAGTGCCTACCTGGCCTGGGGGTGGGGGTGGGAGTGAACTATTACAAAAAGGAATATAACTTCCAAATGGATTCACAGATTTGCACAAGACTTTGTGGAAAGGTTGGTCATGAGCCAAAGAACAGCTGATTATCTATTTGTGCCAACTGGCAAAAATGGGGTGGAGCAGTGGCAGTGGCCTATAACACAAAAAGGTGCATAACTTCTAAACAGAGTCACATAACATGACCAAACTTTGCAGAAAGACACACAAACACACAAAGATAGACACACACAGACCATTTTGCCACGTCCCCTTTCATTAGTCATAAAACGGTTGTCATAGACACTTGTGGGAGGCATTATTGGAGTAAACAGTTACTTTTTCATTGGTGATGGTTTGTGAGGTTGTGTGTGCGTGTATGAATGAACGTGTGGAAGGATGCGTGGGCGCAGATATTTCAGATCTACCCTTATTTTGTCATGCTGGCCAATATTCTATTCACGGTATGCTCAAAACTCTCTGTATAACTGCTGTCACACACACACACTCCTCTACAACCTGTCAGATGTGTCTTTTGTGAGGACACACACGTGTGAAGTGCAGGGTCACAGCCCTACCCTGTAGAACAGAGGAATGTTGTCAAACAGGTACGGGTAGGCAAAGGCAACAACACGGAGATATTTGCTGAACTTTGGACTCTGGTATTCAGGGAATCTGAAATAAAAGAAGAAAGATGTTACTTTCAACAATGACAAACAATCCTTATATTCAATGGATGAAGTTAAACCATGTGTGGAACTTCTTGCACAGCATCGCCACTGACAATGCTGTGATCATTTAAGAATTTCTAATTAATTTAATCCTGTAACACTACTAAAGAAAATACTTAAGGAGTTAAAACTGAATTGCAAACCATATGTGTATAGTGAGTACAGTTTAAATGTCACGTCATCTTTAACCAGCATGGTATATACTTCTGTGGTGAGGACTGAGTGTACAGTGGCTTCACATAATTTTCTTAAACACAAGCTTAAAAAGTTATTATACATATTTTATAATACCAGAACACTTCAATCATCTTTGATTTTCTTGGAGTGTCAGGTTGTTGCCACCCTTTCTGTCAGCTCCTCTAACCTGCTCGGCTGAAACTACAATCAGAGTAAATCACTGTTATGGGCTGGTCCCTGTACTCACAGTTAGGGAACACCCACTGTATTATATTAAACAGCGAGTTGCTCAATCCTACTTTTGCGATCTGAGTCAACAGTGTATGTGGGTAGAAGTCTGTCTGCAGGCTTTCAGAGGATAATCACACATTTTTGAAGGGATTAAAATGCATTCAACATCATTTGAGCCACAATAAAACGTGATTTTAGATGACAGTGAAGTGATAGAGGAGCAGATTTTTAGAAATACATTGTCTTTACCTCTTTACGATGTCATGATTATATTGTAGAAATGGCAAGCCAAGCCTTAGCAGTGGGGAGAGATGAGTGAAAGAACAATAATTAGCTACACAAGGCCAACATTAACCCAGTACATGAAGAGATGACAATGCTAACAATGTGATTGTAAATGTAAGAGGTGGAACAGTGCTGTAGTGATGCAGAATGGATATTGAAGTGGTTTCTTCTCAACAACAGAGATTATCATTTCATTTCATTGGGTCACTGATTAATTCAGATGTTTGATGAAAGCCACGTCCTTTACCATTGTATTTCACTTGCCAACCACTGTAACAAGGCTGTATAGCAGGATTTATGTAACACATTTACTCAAATGCACAAGTGTACATCACATATGGACATCACTAGACTTTTGAGGTTATAACATTGTGCTTATTTACAAATTAAACTGTGATATAACAATTGAGAAAGCACCGAATAAAGATGTGGGTAAAGAACTACGCAGTTGTAGCTACAGTATAAAGTTCAGTGTTCATATGTTACCATATAGCATGCACTGTTGAATGTTACTCTGTTTGAAGTTTAGCATGTTTCATTTAGCATATAAGAATAATAAAATGTATTAGCAGGCTAACACTCCTTAAGTTATAGTAGTATGAGCTTTAGTTTGTTATGCTTACACGTGTATTAAGCGTAACAATAAATTTAACGAATAAGCATATTATTACAAATATCTTAACTGTGATAAGTAAAAAAACTTTTGGGTTTTTAAAAGACTGACAGGGATCTATCTTTTTTAGCAGAATTAATGCTAATGTTAAGCTCCGTGACTTACAGGACAAGTGTGTAGGAATGCAGTGAGAACACTGTTCGCCTCACCCTCCCCTTCCAAGTGCATAGGATCATCTATGGTGGTTGCAAAACTTGTCAAAAACGCTAAACATCCTTTCTAGAGTCAGTGTTTGGGCTGTCCATTCTGAGCTACTGTAGAAAGTTTCAAAATGGCTGCTGAGGATATAAATGGTCAGGCAATTATACACTAATGAAAACAAGCCCATAAATATTCTATTCAATTTCTGCCGTATTCTGCCAAGAAATCCCCTTAAATCTTACACACTGGACCTTTAAAACTGGACTGAGCTAAAGTTAGCATGTCGGAGGGGACAGGGACTCCGTACCTGGAGTAGCAGGCCAAGCTGGTGCAGATGATAGTGTTGAGCACAGCGATGGGGACGTAGCACTGGTGGAAGAGGCTGTTCACCCATTTGTCCGGGAAAACATAAGCTGAGTAGCTGATTGCTGACCCTGCAGGAGGACACAGCAACAGTGCAAAACTGTAAACTTCAAATACTGATAATTTAGAGTATTGTAAACACCTGTCAATACAGTGTCATCCAATACAGCACCACTATAACTATACAGCCTCAAAGTCAAAACCATTTCTCATACTGGAACCGAGTGTCTGTGAACCACATACACTTACCCAGGCTGTAGAAACTGAGGGCACCGTAGTCGAAGAAGAAGCAGATGTGTCGTGCCCGCGCCGACATGCTACTAAAGGTGTGAGCACAGCTGGACGCCAGTGGATAAATGCAGCAGGAGAGCAGGAAGATGACCAGAGGCCAGGTGAAGGAGTCCTGCCATGCTGTCTGAATCAGAACCACCGACACCAGTTTCCATAGGAAGTACCTACCAGGAGAAACGGGCAACATTAAGTTGATTAAACAGACTGAATAGATAATATTTTCAGCTGAATAACAAAAGCAGAATTAAGTTGAGTCATCTAATATTAATAAAGAAAAACACAAGTGGATCTAATTAGGAGTGTAATCACTTGTATTGGAGCCTAATCACCATATCAACAAAAGGAGCAGCAGATAAGTGTCTAAACATACAGAGGATGACATATTAGATGAGAAGCCTGTGTAAATGAGTGGAGAAACATAACAAGTGCAGAAACTTCCACACAGGACATGAGGGGGCATTGAATGAATAAAACTGACAGGAATCATATGCTTTGGCCCTTAAAGTCACCGACATATCAACCAGACTGAACACCTGAGACAAGTTTCAGAGCGCTATGTTGATTTTTCTTTTACTTTATCACCAATCTGTGCATTTATGCAGTTTAAGTGAAGACATGTAGCTTCTACCTAGCTTTAAAGCTGGGTTGGCATCACTGGGCAAAAGCTCTACAATAAGCTTGAAGCAAAGAGAAAACTAGACTTCTGCTCCTTCTCTTTGTTCTGTTTTCAGGCTTTAGAAAATCTAGCCTGTGATGGGAGACACAGGTCGGTAAGATAGTTTATTATTGAGTCTAATTCCCAAAATGTCAGTACTTCATGACCTTGAAATAAGACTGAATGATAAAATATCTACGTCCAGAATTGCTCACTGCACCTTTAATCGAGGGAATGGGAGAGAAGATAATTTCATTGTCTCTAAAAATGTTACCAAACAAATGATATTCAAGTGGGAAAAGAAGAAAACACTGTTCAGTGGACCTGTTGTTACTTGAGTCCAGTAGTCTGAAATGATTAAGAAATAATAGCAGTCAAAATAACATAAGAAGCTGTCTAATCTATGAAAATAATGCTTCAGTACTGAGTTACTTACAGCCAAAGCTAAAACAAGCAAACAACTGATACATCTCTCTCTTTTACTAAATGAAGGTTTATGGTTGATTAAATATCATCCCTCACATTGTAGTACTACTGTATCAGTGGTGGTATCACTCAAATATTTCCACATGCAGGAGACAATGAAGGAGTGGTTGACAAATCATGCACCAAACGTAGGCGTTAGTAAATTGTAAACAGATTTTTCCCTCCAGACTTCAGCGCACGTCCTGTAAAACCACAGCTTGTCATTTTTACATTTCTGTTTGTTTAAGGAATAATCCAGCAAGATACATGTTAATAACTAAGCTTTAGATGTGTTGATAGGCACGTTTTTGACCTGTGGACAGGGCCATTCAAGCTATAGTTATTATAGTTTAGTATTAATTTTATTTTGTTTTTAATTTTTGTTTTCAACTCAGTTTAGTTTCAGTTAGTTTCCAGAGTGGGTTTGCTCATTTTAGTTTAGCTTTTATTGTTTAAAAATGTTTAGTTTTGGTTCAGTTTTTCTAAGTTTCATCATTAGTTTTAATTAGTTTTTTAAAATTATGGTTGTATCTGTCAGAGTCGGGACATAAAAAGTACAGGATAGGTATTATCATACAAACAGAAACTTTTGTAATGGCACTGTCATGTACAGAGCCAGCGCAGGGCATACAGGGCATAAGTGAATAAAGCCCCTGTGGACAGCAGAAGGCCCCCAAGAGAGCTTTTTTTTTTGGTGATACATCATTATAAATATGTCATTGGTAATCATACAAAATGCAAATATGTTAATTGGCTGGCTGGCTGACACTACTGATTTAATAAATTCTTGCTGCCTCTGTCAAAGCTGGTGTTACGTTCATGCACAAATTAGGTGCAAAGTGCAAATGCAAGTGCAAATTAACACCTTAACAGTGATTGCTACCTTTTCAGAATAAAAACCATAGAAGGATACAAGCACGCCAGGCTGATACTGGTGTGATGTAAACGACACAGCTACAACTAATGCGACTGATAATGAGTTTGTTATATTTACAGTAGAGCAGGTGTGCAAATGATCAAACACTGACAAATAGTCAATAGTATTGGGGGTGTCAATGAGGTATAATAATCACAACTCGCAGCTCCAGCTCCGTATTTCATGCACAGACATGAGAGTGGTACCCATCTTTTCATCTCGCTCACAGTATGATAGCAAATAAGCGTTATTTCCTAAAATGTCAACAATATTTTTAACAAACCAAAGCAAACTGGAACATTTAAACAGCTCCTTGCTGTGAGGTGATGGTAAATACTGAACCAAATCCAGTCAGATAGAGACATTAATGAGCAAAACTACAAAATAACTGTAATAACTTAGATGTATAAACTTCCCGTGTGATGTCCAATGTTGATTTTTTGATATTATTAATAAGAGAATGCAAACATTGTGATGGACAGTACATTCACATCTTATTACAGATATATCTTCTTACACATCTTGTAATAAGACGTTAAGTACATCAAGAAAGACAAACATTTAATCAGCTATGATTCATTGCATTTACAGGGCACACACTGGGCTGGGCTGTCATCCCTGAACCTGTCAGTACCTGTTCAATGTGGGTAAAACCAGGATATTCATAAGTATCATGTACATTTTCACTCAATTAAATCATGCATTTGTCACCAACTGTCACTGTTACGTAATAGCGAACAGTTCCAGACAAAAAGCATAATCTTATCAGGACGTTAAAGTTTGCATTGTGTATTTGTGAATCGCGGCCACCGTTTCCACGTCTCAGTGCACCTCATTAACAAATCAACATTATTTGTGCTTTTCCCCATCACTGAGCACTTAACTAATTGTGGCAACTCATATATAACCCTTAAGCGCAGATGTGCTCATTAGTGGCTGGCCTGTAGGTCTACGCCGACCCCCGTGACACAAACACCCATGTGCCCTTCAACACAAACACACACACTTTCTCCCTGGATCATGCAGTCAAAGCAACTGGCATCTCAGCAGGGAGGAAGTGCAGAGTGGCTGGTGGGAGCAGTAGCCTCTGTAGTAACTTTAAATTCAGACACGCACTCACATCAACACACGCACACTAACAACATAATTACATCAGTTATAGAGCTGCCACAAGTCTTGGAGAGTCGCAACCTCTAAGCTTTTTCTCCTTTGACTTTTTAGCCTCTCTGTCTGCACCAACTAGTGCTGCATCTTAAGTCCCTCAGTACACTGTAAAATGTAGAAAACCCAGTAAAATAAGGCAACAAGCTGCAAAGTCCACTTGAGTTTACTCAATTTTAGGGCCACCAAGTTGTGTCAACTCAGTATAAGGAAGCTAGATGTCTTGTTTCATCAAACTTCAAATTGCTAGTTGCATCACGTCATTGCATCAACATTAACTTTTTTTTTTTTTAGATTACTTAAGACTTTCAAAGCAGATAAACTTAAGAAATTAAGTTGAGCAAGTATTCAGACACTGCAGTTGTTGGATCGGGATGTCACAAAAGAAATGTAGTAGTCAATAACAATACTAGTGAAATTCTATGATTCTCTGTTCAATAACATGATCAAAAACAAAATAATAAAATTCAGCCATTGTTATTTTACTTTTGCCACCTGAAATAAAAACTCTTCTGAGCTTCTAGGACAAAAGACTGAGGGGGATACGTTGTCATGCCTGTAAAGTAACGGAGGGCAAAAGTAATTTCTGCTGCTGAACTTTGAATATAAGTTAAACTCAGAGTCCAAACAGTAGTTTAAATTTACTGGCCTGGTGAGAGACCATCAATCCATGAAAATTGGATAATTGTTTAAAATGCTAACATCATACGTGATGACAGATGACACAGACCGAATGGTACGGAGTCGGCTACTATGAGCTCTGGTCGCATTACTTTAGCCGGTAGCCTTTCACGTTCAGCCAGTGCAGGCGTCATGGGACATAGTTGACTACACAGCAATACCAGCTCACTCTAACAAATATAATGGTAATGTGTATTTCATTTCTTTTCAACAAGCTGAGGTGAAGCTGTCGCTGCGGCTGCACTTGTCAGCATCTTCAACATGTTCTTGTTCCAAACTGGTACGTGTTTTTCTTCTTTCTTTGGCATTTAATGGCAGACTAGAACACTGTAGACGTATCCAAGTTGGTACCGAGGCATTGGTTCTCATGACATCCCTAAGACTGGATTTCCAGTTTGTTTGTAAAGCTGCACAACACTGCCTAATGACTACAGCTATTGATGTTCTTCTAACAGCCACATTCACATTGATCAGTGGATCATGGTTGGAAATGTGAGGCAGAAATGTGTAACAAAAAGGAGGATGGTAAGAGATATACCAAAACTCCATCATAATTTTCCTCAAATTAGCAAAAACAAGTCTGCCTGGAGATTTTTAATCCAAACACAATGTATGCTGGCAGGTAAGGATTAAAAAAAAAATTTTTTTAAATGGAAGACTTTAAATTTTGCACTCAAAATGTCAATGATAAAGTCAAAATAAATCAGAGGAGGGAGATTTTAAAGTTGAAATGTTGTGAATAAAATTACAATGTCAAGAATAAAGTCGCAACGGTATTTCAATTTATTCTCAACGTCTCACCTTTATTCTCAACTTTTGACTTCAATCATGAAATACAAAGTAAAAAAAAAATCTTCCTGCTTTCATTTCTCTTCATGCCTGGCCTTTATACTCTCTTGTATGGAGTTGTGCTACTAAGATGCCAATGTTTCTAATTTGATGAGTTATCTAAACAATCAGTTGAGCATTCCTGCACTGCATCCCAAACGATATCGGTTTTTACTTTTTTTTGTACAAAGTTGAGTAAAGGTATGAGTTGAATAAAGGATCAATAAACTGTGTATATGCAGCTGTACTGTGAGAGTCCTGTTGTCTTGTTGACTTGGAGACACACTGCAGGAGGTCTATAGGACCCACATGGTTGCTGGGATGTATGACTTCAAAACAAACCTGTGTGTATGTGCAGTCCTTCTCATGTTACTCTGTACAATCCAGACTGATGGCTGTGAGTGTCCTGTGCCAACTGTCAGTATGCACAACAGCTTTATTACAATATAAAGTCCACTGCTCTCTGGCTTCTGTTTAACTCTGTTGAGAGTGCATATGTGGTAATAAATATACACTGGGATGTATCTTCTGTCTGACTGAATATGAATACTAAGCAGACAGATATTGTAACTCTGGATCTGAGCAGTAAAAATTAATGGTCTTTAGTCATTAATGTGCCAGAACTGATATAATAAATCCTCTGTCTTTGCGTGATAATACAGCAGGTATGGAGCGCTGACTTTAGAAAATGTCCTACAAGCTCAACAAGCTGTGCAAGATTCCTTCTAACATGAAGTGGGTCAAAGAACGATTGTTATGCCTGATTGTGGAAACACACAGAAGCACTCTTGTTTTGCTCTGTGGAAATGCGTTCTCAGACAGCAAACACACGTTCATGAATCTTAAAATTATGATGCATAGCAGCAAAAAACACATTTGTCAGCTGTACCAGGTGGGCAGAAAGTGGGTCCATATGTTGAGCGTCTCGTTGGTCAGCTGGAAGAGGCTCAGGATGCAGTCAGTGGCTGAACTGCGGGGGTGTCTGTAGCCGGAGATGATGCTGTCCTCATGGAAAACCTCGAGAGAGAAAACTTTGGTTAGTTCAGTCAGTTTGATAACTTCATGAGGCATATTTTCTCCTGCTGGAGGCAGAAGAAGTCTCTCAAAAACGTTTCTGAACAAACTGTAACAAAACCAACAAAAAGAAGTTCTCAGTGGACTGAGTGAAGCATGTTTAATGTAACATCCTGTCAAAATATCACAGTGGTTTTTTAAGAAAGTGGTTCCCAAACAGAGGTGTCCCAAGATAAATCTGAGGGGTCACAAGATGATTAAAGGTATAAGAAAGAAAAACAGGTGTTTGTTTTTTTTTAAACAAAATATGTTTTGCTGTTTTCTTAGAGATACTTATACAATTTTAGTGCTTCTAAAAAGTTGCAGTCTACAATAATAATAAAATTATCATTTTCGTGCAATGATATGACGCACAATTAACAAATAACTGAAACTGTAAGTTCCAGAAACAAACACTGTTACTGAAACAAATACCGATCATGGTATTGTATGTTGTTTTTTGCGTGTTATTACTTTACATACAGAGCTAAAACTTTTGAAAGTTTGAAACAATATAATGTTTCTTTGTCTCTTTTGTCCCTGGTCAAATGTGCCCCTCTGACAAAACAACTGGTCCGAGTCTGGCCCCCCCGTAAAACTGATCGAGAACCACCAGCGACAAGTCACGAGTGTCACAAGTAGACACTGATTTGTTTAAAGGGGCCACAAGCCAGTTACACTTTATAATAGCCAGTATTAATAAATAGTAAATCAATAGTTAATTTAACTTCTAAAAACAACAAATAATAATAAATTAACAATGTTAACTAATTATTAATCATGCTGTACTCTATAATCAGTTCTGTATTAATATAATCAGAATGTAATTATTATCGTCTCTTATCAGCAGGTCCACATGGAGTCTGTGCTGCAGAATCCCAACAACATTTCCACAGATTTTAAATTAACAGAGACAGTGTTTGTAAAACATATTTGTGTAAGAGCTGAAGTGGTAATTAATGGTTATTAATGGTTAATGGTGTTTCAAATTAATTTTTACTCTCTGCTCAAAATTGAACATTGCATTTCAGTATATTTTATGCTGGTTGACTTTTCTGACAATATTCACATTTTGTTTTGAACTATTAGTGATGGACAAAGATCTAAAATCTGTCTAATAATAATAATTAAAATATGTCTTTCAGCCCTGCTTGAGGTAATTTTTGGGTGTTTGAATCTACTGTTGTGTGTGCTTATTTTTATTTTTTTATTTTTTTTACATTACAAGCAAGAAAAAAGAAAAATATTCCACAGAATTCTGCAGATTTTTATTCTGGATCATTGCTAAAAAAAAAAAATTCTTAGTTTGTGTTTGGCTCAACTGTGATGCAATATATAGTTTATAAACAAATTATTTACAAATTATTTAGTAAAACAAAAACTAATGATAAAATATAGCTTGACTAATAATTAGCAATTATTAGTTTAGAATGTCATTGCTTGTTAAGAGTAAAGTAAGTATTAACCTAAGTTAACTATCATTTTACTATTTATTAATGATGGTTATCGTAAAGTGTTACCCACAAGTGAAAAAGGCTCAGAGTCAGTGATTTAAGAGTATTTCTCTACATTACATTATATAAAAATGGTATATTTTTTGTGCCCTCCTCAAAAACAAACAAATATTGATGTTTTTCAGTCTCTACACTGCTCTCACAGGTAAAACTGTGAGTCATGTTTGTTTCATGTAGTGAAATATAAAAGGTTTAATAAGTCAAAGTATGACTGAGCAAAATTCTTTGAAATTTCTTTAAAATTACCTGGGGTGTATTTCTTTTAATGCCATAAGTCACCTGTGCGGAAGCTGAAATGTCCTACATGTGCACTAAAGATCCAGTGAAGATGAACTTACTTTGGGCACTTTGGTTGATGGTGAAGACTCGTGGTAACCTGATGAGCTGAGCATGATTACTGCAATGGTGCTGCTGCTGCTGCTGGCTGCTTGCTGCTGCTGCTGTCTGGGAGGAGAGCTGAACTGAGGTTGCCGGCAGGGTGTGCCTCCGTCTTTATATGGCTTGTGTTGTCATGCTGTCCTCAAGGTTTTTCCCCTTCATCTCCTCCTCCCTCTTCAAACCCAGCGAGAATAACCAGTGTACCTGTGCCACACCTCCTCCTCCTCCTCCTCCTCCTCCTCCTCCTCCTCCTCCTGCTGCTGCTGTGTCTCTGGAGGTGGAGGAAATGTGCACACAGGTGTACACTCACACACAAAGGCATGTACAGTCTCACACGCACACCTGCTATTTTGACACAAGAAGATTCGTCTAGAAAGGAAGACAAGTTTTTCAAGATTACACCAGAATCATGGCCACCACTCAAGTACAACCACACTTAACGTAACTTGATTACTTTCCATTACTTTTGGATTACCTCAGTACCAAATGAAATTGTTGACCCTGATATATTTTTTTTGTTTGTTTGTGAAGTTTGTTTGTCCAGCTATAGTGGTAATTATGCACATTTAAATGTACTTTGTTAATATACTTTTCACTCTAAAACTTAAAGTAAACTGACATAAACTTATTACTCACGTCAACATCACCACATACAGTCCCAAAATACTTTTCAGTAGTAGTGGTATTGACAGGTTAGCACGCTAACTGGATTTCTGTGAAGGTGACGCTAATGAAGGCTAATGTTTGCAGTTGGTCTATATAGCTACCATTATCGGATGGTCTATGTAGCTAACGTTAGAAGTTGGTCTATGTAGCTAATGTTAGCGGCCGGTCTTTCTTGTAAATGTTTATAGAAATTAGCTGTTGAGTCTTTGGACAGTGACAGTATTTTCACAGCTGAAGGCAGGACTGTCACTGTACTGTGATGTTGTTCCTCTTTTCTGATTTAAAGAATAATGTTGAAATTTCACGAGAGGCCATGATGATGAATTGACTGTAAGATTATCTGGTTTCACTGAGAAGTGGGGTGGTGTTGTGAGACTGTTGTAAAACGCTGTAATGTATTTTTATTAAATGTATTTGTAATCTGATTTTTTGGTATCCTAATTATGTAAATCCATTACATGTAAACATTACACCCTGAACCTGATTACAATATCGTAACATTCACATAAAAACAAAGCTCTTCTTTGAGTTACTGCATAATCCACTCACGAAGACATGACAGTCAAGCCAGTAAAGCAGGTTTCACTAAAAAGATTTCCCTTCATTGATGAAAAAGAGCTGTAATTGACATTAATGGTCCACAGCTGAGACCATTTCAGCTGTTTTCCTCTCAGCGAGCGCAGCAGATGAGGATCTCAGCTCAGCGCTGAACTTAACAAGTGCCACCTGACTTTTCAGCCGGTCAAGATAAGGCCGACACCATGAATGAAGGGTGTGAATCGGCGTGGCTGAAAAGTCAACAGATTGTTGATCTCTCTGGTTAAACCGACTTGTCACCATCTGCCCTCAGAGCGACGGCAGCCGTCACACCCAGCACAGACGGCCGGGCCCAGTCAGAGCTCACCGGGCCTGTTATCTTGTTTAAACTCTGAAGCAATGAAAGCAAACACGTTTCACTGCCACTGGAGAATTAGGAAGTGGAAAGTGTTTTTTTTTTTCTTTCTTCTTTGTTTGCCAGTTCATGTCACAAATAAAAGTCAATTAGATTTTGTTTGTGTGGTGTATTTTTACTTTAATGACATCACTGTAGAGTTTACAAAAGCTCATTTGTTTTGAGCTCATCAATCTGTAACAAAATGTCACACGAGCTTAAGTTTAAACACACAAGATTAGTTAATGCTTCATCTCAACGGTTTGATGGAAAAACCAAAACTATTCTGCTGTTAAATGCCTAATCCTCAGTACCACACTTCTGTTTACAAGTTCATTCTCAGTACAGTCGTATATTTAAAGTGTTTATCACGATGCTCCTTTAAAGGGATAGTTCAAATTTTTTGAAGTGGTGTTGTATGAGGCACTTATCTATTGTCGTTACCTACAGTAGAAGGCAGTCAGCATGCCCTCAGTTTGCAGAAGCAGCAGGAGTATGGCACAGAAGCTTAGCAATGTTGCTGTGGACAGGGTCAGCAGCAAAACATATTTTTGCCAGTTAAAAAAATCAATATCAGTTTAAGTGTACACTATATTTAGAAGACTGCTTTACCTTACCATCATACAGCCTTTTCCGACAGGAAACCGCCTTTATATAAACCAGTTTATGACTCTCTCCAAACCAACCAGACTCCATTGGCAAAATCAGTAATTTTACCTCAGAGAACACTGTTGTGTTGCTGGTCTACTGTGTTGCTGGTTGTAAAGGGCCGTCTGATGGCAAGATAAAGCAGTGGTTCTTCAACAGGTGGTCTGCAACCAACTGTAGGTCTTCAGAGTTACTGCATGGGGGGCTGCCAAACTATCTTTTTTTTTTCTCTAAAAACTCAAATATGTCTGAAAATACACCCTAACATGAATCCAACACATTATTAGCAAATATAAATTGGTATATTCATAACCAAACTAACAAGAAAAACCCCAGAACATTGAAATTATGCAACACTGATAAAAAGCTGCCCATGAATCCTTGTGTGATCATGTGAGCTATCCAATGGATTTTAAAAAACATAACTTTTTTTTGTCTATTTCTTCTTTATTTGTTTAAATGTTTCTTAATTTCTTTTTATATTACCTATATATGTGAGACCTAGAGACCTAGGTTCTGAAAATAAATACTTAGACTCAAAATCGTAATCAGTAATTGTAATTGCATTTTTGATTTGCTTCAATTTGTAACTGGGCGAAACCAATGACGATACGCCTGGAAGGCTTTTAGTTTCCCTTGCACATTCTTGTTATTATTTATATTGTTTTGTTTATGTTTTTAATATGTATTAAATACATTTGAATCAAATCAAATGGTTCTCAAACTGGGGTCCAGGGACTAACTGGGGTCCATGAGCAGGTTGTAGGGGGTTTCCAGCAAAAGAGGAAAGAGAATATTTTAACTATTATAAACATTTATTGGAAGCTGGAAAAAAGGGTTGACATTTTGATTGACTGTAATTATACTGATCCTAATCTGATCATTGATTGAGTTTGAAGACTTCGTTATCTCTAAACCTAAAATAATAATAATAATAATTTAAAAAAAATTATGAGGGAAGCCATAAGTCAAAATCCCCTCAATTTTGGGGCCCATGGTCTAATGTGCCTTAATATAACCTTCTAAATCACTGTGCAGCACCTATCCATAATAGCAAACTAGTTAGCCACATATTATTGTAACACACTGAACATCTGTATTATTACAGACATATTTTGCTTCTGACCCTGTCCACAGCTGCCTCTCCAAACCCGGGGTGTGCCGACCGCCACCAACTGTGGGTAATATACTCACTAAAGATAATTATCTCATACAGCTCCACTTCAAACAACCCAAACCATCCCTTTAAACTCTTTGCTTTTATTAAGCCAAAGAAGTCATCATTAAATTTAAATGTGATCTCCTCTCAGCCTTGCTCATTAAACCCACTTCCAGTGATCCACCATGGTTGTGTAGTAAGCTGCAATCACAACAGCTCAGTGTGATGAACTAGTACATGTAGTACAGCGGAGCACCTGGGGAGCTCATTCAGCTTTCTCTCAGAGGAGCAGAGCTGCAGTCAGAGTCGGAGCAATGCCACGGCTTCACAGTCAGAAATAAATAAACCAGCAGGAGATGGAAGAGTTTGGTTTGGCCTGAGCTCAGTCGGTACAGTTAATATGAGAGTTAATATGTAAGTCATTAAGACTTTAGAGGCAACAGTATAAACAAAGCCAGGAGCCCAGTGTTCTGCCCCCAGAGTGCCAAAGGATAGAAAACAAGGTCAAGTGACGACAACAAAGTTATTTGTAGGAATATGGTGAAAGAAAAGGGAGTCAAGTCAGAGCAGTTTGTGTTGAGTGGAGAGGAACAAATTAACATAAATTCTTAGTTTTACAGTTAAATTAAAGTTTAACTTTTTTCTTTTGTGTTTTAACATCTTGGTGAGAGCATTTACATTCAGCACATCTCCTGTCACAAGTAACTTAAGGGTATAATTTTTTGAAGTAAGGGTCTATGAGGTGCTTATTTGTCTTTGTATTATACCTAAAAAAAGTCACTTTAATTGTACACTACATTTAGAATATTTTCAGGGCTTTTCCTTGCTGCCAGAAAGCCTTTCCCAATGGAAAACTGCTGTTATATGAACCAAACACTGCTCTCCAAACCACACAACATGTCCACAACATGACATTTGTTGAGATATTAAAAAACAAAGAAAAATGATGACTTGATAAAATAACCTTTATCAAATAAATAATCGATGTATGCAGCATTTTCTTTGTTGTTAAAATTCAAACGTGCTTCTTCTTGCCTTTTTTTAATGAAACAAATTAAAAAATAGCAGGCCATGACCGAATCATGTGTCATGAATTATCTTTGGCAATCAAGGCTTGAATTATATCTGTACAATTTCAAAAGTAAAATAATGCAGCAGTCGGTAGCAATCCTTTTTATGAAATAAAATAAAAATAATAAAATTAAACCATAACCAAAATATCAAGTGAGATATTATAGGTCTATTGAGACATTTTCCTACTGCGGTATCACAATAATATATTGTTTCATTCCTGGTTCATTTTATCTTGCAGAACATGAGAGTTTTTTAAATGGCTACAATACATTTTGTCTGCTGACCCTGTTCACAGCAGTACATGACTTAGCTTCCTGCTGTGGTGCTCCTGCTTGTACACTGACTGTGGAACCACACTTCAAAAAGATCCAAGCTGAAAAGCAGTGTTTTCCTCTTCTCCCTGGTTTCACATTTCAAGACTGTTGCACGTCTGATCACATCCGTCAGTAAGGCTGGACTGGTGTGGTTGGGTGGGGGTCAAGAGTGTGCTCTGTGGGCTCGCTCTCCAAAACCTGACTGGCTGCGGTTTTCACTCAGTTTCAGTTTGGCACACAAAACAGCTCATGCCGCTTGAAGCAACAGCTGTGAGGTAAACAAAGCACCACGTGTACCGACAGCGACACTGTAAACAATGCAGTCTGATAAAAACATATCTCATATTACTGGTAGCAGTTGAATCTAATTAGAGAAGGTTCTTTAGAGTGTTACCTCAGGTATGTTAAGTTTATCACAGCATTTCTTTCACCTGCTTCTGTGTGATAATTAGCTGACAGAGACTCAACATCATACCTGCCTCCTCACACGCCGTCTCGGCACTGTGTGTTTGCACCTGAAACCAACAGTGACGTCTCAGTGTACAAACAAAGTTCAACCACTGGAGGTCAACAGAATCAAGATTTCCAGGTAGTGTGAAGCTACTCTTTAAAAAAAACTACTGTCTGTCCCAACTGCAGCTGCCTTCAGCAACAATTGACCCCCACTGACATGACTCACACCCACCCCCTGCATCAACTCTTATCTAATGCATTACATCAATTAACTCACATTTTTTCTTTAGATTACTATATTGCACATTTCACTTGCACATTTCAAAATATTCTTATACTTAATACTACGAACTTTTGCACATTTCCAGATGAATACTTTGCACGTCTGCACAAAATCAGTACAGCTCTTTCATTTTCAAAACATATTGTACATCATTTTAGAGCGTTTTTTAAAATTTTTCATTAACAATTTTGCATTTTCTCTTCATTCATCCTGACTTTCAGTACTTGCTTTTTATCTTTCACTATCTTTCTACTTACTCTGTTTATCATTATGCACAAAAACAATTCCTGATTCTGGTCTTGCAAACTGAATGACAGTCACAGGAGGAAATACTGCAACACCAAACTATTTTGTGTTATTGCTACAGGTGATGACAATATTCTTATATGCTATTATCTCACTCCTCTTTTATTAGACAACTGTACAGAATATAAACTAATGCACCATATTTTATGCTTCAAGTTCAGGTGAAATTGATATTTGCATGTAAAATCATAAAGCAGTCAGTCAAAGAAACTAAAAAGTACATATTGGAGTAGAAGTATGTATGTCTTGGAGTAGAAGTGTAAACATCTCAAGAATTTTGTCTTTTGAAATCCAGAATGATTAAATTGTTTCAGGGTTATCACTTAATCAAGCTCACTCCACATAATCAACGGCAACAAGGACTTAATCTATGTTTATATAAAATTTTCAACATAAATGGATTTTTGTGTTGTTTTAAAATACATTAAATGCCATCGTGTTGACCAACTGATACCCAATAAAATCTCAATTTGACCTTGATTTATCAGCCTGTGATGGCCTTTAGAAGGAAAAACCTGAATCAACGAGTGGAGAAACATAACAGAGGATGTCCAAAAATGCATTTTTATGAGAACATCTATGAGGAAGAGGCCTTATTTGTTTCAAGAATGTGACGCCTGTTGATGATGCGGTTGTTGTATTGTTTGTTTGTTTGTTTATTCTCTCTCTGGGAGTGTTGGGACATGCCAGATGGGCACCTATAATGAATGCAGAGGCTTTCAAAGAGGACATGACGGTGTTTGATGTAAATGATGTGACAGAAATGCTACATCAGGGAATTTTTTTTTTGGGAGAATGTATTCATATCTTGAGAGGAGTTCGTGCACTCAGAGAATCTTTCACAAAACGCTGAACATAGCAGACCAACACCTTAAGGAGACTGTGTTGGATTTTCCTCTAATTTGTCACCTATATTGTATCTCATCTATATAAAAATAAAAATGAGACTGAAAACAGGATTTTGGAAAACTTCACATCAGAAGTCCTGGGTACAGATACTGCACATTATCTGTAATTGCTATATTTGGAGTGCCCCTTAAATTTATTAAGAAGAAATGAATTTCCTGTCTTTTGCCTCCCTCTTTGCCTGCAGATGCATCCCTGTATACTGGACTGTACTTCAGTAGTGGTGTCATGTACTTGCGGGTGCTGGTGTCTAATTATGTACACTAGCTATATACTATATATATAACACAAACACAAAAATTCATTTTGTAAAAATGGACATGGAGGTTGGCTGTTTTGTTTTATTTATAAGTATGTATTTTTAAATTTTTATTTCATGTTATTTCTGTCTTCATTCATTCATCTGTATTTATGTCTGTGTCTCTGTTTGAACAAATATAAAACCAGATAAGTTTGCATTTTCAGATGCAGTGTAACGTGCAGTATTTCTGATGCACCACCGACTGATATTTATGCCGATACTTGTACTATCCCATCTCACCACGAGGGGTCAGTGTTTTCTCACAGAAGCTGCTCAGGTTTGGGTGTGAACAGGCGCAGCAGTTTATTATGACGATTCGTGAGGAGCAAAACCACTGAGAGGTTTTTGTTCATGCTGTTTATTTTCAGTCTGAATTGAAGATTTTCTTCAGAGGACTTTAACTTTGCCCTCAGATTTTCAGTTTTAGCTTTTGTTTTTCTCTCTTATTAATTCATTTATCACTCAGCGACCTTAGGCTACGAGGCTACATCTTTTGGAGACTTCACAGGGAATTAAAGTGCATCTCTGCAGGGACAGAGAGGTCTTGGAGCGCTGTGTGCTGTTTTTATTGACTCTTAATGAGAAAAAGTAACAAGTTCGCTTCAGGCCAAAGCCCCCCACCCCCCGTCTCTCTTCTCTCACATGCAAACCAAACTGAGCCTCCTGTGGCAAGACCTGAATGTTTGTGTAACATCAGCACAACTTCTCACATTAAGCATTCATTGAGTCATTGATGCGGATGCAAACCTTGCTTTCTTTAATATGAAAGAACTTTTGTTTTTGTTTACTTCTGATGGCGGTAAGATGGTCCAACAGCTTAAAACACAAGTACTTAAATTTTAACCTCTTTGACTGAAAAAAACTGCAAACAAAATAGATTTAATTCACATACATGCAGTGGTAGATGTACTTTATTGTTACTACACTAAATTTCAGAGACAAATAATGAAATACTTCTTATTCCACTATATTTATTTGACAGCTATTACTTGTCAGATTTAGATTTTACAGACAAAATATAGGGTGAGTTTATAAAATCTGATGCACTGTTGTAAATTTAACAACATAACAGCAAATAAAGAGTTAAATGTGTAAATAATAATAACAACACAACAACAAACAACAATAATAATCAATGAACACTTTTCATTTGAATGTCCAGTCAGTGTTGATGGTAAATGTAAGTGAAACAATAAATTCCTCCGTGTGCACTCTTAGAAATAAAGGTGCTAACTAGAACCATGAAGGGTTCTTCAGGAGAACTATTTTTGGTTTCTGGTAGAACCAGGTTCGACCTGGAACTCTTTCAGAGGGTTCTACAAAGAACCCAACTTAAAAGGTTACACCTAGAACCATCTGTGAAAGGTTTCACCCAGAACCCTGTATGAGAGTTTCTATAGAGAACCCTGCTATGGTGTAATGGTTCCACCCAGAACCCTCTCAATGGGTTCGATCCTGAATTTTTCCACCTTGTAGGGGTGCTAACAAGAATCCACTCAGCGGGTTCTACTGAGAACCTTTTTATATTCCAAGCGGTTTATCTAAACCTCACTAAGGAGGTTCTACTGGAAAATTTTTTATGATTTTTCAAGGATTTCTTGAAGAACTCTTTTTTCCTAAAAGGTTTCTTTGGATGAGAAGCATTCTCAATTGAACCCTTAGTCTAACAAAGAACCCTTGACAAACCCTTTCTTCAAACAAGGGTTCTTCAGAAGCAAAATGGTTCTGGGTAGAACCTCAACCCGTCAGGAAGAGCCTTTTTGGAACCTTTATTTCTAAGAGTGTAGATGAGTATTTTTGTCACCTAACAACATATTTTTGCCAACAAAGTAATAGCTATAGGCTAGGTAATAACTCAGCACCATGGGCATGGGTGTGTGCAATGCATCCTGGTACATGTAGGCACTGCTGCATAGCTCTGTGAGCAGAAGAACTCAGCTTTCTCTGTCTTGGCCTTTCTTTCTTGGTCGGTATGGCAGCACTGATGAAATTATGTCTTCAGGTGACACATTTAACATCAACACTGACTGGACATCCACATGAAAAGAGCTGAATTTACTCTTGAAGAAAAAGTAGAAATGCTGTAATACAAATATATTCCATAAGTCCTGGATTTAAAAAAGTAACTGAAAGTATTATTAGCAAAGAGTATCAGAGCTAAAAGTATTTATAATTATTAAAAATAATATATTATGACAAGTGTCATGATGGTGGTGGGACAGACGGTGCTACTATACATGAGTGATAGAAATGTTACAGGTGACTTTTGCTGATTTACATTATGACATATGAATGATATGATGATAATCTTTGGGTCTTATCAGGACAACTTGTGATGTTTGCCTTATGTGCCATCACTACTTGATACATTTTAAGCAATATGTCCCCTGATATAGGATTGATAATTATATTTACCGTAACACTGTAATGCCAGTGCTTACCCTGTCTATATTTTTATCATTATTCTTTTTTTTATTTACTTTTTTCTGTTGTTTTATTGTTTATTTTTGCTTTATTTGCTGTTCATGATGTTTCTGTTCTGTGATATTACCTCTTTTGAAAAGCAATAAAGTGAAATACAAAAAATAATCATGTATTATATAGATATTACATGTGTATACTGAAGGGCTGCGATTGTTTTCATAGTCGATTAATCGGTCGATTATTTTCTCGATTAACTGATTAATGGTTGTTTGCCTTTAGAATGTCAGAAAACGGTAAAAATGTTGATCAATGTTTCCCAAAGTGCAAGGTGACGACCTCAAATATCTCATCTTTGCCCACAACACAAAGATATTCAGTTTACTGTGAATAGAAGTGATTTTTTTTTCTCAAACCGATTAATCGGTTACCAAAATAGTTGCTAGTTATTAAATGAATCAATCAATAATCGATTAATCATTGCAGCTCTGGTATACTGTATACTTTATATATGTATGTTATAGGTGGAAGTAATTTCAACTTCTTTATGTATTAGTTATAGTGCAGTAGTTGAGTAAATCTACTTAGTTAGATTCCATCTTTTTAATCTTATCATAAATTAGAGAAAACAATAAATGTACACAATACACAGCACAATTACAGCTGCAAGCTTAATAACACCCAATTCTTGAATTCCTTCATTATTCCGTGATAATAATACAGATGATAACCATGTGCTGTGTGAGTTGGTGTTGTGATGTGTCGAGGCTGTAGTGGGGTTACAGAGGGACAGATGGGTGGTAGACTTCACTGAACCAGGCTGCTGTGCTGCAGCTGCTCAAAGTGTTGGTGCCTCCCTGGTGTTTTGGTTGATGAGGTGTAGTTTGTGTCTCCAAATGAGGAGCGTGTGTGGCAGACGCCCCCTGATACATTATTAATAGTTGTTAGACTCCAGGCACTGGCTTCTTCTTCCCCCCGTTGAATTTCAGACTTTCACAGCTTTTTCTTCCTCGTTCAGCGCAGACGCCCCCCTCCCCCCATCACAGACTTTCTTTCTCTCCTGTACGTCTCTATAACATTTTTCTATTTACTCGCCGCCCTGCTGCTGTTCTGTCTCCTCATTGTTCTCTTCAGCGCCATCATCATCCCTGACTTGGCTGGTGATTGCACCATTGAAGACTTTTATCCTCTCTATCACGACGTAAACTGAAGTGTGCCAGCTGCTCATGAATGAGCAAAATACAGCAATTACCAGGTTTGGAGACTGAGACAGGAGATTTATTTTATTTCAGTGTAATAACCTTTTTCTCTGTCCCTGGTGTTCATTTAGAAGAGAGGAAGAGACTGAGCTCAATATGATAACACTGTTTGCTCAGTCGCACAAATGAGACAAGATAAGAAGTGAAGTTTGAAAATGATTTGGTGGAGAACGTGGAGAAATGAACTCTCTGATGATTCAGTGTAAAGCTTTACATCAAACTGCTGAGGTAGCTGCGAAAAGAGGACAGAGTCTGATGAAAAGATCAATATCAATCTCACATCTTTCCTTTTAATGTGAAGCTACAGCCAGAAGCCAGTTAGCTTAGCTAGACTGTAAGCAGGGGAAACAGCTAACCAAGCTCTGTCCAAATGTAACAAAGTCCACCGATAAGCACCTCTAACATTCATTAATTTACACATTATATTTTGTTTGTTTAATCCATACAAAAAAACAACGCGTAAAACTGGCAATTCATATTCCGAAATCCCAGCATTACAAAAGCTCGTCTTGTAGCGCTTGAAATCAGTCCTTCGCTAAAGTCCAGTCTCGTCCCAGATTCACCAACATTTTACTAACTTTTTGTCTTGGTCTCAGGGAGAGAAAACTTGGGATTATGTTTCAACACCGGTCAAGACCACAACTGCAAGGACATCTCTAACTTGCCTCATCTGATTTATTTGTTTGGGGCTAACAGGCTGTTGGACAAATGGGTTTGAGGTCCGATGGGACATTTTTCTGGACTAAAAGTGTGCTGCAAGAATCAGTTTGCACCTCTGGTTTCCTCGTCTCAAAGTCAGTGGGTCTTTGGTTTGATGTGTGAAATTAGGTCTGTAGCGTAGGCATAGTTCAAATTTTAACGTTAGGAGTTCACCAAAAAGAAAAAATACAATAAATTACTAGTACTGTATTATTATGGAAAATATATACACTAATTATTAAATCCGTACATGCATTTTTTATGAACCTGTGCATGCACCTGTGATCTGTGATTAACAAAGAGAATTTCACATTTTGTTCCACGACATAAAATACATCAGTAAATACCCTGATTGGGAATTTTGAAGCTCTTATGTATCTTAAAAAGTGGTTGCTAACAAGTGATTAAATGAGACTACAGAGGACATTAAACATCATTGTGATGAACTCTAGTCATTTAGAAATGGGGGTGACTTTGAGTCATGAGGCTGTGGTGGAGTTCGTTTATAGCCTTAAGTCAACTATTTACTACTGGAGATTGCATTGCTTCAAAAACCATGAACATGGCATTTCTCTGGTGAAGATTATCTTGCTGAACAAAACGTGTAAGTATTATAAATTTTGTTTGCCACGGAGCTTATTTGCTGCACTAAGCCAAAATCAATTGCAAAAATCCCATGACTTTTTGTTAAGGGAACCAGAACGATGCTAAATTTGTATGGGACTACAAATATACATCATCCCTGCAGCACCTATGGCATGGCACCATGGCAACCAACAACCAGGGAGATTCCAGTAAGTTACTGCTTGCGAAAACAAGAAATCAACCAGTGAGATATAACATGTTAATTAGAGAGCTGACCTTAACTTAGGACAGTCAGGGGAGCTGTTTCCCCCTGATTCCAGTCCTTGTGCTAAGCTAAGCAGCTGCTGTAGCCTTAACTGTATATTTAATAGACTGATATGAGAGTGGTAGGCCTATTGATTTTCTCATCTCTAACTTGCTGCCAGAAAGCAAAATAAAAAACAAAACAGTGTATTTCCACAAATACCACACTGTTGCTTTAAAACCTTGGAAGAAAGCCACTCACTACGGTGAAAACATCTCAAACCTCAAAAACCCTCTGGGACGTAAACTGTCAAATTGAACTCATAAGAAGCGCAGCAGGTGTATTGTTTCTGTTTTCATTTCACTGGATGCTTCCACATCCAGTTTCTCTTTTTCCCACCTCCTCTGAGACCCCCCACACAACACACAAACAAATCCAATAGTGCAGAGTTCAACGGAGTGTTAATTTCATCAAGTGGGTAAATTTATGGACACCATAAAGCCTGTGGCCTCCGGACGCCGGAGCACCAAGGCTCCGCCGTAATGTTATCACGGCCGTCTCAAGGCATCTGAATGGCAGCAGAGGAGGCAGCAGAGGCCGGCGCAGAGGCCATGAAGAGGCTGAGCTTATCGGGTTTATGTGGGGCTAATTACAGGACTGGGAGACAGACTGACTGTCAGGAGGGACGGTAATATCATTAACGTCGAAGAAAGGGGAAGAATGAGATGCGTGGGGTGAAGTGTGTGGCTGTGAGGGAGAAATTATGGCTGGATTGTATAAATGCCAGAAGGTAATGAAAAATGCAAGCGGGTGGCAGGAGATACAGTCCTTCTCAGGTGTCTGCGCTCCTCACTGGATCAGAATAGCCTAATTAGGATAAATTATTAATCAGGATTGTTTTTCTTCTCAGCAGTTTCACAGGGACGACATTCAGTATGAACAAACTGTTTCTCTAGAGACTCTGAACAATGGACACGAGCAGTTTAACCAAAATGTATTATTTTAGTGATAAGACTGCCAGAAATTTCTTTGGAAATAGTCCAGTATCTGGATAGGATCATCACTATTGCAGCAATGAAAATAAATTTCTGGGAATTGGTTAAAACTCAACCTTCTTTTTAAAATTTAAAGTGAGCAATAAATGAAGTTCTGGAGACAGAGAGAACAGATAGCAAAGACGATGGAGTAAGTGGTTTAATTATAGGTTTGTCATTAAACTTGAGCAGATTGAAATTACATACAGGAGATACAGCCTTGAGAATAATAGATGACTGCATGATTGCAACGGCAATTAAATGATTAAATGGATGATTAAATTAATAAACTCCTAATTCTACTGATTGTATTTACTTCAGCACAGCGGAGATGTTTTTTCTTTAAAGCTACTACAAGGAACTTTCATATTTTGTTGATTTTTGAGGCCTCTGTGGACAAAAGCGGCAGTGTTTCCACTATACAAAACAAAATATAACGTCAAAAATGAAATTATCTAGAAGACAATCTTCTCCTGCTTCCTTTTAACTGGCTGGTGTGATACTCACTGTAACTTTGAATGAGAAAATGTGAACACAGGCCCATTTCATCTGATTTAATTCAGAATCCGACCCAGTGGTAATCATTATAAATAACTATACAGAAATACCCAAACTTCCCTCTGATGGTTTTGTTTGTAGATCATATACAGGCATCAGTAATGAACTGATTCATAACAAACTCCTAGTAGTACCTTTAATTTAATACGTGTTTTCTGTTTGGATATTCAATTTTATTGTTGGTTTCTTGTTTTATTATGAACTTTTTAAAAAAATATACACACATAACAATTATACACATTTTTGTTTGTTTGCTTTATACTGTTTTTCTTTTGCATTTTTCCTGTTAAAGCAAAAAAATTGGAATATTTCAAGATGGCAGAAATAATGCAGCGCAAACAATTTGAAATTAAATATGAAAAAAACCCAATGGAATACAGCTGAAACTAATTTTAAGAAAAGATTAATCCGATGATTACCTCCTCTATTAATTGATTAACTGCTCGAATCTACAGTGAAAATGTGCATGATTTATAATACTCAATGTGTAATCTTCACATTACTTGTTCTGTTCAATCAAAACAAAGAAAGATATTCAGTTTTTGAAACAAACAAAAGCTGGAAACCAACAAATGTTTTGCATATTTTCTTGGAAAACAGATAATCAATGATCAAAATAGTTCCAAGATTAATTTTCTGTCGATCAAACCTTTTTGTTCTGTGCTCCAAGCTTGATGCCCAGTGAAACATCAACTTTCTCCTTTCCTGTTTCCTGTCACATTTTAAGTGAGCTAATGTTAGCATAACGCTAGCTAACCAGCAGATGTAGATAAATACCACTTCACAGATGCCCAAGCAACATCAACAAAGACAACCCTAGAACGTAGCATATTTTAGAACAGGAAACAGGACAGAAGAAAGCTGACGGAGGTTTCCAGCAGGTAGTAAGATTGCTCAGCTGTTATTGGACCACAGAGCACAGAGAGGGGCGGGACTTAGGAAGAGTCAAACTGACTCAGAAGTCAATCAGCTCTTTAATGGATGTGGAGGATAATAAACACATACATCTGTTGGAGATGTGAACAGAACAGAGAAAGAGATTAGACCAGACATTTAAGAAAAATGCTTTTATTTTTTTTACACCTTTAAAAAGCAAATTTTTTAAAGCACAAAGATTTACTCTGTATATAAACACCTCTCTTCATCCTTGGACTAAAAAATGGTAGCATTTGCACATTGTGCTTTGATTGCAAAGTCTGTACAACCGCTCTGGGTCTCCTGTGGTGTCACAACCCCAGTAAACATTTTATTGCATAAATCACATTTGACCTCAGCGGTCATATGTTGAAGTCTTTCATGGATAGTGGAAAAATACAAAAAAAAAAAAAAACACTAAAATGAGGAAACATAAGTTCTCATACCTGTAACACAGTGAACAATAATAGCAGCTTCATTAATGAAGGCGTTGCACATTGTCCTGAAAAGAAAAAAAAAAACCCCAAAGCAATCCAAAAGAAATACAACAAAAATCATGTGACAATAAACGGCAGTTGTGCTTTTTTTTTTTCCTATTAGCAAAACATCTCACTCCTCTGCAAATAATTACAACAAAAAAATGGAAAAAAAAAAAAGAAAAACTTTCAAGGAGAATTTGCAGCTATTGGCCCATTTGCCTTTAAACAGTAGCTGACTAAATGCTAATCTCTAGTTGCACACATCCCCTTTACGATAAGCAAATTTTCACATATCTTATTTTTACTATTATCTATTCAACCTACATTTGAAAAACTAGCATTTCTCAAAAGGCAGTGTCTCTCTGTGACGTCTCCGAGGAGACCTGACGTCATTAAATGCTGAATGGAAATCAGTTTGCACAAAAATATACAAATTCAAATATACTTGAATCAATGACTTTGGTATAAACAAAATGGACAAGTTTATTCACACACAAAACTTCCATTCCTGAATGTTCCCTTTAAACTACAGATTTCCACTTGTCCTGTTGAAAATGGCAAAGAATGAATTATGCAAGTACTCATGGGAGGAGGATGCCACCAGGAAATGAACAAAACAAGGATCAGCAAGCATCCAAAGTAAAATGGGAGTATCAAAAATAAAAAAAAGGGCACTCACACCTGTTCTCTGGGATAAAATATAATCTTTTAACTAAAAAAAACAAATCTGAATATTCAAGAATAAAGTCATAAGAAAGTCATATTTTGAGAAAAAAGTAAAATAACAAGAAAAAAGTCCCATTATTAGAATAAAGTCATAGTAATTCTGAGAACAAAATTCTGTATATTATGATTAAACTGGGTAGACTGGATTACATGTGTGTTTCAGCTTTTCTTTAACTGTACAATAAAGTATATAAGCACCACACTGTAAATCATTTTAAAAAGGTTCAACTTAAAAAACACAAGTTCCTCTGCTGCCATAAAAATGTGAGTTGACTGAACTTCAAGTATTGGTAGTTTAACTTAAGGTTAAATAATTAGTAAGTGAAATTTAAATTGGTAAGTTGAGTGAACTCACAGCTGTGGATTTATTCAACACACTTGTGTCTATATATTGTATTGTACAGTTACTACTTTTCCTTGCAAAAGAGTTCTCTTTTTCCTCTAAATATTATGACTATATTTTTGGAAATATTACTTTTCTTTTTCTTTCTTGAAGGGACAGTTTGGAAGGTTTGAAGTGGGGTTATATGAGGTACTAATCAATGGTATGTTACCTACAGTAGATGGCAGTTTGAAGAAGCAGCAGGAGTACCAGCATAGGAAGCTAAACAATGTACTGCAGTGAACAGGGTCAACAGGAAAATGTATTTTAGACACCTAAGAAGAAAATTTCAATATCAGTTTTAGTGTACACTATATTTAAAATATGTTCATTGCTTTACTTTACCATGAGACAGCCTTTTCCAGTGGAAAACCAAGCCATAAATTACCCTCTCCAAAGCCAACAGACTCCTTTATTAAGGGGCCTCCACATGATAAGAAATTTGTCCTGGACTCACCGCGAGGTAGGGCTCAGAGAGGCAAAGCTACAATCGCTAAGTCCCATCTGCCTGGTATACAAACAGGATCTGGATTTAGATAAATTCATGAACTATATGATTCACAAATCTTATAGCCTGACCTGACTGTTCACATTTTGCCATGCATTACATTTACGAGTGAGATCATAGTCTGTTTTTAAAGTTGTGATTTAGAGTTTAGGGAACCCTGAAACACTTTTCTTCAGTCGTGTCTGGAAGGGAACCCTCGATTTGCGAAACTCTCAAATCGAGAGTTTTGTGGGTTGTTCCTTCATTGTGACGTTGCACAAACATTAAAATGATCCTCTCGCGAGATGTTCCACGGGTCTGGGCTTCCCTTCAAGAGTCGAATAATAATTCAGATGATTTGAACTTTGAGTGCAGCGGTTAGCGGCAGATCTGAGCGGTGTGCCACGCTGAGAGTAGCAGTGCCGCTTGGTCGGGTGCCGCCATTCTCTCCATAGGGAAACAACGGGATAGCCAGCACAAAGCGTTTTTACCGCTGATCATGTGTTGGGGCCTTTATTGTACTATGAATATAAACTAACCCTTTAAAACACAGAAGTCACACAATAAGATAAACAAACTAACCAATCGAGGCTTTGGAGACAGTGATATTTGGCTCATATACTTGTGGTTTTCCATTGGAAAAGGCTGCCTGATCAAAGTGAAGCAGTAAAAATGTCTAAAAATAGCACAGACTTAAACCGATTTATTTTTAGGTGCCTAAAATACCTTTTGCTACTGATAATGTCCACAGCAGCACACTGCTTAGTTTCCGTGCTGGTACTCCTCTTTGCTTCTCCACACTGACTATGGAGAAGTACAGCATACAACCGCACCCTGACACTCTGTTGTAAAGTCTCGCCCAGTTCTGAATGCAATAAGTTGAGTAAGAGATGAAGCTGTAAGGTCAGGGAGATGTACTCAGAGGACTTCTCTGCCTGTTACATCAACATGAATCACATGCTTCTTTTGATTTAGTCTCAAAAGCTCACAGTTTTGAAAGCGCACCGGCTGGGAAAATATTTTCATCTCAAAAGTTTATACAGTTTTATGAAAATGACCAAAGAAAAATTCACCATCACCACCTTCAGAAGAACAAACCAGCCTGATTCTCCTGCGTCCCATTAATAATCTTTAAAGTAGATCGATGAAAGCCTCATTAATGCTGAGGGCTCCACTTTGTTTTCTTTGTGAGTGCGATGCCAGTGAATGCTGACTCATCCCCGGCTAGCGACTGTACTGTGTGCAGGCTCTCCAGCCTATTAGCCGGGTGAATTGTGAGTGTCTTGGCGAGCCGGTTTCTCCTCGTACAGCGGTCAACAGGGCAGCACTGAGATTAAAAACGCTGAGTTCATGCACCCACAACAGCTGAGAGGAGCAATGAGAGCCTGCTGGGACTGACAGCCTCTTTGTGTCTGTCAAGAATTTACCTCGACCTTCAGCACTCCTGGCATTGTCTATTTAAATGTTATAAATTGACATGTTAGTGAGACGCAGCTGTGCCTCCGCTGCCCACACGTCTCCCTGCCTGAATACACAACACATAGATCACACCACCTACACTTGAATCCTGCAATTATCATCTGGAAGTATGACTTAGAGAAAAGAGGCTTTTCAGATGACTTTCCAAGTAAACAACGATTAAAAACAAAGGTCAAACGGAGGGCATGAGAAAGAATGAAAATGTAGCTACAGTTAATGGTGCTGGAATTCAAACCGAGGGACATGAAGAGTTTAATGTTTAGGTCAAGGAATTCATTTGAAGCTTAAGTTTGGCATTTAAAAGACATTTAATGGAAGTACAAGTATTAGTTTGAAGTTCAGTGTCTCCTGTGTGCATTTCTTATGGGATGAAGGGAGCTTAGAAACGACACTGCTGGGACCATTTAGACTGATCTGCATGAAGCTTTAATGGACTTTCCTATTTGATTTCATCTTATTTATTAGGGACTGTGCACATTCATCAATATTTTCATGTGTAAGAGTTTGCCAGGATTGATAGATCCATGTCAGAATAGTTTAAAATGCCTGTTATCTGAAGATTTTTTTCTATTTATATTTTTCTATTTTTTGTGTTATAGTCTGAGCACTGGAAATTACTCATGTCCACTTCAAGACAACACATACATATGGAAGTTAAATATATCAGGCTGACTGACTCAATCTACATCCCAACTGTTTTTCAGCTTTACCCAAAATATGAAAATAGGAAGAACAGAGCAACAGTAACTACATTTACCTGCACAAAATATTCAGTTTTTCTGCCCTCATTCTGAAAATGACAATAATCAGACACAGCTGTTTACATGGCTTATGAAAACGAATATTCTGATAATAATATTACTGCTTACATGCAGCCGTGCATACTCTGATTAATGTAATGACGTACAACCCCTTGGCTACGCCCTACAAAGGAATATAATGTATGTTTACATAGGGAGTATGTCTTTTAGTTGGGGGGTGTCTCCTTTCCGACCAGAATTGTGGGCTTTTCTTTGTGCAGTTGGTTAGTTTACAACACAAAGAGCCGACTGTCAACAGGCAATATGTTGCAAACTGCGGTAAAACCCCCAACTGAGACACATATTGTGAATGTACTTGTATACGTGTCCAAAGGTTGCTCCTAAAACCCAAATAATATGGCCATATCCTGACTTTTACTAGTATCACCAAGTGGGTTTTATCCTCGATCCTATCTTACACTAATTATGGCATTTTATCCTTGTTGTTATTTCTGTCTATTTTCATGTGAAGATGAATTCTCTGTTTCTATTCTCATCTTATTTTCATTGTTCATCTTATTTTACACTAATTATTGCATTCTTTCCCAGTTTCGATGTTCATTCTATGTCTTTTATGTGAAGCACATGCATGTAATTTCTTTGTTGTAAAGCACTTCAGCTGCACTTCTTGTATGAAAGGCGCTGTACAAATCAAGTTTTTCTTATATTATTATTATTGTTGTGTCCTATTTGTCTTAATCTGAAAATGCTACATACAGAACAAAGCCTGATTAGGAATATCCAAACAGAATATGTTGTTTACATGACCTCAGATTTGGAACAGTGTTATATTCAGCATAATTAGTGTACATGTAAATGTAATCAGTGATTCTTGATTAGTGAAATTACTGGCTAATTTGTTTGGCTGCAAGATCACAATCCAGAATCTCTGATGTGGGAAATTTATGCTTTACTAACTGAGCTGAACTCTAAGTGATGCTGAGTTGTGGCTGTGTTCTGCAGTGGCACATGAATTATTAAGTTTTTTTGTGACCAACCGACAGACTTTAGTGGGTTTTGGTTACAGCTAAGAATGGTGGCACACAGTTTGTCCTCTTAAAACATCACATAAAAGGTACCAGAATTAGAGAGGCTCCAGCGCTGACGGATAATTAGGATGAAATATTAATTAGGATTTTTTTCAGAGATTGCTGCAGGCCTGATGGGTTTATTTCAGGGAATGTGGCGGCGTGCTACCTGCAGGAAGACAACCTGGTCCTGGTTTAAGTCACGTGACCTCAGATGCAGTCATGCAGTTAACTCTGACCAGATGTGCCTGCACAACAGCTCAGCTAAACACAGGGGAATTGTGGGTCGGAAGCAAGGAGACCCTCTGGTAGTGGAGCTGGTTTAAGCACCTCAAATCAAACGTAGCGGTTTGAGGTGTTTATTCCTCAGAGCTCATTTCAAGCAGCTTGCCAGACTCCTAATCCATGACTTAATATTTATACTGAATGAGAGAAAAAATATTTAAAGGAGTTAAGCTCACTAAAGACATAACAACATAATCCTCCCCCAAATTATTTTTGACTATTTAACTGTGTTTTAGGGGGGAAGAGCTTTAGAAGCTGGAGTGGAAGCTGACAGTTTGGAAGCATTTAGCAATTGACTTTTTCAGCATTTCTGTAAATGGATGACAGCTGAATTAATACATCTCACCAAACAGATTGAACGTTAAAAAAAATAACTCTTGATCTAAACCCTCAAAATTTTGATGGTTATAGGGGTAAAAAATGCTGCAGTGGAGAAATAAAATCCAGGATCTTAAACCTGCAGCAGGCAATGTGAATACCAGCGTGGTGTCTCATATCACTCCTCTAAGCCCCTCCCACCGAATGATGCACCAAACAAGCACATGTGTTCTGCTGGGCTTGAGGTGGAACATCAAGTTTGTCAACCATTAGAAGTAACTAGCAAACTCACATCTGTTCTGCTAGTAATGTCTGACTCAGAGGTCAACAGAGACACGTACACTGTAAAAAAAACAAAAAAAATTAATAAACTAAAAGAACTTTCAACAAACCTACAATCTTTAGTTGAGATAATTTACCTTTCTTCTTTAGATAAACCTGAATCTTTCAGTTTTAGAAAATTGAAAATATTAAAACATTAACCATTCTTCACTTTCCCTTCAATGAGTTTACTCAATTTCTGAAATGCAATTTCTGGGTTTCTAAAACTCAAAGATTCGAGTTTATCTAAAGAAGAAAAGTAAGTTATCTCAACAAAGGATTAGTACTTAGTAAAACTTTTTAAAAATGTAAGAGTTCTATTGCAGTAAGTTGTCTTGAAATATTGAAATAGCTTTATCAACTTTTCATTTTTACAGTGTAGAAGCTGGATGACTCTTGTTTGTATGAGTGGCTGTGATTGGCTCATAATGTGCTAATGACATTCAACGATGTTATTTCAACCAAAAGCATAACGAAATGATATTGCCCAGTGCAGCTTTAAGTATTTTATATTGATACGATTTTTTGGCAACATTTTCCTCAAAATAATTTAGAATATATTTGTTTTTTTGTGTTTGTTTTTTTTACAGGTTATTTGTTTCGTTAAACTTGGCAAACGTGACTAAAATGGTTAAAAAAAAAATAGAGAGCTGGAGAAGAGACTTGTGATGGATGCATGAAAGAATGTCGGAAATGTGATTCAGTTTAAACAATTCGACTCTCTAACATCATATATTGTTACTTCAAACAACACACACACGCTTCCTGAACACAAACACTCACACTGTGAAACTAGGTCTGTGCATAATTACAAACACTAGCTCAAGGAAAAAAAACATTTGAGGAGAGCTACAGTCGGTGTTGCAGAAAATATAAAACCTGCAACAGAGCACACGAGAAACGTTTAGTGTTGAGAGCTGCAGCCGAATAAACTCGTCCTTTAGATTATGAATCTCAACCAAAACTGGGACGCACACAGACACACAATGTGAGCAACAAACTCACATTCAATCATCCATTCAGTTCTCACACATTAAGTATATTCAAACTTTCAGCTGTGTTCTATATGTGGATTACTGTTTGTCTTAGTTGTGCTTGGCACGTATCCCTTTTAAGTAGTTTTTCCAGCGTTTCACTACATCCTTGAAGATGGGAGAGTTGTCTATGGATGCTACCAGCTGTAACTGGTTAATGTGCGTGGTATGATAGTCCCAGCGGGCCAGGTTGGGCGCCGTGCCCAACATGAAGTGACGCAGGTCGTAGATGCTCCCAGACCCTGTGTCAAAGAGCGGCAGCATGGCCTTCAGCGACTCCATGCCGTGGCTGAAAAGCTGCCCCGCCTCCCTGCCGAGCTTCTCTCCGGCCGTCTCGGACAAGTCATAGAGTCCCAGCAGGGAATAGATGAAGCCGTTGAGGACAAAGGAGCTGGGTGTGGTGGGGTACTCCTCATACCAGTCGTATTTGTTCATGAACACAGCTTTGACCCCGTGCTGCGCTGAAGGCACCTTGTACGGTCCGACTGCCTTGAGGGCAGCGTTGAGGTAAGCCTGGTCCTTGGTGAGGAGGTAGGCCCTCACCAGAGTGGACATGCCCTGGCCCTGAGCCATGGCCGAGTACCAGCCGGGCTCCAGGGGCCGGAAGCCTTCGCCCAGCTTACGGGTGACCATGATGGGCCAGCCGCCTCGCTCGTCCTGGTTGCGAAGCAGCCAGTCGCTGGCGGCGAAGAAGGCCGCCATGTGGGCGGTGGTGGAGATGGTAACGTTGTCAACGAAACCACGCCCGTGTAGGACGAGTCGCACCACCCGTCTGGGCATGATCTGAGGAGGGCATCAGATGCAAAGACAGACACAATAATCAATGGACTAGTATTTGACATTAATTTAATAATCATGTTTATCAGCTCTACCTGTAATTATTTAGTGCCAAAATTCTCATGATAAAATAAATATACAAAGTTAAATTTTACAAAACTATATTTGTATTTTATTTACATTTACAAATTTTACAAAAATCAATGCACATGTTCATTCATCCACATACTCTGGTGACTACATCACACGTAAAAAGTACTCAACCTCTTGGGAAGTTTTTTGTTCTTAGCGCAAATAACGATTATTTTCATTATTGGTTCATCAGCAATTATTTTCTTGATTAAACTTTTTCTCCATGAAATGCTGGAAAATAGAGAAAAAAAAGGACATTATAATTTCCTGGAGACAAAGGGGACTAATTAAAATAGTTTGTTTTATAGTTCATGGTCCAAAAATTAAATGTATTCAATTTACTATCATATGTAACATAGAAATACACCAAATCCCCACATTTTCCAAGCTGAAAACATCAAATCTTTGGTATTTTTGTTTGAAAAATTACTGAAACAATTAAATGATAATCAAATCAGTTGCTGTTTTCATTGCACAATTGGCTAATTGTTTTGAGCCTCAAAAATCTGTTAAAAATAATTCTGCAATAGTCTAACTGAAATGACTAACTGAAATGCAAATTTCAGTATGATCCAGTTTAGCATTATTACCTAATCTGCATATTATTTTCTTGATTAACCTGACAAATTTTTAGAAAATAGTGAATGGCTTGTTTGTCTGAAATCCAAAAATACTAATTTTACCATAAAATTAGATTGAAGACAAGCAGCAAATCCTCACATTTGAGAAGATGAAACAAAGAATTTTTGTCATTTTTGTTTGGAAAATGACAAACTAGGCCTGCAACTAATAATTCTTTTAATTTCATTATTGATTAATCTGCAGATTATTTTTAGAATCGATTGTTTTGTCTATATAATGTCAAAAAATTGTAAAAATTGGTCTTCACAATTTCCCAGAGCCCGTAAGCAACATCTTAAAATTGCTAATTCAACAATCAAAAACTCAAATACTCCTCAGTTACCAATCATAAATACAAAGAAACGCAGCAAATCCTCACATTTAAGAAGCTGGAATCAGCTAATGTTTTACATTTTTTTGAAAAATTACTGAAATGATCAATCGATGATCAAAACAGTTGACAACTGATTTTATTTCGATCGACTAGTTGATTCACTGACTAATCGTTATGCCTCTAAATTAAACATTTACTCAACTATCAGCATAATTGCAGATTAATTTTCTATTAATGATTAATTAACTCGTTGTTTCAGCCCTAGTCCAGTCACATAGTTACAAACCTTCGTGGCCTTCACAGCTTTGGTGTTGGACAACCCGACGCCCTTCCTGAGGTCGGTGAGCAGGTCTCTGGTCAGAGTGCTCCAAGCTGTTCGTGCACCGACACCGTACGTGATTTCTCGGTCTTTGAAGGCGATGAGCTGCGTGCTGGTCACATAGTGGATGGTGAAGGGCGGGCCCTTCTCTGTGGTTTCCAGGACGACAGACACGCTGCCATTGGAGATGAACTTGATGTCCAAGCTGAGGATGAAGTCTTTGGAGTTACCCAGCTGGAGGGACACGCCTTCTGAGGACTCTGTGGTGGTTGGGTGGGGTGAGGAGGGTGGGTGCAGCAGATAGATGGGGGAGGTGTTAAAAATGTATATAATGAACTAAAACTAGAGGAGAAAATAAGTTTTATTTCAGGATCTGGGTGAATATTCCATTCTGTTTGGCTGCAGCGGTGTCCATTAATTCCTGATAATGGACACCTACCGAGTAGATGTCTGTTCAACATACTAAATTAATGCACAGCCTGCATCTAAACTGAGTAACCATAGCAATGGGGATGCTGTCAAAGCCTCTGTTTACAATTGTTAACAAGCTACACCTATTTACAACACTGTAACACACAAGCTGCAAACACTGCACTGCCCCTCTGAACTTACTGATACATAAACGATAATCTCACATTACATTTGCGATTCAACTTCCTGCTTCAGGCTGCAGACGACAGTACACATGGCGTACCATTTGTTTGTGAAAATCAATACTGCTGGATAGCTAGCTAGTCCTGTTGTTAAACATACTATGAATATTGTTACTGTTTATTAACCATAAGCAATGTTATTGACTCTGAATCTTGCTAGCATAACGATAACTTTCTGGTTCATAGTGGAGCCAAACACTTCTACGAGCTGGACTAGAAATCTCTCCTGTTGCAAGGTTGTACAAGGTTTGTCCTGTTTACTGGAGCAGTGAGCATTGAGCCTCATGCATGGATCATTCATACGCACAGAGGTGATTGTAAAGTGTGCATGCAACCAATTAAAAATGTCTGTGGCATTCATCAACACTTTAAGAGTGCTCCAGACCACATGCAGCCAGTATGCACAAAAGCCAACCCCAGTCTGTGAAAATAGGTTTGTTTTTTTGCTGTCCTTCAGTGTCATTTCCATTCCTTTTCATGTCTTTCTTCTCTTCTTTTTTTCAGTTTAACATCACTTGTCAAGTGTCAGCGGCTTGTTGCTTTGTGGTTTGCACACAGCACTTCATTCTGCTGCTCTTAAATGGATTTACTGGGACATTTCTCTATGCTAATTGCAAACCACCCGGAGTGCGCATCCAATTTAAGATCAAATGCGATTTGTCAACATACTCAGATGGGTAAGAACAGACTTGGGCGTGTCATGAATCCCACAAAGGATTTCTGTTTTTTCCTCCTACTACTTTGTTTAGAAACAAATAAGAGAGAAATAAGAGTAGATTTGAGGCCCAGTGTTTCCATGATTGTCAAGCCCTTGCATTACCAGAGTTATGGATTATTAAAAACTTAAGATTTCAATTGCAAAATACATCAAAATATGAATTAATGGTCTTCATTTTTTTCCTTTGGTCGGTTACCATGGTATAAGCAGGATAATGCCCTTGGAGTTGTCACTAATCGGGAATTAACTGATGACGTGCAGGCCAGAGCAACCGTGGAGATGGCCAGTTGGCTCCATGGAGTCAGGCAATATTTCTTACTTATTGTGTTTCTTCAAGTGCATTTGGTCAGAAAAACATGACTAACTTCATTTGACTGACTTTAAGAACTTCTGAAGCTTACCAGAAGACAATGGACTATTTTTAGCAGCTGACTGGAAGCCTTTTCCAGTGTGTCTGTCTCCTTTAATACTCTCTCCTTTGATGCTGCGTTTCTATGATAGCTCATCTTTGTCCTCATGTTCCCAAGACTCACTTGATAGTCACATTTTCAAATGATCAATAACAGTCTGATAACTTTAGAAACATTCAGCAGTCAAAACCCCCGTCTTTGTGACCAAGGATCTTGTATTATTACCTGTGTGAAGTGCCTAGCTGTGTGTGTGTGTGTGTGTCTCTGTGTGTGTGTTGTGTGAATGAGAATCTCAAACACACACACACACACAGCAGGGACAAGCTTCTCATGGGAAGTACAGTACAGATGTGTCACTGCACACTGAGCTTAATTAGGAGGGGGACAGAAGGGAGGGAATCGAGGGAGGAAAAGTGTAGGAAGGCAGAACAAGGGAGCGAAAGAAGAAGTTGAGGCACTGCAGCAACTTTTCTATTTGCATCTCCACATCTCTTCCCTACAAAGCTCACCAAAGAACTTGGAGGATATTCAGTTTCAACACTGCCACCGCTCCTCTTACATTATATCAACTCTGTGCCAGGCACTTCAGCTGCTCTTCTGAATTCATTTCAACTCCTTGAAGCAGTAACAGCTCCTGGAACGATCTCTCCTTTGGCCTTGTTACCTGGTCTGCACAGCAAAAAAAAAAAAAAAAAAACCCAAACCCTTTTCTCATCAAGGTTTCCCAAAGGATAAAGACAGGAAAGGAGTCGAGAAAAAGGTGGGTAATGTAATGATGGGTCGCACAAGTGCCCTTAAAGCCAGCCCCGAGACCGGAGAGGGTGAAAATGAGCCAATAGTGAGAAGACAATTGAGAATCGAGACAGAGAGATCTCACATGACACAAAGCTGAGAAAGCAGAGGCAGACGAGGCCGTCTGAGACACAAAGGCAGTCGATCAGGAGGAGAATGAAGGAGAGAGCCAGTCTGGCAGGGGCCTCTGGATGACTACGGCTCTTTAATGCACTCATAAATCCATTACTTAAGGCAATGCAGAGAGTAAGTGGATTTGTACTCTGGCCCCGTGATTACTCTGGCATCAATAAAGGATGGGCAGGGAATATAGACGAGATTCCATCTCCTCTGCTCTGCTTTGCTCTCTGGCTGTTTAGCAATAAGGCAGCAGCCGGAGATGACATGCAGCAAGAAGTATGTCAGCATAAAACCATGCTTGTATACATGAGCGGGCATGTTGAACGAACACTTTAAAAGCACATGCACGGTACGTGTTGTGCATGTGCGGATACAAAAGAGTGACAAGTGGTAAGTGACAGTCAATACACGTGTCATTATTCATGTGCATCCTCTAGTGACTCCAACAGTGTGGTGACACACAACACACAGAGAATATAAAGAGTATTCACCATTACTTCATTAGAAACCATTCATGTTTCTAGTGCTGCAAATAATGATTATTTTGGTTACTGCTGTGCTATTGTGCATTAGGGCTGCATAATTTACAAAATATGTCAACATCAAAATATGGCTAACTGTAATACCCCTATCCCAGGAGCAGCATTTTTTTGATAACTGTAAAATGTGTGACAGAACACCATTGTAATGAAGTACTATAGTGCTGCAGAGGAGTCCTGGCCTAAATCTTGCTCTCCAGATGTAGGACAATATGTTTGTTTGGTACAAACCCCCAAAAATGTCACATCATGATTTTTTTTTTTTCAATCAAAATTAAACCTGTGACGCAAAAAAGAGCATTTCCACTAATCGTGACTCATATTGCAAGCTCCCTATTATTAATTAATCTGCCAATTATTATCACAATTAATCGTTTTGTCAATAAAATGTCAAAATTTCAACAATTTCCACAATTTTTGAAGTGATGTCTTTTGTCTTTCGTCCAACCAACAGTCCAAAACCCAAAGACTCCTCATTTACTATTAGAAAGGACAAAGAAAAGCAGCAAATCCTCACATTTAAGAAGCTGGAACGAGCAACTGTTTGACATCGATTAACAAAACAGCTGTCAACTAATTCTCTTCTTTCGACTGATCAGTTAGTTGACTAATTATTGCAGCTCTATTCTTGATTAAACTTTTTGTTCATTAAATGTTGGAAAACAGTGAAAAATGTTCATTATAATCATATAGAACTCAAGTTGACCAATTAAATTTGTTTGTTTTATATGGTCAGCAGTCCAAAACTAAATATTTTCAATTTACTATCACATATGACATACAAAATACACAAAATCCCCACATTTGACAAGCTGAAACCATTGAAACATTAGCAATTTTTGCTTGAAAAATGACTGAAATGATTATCATATTAGTTGCTGACAAATTCTCTTGATCACTATTACATTAATGATTTTTTTTTTTTAGCTCTACAGGTTTTATTGTCTAACAACACTGAATCAAAGTAGACTGAATGTGTTTTTTCACTTTACTGAACATGAACGACCCTTTCAAAGTCATCTAAATTTATAACATATGAAATTAAAAAATGCCTGTTTGCATACATTTTCACTCAGTCAACGGTTTAGCTCCTTTGGCAGCGTTTACAGGCTTGAGTCTGTGTGGATGAGTCTCTGTCTACGGTTATATTTCCTCATTATTCTTTGATTCTCAGTGTTGAGCTGCACCTTCAAAAAAAAAAAAAAAACACTGTCCTTGTCTTCCTCATTATTCTTTGCAAAACCGCTCAAGCTCTGCCAGGTTGCACAGAGGTCTTGAGTGAACACACTTTTTTCAAGTCCAGCCACAAATTCTCTATTGAATTGAGATCTGGACTTTGTCCCTCGAGATCTGTTTTCACTTTGACATTAAAGTTATGATCCTTAAAGGGAAAATACAACACTTTTCACATGGATGTCCTGTCAGCGTTGATGGAAAATGTAGCCAATTAAAGCTGTTAAGTCCCTCAGAACACAGCTGTCGCAGTCGATGTAGCAGACCTGAGGAATTTATTGCTTCAATTGAGTACACTTCACATCAACACTGACTGACATCCACTGTTCTCTGTTCAGAACTGCATCAAGTCACAGCTGATGCAAACGAAAGATTACTTACTACAGCATCTGCTTCACATTAATACCATCCAACTAGTGAAATACAGGGTGGTGTTTATTGTAAAGTCACCACAAGAGATGCAATTATTTGTCACCACGGTTACCAATGTTGGCGACGGTTCATATAACGCGACCAAAGTCTTTTTTCTGCATTTTTTTTCCCCCAGCGTATCATTTGTAATCTTTTGCAAACAAGAAGGAGAACAAGACAGAGCAGCCACAGCGAGCTGTTAGATCAAGAGCGACAGGCTGCACACCTCCGACTCCTCAACAAGGTAACAACTTTAATGTGCCCTGCTTGTTTCGGTGTGGAAAACTACTTGCACTGTGCGCATCATTAAATCAGATAACAGTTACATGGCTGACATCTTCATTACAACAATGTGAGCTAGTTTGGTTGTGTAGTAAAAAAAAAATAAAAATACACCAGCAGTTGCACTTCTGTTCCTGACAAAGGAGCTGCTGAAGGAGGATTGTAGTATTAAACCACACTTGCTGTTACCATGGGGACCACAAGTATCGCTAAAACGATCAGGACGGAAATCCTAAGAATTACTGTTTCAAAACTCAGTGTTTTAATGTGACAATCTGGAAGTTTTCAGTCCTGGTTGATTTTTCAACACCTGTAGTTACTGGTGGTAACAGCAAATCCGCTTTAATGCGACAGGTCACAGAAATCTGGTGGCAGCGAAACAAACTACTGTGTTTTAATAAAGAAGTCAAAGCAATAAGTGGCCTTTTTCCATCATTCTGTGAGCAACTGTGATCTGATTTCACGCCACACACAGAACAGCAGGGCACAGTGAAAGGAGCTGGTAACCTCGCTGAGAAGCTGATGGGCAGCTGGTCGCCTGCAGCTCTTCATCTAACAGCTCACTGTGGCTGCTCCTCCTTCTTCTTCTATTACTCCTGGCAATATTTCAAACTGATCAGTGGTCAAAAAAATGCTGATAATGGTCTTGTTTTGTTGATGACCATAGCGGCCAGCGTCCTGTGACTACTTCATGATAAAAGTTAACTAGCACTTCACCAGTTAAATACTTTTAAATGACGTTGCAGCAGTGGGACATGATCAATTTGCATTAGCAGTGATTTAATAAGGCATTTTTTTCTCAGAATTTAATGAAAATATATAATAATTGCAATACTTTCATCAGTAGCAATGGTTGTGCATGTAGCTGCAGTGGCCAGCAGCTCCTTCAAACTTCGGTACTCTTGTATAATGTTATTTTCTTGGCTTTCTTGCTGTAACACGTATGACAGAAATACAGTCGTAGGCATTGGAAGGGAGGTGTACGGTTTAGATTAAAGAACAGCAGACCCTGAGAGGTTCAACAAACACAGTCCACATCTTTCGAACATGCAATCAGATCAGCTAGATGCACCGCCATGGACACCACTCCAGGATGAGAGGATGAAAGCCACGCTACAGCTGGGACTTAAGGCTGCTCCTGCATAATGTACAGTCAGAATGGGCAAAGAATGACTGTTGTGCCCACACAGAGACACCTGCTCCACCTCAGGATCAAGGTGTTGCAGTTGAAGGGCAGGCCAGTTCAGAGCTGACAGGATGCAACACGGCAGACGTTGACAGGATGATTCTGTGTATTACATCTACGATGCTATGTGCTCAAACACAGTCAAAGTTAATGGACGATGCTTCACACATCATGAACTTTTTGTGTGAAGATGTCGACCTTGTTGCTGCTGTTTATATTTAACCTGACGCAAAATCAAAAAATGCACTACAGCATTATCTCCTAGGTGTGTTTGTGTATTTATGTGTATAACTGTACAGATTGTTTGATTTTGTTTTATATCTTATCATATTCCATTCTGAATGTAATTAATGTTCTGTAAACGCGCCCTGTGTTATATTAAGATACAGTAATAAATGACCTTGATTGATTGATTCCTTGATCAGTGGTTTTTAGATTCAATCACTATTGCATTTCCTCAGTCCGCAATAGTGATTTAACAGACATTAATTTCAAAGAAAATCTTCGAGACTGCCATTTTAAGACAATAAAACAATGAAAACTTCACAACAGGGTTGGGGAATACTTCTTAAAGGCAGTGCAGCTGGTGACAGCTGTCACTCCACAGAATCTCCGTAGTCCTTACAAAGATCATCTTACTAATCCTGGCAGGATGTGGTTTATAAAAAACTGCATTTCTGAACCATCAACCGACCATGAGGGGATTCAGAAAGAAAAGGTGCTCAGTGGCGGACAGTGTTCAAGCAGGAAATGTGCAGATGGTAGATGGTAGGTTATTATCAGGGGACAGACGATTGATCCACTTGTCAGAGCATTTGAGAGGCTGTTCAACACCGGTGCCCTAGATACAGTAAGGAGGAAAAAAGACCCAAACAGAAAGACGGGAGCCGGAGGAGGAAGTAGAAGTGGAGGGAGGCAGAGACAGAAAGAGAAAGTGACAGCAGGGGATGAAAACAAGAAAAGTTTGGACGAGAGTGCAAAGTAAGGCGTTAAAATGGATCGAGGTAATACGATTGCAATGTTTAGGAAGCACGAGAGGGCTGAGGGGTGATAAGTGGGTGGAAATGAGTAAATAGAGGTGGAAAACTGACTGAAATCCGGGGTTAGACGAGGAAGATTAATGGAGAATGAAGAGTGCCGAGGGAGAGCTGAGGAGTGATGATGAAAACATGATGATGTCAAGGAAAGATAGAGATATGATGGCGAGCTGAGGCCGTGAGGCAAGGTGAGTGAGGAGCGGAGAGAAAGTGCAGAGCGGTGAAATGAAAAGAAATTGTTGATGATGAGAGGTTGAAAGCGGAGGAATTAGGAGGAGGTGAAAATTACAGTAGAGGCAGAAGCTCAACAGAGGACACAGAGAGAGAGAGAGAGAGAGAGTGTCCTGGAAATATCAGCAGGAGATCAAACGAGAATAAAAGACAGCTCACACTCAGCACTGGGTAAAAGATTTTGACTTCTCCCAATTCCAAAAATAACTCCTGCCAAATATCTTATGGCCTTGGTCACTTAACAACTGTAAAACTAGGCCAGAATCTCTATTACAATAAATTGTCAGATTTATAATGTTAATATTCAGAACATTCAGAGATATCACCATAACTGCTTTTCTTTTGTTCCAAATGTAAGAACACTGCAGACTCTGTACATTACCCCAGGGACAAACAATTTAAGGAAAATATGCAATTGCACTTTTTCTGACCAGTATTGCACTATAAAGTGTAATTATTTTCTGCAGACCTGTATTTGTGGTCTATATATTATTAACCTCTTAAACTCTGCACAGACACCCATGCCCATGGCTGATTTCAGAGGCTGTGGCAGACTCAGTTTCTTGTTAGGAATGGGAACGAAATAAACATCAAAGTTAGGCTAAATGTTGGCAAAGGAAAAACTGGCATGGCCATTTTGAAAGAGGTCCATCTTCCTCTCGACTCAAAATATCTGAATAAAAATGCGTTCTATGCGAACTCAGGAGTCTTTGTCTTTACAACAGCAAAAAAAATGCACTCTTTACACGTGTTATTTTTCGCCTGTTTTATTTGAACATTTCGACATCTGAGGTACCCAAACAGTATTGTAACTGCACGAATTGGGTGTAACTGGAAAGCTGAGACTCAGTGAGACCAATGGTATTCATATGTGATGATGTCAGTTCCCACAGTAGGCATTTCATTGTGGTGAGACAATTTTTTGAAACTTGAATGATCAACTGTATAAAATGACCTATAGTGACCTCTACAATAATCACAGCCTCATGAAACTTCACAACCTCACACTAGAGATCAGATTTTCTGTAGTGTTCCTCAGGGACTTGGTGTCTTAATGTGGTATTTTGGAGCCATGTTATCAATTCTGGAGTGGTCAAAAATGGTTACACTTTGAACCAAATCTGCATAATAAATGGTATCAACCCAAAAACTGCTGCAACAACTTATGAGACATGATAGGGCACACGAATGACCATCATAAACTTCAATCATAATGTGCCAATTACATGTTGCATTAAATTGAATGCTTGCAGTGACTGGCTGCGATTAAAATAATGCAACCAGTGTTTTCTAGATCTGGGTACAAAAAGGACTGCATGCAAGTACTGTTCGACTGGAGAGGTTTCAATACCACTGGGTTATTTTGGGCGATGCCTTAAAAAGTATTGAGTACTGATACCCAGCCCTTTAGGCAGCTAACCAAAACAGAATGGTTATTACAGATTTATGACTGGAAAAACAGTGCTGAGCGGCATCTCAAATCAATCTTCAGGTTCCCAGCTGTCAGATGATATACACCACTTCTATGTAGCATATATTGTTGAGCTTCTGTCTCCCCTAAAAAAAGCAAAAAACAGTTCTATGGTAGGGAGGGTGGGAGAGGAAGCGATCTAAACAAGATATCGCCAACACTTTCACAGACTTGTTGACATCCTCCCAGATTCAGTTCAGTTAGCGAAAGGTCAACTTCTACGTAAACTTGGCAAGTTTATTCTGACAGGTTTCAGGTATTTCTTAAGATATTTATAAGACCTTTAAAGTCATGAGCTTAAAACTTTAACTGGATGACTCCAACAACTCTTTTCACCAGTCATCATTTAACACTACGCTTGACAGCTGCCGACCTACACGCTAGCATGTCTGAAACTGACCCGAGGGCGATTACCCAGAATGCACTCGGTGTAATTTTTGATATTTGAAGAAAATAATGAGTGGAATCTTTTCGCTGTCCATAAAAGACCAACAGAGCAGTGCTTCTTCTTGCACAAAACCATCTTTGGCCAAGCATAAATCTTAAGACAAAGAGTGAGTATATTAACCAGGCAGCAGCCACAGAATTAACATATTAACATCAGTTGACAGCAGCCAGGTGGTGAAATCAACACTCACCGTTTTAAGCAAATTTTAAGCAGCTCCTGTGATTTGAAAATTGCACTCTTTCAAATCGTGTCTGAATCAGACTCGTATTATTCCCACCACATACTGTAGCTCTGAATACATTCTGTTTGTGGCATCAGAAAAAAGGCGATAGGAGTGAAGAGGGAGACAGTTTATTTTTTTTTTTCTATTTTCTCACTTTATAGATCATTTTTAGATGCAGAAGGGCTGCACACAATAAATGACTATATAGTCTGAGAGAGGCCGGAGCAGAGCTTTGGATACAAAGCGAGTGAGGTGAATTAAATTACATTCCTTGGAGTTGAAACAGTGCAAAAAAATGGCACCAAAGACAGTGCCATCTTTCAGTCAGTTTTATTTTAAGGGGCAAGAATCCCCACTTTCTAAAGGCCTATTAACTATGCACTGGCGGAGAATTATCAACTCATCAACTGGTGAGGATTTCAAGTTCTTACTGCAATGTTCAAGTCTCACAAAAAAACAGAAAAAAGTTTTCTGTGACATTTTAGTGACGTCAACTCGGTGCCTGACTCATCAGAGGTCGATTAAAACAAGAACTCTGTCTGTTTAATATCAAACTTCTGGCCACAGTGATGAAAGTACAGATAAATCACTTCTGATAATGTTAGAACTAATGACAGTGTTGAGTGCTCTGCACTGCAGCAGAATGAGCCAACAAGAGACTGACAGGGTGAGCTGCCAGGAGAACCTGACCCAGAACTCTTAAATTGATTTGCATAAATTATAAATATGATTAATATGCTTAAAGGAATAATCTGGTAATATTCTGCATATTTTTGCCAAAAAATACCATGAAAATACTTAAACCCACAATGAATACATCCTTGCTTGTGTGTAGGCGAACAAACACACAAACGTACGTGCTGCGTTGTCTGGTTCTGGTTCCATTTTGACTGTAACAGCAATATTTAAATATCACTAATGCAACAAATACTGAACATGTATTTCTTTTGGGGTGCACGTTCTGCTGTTTACTGTCCTTATTTTTTAGATCTAAAAAAGTGGTGTCCACTGATGGCAACCAAAGGCCAAAAATTGGTTGCCAATTTCTCAAAATGGTTGACAACGGCAACCTGGCAACTGTTGGACACGTACGACAATGGTGTGCAAGCTAACCAGACAACAGTCATGTGACCAACAACCAGAATTAAAGTTAACTGGCTACAGCTGATGAACATCTGGAGACCACAGTGATCATTTCAACCACTAATATTCATGCTCTGGATTAGGGATGTTAATGATTAATCGATTAAGAATTTAGCTGATTAAAGATTTATTAACAGATAATGTATGTTCTGTGTACAATCTCTCTGGAGTTTTTCAGGCAGGCAAGAGAAGCCTTAAATTCTGTTTGTTTAAATTGTTTGTGCTTCATGAATTAATGTTTTCACATAACGAATGTGTCGCTAGAATTGTTTAAATCAACCTTAAACAGAGAAAAAGACATGCATTTTGTATCTTATTAAATATTAATGATTTATCAACTATCAATTTTTAGTGTGTTCAACTTTCGGTTAAGGAAAATGCACATAATTTGAAACCCTACTCTGGTTAAAAGGAGAAGTTTAAAGTAAAAATTAAGTCAGCTGGAGGTATTTCTGACAGAAATCTTCACAATGCATTTAGACAGCATAAATGTGACAATGTCTGACTAAGTGAACAAAATAGGATGAAATGTGTGATGTTGTGTCTGCTCGTTCTTAAATCATCATAATTTCTAGGAATCTGTCATTATGTGGTGGGTCCACTGTCAACCAACACACAGTCTGCCAGCATTCTCGCACTGTGGCTGTGACTCACCGCAGACTATCATCCTGTCCTGAGGGTGTAGTTGCATATCGAGCCTCCTACAGCCACAGTTAACTGGAGATAAGCTCCTTGCCCCGAGGCCATCTGGGCTCGTGGATGGCTTACATACCTGGAGCACTGAACTGACGCACAGAGGTGGCTCGGGACTTGTCGTGGACGCGGCTGAGACCGCAACCTTTCGGCGCACTCCAGGGCGCCGAGCCGGCCCGGCTGTCTCTCTCCTCGGCTGTGTCGTAGACCTCCACGTGGGGAGGGCGCTCGGTCAGGTTTTTGCTGTAATGGCTCAAGCCGTACTGAGCGATCTGGATGGCGTAGAAGTAGCCCTGAGGGCCCCATTGAGTGGACAGAGGCACGCCTGGATGGAAAAGGAGGTAGAGGAGGAAAAGGACAGTGATGTTAAATAAATATAGAAAATGACCTCCTTACTGCAAGAGATTATAGACATTTCATTCTTATGCTTCTGTAGTTATATTTTTCTGGTTGTTACTTTCATAGTGTATTGTAAAGCTGCAATACGATGTTATGATGGTAGGTTGGACAGACTTTGCCACTATGTGAGTGACTGAAATGGGATAGATAATGCAAATGCTTGCCCTGTGAATATTTCTGTTATTTCCAGTAGTCTTTCTATTATTTTATTCTATTTTAATGTATCTTTTTATTTGAGTGGCTTGGCATTTTTATTTTTTTATTTTTCTTCTCTCTGTTAACATTGTTGTTGTTGATGTTTACTTCTTGAAAGGCAATAAAAAGTGACTTACAAAAAATCATTTCGACAACTATTTTGATAATCAATTTAACATTTTGAGGTTTTTTTTGTTTTAAGAAAAAATGTCCAAAGTCTCTGATCTGAGCGTCTCAAATGTGAACATTAGGCGGTTTGTTTAGTCCTTTATGACAGTAAATTGAATATCTTTGTGCTGTGGACAAAACACATTTTCTCATTTTATGGACCAGTTTCAGTCTTGGTGTACTGAAACACTTAAATCTTGTGCTCACATGATCGTCTTGTTTGTGAAAAGATTTTTTCTTTTAAGCTCTTTGCAGGCTATTTCCAGCAAATGTTCCTTTTTAGGACGCAGCTTTCATAACAGCTTTATTTTTGGCTCGACGATAGACTGAATCTGTTAACTGAAATTGGTCCAAAATTAATAATACCAGAGATACAGATTTAAAAACTTTCCAGTAACTGGATGGGACTGACCACGGCAATAACAAAGGTTCAAATCTGGGCCTAGGTTGTAAACACAGACACAGAAGACAGAAAATGGTCAATGCAAAAAAAGCAGAAAAAGCTTTGATTAAAAACAAACAAAAAAACCCCACCACCACCAGCTAAGGTAAACGTTTGGATGGTGTGGTGAAATTCAAGCTAAGCTACTGCATTTCACTGCAGGCAAGCTTCCCTGTTCACGCAGCCAGAAATAGCTCAGGAAGGAGAATCACTCTGATTAACAGATAGTTCACTTAAAGACCTTGTGACAGAGAGAGCACACGTGCAACCCAAACCCCATCCTTCTGAGAGGGAACATAATAAACTCAGATTAGAGCCGTGTGATAATGTGCTTCCTCTTTTCAAACTAATCACCAATGCACACAAAGCTGATGATCACTTACAGTATGTTCTACTTTCCTTATTGCCATTTGTGCTGTTTTCCCAATAGGAGGTAATTTTGCACAAAAGACTACATTTTATTATTTGCTGTTCTCTTGTACACGGGTCCAGTTGTCTGACCCCAAGCCAGACAATGAAAGTAATCACACAGAAAGAAAGCATTTTGCTTTTCTTTTTATGGCAGAAAAGAGAATGTAAATGGGGTTTTATTCTTGCTTGTGTGTGTGTGTGTGTGTGTAATTGAAAATGGAGGCAAAGAATGAACTGAAGGAGATTATGATCCAGTTTAACTGTATAGACATTATACAGCCAGTGAGGTTGTCAAAAGTATCGACAATTTTTGGATACCACGTGTTTAATCAAAGTATAGAAAGTACTAAAGCTGTTAAAGTAAAGTGCTCCCTCAAGACCTCAGCTCAGTTCAGTCTTTATTGTCCTGTCTGAAATTTGGCTTGCAGCAGCAAAACCAGACAATTCTCATTTAAGTTTTCTGTACCAGCACTGTGTTGTTAATAAAAAAAAAAAAAGAGAAACAATGTCCTATTTTGTGTGCTTAGGACATTTTTTTCCTTGCTATGGTACCAAAATAAGTGTCGAGTTTTGTTTTTGTTTTTTAAATTCTAGTGTTGTATAAGAGTTTAAAGTTCTGGTATCATGACAGCTAGTAATTGTGTGTCTAATGTTAACTAACTTTATAACATTCATTAAATTTTTGTCTGTGAAACAAAATGTGCATAAACACAAACACTGACCATGCAGAACATGGAGGGCCACGAGTCTTTCAGTTCTTACTAGAGCCTGACCGACATATTGGTCAACCGATGTCATCGGCCCAGTATTGGTTCATCAAAGATATATCGGTATCAGTGTACATGTCGTCTGATTTACATGAAAACCTTTTTCTTTTACAGAACATAATTCAAATTGTTTTTATTTTTAAGCATTATAGGCAGAATTTCATGTTGATCTGATCCTTTTTCCTAAGTCAACTGTAATATATTGATCCATCCACTTTCTATAAGTGCTTATTCTTGAAAAAACAACAACTGCTATTTTGATTTCTATTCTGTGCCCTGCCCTGGCTTTTTGCTTATTAATCAAATAAACTTAAAACAAAAAAAATAAATAAAGTTTATTGCTAGACTATAAAATATCCTTCCTCCATTACATACTTTGTGTTTGATAACCACCTTTAAGGGATCTTTGCAAAAAATGTGTGTCTATGTATATATTCTGTATATTATATTCTGTATAAAGATTATCGGCTGAGGTGTCGCTATCATAACTGTCTTACTCCCAAATATCAGCATCGGCCCCAGCAATCCAGTGTCAGTTGGGCCCTAGTTCTTACTAGCACTTTATTATAAAATAATAGTTAAATAGCAATATTCTTAGCAATTACATTAATAATTATTTTGCAATTTACTGAACCAATTTGGCACATCTAACATCTACCTTTGGTATTCTCATTGCTAAAACATGAAGTCACTTTTCACCTGTCAGTAAGAAGCCTCACCAAAACCCTTCATCTGCCCCTGATCGACTCTGCGCACTGGACTCCCAAACAATCACTACAGCGGGAGTCGATGCAGCAACGAGCGCACGTTCCAGAATTGATGTCTTATTCCCAAACACTGTTAATTTGTATTCAACGAGTCACCCATCTACAGCTAGAAGCACCATCACTGCAGCTTGAACCCAGGTTCCTTAAGTGGTGGAAGGGTGGAGTCTTTACTATGGTCTATACATGTACTATGCTATGCTGTGCTATGCTGAATGTACTATGAAGACCAGTTTTAGAGCAAAAAAAGTAGAGCAAAAAAAACAGTCACAGCTTCTTATCTGCCAAAGATCCACAAAGAATTCTCACATGCTCATGTGTGTTTAAACAGAGAAAATAAAAAATGTTCCAATGCGAGTTCAAATAAACTATTAGGCTATTACAAGTTATTGTTTGACTATCTCAGGGAAAATTAATTAAAATCATTTTCTATGACACAGTGCACGTCTGGTGGGTAATATGCGTGATGGGAATCCTTTTATTGGTTAGAAACAATCACTGTGCAGCCTTATTCATGGCAAACATTCCCCAGTAATGCATTTGAGATATGCATTTTCTTCAGTTTGATCACCATCACTAATGGGGGATGAATTCATGCCCTGTTTTAATGTTTATTTTTTAAAAGGGACAAGTACAGAGCATGGAGTGATGCCATATACCACATTTAAGTAGTAAAGTTGTCACAAACAACTCCTCATTGAGAACTGATACATTTGATTAATGTCTTCATAAAAGAGCACATAAAAAAAGAAATGCACACACACTCATACACCCCCACTACACTTTCCAGTCCCTTGCCAGACTTTTCTTCATGCCTGTCTTGTTACTGGCATCTCCCTTGACAACTTAAGTCAAATGACTGTCAAAATCCTAACAGTGTAACACTGTGCTACTCACTGAATAACACTAAGTAATCCATGTGGAATTGACTGTTAAGCCTCCACATATTTTCATGACTCCAGAGAGTGGACTTTCTAGAAATCTGAGAAACTAAGTCTTCTGCCAATTACAGGGAGCTCAAAGCCTACTGAAGTTAATATAGCGGCAAAAGTGCTACACCAGCTTATTGTTGTGCAATGTTTTCTTCTCCTCATTTCTGATCACTAGCTTTATTTTTGACCTCTAGCAGGTCAGCAAAACTGTGACATTTGGATGAACATTAAAGCTCCATTAAGCAATATGTTTAATATTAACAATAAACTAAATGACTGCAATGTGCCATGTGAAAGGGTTGATTGTTGGGTTGAACCCACTGAGAATTAAGACCCAAAATCTCACTGTGAAGAAGCAAAGTAGACTGGTGGAGAAAGTTTAGCACATTGCTACTAAAGATGCAGACGTTTTCCTCAGCAGTTGGAATTAGAGACCAAAGCAGAGCTAAAAGGCGAGTGAATATTGGACTGACATGTGTCAGGTGGTCAAACATTAAATAACGACTTGAAAAACCTGTGTATCAGAGGTGTTTTTCTTTTGCCATCTCTTGATGGTAACCCTAGATCTGCACTTGCACATTTGATTCTGCAGCTTTAGAAGGTGATATAATATAAAGAGCGAGAAAAAGTCCATGTAAATCCAAACGGCGTGCCACACCAAGGGCAGAAAAACTATGGGAAAGCCAGCACAGAGCGGTTTTACCGGCTGAATGTGTGGGGTCCTTGACATTTTGTGAAAGAATACAGAGAAGCCAAAAGTTAACCTCCCACCAAAACTTGTATTTACTAAACCAAAATTAGTTTTTAAATTGTGCAACAGAGCTCTGCTTAATTTTAAATCTGACTTTACTCATTTTGAAACAGGTTTTGCTAAACTCTTATTAGAACTAATCTTAAATTAAATTACTCTTTGTTGTTGCAACCCAGTTGAAGTGCTCAACAGAACAAAATTGACAAATGTTTGTCAGAATGACGGTAATTACATGCAAACCTTGTGTACTGTAGGTGCAAGCCTGTTGAAAAACAGCAGAGGAAAAGAGCCTGCCCGCACACTGACTCCAAACCACAATTTTATTTAATTTTTGACAAAACACAGATGGAAATGGGAAGATGGAATCTTTGTCTGTTTAAATTAATTTGTGGTTTGGAGTCATTCTAACTTGGCTGTAACCACAACAGTTTGAAACAGAGTCCTGGATTCGGTCCAGAGCCTATTCATCCCAGTCCACCTCGGTCTTCTCTAAAAAGCTCTGTATCTATTCTGGTCAGCAGGTTGAGTGTGCACAGGTGTTAGGCTAAGAGATATCATGTGCTTGTTTGCTCCGAGATTGTAAGTGACAGTATTTGTGTTTTATCGAGCGCTTAAAAGGTTATAAAGGCCTGTATCGGGACTGTGTGTGTTTGTGCTTGTGCAAATGTTTAGGTGATGGTGGTCCTCAATAGAACAGGGAGCCGAGATAAAAATGGTTCAAGAGAAAGCGAGAGACACAAAAAACGAGACAGATCATGATTTAAGAGGGTGTTGTTAGGGAGGATTAACAACTTCCACTAATGATGGTGCCCCGGCTGCTGGAGCTTCATTATTCTCAACTTTTCTTCTCTGTCTCATGAAGGCTCTGGTGCAACAAGGAAATGTGAGACCTCGCTTTCTAACCCTTTACTACAAAACCACAAGTCCTACAGGAGATGTGACAAGTAAAGGCACATAAAAGTGGTGTATCTGTATGACCCTGTCTAATAATAAATACACTGAGAGCATGTATTTGCAATTAAAGATTAATTTATCTGAAATACTCTCAATCGAAAGACATATTCTTTGTCCTAATAGTGACTACTGTGACTCCTGACACAAGTTACATCTCAACTGAATATGTCAGAGGCAGGACTGATGTAAAGAGTCATCAGGACATTTAATGAATATTGCTGTGGGTCCTGTTAAATAACTTTTCTGTGGGTAGCAGGGTGCGATGGGAGAAAAATGCTCCTATGACCTTGTTTAAGCCCTGCAGTACCTTGGACTGTGACAGGCTAATTAATGAACTGCTATTTTCACATATAAAAATATGCTAAATTGAAGAGAGGTGTGTATGCGTGCGCTTGTGGAGTGCTAAATAGCAAGGAGCCTTGGGCTTAATTAATGGACCTTGGTAAATTGTGTGTGCGCATGAGATAGTGTGTGGGTATGGGAGCGTAGATGTGTTTCCTCAACTTTGCACTAAAAGAAACGGTCTGCTGGAAATGGGAGTGTGAGAATAACTTGGCTCCCCGCTGCTCAGCCCAGAGGTGCTAACAGATTTGGCTCGATTCCTGTCTGACCCATTTTCCACTTTATACGTTCCCTCAAATACATGTGTTGTAGTGGGGGCACAATTATGGAAAAGTTTCCATAATTTGTCACCCAAAAAAGGTCTTTACATGGGGCTGCAGGTCAGGAAAAAAAAGTCACGCCAACTACAAAAATAAAACAATTCAAGTTACTGATTATCAACCCAACACAGTGGAACTAATCAACTAAATGTGGTATCAGGCCCTCTGACCTTTCTCATAATTCAGTATTCTCTCGGGCTGTACTCAGACAAACTCAGAATTTTGTTGGTTGAATTGGATTTTTTCTGCTCAATACACAGATTTGAAGATTTGTTGCTTTTTTTTCCCCGTTCAGTGCCACACATAACTCCTATATCAGCCCACATAAGTCTTATGGTTTAGACTAGCTCACATTTTAATGCCTATCTTTGTCATCTGTGATGTGAAAGCATCAGATTTTCACACAGAGGAAGTAAAAGTGTTTATGGTTCAGGTAATAAAATCCCAGTGCCCCACTGAGCATCTCTCCTGCCGGGCTGCCGCAGCGCTGTCAGCCGCTGTCCGGCGTTACGCTGCCCTCTGTTTCTATCCCTCTTCTCTGAGTTCGTTTTGTGGTTTGTGGTGATCTTAAGACTGTTTGTAAAGTTTATAGCCAGCCATGCAGTTGCACTTTGGGGTTCAGGCTGCAACTCACAATTATTTTCACTTTCTATTTCGATTATTCTCTCGACTAACCAATTAGTTGGTCCTTCCATAAAATGCCAGAAAATGTTGAAAAATGTTGATCAGTGTTTACCATAGCCCAAGATTACATCTAAGTCTTGTACTGTACACAACCCAGAGATATACAGTTTACTGCCACAGAGCAGTGGTTCTAAACCAGAGAACCACCACCATAAAGGACTTAAGAAAGAAGAAAATGTTCACATTTGAGAAGCTGAAATCAGAGAATATAGACATCCCTTCTTAAAAAAAATGACTCAAAATGATTAATCGATCATCAAAATGTTAGCTGTTAATTTAATAGTTGAAAACTAATTGACCAATCAAGTAACTGTTGCAGCTCTACTGAAAACATCAGTTTCCACACAGTCAAAGAAAAAAATAAGTGTTTATAGTTCAGGTATAAAACACTCAATGGAGCATTTCTCCTGCAGGGCTGCAGCAGTGCTGTCAGACGCTGCCCTCCGTGATCACTCTTCTTCTTCCATTGCAGTTAGTTTTGTAGTTTGTGCTGATTTTCATTATTCACAATTAGTGGGAATGATCATTTTTGCATCACATTTTTCATTTTCACAGGAAAAAAAAAAACTATTAAGATTCATTCAGATTCATCTGATATTTGTTGTGGTCTGTATCAAACAAACATGTTTTCTTACATCTGGAGAACAAGATTTGCAGGCATCTCTGCAGCACTACAGTACTTCATTATGAAGCTGTTTTGTCACACATTTTTCATTTATCAAAAAATTGCAGCTTCTGCGAGTTGGATATTGCCATTTTGATAATATTTCAATTTCAATTAATTGCGCAGCCCTAGTTTACTGTCAGCCATGCTGTTGCAGTGCTCGGTGTAGAATAATGCAGCTAAAAAACAAGAGCCGAAACTTGTTTACCAGCCACTCCACCTCAGGTTTCATCACCACCAGCACATGTTGTCACATGGATTTTTTTTAATAAGTGTGCCAGGTTATTTATAATTCCTCACTGAAATGTTACCCCTGTGCATTTTTGTAAGCTTCTGTCTGTTTTATCCTCTTACTGAAATGCACACTGATTAGAAAAAAAACAGCAACTGCATGACTTAATGAGTCTTCGACCGATGGGTCTCTGACTGACTATTTGACTCATCAATTCTCAGAGGGCAGCCCTGTTCTCTGCATGCATGTGAGTTTTACTGCCTCAGGAAGAGTGTATGACGAAAGGACACAAATGCTTCTTGCAAATTTTACTTTAAAGAAAACTACTGTGCGTTGTTCTGTTTTGTGTGATGAACAGAAAAGCAGATTTGTGTCACCACGTAAAAAGAAGAAATGCCAATGTGGGGAACTGCACTATCCATCTCAGCAAAAATACCTATTTACTGCTGGCGAATTGCTCTTACAGACACTGGCTATCATTATTCATCAAGCTAACCTCTGCAACTGACACTTTGCCAGCGAATATATCATCTTTTATTACATCTCCGCACCAAAACAAAAGCTCGTTTGTTGAGTGGGAAAGAACTCAGGACTGTGGCCGAATAACTCCGAATCACATACCCTCTGCTTATCATCTTCACTGATAAGGCTGATATGTTTTTATAAGTTTTAAGGGACTTTTTGGGTGATTGCTATATTTAGAGTTCCTGGTGCAACAACATTCCTTATCTTATCTTACTGGTGGCTGCAGCTATTTGACAAAAAAAGAAGAAGAATGAATATCTATTCTTTAATTTCAGGCGAGTATACAGAGCCACTTCTTCAAGCAAGCAGGGCACAGAACTATATTGATGACAATGTGGTTTGAACTAATAGCCTTTTAAAATGAGCTATTGATCCTTTCTGGTAATTATTTTAAAAGGAACCTTGGAAAGCAAACAACTTTAAGGATGGGCTCAAAGTGTGAAGGAACAGGGAGGGAAACACTCACTTAACAGACAAATATCTACACAAAGAAATGCTGACAGGCAATATCTGAGCGAGGAAAAGATAAATTTTTAATTGACTCGACACAAATCATGTTTGGTAGTGTCAGCGTTCAAGAAAGGCTAATAGCGTCTGGGATTCGGGTGGCAGAGACAGAGGAGGTGCTTTTGAAATCTGATCGATCTTGTTAATCAAGTTTAGATTCACTTTCTCACAGATAACTGAAATAAATCTCATTAAGTAAATAAATCTTATATTCCTCAGTGATGTGGGGTTTATTAAAGACCTTAAAACAAATCAAAGTTTATCATTAAATACACCGTTAGGGCTGGGCAATATATTGATATTATATTGAAATGAAACAAGATATCAAGTTAGATTTTTGATACTGTTATATTGCATAAAAGTGTCGTCTTTTCCTGGTTTTAAAGGCTGCATTACATTCAAGTGATTTTCTGAACTTAACAGAACGTTTTAGCTGTTCTATTATTTGCCTTTACCCCACTTTGTCATAATATCCACATTACAACCTATTATCTGTCTAAAATCTCATTGCATTAATATTGTTACAAGGTATTTGGTAAAAAATAATGTGACGTCTGATTTTATCCGTGATCATATTTGGTCTCAGTGCACTGAATCTATGTTGTGCTAAACACATTCTGGCTGGTAATATTAACGTCCCTGAGTGAAGTTTTCACTACTATTGACCCACATCTTTTGATTGCTATTTTTGGCGTAAGACCCGAAGACTGCGACCGGCCATCAAACATTTATACTGTGGAGGCCTTCACTGCCTGACTGGCTCGATGTTTAATTCTCCTAAACCTGAAGAGCTCAAAACGTCCTTCCCATGTCAGATGGATCAGGGAAATTATGTTTCATCTTAGGCTGGAGAAAATAAAATTCACCCTGAGAGAGAAAAAAGATAAGTTTGGATGCCATCTCTTTGACTTTTACTTTAATACCCAAACTTTTTGAAAAGCCTGGATTCAAAGTCACAAAGTCTTTCACATTTGTTACTGTAGTATCTTCCCTTGGAGGGTCAAAACTAAAACCTGATGGTGGGCTCTTGGCTTAAAGTAAACACCTATTTTATTGTATTGTTAAGATGCAAAATGGTGCTAGAATACCAAGTTCCCTTAATAAACTGACTTTGTGTGCAAAGTGTCTACCTGCTGTGCACAACTTATGATAAATAATTATCTATATATGATTAGGCATCCAACATATAAGAGCATTTTACCTCCCAAAAAATAAAACAGAACATATATTGATTTATATGATATTTTTTAAAATTGGTTCTTAATTTTTTTTTTTTTTTTTTTTTTTTTTTGCTGGAAACATCTGGCAAGCTGAAAAGAGACTTATGATGGACCAACTTTGGTCCGCAGCCCTGCTTTGGGCGACCCTAATCTAAGCAGACAGTAAAAAATAGGTGTTCTTGAAAATATTCATGATTAGATGCACTGCGACTCTATTTTGTGTACCTCAAACTATAAGCACCACTATTTGAAATTAAGATCTGACGTTTGAATATTCTCAAACATCCCAGTGATGAACATTAATAAAAATGTCTTACCTTCCACTCCGCTTATACACTTGACACGGTCGCGGACCTCCACGTTGTATCCCTCAAATGACATGAAGACCCCGTCGGGGTGGTAGGGCTCACGCTGCGTGTAAACCTTCGAATAGCTGTGCTGGAACTCAAACCGATCGTAGCCGTCGTACTGCACGACTTTGCCGTATACCTCAAAGTATTTCTCCATCCAGCTGAAGGGCATGTAGATCTCTGCGCCCTCCCGCCGGCCTTTGATAGTGGATTCATCATTGATCAGGCAGTCGATTTCTTCATACTTGATCCCGCCGACAACCCCAACAACAGGCGGGGGCTCTGGGGGTTGCGGTGGGTGCTGCTGGCTGCTGATGCTGGCATCCCCCACCTTGGGACTTGGAGCCACCAAGGCGGCTCGGGGCAGAAAGCGTAGGGAGGTGTCACTGGAGCAACGGTTCCATAGCAACACAGTGATGAGTGTGAAGAGGGCGCAGATAACGATGAGGGTCTTGTAGTTCACCCGAGCAGCCAGGCAGCGCATGGTCACAACTTGCCTGTATGACACACACACAAGGGATACATTAGAGGCATGTATGATTGATAATTTGTCGAGAAAACCGTCAGGTCAATAATAAATCATCTGGTATCGACATGTGAAGAAATTTACACCCCATAACTCTCAGCTCTGTAGACTGGCTGCCTGCAGTGAAATACTTCTGAATCACTATTATAAAAGAGCAAAAGATAAAGTGAAAAACGTGCAAATCTTAAGACAGTGACATAAATTCAGTTTATAACATCTAATGCAATGAGTACATTCAGATTCCTACAAGAAACCAGGTTAATGAGAGAAATCAAGTTGCAACACTTTAATATGAACTGTATTAACCAGGCTGCGGTAAAATTTGCCTTTATGTGCAGCAGATCAGTCATAAGATTTCTCCACTACACCTGACTTAAAGCCATGACTTTACAAAACACTGTTTTCTTTGTCTGAGCATTGGACTAACAGTACAGAGTGAAGGACAGGCTGTGTGTATGCACAGTTTGTCAAAAAGAAAAATGTTTAGCAGTGGAACGGACTTATCTAGAGGCTACTTAGTGTCACTTTTACTCGTACTGAGATTTTGAATAAAATTATTATTATTAATTATTACTTTTTAAAGATTATTATTTGGAGTTTTATCCTTTATTTGACAGGACAGCTAGATAGATGAGAAAAGGGGGAGAGAGAGGGAACACATGCGATCACATGGGCCACAAGCTTCGTATTTTTGACCAAACATCTAAATACTGCCACAAAATGAAAGGAATGACAATTGCTGCTTTCACAAAATATTATCAAACTATATAATGACAATGAAAGTGGGTAAAGGCGGATGATAGAACAGCTAGAACGGTCTGGTTAGTGACATCACTTTATTGTAATGCAGCCTTTGAAACCAGGAATAGACAACACATATCCCATATCACAATATAATAATATGCAAAATCTAATATGATATCTACTTTCATGTTATAATATTGATATAAGTTTTGGTATACTGCCCAGCCCTATGCATATCTTAAAAAGAAACTTTTTGTGTTTTTTTTCCCACCTTTACTCTAGAGACAGCTGAAGATAGACTGGAGCAGCGGGGTAGATAGACGTAGGTGGAGAGAGGAGACGACACAGCAAAGAGCCACAAGCTGAAACCAACAACAGAGGACCAACAGCCCCAGCACATGAGGCACGCGCTCCACCAACTGAGCCACTGAGGCGCCCCAGCCCTACGCATTGCTATGTGTAATGATTTTTCCTTTCATCCTGCAGCATCTGTGTTACAGCTGTCCCTGACTCAAGTCTTTGTCATGTACATGAATACATTTAAAAAGCAGATTAGAAGCCTGATTACATGTATATCTAACCAAGACATCAGCTTTCTCAAAGAGAAATCTGGCTGGGGAAATCTTGAGTTCTCAACCCTGACTGAAATCAAGTTTCTGGTTGACATGGCCCTGAAAAATACCTGTAACCTGCTTACTTGAGAGCATGAAAAGCAACATAACCGCTCTATGAAAAGTCAGTTGATTTATATCAGTAGTTATATCAAATACATCAATTCAATGAGGTCAGTACTAATCCAAAAATAAAACACAAAAAAACATTTGAATGTGACCAAGAGAAACTGAAAAAAACATCTAACGCAAATTAGCTACATGGTAACACTTACCCCAGAGAGAATGCTGCATGGAACAACTTTCCCTAAATAGATGACAAGTTGTAATTTGTGTCAGACACACTTTTTTTTTTATCTGTTTATCTCTTTTTTCAAGGAGAATGTCTAGCTGTGAATGAGACAGAAGCACATGAAGACAGGGATAGGTAAATCCCTGACAGAGTAGGTAAATGTAGAGTCTATTGGTAATCAGGACTTTAGGCTCCAAACAAAACTAAATTTGGTGTGGTCACACTTGCAAATTGGCAGGTTTGTGACCAGTAAGAAGCTCTGGATTGTGCTTTGATTGCCAGTTTGTGCATATGTGTCTCATTTCCTACCCAGACAACATTTTTGCAGTCTTGCAAGTCTTCTGGTCCACGTGTCCATAATGTTAACATCACAAATTCTGCTATCTGACACATCTGCAATTAAAGGAATAGATCAGCATTTTATGAAAATAATTTACTTTCTTGTTGAGAGTTTGATGCGAACATTGATAACATGTCTGCACTGTAAATATGTAGCTGTAGCTAGCAGCTGATTATCTTAGCTTAGCATAAAGAACAGAAACAAAGAAACTGTCCACGGTGGACAAAATCCACCTAACAGAAGCTCAAAGCTTTGTGTTTTATTTGTTTAATTCTTACAAAAACTGAAGTGTAAAAAAAAAAAAAATGCCATTTTGGGGTGGTTATGTGTCAGACTATTTCTTGGCCTGGCCAAGAGCAGTTGGTAGGCAACCAGAAGAAACTCCAAGGAAACTGAAAAAGTTCAGTTTTCTAGAGCAAGTCCAGGAAGTTATTGCTCCTGGCTAAGAAATATTTATGCAAATAGCCCCATCTAAGACACCCAGCTGTCATTTTCACATTGAGCAGATTAGATAAGAGATATAATGTGTTAATAAGTGAGCTTTAGGCTTGAAGGCAATTTTTTTGAACTCCGATCAAAAAGATCCAGATTAGCTGATTCCCCCGTTTCCAGTCCTTATGCTAACCTATGCTAAATGGTAGTGAGATCTAGCTACATGTTTATTGTACAGACACAAGTTTATGTATGACCTGCTCAGGCCCTATTGCATCGTTAGGTCCCTTAGATCCTCTGACCAATTACCCTTTTGAAAAGTTTACACTATCATTCACAATCAAGTTGCATATCGACATGTCTAAATCCAGTTTTGAGAATCTTTTTTTTTTTTTTTACTTGGGTTTACACAAAGGTTACTGTCACTACATGATCATTTATACTGTCTCTATATCCGATTATGTGTTCTGTGCATTTCCAATTTATACTTTTATCCATTTTCATTGTAATTTACTGAATGCATTTTAAACTTCTCTGAAGAGCACTTTAGTCAACTTTTGTTATTTAAGCAACTTGAATAAGATCAGTGGTTCGATCCCTGGCTCCCTTGAGTCTGCATGTCGGGCCAGATACTGAACCCCAAACTGCCTTCAAAGGCACAACCTTCAGTGTGTGACAATGAGTGAATGGTTAGTTTCTGAGGAGCAGAGACACCTTGCATGGCAGCCTCAGCCATAATGTATGAATGTCTGTGTGAATCGATGAACGTGAAATGTTGTGAAGTGCTTTGAGTGGTCGAAAGACTAGAAAAGCACTATACGATCGCAGTCCATTCACCATTCACTTGCTCACAGCAATGTATTCAACAGCAGCTCAACAACATTTACGTTAGCATAAACTCTCATGTTGTTTCTAAGATTGCTGATGGCCCGATTCTACATGAATGGAGACCTCAGACAATGCACCCAACAAATCAGGCATTTTCACCAAGCCAGAGAGAAATCAATACACCCACTGAGGTCTCCTCCTCCACACTAATTACAGCTTACTGCTCATAGAATTTACTATTACACTGACGACAGAGTTGTGTCCTCTGATGACAGAGAAAGGAGAGGAGGAAAACCATTACTCTCCAAGTTCCTTTCAATATCTCAGCTTAAACTAGACACTGCTAAAGGTCAGCTCAATTAATGTGCAGTAATTGGACAATAGCAATGTGCTACAGCACTGCAGTCAAATTATAGTGCTAGCAGCTTCTTGAACAAAGTCTCGAACAAATGTCTTTGATGCGTCTTGATAAATATGGAAGTGAACTTCCAGAGCGACTTAATAAGCAAATGTTGAGGGAGTGCAAGTTGTAGAAGATGAAGAATAGCCTCGGGCTTAAGAACAAAACTGCAAAAGCCAAACATTGTATTTAGGCTCTGTTTGTGTACTAAGGGGTGTCCACACCAACACAGAATGTCTTTTTCTCCAACACACAACTGAATCATTTTTGTTCCACAAGAAAAGTTCTAGCCTAGTTTCAAACTTTTTGCTGTTGTCTTCCAGTCAGTGGTGAAAAAATGCTTTGGTGTATCTCTGCGCCTGATAAATTATTGCCACACATAAAAACTATCATTGATATTTAGAGAAATGTCAGCCTGGCGCAGTGATGAAAGATTGGGCCGACGGGAGCTCTGACAATGCTGAAAATGTGAGGCGGAAGGCCTGGGGACTGCACCCTGAAAGATAAGTAGGACCGGCCCTGTCAGGGAACTGACTATAAATAATTGGCTCTTTTTATAGTGATTCGTTGCTGGTGTTGAGCTCAGGCTCAAGGTGGATAGACATGGGCTTAAACACTGCAGCATGGTGAGCATCCTAATGCTTCACGCTGACTGCGAGACGATTTGTCCAAAGCCATGTCCCATTTCCTGAACATAATTTAAACCCTGACGCAGCAACAGTAAGCACACTGGAAGAGGAGCTAATGTCACAGCTACGCAAATTACAAGATGCCGTTTATGGATCAGAAATCATAAATGTTCTGTTTCAGGTAATATCACGCTCTGTCTCAACCAAATCTGACAAATATAACCATCTGCTATCAGAAACAGGTTTATTGGCTAAGTATGTGTACATATACAAGGAATTTGACAAGATTTTTTCCCTATATGTGGCTGAAACTAGTTCTAGAGGTTGAGGAGGACATTTCTTGCAAAAGAAAACAAGAGAAAGAGGCCAAGAAAGAGAGTGTAGAGAGAGAGAAAACTATGGAATCAGACAAGCTAAACTAATCAGAAACTGAGACTTTATTTGTTCTATATTTTATAACAATAAATCAAAAATAGTAGCAGATAAAACTCAGCAACATTAAAAAAGAATGATGAGATGACACACTTGAATCTTCGCTTGTCAGAGAGTGATATATTTGGCAAGGCTTCTTGCAAATATCAAGCCTGTTTCATTATGACAGAGCTCAGGACACAGGGGGCTAATCTTCTCCCCGCAAGCTGGCGAACAGGTCCCTGTCAAAAGGAGTCAGACCTGACCTGAACCAGTCCTGTCTGTTGAAGGATACTGGCTTTTAATCAGTAAGTCAAATGTAGTACATGCTTGGATCAAGACTTTTTTCTCTGTTGTTATTCATCCATATTTGCTCATGTTTCATGTTATATTTAAGACAAACATGTAGATTCGAGTTCAGTGCTGCAGACAGGCTGTTGCAAGTCATCAGCCAATGCATTTGTCCCATCTTTCCAAATTCTAATATCCATGTCCTCTAAACCAAAGCCATTTCCATATATAAATTCTGAACATTGTCCTGGGACGCTATCCGAATTTGCCCTTTTGCCCATGTAGCACACAACAGGAGACTGTCTGTGCAGACACGTTTTCACATGTTGTTCTTTAGGCAAGAAATGGCACCTGCAGAGCGAGCAGGAGGAGGAGAACTCATCCTTCATAATGGCTGAGTCTCAAAATGACCACAACCACAAAACTGACTGTGAAGGAAGTGGAGAAGGTTGATAGAAATGGATGCAAGTGTGACTCCAATCTGACTGCCCAGCAGGAGAAACGCTTAGTGGTGTGCTGGGATTTTATAACTGATCTACGAGCAGAACGCACACTTACTTTCTCTTGACTGTGGAAATGTGATGTTTTCACATCAGAGAAGATGAAAATTTTAAGGTGAGGCAAAAAATGAGACTTGTGTAGGCTGGTATTGATTGTCAGATTGTGTATATGAAAAGGAAACAATCAACAAAAGAGTGGAAAGCACACAGGCAGGCAAAAAGGAGTACAGAGAAGCTACACACTGTGCAAAATCATCAACACGCCCACTTACTCGGTGTGACTCCTCCAGACAATGATATGCTTTACTCACACGTGGGCTCACATGGACTTTCAGCTTGGGCACTGGCAGGGTTAAATATGTTTACTCTCTGGTCCAACTGATTCTGAAATTTGTGTTCACACATAGAGCTCCTCCAGGTGATGTCTGCTTGTGAAGAGGTGCAGTGCATGTGTGGAAGGACTTCAGCTTCCACTGATCATTTAATTAGTGTAACAATTTTGTTAATGTCCTCTTGGCCGTGTTTCCACAAATGAAGATGTTTCTCAAATCAGATCTGCTGCTGAGAGCAAGTTAATTATAAGACAAACAACATATATCTAACTGCACAGACAGTAGCTGGATTGTTTCTAGGGTTGCACAATGTGGGAAAAAAAGTCATTATACTGTCGTTTTTTTTTTTTTTTTGTTTGTTTGTTTGTTTTTTTCTTCACCATGGGCTTTGGAAAACAGTGATCGACATTTTCACGATTTTCTGACAATTTATAGACTAAACAACTACTTGATTAATCGACAATAAAAATAATTGTTAGTTGCAGCCCTGGTGGGAATGATCACTTTTGCATCACAATTTTCATTTTCACTGGAAAGAAAAACAATTAAAATCATGCTGATGTGACATTTGTTGAGGTCTGTACCAAACAAACATGTTTTCTCTCATCTGGAGAACAAGATTTGCAGGCCAGGGCGTCTCTGCAGCACTGCAGTATTTCATTATAATCTTGTTTTGTCACACGTTTTTTCCTTTATCAAAAAATTGCAGCTCCTGTGATCTGGATATTGCACTTGGTCATGTGGCAATTTCAGATGCATTTTGACTCAGATTCACTTACAGAAAAACAACAGCACTGGTTGCTTATTCAATGACTTGTGTTTAGTTTTTCATTTCAACCTCTCCAGTTGTTTGAATCCTCGCACAGTAGCAAAGAAAGGAGTTGCGTGATATTGATATACAACCACAAAATGTGTTAGGGAGGAGTTCAGAGTGGACGCTTGAGAATACAAAGCATGTGACCAACTGTCCACTTTATTTATTTACCACAAGGGGAACTTTTAGTCCATATTTGTCCTGCTGATGAGAATAAAACTGCACTCTTTCTAATAACCGCTGCATTTCTCTAACCCTGTTTTTGTCTCTGTCTCCAAGTGTCTCCAAGCTGTGTGAGTTTCTCTTCCCCTGCCTTTCTTTCCATGGTGGAGCGAAGGTGTACTGACGATGCCTTAAGTTGCTCAATTCCCTCTACATTCTTCACATGCATTTTATTATCACAATGTATCTGAAAATGTATTCAAAATTTGTATTTAATATGATTTGGTTGGTCCGTTCTGTACACACAACATCAATTGCACTGTCTGTCTGTCCGTCCTGGGAGAGGGATCCCTCCTCTGTTGGTCTTTGTGAGGTTTCTTTCCATTTTTTCCCTGTTAAAAGGTTTTCTGGGGATTTTCTTCCTTACCTGAATCAAGGGCAGGACGGTGTTATACGTGGTGCAGATTGAAAAGCTCCCTCAGGATTGCTATTTTGGGCTATATTAATAAAAATTGACTTGACTTTCCCTAACCTTAACCACAATCTTTTGCTAACCTTTAACCACGTTGTTTTATTTACCCATATTTCATCAAAAATTAACCACAGAAGTGGAGGATCAGAAAAAGCTTTTGAGTCATTTTTGGAGCAGTCACAGGCATCTTTTTTATTCTGTCGTTTTAGGTAAGAGGACTTGTTTATAAGATATGGATGGACCTTTGTGTAATCCACTGGTTATCGGCTCAACTCAGGAAGTGTAGACAGACAGATAAATATAATCACTCTAGTAATAACACGGTTTTGATCTGAAAGGAAAACTACACCGACATAAAATATATTTTTAAAAAAATTCAGATTTAACCGGACAGGAGCTGAAACACAATCCTGTCGGAGGATAAAAGTCCTCCATGCTTTACAGATTAAAGAAAATGACACTGGAAAACAAAAGCAGCTTTTCAGCTGACACACTCCCGGTGTCCTGCCTCAGGAAATTGAAAAGTGCCTGACATAACAGCCGGAGACTTGTTGAGACTTCAGATTTTTATATGATGGCATCATTCTCTATGAATATCTAAATGATCAAACTTGGCACTTTGAGGGATTTAGTATAGTTGTTTTTGCTTTTTTAAAAAAATCTAACCCAGTTCCCCTTATGCACTCAAACAACAGGAGATACAGTATTTCTAGCCAAAGCAACAACAATAACAAAAAATCCTAAGACTGTAATCATTATACAGCACAGCAGCTCTGAGGTCAAAGCTCTGCCAAGTATTTTCTAGAAAGAAACTTGTGATGTTATTTAATTACATAAGCCGACATTGTCAAAGCTTCTGTGTTACAATAACGCTCACTTAATAAAACTTGACTATACTATGAACACAATACCTTATATCTTATCACTGATCTCTTGATATAAAATGTGGAGATGACGTGTGAGACGTTATCGTGTCTAAAAGTAATTTTCTCCTCACTCAAGATAAGCAGGAAGAATGTGTAGGAAGTTAGAGCCACCTGATTGTTTAATCCCTGTATAAACAAAAGACCAATTTACAATTAGCTCAAGATTAATAGTCCTTTACATATTTACAGCCCTGGACACACTGTTATGTTTCGCTTAAAGAATAACTTTGGAATTTTTCAACCTGGGCCCTATTTCTCCATGTGTATGTGTGTGTATGATTGATCGCTACAACTCGTTTTAAAATTGGTTCAGTATTGAGGGAGGCGGATGCAGCCGGCAGCCGCGAAACAAGTTATAACGGTAGATATGAGGGCAAATGCGCCCCGTAAAAGTTTGTGCATTACAAGTGCTTTTTTTTGCCACACTTGCCACACTTCCTCTGGGCTGTGTGTGACAAAATCTCACAGGATCTTTGCTTGTTGCCGGAAGAAAACAGAGGAGCCATGCTGAGAGCCGGTCAGAGCAGAGTTGGTTGTCTCTTGTTTTTCTACAACTATTGAAAACAATGGTTCGTGTTTGTGCTTATCCGAATTGCAAGAATAGGATGTCACGCAACACCCCGTACAGCTTACATAGGCTGTCTTTGTTGGACGGCGAGATGCTGAAGTTGTGGCTAATTTGTGCTACAGTTTGGATGCTAACACCTCCTTCCAGACGCTGTCACACTGTTTTTCCCAAAAAAATGAGATTTCATCACACACAGCCCAGAGGAAGTGAAGGGTAAGAGAGACGCTTTGCATGCTGTTGACAGAGATTACACTGGCGATCTGAGCCAGTCTGTGGCGAAAAAAAGCACTTTTAATGCGCAAACTTTTATGGGACGCATTTGCCCTAATATCTACCGTTATAACTTGTTTCGCGCTGCTGGCTGCATCTGCCTCCCTCAATACTGAACCAATTTTAAAATGAGTTGTACCGATCAATCATACACACATACACATAGGGAAATAGGGCCCAGGCTGAAAAATACCGAAATTCTTCCTTTAATACAAAGACAGGACTAGGGTAAACAGCAGAAGTGCTTCAGTTTAAAGTAACCCCACTTTATCAATAGAAAATGGTCTAATTTAGCTACATACTGTAGCTATTTGGAAATATGACGTAAATGGTATATAAGGCTGGAACAAAGAATTAATTAAGAGATAGAAACATAATTTATTTTTGCCAAGAATGTCACACATTCACTTGTCAGGGACCAACAATAAGGACTGCCCACAAGCAAGCGCTGAAAAAGAATTAAACTATTTTAAGAATCCATTATTCGTTATAATTAATATTTCATGCAAAAATAGCCTCTTACATATGGAGATCACCTCTTAGAAAACAGTGAAAAAATGTCCATCCCAGTTTCTCAGACATTTTATAGACATTAAAGGCCTAGATTAAAAATAACAATTAACTTAAGATAGTTGTTGTTATTCGATAACTGCTAATTAACACAAATATTTATAGAGGGGCAAGTAAAAATTGTTCAAAAGTCTTGACAGAGTTCCTAGGAGACATCTAAGTCAGATTCATGAAGAGGTTCTTAAAACGCAGAATTGTTTGTATCTCTGTTCTTTAATGATGAATCCCATTATCCTCATAAGTGCCCAAGAAGCCACCACCAAGAAATCATACACAGTACACAAATTGACAAAGAAGTCAAGAATTTCCAAATGAAAATCTAAAGACGGTGGAGCGCTGTCAGCGTTTCATCTCCTTGCCCATCTCAGATCCACATAAATAAAAAATAAAATAAAGATATGCACTGAAACCTGTTTGATTTTTTTTTTAATGATTTGTCTTTTCTTTAAGATTATTGTGAACTATAAATAATAATTGATCTTTCTGATTAACAAGTAATTATTTTATTCATTATTCATTCACAGTGGTGTAATTAATTAATAACTTTCAAAAAATAGGGTAATCAAAAATAAGCTCTATATTTACTGTCATACAGTACAGTACGCTAACAATGAGAAACCGCTGGTAAGTCACATCTGCCTTTGTAAAAGCCTAATAATGTCTGACTGATAAGCCCTACACGATATTGATGACGACTCTAAGCTGCAGCTGCTTGAGCAAACATCGGCTTCACGGACTGACAGGACGAGCTACTTCAGAGTCTTGAATTCCTCAGGTTCGCATGTCCAATAATACACAGTTTTTTTTTTTTGCTGCTTCTGCAGATGATCAAAGGCTTTAGACTTTGATTGTGAGCTTTTGCCTTCGAGCAGTGATGGACTCTAACATATGAGAGATCTCTGGCTGCCCTGATGGTTCCTTCATCATATGCAGCAAGTGATCCCCTGGCTTAAAACTATGGGTATTAATTCTGCCTGACTTTTTTTCCAGCATATGCAAATATTTGGATGTCTTTATCCCCCAAATCCCCAGTAACAAGGCTGGGAAAATTCTAACAGCCGCCCTTTTTTTCTCGCAGATTGTTTGTTAAGGATGAGAAGGGGTGAGATGTTTTCAAAAGAGTCTCATGAAATCAAATCTCTTCAACAGCGAAAAAACATTGTGACCTTGTTAAACGCACGTCAAGTCAAACTAGCTGCTAATCTCTGTCCTGGTCCCCAGTGCCAAATGAACAACATTTACAACATGTCAAAACTGCGGCAGCAGTGAGCACAGGGATGGGTGAATGGAGTTGTTTTTCTTCTCCTGCTGTCCTCTCCCGCAAAAATCACAAGCAGTCATCACAGCAATAAAAGCCGAGTGCTCGTGAGCCATCCTTAGGGAGCTGTTGGAGCAGAAGCCGGGTATGCGTGAGGTGCAGGTGTTGTATGCCTAACTAAACTCATGACATTTTCACTGCTCTCCTCCACGGGTGAACTAAGGTAGGGGTTTGAGACTGCCTGTAAATTATCAGCTTATGCTGAAGCTGTGAGGCATGTTAGTTCCTGTGGTGCTGAGACGTGTGTGTGCGTGTGTGTGTGCATATGTATTGTGGGTGTCTGTTGTGGTTCTCAGGCTGATGATGATACTGTGTAGGCATCAGGGTGATTTAAGGCAACGACTGACAGGGAAAAATATAACTTGCATCTTCATCCAACAAGAATTTAGAATATGAGTAGAGTTACTGTAAATCTCTTTTTCAACCGGTTGGAACAATAACGTTCTGGTATAATTATATATTATGTTATCAAAAGACAATATTCTAAGTCTCTCACCAGAATATATTAACGCTCCCTCCCAAGCATCATTTACTAAAATTCTCTAACAGTCTGATTACAGGAAAACAAAAAGCACCATAAACTGCAAGGTTGAGCCACAGATCTCAAAGCCGACACTGATCGGAGGTTAGTTATCGAGTCGTTGACTTTTACTTTCAATATGCAGCTGAACCTTTAAAGGAGCGCTGCTGCTGTAAGTCACTTGAGATCGTGTAATACGGCAGCTGGAGTAAGTTTTTTTTGTCACATTTGTTGAAATTCTCTTAACATCCCAACAGCAAAAAAAATAAGCCTATAATAAGCTCATCCAGTCATTTTACTCAGTCTGAATAGATGGACTACCTATTGATCAAACTATGCACCTGCCTACCAGTGTTGGTTACTTTTAATAGTAACTCATTACATTAAAAAGTAAAGTTTCAGCGTTACCTACTGAGAAAAGTGACTTGTTAGACTACTTTTGCATCACCAAAAATGAAAACCATGTTACGATTCCTCACGCATATTAGTTATATTGTCCTGATAATCTGGCAGTGAATTGGACAGAGGCACATTACACAGCTGAAAACAATAAAAATGGTCTCGTAAAACCGACAGCACACCATGTTTCAACATACGTCCAATGTAGCCAATGTTCTCTCAAGTTTACTTTATGTCACAGAAGTTTTTCAAAATGTGTTTTTCAAAATGGTCGGTTTCTCTGACAACACTTCTTAAAAGACTCTCACAGCGTCTCCACAGGCGCACTAGTTGGGATGGTATTGACACCAAGAAAGACTTGATATGGTGCATTTGTTCATTACATCCATCTCAAGATCCAGCCTGAGGTACTCTGCGATTTCAGTGTTCGCCGAGACCGCAGGCTGTGTCTGTCCTCTGAGGGGGACTCGTTTGAGACAGAGTCTCATCTGGTGACAGGAGCAGTCGGAGGTACTTCTTGTCGTGGTGAAAATACAGTAAAACTGCAACTGTAACTGACAGCCTATTAGATTACTTTTTTGTTGTAACAATCAAAGTTTTCACGTACTAAGTAAGTACCCAGAACACTGCCGCTTACCCATGCGCACTCCTGCAGTGCACTCATTGTGCATGATAAATACTGTGTCTAGTTGCACAGAAAGCTAGAGAACTGCTGCAAATTCCTAATACATACTAGTTTGACAGCTGTCCCCTAGCAGTGAACTAGTCAGGAGGGAAGAGGGTGGGAAGCAGGTGGGATTTTTCTTGACTGGCTATTTTTAAAATCTACTTTGCTCTTGCTGTTTTGTCCAATGTTACCAACCCTGAACTTTAACTGAAGCTTCCTGTTAGTAAAGTACACTCAGAAACCAGGACAATTAACCATTGCAGTTTATTTAAAAAATGCAGAATCTGCTGTTTACCTGTTTCAGGCTGGCCACTGTGTCTTCACACACTCTCTCTCTCTCTGACTGCAGCTAAAACCACGGAGCTGCAGCCACAGCGAGCAGAGAGGTCTGCATATTCATGAGACTGCACTGGGGACTCACTTCAAGGAAAACTGCCGGTCGTATTGTCGCTAATGTCTTCCTGACAGCCACTAGATTTGCTGTTGGGTTAGTTTTTAAGATAAAGTGGGTAAATGGGCCTCAAAAGTCACTCAATCTAGTGACACCAAGGGTGCAATTATTCTCATCTTAAATTAATCTTCAGAACATCTTCTTAATTAGTTGATTAATTGTTTAGAAAATGCCAGAAAACAGAGAAAACACAATTTCCTAAAGCCCAATGACACATGTCATAATCACTTACACAAAAAATATTCAGTTTACTATAACTTAAGACAAAGAAAACAAGTAAATCCTCACAACTGAAACTGGAACCAGAGAATGTTTGCTTGAAAAAATAACAGAAAATGATTAACAAATGGAAGAAGAAAAGAAATTAGGTCCCAGATAATTTTCTGTCACTTGACTAATTGACTGTCTGTTGCAATTCTAAGCAACACAATTACACAATTGGTAATACTGCTGTGGTTTCAAAACTGTAAAACATGCACTTATGAGCAAAACCCTGGTGTTTCTCCAGAACTGCACATAAGGTATGGCCACCTGACAGACAAACCGGACAAACCTACACAACATCACAACAAGTTAACTCCCATCACTGCTCAATAATGATGCTTTGTTTCCAGGCAGCCAAGGAGTGAGTAAACTGCTTTGAAGTTAATGCGCTTGTGTGTTTTATCTCTAGTAGGAGGATTAAGCAGGTCATTACCAAAAAGCTTATAACTGAGCCCTACTGAGGGATTAAACAGACTCCTAATCAAATGGAGGGGAGACAAGAGAAAAATATATAAACAGGACCTTTATGCATCATTTCAGAGGCAGGTCATGGCAGCTGCTTGTCCTACAACATCATCGAAACAAATGTAGATCTCAGAAACAGAGAGCAGCAAACGATGCTAAAAGCTAAGAAAGGATTTAGATGCTGAGAAACAAATCACGCAATGGCAGGATTTAGTACACATGATCTACAAGTGCTGCAGCAAGAATCTGGATCCTGTGAACTCTAACAGTTAAGGGGGGGAAATGGCACCGTTAAGTACTTCAGTTGTGGATTTGGGGTTTAATAGTCCCAGCATGCATCCGACTGTTTTGGCTCAGACTAAAAAATAAACTTCTTTCCTGTTACTTTGTACAACAATTTGAGTGTTGAAGTGTAATCAACGAGCTGAATAACTCACTAATTTTAAAGTTCTTTTCTCTTTATCTCTGCTGATATCTTTAATTGTGCATCCTAGGACACAAAGATTCAGTGTCTGGGACAAATGTGGGACAGTGGAACCTGTACAGGGACGAGAACCTGCATAGCTAAATATATAACTCAACTCTGAATTTTCCATCCACCCACAAAATGTCACATTTAAGTCATATCATATAGAAATGTAATGTTAGTTACTCAGTAATGCTGCAAGTGTATCAGAATCTGAATTGCTTTATTTGCCAAATGTACAAAGATACGCAGGAATTTGACATGGTGATACAGTGCAGTAGAACAAGGAAAGATAAAAGTGAAAAAGATTAGGCTAAGTTAAAGAGTTAGAAAGTAGAAATATCAAAGTACAGTAAAAGTTAAGGATAATAAGTATGCTTTGTTCTGCTACACATTATATTTACCATTGGGCAATATGCAGTATGCAACTGCATGTGCTTTACCCACTGTATGTTTACATTCGTAGCACCTTTAGAAAAATATGCCGCGTTACAATTCGTTGCATCTTCGTGCTATTTTTACCTCAGAGAAGGTATATGCAGTGTTATTTAAGGTGGCTTTGTCATAATTTCAGTGCCTGAAAAGTTGCATGTGCTATTTGAGCTGAATCCACTTGGTCATCGTCAATGTATGTGTTCTTTTACTTCTCATCTATTGTGTGTTGTGCAAGCAACTAAGTGATAATAGTTAAAATTTAGGTTATTATGTACAAAATGTACAAAATGACCATTTAATAAAGGACAGTCTCTGAACTCACTTTTCTTTGTTTTTGATATTGTGCTTTATATCTTATTATTATATTGTATTATCATATTGTGAGGTTTTGGTATCGTTATTGTACATTTCATTGTACAAGGAAATTTGATTTAACTGTGCATATGACAATAATCACTGAACTATCCACATGTATGTGTGTATGTATGTATGGGAGTATTTATTGTTTTCAGGCTTGGGCAACATGATGTTGTTGTCAGATATTGCTGGTTTCTAGGCCCTAATGACACCGCCTGTTTCTGTCCGTTAATGAAGTGGATATGGAGCCTGCAGCCTAATCATTTTGAGAGCTATTAAACAAAATGAAAACAAAAACAACATAAAACAACTCAAGTATCATCCAATTAGAAGCAATTAACACAAATATTTTGTCATCATCATCCTTTTCTTTACAGGGAGAGAGTAAAGAAGAATGCCAAGTTTAAAACATGTTGGAATCCAACAGTCTTTTCATGTTTTTTGTGTTCTTTGCACCTGTAAATTCCTGCTTTTGTGCAAATATTGAGCATTGTTTTTGCATTGAACATCTCCCCTAAGTTTGAGCTTAATAGTGAATTTTAACTGTGTGACTAGCGAAATGACATCATTAGCACTGCTGAGACATATGTGAACATCCCGTAACTGAAACAACAGAATCATTTAGACCCCTGTCATAATAAATAGAGAATCTTATGCAACAAACGTTTTTGATAATGACCCGCTGATGGTTTTCAAAATACATAAATGATTAAATCACATTGCCAGTGTGACATAACTGTCTCAAATATTAGCTGTGGTATGAAGTGGTGAGCCATTATCCAGAGATTATAACAGAGCTGCTGCATGGGGGTGTGTCAGTGTCTCAAGTCCAGCAGTTTCTCTTCATGCAGACACACAATTATCCATGTTATACAACCTAATGAACCCGCAGTTAGTTCAAAGAGCTCCATCTTTCCTTATGCTATCAAAGATGATTCAAAGATGACAAGAGGAGGGATGCAGAGCTCAGGGGGAGTTATAACAGCTACGCTTTATCATTTCATCATACAAGCAAGACTGGGCCATTTTTCACAGTGAATACAAGAGTATGGAGGAATCTAAGATTAAATTTGTCCATGTAATGAAGTCAAGCACAAATTGGCATACAGAAAAGGTTGCACAGCATATACAGTATGTTATTTAATTTCACAGACCGTAAGTTTATTTCATAAAACAAAAATACCCAGTGTTTCAGCTAACTGGGACTTGAGGACCTTAAACATGATGTGCTGCATGTTGCCCTGAATCGAGGACTGTTATGATAGAGATACTGACCTCTAATCCATTCACAAAGAAATGGCCAGCTGTCTGGACATCCTGTTGACTTTCACCACAGTCTTTCCACAGCTGGTTCTTCTGGCACCTTCTGCTTGCACTTTCCTCAGCACCTAAACACGACAGAGGAGAAAGTGGAATTCTATTAGTGTGGCTTTTGGTTTTCTAAAAATTCAAATTTGTAATTTTGTATGCATGACATACAAGAGCATGTAAAGACATAAACATATCACATATCATAATCAAATTTTGAGAGCTTCTTTTCCATGTATGAAAGTTGTGCATCTGTAATCATATATGTACATTCCTTTTAACTTTGATTTAAATTGATGAGATTACTCAAGTCCTATCATTTTTTATTAAAGAAGATTAAAAGCCCCAGCTGCGAGCCTTGTGATCCTTAATTGGGAGCCCTATCTTCTTATGCTTCTTCGTTACAGCTTGCACGCCCACAAGTTGTGAGCTGATTAATCGAATCATTTTCCCTTCTCAGATGATTTATTTTAATCATTTCAGTTGTGTAAATAGTAAAAATGATGCTGCATTTCACAAGTAAAACACTACAGGTGCAGCTGAAGATTACTTTTATTATCAATTAATCTGTTAACTTAATCAATTAGTTGCTTGGTCCATAAAACATCAGAAAATGGAGAACAATGTGAATCACCGTTTGCCAAAGCCCAAAGTGATGTCCTCAAATGCCTTGTTTTGTCCACAGGTTAACACAAAGACATTCAGTTTACTGTAACAGAAGATTAAAAAAAACACAAGAATATTCACATTTGAAAAACTGAAATCAGAGAATTTGAACATTCCTTCTTTTTTCTTCTTTCTTTCTTTTCGATTATGATTACTTTCATAGTTTACAACTAATATATGCTATTTGATAGGGCTGCATGATATGAGAAAAAAAACCCACCATGTTGAGATTATTTTGACAGCTATTGCAGGATGATTCACAATTAGTGGAAATGATCATTTCTGCATAACAGTTTTCACTGACAAAAACGATTAAAATCATGATAATGTGACATTTGTTGGGGTCTGTAAATAAACATGTTTCCTTACATCTGGAAACAAGATTTGCAGGTCAGGGCATCTCTGCAGCTCTACGGTACTTCATTAAAATGTTGTTTTGTCACACATTTTTCCTTTATCAAAAAAAAAAAAAAAGAAAAGAAAATTGATTAATTATGCTACTATTCAGTAGTCCCACTATTCAGGGACATATCAGGGTGGAAAATGTCAGGTTTGACTCATAGTTACTGACGGGTTAATTATCATGCAGAAGAATTAATTCCTCAGCTTTCTGCATCTTGGTCTAAACAGGCTCCACATTCCTCACATGAAATCCTTTAGAAGGCTAAATGTTTCCGGAGGTAAATTATGATCGATTGCCCCTGCACACTAAGCGGCTTTTCAATATAAACTTTTCTGAGGGAAATAAAATTATTAACTGATGTAATTCTTTCTCACTGTGGCTAATTATATCCTTAAATCAATGCCTCATAGACTCTGACACTGATGCTCTATAAATTAAGATGAGGAAACAAATACATATTTGTAATTGCGCGCCATGATGAATTTATAGGCTTTCCGACAGCAGGGTCATTAATGTACGACCAATCTATCAGTGCAAATATGCACAGAGTGGCATGGATACTTTACTCTGCAATTAATCTCACCAATGTATTTCGAGCCCCTGTTGAAACATCCTATTAACTAAAGAAGGTGCTAAATCGCCACATCAAAGAGAGCATATTGATCTTTTTATGAAATGTGCTTATTGACAAAGCACTTAAATTAGATATTGTAGAAATAAAACCAGCTGGGCTCCTTCTGTCATTGCAAGGCTCACTGCAGTTTTACCATGCTTGAAGAGAAAATAGATGGAGAGCACACCGAGAATAAGACAAGTTGAAATGGACAAAACAACAGGAACATATTGCAATATAATGCAATCCAATTAGGAATAAATTAAGAATCATATTCTTGCTCATTTCCACTGTAATTAATCCCAAATCCCAAATAAATATTTGATATTCTCAGCATGTTCTCTCTCTCTCCCTCTCTCAACTACAGGTCGAGGAGAGCTCTGAAGAATGTAAAAGTGAAAAATTACACAATGCCGATGCCCAGTTGAACAACAACTGTTGTCTATCCATCATTAACACACTACAGCTTGTCTGCTACAAATATGCAACAACAGACGAGGCAGAGAGACCAGCTTTGCAGCCTTTTGCCTGTTATCAGATTTACTGTACCACAACCCTGGCTCAAGAAGCAAAAAATCCTAAAATTATGTAAGCTAATTTATGTTGCAACATCCTGCATATAAAATCTCTACTGTACAGGCTCTGACAAACAAATAAAATCAATTTTATTTTGAACATTTCTGACATAATTTCACTCCAGTGACATGCAGGGAGGATGTGTGTGTTTGTGAGTGTGTAACCTGCCTTCATCTGAACGATAGCACATGTTGTACCCTGCCAGAGTGAAAGGGAAGTAGAAATGTCAACAGTCTTAATCAATATTCCCTGGCTACTGTATGGGCGTACTGATGCTGTTTTTGAGGCAGGTGTGCTGCAGGCAGATGGTGAGAAGTAGAAAATGAGAGTAAACGTCAGCCTGGAGGAGCTCATTCTTCCTGGAGCTTATCCTGCACCACTCCTGCCATTGAGGCATTTTCCATGCAGGCAACACTTCATTGAAGATATCTCATCCTCTCTCTGAACATCTGGATATACTATAGTTTTGTCTTGCTTAAAGAAGCATCTCAGCTGAGCCACTGCACATGCATGCACTTATAGAGACGCTGACGTCAGATGGTCAAGAATAGCATACTAATCTATACATACGGTTATGAGCAGCCATACAAAATGAACCAAAAGGACCATCACACAGGCAGGGCCACTGCATCTGCTTTTCACTAAACACATTTGCAGTGTCACAGGAGCTGAATGTGTAAGTGTGGATCTCAATTAGGAATCTCTTCACTAACCCTGATCTCAATGAGGATAATCATGTTTCTCTGATAATCTGCACATATGTTTCAAGCCACAAACTGAGAAAAAAAAGCCAAGTGGTGCCTATTTGTGGTTCTAAGTAGAACGCTGTGATAATGGATTTTTGTGACTAATGCCAGTGCCCATATTAGGGAGTAAAAAAATTCCAGCATTGATATATGGGCAGATATTCTTCATATATAATCAAAAATCAGCTTTTCTGATGTCAGGAGAAATGTTACATTTGTACTAGGGATGCACGATAATATCGGAAACCTTGCCAAAATGAAATGAACATGAACATTTCTGCCCATATGAAAGGCTGAAAAGATGAAGCTCTAATTGTGTGCATATGACTGCAGCGGGGAGCTTCTTTGAAGTGTCAGAAACGGAGGGCAAAGCTGCCATTTGAAATGATTGTTCAGCCAAATCATATTCCCTCAACTCTCAACGAACAGCTCTTAAGATGGACGACTAAATTTGAAGAACAAACAGAAACAGGAACAAGCTGAAAAAGGAAAAAAAAAAAGTTAGCAGCAGTTTTCTTATTTTGAGCAGTTCATGTGTATGTTTTGATAAGCATTGTATTTTTGTTTGCACCTGCCTGTGGGACATTGCATTAAGAGTAGACATAATAATATGTTAATTCCATTCCAGGAGAGACGTGATATTCTCTGCAATAATTTAGTAATTGGCCAAAATGAGTTGGAAAATATAGCAAAAAGGTTACTGGAAAAAATCCAGTGTTGTGCACCTCTAATTTGTACATCTTCATAAAACATGCACTCAGTTGTTGATTTGTTAGGTATACCAAATTAATACTAATGCAGTCTAATACAGCAGTCCTGCAATAAATCCTACCTGCATGAAGGTAATCATCTTTTGTTGAAATGGATGATTGTGTTCTGTTATACTGACGTGTTTCTTTAGTTTTGTACATGCTGTATATATCACTGAGGGTGGGATAAATGACAGAAACACATCTAAGTATAATGCAATTTACAATTCAGTTCAGCAGCACCTCTCCAAAATTTGAACATAATTTCAACTGTAACTCTACATGAAGACTTTTATGAAAGAAAAAGATTTTTTTTTATCATACTAAGTGTACTTAATAAATTGGCAAGTGAGTGTAATATTAACTTAGCTTAATGGACTTCAAAGAAAACAGTCAGTGGTGCTTCATCACACAGCGAATGCCATGTGTTTAATAAATGAGGTGACTTCTTAGACTGTCATCTGGTAACTACATTGACAATTAAATGCAGTGCATCAGGATCTGTCTGATTAAGCTCAGCAGGTGATTGATTAGCGACTCTGCTGACAAATGTTCGGGAGAAAACTATGCTTACAGATTTATCTTTTAAAACAAAGTGTGATTATTTTGGTCAGTTTACTGTATTTTTATTTGATTGTGAAAAATGTTTTGGTCTGGTCTTGTTTTATGAACAACATTTCTTATCTTTAAAAAGTGTTCCATCCAAAAACAGAGTTGATTATGACTGACTCTGTTTGCTGACTGTGTTAAAGGTGGTCTGATAAATGTTAAATGAGTACTATTCTATCAGAAATGAGTACCTTCTTTTTTGCTGACATGATAAAAGAAACTGCATTTACATCAAACTGGATGTTGAAGAGCCTCTTTTTTGAAGAGATTTTTTATATTGGAACTTGTCAGTTGAAGTTGAACTAGGGCAAAGTATGAGTTATAGAAATAATCTCTTAAGGATGTGTAATCAAGGGCAGTGAGTGCCAAGGAGAACTCCAGCTCCTCTTCAAGGTGGCTTAGCATGTGGCTCTGAAAGCCTAGCACTGTGCTGACACCATTTTCATAGCCTTTACATATTGTCCCATTTAATCGACCTTTCTTAAGCAAGGGGTTGACACCTCGCATATGAATCACGAACATCAACTTTATGGCTCTCTCCTGTGAATACATTTTGAACATTAGGCTGAGGATATTTCTTTTACGGCGGCTTGACTGAGAATCATATTAGGCCATTAATTATTTTAGTCGCTCCTCATTTGCTGCCATCTTGACACAAGCAGCCATCTATCAGGACTTGTAGTCAGGGTAAAAAGAGAGATGGAGACCCATCTGTTGGGCATTCATAATACATCCATTTTCTCTGGGGAGTCAATGGCTGGCCAAACATTGAATGATCGCACCACTGATACCACCACAGTGCCAACCATCATTGACCATCTGATGCCCAGAGCAATATCCAAGAACTCTGAGTCTGCAAAGTGAAGAGCTTGTTTAATTGAGATTTCTGCTTGCAGAGCTGGAGCAACCTGATTAAATGCGATCACTTCTTATTAGACATCACATCAACTGTGCCTCTGCTTGTTACACACACACACACACACACACACACAGACACACTCACACCAGATATTTTCAGATTAAATACAACTATCAGTTTGAACATTTAAAGGACCAGTGTGTAGGGTTTTGTGGCTTCTAGCAGTGAGCTTGCGGATTACAAAAACCTTGAATAACCCTCCATTTGCAACCCATAGAAGAACCTACGACAGTGTCTGTGAAACTTGCAAAAAACTCTAGTCAGTGTTTGGTTTGTCTATTCTGGGCTACTGTAAAAACATGGTGATAAAACATTATGAAGTCCATGGAGGAGGACCTGCACCCTTTGTAGATATAAACAGCTCATTCTAAGGTAACAAATACACAATGATTCTTATTTTCAGGTGATTACACACTAATGAAAACATAGTTCTTAATATTATATTCCATTTCTGCCATATTCTGACAATAAATCTCCTGTAAACCTTACAGAATATATCTTTAAGATTTTAATTCTTAATTTAATTAAAGTTTAGTTTGCAACTTATTACTATTTTTTCTTAACGATTAAGCTGCAGATATTTTGAAGGTTCTTCGTACGACATCAACTGCTCCTAGATGTCACACTACAGCAGCAGCATCTTAAACCAAAATAAATGCATGCATCGGCCCACCAGACTCCACTGACAAAAACAGTAATTCTACCTTGCAGACATGGTTCAAATGACAGAGGAGCTAAGGGGAACTCCGCTCCCCTGAAAAGGACATGAGCTCCCCTGAGGTATTTATGGGGAGCTCTCAAACTCTCAAAGGCATTTTTAAGTTATAAATAATAATAATAAAAAATATTTCAATGTTGTGAGTTTATTCTCTCAAAGTGCTCTGATTAGGCCTAGTCTTTGATTTTGAAACAGTAGCGTTATGTTGTTGTTACAGTCTCAATGAAATGTATAGAATGTAACTGACAGTATTAACTAGGGATGCGCACGATTAGTCGACTATACGATTAAACGTCCCCTCCCTCGCTAGTCGGCACCAGAATTACTAGTCGTTTAAACTATTTATCAATATTTTACTCATGTACATGCCAGTTATCTGTCGCCTCTAAGATTTTATGCAGCCGCCCGCCACTAGTTGGGGCTGCCGCGCTGTCAGATGGCAGTCTCTCTCACCCAGCGTGTACGCCCCGATCACCTAGGCAACGCCGGCTGTTTATATCAGCAAAGTCAGACAGATGACAGCTCATAAAACCAGCGCGGTTTGGCAGTGTTTTAATCTAGACAATGTAAATAATGTTGAATGTAGACTGTAACATAATAAGCTGATATACACTCGACTGAAGAAACGTGACCACATTAAGCACAGACACAGGTATAAACCTACAAGCGGAGCTGCTGCTGCTAGCACTGCTGACATTAGCCACACTGTGTAGCAGACTGGTGGCTAACATCACCGGGTGGTTTACCTGCAGACGCTGTGATCCTCTTCGGTCTGAAAGCATTTAGGTGAAGCATTTATTGAGTTGCTGTAATGTTTTGTAAGTTAATGTGTACGGTTTGTATTGCATATTTAGCGTGCATAGCGAACATTTCAGCGGCATTTAAAGTATGATTTGGTGATTGTTGACTGTGATTAACGGCTTCAAATGGCTCTTAACATGAACAGTATTTTTTTCGGACAGTGTTTAACATTATAAATTAATACATTTTGCTCAATTTTAACTGCTTTCTGACTGTTTTCTTAGTGTTAGACTAGTCGACTAGTCTAAATTAAATTTTGCGTTTAATCGACAGGGAAATTAGTCGCCAGGAACATCCCTAGTATTAACTATCTATAGAATTAAAAGCAGAATATTTGCGTGCCTGTGACACGCGTGTGTTAGTGGGGCACACCAGAAAATTGGGCCCCCCAAAAGCCACTGTGTAATTCAAACCCTGCTTGCAGATCGTCATAAAACACGCTTGATTCAAACTCGACAGGAAAAAAAAAAAGAAAAAAAAAAAGAGTCACTAACTCAGCCATTATATCACTTTTACACTTTCAACACTTTTACATGCACTAACATACTTGTGCAGTCAGACCAGCTACCAAAACAAGGAATAGAGAAGCTCCAATCACAACAGACACTGAGGGAGGGTGACTTCATTTTTTTGCTCAGGACGCCATTACTCCACTAAATCTTTACATACAGTAGCAAAACGTTGCTTTCTTCTATATCAACGTTCAGAATCTCACATACATAACCTTTACTTAATCAATAAATCGTCTAGCCCACAAAATGTTTAAAAAAAGAAATCAGGAATAAATATAATTTACAATTTCTCCAAGCAGGAGGATATCTTGCTCATTTTGTGCAAGCAGCAGTCTTAAACCAAAAAAAGACTAAAATTAATTAATTGACTATTTGCTGCAGTTCCATTACAGTTCAGTACCAAGATACTTGCCTGCTCTTTTTTCCGGGTGCTGTCTTCCTAAATACAGTATGATCAAAAAAAATGTTTGGAAGGGAGACATCTGAATGCAAAGTCAAAACCAATGCAATGATGGTGTGGACAAATGCATGTTTAAAGAGATAAAGGAGCAAAATGCTATATTTAGAGGATTAAATCAGTTATTGGATGGGACACAAAAGGGAAAGGGTCCCTTTTCAGGCTAATTTACATTATGTTATCAAAAGGTTAAATAAAGCATACACTTATAAAAAGGTAATTGACACTCTTGCTCATTATCTATTCATAATGACCTGTCAAAAATGATAAAAATCAGCCGATCTGGGATACATTTTATGGCCTGCAATGAAACAATACACTGCTTCTCCATAAATAATGGTCTTTAAATCAAAGAAATATGCATAGACCAAAAATCAAGAGAGGCCAAGACAGAGATCATTACTTAACCCCACCAAAAAGTAAATCCCTCAATCTTTGATTTACGAACCTCTTATTTCAGCCAACGTGATTCTTTTACCAAAGTCCAATCAATGAGCACGCTTAAAAAGCCACAAACCTCGGGGCCTAAGCTAGTCACCAATGCTAGGCATATTCTCCTAAAGCATGGGCCCCATGCCAACCTCTCTCAACCCTCAAAACATTAGGGTAATTTTCACACTGGATTTAGCGAACAAAGAGGGTTTCAGTGGTCCTGCATCACATGCTGAGAGATGCGTTGTGGCTGTCACAAGTGTTCAGGAATATAGACAGTAAATTCTGATGTTATTTAGCGGTACTTTGCATACATTTAGGGGCTTTATTGTGCCTGTGAAGAAATGCGTGTTTGTTGCAGGGACTTACAGCAGCTGTTCACTCACTGTTTGCTTTCCTCTTTCCCATGCAGAGACCATTTTCTATTTGTAAATTTCCTAAAACTTTTAATAGTTCAAAAGTTCAACTGTAGCATCGCTGGTTAGTTAACCTTTAAATTCAAAGACACTCCTAGCTCTTTTTTGCATTCAGCCATTAGATCATGGTAACATCAGTGTTAGAGTGACACATTTGAAGGCCAAGGCAACAAGCACCAACAGGCTCTGGAGAGGCGGGTGGAGTCGGCGCACAAACACAGTTCAAAAACAGAGAAACTTGAAAACTGAAGCGTCTCTGAGAGCCACTCCTGCTTTCCTCTTCAACTCTAAACTGAAGAAACAGGATGAGAAGATGAGACTTGGAGTGGGAGGCAGCAAAGGCAAGCTTGCAAGAAGAAGCAGCCAAGATGAAAGTAAATAAGAGTTTGGAAGTTTTTGGAAGCTGAGCAAATACCCTTGGTGACTGTCAAGACTCTGTGGTGCTCTCTGCAGTGAACTCTGCTTTCATGCTTCTAGGCAATAGCTGGCGATGGAGAGACTATACCATCAGATTCCAGCAATAAGTCACAGAAGCAGCAAAGAAATATAAACACGCAACAACCTTTAGCAACAGGAATAAACCAGTTAAGGCAAAGGAATATTCATTAGCTCATTAAGTATGCAAAAGTAAACTTGCAAGCACCAAAGTAGTGTCCAAAGGAGACTTAATTTACCATAGATATGTAATTTTGCTGTTAGACGAAGCTCGTCTGTGGTGTTTGTTTTTTAAACAGAGCAGGGCTGTAACCATAGACAGTACAATAAGAAGACAGAGCTTACAGGTCTCGGGTATGGGGGTCGACTCTGCTGGTTGCAAAAAGGAGTCCGATTGGAGTCTTATGAGAAAGTAACTGTACTTCTGACTTGATTTATTAACTCAGTAAACAGTTTTGTAATGGGTTTATGGTTTCAATCGCTAGTTTCAAGTCTTTTTTATACAGTATGATGTTCATTTTGTAAACTGTGGTCCGATTTAAAGTAAAAGATGATAAAGCAGGGTATGCATCGAGTATGCAGAGTATGCATGCGATTGACAAGTCATTCTCAGAGGGTCTGTCCAGTGCAAAATACAGGGCTCATAAAACTCAGATCAAACTGTCAAACTATTCAGTATTGATCAATATGTGGATCTGGGTTCTATCTTTTGCTTAATTTTTTTCTGTTTTAGTGTACTGTTTAGCTGCAATACAAGAAAGACTGCAACCAGGCAGCTGCCATTGTGTTTCTGGTTTCCAGTTCAGCCTCCCAAAACTCAGATTAAACTGTGAAACTAGGCAGTGTTGATCAAATATGGATCAAGATTATGTTACTAGATTGCCTATTTGTCACTTAAAATTTATTCAGAAATATATTTTAGTGACTTTGGCAGCTCGCCATTTTTTCCTGCTGAACAGACAAGTCAAAACCAAGCATTGCTCAAGCTGCAGTCCATCACCCACCAGCTCTGCGCTCTTATTGGTACTGTGTCTGCTCTGGCTGCAAAAAACCAAGATGGAAACCCGCATAATGGCAAACTTGATGTTATAAAAGGTAGTCCACAAACAAATGGGCTTCATCCATCTATATCAGTGCAACTAATTATTATTTTCTTTACAGATCAATCTACAGATTGTTTTTTTTTTGTATTAATGATTAAACATTTAGTGTAGAAAATGTCAAAAATAGCAATGATGGCAATCACAATTTCCCAAGAGCCCAAAACGACATCTTCAAATTGCTTGTTTTGTCAAATAGAAAAAAACAAAAAGGCATTCAGTTTACAATGATAAAACAGAAGAAAGCATTAAGTCCTAAAAATTGAGAAACCGGAGCAAATGAAAGTAAGACACCTATTCTTGAAAAATAATTATTAATCAAAGCCAGTTCATTTTTGGTTTTAATTACTTATTTGATGCTATAATAACAGGTTTCATGCCGTGATTGGGTTAGGATTAGTTAAGCTCTGCTTGTGAGAGTCCACCGTCTGCGTGGGCGGGAACTCAAAAGCTCAGCTCTAATGCTGGTCACTACTACGTAGATTCTGGCTCCAAATGATGTCACCAGTGCAAGATGACAGTGCTGGTATCTGAAATTTTTTTGTATAGTGGGAGAAAGTGGAGACACATCATCAATCTTTTATTTATGTTGATTGTCATAGCCTTCATCGTTGACTCAATGCCTTTTCCTTTGTATTTTGCAGATGGCTAGTCTAATGTCTCCTTAGGCTAGCTATGGATTCCAAAACAAAACAAAAAGTCTGCAAGGATTATAGAGAATTTAATAGATGTGGCTCCAGACTATTTTTTTTTTTCTTTTTTGGCCAAAAATGTCTCTTTTGATAGTAAAGGTTGCAGACTCCTGATTTGAATCAAATGTGACATTTTTAACAAATCAAAACAAACACAAACTATTGTTCCCCGATTCCTCCAACCCAAGAAACAAAACAAAAATAAAGACCATATCCAGAGTGCAGAAAAGCATTATTTTTGTCTGAGAAAGGACAGAGGGTGAGAACTCTTGCAGGCAAAGTACAGAAAGACAAGTGACAGGAGAACATGTCCTAGTGGCCTCTGTGTATCTGACGAACAGCTTTGAACTTGTTAGTAGCACAGACACCTCGGTGTGAGCTCTGGAAAAGCAGAGGGCTGTGCCCCAGCTGCCTTTCACATGAAGACAAGACTTGCATCTTCAGAACCTTGTTAGTTCTCTGAAAAGGCCACCGACTAGTTTGGAATATTAAGCAGCTCATGCTGTCGGAAATCAAAAGGATTTTGGAAGAGAGTGGGAAGCTTCAAAAAGGCTTTGATGGTATATATCGCTCAATCTCCAGCAGATATGACGGAATGAAGAAATAAAGACATGGGAACAAAGGCCTTCTGAGAGAGGAGGGTGGCAGAGGTTATTCTTCTCCTCTCGGAGTTCTGCGTATATCATTATTCCTCAATCAGAGAGACTTGCTCTTAAAATGTCAAGACTTCTGACTGAAAAGACAGATAGCACGAGAGGGACAAAAATAGAAAAAAAAGGGGGAAAGTGGGACACCAAAATGTTTCAGGTCATTTATCTTAACAGGCACACTCAAGTAAGGCAAACTCAGTTGTCTCACTTCCAGTAATGTTCAAATGCAGACTACATTTACTGCATTAATAAGTAAGCTACATGTCCGTGCCGCTCTGTGCTATAACGTCTGGCACCACTGCTTCTTAACTCTGTGTGGAAAAAGAAGCAGCTGCAGATTTGGAAGCTGAACTGGAATACTGACATTTCGGCTTACTCAAGGTGAGGGCTGCAAATGGTCTGTAAATTCATGGAAATATTCCAAGCTAAGCTCTGAAATTTTTGCAGAATTTTAATATAAAAATACTTTTTAATAGTGAAGTCATTTAGGGGGAAAACACATAAAAAAGCAATACTAGATCTTACATGTCTGGGTTAAAAGTATACCCATTTCATTAAATTGTAACCATACACCTCATTCAGCAGCACACTCTGCCATCTTATCACATCACAGATGATTTTTCAATAATCCATTAAATAGGAATTCAGTAAAATGACAATCCTCTGCAGGCACAGAGCATTCTTCTGTAAAACTACTGCTAACACTACTGCACTGTCTGAGCCAGAGGACTACATGTTTTCAGGTTTTGATTATACCATTGTAGTCAATGTATTATATATGTATTTTGATGATACTTCAGTCAATCAGCAGACCATAGGCTAAAGCAAAGTATACAGGGTCATTCCTATATTCCCTAGCTTTAAATAGCACATAATTGAAACATGACAAAAGTTCCTTAGCTCTATGTACTGTATGTGCTCTCCCAGGGTCCTATGTTCTCCAGCTCTATAAATTACACCCGCAGTGCACCTGATTTACTAAAGGAAAAAAAAATTTAATTGCGCTATTTTCTGCCCAGTGAAAGCATTTTTAATTTCCGTGCAAATATTTGGGTTTATTGCTGAGGCACTGAACAGATCATTGCTCACTGTGGACATCGTCATATGCCAATTTAGTAGACATCACCCAACCCTGTTAACATGGTTCTGCAACAGTTGGTTAGTGTTCACACAGTCCTTAAAAGCTTGTAGTTGATGCTGGCTATTGGTAACAAGTCACAGATATACAGTAAAGAGCTGAAATCCTGTTATCTCCTGTTAATTCCCATGGAAAGTTTTCACCTTGAACATCCTCAGAATTTCACAACCCTCCTCCAGATTTACTTTCTGTTTCCAGTCTGTCCTCTGCTGGGAGGGGAACAGCAATGAGGATATGGGGATGGAAAGACGTTGCTTCCTCATGAAGAAGAGGGCAGAGTAGTGCTATGATTTTCTGTGTGGGAGAGGAAGCGTTTTTCATTCATTCCTCTCTGGAGGAATCTAAGGTCATGTTCCTAATGAAATGATTAGATCACCAGCGGTCTTTGCTGGAATAATTACAGAAACATCCAGTTCCCACTGAAAGACACAAAGGCACAGTGTCTTTTTCTGGGTGTGACTCTTAGACAAACATGTTGATTTAATAATGGCACTCCTGTTCCAGTGAGAGAATTAAACATCACTTTGCAACAAGATTAGATTTAGCCTGATAACATGTCTGGTGCAATACGTCCTTCCTTCAGTCACAGAGAATAGGTTGTTGACCTTGAGGGAGGCTTTAATCCTGTCTTTGGTTTAAACATCTCACACTTCCATATTCAACTTGAGAAATACAAGTCAAGTCCTTATAACTCACAGCAGAGATAATCAAGAGTCTGTTGTGAAATTTTCTACGTAAAGCCCCTTGGCTCACCGAGCTAAAGAATTTACCAGAAATGTCAAGTCTGTGGGTCATTCAGGGGCAAGGCTGACCGTGTCTGGCAATGAGAAAGGTATAAGACTTGAGAAGTGCTGTAAAAAAAATGGCTCTTTCTTGTAGACCTGGTCTCTGCTATATTCTGCAGTTACCTGTAAGTGGTCTTTCCAAGCAAATTATTACTCCTGTCAGGGCGGCAGTGTCCTGTCAATCTTCTGTTTTCTCCCTTCCCTGTAATTACTCTCGAATAAATCCTTTCAACCTCTCTCTGCAGCTCTTGGGCCATTTCCTTCCCTTTCAGTCCGTCCTACATCATACATGTTTACATGGCGACACGGGAATTTGTTGAGAGAATTCAGGCTATTATACTACTGTTTGCTTGTGATTCTGGTGTATTCTTGTAGTTTTACAGATTGTACAAAAAGGCCATGCCAATTCTTTGACACTGTTCACAAGTCTATCAGCTCATAACTCGGTTTGTAACCCAGAATGTCCATGTGGCTTGGCTCTAACACTTGTGCCATGGTCCAAATGTCCACTGGAAGCATTTCAGAAGTAGAGAGTGTTTGAAGAAGTCTCTTTGCTCTCTCTGTGTATGCTAACACCATGATTAGTTCACTTTTATGTAATTATACACATGAAATCTATGATGACATTTTCATTTTGTCTTAATAGTGAATAAGAGATGTGAGTCAAACTCATAGAAACAAATAAAGGACCAGATGCATAAAACTTTGTGTGGGTTAACGACTAAAACTGTGTATACACAGAGGACACAAATCAACATATTTATTCCTTTTTTTTTAGCTTTTTGTACAGATGTTTTTGTTTTATCAATATCACTCATTGTGGAACAGTTCCTATGTAGGGTAGGTCTGTCACAATTATTACATAATCCCCTAATCGTGATTATTGGAGCTGATTGAAATCATTTTGTTAAACTGTGTCTGACTTTCATCATCTCGTTGTGCCCCCGGCTTCTGCTATGGTTTAATTGCACCTAAGTGGAGTACTGACACCACCAAATGTTTATTTTGAGGCACTTATCTTCTAATATTTGCATATCAGTAGTGGACGGAAACACGCATTACTTTGAATTTTCCTTTGCCGATTTTCAGTAAATTTGTTTAATGGTTGCGGATCACAAAAATATGCAATATCGGGGCCACAGTGTATTGTTTATTTTGATTATTAGTACTGTCCATTTCACTGATAAGCTATGCATATTTAAATTATTATTCTTGTCATATCTGCTTTGTGCAATTTTTGTTTACAAACCCTACAAGGGAAGTAGAAATGTACGATAATAGTGGCATAAAATGAACAGAAGAAAACAATTACATCAGTAATCACATGACAACTGACCAGCAACTAAAATCCCATGATTGTGACAGCCCTATGTGTGGGAACCAGCTTTCCTCTCTCAGAATGTGGACATGACCTTCATCACGTTTGCACATCAATACATCTGCCAGCTCCACCAGTCTTCAATAAGAACAGCAAAATAAGCAGTGAAATTTCACCAACTGTGTCGCATTAGGAAGGTTCTCAAATAATGTCTGAGTATCTGTCATTACCCATGAGTGTGAGCATTTATAGCACTTGTGTAATTGCAAATAATTATTAAATAATCACATGCATAAACCATTATGTCATATTCTCAGTGAAACATCAAAGGAAATCAATGATTACTTAAATTAGATTACTTAATTATGTAAGTGCTTCACAATTAAGGTAAAATAATCTCCACTTTATCATTTTACAAATGCATATAAGATGCACATGGTCCCAAAGCTATTTCATAAATACTAATTAATGTGCTGGTAATGGGGTATGCATGTTTTTGTGCATATGCTTGTTTATACATCTGGCCTTGAGTGTGTGTTGTTCACAGCTCAGATGTACTATATTCTACATTGCACATGGCTGGTGGACACGGACATATTGGAAAGGATTGTTTACGACTCAATTTCAGGTTGGACCCTTCAAACTGGGGTAGGCAGTTTATTTTTGGCATCATTGGGCAAAAGTTCCATAATAACCTCGATGCATACTGTAATTCATATGGTCTGAGAGAAAACTAAACTTCTGCTCCTCCATCTTGGTACTCTTTAAAATCACATGTCAGTAAAATAGCTGATTGTTAAGTCTTAATCTCATATCTGTCCAAGTCTCCAACCCAAGTTGTCAGTATTTGACAACCTGGGAATGAGACTCAACAGTCAACTATCTTTCTCCAGAATCACCAACCTCAGTGTTGAGTGCAGTCCAAAGAAAACAGCATTATTTAATGTGTGGTTTTATTTTGGAATTAAGATGACGGAGCTGAAGTGAAAAACAAATCATAGACTGTGTCCAAAATCAAAATCACCCCCTGAATGTACAACTAGCAATCCATCAAATACAACTGTCTACTTTCATGATGCCTGTAATGTTCAGTTTCTGCTGACACTATCACAGAGGTGTTGAATTGTATTCGGAAAAAAATATTTAATTGCGATTACTTTGACTGATGCAATTATTTTGCAATTGCAAATTGCAAAATTTGCAATTTTGCAATTGCAAAATAATTGGCGATATTACAGGGAATGACAATTTTTACATTACGTGAAAAGCATGTTAAAATGACTACAGTGTGATTTTTTTGCAGGAATCTGTACCAAATCAAAACTTGTAGAATGTGATGTGTAGGACCAGACATCTCTGCCTCAGAACATTCATTCATTTAAATGTTTTTTGACACATATTGCCTTTAGCAAATATTACATCTCCTGCAATTTGAACATTTGCAGAAAGCCATATTGTGATCTTTATACAGTTCAGATTAATTGTGCAGCCCTAATGCCCAAAGTTCAACAATAAGGATTGCCTACTTGCCCAAGAAAAATAGATCTGAAAAAAAGAATTGAACTATTAAACTATTTTGACAATTGATTAATCTGAGATTAATGTCCATGCTAAATGGCAGAAAATGCTGTTTTCAGTCTCTCAAATATGGAGATTTCCTTCTTTTCTTCAGTTATTATCATATTAATCTCATATAATCTTTGGGTTTTAGACTGACAAAAAATTGTGATGGATATTTTTCACTATTTTCTGACACTTTTAGTCACTGCAGCCCTCAGTTAAATGTGACATTTAACTTTAGTCTTTGTTGTTACTTAATAACCACTAATAAAACATTTTGCATGGTGGCAAGTAAAAAATGAGTTCGGACAATTAAATTTCTGGCACACCTGCCCAACTGGGCCAAAAAAAACCACACCACAGCTTTAACTACAGCCTTATTAATAAACATATCACTGAATTTACACATTTGTTGACACATGTCAACAAAAACTCAAAATTATAAACTTTGTAAAGGTAGAATTTATGGCAGAGCTGTTGTATTGAATCAACAGATTATAGCAGTGCACCTAATAAAGTGGCCACTGAGTGCACTATATTTACCCTCAGCCAATTTATTTTGGGACCAAATTCTGAGTGTGTTGTTTATACTCAATAAACATAGCCTTAAAAGTTCCCATAGTAGGGTAGAAAAGTACTGTCCATGGCATCTACTGTAGTAACAATCCCATAATGCAATGCATTGGATTTTACAGATTCAAAATTTACAGTCATGTAACAGTACACCTGTCAGTGCCTGAAATCTCAGTTTACTGCTCACTATAGAGTAAACTACTGAGCATATATAATATATGGAGCGGTTATAGACCTGCTGAGTTGAGCTGCATGCCTTTCTTTACTGCGGGCAGAAACGTTAACAACCTCATTCACTATCTGAAGACAGAAACCTGCCTCTGTAGTCGGTAATGATGTTAAACCAAGAAATGAGTCCAAAGGTCTATTAAACTAAACCCTAAACAACAAACAACAAAACACAGCTTGAAATTTACTGACAACTGTGCTTGATTACTTTTTCCTTATTTATAGATGTCTGTATCTATGACAAGCCATCTATATATAAGCTACAGTATCATTTCATTATATCATTCCACACAAACGAGGCTCTTGCTTTGGCTGTACAATCACAGAGTCCCTTTTACAGTAGATGGATAAAGCCGGTTGGAGATGTGACATTGAGATTGCCATGGTCCATCAAATTCGTCATTGCTAACAGGGCTGTCAGAACTGAGCTGAATGGCAAATGTGGTGCTCAGGCACGGGTACGGGTGTACCGTATAGTGTGGAGAAGCAGAGAAGAGACATGCCTGTACTTTGATGGTACAGCAAAGCCTATTTATTCAGCTGCACTTATTCGTATGTGGAGCTCTTCAGAGGCAGCAAATTCACTCTCTTTTCTGCAGTCAGCATTCCCGGGGCTTATAGACTTCAGTAGCATTCATAATGAGAAGGCTGATGTTAAAAAAAGAGTCAAAGAAAAAACAGTAATCATTAAACTCATGCAAAAAATATGATAAACAGCTCATACAGTCTCCTAGCTCAACCCTCAAATTAACAAGTGATTATTAGAGGGCAAATTGAGGCAGAATGTTATCCGACTAAGGCTGCAATTAACAATTATTTTGTCAATTACTTTCTTGATTGATCAATTGATTGTTTGGTCTATAAAAGGTCAGAAAATGGTGAAAAATAGCACGTTTCCCAAAGTCCAAGATGGCGTCCTCAAATGTCTTGTTTTGTCAACAACCCAAAAGATATTCAGTTTACTGTCATAGAGGAGTAAAGAAACCAGAAAATACTCACATTTAAGAAGCTACCTTGACTTTTTTTCTTAAAAAACAAAACAAAAAACAAAACAATTACATGAATATCAACACAGTTGGAGAGGAATTTAATAGTTTACAACCAGGGTCCAACATTTTTTTTCCACTTGCACAGTCGGGAAAATTGGTCAGAAATCTTCTCACCCAAATTCAATTTTACTTGCCCCTATACAAATTATTTCATTTTCAGCGATTGTCCAATAACAACAAACACTTATGTAGTTGTTATGCTTTATCTAGGGTGCAATGTCTATAAAATGAAACTGCATTAAAAATTGCTTGAACAATTTATCAATTATCAAAATAAAATTTTACTACATGCCCAATCAGGCAATTGAGTTACTGAGATTACTTGGCATTTCATTGCTCCAGGCAAGCAGTTAATCCTTACTGTTGAGCCCCGACAACTAATTTATTGATTGCTGCAGCTTTATATCTGACAGAAATTGTACAAGCATAGTACTCGTGGATTGGCCAAAACATTACAAGTGAGTGGAATCTGAGTTTCAATTTGAACAACCACTAAACTGAAAGAAATTGACTTTAACTTTGATAATTTCATGCTTTTGACCAATCAGACAAGTTATTCTCCGATCAGTCTCAGCCATCCAAATTCTGATGTAAGAAAAATTTGAAACCTTTGCTCATCCCTTTAGAAGCCAATCTCTTTGTGTTTGCCTGATCAACTGAAGCCTGCCCAAAAGTTTGAGAACAAAGGAACTTTTGGATCTCAACTCTAACCCAGAGCTGATCTCCTCCACCACGCACTAGCCAGCACTGATTTACAGCATCCATCTGGGACTGTGCTGAGACTTCCAAGATGAAAAATACTTAAATAACTCATTGAATGTTTGATTCTTGTGTGGGGCATTTGCAGACAGAGTTTCCAGTTCACCTAACCTGTAAGACTTTGGACTGTGGGAGGAAACTGGAGCATCCAGCGGAGACCCGCTCGTGGGAAGAACAAGCAAACTCCACACAGAAAAGCCAGTAGATTTTAGCCCTCTTGCTGAGAGGCAACAGTGCTAACCACTGAGCATTTGTGCTTTTATGTCACGCTGTAAATGGCATTCTAATTTTGTGGAAATATTTGTCTGTATTCGACCAGTTAGCGCCAACTTAAATCCTCTTTGACCTGCCAGTTTGAGCAGAAGCTCATTAGCAGAGAGGCTGCTGAAATTACAAAAAATGTCCTGCTCATTTGTAGGAGGGGAACAAGCACTGGAAAATAAATTAGAAAATACAGCTAATGCACTGCTGCAGAAAAGTAAATAAATAAACTCCAGACATTTTACAGACTGCAGAAAATTATATTTGATTTAAGAGAATGTCAAAAACTGCTAATTAGCTATATTAACTAGCCTAATTCTAACAGAAAAAAAACAGATTACACATATTACGTCTTTCAACAAATGACTTAAAATGACAATTAAACAAATTCATATATCAAATGTAACCAGTGACTGATGAATAACTGTTTTTGTTGCATAAAAAAGAACTCAAATCCTCACAGCTATGTTTCTGGGCAAATAGCAACTCACCCAGAGATTTTAACTCAACACCATAATTAGGCAGACATGATACAGATAGTTAGAGGCCACACAGCTCTTCAATTTCTCCTATACACTCACTGTCTTATAAATAGTACCTTCTCGTGCATATAAACCCAGTTTGCACACTGGTTCTAGTGCCTGATCATTGTTGGGGTATAATAGCATATAATATAGTCTCAGATACTTCAAAATGAGCATTAAATCATTATAAACAGCTGCTTCAGTTTCAGTGACCTGGAAGTGTTCATGCTGGCTCATTGTCATGCTGCCATGGCTTACTGGGACACTTGAATACAACATAGTTGCAAATAAAGATTAGGCTACTTTATGATATGTCAGACAGAAACTACAATAACAGAGACAGAAAAGATACGAACGAAAAGAAAGAAGTGTGCTTAGAGCTCTCTGCCATAGTTTGCGGTCATTTATGGTCATGCTAGCGTCTCTGTCCTCTTGTCTACGTGTTTGACCCAGGGTCGGGCTCAGCTCCTACACACACACACACACAGAGTGGACAGCAGAGCAGAGTGGAGACCGTGAACCAAGTGAAGTGAATGTAATGTTTTAAGTAGAAGTAAAGAAGAGGAAAAGCGTTATTTCTACCTGCTTTGTCCACAGTTGTTGCTGTTATACACAGTACACTTGTTTGGTTGAGTACAAGAATTCGGTGCAACTATGACACCAGTTTCTACAGAACTGGTACCGACAGGAGCGAAACACAACAGTCCCTGATTTCAGTGCCACATGGCTGAGCTGTTGATTTAAATAATTGCCCTGTTGTGCGGACATTACAGACTCATCACCAAATGTTCCAACTTATTATTACGACAACACTCACTTTCCATGGCACTGGCAGCAGGTAGCCTTCTGCTAACTAATAGCTACCTTAAACATGGTTAAAATGCCAAGCTTAATGGTCTAAAGCAGTCATTCCCAGACACTGGGTCATGATATTTATTTGGGTCACCAAATAAAGGACTACAGAGGAAATTCTGCAGATTTAATATTTATATCTGCAGCACACCTTTTGTAAAGCATTTAAAATGTGTATATTGTTTTACTGATGAGAGGAAAAAACAAGAGCCTGTTAAATGAAGTAAGCTAAAATGTCCTATAATGTCTTCCTGATTAGAGGAAATAAAAACAATGAGATGGGCTGTTAACTCAGCTTGCATTCATTTCCTCAGAAAAAAAATGTTTGGGAAACACTGGTCTAAAGTATGGCTATATTTCTCTCAAAACAATTCCTATTATGAAAATGAGCACCGACACCGCAGTATACTGTATGTATAACTTTCTTTGGCTCAATGAAATACATCTGAAACCACTCAAAACTATTTCAACAGCCGTTGGGGAGTCCAACACATACTTAAAAACAACTGTGTGTAAAGGGGGGAAACATCTGGCAACAAACGCATTACACTTGTAAGCAGAGGGATGCACGGTGTTCGACTGCTTGTGTAACCCCCTGCCAAGCACATCAGCCAGCAGTGTAAACGTTGTTGGTCCCAGTGATGGGAGCACAGATATAAAACACTGGATGCGACGTGTGTGATGACAGCACTGATGATGACAGCGCCTTTCCTCAGGTTGAAAGAGTTGTTTTACTTGTTACTAACAAGTACTTACTTGTTTAATCCAGTAAATCACTTTATTCAAATTGATGATTTGTTCGAGGATTTATTTTTTTAGGGTGATGACATAAAACATCAAGACACACATTCAAAACTCCATCTGAAAACCCAACAGAATCTAATAGAATCAAGAGTTAACCTTTACCTTGATTGGACACTACCAAATGTCTAGACATTAGGCTACAAAAGAGCCATGAAGAAAGGCTGATAAAGCAGGCACTTTGGCTGCAGAAAAACACTGCTGGGAGACCCTCCTAGCTTAATATGTCCAACCAATCCAATAAAGACTTAACAGGTCTCTGGGGCCAAGGTCGTGCCTCCTACCTTAAAAGAAGGAAAACTTCATTTGCAAGCCTAATCAAGTGTGAATGTCACAGAGGCACAGCAAAGGAGGGTCGTGGAAGGCTAATTTTGTTCAGGGAAGATGAGAGAGTTTCAGAGTCTCCCGGTTTTGCAATATTGGAGAGTGTTGAGTTGTCAGGATGGCTATTAAAACAATTAACTAAGACATCCTTTATCCACATTGGGCTCTAAGAGTGGATGGCTCTTAAGAGATTGGAGTAAAATGGCAGCCCAGAGACATTTCACTCCTCAAGTTTCATGCACTGAACCCTTTAAACTAAGCGGAAATACCTCCTTCATAAATACAATATCATTTGAAGGCTTCAATTATTCTTCTGGCCAACTACTTTCCTGCTTTGACAAAGCCCCCCCCCCCCCCCCCCCCCCCCCCCCCCCCAAAAAAAAAAAAAAAAAAAGTACATGTGCAACACACATATTAGGTCCTGTTTGGAAGCAGGGCCGAAGCATGACTGTGACCTCCCTCAACTGAGCTATACTAACATCACGGTCAACTGCTCAAACTTGCAACTTTGCAGCTCTTGGTCACTGTCGATTGGAGACTTTTACTCTTCAGTTCCTATTTTGAATGCTTTATTCAGACCAAAACAGTGATGCAGATCTAAAATGAGTTGGCAGTCTATCTAATAGGTCAACACAAATCATCTGACACCACAGAGTATTTTGAATTGTTATTTATTCAAATAATATATTATTGTGCCGACACACTTTTATGTGTAGACCTCATCACATTTTACTTGGGTAGTTTTGTTTTGTGTATTTGAGGCATAAAGATACTGATTAATATTCACTGGGAGCTATACAACCATCCCTCAGGGACAAAGGCCAAGGAGATGCCAAAGAGTCTGACACAGAAATAAAGTACAAGACCCTGCATGTGACTTTGGTCAACTCAGGAGAAGCAAAGGTTACGACACCAAAGTTAAATACTCCTCAAGACTAGGAAAGCTGATGAAGGATAGTAGCGAGACATTGTGGTGGCGTTCATAAACAGGAACATTGTTTCCTCTGCAGCAGCAAACACAATGCATGACCTTCTCACACTATTAGGCTGCAACCTGAGCATCTAGCCCATCTCACAGCACTATTATGCTAATAGAGACACACAGAACGTGCCACACATGTTATACCGATGCCTGATAACACTTTATTGCCAGACACCAGTAAAAACAAAGGAAAATACATTTTTAAAGCTACTCAGTCACTACAACTTTCATATCTGTTGATGTTGTAGGCCACTGTGGACAAAAGCAGTAGTGTTTACGCTGTAGTAACAACAAAATATATAGGCCTAATCAAAAATAAAAACTCTCGCCCTGCATTCATTAACCTGTCTAATTTTCTCTTTTGTATATTACTATTGCTCTCAAATAAAGCAAAAGTAATTTAATGGAAAACAAATTGCAGAGCAACAGCAATATTTCTTACCCAATTACTAAATAATCGATAGCTGCAGCCTTAATATCAATCCAGATCAATGAATTGTTACACCCCTATCTAAGACTGAAGCTGCCTGCCCAGAAATATCTTGTTTTGTGGAGTCCATGTTTCCTAAACCTTTCCAGCAGAGGTGGCACAGGCAGCAAGACCCACAATGGCTGCACTTTTGAGAATAAGAGTCTAGTAGAAAAATAAAGGAATTTTACTTTGAATGCATAATGAATACGAAGCAGCAGAAAAAAGTAAAGTCAATACACACAGTCAATTGGCACAAACGCTAACAACCAAGGACAGCATGGACAAACATGCTGTTTGTGTAGTGGATGCCAAGTTTTTTGTTTTTTTTTAAACCTCAATTCCACTATAGACTGCAATTGTTTGAACAAGTGAATGACACAGGAGGTCTGTAGTGAGTAAAACTTGAAGTGAGAAGCATTCAGCCTGTCAGTGTAACACAAGGGGCGTTATTAACTTTGGCTGCACACAACGCACGCTGAGAGACAACACAGTGGCATCACTATTCACTGCCACTGAATAGACACTTGCAAGTCAGACTGCCGCAAGAGACTGTGGCTGTGAAGAACAGCACTACATGACTGGCTTATGTGTGGTTAACCCATGTGCATGACGGGGCAGGGCAGTGGAGTACTTGGGTTTGGGTACTGACGCTATGACAGATAGGACAGACGGCAAAGGCACAAGCACTCCACACATGATCAGCAGCCAGCCAACCAGAGCATCTCGCTCCCTGTAGAGTGTTACAATTCCTTGGAAAGCCTATTTGGACCTACCAGCTCTTAATCCTGGCTACATCCACAATAAAAAAATCTGTAGACACATTTTTCTGAAAGACTTGTTCACTGAAAGCCAAAAAATATGGTGAATAATGAGACGGGAGCATAGGCCCGCCTCTGTTGTCTGTGTGCCTGGGGGCAACTGGGGCCACTTTCTTTTGTTGCACGGGTCGGTTGGTATTTAGCACAGAGGAGGGGTATAGAGGGAGGTGCCTGGGGTAGGGTTGTGGCTCCAAAGTATGCAGACATAAGCTGTCTGCGTGTTGCCTTTGAAGCAGGCTATGGTTGGCTGTACTGTGAGGGTCAAAGGGCAAAGGGTTTACAACAGCAGTGTCCCACAGAGAGCCTGGACTCATCCAGCCCCTCCCGAAGCCACAGCCAAATATTAACACAGAATGTAGACTAGACAAAAAGCATGTAGACTAAATGTTAACAAAAGCAGACATTATGATGTGCTTGTTGGGTTGTGAACATTTAAGTTTTCAAAACTAAACCCAACTTTCAAAAACAAAGGTCTACTGATTCCAAAGCACTTGATTACTTTGACAATTATTATAGCTTTGTAATACTTACTAACAAAGTAAGAACACACGACTAAATCTATAAAATTTGTTAAGACAAAGTGCCAAATGTGAAGCACTTATGTCCTAAAAAAGGACAGTCTGGGATTGTCTGACAATGTACCTCAACCACAATAAAGCTGTTACTTGTTAGAGAGAAAAGAATCTATCCTCAAACCCTGTAACACACTTATACAGGGCTAAGACTATTTCATGGGCACCAACAATCTAATGCCAGAACCGGATTACATGATATGAGCCTGATAACTCCCTGACCCAAATGATTTGGGGAGTCAGGGACAAAAAGCGCTGGGCGGCCTTTTTGAATAGCTCATATTATCACATGTAGTGTGTCGTAGTGGAGGACAAATGAAGCAGCATCTGGATGCCTCATGACAACCAGACCAAAGGACTTGGGCTGCCCCCTATTAGTCGACTAAACTGTTAGCTGTGAGAAGAGCCTTGGTCAACCAAGTTTTCATAAGTTAATTAGTCGTAGGGGAAAAAAACTCTATTCAGGAGCTGCACCTTACTGGGATGAAAGTATGTTGCCATGGATGTTTTATAACAGGGGATGTTAATGATTAATCATATATCGATTAATCACTGTAATTAATTTAACAAATTAAAAATGTATAAACTGATAATACATTTTTGAGTAAAATTTCTCAGGAACTAACAGGTTTTCTCATCGTTTGGTTTGGCCTTGTTGGTATAGAAGTGGCAGTAAGGTTTATTTGGCATCGCAATTAAGGACAGGCGGGCACTTGAACTCAGAAAAACGTGAATTTTGTATTTTACTAATTATGATTAATCAATTATTGATCGTTAACATGTTCAACTATTGGTTAAGGAAAATGCACAAGCTTTGCAAACCTACTAATACTGAAGTCAGTGGCACACTGCTGCTAGCTGTGCTGTAGCTGAAAGGGACAAGCTTGACCAAATATTTCCCTTTTTTCACCTAGTTTGACAAATTCTACAACATGTTTCATGATGTTGCCCCAAGGGAGCACAGAGCAAAAAGTAACTTCCATGCACAACTGTAAATATGGCAAAACAAAAAAGGACAGCTGTTGGTGTTGTCACATGGAACAGTGAGACCAGGCCCTGGCACCTCCTCCTAAATCACGCTGTGAAAGATGGTGTGCCATGATTGGTCGGGATAGTCTGCCATGTCTTTTGGCCAAATTATGGCAAGAATTTATGACTCTGTGACTGCCCGATCTGACACAGTCATTATCTCAAAAGGCAAAGATATTGTGTATTCTGATCCCGGCATAATACGGTTGAAACATCACCTGACAACCACTTCCATTTTTATAATGTTGAATTCTTGTGTGATGGACCATGAACTCCACAAGACAAACGATCCTCCATCTGCCTGCTCATTAAAACCAATATTAGATACATACTTATCAGAGAGAGACAGATTCCAGTGGCCTGGGATTTTGTGCATCAGGAATTTCGGCTTCATGGAGTGTCATGTATGCAGCCAAAACACCGCAGCTCTTTTTCCATTAGCCTATGCCTCATAGCATAAGGAAAACTGGCTTTTGGCTGCATTAGAGACAAAAATCTCAGCATGAGCAAGCTCAAACAGCTACAGCAGTGGGGCAGACACAAATTGACTGCTGGCATCCTGTAGGAAAGACATCAATGACATTTAAGCAAGCTGAAGGAAGACAGTATAACAGCTTGAGGTCAGCAACTTAGGTCCATAATAGCTCCTCAACTATTCTTTGAAATAGGCGCTATTCTGATAGAATGCAACTTAACCACCAACACAGCATTCTTCTTTTCTTTTTTACTTTAGTTGCCTTTGTGCTCTCAGCATTTGGTCCTCAACACATTAAAGGTTTGCTTTGTAGGCTTCGTGGGGCTATTTGTGGTGAATTATATTTAGTATAGCACTTTATTTTCAATGCAAGCACCAATGTCAAGATAAAAGGGGAAGCTGACACCAAACAGGTCTAAGTTAAGAGTGGTACAGCACCCAATGACATTATTATGTCTTATTATGCTTACTATAAGGTAAGGGCAATACAAGCAGTGGACTCAGAAAAAGCATAGAACAATTTGCATATCAGAGTTATATTATCCTTACTTTGATTTCAGTGGTTTACATATGCATTCTACCTCCACACTTCTGAACTATATTTTACAGTAAAGCTACAATTGTTCATTTAAAGAAAAAATCTACTAATTTACATTTGTCATATTTTCACAAACAGAAAGTTTCTGAATTAATTTAACGAAAGATGATGACTTGAATGCATGGCGCATAATATAGGGGGTGTCAGACCCCTTGATTGACACTTGAAACCCCCTAAAAGCCTCAACAGCAAAATTTTTGGAGTTTTCTGGAAGAATCTTTAAAAATATATGTAATATAATATTTGTTGCTTTGTAACGGTCACTAAAGGTCTAAAATGCTTAAAAGCTTACCTCATCCAGTATTCACTATTATAATTCCAAAACATTTATTCATAAAAAGTAAAATTTTGCTGTGGCGTTTCCTCTTATGTTGCCATTGAATAACTGGAGGTTTTTGGTAAAGCCGTCTTCCGTGGGTGGCACTGTTGCAAACAGGGATGTAAATCACAAGTTTAATCACAATATAATATTATATTGATTCTTTGGACAGCAATACAATATTTGCAGCTATTACACAGGTCTGCCATGATATAATTTAAATCTGATTCAATTCAGGGGCCTGTGAAACAATATCAGACAATATCATAATGTCCATTTAACACATTCAGTTACATTTATATATCAGCTCACAAAAGCCACTAAGTTGTGATTTGACAATTTTATGAATGAACTCTTCCAGACATTAGTGACACAGACATGTCATGGGAATTTCAAAATAAAGACGAATCTTAAAGATGATAATACAGATCGATAGTCAATTCATATTTGATCACTCAATCAATATATCAATCCAGACTAGGGGAGCAAAGGATCGCAAAACTCACGGTTCGGATCATATCACGTTTTTTTATTTATTTTTTTTTTTTTTATATTTTCGAGGGGAGCTTTATTGGAGTCAAAAGAATGAGATACAAGCACTTATTGCGGATCGCAAGAACAAAGAAAGGTCGGAATTTAGGACAATTCATTTTAAAAATAGCACTTTTCATGGGGAAAATATCTAGGTCATATTTAATGCACTATGATATTTCCATAGTATATAGTAATGTAATAATATAATAATGATACTAATATAAAAAACCTATATAGTAACAATTGAATATGATAAAACTACTACACTATGGATTCAGTATGCATCAAGTTGAGAAAACTTACTTGCTAACTTCGAGTTCACTTCTAAAAAGCTGAATCAAGAATAATAAAAACTTTGCAGTGACTAAGCTTACTTCTTGTATAAATCTTGTATATTGAGTATTGAGTCTAGAAGACTTCAGCATAACACTCGAGCACTAGGTAGGATTGTCACCTGGTACACAACAATTTTCCCAATCTGACTGGCTACTCAAAAACTCCCAACACAAGTCATCAAGAGGACCTAAGAGTGCCAGATGGGTCAGCCCCCCGCTGGGGAAGAGAAACATCTAAACACAGGTTTTTTTTTTTGTAAAGTGGATAGAAAACAAGCCCGTTTTATCAATATCCAGCATCCACTCAGCAGGCTATTCAAGGTAATCATGCCAATAAAGGATCTCAAAGGACCAACATACACAAGAGAGCCGGATGGTGAGGTGTGAGGAGCAAGAAAAATCTCTAATCTAAAGAGGATTTTCTGGTCAACTTCAGCAAGAAAAGGAGCATCAACAGTAGAACTGCCATCTGCCAGCTTAGTCACAAACAACCCACATCTGATAATCTCTCTTCTGCTACTAGGTGTGGGCAATATGGATCAAGTCTTATGTTGAGTATATGTGATTTATATCACAATGGTAATACACTGTAAATCAGGATATACAGTCAATATGACCTATTCTGTAAATTAAATTGAGAAAACAATTAAAATAACCAAATGAGATTTGTCTGATTTAGACTAGTCCTGTGAATGAACCACCTCACAAATCAAAGTATTTCATCACACGGATGTAAAGAACCCCTACACCCAATACTGCAATAAAGCAGTCCTGCTCTCTGATTTGCAACACTGCCCACACTGGCTTAATAGAAAGATATTAAAGGTAAAACTACTTTGGTAGAAAGGGCATAGTAAAATATGTACAGCATGAAAAATCTCCATTTTCTCATGGTATGGTATTTTTGCCCAATCCTATCTGCCACCTTAACATTTCAATAAACCTCCCTCATACAAACCTGGAGCAAAAGAAGTGAGTAAGTTTTGATTAAGATAATTTCCTCAGTGCGGAGCAGCACTCATAAGCACACAGATCTCAACAGTTCATAGATGTAGCACACTAGGGACGGTTGCTTTTTCCCCATCTGTCGACTTACTACCGAATGCTGAGGACTCCACAGAACAATAAAAAGAAGGATAACGTAAGATATTTAAATATGCTCTGCTAATAATTATTCAGCATTATCTGTTTTTGGGCTGCTGGTAGAAAACAGATGGGAAAGCCTCAAGAGTGTGAGAAAAGACTCAGCCTCACGCAGACCTTTCTTAAAGCTTAATTAAGATGATAAACACACTCCAAAAAGAGGTCTTGTAAACACAGATGAAAATAAATGCTACATTTGCTCTCTATTTTCAGATGAGCAAAAAAAACATTTCTTCTCCTAAAATTTATAATTAGTTGATAATAATAGACTGAAAATTACACTTTTTTAAGGCCTGTAGTACAGCTTTAAATATAAATCACACAAGGAGGAAGAAAGTACCTCTATCAGCTGGCATCTTATCACACTTTTAGCTGATAGAGCCAAGCACTAAATATGACCAGAATTACTACATCGGTACCATCAGCTGGCTGAAGCAGGGGAGGATTCATACAGAAGCTGGACTGACACCCTGAAACTATTGCTCAGAAGACACAGGTCTGAACCCCAATACCAAACAGTGACCATTCTTTAGAAATTTGAGCTGCAGGCAGATGACTCCCGTGTACACATTATAATATGTAATCAGTCCTGGACTTAGATCTTTCTGCTGTTGATTCTTGTTGAGACAGACATGTTTAGACTAGGCCGGTCCTTAGGCTGTATAATAATAGGGAGTGATAGTCTTTTATAGGCAGCTGCATAATTCAGAGAGTCGGTGGATCAAAGACAGCTAGCAATGGTCTTAAGTTTATGGCTAGTAATTACTACAGTTCACACAGCAAAGGACTGGACATGCTACATGTTGCATATCTGGTTTCTTCTTTGCTTCCACTCAGTGGAAGCACATCTGCCACAGAAAAAGGAGTAATAATGAGTGGAATTCAATATAAAACACTGTTACAGTCGACAGCTTTCTTTCCTGTGCTCCTCTGTGTTTTTAAACAGACCACACATTTGAAGAAAAAGACAAGAGTACTTCCGTCACAAGGGCACTTGACTCTTTCTTGCAGTGCGGTGAAATGTGCTGATTAAGGGCACTCATCAGGGAAGAGACCGAAATGGCTTTGGAAGGACATACATCAACAATAAATCAGAGAAGAGCGACACATAAAACTGCACTCTGCCAAATTCAGCAGATATCACCCGATAGGGTCCTATGATTAATATTTACTGGAGATGGCAAACTGAAATGTGCAATATGGGTTTAACAACTACGGCTGTGACATTTTAAATACCACGGAATCAGGAGGATTTGTTTACAAGTTGTCTCATCTGCCACTGAAAAACACCAGAAACTATGAACAAAACAGCAACATGCTCAGTGATGGGGCAATAATATGTAAGTGATGAAAGTCCATATAAAGGTGTTATGGAACAACAAAGCCAAAATATAAGGGGTACAGCCATCAGCTCTTTATGATGGAGGCGCTGTAAGACTGAATTGAAGTGCTGTGTGTCTTAATACACAACATAAAAAAGTATCAAAATAGGCAGTGAAATATGGAACAGAACTGCAGTGTGAAAGCAGATAAAAAGATCTTGCTGCATGGTGTGTTCTGCTGGAGGAGGAACTTTTGAAAAGGTGTATTCTGCACCACAGCAGGAAATGGCCTCAATACATCTAAGAGGAGCTGTTGATCAATACCAGTGACAAAAGGATTACTTTGCCAGTTGCTGAGATTTATGGATTTCAAAGGTATTTGTTTGGGTCTAAATTGGTTTCATTCTGAATCTCCTCTCCTCCGAATAAAGTATTATAAAGTATTATCAATTCTGCAGTGTTCACCTCTATAGAGTGATCTACTGTGGTCCGTCTTCTCTAAGAATTTCCAACTCTGTGTTCTGATTAGCTGACTGCCTAATTAGCAAACTGCCAGCTTCTGCCAGTGTTCTTGCAATCTGCCACCACTCAAAAATAGCACAAATACACACTCAAAGGAACAAGTTTTTGTGTGTCTTTGTCTTTCCTAGCACACTTCAGGACAACTCACTGGCTATGAATCCAAATATGAAACCCTAAACCATATATAATCATGTTATTCCTATTTCTATTAACTTACTAACGGTGACTACTTCTGTTTTTTTATTATACGGTATACATCATTTTTTTCTTTTCACTTGATCTCACCACCCAGCTGGTGCACAATGGTACACCTGTTAGTTTTAAGCAGCTTTAGTCAGTAAGTGGTTTAAATCGGTAATGGGTCAGGCAATGTCTATAAAAATGGGCACATGATGATGTTGCTGATGTTGTTGACTTGCTCCCGCTGTAGTCACTGCCACTTCTCTGATAGGCAACCTCCACCTGTCTGACTCTGCTCAGAAAATTCCCTTTATCAATGACAGGAGCAGGTAGATCAATTTTCACATCCCTGCAAGGCAAGTGTTCGCCCTGGGCTGGTTTTAAAAGGGTCTTCGTCTGCACACCACGTGTCCACAACTTAGTTGTGCTCAGCATCTGAAGCTTACAACAAAGTTAGCCAGCTAGCTATACAGAGGAAGCTACAGATAATAAGTTAATAAGATAATAACTAAGATATACAATATCAAATAACAACAATGGCGTGATTGAAAGAAACAGCACCCTGCGGAAAAGAAGCAGCTGCCAACAATGTAACTGAGTGTCTTGAATTTGCCTAACAGGTCAGGTTTGGTAAGAAAATTATAAATGGGACATGGAGACGTAACTGGGGCTGCAACTAACGATTATTTTATTTCAATTTATCTGCCAATTCTTTTCACAATTTATCAATTAATATTTTAGTCTATAAAATGTCAAAAATTCATCACTATTTCCACAGTAGAGTCAAACTGCTTCTTTTACCCAACCAACAGTTCAACACCCGAAACTGTTAATTTACTATCATAAATGACAAAGAAAAGCAGCCAACTGTTACATTTAAGAAGCTGGTACCAGCTAATGTTTGATTTTGTTGCTTGCAAAATGACTGAAAAGATTAACCGATTATCAAAATACTGGGCAACCGTTTGATTATTTCAACAGGCTCTTTTTATGTTCTCTCCCACATATTAAAAATGTAACCTTCGCCAATAACTCCTGCCTTACAGCAACTCTGAGGGGACACACCACCTCAAAGACAAAAGGATTTAAAATCATGATCCTATGATGGCAGAGGTCTCTGTTGTCAGTGACTGTTATCCATCAGGGATAGACCCAACCGTAATCAGCAATGCTGCAAAACCAAGCTTTAACAGATGTAAACAAGCAACAAATGGTTTACATTAAACAAAACTTACTTTGACACATTTACTGCTTAAACTAACACCACATACTTATTAGATTTATCTCATAGCATTAAGATAGCATTGATGTCAAAACATTTACTGTGAAAAACAACAATGATGGTATAACACCCCCCACAACTATTGAAAAGCCCTGGAAAATGATCTACAGCGATGGTGTGCATTTTATACATGTAGCTCTAAGTGTGAAGACTGAACAAGTGTGAAGATTTTGTTTGTGTAGGAGACAAAGAGAGCGTGTGAGAGAGAAACCTATCAAGGTAAAGGTATTTCTGCAAAAATACTCATTATAGACACTGCACCATGTAAAATCTGATTAGAACGAATAAATCCCAAAAGAAACTTCTCATTTGGTTTGTTTACACTGGTCACAGTGACATCAATGACTTCAGCTTATTTGATCGTGTTTATGTCAAGATGGATGTGTGGCAGCTAGAAGAACACATATTAATAGCATCAAAAAGTATGAAAAGCAATATTAAAATTAAATAAATTAAGATACATTTTCTTACCATGAAAAAGAAAACATTCTCATCTTCTACCTCCACAATGTGAGTGTTTTCCTCCTCAGTTTCCACTAGGGGAAATACTACTTTGCATCCGCTTCACTCCACTGCCTTTCTGGATCATGCGTAAATTCAGAGCACCAAATGAAACCAGACAGTGCCCAGCAGCAAGTTTCAGAAATGGTAGCCAGGCCGACTGCCAGGGATCAATATTAGTTGCCAAGGTTGACAGAATGGTTGCCATGATGTCATAGATTACAACAGGAGCAATACTGGTTCTGGATAATTACATCACATATTCCAGTTTAATTTTTAGCTTACTAAAACCTGCTTGCATTTTCTGGAGTTTCAACCACATCTCAGAGTTTTCCCTCAACATTTCCAAGGTCAGGAATTAACTTTTATACTTACATTCAACTTAAAAATGGTAAATTTCAAAAAGGAAAGTCTTTGATGTTTTCCTGCAATGGTGAGGTACACAAAGAAACACTGAACTTTTTTCAGAATATAATAAGTGCGTTTGAAAGGTTTTGCCAAGATTGTCTGACTTGCTGTGTTTACTTTGTCAAGTATAGTGTCCATTCTTGCGAAGATATGTGCCTTTGATTTTCTCAGCTGCCATCTGTTACATTAGCTCTGCTTGCTTTCCTTTGGGTGGAGCTGCCTCAGCGTTGATACGACTCTAATTACTGCTGATCCTACACCTTTGAGATTCACCATATCTGACAGAGCAAATCAGTGCAACACTTGTCATTCTCTGAGTAGAGGATTCCACACCGACACTGTGTTTTTAAGCTCACAAAAAGTAGCTGTCAACAGCATCAACCAGACTAAACAAAATGGTTGATGTGGTAGAAACTGCCAGCTGTTAGTCTTGAACCCTGCCAGATGCTGAGATAAACTCAATGACTGAGCAAAAACCCAGCTGGATTAATAGGGTTGTGCTTATACTAATTATTAGTGCCACACAGCTCAGATATGTAATGTCACATACCAAATACCCAGCAATTTCCATAGGCAGACCTATGACCTATTACCTTGAGTTGACAGATTATAATCAAATTTTGACTGTGCCTATACACATACTGAGAGAAAGGTAGGCATGTGATTAGTGAAATGTAACATGAGAAACATTTAAACATGTTTCAGCTGGTTCTTGAGCAAAATGTGAAGCATTTAAGGTATTTGGTAATCAGCCAGTGTAATAAAAAACTACTGGATAAATAGCCTGTGGTGTAGTTTGACATATGAAATCCAAATAATAGCAATTTGCAGAAAGACCTTGTGTACAACATTCATCATCACACTTTGAAACTTGACCTCACTAAACCTGCCATAAAAGTGAAGCTGTTCACTCACTCTTTTCAAATATTTGTTTGGGGTTCTTTGTGTATTGAGGACGCACAATGAGCCACAAACACTTAATACAGTCTCTTGTGAGCAATGATGAGCAATGATCAGATTCAAAGATCTTATACTTATCAAGGCTGTATACCAGATGAGGCATAGTAAAGCACTGCAAGTCTAAAATCATGTCACACAACTGTCCTCTTCTACAATGTTTAATTCCACCAAATGTTTTCAGCTAGCCTACATAGCCTTTATCACATTTTTATGGGAATCGCAGTACAGAAATCCCAAAGAAAGTTTGAGCTCATTTAGAAACAATGATTGATTTTTCAGCTGTAAAATGCTCAGTGCATATCTTGGTCACAATTTAAAAAAAAAAACAATCAGTGTTAATAAAAATAGGCCCTTTTTTAAATTCCCAAATTTATTATACCTAGCCTATTTTAGCCACAACATGCAGTCTTGGTTAGACTTAAATAAGACCTCCTGTATCTATGAAGAGAATGTCAAGTGAAAAATGTTAAAATAATTTCCTCTGTTTAAAAGATAGATTTTATGAAACACGTAAGCCAAACTGTATATGATCCTGCTCTGGCTTTTCCCTCCTTTCTGCCTTTATCTTACAGGAGCACCCTCAACAATAGACTGACACAATCAAGGTGCACAATTGAACGCTGCAAGAGATCCTTCCTCCCGCCGGCCTTTAGTATACACAACGGCTCTCTCACTGCAGGACAGACATGGGATTATCATTATTACCGCAAACTCAATTCACTGTTTCTATTCCTATTACATCTATTATAAAGTCCAATTTCTGCCATCATATATTTCAGTTTTAAAATTTTAATTTATACTATATACGATGGCACAGTTTATTTATTGTTTATAATTTCAAATTTAACACTTTAATCAATGATTTGCCCCATCATTCGCACGGAGCACCTACCTTTATTTCCTTATTTTACTATGATTTATTTTATTTTGGTGTGTATATTTTATTTTATAATGTATGCACATGTAGTACATTTTAACTAAGTGTATGCTTATTTAAAGGTAGAATGCAGGATTTGTCAATCGCTGTTTGTAAATGCATCATTCAAAGTCAAACAAACGAAAGAGGAGGAGAGGCAGAAGTGGTGTTCAAGCAACCTAGAGTGAAAATTGAGAGCGGGAGCAGCATTACTGAGAACAAAGCATGAATCAGAGAGATTTAAATGTTATTTTCTGATTAATCAGTGTTAGCCAAAAGGCTATTTTTCAGATGTTAAATAGACAATTAAAACAACAAACCTTGCAGAGGTTTTGGTTGCCGAATTTTGTGCGAATGCAGCCAAAGCATATACTCCTCAACCTCAAGCAAAAATTATATCTTCCACATCCACAAGTGTGTGAAAGTATGCCAGAGTCAGTATGATGTAAATTTTGGCATCAGAAGGTGTACGTGTAAGCTCTATGCAGAACATCCGCATACCTCCAACTTGCTGCGACCGCACAGACTCGCCCGAGGTCTTGTCCATACCTCCACTACAGATGCTGGGCTACTGCACGTTTGAACACATCCTCCAAGCAGACTCCCCAAAATCTGTAGTTGTAGTAAACTAATAGGTGTCTGTGGTGTCTGCAGCTGTCTGTGTACGTGACTATAATAGACTATCTCTTCTGCTCAGCACAGTATATGTGTTTGTCTGTTTGACACACAGACACACACGCAGCTCATGATAGAGATGTGTTTTTAGAGTCCCGACCTCACAACCTGCCCGCTGTTATTGGCTGGGGGCTCCAAACACCGCAAAATACTGAGAAAATAAGAAAATACAGGCAGAGGGAAGGGTCTCCGCAGGTACAGACACCATCTCACACTTCTAGTGGGTCAGAGAAGATGATTTAGAAAGACTATATTAGTATTAGTCTAAAAACCTGCACAGTATGCCTTTAACTATGTACATCAAACATCCTAGGAAAAAAACATCTATCAGCATGAATGTAATTCTATCTTATCTGGACATTTACGAGGATATGGGCACATAACTATACGTCAGTATCCTGAAAATAGCCTCTTACCAACTACAGGAGATCCTCAACAATGCACAGTGTTACTTAAAAGGACTGGTATGTACAGACAGTTCAAGATCTGCGTTCAAGGATACTAATGACCACAAAGAAGTGTCATTTCCCCCTCTGATTGCGGTCTTCTCAGAATCACAGTTGCACTAAAGTAATATTTTACCTTCAGCCTATAATAACAGGACAGCTGCAGAGATGTGTTGTGTGCGTGTAAATCTCAGAATGGAGAAGTTGCTGCACATGAGACAGAGACACCATCCGCCAGACATCGAGGAGTGCAATGAGAAACAGCTACTTTTGCAGGTGAAAACAACTGGAAAACTGCAGTTACATCAAAGAGACGTCTGGACGTGGCTAACCAGTTGGCACAAGTTAAGTTTGCCAGTTTGTGGTCCATTCACAGAAAAGCCTGTCATGGCTTCCTCGTGCAGCCACCTCGTCACAATAATGTTAAAACGCTGATGTTGTTGTGTGGAGCTGGCAGGCGACCTAGCCAGCTAGCTAGTGAGCCAGCCACTTTATACTAAGCAGATGTATCCTGAGTTAGCATACGAGCTAACAGGGGTGTACATTCCAGAGACAGAGTCAACAGTGAGCTTTGAAGTTCCAGTGTCCTCCCTCTGTGGTTCCGTTAACACGAGCCGATGAGCCGGAGGTTGTGTTAAAGACTTCGCGGTAAAGTGTTTCCCCGAGGCGAAGACGTGACATGAGGAGTAAAACGCAGACTGGTTCGGATTTAAATGTTTGCTTTGCTGATGTGAAACTGAACTGTGAAAACACCAGCTAGCACCGCATATGAGTGTCTGGACAGAGGGAGCCAACAAGACGTAACGTTAGCAACCTTACCTGCGGGGGATTAAAGGTGTCGAGCGGAGCCGGGGCTCGTGCGGGGACGCCGGTGGTAGTTGTTTTCGGTCGGTCGGTGAGTTTAAAAGACCCGTTTAACCTCAGGCTGAATTACGGTTCAACCGAAGAGACTGGCTGACTGTGCTGCCTCCCAGCCACAACAGCAACTGAATACACTTCAGGATCTACCTCTCGCTGGGAAGGATCTTCAGTCTCGCGAGAAAGTACGAGAGCTCGGCGACGTCGAGGAACCAATCAGATTAGCTGGCTGGTGCCAAGCGTTTGTTTTGTTAGTGCTTTGTGGGAAAGGCTGAGTGAGGAGAGGCTCTGTGCATGATAATAATAAAAATAAATAAAATAAAATAAACAATAAGAATAATATATGAATAAAAAACAACAACAATAAATTAATAAAATAAAATATCACTGTGAAATCATGTTAATGAAATAAAAGTAATATTGTAAGTGTGTGTGTGTGTGTGTGTGTAAAATCATATTGACCTGTGTTGAGCCTGTGTTTTGTGAGACCCTTTGTGAAAAAGGCTGAGGAGAGCCCGCCTGTACGTTGTAACATAAAATAAAATAAACTGAAATAAAAGTTGCATCACTGTGTGACATCACATTAATAAAATAAAAATAAAAGTTTTTTTTTAAAAAGTTCTCCTGGGTTGAGTATGCCAAAATACTACTTAGGCATCCTCAGAAACACTACAGAAAAAGAATAAGATCTTTGTCGATAAAAAAAAAATAAAATAAATAAATAAAATAAAAAAAATAAAAGTGAAAAACAATATTCTATCTTTTGTGTCATCATATTCATATATTCACCTGAGTTTGCCAAATATTATTTAGGTATTTTCAGAAACACAATAAATATAGAAAACGATATCATAACCTATCAATTTAAATAAATAATTTCAACCTATTTATATATATATGTATATATATATACATACATATATATATGTATATATGTGTATACATACATATATATATATATATATATATATATATATATATATATATGTATGTACACACACACACATATATATATTCAGAGAGGACACATGGAAATTGTGAGTTTACATTAAAAACAAAACAACTTAAAAAAGGTGACAAGCAGTATTAAAAGAATATAATCATGGACATAATTTAAATAAGAAGAAAAAATCAGTGAGTATTAATCAAAAGCATTAATGTATTAGTCAAGAGCATAATCTCTAAAACCTTCAGGATCTGCTGTGATTCCATTAAGATGAAGCAGTACATCTGAATGTAGACTTTCCAATCTCATTGTTTACTATTGGAACCTGAAGGTGAAGCTCAAGCAGATTGTGCTTGATAAATTACAGATATTCAGGTGAGAAGTATATGAGATTAAATAAGTATTACAACACTTTATGTGGATGGAAATGTCTTTTCATGTACTTAAAATCCCCTTAATCTTGTGTCAAAAGAACACTTACAAATTCTCTTTTGTTGTGAATTAAATAACACGACGGATACAAAAATAAAATTGATTAACTCCTGGTTTGTGTGTTTTATAGACTGGACTATGTGATTGTATGAACAGACTGTAAAACCAAAAACACTTACCGTAATATAGCTTCCAGTTCAAATCAAAAACCATCCTGATTTCTTCTGTTAATGTGTCGTTCACTTTCTTACTTTGTGAGGCATCACATATGTTGCGATGTTATTTAATGTGTTGCTTTACATCTCACTTCAGTCTCTCACCATAATGCATTATTCACTTTGTTCAGGCCGAGCCTCGCTCACTGTATCTCTCCAGTTGAAAAGACTCAGCATGTACAACTTGACTGCAATGTAGCGATGGAGTGTCTGTAAATTTGCAGCGTTGCTTCTTTTTGTCTCAATCGGAGACAGTTGTGAGGACCTCTGAACATGTAACCATCAGTGACTTTTCCATATCAAAATGACTATTGTGGCAGAAGTAGTGGTACAGTAAAAAAAAGAAAAAACTGCAGATGGAGTCTGGCCTCAAACGTTCTTCCTGCCTTCCCAGATGATATGTGATTTTTTTGATTCCTCCCATACCTTCGTGTTTCATTTACTATCCTCAATCTGGTGATGAGTTTCCAGAGTTTCATTCTCACAATGTTTCGATTTCTCCTTCCCACAGACTTGCTTGCTTATCTTTGTTTAGTGTTGTTGTTCTTGTTTAGCTGTATGCCTGTGCACCTTCCTTCACATTTGTTCTTGACACTGTGGGTAACAATTAGGACTTGGTATCGGTATTCAATACCTTTAAGTTATCGACCAAAATAACCCAGTACCAAGTAGCACACGTGCAAACCTTCCTGACTGTCCCACGTTCCCATTTTTTCACTGCTCTCTCCCTATTTCCTTCTGGGATCTAAATTCTCCTTTATTTCTCCAGATTTAATACAAATTTTCACACATTTTTTTCGTTTTCATTGTGACAGCCTGTTTCTGGCAGAGTACAGCATGTACAACTCCTATGACTTCAAAAGCCCACTGTTTCCACCCAGTCAAAGCAGCTACACTGAACCAGACTAAGAAGAATTCCTATTTCTTAAGGAAACTTTCACTGGAAAGGGGCATGCATTTAATAAAATCTGCCAAGTCAATTTTCTTCTAGGGGCAGTGGCAAAAACAAAAGCCATGAAAGAAAACTGATGAATATTAGTTTATGCCAGAGATTTAAGCAAGTCCATGCCAGAGGGGTGACTTATTCTGTGGTCTTTCTGGAGAATTCAAAGTGTTTACATAAAAATGCTGTTGCAGTGTGCTTAAAAGTCACCAAAAACAGCAGAAAAGGTCTCTGAAACACAAATTTTTGGTCTCGAAATCCTCCCAATTTTGGCAAGTATGTCAGTAATATTGAAAGGTCTCCAGTCAAATGATGCCTGCATTCAATCCTTTTTATACCCAGATCTAGAGAAAGATTATTGTTTTGTTTGCAGCCAATCACTGTAAGTGTTCTTTGATTTTGTGTGACATTTGACTGTGTCCCACTACTGCAGCAGCTACAACCCATACATTCTGTGATATGGTGTTAAGCACGGTGTATTTGAAGGCAGTTCAAGGATACTATTGATCACAAAAAAGTGCCATTTCCTCTCTGATTGCTGCCTTCCCACAAGCACAATTGCACAAAAATGGTATTTTACCTTCAGCCTACAATAACAGGACAGCTGCAGAAAAGTGTGGCGTGTGTAGGTGGAAATAGAAAATCTCTGAGGATGGAGAAGTTACTGAGACACTATCTGTTAGACATCGGGGAGTACCAGGGTAAACCAGCAATGAATAGTATCGACTTTTGCAGATGGAAACACAGTCTTTACTAAAAACCAACAGCAAAACTTCCATTAAAAAACACAAGTTCACTGTGTTGAGATCAGTGTTGGGCAGTAACACATTACTCAGTAAGTTATTACTGTAATATTATCACTTTACCCAGTAATAAGTAGCGTACCCTGAGTTACTGAGTAACCTTTTGACCCAGGTTGGCTATGTTATGATGACATATGTGCAGCAGGTCAGGCATGTCATGTCAGCTGCAGCCAAAAAGCTAAACAAAGGATGGAGGATGAGGGACAGGGAGAAAGGCAGACTTTCTTCGGGTGGAAGTATTGTCATCATTTTGAGTTTGTTTGACTCCTCAAGCGAGAATCTGCTGTGATGAAGTCTAATTTTAAGGCCACACTCAGAGTTTGTTATCATCACAGCCAACATCTGATCAACAACAACAAACGTTTTCTTGGTGTTAACTGTTCACTGGATCAGCAGTTCAACTTTGGAGGACAACAAGGCCATCAACCATTTTAGCCTACTTAATAAATCAATAAATGATTTAAATGATAAATCATAAAAATAAAAGTATTTTTCATGATGGCATGTGCAAGATGAATTTAGGAGTCTCACAGCCTGAGGAAAGATATACAATGGAGGTACAACTTGCTCTGTTGTGGTGTGTTTAGCCTTGGCTTTGAAATACAAATGAAAGGCAGGAATAAGAAACTGTAAGATGGACATGTACGTAGACATGTGTGTGCATGAGTGTGCACACTTCATGCCACCCCTGCATAAGTCAGTGCCCCACTTGGACCACCCCTGACAAAAAAGTCTTGAAACACCACTGCTGCCAACAAGGTAAAAAAGTAATATAGTAATGTTACAAGTAATATAACTAATCACTTTTGATGCCAAGTAATAAGTAATGTAATATTATTACCTCTTAAGGGAGCAATAAGTCACTTCCTGAGTAACTTGCCCAACACTGGCTGAGATCCCTCGAAAACGTTCAAAGTATGGCTATGATGCAATATAATCTGATAAAAATAAATGCTTAGAAGGCAGAGGGATTATTTCAGGAATGCTTCCATCATTCACATAATGTGTATCAACTGAAGTACTCTGCTGGTATCGGTATCACTTTGAGCATACCGAGATCTGCTTTGCTCTCTATTCATTGTATCCCACGCCTCCCTGCAGCCCTGAAAAAGAATAAAAGACATAAATGCACCTGTCCCAGGTTATTATGAATGATTGAGGCAGAGTGTTCTGCAGTATTTTTGACAGGAATGAAGGAACACTGTTGAAATGCTGAAATGTGTTACATAAAGTGCAATTTCAAGCTTTTCTTTGAGCTCTAATGTCTTTTGCATGAGGCAGCAAGAGGGTATTTCAGCAAAGGCTTAAATAAATGAGACATTCCCCTCTCTTCAGTACACATGCTGATGCCAAATCTTATGAAATACACCATGAAAAAGAATAAAGAAAGATGATATCATCACAGGCAAAAAGACCTCAGGCTATGGCACGTGGATGATGCAAGACAGGAACATCTCGCCTTTTAAAAAAAAACGTGTAAGTGCTCTCACACTTTCACTGTGAGTTGACTGCCAGTAATGCTGTCATGGATGCTATAGAGGTCTTACTTGAGGATGCTCATTAAAACCAATAAGTATAGATTCAACACAGTCTACTGGTGCTCTTCTGGGAATAGTTTACAGTCAAAGCTGCACAAGGACTTGGAGAGTGTTCAAGTTTCTCTTCCAGTTGAGTTTTATATGCTCTTCCAAAGAATCAACTGACATTTCAATCATTCACAAGAAATAAAACTGTAACTAAGCTACGACGAACTAATGTCACACTGGTGTGTTACTGAGACTCTTGGGAAGATGTTGTCTTCATTAAAGAGTTTTTAGCCATATGGCTGCATGGCTCTTTGGGACAATGTTGAACTGTTGGTCAGTACACCAGATTGAAATATATTAAAAAAATGTTGCAACATTTTCCTTTATGTGTAGACTCAGAAAGAAAGATAATCCCTTTCAATCATCACTTATTACCCACTAGAAGCGTGTGGTGGTGACCGTATCTGCAGACAGCCTGCCCTCCCTCTTATTTTCTCATTATTTTCTTGTGCTTAGAACGCTTCGCCAACCCAAAATGTCAGTATTTTATGCGCTGGGAACGAGACTCAACAATTAACCGTCTTCCTGGTGTGTTTATGAGCAGCTTGGATGAATTCTACTGATTTCTGCCTTTGGTGAACCTTTGAGTTTTATCCAGTGGCACCGTTAAATTTTTAATGGACTGGCATGATAGTTGGTACGTACACTTGTGTCCCTCTCAAGATGAACTTTAATGACCATGGTGATCCCCTAAAGGGACTGTTTATCTTAAACATACACACGTTTCCTCTTACTTGTAGTGCATTTAGATAGTTTTGGTTGGAGATGCAGAGTTTTAGAGATATCAGCCGTAGAGGTGACTGCCTTCTCTCAAATGTAACAAGACGGCACTCAACTTGCTGCTGAAAGCAGCAAAATGTACATTTAAAAAACCCCAATGTCACAGACTTTGTTGTGAGCAGTTTCATGGGGGAACTTCTTTCTTCTTTCTTTCTTTCTTTCTTTCTTTCTTTCTTTCTCTTTCTTTCTTTCTTTACCAAACTACACCCGCCAACCTTCTCAACACAGTAGAGCTGCAACGATTAATTGATTACTCAATCAAATGTAAGTTAGTTTCCACCCATTTCCATAACTGTATAATAATTTCAGTAATTTTTCAAGAAAACGTATCAATCATTTGCTGGTTCCAGCCTCCTAAATGTGAGGATTTGCTGCTTTTCTTTGTCATCAATGTTAGTAAAGAAAGAGTGTTTGTGTTTTGGACTGTTGGTTGGACAAAAGAAGCGATTTGAAGACGTCACTTTGTGCTCTGGGAAATTGTGTTGAGCCCTTTTCACATTCTTTGGGAAATTTTATAGGCCAAATAATGAATTGTGAAAATAACAGATAATGAGAATCATTGTTGGTTGCAGCCCTACGATGCTGTGCATTTCCTCACCGATGAGAGGCTCATGCTTGTGACTGCACAGGATGTGTGGCTTTCTCCTCAGCTGAGCTGTAGCTTTTAGCTTTCATCTAGCATCATCCTCAGGTCAAAATCATGCTTTGGTTCATTACCAAATGCCTGAAAAACTAATGACATTCCCTTCAATCTCAGTGTTATGTATTTAGTGCTAATTAGCAAATGCTGGCAAGCTAAGATGGTGACCATGGTAAAAAACGTACACCTGCTAAACCTGAGTAATGTCAGCATTATCATTGCAAATTTCTCAGCATGCTCCATTAGCATTTAGCAAGTAACAACTTCATCAGAAGAATAAACCCCTTCAGATGAACCATCTCATTTGAAGGAGGTCCTTAACACAGATATTTAAATATACAGAGACATAAGCTCCCCTAAGCCAGCCAGTCCCACACCCACTGATTCCCCTAAATATGCCAAAATAAATGCAGAGAATTTACACATACTGCTAAAAGGGATATATACATGAATTTACATGCGCCTACACAATGGAGATAAATTACTTCTGTAACTTAATTAGAAGCGAGAGCAGGATGTTTGAAGTTAAGTAAAGCCTCACAGAGCAGTTACGTGGCTGTAAACTTTTGTGTTGTTCTATAAGTCAGATATGAACCCAAACATTAATCAGTAAGATGGGGATAAAATTATTTGGTGTTTGTGCATTTCTACAAGCAGAAATACTCCTAAAGCTGGATTTTCATGATTTCCCTTTCATCTTAAAGTGTTGTTCTTCTATAAGCCTTCTATTGCTTTATTAGAAAAACAAAGAGACCTCTGGTGATATTTTGTTCCTAAAGCATTTTGTGAAACTGACTGTGGGAGGACAACGTTATGTGCAGCTTTATTTGCAGTGTGAAGTATTGTGCACTGATTAGGTGCAGCTTGCCAAGGAACTTTATATTAGTTATTAGAGCCTTTTTTGTTGTTGTTTTTACAGTTCTCAGTGGAATTACCTGTCAGAGACAAGAAACCAAAGGCACTGGACTGTTTTTTAATGAGAGATTATATTCCAGGATCAGCACAAAACGCTTCCACACATATCTTAATTAGGTTGTCACAATAGGCATCTAATGTAGAACACTTTAAAAAGGATATATATAATATATATAAATAAATGAGCAGATGGTCATTTGATTTTGTAATGTGCGTTTGTGACATTAGAATCAGAATCTAGTTTTTTTTTGCCATGGAAGGGATTTGCTGTGGCATGTAGGTGCTTTACAACAAACATGTTACTAAAAGTTTAAATACAGATTAAGGAAAGTACTGTAGTGATTTAGGTGAACTGTATGTCTCAAACTGCCAGACAGGAGGCCATTTCTTTCCTCTCCCCCCAGGCCCATGACATTATGTCAAAAATATAATATAAGTCAAAATTATTTTTCATTGTTTCATTCTAATTATTTTTTCTAGCTGTTTCCAGTGGTGGACAGTGGTGTACTGCCCCTGAAGACATAAAAAAATAAAGTTATTTAACAGATTTGGAGAACAGACTTACAGTTGGCTTCAGTCTAATTTTATGCAGTAGTTTTAATACAGTTACGTCAGAAAATGACAACAGCTGTCCTTTTTGTTTTTGATTGCATTTCTATGCTGAAGTTTTTATAGGTGTTTCTAAAGGCTTTGTGTAGCAAAGTGGTTTTACAAGCAAGTCAGTGCTTCATTGGGTGGTTTCAGAGTTACAAGGTTCTGTAAATGCATCGTGTATTGATATTAGAAAATGTACTTTGTAATTTGTACTTTTGAATACTTAAGTATTTTTTAAAACAAGTACTCTAGTACTTTAACTCAAGTAAAATTTTGACTAAGCAACTTTCATTTGTAGTTGAGTAATATTTGACCAGGAGTATCTGTACTTTGACTCAAGTACGGGGATGAGTACTTTGTCCACCACTGGTTGTTTCATACAAATTTAAACTACCTTTCAGCTGAACACAATTGAAATAAATCACAATTCTATTTAAGAGATGTCTTCAGTGTACTCATTTCTGAAGGATTACATGTTGCAATTCGCTGATATCCTGTCAAGAAGAAACGGAGTTTGTTCAACAACATTTCTCGGTCGTGACATTTATGATCAGTTCACTACCATGGGCAGCTCCAGGATGTTTTCTCTCCTGGTGCTAAGGGAGGCTGGGGTAGCACTCAATTTTCACTTCAGAATTACTTTATAAGATTTTCTTTTAATAAAAGCAGATATGGCACATAAAGACTTTGAAATGCCCTGCTGTTAAAAACATTTGACAGGATCACTAAGAAACTGCTGCTCAGACTGTAAACATGGCAGCTACTCCGGCTTCTTTGCATTCTTTGTATTTAGAACTATGTTGACTGTGTATTGCATTTCTTAACTATGAGTCTAGTCATTTGATATATGGAGCTTTCATGAGCATTTAATATGTATCAGTGTTTTATATTGTTAGTATTTTAACTTTTGTATATTTCTTAGGTAGAGTTTTCATACAAGCCTTTACAGTTTTTTAAATACCTCTCACATACTTTTATATTTCGTTCGTATGCTTTTCTTTTTGTGTGAAATAAATGATACTATCATTGGCCCTAAACCAAGCAAAGACCCCTGGACTATTTGAGACAAAACAAGAAACTTATGGGGATAAAGAGCAACATAACACTGTGAACTGTTATGAACTGTATCAAGTCACTTCAAGTGATAATAGGTGTGAGGGTAATGGTACTGATGACAGATGGAAATGTAAAGGAAATGTAGCTTCACAGCTCATTTCTCCACTCAACATGCATACAGTATGCTAATCCAGTCCGTCCCCTTTGTGCAGATAATATTCTGCTCTATCACTGTTGAAGATGTTCTGCTAACAAAAGTACAGGCCCAACGAATTTCAATGTGGGATTAAATGGAGGCAATTCAAAGCAGATCATTTTCCCTTTTCATTTCTACCACTGTGGAATGCATAACGAGAAGGGGAATATGTGAGTCGCTGTTGGTGAACTCAACAAGGGTTCTTCAATCAACAGAGAATATTTCAGAACTTAATCACATTTCGGGTTGACAAGCAGCAGCAGCAGCCGTCTCCATCAAACCCCGCTCGCTGAGGAATAACTGAGGAATTTCATGGAAATTAACAGAATTTCCATTCAAAGGCTGATTAAACACATCACAGCAGTGGAGACTTCTGGGTGTTTTTTTGTGGCTCAAACTCTCAAAGTCTATACTTAACCACCAAGTTCAAACTGTGGACTCACTGAAGCTATTTTAAAACAACTTCAAACACCGGTCCTACTTTTAATACCTGTCAGAAATCATTCCAGAGCGACAGCAGCAGAAAATAGGGATTAGCTGGCTTAATGCTCTGTCTTAAAAATCAAATTCCCTCCTTAAAAACGCTGCACAAACTGGAGTCGGATGAACTTTTCTCAAATAACAGCAGAGGCCTGGCAAAATGTGAGTAGAAAATATAAAAATATAAAAATACTTTTAAAAAAGCCAGAAAACCAAACGCAGCAGACAGAGTTTTTAAAACATGAGAACTGGTCAGATTTTGGCAAATGTTCACTGACTATGCACTCTTAGACATAAAGGTTCCAAAAGGGTTCTTCCTGAAAGGCTGAGGTTTTTACTCAAAACCATTTGCTTCTGAAGAACCCTTTTCTGAGGAAAGGGTTCATCAAGGGTTCTATGTAAGACTAAGGGTTCCATTAAGAAGCCTTTTTGGAAGACAAGGTTTCCTCCAGGATTGTTGAGATCCTGAGAACTCTAAGCTCTCGGTAGAACCTTTTGGTTTGGTTCTAGATAAAACCCTTATAATATGAAAAGGTTCTCATTGGAAACCCCTGGCTAGATTATAAATAAATACTTTGGAATATAAAATGGCTAAAGTAGAACCCTCTGGGTGGTTCTAGATAAAACCCTTGGAATATAGAAGGTTTCTTGGTAGAACCTCATGGATGGGTTATAAATGAACCTCTTGTAATATTAAAAGGTTGCTGGTAGAAACCCCTGAATGGGTTCTAGATAAAACCCTTAGATTATAAGGGGTTCTCATGGAATCCTCGGGTTAGGTTCTAGATAAATCCCTTGGAATATAGAGGGGTTCTAGGAAGAACCTCCTGGATGGGTTTCTAGATAAAATCTTTGGTATATAAAAGGATTCTTAGCAGAATCCCTGGGTGGCCTCTAGATAACACTCTTGAAATATATAAGGGTTCTCAGTGGAACCCCCAGGGTGGGTTCTAGATAAAAGCCTTGGAATATAAAAGAGTTTTCAGTAGAACCCTGTGGGTGGGTTCTCGCTGAAACTCTTTTAATATAAAAAGGTTCCTGGTAGAAACCTCTGAGTTGGTTCTTCTTAGCACCCATAGAGGGTGGAACGGTTCTGGATAGAACCCCTAAAGAAGGTCCTGGGTGGAACCATTACACCATAAAAGGGTTCTCTGTAGAACCTCTCATAGGGAGTTCTGGGTAAAACCTTTTATAGATGGGTAGAACCCTTTATGCTGAGTTCTAGGTAGAACTCTATGAACGTTTATAAAAGGTTTGACCAGGAACTAAAAAGGGTTCTCTCATTTATAAACATTGTAACACACCAATAATCAGTTTATAGATATTTGCAAATAAAAGGTTCTTTAAAAAGCAAAGAAGACAAACAGAATATTCAGCCTCCACTTCCTCCACCTCCACATGACAAATATGTCATGAACAGTGACAGTATGATGGAAATTTTAAAAATACAGCAGGAAAGGTGTTTAAAATCTTACAGGTAAAGAAGAAACAATCTCTACAACAAAATGGGTAGAAGAGCTGGGAATAAAAATAAGAGATGAAGAGTGGAAACATGTTTAATGAAATTCACAAAACTACAAATTCCTTATTCTGGAGAGAACTTGCTTGGCAGATCAATATGATATACAGTTTGACCCCAGAAATTATTTTTAAATATAATAGAAGTTTTAAACCTTCACTGCTGGAGGAACTGCAGTGAGAGTAATGCAAATGATTCACATATTTTTTATTCATGCCCATTTTTAAATATATTTCTAAGTTTTTAAGTTCAGAGAAGAGTTTTTTTTTTAATCCTCTGTACATGTTATACTGGGAAAACTTCCAAAGTCAAGATGAAAATTATTTATTAACCTAGATCACAGCCAGAACAATACAAAATGTCACGAAAAACACTCAGATTTGATAAAACAGAAAAATACGAATCAAGAAGAACATCTTATGGAGAAAGTAAAAGGGGGTTTGGCAGAGAAAGAGAAGAAAAAAATTAGAGTATAGGGGAGAAGAGAAAGAGAAATGTGTGCAACCCTTTCCGCCATAAATTCTACAACAAATTGTAATAATGTTAATAAATTTAATGATAGCAATAAATTACAGAAAACGTCTACTGCAGTGGAGCAAAACCAGGGCACCTTTAGTGAGCTCCAGACTGAGACAGCAAGGTCAGTCTGACAGGATCATTGTCATTTATAGTTATTAATATAAAATTTGAACTTTTATGCTGTTATGACCATTTTTATATAGATTTTTTTCTATATATTATATTATATTGGAGGGGACTGGCCTATTGTGGACTTGGGGGGGCAGTTTTTTTAGGGGCTGACAGTCAGCTGATTGGTTGTTTTTTGGTTGCCGCCCGTTCCAGAGAAAACTGTCATTGCACCTCGAATGTAGCTCCAGACACCAGAAACAGGGCAGGAGGCAGCCCTGAAAGTTCATATGAGAAATATAAAGAGAGAAACTGGAAACTAATTTAAATAAATCATTAAATAAACAAATAATTAGGAAAAAAGAAACGGTTAAAGAGAGGTAAAATTATGTCAGTGTATGAAGTAACCAACCAGTCTCTCATATCTCCCCTTTTTTTCTTTTTCCTTCTTCTCTTTTGCTGTTATTTTTGTTTACTTGTTTAATTTATAACCTTGATCAAAATTTTTCAATATTGTGCATGTAGGAAATTACTCTTGGGAGAAAATAGAGAATATAAAAGCTGTCAAAATATAGTAAAATATATAAGATAGTAATGCGTGTGTGCAGATGTACATGTTTCCCCTGCAGCCAGAGGGATAGCTGGGAGGACCTCTGAGGCCATAGTCCTCTCTCTGGGTCTTTGTTGCAAGCGCCAACTCCTAACTGACTGACTGGGTGAGATAAGGCGCTCAAAATCCCCACCATTCATTTGATCTACAGCGATTGGTATTCTAAGTCCGTTTCTCATTTTAAGTTTTGGAAACGGAGAGCAGGTGCAGCACTTTAATGCAGCGCTCTCCGTATCTGACATCAACCTCAGGCACAAGGGAGAGAAATGAAGTGACTGACAGCGCTATGTGGACAGAGATAGAGCGAGAGGGGGGAGGTCTCGCTGAGGATGGAGACGTTCAAAATAAACTTTTCACTCATATCAAGCTGACATGTTAACGTTTAGTTTCCACAGCCTCCCACTCCATGATTTGTGTGTTTAATACTGGTGACGTGTTTGCAGCATCATACTGTATTTTGCAACACACTGAGCTTTGCTGAGTGTAATACAATCATGCTAATGAAGATTGGCTTCACTGTCTCATAAAATACACAAAAGCACACAGAGGCTGTTCAGATTGATAATACTTTGTTAGTTAGATTGCTAATTTACATTCTCAGTCCTTGAGAACGATAAAGTTGTGTTGTTAATGGAAGACGAAGGAGAGCAAAGGGAAATAATCAAATGCTAATTTTCACGCGAGGCACCCTGGGACATAACTGATACAGGCCTGGGTGCAGTTGGCTTTAGAAGTTAATTCGCTGCAAGCTGTCATGTTTTATAATATTTCTAAGTGATGCGTTGAAATGTATTTATCAAGTAAGTGAAAAAGTGTCACAGCTGGTATGAGCAGAGCAACAGGCACTGGACCCAAAGGCAGACAGCAGAGCTGATGCAGTTCAGTGATTTATGAGTGATGTAGCCTACAGGCAGGTAGATAGACAGGTAACCAATAAGCAAGAGGCAGGTCCAGGTGACAGAAACCTAATACAAACATACAGTGTCGGAGGTCAGACTTTCCCTGTTGAAATTTTCAAATTCCAACCTCAAAGTATTCCAGGTGCACATCAGCAAAAGTAAACAAAAAAACATGGCTGACCCTGTCAAATTGATGACGAGTTGGCAGATACTATTATTACAATACATTTTATTTTACGGCACTTCATAACATTGGCAACATTTTCCGACATCAGTTTACGTGCAGAGCAGAGTTCATGAGCAGGACTTTAAATATCTGCAGGGCTCATGAGGAAAAGAACAGGTGAGGAGTCGGGCGGGGTCGGCCAGGCAGCTGCAGAGCAGAGGAATCTGAAAACGGAGTGCAGCGTTTTGCCTGGATTGAACGACATGTTTCCTCAAAACGGTGTGCAACAGTGTGCGACAGGCTTTGAGGTACGTTTTTCTCACATTTAGTGGGTGTGCCAAAAGTGTTACCTTAACCCAAAGTGGTGATGGCATCTGTGTACATACAGTACATGTCTCTGGGCTGAATGCAGCCCAGATGAGACTGAGTAAGATGTGATCTACAGTATCTATGAGAATGAAGTCAGTTGGTTATTATGTTGATTATTGTTTCTTGCACAAGTGTCCCACACAAATGGACTGCACTTAAAAAAGTACGTTGTAGTGGTGAAACATTTGTCAGACAAGAACTCAACTTCTTGGATAAGACTGCACTGTAAAACGGAGATCTCCATGTTCAACAACTTAAAATAGGTGGCAAGATACAGCTCAAGTTTTGTATGTTATTTTATCTCCAGAAGAACTCATCATGATGGATATTCTACAAAAAAGTGTAGTCTAAATCATCATATAATAAAGTAGACCACTACTTCTTTCTACAGCTAATCCTAATATACCTGTGTGAAATTCTGCATGTAGTGATCACAAACCTATTCTTACTCTGCTCCACTGCTCTGTGATATAGTTTGTATCAAACATGACCAGACCATCTTTCTTAGAACACACTGAGTATTACACTATAACCTGTTTTGAAATATAAATGTAAATTAATCATACAAAATAAAGATTTCAAACTCGTCCATGCAAAATGAATGAAAAAGAAAATGCCCTGTAGCACTCACCCCGATTCTGATGAAATGCTTTGAGAAACTGGTTCTGCAGCACATCAAAGACAACATCCTAGTCAGCCTGGACCCTCATTAGTTTGCATTCGGAACCAGCAGATCCACAGAGGATGCCATCTCCACTGCCCTCCGCTCAGTCTTCACACGCCTGGAAATAACACCTACATGAGAATGCTGTTTGTTGATTTCAGCTCAGAATTCTCCCCCATGAAGTTGACTGGAAAACTGAACACCGGGCCTGAGCACCACACTTCGCAACTGGATATTGGATTTCCTCACAAACAGACCACAGACACTCTAGTGTTCAACCTTGGAGACCCCCAAGGCAAACTTCGGCACTTCTCATGTGGATGTCCGGTCAGTGTTGCTGGTAAATGTTGTTAGTTTAAAGCAATAAATTCCTCACTATGTTCTATATTAGCCGAGAAAGCTGAGTCCTGCGACCAAATCTGTTGTTCTTCCTGCAGCCAGTGATGTCACAGTCTACAATTGCCAAACTGTATTTTAAATGCTGCTGAAATGTGTGTCACTTTGCACTGTGCAATACAAACATTGCACATTAACCAACAAAACATGACAACTCACTAAATGTTTCACCTTTTCAGACCGAAGAGGATCACAGCGTCTGCGGGTAAGCGACCCAGAGCTGACGTTAGCTGCCAGCCTGCTACACAGTGTGGCTAACATTAGCAATGCTAGCAGCAGTAGCAGCTGCTCTGCTTGCAGGTTAATGTCTGTGTCTGTGCTGAATGTGGTCACATGTCGCTCCAGTTGAGTGGTTATACATCAGTTTATTGATGTTTATGACAAAGAAATTAAAGTGAAAGCAATTATTATCAGTTTATCAGTTTATAACAAGCTTCTGTTTATGTTTTCCCGGGCAACGTTACAGTGAGTACGAGTTCTACATTAGCCAGTTAAAAAGAAGCAGGGCGAGATTTTGTTTAGATAATTTTATTTTTGATGTTATATTTTGTGCTTATTACAGTGGGCCTCCAAAAACACAATATTGAAGTTCCTTGTGTGATTGTCCTGATACAAGGTCAAGCTAACTTATATCACATTAAAAAATAGATAAACATTTTAGTTATACATCAGTAAGGTGCGTAATTTGTCCAAGTGTTATGGCACTGCATGTGTTATTGTGTTAAGTAGTTCTAAATTATGTGCTTTGAAGTGTTAAATCTGTTTCATGGCACTATTGTGGCATGGATTGGCATAACTTAAGTGCCTGTATTGTAGCTTATAAAGCATGCAGAACCGCATCACGGTGTTCAGATCGACATGTTTTGTCTGCTGCTGTACCAGACAACTGTAACAGAGCTGCTTCTTTCCTCAGACTGTGAGAGTCCTCAACTCATTCTCTGAACTTCAACATAAATAATAGTTTGGGTTTGTGTGTGTGTGTCTGCGTGTGTAGCTTAAACTGACTACAGCTCTCATTTTGTCATACAACCCTGTGATGTAGAATGATAAATATTTGAAGCTTGAAAACGTCCAAGATGAAGATGTATTGAGCTGCTTTTTGACAAAGTTAAACCATGACACATTTGTGTCCTACTATATGTCTGTACTTTACATTTAAATGTAATTTATGTCAACATTATATCAGTGAAAAAGGACATTTAACAACAGCAAGCAACACAGGGAAGCTGCTGTTAAACAAAGTTGCAGGTGAATAATATCCCAACGTTTTTTCATGTCAGCTAAAAGAGTATTTATAATGTACTAGCCCTTTAACGATATGTAATGTAACCACAGCACTTCAGCACTTGATGCTGTCCTCAAAGGCACTGAGTCAGACACAGATTAAGATTCCACACCGAGATGAGTCCGTCTGACCGACATTTGATTGATCTGAGCCTTCAGAGTGCACTCGGAGCAGAGCTTCTTTTGTCTTTCACTTTATCGTCTCTCTCAAGGTCATAAAAGATTCATGTGCTATGGCTTCCAGTGTTTTTTAATTTACTTTAAGTAGAGCATTGCAGAGAGACGCCGAGAGAACAGCGGCATGTTGATTTTATAAATATTTTCTTCCTCCTTCTCCGAAGAAAGTTCTGTGTGTGAACAAAGTTAAAAGAAAAAGATAGCTGATGAGCGAGGAAAGTATCCGAGGAACCATCTCAGCTTTCTTATCTTTGAATGCAAATCTGCTCCCACGCGTCCTGCTCTTACTTTAAAATTAATGCAAACAAACTCTCTAGTTGTGAAGTTGACTTTAGCATCCAGGGTGCAGATAACCATACTTCAGTTTCAAAGATTTGAGATTTGGGTCTTAAATTAAATGTGATGAAATATTTTGCAAATATAAATATTGGTTCACTGGTATATTAATGTTATTATTGTTTACAGTACAGCTCAGTTGTAATGTGTCCCCAGTCACCCTCTCAGAAAGTCTAATATTGATCGTACAGTGGGTATTAATGCACTCCAGTTTACAGTACAAGTCTGTTGTGTTGTGCCCCTAATTAGCCTCTAAGTCTAATAAGGGGCCAATAAAGGGTCTAATACTGTCTAATAATAAACCAATTATTTCTAGCCATTTATTTTGTCTTAATTTGACACAAAATACAACTTATTAGTGTACCATTGGGTGTATAGTGTCTAATTAGAGTATAGTTGTGTTTGTTTAATATCTATTATTTCTAGTTTTTGTTTAATTTCATACATTGTACGGCTTGTTACGGTAAGTATGACCAAAATATCAATAACCCAGCTCACAAAAGTAATACCATAAGAATTAGTCAAAACACTATCACAATCACAGCTCAATATCAAGGCAAAATTTATAGCATGTAGAAACTTCCACCCCAAAATAAATCACTTGTTATTTATTACTTTAATACTTCTGAGGCAATTACCATAAAGCTGCTCATTTTTAAAGAGGTTATAGAAGTGCTGAAGCAGGCAGCTCCTCCTGACAGCCGGATGAAAGCTCAGCTTTTTCAGTTGCAATCCATCACTGAGCTAAAGCGCGCTTTGACAAATTTGAGTCTGTGCTCTTTTCAGTAGACGCATGTGTTGAATCATCCCCGGTTTCACCCAAAGGAAACCTGTCGTGATTTGCTTTAAAAGCTAATCTAGAGTCAGCGAAGAAGACAACTTGCTTCCAAGTCACCTGTTATGCGTGGAGGCCGACTGCTCTGCTCACTGGGTGTCATCTTACTTCGGCATTAAATTAAAAATATAACAAGCTGACAAACAGAGAAGCGAGTGGGGGGTTCTGCACATTAAAGCAGTTCTGCTAATAATCTCAAGGCGATACTTTGGTAAATGAGGCAGGTGGTGCAGGTGGTTGGTAGGGGGATCACTACAGCCCATGGCTCATTGTCACCAGGCCCCACCCTCCCTCACAGACCAATCGATAACACGCCGGTGACCTGAACGATGAACAGCCAAACACACACGCACTTATTTGAATCAGTCATGTACATGCATATAACCTTTTCCTCCAGTGCTTTTCATTTGCAGCAGTAGGGGAAGGATGGTTGTTTAAGCTCTCATTTTAAAGGAGAACTCCCCTGATTATACACATCAGAGTCTGTTTGCAGGTCTTGAGGAGTAATAATGCAACTGTGAAAAAGAGTTTTGTAAAGCTTTTAGAGGCTGCAGGGGGAGCTGTGCAAAATCTGATAAATTGCCTTAAGTGATGCCACTTGAAGCCTTGCAGCCCACTCATCTCTGCTTAAGGCTAGTCGCTCAAGGCTACTTTAGCCACTACTAGCATAACACACTCTAATCTTGGACAGAACTGTTGAATTTGAGTTGCATCACGAGTGCTGTAGGTGAAAGGTTTAGACAAGGAAGGGGAAAGAGTGGAATTAAACGAAGAATCTTCATAGACAATGAAAAACAATGTATTTGGTTTGGTTCTGCTGCATTACTAAAGTTTTTAGGAGTGCGTTGTTAAGTACTCTTTTAATAGGCTACTTATATTATAGGAATGTAAAAGGAATATTATTTGGCCCTAAACAAACAAATCTGAGAAATAAGCAGACCTTGAAAAAGTCTGTCTAAAAGGAACAGTTTGACATTTTGGGAAATACACTTATTTGCTTTCTTTCTGGAAGGTAAATACCACTCTCATATTTGTCCACAGCTTTATCAAAGACAGTTAAGACGCTCTATAAAGACAGAGTATGACGCATTGCGCTCTGTCTGTGCTTAAACACTTACAAAGTGACTGTAGCATTTTAGTACCCTGTGTCTACCAGAGAGGAAAAGTTTAACTGCCAAACTCAATTTTTTGAGTAAATCTCAGCCTCCCTTCTCCTTACCTTGCTTTTCTGTGAGAACTGATCCCACTGAATGGCTAGAGGTGAAATATTTGAATATGAATGGCCATTTGATCACATCACCACTGAGGTCATTACTTAACCTAACAAAGATCAAAACCAGGCCTTTTTATAGTCGAGTTATCCCACAGTTTCCTCATTCATCCTGCTGATGCCTCATGCCGTGCTGACTTTTGTCTTCTTAAAGACTCGTTTATTCGGTTCGGCAGCTTATAAAAACTTCGTTCTGGGTTCTTTAACTTAGTGGTAAGTGCATCCCAGCACACAGCAGCTTTTAGGCATTTTTCTGTTGTTTGCAGCAGACGGAAAGCGACAAGAGGCACCGTCACACAATACAAGTCAGTGGAGAGCCATGGATTGTTTTCTCTCCTCTGGTGTTGGCAGGGCTTAAATGCACTTTATATAACAAGATCACATTTTACAAGCTGCACTAATGGTATGAAATTGCACACGCTTCCCATATCATATTTATTTTTTACATCTAAATACATACATTTTAGTGTCAGAATGTTAGGTAGACATGTGGCTTGTTAAAAATGGGTCCAGTAGTGTTCATAGGCTAGTTGTTGTCCCCAGATTCCAGTCTTTATGCTAAGATAATCGTCTGCCAGCTCTTAGCACCATATTTAATGGAGATGTACAAGAGCGGTGGTGATTTTCTCATCAATTCCTTACAGTAGCAAGAACACAAAGAATTATTCCTTTTACACAGTCTGACTGGATGTCTGCTATTTCATAAATTAATTTGTTTAGGGACGAACAATAAAGACAGTTGATTAATTTATACTTGCATTTTGCTGGCAGAGGTACCAATTTTCTAGCAGCGAGAAAACAGTCCGTGCTCGCATATTTCTGCCCATGTCTTTACCTCCTACAGGCGAGAAGTCAAAAGACAGCGAGAGGTGTGGAGGAGTCAAAATACACCACGAGAGAATAGGAGAGTACAGCTATACTGTGCTGCCAAATCAGCACTGCCATTGTTACAGCTAGGCAGACACTGGGGACAAAATATTAAAGAGTTTAAATAGAAATCGTTTCAGGACAGAATAAGCTTTTCAGACAGCTGACAATGAAATCTGCTGTTTCTATATTGTATTCATCACTGGTATACTGCAGCTTTCTCATGATATAAATGCAATCCATTACACTTCTTTGCTATTAAATTCTTTTTTAAACATTGCCATAGAGAATTACCTTGGAGAAACAGCTTGTTGAAAACAAAGCACTGCACTGAAAGCAGCACAACACATTCACTGCAGTTTTTTTCCCCCTGAGAAGGTTCGACATGGATGTAAAACTGCAAAATACAGGGCAGTCAACAACTTTGCTCTATAAATCCTGAGCTAACTTTTGACCAATGTGGATCCCCCCCCCCCTCATAAACACAACCATGTCTCTCCTCTTTAAATCTGCACAATTTTCATGCAGGAGGAGAGTAGGAGCTGGTGAGTACAAGAGGAAAAAAAGAGAGAGAGCAGCTTTATGAAGCTGGTACCACTTCTTATGGGATAATGGAAATTATGCAAATGAGGTCCAGCCTTTAAAACATTAACACAGGGAGAAGTCATGCAAATTACAAAAGTTCTTGATACCAGATAAATTATAGTTTCATTTATCTCCGCAGCATCTCTCTTTTGCTGCAGTGATTTTTAGGAGAAGTTCAACTGAAATTTATAATGTTTTTTTCTCCGGGGAGACTGAGGACATGATGCTTCTTTCTGAGAGGAACAAGTGTTTGCCCTTATGAATGTCAATCATGTTACTAAGGCTGCGGCAAGACTAGGACAAAAAAAAAATTCCAAAAAGAAATAATAGTTAGAATGAAGGCCATCACAGTGAAGGATAAAGACTGATTGAACAAGACTGTGTTTACAGCCATACTACTGTAAGATGACATTTATTTTTGTTAAGATTTATTTTGTATATCACCTTAATTTATGAATTAGTTTACTGGAACGATTTATAAATTAATTAATGGTAGCTATATATATTGTTGTGCTAGTAAATTTGAAGCAGTTTTTTTAAATGTCACACAATGGGCATAATGCACATTTCCATCAACTAATCTGGAGTGTTTAAACAAGGCTACACAACGTGGAGTTGCTGGTAGAGGCTGCGTTAATAAATAGAGTAGAGGAAGTAGAGCAGTGGCGTTTGCAAACTGGAAACAAAAACAGTTGTTTGCTAAATGCCAATTAACCTCAAAAAAGAAGAAAAAGAAGAAGAAGAAGAAGAAGAAGAAGAAGAAGAAGAAGAAGAAGAAGAGGATTGGCTGTGATTGGCTAGTTCTTGCTGCCTAAACCACATGTGATTGCTAGACAGCCTGTCTAATGTTTGTAGTAGTTTTCTTCCCTTAACCTAACTACATATTTTTCTTGCCTAAACCTATTCAAGTAGTTTTTATGCCTAAACCTAACCAAACTGTGACTGAAAACTAAAAACAATAGGCCAGCTAAGTCTGAGAAAAAGGTTAAAAGTGACGTTTAGCTTCACATGATACAAAAAGCCCAGTCTATGCTCATGCAGCCAATCACAGCACAGTAGGACGAACAGTCTTGGGGTAAAAAATAATGCAACGCCGACAGCATTTTAATCTTAACAAAATGCCAGCAAACTAGCTAACAAATGATTGATGTAGATTAGTTAGCTAGGTGCAGTTAGCAGTTAGCAGTGGGAAAAGGGTCTTAGGAAGGGTCAAATAAAGCGGACCAAGTCACACAGAAGAAGCTGTCCTTATGCTCTTACTTCATGCTCCACCCGAAAGTAGTTTTAAGCAACTCAGTTCATAAATATCAAGTTTACTGTTAGTTACTTAATCAAAGACATTTGGTGTTATAAAAAAAGAGTTATAACAACTCATCCTGTGGTAAACATGAGTTTCTGCACCAGATTTCGAGGTAATCTGGAAAACAGTTGCTAAAGCCTTAAGACCACACATGTCAACCTGCTGGTGGTGACAGAGGAAAAGTCAGTGGGTGCATCATCTCAGAGGCACGAACCTCCATATCAACACGCTTCAGCTGTTCTTCTGTACAACACTTCATGGTAATCCACTGTTATGCACTTCCCCCCTTGCTGATCATGATGTGTACAGGATGTTAAACTTCTGGTTTCCTGTGTCTTTTTCTCCCCAGGTTGATTGAAACAAATAAAGAGGGGGTGAGGACTTTTGTTCTCTCTCTGCCACCATCCACAGTGCCAACTGTGGCCTGATACACAATATGTTTTCTGTTCTTTTGTTATTTCTTTGATTTCTCTGATCCTACAGCTTATTGTGGAAAATGGACCAACTGATCCAATGACATTACCATTTTAGCATGGCTTGTATAGTACAGTAACTAGAGAGTCTGCAGAAACCACTTGCTGTATGAAAATATGCCTCATCTGCTGCAATTAAACCTCTTTGGCTCATTCCAACATACTGTAGAGATTATCAGATCTGTGTCAAATGCTCCTCCACCTCATAATAAACATGAGGACACTGCTGCAGATTAGCACTCTGCAAATATGTAATTATGCCTCATCCACCATGTTGAAATACGATTAGGAGCAGGCAGGGATGTTTTGTGTGAATGTGTGTGTGCGAGACAGAGATAGTCAGAGAGAGTGAGATGGATGTAGTGACAGAGTGCAGAGTGCACATTTTAGGTATTTGCATGCAGACTTAAAGAAGCACAGGCAAATGTATCAGGTGGATGTTCTTTCTTTGATTAATACTCTTAACTTTCTCATGTGTCCCAGCTACAGTAAGCCATGAAAAGTAGATCTAAAACCGTCCTTTGTTATGTGAACTAGATCTCACATTGATAATTTCAAGAAATCTCATCCTCCAGCAGATGAAACACAAGCACCGTCTCTAAAGATCAAGATCAATCTGATTCTTTTTAAAGAAGCCTGCATATTACTTTCCATGTGGTTTGTTTAGAAATCGCTGCCAGTGGAGAAAAAAAGGGCGAGTAGGTGACGGGAAAGGAGAGGCTGAAGAGCACAGAGTCTGCACGGTAACATCTGACTGCTCTAGTTGAGCAGAATGGAGAGGCCTCATTAAATTTTAATTGCAGCACGATGCTGAGTGCATTGCCATTTACATCAAGATGCATGTGACCTTCTTTTTTTTCTCATTTCATTCCACCAAATGAGTGTGTACATCTCAGCTTTTCCTCTTGTCAGCTTGGTAGCCTGTGATTAAATAAAAGGATTTTGGAGGAAACGCAGACTCAGTTAATTTTCACATACTAGATTTGGAAACTGTTGCTCATGTGCATGAGACATTTTGTTTTGCATTGCAGTCAAATACATAAGTTTGGTCTCAACACTAGTAGGGACACAACAACCCCACCCCATTTTCCCTGTCTAGGACATTTGAAAACAAATCGATCCATAATAATTCCCAACTTACGTAAAGCTATAATGTGTAACATTTTTGCATTAAAAGGTCTAAAAACGCTAAACCCATGTTTTATTTTGTTGAACTGTGTGTTTACATTATCCCAGATGTGTCCAACAATGTTCAGACTCAGAGAAATCCATGATTCATTTAAGGTGATAGCTGCTGTTACCTCCCAGAAAACACAGCACACGTCAGATACATCAGAGAGTGAGGAAAGAAGTCGTAAAACGTGACTAAATGTGACGTCAATAAAGCTATAAAATCATGACAAACATGATTTCTGTATGAGTCACTTCGAATAGATTTTCATCAATTATGGTGGTTGTTTAGCATTAAAGAAAAGACCTGCCATGACCCCACACTACGTCACGATGTCATTAAACTACGTCTTGTGATGTCTCGAGAGGTCGGGAGCTTTTCTTTTGGGCTTTTGAGGAGTGGGTGCAGGGAATAAGACAGCTTGGCTTTGCTTTCCAACTTAAATTCACGGTATTGAGTCTTCTCATAAAAGGACAGCTTACTCTCAGCAGATAAACAAAACCAAAACAGGTATTTAAATCGAAACTGAAGTTAACTGCCTTCTTTCTAACAAAACCAAAGGACTGCTCCTCTCTGTTTGCCTCGGAGCTGTCTCTCCTTCACACACACTTCCCACTCCAGCCTCTGCACCTTCACTGGGGGCATCTGGTTCTGTCAGGGTTTGGCGTATTTGTTGGTCATTTCCTGTTTTATTTTGTAGTCCTGGTCGTCCCTCATATGTCTTGTCTTTACTTCCTGTCTTTGTTCTTTTCCTGTTCTTTTTGATTGTCATTGGTTTCACCTGTATGTCCACCTGTGTCTGATTTAGTTCTGTCAAGTCCCTGTGTTTCTCTGTTTCTTTGTCAGTTTGTTGTTGTCCAGTGTGTCATCCTGTATGTTTTGGACCTGTTCTTGTTTTCTTGGATTTCTTGCATTTTGCCTTCGGTGGATGTTTTGTTTTTTTTTTTTGTTTTTTTTTGCTGGACTCTGGTTTAGACCTTCTGCATTTTCGTAAGCTTTGGTTCTTTTGTTTTCGTATCAAACGCACTTGAACTGTTGTCCACTTCCCAGTCTGCATTTTTGGGTCTACTGCCTTGTTTTATTTTGACATACATAACAGGTTCAGCTGGGCAGCAACCCTTATCCTGACTGCCCTCCTGTTTTGTAGTCCTTTAATGGATGCCATGATGGGTTGTGGTCCTCGCTGCAGCCATCAGGAGGGGATGTATTTCCCCTCTATGACACAACCTCTCATGACATCACAGTCTCTTGTTTTTTTTTTCAATGTGATAGAAACACCTAGTGGCTGAACTTACACATTGTATATTTAACTACTTTGGTTTACTAATTTTAGACAAAATAACGACAACCAATAGTTGCGGGCATTCTCACAAGATGTGTGCATGTGAGTGACAGTGAAATGACATGTGACAGAGTAAAGGTTCCCCACTGGATAGTGATGGCCTTACGGTGCGATGGATAGATATCTCATCAGTCACAACGTGTCATTTCCTGATTCATCCCACTGTGGCTGTTACTTCACTGCTTCAGTTTTATTCCTCTTTTATTTACTTCTAGTTTTAATGCCCTTTTAAAAGTTATTGTCTCTGGATGTCCAGGACATAACATTTTTTCATCTGCCTTTTAATTTAATAAGTATGCCCATGCGGGCTGGATATCCCTTGGTTCATGACACTTTGAAAAAATAAATTACCTTACCTTACCACAGAAGTATGCAGCTTAAGTAAATCCATGCTACCATAGTTTTTAGATTAAGTTAAAATTAAATTTGCTAGTGCAGAAGATAGTGGGTGGGAGTCTTTCTGCTTTTCTTTTGCTGTGGGACCAAATGAAATATGAGGAGTGAAAAGACATCACTCCAAAGACAATGCGAATGAGTGGGGACAATTCTGTTCACCACAAAATCTTGGTGGATAGTGTGTCATCTTGCATCCTTGCGTCCTTGATTGCAATAAAAATAAACAAATATATTACAGTTAGAACCAGTCGGCCTGAGATGGGAAATCAAACTGCACCCAAATTCCTCACAAAAATGCCCAATTCCGTTAAATTGCTCAATAAGTTTCCCACTGTAATCACCATGATGATCTAACAATATAACTCACTCTCCGGTGTCAAGAATAAAACCAGAGTCATGTGACTCCTCACAGCTCCAGGTTGATGTGAGAAGGAGTCATGTGAGCAGGAGGCAGCTTGCTCAGCATTCGTACTAGAGGAGATTAGTGTGTGTTTATCGTCTTCCTGTCCAGGACTGGTGTTGCATTACAAGGTATTGTCTCCAAACTGCCAGAATCAATTAATATGAATAATGAATGCATACTGACGCTGTTGGTCGTGAGTGCTCATTTTGTTCCAGCTCCCCCTCCGACTGTTCCCGCACATGCAGAGCGGTTTAATTTTGCAGGAGCTACAAGAGGATAATTCTTTTATAGAAAAAAAAGTAGGTCCTGAGATGTTCTTTATCAGGTTAGAGGCACCGCAGGTCCTCAAGAAGCCTCACACCACAAACTCTGCACTCCCCACAGTCACAAGAGCCGAACATGAACATATCCCGGCTCTTAAGAAGGATCCCATCTCACGAATGAGACTGACACCACAGAGTTAAATCAAGAGACGTTGATGGCATTACTCACCCTACTACGATCACCTTACACACTTCAGCAACCACAGCTGGAGGCCTCACACATATTAGCCAGGTCAGCAGGCACTAACCAGTGGTCACTGAGCACCAGCAGACACTTTACAGCTCTTTACAGCTCACTGCAAAATGCCGATTTCCTGCTCAGCGTACAGGAAGACCACAAGTGTAGAATATGCTTATCCAATCCATTATTGACCAGGTTCCAGTAAGTCATTAGAGTGAATAAATTAAAATAGTTTAATACTGCTGATGGAAAAATAACTGCATGGAAGACACTCAAAACAAATGATTTAATGTAATGGACAAAAATCTAATAATGATTAGAAAAGAAACATCAGATCAAGATAATATAATGGTATAGTGTTAAAGGAAAAGTGCTCTGTTTCTTATCTTGGATGTGGATTGGACCAGTGTACGTCTGACTATGGCCCACTCAGTCTTTGGGAAGGTCCAATCAAAGACAAAGTATTTGGCAAGAATGCCGAAATTCCTTGATAAAGAAAGCACGAGGACACTGGCTACATCATTAGTTCAATGCCACTATTATTACACCTGCGTATAGTGATATGAATAAAAAAAAAAGATAAACTTCAAAAAGCTCAGAATAAACGAATAAGGTTCATCCGTATTCTTAGTCCACAAACACAAAATGGAATATGAAAGGGTTCTCAGTAGAACCCCTGGGTAGGTTCTTGCTAAAACACTTGGATTACTCTGGGGATATAGAAGCGTTCTCAAAAGGTTGTCCTTCAGCACCCTTTGCTTAGGTTCTAGATGAAAACCTTTGGGATATAAAAGGATTCTCGGGAGAACCCCTTGGGTGGATTGGAACCATTACACCATAAAGGGGTTCTCCTTTTAGAACCTCTCACAGGGGGTTCTGGGTGAAACCTTTGACAGATAGTTCTGGGTATAACCCTTTATGTTGGGTTGTAGGGTTCCAAGTTGAACCTTTATAAAAGGGTCTACCAGGAACCCAAAAGGGACAAGCCGGAGACCCCTTTTTGGTTCTAGTCAGCAGTTTTATTCACATCAGATGTTAACACAACTGGTCATCCTGAAAACAAAATGTGTCAGAGATTAATATGAGACCGACTTTAAGATGCAGATAAAAGATAGAGGAGAATATAAATGAAAGAAGTGATATTTAGTTTTACCAGATTAGTTGCAGCAACATATTTAAACATGTGAATCGCACTGTTTTAGATTGATTAGTTGGGGCAATATACTACTTTGTTTTTGCAGCTCTGCACATCATTGCTAAATCGATCTATTAGCATTTCCATTATTGACTCTTATGCCAATGAGCAATTAAGGAGGTGGTGATTAATTGCACCCAACAGCAGGTTAAATCAGCAGCTGCAATTAGTATGAGGTGTATTAGGGTGCATAACAATCTTTTATAATTGAGACACTTTCAGAATATTTAAGCACTTTAAGAGGAGGAGGTGTTTTCAAGATCAACCCAAGGCCACATTCAAATCCAGCTTCTCAAATAACTCTTTATATAAATATCTTACACTCTTAGAAATAAAAGTGCTGACTAGAACTATGAATGGTTCTTTGGCTTGTCCCCATAAGAGAACCCTTTTTGGTTCCTGGTAGAACCTTTTAAAAGTTCCATTTGGAGCCTCCCATTTGGAACCTTTATAAGCATTCTTCCTAGAACATAAAGGGTTATACAACCCTTCTATGGTGTAATGGTTCCACCCAAAACCCTCCCAGAACCTCTCCACCTTCTGGATAACAAGAACCCACCCCAGGGAGTTCTACTCTGAACATTTTTTATATTCGGAGGGTTTTATCGAGAGCACACCCAGGGAGTTCTACCAAGATCCCTTTTAAATTCCAGGGATTTATCTAGAACCCAACCAGGGACTTCTACAGAGAACCCTTTTATATTCCAAGGGTTTTATCTAGAACCCAGCCAGGGAGCTCTACAGAGAACCTTTTTATATTCCAAGGGTTTTATTAAGAACCCACCTTAGGTTCTAACAAGGATGTTTTTATATTCCAAGGGCTTTATCTAGATCATGCTCAGGGGGTTATACAGAGAACCTTTTTATATAATGTTACAAAGAACCCTTGACTTCTGCCAAAAAGGGGCCTTTAGATGAAAAGGCTTCTTAATGGTCTTACAAAGAACCCCTGACAAACCTGTTCTTCAAAAAAGGGTTCCTCAGAACCAAATGTTTCTGGGTAGAACTTCAGCCTGTCAGGAAGAACCCCTCTGGAACCCTTATTTCTAAGAATGTATACACCAACAGACCAAAAGTGTGGACACTAATCTGCATCTTATCATCTCACAACACCAGTTCATTATTTTCCTGTTTCTGTGTCCTGATGCAGTTTTGTTTTGACAGTAGACAGATTTATGCTTCATATACAACAAGTCTTTAAAGTCTTTAAAATGGTGTCTTGACAGTACAGCTGCTGTTTTGATTTTACACCGTACTGAAGAACACCTGCCTGAATTCTGCATCTAAAAAACCTGGTTGCTGCCCAGGAAGGCTGCCAAATTATTCCAAACTCCAGCAGAGGAAAACCTTCACTCTAATCAAGTCTGCTCAGTTGTTTTTTTTTTTTTAAATTTGCAGGCAGCTGCTGGTGGGAGAGGACTTAATTAGACCCAACAACTAAGTAACATTATGAGAAACATTTAATGCAAAATCCACCGTGTGTGAGCACTTAAGTTTGAGGTTACCATGGGCATAAAGTGCTGCCATGCGGAGAAAAGTGGAGGTGTCTGATTATCTCTGTAGCAACTGTTCCTCCCTGTTGTCACTGTGAAGTCAACAACGTGTTCGGTTTTAACTTGATAATGAAGGTGTTGAACTGCTCTAAACAGTGAAATAATAACAGAACTGAAGATTTGAATGCATTATCTTTACACATGAGCATCATGAGGCTTTTTGTCAACAGTCTTTTTTTTTTTTCTCTCTTTCAACCCGCAATGCTAATCATAATAACAATAGATATTATCTCCATTATTCCCAGAAAATTCTCAACGTGTCCTAGTGATGCTATCTCTTAACAAATGTCCCCCTCTTGTGGTACATGAACTCTCTTACAAGCACATTTTCAACAAACCTTCAGTGCTGCTTTTGGAGGAAAGTGCCCATCTCCTTAAAGGAATCATCCTTCATCTCTGTCACATATCATATGCACACCTACACTTACACTTATTTTATTTTTGCTGTGGATTCTTTCTGTGGCTCACAAGAGGCTGCCCTGAAAATCAGGCTGGCATGTGCGTGATACGAAACCAAGGAAACTAAGGTGCATATCTCTGAGCTGCTTTGAGACATCTGAATCATAGACTGAATGATTGGAACCTATACGACCCTGGTTACATAAAGCACCTATGTGCTGCACCTGCCACTCACTCAGTCAAGCCTTACATTGTACTCTTTGCACTCAAACTATATTCAAATGGCAGAATCAAGGCTGCATAATTTCTTTCACTCAAAGCCTCAAAATGACAGAAATGGTAGTTCTAGCAGAAAATCCCCTGATTGGGCTATGTAATGCTAGCTTAGCGACAGTGGCCCACTTACTGTTAGTCTGGATGCTGTTTTTTGCTCTTCAACTTCAACAAATATGGATATGGACCTGCTATAAGCATCTGATATCTGTTTGGAAGTGTGGTTGGGGGTGCTATAATTAATTAATAAGTCTGATTAACACTGTTTTAGACAACTATATTTATCTAACTATATGTCAAACTGTGGGAAAAACTACTGTTGAAATGATGCTTAGATCTTTGAGTAGCTGTCATTCATTCCACCTCCTGCTCACAATTTTGCAAAATCACTATGATGCACTGATTGTCAGCAAAATATTTCGTCATTGTTTTTCTGTTTTTATGGTGCTAGCCAGAGTTCATCTGACACTATTTGAGGTTTTAAAGGTCATTCCCCCACGTGGATGCATGAATACACTCAGTCATAAACCCACTTTTCATAAAAAATGAACCACCAGAACAACAGCACACAAATAATCACAGCAAATAATCAGGGTGACAATGCAGCACAAGTCAGTTCAGTATTTGTAGTTGACAGGACAATGTATGCTTTTTAGTCCTGAGTAACCCATCTTTACCAAAACAAATCAAACTAGAAGAGGTCAGTCAGAGTGCAGATCTCTGCCAGGCAACCCCAAAAGAATATTTTGATTAGTAACTGTAATTTCATTGCAGTTTTTTTTTTTACAGTAACTGTAAAGGATTGCAGTTACATTTATTTTGTAATTTAATTACACTAGTCAAATGTAAGTAGTTGCTCTCCGGCACTTATATTATCCTATTAATGCACAAATGAATCCCTGCCGCCCTAAAACAGCCTCATATAGGGGATGAGGGAATGAGCTTTAGTCCTGATGATAACAACCAAATATTAATTTAAATTTCTTTCTAATACAACTAAAGTAATTCCCACATGAAACTGCTCAGAACAAAGTCTATGAATTATCTTGAGTAACCAGGTCATGATTTTTAGAAAGAGACGCTGGTCTTGAATGTCTCAAATGTATTATTATTTATTTATTTTTTGGCTCTTTGAGCACCAAAATCCCTTTCTGTTGCATTGCTTCTCTCTGTGATCTCTGTTTAATACCATCCACACAGGAGACACGTGGCATGATCTAAACACTGGTGTATAAAACATTAAATCTAAGTAATGAATATTATTCATCTAAATAAGTGATGTTTTTCCAGTATAGTGAATGTTGTTCCACTGGGCACTACAGAAAAAAAACAACAGTGGCAGTTTTTATTTGATAAAGCAGTGGCTGATGCCTCAGTAGAGTTTGTTTGCTCGAAAGATCACAAGATTACAAGAAAAATTCTTTGCCTTGCCCACATTTCCTGAAAATATACAGTAAGTCTCAGGTTTCTGTCTTAAACAAGTTGTTTTGATCGAGGAAGATCTAAATTCAAAGTCCAGCAGAGGAGAAGCTTCAACAGAGAACGCCTGCATAGAAAATCTGAAGATTTTTCTCAAACAGAATTACAGAAACATGGCTGCATAAAGAGCGAATGTGCAGGCGCTTCTTTTAGTTTCTCCAGCAGCAGCAACGCCTTGAGTAGTAAAGACGTTTGGATTATTGGATTTGGACAAGCCACATATTTTTCTAACAGTCTAAACAAAAATTACTCTCCTGTGACAATGAACACCCTCAAGCATATTAACCATCTTTAAAATGATTTCTTAGATACAGTTTCTGATATAAGACACCAGTGGAACAACAGTGGTGAGCAAACTGATATTACAGACAAAGCAGGCAGATATGAGTGGATTTCTGTTGTGTGTTCAGAAATAATTAGGTTAAAGAAGCATTTCTAGCGTTCCAGTATTCAAGATAAGTTACTTAGTATAAGCCAGACCTCTCTAATATGTGTCCTAACATGATTCAAGGCAAACACTCTGGCAAATACACATAAAAGATCATATCATATCATGTTTGTCTTTCTGGCGAGATAACCAAGATTTAAACAAACAATCCTGTGTTTGTCATGAAGGGAAGCGTACAAACTCCAGCCAGAAAACTATCTGCAGCTATCTGCCAAGCGAACACAAGCAATTTATCTCAAACATTGTCTGTCAGGCGAGTTATGAAAGCCATCTCCTCATAAACCTCTGCGCCAAGGAAAAACAACCATCATATATCTCACAACACGTCTCTTTTCCAAAGCGCACACGAACGCACCAGCTTTAGATGTCCACACACATCCGCTTCAGATCAATGCAGGACCTAATATGTCTGCAGTTGCAGTTTAAATTCACTGTACAAGTCACCTATCTGTCTTACAGCGTGAATGAATAAATGCAACACAAACACACGACCACACCTCACATTTTTATGCTTTATTTGGATCCTCATCAGCTTCCACAAAGTGAGTCACTCTTCCTGGGGTCCACGCACAAACAATAACAATAAAAACAACAATTTAAAATCATGCAGTATCAGGAAGGAAGGAAGGAATTACAAAATAAGCCAAACAGGTGAAATGATTCTACATTTGAAACAACAGAAAGTTGTCGTCAACACGCAGCACAAAAAAATAAATACAAACAGGTTCTAACACAGCAATAAGAAAATAACATCTACTGTATGCGAGACCCAGAATTTTTTGTTTTAATCTGTTTTTGAAAGAAATTCTACTTTTGATCTCTGGGAGCATATTCCAGTCTATAAATAACAGTTCTCATCGCACAGTTTGATCACGGCAGCACCAGACACTCACTTGATGTATCATATATGGCAAAAAACCCAGCTTTCCACAGATGAATTGTGGTGTGTTATTCCAAAAGACTTGTTTGAAACTGCTGCTGACTTATCAGTTGTTCTGGTGCTGGTTTGTAGCTAGTTTGATATAATTAATAAACTAAATAACTGTGGGATCATTATTAATATTAAGCGTTTATGTAGCCTACTGAACTCTCACCTATGCTGAGAAAACAAGTGGATGCAAATGTCAGCAGGTCTATCTGTGTTACCAAATAATGTTTTCAGTCAAACACTGTTGGCAGCTCATGTTTCTGGTCGTTTTGACCTGGCAGTAACATTTTCACATATCTGAGAAACAGGTGGATGCACATCCAAATAGTAGCAGACTTTAAGTTCATGAGGACAAACAGCTTCTTTAATGTCAGAGGTGAATTTCTATATATTATTATTCTATATTAATTCTTTGTTACTTTTGAATTGTAAAAACATGTTGATCATATACTTGACATGTTTTTACAGTTTGAAATTATATTTTGACAACAGGATGTTTATGTGATTCAGACTATTATGAAAAGTCAACTGTCCTAGTAAACACAGTGTCGCTCATGCTGGATTTGAATTAAAGGTATAATTCAGTGGACTTAATACAAAGCTATTTTATCTGCAGCAGACTGCCAGATACTTGCTGGATGAAACATTGCTATTGGCTCCACCGTATCAAACCCTCCAAAATAAAGCATTGGTATGCAGCGGATGGCACAGTCAAAGAGGATTACTCCGAGACATTTTCCAAGGAGGTTCTTCGGCAAATGAATTAAAGAAGCACTTGATTTTACGGTTTCTACTGTGGCCTGTCAAGGTGAGACAAGGACTTTGGTTGCAAAAGGAGTGTGGCGATTAGAGATGCACAAAACGTCATTAGCTCCACCTGTTCAACTAACAAAATTACCTATCTCTGTATCTGTGTTCAGCTAGACCAGAGACCGGAGGCGGGCGGGTAAATGTTGTGTTTTCTCACCTAATATTCATCGGTAATGAAATTGTTCTGCCTTGAAAGTGTCAGATTGAGCTAATATTGGCATGTAATTATGAAATATATTTCCACATACTCATACTGTACTTTCACATATCTTTTTTTTTTAATTATTTTAGCCTAAACTAAGTTTTATGAACTGAACCCCACCACCACCCCACATTTAACTGGGCAACACTGAGCAATAAGAAACTGGAAGAAAAAAAAAAGTTTTACAGACCAAAAGATTCTGCTTTGCACTGGAAATAGGAACGTCTTTACAGTAAACAATAAAAAAAAATTCAGTTGAGGGGAAGTATCTTAAACTGCAATGATGCTGCATTCATGTTTGTTGATGTATTTATCTTACTGCAGTACTCAGTAACTAGATTATGCATATTTATTATTATTATAGATAATATTAAAATTAAGTACTTGTATAAAAATGTACTTAGATAAAAGTAAAAAGTAGTAGAACTCTCACTGTTTTTTATATATATTTTTCCTTGCTAATAATGAGCAACTTAAGTTAGAAGAAATATGTGTTTACATCTCATTATTTGTGCTTTCCCAGATAACTTTTACAGATTCAGGTGCACTCATGAAAGTGATGGTAATCAGCATGAAGCCCTCCTATACCTGTCTTTGTAGTCTTGGTGGTTGTTCTGGAAACATTGTGAAGTTTTTCTCCTAAATTATCCATCCACAATCCTCGGTTTCTGAAAAATCTAGGGCTAATACATCATGCAGCTGCACTCTATGACTCATTCTGCATGGACGACACCTCATACTCTGAATAGTTATTCATGAGGTTCAGGAATTTTCAGGAGGCATGCTGAGCTCAATCAGTTCTCACTGCATGTTTTCCAGTGAAATCTCATGATGGAAAAAGAGACAGAGCCGCCCTCTGGTGGTCATATTTCTACCTTGATGTTTTCATTCATTGCACTTTCCCACTGGTGGGTCAGTCAGTTTCAACTGGTGCTGCACAGCCAAACTTTTACTGAGGTTTATTTAAAATTCTAGTAGAAATGTCAAAAGTTTGCAAAGACACCAGATAAGTTGGGCTTAATTTTGTGGAAGTGTGTATAAAATGAGGCACAAGACATCTAGAATATTTCAGATTTAATGGAAGAGTACATTAAAAAATAGTGTCGGGTTTGAATATTCAGCAGCTTCTCTGAAGACACCATTTATATGTGATACTGCTTTAAAGGGATTGTTCAGGTTTTTAAAGGGGTGGTTCAGGTTGGGGTACTTAAATTTGTAACTTTTAAGCACCTGTGATCTATAAATCTCAAATTAAGTTATTGATGATACCTGCCTTACAGTCAGTGATTTTTCATCAGGAACACTGGAAAAAAGAAAGTTGAGAAAACTCATAATTTCAAGGCAGGTGTCCTCACTAATTTTTAAGTTTCATATCAAACACAAACTCTTAAATTTGAACTAAACTCCAAAAAAAGTTTTTCCAACCTGACATATTTGGTTGATATAATTTACTTTTGTTCCTGGGTTAACATGAATCTTTGAGTTTTAGACATAAAACATTTTGTATTTCATATATTGTTGAGTAAACTCATTAAAGTGAATGTGAATGTTTAATAATTTAACATTGTCAGTTGCAACCATTTAATTTTCAAGCACCCAAATAATGATAAAAAGAGTGAACAAGTTTTTAAATGAAGAATTCTTTGGGTTTCTAAACCTCAAAGATTCAAGTTTATCTAAAGAAGAAAAAGAATTATTAAAACAATAAAAGATTATGGGGTTGAGCTTATTTCAAAATTAAAGAGTTTGACTTAAAACTAAAAATTTTAGTTAGACAGTTGCCTTGAGTTTCCTCAGTTTTATTTGAGCTATTTCTTCATTTGTATGGCAAATAGTCATGGACCAAAAAAGAAAAGTGAATGGTTTGGAAGAGTGATTCACAGCGTTGGGGGAGGAAACTGGATCCAGACAACACGTATTATTCAGTGGACCAAACAGCAAGGTGACACAGACAAACACAAAGCCTGGGACGGTGCTGCTATTAATTTGTCACACCTTTAATTGATAACTCCTATCACATTATTCACAGAGCTGATGAAAAAGTCACAGGGTTGGGCCCATTTCTTTCAATACTGTTACATAACCAGCGGGAAAATCACTTAAGTCAAGTCTAGACTTTGCTTGGTGATAAGATCATTTACACTTCAAAGAAAGGTTTTGTAAATAACTCGGTCCATTTTATAAATGAGGCCCCCGGTGTAGGAATCGAAGCAATGTACTGCTGTGGACGGGGTCAGCAGCAAAATATATTTTAGCTGCCTAAAAATATCGATATCAGTTTAGGTGCATTCAATATTTATAATATTTTCACTGCTTTACCTTGCCACCAGACAGCCTTTTCTAATGGGAAACTGGCAGTATATGAGCCAAATATCCTCTCTCCAAAGCCACAAGAGTCCTTTTGAAAAAACAGTTATTTTACCTCCCAGAACACTGTTGAGTTGCTGATCTACTGCTGCTTCTAACACTTTGTTTGTTAGTGTCCTTTTGTGAATTCTGTGTTTGAGAAGATTAGTTCTGATCCATCAAAGTCACTAAATAACACAAACTAACTGATCAAGGCAGCAGTAGACCAGAAAGTCATGTTCTGCAATGTAAAATTACTGTTTTTGTCAAAGAAGTCTGGTTGTGGGGACAGTGTGATTCAATGAGTGATATATGGCAAGGTAAAGCTGTGAAAATGTACTGAATTTAGTTTTTTTTAGTGGCTACAGCACATTTTGCTTCTGACCCTGAACACAGAAGTATGTTGCTTAGCTTCCTTCACCAGTACTCCTGCTGCTTCTTCAAACTAGGGGCTTGTAGACCGTCATCTACTGTGGGTAATACACTGATATCTCATACAAACCCCACATCAAAAACCTGGACTTTACCTTTAAGTGGTTAAAAATAAATATTCTCTATCTTCTACATACTGTAGTCAGTATTTAAAACTTCTGTCAGTCTTAATAGGTTTTGAAGGTCTTGGTAAAGCAGACAAACCACATTTAGCAGCTATTCATTATCTATCAACACTGTTTTTACACCAGATAAATAATTTATGTAAAAGTTAAATGACTGCCGTTCCCCTTAGTTAAGATCGGCCTCATTAACCATGATGCATGCGTGCTGCCTTTACACTGCAGCTTGTTTGACACTAATGGAGTAAAGCTCTCCCAGCTTTACTTAATGTGTAGTTTTAGGCCTCTGAGTGAAACAGAGAGGAGAAAAGACGACTGACAGGGAGAACTGCCTCTGAGGCTGCTGACACCGATGTAGGCTGGTGCGAGACAGCAATAATGTCGTTATTGGCGGTTACTCAGATGTCTCCTTATCATGAACATGCACGTTATTTATCACACTAATAAAGTTACACGGACGAGGGGTGAGACAGTGATGCAGGGAGAGACAGTGCTCCCTCTTGATATCCGCTGGCATGTATCCCTGTTTATCAGACAAATGCTCCACTAATATATTTCATCATTTTCTCCTCATGTTAGGTTTTGATGTACTTTGACACAGCACATGTGGCTTCATTTGACCAGTTACTGATCATGAGAAAGCGGACTGTGCTGGGAGTGTGATTAGAGTCCCTCCTCATCAACCTTTATTTTCATATTTTTCCAAACTTGTACCAAGAGTTGAACAGAAAATGGTAATCCAAACAGCCTGCTGATGGTCACTGCTCCAGACTAACGGCTTTGCTTCCCCCTTGTGGATAAACTCTTTACAGCATCAGACTAAGATCTGCTACCCGCCAAAGAGAGGAAATACCCTCAGAGTTCACCACCCAGCGGACGTCTGACTGCCTACATGAATGATTACTGCATCAGTTTTGTATTTGTCCAATTCATGAGTCACGACATAGTTCACGAGTGTTTATACCATATGGCATAAACATATATATTTATTATTCAAATTAATCAATATGCATCATAGTTTGTCATATAACATTTAGCAAATTACAGAATTCTAATCATGAAACTGTAGTTTTATGTATTTCACTTTTAATATTCATTTACTTTACTTTTTGCTTTTTTCCCACCGTATGTGTGCTATAAAACTGATTAATCAATTATCAAAATAGTTGCTTCTTATTTTAATAGTTGACAACTAACTGATTGATCGTTGCAGCTGTAATGTTCTCATGTCTTAATGTTGTGTTCGGCAGAGGTGGAGCCAAACAAAATAAAAAACAAAACTATCATACCTTCAACAGTTCTATTTAATTCAATTCAAGCTTTATTACAGACTTAGGGTCCAGATAAAACAAATGTGTAGTATAAAACCAAGATGATTTCATTTTCAGAGTCATTAAGCCGGAAAATAAATTAAACCTACATAATTAAATCTAGATGTCACAACTTTCATTTAAGTCTGTAATGAAGCTAAAGGTACAGCAGTTTTTAGGCGAGCCAGGACCCAGTGTGGAGGTTGTAGCATCCGTAAAGAGCGACTCAACACACAATCAACTTTATTTGAAGAGAAAATGAAATGTACATACACTATTGTATACCAACTATAATTACCATATAACTATAATTGATTTTGGTCACATTCTATAGTGTTAAAGCCTATGGAATAACAAGCGGATCTGTATTTTGTGTTCCTGTGTTATGCTTTAGTTACTTGCTTGTCTTACATTTCTATTTATACCCATTTAATTAAATTTTCTTTCTTTTTTTTTTACATGATCCATTTGTAAAATATACCATCTACATGTCACAACTTTCATTTCAGTCTGTAACAAAGCTAAAGGTACAGCAGTTTTTTGGACCCACTGTGGACGTTGTACCATCTTTAACAGGAAACTTAACACAAAATTAACTTTTTGTTGAGTGAGTAAATGAAATATATATACAGTATATTATAATAACTATGTAACTTATTTTGGTCCCATTTGTACACTGAGAACAATAATAAATATTATGTGCAGTATTACTTTTTCAACATCATGTGCATTATATTCATTATATGCATTACTAGTTTTCAATGTCATATGCAATAATACTTCCAACAGCATCTGAAATATTACTTTTTACTTTTAATATCATGAATATTACTTTCAATATCATGAACAATATTATTTCAACATCATGTGCAATATTACTGTCAACATGTGCAATACTAATCAATATCATGATCAACATTACTTTCAACATCATGTGCAATATTACTCTTCAATAGAACATGCAATATTGCTTAATATCATGTGCAACATTACATGCAAAATTGTGCAATATTACTTTACACATGTGCAAAATTACTTTTTAATACAATGTGCAATGTTGCTTAATATTATGTGCAATATTGCTTTCAATATTTTGCAATATTACTGTCAACATATGCAATACTACTTATCAATATCATGTGCAATATTACTTTCAACATCATGTGCAATATTACTTTTAATATCATGTGCAATATTACTGTCAACATGTGCAATATTACTTTCAATATTGTGCAATATTACATCAACATGTGCAATACTATTTATCAATATCATGTGCAATATTACTTTCAACATCATGTGCAACATTACAAGCAAAATTGTGCAATATTACTTCACACATCATGTGCAAAATTACTTTTTAATACAATGTGCAATGTTGCTTAATATTATGTGCAATATTACTTTCAATATTTTGCAATACTACTTATCAACATCATGTGCAATGTTACTTTTAATATCATGCGCAATATTACTGTCAACATGTGCAATATTACTTTCAATATTGTGCAATATTACCATCAACATGTGCAATACTATTTATCAATATCATGTGCAACATTACATGCAAAATTGTGCAATATTACTTCACATATCATGTGCAAAATTACTTTCTAATACCATGTGCAATGTTGCTTAATATTATGTGCAATATTACCTTAACTTTTCAGTATTACTGCCAGTATTACTTTTGTCTATTTTAGTTTGACTTTTCTCTATTTTATTTTATTCTTACTTAACCTACTTTTGTGACTATATTTTTGCAATTTTCGGATGTACTCCTTATATACTTTACAGTCATCACTCAGTTGTTTTTATTCTCGTCATCCTGTAATTTCTAAGCAAACTGACAAAATTTCTTTCAGGATTGAAGTTATGTCTCACCTTATAAAGTGTTTAATGCTACAGCAATTATCAGTAATAAGTACATCTGTATGTGTATACTTTTGAGCAAACCCCCTTGTCTGTGTTATATAATATTTACATATTGATTTAATTTTCCTCCTTTTCTTTCCATGTCCCATGTGGGACTGAATCTGATATTTTTGTTTGTTTGTTTTGGTTTTCTTCACTTTTTGTTCTTGCTTTGTGAATATTGAGACAGTATGTATTATGAGTGTGTTTTATGACAGAACAATATCAAACAAGAGCTCTACATAATTACCACCTTTAGACAAGGTCTCAAGTCAGGAGGAGCTTTACTAGTGACAATTATATGCACTGACAAACATGTGGCATCCCTCTGCCATGGTTTGTATTCAGTGTAAAAGATTAAAGCATTACATTAGCCATTTAAACTTAAGTTAACAAACAACCAAACTTCAACAACAAAACCCCACCCAGTTGCATGAGGGTGGCTCCATTGGCCCGTGCGTCTGTAAATCCGTTCCCTCTTTATTTGGCGGCTCCCATTGGTCGGCGGTGACGACAATCCTGAGACGTGCTCCCGCCCACCGAGCGGATCAAGTTTGAATGAACAACAGCAGTCTGTTCTGGAGGTGCTAGTTGCATTTGCAGTAATTATTAAAAGTGTGTATCATATCACGGGCGCGCTGATCCAGGATGGACATGAAGAAAAGAATTCATCTAGAGTTGCGGAACCGCACTCCGTCAGACGTAAGTTGGCCTCACATCTCGCTCGGTGGATGTTTCACACTCAGCTAATGGAGAATCTTTCGTGTGATGTCTTGGCGTGGGGATACAAAGTTTCTTGCAAGTTAAAAGATGATGGAGGCGTCGGGTCACATTGTTGCGAACATGTTGGCGGTCGGCAGGTGCTGCGGGGACGCTGGTGGAACTTTTGTGCGGCTCCAGCATCACGTTTTTGATGTGCACTTTGAGAATGCAGCACAGCTTCTTTTTTTAATGCCAGCGGTATAAACAAGGCAAGCAGTATGAGAAGCCATATTTGTAACTTTTGATCTACGAACGCAGCCCCGTTCTCGTTTAAAAGCCGCGTTGTTGTTGTTTACTCGTGGTGTGATGTGCTGTGTGCGTTGCTTTGACTGAGAAATGCGTTTAAACATTTTTTTTTTTAACCCGGGATGCGGATACTCAAAGTCATGACATTATCAATGATGCATAACGATCACAGCCTCGAATTAATCGCCTCGCAGCTGCATCCTGCACCTACAGTTACTCAAACCGTGCAAGCTGGACTCGTTTATTTCTGCAGAAGCGGCGGAGAGCCTGCAGACCCGTGCAGCGGAGAGCCGGAGCCACCACGGTGCGCACAGATGGCCGAAAGAAAGCGGTTTTTTTTTTGTTTTAAGCATGGACCGTACCGCCACCAGGCTGGACGAAAACACGCAGACACGAAAACACAAGAAAAGACACGACCGCGTCGGTATCAACGGGCTCTGTCGTTTTCACGAGGGGGTCGAGGCACGTTAACGAAAACACACCGTCGAGCCGCGCTGTCGCTCCAGTTTTCCAGAACTAGGACAAGCCGCCATTTTACCGAGAAACAAAGGCAATCCGAAATACACCCGAGTGTCCCGTTCATTCGACACAAGCGACGAACGATTCATCATTACCTTCTTCATAACAGAAGTCTACACACGCCGTCAATCCAATCGGCAACAATGAAACGTTTGCCTGGCAGCTATCTAATCTGCCTCAGCCGCCCCTCCTACTCACAAATGACCCTGTGCACGACTCGTAGGTCTGTTTCACTCCGACTTGTTTTGACTAATGTGCATCTGCGCCGCTCACACACACACGCACACACACACACACACACACACACACACACAGCTCTTATCACGTTTTAACTCGGTTACCACAGAAAATAAAACGCCTTCAAAACCCGAAAAAGTAGCCAAATGTGATATTTGCGTAATCAGCCAATGCATCGCGATACTTAGAGCTGTCGAACAAAATGTTATTGATGGACAGTTTTTTTTTTTTTAATCCTCAGCGCTGATTGGCTGAGTCACGTTCTAAGGCCGCGGTAAAATATCCGATAAAAGTATACCTGTGACTGCATGTCTAACTATTACCGACCCAAAACACTCGATAACGAAATTATTTTCATTATTGAATAATCTGTCTGATATTTTCTCGATTAATTGATCAGTTGTTTGGTCCTCAAATTGTCATAAAATGGTGAAAAATATTGATCAAAGCCCAGGTTTTGATCGCAACTCAAAAATACTGATTTTAACTGTAATTTTAAGAGCCAAGAACCCCCCAAAATATTCACGTTTAATAAGCTGAAATCGGAGACTTGTGACTTTTTTTTAAAATTAAAAAATGTTTATGTTCGTTATTGATTCATCTGGTGATCGTTTCATTAATTAATCAGTTAGTTATTTGGTTTATAAAATGGTGATCAGTGTTTTTAAGTCCAAGATGAAGTCCTCAAGTGTATTGTTTTGTCAACAACCCAAAAATATAAATTTAACTCTCATAAAGAGTAGGAGTAAAGAAACCAGAAAATACTCACATTTAAGAAGCTGAAATCAGAGAATTGTGACTCTTTTAAATTAAAAAATTACTCAAAATGATAATTGATTAATTAATCTCCCTCAAAACAATTATTTTCGTTATTTGATCCATCTGGCGATTGTTTCCTCTATTAATCAATTAGTTCTTTAGTCTATAAAATGTTGATCAGTGTTTTATCAACATATAGGATATTGTTTTGTCAACAGCCCAAAAATATGAATTTAACTCTCATAAAGAGTAGGAGTAAAGAAACCAGAAAATATTCACATTTAAGAAGCTGAAATCAGAGAATTGCGACTTTTTAAAATTAAAAAATTACTCAAAATGATAGGCCTAATTGATTAATTAAGCTTCCTCAAGACAATTATTTTTGTTATTTGATCCATCTGGCGATTGTTTCCTCTATTAATCAATTAGTTAGGCTATTTAGTTTATAAAATGTTGACCAGTGTTTTATCAACATATATCTTGTTTTGTCAACAGCCCAAAAATATAAATTTAACTCTCATAAAGAGTAGGAGTAAAGAAACCAGAAAATACTCACATTTAAGAAGCTGAAATCAGAGAATACTTAATTTTTTTTGATCAAAAATAGATTCAAAGCGAGTCATTGATTATCAGAATAGTTCACGATTAATTTAATCGATTAATAATAGATTTATCAATTAATTGTTGCAGCTCCAGCTTGTGTACTGTACTGATGTATGCAATGTGGTGCCTAGGTTGTTAAGCTATTTCTCCAGGACAGTGTTGATGGTAGACACAAAATGTACTTAAAGAATGTAAAAAAAATTAAAGTAAGCCTACTCATGTGGGGCTGCAACTAATGATCATTTATCATTATTGATTATCTGTAGATCATTTTTCTCGATTAATCCATTTGTTGTTTGCTTTATAAAATATCACAAAATTATGAAAAATGATGATCAGTGTTTCCCAGAAACCCAACATGACAATTCAAATGTCATGTTTCGTCCACAACCCAAAGGTGTACAATTTACTGTCATAAAGGAATAAAGACACCAGAGAATATTTACATTTGAGTTGCTGAAATCAGAGAATTTGGACATTTTGTCTTAAAAAATGACTCAATGTGATTAATCGATAATTGAAATAGTTGGCAGTTAATTTTGTAATGAAAGGAGCATCAATGCATCATGATACGTGGTCCACTGAAATGTGCGCTGCTGCCTGCTGAATATTATTGATGGACAATAATTTTTTATATTTTGGCGCTGATTGGACAAGTCATGCTCAAGGCTGCGGTAAAATATCTGATAAAACCACAACTGTGACTATTTAATATACCAATGCCCCAACCGAAAATATGCTCATATACCAGAGCAACGGTTGATGAAGTACTCAGATCTTATATTTAAATAAAAAGTAGCACTACTGTAGTGTAAAAATACTCTGTTACAAGTAATAGTCTATATTGAAGTACTCATTATGCAGGATAACCAATTTCATAATGACGTATATGATATTATTGGATTATAATTACTGAGGTATTAAGGTGTTCCTCACTTCAGTGTCGCAGCTGCTAAATTAGGAGGTAATTCTTTAATATTCTTTACCTGCTGGGCAGCTTGTGAGTTTCAGTAAAATTTAATCTTGAGGTCTAATTTACATCATAATTTATTGTTGATTATATTTTGTTTTATCAAGCTGCCAAGTAACTATCAATTAACTAGTGACAGAAGTTATCAAACAAATGTAATGGAGTGAAAAGTAGAATATTTGTCTCTGAAATGTAGTCGAGTAGAAGTGGAAAGTAGCAAATCATGGAAATATTCAAATGAAGGACACAGTCCTCCAAGTTATACTTAAGTACTGTACTTGAGTGAATTTACTTAGTTACTCTCCGTTAGTGTGCTTTTTTTAACTTAAGGTGGTGTTTAACTAGTCTAACAAAACCATACAGTGGTGGGAGAGGTATAGATAATTTACTGAAGTAAAAATAGCAACACCACACATTAAAAATTATTCATTACACTTAAGAATCATGCTGTCTAAACTAAGGGTTATTTTCATTATAGATTAACTGATTATTTTTTGATCAGTCGATTAGTTGTTTGGTCCATAAAATGCCACAAATGGTAAAAAAAAATGTTGATCACTGTCTCCTAAAACCCAAGGTGACGTCTTTTAATGTCTTGTTTTGTCCACAACCCAAAGATATTCAGTTTACTGTCAGAAGACAAAAGAAATGAGAAAATATTCACATTTGAGAGGCTGAAGTTGGAGAATTTGGACATTAAAAAAGACTTAAAATGATTAATTGATAAAAAAAAAAAAAGTTGATGATTAATAGTTAATTTTGGAGCCAATTATAACCACTTAATGTACTGTTGGGCAGTTTAACAGGCCTGTATAGTAATGGATCATGTGTTATAAGCTGATTATATATTTATTATGAGGGGAAAAAAACTTCTGTTAGCTTGCTCCTTAAATAAACACTTAATTTTAACTCTTTAACATATGAAGTCTAATCAGGAACAAGACTTGAATGGAGCAGTAGCCTCCCAAAAGCTGAAACACAATCAATTTAATGTGCCAAATACTATATCATATTTCTACAGTACGCTGTTTTTATTTGACACTTTTGTCAAGAACGACTTACAAAAAGTAAAGTTGAATTCAGCCTCAGTAGGGAGAAGAGCATCCCTCCTAAAAACAGAACTTCGTGTGGTTAAACAGATGTTTTAATTCAATAAATCCTTACCTGATGTTATCTGTTCGTCCTCCAGGTCAAAGAACTTGTCTTAGACAACTGTCGCTCAAATGAAGGAAAGATCGAGGGTCTAACAGACGAATTCGAGGAGCTGGAGTTTCTAAGCACAATCAACGTCGGACTGACGACAGTTGCTCACTTGCCGAAGCTAAATAAACTCAAAAAGGTGGGTGTTCGTCTACGTAAAACAAGTCTGTGACTTTTAAGGCTTTCGGGTTTTTCGTATTTTGACTTTGTTTAATCGATCAACAGCTTGAACTCAGCGATAACAGGATCTCAGGAGGGTTGGAAGTTCTGGCAGAGAAATGCCCCAACCTCACACATCTCAACCTCAGTGGCAACAAGATAAAAGACCTCAGCACAATAGAACCATTGGTAAGTAAAAATACTTGGTGTAAAAAGCACAAAAAACTAAGCATTTGGCTGCATTATTCATCAAAGTTGATTTTTCTTTTGACAGAAAGAATTGGGGACCCTGAAAAGTCTAGATCTGTTTAACTGTGAAGTGACAAACCTGAACGAATACAGAGACAACGTCTTCAAGCTACTACCCAGCTCACGTACCTGGACGGCTACGACAAAGACGACAAAGAGGCACCAGACTCTGACACCGAGGTCTACGCGGAGGGCTTGGATGATGACGAGGACGATGAAGACGGTAAGTTTCACCTTCATGTGTGTAGCCGTGTTCTTCGTTGACGTTTGACCATTTGGCTAATAAATTAACCGCCAACTGGTCTCACCCAGATGTAGATGAGGAGGAGTACGATGAAGATACAGCACCAGGAGACGAGGAGGAGGAAGAGGGAGAGGAGGATGAAGAGGAGAACGAAGAAGAGGAAGAGGAGGACCTCAGTGGAGAGGTGAGTAATGTCTGAGTCTGTAATTGTTAAAAATGTTAATTTCCGAATAACTTGACTAACTTTGCTTTGTCTTTTTTTGAAAAAAAGGAGGAAGAGGAGGAAGATTTGAATGACAGAGAGGTTGACGATGAGGATGATGAAGGTGAGTAAAATGGGGGCTGATTTTAACCTAGAAGTTGACTCCCAATTCTATACTACATGCTAAGTGCTTAGAGTATATCTATATACTGTAAGCATATAAGAAATCAACATAATTAAAGGTGCACTGTGGAGTTTTCTTGTAAACAAAGTTATGTTTACATTCAGAGTTACTCATCAAAATCATGATATGCATCCTGAAAAACATGTTGAATACATTTCCCACTGCATTAAAGCATTTAAACGTTTAAAAAAATATTTTGAATTGTTTGTCGTTTACATAAAAGTTTGCTTGCTAAGCTAGTTTACCGCTTTTGTTGCTGCATTACCAGCTTGTATGCATGTTACCACCATTGACATAGAGTATATAAAGATGGACAACATGAGAGCTCCCCAGAAGTGTAGCTAAAACATTTGGATTGCCCCCTGGTGGCTGGTTGCAGTATAGGTCATAAATCCCGCCCCCTCCATGTCAGCAAATGGGACAAAAGCCAAACTAAAATGTCGAACTACGTGTGAAATATTGTCCTCCTGAAGATGGGTTCCGTCATTTTACGTAGTTCTTATCCTGCCAATATACATTCAAGTGTTATTTTTTCTGATCAGTTTGGTTTTAATTAGTTATTTGATGCTAGAAAAATGGGGTTTTCACATCATGATTGACAGCTGAGCCCTGCCGCTGCACCTTCAACCTTGATCACTTCTAGGGCTGGATAGATGATACGAGTGTCAATACAAGTGCCCTTAAAATGATACCGATACCAAAAGAGTACTTAATCGACACATTTTTATTAAAATGACCAATACACTCGACGTCACCACACCACATATTGTAAGGGTTGCAGCTGCTGCTTTAGTGGGCCAATCAGACATCACATTAAATTAAATAACGCTTGTGGTGATTGGCTGTGAGGGAAAAAACCCATACAAATAGCAATTTTTTTTTCTAGACCTGGGTACAAAAAGGATTGAATGCAGGTATCTTTTGACTGGAGAAGTTTCGATACTACTTGGTGCTGGGTTATTTCAACGTATACCTTAAAAGTACTGAGTACCGACACCCTGCCCTAATGACTACTGTGCAGACTCTGGCTCCTTTTTGCAATTGGCTTAATTTTTGTACAGTGGGAGGAAGTGGAGACACATCGTCCATCTTTATTTACAGTCAGTGGTCACCACAACCAACTGCTGAGCAGCTACAGCATGAAACCAGTGACAGGAGTTTGTTTTGTGTTACATTAAAGGGACAGTTCATCCCCAAATCAAAAATACCCCTGCCCTGTAGTGCTATTTATCCATCTAGTTTTTTTTTTTTTTTTTTCGGTGTGAGTTCCACAGTTGTAGAGATGTCTGCCCTCTCTCACATACAATGGGACTAAATGGCACTCGCCTTGTGGTGTTCAAAGCACTAAAAAATATATATTTGAAGAATTAAAAACCAAAAACCAATGTCTCTTTCCAAAAAATCATGATCGGTTCATGAAGATAATCCACAGACCTTGTTGAGAAATTTCATGTTAAGAACTACATTCTTTGCTGTAGAATCTACTGGGACTACTTAAGAATCGTTCTTACAGGAAACGGCTCACAGCAAGGTCTGTGGATTCACTTAAGTAACCGGGTCATGATTTTTGGAAAGCAGCACAGTTTTTTTTTTTTTTTTTTTTTTTTCAAATGCATTTATTTTGGCGCTTTGAGCACCACAAGCTGAGCACCATTCAGTCCCATTATATTTGAAATAAGGCAAACATCTCTATGGCCGATATCTCCAAAACTCTGCAACTCTCACCAAAAATATCTAGATGGATAAAAAAGCACTACAGGCCAGGAGAAAAACATGTATTTTTGCTTCTGGGGTAAACTGTCCCTTTTAACAGAGACATCATTAAACCACCTTTGTAGCCTAATGGTCGCCGCATAACCACAACGCTGCTGATTCAGTTTAAGCCGGGGACCTTAGTTGCATTTAATGCCCCCCTCTTTCTCCCCATGTTTCCTGTCTGCCTCTTAGCCGTCAAACTGTCCTTTAAAAGCAAAAATGCCCCCAAAAAACAAGCCAAAAAAAAAAAAAAGAAAGAAAGAAAACAACAACCCAAAGACAGCAACATGTTTGTCCAAATATAAGATGTGTTTTGTCTTCTGTAGTGTTCTGGAGTTGTTTTTAACACATCCACAGTGGGTTGTTAGTCATTTTTTCCAGCTACAGGAGGCTCCTCAATTTCCTTTCTGCACATTGCATTGTGGTACAATTGTGTAAAAGTTTTTTTTTTTTTTGTTTGTTTGTTTGTTTGAGATCACTTCCAGTGTGAACACACCCTAAACCTGCTCAGTATCGTACATAGTACAGATCTGGGACTCAGCTGATTCAGAAAACCTTTATTGTCCATCACAAAGCTGTAAATCTATCTCGTAATGTGAAAATTGCGTACAGTTTGAGCCAGCATCGCTGTCGTCATGACGCAATAAACCTGAAAGAGAAGTTTAACAGGAAACATTTACTCGCTATATCGTGGTGTTTGTGTCTTTAAACTGCGACTCTTTATTTTCTAGAAGAGGAGCGAGGTCAGAAGAGAAAAAGGGAACTGGATGAAGAAGGGGAGGAGGATGAAGATGATTGAGAGTCCTCTGGAAGCTAAGTTGTGAACTGTTTTAAACTTGTATCTCCCAGTCACTTCCCAACAACCCCATGTATTTTTCCCCCAGTTTCATATTGCAGTAGGAGTGGTTTTTGTTATCGGCCAGTCAGGTAGACGGGGTTGTTTGGAGAAATAAGTTAAATTTATGTACCTTTGATGCTCCCGTGTTCCAGTCTTTACGGTCCACTTTTAACTGCTTTGTGGACACCGATTTTGTATTATCAAATATTAGCAAAGATAAACCTTTTTAAGAAATGTTTTTGTTTTCTCACCGTTTGTGTAAGACCAGTTTCTGATGTATTTTAAGACCCCCCCTTCAAAAGAAAAAAACAAAATGAAACAAAAAAAGAGTGCATGTCTAATACATTTTAAAGTCAACTACTGGATTTCATGTATGGCTGTCCTCTCCTCGTCTTAAACTTATTTTTTTTGCATTGTACTTTTTTTTTTTTTTTTTTTTTTTTTTAAATGTAAGTTATGTATTTGTAGTGTCACCAGTATGCCAATACTCTCTGCTGTCCTGGTGTGAAACTTCTGTCTGAACATGCACAGTGTGACCCCTCACAGGGCATATTTTTAAATCATAGCAAAAAAATGTCTGCCCTTGTCAAAGCTGCTCCTCCTCCTTCAACCCTCAGCTTTGATAGTTCGGAAATTACGTGTTCTTGTAAATAATGACCAAATCTATTTTTTTGTATTCTCTTTGATGACGGCAGACATTGAACAGACAACTGAGGTGAAACTATGAATTGTAATAAGATATTAAATATGTATGCTGCTTTATCTAAAAATACGCAGTGTGAAATTTCTTGGAATTTGAACATAACTTTGTATGCATAATCTTTCCATAAAGAGAAATGTTCAACATCAGAACTCATTATTGCTTTTATCTCATGTTCTTTTTTTTTTCTGTGACACACAGGTGGCAATGTTTGAAATTTGTGATGGTAGTGTAGAGAAGTACTTGATATAAAATGGAGGTTACAGCCGCAACTTATGTGCATTGAAAATTTATTGTTTCAAAGTGTAAACTCTGGAAAACGGTCAGTTATTTGGACTTTGTTTCCACTATTATACGTAATGGTCAAATTGGCCTACCTCAGTGATTTTTCACTCTATGTTAAAATTCCACTGTCATCAGCCAAATTGTTTCTTTTCCCCTCCCATTCACTTCAATAAATCCCTTTTATATATGTTTTGATTTGTTGTGGTCCTTGTACAACACTATCAAGTCAAACGGTGAAGAGTACACAGAACTCCAGCTTCAGGTCATCATTTATGATCATGTGGTAACACTTTCTATTATGTCCATGTCTATAATGCATCATATACATACTTATACATGCATAATAATCTGCTTGTAGCACAATATTATATTTATAAGCATTCATACATATTCAAAATGTCTTATAACAGTCGTAACGCATTATAGATATTAATGCTTTATAACAATAATCATTAAAATATTAAGAATTCTATATAACTTATGATGTCAAGTATCATAATACCACAAAATTGCTCACTTTTTTTGCAATAATCATAATATAATTCTCATAGATGTCATACATTATCTTTTTTTATTACTTGGGATGTGTGTTTTAAGTCGACCACACGATTAGATCCCGTTCAGTCTAAAAAGTTCACACATTTAGTAAATTTTGACTGTTTTTTTTTTGTGTTTTTTTGCTTTTAGGCTAGTCGGCTACTCTAAATTCAAATTTCTGTTTAATCAACAGGTTGCAAAAGGATTCCCGCACGCTGTCTAACTTGCGGGAGTCCTTTAGTAAGTTTTTTTGGTCTACACGCCTCTCTCCTGCGCACTTGTCTCATCTAATAGATGTGCAAAGTGTTCCTTTGTTTAATCGACAGGGAAATTAGTCGCAAAGAACATCTGTATTTATTACACGACTTTGTTAAGGATTCTTATCCATCAGTTATGGCATTCTACGTTCTATTATTTTGGATTAGCAGACTGCTGCTATTGATAATAAACTGTTGCTTTGGATGCAGTTCTGATCACAGATTCTGGAGGACTTAGTAGAAACAATAAAATAATTTTTAAACCTATATTTTGTGTCGAATAATTGATTTTTATATAGTAATTTGTTGTGATTCAAGATCTGCACCACCCTGTTGGGGTTCATTGCACCATAATGACCAGCTCACTGTACATTATCCTCTACATAAATGCATATTATACACACAAAGTGTTATAATACCATTATTAGTTACTCATAGTGGTCATTGGATTCTTTAAGAGAAGTAATGAAATTCCCTAATGAAATAACCTTCACCCTGCCTTTGGTGTTTCTCACTGAGGGAAAAGTCACTGTTAAATCAAATAGCTTATACATTTAGAAAGGACATAATCAATTTGCTTCACTTTTGAAGTCCTGATATTAATCATGTCATTTTATTTAATCATTCTTTAAGCGTTAGTGTATAAAAATGCTCTACGATCCTTGCAAAAACAAATAAATGTCAGTAATTATGAAGAAATATGATACTTGACCTTATAAATCATTTGAAAATAGTTTATAATTTGTTTATGATCATTGTTATAAAGCATGCATATTTCTGAGTGCTCCTAACTATAATTATACAGTGCTATAAGAAGATTATAAGTATCATAAGTATGTTTACAATGCATTATAGAGATAGGTTGCAGGATTTGGTCAGATTATTATGACGTGGTCAGTTACTGAAAACAAACTACATAGCAACTTTGGTTATCAGTAATATAACAAAAAAAATCTAATCTGAATACTTCTGGATAAGTTTTGGATTCCTTTAAGATCAAACACTGAAAATACTGCACCTAATACTAAAAAAAATGGATGCAGCCACAGAAATTTGAGTTCCATAAATATTCTTTTTTTCTCTTCAAACTTCTCAAAACATTTTCAACTTTTGCAGAGGGTTCTCTTCTCCTGCCAGGTCCGCCACAAAGTGGAGCACTTGTCTAAGAAACCCTGAAAGTCAGACATGCTTTTCATGAGTTAATTACAGAGAACTGGTTATCATGAAAAAAAAAGTATCATAATTTGAATCAAAAATGGACTCGAGTAATCCTTGAAGGTATGTACAATCTATTTTTCAAATGTGATCTTGGTTGATTATTACTTGTTACTTTTTTTGCAATCTGATTACATAATCCTGATTACATGTAATCTGTTACTACCCAATCCTGCATGGATGTCATAGAAAGTGTGACCATTATTTTTTTCTCCATGTGGAAAACTTTTCAGCAGAGTGAATTGTGATGCTGTTAACTTTATACAGAACAAGAACAAACTGAGCTAATTCAAACTGGGGGTTTACTCGTCTCCTAAAATGTACACAGAGGGTTTCAGATTTTTTAAAAACATAAAAGCTTTTCAGTTAAGTGGCTGATTTTGGTGCTCGGTGCATCGACATGAGAGGCCCTGACAAAACACTGCTCCAACTGCAACTTCACCTGTCTCACTGTAGCTGATCATCTCTGGTAGATCCTTTTCCCACTTTCACTTTCACTGTAGCCTTTTTATTTTTCCTGCAAGAAACATACGCATTTACCATTAATGTGTCAGTGGTTCAAGTCTACTGAAACTAAAGCTTTGGTCCCTTAATGTCCCCACGATAATGTGATCGGTGGAGACTTGTGACCATCAGACCTTAACTTACTTTTTACGTGCTTGGGGGCACAAATTCCATTCTTGCTAAGCATGTAGCCGATTCATCTTTTCCCCTTTTCTTAGATCACCAAGAGCAGAATCAGTGATAAGACAAGGCTGAGTGTGATTGGGCCTAGATTAAAAGACACATGGCATGTTTAGCAGCATCTTTTTGGATCTGGCTGACACAATGGAGCCAATAAAATGTTAATCCAGTGCCCACTTCTCTTAAATTTCAGAACGCAGACAAAAAAAACAACAATAACAACAAAAAAAAAAAAAAACAGTTCATTGGTAAAACAGAGGCATTTAAACTGCAATTTCGCCTAAATCTGTTAATGGTACAAGTGCAGAAAGAGAGGCAGATGACCTGGAGTCTCTAGAGCAAAATTACACATCTACAGGTAAACACATTTCAGTAATAGTGATATACTTAGTTTAAATGTAAAAGGATGGTTATTATTACAGTTGTCTGCACTGTTAGGAATAGGCAAGAAGAATACATTTTTTATAACTTATCTGAAGTTATGTTGTTGGAAGTGAAGAGCTAATACCATTAAAGGTACAGTTTCACACAAATCTTGCACCAATTTCAACCAGAAACATTCAGCAAAAATCTATCAAGCATCACAATCATTACTTGCGCAGCCGCATCGTACAAAAACAATGGGATTAACAAATATACATGTTATTAGCTAAAAAGGTAAAATGTGACAAATAAATAGAAGCAAATATACATTACCCACCCCCCATCCTCAAAATTAGCCCTAAAAACCAAGAACAGCCAGCAAAGCTTCCCTTGAGACTTTTTTTTTTTCGAGTAGTTTTGCAAGTCCGCCACCTCTGGATCCATGTCTCCCCTGCTGCTTTCCCATTATTTAAATAAAGGATGAGAAGACTAAACTACCGTCCTTGGGAAGAAAGACTGCGTTCGTGTAGCTATGGGTCAGTAACGTGAAGTATATTTACAGGCAACAACATCTGTAGGTGAGAAAAGAGGTTACGGGGAAAGCAGCTCTGTGGGAAAACATGATCCACGTCTGCAAAAGCTCGTCTCGTCTGTCAGTTGCAAAACCACTTCACGTCAGCCATTTTGAGAGGATGCTGCAGCTCGCTGCAATCTGTGTGTGCAGCAGGGTCTAAGGCCTTAGGGAAGAGAAATAGGAGCCAGTGACAGTCTTTTTATCCTCCAGTTTGTGCCTCAGCAAAGAATCGGAACTAGATGATGGTTTGGTTATTACAGGAAGATGAGTGTAGCAGCTCCTTTGCATGTGTATTGCCACGTGAATGACGAGGAGAGACAAACATACAAACTGATCATAACACTGGAGAGTGTGCTGGAGAATATTAAGTTGTAAAAACACAGATAATACCTAAATTGATTGGATCTGAAACCCTCCCTCCCATCGATTTCATGTTAAGGTGGCAATCAATGATCGCTGCCTCTCCTCTGTTACTAATCATATCTGTCATTATTACAATATTCCAGTAATTGCAAGAGTTAAGACATTATCCAACAGTTATTATATTATTGTGTGCACTACGCAGGGCAGCGGGGATGAAATTATGATATATCAAAAAAGAGAGGGGTGGGAGGAAGGCTCAGAAGCTTGCTGGAGGTCAGAACTGGGGGGCAAAGGGAGCAGCTTTGCCAGTCCAGGAGGCTGAGAGGTCACACGTTGTTGGGGCTAACGTTCTTCAGGTTGTTCAGCTCCAGCTCCAGCTGGCGTATCCGCACGTCCTTGGTGGTCAGCTCCTCCTTCAGCCGCCGCAACTCGTCCTGCTGCCGGAAGAACATCCGCAGGAGCTACGTGGAGAAAAACAAAAGCTCACGCATGTAACAAATAAACTTAAGCACACAAGTATGAAAATTTACTGTTAATAGAGGAAATTTATATGTGGTATATGTATAGTGTTAAAAAACATTTTGTACTCACTACACAAAGTCCTACTATATAGATTAATTTACTCTGCATTTAAAAACATTTTAAATCTTTAAAACTATACATCAGACCAGCATCATGTCATCAAGTGCAAGTTGCCTTTTGGGGAAAATGTCTTGCTTTTGTGAAATGAGAGAAACAGGAAAATGCTGAAAAGCTGCTGTGTATCAGGTTGTAAAACAAGTAAACATGCAAATTCATCACATCTCCATCCTTTGTGCAAAGGAAAGAGATCTCAGAAGAACAGCAGTAAGAATTTATTAGCCTCCAGAGAACGGTGATTCTTTATTTTGGCAGCAGTGTTAATTCATTTTTGATGACAATAAATATGAATTAGCTTTTGTCGTTTAAATTTTGCCAGACAAAAAACCTAGGAAGAACCGTATTAATAACCAAGGCTTTAATACTGACATTTGAGAGACATAATATGCATGAATATTAACTGTCAGTGAGGTAAACGGCTAAATGACGTTAATGACAGTTACTACTGATGGATAGGTGACGCTGGCTTGAGTAGGAGGCTGCTGGATGTCAGTCATAACGTTACAGTACAGCAGCATCAGACTGTCGTCTCTGATTAAATCTCAGCCAAGCTTAGATCAAACAGTTGTCGATTAACAGGTTGGTTATTTATATCCACTTAGCCCGACAATACCTGGTAATTCAATATAAGCAATATCTGTCCACTGTGTTCAGTCACTGATCCCCTTGGAAGGGGAAGACTGAAGGACGGCTGATTGATCAACCTAAATTTATTGTGGTGCTCAGCTGATGGAGTGTGCGCCCCATTGTACTGAGGCTGAGTCCTCAGCAGCTGTCGTGGGTTTGATTCCAGTCTTCCCTTCACTCTCTCCAACATTTCCTGTCAGTCTACAGCTGTCCTATCAAAATAAAGGCTAAAAAAAGCTCAACCCCCTTACCCCCAAAAATTATTAAGGTAAGGTAAGGTGGTAAAATATAAAACAAACTTTTGACTGACACAAAATGAATGCATACAAACTTGTCAAAATTGTAAAACTATAATCACAACCAAGTTGCATTAACATCTAGGATCTTATGTAGTATCCGTATGTGCCAGTCTGATGTTTATATTTAATAACAACAGCTACTAAATGGACCTTGAAGTGAGATTGTTAAGAATGAACTCAATTAGTCTGTTAGTTTAAAGGTCCAGTGCGTAAGATTTATGGGCATTTATTTGCAGAAAATTGCTGAAACTTAATATAATATTTATAACTATGTTTTCATGAATGTATAATCACCTGAAAATAAGAATCACTCCGTTTTTATCTTAGAATCAGCCATTAAAGGCCGCCACGTTGCACAGTTGTGTTACTACGGTAGCCCAGAATGGACAAACCGAACACTCGTTCTATATACAGACTTTTGCATTTTGTGTGAGATTCACAGCCACTGTAGGTTTTCTTACATGCTAGGACAGGGCGGGTGAGATGAGGTCTTTACAATCTGCAAGTGTACATCCTACACACTGTTCCTTCAACAAAATAATCGTAATTCAAAGTCCACTCATTGGCTTTTTCCAGGGTTACTTTTTCTTTTAGTCTGTTATTTATTTCCCCACCGAATTAATCAACTACATCAACCCAATCAACCAATCAGTTCAGCTCATGTGCTCCTCATTTTTTTTAATGGAGTCTGGATCTCAATAATTTCTAAAACCTCCTCTTCATTGGTTCCAGGAAACAGTACTGCCACTCATCACATATATAAACAGAAACAGAATAGAAATATAACAACAACAACAACAAAAATCCTTCATGCTATCAAAAGCACATCAGTTCTTCACGTACCTCGTTCTCTGTCCTGGGTGGTACATTCTCCAGCAGGTCGATCCCATTCACCACCACACTCTTCTTCTCCTTCACTGGGGCCTTGAACACTAACTGGTTTGGCCGGTGGTAGCCGTCCTTCAGGGACATCAAGACTGGATCTGTTTGCAAAAAGGAGCAAAACACTCTAAAGCAACACAAAGCACGGCGAGGCTCAAGTCCTCCACAGACCACCACAGGGAATCTATTGTTGCTCCATATGGTCTTCAACTTGGTGTGGCTAATTCTTGTAATTGTGACAGCTTTTGTAGCATGTGGACTTCCATATGTACAAGTCTTTTGTCATCTACAAACTGGCCTGCATGCTAGAATCTGGAGTTTTTCTCATCAAATGCCTCCGTGGGTTTCTAAAGTTCGGTAAGCGTGAAATGATTTCCACATTGGAGAAGGTAACGCTCGCTTTTAAAAGGCAGTTTGTGGGCCTTTTGTTATGAGGTATACACATGTTGAGAGCAGACCAGACCGTGAAAAATGGAGGTGATGAAAAGCAAAAAATGCACTTCAAACTTCCCACCTACCTTCCTCCTGGTTTAAATGTTCAACTGGCTGATGTTGTAATTTTAAAGACCCGGTGAAATTGCGACTCAGAGCCCAGTTCAAGTTGCGTGATCATGATTAGAGGTAAGTATCTGTGGGAGTTTGCACCGTGTTGGTAACAATACAAGCCATATGTTCAGTGACAGTGTGTGAATAGTTCACAACGAAGAACAAAACAAAGTAAAGACACAGGGAATGAAAGAGGCTATTTCACCACCAGGCTTTACAGCTTTGTTTTAAAATATTTTCACCAAATGCAGGGTGATGTAAGGAAGCCTATTTCCACCAATATGGGATCCTCTAATGACAAGACTTCTCATTATTTGTGATATAAAAGTCATTATTTTTAGATACTAAGTCAATATTTTGAGGAACTTTCTCATTATTATGTGATACTAAGTCATTATTTTGAGAGGGTTTCTCATTATTGTGATTCTAAGTCTTTATTTTGTGATACTAAGTCTTTATTTTGAAAAGGTTAGCCATTATTTAAGATACTAAGTCATCGTTTTGCAGAAGTCAGTCATTATTTTGAGATACTCCGTCATAATTTTCTGAGAGTTTCTCAATATTGTGATTACTCTGTCATTATTTTGCAGAACCAAAGTCATTGTTTTGCAATGGTAAGTCATTTTTAGAAACTAAGTCAATATTTTGCAGAAGTTTGTCATTATTTTGAGATACTATTTATAAAGTAGTTATTGTGTATTTCATCTTGTATTTTGTACAGTGCAGTGTGTACCTACTGCTTTTATTATGTAAGGCACCTGCATTTACTGTAGTGCGTATTGCACTTTAAATTATTTATTGTGCTTGCTTGTATGTGTAGAACTACAGATGGAAATTAGCATCTCACTAAAATCAGGTGCGACCATGTTTTTTCATGTCTCATTTTGAGATACTTAGTCATTATTTTGAGGAAGTTTCTCATTATTCTGAGATATTAAGTCTTATCTTATCTTGACTTCCTAGTATCTTGAGATACTAAATCATTATTTTGCAATAATGAGTCATCATTTTGAGATATCCATGCATCCATAACCGCTTATCCTGAGGAGTAAGCACATTCACACCTACAGGCAATTTAGAGTTATCAATTAAGCTATTATGCGCATGTTTTTGGAGTGTGGGAGGAAGCCGGAGTACCCGGAGAGAACCCACAAGGACACAAGGAGAACATGCAAACTCCACACAGAAAGGCTCTGCCCCAGCCACAAACTCCCCAGGGGGATTCAAACTCAGAACCCTCTTGCCGTGAGGCGACAGTGCTAACCACTGCACCACCGTGTCACCCCATTTTGAGATACTAGATCATTATTTTGAGAAAGTTTCTCATTATAATGACTTACATGATCTCTTTTTTTTTTTTTTTACCACATTGGTGGAAATGAGCATGGATTTATATTTGGCAAAACATTATGTTCTCTGTTAAAATGTGTTTCATAAACCACCAAAGGAGCATCAACCAATCCAAGTGTTGTTTACCTCTATTAATGCCACTCAGCCATTCACTGGCGGACAGCGCAGGTTCTGTTCCTGCTGTCATGGGGTAGATGTCCTCCTGGTATGTGTCCGACTGTAAACCCAGAAACAACACATACATTCTCATTTTGTTGATTAGATTTGGCATTGCTGATTATCTAAGAGTCTGGAGGAAACAAGTTATTGCAGTGTCTCAAACAAGATTTGTCTAAAAGCATGATATATAACCTCTCTGCATGGCTTTGAAAAGACTCTTTATCCATACTAATGAGAGTAGAATCAGTTAATTACATAATTTCAGCCCCCTCACTCACCCTTCTTGGCACAATCATTGAAATGGGCTCAATCAAACCCTTCAGCGTGACTAGCTTGTAGAAGCGAAACACCTCGCAAGCTCCTACATCCAGCCCGTGCTTTGGCATCACACCTGCAGACATGAACAGAGGTGTGTGGTGTGACAACCGTTCTGACAACATGAAATCACTTCTCAGGATTCATCACATCAACCTGCTGCAATATGACAGCACTGGAAAACTTGGTGGAGCTCATTTTGTCTTTGATGAATTTAATATTTTCAGTCATGCAAAACCACATTTAGAGCAGCATTGAGGCCCCGTCTCTAAAGACTGCTAATGAAGAAGAGCAGGAGCCATTGCATATCACTGACTGTGTTTGCATGCGCACAAGTATCCTGGTTATTAAGCTAATCCTGGTTTTGATTAAACACGAGAAACCTGGTTATTCATATCCCTGTACACGTTTGTCTGTTCTTTGATTCTAGCATCCAGGTTTCTAGTCATCTGTGTGCAGTTCTAGCTTGATCTGTCACCATGGCAACCACTCAGTTCTGTACAAATACATTGTTCTGGATAAGGTGTTTACATGACACAGTATCCTCGTTATTATCAGAATACTCCAGGTAGCATATCCAGGTTTTGTCATAACCTGGATATGACTTTTACATGTGCAAAACATAACCAGGATTCTCCAAAAACCCGGATCATATCTAAGATACTTGTCCGCATGTAAACACAGTCACTGATCAACACCATGACTTACCGAGTCCTTTCTGTGGGGCCGGAGACCGGAACTCCATCAGGTACTGTAGGTACGGCTTCTCTGTGGTAATCTCAAAGTAACGGATGTTGCCGTCCCCCTGTCAGAGCACCGGAACGTGACCATTACATTAAAGTTCAAGATGCAGCTACTCAGAGTTTCAACCACATCAGTTAATTTTTCATTTTAATCCAAACTACAGGCTCACTTTATTTGGTGCTATGCTCTGATTCTCAGAAGAAACTGTGCTGTCTTAGATTTTGCTTCTTTTAAGGTTTTGCGCATAATTTTAAATAACTAAAATTTGTGTCAAATTCAGGGAATTTTATTGAAAATGTAGATGTAGAGAAACCATTGTACCAGTTCAAAACACATATAAATGACCTAAAACTTCACAGCACTTCAGAGAGTAGTTTGTTGTTTAAGCGCACCAATGCAGGAACGTGGGAAAATGCCTTTTTGTACAGTGAATGATATTTTGCAAACTGTTCTCATTTTAAGAGAACATCAACAGAGGCACTGATGAAGGATGCCAGTGTAGAGATTTCACATGAGTTATGGACAAAAGAGACAGATACGATCAAAGCATGTTCTATCAATTCTAGACTTCAACTCATTCAGTTCAAAGTAATCTGTCGGCTGCACTTCTCCATGACCAACCTGAACATAATCTGTCCTCCTGTCTCTGTTACCTGTCATAAGTGTTAGTCAGGCTCGAGCTCAAGATATTCTGGCATGATATTTTTCATTTGTACAGTGAAATATACAACAGACAACAATTCCCTGATGTGATGGTCTTTTTGTAATATTGGGTTAATCTAACTGTTGTTTGACTCTTCTGTCAGTATTACAACAAGCCCTCATGTTTGTAATGGTTATAGCAAAAAGGGTTATCCTGAGAGAAAGAAAATCAGTTTCCTCTCCTTTTTTTTATAACATGGCTATGACATGGTTTCTTGTCTGTGTCTTGAAGAAATTCAGCATACTCTGTTCAATGCCCACCCCAAGTTTCTTAAGATCTGGGGACCCTTTATTGATCATATTAGGAGGGAGAGGTGTCAACCTGGGAACTCATTATATTGAACGTATTGTATTGCCGGGTTTTATTTTTTCTGGTCTTTGTCTTGGGCCTTCTGAACCTCATGTGGGTCTTGGTAGCATAAACTCTATTTCTGACCCAACTGATTATTCAGTGATCAGGTGTTTGACATCGAATGAAACAAGACCTGTATGAACAACTTAAGTACGGCCAGTGAACAAGAGGTTGGTGTTAAGTATAGCACATAAAAAATTACATTTTAGACATATAATTGACAGTGACACATCAAATTTATCTCATATTGTTTTGACTTTGACTTCCTGCTTCTTTTTTGTGAGTGGGATACAAAATTGCCAGATTTTAAAAAAAGGTTTTCAATCTTTGTTAAGTTTTCTTGATTATTTATCATTATATATTATGTATGGATACTCTTTTAAAAGGCATCATTGACCTTTATAGCTCATTACCTTGTTATGTTTTTCGCCATATTAAAGTTGTAGTGATTGCCTATACTCTGTTACATGGTCAAAGGAGGTCTCTCTTGGACTGTAAAGTCTCTTGGACTGTGACCAAAATGTTTTATCATTCCAATTTTCTCCAGGACAGTGTGTGGGATTTCTGCCTGTACGTCTCCTACACACCCGTTTGTTCACTACAAACATCTTTTCATCAAGTTTTTATTATGACTCATAAAAATGAAACCTTCAATTCACAGCACAGTTTTGTTCATTCTGTAGACTTCATGGTAGAAAAAAAATGTGTGTCTGAATTCAGTAAATCTGTGAAATGTTACAGTCGTAATAATTTCCTGACCTTTCCTGCCAGGTACAACATGTGTGTGTCAGCATCATAGAAGGGAAACAACAGTCCTGAGAGGCCGTCGATGTCCTCCTCCACAATCGACATGGACAAATCCTCCTGGGAAGAGCAACGCACGCACACACACACACACACACACACACAGAGCAGGGAATTAAACATGTGCACTTGCTCCACCCACTCTGGCATTACAGGCATGAGCCATATGGAGGTGTAGTCTGACCTGATCCCACAGAGCGATCTGCCGGGTGTTCCAGCGAGAGACCCCTGTGGTGAGCAGTCGCTTCATGTTGCCCAGGAACACCACTCGGTTCACACGGTGGTTCTTACAACTGGCTTGCTGGTGGACACAAAGACAGACAATTTATTCTTGTGACTGTTATATTGCTGTGAGAATACAGGGAAGTAATGTGACAACTTACTTACAATTTACATTGAAATAGATTTTTTTGTCAACTGGATGTTGAGGATTAGTCCATTGTTACTTTTAGAAAACATTTTTATGATTATTTATTTTATGTATTTTGTTTGGATGTCATATGTTCTGTTTTTAATGTACCTGCCTTTTTCTTCACTTGTAAGCAAAGACAAATTTCTGCCATTTGCACACAAATAGTAGGCAAAGTATTTTTCTATTCTGTTCTTCTTTAGATCAGGGAACAACCTAAGCTGTATAAGTTCTATAATGGAGATCCTTAATAATGGAATATTTTAATGGTGTGTCTTTTTACAGTTACACTGGGTTACAAGATAAATTTGATCTAACATTCGTTCTAATCATAATTTAGAAAAAAATATGTCTAAAATGAAACATGCAAATTTAAAACTAAGCAGAGCTTTAAGTTTAGTCATTTAAACCAAAGTTAAATAGAATTTAATCAATTTGGAGATGTGTGCTGACCCCAAATTATTATTTTATTTTTTAAGAGAGCAGTCAGAACCTAGTACGTGAGTATAACTGAGGGTGAAAAACAGTTAGCTTCTGGCTGCTCTGTATTCCTTAACAAAATATTTCTTTGTTTGCTAGCTAGGTAAAAGTTAAAAAAAAAAATATGTTGCTAGGTAGCTAAATAAAAGTTACTTGTTTGCTAGTTAGTAAAAAGATTTTTTTTTTTTTTTTTACTTTGTTTGCTAGCTAGCTTAATAGAAAAAAAGTCATATTGTTTGCTAGCTAGCTAAAAGTAAAAAAAAAAAAAAATACTTAGTTGGAATCTTTGAAAGCAATTCAGGTCTTTGTCCCTCTGTCTGGTCTTGATCACCTCTACAAGTGCAGCAGGGGTTCAGCACACAGGTCTGGTTTAGATTAGGTGGTTGACAAGTGGTGTGTGGACCAGCTGCAGCATTTTTTGTGTTATTTTACAGCCAAAGATATTCTTAAAATTATTGAGATATATTTAAAAATCTCATGCGGCTGCAATTTCTCCAATAACCTCAAGGGACTCGAGACCTGCTCAAGAACTAAAGACACAATATTTGTGATTTCATTCCACAGCCATGAGCATTAGTCTGCAACTATAACAGCCCCCACTCTTATGGTTTCAAGCTTTCCACAAGATTTTAGAAACCAATTACTGGATCTTTTCCCATTCAGCCACAAGAGCATCGCTGAGGTCGGGTACTGATGTTGGATGATAAGGCCCGATCCAGTTCATCACACGTGTGATTGAGGTCAGGGCTTTGTGCAGGCCAGTCAAGAGCTTCTAATCCAAACTGGGGAAATAATAACTTTATGGACCTTCCCTAAACAAAGGGACCATCTAAAGAAAATCATTATCGGTTTAAGTGTACTCTATATTTAGAACATTCGTCGTCAGGCAGCGTTTTACAACGGGGAACTGAAGCCACTGTCTCTGCTCATTAACAATTACTCAATGGTCAGAAACAGTCTTTTTACCTCGCATGTTTGTGTTGTTTGTTAGTTAGTGTTATTGTTTGACTTTGGTGTTTTGACATGTTTGTTCAGGTCTGCACTAACGTTACTTGTGCAGATCGAAGCCTCGATAGACCAGCAGCCGAGCAAAATGTTTTTTCAAAGGAGTTTTGTGGCTGTGAAGAGAGCAAAGACGGCAGTCTCAGTTTACCATCAGTAAATGCTGTCTAACAGCAAAGTAAAGTGGGGAAAATGTTCTAAATATAGTGTAGACTTAAACCAACATTGATTTCAGCCAGGTTAAATCACTGTTTGTGTTAAAGGAGTGATATAATCAGCTCCCAGTTGTTGAGCTGGCTCAGACTCAGAGAGCAGCTGCAGCAGCGGGAGCAGAGAAGTTCTGTTGCACCAACAGAGCAACTGCCATGGATTTTTTCATGATTGGTTTGTGGAATTAACTGCATAATAAATCTCAGAGCACAAACAAACCCAATTCAAACCCAAAATAGCAGCGTGTACAAAAACTTAGATGAAAATATTTTAAATTTGGAGTAAATGCACACTTCCACTCCCACAAAAATCCCAGCCCCCCGTCTCCACCCTCCCTCTCACCTGCAGGACCGCCCCTGAACGCGGCTCAATGACACGCAGCTTCTTGTCTTTGCAGCTGGTGGCCAGAAGGCTGCCGTCTGTGTTGAAGGACATGCTGAGGATGACGTCAGTGTGGCAGTCGATCATTTTCACCGGCTCTCCGATCTCCAGGTTCCAGATCAGGATCTGACTCAGGCAGGAAGGATTGTTTGGGTGGAGCTGTTAGATGGCTGCAGTCGGTGGTTGACTCAGTGACATGATTATGTTGTGAGCTTGGAATTTGTCACTGTTTTTGTGTGCTACGATGAACACATCAGACAGTGGAAGTCTCTGATGATGTGCACAAAACTAGCAAGTGGCTGGCATTTATTTTTTCTTGATAAATGATTTAATTAATTTATGAACCAACAGAACTGTTTGATTAATTTTCTGCAGATCAAATTATTGACTAATCCAACAAAGAGCATCTCATAAAAAGTATTTGCAACATGATGAAATAACTCCTGAACTGAGTTAAATAAACAAACTGACAGTAATGGTGCAGGGCCACTGTATGTGAACCAACTGGTGACTCAATCATTGTCTATACGAAGCAACTAATTTGCTGCACAAAGCATGCTGAGATACCTCAAAGTCAACTTTAATGTCAATTCTGGAAAGTAGTCACACATTAGCAATGGTTAAAAAATGCTAGGATAGAAACAAAATACTAAAAAAGTAACTATATACTACAAAAGTACTAAGAATTCAAATATTTACAAGTTAAGCAGGGGATCAAGGGAAATGATAACAAGGCACAGATAAAATACACAAACAAAACTGTAAAGATAACAAGACACATATAGAACATGAACTATAATGATAATATGAAATGCAATGAATAATTATAGTGCAAATAGAATAGGTAAATCCTTTTTTTCTTTTTATTTTCTTGTTCATGTAGATGTAGACTACATGAAATGGTTCAGTCATGCTCCCAAACCAGGCACGCACAGTGTTTGCTAGCAGTGAATTGCGTGTGAGGAGCATAGTTTGGTTTGGTTTGGTTTGGAGTGTTGGAGCAGCATCAAGTATCATATTAAAGATAAATCTGGCTTCTAAAAAACACAAAGAAAGGAAAGAAAGAGGAAAGAGAGAAGAAAGGGCGACAGTATGTCACCACATTCTGCAGAAAGAAAGGTGGTGAAAGAGGCCACCGTTGCTGCCCACATTAGTTACGCCATATTTTTACAGAAGAGTGTTTACATGTCAATCCTTGTTTAGCCGACATTTAATCAATGCAGGCAAACATTTAGCAAACTATCCATGCTAACTCAGTTTTCCCTGCTGCGCCTGGTGCCTGGTCCCACAGATGCAGAATCAGCTTCAGACTCAGCAGCTCTGTCTCCCCATCGCCCAAACAAACCTGCCCTCCTCCCACCTGAAGGAGGTGAGCAGCACTGAGTTCAATCACATGTCAGGTGGCACAATTGCAGGGGGGGCATGGGAATTTCTTTTTCATTATTATTATGAAATAGAAGAAAAAAATATTAAATCCTTTTCAGTGACAAGAATTCAAACATTTTAATTATTTTTCCACATGATGATTATTATTTGAAACAAAACCAACCTATAGTCTGTACTGGATGCTGGACTGTTTGAAGCATTGAGTGACTGAGTCTGAGTGACAGACAATTTTAAAATAATACTTTAATAATACCTTGATTCAGACTGAAATGTAGTCATTTACTTGACATTTAGTGGTGGATGTACACAGTCTTAATTGTTATTCATTAATGTAAAGAGATTTTTTTTTACCATTCAAGAATATTACCATTTAAATTACATTTAGACTTATAGAGGGTATCAGACCAGTCCTGTATGCAGAATGTTTCATGCATCATGTCTGCACAGTGTTATATTTTCACAGCTCACTGTCAGTAAATACTGTACAGTAAGGAGTGGACTATAAGCCAGCAAAGGTCAAGTTATGTAAAGCTTTGAATGTGTCGATCGATGTGTCGTTCTGGAGGTTTGGTTGCAGCAATAGCACAGGGTTGGTGTGGCTTGTGATGGTGGGGTTACAATGAAAATATTCATTGTGTAGGATGGATACGACACTCCAACCCACTCACACAAGTGACCGACGGGGCAGGGTGGACATGAGCTTGAATTTATTAATCACTTATACTAATGCTGTCAGTGTACACTGTGTTGATTCCAGCTTGTTGTGTTTGGGGTTTCTGACGTGGTACCTTGTAGTCGTAGCCGGCACTGAAGAGGATGCCGCTGCTGGTGGGGTGCCACTCGATCAGACCCACCCGTCTGCTGTGGCCGTACAGCTCCAGCACGGCCTCTGTCAGGTTGCGCCTCAGACCGCCATCTGGGATCTCCCATACTCGCACCTGCCACGTTAACACACACACACACACACACACACACACACACACACACACACACACACACACACACACACACACACACACACACACCACACACACACACACACACACACACACACGAAGATATGAGTGAATACACAGCGCAGATTCCTAAAGCACACAAACACACCTAGAGGTGTTTTTATTGAACAAGTTTTATTTCTTTTTTGTCAGAGGCCACTTCATATTATTCATATCTCTTTCACATGAGCTCCAATCGGTATGACACAGCCTGAGATCTCTCTGATCAAAAATAGAACTTGGTATCAATGTAACCCATTGCATTAGGATTAGACTGGATTACAGCTATGGCTCGAGGCTCTGTGTTGAGCTGAAGGAGATTATCCTTCAACAAGTGAAAGTACTACACAGGACACACTGCTATCATGGATTTACTATACTCAGCAGAGTAATGTAACAGGTACATTTACTGGGAAAAAAGGCCCACGGGGTTTTAGTATTTGTCATGCAACATCCGAGATTAAGAGTAATAGTGATTGAGGTTTGATATTATGTCTGATGTCATTTATGTAGTCAGTTACTGGAAAGCTAGAGGGGTTTTCACATCTGTCATGTGCCATTACTGGGCCTACAACAACAACCAGAGCAGCTGTGAGCCAAAATCCAATCACAAGCTTGTGTCCAGTACAAACTCTCTGCACCAGTGACCTGTTTGCCTTCTGGGCCAGTGGCCATCAACCCCAGCATCTATGACTCATGATTTCACAGATACAGTAAGTCGTGTTATTATCCTCCAAGATTATCCTGAGTCAACTTGTTTGGTATAAAAAAAAAAAACAGACATAAAATGATTATGGGGGTGACTTACGGAGGTGTCCTCAGAGCAGGATGCTATGATGTTTTCAAAGAAGGGATTCCACTTGATATCCAGTACATTGCCTTGGTGGCCACACACTTTTGGGTAATGAGAGTCCAGACGACCAGACTGAAACAGAGAGACAGAGTTACATTATTTTACATTTTACTTTTTCTGTTTTAGGATACCTAGTAAGGCTGGGGGGGGGGGGGGGGGGGGATTATGGGAGCAGATTATGTCTTGATGCAGAAAAGTTAATAATCAGAAATTTAAAACCCAAGTCTCGACATTATGATTGCCTGTTACAATTCTATAAGATCTGACTACAGTACAAATACGTGGGGTCAGGCATCAAAAACTTCTGCTTATTGATTCCTACACAAAACCTTGTACTGCAAACAACTACCATATATTGACCAGACCATCTGTCTGCACCTAAAGACATGTGAGTTGAATGCATGCATGTCTTCCCGTCTCCTAATGCATTTGTCTTATTAAATCATGAGTTGCTTGACTTTACTAGTGGGTGAATTGCACAAATTGTGTGAGTCTTGTAACAATCAGCTCAAATTAGCAAAGGCTATGTTACAAAAACTTTACAGGGATGGGATACTGTCTATCGTTATAGTAAAGTAGTCTACGCAAACCCCAAAATATTCAACGTTAGCTAATATTAGCTTGGCTCAGTGGTAACTCACATAACTCGGGAATCTGAATTGTTAAAATCCAAATGATTCCAAACCCTACAAATATGCTGTTTTAGAAGTAGCTACACAGTATGTATCAAGCTGCATTGATAATTTTTAATCATGTTATGGCCCTGAGAAATAAATCTAATCATGCCACGAGATTCTCACCCTGAATATCTACTATGTAGATGAAAGAAATGGAAATATCAGAATATATTAAGATCTATTAACATATTAAATAATGTTAATGGGAATTAAATACAGCGAAATGAAACTCAGTGTAAGTTCTTCATGCTTCATTCATCCCTAGCTGTCTTTCTCCCCTCCTCTCTCTTTACCCACTTATTCACAATCAGCTATCCACGGGCGTTCACTCTTTAAGTAAACCAACCAGATTCAGCCACAATATCCATTAGCCAATCATATCATTGTGTCAAAGTCAAAACTTTAAATCTGTTCTCCTCTCTGCTGCTTTCAGCTGTTATTTCTGCACAGAATTGTTGCGACCTTCCTCCACACCGTTCTCCAGCTCTTCTAATCCAGTGCCCAGGTTGAGTTCATCAGAAGTCCAGTCGTCATCACATCCAGATCATCAGCTGTCCCTTCACCACCACCACCAGTGTCTGGACTCCATATCGGGAGGTTTCATGGCTTCACTATCCCCTTTATACATGACGATGTCAAGGTGAAGTCTAATCACCAAAGACTTGTGATGGAAATTCCCATTTCTCTATTTGTTCGACTTTGCTCTGCCTTCCCTTTTCTTCTCATTTTGTTTTTAAGATTTGCAGTTATTTTATGCTAAAACTGCCAGTGCTTGGAAACCCACACTCTTTATCCCACATGTTGAGTTGGGCAGTACTTTGCTTTCCATAATTAGTGATCATGTATTGACTGTTCGGAGAAGTTAGTTGGATTATCATCATCTCCTGGGTTGTTGTTTGTACTATTGTTTGAACAAATACTATTGTTTATTTTTACTTTCTACTTTCTGCTTCACATTTCTCATCTCAGCTGTGCACATGTCAATTAAATATATTTTGTACACTGAGAACGAAGTCTCTCCTGATTTAAACAGCAGATTTAGAATACATGTACACATGTTGCGTGTTTATTTTGTATTTTGCACACAAAAGGGTCCACATGGACACCCAGTACGGTTCTGTGTATGTGTCACATAGGACATTATTTTTTCATGACCTACTAATCTGAGGTAATTTAAAAGGTAATTTGTTAAATTATATTTGCCTCTAGATGCGAGTAATGCATTCATCTATTCAGAACATGACTGAATAAAACTATTCTTAGATTTTACTGACGGGAACATGAAAGAGTAATATAACATAATAAAAGTGAAATCACATCAGTGAGATGACTTTAACAAAACAACACAGACCAGGTTATTGTACAGGGACGTCTGAGGCAGCCTTATTGTTATTGCAATAACCCACACAGTCCACAGAGGGGCAGTGGCTCATAACAACAGATGACAGAAACCTCCTAATGTCGGTCATGATGTCATGAATGTTTGATGTCACTTCAATCCACTGACCTCTTTTTTATTTCCTCAGAGATTTGTTTAGGACCATCGGGTGGGTCATGCCTCACTGAAATCCTCTGTGTGTGTGTGTGTGTGTGCTTACATGCGCTGCCCTCACTGAACCCTGAAGATCCACTCCAGATGCATTATCAAGCCGCAACAAACTATATTTTGAATAATAAAATGTTAACTACTTTCAGCAAGGTCATGAAAATGTATCAGCAGCATCTCTGCACCTTAACACTCCAGGAGAGAAAGAAAGAATGACTTTTAAAACCTCCTCCTATCACACTGCAGGAGGCAAAATGGTGAAATACACTCATACCTTACTAGCCACAGTAAGGAACTTTTCAAGGATTTTCAAGCTTTTCCAGCATCTTACAGCTGTGGTAAATAACATATACATATATGTGCACAGAATGACAAGGCCCTGTTTTTTTTTTCATCACATTAAATCAGATCTTGTTGTGCTATAAAAAAAACCCAAAATCTATTAATTCAGAGTGATTTATTATGAAAGTGATGCAATGGCAATTTCAAGCAGTTTCAAGCACTTTTCAAAATTTGAAAACAAATTTGAAAACAATACATTAAACTTTCAAAGATTTCCAGAACCTGTCAGAACCTAATTATCAGCTAGTGTTTACCCATAGTGATCAATATTAGCTTGCTACTGACACCTAGCTGACAAGTTACACAGCCAGCACTTAGAGGACACAAAGAGGGTTGGAAAACTTGAGCCACAGTTCATATCAATGTAATGTTTCCCACACTGTCTCACTGTTTATGGGATTGTCCAAGGATCAAACAAAATTGGAAAGATGTACTTAACACTAATAGTTTCAGCCAAACTACCAAAATGTCCAAATTGTGTATTCTCGATCTGTTCTCTGAGATTCCAAGGCTTAATAATGCCAAGAAGAAAAATATTGTTTTTTCTCTTCTTTGAGCGAAAACTCACATTATCTGTTTTTTTGAAAACTCAGAAACTTCCCTCTATGTCTTGCGTTAGAAAAATCAAACTTTGCCTTCAAAGCAAAGCCTGATACCTTTTATGAAATATGGGGATAATTCCCTCACTTTTTGGAAAATAAATACATGCAAACTTGGTGAATTAGTATGAAAGATGTAACTTGATAATATAAATATTTTTTTGTACACCAGTTCTGTAATTAATTGTTAAGACTTAGTAACCATTTTACATGTATGATGCTTCTTATACTGTATCTATTTAATTAATTTTGATTTGTTGATGGGTTTTTTGTGTGTTTTTTCTAGTTTTTTATATTATATTTTAATTATTATCAATATCATTTACCTTATTTTTGGATGGCTTTGTGAGAAGATTGTTGACAGAAGGAGAGGGAGATGGGGCGGGATAAGGGTGGCTGGAAGATGTATGTTATGTCTTGATGTGTTAAAATTAGGGTTGCAAATTTTGTGCATTTTCCTTAACCGAAAAAAAAAACAAAAAAACAAAATACACTTTTTTTTTCTCTTTTTGTTTCTCATTTAAATTTAATTTTACATTTACTTATTTAACAAATAGCTCAGTCGGACAAAACAACGTCAAATGATGCACAATGACTGGACTATTTCTACACTACACTTTCTACTATTGATTAATTATCGAATAATACATTTTTAATGGTGATAAATCGATTAATGATTAAAAATTAACATCGCTGGTTAAAATGCAAAACACCAGTAAATATATTTATCCAGAAAGGCTTTAATTTAAAAACAATTCTCTGATCAATGTTAGCTTGCTACTGACACTTAGCTGACAAGTTACACAGCCAGCACTAAGAGGACACACAGTGGGTTTCAAATTCTGAGTCACAATCATACAATATGATCTCAGCAACACATTTAATAGAAACAAAAGTAAGCACATCAATAAATATTTTACTTGTAGTTATTACATGGCTTGGGTAAATACTCAGTTCTGATTGGTCAGTTTCAGCATTCTGTGGTCTCTTATTTCTGTATAACAGACCGTTGCTACAGATGCAGTTCTGATCATAAACTCTGGAGGAGCAATACAATATTTTTTAAATCAATAAACTCATTTTTAAATTGATATTTTGTCTCAAATTATTGATTTTTTGGGAAGTAGCCATGTAATAAGAGGGATATTGTACAGTGAGCAGGCCATTATTGTGAAATAAACCCCTTCAGACAAGGGACCTTCAGACCTGCTCACTGTACATTATTCCTCACATTACTAACTACAACTAAAAAGCAGCAAGCTGGAAGTCTGCCCACAGAACAATGTTACTTCGAGTTAGCACATTCACAAAGATACTCAAGACTTTGCTAACAAGGTGAGGGCCACATGCCAAAACCAATAGAAAAGAATGTCTGCCAAGACTTGACATTAAAGTGAAGTGGTACATCAATTCAGTCAATATGAAAGGAAAGTGTGTGACTCAGCAAAAGAGAATGACTCATGAACACAACAAACTCAGACACATTATAAAAGTTAGGCATTCAAGGCTCTTTGACGTCTTCTTCTGTTAACTCACTACAGCCACACGGAAACTCAAATCCGCTCATACATGTGCACGTACATAAGTTTTAAGAAAGTAGGAAAAAAAAAAAACAAGCTTAATAGTTTTGATGACGCATTCTCCTTTTCTATAAATGTTCCAATGACTGGTAGGTTTTAACATGGCCTCAAAACATTAATAACGTGGGATCTAAGGGACTCCCTATTTTGGTGGAACTAATTACTTGCAAAGAAATAATGTCTGCTGGGAACCACAGGGTTCAGGAGGTCCATGAGGTATTAGGAGGAAATCAGAAGAGCTGTACTGAGAGCTTAGATGTAAAGGATTTTGGTCTCGCAGTTATCTCTCTACCACAATTAAGAGTAAAAATTAAACAGAAGAATGAAAGAATGAAAGTAGTGTTGAAGGTCATGTGGATGACTGGCAGGAAGGAAACACAGATCTTTACTTTAGGCCTCATCAGTCTTTGTGCAGCTCATTTCCTGCAGCTGTGGCTCAGATGAACACTGATGGTGACACACAGATGTTCAGACCAGGTACCAACAGCTTCTGTAAGCCAGAGGCACCACACTCTGATCACTACCAACTCTTATTGATCTGTAATTCCCAATAAATCCTCGCTAATGAGGCATACGGCAGCTGTTCTGTGTTACAGTATTATTACAGTGCATCCTATTCTAATAAGAGGAGATGAATGTTTTGAAAATGTAAAATGACTCCTCTGGCTCTAAAATGCAATAATAAATAAATTACAGACCAGGAGGAAATGAACTAATGTGGAATCAATAATACAGTGCAATATTTGCTGTCATTGTCTGTTTCTTCTCTACAGAATTCAGTGTTGTTGCAGAGACACATCAGTGTGGCAGAACTGATTTAAAAGACTATAAATCTTAGCAGAGGAGGTTATAAATATTCTGTGGCACATCCTCCCATATGGCCGGCCACTCGTTAACCTAATAAGAACATGCTGAGTCATGGCTATTAAGCTGAACTGAAATTCTGCTGCTGCGGTCTATCACATGTTAATGGTTCAATGCATATGTAAGACTCACCAGCAGCAGTATGGTCTGCAGTGTGTCGACAGTCAGGTGGTCCGAATGTGTTTGACTCTGCAGTGCAGCCTTGTTTATAATGTGCTCACAGTGATAGCTTAACTCAGTGGTTATAATATACTGTCATTCATGAGCACTGTGCACAAGATGTTGGAGATTTCCTTTCTGTATATACTATTAAAACATGTAAGCTGTAAATTACTCTATATAGATAACATGATTGAGCAATTGGACAAATATGTTGGCTATCAGCAAGTCCATCACCTGTTTTTTTTTTAGGAGCGATCTTTGTAATTTAATATCGCTAATTTTCATGGTCTGCCTCCAAAAAGCCAGGGAAAGCTGCTGCTCAGAGACAGATTCTCGTTGAGCGAGCTAAGCCAGTAGCACAAAAAGGCAGAGAGACTCCAGTAAAAATAGCATGTCAAGCCAGAATATTTTCACATCTAACTCTTAATGGTTTATTCAACCCTAACCAGAGTTGGTGATTATTGGAAGAGTGGAAGGGCAAGCCAAGTTGGTTTTGTTGAGTTTTGTTAACAAGGTTTTTAAAAGTACATTATGTGCATTCTGCCACTAGAGGTCTCTCTCACAGTAAAACATTGACAAAACAGAAAGTTTGATGATGTTGGGAATCATAGAAGTTGTTTTAATCACTTTTAAACAACTACCATTGCTGACAAAAATCAATCAGACAGAAGTGAACGTGGACAAGGTTTTTTTCTGACTACCATCCTCACTCTCTGATGTATCTTTACTTTTCATGTAAATAGTGTTTTCCCAAAAAGTTATAGCAACTAGCTAGCAATGGCTTGCTTGAATAAATTACAGACTTTTACGTTTGAATATTGTTGGAAACATTTGAGATAATTTAATTAAGTTACTACACAAAATATATAACACGTCTAGCCTTATTAGACATTTTAATGCAGAAATGTTATGTATTGTAGCTTTAAAGGTCTGGTGTGTAAGATTTACATGGATTATTTCAGAACATGGCAGAAGTGAAATATAATATTCACAAGTATGTTTTCAATAACTTCAGTATAATCACCTGAAAGTAAGAAACTTTGTCTTTTCACTGCCTTAGAATGAGCTGTTTATATCTAGAGAAAGGGTGGGGGTCCTCTTCCACAGAGTCCCTTAGATTGTGGCTTGATACAGACTTCAGATACAGACACAGTAGGTTGTTTTGCATGCTTGGAAGCAGAGAGTTACACCAAGTGTTTACAGTCTGCAGGTTTACCACTAGATGCCACTAAATCCTACACACTGGTCCTTTAAGCCAGTTTTAGTCTGGTTACAGAGAAGCTTGATTTCAGAGCGTATAATTGGTGTGAGAATATTTACTTTCTTGGCATTTTGCAGGTTTATTTTGTTTATTTATTAGACTAAAAAAAACTAAGACAGCTTGTGGAATATAGCATAAAATAACATATTACATTAAGTTCTGCTGGTGAACTGAAAAGAAGGCAAAATCAGCTCTTAAATTTTCTCAAATAACTGACTGGTTGTTTAGTCTATAAAATGTCAGAATATAGTGCAAAATGCCAATCACAACATCATACAGCCCAAGGTGATGTCTACAAATTGCTAGTTATAGTTTGATATCACACACAACAAAGAATAGCAGAAAATCTTCACGTCTGAGCAGCTGGAACTTTAGATTATTTGGTGTTTTTGCTTGAAAAATAACTTCAATGATAATCAGTTAGGAAAATGGATGTGATTTAATTGTCCACAGAAATAGTATAGCATGGTAGTAGTAGTAGTAGTAGTAGTAGTAGTCGTGACTGAAGTACCACGCCCCCTGCACTGTCTTTCTTTGTCTGAGGTGATGAGGAGGTGTTTGTGACCTTATGTGTCAGTTTCTGTGTGCCAGGTGGTGCCAGCGGCAGTCCCTCCACGTGCTGGTGGTGATGTCTGGGGACAACCATATGGCCGTCTCGCCGGCTGTCATCGTAATATGTCTGCCATTTTCACACCTCGTCATTAGCCAAAACCACCACAGATTAGTTTGTATTTTTAAATGAGCAGGAGGAGCTCATTTAAAAGGAGATTTCTGGTTTCAATATGCAAGTCCAAAGCTCTTTTTTGTGTGTGTTTTTGCCATGTTTCTACCTGTTCTGAGCAATCTCATATTAATGGCACTCCACAGGCTGCTTCTGCTGCTGCTGCTGACGTCTACCAACAGTTATTGATTTTGGTTATATTGTGACTGGTGACGTCACTCTGCAAACCTTATATCCTTCTTTTTAAGATTTAACTCCATTCATTGATTCGGCAGTCAGCAGTTCATAAAAACACCCATTTTTCATTTCACAATTGTAGCCTAAACATCACACATTTTATATTTAGCATCATGTGCATTGCATACAGCACCTTCACAAATATGCTGTGTATTTTGGACTGATTGATTTTTTTTTTTTATATATATAACAAAGAAGTAACTTTCCTTGCATTTAAAGATGAAGCAGAATAATAATTTACACACATATAGAAGTTACCAAAATCAAATAACCATCTTTTCATCATTAACAATAATAAAGATCCTCTTCTGTATGCTGCTGGAGCCTTATTCACCTAAAAAAAAGGTCACCTAAAAAAGTATGTTTTATATAGAGGGTTATAGAGGGGTTTATTAAAGCTTGCTGATTTGTCGTTTTGACCAGAGCATGAAACAGCAGCTGTCGTCCCAAAGAAGCTGTCATCTGTGCTGCTGCTGCTGCTGCTGCTGAATATGATAAAAGCCATTTTCTAAACTAGTCAACTCAGCAGAAACCAGAGGAAATGCTTGAGTGCAATACTCTGACAAGGAGGAAATCAATGAAGTTATGGTCTTTAGGCGAGGTCATGGATAGAGTCACCGCACAGCATGAAAAGTACACTAGTAAAATATGAGCTTCAGTTCAAGAACTATTATTTACTGTAGATGATAATGTGCAATAGGTTTAGAATTTAATCAAAATACCTAGCCAAAATCAAGAAAACAACCACCTTAATAACCTTTCTACTCTCAGCAAATATTCAGAAGTAAAACCACTTGTGCTGATATCAGCTTTTTTCTTGATAATAACTGAATTTTCTGACTGACAAGATGTTACTCTTCATGACTGGACTGTAAAGTTGTCACAATAGCAGAATTTTGAACTTCAATACAATACTAATATTAAAAAACAATACTTCAATTCCATGGCAAAATGAAAAAAAAGTCTTACACATACAAAAAATATAATCTTAATCCTTTTTCCTTTTCAAACTTCACACAGTGCTGGTCCAGAAAAAGTTATTGAAGTCTGATTTTGCTGCAAGCCAAATTTCAGGCAGGACAACTGAACTGAGGTCTGAATGAAAGCTTAGATATTTTTGTATAGCTTCAGTACCTTTGATAAAATGAACTGTTAGTATTGCATTGTTTTTAAACACTCTGTATTGATAAAGTATCAAGTTTTGACAGTAAATCTTTACTGGTCTGACTGAAAAAAAAATGAACTTGTGTCCTCAGTACATCTCCACTGACACATATCATCTTTTCATTACTGTTTCAGTGAATCCTGTTCAATTAAATTATACTATACTACATAAAGTTATTATTGGAGTTAACCAGCTTGTATTCACATGTGAAACCAGCCAATTTGCCCTTCTGTTTCTATCTGTGCCATCAGCCTTTTATAAATCAACGTGATGCCACTGAGCATTTCTTTCATGATGTGACGCAGTGAAGTTTTTTCTTCATATTCAAAGGCTCAAAACAAAAGAGTGCTGGATCTTAACTGCCTACAGGCCTCTCAGTGTCACCTGCAGTGTCACCAAATTTAAAAAGCATCTGAGTTAAGCAGTGCAGTTAAAGGGAATGAAAAACATTTTTTTAATTTACGAAATATTATATCAAATGATGTTGTGAACCCTTATTATGTACTCTGTTGTTCGTATATACAATGATACAACATGGCAACAGTGTACTGAGCTGACAGTGAGTGACGTCAGATCCAGAGACAATCATACCAACTACAGTCAGGTCCATATATATTTGGACACTGACGCAAGTTTTGTTATTTTAGCTGTTTACCAAAACATATTCAATATACAGTTATATAATCAATATGGACTTAGAGTGCAGACTCTCAGCTTTAATTTGAGGGTATTCACATCCAAATTGGCGGAAGGGATTAGGAATTACAGCTCTTAAATAAGTAGCCGCCTCTTTTTCAAGGGACCAAAAGTAATTGGACAATTAACTCAAAAGCTATCTCATGGGCTGCATGGGCTATTCCCTTGTTAATCTGTCATCAATTAAGCAGGTAAAAGGTCTGGAGTTGATTCCAGGTGTGGCATTTGCATTTGGACGCTGTTGCTGTGAACCCACAACATGCGGTCAAAGGAGCTCTCAATAGAAGTTAAACAGACCATCCTTAGGCTGAAAACAAAGAAGAAATCCATCAGAGAGATAGCTGAAATGTTAGGAGTGGCCAAATCAACAGTTTGGTACATTCTGAGAAAAAAAGAGCGCACTGGTGAGCTCGGGAACTCAAAAAGGCCTGGATGTCCACGGAAGACAACAGTGGTGGATGACCACAGGATCCTTTCCATGGTGAAGAAAAACCCCTTCACAACATCCACCCAAGTGAAGAACACTCTCCAGGAAGTAGGTGTATCAGTATCAAAGTCTACCATAAAGAGAAGACTTCATGAGAGCAAATACAGAGGGTTCACCACAAGGTGCAAACCATTAATCAGCCTCAAAAATAGAAAGGCCAGATTAGACTTTGCCAAAAAACATCTAAAGAAGCCAGCCCAGTTCTGGAACAGCATTCTTTGGACAGATGAAACTAAGATCAACCTGTACCAGACTGATGGGAAGAAGAAAGTATGGAGAAGGCTTGGAACGGCTCATGATCCAAAGCACACCACATCTTCTGTAAAACATGGTGGAGGCAGTGTGATGGCATGGGCATGCATGGCTTCCAGTGGCACTGGGTCACTAGTGTTTATTGATGATGTGATGGAAGACAGAAGCAGCCGGATGAATTCTGAAGTGTATAGGGATATACTTTCAGCTCAGATTCAGCCAAATGCAACAAAGTTGATTGGACAGCGCTTCACAGTACAGATGGACAATGACCCAAAACATACTGCGAAAGCAACCCAAGAGTTTTTTAAGGCAAAGAAGTGGAATATTCTGCAACGGCCGAGTCAATCACCAGATCTCAACCCCATCGAGCATGCTTTTCACTTGTTTAAGACAAAAATTAAGGCAGAAAGACCCACAAACAAGCAACAACTGAAGACAGCTGCAGTAAATGCCTGGCAAAGCATCACAAAGGAGGAAACCCAGCATTTGGTGATGTCCATGGGTTCCAGACTTCAGGCAGTCATTGCCTGCAAAGGATTCTCAACAAAGTATTAGAAATGAACATTTTATTTATGGTAATGTTAAGTTGTCCAATTACTTTTGAGCCCCTGAAATGAGGAGACTTTGTAGAAAAATGGTTGCAATCCCTAAACGTTTCATAGGATATTTTTGTTCAACCCCTCGAATTAAACCTGAAAGTCTGCCTTCAATTGCATCTCAGTTGTTTCATTTCCAAATCCAATGTGGTGGCATGCAGAGCCCAAATCATGAAAATTGTGTCACTGTCCAAATATTTCTGGGCCTAACTGTATATAATCACCTACACTGCAGAGTACATAGACTTAGAATCAGAATCAGAAATACTTTATTTATCCCCGAGGGGAAATTGTTGACGTTACATTAAGTTCCTGGATACTTACCCTAATCATAACCACTACTAAGTCAAACCCTAACTACTAAGCCAAACCCTAACTTTAATCCAACCCTAATCTTAACCACTGACCCAAAAATCAGCCTTTCCCCAAATGGGGACACAGCATTTGTTAAGTGTGTTACACAACCATCCACACTTAACTGGTGTTTAATCTGAAATATCTCCCCAAAGGTAGCTTAGGTTTTATGTTTATGTTTATCTTATGCACAATGCACATTAATTAACAGGAGCACTTGAGTCCATCATGTAAATGTGCCATACTTAGTCATAAAGACTAAATTTCATCTGCAGTCCAAGGCAGATTGATGGCATACAAAAAAGTCTGTCTTTACCATGTCTGGACAGCAGCGCTCATGATGATGTAAAGTAAATGTAGCTGAGGTCTCCATGCTTCAGACAGCAGAACAGCTCAGCTCACTGAATACTTCTTCTGCCTGATAACAGCTTGACTCGACCCTGCTTAGCAGCCAAGAGCTTTTCAAGTACTTTGGCAGAGTTTCTCTTAAAGAGGCAAAGCACTTTATGCTTTCTCAGACCCACACCGTCAGCTACAAAGTGGACTGAGATGCAGACTACTGTAACGACAGCCTTATGGACAAATAACAACAAAACCCAACAATCAGCATCACATGGGAAACTTGTGTTGCTGATGAGCAAACAAGTGATCAAAGAAGTGTTCAGTTTAACACAGTTCTTGGAAAAATTATTTTCACTTTACTATCTGCGTAATACCTCTTAATGTGCGACTTTACGGCTCATCTTTCTTCTTTAAATCTGCAGCACTGTTGTATAATGATTTATCCATCAACAGCAGTAAAGAAGAATTTATTTGCAGAATGTGAAGAGAATTCTCAGTAAGAAGAAACACATTGCCTTTTTTTCCTATAACAAGTGGAATAATTTCACACTTTCCATTTCAACAGTGCCTTTTTGTCTTTTTATGGCAATACCAGTATGCCTTTATATGATCCTATTGGCAATTCTACCCTGCTTCAACTTGGGCTTTAAATCCTGGCTTGAGGATTCAAGGCTGGCATGCTCTGCGATCGCAGGGAGGGTCTGTGCTCAATTTGTGTGAAAACAGCTTTCAAACTTCAGATCTCACTGTGCTGCAAAGTAGCTGAAACCACAGCAATCTGGTCTAAACCATAAACAAATGTACAGTATAATACACTTAAACATCTTGAATGCTCTGTCTCACGAGGAGTCACTCGAGCTATGATTGTAAATGTTGAAAATACTCTGAAAAACTCAGGAGTGTACCAGGAGTGTACCAGTGCCAGTTACCTGGGATACAGGTATAACGATGAAAGAGCCCCCGCCCGCACTCTCGGTGACGACTGCAACGAACTTGGAGTTGACGGCGCAGAAGTGGTTGTCATGGACGTTTTTTGTGATGGGGATGCCGTCGAAGCAGTGCTCCCGGTTGGCCACTTTTCCGTAGACATTTCGAAACTTGGAGCTTCGGTAGGTCGGACGCCATGACATCTGGGGGAAATAAAGAAATATTTCTTTTCATTATATATGGCAATGTCTAATGGATTTTGAATTTTTAATGTCAGAAAATAGTTAAAAATGCCCATCACTATTTCAACCCAAGCTGATGTATTGCTTGTTTTGTCCGGCCAGCCAGCCCAGTGTCATGACAGTTTGTTAAACAGTCACAAAATGTCATCAATAGTTTCATGCGTACAAGGACACAAACATGACACTCAGCACAAGTTTCAAAGGAATGAGGATGAGTGTAGTATAAATGTAGTATATAGAATGAGAATGTCTGCAAGCAGGGATAAGGGACGGTTGGTTCAAACACAGGACTTTCACAGAGGAGACTGGTGTTCATTTCCTGTTTGAGATGAAAAGGCCATGTTGACTGCTTTAAGGAAGTTGTTATTTTAACCCAAATTATGATAATTTCCTAAACCTAAAGAGGAGGTTTTATGGCCCAAACCCAACCAAACGGCAACTGTCACCTGAAATGTTTCTCAGAAAGCTTTATTTTGAAAGTCTAAATGGACGTTGCATAATTATTATTGCTAACTTGACAGTGAAATGAGAGAAATGGTGGATAATACATTGTAGTTTGAAAGTCACGTCGTGAAAAGCATGGAAAATTTGTGTCCATGTACACATATCTGATACATTAAATTTTCGTGCATATTTCAAAAACTGCTGTGACACTGCATTGGACCAACAACCTAAAACCCATAGACATTCATTCATTTAGAATCCACTCCATTCCAATACAACTAGCAGCCTGTAGGTCGGATATGACCCTTTTTGAATATTTCTATGGCTCTTGAGTCTGCCTGCAAATCAGGCATGTGTGTGACAAATAAACTAAAATTTAACTTCAACTATAGAAAAGTTTGTATACAAAACTATTTTCAAAGATACACTTTTTAGTCCTCAGTCAAAAATAGCAGACTACTTAGTGGGCCACACTCTACCTCTCCAGCTCTGTGATAATGAATCATTACTGTTCTTTTGGTGAGGATGAGTGTGTATAAGCCAGCTCTTATACTAGAAAAGAGACATTTGCCAAAGGTAAAGGTTCTAATAATGTAAACAATGATGGACAGTAAAGCTTTGGAATTAATCACCTTCTCTTGTGGTGCATGTGTGCGTGTGTGTGCGGGCTGGAGTGGGCTCAGGTTTCCACGTAAAGGGGGCTCCAAAGAAAAAACATTGGGAACCACTGCCTTAAAAATATCGAGTAGCAGTAACCACGCCTACACATTTCACTCTGGGCTGGTGGGACACAGAGAAACTCACATTAGCTGAGCTAACAACAAGCTTCAAAATGTCTCTAGAAGTGAAACACATGCAAAGTTGATTGTGAAAGTCACCAGTTCTAAATGGACAAAAAAGTATTTCTCTTTCTTCGCCAGCTCTAACAAATAATAAACCAGTGTGTTTATTGTGCAACAGATGCAGTAAGCTGTGATGAAACATACAACCCAAAGAGGCACTACAAGTCAAATTAGTTTTCTGACAGTTTTCCTGAGGGCTCAGAAGAATATATCTATTAACATTATACTGTAAGAGTTATTTGTAGACATTATTGACAAAGTATTCTGTGTGGCCTCCAGTGCCTGTCCTGTTTTAGTTTTACTTGCAAAATCAATAAAGGACAACAGCTTTGACCTGAATTTGCTATCCAGAAAAAATACATTTTACATTTAATTTATTGTGGTGCTTTAGATAGAAGCCTTGCTTTTGTTCCATTGGTGTGTCCAGTGTAGCAAATCAAGTGGGGTTTTAAGTGTGGGCAGAATAGAACAGAACATTTAGACATAATAAAAGACCAAAGTTGGTAGTGTAATATAATTCAAAAATGTTATGACACTACCAGGGAAAGTTATCTTTATCCTTCATGTATTATTAGAAACTTGCTGTGATGATTGTGGAGACGGAATCAGGGAAGCCTGATGACAAACTGCCATCTAGCAAACCCACAGTTGCAGGGTGGGCAGTCCCATCTGTGCAGACATGATAACAGTCACACATGCAGTTGTGGGAAATTGTCCAAATTGGTCATGGGTGTGAGACTTTCGAAGGGTGAAAACTGGGTGAAAACAGTTTTGACTCTATTTCATGCTGCCTCAGAGCCAGTGATTAATGTGTCCAGACAGAAAAGCAAAAGTAAAGACATTTCCTCCAAATAACTTAATCACAGAAAGGACAGCTACAGAGACCAAAATGATTAATGTCTGTCGTACGGAGCCGACTACAGTATGTCCTGTTGTTTGTCGCTTTATTTTGATGCACATGGATCGCGAACAGCAGAGAAGCAGCCTTTGTTCGCAGTCACTCCACACAACAAAAGAGAAGTGGTTATGTTCGACTCAAGACGCTTCTTTTGTTTGTCTCTCCACCACAAGAACGCATTGACAGAGCTCTTCATTTTTTGGCATTGAGCTGTCTCCACTTAAGGACTCAAAAGTTGACCCAGACAATGGAAAAGGACGTCAAACGCCCTTTGTCCCATAAGGAGAGAAGTTGGTGGAATTTTTTCCCCGCTAATGAATATGGCTACATTTAGAGAAATCTTCTGAAACCGGAGCTGTTTATGAGTTTCAATTCCAGTGACGCTTTTGATGGACCGTATCGCTTCACAACAGGAACTTTTGGGGGGAGAGGATTTATGACTCCTCTCAGATCAGTAGCAGCTATGCCGGATGACATCAGGCAATCCTCTATTCAGCATTGTTCTTGGGATGTGGAGGGGAACTGGTGGGAGTGGTGTACACATGCAAATAGAAACATCCTCAGACCATGCTGCTGCCATTGTCTCTCCCTGTCCCTTTCCGTCTCAAAACAGGCTGGTGAAATGGCATCCAGTAGGCCGCTACAGTGTGGGAGAAGATCACTCTGCCCTCACTTTGGCACTCAAACGTGGCCGCAGTGACCCCGCAGCAGAATTACAGAACCGCTGCTATTACAGCACATTAAACTCAGTGTCAGAGCAGGTTTTGGTGTTTCTGAATTTAACATATGCTGCTCAAACCATTTCTTGATTATTTGTGTAGTCAAGATAATCAATTTACAACAATTTCCTGCTTCTTAAGGGACATACTGTAGTTTTAACTCCACTGTCACATTGCACTTTATACTGTATTTTGCTGCTGAATGCTTTTGCACCTCGTTATGTGTATTATACTTGTATTTTAGGGTGTTTTACTGTTAACTGTATTTTGTACTTTATATTTCTTATTTTTGCACTTTTCTGTACTTTTTGTAGGTCTTATTTCTGTCTGTTTATTTATTCTTTGTAAATATGTGTGATTCTTAGCACAAAATACCATTTGAGCATGATAGAAGCTTGAATTTCATTGTGCTTTGTGCAAAGACAATAAAGTTCTTGAATCTTCATTTCTTTCAGAGCTAGTTAGTGGTCAACTATATCAATAATTATTGTGAAGTTTAAAAAATTGTTCTAACTTGGCATTGGTGCCTTGGATTGGAACAATGTGGTCATCGATCAATTAGCTTAATTTTGGGGACATTTTTCTACAAAATAATATTGCAGGAGTGCGCAGCACCACTGTTTATTGAATGTTACGCTTCATCAGTATGGAGGCTCACATCTTTATATCTATCATTCTTGGTTTGGACAGCGCTCAACTCTTTCAGATATTTTACACACCATGTATTCTCATAGATTTAACTACCTGTGCTGGCTATTTGTCCACAATCAAAATAAAAAAACAAACAAATATGAAACTAAAAGGTGACTGATGCACCATATGAATGAAATGTAAACATGCAAATAAAGTCCATTGTTAATACATATGTTTCTGTGTTTTCATGTGGTTTATTTACCCCTAGCAAGCAAACAAAGAACAAAGGAATCATGGCTCCTTCTGCCTGTCTTGCTCTGATAAAAACTCCCAGGTGCATGCTGGTCCTATAGATAAAGGTCAAACACTTTTAAAATGAAGAACAGGAAAGAAAATACTCTCAAAATAAAGTGACTATCTGTAATAAATCGGTTTAAATTGTTTTTAAATATCTCCTACACCTACACCAGCCTTTTCAAGTCACTGACACTAGAGAGTTGATGTGCATTAGATTTGAGAGTATTTTGTCTGGAAGAATCCCTTCTGAGTATTTCTTATTTTTAGGCTTTAAGATGGCAAAGTCTTCATAGTCAATCAATGATCAAACTAAGATAACTTTAAATTACAATCAGTCAAAAAAGCCAATTATTTTTCTTCCCTTGGTCCAAAAATATAAAATAAATGATGATAGTTAAAATATGCTATTGCTCCTTTTGCTGACGACTCCCTGTTGGTCCCCAGTTGGACAACGCCTATCTTACACTACCCAAATTTTATCTAAAGTAGTTAAAATTAGCTTCAACTCAACAGCAACAAAATGTTGCTTACATGCTAATGCATCAGGAGTAATAAAATAATTATATGAGAAATAGAAAAATACTCAATTATTATAAAACAATTACTTTTAATTTTGATTCTTTAAGTACATTTTACTGATAACACCTCTGTACTTTTACCTGTAAATATGTTTAAGGTAAGACTTCTACTTGTAATGGATTTTTACATTGAGGTATTGCTACTTTTTCTGAAGTAAAGGATTCTTCCAAGAATTTGCTGCTTCTCTCTGTTCTCATACTTTTTAAACTCTATAATTCTATACTTTAATTCTATACTGAATATGTTTTGTCTGTCCAGACTGCTGGTCAGACAAAACAAGCACTATGAAGACATTGCTCTAGGCTCTTGAGTTGTGAATCGATAATGAAAATAACCGTTAGCTGCAGCCCTACATGTATGACTCCACTGTGAGCACACAAACGTCTCATCCTCATGCCATTCAAACCCAGATAACTGCTCTGAACTCATGTCTGTATGAGCAGCATAATGGCAGCTTGTTAAAGAATTAATGCAGAACAGAAGAGCAGCAGAGAGCGGCCTGAGGGACGTTTAGAGGAGAGGAGACTCGCCTGCTTTGAGCTCTCTGTACAAGGATGCTCATTCATTGGTCACCAGGGTACGGCACAGAGAGGATGTCTGTGTGTGTTTGTGTCTTTTCTTATCTCATGAGGGTTCGCAGCATAAAAACACACATACACACCCACGCAGGCACTGAGCAAAGGCATGCAAGTACACAAAAACACAGCAACTCAAGGAAGGAATAATTTTGTCAACAGATCACAAGACTTGAGTGATGAGAGCATGATTCCCTCCAGGGTCAAACAGTATGAGAACTTCTTAACTTTTCAGACACTTATTTGCACATTTTCACCCTAAAAAGTTTTTTTATACCAAGTAAAATCCCCTTAATATCTAATATAACCACATATCTGGATAGCACACTAGTAACCTTATTGAAAATGCCACCTTACCTTACCAGTGTCCCTACAGTGACACTAAAGTCACAGTCTTTCTGCGGCCTTCTCAGACTGCAAACATCCACCCTCCTTCCTACGCGAGCCGCCAGGATCTCCTCTCTTCCTTCCTTCCCCTTCAAATCCACGCAGGCAGCCTGTGTCTACTCTACCTCCTTCTCTTCTCTCTCATGTTTTTCTCCCCCCTCCCCTTTAAACTCGCTCTTCTCTTCTCCTCCTCCTCCTCCCCTCCTCCTACTGGTACTGATAGCTGGAGGGCTAGCACTCCCCCCTTCCTCCCTCTTCCTCTTCTCTCTCCCATCCTGCCACTCAGTCAGTCTCCACCACAGTTCAGAGTAGCGGCGTGAGAGTAGTAGCCATTCATCCTCTTTCCTCTCCCACACACTGCTGCTTGTTTGGAATCACAAGGCCAGTCTGGCTGATTCCCAGCACCACCAGCAGGTCCTTCACTCCTTCTATCCTCCCCGCTTTTAATCTCTCATCTCTTTAATCCTTCACTCTGCAGGTATGAAACCTGCCTAATTTTTGTAAAGACAGGTGGACCCCAGAAGAAATGTCTGAAAGTGAGGACCTAGTTGGCAGCAGCAGTGCCAGAGGCAAGATGATAACACTTTCTGAAATAGTGCAATGCCATAAAGGCTGTCATACTGTTGCTTTTTAAGGTTTCTGAAACATTTCTGGACAAGGAATAAAGAAGACACATTGCTGATAGGAAGCTGCACAACACATAGTTGTCTCAAAACACAAAAAATGTCCTCTAACTCACTGGTTCCCAAACCTCACTAGGGATCACAAGGCCTTCTTGATTTTAAGGGGGGTAAGAAAACTTATATATATATAAGTTTGCAATAGCCCAGCATTTTATTCATTTCTGTAATGAAAACTAAATGAAATTCTTTTTAAAGTTTAGGTTATTATTTAGGATATAAACTTGGAGGCTAAGGGCAGAGTGAAGACCTGAACACAAGCCATATTCACAGAGCCTTCATTCTCTGCAAACAGCCTTGTCCCCTGTTAGACAAATAAAAGTATGCACTTAGAAAAAAGGAAGTTCATTAAGTATGTATGATTTTTTAAAATACACAATACAGACAGAATTGTATAAGAGGTTCATAAAAAATATCAGAGAAACTCAACTCTGATGCTATTTTCACAGGAAATAATTTGCTCCAAATCCATCCATATCGTTCGTTTTCACACAAACTTCCTGCAGTTACTGTTTAGGTTAATTGTACAGTATAAATCAGCTGTTCTGTGTTGTTGTTGTGCTCAATGAAAGGAAAAAGGTTGAGAGCCACTGCAAGTCTAACTCTTTTGTGTCTGTATATTTTAAACAAATACAGTGGCTACAATCATAAATTTAATATCTTGTCTTCGAGTCATTTGTCATTTTTTGTGTCATGAACATAAAAATGCTTGTGGAAAAATGAATTATGCCATCCTTTTAGCAATCTTAGTGGTTTGAAAATCAGATAACATTTTCTTCCAGGCATTTAATGTTATAGCTAAATCTAGCCGGTAATCATTTGAAGCATAAAAAGTTAGTTATTATATGTATTTACAGGTAAGGTAAAGTGTTTACATTTTGTATTTTGTTTCCAGATTTTCTGATCTTGCTCAGTGTGAGAAATAATACTGACGTCTTACACTAAATTGAATCAAACATGGCTGTAATTTAATTACCTCGTAGGGCAGCTGGATTTTAATCTTGATCATGAGATTGTATGAATCCATCTCGCCAGGCTTAAAGTTGCATGCACAGTGTCTTCAGCAGCCTGTGAAGAACTACTGACAGCTACAGGCGTGGCTGAGGTGTGATGACACACACAACAACAATGGTCATATGGTTAGTAGGGGTGTGAGAAATATTAATACACCTGAGTTTCACGGTATTATGTTCTGTGATATTGTATCGATTCTCAAAAACACGGCATCATGATATTGTGATACATGCAAAGATTTGTGGCAGAGGTGCATTTTGTGTTGTGTTTCAACCCCTGACCACTGGATAGCTGTGTCGTTATCGATCTTCACCGCTCTGATTGCATAAAAAACAATTTTTTAAACTCTTTTATACATATGGTGGTGTGTTCTTTATGCTAAGGCGGTTTTCCTAAAAGAACACCACCCTTTCAAGAGTTTTTTTCTGATTACTTACCAGTGTACCATTATCAACACTGTATTAACATTTTAAATTAAATTAGCAAAATAGCATAATGCTCTTCAGTGTCATCAGCTATTTATCTTGTTATTAAAGCACTTAGCAGCTGTGTGTGGCTTCAGTCTGATTCATGCTTAATAAGTCCTTTGACCCACAAAATCATTGTCACCATCGTGTGAAGTGTATCAACACAGCGGAAGTAACACTTGAAATAGCTGAAGTTAATTTGAGTATCAGTGTTTCTTCTTATTCAACTAGATGACTGCATTAGGAACAGTAATTACATTTAATAAAAAAAAACAATGACTAAGCCTTCTTACCAGGCATATGTGATTTTTTTTCATCTCACAAAATATTAGGCAATCTGCAAACCCTGAAAATGTCTTTTGCATCCTATTCAAACACATGTTTAAAGATTTAATGGAGCTGAAGATAAATGTGTGAATGATCTCAGCTCCTAAATCACCGCCGGTTCCTCACCCTGAAGTCTCCAAACAGTTTGTGAGACGACCCCTGGTCAGCTCGATACGCCGAGGCAGGTGTTGTAGTGAAAATTGCCTCCCCTGATGATTGTCTGTGTGTTTGAAATGTGGGTGGAGCCCTGCAGGTTCTCTGTGAAGGAGGAGGTTGGCCTTGTCCTCTTGGCTCAATGTGCGTGTGTCTGTGTGTAGTATACTGTTTTTTTTGCCCTTTTTTTTTGTCAGTTTCCATGCCGACGTCCATGTCTGACCATGTGTTGTGTGTTTGCACCAGTATACATTTACTGTAGTGTTCATGGCTGTAAGGCAGACCACTCCAGAGAGCAGAGTGTGTTTATTGAGTTGTTTTTTTTTTGTTTTTTTTTTTACGTCTTGCTTCCAGGCACTGGTGCTGCTGCTCTGTGCACACGCTGTCTTCCTCTTTCCTCCTCTCTCTTTAGGCTTTTAACTCTCTTTCCAAATTCCCAAAGGCAGCAAATCTTTGTTTCTCGGTTAAAAACGATCACCAAAATATAAAAATAGTTGCTGCCCAAAAATCTACTTTTAAATATTTATTACCAACATCATTTGACTGTACTCGGAGACTATATAAATAGTGGATGGAGCTTCTGTGTCTGAAAAGTTAAGGCATTAGAAGTGCCTAAAGCCTGCTTCTATTTTTTCTAAAGGTCAGCAGGGGGTAACTCCAGTAGTTGCAAAAAGAAGTCAGATTGTATGTAAGCTAATGAGAAAATGACCCTGTTCTTACCTCATTAATTACCTCTGGACGTAGTTTCCTAATGGGTTCATGGTCTCAATGGCTAGTTTCAAGTCTGCTTCTATAGATTCCTTTTCTGTTGGTAAACTTGATGAAGTTCTTTGTAGGAAGAGCTTAGCTGGAGGAAGAAAAAATCCCTAATCACATCCACTTACACTGCAAGTTTTGCTGGCTTGTGTCTTAATAATGGCTGAAGAAAGTCAAGTTTTTCTGAATATGTATGGTCACGCACTCTCCAAGCCGACCTGTACATGCTCACTCAGTGGATGGATGAGCTTTCTACAATTGCCATTGGATTGGGTGATTGGACAAATATATATCGGTGACTGACTGATTCCATCGCCGGTTGTTTTTTGGGCGATTTTTATCATTTTATTTAATTTAATGATCTATGGAGTGACGGGCGCTGCTCCATGCTGCTCCGGCTCAGGACGCTGCTCTTGACCCCGAGGACAGCGCGCTGAGCCGGGAGGACGAGAGAGAGGTAAACGGCCTGTAGAGCCTGACTGTTTTCAAATCTAACACAGAAAATTAAGGATTTATTTTGACCAAACCAGAGGTGGGGATTGTTAAAACAGTGGAAAGACTGGACATGACAGTTTTGGTGAATTTTATTTTGTTTGTCTGTCGAATCTGAATGAAGTGTGTTTTACAGAATTAACGAGACAGTAGCTCGTCTTAGTTTGGTAAAAGAGAGAAACTTGAATACAGAAGGTGACTGGTTGTATTTTTCTGTTTAAAAAGGATAACTGGGGTGAGAATATTTCCTTTCATGATATTTTGTGAGTTCACTTTGTTTATTTTGTCACGGCTCGCACACATCTCCCAGCTTTTGTGTATTATTTCTAACCATAGTTGTTTTGTTTGTTTTTTGTTTGTTTGTTTGTTTGTGATAAAACTTCAATGTTGAGCCATTGCTACTTTGATTCTCGCACCCAAGAACACAGCAAGATGACATTTTAACATGGACACGTTGTCTACTACTCTGTGTTTTGTAAAATGTAAAATAGTAATATTGTAAATAAAGCAGACTATGCTTTAGGGCATGGCTACCTTGTGATTGACAAGTCATTATCACAGCTTGCCCTCAAGTTTTAAGTCAGATACAATCAGGATAAAGTTGTAGCAAATGCATATCCTCCCAAGCTCCACGTCTTTGTCCAAATATAGTCACTTTTGGTTCCAAAAAGCCAAGATGGCACAGCCACAATGCAAGACTTGAGGCTTCAAAACAGGCAGTCCACAAACCAACGGATGACTTCATGGTGGGTTTACACTTGGCTGTACTCTTCCATCATTGCAGCTGCAGCCAAAAGTCCACTCTCTTCTCGAACCATACACAGTCAATGGCGGCACACAGGCTCATTATGAACCATAAAAGGCCATTCAAACACCAGTAGATCAAATCAATGGGTTAAACTATTCCAATCAAGATTTTCTCAATGTTGCTGCCAGATAAGGAAGTAGAGCCATCTGAGCTCATATTCAAAAGACACAAAAGGGAAATCCACAGGACGACTGCATGTCCTGTCACTCAGACACAGTGAAGCCCCATCAAGCCTCCATGTCAGGCTCAGTCTTTTCCTCCTCTCCCACTGTACAGTCTTTTATGACAACTTCCCATCTCTGCTAGGAGTAAATATCACATAAAGAGAGAGATCCTATTGGTTCTCGTGGCCAAATTTTCTCTCAGCGTGAAGTGGGATCTCTATTTTCTCACACTCACAGGAAGTGTCACAGCTTGGCTGAGAGTGCTGGAATATTTTCTGCACTGCTATGGTAATGCCTGATGGGACAATTGTGGGCATAAAAGGCTTTTGTGTGCTGCTAAGTTGGAGATTATTAGAGCAAAGTATTTGTATTTTACTAGCTATCAGCTGACAGTCAGCATCATTGGTTGGTGTTAATCCTTGTCAGAGCAGCAATGCTGATCATAATCCTATCGCACACTAGGCTCTTTTCCATCAAATTAGCTCTGGTTCTTGAACTGATTGCGTTCAAGATTCTTGGAAACTTGGCGCTATCAGGCGTTTCCACCAGTTTTGAGTGGAACCATTGTAATCAAGGATCATCACGAACAGAGGGCGTTGCACAATGCAAAACTACATGAAAGCCCCACTTTGGTTCCAAAGGAAAATCTGCAATGTTTTGTCTCCAGCTGGGAATCAACTTTTTGGGTTCTGAACTAATTCATTTTTTTGTGGAAATACTCAGAATAGTTCAAAATTGGGTTTGCAAACCACAACAGGGCTGATTGTGTGTTTGTGTAAATGAACTAACAATAAAATGCACATGTTTAGCATTCATGAACACCATTTCCAACAAGCTTTAGACTTTTGCAGGATAAACATCACAGCTCAACCAGACTCAAAATGAAGCTATAGCTGAATTGCGAAAGACTGCGGTCCCTCAAATGGCCACTTGAAGCTGGCCCCAAAGGTGAGTCAGTCACCACAGACTTGTATATTAAAATACTTAACAGAAAAACTAAACATGTTTACAGCTTGGTGCAAAAAAGTTTAGTCTCTATAGCTAATTCATGACAACTGAACAGGGGGTGAATTTTCATATGACCCATCTGTTAAATTATATTAAAGCCCCAAATTAGGTATAATTAAAGGCTTAGCTGCTTTAGGTGACAGGTGGGTACCGTCTCAGGTGGCCAGACGCTATGTGGCTGCTTCATTCGGCCTACCGCAGCTGTACGCACTCTTCACAAGTCAGGTGCTGCCAAGATGGTGATGGCCAGAGCCCCGACACTGTAAGCTTCAAAATGACTCTCCAGAAACCCACAGGTGACATCATGGAGACTACGTCCGTGTCTATGGGCTCAACAAAAGATTGTGGTGGATGCTGAATTGTCTCAGAATATGGAAGGTAAACACACTTCATTTATTCAGAAAGACCAGTGACGTGATGCCATAACTTCAGCTGTCTATATGCAGAGTTTTAAGCAAATCAAGTTACAGCCTACAGTTGGCAACAATGACAGACAGATGTTGTAAGTTGTAAGTCATAATAAATTTATGAGCAGTCAATAAAAGAGAAGTTGGCACCTCATTGCACGGTGCACTCACAAGTTTCCATTAGACAGTGACTATAAACACACTTTCAGACCAAATAAAATCAACTGAGCCTGATGCATAATATCTGATGCAGACAGAACATGCACTATTAACACACGCTAATGAAGCAAAATGCATGTATACAACGTTTGTTTACATCACATATATAGAAAAGTAAAAAAAATAAGGCACAGTCAATACTGCAGGCTAGCAGCCTTGATGAAGTGGCAAATGAAATGAAATAAAACAGAACAGAATCGATTTAACACACCTGCTCCAGCAGCCCAAAGTGAATCAGCCCATCTGGATTTCTGTCGATTTTCCAGATGGCCAGTTCAGGAATGTTGGAAAGCCAGGTAATCTTTTATTTGAGCCAGCATTAATTTCAATCAGTTGAAAAGAGAGGTCACAGGAGCTCCTGGAACTCACTCAGTCTCCATTATCTGGCCATTAATGTCTATTATATTATTTCTGGAGTTTATCAAACAATTAAGAGCACACACAAACACGCCAAAAGAGCTCAGGTGCAATTTTTCACAGTAAAGTGAAGGAATCTTAAAGTCACAGTGGAGCGCTGCAGGTGTAGTTGTTACTTTATGCTGGACATGGTGCAGACTATCAGCTATTATTGATTCCAGGGCAACTACCGGTGGCACATAAAGTACTTTCAGAGTTATTTGCTTTGTGCTTTATAGTTTCAGTGTTGAGGCAGTCATGTAAATGTGTTTAGTTTGGTGATTCAAATAATCAAACAAAAGTCCATCTGTTGTAGATTCAGCCTGTTGTTGATAGGCAATAGATTTGCTGTATTGCTTAAAGATGTGCCTCGTTTGTTTTAAGACTTTCAAGTTATTTATTTGTCATATGCAGAATGATTACAGAGAATCAGTTGTTGAAAGTTAAATTCTTGTTCTGAGACTCCCTCTAACAATGCTCATGCAATATGTATAAAAAGAAAAATACACAATTAAAATGAGAATCCATGAAAACAGACAGAAAATAGTTCAGACGTTAAAATGTAGGATTACATTTAAAATACAAAATAGAAAAATCATCAAGAGCCATCATCAGGGCAAAATTTTAATTGGTCCAATACTTTGGTTCATGACCAAATACCCACAAAACTAATGACATTCCCATCAGTCTCAGCTTACTTGTATTAAGTGCTAATTAGCAAACATAAGCATGCGGACGTGCTAAACTAAAATTCTGAAAATGATAAACACACCTGCTAAACATCAACACTGTATCATTGCCATTGTGACCTTGTTAGCATGCTGATGTTAGCACTCAGCTCAAACCTAAAATATTGTTGTGGCTTGCGTGACATGATAAAATAAAACAGGCACCCGCTCATCCAATCCAGTCATCATTCAATAGCACGACTAATGGTCGACACTCCACAGAAAGATTTAAAACTTGTACACCGTAACCAGCTCATGATACCCTTTGAATCCATCATTGTTAAAGGTATAATATAAAACATTTTCCCTTTCAATCATCACTTATGACCAACAAGAAGTGTGTGGTGATGTCTGTATCTGCAGAGACCTTGCCCTCTGCCTGTATTTCCTTATTTTTCTCATTATTTTTCTGTGTTCAGGATGTTTTACCAACCTGAAACATCAGTATTTGGCATCCTGGTATCGTGTGTTTATGAGCAGCTCAGACAACAACCCACTGATTCTACCTTTAATATCTAGTAGTAACAACAATGAACAAAGTAGATAAAGTTATATGATGGGTACTCTTTATGCTGTCTTTGTGCCATAAATAGGAGCCTGGTGAAACAGCAGCCAGTGCTGTATGAGTTTTGGAGTGTGTGTTCATAATAATAGGGTATTACTGGGTGATAATGACAGGAGATGCACAAGCTCAGCTAATGGCAGCTCTTGGGCCTTAAGCCAGCCCCATTAAGCAGCGGTAATGGTGCAAAGAGCACACTACCCAAGGACAGGAAACCCAGAAACCCAGCTGAAGGGCACTTATCAGAGCGCAAGTACATGGAGGAGTGAGTGGGTGTCCCGGAATCCATCCATTGGCTCGTAGGGTAAAAGGAGCTTGTTGACGGCATGTTATCATCCAGGTATTATACTTATTATGGATATATACTGTACTATTTCATAGGCAGTATTTTCTTTGTTCATCATGTCTCTGACTAATGCATACAATATCTTACATTCACATTTTTTTCCTATTCCACTCATAAGGTCAGTCATTGAAAACCGGAAAAAAGGTCTAAATTAATCATCTCTCCTGTGCTTGCCTTTCCTTTTCCCAGAGGGGTTTCTGCCACATGCTTTTTAGAGCATAATGATGCGAGCTGGGCCTCACACCCCGAATGACTGAGGGGGGTTGCAGACTCAAGGTGGAGTAAAAGTCCAGCGGAAAGACAGAGAAACAAAAGAGGACATGCGACAAAAGAGAGACAGAGATAAAGGGTGCCAGAGACTGACCAAACGAGAGAATAAAGCAGTCAAGGTGAAAGAAAAAGACGAGATAAGAAGAGAATAGAGCGGAAGAAAGGAGAGGGGCGGGCCGATGAAGAATGATGAAATATTTAAAGAAACAAAGAAAAAAGGCAGACAGAGAGGAGGAGCAGAGGAGGCTCTTACCAGACAGAGATTAACTCCCCCTCTGTCAGACCACCTGCCTGCTCTGGAGCACACACACACACACACACACACACACGCACACACACACACACACACACACACAACACACACACACACACACACACACACACACAACACTGAGCCAACTAAAACGGTTTGCAGCTAAATAATGATTGTTTCAGTATCTAAAAACTCACAATTGTAGCATCAAAATGATTAAAACATCAACGTCCAATAAGAATTTAAGCTTTATCTATTCATGAACAATATCCTGACAAAATGCCCTCAGATGACACACATCTTGTAAAGCCAATGAGCTGTCATGTTCTGCATCCTCATACCTATAGATAAATAATTATCAATACAAATGGAGAAAGAAAAAGCCGATATAATCTTTAGATGCCATTACGGTTTGAAGAGACAACTTCAATATACAGTTCCCATTCTTTACATAGGAGGACACACAAAAATATGTAAGGATAATTGAAACTGTATCTTAGGAGAAAGCTTATAAACTTTAACAGAAACAACACTAAAAAAAGTTGATTCATGTCATAGTACACAAATCTCATCAGCTCTGAAATGAAATCCCGCTGGCGGCGGTTCAAATGGCACTGAGCCCAAGACGCAGGAGCAGGAGATGAAGGAGCACTTTCATCAGATTATTGAAATCCATCACTGAAGTAAGACCACGGTAACGAGCTCTGTGGAATGATTAATCAGTCGGTGAGTTATGATTTCAGATCTGTTACGATATTGCGTTTCCAGACTTCAAGGTGAATGCTGATGGAGCACGTCGACTTACAGGGGGGTTGGATCATTGGTCATTTGATCCAGCACACACAGACTGCCGGGAGACTGGCATCAAAATCACCTCCAGTGAGTCAAACACAAACAGTAGCTCTGTCTGTGCATGCTAACACTTCAGTCTACAGTATATTGCAAACAGACAGTATCTTCTGAAGACACAAAAGAATTCACAGTAAAAATATTATCATGATATCCACGTAAAATGTGAAAAAAATAGTCAGTCAAATTCATCTTTAACTTTGTTTATCGTGCATTTTATGTCCTTTTTGGCAAATTAATTACAGTCAAAATACAAGTGCAGGGACTTAGAGAGAGAGTTTGTAACCATAACTGTAGAAAAGTAAACAAAAAGTGAAATTACACTTGGATGGATAGTGAAAAGGTGTGTGTCTGGAGTGAGGCATACAAAGCAAGAACAGAAAGAAACAGAAATTATTTAAGAGCATACAGTATGTTTAAGAGGCACTGGATTATTTACACAATGCTATCATACATGTATTATTAACATGATATCAATATTTAATTTTTAAAAAGATCACGCTTATCATCAATACTGGTATATCAGGGCACCTTAAGTGTCCTTCTGCAGGTTTCAACAAGGCTAAATTTAAGACCTTTTAAGACCTTTTCAATACCATGAAAACCTATTTCACATCCATACTGGCAAAAAAAATACAAGCACAGTTTGCATTAGTTATTGGGCCAATGTTAGTTTCATTTTGTTGTTCATTTTGAGATAAATACAAATCTTCCCAACAACAGATTTAAAAGCAAGACTTGAGTCAAATTTTAAGAACTGTTATAATTGTTGTATTTAGACATTTAATATTCAGATTATTTCATTTTAGACTTTTTGAGGACCTTCAGAAACCCTGAAATAATAAAAATAATTAAGTAAAAAGCTCAAAGATCTCCATTTCGTTCCCTTTGGCAGCACCTATGCTGATCAGTGGTAATTGTAAATGTATTTTTGGACCTCTCTTTCTCTTTCTCTTTCTCTTTCTCTTTCGTCTGTAGTCATTGAGCTTTTTTTTTTGTTTACTTGCAACTGGAAGAGAGTACACTGCTTACACACGAGCTCGCTGAAGAGAGAGACTGTCGTGCTAGCTTTAGCTTCGCTCTCTGGTGAACCAACCACTGCTGGGTGATGGAAGACATGTCACTAACTGTGTGCTGCTTGTGATTTTTCACGGGAAGGTCGCCACACACACCTAGTTTGTAGTACTGCAAATGTAGTGGCTTTCATCAGTGGGCCATAGGCTTAATCACCATTGCATTACTTTATTCGGCAATAGACAGTGACTTAACAGATATTTATTTAATTGAAAATTCAAGAGATTATTATTATTATTGCTTCAGTGATTGATCAGTTCCATTTAGCTGCTTCACTTTCAGGGTCCTGGTGTTGTGCATGCTGGCTCACTGTCACACTATCATGACTGACTGGGACACTTTAATAGAAAAGAGCTATGATTAACGTTATAAGCGACACCTGCACTTTCTTACTATGACAAATCAAAATGTCTGCTGTGAAAAAGGCTTAACCCAACTGATAATTACACACCCTAACAGTGTTACACCAAACACATTCTAAAAATTAAGCCTAACCACGGGCTACTACATGGAAGAATATAAAAGACTGAGCAGCAACCCACTTCTCTTCTTTGTTAAAACCATCAATCAAACCATTAACTGGTTCAAACACTGAATCATCTCTAATAATTTACATTCTGATCTGATTCTCATACAAAGCATCCAGTAAGTTTATTGCTCAGTTTTTCACAAGTTTGGGAAAGGCTACTTGTTCATCCAAATTGGATGAGACACAAAGCTTTGAAGTTCAGAACCGCAGAGACTCAATATGCCAGGAAATCTTGCTCGACTGTGTCATCGACCAGACGAACACCCCTTTGTTATCTCTACCTCCTCAATCTTACACTGTCTGTCTTTCTCTCTCCCTTCTCCTTCTCGTGCGTCCTCTCACTGTCCCTTTCTCTCAGTCTGTCTCTCTTTGCAGGATCAGACGGATGGAAAGCGTGAAAAAGTGAGCCTAGACAGAGAACGTGGCCGAGCCAAGTGCCAGACCATCTGCCTGGCCAAGGACTTCTCCTTTCCAGACAGTGACCATCTGAACCTTGGCAACAAGGATTTGTGCTGCTAGAATACTGATCTTTCATTTCTGTGATACTGCTGGAAGAGACATGGAAGGATATGATAATTAATCCAAGGAGGAACAGAAGCAGAAAGACGTCCATCAATCCAATTTCCAATACTCATCTTTGTGCCAAAAAACATAACATAAGGCAAACAATACTTTGTTTGACTTTGATAATTAAAAGATAAGTAAATATATGTGTGTGACTGCATTTAAGCCATGAAAGTGCAATGAATATGATACAGCGACTTGCACTTAGGGTTGTGATGATAACTGCATTACCACAAACCTGCAGTCAAGTGATGCCTATCACAGGGTTGAGCTCATTACCGTCATTACCATCACCAATAAATGTATTTTGAGGGGTCAATTTCATGTTGTTTTATTGTGGAGTGTGTTGGGGATTAGCACATAGATCTGTTGATGTATCAGTGGATCAGTGCTGTCACACACAAGTCAGCAACATGGCCTCTGATTGGTCGACTGACTCAGCCCAAGGTTTCTTGGGATTGTAATGGCTAACAACAAGATGGAAAATTGGATTAGTAAGAACAGAACATTATGGATTAATTTTAGAAAGTCTCCAAAAAATGATGCTGCAGGTCATGGCTGGAGTGCAAACCTCCTGAAAAGGACATAATCGCACCAGAGCCACTGTTAGCCCTTCCAGCTCAGTTTACTTCGGGGCTAACCTCTTTCACTTTTCCAGTAGTTGTAAAACAACAGACAAGGCTTTTCTTGGTCTTGAGAAGCTGCAACGTTTATTAACTGACACACTATAACCTGAACTGTACATTTACTGCCAGAGTGACAACTTACTGCTCTGCTCTGCTAGCAGCACTGTGGCTCTCAGCCTGCAGTGCACTCTTCCTCACTGCACTGCACTGCTCTAGTCCTTAAAGGAGCAACATCACATTCATGAGTCTAATAATTATTTGAGCAGTCACTGTAAATTCCCATCCTGCAGGTATATGTTGCTTTGTCACCATGGTAAGAAAAAATTCATATGCTCACAGCCCTACTTCCACCCACAAGTTATATTTAATATGAATGCAACTGTAGAAATAACACAAAAATAAATCATTATATGGAAAATAAAGTCCTAAGACTATTTCCATCACATAATGCAAAAGTGTTGGAGGAACAAATAATGTACTGTCAACTCTCTGAGATACAGTATTGTCACAATTTGCTCCTCAGGTCTCCTTTTAAACCACTCTCTCATCTCCAGCCCTCCACGTTGCTCTCAGCCCTGCTCACATCTCCCAGGTCACGTACTTTCCTTTAACTCCTCACACCTACCATCCTCTAGCTGTCCACCAGATGTCCTTGGACTTTCCCTCCTTTCCTCATCACCTGACTGTTGCAGCCGTCCGCACACCTGTTCCCACTTCTCATCATCAGCCCTGCAGTCACCTGAGCTCCCTGACTCATCTCCCCACCTGCACCTCATTCCCTAATCAGCCTTCACTACATGTACCAGTTCACTTCCTTTGTTCCCTGCAGATCATTAAGATATGTTACCTTGTGCTTCACATCTTGGCTCGCTATCCTCTGTACCTGTATTCTGTTTATCTGCTAACCTGACACCTGTATCTGAAACCTTGTTTGACCATTTGTCTGTTATTGGACTTTGGATTGATGCCTGTTCTTATTGGATTGGACTAACTCTCTTGTTTGACCCTTTCCTGTTGCCTCACCATCCTGTAAGCCTTCGCACCTCATTTTGTGTATTGAATCACTGAACAGCACCTGATCTGCCTCAGTTGTCTGCATTTGGGTCTTTTCCCCTGTTTTCTTGTTATCCTGCTAGCATTAGTGTTGACATTTTGGCATAATTTAGTTGGTCACAAATTTTCTTGTGCGCAGGTGGGCAGTTTTGGCCTAATAGTGGCTACACAAAGTCACTGGTTGACCTTGAATTACAGATCAAATTTCTTGCTAATCTGTCCAGTAGCTGATGACTCATTTTGCTTCACTGGGGAGAACAAATGACCGAGAGTACTGTAGGTGCAGATGCCGGATACCAGTAGTGAAAAGCTATTACAGAGCGTTAGTCTGATACGGTTAGCCAGGGCAATGACATAACTAATGTCTTTGTACAGGAACCTCTACATGTCACTATCATATTAGCATACCAGGTCAGCTCCCTATAATATTTTTATGATTACTCACAGTTTAATGGACTAGTCCATTCACACTAAAGGTGGGCCTATGGAATAACTACAGTTCTATTAAAGCAGTGGTTCCCAAACAGTGTGCAGAGGCACTATGGTGTGCTGTGAGGCAAGTCCAGGTGTGCTGATGGATTTTAGGACAAATATACGTTATTATTGCAATTTAAAGTACAACTCTATACAAAAAAATATGATTGACTATAGTACTAATACTTTAGTACTATCAGTACTTTGTATCTTCCCATTTCCAAATACAGAAACAAATTCTATATCCTAAAAAAAAGAAATGAAAATAAAACCCTTCCTTTAAAGTGAACCCCAGTTTTCACTGTTCATGCAGTTCCTGGATGGTGGGAATTATTACAGTGTCTGTCTCTTCCTCTTTTCAGTTGTTAATTTTGCAACCTGTCTGGTTTTCAGGGCCGCAACCAACTGTATGTAATTTAACATAGTTTCAAATGAAATGTTGAATTACGTATGTTAATATTTCATGAGTAATGTAGTCAAATTCTATATGGCACTAGTATATGAAAGTAACCATTTACAGAGTTATAACACATGTTATAGAGGCTATTTTGCACAGATATGAATACAGGTGTGCCTTGAAGTTTTGGCTTGCCCTTGCCTTGATCACAGAAAGTTTAAAAAACACAGTATGAAATGATATGAAGAAATGTTCAGTCTATGAAACAACACGGTGAGTTGTGGTTTTGCTTATCCTGGAGGAGAAATTGGATTTCTGAGTGGAGAGAGAGGAGCACATTCATAAAAATGTAGTAAAATTAAATATCAAAATAGGGCTCTTCACGATGCTACTAAGAGGGCTAATTTGGCCAAAATGTTTTTCTCCTGTTGCTGGTTCTTCAACACAAGTGCCAGATAAAAATGCCACCATCTATTATCATAGGCAGGATACAAAGACGGGCCAATCTGTGAGAGACAGACAGATTGCAGCAATTTTAGCATCTTTGCCAGCTTTAAAGTGGGGGCTGGGAAACTCCAGATGTTGCTGTTTACTTGGAGCAGGAGCCGTGTGGAAAGACGGCTAATGGGTTTTTCTAGCGAAGTAAGCAGGTTTAATCACGACCGTAGTAATGGCCTTCGGTTGTTTCTACAGGCAATAATGGCGAGGTTAGGAATCAAGCCGGTGCAGATCCTGACTGGAGATGGTGACAGTGTGCTGTTAAAAATCTGACACGTGAGATGAAGAAAGAGATAGTGCTCTCCCAGACAAAAACACACACAGAAAGAGAGAGAAAAGAGAGAGAGAAACGGGCAACAGTAATTGCTTTTGCACCCATGTGTGAGCTTGTTAAGCCACATTTGAAATAACAGTATAATGTATGTGGGTGAAGGTTAATGTGTTGTGAATTTGACCTATTTCAGAGGAGCCACTCTGTTGATGAGCTCACCCAGAGGAAACTAACCACATGACTACAATACTAATGCCGCTGTCATTCTACATCCATATGCATCCATTCGTTCATTGCGAGTATTACATCAAGAGGTCTATTTTCAGATTTATATAAGAGCTTGCCACTCACACGGGAGGATAGTGTTTGGCTAACAGTTATGTTGCATATCTATTAGCTGGTCACTCACACACATCTTTCCAGTCTGTCGCATTGATCAGTTTATTGCCAGCTGTCAGATGGACCTCTATACTACAGTAGACCTATGTGTCCTAGTTTAAAAGCCAGTTGTAAAACACAGACCTCATTTCACTGTGCTCTGTGGGGACAAATATTTAATTTGGCTGTTATTCCATTAGGAATTCTTTATTGGCACTATCTACTCCCTGCTGGATCTGCTCACTTCCAGACTCATACTTTAGCTTATTGTATTATCTGCACCACTCCCATTTCTGTCTATCACAGTTTTCTTGTCTAACACAATGTTTTGGATGGACAGTAATCTTGTCAAACGGATCAAAGACACAAAAAATATTAAGTAATCAGTGATGACAGATCTTTAGATTAAACATAGTTAGAGCTGAGCTGTACGATACACTGCAGAGGTCTCCGTCTGACAACTTATGTTGTTCTTTGAAACAAGAGTGTTTTCCTGCGATGGACATCACCATACTGTAGGTACATTTTCAAACACTGACTTTCTGTCTCCCAGAGAGCCCCTGACAACGGTATGAACTGGGACAACTGATTATCAGTGGCATGGCATGGGAAAAAATGCAAGGAATCCGAGTGAGAGAGGTCCTCTAAAAACTCAGTGTAAAGAACTGTAGTATAACATGTATTCATGATGGTACTACCTAAAGGTAAAGTTAATCTTCTTAGATGTGGAGCTCTGTCATGCACACTATCCACAATTGTTTTCAATGCAGGATGACCTTTAGACAAATCAAAATTTAACAATGTACAGTACATATAAGAACACATGACAGAGGCTGTATTGCAAAGCTTCTAATCTACTTGTATCTATCATTTACAATCATTAAATTTATATTTAGGACTTTATCACTATATCAGAGCACATCAATGCACATATCAAATACATGACTGACACACCCCTCCTATCTATGGCTTACAAAAGCAGCCTCCATGCAAGATTTAACTTACTTTGTGTCAATTAGAGGGATAGTTTGGATTATTTGATGTGGGGTTGTAATGAGGTATTTATGGATAGTCAGTGGAATACTGACAGTAATTACAATATTTTCATAATTCTACCTCGCTGGCAGACAACCTTTTTCAATGAGAATAAGCCAAATATAATTTTCTCCAAACCAACCAGACTCCAATGGCAAAATCTGTGATTTCACATCACAGAACACAGGACTTGCTGGTCTGCTGCTGCCTCGATCTGTTAGCTTGTCTGTATTATGATGTGACTCAGAAGACAGTTTGAATTCACTTAATTTTGCCCATGGAGCCTAGCTGGTGTGAAGTGAATGATATTTGATTATATACTGAACAAAAATATAAACGCAACACTTTTGTTTTTGCTCCCATTTTTCATGAGCTGAACTGAAAGATCTAAAACGTTTTCTATGTACACACAGGGCCTATTTCTCTCAAATATTGTTCACAAATCTGTCTAAATCTGTGTTAGTGAGCACTTCTCCTTTGCCGAGATAATCCATCCACCTCACAGGTGTGGCATATCAAGCTGCTGATTAGACAGCATGATTATTGCACAGGTGTGCCTTAGGCTGGCCACAATAAAAGGCCACTCTAAAATGTGCAGTTTTATCACACAGCACAATGTCACAGATGTCGCAAGTTTTGAGGGAGCGTGCAATTGGCATGCTGAATGCTGGAATGTCACTTCGGACAGTTGCTGGGCGTTTAGGTGTCCACTATTCTGTGGAAATCCTTCCATGGCCAGCATATTCGCCCGATATGTTGCCCATCGAGCACATTTGGGATGTTCTGGATAGACGTGTACGACAGCGAGTACCAGTGCCATCCACAGTCCAGGAACTGCGTACAGCCGTTCTGGAAGAGTGGGACAACATTCCCCAGGACACAATAAATAACTTTATAAACTCTATGAGAAGGAGATGTGTGGCATTGCGTGATGCAAATGGAGGTCACACCAGATACTGATTTGTGTGAAAATTGGGGGTTGACCCCTGGTGCAATCGGACGCCATTTTACACGTTACACAGTGTATTGTTTGCATTTTTTCTTTGTTGTGAGTCAGAATTTGATCACTGTTTGCTGCTGTAAATTTTGATTTATATGCTAGAACAAGAATTTATAAAAACCTTTGAGAATTGCATATGTTGCGTTTATAATTTTGTTCAGTGTATAACAGTTGTTTCCCATCGGAAAAGGTAAAATGGTAAAAATATTCTAAATACAGTCTTCACATAAACTGATATTGGTGGACCTTTTTTAAGTGGCTAAAACATGTTTTCCTGCTGACCCCATCCATGACAGTTCATTTCTCAGCTTCTGTGCAGGTGCTCTTCTGTGCAATCTGAACCAAAATACATCTACTTAAAGTTATACACTGACTACCAATAACTACCTCATACAACTCTGCATAAAATAATCTGAACTGCCCCATTAAAAATAAATTCTAGGGCAAAATTTAAAACCAAATCCAACATGAAAACCCCAGACAGCTAATAAATGTGAAGTTTGGAAAATTTGTTCAAATCCCAGGCAGGTACATGCAGTTATGAAGCCTCACATCACTCTTTTCTCAGTCAGTCATTTTGAGCAGTTGTGTTTTTTTTAAATTACAGAAATCCAGCTAGTGTAGCTTTATAGTCTTATGAAAGCAGAAAACTTACCGGATATCATTAATAATACCGGAAAAACACTCACTCTCCTGGTTATTTCATTTGAATGACCTTGCTATCTTCCTGTGGTTTCATTGGTGTGAAGATTCAGTTTCACAATTTTTTCTGGTCCAGTCCATTTACAGCTCTACAGTGGCCACCGAGGGATGCCATCTTCACCTAGCAAACTGCTGGAGCAGCAGAAAGACAGGGCTGTTGCGTGGTAGGATGGGGTTGGATAAGATATATTTGCCGACTTACAATAAAGATTAACATTAAAGCTTCTTTCCATGACACAAGGAGCTGCTTCATTTTTCTTCATTTTTGCATTCCTTTCTTTGCTGCTGTCCTCAGCACTTTTCCACTCCAAACCACAACAGTGTTTTTCCCCTGATGATGTGGAATAATGTCTTTAACCTTTATTACCCTAAGCTCAGGAATTCACAGCTCCCATTCCTCATTGTCAGAAGCATTGCCTTGTGTGACCCACACAAGGAAACCAGAGACTTGGAGGAAAATAACTAAAATACTGGGTTTGTTGAATTAGCCTACATGATTCTGTCTAACTACTGATCTACTTAACTCTTAAAGTCAAGCAGCACCAAAGTGATGTAACTTGAAGATCATCTAATGTTGACGAACAAGATCTGGTCAACATAATTTGGCCTCCTAACAGCATGTTTACTATTACAACTGTGAGGTAGAGACTTCTTGAAATGTTGTGAACTTAGCATTATTTCCTGAAAGGTACTTACATCACCTCTACACAGCAAAAAGGAGGCTTGACTATAACAGCATATAGCGCGGTGTAAAGTATGGTTACGGGGTGATATATAGGTATTTATGTTTACCTGCATTCTGGGTTCACATCTTAAATGAGAGTAAACACATTTCTACTCCACAACACATTAACACCAACAATCTTTTGAGATGCAAACAACTACATGCTTATACAAGTGGCAGAACCAGAACAACATGGTCGTCCCTTTGGAGGCATCACCAGTCAAATGTGAGCCCAGTGATTTTTCATTGCTGATTTTGTCAGATGATTTTTGGCTTTTCTTCACCAGCCTACGGTGGCCGACAAGTACAAACGCGTTGCATATACAGACAGGCGCTGCAAATACAGAAACGCGCTCCATATAAGAAAACAGATGCAAAAGGAAAACGCTGCAAATACAGAAACGCCCTGCATAAACAGAAACGTGCTGCAAATACAGAAACGCGCTGCATATAGGAAAACAGATGCAAAAGGAAAACCGCTCCAAATACAGAAACACACTGCAAATAAGAAAACAACTGCAAAAAGAAAAAGCTGCATATCCAGTCATACAACGGAAGTGCTTCAGGCCTCTAGGGGCAGTGCTGAGCGTCCACCCGAGAGAAAATTGGAGTTGGGAGAGGCTATATGAAAAAGTACGTATTCTTTTTTCTTTTTCTTTCTTTTTTCCACGTGTGGCCCTCATCTTTTACTGTATTATGAAAGTGCAGCCGACTCCAATTTTCCTCCCACCAATAACTTTCTTCTTCTTATTCACACGTCTGCTCCACACGTTTTTTTTAAACAAACTTTATTATCACATTAGAGACATTATACAAATAAACATGACATTAAACATTATGACATCGTACAGACATGAAACAACAGTGAAGTACAGGGAGTGCATAATAGATATAACACAAAAACCAGAGCTTGACAAAAATAAATAAATAAAATAAAATAAAATAAAATTACAATGTATCAAGATGCATAAAAATAAATTTAATCAATAAAGAAATATATATGCAAAAATTGAGAGATTTCATCCAGTAATATGAACCATAATATTTTCCATAAGACTGGATGTCTTGAAAGCTTTCTTGTTTTTACATATTTTACAGACAGATTCATAAAAAGATTTAAGTTCCACATAAAACAAAGTTTCATTTGGCATAGGCTGGAGAAATCTAGCTTTATGGATGGACACTTCAGGTCTAAATCTGTTCATGAATTCATTATAGGGATGATCTGCTCCACACGTTGATACCGTTTTACACAGTCTATGGTTGATACGTCCGTTGTCTGTCTCTCGGGTGGACGCTCAGCACTGCTCCTAGAGGCCTGGAGCACTTCCGTTGTATGACTGGATATGCAGCTTTTTCTTTTTGCAGTTGTTTTCTTATTTGCAGCGCGTTTCTGTATTTGCAGCACGTTTCTGTTTATGCAGAGCGTTTTTGTATTTGCAGCGTTTTCCTTTTGCATCTGTTTTCTTATATGGAGCGCGTTTCTGTATTTGCAGCGCCTGTCTGTATATGCAACGCATTTGTACTTGTCGGCCACCGTACCAGCCACACATCAAAGCAAAACAACTAGTTAAAAGCTGTGAAGAACTCAAGATGGGGTGTTGAGTCACAGATCAGTAGTACTAACAATCCTTTTACATGACAGGGAGTTGTTGTTGTGTATTTGTCTGTGACAAACATATTTTTGTACTATGAATGGTATTTTATTTTTATTTTTATTTTTTTTATTTTCTATTGTCTATGTTTTTCTTAATAACCATGATTACAACCTTTCCTAACATTTAAAGGAAGACTCCACCTGTTTTCTCAAATGGAAACACCCTCTCAGCCCTCAGTAAACAGCAATTCGACCAAATTTGCATTGTCGGATTTGAATACACAAAGGAACTTTATTTTAGTGGCATAATCTTACCCAATTATTATCTTAATCTTGACCAAACATTAATAATAAAAGTTTTTATCTGGCTATAAGTTAATGGAGAGTCCAAATAGTCCTGTTGTCACATTTTTCATCTTGTTGTTAAGCAATGCACTGAAACAGACAGGAGAGGACACTTTTTTACATTTTACCCATGTTTTATTAGCAATGCTTTGATCTGAGCTATATTTTGATCAGCTCTCTGCATGATTTCCTCACCCTCCTTTTGCATCTATTTTTTTTTTTTTTTTTTTTTTTTGACGCGTGTTACACTCCTCCTCATTCTCTTTTCCACGAACCATTTACATAAATAAATGACCTGGCACATCAGCATGGGCCCAGCAAACCATCTCAGCAGCAGTCAGCACCCACGGTGAAGAGGGAAAGGGCTGGAATGCAGACACAGATGGTTCTCAGCTGGTGAATCCGTCCAGCAAACATAACACACAGAGAAAATGCATACAGTAGGTCTACGTATAACAATGTGGTGTCCTCAGGATTTCCCTGAGCGAGGGGCTTTGTTGTCCTCTAATCCAAAGTGTATAGACCTTCCTATCACAAAGCTAACACAAGATTATAAAACTGTCTGCTTCAAGTTCTTTTCCCTCCAAAAACGTAGCTTTCTAATCAAACTGGAGAAAGGAATGTGCAGGTGCAGGACGGTTTCTTTGGAAAGTTCAAGCCTCAAGCGTGTTTCTTTAATAGAACTCTGCATGAATGGGTAATCTATCAATGTTTTATTGCTGTCATAAAAACAATGTGTTAAAAGTAGCAGAAAATAATAGAGTTTATGTTTGACATGACTCGGGTAATATGAATTCTAATGCCCAATAATTTCTAAAGGCTCTTTGTTTTCTCGCCTCTGTTGTTGGACTGTTGCTTTTTAGACAGACAGGCATACCCGCTGTGTTACCATAGTGATGGCAATGGAAATCCAGACAGCTGGAATTAAGAACAGATTCTCCAAAAAATAAGGACCGATTGACATTTAGACTGACGTTTCTTGGTTATGATGAAAAATATCTGGCAAAACTCTGAAGGAAGAATCAGATAATAGTGCTGTGGAATGAATTTGAGCAAATCAAACCCAGTGATGCAGAGTTATGTCGCTGCCTACACAAAGGCTTTTAAGACAAATAAAAAGTGCTTTTATACTGAATATATCAAAATGTAGAACAGTTGATTTAAGATTACAAAGATCTAAAATAATTTTCTTATCTTGACTTTTTTTGGCATTTCTTTCCTTCCATTTTGGAACGGTTACAAACTCCTCTGTTAGTCTGAGGAGGGTGAAGACAGCCAAATGATTTCTATGATCAACATGCTGCTTCTTCTCTTCTTCATCTGCCAGCTCACCAGAGCTAGGGATGTTCCTGGTGACTAATTTTCCTGTCTAGTGTAAAAGTAAGAAAACGTTCAGAAAACAGTTTAAATTGAGCTTTAAAAGCCATTTTGAACCAGTTAATCACATTCTTCAATAACCAAATTATTAGTATTTTAGATGCCACTGGAGTGTGTGCCACTTTCACATCATGAACAATGAATGCAGCTGAGGCAGCTCTGTGTAGGAGTGTGTGTTCAGTTGCACGCCACTTTTCTCGCCTTGCTTTCCACAACGTCAAACTCACTCTGGCCAAGGGATGTACCCGGTGACTAATTTCCCTGTCAATTAAATGCAAAATGTAATTTAGACTAGTCAACCAGTCTAACAGTAAGAAAACGCTCAGAAAGCAGTTTTTTTTTAAATTAAGCATAATTCATTATGCTCAATTTAGCCATTTGAAGCCATCAATCACAGTGTACAATCGCAAAATCGTACTTTAAATGCAGCTGAAATGCGTGCCTCTCTGTGCATGACAACAACTCACTAAATGCTTCAACTTTTCAGACCGAACAGGATCACAGTGTCGGCAGGTAAACGACCTGGAGCTGGTGTTAGCTGCCAGCCTGACACAGTGTGGCTAACGTTAGCAGAGCTAGCAGCAGCAGCTGCTCTGCTTGCAGGCTAATGTCCGTGTCTGTGCTTAATGTGGTCACATGTTGCTCCAATCAAGTGGTTATTTACCAGTTTATTCTGTCACAGTCTACATTAAATATTATTTCCATTTTCTAGATTAAAACACTGCCAAACTGCACTAGTTTTGCGAGCTGTAATCTGTCCGACTTTGCTGATAAAGACATCTGGGGTTGCCTGGGCCATCAGGGCATACGAGATTATGGCGAGATGGGCTGCCGTCTGATGGGGCTGCAGCCCGACTAGTGGCAGGCAGCTGCATAACATCTTAGGGGCAACAGTTAACTGGCACTGGGCATGAATGAAATATTGATAAATAGTTTAAATGACTAGTATTTCTGGTGCCGACTAGCAAGGGTGGCAACGTTTAATCGTGTAGTCGACTAATCACGCACATCCCTACTCTGGCCTGCACTTTCTCTCTTCTCCAACCATGAAAAACACTCTGCTTGTATGATCAATTTATTTTACAGAAATTCTGAATTTTATATTTATTTTTATATTTCATATTTTTAAAAAACAGAATAAGGGCAACAGCCCAGAAACACAAATATTTTTCCATACTCTCTTCCCTTTTATTTTTTCCATACTTACAGACCTGGAAATTACTAAATTCCATACCTCTTCATACAGTGTAGGAACCCTGTGTTCTGTGTACGCTGTCCTCCCCAGATCCCTTCCCACCGCAGGACACCCTGACCAACCACTAGCAGTCACTAGTGCAGCAAGAACACACTCTTTTACCAACTTCCCCCATATGGACACTGTTCAAATCAGTAAAACCCAAGTGTGAAGTTTTTCTGAACTGAACCTGGGTTTCTGCCACACAAATGGCTTCCCCCTGGTGCCACCTGGTGCCTGAGCTCTCCAAGCATCAATTGAATTAAAAAAAAGCCCCGCTTATAAGATGGATTGCTTTGGTCAAACTCATCTAACAAACTGCTGACGTACCAGGCTTTATCTGTGGCTCAGAGCTGACACTTTCACCATATACTGGAGCCTTTATAAGAGGCTTATGTGTTTATGGTTCATGTGATCTCCTCATGGGCTCATCAGTTTGTTCAGAGCAGTGAATCACCATGACTAACTACCTTTAAAATGATTTTTTACAGTTTTTGTGTATCTCATTTGTTTGTGTATCTTATTTGTAGCATCTCTGAACAGATTTTATCACAGAATGTAGCACAGTTGTTAAAATATGTTCAATATAAAGGATAGTACACAAATGAAGAAAGAAGGCACATGAGGAATGGAAAAAAACATGAAGTATTTTGTGCTGCAGAGAGACTATTATCTATATTTACACTGCTATCAGTGCCCATAGGCGAAATACAGAGCTGAATTTGACCTTGATGCACTCCAGTGCAGATGTCTGTGTGTGTGTGGTTGGTTGGTGTGTGGTGTGTGTGTTGTGTGTGTGTGGTGTGTGTGTGTGTGTGTGTGTGTGTGTGATGTGCATGTGTGTGAGAGAGTGTGGGTGGTACTATCATCCACCGTGGATGTGCTCTCACTCGTTGCCCCACTCCCCACTCATTGCTCTCTTATGTTCACTCAACTCTTCAGCTGTGTCTCATTTAGAGCAACATACAGTTCTACCTACAGTATAATGCACACAAAGATGAATTCATAATCTGTGGTATGTTTCATGTTTATCACCAGCTCAAGACATCACAGTACCTGACCACAATGCCACGTGTGAGAAATAAACAAATCACAAAACATTAGGCGTCAGGACCAATGATAGACTGAACCTCAAATGCGAGTCGACGCTGCTTAGGCATGCAGGAAATGAAAACACAGCACACACAGTATGCAGCAGAGCTATTGTCGGCTTCATGCCTGAGAGTGTGATGTGGGATAAAATTACATAAGTACATTCCATGACACTTCATCAACCAGGCAGCTTCTGTTTCAGTGAGAAAATGGACCACCCGGTTTGTCACTGCAGTGGCACTGCAAAGGCCTGCACAGATGACATGTATCGACCACTGCAGCGTCACCAGTGCAGCTGTAAAAATTCTCAAAGAGTGAATTCCTCTCTCAGTGCCTCTGTTCACCAAAGAGCACAATCTCAACTAGAAGAGTTCTGTGTATTGAATCAGTTGGGACAGCTTGGTTTCTGGGCATGATTGCATTTTAATACAGTGTGGGCCACTATTCCTATTGGTTTATGATAAATATATATTTACATTTCTGTGATCTGGGAACACAGTAACCACACCAGTCCAGAAACAAGCAGTCAGACTGTCAAACAGGCTGTAAAGAAGCTGTCATTTTTGCACAAGACACCGCTAATTCCTAATCACACAAAATTACAGCAAATAAAGTAAGTAAACGTTGAACGTAGTTGGTAGTTGGTCTAGAAACAGTTGTGGATGTTGAACAGTTTCACCCTGTTTCCATTTGGTATTAAAATGGGATCTGTATCTGGATAAATTATCCAGACAATAAACAATTTTGTTTTTGCCTTTACACCTGGTATTTTAATGCGTTTTGTTACCTTAATTGAGATCAGATCTTCGTTCTCCAGAGCAAAACTTGAGTGTGAGTTATTTGAAGTGAGGAAGCCCTGGACTGCCTTTAAAAAATCAGAGTTTTCTGAGGTGCTGAGTTAGAGGAAACTTTATAAATTTTTTGAAACACTGTCCATGACATGTTCTTAATTTATCCGTCTCCTCTTCTACATTTTACAAATGTAATACAATCAGTTATTCTTTTCTTTGTAAAAAAATTATTGTGTCAGTTTGTCATTGTGTGTTTGCTGTACCGGCATGTAGGAAACTCTGTGACTAGATAAATTATGCCTTGCTAAGTTATTTCTCACCAAAGTATTGTTTTCACTTTTCATGCAGAATAACACATCTTTTGATGCTTTCATGGCAAAATAGATGTATAATCAGTAATTAGAGGCGTGTCACTTTCAGATTTCTTGCTTGCTTGCTCTCTAAATTTGAACAACCTATATCTTATATTAACTAAAAAGAAATATCTGCATCAGTGAGATCTAGAATCCGAATGAGACGTGGCCTGGCAAATCTGATCGTCTGATCATGATGCATTTCCACGTTGGTATTTTACCATTTGCCTTCGTTTTCCTGCTAAGTAAGTTTGGTTACCCAGCGGGTTTATTTAAAACCTGTCTGATTGACTTAGCGTCATGTTTCTTGCATCTGACTTATTTATAACAATGTTAATGCATTCCAACATTATTATATTTGCCAGTTTATTAGGTACACCTGGCTAAAACTAATGCAGTCTGAAAGCAATTAATCCTACCTTCATGCAGGTTATAATGTTCTGTTTTTGTTGAAACTGTTTTATAGAGAGGTGTTGATTTAATTATGACCATTTTGTTGGATGTAATTTTCATGCTCTTGAACAGTGGAGGTTTCTCGTATTTAGCTTCCAATATAAAAGGGTGAACAAAATAATAGAAGCATGTGTAACTATAGCTAATACAATATAACAGCTGGCAGCTGATGATATGAACTTATTTCTGTCACAAATTTCCTTGTCATAAATGCCAGTCTGAGCAGGCTCTTAGACCCCTGAAATTGCAGTAATCACCTGTGGGACTAAGGACTAATGAGAAGGGAACACTCAATGGCCATTTTTATTTTTTTCTATTGAGTTTCCTGATATAAATAACATCTGTACAGCTGCTGCGAGCCATTCAATCTGTTTCAATGTGCCAAAGCCAGATACCATCTGACAGGAGAGCCTCTTGTGTCACTATAACTCTGTTGTAATAGCCACGGGAGTTTTAGTAGCCTCTAAACGAGAGAGAGACTTAGAGAAAGGAAAAAAGAAGGACAGATAAAGACAAAGACAGGCAGATAGCTAGATATAAAAAAAGAAGAAAGCATGTACCTGCAGCTTTAAGGTATAATGGAGACTGAAGGCCAAAGGGACACTTACAAGTGGAGACAAGAGACAGGAACAAATTGGAGATTTTGTACTGATATGTAGCATTAGTAGAGTGGAGGAAAAACAGAAAGGTTGAGTAAGAGAGGAGGATTGCTCATAGGGAAAAGAAAGGAGAGATACAGGGTTGGAATCCATCTAGCAGAGATTAACTCTGAAAAATCGTAACAAATCATTTAAACTAATACTGACTTATGACCAGATTCTTCCCATGAAGGAAAGAATCTCTGTCTGGCTGTCTATCAGAGTGTCCTTTGATTTTCTCAACAACTGTTCATCCGATCAACTTCAAAATTAGGGCAGTGTTGAATTTGGTGCAATTTGGCCAAATGTTGGAGCTATAACATTGAACAATAAGTTTTGGCCTGTAACTTTTGAACCTCAAGTCTCAGAAACAAAATAAGAATTTAGTATATATGTCATGCTAGTTTGCATCATCAATTTTCTGCCATTTTGAGTTTTTTCACCACTCCCACAAATTTTAAGCTAATCGCCACCAAATTGGGTAAAGAACATCCCTGGACCAAGCCAGAAATAGGTACTTTTTAAGATTTTTGATATTCCATACATTTTGCAATAAATGGACCTCAAATTTAACCTGACACGCCAGACGGTTTGCTACACAGGACCATCTGGGAAGTAGTCCTTAAAAACTGTTTGGAAATAGGGGCTAACTTCAACCAATCAGATAAAACTCCTGAAGCTTCTCTTCGGACTTAAGTAATCATCCCACCTTAATCACAGTTATGAGTTGAATACCAGACTATGGGACCTTTACAGCAGTGGACAAAATACTTTCTACAATCCACCAACCCCTTACACACAATCACACACACTAAAGTAAAACACGCATCTGTCTCAGTGCACTTATTGCCTTGTCCCCAGGCCCACAAACAGGAAGCACATCCTATGTCCTGATTGCACAGGCTGCACACACACGCACAGATTCCATAGGATGTGCACCTAATCTCAGCTGGAGGGGAGAGGGGATGCTGGTAATGGTCACTCTCTTCTGTGTCTTTATTTCCTCCGGAGGACGTTCGCAAATAATTTCCCATGATTCCGTCCTCTTTTATTCCAGCAACCTCCCAACGGGCAATCCAAAAATGAACACTTTCATCCAACAAAAGCCTCAACAAAGCTTTCCACTGTGCACTTTTCACAATGAATTCAAGTCATATTTTGGTGAGAAAGTCACCTACTATAATATGAGCGTCTGGGTTGTGTGAATGCATTCGCAGTGGAGGAATGAATCATGCAGTGACACGAGGGAAGAAGGGCTTCCCAACTCTTCTGGAAACACACTACAGGCTTTTCACACACATTTGAAAAGTACAGTTTTTGCAGACAGTCTCACACACACACACCACACACACACACACACACACACACACACATTGAGCAGTAAGGAAGCTTTCTGACAGGCAATGAGCTCATGAGATCTGAATGTCTTCCTGCAGTGAATGCTTTTCTGTGGCTTTCTCACAACTATTTCCCTTTTTCCCTCTATTTTTCTCACACTTTCTGTCTGCCCCCCTTTTCACACACACACACAGCTTGCTCTCTGTGCATTAATTCTTTTATCTGCTCCATTTAGAGTGAATATAAGAAACAAAAAAGCTCAAATCTGGATTTAGTATTCTTAATCTGTTAAGCTGTTGTGTATTTTTGCAGCTCCAGGAATAGCAGGTTTTGGGTTGCTAGGTTGGCGATTTAGCCCTCAGTTTAATGCGTCTGTGTGTGTGTGTGTGTGTGTGTGTGTGGTTTGTGTGTGTGAGAGAGAAAGTGTGCAGGCAAACATTAAACTTGACAAATGGCCAGTAGTCTAAATCAGACTCAATTAAGATTTATGGTGGGCGAGGTGCCCCGAGTAAAGAATTTAGACAGTTTAAGCGTGGATGTGCTTGGATTTGTGTGTGTGTAAATGTGTGCAACCTTTCTACAGCAAATGTTTATCTTCTATTTTGATTGGGTGAATAAAATCACTACAAAAGCATATCACAACGAAACAGGATAATCACTGAGATTTCATATCTTGAAACAAATCTTGAATCGTTTTATGCTACGAGTCTTAACAGCCTTACATTTAACAGCAGAAGCTGTACCATAAACACTCTGAAAATGGCTTTCAGACGTCTTTCCAACCACATATGTGCGCCTGACATCAGAGCAGCGTGGGCCTCCTTCATAATTGGGGTGTTTGCAGATATGTAATTGCAAACACACTGAACACAGCTGGAATGCTACTTTGAATTATATAGAATTCACGTCACTATGGTTAAATATAAAGCTTCTGCTGCAGAGAAACAAGCATGTACGTGTGTGTGTTCTGGTACTTTTATGTTTGCGAGGTCTGAACTTCAGACCTACAGAATCAAGACGTCATGGTAAAGTACATCTCGGTGTTCATCAAATCTAAATCTAATCTTTTTAAATTGGATAGGATACCGATAGTTTTTGTTACAGTTTTTACACGTGGCACCTGCCTGGCATTAGTAACAAATTTCTTACAAAAAAAGCACAGTACAATAGAGTACAGTAAAAGTACAATAAAGTACAGTATAGTAAAATAAACAATAAAAATGTTTGTGCTAATAAGTGTAAAAAATGCTCTGTTTTACAGACATATTATGAATAAAAAAATTAATAAAATACACGGAGTGTCTGTTTGTACTCTGCTATTTGGCTATTCACACATACCCTCTTCTTTTAGCTATAAAGAGTGAAAAATTTACTGTTGAAGACAGACTGCGCTGGATGAACGGGGTTAGGTGTACAGTAGGGCTGCCCTGCAGGATAGTAGAGTTTGAGTCCTGCTCTCGACTACAATTTGACAGTAGTGAAATTACATGTCAGTGGTTCCTGTTATTTACAGGTTTTGTATTTTTATTTTCAATTTTCAGTTAAAGTTAGGTTAGGTTTAGGCAACAAAACTGGTTTTGGCTAGGTTTCGGGAAAGATCCGGTTTGTCTCTGCCGTGCAAGTGTAAACAGCCAATGTAGATGATTAGTTTTGACTGGGTGCAAATAGCATTGTTGGCTATGGACAGCTGGGTGCTTGTCGCTGCCATTCTAGGCGATATACACCTGAGTGTAAACAGCCACATTAGTTATTATATCCCAGGTGCAAATAGCTAGTGTGGCTTTTCCAACCTCCCAACCTCAGCCTCCCAGTAACTTTCAGGTTGTGTTGTTTTTAATGTCTGATGAGGTTATATGTGTTTGCAGCTGTGTGGCACTTTCTTGTCACAAACAGTACATCCCCAGAAGGAAACATCTTTTCTTTGTCTTATGAGAAATAAATGAGATTCTTATTTTGAGCTGTTTCTCCTAAACGCCAATGAGACAAATTTAAGATCTCATTTAAGACAATCAAATCTTCTTTTAGATCTCACTCTTATCTCTAGATCTGATTATTTAAGACTAATTTAAGATCAGTGCAATGAGACAAAAAATTGCATTTTAAGATCTTAAATTAGTTCAGGCTGAGACGAGACGAAGCCTATTTCTCTGGAGCTGGATTTTAGAAATATGAGAAAATGGTCAAAGTCTCATACTGGTATTATATTGAGCTCATTAATGTCCAGGAAAGGCAGGCTAGACCAAGTGGAGCCTTACTTTGAGCTTTTCCTTTCCTCTGGGTCTTGCTATAATTTGATCTACAGGTAAAAAGTGGCAGTACACTGCTCCACGTTTCCTTTCGGTGATCTCCATGGATGTTTTAAGAGAGAAGGCCCTCTCTCATAAGTTTAATGTGGAAGTGTGAGTCAGTTCTCCTGTCTCATAGGTAGGAGGGGAGGGACGGTAAGTATATGCACATCACACAGGTGAAAGACTATTAGTAACTGTCAAAGAAAAAAGGTGATGCCAGCACACTTACTCCATGCCACAAAACTTTAATAATGATCAATATCATTTTTGTATAGGTTTCCACAGTCATGTGACACAAACCAGCTAAATAGTATATTGGACTGTTTATAGCACAAGCAGTACAAAGAGTACTGAAAATGTTTGGAAGTGATGCAGCCACCCACGTTTTCTATTTTTATATTTTATTATACCAAATGAGTGGCCTGTGAGTATCAATGTATTGATCCTGCAGAATCGACCGGCCCATCCCTAACTCATACATAGAGGAGTATGTCTAGGTTTTAACATTAATGATTTTTTTTATTTTCACTTGCCCCAAGTAGATTTCTGACCCACTTGTCCAAAATCAATTTCTACTTGTCCCTGTACAAATTGTTTCACTGACAGTTCTTAAATAACAATAGAGACTAAAGCTAAGTGTGTTAAATGTTTAATCTCAGGTTGCCATGTCTATGAAATGTTAGAAAATAATGAAAAATGTCCATCCCAGTTTTTCAAAGTCCAAGGTGATGTCTTGCCATGGGCAAGTGGGCAGTTCTTATTGTTCAGCCCTGATGTGGAGTTTTTAGTTAGGTGGTTTCTTCATGAAACAACTAACAACAAACCAACCACCTCAGCAGGTCTCAACCAGGCCAGGGTTCAAATTGTGAGACAATATCTGAGCATGAGCTTTTTATGCATTCATTCAGCAGTGTGTCCTGATTGGGTAAATGTGTTTGAGGGCTCGGCTTTTAATTTGAGGGTTAAAGTTAAAATAGGATCAGGGCGAGGTTAGGGGTGCAGTGCAGATGGTTAAGGTTAGAATTATGAGCCTGAAAATGAATGAAGTCATAAACTGTCCTCTGAAGTATAGCAATACATGCATAAGCATGAGTGTGTGTGTATGTGTGAGTGTGACCATCCTCTGGGAACAGACAATCATTTATCACCACATAAACTCCCTTTAGTGTCAGCTGGGGAGCATTTCTGCTGGTGTCTAAAGGAACAAAAAGGGGTACTCCAAAGGCCAGTCCTCCCCCTCCTCATCTTAGTCACTCTTCTCCCCCCTCAGCGTCCCTCTGTCCGTCTCCCCACCCCCCTTCACAGCCCTGGCACACTGCTCCTTCTGTGGTATCCAACCAAAATCAACTGGACCATTTTAGGGGTTGCCGTGCAAATCACAGCTTTCTAATCAAAGGAGTATTCAAAAGAACAGTCTGAGCAGCTCTTCCTGCTCCAGCAGCTCACTGTTATGTTTTATTGGAGCAGCTGAATAGTTTACAAAATGCTCAGAAATTGCTTTGAATACGAAACAGACTTCAGTACTTCTGTGCTTTTATTTTCCAACGTCTCTGGCTGGAGGTCGGTTGGCAGACGGACGTCTGGGTGACCTCAGGCTTCTGAAGAGGTCAGTGTCTTATTCAGAGAAATCCCACTGAGGCCATTATGCCTCTCCCTTGAGCCCTGTGGACTTAGAGCAAAACTGAAACTGACAGGAAGGTAACTCAGGGCAACGATCAATGCTAGAGCTAGCCTCTGATGCCCCCCTGCATTGTTGGAGGACACTGAGGTGGTCTTTTATTGAACAAACTGAGTAGTTTTACTGTATGGGTTTGCTCTTCTTACTTGCATCTTATGTAAGAGAGCAGCTGCGTGCTGCAGGGCTTCATTTAGCTTCTTTGAGATGAAGTCGAACTGTCTTGAGGACGTACAGTAGACACACACGTTCACATGAGCTAGGGGAGAGTTTCAGGTCAAAAGACAGCAGATGAACAGGTTTGTTCTTTTGCTGAAATCACAAGATCTGTAACACTCTGTACCGATTTAGTAGTAGTGATGGAAGTTCTCCACCCACCTACACATACTGTAATGTGTCTGCCAACTCACATTTGTGCCCTCCCACCCACGTCCACACGCTCATACACACACAGACATACATGCAATCACACAGCAAATGAGAACACAGTGTCCGGATATAGTAATAACCATCTCATGCCGTGCCCTGATGTGCTAGCTGTGTTGGCAGTTTTTTGCTTCACCACTAAGAGCAGCATGATGTGCGCAGCACAAAGCTTCTCACTGAAGAAGAACATACAGTATTCGTTCATTTTCATCACAATATTCTGCTCATTTTCACATAACATCAGTGGAGTATGAAATATTCTGCAGACAAACAACAGCAAAGCTCGACAGCATTTTCAACAGCAACGTGATTAGGTGACTCTAACAAAAATAATACTATACGATTCCCTATAATAAATTAACTAATGAGGCTTCAAGTATTGTATCTGCAAGAGTGTTTTCAATGGAAATTAAAAAATGCAGTGTAGAATTTTTTTCAGGCCTGGTGGTACAAACCAAAAAAAAACAACAACCCCAAAACCCGGGATGCATGGGATTGCATATTGACGTGGCTGGCTTTGGTCAGATGTTGTAGCAGGTGGTCTGCAATTTATATTTGCGTTGTTCACTCAGTACATTCAAGTTGTCAAACAAAGTGATCACAAGGAGAGGATGACTTCATAATCTAGTGCATTTACTGCATAAAAATAAGCTGCGTAACCTATGACCTCTGCAAAACATTAGCACATCATGAACTCAAGTGTGCATGATTCATTGCTGCATTTGATCTTCCCTGGCTTGGAGGAAAAAAAATCACCAGGGCATCATGATTTGGAAATTTATATACATAAAGAAACTCATATTAGAGCAAAAATATAAGCTAAACGCATTTCAGTTGGTAAAGAATTATGTGAGATCAACAAACTGGAACCTATTACATGTAGTCTGGTACAACCAGGGGCTATGGCCCGTTTGGGGTCGTTCAACCACTCTTTGGATGCTTGCCTTTATTTATTTATTTATTTTTTGACTGGTTCAGCCTTAGTTGGACCAGTGTCAAAAATGTTTATGCTAACTTTACACAAGCCCTCTCCCCATATGTCCGTCTTACTTCTCTCTCAACTGTCCCTCTCACTTCTTTCTCATCTGTATTTTTTCTGTTGAAGAAAACTCCACTAGGTAGTGCATCATCCATCTCCTTAGCAACTCCTCAGCAGTGTTAAAAGTCCTTGTCCCAGCACTGTGGAAGCATTTGGCATAGTTAGACACAGAGGGTTGATTCTGCTCATAAAGCTACAGTATAATAATATCATCCTGCAATTTAGGGGATGTATTACCAGTAGGTATTTTACAAATCATATTATGATGCTCAGTTTGCGGTATTATGATATTTGCTAGCAATATAGGGGATAAAGTTCCAGGCCCAAACAAACAATTGCCAGAAAGCTGTTGGTGTTAAAAAGCTAAAGAGCTTATGGTCCAGTCTCACAGAGGACTCAGTCCAGTAAGGCTATGTTTGAAAGCAAAGGCCATGGATTTAAACATGCAGTGACCTATTTTCAATGTCAGCATTTTGACAGAAGAGTGAACTGTAGTTTTTCTCTCTCTCTTTGTTGATGTGCCTGTCACAGTGAGAAACAAATACATACATTTGACATTTATCATCTATATCTGCCCTGGTCAACAGAAGCAGCCACCCAACCCTCAATAACAAAACATACAGACACTTGCTGGTTTTAAATATTATAGTTTTTTAAATTACATTATATTGTATTATATCAATTAAAATAAACAAATAATATTGCACCATTTTCTTCTATTTTAAAAAGTGTACAAGAACAAACAAAACAAAAAAAAATTGCTGCAGGCATTTTAATGGGACATGTGAGCCTACATTGGATGTAGAGAGAGGCTAAACCCACAGGTCTGACTCCACTGACAGGGATGCCAGAGATGAGAGAGCCAGATGACACATATACAACACTGGTAACTCACAGTGCCACAGTGAATGTGCCATCGGACAATGATGGATAGCCGTCTTCCGAGAACAAAAGAACACTTTGCACATCTAGTGTATTTGATGAGACAGGTGCGTAGGAGAGGGACAAGTGGCAGGTTTTGCCTGGTGAAGGTCTAGTACCAAAAACATCACAAATAAATGTTAAATTGCAAGTTGGACAGCGTGTGGGAGTTGTTTTGCAACTGTTTGGATATCCGTCTCCCAAAAGCAGCAACATCCTGTCCGTTAGCTGTTGGCCAACTAGTGTTGGGTCTGATTTTAGTTTTGATGGCTCTGACTCAGTCCTGTCAGACTGTGTTGAGAGCTGAGATGTATCAGCATTTCTTTGAGATCTGTTTACCGTGTCAAATCTTTCCATCTCTTGCAATGATGGTCACACTTTTTCTGACTGCTGAGTTCCTGATAAACTCCTGAGCCGGAAAGCGTATTGCATTAATATGATGTGTTATATGGGCTCTGTCTGCAATTTTTAAAAAGTTTTGAAACAATAAAAATAGTGATATGCTAAATCCTGTGGCACCATTGGCCCCTGGGGAATAATTGTTCTAGCAAGAAGTGTTTGCACATCAGTGCGCCTGCTTTGGAAAATTAATGCTGGATGCAACTGACAGTTATTTTCATTGTTGATTAATCTCTCCATTATTTTCTCAATTAATTGAGCAATTAGTTGTTTGGTCTATAAAATGCCAGAAAATAGTGAAAAATGTCGATCAGCCTAAAGCCTAAGATGAAGTCCTCAAATGTCTTGTTTTGCCAACAATCTAAAGATATTAATTTACTGTGACACAGGAGTAAAAAATGAACCAAAAAATGTTAACATTTAAGAAGCTAGAATCACAGATTTTTGACTTTTTTGCTTAAAAACCTAAACCAGTTCTTGATTTTCAGAATAGCTGGGTATTATTCTAATAATTAACTAATCACTGTAGCTCCAATGTACTTGTTTGGTGAGGTATTATATTTTGTGATACTGTATCAATTCTCAAAACACTGTATTATGATATGGTGATGCAAGCAAAGATTCGTGGCAGTGGTTAATTTTGTTGTATGTAAAACCCCAACTGCTAGATTTGATCTTTATACCGTGACAGTTTTTTTTAAATTGGATTAAAAAATAGCAATATATCACTTTGCTTACAGTACCGCAATATATTGCAATATGGTAAATCGTAACCCCATATCATGATTTGCATCACATTACCAGATTTTTGCCAATACACAGCCCTAATAACCAATATATGTTAACGAGCTGCAGTATCTTGATAAATGTAAATACAGATTTATCATGATGGAAGGAAGCAAATCCTTATTCCCCAGAAAAAAAAAAAAACAGACGTCAGAATGGTTTGGAAGTGTGTCAATATTATTATATTTATTTAACATCTCACAACTCTGGGACCACCAACAACTTTTTTTGATCATTAGGATAAAAAAAAGTCTTACTTTTTGTAGATTTTAATTTTTTTTTGCTAAATTTTCTGATTTGGTTGCATAATGAGCTTATTTTAGTATAAAATCTTCATATAAGCACATCACCACACATGATATGCAATCATATGTGTGCTTAGACCCTAAAAATTCCAAATTTGGAAGATGTAAAATCTAAAGAGTGAGATGCACAGAAGCCCAAACAACATTCAGCATACTAAATTATACTTACTTTTATGATTTGTCCAGTGATGCGTCAACACTTTATTTCTCCTTTTGTCCCACTTAATGGGTTGTTGATGCAAAATGTTTCAGGGCAGAAAATCAGCTTATTACTTACTAAATGAGAGTACAGACACTTAGAGATTATCTGACAACTCTCCTATTGAGCTTCTAATTGAGTTTTTGATGAATCAGATATGCAGATGTGCTAATGAGTATAAGCAGATAATCCAAGTGGCACCGCTCTTCCTATGATTGCACTTATTTGTGTAATTTTGCGCTGTTTAGTTGAATTGCTGGTGGTCATAACCAATATAACATAAACCCAAAATGTACATTACAGCTAATTTCAAGAGATGGCATTAATGTCATGGCTATGTTACATGTTTAAATGTCTATGTCCCCATTAAAAATCATTGTAAATCTGTACTGAGGTCAGGGCAAACCAAATCTTGGTATGACACTAAGTAGGCATTGCAAGGCCCGTCTCTCCAGAATATTGTCAGTCTGTGTGTGTGTGCTGAGGGGTAGAGGGCTGTTTAGCCCAGTCAGCACAGAAGCTCTTGTCCTGTGTCCCTCCCAAGGTGACTTCTCTGCTGTTGGCAGGCACAGCCATGAAAACAGCTCCCTAGACTCTCTCTGCCTCTCTGCTTCTCCCACACAGCCGTCATCTTTCAGATACCACTGGGTAATGTGCTTTCATACCTTTTTTACAGAGATGTCAAAGCATGTTTTAGCCTTTCCTTTTTTCCTTTTTTTTTTCTTCACTCCTTCCTCCTCATCTCATTTCCATAAGTGCAGGTAGGAATCAAAATGCAAGCAAAGATATAAAAAAAATATTCATTAAAATTCTCCTCAATGCCTTTGGTCTTGTCTACAGTCAGATTTAGGCTCTGGCTCTATGCCAACACATGAGCACCTGACCTTTTTCCTCTTCCAGCTCTATAGTGGAGAACGTTCACCTACGCAGCAGGGCACACACACACACCTCCCACACAATCTCTCACACACGCAGGCAGAAAAATTGTACTTTGAGAGCAATCGTCTGTGAATTTGTGTGGTTTTGTGTTAAGAGACTGCAGGCAGGAAATAAAAAAAAACGACCCATTCTGTATTAACACAACTTTGGTGTGGAACATAAGTGTGAGTAAATAGGCCATTGTCCTGTGTCTACAGTGGGTCATCTATTTTGGTCCAGGTTAATTCTCTACGTGGGAGTAGGTGTGCTAATTTCCTCTCTCTGTGTGTCTCCTTCTGTTTCTCTGTCCCTGTCTTTCTCTCAGTCTCTCCCTCTGTTAATTGATTAAGAGGATTGAACCGGCTGCTGCAGCGTTAAGCACAGACTGAGACCACCAGTACAAACATGGGTGTACATAAACAGTCACCCAAGCTAGCTGACACACCTACTTTAAGACTCCTCACACACACACACATTTGTTACTGTCACTTGAAAGGCCACTGCATTGACTTACATCTCATTCCCAGCAGATTTATCATAATCTTCACCATATTGAACCAGCTGAACCCTATTGACCGAAACCCAACTCTTAACCCTAAAATTTGGTGGTTTGCCTTGTGGAAACCTGCTTCCCAGCCCCTAATGGGGGCCAAGTCCCCATGCTGTGACAGTTTGAACTGTTACGTTTACATTTATTCATCTGGCAAACACTTGTCCAAAGCGATGTACAAACAAGGTACAATCCAATCCACAGTAGATTAAAGGCAGAATCAGTAGGATTTGTCTGAGCTGTCCGTAAATGCACCAGAAAGATACCAGAACGTCAGATATCGACGTTTTGGGTTGGCAAAGCATCCTGAGCACAGCAAAATAATGAGGAAAATAAGGAAATAAATGCAGAAGGCAGAGTCTCTGCAGATACAGACACCACAACACATTTCTAGTGTGCTATAAGTGAGTCTATACATTGTTTTTAAAGAAAATTGTTTCATATTATACCTTTCAAGAGAAGTTACAATATAACTGAAGCACACTAACACTGCCAAAATCCAAAATGCTCAAGTTATGTTTTCATTTGAAGTCCTTAGAAAGCTGGTATGAGCCAGAATTTGAATATTACAATTGTCATCTTTCTATTAATTAGTATTATAAATCACTATTTGTCAAAGCCACAGCAGGGCTTTAAGAGAGATACTTTCTTACAGTATTTTTCACTTTTTTCTATATATTTTTGTAATATGTAGTATAATGCACATATCTTTACATATTTTACAAACATTTTATTTCTGTTTTTCTTATAATTCCTCTATGCTTATATATTTCTAATCTTGAATGGGAGCAACTGTAACATAACCCCATTTCCCCTCAGAGATCAATAAAGTATTTCTGATTCTGATTGTGATGTCCCTGATTCCCTGAAGCTGCTAGCAAACAAAACATCAAATCCATATGGACCTGCTTACCAGTTCTGTTATTCTTATTGATAGAAATTAACAAAATCGCCGCTAAAACCAACCAAAACCTGGGAATCATCATCACCATCACCAACACTACGTCTCTCAACAGTCCTGCACATGCACAGGGAGTCTTGTACAAAATGACAGCACCAAAAAGAAACAGTTTTCGTCTTCAAATGCCAGGCCTGAAATTTCATTTCTCTCTGAGTCTCATCTAAATAAAGTTTATACCACTCCAACACAGATAAAAAGAATAACTTCTCTGCCCAGATGATTTGTTGCCGGTATACATTTCAGATAAGAGAATGTAGTCACAGAATTGGATGTTGGTCTCATCATAATCATGCTGCATTGTTAATGGGAACATACAAACACACATTAACACGCATCCTCAGGCACCAACAGCATCCTGATAACCTTGCACTATCAGGCAACTACTCAAAAACTCATCTTCACTCCTCCACAGACAATCACACACGCAAACATAAGAATAACACCTTACATACCCCTCACAGTCCAATCTAACGCCTGGTGACATGCTGAAAGTTGTTCCCCATCCCGAGCAGTCTTACCTTTGTGACAGTCATGCAGAATCAGTGGGTGAGGAGCAGGCCAGTGTCCCCCTTCAAGCAGAGAGCAACGCCGCAGGAGTGGCAGAGTGATGAGGAGGAGAGGAGGGCAGCTCTGCTGAATATGCAGAGAGAGGGCGAAAGAAAGGAGGAGGGGACAGACAGGTTAGTGTGTCTGGCTCACTAAGTACGAAGGGGCTGATTGCTGCTGCTGCAGTGAAGTAATGGCTGGCAGCCGGCGTGCGGTTGGTTACTACAACAGGGAAAAGCTCCTCGCTAGGATACACCCCTCCCTCCTCCTGCCTCCCCAGCTGCACACACGCAAACACACACACACACTGATGATGCCACAAAGTCTGGCTGTCCTACTCTCTCACTCTGTCGCTCGCAATATGATTAGTGATGGGCTAATACAGCTTATTGATGGGCAGTCAGGCAGGGCTGCAGGAGGAGGCGGGAGCAGCGCTGCCTGGGACAGGAGAGGAGAGGAGAGGACTGCAGAAACAGAGAAAGGAGAGGGAGGGGGAGGGGGAGGGAGTTGGACGCTGTGTCGCAGTCTGCTACTCAGGCATGGAGCTAGCTGCACGTCATCCGGTGTGTATAAATGTGTGTGTGGGTGTCTGTGTGTGTGAGTGACACAAGCATTGATGGGAAGAGACAAGAACATTTTGGACTTTTGTAAGGAGTTAGTCCAAACCACACTGAATCTAGCTGTTTCTATATGAGAAAACAATATATAGACACATGCACATGGACAGGGTAAAAGTTGTAAAGCTGTACTTATGCGGACACTCTGACTCTGTTTAGCTCTGCATGTCCCTTTAACCTAAGCCTAAACAAAGGCTGAGCAAAAGTTCAATATTATTGTTCACTGGGCAGTGGAATGATGATATTATATATAGTGTTATTTATACAACCAAATTCTGTGGAATGAAATGAAATTTGAATTAAAACTAACAAAAGTAACAGTAACTAACAAAAGTCAGTAGGTTTTTGTTTTACAAATACGATGGGTTTTGTGTGGAAGTGGAACACAGCTGATCAATTTTGACCTTATATAGGGTTTCTGCAGGTTTCATCAAGTTTCCCCTTGCCTGTAGTGCTATTTACTCATCTAGATTTTTTGGTGTGAGTTGCAGAGTTTTGGAGATACCGGCCATAGAGATGTCTGCCTTCTCTTCAATTTAATGGAAGTAGATGGCATTCGGCTTGTGGTGCTCAGAGCTCCGAAAAAGTACATTTGAAAAATTCAAAACCAGTGTCTTTGACCCGGTTACTCACTTAATCCACGGACCTTGTGAGCAGTTTCATGTTGGAACTTTCTTTCTGCAGTAGAATCTACCAGAACTACTTTTTTCTACCAGAAAGAAAGCAGTTCCAAATGAAACTGGCTGACATCTCTACGGCCAACGTCTCCGAAACTCTGCAAGCCACACCAAAAAAATCTAGGTGGATAAATAGCGGTAAAAGCACACAGAAAAATATGTATTTTTGATTTTGGGGTGAACTCTCTCTTTAAAAGCAAGACTGAAAAATGAAACTTTATGAAAGAATGTTTCATCATTAACCCAATCATTTTTTAAGACATGTCAAAGTTTATTTAAGACATAAAATTCAGATGATTGGACCTTAGACTTTTTAAAACTTTTTAAAGCGAGATCATGTTTATTTTACATACATTTGTCATACTGTGATATATATCACTATCACAGAATATTCTTATTAATGTCATGATATGGATACACTGATGTCAATCCTGCAAACTGTAATTGTGCTCTTACATCCTAACTCTTGAACTTCGAATCTAATTCTTATCGAGGATTTATTGGCAGAATATGGCAGGAATGGAATATAATATTCCTAAGTATGTTTTCACTAGTGTATAATCATCTGAAAATAAGAATTGTTGTGTTTTTATTACCTTAGAATGAGCCATTTCATGTCTACAGAGAGTGCAGGTCCTCTTCTACGGAGGCCATATTTCTGCAGTAGCCTAGAACAGACACACCAAACACTGGCTCTGGATACGGACTTCTGTGTTTTATGCAAGTTTCACGGCCACCTCAGATTCTCCTACACGTTTGGAAGTGGAGGGACAGGTGAGGTGTTTGCAATCTACAAGCTCACCACTAGATGCCACTAAATCTTACACACTGGTCTTTCAATTGTAATAATCAGTCTGACTTTATTTTGCATACATTTGTCATATCGTGACATATACCATTATCACAAAATATTCTTATTAATGTCATGATACTGATGCACTGATGCTAATGCTGCAAACTGTTCAGTCCTAACTCTTTACCTTCTATTCTTACATTTAAATGCTCTTTTAAGTCTGAAATCCAGATCAGTTTGTCCAAGAAATCAGAATCGGTTATGGTTTCTTCATTTGGAGTACTATTCTTATGTTTTCTTTTCTTTCTAAGGACACGAGTATAGTAGCACAGAGGCACCCACACTCACAAAGTAACACATCTTTGTCATACTAATTGTGTAAATAGAGGGATGTTAGAGACAGGCCAAGATTCCAACTCAGTTACCATGGCTTAACCTCCCATAGCTGTGTGAGACTCTTCTCTTGTGGCTGCGACCCACAATACTCGCTTTGTTTTGTGAATCTACATGTACGCACTTGTGTGTGTGTGTGTGCGTGTGTGCTGTAAGTGTCTGCACATGCTGGAATAAAGGTCACTGAGACAGAAAAAGACAGGAGTCCAAACCGAGTGACATCGCTGGTAGGTCATTATGCTTTTTCTTTCTTACTGTGGTTTTATCACACTCTCCCATATTGTCATTCAGCGGTCACTTTGGTCGTAAATCTCAGTCTTTGGGAGTGTCATCTGGAGCCCCACTCTGAGTATTTCCTGTCTCTAACAATAGTATTTCCTGTGTCTGTGTGCATGGAGGGGGTGGGGGGAGAGGGCGTTTAAAATCTATATGAGAAAATATCTTGTCTGTTGCTTAAGTTGGGCTACAACAGAACATGTATAATTGCTCTCCACACCTTAAATAGTAATATAGAAGATTGTATTTTATTATAAGAAACATACTATAAAGGATTAATATGTTCCAATAAATGTATTGACAATCCTAGAGTCACTTATTTTAAGCATTTTGGTTTAGTATTTCAGCCCATTTAAATGAAAAGAATATAATAAGTTAGCCATTTCTATAACCTGCATGATCTAGTGTGAAACTTACACAATGTGCCATACTGATGCATTGATGTTAAATTCTTCAGGATGTTGGCAAGTACGTAATCTTTCCAATTCACATCATTAAAAGGTGTTGGGGGAAACAGACATCATCCACTGGGTGGAGGTGGTAAATACCTGCAGGCCAGGAGGAGCCACCATGTCTCATATGTTCCACCAGACATCTACATGCTCCTATGAAAAGAAAAAGGAGGCGGGAGGAGAGAACTTTTCAAATTTTTTTTACAGTGAAAATAATTATACATGTATGTCGGCAACATTCATTTTGATAAACTGAGTAATAAAACAACAGTGGCTACTGCCTGGCTCAGCTGTATGCTTTAAATCCGTGATTCCTTTCTTTTCCAATGAATAATGGGGAGTCTGTTTTGCATTATGAATTTCATTTCCTTGTTTACAATTCTGACCCTCTGACAGCTGTGTAACCTGGGGGGGGGATCGACCATATCTAACCCTTTGCTGCCATCTTGTGGTGAAATTATATTATTACCTCCAAGTTGTTGGGCTCAGATACTGCCAATGTATTTGAAACAGGCTTTTTCACAGGAGGCATATTCATTTCAAGAAGCAGGGTAAACACAGGTGTTATCAATAATACTAATTAAGGCCCCATTTCATTCAGTGTAGCAGAGCCTTTCCATGAGCCACCTTGCACAATAGCAGCACCCTGACACTGTTTGAGCTGAAGGAACCTTTAATTAGTTTCATTCGTGACACCTGTGTTTGCTCCACTATTTCATGTCAAAATGGTTTATTTCCTCATTTTTCAAACTTGGAATGTTATGACTTTTTCTGTTGAGCTTTAAGTTTCTCTTCTACACAATTAACAAATCAAACAAAACCCCATCACCATTAGTATAATGTGGATTCTCATTTTTTTGACAAATAAAGGAAATACGGCTTTTAATGGGAACCAATATTGTGAGGACAACAATCAATCAGACCTTTGGGGTTTTCTGAACATTTGGAACATGACAACTTGATTTTTACCAGATTAGTTGAGAGGAACCATAATAAGGTATTTCAAATAAGACATGGGCCTTCAAACAGTAATAGGAGAGGCTCAATAGAACTGAAAAAAAACAAAACAAAACAAACACGTTTTTACAGACATTAATTTAGCAACTCTTCTTGGGAAAGTACGAGCAAAATGTACCTGTAGAACACACCTGTGTGCCGTGGAAAACACTTACCGCTGCTTTAAATATCATAAGCTAATTGTTATGACTGCCAGGAAAGGCTCGCCTTTAGCTGTGGGCATTGCTGTTGCTGTTATCATGACGAGGCTGAAGTTGGCATCCGATTCACAGCTTCTGATTGGAATTTTCCGGTCCACCTTAAAAGTGTCATAACGCCTGTAGATGGCGGTATTCAGTCATTTTCCTAATTCATGAACGAGAGCATGAAACATCATTGGACGATGAAAAGAGAATCAACCCTAGATTGCAACGGTATTTAATTCATCTAAAAACCAGGATTTTATTTATTTTAATTGTAGATCTACTCTCTAATATGTGTAACTCACAGTAAAATGTAAATGATGTATTTCTATGTCTTTTTCTGATCTACATCACATTAGACCTGTTCCTGATAGAAAAGCACAAGACTTATACTCCTCAAATCTGGACTGAATTATTAAACAGGGTCTATACATTCATAAAAACACAGTCTCTGATTTGTGAAACCTTTATTCTTTTGTGAAAATGCAAAAAAGGCATTTCACTGCTTTTTTTCTCATCTAGACCACATTAGACCAGGTCCAGGTCTACAACCGCTACACTTAGACTCCTCAATCTGGACTGAATTATTCTACAGAGCCTAAAAAGTCATAAAAAACAGTCTCTGATTTGTGAAACCTTTATTCTATTTGTGAAAATGCAAAAAAGGTGCATTTCACTGCTTTTTTCTCATCTAACCACATTAGACCAGGTCCAGGTCTACAACCGCTATACTTAGACTCCTCAGATCTGGACTGAATTATTCTACAGGGTCTATACATTCATAAAAACACAGTCTCTGATTTGTGAAACCTTTATTCTATTTGTGAAAATGCAAAAAAGGTGCATTTCACTGCTTTTTTCTAATCTAGACCACTTAGACCAGGTCTAGGTCAACAACCGTAATTAGACACTAAATTGAGAACATGATTTAGCATCAGCAGCCAGTAAAAAACAGCTTTGATTTGCCGGTGTACATGTTTTTTTTGTTGCTCATTAACTATCCTTCATTTGATCATGTTCAGTATCTTGGTTATGCGCGCATGAATCTAGCTTTCAGACTACTTGCCAATTTACTCAATGTAGGATTAAGTCCATTACAAGTTGGATGGGTGGATTTCTACTCTTTGCTAAAATGCTACAGGAAAGTGACTGACACATCCTTTTGTTACAAAAGTCAATCTTGGAAATGGTTTTAACTGAAAATTGTCATAAGCATTCCTGACATTTTTTTGATTTAGCTGTAGGAAACTTTAACAATCCGTAACTTTAAATGGAGTTAAGTGTTACTAACATCGTATGTCTTGTTAACTTAGCTAGCTTTGGACTTGGATCTTTCATCAATGCGAGTGTCTAACTTTAAAAAAACATGAAAAGCACCTGAATTTAGCTAAGTAGGAATAATTTTGTCTTCACTCTTTAGACTGTGTTTTTATAATTGCTCAATAGATCTGTTTAATAACTATCTAGTCCAGAGCAGGATGTATGAACAGTGGTTATAACTTATATCCAAGCAAGTAATTTGATGTGACAGAAAAATGACCATAAATAAACATCATTCAAACATTTTACTGGTGGTCACAGAGATTTTATTGGTGTTTCAAAATTAAATAAAAAATCAGGTGTAGAAGAATTAGTACGTTCAATTATATTCTCTTTTCATTCTCTAAATGTTCTGTATTGTTTTCATGGATTAGGAAAAAACAATGTTAACTCAGATCTAATGCGTTATATTCTCATTTATAAGTAAAAATTCCATATCTGACAGCATTCAAATTAGGCTGCCAAAAACTTCAGTCCATTGTTTATCATGGATATCATCAGTTGTTGGCAACATGGTGTATTGATGTGGCATAATTTTCCTACTAAGTTGATCTAGTACAGATATGAAACGCATGGTCTTCGAATCTGCATCTTGCCTTTTTCAACTATGCTCTCTGGCAATAATTTTGCCCTAATTGGATTAGATGTGTAGCCAATTAAAATGTCTGCAGGTTGGATTATTTTTCTTGCTCTTTGATCTCAACAAAGATGTACAGTAAGTCGATGGTGAACAAATCCTTTGTTTATTACAAAAGTCTAACTCCTTGGGAAATGGTTTTTAAGCTGAAAATTGTCATACCAGCCATTAACCTTGACATTTTTTTTTTGTTACAGCTGAATAGGAGAGACTTCAAACAATCCGGAAATAACTTTAAAATGGAGTTAAGTGTTACTAAACATCCTGTACATGTCTTGTTTAACTTAGCTAAGCTTTGACTTGATCTTAACCATCAATGCGAAGGTGTCAAACTTTTAAAAATACAAAAGAAGCACAAACTAGGGCTAAGTAGGGAAATATCGTTATGTCTTTCCTCCTTTACTTCGCTTAAGCTTACTAATTGGCTAACAAGCTAAGATGCTGTATTAATGTTATCTAATCTGTCACCCCAGTAAGCATGATATGCCAAAACCAGTGTTATACAACAGTTAGTTCCAAGCAAGTAATTTGATTGGACAAGAGATATTCCATGAGCGCTGATATAACCTAGAACAGTCATTCCCAAACATTGGGTCGGTACTCACAGGTGGGTCACAGGAGATTTTATTTGGGTCGTCAAATAATAAAAAGACAGTGGAGGAAATTTAGTAGTATCTTAATTATATTCTTATAATTCAGTTCTCTAAGATGTTCTGTATTGTTTTCCTGGTGAGAGGAAATAAAACCAATGTTAACTCAGATTAAATGCATTTATTTCTCATTTATAAAGTACTAAATACGTGTATATCTTTGTAACATGCATCAAGATTAGGGCTGCAAATAATCTGTCCATTATTTTCATGATTGATCGATCAGTTGTTGGGAAAAATGGTGAAAAATATTGATTTGGCAATAATTTTTCCACTAATTGATTAATAAAATAATGAAAATCGATTAATTGATCCTGTCACAATCTTGTCAGTTTTGGACCTATTTTTCAACTAGTGCTCAATCTGGAAATAATTTTTCCACTAATCGATTAGTTGTTTGGTCCATAAAATGTCAATCAGAGTCCAAGATGACGTCCTCAAATGTCTTGTTTTATCCACGACTGAAAGATATTCAGTTTACTGTCAGAGAGGAGTAAAGAAACCAGAAAATGTTTACCTCTAAGAAACTGAAATCAGAGAATTTGGACCTTTTTTTGATTTAAAAATGAACCAGACTGATTAATTGATTATGAAAATAGTTGCCGTTCAGTAGTCATTTAATCGTTGCAGGTTGAGTCAAGATAATATAAGGTGATGCAGAAATGGAAGTAAAAATGGTGATTTTATGCACAAATTAAGTCTTACCAAGATCTATTAAGAAGGTCATTCTGGATCTGACAAAGTACATGGAGTAGGATACAAGCACATCAGTTTTCATAGCTTTATACCTGTTAATCAGGGAAAATACCAATGCTTACTTGCATATGTGTTACCATTTATTATTAAATGATTTGCATAAATGATTAATTGTAGGAGTGCTCCCAGAGCAGTTTTCACTATCAGCAGATGGATTTATTAGTAGTTCAGCTTTTGAAATCATGCTAAAATCATATATCTCCTATCATAAAATCCTGTGGTTTTTACCTTTGCTTTCAGAACACAAACAAACTGTGTCAGAGTCTGCTTAGAAGCAGACTGAGTCCTGCTTCTTCAAGCAGTCTTGGTCTGGTTTTTTGGCCTGTGTTGTTGATGTGCTGACCTAAGGAAACGTCTTTTTAGGGCTGCAACTAATGATTATTTTCATTATCAATTAATCTGTCAGTCATTTCTGTGATTCATCGATTAGTTGTTTGGTCCATAAAATGTCAGAAAATGTTGCTCAGTGTTTCCCAAAGCCTAATATGACATTCTTAAATGTCTTTAAATGTTTTGTCCACAACTCAAAGATATTCAGTTTATTGTCAGAGAGGAGTAAAGAAATCAGAAAATATTTGCATTTGAGGAGCTGAAATCAGAGAGTTTGGACAGTTTTCTTAAAAAAAAGAAAATTAAACTGATTCATTTGAATGTCAAAATAGTTGCCAAGTACATGGTGTGGGTAAAACTGTTGTATAAAAGCAATATCACACTTGAGGTTGTGCTGGTGTACTGAACAGTCAGCATGGCTGTGATTATTTTTCGGCGCTCAGTCTGCAGCTGAGCGCCAAATCACAGCTGTGCTGATATTCAGTAAAACAGCACTCCCTCTCTTGTGATATTGCTTTATTGTACTGCAACAGTGCCTCTACAGATGTCACATCAGTCACTCACTAGCTTGTTATGATCAATATAAAACATAACAGGAATTAAAATATATCAAGTTACAGAAGTTATTTTTTGTTCAAGCAAACTGATTTTCCAATAAATCTGGAAGAATTGTGTATAATAGACCTTTTTCACAGCAGATATTTTGACATGAAATAGTAGATTAAACACAGGTGTTACCACTGATTCTAATTAAGGTCGCCCTCAGGTTAAACTGGAAACTAACCTGACATCACTGGAAAGGCTCTGATTGGACCTTAATTAGTGTCATTGGTAGCACCTGTGTATAATGGCTATCAAAACATTGCTGACTTTGTTTACATGATGATTTATTGGTTTGTTGATGATGAAAGGATATTAATAAGAGCCAGTTTGCTCAACATCTGTCTAATATGAATGTTGCACAGAAGGGCTGCATAATTAATCAAACTGCAGTATGGCCAAGTGCAATATCCAAATATACTGCGATTTTTTTGATAAAGGAAAAATGTCGGACATAACAGCATTTTAAAAGAATTGTAGTGCTGCAGAGATGCAGCCTACAAAATGTGGCCTACAAATTTTGGTACAGACCCCAACAAAATATCACATCATCATACTTTTAATATATTTTTTCAGTGAAAATTAAAACTGTGATGCAAACATGACCATTCCCTCTAATCATAAATCATATCACAATATCTGGCAAAATAATGACAACATGATTTTTTTGTACTATATCGTGCAGCCCTACTGTACAGTAAATGTAATGACAGAACTGAAATGAAATGTAAAATGTCTAAAATGTTAAAATAATTTCAAAAATGTAAATGCCACTTTGTGTGTTAAACATAAATTTACTTCACTTCTTCATTTGCTGCTTTTTTACTTTATTTTTGTTCATAGCATATGGATGCCAGTTCGTATTCACCCCCTCACAATGAGCTTGTTCACATGTTGGAAAATGTAAAAAAAAATTACGAATTAGATTCATCTGTAGGGTGTACTGCTGGTCATGCATCTTTTCAAGCCTCTAAAACTAATTGATCATGCTCTTTAAATTCAGGAGATATTATTCAAATTCTTCTCCCACTAGTATGCTGGTTGTAGTAGACCAGCTGGTGAGCTCTCCACAGCTGATAAACCCTGTAATTGCAGCACTTCAGATTACAATTGGCAGCAATAAGATGTGTGGTTAGATTTTTACAAACCTGAATCGCTGCCAGCAGGCGTCACATTTTCTAATATGTTTGAACGTGGATTCCCTTCATTGTTTTATTAATCCCATCGATGCACATCAGTGCTCAGTGGAATCCCTCATGATTCATTCCGCTTGAAGTAAAGTGAGAGAGCATTACTCTGTAAGCCATTATTTAATCAATCTGCTCAGCAGATGACTGTTACAGAAGACAAAACAGATGAATCTGATATAACCAACCACAAGCTGACTACCTCTAATAGAACACTGGCAAGACTGTGCAAACCGCTAGGAAAATCAGAAAGCGTACCTAGGGACCCCTGTGCTTTGGCCCCACAGCTGACTCACCATTCAGAAAACCGCATTATACTAACAGTCAATTGCATGACTAATCTTGCAGACTAGAGGCTGCTTGCATAGACAACTTGAAAACTGCAATGTAAAAGCTGTTTTATGCTTGGGGTGAAGCTGACACTCAGGGTTGAGACATCTCATCCAGCATCTCCAAAACGTAACTGTACCAATATTCGTGACTAATGTTTTGGTTGACCTAAATAGCTACAATCATCCTACTTACTTTACTTTCAAAAGATAAAATATTAATAAGGAGATATGTACATTTACATGACCTGATGTATGTTTTTTAAATCTGGAGTCAGTCATTACTCTCCTCAGGTGTTATTAGAACTACCTATTTGGGCAGAGGTAAGGCCTGACTACAAACCTTTAAGTCCGTTATTAACTAGTAAATAAATCCACAGAACATAACTTCCACAACAAGCCCTCAACAGCTATTTAAAACGTTGCAATGGATTAAAATTTAATACAACCACATACAGTATGTCTTGGACTGAAGCCTGTCCACAGAGGGCGCTGTGTTTCTGTGTCCTGAATCACTTGCCCACACATACAGTACTGTACATGTAATTTGCTCTGTAGCTAATTTCTGCTGTTTCTTCTGCTTCGGTGGCCGCTGACAGCAGAGGGAGAGAGAGAGATAAGAATGATGGAGGGGAAAGAAGACGATGATGTGCAACAAAGGTATGTGGTCAGATTTTAATCCAGATCTACAGCATATGGCGTACACCAAAACCAACTCAACCACCAGAATGGCTAAGTTCTTATTTAGAGTCATGAGCAGTTTCCCTCATTACTACCCCCAGCTCGCTCTCTTTCTCTCCTTCCTACCCTGACTGAGCCCCCCCACCCCTTCGGATCCTTTAACACTGGCCCACCGCATGATTTCCCCTCACAGAAATTGTTGCTCTAGTGGAACATTTAATGCACAGGGGCTCAAATTTCGGCTTCCCCAGTGCACAGCACAGTGTTCCAGCCAGCCACAGTCTGCACACAAACCACTTCCTCTATCTGAAGCAAAGTGAAGAAGAAGAAGAAGAAGAAGAAGAAGAAGAAAGAAGAAGAAGAAGGGGAAGGGGGCAAGTAGGACTATGAGGAATGGATCGAGGCAAAGACAGCAGCTGATAGAGGCTGACAGATATAGGAAGTACGAGAGCAAGTGGGAGTGAGAGTGATTTAGGTTCTAATCAATCAGCCTTGTGTATTTCGTCCACACGAATGTGTGCCTCTTTGTGTCGGTGATGCATAGTTCAACCATGACTAGACAGTTCCACAGTTTATTCACTCAATGCACAAATCTATCGCTGCAGTCATCCCTGCTCTTCAAGGCATTTTCCACTAGTTTTTAATTCATCTAAGTCTCAGTCTCCAGCTATGTTTCCTTTCCCAGAGCCACTCATTTGCTCTATTTTTTCACCTGCCGGTCATTGGGGCAGATTTACACAGTCCTCTGATGGAAAAACGTCCACATCCCTCCCAGCTCTCACTAGACCATGATTCATGTCAGTGTCAGGGAGCGATCCTTCTAAACTTAATGCTGTTATTGTTTAAAGCCCCTGGGAACGTGGCTTTAAATAGTAAAATGTATATATGATATCAAAGTTTAGTTTCTCATTAAGCATCCACAAAGATCTGAATAAAATAAATGTTCATAACTATTCGCAAACACAAAAAATGCATATTTTGCTGTTTAGAACATTGCTCAAGACTGTGTGGGCATGGCAATAACGTTTTGATTGACAGCTCCCTCAGAAGTCCCAACACAAGCTAAGAAATGTACTCCTGCATGTGGACAGCTGTAGACGGTGAGGTCAATCAGCAAAATGTATTTTAGCCACCTAAAAAAGGACCACCCAAAAAATCAAATATCAGTTTAAGTGTTTACTATATTTAGACCATTATTGCAGTTTTACTTTTTTGTACTGACTGCCGTCAGATAACCCTTTTTGACCGGGAGAGCTGCCGTCAGTGCTCTCTTCACAGTCACCAAACTCCTTGAACAGAAGCAATAATTTTACCTTATAGAAAACAGGGGTTGCAGGTTTACTGCTGCCTCGATCTGTTGGTTTCTTTGTGTTTTTGGATGACTTTGGTGTTCTAACACCACCGTGTTAAAACTTACTTGCATCGGATCGAGGCAGTGGTTTACCCCTTTGTCCTGGCAAGGTAAAATTACTGTTTTTGGTCTTGGCTGTAAAGAGAGCATAGACGGTTGGCTTCAAGTACCCATCGATAAGACTGTCTGAAGGCCAAGTAAAGTGGCGAAAGTGCTCTAAATGTTGCCAACACTTAAACTGATTTCTACAAGGTAAAATTCGCTGTTTGTATCAAAGGAGTCTGGAGCGGTGTAACAGCTTCAGCATTCCATTGTTCAGCACAAATTTCTTGTTGCACCCACGTACCAACTTTTTTAAATGTCCAAGCACAAGCATGCGCAATTCAAACTCTATACAGGAAAGTGACCAGAAACTTAAATGACAATATTTGGATTTTGGCTAAATGTAATTTCTAATACTTTTAGGTGCTTACTATTATATAATGAGACCCTAAATTACATGGCTTAACATAGCTTAACCTCTCTTCCTGCTTTTAGTAGGACCTTTGTAGCCCTGCTGTTCATTATAGATGGTTCAGTGATTAAGGTGATAGATAATGCAGTTAAGGAGGGAGATCTACAGTGTTGTATCACTGATTTAGAGTTTAGTGTCCTATTTGGAAGAAAGCCCCAACCTGAGTAACCAGACACACATATGCATTCTTCCTCTGTTTTTCTGTCTTTGTCACCGTGTATCTGTCTTTTTCCTCTCTCTCGTACACTTTCACCACACACAGAGGTCTGGAAAACAACACACTCACATTAAGTCAATGACAGCAGTACAAAGGCTTAACATGTGGTAACAGTTAAGCAGACCTTTGCAATCCAATAGACCTAAAATAAAGGAAAAAAATACTGGAAAACATAGCAAACAACTTCTCATCAAATGCATATACGACCGGAGAAAGACATGCCTTTTGCCCCGTATGCTTGTGATATAAATGTTCTTCCATTAGATCACATTAGCAGAGACAGAAAATCAAAAGCTGCCATCCTGCTCTAGTTCACTCATTTATATAGCCAGCGACTATATTTTTCGCTCTTATAAACGTCAGTAAGCAAGAGAAAAACACATTCAAAACTTATAATTCCCAGAGGGACATTCACCGAGCTAATTGAGTGAGTCAGTTTGGTGGACGCTGTACATTTAAATATTCCTTTGGTCAGCTCTGTCCCCACCAATGAATATGAAGTGCCTTTTATGTTCATTTGGTTTCCATTTGGGGCCAAGTTGAAGGGTACCACACTGGCACTTGACACATTTTTGACTTTTTCCTTTATATTTTATGACTCTACTGTGCCACAAAGGTGTTAAGGCCGGTATATATGTTCCACAGATGATTCAGACATTAAACAAATTTTTAGTGTTAAGACATGAAACATAGACACAAATATGTATTTTTGAATAATTGCCCATGATTGACGATTCAGTGAAAATTTAGGGTTTTACAGTTTCAATATTAAATTGAAAATTGATTGAAATGAGCTTTCAATTACTGGAAAAAAACAACACTTCAAAAACAACATGGCTATATCACGCTTGATATCACATAGGGCTGCAACCCAGATTATTTTCATCATTGATTAATCTGTCAATTATTTCTCAATTAATCAATTATTAGTTAGTCTATAAAATGCTAGAAAATTGTCAAAAATGGCATTTCCCAAAGCCTAAGCTGACGTCCACAAATGTCCTTTTTTGCCTACAATTTAAAGATATTCAGTCCATTGTCACAGAGGAGCAAAGAAACCAGAAAAATATCCACATTCAATGAGCGCAAAACAGAGAATTTTGACTATTTTTTTGTCTTAAAAAAATTACTCAAACTGATTAATCAATCATCAAAATAGTTGGCTATTAATTTAATAATTGATTATTCAATTAACTGTTGCAGCTCTACCATATAGACTAACTTTTTGATAATGTAAATGACAGTTGTTAGGGCATAACACCAATGATCTGTTGATCTTCACAAATCAAGACTCTCTAATCTAACAATGGCTTAGTCGTCGACGCTTAAAAACAAAAGTGACCTTAAAATCGAAATTCAAATTGTACTGCCAGAGCTTCGCTGAGTCTGGGGAGGAGAGGGCAGGGGGAAACAAGTCGCTTCAACCGTAGATTGTATATTAAGTACAATTTCAGCCTATTTAGTTTAAACAGCATTTGTATAGGAAAGATTGTGTCCCAGTCTTTATGATGCATATGCAAGTACTGTAGTTGATCACTGTAACGGCGGTCACTGTATGCGGTTTCCACTGTATTAAATATTGTCAAAATCACATTTAAATCCACCCTTTCTCTCCTAAATCAGTACACACACACGAAGATTATGGAACTATTTTTGTCTTGTTCTTTCTTTCTTTTAACTAAGGTCATCTGAGCACAGTGCTTCAATCCTTTGTTGAGCTGATAGTATATCAAAAACAGAGGTGGTGTGGATGCGGTTGTGTGGTCTTCCTATCTCACAAGCGTCAGGGACAGGCTGACTAGGTCCTAGTCCGCCGCTAAGTCCAATGCTCTTTCTTCAATTAGTGAAGCTCCTGTCATTGCTTACACAGCTTTTTGGCCAGCCTGAAGTTTTCACTCCCAGGCTTAGCACTAACAGGCTATGGCTTATCATAAAAACAGTGGAATGCTATTGAACCTTCTTAAGAAGTCTGCATCCCTTCCAGTGTACTGCCAAAGAGGAAAACAAAGGCTCTTGAATCTTGCTTGCCTTCACTTGAGGGTCAAAAAGTCGTGTCAGTTACTTGAAAGCTCAAAAATATCCAGAGATGTGTATATATTAATGTTTTGATTTCTCATTTCTTACAGAGTGAGAGTTACTTCTGGGTGGTTCAGGAATCAAAATTCTCTCTGTGATCTCTAAAAACTGAGGGATTTGTTGCAATTTTGTAAATTTGCGTCTCCTGTGCTCTTTGACTCCTTCTGTTTTCTGGTCTGTTGTTGCATTGTTTATATCTGACAAATGGCTTGAATCCTAACTGCTGCTAGGGATTGATTGCGTTCCAACTTTCCTCCTGATTGTGTTTGATTGAACTGGTAATCAAACTTGGAACGCATGCGAGGTCTGATTGGTGCCAGCCGTCTGAAACCAGTGGCATATTTCGACCACATGGAACAAGTGACACAGTGTTGTTCAATCCGGGAATTTGCCTTGATTTATTATGACATAAAGCAATTTCCCATGACAGAGGTATTGGATCATATTTAAAAACTCGAGGGAAGACTCAAGGATATCGCAATGATATAACACAATCAAAACCACGCTCCAGGCGGTGCACTTCTTGAATACATTATTATTTGCATTTTTGTTATATATTTATTCCAACTTGATATATTCAGGAGAATATGGGCATGCTTTCAAAAATTTAGTTGATGACTAAAATAAACATTTCAAATCATTGAAAGGTGCTAGGCTTGCCCAAGACTGTGAATTGAGAAATTGTTGCTGAGTGGTTCAGGGAGTTTGTTGTTGTTCAGTAACCATGAGGCGTTTTTATAAAAAACAGATAAAAAGAGTGGGTTTTGTCATAGTGACAAAAATAGTCCATCTACAATCTGTTTTGCTTCATGAGCATGTAGACGTCCATCTCTAATGCTTCATCATGTAGCAGCTAATAGCTTGTAGGCGCAGTCACATCTGTGTGGAAACAGCTGGTGTTAGGAACAAGTATTTGAAGCTGTGAGAGAGAATAGAGCCACAGTAATTGGGTGAGAGGCCGGTATTTCTTCCTGGGTTTGAGACCAAAAACAATAATTTAATTGTCTAAATCTGTGTGTTCCTAGTTTTGAAGGGTTTGAAGCAAGCTGACTCATTTTGTATCCAAATTCAGACAGGCATAGAGGCTGATAAACATCAAGTAATGAGAAAAGTGATCTTCTCCAGACATATAAAGGCTTGTGACCAGTGATATAAAAGCAGAAGGAGCATTTTATAAAACTGAAGACATGTTTGTAACCAGAAGTCTTCAGGGACAGAGTAGACTCAGTGCTCATAAACTGTGTAATTGAACAGGGGGCTCCAGCTGTCAACATCCACACAGGGGGCATATTTACCTGGGCCTGGCAGAGGAAAGACGCTCAGCGTGTAGGGACCCCGTGCACCTCTGGACCCTGCTCCTGGAGTCGTGCCATCCTCTTACTGTAAATCACAGAGCAGTAGGGGTCGTTGAAGAAGTTTAAAAGTCTGAGTTGGTATTTCCAGCTAAACATCTCATTCCTGGACACCAGCTGTTTGTCAAAGTAAAAATGGGGCTCTGGCCAGTTATATATCTTGGTGTTTTTTTTGGTGATGGTACCTGGGCATTTCTTTCCATACTCAGTTTTCAGTCTTTGTTTCAGCCAGTTTGTGATGTTCATTATATGAGTACTGTAGTGTGACTGGTATAATTGGTCATGCTGTGGTGTGTGGTGAGTCTGTATGTATTGTATATGGAGCCCACTAAATGTTATAGACTAAATTAAAACAGATATGTCCATTTCAAATGATGTAATCATCACTGCCCAAATACTTCCAAGCATTTTTTACATCAGAGTCAAAAGCCCAAAGAAGAAGTTGTCAAATATGTATGACAGCAACCCGCATTGAGGAGGTTGAAATTATGTACCTCTTGAGACAAAAGCGGAGGCAGCATTGTAGAAGGCGAGGGTTTGTGCGGCCATTAAATTCATTGCAAAATGTACATTTCTTTGTCATATCCTGTTGTCATGTCTCACTTGAACTATTGGCTACACTGCTACTTTGCTCCCCATGATTACTGTTCTGTTTCATCTGTATTTGTAAGCTTTCAAAAAATGTGCACAAATAAGGAAAAAGTGACCGCCATCTATGGACCAGAGGCTCCATGTTTGTATCCAATGTTCAGCCTATTTAAATGTCCCTAAAGGTGTTCCAGTTTAAGAAATGGTTTTTATGAATTACAATACATTCAACTGTATTAGTAAGAATCAAGAATTATCTTCAAAGGAATTTACAGTATACTACAGTGTGATGATGACAGAAGTCAGAATGTTTGCAGGCAAGTGTGCATTTTTGGCAGTGATAGTAGCAACTCCACTGTAATCACATCTATCTTTTACAGTGATAGCATGATGAATTTTGGCATGCAGTTATTATGAGTGAAAAATTCATTTTTTGCCTTCAGTGATTATTATAGCTACTCTGGTGATATGCTGCCCCCCATTTCTTTGGAGTATGAAGTCAACAGATGGCCAATTCTTACATATTGCACCATAAAGTCTCTAATCATTGTGCAATCCCTCATCACCCATCATGCTTGTTTACACAGGATCTATCTTTTAACTTTTTATACAAAACCCATTCGTTCATTTTAGTTCTAACCTAAGTGGTATGTGGTCTGCACTTGATTCAGTCAATGCTTTGCACACATGGATTGTTTTATTCGTTTATTTTTTGTAAAATGAGTTTGTTCTCCAGAACATGTGCTGACCAGAGACAACAATAAGCATGTGTGACTCATTTTGCATTGTTTTATCATTTATTCCAATTAAACTTTTCCTTTTTAAACTTCATGTAAGATTCCCAGTACAACTACAGTCTGATTTGTTATTTACATTTCAATTTTCACCCCAGTGTGTGGCTGTGTGGATGTGGGGGTCTTGGCTGACCTCTGGCACCAAACCTATATGTTTAGCCAGTTATCCTCCAGTGACACATGCCACAAACACTAATCTTACGTTATACATAACAAAATAATTGTACATGACTTTGTTTTTGTGTGCAAAATATTACACTCAACATTCACTAATTGTTGTCGAACTGTAATTCCATGTTAATTGCTATCTTAGAAAAACAAGATACAGTGCCTTAAATTGTAATGTTTTATTTTAATATAATCATTGTCCCGTTTATATAATACTATATTTTACTTCTGTTTTATCCATGCATAGGGAACAGTTTAATTTGTGCTGAGGTTTTCATTTAGTTTTTAAAATCTCAACCTAAGCAATGGAAACAGGTTGTGCTCCTGAGAGGCCCCCACTCTAATCTTGGCAGATGCTTTTAAACACAATGTACAGCACAAATTATAACTGGATTAGAACCAATTTAGGGCAGACACCTTCTGCTTGCCAAATTAAACAGTTCTTTGAAAAATACAAACATAGTTAGGGAAACTGAATCTGTCTTCTCCTGAGCAAATGAACTGCCAAGCCTGATGTGAAAATAAACAGAAGGCTTAAGCTCTCGTTGGAACAGTAGCTGCCAGGGTGTAGAACAACATAAAATATCATCGCACGTAGACTTTCCCTTTGGAAACACCCACACCAAAGATGTGTTGTATTAACTGTTGATATGTTGTCATAAGGATTGCATTTAAAACGTCTGTGAGAGGGACTTAACTTGGTGTTTGAGTGGTCAACCTGCAACAGACAATTGCGTATAAGCTTCGTGAAACCTAATAATTACAAGCAGAAAATTGTAGACAGTTTGGTTTTCCATCAAGATCCAAGAGGAGAAAAAAAAAGCCTTGTACAGTTTTTCCATCTGTTTCACAATGAATGTAAATGCAAACGCAATGAAACAGGAGTGTGTGTTCTCCCATGATGAAGACATGACGGAGGCAGACGTTTGTGTTAGACCACAGGACGGCGTGACCTAAGTCTCTGTGTGAGGACTACTGAGTTGTGAGTTGCTTGATTGGATATAGGAATGTGGTGAGTGACCATGATTGATTTTTGATATTTTTTTAACTGTATGTCCTGGAAAGTAACACAACGTGAAATGTGGCTCGTATAAGAGCTGATTATATATTATATGTCTATGACCGTCTCATTTTCAGCCCTATATTGTATCCATTATTAGGAAGCACACTGGGAAAAAATCCCTACTGACATATAGCACATTACGGCGTCCATGGAAGTAATTTTATATGGACAGCAAGGCTTTGTGTTTAAGCTGGGTGTCGAGAGACATGGCTTTGCCCCGAATCTGGATGTGTGAGCTTTGTGGCGTTCCATTGTCGTCCATCTTGTGGCGTGTGGCTTTAGTTTCCACATTAGTCTATTTCCCACTATTGCTACTGGCACAGCTCAACCTGCACAATGCTCTGCCAGAGATCTGGAAAAGTTAGAATGACTCACTCAAGCTCAGACAGAAACATTTACTTCTCCATTCTCTGTATGTGGCTCTTTAATGTGTCCATTTTTTAAATATATATTGAGATTTTCCGTTGGCATTAAACTGGTAATGAGATTGTATCAGTTACTCAGTGATTGTTTTATTCTTTGGGAAATTTATGCAGTGGACAATGTGGTAAAAAACACAACAGAGCTGAACAGTGCGCTAAGAAAGCAAGGTAGGTTGAGTATTGGCGAAAAAAAAACCATTTCTTAGAATTGCTGGTAGATTCACAGTTCCTGTGATCATTGTTTCCCTTTTAAACTACTAAATTGATTTGGACCTCCATGGCAGTAGTAGATGACTTAAGTACAGCAACATGCCAAATCTCAGAAATGCTGAGCAAGGCCCTCTGAGACTGATGAATTTACATCCCCTGACAAGCTATTAAGTGGCTAATAACACAGTGCTATGAATACTACAACCAGAGTTGTTGTTCTTCAGCTGTAGTGTCAATGGGGTAAGTACTGTGGCTTGTTTTTTGGATGCCAATGGACTTTCAATGTCAAATTGAGAAGAAAAATAAAGTTCAATCCAACAAGTCCAGATTCATTACATTAAGTTCCTGAAGATGACTATGTAGTTGGGTGAATATCGGAAACAGGAAAGTTGAAGGTGCAGTAATTGATTCTTTTTTTTTGTTACAGCAACAAAACCACAGTCCTGATTAATTATCATCATAGAAAGCTCTTGGCTAACGTATTGTTATAAAAATTTACATTTACAGTTCAGAACCCTTGTGCGGTGTAATTTAACATAAATATGATATATAAGCCCTTTCTTTACTAAACACATTTCGCAAACAGTAAAATGTGGCCTTGTTACAGGGTAGTTGAACTTTGTATTAAAACCATTGTTTTCATCTACACATTTCAGAACCAGTGGCATTTTAGCCTCCTTTTATTCATTTTATAAAACCTCTTAATTAATTTTACATTCCACCACTGTAATGTTTTCAGCAGATATGGCTCTTTCTTTCTTTCTTTTTCTTTCTTTCTTTCTAAGAAATTGGACACGTTTGGATGCAAAAGAAACAATATTCAGATGTTTGAACAGCCACAGAAAATGAGGAAGCTGCCATTCAAGAAAATCTATTGAAAGAAAGACTCTCGCAGTGTTTGTGCGTGTATGGAGTGAGTGGACGAGCTAGAGAGAACAAGTGGCCGTTACGAGTGACTGTAAATGCAGTAGAGCAGAGAAACGGGTATGCATCTCACAGAAAGTGGACAGTTTTAGGAGTTAATGTGCAGTGTAAATTGCAGTTGTCAGTTAGTAAAGACTTAAGCTTCTCAAGACCAAATGAAGCTCCCGTGTGTTGCTTTCCAGCTGCTGGTAAAAGTTAAGTGGGTTATGCCTGAAGTGAGCTTTAGCTTCGGCCCTGGAGGTAGACAAATCTCCGCTGTTTTCTGACCACAGTCGTGGAGCTCAAGCAGAAACAGTTAACACTCTTCCTTGTTGGTCGTTCTAGTAGCGCCTCTTCCAGCACTGTACAGATTACAATACAGCACCACACTCCACCACGTTGGGACAGTTGCAACTGCATTTGTGGTTAAAAATGACAGAAATCCACTGAGAGCAACAGTTCCACCAGAGACACTGCAGATCGAGCCGGGCAGGAAGTCAGACACAAGAACAACATAGAACATCCGGCCAGTTTTCAAAATAAAACACCCTGTGCAGACCCCCAATTGAGAACATGATTCAGGAAATGAAGGGAAATTAATTGATTTGTGGCACACTTTTTAAATAACACACTTCTTCTTAGTCTTTGGGCTAGGAGGACAGTACTTTCAAGTCAAAAGGCTCAAGTCCAAGTGAAGTCATGAATCACTGGTGTTAAAGTCCAAGTTCAGGAAGTCTTTTTAAAATTTTTTTATTTTGTCAATTCAAGCTTCAAGTTGTCAAATTTTTGATGGGAGTTTGAGTCCAAGTCACATGAAGCCCACACCTCTGCTACACATTACAAAGTCAGTACATGTAAGTTAATATTTAACCAATATGTAGTTGTGATTGTCAGGAGACATTGCTCAAAGTCATGACGTGTACCTGCCTATCTGTGTTGGGCCTGTTGAACTGTTTATAGTAATTTCCTGCCTTCTAGTACATCTTGGGACAGGCCTCAGCTCTCCTTGATGCTGAAAAGAATAATTATACAAAGAAAATGAATGATGGGAATGCAGAACACTTGTTCAGGTATCTATTTTTCAGCCAGCTCTGCCTACTTATCCCTAAATTAACAGAAGCTCAGCATATAACTCTGCATTTCCGATTTGCAGTTCCCAAAGATACCACAGTGACTTGCACATAATGATATGTGGCATGTATTACATATTTCCACTTCAGCTTAGCTGTGGGAGGACAGTCTTTGAATCTTAAAACCATAGATCTCAGGTTGAGTTTACATCTATGATAAATCTGTTTACTCCAAATGCCATCTTTAGAAAACATCCACAGAAGAAATAGAGAACTACCAAAGCAAAGACTTTCAGTTTAGCACACACACACAGACAGAGAGACATCCTGGCTGTTTATTTACTCATCACAGTATAATTTTGCTTATAGGTGGAGTATACACAATACTTTCCTACAACAAAAGGATATTCTTAAGCCACATGCATACTCACAACATGACCATAACAAGAAGAAAGTCTTGAAGATACACTGTAACCCCAAAAAATAATTTAAAAAACACAGTCCGCATTCTTTAGAGTAACAGGGTTGTTGCATGGCAGCCTAAAAACCACTGAATTCCTCCCGGCCTACATTCTGTCACTCAGGCTCTCCTCGTCCAAATCCCCTCGCATTGCTTTGATTTTGCTTCACCATTGGTTGACCATCTCTTCTCATTCCTGAAAGATGATTTCATACAGTTGGTGGAACAAAAGGCCTTGGTTTAAATCTTTAACCAAAATTAATAAAATCAATGTTACACTTTGTCACAGTGTATTTTTAATTGTAAGACAGTATGTTTATGTAACAGCAATGGAAATTAACAAGATAGATCTATGTAAATATGTGTTTTAGAGACACTGCTACCTGCCAACCATGAAGTCCTTTTACCTCTTGATAGCTTGAAAGTGCTGATGTGCACATAAAAAGTATGTCTGCAGTGTAAGATTTAAGGGGGATCTATTGTCAGAATGGATTAGAACGACGGTCTAATCCCAGCTCACATTCCTTAGTAATAGGTGAACAATCCAACGCTTGGTTTAATTCTGCTTCACAATGATAGGAGGAGCTGACATCGAAGGATCAAAAAGCGACGTCGCTGTGAACACTTGGCCACCACAAGCCAGTTATTCCTCTGGTTACTTCATTAGTGTATAATCACCTGAAAATAAGAATCATGTTCCTGTAACCGTAGAATGAGATGTTTACTTGCAGAAGGTCCACTTCTGAGGAGTCCACTATGCTGCATGGCCCTATTGCTACAGTAACACAGAACAGACAAACCAAACACTGACTCTAGAGAGGGACCTTTGCATTTTTCACAAGTTTTTCGCTAGTTGGTTGCAATCTGTAAGCTCACTGCTAGATGCTACTAAAGCCTAAATACTAGAGGATGACACAGGAGTGTATTTTTACTCCTCTGCTTTCCCATTCACACAAAAATGCTCCTGTCATGTCCCAATCCCATGACAGAGTAAAAACCATTGCTTTCCCATCCCAGTTCCAGAAGAATGACTCCTGTCCCATCCTGTTCCTGTTAATCCACAGTTCACACACAGCATGCACTGGTCAGGCTACCAGAACAGACAGGAGAGAATAAAAAGGGAAATGAAAAAAGACAACAGAAAGACAAGTATTATATTAAAAATGAAGAAAATAGCGTGTATTCATATTAGAATAGCATGTTTATATATAAAAACTGACCTATTGTTATTATGATTCATGCTCCTTCCCACTCCCATTGACTTTTCTTCCTGTCCAGTCCCAGTTCTGTGATGAATAGTCAAATTGACTCCCATTCTGAAGGAATCCCATGAAAATCCTGTGTCCTGTGGGACTTCTTAAAAAAATCTGCTGCACACTGGTCCTTCAAGCAGAAAGAAAGTTTAGTCACTTGAGTATTTCCATTTTGTGCAACTTTATATTTTTTTCTTAGCATTTCCAAGGGGAAATCATTCTTTTTACTTCACCACATTTATTTGAAAACTCTGGTTAGCATTCAAAAATATCTTGTAAATGGATTGTATTGTGAAAGATAGAATACTTGGACATGTATAAAGTTGTGAAGTTTCTCCACTTGTGCCATTTACAACATTAAAGTGCTGGTTGCTCAATAAATATTTACAGTAACTCTTGTATTGTAACTTGTAATAAAATATTCTGGTGTTTTTGCTGGAATAAGAGATGGGACTGCCTCTTCCATCTCTGAACATTTGTTAGCATATTTACATATTAAAACAGGTGAAAATACGTGTACCGTGCCGGCTTTTCAACATTAAAAACCACACTGAATAAGTGGTCGGCTCCAGCTGTTCAAGAAAGAGGTTGGCCCCTATAGCTCAGTTGGTGGAGCGTTTGCCTCATGTGCCGGGGTGGTCGGTCTTCTCTCTCTTTGCCCCCTTTCCTGTCGTGTCTTCAGCTGTTCCTAGGAAGTGCTGCATGTCATTCCCCCCTTTCTTGCCATATCTCCACTGTCCCACTAATTAAAGGCATAAAATCCCTCAAAAATATTTTAAAAAGTAGCGCTCCAGTTGACTCTCAGGGACTGCAGGCCTGTCCGGTGCTCTCAAGGGCGAGATACTCTTGTCACAAGCAAATATCCAAGATTGATCCCAAAGCACTGGAGCACATGGACTGAGGCGACACAGCTTTTATTATTATTAATTATTTATCATTTCAAAAATTTCAGATAATATCTCAGCCATGGCTTTAGTTCCCAACATTTTCTGAGAAACCACCCATATTACCTGCGCCCAAATAGTAAAAAGTGGGGTGGTACCTGACCTTTGCAGCAAGTAGGCATAATATACAAATTTACAACAAATAATACAAACAATAACCAATAGATTTATAATAAACAAATTCATATTAAAATTCCAAAATATATGCTAATAATTTTAACATAAAAAAGAAAAATGAAACCATTTGATTTAATGGCCACACCATGTAATTACACTAGAGTAAAGACATGTTAATATGTGATTTTGAATTGACAAACTGAACTGAAACTCTTTCTGTGTGGATAGTTGATGGGAGTCTTGTGTGGTTCATGTATTCTGCAACACATAATGCTTGTCAGAGAGCTCTGCAAGAACTTCCTGCGGATGACCTCCCAACACTTTCTCCAGGTTAATGCTTTATGCAGGGCTACTTGTTGGAACTGTGCACTAATCTCTCCCTGCCGTCCTCACAGCAGATGATACAGTGCCAAAAAACGAGCTGCTGGAACAGCAACATGTTTCAAAATGCTCCTTGGAGAACTTTGAGTGTGTGCTCTGTGGCTCTAAAAACCATTCATTGTTTCATGCTGCCCCTGCCTTACTTGGCTGTGATTTGTGGAAAGTAACATCTCCACGGGCAATAAGCTTCAGCATGTACAGTTGAATGTTTAAAGAAACAGTTTCCAAGAAATATCTTGGGCAGTAACAGAGAACTGGAGATGACTTCTGACAGCAGGATATTGAACTGTAGGCCGATAGTCTGCATATGAAACTAATAGTATCAGTAGATGGTGGAGACATCACACCCAGATCTGAGCCTCTGAATCTGCCCTCCCAATTGGTTCATCTCTTTGAATCAAAGGGTGAAAACTCCCTTGCATTGTTTTGTTGCTTTAGATCCCATGCACTTTTGGGAAAGTCCATCCTCAAAGGCAGACAGAGAGAGAGAGATGATCTTCTCACTTCACAACAAAACTGAAAAACTTGTGCCTGCTTGGCATTAAAACCATAGGCCTACTGTATAACATTGATTATTGACAGATTTAGGGTTAGGGGAAAATACTTTCTTCAGCTCTAAGGGTTTTTTGCAGACATCATTATTTGTATTTGCATGTATTCAGAGAAAAATATTAATTTATATGTCTCTGGAGGTGTTTTATGTTTTGCTTTCCAATACAGTGCTTATTTCTTTCATACTCCATTTAGTTCACAACTGGTCCTCTGTAGCCCAGGCATGGCAATTTTGGTTAGTATTAAAGGTTGGGGAGAATAATGTATTTGCTGTGTTCTTGACAGTTTGGTTAGATGTTTGTCATCCCCCCAGTCATAAATCAAAGTAAGAATATAAAGAGCTTGTAGCCTGACATCACCAGACTATGCAAATAGTTTGCAATAGTTTGGAATGGGCACTAAAATGTGTTTTTAAAAACATTTGAGGTGAGAAACAAGGTAATCCAGTAATAGAATCTTGCTTCATATTTGATCTGCATTGCCAAGTTTCACAGTTTTATCTGAGTTGTGTGAGCCTGGTGCATTGTGCTCAAAAGGTGTGACATCACTGACATGTGACTTTTCAATTCTGGACCAGTGATGCTCCTCTGTCAGGCATCGTATCAAATCTGCCTCATATTGAATAAATGGTTGTGATTGGTCCAGAGAGGTCCAGGGGGATGGAAATCTCTCTGAACGGGAGGGTGGCCAGATATACTCTAGGTGCCAGAGCAAAGAAAGATGATCTCACAAATTTGTCTGGTTCCCAGGCTAAAGAGCTGTGTTTTCAGTGTAGGATTTTGTGTCCAAAACTGTCATGATGCTAATTCAGAGGTTTTTCCACTCACTCAAGAATAAAATTGCAGAATCACAGAATCAAGTTGGAAAAGGTTGAAAACAATCTGATTTAAATATAGCTTTTAGAATTGGCTCTTCAAGAACCTGCATAATTCAGCTCTTACCTTTGCTGTTGAGCTAATGCTCAGAAGCAGTTGAATAAAAGCCCCAGAGACCAGGCTTGGAGGTCTCAAACTTGACAACATTATGATGGGTGATAGATGCCGGATCTCAACATGAGGCACGCACCCAGCCTGAACTCTGATGGGGGTTGGCTGTTTGCTTCTTTTACGTCTGATCCCACAGGACTTGTCCTGTGTCTGCTCAGAGCTCCCGTTCTAGCCTGAGGAGACGGCGGTATATCGCACACAAACAGATAATCCTGGGGTGATTGAGGTAATTGCTTGCAGTTGTGGTATGGTGTTAGAGAGGGCCCTGAAAAGGTGAGGTAAGTGCAGCTCCCGTTCAGTATTGATTTCAGGCTGCATACACAGTGGGACTCTGTATGGCTTATATAGTCTGGAGGAGGGAAAAAGAATAGGATTTCAAAACCCAGTTTTTCACACTTCGTTTAGATCTGCTCCCCCTAACCCCAGTCCTCCCTTACTGACAGTGAGCTAAATATCTACATGGCAATTTAGGTTAGCAGCAAAGTATTGAGGTGAAGTGCCCACTACCCCCCTCTGATCTTGAAATGCTGACAAAAACAGCCCAACTCCTTCATTCAGACCTTAGTCTTAATTGTGGGTTCCTCTCCAATCTCTCTTTTTTTTTTTTTTTACAAGCTGACAGTGGGAGATGCTTGAGCTATGACTTTGTACCCACAATACTGGATGAAACAATTATTGTTATGAAACTTTTCATGTTTTTGGAGAAGGTTTTTATGTATAATGACTGCCAAACCCCTATAACTTCTTGATTTCCCCTCCAATTTAGGAATGTTTCATTCCAATACCATTTGATGGGCAAGGAATGCTGCCTTTTCAAATGTTTCCTTGTTATACTGTCTCGTTAGTCTGCCTGAGGAAATTACTGTAAGCTCATGATGTAAAGCAGTATACTTGCGTTTGCTTTAAAACAACATAATGTCAGCAGGAAGCACAACATAATGTCAGTGTCATGTTGATGTTTTTATGGTTTAAGACAGAATAAAAGTCCTAATGTCAAGTGCAGACATTTGTACTGTATCCAATCATGCAGTATCACTCACCTAATTCACTAACTCATTTCAAGAACCCATTGATATATACATCTGCAGTGCTATGTTAACTTTTTCAGGCTCCAGCAGTGGGCACGCGACTTAATTTCCTGCCTTAAATAGAAACAAGGGGGTCAGCAGTCTACTGGGGAGAAGTGATGAAGGGGGAAGAAATTCAATGAGCTTTTAAGCACTGTTAATGAAAGCAAGTCTTGATTCTTTCTTGTTTTTGAAGGCTTGGTTATCCTAAGTCGTTTAGGCACAAACGCTGGCTTGATTTGCGTGGTCTGTGGTTGCTCTGTGTTGAAAAGAAAACACGATTGTGATTGCAAACCAAGAGGAAGTCTCTGTTAGAGTCAAGATATATATTTGTCAGTTTGACAGATTTTCAGATAGACAGCTGCTCATAGGATGGATATCAGATCTGGATATGTGACAAACTCATTATGGACAAACCTCCATGATGAGTTCCACAGGCGCTTCAGTCTCACGTGCGCTGTTTGACCGCCTGTCTGCTCAGGCACTCAGGGAAAGATGTACAGGACACCTATTTTTGAGGGCTACTTATTCTTACTTAAAACAAAAAAAAACAATTAATATGTTGATAAAGCAGATCTCAACAACATTGACAATATGGGCCTCGCTTGATGACACATATTTTCCTTGTGCTGGGGCTGTTCCTCGGCAGTAGCCTGCATTCGATTCTTACCAGGGCCCTTAGCTGCACTTCATCCATCCCCCTCCCTCTCGCCCCCATTTCCTGTCTTTCTTCTACTCTACTATCTAGTAAGGGCAAAAAAGCCCCAAAATAATAATAATAAAAAACAATGTCTGCAATATGACTAATAGCAACACAACTTGTACTAATATTAGTAGTAATAGGACTATAGTTGCAACGATTAATAGATTATTAATCAATTATTAAATTAATTGCCACCTATTTGATAATTGATTAATCATAGTTTAGTAAAGTTCTCTGGTTTCAGGGCAAAACAAGACATTTGAGGACATCGTCTTGGGCTTTGGGAAACACTAATCTATATTTTAAACCATTTTCTGGACTAAACAAGTAATCAGTTAGTCTAGAAAATGGTTGGGAATGGGAAATTGTGGCATCACCAATTTCAGTATTTTTTCATCACATTCTCCCACTTGAATTTCTTCAGACTTTTGATATAAATGATGTATTTGTGAGACTAGAACATTTGAACGTGAGATTAATCAATAATGAAAATAATCGTTACAGGAAAGACAGGACCTGTTTTTAAAATGACAACATTGTGAGAGGATTAATTAATTTTTTGATCACTTTGAGGCACCTTAATAAAAAAAATCCAAATTCTCTGATTTCAACTTCTTAAATGTGAATATTTTCTGGTTTCTTTACTTTTCTCTGACAACAAACTGAATATGTTTGGGTTGTGGACAAAATAAGACATTTGAGGACATCATCTTGGACTTTGAGAAACACTGATCAACATTTTTCATAATTTTCTGGCATTTTATGGACCAAACAACTAATCAATCAATCAAGAAAATAATCGACAGGTTAATTGATGATGAAAATAATTGTTAGTTGCAGCCCTAAAAAAGACTATGCTTGTAATATTAATATTGGTACAATATACACAAATAAACAATACACACACAAATAATTAAATAACTAATTAAACAAACATCATGGCTTTATATTAGCAGGCACAAATCAGACAGTTTCATAAACATTAGAAATCAGCTTCACGTTAAAGTACCGTCCAAACATTTATGTGGATAGTTACTGTATAAGTTGTGTATTCTGCAGGTGTTTATGTATTTTATTCTAAATTAGTCTTAGTCACTGCCACTGTAAAAATCATTTTCCAAACCAAAGTGAAAATGAGGCCTATGTAAAGAAAATATGTGCATTTATGTGACATACAGTGGTCACGTAGTGAACTGGAGATCTACCAGGTGACCACAAATGGATTACAGGAGACCTAATGTACACAAACTATGTCTTCTTACGTAAGTGGGATCATTATATGTTCAGTCATTAGGACTGGATGGTTCAACTGCAAGGGTATGAGGTAACATACAAACCCCACATTTGCGTTCCACTGGTAATACACTGGTTAGTTTGTGGTTGTGCCATGATGATAGCATTTGTGGTGCATAGCTGGAGTCAGACAGAAGATGTTTTAGGCGTGCAATGAGAAAAGATTTGGTGGTGTTACTGATCTACTGTACATTTCTTTAGATTAATTTGTTGAAATATATTTGGGATTGTATGTGATGATCATGGTACTGTTAGGTCTTATATCTGCCTGTGTGTGCATCTGCCCCTCCATGCTTTCCAGTTGTTGGTTATTTCATTTTCCATCAAGAGACTCTGCTGTCAAGTAGTTAGATGTACATAATGTGAATTCTGCTGTTCAGTGTCTCTCTCACATTAAAACAATAACAAAAGGTGTAGTTTAATAATGGTGTCATTAGAAAAACATGCGTGTTGGTCAACAGTGCAAGCAGCTTATTCTAACTGATATGAATATGACAGAGAGAGAGAGAGAGAGTCCCCACAGAGGGAGAGAGTCCCCAGAGAGTCCCCACGGAAGGAAGGCTCAAACAAGCGTAGGACTTTATCCCAGTAGACAAGGTTTCAAGTCCTGTGTGAAACGACAAGTTAACAGAGAGTTGTTTAAAATTTTGAGTAACATCAAGTTTTATTTTGGACATCCACGACGTCCATCAAGTAACTTCTGTCGCACCAGTGACATAGCTTTGGTCACATGATATATGTAACGTATTTATTTTAACCTAAACCACAATTTTTTCCTAAATCTAACCAATTAGTTTTTTGCCTAAACTGTGTTACAACATAAACGTGTGTGATGTCACATGAGTTACGTCGTTGTGCCAATGACATCACTTCCTTCATGTAACATAGTTATTTTAACCCAAACCATCCTCTTTTTCTAAACCTAACCAAGTATTTTTGTGCCTAAACCTAACCACGACCTCGTCTTTGGATCATGGGAGTTGTTGTCTTTATTATTAAATAACCACCATAACTGATGAAAATCTATCTGCCATGACTAAAGCAGAAATTATATTTAATGTATCTAAGTTTCATTGATGTTTTTATTCACATTTAGTCACGTGTATGACTCCGTTCCTCACTCAGGCATCCAATTATTCCATGTTTTCTCAGAAGTTAGAGCAACTAGCTAGCCACATCTAGCAGGAAATGCACCCTGACCTTGAATAAATTCCGGATTTTTCTGTGTTTGAACATTGTTGGAAAGATTTGGAATAGACTAAGTTCAGAACTCAACAAAATGTAAAACATTATGTCGAGCACTTTTAGACATTGTAATGCGGAAATGTTACATAGCTTTAAGTAAATATCACACTTTTCTGTGAAATCAGTATACGTACTGGGGCTGCAGTTATTATTATAAGCGATTATGTTCATTATTGATTAATCTGTTGATGCTTTTCTCAATTAAATTTTGTTTGATCCATAAAAAGTCAGGAAATTGTAAGACATGTTTCCAAAAAACCCAAGGTGATGTCCACAAATGTCTTGTTTTGTCCACAACCCAAAGATACTCAGTTTACTCTCATAGAGGACTAAAATGACCAGAAAATATTCACATTTGAGAAGTTGAAATCTGAGAATTTTGACAGTTTTTTCTTTTAAAATGACTCCAAGCAGTTAATCAATTATCAAAATAGTTGACTTAATTTAATAGTTGACAACTAATCAATTAATTGACTCATAGTTGCAGTTCTAGTATGTGTATAACTGCTCTGATTCAACAATTTTCATTTTTCATCTTTTTTTAGTCTTGTAGTGAAAAGATTCACTTTTAATTCCTTTTCACTGGAAAGCAGCTCAAAACCTCTTTCTTCTAAAATGCAGAAGAATCCACCCCTGAGGTGTCCACTACAGAAATAACTTGTCCACCCAGTCAAAGTGAGCTGAATGAGTGTGTGGGAGACGGAGTATTCCTGCCTGCTGTGTCAAAGTGGACCTCCTTCTTCTTCTACAGTCTCCTCCTACTTCTCCAAGATATAGGCAGCGCTTTAACTTAGACTTAGAGTCAATCAGAGTGGGATCTTTAACTGTGCCTGCCACTGGGTCTCTTTGCCTCAGCCCACCACCGCATACACACTCACAGCAGGCATCACGAACACAAACACACATGCACGCTTGCACCGGCAAACATATGGAGTACTACTGCTTCCTCCTGTTCTGGATCTGCAGCCAGCAGTTAGGTGAGTGAAAGGTGTTTATGTGCGTGTGTTATTGTTTAAGTGGGTATGTGAGTGAGAGCACTGTATGCATCCATATATGCTTGAGTTGTGCTGGTGTACAAATCTGACCTTCTTTCTTTCGCATGTAGCTTTGCAGTATAATAATGGCACTCTAATTGTTGGTTATACTTTGAGCTGTTCCAACAGCAACTGGAAACTTTGAGACCACTGCTTTTAAAGGTTTTTAAAAACCTACATGAGACAACTTTTTTTCTTTTAGATTTAAATTCCAACCTCACTGAAAATACACACATGCACAAATACTCTGCACTTTAAGGAGCTGTAATATCTGAATATCTTAAGTGAATAAATGAATGTGTGAATGACATCATAACCTGACATCCTGACCCTGTATCATGGTAAGATGCAGGAAGGCAGAGCTCAGAGGCTTTACTGAAGGATGTTGTCCCCACTCAGGTCTACAGAGGTGCTCTGTGTCTCACAGAGCAAGCATGTTCTCTCAAATTAAAAGTTGATCCTATCTTTTTACAGACAAGTTTCCAGAGAAAGGAGTTGTTGGTGCTCAGCCAGAACTGTGGTCAATTACCAGTGAAATCACTCTAGCAGTAACACATCGAGACAGGATGAAAGAAAGAGAGGGACAGAGAGTGAATAAAAGGAACCAAAAGTATATACGTCTTGACATTTAACATGAATCACATAAATTAATATATTATTGCCACAAGTAAAGCTAATCAAACCTACTGCACCCTTTAAATATATGGTAGAACCTTAAGCAGCTGATGCTGTGCTGTGGTAGAGATCTCCATATGGTTAGATTTTATAGTATACGTTGAAATGTAACCACATTGTTGTGCATTGGCCAACATTTCCATAAAGTACTGTGCCTGTTGTCACCACGGCTGTACACGATCATTATGTTTTCCAGTTTTCTTGCAACAGTGAAGAATTATTCGCTCCTTTTCTTACCATCTTACAAGCTGCATCACCCTGAGGTTATGCTGAAGATGAAACTTTGTGGTCTATAAGACCAGAATTTTTGTAGAAGAAGAAATTCATTAATCTGTGATTCAGACATTTGGTAAATAAGAAGAAACGAAGGAGTGGAGCAGAGGAAATCTCTTTTGTAAATATTTGGTTTTATTTTGGAATTTGTTGGAACCAATTTTTGGACGGATGCCACAGTGAGGGAGACACTGACCTTGTAGCTGGAGTCTGCGGAGCAAGACTTGATACTGGCTGTGGTGTGGGATGTTTTGGCAGACACAGAAGAAGGAGACTGCATTTTAGCCTGATGTTTGTGGACTTCTGGGACTTTTGAACCAGTGAACCCATCTAGATAACTTTGAGCAGGACCATCTCAAACAGAAGTAAATTACACGTCTATGTGGGATTGAAACGGTGCCATTTGCCTCAAGAAACTACCGTTTGACATAAATACTCTTCTAAATCAAACCTAATTCATTTTTTTCCCTCTGATAGAACATTGTCCTTTTTGTGTACATTCACCACATGTGTCCTCATAAGACGCATGTCCTCATAAGCACTATCCTGGCAGGACATGTTAAGTGTTGTAAACTTAGACTACTAATAGATGTTCACTGTGACCTCTTCATGTAGGAATGATCAAGTTGTCCAGAAGAGTTACACCAATTTGATGTAGAGGGTGAAAAGTGCACTGAAAATTACAATGACAGTGCTGATCAGTTACTGACACACTAAATTAGCTTTTACTGGAGACCCTCCAAAACACAATTTATTTCCCATTAAAGCAAAAGTTTCCCAGATTTTGGCTGAATTAAGTAAACAATAATACTGCAGTGAGGTGTCCTGATAATAATGAAGTAGAGACAGGTCCATTATTTTCTTAATTGGTTAACCTCAAAGTGCATAGTAGCAATTATATCATGACCACTTCCCACAGGAAATTTGGAGGCTGTGTTTGCATCATCATCCACTTATAACTTTTTTGTCCATATGACCCATGTTTAGCTCTGTTTCACCTGAGTTATGGCTGATTCCACCAGCAGCACTGTAGTGTGTCCCAGAAGCGACTCTCTGCTTCAAATATGCACTAACTCTATTTTTGACGAATGACGCGTCAATCTTCTCAGAGCAGATCAAGCAGGCAGTCAAGTCAGACACAGAAACACCATAGAGAATCTGGTCAGTTTTCAAAATAAAAAAACCCATTCAGATTCACATCCATAAAAACAGACAAAAAAGTAACTATTAAACTATGTAGTCTAATTAAAATGAGATAATGAGATAAGATAAGCCTTCATTGTCTCCCTCAGGAGAAATTTGTCTTGGACATTTGAGAGAGAGCACAGGTGACACGACCACACACGTACAAAATATTACATGTAACATAACAAAATTATCCATAGTAAAGGCACAAAAGCAAGGAAAGAGGACCAAATAAACACAATCTGAGTAAGTCAACATAATCAGGTGGGTAAAACCCTCCACTGCTGAAACAGTGGAATGCTGAAAAGCTGTTAGTGAGACATGTAGCCATATAGACGGCTCAAAACCTGCCACAGACATGCTATGCCCAGTGGAATCAGTGGGTTAACTGATACCATAGCTTGACGCTTAAAATATTATATCACAGTAAAGCTATCTGCCTTATTGTCATCTACCTTAGTATTGCTTGACTTAATCGTAGTTAAAGTTGCATTTACACTTTTTAGTCATTAGAGGCCAGAAGAACTCCAAAACAAACTGACACTCAGTCCATATAAAATATCAACTTACACAGTTGCTATGGGCTAACATGGAGCAACGTTAGTATGGAATTTGAAGTAATCATTCTTCCCCCTGATTAATTAAGCCCAATATTCACTTTCAACCAACTCCTGAGAAAAATATGTGGCTCTTTAGCTGCTCCTCCTCCTATTTTGTCGCCTAAAAGTAACCAGACTGTGACCATCACCTGAAATGTTTCTCAGCACGCTTTATTTTGAAAGTCAAACCAGAGTCAAGTCAGTTTTATTTATTTATTTATTAGCGCCAAATCATAACATAAGTTATCTGAGGGCACCAGACATTGCCATTACAGTAAATTACTGCTAGTATTACTCCTCGAAATGAGAAAGCATGTACTTTTCCTGCCTAGGCGAGGCAAAACATTGCTCTGTCATGACAGGTGGATCCATTACATGCTTTAGTGTGATACTGGGTTGGTACAGTGGGTTTAGAAAAGATTGTTTGCTAGGGTTGGATGCTGTGTTAAAATTTTTGCGGATATATTCCCATAGCTGTGAATAAATGCCTAATTTAGTAAATACCTAATTTGTAACTGTTCTCCAAAACAACACTAAAAGTGTTTTGTGATCTGACAGAATGATGTTGTTTGTCTTTGCCTTCCAAAATGGTTACAAATCACTTTTGAAAAACAAATCAGTTTTATGATATAACAACGCTATGGTCAAAGTTTGGTTGGGTTTGGGCACAGAAACAAGTTGGTTAGGGGAAGTTAGGGAAAGGGTTTGGGGTAAAATAAGGGTTTAGTTAAGGTTACAACAACATCTTGGTGTTGGTCCCATTGTTGGTCGTGGTTACAAGAAACCAAAGTTGACTGTCAGTAGGATTCAGGAAATCTCTCATTTTAGTGTCCAAAGTTTTATTAACACTTCCAACCATCCCAACTTCTTTCCTATACAGAATTTGTGGCTCTGTAATAATGTCACCCAACTTCCTCCTTTGATATCAGTGAATAAGACTCATAATCCTTATTACTGCTAGAGGGCTTTGTCACTTGAATGTAAATTTATTTTGTTTTGTTTTGGGGGCATTTACTGAAACAACTGTTGTTGTTTGTCTTGGGAAGACAGTCACATCAATAGTCTTAAGTGAAGAAGACTGTTGATGTGGCTGATGAGAACAGTGAGACTGAACCCAGCAATGAATTTACATAAAACAAAAGCAATGACTGAAAAAGGCCAAGTACTTATTAATCATTGGAGTTGGACTGGAGTTGGACCCTCTTCACTTTATACAATGATTTATAATACATTTATATGAAATGATGATAAGTAACTTGTTGTAATATTGGTGACATGTTTTGTGTAAATGAGTAAATTCCCCAGCCATTTGAAAGAAAGAAGAGATTTTAGTGTCATTGTTGGATTTACAAGAACTCATTTTTCCAAGTTTTAAAAAGCCCTCCAACAATCCCAGGTATTTACTACACTGTGCCTTTGCCAACACATTTAGGAGGAGGTTATGTTTCACACATCTCTACTATTTTCACTGTAAGATACCTTGATTGATCACAATTGGTTCAAGAAAAAGATAATTATAGTTTGTCAAGGGACCCTCATCAGGGATTCCCTCATTCCTCCATGATGTGTTGACTGGCTTTTGGACTTTTCTGTGTCCAGAGCCTATATTCCAAAATGAGCCCTGTCTGTTGGCATTTGCTGAGGCTAAATATGTCGGTAGCAACCGATATCCTTGTGGTTGTTAATATTAGAGTGTCTCATCAAAATGAATTATTAGGGCAATTTATTGTTTGAATTACTGTTACCTATGAAAATACCTGCTGATTAATCAAGAATAGTTTTGTTTTACAACATTTATATTTATAGGCTGCTGAAGATTTATTGTTACAGTTAGTTAATGTTACGCTGGCCAAAAACAATTACTGCTCTGCTTCTGAATAAGTCTGCATGATGTAATTTCTCTAATAACAAAATTACTGATTACTTATTCAATGCAAATATCTTGACAGTGTCATTGTAGTTGTGTGTGATAGCTGGTGGTACACATCCCTATAGAGACTTGGTTTGAGTCCCTGGAGGGCTTTTTGTTGGCTCAGAGGGTTAACAGCTTGTTAAGCAGTGCCCAGTTGGCTGTTGTGTATGGGGAACATCTGGTTTTAGATACCCCATGCCTCCCAGTGTGTTTTCCTTGGCGTGGGGTAATAGAGGTAGAAGGTGCCAAAATGTTCCAAAGTATATTGTCAACCGTGGAGTATCTTTCCAGAGAAAACCATTGTAATGGAAGCCCAGAATGGATCAATGGAAAAACAGTACATTCTGTTGCTTTTGAGATTTATTTTATTTGGAGACTCTCTTCTCATATTTGTCAAAAAGCTACTGGCCTCATAACATTAGTGAGATGCAGTCATAATGCAGTGTCTGTACACTCACATATTCTCAACACATTTCTACTCCCAACTCAATACAGCATCTTGGTCAGTGGCCCCAAGCTTCAAACTATGATGTTGTCCACTCTAATGTTAGTTTTGGATATGCAGGGCTCCACAGTCAGGGTAGCAATACTAAATAGCATCCCTGTTGGGCGCACACCTCCTGTCTCCATAGAGTGACATTTTTATTATTTTTTTCTAAAGCAATGTTGTTGGTCACCCTCTATGTCTGTCAGTGGTTTTTACCATTATTTAACCATTAAAAAGTATTATAAAGAACTACTAACTTCGACTAAGCAGCATTCAGTTTGTTTAAAAATACATTTCCTGACCTTGTTTTGGACATACAAGGTTTCTGCCTGACAGTGACGATATGCACTGTCCAGGTAGATTTTCAAAATAAAGGCACAAAAACTAGTTGAGTGGGCTATTTCAGATGGATAAGAAAATTTTAAATGTCAAAATGGGTCGAAAAATATACTTGGGTATCCACCCAAATAAAGTCCAGGTGTGTGATCCACTGCAGAGAGTGTAACATTTTTTACAGACAGGGCTGATGTCATTTGTTTATGACAGTGAGGAAGAGATGGTTGTGCCTGGAAGGGAACCCTGGACCAGCAAAAGATTGTGTAAGAGCGATCATTTTAACAGAAACAATTACATATCGCATGAGAATTTCACAAATCAAGTCCCCTTCTAGACACGATCAAGAGAGAGGTGCACACAGTATCAAAAACAGAAAATCAATGTGTGGGTGCCGATGTTTATGGACACGCTGCCACAAATAAATGAATGTATGGGAAACATCACATAACACAACATGTTTTGACTCTTGGTTTCACACAGGACATGTATCCTGGTCTCTTGGGTGATGAAAGTCCTGTGTTTGTTTGACCTATCCATCCCACCCCACCTCCAAACGCAGACTTTCTCGCTCTTTATAGAGAGGCAAACTTCAGAAAAAAAATAGTCAATGAGAGACAAATAACTACTACGTCACCTGACTTAGATGGCATAATGCTAAAGGGCTGCCTCCAGAAGTATCACTCAATGGGTACGTACAGTGTCATGGTTTGAAACACAGGGGCACTGATCAAACTGCCATATTTGTCACGGGTGGAGAAGGTACTGCTCAAAAGTACAGCTAAAAAACAGTGAAGACGAGGAAGCATGAAGATGTACTGTATGTTTCCATAAATCCTAAATTCTATTACACTGTATCAGCTTCTGAAAGAGCTACATCATGCATGTCTGATATGGGGATATCTCCGAGCCAGGAGTTTGCACAACGCACGGCTGCTCTATGTCAGTGGGTCTGCGGTCGAGCTCCTGCAGCTTGGTGTTGTGCCAAAGGCAGCAGTGGACTGATGTGGGTCGCACCGGCAGCCACCGGCCTGAGGTTTATTTATCTGGGCATGAAAGCCAGTACACAGGAAACCCAGCAAGACTCCGAAGTCGCGTTAGAAGCTGCTGATATTACTGGGCATATTAAATTGCTCTGCTGCATTAGTAGCTTGAAATGGAAACTGGATCACCTCCATTCTCATGCTTTCACCCTGACACTTTCCTCTGTCCCTGTCTTAGCTTTTGCTCACTTCTTGGTCAGATTTCAGCCTATCTGTAATTGCGTCTTGGGAAATTTACTTTCAGTGCTTAAAAGTCATTCTCGCATTAAATCAGCTACCAGAGCTGTTAACGCTTATGTGCTCCAGTTAAAACAATGATGGAGAGACTTCAGAAAGTTACAACCCATCGCCCTTCATTTGTAAAATGATTTATGCTGCACCAGGGTCGAGAGTTACCCACTGATTTTTATTTATTTTTCATACACCTTTCTGTTCCCAACAATCTATTTTCAGTCACCCCTTTCATGTTTCTAGATAAACAGAAACTTTGGGAGGATGTTTGGGGTTAGGATCAAACACCACCTGAACATGTGAACCATTCATTCGACAGGAAATGAGCAATGTGGAGAATGTGTCAATATTTACATGACGAGACTGCATGGAAGAGATGGCCATTTATTTTAATTGAGGGTTTCATGAAACGGAACAAATGGTCTATGGTTGTGCCAATCAAGGTGTGATTTACTCCTTGACAGATGTGAAAAATGAATGACCTCTTCACTCTGTGGCTGTCACTCACACATTATGTTCTGTGGTAAAATTGTGATAGTGGTGGTTTTGACACTGTCTGCGGTCCAAAATCCTCAGTTTCAGTTCTAGGTTTACAGATACTTGCTGAAGAACAGTGGGAGTAGATGTTTGGTTTGCTATTTGTTTAGACAACCTATTAACACTCCTAAATATTCAGTATCTAAGGAATGCAGACAACTTCACATTTCTGTGGAGGGACCATTTTTCTTCAGGGGAAACAGCTGCTCAGTGCATAGCCCCTCCTCTGCATTTGTAAGTGCAAACAACTGCACACCCAAACAAATAAATCTTGTCTGCTGTCACAAACAAAACGCGAGTCAGAGTTGGCTTACAGCTGTACCCTGTATTACTACAGCATTGTATTTTATGTAAAACTTGACTAAAAGGGGGTTCCCCGGTAGCTATTTGGTAGAGCATGCGCCTCATGTACTGAGGCTGAGTCCTCTGCGGCAGCCATGGGTTTGATTCCTGCCTGTGTCCCTTTGCTGCACGCTATCTCCCCACTTTCTCTCAACCTTTCCTGTCATATCTTCAGCTGTCCTATCTGAATAAAGGCATGAAAGTGTCTTAAAAAATCATAGAAAGTAGAACTATTCTGATGTCTTATTACAGCTCCCATTTCTTACTCAAAGAGAGTGAAGAGTCCTTTCACCATTTAAAGTGTTGAATTGGATTACTTGTTCCATAGTCATAACAACATCTGTCCTTTTGCTATTGGTGAAGCATCTGCTGAGGCTTAATTTTTAAGATAAATTGCAAGTGAAACACATCACAGTGTAACAGGCTATTATAGTGAAACTGTGCAAATCTGTTACATAACAAAAAAACTCTGCCATTAGTTATTTGTGTTCTATTATTAACTCCTATCTGGCAAATATATTGGGCCGATGCCGGATGCCGATACCAATGTTTTTGGGGTTTTTTGTGGTTGTTGATTTTGTTTCTGTAGTCATTTATTCCCCCTTTTGTACATGGAAAACAAAAAATCTTCATTTTAAAAAAAATGGCACCTGTTGACCTCTTCCATGATGCCAGAGTTGTGTGTAGAAACAGCAGCTGGTTATGCTAGCTTATCTTGTCTGAGTCTGACTGCAGATTGCCAAGATGACATTTAGTGAGCGCAAAAATTGATCCAATACAAAAGCTAAACATTGGCTGCTGTCATCAGTGTTGTTTGACGTTAGGCAATTGCAGTCAACAAGGAGAATATTGGTCAATAAATTGGTGCATCCTTACTCCTAAATGTGTCTTCAGACCAAACATTAAGTGAATTTTGGAGGCAGCATGATTACTTATCATGTCAGTGTAAAGGCTGAGATTAGATTGAAAATGTTTCAAATTGAGTGAAATATTTGTGCTTATGCTAGGGCTTTATGAATCTGCTTCATGGATGTACAGACATAGACAAGAGGAAAAAGGGGCGACTGGAGGGAAATAACAGAAAGAACCAGAGTTTCTACTGAGCACTGAGATCAGTCAGAGGTTGAGCTGAACAAATACACACAGACATGGACCAGTTCTTTTCATGCTAGAAAAGAAGTAGTCCGTATGACGTATTGTCCGATCATGTCAGAAACCAAAAGTATTTATAGCTGTTCCCTACAGCCACACTTAAAGGCAGGATGAGAAGGCTGCCATCACAGAGAGGATGATGCAATAATGGTTTAAATATGGGGATAAGATTGCACATTTTCAGACAGTCTCTTCTGAGAAGCATTCATAGTGTTTGACTCGGTTGTACACAGGGTCCAACATTAACACCGGCCAAGCGCCATTTTCCATTTGGCTAGCAAATCTCAGAAAGTTATCCACCACACTTGCAGGTAAATGTTTGTACCAAAATAGTTATGATCGTGACTGACTGACTGTCCTCTGCCGTCTTTGTCAGAGTTTGACACACACACGAACACACACTAAACTTCTAAATAGTGCGGCAAAACTGCCCATCTTGACTTTCACAGTGTTGTTTACCTGTGGGACATCAGGTAGTCTGCTAAACTATAACTTGCCGCCAGTTGGCTGCTAGCTACTGTTAGGCTAATTAAATAGCTATTATATGGCTATATTTACATGGAGTAAGCCAACCTTTGAAACAAAGACCCACCAAGGACCCACCACCAAAAAGGAAGGAGAGGAAAAGGAGCCACATACAAATGGAAAGTTCTGTGAGAAATGGTGATTTGAAGATAAAGATGTTGTATGTGGCTGGCTACAGTGTGGTGCTGAGGCTGTGGTGATGAGTCGTTCTGTGTGTCACCAGTGTGCCAGAAGGCAATATATTATTTTGGCTTGTAAAAAATATGCTTGGCCTGCGGATTTTTCATATACCAGCCCCCTTAGCCGATGAGTCAGAAAGTAAATTTTGGACACTGCTTGTACACGTATACACACAGTGACAGAAATAGTTGTATAATAAATGAAAAAAGAGAGCTTGAGAGAGAGAGAGAGAAGTTCAAAGCCTGCTTTCCTTCTCACCTCTGCACAGCTGCACATCACAGCATAGTGTGAGTGTTGGATAGTTTTCTGTGGAAAGTTACAGCACCCCCCCCCCCCCCCCCAGTTGCAGTGTTGGAAAAGCGTTAGGGGTTCCTACATTACTGGACCATCTTAAGTAGTTCTGATAATGTATACTGGCACCTTAAGGGGATTTCAAAGCAAATGAAGTTAATTCATTAACTTAGGTTCGGGAGCAGGGTCACGCCTCAACCACACCTCTAATCACCTGACAAGCCTACTTATACCTGGCCAACCCACCCAGCCCCGTTTGTCTCAGATCTCACGAAGATCCTCAGACAGACAGCGCCTCACGCACAGCTAACAAGCATTCTTGACTCAAGTCAAAAGAGCGATCACCAACTACTTACCCACCATGGACGCCGAGTTGAACATCGCTCCACCTGATTCCGACAGCGATCTCTACGACGACCTGTACGAGACCGGTTATCCTCCTCCGGAGCAGCAACCGCACCGCAGCCAAACGTCCCGCAGGAGCCGGGTGCGCTCGGTGGTCAGCGTACCACAATCACGCCGCTCGAGCTCCGTCAATGAGATCTCTCCCACGCCCAGCAGAAGCAGGGCCTCCTCTCCACCTTCAGCGAGAGTCCACCACACCGGTCGCGGCAGGCGGGATCGCGGAGGCCGGCTTCACCCCCCCTCACCTCCTACCCATCGGCAGCCTCCCTCACGTCGGCGAAGAGCCTCCGGTCTACAGACACGGCACCACCGCACTCCGCCTCCTTCTCCAACCCGGCAGTCTCCACCTCCACAGTCACTGCCCGACATGAGGAATTGGACCGTCGCCCGTCTCCAACGGTTCCTGCGAGAGAAAGGCATCCCCTTCCACCGCACAGACAACAAAGCCAAGCTGTTTCGGCTGTATTCAACCTCCATCGCCGCTGCTTCAACCGCACTTCCCGCGCTTCCGGCATCGACGCCCGGGCCAATCACCGCCACCGCAGTCGGCCGTGACGTCACTCATGCCACCCCGCCACAGCCACAGCCACAGCCTGCAGCGTCAGCCCCCCCTAGCGGGGGGGAGGTTGTATGTCCCCCTGTGCCTGCTCCCTCTGTCACTGACTTCTCTCAGCTAATATCAGCCTTCTTTTCATCCCTGTCTTCGCAGGCTTCACAAAATCCCCGAGCACACACATCCTTTCATCCCATCATCCCTTCCTCTACCCTTCCTTCAGCCATCCAAAACAACATGGCTTCTGCTCCTCCATTTCCTCTCATCAGAAGCACAGCAGGTCAAGAGCCCAGTGCAGCAGACCAGAGGGCTCCACCACAAGCTGCACAGCCTCCTCCCTCTTTTCCGACTGGTCTATCCTTCCCCCCACCTCCCTACCCCCTCCCTACCCCCTCCCTTCCCCAACACCCAAATGTTTTTTCTGATTGTGCAACCTACTATTCTCTCGCCACAGCAGCACCACCCAGCCAACCAGCTTCATCACTCCATCGCCCTTCACCTGTCTCCCCCACCTTACGCCACCAAATTCTTACTGTAATTACGTCGATCTAGCCCAACTCCTTCAGCCATCCATCATCAACACCAGTCAGCCTAGAGAAATTCACACTCACTCCGGTTCAGTGCAGCTCCGCCATCCTTTACCCCTCGGTCCAAAGACTTGACTCCCACCGAATTCGCCCTCGCCTTCTCACTCTACAGGATGTCATATGCTCAGCCTTCCCTGCGCGGAGACCTGAGCTGGACGACTACCTGTCCATAGTGCTCGACATGGCATTACGTTTTGGAGGGACGGGATTTTACACTTACCACGTCCATTTCGCTAATCAGGCAGCCGGCCGCATACAACAGTTTAACCAAGGAACATACTGGGGCGCTCTTGACTCCGAACTATATTGCCGCATCTTCGCCGCCCCGCACATCCCTCTCCTGTGAGTTGTGCGGAGCCCCTTCTCACCCCGCCACCTCGTGCACAGTCAGTGTCCCACCACCTCGATCACGCCCTTCTTCTTCACGCGACACCCTCAGTTTTCAACCGCTTATCAGCCAGCCGCACCCCCACCTTCCATCATTCCTAAGCCTGCAGACTTGCGCCCCCTCAGTCAACGTCCCAGTGCCTAAGGGAGTAGATAAACCGAGGGCGGCCAATCCTCTACCAGGCAGGAAGGATGGTCTGCAACAATTTCAACCACACTGGGCTGCTCCCTCTCCACCTGCCGCCTCCTGCACGTCTGCTCCTTCTGCGGAGGCGCGCATGCCAGGAGCACCTGCCCTCACAATCCTACCACACATACAGCATGACTAGCACGGCACCTCAGCACACCCATTAAGGTAAACCTTCTTGCCACCCCGCTCTACAACATCATCCCGATAGACTGTTGTTGATTTCCTCATCAATGGCTTCACCACAACGGCTTCCACCCTGGTATGGAAGTACTTCCCGACACTTCACACACACTGTCATAACCTCCAGTCTGCTCTCACTGAACCTCATACTGTCGACACCCTGCTGGCTAAGGAAGTCAAAGAGGGTTTCATGATAGGGCCATTCGACAGTCCCCCCATTTCCAACATTCCGCATCAGTCCCATAGGCATCGCAACTCGGAAATATTCAGGCAAAAAGAGGCTATCATTGACCTATCTTCACCACACGGCTCACACATTCCGAGCATCAACAGCGTTATACCATGCCCAGAACTTCTCCATGCAATACGCAACTATCGACCACGCCATCACCCTCATCCCGTCTTGCAGGACGCGGAGCCTGGCTGTCTAAAGCCGACAATCACCAGCGCATTCAAAGTTCTGCCCATCCACCCAGACTACTGGCGTTTTTTTCGGTGTTTGCTGGAAAGGAAGTTACTACTTCTCAGTACGCCTCACCTTTGGATGCAGAAGCAGTCCTAAGATCTTCGACTCGCTTTCAGAAGCCCTTTGCTGGATCTTGGTTAACAACCACAGACTCCCTCACATACTACACCTCCTCGACGATTTTCTCATCGTCACCCCACCATCCTCACCTCCTACACCACGGGCTCACTACCCTCATCAAAGCCTTTTCGGAACTTGGTGTTCCTCTCTCGAAGAGAAAACCTCAGGGCCCGGCACATCCATCGAGTTCTTGGGCATCACCCTCGACTCAGTCTCTTTCCATGCTTCTCTGCCAGCCGAGAAAATACAGCGCATCACCTTGCTCCTGTCCAATTATCTCCTGGCAGACAGATGCACCAAACGCCAGCTGCTAGCCCTCCTTGGCCATCTCAATTATGCCATTCGCATAATCCCTCAGGCAAAATCCTTCCTCTCCAACCTCCTAACCAAAGCAGCAACCGTCCCCTCACTGCATGACAGAGTTACCCTGGGCGACACCTGTAAAATGGAAATGCGCATGTGGCAGCATTTTCTGTCCTCCTGGAACGGCATTTCATTCTTTTATGAAGACTACCTCACTCAGCCAGAGGATATCCAGCTTTACACAGATGCAGCTCCCTCCGTGGTTTCGGCGGCTACTACAGAGGGAGGTGGTTCGCTGCAGCTTGGCCCCCAGAGTTCAGGTCCCTTGACTCAGAGTCCTGTTCTCCTTCATCTGCACTTCACGAGCTATACCCCATCATCATAGCTGCCATTCTTTGGGGGCACGAATGGTCGAAAAAAATCCATACTCATCCACTCCGACAACACAGCAGTAGTAGAGATCATTAACAAAGGGCGATCTCGCTCTCTCATCATCATGCAGTTCATGCGCAGACTCACACTAATCTCAGCTCAACAACAGTTCATTCTCCGGGCAGCTCACGTTCCCGGTCACCACAACAGCATCGCCGACTCATTGTCTCGCTTCTCATTCCAGAAATTCAGACACTTGGCTCCAGACTCGGATCTTCATCCCACACCAATCCCACCGTTTTCAGCCACAATATTCAATTAGCTCCGCAGCTAAGAAACCTCTCAAGCACCTCACAAGAGGCCATACTTAACAGCCTCGCTCCAAGCACTCTCTCCGCCTACCTGACTGGCTGGAACTGCTTTAAAGCATATCACACCACCTACCAAATGTCATTTCCCTCGCTTGATATCACGTCCATCTGCAACTTCATTACCCATGCTCATTCCGTCCTAAACATCCGGCATCCACTATCCAGACCTACTTAGCAGGAATCAACTTTTTCCACAAACTAGTCACAGGCTCCCCTTGTCCAGCCACCTCTCATTCACACGTTGCCATGCTAGTCAAAGGCTTGCGCAAACAGGAACCCCCGCCTTCGGCCAGACGCCTGCCACTCACCTCTGACCTTCTCAGCCTCTGCATCCGCACTCTACGTTCAGGCTACATGTCCCCGATGGTCGACTTAAACCCTCGAATCCATGTTCTTGCTAGCTTTCTTCGGGTTTCTGAGATGCTCTGAATTCGCCCCCAAATTCTTCTGTTTACAACCCTTCTCGTCATCCCAGCATGTCTGATATAACCATCCATACCTCCGACTCTCTCATATTCACACTCCGAAGGAGCAAAACTGATCAACTGGCATTTCCTACCCCATATACATTTTCCGCCTTGACTCCTATCTCAGCCCATACGAACCACTGACAAAATACATCAATTCCAGGTATGCTTCCAACGCATTACCTCAACATCCACTGTTTCTCACCGAAACAGGAAAAATGGCCACTCGATTCTGGTTCCAAAAACATCTACTCAGAGTGCTCCGCATTTCAGGCATATCTTCCGAACATTTATTCAAGCCATTCATTCCGCATCGGCGCAGCCTCCACCGCAGCCAGAATGGGCATCTCCGATCAAACCATCCAGGTCCTAGGTCGCTGGTCTTCTCAGGCATACCGCACATACATACATAACAACCTCAATGATCTACGTCGAGCTCACACACCCGATTGAGCTTATAAAAATCCAACTCTTTTGGGGGTCCATAATCAGCTTGGGCGGAAACGCTGAGACGGAACCCCACACTGAGTCTCCCTCTGCCCAGCATCCAGCGTACCCTCCGGACCAGCCTGGCCGACGACATCCTCCATCCATCTTCACCCCTCCCCTCTACATTCCTTCACCATCAATATCTTATCACTCATAACATTCATTAAAATCTTTAACTGCATATCGTTGTGGCGTGATCCTTGCTAGTGAAATGAAGTTAATTCATTAACTTAGGTTCGGGAGCAGGGTCACGCCTCAACCACACCTCTAATCACCTGACAAGCCTACTTATACCTGGCCAACCCACCCAGCCCCGTTTGTCTCAGATCTCACGACCCACCCACCCTCTCCCCTTTTTTTCATCATCCCCACTACTCCTCTCATCCCTTCCGATTCCATCTAGTGCATATCTCTCCCATATCTCATTCTAGGTACAGTCCGGGGGTCCATAATCAGCTTGGGCGGAAACGCTGAGACGGAACCCCCACACTGAGTCCCCCTCTGCCCAGCATCCAGCGTACCCTCCGGACCAGCCTGGCCGACGACATCCTCCATCCATCTTCACCCCTCCCCTCTACATTCCTTCACCATCAATATCTTATCACTCATAACATTCATTAAAATCTTTAACTGCATATCGTTGTGGCGTGATCCTTGCTAGTGAAATTCTTGCTATGGAATCAGACAACTTAGTAGCCAAAGTGGACTCTAATTTCAGTCTGTAACCTCAAAAACATTGACAAAAACTGTAATTTGTTACTTATTGTACAACTTCATCTATCAAAATTTAGGTCTCATTTTTTAGAAAGTTAAGTCTTGTCTCCATCTAGCTGATGGTGGCACACTTTGATAGTTATTGTTTTTCACAGATAACCAAGAAAAGCAAGCAGCTCCTGCGAGGTGTGTTGAAAAGATTCAACTGTATTTTTCCTAATGGCAGACTGGTACACATTGTTACGTCTGCTAAGTTTTGGGACATACAGTAACAGTCTTTGACACCAACCAGACAGTTATGTAATGTGGGCAACTTTGGCTTTTTGATTTATCTTGGCAATGCAGATGAGTATCATTGGGATAAAAGTGAAAACAGATGCTATACTCACAATTAATAAGGTTATTGGATAACATAGCAGCAATATTAGGCCAACAGCAATCATATTAAGAGACTCAAAATATTTTCTCTGTATAACAATAATAGTGCAATTGTAAATCACAAGATTCTCCTTGTTAATCTATATTTTATATACTATTCTAACCTGCACAATCACATCATTTTGTTCATGTAGGGTCAGTTCAATAACTACCAATAGAAAATCCTAAAAGTCTGATTTCTGATTCACATCATTACAGAGAACCCTCTGTACAACTGTCTTGAATGTAATCCCAGCTGTCATTTATTGTAGATTAATTTGAATTTTACATGTTTTCCAACTTAATTGAGCATATCCTTCACCTTGTTGTTTACATCTAATAGAATTTCCCCGTGCAGGGAAAAAAGGCTCACTTAACTTGACGTGACCCCGGAGCCTCACAGATGGGGAGTGAGCCGTGAGTGGGGTCATTTAGCGTGAGCGCGAGGGATTGAATGAGCCCAGCAGTGTGTGGACAAAAGCCACAGAGATGTAAGAAGTGGGGGAGTCTGTGGTGGTGAAAGGCATCTCAGCTCAGCTGTGCAGTTGAAAACTGTGAGAAAACACTTTATTTTTAAGCAATAATCTTCAACTCCTACAAAACAAAGCTCTGTGTCTCATTAAGCGTAAAGTCTGCTTAATGTTCCCTTCTGCATTCCTTTCTTCATGCATTTGTTTGGCTCTGAAGTGGATGAATGCTTTCCAGTCTAAGTTGATATATGTTGGAAGTTAGACTATTGATGAACTGTAGAGTAAAGGTCGACATGGTTTTTTGACCTTTACAGTGGCTGAAACATTAGTGGAACAGTACCAATCAGCAGATACAGATAATAGGTCTGGCAACTGGTGAAACAGAGATCAGCAGGCGATTAAGTAGAAGACAGATGAACACAAAGATGGATCGAGAGGAAGTCAGAGTGGTAGACGGCTACATTTTTTCCCCTTTTTGTCTGCCAAAAAGGAAAATTTTCATCACCTCCATGTCCTCACAGAGAGTCCTCCTCTTTTGATGGAAATTTAAAAGCCAAATGATGCTGTCACCATTAATTAGCCATGATAGGTAACTTGGTGACGTACAAAATCTGAAAAATACCCTCTTTGACTGGTATTTTAATTGAAAACAGACATTCTCTGCTCCTTTGTACCACCTGGTAAGCTGCCTAAAGATGTGAGAGAAATTTAAGTACACAATCGGGAAAACAGATTTGCTTTGATCAGGTCCCACAGCAGCTTTTACTTCTTACCCTCTTGCTACTTGTCAGGTTACACTTCACCATCTATTAACTGTGATATCAAAACAAAACTACTTGCTGGGTCTCTTTTTCAATTGTATAATTGCAGTTGCAAGATATTAAGTGCTTGTGTAGTGCAGTTTTTTTGTAATTTCATCATAGGAGAGGAAATATCTTCTCCCTCACAACTGAAATGTAAATTACATATTTTACATCGTTGACTTAGATGAAGTTTACCTGTTTGGTGCCTGTCAAGAATTTTGTGGAAGTAAATTGTTGGTCATGTAGGTGGTGATCTAGTCTGCAAATGTTTGATGGAAGAATGTCATCACAGGTGACAGACAGCTCAGCTTATACAATTAATATTTGTTTCCTTATGAAGGAAGTCTGTGTTTAGACTGAGGGAGGAGAGAAACAGACACGAGACTGGGTAAGGATTATTTTAAGGATGAGTGAGGATAGTTTGCAGCTGTGTTGCATTTAAGCCAAAGGTTTAAGGTCTGATCAATGTTAATGTGTGTACAGGTGTCCATAAAACTGCTGAGATTTTACTATGTGGCTATGTGAAAACTAGTTCTGTATGCAGGATAGATGCTAATATTTTTAAACACTGGCCCCACAGGCCACCAAACCTCTCAATTTGGTGGACAAAGCACATTTTTGTTGTCATATGTACAAACAATACAGAAAAGGCACTTTAACATGATGTAACAGCCTTCTGTGACAGTTGTGATGATCACTTTTTCCATGAATTGTGATGTAGTGTTTCCTGAAGGTATGGTTTCACATGAACAATGAGCTAGAATTATCGGCTAGTTGAGGAAACAGTTGGCACACACAAGAGTATGTTACATCCTCTGATGTGCCAGATTTTATACACTTAAATTCCTGCCTCCATACATTCAAATTTTTGTTGCCATTTCATTTTTGTCATACCCCACCTTTGTGTTACTGGTTCTTCTACGAGGATCATGTTAACAGTCTGAGTGGGCTTAGTAAATCCATAATTCAGTAGTTCTGACATATCAGTTGCTAGCCAGTGACAGGTACTGTTTTTGTAGGACGTTGAACTAAAAGGCGCAAAGGAATTGGGATGTTTGTGGAACAGTCTTGCAGTATGGAGATTAAACTTGGCAGACACAGGAGGCCACCTACATGGAACCCTGGTATAAACTATACTAATGCAATAGAACTATCAGTGTTCAGTTACTGGTTAAACTACAATTAGTGTACTTGGGTGGTAATTTCACCACTCGCTAGCTTCAGTAGTTAACTACTTTGGGTCAAGTAGTTTATGATAGTTAATTACACACTACATAATCATAGTACATATTCGTGTTTTTTTTTGCCATTCAGTATGGCACAATGCCAAAGCTCATTGGCCAAGATCCTCATTTAATGACAGTCACCTGTTGTTTGATTAAAATCACCTGTGGCTTGCAACCAAGCTGTCTCTGATTGAATACTATGCATTTCCCAAGAAATGTAGCATTTTCCTCATTTCACCTCAACAGCTGTTCCCTGTCTTCTCTTTAAAACACATCCTCGGGCTGTCTACGTGAGGATTGGCCTGCCGGAGTCCCTAAATCAAACACATCTACGTTTTACTTGTTTTTTTTTTTTTGGTTTTTTTTTGTTTGTTTTTTTTGCAGCTGTACCTCTATGTAACAACATGAGTTTCCAGGCTCAGACTGTGATCATTTCCTGTGATGTAGTTTGGATGTGGTTGAACTACTTTTTGAAATAAGTTTTAGTTTGTCAAGCTAATGTTTTTTAGAATAGTAAAATGTAGTTTAATTACTTTTCATTGTGAAGTAGGTAGTAATTTTCTAAACTACAGCTATAACGTAGTTTTCCCAACACTGATAACTAGTTACTGAACTTCACATCATTAATGGCAAAAAGTTAATTCTTCACCAGTGCTGATGCAAATGATTTTTTTCTTTTTCAAGGATTCCACAACTGCTTCAATATTGACACAAGGAAACACAGGATCATCAAAGGCCCCAGACAAGCCCAGTTTGGATACACTGTTCAGCAACACGTGGCTGCTGGAGGAGAAAAGTGGTAAGGGACCTATAAATATGATTTGCACACTGCTGCTATGCACAATATGTCAGCTTGTTGAGCTTTTGCACCTGTGAAGTACTATGATTTGATGTTAAATTTGGGCGATCGGAGCCTGTCTTATGATATGACGTGGCAAAACAGTTCTTTTTAAAATCAATATGTTGAATCATTTTGAAAATCTTTCATGCTCAGCAGTCTCACTACTCATAATGGATCAAATAAGTAAAAAGTTTGTCTTATTTTGCAGCTATAATCACAACATCAATTCATTCATTGTGTTGAGCCCTGGTGCTGTTACGTGACAGCAAAGTTTTTTAGGAATTAGGGCTGCACAATCAATCACAATCAAATCAAAATTGAGTGTGGCCAAGTGCAATATCCGAATTGCAGAACCAGAACCAAAGTGTTTTTTTGTTTTTTTTTTAAAAAAAAGGACAAATGCATAACAAAACAGCATTATTATCAGGTACCGTAGTGCTACAGAGATGCCCTGGCCTAAAAATCTTGTTCTTCTGATGAAAGAAAACATGTTTATTTAGTACAGACCCCAACAAATGTCACATCATCATGAGTTTAATTTATTAATTGATTATTGATTAATTAATTTGATTTTTCAGTAAAAATAAAAAAGTTTAGTGCTAAAAGGATCATTCCCACTAATCAAATTTGAATCTAATACACTTTTTAGTTTATTCGGCAACTAGAAAAACTGCTGTATTAACATTATTCCGGCTTCCGACAAACACTTGAATTACACTTTCACTTTTATCATGCATATTTTATGGAATGCAATATCAGTATCTCTTATTGTGATGTATAATATTAGGTAAAAGTGCCAGAATTTACCTTAGTGATCTGTGGCTAAGATTAAGAGGTCAAATACATTACAACTGTAAAACACACAGTGCTGACAGACTGTCTGACTTGGCAGTGAGGTATTTTTTCCCCAGAAAGATAGTGATCTACTGTAGATCTCCTGTGGTGTGCAAAGTTTCCTGCCATTAATTTGTGCTTGCAAAACAAACTGTAGTTCTGAGCTGGATACCTCAGATTCATCATATTACCTCATAGCACAAACTGCCTCTTGATGCACACTGTTATTTGGCCAACTGGCACCGTGTGGTGGCCAAAATTAGTTTCTGGCATCCCCAAAACGTCTGGTTGCAAGCACTGTGCATAAGCCATGCTGAGTTCCAGTTGTGCTTCTGTGTGTGTAAATCATTAGGTCTGTTTATATATATTTTAATTTATGTCTATTTTTTTTCTCTCTGACGTCAATGGCTTCCAGACCAACTTAACCAGAAAAATAATAGTGTTGGTTGTTTCCAACAACCTTTGTTTACAGTTCCCTGATGAGCGACATCTTGCAGTTGTATGAATAATGATGCTTCCCTCTAAGTAGCTTTGTTTGATAGTGTGGATGGTTTGATGTACGCTGCATGTGATAAGGACTCATGACCATGGGTCACATCCTGTCTCTTCAGACAAATCAATCTGGTTTTAACCATGAAAGCGCATTTTAAATGAACCCCACAATTCATTTGAATAGGACCACTGCGTCGATGCTGTCTGGCGAAAATGTCAAACTTGGCTCAACTTTTGCAACAACACAATGCAGGAGGTCTCAGTCAATTTGGCCAAAAAATAATATCACAATATAATTAATTGCAGTCACAATTCATGATCTGCAGTCTTTTTTCTCAGTTTTGAAATGCCCTGTTGACTATAGCCAGACTTGAAATGGCCTATGAATTTCTCCATTTGCACCATTAAAACACAATTTTGCATTAAAGATGCTACACAGATTTCAAAATGGTGATTAAATCTTGAGTTTAATTTGAAGTTGTAAACATAAGCCAAAAGATGACATAATCATGAAATAAAACTTCAAGTAATCACAAGTCAGCACAATACATTACTTAAGGAAGGGGTATGTGAAGTAATTAAATAAAAAATATCATGGTCTTTACAATTAGACTGTGGATGCCTTCAAGATCGATCATGATCTAAAATCATCAGATCACCCTCCCCTACAGTGCAGCACCATCTGTTAAAGTGCTGCATTGGCCAATCAAATAAACACAAATGAACATTGTTGCTACTTTATTATATGAACAGCATATTGTTTTGTTTATCTCATGACTGCCATTAACAAACATTAAATGGTTGCTGCTGTGCTAACTTTACGGAGCAGTAAAATCCTTCCTCATAATAACGTTAACTTCTCTGCATCGTTTTTACAACAGAAAAAAGTCAAACACATGGATCATGACTCAAATTTTTTGCATCGTATTTTATTGTCTCACCCTGCTCAATATTTAAAATTAAACTAACTGTAACTTGATACAAACTCTACTGGGTAAATCATGTTTACAGCAAGTGATTACCGAAGTATCTAGCAGCGAACCCGAGACCTTAACCATTGGGGTAATAGTTCAGAAAACGTAATTTTTTGTAAAAGTCATAAGAGTTTCTTTGCAATTTGTTGTTTAACTATTACAGGTTGTTGATGCCTCCCATGAGCACAGTGTATCTGTTTACAACATAACAGATGATGTAGATATATTCACATTCTCTGTGTGCACAAACTGACTCGGATTGCAGTAGCATAACTGTAACATAAGCGCTGTTTGTTGTGTCTAATCGAATCATTGTTGCAATAAGATTGGGGTAGAATTTGGTTATAGGTCATTAAAAGAACTGATCAGTTATTAGTCACAATCTGTCAGTGGTATAATTCTAATTTTTTATTCCAAGTGCTGCTCTGCAACCATATTGGTACCAGTGTACATGCAGTAAATACCATACTGTCTCCCATGATCATTGTTTTTACTGTTCCTCTTGGCAAATTGTCCATCCTCATCACCACTGGGCAGCTTGGGATATGAAGCCTTTCTGTTGTATGTGTCTGTGTGAGTGAAAAGAGAGCCACTATTGTTGTATTCATATAAAGGAGCTTCAGAATATTTGCACTTGACAACAAAATCACTATATTCTGCTGGCTGATAAAATCACAGCTGACATTGTCTGTTTGTAACCTCAAGGTGAAAAAAGCTATCTGACTGAGAGCCATCCACTGTGTGTGTTGTTTGTGTGTGTATGTGTGTAGATGTTTATATTTTTATGTTTATATGTTAGTGCAGTCCAGTCTCATCCCAAAGAGTAATATAGACTTGCCGATCCAATAGAGGACACTGAGCCACTGTCATGTTTGGGTTCCCCTCGGCATGAAAAGCATACATATGTATGAAACTGCATTATGAGCAGGGGCAGTAGACCAGAGTTTGAGTCCTGTGTGAGGCAAATAGTCGAAGTAGATTGTTTTAAGAAAATGCTCATTTTAACCCAAATTACCATGTTTTTCTAAACCCGATGAAGTAATTTTGTTGCCCAAACCTAACCAAACTATGACTGTCACCTGAAATGTTTCTCAGCAAGCTTTATTTACAAAGCCACACGTTGCATATGTGTTACTGCTAACTTAACTAAGCATGAGAACTATTTACCAGCAGGTGTATCACACACTTTGACGTGATACTGGGATACATTGTGAGGCCTAATTTGAGTATTAGATCATGAGAGTGAGACATTTTGGGAAGTTTTTGCACTTAAGCCAGATACAGACTTGGTTTTGGGGTTAAGGTTATAATTAGACATGGGTGTAGATCAGACAAAGAGTTAGGCTTGTGATGGTTAAAAAAGGTCTGGTAATTTTCTGCTGTTTTGTCTATTGTTAACAAATCCCATGGAAAGACCAAAATAAAAACTGAATTGATCCTACTAACAACATCTGAAAGCCTGATACAGCTCATTCCATAAAGACCTGCACACTTGTCCAAAAACTATTAAACACATGTCAATTAGGCACACCATTCCACTGGATGACATGTTTGTTCATTATAATGAAAGTGGGCACTGAAGTTAATGAGTGAGTTGATCCAAGAGACGCAGTCCTGTGTTCATAAATAAATTCCCTAATACACTAAATGTGCATTAATCTACAGAAAAAAAACCCAAACATATATAAAAAAAACTAAAAAGATAATAAAATATATTTGTGACCCGTTTTTAAAGACTTAAATCTTCAGTTGGAACCACATATGGGGTTGGGAAATGAGAACGTATTGAGACATTGTTGGTTTTGGTCTTTTCATGGGAATAATGAAAATATAGAATATCCCGGGCCTTTTCCTTAACCCTCAGATGACCCCTGGACATTTTTGTCCACCTCTCACACTTTCCCAACTCCCCACGGTCAAATGAAAGGTCATTGGGGCCTGATTTTTGGCAAGGAGGTGTACCTTTGGGTAAACTCTGGATGTCCCGAGTTTCAGCATGGAAGTCCATTTTTTGGGCTCGTTATGCCATTTAACAACACCCATGACCCTTCGGGACAAAAATGTCCACCTCTAATATTTCTCCTAAAATGTGTTTTTTTGAGGTACTATTTCAAAACTTTTCTGTATTTATTTATCCTTTCTGTGTCTTAGCTCATCTTAAAAGTCACTTTTGCCATGACTTTCAAGATATTCACCCTACAAGGACAGCTTGAACAGATCTGGGTGCTGTTTGTTGTTGTTGTTGTTACACCTCTTTTGAAACAGAGTAGTCACTGACAATAGAGAAATCATTGGCTGCAAAAACAACTGGTCAGGAAGGGGTTGAAACCCATGTCAAAAGTGATTTCCATGTTTAGCCAAGACACAGCCCTATATGGGTCACAAATATTTTGGGAGTAACTGCTTAAAACAGATGTCTAAATGTCATTCCCTGTAGGTGGACATTTTTGTCCAGGGGTCATGGATGTCGTAAAAATTGAAGGAGCATCTGAGGGTTAAGGTTTAGGGAAGGGGTTAGGGAGCGCAAACATGTGTGTCCTCAGTGTACAGGAAGGGACAGTGACACACTTGGCAAGTGAAGTGGCAAACCAACGAGTTGTGCCAGCTCACTGAAGTCACAGTCTTCCTTTCCCACAGAACACACATGTCAGTGACACACACTGTAAAATTCAACCTTTTACCATTTTTACCATTCTGAGCAGCTCTCAGCCAACCATGTCTACCAGAACGGAAAAGGTCTGATGAGGCTGATTTGTGTGGAATAAAGGTCACCAGAGACACTACCTCAACTGAGGTAAATGTCTGAGAACGAGGTGAAAACATTCGCGGTGGAAGAACAGAGCAGCACAGACTGTACAAACAGAATCCAGCCAAATGGAGCTGTTGGGATTGGGATTTTGGCATCTTTACTGGGTGTTCATATATCTTGTACAAAAGTCCCTTTATTCATAAGCAGTAAAATAGTCGTAGTGGTGTAGAGGAGGTAATGTTGTGGAAAGTCTTCTAATTGATGCAAGAAAAGAAAACATTTCTTTAAATGGCTCCTGTTAACAATGTTATAAAGCATTATTTGAGTATTGTGGTGATTCAGTATACTGTAGTTACCCACAGAGATGAGTCTCACACTTGTTTTACAACTTGGTTATGACACGTCTGTCTTGCCAGCAGACAAGTTACTCATCCAGTGGAGTTTAGTTTTAGAAAGACTGTTTGGTCAGTGCAGCAGTGTGCGTAGGTGTGGGTATGTGAACACACAGCTGCATGCACAAACTCGAGCAAGACTGTCTGTATATTTGTGTGCGTGTCTGTGGGAGTGTGTGAGTGTGTGAAGCAGAGTCTGACAGTTCTCAGCTGGACAAAGGAATGTGGCAGGATCAGAGGGAGATGTGAAAACATGGTGCTATTGAGTGTGAAAGAATCATCAAAATGATTAAGAATAATGTTTTCAATTTTCACAAGATTCACAAGATGATTTGTTTAATCCACATCTGCACATCTAAACCAAAGATATTTCCGTTTCCTTAGTTAAATAAAAGTAAAAACAAACCATAAAATAAAAATACTAAGGAAATACTAAGTAGTTGAAGTAGTCAGAGACCCCTCAGTTGACTGAGATGCTTGAAGTCAAGCAGTCACTTTTTTCCTTTGTCAGTCAGTGTTCATTATAGTACTGGGAAAAAAGTTTTACCAAAAGCTTACCAAAATTCACAGGGATAACATTTCAATATGATATGCAAATATGGGGAATCATAAATCTATATTATAGTAGCTGGTGCACTTATTTGAAAAATCCGCGTGACAACACATGGTTGGCTGGTGGTTAACTGATGAGAGAAGGTGAAACGAGTGGTTGGTAAACATGTTTCTGCTCATGTTTTTTAGCTGTGTCATTGTACACAGAGCAATGCATCCGCATGACAGACTGTAAACTTTACAAACCAAGTCTCTAAATCACCACATACCACAAAACTAGCTGTGATGGAAGCGAAGAAGCGTGATAGAAACAGGGCGTAGGTGATGCGCTGTCATCCACCCCAGTGCACAGCAGAGTTTGCAGAGTAGGTGATGCGCTGCAGTGGCTGACAGCACTATCAGCAGCCCTGCAGGAGAAACACTCTGCAAAAGGCATTAAAATATGAGTCTTAACGTAAAACATACTCATGTATGCTGATATAGGAGTTTATTGTGGCAGTTAACTTAAAAAAAAAAAAAAAGAAAAATGAAATCCAATTCAACTTACAAAAACAGTTAAGTACACCCATATATCATTATATTGCATATACTTGCACAAAGTGTGAAAGGCTGTATGTAGAGCCAGCAAGTTTGTCCATTATGGGCTACTGTAGAAACATGGTAGTGCAACATGATGGCCTCAGTGGAAGAAGACCTGCACCTACTGTAGATATAAACAGCTACAGCTAGGCCAAAAAATATTATCACAGCTAGGTAACAAAAACACACATTTCTTATTTTCAGGTGATTATACACTAATGAAAACATACTTATGGATATTATATTCAATTTCTGCCAATAGATCCCTATAAAACCTACACACTGGACCTTTAAATACATTATTTAGTTGTATTCCATCACTGGCACCAGACCGGTGATGCTCTCTTGTAGAGTCTTATCTCAGATACGTGCAATGACGACTTCAACTCCACATGTGTTTCATTTTCAAGTCTGTCTGCTAACAGGTTTCAGAGGGATTTGTACCCCCCCCCCCCCCCCCCCCCCAAGATGAATGTGTTGATGAAGCAATGATCTCTGCAGATTAGGGCAGAATCTGTTTTTTTTTTTTTTTTTTTCAAGCGAATGAAAAAGCATCTTTGAAGTTTCAGACAGCGACTCTGCAGCAGAACATGTGCTCACCAACTGGCAGCTTTTTAGGAGGCTATTTCTGCTGATTTTGTGTGTTTTGTGTGTTTATCTGAGCCTGTGAGCCTGTGTTTACAAATGTGACTTAATGCTTAGTCAACATTAGTCAACTGGAAAACAGTTTTTCAATGATACACGTATACAATAAATTGCGGTGGACAGTCAGCACTGTCACTGGCCTTTTATGCCTTTTAACTTTCTAACCTCCACTTTCCTCTCAAGTGGTTTCACCTCAACTGAGCTTTCAAGAGATTTTAAATTGTTACAATTACCGACATTGCCTGTGAGCATCTGTGCTAGACTGCAGCACTGTCAACTTTTCCAGAGAGTTGTCTGACTTCTGAAACCCTCAGCTCTGTGTTTGTGTAGGAGCAGGATCACAGCTGGAAAGTGACTCTGTTAGAAAAGCTTTTTATGACCCGAACCTGAAGTAAGGCAGGCATGTAGCTCAATTCAAAGGCTTTCTGTGAGCACCAAATTAAGAAAGTAGTGTTTGCTGATTCTAATGTTCCTAAGAAGTCATTTACAGAGATTTAATGATATTAGATATCATAGATATTAGAACAGCATGTGTAAAGACTCACCTGAGAAATTGCTTCATTAAGATTTTTTTCTCCTTTGCCAAGCATGTGTTGCAAATGACAATATTTTGCAAGTCAAAATTTAAGTGAGCACAAAATTGTTTTCACAATATTTGACCCCAGACACATCAAGAAGTTGAGACATCTTTGTCAGGTCTGTTGACAGTTTCTGTCCATGACTGGTGATGGAGCTACCAAGTTGAGCAAAGGTCACCGTGTCAAGAATGTGTCATTTCCTCACGTGTCTTCTGAGCATTATGGTGCTCTAAACACTCTGCCAGAGCAGACACTCTTTTGGGAGCTGAGAAGAGGCCACATCACCTCCAATTTGCAAAGAGTTTGGGTCTTTAAACCTGATGGGACACATGGACCTCCATACTTGAGTCATAGACCACAAAAGCCTCCCTCTTTTATTTCCACTGTTTATTTTTCTACAGTTGTAGCAGGTCTACTCAATGGAGACCTGACCTTTACTCCTAAGCTCAGTTACGAGATGCAAGACCACAAAGAACTGCAGGGAGTCTGTGAAGTCTTTCAGCACTGGCCTTAAATAGTGTTCCCTTTATTTGGCCTGTTTGAAAAGCTGCACTGAAAAGTGTTTTTATGCCTCCTGAGCCAGTAAGGAAAACAGAAATCGATCTATTTCATTTAGACACAACACACACAGTCATGTGGTTGTAATGTCTGTGTTATCAGCTTAAAGTATTTTCATACACAAGACTCTACAGAAAGCTAGAGGGTCTGCTGAGGTTATATCAGGCACAATGGTGCTTTGAGCTTAATGTTCACATCAGCATACTATCAGTGTTAACATGCGGATATTTAGTAGGTCAGTGTTTCTAAACCTTTTACACCCCGTACCACCTTAGAAAATAGTATGCTGTCCAAGTAAAACCATTATGACTAACATTAAAATACAATAGTATAGGCCTACCCTATTCAGCTATGGACAGTTCACACAGGAGGCAGGTTTATTTCCAATAATAAGATTATTTAAGTCAGGAACACTCTTGAAACAGGTTTAACCATTTATTGCAATAAATAAAAATACAGTTATGCTTGGCACTGAGGGCTCTGCTCTTAAGATGCCTCCTGAATTGACCAAGCACCATGCTAAGCCAAAACAGGGAGTGCAATGCAAACTCAGACTGGAGACGCTGTGGTTCAGGGTCAACATCTGAATCCATAAGCCATGGGCATAAGGCATCATAATGTTAAGAGACAATCTTAAAGGTTTCCCTTTAATTCAAATAAAATACATTATCTTCTGTAGTCTGTCAAGATGCTCTGAATTGAACAACACCAATAAACAACGTTGAAAGGCAAACATGAGCTGTGGTTGAAAAAATATTGCATGTATTAAGAGCCATTTAAAGCTTTGTGCTGTACATTATGACACCTTGCTAAGTACATAATCTTTTTACACATTTAGTGAGTTTAGTGACTTACAGGGGATCAACAAAATCAGCAGGATTCATTATGTTCGGGACCATGTCTGTACAAATTTCATCCAATCCATCTAATAGTGGTTGAGATATTTCAGTCTCAGAGAAAGTGGTGGACTGACCGACTGACATTGCCTTTCCTGCAGCAACACCGCTAGCATGGCTGAAAATATACAGTATCTTTAGATGCAATAAAGACAGCCCAGTGTTGGAGCTGAAAAAGATCTTTGTGTGACAGTGAATTAAAGCAACCAGCATGTGCTTGTAAATTCCTCACAAGTCATCTATACTCATCCTGTCACAATCTCAAGTGAAGCAGACAAGCTGAATGAATGCCTTTGGAAAATGATTATGTGACCATTACAATTCCTCTGATTTATGAGACAGTATTAACAAAAGAACACATATCCTGTTAATGCAGACAAATGGAATGTGATGAGCAAGCGTGACATTGGAGTAGCGCACTCATGTTTGGGGCAGGGATGTGGTTTCACAGCGTATACATCCCTTCCTACCAAATATGAAAAACATTACCGCATTAATGACAGCCTGGGCTTGGGGATGGCACTTCTTCAAAACCCCAAAATCCTGTATTCCTCGGTAGCCATGGTAGAAAATGTCCACGCATTCATTTTGGGTCAAGTTATTTCTTTTGGTGTCATTACCATTCCTCCAGTGATGATACACTGAGGCGAGCATTCGATCCTAATGAGCTCTGGAACATGATTGTTTGAACAGCTTCTGGTGAAATTCAGGAGGTCCCGAGGCAGGCGTCCAAGTCAAAGGCAACAATGGTCCCTTTTCATCAAGGTAGCTCTATCCTGACCTGAACTTGTGCTGTAGTGTCTCCTCTTGCCAAAGGATAGCAATAAAGTAATAATCCTGTTATTAATAGCTATGAAAATACAAGCACTGCTGGAGCCACTGTGGTGAAAATGACTTCCAGAGTCCGTGAGACTTAAAATGTTGGCTTCAGGAGCAACAACACTGAAGCTTACTTTCATATGAGTCACTCTTTGATGCGCAATGATGGACTGTTGGACCAGCATTTTCATTTTTATTTAGTCTTCAGTTGCTGCTGTTAAATATCAAATCATAACTGGTGCTTTTTTTTTTAGTACTGCTGGCCACAAAAAAATCACAAACATGGAAGGCATGTCACATGACAACCTAAAAATATACTCAAGAAAACCAAAAGTTAATTTTTAACCTGGTTTCACACAATCTTCCTCAGCAGGTTTTCGCCCTGTTGTCATGGAATTTTAGAGTGAGTCTCACAACTTTATTAATCCAATCCAATGCAAGGCCATAGTTAGGAGTGAGAGTCTCCTAGATCTGCAACGATTAATCAATTAACCGAATTAATTAATTGCCAACTGTTTTGGAAATTGATTAATTGTTTTGAGTTTTTAATAAAAAAAATGTCCAAATTCTCCAATGTCTGCTTCTCAAATGTGAATATTTTCTGTTTTTTTCAGTCCTCTATGTACTGAATAGAACAGTCTACTGAATATATTTGTGTTTGGACAAAGCAAGACATGAGGACGTCAACTTGGGCTTTGGACAAGAGTGCTAAACATTTTTTACCATTTTCCCTTCAGGGACTTTTCTCTTTTTATGCTGTTGTTATATACTTTATATACAGGAGTGGACTTAACACATAATTTTTTTGAAGAGGAAATTCCAGTGTTACTGTAAAAGCTTGCTGGGGTTGAAATATCATATTATAGAGAGGACAAGGTGAGCGCAATGACAAGACTTAAATCCTCCTCATTCAAATTAACTACAGTATGTTTTACAGTTCATTGAAGAATTTTTGCTTTTATAGCACAAGCAGATGAATCCATTTGATATTTGAGCTGAAGCTTTTTAAACTTTTTAGGCTGTGTTCAGGAGACCAAAAGAAAAAAAGAAATCTACTGTCTCTTATCCTGTCAACTCCTAATTGATTATATGGTCATTGTGAGTAATGAATACAGTCTTTGTATCTGAAGAAATCTGTTCAGCTTCAAATTCATAAATTATATGCAAAACACTACAACAGTATTATTACAATCCTCAGGATACTGTTGATTTTCCACTGAAATCATGCACATCATGTTACGTCATGCAATTACAAGGGAGGTTCTGAGTACACGCCTTTTTGTGTTTTCTTGGGAATTTGGAGCAGTTTTCAAACTCTGGAGCTCACAATCCTGACCTAGAAATTCTTCAGTTGAAGATCAGTATTCCTTTAATTGTTAGACTTTGACCTAGAAATCCACGCAGGAGGTTGGCCATGGTCTGCTTTTGCCATAAAGTGGTGTCGAGTGTCCCTCCTTTGGGGCACCACTGAACTGGGAGTTGCTCCTTTGCCCGCTGCTTTCCCTGTGATTTTCATTTGGATGCCGCAGTTGTTTAAATTCCTAGTTGACCCACTATATTTATTGAAGCTTTTCCAGGAATGTGATTAGCTTCGGATGCAATGTGCCAATGAATGCTTGAACTAGGCGAGCTTAGGTGAAATATGCATTAAAAAAACTCGAAAAGCTGCAAAAACAAATATGATTTTGTTAAAAAGCCACTGGGGAGACTGTTTCTAGTTGGGATGCCATATTTTTAGCCTGGCAACACCAGACTAAACCACAGTCCACAAATGTTTATTAGTCTGGTACCTCTCAGTTCAATTTTGACTTCCAAGGAGCGTTATCAGCCTGCACAGTTGGATAGATCTAATAGACCTACAACCAGCCAGAGCAAAGTCAGAACAAACCAGTGCTGAGCGAAACATGCGAGTTGGGTCAGTGCATTCAACAGAAAACAAATATCAGCCTGGCTACAAACTTCTCTGAAATTACAGCTAAACAGTACACTAAAATGTGTTTCTAGATGAGATATAGGAAATGCAGTAACAGAATCTTGATTCATATTTGATCAGCATTGCCTAGCTTGACAGTTTCATCTGTGTTTGTGAGCTTGATTCCACGCTGGGCCAGTGACGCTCTTCAGTCATTCATCGATCAAACCCATCCCATATTAAGTAAATGGTTGTGATTGGCCCAACAAGAGGCAGGGTTGCTGGAAATCTGTCAAAATAGGGGGTGGCCAGATGTATCTGCCAGAGTAAATGAAACATGAGCTTGCAGATTCATCTGGTTCTGAGTTTAAAGTATTTTAATAATGGATGTTCCAATTCCCAAATGCCAAAATGTACCATTCACTACCAGTTCATTGCTTGTTAATGGTCCCAGTAGAGTTTTTTATTGTGTCAGAGAAAAAATGAAGGTCCAATGAGTAAGATTTACAGGGATGTATTGGCAGAATATGGCAGAAATTGAAAATAATATTCCGAAGTATGTTTTTATTAGTGTATAATCACCTGAAAATAAAAATTCTGTCGTTGTTTTTTATATTAGAATGAGCTGTTCATATCAAAGGCGGGGGATGGCTACTGTTTTCACAGAAAACGTCATGTTGCATCACCCTGTTTCTACAGTAGCCCAGAAGGGACAAACCAAACACTGGCTCTGGATAGGTCCTTTCAAATTTTTTTGCAAGTTTTACACGGCCACCATAGTTTCTAATACACGCTTTTAAGGGGTGGGTGAGGCGAGTTTGTTGCAATCACCAACCTCACTGAAGATGCCACTAAATCCTACATACTGGTCTTCAACTTTAAGTAAAAAGTGTTGAATCATAAAATAAACACTTAACCACAGATCACCGTCTGCTGGTTCCTCATCACGTCACCTTTGTCATGAAATTTGATTTGAAACTGGGAGAAAGAAGTGACAGTATAATTCAAATGGTACATTTATCAAAAGTGCTTTAAAATTTGATTGTCATCTGCTCATTCTGTCTTTCACAGAAAATTTCTAGTTTAACACTAAATCTCGACTCTTTCCTGTGATTATAAAAAGGCATTAATAGCTAGTTTACTTCATTGTTGCTGATATTTTTTGAAGTCACTATTGTAGGTCCTATCTTTTGGTAAAGACGATGTTGCTGTAGATAATCTACTGATTTATTATTGCAGTGTTGTTTATTTCTAAATACTAATATTATTTCTACAATGCAGGTTTAATCATGGGTTGCACTATATGTACTGTATATGAAGATTAACCACAGTTAGATGCAGCTGAGGGCAGTCTGGCTGTGCCATTTATCTGTGAAGATATGTGAAAACCTGAGGCAGTTGGACATCAAACCTTGTGACTCCAGTAAAGTGTTGAGATGTAGAAATAGTAAGCCATTTAATGTAAAGATATCACGTGATAAACAGACACACATCACAAGATATAATGTGAAACCCTAAAGGACTTTCAGAGATCATAAATAATGAATAAAAACAGTTGTACCCCCTTTTTGTTTCCATTTAAGAACACCAAGATTTCTTATCGCTGACATTCATGTGAATTATAGCTCACTTTAAGGCCTTTATGCCCTTCATCAGCCCTGAAGTAAACACACAAGACGTTATATCCTCCATCATGCCAAGTCATCTAAAACCTTTTAGTGACATTTATGAGACCACACTGACCCCGTGTAGGAAACCCACTGTGAAGTCAAGTGCAGGACTGACTCCTCACAAACTATGTCATGTGAACAGAATGCCCAGCACTCAACACCACTCTTTGAAGAAATCTAAATCCTCTGGTGTCCTGTGATGACAAATTTCCTCTGATTTGGTTTCATTAAATTGAAAGCCCTCATGAGAATAGTTATTTCCCTTAGAGTTCCCAATGAGAGCATCATAGCAGCAGTAACTGATGACACATCAGAGTTTAGAGACCTAATGTCCCTCCTTTAACAACTACTACAAGTATCTGTTCTAAGCAAGGGACTTAATCAAGCTGCTCCGGCAGTATAAACCTAGGACCTACAATTAACATTAATATACAGCCATTCTACATTATCATTGATTTGCATTCATGAGGTACAGCCTGTGCTACTGCTAAAAAAATGGGATTGATTTACATTAACAGTAAGGAGAGAGGGTGTGGAAATCGGGGCAGTAAATGAGTGAAAAAACAGTGCTGGGCTATGTTATTAAGCACTGAGTTTTTTTTACTGAGACCACTGCATGATACCAGACTGAAATATCTCAACACTCATTGGTTGCATTGCTGAAATATTACACAGACTTTCATGGTTCACAGAAGATGAAACTTATTGACTGTGGTGATGACCTGACTTTTCCTCAAGGACCACCATGAGTCTGACATTTGTGGTTCTCAACAACTTTTGGATGAATCACCGTGATATTTCGTATACACATTCATGTAACCTCGGGATAAATTGTAATCTAATAATTTTGGTGTTTCTCTCACTATTCATCTAGTGCCACAAAATGTAATTTCAATACTTCGGTTGCTTTCAGACAACAAGCAATTGTTGCTGCGGCTGCCCACTGGCAACGTAGGTATTTTGTATTTTGAATCAGCAGCAACATGGTGCAAACTCCAATCGTATCCATCCACCAAGTATAGTGATGCAACTAAACAGAGCAGATTGTAGCTGAAAGGAAAAGGAAATGGCTAGTAATCTGGCACAATTAATATTGCAAGTTTTGCTGTCCCAGACCAGACAACCAATTTTTAATCAGATTGTGTTTTCCTCAGACACACCTAATCAGACGTAAAGAGACTTGTTCAGTTTTTTGATGATCCTATACCTGCAGAACTAATGACATCCCCATCATCCTAAGCTATACTTTGTGTTTAGTTAGTACTTAAATCTGCTAAGCATCAGCGTGTTAGTGCCATCATTGTGAGCTTGTTGGCAATGAGCCCTGAACTTAAACCACACTGTAACACACCAGGGCTGTGTATCATTTAGAAAATGATAATACCAGTACCCTTTAAGTGATACTGATACCAATAGAGTGCTTCATTAGAAAGGTTTTTTTTTCCTCTGTTTCATTCATCTAGTATAGTCATGCTATCAAATGTTTTGGTGGCGTGTCTCTGTGATCACTGAACCGCCAACTTGGACAAAAACACCATGCTTGACTTCACCACACCACAGACTGTATGGGTTGCAGCTGCTGCAGAGGTGGACCCATCACACCTCACATTAAATTAAACACTTCTGGTGATTGGCTGCAAGAAAATGCAGGTATCATTTGACTGGGGAAGTTTCCATAATACTTGGTTGTTTGTTATTTTACCTTAAAGGTAGTGAGTACCAACACCCAGCCCTAGGAACCATGATTTGGTTGTCAAACAGGGATATTGTAAGAATGAGAAAGTGGCACAATGGCAATAAAAATTGTGCAAATATACACTGCATAATATATGTGACTAATGCTTGTGCATATTTTGACAATGCAAAATAATTTTCTTGTGAATGTTCCATGGAGATATGGTTTTATCTTGAGGATGTGACTCACATGAGATGACTGGGTGTACTGGCCAGCTACTGGGTGTGACTGTGTGGAACTGTTTATGAAAGTGAAGTCTAGTGCTGCTGGACATGATTAAACATGCTTAGTTAACCTCCCTGGATAAATAAAGGTTTCAAATCTTCTACATCAGCCCATGTGTTTTGTGTGTGGTCATGATGTTAACAGTCCCGGTCATATTGCCTCAGAGAATTAGAAACCAGACAAAGACTTACTCACAAATAGAACAAAAGCTGATGTCAATCTTGCTCTACTATGATTAACTGTTTACAGACAATAAATCCAACTCGATGTTTGGGTTTTTTGCAGGTTATTAGTGGGAGCTCCATATGAAATGAATGGCCCTTACCAGACAGGTGATGTTTATAAATGTTCACTAAGCAGACGAACCAACGGCAATGGTTGCTCCAAGCTCAACTTAGGTAAAGTATCACAGAACACCACAAATTTCTTACCATAGAATCACAAATACACTACACACCGTAACAGTGACAATCATGAATGTATAACATCTGGATAAATATGTATGCATGACTTGTATAGGTGTTTGTATGTCTGAGTGCTTTTCTGCATGTGTCTCAGTAAACATCATGGTGGCATGTGTGAGACAGAAGTGTGGGTACCATACCAATCATTCCACATTTTACTATTTTTTCAATAGTTTATGTACACTTCCACATGTGTGTTATACCACACATCTCACCGCATGCTTCTTCATACGGGTCGCACATGTGTTGTGCTGGTTAGGTAGGCACACAAAGTTTTGTCATGTGAATGTTTAGATCAGAGGATGTAGACACTGCTTTGGCTGCCCAGACAGCAATAACAAACCAGAGTCCCAGATGGTGGAACTTCTGTTTGGTCTCTGAAGAATAGTGAATGTATTTATGTATATATGAGTCTGTGCATCCAAGATCCTCTCAGTGAAATTCATTTTCCCTCAAGGAAGGATATCTCTGACCAACGTATCAGAGCGAAAAGACAGGATGAGGCTGGGAATGACTCTCACATCTAACCCTAAAGACAACAGCTTTGTGGTGAGAATGATTTCAACATTACTTGGATTAAGGGATAGTTTGGAATTTTTTAAGTGGGGTTATATGAGGTTCTTATCCGTAGTCAGTGTATTACCTACAGCAAATGGCGGTCTGCATGCCCCCAGTCTGGAGAAGCAGCAGGAGCACCAGCTAGGAAGCTAAGCAGTGTAGTGCTGCGAACAAAGTCAGCAGCGAAATATATTTTAGCCTCCTTACCTTGCCATTAGACGGCCTTTTTCAACAGGAATCCACTCTTATGTGGTGAGATATCACTCTCCCTCTAAAGCAACCAGACTCTTTTGACAAAAACAGTAATTTTACCTCGCAGAACACGGGAGTTGCCGGTCCACCTCTGCCTCAACTGGTAGGTTAGTGTTATTGTGTGATTTCAGTTAATGCAAACCCTTTAAAAGAGCAAAGTTACACAAAAACACAAACAAAGTACCCATTTCAAGGCAGTGGTATACGAATAACTCTAATAGTTATTATAATCGTCAGTTGCAACTTTTTAGTGACCATCCAAATAATAGGCAGTTTACACACTAATTACTGACCATTAACAAAGTGTTTCACTTACTGGGCTATCTGTCTACGGAATGATTTCTTAAAGATTTAGAGATTTCATTTTTTGTTAGCAGCAAAGTAACTAAATTTTTACTGATGTAAAATCAGTTTACCATTTATTAATAATGTTATTAGAAAATGGCTATTGTAAAGTTGTGACTTTTGTTTGTAAGACTTGGTACATGGTTAATAACTACTGTAGAGTACATCTATAATCATTTTTTGATTAGTCATTATAAAGTTGCAACTGATGTTTGTGAAACTAAACAGTTACTTAATAAACACTTCATAAAATACACATAAATTGTTCTATATTTGAGTGTTTGTGTGAACTTAAGTTTAATCAACTATCAGTTTTTCATTTATGGTTATTAGAAAGTGTTACTGGGCCTTTTTAGGTGGCTAATGTACACTTTGCTGCTGACCCTGTCCACAGCAGTACATTGCTTAGCTTCCTACACCAGTACTCCTGCTGCTTCTTCAAACAAGTGGCAGGTTGATCACTAGCTACTTTAGGTAATACACTGACTTATGGGTAAGTACCTCATACAACCCCCCTTCAAAAAAACTTTACCTATAATCTTCTTGAGATATAACATACAGTAGTGGTCTTTTGCAGCAGAAGTTTTTGTGAAGTAAGAAGGCATTTCATAAAATAGCAGTGGTCCAGATGGAAAAAAGGATAATCCCACATGATAGTCTTTTAATTACACGGTTGTCATACTGTAGCTCTCCCTACGGAAGTTGTCTGAGAGCATGAACCAAACTTTTTATAATATGCTGATGCTGATAAAGTTGCTTGTATAAATGCTTTCTTTCATATCTCAGGCCTGTGGGCCGCTGTGGTCCTATGAGTGTGGCAGCTCCTACTACAGCACTGGCATTTGCTCCAGAGTTAATGCGAGCTTCAAGTTCTCAAGAACGATCGCGCCTGCCTTTCAGAGTAAGACTTAAAATATCTTTCCTGTTTGACAAACATTCATAGTCACAGCAGGGGATTATTTCCTCATTGATGAACATCTGTTTTCTCCATTTGCGCTCTCATGATTAATTCCCATCTTCAAATGTTTTTCAGGATGTGAGACCTATATGGACATTGTGATCGTCCTGGATGGCTCAAACTCCATCTACCCCTGGTATGAAGTGCAGGCTTTTCTCATCAACATTCTTCAGAAGTTCTATATTGGACCAGGTCAAATACAGGTGTGTAAGACAGGAAGGAATACTGAAAGAAGATAAGCTATAGTGGTAATGTTTCTTGTTGGATACATTTTAAATATCAGACTTAATTTGTATAAACGTCTTTTCTGTACTTCAGCAAATTTTCTTTCAGCTTGATTGTACCTGTGATGTGTTCATGAAAGTTGTTTTTTATATGCTTCTATGCTCCGTCAAACAAAACAATGTCAAATGGGGCGAATGGGGCTGCCATTTCCAGAGAGGCAGACCAAACCAAATTGTGAGAAAACCTGGGAGCTCTGGAGAAATGGAGTGCAAAACAAACATTATCAGTAAACAAACTTTTATTTTGTTAAATTCTTAATGGAGATTTATCATTAATGTCCTTAGTTATAAATATAAAATATAATTCTTACCACTGATGACTGACAAGTCTTCTTCTTCATAAACTCTTGATTTCAACTGTAACCGTTGTTAACTGAACTGTATACATAATCAAATCATCGTGGTTTATTTGGAATTGACATGGAGGAAGAGAAAAGCCTCTACTGTGGATGGCTTCAGCGCTGTCCTTCTTACCATGTCAAGTAGGCTGACCCAGATGGTGTTACTGGCCAAGATCCAAACCTGAACATCCTTTCCAAATTCTGTTGGGCTCAGACCGGTACCTACTCTCTGATCTTGGGAGAATTTTGTAGTTAGTTATTATTAGTTAACTGGGCTACACAGTGGAACAGTGGTTAGCGCTAGAATAACAGTTTGAACATGGCCTTCCAGTGTAGAGACTGCATGTTCTCCCCATGCTTGCGTCGGTGCTCTGGGTTCACCCACCATCCAAGACGTGTATGCTAGGTCAGTATTCCTGATCGAGGTGCTGGCGTAGAAATGAAGTTGGTCTATGGGCGCTGCACAGTGGCTGTCCACTGTTCCTGATACTAGGATGAGTTAAATACAGAGACTAAATCTGACAATATTCAACTGTACTTTGTATGGCTGTATATGTCACAAGTTGACCTTTACCTTCAACTGCAAGAATACAGAGCTCATATTAAATGTGATGGATCATTGTCATTGTGTTTCCACAGGTTGGAGTCGTTCAGTATGGTGAAAAGGTGGTTCATGAATTCAAACTCAGTGACTACAAATCTGTTGAGGAAGTGGTGAAAAGAGCACGCAGCATTGACCAGCGAGGTGGAGAGGAGACCAACACGGCTCTTGGCATCAATGTAGCACGGTACAGTAACTCCATGTGTACAAATCAGCAGCACTTATTAGTAATTTAGTTCACTGAACATATAAAACACATTGTCACAGCTCACAAGCTTTCAAACAAGGAGGACGGCGTGGTGCCAAGAAGGTGATGATTGTGATAACTGATGGAGAGTCACATGACAGCGCAGACCTGCAACAAGCCATCGAGGACAGTGAAAGGGACGGCATCACCCGTTACGCTATTGCTGTGAGTCTGCTAGATCTATTATTCACCTGGGTTAAATGGCTTACACTTTATGAGTTTTCTGATGCCTAATAAATTTCCAGTGCAGCACTAAAACACCGCCAGCATTAATGAGGAGACCTCATGGAGTTCAGTGAAAGCAAGTCTCTCAAGCGCTGAGTTACAAATGGAGCCAAAAACACTTGGAGCTTTCACAGAGCTCCAAACGTAAACTCAGTGGAAGTGCAGTTAAAGGTGTAAATGATCTCCTCCAAACCACACAGCTCTTTGGTTTGTGCCACTGCTGGTATGGCTAATGGCACACTTGATTCCTTCCAGTGGCTTAGCCAGGCATGAGCATCTGAGCAAAGACTGAAGTCATTTGTTTAAAACCAACTGGAATTGGTGACGGCACTGGCATTAGTGTAGAAAACCTAAATCCTCTGAAGTCCTCTCAAAGAGTGCTAATTTTAACCTGTTTAAGATGAATTAAAGTGGTTGACACTCGGTACTTGCGTGCACTGACAGATTGTTTGATCTTAATCTCACAGGTCCTTGGCTACTACAACCGTAGAGGAATCAACCCTGAAGCCTTCCTCAATGAAATCAAGTACATCGCCAGCGACCCAGATGACAAACACTTCTTTAATGTGACAGACGAGTCAGCGCTGAAGGATATTGTAGATGCACTTGGAGAACGCATCTTCAGTTTGGAAGGTTGGAAAGAAATTCATTTGAGCTACATTACATTAATTTGGAAGACACGGTTGTCCAAGGCAACTCATTAGAAGTGCCTTCAAATATTGGGAAAGTTGGAATTGAACCTTCCTAAGTCCTACCCCTTTTTTCTCTGTGCTCCAATGACTGTTGAGCAAGATTGGTACCTCTGCCAACTTTCTCCTTTCTTGGTTTTTGTACTTAAATATACTGTACTATGTGCTAGGCTTGTCTGTGTTGAAAAGAAACCAAATTTAGTCAGGACCACTTTAGTCAAAGAAAGAGGGGGACGCACCAAAGACCTTTCTAGGGTACAGAACAGAGCAAGCATCAGTGACAACAGAAATTGCATTGATTAAGCTAGGCACAGCATAAAAAGGAATAGCTGGGGTGGAGGTGGCTTATAAACTATTTTGCAGAGGAAGCAGCAAAGGTCAGCAGGCTAAAGCAGCTTAAGTAAGGCGCCCTGTGTGAGATTTGCCAATTGGATGCTTAGAAGGAAATCAGCTGTAGCTGGGGTTGTGAACTGAGCTTTATTCCGTGGCCTGTCTGAATTAACACTATGCACAGTTTTTCAAGATGGTTAAAAGGTGTGGCTGGTGGATGTGTAAGTGACATATATTCATATCTTAAATTAACTAATGTTAGAAAAACGCCATCAAACTAGCTAGCTGATCTACATCAATCATTAGCTAGCTAGTTAGCTAGCATTTGGCTAACATTAGCTTACTAGTTGGCTAGCATTTTGCTAACATTAGCTAACTTTAGATGTGACCCTATAGGTTGCTTTCACAGGAAAAGGAGAAAGTTGACCAAGGTACCATGTTTGCTCAACTGGGGCAGGAAGGTTTGGTCAGGAAGGTTTAATTGGACCCCTGTTAAAGAAAAAAAAAGCATGGTCATTGCCGTAGTATAATTTCTTAGGACTAAGCAGCATAGAAAACAGTTATATACTGCTACATTTACATGGACATTTTACAACTCCAAATTAGGTGATTTTCATATCTTAAATTTGACAAAAGGATACAATGGTTCTCTGTGGACTGATACATGACATGCATAAATACTTATTCCAAAAAAGACTTTATACCTACTAAGCTATACAAAAATCCCCCAAAACAATTAAATACATTTTAGTTGTGTTAAAAGAGAGTGCCTCAGAGGTTTTTGTGATTTTCGTGCATGCATGTACCTTATCCAAAGAGCACCTCAGACAAACTCCACTTGAGTCCAGGAAGTGCTCCTATCCAAACATTTTTGGATTCCTACTAAGCTGTTTACATGACTAATGAAAATGAATATTCCACTGATATTCCTGTTTACATGCAGCGGTGCATACTCCAATTATGGAAAAATTGAACGACTGGAGCTGCTTAAGCCATTTTGCTTTTTTTGCGTCAAAATAGGTTTCCACTGATGGTGGACTTGTTAGATTGTGCAAACGCAGCCTCCCTCTTTTATTCATTCAACCACTTTCTTGAAAAGGAAAGAGTTGCAGTATTCGCACTACCAAAAACCTGTTTATATCGAAGTCTTTAATAATGTTTAAAAGTAGGGGTGTTTCTCTTTTCTGACCAGAAAAGTGGGCTTTTCTTTTGTGCATGCATCTCTATCCCAGCCTTGCAAGCTTTTGGCTTGTTGGTTTGTTTCTAATGTGCAAAGCTGACAGTAAACAGGCAAGAGGACGTGTCAAAAACTGTGGTAAAAAAAACAAACTGAGAAGTAATTGGGATGCAATGCGCTTAACACATGTCCAAAAAATGCTCTTATCCCACGTTTCTTAATCAGAAGATGCTCCATTCAGAATAAACATAATTCAGAATATCCTAACAGAATATGCTGTTTACATGACCTTTGTCAAATCCAGAATATTGTCATATTCTGAATAATGGTGTAAAATTAGTTTGCATGTAAATGTGGTCATTGAGTTGCTTCCAGGTTCTCAAATGAGCAGATTCGCTCCTTATATCTATTTCTATTATTGAAAATTCAATCAGTTTGATTGGATAAAATAAGCAATTTTGAATCACCTTGGGCTATGGGGAATTGTGATGTTAATTTTTATAAATGAAAATAATTTTCTGATTTTTATAGACTATTAATGCTAGAATACTAGAAATGCTCTAATGAATGAAACCTGTTAAAATTAGTACCTGAAAATCTCTCTCTAATTCTTAATAAATGAATCATCCACTTTGAGACTCCAATGCCATAGCTCCTCTTACGTAGGTTTTAATTTTGGTTGGCAGCTGAATTTTCTTTCCTGCTGCAGTGGTTCAGACTGTAAAAAGCTGACTTGTTTACACAGGAACCAGTAAGAATGGGACAGCGTTTGGCCTCCAGATGTCTCAGGCAGGATTTTCCGCGCACAACGTCGAGGTGAGTCTGACTTCTGCTACCACGTCGCCTCATATCATCTGTCAACTTTTAGAACAACACACATTGTCTCAATTTCTGGCGCATCATAACTCCTCCCACACAACCTGCCATTTATCACTTTCCAGTCCCCCCTGAGGTGCCTGCTGTGTGGCCCCAGAGGTTTAGGTCATCCTGATTTAGGAGCCCCTGACAGAAGAGACAGGCCTTTTTCCATTCCAGTCATGCAGTGATGGGTAATAAGACACCACTTGTTCCCCAGGGAGACATATTAGTGAGAACCAGAGGCAAGATTGAGACGGTTCAGCTGCAGAATTAGATGCTTTTCCTTTTCCTTTTCTTTTCCTCAAGGTTTTTTTATTCTATCTGAGAGCAGATAGTTGCAGGTGTGCTGGCGTTGAGGGTGACACAGCTGGAGGAGGGAGATAAGGTACATCTCCTCTGCTATAGCTAATGTTCATACCGATTAATTGATTTTCATTCCTCGCTTTCCAGCTCTGTCCAGACATTTGCTGATGCAACTGCTTTGATTTTCCAGTTCCCCCTCACAGTGTGATTTGTCAAGGGAGAAATGAATATATCCCTTTTATGATGAAAAATAAATATATAGCAGAATTTGCAGCTGGGTGGCAGGAATGGCTGGAAATACTGTCCACAAGGCCAGATTCCGGAGATGCTCGACAACACCAACCTGAGTGTTGAGAGTAGGATAACTTATTGGAAAGAATGTTGAGGCTTTAAAGGAGAAAAACAGTCCTGGAAGCCCAGATGGTTTTGCTGAATGTGGTATGTGCCAACTCTGAAGGCTGCTTATGTCATATACTGTACAGAAGTTTCATGCATCTGCATACATAGCAGTTTCTCCATCCGCAGTTTGTTTTGTTAACTGTAACTAAACAATGCTGAAAAATCATCTCTAGGCTCTGTGTTTGTAAAATTGTGGAGCTTATAGCTTATTTTCAAAATTGATTTGTGTATTTACCATAATGCAGAATATACACTACTTGTTTGTTGGGATGGTATAAAGTGTTTATATTACTTTTGTGTGTTTATGTAAAACTACAGCTCTAGCCTTATCTAGTGCAAACCCCAGTTCCAAAAAAGTTGGGATGCTGCGTAAAACATAAACAAAAACATCATGCAGTGATTTGCAAATACTTTTCAACTTGTATTCAATTGAATATTGAATGCAAAGACAAGATATTTAATGTTCAAAGGAATAAACTTTGTTGTTTTCTGTAAATATACACTCATTCTGAATTTGAACTTGCATCTTGTTTCAAAAAAGTTGGGACAGGAGCAACAAAAGACTGGGAAAACTGTGGAATGCTCACAAACACCTGCTTGGAACATTCCACAGGTAAACAGGTTAATTGGTAACAGGTGATAGTATCATGATTGATTTTAAAAGGGCGTCCATGAAAGGCTCAGGCTCAAGCAATGTAAGTGAATGCGAGGTTCACCACTTTGTGAAAAACTGCATGGACAAATAGTCTAATGCTGAAAGGTACATACAGGTTTTGGAGCAACATACGCTGCCATCCAGGTGTCGTCTTCTGTACGTGTTACAACAGCGTGGCTTTGTAATAAGAGCTTGGGTACTAGACTGTCTTCCATTGAAAATGTGTGGCGCATTATGAAGCACAAAACACGCCAGCAGAGACCCCGGACTGTTGAGCACTTGAAGTCGTATATCAAGTAAGAATTAGTGTCCTCAGTTCCCAAACTCTTACTGAGTTTTGTTAAAAGATAAGGTGATGTATTGCAGTGGTACTGGGCCCCTGTCCTAACTTTTTTGGGTCGTGTTACAGGCATCGAATTCAGAATTAGTGTATGTTTACAAAAAAGCAATGAAATGAATGAGTTTGAACATTAAATATCTTTTCTTTATACTGTATCCAATAGAATATAGGTTGAGAGGTTTTTGCAAATCATTGCATTCTGTTTTTATTTGTGTTTCACACATTGTCCCAACTTTTTTGGAATAGGGGTTTGTACAAAAAGAAGAGTTGACATCCAAACTAAAGCAAAGCTCATGTCCATACATGCAACTGCAGTAGAAATAGGTCACTGGTTTATAAGGTTGAACTGTTTTGGGGTTTCATTCATTCGCCATGGAGACCATTTTGACCAAAACAGATAACCACACTGGCATAGCGCTGCTGTCAGAGAGTGACGTAGTGCGAGCGTGGTGAGCACACAATTCCATCTTTCAGGAAGGAATCGCAAGCCTTCCAGCATATGCTCAAACGCTGGAAAATGTGTTGTCGGCATATTGTGTACGGCAAGAAAAAAAAAAAACTTGTGCTCATTAAGTAGAGGGACCCTATAATTACAGTGTCAGTGATACAAAGTATGGTGAACCATGGAAGATAGGAAATCCCTCCTCTATCCCTCCTCCTGTCTGCAGCTAATTGCACTTTCTGCTTTGTTTCCTTTGTTGTTTGACGAGTTCAGAATACACACTGATCAGGATTTAGCAGGGATTTGATAATGGACTTTAAAGCTGATTTTATGGCTTTGTTTGCACACTGTGGTTTGTCATTGTGGAAAAATGTTGATAAAGTGGCTGTTAATTTGTCATGAATTCAGTTCCACCAGTAGTTTTTAAACCTCCTTCAGAGAAGAAGTCTTAAATACAGTTCACAGCAAGGTCTTTGGATTATCTTGAGCACCCGGTTCATGATTTCTGGAAAGAGTCATTGCTGTTGAGTTTCTGTTTTTTGGTTCTTTGAGCACCACAAGCAGAGTGTCAGCTGGATCCATTATATTCAACAGAAGACAGACATCTCTGTAGCCGATATCTCCAAAACTCAGCAACCTCACCAGAACAATCTAGATAATCATGGGTCTTTATAAGGGAGTTACTGCAAGACAGTCCTCTAAATTGTTGTTTAAAAGTTTTGGTTGTTTGTTTCAAAAATTTAAATATATCTGCAAATACATATTAACATGAATCCAACATAGCAAGGATAAATTAGCCTACTTGTAAAAAATAGCAACAACAACACAAAAGAATTTAATTTATACAACACTGACTAAACGCTACCAATGAATTCTTGTGCAATTATGTAAGCTAGCTAACCTGCGAATACATGTGCTGCAACTATCCATTGTAGCAAGTTTCTTAGCTATCTATTACTCAAACATTGGCCACTTAGCTGTATTATTATCCTCAGTGTACAGACACTCTTGTGAGACAAACAGCATTACAGGCCAGAGGAAAAATATCTATTTTTAATTTGGGGGTGAACTGTCCCTTTAAGATGGACCATTGATTTCTATAGACCGTACCTCAACATGTTCTTGTTGTAGCAACATCTTCAAGAACTCTATCAAGTCCAGTTGCCTACGCCAAACCTTGCTACGATCTTCATGAAAGTTATCTGATGTACTGCGGGAGAGGGAAAGAGGGATACATTTAATTAGATTTTCTTCGTATCCTTTTAAAGTAATCCAGAAATCTAGTAAGAGCCTCTTTTTTGTTTTGTGTTTATCACTGTTACCAAGATTAAATTTCACCACAAGCTGAGTTACGCCATCATTAATCTGACTGAAACCAAGGTGAGCCAAACACACAGACTCTGCGCCAAAATGGTGGTCAGACTTTGTTACGTTTCATGAGTGTATAATCATCATATACAGTAATTACCATGTCGTGTGCATGTGCAGCGCAAGCAGTAAAACCAGATCATTCTCTATTATTCTGCCGTTTAATGTTTAAGAATTAACCATACGGCCCCCCCTACAGGATGGGATTCTGGTAGGTGCTGTTGGAGCTTATGACTGGAACGGAGCAGTGCTGAAGGAAACACGACAAGGGAAGGTGGTTCCTCCTAAATCTTCCTACACACACGAGTTCCCCGAAGAGCTCAAAAACCACGGTGCCTATTTGGGTGAGTAAAACCATAAAGAACAAATGAAAATAATGGAGCGGAAAAATCATGACTGTTTTGTGATGGATACACTCTCAGAAACAAGGGTTCTTCTTGAAGGGCTTAGGTTCTACCCAGAACCATTTTCTCTTGAAGAAGGGATTTGTCAAGGTTCTTTGACCATTTTTGGAAGGAAAAGTTCTTCTCTCCTCTCTTCTTTTGTCAAGAGTTCTTTGTACCATAATATGATACAGTGGTTCTTGGTAGAGCCCCCTAGGTGGGTTCTTGATAAAACCCTTGGAATATAAAAAGGTTCTCAGTAGAACCCCCTGGGTGGGTTTTAGATAGAGCTCTTAGAATATTATTAAAAAAAGGTTCTTGGTAGAAAACCATGAGTGGGTCTAGATAAAACCCTTGGAATATAAAAACATTCTCTGTAGAACCCTCTGAAGGTGTTTTAGACAAACCCCTTGTAGTATAAAAAGGTTCTTGGTGGAACCCCCTGAATGTGTTCTAGACAAAACACTAGATAAAACCCTTGGAACAAAAAAGATTCTCGGTAGAACCACTTTGGTGGATTTCACATAAAACCCTTGGAATGTTAAAAAGGATTTCAATAAAAAACCCTGCATGGGTTCTTGTTAGTTGCTCTAGGAGGAAACATTATAGCTTTGAAGGGTTCTCTTTAGAACCTCTCATAGGGGGTTCTGGGTGAAACCTTTCACAGATAGGTTCTAGGTATAACCCTCTATGCTAGGTTCTAGCTGGAACTCTCTGAAAGGGTTCCATGTTGAACCTTTACAATATGACTTACCAGGAACCAATGGGGACAAACCAAAGAACCCTTTATGGTTCTAGTGAGCAACTTCATGTTGTAAGAGTGTATATTTATATTGGGAAAATGCAGATAAATTACTAAGTTGTTATTTTAATAATGAAGTCTACACTTGAACACGGTTTATAACATTTGCTCCCACGGCCACCAGGCTTTAATTTCCGTTCACACCCTCTCGTCCTATTAAAGGACCTGTGGTTTAACACCAACTATCCGAGCTGCGGCCCATCTCTAAGAAGTGCATTGTACCCATTGCTCCAGTGCTTCCCATCATATCCAACCTCATCTCACTCCACCACCACAGACCTCTGCTTTTACCATCAGTGGTTTGTCTCTGAGCTTATCCACCAGCCTGCCAATGGAAGCCATTCTAGACTCAATAGTAATATGAGGTGGAAGCATAATTTTGGACAGGCAGGGAGAAAGTTAAAGCTGGGGAAAAAAGGGTATGAAGATGAGAGATGAAGGTGGAAAAGTATACGAGGAGTAAGTGGAATTTTTAGTGGGAAAAGACGAAATAGAAGAAATTGAGGAAGAAATCTGAGAAACCTGAGAAATCAGAACATCCAGTTCTGTGCATATAAATGCAGCTCATTGAGTTTCAACTCCTCAAATTGCACCTTTTACATTTTTTCCTTGAGTCATGCAGATCATGGCTATGAAATTCAACCTAAAGGTTAGGCCCAATCCCTCTTAGCACACTCAAACAGTGGAACAAAATGTAGAGCGAGCCCAGGATTTTTATTACAATTTGTCCATCAAGCAATCAGTTCACTTAATTTACAGGTCCATAGTCAATCATCATGAGTAATAACCCATATGGGTTACTTTGGTGACGGTGGGTAAGACCAATCTCTAAATCTACTATCTTCAAAGTATAACTTCAAATGCCCATAAAATGCCAGTTTTTATAGATTTGGTAAGAAATATCAGTATCAACACCAGCATTAATGTGTTTCATCAGAGTGGAGTCATATAATTTAGTTCAAAAAGCATGTTTAAGTGTGCAGCATTTCTTTAATATGTGTGTTTTACATAACCAGGTTATACTGTGACATCTGTGGTGTCGGCCAGAAACGGTCGTTTGCTCGTAGCAGGAGCTCCACGATTTAACCACACCGGCAAAGTCATCATCTTCACTCTGAAGAACTCGGGCAACCTCACCATCCTGCACTCCCTCAAAGGCCAGCAGGTACTGGTGCACACAATATTTAACCTGCATGATAAGAAGTTTATCAGCTGTGGGCCAGTTGCACATTGATGCAGTCCTCATGTCTGCTTTGGAAGAATGCTGCAGTGCAACAAAGAATGTCATAAAACATTGTTATAAAACACTGCTTGCACGGCCACTAATGAAGAGCAGCTAACAGAGTTATGAGTCTTTTAAGGTCCTTTGTGTAGCTCTGTAGTTGATTATATGGTAACATCTTACAAATTATTTTTGTTTCAAAGGTTTTTGTTGAAAATTTTGAAAATGCTGAGGTAGCCCATTTGCAACATGCTGTCTGATTACAGTGTCGTTTTTCATTCTACCACTGGAGGTCATCAAAGTCAGACCTTATCAAATTTCATATGTAGTGGATTTAAAGGCCCATTGTGTAAGATTTACACGTATTCATTGGCAGAATACAGCAGAAATGGATGGAATATATTCTCAAGTATGTTTTTTATTAGTGTATAATCACCTGAAAATAAGAATCAGTGTGTTTTAATTACCTTAGAATGAGGCGTGTAGATCCACAGAGGGTGCTGGTTCTCTTGCACAGTCTGCCATGTTACACTGCCATGTTTCTACTGTAGCCCAAAACAGACAAACCGAACACTGGCTCTTGATATGGCCTTTTGTGGCAACTGTAGGTCTCTACATGCTCAGAAGGGGAGGGTGAAGCGAAGCGTTTGCAGTCTGCAAGCTGACTGCTAGATGCCACAGAATCCTACACACTGGTCCTTTAAATTGGCCAGCACATAACTCTTTAGCATTTATAAAATATAAAAGCAACTCATATAATGTAGCTGAAGATATATTAAGGCCCAGTCATACATTAAAAAAGCAAAATCAGTTAATTCAAATGGAAACAGTGGATTTGCTCATAGGAGCGAAGTGCATTTTTTTGCACCAGGTTCAAATTTAACTTTTAACATTAATTTTGACACATGAATTTGCTTCACTGATCAATAGCAAGCTATCCTGTCAGTCCAGATCTTTGAGGGATCAGAAACCTATAAGCTGCTTCACAAAAGAAGTATAGTTTAGACAGGAGTCAATAGTTTAATATGCAGTATATGTCTCTTGAATAAACTGCGTGAACTTCATGTCCCATTTCAGAGAAAATAGAAAGGTGCTCAGAGAGCGATTGTGGCTGACTATCACTAGCATGTTCCAAACTGAGTACCATGTTAGCAGTTAGCTTGTCAGCCGCAGCAGTTTACCAACTAGAAAAACAAATTAATTCCTGCTATTTTCTGCTATGACCTTTATGTGGAAAATTGCTATACATTGTAAGCAGTTTTCAAGAAAAAAAAAAACACTCATCCTCAAGGGGCATCTCTTCATGAGTTTGCATAATGTATATTAAAACCAAGATCACAACTGGCAGAGCAATACACTACTTCAGCCAGATTTGAGGATAGATCTCCACTTTGTCTCTGTTTTTGACATTTTGGTACCCACTATATCCTGTATATTTAACTCTGGAACGCATTAGAATTATTCCAATTCATGAACATATAAAATCAGACAAAATGGCCGGAAAATTATCATGACATGAAGTATTTTTCAGTGGAAAAGGCCAATAGCCAGAGGGATTTGCATTTTGAAATTTAATATCAATAAAATTACTGTGAATGCTCCGCTACTACAGTCCAAATCACATAACCATAACATGCTGCAATCATAGTTCAAGTTGACATGAGGACAAATTTACTGTACAATATGTGAAAGTGTGTATTGTCTGTTACCACTGATGTTTGATATGGTGCTATAAATTATTATTGTTCATGTTATACAAGTATAAATTTAGGATAGGAGCGTGAAAATTATCTGTTTAATCCCAGAATCTGAGCCACATTGAGTTTAAAAATAATCATCACTTCAAGGGGATGTGGCTCTGTGTGTTAATGGCCGCTACACTCATAACTGGCAACCCTTCACAGGCTGCGAGCCTGAAGTGATCCTGCAGCAGCTTACATTGTACCTTGTCAGCAACAGCTCATCCAGAACAGCAGATGTTTTTTTTGCAGGAAACTTTCTTGATCTCACAATTCTTGGGAAAATGGCCTTTTATAGGCAGATGTTTCTGATCTGAAAACCAATAGATGATGTTTCTTCCACTTCAATGACTGATCCTTTCTCCGCTCATAGTCTGAGCACTCACAAAAGCATTGGACTCTGACCACTTGCTTTGACACAACACAGGCACCCATTTGTTTACAATATTCAAGTTTATAAGCTACTCCAGATCATCAGTAAATCGGCAAACTCAAACATGTGGCTCAACAACAGAGGTGGAAAGTAACAAAGTACAAGTACTTTTCTGTACTTAAGTAAATTTTTCAGGTATCTATACTTTACTTGAGTACTAACTTTTTACTTTTACTCCATACATGTGAACACAAATATTTGTACTTTCAACTCATTACATTTTAATAAGATGCAAAATAATTATTTTTATTTTGCATCTGTGTGCCATCTTCCTAACATCAGGACTGATTTCACTTTAAATGGATGGAACATTAACACATAAAAAAGACGATTTCTTAGTGTATCCATCAGTGCATATCAGACAGACATAACAAGACAAAAATAACATAAAAGAAGTGACAGCACATGACAGATGTAGCATGGTGAAAATGGTGTAACAAGATGAAAAAGACAACTAGTTAAGAAAGACATAAAAAATGATGTAAAAGAGAATAAAACAAAAAAAAATGTAACGGACAAGAAAGGCATAACAAGATGAAAAAGATGTAAAAGAAGTAACAACGCAAAAAAAGTGTGAAAGACTTGACAAGATGAAATTGTGGGTAACAAGACAAAAAAGAAAAAAATGTAACAGGACAAAACAATGTTAAAGTTTTAACGAGACAAAAAGAAAAGACAAATGTAGAGGATGTAAAAAGACGAAAATGTCGTAAAAGAACAAAAAAAATTACATAGCAACCAGAAAAAAAAGATGTAATGAGGTGAAAAAGACATAACAAGAGAAGATGACGTAAAAGAAAGAACAAGACAAAATAGCAACAACAAAAAAAAACATAACAAGACCAAAAAAAGACATAACCTGAAATAGACAAAGGGAGATTCCAGCGTGGAGAAAAGGTCAGTTTCAGTTTGCTTTGCACTGAAACAGCCAGTAGAAATGTTCATCAGAGGATCTTTTACTTTTATACTTTGAGTACATGTCAGAGCCTTTACTTTTTCACTTTCACTTGAGTAAAGAATTCTACTGTAGTCATGTGTGTACTTTTGACACCTGTACTCAACAAACAGTGGTGAAGAAGCCCAGGATTTTAGGGAATGTAATCACCTAAATTAATTATTTTTTAAAGGATCAAACTGATAAACAATAAAAATCTTATTTAATGACATGCATATATGTCTCTTTCAGATCGGCTCTTACTACGGAAGTGAGATTGCACCAGTGGACATTGATGGAGACGGTATAACGGACAACCTTTTGGTGGCAGCACCCATGTTCTTCAGTGGAGGCTTGGAGAAGGGGAAGGTCTACATCTACAGAGTGACCGAGCTGGTGGGTGTAACCTCTAAAAATAAGTCCAGGGAGGCAGGACACATGCAGGGATTAATCAGTTTTTGGAACGAGCAACATACGACACAGAATTGGGTCAACACCTGTTCAAACTCCAGACTTTACCCAGTAATTTCTAACACACCTCACCAGAAGTGTCCGGTAACACGCGCCAAACCAGACTGTTGCATTCCAGCTCCACAGTTAACACACTGACATCCTGCAGGCAGACGTTTGACACATGACCTTGTCCAGATCAAATGTAGAGATCAAATGAGAGAACTCTGCCATGCCAGTGTGCAGACTTTATGAGATGTGTAGAATTAACTCAGTAGGAAAGTATTCTGCCCCTTCTAAACCCATTTCCAGCAAACCATTTGGAGGCGAGAACTTTTCTTTAATAGAAGGAAATTTCCCGCTGCAACAGGTCTGTCTTGCTCATTGGAATAATAAATGTCTTCAGTTGTTTTGAATCCATTGAACAGGCATAGGAGAGGTATTTAAATATCTGGTATGGCCCAAACCACATCACAGGTGGAAGGCCAAGTGTAACGGGCCAAAACAAAACACAAACAGAGAGAAATCACTCTTTAAAAATGTCTGTCAGCATCAGGACACCACTGCCACATGTTGAGGGCCATTAATAATCATGATGTGGTTGATTCAGGTGTTGCTGTAGATGCTGCACAGTAATATATCTCTGGAAAACTATTTCAGGTTTGACACCCTGGTTCAAAAATGCGTCACTGTGGTCACAGTGAATATTACACATCCACAGTGTGATTCTGCAGACTTAAAAAAGGTTCACAAATGCATTTTCATTGGTGCTGTGCATTTATAGTACTTTCAGTTTTAGCAGAGGCAATACTGGTCAGTCAGTCTAGTCAAAAATACCTTAATAAAAATGTTTTTTCTTATATCTTCTTGCAAGCCAGCACCTCACTGAAATAGATGAGTATTTTCCCACTGCTTTTTTAAGTAAAGCATCTCTGCAACAAACTTTTGTTGTTGTTTTTTTCGTGTTAGAGTGGCAATAATTTTCTGTCAGCAGTGGATACATGACTTCTTGGTTGTGACAAACCCACATGAATTATTACCCAAGTCTGCAGTGGCCATCAGCTCTATGGAGCTATATGGTATCTTTTTCGCTCAATATTTTGGCTTTCCAGTGCACAAATGTATTGATTTGTTTCACTCTCACGACTTTCATAGTATCATATTCTGCCCCAAAAAGGTTCTAAAAACCCAGTGGACACTACAGTACCTGCTCAGCACTAGCAGAGAGACACAGTTACCATCTAGCTGGTGAACAAAATGGAGCATTTAGCAACGAAACAGCCAAATATTTCCTTCTGGAGTTGATGGAGACCAAAACAAAGCTAAAAGGAGCGTGAATATTGGACTTTTGTTCAATATCAGCTGAAGGTTTATAGCAACTGTTAGCCAACAAGTTCACCATATCAATTTAAACACATAATATTTAACATTTCTGGATTAAAATGTCTAGTAAATGACTAGTCTATTTTGTTGAGTTAAGTACCTACATTATTCCAAATATTTCCAATAATGTTCAAACCCAGAGAAATCCGTAATGCAAACAGTGTGTTTCATTTGGCTGCTGCTACAACTTCTGGGAAAAACAGGGATGCGTCATAGAATGAGGAAGGACGTCAGTGAATGTGACTAAATTTAACATGAATAAAACATAATAATACATTACTTATTCTGTAAACATGACTTCCACCTGAGGCAAAGGTGGCTGTTTAAAAATGTAAAACTCCCATGATACTAGCACTACTCCACAACTTCCTCAAACTATATATTTTGTTATCGATTTAATGTGAGAGTGACCGCTAGTCCCCTACAGGTGGATATTATGTTACTGCAGGTTTGCCATTGTGCATATGTTAGTATGCTGACGTTAACATTTAGCTCAGAGCTCTACTGTGCATACAGCCTCACAGAGCCGCTAGCATGGCTGTAGACTCTTGTCTTGTCGATATACCGTAGATATTTTTCTTAACACTAGAATATCTGGCTTTATTATAAATGTATGGGTGGTAAAGTTGGGACGTAGTCGGAACAAATAATGACAATTATTGTAAGCACAGGATATAGTAATCAATAATAAGCTCATTCTGAGATTGTTTTGCACTGAAGGGTCTGACCAAAACCTAAGGTATAATAAGTCCAAAGCTAAATAAAGTTACATAAAGTCTGGCAGCTGGTCAAAATAAAATTCCATTCACTTCTAGGAGTTGCACTTTTAACGTACTCCTGGGCCACAGCAGACTGGCTGTGACCCTTCATGGCCTCCTCACAAGCCATATGTTTCAAATTTAAACAGCACTGAATATATTTTCCCCCATTTCTCCACCAATCTCCCACTTTGTCACACACACACACATCAGGTAGCCCAGAAGTAAAAGCTACCTTCCTAAATCAACCCCCTTCCCATTTGTTCAACTGAAAAAACAAGTGATCTCATGTTTCGTCTGCCGCCCTAAATTATATTATGAACCGAGATGCCAAGTGGAGCAATGATATGCATGACTACTGATGGACTGAAGTATTTGGCTTCATTTTGTTAGAACGCTTTCTTCGAGAAATTTTCCAGTCGGATAGAGGCTTTCAAAGACACGGATATTTTCCATCTAGCCTAAGAATAGAACTTCAAATAAATATACTAAAGCTAAAGCTGTTCTTTAGTTCTTTTATGATCCAGAGGTAAAATTCCTCATTCATTTGTTGCCAGATGTTTAAGATATTTGAGTTCAAAAGGGAGGCATTAAAGGATTATGTGAAAAACAGAGCAGCTGATCTAAACTTTATCTTTTGTTTGACTAGAGGAAAGATAAGAAAAATCTTGTTTGTTACTTTTTCCAGAAAAATAAATTACAGCATGATTAGATGACTAAAGATGGGTTTTAAGATAATCGTAACAGCAAACTCAGCTGAATAAAGGCAACAACCTCTTCCTCTGTCTTGTTATGAGACATCCAAATAAACAGATGACCGATCACTTGAAGAACAGTTCAGCCCTTTGAGTGGAAAACTGAACTCTGCCAGAAGGCACGTCTGTCCACTAGATATGACATACAATAGGCATATGCTTCTGTTTCTAATAAAGCTTTTGTCCTGCTCAGCTTCTATTTGTGCATGTATTCATACTGTAAAGGCTTGTTGTCTGTGCATGTGCGTGTCACGATTTTGTTTGATAGTCTCAGGATGTTTCCATGAACCCCTGAATAGATAGAGCAGAATTTTTGACATATGATGCTGTGAGTCACTTGCTGACTGTAATATTTATACAACTGCTCAAGCAGTGAGTTCCCTTGCTGATCTGGCAAAAGTAAAAGTAAGCTCTGAAAAATCGGGGTCTTAAAAGGATAGTTTGATGCGGGGTTGTGTGAGGTGCTTATCTATCATCAGTGTCTCACCTACAGTAGATAGTGGTTGACACTCCCCCCAGTTTGGAGAAGCAGAGACGAACACCAGCATAGAAGCTAAGAAGTGAACTGCTGTGGACAGGGTCAGCAGAAAAAACATATTTTAGCCATGTAAAACAGGCCCATCTATTTTAAAAAAAATCACTCCTTTACCTTGCCATCAGACAGCCTTTTTCAACAGGAAATCAAGGTTATAGAAGCCAAATATTTCTCTCTCTCTCAATCAGACTCCTTTTGCAAAAACAGTACTTTCACTTTGCAGAACACAGGAGTTCTGCAGGACCACCACTGCCTTCATCGTGTAGTTTGTTTGTGTTATTGTGTGACTTCCATGAATCAGAACTTAACTTTAATAACACCATAGTCACACAGTAACACACAAAAAAACAAATTGACCAGGGCAGATAGACCAGCAACTCCTGTATTCTGTGAGGTAAAATTACTTTTTGCATGGAGTCTGGTTGAGAAAGAGAGTGATATTTGACTGATATAACGTCGGTTTCCTGTTGGAAAAGGCTCTCTCATGACAACTTAGAGCACTGAAAATTTTCAAAATATGGTGGACACTTTAACTAACTGATTTTTTACAGGGTTAAAATGCGTTTTGCTGTTGAATCTGTCCACAGCAGTTCATTGCTGAGCTTCCTGCACTCTCTTATCTATCAAAATTGGGGCCATGCCAATCATCAACTGTAGGTAATATACTGACTATAGATACGTGCCTCACGCAGCCCCACTACAAATAATCCGAACAGTCCCTTTAAGAGAAAGTGGCAGCTAGGAAAGTTCAAAGATACTTTCTCCAACACTCACCTATACATAAAGTATATTTTATACAGTATATAAACGTGAGGCATAATGCTGTAGACTTGGATACTTTGCTGGAAACTACAGCAGAGACTAATGAAACCAAAGAAATACTCACCTCAGCTCAATCTGATCCCTCTTTAGGAGGCTCAAACAAAGATGAACTTCAAAGGTTGTCACCCAGATGTAGCAGTCGAACTTGCACACTGCTGTTGTCTTTACTGGGTAATGTGAGACCCTGCTGGACTAAGTGACAGGCTGAACAAAGTGAGAATCTTTGTAAACAATCTAAATAAATGATGTTGAAGGAAGTTTTACAGTAAAGTTCCTATTTATTTGGTTACAAGGTGCTTCAAGTCGAGCATTTGTGTTTGTAATGCCATGGTAACCTGTTGGTATGTCAACCAAAACGATAAGAAGCAGGTTTTTGGAGATCTCATGATGCAGCATTTCATTACTCATACATGGACATACTGTAGTGATGTCTGGGAGGAGAAACAAGCTTTGGAAATACATGAAAGGTTTTTGTCATCTTGTGTTGTGGCTTTAAAATGTTTTTGTTCTCTGGCTCTGTTTGATGCAGTTAATTTTTTAGATGAGCAGCCAGATCTCCCGCTCTGGGACTCCACTCTAAAGCTAATGTCTGTTGACATTGTTGCTAAAGTATATAGGCACAAATTCTTGTGTCAAATAAAATGTCAACTATTCCTTAAGGGGTGCTTGTCTTGAGTTATTTATGAAGTTGGAATCGATGGGGAAACAAATACATTGTGGTAGCAGCAAGACAAGGATGCTTTAACATATATATCTTGTATCAAGAATATTTATGGACATGCTTTAAGACATGCCCAAAAAGATGACAAATTATGACATCATAAATATGACAACATAAGTCTTAATGTCATTATTTTTCCCTTCATCCCTCAGAATCGTTTCATCCTTGAAGGGTCGTTGGAAATCCATAATGGTGGCCAAACGCTCGCTTTGGCTCAGCGCTCGCTCCTGTCCCCGATCTGAACGGTGATGGCTTCAATGACTTGGTGGTGGGAGCCCCACTGGAAGACGACCACAAAGGAGCCATTTATGTTTTCTTTAGCCAGCACAACAGAATACTACGCAAATACAAACAGGTAGGAGGTGTGCTATGTACAAGTACAGTTGAAAGAAAATGTTAATATATTTGTATGTTTTGTCCAACAACTAGTATCACATGCATGTTACGGCTTATCATTTTTGAAAGCATACCTTTTTTTTTTGTTTTGTTTGATTTTGCTCCTTCCATGATGCCATTGATTTATGTTATATTCACTGTGCTTAAAGAATTATTTTGCAGAGACTTGAAACTTGCTAGTAAGGAAGTTTCATTCTATTCTTATTCTTATTCGATCTATACCTGAAACAGTTAAGTGCCCAGATGTGTAAGGCGTGTACTAGGCCCAAAATCAAGACTGAGGTCAATAACAGGCAATCTGTAAGCAAGGGCAAACAGAACCTGCCTAGGAGCAAGAGGGCAGGCATAAACAGAGCACAGACAGAAGTCATAAACAGCCAGGCTACAGGCAGGTGACTAGAACAAAGGACAGACACACGAAAGCGCCAGACAAGCTGGATGCAATGACGTATGTCAAGTTGATACTATTAATTTTCTTTGGAGAGTGAGCAGGGTCAATCTGCAGTCTCATAGACTACACAACACACCCATTTCACTTCATGATGTGCCTCTTGACATAACTGCCTGGATTAACATACTTTAATTTGAAAGGAAACCATTATCTTTTCCTAAACCTAACCCTATTCAAACTGTGACTGTTTCAAGGGTATGTCATGTAGTACTTTGCACTCATAACTGGACCTACCTGTGGAAAGCAGGAGGTCAGCAGGCCATGTGGTACCTGATTGATAGGCCCCAGCAAGTTGATAGACTGTTCACTCTAAATGTATTTGGGTAAACACGAGTCATATTCTACTTAAGAGTGTCTGGAGTAACGCACCAGCCGCACAAACATCAGATTAAATTGTCAAACTAGGCAGTGCTGATCAAATATGAGTCAGGATTCTGTGACTGCATTGCCTATTTCTAACCTCAGATGTTTTCAGAAACATATTTTAGTGCACTCTTAAGCCTTACTACGGCAAAGTATGTGACCAGGCCACCATTTTTTCCTGCTTGAAAGCGGTCAGGCCATAACCAGACACTGCCCAACTCACAGTACTGCATACAGCACCACCCACCAGCCACATTGTTTAGTGGTCCGGTGTGGTCTGTTTCCAGGCTACGGACAATCTAACAGAAGACTGGAGGAAAAAGGTCCTGGCATATATACTCAGTGACTAATGAGGGAATGAGGGCCAGGTGTGTGTGGAGATCAGGTGACTGGTGCTGATGGGAAACACACTGAGGGAAGCTACTGGACAGGTGGACAATAACAGGCTACAATCACAGGAGGGGTTAGTGACCGTCAGAAATGAGAATCTGACAGAATTCACAAAATATGTTAATCTGAGGCTGCCTCTGTGACAGTACTGATTTAAACAGAAGGAGGTAGTTGCAGTGAACAATTTCAGCCAATGGTATGCTTGAATGGTTGGTAGTTTTGGTAAAATATAGTATTTGCAGGAGATGGGCAAAAATACAAAAACCAGAGACTACACAAATCTTAAAATAAGCACAAAAACTTTGGTTCTCATAATTAAGTTGAAGTAATGCTGTATGTGGCACTTCTGAACTATTTCTGGCTCTTTGGTAATGATAAGAGAGATGGGCTCACAGTACTACAGAGGAAATAGAGATATATTTTAAGCAATGTTAAGAGGAAACTTTTTTATTCTTGAATGAACTCTTGTAAATGCACATTGGGTTAAATTTGCATTAATTGCACATATGACTGCTCTAATAATGACTTATATCATAACATTGTAAACTGTGGTTGTTGTCATTATGACCCTAGTTGACTCAGCTTCCTTCCTCTGTCTGTTTCTGTCTGTTTCTCAGAGGATAGCAGCAGTAGATTTGGCTCCTGGCCTGCAGTACTTTGGCCGCAGTATCCACGGCACAATGGACATGAACAATGACGGTTCAGTGGATCTGGCAGTGGGTTCCCTCGGTGCTGCTGTTCTCCTTTGGTTAGTATTTCACCCATTCAATAATACCGCGGTCAAAAATATAAAAGAGTTATTTCTTTTGGCTTCATGTGGAACTCCTTCATGCCCCCACAGGTCGAAGAGCGTTGTCCGGATATATACCACCGTCAGGTTCGAGCCCAGTAAGATCAACATCTTTGTGAAGGACTGTCAGCGAGGTGGCAAAGACGTGACCTGTATGTCAGCCATTGTATGTTTCAACATTACTGCCAGGACAGCGATCCCTCCCACACAGGAAATTGGTAAGCCAGTAAAAATAATCCACTTCTGTCAAAGCATCTCAGTAAAGTTTCCAAGTCCCTCCTCTTGTCTTTGCCTTACGTTTGTCTGATGACCCTATTTTACCTATTTGTAATGCAGAACCTTTTACTAATTGCACATCCCATCACATGGTTCTTATGGGTGCTGGAAATCTTTGAAAACACTTGAATTTTAATATAAAGCTTTGAAAAGTGCTTGGATAAAGTGCTTGAAACTGCTTGAAATTGTAATTACACTACTTTTATTACAAAACACTCTCTGACTGAGTAGTTTGCTTTTTAGATAAAGAAATAAAAGAAGAGAGGGAGAGCCTAATTGCTTTTCCCTTTCACACACAAATGAAGACAACTCTGCTCGAGCCTCACTGGCCACTCTCCACATTTGGCTACACTTAGTGTGATCTGTCAATATTTGTTGAGATTGAAGTTATTATTCCAGTTATTGTTTGAGTGATTGTTTAATAATTCCTCATACAGGTTATATATGACCCAAGTCTATTTACAGACATTTGACACATTTTGAAACATGAAACTTGGTTGTGTTTTACTTGTTTTAATCACTCTTCTGTAGAATGGTATCGCAATCGATCAATCGATCGGACTTCATTTATGTAGCTCTTTTCATACAGACAAAATGCAACACAAAGAGTCATAATAAATAAGGTGATAATATTAAATAGCTCATATAAAATGAAAAGATGTATAAGTTAATAGGCCATTAAAAAAAATTTTAAAAATTCAATTAAAAGCCAAACTAAGAAGGTAGGTCTTTGATCATTTTGGTTGTTTACATCACAATAACATTTGATTTAATGAGAATTTAATGTAATAGGGCCTAATTATTTCAAACATATACAGTGTATATATATGAAGTGGGTATAAATATGTCACTTAACGCAGCTGTAAGGTGCTAGAAAAGCTTGGAAATGCTTGAAAAGTGCTTGAATTTGACTTTGGAAAAGGTGTGGGAACTCTGTCATCAAATCTACAGATAAAAGAGGAAAGAAATATGTGGAACACTCTGAGACAAAAAAGTGCTGCCAGTTGGATATTCTCAAAACTTTAACAGATCATTTTTACCAATACACTTGAGCAGAGAAATTTATACGTTGGATAGCTGCAGTATGGTTCAGCTGTTGTTTGGACTGTGCTACATGACAGGTTGAAACATGGTTGGTTTAAAGTGAGAAAAGGCATTTGGGATTCTGAACGTATATCCTTCATGTGCTGGCTACAATAGACTTTTCAGCACAAACTGTGATGGCTGCTTCCATTCAGAGTGGCGCCAAAGCAAAATGTTTCTTCACGAGCAGTAAGAGATTCTGATCTCATCGCTGTTTCTCTGCCAAAGCTAATGATACTGCCTCCAACACTGGTATATCTGAACCACGCTGAGGCTATCAAATGTTCTTTTTATTGACAGAACGCTGGTTGGAATGTATCTACGTCATCTACTGTCTTATTCAGCTTAAAAAAAGAGTTGTTTCTAATTGTTAGGCGGTGTTGACAGCTCACAGACAACCCAGACCTGCAGATGGATGTTGTGCCACCTGCATATAACCCCAAGCTTTCTCTGCTCATCGTTTGTTTTAAAAAATGTGATGGTGGGGTCCAGTTTCAGCGGAGAGGAAGCAGAGGTGCAGGAGAGCGTGTTCTGAGTTAACCTCTTGACCCGATGACATCTTTATCAAATCTATCAGATGTGTCAAAACAGAGTAGAAGGAGAACAGAGAGTTATCTTGTCTTCCATGGTTGCATACAGTGGAACACGTTTATTTAATTTCCCTCTCATTGTCGTGTCTGGCTAGTAATGCATGACAGATGTGCGGGTGTTTGTGAGTTCGCTGTGGTCTGTTCCATGAAATGGAACTTTTTCTTTCTGTACTGTAAGTTAATCTTATTTGGGTAAATATCTGTTTACAGTATTTGAGAGTAACGTTTTTAAATAACCAACTAGTTTTTAGATGCGCTTTGTAGACATTTGAGGTAATATGCTGATGATAGATGTTGGTGTGAAGCCAAATAGCTCTTGAAACTGGAAAAGTCCAAGTTAGAACAGCACGAAAAAGGTTTTGTAAATTACTGCTGCTCTCATCAAAAAAGAAAAAACATTTTGTAATAGTTGATACTGATAATTGCGATGTGGTGAAATGCAGAGAAAAGCTTCCAATTCAGTATCCATTATCTGCCCAGATCTTTGTGCATAAGACATTAAGGCTTCTGCCGCTCTCTAATTCTCTCTTTGACCCCAAACGTAACGCGTGCAGAAGTTCAGCTTTTTCGATTTTTCCTCCTGCCATGAAAACACGAGGCAATAAATGGAAAGCCTCTTAAACAATGTGGCTTGGAAGTAACTCAGTAGTGAAGACAGAGGGTTTGGATTCTTGTATATGTTGGTCACACATTCATCATATGTTCAGAGTCAAGCTAATATTGCCTTGAATTGCTACGGTGATGTCATTTACCAAAGCCTGCTGCTGCCATTTGTCAATTAGTCTGCACCAACCTAAGCAAGAGCAGAAGGCCATTCATCTTAGAAGCATTTGGACACAAATGGAGCTCTGTAGGATATTTTAAGATTTCACATTGCCGTTTAAGTTCTTTACTCTTTCTATGACCCACCAGGGATCAAATATAATGTCTCCATTGCGGAGAGACGTTTCAATCCTCGGGCCATACTGGACAGCCCGGCCAAGCTGCAGCCTCAAAACCTGACCCTCCTTCCTGGAGAAGAGACCTGCGAACACATCTACTTCCATGTCATGGTGAGTCTCAGGATGAGGGCTACAAAAGTCTCATACAGAAAGTTGGTAACTTGCAGTGGGAGAATTGGCATTAATTGTATTTGTTTATGTTCTAAGTTAATTATTCATCCCAAAATGAATGTATCCCAGTGTTACACTCTACCTTTGAATAAGTGTGCTTGGCTTTACTGTATTTTGGAAGTTGGACTTTTGGAAACTTTTAGCATCATGGGAATGTTAAAATGCAGTTATGGATGTTTTTTCTTCTTTCTGTTGAATTTTAGTAATTTTTTGTTTTCAATAAAAAGACTCTAATTTTAACATTAACAAAGCAATTTCAGAAAACCGTATTTCACTCAGCTATCGCAGTTCTAAAGAGATATACCATTTCAGATCATTCAGAGATTTTCAATATAAAACAAGGAAAAATTATTGTAATGTGTGTATCAGTGTATGTGTATCATCCCTTTTTGAATATTTTCAGCACGTTTTAACAACACTGCAATAATACTGGTAACCATGATAATTTTGGACATGATATTTTTCATACCGTTTAATCTCTACCAGTGTATTAATCACCGTAGATGCTTGTCGGCACACCTCCAGTTTAGAGAAGCAGAGAAGAGAACCAACACAGAAGCTAAGCAATGAACTGCTGACAGTCAGCAGCAAAATATATTTTAGTCACTTGAAACATTTTAAAAATCAGTATCCTTTGAATTTGACACTATATTTGGAATATTTTATCCCACAGCGCGCCCTTAAACTTTGATTGATTTTTTTGTTTTTGTTTTTGTTTTGTTTTTTTTGTTGATCTTTTGTGGCTAAAATACATTTTGCTGCTGATTCCGTCCATAGCAGTATATTGCTTAGTTTCTGTGCTGGTGCTCCTCTCTGCTTCTCCAAAGTGGGGACATGCCAATCGCCAGCTGCTGTAGCTACATCTACTGTAATACACTATCCACAACTACCTCATACAACCTCACTTACATAATCCAAACTATCCATTTAAAATGTAATTATTGATATTTGTCTCCCACATTGGTCAGAACCAACACACTGCACATTAAAATGAGATTATGATAATATATTTTATACATATCTATATCCTCTACATTTGTTTAAACATTTTGAAAGCAAAAAATATTTGGGTGCCATAGATAAAGTGCCATGATAGAGTAAATTCACAGGCTAATCTCTGAACTTAATGTTTTATATCAGGAGACCACAGACTACGCGAGGCCCATAGTGTTCTCTGCACAAGTGGGACTACAAGATCCAGATAACGGACCAGTTCTAGATGACAGCTGGCCCACTGTTGTGAGGACAGAGGTGAGAAACAATCTGACAGCTTTCCCTGTCTGTGCTTTCAAGTTATTAAAATGCACTTCCATAAATTATCACCTTAGAAAGGAAAGAATTAGTTTTTCTGACTTACCAAAGCTTGTCTCCTTGGCTAGCTGCCCTTCTGGAACGGCTGTGACGAGGATGATCGCTGCATACCTGATCTGGCACTGCAGAGTATGAATGACCTGATGACTCGAAGGTAAGCACACACACACATCATCACAACACACACTGTAGCACACTCACAAGAATATACATACATACTGTATTAACACACTGAAGGTCCTCGGCAGCTCTGTTACTTACGATTTCACTTTTCTTTCTCTCCCTGCCTCCCAGTCAGTTCTGTGCGCAACCCGTGCAGTCTCGTGGTGTTTTCTGCCGCCATCTAAGTGAAGGAGGCAGCGAGGGATCTCTGCGGGTTATAGAGGGAAACAGGAGGAGGATGGTGGTGGATGTCCGACTGGAGAACAAAGGAGAGAACGCCTACAATGCTCGCCTAAATATCACCTACACACCCAACCTACGCTTCTCTAGCCTCATAGTCAAGGTACATTATCATCACCCAAACTCATGTGCTTCATTTGGTTTGTAATGAGAACATATTTTCCTAAATTGTGTGAAAAGATTCTTAGATTTAACCAGTGCTAAACTGATAGAAACAGAGCCTACACCAGTGGGGAAAACAATTCTTCGGCCTCCACTGACTTTGTATTGCATCAAAGTGCCTCCTTATCACTTTCAGTCTGCTATCAGACGACAGAAAAATGCCTAAAAGCTGTTGCATGGTGGGATGCAACACCAACAGAGTGAAGAACCCAGAATTAACTTTTTATAAGGTGCTGAAGCAAAAACATGAGCCTTTAAGAAGACAAAAGTGGATACAGACGTGAGGAATCAGCAGGAAGAGTGGGAAAATTGTGGGATCCTGGCACTCAGTATGCCTACATGTGCAGCAAGCTTTTTTTTCAACCTGCAGAGGTTGAAACTAACTAAGCAATGCAAGACCTGGTCTTGATCTTTGTCATGTTAGATGATGAGCTTACCTGGTGATTCAATCAAATAGTTGCAATTATGAAATTACGCTTCATCATTTATGGCCATTTAGTGGGATCACTTCTGCAAGAAAAGCAAGGTAAGAAGAAGGGGCGCTGAGATGGACCAACAATATTGAGTTTGTCAGTATGACTTTACCACTTTGGTAGACATTGGGTGCTAAAATAACCCTTTGAGATCCTGAAATCTAATGTTTTTATCTTGCTAAAGGCATTTTGTTAGAGTTTCAGCTTTTTATTGCATATTAGTGTGCAGATTTTTCCCTCAATGGGCATTGTTTTCAAGTAGTAATACTGCCAGTACTGTACTAAAAGTCTGAACTGTTGTTGTTTTTGATCCAGGACAACTCTGACATCAAAATAGAGTGTTACATTGAGGACAAACTGAGGAATGAGAAGATCTGCAATGTCAGTGCTCCGTTCATGAGGGCCAAAACTCAGGTAAGATATCACACTCAATGAAATCTATTTGTTATTTAAACAAGTTTAAAGCTAAAAATATCACTGTCACTGATTTGTTTATTATTTGTCATTATGTAATCTGCTGTCAGCACATTTAGACTAAACTGGGTATATGTTTTGGAGTTCTAAAATCAAAATGATGGATTGGCAGATCTGCAGCTTTTGCAAATCTGGGGCATTTTTTTTTCTGCCTCCACGCTACAACTGTGGCCGGAGACATTATATTTTCGGGTTGTCCGTCAGTCGGTTGAATTCTCAAGAACATGATATCTTGGGAACACCTCATGGGAATTTCTTCAAATTTCGCACAAAAGTCCACTTGAACTCGAGGATGAACTGATAAGAATTTGGGGGTCAGAGGTTTTGTGTTTGGCCATAACTCAGGAATTCATATGCTAATTACAACAAACTTTAACACAAATGTCCAATCGGAATGAAGTTATGACATTTTATACCCTAAAGGTCAAAGGTCAACACATTATTATGTTCTGCAAAAACACTTCTCTTTCTTTACTCCTCTGTGGCAGTGGTCTCACTGAAGATTATTCACTGGAATTATACATGTCAGTAGAGTGAGAACTTTCAATTTGCCAAGAAATACACTTAATACTTTTTATTAAATTCTTTCAAAGTTTGCACTACATATATTATATGAATCTGGACTGACATGGATGTAAAATGCAACTTGACTGGTTGGCAGAGGCATACAACAGCAAGGGGGTAATTCTAGTTCTTTATTATATCTGATATTTTGATCCTGGGTGTAGGAGGCCATATGTTTTAGGTGAGAGTCATCATCTCTGTATTTATCTGACTGAATGGAAAGCAGATGTTAAAGTTGGTCCTTCCAACCATAAAAATATCATTGATATTAGTGTGTTTTTTTTACCAATTCTCAAATATGATTAAAAAAACTGTTTAGAAGCTTGCACTTCTGACTGAAATAAAAATCTGGAAACATGTCCGCAACCCTGTCAGAGAAATCTCACAGCCTGCATTGTGTCGCTACTCTGGGGCTGAAAAAGACACTGATGTGGGCCATATTAGACCACAGGGACCCAAAACACATGCTGCAAGCTTTAGATGACCATGACAAACCACACTGGTTAATATAAGACCCACAAGCCAACCAGAGGAGCCCAGTTTAGTTCTGGTTTGTCAGATCCTTTCTTTCTATAGTCTGACATCAGAATCTGCAGTGTTGACACTAAAACACTTTCTTCTGTGTTTATCTTTATAACTATGACAAATGTGAGCGGGAAGCAACTGTAATATTAATATGGCTTCTTATTATTACAGCAGTTTAAAAAGCTTCCAGTGTCTTGTCAAGACAAAACAACACATTAGAGAATAAGATCAACATCTTTACCTTTATTTATATCCTCCAAGTTTTATACTAAGACTCATCATTATTTACAGTTCTAGGATGGACCCTGCAAAGCACGTTATGTTGTTGAAACTTAATACTTTGTTTAGTTTCCAAGACCAGACACATGCTATTAAACCTGAAGATCTTAAATTCAAATTACTACATAGTCCAAACAGGAAGTACAAAAGGGACTATGTTCAAAAAAGTAGGAAGAAAAATATGCTTTAATTAGCCAGAGGAATGCAGAAAGTTGTAAATTCACTATTTTCTAATTACTATATATACCTACTCCAATTAGTGAGAGATTTCATAAAATTTTATTAATAAACTTTAACATTTATAAATAACAACCCCTCTGGAACCCCACTTAATTGCAAGCACAGCCACCAGAGAGGGAGAATAATAATTAATAAATAAATACATAGATAAATAACACTTAACTGGTTTGATAAACGATGAGCCACCCTCAACATCAGCACCAGTGTCAAGGATTTTATGAGATCCAGAAAAGGATGCCAGATTGTGTTCACGCTGATTAAGGATGGATCAATACCTCAATAACACTTCCTCATGTCTGATACAGACACAGATACCACAGGCTTGAGTATCTGCCAATATTAATCCAATCCAATACCTTTTACTGTCCACTTATAACTCTGCACAGCTTCGCTGCTGACAGGTCTCACTTACATTCTAGCTTCTGTTCATGTGACACATGCTGCTCATCTGTTTTACTCGTGACACATCTCTCTTTACAGCATGTCACTCAAAGTTTAGTTTAGCATTTACTTGATAGTTTAGGCTAATGGATCATATCAGATTCTACTCCCCCCCACCAATATCTGATCCAATGATTTTGGCCATTGTCAGACTGATCACATCCCTAAGGCTGATACAGTTCAGTGCCCCCTTGATCCAATCTCCAAAATTTAGGGCGTGAAACATGCTTACATTTTAGACTAATAAGACGCTTCCCCAGCAAACTAGTATGTCAGCGTATATAGTGTCCGTTCTGTTATGCTCCAACATGGACACAACATAATACTGATTTATTTATTTATTTATTTTATAGTCAGCATTTTGTGTATTTGACCCTTTTTCTTATTGCAACTGGAATATATTGATATTCTTTGCTCTATTAGTGTTTTTATTTATAATTATTAAAAATACCAGTGAATTTACTGTTTCAGTGTAGGTTATTGCTAAGCTGTAAAATATCCTGCCTCCATTACATATCTTTGTCACCAGTGTTTGATAACCACAGTTGAGGGCCAATAGATTGATATCTGAACTTTTTTACTCCCTAATATTGTTATCAGCACTGGGCCCAAAAATCCAGTATCAGGCCGGCGGTATTTTTATATTCTCAAGGTCGAGAATGAACCTCCGCATTTTTTCATGTGTTGAACATTCTGTCACTGGCACAAAAACATGTTGGTGTAACTGAAAACCTTCAGTATGGAGTTTGGAGAATTTCTGGGACCGAAGCCATAACCTATGTGAGTCCTGTTGCCGTCACTCACACAGTCTCAAAGTGACTTTGCATGTTTTGGAAGAATTTTCTTAAAGGGTAAAGTAAGAGTCCCTTATCCAGACATAAAAATCAGTCAAGCAATGCCTCCTTCCTCTGACTGTGTACACTATAAAAATGTAAATTAGCAGCATCCCATTTGGTTGTAATTACATTATTATCTCGATACATCTTAGCAACAGGGTAAATAGAACATAAGAACCTTATTTCTCAGCCAGTAAGAACATTTTCCCTCTGCTTGCACCAGGTGAGACTGAGGGAAAGATAGTTTTTCTCATCTGTAACTGATTCTCACTTTGAATTCTGCTGTTTCCAGGCCTTTCCACAGGCTTGTAATGTCAACAATATTTATGAGACTCTGCTCTTTCCAGTGTATTTTACAGCCAGGCATCAAGTTTTATTTCTTAAGAGAGTGATGTTTGAATTAATTCTGACATGGATGACACTGATGGTACATCACACAGTGAAATTAAAAGCTATTAAAGAGCAAGCAGATTATACGTAAGCCATCTTTTCCATTAGTGTCTGAACAATAGTCTTTGTTACTGTCTTTACTGATACGAAGTCTGCTGACAAACACTGAAGGAATGAAGTAATGAAGGTGATTGAAAGAGTTCATGAAATGTCCTAACCACGTCATTATCACAAACAATAGACATCTCCTGGGCAACGAAAATACCACCACATTTCTCTGTTAGTTCCCAAACTACTGAACCAAGAGGGCTCCTGGTCACCCTGTAAAACTTACTGAGTGATTCATACCCAGTCATTCGGTCTGAACAGCATCCAGAGCCACAACGCTGATCTGCTTCGATGGAGAGCCTTTTCAAAATGTGGCACGGAGTTAAACAAGGCTGATTGAACACCGGAGCCGCTGCCAAGCCTGCCTAAACCGCTGTTTAGTTGAGGGAGAGTAGGAACCTCAGGGCAAGACTTTTAAAATAGCCACTTATCACTATTGTTTTGACTTTTCCGGTTGCGTTTGACCAGTGTAAAACTAGCATGTACTGTAAACTTTACAACTGCTGCAACAAAGTGAGGTCTAAAGCTCATACTTGTGTACACGTCAGTGGTGACAGAAGTGTTTTTGTTTCTCATGCGTGTACGCACAGACAAGGAACATTGGTTACTGTTTCTGGTCATTGTAAATAAACTCAACAAAAATATAAATAAAACACTTTGTTTTTGCTCCCATTTTTCATGAGTTGAAGTAAAAGTTCTGTGCGAACAAAAGATTTATTTCTTCCAAATTTTGCTGACAAAGTTGTCAAAATCTGTGTAAGCGGCACCCCAGTAGCTCAACTGGTAGAGTGTGCATGTACGGAGGCTATCAGTCCTCAGCAGTGGCTGAGGAAGCAGGCCCTTCCATTCTCTCTCAATCCCATTTCCTTTCTATCTAAAGCTGTCTTATCAGTATAGGCTAAAAAGCCACGAAAAAAATTAGTTTGTGAGCACTTTTTCTTTCCCAAGATAATCCATCCAACTGACCAGTGTGGCATTTAGAGATGCCGATTAAACAGCATGATTAATGCACAGGTGAGCCTTGGAGTGATCACAATGAAAGACCTCTCCACATTAGTTCTAGTCTGGACCTAGTCCACACTCACACAGGTATGTTTAAAAATGTGGTTTTAAAACCAAAATGATGTCCATCCGTACAAGCATTTTAGCACCGTTTCAGAAGAAATCTCCTTCCATATGAACACACCTAAAAATGCATATCTTATGAAAATTCAGCTACATGTGCATGCCGTTGTAAACAAGACGCAGGCTGTAATGATGAGGCAGAGAAACATGACTACTGTTCACAGTATCGTCATTGTTTTTATGTCTCTGTTCCATCATTGTACTTTAAACACCAATATTTGTCTTAATAAAAATATATTTTATAACATCCATTTTGTTAATGAACAGACTCAAGTATTCCACAGTATCACAACACATAATCTGAGTTCATGCACATACACATTCTCTTTTACATGGGCATTTCTTTAAAGTGCATTTGAATTATATTTGCTGCACAGCGGAATCACCTTTTTCTCTTTATTGTGGGCCTATTACGTTATTATGGAACCAATGTACAGTACATTTGTGTCTGGCTGAACCGCTAAACACTAACAGAGGAAGAGTAATTTAGCTGGTGAGCTCAATACTAAGTAACACGTGCAGAACTAACGCACTAACAGCACACTGACCAGAGCCATTATATACCAGCAAACATCAAATGATGCATCAAAACAAACCTGTTATTGACAGTGTCTGTGATAATAAATAAATCAATAATAGATGTCTTTTTTCAAGACAAAACTGCACATTTTAGAGGCATTTTAAGGTGACCAGTCCAAGGCACAAATGTACAATAATCAGGCTGTTAATAATGATAATAATCAGCATCTCTACATGCCACAGGTAGATGGAGAGGTGCTCATTGACACAGATTATAATAAATTTGTGCACAAAATGTTACAGATATAAACCTTTTGTGTGCATAGAAGAAGTCTTAGATCCTTTCCTTCGATTCATAAAAAATGGGAGCAAAAACAAAAATGTTGTGTTTATGTTTTTGTTGAGTGTAGCTGTTTGTTGATTGACAGTGAATGTGGCTCAGGGATGTGGGCTGACTACATCAACCCACAGGAGAAAGGGGAGCTTCATGCTCTGTCTGAATTTCCATGTTCAACTATGCTGGCGCACGAACATCCTCTAGCCACTGACAATCATTTCTTCCAAACCCATAGCACTCACATGCGTGTGTGTCTGTGCATTCTTATGTGTGTGTGTGTGCGTGTGTGAGTGTGTGCTTTCATCTACATTTCTTCTAAACGACCATCACATACATTCATCCAATTATTTTGAAAACGGGCTGAACAAAAACATGAGCCTTTCTTTTCTAGGTCATTCATAATGAAGAAGGACAAGGATCATTTTACACCAATCACAGTAGGATGACATGAAAATGGGTAATCATGCTTGTATGTATGTAGTATATCTGTGGTCTGCCAAGGCTGAGTCAGTCTATATGGAGGAGGGTCGCTACTGTAAACCTTGTTATGCATTCCTCTCTGGTCAGGGGGCTTCAGGAGGACTGTAAACAACCCTCAGCCCAGCTCAGTTTGCTCTCTGCTGCCAATCATATATGGAACACAAATGAAAAAACTTAGAACAATTTACCATTGCCTCTAATAGTACAACCCCCATTCCAAAATAATAGGGACATTGTGTAAAAAGTAAATAAAAACAGATTGCAATGATTTGCAAAAACTTTTCAACCTATATTTCACCTAATATATTGAAAACAGTACAGTGACAAGATATGGAATGCCTGTAACACATTACAAAAAAGTTGGGAAAGGGTCACCTTTTAACAACACTCAATAACTGAGGACACTAATTTTTGAAGTTTTGACAGTGAAGTTCTTTTTCATTCTTGCTTGACATATGACTTCAGGTGCTCAACAGTCCGGGGTCTCTCTTGTCATATTTTGTGCTTCATAATGCACCACACATTTTCAGTGGGAGACAGGACTGGACTGCAGGCAGGTCAGTCTAGGACTTGAACTCTTTTACTACAAAGCCACACTGTTGCAACATGTGCAGAATGTGTATCACCATTGTCTTGCTGAAATAAGCAGTCATGTCCCTGAAAAAGATGTGTCTGGATGGCATTTGTTGCTCCAAAACCTGTATGAACCTTTCTGCATTATTGGGGGCTTCACAGATGTGACAGTGAAGCCTATGAAGCCATGTGCACCAACACACCCACGTACCATCACAGATGCAGGCTTCTGATGTTAGCACTGATAACAATCTGGATGGTCCTCCTTTTTTTAACCCAGAGGGCATGACATGCATGATTTCCAAAAACAATCACAATCAGTCCATCATAGATGAGCTTGGTCCCAAAGAAGTCTGTGGTGTTTCTGGATGTTGTTGATATGGCTTTTGCTATGCATTGTAGAATTACTTGCATTTGTAGATGCAGCAACAAACTGTGTTTAGTTTTCCAAAGTGCGTCTGAGCCCATGTAGTGTCCTTTATACAGTTATGTGGATTTTTATTGCTGTTTTGAATGCTGTGCTGCCTGAGGGATCAAAGGTCACGGACATTCTGCGTTGGTTTTCGACCTTGCCCCTTTTTCAGTTTTGTGTTGAGAAAAGTTCAACTGCGCATTTTTCCCAAATGGAGGATGCCCCTTTCTTATTCAATCATGATACTGTCACCTGTTACCAATGAACTTGTTTACCTGCGAAATGTTCCAATGTGGAATGTTGTGCTGAGCATTACACAACTTTCCCAGTCCTTTCCCCAGATGAAAGTGGTTTTAGTGCGGCTTATTTCCTTATCATTTGCATTAACTTAAACACAAGAGAATTTGCTGTCAGCTCCTGAACTGCCTGTTCTCACACTAGGCTTTAATGCATTTTGACCATCTTAACTGTTTTGAACTTGAATATATGTTGCTTAAAAGTTATTAAGTATGTTGGCGCCAGTCATTCCAGACCGCTGACTGATAATCAGTCGTAGACCTTTGAGTAATATGTTTGAGATCCCCTGTACGAAGGATTCTTGTATGTGGATTGGCTGTTATAGTACTTGTAAGTTCCAAAATTCTGTAAGTTTTATATTACACAAGTCTACTAAATATCCTCCTCTCCTCTCCTTACCTCTCTCTCCTCACCTCACCTCTCATGACTCGGGTTCTCCCTCTGTTTTTGTTTAGAATTCCACTACAGTTTTGTTTTGGTTTTTTTCTGTTTTCTGTCTCTTTTGTTTCCGTCTATCTTCTTTTTGTCTCTTTTCTGTCTCTTTGCTTATATTTTACCCTGAATCTGACTCTTACTGTAGCCGGGTAGTTCTATGTGTGTGTTGTCATGTTGATTTGTATTTATGGCATTGTCCTCAACTAAGGGGAAATTCCCTGGCTCTCTTTAAGAGCACCAACTGTGCAGCCGACTGCCTGGGGTCAAAGCCTGAGACTTACAGCAGGTTATTGCAGGATTTACTCCTTTATCCTCAATGCAGGAACTTTACTGTTGGGAAGGGTATATACAGTAGCACATGGAGCTTTTGACCTTTGCTTTTAGTGTTTTTGTAATAAAAATGTAATGATGACAGCCTGATTAAAGACTAAAGGATTATTTTTAGACCGTGCAATAAATGAGTGATTTATTCTCCTAAACTTTATTTTTCCCCTCTCTGTAGGTAACATTTCGTTTGGAGTTCGAGTTCAGTCGTGCTGTCTTCCTAGACCACGTCAGGGTTATCCTGGAGGCCGGCAGGTGTGAACATAAATTTAAAATTTAGTTTTTTTTAAATGATTGATATCTAAATATCACTCCTCTTTGCATAGAGAGAGGTCTGTTCATAACTGTCCTCTGTGACTGATGCTAATGATCAACCAAGACATCCAAAAAAACAACAACCAAGCATTATTGTCACCATACATACCAGCTTAAAGGTATGGTTCACATTTTTTAAGAGGCATTTTATGAGTTACATATCCATAGCCAGTGTTTTACCTACAGTAGATGATGGTCGGCATGCTCCCAGTTTGGAGAAGCAGCAGGAGTGCCAGTGTAGGAAGCTAAGCAATGTACTGCTGTGGATGGGGGCAGGAGCAAAATTTATTTTAGCCACTTAAAAAATCCTTTTCAGTGTACATAGAATATTTTCACTGCTTTACCTTGCCATCAGGCTGCCTTTTCCAATGGGAGGCTCCTGATTGCTCAACCAGGCCAACCTATCGCCAAAACAGTCATTTTGCCTCGCAGAACACAGGAGTTGCTGATCTACTGCTGCCTTGAGAGGTTTGTTTTATTTTCAACCAAGCCCCAAGGAAGAGTGCAGAGCTTTAAAGCCAATTTGACATAGTGGCTAAACCATTTAATGACAATGTTATATGATGCACTGTGGCCAAAATAGACTTACATTGTGAAAGAAGCAGCTGTTAGCAGCGTTTCAGAATTCACTTCATTCCGGTAATAACATTTGGAAAGTCTCGAACGAACCAAACGATTAAATCATTTTATCCTACTCAAGTTAACAGAGGCTAAACTGGAAGTTAGCCGCTCAGCCAAAGAAAGACTCATCTTCACTCGCTCTATGGGCCACACAGTGCAGAAGCATATGCTGAAGCTCAGACAAGGAAGTTGGCCTCATGTGCCACTAAGCAGCTCTCATAGAAATGAACGGAGGCCCGACTCTTAACACTGTCTCCAGTTCTCTATAGTACCAGCAACACCAGCAACTCCTCAGTTCAGTGAGGTAAAATTACTGGTTTTACCAATGAAGACCGGTTGCTTTGGCGAGAACGATATTTGGCTTATATAATGATAGTTTCTCAAAAAAGGCTGTCTGACAGCAAGGTACAGCAGTGAAAGTGTTCTAAATATAGTATACACTTAAATTAACATTGATTTTTTTTTTTTAGCTGGACATTTTTTAGGTGACTGAAATACATTTTGCAGCTGACCCTGTCCCCAGCAGTACATTGCTTAGCTTCCTACACCGGCACTCCTCTCTGCTTCTCCAAACTGGGGGCATGCCGACTGCTGGCTACCTCATATAACCCGCTTAAAAAAATCCAAACTATTCCTTTAAGATGAGATAAAATGCTGAGCTACAAGGATAAATATTTTCAGCTGCTGTGTTATCATCGCTCATGTTCTTTGAATATTTTGCTCTATTTCTCTCAACAGTGATGGCGAGGAAGTGAGCACAGCTGACAATTTCAACGATATCTATTACTCACTGAAATACGAGGGAGACCTTCTCTTCACCAGGTTTGTCTGTTTCTTTGTTACCAAATGATGCATGTTAAGGTGATTTTAAAAGCAGCAAACTTAGAAGTGCAAGTAACCAGAACAAAGTGATTTAATGGCATTTGGAAAATGCTGAGTAATATCAGTGTGGGAAAGTAAGTTGCAGATTCTGTGGCTGGAATGGGAACTATGTTACCACGTATTAAACTTAACAACATATGCTTTAAAGCCCAGATAAAAAGAAGATAATTGCTTCTTACGTGCAACTTTTTCTTGTTTTTTCTTTACTTCAAAAGGGATTCAAATCCGACTCGGTATGAGATCAAATCGGAGCTGTCTCTGGAGGAGCCTGGAATTATCGGTCCTCCTTTCAACTTCACTTTCCAGGTGAGAGCCAAGAGCGTCATCACCATTACTTGAATTTACTGCGGAGGAAAACACTGCTTTGAAATAATTTACTCCTTGTTGTCTCTCAGATCCAGAACCTTGGCTACTTTCCAGTAAAGGATCTGCAGCTGAACATTGAAATCCCAGAAATGACAAAAAATGGGAACCAACTCCTGCAGATATCTGACTTTTATATTGACCAGGTGAGTGTGGAGGGTCGTCTCAGTGATTTATAGAGAGAATAACTTTCTATTGAAAAATAACACATTCTTCTTAAAAATGAAAAGTTGATTTTAATAAAACAAACTCCTGCTCTATTAAATACACTCATGGGCTTTGCTGCTGCCACGTGGTTAACAGTAACGTAATGTTTGCAAATATCGTAAAGTTACTTTACCTTTAACTGAGATTCTTTTTCCAACTACACAAAGTGAAGACTGTAGTGAAGGGAATTATGGCTATTTGAAGGGAGCTGGATGTTATGGTTTTGTTCCTTTCCGAGAACCATTCAGTAGGGGGCAGGGGTTTATTAGGTTTATCTGCAAAATAATTACTAGGATAATGATAGGGTAAGATTTGGATCAAATTCAAACTTGGACATCCCACCAGTATAACTTCATCTCACATGTGTGGACTAAGTTTAGCCTAATTAAATTACTTGTATTGTCAGACTGAATGTCAGTGATGTGCACTGCAAACATTGCACTCTGCCCTCTTGTTTGTCTGTGAATTCACGACTTTGAATTTACTGTCTGTATGAAATGCGCTAAATAAAGTTGCCTTGCTTTGAATGCAATTTACTGGTCAGTTCTCACTGTTCTCATAAAAGGAAGTGGATTTAGAGCAGGCAGTGAAATTTGGGCATGAGGATAAAAAGGAGGGCCCCCAAAAAGTACAACTCGGCTGCCTTTGTTTGCACCAAAGAGCCACTGAAAAGAATCAGAGCTTTCAGGAGAATAATATCACCACTAGAATAAACTGTCAAGCTTAATTTAGCATTAGTTAAGCCCTGCCTCTCTTAGTTAGTGTTGCTTAATAAAGCTTAATTAACCGTCACCAGGCCCCGGCCCTCTTAAAGATAGTAATTTTTGAAGCAATGAGTCCCTGATTTCAGGTAGACAGGCTTCCTATTTCTAGTAGGTTGAGTTTACTGGCTGAAATAATAACTCTCGCTAGTAGATTTTGTCAGCTCTAGCGAGCTAGCTGGCAGCGTCATTCCTATGTTCCCAAATACTGCTGATTTACCAAGTTCAAGATTGTGGATCTATCTAAAGGAATATTTCAACAGTTTTGGAAATACACTTATTTGTAAATAAGACACCCTTTAAGGTGCTGGTTGGCAAAAAGCATCATACTTAACATACAGACATGAGGTTGGTATTGATCTTGTCATATGTCCCAAGATGTTAAGCTATTCTTTCCTTCAGTTACAGAGCCTTTAGTCATATTAATTATTGGTTGTAATTTAATGCAAATACACCTCAGCTCATCAGATATTTCATGCTGTCTCTTCAGACATGAGGTTGAACATATTAACTGGTATTTTTACTCTCCTGTCACACCTCAGAGAGATGGTACGCACTGTTTACCACCTCAGCATGTGGCACAGAGCAGGTCGTCACCTGAGGATCTCTCACGCTTCTCCCGTTTGGTAAAGTATAAACCAACCAAATTAATTCCTAAACAGGATTTTTATTTCCAATGTTGTGTTAGGTAACCATTTTCTGAAAGGCTGATGTCTGGTTTCTTCACACAGAACCAGTCCAACACCCTAACTCTGCCCATCCAATGCACTGTTAATGTGGCCCCCTACAGAGAAATCGCAGTCAGAATCGCAGGGAGCCCTGCGAATAGATACGCTACACGCAGTGAGTATAAAACCCCAAACATGCATACATAAAGCTTGAGATCTCCAGCTTTATAATAACATCATCATTCGACTGTTTTTCTGCTTTGACTCTGTAGCGACGGCAGCTTTGTAGTCTTTCAGCTGTGTGATGTGTTTGTGAGAACTGGCTGCATGTTTTCATTTCCTTCCAGCTGAAGTTTAAAATCTTGGAAGTGGTAACCAGTGCATCAGTGGAGCTCCCCTCCTCCAGCCCCATGTTTTTACATGAAGAGAGGCCTGTCAGACATGTGAGTCAACAACAACTAATGCTGTAAACTGCCTCTGTCCTGGGTTTGACCCGACTCAAATCTGAGCTCATCATAATGTGATCAGTTAACTTCTCTCTGATGTTTATTCTCTCCATTCGGAAATATGATGTATTGTGCTTAAAGAGATCAGATCAGTCTTTAAAACCTATTGCATGGACTGAAAGTATTAAACTAGTACAATATCTGTAATGTTACATTAATCTAACACTAACTGCTTTATGAATAGATATCAGTGGGCATTGGCACAGTTGATCATGGCACTGTATAACTGATAAAGTGTGGAATCAGACAGTAAAGGCTGGTATTGGAGCACACGTGCTGTGTGGTGCTCAGGGACCGAAAGGACCAGCAGCACAACATGTAAAAGCCTAGACTCATACTCTAATCTTTGCTGCCATCTATTGGCCAGCACAAACAGTCATGCAGCGTCTCTATTATGCTTTTATGAGCAAATATACTGATTTCTTTCAGCTGACGTAGGCTCTAAATGTATGACTAGTAATCTTCCTATAAAAGTGTGTGTTGAGAAAGAAAAGTTGCATGATCCATCACAGTAAACGTTGTTATTTTTGTGGATATGCCATGTTGGCCCTGTAAGTTTCCATTTACTGACTGTAACTACAGCAACAAATGTCTGGATTTATTACCCCAGTATAATCATTATTATCTCCTGGCAGAGTGATAATAACAGTTGCATCATCTTTAGTGTAAATTTGCACCAACTCAATTTATGATTATACATATTACTATACAATATGCGCATTGTTTTATATATGTATATTCATATTTTTACATGTATATCTTTTGTACAATCATAATAATTTAATTTGTGGAGCACTTTTCAAGCAAGATCAGAAAATTAAAAACATAAGCAACAGTAGGGATGACTGCAAAAAGGTAAATAATGAAACATTCATAAACATACAAGCATAAGTACACATTCATATATGCATGGTATTGTGCATATGTACAACATATATGCATATACACACATAAAAAACACAAAAAGTCTCAATGAAAGAAATAAAAACCAAGAGTTCATAGCCATAGCTCATGACCACAGAAATGCAGTCTGTCAGCTGTTAGGAAAAGCCTTTCTATAAAAGTATGTTTTAAGACCGGATTTAAAAGCAGCACCAGATTCAGCCGTTCAGCTGTGGAAGGCTGTTCCAGAGACAAGTCGCCAGGACCGCAAAGGCTCAGACACCTGTTTTTAACCTGGACTCTGGAATAGTTGGAAGATTCAGACTAACAGACCTGAGGGGCCTGTTTGGACAGTACAGTATGGGGAGCTCAGTTTTATACACTGGCACCAGATCATTCATAGCCTGGTATGTTATAAAACGCACTTTAAAGTGGATACTAAAAGGGACTGGAAGCCAGCGCAGTCAAAATTGGTGTGATGTGAGAGAATCACTTTGTTTTTGTCAATAGTCTGGCTGCTGAGTTTTGTACAATTTGGAGCTGTTCCATAGCTCAGCTGTTCAGGCAAGTAAACAAGGTGTTTAAGTAATCAAGGTAGGAGGATATTTAAGTTTCTCTGTGTTACTGAAGGACAGGACTGATCTAATCATAGAGATATTGCTCAGTAGTTATATGAACAAATAATCTCTCTGAGTTCAGTGGGTACCTCAAAAAGAAATGAGATTTTCTAATCTAATGTTTGAAATATTGTCTCATCTTGTCCACAGATAATACTGGAGATCAGGAAGGAGGGAGATTACAGAATCCCTACCTGGATCATCATTGGCAGCACGCTCGGAGGACTCTTATTGTTAGCTCTGCTCAGTCTCGCTCTATGGAAGGTAAGTCATCATATCATGCACAGTTATTAAACATTAGGGAAAAAAGAGTCTGAATTATTAGAGCTAATTATATTAAGACCTACTGTGTGTCTTTGTTGAGACTGCCTCAGTTCTGCTGGTTTCATTTACAGTAGGTAAACAATAGCTTATTGTTGTATTCCATACTAATTTTGCTCCCCTGATCTTATCTGAAGTCATAGAACCTATTTAAACCTGAAGTACTGTCACAACAGTACTTTAGTGAAGGCTTATGCTGCCACCATCTGGTATAAAATAAAATAACATCTGTAAACAGGAATAGAAAGGTCCAGTCCAGCAGTGATATTATTAACTGACAGAATGAAAACAAGAGTTTGGCTGCACCATCGTCCAGTGTCTGCCCCTGGAGAGAAGAAATACATGAAACTGACAGTTAAACCATGTGAGCTCCCCACATCGTTAACGAAATAATGGCACAGCTGTGCTGTATATAGAACATTGTTTTGAAGTGAAAGGTCAGACAATCAATAAAGGCCGTCTCATATTCATGGTCAACACAGGAGCCATTGAATGAAACACACAATCTAACTCCGGGCAACCAAAGATAATGAATATCATGCTTTTCTCTGGGGGCAAAGCTTGGGGATTGATTGTCCACGTGTATAAGACACTGTCGGCGTCCTTTCACATCAAAGTTATGCATGGAAACTCAAAAACTAGGCCAAGATGGTTGAATTGTGTAGCACCTTTCAAACACAAAGGTGTTTCCTGTTAATGCTGTTCAGTATGTCGTGAAAAAGGAGAAAACAGACTTTAGGTAATAAGGTGTTTTTACTTATTTTTGCTGATTAGGACTGTGTGGTTGACTGTGGTGACTGTTAACTTGCTGAACCTGTTTGGGTTTGATAAATCACACCTTTATTGTTATTATCAGGACACAGACTTCACACAATTTGAATTTGGTTTATTGCCAAATAGGCTTTCACATATAAAGACTTTGCTTTGGTATATTGGTGCATAACAGTCAAAATAATATGTGAAAAATATAAAAACTTTTGATATCATGACGCTTCAAGTTAAGACGCATCAAAAGAAAATAGTAAATTGACAATAGTATATGAAAAAATACCATAAAAACAATATAAACTGTGTACAATGTGACCCATTATTTAAATGAAAGAGCTTTGCAGTTTATGAAGGAATGTGCAAAATATTGACCAATGACTATGCAAAAGTTCACAGGAAGAATCATAAAGAATATTTGCGATGTGCAAAATAGAAACCAAGAGATGTTTGTTAATGTAAAACATTAATTCAGGTGTGCAAAAGAAGCAGAACTGAGCTGCAGTGAGAGGAACTGAAAACGCCTGTGTCGTAGTTCAGGGTCTTCAGTGGAGTAAATCAAAGAGCAGCTGAGAATATTAATCGATAAAATATGCAGAAAAAAAATACATTTTGCAGTTACAGTTCATAGCAATTAAATGCATCCTCTCTGTGTTTGGCTCTGAAGCTGTACATGCTCTGAAAAACATCTTTATATTTGTGACAAAGAATTCTCAACTGAAGGTTAACTGGCATTGACTTTTTTGGTCTTTTGTCTCACAATGTCCATCTCATGAAAATGGCTCACACGAACAAATCACAAGACAACCACCCGGCAAGTCAGTTTTTCCAAATACCACATGATTGCAGGATTACGGTGTAACACTGATCACGTTATTTCTCCTGAGCCAGGTCTGTTTACATATCGAACACTGTAAGATGCATTTGAAAGCTCAGAAAAAGCTACAACGTGGACCTTAAACTCATATTTTATCACACGTGCAGATCCCATGGTCAAGAATGAACTTCAATGCACAATCTTATTAAGATATTGTTCACAGCAGCCATACTGATGTGAAATAGTGGGGTAAACACAGATAGCAATGATAGTAATTAAGGTCCCATTCGATTTAGTGTAGCAGAGCCTTTGCAGTGCACCAACAAATGTGCTATAATAGCACCCTGACTGTTTGAGCTGAACAGAATGGGACCTTAATATCATTGATAACACCTGTGTTTACTCTAGTATTTCATGTCAAAATGGCTGCAGTGAAAAGGGTCTGTTGTTAGGCTGTACCTCTTGTCTAACTCTGTCTTTCACTGCTCTCCCTCCCAGCTCGGCTTCTTCCGGAGGCAGAAGCGGAGAGACGAGGACGAGCAGGAGACAAACGGGAAAGTGGCCGAAGAGCGGTAACGCAGGCTGAGGGCCCCCAGCAGACACGTTTTTCCACAGGGGACCCGACACTCAGGGACCAACGCACCTCCCCCTGCTCCCCAACACCACAGTGGCACCGCATAGACAGCTCCGCATGACCGCTGAAGCACGGCTTGTTCAGTGCACTGGATCTGTCCCACGCCACGACCCCTGACCCCCCAGAGTCAGCACTGTCACACTCACTTAGCATTCCTGCACTGTTGCGACATTAGGGCCTCCTTTGTCTTATGTATTCCACTGCCCTCCGTGTCGTAAACTCACCGATCTTTGAGCTCTCGTTTTCTTGGCTTCGGGCTGGAGCTCTGGTGCTTTTTCAGGCCGTTTGAGAAGAAGAATAGAGCGAGTTTTTTCCTTGATCTGTTCCAAGAATATCAGGCCACAATTTGCCCTAAAGGCAAGTGTTAGCCAATCGCTCTTTTGTCTCTTCCTGATGTATATTTATTTAACTCTTATGGTAAATTTTGAAATACATGAAAAACCTCAAGGGTGACTTTCCACCCAAATGTAAAGTTACTATACTGTATATTGAATTCGATGTTTAAAAGATTTTATCTGCAACATGTTCAGCTCACTTGCATAATAATTTATGAAGAAACAAAACTGAACTAAAGTCGCCAGAGTATAAAGAAGATTCACGATGTTTAAAGGGATAGTTCGGATCATTTGATGTGGGGTTGTATGAGGTATTTGTCAATAGTCAGTGTATTAACTACAGTAGATGGCGGGTTGACATGCCCCCCAGTTTGAAGGAGCAGAGAGGAGTACCAGCAGAGAAGCTGAGTAATGAACTGCTGTGGACAGGATCTGGAACAAAAGGCATTTTGGCCACGTAAAAAGGTCAACCTAAAAAATCAGATGAATTTTAAGTGTATGCCAAATTCAGAATATATTTCACCGTCTTTTCTGACGGGAAAAGCCAGATATCGCTCTCAGAGCCACCAGCACACAGGAGTTGCTGGTCTACCGCTGCATAAATCAGTTTGTTTATGTTACTCTGTGACTTCTGAGAATCCAAACTATCCTTTTCAAACAGTGAAGTCACACAACAACACAAACAATTTAACTGATCAAAGTAGCAGCAGGCCCGGTCCAAGCATTTTACCCAAAAGTGTGAGTCAGCCTCCCACAAATTGCAACATAAAAAAAACAACAGATTTTTTTGTCCTCAACTTGCTCTGAATGAGGGAAATAGTCTTAAGGAATCCTATAAAGGGAAAGTTTGATTAGTGTTTTTGTTTGGGAATTTTCCGATTTTAGGTATCATACAAAGGCTTGGAGTCATTTAGAGGTCCACCCTCATTCTTAACAGACATACTGTCTGTCTTCTAGATGGTAGATGCAGCTGTCTTCTCCTTTCAGATAAACAAGGGAACAATTTGATAGTGTTGCTATGGCAGCTGAGGTCGAAGAAGTGTTTGTCTTGTCTCTCTGAATGGAGCAGACGTAACTGTTATCACATCACTGACCCTCAGGAATGGGAGGAAAGGATGCTGAGCTGTGGTCTTAGACCTTGTACATTCATACTTTCTGTGTTTGGATTTGCAGACCAATAGACTAATTCTATGTGCTGTGGATGTGTTGGGTCTGACCTTATTTAGGCACAGGTTCATCATGACCCAATCTGTTAATGTTTAAAGATCATCCCAGAGGACCAAAACTCCAGAATTCAAGGGAACATCAGGACAAAGCGTGCACTGATTATTTCTTCATACTGGACTCCTGTCTACTTCCTCCTTATGATGCAAAAGGCAAAAGATAAAATCTACGCCAGATTATTACTCATAAAAGTTTCCTCTATAACATCTAAAAAGTTCAAAGAGATCCAAGAAGTGGTTCAAATGTGTTTCTTAACTAACTTTTATCATCAAAAAAATTGCAAGGAAACAACCCATATTCGTTCACCCATAGTCATTTGACCACTGATGCTGCTTTTTGATGACAGTTAAACATTTCCTTTTGCACATGCACTGTACTGCATGTGCAAGATTTAAACTGTGGCTAAAATACATTTTGTTGCAGACCCCATCTGCAGCAGTACTTGGCTTAGCTTCCGTGCTGGTACTCCTCTCTGCTTCTCCTATGCAGAGGTATGCCAACCAGTACCTACTGTAGGCAATACAATGACTATTGACAAGTAACTCATGCAACCCCACTTCAGATAATTCCAAACTATACCTTTAGAGACTTTTCTTGATCTTTTTCTCCAGAGATGAATCTTCTAAACCTGCATCCTCTCTTAAGAGTCCTTTTCTTTTAATATTTTCATCCTGGAAAACACGCAGGATGACCTTTAAACATTTGATGCACTTTTACTTTGTACAAAATTAACTTGAATTTTGTAAATAGTCAAGTACCTTTTTATACCCTTTCAAATATTATAGTGGTTTTCAGTATTTTCCACATGGTTTGTGGCATTACTTTGTAACTTAAGCAACAAGGCGAATGAAACAGCTTTGTGTTACTGAACCTGTTACGAGACGTTGCATGCCTTTTAACATGCACTGCATCAGAGCAAAAGGATGTGCATAAAATACTGCAGGCAAACATGGATTTCAGCAGAGTAACGAAGAAGAACTGTGTCTAAATGATGCCATAAAGATGAATCCGGTAAATACACATTGCTTACAGTATGTCAGCACCATCCTGGTGTTAACAACGAATGTCAGTTTGTCCTGTTTGATGAGGTGTGAAGAGCTGTTATACGCCTACAAATAAAACTTTGTATATGTCTACGAGTGTCGTCTTAATGAACATCTGAGGAGTTTGAACTGCACAAAGGAGCAAGATTGTTCATTTAAATACACATATGGTGTAGGTTTCCAGCTAGTTTCAACTCTGTTTGGTGCCATGCTATTGTTCTGATGGCCCGTTATTCCAAAACCCCAGAGTTTGGGGGAAAAAAACAAGATAAAAAGGTCCCACTGGACAAAAAGCCAATTTGTCCAACAGCCTGTTATCCTGAAAACAAAACCCCATTGCCTCAAGAATACACACTAACACTAACCTTAACATCTGCAGGGAGTAATGGGCCTGCTCCGCAGTGAGCGTTTGTTTTCTGGATAACAGGCTGTCAGACTAAAGGACTTTCAGCCTAATGAGACATTTTTCTGGACTGTTGGGGTTTCAGAATAAAGGGCCATTTGAACACTGGGCAGTCTCCCTGTTTTCTATCAAGAAAGCCAGCTGGCACCCATCTCTGTTTTGATTCAGAAACAGATGCCCAATTTTGCCAATGTGTTAAAAACCTTTTTTTTTTATCATTAAATGGACATTTCAGCCCTTTTCATGTGGATGTCCAGTCACTGATGGTGGTCAGTGTAGTCAGCTGAAGTAATAAAGTCCTCCTGTGTGCTATATTGACTGAGAAAGCGGAGTTCTTCTGCTGCAAAATCTGTAATTTTTCCTGCATCCAGTGAGGTCACTGGATGTAAGGAAGAATTATTTCAGCTATTTCAGCTTGGATTTCTCGCCTCGTAGCCTGGGGGGAATGCTAAATAAGTATTTTTGTCACGTAACACTATGTTTTGTCCAACAAAGTAATAACTATAAGCGAGGGTGGTGTTACAGCAGTGCTATTGCTTTAACTCAACAGATTCACTAGCACCAAATTTTCCCTTGAGGTGGATGGAATATTTTTTCATCCAGATGGTTAGAAGATTCTTTTGGGGTTCTAGAAATATGTTATGAACAAAGTTGAGTAGACACAACTCAACCTTTTTCATGTTAAGGACCGCCACAAAAGATTAAACCAAGGACTTCCAGCTTGAGAAGATTTTGGCATCATTTTGTATATTTTTTTTTTTAGGATTAAAGATAGTCCATCAATGGTCAAACTAGCATCATTATAAATTACAATTAATCAAAACAACCAACCATGTTTCTTCCTTTGTAGTTCCAACTTAACCCACTCTAGAACCCCTGTTTGAAAACCACAGTTTTAGACAACCTTCTTGGTTTTTGCAGACATTGTTTAGAGAAACCAAGAGTTACTTTTGTGACTCAAATGTCTGATAATAGACGGAGCCATAAACTAAGGATAGATTTGAATTGTTAAATTATTGAAAACTGTATGCAGTTCATCTCAGCCTCTCCCTCTCCTTACCAAGTGGCAAAAATACAGTGTCTCAAATTAAATCTTGTCTGTCTTGTTGAGAGATCAGAAGATCAATACCGTCTTTGTGCTCAGCTAAGATAACCAGCTGGCTGTAGCATTGTATTTAAAGTGGTATTGATTTTCCTCATCTGTGCAAGAGAGCCAGAAATGTCGAACGATTCTTTCAATATTCAGCCTGAAGACACCAGCGGTTTGTGTATTGCACCTCCATTAAGGTGGGGGACTCAAAAGAGGCAGATTGAAAAATAGCAGAGGCTGAGATATCCTGATTTTTAGCTCTTATAATGGGTCAAGCAGCAAAAACACCGGATCCTATATTTCCCTTAATGCAACCAAATACCATCGATTCATTTCACCATCCCTGCCTGGAATATTCTCATGTCTTTAATGTCTTCATGTCCCCAGTTTGTAACACAAGTCTATGTTCTCAGACTTTAGGCACAGAGCCAGTGTTACTTTAAAGGATGTTAAAATCTGTGGAGTGCCCCTTTAAGAAGAAACTATTGAGAATGATTTCTGTTATGCTCTGTATTCACCAGTGAGGGGCAGTGTTTATCTTATGATGTCTCTCAAAATTCAGCCAAAGAGAGACAATTCAACCGTTTGATTAGACAAATTACCCACTGTTTAATGAGGAAATAATCAGAGTGAATGATAATGTTTGTCAGTCAGTTTTTATTAAAAAAAATCTTTGAGAACTTAAAAAATGATTTAGGAAATGACTGTTCCCAATGCTAAAATATCAACAGCATCAAAACAAAACATGCAAGTCAACTGATACCTTCCAAACCAATCAAATGTGTTTCAAAGTACTTTAAAGCCAAGGGATTGACAAAACACAAGATGTTAAAAATTGATTCAGAGAACTAATTGAATAAGACAGCAATAAAAGATGGGTAATTAAAATAATAAAGTTCAAATGAGCAATAACAATTTTGAAATACCACACAAAATAAATAGATTATATGTAACTAAACAATGTGGTGCAAAGCCAGGTTAAACTGACAGGTTCGACACATGGATCCTGTCCTTAGTGTATTGTTTTCTGCATCACAAAGAACAATTTGCCTTGAAGGACAAAGATGATTGTGTAACCACCTGCTGGTCAAAGCTTTCTAAATCCTGCAGTGTTTGTTCAGGCTCCGGTGCTGTCAGTTATGTCAGATTACTGTAAGACGTTTGTGATGTTCTTTGAGTTTAAGATACTATATAAGCTCCCATGTGGCGATGTGGTTCAGTGGAGCTGTCATTTGTGTGGGGGGGAAGCATGTTTGATTCAGTCAGCTGACACATGCCAACCATCTGCCACTTAACAGTGCTGCGATGAACACATATTGATCCCTGGGGGGCAATTTGATTGTTGCAGCTGCAAATGTAAAAAGATTCAGCAAAGGGAAAAGTGAAAGCAACCACACAAACAGAATTAATGATGAGGAATAAATCCAGGCATACAAAATACAGTCAGTTCATTTAAAAAATGTCAACATAAACGTCCAAAATAGGCTCTAAGAATGAGACCAATATGAAAGAGTGTGGGTTAATTTCTGTGCTCTGTTTTCTGTGGCTTGGTAGATGCGTGAATGTCAAACTTACATATGGAAAAACAGGATAAATGTGAATTTTTTTAAATCCAAATCTGTTCAGTGACCAGTGCCAAACCAAATGAAACTCCTGGAATTCATCACAGGAGAGCCGCCTGCTGTGCACTGATTGATAAAGATTGTCAGCATGATTGCTCGCTCATTAGCGTCAACAGTTTGATGAAATGCTGCTGAAATAGCATAGGAAGGACAATTCAAAATGCTCTACAGTTAAGTCTTGATGATTGTATAAGGTCTTCGGTATGTGTGTGATTATATGACATATGTGACATGTGTGTAAATTCATCAACTGCTGAAATGAGGAAGGATAATCCTTCTATTACACATTAACCAAATTAATCTGTTGCCAAGCAACCAGGCTTTCCTACCATGATGGTGTTAAGTATTTACCTCACAGCTGAAATCAGAAGTGAGTCCTGTGAACTGCCACCAAATGTCATGGAAATATAATGCTCTTAAATATGTTACTTAAACTTAACTTGGATGTCTTTTTCAAAAATATAGTACATCACTGAGTCTATGCACAGCAGCACATCAAACCATTAGATGTGAGTGCATATATATATTCCCCAGATTAATATGGCACAAAGGGTCCTATGTTAGGGTGCTATGTTCCCAGGTCCTCTATTCCAAGGGTCCTATGTTCCTAAGGTTCTATGTTCACAGGATCCTATGTTCCTAAGTTCCTGTGTTCCCAGGTCTTGTTTTCCCAGCTCTATATAACAAATAATGGGTTAGGGTTTTGGGTTAGTGTAGAACATAGGACCTAGAGAACATAGGACCTTGGGAACTTGAGGCCCAGATTTATATGGCACATATTGGGAACATGACAAAGGGTCTTATACAGTAGGTCCTATGATCCCCAGTTCTACATATGTGCTTCCCCATGATTCTGTGTTTCCAGGGCATTATGTTCCTAAGCTCCTTTGTTCCAAGGGTCCTATGTTCCCAGAATCCTATGTTCTAAAGATACTATATTCCCAGGGTCTGTGTCCCTAGGGTCCTATGCTCCCAAATAATGCGTTAGGGTTTAGGGTTAGCATAGAACATAGGACCTTGGGAACATATGACCCAGGGAACATAGGACCTTGGGAACTTAAGACCCTGGGGTTCCTAGATTTATATGGCACATATTGGGAACATTGACAAAAGGTCTTATAGGGTCCTGTCTTCCCCCGTTCTACATATGTGCTTCCTCAGGGTTCTATGTTCCAAGGGTCCTATATTTCCATGGTCCTGTGTTCCAAAGGTCCTATGCTCCCAATCCTTTGTTTCCATCACCCTTAATTCTGAGGGCCCTATGTTCCTAAGGTCTTACATGTTACCAGTTTCCTTTGTTCCTAAGGTCCTATGTTCCTAAGGCCCTATTTTCCCAGAGTCCTATGTTCCCACAGTCTTGTGTTCCTAGCTCTATATAGCAAATAATGTGTTAGGGTTTAGGGTTGGTATAGAACATACCCTGAGACCTTGGGAACATATGACCCAGGGAACATAGGACCTTGGGAACTTAAGACCCTGGGGTCCCCAGATTTATATGGCACATAACAAGAACATGATGAAAGGTCTTATAGGGTCCAATGTTCCCCAGTTCTACATATGTGCTTCCCCAGGGTTCTATGTTTCCAGGGCCTTATGTTCTTATGTTCCTATGTTCCCAGGGTCCTATATTCCAATGGCTCTGTGTTCCTAAGGTCCTATGCTCCCAGTCCTTTGTTTCCATCACCTTTTGTTCCCATCAGCCTTTGTTATGAAGGCCCAATGTTCCCAGGGTCCTTTGTTCCTAAGGTCCAATGTTCCCAGGGTCTGATGTCCATAAAGTGCTATATTCCCAGGGCCCTGTATTCCTAAGGTGCTATATTCCCAGGGCCCTATGCTCCTGAAGTCATATGTTCCCAGGGTACTATGTTCCTAAGGTACAATATTCCCAATGTCTTGTGTCCCTGAGGTCATATGTTCCCAGGACCCTATGTTCCTAAGGCCCTATATGTCCCCAGGGTAATTTTTCCCTTAAGTCCTATGTTCACCAGATTTATATGGCAAATAATGGGAACATTACAAAGGGCCCTATATGTTCCCCAGTTCTACATGTGTGCTCCCCCAGGACCCTATGTTCTATATCCCTAAAGTCCTAAGTTCCACAGCTCTATATAGCAAATAATGGGTTTGGGTTTGGGGTTAGCATAGAACTGAGGACCCTGGAAATGTAGATATGCTCTCTGTACAGCTACTTTACTTGTATCTCAGGTAAGTGTCTGCATTTTTAAAGAATATATTGAATTAAGTCTGCTTAAAATAATTTATATTGACTGAAATAGTGCTCTTGATATTACGCCAGAAGCATGAAAGTATTTAGTATTGAGCTCTGAAAGAGGTAAACCTCCTCTAATGGACTTTCTGTGTTTTTTTGCCCCCTTTTTGTTCACATTTAAATATTTTTGGGGTAGTTTGTGATTTCTGGTTAAATACAACTGACATGACTGAAGAGATCACACAGGCCAACAATGTGGGCTGATCATAGCTCCTACAGATTCGCAACACTTGTTTCTTAAGGCAAAGTCTGTGGCTTGGATGCTTCGTGATCACCACTGTGCACGATCCCTGCAGCATCATGGAGAGGCCACACAAAACAAAGAGAGGGCGACAGGGACAAACACTTATTAATCTTATTAATAACTGAACCTGGCAACAGGCAAAGCCACCTGCAGACAGGAGACCCCCTCAGCTGAGGGCTTTCCTACATTTTCTTTGTTCAATCATCTGTAGAGGTGCTGCGCCGCTGCTGGATACCATGTGACAGCTGGAACATCTGCAGCATTATTAACCTCTCCTCTGGGTTGCCTGAGACCACCTGTATGTTTGACTGAATATGAATTCAGCTTTAAAAGCATCTCAGACTGGACATGATGAAAATTTATTTGTGCACTGCAGAAGTGCCAAACTCAGCAATACATGCATGACACTTCTTATTCAGAAAATTGTTTTTTTTTTTTCTAATGGTTGAAAGTCAAAAGAAAGAATCCTCCTTTAGAAAGGCACCTGCTTTATTTGACAGGATGACAAACTGTCCACATTCGTGTTTTAATGATGTAAGAGAAACCTGCAGAGTAAAAACAGTACATGTCAGAAAATATACAACTTACTCTTTTTTTGCACATACAGTAGCCGTGACATTAGACAGTTTGGGGATGACATTTTTATGTACACAATACAGAATATAACTATACATGTCAGTCTATTTAGAGAATTAACAATGCCTCAGAATTTAATGCATCTGGGAGGTTAACCCATGTGATGTCTAGTTTTGTAAATGAAAGCAAGTGAATCAAAAATAAATAAATGCACCCAGCTGACTTACCATCTCATTTACAGATTTACAAACAGGCTTTAGGGGTTTTGAATATAAAACATGGCAACCTTCTGATTCTGTTTTAATATCCATATTCATAATGGGTCCTTTTGTCCCATGTTTTGACGGGAGTCCTCCTGTGTCACCAGTTTGGGTTCAGCTGGAGACATTTGTCCCCTCTGTAACTGTCTCTCTGCTCCCACGTTTCTTGTTCCTCCTTGCTGTCAGGTAAAGTCAAAAATATCGATAACTAAAAGTAGAGCCGGACCAATATATCAGTCAGCCAAATATTATCGGCCCCATGTCGGCTTCGCACAGTTATATCGGTATTGGGGTATATGTTGTCTGATATTTGCAGATGCAGTTTGTTTATTTGTTGTTTTCGATTTCTTAGTTTTATAGGCAACATTTGTGTTGTTGTATTTGTGTTTTTTTAAATTCATAGCTTAAAAATACAAGTAAAGGTTTACTGTTTCATTCATTTCATGTCATAATGGATTTATATATACAGTATGTATATATATGTAGGGGCGGATCTACAGGGGTGGCTTGGGGTGGCGGCTGCCACCTCTAAAGTATGCCTTGCCACTTCAGCTGCCACTCCAGTTTTGAACAGTTCTTGTTCAGAATTTATGAAAAGTTGTGGCTGGATGGAAATTTACAATACTGAGGTAGTACAAGTGAATGCAGCAGGACATGACACCTTAACACGTTTATCTGTTCTGGCCACTTTGTAAGCTAAGTTACTGGCTAATGTATGTATGATCAATGAAAAACAATTGTTTGGAAAAATGTTTGAAGATTTGAAAATAAAACAGTTTATTGATTTTTATTGCCACCTTTAGCGATTTATATTCAACACTCTACTCATGCACCGTAATAATGTTATGTTTTGAGTGAAAATATCTTCCTTTTGGGACTTTTCCAAGCAAATATTGAAACATTTTTGCCACCCCACTCCATTTCTTTAGATCCGCCCCTGTATATAAATAAAGAATACTGGCCGTATCAATATCACAATTTATATCAGTATCAGTATCAGCCCAGTATCATTCGTGCCCAATATCAAAGTCATCTTTACAATGGCAAAAAGAAACGGTACCTGCCGCCGAATGTTAAAGGAGAAATTACAGAAAGAGAAATTAATTGTTCAGCAGTGGAGTCACAACAAATAATCTTGTGACAGTTTTAAAAAATTAAATAAATACCACACTACAGTTGTCAAGCAGTCCGTGTCATGATGACAGACACATGATAAGTGCGCATTAGCTGAAAAAATGTTCAAATTTGGCACATTAGCGAAACCATTACGCATGAGAAGGAAGAGCTACAAGTGAATAACCAGAACAAAAAAACAGCAGCTGCAGGAGGTTTATTTTTCAGTAGTGAAGTCATTGGGTATATGGGATCATTTTGGAGCTCGATAAGCCTTTTCTGTCTATGATGGACAACGTGTACTCTCCATTGTCCATGATCTGGAGAGGCACGCCTCTCTGCGTTTCTCCGTGCGTAGAAGAGCGCGTCGCGTAGCCCTTGGTGGAGGATGGAGTGGAGACTCTCCAAAACAAACTGCTGAGCATCTTCCTGATCTCCGGCCTTATCAGGCAGTAAAGCACTGGATTCAAGCAGCTGTTTGCGTGCGCCAGGCACACAGTGACCGGGAACACGTACGTGTGGAGCAGGTAATAAGATTTATCCCAGTTTACTGCGTTAAATTTTACCAGGACGCCCCAGAAGGTGATGGCGTGATTTGGCATCCAGCAGCAGAAAAAAGACAAAACCACTATAGCGACAGATTTGGTGACTCTGGATCTCCGTTTGGGGTTGCTGCTGTCCATGCTCCTCCGCCTGACGAAGCGCAGGAGCATCAGGTAGTTGACAGACACGATAAGCATGGGGATGATGAAGGCTATGAGTATTTTCTGGATGTGATAGAGGGCGAGCCAGTCGTGCCCCTCTGGAAACTTGAGCAGACAGAGTTTCTCTCCAGCCACCACAGTCACGGTGGAGAAGATGGTTGTGGGAGCTGTGGCCACCGTGGCTGCCACCCAGAGCACCGCGCACACCCACTTCACACACCGCGACCTCCTGTATGCTTTCTTCTTCAGGGCCGAGGCCACAGACAGGTAGCGGGTCACACTCATAGCGGTGAGGAAGAACACGCTGGCGTACATGTTCATCACGGTCACCGACAGGATGATCTTACACATGGCGTCTCCAAACGGCCAGCTGAAGTCCAGCGCGGTGTCCACAGCCCAGAAGGGCAGCGTGAGCACGAACTGGAAGTCCGTTACCGCCAAGTTGATGATGAAAAAGTTGATGGTGGACTTCTTTCGACCTTGTCGTAATCTCATGAGGAAAAACACGAGCAGGTTCCCCACCAGACCCACCGCGCACACCACAGAGTACACCACGGAGATGAGGATCCTCAGGATGAGGGTGCCGTCCGCGCTCACGTCGATGTCCTCGAAGCTGAACTTCTCATCGCCAGGCAGACTTCGATTCAGCGCTGCGCTGTGGTTAAATATATCATCCATCTTTACAGTTAGTTACCCGTGCGCTCACAACAGGCTGTATACTGCGCGCGCAAACTGCACAGACGCGCCATGCGCAAGTGTCTCAGCTCTTCAGCCGCATCCAGTGAGTTGGAGTCTGCTTTTATACAGGTGTGTCGCTCCTCTGCTCAGCCACGATTGGTCGAATGAGACGTGACAGAGAAGTCTCAGTCATGGAAATGAGCAAAAAGCATCCTTGTCTCCATGAATTTATGTGCATCTTTCACAACAGGTCAGCTCATCAGGCTTTGGATGGAATGCACGTCGCACAAGGGCCGTTCGTAAAATGGGTCGGATAAACTTTTCATCGAGAAAATTCAAATAAAATGCAGGAATTAAAACTCCAAGCGTTTAGAATTGTTGCCACCAGTTTGCAATAAGTCAACCCTTCATAAATGGTTTGTAATTCGGTTATTAACTCTGTTGTAACCACTGTAATAATCATTTATGCGCAGTTACAACACACAGTGACCTGCTGCTTGCCAAACAGTGAGCCCACATCTATCTGTACTGTTCAGCCTCAGATTTCATTGCTTTCTTTGTCTTCTCCATCAGCAGCATTTACACCCGTCAGCGTCATCACATATCTGTTAATAATAAGTTAACCACCGTCAACATATCTGAATAGTCAAAAAAGTTTCATTTGGCATCAAATTAACTCATCAGATTGATTCATACGTCAAAGCTTTGGTTCATAATTGTTTATTAATGAATTATAAAGTGTTTACGACCTAATTAATAACATAATTCCAAATAATTTATAAAATTTTGCTGTAAAGTGGTACCGAATTGCTAGTAGAATGTGAGCAGTGAAAGGGGAATGATAGAAATAGAAAAAAAGGAAACATAAATATAAAAATCAAATATACAGATCAACAGACGAAGTAGATCTAACGGCTGTTTCTACATAAGCTTCTGGTGCTTCTTCTGCGCAGTAAAATACAGTTAAACTCCCCCTCCATCTTTGTGAGCATCAGTAGCAGCAGTGTTATGACATGTCAGAATTGATATCCAGGTGCTGAAACGTACAGTAAAAACAAAAGCTTCATCCCTGCATCAGTGGTTCATAGTGTCTTCATTCTTCCGCTAGAGGGCGCGCTAAGCTCAGGCAGATGATCTAAAGTGAAACAACAATGATGAAGAGTTTAGTATATATTGGATTTTTTTTTTAATATAGACGTTTGTTGTCCTTGTTTCAGTTTGATCGATCGACATTTCAGAATATTTTCTTTTTTTTTTTTTTTTTTACCCTTGAAGCTGAGGACTTCTCTGTTCATTCTGTAAAGACACAGGGATTTCTGAAAAAATGAATATCCCCTATGGTAAATCATAATTATACGATAAGAAATCATAATTATGACATTTTAAAAAATGCTTAATTATGAGATTTAAAAAGTCGAAATGTCGATTATATTTTTTAAATCACAATTTCTTCCTTTTATATCATAATTTCGACATTTTTATCTCAGGTTTGGACTTGTTATTTAATAATTAGGAATTTATCGCATAATTATTACTTTTTATATCACAATTCTGTCAATTCTGTCTCTCAATTATGACTTTTTATCTCATAATTCTGACTTTTTACCTCATCAATATCCTTTATCTCATAATGATTACTTCTCATTTCATAATTAAAACTTTTTATATCTCATAATTTTCTCACCTTATTTCATAATTGATCACTCTCTGTCTCATAATTATAACTTTAAATATCATTATTATGACTTTTTTCAAAAACACATGACCTTTTAATCCCATAATTCTGATTTTTTACCTCATCAATATCCTTTACCTCATAATTATCACTTTATCTCATACTTATCACATTTTATCTCATGATTAAAACTTTTCCCTCAAAATTATCAATTTATTTCATAATTATCACTCTCTATCTCGTAATTATCACTTTTTATCTCACAGTTATCACTTTTTATCTCATAATGATCACATTTTATCTTATAATTATGACTTTACCTCAGGATTATGACTTTTTAATCTCATAATTATAACTTTGAATATCATCATTATGACTTTTTTTTTCTAATACTGAGGACTTTTTTATCTCATAATTAAACTCACCATGGTGATATTTGTTCTTTCACTAACGGAAATGGCCTTTCATAGAAAACAGACTAAAGCCTCTGATCTGTTATCATTTCTCTGACTCCACCTGAATGCAACAATATCGACACTAGTCCTCATTTGACCCACTGAAAACCCTGGAGGACCTCCGTTTTGGGAGCAACTGCCAGTTGGACTGAAGCACTATATCCAATTTCTTGGAGTAGCATTCCCCTTTAAGCCTCAGTCCCAGAGAAAGATGGCCCATTGTCTTAAGTCCACCCATCTGTGGGGGTGGCTCTGCGAAAGTTTGCAGAAGAAGTTTGTATGTTGTCACTGGCTGTCGGTCGGAGACTGATGGAGGACAGAGGGGACAGCTACTCGTGAGCAGACGTCCACACCGACCGACAAACAAGTCAAAACGAGAGAGATGATGGAAGAAAAGCGCACAGACGATGTTCAGGCCTGAACTGGAGAAGTTTGTTGGGACTGTCACAGTTTGAGTGCATGGTCGCCACAAACCAGCGAAAAGTGCATCCAGCCCACATGGAAATGATTTGAATTGACAGCCGAAAGTCGCGGTGTGAGAGAGACAGTAGATGCTTCTAAAAGACAGACTACCGTCCTGACAAAATGACCCGTTTGGACTGCGGGCTTCACGCCTTTGGACAAGGACTCTCCTTCATTCACTTCTTCACTGCACTGCTGATGGTGCTGGAAAACTGCACAGCGCTGGGATTATCACATGAAGCAGGTTAGTCCACACTGAAAACATGGAAAACTTCACTGAATTCATGGAGTCATGTCCTCGCCACGTCCTCCTCTTGGTGCGATTGTGGCTGCTTTTCTGGTGCACATTTGTTTCAGAGCGCATCTAATTCAGCAGAATCAGGCCAGCAGTGCTCAGTGTGGAGGGGAGGCCAGCTGTGACTTATGTTTACAAAGTTTTGGGCTGACCATAGCAATTAAATCCAGGGTTTTGCAGCTTAGGCTGGTGGCCGGAGAGACCTTCTTTCTTTCCATTCAATCATCTGAAGCCCCATGTAGGCAAACATCTGCCCAGCCCCTGAGCCAAAGTACAGAATCCCAGCAGATGACACTGACCTCTGACCCCAGCAGTGAAGGTCAGGAAACAGAATTTCTCTTTGGGAATCTACAGGATGCATCATTATTATTCTCATAATGGAGCTGGTCTCCACTCTGCACTATGTAAGCGTGTAAATCATGATACTGGGATAGGATGCCAAGTGGTCCGCCCATTTTCTCATTTGTAGCACAAACTTTTTATAGCGATTAGTAAATGTTAAGTAATGTCCCTTAGGTGTTGTTTGGGAAGTTGCATATTAGTCCACACGGATGTGGTGTAATAAATTACAGCTGCAACGATTATTTTCATAACTGATTGATCTGTTAATTATTTCCTCAATTAATTGATTATTAGTTGGTCTTTAAATGGTCAGAAAACTGTGAAAAAAGTCAATCAGTGTTTACCAAAGCCCAAGATGACGTCCTCAAATGTCTTGTTTTGTCCAAAACCCAAAGATATTCAGTTTAATGTCAGAGAAACTAAAGAAACCAGACAATATTCACATTTAATGAGCTGGAATCAAAGACTTGACTATTTTTTCTTCAAAGGTTACTCAAACTGATTAATTGATTATCAAAATAATTGCAGATTAATTTAATAATCGACTATTTGATTAATTGTTGCAGCTCTAGAGAAAATATTGATACAACTGAGTATTGCAATATCATGTTTTGTCATTCTGTAGCAATTCTCAACAACACTGCATCATGAAACCTCCGACCACTAGATGGCAGTGTTGTTATCTATTGTCACTGTTCTGATTGCATAAAAAAGTAAACATGGCAAAAAAAAAAGAAAAATGGCATTAGCAAGAAAATTGCAATATATCACAATGTATTGAATTGTAACCTCTATCGTGATACATAATATTAATAATAACAATAATAATATAAAAATCCACAGGCAAAATCTGTAATTTTCCCTCACAGAATATGGGAGTGGCATTTCTACCGCTGCCTTGATCTGTTAGTTTGTTTGTGTTATTGTGTGACTCTGGTGTTTGAAATGGACAGTTTGGATTCATCAAAGTCACAGAGTAACACAAACAAACCAAGAGATTGAGGCAGTAGTGGACCAGCAGCTCCCATGTTTTGTGGAGTTTTGTTGGTTTGGTGAGAGCGATAATTGGCTTCTATCACAGCAGTTTCCCATCAGAAAAGGCTGTCTGACAGCAAAGTAAAGCGGTGAAAATATTCTAAATATAGTGTATATTTAAACCGATATTGATTGAGTTGTTTTTTTTTCTAGGCAGACCTTTTTAGTAGCTAAAATACCTTTTGTTGCTGACCCTGTCCACAGCAGTTCACTGCTCAGCGTCCGTGCTGGTACTCCTCTCTGCTCACTCTAGTTAATACACTGACTATGGATAAGTACCTCATAAAACTCTACATCAAAAAATCCTAACTAAAACTTTAAATATGCTTTTCATTATATCCCTGGTTGGAGCAGTTGATGTTTATGGTTTATGTTTATGAATCATTCCAACATTTGAGTGATTTCATGATGGAAGAAGTTCCAGATGTGTTCTGTGTTCATCCAAATGTTAACAGAGCATTTACAACTAAAATACAGTTACAGTTATTAAATTTGGTAAAATATCTGATTTACTTGTCAGTCCTTATATCAAGTTAATTAAGGTAATAAGTCAGTTAATTTTAAAATGAAGAATTCCACAGAAAGATGAGTTATGGGCCTTATAATGTTTATTAATTTTATCTGATAAATAACATTATTATTAACTTTTCTTTATAAACTCCAGTCATTTTGGCCCCAGTACAAATCCAGTTAAGTATCCCTGGTGTAAATGGTGAGTCCCGATGGATAACATCACCTCAGAGAATTAATCCTACCTTGTCTTGTAGGATTCACTCCCTGCACTTTCATCCTCTCAGTCTTCTTCCCTTTAATTCATGGATGTTAAAAAATCACTGCTCTCCTGAGATCACACCCACGAGCAGAACAAGGAGTGTGGATGGACTCAGCTGGGAGCCCCTGAGAGGAACACTAAGTGCTGTCAGGCATTAAAGACGAGGATGTGGCACCTCCCAAACAAACAGTAATGATTTCAGGTGATGAATGTTGACACAGGAATCCCCAAAGTTTATTTAAGAACCCAAAATAGAAAAGCGCTGGGACAAAGCTTCCTTTAGATGCGACGTTTGAGGTTTTTTATTCTCACTTGGTGCAGAAATACACAACTCTATTGAGTATAGATACACAAGTAACAGTGGGGAGAGGAGACGGCCACACTAAGACCACTTTAATTAGCTGATTTTGATGTGTTTTGATAAGTACTTTAATAAGAACCTGATCGGTGCTGCTTGCTCTCCTGAGGATCTTCTGGCAGCCACTTAAAGACCCCTGGTGGTCCCAGCTCCCACATCGAGAACCACCTTCTAATCCTTCCTTATAATACAATTACACGTGCTTCCTTCACGGTGTCTTATTTTTGCAAGTATGATGGTTTCTGGATGAATATAAACCATTTAAAATTGAATTTCACGTTCCTTTTATTTTACCATGGCAAATAATAGCTTGTAGCTCTGGAGTAAAGGTCACAGCTGCTTGGTAAAAAAAAAGGTCTCTTGTCATGTGTGTATTTTCTTAATTAAGATTGAATTATTGAATTATTATAGAAAGGAGAAGGAGAAAATCCCTCATGTATTCAGAAAAACCTTCCGTAAAAAGAATCATCACATACGGAAAAAGATGAGATCTTGCAGTCGAGTGCAGATCTTCACCAGGCAACCTGAAAATAATATTTGCTAGAATAGAAATGTGTGTGAACTTTTGTCATTATTAGCGTATGAATTCTTGAGTTGTGGTCAGAAATGTGTTTTGTGAAGTAGGCTTGAGCGAATGGATGAATATGTCACCCATCGACGATGGTCTGAATCCATCCACGGCTGTTTTTTCTGGACCGATTTTTGAGGTGATATTTGTCATTTTATTTTGCTAATGTAATAGTCTGCAGAGTGATCGCTGCTGCGCCGCAACATGCTCTCATCCAGTGACGCAGCTCACACCCACTCAACCGGGCCATGAGTGAGCTGAGCTGGGTAAAGAGTGAGAAGAAAACTTTAACCAAACCAGAGTTGGTGGTTGTTGGAGGAGTGAACAGACTAATAAAGACGGTTTAGGTGAGTTTTACGTGTTTACATGTAGAGTTTGAATGATGTGTGTTTTACGGGGAGTTAATGAGCCAATTAAGCTCATCTTAGTTCAGTAAAAGAGCGAAACTTGAATTCAGAAGTTGAACAGTTGTATTTCTCTGGTGTGAGAATATTAAATTTCTTGACACTTTGTGAGTTTATTTTGTTTATTGGACGTAGTGAACGTACGCATCATATGTAACAGTGAATTTGCTGCTTGCGCATGTCTCCCAGCTGAGACTCGAGAAGACAGGAAGTGGTGGGAGGGGGAACAAAAATATTGCCCATCGCTGATGGATGGGCTTGCGATGGTTGGTTGGAAAATGTTAACGTATCTCCCGACCCTGTTGTGAAGTCACTCTGACCTTTGACCATCAAAATTTAATCAGTTCATCCCTGAGTCCAAGTGGACTTTTGTACCAAATTTGAAGAAATTCCCTCCAAGCATTCCCTAGATCAGTGTTTCTCAATCCTGGTGAATGATCAGGTCATTATCAGGCTTCTGTGGAGGCTTGATGATGAGCTGATCATTTGAATCAGGTGTGTTGGAGCAGGGAAAGACCTAAAACATGCAGGGCAGGGGTCCCTGAGGACCAGGATTGAGAAGCACTGCCCTAGATATCACGTTTACAAGAGTGGGATGAATGTGAGGTCACAGTGATCTTCACTTTTGACCTCTGACCACCAAAATCTAACTAGTTTGTCCTTGAGTCCATGTGGTAATTTGTGCCAAGTTTGAAAAAATCCCCTCAAGGCGTTCTTGAGATATTGTGTTCACAACAATTGGATGACCATGATTGTCGGCAGCGTGAAGACAAAGCAAAGGTTTTTCAAGGTTTTTGACAAATTTTGAATCTCAGAGGTCCTTCAGCACAAAAATAAAAATAGACTGATCGGTCCAGTAGTACTGTATCTGAGATTAGGTGCGGATGAGCCACAGGTCCACACACGCAGACCGGGCAGAGATAACTAGAAACTAGGCCTACATGATATGAGGAAAACCTGTGATGTGCGATAACATTGTTCAGTATTGCAATGACAGTATGAATTTTGGAGTGTGCTTGTTTCCTCTGGAAGTTGTCAAAACTGTTTTACACATCTAATTCAATTCAAAATGCAGAGGTGCTGTTCTTTTTCACCACACAGTTTGTTATATCCCATTTCTGCCGTATTCTGACAAAAAATTCCTGTACATCTTACACAGCAGGCTTTCAGGAGAAACAAGCAGAATGCAAACAATGATTTCACACTGCGAGGCGACAAGGTAAGACAAGGAATATGTGTTACTTGGAATGTCTTATTGAATGAAGAGCCAGGAAAACACGTTTTATAGATCTGGCCTTTTGTAAGGTCACTAAAAATATATTCAGTTTTATTCCTGAAGCCGTCAGTGTGTCAGCTGAGGACAGTCTGATGGAAATTCACCTTTAGATGAAAAACCAACTAAACAGACGGCAGCACGTCAGTGATCATGAGTGTGACCAGTTCAGTTCAGTTCAGTTCAGTCGCACAGTTCAATCTAAAGTTGGAAGCAATTTCATTTAGTGCAAAAAGCAGGGCTGCCGTCAGCCAGTATAACCATCTGTCATTGTTTATTTTGATGGAGATGCAGATCCAGATGGAGATGAAAGGTTTCTAAATATTAACCAAATAAGTAATATGTATAGAGCTTTGCAGCCATGATGAGTGATTCCATCATTATGACAGGATGAAAATGCACTTTAAACACGTTGCAAAAGACTGCCTGAAGCACAATGAACAAGAAAAAATAATTTTATTTACAGGCGTCATGCATTTCTAAGAGGATAGTTTGGATTATTTGAAGTGGGGTTGTATGAGTTCCAGTACCAGTGTAGGAAGCTCAGCTACGTACTGCTTTGGACTGATTTAGGAACTAAAAGTATTTTAGCTACCTAAAAAACTATAAGGTATATTGAATATTTTTACCCTTTACTTTGTTGTTAGACAGCCTTTTCCAACAGGAGACTACTGTTATATAAGCCAAATATCGCTCTCTCCAAAGAAACCAGACTCCTTGCAGAACATGGCAGGTTCTGGTCTACTGCTGCCTTGATCTGTTAGTTTGTTTGTGTTATAGTGCAACTTTGGTGAATCCAAACTAAACTTTTAAACCACTGAAGTCACACAATAACACAAACAAACTATCCAACTGAGGCAGTGTTAGTCCAGAAACTCCTGTGTCTTGTGAGGTAAAATGACTCATTTTGAGTTTTGTTTCTTTGGAGAGAGAGAGAGAGAGGGATATTTGGCATAAAGGGATAGTTCACACAAAAATGAATGAAAAATGAAAATCTTCTCATCCTCATGCCGATTGAACGTCAGGTTTAGTTTTTTTTTAGTCCACAAAACACTGCTTGAGTGTTCACAGGAAAACAGCGTCCCAGAATCTCCCAGAATTTTAATTTTTGGATGAACTATCCCTTTAAAGAATAAAGGTAAGTGATGTCTGAAAAGAAAGATGTGTTATTGGCCCTTATCACTTTATACATATTTAGAAAATCTGATCTCCATATTGATTCAGATCTTCATCAAAAATGCACATAATGCAGTTAAACTGACTGACTGATGACAGCAGTGATTTCTCCAGTAAATCAAATTATTTCCAAGAATATTTTGCTTAGCTGAAGGTTGAATTGTGTAATTGAATTGATTCTCATTCACGGCTGCCGATGTATTGCCTTCTATTTAGTTTGTTTTTCATCTAAAGGTAAAATACCATCTGGCTGTCCTCAGCTGATGTACTATAAGCATTCAGGAATAAAACTGAATACATGTTAAGTGACCCTACACAAGGTAAAAACTATAAAACGTGTTTCCCTGGCTCTTCAATCAATGAGACATTCCAGGCAGCTGTTTGCTAAACGCGTATTCCTCAGATCTTGCTGCTCTGATGTATTTGTGAAAATATTTGTGCAGATAGCCTCATACAGTGCTGAATGGAGAGTGACCTCATCTTACCTTGTGAGAAAAGTTGCATGAAATCATTGTTCGCATTCTTGCTAACTTCTCTTGAAGGTCCAGTTCCAGATTTACAGGGATCTATTAGAAGAATATGGCAGAAGTGGAATGTAATATTCATAAATATGTTTTCATAAGTGTATATTCACCTGAATATAAGAATTGTTGTGTTTTCATTACCTTAGAATGAGACGTTCATATCTACAGCGGGTGCAGGACCTCGTCCACTGAGGCTGCCACGTCGCACCGCCATGTTTTCCTATAGCCAGACACCAAACACTGGCTCAGAAAAGGCTTCTTGCATTTTTCACGGTCACTTTAGTTTGTCCTTTATGCTTGGATCAGGAAGGAGAGACAAGGTGTTTGCAGTCTGAAAGCTCACCACTAGATGACGCTAAATTCTACACACTGGTCCTTTAAGTGACCTTACAGAAAGTGAAAACCTTCAGCTGTGTGTTTTGCTGGCTTCGTTCAATGAGACATTCCAAGCAGCTGTTTGCCAAAGACATCTTCCTCTGATCTTACTGCTCTGATGTGTTCTGACAAATATTTGTGCAGATAACTGTCTACAGCGCTGAATGGAGAGTGACCTCGTCTTACCTTGTCTGAAAGCTGCGTGAAATCATTGTTTGCATCCTGCTAGTTTCTCGCGAATGAGATTAATCTGTCTGTGGTATTATGAGGGTATGAGAGCAGCTCTTTCACAGACTCTATTAAAGGCAACGTGTCTGGAAACTGTGATGCAACAGGTGTCTTATTATCAAGTAATCGCTTTTCGTGCATGTGTGTGTGCGTGCGCATGTGATCACCGAACTACAGCTTGATTGCAGCTAATCTTGAACACTACAGGACCGATCAGCCTAACTATGTTTTTTATTTTGACCAGAGGCATTATGTTTTCAGGTCTTCATATTCTTGTGAACACGATATCTCAAAATCACCTTGAGGGATTTTTTTTCAAGCTTTGGGCAAATTTTCAAGATTTCATATGCTAATTAAGACAACATTACACACAGCTCTCTAATAGGATAAAATAATGAGGTAATCACATTTTGTGTCCAAAAGGTCAAAGGTCAGCTTCACTGTGACATTGAATTGTTCAGCTCTCTATCTGTCCTCTGTAAAAATAGTCTCTAAGTGGAGACTAGGACTGTAACTAATGATTATTCTTTGCAGATAAGTGTGTCAGTCATTTTCTCGATGAATTGATAAGTTGTTTGGTCCATAAAATGTCAGAAAATGGTGAAAAATCACTTTTTTTCAAAGCCCGAGGTGATGTCTTCAAGTGTCTTTGTTTGTCCACAACCCAAAATATTCAGTTTGCTCTCATAGAGGACAAAAGAAAATAGAAATTATTCACATGTGAGGAGCTGTAAACAGAGAATTTGGACATTTCTTCCTTAGAAGATAAACTAATTGATTAATGGATTAATTGTTTGCAGCTCTTGTGAAGACAGATTCTGTTACAGTGTCTCATTGGAAGTTGTTTTTTGGAATCACACGTGTATAGTGTGAACTTCCATTTTGCCAAAAAGATACACTTATATACATTTATACAACGTATGTGGAGGTCTTGTTAATGTTGGTGGGAACTTTGCAAATCTCTGATGTTTCCATCTGGCAGTTGTGGTGGCATTGCAGTAGGTGCTTCACCATCTAATGCCTAGCAGGGATCTGCACTCTAGAGAGTGACCTCTTCTAGTTTGTGTTGTGAACTGTGCAGGATAAGTGAGACATTACTGTGGGACAACTGTTGCTGTGACACCGGTTACTGTCATGATTTTTTTTGCTTGTGCAGATTGGCCACATTTGTTGATAAAATGTTTTATTTTTTGTATGTGCATTAAAGGTCCAGTATGTGCGATTCACTGAGGTCTGTTGGCAGCATATGTCAGAAATTGAATATAATATCCTTAAGTGTGTTTTCATTTGTCTATAATCACCTCAAAATGAGAATTGTTATGGTTTTGTTGCCTTTGAAATAAGCCATTTATATTTACAGAGTATGCAGGTCTTCTTCCATGGAGGTTGCCAAGAACGGACAAACCAAACGCTGGCTCTGGATGCACCCTTTCAGATTTTTTGCCAGTTTTTCAGCTGTTGTAGGTTCTTCTACACGCATGGAATGGGATGTTGAGATGAGGTGTTTGCAATCTGCCAGTTCAGCACTAGATGCCACTAAATTCAACACACTGGGCCTTTTTTTTTTTTTTTTTTTTTTTTTGATAAGATGTGTTAGGGAATGATAAAAAAGAGAATCTAAAACCATACACATATCTTTCTCTCTTGGATAATTGGAGATATTTCATTCTCCTGATAAGATAATTAGTTTGAACTCCTCCATTGTAGGCCTCCTTTGGGCCATCCCTGAAGCAGTGATGAGCAGGGAAAAGATATACTTACTTCTTGCAGCAGCCAGGAAAGCAATAACACTGAGCTCAGCTGGCTTAAAAAAAAAAAAAAACAACCTCCGACCTGTAACACCTGGTGGTCGGTGGTCCAAGGAATTTACAAAATGGAAATAACTTTCAATGCTGAGACTGCAAAATAAAATACACAATTGACAGACCGATGGTCATGGTGGCTTTAAGTGATGGGGGAGGCATGAAGCTCGATACGCCTGAGTAACTTTTGCATTTCATCAGTTAAATTGTATATATTTTCTTGGTGATTTGTGTTATGTGTTATGGTTATGGTTGTGTTATGGTTTTTATATTATTTTGCCATGTGTATTACTGGGCCTGCTGGTTTTATTGTTTTTTATTATTTCTATTGGTGCTTCTGGTGTGTCCCACAGATGGAAGTGATGTGTTGAGGAGGGGATGGAGGGAGGGCAGTGGTTGGGAGTAGAGATGAGGATGTAGGGGTGTGAGTTTGAAGATGTGTGTAGGATGAACATAGAGGTGAAGGTAACAAACTAGTATGAGTCACCTGATGCACTTTGTGAGTACGAGCCTGCAATTGGACGCTAGTCTCAGGCAGCTTTGTGTCCTCTGCTATCCCTAGGAAACAACAAAACTTCAGAGACAGCAACCTAGATGCTGAAAATGGCAACTTAGCACCTCGGTTGCTAACGGCATGAATGTAAACAAGCTAGCAGCTGCTACTTTATCTTTGCTGTGGATTTAGACATTTTAATGCCAGGGCTTGCGTCCCCAAATGTGTAATCATGCAAATGTTTCACCAAAACGAGTCCCCCTTGACCATGTTTTGCAGATGGTAGTGATTGGTTTATAGAAATCATAGCAGAATGATCATATGTGGAGTCAGACCTTTCTTGTGGAGATAGGTCTCATTACACATGACATACAAACTGAGAGGAGAGGGACATAAAAGTAAAGGGAATCTATACAGATTACAGAAGGTTTTGATTTAATAGAATTAAAAAGAACTGGAGTATGTGTCTATTTAACTTTACCCAATAAACATAAAGTTGGAAAACTATAAATACAGAAAATTACATGATTATATTATCATATATTTATTTATATTATTAATTGCAGCAATAGACAAAGTCTGTTAGGCTTCAAATAAGTTGTTTGCCTCTCCTCTTGTCATTTCTAGCTCTCATTGTACTCAACTTTTTGCGTCCAAACTACTTCCCCCTTTATCTGTCACTCCCTTTATTTAGAATAAACTCCTCCACAGTGGAGCCGGCAGCTTTCGGATGCTGTATGTACTGTAGTCATGATGTAAATACATCAACATGTTTTGGGTACTGCACATGGTCCAAAATAGCATTTCAATGAAACAAAAAGTCGTATATGAATGTAATTGTTCATGCACAGTAGACACGTCATGGCTCCAAGATTTTACTTTAATTGGTTTTTCCTATTTTCAAAATAAAAGTCTGTTCATGATCCTTTTTGAGCAGTTAAGACGCTTAAAATTCTAGTTTCATAGATCGATTTTTTTGCCACTTAATTTTCAAGAAGCAGCGCAGGCATTTTTGGCACAACTTCATCTGCTTCTGGGTGCACAGAGAAGGAAAACAAGTCTCAAGAGGTCAAAACTCCAGCAACACTTGTAGGATGTAGAACGACTTCATTAGACTATTTAATTTTCAAGCCACATCTGAAACCTTGTCCTATCTGTGTGAGTGTACTAAAAGTGCATACTTAACATAAACACTGATTATCCACTGTGATGAATGAAGTGGAATTGAATAAAAAGATATGCAATGTTGAGCAACACTTTATCTCCCCTGAACAATAAACTGCAGACGTACAGTTATCAGTAACTGGCCACATTGAGGCGGTACGCATAGTGCTGAGAGGCAGACTGTGGGTAATTCTCTTCTTGAAGCACATTTTCTTTACCCTTGCACACAGAAAGGAGATCTTTTCTCACACTCATGCTGCTGATTCAGCTATTCCAGATCACAGGAAGTGAAGGAGTATTATTTTTTATCAGAGGAATGAATTTCACCAACTTTATCAAACCTGCTGCACATGAGAATGAAGTAAAAGGAGGACAAGAATCCATTCTGAAGCAGTTTCCTCATACGTACCATACACTGCAGCTGTATTCAGACCTGAGAATGACAGATGGGTTTGTTTAGAGTTTCCCCAGTTTTGTTTACAGCTTTACAGCCACTTAATTATTTAATTACCCTCCTCTTTCCCATGATTTACTCACCCATCTTCCTTTACGTCTTCTCTTCCCACCACAACTCTGACAGAGAGATCTCTGCAGGATCTGCCTCAGTATGAAGTGGTTCACCCCACTCGAGTGGATGCCAGAGGTCACTTCCTGTCCAACTTCCTGTCTCACCATGCTCGCCGCGTGCAGCGCCGGGAAGCCTCAGAGGGACGAGCCGACTTGGATCGAGTCTTCTACCAGTTGTGGCACGGCGGTCACAGTTTGCACTTTAACCTCACCCTCAACCCACACCTGCTGGCTCCGGGCTTCCTGACGGAGAGGAGGTACGGTGGCCTGGATGGGGCCCAGATCCATCCTCCTGGATCCTCCCAGTGCCATTTCTTAGGTGAAGTGTGGGATGAGGCCACTGTTAAAGGGAGTGCAGCCATAAGCACCTGTGATGGACTGGTGAGTAAGCTTGAAGTCCATGAGAGGTTGTATTGCAAAGAGTCACTTCGGTATTTCAGCCTGGACCCTATTTTCCCATGTTTTTATGTCTAAGTGACAAAATTGGACAATAACTTTTGAAACTGGTCCAGTTTTGAGCAAGGAAGCTGCAGCTATCAGCTGTGAAAGGGGATGCAGTGTAATCTCTATAGACAAGTTTGGCACCCGGAGGAACCTCAGAAAACTTTTCTTCTTTCCACAATCACTAACTCTGATTTGGTCAAAATAAACTCTATATTAGTTTAGAGTTAGATGTGAAAATATTAAGGGAGGAGTAAGTGGGAGTCCAGACATCAGAAGGGCAGCGGGTAGAAACAGAGCGATAAAGAGTGATAAAACAGCTGTTTCTGTTAATTAAAAAGGATGTTATTCTTTAGAAAAAGGTCTATCTTTGTAGGGATCCGTTCCATAATGTTGTCAGACGCTGCAGCCGACATACTTTGACAGTTTCCAGTTGCCTACAATGATCACATTATGGCTTCTTTTCACAGCTGACGGCTGCAGCACTCAGCACTCAATGCTGGGACAGTTTCAAAAGTTGTTGTCCCCAGTAGGGAAATAACTCAGACACACAAACATGGGGGAATAAATTTGAGGTTTTCCCCTCTAAATGCAAAGCCACCGGCTGCAGTAAGGGGCTGTATTCAGAGTCAAATTCAGATTTCCCCCCTTAAGCATCATGTTTGCAGACAGAGGTGCATGTACTGCATATAGTATACAAACTTGCAAAACCATCTCTAGGCTTTGCAGTGCACGTTTATTACACATCCATTTTTCTAGGAAAACTTTCACCGTGTGTAACTGTTGAAGCTGAAGGAGAAAGTGGCTCTTCAGTGCCTTTGAACGATCACAGCAGGAATCCAACCATAGGCCACGATCTGATGTGCTGAGTCATATTCAAAGACCGTTCACTCAGAGCGCAGCCAGCCGTCCGTGTCCGCTCTGAAGACTTGCGCTCATAAGATTTCATAGACCGCTAAAGGATATGTGAGGGATCATCGGTGCATTCAGAGATTTTAAATTGACAATAGAGCATTTTTAATCTTTTACTCAGCATCATCACAGTGCTGCAGTAGTGTCTATCCAATGACTGTTAAAATATTTTCATGTAGCACAAACACACACACTCTCCACCTCTTTTCTTGTCCTGAAGAAGGTCTAAGGTACATTTTGACTTGAAATTAAACAATATATTAACTGTTTACAGATTCAAGTGTACTTAAATATATAAATCAATACAAAACACTTACATTTACATAAAAAAAATCAGGTAACAAATTAAACCTAACCCAATTACAATAACTTAAAACCAAATAACAGTTGTAGTACTAATAACAGCAGTTGGTATTCTTGGTCTATAAACTCCAGCTTCAAACTTCAGCTTTAATTCTTTTGCAGAAATATGATCATATTTGCTAACCTGAGGAAAGGCTACTGTCATCATCTTCCCATCGTAGATATAAAAGTCAAGTTATGACACAGTTTATGTAGTGTTTTATATCCATATGCTCGATCGCCAGAGCTCGAGGCGCCCACGCTGCCGGCTGATGTGATTGGCATGTGGTCACACAGGCAGTTGCACTCGGTGCATCAGTCTGCTAAAAGCGTCTGACGTGCATCGCCAGATGCCCCCCCCCCCCCACTTTAAAAGCAATTGTTTTTAAATATTTGTTGCACGTCCACCTGGTGAATCGTTTCGAGTGAAATACAGCCAACTTTAAGGCTTCAGGGCTTCTGATCGGATCAGAACCGGCACCAAGTTTCGGTACTCAATCCCAGTGATCACAATCCATTATTAATCACAGTCAAATCAGGCTATTACTAGATGTTCTCTCTTATTTTCAATTCTTATTTTTAAAAACGACATTGTTTTTATGTCATAAATAAAGAGCAGGATCATGTTTCACACATGATATTACAGTCTGCTTCATCACTTTTTTGTTGCATTTTTTCTTTGGGATAAAATGCAAGGTTATTTTAAACGGGCAGGCTACACAGGTGTGTTGTGTTGTGACATCCACATTTTTTCCTTTTGTCATGAAACTCTGTTTGTCAGATTAGATTGATTGAACAGCCATCCAGCCAGTCGCCATCATTTGGCCAACCCACCAGGACAGAGAAGATTATTCTGCTGTATGTTACGTGCATGCAGTAACATACAGCGTTACTGCTCAGAAACAGCGTTTCTCTCATTTGCTGGCTGTGATGACAGATCAGGGAATAAAAACAAATCAGAGGGATGAAATGACTATTTGACTAGCGAGTAATGTAGAATTGTCTTTTTTAACTTTGTCTTTTTATGTGATGTGTCAGTGAAAGCTGTTGTCATGAAAGCTGCTAAGTTCTTGTTAAGTTCAGTTGGGTCCTGCAGACTTTTGAACTGTGGTTTAGTTACTGAACATTTTATATGGTCTCATAAGTGATATTTTCTGACCCATTGTTAAGAATTATTTGGTTTGTAGTAAATTTTTGAGGGTGTCATTTGTGAAATTATTTTTTGTCTTATATATTTCTTTATATTTGTGCAAAAATGTGTTTATCACAAGTATAGGTTTACAAAAAAAGTCTAAAGTCATTGTATAATGCTGTGGCATGCTGAATATGTGTGGTGAATATAGTGTCTTAGGTTGAGGGGAATGTTGCTACAGTTTGTGGTGGCGAAATAAATGTAGAAATGCATGGCATTCATTTTGATTTGGCATGCTGTGGGATGGGGGATTTAGGCAGGGGTCCTAGAACCCTCCACACTTTTTAAATGTCTGCTTCACCACTGAGGCTAGAAGCAGTGACAAACCTCACTCCTGAACAGTCTGATTCAAGAGAAGCCCGACAGGGACGACACCGTGTCCAAGACTGAGCTACCGTGTGTCCAGTCCACTGCCATTTTGAAATGTGACAGCAGGAAAAGCTCAGGTGTAAATAACAGAATTAATGAAGGCTGATTTCCATTTTAGCTGCTTCCATTTCAGGGTCCTGGTGTTGTGCATGCTGACTCACTGTCACACTATTCTGGTTGGACTCTCTTTTCCTACTATAACATGTCAAAACATCTGCTGTGAAAAAGTCTGGTGGCTGGAGACATTTGTGTCATGTCATCCCCTCTCTCCCCTAACATTTCCTGCCTTGACTATGCACATCTAATGCAGGCGAAATTTAAAAAAAAAAAAAAAGGCTGACCACCACAGAGGCGTGGACTAGATGGTTGCATTTTCTCAGAAACTGAGTTGAGCAGCTCGCCCGGCATAAGTCTGAATATAGAGATCTTTCTATGCATGTATTTTGAATTTAAAATTTAGGTGGCCACCTTGTCAAGTCTGTTTTATTCATACGGCACCACATCATAACAAAAGGGCCCTTTTCATGTAGAGAAGGTCTTGATTGTACTTTTTGTAATTATAATTATGTACAGAAACCCAACAATTCCCACCATGAGCAAGTACTTGGTGACAGTGGTGAGGAAAAAAGGGATCGTTCAGATTGTTTGAAGTGGGGTTGGATTAGGTACTTATACATGGTCAGTGTGTTACCTGCAGTACAGTAGATGGTGGTCAGCGCGCCCCCAGTTTGGACGAGCAGCAGGAGAACCAACACAGGAACTAAGCAGGGTACTGCTGTGGACAGAGTCAGCTGCAAAATATATTTAGCCACTCATATCAGTTTAAATTAATGGTATATTCACTAAAACTCACTGCTTTAAATCACCATCAGACAGCTTGTTCAAATGAGTAACTGCTGTTTTATAAGCCAAATATGGCTGTCTCCAAATCAGCCAAACTTCTTTGGCAAAATCAATCATTTCACCTCGCAGAACACTGGAGTCGTTGGTCTTTTTTGCCAAAGGAGTTTGGTTGATTTGGAGGGAGTGATATTTGGCTCGTAAAATAGCAGTTTCACTTTTGGGAAAAAGCTGAAAAGCTGAAGAATACTTGATTTCAATTTACCTAATCATTTCCCAAATACAAAGAGGCCATGCTCATCAGGTATATTGACAAATGAAATTTCCCATACCCATCCCTACAACCCCATCCACCCTCAGGATCACAGGTTTCAGAATACATTAACGTAAAAGAAGGAGAAAAAGGAAGGGGGGCTCACTGCTGTAATAATACACTCCACTCTTCCACCACCTCTCTCTTTATCAAAGAGTTCCTGTAGAGTCATAAAAGTCCAAGAAGGGCCTCCATATCTTAGTAAAGGTCTGAGAGGACCCTTTGAGTGTGCACTTTATTTTTTTTTCAAGTTTTAAGAGGACATTTCAGGTCTTTGATCCAAAGACAGGACTGAGGAGTGTGTTGCCTCCATCTTAAAAGGATCCAGCGTCTCGCAAAGAGTGTAGCGAAGGCTGTGACCACATAGGCTTCATTTGGCAAAATGGCACGTGAATCCTTTGATGTTAAACCAGATAAGCCACACATTAAGTCAAGCTGGGTTTTAAATGTCTCACTAAAAACTTAAAAAATACTGAACAAGAAAGTGTAGAGATTCGGACGTAGCCACAACATGTGCATTAAGTCTGCAGGCTGGCCTCTACATCAAGGGAATAAAGATCCAGTGTTTGAATAAATCTTTGCCAGACAGCTGTGAACCAACCTCCATTTACTGTAGTTAATACACTGACTATGGATAAGTACCTCATACAACCCCAGTGCAAATAATCATCGATCCCTTTTAGTTGCCACTCTGAATACAGCACAAGGTGAGCAGTGTATTGAGCATTCAGAGACGTCCCCACCGATGATGGCAATGTGTTTAGCTGTCACATACACTAAACCCATCCAAAGAGCTGCACCTCTTAAAAGAGTTCTCCACCCAGATGCTGTCTTTCTTATTTCACATGTTCCTCTTACTTGTTAAAACCTGGTGCTTGTATTACCCTCAATGCAGCTCAACCACTGACATCTCTGTCTGAGATATGTGATGCTTGTCGTAATCAATATAGCCTTGAGCTGCTAGCCTCACGCAGAGATGAGAAGCGTCCTACAGAGGTATAATGAGCTTGCTTCTTTCTAACTTCACATACTTATATTTTTTTTTTTCAGTTTCAAACTTTTGTAGTTTTCAGCCCCACATGATGCTGCAATTTATCAGATTTCACATATATATATAGTATTACTCCCCAAGACTTGTAAACAATCTTCACAGGCTTGCAGTAACATCCAGTTTACGAATAAAATGCATTACCAGTACATCAATCTGTACAGAACAGTTGTGTGTTTTTATGCTGTGTGTGCTTGACCACATTCACCTAAAAAAGTCAACTCTTTTGGGAATTTTATCGACTCTGATGTTATTAACTCAGTGATGACTTGAAGTGCACCTGTATATACAACCTGAATCGTTAGAGGTGTGAGTTTAGTGAGATGCTGGAAATAGTGCTTTGATGGTGTGTCAAGAGCATCATGAACTCTGTGCAGATATTTAGCCTCAAATCCATCTATATTTGTGATCAAATTTTCATTAATTATAAAAGAAAAACATATGCAATATACAGATAGAAACAGATGTCACAGGACGTATGACATCTATATTTATCTTTTAATAAAAATATAAAGTTTTTCACGCATGAAATGTTGAGTCAAGTTTTCCCTGTGATGCTGAAAATGGTATCGAACATCAATATTTTTCAAGGTATTGTACCCAAATTAGAAATTCCAGTATTGTGACAACATGAACATATTTATACATATAGTTACAGTGACTGCCTTCATTATTGTGGTTTATTGGACTTTTATTGAAGCATACTGTCATACGTTTAGCTCTTTTAAGAAATAGAGCAGCGCGTAAGTACGGGAGAGCGAGCAGCAGACAGAGCGATGGTGCTGCTCATAGTAGAATAGAAAACTCAGCACAAAGTTGTCATTCTTGCAGTAAATGTACATTACAGGTTAGAGTGCGTCACTTAATAAATGCTGCAGCTTCTGAAGACCAAGAAAAGTTTTGTCTGTTATTTCCAAACTGCTGGAACAGTGAAGGGGGTTAGCCCAGCAGTAAGCTGAGCAGAAAAGGCTAATGTTAATCTAATGCTAGCATTGTACTTCACAACATCTGCTTTGGTGTGATTGTATCCCTCACTGGAGCTTTATAATGCAGTCTATTTGGAGACGTGGTACAAAATAATCCATTATGATGAATCTAACACCCAGTGTCCTCTGTAGTTGTTGTTAGCATGTTGTTAGCTGTCTACTGACCATCCTATGATAGCGCTGATCCCCAGTTGTATTAATAGATCCATGCAGTGATCTCAGCATGAGATTGACCCTTCAAAATAAAATTTGTGTCACAATTATATGTGATGGCATGTTATGTTTTGTCTTGTGTTGTAAATGTCAGCTGGTGTTGACGGAAAAAACTTGTAGGGGACGACAAAAAGGCAGCCTTTGGTTGAGAAAAAAGGTAAAACTAAGCCGGCTGTTGAGTTATATGTTTGCTGCTGTTTATGTTAAATTACAAACTTATTCCACATATTTGTCAGCTGTTTGAAGCAGAGAGAGAGGGAGGGAAACGAGCGGACACTTTTTACAGCGCTGACACAGAGCTGCATGCACTAAGCAGACACACACACACAGACAGACAGGAGGAGAGAAATCCTCACACAGACAATCTCACAGGGCGATCTTTTTAACTTATCTGTAACAGAGGAAGCGACGGCCCATTTATGCAGGAGCATATAAAAAGCTTTGTGTCATAAATCCATGAGGTTATCAGCTCTGTGTGTGATTATAGACGAGCAGGATCACCTGCTGACTGCTCTGCTGTTGTTCGATGCAGGCTCGCTGTGTAAAAGGACAATTCAGTTCATTTATATTGAAAGTTCAAAGTCATTGTGTTAAAAAAGTTCAATGAGAGAATATGATGTTCTCAAATCAATGAATAATCGTATTTAATAGTTGTAATGTCAGTAACAATCGTGATTATGATTTTTGCCATAATCAAGCAGTCCTGGTTTCTGCACATCGTTACATGTCCCAAGGAAACACCACCCACGCCGCCACCATGTTTGACACTATCGTTGGATTCATGCTGTTTAAGGCCTGTCCTCCTCCTGTTCTCTCCACATCATAAGAGGCTTGTCAGCACAGGACAGTGGCAATTGTTTTCTCACTCTTGATCTCTTTTCATTTTTGGTGATCCGTTGCCCAGTGCACTGTCATGTTTTTCATCTTAGCTGACAGGAGTGGAACTAGCTGGCAAGCTCTCCTGCTGTTATATCCCCTCTACTTTACGGTTGCGCAGTGTGTGTGTGCAGAGATCCTCCTCTGCTCACCACTTTTGTAACAGACTTATGTTCCTCACGTAAGCTCACATGTGTCTGGCCTTAAATTGTGAACTTTCCACAAAGCATTTCCGCAAACACCTGTACCAGTGGCCACATGTTTCTGCTCACTGCACCCTTCTCTGTTAAATATAAAAGCTGTATTGTGCAAAAAAAACTTCAAGATTGTACTGAGAGGCTGAAATCATCACATCTTGTACCACTTTATACCCAATTGATACACAGTTGGAGTCTTACAAATCACACGTGTTACCAACTCTATTGTTGAGCCCAATAGTAACTGAATAGCTTGACCCTGTCTGTATATATTAAGCTGCGGCTGCATGATTCACTGCAGTAGCTGGTTGTTGGACAGAGCAAGTATGCTGAAAGGTGCCCTGCGGAGCTTTCTTATAAACAAACAAAAGCTACATTTGCATTCAGTGTTACTCACCACAACTCATCGTGTGCATCCCTGAGGTCAATAACAATACATTTCCTTCAACAAAGGAAATTGTAGGTAATTTAAACCCAGCCTTGTTTGTGTACATTTACTTTCAGTGCAGTCATTTTTCCTGCTTTTACTGATGCATTGCTGCATGTCTACCTGTGGAATATGACTGTTTTGTGTCACCTCTGTGCAGGTGCATCCGTGCACATGGGCCAAACAGAAGAAATTAGAGCTCCACAGTGCTAAAGGAGGTCAGAAACTTTTAAATGAAATGGACTGTTAGAATACACATTCCAGAACACAAGCACGAATCCATATTCTATTTTATTCTGACCCAATTTTAGAGATCAAAAGTAATTTGACACACAAAAATAAGCTTAAAAGGAAAGACATTTTATTTAATAATTAACTGTTAATCCTTTGCAGATATTCACTTTCTGAAGTGCAAAACCCCCACACACATCAGCAGACACATGGTATCCACATTGGTGGGGCTCTGCCAGGCCTGTACGGCAGCCAGCTTCACGTCTTTTTGCCTTTATTCTGGTCTCCAGCGAGTGAAACACAAGTTCAGCTGGACTGTGTTCAGATGACTGATGTGGCCAGTTATGACCATTCTTCGAAAGTGTGGCAAGTCCTGCACTTAGCAGCTCACTTAGAACGGATGTTTCTCAAACATTGTCTCAGTCCAAGTGAAATTAAATTGCAGGATCTATTTCCATTACAACATGCGGATATGTTTTGAGGAAAAATAATAAAACCTTTTTTGCGATGGTTCCCCTATCTTTGCACTACTTCCTCAGCAGAGTGTTAGAGTTCTCCATTACATTGGTGGAAAGTTTCACTTTAACCAATCAAATCAATCAACCTAGATTAGATTTCCTGCTAAAGTCTCCTTATTTGATTTGAAAACATGAGCATGTCCTCACTGTAGCTTGTTGAACGAGCCACCAAACATTCACCAGGTAAAAGTGCACCTCTAATTAGAGGTGTCACAATTTAAATTCTGATTCAAAATGAGCTAAACTGGAAATGGATCGAAATCAAAGGCAGGATCCACAGTTCTCCAGGTATTTTTTTTTTCTCTCCATCCCTATCCTTCTTGCACACATCTGCCACGTGTCTGAAGGAAACAAAAGACTTTCAAGAAAACACAGCATAGCTTATGTAGCGTAGCAGCAGATGATGTATTTGGAGATGTAGCCAATTCTTTAACTGTTGCTGTCCATAGTGTTCTGCATGTCATCTGTGGAAAGATTGCATAATTGCAACATACCACTTTGTGGCTACTATCACACAGAATTTAAAGATGTAGATGCCAGTTGTTAGGGCATAAAAACAATGATCTTTTAATCTTTACGACTTAAGACTCAACATGGCATATCAAAAATGAATTGAATCCTGACATTAAAATCAAAAGTCAAACTGGATCGTGGATTTTGAGAATCATGACAACCCTACTTCTAATGTCAGTTCTTAGGCTAGATAGCTTATCGGCTAGTCAGCTGCAGCACCTTAAATAGCATGTTAATGACCTGCAAATGCCACTTTTTATTTATATATTCTGGCGTGGTCTTACTGTTCAATACAACTGCTCACAAAACACTGTGAGCCCATGACTTTTAAGTTACAGTGTGAGTTTGTTCACTTTGTCTCTTGTTCCCCTGCTGGGGCTCAGCCTGCAAGCTGCTGTCAATGAAACCAGCACACCAACTTTTTATCTTCCTTTTAATAGCGTAAACTATAGAAAATAGATTAAAAAAGACAATGAAGGTATTTGTAGCTGCAAAAATGGGTTACTTAATGTGTTTTCAGTTGGATTTTAAAGCTGAAAAGTCACTTAATCCTAATCACCATTCTTTCATTTTTTTTTAAAATCCAATGTGCTGAAGTTGAGCCAAACTTCTAAAAGATATGCCATCATCAAAATACTTAGAGCCTGCACTGAAGAACATTTGCCAATATTCCTGATGATCATGCAAAGCTTTCTGGCAAACTCGAGATAAGTATTAATAGTTGTGTCTTTGTGATAAAGGACTAATGAATACTGATGACAGATGATGAGAGACAGGCCTGCAGATTCTTTTTTTTTAATTTTTTTCAAGTGTCTTTGTGGATCATTTTATGTCCTGCTGTGGTAGACATTTTTGAGACAGTGACATGTCCCAGATTGAAAATGTATGGAGCTGAAAAAATGCAGTTTGCTGTTCGGAGGAGTTGACTGTTGTACAAACAGCTGTACCTGATAAAGTAGCCGTGTGTGTGTGTGTGTTTGTACAGATGTTGCATGCGTGCTAATCTCCATCTGCTTCATTTTGAAGTCATAATAATTTTTTTTTTTTAAATGTCACTTCACTTGAAAGGAATCTGTTTTCTGGCATCTTAAGTGGAGACACTATTGCATTTGGAAAAAAAAAAGTTCTTATACGTGTATAGGGCTTTAGACCTGCTTTGTTATTTAAGTACTCTGATGATAAATATTCAAAGTGATTTTAAAGAAACTCAGTATCAGCCATGGCCAAACAAGAAATCTGAATATTTTATCTGTTATTGTTGCTGTAGCTCCACTGTGGCAAGGGCATGAATCATCACAGCAATCAAAGAACTACTTCAGGTCTCGACTATTTTCTGTCTTTCACTGTCTAAACAGTCTAAAAATACTTATTTTCTTAAATAAGTGGTGATTACAAATGTGTACAAATGAAGAAGCCTTGTGAATGATACACACCCCGGTGGATATTAAGTGTTTGGTATGCACTCAGCGGAGCAGCGCCTCCCATCACAACCTTCTGTGACTGATTACGAGGAGGTCAGGAATCCATATAAACTGTTGTGCAAAGAGAAAATCATCCAGAAGCCTCTCTGCCTGATGATGTGGCAGATATACAGTATGTAATGCAGATTCTGAAAATAATATGTAACGAATAGAAAATATAAAATAGTCAGTAGTAGTAACAGTAATAGGTCTAGCTTGGGACTTGGATATGATAGAGTGTGAGTGACGTGTGCTTGATTGGCAGGAGGAAGATTTTTGTATATATGTGAATATTGTACACCTACAGTAGTTATAGGTTGTTAGACTAGACTTTAATCTGTCCATCCATTCATCTTCAACCGCTTATCTGAAATAAGGTTGCGGAGGTAACAGTTCCAGCAGGGGGCCACAGACATCCCTTTCCCAGTCTACATTAGCCAGCTCTGACTGGGAGATCCCGAGTTGTTCCCAGGCCAGGGTGGAGCTATAATCCCTCCACCTGGTCCTCGGTCTGCCCCGTGGCCTCCTCCCGCCTGAACGTGCCTGGACCACTTCCCTAGGGAGGTGACCAGGTGGCATCCTTACGAGATGCCCGAACCACCTCAACTGGCTCCTTTCTACGCAAAGGAGCAGCAGCTCTACTCCGAGTCTCTCACAGATGACTGAGCTTCTCACCCTGTAATCTAATTATTTTAAATTTAAAAATTAAAATAGTCATTAAACGATGAAGCATTTTGTAACTAAATATTTATTTATTTATACAATACTTTATTTCTTATACATTATTTCAGCATTCTTATACTTATTTATTTCTTATTTTCCCAGCCAAAAAAATGTTTTGCACATAACCTTCCATAAGATGGCCAAGTACAAGCCAGTGCTAACTATTGAACTGATTGCATGCAAGCTGGACATTAATCTGCATACTGTGAAGTGTTATATGGGCAGTAAGATGGTGCTAGGTCCTTTTTATAGGTTTTATGTTCATGTTGCCAACTATGTCAACAGAATATGAAGATCAGCTCATCCCATCATCCCACTACAGACAAGAATCCAGCATACCATGCCACCAGATTAATTTCAGCTGTTTTAAACCTCTTAAAGCAAACTAACTGCTTCGGTGGATCTGAATTCCTCAGATGGGCTGGAACAGCAGCATTTGTGTCTGAAAAGGAATAAAACCTTTGGTCTTGTATATGCATATGTATCTGCCTCCACCAGTTCAGGCTTGTTGTAAAGGAGACCAAAGGAGAGAATCTTGATTCTCATTGTTTTTTTGAGTTGGAGATTGATGATATGCAGCACAGCAAGACTCCTCACCTTGCCAAGTATGTTTTAAAACTCCAAAACCAAAGCATTCAGAGCCAAAGTCAGTTATTTAATGTGTACAACAAGAACAAGTGTTCAGTGAAGAGTTTGGTAGGCTGCAAAAAAAGGCCTGGGAATATCCAAACAGTCTTCTTTGGAAACCAAACCATGATAAAAAGCATCCCTACATCATCCCCAAGAGGATGTATTTATGCTTTTGGTGCGTCGTTGTCATGAAGCAGTTGCACATCAAGGCGCGTCACCTCGCTGCAGGGCCCTTCGGTCAGCAGGCGTGTGGATCATTTAAAGCTCCAAAGTCTCTGTAGAATGTCAAAAGAAAGCAAGGTAATGTTGGGCTGAATGTCTCAGTAATGGACTTTTGAGAGCCACTCAAAAATTGCAGTCCAAAAGGTATATAATATAAAGCCAGAAAGGATGTGCAAGTGATTATTCAGCAGAATGGCACTTATCACGTTCAGGAGACAGTGATGGGAAGGTGTGGTTCATTTTTGTTTGAGAGTAATGCCCTCTATGCCTCCCCTTGTACTGGATTAACGTGTACCGTGAGTTAATAGAACAACAATGAATACGTGACATTGCTTCTTCCCAGAACTCTGCTGATAGCTCTCAGTTCAAGTCACGGGCCTGTGCCTGCCTAATACAGTCTGAAGAAATGGAAGCAGTAAAGAAATTTAACACATTTTGATACCAGCTGTTTGGAGGGAGCAAGAAATGTTCAAGATTAGGACTGGTAGAGGGGGTGGACTCAAAAAGTGGGCTTTTTTTCTTAACCTAGCGTATGACTTGAAGAGCTAAAAAAATTTGAGTTTGGAAGATTAAACTTTGAACTTAATTGACTAAAGGAGACACATTGGCCATCAATGTACAAATCTAGTTTGAATGCCCCTCTCTCTCCAATTCCAAACACTGCATTTAACTGGTCAGGCTTGAATAAGTGATTTTGACATATGGGAACATTCAGGGAGACACTGAGAGTTTGGCAAGCCACTTTTATCTGATTTAATATTTGCAAGGCATTTTTTAAGGTAAAGTTTTATTAAATTTACCTGTCTGCCAAGGCAGAACTGGAACACAAAAGAGCAGGAAGTGAAGAATTTTTAAAAGCAGTGACTTCTAGCTGTTGTCAGGAGGGGCGCTCCTCTGTCTCTGCACCTCCACATTTCCAGTAAGTAAGAGATGTGGAGTTTGCTGCCCAATAGTAATGAGAGACCACCCTCTTTAAGGGGTTTGTGTAGGTGGGCCTTGGATATCCTGTGTGGATTTTTAACCCAATATAAAGGGCAACATGATAAGGTCAGACTTTAAAAAAAACATATGCATTTAAGTTTTTGGGCAGGTTTTGAAAAAGATAGAAAAACCTGTATAAACTCACCATTTTAATTGGGGCAGTATTCTGCAGGACTCGATGTTCACTTAGAGTTTTTCTATTGATCCTATGAAGTTAAATCTGAAAAAGACGCTTGAGTTCACGGTCAGTTTAAGCCCCAGATAGGTTGGTCCTTCACTACTCTTAAAAGCAGTTTTTTCAAGAAGTCTTCAGTGAAATGATCCACTAACGGCATAAATTTAATCTTTTTCCGATTAACAGCATAACCAGAAATTTCTCTCTGCATCAGTTTTACAGTTTTGTCTAATCGGTAGTCTCATCGAGATCCTGATTTCATTTGCAAGAGAGATCTGAGTAAATAAAAAGAACAAACATAACCAGACATGCGTCATGCACTAACACCATTTATTGCCTCATGAAGGAGCTGAGGTTTAACAGAAGTGATTTACTGATTAGTTTTTCCTGGAAATCATCAAGATTGTACATGATATAATCACTACAAACGCATTATACTCAGAAGCACTAATGGCCAGTCAGTATGTTTATTTTATTATATAATACTTTTGTATTGCTGTGCTTTCTTGCAGTTTCCGTAATGTCATTAGAAAACAAAACTGGTTATTTTCATGAGCACAAATTACAGTGTGTTCAAGCATCTGCAATTAGTATCGCCATTACATCTCAAGTGTCCTCAAACTGAAAGTAAAATGGTCCTCGAGCTAATGTCTGACATCGGTCCAGACACGCACATGCGTATGTAGTCGTGTACAAAAGCACTTGCTATTTATTTAGCAAATATTATTTAAATTGTTCAGCATGTTGTACATCAAAAACACGCGGACAGCAAAATCTAAGTTGTGAAGATGTGTGTCAAATGAATATGCCTCCCTGCATCCCTCTTCTTTTCAATTAAATTAAGTTTAATTGTGTACATAAAAAAATGTTTCTTATGAATTTTACAATATCACAATAATGTTTGAGTTTAATGTGATGCACCAGATCAAAGAAAGACTGTCAGGGGTGTCAGACTAAAAGTTTTGTGGTGTTACATTCCTGAACTACAGAAAGAAGGTCAAGTTTTTTTTTTTTTTGTTGAGGCTGCTGCTTAAAAACAAACTGGATTTTATTTATCACTGCTTATAAATATGTATATTTTCGTCAGAATGTATTGCTCAGAGCAGTGGGATGCCACATTCACATTCAAGTTTTGGGTCAGGCTAAAAATACAATAACATAAGAACTCACTGCAGACTGAGTCACTGGTGAAATAAATGTTGGAGAGGTTTTGTTTGTGACACTGAAGCGGAGACAACTTGGCATTTACAGAGATTCAGAGCACACACACACAAACAAACAAGAGCAACGAGAGCAAGAATGAGAGTTATTTGCAGAGCAGAGGGGCACATAATGGAGAGCAGTCTTTATAAATCAGCCTAAATGTTGTATCTCCGTTACAGTAATGTATACTCCCAGTGCAGTGTGATTGTAACGACAGTGAATGTCATGTTTGTATTTTCGCTGTGTATGTAGGCTAAAAGCATGAGTCATCTCTAGTAAACAATGAGTAAAGACACGGACATTAGATTGTTGTTGTGCAGATGTTGTTGCACGATTCCAAATACCACATGGATATTAATTAATGTAGTAGAGAAACTAGCAGACAGGATTTGATTCCATCCTTCCTGGGTTTCTCATCAGTAGTCATGGGGGCATTTTCCTTATATTTTTTATTTTCAGCAATAGTGAAGTGATGCAATACAAAGATGACCTGTAGTTAAGACAAAATACAGTGAATCAATGTGTTGCAAAACACAAATTTCATCAGTTTATAATTAGTTTAGTTGTAGGTTGAAAGAAGGATTATATTGATTAGTCTGAAGTCATATTTCACTGGTAGGTGAAATCTGGTCTACACAGAGATTTAATTTCAACACATTTAATGTTTCATATAAAATGTCATAAATATAAACTACTCAGGCTGTGTGCTGCCAACAAGAAGCTTCCAAGACATTTTAATGGAAGAAGTTCTTTCTGGTGAAATATGGTCTGAATGTGAACTTTCTCAAACTTCTTCAAATAGTTGAACGTGTCTTAACGTCTTTTCACAAGTTACCATAGTCGTCTTTTAAACAGAAAAATGCTCACTGGTGTCCTTACAAACTCCTTAAGAGTACCTCGTAGTACAGGTGCTACTACCACTGACAGTGATAGTCTCCCCAATGACAAAAAAAGACATGTTTTTTCATTGCGTGCTAAAATATCATGGGACTCTTCATTGAGCCATTTTTGTGATATTTTGAGGCATGTGGCATACCAAGCGATTTAAGACGTGTACCTGTACCAAAGTTCATAACTGGACTCTAATCTCATAACAAAATATGTTGATTTAGAGGTTTAACAACCAAAAACATTGTGGCATGACCACATAAGATGGACTGACACTCACCGGCCACTTATTAGGTACACCTGTTCAAACTGCTCCTTAATGCAAATATCTAATCAGCCAATCACATGGCAGTAACTCAATGCATTTAGGCATATAGACATGGTCAAGACAACCTGGTGAAGTTCAAACCGAGCATCAGAATAGTGGAAGAAGGTTGATTTAAGTGACTTTGAACGTGGCATGGTTGTTGGTGCCAGACGAGCTGGTCTGAGTTTTTCAGAAACTGCTGATCTGCTGGGATTTTCACACACAACCATCTCTAGGGTTTACAGATGGTCCAAAAAAGGGAAAATATCCAGTAAGCGGCAGTTCTCTGGGCAAAGATGCCTTGTTGATGCCAGAGGTCAGAGGAGAATGGGCAGACTGGTTCGAGATGATAGAAAGGCAACAGTGACTCAAATAACCACTCGTTACAACCAATGTATGCGGAAGACCATCTCTGAACGCACAACACGTCGAACCTTGAAGCAGATGGGCTATAGCAGCAGAAGACCACACCAGGTGCCACTCCTGTCAGCTAAGAACAGGAAACTGAGGCTACAATTCACACAGGCTCACCAAAACTGGACAATAGAAGATTGGAAAAACTCAGAATTAATAGGGTCAGAATTTGGCGTAAACAACATGAAAGCATGGATCCGTCCTGCCTTGTATCAACGGTTCAGCTTGGTGGTGGTGGTGTAATAGTGTGGGGCATATTTTCTTGGCACACTTTTCTATCTTCTTGGTGTGTTAGTACCAATTGAGCATTGTTTAAACACCACAGCCTACCTGAGTATTGTTGCTGATCATGTCCATTCCTTTATGATCACACCCATCTTCTGATGGCTACTTCCAGCAGCCAAGTCACAAAGCTCAAATCATCTCAAACTGGTTTCTTGAACATGACGATGAGTTCACTGTACTCCAGTGGCCTCCACAGTCACCAGATCTCAATCCAATAGAGCACCTTTGGGATGTGGTGGAATGGGAGATTCACGTCATGGATGAGCGGCCGACAAATCTGCTGCCTGATAAACTGCGTGATGCTGTCATGTCAATATGGACCAAAATCTGTGAGGAATGTTTCGAGCACCTTGTTTAATCTATGCCACGAAGAATTAAGGCAGTTCTGAAGGCAAAATGGGGTCCAACCCGATATTAGCAAGGTGTACCTGGCCGGTGAGTATATCTGTACCAGAGCTATTTTTACATTTCAGACATAAAGTAGAGAAGATAGGGTTATATTAACATCGAATAGCGGGGTTATTTTCTAAAAATTGTACAAATTACATCAAATAGAACAGCCTGAGTCTAAACATCCAATCTTTTGTGCCGATGTCCAATTTAGTTTCCCTCGTTACATCGTCGAAGCTGCTCTCTGTTACTGGAAGAGATGAGGATAAAAATCCTTGTCTACTAAATATATTGTAGCCTTGGCCCTCCTGTCAGAGCCTCAGTTGGATCCTGCGACTCTGTGACAGCTGAGAGAGTTAACCGGAGCAGAAGGTGGACAAGAATTAAATATAGGGCAGGGATGGTCAACAGAAAAAGGAGTGGGCTACTGGAATTCAGTTTTGGCACCATGCCAACACGGTTTTAGGGTGCAGTAATTTATGTGACATCTGATCTTTCCCCCGTCTCGGCTGCACCCTGGAAATCTACAGCAGACTTTAAAACATCAGGCTGTTTCTACTGTTTCACTGGAAACTTACCGGGTTTTGTAAGACTATGTACTATATCAAAAGTGGAAAGTTGGAAAGTTCCCTCAGTTTTTGTATACTTTTTTGTGTTGAACTGTTATGTTTGATATTAATAACAGCTTCACTTTGGAGAGCAGATTCCTTACAGGCTTTTTTGTGAGCTCAGCATGCGGCTGAGGCAGCTACAGAATGGTAAAGAGCGCTGCTTATCAGTATGTGTGTTGGAGCTTTTAAATTAGCCTGTACGGCCATAATTATGCAGCTTTTCTTGTGAGTGTAAATTCACAATTTAACTTCTTACCATCATACTGACCAAAGCTTAGCTACAGTGACAGTAACTCAACATGACCTGTAATTGCTGCACAGTAAAAGACATCTATTTTCACTCAAAGGTTTTAAAGCTGTAACAGTTCCAGATTAAAATGTCTAAAAATGCAAGACATGTTATATTTATTTTGTTGAGTTGTGTGCTTACGTTATCCCAAATGTTTCAAGCAATGTTGAAATCAGATAAATCAGTAATTTATTCAACCTAACGGTGTGTTTCCTACTAGCTGCGAGTTGCTATAAGTGTGGTTAAACACAGAATACATCAGAGAGTGAGGAAGGAAGGAAGTAAATGTTGCTAAATTTAATATGAATAAAACTTGAATAGAAGCACAGTCCTGTCAGATGGATTTTCATTGGCAATGATGGCTGTTTAACAATAAAGAAAAGAGCTCCCGTGATCCCACACTCCTTCACAACGTCATCAGACTGCACATTTTATTATTGTTTTAACATCAGCAAGATCTCCTGCTGCAAGACCTCCTGCTCTTTTAAAATGTTGTATTTTCCTTGATTTTATGCACTCTCTATACTCTATTGTAACTTTAATTAACTTGTTATTTTTCTCAGTGGGTTTTATGTTTCGCATTCTGTCTATTCAAATTCAAATTTATTTCAGCCTGCAAATAGAAATAAGAACATCATGTATTAATCTACAAATTTATGTAAATAAATGCACAGCCTCTGTCAGAAAATGGCAGATGCTTAAATAATGCAGTGCAAAACGTTACAGTAAAGTAATTTAACATAACTTAGACACTTCTGCAGTCTGAAAAAAGGTGTAGGCTGAAGCTACAGCTTATAAAAACCTACCCCTTTAACAGCACATCATATTTAGCAACAGCATCAACAACAAAACAAACCAAAACAGGCAAACAAGACAAAATACAACACAAAAACAACTTACACACTTTAAGCTCCTGTACCCCGTCCTATACGTCAGTATTATAATCTAATACTTGATCAGTTTGCTATTTTTAATTTTTTGTTTAAACCTACTTAATGTTCTACATGTTTTCAGTTCCTCACTACAACTGTTCCATGAAATCACTCCTTTAACTGACATACAGTGTAACTTGACGTCGGTCCTCACCACTGGTTTTTTGAACATAAAAACTCAAAGCATGCTGACTTTGTCTCTTTTTTTATTTTGCGTTAATTATGGCACCATTCTTGTTTTATGTTTTGTGTATTTTTATGTGAAGCACTTGGTGCATGTAATTTCTTTGTTGTTAAGGATTTTGGACTGCATTTTATTTTATTTTTTATTTTATAGATTTAGATTAGAAAAATAACTATACAGATACTTATAATACAAATACTTGTCCTCTAATTCTAATTGCACTGTAAAATATTTTATTGTAAAAGCACATGTGGGGACACAAAGATGATGTACGGCTGGTTATTTTATTTATTGCCTGGTCTATACAGCAAGTGTGAAAAATATCAATCACTATATTCTAGATCCTAGAATGTAGAGCACAAGGTGGTGCCTTCAAATCTTTTGTTCAGAACCCAAAGATACAACAGTTTAAAACCTGGAACGACTAAATGTTTTGCATGCATTTTAACAGCTGATTGATTGATGATAAAAAAAACAAAACTTTCTTTCAATCAGCTGTTTAATCGATTGATAGTTGCAGCTCTACAGGAAGGTGATGTACCACCTCATGCCTTCTTATTCTAGTACAAAGTACATTGTTTCTTCAAAGTGCTTCTGAAATATTGAGAGAAGATTGACTTGCCGCTCTTGTTTTCTTCAGACAGGACTGTTCAAGTTGTCTGACGAGGAGTTTTTTATTCAGCCCCTGGAGAAGCCAAGCCATGAGACCTCAGCGCCACAAGCCCACGCCATCTACAAACGCCACGCGTCCCCTCCCTCCTGGAGTCCAGTCGTACAGCCCATCTCAGGGAAACAAGAACTCAACGGCACCTGTGGAATCAAAGGTAAATCCCTTCCTGCTCACTAGATACACAGAGAAGCACCGTATGATAAGTGACACTTAAAAAAGTTCTACAAGACTTAAAACTTTACCTCCTGTTATTCGTCTCTAAAACCGCTGATAAGTTAATAACATACAGTGTGAAAGCACGTGAGGATCAGTATAAGTAGCTTACGTTATGCCAAGTCTTTTCCACTAATTACACATAAGACACTGAACACTGCATAAAGATGATGACTTGATGACATTTTCTTGTCTCTCTCATGAGTCTGTCTCCGGCTAATAATCTGCAGAGGTCACAAGAATAAAAACATTGAAGCTGAGAAGCTCATAAATCAACTATTTAAAATTCTGAGTGGGTTTAATTGACCCTGAAAGAAAATTGAGCATCCTAGAAGACGTGCTTTGAGTCTGCGAAGGGAATACATTATAAGGGATTTGCAGAGCTTTTGCCATGTGAATCATTTCGGGGAGGAAAAAAAAAAAAAAGAACGTTCCTGTCTTCTCCTCACTGTGTGCAATGGTGTGTGTGTGATTAAGTGGTACTTTTTTAACAGTTTTAAAGTACCAGTCAGGTTATTGTCTGCACCTCCTCATGTGAATAAAAGTGCTCACAGAAAGAAATGGTCCGAGGACAAAGTGTCATTGTGATTTCCACGGCATGAGTCATAGTACGATGGATGGATGGATGGATGGGTCAATGGGTCGATGAATGGGCTGACTGACAGGTGTTGACAAGACCAGCATAGACCAAAAGTAGTGCAAAGAGAGCTGTTATCCAAGATATTCTACAAATAGCGTCCGAAAAAAGACTCAACAACAGGGAGTAAGGCCGCAGCTAACGATTATTTATTATTTTCAATTAATCTGTCCGTTATTTTCTCAATTAATCCATCAGTTGTTTTGTCCATAAAATGTCAGAAACTGAGAAAAATCTGTATCAGTGTGTGATCAGTTTACTGTCATAGAAAAGTAAAGAACCCAGAAAATGTTCAGAGAAGTTGGAATCAGAGAATTTTGTCTTTTTTCATAGAAGAATTACTCAAACGAATTAATTGATCGCTAACATAGTTGGCGATTAATTTAATGGTTGGCGTCTAATCCGTGAATTGTTGCAGCTCTGCAGGGAAGAAGAGAGACAAGTCTGCAAGGAGACAGAGAGGCTGAGCAGCTGACAGCGTTGGCAGACAACAGTAAACTTTCTAGCCCTTCAGGCTAATGTTAGCTCTCATGCTACTGCTGTTGGATATTAAAACTGACAGTTAAAATCTCACGTCGAGTCCTCGCTGAAAAATAAGCAACTTGTGTTTACCACGTCATTTTTTCATCCAGACTCATACAACATCTGCTTTTGTTTTTTTTATCACTGCAGTAAGTTTTGAGCCTCCGCTTTGTTTACATCTGCATCCCCATGAGATCATGTGAAATCATGGATTTTAATACTCCTGTAGTCTTGAGTCCAGCATGAGGGAAAGAAGAGAGGCAGAGGACAAGGCCTGGTAATAACATGGAGAACATGTGGAGAAAATGTAAAAGTCAGTGTTTTATTATGAATATATGATTTAATTTTCCATCACACAAAAGTTTCAAGACATTTGTGTATTCTGTCAATAATAGTTCTTGGAAAGAAAATTAGAATCAGCAGCTCAGACTTTAAAGAAATCAGAAGTCAGAATGGCCAAGAAAACTTCAATCAGTGCATCTCTAGACAATGTTGTAATGTTGCTGTAACAGATTACAGTTACATTTCTTTTGTAAAGCAATTACATGTAACTAGTTAAATGAAACTAGTTACCCCTCAACATTGCTAAGTTTTGATTCAGCCTTGCAGTTGAATATAGAGAATATAGAGCATAGGTTATATGTAGGTTTTATATAAGTTTATGTAAAGGGATTTTTTTTACATAAATTGTGAATCACTGCAACTACAAGAAGTCCTTAAGCACACAGTCATAAATATGGACAAAAGATTTTAGGCTGATGGGTCCAGTAGTCTGCAAGATTAGCTGTAGACAAGCTCCAGCCCCACCACTCACCACTCATACATGCACACACAGAGGAGCCGCTGCATGATTCATTGGAGATAATTGAAGCACTCACAGGCAGGTTTGGGAGGACAAGTGAGAAATGTCTTAAATCTACAGACGGGTGTTAGTATTTTGATTTTTAGGTGAGATTGCAGATTATTCCATAAGGCTGCTGTCAGCTAAAATGATGAAGGATGTTGTTTTTAGGTGTTTTATTCCTTCAAAAACAAAAGACACTGCCGTGATCCATTGTGTTCCTCAGAGTAGGTAAACATGTTCTAACATCGAGGTTGCTGACATTTAAATGAAGTTGATGCCCTATCATTTGTTATTTGAGTATTAGAATAACACTGCAGGAGTGGGAATAATAGTAAAGGCAGTGAGGCTACGTGCAGGTTTAGGCCTCGATCCAAGAAAAACAGAGTGTCTGTGGCAAGTTAAAATGCATATCTCGTGTGTTTTGTTGCCACACACTGAGCCTCAATAAGAAAATTTTAAATTTCTATTTCTGTCTCCCATCTCCAGATTCCCATCAAAGTCTTGACATTGAGAGACAGCGTGAGCGGTGGGAGCTCCGCCGGCAGAGGAAAAGGAGGAGAATTCGTCAGCGCTCAGTCAGCAAAGAGAAGTGGGTGGAAACGCTGGTGGTGGCCGATCCTAAAATGGTGGAGCATCATGGGAGTAAAGCTGTGGAAAGCTACGTCCTCGCTGTCATGAACATTGTAAGTAAATTACTCTTATAATAACATTAATGTAACATGCATCAGTGCATGTTTCATCAAAATCCATGTTGTTTGAAGTATAGATTTATCAACAAGTTCAACCCATTTGTTCCCTTATTAGTTCATTTATCAATTTAAAAAAAAGGGGGATAGTTCAACATTTTGGGAACTACACTTAGATAAGAAAACTGCTACCACTTCACTGTTGACATGAATGTTGAGCCACCAGGCAATTAGCTTAGCTCAGCATAAGGACTGAGAGCAGGAAGCAACAGGTAGCCAGGCTCTGTCAGGAGCAAAAAAAAAAAAACGCTCTAAACACAAATTAACAGACTGTATCCAGTATATTTAATAGACACACAAACCAAAATGTAAAAACAAAATGTTGATGTCTCACAAATGATCATGAGCTCAAACTATTTCCTGGCTGGGAGTGGTGACTTCCCAGAGTTCTGTTGTCGCTACGAGGTTGCCAGGCAACCGGTGGAGATAAAACAAATGAGTTATGATGTGTTAAGTGTTGAGCTGCAGAGATGCTGGTGGGCAGATTTTTTTTACCTTTTGGCAGAGCCAGGCTAGCCGTTTCCCCCTGTTTTCAGTCTTTATGCTAAGCTAAGCTAACTCTCTCCTGACTGTAGCTTCATATTCATTGTGCAGACCTGAGAATGTTATTGATCTTCTCATTCAGCCCTTGAGTATGTTTCCCAAATTGTGGAAGTATTCCATTAAAGTTGCACTCCTGTCCTGTGTTTTGGCACAAATACAGACAGCTGTTTCTGCGGTAGTGAAGAGAGCTCAGTGATGAACAGCAGCAAAAGAAGAAGCCTCTTCATCACTTCAACAGCATGTATGTTGCATTATAAAGAAAATCTGCAATTAAATGAAACACAAGTCCACTTTGGAAGACATTGAGCAGTTTAACAACACATACATGGCCTCCAGAAAAACACTGCAGAACAAAATAATACAGAAGCACTTGTATGCACAACAGTGGGGCTGAACTGAAACAGAGGCTTTGTTTTTTTTCTTGAACACTAAACACCGATGCGCATGCCTGAATGCACAATTTACAGCATTTTCCTTTAAAAAAAAAACAATGTTTAGACTCATATGAATATAATCTCTCTAAATCATCACTTATGACCTATGACTAGAAGTTTGTAGTGGGTGGGTGGGTGTGTCTGCAGAGACCCGGCCTTCTGCCTGTATTTCTTAATTTTCTCAGGTTTTCCTTTACTCGGGATGTTTCTGGGCTTCAGCCTGTTTGGCAGTGGTGGTGATGCAGGTTGAAAAGTCTGAACTGAACTCTATAAAAATGTAATGATCAACGGCTACAGTACATCGCATTCTCCTCTCTTTTCTCTGCTGAGAGCTGCAGATAGAGTTTTATACACGTAGACTCACACGCAGGCAGAGCAGACGGAGGATCACTTTGGCTGTATTCACACAAAACCTGGCGCTGTGTCGAGATGTGGGCATGTTTACTTGTGCTTTAGATCCTAACCGCTGTGAAACAATCAACCTAATTCACACTCTCGGCTGCTCTCTCGTTCGCTGAGCCAGGGAGAAGGGGAGGACTTTGAATGGTGCATTTGCAAATGTTGCAGATTTTTCCTTTAAGTGTGAATGATTTTCAGAAAATTAGATAATGATGATACCTGAGCCAGCTCCATTTGCTGAAATAATGTGACTGAAAGCTCAGCAGACCTTTGAGATTATAATATTTTGTTACATATGTTCATTTTATTTCTGTAGATTTGCTATACACTATAATGTTAGCCTTTTACTGTGTGGGAGTTTTTCAGTGTCCTCTGGAAACTTCTGTTGATCTGCACAACTTCTAGCACTTTTTTCAATCTTATGCTTCAAAGAAATTATACTTTTTATATAATACAAATTAATAATGAAAGTGAAAGTGTACTTATTATTGCAGCAGGTTTAAAAAAGGGAGGGAACAGTGGCTCAGTCTGTAGAGACTTGGCTTTGGAACTGGAGGGTATTCGGCTCAAGTCCAGCACGGACCATGTTATGGAGTGTGGACTCGTAGATGGAGAGGTGCCAGTTCACCTCCTGGGCACTGCAGAGGTTCCCCTGTGGAAGGGACTGAGCTCTAACTATGTGGCATCTCATCATTAAAGCGATATTCCACGCCAGAACGATAATCCACTCAATATCTACTCACCTTTATGCTGATGTGAGGATGGGTGAAGATCTTCAGTTCACAAAACAATCCTGGAGTTTCAGCAGAAAACAGCGTTGCAGCTAAATCCAGTACAATGGCAGTGAATGGAGACCACGGATAAAATGTAAAAATAGAACACAAAACAAACACAAAATGTCTCCATCCTGCTCGTGTGGTGTAATCCAAAGTGTCCGTGAGTCGCGACATTAAAATTTAACCACAAAAGACGCCATTTACACCATGTTTTTAGCCGAAATGTCAACTGTAGCATGTAGCAGGTAGCATGTAAACATGGCGTCGAGGTATCGCGAGACTTCGTATATCTCGCGATATCTTCACACATGCATCCATTAAGAGATATCTCCATCTACGAGTCCACACTCCATAACATGTTTTGTGAACTGAAGATCTTCACCCATCCTCACATCGGTATAGGGGTGAGTACATATTGAGTGGATTATCATATAGGGGTGGAATATCGCTTTAATACATCTGTAGGTCCTGTGTATGTGTGTGTGTGTGTGTGTGTTTCAGGCCTGTGTGTCATGACAAAAAACAGTGTAGAAATTTAATTTTCCCAAGCAAGATCAATGAAACACTAAATTTAAACTAAATTAAATTTAATCTCTGTTATTACATTTTGTAATTATTAGCAGATGACGTAATGACAGATGACTGAATTACAGAGTTAAGACAACATTACAGAATGTTTTAATAGATTCAAATTAATACTAAATAAACAGAAAACATAGTTTTTTTTAAATGCAGAGTTTTGGGACGTTTTGAATGATACAGCTGTTTTTTGCTCAGATCTGTTTCACTTTTTCCGCCCTCGTATGTAACACAATGGATGAATTGAAGTTTTCTCATCCATCTTCTTTCAGCCATGACTCCTCAGCCTTCAACAGCCAATGTTATCACTACCTCCTAGTTAGGGGTTAAGTAAACTTGACTCCCTGTCTGTTATTGATTAGCACTTGAGAGTTTTTTTTTTCTTTCCAAAATAAAGTCACATCTGCTCTGACCGCAGCTACTGAAAGTAGTGTCAGAGGACAGAATATCAGGAAAGGGAATTCACAGACTTGGATTAAATAACCTAACAGACAATAATACACAGAGGAAGCAGCCATTATTCCACACATCCTCTCATGGATCTTTTTTTGAGTCGTCTGCACTCCAGCTTTGAACTTTAAAGGCCCAAACGACTCAGTTTAGCGAAAACAATCTTGCTCAGTATCAAGGGAAACAACCTCTTAGCCGCGTCCAAACAATAAGTAATGGCATCATCTTCCTCAGCCACCAGCTGCTCCATTGTCTCATCACCGGCGCTGTCTTGAAGTCCTCAAATTCACAAGAGGTTCATATTTTTGTGTTTGGCTGTACTGTATGAACCCGGCGGTATGATTTACAGCCAGAGGAGTCGATCTCAGCAGAAAGAAATCGGAAACCTTTTGACAAAAATAGCTCCCAACCTCCTTTCACATCGTGATCTCTCAATTACTGTTTTTTCTCTGCGATATTTACAATGTTGATTCCAAAGAAGTTGGCACGTGAAAAACAAATAAAAATAAAACAAATAAAAATAGAATGCAATGATTTTTAAATTCTTTTTGATCTATATTCAAATGAATACAGTCAAAAGATGATATATTTAATGTTCAGACTGATAAACTTTATTGTTTTTTGTAAATAGACACTCATTCTGAATTTGATGCCTGCAACACATTCCAAAAAAAAAGTTGGGACAGGGGCAACAAGAGACCGGGAAAGTTGTGGAATTCACCTGTTTGGAACATTTGACAGGTAAACAGGTGAACTGATGACAGGTGATAAAATGATGATTGGGTATAAAGGGGGCATCCATGAAACGCTCAGTCATTCACAAGCGTGGATGGAGCGAGGTTCACCACTTTGTGAAAAACTGTGTGGGCAAATAGTCCAACAGTTTAAAGGGATAGTTCACCCAGAAATGTAAATGCAGTCATTATCTACTCACCCTGTTGATTGAGGGTCAGGTTTAGTTTTTTAGTCCATGAAACACTGCTGGAGTTTCACAGGAAAAAAGCTTTGCAGAATCTACCAAACATTTTTAAGTGAATGATGACCAGTTTTCAAACATAAAAAAAACAACAGAGTAAAAACATAAAATGCCTCCATGCTGCTCATCTGGTGTAATCCAAATGTCCTAGTGTAATCCAAGGGTCACCATTCACTTCCATTGTTTGGGAGATTCTGCAGTGCTGTTCTCCTGTGAAACTCCAGCAGTGTTTTGCAGACTGACAAAGTAAAGCCAACCTTTAATCGGCATGAGGGTGAATGGATAATGACTGAATTTTCATTTTTGGAGAAGATTCAGAGAATCCAGAGAAATTTCTGGATGTAAGGGGCAAGGAGGAAAACCAATGGATTACCCCTGATCTTTGATCTCTCAGGCAGCACTGCATTAAAAACCCACATAATTGTATAAAGGATACCACATGGGCTCGGAAACACTTTGGAAAACTCCTGTTGGTTAACACAGTCTGTCGGTGCATCTGCAAATGATAGTTGAGACTCTACCATGCAAAGAGAAAGACGTATATCAACAACATCCAAAAACGCTGCAGACTTCTCTGGACCCGAGCTCATCTGAGATGGACTAACGTAAAGTGGAAAAATGCGTTGTGGTCTGACATTCAGTCCACATTTGAGATTGGTTTTAGATACCATGGGTGCCATGACCATCTGACATCTGTGAAGGCGCCATTAGTGTTGAAAGGTACGCGCAGGTTTTGGAGCAACATATGCTGCCATCCAGACGTCCTTTTCAGATACGTCCCTGCTTGCTTATTTGCACTGTATTCAATTGGATATAGGTCAAAAAGTATTTGCAGATCATTGCTTTAGTGTCTATTTACATTTTACATGGCCTCCCATGTTTTTTGGAAGTGGGTTTGTGTCGTAACTGTGTGTTTACAAGCAGAGATCACATGGACATAAAGAAAGATGCAGTAGAAAAGCAAAAAGCACTATTTACCCCTCAAGGCCACAGTAGGTACAGTATCAGTATACAGCATCTGACTTGAGAGGAAACAGAAAATCAGCAGCTTATTGTTTTACAAAAAACAAAAAAAAATCCATGAGCTTTAAATAGCTGCAGCTCTTTTTTAATTCACAAGATAAACAATACAGAAAAGTGTATAAAGATTGACTGAGAGCATGCTTAGTTACTGATAAAACTGTTGCAATGTTGATTCAGCTACAAGATGTGTAGCACAAATATGTATGAATGAGCACTACTGTGAAGAAAGTTTTGATGAATTACATCCTTTATGTGTGTCAGAGCTGTTCTGTCTGAAGTGGCTCAGTTACACAACTTTGTACAGAGGGTTTAGTGTGTGGATGATTTCGCCGACAACAAGAAAAATGAAAGGAATCCAGTATTATATGAGTGCTGCTGCTTAAACCTCTGTTTAGTAACTGAGCTGTCAGCAGACCCAAGTGGTTATTTATTGATGCACTTCTTTTTTTATTGCAGAATAACGGGCCCTCTCTTGCTTTCTGGCATCAATCTGTTGCAGTTTCTTGGCTCTGTATTTGAGTTCATCAAACTTTGTAACCACTTACTTTCACTGATTAAGCACTGCAGCATCATGTTAGCTTCAGCTGAACAGTGATTTATTTTTTTGGTATTGAACAAGACATTTATTGTGTTGAAATGTGACTGGAAAGCTGGGTCTGTATGCATTATGAAGCTTGCCTAATGAATAAATGATTGGAAATTAAAGCCTCTGAACTGCATGAATTATAGAGTAGAATAGGGCTATTTTTTAAACAGAATGTTTTTTTTTTTGAGGGCTGTGTGTGTTTGCCTTTATTTGATAGTGGACAAAACATACAGTGTGTGAGAGTAAATGAAGGAGGAGAAATAAGGGATTATATTTTACAAAGGTCAAACAGGGGACATTGTGATTAAAGTATATGAACAGTGTCTAAAACTCTAAGGTGACCAGGATACACCAACTTAAAAATTAAAAACAAAAAACTATTCCTTAAACAGCCGATATTGCAGAACAGCATATCTCAGACAGTGCGATTTGGCTGTGACATGGACCTTTTTCACAGCAGCCATTTTGACATGAACGAGTGGGACAAACACAGGTGTTACCAATGATACTAATTAAGGTCGAAGAGAGCTCCTGTGCATTTTGGCTCACTGGAAAGGCTCTGCTACCCTAAATGGAACAGGAACTTAATTAGCGTCATTAGTAACACCTGTGTTACACAACTTACAGGGACAGTTCATCATTTTTCCCCTGGCCTGCAGCCGTATTTATCCATCTAGGTTTTTTTTTTTTTTTTATAGCTGTGTTTTGGAATTATTGGCCGTAGATATGTCTGCCTTCGCTCCAATATAATGGGACTAAATGGCACTTGGCTTGTGGTGCTCAAAAAAAAAAAAAAGAGCACCACTTTTGAAAAATCATGACCAGGCTTCTCAAGATAATCACACACCTTGTTTTGGTGCTTTGAGCACCATAAGCCGAGTACCATATAGTCCCGTGTTATTGGAGAGAAGAGGGGCGTCTTTACCGTTGATGTCTCTGAAACTCTGCAACTTGCGGCAGAAAACATCTGGATGGATAAAAAGCACTACAGGGTTGGGGAAAAATATGTATTTTTGATTTAGGGGTGAACTGTCTCCTTAAAAATGAAACAAAATATTCCTTAAACAACCTTTATTACACAACTTTGTTAAATACTTGATTCTGATTGGTCGGTTACAGCATTCTAAGGTCTGATATGTCTTTATAACAGACTGTTGCTATGAAGAACAACAACTGGTTTGACCTTACACTGATTCAGTGTCTTGCTCGAGGACACTTTGACATGAGGAAAGGAGGAGGTGGGAATCAAACCGCCAACTCTGTGATGAGTGGACAAACCTTCTCTACCTACTGAGCCACTTCAGCCTCAATAACATTATTTGTTTGTATTATTTATTTGTTTTTTGAATATGTCTGAAGTGCAAAAGTATTTGTAACTGTTCAGAACAGAACAGAACAACAGAGTGATAATTTTACAAATGAGGAGAAGAGGCACAGACTTTTGGATGTCGTTTTCTTAGAGCCATTCATTGCGTTGAATTGAATTGCATTGCATTGTGCTTGGTTATACTTATGACAAGTGACAGAAGTAGTTGTGTGAAGAAAGGAAGCAAAGAGAGAGAAATGTTCAGTCCCTGCATAGTTTGTCACCTCTGCACACCTGGCCAACCCCTGCGTGCCGTAGACACGCTTCTCATATTGTGGGTTTTCGGAAAATTGTCTGACTCAGAAGGTGTGAGACGTTTCAGATGTTGTCAAGTGTTTTGTTTGAAGCATACTGATGTCTTTTAGTCTTCCTTTTTCTAGCCTCTTTATGTTTGTAGTTAATGCTCTTATAGTCATTTATCTGTTTATATTTTTTTGCTCCAGCTCCACCCTTGTCTTGCAGACTTTGTTCTGTGCATCTTCACTGTGTTGCACAGCCAAATGTTAACTTTTTACTTCTAGTGATTGCCTTTATGTTTCAAATATAATGAAAGTGGTGTTCACTTCTGAAGATTATGTTGATTTAAATATCATAAACTTAAATAGAACGGAAAAAACCTGTTGGCTTTTTGTAGAGGGAACCGGAATGATGATAACTTCCAGGTTGGTCTACAAAAATACGTCATCCCTGCAGCTCTCTTTAGTTGAAGAGAAAATAATCTGACATACTTCATCTGTGAGTCCAAGCAAAATTATGTCTTTTTTTTCATGCTCTAGGGTAAATCAGTATCCACCCGTGACAGAAATACAGTCTGTGTTACGGATGTTATATGCAGCAGCGAGTGATTTATGTTCCCATTCTCACAAGGCGTCTCCTACAGACTTTCGTGAGACCTTCACCGTGACGGATCAACATGTTGCTCCGTGAGGAAGCCTCTGTTGAGCCAGTTTATAATGACGCTCACAGTCTTGTACCTCATCAGTGTGAGTTCCTTTCACCTCAGACCTTTGTTTCACGGTTTTCATTTCTCATTTCTCGATGCGTCGACCTCGATCCTCCTCCAGTAATCAACCCCACGCCGCCTCCTGCTTTTTGTGAAGCTGTTCTCTCGATTGTCACATCCCGCCTTGGCTCAAGATGCGTGAGTCACTGTCAAAGCTGTAGACTCAAAGGCGATCAATTTTTACACAGTTTAGCTTTCCAGTAGGTTTTGATGCTTTGGGTATAAAATAACCCAGTGACCAAACCGTCCTTATTTTAACTCATTTTTAGACAGTTTTTGTTCCTTTCAACTAAAAACTCAAAGCTGCAGTGACTCAAGTTAACTGATTGAAACATAATTGTTAATTATGTAACATGTTAACATTTTTGTACTCTACTATAGAGAGGGTTGTGAGAGTTTAGACTGATGTAATTACAAGCTATAATTATAGATAGTTAGGGGCTTCAAAGGTCTAAGCACTTAGACGTTTAATAATCGGAATAAATAGCTCTAAAAGCTTTGATGTCGAGAGAGGTTGGATTGCTGTTAAAATTCAAGAAGTGTGTGTGTGTGTGTGAGGTTGTGTCAAAACTTTTGACGTCTGTTTGTTGTTTACGCCCCCCAGTGATGAGTTCCCTCCGAATGACTCTGAATGGCCTTCTTTTAAATTGCTTGATGCCTAGAGAATAAAAGTCATTAAAATAAACAAAGACAAAATTCTGAGAGAAAGGGAGGAAAGAGGAGTTTCTCAAGAGGAAGCTGTTTCATTAATTGTTTTTGTTGACATTTGTAAAGTGTGTGCGTTTTCCTTTAGCTAGAAATCCAACACTCAGAAAGTAGTCAGATGTAGTAACATCTCTGAAATAACTGTGATAAAACATAATTTAATTGATGCTCTTCTCTGTAGATTTATTCTCTGATGCATCTACCACATTTTGCTATTTCCATGTTTCTCCCAGGTGTGACTCACGCCAGCCTTGGTTTCTCTTGTGTCCCTGTCATGGTCACATCATATAAATGACTTATTATATTGTGGAAATAATACACCTATATATTGTATAAATTGTCTCAATCGTATTATTTTCATCTACTCGAGTCTTGGTGGATAGGAGTCATGTGATGTGTAAATGTTTAATGGATCTTTTTCTTCTTTTTTTCAGGTGGCAGGTCTGTACCGAGATGCCAGTATTGGAAACGCAATCAACGTTGTGGTCGTTCGACTCATCCTGCTGGAGCAGGACGAGGTAAAAACATGTTTGTTTCTGTTGATTTGTTTAATTCTTGATCACCACATCTTAAAGCAATACAAAGTATAAAGCCTGTTTTTAAGATTTTGGTCTATTCTGCTTCCATATCATGTCTTCTTTCATAATAGTGAAAAGAAGATGTCCAAAATACACATTTAGGTGTTTTACTTGACTTTGTCTTTCTTCCAAGAAAAATGAATGTAATTTTGCAATACATAATTTAATGGCTGTTTTCTCAAAAGGATGTTTTTATGCATACAGAGAAGCCTGACTTGCACTTCAGTAGCACAAACACACACCGTACTTACTGACAAGCTCACTGACTCATTGACTATTATTATTGTGGTTCAAATATAATTTCTGCTCTAATGTTGTTGGCAGCAGTCAGAACTTATTAGATAGAACTTAAATGTTTCCAGTGGTGTTCTTTGCAGCTACAGATTATAAAATATAGATGTGAATGGAGCAAATAAACAGAACTAAAGTAATACAAGTGCAGCAAATCAGTATGTTATTAATACTGTGATACATCAAGCTAAAAAATGATGTGCTCATGTTCCCCACTACTTATTCTGATGATTATGTGTAAGAACTGAAAAGCGTATGCAGAGAACATGACCTTGAGCATGTAAGCAATTGTTTTATTAAATTTTCCATTAACGTCTGTTTATCTTTAGCCCTTTTTTAAAATAAAGTACATTAGCTGCTAACTTCTGATTTGTTGATTTGTACTTTTCTCTTCCCTTAATCTCGCCGTGCCATGCGGAGAACAGGATGACTTAAAGATCACGCACCATGCTGACAACAGCCTGAACAGCTTCTGCAAGTGGCAGAAAAAACTCAACATGAAAGGAGACGAACACCCGCTGCACCATGACGTCGCAGTTCTGCTCACCAGGTAAACAAAAGCTCCCTCTGAACCCGCACAATCACCACATTGAAAAGAGTCAATGCGTAATTGGTTTTCATCAAAGTCATCACAGAGCAGTTATTGATTTACACATTTAGATGGTTGCGTAAAGAAGAATCAATTCTGCATCCATCTGAATTGAATATTTTATATTGTCGTCTTTTGTGCTTTGGTATCCAACAGTTGTCATGTCACCAGCTGCAGTGAACTGATGAATTAACACTGTTGTCATGGATATTTTTCACACAGTAGAAATAACCATAGAGAAAAATAAATAAGTTAGGTATATCAGCTTTCAGCATATTTGAGTGCACTTGCAGTCAGACTAATCATCAGTACACTTTAAGTGTGTTAATGTGTGTTAATGAAATTTGCTAAATTCGAACAACTTCAGTTATACTTAGCACACTTAAAATATGTGTATGTGATGTGCAACCCCAATTCCAAAAAAGCTGGAATGTTGTGCAAAATATCAATAAAAACGGAATACGATGATTTGCAAATCATTTTCAACAAGATATATTTTAGAATATTTAATATTCTAACTGATAAACTTTGTTGTTTTTTGTAAATATACACTCATTCTGCAACATGTTCCAGAAAAGTGGGGACAGGGGCAACAAAAGAAAAGTTGTGTAGTGCTCAAAAAACACCTGAACATTTAAAAGGTTAACAGGTCAACTGCTAAAAGGTGGCAGCATTGTGATTGGATGTCCTCAAAGATCCTCAAAGGGCTCAGTTGTTGAAAAACTGCATAGGCAAATAGTTTAAGAAGTTTCTTAACACAAAACTGTAGGAAATTTATTTCACCATAATATCGTTATAAGATTAAGAGAAACCAGAGAAATCTCTGCACATACTTAACTTTGACTCTTCAGGTAGCACAGTATTAAAAACTGCATTACAAACCCACATGGCTGTATAAAGGATATTACATGAGCTCGGGAACACTTTGAAAGTAAACACAGTTTGTTGCTGCATCTACAAATGCAAGTTAAGACTCGACCACGCAAGCGACAGCCGTATACCAACAACATCTAGAAACGCTGCAGACTTCTCTGGGCCCGAGTGCCTCTGAGACGGACTGACACAAAGTGGAAAAGCGAGCTGTGGTCGGGTGAGTCCACATTTCAGATTGAGAATGTTAGTCCCTGTAGCATCATGGGTAACTGTCACATCTGTAATCTATGAGGCCCCATTGAAGCTAAAACGTGCATACAGGTTTGGAGCGACATACGCTGCCATTCAGATGGTGTCTTTTCCAGAAACATCGCTGTTTATTTCAGCAAGACGATGCCAGGGACGCATTCTAAAAGAGTTCAGGTACCAGACTGACCTACTTGCAGTCCAGACTTGTCTCCCACTGAAAATGTGTGGTGCATTATGAAGCACAAAATGCAACAACAGAGAGTCCGGACTGCTGAGCACCTGAAGCTGTATATGAAGGAAGAATGAGAATTTCTCTTTCAAAACTTCAACAGTTTGTGTCCTCAGCTCCCAAACACTTTCTGAGTGTTGTTAAAAGAAAAAGTGATGTATCGCAGTGGTAAACATGCTCCTTTCCCAACTTTTTGGGAACATGTTGCAGACATCAAATTCAGAGTGAGTGTACATTTACAAAAATCAATAAAAGTTAATCAGTTTGTACATCTAAATATCTTGTTTTTGTACTGTATTTAATTGAATATAGCTCAAAGTATTTGCAAATCTTTGCATTCTGTTTTTATTTATGTTTTACACAATACCCCAACTTTTTTGGAACTGAGGTTGTACTGATATAAATGCTTGATTTATTAAATTAAAGTTTGCCTTGTTTGTAATACTTTTCCAAAGTACACTGAAGTACTTCTATGTACCTTTTGTGGGCATACTCAGACTTATTTACCACTACAAGTACTTGCAATTTAGTATACTTTTGAAAGTGCACAATGTACAAGTCACAATACATTTATAATGAAGAACACTTCTTTTAAGTGCACTGAAATATCACTTTAAGTATGCAGAATTAGTATATTTAGTTTTAATACATTGAAGTTGAATACAATGACATCTATTTTGAAGTACATCTTTTTAAAGTACATTTTAAAACATATTTTATACATACACTTGTAATAATAAAGTTATATATTACTTTTTACCTGGGTAAGTCCAGGTGATCAACAGCAATCATAAGCCACCTTGATCCAAGTTTTTCTCCCTGAACTTTCATGCATTGACCTGATAAGTTACCAGTTTGAAGGCCTCTTTTCTAAACAAACTACATCAGACCATCTGAGTCATTCATACGGTATCCAGAAACTCACCTGTATCCTTCATACCAATGAAAAAGATCACAGTAAAAAAGGTTGTAAAAAGAAAACCACTAAATGATGCTCATTTTTTATTTCTCTCAGATGACACACTGGACAAATTCGACTTTCTTCTTACAGAGAAGTGTATCGACCCGTTCCACTGTGAACAGGCAGAGTACCAGATTTAATATGTGCACAAATAGGGCATTTTTCCTTTGATAGATTACACAGAACATCATTTTCAGTAAAAAGGTCATTTTCTAATTTTACCTGCTGTACCTTTTGAATCATGTTTCGCTCAGAGGTACAGTATCAGTCTTCCCTGGCTTCACTAAGCTCCCTTTCTTTTTCAACCACAGATAATCACGACCTCGAAGTGATAGAGAAACGTTTATTTACAACACATGTCATTAGGGCTGCAACTAATGATTATTTTCATTATGAATTGAACTGGGATCATTTTCACAACTAAGCAATTATTCGCTTAGTCTCTAAAATATAAAAGAAATGCGAAAAAGTTTTTAAATTGCTTCCTTTGTCCAACCATCCAAAGACTTTTCTTTTACTATCATTAATAATAAAGAAAAGCAGCAAATCCTCACATTTAATGTTGACATTTGTGCTCGGAAAATGTCTGAAATGATTGATCCATTATCAAAATAGGTGGTGATGGAGTACAAAAAAATCAGTGAAGGTCGGAGCGCTGCGTGGGTCCACTGTATTTTTAATATGAACAAAAACCAGGTTCTCTTTGGGAAGGGTTGGGTGAAGCAATAAGAAGAAATATGTTTGTCTCTGTTGTGAAAAAAAAACCTTTGTAGAGTGTTGATGGACAAACATAAAAAGAATCTAAGGTGACGTGTTCTGTTCCAGAAATTTAGAAAGCCTTTATTGATCCATGACTAGCTAAAGTAAATAAAAAAATTAAAAGAAATCACAGACTGACTGACACGTTTCAGCTCACAGGAGCTTTCATCAGCATGGAAAGGTCACATCATTATATAACGACATCAATCAGCAAAAATATTTGAAAAAACGAGATTAAGAGAAGACAATATGAAACAAGTAAATATCTAATGAATAAAGAGAAAAGGGAAAAAATGAGGGGGCGAAGAAAGGTGGCGATTAATTTTCTTTTTATTGACTAATTAAGGTTCTCTATCAGGATCCATCTGTTATTAATCACATTTAAACATTATTTTTCCTTTGTAATTATTGCCAATAATAATTAACATGTTCCAAAACAATACAAAGCTTTCACTGAACCTCACAGGTCCTCCACTGGGCATCTGCGGTTATTTCTAAGGTCGGAGCACCTATATAAAATATAATGAAACATCAGGTGGGGCGGTTTTGAATAGCTTCGCTTCTGGTGTAACACATGTGACCCCAAACCTCAGTTGTGCAATAAGGAAGTGGATAGAAGAGTGAAAAGGGGAGGTACAAGTTAGTGTAGCACAATGGAGCAGATACTTAAAATGATGATGAAGAGTACAAGGTCTATGAGGTTTTACAAGGTTGCTGTCCGTACTTGTCAATGCACAGCAGAAACTTGCATTGAATAGAGATGTACAGTGTTGGTCACCTTGGCAGTGTACATGTGGGATCACATGCTGTTATTGTTCATGTCTTTTACGACTGAAGTCACTCAACTTCCTGCCAATAGAATAAATGTTCTGTCTTACAACAATAGAGTGTAAATGGAAAATGTTTCTTTGAGACTGTAGAATGTCTTTGTCACTGCTGTCCTTGTTATTACCACATAATCTGTGAAACACTGAGAAATAGTATGTTTGTTAGCAGAACAGCAGCAGTAGCTTCATCCGTCCATCTATAATCTTTACCGCTTATCCGTGAAGGGTCGCCGAGGGGTGAGAGGCAGGGTGCACCCTGGACAAGTCACCAGTTCATTTCAGGACTGAAACATAGAGACACACAAACATTCACACCTACAGACAATCAAGAGTTACCAGTTAACTGAAGCCTGCATGTCTTTGGACTGTGGGAGGAGGCCGGAGCACCCGGAGAAAGGACACGGGGGGAACATGCAAACTGCACAGAAAGTCTCTTGCTGTGTGGTGACATTGCAAACCACTGCAACACTGTGCTGTACCAGCAACAGCTTCAGTATTTGATTAAAATATGTGCCAATATTCCATATACTGTATGTCAGTTTATGAAATTGTTCCAATTTTGAATTTGGAAATATTTGCATTCCAATATATGTCATAAACAGTGATTTCAGCATGTATGCTGCATACATGTCATTTTTTTAAACAGTCGTAATCATGGGAAAATGGACCCAGTACAGAGCAGATCCACAGGTGGGAGAAGAGTGCAAACAGGTGGGAGCAAAGAAGAAGAGCAAACTCAATACTTTGAACAAATGTGCAGCATGAAAGTATAATGCATAAAGAATAAGAATGAACATCTGTAAATCAATATGCATTTGTTTGCAAGTCTGCAGTTTGTTTGTAACAGTACCTGTTATCCACAGCTACGTTATACTGTAGTCAAGTCAAGCCTCATCATTAAATCACTGTATTTGAAAACAGCTGGACAGATGTGTTGATAAATCTGCAGCCTGTGATTGGAGATGTTCCGCACCAGAGTGCAGTGCCATTACGCAGGCCTGTCTGCTTTGTTTACCTTCATTAAATCATATGCAAATGACACCGAGCAGCTACAGAATAACCACACACACACACACCAGACTGGTTCATTATAACTCAGTATTTGTTGTTTAAGTCGGAGACGTCGGATTACCGCAGCTCATCAGTCCTGTGCCTCATTGCCTCTTTTCAAGTAAAGTCTTAAAACAAAGGAAACTTTATTTGCGACATTTCAGTACTAGACCTTCATCAGGCAAAAGGTCCTTTTGCAACTTTTATATCAAGTCAATTTAAAATTTTATTTGTATAGAAATGGCAATTTGCCTCAGCATGCAACACCCGCTGTTATGTAAACCCTCAAAAAGGTAACAATTCCCCAAAAACCCTTTTAAGAAGTAAAAAAATGGAAGAAACCTCAGGGAGAGCCACAGAAGATGGATCCCCCTCCTCCAAGATGGACAGGCGTGCAATAGATGTCACGTGTACGGAACAGAACATCACAAGAAATGCAATATTTAAGACAAGATTCACTGAGACTGAAAAGATAATATAAAAGGTACAAGGCCTGAATTAATCACAGAATAAGCACTAGTTAACCGTTAAGGTGCAAAGATGAGTTTTAAGTTTGGATTTAAGGACGTTGATGGAATCAGCTTGTCTAAGATCAGCAGAGAGGTTAATCCAAAGGAAGCTGTCATGATAGGAAAAGGTCCTGATGGTGGCTGACTTCTTACTGGAGCCCAGTACTCTGAGAGCGAAGAGCACGGGATGGGACATACGACTTAATTAGATCCTTTCCAACTTTCTTTTATGAAGAGTGGCATTTCATGTTTTTTCTTAAAATGTACAAAACTCTACTGTGTCACTTTTTTACAACCCTTTATGGCTGAAATACAGCAGAATTAAAACTGTAACTGTGGGATTGATCTGATCATACAAACGGCTTCATCTACATTCATCTTCATCTAATATTAGAATTAATATCGGAGAGACATATGATGAATGCCCACAGTTTGCATCAGATGATGTTTTTCTGCCATTTCTTACCACCTCCTTCCCTTGTTTTTCACCTCCCATCGTTTTTACCTGTTTTCCATCAACTTATAATTCAGATCTCCGATGTGTGGTCTTTCTTGCTGCCTGCTGTTTCAACCAATACCCGACCAACACCCCACCTTCGCTTTTCACAGGAAGGACATCTGTGCAGCCATCAACATGCCCTGTGAGACTCTGGGTCTGTCCCATGTGGCGGGGATGTGTCAGCCACATCGCAGCTGCAGCATCAGTGAGGACACGGGCCTCCCACTGGCCTTCACTGTGGCTCATGAGCTGGGACACAAGTAAGGATTCACTCCACACATTCAAAATATTCTGGTTTATTTTTCATTGTCAAATAATCAGCAGGAAAAAGACAATGAAAACTTGAATGTTTTGACATGTTTTAAGTATCCCCATTGGTTGTTTTTTCTTGCTGAATTAACTGTTGCTATCAAATTTTATCAGCTGTAATAAAGCCATAGCTAATTAACCTGGCACTCTGTTGCTCATTACTGCTCTTTTATCACAATTCAGCTTTTTAATTACCTTTTTTTGGAATTTGTCCTTAAGGATTTTCCTCACAACAGACTTATTAAACGAAATAAATGATATTTAAACAAACAAAACCACAAACACAAGCTTCCTGAGAAAGGAACCAAAAAAAAAAAAAAAACATCACATCAAACAAAAGCCACCTTCTCAAGACAGGGCAAAGCACAGGAACACAAATTATATTGTAAATAACCTATTAGAGTGTTTAATTAATCGTTTAATTATTTTTTGTTGGGTCCATTTGATTTGAAAGCACATGTCTTGCCCTTGTACGGTAAGCTAGCAGCTCTGCATGGGTCAAAGCAATCCAATAAAAACGCCTTAATTAATACTCCATAGCAACCATAAGTACAGTGTTTTCTGCTCTGATAAATGTACAGCCCTCCTTGTACAGCTATTTATGATGGCTTATGTGGGAGGACACTGAGAAAATAAAAGAATGGGGGTATGTGTTTTTTTATCTGTATGGCTGTCAGGAGGAGTAATGGACTGGAAGAAAAGCTCAGCAATTGTCATACGTCTTATCTGAGACAGTGGGATTACAACAGCGGGAATACAGAATCATTCTGCCACAATAAAAATAAATAAAATAAAGAAGTTTTCGCCCACATTGTTTGTTGTGCCAGACCTTGTATGTTGTTCATTGAGAGCTTTGACATGAAATCAAAAATCTAAAAATGGCTCAGACAATACTGCTTTGAAGCTGTTGCAGATGCCCTGCTTCATATTGAACTGTAGCTCCCTGGATGTTTGAGAAGACTGTGTTAAAGAAGGAAGGCAGACGCAATTTAAGTTAGAAAGGAAACTAATTTTATACGAACAAAAAACACATCAGATTTATGATGTTATTATTATATAAAGGATATTTTTCAAGCTGTCTTTTTTCTTTGTTTTTTAATGTCGCTCTAAATATCATATTGTGGATCTTTTGTGTTGTCATGTCCCTGTTCACAACATTTTCACATACTGCGCGGACAAGACGTTTTCTCCAGTTTAAATTTAATTCATGCCCTCTGTTTAATCAATTAAAAAAAAACACAGATTTCTTTGTCACTTTTGCCACAGAATTCACAGCACTGAACCTGTGGCCACAGCTGTGTTGCAATAACGAGGAATAATAGAAACTGTAATTCGACACATACATTAGTCAAACAAACAAAGAAACCTTTGATAGAATGAAATAAACAATTATGCAAATCAGTCTTAAGTCATGCTCTGCACAGTGTCTTGTAAACTCATCAATGCCTTTGTGTCTACAAAGAGTTTGCAATTATAACCGCGGTCCCCTCAGACTAATTCAATTTGACATAAATCAATAACAAACAGTATGTGGCTGATAGCTTCATTTTATTTGTTCATCTTGTTTGTTGTGGTCCAGCTGAGTCTGAAGTAGTTTGAAAATTCTTGTCTTGTCCACCAACTGTGTGCACAGTTTGCAGGTAGTCCCGGATATACGTTCCGAGTTTTTTAAAGTTGTTGAATGCATGAGCAGGTCCTGGATTGACACGAACCCCCTTGTGAATATCAACTGTCTTTTCTATATGCAGAAAATGAAATGAAAATTATGCGTCTGAAGCTGTGACAGTTGACTGACAGACTGAGGTTGTCCTCAGCATTCAGAGGTGCTGGTTGGGTTGTAGGTCTCCTCTTTTGATTTACTGAAGAGGATAAACATGGTGGAAGTGATTTTGTTTTTCTTTCGTCCACCATGAGAAGCGTAAAGCTACTTATTGTAAATGGCAGTAATATAAATGGGCTCATTTTTTATTGACCTTGTAAAAATGGCGATGTTAAAAAAAATAGACCTACTTCAGAGCAGTCTTACTGATATGAAATAGGTTAAACATAGTTGTTACGAATGATGCTATTTAAGGTCCTGGTAGTTTGGAACCTTGGTCAACTTTCTCCTTTCCTGTTCCTTGTACTTAAATATGCTACATGCTAGCCTCGTCTTTGTTGAAAAGAGAACCAAATTTTGAAGATTTTTATAAGACATTGGTCCAGGGTCTGTAAAGCAGCATATATAACATCTTAAGTAGCTCTGTTTGCAAAACGCAAGCTAACTTGTGAGCTAATCTACATCAATCGTTAGCTCGGTTGTCAGCTAGCATTTTGCTAACATAGCTAGCTAGTTAGCTAGCACGTTTCTAACAGCTTACTTAAGATGTGACCTTATGTATCGTCTTTTACAGGAAAGGAGAGAGCTGTCAGATGTGCCGAGTTTGCACAACTGTTATTGCCGCACAGTGTAAAAAGGGGCGGGACTTAGGAAGGGTCAGTTAGTATCATTGGTAACACCTTTGTTTACTCTACTATTTCATGTCAAAATGGTTGCTGTGAAAAAAAAATTTATCTAAAATGCAAAATACTGTTTATGTGGAGGTTAGTTAACAGCGTTTGAGCGAATGGCTGCTAGCTAACATTGAGAGGCCTGACGATATTTATCCTCCTCATGTGTTAAAATGTCAAATGAAATCAAAACAAGCTCAATGTTTGTTGCTGTTTAATCAAATGTTGACTCTTGAAAACATTGCAAGCTACAATTCAGCTTTGAGCTGCATTGATTAGTCTGTTCAGTTGTCAGCTATCAAAATAATCACCAATCGATTAATCAGTTTAAGTGTTTGTTTTTCTTTTTTAAGAAAAAAAAATCTCTGATTTCAGTTTCTTCTCAGTTTCTTGTGAATATGTCCTGGTTTATTCTTTATATATTATATCTTTGACAGTAAACTGAAAAGCTTTGAATTGTGGACAGAAGAAGGCATTTGAAAATGATTATCTTGAGCTTCGAGAAACAACGATTAACATTTTTCTCCTTTTTCTGCAAATTTCTAGACCAAATACCTTGAAATTACAGTGTCAGATTAGTTTGCAAAATGTTTTCTTTGTGCTCAAATCCACACAAAGCAAAGTGCAGATCTTTTTTTGTTCAATAAAAAACAAGTAATGTTAATAGAATATAATTTTTTTAAATCACCAGCCAAAACATTTATGGGGACTGAATTTGTCTGTTGAAAGCCTAAATTCTTAGAATTTCTTTTTTAAAATTGTGAAATAACGATGAAAAGCGTTATTCACTCTGTTCGAAAGAAGCTTTTGTTTTTTCTGTTCAGTTATTTTCAACTTTCTGGCAGCCATCAGTAGAAATGTTTTTGAAGACGCCCAATCAGCTGCTTAATTCTCACTGCAGTAGTTATTCTGAAAGTCCTCTGAGAAGATATGAAGCACACGCAAAGCCTCCACAGAAGGAGCAGATGCTAAACATAACTAATTAACAGAGCTGTGTGAATGCTCATGTGTGTTTAAGAACAGTTTGTTTACCTTTGCTTTGCTTTATCACCACTGTGCAGAGTTTGTTTTGTTGCAGTGACTTTGTGGCTCAGCACTGCTGCACCCACAGAGAAACAGAAATGTTAAATGTTGTTGTCATTATAAGCTTTTGCAAAACGTCCAGTTCACAGACAGGAACATGCATTTGTTTGTTGTTGCACACTGTAGCTTTACCTTGAAGTTTTCCATGTTGTGCCCACTCACTTTAATTTTCCCTCTGTGTGGGATGTGCTTTTATGTCACAGCTTTGGGATTCAACATGATGGCAACGGTAATGACTGTGAACCCATTGGGAAACGACCTTTCGTCATGTCTCCACAGCTCCTGTACGGTGCCTCCCTGCCCAGGTGGTCACGCTGCAGTCGCCAGTACATCACCCGCTTCCTCGAGTGAGTACCACACATGCTGTATGACCGCACTGCTGACTGACATATGACTGAGTTTGTGTGGTTTTAGTTCAAGGTTTCTTTTACCCACAACTTTCTGAATGCATCCATTCATGTAAAGGTCTTGAAGGCAGTCAGTAACATCAGGCGTACGGTACCAGTTAAAAGTTATGACATGTCTTCTCATTCAATTTTCCTTTATTTTTATCATTTTCCTACAGTGTAGAATAATACTGGAGACATCAAAACTATGAAGTAAGGAATTATCAGTGGTGGAAAGAGTCCTGAAAATCTGTACTCAAGTACAAGTACTGTTCCATTGCTAAAATATTACTCAATTACAAGTAAAAGTACTGGTGTTAGAAAAATACTTAAGTAAAAGTACTAAATTTAATTTGGAGTATTAGTTACTTTATCCAATGATGTCACCATCACCTCTCCAGACTAGGGTTGCAAACTTTGTGTGTTTTGCTTTATCAATAGTTAAAACGCTGACAATCAATTAATAATTAATAATTGATAAGATACAAGGCAATTATTTGATCGGTTGTTTTTCTTTTTTTTTTTTCTCATTTTAAGTTTTTATTTCCTTATTCAACAGATGTCTCCCCAGACAAAACAAAGTTAGATGAGGTGCAGTTACTGGCACAATTATTGATTAACTGGTTAAATTCTTAACGCAAAATCAATTAAAGATCAATCATTAGCACCCTTCCTTTGTTTTGTTTTGTTTTTCGTCCATCTGTCCTGGTTTTCATTGGTCAGTTTGTGATCAGATCAACTTACTGGCTACAAAAATGCAGATAAAAGGTTTGGATATTAATTAAAATTGTACTCTTTACTCAACTATGATTTTAAAAGTAACAAAGTAGATTACATGGTTTAATGAATACTTAAGTACAAGTTAAAGTACAGACTTAAAAAACTACTCATAAAAGTACAAGTGGCCCCAAAAAAAACTACTTAATTATAGAAATTTGAGTATTTGTAATTAATTACTTCCACCCCTGGGAATTCTGTAGTAAGCAAAAACAAGGCAAAATATGCTTTATGTTTTTTTATAGGCTTAAAAAGCAAAAAAAAAACAAAAAAAAAAAAAAAAATACAATTCAGAATAGATTTTATATCATAGTTGTTAATAAATCTTTCATTGAGGACTTTCTGTTAGTCTTTTTATTGTCGACCTGTGGTCTTCTCCTACACACCTGTCGACCTGCAGGTGTGCAAAAGTTTTTGCTCTTTGCTATTTTAGGTTCTTCAAAGGAGCCACCTTTTGCATTGATGACAGGTTTGTACACTGTTCTGAACCATTCTTATAAAAAATAAATGAGACGTGGTCCAAGCTTTTGACTGGTACTGTATCTGCCGATACAAAGCAGAGATCCAACACCAGTGATCATTCACTATGTTTACATGCACAAAATATTCAGTTTTTTGACCTCATTCTGAATAGTACAGTACAGTACAAACAGTATTTCTACTAAGCTGTTTACATTGTTAATGAACATCAATATTCCACTAACATTCTCATTCACATGCAGCCACAGATACTCCAAAGTTAGCTTAATGATGATGGCTTATATATCATATCCTTACAAACTGTTGCCTAGTTGGTTTGTTTACGACACACAGAACAGGCAAGAAGCCATATGTCACAAACTGTGGTTAAAAAAAACCCAACTGAGACGCATATACTGAATGTGCTGTATAATGTCCAAGTGATGATTAATACGAGCGTATCCCACATGGCTCAATCGGGAAATGCTATATTCAGAATAAGGCCCAACCTTGTAGGCGGAAGCGCCGCAAAGCGCTGCGTCAAGTCAGTTCTGAATCAGCAGCGCCTGGCTGTTCCTCAGCTGTTTACTAATCACACATAGACTGATCTTTATGACAACCTCATGAATTTAAAGCTTCTTGTGTGTTCCTGGATAAAAAACAGACCATCGCCTTGTATGATGATCTGCGAGAAGAGGCTTCCCATCATTTATGTATTACATTTGTTTTTGTTTTGTTTTGTTTTGTTTTTCTTTGTTTTTAATGCATGTCTGAGCCTAGTGTTTGTTTGTCTGACTCTGTTGTTCTGTTTGTCTATATGAAAAATCTACAATAAAAATAATATACAAAAAAAAAAAAAAAAAAGAGGCTTCCCATCTGCTCTGCTCTTCTGTCTCCCTCTCTGTACACACAACTGGTACAAATGAGTGAAATTAGTGCGGAAATTCCTAAAACACAAGCACAAACAGCAGTGATTCTGTTTCTAATAAATATAATGGAGGGACATCATGTAGGGGGAAAAAAATCTCCAGGAGAACAACACAGAGAGAGGAGAGAAATGAAAGGCGCTGGAAAGTATGGGAAGCTTATTTCATTGTTTATCAGAATCTGATCATTTATATCATATATAATATATAACTATTGTTCATAGTAGATTATCAGTGTTTTTTCATGTCAGATTTTCTTACAGAACATGGAAAAAATAAAACAGATGTCAAAACAATCAATGCAGGTCACGGTACGCTCTGTTCGTTCAGCCCAGTTGATTACGAAGGGCACCAAATGGAAGCGGGCAGCACCTCAGGGAGTTTACGGCGCTTCTGTGGCCTGTTTGTCTCTGCTGTGATTCAGAATATCCAAACAGAATATGATGTTTACATGACCTGCATCAAATTCAGAATATTGTCATGTTCAGAATAAATAGAAAATTCATTGTAAACAAAATCACTAAGAATTTTCACAGTAAAATAAACTAATAAAAGAAAAACAATTCTTGTATAAGCTAACATGAAGCTGTAACTAGTTTAAAGGGATAGTTCACCACAAAAATGAAAATTCAGTCATTATCTACTCACCCTCATGCCGACTGAAGGTTGGGTTTATTAGTTAGTCTGCAAAACACTGCTGGAGTTTCACAGGAAGACAGCACTGCAGAATCTCCCAGACAATGGAAGTGAATGGTGACCAGTTTTCACACATAAAAAACAACTGTAAAAAAAACATAAAATGTCTCCATACTGCTTGACAGGCATAATCCAAGTCTACTAAAGTCCAGACATGCAGTTTGCACACCGTCACACCTCACACACCCAGTTCAGACAGTGTGCATGTGTATGTCAATGTGGCTCCAAGGTAACGATCTACAGTGAAGATTCAGGCTAAAAACAAGACATAACGAACATTTTTTTTAGTCAACTTGGCATGCTGGGGCTTTAGGAGACTGGGATTACACCAGATGAGCAGAATGGATGCATTTTCTGTTTGTTTTTTCTGTTGTTTTTGTACTTTTGAGAACTGATCACCATTCACTTCCATTATTTGGGAGTTTCTGCAACACTGTTTTCCTTTGACACTCCAGCAGTGTTTCATGGACTAAAAAATTAAACCCGACCTTCGATCGGCATGAAGGTGACTAGATTATTATGGAATCTTCATTTTTGGGTGAACCATCCCTTTAATTGTATTGTCGTAGACAGTTTATGAGGCTGCAGTGTTGAAATTCATCAACCCCAGTTAAATTTTTGCTATTTCCTGACCTGAGGGCAGACACACCATTGTGTTCAACTTATCTAATAATCATAACACACGCAGGTTAACTGCTGTTGTGTCCACATACAGACCTTAAAAAACATCACAGAGGCTTAAAGGATAACTTGGTATTTTTCAACCTGGGCCCTATTTCCCCATGTGTATGTGTGTGTATGATTGATAGGTACAACTCGTTTCAAAATTGGTTCAGTATTGAGGGAGGCGGATGCAACTGGCAGCCGCAAAACGAGTTATAACGATATGAGGGCAAATACGTCCCGTAAAAGTTCGTCCATTAAAAGTATTTTTTTTTCGCCACAGTCCGGATCACATCACCAGTGTAATCTCTGTCAACAGCATGCAAAGCGTCTCTCTTACCGTTGACTCTGTGACGACATCTCACAGGATCTTTGCTTGTTGAAGAATGTCTTCGTTGCGGTGAGTGGGACAGCTGTTTTCTTGAGGTGTGTTTGGTGAAGTGTTTCGGGATTGGATGTCTTCTCTTCTTGGGCTGGCAGTAGTCATCTTGGGAAAAGTGTGCACTGCAGACCCGATGGTCTGCAAGGCGCAGTGTCTGGACAGGAGTGTTAACATCCAATTGTAGCACAATTACCCACAACTTCAGCATGTTGCTGTCCGACAAAGGCAGCCTATGAAAGCTGTGCGGGGTGTTGCGTGACATCCTGTAATTCGGCAAAGCACAAACACGAAACAACAAACAAAGATCCCGCGAGATGTTGTCACACACAGCAAGCAGTAAGTGAAGCATGCTGTTGACAGAGATTACACTGGCAATCTGAGCCGGACTGTGGCGAAAAAAAAGCACTTTTAATGCACAAACTTTTAAGGTCAGTATTTGCCCCGATATCTACCGTTATAATTTGTTTCGGGCTGCCGGCTGCATCCGCCTCCCTCAATACTGAACCAATTTTAAAACGAGTTGTACCATCATCATAACACATACAATGGGGAAATAGGGCCCAGGCTGAAAAATTAGTTATTCTTTAAGAGCGGCCACAGCTGCACTTTAATTATATGTTTCCTACAGCTCCTCGTTTGACCACTTTACCTGCACGTACTGTTCTGTGACTGTACTGTACAGCTAAACTATATAGTGTGTTTTTTTGTTTTTTCTACTCTTGATCCGTTCGCCTTTAACAAGAGCTGTTAAACAGGCTATAAAATCTGTTTTGTCTGTGCAACGGAGTTAAAGTACTGTCATCCAGAATTCATAGAGCAGCAGCAGATATACAGTATTTTTAGTTTTAAGTCTTATTTTTGGTATGATCACATATTTTTATTGATTTTGAGCATATTACATCACATTGTCCAAAATGGGTTAGTTATATAATTTAATTCCCTCCCTCTTCTGTCCCTGCCAGGCGCCCACCCATGACCTCTGAGCCTTTGGTGTCGGTAAAAACACAGAATGACAAAATTATAATATTCAGAAAACAAATAATTAAGTTACTTCCTCATTTTGGTAATGAGAAGGTTTGTTGATTTTTACAGGAGCTATTTTCCACATACTGACACTACAGTTAGATAAAAATACATGCTAATATGCTATATCTGTATGCTTGTCTGTACTGTATCTATCTATAGTGCAGTGTGTGTGTGTGTCTGTCAACGCTACAGTCAGCTGTTTCTGTCAGAGACTTGCACAGATTCTGGCTTTGACCGGACATGTGTTGAATGTCTGAAATGGTTCGCTGTAGTTGCCCCAGTTTCTCGGCTCCAAGCATCTGGAATTCATTTAGTGGGTGTTCGGCTACTTGACAGCATTGTAGCTTCTTGACTCCATTGTGGAGAAAAAAGGCCACAGGGCGATATTTACACTTGTGGGAGTTCACTGCACAAAGGCCGCTGGGGTTTTTTTTTTTTTGTGTGTGTGTGTGTGTGTGTCTGCGTGATGGTAATTAAGGAGGAGACAGGGAGAGCTGTACCAGCGCTCTGAGCAGCATTTTGCACACATTTTTAGATAAAAGTTTCTATCAAAAGGAATTTTCCTGGCTATATTATGCAGGGCTATAAGAATCATTTTAGCATTGTGGCACAGTACAGTTATTGTTCAGCATTTGTTAGCTTTAGTAAAATCCAAGACAAAACATGTATATGCACAAATAAGAAAAGTTTGATGAATATCATGATCGATATCGTTGACTGACATATTTTTAGCTGGAGTGATTGTGCAATGAAAATGTATACAGATGCACTGCTTCTGCTAACTTTGCCATCCTCAGAGCCATGCAGCTAGAGTGGCTTAAAATAAATGATACTCATATTTTTTTAATGGTTGCCTCCTGTATGAGTGCTGTACAGAGTGTCTCATGATGAAGTTAACAAGCTATCATAGTCTGGAGCCAGCGTTGATCTCCTGTAGGGCACAATTTGAATGTGGGCAAAAGAAGAGCTGGTGGATTGTGGCCCATTTTAACCTTTGATTATACCTATTACAGCTGTTGTCTTTGGAGGGTGAGGTCAGTCAGTAGGTCAGTCACTTTGGTCCAGACTAAAATATCTTAACTATTGGATTGCCATGAAATTTTGTGCAGATATTTATGGTGCCCATATCATGAATCGTGATGCCGTTGATAAGCATCTGATTTTCATCTAGCACCACAAACAGGTCAAAGTTTTCACTAATCCAGTGTGATCTCTTAGTATCTTCTTGATGGATGGGCTCAACATTTTGTGCCATCATTAATCCTAATGACTTTGGTGATTCCCCTGACTTCTCCTCTAGCTCCTACTGAGGTTCATATTTGTGGTTTTAAGTAAAATATGTCGCCAACTATTGGATGCATTGCCATTGCAGTGCGTCATGTTCCCCACAGGTTTGTTTGCTTATTTGTTTGTTTTTTTTTGGCAGTTAATTAAAAAGGACATTTACAAGGTTGCAAAAACAGTGAAAATACAATTTAAAAGGAACATCAAGGATACCACAAGAAAGTCACTGGTCTTATTTCTATTGTAGTCCTTGTTGCAGCTTGATAATGAAGAGGTGGGTGTGAGTGCGTGTGTGTGTGCACGTACTTGCACGTTGAAATAGCGGAATACAGATTCCAGCAAGCCTCTCACACAATATAAGATTAGAGACCCCGTAACAAAACAACTATTAGTTGAACCTGAAGAAGTAGAAAAGGAGATTATTATCAAAACTTAACCTACAACAAAAGAAGAGTGTGAAATGAAAGAATTCCTTGATTCATTGGACTTGCCAGCAATTGGAGAAGAACAAGATAGAAAACTAATTTCCAACATCACTAAGAAGGAACTAGACGCCTGCAATCAGCAGATTGAAATCAAACAAAACGGCAGGTAGTGACGGATTCCCCAGTGAGCGGTATAAAACATTCAGGGAAGAATTGACTCCACTACTCCTGAATTCTTTCAGTCAGACTCTGGCAGAGGGCGAACTGCCCCCTCATGGAAAGAAGCTATAATCTCAGTTATACCTAAGGAAGGAAAAAATAAAGAATACTGTGAGTCCTATAGACCTATTTCAGTTCCAAACGTAGATTATAAGATTTTTACTTCAATAATCTCTAAAAGATTCCAAATTTTTATGTCTGACTTGATAGATGAAGAGCAGTCAGGTTTTAGAACAGGCAGGCAGACAAGCCAAGAAATTAACAATACAAAATCAAATGGAATGTTAAAGTAATTAAATATCTGGGCGTGATATTGGCAAAAAAATTTAAATAAAACATTTGAAATAAATTATAACCAGATCAATAATAAAATAAAGACTGATATCAGGAGGTGGTCAGCCTTCAATATGGATTTGAGGCACGAATTGAAGTAATAAAAATGAATGTGTTACCGAGACCGTTATACCTTTTTCAGTCTATTCCACAAATGATCCCAGAAACACAATTCAGACACTGGGACAATCTTATATCTAGATTTATCTGGGCCGGAAAGAAACCAAGGGTTAGGTATAAGACACTTCAGTTACCAAAAGAAGAGGGTGGGTTGTTGTTGCCTAATCTGAAACAATACTTCTACGCGGCCCAAGTGAAGTTCCTGGTCTGTACATGCTGCCCTCTATATCAGGCAAGATGGAAAGACATAGAGGCCAAGACGGATGCCTTTCAAATCCAAGCAACATTAGGGGACATAGAAAATAAAATGGGTCAAAAAAGCAATAATGAAATTATTAATCAAACACTGGATATCTGGAGCAAGATGGTAAAAGAATACAAGATGGAGGGAGACATTAAATTATTAATTTGGCCTGCTCTAGATCCCAAATTCAAACCAGGAATCAGTGATGATGGATTCAGACAATGGTGGGATAGGGGCATTACAGCAGTATGTACGCTAACTCACGAGGGGCTCTTAAAAAGTTTTAGAGAATTACAAAAGGAATTCGGACTTGAGAACAAAGACTTCTTCAGATACCTGCAAATAAGAGATTACTATGATAAAAGAATAAAACCAACATTATCTGGGGAGGGCAATGCAGTGATAGATATTCTGACGGAAGCCTATAAAAAGATGAATAAAAAAATAGACGTGGAGAGTATTCGGGTGGAAAAATTTGATCCCGCTTCGTCATCACACCACATATTAAAAGCAAACCATCCCAACCACAGGAACAGTGCTGGAGGCAGTGTGGAAACATGAACGCCAATCACTCCCATATCTTTTGGTCATGCCCAAAAATTCAAACTATTTGGGAAAAGATATGTCTAATTGTGGGAAAGATTTTGGGTTATAAGATCCCTAACAATGTCCTGGTCCTGTATTTCTGTGTTTTGAAAAATGAAGTGATTATTAAGAAAGACTGGTATTTGTGTAAAATACTGTTAATGGCCTGTAAAAAAAAAAAAACAATCACAAAGAACTGGTATAAATCAGAATCCTCAAATATCAATCAGTGGATGGACATAATTTAAAAAATCCATGCAATTGAGCGGATGACCTTCTGTCTGAGGTCCAAAGTGTTGTCAGGAAATTGAAGAAGTGGACTGCCTACATCGAAAGAAAAGAGGATGCTATGAATTAAACAGGACAACTAAAGTCACTGGACATGATACATCACAATATGGTTAACAGAGGAGCCCCCACATTTCTGTATGTTTATTTGTCTTCTTTACCCTTTTATTGCCTACCTCTTTTACCGTAAGCTGAAAATACTAAAAAAGTATCCAAAAAAAAAAAAAAGAAAGAAATAGTGGAATACAGCATTAGCTGCATGTAAAAGAAATCTGTGAAATGAGCTACATACAACTCTGCCCAGGCTCTTGACTCTTGACTTTTCCAGTACTTTGGTTTATAACCAAATACCTGCAAAATATTCAAAGCTCAAAATATTCAAAAGCCTCATCTGCACACTCTCTTTAGTGCAAATTACCAGATGCTAGCAGGCTGACATGCTAGATTGTAAACATTATGTCTGCTAAACATCAGCATGTTATCATTTTTATTGCAAGCATGCCAGAGTTCATCTTCACAGAGTCGCTACACTATAAATGAAAAAGTTAAGAAAAGCCAAAATTTCAAGGTAACTTGCTTCAATAGATTTTTGAGTTTTCAGCCAACGCAAACTAAAAGTTTTACCAACTATTTATGTTTTAATGAGAAACCTTATCTTTCCTCTTTAGATAAACTCGAATCTTTGAGTTTTTCGAAAACCCCACAAAGCTGTGCAAATCAAAAGTTGTTAAATAAACTCACTGAAGTGAAAGTCAATAATGGTTAATAATTTAATATTTTCAATTGCACCCATTTAATTTTCAAGCACCTAAATAATGACAAATCAGGCTCAATGTAGAATAAAGAAGAAAAGTAAATTATCACATCAAAAGTTTATAGGTCGGCAAAACTTTTGACTCAAAAAATTTAAATTATTTTTAATTTATTTTTTTACAGTGTTGTGTGTCTGTAGTCTTGTTTACTGAAACAGGTAATGAATTTATTACTGTTAATAAGTCAGCTGCACACACATACTGAATAGAAATTTAGACCAAATTTAATGTAAATGACAATTAAAGTCTGCTCATTGCTGACAGAGCACAGCAGACTGAGACACTAAAGAGAACAACTTGAGTTAATGTTTGTTATCTAGGACAAATTATCCTACATTATGAGAAAAAAACATATTCATAATGGTCTAAATGGACAATTTTCAGTTCCTGAGGCAAGATGGCCATTAAGAGGAAAAGAGATAAACAAAACGTGATGCCTTCTTCTTCTCTCCCAGCTGACGTGTCCCTGTTTATGTCTTGTCTTTTTCTCTCTCATCCTGTCTTTTGACCTCCACATCCACCGAGCTTCTCCAAAACCGCTAAATCTGCATTGATCGTTTTTCCTCACATGAGACTTGACTACTGATGTTTATCCTCCCATCTCATTCCTCTAAATGCCAGCCCCATTTTCTCTGTTTTATCTCTTTCACTGACTGCAGGACAAGGCTCCTATTGTATATGGCTTTAGTTGTCCCGCAGGCCTCTGCTGCTCGTGCTGCTTCAGAGGTTTTGTCCGTAGGTGTTATTTTATGTGGAATGTAGAAGGTCAGGCTGAGCTGTTGAGTGGTTTAGATATTATCACATAGATGGGCTACTCATAAGCACAGAGCCACCCTTTAATGTCCAGAGGAGAATTCCTGAGAGGCCAAAGAGGCCAAGTTTCAAAAAAAGAAAAACAAATTTTAAGTGGATTTGATGGCTCCGCAGAGGATCCGCAGCTACAGCCTGGAGATATCTCACACATAACATGGCACACTCGATCACGGCTCATATATTGATTTGTAAATAAATTTTGAGGTCAGTGGATTCAGAAAACAGTTCATTAATTGGCATAAACATTTCCAGGAAAGCCCGCTGTGACAAAGGCTGCAGTCGAACCTAATTTGCCCTCTGAGCTGCCTTTCAGTCCAGAGGCACTCAGGGAGAACATTTTAATTGCTGCTGTTCAATAGTCAGTGTGAGGTCATCTCAAATTAATGATTTTGTTGTGCGAAACAATCATCTTTGGTATCTTTACATCAGATGCATATACTGTACTTTGTGTTATTTATACACTTCTTGCTCCTTAAGAGCTGCTGTAGTCAAACTTTTATACAAACCCAATTCGAAAAAAGTTGGGACGTTGAGTAAAATGTAAATAAAAAGAGAATGCAATGATTTCCAAACACTTTTCAACTTGTATTCAATCTAATGCAGTACAAAGACAAGATATTTAATGTTTAACTTCTACACACTCATTCTGAATTTGATGCCTGCGACACGTTCCAAAAAAGTTGGGACAGGGGCAGCAATAGACAGAGAACGCTCAAAGAACACCTGTTTGTAACATTTCACAGGTAAACAAGTTATTGGTAACAGGTGATAGTATCATGATCGGGTATTAAAGGGGCATCCTCGAAAGGCTCCATCATTTACAAGAATGGAGGGTTGAGGTTCACCACTTTGTGAAAAACGGCATGAGCAAGTAGTCCAGCTGTTTAGGAGTGTTGTACAGGGTGTCCATAAAGTCTCTTTACAATTACAATTACAAAAGCAAATGAATAGACAAATCTGTGGAAATTATTACAAAACGAAAAGTAGATATTGATGTTTTTTTGCCTCATTTAATACACCTCTATATGGGCACCATTAGTTGCACGAAGCACATCAAGACGGTACTCGATTTCTTGCCATGTTCGCTGTAGCATAGGCTCATCAATGGTGGCAATGCATCAGTGATCTTTTGCACGAATTGACGGACGTGACGGTGGATGTCTTCCATTCTTAATCCTGTAGTTTCGCCAAGTCTGCGTATCCGATTTTGTTTCAATAAACCACGATACACATTGAGCCTTTGCTTTGCTTTTAGAGTTTTATTTAACAGAACCTATTTCATAAACAGGGTACCTGAAATACACAAATGCAATGTGATTAAAAACTTTGATAACCACTGAGTACATAGAACAAATCTGATTAACATATCTCATCAATTGCTTTTGTAATAATTTTTTTATATTGTACAGAGACTTTGTGGACACCCTGTATCTCAACACAAAACTGTAGGAATTCAGGGATTTCACCATCTACAATCCATAATATCATTAAAAGATCCAGAAAATCTGGAGAAATCTCTGCATGTGAAGGCCGATGCCCCCCTTGAACATGACTGCATAAAGGATATCACTACATGGACTCGGGAACATTTTGGAAAACTGTTGTCAGTAAGCACAGTTTGTCGCTGCATCTAGAAGTACAAGTTAATGCTCTACCATGCCAAATGTCATCCAGAAACACCGGAGACTTCTCTGGCCCTCATGAGTCCACATTTCAGATTGTTTTCTGAAATCATGGACATGATGTCCTCTGAGCTAAGTGGAAAAAGACCATCCAGATTGTTAGCAGCGCTAACTTCAAAAACCAGCATCTGTGATGGCATGAGGGTGGATAGTCACATCTGTGAAAGCCCCATTAATGCTGAAAGGTACATACAGGTTTTGGAGCAGCATCCAGGCAATGTCTTTTTTTTTTTCAGAGACGTCCCTACTTATTTCAGCAAGACAATTTCCAAGACACATTCTGGACGTGTTACAGCAGCGTGGCTTCATAGTAAAAGAGTTCAGGTACCAGACTGACCTTCCTGCAGTCCAGACCTGTCTCCCACTGAAAATGTGTGCTGCACTATGAAGCACAAAATACAACAACATAGACCCCAGACTGTTGAGCAAGTCTATATCAAGCAAGAATGAGAAAGAATTTCACTTTCAAAACTTCAACATTTAGTGTCCCCAGTTCCCAAATGCTTACTGACTGTTGTTAAAAGAAATGGTGATGTAACACAGTGGTAAACATGCTCCTCTCCAAACTTTTTTAGGATTTGTAGCAGGCGTCAAATTCAAAATTAGTTAATATTAACAAAAACAACAAAGTTTGAACATTTCATATCTTGTCATTTTATCTTGTCATTTTACTGTATTCAAGTCAATATAGTTTGAAAAGTACATACATTCTGTTTTTATTTACATTTTACAGAGTATCACAACTTTTTTGTAAATTGGGGTTTACATTGACAGTCGATGAAATAACGTGCATTATATGAAAGGGAGCACTTGTGTTGACAAACCCACAAAGAATTATCACCCAGATCTTCAGTTCCTCACAGCTCTACGGAGCATTTTAGCATCTTTCAGCTCATTGTTTTGGTTTTTACAGTTCACAACTCTGCTGTTTAAGTTGACATTAGAATATGCTCACAGCTGAGCTTAAAACCTGCACAGATTTTTGCCCATACCGCAAAAAAAATATATACATATATATATATATTGAGTGATCAGACATGTTGACATTAATCTGACTGTGATTCAGACTTTTAATTGTAAAGAATTGTAATTTTATAGTTGTGCTGGATGAATGTGCTGGCATTTATGTTGATGTGTAGATGTGTGCTTGTAGATTTGTGTATATAACTGTTCGTGTGATAGAGATAGAGACTGTGTGATGGTGTTGCATGTAATTAGGGTTTTCAGTGTCTGGTGAGTGTTCTGTGTGTACCTGCCCAGGGACTGCAGATGGAAATGAGCTTTTTGCTAAATCTGGTGTAAATTGCCTCATCTGTCATACTGAGATTAATGTTTTTTGTGCACGATCTTTGTGTAATGAAGACTAATATTCGTGGTAATATTCTCACTGCTCTCATCAGTGTTGTCTTCAGATGCAACAGGCAGCTGTTGTCAGTAAAAAACATCTGATAAATCCACTGCATGGAACCTGCCCAGCACCAAACATAAAACACACACAGTTAACAACTAGCTGGTGAACACAGTGGAACATTTAGCTGCCAAAGAGCCAAATATTTTTCTCAAGAGTTGGTAACCAAAACAAGGTTTAAAAGGGGAGTAAATGTTGGACTTGGACCCATCAGGTGTCCAGAAGCACAACTCCAGTTTAACGCCAATGTTGCTCTGTGTCTGCTGGATGTGTAAATAGGCATGTTTGCTATATTAGTAGTATAGGATGATAATATGCAAAGTCTACAGCTTGTTGTGCTGCTCCTCTTTGATTAGAAGACTCTGAATCACAGTAATCACAACATGTGGTTTTGTGTTAAATGTCACATATGGAAAACATTTGTTTCCAGTTTGATGGAGCAATGAAAATTATGAGAAGGTACAATATATCCAACATAGTATTTTTTTTATTGCCACAGGCAATGAGGGAAAACATCCTGTGCAAGTTATTTACATTTCGTTAGCAGCGGCAAAACACAGGGATTTGACTCCATCTTTTCACAGTAGGTGTTCAGTCATTACAGTGTAAAGCCTGCGAGGGTTATTCATTCACACCATCATTTGAACACAACTTAAATTTATAGGTGCTCTCTTTATGTTCATTTACATCAGTCCTGGGCAAAATACAGTCTGGGGGGCAAAATACAGCCTGGGGGGAAATCTATCCCTCTGAAGTATGAGCACTTGGAAATATTACAATTAGCATCTAAATCTAATGTTGTTGTTAAACCGTTATCAGGCTTTTATTTTGAAAGGGGTCAGTGCTGTTTTCATTGGTAATGGTAAAGAAGTCTATCTTTTATATTAAACTGTAACTTTATCCACTCAATGCTTTTTACACACACGTTGTTTATATTGTTCTTCCTCTACTGTTTCCACTACTAGCATTGCAACCTGTATGCATGGGATACTGTAAAACTTAAAGTTTTGGCCCTTCCAACAAAAATGCTAATAAATAGCCTGAAATTCCAGAAAAGCCTGCTATTAGCTCATGGATATCTATGTGCCAGTGTGCACTACGTAGAACCCTATGTCTTCCATTATTTTCTTCCATAATTAGAGATTCAGCCATTATTACAAGCTTATATTGCATTTGATTGATTTGCTTGTGTGTTCATAACATCTGCACACTTCAAGGTATAATATGCAACATTTTCCTAAAACAAACAATATATAAACTCATATAAACTTAATCCCTTTCAATCATCACTTAAAGCTACAGTAGGTAACAATTATTCAGTCATATTTGCTGGAACTGTCACTATATTCTGATAGTCGGACATTAAATGGGTAATTTAGGACAAAATCCAACTCCTCTGGCTCCACCTACAGCCTGTAATCGTATTTGCCGAAATCCACCGCGACCGAAGATTCTCCACCAGTCAGGTAGAGGGAGCAGGAGGAGCAGCCAATCGCCGCTCCTACACGTCGTAGTAAACTGACAAAGTGAAAGTAAAGTCCGCGACTTGGTCGGACATTTCAAGATGATACACACCGTCAGCTCCCTCTTTCACCTCTGTCAACCCCCCTCCTTCCCTCCACACACGCAGACACACACAAGAAGAGTGTGTTTCATGGTGAGAGAGATGTGAGATCGTTTTGGAGTCTCCGGTTGCTATGGAAACGGTACGTCGTCTGTGGGTGCGTTTATGGCTACTTTGTGTGCATGCGCCTGCACGTGTGTGTGTCTGTGTGTGCCAGTGTCTGTGTGTGTGGGGTTCTTGGCAGAGGTTCATAAAGAGACCTGATGGAGTATTGTCTTGAAATTTCCGACCAAGTCGCGGAGTTTACTTTCATTTCATCAACTTACCAACTGGAGCTTTAAGACCCACTAGAAGTGTGTGGTGATGGCTGTATCTATTGTCTGCCTGTATTTCCTTATTTTTTTGTTATTTTCTTGTGCTCGGGACGCTTTAACAACCCAAAACGTCAGTATTTTGACATCATGTGAATAAGACTCAACAATCTGCCAGCTTTCTAGTGCGTTTACAAATAGCTCGGATAAATCCTGCTGATTCTACCTTGAGGTCTGTCCCCAGTATGCTTGGGCTCATTTTTCCTTACAAGTGAACAGTGCAGTTGGCCAAAACTTATTGTTGGCTCGTCCAGAGCCTGTGAGCTTTATCCAGACTAATTTTGTCCCTTTTCCCACAATTTTCCATGATTTTTTTTCTCTGTGACTTTCTTTGTGACATTAAAGAACATTACAGGGCAACACTTAAGGATTGACTAGAAAGGGGTAATGCACAGTGACTCAAGACTGGGTAATTCAAGACCGTCGGGACCCTGCATCACCCTGTTAGAGTTTATTAGAGTATAGAGTTAGTGACCCACTAACTATATATTATCCCACATATTATTACAAAGCTACTCACTAAAAAATCAATAATTTGGCACAAAATATTGATCTGAAAATGATTTTACTGCTTCCATTACAGTTCTTATCCATGATCAGAAGTGTGTTCATAGCAGTGGTCTGTTATTCAGAAAAAACAAACTGTAGAGTGCCACAATTTACTAATCAGATCTGAGTATTCAACAAAGTCCTGTAATAAAAGCGAATAAATATACTACAAGGCCTCCACCCTTATAAGTGTATTTACATTGAGCATTGGCGATGCAGCCTTATATCAGCTTGGCCCTGCAAGGTCAAAAAAGCAGTTAATATTCACATCACGAAGCTCACATTTGTTTAATGACCACAGGCTCATCACAATCAAAGCTCTCATTATGGGTGCCAGTAATTTTCTAGTGACAGCCCCAAAGAATCAAATGATTAATCTGTCTTTGTTCAAGATGACAAAACATTTATTTAACGTTGTGATGGATTTAATACCAGCAGATCAGTGCTTCAAAGTCTAATTAACCTAGATATTGTCATGCTGTTTCTTTTTGTCATTCCCAGACTGATAGATTGTAAATATGTGTATGTTATGTATGTATATGTATGTTTGTTTGCAGTGTGCATGTTGTGAAGACCTGATTATCTGCCAGGTTTTCTTCTCTATCTGTATACAGTTTACAGGGTCCTCCCAGTGTCCAGTGAATGTTTAAATTTTACCAGCCACTTAATCGATCACCACTAATTTTCTTGGCTGGTGAGTGAAGCAGATCTTCCAGCCACCATTTACCCCTCATCTTACCAGCATTTATGCACTGAAATCCCATCTGTGCAAAACATGCACTCTGCAAGTTTGAGATAACTCAATTCCCACTGAGTTCTTTTCATGGAGTTCTCCTAATACTGTGTGAAACACCTAAATTAGTGCTGCTTTCACAATTACTATGACTGACAGAATTCAGTGTAATTGGCTATGGTAATGGAAAGCTATAATGAGGCACTTAAGTAATAATTTAGAAGTGCCCTTTGCTTTATTTCAGCCTCTGGAGGTTGTTAAAATTTGATCATCTCAACACTAATTTTTCCCTCCTAAGCTAATGCAGACCAAGCGTCCATGTTTTCACTGTCGGTAAAACTATCAGCTAAACTATTCTGCAGCACTAATAGCAGCGTAGGTAGAACTCGAGGCATAAATCAATAGCAGCATGTGTTGGCAGTAGAAACTTAATCAATAGCAAATGCAAACTGCCATGACAGCCCATATTGAATGTCCTGGCTTATTAACAGCCTATCATATCCCTTTATAACGGATAATCCTACAAGCTACATGCATAAATAGTTAAATTAAATAGTTAAATTCAAAGTAAGGGTGGTTGAATTCTTTTTGTCTTTATTGAAAATAGGTCATTAATTACTGATAATTATTGCTCGACTGAATGAAACATTTCTCGATGATAAATTGTTCATATATATATTGTCCAGCCATTCAGAGAGAGGTGGACTGACCGGATGGAGGTGAGGATGGTGTTGACATGGATGTTTAAATGCAGCCAAATGCACACTTACAGAACAGAAGAACAAGGAACAACAACAGAACGATGAAAAGTTCATTAATGATGAAGTTCAAATTCAAGCTTAAAGTGATATTCCACCCCAGAACGATAACCCATTCAATATGCACTCACCCCTATGCCGATGTGAGATGGGTGAAGATCTTCAGTCCACAAAACAATCCTGGAGTTTCAGCAGAAAACAGGGTTGCAGCCAAATCCAGTACAGTGGCAGTGAATGGAGACCACGGATAAAAAGTAAAAGAAAAGAACACAAAACAAACACAAAATGTCTCCATCCTGCTCGTGTGGTGTAATCCAAGTGTCCGCGAGCCGCGACATTAAAATTTAACTGTAAAAGATGCCATTTACCCCATGTCTTTAGCCGAAACGTCAACTGTAGCCTCTCAGACTTGAGCCAGATGCACAAGAGATCTCACGATATTTTCACACATGCATCCATTAAGAGATATACGAAGTCTCGCGATACATTGACGCCATGTTTACACGCTACCTGGGAGGCTATAGTTGACATTTCGGCTAAAAACATGGTGTAAATGGCGTCTTTTGTGGTTAAATTTTAATGTTGCAGCTCACGGACACTTGGATTACACCACACGAGCAGGATGGAGACATTTTGGGTTCTTTTTTTTACATTTTATCCGTGGTCTCCATTCACTGCCATTGTACTGGATTTGGCTGCAACCCTGTTTTCTGCTGAAACTCCAGGATTGTTTTGTGAACTTAAGATCTTCACCCATCCTCACATCGGCATAGGGGTGAGTAGATATTGAGTGGATTATCGTTCTGGGGTGGAATATCGCTTTAATGAACACAAACCATTGAAAGGAAATGTGAAAACTCACTTATCCTTGCCAATATATCCCATTCCACAGCTCAGATCAGAACAACTCTGCTGTAGCAGTAATTAATTTTCCTGGAAAAAAAATCCATAGGATGAAACATTTTGAGAATACAGTATTCACCCTGGCACAGTAACCACTTAATTAAAGACACTCAGACTTTGTTTCTTTGCGTGTCGATTGTCAAGTTGAAGAATTGCCAATGCAAATGCTGGTGTTAATAGAGATCCATATAAAGAGAGAGGAAAGCTGTGGGGGAAGAGAGAAGATACTGATATTGAAGATATCGTTCTTAGAAAAAAATAAGTCATGCACACCTGTGTTTGATAATCAGATAATCCTAAATAGACGGAGCTATAGGACTGATTTAGATTTAGGTACTGACAACATAAAACAACGAAAAAAGCCTCTGTGAGTAGAAGGCATAAATAAAGTAAAACCCATCTGTTGCTGGCAAGTTCTGAATAAAAATATATCAATTATGGCTTCCCAGCGTTTTGCATTCTGACCTTTAATTAGAGCAGCATCCCCATTATGTCAGTCAGTTTAATGAATGCCAGAACAAGTGCAAATTTACAACCTGTAGTCATAGATCCACATTTAGACAGCCAGTGGAGTTTGTGTGAAAATCTCTATTAGCTTCTTGTCAGCTTGCTTTGCATGACTTGTTTAAATTATTACATTTTTTGCTGCATAAAATAAATTTTCTTAAAGTTTCCCAAGCGCAGGGTTTCCAAAACTTTTCCACAACAGATATACATTAGACCTTGGACCCCCAGTGTGACAGGATTTGTCTGAGGGAATCTCCTTACCCCTCTATGCGCCCATGGGTGTGTTGGTCTTAATATGAGGTGCAGACAGCGACTGCACCATTGACCAACAAACACTTGTTCTAAAGTCAATGGCGCAGCATTTCCCTGCATTATTCAGACAGTAAAATGAGACTACAGAAGCAGGTTCACAACGTGCACACACTCTGCTTCTAGAACGCTGCACTTAATCCACAAGTCTGCACTGACACTACTGCTCACATGGAAATGAAACTGAAAGCAGCCTCTCTGATCATTAAACCATTGTTTAAATAATATAGGGCAGTAGTAGCTTTCGAGGTGGTTTCTTTAACGTGTGTTGTATTGTCTTTAACGATTTACTTCAATGATTAGAGCAGCTGCTTTCAGTAATTAGTGTACTGTTGTAATGTTTCCATGTGCACTGTAATGTCACAGCAGTCATTCTTCTGTGCCTCTGATTGTTCGTGTACACACACACACACAGTTAGGACAGGGTGAAATGCTCCATCCTATTTCACCCGCCTGCAGCCCATCTGCTGTTAATCAAAATGTTATTTTTTTAGGTCCTGGCCCGTCTGACCCGTGGGTTAACCGCAGTGTCTGCATCTCAACAAGTGGCTCATTTCAGCATCTTTTGCTTCTCAAACCTGCTGAATCTGTCATTTAAATAGCAATGCGCCAGAGGTTTAATTCATCTTACACCCAACCACACCTATGATTAATTAAGAGACTAAATACAACAACATGCACCCAGATTATGGCCCGTTCGATAGCAAAGTGGAGTTGGACACGCCCTAAATGCCTTCACACCGTGCTTATAGATAATCTAAATAGGGCCTAAAATATTCTCCTCCTCCTTTTGCTGGGAGACCTCCTACAGCACACTCAAGGTCCCCTGTTGTTCCCCAGGCCCCAGTTTGACAACCACTGCCCTAGAGAGTCTTGTAAATAAAGGTTGTGTTTACGCTCAGGGGACCCACTCATAAAAACACTGTGTCATACCAATGCTAACTCCAGAGTACCTTTAATCGACACTTCTCTGTAAGATCTTGATTTTTACACATTTTGGTAGAGATATCAGCACAGAGCTGAGTTTAAGAATATTTGGTAGATTACGCATTATTCAGGATTATTGTTATTTTTTTTATTGTGGCACTAAAAGATAGTTTTCTGTTGATGAAGGCTGTTGTTGCATTCAGTTCTTTCTTTATTCCATGCAAACCCTGTTACCTGTGCTGGAAATGTCAAGTGCATTTCATTTGAAAAGAGACCTTCATAACGCTGTATTTTTTTTTTTTTATTTTTTATTTATTTATTTATTTATCTTAACAGAGTTGAAACAGTTAGGTCCGTGGCTCTTCCTCAGACTTCTGAGGCTCAGGAAGAGCCTTGTGCTCAATAAAATGAAAATCCTTTTAACAGGAGCTACTCGGTGTGGTGGATCTTTCTGCTTCAACTCTGCTTGTTTTTTTTTCCAGCACCATTCCTATTGGGCATGAGTGTGTGTGTGTGTGTGTGTGTGTGTCTTTTTTATCGTGTCTTATTTTTTTCTTAACCATCCGTCCCTCCTCCCACCCTCCCACAGTCGCGGCTGGGGCTGGTGCCTTGATGATCCCCCTGTGAAGGAGAAGCTGTCTCTGAACTCGGTGCTTCCTGGGGTTCTGTACAGTGCTGCCCATCAGTGTCGGCTGCAGTATGGATCCGGGTCCCTGCTCTGTGATGACATGGACGTAAGACTCTCCTTAACCACAAATACATCAAAATAAATCCTTACAAGGCCGTGTGCAGCTGTATGGACAGAATTTTAGTGTCCTTTCTTTTTATATCTCTGTAGCAAAAGTACACACAAATATGTACTCAAGTAGAAGTAGATGTAGAAAGAGAAAAGAAAAAAAGACTTTAGAAATAGAAATACTGATTCAGCTTCTTTACTCAAGTAAAGAACAGTGTCCTCTGTGAGTCTCCCTCTGTGTTTTGTCACGTTACATCTTTTCCCTCTTTTTCGTCTTGTTACATCTTTCACATCATTTTTGGTCGTCGTCTGTCGTTTTTGTCTTGTTACATTATTTTTGGACTTGTTATGTCTTTTCATCTCGTTATATATTTTTTTGTTTTGATACGTCTTTTTCGTCTAATCTAATCTTTTACATAATTTTTGGTCTTGTTACGTCTTTTTCGTTTTGTTCTGTCTTTTATGTCATTTTTTGTCCTGAAACATCGTTTTTGGTTTTGTTACGCCTTTTGTGTCTTTTTATGTCTTTTTCGTCATTTTGTCCTTTTACATATTTTTTTGCTTTTTTACATCTTTTTTGTCTTGTTACGCCTTTTTTGTCTTGTTATGGCTTTTTCATCTTGTTCTTTTTGTCTTTTCATGTTTTATGCCATTTTTAGTCGTTACATCTTTTTGTTATCTTATAGGTAACTTTTCTTTTTTAATTTTGTTACATCTTGTTATGTCTCTTTTATCTTATTCATCTTTATGTCTTTTACTTTTTTTCGTTACAGCTGTTATATGTGATATGCACTGATGGATACACAAAGGAATCATATTTTCTATGTGTTTTTGTCACGTCCATTTAGCTTGAAATCTGGATGTTAGGAAGGCTGCACACTATGACACAAAATAAAAAATAAATAATTTCCCTTAAATGCTTTATAAAAACTTAAGTAACAAGTCTGTTTTGAAAATGTAAGGAGTAGAAATTACAAATATTTGTGTTAACATGTAGGAGTAAGAGTAAAAAGTCAGAAAAATAAATACTGAAGGAGTACAGTAACCAAGTATTTGTACTTAGTTGCTTCCCACCACTGATATTCTTGCAACAATTTCTTCTTTCTCCACACACAATCATTTGCTGCGTACATCCCCAATAACCTCCACCAATGAAGTTTTGTAATTTTTTGTAATTTTAGAGGTGAAACCCAGAGGAGAAAAGGTCTCAAAGCACTCACATCACTGCTCTTTAAGCTTATCACTCTGAGCACACAGTAATAACTGAAGATGACTCATGAGTGCATCAATATATTTATCAGCTAAAATCTTCTTTCTTCCAGACTTTGCTGTTGTTGAAAGTTTTTTTTTAGAAAATCAACCTGAAACAATCAAAGTGAGGAGAACATTCCCTCCCACATCCGCAGAGGAAATTATATTCTTATAAAACCAAAACGCTCTTCAGTTGTGTTCCACTTGAAAAATACAAAATTCAAATCACTACAGTCAAAACATTTTGATAAGACACAAGACAAGCAAGTGTTTGAACAAATTGTACTCTGAAGAAGCAATCAGAGTTATTGAGTTATGAAAAAGTTTATTTATATCGCACCATTCAGACGCAAGGCAATTCAAAGTGCTTCACGGGGGCAGGGGTGTGCAAGTCCACATCTCTCAAGAGCTGGAAAAAAAAAGTTCAGCTCACAGAGATTAAATAGAATTAGTCAGTGCTCAAAGTTTACAATTTTAAAGTTCACAGTCACAAAAATGAAGTAGCTCACATTCATTTCAACCTTTTTTTAAAATTGTGTGGCTGTCATGTTCTCTCTGATGACTGGTTGCTTGTTAGTGCGCCCACCTGGGTTTTTGTGCACCTGTGTACAATTGTGTGTTTGCAGGTGTCTGGGATGTAGACGCTTGTTCCTTTGATTTCCCAATCTTGTTTCTCTGATAGTCTTTGGTGTCATGCTTGTACTTCTTCAGTTTAATGCTGAGCAGCTTCTCTTTGTTGAGAAGGAGGACCCAAACTTTTCTCTGAGATGATCCTCTTGTTTTTCAAGCTCAGATTTTACTGTGCTTGCTTCAGTAGACACTTGATCAATAACGAGAAACATCAAATCCAGAGGCCATTTGTTTAAAATCTCTCCCCATAGTCTCATCAGATTTCCTTATTGTTGGAGCCTTCTGGATACGTAAGCCCCCGGGGATTTTCTTGTTTCTCCAGTACTCAGTCAAAGTTGCAATGAATTTTTCAGTGAAGACGTGCAAAGAATTTTAGTCCCCGCTGTCCAAAAGCAGGGTGTGGAGTCTTTTGAGACTGAATAGCTTGCTTTGTTGTATCTATGATGTGGGTTTCTGTTTATTAAATGATGCTGTTGTAACTTACAATATAAATGTAGTGAGAGTGCACTCCCTATTTAAGATGGCTTCTCACTGACACATTGACACATCATCAAACCTGATGAAGGTCTAGTACCGAAATGTCACAAAGAAATATTATATTGCAAATTAGAAAGTGTGCGGGAATACTTTTGCAACCTTTTGGTCCTCTCCTACACACCTCTATCAACTAATAGATGTGCTGAGTGTGAGTTAAAATAATATAAAATAAAATGGTTATCAATACATTTTACACCCTGTCTTATATTGGCTGAACAGTTTATAAACTTAAATACACAATGCCAAAAAAATGTCACCATGGGAGACCATAATGGTATGGTGTTACTTACATTTTGATAATTTTTTATCACTTAATTATCAAATGAAGTATATTAAACAATTAAACAAATTAAACTTTTCTCATCTATTAATGTGAATCCAGTAAAATGGCAGAAAGAGATGATGGAGCTGAGAATGGCCACAAAAAGAGGCTTCAACATGACGTCCAGAGAGAACACAAAAAAACAGATTTTCTTAGGGTCCTGTTTCTTTTTTGTGAGTGTAAAAGGCCAAAAATAGCTATGCTGCTTGGAGACAACACTGTACTATAAAGGGTTATTATGTTTTAACTTCTGAAGGTTCAGAGAATCATCACGTTTTGGTTACCTTAAAATGAGCTGTTTATATCTGCAGAGGGGGTGGGTCATCTTCTACGAAGGTCACTATGTTGCACTGTCATGTTTCTACAGTAGCCCAGAACGGACAAACTATGGCCTTTTGAGTTTGTTGAAAGTTTCACAGCAACCATAGATTCTCCCAATGTTTGTAAGGCGTGGACGAGGAGAGCTGTTTGCAGTCTGTAAGCTCACCTCTAGATGCCACTAAATCCTACACACTGGTCCTTTAGTAAATTTGTGAAATATTAACATACTTTTACCAAAGTACGGTTTTGAATGAAGCAATGAATTTATTTGTAGTGGAGTATTTTCACAGGATATTAGAGCTGCTTTTAGTAAATGATCTGAATACTTCTTTCACCAGTGAACCACACCTGTTGTAGAACTTCCACAACCCTCTGTTCTTTATTGTGCGGTCATCAGTCACATGGTCATTATCAACACCTGCACACACCTGTTCAACAGTGAATTAAGTCTCCAAGGTTCAAGCCTCAATGATGATTCCAGTGTTCGCACATAAGGTTTTAAATCCAGGCTGGGACTCACAGATCCCTATTGCTTCTCACTAATATATACTGTAGTTTTAATTATCTTACACTGCAGTTGTGGAGTTGACATTAGTGCAGACTGTCCTATTCTGCCATGATAATTCATAATTATGTTAATTCAGATGACACCTGAACAGCTGAATGTGACCCTTCAAATGTTAATCTTTGAGAGACAAGTCTATCAGTAATGATCTCATCTCACAATCTCAGCAATGAGACTCACCTCATGTAACCTGCGCTCGTTTTATTAACCCTGACAGACTACGTTCAGACTGAAAGATGTTTTGTATTAAAATACCACAAGAGTTGCTGTCGATGCATCTCTACTGGTACCAGTAAAAAAAAGACTGAAGTCCAGTTTGAGTAGCACGTGAATTAATTTACGGCTTGTCAGACATTTCTAACTCAAACTGCAATCTTAGACATCTTAAAGCAAGGCTATGTCACTTTGGCTGAACACCAGCCACTGTGGCCACACTCAGAATTACAGAATAATGGCAAAATACACACTGAGGTAATAGTACATCAGACCCTAGCTGTTTTCCTTAGCTTTGCTTGACAAATCAGAATTACAGAAGTGTTGCCTCTACCAACTTCTGAGTAGTGTTAGCCCCAGATGAGCCCCCAGTGTTGGCTCTGAACTGTACAAAGAAGTGCAATTGTTTCCTTTTTGCTTGGCTCATAACTTAGCTGGCAACTAGCTTTTAGCAGTCCGGACCACTCCGCTGAGGAAAATACAGGGGCTTTATTCTGCTATAGCAGCAAGCACAGTTCATAGTCTTCACACTGCTGCAACCCTGAGCTTAGCTGGACACTTTTATGCAAACTACTATCACTCGCTGTTTGTAGTATGTGTTTGTGTACTCTTCATTCCCACACATGAGAGCATACATGAGAGCGCTCTCCTTCCTTCAACAACAGTAGGTGAACTACATCAATTACTACGTCACACCTACACAGGATTACCCACATGGCCTCTGCACTTGAAGGGGAAGACTGGGCAGGTAACAAAAGCAGATAACATAACAGATTGTGTGCAGCACCATGGAGGGATAATACAGTCGATAGAGAGTATAATTATAGCGTGTCTTTATACTCTTCCTCTCAGTTGTTGTCTATAGACAGACGTGAAATGCATGCATTATTTCTTAATCATCCACCTGTCCATTTCAATACTTTAACTTTCAAGACCCAACTTTTAATACAGTACTTGGCTCCTGTATCAAAATCCCTAACAAGTAGGGGTGGCTCGATACCACTTTTTCATGTCCAATATCAATCGTACACCTAGAGTAACTGCTGATTTTTCCTTTTTCCTCCTCTCTTAATCAACTAAGCTGCTAACAATACATACTTATACTTACATATTTATACCTGTTACTGGATACACTTTGCTTAACCTAGCCCTCTAAAAACCATCATGCTCAAACTGTTAAACAAATATTCTACTCCCCTAAAGGCGGGAATACATAGCCCACAAAATGACTCAGTTATACTGCTGCTTCATTTTATTTCAACTTTTTCACAGAAAGAATTTTAGCCGCATTTTAATTGGTCAGCACCATTTAAACATTTAAAATTAAAATAGAGCTCATCTGTGTTACTTGTGACATTTTTAAGTTTTGCTGTAGCAACGCATTTTGATGTCACATGATGCGTCACATGTGTCGATGACAGTTTGATGGAACATCAGGAACCAAGATGGAAATGAATCTTGGACTTAATCGTATTATCCCTGACAATGTCATATATGCTGGTAGTGCTTTTACTTTTGTATCTGCTCCTTTGTCGAATAAACTGAAGTAATCTATAATTTGTAGAAAGTCACTGGTTGCATGGCAACTAGTGGCTCCTCGTGAGTGTTGTACGAATTATATTCTGTCATCAGCACTGTCAGATAAAGATAGTAATTTCAGTGGACATTTTGACGCTTATGAAACTGTTATGAAAGTGAGATGGAAAAGCCACCGCGGGAAAAATGCTGCATGGTTTGAGGAGAGAAGGAGGTTTCAGGAAAAAAAATCCATCAACTCGTATTTCTTCTGACCTTGGGGGGAAAAGATAGTCATCTGACTCATCTGCAGACGGGTAAATTTTGTCAAAGGGAGCTTAAATGTGGCATTCGCACAAAATGAATGACTCGGCTCGAGCCTCAGCTGCCACTCTGAATCTGTCCATTGGTCTTTTTTGTTGCGTGCCCTTCGATGAAACAGTGAGTGACGACTGATGGCAGCATGCTGGGAGGTTGAAAAATACACATCATGGTTGCAACAAGGACCAAATCCTCAAGCTGCCTCCCGTAAAGTCTGCTAAAAGGACGAGGAGCTGTTTACCATGGAGGAGTCTGCACTTTTGAGCCACATAAGAGGAAGGCCACAGTAACATAATCCTTAAACTCTAAAGGCTGGATTATGCTTGAAAAGAGTTGGTTCGTTCAATGTTATTACTTTTTTACTCTCCTTGTTGCACTTGACTGTTCACGTGAAAAGTGACAGAAATTTTTGTGTCAACAATGATAAAAAGAGCTCAAGAGAAAAGTTGAAACCCCGGCTTCTTTCTCCTCTTAGCACAGCTGGCCACTCAATGGGTGTGAATGTCAGATTGTCAGTTTTGTAAAGTTATAGAAATGGCCAGACACGGACCCCATTAGTCCAGGGGTCTGCAGCCTTTACCATCAAAAAAGAAATGACAAATGAAAGTTAAATGTCTAAAGATCAAAATGTTAATTTCCATTTAATTATTTGTAAAAGCCACAGGGAGCCACTGGAGAAGGGCAAATGAGCCACGTGCCGCTTTGGAGCTGCAGGTTGCAGACCCCTGCCCTAATCCGACGTTTGACAGGTGTTTAGGGAGGTGTTTTTTTTTTAAGCTATTCGACCATCCAAGAAACGGACCTGATGGAGTATACTTAAGCCTTAAGACCCTCGTGTGTTTTTCTAGCAGCCCACTGGTTTCATTTTCTTGATAGATTGTATCTGTAAGCACCTCAGCAGGCGGGATAAACTGCCATCTCTTTTTAGCACAGGACACCTCCTCTCTTCATCAATCCTGTACTCGTGACATGAGCAGGATTTAAACTCACTGCAAAAGCAAAACGCACATCCTAATGTGTAGCTGGAAGCGTGTAACATGGGTCACGCATGACATGAAGCAATTATAGCGACTGGTGTGGGTTTTTTTTTTGAAGATTAACAAGCGAATGATTAACAAGATGTAAACCTGTGTCAGTGTTAAAGCTCACTGCTGAAGAATCAGACTTGTATGAAGTAAAGAATTGATGCAGAAACATTTATTTTTTAAAGGATTCTCATAGATTGACTTCTGAGGAAAGTTTTTTCTGAGCATTGTGAGTTTAAGTGAATACATTACAAATTTGATTAAATCCTCTCTGCTCTCAAAGCCGTGTGTTTGTTAGCTTGCTGTGTATTGTGGCTGGGAGCAGATATACAATGAAATACAGCAGGCCAGAGAAAGAAGAGTGAAAGAAGACTGGACAGACGGAGACCACACACGCGCATTTTTCCGCCACCAACGTAGTGTCCCTATAAAGACAACATGCACAGGTTTTACAAGCACCCCCAGGATAGAAAAACAGTGGGATGCTTACAGATTTACAACATCGTCGGGCAGCTGTTTTGAAAATCCACAAAGTAAAACAAGTTTTCCTGAAAACAGACACAGTTATGTTTACATTCAGAGTTTCTCACCAAAATGTGTGGCGGGTGTCCTTGAGCCCTCACCGATGGACTGAATGTATTTCCTCCCTCATAAAATGCTGTTTTAGATATAAGTGCGCAGAAATGGCACAAAAGGCTGTTTAGTGGAAAAGTGGAAAGCTTCTAGGATGCAGGAAAGTAATCTTTCCATTTAAGAACTTGCTTTCACATTCAGTTGGATTCCACTTTTCTTTTGTTGCAAAAACTCTTCCTCATTAAAGGACCAGTGTGTTGGATTTAGTGGCACCCAGCGGTGAGTTTTCACATTGCAAACGCCTCATCTCACCCTCCTCTTGAAAAACAATGTTGAAAAAGGCACGCACATCCCTGAGCCCAATGGGTTGGGTGCTGGATCACAAAATATCTAAACAGAAAAGGAAAAAATCCGCGCACCAGAAGAGCTCTTGTTCAAAAGAATGATTAGCGTGACATTTTGAGCTATAGGCTCTTCTTCAGACTGCTACTGCTCTATACAGATGAGATAGATATATCCTTAAATACCCATAATGCATCACGTTACACCACGTGGCATTCATAGAATAACAGAGCACAAATCAGACAAGAAACTTATTTTTTAAAGGAGAACCTTACATCCTTATTCTGATAGAGTGTAGATCTAAAATACAGTATGAGTCACAACCAGAGTTTAATATTAGAGTTTGAAAGATGTAGATTAGATATTAAATATGAGATCTAAGCTGAATATAATCTCATGGTGCAAATCCTCCAGTAAATAAGGCAATATGCATCTTTAATAAATATGGATATGTATAAACAACACATAGACAAATACAGAAGAAGGTGTTGTAGATCTATAAAAATATGGTCTCGTACAGAGCACATGGTGCATATCCATCAGTACTTTGGAAAAGATGAGTCTACAGTTAATTGACACGCACAGAAAGCTCTATACATATAATACAACAATATACACATATTGCACAAATATATAGAGTGTGTGTATAGAGCGGCAAAATGTGCAAATGTGAAAGGCTGAATCTAGAGCCAGTGTTTGGTTTTGTTCACTCTGGGCCACTGTAGGAATATTTCAGTTCAACATGTCACAGAGTTTGTGGAGTTTCTTTCTAGAAAAGAATTCTGGATGAAACTATTGTGCACGTTATAATAACAATAATAAAGCACCTTTAAAAGTGCTTTGACAGACATAGCAAAAGAACAGGATACTGTGGAGGTAATGAGGCCAAACACAAGCTAAAACATAGTAGACACGCTGTACAAAGTGATTATGTTTTATTAAGTGTTAAGGGAACAGAAAACACTGAGTTAGGGTTAAAGAAAGATCATGGTTTGGGTTAAAATGATCATTCACGGGTCTGGGGTTCCCTTCTAGACACAACCATCCTGTGCCCTTTGTAGATTTAAGAGGCTCATTTTTCATTCAAGCTCATGAAAACAATTTTATTTTCAGGTGATTATACACTATTGAAAACATACTAATAAGTATTACAATCATACGCAATGAACTTTTAAAAACTAGCACATAGCATATCTAAGTCCAGGAAAGGAGAAATATGACAGAGGTTCTGCAGGTACCAAGCTCACTTAACTGACTGAGGAACTTAGGAAGGGTAAATTAGATTCTTCTTTTCCTTTGTTGTAAAAACTCTGCCTCATTAATCTCACTGAGAGTTAATCGTTTAGTACCATTTTCAGCCAAGCTGCAAGCGTGGAGGTTCAGTTCTTATTATGATCCCAGAGGACATTTGTTTCTCAGGCCAAGATCAGGCCAATGCAGCGATAGACAACACACAGAAATATTCAAAATTTAAAAAAGAGAGAGTCACAGTCAAGGCTAAAGTAAAATAGGTTACAGTAAAGCATTTGTACAGCAAAGTGCAAGTGCTTATCTATTTAATAAACTACTAGCTGTTGGCACACAATGTGCTTATGTCCATTTGTTGTAATCCTCTTTACCTTAAAATGGGTACCTGAGGGAAGAGTGTGGAACTCTGCATTTAGTGGATGATCAGCATCATGAAGAATAGCACGGGCTCTCTGCAGAACTCCTCTCTTAAATAATCTGTAACATTGCTGGAGTGCTTCACAATCAGGCTAAGAGTGTTTTTATTTTCACTCTTCTGGACTACAAATCATAGAAAAGCATGCTACAAATCCATGCTAAAAGATCGTGTCCGCCTTGTCTAATCTGATCTTTTCAAAGTGTAGTGCCACCGTTGAAATAATGATTTTCTTGTGTATACTGACCAGAAATGTTGTACGTGTGTCTCTATCCAGGCAGTACGCACTTCGAAACTGTTTGAGGTCAAAGACTAAAGCAGTATTTTATGATTTTCTATGCAAGTGCTGCTTTTGTGCAAAGTTTCACAGAGTTTTAACCATGAGATTGATTGACAGAAGCTTTGTACGGTAGTATAGTCCTCTGGATGTACTCACTGGGGAGGGCTGCAGTTCCTCAAAACTGTAGGGACTCAGTGGTACATCTGATTATTTTGTGTCCTTGGTTACAGAGATTACATAAGTTGCTCGATACTCGGCTAGTTTGGGGATTTGGGGGACTTTCTCCATTGATTTGTTTGTTTTCGCATGAGCTGCAGACAGAGGAGGATGTCAGGTCCTGATAAATCTCCTGATGAGGGGGGTTCAGGTAGCCAGCTTGAAAGCCCAGGAGAATCAAATCCAGGTTGTGAGCTCTTCACATCTGTTTTTTGTTTTTTTGAGAAGCAGCAGTCTTACAGAATTCCTGTGGACTCTGATGCTCAGTCACTGAGACCTTTCAATTTCTTTCAGAGGTTTATCTCTACATTGAGAATCAATACAGTGTGTCTTTCCAACCTTTATCTTTATGTTATCAGTGACAGAGGTTTCAGGTTATCACCAGTGTGGGGATGCTCCTCTGAAAGTATAAGTGTGCAAACTGCCAATTATTTCACACTGGAAAAAAAGTTTAACTACAGGGAATCTGCCCCAGGGATAAATCTAGTTTGGTTAACTAAAGCTAGGTAGAAAAAGTTGTTCAAACTACTTTACACAAGTAGTAAAAGTAAAAGTGTACATTTGATATGGAATTATAGCAAAATATAATACAGCCTGTTGTCTCTAGTGATCGTGTCTGTCCAAGTCAAATCAATCACTATAAGCAGATGATTATTATAACCTAATTGTTTTTTTTAATCTTTATTTTTCATACAGATTAGCATCCACTTTATTTATGTTTATGTAAAGTAATGAAACGGACTTTGCTATTTAAGGAGGCATTACATGGCTGAGGAACACCAAGTTTACTTCTGCATCGTTGGCTCATTTCCGGCTCTTTGTCAGAAGCAAGGACACAAGTTGAAATTATTAGAATTTTTTTTTTTCCCATCATGATTTAAGTGTGCACCCACGACCAGCCTCAGATACCCAGCTGGAAGCAGATGGTTAGCAAAAGCAAGCAAAAACTGCCACTTAGTTGAATTTATGGGAAAAAGTGCACAATTGTTAACAGGTCATACATAAACAAACAAACAAAAAAAAAAAAAAACACCATTCATGGGAAAGTGCAAGGAATGTCAGTATTGGATTTATATATACAGTGTCCGTCAGTCACCTGCCCTCCAAAAACTAATCCCGGTGGGGTTATTGCATCGAGCAGAATTACTTAGTTTGCCAGGTAGCTTTAAGGTAGCATGCAGCAATTTCTCTGAACATTTGGTAGTCAATAGCAATAATCAATATTTAGGAATTATTGATACCTAATATATGAAACTTTGCAAACTCAGTTGTAAAATCAGTTGTAAAACATTTTGCTCATTCATTACACAGAGGACGAGTGTGTTTTGGTGGCTGCCAGAGTGGCTGTCACAGTGTCATCACAGTAAATTTAGTAAATTTAAATTTAGTAGTAAGCAGTGTACTTCTGTGGACAGCAGTAAAACAGCAGAACATATTTTCTTCCACCTAAAACAATCAGTATCATATTAAATGTACGTTATATGTAGAATATTTTCACCACTTTAACCTGCTGTGAGACAGTTTTCACAGACAGAAACTGTCATTATATGCTGTAAGTCAAATATCGCTTTCTCCAAACCAACCAGGCTCTTTTGGTGAAATCAGTAATTTTACCTTGTAGAACACAGGAGTTGCAGGTCTACAGCTGCCTCGATTATGTGCTTTTTTATTGTGTGACTTGAGTGAATCTGAACTAACTTCTTAAAAATCCCAAACTCACACAACAACACAAACACGCACATACAACTGCACATACAACCCCACTTCAAATAATCCAAACTATCCCTTTAATTAGACGTTAGTCCACTACTCCTCAGCCTTCGTTATCACTTGGAAAAGAAGCAAAATATTCCTCACAGATCACTGTTAATTATTGCACTCTGAAAGTTCAAATGCTGAAATCGTTTGCACCTTAAAAACCATCCTAATCTACAGTGTGACGCTTTTGGCCGAAATGCAAAATGTCCTCCACACATTCATCACAAATGTCAAAGCAGAAGCAACAAGAATGAGCCGAGACAATCGCAGCAGTCAGCCAGGGAACTCCTTTATAAGCAGCACATTTGACCTTTCGCTGTTATCAGTCCTCACAGATTTGACCACTGTAGGAAATAAACATCTCCTTATTGGTCTCTTTATTCTGTGTTTTTGCAAATTGAGACCAGCCTGTTGTCTGTACAACTTCCTTTTACACTCTCAGTGAGATATAACGTGGTAATTAACGAGCTGTAGAGGTGCTGGCGGGCATTTTTTTTTTTTTTTTAACCTTCAGAAAGAGACGGTTTAAGATGAGTTGCCTCTGGCTGCAGCATCACAGTTGAAAATCAGTGAAATGATCAGAGAGCAGTATTGATTTTTTTTATCTGTCTCTCAGTGAGAACGCAGATTTGTCCAAATGTTGAAGTGCTGAGTTTCACACATAAATTTTGAGTATCGTCTCTGTTGCGCTGTAGTACCGGCTGCACAGAACTAATAGATGCTGGATAACGATACCGGGATGAAAGATAGTGCACACAGCTCATATAACATTCACACGGCGATGGTTTCTGGGAGATAGGGACGTCAACAATCCTGGAGAGCTCCATCCTGTAATCCTTATCTGATCGGCTGTATTCTGAAAGGATGACTCTTCTTATCACAAAAAGCGAGAACAAACACTCAGCTTTGGGAGCACTACATCCATCAACACGGATGACATCCTTTTGTACTTGAACTCCGGTGGAACTGCTGAATCCAGGAAATTTAGTCAGACAAACACCAGGAAAACCTGTGGGGAAAAGCCTGTGTTGACAAACGAGGAAATCAGACAAATCCATCTTTCACATCGCAGATCCATACAACTCTTAGTTATTATAACTGAAAAAATATAATTTTAATTTATAAAGCAAACACTAACAACCTACAGGGCAGATGAAAACAATGTAAAAAACAATCTTTTGGTTACACAGTGGATTACTCACTATGCCTATGTGCTGTATATTCAAGTGGGAAAACAGCATTAATAGTTTTCATGCAACATCTGTGCTTGTGCTGTATATTGTAATGCATGTAAACAGTATGTTTGGAATGCAAACATGTTGTGGAAATAACATTTATCTCTCGCTGCTTTCTATAGAATGTATGCAGCACTCTGTGGTGCACTGTGGGAACAACCTGCCACTCAAAGCTGGACGGGGCCGTTGACGGGACCAGTTGTGGTGAGGACAAGGTGAGCATTTCGCTTCAGGAGCGTGAAAGATATGAGACGTGGGCTGTAATGTTCTGACAACCATCAGTGTTTTGATTTCTAACGGGAAAAGGATTTAGTTCATGGGACTCTTTTCTTTCCTGTTTGCATTATTTGCTTTTGTAAATCGCATGTGAGTCATAGGAGTCAACATGTGGAAACACAGCTGGACCAAGACTTTTGGAGCCACAACAGAACACGACTCTGTCCAACCACAACCCACAAACATGTTTGTTTCAAACAAAACAATGTATAAAACTAGAGGCATTCAGATCTCTGCCCGGCAACACAAAAAGAATATTTGGATATAACATTTTGATTGGTAACTTAATATAATTACACATATTTTCACTGTAATGGATAACAATTAAATTTATCTTGTAATTTAATCACATACAGCTAGTTACGTGTAAGTAGTTACTATCCAGCACTGCTTGTATCCTGTCAAATATTTGTGTGAAATTTTGTCTTGATTAACACGTGAATTCTTGAGTTATGACAAAAATGTGTTTTGTGAGGTTACACTGACCTTTAACCACCAAAATCTGATCCGTTCATCCTCAAGTCAAAGTGAACATCAGTGCATTTCATTCACACCTAAAAAACCCTATAACCAAATCATCTGCAGATGTGTAGGTGTTTTTATTTGTGCTTTAGAACATAACCGCTGTGAAACAATCTAAAAATAACTCTTTGTTTCTCTGATTCACTGCTTTGTTCTCACTAATGCTGCTCCCTCACTTCATTCACTCTCATTCACACTCTGCTGTCTCTCTCCTTCTCTCATTCATCGAGCTGGGGAGCAGGAGCAAACTTTGACTTATGTGTTTGCAAACGGCAACTAACAAATCCTGCATAGTCTGCCTTTAAAGACAGGAGTAAATAACTCTATTATTAAAAAACATTGTTCTATAATATTCTAATAAATAATATTGATGATTCTGACATTAGGTTAGTGTACAGAAAACTACACAAACATGCACACACTTTTCATACATGCCAAAACTGCCCTGCAGCAACAAGGTGGCAGAATGAAATGAGGCTGCTTTACCACATTTCAGCTAAATAATGTCACCTTGACAGCATTTTTCTTGCAAAGTAATTAGTTTAGAGATTTGTGGGTTTCCCCTCAGAAACTGTTAACAGAGGTTGTATCCTGACCATCTCATCTCAGGGCTAATTTAATAAATGATTAATTTAATAAAAGTCACACTCATTAAAAAGATGGTTAGTTTGTTGTGTGTAACAGCAGGTTTTCTCGTTCCCCTGAAGTTGAATGTTTCATTGTAATAAAAGTGTTTTCGTATCTTATTGTGTTGTCAGAGGTGAACCACTGTATGACACCGCAAGAAACCCTGGTTTTAAAAAATGTCTGAGCCAACGTGCAGGAGAAAAACTACATTTTATGTAACAAAGTAAAGAAACTGACTTAAATCATTCTGTGTCCTTTGCGCAGATCCATCACAGCTCTCCTTTTGTATTACAGCCATATTTTTCAATGCACTTTGCATCTCCATACAGCTCATTCTTTTCACTGTTAAGTTAACAGTACCATTTGTACAGCTCTATTATGTAACTCATGTACTACCTCAGTCAATACAGGCATGTACATATGGTGCTATTCTGTGTTATGTGTTTTTATTTTTGTGCAAAAATGTCCCAGCTCTTATGGGAAGCGCAAGGATAAAACACATGTAATGATGTTTGAAGAGATGCAGTTCATCAGAATAACACATTATGCAGACAATATGTTACATGGAAATCTTAAAGTGGGAGGGTCACAGCTATAGAAGACAATGCTACACTCATATTTTTGTCAAGTAAGAACAAGAAGAAGAAACTTAGAGTATGTGTTCATTTATTTAATGATGTTAACTTTGCTGTTTTTTTTGTTGTTTTTTTTTCCTCAGTGGTGTTTCAGCGGAGAGTGTGTGTCAGTTGGACATCAGCCGGAGAACGTGAATGGAGGCTGGGGGTCGTGGAGCGAGTGGTCGGCCTGTTCAAGGACGTGTGGAGCCGGAGTCCAGAGTGCCCACAGAGACTGCGATAACCCAGTGTAAGTCTGACTTTTCAGACAAAAATACAAAAGTCTTCTTTTGTATTTTAACTCTTGTTTTGCAATTAAATCTTTACCCGGGAAGACTAAGGTTTAATTATGAGCTAATTAACTGAACAAAGCACAGATAGTATCACCACCTCTGAATCTGAATTTTACCTTCTTTGGACTAAAAGAAAAACGCATCTTATTTACAGTTAATAAAAATTTCACCCATACTAATATGTTCTTAAATAACAAGGGAGTTTAACTGAACTTTCTTCCTTTTTCAGTCCGTCATGTGTCGTGTCGTCTTTGTGTGACAAATGGATTGACAGAACTCTTTTGTGAAATATGTGCACAGAAAATGATTGATGTATGGATAATGAAAGAAGCAACAGACAGCAAATGAATTCACACATTTCTGCCTCTGGCTTGGTGGTGACAGACAGTAGGAGCTGTTATGTAATCTTCAGAGTGGAGCACAAGAGAAAAGGCAGATATTACAATCAAAAATATCACAGATAGATATCACAGAAATGTTGTATATGTTTGCAAAAAAAAATGTTTTATAGGATATAATTTTTGCATATCTAGTACAAAAAACAATCTTGGTGGAGCTGGTTGTATGTTAATCACAGGTTTTTGGTTCAGTCCAAACCATGTAGCATAGGCTACATGTCGAAGTGTCCTCAGGGCAGACACTGAAGGCAAGACACTGAACCCTCGGCTGTCTAGCGAGCGAGGATGCACAAGCCAGTGCGTTCCTAATTGCTGGTCCCAAGCCCAGATAAACACAGAGGGTTGGGCATCCAGCATAAAAAGTCTATGCCAAATCACATATGAGGAGCCAAGTTTGTCAAGGTCTGCCAGCAAGTGCATGATCCGCTGTGTGTATGATCCAGCTGAAAGAAGATATATTTATATATGCTCCATTAACTGAATCATATTGTTCTTGAATATTGATCGACCTTAGAAGGTCAGTTTTTTTCAGGCTCTACCACAGATTATTTCTCTCTGGACAAAAAAACATCTTCCCTGTTATTTGTGTGAAAAGCAGTTGCATTTCGAGATTTTTCCCACATTAGCGTTAAAGTCGTTTGGGAGCGATTAGCTCAGCTGTAACTGCGTCAGTCTTACAGTGCAGCTATTTATAAGAATCACTGTCACCCTGCAAAATGTGAACAGCTGCTGAGACCAAGAATGGTATTTTATCATTACACCGCTGTGTTCTGTCTTAGCAACACACACGATGACTCAAATACATGTTTACATATCTACAGCTTCTCCTCTTTTTATTTATTCAGGTACTGTACTGAACCTTTGCTGTTTTACACTCTACCCTAGGAATGTGACAATTTATTGAATATCGCACTAAAAAATACCGTACCAAACTGTGAGAAGACATACTACAGTATATATTACATGGTTAATTCTTTTATTTTATTATTTTTTTATTTTATTTTATAAAAGCTCTGCAGACTGCTGTATTGTTTTTGTTGTGCTATTTGTGCATAATGAGTAATTCAAACATTAATTACCAAAGACAGTAATTTTTTGCATACTTAGGTCAAGGTCGCCTACTTTTATTTTATTAAAGAAGGAAAGAAGTACTTGAAGTTAAAAGTAAGATACAAATTTTATGTGTTTTCCTTAACTGATAGTAGAAAATGCTAACAAGTGATTATTCAGTTACTCATTAATAACTGATAAGATGCAAAGCTGCATGTTTTTTTCTATTTTTTTTTTTTGTCATTTTCATTTTTATTCTTGATTTTTTTTTATCTTTTTTTTCCATTTTAAGTTGAAGTTAACATTTCCTTATTCAACAAATGGTTCTGCCAGACAAAGTAAAGTCAAATGAAGCACAATTACTGCCATTTCTATACTATTGATTAATACATTTTTCATTGGTTAAATTCTTAACAGCTATTAATCCATTGATGATTAGTCACTGACATAAAAGAAAAAACAAATTTTATACAAACAAAAAATGCTGTGCATATGAGATTTATTATTCACTTCAATAATTATTAATTTTTTTTAAACTGGTATTATCGTACCGTGAGCCTTCGGCACTGCTACATCCCTACCCAGCCCTGTGAAATCATCTTCTCCTTGAATCTTTGGACACTTTTAAGTGGCTTTTAAAACCCTTCTCTGTAAGCAAACCCTTTTATGGAACTCTTTCCCTGTCTTTGTTCTGGCTCCTTTTTTTATTTTATTCAATAACTGTTTTTGCCTGTCTGCGTGAAGCACTTTGTAACTGTGCTGCATAATTAAAGCTTCACCGATTTACTTTACTCTGCCATTTCCCAAAATGTCACAAAGTTGTTTTTTTTTTTTTAACACAAAAGTCAATAAGGTGCACTGAAATAACATCTCTGACTGTCCTGCAGTCCTAAGTATGGAGGGAAGTACTGTCTGGGAGAGCGACGGAGGTACAAGATCTGTAACACCACGCCGTGTCTTCACGACCTGCCCACCTTCAGAGACATCCAGTGTAGTCACTTCAACACGATGCCCTACAAGGGCAAACTCTACAAGTGGGAATCAGTCATCAACAGAGGTGAGCCGCTTAAACTTGTTTCAGGTTGTCACCATATTTAGATAAACTTTAAAAAAAAAAGGCAGATTTGGTTGTTATATTATTGTGTTCATCAGTATCACAACTTTTTTCTGTTTGATCTCCTTTAAACGTCTCTCAGTCAGCCCCTGTGAGCTGCACTGCCGCCCGCTGAATGAACATTTTTCTGAGAAGATGCGGGACGCAGTCACTGATGGGACGCCGTGCTACGAAGGCAACAAAAGCAGAGATAGGTGCATCAATGGCATCTGTAAGGTATCAACACTGTACATACTATTCCACATTATTCTCTGGTTTCATTATCTCCTCTTCAGTTTCTGATCTGTTTCCTCCCTCGACTCCAGAACAGGATTAATCGATTCTTCCATTCTTGTCTTTCTGTTTCCTTGCACTGCTGCTTTGTCAGTCATTCAGCATATTTAGTTTGACCCTTTTCTTGTCTGCAGGCGAGTGTTGTATATTTGACATTCTTGGCGAAAATGAGCTTGTTGATAGAAAAGCCGTCGTGGCCGTTATCTGTCTGCTCTTGCCTATCACCCGGGGCCAAAATGCCAGTCACTGATACAGACTCTGTTTGGATACTGAGTGGACACCAATCACGGACTCTGGGCACTGATTTCATGACATTTTGTGACATTTTTGTTGGATGCAGACGTTTTCCGCCCTGCCTGCCCCCGTTTTGTGATCTGAAGGGTCGCTGTAACATGAAAGGCCAGATCAGTATAGACAGTGTTGGACAAAGTACTCAACCCCGGTACTTGAGTCAAAGTATAGATACTCCTGGTCAAATATTACTCAAATACAAGTGAAAGTTGCTCAGTCAAAATGTTACTCGAGTTAAAATACTAGAGTACTCGCTTATAAAAATACTTAAGTATTCAAAAGTACAAATTACAAAGTACATTTTCTAATATTAATAATACATTGTTGTATTGTTTTCACGATGCATTTACAGAACCTTGTAACTCTGAAACCACCTAATGAAGCACTGACTTGCTTGTAGAACCACGATGCTACATGAAGCCTTTAGAAACACCTATAAAAACTTCAGGATAGAAATACAATCAAAAACAAAAAGGACAGCTATTGTGATTTTCTGACATAACTGCATTAAAATCACTGCATAAAATTATATTGAAGCCAACTGTCAGGAGTTCTTCAAGTCTGTTAAATAACTGAGATTTCTTTCTGGCTTCAGGGGCAGTATATATATTAATTATGTGTTATTTTTCACAATCCAACATTAAAAGCCTTCCTGGAATTATTTTTTTTTTCTGATTATAATAACATCTTGAGATTTAATTTTGTCTTTCTCCTGCTGTCTCAGTTTTGTTTGAATGAAAGAGGGAGAGCTTGCTTGCACCTGTTACAGAGCGTGCCTGGATGACGTTTTTCTGCTTTTACATCAATCCCAGTTGAGAGCGGGTACTGTGACTGGTTTCCTTCTGTGAGGAACACAGCGTGCGGCCAACTGCATTTTAGAAAAGAAGAAACAGCAACTTCAAAGCTCTGCTTCGCCTAAAAGTAACAAGTAACGACAACCCTCCTAGAAATGTAGTGGAGTCAAAAGTACAATATTTGTCTTTGAAATGTAGTGGAGTGAAATTCATAAGTTTCCGAAAAAACAAATACTCAAGTAAAGTACAGATACTCATAAAATGTACTTAAGTATATGTACTTTGTTACTGTCCACAACCGAGTATAGATAGTTTTTCTTTTCATTCTAATGTAGTTTATATACATACCGATCTTCCACAGTAGGTGGTATTAGATTTAGCCACTTTCTAGTGGGGATTCAAGTTCAGAGGTATTTGGGTATTTGAGTCTTTGAGTCCTGCGGAAAGTTGTGTGAATGCCATTCCAATATAAACTCAGTTTGGGACAGTCCAAGAATGTATAGAAAGGATTTTCCTCAATTGAGGCACCTTTTTTCTAACACATTGAACTCATTTCCTTTTATTTTCCTGATATGGGGTCTTAAAACATCTTCTAATACAGGAGTTCTCAAACTTTTGTATTTAAAGGCCCACTTATGATTGTTAAAAAACCACCTCAGGAGCCACCTTCCCAAATAATTGGTATGGTGGTATTCAAATATAACTGGTCACTGAAATTTAGAATTTTAATTTGACGTTTTTTTGTAATGTATTTTATTCATATTAACATTTTTTTTGTCCAACAGTGTTCTCTCAAATCCATTGAGCTAACTGAAGACCACTGAAAACTGCAAATTTCCTCCCACACCACCACAGAAATCTCTGTCCCTGTTTTTTTTTCATATAAAATGAATACTACAAATACTGAATGTAATCAAGGAGTTTCACTCAGAATAGAAAAATAAGAATGTTCTCAGTCGATCGTCTTAAAAATATAGTCCTTTGCAAACTTTCAGAAAACAATAATAGTGTAGATTTAGTTGTTGTCTAGTCTTAGTTCTATCAGTTATTTTGAGAGTGTAGTCTTGTTTTTGGTTGTGTATTTGGATTACATATTGTGCCTTTAACCGTACCAGGAGGGAGCAGCAGCACAGTTTGAGGTGTGACTGTAATGATAAAGCGGCGCAGATCAATATTAATGATTACTGGTATTTTTTATCTGAAAAAAAGGCACATGAAGGGAGATGTGGTAGTTGTTCTTTGCGGGTTTTTTGTATCTTTGCAAAGTGATGTGTGTATGAAAAGGGTTATCAAGTCTGTGTGTGGATAAGAGATTGGAAAATTTGACTTTGATCTAAATCTCAACTCAACCAATATCCCCCCGAGGTTCAATAAAGTATTTCTGATTCTTTCCGATACTCAAATCCCTCAAGAAGCAGATGATAATTACTATATAAGTCAGAATTACTCTACAATAATGTATTGTGGGGATTTATTTTGTTGCGTGTGTGTTACAGAATATCGGCTGTGACTACATGATCGACTCCAGCGCTGTTGAGGATCGCTGTGGTGTGTGTAACGGTAACGGCTCCACCTGCACAACTGTGAGGAGGACGTTTGAGGAGAGCGAAGGACTTGGTATGTTTCTTACTAATTCTGGTTCATTAAGTAGGACTTTTCACAGAAGATATTTTAACAGGTCACAGCAGAAAAAGCACAGGTGTAAATAATAAAATGAATGAAGTGAATGTTAGCAAAATGGGTTTATTACAGAAACAATAGAACAGATGTGAGGGAAAATTAAAGACAGCTGAATATTCTGAATAAAATCTATAAGCTGATTTATTAACTGTAGGCAGAGGGTACCGTGTGTTTCAATTCCTGTCACATGAAATGTTCCTCAGGCTACGTAGACATCGGACTGATCCCAGAGGGAGCCTGGGACATCCGCATCGAGGAGGTGGCTGAAGCTGGGAATTTCTTGGCGCTGCGAGGCGACAGCCCCAACAAGTATTTTCTGAACGGCGGCTGGACGATCCAGTGGAACGGAGAGTACAAGGCAGCGGGGACAGTGTTCACCTACGAGAGGACAGGACACCTGGAGAACCTGACATCTCCTGGGCCCACCATGGAACCACTGTGGATACAGGTGGGATTAACAGCTTGACTTCATGTTGTGAGTGTATATTGTGTATATTTGTGATGCCAGTCGTTATTGAAACTGCCTTTAGAAGGAAGTAAAGGTGAATTTCTGTCATATATAACCATATGAAAGCACATGCAGTGAAAACACAGAACAGAAAAGTGAACCGAAGTATTAAAATATAACATCAAATCATTAAAACCATGGACATTTTGATGTATAATGTGCTGCTAATATGAAAGAAATCAGCAAGTGTTTCTTGTTTGTTTGCCTTCATCAAGTATGCATGGAGCTTTCGGGTGTTTTCGTGCATTCTGATTGCCAAAACCTTCTAGTTCTAGTTTTGGCTCCTTCCTTCCAACAAGCCCCTTCTCACGAGGTAGAGCTGTCAGGGTGGGTTTGCAGTGCTGAACATCACTAACTAGTCAAACACAAACCCTGAGACTGCATTCATTCTGACTGTAATCAAGAATAAGTAGTTACTATAATGAAGTTTACTAAAATTAGAGTTGGGGTGGACATTTTTTTGGTGTTATTAATGTTGAAAATGACAGATACTGTATGTAGAAGACTTACAATACTGCTGCCCAGTTTAAGAAAGAAGCAGATAAAGAGCAGGGAGGGGTTGCGAGAGATACAAAACTTTTTTTTAACAGCTCTGTTTATTAGGGTTTTCAGAGTCAAACGTTCAGTTGAAAATAGGAAAAACTATTCCTTGTGTAGATAAAAGGAAAACATAAAAAATAGATAACAAATAGACGTGAAGAAAGAACAAAACAAAGATATTTTTTACAGATGAGTTCTAATACACAAGTATAGAGAAAAAGGAGTATTGCACGTAAGTTTTGATATGTTGCAACTTCAGTTCAAATATAGACAACATGAAAATGTATGAAACAACATTAATTAGAGAAAATAAGTTTAGTTTATTGGCCATTCGGCATGATCACAGGTTCACAGAGACACTTTTAAACGCGCTAAAGGTGTACCCAATTTTTTTCAACAACTTTTCTCACAACTCTAATGTCGAAAATCTGCCATCATTTAAGAGTGGCTGGTGATCTCCTGTATCTCTGAGTTCAGTAACTTTGTGATGGTCAGTTTGATTGAGTTTCTTGTCTGATGACCTGTGGGCTCCTCCCTGTGGAGTGCGGACACTCTGGCAAACTCAAGACCCAGTCGGAGCGTGTCTCTTAGCTAGACTACACAATCCAAGAGTACAGAGAGCCTCTGAATACTCCGAGAACATCTGGCTAAGTATGACTTTACAAGCCCTTTTCTGCATGCTCTCCAGCCTTTTAGTCTGATCTGCAATCAAGGAACTGTGTCACACATGGACTGTGTACTCCAGCACTGGACGCAGGTAGCCTGTGATGATGGAAACCAGTCTGAAGTCACGGACAATGAATTTCTTTAGGCGACGCAGAGCAACAAGCTTCCTGTTGGCTGAAATTAGCATATGGTCCACATTGCACTGTCCCACTGGATGGTGACCCCCCAGGACTTTTGGGATATGTTTAAATGGATGTAGAATCAGTCAATTGTGCTTTTCAGACTGAAGTGGCATTTGAACTGGACGAGTTTGTGGGTTGGTTTAGGGCACCTCTATATTGAAGTAGTCTATAAAAGGTTGCCAGATTGGGTAGAATTTGTCTTCATGCCATTTCAATGAGAATTCATTATTTTCTAAATGAAAGTGCTGTATAACATCTTTGATAAGGGCAGAGTGAGTTGGAGCCTGTGGTTGCTTCAGGCTTCATGCTAGAAGGTTTACAAACGTTGCCACTTTATACTGAAAGCTGGTTAGTACAAACTCATCTGAGTTTGTACCTCTGACTCCAAAGATGGCTGTCAGGAAATTGGAATCAGCGGGTCTTTCCATGATGTCTGAAAGTGACTGAAAATTGTTTTTCCAGTGTATTATTGTTCTTGGGCAGTGCCAGAACATCTGGCCCAGTGATGCCGGTGACTGCCAGCAGCAGTCGCATGATGGATTTTTGTTTTCATATGTTTTGCAAAGTTTTTTCTTTGAGTGTAATCAGTGTAAAACTTTACACTGCAAAATCCAATGTCTGGCGCAGATGTATTTCCTAAATGCTGCAGTGTGGTTACCCACTAAAGCTGAAAAACAACCAGAAAACACTACCTCTCTAACACTGCATGTCACCAACATCCTTTCAAGAACTGCGTGTTGTGTTGGTGTCCCGTTAAAGACAGAAATGCTGTCTCGGTTGAAGCCATCCCTTTTTTTACCCCTTCTTTATGGTTCTTCATGTGTGCTGGAACACACAAAAAGAGATTTTTAGTTTGTGATTTAGTTCTTGGGAAAAGAAGGGCTGTTTTCTTTAAATATTTCAGAACGTGTTATATTCTATATTTTCTTGTCTTGTGTGTTACAGCTTCTCTTTCAGGAGACGAATCCAGGAGTGCGGTATGAGTACACAATCAGTCGAAACGTCTCTGAGGACAACGAGATCCCTGCGTCAGTTTTCTTCTGGAAATACGGTTCATGGACTGAGTGCAGTGTTACCTGTGGAACAGGTGAGAGAAACGACTTCAGACCGTGCAATAGATGGGTTGGTATTGTTGTGAGTTTGAAGGAGAGGTGCTGGAGATGAGAGTTTCATCAAAATGAACACACACTGCTCTTATGGTGAAAAATCTTTGCTGTTTTTGTGATAATACACATCAGAGGACTGGTCACAATGAAGAGCATTATTATACTATTATACTTTCTCCAACTAGAAAGGTCAAACCTTGACCTTTTGTGTTCTAAATCTGTAGAATAACGCTCAACAGACTGCTGAGAAGCATTTTGAAGTAGCATTTATCTTTTTTTCATTACATTTCAGCAGAATAGATAGAAAAACTACTTTGCAGGTTGTATTGAAGAGGTTACACAGAAAAGGAACAGATTCCACCTGAACCTGAACCAAACGTGGTGACATTTCTTACCTCTTTTTGTGTGACAAGCTTATATAAACTCACAGAACTGCACAAACCTGCACATACGCAGTTCTTTTATATGTGAGAATAATGTGCAAAGAAAAGAGATGCACCTTCCTACATGTCTATTTATTTCTTCATTTACATTCACTGAAGCCTCTTGACTTATTATGTCATCTATCAAAGTCTTTTTCAAAGAGGGGAAAGGAAAAATAATTCTTGTTAGCAGTTTTTCAGTTAATCTAAACTTCTTTTCTTAACTTGGAGTCTACTTTGGGTTTGTGCCGAGGATACGGACACAGCTCTCACTTTGATCATACAGGGGCCGGAGGGCTTGTAGCAACGGCCTTGGTTCCTCATATTCCTGCACCAACCCCTACAGGATCCCCCCTGGGGACAGGGCCGTAGGCCTTCTCCAAGTCCACAAAATACATGTAGACCAGATGATCGCACTCCCCCAGACCGACCAAAGCTATTATATATATTATATACCAGCAAACATTGATGCATCAGAACAAATCCATTCTTGACAACAACGTCCATGCAGCACCATTCAAAGAAAATGTACCCTTTCCGTCCATGTAGCCTGTGGATTTAGCTCGAGGTTGTTCTGTTTCGACGTGCGTCAAGTGGAAGTTGACGACAAGATCCTTCACCTCAGGCTCTGCGCTCTGTGTTTTGATGACGACGGTCCAAACCCGTTTCTCCTGATGCTTTTGTGTTGTTGCTACTTCCACTGGTGGATGTAGCGTTTAGCTGAAGCTGAGGTTTCTTTGTCATTCCCCCATTGTAGGGACTTGTGTAAGGTAACAGGGTAACCATGGGGATGACAGCGGACGCAGGAGACAAGGACACACACTCTGGTGTCCCTGACGATGAGTTTTTAAATAGCTTCACCTTGGCAGGCGTTTTTTTCAAAAAGCTAAATTTTTAATGACATAAAACGCTGTTTGTGTGTTGACCGGGCTTAAGTATCTTGGGGTCTTGTTCACAAGTGACTGTAAGATGGAGAGTGTGAGAATGACTGGCTCCTTGGCTCCTTGACAGGTTTTCTGTGATGAGACCATGGGAGTAAACCCCAAACTCACTGGAGGGATTACATACTTTATCTGTGCACGCCTTGGGATCTTTAATCTTTAGCTTCAGCCCCGTCCTTTGTAGCACATGCAGAAGACTTGACCAGGTCGTCATTGGTTCTCAGTCGGCTTATCTGGTTAAATAAATAGAAAACAAAAAATGTTAATTTTAAGTTCAACAGATAGATGTTTCTTACCACTGCTCTTTTTATTTATTTTTTACATACTGTAGGTCTTTCCTTTTTTATCAAAAGAACCTGATTTCTTTATGCAGTTGCTCATACAACATGTGTAATGTCTTTTAATGTTTGCTCTATTGTATTTTGCTGTACTCAGTTTAAATCTCTTACTTTCATAAAAGCCCTTCTAGGGACGGATGTTGCAAATTAGCATTAGCTAAATAGACTATGATACTTATATTAGATAACAGTTTTCAGTTTTTCTATGCATACTGTATCTGTCCCTGTCAAATAAACCAGAAATAAGTGCATGCAAAAACTACCGAGTAGAAAGAAGGATGCTTCAGTAATGTAAAGTAGGTTTTCTTTTACAGTGTCTATAAATCTGTAGTGAGTCATTCATCAGGTCGGCACTCCCTCAGGAGTCCTCCAGCGTTGCGTTTTGTTCTCTCTGAATTAGATCACATTGTCGTCAGTTTTGACCTGTGTGATGGACCTTGAAGATCAATTAGTGGCTGCACAGTGTGAATCAAAGGAAAACTGTGAACCTGTTTTACTGTTTTACTGTTGGACAAATATAGGATGTGACAGCGTGTCTTATGTGTCTGAACAGTAAACCATTGAACCATTGCTTAAAAAAGAATTCAAGATGTACTTCCCTTCCCTTTTCAAAGAGGTTTTCAAGGACAACAGCCTGGCTTGACAGTTGAAACAGGTGTTGAATTTGACCATGTCAGCTTAATATCCAGCTTCACACTCAGGGCTGAAGGCTTTCTTGTTTACTTTTATTGATTTATTTGCTTGATTGAAACCCTACTGGAAGAGCCCACTTCAAGAAAAAAAAGATGTCATGACTGATACGCTTTAAATTGCTCCAAAAGTGACATACTAAATACATACAGTGAGTACAAACTACTAGAATGTAATCTGTGATGTGTTTCTTATTGGTGAAGTAATTTTAAAAACCAAGATTCCATAAATAAAAACAGGCATGTGGTCACTTTGCAGAGATGAGGGGATACCTCCTACAGTTTAATGCTGAATAGGAAAAGTTGTCACTCCATAAAATTACTGTAATTAAGACTCATTATTTCACTACCATCATACTGTTTAGTTTTATGTAACAGCCTCACTTCTCTGTTACTGGTGTCTAGTTGACACTCTGTTAAACCCTCGTATCCTTAATTACTGTTGCTACATCTGTCAAGCTTTTCGTTCCCCTGCTGCACATTTGCGGTTTACAGTGATAACAGCCAAAATGATGACTCTCGCTGGAAGATTTTCTACGTGTAGCTAGCTATTGTAAGCTAATGCTAATGCTCAAACTGCTTGAGTCAGCTGAGAAGTCTTTCTCCACCTAATTTAATTTTTTTTTTTCATTTTGTTTCCAAATAGAAAATAATGTTATCATCTGACATGGACAGTTTTTACATCATTGTGAAATCAATTTACCCAGCTACCCACTTCCCATGTTCTCCCACACTTCCCTCCCTCCAGTGTCCCATCCAGTCAAACCTTCCCCAAGCACTCCCACCCGCCAGATCTTATGATCAAGAAAGTAAAAAAAAAAAAAGAAAGCACATAAACGTGAGCAGACTACTACAATCATATGGTCAAATGAGCAATAAAAAAGTAATATCAGGACCAAACATACACATACACAAAACAACAACAATATAACCAATATAATATTGTAGCGTCATCAGGTAGGACAGACAGTGTCAGCGCCAGCAAAAGCTTTTAGGGAACCTTTCAAGCTGCAATGCAAGACCTCCAAAATCCATCTACTATAGCTGGGAGGGGAGACGTGCTTCCATTTACATCTGGCTAACAGTGCGGTCAAGACAATGACATCCTCTGCATGGCAATGGGAAAGTTGTCCTTCAGCGAATTCCAAATATAGATGTGACGGGGTGAGGATCTAGGAGAATATGAAATACGTTTTTATAAGTCTCCTGTGTTTCAAAAGGTCTCACAGTAACACAGGCAAACTAACAGACCGAGGCAGCGGTAGACCTGCAGCTCCTTTGTTCTCTGAGGTAAAATTACCGATTTTGGTGAGTTTTGAGAGAGTGACATTTGGCTGATATAACATCTGCTCAATGCCAGAAAAGACTGTCTGATGGCAAGGTAAAGCAGCAAAAACATTCTACAAATGGCATACGCTTAACATTATATTGTTTTTTTTATTTTAGGTAGACCTTTTTAGTAGCGTAAACACCATTTGTTGCTGACCACCTCTACAGCAGTACATTGTGTAGTTTCTGTGATGGTGCTCCAAACAGAGGGCATGCTGACCGACATCTACTGTAGCTAATACACTGACTAAACTCTTAAAACCCCACTTCAAATAATCTGAACTATCCCTTTAAATATACCTTCATACACATAAGATGAGATAAGATAAATGTTATTGATCCCATACTGGGGAAATTCACACATTACAGCAGCTCAAAATGTAGAAAAGGAGTGATACATAAAATATAGATAAAGTAAAATATACTGAACAAAAATATAAACGCAACACTTTTGTTTTTGCTCCCATTTTTCATGAGCTGAACTGAAAGGTCTAAAACGTTTTCTATGTACACAAAAGGCTTATTTCTCTCAAATATTGTTCACAAATCTGCCTAAATCTGTGTTAGTGAGCACTTCTCCTTTGCCGAGATAATCCATCCACCTCACAGGTGTGGCATATCAAGATGCTGATTAGACAGCATGATTATTGCACAGGTGTGCCTTAGGCTGGCCACAATAAAAGGCCACTCTAAAATGTGCAGTTTTATCACACAGCACAATGCCACAGATGTCGCAAGTTTTGAGGGAGCGTGCAATTAGCATGCTGAATGCTGGAATGCCACTTCGGACAGTTGTTGGGTGTCTAGGTGTCCACTATTCGACGATTAGTCGTTTACAGAACCGTTTCCGTGAGTTGGAAGCACAGCTAACCGGCCACACGCACATAGACCACGTGTTACCGCCAGGGCTCAAGACCGTCACATCCGGCTCCTGCACCTGCATGATCGTCTCCAACCTGCCACATGCACAGCTGATGAGCTTGTTGGTTTGCTCAACAGGCGAATTTCTGCACAGACAGTCAGATACTGATTTGTGTGAAAATTGGGGGTTGACCCCTGGTGCAATCGGACGCCATTTTACACATGTTACACAGTGTATTGTTTGCATTTTTTCTTTGTTGTGAGTCAGAATTTGATCACTGTTTGTTGCTGTAAATTTTGATTTATATGCTAGAACAAGAATTTATGAAAACCTTTGAGAATTGCACATGTTGCGTTTATGATTTTGTTCAGTGTAGAATAAAATATAAAAACAAAAACATGAATTAACAAACTATACACACAGACTACGTTTCACACCTTTCACTTGTAAAGATATATTATAGATGGATAATTGCGCAGGATTATAGCACACATGTTGTAGCATTATACTAAGAAAAAAAATATATATAGCAATGTAGTAAGTACAAATATTAGTCTTGAGTCTATAGTGTCTTTATTCTATAAATATTCTATTGCCATTCAACTTTCTTTTCTATCTGTACTATTTGAGCTGCTGTAACATGTGAATTTCCCTGGTGTGAGATCAATCAAGTTTATCTTTTCTTTTCTTATCTTATCCTAAATAAGATATACAACCTGAGATAGAAGATAGTGCAAATCAGTTGTATGTTGTGAGTGATGAATGAGGTGCCAGAGACACAACAGAGCTACATTATGACATGCCTGACAGCTGTTGGAATGAAGGAATATATATTTTAACCTCATCTGTGGCTTTATTCTCCACCTTTACTGTCACTGTAGGAAACGGCTTGGCCCTCATTGATTTATGTGATGTGAGAGTCTCAGCTGTGGACAGTAAAGCTGGCACTTTGCAGCTTCAAAAATGTCCCTGTAAGTGAACAGTATCTAGATGTTTTCTATAGAAAATCCATTTTCTGTTTCTCCACTTTTCCACATTTAATGTAGCACATCAAGACTTGTTTTGTTTCCGTGTGTTTCTTATATTCAAAATGCTTCAGATCAAAATATCAACCAGTGTGTGACCACAGAATATTACCTGTTCAAATGGCCGTTGAATTGAGCCACAAAGGCCGTGTAATCTACATGGCTCAGAGTGTTTTCATGCATTTTGTCTCCCTCATTTCTTTTTTTTCTTACGTCTCCATATGGCTTTCAATCTAGCGTTGCTGGCGTGTCCTTTGAGAGCTGTCTTTGAAGGTGTAAATTAGCTATCAGACATGCATTGAGGACCTCAGCAGGCCCCGAGCAGAGGCCACAGAGAGGTGAGAGGTGTCTGCTGCTCTGTTGGGATGGAAATCCCCTCAGGAGGGCGGGAATAATGATGGAGAGAGGTATCACAGGAGGAGATAAATCTGTCACAGCCTTAGGAGACAAGTCTTGTTATGTACTGCTTTGTGTAATGCTGTCTTAAACCTGGATGTTTGACACTTCTCAATGTGGCGGAAAACAGAAATGTATTTCTGAAGGTTACAACAGGAGTGTCTCCAAATCATCTCAAATATGAAATAGTTACTGGAGCAAGATATATCGTGTTTGAGAGCTGCAAAAAAAAAAAAAAAATGTTATTCTGGAAAGCAATTATGTAAAGAAATCAACATCAGATATAATTTGTTTATCCCCGGAGTGAAATTGAGTTACATCACAGGTGCTCCAACCAAGCACAGAAAGATCTAAGCATAGAAAATTAAAACCAAAGCAGAGCAAAATAAATAAGTAAGGAAAATAGGGAAGAAGTGAGGAAAAATGTGCATTATACTACAACAAACATAATATAAACAAATATGTACAAGTATACTACAAATTAAGAAGTGTCCCTTATGAATAAAGCTGAAAATGGGTCTATAAATAAGCAGAGGTCACTCAGAGTGCTGATCCCTGTCAGGCAACAGATGGTGAAGCACCTGCTGCAATGCCACCACAACTACCAGATGCAGCCAGCAGAGATCTGTAAAGTTCCTCCAACATTAACATGACCGCCACATACGTTGTCCTGACTGAAAAAAGTTTCTAACTGAAGCAGTTGTTGATCATTTGCGGCCATTTCAGAAAAATGAGAAGTCAGCTGTCAATGGTCGCATAAAACAGAGCAGTCAAGAAACACAAGTCACTGCCTCCACCAGCAAGTCAAGTTACAGTTTATACCCACGTCTGTCCAGACTTGTGTAATCTATCTAGTGAAGCCTTGAAGGAATTTAATTTGGAACTAACCACTATTTTGACCTGTAACTTTGAAGGAATTTAATAAGTCACTAAGTGTATTTTCCCAAGAGAACATTTGACAATGATGAAAGTCATAAAATCATAGAAGTTATAAAAATGTTTGTCAAAAATTGCGACTCACAGAGGTGCTTCAGCATGAGGTCATGAATGTGCACAAAAAAAAGTTAGGCTGACAAGCTGTTGTCCAATGATTACACACGCACACACTCACTCATGCACGCACACACGGAAGCAATTGCATGATCCCCTCCCAGCTTACGCCTGGCAGGGCTAATAAGATTAATAATTGAAGTGCACAGTATAAATGCAGTTTTAATGCAGTGTTGATGTTGGTGTATATACCAGAGTATTACACAGTTGAATTATAATTATTGAACAAGCATATATTGCACAGTGGAGTTATTGCAGGAATCATTTTACTGTTAGATCGGTGTGTTTGCACAGTAAAGGATATAAATGCTAAATAATTCAGAACTAGCTGCTGAGAGGGTTGAAATAATCCTAGGGCCAGTCTGTTGACTCAGAGAGTCTGACATTCTCAGAAAGGAGTCAAACGGTTTAATGGCCACAGGCAGGAATGACTTCCTGTGGCGCTCTGCGGTGCATGTCAGAGGATGAGTCTTGCAGTAAATGTACTCCTGTACTTGACCAGCTTTGCCATGAGTGGGTGGTAGACATTGTCCAAGATGAGACATAACTTGACACCATCCTCTCTCTGACACCGGCGTTGAAGGTCCAGCTCGCCCCCAAATCACTGGCCTTACGGATCAGTTTGTTGGCGTCCGCTAACCCTCAGCCTGCTGCAGCAGCACACATAGAGGATAGCACTGGCCACCACAGACTCATAAAACATCCCGAGCATAGTCTGGCAGATTTTGAAGGACCTAGCTGCCTCAGAAGATAGAGACGACTCTGGCCCTTCTTGTAAATGGGAAACAACTGCTCCCCAGCCCACTTTTGTGCCTGCTAGGAAGTATACCAGATCCTCTGAAGGTACACAGAGAAACAAGGCACTTTCTTTTAATGTTTGCTAGTAAAAGTATAATGACTGAGATATTGTATTGATGGGAGAACTCTTTTTTGTTGTAAGAAAATGGGAAAAAAGCTGAATCTTCCAGGACTTAAGTTCAGGTTGGCATGAAGATAGATGATTGTTTTGTTTATGTACAGCTTCCATTGTTTAATACTTCTGTGCTCTGGTGACTAGATGAGCTGTATGTGGTTTCCTGAACCTATTATGCAAATGCTCTGTTTATTGTACTGAGTTGTTGTTACCAGCTGCAACAGTGTGACTGGTATTGTTTTCATCTTGTGAGTCTGTGTGGGTGTCATCGAGGCCTGAACAGTTTTGAAATACCTAATTGCAGTTATAGTGACTGATACTGCAGATGCGATATGATTTGCATTATTAGAGGCAATGATCATTTTTACATCATTATTCTTTTTTTGATTGAAAAACTTTAAAATGATTGCGGTGTGATTTTTTTTTTTTGCAGGAATCTGTACCAATGAAGATGTTTTTTTTTTTAAGTCTGTAGAATCTGATTTGTAGGACAGGACGTCTCTGCCTCAAGACATTCATTGATTTAAACATTTTTTTTGACACATTTTGCCTTTAACTAGTATTGTACCTCCTGCAATTTGAAAATCGCAGTTAGCCATTTTGCGATTTTGATAAAATTTCAATTAATTGTGCAGCCCTTGTGTCATCGTGGTCCTGGAGACACCGCCCGCCTGTAACAGGAACGGGGTTGGGAGGGGTTGCTTTCCAATACAGTTACTAATTACCTGTTAAAAATGGCAGTAACCTAACCCAGTATAGAATACTGTAATATAATGTTTTATGTCCACTGTTAGGCTTATTAGTTTGTCCGGCTATTCTTTCCTTGATTGTGCGCAATTTATAGTTTGATTGATTGACTGTAAGATTAGCTGGTTTGACTTGAAACAAGAGGGATGTCGTGAGACTATTGAAGCCCATCCAAATTAAAGCTAAATAAGAATTATTATTTAAAAAAGTGTGTATTATGATAAGCATTAAGAGAATTCTGAGCAGTTTTAAAAAATAAAATGGCAACTCACTACAACTACGCTGTGAAGTGAAAGAAATTAAAATTTTGTCAACTGAGATGTCAACTCACACGTCAGATTTTCCATCTGACGCAGTTGACGTCTACATTTAGAAAATTATTTATTTACTAGGTTTGCCTGTGACAAAGTTTGATACTCAAGAGTTTGATCTTCTAAATACTGTTGACAGGTGTCGCAGCTGGTGTGATCTCATTGCGAGATGGTGATATGATACTAAAAAAAGAGCTATTTCTGTCCCTGTAGTCTTATTCTGAATGCAAATATTTAGTCTTTGCTGAGGAAGGACATTTGTGATGATGTACTTGTGTTGTATTTTAAAATGACACCAAGTTAACAGAAAGACAATTTTATTCTACTTTTGGCAGTGTTTGTTTGTAGAAAGAATTGATAATTGAACATTAAAAACATCCAGCTGGTGTCATATTTAAGTGTTTCAGTAGTGTCTTTTGTTGAGTCCTGGTTATGTAACATATAAATGCTTTGTTGTGTATTCAGTTATGTTATTTGTGTTTGGCTCTTAGCTTCGTAACCACCTACTGGTGACCTACTGGTGACCTGTAGGTACAAGGCTGTTATTCTGACTATTACTGAGATGCAGCTGGGGGCTGTTTATGTGTTTGTGTATGTGTGTTTGTGTATGTGTGTGTGTGTGCGTGCTCACTCACAAACACTCTTCTCTCTCCTGTCGTCGGTGTTCCAGGTGTTCAGAGGCAGATTGTTCACTGTGTGGAAAAGACGACCGGGATAGTGGAGGAGCACTTCTGTGACCCCGTGACGCGACCTGACGATAACCAAACCAGCTGTAACAAGGATCCTTGTCCAGCCATGTGAGTTTACCTCCCAGACATCGTTTAGAAAATGACACCAGCCACATTCACAGACACACACTCACAGATAAAGATGCTCGTTGTTTAACCCTGGCAGGAGCAAACACTTATCCTTGTTCTGTAGTGTGCATGAAAGCAAAGAATCCAAGGTTACGTAACTGCTGAAGTGTTTTTGTACAGCAGAATAAATTTCAATTATGATTTGATACTTGAAACAGTATAATGTAAAAACAAACTATATGTTCAATAATTGTTGCATCCTTAAAAATGGAATAAGTTTCTATCTTATGGGCATTTCAAAAAGAAAGTTTACATACTTTGCTGTTTCTTTGAACTTCACATATGTAAACATAATTCACCTGAACAATTTAGGAACTCACCTGCCTGCAAAAACCACCTTGATCGCTCCAAATTTCAGACGCATTATTTAACCTGCACATGCAAGGCCAGGTCCCATTCAACGTTTAGCGTATCCTAAGACAACCTACAGCTACTAAAATGCAAAAGTTTCATTTTCAACAAGTGCATACCTTTGAAAAAATTAAAAGAAAAATTGTACACCAGCACCTCAAACTACATGAAGATACTTTTAGTAATATATGATGTTCACCAGCTGCTGTCAGCAAAGGAAACTGAAGCAGTATTAAAAGGTTAATGACTACGGGATACGTAAATTGCCATGCCTGTATTCAGAATTTTTTGAAGTGGGGTTGTATGAGGTAATTGTCCATAGTCAGTGAATTACCTGCAGAAGATGGTGGTCGGCACGCCTCCAGTTTGGAGAAGCAGAGAGGAAGTACCAGCATGGACGCTAAGCATTGCGCTGCTCTGGACGCGGGCAGCAAAACATACGCAAAATTTAGAATATTTTCACTGCTTTACTTTGCCATTAGACAGCTTTTTACAACAGGAAGGTGCCATTATTTACACCAAATATTACCCTCTCCAAACCAACCAAACCTCATTAGCGAAATCAATAATTTAACCTTGCAGAAAACAGGAGTTAATGGTCTAACCGCTGCCTCGACCAGTTAATTAATTTGTGTTATTGTGTAACTGCAGTGAATCTGAATTATCCTTTTAAAACACAAGAGTCACACAATAACAAACTAACCGATTGAGGCAGCAGCAGCAGCTCACGTGTTCTGAAAGGTAAAATTGCTGATTTCGCCAGTGGAGTCTGCCTGAGAGAGAGAAAGTGATATTTGTCTTGTTTCACGATGATTTCTCGTTTCAAATATTTTCACTGTGAAGCCTGATTGTAAAGGTTACAGAACAAGGTGTTGCCACGCTTCATTTCCATATATAACAAACAAACATAATACAAAAACACGGGAGAAACCTACTTCTTACATCTAAAATAAATGCAAAAAATACTAAATGATTAGGAGACAAAAAAATCTCAAAACCATGACTGGTTCTGAGCTCCCCCATCTACCTAAATCCCCGTCTCCATCTCAACCTGATGCAAGAGTAAAGGCTGCCAAGTTTTCTCAAAATCTTTCAGCTTGTCTTTAATGATAAATCAGATTCTCTCAAGGTGAAGTGTGTCCATCAGTTCTGTGACCCGTAATTTTAAAGTTGGAACATCTTTTCTTTTTCCAGAATAATAGGATTAGCTTCTTTGCAGTAAGAAGACCATAAGCCAAGAGATGTTGTTGTGCCCGTTTCTTTACAACTTTTAATATCCCCAGAATTATCAAAATTGGGTCTGGGTCTGTCTGGGCATTGAGCACTTTAGACAAAAAAAAGAGAAGACATGAACCCAGTACGGTTGTATTTTGGAGCAGTTTATGTAACTTTTTCACTGTGGTTTCACGTCAGAAAAGGCTGTCTGACAGCAAAGTAAAGAAGTGAAAATATTCTAATATAGTGTACACTTAAACTGATATTGATATTTTTTAGATGGATGTTTTTTAGGTGGTTAAAAACCCTTTTGTTGCTGAGCCTGCCCACAGCTGTTCATTGCTTTTCTTCCTTGCTGGTGCCCCTCTTTGCTTCTCCAAACTGGAGACCAGCCAGGAAACACACTGACTATTGGTAAGTAACTCACACAACCCCAGTTCAAATCTTCCAAACTATCCCTTTAAACGAAGACGACTGATCTGGGTGTTATCTCCAACAGAAAGACACAATGCAATTTCTGCCTGTGTTAAACCTCAAACAAATTACAGTCTAATGCGTTGATCAATAATGGCTTCCTCTTGATCTGACATTTTCAGCTTAAATCAGTTGCTAAAGTTGTCAAGACCTCTGATAAACGTTTGAAATAATGAGAGGAAAGAACCTTTTGTTTTCTTGTGATAAATGGCTGCTTATCTCGAGATAAGAAAGCTTGTTTCCTTTAGATAACTGTAGTGAGATTTTCACCACAGTTACAGGGAGTAAAATGTTAATATGCGCAGCAAGGTTACATTTGATAAAATTATTGTAGCCTATTTAAAGTGCACGGTGCTCAGAGGACTAGAGTGTGATAGAAAACATGAAATACTTGTTGCCTTGTTTCCAATTTGCCAAACCTGTTTACCTCAGTGAGTCAAGTCTTGGTGTTTGCAGGTGCCATTTTCTAACCTGCTGTTGACTGAGAATTACTAGGAGCACTTAGTATGGAACTTCAGACAGGAGCTCTTGAGGACAAGGGGAGAATAAAACTTGTTTTCTCCCCACAAGAAAAAAAAATCCTTATTTAAACCACCACACCTTGATTGTTTGGATTTTTTTTTTTTTTTTTGGTTTTTTTTTTTTGGTCTCCCAAAATCGAAGAAAATTGCGATTCTTTTGAAAGCGTAACCTTTTCACATCAGCTGTCACAGCAGACTCACGGCTCCTCAGACATTTTTCCTCCCACACATTTTATTACAGCTTGTTGACTCACAACCTGATGACGCGCTAACCTAACCGGCACCTCGGGCGACCAGTCGTGCCCTTACAAACTTGTAGTAGTCTCTGAATTTCCTCTCAGAGTAGTGGTGTAGTAGTTGTGACAGTAAATGGTGAAAGGACAATATTTGTGTTGTTGAAAGAGCATCAATATTAACTAATGACAGAAAAAAATGTTTGCAGAACTATTGATCTTTATGTCTGCAGCTTCTAATTCTATTAGAGTCTATTTTTCTGTGACATTTCCATGTTCATATAGGAACTTCTCTGTGTTTTTTTTTTGTTTTTTTTGTCCTATATGTCATCCTATATATTGATTTTCTTTTCATTGTTGCAGTACACACAGGAACCCTCAGGAAACAATGGATGCACACATTGCTTATGTATGTTGTAAGAGAACAGCCAGCAGCATTATTGTAACTGGAACAACAGTCAGAGGGTGCAGACCTCTGCCAAGGCCAACAGTCTAGTACTCTATGATAAGTAAGTTTCTTACAGAACTGCTGCGCGAGTGATGTTTCAGGTGACAGCTATGTTTTGTTGCATCTTCAGTCGCAGCACACCACCATTCCAGGATTTCTTCTCCTCGGTTTTTAAATTGGTGTTTGGTTAAAATCAGTATTGATCACGCTGTAATAGCTACAAAACAGAACCAACATGGAACCCATAACCACTAAAAAAACAAACAAACTGTGCAACCAAAATTTCTGGCAGCACGTACAGGTAGTGTGTCCCCATGTGGTGTGTGGACTAATGTGACATGTACTCGTTATAAAAATAGCTACTTCTGGTAGTATTAAGTTAAAAAATGTTCCTATAATTTGTCATCTAACATAAATAAGTGCAAGTTCAGCGAGATCCTGCGAGAAGCCTGTTTAATATAACTAATTTGAAGCGTGCTGCACCTCAGAAAAGTCAGAAAAACAAAACCACTGTAAAAAGCTACCAGCAAACCTCTGCCATCAGTTACTATTGTTCCGATTTCACATAAATTCACTCTGCACTAGCAATTTTAACTCCTGCAATTCCTGGTAATCAACATCAGGACAGCGTTTGAATCTGTATTCATTTGCTTTTTCCACACTCTTGTGCGTGAAATAGGTCTTAAAGTTCAATCATAATGGTCTTAAAAAGTCTCAAATTACTTAATTAAGTTGATGAAACCTGCATTCATTAAATCCTGACAGGTTCATGCAAAGAATTCTGTTCATTTTTCCACAGACACTGGTTTTACAATTGACCTGGCATTGTTAATAAAGTGAAAAATAATTTGTGTGTCCACCCTGTGATTCAGATCCACTCGAAATGTAATGGGTTCTTCCTAGTCTCAGGCTACCCCCCTCTACCTCTTTCTACCAAGCTTCATGAAAATTGGGCCAACAGTTTTTCTGTAACCCTGCTGACAAACAGAAAATAAACAAACCAAACTGAAAACATAATCTCCTTGGTGGGGGTAATTATTTCAGTCTAATTGTTTTGTGTTTGCCTTACTCTCTGCGTCGTAGCTAATGAATAGCCACAGTTTATTTTGGAAGAATGGTGTGGCTAATCAAGCTGAGCTCTTCAGCAACACCTTCAAAGGAGCTGGCAGAGTTTTCTTTAAAAACAACACATGAATATTCACACTTGCTGCCACCAAATTCATTTTTCAGTAATGATGAGCCTTGAAACAAACGCATCACCGACATGCACAAAGCAAATCTCTCAGCAAAAGGTCTCAATCTTTTCCCGCTTCCCGTTCTTATCGCCCTCTTACAAACAAAACATAGTAATAATGGTTTTTCATTTGTGTTTTGGCTTTTTGTTTTTAATAATGTGGTTCATCTCCATGCAGCTGAAAATGTGAGTCAGAGGCTGAAAGTTTTGACAGGAAGAAATCTCACAAAGCAAAAAAATGTCATACATACAGACATTGCTATTGATTAGCAACAATATAAAGAAGCTTTACTGTCCAAAATAAACATCAATTAGATTGTTTACATTCTTAGAACTTGTACCTTTGGTAAATGTCTCTGTTCTAGTATGATCTTAACATTTTTTCTTTTAACAGTTTTGAAGAGTTGGCCCATACACACTCATTCTTACCAAAAGATCAATAATGATTCACTATCACAGAACTTGACAGGTCTCAGAGTTGTGGTAGAGTAGATTTTTAACTGAGGATAAAGAAATGTATCTTTTGGAATAGTTTCATATACAGACTTTTGCATAAATTGCAGGGCTCATAAAGGTGCTTGAAATCCTTGAAAACACTTGAATTTCAATGTAGTGTTTTCAAGGTTTGAAAAGTAAAAAAGGATTTTGGATAAAGTGCTTGAATTGTAATTGCATTACGTTCATAATAAATTGCTGCCTGACTGAATTACTTAATTAACTTTTTAGGTAAAGAAATAAAATAAGATATTTACTGAGCCAGATTGTATGGGAAGTTAATGATTAACCAATTTAAGTGAATAAATATGTATTAATTGATAATTAATCAATAGTCTAGAAATGGCATAAATTGTGCTTCATTTGACATCGTTTTGTCTGGTGGAGTCAATAATTGGATAAAGAAACTTAAAATTAAACTTGAAATAAGAAAAAACAAGAAAAAATGAAAATGAGAAGAAAGTGTGTGTTTTATATCTTATTAATTGTTAATGATTAATCACCAATCATTTGCTAGCATTGTCTACTATCGGTTAAGGAAAATGCTCAAATTTCACAGGTGACAAATTTTGAAAGCATGAAACTTTGTTGTTTGTTGTGTTTTCCTTAAATTTGTCACCCGTCTGTAGAATTGTATCACAAAACATAATTTTAGTTCATAACAACATCTGATTTAATGTGATCAAGCGGTGAAATAATCATTTTGTACATGAATATATCATTTAGCACAGCTGTAAGCAGGTGGAAAAGCTTGAAAACGCACCTTGAAAATGCTTGAAAAGTGCAGGAGGAACCCTGAAATTGTGATTTTAGTTGACATGCAAAACTGATTTTGAGGATCTCAGTCTGACCTCAGTTTGACGACAAAGTTTTGGAGTCCCACTGTGACTTCTGGCGGCCCCCTAAGGGGGGCCCAGACCCCTGGTTGGGAGTCAACGATATAAAAGACCCTGGGGACACAATATGGAGGTTATGTGCTGGGGGACAATAAATTCATACTCATTGTACTTTTTTAGCACAGCCATCTATATCTGTATTTGTGAGTCATCTGCCTTTGCACAGCTATAAAATCTCATAATTTTCCAGCATTGAATGTAAACATTTGCATCCTTTGTGTCTCTTTGTGTTAGATGGTGGGCCGGCGAGTGGCAGAAGTGCTCGGCAAGCTGCGGGAGCTCGGGACAGACTAAAAGGACGGTGCTCTGCATCCAGGCAGTGAGTGTTGAGGAGCAGAAAGCCCTGCAGCCCAGTGAATGTGAACACATGCCCAAACCTGAGTCTCTGTCCTCCTGCAACACACACATCCCCTGTCCCGCTGACTGGACCACTGGCAGCTGGTCGAAGGTGAGTCTGGGCTGGAACATGAGGCTTTGGTTTGTCTGCAATTGTGCTGTTTCAAAAGGAAATGAAGAAGCAAACTGTTCCTCCAGCAGAAATTCGTACAGCTACTTTCACATTAAGATCTTTCTCTAAAGATGATGTGAAGTTTTGTAGTAATCATGTGAAAAGTATTCATGCTCCTTATTAATTTGTATGTAGTCTATTTCTTCATGGTAGCATGTGTCATTTTTTCACCTTTCAGGCTTTTGCAGAATACAAAAGCTAGAGATTTAAGTGGAAAAAACTCCAGCTCTTATTTCACTCAGACGCAAACTTGTTCAGGAATAAATGAATGACCTTTAAGTCTGTGTAAGGAAATAACAAATGTGTTTGTCCCACCGCAGAAAAAAAAATGTTATTAACCACCCAGCTGAATTTAAATGACAGAAAAACTGCCAAGTATAAAAATTGAAAAAAGGAATCGCCGTGGGCGTGTCAGCTGGCGGCGTCTCAAGTGTCAAATAACACTACGACCTGAAAAAAAAATGGACACTCCATCTAGCAGCTTTATTGGAGTGAACAGACATGTTTTTGAGCCACCAGAGCCAGAATCCGATTCAGAGCCAGGGGACAGTGACTGACCTCAGAATGAACCTCGTTCCTCTCAATCTGCAACAGAATAGTCCTTTTTTTCTTTTGCATCGGGTTGTTGGAACTGAAATGAGCAGGAACTGCCGGGCTGATTTGGACTGAAAGAGTCGCTAAAGGACTCAGTTGTGGGGGAGGCGGGTGGCTTGTGGCGTATGAATTAAACAAATCGGGGTACTTAAAAGAACTCTTCTTCTCATTAGTCGCACCACTAATGTTAAATGCTAATGTGCTCTAGTTTATGAAGTGTTAGGGGACATATTGCTCCAGCGCCTCATCGAGCCATGATTTGAGGCCCATTCAAAAAATCCTGACCACAGACACAGTTTAATGGTCTAACTCCACAATTCAGTACAAGATGCAGTTCTCAGTGTGTACATATATGTTTAGATACAAATCTCACAGACTTTAAGATGTTTCCTCAAATCGAAGCGTGATTTACAGGCGGATTTGCAGCATTCACAGCCTGAGTTTATTAAAAAAAAAAAAAAAACAGAAGTTCATCCTGGACTGAACTTCCTCCAACTCACTGTGTCTTTGTGCCTCATTATACAAGCCATGCTCACAGCGTGGCTCTGGGGATGGCGGTGTCGGTTTGTCAGTCAGCCAGTCCATCACTTTGGTTCAGGCTGAAGTATTTTAACAACTGTCTGAGGAATTGCCAAGAAATTTTAAATTCATTCATGGTCCAAAGAGGATGAAGCCTGGTGACAGTCTCTTTAACTTTAACTTTTCTAGTGTCAACAGTTTGACATTTGTGGTTTTAAGCAAAGTGACTCCCACTATTGGAGCAACTGCCATGAAAACTGGTCCACACATTCATGCCCCATCTTTGTCCGTTACTTTGATTTATGACCACATACCTGCTGAACTTAAAGCGTTCCTATTGGCCTCTGCCTTTTTTTTTTTTTTTTTTTTTTTTTTTTTTTGCAATGAGGTGCATTTGCATAGAAAGAGGACAATTTTGTGCCAAATGTCTGCATAATACTTTAATTTGTGCTTTGAGAATTAGACAGCTTCTTTTTGTCTTATTTGTGCAGATTTAGCAGCTGGAAAAGCTGTGAAATCCTTTTATGAATTTGTCCCTCAGTCTTGTTTCAGTTTTGGTTATATGCCTTTGGCTGCAACTGTCTGTCTGTTTCACTCCTGTTATAGGAATTAGAATGACATGCACAAAAAAGCTTGTGCTACCAGAATTTACCAGCTAATTTATTAAAACTGTAGCTTATGTTATAGTTAGATATTATTACTGTAAAAGCTTGGCAAACTAATGATCTGATGTTGTGTCTTGTCTTCTTTGCAGTGTTCGTTGACTTGTGGAAGTGGAGTACGTCGCCGTAACGTAACCTGCTCCAGAAACACAGGTGTCGACTGTGACCCGCAGAAGAAGCCGCCCGCCGTCTCTACCTGCCACATCCAGGACTGTCCACAAGTGGTTGACAACTTTGGCATCGACTGGTCTGGGAGCGGCTGGTCGAGCAAAGAAGTGCTCAACGAAATCATCTCCATACCCGAAGCCAAGCCTCCTCCCAAGTACGGCACCACCAGAGCCCAGCCACGAAATCACAACGACCTCAACAACATCGTCGAGGGAGATTTTCACTACCACAATAACATTGAAAATATCAATCATGCTCCAGAAAACAGCGTTCAAGTTGATGATTTTTACTATGACTACAACTTTATCAACTTCCACGAAGAGCTGGATGACTTTGACAGCAATGGAGAAGATTCGGGGGACAGCGTGAAAGAAAACGCGGATGTGGAAACGACAAGAGCTCCCACCAGTGAAGAGCCGGTGAACGCAAATCTGGACAATACGAAGGACAATGGAAATGCAGCAACAAAGGAGTCCGTGCAAATTAATTCAGAAGATTTGAATGACTTTCTGTCTGAGGATTTTCTTCTGCTGTGTCTACCACTCATACACCGCCGTTGTCTGCAACTTCACCAACACTGAAAGAGAGACGTGACAATGAAGACGTTAGCACAATGCCAAGTCTGGTTTTCACTTCAAAGGAGCCTAAGGAGGATGTGAAATGGGAGCAAAATAGGGCAGAGGCTGAAAATGACTACTCTACTGAGGAGGAAAATCTTACCGAGGATGTCACTATGACTCCAAAGACGCTGCTCCCACTCCCGGACATCAAACCACTATTAATACTGCTGTCGTTACAACAGCGAGTGAATATATGAGTACAGTTACAATGAAAAAAGCACACTTGTCCGGATATCTCTGCAGACGAAGATGAGAGTCCAGAACTTTTAGGCTCTCCCACGCCAGAGATAATTCAGGTTGAGACTGAAGTCCAACTGGACGAGAGTGCTTCAGAAATACCTCAAACAACCAGTCAATCGACAATCTTTCCAACTTCCTCTGTGCTGGAGGAGTTGGACTTGGATCAGACTGATTATAAAACGGTTTATACCACTAGTCAGTATTCATGGGATACTGACCCTGACCTCAGTACGACCTCACTCCCTGCCTCAGAGGCTCCTCTCCCCGTTCCTTCTCTGCTATTCTCAGGTAATCGAGAGGCCTCTGATGACTCCACATCTTTAACTGGAACAGAAATCGTACCTCCTACAAACCTGGAAGGAGCCACACAGCCGTCTCCAGCTGATTTCCTGCCAGAGACACCGACAACACCTGCCTTCGCTGACAGAACTGGAACAGACTCCACATCCAGAGCGCCCCAGTATGATTTGGCTGATTTTGACTACAATGAAATAGTTGTTCCCACGAGGGCGAGGGCCAGCGATCCCGGCGCTGCGGACCGGCTTCCAGCTAACACAGCGGCCTCTCCTCAACATGTCACAACACCACCAACACCTGCTGCGTCCGCTTTGCCAACACGTCCACCTGTTCTGTGGCCACTTCCGGTGCCAGCATCCGTCCAAACTTCAGCCTCCACACACGCCACTACGGCTGCTTACTGGGTCACTGGAAACTGGAGCACTGTGAGTCTCTTTTAATCCACGCTTTCTGGTGTTTTACTTACGCTGTGGGACGAAGCACATCTGTGTCTCAGTATTTATGCTTCTGTCTGCTTTTTTTTTTTTTTTTATGCAGACACAGCGTCCAGTTTTGGTCCCTGCACACATTTAACTGAAGTCTTTGGAGACGCTATTTGACCTCAGGCTCACACAGCTAATGTCAGCTTACATAATGGTTTTTTTTTATGGCATATTTAACAGACAGTTGCACATTTAAGGAATTTACACTTATTTGCATATGATGAAAATGCTTAAAACCTGACCACATGGCAGCACACACCAAACATCTCAGAATTGCACATGATTTGCATTTTTATTGCTGAGATCTTTTGTGCATGCTGGAGCTGTTTGCTTTGCATCCAGTACTCAAATCCCAAATTGCGAGCAGTTCTCATGTGTTGCTACATTTTGCGGACAGTGCTCCACCAGCTGCGGTCTGGGTGCCATCTGGAGGACTTTGGCTTGCAGCACTGGCTCAGACTCAGACTGTGATCCGACCAAGAGGCCAGCGCCAGCTCAGCGATGTTACCTGCGGCCCTGCTCCAGGTGGAAAGTTGAGGAATGGAGTAAGGTGAGACTACTACTTAAAAGAAATGTATAATATGGTCATTGATTTACTATAAGTCTGGTCTATTCAGTTACTTTTGTAGAAGGCCCAGAACTGAAAAAATTTAAATGCCTAATGCATCTTTTTATTTATTTCTCCACTTAATTATTTTTTACAAAACAATATTTACAAAAGTCCAGTCAAAAACAAAGCACCTTTGTAATCTTAGATTAAAAATACGTTGGTGTTTTAATAATGTTGGATTTAACATCTTTATTTATTCAGTTTGACTCTCTAAATTAAAGCATTTTAATATAATAAATGTCTCTGTCCTCAACAATAGACAATGAAGGGGCTAATTCGCCACTAATAAAATTATCTTCTAATAAACAACGTGAATACACATAAACTCTGATTGTTAGCGTTGTTTTTAAATAAAATCAATGGCATACATATTTTTATATTTATAAATGATCAAAGGGCTTTGATTGCAGTTGTTAAAGGGCCAGAATCAGCCTGCAGGCCACCAATTGAGTTGGCCTGCTGAAGTTTTTTTTCAGGTTTTTACCCTTAAAAATAGCTGGAATTTGTGTATATGCATTGAAATTTTTTTTAGAAAATCCAGTTAATTGTTTTTTGCATTTATTTGCTTGCAACACGATTGTAGGGAGCTTTATCTTAGAAATCTTGATGACTTTGGTGATCACCTGACTTGACATTTGTTGGTTTTGAGTGAAATGTCTTGACAATTTTTGGATTTATTGTCAGGAAATTTGGTAAAGTCCTTCATGTTTCCCTCATGAACTGACTTTGACGATTCTTTAGATTCCTCTTGTGAAATCATCAAGTTAAAATTTCGCTGAATTATGAACAAATCCCTGCAAAAATAGTGATTGTTTTTTTAAATAAAGAAATTTTATTATATTCCCACAATAACAGCAATCATTTTGTTACAGCCCGTACCATTATGAAATTATTACAGATGAATATAAACTAAATAATAGTATAATAACAGAAAATATATACAAGCACACATGTTAATCATAGAAAGACACATTTTGCACATGTGTACACACTGTTCCTTACACAGTACTTTATACATACAAATAATTCATAAAGTGAATTGTAGAAGGGCCTCTGGAGCCTTCCAGTATGTTGTGTCACCTTCCTCTTTGAATTAAGTCACCGTGTTCAGTTCCTGGATGTCTATGAGATCATGATTATATTATTTGCTCATTCTAGAGACTCAGTAGAGACAAGATAGCCTAATTTTGCATTTTTACATAATTTCAGACTGCACCAAATACATAAAAAGTTCTGTCCAAAGGCACTTATTTGTTTCTAACACTGGGAAAGTAGTAAAAACAGTACATTTTTCCCCAAACAACTGTATCTCTGGACTATCTTTAATCAAATCACACACATTTAGACTTTTATCTGTGATCTCCTTATGATAGCTAATTTAATATTTTTTTTCACTACCATTCACTTAACCTCCCCTCTCTCTACTATTGCATTACAGATTTTTCTTTAATCCAGATAAACAGGTTTGCATTTTCTAGCTAGGAAAAGAAGTTTGTTGATTAACTACTTTGCAGTGCTGTGTAAACTAAGGAACTTTAAGGCCAGACAATGCACTTTAAACAGAGTATCCCAATCTCTAATTGACAGCGTATCCACTTTTAACGTTGTATTGTGGTTCGAGCGCCTAAGTGTCAAATCCAAGGCAAATCAGTAATAAAACTGAGCAGCACAATTACAGGCTGCAAACAAACCCAACTGTCTTATCGCCATGGCGAAGCAGACCAGCGCTTAAGTGGCAAAATCTTAGGTGGCTGCAGCCACTTTGACCTACTGCCCTCAGGGCAAAGGTCCCCTGTGCAAAGAAAAACATCTACAGAAAATCATTTGTCCCTGTTTCTATCAAATATTTTAATCCATAAAGACAGCCAGTTTTGAAGCCAGCTGCTCCCTGTTTTCTGTATTTTCAGCCCTTTTAATGTAGCTTCTACTGTCTTTTATGTAAATGTGTTAAAACGTGTCCTGTCTGGATGTGTCATGTTGTGGTTTAATTCTGTTTGCAAATGCAAGCAAAGGTAAATGTCTTCCTTTTACATGCAAAAAACAGGTACTCTTCTATTCCCATCAGCCTCAGCTGTACTTCTGTACCACTGTACATGTGTGCTAGCATGGCTGTAGCCTCTTGATAAATATTCACAATAAACACAATAAGATTTTTTGTATGAAACCAAAATTGACAATAAATAAGAATGAAAATGACTAAAATAAGATAAACTGATGAGAAGTGCTTTTAGTATAGAAGTTGCTCCGAAGGGATTTTTGGTAACGCTTTATATTAAGGTGCTGTAATAGGCATTAGTTAATGGTAATAAGGCCCTTATAAGATGCTTATTAACATTAATATGCATTAATAATAGCACAATAAACATGTTTATTGTTAGATATATTTATAAGCACTTACAAGAAAACCTGTCAACACATTTATTGTTTAACAAACTTACCTACTATGTTATTGTTAAATCTTTACTAAGCTGTTGTTGTTGCTTTATTAAGATTTCAACATACTTAATTATGCATTTATTAACAGTTAAGTGTGCATTTTGGGGGTACCTGATCTAAAGTGGTAACAGTAACAGTTAAATATGTTTTTTTTTCCACCATTAAATGCATAATAAAGGATTAATTAACCTCAATAAGCACTGGTCATACTTTAGATCACGTACCTGTAATTAACTGTTAATAAGTGCATAGTTAATTGCTAATAGATGCATTATAAAGTATGTAGGAATCTAAATGAAGCAACAACAAATGACATGGTAGGTAATTAGTTTAACTCAATAAATGTGTTTATAATGCTATGATAAGAAACTTTATTTATTAACATTCTTAAGCAGGCTGTAAACTGTTAACAAGTTGCTTATAAGTGCTTATAAATGTCTTATAATATAACAAGAATCATGTTTATTTGATATTATTAAGACTTATATAGAATAAGCGTCTTATAGAGGCTTTATTACTGATTAACTAACGTTATTACAGGCACCTAAATATGAAGTGTTACCTATTTTTTTTATTTAAATCTTCACAGTTATGTTCCAGATGTAGCAAGTCAAAGACACCTGGAGCTGCTGTTTGTTCTCGAGGACATTTTGACACACATCCGTCACGTCAGAGTTCAGCTGAGTTCATTCAAGTGAATGATGAAAACCATAAAAAGACCTTAAAAGCTGCCTCAGACTCACTGCCACCGGATTAAAGTGGTGACTCATGCTGTTTGAATAACAATCATACCTTTGCCTTTTCCCAGTGCTCCAAAAACTGTGACGGCGGCGTTAAAGCCCGAGAGGTCCAGTGTTTTGACATGCGGGATCAGAGACCCCTGCGACCTTTCCACTGCCGGGCCGTGTCCTCCAGGCCGCAGACCCACACGCCCTGTAACCTTCAGCCGTGTCTTGAGTGGTACACCTCCTCCTGGGGTCAGGTGAGTAACCAGCAAAAAATAATGAAAGAAACTGTGGGGGAAAAAATGCAGCAGTGTATTCTCTGGGGTTTGAATAGGCTATAAAAGAAAGAAAGGAAGGAACGATTCTACTCAAAGCGTACTGTGTGTGGATGAAAGAGTGGCAATAGTGCTAACAATCAAAACATTTCAACACATCGAAACATATGTTATATAACACATATTTTTCAAAGCAAACAATACCCTGTTGTGTATTTTTAATAGATTTCTGAATGCATTTCTGCTTATTATCCTGGTGGTTATTGCTTCTATTCATTTCAGGCCTGCAGTGACTTGAAAGTTGCTCGGTCTTTTTTAAATGCATCTTATTGTTCTGTCTTAAAGGGACAGGTCATGTTTTTTAAGTGGGCTAGTGTGAGGTACTTCTATTGTCTATGGATGAATCCAAAGCAACCAGACTCCTTTGACAAAATCAGTCATTTGATTTCCCAGAACATGGAAGTCAGTGGGGGCAGTTAACTTATTCATAATTTGTTCATAATTTTTTCAGATTTTATTTTGAAGTGATGTCCCTTGAGGCACATCAGAAGCGGTGGGACTTTGCCTCTCTATAGACACATTTTAAGTTAGCTAATATTAGCAAAACACTGTCTACCTCAGATGTTAGTAGCTAGTTATATCTGATAGATACCAAAAGCTAACAAGCTAATCTACATAAATCGCTAACTAGGTTGCTAGTCTGCGTAAAATGTTAGCTAGCTATTTACATCTGATAGATACCAAATTCTAGATAACTAGTTAGCTGTGTTGTGTAGTGAAGCGGTTGTGTCTTGTAATAAAGTGGGCATGTCGTATACTATATATAAGATAGACCCTTCTTGAGGTTCCAGGCTTGCTCAACTGTTATTGGAGTTTAGAACTAAAAAGGGCGGGACTTAGGAAGGGTCAATGATGTAACACAAAAGACTTAAATATCACGATTGATTTATTATCTATTTGACTCCTCTGCAACTTGGCTTCTTTAGATGTTGACAAAATACGTTCACAGAGTTTAGTTTAGAGAGTTTTGGCAGTGATGTAAACACAGTTCACTGTGCACTGCGTGTGAGTCATTCAAAAAATACAATGATCCTTTGATCCACAAACAAACTCCACAGTTAATAACTTCAATAGAAACCTCTTAGAACATACTGTGTCCTCCGCTGTGCAACCTTACCTGTAAGTGCCGTGTGTGTGTGTGTGTGTGTGTGTTCAGTGCTCTGAGGTGTGTGGAGGAGGTGAGCAGCAGCGTATAGTCACCTGTCCAGAGGAGGACCGATGTGTCAGGGACCGCCAGCCCAGCAACATCCAATCGTGTAATAGCCAGCCTTGTGCTCAGTGGCTTACTGGATCCTGGGGACAGGTACACAATACAGACACACACTCACACTCTCGCACACACACATACAACAGTTCAAGAAAAGAGAGATTAATCCAGCAAGAGTCATAGACCAAATTATAATAGACCTGTTCAGGGTCACAGGATATTTCACAAAGAGTTCTAAAAAATGTGAACCATTTGAAGAATCAAGGCACTGTAAAATCTGCAATAGAAATCCTGATAGAGAACTTATGAAATGCTGTAATGAGTTCATGACTCACTCTACAGAACGTAACATCAACCTAACAATGGGCAACCAATGAGATAATACTCATGAATTGATCACTGTAATGCAGGGTAATCTGGCGTGAACGCAGGTTCTGGCTCAGAGATTTTATATTTAATGACAGAGTGGAGCAGCAGGTGTGCTGATGGAGGCGATATAATGGATGTGAAGATAATTCATGACCTCGGAGCTCCTGGTCACCAAACGTAGGTGGGAGGAAAAAGATGAGTATGGAGCATCACTGCACACTGAGAGACAGTTATAAAGCATCATGACGGGCACAATACTGACAGTTACGCTCAGAAATAAAGGTTCTAGCTAGAACCAGAAGGAGTTGATCGGGTTGTCCCAACAGGAGAACTGTTTCTGATTCCTGTTAGAGCCTTTATAAGGGTTCCACTTGAAACCCTTTCAGAGAGTTCTAACTGGAACCCAACATAAAGGGTTATACCTGGAACCATCTGCAAAAAGTTTCAATTAGAACCCCCAATGAGAGGTTCTACAGAGAACTGTTTTATGGTGTTATGGTTCCAGCCTCTCTGGAGGTTCTATCCAGAACCTTCGCACCTTCTAAGGGTGCCAACAAGAACCCACCTAGACAGTTCTACTGAGAACCTTAATATATTCAGTGGGGTTTATCCCACACACCAGGTGGTGCTACTGAGAACCTTTTCATATTCCATGGGTTTTATCTAGAATACACCTAGGGGGTTCTACTGAGAACTTTTTTATACTCATTTGGGGTTTATCTAGAACCCATCGAGGAGGTTCCACTGAGAACATTTTTATATTTTAAGGGGTTTATCTGGAACACACCAGGGGGGTTCTACCAAGAAACTTTTTCTATTACAAGGGTTTTATCTAGAATGCACCCAGGGGGTTCTACCGAGAACCTTTTAATATTCCAAGAGGTTTATCTAGAAACCACCCTGAGGGTTCTACAGAGAACCTTTTTATATTCAAAGGATTTTTATCTAGAGCCCACCCAGGGGGTTCTACTGAATAACTTTTTATATTCAAAGGGTTTTTATCTAGAATCCACCTAGGGTGTTCCACTGAGAACCTTTTTATATTTCAAGGGTTTTATCTAGAAGACACCTGGGGGTGGGGGTTCTACTGAGAACCTTTTCATATTCAAGGTTTTATCTGAAACCCACCCTGTGGTTTCTACTGAGAGCCTTTTTATATTTCAAGGGTTTTATCTAGATCCCACCCAGGCAGTTCTACTGAGAACCTTTTTATAATCCAATGGTTTTATCTTAAGCACATGCAGGTGGTTCTGCTGAGAATTGCTTTGTATCATGGTACAAAGAACCCCTGATAAACCCTTGATGAAACAGTTCCTCAAGGATTTCAACAATCCTTTGAGAACTCTTTCTTTTAATAATGGGTTCTTAGGAACAAAAGGGTTCTTAATGGAACACTTAGTTTTACAAAAAACCCTTGGTAAAACATTTCTTCCAAAAATGGTTCTTCAGAAGCAAATGGCTCTGGGTAGAACCTCAACCCTTTTAGATCCCTTATTTCTTAGTGTATAAACTATACATTTGACAGGGAGTACAAAAACTGAACAAAGGATTTGTTGGAGACCTGAGAAATGAAGGGAAATGTATTGATGGTTGTAGAACAACCACAGGAAGAACAGGAAGAACACTGGACAAACTAATTAGATTAAAGTAATTGAAGGTAAACTGCCACACAGACTCAGATAAACAACAGAACATGGATGAATTTACTCTGTTTTTTGTGGCAGGTGAAGTAGCTTCTCAGGTTTTGTTCCACAGTGCCTTTTGTGTCAAGAATTAGTATTGACGTTTCTTATTGATTGGCTTGGTAGATGAAATCCTAAACATCCTGTCCTGCTTTTACCTTTGTCACATCGAGTTAGTGGCAGCAAGGTTTAAAAATGCGTTTCTGTCTCCCAACATCCACATTTTCACTTGTGATCAGTGCGGTTTGTATCAATCAAACAGCTGCAGGCAGTAGTTTCATAATAACCTGACCCACACTGGGAATTATTATCAAAGATTATTTTTTTTTAAACCGGATTAAATCATGGTTTAACTTTACATTATGTTGCACCAAAATTTCAAAGTAGCTTAAAGTTAAGAAAGATTGACTTTAAACCTCTCTTTAACCTCAATTTAGTTTTTACTTTGTTGCACTAAAACTTTGATTCAAAACATGATCCGGCATTAACTTTAAACTTACACTTGAGGGAGTTTAACTTTTAAAATGGCTTTTTTGAGATAAACTGAGCGAAATAATTCACTGTTGCGCCATCTTGAATAGGCTAACTAAGCTAACCAACTTTTCAGCTAGCTATCAAATAAGTTATGTTGTAACTTTTTAGCTAGCTAGCAAACAATCCATCTTTAAAAAAACAAACAAACAACAATGTACCAACATTTCGTAAAGTTTTAAGATAGGTAGCCATATTACATTTAAAAAAAAAACATTTAGCCAGCTAGCAAACAACATAACTTTTTGGATTTTTAGTTAGCTAGCAAACAGTGTTATGCTTTGTTAACATAGCTAACTAGTAAACCATTTAAAGTTTTGTTAAGCAATGCAGAGCAGGAAAAAGTTTACAGTTCCTTTTATATTTACTAGATCCCAACAGCACTCAAATGTAGTTTTTATGTGTTTATTTATTTTAATTTGGGTGAACAATCACTGTATGGATTAATTTCTGTTTACATCACTCAACTTTTAGTTAGCTAACTAAGTTTTGATGAACTTTGAATCTGGATTTACTCATTTTAAATGTTGCTAAACTCTGAATAGAACTAATCTTAGATTAAATAATCTTTCCTGGTGCAACCCAGTGCAAAAGTCTTGTAATTATACGTTCATGCCTGCAGCATCATTTATATTATGATTACCACTGGACACATGTGAACACAAGCACAGTATAATGCTTACAAGAGAAGTTGTTGTATGTCTTCATGCTGGTCTGAAATGTGTCCAGAATATTTAGAATGATATCCAGTCTTCCACATTAGACTGACACAGAGTACCCAATCATTGTCTCAATAAGTAGCTTTATTTTTAATTTTCATGAAGGAAATTGGCTCCTCAGATTCAGATTTTCTGCTTCCTGTCTCAGCAACTGTTGGATATATATCCTCTTGGTTCCCTGCACAGCTTAGCTTAGCTTAGCTTCACTTATATTTATTCTTCATATTTCAGCCTTTGTTGCTCTGAATTGCGTACATAGTTTGCGTGGTTATGTATGTTGTTGTTCATGTCTGTGTTTTTATGCTGCCTTCCTGCAAAACTAATTTCCTCTTTTGGAACAATAAAAATCTGAACTAAACTCAATACAGCTGCAAGATGAAAAATAAAGCGTTCAGTTCTCAAAATGCACCTCAGGCCTTTGATAAATTGCATATATTAGGCCCGTGTCTTCTCAAAGGAGTTAATAGTCACCCGAGGACACAAGGGAGCCAGTTCCGGTTATTGAATGATGAAAATCAAGGAAATGGATTTTGTAGTTGAAACGTAGCAGTACAGCTGAAAGCACAGAAAAGGCAGTGATAAAGAAGTGAAAACAGAGCCAACAAAATACCATCACTATCAGGAAGAATATGATTTAATGGGATTTATCTCAAGGTGCTGACACTGATGGTGCAGCACTGTTTTTTTGTTGTGCTCTGGTCCAGGGAGGAGGCTTCTGGCTGAAAACATATTTCAGAGTGGGTACATTTTTGAAAAAAGTTTGAGACACACTGTACTCGGCAAACCCGTACTGAAGTTTTCAGCTGTGTTATAATGAACTGAGGTGACATTTGGTCCTCGCCACCAGTTATCATCACTGCATGATGAATCTATGAACTCAGTGCCCTGTCAGTCTCAATTATAACTGAAGTGGAGAAGAGAGGAGAGGATGGCCTGACAACACTGATCATATTGCAAATATCATAACAAGACTACCAAATAAATGTTACAGTCTAAAGCTGTGAAGATTTTGGGACATAAAAGTCAATTTCTCAGCAAAAAGTACCGTCCGTTAAATTTTTCATATATTCTGCAGTGTTCAGCTTCCTGTGGTGGCGGAGTGCAGCGTCGCCTCATCAAATGTGTGAACACGAAGGCCGAGATTAATGAAGAAGTGGATCAAGCTCAATGTGACCATGAGACGCAGCCCGAGAGCATCCAGAAGTGCAACTTACAGAGTGCGAGAGCGCCCCCACCGGTGAGTAAACGCAAGATGCAAACAAACCATCACTGCTGCTCGAATTGACTTATTTCACTTTTATACAACATAGTTATTTAGCTTGGGCGAGATGTTTGGTGTAAAGTTTAATAGGATTACTGATCTAATCCTCCATTTTTATAGAACTAATAGACCGAAGACTGAAGCCTTGTGCTCTAATAACTGAGCATTTTATTATTAATGTGATTATCATGATTGCAGGGAGCACTTGAGGACAGTGTGCCTCCAGCTGAGGGTTCAGTTAAAAGCATTCCTGTTGTGAGGCTGGACAGATTTTTATTTTGCTGCTGGCGCATCAGTTGCTGCTTTCACTGAACTTGCCAACACACACACACACAGTCTAGACTGCCAAAAGAACAACAGGTTATTTTTACTCAAGACACACACCAACGTCACCTTGTCGTCACGTATTTTGAGGTGACAGTCAGTTCATTCTGGGTCACAGTTGACCGTTTGTCTACATGCTGCAGCTAAAGCTCAATTCACAGATTTTAAACATTTTTTTGTTCAGTTTTAAGGGGATGGGACATTCCTAACATTCTGAGTTCAAGTTCAGCTTTATTGTCATGTGTATTGAAATACAAGAAATTCTTGTGCTCTGGCTCTTTCAGCGTTAACACAAATGACACACACTGCAGACCTACATAGACTGGCCTGTGTGCACACAGAGTTTTCATACCTAGATGCACAATATGCAGCACACAGTAATACAACAATGAGAGATGCGTATGGTGTGTCAGCTGTTCAGCAGCCTGACTGCCTGCGGAGAGAAACTGTTTCTGAGACGGTTCGTGTGTGATTTGATGCTCTGATAGTGTTTTTAGATAAAAGGACCGAGAACAGAACAGAAGCAGGGTGGCTGGTGTCCTTGATGATGTTTTGGGATTCCCTTTTGCAGCTGGTGGTGTAAATGTTGTGAAGTTGTGGTAGTTCTTTGCCAGCGTTGTGCAAGTTCACACCTCACTAGAGCTAGCTCAAAAATAGAGCTAATGAACTAGTACACATTTATTTATTTTATTTTTTATTTTATTTCTCCTGTCAGGCAAGCTATAGTTTACGTGAGGACATTATACAAAATGGTGCATGATATTCACATTTTTTTTATTAATTTGAATGGTCAGTTTAACTTATATCTATAGTTATAAACTACATTTTATAACAGCAGACAGCAAACTTGAATACCAGCATGCTGTTGAAATTTCAACTGGGAACTCGGAAATTCTGACTTTCCAGCTTAAATTGAACACACCATAATGAATGCATATCTGTCTGTTTCTCACTGTAACCATTGATGTATTTAGGAGAACAACTGTAACAGAGACTCCAGTCTGCAGTGTAGCCCAGGTTGCACACTTCATGTCGCTTGAACAAAGAAAGTTTTTATATCTTGTCAACACTTCTGTCCATACAGTATGATTTGCTATGCTCTCTCTCTCTCTCTCTCTCTCTCTGCGAGTCTGCATCATTTTTTACCAGTTTCTTTGTTAACCAGTTTTTTTACCATCTTCATTAACTCTCTCAGGAGTGAATGATGCTCATGTTCACGTTCATTAGTTATAAACAGATTTGTTCAGTTCACCAAAAACATGAGCATGTTCAATGAACGACACTCTTATAGCGTGTTCATGCGCAACATTGTTCTTTGCCAAAGATTGTCTTTACCGTCTGTTGAAGCAGTCTGCAGTCTTGAGCAGTCAGGTTACCAACCAAACTGTAATACAGCCGGTCAGTACACTCTCAATGGTACTGTGATCAAAGTTCATAAGAGTCTTGGTACTCATATCAAACTTCTTGAGACGTCTCATGAAATATAGTCTCTGCTGCTTCTTGAGGATGCAGTTGTTGTTGAGAGACCACGTGATGGTGTCTGTGAGAAATCAACAATTTCTACAGATGACTCATTGATGAAAATAGAAAAATGATTCCCTCTGATCTTTCTAAAGCCCTTCAATACCTTTTAAATTGACTGCAGCCACATGGCTTTACATTTCTAACATACAGCATGTGAAGGAAACAAGCAGAAATAAACAGTTCCTGTATCCTCGGGGATGCAGTCATTTGACAGGCTGTGGGTGGAGGAGCGTTAAGTGGGTGAACTTTGCATCATGAGAAAGTCTGAAGGAGGGATGGGTCAAGTACTCAGGTCATGTGACTTCATGCAAACATTAAAAATATACTTATCATTTTTCTGATAATCCAAAATGACAGCGCACGTAGAAAAAGACACTCACCAAGATGTAATTACTGTTATTTGTTTCATGTTTACTATATTTTTGGGTGATTTTGTTTCAGAAAACATTTTTTAAGGCTGATTTTACATGTTCTTGTTGAAAAATAACATTTTCACTACTTAAAACACTGTATGTCTGTATCTCTTGCCAGGGGTGGAGGTAACTAATTACAAATTACAAATTCGATTAATTTAGCAGTGTATGCAAATTTTTCATTGTGACTGGTCAAAACGCTCACAACATTTGCCTGTTTGGTCAACCTCTGTTGACGGAAGGATATTGCTATTTTAGGGCACCACAGGATGATGGTAGTATTTAAACAGGAAAAGATGTTTTGATTATAGTTCATTGTTTACTCAAAGTTTAGATTTGTTTCCATCGTTCAAAACATAACTATTGTTCTTTAAAAAAAAAGTATGTTAAACATGAAAGAAAGAAGCAAATTAACTAGTTATAAAATGTATTAAAAGTTTGCACATGAACTATTTTAAAAAAAAGGGGAAATGATGATGCTATACCCAAACTGGGCAATGTGTCTTTGGAGAGACAGAGTGTAAATTGGAAAATAAGTTCATGTTTTCATTAAAAAAATCAGAAAATTAATTAGCCTTGATAAATACAAAAGAAAATGTTTATATGTCCTTGCTCATTTCAGGGTTAAAAAGCTCTTCTTCCAAGGTTAAATGTGTTTTTGGATTAAATAAAGAGTGACACAGTAACTCTTTTGTTAGCACTGCTGCCTGACAGCAAGTTTTATTGGAGTTTGGATGTTCTTCCAGTGTTTGCTCCAGTTTCCTCTCAAAATCCTACACCTAAACAATGCCGATCAGGTGAACCGCAGTCTCCAAATTCAGTCCCCAGCAACCTCGAACCAGATGAACCTGTGTAGGACAGGGATGAATAGACAGATGGATTTTTGCCTGGGACCAGACCTGCGAGGCCGCCCACTCCGCTCAGTTGATTATCTGATGGAAATAGAGTGTAACAAGTTTGAAGTTCAGCCTGATATCAGGAAAGAAGGATTTGGTTTATTTTAAGGAAATATAATGAGAGATGAATCAGAGAAAACCCAGAATGAACAGCCTGCTGTGTACACACCTACACAAGCAACATGCAGCATAAGTTAGAAACATGCAAATCTTTTTTTCACATCTTTTGCCTCCCGTAGATCTTTGAGCAACCTCTTTTTTTACGTATCAACATCTTTAACACATGAATAGTCTAAAAGTTTGCGCTCCATCTGTTCTTAACAGTTTTCAATTTAACAACCGAATCATGAAAAAGCAAAAACAAACTCAAAAGTATTCTCTAATTAAAACAAGAAAAGAAATTATAGCCTGTATTTAAAACAAACGCTGTCTGTTTTGTTATGATCTGTTTTACAGCAGATGTGGGATAAACAGAAGTTACAGAAGTTTGAAATAATACTAAAAGTAGATTTTCACACTTCATGTCATTTTTTTCTGATCTTTTAGGGATTTTATTCTCCCTTTTCACTTCAGCTTGGTTTCATGAGTCACTGGCTTACAAAGTAACTGAAGCATAATCCTCATTTCACTAAACACATAAACCTTCAAGTGGAAAACACACCCCCAGAAAAGTCCTGATATGACCTGAAATATAATTTCTTTTATGCCTGCTGGTATTCCGGCTTATATCTGAGAGCATTATTAAAAGTTGAGAGGATGTGGAGAACTAATACAGCAGCAGGTGCTGTATTTAATTTAAAATTTGTATGATTTAAGTAGACCTTATGGACCCAAAGCTTGTGTTAGACGATTATGCACATTTATATTAGATTCACAGAAACAGTATTGTATGCTGTTGATGCCGCAGGCTTCAAGGTTGTAGTCCAGGTTGTGACTTGTTCTTTTTCTCTACTGTGCATCGCCAAGTAAAGCAGAAACGTCTGCAAAAAATCCCTCAGTTGAAACAGTTTAAATTAATTCGTTAAACCATTCTCCTCCAGTTTTCAGACTCATAGTCTGACTTGTGATACAGGCATGAATAATGTCATGCATCACCTCCACACACAGTGTTCAAGGATATCACCAACATTAACCCCCAAGGAGCTGGTGATAAGGAGGGTCTGCCAACGAACGAATTATGTGTAAAGCAAAAACTAGGGTCCCAAAATCTTTGCTCAATGCAGTTCTGTTCCTGGGAGCTTTGTGTAATCCTGTTTGTTAGCAGTGGTAGCAGTGTGGCTCAGTCGGTGGCAGTGTTGGTCTATCTTTTGGTTACATATACGATCAGTTCACCACCTCAGGCCAGATTGGAAATCTCACCATCCGTCTATCAGACGGGTCGCACGAACCTTTGTCCAGACATTCATGGTCTCCAGAAGTTAAATCCTACTGACTCTGATGATCCCCTGACTTTTCCTCTGCCGTTGCCATGAAGTTCACATTTTTGTTTTGAGTTAAATATCTTAAAGGTACAATGTGGAATTTTGAGAAAGTCCTTATCGACACCAGTGCATCCTGGGAATCGGACAAAATAGTGACATGACATACACAACACTTTATTGATTTCCATCATGTTGATAGATGAAGCAAGTAAACTTCTGCTGTGGTGGATGCCGGTCGTTTGTTGACATTAACAGACTTCATTTCTAAGCTACATTAGTTAGTGTTCAGAGTTCAACGTTGCCCGACTTGGTCAGAAGTCTACTTGCCCAAATTCAGTTTTTACTAGCCCCTTTACAAATTGTTTTATTTATCAGCTGTTAACAAATAACAACAAATACTTAAGTTAATTGTCATGTTTAATCTCGGGCTGCAACATCTATGAAATGTCAGAAAATAGTGGAAAATGTTCATCCCAGTTTTTCAAAACCTAAGGTGATGTCTTGTTTTGTTAGTCTGAAACCCAAAGATATTCAGTTTAATATGATAATAAATGAAGAAAAGTGGGGATTCTCCATATTTGAGAGGCTGAAAACAGCATTTTCTCCATTTTGGAAGAAAAATTACTTGAACAATCAATCTGTTGTAATTGTTTTTTACAATTTGCCAGTGGATTTTACTTGGCAGACTTGTTGAGCCCTGCAGTGTTGCACACTTTTCTCGATAGTGAGGTGAAGTGAGGTAAGGCACTTTGGAGCATGCATAAACAAGCACACGCTTCGGATTGACCTGGAAAACCGAAGCCCAAGTCTTTAAAATAGAAATCAGTTCACAGGTTGTTACAGCACAGACAACAGAGAAAGTCAGTGGCTCATTTTTTTTATGTTGCATTACAGTCCGTTCACACATTGTCTGTTGCTTCACATTGTACCTTCAACAACTATTGGATGTACTGCCAGACGTTCATGTCTCTTTTGCTCTTTTAGCAGCTTTTTCTCTGATACCACCATCAGGCGAAAGCTTTAATTTGTCCAATTTTTTGGATCCTGGGCCAAATACCTGCAAAACAACATTCGTATCAGCCTTAACTGTAGTTTGTGTTTAGTGCTAATTAGGTAATGCTGGCATGCCAACCTGCCAAACTAAGACAGTGAACATGGTAAACATTATAGCCGCTAACACCAGCATGTCATGTCATATAGTCACTGGCTGATGTTGGTATTTAACTCAAAACCGTGTTGTGTTTAAGTTCACCCTCACAGAGCTGCCAGCCTGCCTGGAGACTCTTTGATTGTTTGTGGATGTCTGTTGTATATTTTGACTCCTGACTGCATCTGTTGTGTGCAGAACCAGCTATGTCACCACAACATGATGATGATGACATGTTGTGTCAAACTGTGTGTGTGTGCATGTTTTTAAATGGGGATCACCTGTGGGTGGTTCATCTCTAGTTTGTTTTTACATGCTGAGGAGGGGACCTGCCCAGAACATTCACTTTATTGTACCTCAGTCGTCGAATGCAGCTCTTTCATCTCATTGTTTATTTTGACTGAACCTCAGGAAATAGTCAGAGACCGGTGTTTGGATTTCCTTACTTCCTCCTGTCTGATCCATCACATCCACTGATTTAAATTAAACTGCGATATTAGAAAAGAAGATGGACCCACATGTCCTAGCCTCGGCTTTAGGGCACCTGAAAATGTGATTTACACAAGAGGAAAGGTTTGACCTTAAAGCAAAAAGTGAAAGCTAAAATTAAAACTTCCGCTGATACTGGCAGTGGTCTGGGCTGTTCGCCGCGGTGTTAATTGGACAGTGACTTTTTACACGTCGATGGAGATATTGAGTGAAATGTCAAACTAGAGCAATTACCAAGACCTTCAACGTAAATAAGGGTTGTGATTCTTGAGAACTCCAACAAAAGATCTCGAATCTACATAACAAACACGGAGAACATATAAAATACACAGAGGTACAATAAAGCCTCAATTTCTGACTGATTTCCTTCATTAAACCTATAAAATAACAAAGAAGTGTGAAGAAAAAATGAGAAAGCGTCTTGAATGTTTGAGACTAGGGCTGCAACTAACGATTATTTTCATTGATTAACCTGTCAGTTATTCTCTTAATTAATTAATTAGTTGTTTGATCCATAAAATGTCAGAAAACGCTGTAAAAATGTCGATCAGTGTTTCCCAAAGCCCAATATGACGTCCTCAAACGTCTTGTTTTGTTCACAAACACAAAAGGTATTCAATTTTCAGCCATAAAGGAGTAAAGAAACCAGAAAATAATCACATTTAAGAAGCTAAAAATCAAAAAATTTGGACACTTTTTATTTTAAAATATGACTCAAAATGATAAATCAATGATCAAAATAGTTTGCGATGAGTTTAGTAGTTGATTAACAATTGATTAATCGTTGCAGCTCTATTTGAGACATCATATTGTATATATTGTTCCTATTTTTAACATTTCCTCTTGTTTTTATTACTTGTTTCCTTATTTATTATTCATTGTTCTTTTTAATTTATGCTTTGCTGGTGTAACATGGCAAAATTCCCCTGCTGTGAGACCAATTAAATGCACACTGCTCTTGCTCAGCATCACAATTTTTATTGATCACACCAACATTTCGGTCCCTCTGGACCTTCGTCGAGAATGTTTCAAACAGTTTGCGCAGCATTGATCTTGAATAGATTATGCTGAGCAAGAGACTGTGAGGCTGAACAAGAGCCGTGTGTGGGACTTTCTTTTCTTCTTCAAATAACTGAAGCTGCGGCTCAAGGAAATGTCCGACACCCGTCACCTTGAGAAAATAAGGTTCTCTCTGAGAATTAGAGTCACAGTTTAATAAGATCCGGCTGCCCCTCGTGTGTTCCCAGAGAAACAGCCCATACTGACCATTATTACTTTTCACCTTTTGTTTTTATTATTTTTCATTTCAGTGTCATATACTACATACTGAGGAGAACTGCAGGGAGGGAGGGAGGGTGTGCTCAGAGTATTTTGTCTTTTTTGTGTTTATTTATGTTGGATACTCTCTGTTATATTCTCTTATTTTGTTTTTCTCAAATGAAAATGTTGACTGCGTTTTCTTGTCCTACATCTTGAAACCCTTCTTTGATCAAATATAGGGAGCTGACTGGGATTGGGTTTTTGGGGCAGATGCTTATACTGATATTAGGCAGTAAAAAAAAATTATTGTAAAAATATAACTGCCGATAATCTTAATACAGAATATATAATATTTACATTAACATACATTTTGCGTAGTTTTTCCTCAAAAGTGGTTGACTTTTGCAACAAAGGCAAGTCACTCATGGCTGTTCTGAAAACTGCTCACAACTATCACTGTTTTTGTTTTGTTTATGTATTTTAAATATTTAATATTTAATATTTAGATATGTAATAGAGACAGGATATTTTACAGATTATCAATAAACATTATTGTCCAATATGATATCAGGGCAACAGTAAACTTTCATTGGTAATAAATTCACAAAAACACAAATGAAATGTAAAACACAACACAGCCTATTAATTAACACAAAGCGCTGTGATTAAAAAGCACATGCCTGCTCCGAGTCTGACCTTGTGGTATTGCGCCTCTATTGTATGTGGTACAGTAACACCTTTTGGCCCATCAAGTTCATTCTGTTGCAGGCCGACCTCCTGTAATTGCACCAATACCGTAGTTAATACAGTTGACTCAGTGAATTCATTTGTTGCAGGTAGCTCTCACTCGCAGCCTCGACTCGCACCAGCGGAGCAGCCGTAGAACACTTAGTTTAATAGAAGGGCTCAGAAAACACCAAATGAGCTGCTTTAATGAATTTCATTAGTTTATATAATGAAGATTTGTAAAATATCACTTTCATGAGGTTGTTATTCTCAGAAGACAGAATGACAGACAATAAACTTGGCATTTCATAATTCTGAAAGTCACAGGTCGAGCAGCAGATATAACAAAGTTCAAGCTGGATGTGAAGCTTTTATTAATTCTAATGTTGATGGACAAATTGTGTTCTTCTGCCTTAATAATGGTCACAATAATATACAAAAAAGGTCAGGTTAGGAGCACATATATGCATAATTCTCCTTGTTGCATTTAGTGTTGCTTGAAATGACCAGAGCTTAGTTATGCCTTTTAAAAAAAAAAAAAAAAAAAAAAGTTTATTTTGCAGGATTCCTGGGAAAATTGGCTTCTTTTCCCGGGATAGAAAACGTCACAGGAATTTTCAGGAAAAAATATTAATCCCTAATCTCCATATCTTATACATCATGCATCTCAACAGACCGACGAGCTCCCCACAGGAAGCTAAACATTCAGAAAATATTCATAATTCAATAATTTACATAAAAATACACAGAGAAAAACTGTAATGCAGAAGCCATACTTCCAATTATCAAACATATATGAACATGACCTACATGCAAACATGTCTTTGATGAAAAAAGACCAAATCTTAAAATCATGTACAGACCCTAGTAATCAACATTTCTTTAAAGGTTAACCAGATCACATTACAACAAGGTAGAAAACCACCTGTTGTATGAATAAAACCAGCAGCTTTTCTGACCATATGAAGCACTTTGTTGTACTGTACTTGGCGTCAGCAGCAGCACTGATATCACTGTGAATCCACCAGTTCTTCCTCTGGTGCCTCATCACAAGACCAGTGGAAAGGCTGACTACAGAAGACTCAAAGCTCCTCTTTGTTAACCAGGCACGCAGAAGATCTAGGACCTCTTTTTTTTTTCTCTCTCTCTCTCTCTCTCAAACTTTGATAGAGTTGAAGAAGACATTTTCCATCAAAGCGGCTATTCACAGCTGCAGAATCATAGTCTGCGACCTTTTTTTGTGCTTGAAACACATTCATGGTTTGACATTTCCATCTTCTGCTTTAAGTTAGATTCTGTCACACTGTAGATCAAAACTTTTATACCTTCATTAGATCAAAGATCATATCTGGCTTAGATGTGCTTGTGTCGAGAAAATGCAACCATTTTGGCACTGGAGGTGTATTTTTGCTCCAGTAGATGTTACTGTGTAAAGGTTGTCTGAAGAGAACAGCAGGTTCTAGCTGTTTGGTTTTTCAGCATAAATGGTCCTCACAGCTTACTTTTCATCCCCCTTATCAAATAAAAGATGAGTGACAATAATCTCCAAACATATTCATCACTCTTTTCATACTCGCACTTCCTGTAACGAAGCACACATCATTTGCACTTTTTTAAATACATTTTCTCATGTCGGCCACTGCGGCTCGGTGGCATTTCTGCTTTATATCGGATGTGACATCGCAGCGTTCCTCAGAGGGCAGCCTGTTAGAGTCTGAACGCTGGCTTTGCTGACATTTTGAAGGCATAGAGGTGGAAAAGTGTTATTGTAAATATCTGAGGCGTGTGATAACGTGGCAGCAAACAGCTGGTCATGTTGGCGCCGCGTGTGACCTTCCATCTCAGTTCATTATTTGTTCATGTTCATTTCGCTCAGATGTTTTTTTTTCCCTCCTGGTGGTGGAGGAAATCCTGGGAATCTTTGGCACAGACAGTAGCATGTGTGGTCAGCCTTTCAAACAAAGCATTAGTGAAATAATGGTTTTACGTGTGACATGTCTGAAATGACATGTGTGTGCATGTCATTTGATAAATTCACGTGTTCATTAAGAGATCCCATTGGCTAAGAGGACAAGGAAAAACAGCAGACTGAATTCAAAAGGCAAAATTTAGTTAAATGATGGTGTGCATCAGAATAGTAGAATTAAATCCCCCTGAAATTAAAATGATATGAAATAAAATGAATTTCAGAGAATGTAAGGCTGACCACTGTCTTGTAACAGCAGCAATGAACTTTTAGGCTATACTGTTACAGAGGTGTGGCTCAATATGCATAATTTTCCCTAAAATAAACTAACAAATAAATTAATAATAAATAATAAATTCTCCTTAAAGGGATAGTTCACCGAAAAATTAAAATTCAGTCATTATCTACTCACCCTCATGCCGACTGAAGGTCAGGTTCAGTTTTTTAGTCCACAAAACGCTGCTGGAGTTTTACAGGAAAACAACGTTGCAGGATCTCCCGACCAATTTAAGCAAATGGTGACCAGTTTTCAAATGTTAAAAAACAACCGAAATAAACATAAAATGCCTCCGTACTGCTCGTCTGGTGTAATCTAACTCTCCTAAAGCCCTGACATGCCAAGTTGACTTGAAAGATGTGATTTACACCATCTTTTTATCCTAAACCTTCAGTGTAGATCCTTAGCTTGTAGCCATGTTCACATGCACGTGCACATGCATGTTTTTTTTTTTTTGATTTTTTTTCCATTTGAGAACTGGTCACGCATTCTCTTAAAATGTTTGGGAGATTCTCCAACACTGTATCCCTTTAACTAAAACAGCTCCCGCCTACCTGAGCTCAGGTCTCTGCTCCCTCTCTAGCTAGACTCTTCTGTTTTGTTGTTCCCTTGTGGTGGAACAAGTAACCAAAGTCTGTTCGATCTGCAGAGTCCTTCTCAGCCTTTGAGAAAAGACTGAAGACACAGCCCTTTCATGGACACTTCTGCACTTGATAGACTCCAAAAAACGTACTAAAGAAGCATCCTTCCACTCTATGCATGTCGTTTTTTCGTGACTTGATCCTTGCTTGTGTTGTATTAGCTCTTAGATGTACATTGTAGGGATGACTATTGGTGCTTTCACAAAATATAAACACAGTAAGATTTTTGATAAATTATTATCAGTAATGTTAATATGGTGACTAAGTAGGTAATAATAGAAGAGCTAGAACAGTCTGTTAAGTTCAGAAAATACATCACTTTACTGGTATCGCAGCCTTTAAAAACAGAAAATACACAACACGTATGCTACAACACAATACAGAATAAATACAGAATAAGACGATGACTGGTCTCATAGTGTCCATAAAATGTTGATATATTGCTCAGCCCTCCTCATTCTTAATCTTTTCACCCCCTGAAAGACATCTTCATCACTCAGGAATCACCAGTCTGTGTTTTTGTGTGTTTTTTTTTGCTTAATATTAAATGGTGACGTCAACTATAATAAAAACCCAAAATGTGTCACCTCCCACATTTATCAAAGATAATACCTGTTCTGAGCCGTTGGAAGGATGGTGCACTGAAGTTTTTCTTATGAATGTGTGACTCAGTTTTTTTTAATCTCCTCCACACAGTCTGATCCATTAAAAAAAAGTTATGCAATGAGGTCAAAGGCCAGTGAAATCAATGACTGCCTTTCATCAAAGCTTTTGAATCTGGTGCACATTAAGTCTGGCTGATTTATTCTTAAGTGAAGATCAGATTGTAAACACATCAAAACAGCCAGATGGTGAGAGCTGTAGTGCTGAATGAGCTTGTGTCTGAGTCTAAAGAGACATTCATGTGCACACCTTGTTTGATTTGATAGAAACAACAAAAAAATTCTATCAAAGATTCCTGCTGTGTTTTCCCCACTTTTGATTTTTTTCTTTTTCCATTTGACTTTACTGGGTCTGGCTTTTAAAGGAATAGTTCACCCCGAGATCAAAAATACATATTTTTCCTCTTAGTCTATCAGCCATAGAGATTTTTGCCTTCTGTTAAATATACAGGGTGTCCATAAAGTCTCTTTACAGTTTAACAAATTTATTACAAAAGCAAATGAATAGACAAATCTGTGGAAATTATTACAAAATTAAAAGTAGATATTGATGTTTTTTTGCCTCATTTAATACACCTCTATATGGGCACCATTAGTTGCACGAAGCACATCAAGACGGTACTTCGGTTTCTTGCCATGTTCGCTGTAGCACAGCCTCATCAATGGTGGCAATGGCATCAGTGATCTTTTGCACGAATTGACGGACTTGACGGTGGATGTCTTCCATTCTTAATCCTGTAATTTCGCTGAGTCTGCGTATCCGATTTTGTTTCAATAAACCACGATACACATTGTGCCTTTTCTTGAGGAGCAGCCATTTTTTAGGGTTTTATTTAACAGAACCTATTTCATCAACAGGGTACCTGAAATACACAAATGCAATGTGATTTAAAACTTTGATAACCACTGAGTACATAGAACAAATCTGATTAACATATCTCATCAAGTGCTTTTGTAATAAATTTTTTAAACTGTAAAGAGACTCTGTGGACACCCTGTAATATAAGATAAGATTTCATGCATCAGTAGCAATATTTGACTTTGCTTACTGGTTGATTAAAATGTAAATAATATGACTGGTTGTCATTATTTTCAGTATTGATTAGGGATGCACCAATACCGATACCAGCGTCACGTATCGGTCCGATAATGTCCTCGAGAGCTAGAAAAATAGCCATTCGACACAAGCAAACATCTAAAGGTCTAACACGACACAGAGTTTAAGGAGTTTGCTGATGTTTACCCTCTTGTCTTGGTTCTTTTTGTTGCAGAACTCTGTGTAATTTAATGATAATAAATTACCTTGATACCTTGATAATAACTTGTAGAAAAAAACGGTGAAAGCACTGGACAAGGGCATAGAAAAAGTGATATATTAGCCAAGGCTGTACGTGTATTTTAAACTTTGTATTCAGCTACAGCAAAGGTATTATTCAGACTGAAGAAAGTACGAGTATAAAAGCCTGTATTCAAACACAAACTAATAAAGTTACTTATTTTGCAGTTGTGTGACCTGCTACCATCATTCAGGAAATATTACCGCCTTAAGTGAGGAATTATCTCACACTTTGATCTGACCTTGCCTTCATTGTTTTCCTCTTCTGAGAGCACTTACACAGCTAATTTGTTCTTCCTCTCTTCTCTCTCTGTAGATATATATACAGTATAGCTCTCAAAAATTATATGTCGCTCAATGCACCTGCAAGCCTTGTGACAGGTGGAACATGAGGCTGAGTGCTGAGACGCTTTTTCTCCCTGTTCTCCTATAATCCTGGGAAATGGGATTCCCTGGAGTACCCATTCAACGTGTTTTCTGTTTCCAAGAAATATAACGAGAAAACTGAATAAGAACCATTTAGAGTATATTGGAATATATTTAGAAAGAATGCAATTTCTTTACCATAAGCATACATTGAAAGCTAATTGTACTTAATAAGCACGAAGTGTCAGGAATTCAATCATTTCCGATGTTGTGGGATTGCGTCATGGCTGTTAATGCAGTTAGTACGACAAATTGTGGGCTCTACCGTCTGAATTAGACTCATGCATGATCTCTGCGACCAGCTTTGCGTGGAAATGCTTTAAAAGATTGAACAATGAAGATGCAAATTGTGTGCTCTGTGAATTGTCATGAAGGTTCAACCATATTTGCTAATCTTGAGACCTCAAAAATAGGCTGGATTTTGAAAGCAAATCGGAAACAAGTCAGAGACTTTGTTTCCTGGTGACTTTTAAAGTTTGAAAATGACAAAATAATAAGTACCCTGCAACAGCATTTTCATGTTAAATAGTTTAGTTTTACTTAATATTAATTAATATGCCCCTCTGGCCTGAACTTGCATGAATCTCTGGCATAAACTAATATTCATCATCATCATAATCATTTTCCTCAATTTGTCTTTCTGGAATGTGTAGATGTATTGTTGTCTAGCTGGAAACAGTCATTTCCACCTGGACAACATCTGGGTTTTACACGCTGTACAGTACCAGAAACAGGTTGTGATAACAAAAAGGAAAAAAAGTGTGTAATTTTGTCACAAATTAGGAGAAATATGGGAGAATTGTGACCCTTAGAGGAAACCAGGAGAGGCCAATGAAAAACTTGGAAAATCGAGAGGACTAGCGAGCAATTTGCTACAGCATTTGAAATCTCAGACGACGTGCAACCAAATCGTGCAAGAACACTTGATTCATACTTTATCCAAAACACTTCTGGACGAAATATTAGCAGAGATGGCAGCGCATGACAGATTTATATTCAACAGTGTGACAAAGTGTGCCTCTCTCAGAGCAGCACTGAAGAAAAACATCCATAATCTCCAGAAGAATCCATCTGAAATCTCACACCAAGTGAGTGAGAGCTTTGCTTTTTTAGCTTTTTGTGATCATTGACTTTATTACTATGTCTAACTAACATCGCTTGGCTATTACAGAAAAGACAAGGTAGATTTATCATTGTGCAACACGTGGTTTTATAGGGAGATTCAGTAGTAGTACCCTTTAACAGAATTAAAATTACATAGAGAAGATTGGTTGAATAAATAAAAATAAAACAAACTATTATGCATGATGGAGTACTGAGGATTCAGCAGATACTTCTGTATCTCTGTCCAGACAGCAGCAGGGTGAACCTGCTGTGGATGAGGTGATTGTTTTCTTTTAGTTTCCTCTGGGCTCTGTACATGTCACCTCACTGATATGGGGACCCATGATGTTCTGGGCGGTTTTAATGACCCACTGCTGAGTCCCCTTGTCCTTGGCCATGCACATCCCATGATGCCAGTTTGTGATTTTTTTTTCCAGTCAGGATGTTTCTGTTGCTCCTCTGTAAAAGTTGAGGAGAACTTGGCACGGGAGTTTTGCTCTTTTAAGTTCCCTTAAGATGGTTAAAGCTCAAATCCAGCAGCAGACTATAGAATCTCTATAAGCTTAATGGAGTGACTTTGAAAACACCAGTTTCTTGCTTTGATGAATTTTGTTTGTTTATAAAATGAAGACTTGTCAGATATCAAGTGTGTTTTCAGCAGACAGATCACAGGAAATAAACTTGGCATGTCATCCTCACAGCTACAGCAAAGTTCAAGCTGCATGCAGAGTTTATATTATGTTTATTCTCATACTGATGAGTATAAATTATGTTCTTTTGCCTTAATTTTTAATAACTATACCACCAAATAATACACTAAAGCAGTCAGTTTAGGAACCCATAGGTTTATGCATATTTTTCCTCACTGCATTTAGTGTTACATCAAGTGTGACCATATATAATATGTGTTTTGTTTTTGGTTATTTTATTCAGATTTTGCAATAGTTACAGGGCATTACACACAACAGCAGCCCCGCCCAACCCAACAACAGTCACAGTAAGAAAACTGAGAAAGTAATTTAAAAAATGCAAATAAAAATAAATAGATGTAAATCATCATTGTCAAGTCAAATGTGTTAGAAGCATACAGCACAGAGCCATGAGCACAGAATTAAACAAATTACAAAACTGTTACTCATGTAGTGACACCGACACACAACTAATTATGAGGGTGACAAAAGATTTGTATAATATCATTTTCAGTCTCTGGTCACATGGGGTTTACAAAGGGGTTACATCCAAATATTCTTGTCGGGGTGTCTGGTGGAGATCTGCACACTACTGAGTGACCTCCTCTACTTCAATCTGACTTTGGTGCGATTCATCTGACATTAATAAAAGTCTGGCCATATGTCAATATACCATGCACCCACTCTGATATATTGACAAAGACATTATACCTGTCTAATCGATGGCCAAGAATAAAACTGCTCTGCCGTATGTTCATGCTTTTGTCAGAGCCTGTGAGGTGAAAGCTGTCAGCCTCCTGTAGAACTGAGTGTGAAACTAATGGGAGTGACATGCACACATGTGTAAGACCACGTGTGCAGCTGTGTGAGCCCAAGACGCATTTCCATTTTTGTATTCCTGACAATATATCTGGGCTTCAGGTCATTAATATCTCACCAGGGGGACGAGGTTGGTTAGCACTCGGAGGATAATATGAGGTAGATGTGAGTTCGTCCCTCACATGGACGGTACACGAGTTGCTCAAGATAAGAAACATTCATCAGAAAAAAAAAAAAAAAGCAATTTGGTCATACAATAAGTGAAGTTATCTCCAGATTTGTTAATCAGGCTCTCTCCGGTGCTCACGTGCCATCTGTCCCTGCACACCCTCAACTACAGCAGCGTCACTGAACTCCCTGATTCTGATCCTGAGCTCTGACACCTGAACACATCTTCAGATTAGTTTGTTTCAGTTGCTACGCACCTGTGACTGCAGTACATGAGCACAGTCTCTTATTTGATTTGACTTGTTATTGACACTCATCTGGGCTGCACATGTCATGTCTGATAAATGTTTTTGACGGGGTCGGCCAGAGTCCACCACCTGCTGTCTGAAGGAAATGAAGGATTTTCCAAACCAAATACGATTCCTCAGAAAAAAAAAATCCCAAAACGTTTACAGAGTATCAGTAAATTTGACATTTACAAATGCATTCTATCATTATCTGTGATGCGCTTTTTCCAGGAAACCATCTTTGCTAATTAATTCTCCTTTTTTTTTTTTTTTTTTTTTTTTGCACAAAAGGGGCTGCAGATGGAAATTAGCGAGCAGCTAAATCTGGAACAATGCATTTCTTCTCCTTGTGTGAGATGAATGTTTTTTTTTGTACATGGTTCCTGACAAATAAATGTAATACAATAATAAACAAAATGCAGAAAAATAAGATTTTCATAATTAGTTACATTGTGTGCCCTCACTGTAATGTGATGTGACACATGATGTTAACATTGATGTGTTTATAATTTCATACCACTGGCACAGCTTGTACTTCATTAACTTCTTTTCAAAGAGCATCTTTGACAAGAAACTGGGCTTTTCTTGTTGTTATGGTGACTAGCAGCAATAATGGCATTTGTTTAAAATAAAATAAAATGAATCTCGGGAAGTGTCACACATGAGAGGACACCCGTTCCAGAGCCAAAAACAGTTAAATTATATGCATTTAAACATGTAAACTTCAGGATTTTATGTATTTTTGAAATTTTGTAGTTTTCAATGAGTATCTAAGAGCAGCAGCATGTTTAAAGGGAGGTAGGTGGACAGTTAGATGCAGGTTACATTGCTGATATGTTTGCTTTTTTAAGTTATTGTTTGCAGACAATGTGGAACAGTAACAGATCTGCATAGAAAAACAAATATTAATAAACATAGAGCTGGATGCTGGTTAGTTCCTACTTTAGGCTTGGTCAGATTTTAGACTCAAGTCTCGACCCAAACCCCACTGAGTTCTGTCGTAGACTTGTGTTAGACAAGACAAATGGTCTCGACAACAGCTCGGCCTTGTTGTCTTCTTAGTCTTATCACTACGTGCTGAATTATGCATATACATAAGATACTCCCATACGATGTCCTTGAGTCAAACTGATGCAGAATGTAAAGCATGACAGCTCTTATGTAAAGTGAATTTTAGCATTTAAAAGGCTATGTATGTTGTCTTCAGGGCTGCACTGATTTTCATTGATCTATTTAATGAAAGGAGATTCTACAGGCCTTTTGTTGTTAAACATGACACCACTCTATGATATATGGCGCCTCTGAACATTCGTGTGCAAGCTGAGAGTAATGTCTAACGTTCAGTCTGTGTTCTGCATTCAGCGTGTGTGCTGTCTGGGAAAAGCAGAGGGGAAAACAGAAGAAGGTCAAGTGGAGGAATGACCTAAATGGAGCCTGAATGTTTCTCTGCATGCACAGATTCCCACAGCATTTGAGTTACTGTTGGGAACAAATAAGCCACATCGTGCAGTTTTTAGATGTGCTTTTGCTGTCTGAAGAGTTCTGATGGAAAGTTTTCAACATCGTCAGTCAAGTTTCAGTCATGTATTAAATAATCATGAAATTTAAATTGTATATTGTTAGCTATGTTGTTTATTTTGTCATGCACATGCATAGAATAATTTGTACTTTGTACATTTGTCTGCCATCAGCATAACTTATTGCATTTTGAGCTGCAATGATTAATCAATTATTTATAAATTATTAAATTAATCGCGACTGTTTTGATAGTCAAATAATTGGTTTGAGTAACTTTTTTGAGAAAATAAGTCAAAATTCTCTGATTTCAGCATCTTAATGTGACTGTTTTTTGGTTTCTTTTTTGGTTTATGACAGAAAACTGAATATCTCTGGGTTGTGGGTAAAACAAGACTTTTGAGGACGTCATCTTGCGTCTTTGAGAAACACTGATTGACATTTTTCCTACAATTTTTTGACATTTTATAGGCTAAACAACTAAGTGATTGAGCAAGAAAATAATCGACTGATTAATCAGTAAATCAAGTAAATCATCATTAGTTTCAGCCATACTTACATACATTGCAAAGAGAGAACTTTAACAGTAATTGTTATTATTCATTTGTTGTATTACATAATGATGTAAAGCCTGTTTCAGTGTTTTCTCTCCACCATGAGACATAATAATGATGGGGAAGTATTGAATGTTTTTTTCACCTGGAAATGCAGCAAATCAAAAGACAGTGAGTCTATATTATTGGTATAAGAATTCATAAATCATAAATCTAACAGTAACATGCCAACAGTGTATGTAATAACAGGCTCAAAAGTCAGGAAAGTAAATTTAAGTTCATGTGCAGATTACCAGCCCACATGTCGCTCTGGAGGCCCAGATATTTTACTGCGCTGGTTCACCAGTCACCCACAGAGGATTTTGGAGGCGAGGCTGAGCTTTTATCCAGCAGCCGTCCAGTGAAGTGAACCAAATATGACACTTCACAGATAGTGATACAGCAGCAACATTTCCGCTGCCTTCACTGAACACTGGAGAGATCCAAACCTGACACTTTTAAAGCCGGTGGACATAGTGGAGTATTTAGCATCTGAAAGCCAGATATTTCCCTTTAGGAGAGACTAACAGAGCTGAAAGAACAGTGAATACTGGACTGTGGCCAGAAACGCAACTCCAAATGAATGATAATGTTACGCTACAACTGCTGAATGTGTAAATAAACTAACAAGTGGACCCTATTTAGACGATCTATAACACATGGTCTTGAGCGCAGAGCCAGGTGTCCCTGCCTCTGGCTCACTGCTATAGTTACTAGCAAATGGGGCATGCCGAAATGACCCACTCAGTGATGCAGGCAGTTCAAAGGATAGTTCACCCAAAAATGAAAATTCAGTCATTATCTACTCACCCTTATGCTGGTTGAAGGTCGGGTTTGGTTTTTTAGTCCACAAAACACTGCTGGAGTCTCACAGGAAAACAGCATTGCAGAATCTCCCAAACAATGGAAGTGAATGGTGACCAGTTTTCAAAAGTAAAAAAAAAAAAACAAACAAACATAAAATGCCTCCATACTGCCTGTCTGATGTAATCCAAGTCTCTTAAAGCCCAGACATGACAAGTTGACTTGAAAGACGTCATTTAACACCATGTTTTTGGCCTAAATCTTCACTGTAGATCCTGAGCTTGGAGCCACGTTCACATGCACATGCACGCCATCTGAACTGACAGGGTACAAACGGCATGTTGAGGCTTTTGGAGACTTGGATTATGCCAGATGAGCAGTATGGAGGCATTTTATGTGTGTTATTAGTTTTTGGTTTTTGTTTGTTTGTTTGAAACACACGAGGCACAGCAACTGCAAACTGTCAAATGCTGTGACATCACTGCGTGTGTGGAAACATTACTACGTTAATTACTGAGAGCTGTTACTTTGAGAGTAAAGAAAAAACAGAATCAGATTCCTTTTATGTGTACACATACTAGGCCAATAAAGACTATTCTGATTACTAAGCCACAGCAGCAACAACACCTAAAAACCACAAGGCAAATTAATTAAGTAGCGACATATTATGACCATATACAGTAAAAAGATCATCGTCTGTGTGAAGATATAAAGGTCATGCTTAAAGGATTTTGAAAGGAACCATACAGATGATGTCTTTTGTGCTTATGCCGTATTTCATGTTGGTCCAGTTGGTCATTTCCGTTTCATATGTAATGTAGGTCATTCAACAGCCCTTCATTATTCTTTATTCAGCTCACTTGTTTCCTTGGGTGTTCTTTTATGATGCTGTAATTAACCATATGCGACCTTTCGAACTATACCTTTAACAAATGCAAAGCTGCATCCACTGACACTGATGCATAGGGTGAGGGGCCGAAGACCAGGTTTCTCTTGTCACCACCAAACTCAAACGTTCTGTATTCTCAGACAGTGGAAGAAAAAACACATCACTGCGGAAGTCCCACGTCCCACTGCTCCCTTTTGTTGTTTACTGTACTATATGGGGCATACTGGTGAGTGGGTCAAAGATAGCAAATGGGGGGTTGTATAGAAGATGAGAAGCACACAGGAAATGCTGTGTATTGAGTTGCAGCTGTGACCTTTGTACCCCACTGATGTCATGGAGTTCCTCTGATCTGGGTGACATTGGAAATTCTGCACCCTGGAGTTTTTTAGAATTGCTTTATAGAACAGCAGTGGGTTCAGCAGCATGTATGGGGTTTGTTGAATCAGGAAGCCATGGTTGGACCACAGACTGATGTAAGCTCACTCCTGACCGTGGTGCTGTAATTGTAATTGCCAAAGTCCCAATACGCTTCACAAAATCTCACCATCCACACAGGTCTAAATTTTCTTGGTTTAACTCAGTCCCTTAGTCCAGCAGTTGGGTCTAAAATGAAATATTATTGGACTGAAATTATTGTATGCATTGTCATTGAATTTGGTTTGGACATACATTGTCCCCAGAATATGATTTCAGATTATTTTAAGAAGGAGTCTTCAATGTTTTTCAGGCCTTAACTTATAAAGAAGCGGTGCAGAAATAAGAAAATGTTCTCATTTTAATGAGAAAGTTGTATTTTTTTTCCATTGTAGCAGTAATATAAAACAAGAAAGGCAACATTGTTGCTAACAGCAGGACACAATATGTTTTTCTGTTTCATCTTTTTTTTTTTAAGCCTCATCCTTCAGGGTGTTACAGCGCAGAACATTCTGCCATCACAGGGTTAAAACATGAAGATGAAAACATAAATTTACAATAAAACCCACAATGTATGCTATTTATTTTGTGTTTTAGTACATTGCATTGAATATTTTCTCTCATTTTTGCTTACCTGTAGCTGTTAAGCCAGCGACCGTTGTAGTGCGGAAGTGATGAGTGTGTTAGCCTCACCCTCTGCACTTTCAGTTTCTCAGCTGGAGGGTATATCTCTTGCTTGTGAAGATACAATTGCTGCTCATGAGATAGATGGATGACTAACAAAATATTTTGGCAGGCACCTCCTTCTATACTCAACAATGGTTGAATTTTTACATTCAAACAAAGCATGATATTCATCACCCAACAATTTATCATTACATAAAGTACCTTTTATCTCTTTCCAGTCCTTTGTATCTTCCTCTTATCTCTGGAATTCTGCTATTGGAAACATGAAAGTTGCAAACAGCCTTGGAATACCTTCTGTTTTCAGAGTAGATACTCTCCAAACTTAAATTCGTCTTTAAATTCACAGTATAGATCACATGATGACATACTCTGGAGTTCATAATGCCACTTCTGAAGGAACTGATCTTTTAACCTCTGCTCAACTGCAAGCTTCAGCCAAATATTATCACAGCTCTTGTCCAGCGAAAGGTATGAGAAGCCACATTCATCTAATATTCGCTGAACAAATGGGATCCATTTGTTATTCACGTGTTCCAAGAGAAAACTTCTGCACATCCTCTTGGTTCTGTTTTCAGGCCTCAGAAAGTCTAGCCCACTTTGGCCAATCACAGGTCATTTCAGAGAGAGAGGAAGTTTCTATTGGCTGATCTATAAATGCTCATGCACATCCCTTCAGACAGCGAACTTAATTTGTGATAAATTTCCATTAACTCCTTTGCCTACAGCAGCTTACAGTACTAAACACGTTTGTGAACATGTACCGGCTCCGCAGGGAGCTTCAGGCCCATCATGTTTGATGCCACAGTGCTCGTAGCAGCGAGTGGCAAAGAGGCATGATGACAAACAGTGGGGAATAACTTATTAGCAGGGACGGTGGTGTGTGTGTGTGTGTGTGTGTGTGTGTGTGTGTGGTGTGGTGTACTCACCACTCATCCCGCTGTTAGACAGCGTCCCATCCGCCTCTGAAGTGTGAGACGCTCTGCCCTGGGGCTGCGAAGGCTGGTTGGACGTCTTTGAGGAGACAAATCATAGTAAGAGGGACTGGGGTCTTGATGAGGCTCACGCCATGGAGGGAGGAGAGGTTTCGGCTGGCTCCTGCTGCTGCAGTTAGAGATTGTAAGTTTGGTGAGAGGAGCTCAGCAGAGTGAAACAAGCAGCACAGAGAGGTGGAAGGTTTTGCGTTGTGTGTGTTCAATTCTTGCCTGCTGCAGCTTCAGTGCCAGTACGGGCTGTACTTACCTTTTGTGCTGTTTCTTGTGCTTGGACAAATTGCAGTTTGTGAACAATTTGAAACATTTCTGTCAAGCTGCCTTGACATGGATTCTTGTTGATGATTGGCTTGTGAAAAGAGCTCAACTGTCAACTGTACTTTTCCACTGTAGCGTGACAGGACTGTTGCTACTAATCGCACTATTTTTTCAACATTGTGTCATCGATATTTCTGCTGTATTGTAAAAACAACTGCTTAAAGAGGACCTACCATGCTCATTTTGACCTCAGCCATTCCAACAAGTCATCAAAAGTACACAAAACATTGAAAATAGCACACATCTGAGTGATTTGCTCACAAGGATATATGTCAGAAAATAAGTAAAAGCCCTAAAGGTCCCTTTTAAGTTAGAATGAATTAATTGCACTGATCTCCCCATATCTTAAAAAGGTAGAATTCTTTCTGTCAGATGTTTGAACAAGAGTCTTTTGTTTTTAATGTGTAACTGCATCCCAGGTCTGAGCTGAATTCCATCCACTGGATCGTTTTGAAAAATGGCGAGGGGTTGAGAGGGATTGGCAGGTTGGGAGTGCACAGGACAACCACTGTAGGGGGCGTGGTCTAGTGGCTACATAGTAGATAATGAGACACTGGACCAGAGAGATACTGAACACCACTCAGTGTAGCACTAGTAAGAGCTAAAGAGATAGTTCACATGAACATTAAAGCTAAGAAAAGCACATTTACAATCTGATCTACTATAGATGATACAGATGTCTTTTTTAAATTTCATTTATGTGACACTTTTCTCTCAAACGGTCGTCAGTTTGCCTTCAGCATCAGTCATCTGACTGTCTGTCTGCAGTCACCCACAGCTTTGTGACTCCTGATTTACATACAGAAGCATTCAGCTCATCTAATCCGATAATCATAATGTCACACTTCATATGCGGATGAATGAAGATTCAGCTTGAGCTCTGAGCCGAGGGTTTGCAGGTCTCAGTGAAGGTTTAGAGCTGACCTATAATACTTAAACTGTCTGTTAAAGCCATCAGCCGTTTCCGCCGCCTCTCAGAAACGTTGAATTTATTCACCTGAACTCAGACTCCAGACGGAAATTGTGGGTTGTTTTCTCTCTCTCTCTTCTTTTTTTTTTTAATCTCGACACTTACTCAGGAGCGGTGCATGTGGGAAATTAAAGGACAGGTGGTAAAACTAACTTAACTCCTGAAGGAGGTCTGACTCCTGCCCACTTAGCTGCTGTTAAATGAGAAGACAACGAGCTAAATACAAGAAAAATATGAGGCTCTGAAACACTGAATGTCTGATGAAGTGTAATAAGTTTTTAACAGCCCACGCTCAAATCGCTGTCTGAGTTTTCCATTTTCATGCTTCTGCTGTAACTGCTTGATTTAACAGACCAGGCAGCAGATAATGTTTGTTCTGGTTGACAGAAACCTGTGGCCACAAACGGACAAATGTTCTTTTGCTGTTGTTGTTATAGTGGTTTTCTTTCTAACAAAGCAAACATTTTAATGAGTTGCCTTGTTTTCTCGTCCGTCTGATGTTCGATCACGCCGCGAGACCTTTCTTGGCAATTGGTTCATGTGCAAAGCAAAGTGTGGAATAGAAAAATAAATAGATCCACTTGTAAAGAAGAGGAGTATCTGTTCCTGTTATTGATCATCTGCCTCTCTGAGCAAACAGGCTCCTGAAAGCCCAAGAACTTAAGAAAAGAGCAGGTCAGGAAGTTCATATGTATGCCACAAGCATGTTCTTTGGTGACAAAGATAATAGCATTAGATAAAGGTGTTGTATGTGACATGTACTTCCTCTAGAGGTCACAGTAGGCCACCAGCATCCCAGCCCAAAACAAATGCATTCTTTGTTTACTCTCTAAAGTAAAAACTAGGGATGTCCCGATACCACTTTTTTGCCGACCAAGTACAAGTACGAGTACTGACATTTGAGTACTTGCCGATACCAAGTATCGATACGAGTAATTAATAATACCATAACAACAAATTTAAATTAAGATTTTTTATTTTTTCATGCTTTTACTGAAATAAAGGATCTGAGTATTTTTTTTTCCATCACAGCAGGTCAGTGATCAGAGTTTCAGTGACTCTCTGTAGCTCAGTGGATACACTGTTTTATTTATGGTAGCTTGTCACATTAAAACATCTGAACCACAGCATCTTGGAGCAATGCACCGCCTTCGATCGTGTCTAGAAGGGAACCCTTTATTTACAAAACTCTCACGGGATTCGTTTCCTTTGTTTTCTGATAAAATAATCAAACTTGCGTGATCTTTCGCGTGTCTAGGGTTCCCTTCTAAATACGACCCTCTCTGTCTCTCTGTCAAATGACAGCAGACTGTGAACAACATCTGCAGTGCTTCACACACACACTTGTGCGGACACTCTGGTATAGTTTGTGACCAATTTTGGCATTTTTATTTTTATTTTTTAATCAGTCCGAGAGGACGACGGCATCCGCGATTGCCCTGTCATAATAAATTACATCAGAACTTAAACGTCGGAACTTATTAATACTCTGGTCTTGAATAATGTAACCGTTTAATACCGAATTTCAGTACCCACACCTATGTACGAAACACAGTGCGCTAAAAATCCCGGGTCCGTATAGGACGCCGTCTGGGTCCGGACTCGGACCGCGGTCCGCCTGTTTGTGACCAAGGTTTCGCACCTCCTCTTGATACTTAAACAGCACATAGTTTGCACTCGGCTTTGCTCTTGTCACCATCGCAAATTTTAAAGTATGTCCACACTGCCGACATTATTTTCTCCTCCAAACGCACACCACGTCCATTTGCTCAAGCTCTTGCAACCGCACCCCCTCTTCCTGGTACTGCGTCCTGGTTGACGTATAGTAGGTATAGGGTGCTGTCATGAGCGAGTATTTGACGAGTACGAGTACAGCAAAATAGGCCAGTATCGGTGCGAGTACCGATGCTGGTATCGGTATCAGGACATCCCTAGTAAAAACTGTCATCTGAACACACGCAGCTCACAAAACTCTGATCAAACTGCCAAACTAGGCTGTTTTCAGGAACGTATTTTAACGTACTGTGATACAAGTAGCCAGATGGCAGCCATTTTGGCTCTGGTTTCCAGCGGATATTCCCCAAACTCAGACCCAACTGTGAAACTGGCAGCGCTGATCAAACATGGATCAAAATTGTGTTACTAAATTACTTATTTCTCACTTAAAATGTTTTCAGAGACATATTTTAGTGTATTGTTCAGCTGTAATATGCAGTATATTGTGACCAGGCCAGCCGCCATTTTGGCTCTGGTTTCCAAACTGTCAAAATAGGCAGTGTTGATCAGAGTTTGCTCCAGATTCTGTTACCACGTTGCTTTTTTCTGGCCTAAAATGTTTTCAAAAACATAATTCAGTGACTGTTCAGCTGTAATTTTAGAAAGTTACTCACCAGGCCGCCATGTTTGAAATGTACGCTGGGAGGACAGAGAGGGACTTGAATGCACAAACACGCACATGCGGCCATCCTGGATAAACAGAAACGCTCGGATAACAACATACAGAGAGAGAGTGATGTTCCCTTCTCAGGAGGCCATGATGCCACAATATATTTACATAGCAAATAATTGTTTCCTGACATCTAATGGGGCTGAACGTTGTATAATGTATCTTTTAACACATTGGTTCCCAAGCTGGCCCCCAGGCACCCCTTAGGGGGGCTCCAGAAGTCAGAGGGGGTCCCCAAGACTTTTTTCGACTCTGAGGTCCTCAAAATCATATTTGCACATGTCAACTAAAATCACAATTTCATGGTTCATACACCTTTTCCAAAGTCGAATTCAAGCTCCTGTCAAGCATTTTAAGTATCTTTTTCAAGCTTTTTCAGCACCTTACAGCTGAGGTGAATGACATATTTATACACAAAATTATTATTGCTATTCTTTATCACATTATTGTACTATTATCAACCAAAATGAGGTTTTGCGATGGAATAATACAGATGAGTGACAAATTAAAAGAAAACTCAACAGTTTCAAAATGTGTCACTTGTCTGTAAGTAGACTTTGCTTCCTATTAGGGTTGCAAATTTTGTGCACTCAAGTGATAGTTGAAAATGATAACAATTGAGTAATTGTGTAATCATCGATAATTAATAAGATATAAAACACTTTTTCTCATTTTTCTTATTTAAACTTCTTAGTAGACAAAACAATGTCAAATGAGGTGTAATTACTGCCATTTCTATACTATTGATTAATTACATTAATACATGTTTGATTGGTTAAATTCTTATTAGACAATTAATCGATTAATGATTAATCATTAAATTCCTATGTATATATGTGAGCGTGTCTTTGGGCTGGAGGGGCTCTTCTTTCTTTAGATACAAGTAGAGGGGGCTCCAAGGAACAAAAGGTTGGGAACCGCTGTTTTAAAGGATAGTTTAAGATTTTTTTCAAGTCTGTCTAAAACAACACACGTACATGGCAATAGTTTCTGGTCTTTACTGGCTACCAAGAGATCCATTCGTCATGCAGTTCCAATAAGACATGAGGGACGAGCAAGGAAACTGTGTCATACTGAGCTGCAGGGGAGTGAGGGGGCAGTAACACAAACAGGAAGTTTTGTGTTGGGATGCGCCAAGCAAACTTTGTTGCTCCTGATTTTGAAACTTTTTGTCTGTTTGTTTGTTTGTTTTTCCCAAATTTAAAATCTGGATCCCACACTGCACAGAACTTAATGGGAACGTTTTATGTAAGATAACATGAGACCAGAGATGCTGTGATACTTGAAACTGATCAAGAGGCCTGGCATGACTGAACGAATGTAACTGATAGAGGAAACAATGAATAATGACATTGACTAAAAGACGGTGTTCAACAGTCGATTGATCACATGTGGCAGATACACAATCTGCTTAATAAGGTCATTGCTGCCAATACTGGATTGATACATCCTGACTGAAAAGACTGTAAACTTTGACAACTACCTGCTCGATTTGTCTGAGTCAAACTGCAGAAACCTCATATTAAAATGCAATTTACAAGCTCACCACTAGATGCCGCTAAATCCTACACACTGGTCCTTTAACTTAGGCTTAATTTTAAAATCAAGTTTTGCACAGAACGAGGACTTTGTCGGGCATCTCTTACATTATAGTCACATTAGAAAAGGCTCTCCTCGGGGCCAGTACAGCCACGGGCAACAATTACACACATTAAATCTGTGGTTTATAATGTCTAAGTATGCTTATGAAATAAACAATCTGTGATCTCAACATAAACAAAAGGATCGACACAAAAAACTCAAAACAACAACAGTTCAACTTGCTGTGTCGCTCCAGAATTGATCGACAGCTCTTGTTTTGTATGGACTAACATTAGAAAATAATGAAAAATACTAAAAAATTCAAGGTTAATTTACATCAATAATGTTTTTAAACAAAGTTGCACATTCACTTGAATGACCTCATTAGTGTTGAAGGTTGTGTTTACTACTCCTGTTCACATAAATTACTGCAGCTGATGTTGTTTGAACTAAGTTTTACACAGCCTGTTAACAGTTCCTGTCTGTGGCTTTAATGAGGAGCCACCTGTACCCGATGACACTTTCATGACATTATATCTTGTGTACATTATTAAATACTGGATTGTTTTGTCATCAAGGCAACAGTAAACTTAAATTATCATCTGAACATTTCTATTCATCAAGGCCACTTGCTGAAATGATCCAAATTATATCTTACTTGTATAAATAATAATAACTTGTGTAGATTAATACTGAATAGCCACAACAAATTATGACAAATCTATATATTTTCCAGGAGCCAGTCTTGACACTGATACCAAGAAAAGCATTTAGTAGTAAGATCACATCTCACGTGTACTTATAAATAATGATTTTGATTTTTTTTCCCTCAGAAAGCTCATATTCATGCTTTCAAAAAAATGCTGCTCATCATCGTTTTTCTATATCTTCAGTCAAGGCCAAACTGTATTTTGCTGTACTAATCAACAACTTTTAAAAAAATTCAATCCAATAAATCATTACTAACAGCATCAGATTTTGGCTGATTTGATCTTGTGGCTTTTTTCCTCTCTGAGCAGTGAATCGTTTCAAGGTGTCTGGGTTTATTTTTATCCACTTGTTTTCTTCACGTTTGAACAGACAGGCAGAAATTTTCTCTAAATGTTACCTGTGTTAAGCCACGGACAAAAGAGCACGAGCAGCATGTGTGGGATTACTCACGTGTCGCTGGTCAGCTGAAGGGGACACGTCTTCTGATGTTAAGAGGCTTTACAGCCCCTCACATCAGGCCCGTGTGATTCCCTCTGTAATTATGTAACAGAATGAGGTCTGACTCTAACCTCTGTGTGTGTCACCTCTCTGTCTCTGTCACCCACACAGGAGCGGTTTGTGTCCGTGACCGGTTGACGTTCCGCTTCTGTCAGACGCTCCGCTGGCTCGGCCGCTGCCACCTGCCCAACGTTCGAGCGCAGTGCTGCAGAACGTGCAGCCAGCGTTCCCGCAGCTCCGGCAGCACGTCTCGCCGCTGAGGTGCAACACATTAACCACTCATGAGCAGGAACACAGACTGCACCACTGAATAATGAAATATAAATCAATCTGAGCCCTTTCCTGACTTCTTCACCACTACAGACTAATTATGATTTAGTACTGCAGGTTTGTGCTGGTGAAAAGAGGGCTGAAATCAAGTGTAAATGTAACAAAGTGTAGCCTCTTTCTTAGCAAAACAATGAGAATGTAAATATTTGTTTGCACTTTTTTTTATTACACCGTCTGACCAGGATGACATTAAATGAATCATTGTGACATGTAAGGCGCTACATAAGGGGTCTCCAGTCGATGTAGCAAGTTTATTAATGCATTATTACACATGTAGATAAACCACTCATTAACCGTCATGGTTGGTACAATGCTTTCATTTTACTGACAGCAGCAGAAACCGAACAGAATAAAACAGGCAGATAGTCGCAGTGTGTTTTTTACGCATAATGTGGTACAAGTGTAGCAAAAACTAAGTGGTGCATTAATGTTTTTTGGGACATTTACAAATTATTGACCGTTTGCTAAGCCCCGCCCCCTGCTAGTATCCCTGTTTTTAGCTTGCATGGACAATAATGCAGTTCACTAGAATGATAACAGATTTAAAGGTATAATATGCAACATTTTACTGGAAAAAAAAAAACATAATCCCTCTCAGTCATCACTTATGGTGGCTGTATCTGGTGGATGCTGCCCTCTGCCTGTATTTACTTCTCTGAACTGTTTTTCTCATCATGGCCACTGCCTGTATTTTCACTGAACAGCCATATGAATATATATACACATATATATATATATATACATATATATATAAAAATCCCCTTCTCGCCCCGCCTGGGGTGGTATTGTGCCTCCTTCAAGCTCGGGTCCTCTACCAGAGGCCTGGGAGCTTGAGGGTTCTGCGCAGGATCTTAACTGTTCCCAGGAGTGCGCTCTTCTGGACAGAGATCTCAGATGTTCTTCCTGGTATCTGCTGGAGCCATTCTCCCAGCTTTGGGGTTACTGCTCCGAGTGCCCCGATCACTACTGGGACCACTTTTGCCTTTACACCCCACATCTTCTCCAAATCCTCCTTGAGACCCTGGTATTTCTCCAGCTTCTCGTGCTCTTTCTTCCTGATGTTGCTGTCACTTGGGATCGCTACATCCACCACTGTGACTGTCTTCTGTTCTTTGTCTATCACCACTATGTCCGGTTGGTTTGCCATCACCAGCTTGTCTGTCTGGAACTGGAAGTCCCACAGGATCTTGGCTCGGTCATTCTGGATCACCTTTGGAGGTGTCTTCCACCTTGATCCCTGGACCTCCAGCCCATACTCAGTACAGATGTTCCTGTGTACGATGCTAGCCACCTGGTTATGACGCTCCATGTATGCCTTCCCTGCCAGCATCTTACACCCCGCTGTTATGTGCTGGATTGTCTCAGGGGCATCTTTGCACAGCCTGCACCTGGGGTCTTGTCTGATGTGGTAGATCCCGGCCTCTATTGACCTTGTGTTCAAGGCTTGCTCTTGTGCAGCCATGATCAGTGCCTCTGTGCTGTCTTTCAGTCCAGCCTTTTCCAGCCACTGGTATGTTTTCGCTATGTCAGCCACTTCCTCAAGCTGTCGATGGTACATGCCATGCAGGGGCTTGTCTGTCCATGCCATCTTCCTGATGTACTCCCAGAGGCTTGCCATTTCCTCCTGGATAGTGACTCTGACGCTCACTAGTCCGCGGCCCCCTGTCTTCCGCTAGTATATTGTATATATATATATATATATATATATATATATATATATACAGTACATATACATATATATGAGTGTGTGTGTGTTTCCTGGAGCCAATCTTTTCACTGATACCAGGAAAAGCACTTAGTAACAAGGTCACAGCTCACGTGTTCTTATAGTTGCTGATTTTAAATTTCGTTCTCAAAGATGTCTCATTCATGCTCTCAAAACAAGTGTGGAATTTATTCACAATAATGTTCATCATCACAACTGTCTTTATATATCCTCAGTCAAGGTCAAACTGTATTTTGTAGCTTTTGTTGTTTTTTTTCCCCTCTGAGCAGTCAACTTTTTCAAAGTGTCTTTCATCCACAGGATGAAAGAACAGAAACGCTCGTATTGCCAGATATTTTTGTTAATTTATCAGCACCTACAGGCAAAGTGTTGGTAGGGCATCCAGGAATGAGACCCGACAATCAGCCACCTTTCTGGTGTTTACGTACAGTTCTGACAATTCCCACTGATTGCACTATTTAAATGTTGAAACTCTTTTTTCTTTTTTAAACAATGTGTCTTTGATTTCAGACAAAAATAGACAAACAGCCTTCTCTAGTCTGTTGGTTTCAACAACTGAAATGACATGTGTTGTTTGTTTGTTAATCAGAACTTATTCTGAAAAAAGTTTTTCCATCTACCATTAAATCCATTAACTCTTTTTTGCAAAAGGCAAAAACTACCTCAAGTGAACTTAAAAACTTTTTTTCTTTTTTTTGCGAAATGGAGGAAGTTGTTTTGAATTTTGCCCTTTCCATCAACCTTTTCCGATGCAGTACTTCAAACTGTGCATAAAAATAGGCTGATGGAAACACAGCTACTGTACTGCTTTTACAACAGGCCCATTCACACCACTTCAACATGTGGCCCGCAGTGCCTAGTTACAGTTGCTAAGCTATTATTGGACAATAGCTGTTCAGAGGTGGGGTTTAGCAAACGGTCAGTGGGAATGTTTAGTGTCCACACCAGCATGTAAAAAGCCTTCTGGCTTTACCACACTGATTTTTTTTTTTTTTTAAGTCACAATGTAAAATGTAAATGTGAAAAGGTGCTAAAGGCCGTACAGGCTCCAGAGAAATTCGGGTCAGGTATTGGCAGGCCCAGTGCCTTATCTACTTGAATATTGGATGATTCAGTGTCATAATTTTTATTAACAACGTGATTAGAAATATCAAATTTCAGAATATGTTTTTTTGAAATTCTTCAAAATGGAGGGAGTTATTGGAATAACATCAGTGTCATTTCAACATTAGGTTTAGTATGGTGTAGCAGTTATACAGTATATTGTATTTTATACTTTTGCAGCTGTTTCAGTTACTGTTGTCTTCTTGTTTTGGAGGAACTGAACTCCTACTGACTTGTGACAGTTTTTCCTGTTTTCTGCTCATTCTGTTTATTCAGAATTGTTGTCAGCACTGAAACATTCACAACCTTCGATTCAGAGTCTTTTCAGCAGGGATTGAAAAGCAGCTCAGATATGTCAATGCAGTCCCACCCAGGCAGTTGCAGTGCCATCATATCCTCCTGTATTTCTTTATGCTGTTTGATGTTTTTTTTTTTTTTTAAAGGAACATGTGTAGAAAAGCTTTTTTTTTGCTATACTTAACAAAAAATAAATTCAAAAAAGGAGAAAAAAGGGGAAAAGTATCAATGCCATGCTTTTGTGAAATAGTGTTATTTGAGAGTGCCTACAGTAGAGTCAGTAGATCGCCCCATGATTAGCAGCAGCTCTGTAGCTTTAAAGAAACATATTATTTCTGGAAGAGTGCAGCGTCAACAAGTCTGGAGTTTTGGTTATGTAGAAATAAGGCACTTGTTGAAGGTAATCTGACCTCACACATGGCAAAACCTTTGAACTAACGTACATGCTTCCTTCAGACAATCGTAAGCAACACAATTTACTTTTAATGCTCATTAAAAATAAATCATACCTGCCTTGTCTAGACGTATTTTTACACATGTAAAGGGGCTACTGTTTGGCAGAAAATTTTTTTTCTTTTCTTTTAACATTCAAGTGTTTTTACAGGTTCACGGTAGGTGCTGGGAACAAGCAGTTAAAGTAATGCTCATACGCTGCCTTGTAACAGTTCGATATCTCAAAATTGCATCCATTTGAAATTGTACTCATGACTGAATTGACCCTTTCTAAGTCCCGCCCCTTTTTGTTCTGTGCTCTAATAACAGTTGAACTAGCGTGGTCCTCTGTCAGCTTTCTCTTTTCCTGTTTCCTAGTAGCCTACTTATGCTATGTGCAAGGCTTGTCTATGTTGAAAAAAAAACAGTTTTTGAAGATGGTTGAAAGATGTAAAAGCTACTTAGTCACATCTTTGGTTAGCTAATTTAGCCAATTAGTAAATATCATAAAAGATCTGAAAGTCAAAAGCAGTTAGCGCTACTAATAAATCAATCATACTAACTAGTATGAGTGTTTGCTAAATTAGCTAAATTAAGATATGACTACATAGTAGCTTTTATCAGATCCCCAGCTAGCATCTTCACTGTCTTAGAAAAAATTGTTTTCAACTAGACAACGAAGCACAAAGCATTAAGTACAGGAAACAAAGGAGAAATTGAATGAGTTGCTGAACGTACCATGATTGCTCACTGATCCTAAAACCCAGTTAGCATTTACACGTCTGGTTTCCTCATCTTGAAGTCAGTATTTTTGACTGGGTTTTTCATTATTTGCCTGAGAAAGAAGTCTGTGGTTTACACAAGCTTGGGAGATTTTCATGTTTTGCTCTATGACATAGAACAAGCTTCAATTTTGCTGTTGCTAACATGTGGCTAAATGAGACTACAGCGGTTGTCGAGGATATTAAATGTCATCACGCCAAACATTAGTCACTTAGTGGGGGGATGACATTGAGTCATGCGACCATGGTGTAGTTCTTTTGTAGCTTAATGTTTGCATTTTAACTCTGAAATTTGCATTTCAGTTTAAAAAATGTGATGTTTTTGTGAAGATTATTTTGCTGAATAAAACAAAAGTACCAAAAACTTTTGTTCGCTACAGCACAAATCCAAAATCCGATGATAAAAATCACATTGCCTTTTTGTGGAGTGAACCTGAGTGATGCTAACTTGCAGGTTGGCTTACAAAAACACGTCCTCCCTGCAGCAATCTCATTGGAGATCTGAGCAAAAGGGGACGGGACTTGCTGTTACTTATTGGACTTGCTGTTGCTACGCCTGTCAAGCTTTTAATTCTAGCGCAGCACACATGGAGTTTACAGGGATAATGGTGGCAGACTGGCGCTATTTGTGCCCCCCCAGATCTTTTTGTGATGCAGTCACGTTCCCTACACATTCAAAACATCGAAAAGATAAAAAATGTAATCTCAGTGTTTGTAACCCGGGCTTAACTGCACAACAGACTCAATTCAGCAGAGAGGAGGAATAAACAGGAGCACTGCAGTCTGTTGAAATATTGGATGTACTTGGGTTTCGCCCTTGACAAACTTCTTATCATTCCAGACAAACCTCAGAAATAGATTTGAAGGCCACTGCTGAGGTACAGAATAACAGTACATTGCATTTTTCCCCTCAACACTGGGCACGGAACGTTATGTGACTGAAATGTATTGGAGCACTGAGGTCACAGAGCTAAGTTACATGATGCTATGCTAACTCCACACCATAAACATTCAAGACAGTCTACAGCAAGGTGCCAGGCAAAGTCTGCATCCTCACCGTGAATGTTTCACTTTCACAAAACAACAGGTTTCATGGATTAAAAAAACAGATGGGCTTGTCAAATGTATCATCAGTAAATCTCCCCAAATTTAATAAAGAGCAGGACAGAACCATTTAACTTTAAGCATGTGAGACCAGACACATTTCATGTCCAGTCCTAATGAGCAGAACTATTTAATGTAACTTCTAACTCACAAAATAATGAAGTGAGCTAATGCTATGCCATCTTTCACCTGTAGGTACTTACTAATGATAATATGCTGCTTAGGCAGTAAGGGAAGGCAGGCATACCAATGTTAGCAGCTTACCTTGGAGCAAACAGGCTTTATTAGGGCTTTCTTACTAACAGCAGGAAAAACACAGGTGGACGCAGACATTTTTAGTTATTAGTTACACCTGTGGTTCCTGCTAGAACAAAATATCTGCCGTAAGGAAGGCCTCTCTAGTTCTTATCCTTCTGCTCTTGTGTTTTTTGTTTTTTTTGGAGGCAAAAAAATTAACTACTATTCCTGTGTATATTGTGAGACCTTGAGAGATGTTTTCTATATCCCTGTCCCTTTTGCTCTGTGTTCCAAAAACAGTTGAGTTCCTCAGTCAACTTTCTGTTTTTCCTGTGAAAGCATCATATAGGGTCGCATCTGAAGTTAGTAAATGTTAGCAAAACACTAGCTAACTAGCAAGCAAGTGAAGTTTATTTATATAGCACCTTTCACATACACCTGTCACAAAGGGTGCATTCAAATGGGATTGTGTTTACGAGATGAGCCAATTTGAACATCCCCCCCTTATGTTATGTTCACGACAGTAAACTGTAAGGTTTCTGTCAGCTCCGAGCTCACGACGTTCTTTTCATGACTTCGGTTCCATTTGAATGCAGCAATAGTACTTCACCATCAAAAGAAAAGAAAACAGGAAAAGAGAAAGCTGACTGAGGTTCCAAGTTAGCTCAACCGTCATTGGAGCACAGAGCAAAAAGACTGAAGTAAGAGTTCCGAAGCTCGACACACCTGCACCTAATTACAATTGCTGAACAGGTTGGACAGTCATGGGAGAGGCGCAACAAACAAACCATCACGTTTGTAACTGATGCATTCGCTCTCCATTTCTTACAGTTGATGTTTGACTGCAGAGATTAAACCTTTCACTGCAACTAAGATCATCGTTTTTCTTTTTTCTAGCTTAGTTTGTTGAACTGATTGAACTGTTTCTGTTTTTAAAGATTCACACTTGTACATTTAATTATCATGTTGGTTTCCAAGCACAAGACTCCAGCCGAGTGGCTAATATGATGCTTACCTGCCTGCAGTTGCTATGCACAGTTTTCCTCAAATAGAAACTGCATTAATGTCACAGTCGTGGTAGCTAATGGAAAACATTTTTCAAGAGTCAGTAGTACAACTTACAAGAATCCGCGTGAGTTTAATAGGCTACACAACATTACAGTTTGGAGAATGTTATTCATGTATAATCACTGGTGTATATATATATATACTGTGCTTTATACTACAAAATAAAACTTGTGAAGAAGAGTCAAATTCCAAGTCACTTATTTAAATTCCAACAAATTTGTTAAGATAGAGGGTGAACCGAGAATTTAATGTTTTTTTAAATTAGATCCCATCAAAGAATAACATGCCAAACCGTATCATATAGTGTCAGTTACAAAACTTTACAACAGCAGTGCTTCAAAGTGTTCAGTCATGTTCATATGTTCACTGTATGTCAAGTCAAGTCCTCATCATAGTGGCTGCTTTGAAGCTTATTCCTTGAAAGTTCAGTAGTCGACAGGTGGCAGCATTACCATCTGAGTGAACTCTTCATGGTTGACGATCCCGTTTGACTGGATGTTTGCCTCTTTGAAGAGATCATCCACTAGACAAAGAGGACAGAGGAAACAGCTTCATGAGTGAACTTGACAGAGAGAAGAGCTGCCTGAAAACTCATTCACCTCCAAACATTATTCAGGACTGTGCGAGGTTAAAGAGTCTCCACTGGTCTTTGCCCGTGGGAGGTTTTGACTGTCTGACAACAACCGCTTCAAAGTGTAGAGCTGCCAAAGACCAAGACCTCTGTGTGCTGAGCCAGACTGTCAGAATACTCCTGGAGTTATCATTAACAAAACTGAACTGATTCACCTTATCACTGGAGTTTTCTATAGAGAGCCAAATTTTACTATAAACCCATGATGAGTAGTATTAGTATCATTTCTGTTGTTATTTTGAGGTATTAATCTAACTAAAGATATTTACTCACACACTGTACTAAAAGATAATTCTGATGTACTGCTTGTATTTTGTGCTACTTAACACTTTTACTCCACTGCATTCAGAAGGAGATATTCTACTTTTTTTTCTACGTGTGCACACCTGAACGGCATGATGGGGGTTTAGAAGACCGGGATTACAACAGAGCAGTGTGGAGACATTTGATGTTTTTTTGTTTTTTTAATTTGTTGCTTTTTCCATTTGAAAACTGGTCACCATTCTCTCAAATTGTTCTACAAAGCTGTTTTTCTGTGAAATGCAGCTGTGTTTCTGTGGACTAAAAAACTAAAGCCAACCTTCAACCAGCATGATGGTGAGTAGATAATGACTGAATTTTCATTTTTGGGTGAACTATCCCTTCAGGCCTGCAGAAACAAATTATGCAGTTGCTTTAGTTTGTTCATAATCAGCGTACCTAGAGCTTGTTCACAGCTAATCTCGCATACTACTGGACCTATCAGTCTAATTTTGCACATTGATAACTGCATGTTGACGGACCTTCTGTAACTTCTGTAACGGAGGACTACGGTTGGAAACTAGCCTTTGGCTAACACTGGCACATTTACAGAAATGTATGATGAATGTGCACTGTCCTCTTTAAATAAATAAATTAAAAATTTTTTTGAAAATATGAAAAACTTTTGCCTCCACACTGCCGTCAGCTGCGGCCAGAGGTGTTAGGTTTTCAGGTCATCCCATTCTTGTGACTACAATGTCTTAGGAAAAGCCATGAGGGAGTTTCTTTAACCTTGACACAAAAGTTCACTTGTGGGGCTTTTCCATGGTCACTTTTGGCCGGACCAAGTCAAACCGTGCCGTGCTGGTTTGCCTTTCCATTACCACTCTTAACACATGCAGGCTGTCTTGAGTCACACCCGTGATGGATCATCTCTGGAGAGGGGCCAACATGAGCCCAAAGTGTCTGCGTTTCAGCTGTCAGTTCTTAAGAAGCTAATCTCTGAAGTCTAGTCTCTCCTAAGTCGCTGATTGTACTTATGTATCTGCCTATTTACTGTCTAATGTTCACTTTAAGCTGCATACGAGTCGTGTCAAGTTACAGCCAATAAAAACCTAACATTTCCCGATATTGCTGCTTCATAATAAAAGCTTCCAAATAACAAGTTATTGGACTAAAGGATGAACTGATTAAATTTTGGAGGTCAAAAGTCAAGGTCATGCCCGAACAGTTAAGTTTTTGTGTATGTGATATGTCAGAAATGCCTGGAGCGAATTTTTTCAAAACTAAATTTTCTCGGTCAAAGATCAAAGATCAACTTCAAACCTCATGTTCATCTCATACTCGTGAACGCAATATCTCAGGAACACTTGGAGGGAATTTCTCCTGGATGAACTGATTAGATTTTAGTGGTCAAAGATCAAAGGTCACTGTGACCTCACAAAACCTGTTTTTGGCCCTAAATTAAGAATTCGTATGTTAATTTTGACAAAATTTCACATGAACGTCTAATAGGATCCCAGCAGTGCTGGAGAGTAACTACTTACAAGTAATTAAATTACAAAATAAATTTAATTGTAATCTGTTACAGTCACTAACAAAAAACGAAATGTAAAAAAAAATGTAATGAAATTACAGTTACTAATCAAAATGTTGGTGCTTACAAAGGGGGTTACCATTAAATATTATTTTCTGGTTGCCTGGGGGAGATCTGCACTCTACTGAGTGAACTCTTCTAGTTGAACAATTTACCTAATAATATGCTCACAATAGGGAACATTTATAAGGTTTTCTTTATTTAATTTTAAACTTTGAAGGGAGGACTTTCCCTTGTCATGTATGTTTGCGCAATTCTATTGCTATTAAAGTAAAAGATATGAATATTTCTCCCACTTCTGAATGATTGAAATATAAAAATATATATGTTATATGTTATATTAAATATAACAATATTTATCAGACTGAAGCTTCCTTACATTAACACAAGAAATATATTTCCTGTCTCACTTCAATTAATTGTAACTGCCATTCATTACTGTACTCTTTGGCATGTCAATTAGTTGCTCTTTTTAAAGCCAACAAAGAGAAAACTCCTGAATAATTAGCGTATTACAGCAGAGACAGGGAGAGCTGCTACAGTTAGTAGCTGAATAGCTTGAAAGCACTATTGTCTGCTCTTACAGTGGCATCACTCTCTGTTTCATTAGTTCTTGATGGAAGTCTCCCCAGTGGGAAGCAGCCGACCTTCTTTTATAAACACCAGTCCAGAGGCGGTACGCTGACAGTATTTTACAAAGCCTGAGATTAGTCATTCATTCACTTACTGGCTTCAAAGCAACAAAAAGACTTAATTCAAATGGCATCAAAATCAAACCCCGAGATATATCAACGTCCCTGCAGGAGTCGTTCCATTAGTCTCTCTGCTTCAGATTCCATTTCTGATGCTTTGACTCTACTGTCATCACGTCACATTTGACATGAAACGTACAGAATATCCTGTGTTGTTAAATGCAGTAAAAATCAAAAAAAGATCGACTGCTCTTATTGAATTATCCAACTATATATCACCATAAATTCTCTTCATAATTTTTCAACTTTTTCAACTGTATTCAGAAGGACACAGAGGATATGACTTGGTAAATGGCAGAAAAAGAAGATACTAAAGGATAACTTCAGTATTTTTTAACCTGGACCCTATTTTACCGTGTTTTTTGTGTCTTAAGTGACAACAGTTTTTGGAGGTGGTCCAGTGTTACATGAGATCACTGTGCTGTGAAACAGGCTGCAATTTAATCCTTATGAGCAACTGCGAACCATCAAAGCGACTGACAAGCTCAGATTAAAGCAGGAAGAAACAAAATAAAACTCTCCAAAACTGTTAGATGTGTAAATATTCTGGTTGGACCATTGACATAAATTCAAGATGTCTCAGCTTCCCTCCATTGTATAAAACTGAAGCCAAACCATTTCTATATACAGTCTATGGATTGTACACACCGTTTCTCCCCTCTGCTTCTCTGATGTCCGACCTCCCTCTCGCTCCTTACCTGACATTTTCACATCAAACGCCATAAATTAAGGGTTTCTTTCGACCAAAAAAACAGAGTTGGTGATTGTTGAATAGTGGAAAGACAAGCCAAGATGTTTTGGGTGAGTGGACGTACTTTGACAGTTTACAGTTGTCCTTAAGGATTACTTTGCATTACAGTTCAGTGTTTCCCCTAGCTTTTTTGCTTTGGGAGGGGGGGATAGGGTCACATTTTAAAATTTTTTTTTTTAATTTTAGCAATTCATTTATTCATTTATTTATTTATTTATGCATCTATCTATCCATCCACCACCCACCCATCCATCCAGATTTTTGCCTGGGGGACGAACGTTTGGGGAACCTCCGGTCGTCCATTAATAATTTGTTTGTTTGTTGCTGATTTTTTTTTTTTTTGTGTGGGTGTGGGTGGGTGTGTCTGTACCGGTGTGAGTGCACGTGTGTATGTTGTGAGAGAGGAGCGAGGGGGGAGCCCCTCCCGTCGCAGAGGAGAGAAGAAACGCATTTTAATGAATGTAATGAAACGATAGCGACGCATTAGACTCTGAAATTGCGCAAATTAGAGTTAGCTTTTTTTATTTGATAAAAAGAACGCCTTTTATAGGCCCTTTTAATTAAAATAAAAATTAAATTATGGAATTTTTTTTCAAATCTATGACTTGAATTTCTGGGTGGGGATCCTGTTGGCAGGGCGGGGTTGTCTGTTGGGGGGGCGGGGCGCCCTCCCAAATACACTATAGGGGAAACACTCCAGTTGTGTCCTCATGAGTCACTTTGACACAAAACATTGGAAAATAGGGTCCAGGCTGAAAATAGTGAAGTTACCCATTAAAGGGATACTTTGGAGTATTTGATGTGCTTTTATGAAGTACTTATCATGTCAGTGTATTACTTATATGGTGGTCAGCACTCCCTCAGTGTGGAGAAGCAGCAGGAGCACCAGAGTAGGAAGCTCGGTATTGCACTGCTGAGGACAGGTCAGCAGCAAAATGCATTCTAGCCACTTAAAATCAATATCAGTTTAATTGTACACTATATTTCGAATATTTTCACCACTTTACTTTGCTGTCAGACAGCCTTGTATGATAGGAAAACGCTGCTATATAAGCCAAATATCGCTCTCTCCGAGCCAAGCAAACTCCATTGGCAAAATCAATAATTTTACCTCAGAATACGGGAGTTGCTCATCTATTGCTGCCTCGATATGTTAGTTTGCATGGGTAATTGTGTGACTTTGGTGTTTTTAAAGTTTAGTTCAAATTCAACAAAGTCACACAATAACACAAAAAAATAACAGATCGTGGCAGGAAGACCAGCAACTCCCCTATTCTGTGAGGTAAAATGTGATTTCGTATATGGAGTTTGGTTGGTTTGAGAGGGCGATATCTGGCTCATATTACAACGGTTTCCCATCAGAAAAGGCTGTCCGACAACAAAGTAAAGCAGTGAAAATATTCTATATATAGCGTAAACTTTAACTAATATTGATTTTTTTTGGGAAGAGGCCTTTTTTTTAAGTGGCTAAAATACCTTTTGCTTCTGACCCTGTCCAGCAGCTGTACATTGCTTTGCATCTCTGCTAGTGTGTCTCTCTGCTTCTTCTAGCTGGCGGCACTGTAGCTAATGCAGTGAGTACTGACAAGTACCTCATACAACTCCGCATTAAATCATTCAAACTATTTCTTTAAGGTTAACTTAATACAAAATGGAGTAAATATCAGGTGGAAGGCTGCATTACACGGACAGGTCATTGGGCAGCTATGCTGTAGTCGGAGTCAAGATTGCCATTGGAAGATACAGTAAATGCGACATATGAAAGATGAGAAAGGAGAGAGAGCCAGGGAAACTAAGGTGAGAGCTGGAGAGACAGGCTGGGCTAGAAGACATTCGTTTGATTGAAAGAGGTATTGATTGAAGTCATTTCATGGGTCCAAACATCAGTTCAAGTCTTGTCTAATATAAACAGGTTGATTCAAAACCACCTCAGATCTCCAACTCCTCTTTCAACGTTTACCGGGGTGGTTTGATATTCACTGCAGTCATAAAGTATTGGGACAGATATGAATTATTCATTGTTCCGGCTCCCCTTCAGCACGCTGGATAATGAATGAAGCAATGACATTCAAGTTTAAGGGTATTTAGAGGCGTTCAAATTCACATCAGATGAACACTGCAGCACTTAACACTCAGGGGGATGTGTGAAGAGTGCTACAAGTTCAGCGTGGTTCATTAGTTATTGGTCTTAATATCTTCAAATTCAAGTTCAAGGTCCACACTTCTAACAGAGCCTAATAAACTCTCCAAACTTTAACAGACCGCTGTTTAATTCTGAACCAATCTCCTCCAGGTTTTTACTGCAGCCCAGTATCAACAAGAAACTCAGCAGCTTCCTTGAGTTTGTTTGCTGCTTGTTTTCCCGTCACAGGTTCGCACATGCTGCAGAGTTTCAGAAGAATCAGCATTCATATTTACCTTCTTTGTTAGTCAGCTTCTCTCCCAGCATGGTGAGCTTGGTCCGCAGCTCAGAGGCCTGGATGTATCCTTTCTTCTGTTTGTCCGTCATCCTCAAGGCCTCCAGAATTTCTGCTTTGGGGTCCTCCTGCTGCATTTGTCTGTGCATCATCGTCAGGAACATAGAGAAATCCACCTCACCTGTCTTTTCTGAACATGAAAGTGGCACAAAAATTAGAACTGTGTCATGTTCGAGAAAAAAAATCTGCATGACTTTACAAGTTACATTACATTTAAATCTGCTATAAGGAGTTTTTGGTTATGAAACAGTGTCAGTTTAATCCTCTTGCCTCTATATGACCTACATAAGTTAACAAGACCATCCTGTCTGCCCTCAGGTCGATTCTCCAAGAAATCCAATAAAATGAGCTTGTGTTTACTTTTTTCAAGACAAATTACAGTGAGTATGTTTGCTGGTTAAAAGGAAGCAGGAGGAGATATTTATTTAGATAATTTTATTTTTGACCTTATATTTTGTGATTATTACTGTGGAAACACTGCTGCTTTTTGTCCACAGGGGCCTCCAACATCAACACAATATGTAAGTTCCTTGTCGGAGCTTTAAAATTGGTTGTAAGAGGATAAAAATACCGTCAACTGGAAAAAAAAAACGTATTCCTTCCTTGTTCCTTGTTTTCCATGAGGGGATTTTCCATATTTATTATTTATTTCAAGGGTCTAACAAGAAGGCGTCATACTGTAGGTTGTACACACTGTAAAGCCCCTGAGACTAATTTGTGAGCTGTATAATTAAATGGACATTTTCTTGTGTTTATATGCCTTGATTTGAAAATTTGTCCTTTTTCAATTTGTTTTGTCTATAATTTCCTCATAAAGGCCTTGAACTCAAAAAAATACAACGTTAACTGTCAATGACAAAATGCTGTACATTTAACAAAAACAATTAGTTCTCTCAAAGTACAACCCAAAATAACCACTCATCGACAATTAAAACACTTTAACAAACTCCAGCTATTCTCCTGCATGAGTTCCTACTTCTATACAACGCAGTAATGTGTAAACAAAGTTATTATAGTTAATTAAAACTAAACTAAAAACCAAACGAGGCATGACAAAAACATTTTAATTAACTGAAATATAAAAATAAAACCCCAACTTTAGGAAAGAAACCCACTGAAATGATACTGTCTACTTACAAAACTAACTCAAATTAAATAAATTTAAAAAATAAAGTCTTTAGGTTTAGTCTTTGTCAGTTTGGTTTCGGCATAAGGAGGCACAGGGATGTCTACATGACTGTAGACATTAAATGCTGTGTTCATATTGTGTATTACCTCTGTGCCTCTTAAACCTCACCCCTGACAAATATCCCCAGAAAACTAAGACTAAAAATAATAAAAAATAAACTAAAGTTTTAAAAGCATAGAAGGATTAAAAACTGGGCTGAGACAAGCAAAATTCACCCTGGAAACTAACTGAAACTGAACCAAACTGAAAACAAAAATATAAAATTAAATAAAAATAAATGAATATTAGAAACTTTTAATAAATCTCCTGTATGAAACCACAAAAGGATGTTACTCGGAAGATTTTTAATTTTGCTGTAAAACCTGTTTTGATGGTCACTCTGAACAAGTTTTTGTAACTTCTACTGCCGCACAAACAAATCAGATTTACTGTATGCTGCACTTTACCGATTTTGTGGACTTGTAGATGTCTGTCGATTTCACCGAACGTTGGGCTTGTACCCAGGCAGCGCATGACCGTGATCAGGTCTTTAGCATGGATCTTGCCCTTTTGCTTCTTGTCATACAAGGAGAAGCACTCCTTGAACTCTGTGAGGGACATAAAAAAAAAAATACTGGATTACACCCACATGGTTTGTAATTTTCAGTACAATTTATCCATCAAACAGCAGGAGGTTAAATTAATAGATGGAAAACAACATGCGGTGCTGAAGAACACTCTTACCGTTGATCTGAACTGGTGTGAAGAATTTAGCCTGAAAGGAGACAACAGATTGGCGTCACTGAGCAGGTAAGGACACAAACATTGCTGTTATATAAAGAAATTCATTTCATAGAGGCTTAATGGAGACACTTTTTTGCTCTTACCATTTCTGCAGTTGCTTTGTTTCTTTCCAGGAAGGACAGAGAGGTTTATGTCGTCCACGTCACCTGTCCCTCCACCTCTGTTTAAAGTCCACCACCCGTAAGCCTCTTCTACGTAATTTAATATGCGTTGCTGTGGAAACGCAGATACCAGATCCACAGCGCTGCATTGTCCTTTCCCTTTCCACCCCTCCAGTAAAGGGAGGGGACCAATTATCGCCAGTCAATCACCAGATGATACCACAGTGTTGTATAATAAAAGGAACAGGATTTTATATCATTCTAACTGAATGTGTAGTCACAAATAAAACAGTTATAGGCTATTTTAAAGAGAGTTGACAGTTTTTTTTCTCTTATCTAGCTAGTGATATTTATCCATCTACACTGCTTTGGTGTGAGCTGCAGAGTTTTTCAGAGATATTGGCTGTAGAGAATATGTTATTTTGATTTGGGGGTGAACTGTCCCTTTAAAGCACAGTCTGGGTCAAATGAGATAAGTTAAGATAATAATCAGCAAGTTAAAGGTCAGTTTTGACATTTTAATTAAGATAAAACATTTGTAAAAAAAAACAAAAAAAACAATGAGGAACCAGTAACTAAAACGTATTTCACAAGCAAAAAACTGATCTTTAAGCAAAGGAACAATATTGTACAAGCACAATTTTACATTAAAACAGTAACTCTAAAGGCAAAGATGTCAATTCAACATGTAAAAAAAGAAATCAGCAAAGTAACAACTTATCAGTCAGCTTCTGTTTTTATAAAAAAAAAAGTTTTCATTTGTACTTGAAACTCATCTGCTCATGTTTCTTTGACCGTCCTTGAACAATGTAAAAGCAATTGTACAATTGTTTTCACTGTGAATATTGTAGTATTGTACATTATTCACACACACATCATGGAATAAAGAACAATGTGTTGTCAGTGGGTGTAAATTGTCAATAAGGCTGTGTTATGTATAGAAATATAATACAGTACTAGTTCACAGCCCTCCTGTCTAAATGAATGAGCTTAAACTTTAAATACCTGAGAGATTTTTCTTTTAAATTATAGCTTTGGATACGTCCTCTGTTTCATATTCAATTTGCTTCAAAACAGAATTTTATAGATTTACCTTTCTGACTATCCAGCACACCCTGTTCTTCACATAATACTGCTCAGTCATGTTATCTTCAGACTTTGTTCTTATTTTAATATTCTCTTTTATCGTGTTTTTTTGGCTTTGTATTATTATAAAAGACTGTTTTATCTTTTCTGGAGAATGCATACTGATTTTTTTTTTCTTTTTAATGTTTTTGTATCTGAATTGTTGTTGTTGATATTGAAATTTGTGCGTCTAGCTTGACAAGTGCTGTTTTTTTTATATTCTTTTTAGTACCAGTGTATTTAGAAATGAGTCAGGAATGACTGCCATCTTCTTCGTCTTCTCTTTCCTGGCAGAAGCAGCTGAGTCCATTTATTGAACGCTTATTTTCTTCTGAGTTATTAAAGATCAACCTTGCAGCCTTTAGGTGTTGATTGATTGGATTCTTTGGTGAGGTTACACAAGGTAAGAGCCATAACTCGTTTTTCAGTGAATATACTGTACGTACTGTGTATTCATCTTGTCATTCCCTTGGCTGGTTAAGAGGCAGTCAGTCTGCCAAATTTCCTGTCAAATGGTGAGAATAGCTGCTGCTACTCTGTGTTGTTTCAAGGCTGCAAAGCAAGGAAGGAGCAAGTGTCCCAAGGTCCCAAACCCTCAGAAGCCCCGGAGGAACCAGGTTGTCTGAGTGGCAATTACTTTCGTGGTAATTTGATTCATTACTAGTAGCTATCTGTCACAGGTAGATACCACGAGGGACTTTAAAAGTAAATGTGATAAATTTAAAAATCTTATTACATAAAAAAAAAATATGATATCTACCAGTTTCAGATCTCAAGTCAGACACATGGGGCAATGTTTCACCAAACAGCACAACCTCGACCTGTTAAAGTTTGGATTATCTGAACTGAGGTTGCATGAGTTACTGAGATAATCAATGTATTACCTCTAGTAGATGCTGGTCAACACGCCCCAGTTTAGAAAAGCAGAGAGGAGTACCAGCATGGAAGGTAAACAATGTACTGCTCTGTATTTTAGCCAATCTAAAAAAGGGTCCATATAAAAAAGTCAGTATCAGTTCAAGTGTACACTGTATTTAGAATATTTTCACTGGTTTTCCTTGCTGTCAATCAGTTTTTTTCTGACGGGAAACTGCCATTATATAGGCCAAATATGGCTCTCTCTCGTTCAACCAGACTCCAGTCATTTTACGTCACAGAACACAGGAATTGCTGATCTTCTGCTGTCTCTGCTGGTGAATCCAAACTAAACTTTTAAAATGCCAAAGTCACACAATAAGGAACAAACCTACCAATCGAGGCAGCAGCAGACCAACAACTCCTGTGTTCTGTGAGGTAAAATTACCAATTTCACCCATAGAACCTGATGGGTTTGGAGTGGGGCTGCCCTCTGATAGCTGACTAAACAGTTGCTCAGTGAAAAGAGTCAACCACATTTTCATTTATATGTTAGTCACAGAAAAAAAAAACACCTTAAATAACTTGAACAAAATGTTCAATCTCTTGCTGGTTGTTCTCACGTATTCAGAATCATTACGGATTTGTCGTCAGTATTTAACAGGCGGCTCATTTGTGCCCCACAAATATATATTTAAATTATTTAATTAATATCTTATTCGTGTGACAAGTAGTCAACTATTGGTTTGAACTAACTGATTAACAGTCAAAGAGGAGAATCGCTTTAATCGGGGGCAGCCCTAGTTTGGAGACAGCGATATTTAGCTTCTACAAGGCCAGTTTCCTGTCAGAAAAGGTCGTCTGATGGCAGCAAACATATTCTAAACATAGCGTACACTGAAACTGATGTTGATTTTTTTAGGTGGCTAAAATACCTTTTGCTGCTTACCCCGTCCAAAGCAGTACACTGCTTAGCTGTTGCTCCTGGTGCTTCTCCAAACTGGGGGCATGCTGATTGACTATGTACCTCATACAAACGTCCTTCAAAAGAAAAAAACAACAACTATTCCTTTAAAGTCTGTGTCTATCAATATAGAAACTGACAGAGGAGACAAATCCCCGTCTGAATGCATAGCTGAAGCCAGCAGAACCTGGTGTTTAACAGTCGGGTTGTTGCACCTCAACAAGCTTCATCGTTCATCATCAGTGCAGCCATGATCTCTGTCACAGGAAAACTGCTGAAGAAAGAAAACATACCCATCAGTCAGTTCAAAACACAATGCATTCAGAAATATTTGTTCTTCAAGCACAGAAGTAAACAGACCTGGATGGGTGTGATTCAGTGGTTCTTCTTGATGTGCAAGGTGTAGTAGGACCAGGGTTCTGGCACATAAACGAGTCCGGGGTACTTGTTGCGTAGCACCGGGTCGTTCCACAGATAGGCCACCCACACTGCCACCAGCAGCACAGTAACACTGAAACTGTAGAACAGGAACTGGCCGTTGCTGTCTGGGCTGAGGCCTTTACGCTGCTGATGAATCACCATGGCAACCATGGCAAGGAAGGTGAGGAGGAAAAGTTCAGTGATTTGTCCCTCGGTTACCAAATACCTTGAAGATAATGAAAGAATAAGAAAGAGGTGTCAGAAACTCAGAGAGAGATGTTAATATTTAATTAGTCAAAGTCAAGTTACCGTCACGTTTACTGTCACATGTACAGGACATAAAGAGGATTAAAACGCTGTTCTCTCAGACCCCGGTGCTGGTATATATACAAGTGCTAAAAGAACAAAAGTCAAAAAATACTATGATGGAACAAAATACTAAAAAAGTACTAAGAATTAAGATATGTAGGTAAAGTTAAGTTGGGGTTCAGGGGCACAATAACAAGACACATGAACAAGAACTATGAAGAACAATTACAGTGCGAATAGAAACAAACTGACACATTAATAACTGTGCACGACTGCACAGTTTGTTCCAGGAAACCTAGACTTTATCTGTTTTACAATGAAAATATTCACGTCACATAATCAGTTGATCCCTACAAAAGCAACCTCATGGTCGTATTCATCTTGTGAAATACAAATTACATTCTTCAAAAACATTCACCTTGTTCTTGCCAACAAACGCTGCGATTAAAATTGGTTTGGTGACATTTTCATTTGTATAATTACGCACGGAACCCCAACTTGTTGTGACACTCCTCATTACTGTCAATCCTCAGACAAAAGAAGGAAATGTTCTGTCTAAAAAAAAATGTCGCTGCACACTTTGTACTAGCTCTAAGCCAGGCAGCAGTTCAGTTTAAAAATAGGTTGGACCATGTAAAAATTCCTCTCAAAATACTGCATTTAAAACTGTGGCTTGGACTGCAGAATAACTGGGTTTCATGTTCATTAGCTGGAAAGAGTTAATGAAGTAAATGTAATTACCCTGTTAATTGTGTGAATTCTCATATCTTTATCTCATTGTGACATTTTCTTTGTTATCCATTTATTCCCTCTATATATAGCTCATATTTTTTGGCTCTGTTTAGATGACCTATAGCACATGCTCTAAAGCAGACTGGAAAGGGATCGGTGCTGTGTTCTTTGATAGTGATAATGAACTGTTTTTTTCTACTAAAAAAGTTGTTTATGTTGTTCTTCTTCTACTTTTGTTGCTACTATCATTGCAACCTGTATGTGGCCTGCATGGTTTCCTCTAAAACATCAAGTTTTGGACGTTGCCAACAGAATATCCCACAATTTATCACATGGCAATCCAGAAAGGGTGACCAACAGTAGAAGTGCCCCATATAAAACAATTCTGACCATTCCATTATTAGAGATTTGACCATTATTAGGGCCTTATATCATTTGTGTCTGGCCCACAGCAGCCCAATGAGTTTCTCATGTGGCTCCCCATGAAAAATAATTGCCCACCCCTGGTTTAAAGTGTATGGTGCACGTGCTTTTATGGCCTGTCCAACTCCACTTTACTATTTAAACGGCACATCACCTGGGCGCCAAGCAGTGAGGCGCATGGAGATTGTATTTAATCTCATAATTAATCATAGGTGTGTAATACATTGGAGCGTAACATTAATCAAACCAATCAGAGTGTCATCTCCCATTTCCTTTAAGAGCCAGATGTGCCTGCCTCTGATGCACTGCAATTTAAATGACAGATTTAGCAAGTTGGAGAAGTGAACAGGGATGTTAAAACACTGACCCACTTGCAGTGATTCAGCCCCTGTGGTTAACCAGTGGGTAAGCTGGGCGGGGTCATAAAAATTAACATCATGATTAATTACAGATGGGCTACAGTTGGGTAAAATAGGATGAAGACACCCTGTGTGCACTTTTATGCACGATCCAAGGCACAGAAGGACCCCAGGAAATCAATGTTGCTACTCATCAATGACATATCCAAGACTGATCTAATCCCCCCAAACCAAATTCAATTTGCATTCAGTATATTATAAATAACCCCCTTTTTATGTGCTTTTTTCACCACTTTTTTTCCAGGGACTCTATTTTCTGGCATTGAAAGGGTTAAAAGTCTGAAATTAATTAAATCAATGGTTTGGATCAATAGAGGAGAAGTGGATAAGAAGATTCATGCAAAAAAAATGGGAAAAAAATTGTAAAATATGCCTTTTTTATGGCATCAAACACGTTGGACATTTTTGTCCAATGTGGTAAATGTGCCGGAAAAAATGTTTTCTCAGAGTGTGAAGGTGTTATACGGGATCGGGTTTGGAATAAAAAAATATATGAAAAATGATGAACCTTTACCCATTTTGAAGGCTCTAGCTAAAACCACTAAGAAATAGTCACAAAATGAAAATCAAAAACGGACAAAAATGTCCGTGTCAGATATAAAGGTTAATAAAACACTTGCTTCATGCATTCATGGAGAAACAATGTTTTTAAAGATGTGACAAGATGACTGACCAATAGTAGAGGGCGCTGGGTCCCAGCAACAGCCAACCAGAGACGGGAACCAGCTTGTGTTCTTTGGCCTTGGTGAAGCAGCCGGTGAAGTAGATGAACAGAATGATGAAGAAAGGAATGTACCTGGAAGAGAACAAGAGGCAGAAACTATAGAGTGTGCTGAGCCAAGCTAGATTCAATATTTCTTTCCTAAGGGATGATGGAACATGTAACATTGTTTTATCCACCTAATTATCCACATGTGGTTAAACAAAAAAAAAAGAAAAAAGAAAGCCTCTTTTCCACTCAAACTCATTTAACAAACCCTGAGAAAGTGAACAATTTCTTTTTACTCTAAAGATAATTTAACTCAGTGTTATGAAAAGTTTGTACTGATGTCTGTTGAGAGGGTTGTCACAATACCAGGATTTTAAACTTTCATACAATGCTAGTATAATAAGAAAACAACATGTACTTGAACTGAGATCTTGAATGAGCAGTTAGACCATTTTTTAAAATAGTTTTGATACAATCGATAGTGTATTGTGTTGTATTGTTTTAAACAACTGAAAAAGGATAAGTAAGTATAAATACTTTCAACAACCTTATCTTAATACATATTCTACCACAGCCGCAGAAAATGTTCCAGTTTGCAAGTTTCAGTTCAAATCATCATGCAAACTGAAACAGTTAAACTCGACATTCACTGTTCAAAATCAGTAATCAAACTGCAGGTAACCATAGGAACAGTGCAATGTAAAATATAAAAAAGGCTAAGGGGTTGACATGATTATTCAATGAATTGACTGACAAAAAATGCAACTCTTTTAATAATAAAATAATTGTTTCAGTCCTTTTTAAAGCAAAAACAGTGAAACATGCCAAACTTTCTCTGATCCCACTGTCTTAAGTGACACTTGAAGAGGTCACCTTTTTGCAAAGCTGAGATGTTTGAAGCTTCAAAAACTAAACCATTAATTGAAAAAAAAACAAAAAAAAAAACAAATAAATAAGCAAATTAATCATTAATGAAAATAATTGTTCATCACAGCCCAAAACCCAACCATGGATTAAGCTGACTAAAAACAGACACAGTCTGTCTATTCTGTCTTTGGTAAGAGGGTGTGATCTAACAACAATAGTACAGGTAACGATTCACTCGTCACTGGTCGAGTCCTCCACTGTCCACAGCTGCAGAAACCACAGACCCCTGCTCTTTCTTCTCACACTCTGGTGCTGAAACCAATCAACTCAGGCAATGAAAGGCGAGTCATGTCTGGTCCCTGCAGGGCAGAGGCTTGGTGCACACAGTGTTGCAGCTTTTATACCAGCATCCTTTAGAACTAGTCTGATCTTTGGCTGATATTATTTTATCACAGATGTGTCAGTATCAGTGCACAAGAAAAGATCAACAGATCTTTCTCCATGTCTCTCTCCCCTCATTTCCAGTCATCACTAATGTGTTGCTAACCAATAAAGGCATAAAATCTCTTAAAATGTGTAGCTTTCATACACTGATTTTGTTGGATTTAGTGGCATATTGCAGTGAGGTTGACTGTCTGTACTCTGTTTGCCCCAGCATGCTCCTCGTTCTTTTCCTGCTCTGCCTGCCTGTCTTGCTATTTGTTGCTTTACCTGTTTGTTATCGTTGTTGCATGGCTTGTTGTTTTGTTTTGTTGCTTGCCTGTTTGCTGTTCCTGTGCATGATTGTTCAGCTATTGGTGCTGTGCCTTCATCTACTGTTGTTAACTTGCTCCATGTGTATGCTGCCTTGTTGTTGCTGTACTACCTGATGGCGCTGTCTGTTAGCCACCTGCTCGTGGATGTGTTTTATACTGTATGTCTTTTATGTAATGCTTGTCATGTGTGTTGCTGTCTCTTAACTTATGACACCCTTTAAGTCCCTGCGCCCTTTCCTTAAGAGGCTCTTGCCTTTTGCCAGGCCACTACTGTATATAAGAATTTGTTTTTAATGACTTGCCTGGTTAAATAAAGGTAACATTAGAAAATAAATAAATAAATAAATAAATGAAAAGTTGCCACCAGCTGAATACCGTTTGCCTCATCCTCCCGTTCAAAGTGAGTAGGAGAAACTACAGTGGCCATGAGACTCGTGAAAGGCCTTCTGTAGAGCCAGAGTTCAGACTGTCTGTTCTGGGCTACTGATGAAACATGGCTGAGTTATATAGCAACGTTTCGGTACGAGACCTTCAGGTTTTGCCTGATGAAGGTCTAGTACTGAAATGTTGCAAATAAATTATATATTGCAAGTTAGAGAGTGTACAGGAGTCTTATCTAATAGATGTGCGCAGTGTTTCCTTTGTTCTAAATCACGGAGCTGTATGGCGGCCTCCACAGAAGAAGACCTGCGCCCTCTATAAATATACAGACTCATTCTAAGGTAATAAAAGCACAACAATTCTCATGTTCAGGTAATTATACACAAATAGAAAAAAAAAGTTTATGCATAGTATACCATTCCTCCCATATTCTGCCATTAAGCCCCAGGAAATCTTACACACTGAACCTTTAAAAATATTATTTTTGAGGCATTTTTGCCTGAGTTGACAGTTAAGGCAGAAACAAGGGGAGGGGGAGATGTGACATACAATAGAAGCAGAAGAAGAAGAAGAACATTGTGGTTGTATGGTATGGATCTTAAACACTCCCTCACCCTAATACACTTTTAACTGATTAAATTAGAATTTATTTTGAGGCATTAACTCAACGAACTGTAACATCTTAGATCTCTGAGAGCGCTCGTGTGCGATAGAAGAGAAAACACCTGTACAGTCTACAGTCTTGTTCCTGGATTTTATGGCAGTTTGCTTTGCAGCCTCAGTCTGCGTGAACTGTCAGGAGGCACAATATTCAAACCACACCACACACACACACACAACACACACACACACACACACACACACACACACACAACACACACACACACACACACACACACACACACACACACACACACACACACAGCAGTATCATCCAAGGCAAACTGAAATTCTGTCAATGCCAAAGTGAAAACATAATGCTGGGGGGTTATCAGCTGATTGAGACAGAAAACTACTGGTCAAGGGGGAAGAGAAGGAGAGATGTACCTTTTCCTCTTACTGCTCGTAATGAAAACCCCTTTTTTTTTCAAATAAACCCCTTAATTAGACAAAATGTCTGATTCTGCCCCTCCATTCCTACATGTTGTTGGATTGATTTTCTTTCTTTGCTGTCAGCTGTTACCACAGACCTGCTCAGTCTGCTCCAACAAAAAACAGTTTTGTATCGAGATGGAAAATAGCCACTCAATCATACAGCTGATAACAGGCTGCAGTTCTTGTGGTCTCCACTGTGATCAAGCTTTTACTCTTTAATTAGTTTCCTACATCCATGTGTTTTCAGAAGACAAAACACCCAGTACAATCAGATTTATCAGTCAGATGGAAACTTTGGTTCATATCAAAGCATTTGATTCTGAATTCTGTTACATTCCAGTCATTTTTCAATCCCATGTATATGCAGAACACTAATAATTATCATGAGCACGTACCACATTAAGTGCCCCAGCTGTTCATCATAATAATACAGCAGCTCAAAGGAGTCGATCTGTGAAGGAAGCACAAAAAGATTGTAAGATCAGTACAAACTTATTACATTTACAGGGTTGTTTTAAAGGGAAAATAAACTGCATTGGTAGGGAAGCACTGTGGTTCTCTTCGCTGTCTAATGCAACAGTGCCACCTACAGTTCAAGTATGATTTACACTTTATTATGGCAATTAGGTTTGAATCACATACTTGATTTACAAGTGACGGGCGGCAAATTAAGATGAAAATCCCTGAATAAGTGAGTGGAAACGTATAACACATGCAGATGGTTCCATAAAGGCCACGAGGGGGACCTGAATGGTTTGAGCATGAACATGAATCATGTTCACATTCAGATCTCAGCCCAGTTGCTCTTGTTTGTCAGCACTGTCCATCACCGTAAAAGTCAACATCATAGAATTTACTGTCATATTGAAAGTTAAAAACAAGTTTTTACGATGAAATTCTTCTTTTGCCTTCCAGTTCAAATGCCGTTCAAACAAGGAAACACAAGGTATAAAAAATCTAAAATATAAGAATATAAATTTCCTCAATTAAATACCATACATATTGTTTCTACAGTTAATATTTTATATTTTTTTTAATATTGACACTTCCTATTCTTATTTTCTATTTATATTGATGTTTTTGACTCACAGCCTTAATCTGTATTTATATTTTCAGTACTTTGTTTTTTCTTCTGCACAATTTACCACAGTAAATTCCTTGTACACAGAAAATAAAGTGTCCAAAGAACAATAAGTACAATATACAACATACAGTATCAGGTGACGAGACATCTGTGCAAAATCAACATGCAGGGAGCAAGTAAATGTCTGATTAAATCTACTGATCAGTCTGATAGCCTCAGGATAAAAACTGTCCCTCCACCTGTGGGTCCCGTGTTTCACAAATCTGCTCCTTCTGCCAGAGGGCATATGTGTGGAAAAACCTGCATTGATGAGGCTGCAGGCTCTTACATGGACCCTCCAGTGGTAAATGTCCTGCAGAGATGTTCGCGGCACCCTGATGATCTTCTCAGCATCACAACAGTAAAAGAGTGAATATTTTAAGCGGGTGAAGACACTTTGTGTTGGTTTTTCCCTTTAATTTGTTACTTGTCAGTAGTTAAAATCACCACATCTGTTTCCAGAGGTAGAATTTATCGATTGACTCCTATTTTTGCTTTTTGCTACACTTTGATCTTTGAATCACATTTAAGTACTTGCCAAACATCTTGACTCTGTGCACATTTTCCTGCTCAGTATCTTATTTTATGAATTATTAATGTGCTATTCAATCAACATTAAATCAATGCCCTGCCTACTCATAATTAACTGAAAAAAAAGATACATTGCAAATGAGTTTCACTTCTCCACAAGCATCAGTGCAAATGAACCCTGATAGTATTATGAGGCACACAGACAGACCTGCAAACTTTTTAAAGGGCTTCAGCTTCATATTGGCGAGGGTCTATGACTGAGATTTGCAGATATTTCAAACAAATGAACAGTTGGTTTGAATTCATGCAACTTAAATTTAACAGCATCAAACAGAGGCATCTGATTGCAAATTCTTGCAAATTGGATGCACATTATTCCTTGACCCGACAAACTCGAAATGAAAGACATGTCTTCTACAAGACAACTAATGATTCGGAGGTCCCTGAATGTAAGGACGCCTAACAGACATGTTTTTTTTTTTCCTGACCTTCACCTGATTTCTCTTTTGTGCATGTAAACTGAGTCACTAATGTTTTCTGGCTGTATTCAAAAACTAGACATCATTAAGACAACAACCTTCAGGGTCAAATTAAGCCTATATTTACAAACTACTTACAATTAATGTGCTAATCAATTAATTTCAAAGTTTTACATTTTAATCAATGCCCTGCCGACTCATAATTAACTGAGAAAAAGACTTCAAATGAGTTTTGCTTTTTCACAAGCACCAGTGTGTATGAAATGAAAGTATTATGAGGCACACAGACAGACCTGCAAACCTTTTAGAGGGTTGATAAATTTGCTTTGCAAATATTTAGAAAACTTAACAGTTGGTTTGAATTCACACAACTTAAATTAAACAGCATCAGACAGAGCCATCGAATTGCAAATTCTCTCAGATGGATGCACATTATTCCTTGACCTACAAACTTTAACTAAAAAAAACATGTAAGTTACGAGGCAACGATTCAAAGGCCCGTGAATGCAAGGACGCCTGACAGACCCTACACGTCTGTTGTGATGGTGTCAGTGGGTTTACATGCACTTCAGTAACTTGATTATCGTCAGCTTTCTGCATTAACGTGATTTTCTGAAACTTTATGTAAATTAAAAATGTCCAGATGATGCACAGGGTGCTGTCTGCTAGAGAAACCCGACTTCTTGATCTGGCACAACTCTGAGAGCATCAGCAGGGTGATGAGATGAAAAGTAGAGATGTTCTGAACCATTTTTCAATTTAGATACAGATTCCGATACTACAGCCCCTGTTTCAGGCTAATAAATTAAGTGGTAAGAGATCAGTGTATAGACTCACATACTCATCGATGCCCGATCTAGCTTTTAAGGCTGCATCTAAGGCATTTCTGACACTGGCAAATAATTAATTTCTTGTACCTGTGCATCCTTGTGTCAACAGTTTGTGCTAGTTGTAGCAGCCTGTACAATATCCTTGCATACGCTGCAAGACAGAATATCTTCATGTCACAGATAAATGACAAACCTCCTTCTAAAGCAAACTGGCATAAGATAATCATGGAGTTTTTTCTTCTTGAATACTTTCCACTCTTCAAAAAAAAAAAAAAACAGTTTATGAAGATATGGACTCCATACGTCTGCTTTTCCAGTTCCACAGTGGCTTCAGCACCTGCTTATGATGGTGTAACTGTCACAATTTGTCATCTTATCTTATCTTTTATACATTTGGGGTTTTATTTTAATAATTTGTTTTCTCTTAAGACCAACTATGTATTGTATTGTTGAGGGTTTTATTATATATCATTATATTTTTCCAGTTATTATTAATACTGATTGTGCAGGCCTGTGTTTTGCTGAGGTTTTTGCTATTGCTGCGTCTTCATAGAAAGAGAACAAAAAAACCTCAATAAACCTACTTGAGAAAAAAAAAAAAAAATTAAAAGGCTAAGTCTGACTAAAACTGACCTGAAACTACAATAAGTTTAAATGTGTCTGTTTTCACAAATAAATAAAACTCAGACACAAGTACATAGTGCAAAAACAAAAAAAAAAGTCTAGTCTCTCACTACATCACCTCTATTCTGGCTGAGCTGTCAGCCAAAATGTTCTGAACAAAAAAAAAAAAAAAAAAAAACTCTGTTCCAGCTTCTGCATCACATTCCTAAACAGATTTCTTATGTAACATTCACACTGAATACAAGTAAAATATGACAGTCTTGGTCCAAAGATATGGTAAAGAGTTGGTGAGAAATCAGATTGCATGTAAATGTTGGTTTCAGAGTTATCAGGTTATTGTAGTACATCTAAACATACTTTTTTTTCTGACCTTCACTTGATTTCTGCTTTTGTGCATGTAAACTGAGTCCCTCATGTTCTCTGGCTGCTCTGCTCACTGCTAGACATGATTGAGATACGTATCAACCATCAGGGCCAAACTAAGCCCATGTTTACAATCTTAACACATAACAAGCATAAAATATCTACCCTATATTCTATAATAGCCCTGTCTCCTTGTACTCTGCCCTAGATACGCCACACATAGATCAATCTCTAATGTCTTGTTGGCAACCACATCATCATTAAAAGTATGATGTTTAGTCGAGGAATCAGGATGACAAAAAATATATGATAGCGGTGAGGGAGCAAAGAGAAAAATAAGCTACGCTTCTACACAGCGGGACAGATGCCGCTGGATCAAACAAGTGTCAAAATACAGACGTGTTGTGTTGTCAGTTTGTGTCACAGGATTCAAATTCATTTCTTTTAAGTCACTGAACTGTCTCTGGAGAGTCATGGCAAGCGACACAAACAAGACTGTGCTGACATTATGACAGGTGGTGATAAACATTATATACATAAAAAAAAAAAAAGAAGTCTGACAAAATGTTGACAATTCTCTGGATATTCCAGTATTCCCAGCATGCCCATTATGGAATTACAACCCTACACTGCTTAAACAACACAGATAGTTACCAGTGAGGCAGGTTTGAGGTCTTTGATGATGGGGTTCTCTCTGACTGACAGGTGGAGCTGGTAGCCACTCAGGATGAGCCGGTGGTTGATGGAGTCTCCAACCAGGTGGATGCTGGCTCCCATGACAAAAGTGATGATGCAGAGGTAGACCGCCGAGCGAGGTGGCGCCCTGGGACTGCGCTCAATCAACTGTAGCGGAGCAGCAACACACACATTATTGTTTACATTGTACCAACTTTTTACTTTTTTAATCAAGAAACTATGCCTGGCTAATTTAAATTATTACATGTTTAGGTATATATGTGTATAATGTATGGCAAGAAGCTTGTTTTAAGTCTAACACAGATGTTTTAAGAAAAGCATTTGTTTTATTTCTGATGTTTCACACGGTTTTCTATCCTCTTCTTGATTCTCTGCAGCTCTTGTCAGTTCTGTGATGTGTCCTTGTGATTGTGTGCAAGAACCTCATCAATGTGTCTTAGAAAGCAGGTTATTCACTTTGGGCTACATTATTAACTAACTTTTGAAAAATAAGGAAAAGGAAAACAGAACACAAAATCTTTACTAAAGCAATTTTACTATCCAGGGTTTGACATTAATCATCTGCTGCCACCAAGTTTTATCCCCCATCCTGCGAGCCTTCGCCTCCTACAGAGGGAAAATTACACCAACCACCAGCCACATGCTGGTAAAATTAGAGTGGAAGGTAATTTTCACCCAAAATAATGACTTACTATTGAGTGGCTGGTGAATTTGAACATTTATTTGTTAGTACCTGGTAGATGTAGACACTTTAAAAAGTTAATTTGTTGATGTTATGTCAGAACTACTGAAGTTGGGTTTACTGAACCTAATCGAGCTGCTAACACAAGAACCAGGAACATAAATGACTGACTATGAAAAAAAACAAAACAGCAACAAAAACTTACACTTAAAAAAATACAACACATCTAAGGATTAGCTGAGAACTCGTTTTCATCCCTTCAGGAAACACCACATCACAGTTCATGTGAGAGGTGGACAACACAGTTAAGGAAAGCTGTTTTAATTTGCATTAACTTGTCTTAACAAGTTTACATTTGGGCCAAAAATGTAATTTGCCAGCCAAATTTAGGGGCAAAATTAAACCAAAAAGGGGCCCGTATCATTTAATCAGATTCAAGTTACAGTACCTGTGGGCTTCACTAAGCCTAACATTAACACGTTATATAACTCGCAACGTTGGTTGAACTGTAGGTTTGCACATCCAGCTACATTATGATTACGTTCACATGAAAGAGACGCGGTAATTACAAGCAATTACGTGCAACATCGACAGACAGAGACAGAACTATTGAGCCACCAGGGGAAATTACTGCAGAATCAAGAAGTTATATGTATTCAGCAAAATAAAACATAAATGTATTCAAAGTAAACAATAAAGTGCCAACAGAATTTTAATTTATATGACTAGTAGAGAATAAAACTATGATCAAACCCCAGTAGAGCGAGGCTTGGTGTGACAAGCTTCATTTAATTTAGTAATCATGATCAGAATTAACAACATGTGAAATGATCAAGAATGGGACTGAGATGGAAATGGATTACTGAGATTTGTCAGGACTCCTATCAGGATTTTGAGGCGTTCAGCTGCATGATTAATATCCACCAGCAAATATCATTCGTAATTGCCATTTAAGGTTATCCAGCTTCCTGCAGAGTGCATGAAGCCTGGTCGTAAAACAAATGTTTTCTATATTTCTGATATAAATACCACAGAGACCAGAAATATTCTACTTGTATGAAAAATGTTTTTTTTTTCCCCTCCATGTTGGGGTCAATTAAACGTGTCTGTTAATTATTTAGTATTTGGGCTTTTTACATGTTTTGTTCTGGTGGTTACCGTGGTAGGTCTACTTTTAAAATGGGTTATTTTTGGGACGTATTGCATGGACTTCCATAAAATATTTGCTTTAATAACAGGCCGGAGTAGCTTTATTTTCTCATATTGAATAGTCTGAATAGGATAGAAGAGGATTATTCTGTTTCACACAATCACCAAAGCATGTTATTGTGTTCAGACTTACCTTGAGCATTAGGAAAGGTGTTATGACATTGTAGGCCATGTGGAAATAGTCTCCAGCACTGGGCTTGTTCAGGGGAAACCACTCCAGAGGAAGGATGATCTGATACATAATAATACAAATAATTTTTTTAATGATACTATAATTTTTTCACCATGTAAAACTGCATGAGGTGTGGACTGAGTTAAACATGCTACAGTCTTCTTACCATGGCAATAGGCCTCCCAAAGTCCAGTATCCAGTTCTGCAGAGTCAGACAGAACCACAGGTCAAAGTGGAAGTGATGCCTTTTCTGCTGTGGCACATTTTCCTTCAGACCACCAGGAGTGCTGTCAACACACATTTACAGTGGCTGTAAGTCATTGTAATAAGCAACATTACAAAAGCAAAGGGCAGCGCAGAGGTTGAGCATTTAATAGACATGTTGGGAATACTGTAGTAAAGTATGTTTTACTGTGGTGTTTACTACTGCAGTCAATTCAGTTTACAGACACACAGTCGCCATTGCTGCTTTTTACTGATCTACTTCAAATCTGAGGCCACATCCTTCACATAAAAGATAGCAAAGCACTTAGCTTAGCAATAGTCAGGTGGAGACAAAGATGGCATGTACATTTCTAATGATTTTTTAACTTTCTGTATGTATTTGCACTTGTGTTCATATATTTTAGCGACTATAATAAATATGCAAATTGCACAATATACTATAAAAATACCATCATTCAGTGATGAGTTCATGTTTTTTTTTTTTTTGTCTTGCACTTGATGAAATCAGTCAGATGTTTGCACCAGCAGCTGTGGATTTGCTGACCTCTTCAAAACCGTGCGCTGCGAACAGCTGTGCAATTTCCTGCTGCACGCTGAACACGGTGGCTATGGTTCACCCTATGTACCGAGACGACAAAAGGCTGAGGGCGGCTGAATACACCGTGGGTCCTTCAGCCCTGCCTGTCAGGTCATGCAAAAGGTACACAGGCTGTTTGTTGACAGCAGCGAAGCAGATGACTAACAGAGCTGTCAACCTCCATGTCAGCCAGAACGCCTCTCTGCCGTCATTCAAATATCCAGACGGCATTTAAACATGGAAACATGGGTCAACTGCAAACCTCATGTCCAACTCAGGGGCTTGTTAGGTGGTAATTATTTCTCCAGTCTTACTCACACATACATCATATTAAAGGGAGGAGTTCACACAAAAATCAAAAATACATTTTTTTTTTCTCTTACCGGTTGCACTATTTATCCATCTCGATTGTTTTGGTCTAAGTTGCAGGAGATATCGGCTGTAGAGAATTCTGTCTTCTCTTCAATATAATAGAACTAGATAGCACTTGGTTTGTGGTGCTTTGATAAAATCAAAAGCAGTGTCTGTTCCCAGAAATCATGAGCCAGTAACTTAAGATAATTCACATACCCTAGTGCGAAAAGTTTCATGTCGGGGCTACTTTCTTTCGACTTACTTACACCCATCAACCGTATCTTCATGCAGAGGGAAGCATGCATCTACTCATGGAGCAGAGGCTTGTGCTCATGACAGTAATGGATTTTAAAATTCTTTCAGAATTTTAAAACATCTTCATGTCCTGTGGTCATGTCTGGCTTAAACTATTAGCTACAATGCTGCCTTAACTACTGGAGTTAGTGCTCCGTTTCGTCTGTATCCATAAGTAGAGACGGTCCCATACAATATTTGCCTTCCTGATACTGAATCCAATACCTGACCTTTGCATATCAGCTGATACAAAGTACTGATCTGATACCAGTGCTTTAAAAAATACAGATAAAAATACAGAGAATTAATGTTACAGGACACTGCTGGTAAGTAGCAGGGCCTAGTTTCAGGTTTAATAAATTATGTGGTATTGGCTCTGTGAATACGTGTACTCTCCGATATCGATACCAGCATGTTTGTCAGTATCAGGCATCTTCCAATACTGGTATCGACATTAGAACAACCCTATCCATAAGCTTTCAGAAAACAAGCAGAAATACAGATGGAATGAACAGAGTACAGACAGAGGGCTCTATCCATACCAGTATCTAAAGTTTTGCATAAATGAGCCTTAATGGCGTCCTCGTTGGCTGAGCTGTAACCTCTTGTTAAAACAAAATAGTTCCTACATGCCTCACAACAAGGTTTGTGGATAATCTGCAGAAACTATGTGATGATTTCTGGAAAAAGACATTGCTGTTGAATTTTTTGAAATTTATTTTCTGGTTCTTTGAGCACTGCAAACAGAGTACCAAGTAGTTCCATTATATTTGAGAGAAGGCAGATCTCTCTTTCAGCTGATAAACTCTGCAACTCACACCAAAACAAACTAGATGATTAAACAGCACTACAGGTAAGAGGAAAAATATGTATTTTTGATTTTTTTTTTTTAAAGAAACAGACAATATAGATGCTGATGCACTGTACAGATCCCCATGCCAGTGATTGTTGTTTTTTCATTTCATTCTTTCTTAAAACGCTTCAAGGTACCAGTTGCTGAGAAGGAATGTGACACAAGATGGAGCAAAATATGTGAGCAGGTGCTAACTTTGTAAATTGATTATGCAGCAAATATTTGTGCATTCAAATATGAAATCTTTACCAAGGACTCTGCCAGGGCTTGTGTGTGTTGCCTTGTGTGTGGGCTGTCTTTCAGTGTTGCCTGTTCCTTGCTGGTTGGAGCTGGGAGCCATCAAGGACTTCTGGGCAGATGGCCACTGTCTCCAGGTTATATAAGACTGTATCCTATAGTCCAGAGAGCACCCTCACTCCTGGCACCAGCTTGTAGTTTTTGATTTTCTGTATAGTTTATTCAGTATTGTCTTAGTTAGCTCTGTTTTTTCCTGCTAGTCCCATTTAGTTTTAGCAGTTAGTTTTAACTGAACATTCTGTTGCTGTAGCTGTCAGAGCTCCACCACAGCCGCAGTTTAACTGATGTTATGTGGACCATTTTTTTCTGTCTACATATACTGACAATCATCTTTAACCTAATCCATAGGTGCCCTTTCAAGGTATTGTCAGAAGGTATTCTTTTTATTACAGCCATTTTGTAACTTTTCATTTAGCAGAATGACTAATTTGACAGCTATCTTCTCTACTTTTGTGAATGTCATTTGATTGTTACTGCAGTCCTGCTAACTAATTTGTGCAGTACATGATATTGATCTGACTCTTGTTTATGGTATCTCATTATTTTCTGATTTAAAACCGACATCATTCAATGTGTTGTCAATACTGTCTGCACAGTTTCACAGTTGCTTCCAGTTATCATCTCAAAGGCCAACTGCTGTCCTTAACCTTTATTGACAGCGTATCTAGCTCACTGCATAGCTGTGCACCCACAGGCAGAGTGAGACCAGAAGAAAGGCCATTCATTTCCGAAGGGAATGCAGCTATTTACACACACACTTATATATATATATATATATATATATATATATATACATACATACATACATACATACATACACACACACATATCTGCAGAACTAACCAGAGTTAATTGGCAAAATATCATAATACAGGAAAAATGCCTTCCAGCATTAGCTGCACAAGTACTAAGCCACCAAGTAATACAGCACTAACAGACCTTTTTCACGTCATCAATTTGGACATGAAATGGTAGACAAGGATTCTGCAGGTTTCAACAAGTTACATTCAAGACATTTTAAGATCTTTTTCAGACCATTATGAATTTAATTTAAGGCCTATTTCACATCCATACTGTCAAAAAAGTAGCGTTTATTGAGTCAGTGTTGGTTTGTAGTTGTTAGTGTGATTTAAAAGGGAGACTTAAGTATAGAGCCGAAAAATATGGGACTTTTGAGACCGATACTGATTTTAGGGGGGAAAATTCTCTGATTATGGTAGCCGATATAGTGAATTTTTGAGCTGGAATAAAAAGAGACATTTCCTGTGTGAATTGTGATGAACTGTGTGAAGTGATTTTGCACCAATATGACTATACAAAGGTTCTTAGATGGCTGTTTTCTTAAGCAAATAACTTTATTATAGAATATTATACATTTTATTGAACAAATTTAACAAAATTTTAAAACAATTTAACATATAAATATGTTGACAAACTGTAGAAGAGAACACTGAGAAAATACATCAATTTATCCTCAATAGGCCCATATCACGGCTATCAGTCAGGCTCTTCTTAAGTTTATGCAGTTTTATAAAGTAATGTTAACTTATTTATTCAATCCATTTTTAAGACCTGTCAAAATCATATTTAAATTTTTGAATTACTGGCTTTTAGACTTTTAAGGACCTGCAGAAATCCCCCCATTTATGTGATTAGGAACCAGCAGCCAACAGGCCAAAGACTGACTGAAGGACAAGAGGAACATAAGCATACCACCAGCAGCACTGCATCTATTAATACATCTGTCACGTGATGCAACAGAGTGGTTTTGCAGTCAGTCCCTGTTTAAAAACCACAAACAGCGACAGGACTGGACTTTGCATGTAGTCGCGCTGCGTCCAATGTTCGTTACTGGACGCATGCAAGCGGACAAGCGGTCGCGTCTAGAAGGGAACCCCAGATCGCCCAAAGGTCTCGCGAGAGTGTTCATTTCAACACAAACTATATTCTTTTCCTTACAATAGCCAACATTTTTTTTTTTGTCCCTAAACCGACCTAGATTTTAACCACAAAGTTATCACGGTATAAAACATAATATGTTTGTACAACTTGCACAACGAAGAAACAAGAGTATACAAATCTCGCGAGAGTTTCGCAAATCAAGGCTTCCCTTCTAAACACGAACCGAACGAGCAACAGAGCGGATTCTAAACTGTAATTGGTAACGAGGGGTTACAAAGTGGTTTATTTCTCAATATCCCACTGTTTTTGTAGTCTCTGAACCGCTGTGCTTTCTTTCACTGACAACCATGCAGCGGTTAGGGTAACAATAACTTTAGTTTCAATATTAAGAGCACAAACCTATTTTGTGTTGTCGAATTGTTGCCTCGACGTTTTCGTGCAGTCTGCATTTTCAGTTCCGTGTTAGTATAGTTGGTCCAGATGATGGAAAGTTAACAGTATTAAACTGCAGCAAACATCTTTCTGTCACACACTCAACTCCTCTTCACTTCCTACTTGCCGCCTTGTTCCCGCCCATCCGCTGTATCCACCAATCACGTTGCAGAAGAGGCATCCGGAAGCTGTGAGGGGCACCGTTAGCCCTGAGCTGGGATTTGTAGGCAAATTCATGAAACTTCAACCTCAGAACCACTTTCATCTCGCTCAAACTTATGTAGTATGGAGCTTAAAGGGTCCTGGAATAGAATAGAGTTATTCAGTGATTAATTATCCTCAATTAATACGTTTATTACCCCAAAGAGAATGTGGGCTTTGGTAGTTATGATAAAGGGTGCCTTACTCAAACAGGAGCAGCATCAGAAGATGTCTTGTCAGGCACATAAGTGACAGCACCTGTATGAGTGAACAATAGGCAGTTAGTTAAGCAGAAACAGTCACTACTTTTACTTTGCTTAAGTAAAAGTAGCCATACCACAGTGTAGAAATACCCTGTTACAAATGAGAGTCCTGCAGTCATAAGAATGAGCATCAAACTTTACTCAAAGTACCAAAAGTAAAAGTACTCATTGCATGCAGCATTGCCCATTTCAAAATAATATGCATTCTATTATTGTATTAGAATTATTGATTCATTAAATGTATAAATATTGATTAATTTGCTGCAGCTGGTAAAAGTGGAGCTCATTTGAATTATTTTATTTGTTCTAAGATTACCCTCTGAAATGTGGTGGAATAGAAGTACAAAGTAACAGAAAATGGAAATACTCAAGTTAGGTACAAGTACCTCAAAACTGTACTTGAGTTAATGTACTTAGTTACTTTCAACCACTGACAATTGGTATGTCAGGCCTTCAGTATTTGCATTTTCCAAATTAATTCATTTGCATTTGATTTTTTTTTCAACTTTCTCAATTTAATTAATGGATTTTGATAAAACATTGAAAATCAATTATTCCAGTGACATACAGCTCCATATAGTAAACATGAAGGTTGAGATAGCTGTGGTTTAGTGCCCTCAAGTGTTATCTCAAGAGATAGCTCTGTGATTCCTGACACTCAACACATAGAGGTGAATGGGTTTTTGTCCTACAAAAATAACACTTGAGAAAAACTAGATGACAGCTTGTCCTTGGCGACTCAACAGGGCTTTTTCACAGCAGACTTCTTGACTTGTCGTAGTAGCTCAGGTGCTAACAATACAGTATGATGGCTCTATTATATTCAAGTGTCCCAGTGAGCCATGACATTGTAGCAGTAAGTCATAATGCACAGCAGTAGGACCCTGAAACTGAAGCAGCTAAATGGAATTCAGCCATCATTAACTGTGTCATTAGGGGCCGGGCAGCCTAAGCTGCCAGGACCCTATCGTTATCCTCAATCTTCATCTTCTTCATCTTCTTCATCTTCTTCATCTTCTTCCGAGGAAATCCTACTTCCCATGCGTGAAAAATGACCAAACTTTGCACAAAGGTCCAGTCCCATGTCAGATTGCCTCAGCTGCAAAAACAGGCCAATAGTCCTGATGGTGGTGCTACAGCAAACTTCTAAAGTTCAAAATTTTGAAAATTCACAACAAATCAACCATATGTGCTACAGATTTGCAACTTTCACCAAAATGTAGCCCCAATACTGAAGAAACTTTTGTACATTTAAACCTATTGCAAATTATGAAGTCCATGACTCTGTTTTTTTCAAAAACTGCACAACTTATTAAACCTATCTCCTCCCACAATTTTTGCTCAATTGGCACCAAACTTGCTACAGAGCATCTTCAGACTGTCCTACACAAACATCCACACAGATTTTTGATTTATTGAAATTTGAGCCTACAGTGCATCAAAATGTTTGACTGTAAACGGTATTATAAACATATGACTTGCAAATTCTTGCTAAATACATTTTCAATGTTCATTTAAAAAAAGACAAAATTTTGGAGTCATGGTAGATGATGTTTGGAAAATATCAGAATTTTATCTCAAAAACTGAATTTTTTTACAGCATTTTGAATTTCACTCTCATGCAAACAATTGGAGTCAATGCAAAAATGTCATTTTTAAACATCAGTTTTTCACTTTTGGAGCCAATAAATCATTGTTAAAAACTAATGACCAACATCTCCATGCTGTCTAGATGCAATTTGTGTATTTTGGGATTTTTGTCTCAATAACTGAATTTTTGACAGCCGTTTGAAATCTGCCTTTACATGCTAACACTGCTGTCTTGCACACAGGTGACTGGCTTAGTCAATTTGTGAAGCTACAAGTGGTGTTTCCATTTGCCAATTAGCTCAGTGAGATAGAGGATGGTTCTTGGTGTTGAAGGTTGTGAGTTCAAGCCTCAGCTTGTACAACATTTCCATATGAGAAATCTACCCAAACTTTTCACAAAGGTCCAGTCCCATGCCAGATGTCCTCAACTGGAAACACAAGACAATAGTCCTGATGGTGGCGCTACAGCAAGCCTCTAAATTTCAAAACTTTGAAAATTCACAACAAATCAACCATATGTGCTACAGCTTTGGAACTTTCACTTTGAAATTTGCTTTTCCATGGCATGGATGGCTGCTGCCTGGCACCCTGATCCTTGGCTTAGTCAATTTGTGAAGCCACACATGAAGACAGACCTCAATCTCAGAAATTGTGAGTTCAAGCCTCAGCTAAGGCAGAACGGACATTCTAATGTGAAAGCCTTATGTTCAGGCATCATGCTATGTGGATTAGAAACTACTAAGGTTAAAATAATTTTGATCCAGGCAGTTTCGCAGAGAGACAAATACTCTTTATCAACACTTTTATCTCTGCTATGAATCATTTCATTATTGATTAGCATTCCAGTTATTTTCTATATTAAATGTTTGTCTATAAAATTATGTAAAATTCATATTATCTTTCCCCCAATTCCAATCTGGCATCCACAAACATCTCACTTTGTCTGACTAAAGTCCAAAACCATGATAAAGCAAGATTTGAGGAGGATATCCTCAAATCTGCGAAGGTAATTCCAACACTGATGCCTGAAACAATCATCATGAAATAGTTGTGGATTATGTGTTTGACTTATTGATTTATTGACTAATCATTGCAGCTGTAGAATTCCTATAATGAGCTAGAAGAATTTTAAACATATATACCGCAGAGTTGTCTCTTGCTAATTTGCTCAGTGAGATAGAGCAGAGTCTCTTGTGCCAGAAATTGTGAGTTCAAGCCTCAACTGATGTAAAATGCACATTAGAATGCCACCTTTTTTTCATCTTCCTACACTGCTTGTTGCTCAGAATTGCCCAATTTTGCCAAAAATTGCCCAGTCCCGACCACTGCTGCGCAGCAGCTATAATTTATACCTGTGCTTTTCCTGCTGTGATATATCAAAAGGTAGTTCTTCTGTTTATGCCGCAGACCTCACTCTGTTTTTACTGACACTTCTTGTCCCCATTAACCCTTGTCCACAACATTTTTATTTATTTACTCTTTAGTATAACATTTGCTAAACCTCCCTATGAATGCATTATTTATGAAAGGTAACAAACATACATGTAATTGAAGTAAAGCTTTTTTGATTTACAGTTTTGTAATTGGAGGATTCAATTAGTCCAGTGAGACTGCACCAAGCATCTGTTGTGTGCATCTCAGTTGAAAGCAGCTGTATGAAAGGATCCGTGCTCTCTGAGGAGCCACCAGAAGATCAAAAGCTTTATGGTGCCCATAAACAGCTTTTATCTAATCTCACCATATATACTGTGTACAGCAATTAATTATTCAACAGGGAGAGTGGACACTAAATACAAGTTGTCATTTCTAAGATGACAGCTTCATGTTCCTAATTGCCTCTGTGAGGATTACAGTTTAGCAGATGTTTGGTCGCCTATAGTTCCTGAGGAACTCTTGCTTTTAATACATGATATTGCACATGCACAGGAAACAACGTGAATCCAAGAGACACAGCCTGAAACACATGAAAATGTACATCATCAATGTATATCATGGCAGAATGCAATATTGGCACATGTATCTATCATGTTAAATTTACATCAGTATGTTGATTATTTGACCCAAATTTTATCTCTAGCAGCCACTTTTAAAGGGGAAATTTGGCAGTTTTCATGTGGATGTCCAGTCAGTGTTTGATAAATCAATTGAAGCAATAAATTCCTATACTGACAAAGAAAGTTGAGTTCTTTTGCTGCAAAATCTGCTGTTCTTCCTGCATCCAGTAACATCACAGTGATGTTGGTTTTAAAGTAGAACTACAGGCTTTTTCAGCTTTCATTTCTAGTCTCGATCTCTGAGTAGTCGCAGGTGTGCTAGATGATTATTTTTGTCACCTAACACTATGCTTTGGCCAAAAAAGCAACAGCTATTGGCTGGGGTGGTGATACAATGCAACATGAGCATGTGCATCAGAGGCTTGCACACAATGCATTGTGGTATATGTAGGCACTGTCAGCATGGCTACAGGAGCAGGAGAACTCGGGGGGAGGGGTTTGGTCCATATAACAGCACTGAGGAGTCTATTACCATCAACACTGACTGGACATCCACATGAAAAGTGCCAGATTTTCCCTTTAAAGCAGCATCACCTTATTGGATTGAAACTGAGGATCAGACAGAGTGGAGGTCCAACTGAAAGTCCAGCTGAAGCTGAAGCTTTTACTTTTCTAATCTTTTTAAAGTTCTGTTTTCACACCACAAATCTAATGCTGTGTTCAGCTTTTCCAAGTCAGTGAATTACAGTGGAAACCTAACACTATGTAATGTTTGTAGAGACTATTTTTGCGCATGTGAGAGAATAAACCTTTTTTTTTCCAATAAAGAAAAAAGTTTATATCAGGGATTCTCAAAGGGTGGCCTGTGGGTCAATGTTGGCCCTTGATACATTTCAGCTGCAGGATGACATGAAATGCAGCATTATATTTTATTTAATAGCTACACTGTTTGGCTACTGCATAAAATTGCACCACTAACAAGCACCTGTCAGGTTAAGAATGACAGCTATTAGCAAGCTACCGGTTGCAGGCAACGACTGGCACCTTGTGAGCGTTGTGGGAATCGCATCCTGTCGTCAACCCTAGTCCTGTATTTTGCAGTTAAATGTGGAAGTGAGATGGAAAAGCCACCAGGGAAAAAATGCTGTATGGTTGGGGAGAAAAGGAGGAAGGAAAAACAAGTCCTCGAGGGACAGACGAAGTGATCTGTCTTATCTGCAAACAGGTGAATTCAGTGCTCAAGGATTTTTTTTTTTAAAGATTTCTGCCTTTATATAGGACATAGGACAGCTGAAGATATGACAGGAAAGGGGGCAGAGAGAGAGGGGATGACACGCAGCAAACAGGCGGCAGGCGGGAGTCAAGCCAGCGGCCACTGCAGAGGACTACCAGCCTCAGTACATGGGGTGCACGCTCTACCAACTGAGCTATAGGGGCACCCAATGCTCAAGGAATTCTTATTGTTAAATACCAATCACAAATCTACCACAAGTTCATGGGTTTTCCTGTGCAGCCCTCCATCATATGCTGGCTCCCTGAATTGGCACTCATCAAACCCTTGTGAACCCGTTTTAAATCCATAAAACTCCATTAACATTACAATAATGGATGAATCATTAAAACTACATTGTCAGTAAAGCCTCATATTCCTGCTGAGACTTGTCAGTAGCTCCAATCTCATTTAATAATTAATATTTATGTCACACACACGGGCAGGTGAGACCTGCATTGTCCCATGTTTACATCCTGCTAGTATGTATGTAGCTCACAAAGGAATAATGAACAAAGTTTGCACAGAGTCTTAAAGCATGTTGACTTGTGCATACATTTAATTAACCTGCACTCTCTTTCAGACTGATAAAAGCGTGATGAAATGTGCTCTGCAGTGTAATTAATCTGTGACTACAGCACATCTTGGTCACAGGCTGATGAAACATATCATTTGACATGCAGAGCGCATACAACGACTCTGCTACAAATCTCTTAATCAACTCTTCAACCTGCCTGCAGCAGAGTATACGTCTCCATTAAATTAAAGCACTGTCAGAGGCAGCCACTTTGCAAAGCAAACACATTAGAGAGTAAATAACATTCATGTTGGTGTTTACCTTCAGGTGTAGCTTGTGTATGCAGACATCAGCTCATGCATGTGTAACGGGAGGTGAAGCTAATCTAAACACAGTTTACCACCTGCTCAGGACATCTATGTGAGAAAAACTGAGTTTTCACAAGATGCATAAAATTAAATCACTTTGAGTCTGTGAAGGAAATATATGTGTGTGTGTGTGTGTGTGTGTGTGTTATAAATATATATATATATATATATATTATATATATATATATTTATACACACACATAAGTATACATATGATCTCCTTTTGGGTTTTACTGCATTGCCAATTTGATGCCTCAATCTGTTTTTTTCTTGTGATATTTGGTTATTTCGAAGCTTTATTTTGTCATAAAATTAACAGCATTTCACAGTATTACCCCAGAGTACCACCCCATATCCCCAGAAGTGCTATCAGCATCACAGTTTAAACCAAATATTGACTAATATATTTTTATTTATTTGTGTTTTTAGGCTTAATTTGTATTCTGGGAATGGTCATTTATTTGTCTTTAATCTAGTCATATGGTGATGGATGGTGCACTGAGTTCCCACCCATGCTCCACCCAGCCAACCAGGGGGAATCATTCTTGGCATCATGTTGTTTATTGTTTACACTTTGCTCTTCGCAATACAGCCCACAATTAACACTGTAATTTCATTGTATGAATGAGGTGTCAATAAAATGCTTACTGGTTCCTACTGGTGCTGAGATATAGATTCATCTAAAAAATCTCATTTTATTGTTTTTTATTGCTTCCAATGCATTTCATTGCCTATTTAAAACACTTTCAATTCCACACTTGACCTGTATTTGTAAATGACAAGATTTGCATTTCCATTTTGCTGTACAACTGCAGTTGTAATTTCACAACCACAGCGCACAGTTGGCCGACTTGATGAATATGTCACCTATGTTGATGGGCTGAATCCATAATTATTTTTATTGGCTGATTTCTGGGGCAACATTTTTTTTATTTTGCTAATGTCATGGTCTGCAGAGTGACATGTGCACTCATCCAGCGGCTCAGTACACATCTCAGTCCCATCGACAGAACTCATATCATATATTCAGGCCTGGACTACTATTTAACAAGTTAAGTTTCAGGCAGATTTGACCAAGTAAACAGAAGATAATGCAACTTCCTGTGTTTTGGCGAAACACTGACAGTCGCCGTGCCATCATGGCTACGCCGTTTAATGATACGTCAAGATCTTCACAATGTAACATTGCCATGGTCTTAAGGCCTTCCTGACCAGATTTGAATTAGATATTGTCAACCTGCGTAGAGGAGCACATTAAAGTCTAAAACATGTCATTTCCTGTTGTCAGTTGCCAGTTGTTGCCATGACTATTGTGGAATATTGTCATGTAGATGGTGTTCAGGGTGTGATAACATGTGAAGATTGGTGCAGATCAGATCATTTATACTTAAGTTATAACAATTTCGTGTTTCATGGCGAGACATAAGAATTCCACACCACGCCACGGCCACGCCATCCAACCTTGGTCACCGCAAGGTCGGGCGCCCTAACAGCCGCTGGCGGGCCCCAGGAGACGCAGGCCGAGCTGTGACGGTGGCAGCGAGGTCAGACGCCCAACATGTCACCGGGACTGCACTTAAAGGGGCGTGATCAAGCCATTTGGCCGCTCCCATCGACAAAACTCATATCATATGTTCAGACCTGGATGATTACTGAATATGTGAAGTTTCAGGCAGAATCGACCAAGTAAAAAGAAGTTAACGCAACTTCCTGTGTTTTGGCGAAACATTGGCCTTTGCTGTGTCATCATGGCAATGGCGTTTGACGATACGTCAAGATCTTCACAATATACGATTACAAAAGTCTTAAGGCCTTTCTGACTACATTTGCATTGGATAAAGCCAACATGTGTGGAGGAGCATGTCAAAGTCTAAAACATGTCATTTCCTGTGGCCAGTAGATGGCACTATGACGATTGCTGTATATTGTCATGGAGATGTGTTCAGAGTGAGACTGTTATCAAACATATGAAGTTTGGTACAGATCGGATCATTTATACTAAAACTAGTAATTAATTAATATCATGTTTCATGCAAGGCATTAAAATCCAAGCCATTGCCACACCCCCAAAAGTCCGTCGCGGCGAGGTCGGGCGCCCGTCAGACGCCAGCCGGACCACAGGAGGCGCCGGCCGAGCCCGCGACCGTCGCGGCGAGGTCGGGCGCCCGTCAGACGCCAGCCGTTGCGTTGCGTTGCGTTGCGTTGCGTTGCGTTGCTTACCTGACTCTTTCAATAACAATCAAAAATCAAAGTTCACACAGGAGCTTCACACATTTCATTATACATTACAACCACATATCCACTGTAGTTATTCTTGTTGTAACAAACAGTCACAATTATTCATGACAACATATTATAAACATACCATTAATAGTCTGCCAACAATCAGCATTACATGTTAATCTGTAAATAATCTGCATGTTTATCTCTGCTGGAATGCACATTGTATGTTGTTAATAAATCCAATAACATTTACATTGTTTGTTTTTCAGTACAATAAGTTTTGTAATGTTTGAGTTGGTTTCTCTCAATGTTTTGTTTCCCTTCTTACCTGACTCACTTATCACAGGTGAATATTCACCTAACAAAGGGCAGCACTCTAACACGCAGCAACAATATATATCGATCACCTTCTTCTTTAATCAAAGTACATTGCTATTATGAAGACAATGACATGTGACTTTATTGTGTGTTTGTGTTCTTTATTTGTGAGAAAGTTTAACCAACAATATGCAATAATGGACATACATACAATGATACAAAGCAGTCACAATGATGTAATGATGTGGTAAAAGTCAGCAAGCTCTACTCTCAGAACACCTCCCATTTCAGGGCAGGAAACAAACACCTTTTGTACATCTCCCCAAAGGACAGAACTTAACATTCTTGGTTAAGTTAAATTCTTGGTCAGTTACCATGGTAACTGATGCCAGCATGAAAAAATTACATGACTGAAATAAAACATTGAATGAAACAAAAACTGATACATTTCAAAACTTACTCTCTTGAAATGTATGTAAATAAATATTTGATTAATTTACAAGATGTACAGTGTCATTCCTAAAGACATTAATATGCAGATTATCATGTAATATGTTGATCATTTACAGCCTATTACATATTTGTATTATGTTGTCTTTGATAATTATGACTGGAACATTTGTTACAATGACAGATAAAGACAGAATGTTAAATTTCATATATTTTGTTGTTTTGTCATTGAAGCACTTTATTAAATTACTGACTTTGATTAGCTATAACATGAAGAACTGAGAACAAAGTTCATGTATATTAAGAGGAACTTTTCATTGACCCCCACTGCCCCGAGGACAAATGTTCAGTGACAATGAAGGATAGTTCACTGAAAAATGAAAATTCAGTCATTATCTACTCACCCTCATGCTGATTGAGGGTTGAGTTTATTTTTTTAGTCCTCAAAACACTGCTGTTTCACAGGAAAACACTGTTGTAGAATGTCCCAAACAATCTAAGTGAATGATGACCAGTTTTCAAAAGAAAAAAAACAACTGCCAAAAAACCATAAATGGCATCCATACGTCGGGGCTTTATGGGACTTGGATTACACCAGACGAGCAGTATGGAGTCATTTCATGTTTTTATTTTGTTGTTTTTTTACATTTGAAAACTGGTCACCATTGACTTCAACTTCAACAGGAGATTCTGCAACACTGTTTTCCTGTGAAACTCCAGCAGTGTTTTGTGAACTAAAAGAACTAAACCTGGCCTTCACTCAGCATGAGGACAAGTAGATAATGACTGAATTTTCATTTTTGGGTGAACTATCCCTTTAAGACATATAGCACAGAGGGTTACAACTAAACATGAAATCAGTGGTGGTTAAGAAATGAAAATAAAATTACATGAGGGAAGCTAAAATGTGTAAGTATTCAAGTAAAATTCAAAAGTCAAGCAATATACATAAATTCAAGCCAATAATGCAGTACAGACTAAAAATTAAATGATAGTGAGTTAAATTGAAGCAAATATATTATTTTCAAAAAATTTATACATTTTAAGTTATTCCTGCCTTCCACATCATTATTTCATCTTTGTCTTCTATAATTACATGAAATATAGCAGCTGTTATTCTCTGAACAATAATTAATAATAATTATAAATAACTGATTTAAAAATGCAAATAGAACTAAATCAAATCAAATCAAATCAAATTTTATTTATATAGCGCCAATTCACAACAAAGTTGTCTCAAGACACTTTACAAATAGAGTAGGTCTAGACCACACTCAATAATTTTGTTTACATCCGACAGTTGAAACAACTCCCCCATAAGCAAGCACTTTGGCGACAGCGGCGAGGAAAAACTTCCTTTTAACAGGCAGAAACCTCGGACAGATCCATGACTCATGGTGGGCGGTGATCTGACGGCACCGGTCGGGTTGAGAGGGAAAGAGGAAAAGGGGAAGAAAGAGGGGAGGTGGGAGGGGTGGAAGAGAGAGAGAAAAGAACAGAGACAGAGAGAACAGTAGTAGCAGAACATCAATAGTAAAACTACAGTATGTGTAGGGAAAAGTAGTACATATAAATATGTAAGCTGTATGTAAATAATAATACTAATACTAGATGTTACAATAATGATAATAAAATAATGATAATAATAGTAACAACAACAATGTGATGAATGTTTGATTGATTAGGTGAGTTATAATAATCCACAGTGGGAGGTTCAGCTGTGATCAGCGATCCATGCGCAGCCACAGTCCATAGGAATCTGCAGGATGACAAAGCAGAAAGACTCCGGGGAAGGAATCAAGTCAGTAACAGGCATTAATGGGACATAAACATAAACATCTGGGGAAAGAGATGAAGAAAGAGAGGAGCTCAGTGTGCCTTGGAGTCCCCCAGCAGCCTAAACCTATAGCAGCATAACTAGGGGCTGGTCAGGGCAAACCTGAGCCAGCCCTAACTATAAGCTTTATCAAAAAGGAAGGTTTTAAGTCTACTCTTAAATGTGGAGATGGTGTCTGCCTCCCGAACAGAAATTGGAAGATGGTTCCACAGGAGAGGAGCTTGATAACTGAAAGCTCTGGCTCCCAATCTACTTTTGGAGATCTTTGGGACCACCAGTAAGTCTGCATATTGAGACCTAAGTGTTCTAGTGGGATGGTAAGGTACTATAAGCTCTTTAAGATAAGATGGTGCCTGATCATTAAGCGCTTTGTATGTAAGGAGAAGGATTTTGAATTCTATCCTAGATTTTACAGGTAGCCAGTGCAGTGAAGCTAATACCGGAGTAATATGCTCTCTTATCCTAGTTCCTGTTAGTATACGAGCCGCAGCATTTTGAATCAACTGCAGACTCTTTAAAGACTTATTGCTGCAGCCCGATAATAACGCATTGCAGTAGTCTAGCCTAGAAGTAACAAATGCATGGACTAGTTTTTCTGCATCCGTTTGAGACAGGATGTGCCTGATTTTCTTGATATTGCGGAGGTGAAAAAAGGCAGTCCTTGAGATTTGTTTAATATGGGAGTTAAAGGATAAATCCTGATCAAAAATAACCCCCAGATTCCTTACAGTAGTGCTGGAGGCTAAAGTAAAGCCATCTAGTGTAGCTATATCACTGATTAGTTTGTTTCGGTGATGTTTAGGGCCAAGTATGATAACTTCAGTCTTATCTGAGTTTAGAAGCAGAAAATTGTGGGTCATCCAGATCTTAACATCCTTCAGACAAGCTTGCAGTTTGTCTAACTGATTTGTTTCATCAGGTTTTATCGATAAATATAATTGGCTATCATCGGCATAACAGTGAAAGTTAATGGAGTGGTTTCTAATAATATTGCCAAAGGGAAGCATATACAGAGTGAATAAAATTGGCCCCAGCACTGAGCCTTGTGGAACTCCATAACTAACTTTACTATGCACAGAGGATTCATCATTAACGTGTACAAACTGGAAGCGATCTGATAAATAGGATTTAAACCAGCTTAGTGCTGTTCCTTTAATGCCAATTAAATGTTCTAGTCTCTGTAGTAAAATATGGTGGTCGATCGTGTCAAATGCTGCACTAAGATCTAACAGGACAAGTACAGAGACAAGACCTTTGTCCGATGCTAACAGAAGGTCATTGGTTACTTTCACCAGTGCAGTCTCTGTGCTATGGTGTACTCTAAAGCCTGACTGAAATTTCTCGAATAATTCATTGAGATGCAGAAAATCACACAGCTGATTTGCAACTGTTTTCTCAAGAATCTTAGAGAGAAAGGGGAGGTTCGATATAGGTCTATAGTTAGCTAAGACCTCGGGATCAAGAGTTGGCTTTTTAAGTAGAGGTTTAATTACAGCTAATTTAAAGGACTGAGGTACATAGCCTACTGACAAAGAGAGATTTATCATATCTAGTAGAAAAGTGCCGACTACGGGCAAACTTTCCTTAAGTAATCTAGTTGGGATAGGATCTAGGAGACAGGTGGATGGCTTTGATGAAGAAATAGTCGAGGTTAATTGTGGAAGATCAATGGGAGAGAAGGAGTCTAGATATACCTCTGAATCTGCAGCTATCTCTAAGGTTTCTGTGTTAGGGAATAAATGAATATTGGTAGGGGGCATAAGTTGATCAATTCAGTCTCTAATGGATGTAATTTTATCATTGAAGAAGCTCAAAAAGTTATTACTGCTGAGAGACAGAGGAATACATGGTTCAATAGAGCTATGACTCTCTGTCAGCCTTGCTACAGTGTTAAAAAGAAACCTGGGGTTGTTCTTGTTATCCTCTATTAATGATGAGTAATAGGCTGCTTTAGCATTGCGGAGGCCATTTCTATAGGTTTTAAGACTATCTTGCCAGGTTAATCGAGACTCTTCCAAATTGGTGGAACGCCATTTCCTTTCTAGTTTTCTTGATGCCTGCTTTAACGCACGAGTTTCAGAATTATACCAAGGGGCTTGCTTTCTTTGTTTTATAAACTTCTTTTTCAGGGGAGCAATAGAGTTAAGCGTAGTTCGCAAGGATCCTGCAGCATGATCGACAAGATGATCAATTTGGGAGAAATTAAATAAAGTGTTATCAGAAACATTTAGACACGACATTGAGTTAAGAGCTAGGGGAATCTTTTCCTTAAATGTAGCTACAGCACTTTCAGAAAGGCATCTAGTATAATACTTTTTAGTAATTGGTGTGTAGTCTGACAGTAAGAATTCAAACGTTATTAAAAAATGATCCGATAAAACAGGATTTTGTGGATATACTATTAATTGATCAATTTCAATGCCATAGGCTAGAGCAAGGTCGAGAGTGTGGTTGAAACAGTGTGTGGGCTTATGTACGATCTGGCTGAAACCAATTGAGTCCAGTAATGACATAAACGCAATGTTAAGGCTATCATTATCGACGTCAACATGAATATTGAAATCTCCTACAATGAGAACTTTGTCTGTTTTAAGGACTAAGCTTGATAAAAACTCTGAGAATTCAGTCAGAAATTCCGAATATGGACCAGGAGCTCGGTACACAACAGCGAATATAACTGGCTGTAGTGTTTTCCATTTCGGGTGTGAAATACTCAGAACAAGGCTTTCGAATGAGTTATAAATAGCTGCGACTCCACCTCCTCTGCCAGAGCCTCGAGGAATGTGAGTATTAATGTGACTGGGGGGAGTAGCTTCATTTAAGCTAACATATTCTTCAGGGCCTAACCAGGTTTCAGTGAGACAGAATAAATCAATATGATAATCAGAGATTAGTTCATTCACCAATACAGCCTTAGATGACAGAGATCTGATGTTTAAGAGTCCACATTTGATGTTTATATTTTGGTGTGGTTTCACACTGGTGGTTTTAATTTTTATTAGGTTTTTATGATTTACTCCTTTTCTGTTAATTTTTGATATAAATGATTTGCATGGTCGGGGGACAGACACCGTTTCTATGGGGTGTTGGGTGGGTAACTGCTCTAATGGAAGCGCAGAGAGGCGTGTAAGACTGCAACTCTGCGTCCTGGTCTCAACTCTGGGTTGTCACGGACTGGGCTGATTAATAAACTTGTCCAGATTACTAGAGATGAGAGCAGCTCCGTCCAAAGTGGGATGAATGCCGTCTCTCCTAATAAGACCAGGTTTTCCCCAGAATGTCCGCCAATTATCTACAAAGCCCACATTGTTATCTGGACACCACCTCGACAGCCAGCGGTTGAAGGATGACATGCGGCTAAACATGTCATCACTGGTGGTGTTAGGTAGGGGCCCAGAGAAAACTACGGAGTCCGACATCGTTTTAGCATATGTGCACACCGACTCTATGTTAATTTTGGTGACCTCCGATTGGCGTAATCGGGCGTCATTACCGCCGACGTGAATAACAATCTTTCCATATCTATGTTTAGCCTTAGCCAGCAGTTTTAAATTTGACTCAATGTCGCCCGCTCTGGCCCCAGGGATGCATTTGACTCTGGCCCCAGGGATGCATTTGACTGTGGTTGCTGGTGTCGCTAGTTTCACGTTTCGCACTATGGAGCTGCCAATTACCAGAGTTTGTTTCTCAGCGGGTGTGTCGCTGAGAGGGGAGAATCTATTGGAAACGTGAAGGGGTTGGTGGTGAGCCGTGGCCTTTGTTTTAGGGCTATGCTTCCTTCGGACAGTCACCCAGCCTCCCGGCTGCTCGGGAGCTGCAGGGGGACGGCTAAACATGTATATCATAAACCAGAATTAAAGAATAAGGATCGACTATACACAGAATGCATTTGAAAGTTTGAAAATAATGCCAACCACAATAATAGTAATTATTTTCAGAAATGTTTAATAACCTTGTGTTTCATAGTATCAAAACCAGCCTACCTGTGACAGCTGCTGATTAAGAGAAGCGGCCAGAGTCGGGCTGTTTAAGTCAGTGACGACAGTCTGCAGCACAGATCAACTGAAAGAATAGAAAATGTAGGTCAGTAGGCTGAAAGAATACAAGAAAACATGTCTAAAAAAGATGAACATTTCCAATTGTGAGAAAAACTCTGTTGAATGAGACCTCGTCTATGAAAAGATGTTTAGATCATGAGAGTTTGAGTAGCTGTCATTCATTACTTCCACCCCTGCTCAACATTTTCAAGTCAGTTCTGTATAAATCAGTGAATTGGCTGGATGATGAAAAACCACATTTAACCAGAGAGAAAGTCATTTTCAGTCAACTCCAAAATAAATATTCTCTGAAACTCAGTTCAACACAAAAACACAACTTTTCAGGTCTTCAGCAATAAAGAGCAAAAAGAACTCAGTTTGTTCAGCGCCTCAAAATTTGGCCCCGAGTAGCCCCTCTTAACCGAAACACAATCAAATTAGGATCTGTGGGAAGGTTTTAGTTTAGAAAGTTTGTTTTACCCCAAAAAGTAAATCACCTCCCCACCAAAGTTAAAACACTCTCTGGCCAGGTTTCAGGACAACTGAACATTTGATCATTTTGTCATTTTCTTTTTATCCATGAAACACTTAATTTACTTTGATTAGCTGTAACATGAAGAACTGAGAACTAAGTTCATAAATATTAAGAGAAACTTTTAAATTGACCCTTGTTGCCCGAAATGTTCAGCAACATTAGCACAAATAGCACAGAGTTATAACCAAACATGAAATCAATGGTGGTTAAGAATAGAAAATAAAATTATATAAGGGAAGCTAAAATTTAACTATTCAAGTAGAATTCAAAAGTCAAGCAACACACAGCGGGTAAAATAAGTATCGAACACGTCACCATTTTTCTCAGTAAATATATTTCTAAAGGTGCTATTGACATGAAATTTTCACCAGATGTAGGTAACAAACCATGCAATCCACACATGCAAAGAAATCAAACTATACATATCCATAAGTTAAGTTATGTGTAATAATGTGAAATGACAGGGAAAAAGTATTGAACACATGAAGAAAGGGAGGTGCAAAAAGGCATGGAAAGCCAAGACGCCAGCTGAAATCAATCAGTAATTAGAAAGCAATCCTGCCCCTTGTCAGAATTAATATCAGCTGGTTCAGTCCCAACTGATAGCCTATAAAAAGGTGTCTCATTACCAAGGTGTCACAGAAGAAACATCTCATGATGGGTAAAAGCAAAGAGCTCTCTCAAGACCTCCGCACCCTAATTGTTGCAAAACATACTGATGGCATTGGTTACAGAAGGATTTCTAAACTTCTGAATGTTCCAGTGAGCACTGTTGGGGCCATAATCAGGAAGTGGAAAGAACATCATTTCACCATAAATCAGCCACGACCAGGCGCTCCTCGCAAGATTTCTGACAGAGGAGTGAAAAGAATTATCAGAAGAGTTGTCCAAGAGCCAAGGACCACTTGTGGAGAGCTTCAGAAAGACCTGGAATCAGCAGGTACAATTGTTTCAAAGAAAACAATAAGTAATGCACTCAACCGCTGTGGCCTGTATGCACGCTCACCACGCAAGACTCCATTGCTGAAGAAAAAGCATGTTGAAGCTCGTTTAAGTTTGCTGCTCAACATTTGGACAAGCCTGTGAAATACTGGGAGAATGTAGTCTGGTCGGATGAGACCAAAATTGAACTCTTTGGATGCCATAATACACACCATGTTTGGAGGACAAATGGCACTGCACATCACCCAAAAAACACCAACAGTGAAGTTTGGAGGTGGGAAAATCATAGTTTGGGGCTGTTTTTCAGCATACAGTACTGGCAAGCTTCATATAATTGAAGGAAGGATGAATGGGAAAATGTACCGAGACATTCTTGATAAAAATCTGCTGCCATCTACCAGGATGATGAAGATGAAACAAGGGTGGACATTTCAGCAAGACAATGATCCCAAACACACAGCCAAGGAAACTCATTTGGTTTCAGAGAAAGAAAATAAAGCTGCTAGAATGGCCCAGCCAATCACCTGACTTGAATTCCAATTGAAAATCTATGGAAAGAACTAAAGATCAGAGTTCATAGAAAGAGACCCACGGAACCTTCAAGATTTGAAGACTGTTTGTGTGGAAGAATGGGCCAAAATCACACTGGAGCAACGCATGCGACTAGTTTCTCCATGCAGGAGGCGTCTTGAAGCTGTCATTACCAACAAAGGCTTTTGTACGAAGTATTAAATAAATTTCAGTAAGTGTGTTCAATGCTTTTTCCCTGTGTCATTTCACATTATTACACATAACTTAAGGATATGTATAGTTTGATTTCTTTGCATGTGTGGATTGCATGTTTTGTTACCAACATCTGGTGAAAATTTCATGTCAATAGCACCTTTAGAAATATATTTACTGAGAAAAATGGTGACATGTTCAATACTTATTTTACTCGCTGTACATAAATTCAACCCGATAGTGCAGCACAGACCAAAAGTTAAATGATGGTAAGTAAAGCTGAAGCAAATATATGTATAAAGTGCTGTACAGCATTTCTTCACACCTGCCTAAAACCTTTGCAAAGTAAGAATGCTTTCAAAAAATTAAATTTAATTGTTTTTTAATCAATTTACAAATTGCAAAGTGAGCAAACAGAAGAGAAATCTAAATCAAATCAATATTTGGTGTGACCAACCTTTGCCTTCAAAACAGCCTCAGTTCTTTGTTGCTTTGAGTTTAGCTGTTCCTCACCCAGTTTTAAGCCTCCTACACAGCTGTTTGTTTCAGTTAATGACTGCGTTTCAACCTACATATGAAATTGATGATCATTAGCACCAGTCTGGTATAACTGGTTAATCATACACACGACTATGATCCTACAAAACCCCTGACTGTGTGTAAGTGTACCTAGAAGAACTGATGTCATTTTGAGGCAAGGGATGGTCACACCAAATACTGATTTGATTCAGATTTTTCTTCTGTTTGCTCACTTTGCATTTTGTAAATTGATTTTTAAAAAAAAATTACATTTTATATTTTTGAAAGCATTTCTTCACACCTGCCTAAAACTTTTGCACAATAATCCCTCAAAAGTGGTTAACATTTGTGATTATATTTTACTTTATTGCCCCAAATGAAAGGGCAATGAAACCATAAACTTTAACCAAGTGTTTTTAACAACTATGCATTAAAAAAATGAAAATGGAGGTAAACATGAACATAATAAACCTGAATTAAGAAATAAGGATCGACTATACACAGAATGCACATAAGGCTTTGAAAATAATGCCGACCACAATAATAGTAATTATTTTCAGAAATGTTTAATAACCTTGTGTTTCATGGTATTAAAAACAGCCCACCTGTGACAACTGCTGAACAAGTCAAGAGGCCTGAAAGATTCTGGAGTGATGAACTGAGCCGATCGATTCCATGTTAGTGACGACAGTCTGCAGCACAGATCATCTGAAAGAAGAGAAACTGTAGGTCAGTAGACTGGAATGATACAAGAAAACACGTCTAAAAAGATGGATGTGGGTAAAATACATTTATAACTGAGAAAAACTCTGCTGAATGAGGCCTAATCTATGAAAAGATGTTTAGATCATGGTAGTTTTGAGTACTTGTCATTCATTACTTCCCTCTTGCTCAACATTTTGCAAAAAATCACTATGATGCACTGATTGTCAGCAAAATATTTCATAATTGTTTTTATGGTGCGAGCCAGAGTTCATCTCATAATTTACTGTTTGAAATTTTAAAGGTCATTCCCCCACATGGATTCATGAATACACACTGCCATAAAAATGAACCATCAGAACAACAACAAATAATCAGGGTGACAATGCAGCACAGCCTGGTCAGTTCAGTATCAATCAGTGTATTAACGGGACAATTTAAAAAAATATTTAACAAGAGAGACAGAAGAGAGAAGAGAGATTCATTTTCAGTAAAGTCCAAAATAAATATTCCCTGAAGTTCAGAGTTCAACATAAAAACACAACTTTTCAGGTCATCAGCAATAAAAATACCTAAAACATCTCAAATAAATTAATGTATCACTCAAAGCAAAATCTCAGACTTTATCACAATCAACTCCAGGTGCCAGTTTGTCTTGGACTTCACAGGACAAAATGGCCTTATCAGAATCATTCCCCACAAAACGATAGACGTGAGGTTTTATCACATAATACCCCCTTGGTAGTTTTTCACAACAATTTGATAAATTATTTGCGAGGCAAGAATTCAACCCATCCTAATAAAAATACCTACATCTCACAGTTTAATGTATCACTCAAAGCAATTCATGATTAACAACAAATCAGGTGCCAGTTTGTCATTGGATTCAAGACAAAATCCTATCAGAATCACACAAAACGTGAAGAGTTTTACCATAATACCCCGTAGTTTCACAACGATAATTATTGCGAGCAGAATGTCAACCTTTTTAAATCCAAACCATGATTTTCCCACAACCCTAACCAGTGTTTTCTGTCCGTAAACCTACAATATTTGTTAAACCACAGCGCTCTCGCATTTAAAATAAAAAGGTGCACAATGAAGAAACAAATGCACAAATCTCGCGAGAGTTACACAAATCAAGGTTTCTAGACTTGACAGTAGTTCAGTTCAGTTCATGCTCACACAGAAAATCAAACAACAAAAGTTTGTGAAAAAAGAAAATAAACGGCAAAAAAAAAGGGGAAATGGAAGACCTGGCTTTCGCCACTCACCAGCTGTGAAGAGAGATTATTGATCGGCTGGTTCCAGAGATATTTGGTCTTTTGGAGGACTCACTTGGTTTTCTCCCACGCCGGATTCAGACACCATCACTTCCTTTTTACCTCCATGATAAAGGAAAGTGACGTGGGTCCGACTACTCGAAAGCCGGTCAGTGATTGGTGAGGATGGACAGGTGACAGGGGGGTGTGGTTAATTAATTAAAATAAATGAATTTTCCGGGCACAGTGCATAATTGTTATTATTAGCCGATTATTGGTCTATTGGTCTGCAGGGAGAAGCGACTGTGTACATCCACTCAGACCGACCACGAGTGTCCTGAGCCTGCAGAGTCAGACTCTTTACACTGTTTTCAAGCGGTGAATTGTGATGTCTGTGTTCTTTATTCTTCATAAAGTTCACTGAGTATTATAGTGACAGGTAGATTGATTGTTTTACATCTTAGACATGCATCCACAGTGCGATATTATCAAGTATTTATATAGTGACTTTACTATTATAAGCTTTGTTGCTGCTCCAGAAAAATATTCAGTTAGAAATCAATTCTAATCCTGCTCTGAATTGATTATTTTATTAATAATAACCCAGCTGGTGGATATGAGCAAATCCACAGTTCAGATCCTTCACTGTACGCCTTATTTAACTGTTGTTGTGTTGTGATTATTATTTTTATGGTACACAGTGCTCACTCACAAAAAAGTGAAGGATTGTTTCAAGACACTAATTTTGCTTAATAAATATTGTAATGATGATGTGCTATAATTATGTAAATGAATTGTTTTTAGTCAAATAACATCAAATCTCAAACCCCACTACATTAAAAATCAGCTTTGTTTAACTTGCTTTTTTTTTTTTTTTTGGTATCCATACAACCAATAGTTTAAAAGAACAAAAAACTCCAAGGTCCACCTACCATAGTTTGACAAAGTCCTGTGGGAAACTGCATGAGGTCATACTGGGTAGAAATATGCACAAACACAGGTTAGTTATAGTAAAGAAAGTGGGGCAAATATTTTTTAAAAGAATACTTAAGTTAACGTTTCTGTTTTCTTGCGTTGGTGTGCTTCTAACTATGACACTGTGTCCTTACCAGGTGAATTCTTCAAGTCTGTTTTGAAAAGTACACTGGATGAAGGTACGTACAGACACTTGTGGGGAATCTGGAAAACGGGGCAAATGTTGAATTCTTTTGGTTTGCTAATGGGCCACACAGAAAGTTGGTATTAATTTGTGTGTCAAGGCTTCAGATGTCCTGTTTTGTTTTTTGAAGAAATGAGCAGTATGTTCACCTGATGAAGCTGTAAGGGGAAAAGCTGTGCCTGTCTTCATTTTCTGTGGCTTATGCTGGAACTACGTGCCTCACTAAACTAAGCACAATCCATATGTTTGACTAAACTGATGTATCCAGTGTGGAACCCCTATGAAATGCGGGACCACTTTGTAGTGTGTGTGTTCACTGTAGTTCTGGAGTTAATTTCTACCTCTTGTTCTGTTTCTCTTGCCCTGTGTCTCTAATTATTTTCTTTCTGTATCTTGTGATGTTTGTCTCTCTCTCTCTCAGATTGAGGATGAATTCTGACGGATCGTACTGAACCACTACAGTCCACATTCCTGCGGAAGCTGGACCAACACACGCCAAAGCTGTTGAGCCTGTACAGGAAGAAGGGAGGCGCTGTTGGGCAGAAACTCGATGAAACTCTTGACATGTTAAATGAGGCACGTACAATGTAGCGGTTAGTCTTTTGAAGTAGCATTCTGATGTCTGTACTTAACATAATCTCATATTTCATATTTTTGCAGGACAACAGCACTGAGCAACAGCATTGAGTCCTGAAAAGAAACTGTGATCAGAGACATCATTCTCTACCCGGCCGGAGGAATTCATCAAGATATGCAAGGTCAAAAAAAAAAAATATATATATATATATATATATATATATATATATATACCTCTGCTGATTGTATTCAAAGCCCTGCCTGTATGAGACGACGTTGTGCAATCTAGGATTGCTGATGGTTTAGTGGAACCATTATATGTTTCTACTGAAGTATTCATCAGATCTTCAGGTTCTAAACTAGAGATAAACAATTATAATTTTTGTAAAATTAATATATACAATCCAGTAAGATGTACTGTATAACAGCTGGAGATGAGCAAAGTAAGCAGCATTTTAAAATGTATGTATTCACTTTACACTTGTACAAGTGCTTTCACAAGACTATATATTGTAAATAGTCTTGTGTGTAAACTTAGTACTTTACATTTTATATTCTTTATATTTTATATTTTTAAATCTGATCGGTATATACATATTTTCTATTTTTTATCTTAATTTTTATAAGTATCTTATTGTCACTTTCTATCTGTACTGCTTGAGCTGCTGTGACGTGAATTTCTTCGGTGTGGGATCAATAAAATTTATCTTATCTTATCTTACAAGACAGGATTTATTATAAACATTTTAGATGTGAAAGATTTTCCTCAATGTTGGAGAACTCAGAGATGAAGGACTTATTCTCACCCATCAACACTGTTTATGTTTTCACATAATACTTTTGTGTGACCCTAATGTCGGGACCAGTTAATGCTTGGATTGGTATTAAAAAGGTCTTAAAAAGTCAAAGCGAAATTCAGTTTGCTGATTCCTGCAGATACCATGTTTCACTCCCTTTGGTGTATTTCACAGATTTTTGATGATGATGATGATGCCGCTGTGGAAGAGGTCCCGTACTACACTTGTCCTCAACACGTTTGTGGTCAGCAAAGCCAAGGACGAAGGTCTCGACAAGCAAACAGGACCGGCCATCAAGAGAGCAGAGGTCTTTTTACATTTTAACAAATATTGATACCTGATGTTTGACTGGTGAGTGTTGTTCAGAGTGTTGCTCTGTTGACAGGTGGAGTCATGGCTGTGTCCATTTATCTGTGTTGTAATTTCTTGGCTCCACAGCAGATTGTCAGGATTTTTTGTGAGCATAGACAATAAACCCTGTCATGTTTGGTGACTTTATGACTTTAACCACCATGAAACACAATTTTATCTTGTACACAATACCTCCAAATCTGTAGGGCAGATATTGAACCCTGTTAATTTTTATTATTTGATGACCAAAATGTCAGCTTTATACAAAAGGTATCATGAAATGTAATAACTTGATTGCTGTTATATTTTACTGAAAAATATTGTGCATGATCTACTTAAAGAAATTAAGGCAACTTTTTGCATCAAATTATTATGTAGATCCAGCAAGTCTTGTCTTTGCATGAAGTAATTAATTTTTTTGTATGTAAAAAAATAAGTAAAATCAAGTAAAAAAAAAAAAAAAAAAAAAAAAGTAAAATCTGCATAATTTTGCAAGTAAATTTAAAGTAAATTTGTAATCACCTGTGTTTGGAATGATTATTCTTTAATTTTATTGTAAATATTCTGCTCAGATTATGTTTCAGTATGATTTCAATTACTGCAGAAATGTATGAAGTTTGCCATCCTTCTGTTTTGAAAACAGTGTCTTAGTAGTTGTGTGCATGTGTGTTTTGAGACGAGCACACAGGAAGTAGTTTTGATTGACACAAAGGACTGACTGAGAGTCTTACTGAAAGCACCAGAGATGTCACACTAAATTCATTCAAAGGCTGAACAAAAGGTCCCGGAGTAACACTGTTCTCCTTGTGCCTCTCACACTGCACTGCAACACCCCACATATTTCCATCGTTACGCCTGAACTGCTTCCTGTGCTCCGTGTCACAGGTCACCACATGCAAAATTATAATAATTGGTTTAAAGAGTTAAAAGTTTAAATGGTATGTAGTTTGTGAAACCTCCCAGACGTGCTGTGTCTTATTAGTTTTGCTCAAATCAGCTCTGAATTTTGAGTATCTTGATTGAAGATGAGGCACATTTTCATCAAAGTTGAGAATTTAAAAGCAAACCCTGCAGGATTTTCCTCCAAAAACAATGTACTATCACCAACAAGCCACCATAGTGTAAAGCAGTGCCTACATCCACAGAGACCCACCCTCAGTCTGTACATTTTTATTTTCTCATTATTTTGCGGTGTTTGGGACGCGTTGCCAACCCAAAACATCAGTATTTGACGTCCTGGGAATGAGACTCAACAATCAGCTATTGTCCTGGGTGTTTACAAACAGCGGCTGATGAATCCTATTCATTCTGTTTAAAACAAAGCACCTTTTTATTTTTTTCTCAATTTATTATTTTCATGATTGGAAGAGACACGTTATGTACAAAAGTACAGGAAAAACAATGCATCATTTTCTTTCACTTGACTCCTCATCTCTCCTTTTCTAAATTCCTTCTGCTTAAACAGCCTGAGGTAAAACCTTTTAAAATAAGTGTCTCAGTGCTTAACAACAAACATAATCGATGATTGTGGCTAACTGGCCTCTTTCTCATTTGAGGAAGTTATTTATTTATACTTTTGTCATATTTATAAATGATCAGAGGTCCAGAGTTGAGCTCATTAAAGGGCCAGTTGAACAGGCAGGAGGCTTCTACATGTACATCTAAGTGGTTTCTTAAAGCTGTTGTAATCTGTTTGACATTGTTTTGACTGTTGGACTGTTGGACAGTTTGATTAAGAGGTAGAAGGCTCTGCTTTAGGGCAGCAAATCTTGGAATAATGATGTTCAAATACTACCTGACTGCAAAGGTGATGTAGTGAGCTAACTTATGGTGTTTGGATTGACAACAATACAATCAAAACAAATGTTTAAACCATTTGCTCATCACAGTTATGTATCATTTTATAGGCTCTGCTAAATACCAGTGTTGATAACACTGTTTTTCCCAAACTTCAGTTTCCCAGTGCTCCATAGATACCCAGTATTTACTGTACAAAAACAATTTATTTCTTCTTTTCTTCTGGCTTCATTACATTTTTAATTACATCTTCACAATATGGCAATTTTAAAATGATTAAACCTTTCCCATGATAACCAACAATACTCTATTAACTCATGAAAAGTCACGTTTGAACACTTTATTTTGGACCTGGCTGGAGTAAAAAGAACTCTTTACAAAAAGCATTTTATTTGCTTTGAAAATGTTTTGATAAGAAGAAGAATAAAAGAATATTTGTGGAGCTAATTTTGTGGTTGCGTCCTTTTTTTTCAGCATGAAATGCAACATGTTCAATGTTTGATTTTGAAGTAATCCGAAAGTATTACGTTTTTTGTAATCCAATCGATTGATTACTTTGCTCATAACAAAAGTTGGCATCTAAGTTGTATTCAGTAACAGACTATGTTTCAAAGTAATCTGACCCAACTCTGAAAATTCCCAGTTGTTACCTGCAGATTCATGCAACACAAGCACACTATAAATCCCAGGCTGTATCATGAAGTGTTACCAGACAATTAAAAATAACTGAGGTCAATGAGGTCCAAGAGTTTGACCCTCAAAACAGTTTGACCTGCAAACCTCCCTGACTTTGACTGTCCTTAACATATTTTGGGGAAGAAAATACAGTCAATATCTATAGATAAAAACTATCAATCAAATTCATCTTTTTAATTATTTTTTTTCTTTGTTTATTGTGCATTTCTTTAGTCTCTTTTTGGAAAATGAATTATACTCAAGGAGGGAGAGTGAGTCTGTAACCATAACTGTAACTGATTTAAGAGCATAAGAGGTGCTGAATAATTTACATTTTATCAATATTAAGTTTTTAAAATATCACGGTCATCGACAATACTGATATACAGCAACACCCCTAATCTGCATACATCCAAAATATGTGCAGTGTTTGCAAACTTTTAGACTAATAAACAATAGGAAAAAGAAGACCCCATGCACTGATTTTCAAAATAAAGGTGTAATTCTGCTCAATGACCAGCAGATGTCCCCCTGTTGTGCAAAAGCGAATCGCTTGCAGCTCAGAACGCTGCTGTGCAACTTTTTCAGCACCCCTGTGTGCGCATCTACCACATGCATCTACTATAAAACCCTTTAAACTAATTTTGCAAGTTGCAAGTTTGCATTCAGATTAGAAGTAAAGACAACGATACAGTGGGCAAGTAGATTTATGGGAGATGTTATGGGAGTTTGTGACTTCCTGGGGTCGGGCCCCTTTGGGGATCCTTTTGGGACATTTAGTGAAAAAGACTGACTCAATATATATGAGAATATGAGAAGGATTTATGTCTTTTATTCATTTATATGTTTCACAAACAAAAAAAAGAATATGGCTATTTATTTATTTATTTATTTATTTAATCCATCTTTTTTTTAAACGCAGGCTACAGTGTAAAGGTGCTCTCCTGTATCAGTGGGTTCATGGTCAGTCAGTGAGACAAACTGCTGTACTGTGGGCAGAGAGTCTGGATGCTGCAACAAATCTCATCGCTGTCCTGCCAAACAGCAGCGATTCATTAAGAGGAGGGGTTATTTAATACCCCCACGACCACACACACACACACACACACACACACACAATATCAGTCCCTCATCCCGTCAGGTCCACAGATGAACTGAGGAATCTGCTCTCACAGTCTCACTCCTCCTCGCTCCCTTCAACATGGACTTGCTGAATTTTCTGCTTTTTCTTGCAGTCACCGCCTGCAGAGTGGAAGGTAGGCTGGCAGCACCGCTTTAATTGCTAATTAATTTCCACACGACGGGAAAATTCTGATCAGGAGGCAGGGGAAAACCTTTTCTGAGTTTTTTTTTTTTTTCTTTATCTAATCATTTGCTTTGTCAGGCTGCTCCGCTCTGCATTGATCTGCAAGTGTGCTAATGACATACCTGTTGTGCGGACTTCTGGGAAACATTAACGAGCTTTAATGCTTTTTTTTTGCATCACATATGACTTTACTGGTGCATGCAAACATGAACCAGCATAAAGTATAACATGAGAGGAGTTATTTTAAGAGTGTCAGAGCTCTTCTTGTGAACCTTTGCAGCGCTGCTCGACTCATTTAATCTTTGTTAACACACATAAAGTGTCCAAGCAAAATGCACAGAAATCCTTTTTTTTTTTTTTACTGTACAGCTGGCTGTAGTCAACCACCCAGCGGTTTAAACGATAAAATAAATAAATAAATAAATAAAAAACGTTGAAGGTGTTAAAAAGTAAACGACAAAAATTTCCATTTGACGCAACTGGTGCAGCCATAAAAGCATCTTGTTTTTATGCTCAAATGTGTTTGTAACCAGTGGATATTTTCTTTAACCTCAAAGCTATTTAAGATGAACTATGCTTGAGCTGCAACAATTATTCGATTATGAATCGATTATTAAACTAATTCCCAATTATTTTGATAATTGATTAAACGTTTTGAGCAATTTTTTAAGGAAAAGTCAAAATTCTCTGATTCCAGCTTCTTAAATGTGAATGTCTTCAGGTTTCTTTATTCCTTTATAACAGTAAAGTGAAAATCTTTGGATTTTGGGCAAAACAAGACATTTGAGAACGTCATATCGGGCTTTGGCAAACACTGATCAACACAGACCAAACAACTTAATCGACAGATTTAGAACTGCAATGATTAATCAACTCTTTTGATAATTAAGTAATTGTTTTGAATAATTAAAAAAAATCAAATTTCCCTGTTTTTTCAGCTTCTCAAATAAAGGGATAGTTCACCCAAAAATGAAAATTCAGTCATTATCTCCTCACCCTCATGTCGATTGAGGGTTGGGTTTATTTTGTCTCGCTTTATTTTGTTATTTTGTCTGCAAAACACTGTGAACTACTGGAGATTCACGGGAAAACAGCGCTGCAGCATCTAACAAACAATGGAAGTGAATGGTTTTTTTAGTCAACTTGGCATGTTGGTTGCTTCAGGAGACTTTGATTACACCAGACGAGCAGTATGGAGGCGTTCTATGTTTTTATTTTGTTGGGCGTTTTTTTTGTTGTTGTTTTTTTTTTTTTTACATTTGAAAACTGGTCACCATTCACTTCCATTGTTTCGGAGGTTCTGCAGTGCTCTCAGCAGTGTTTTGTGGATTAAAAAACTAAACCTGACCTTCGATCGGCACGACAATGAATGGATAATAACTGAATTTTCATTTTGGGGTGAACTATCACTTTAATATTTTCTGGTTTCTTTAGTCCTCTGTGACAGTCAAGTGAATATCTTTGGGTTTTGGACAATTTGAGGACATCATCTTGGGCTTTTGGAAAAACTTATTAATTGATTTTCACAATTTTTTGACATTTTATAGACCAACCAACTAATCAACTATAAATTGGAAATAAGCCAGTTGCAGCCCTACATCCATAGTGTGTAATAATGTAGAAACTGGAAAAGTCCCATTTGCGGCTCCCGATGATTATGATATTATGATAGACGCTACATTTCATGTTTTTTTTTTTTTTCTGTGGACTCTGCTGTGTGTGGTGTGACTGATTTGTGAACTTCTTACAGCTTTTACTGATGATTTGTGAGGTTTCTCATGATTGACTTGGCAAGACTTGAAAAAAGTACTGTAGTAAAAGTTGAAGTGAAGTAAATTGTATTATCATTACAATATGAGACACAAAGCTTATTTCAAGCAGTCAGCAAAAGATAATCAGCTTATACAGTGTTGTATAAGACAAACAACTGATATGCGACTGGCTGATTGTCTAAAGTCAAACAGTTTTCACCCAGTTACTTAAAGCCACTGAGACCATATTCTTGTTCATACAGTGACATCATCCATTGGACACCTGTGATGGACGGTCAGTTTCACGTGTCCCAAACTCGTGAGAAGGCCAGTCTTTCTCAACCTTAGACATCTGTGTCTGTACTTAACATAAGGAGGCCTTTTTTCCAGGAAGTTTCAACCATATACGGGCCACGGTTCAACATTAATGGGATTTTTTCACTTGGGGTCAGAAACCTACTTGCCTGAGGTCAACTTTTCTCGCCCTGATACAAATTCTATTATTTGTTACAGCAAAGTAACGGGTGGAACTAGTAAGCAGTGTTTTTCGAACATGATACAGTGTGATAATCAGTTTTGTGATTAACTGACTGGCCTCAGCATTCATGTTTCGTAGAAGCACCAGCAAGGCCCTGGAAGAGGAGGAGGAGATGTCAGCAGTCCTTTCAGCTGCCATCAATTAAAGCAACCCATTTGGGTATTTTGCTCCTGGGTCATGCTTCCACCCCTTTTTTTGGGTGAACACAACCACAATTTGACTGGGGGTCAATACAAATTCCAAGGTCTCTGCATTACTTTTGAGCTGCCGGGAGCCCAAATCCTGTGGTACGTCAGATGAGGAATTATGCTGATTAACAATCGGTGTAATTACATAGAGAGAAAAATAAAGACAGAGGATGATGAGAGTCTGCCTCCTTCAAAGTGGTAAATCTACCCCACCGAGTGGCCCAGAGGTGGTATATCCTGACAAGTACCTTATTGAATCTCCAGGTGATGTCAGTGTGGTGTTGTGGTAAACTAATTAAAATTAAAGCATTAACATGCATGTTTGTTTAACAGTGCTTGTTTTCACTCAAAAGGTGGCGTGGTCCAGGAAAGTAACATGTAGATGCTCTAATCCATGCAAGCCAGATGCTGTCAGCTCTTGTTACAAAGCTCCAGTGATGTTTTTCAGAAACTGGACATGTCTTAGAAAAACGACTCAGTTTTATCACCTTTGCTCCCAATCTTGCAGCAAACTGCACAATACATAGTTGGAATTTTGCCCACATCCTCTAACGCCACACAACTAAACTTCTGTTTTCAGCTCATAAACTTTGTTTTTATCAGCCAACGGTCAAGTGAGGTGCTTGTCTGGCTCACCAGATGTAGACTGTAGGTATAAACCTGCCACTGGCCACCTTTCAGCATATCCACTATCTGCGTTGTAAACAAGTTAGCCGCTGTTACTTTTCTTTTGAGGGGATTTAGTCATTTTAATGTCAGAGCTCACCTCCTGATGTGCAAAACACTCAGACACTATTTTGCAGCGGCGCCATTGCTGCATCCTCGGCTTAGTGCCACCCAACATGATTGTGATCGATTTAAAGAAATATAAACAAGCCATTATTAAGACTCTGGACCACACAGAATAGTAAAAGTACAGAGTGGATAAGTAAGGGGTAAAGGTAACTGAGGGTCTTGAATCATGCTGAAGAGGTTTATTTTTCAATACTGTACATTATCCTGCTTTTTAGACAGCTACTTACTTTTAAAAAATCACAAAAAACACACAAAATATTAATGTAAAAATTAGATTTTATTGTTCCTTCAGAGTCTATGCTTAGAACTGCATCCATAGCAAGAGTCTGTTCTTCATAGCAACGGTCTGCTATACAGAAACATTGTTTTGACTGTTGGACTGTTGGACAGTTTGATTAAGAGGTAGAAGGCTCTGCTTTAGGGCAGCAAATCTTGGAATAATGATGTTAAATACTACCTGACTGCAAAGGTGATGTAGTGAGCTAACTTATGGTGTTTGGATTGACAACAATACAATCAAAACAAATGTTTAAACCATTTGCTCATCACAGTTATGTATCATTTTATAGGCTCTGCTAAATACCAGTGTTGATAACACTGTTTTTTTCCCCAAACTTCAGTTTCCCAGTGCTCCATAGATACCCAGTATTTACTGTACAAAAACAATTTATTTCTTCTTTTCTTCTGGCTTCATTACATTTTTAATTACATCTTCACAATATGGCAATTTTAAAATGATTAAACCTTTCCCATGATAACCAACAATACTCTATTAACTCATGAAAAGTCACGTTTGACCACTTTATTTTGGACCTGGCTGGAGTAAAAAGAACTCTTTACAAAAAGCATTTTATTTGCTTTGAAAATGTTTTGATAAGAAGAAGAATAAAAGAATATTTGTGGAGCTAATTTTGTGGTTGCGTCCTTTTTTTTCAGCATGAAATGCAACATGTTCAATGTTTGATTTTGAAGTAATCCGAAAGTATTACGTTTTTTGTAATCCAATCGATTGATTACTTTGCTCATAACAAAAGTTGGCATCTAAGTTGTATTCAGTAACAGACTATGTTTCAAAGTAATCTGACCCAACTCTGAAAATTCCCAGTTGTTACCTGCAGATTCATGCAACACAAGCACACTATAAATCCCAGGCTGTATCATGAAGTGTTACCAGACAATTAAAAATAACTGAGGTCAATGAGGTCCAAGAGTTTGACCCTCAAAAACAGTTTGACCTGCAAACCTCCCTGACTTTGACTGTCCTTAACATATTTTGGGGAAGAAAATACAGTCAATATCTATAGATAAAAACTATCAATCAAATTCATCTTTTTAATTATTTTTTTTTCTTTGTTTATTGTGCATTTCTTTAGTCTCTTTTTGGAAAATGAATTATACTCAAGGAGGGAGAGTGAGTCTGTAACCATAACTGTAACTGATTTAAGAGCATAAGAGGTGCTGAATAATTTACATTTTATCAATATTAAGTTTTTAAAATATCACGGTCATCGACAATACTGATATACAGCAACACCCCTAATCTGCATACATCCAAAATATGTGCAGTGTTTGCAAACTTTTAGACTAATAAACAATAGGAAAAAGAAGACCCCATGCACTGATTTTCAAAATAAAGGTGTAATTCTGCTCAATGACCAGCAGATGTCCCCCTGTTGTGCAAAAGCGAATCGCTTGCAGCTCAGAACGCTGCTGTGCAACTTTTTCAGCACCCCTGTGTGCGCATCTACCACATGCATCTACTATAAAACCCTTTAAACTAATTTTGCAAGTTGCAAGTTTGCATTCAGATTAGAAGTAAAGACAACGATACAGTGGGCAAGTAGATTTATGGGAGATGTTATGGGAGTTTGTGACTTCCTGGGGTCGGGCCCCTTTGGGGATCCTTTTGGGACATTTAGTGAAAAAGACTGACTCAATATATATGAGAATATGAGAAGGATTTATGTCTTTTATTCATTTATATGTTTCACAAACAAAAAAAAGAATATGGCTATTTATTTATTTATTTATTTATTTAATCCATCTTTTTTTTAAACGCAGGCTACAGTGTAAAGGTGCTCTCCTGTATCAGTGGGTTCATGGTCAGTCAGTGAGACAAACTGCTGTACTGTGGGCAGAGAGTCTGGATGCTGCAACAAATCTCATCGCTGTCCTGCCAAACAGCAGCGATTCATTAAGAGGAGGGGTTATTTAATACCCCCACGACCACACACACACACACACACACACACACACAATATCAGTCCCTCATCCCGTCAGGTCCACAGATGAACTGAGGAATCTGCTCTCACAGTCTCACTCCTCCTCGCTCCCTTCAACATGGACTTGCTGAATTTTCTGCTTTTTCTTGCAGTCACCGCCTGCAGAGTGGAAGGTAGGCTGGCAGCACCGCTTTAATTGCTAATTAATTTCCACACGACGGGAAAATTCTGATCAGGAGGCAGGGGAAAACCTTTTCTGAGTTTTTTTTTTTTCTTTATCTAATCATTTGCTTTGTCAGGCTGCTCCGCTCTGCATTGATCTGCAAGTGTGCTAATGACATACCTGTTGTGCGGACTTCTGGGAAACATTAACGAGCTTTAATGCTTTTTTTTGCATCACATATGACTTTACTGGTGCATGCAAACATGAACCAGCATAAAGTATAACATGAGAGGAGTTATTTTAAGAGTGTCAGAGCTCTTCTTGTGAACCTTTGCAGCGCTGCTCGACTCATTTAATCTTTTAACACACATAAAGTGTCCAAGCAAAATGCACAGAAATCCTTTTTTTTTTTTTAACTGTACAGCTGGCTGTAGTCAACCACCCAGCGGTTTTAAACGATAAAATAAATAAATAATAAATAAAAAACGTTGAAGTGTTAAAAAGTAAACGACAAAAATTTCCATTTGACGCAACTGGTGCAGCCATAAAAGCATCTTGTTTTTATGCTCAAATGTGTTTGTTACCAGTGGATATTTTCTTTAACCTCAAAGCTATTTAAGATGAACTATGTTTTGAGCTGCAACAATTATTCGATTATGAATCGATTATTAAACTAATTCCCAATTATTTTGATAATGATTAAACGTTTTGAGCAATTTTTTAAGGAAAAGTCAAAATTCTCTGATTCCAGCTTCTTAAATGTGAATGTCTTCAGGTTTCTTTATTCCTTTATAACAGTAAAGTGAAAATCTTTGGATTTTGGGCAAAACAAGACATTTGAGAACGTCATATCGGGCTTTGGCAAACACTGATCAACACAGACCAAACAACTTAATCGACAGATTTAGAACTGCAATGATTAATCAACTCTTTTGATAATTAAGTAATTGTTTTGAATAATTAAAAAAAAATCAAATTTCCCTGTTTTTTCAGCTTCTCAAATAAAGGGATAGTTCACCCAAAAATGAAAATTCAGTCATTATCTCCTCACCCTCATGTCGATTGAGGGTTGGGTTATTTCTCGCTATTTTGTTATTGTCTGCAAAACACTGTGAACTACTGGAGATTCACGGGAAAACAGCGCTGCAGCATCTAACAAACAATGGAAGTGAATGGTTTTTTAGTCAACTTGGCATGTTGGTTGCTTCAGGAGACTTTGATTACACCAGACGAGCAGTATGGAGGCGTTCTATGTTTTTATTTTGTTGGGCGTTTTTTTTGTTGTTGTTTTTTTTTTTTTTTACATTTGAAAACTGGTCACCATTCACTTCCATTGTTTTCGGAGGTTCTGCAGTGCTCTCAGCAGTGTTTTGTGGATTAAAAAACTAAACCCTTCGATCGGGCACGACAATGAATGGATAATAACTGAATTTTCATTTTGGGGTGAACTATCACTTTAATATTTTCTGGTTTCTTTAGTCCTCTGTGACAGTCAAGTGAATATCTTTGGGTTTTGGACAATTTGAGGACATCATCTTGGGCTTTTGGAAAAACTTATTAATTGATTTTCACAATTTTTTGACATTTTATAGACCAACCAACTAATCAAATATAAATTGGAAATAAGCCAGTTGCAGCCCTACATCCATAGTGTGTAATAATGTAGAAACTGGAAAAGTCCCATTTGCGGCTCCCGATGATTATGATATTATGATAGACGCTACATTTCATTTTTTTTTTTTTTCTGTGGACTCTGCTGTGTGTGGTGTGACTGATTTGTGAACTTCTTACAGCTTTTACTGATGATTTGTGAGGTTTCTCATGATTGACTTGGGAAGACTTGAAAAAAGTACTGTAGTAAAAGTTGAAGTGAAGTAAATTGTATTATCATTACAATATGAGACACAAAGCTTATTTCAAGCAGTCAGCAAAAGATAATCAGCTTATACAGTGTTGTATAAGACAAACAACTGATATGCGATTGGCTGATTGTCTAAAGTCAAACAGTTTTCACCCAGTTACTTAAAGCCACTGAGACCATATTCTTGTTCATACAGTGACATCATCCATTGGACACCTGTGATGGACGGTCAGTTTCACGTGTCCCAAACTCGTGAGAAGGCCAGTCTTTCTCAACCTTAGACATCTGTGTCTGTACTTAACATAAGGAGGCCTTTTTTCCAGGAAGTTTCAACCATATACGGGCCACGGTTCAACATTAATGGGATTTTTTCACTTGGGGTCAGAAACCTACTTGCCTGAGGTCAACTTTTCTCGCCCTGATACAAATTCTATTATTTGTTACAGCAAAGTAACGGGTGGAACTAGTAAGCAGTGTTTTTCGAACATGATACAGTGTGATAATCAGTTTTGTGATTAACTGACTGGCCTCAGCATTCATGTTTCGTAGAAGCACCAGCAAGGCCCTGGAAGAGGAGGAGGAGATGTCAGCAGTCCTTTCAGCTGCCATCAATTAAAGCAACCCATTTGGGTATTTTGCTCCTGGGTCATGCTTCCACCCCTTTTTTTGGGTGAACACAACCACAATTTGACTGGGGGTCAATACAAATTCCAAGGTCTCTGCATTACTTTTGAGCTGCCGGGAGCCCAAATCCTGTGGTACGTCAGATGAGGAATTATGCTGATTAACAATCGGTGTAATTACATAGAGAGAAAAATAAAGACAGAGGATGATGAGAGTCTGCCTCCTTCAAAGTGGTAAATCTACCCCACCGAGTGGCCCAGAGGTGGTATATCCTGACAAGTACCTTATTGAATCTCCAGGTGATGTCAGTGTGGTGTTGTGGTAAACTAATTAAAATTAAAGCATTAACATGCATGTTTGTTTAACAGTGCTTGTTTTCACTCAAAAGGTGGCGTGGTCCAGGAAAGTAACATGTAGATGCTCTAATCCATGCAAGCCAGATGCTGTCAGCTCTTGTTACAAAGCTCCAGTGATGTTTTTCAGAAACTGGACATGTCTTAGAAAAACGACTCAGTTTTATCACCTTTGCTCCCAATCTTGCAGCAAACTGCACAATACATAGTTGGAATTTTGCCCACATCCTCTAACGCCACACAACTAAACTTCTGTTTTCAGCTCATAAACTTTGTTTTTATCAGCCAACGGGTCAAGTGAGGTGCTTGTCTGGCTCACCAGATGTAGACTGTAGGTATAAACCTGCCACTGGCCACCTTTCAGCATATCCACTATCTGCGTTGTAAACAAGTTAGCCGCTGTTACTTTTCTTTTGAGGGGATTTAGTCATTTTAATGTCAGAGCTCACCTCCTGATGTGCAAAACACTCAGACACTATTTTGCAGCGGCGCCATTGCTGCATCCTCGGCTTAGTGCCACCCAACATGATTGTGATCGATTTAAAGAAATATAAACAAGCCATTATTAAGACTCTGGACCACACAGAATAGTAAAAGTACAGAGTGGATAAGTAAGGGGTAAAGGTAACTGAGGGTCTTGAATCATGCTGAAGAGGTTTATTTTTCAATACTGTACATTATCCTGCTTTTTAGACAGCTACTTACTTTTAAAAAATCACAAAAAACACACAAAATATTAATGTAAAAATTAGATTTTATTGTTCCTTCAGAGTCTATGCTTAGAACTGCATCCATAGCAAGAGTCTGTTCTTCATAGCAACGGTCTGCTATACAGAAAAACAGACCTTAGACTGCCATAATTGGTCAGTCAGAATAGATTATTAAGTTATAAATAAGGGATAGTGCACAGTGAGCAGATCATTATTGTGAAATAAACCCCAACGCAGTGATGCAGAACACTGATGTAAAGGCATTATTTTGCAATAATGACCTGCTCACTGTACATTATCCAGCTTTATACATGATCACTTACCCCTAAAATCAGTAATTTGACACAAAATATGCATTTTAAAATTATTTTATGGATTTAAAAAGTGATTGTGTTGCTCCTCCACAGACTACGATCAGATAAGCATCTATAATGACAGTCTGTTATGCAGAAATAACAAACCTTAGAATGCCGTGATTGACCAATCAGAATTGAGTATTAAACAAAGCCATATAAAAAATGTGAATAAATGATAGAAGCTGGTTTATTTTCACACTGCATGGTCAGAGGAGGCTTGATAAATTCTGGTGTGTGTGTCTCTGCGTCTGTGTGTCTGTCTGGGTCTGTGTGTGTGATAAATAGAGATTGGCACAAAGGACTGACTGAAAGACTTACTGAAAAGCACCAGAAATGTCACTCACTTCTTCATTCAAAGACCGAACAAGAGTTTCTATATTAAAAACAGAGTTACTCTGTTCTTCTTGTGCTTCTCCCTGCACTTCCTGTGCTCAGTCTCTGTGGACGCACATCGCAGGTCTGCAGATTTTTTTTTTTTTTTTTTTTTTTTAAATATTGGTATTTAGTTTGTGAAAACCTTGACAAAATGCTGCGTCTTATCAGTTTTACTCAAATCTGCTCTGAATTTTGAGTATTTTGATTGAGGCAGTTAATGTAGTGGTAATCACTGACTCAGGCTCTTCTGTCTGCACTTTACAGCCTCCAGTTAATTGAGGCTTCACTGGGAGTGAAGTATAGTGAGGAGTCGTGTTAGTGTGTGCACATACATGTACATATAAATGGCTGAGCGCTAGTGCGGGGGGGTACTTAAATCTCTTGTCCATCTCTCTTGACATTATTAAAGCTGTTCAATTTGATTAAGAGGTAGAAAGGCTCAGTGTCTCCCTTTTATTGCTCCCAGCTCACATATTGGCAACATATCAGAAATGTTCCTCGCGGGATCCATTGGTCAGTAATGCACTGGCATGTTTTAGAGAAACATCTGCGGACAATAACAAACCGGTGTCCTCTTGCTGATCCTCGTAGTGAAATTCGATTATGGTGGGAGTGCGAGGGGACAGGTCCACTGGGGACCCAGCCATGGACAAAGACAAGCTTTCAGCTAATCTTTGGGTCGTTTTATGAAAGAAGTGGATTCAACGGAGAGCAGAGGGATGGGGAGACAGATGCCTACAGTCAACAAGCTCTCTGCCAAATCATTGGGATAATGTGCTTCTCATAGGTGGTTTAGGATAATTGGGCTATGGCCATTAGTGAAGTGAATAAAGGCTGCCAAAAACGTTCCATAACTCATGAGTGGAGATGAGAGCGTGTTAAATTGAGAGGCAGGTCTGATCAGAGATTGCACAGTGAGATGAATCATGTCCAGGTATTGTATTTGGATAATTGCCTCGTCCAGGCTGCATATGTTTCACCACTCTAGACTTATACTTAGACACAGTGGTGGGAAGCAAGTACTGTACTTTTCTCAAGTATTTCTTTTTCTGACAACTTTTTACTTTTACTTCGTACATTTGAACACAAATATCTGTACTTTCGACTCCTTACATTTTCAAAACAGGATTGTTACTTTAGTTTGAATGTATTTGAGTGGAATTATTGATTATTTTTATTTTGCCTCATTGCATACTGCCTTCCCAGTATCAAGACCAATTTCACCCTTGATGGATGGGACAATAACACAAAGAAAAGACGATTCCTTGGTTTATCTATCAGTGCATATCACGTACGACAGACATAACAAGATGATAACAACATGGCAACAGATGTCAGAAGATGAAAAACAATGCAAAAGACGTAACAAGACAAAAAAAGACATAACTGGAAGAAAAACAACATGAAAGATGTAATAAGTGGGAAAAGATGTAACATGATGTAAAACAATGCAAAAGAAGTAATGAGACAAAAAGACATGAGACAAAAAAGACGTAACAAGATGAAAAACTGTAAAACATGTAACAAGACAAAGAAGACATGAAAGCATGAAAATAACGTAACAGGACTAAAAATGAAGTTACAAGATGGAAAAAAGCAACATAAAAGGCATAATGAGGCAAAAAAGACATAAGAGGAAAATGACATAAGACAAAAAAGATGTAACAAGACAAAAAAACAACGTACAAGAGGACATAATACATAAGACGAAAAATGAACAAGAATAAAAAGATGCAACAACACTAAAAAATACGTTAAAAAGATGCAACAAGATGAAATAGACCAAAGAGAGAGGCTCAGCAGGAGAAAAGTTGAGGTTCAATTTAAGGTTTGGCGATTGGATGAATATATCGCCTATTGTCGATGGGCTGAATCCAACACAGTTGAGTGCGCTGAGCTGGGTGAGGAGTGAGAGCTAAACAGCCTGCAGAGCCTGACTCGTTGCACTCTTTTCACGCAGAGAGTTAAGGATTTAATTTGACCAAATAAGTGTGAGAATATTTAGTTTCTTAATACTTTGAGAGTTTAATTGGTTTATTGGCTGTAGTGAACATAGGCAACATACAAAACGTACTGAATTCGCCGCTTGTGCACGTCTCCCAGCTGATACTCGAGAGGACTGGAGGAGGTGGGAGGAGGGGTGAATATATCACCAGCCGCTGGTTGATGTGCTGATGATGGCCGGTTGGAAAATTTTAACATATAGCCAACCTTAGTTCAGTTAACTTTGCACAGAAACATCTAGTAGAAATGTCCTTCAGAGGCTGACTTCTTACTTTGAGTTTGAATTTCATAGCCTGTACTTTTTCACTTTTACTTGAGTAAAGAAGTTGAATCAGCACTTCTACTTTTACCATAGTCTTAGTTTTTTTTACACAAGTATCTATACTCTCAACTTGAGTAAAGAATGTGTGTACTTTTGTCGCTTCTGCCTGGACATGTACTTTAATTTAACTAAAAAAGAGCTCGCCAAACATTACATTAAATGCAAAATTATGTTAAAGTGAGGTTTTAGTGCAGATACATTAGCAGCACTCGGTGTCTGAGTGTTGAGTCACTGGGTGTTAAGGTGGAGCTAGAGTGGTGTTGAGTGCCTGCAAGATGAGCAGAATGAGGGAAAAAAAAGATTATAGATGATAATGAGCCAGAAACTAAGAAATTGGATGATGTGGGAGGCAGGAGAGAGGAAAAGGTTGACTTCGAGTGAATGTAGCCTTGACTCTGTCTCATTCTTTAGCTTAACCAGACTTTCAATTCCAAACAAAGATGTGATAAAAAATGTATCATTTTACGCCATGCTAGCGTTGGGGTTCCAGGAAGAGCAGTGTTGTTCAGTTCATCACTTCGGTCCAGACTGGAATATTTAAACAACTACTGGATAGATTACTCATTCATGTTTCCCAGACCATATAAAATCTGCTGACTTTGATGTTCCACAGATTTTTCCTCCAGTGCAGTGTTTCTCAAACTTTTTACACCTCAGAAAATATTAAGGTCTCCAAGAACCGGCTACGATTGCAGTGTTTTCAGTCTGTTCATTTTACCTCCTCTTACTATCTTGCCATCACAATTTCCTACATGACAGTAAACATGGATGATGTATGTGTGCACTACTGATATGATTGTGACTATGTAGCCGTCTGATATTGAAACAAAATATGGAAAGACAAAACCTATTTTGAATTACATTTCATTGATCTCATATTTTATGTATTCTGTTTAGAATTGGTAGTATTTTGATAGCATTGTGTTTTTGTTTTTGTTTTTTTCCATCCAAAAAAAAAGTCATTCCTCTGTGTACCACTAGAGGGAGCCTGTGTACTCATACCACAGTTTGAGAACTTAGGCTCTAGTTTTTCATTTTTGGATTAGCTGGGAGCCATCACACTGTGGGCCCTTTTCCACTAAATTACCTCTGGTTCATGAACCGGCTCCATTCAAGATCCTTGGAACCCAGGGGTTATCTAGTGAACCAGAAAGCATTGCCCACAGGTTTTGAGTGGAACCATTTTAATCAAGGATGCCTTCAACAGGGAGCGCTGCACAGTGCACAACAACCTGTTGAATTTGAGACGCCCACTTTGGTTCCCAAAGAAAACCTGGCTTTTTTTGGTGTTGGGAACCAATCTTTCAGGTTCAGGACCAGCTCCTTTTTTGGTGAAAATGTTTAGAACAGTTCAAAGGCAGGTGCTTGAACCAGAACGAAGCTGGTTCTGTGTTGGTGGAAAATGCCTGTGAGCTTCACGGTGCATCTTCAGAAACCTGTGGATGGCGTCACAGAGACTGTTCACATTTTATATACAGTCTTTGGCGCCACCATGAGATTGACATACAGTAGAGTGCTGCAGGGCTGACGTATTCTTGTAGGCCAACCCAGAAGTTAGCATCGTTCTGGTGCCCTCCACAAAAAGCCAATTGTGTTTGTGATCAGTGCAGAAGATAAGATCGGTGGCGAACAAGTTTTCAAGATTCAAGATTAAATAATTTATTACCATCTCAATGAAGAATTGATTGGAATTTGTCTTGGATCTCTTTAAAAAATTATTCATCAATATAAGATGAATATGCAGCATAAAAGACTCTATCAGAGTAAATACAATCTCTATCAAATGTACTCAATAAGAGTAAATAAAAGCAGATATGCTCTATCAGAGTAAATATAACACAATGACCAGTCAATAAAAAAACACTAGGGGACACAGTTAAATATGGCTCATGAGCAGACCTGAAGGTGAGGAGTTCAGGGCCCTCTCTGCCTCAGGGTATGTGCTGTTACGAAATCGAGTGGTACTGCTCTTAATACTACGTAATCGCTTTCCTGAAGGAAGCAGAACAAAGAGTGGATTGGCAGGGTGAGGAGGGTCTCTAATAATTTTCTGACCCATTTTAAGCATGCAAGTGTTATAAATATCGCAGATGCTTGGCAAATACTGGCCAATGATTTTTGATGCCGCTTTAACCACTTTGTTGAGCTCCTTTTTATCATCAGCTGAACAGTCACCATACCACACTGTGATAGAGAATGTGAGTTCACTCTCCATCACAGCTCTATAAAAGTGAAGCATCCCAGCAATTGATACCTTGAATCTCTTGAGCTGCCGCAGAAAGAACAGTCGTTCATGGGCTTTCTGCACAATAAGACTAATATTGACAGTCCATTTAAGAGAAGAAGAAGTGGTGGTCCCCAGGTATTTGAAGCTCTGTACCATTTCCACAACCTCATCATTGATAACCAAGGGCAGGAGCGCACAATCTTTACATTTCCACAATCTTTACAAATCCACAATCATCTCTTTGGTTTTGGAGATGTTTAAGGTTAAGTTGTTCAGGGCACACCATGTTGATGCATGTTTTGTTCAGCAAGATAATCTTCAGAATGAACACCACTTTTTATGGATTTTAAGTGTTTCTGCCATTGCCAGAAGTAAAAAGCTAAAGCTATAAATGAACAACACCACAGTCGCATGACTTCATGTCACCACCACTAAATGACTGGTGTGTTGATATTTAATATCCATGACAACCACTGCCACTTGTTAGCAACCCCCTTTTTTAAAGACATGTAAAAGCTTCAAAATTGACAAGTGGGGTATTTACTAATGAATTTTATGTCATAGAACAAAAGCTTTTGTTAACCACGGACCTCATTTCAGGAATCTGACCAAAAACTGATTAAAAAAAAACAATTAACTTAGAGAAGTGTTAATATGCTAATTGATTTCATGTTTTAGGACTCATGCCTGCGTCACTCTATTGTGTTTCTGAGTGAAATATGCCTTGAAAACTATTGCTGTGAAATTTGCAGAAGATATTCAAGATTCCTTGAGGATCAGTTCTAATGATTTTGATCCCCTGGCTTTAAATTTAGTGCAATAATCTGGTCAGTATTTCATCTTGCCTAATACTTGCAAAACTAATGAATTTATAAGCAGCAAAGTAATTAATGTCACCCATAGGTTCCTGAAGAGTCATTTTGAAGCTCACAGTGTGGTGGCTCTGGCTGTCGCCATCTTGGCAGTGCCTGACTCTGCTAACTCCTAGCTAGTCCAAAAAGGGCAAACAGTTGGAGTGTGGGTGGAGCTGAGGCGGTCGAATGAAGCTCCTACCTAGCAGCAAGCCATCTGTGACACCCAAAGGTTCCTGAAGAGTCATTATGAAGCTCACAGTGTGGTGGATCTGGCCGTTGCCATCTTGGCAGTACCTGACTCTGCTAACTCTCGGCTAATCAAAAAAAAAGGGGGGAAACAGTTGGAACGTGGCTTGAGATGAGGCAGCCTACCTAGCAGCAACCCATCTGTGACAGCACCATAGATATATTTTATAAGGAACTAGGTAGTGAATGCAAAGACCTATTCAGTCCAATGAGAGTTTCTCGCCGGCAGAAAAGTTTCCAAGTTTACTTCCTGGTTGTACGGCCTACTGTATATGTGCAGTAATGTTTCTCCCGACGCCCCTGCATGGAAGTTCCCGCTCAGTCCACAGACTTTACATTGTGATGATGTCACCAGGTTTTCGGCTCAAGTAAAGTTTTCACATTGAAAAAACTCCATGGACATCACCCACCTGTCACTCAAAGTGGGCACACCCTGTATTATACAGAACTTTAAGCCTTACTGTAAGTGAAAGGGGTGAGATATACAAGAATTCATCCCCTGCACAGCTGTCATGAACATGACAGTTAGTTTAACGGCTGCAAACTATTTTTGCAAATATGTTTATTTCTGTTGCACTTTAGTATGGGGGTCTATGGAGATTGACTGGCCTTTGGAGCCAGCCTCAAGCGGTCTTTTGAGGAACTGCAGTTTTTGGCACTTCTGTACTGGCTTCATTTTTCAGCCCCAGAGGTTGTTGCTTTGTGTACATTAGTAAATGTTAGCATGCTAACAGGCTAAACTAAGATGATGAATCTGGTAAATATTACCAGCTAAATGTTAACATGATCACACTAAGCATGTTAGCATTTAGCTCAAAGCCTCCTGTCAACAGTAAGTACAGCCTCGTAGTTCTACTAGCATGGCTTTAAACTTTTAGTTCTTTTAACAACATCTTTTGGGATAACTGCTCTTAATTGTGGTGTTTCTGTGACATATTGCGCTTCCAGAGGTCACTTTACTTGATCAAACAAGTTCATCATATTTATATGTATACACTGAGTAGTCAATATCCATTAAACACTTGATCCCAAATAGTATGATACTGTGGCATCTTCCTCTTTGGATTTTCTGTTGGTTTCAGAGGTCTGCAACCTGCAGCTCTTTTGTCCTCTCCAGTGGCTCCATGTGGCTTTGACAAAAAAAACTATGGAAATGAATATTTTTTCTTACATTGTAATTTTCATGTATCATTGTTGTAGGCCTAAAGTGATTCTTCAGTTGTAAGAAGTTGAGAAAACTGATCATTTCAAGGCAACTGCCTTCACTAGATTTTTGAGTTTTTAATCAAACTCAAACTTTTAAATGTTGAAATAAACTAAACAAAGTTTTGCTGACCTTCAATCTTTTGTTGAGATAATTTACTTTTCTTCTTTAGATAAACTTGAACTTGAAGACCCCCCTTAAGTTAACTTAAAGCAGAGAGTGAATGTATGAGTAGTGACGACAAAACGTTATTATTTGGCAAAACATTTTTAGAAGTTAAGAGTTTGAGTTGGGCTCAACAAATAAAAAAAATCTATAATCGATCTAAAATGTTTATTTTTCATCAACATAAATGTGCATCATAGCTTACGTCTACAATTCTGCGCTTTTTCCTCTAAAATTTGCTGGTGGTCAGTGTAGGGAGACTCAACCCTAAGCTTGCTATGGATGCCAAATCCAAAAAAAGAAACGTCTCTGAGAATTTAATCGTGGCAGCTCCAGACAGATTTTTATTTCTTTTTTTTTGGCCAAAACTGTTTCTTTTGAAAGTAAAGGTTGTCTGTTCAGTCACGGTCGTCGCCACTCATGCATTCACTCTCAGCTCTTTCTCTTTTTATTCCAAACAAACTGCTATTACTCTTGCTTAAAAAAGAAACCGTATCAGTTATATAAGACAGGCATTGAGCAGAATGCAGCTCAGACAGTCATTAAGTTCTCTTTATACTAGAAAAATTGTTGTTTGTGCTGCAGGATGTCTATGTAAATGGAAGTTTGGCAATGAGATTGAGAAATGAATTGGCAATAGATGTGACTGTCTTGCTAATGTTCTCTGATGTGATTATGAAAGTATATTTAGTGTCCAAGTTTGTCTGTGTTCTGTAGTTTCTCTTCAGGGCCCAAACCAGCGCAGACTGTACAAGGACCTGATGGCTAACTACAACCCACTGGAGAGACCAGTCTCCAACGACTCAGAGAACGTCACTGTTCACTTCGGCCTCACCCTCATGCAGATCATGGATGTGGTGCGTAAATATTATATCAGTATCAATCACAAGCGTATGCTATGTTTAGAATGTTTTAATCATTCTAACTTGCCATCAAAAAGCATTTTATGATGGGAAACAGCCATTTTATAAGCCAAATATAACTCCCTCCAAAATATCCAAACTCCATTAGTGGTCTACTGCTGTCTCAGTCTGCTAGTTTATTTGTGTTGTTGTGTGACTTCAGTCAATCCAAACTATTTAAAACAGAAGGGACTGAAGAATAGATCGAGGCAGCGGTACACCAGCAACTCCTGTGTTCTGCAAGGGGAAAATAATTTGCTCAGGAGTTGGTTTGGAGAGAGCGATATTTGGGGTGACCAGATTCCTACAACCCAACTCTGGGACAAAGATGTTTGTGTGTGTCAGACATGTTATCAATGCTGGGACATAACCAATAAATAACTTCTATTCTGCCCATTAGCTCGTACCACCTCTGTGCTTTGTCTTCTGGTTGATTCACTGGAACACAATAGACAATAGATCCGTAGTTTTCTTCTGTGTTGTGGCTTCTTTCCACCTAAATCTGCAGAGTTTCTGACTTTGACACAGTTTTTTTTTTTCACATAGGCCCTGGGGGAGTAAAGACAGTGACAGGTTAATCTGCACCTGACCCACGTTTGCGCAGTTTGATTGGGATTAAGCACCTCCGTGATGATAGCCTTTCTCTGCTCTCTTCACAACCACTGGATAAAATTTTTAGAAACGCATCTGTCCTGCAGAGGTTTGACTTTTGAAAACTCGAGCCAATGTGGGACATGGTCTCAATATGTGGGATGTGGGACAGGGGATAAAAATGCTGTTTAGTTCCACATAAAGTGGGACATCTGGTCACCCTAGCGATATTTGGCTTATATAACGGTAGTTTCCCGTCAGCAAAGGCTGTCTGATGGCGAGGTGAAAATATTATAAATGTAACTGATGCTGATTTTTTAGAGGAACCTTTTTTTAGTGGATAAAATACGAGTTGCTGCTGACCCTGTCCACGGCAGTACATTGCTTAGAGTCCGTACTCCTTTCTGCTTCTACAAACTGGGCCCATAACAAACATCTACTGTAGTTAAAACACTAACTATCAATAAGTACCTCATACAACCCCACTTTAAACAATCTGAACGATCCCTTCAAGTCATAAATTCAAAGTGCATGTGATGCAGACAGCTTTAGCAGAACTGATTAAAAAACTGTGTTGGTGCTAAACAGTGGTGTGAAACCACTGTGAACGTAGCATGATTCTGTAATATTTCTGGGTAACACAGAGATTACAGATTAAACGGTTGTCACAGATTCCTCCTTTATGATATTTAAAGGGATAGTTCACCCAAAAATGAACATGCATATATTATCTACTCACTGTCATGCTGATTGAAGGCCAGGTTTAGTTTTTTTTAGTCCACAAAACACTGCTGGAGTTTCACAGGAAAACAGCGTTGCAGAATCTCCCAAACAACGGAAATTAATGGTGACCAGTTTTCAAAACATAAAAAAACGGCAGAATAAAAACATAAAACGCCTTCATACTGCTTGTCTGGTGTAATTCAAGTCTCCTAAAGCCCCAACATGCCAAGCTGACTAAGAAAATGTTATTTACACCATGTTTTTATGATGAATCTTCACTGTAGATCCTTAGCTTGGAGCCACGTTCATGTGCACATGCACACCATCTGAACTGGGTGTGTGTGGTGTGACAGTGTGCAAACAGCATCCTGGTTAAGAGACATTTTATATTGTTTTTTCCCAGTTTGAGAACTGGTCACCATTCACTTCCATTGTTTGGGTGATTCTGCAGCACTGTTTCCCTGTGAAACTCCAGCAGTGTTTTGTGGACTAAAAAACTAAATCCGACCTTTCATTGGCATGAGGGCGAGTAGATAATTTTCATTTCTTGATGAACTATCCCTTTAAACTGAGGGCAAAAAATACATACATACACAAAAATACCTGAATCATAATGTTAATAAGTATCATGTTTTTCTAACAGGATGAGAAGAACCAGGTTTTGACGACCAACATTTGGCTACAGCTGGTAAGACTTTTCCCTGTACAATGTATGTGAGGGTACAGAAAAGCTAACATACACAAACTCATGGTTGCACTTACACACAGACTACATTTTATTACACTACATTTTTAAAGTGTCCATATTATGCTCAATTCCAAGCTCATACATTTATTTTGGGTTTCTACTAGAATATGTTTACATGCTTACTAGGGCTGGGACGATACACTATTTCCTGATTTGACACTATCACAATGCTTGGGTGATATGTATTGTAGTTCTTAAGTATTGCAATTGAATATTACAATTCATTGAGATTTTTGTTTGCATTTTTAAAACTAGATCATGGGGAAAAAGTTGAATCATACACAAGAGACTGTCTATCATGATACATATTTCCAAAAACAATGCACATCCCATCAGTTGGTCTTCCAGTTTTATTTCAGCAGCATTAATAAACTGAAAACAGCTCAAATGTGAGTTTTGACCCTTCAAGGTTGCTGTAGCTGGTCAGTGTGACGTGTTACGGCGTGTTCCCACCAAACGCGATGAACGCGATGCAATCGCGCGTCAAATGAAATCGCGTTGCGCTACACGCTCCAGTTTTGACGCTGGTCCAATATGCCAAAAAACGCCTCATCACGGCGTCGCGTTGCGCGACGAACCCGCCCAAACAACAACATTTCTTCCGCCATTTCATTCTCTCGTCGACCATGGCTGAGATAACCACCATCGCTGCACTGTATCTGCTCTGGAGAAGTTCCCAGCTTCGTCTGCGGGCTAGGCGCAACAGACAGATACAGAACTTACCAGGTATTCCACACACCTCGCTCACGCTCACCCAGGCCCGGTCCTTCTTGTTCCTGTCCCTGTAGAGGGGACTGGAACAATCATAAAGCTCTGAGCGGTCACGGCCACGATTAGCTTTTCCTCCATTCTTTGATTCTTCACTGTAGTTTGAGCAGCAAAAAGGCAACACCAGGACATCCGTACGTCCGTACGTCAGCACGTCGGTGACGATCTCAACGCTGATAGGCTGCCGCGGCGCGTCTTCACGCGAATTCGCCGCAAAAGTTCAATTATTTCAACTCGAGCGATGAAGCGTCATCGCGCCAGGCGACGCGATGGAAGCGATTTTCACGGCCAACGCGTCCATCGCGCCGCGCTATCGCGTTCATCGCATCACCCGGCACTATGACGCGTCCAATCGCGTCTTTGCATTGACTTTACATGTAATCTCGACGCGCGACAACGCGTCATCGCGTTTGGTGGGAACACCCTAGCAAAGTGATTTCAGCAACTATTAGTTTGTTTCTGCAGATTAGAAGAAATACATGCATGGAAGTATGAGCACACATGTCATTTTATGTTAAGATAATATTACTGTGATTGTGATGCTAATTTGTGCTAGCACATTAATGGGAATTCCCATTATGTGTTAGCATCGAGCTAATGCTTTCATAAAAAACAAATTGATTCAGCGATCCAAAAATCAATTATACTTGCCGGAGCTCAGAGGTAGTGCGGGTCATCGATCCCCGCTCCATCAGAGGATCTTTGGGCAAAAATACTGAATCCCAAATTGTTCCCCGATGGCTGTGAACATGTGTGAAAGGGCCATGATTATGTGTGTGAATGGTGTGAGTGTTGGAATGTAGTGTACAGAATGTATGAATGTAGAAAAGTGCTACATAAATGCAGCTATTTACCTCTATTCACCATATGTTTGAAACACTCCTTTTTATCTCCCGCCTCTTTAGGGGTCCACAAGCACATTCCAAGTTCTGTTCCACTGTAGCTGCACATTATGTGAATGCATTACAACATGCTGTAACCAAGTAACAGAAGAAAGGCTGATTTACAAATGAGCGGTTTCAGGCGAAAGTAATCAAACTTGAAAAGAAGGAAGGGTCACATCACTACAGAACACCCTGTGCTTCAGACTTTGTGTCAGTTCTGTTGACGCTTAGGGGAGATGCAATGACCATCATGCTCTTTGGAGACCAACAGCAAATAAACAAACGCAAATATTTTGAAAAATCAGTCAGTAAGCTATTCTCTGAAGTGTGTTCTATCTTATTTTTCAGTTTTTTAAAGAGGCATTTCTTCATCAGAGATCATGCAGCGTGGATATGTTGAGGTTTAGTGTGCTTCTCCATACATCTCCCATAGGCTTCAATAGAACTGGCACCAAGCAGAGCACAGAATGTTCTATAGTGATATGATGTTCCTTCTTTTTTGGTTTCTTTGAGGTGTTTCAAGAGTATTGTTTTCTGTGGGAGAGAGTGGGAACAACCTCAGCGTGGACTTTGAGCTGTGTGACTTTGGGCTTTGTAACTTTGCAGATTTTCTACATGCACAGAAAACTTTGGCTATACCACACAGAGGGAAAGGGAAAAACCCAAAAAGCAAAATATGGCTACTTTAATAGTAAATCCATCCTTTTCCTGCATCTACTTACTCTGTTGGTGGTCACAAGATGCTGGTGTCTGTCTTTTTCAGGGATTATGTGATGGACTATTTCTTGGCTGTGAATTGGTACAGCCCTGACAATGATGGCAAGACTCCAGGAAGTGAGGCACATTATCCTCTAAAAAAGAAAACACACACAATTTTCATGTTTACACCTCAGTTTATGCAAGATTAAAGGTCCAGTGTGTAAGATTTATGGGGATTTAGTGGCAGAATATAGCAGAAAAGGAATACAATATTGTTTGTTTTAATTGTTGTATAGTAATTTGAGAATTAGATGTGTTAAATTAGAATGAGGCATTTTTTTATGGCCATGTGTCTACAGTAGCCCAGAACAGACAAATCACTGTCTCTTCTACATGAGTCAGCTAAATCTATAACAAAAAGCTGACAGTGACATTTAGCTTCACACAGGACATGAGGACCTGTCTCCTGGGTGAAAGTTCTGTGTTTCATCCACTTATCCACCACAACCTCCTTGCTAAAGTTCTTATAGCTGCCAATTCATTTGCACTCACAGGCAATCAGCACAGAGTAGTTGTAGCCAATCACAGCACAGTACAGCGGAACAGTGGAATAAAAAATAAGGCCCCTGGGGTGTTGGGAGCCAAAACCCTGCAAGAAAACCAGCTCGGTACGACTTCTTTGTTGTATTCCCTGTTGGTCTTGGAGGCTGTGTTTGTCAGGTGATTGTTCATGTTCACTGGGAGGCTGCTGTAGCCATTAGCGACTTTAGCAACATGTAAGCTGCTAAAGCTAGGGTTATCTATCTGCAATTAAATCACCGAGAGTTGAAGCTGAGCAGCTGGAGGACAACTCTCAACCCTAATATGTCAACTTCGTAGCCCTTCTAAATGGAAGCTAAGTAAGAATTATGGTTTAAAAATGTGTATTTTGATTAGCATTAAGAGAACTCTGAGGAACTTTAAAAAAATGAAATGGCTACTCACAACCACTAAACTGTGAAATTAAGAAATTTAACATTTTGTCGACTCTGTAAGACATCAGCTCTGTCAGATTTTCCATCTGACTGCATTTAATAAAAAAATAAATCACTAGGCGGTCGGCCCATTACAGGGTTTAATAGCTAAGAGTTTAATCTTTTAAAATATATTTTCCCTGCATAATCAAAGAATAAAAATTAAAACCCTTTCAAAATACAGTTTTATCCCAGTTCTCACTTGCACATTGACTTTAACTTCATCTGAACTTTAATGTGGGAGCTCTGGAGATGCTGGATTTTCTTAAATTTGGACAGAGCAGGGCTAACTCTTTACCCCACTTTCCAGTCTTTATGCTAAGCTAAGCTAACTGGCTGCTGGCTGTAACCTCATATTTACTTTACAAATAACAGAATCAGAATCAGGAATACTTTGCTAATCCCAGAGGGAAAATTGTATCATCTTGTAATAGGCTTGTAATAATCTTCTCATTTAACTCTCGGCAAGAAAATCGATTTTGATCGAAGCATATTCCTCTGCATGTAAAACTGTACCTTTAATTTTAGCCCTTAACGTGGCATTTAGTTTGTAATCACAACAGTTTAACGCATAATTAGATTGTATTTATTTTTGTTTGCATCTCCTGGCACCCAGTCTTTTGCTTTTCTCTTCCCAAGGAGCACTATACCCTTTTCTCCCCCACGCAGCAAGATGAGACGTATGAACACAGATGCTTTATCACAGCCTGTCCATTGTGTGACACGAGTTCCCCGCTGCTGCACTGTCAGCAAGCTGTATCAAGGCTGCTTGGTCTGTTTTAAATCACCCCTGTGGAATCACAGCTGCAGTCTCACTCAATCTCTCCCACTCCACACCCTGCAAGATCGACTTCGGATCTCCAACAGGAAATAGCACAGACGGCAGCCACAGTATCTACTGTCTGTTAGCGCCGGCCTAGCATATGTTAGTCTAGCGGACTCCGGGGAAGAGAGTTTAAATGTCCTGAAGATGGGTTCATCTCAGAAAGTCACTTTGAGACAGAGAAGATGTTTCTGTAGGATTACACATTCAATCATTTTTGCCTGAGAGTAGTAATTATAATATTTTGGACTGCCTCAGGTTAGTCTTGGAATTAACAAATTATAAATGCACAATTGTATGACATATTGCTCAATGACATGAATAATTGAGTGGCTTCAGTTTTGGTTTTAGGCACCATTTCCGTGCTTTGTTGAGTGCCATTTTATTATGGTGCCCTCAGTGAGTTTAATTAAAAGTGGCTTAATGGGATAGTTAGACATTGTGGGAAATAATGTTTTCTTGCCTGAAGTTAGACAAAAAGATTGATACCACTCTCATATTTATCTGTTAAATAAAGGCTACAGCAACCTGGCTAGTTTAGCTTAGCTTAGCTTAGCTTAGCTTAGCTTAGCTTAGCGTAAAAACTGGAAGCAAGGGGAAACAGCTAGCCTGGTTCTGTCCCAATGAAGAGACATAAAATCTGCTAAAGCTCACTAATTCAGCCCCTTCTGAAAGCTCGGTCAACTTTCTCATTTCCTGCTTCCTGCACTTATATATAATGCTATGTGCTAGGCCTGACTAAAATGAATAAACAAATCTTAAGTTAGCTTAAGTTAGCAAAACACTAGCTAACTAGTCAGCTAATCAACATCAAACTTTCACTAGCTGGTTAGGTAGTGTTGTGCTCTGTTGCAAAATGCCAGCTAACTAGCTAGCTAATATACATCAATTGTTTGCTAAGTAGTTAGCTAGTATTTTGCTAACTTAAGATGTGACTATATGTAGCTTATACAGGTCCTCCAACAACATCTCTTAACCGTTTTCAAAATTTGTGGTTCTTTTCAACAAAGACCCAGCAAATAGTATTTCTAAGTAGCCTACAGGAAAGGAGAAAGCTGACCAGGTACCAAGCTTGCTCAACTGTTATTGGAGCACAGAGCAAAAAGGGTGGGACTTAGGAAGAGTCAATTGACGCATTAAATCGTTTGTTTAATCTGTACCGAAAACAGCACCAGGCTATCTGTTTCCCCCTGTTTCTGGTCTCTGTGCTAAGCTAAGCTAACTGGCTGTAGCTTCATATTTAACCTAATATGACAACATTGATCTTTTCATTAATACTCAGCAAGAAATCAAATAAGCATATTTCCCCACCTGTCAAAATATTCCTTAAAAGTCTAGTGTGTAAGATTTAGGAAGACTTCTAGGCAGAAATATGGTATAAGTATGTTTTCATTAGTGTGTAATCACCTGAAAATAAGAAGCATTGTATTTTCGTCAGTAAGTTTACGAGGATGTAGGAATGGACTTTTTGAATGCACCATGTGAGCCATACAGGTGACACCCTCCACCAGTGTGTTTTACTCAGCCTTCATAAGTGTCTGACCTTTTATATTTATTCCTGCTGGGCACATCCATTATTTGAATACCATGATGGTTTGAACTGATTAAAAATGAATTATAGATCTGATTAAAAAAAAAAATCTCTCACAAAAATCCATTTCATCAAGGTGTAAAAAAAAAAAAAAAAAAAATCAAGATATGTGTTGGCCTGAATGGGTTTTGTGCTTGTTTTTCAAAGAAGTCAGATAAGGTGAAAGATTCAGCTTTCAAATCATGTTTTGATTCACACAGATCATGATGTTATCACTTTAATAACTATAATCAGTAAACTAGAAAAACAGGTCGGTCACAGAGTGTGTTTTTTAAAAATGGTTCATGGTTCTCTGTGAGTCATTGAACGTTTTTTATTTCCATTTTTTGTTTTTGTTTTGTTTTGTTTTGTTTTGTTTTCAACTCTGAGCTCAGTCCTATGAAAGTAATCAGGCATAAAATACCCCTCAGCCCATTATTTACAAAAGATTAGGCATCAGGGGCCGTGTCACAGAAACTTACTATCTATGGTCTTATGTCACATTTTTTTCGCTGATTTGGTATTGCAGAGTAAATCCTTACTAACTTTAGGAATCCTACTTTACTTTAATCTATCTTATGTCAGGTTAGTCTGTTACCTAGCAACCAACACTACACATTTATTTTTTTCTCAGTGAAACTGACATTAACATTTTTAAAACAACAATGGCCAACTTTTGGGGGGAGGAGTTGCAACAACGCTAACTCAGAAGATAAAAGAAAGACAGGGGGCTAAGATAGCAGACACTATCACCGAATTTGGCATCCATTGTGTAAAAGCAATAAAAGAGCAGTCACACGGATTAAGTTAGCTCACACAACCACAAGAACACTACTGTTAGTAGCTAGTGTTAACAAAAAAGCTGTGTTCGAAATCATCCACTCATCCACTCACTCCCTATTCCCTACATCGTGTATATGATGTAGTGCACTATATCATGTACACTATGTAGGGAACGACGGGAGGAGAATTCGGACACTACATGTGGTCATGTCGCTGTGCCTGCGCCATTTCTCTTCTTCTACTCTCACAAAACACGGCCGCATTGCATTGTGGTATACGGGAGTAAAATGTAGGGTACATTGGTTGTACACTCACATTTGCAGTGCATTGTGGGTATTTTATAGTGGACGATGTAGCGGATGAAAAGTAGTGAAGAGAATTCGAACAACACTACAAAATGGCGAGCACACTATATAGTGCACTACATCCGTGATAGGGAGCGATTTCGAACACAGCTGTAGTGTCCGAATTCTCCTCCCGTCGTTCCCTACATAGTGTACATGATACCATTAGCTACTGTTAGCTAGCTAGTTAGTAAGTTAGCTACTACTAGAGTTTGAAAAGGAGGGATAGGATAATCTAATAGTTATGCTAAAGTTATGAGAGTTTATTAAGTGTTTTGAGATGCTTGTGTAATATAGTTTGGCTTCAGTTAGGATACTAACATTACGTAGGGACTGTGATGACTTTTTTCAGGCTTTAACCCAAACAGTTAAGATAGGATCTACAAGTTTAGGGAGTTTCTGTGATACAGCGCCAGGACTTTATAGCTATGCTGGCAGTCTGGCTCTCTGGACAGCAATGTTATATGGATAGCCATCTTGGTGGGATGATGGAATATTTTGATATTTGTGTGCCAGAGTTTATAACAAGATTGTTTAACTGACTGTAATATGTTAGACACCACATATCTGATCTGCCTTTTCCTAAACATAGAGGAATAATGTGTTTGGGCTCAGAGATCTTGTGATAAAAATATGTAGTTACAAAATAGCAGGGCTCATGCAAAAACCAGACCACCATAAACAGAGTCATTCTTAAGTGACAAGTGATATTAGGGATTTAGAATCACATCTTAGGTGTAAACCTATTGAATTTCACTACTGACACTGCTAAATTTGTTACGTTTTCATCTGCTAATTTCTGAAAGCAAGACTTAAAGCTTTGTGGTGCAGAGTGGAGGCGTCCACTGTGTAAAAGTGACCAAAGAGCAGCCATATGAATTAAACAAGCTGGCCAGCACTACTGTTGTGAACACTACCATTAGCCACTGTTAGTGAATATTACTGTTAGCTGCTGTTAGCGAAATACTACCACTACGTAAGGGATAATGTAGAGCGAGCCGGTCACTATAGAGAAATAAACCCCGACAGGGTGATGCAGGACCCCGACGCGAAGCAGAGGGGTCCTGCATCACCTGCTATACAGAAATAACAGACCGTAGAATGTTGTAATTGACCAATCAGAATAGAGCATTTGACAATGCCATGCAATAATGTTAGTTAACACTACTGTTAGCCTCTGTTAGTGAACACTACTATTAGCTACCATTAGCAAATACTACCAAATTAGCTAGCTGGTTATTAAGCAGTAGGTACTACTGCAGTTGGAAAAGTGAAGGTTAGGACAAATTTAACAGTTATCCTGAAGGTGTGAGAGTTTATTTAAGGTTTTAAAAATAAGGATTCTTGTGTAATACACTTTTCCTTCTTCAGTTAGGATAGGAACCTTGCTCAGGAACTGTTTATCTGTTCACCTGTTTTTTTTTCCACCACTTTTGTCCCAACTGAAATATCTCAACATCTACCTGATGGATTGACATGAAATTTTCTATAAATATTCATGAGAGGAATTTTGTTGATCCTCTGAGTTTTCCTCTTGTGTCTTCAGCAGTTTAGCATTTTCACATATTTGTTGAAGATGCTCGATATCTGCTACATGGATTGGCAAAAAATATTTTTGTACAGACATTTAAATGATGTATTCTACTGACTTCTATGATACTTTGGCTTTTCCTCTCGTGCCACCAGCTGGTTGACATTTTTTTTCCAAATGTCTCAACAACTGCTGAGTGGATTTTCATGACATTTCCTTCAAAATTCATGTCCCCCTCAGGGTGAATTGTAATAACTTCCCTGTGATCCCCTGACTTTTTCTCTAGTGCCATGATGAGGTCAAAATTTTAAATTGTCCAGTACTTTAGTTTATGACCAAAACTAATGGCATTCCCATTAGCCCCAGCTGAACTTTGTGTTTGCTGCTAATTGTTAACATGCTAATAAGTGGCAGCTGGTGAGTAAAAAATTGGGAAGGACAGGATGAGTTGGCTACTTCTACTTTTTATGTTCAATGAAAAAATACAGGAATGATTAAAAAACAGCATAATTTTATTAAATCCTGTTGTTTCCAGATTAACCATACAGGGCTGGTGAAGAACATTAGTGAGTATTTATCAAGGGTGTAGATATATGGGGATATCGTAGATTACAATAAACTAGAGAACAAATTACAACAATAACATCCATTTAGTTGCCAGTTTATGAGCTAAGCAGCATAAAGTGTGTTTCAAGATTATAAATAAAGTTTTGGGTTTTTTGAGAGGTGTTGTCAACTTTTCAGCCATTTGGAGGCTGTTTGTGCTGCTGGTGAATTGCTGGTGAACATTTAGCTCAGTCAAAGTGTACAGATGAACACCCTCAGTCTGATGCCCGAGGGGGCCATGAGAAGGTCTAGGTCAGTGATCATCGAAAAATGCTGCATAAAATACTGTATAAAGTTACAAACTGAACATTTTTCTACTCCTTCAACTTGAAAACATGCAACATGGAAAGCCTTTAAATGACAAAATAGGCTTGACTTTTATTTTGAAGTAATCACAGGATTAACAGTGTCTTAGTCAATAAGCGTTAGCTTAGCATTCATCAAAAGTGTGTATACAAAAGCAAAAAGGTTGTTTTCTGCATTTTTTGACAAGCAGATCAGTTTGAAAAATTTCAGGGAGTAATCTAACAGCCAGGAGCAGCCACAGTGAGCTGTTAGATGATGAGCTGTAGGCAGCACACCTGCAACAAATTTCTCAGCCAGGTAACCAACTCCTGTCACTGTACCCTGCTGTTCACAGACTCATGCCAAGTGCAACATTAAATCAGATCATTCTTTATTAAAACAACAATAGTTTGTTTTGCTGTTGCTGCCATTAACTACAGGTATCACATGCACAATAATGGTGCAACTGCATAATGAAATCAAAACTGGTTAAAGCTGATCAATATTTCCTGTCAATCAGGATTGTATTCTTACAAATTTGAACCATCAGTCCTCAGTGTACTGTGTGTAGTTACCATAATGGATTCCCATGTTTTTTATGCTAATAAAGGCTAATAAAAATAATATTAATTTTGTAAGAAGTGTGTATTATTTGTTCACCCATGATTTGATCCCATGCTTGCAGTCATTTCTTTAATCAATGTCGGATTTGACTTTTCTCCAATCACTCATTTATTGAAGGGCATTTTTCTCTCCTTGTTTTGTTTTGTGGTAAAAGCAGGAATATATCTGTCGCAGTCTAATTTGGAAGAAATTTTCCATCATGTTTTTAAATAACTGACCCAACCTTCTGTGCTTTATAATCATATTGGGTATATGTATGCAAAACAGCATGATCTGGATGGATCTATAACACTGGATTTGGAAATGATTGTTAGAGACTCCATCTGTGTGACTGCTAATGGCCAAGAGCTATGCTTGAAATTGCCTGTGTTAGTATCAGAGCTGAGGATGGGTGGGTGGTGGTGCTGGAGTGGCTGTCGATGGGGACGCCCAATTTGGAAAACTTTGCCCCCCTGTTAATAATTCCTAACGGCTGCCCTGGTGAACATAGCAAACAAACCTTATCATAGATACATGGCTCTTCACTGCATTGATATCTGCCAGTAAGTCTACACAGTTCTGTACACTTCATACTGTTTGAAATGCAAAAAAACAGCGTTCCTTGGAATCTAAAAATCGTTATTCCTCCCCTGATGCCACTGAAACCTGCACAGGGATTTTGAACTCAATTCTTGTAACATGTCACTGCATAATGTTACTCACAGCTGCTGTCACATACATTTATTTCACCCATTACAGGAACCGCCAGTGCCACTTAAAAAACACACTATAGTGTTAAATCTCAGCTTGAGCTCGGAAACAATCTTTACCAAAGTGTAGATGCAGATCCTCCCCAAAGATTTGCGAGTGAAATCTGAAAAATACATTATGTTTTCTGTAACCCACAGAAGTGGAATGATCATTACCTCCAGTGGAATACATCAGAGTATCCAGGTGTGACCAATGTGAGATTTCCTGACCATCTCATTTGGAAACCAGACATTCTGCTCTATAACAGGTAGGTTTTGTAGGGACAGATCTGCTGGGTGCTGCAGTATAATTGGATATGCATGGTGTCAGGCTCAGCATGAATGCATTGTCTTCTGCACAACATAATGGGGGGATCTGGGAGGGATGATGAATATTTGTGTTCCAGAGTTAAAAACAAGATTGTTAAAGTGACACTTGGCAATGTATCTGATCTGACTTTTCATAAACATAAAGGAATAATCTGTCTCGGCTCTGTGATCCTGTTTAAAATATGTAGCTAACAAAAACATCAGGGCTCTTGCAAGAACCACGACACTATAAACACATTCTCAAGTGGCACGAACAAGAGATGCTATGGATTTAGAATTACATATTTGGTATAAACTAAATTCTCGAGGGGTCCAGAAAAAAAAAACAAAAAACAGTTCAACTTTTTAATTGAATGCCTTGAGAATGAAGTTGGGGATTGCCCAAAACATGAGGAAGGGTCCCTCGAAGGTGCACTTCCTGTGGCCAAAATGTGAAAAGTGTCCTCTAAGGTGCACTTCCATGTAACAAAATGTGAAAAAGTGTCCCCTAAGGTGCACTTCCATTGGACAAAACATGGAAAAGTGTCCTCTAAGGTGCCCTTCCAGAATTTAGAATTATATCTTTGATATAAACTAAATTCTCAAGGGGTCCAGAAGAAAAAAAAATTGTTCAACTTAATAATTAAATGCCTTGAGAATGAAGTTAGGGATTGCCCAGAACTGAAGAAGTGTCCTCTAGGGTGCCTTCCAGTGGAAAAAATGTGAAAAAGTGTCCTCTAAGGTGCACTTCCATTGGACAAAACATGAAAAAGTGTTGTCTAAGGCAGTGTTTCCCAACCCTGGTCCTCAGGGCACACTGCCCTGTATGTTTTAGATGTGTCCCTGCTCCAACACACCTGATTCAAATGATCAGGTCATTATCAGGCTTCTGTGGAGGCTTGATGACGAGCTGATCATTTGAATCAGGTGTATTGGAGCAGGGAAACATCTAAAACATACAGGGCAGTGAGCCCTGAGGACCAGGATTGAGAAACACTGCTCTAGGGTGCCCCTCTGGTGGACTAAATGTGAAAACATGTCCCTTTAGGGTGCCCTTCCTGTGAACAAAAGTGAAAAAGTGTCCTCTGGGGTGCACTTCCAGTGGACAAACCATGAAAAGTGGCCTCTAGGGTGCCCTTCCAATAGAGAAAATGTGATATAGTACCAAATAGGAGTTAATAATTCCCTGTGTGTTTTTTATTACGGGGGTGTAGTAGTTGTTGTTCTCTCTGGTATTCTCCCTTGTATTCCCCCGCCCCTCCTGCCCACCACTGGTGTGTTCTTTCTTTTTTGCCCTTGGTGACATTTTTGGGAATGAAACTTGCACAACAGGTCACCTTCGGTAGTAATTTAAAAGTGTTTACAAATGATCAAATCTCAGTAACATGCTCCTACTCACATGCAGGTGGCATTCATCAAAGTGAAATGAGCAATTTATGACAAGTTTGTGGTGTTAAGAGGGTTTGTATAATCAGACTTGGAACACTCACGATTAAACCTCAAGGCACGAAGTAAGAGAGGCTCAGAGTAAGTAAAGAGAAATGTTCTTTCATGAGGCCCACTGCATCAATTTAAAGGTCAGACTTTTTAGTTTTGGTCCAACCAACACACACGTTGCGAAAACATCTAGATGTTCTTTGAAATTAAAATTAAATTGCAAACACACAACAAGTAAATTCTGCCCCAAGGTCCTCTCTCACATCAAATTAGTAATAAAGTTTAATGATGTTGTTAAGTTGGTTGGATCATAGGAGCTGTTATCTTCTCTTCACTTCACTTCACTTCTACACAAACACATCAAAAGCAATGTCAAGATCATGGACGAGGTAATATTAAAGTTTTATTTATTTTACATTTAGTCATGTTCGCTGGTGTCTTTCCTCACTCTCTGATGTATCCAAAGTTTCCTGTGTAGCGGGTAGCTAGCAACATATAGCAGGAAACGTACTATTATCTTGAACAAGTTACATATTTTTCTGTGTTTTTGGAAACATTTGGGATAAATGTCAGCACAGAACTTAATAAAATATATAATATATGTCTATTGTTTTTAGATATTCTAATGTGTAATTGCAAATATGTTCAACACCATTTTTTATGTCCCACCTACAAATAAACAATTGACATGACAATATTTAGGCGGTTGGGGCTAGTCTTGAAGAAGAGAGGAAAGAGGTGGGACCAAGTCATTATTTTGCAAGTCCCAACCAAGTCCTAAGTCAGTCCCAGGCCAAGACAGACAAGTCCCAAGTCAAGACACAAGTCGCATGTTGCATCTCGGCGTGAAACTGTCAACCCGCACATTTTGCATACTGTGGTTTATTTTTTTTGTTGGTGGTATCATTTTTTCCAACTGGAGCTCAGTAACACAACATTAGTTCTTCATTCTTTCATTCATTCTTACATGCAACATTACTGGATGCTGGGAATCGGTTTTAACTTTATCTGAGGAATTAAGTGTCGATTTGCTGAGAATGAGTAAGGGGTAGTGTACGGTCAGCAATCATTATTGCAAAATAAACCCTGACAGGGTGGTGCAGGACTTGAATCACCATGAAGGGGTTTATTTCACATTATGACACAGCTTTGTTAAATACTTGACTCTGATTGGTCACTTACAGCATTCTAAGGTCTGTTATTTCTATATAGCAAGCTGTTGCTATGTATAAAACAGATCCGTTGCTATGACACAGTTCTGATCATAGACTCTGGAGGTGCAATAAAATCATTTTTAAATTCATACAATTATTACATATAATTGTATATATAATAAATTAATATTTTGTGTCAAATTATTGATTGAGGAAATTAAGGAAAATTAATTGGCATTGACTTTTTGAATAACAGAAGTTTAATCTTTGGGTTTGAGGGAAGGAATCAGGTATTTTATCTAAATAATCATGAGTTGGTTAAAACTCCAAGCTGAAGAGCAAGTCTTTTTTTTTTTTTTTTTTTTTTGTCAGGTTGATTCCAAAGTTATCAAATTTGTGACTCGAGTCCACACCTCTGAGGGGCTGTGTAAAATGATCCCACAAAGCCAAACCCAAACAGCTGCCAGCTGCTTTATTTCCTTCAAAACAACAACTTTATTTTCCGCCAGAGCAGACAATTGTCTCTATAGCTCAGCAAAACATAAAAGCCACCTGAATGAAATGAATATATTCAGGTGGCTACATGTCAGAATAAGCAGGAATAATCAGGCTTTTCCTCTTATTTCTTCAAAGCATCAGACCTCATTAGGATGAGATATCCTGCAGAGAGAGACTCAAGCAGAAAATGAAAGTTCGATAAACACCACTATTCCACAAAACAAACTTAAACCTCCTTCCTTTTGGAACAAAAAACTGGATATTTCTCATTTTCAAAACTAAACATCTGTCAGAAGCTTGTAAGATCAATATGCATAAAGTGAATGTATTTCTTTTTTAAACAGAAAGGTTAATCATAATCATAATCAATGATACTATAAATTCAATTGTGTTGCACTCAAGGGCAGAAATTATGGGGCTTGGCGGGGGGTCTGGACCCCCCCTCTCTGGGAAAACAGAACAGTTGTCCCCCTCAACATATCATCATAAACATAACTATATAATTTTACATAAAATAATAATATGCTTTGGAAGCACGTTGCACTCTTAGACAAAAAAAAAAGTGTTTCTAAATTTAGAAAGAACTTTAGAAAGGTCAAACACGGCCATCTTGGTGAGGGGCAGCCACTTCTCCTAATGCATGTGCGGCTATGGAGGTAGGAGGTCTATCTTTAATTAAAATCATCATAACCTGATAATTTTTCAACTGATTTTCAAGCAGTTTGCCTTGCTACAAATGTCAGATGTGTATTTATGATACAAAATACTTGGTTAAATAAAAAATGCTGTTTTTTTAATATCCAAAATGCTTTGTTTTGTGGATGGTAACAGTAATATTTCTATAATATTATATATATGAATAATTTACCCAATAATTAGTTTATAAGTATATTTCTTATTTTTCTTACTGCATGTAAAATGGCTGTCATGATGTAATTTTGGAAATAAATGAAGATTTATTCATAAAAAAAACATAATTACAACAAACACTGTTAAAATATTACATTTCTGGAACGGTTCTTATTTTGAGCTTCATGTTCTTGTAAAGCTACTGAGATTAGACCAATGACATGTTTAAAAACTCCATAAATGTTTCAGAAAAGGCAGATTCATACTGGAACTTGATGGAGACTCTTAGATGAGATCACTCCAGACTTGTACCATGGCCACTACTGGCCTTTTTTGCTATTGCTGGTTGAACATACAATAATCTATGTAGGCTATTGCTGTTAATATTTAAGCAACATCACATGAGAGTGTGTGCTGTTGGACTGAATATATCATAGTTATTTTAGCTCAGTTTGCAGTTTTGTGCCTGCGACCAAATCACAGCTGTGATGATATTCAGTCCAACAGAACTCCCTCTCATGAGGTATTGCTTTCATAAAACAGTACAACTATTTAAAAATATTACTTGACAATAGATTATGATTTCCCCCCAAAACAAATACTTCCCCGCTGGACTGGACTGTTGCTAAGCAACAAACATTTTCCTGCACATTAACGTTAGCTTGCTTGCTACTTTGTGTAGGTCTACATGTTAAGGCAGTAGAGCTCTCCAGCTTAGTTGTCCCAATGGATCAATAAAACTGCCTCAAGACTGTATTCAGCTGGGACTTCTTAGGAGACTGAGCATCCAAACTGCATGAAATGGTGCGTCTCAGCAAACAAAAAACAGTTTTTTACGATAGTCAGTGTGTTATTTTAGCTGATTTAAGAAGCTAAACTACTAATAAATCCATCTGTTGATCGTGAAAACTTATAATTAATATGTTAAAGCCATAGACTATATTTATGCAAATCATTTTGTAAGTAACAGTATGGTAAACCATGTAAATGAATTTTATTTATTAAACTACAGTGAACCCACAGTAATAAGATCTGAATCATGTACAAGACGCCTCCTGTCTCCTTCTGTCTCTATGGTCTCTATCTGTTAGTTGTGTTTGTCTTGTCATAATTAGTTAGTCATAATTGAAGCATTAGGCTAACAGTTAGCAGAAAACCTGCAAAGTGGAGTGAGACATTCAGGGAATTATTTAAAACTTTTGAACATGCTGGTACAACCCGTATTAATTATTCAGTGTAATAAGAGTTTCCTCTGTATACATTAATACAGAAGTACTTTAGGGGACACTTTTGGTGTCCTCTTCAAGAATTGCTCTGGGGAAGTTTTTCTGTTTATCGTCCCCCTCCCTCAACAGTGAAATGAAATATCCACCCTTGGTTGCACTGATATTGCCCGTCCTGTTAGGTAAGCTGGTCTTCAGACGGGATCATTACCCTTCAAGGTTAGCGTTGCTCTGCAGTTTAAATATATGCAGCACAGTATGGAAGAGCACTTTGGAGCAATAAATCATTTAGACAAATGAATAAACTCAGATAAAAAAAAAATAGATGGGAGAAAGAGCATTTTATTATATGTCCCTAATGGAAAATGCTTTAGAAATCACCATTAATCAATCTGTAGAAGAAAGATCAGAACAAATCACATTAGAGCCACTCTACTCTCCCAACAGCTAATGAGGGAGAAAGCATTGTTCTTCATTTGTCATTGTCCCTCTGAGTAAAGCCTCGATATGAGACTCTTTTGAATTAGACGCTGCTGCAAGTTAAGCTTTTTTTTTTTTTTTCTTTTTCTTTCAAGCAACTCTTTCAACTTTAGCTCAACCATGCTTTAACCTCATGGGGAGTTCATCTAGAGGCAGTGAATTGTGGGAAACAGGGGAGAGTGAGGGTAACCACTGAATAACCATCTCCTGGGAAATGTTGCGTCAGTTGTGTCTCCTCGTGTGCCGTGTACCTGCTGCTGCAATAACGAGTCAGAGAAATATTTGTATTTTTCCCACCACATCTGTTCCGCTCGCTCATCCAAATTTATGTTGCATGCGTATAATTAATAGCGGTTCTTGCAAAGGTCATATCAGCGTATGAATTTATTAAGATGTTTTCCACTGAGGCCGTGCTCGGCAGTAAATACTGATGCAGCTCCATGTGTTGTCCGCAGTGCTGATGAAAGATTTGATGCTACCTTCCACACCAACATTGTGGTCGACTCTTCAGGCTTCTGCGTGTATTTACCTCCAGGTAAGAGTCACACTCTCACTTCAGCATCAGCCAAAACGTGTACCCGGTTTCATAAATCCACTTTGCCTGAGGTTTCTCTTTAATTATCATCTAAGGATGCCTTGGGGAAAAAAGAGTTTTTCCTTGGCATGTTGTAAGAGAAAACCTTTAATCCCTAACTGTTTCCCTGAACTGCTTTATTATTCCCTTATGTGTTGCTAAAAGGTCAATCTTCCACAGAAATTGGCCCATAACAGACCCTTAAAAGTGAGATAATTAATGGTAATAGAAGAGGAGGAGGAGATACTAAGACACATTTTACCCACTGGACACTGTGAGAAAAGAAAAACTTGGAGAGTAAAAATTTGGCGTTAACACGTTAACAACCCTGCGTCATATCTTATCATTAGCCTTTTTTTTAAAACTCACCAGTTTTTGTCAAGGTTTGGCTGAATCCTTTCTTCCTGTCTCAGTAATATTTTCATATTTCTTCATTACTTCATTTATGATTCATTTCACAGCAGATTTCTCACATTAATTTTGTAAGTTAGGCTTCTTCTACCCACATTTTCTGCTTGTGTGTATTTATTACGGTTGCTTATAAACATTTACATAGGATTATGTGCTTGTTCTCTTCCTAATCTTTAAGAAGAACAACATTCCCATCTTCTGTTTCTTTTTGTCTCTCTTTGTTGTCCATTTTGGAGAAGCTAGCTAGCACAGGCTAACAGACAACCTGACACACACACATATATATGTACACTGCCTGGCCAAAAAGAAAAAGTCATACATTCTAATATTTCGTTCGACCGCCTTTAGCTTTGATTACAGCATTCATTCAATAATCTTATGCAGTGTCACAACATTTATTTCTGTCCAGAGTTGCATTAATTTTTCACCAAGATCTTGTATTGCTGATGGGAGAGTCGGACCGCCGCGTAAAGTCTTCTCCAGCACATCCCAAAGATTCTCACTGGGGTTAAGGTCTGGACTCTGTGGTGTCCAATCCATGACCTCATTTTTTGGGCACATAATATTGCTGAACCTCGACCTGAGCAACTGAAGCAACCCCAGATCATAACACTGCCCCCACAGGATTGAACAGTAGGCACTAGGCATGATGGGAGCATCACTTCATCCGCCTCTATTCTTACCATGATGCCCCCATCACTCTAGAACAGGGTAAATCTGGACTCATCAGACCACATGACCTTTTTCCATTGCTCCAGAGTCCAATCTTTATACTCCCGAGCAAATTGAAGCTGTTTTTCTTCTGATTAGCGTCACTGATAAGTGGTTTTCTTAAGGCTACACAGCTGTTTAGTCCCAATCCCCTGAGTTCTCTTCACATTGTGTGTGGAAATGCTCTTACTTTCACTATTAAACATAGCCCTGAGTTCTACTGTTGATTTTTTACAATTTGATATCACCAAACGTTTAAGTGATCTCTGATCACAATCATTCAAGATTTTTTTCCGACCACATTTCTTCCTGGAAGATGATGGTTCACCACTATCCTTCCAGGTTTTAATAACGTGTTGGACAGGTCTTAACCCATTTTTAGTAGTTTCATCAGTCTCCTCAGCTGTTTTCTTTGCTTCATGCAGGCAAATAATTTGACCCTTCTGAAACAGAGTAACATAGATACATTAAAATGCCCTAAAACATCAAGATATGACACAAGAACACATGCATGCATTCTTATCTAACTTACAAACATGAACACACATCTTGTCGCAATCAAACAAACATTCACTGGGGAAAAAGTGCTAACATCAGTTAAGGAGTCAATAGGAGTCAATGAGAACAAACACAGGAGCAGCTGGATTTATACTTTGAACATAATTGACCTGATGGACTAAATGAAAAAATTGATCCAGTTTTATTTCCGTGTCTCCATGAGTTGTGTCCACGATGCTTTCATGATGTTCATTTATACATCCTGTGGCTTTAATGGTGCTGGCGCAGAACCTGTCTGTCCTATTAGAGAGAGATATTGGCTGGATGAAGGCAATTTAAACATTCACACTGCCACCACTTCTTCTTACTCTGATGAAGGGGGTCTTCTTGATGCCAAAATGTTAGTTGCTGCACCTTATTAAGGGCCTTAAATATAACTGTGTGCTCTGGATCCTGTCTCATCGTCCTCTCTGTTGAGTTAACAGTGTCTGGCTTCGAGTCGGCTGATGTGCACAGATTTCTTCATCCTGCCTGTTTAGGGGATAATAACTATGATGATGTTATTATGGTCTAGTGATATGCAAATATCATCAAACCACAGTCAGTAACTGACAGTCTCTGACAGTCTTATTTATTCATATTTTAAAAAATATACAAACCAAATTAATTTGCATTTGCAAGGTTTTAGTACCTGTCAGAGACACGCTTATCAAATAAATAATTTCCTTGAGACATGCAGACTGATTTTATTTTATAAAACGTGTCCTCAGAAGGCTTCATCCATTATGCTGTATAAATATGATAAACTGTGTAAACATTATACTGTATTTTCTTTTGAGGATTGCTGCTAAGAGTTAGTGAGACAGCAGCAGCTGCTGCTGAGTTTTCATGAATAAGAGCTTTTAATTAAGTCCCTAAAGCTATTAGCAAAAGTTTGTTTTTTACCCCTACAGGGACTTGTTTTCTTTGGCTTCATGCTTTTATTATATTGCCAGAAGTCTTGGCAGATATCTGGTTGTTTATGCCAAAAAGTTGCACTACTGACACTTTAATTCTGGCTAAAGAAACAGTGTGACATTTTGGGAAATGTACGTATTTACTTTCTTGCTGAAAGTTAAGAAGATTGACACCACTCTCATATCTGTACACAAGATACAGACAGGGAGCAGTCGCTTATCTTAGCATAGCTTAGCATAGCATAAAAACAGGTTAAACACCTAGCCTGGCAGTCCAAAGGTTACAAAAATCAACTTGTTAACACCCTCTTAAGGTCAACGATTAACACATTATATCTCGTTTGTTTAATTTGTACAATCCAAAAATTAAACCAAAGTCACCCCCCAGTAAAGCCAGTTGTGGCTGTACTGGGGGTGACTTGTTGTTTTTCTTGTTTTCACACTTCAATTTTTGTACAGATTAAGCAAACAAGATATTACATGTTAATTAGTGAGCTTTAGAAGTGCTGGTAGATGAATTTTATTACCTCTGGACAGACCAGGCTTGCTGTTTCTCCCCATTTTCTGTCACTGCAGAGAGCTGCAGGGACGATGTATTTATGAAGGCTAACCTCAAAGTAAACATCACTCTGGTTCCCTCAACAAAAAGCTAGATTTTTCCTCAGAAAATAAGCTCTGTGGTGAACATAAGTTTATGACACTGATAGGTTTTGTTATGCAAGATAATGTTCACAAATGAACGCCACTTTTCTGTTTTTTGAAGCGTAAATGGAATCACCAGAAATAAAATGGTTGCCTGATTTGATGTCACCACCATTAAATGACTAGTGTTCAGCATGATGACTTTTAATGTCCGTGACAACCTCTTCATTTTAGCCAAACACAAAAGTTTAAAAATTCATGGATGGATATTTTATGTCGCAGAACAAAATGTGAAAATCTTTTAATAAAAAACCTGCTGACTTTGAGACAAAGGAACCTGAAGTGTTTTTAAGCTAAGCTAAGTAGCTGCTGGTTGTGGTTTCATATTTAATGGTTCACATCTTCACATCTAACTCCAGGGAATAAAGAGTTTGTCAAGGCTTCTTTATTAGACTAATGGTTCCATTAAGAACCCTTTTCATCCAAAGAATCCTTTCTGGACGAAAGGCTTTCATCAAATGTGTGTTGTACCATAATATAAAGAGCTCTTGGTAGAACCCCCTGGGTGGGTTCTTGTTAGCACCCAAGATTCTGAACAGAATCCCAGAGAGGGTTGTTGAAGTCCTTGAAGAACTCTTTTGTCAGTGGTTCTTTTTACCATAATATGAAAGGATTCTCAGTAGAACCCCCATGGGTGGGTTCTAGATGAAACCATTAGGGTTCTTGCTAGGTTCTTATTAGCACTGTTAGATGGTGGAAAGATTCTGGACAGGACCCCAGAGAGGATTGTTAAATTACTCGAAGAACTGTTTCATCAAGGGTTTGTGCCATCAGTGGGTTCTACATGAAAACCTTGGAATGTAAAAGGGTTCTTGGTGGAACCTCCTGGGTGGGTTCTTGTTTGCACCTGTAGGTGGAAAGATTCCACCTACCTACACCTTTGCTGCCGGAGTCCGTCTCTCTGTTTCCACAGCGACAGTCTGTTGCTCCCACCATGGGACCACTCACCTCACCATCGGGTTGTGATCGCTGCCACCAGCTGAGCCAAACCATCCTCGGAAACCACCGCACCATCGCTGAGCTGGAGGGACGCATCTCCGATCTCTACCAACTCCGGGATGAGGAACAGCTCATGGAGTCGCTGGTCACCGTCGGAGCCGCCGCCGCTACTGCAGCCGAGCTCGACACCACCATTCCGGTCGTCGCCCTCCCAGCCGCCGCTCAGCCGACTGCTCCCGTCCCAGTTGTGGCTCCCTCCGTCCCAGCCGAAGCCGAGCCTCCTCTGGGAGACGCGGAAGCCCGCTGGCTGCAGGAGGGCGCGAAGCCGAAGGAGCACAGATCGGCAGCTTTTACCTGCTTTACTCCCAATCCCAACCTCCGCAGCTCCACTCCTTGTCACAGTCCGTGGATCACAGTCACAAACAAAAATAGGGAGAAAAGGTCCTCCCCGCGCCCGCCTGCTCCCTCAGAGGATATTCCGCTCACAAACCGGTTTAGTCCGCTGGAAGAACAGGCCAACCGTTATCCACCGCAGCGAGCTTCACCACCGCCACTGCTCAAACCACAACGCCATCCAAAACCACAGAGGCCGCCTCGACAGTCACGACATCCGCAAGTCACCGCCGGGAGCATTCCTGGTCCTGAGCGAGCTGTCCATCGCCGGTCGGAGCGTACGGCAGCGGTCCGCCGCAAGTCCAAACTGCCGCTTTACCGCGCGGTTACTCTCGGCGGGCCTGAACCGTCACCTGAGTGGGATTCTGATGAGGAAGTTACTAACAACCTCCCGGTTCTTCTTGTCGGATCCTCTATGGTTCGCGATGTGCATATTAGCAGGTGCAATACATCCTGTCATCCAGGTGCCTCCACCAATTACATCGATGACGTCATACCCGCGCTGCTGCGTAAGCGCTCCATGTCCACACTGTTGTGGCTCATCTAGGAGGAATAAATGACTTAAAGCTGCAACAATCATCAAAGCTCAGGGAAGACAGCAGACGACTCATTGACAATATTCTACACTCAAATAAGCAGTGCGTTATCTCCGGACCCCTCCCTCCCCCTCTTTTGGCGACATGAAGTTCAGCAGACTCATGCAGTTTCATGTCTGGCTTAAGGGTCACTGCAGCAGTGCTGGCATCCCTTACGCAGACAACTTCACCACTTTCCTGCACAGACCTGACCTCTTCAAACGAGATGGCCTCCATCTGAACTCCGCAGGGTCTCGCCTACTGGCTCTGAACATCAACCTTGCTCTGCAATCCTGCAAGACTTTCTCCATCTGACTTTCTCCACCCTCCAAATCTAATTCTGCCCCTTCCAATTCCGATGTCACTCACTGTTTCACCAATGCACCCCGAGTCCTCACTCCATCACAAAGCATTAGCAGTGGCATTTATGATGGTGATAATAATGTTAATAATGATAGTAATGGTAATAATAACAATAATAATAACAATGGTGGTGAGTGTGATGATGCTTATAAAATAACATTATTATCACTACATGCTACTGATAGTAATAAAATACTGCCTTATATTGCAAATAATCCTGACATGCCTGGCTCCCCCCCATGGCCTGATGGCCCCACTGCGCCCCATCCACCCACTTCTATCTCTGTTCATATTAACACTGCTCGTCTTCCTCGCCATACCAACAGACCCAGAGGGGTCTCAAAGGACAATCTATTAGTTATTTCTGCCATCTCCTCTACTCATCCCTCCTCTCTCAACCTGTTTTCCTCTGATCATATGCATATTCATATTGGTTTCATCAACATCAGATCAATCAATAACAAGGCTCTTCTTATCAATGACATGATTGTTGATCATGGAATGGATATACTAGGCTTATGTGAAACCTGGCTAAAACCAAACGAGGTTTTTCCTCTTGTAGTAGCTACCCCTCCCAATTACTCCTATTCACATATTGCCAGATCAGTGAAAGCCGGTGGGGGTGTCGGCATGATCTTCAATCCAAGTCTAGGTCTTGTACACGACCATAGACATAAGCTGTCATCCTGTGAGATTCTCTCTATGCGCCCCTCTGCTTCAATTGGTCTTGGTTCCTTCTGCTCAGTCATGTTATATCGCCCACCAGGACCTTATTCTTCTTTTCTGGATGAGTTTTCTGATTTTCTCTCTGACCTTGTGACCCATATGGATAACATCATCATTTTTGGCGACTTTAATATACGTGTTAACCATAAAACTGATCCACTGACCAAAGCTTTCAATTCCTTAATAGATACTTTTGGTTTTGCTCAGCTGGTCCATGAACAAACGCACTCTAATGGTAACACACTGGACCTTGTACTCACACGTGGTATTAACATCTCCGACCTGTCAGCTTTGTCATATCCCTCAACACTTTCGGATCACTGTCTCATTAAATTCAGAGTTGACTTGTTTCATCGGCGATCAAACCATACTGACACCTTTAGTAGCCGCCGAATTGATGATTCCACCATTGACAAGCTTGCTGCTCTGCTCCCCGTCTCTCTTGCTGCCCTGCCGGAACAATCTGCTTCTCTTGATGACCTCACAAATAGTTTTAATTCAATCCTCAGTACCACACTCGACTCGGTTGCGCCCCTGCGGATAAAAACGCGTCGCTCCAGAAAACCCTCTCCCTGGTTCAATGATACCACTCGTGCACAAAAACGCATTTGTAGAAAACTGGAACGCAAATGGCGCTCATCCAAACTTGAGGTCTTCCGATTAGCTTGGAGTGACAGCCTGCAGGACTACAAACGCATGCTCTCCGCTGCCAGAACCTCTTATCTGTCAACTCTTATTAACGATAACAAAAATAATCCGAAATTTTTATTTAACACTGTTGCAAGCCTCACTCGCCAACCCCCTTCAGTAAATAGCTCCTCATTTACAGCTGACGATTTCCTTCACTTCTTTAATGGAAAAATCTCCTGTATTAGAGACGAAATTGGCAGCCATCTACTCAGGAGGGGTCCAAAGCCCTCCTCTAGTCCAGTAAGAACCCTAGATGAGACTCTGACACTCTTGAACTTTGAGTCTATTTCTCTTGATGCAATTTCTAGGATAGTGCTCTCATCTAAACCTACAACCTGTTTATTTGACCCACTACCAACAAAATTAATTAAAGTACTTCTTCCTATCCTAGGCACCCCCCTACTCAACATTATAAACAGGTCCCTGTCATCTGGTATTGTCCCTACCACTCTCAAAGCTGCCGTGATCAAACCACTACTCAAAAAACCTTCCCTAGACCCGGAAGTTTTGAACAACTTTAGACCAATCTCACACCTACCTTTCATCTCCAAAGTCCTTGAAAGGATAGTCTCAAGTCAACTTACTGATCACCTTTCACGCAACGGCCTCTGTGATCCTTTTCAATCAGGTTTTAGATCACTTCACAGTACTGAGACTGCTCTCACTAAAGTAACCAATGACCTTCTCCTTGCATTAGACTCCAATTCTTCTTCCCTCCTCATTCTCCTGGATCTGAGCGCAGCGTTCGATACTGTTGATCATAACATTTTATTAGACCGTTTGTCCAACTACGTAGGCATCCGTGGTACTGCACTCTCCTGGTTAAAATCATATCTGACTGACAGAAGGCACTGTGTCTCATATAAAAACACTACATCTGAATCCTCGTCAGTGCAGTTTGGTGTTCCACAAGGGTCTGTCTTGGGTCCCCTGCTTTTTGGCATTTATTTACTCCCCCTTGGTGAAGTATTTCGTAGGTTTGGCATTAATTATCATTGTTACGCTGATGACACGCAGATTTACATACCAATTACACCCGACAATCACTCCCATCTTGCAAATCTTGAATCCTGCTTAGCTGCTGTCACAGACTGGATGTCACAAAACTTCTTACGACTGAATGCCAGCAAAACTGAAATACTAGTCATAGGCCCGACCAACCAACTACCACTCCTCACCGATCTTAGGCTAAACATTGACGACTGTATTATCACTCCACACCATACAGTTAAAAACCTCGGTGTGACCTTTGACTCCACCTTGTCTTTTGACAGACACATCAGTGAAATCACCCAGACAGCATTTTTTCATCTCCGTAACATTTCAAAGATCCGTCCCCTTCTAAGTACCTCAGACGCAGAGATTTTGGTTCATGCTTTTGTTTCATCCAGATTAGATTACTGTAATACTCTCTTTTCCGGCCTACCACTCTATAGCACACACAAACTACAACTTGTCCAAAACACAGCAGCCAGAATACTTACCAAAACCAGGAAATTTGACCATATAACCCCAGCTTTAATCTCACTCCACTGGCTCCCAATAAAATCCAGGTCAGATTTCAAGCTGCTTCTACTGGCCTACAAATCCCTACATGGACTTGCACCTCCTTACCTGTCACATCTACTCATCCCATACACTCCCACACGTGCCCTCCGCTCGCAGAATGGTAACTACCTCATGGTCCCCAAAGTCAACAAAAAATCAGCAGGTGGTAGAGCATTTTCCCACCGTGCCCCACTCCTCTGGAACCAGCTCCCGCAATCAGTCAGAGATGCAGATTCCATTACCACTTTCAAATCCAGACTAAAGACCCATCTATTTTCACAAGTATACGGTATAGCCTGATAGCACGTTTTATTTTGTCTCTGTTTGTTTGTTTGTTTGTTTTGTTTTTGTTTCATCTTTTTCTTTGTTTTGTGTCACTATTGCTGCTGTCTCTGTTGCTGTTGTTCTGTCATGTTGGCCTTAATTGTAATCTCTAATTCTAATTGTCTGTGTGTGTTGTCTTGTAAAGTGTTCTGAGACCATGTTTTGGTGATTTTACACTTTAAATAAAGGTGAATTGAATTGAATTGAATTCTGGATAGAACCCCCAGAGAAGGTTCTGTGTGGAACCATTACACCATAGGAGGGTGCTCCTTCAGAACCTCTCATAGTGGGTTTCTGGGTGAAACCTTTTGCTGATGGTTCTAGGTATAACCATCTATGTTGGGTTCTAGTGGAACCTTTATAAAAGGTTCTACCAGGAACGAAAAAGGGCTCTCCTATGGGGACAAGGTGTATAAGCTCTTTGTGTTTTACACTGGTCTCATCCCAGCAGCAGTACTTAAGTTACTGAGCAGTAGAACATTGAGGAACACATGGATCCATCACTATCACATTCTGTTATTGATGCTTTGAGCGGTGATGTACTTTTCCTGATCAAGCCCCTACTGACCCACTACTGCCACACTGAGCGGTCTCAGTAAAGATCTATGACACTTAGTGTAAAACCATCTGTACAGACACACACACACACACACACACACACACACACACACACACACACACACACACACACACACAGTGAGAAGGCCCTCCTGTCACAGATGGTGATTACTGTTCTCCCTGACAGGCTCTCTCCGTCCCCCCCTTTTTTTCCCGTACGAATGCTGGCCCACTTCGCCTGTGCGGCATCTTAATCAATACCGGCGTAAATAGGTCCATCATTGAATTTCTTCTGGATTGATTGCCTCTGTCACAAGCAAATTGCCTCTCAACTTTGTTCCAAATGAACCTGATTGAAAGCCATATTGGTGCAAAATAGTAATTCGGTGCCTGAGCTCAACACAACTGCATTAAGTGAATAAAACTGTATGCAGATTTGACCTCGACGCTCCAAATCATCTGAGACTCCTCAGAGCTTGTCTGTGTCACTGATGTTCATTGTGGAACACTCTTGGAAATAAAGCTGCTAACTAGAACCATACAGGGTTCTTTGGCTTGTCCCCATTGGAGAACCCCTTTTGGTTCCTTTATAAAGATTCCACTTAGTACCCTTTCAAAGAGCTCTACCTAGAACCCAACATAGCACAGTTGTGACAGGTTTCACCCATACATCACTAAAAGAGGTTCTACAGAGAGCCCATCCATGGTGTAACTGTTCCACCCAAAACCCTTGCTGGGTGTTCTATCCAGAACCTTTCCTCCTTCTAAAAGAAGAAGGCAGCAATCCACCCAGGGGTTCTTCCAAGAACCTTTTTATATTTCAAGGCTGGAGGTTCTACTAAGAACCTTTATAGCCCAAGAGTGTTATCTAGAACCCACCAAAGGAGTTTTACTTAGAACAGTTTTATATTCTTAGGGTTCTAGCTAGAACGCACCAAGGGTTTTTTACTGAGAACCTTTTTATATTCTTAGGGTTTTATCTAGAACACACTTAGGAGGTTCCTCTGAGAACCTTTTTAATATTCTTAGGGTTTTATCTTGAACCCACCAAAGGGATTCTACAGGAAACCTTTTTGTATTCCAAGAGTTTTATCTAGAACCCACCTGGGTGGTTCTACAAAGAACTTTTTTAATATTCCAAGGGTTTTATCTAGAACCCACCAAGGGGATTCTACCATGAAAACTTTAATATTCCAGGATTCTACGGAGAACCCTTTCATATTCCATGGAATTTATTTAAAACCCATCTAGGGGTTCTACCAAGAACCTTCTTAATATTCCAAGGGTTCCAACCAAAATCCTCTCTGGGAGTTCTACCGAGAACCTTTTTATATCCCAAGGGTGCTATGTAGAACCCACCAAGGGGGTTCTACTGATAACCTTCTTATATTCGAAGGGTTTTATCTGGAACACATTCAGGGGTTCTACCGAGAACATCTTTTTGTATTCTAAGGGTTTTATCTAGATTCCACCAAGGGGATTCAACTGACAAATCTTTAATATTCCTAGGAGCTTATCCAGAACCCACTCTACTGAGAAGCCTTTTATATTCCAAGGGTTTTATCTAGAACCCTACCCAGGGGGTTCTACCAAGAACCCTTTTATATTGCGGTACAAAGAGCCCTTTGCAAACACTCCACGAATGAGTTCAACAATCTTGAAGAACTCTTTTTGTCCAAAAAGGGTTCTTTGCATGAAAAGGGTTCTTAATGGAACCCATAGTCTTACAAATAACCCCTGACAAACCCTTTCTTCAATAAACCTCAGCCCTACAGGAAGAACCCTTTTAGAACCCTTACTTCTCAGAGAGTAAACAGAAGTTGGTGTGTTCGTCTTCTCCTCATCTCTATTCATTCCCCGCTGAGGTTTATCATCCTCACGGCTCTGGGAGAGCCGAGAGACCTTGTTTACTGCCGACGCCTCATATCTTTCTTAAATATGGATGGAAATTAGTTTGCTGCCTGCCTCTCCTGAAGGATCACTGGCCACTTTCATCTCATTGTCATATTGGATTTTTCACTCTCGTCGGCGATGGATGGCGCTTGGACTTGTCGGAGTAAAACCTCTCCAGCTGCCTGTCTGTGATTTCTCTTTTCAATCTTCCTCCTGTCTTCTTTATTCCAGAATAATTGAATATCATCTGTATCAAAGCTCAAAATATCTCTCCATCTGTTTCAGTCTGTCTCTTCAGCAGAGGTGACAAAAGTACACACATTCTTTACTCAAGTAGAAATACAGTGTTTAACAAAAAAGACTGAACTGATTCAACCTGTTTACTCAAGTAAAAGTGAAAAAGTTCTGGCTCTGAAATTTACTCAAAGTACAAAAGTAAAAAGTTGTCCTCTTTAACTACATTTCTACCAGCTGTTTCAGCGCAAACCTAACTGAACCTCACCTTCTCGCCGCGATCGAGTCTCCCTCTCTTGAGTGTTCGTCTTGTTATGTCTTTTATGTCGTTTCATCGTGTTAATTCTTTTTCACCTTGTTTCATTTTTTTGGTAATTTTTCATATAGTTACATCTATTACATTGTTTCTTGTCCTGTTACCTTTTTTTCATCTTGTTACATCTTTTTCATCTTTTACATAGTTTTCATCTTGTTACACTTTCTACATCATTTCTCGTATTGTTGTCTGTCTTTTTCATCCTGTTTCGTCATTTTTATCTTGTCACGTCTTTTTCGTTTTTCACAGTTTTCATCTTGTTACATTCTTTATATTGTTTTTCGTGTTGTTATGTCTTTTTATGTGTTTTTTGTCCTCTTATGTCTTGTTCATCTTGTTAGTCTTTTCCAATTTTTACACTGTTTTCGTCTTGTTTCGTGTTTTACGATGTCTTCATCTTGTTACATCTGTCCAGTGTGATATGCACTAATGGTTACACCAAGGAATCATCTTTTCTATGTGTTATTGTCCCTTCCATTTAAGTTGAACTGGGCATTTGTTGGCAGGGCAGTGCTCAATGACGCAAAATAAAAATAATCAATAATTCCCTTCAGATGCATTAAAACTGAAGTAACACACCTTTTTCGGAAATATGAGGAGTAGAAAGTACAGATGTTTGTGTTAAAATGTAGGGAGTAAGAGTGAAAGGTCGTCAGAAGGATAAATTCTCAAGTAAAGTACAGATCCCTGAAAAATCTACTTGAGAACAGTTAAGAATTACGTGTACTCAGTTACTTCCCACCTCTGCTCTTCAGCTTTCTGCAGGTGAAGTACAGTTCATATCAAAGCAAGTCTTTCTGTGATCCGTCTTGATCTTGTCATGTTTCTCACCACAACAGGGATCTTTAAGAGCACCTGCCACATCGATGTGCGCTGGTTCCCCTTTGATGAGCAAAGATGTGACCTGAAGTTTGGCTCCTGGACGTACGACGGCTGGTCTCTGGACTTAAAGATGTTGCCGGCAGATATAAGCGGCTACATCGCCAACGGAGAGTGGGATCTTGTCGGTAAGAGGGACCAGTGGCCTGTGAAGTGCAGAGCATTGATATTCAAAAGTGCATCGCAAATGTTGTTATTGCTCTACACTGTAAGAAATAAAAGTTGAGGAAAATTTAAGTAAATCAACCAGCTGTGAAGCCTTTTTCAGTTGACTCAACATGGCTGCCTGATGAGTAACTTGATCATATTACAGCTAAATGGCATACTAAAATATGTTTCTGAAAACATTTTGGCAAAAAATAGGTGATGAAGTAACAGAATATTGATCCATATCTGATCAGCGCTGCTGAGTTCGACAGTTTGACAGTTTCAAGAGTCTCCATTGGAAACAGTAGTGTCTAGAAGGGAACCCTAGATTTGTTAAACTCTCACGGGATTTGTGCATGTTGCTTGTTTGTGCCTGACATGCAGCAAATGGCTGTAGGCAGGAGTCAGACTCATGGCCACTGCAGAGGACTCACAGCTTCAGCACATGGGGTGAATGCTCTACCAACTGAGCTACCAAACCACTGAAATTACTGTTTTAAAATGTGACAACACTGTGGTTGGGATTTGGGTAGATTTAGGGACAGAGAGCATGTGGTTAGGGTGGTTAGGGAAAGATCACTCCTGCAAGATTTTTAATGGGTCTGGGCTTCCCTTACAACCAGGCAATCACATTTCATTTTTATACAATGGGAGGAAGGGGAGGCACAGCGTCCATCTTTATTTGTCAGTCGGCATGCAGTGCTGTTGATGTAAGTTTTCAGTCCATAAGAACACATAGTTTCCAGTTCATCTAATATAATAATTTAAGTTTTCTTCACTTAAGTGCATGAGTTGATCTGAATAGTAATGTTAAGTTTGACAAACCTAAGACAGGACTTTGAGTGAAGTTGACACAACAAATTACTCAAAAATGCTTTTCAGCTTTTCTTTACATTTTAATTTTTTCTCTACTTTTCCTTTTTTTTTACAGTGTATGTCAGTGAAATGTTCATTTCACCTCTCCTCTTTCACTGCACTACTGTTAGAGTGGATTGTGTTATGTTTTGTCTCACAGAGGTCCCAGGACGGAAGAATGAGCGCTTCTACCCGTGCTGTCCGGAGCCGTACCCTGACGTCACCTTCACCGTGGTGATGCGGAGACGGACCCTCTACTACGGCCTCAACCTGCTCATCCCGTGTGTCCTGATCTCCACTCTGGCTCTGCTCGTCTTCCTCCTGCCTGCTGACTCTGGGGAGAAGATCTCACTGGGTTAGGAACAGACACACACACACAAACACACACATACGCAAATATACCGCTGCATTGCTGCATGATTTACTTAAATAAAGGATCTGAATAGTAACACACTGGGGTCACATTAAGTCCAAGTAGTGCAACATGTTGCTCTTTAATTTTTGGCATCATGCTGAGATACTGAACATTTCATTGATTGCAGTACATCGTTTTCAGCTTAATTATTCCATGATGCTTTTAAAATTCAAATTTAACAGCTTTTTCATTATTCATTGTTTGCATATGCACTGAATCACCAGAAAATCAGTTGATGCTGAAATACAATCAATTGCAACTCTCATATAAAATAATAAATGCTACCTTTGTGATTTTTTTAAATTGTTGTTAGCGCTTTCTAACAGAGGGATTGATTCAACTTGGTGGTAAATTTGACTGTAGTTTGTGTTGTTGTTGTTTGCATTGCATATTTTAAGGTTTTTCTCATATATATATATTTATATAAAGGAGGTAGAAAAAAGCTCAATCAATGCTTGAAAAAGGAATTCAGACCCATGGCACTTACTTCTACCAAGGCTCCACTAAATTTGTTATTTTATTTGGTCTGCAGATGGATCTTTATCTGCATCAAAACACGCATACTGATAAACATCACTGAATACATCACTGATACATGAGCCAAATGAATTTGAATTACATTTTTTTCATTCAGGTGCAGGCACCAGTTCATGAGAAAATGGCAAAAAGGTTCCAAAATACAGACTCTGAGTGATCCACACAGAAAATGCTATCAATTAAATTTAATTTTAAGTGTGTTTGCAAGCGTCTGAGATATCGAACTCAGTAACAGACAGTCAAACTGTAATGAAGTCAAATACAAAACGGCCACAAAGTACAGTTTCTAAATGTTCCATAGAGCTGAATCATGCAAACAACAGACACAAAATATGAAACAAAATAAAATATACAAGGAAGAATAGTTTCAGTTTTGTTTCTTCTACCACAGCTGGAATCAAACACTCAATGTCAGTATTAGATACAAGCACAAACTGTTCCCTCGTAACAGCTGTGGTTACCAGGAGAAGACAGACCAGTGATTGGAGATCCGACAGTAAAACACTGAAGCAGAGACTGGGTACTTTTTGTACCAGTGCATGAATCAGAAAAATCCCTCTATACATTCTTTACAAGCCCTATAAGAGGATTTCAGTCGTAAATTCAGTTTAGCCGACTATCTTTCTGCACCTCAGCGACCTACACCCTCAAACTCAACATTTAATCAATACAAACTAACCCATAACTCACACACACACACACACCGTACGCTCCAATACTGTCTTGCAATGGCAGGTAACATCGTGTTTGAGGTAATATGATATATATGTGTTCAGTCTATTTGATATATTTGTGCAGCTCTGCAGTAAACACAGAAGAGTGGCTCGGATCCTGACATAACCCATGTGCAAAACACTTGATAAGTTGCCCCACATCTGATTTATTGAGTAGTTTCTGACACTTCCTGTTGATGAGTGGCTCAGTGAGGCGACAGATTTTCTTTAAATGTATTTACTTTACTGCAAAAATGACACCCTGAATGCTGCTATATTTTATAATTTCATATTAAAAGCATAGTTCAGATTATATGACGAGAGTTTTTTATGAGGTTTTCATGCATAGTCAGTGTCTTACCCACAATAGATGGAAGTCGACACGCTCCCAGTTTGGAGAAGCAGGCAGAAGTATGAGCATGTATTGCTGTGGACACAGTCAGCAGCAAAATGTATTTTAGCAACTTAAAACGGCCCACCCATCAATATCAGTTTGGACCACTCTGTATTTTCAATATTTTAACTACTCGACCTTGCCATCAGACTGATTTTTTCAAAAGCAAACCAACCCCCCAACAACCCCCAACAGTGATTTTACCTGATAGGACACAGGAGTTGCAGGTCTACCGCAGTATCAGTCGGTTAATTTGTTTGAATCAGAGTCAGAATCACAAACATCATTGTTGTCATTATACTAAGGTACAATGAATTTATGAATGGTCTCTATCCATACATTAGAAGAATATATATAATATAAAGCAGAAATAAAAGCAGAAACAGACAGGCAGCAGTAGATTAAAGGTTTTGTAAATTTTACAAATTCCTCACATTCTGCAGGTTATTTACAAGGAGGCAACTGGTAAAAAGTTTAATAAATAGATTTATAGAGAGAGCTGAGCCGCTTTGTCTGTAAGCACCACTATCTTTTTGGGTTTTGTGACCTCAGTGTTTTAAAGGGATAGTTCACTCAAAAATGAAAATTCAGTCATTATCTACTCACCCTCATGCCAAAGTGAAAGAAAGGTTTTTAGTCCACAAAACACTGCTGGAGTTTCACAAGAAAACATCGCTGCAGAATCTCACAAACAATTGACATGGATGGTGATCAAGTGTTATCGAAGTCTTCCAAAGCTCTGACATGCCGTTCACTTGCTTGCACACACCGTCACACCACACACACCCAGTTCAGACAGTGTGCTCGCACGGGTGAATGTAGCTCCAAGCTAAGGATCTACAGTGAAGATTCAGGCTAAAAACAAGACGGAAACGATGTTGTATACATCAACTTAGCATGTCGAGGCTTTAGAAGACTTGCGTTACACCAGACGAGCAGTTTGGAGGCATTTTATGTTTTGTTTTGTTTTTTTTTTTTACATGGAAGATTGGTCACCATTCTTCCATAGTTTGGGAGATTCTTCAACGCTGTTTTCCTGCGAAACTCCAGCAGTGTTTTGTGGACTAAAAAAACTAAACTTGACCTTCAATTACCATGAGGGTGAGTGGATAATGACTGAATTTTCATTTTTGGTTGAACTATCCCTTTTAAGGTTAGTTTGTATACACTGAAGCCACACAATAACACAAAACAAACTAACCTATCAAGGCCATGGCAGATCAGCAACACCAGTGCTCTGTGAGGTAAAATGACTGATTTTGCCAAAGGAGTCTGGTGGATTTGGAGAGAACGATATTTGGTTTATTTAACAGCAGATTTCCATTGGAAAGGTTGTCTGTTGGCAAGGTAAAGCAGCTAAAATATTCAAAATATTACACACTTAAACTGATGTTCAGGTGTTTAAGGTGTCTAAGATATGTTTTGCTGCTGATCCTGTCCACAGCAGTCTCCAAACTGGGGACGTGCCGATCGCCATCTACTGTCAATAAAACACGGTCTGTGGATGAGTACCTCACGCAACCCCACATCAAATAATCTGAACTATCCGTTTAAAATGTTTATAGGCTTGCTCCGATGGCCTCCTGCCACGTGGCTTTGACTGAGATCTATGGATAACTGTGCGCCGTTAAACAAGAAAGCACAGTTCAAAGAATACAGCTGAAAATTAATGAGATCATAATCAAATTAAATATTTTACATCCCAAGTGGTTTCGACACAGAGCCAAGCCTTCCTATTATTCTTCAATTTTTCATTATCTGCAATAAATTTGTATCCCAGCCCATTTTTCTCCTGGGTAATCAGTCATTCTCTGAAAAACAGTGTTTTTTTCATTAATCCACTTCCTCTGTGGCCTGGTGAAGTAATCTGATAATCAGCACTGACTGACTGACTTAACCGTCAGTGGACTGAGAAAACTGTTTAATCTTATCTCTCCTGTCACAGTTGACTTGTATGTTTGAGCCCATTTCATGCATAAATTACACAGACTTGGTGTAGACAGTATCTGCTGGTGGGTGGCGGTGGAGATGTGTGTGAGGTGTGTGTGTGTGTGTGTGTGTGTGTGTGCTGTATGTGGGGGAAATAGGGGACGAGTGGAGGTGTTGATTTATGCAGTTTGTGCCTTCCTCAAATCATTAGAGTCCGGTGTTGCAGCTGGATTCCTTCATTACCCAAACTGTGCTTTAGAGCCAGATGTGTAGGCTGATGTGTGTGTGTGTGTGTGTGCGTTCCTTCTGATGTTTTGATAGCTCGCAGACAGAAGGAGGAAATGAGAAATGAGACTTGCTCATGTGGAGTATAATATGCTGTTATGTAGATCTTAATGCTCCTCTTCATGAAATGTTTTTGAAAGCATTTTTTTTTAAATATACTGCAGTTCACAGCAGACATCAGGCGTAAGAGTGTGTGTGTGTCTCGTTCGTGCGTGTGCTGGCACATGGGTTCACAGATCTACTGCATATGAAGTCGGTATATAAACCCAGCTGCCACTCGTTGACATGATTATATGAAAACGGTGAACACTCACTGAGAAATGTCTTTTCATGGCAGCGTCGTTTATTCCCAGATTTAATTTAACTAAAATTAGGCTGTCGGGAGAATTATGATTTGTAAAAATGCACAAATGGAACAACAGGAATATTATAGTGTGTGAATCTTTACTCTCATACTCTCTGAATTATACATCTGTAGTTTTCTATGAGTGTTGTAAACGGTTGTTTATATTAGAGGATATATCATCAGCAGTACTGAGTTCATGTTTCGTCAGTTCATCCAAATCACAAAGCAAAAACGTATTTTCCTATTAGATGTCTAGCTATGCATATAATGAAGGTTTTATTTGCCTGCATCACTGTACAATGGAAGCAAAGGGAATTAAATTTTATTGCTAAAAGCATTTAAAAATAACTTAATTAAAAGAAACTGACCACAAAAATGTTCTACACTCTTCCTCTTTCCTGTTTTGGTAGAAAATAGTTCCTAATTACTGGAGTTGGCGGTGCTTGGATTGTCCAGAGTAACTGAAGTGTTTCTGTAAAGAAATCTTGCTTTTGAATTGATGGTCGACTGATATGGGCCGATATTAGGAGAGCAGGGCTGCCAATGGCTGATATCAAAACAAATAAAAGTTGGTGCCTGGGTAGCTCAGTTGGTCGAGTGTGGCCTCGGGTACGGAGGCTGTGAGTCCTCTGCAGTGGCCGTGGGTTTGACCCCGCCTGTGGCCCTTTGCTGCATGTCATTACCCAGCACTCTCTCCCCATTTCCTGTCATATCTTAAGCCGTCCTATCAATTAAAGGCAGAAAAAGCCCCAAAAAATAATTTAAAAAACAATAACAGTAGCCAGTAACATGTTGTTTTAGATGGAATTTGTATTAATTAATAAAATAGAAAAATATCCTGGGTTATGCTGTAGATTTCAGAAATAATTATAGCTGCTGCGCAGCAATGGTCGGGGCCGGGCAATTTTAGGCAAAATTAGGCAATTCTGAGCAACAAGCAGAGTGTAGGAAGATGAAAAAAAGGGCATTCTAATGTGCATTTTACATCAGTTGAGGCTTGAACTCACAATTTCTGGACACAAGAGACTCTGCATATAGACTGATAGCTAAGCCAAATAACAGGAAAAAGAGACAAGGGATAACAGGGAAACATGTTGATAAAGAGTATTTGTCTCTTCCCAAAACTCCCTAAATCATAATTATTTAAATCTTAGTAGTCTCTAATCCACATAGCATGATACCTGAACATAAGGCTTTCATATTGAAAGTCCATCCTGACTTAGCTGAGGCTCTAAACTCATGACTTCTGACACTGAAGTCCATCTTTTATCTCACTGAGCTAATTGGCAAGTGACAGTTCATGTGTGGCTTCACAAATTGACTAAGCCAATGATCAGGGTGCCAGACAGCAGCCATCCATGCCATGGAAAAGCAAATTTCAAAGTGAAAGTTCCAAAGCTGTAGCACATATGGTTGATTTGTTGTGAATTTTCAAAGTTTTGAAATTTAGAGGCTTGCTGTAGCGCCACCATCAGGACTATTGTCTTGTGTTTCCAGTTGAGGACATCTGGCATGGGACTGGACCTTTGTGAAAAGTTTGGGTAGATTTCTCATGTGGAAATGTTGCACAAGCCGAGGCTTGAACTCACAACCTTCAACACCAAGAACCATCCTCTATCTCACTGAGCTAATTGGCAAATGGAAACCCCCTGTAGCTTCACAAATTGACTAAGCCAGTCACCTGTGTGCAAGACAGCAGCTGTTAGCATGTAAAGGCAGATTTCAAAAGGGCTGTCAAAAATTCAGTTAATGAGACAAAAATCCCAAAATACACAAATTGCATCTAGACAGCATGGAGATGTTGGTCATTAGTTTTTAACAATGATTTATTGGCTCCAAAAGTGAAAAACTGATGTTTAAAAATGACATTTTTGCATTGACTCCAATTGTTCGCATGAGAGTGAAATTCAAAATGCTGTAAAAAATTCAGTTTTTGAGATAAAATTCTGATATTTTCCAAACATCATCTACCATGACTCCAAAATTTTGTCTTTTTTTTAATGAACATTGAAAATGTATTTAGCAAGAATTTGCAAGTATATGTTTATAATACCGTTTTACAGTCAAACATTTTGATGCACTGTAGGCTCAATTTTTGATAAATCAAAAATCTGTGTGGATCGTTTGTGTAGGACAGTCTGAAGATGCTCTGTAGCAAGTTTGGTGCCAGTTGAGCAAAAATTGTGGGAGGAGATAGGTTTAATAAGTTTTACAGTTTTTGAAAAAAACAGAGTGATGGACTTCATAATTTGCAATAGGTTTAAATGTACAAAAGTTTCTTCAGTATTGGGGCTACATTGTGGTGAAAGTTGTAAATCTGTAGCACATAGGTTGATTTGTTATGAATTTTCAAAATTTTGAACTTTAGAGGGTTGTTGTAGCGCCACCATCAGGACTATTGGCCTGTTTTTGCAGCTGAGGCAATCTGACATGGGACTGGACCTTTGTGCAAAGTTTGGTCATTTTTTGTGCATGGGAAGTAGGATTTCCTCGGAAGAAGAAGAAAGAAAGAAAGAAAGAAGAACATGCAGGATTACAAGAGGGTCCTGGCAGCTTAGGCTGCCCGGCCCCTAATTAAATGAGAGTGAGGTACAGTATATCAGAGGCGTACTAACCCTGCAAATGTGTGTGCAGACATTTTGTGTTTATGAGGGCAGCCATCAGCAGATTATTTCAAAATTCCAGATAATTGGCTTACTGATTAATCCGTCTGTCTTCAAGCAGTTGTCCGATCGGCCACCAAGCCCCTGAATTGGGTACATTACAGAAAAGGTCATTTAACACAATTTAACACAACCTTCCTTAGCTGTGACACTTGTGCTGTCCTCTTTTCCAGTCAGTTGTTATGTGGTGTTTCGAGAAACAAGCTAGACTTCCCAGCTAGTTGAGGAAACTGGTGCCGTACACACTGCAGTACGTTACATCCTCATTTTTATAGTCCAGCTGTTGTCTTCTTGGTCCTTCTGTAGTCTTGGTAAACATTGACTTCAGTAGCCCTGATGTATGACGCCATCATGATGGCTTGCAGGATGGAGATTAAATTTGGTGGCCACAAGTGGGCACCTGCATGTAATTTTTGGTGGCCACAGGCCATCGGGCCATGATTACTGTAGAACCCTCCTATCACTATTCTGAATTATTTGATTTATATTTATGTATTTCTTAAATGCTCTGGGATGACAGCACAGGTCTCACTGGCAGAAATCTCAACACCAGTAAAATTACACCGTGTGCACTATAACTAAAATATGTAAAAACAGTAGAAAAATAGTTTTTTAAAACAACTTCAGCTTGCCAACACTTTAATGTCATCCTCTTTAAAATACAGCATAATTATATTTTCAATCATGCATGCATTACTCAGTCATTTGAAAGGATTCATCTGCTCCTCTTTTCCCCTTCACATATAAGGAACAACAGCAGCTGCAGTCGTGATGTCATGGAGGCAGCTGTTAAATGTGTTTTTCAGACGTTTAATGTATATCAGCATGCCTGCAGTTAGCTCAGATGCGACTCTTAATCCTGCTGGGGAGTTCAGTCTTCAAGGAAGACGGCGAGAGCCAGTGGCTTAGCGATGTCAGCTCATTAGTGAGACCTCCGACTGTAATGTCTGCTGCTCGCAGGTATTATCCAGAAACCTGTTTGTCTTTCTCTGCTTGTAGCCTCTCAGGTGATGCAGTGAGTGACTGTGACACATTATACGCGCCAGCAGCTCTGCAATTCTGATTTGGGGGGGGTTTTCCTTCACACTTGGCTACAGTGCAGTGCCACATTGTGGGAGAACAGCATAAAATTTGAGACAAGGCAAAATTAGCATAAGAATATAAAGCGTCACAAATGCTCTGAATAAACTGGGTGACTTTGTGGAAAATAGGAACATAATGAGAACAGTAGAGAACTGAGCACAATGCAACTGGAAACACTTGAATGGAAGTAAACAATGCATTTTAATGATACTAAAAATCCAGGAATGGCAAACTTAATCTTTTGCATATTATTACAAAATGATTTCTAGTGATGGAAAAGTGTGTTTCATGTAACCTCCACCTCATGCAAACGTGTTGCAGATTTCAAAGAATCATAACTGTGCGATTTTAATACTTTTCATTGCATTTAATAGTTGTGTTGTGAAGTGCTGAGGTTTGGTCTCCTTCCTTCCCAGGCATCACAGTGCTGCTCTCGCTGACTGTCTTTATGCTGCTGGTTGCAGAGATTATGCCCGCCACATCAGACTCTGTGCCTTTAATAGGTAAGCCAGGCTCAAGTTAAAAACAGTCGCCATGGGTGTCAGCTGCGATCAGTGGGGAAGACATGGGTGAAAATTTGTGTAGTCGTTTTTCATCAGGGCTTCTCTCATATCACAGTGTTATTAAGTTTAACCGGCCTTCCAGTATTTATATGTTTTTTTTAGTCAGAGATGTGAGTCACCATATTTGAAACAGTGAAATGAAGAAGTAGCTTTCTGCATTTCTCTGAGACACAATTTTCTGTATCCATTCTTGCCATCTCAATCTCTCTTTTCTTCTTTAACCAGCTGAGTACTTTGCCACCACCATGGTCATCGTAGGTCTGTCAGTAATCGCTACAGTTCTGGTCCTACAATATCACCACCACGACCCCGATGGAGGCAAAATGCCAAAGTGGGTGAGTGTTTTTATATCATATCACACCACTATCTGGGACTTATACAGTGATCTGATTGACACAGCTTCACGCAGGTCATTTGCCTCAAGGCACAGTCCAAAAACTGCGGAGAACAGAATGACAAACTGTGCACATTTGCTGTGATTATGCTGCTTTTGTTTTTTAATAGGTAAGTTGATTCTGTTTCACTTACTGGAAAGTGGTTTGTCAGGATTAATGTGCATTTGCTTGTTAAAGGCTGTGTGTCCACCAGGTATCTTCAAGGCTGGCTCAGCACACCGAAAAATAGCAAAGAGTTGCAAGTTGCAAATTGCGTTTAATGTTATTTGCATGCAACTCCGCATACATGCAAGTCTGTTCGTTCATTATCAGTAACCGCTTATCCTTGACAGGTCGCAGGGGGGCTGGAGCCTATCCCAGCTGACACTGGGCGAGAGGAGGGGTACACCCTGGACAAGTCGCTAGTTCATCGCAGGGCTGACACATAGAGACAAACAACCACTTACAGACACATTCACACCTACAGGCAATTTAGAGCCACCAGTTACCCTATTGACCTGCATGTCTTTGGACTGTGGGAGGAAGCCAGAGTACCCAGAGAGAACTCACACGGACATGAGGAGAACATGCAAACTCCACATAGAAAGGCCCTGCCACAGCCACAAACTCCCCAGCCCTCTGAGGGATTCAAACTCAGAACCTAATGATAATAATAAAAGTATAATGCACTACAATTTAATAATTAATTTGACTAAAATTATCTAAAAAAATCTAGCTAGATTGGTAATTTTTCTAATAGTAACTGGACTACATTTAGTAGGAAGTATCCTTGTAACTACAGTTGCATCTTTGTATCTTATTTCTTATAATTTTCTCCCTAAATAATATAAAGTTGGACAAGTTGTGTCTCTATTAAAAGAGTTTGATCTAATGAGCCTCAGGTGAGTGTATTCTCTCTTTAATTCATGGAAAATTAATAAATAAATAAGTAGGTCTCTGTTGCCACGATCTCACATCAGTATGAAATGGTATCTCGATATAAGATTGTATTTTAGAAAACAGCTCTGATTTTCGTCAAAACTTTATATTAACGCATAGCTGTAGCTCGGTGAGCAGTAACGACTGTCACCTGTGAACTGCAATGTAAACAAATTTTGTCTCGCTCGCATTTGTTTGTTGACAGCGCCACCAACCTGACATGAAGTCTAAGACAATGATCTCCTTCTGAAGCGTCCAAAAGATCATTTCCTGTTTTATTATTTGGTTCATTTTGGTGATAAGCCGTGGTCAAATTTAAATCTGTTCAAATCAGTTCAAATCAGTTCAAATTGGTTGGAATGACATCACATCATACGTTGTAGTATGATGTCATCATCTGACACGTTATCAGCGTTTTGATTGGCTGTTGTGTGAAACTAGTTTCACAAAGTTAAGAGTTTTGCAAAGTGTTGCGGCTGAGTTTCATGTGGATGGCAGAGGGCTTCACATCATGGACCTCAGTTGTAACTTCGGTTTTCCTCACCACAATCTCCTCAGTGCTTGCTCTTGGTGGGAACAATGGCCTTATAAAAAGTACAGTCTAGACCTGCTCTGTTTGAAAAGTGCCTTGAAATAACTTTGGTATGAGTTGATGCCATATAAATTTAATTGGACTACGTTGTTTCACCTAAGTTTCAACCAAGTTTCAACCAAGTTTCACTGTGTAAAGCCAGCCTAACAGGCAAAACACAGTGATTCTGATTTTCAGGTGATTATACACTGTATAAAACATACTAATGAATATTATATTCTATTTCTGCTGCTTTCTGCCAATAATTTTTCATAAATCTTACACGCTGGACCTTTAATTTTCCTTATTATACCTGTGGACTTAAATTGTTCATGAAACTACCAATCAAACTACCAAATACCAATCAGAAACTGGTATTTCTGATACACTACTTATTTGGCTTCTGCACTTGTAAAAATTCTGGTGGTAACCCAAGCAAATTGTATTCAAAGGATGACGACTGTTCCTTGATGGATGTATCCTACGTTTAATTCCATTGTTTAAAGTTTAATCTAAGGCAGCAGTTTTCAAAGTCTGCGACTGCGGGACTCCTCTCAGACAAAAGCTCGGGGCTCATTTCCTGGCCAATATAGCTTAACGTGGCTGTTTTAGATCATTTCAGATTATGTAAAATACATAAAAAAGGTCCGTCCAAAGGCATCTATTAGTTTCTGTATCTCTGAATTCTATTCTATGTGATCTCCTTTTGAAAACTAATTTCCATTCACTGAACCTCCCCTGTAACTGTTTGGAGCCCCCCTGAGGAGGTCTGCCTGTCACTTTAAAAACCTCTAATTTAAAGTTAATGATAGCCTTATTCATTTGTTTTCTGTTCATTATTGTTTGAACCCACAGACCCGTGTGATCCTGCTGAACTGGTGCGCCTGGTTCCTGCGCATGAAACGTCCCGGTGAGGAGCGCGTCCGTTCAGCCTGTCACAACAAGGCTCCACGGAACAGCCTGACCAGCTCGGACCTCAACGCCAGCGCCTCAGCCCCCAATCCAACAACGGCAACATGCTGTATGTCGGCATCCGCGGCCTGGAGAGCATCCCCTACTCCACCGCTGCCACCTCGCCTGACTCCGGCGTCCTCTGCGGACGTTTGATCGGACGAGAGGACGAGATGCTCCTCCCCGCGAGCCACAGCGCCTCGGTGGGCAGCGTGGAACCGGAGCTGGCCAAGATCCTGGACGAGGTGCGCTATATTGCCAAACGCTTCCGGGATCAAGAGAGGACGAGTCCGTGTGCAACGAGTGGAAATTTGCTGCATCGGTCATCGACAGGCTTTGTCTCATGGCTTTCTCGCTCTTCACCATCCTCTGCACCATCGGCATCCTCATGTCAGCACCCAACTTTGTAGAGGCCATTTCCAAAGACTTTTTCAACTGAGGACTTAATCAATAAATAAATAAAAGCTGATACCAATCACTCCAATCACAGAGGAACCATTTGTTAACTCATGGGGCGGTAAATTGGATACAGTTGCTAGTATGGAAATGTATTTCACCAAATATTTAACCATACTTAAAGGAGAAATATGTAGCCTAATATTTACTGTACTAAATCATATAATGACCACGATATGTCATCACAGATTAAGGAAACATGTCCTCCCAGACAACAATGCTACGGCCAGGACGTTCTTGTTTGAAATTTCCACTGAGCGGGCTGTACTATGAAGGAAGTTCAACATAGCCAAGCTTTCCTTGCATGAGTTGGTTCGACAAAACCTAAAATCCCAGTCAAAGATATCAGGTATTGCAACCGTGGTTATCAGCTTTCTTTGTTTACCCAGGCTTTCTTCTTCAGGTTCTGTGTGCATTCACATAAAAAGGGTTGTTTGGTGCGTCAATTGACTCTTTTTTTTCCCACTTCAGTTAAGACAAATAAGTTGTTATAATGGAGAGCCATGAAGAAAATTAAAAATATATGAAACTATAAGCCCTTTTAGTCCTAATAGTGACTTAATGTGCTCTTAATGCCAACACATGATACATAGTTCTGTCCCATGATGAAGGATACATGGAATTCACTTCAGTTTGTGGGCAAATCAAAGTGAAATTAATGTAATTGATTGAATATTGTCTGTGAAAAATAGGGCAGACTAATCAATTTTCTAATCTGACCTGCAATTTCTGCAGTCCTTGGAAGATAATCAGGATCAAGCTTAAAGACATCATTCAAAATGCTCTGTATTTACTTCTTTATTCTTTTGCTGTGGAACATTTAAAATGTCAATATGATCTGGAATAACAAGAAAAAAATGATTTTCTGCATCGCCAGCGAGGTCTCCGTGGAAACATGTCACATACAGTTTGCGCTGCTGTAATTACATTGCACAGCTTCATTTGGTGGCATCACTAACATACAGCTCAGCAGCTTTGTATATCCTGTAACGTTTTCCCTCAGCTGAGAATCTACATCGCTTGTAAAGAAAAGCGTCAGGAAAATAACTAATTAAAGAGCGGTGCTTTTTACAGCTGACCATCTCCAGACCAGGTCATGAGTTCCATGGTGATCTAGACCAGTGTTTACCAAACTTCTTTTTTTTTTTCCTGGGGACCCACTTTTTAAAAAACACAAACCACTGTGACCCAAGTTCGTGCATAAATGAACATTGCTGGCCATTTTTACTGCCATTTCTGCATCACCCTATATTATCTTGACACTTTGTCGAAAACATATACACACGTTAAAACTTTAGAATTGAGAAATAAAGTAAAATAAATTTAGGCTGAGTGAACAGGCCATCTCGTTGTTTTTATTTCTACTTCTCAGGAAAACAACATTGGATATTTTATCCTACTTCATAAATGAAACAATATAAGTGCTTTTAGACAGAATGAACTCTTCTTTGTTCCTCAGTAAAACATCAGACACATTTTAAAGGCTTTATAAAAGCTGTACTGCAGATAAAAATCTTTAATTTGCAGAATTTCCTCCATAGTCTTTTATTTGTTTGGGGACCCAAATAAAATCTCCTGTGACCCACCTGAGGGTCGCGACCCAGTCTTTGGGAATGACTGATCTTGAGACACTTTGTGGCATTAAAAACTCAAACTTTAGACTCAACACTCGTCACTAACCCATTAATCTTGCTTCGTAGTACATCCTGCTGGTGCGAAAAATCTGTTTTTGTTTTGGCCACACCACCCATTTCACTTAATTTGGAGCTAAAATTAAGACTGAATTGGTTAAATGTTCAGCAAATGAGTAATTGTCTGTTTAAGAGTTGCAAGAAATCATTAGTAATCTTTTAGAAGGAGCAGATGTTACAGGGCCCTCTGGAGTCTGGCAGGCAGTGACTGAGCTTTTTTGGGGGGATAACAGTCATAACTTTACATCGACAGACCATTGACAAGAATCCACATGAGTTGGTTTATAATTTTGCAAACAGCTGATCATCTTACAGTGTAGGACTTGGTGCCACTGTTTGGGGAGGAAGGGGTGGGGGGGAGCCAACTCCCCAGTATTTTGACTTTGGACTGCAGTACCTATATTACACTCGCTGTCAGAGTTACATATTTCTCTTTTAAAGAAAAGTAATTTTGAGGCAAAATGTATGTAATGCATAAATAGTTTAATTTATGTCTTACATAATGGTGCTTTTGCCTTTTATATTAAATATCCTATGGCATACTAAAGGAAACCATCTAAATTTATACTCTTTTAAAATGACTAATACTACAAAGCATTGTAACCATGGTTTGTTATGTGATGTAACCTGTGTATTATTGTTCATTACATTCTCTTCAAAACTCTATTACATTCACAAAACATAATAGCTGCAGTATCTTGTATTAAAGTGTAGTTGTTCATATATCCAAAACTGTTATGTGATGTTGTAAATCGCCTCTCTATGAATTCAAATTATTGTTGATTACTGTCATAAAGCATAACCAAACACCTCACTTTCACAACGTTCTTACTTATTGTTTCTCACTTATTTTTATCATAACATTTTGTGATAATTAAAGGATGACGATCAGCTCAAAATAGTTTGCTTTTCACGTCAGTTCATTTAAATGTACGATGTTTTCGTTCTTGTCCAGTCAACCGTTGTACTGTGACGTTTCACAAATAAATGTATTTTTTCTATGTGAAAATGGGACGGTGTGTCAAAAATGTTTTCTTGCTGTGCAGAACTACTGTGTTTTGTGATATTCTCCATTAATTCCAAACCCGTTTTCCTGCTTGGACTATGAATAATGACCTTGACCCTTTTCTGCCTTTCAGTGAATCATCAATTTGAAACAGACAACAGAAACAGACTGATATGGAAAGATTGTTGACAACCAGCCAGGAAAAAACAAAAAGTTCACTGGTTAGACGAAAACACAGTCTCCTGTAGAATTATGAAAAGGTTGAGACTCATCAGTTTGTCAACATCTAATTTTGCAAGACTGGATGAAAAGTTGTATTGAACAATAAGTTATTCCTAAAACCCACAAGTTTATAATAAGAAGTTATCATTAGTTTCCTGACTATTTGACTGCTTTAATTAAAGGAAATACTGTTGAGACAAGAATGCATGAGATTTACAAATCAGTTTTAAACAAATTAGGACACACGTCACTTTCATATTGAAGCTTATTGCATTCATTTAACAAAAAGAAAATTCTTCTGTTTTTTCTGGATTAATTGGGGATATTTTTTCCTCCTTTCAATAAATGTGAAAAACAAGTTTCAAAGATCCTTTGAAGAAAAATAGGACTGAACAATGAAAGTGAATCTTACATTTGCATATCATACAGATCACTGAGCAACATCTGTTCCCCACCAGTAGTAGACAAGATATTCAGAGCTTTTACTAAACAAAAGTAGAAATAAAATACTTCAGTATGAGTAAATATGCATTCAAAATGTATGAAAAGTACAAAAAAGGTTTTATTCTTTAATATATTATTGGATTACTACTGATGCATTAATGTGTCTGTAGCAATTTAATGTTTTAGCTGTTGTAGGTGAAACAAGCTGAAGCTTTTTTATATACTGTTGGTTAATTTTTACTGTATAACAATGCAATATATGAATAAACTTGTCATATTTTGTATTTATCTTAACCGTAAAGGAACAAGCTGTCAAATAAGTACTTTAAATTTGTAGTAACCTACAGGACTTGGGTAAGTGTAATTAGTTACATTCAATGACTGGCCCTATCAAACTATAAAACAGAATCCAGCTGGAAAACATCATTATATGAAGTAAAGGCAGATCCTCTGATCTTTAGAACCAACTGGATAAACTCAAAGAACACAACAACACTGAGATTAAATCAAGGGGACAAACTATACAGTAATGCATTGAACAGGCCTACTCTGTTGGCAGGAGCATATAATTCAAATACAGTGTTGTCACAGGGGCCATTTATCAGCATTGAGTACTTTTAATACTTTAAGTACATTTTCCTGATCATACTTGCATACTTTTAATCGAGTAACAACTGTGAACAACTTTCTTTCTTTTTTTAAAAAATGGCTGCATTTTTCTGAGTTAATGAGATAATTTTTCTTGCAAAAAATTCATCTCTGTTTTCCTGAATACATGAGATAGTTAATGGGGTGGCTGTGAGTTGGCCGTCCACTAATTGGAAAATTGTTTGTTTGAGCTCTGGTCTGACAAAAGCATTACATAAATGCAAGTCCTGTGACCATTTACTAATTTTTTCCCCTTTCACATAAATATGAAAAACAAATTTCAGACAGTACATGAAAAAACAGGCCTGAACAACTGTTTAAAAATCCTAAAGTGAATCTTATATTCGACACAAGACATCTGGACAGAACATTTTTAGCGTTTATTACTGCCAGGATGAAAAAAAAAAGGACTACTTTTCCATAAATAAGGGCTCTGAATACTTCACCCATCAGTGAACTTTTCAAATCTCGGGTTCTGTGTGAAGGTATAGGCTATTTCACTGCACTACAACCCTGCCTCCTAGTGACTGAACTCAACAAGTACACACAATTACACCTACACTGACACAAAGCTGTCATGAACAGTCCAACTGAAGGCTGAAAAGACAAAATAAATAAAGGTTCATTGGGAGGAATGGTCCAGGTGTGGCAGGTAAACCACACAGATTTAATCACTGATATAAATCAGGGTCCTATTTCATTTAGAGTAGCAGAGCCAACATGCACAGTAAACCTGTGTTTACCAATTTTACCAATGCTTAAAACTTTTGAATTAAAACATTTATCATTTGAATATTTTATATAATAATGATTTTAATACAATGATTATTAAAATTCGTATCCGACGACAGCTGGATCAGGAACCTTAATCACGGCATCGGTTGTTTCAGGACGGAATTCTGTGCTGTCACGCAGTCGCTCTGTGTGCGCCTTTGTTATTCCTCCGACTGGAAACGCATCGAGTCAGCTTAGGTTTGACACGACGCCGGTCGGTATCTCTGCTTTGAGCTTTGAGAGTCTTTTCCGTCGGTAAATGTCGGACGCTTTGTTGCAGTGGTGCGTGGACCAGTTACACCACAAGTTCGGCCTGGAGGCGAGTGAAGACATCGTCCAGTAAGAGAGAATATTAACGTTAAATAGATGAGGAGCTGACGGCTAACGTTAGCATGAGCGTTAGCATGAGCGAGTCTACGAGATAAAACTGCTAGCTTGGTTGTGTTTGCGCTGCAGTATGATGTGCTGTATGTAAGCTGGAGTTTAAACGTGTGTCCGTGCATCAAAATGTCACAGATAAAATTATGTGTGTTTGTTAAATTTGCCGCTTTCCTCTCATGTAAAGCTACAATTAAGTTTGATTTCTACAGCTGTCACAGGTAGACAGTTTGACAGGTGTTTATTTCTACAGCTTATATAATAATAAACACGTCATTGATAGAAAACGTTCAAAACAGAGTAAAGTGCTTTGATAGACCAAACAAGAGCAGGATAACCAGCAGGCAAATGTAAGAAATGTGAGGTCAAACAGTAGCTAGATTAAATTAAAATGAAATTAAAATACAAAATATACAAACCACACAGAAGAGAGAAAACGGAACAAGGGGATGCGCAATATGGATACCAATGACTTATAATAACCTGCTTCTCATGACCAGCACGGATAAAATAACCAATCATTTTCCTTTTTTTTGATTTTTAAAAACAATTTCACGTAGCTCGTAGTTTATGCACTCCTGAAAGTAAGAAAGGCTCATATGTAGTGAGCAAAGATTTGGGCTGTGACCAAACCAAATCTAACTGACCTCACTGTTACAACAAAAACAAACTATAAATATCTTGGTGTACACCTGGATAACAAGCTGGACTGGTCCCTTAACACAGATGCACTCTACAAAAAGGGGCAGAGCCGCCTCTTTTTCCTAAGGAAGCTCAGATCTCTAAACATCTGCAGTAAGATGCTGCAGATGTTTTATCAGTCTATTGTGGCAAGTGTTTTATTTTATGCTGCAGTCTGCTGGGGAGGAAGTTTGGGAAAAAAGCAAGAAGGAGGCTGGATAAGCTTGTGAAAAAGGCTGGCTCTGTGATCAGAGTAAGGATGGACTCTCTGGAGGAAGTTGTGGAGAGAGACACAATGAGGACGGTGGAGGCCATCCTAAACAACATGGATCATCCACTGCATAACACCTTGATGGACCAAAGAAATAATGGCGGTGGAAGGCTTCTCTCTCTTCGTTGTAGGACAGAGAGATACAGAAGATCTTTCATACCAACTGCCATCAGACTCTATAATTCTTATACAAATAGATGAGACCACAGACAAATGAATTTCCCCTTGGGGATCAATAAAGTATTTCGTTTCGTATTCGTATTCGTATTCGTATTCGTAAAACAAACTGACTCTTCAAATGTTAATTTGATTTTTCAAGGAAAGTGCTTCAATCTGCTACAGTTTCATTATGGGAATAAATAATAATATAAATTACCCATTATCAACAGTTAATTTGTCTATTTTTGAGAAGTCACACAATAATGTCCTAATTACATAAGTACTAAGACAAATTTTGATGACAACAAAGTGTCTCCAGTGCTTGCTAATTTCTACACACCTAAACATGCAAAAGTAACAAGTAACTATTTTAGCAAAAGGAAAGGGAGAAAACAATACAGTATGTATCAAATATCCCAAATTGATTTGAAAATCAGTACAAGTACCCTTATCAAATCAGTTCTTGAATATTACTGAAGTAATGCATAAAACTGTTGAATGTCACACTAATCCAACAAAGCAGTGTTTTGGTATTTTGTTTTTGTCTTTGATAAGAAATGTTAGAAATTGAGTAGCAGTAAGTAAATAATTGCATCATCCTGCTCTCTAGATACATTCTGTCCATTGAAAAAGCTGAAGAGATTGAGGAGTATGTGGGAGACCTCCTGCAGGGCACTGAAGGAAGGAAACAGCAGTTTATAGACGAACTCCTCATCAGATGGAAGAGAACTCAAAGACAGACAGCAGATAACACAGGTCTTTACGTTCTCAAGGAATCTGTCTCACCAGCAGGTAAATAACTAAGTAAATAAATGTCTAATGTCTGCTACTGAATACATTTTGATCGAGATTGTTCATAAACTACCCCCCAGCTGTTAAAAACCTGCTGTTAAACTGCTATACAAGATACTTGGACCAAACAATGTTAAATGTCTCATGAATTAATACTTAATTAATTTGAGCTATCAGAATTTCTGTCAAATGCGCTATCCACAATGTTAAATGTAATTTTCTCTCCTTTCCTAGATTCACAAGACATGACCAAAGATACTCAGAAGAAGTCCAAACGTAAGGGCCGTAACAAACAGGAAGTGGTGACTGTGAGCCAGACAGAACCTGAGCCAGAGGCTGTCAAAACCCCCATTGATCTGATGAGGGTGAGTACACATCTACCTAAACGTTTGTTCTCTGATCACCTGTACTTTATGAAGGTAATTCTCAACAATGACTCAGCACATTATTTATTGGTAGATGATCTATTTCTTTTTCATTGTCGTTGTTGTTCTAATTAACCTCATCTTATTTATTTTCTCTTGTCTTGTTTTTTTCTCTTCATTTACTACCTTCTCAGGCCCAAGAAAACAGTGGTTCTTCGTCAACAAAGAAGAAAACTAAGTTTGTCAGTCTGTATAACAAAGAGGGACAGGACAGGCTGGCTGTCTTGCTCCCGGGTCGACATGCCTGTGAGTGCCTTGCCCAAAAGCACAAACTTATCAACAACTGCCTCAGCTGTGGTCGCATTGTGTGTGAGCAAGAGGGCTCAGGACCCTGCATCTTCTGTGGAAGCCTGGTACGTACGTCTTTTTAGTCTTTAGATTCCGCTTTTGTATTTCAATCTACTTCTGGTACTGACAGTTTTTATCCTTGGTGTTTTTTCATTGTTTTCTTCATTCTTCTGACTTTTATTTATTGTTTTTTAAAAATGTTATTGTTTTATTTTAATGTTTGCTATGTTTATTCTGTATGAAAGGCACTATATACATAAAGCTGAGCTGAGTATTAAACACAATCCTCGATGCCTCTTTCTATACCATGGCAAAAAGTAAAAAATGTATAAGGCCCACAGAATAGGATAATTTTGTTCTTTAAAAAACAAGTAAAAAAACAACCTGGAGATCATATCGTGTTAAACATGTGGTATCAAAAAGTATCTAAGTAACGATACTTTTGACAACCTTATTTTCTAGTTTAGCATTCTTTACTTGTTTATTTTTGTGATTCAGGTCTGTACAAAAGAGGAGCAGGAGATCCTGCAACGAGACTCCAACAAAAGCCAGAAACTAAGAAAGAAGCTTATGGGAGGTGAGAGTCAAAACTTGTTGGAATTTTTAAATAAAAAGATGTCTGAAATAATAAAGAGTTGACACTATAATTTGTTTTTATTTTGGCGACAGACTGTGGAGAGAGAGATTATCTCCCGCACCAAGAGGCCTTGATGAAGGCTGGATTGGAGAAGGCTGTCCAGCACAAAGACAAACTGCTGGAATATGACAGGAACAGGTATATTTAAAACATACAGAACACAAAGAAACATAGATTTGCTGTTTGTTGCACAATGCTAACACTTTACCTGGACTTTTTGATTATTGTAGAAGGTAATCATGAAACTTGGTGGTAACACTTGTGTGTTTATTTACTGTCCTCTTCAACCCCAGCGTCAGGAGAACGCAGGTTCTGGATGATGAGTCAGATTACTTTGCCACTGAATCCAATCAGTGGTTGTCACCCGGCGAGCGAGAAAAGCTGAGGAAAAAGGAAGAGGAGCTGAGAGAACTTCGTCACGCCTCTCGCAAGGACAGGAAGATCACGTTGGACTTCGCTGGTAGACAAGTGATTGATGAGGGGAGGAACCTCGACGAGTACTACAACAAGTAAGATAATGTGACACCACTTGAATCAAGGCTGCGAGGGCAGATTTATGTTGTGTTGTCATGCTGAACTTCTCCTGTTGGAATGTTTGTAATAATTTGTAGGTTGGATGAGACTCTCAAGGCTATGAACAATGATTCTACGTCAAAATCACCGATGTATTCTGAGAGACAAGGTGGGAAGCAGAGCAGCAGGGAGCTGGTCAACCCCAACATAATGCAGTCTGCACCAGAGGTACGTCATTACCCTGACATACGCACAGGGAATAATGGTGGTGCCATCTTGTGGTACATTTTTGACACTGCATATGAAAATATTTCTTCTTCAGAGTCATTTTATAAAACTGGAAGGTATTCAAACAGATTCTTCTGATGATAATGACAACTAATGCACTCTCTAGTGGGTGGATGTTGGAGGACATGAAAGCTACAAGAGAACCGTGGAGCAGGGAAAGAGTTCTGCGGAGGACAAGGGAAGAGAAGAACGTTCCAGGTTGCGACTCCAAGACAAAGAGCTGCAGGAGATGTCTGACGGAGGCTGGTGCCTCAGCATGCACCAACCGTGGGCCTCGCTACTGGTCAGAGGCATCAAGAGGTAAAGAGTGAAATGGACTTTAAAGATAAACAAAATTAATTTAAAAATTCACAGTTCAAGGCTGGGTTGCACCAACAGGGTTTATTTTTTAAACCTGATTAAATCATGGGTTAAATTATGTTGCACAAAACCTTTAAACTAGCTTAAAACTAGGGAAGATTAAATTTAAACCTCTCTTTAAACTTCAGTTTATTTTTTACAGAGATTAAATGTAATTCTGTTGCATCAAAACTTTAAACTCCAATTTGATATGTGATCCAGTGTTAACTTTAAACTTAAACTTGAGTCATCTCTATGTTGATTAAACTCTATTTAGTTTTGGTTTACATCACTAAATGTGGATTACTCAATTGAGATTAATTTTTAATTGTGTAGCAGAGCTAGGCTTAATTTTAAATCTGAATTTACTCAATGTAAACCTTGTTCTGCTAAACTGAATCTTAGATTGAATTAATCTTTGTTTGTGCAGCTTAGTCTAGAGACTTGTTTTCTGTCAGGCCAGTGCATTTATATTTTTCGCATTTTGTGTGTAGGGTTGAGGGGCGAACTTGGTACACATCCCACCGCGGCCGTCTTTGGATCGCTGCTGCAGCCAAGAAGCCCACCCCCCAGGAGACTGCAGAGGTAGAAGCCATGTACCGCCACATCTACAAGAAAGGTAAACGTACTGCACACAGCAAATCAATAAATAAGACTGCAAACACTGGAGGATATTAGCGTCTATCTGGTTTCACATAAATTACTTTAATTAAAGTACCTACATCTTGGAAACCACTGCCACCAAGTCCGATATGATACATGTTGTACTTTATGTTGTACTTCTTTTTAAATTAAAAAGTACAACAGGATTCAGTAGGTTTTTTTTTCCATATGAATTTTTAATACAAGCCTTCTAAAGTAGGAGCAGCTACCTAACGTATAAGAAGTGGATTCAAAAATTCTTAATTACCAGGGTAAATGTAATCAGTTACTATTTTCTACAAAGTCAGACAGTGAACTTGCAGACACTGTCCCTCTGATCCTCTATAATGTTATCAAACTATTTTAACAGGCAGGCTGCCTGTTCCATGTTCAGCAGGTCCAGGTATTCCTCCAGCCATGAATCTTTAGAAAAGCATGCTGCCTTATGCTCCTTCCTGTTTAAAATAATTTGTCTTTTTCATAGCCCACAACCCACTGTCCTGAGCCGGTCAACAGTGGCTCCAACATTATTGCCTGCTACTAGTAAATTAACATTAAAAAACTCTGATGCGTGTTTGATCGTTGTCGTTTTGTGTGCAGAGCCCAGGTTTCCTAAAGACTACCCCACCGGCTGCCTGTTGGGCTGCGTCAACGTGACCGACTGCCTGTCTCAGGAGCAGTTCAGACAGCAGGTCAGTGAAAAATAACACCATACCAGAATTGAGTGTTTACACAACTACAGAATTTCAGTTGAGAAATTCATACTACTGTAACTTAGCTGAATCACAGAACAAATCAGAGGTAATGAGGTCTAGAACCAGGTCATGGTGTCATAGCAAATAAAAAGAACATCAAAGAAAGAAAACTGTTATTTTGACAAAGCGTGCCATTATAATTCTAAATAGACATAAGAAGAAGTTATAGACAGAAAAACTTGAATGAAAGGGTGAAATGATGCCATACAAAAGCCACTGTGATGCTTTGCTAAGTTACTGTTGACTTGGAGGATTTTATTTTCTTGAGCTGAGTTTCAGTGTTTTGTTGCAACTACCTGTGCTTGGATCACAAAGCAACCAATCGGGAAAAGCGTGCACTTTGCTTTTGGTTGACTTGATGGACTGTTGAAAGACATATAAACACATTAAACAAGGAGAAAAGTGCAGTGTATACATATACTTAGAGACATGAACTAGTAAAGAAGGAGAATTAAAATACGAAAGAAAATAAAAGCAGAAAAAATGGATGTGTATACTTGTGACCAAGTAAGCTGATGCATAAATGTGTGTGTATATAAAAGGGAGCTAAGCCACGGGTTTGTCCTTAAGGGCCTTTAATGCAGTGAAGAAATCTTTGTGGACTGTTGCTGTTGCAGCTGCTGTTGTTGTTTGTTGTTGTTGTTTGGTGTTGACTGCTGGAACTCTTCTAACCCTACTACTAACTTATCTTTCCCACCCCCCTCTTTTTGGCTTTTGGTTTTTGGAAAGTATATTTCAGTTTTGAGTAAACAACAAAGCACCTAACTGAAATGAAACAGAATACCTAACTCTGTATAATCATGTACTGTTGGAATTTCAGTCCAGTTTCAGGTGTTGCAACACACATGAGGCAGTAAAACATCATCAAGGAGATTTTAACACCAGGTAAACACACAGACCTCTTGGATTGTGATTTTATAGACATTCAAAAGCTTATTTCATCCAGGACCACACAGTATGGAACAAAAAACAGTCAGTTGAACAACTTAATTGTTCTCTACACAGTCTCTCTCATGGGTTTAATGCTGATTTGTGTGGTCACTTAGAGAAAGTTAAAGTCTGGACAGTTGTGTTTGGAGGATCACCATAATTTTCCCTTGACTTTTTCTCTTATTTCTCTGAACTTTTTCACAGAGATGCTGTATTTGACTGACTGGATATGCATGTTATTGTGCCCTATTGCTGCAGTATCATGTCTTACCAGCAGAGGTCAGACTGCACCTTTTCACCAACAGCTCCCCTCCAGCTTTACAGTATTTCCCACTAGAGACAGTATGCACCACAAGACTAACCACTGAAACAAATCCAAGTCCTCATTAAACCAGTTACCTCCTACTAAAACGGTGATATATACAATTACACTGGCACCAGCCTATTGTGTTTGCAGCATACTTTCATAGCAATTATTTTGTCTTACAGCTACAGAGGACATGAATAGCAAAGAGCGCCCTCTGATTACTGATACAACAATAGAGTGCTCTGCTGCTTTTTCATTGTATGTCCTCCATGAACACTTAAAGTGAAATCCACCCTTAACCAGAGCGTTACGAGGACTCTGGTTAAGACTCTGAATATGTGATGTGGCGAAGCATGGAGGCGCTCCATTGGCAGTATGGTCAGTACCGCCTTTTTGGACTTGTAAACTGTTTACTTGAGCTTTTACACCCGAATTACTTTAATTAATTGCAGTTTTACCGAGTATAAACCGGAAAATACACCCAACTCCCTATTAAGCCGTCATGTGTACACAGAGTCGCTCTCCCATCCGCTGTCAATGGAACACATTTAAACTTAATTACATTGCAATCCTTGTCTTGGCTGTTTTTCCTCTGGCTTTGGAGAGACTGGCTCAGTCTGAGGTCTACTGGTCTGATCCTTTTACAGTATATTATATGTGTGTTCATAACAGAGCTGAAATGATTTGCCAGAAAATTAATCCCCAACTCATATGGTTATCAATTAATTGTTAAAGTCAGTGTTTCTCTCAGTTTTTACACTGCGTACAACCTCAGAATATATAAGGCTCCTCAAGTACCACCATTATGACTGACGTTAAAATACAATGCTGCAGGGCGACCCTATCCAGCTATGGACAGTTCATGCAGGAGGCAGGGTTATTACAAATAAGGAGATTATTTATTTTTGACTGTTGTCAGCCACACTGCCCTCACAGTAAGGCTGTGGTTTACTGACATCAAAGTACAGCTCGTTGGTGATCGTTGGTGACATGTGAGCACCATGTGAATGAACTTTGTTTCATTATTATAGGAAAGACAAAACTTACTTTAACTAACATTTCAGTGATCTCATAGTTAAAGTGTTTTCATTAAAATTATTTTTAAGTATTTTAATTATGATTTTAAATTAATTTATTTCATTTTATAAAATTTAGGAGATTTGTCGGTGTACCACCAGGGGGAGCTCTACACCAACAGTGGTACTAACACCATAATTTGAGAAGAAGTTGAAGTCGTTATTAAAGCAAAAGCAGCTTCTCAAATTTGACATTTTATACTCCAAAATATTTAATCTATTGATCGAGAAAATAATATGCAGATAAATTAACAATTACAGGCTCAGAAAATAGGGATTGCTTAATTTTACCAGCTGCTCAATAGGTTGCCTTTATTTTTTTGGCTGGCAAGTGAAATAAATTGAATAGCCGCCTGCATATTTTAGCAGTATTTGACTGGCGGCTGTTGCTAATTCTGGACCCAGCTTCAAAGATGAAACGGTGGTCAGTCCTCAAACAAAAGAATGTACAAGTTGAGATGCCAAAAAACATTTATTGCATCTTGAAGAAACAATGAAGACAGTTGACCAACTTGCCCAACTGGGCCAGTGGCTGAAAATATTATTAGTTGGACCCTGCAATCAGAATAATTGTTTGTTGCAGACCTAATTATTATACAAGTACTGCCAGGCTTTAAAGAATTTTAGCATTTTTACTACATCAAAAACATAGAATGCAATGTTGGTGCACACCAGCTAAACAATCACAATACCTCATGACAAATGTCCATTATTGTCCATAGATATTAATAGGAAGGTAGCGTCCATTTCTGTTGTAATAGACAGTCAGGTTCTCACATTTTCTGAAGAAGGTTGGCCCTTACATTACAAAGATCTCCTCGACTATGTCCATCCACTGCTTGAGGAGGCTCAGTTCTTGTTTTGGCTTTTTTTCTTTACTGGCAATTAACATTATTTTACACAAACACCAGTAATTTTTATTAATCACATCGTCTCTTATTGCACTAAAATACAGGACCTTAACATCAATATGAATTTCAAAATCTTTCTTGATCTTTCTTAGACATGTTTTTTCCCCCAAATATTTGAATTTTTGTACATGAAAAGATGTGGGAGTGATTGGCATCCATGTGTCCACACCGTCTCCAACACTGCTGTTGTGACTGGGATAATTTTCTTTTAATGTGGGGTGTGATGAAGAAACAAATCAAATTTTTTCAGCCAAATTCTCCCTACTTCTTTGAGCTACATTAAATGTTTTTCATGATAGGGTTGAAATACACTACAAGTGCATTTATTAAGAGTATTTGCTCCTGCTTTCTCACATCAGAGTAAAATCTCTGAACAAATACACACCCTTAAGGTTCCTTCTCATTATTTTTATGTTGTGTTTAACATTTACTTACTCTATAGTTGTCCTAACACACAAAAACACATACGTATCGGATAGTTTACAGTCAAACACTGTGTAAGAACTGCACAAACATGTCCTAACCCTGCAAAGCTACAAGCCCTCATACACATGTACACACACGCTCGTATGCATTCTTTGATGAGATGCTGAAATAGATCACATTTGGTTGTTGCACAGTTTCCTGTTCCAATTAAAACAAAACACAGCCATGGAAAAAAACAATGATCCCCTTTTAGTATGTCGCTCTTGTGTTTCTATGTGTCTCTGCACACACTTTTTTTTAACATATTTGCTTTCCTGCGTGAAGACAGTCGTCTTATTTTCGAGGAGCTCTGCGTCTGAGTAAAAAAATGTTCTTAAAAAATGTGTGCTGCTACATGGTTTGCATTCTGACTGCTGGGACCTGTAAATCTAAGGGCTTTCCCCTTTTGTACTCTGTCCTCATTCTCTCCTCCACCACTCATTCCACCCAGGGCTGTAAAATCATGTTTGCAGGCAGTGTGACTGCCCTTTCATCCTGTGAAAGGGTGTGTGTGTGTGTGTGTCCACTTGCACAGAGCAGCCATAAATAACACCCCCACCCCACACAAGGCCCCCAGAAAAAAAGAAAGCAAGGCAGATGTAGAAAATAGTGAAGCAACCAGAGAAGAACAACACTACCAAAGGCCTAATGATGGTGCTGAACAGTTGGTTAGAGCTTATTTCAGTCACCATTTTGGGAAAAAAAAGCAGAGACTATTAGCTGTTTAGCCTTTAGCGGTTCTTTTCATGTAGACAGAAGAGGAGTGCATGTTGTTTGGTGCGTAGTAGAGCTGAGCTGGCATGTGGAGCTGAGCTGCAGGCTGGGCGGGTGAGATGTAGGATTTACTGTCCTGTGCTGGCAGTTGTGGGTGGTTAAAAGAGGGGGGTGGTGGTGAAGGACAGACAGCCATTATTCTTCAGGCTCTTCTAAATCTGCCCCCAGTGATGTATGAAATATTTAGAGAAAGTGGAATGTGGGTTGTTCAGGAAAAGCATGAGAGAAACACTATGAATGCGAGGGAAAAAAATGCAGTAAATGTTGTAAATATTTGAGTATCACTGATCTACTGTGATAGCAGTCGTTCCCCTGTTGGGGCGCTGTTGTACAAAGAAGCAGCACCAAAAAAAAAAAAACCCTGACACCCTGCTGACAGACAGTGAAGAAAGACCACCCCAGGCAGAGCAGGATTTCCATCTGCTTGACTGGGACCAATTCTTTCCCTCATTAGAAATTGACTGGTGTATTGATCCATTCCCTCCATAATCTCTCACTCCTCCCAACTCCCCCCCACCTTGCTACTGATAATTGGCCGGCCATTATGATCTGTGCTCTGTCTCTCCACCCCCCCCCCCCCCCCACCCCACCCCCCCCCCACCCCACAGTGCTCACTCAGCAACGGGTAGAGATGTACGCCTGACCTTCCCTCTGCAGCGAGAAAGGCGGGGGTTGGGAAAAAGATAGGTACATTACAGATTGAAAATTGGAATGTTTTTGCTGGAAGAGGCAGAGTGAGATAATTAAAAAGGATGAGCAGAGAGCTTCAGCCAAACTAAGCAGGTTTATGGGTGGTGGATACGCTGCAGATGGTTTACTTCACACATACGAATGACACTCAGCTCTGCAATATTATATTAAAAAAAAAAACTGCGCGTAAAATGTAGTCAAACAGCATAACTATATTTTGAGTACAACATTTATCTACACATGCACAGCCCCATTTTCAGTCTGCTTCACAGCACAGGCAAAGACACATCATGCCCCATACAGAGCTCGAATCGCACCATCAACTTACTCCTGTGGTGAAAAAATTGATTGGATCAATTCACGCTCTTAAAAAGGGTCTAATTTATAACTCGGTTCCAAAGACCATATCACCAGCTGCAGAGCTGGGCGTCTTAGCGAATAAGAGTCAGAGAGGTCCGGTCTTTTTAACAGGCAGGCCGAGAGCAAAACCAGTGACTGTTCAGTGCTGTATTGATTTATATGAAATGACTACGAGGGCAAGAAGTCAAAGTGGGCTTTGTGTGCGTCTGTGTCTGTGTGTAATCTGTACGTATATTATCTAATCAAAGGACCCTATGAATTTCCTGATGATGAAACGTTGACACAGTAATGCAATCTGGAAGTTTCAACATTTCAACATGAGCAGTGATATTTCACAGATAAGCATATTTTATTAACCTCAGGTTTGTTGAAAGCTGACATATAGCAGGTCCCCTGGCGGTGAGATCATTATATCACATATATTGTGTATCAGATAGACACATATTTGAAACGTGGCTTGTACTCGATGGTTTATAGCAGTGGCCCCAAGTGGTCCAGACTCGGGTTTCACATTTCTTTGATCACTAAGTCACCATCACTCACAGGCAATATTAACACCAGCTCAGTTTTATTTTACAAAATGAAAACAAAAGTAAAGTAAGTAAGTGTGCATAAGGCCTGTCTTCTCTGAAGACATTTTGACATGTCACAGAAGGATAAGCACATGTGCAAATAATGAAATAGTTTAATTTCATTTAGCTGAATCACGTTTAGTTTCCTGCTGTTGTGTATGCTGGCTCACTGTCATACTGTCATAGCTTACTGGGACACTTGAGTAAAGCAAGTCGAAATTTCAGCTTTGAAAAAGTCATATTAAGGCTTTAAAGCCAATGACATAATAAATAGCACTGCAATGGCAGTTAAAAGTAACTCAGGCATAATCTCTTTTAACAACGTGTTAATGCGACTCATACAACAGTGCAGTAAAATTTGTTTTGCTGAAAAGAAGAAAGAGAAAATTACTAAATGAAAATAGCTGTTAAAAACACACACAAGACAACATAACATTCCTCGTGTAGACTGCCCCTCCACTATTTTTAAAAACTTGAGAGCAGGGCTGCAACTAATGATTATTCTCACTGTCGATTAAGCTGTCAGTTATTTTCTTGATTAATCAATAAGTTGTTTGGTCTATAAAATGTCAGAAATGGTGAAAAATGTTGATCACTGTTTTTTTTCAAAGCCCAGGATGATTTCCACAAATGTCTTGTTTTGTCCACAAAACAGATATTCAGTTTACTGTCCCAGAGGAGCAAAGAAACCAGAAAATATTCACATTTAAGAAGCTGGATTCAGAAAATTTAGGCTTTTTTCCCCATACAAAAACAATTACTTAAACCAATCAATCGATTAACTAAATAGTTGGTGATTAATTTAATAGCTGACAACTAATCGATTAATCTATTAATTGATTAATCATTGTAGCTCTGCTTAAGATTGTTTACCACAAAGGCAAATACATTTATATTGATATTCATCCTAATATTAGGCTGTGTGCATTTCCCTGCCTTGTTTAGGTTTTCATACTGTATGGAACAGCTTTGTCAGCATATATATAACAGTATTGTCTGCATACAGCACATGTATGTAACAGTAACCTTTGCATACGGTATATTATATGTAACAGTATCCATTGCATACAATATACACATAACAGTATTGTCTGCATACAGCATATATCTAACAGTGTCATCTGCATACAGTATTAACAGTATAAACTGTTATGTGTATGTAACAGTATTATTTGCATACAAATATACGTAACAGTATTATCTGCATACAGTATTAACAAAGTGTCAACTGCATACAGTATATGTATGTGACAGTATCATCTGCATGCAGTATGTAACATTATCATTTGCATGTATGATGTGTATGTAACGGTATCATCTGCATACAGTTCATGTATGTAAAATCATTCTCTGCATTCATTATATTTAAGTAACATTATTATATTGTTGCATTATATAACAGTATAATCAGCAGAAGTCATGCATATGCAACTGTCACTGAAAGAACAGCTGAGGAGAATTTATTCTGTCATTTTGTTTTGAGTTGCTAATGATTAGAAAAACTTGTGCAGAATAGATGATAAACAATTGTTTTAAAAAATCACAGTTATCTCAGAAAGCTTTACCGTAGATCTTAAAAAGTGCCCTGATAACCTGATAACACATCGTTTTCTAGTCTGGATTGGATATGCTGTGTTAAATGAAGACGTTGCTGAGTCAGTTAAATTTCTTTCAAAATCCAGACTGCACTGATTGGAGAGTCCTTTTTCATTTAAATCATTAGTCAGTGTTTCTATTATCTCAGTCTCAGTGCCGTTGCATCAGTGCTCACAGGCTTATATTGTACTTTTATCTTTTTAACTTCCAGTTAATAAAACAATCCTTTATTCCGTTTGTCGTTGTAGCATTCAGCTCCTTTGTGAGTGCATATTTAACCCCATTATAGCAGGTTATGCTGTATATAGACTGCAGCTCAGTAGGTGTGTGCACACCAGCATATGTCAGATAACTGAGACCACTGGCTTATACCATATCACATAGCTGCAAGCCTCGCCACTTATCTGTTAAAAGAAGTGCTGGTTTCTGTGGAATTCCATTTGTGCAAGCTCTACCTCTGACCTCCAGAGTGGAGCTCCCGTGCTTGTTAGGCCGGCTGGAAGCTCGGACTGATGCCTGCGTTTCCTTGTGTGGTAATGTGATATTTATATGCTGAAAGCCTTCCTGCCAGCATGCCACACACACACACACACACACAACACCCCACACACACACACACACACACACTCTCACAGGATATATTGGATGCATTCCAAAGGAAGGTAAGTCAGGCAGTGCTATTTTTTCTTCCCCCTCTTTCTCTGTACATTGCGTGAATCCTCAGCAGCGGCTGCTCCCCTCTCTTCCTGCTCCCCTCCCCCTCCGCCATTCCATCCTCATATTTTCCCCACTTTCTCTCTGACAGTATGTTTTACAGGTCAGAGCTGTGAAGTTGTGCGAGTTCGTGGAGAATTCAGATTATGCTCAACGAGCAGACGTACGCACTTACATGCAACTATGCATCTTTCTCTCCCGCATTTCTCTCCCTCTCCATCGCTTTCTGCACAACCTCAGTTACACACTAACACGCTCGCATTCCTCCCCTTCCTCCCTTTTCCTTGCTGGGCAGTTTGCCATGGCAGAGAGGTCAGACATCATGTGATTCTGCAGTGGTGTGTAGAATGCATTCAGCCCAGGGTCCCTAGGCACTGGATGACAACCAACCAAACCTCAGTCACAGGTTTTCAACAGCATGAAAAATACATAGAACCATCTGCCAGACTTGAAATGGCCTGCTACACTGTTTAGAATTTCACTGCTGTCCTCAGACCACTTCATTGAATGTCATACAGTTCCTGCTGCTGGTGGAGCCGCTGACAGTTAAGTCCCCCTTTATTAGCTCTACTTCTCATCCATTTTGTCCTGCTCATTTAATAGGACTTGTTCCTCCCGCCGTACGCTGATCACAGGAACTCAGAACAATGATAAAGGCAACAAAGACATCTTCCTTTGATGGTCTGAAAGACAGCAGTGTTGAAGACTAAAAGTTAGAATCAAAGTAGAGGTAACTGAACACCAAGCTATATGAAGTTTTGGACTGAATGCTAAACAGGTTGGAATTCTTCTTTTCTTTTTAAAAATGATTTAATGTGTTTTTACTCTTTTAAATCAGACCTTTTCAGATTATGTTTTATTTCTACGCTAGGTTTAGATTTGGTCACTTTTCCAAACTGGGAAAATGTTGCTGAAGTCATTGTCATTATGTCGTCATTACCCCAACACAGTCAATTAGAACATAAACAGGAAAGCCTGCAAGGCACTCGTAGTATTACAGTGTTGGCTAATATAATTGACAGAATAGGAACGACAAGATAAGAACCGTCTGAGTTCAAACTAATTCCTGTTTCTAATTGAAAATAAGACAATCTAATATAAAAATTGGCAAAGAGGAAAGAAATGTCCTCTGTTTTTTAGTCACAAAGACTAAAGAAATTCTATATTATTGATTTTTTTATGTATGTTTAACTGCAATGCATTCAAGATTTAGGGAAACAATCACCAAAGCAAAGTTACTGTTAAATTGTTACTGGTTATAATGTATTTTGCATATTCATATTAGTTTAGATAAATGAACTTCCAAACACCTGACAGAAATATGAATTGTTTTCTTTATTCCACCATAATATAGACTGAATCACTGTGACATTGCTCAGAAAACAACAGTCACTTAGGGGTAGACAACTGTCAGTTAAATTGAATTACGGAGATGTATAAAATTGGCAAATTTATTTATTTCTGTTGTCATTTTCATCTGTAACGGTAATGTTTAAAGCTTTATAGTCAAACACAGTGATCTGACCAGTTTGACGTTCCTGCCTGGCTTATTTTATGTGTATTATGTGTTGCTTTGCTTGCATCTTTGATAAAGCGACATCTCACCATCAGTCCGACTAACAAGATTTTCTTTAGTTTCTGGCCCCACAGATGAATTAGGTCTCCACCCTAACATTTGTGAAAGCGTTATTAATGCCACATGTACTTACTTTAGTAAGTTACATTAACTTTATTGTGGCTTCTAAACGTATTATTGGGAAAAATTTGTATTGATCACACTGTAACAGGTACAGCATAAAGACAAAACCAACATGGAGCCAATAATCATGAATTTGAACTGTGCAGCCCAGTCAGAATTTATCGGAGCACACGCAGCTAGTGTTGTGCGATGTGGTGGGTGCCACCAACATGACGTCTCCTCTCATTACGTTAAAATTGTTTCTATTAACGTTAACTTTCATTAAATAATTGTAAGTGCAAGTTCAGTATAAATGTGAAATGGTTTTAAATTACTGGTCTTAAAAAGTCTTAAATTTACCTCGTTGAAACCTGCAGAAATCCTGTTAAATTGTTTGTACATGACGCAGGGGTTCTTGTGCAAGTTAATGTAAACAAACACTGTGATCAGTTCTATATACCGTATATAAAAGTACGAGAACAGAAAGAAATGTACCTCCACCACAATCATTCCTTTGACATTTGTTAATCTGTTTCCAGATATTTGTGGTCTGTTTTATTTATTTTTACGTCTTAGATTTCATTCACACATTCCTAAGTGAGCTTCCCTGCTAATGCATGTCACACAAGCCCTAATACAAGTTTTTTTTGTGGTTGTTAGTCAATCTGAATGGTGGATTTAGTATATGTGGAAGAAATAAATGATACCTTCCAAATACTGGTAGATTTACTGCGGGCGTGTGGTAAAGAGAATCAAAGGAATTAAATCATGTCAATGGACTGGAATCTTTACAGCCTAAACTTTAAAAGCCTGTGATTTTGTGGTAAAAGTATGTTTAGCTGTTGCTGTTTTTGAATAGGTATGTTTGTAATTCTGTCAGTATGGCTTTGCAGACAACTGTTTGGTCCCAGCACATGGAACGGGAACAGTCTTTTTGTTTATAGTTTATAGAACAGCCTTCTGGTTCTCAGTTTGTGCTCTCTTTGAAATAATGGCCCCGACAGTGTTCAACAGTGTTTGCATAAAGCAGGAGAAACGAGACCTCTGTAGATTTTAATGTTGTGATCCATTTAGTGTCTTGCCACGGGCAAATTCGAACCCCCCACAATAAGCTTTAATGAAGCATAGAATCAATATGTTTGACATTTATCTCCCATCTCAACATCTGGTGTTTGTTTTTGATGCCCCAAAATGGCTCCTCATGAGGCCAGTGTCTGTGCCAGTTTTCTGTTTTGGAATGAGGAAATGAATGAAGGTTGTGTGGCGTAGTCAGTAAGTACTTTGCACAAAGTCAGTGGGCGATCGTGTTTCCCTGCTATGGTGTTATCAGGAATTGGAAGAGCTCTCAATTTAATCATTACTCTTTATGCCTGTTCCCTTCCAAATGTGAGCGCAGGCATTACTTCACTCATTACGTCTAGCTGATTTTGAGTGTTTTTGCCAGATTCCCCAGGCATGCCTATGCAATTGCTTTATGTCACACATGCCTGCGTGTGTGTGTGTTCATTTGAGAGGAGATCTTTATCCAGCCAAGCCCCGACCCAGCAGCAGCAACCACAAGTATCTCTCCCAGAGAGGGAGAACCGGAGAGACAGAGAGCGAGAGACTCTGTGCCACTGCAGGGTCAGAGATTACAAACTCAATTGTATTCTGCTGGGTGACATGTCTGCTCAGCAACTTCCTGCTAGCAACATCAGAGGAGAGGAAAGTATGGAGAAAGAGGAGGGGAGGCGAGGGAGGCTGCCCATGCTTCCAGTGCCATTAATCTTTCTTTGTTTGTGTGCTGCAAACAAAAAAAGAGTTTGGCTTCCTCTCGCCCATAAAGACAGTGAATCTGACTTATTCCTGGAATATAATCGATGGGAAAAGAAACCATGAGTGCATATTCCCCTCTGATATTTATTACATTTGGTAGGGGTTATCCAATCAGGCTAACAAAGGTCAGTATCAATCACAGATATTTCCTTCCCGTTGACCAATTCTCTGGCATTCACCAGTTGGTTCCTTATTTGAAACATTTTTACAACAGGGCTTAACACAAACTTTTAAAAGTGGTTGTCAGGTTGGCAACAAGGCATCAGCTTTTGGTTACCGAAACGGAAAACATGGCTGCCATAATTAGGCCCCGATCAGACGGACCACATCTGTCAGGTTACAAAACATGATGCACACTGCACTGCCTATTTAGTTGCGGCTGTTGTTTTTTAAAGCTAAGAGTTTTTAACTGGTTATGAAACAGTCTGAATTTAATACCGATGCCTCTTTATTACCCACAAAAACAAACCAGACCATCCATGAGAAGATGGACTTTTTCGAAATAGTTATTCTTAGTGTCTGCCTCCAGGTCAGATTCTCCTTGAAATCAGATGAAAATAGCCTGTGTTTACATTTTCCCAGGCAAAGTCACAGTGAGTCGTGCATTAGCCAGTTGAAAAGAAGAGGGGATTTTTACTGAGTTAATTTTATTTTTTGACCTTATAGTTTATGATTATTACGGAAAAAACACGACCACTTTTGTCAACAGGGGTCTTCAAAACCAGCTCAGTAGAAAAGTTCCTTGTGGTTGCTTTAACCAGAGAGCAGTGCCATGCTGTTTTCTATTGTTGCCAGGCAACCACCAAAACAGCTGTCATTTTGCTGTGACATAAACTCAGATCTGTATCTTTTTATTTTAGTTTAGTTAGTAAGTAGTTAACTTCCTAGCGAGTAGATAGTTAACTACCTAAATATCTGCATAAAAACTGGACAGGCAGAGGACGCTTGTTTACTTGTTTACAGTCAAACAGCTTAAACTGTTTAATCATTGTCTCTAAAATACCAGAATTTTGGATGATCACAGAACAGCTTAAATAGTCAGCTAATTAAAAAAGCAGTTTGTAAATGCCCACCGATAAAAGAATGTTTTATTTCATAGAGAAGCTTTTCTGATTATTTAACCGGCAGTTAGATAAAAAAAAAAAAACAACAACCAGAAATTCGTGATACTGGCAGCATGTTCCTCCATCTCATCTGTTTTCTGAATACATTAATTGGATCTTTTAAGAGGTTGTGTCCACAAGCTTTTTGCCAAGATACCAGCTAGGTGCTGCCAGCTGTTGTCATGGGCATCAACTGTTTGTTTTTTGGAGAATCCTTAGAAATGGTCTGATCTGGAAATGAATGGCAAGCACAGGCAGAGAGTACCAGAATTAATCTTTTTTCCGTTGTTTCATTTTGTAATTTAGTACCAACTAATGTGTTATTATATACCACTGTCAGACCTGTTGTATTCATAAGAAAATCTCTCTGCTTTTGGCTCGATGTCTGTGACAGATGTGATCATCTACCGTATCTTGGGTTCAGGATCTTGGTCCATTAAAACTGTGACATGGAGTTCGTACTTGTCGATCGGTCACACACAACCTTCAGCTGAACGTTGTTGTTTGTCTTTAGTACACAAGCTCTATTAGTCTCACTCAGTAAACGTCTTGATTCTACAACGCACGGACTTGTGGCTCGGTATGAGCTGCTGTCGATTTAAATGGCAGGAGGAGTGTGATCATTAGTTTCAATGAGGCTCCGGTGATATGTGCTCAGGGAAGCAGGGAATTCGCAGTCTGCCCCCATATACACCAGCTACCTGTGTGATCAAGTAGAATTAACATCAAATACGACTACCACTCCTTTGTGTAGGGATGTCTCGCTGAAATGTCTTTCAACTTTAGAGCTGAAAGGTGAAACTACAGAAAGTGTCTGACTATTTGGTCTGAGTGCCCACAGAGACACTGATCTTACCTTAAAATAGATTATCTAAAAAGCAGCTCGCTCTTTCATGAGGGTATAATCCTAATAAAAAGCACATGCGGTTCCCTTGAATGTCACGATGAAACTCTCAAACGTAATCAAGGATTGTTTTGCCGCACTTAAAAAAAATTACACCAATCAGCCACATTACATAACAAGTGTAAAACAATTTGGCATTGTTCCACGCGGCTCGTTTTAATAGGTATACAAAATCACAGCTAATTAAAGAACTGACGGATATTCATGTGTGATTTCCTGTAAAAGAGGCAGCAATGGTTCAGCATGTGAGATAATTGTTAGTATCTTCTGGTACATATAACCACTTTATAAAAGAATGGTAAGTGACATGTTTTCTATTGTTTACAGATGAATTAACGGCTGGGAATACTTTTTATTGGCAAATAGTTTCCTAACTGAGCAGCAGAAAGTATCATAGTTCACCTTTATCCACCTCCTGAGGCCTATAACACTGTTCTCTTGGCTGGTGAGATCTAAATTGAATTGTTTTCGTATTACTTTAATGATAAAATGAAGTCTATAAATGGGCTAAGGGTGATCAAAATGAATCTGAACAAGTTTCAACACCCATGCAATGATTACATTTGACTCCGAGGTCATAGGAGTCAAATGTCGGTGAGGCGGTTCGGTTTATATAGTGTTAGGGAAACATGGCTCCGGCACATCACCGAGCCATGTGTCAAGTCCACCGAAAATGCCTGAAGACGGAAACTGTGAACAGCAGTTTAATTCAGTGCCGCATAGTTCTCCGTCTTCTCTCGTTTTAAGTAACTATTTTCTAACATGCATAATGTGTTTAGAAGTAAAACTCATAACTTCCTTTACACAGACTTTAAGGGCACAACAACCAGTTCAAAACAGGGCATGCCAAACTGGCCGTGTGGGTTTGTTAATTTTAGAAGGGGCCACACTCCCTGGCATCCGCAGCACTGCCTGTTTGGCTGCGGTGTAACTCCTGTCTTGTATATATTTAACCTAAATTATGAACATGTATCTAACTGCAGAAACCTGCATGTAAATATAACACGATGTGTTACTGACCCAGAAAATATTGGCAAAATGGGTTTCGAGAATTGATAAGTAATTTACAGTCTTACTTCCCTCACTCCCAGCTACAGCTATTTCTCTCTGGTGCCTTTGCCGTGTTATATAGAAATTTCTTGAAGCACACGGTGCACAAGCTCTTCCTGCCACGGTCCACTGGGCAAATATGCCATTAAATGCTTTTGCAGGCTCAGTGTGTGAAGTAGAGTATTGATTTACATGAAACATCATTTTCTTTCCTCGCAAATATGTGGTGGTCAGTGTAGCAAGAATAACGTTCAGCATAATTACTTGAATAATGCTGCCACTCCACATACTGTATCATTAAACTATACGTTGCCTGTGCTGGGTGTTTAAAAAACATAGGCGTGTTATCACAGATGATCTTTATCCTTGGTCATGCCATGGAAGAACACATCTTTTTTCCATTTGAATTACAAGTTTTTTCTTCTGTGAGCTAGTCATTTTGAGTCCAGATGTCACTATAATAATATTGGAATTGGCCAGAAGCAACTGAATCATCTTCTCCTCTGACCTTAAGTTCAGATACTAAGTATTTATACAAGGATTTTTACTGGTCTTGCTGGAGAAATAAGGCTTGTTGATATTTTATGTATTAAGTATAACCAGTATCGGTGCCCATGTGTGAATTGATCGTATGCTAAAGCCAATGTCCAATCATGTTAGCAATCATGTTAGCAATCATAACTGGGCGCAGCAAACCTGTCCACCTTCAGGTTTCTCCACATGCTGAAGCAGTGTGAATGGGGCTCTAGTCAAACAGGGTTTTTTTTTCTTTTGAAAGACCAAAATCCATAAAAGTGTGTGGAAAGGGAAAGATAGTGTGTTTATCCACTCTGACGTAAACTGCCGGATAACTAGATTATTACTATTAACAACCCAGCATTACTTCCAAGGCCAAAGACAACATCATTAACTAGATACATTATGTTTTCGGGTTACTGGTTACCTTAAAAAACAAACAAACAAATAAAAAACTATTAAAAAAAAAGTTAAAAAATTATATCCAATGTTTAGTATTTCCACACTGTGTAGAAATTCTGGACACTAAATTTCCACAGTTTGGAGCAGGGCATAAAATTGCAGCAGCCGCTAGCCAAATGCCAAAAAAACAATAGTTATGTATTGAGTGGTTCATTTGCCATTTGCCGTTCCGAGATAGTGCTACGTTAGCCGAAGACATCAGCTACAACCGAAATGCATGGGGCATGGATTTGACGCTGAGCATGTTTTTTTACCTGCTATACAGTCTCTTGTAGTATGTTGTTTTGTGCAAGCTGTTTTCTGAGATTTTTCCGTGTAGACTATCAGCTTCACTACGTGTATATTGAGTTTTGCTAAGTGATAATACAGCTGGTTATGCAGGGTTTGGAAGCGTAAGCGTATTAACTGATACTGAATTAATTAACTAGATTGCTTTAACTACGTAATTGTGTACATATACATTCTTTTAATGTTAAATGTAAAACACCCATATTGTTGTTCCACTGTTCCACATAGCCTCCGGTACGATGAGGTATTTATTTTAATAATTTTTCAACAGATTGCAGTAATTTTTTTTATGCCATTCAGTGTAAGTTTTTCTTGTTGGAGGGCCATGTAGCCATCTGTAGAAAGAGAGAGTAAAAAAAAGACCAGATGTGACATGCCAAGTCCCTGCCCCGTGTATGCGGGCTGTACATCCTCTCCATAATTTTCTCATGTAGTGTTAATAGTGAAAACGTACTGTCTGATCTTACAATATGTATATAACTGCATATTCACATTACCGGCGACACAGCTACAAAAGGGCAAAACGTGGCCGACTGTATTGTCACTAAGTCGCCAGTGAAATGTTGCTTTGTGTTCGATGACATCTATGAGTGCTTGTTTGTAGAATCAGCGAACATTTGTTGCTGTGGCAGTAAGAAAAAAGGGCAGGGCTAAGTAAAAGTGGAAACTGGCAAATGACAAGAAAACGTTTTTCTTTCTTTCTTTACACGCCACAGGAATTATTGGGAAATGGGATATGGAAGTGAGGAAACAAAGCCATATAATTAGGTGACCCATCACTGGAGTGCTGAAAAAGTCGAGGCCAGCTCAAATTTGATTCGTAGTTTGTTGCACCCGACACGCAGCAACAAACATCGGACATGAGTTTCTGGCTTCATGCTGCCGGTTTCCATTTAAAAAGACTTGTAGCCTGGTGCTGAGGTACTCTGTAACATCTGACGTCTTCTACATGGATCAAAATCTGGTTTTGCTGGTTTTTGATATATGCAGGTTAATCCTCAGTTATTCAGCATGTATGCAGCCATCAAGTGAACTTTTAAGATCATTTTACAAGATAAATGAGTCAGCCGGAAACATTAAAGAGTCAGCTGGCAACAGCGTTCTCAAGCATCTCATGTTAGCTCACTTAGCTAGCTACGCTTCATCTGTTGGAATTTGCCAGGAAGTGTTGTCATTTCAGCTGCCAAAATCAACAATATTCTGCCTCTGTTTGAAATCAAGAACCTGTTGTTTAAAAAAATTATGAAGAATTTCAAGTGGTGAATCTGCCATGGTGTGCGCTATGCAAGAACAATAAACTTGTCGGGTATAGCAGCAGTTCCTAAGCAAACAGTCGACTGTCTTATTTTGTTTCAGTGAAGCCCTTCATTATTCAGAGCTGAGGATGATTCAGGGTTGTATTAGTGCGAGGGAACTTCAAGTATCATCGTAATCTCCGAGCTGAAAATATTTCAGCTCACTTATAAAAACTGTGAAAGTATAAATTGAAACAGACTTGTAAAGAGCTCTTATTCAACACTCTCTGTTTAGCAGTTCACTGTGTTCTCCCTTGGAGCATATCAGTAGGATCACCTTATCTATTGTAAGCTGTAGTACTAACCCATGGGCTTAGAGAAACCTAAAACTCGCCTTTGATAAGAATCAAGGGACTGCCTTCCTTCTGTGCTCCTTTCTCAAACCGAGCTCGCTGCCAGCCTCGAGAGAAGGAGGGAAGAGACAGTTATTTCCCACAGAGGCTGAGTGAACACAGATGGGAGGGCTGTACCCCAGTGTCGGGATATCAAAGCAAATATTCACCTTAAGAGACAGACATGTTCATAAACTCCCCGGTCCTTCTCAATTTCCACATTATGAAATCAAATGCCCACTGTGAAGTGGTTTGTTACCTTGCTTAAAATACGAGCCTTTTTGCTGACAGCATCTGTGTTAAGGAGAGCGGGATTTGTGGCACCGATAAAGGCAGATTGTGGTGGAAAATAAGAAGTTTTAATGCCTTAGATTCCCTGGAATTTTTCTTTGAAGTCGAGGTTTGAAAGCAGACATGGTAATTGTCTCCAGGGGTTCTTGCTGTGTGTTTGAGAGTGTGTGGCTGTGTGTGTGTGTTGTAAAGGAAACTACTAAGTAGAAGGGTTTGCCTGTGTGATTTTCTGTAAATGCAGTGCAGTTGTCTGTTACTTCCACTCAAATACTGTATAATGATATCTACTTATTTTTTCATGTTTGCGATTTGTAACTTCTGAGCCACTTTTTATTGAATACATTGCTTTGTATTTTCCTCACTATCTCAGTGTTTTACACCCCAAAAAACAAATGTTTTTGCTCAAAGAAATAAACAGTTTGCATCAATCTGACATTTAATACATACATATTGTCATATACACAATGTCTGGCCTGGCTTGACTCGGTCTGACTCGGCACGTAAGCATGGCAGGGATTTGCATTTCCAGTATAACGGCTCCCTGCTTGTAGGTGTGTTTTTAACTGATGATGAGTTTTCGCTTGAGTTGAGTAGCTATAAAATATCTGAACTTACTACAAATTCTTCACAATAAAAGTCCTATGTTATTTTGTTGTTCAGAAGCTTTTATTATGGAGCAGTAAAACCAGGAAATTTCATCAGCGGTAACTTGACATGACTCTCATCCAGCTGTAGTCGAACATGAAGCGGTAAAATAAAGCAGATACCTGAATTTAAAAACAGCAACACAGGAGAGAAACTAAACGTCAAACCACAGAGATTCAGTCAGAAGCTACAAAAATACTGAGAGCTGAACACACAGAAACGTCTGTCTCTCTGCAGTCCTGAACACACGAATTCACTCCCGCAAAGCAGGCTTGTTTGAGGGGGAGAAAATGGGGTCGTCATGGGTTGACAAGACATCACCACAACCCGCTCAGAGGCAGGTCAGGCTCGCTTTGGCCCCACTCCAGAGAAGGTCCATCTCAGGGGTGACTTAGCACAGCTCAGCGCAGTAAAAGTGGGAATGGAAATGCAAATCAGGGTGGTGTGGTTTGGCTTGACGCAGCCAAAAGTACCAATGGAAAAGACCCAGTTGAGTTAGAATTTCCTTTTCCTCTGCAATCACGGGTATTTTTAGTTTTTAAAGCGATCACTCATACAAATTAAGTTGATCAACTAGTTTTCCCTCATTATTAGAAAGGACTTTTTTAAGTGTTATGTACACTATGTGTTGCTCCAGTTAGATTTTCTTCAGTAGTTTTGGGTTTTTCATGTTTATGTCCACGTAGTCATTTTTAAGAAATTAATTCCTTCTGCGTATTTGAGCACAGTATTAAAATCTTGAAAAAAAAAAAAAACACAAGACAAATTTAAATTGCCCCACAAATCCACGATCCACCCCATTGAGTATGAGAAACAGCTTCTGAAACACTCTAAAAATACATTTAAGGTCCATGCAGTGGTTTTGTTTTAAATCAATTAATATGAAACAGTCTCAATTTATTACCGTTTTCTCTATATGACCTGCATAAGTTAACAAACAACCCGCAAGACGATTTGCTGTTTCTGTATAGTTATGCTTAATGTCTGCCACTGGGCTGGATTCTCTGTGAAATCAGATGAAACAAGCCTGTGCTTGCATTTTTCCATGCAAATATATAGTGAGTAGTACATTAGCCAGATAAAAAGAAGCAGGAGGAGATTTTTATTTAGTTAATTTTATTTTTAATGTTACGTTTTGAGGTTATTACAGTGGAAACACTCCCACTCTTGAACTATCAAAGTTCCTTGTAGTAGCTTTAAGTACCAACATTATTATGTCAACATAACTTATCAAAATAATATTTGCAACTTAAAAAGTTTATCTAAACTGATTCAATTAAGTGGTGGTAATAAGCCCCCTAAATTACTTTTCTGAGTGTAGAAATTGTCAGGATTTCAAAATGCTTTTTTTCCGCTGCACTTTAGAAATCTGTTTATTTTTTCAATTTAGTAAGAGTCCTGCACTCGTCAAACAGAAGCTTAACTGTGAGTACGAGAGAGAACCTTTTTCCTTGGAAAGTTCCAGCAGTTAGCTTGTTGAGTCTAAAAAGCACTGACTGTTGTGAGGCAGTCTTGTTTTCTTCTTGCCTGAGGGCCACTGCAGGAGGTGAAGTCATAAACATGGCTGGGAAAGTGGAACTGGGCTAAGTGAGGAAGTCTGTGTGAATCTGCCTGCAAAAACACATGACTTCACTACACCTGTCAGCACTACCGCTAGCTAAAAGGCTAATCTGTGGCGTGCTCTTTACCATCAGTGTTTTTGCAGAGCTGAATTGTTATGCTTATGAGGCAGGGGAGTAGAAAATAATTTTAATACCTCTTGCTCCTGAGTGTAGCAGGGAATTTTAATAGTGGGGTGGTGGGCTGTTGACAGCTTGAAGTCATTTACATCAAGACAATAATGAAGCCTCAATTACTGACACGCAGAGTTGGTTCTTGAACTAAACACCACAGTACAAATACACCAAGGCATTGCAGTTAATATCAGTAAATCCTCACTTGGTTGTTTAATGTAACTGCAGTAGGGCTGTACACGACTAAGAGTTGTTTCAGCCGAATCAGAGTTGGCTGTTTTAGTTCAGTACACCACACTAAATTCCTATATCAGCCTACATGAGTATTTTTTACGAGTAGGACTCATGTTTTAATGTGTTTCTTCATCATATGTGTGAAAGTAAAAGTGTGCGTCCTCTTATAGTTATAAAATCCCAGCGCACCATAGAGCTTTTCCCCTGGCTGCTGACAGCACTTAAGCCACTGTCTGGTGTCACCTGCCCTGCACTCTTTGCGCTCCTTCACGCCATGAATTAAGGGTTTATTTAGACCAAACCAGAGTTGCTGAGTTGCTCTCCCTGTTGTGATCCTGTCTGTAATGTTGTCAGACTCTAAGAATAACAATCAGAGCCTGTCAGTGGCAAAAACAAACAAGCGTCACCTGCCCTGCAGGCTCCGCAGTGCGCTGGGTTTGAAATGAGTGACAGGGTGTCACCTACACTCTGTTTCTATCACTCTTCTGCATTTCCATCACAATTAGTTTTGTCGTCTGTGGTGATTTATAGACTTGGTTTGTAGTTTATGGCTTTAGCTGCTGTCACATTTCTCTGTGTTCAGTGACACAGATAAGAAAGAAGAGTTGAAAGTTGTTTAAAAAACGCTTGTTTCACCTTGTCTGACCATTTCACCACCAGCGCATGTTGATGTTGCAAAAATTCTTTTAGTAAGTGTGCCAGCTAATATAAAAATATGATTCTCCTTATTTATTGCTCCTCATTTAAATGTTATCCCTGTGCATTTTTGTAAACATCTGTTTTATCGTGTTATTGTGATGCACGCTGACTGACAAAGAAAAAAAATGACTGCTCGACAGGAAGAATCTCAGTCGGCGGAGGGGTCTCGGACTGATGATTAGAATTTTCGGCATTCAGAGGGCAGCCCAAAACTGCAGTGACAGTTTGATTAAAAAAGAAAAAGGCTTTAATTGTAATTCATTTCAAAGTACAAACTTACACATGTAGTAACTTGGGTTTTCACATTTTTTACTAGTGCAAAATGTGTCTGTTGACCTTTCTGTTGTACTGGAACAAGGAGCATTTTTGAGGCGAAGTAAAGTTGCGGCTGAGCAGACTGACACGGTGGCAGTAATTGGAAAATCGTGGCCTCGCTGCTGAGCTTCTAATAATGAGACATGTCTCTCGTTGTGTTGAGGATATTAATAATGTAAAGATTCAGGAGCCAGTGTTGGACACTCCTAGATAATTAATGTTCACTCTCCAACTTGACACCAGTTGATTCTGCAGGTGAAGGAGTATGTTAAATTTTTAATCATCGCTGTGCAACTCAGTGCACCTGAGCTTCAATGAAAGGGACAAAGTGAGCTGCGATAGCTGCCTGTTTAGATGGAAAAGGTCATCGTGGCTTTGGGTTAAAATCCCATACAAGCTGCAGGTGCATATGTCTGTACCTTTTTCTCCCAGTTTAAAAGTATATTGTGTATTATATATTACATAAGGTGTCATAAGAATTTGCTGGGCTTGTGATGGTCCCTGTAGCTAAAGATAAAAAGCTAAAAATGCTGTATGTGTATTAGAGCTGTTATTATTTTGACTGCTATTGCAATTGTGGTATGATTTGCAATTTTGGAGGGAATGATAATTTCTACATTATTATTTTTTCATTGAAAAACATACGTGTACCAACAAAGATGTTTTCTTAAGTCTGTAGAGTACAATGTGTTGGCCAGGACATCTCTGCAGCATGACAATATTTAAGTTGATATGGTAGTTTGACAAACATTTTCCCTTAACAAATATTGTGTCTCCTGCAATTTTCAAATTGCAATCGGCCATATTGAGATTTTAATAAGATTTGATCAATTGTTCAGCCCTAATATAAATAGACATTAACTGATAGGTTATTTTAGATTTTAAGTAATGGAAATGTTATAATAATATCAGTATAAAAGTTGAGGGTGTGTAAAACTCCTTTTATATTTTCAGTATAGGTCGAAAATAAAAAAATAAACTAATGGTTTGGTGTATATTATGTCAGAAAATAGTGAATCTTGTCCATCACACTTGACAAATTCCCAACGTGATTTCCTAGAATTTCAAGTATTGTCTAATCAACAATCTAAAACCCACAGATATTTAATTTACTATCACATAAAACAAAGAAAAGCAGGAAATCCCCACAGTTGAGGAGATGAAACTATGGAATGTTTGGCAAAGCTAGATTTCAATTGTGGTTGAACATTTGATTAATCGACTATCAAAGGTTTCTGACAATGGACCAGTTGATTTATTGACTAATCGTCTGAGCTCCAGTCAGGATTGAATCATTGTTTTGTCAGGTTCAGATAGATTATTCTGTCCTACAGTCATTTTAGCCATGGGCAGACCAGTTACTATTGTTAATATAAAATTCTAATCACTTAGCTTGGACTTAAAATTACTTCCTTGCATGTCTGTTACTGCGTTTGAGTCAGTGACGGAGGTTGGAATTTCCTGGTTGAAATTTCCAGCTTCCGACCTCAAAGCCTTCCAGGTGCACTGTGCCAAAATTAAACAAAAAATATGGCTGACCGTGATAAACGTGTGCACTGAATTGAACCCTCAACAGTGCAGCCTCGTTGTATGAACGACACAGAGGAGGAAAAACAAAGTGTGAGGTAACAGACACCATTATACATTTTATTTTATGGCACTTATTAACATTTGTTACATATTTCTACATCAGTTTACATGCAGAACAGGTTTTACTACATGATAGTTTATATTATTGTAGGCTTCCATGGGCACTGCCATTGTTGTGTGATGTCAGACAACTGCTCCTTCATTAAGTGTGAGTGGCAGTTTTTCTGGTAGGCGGTGAGAAAATTCCAACCTCCAACTTTGTCTGGAATGCAGCTTAAGTTCCTTTAATACAAAGATTATAAGATTTCTATTAATGTAAAAAGATGCCAGTTAATAAAAAAATTTAATTAGAGTTTGATGCAAAGATAAAGGTAAAGGCATGCAGAAAGTAAGGGTTACTGTATATGTGGCATTATTCAGCTGAAGCCTGAATTGGACTGAATTATGTTTCTGAAGAGGCCACAGGCTTTATTTACATGCATGGTGTAATTTGGCTGTTTGCCAGTGTGCAGCAGAGATCCTGTTTGCGTTAAGCTGTTTACATGAACCATTGATACCTCGCAGTTGAGTCTCTGTTACCATGAATAAACCAGTTAACAAAATATGCCTATCCACCTGAGCTGTTAAATATCTATTGACACAGCCTCCAGTTACACTGGACATTTTTACTTGGAAATTGTGGGTCATCTATAATACATGGAAAACAATGATGAGCACAATGGTATTACTAAATATTGTACCAATTAGCCTGTGCAAATCTGAGGTTAGAATAATCTAAGTTGTGTTGTTTTAACTCAGTTACATTGAGTTCAAGCTGAATAACAACTGGTGCTGAGATGATAAAACAAGTAAAAACCATGGGAAGAAAAGTAAAATACAAAATGAGTGGCGTATGTGCTGCAATGACTTGCATAAATTATGCTGAATTTGCATTTGACACCATGACTGCCATCAGCACAACAAGCAATATGTACATACTGTTGTTGCTCTTTTTCCATTTTAAACAGAAATGCTCACTTGCTCGCTCATTGTTTCATTCATTGTCTTCAGCTCCTCTTTGCCGCCTTTCATGATGCTAAGCCACTCTTAATGAAACTCAACACTTCCTGCAGATGTTTCGCAGTAAGTGTGACGTGAAAAGATTATTTCTCCTGAACCACTGGAAGGCTTTTAATGTGAAACAGATGGAGGAATGAGTTTGCATTAACAGCAAACAGCAGATGAGATAAATCAGAAAAAAAGTGGGAGGATTCTCACTAAAATATAATCAAAGACATAAGAAATCTGTCATAATGTGGCAGTCTGTCTCAAATAAATGGCTGCTTCACTCATTAGTTGAGGTGATTAGGGGCTCGTCTGCCAGTTGACAATTTACAGTGTAACAGTTAAACTTGTTGACCCAATATAACATGTGCAAATTGGTTATTTTGACTCAAACTGAAGGTAGCTGGCTACATCAGCTGTCTTGACTCACGATGCTCCAACAAGCTACAACCTGAATATGCAAAGACACATTTACCAATAATTTCTTGTCATTTTAGTCTCATCATTATCTGATGAAAAACACTGGATTAATGATCCACAAAACAGCCTACATACTATACTCAGTTTCTTTGTGGTGGGCCTCAATGTGTCTCTTTGGGTTTGTGGTATTCTTACCAGTTATTTTATGGCCACATTGCTTCCCTTCTAAAAAAGGCAATGCTTTTTGTTTCTCAGCCTGAAAATGGGCCCAAATGTCACCTTGTTTCTTTCTCCCAGGCCCTGTTGTTTTCACTGTTAACTTTAACGGTCTTAATGTAAAATAATTGATACAAGTTATTCTGAGTCCTGACTGAGCTCATTGTGTGCTGCTGGTGCAGCCAGCATTTTTTTTTTTTAACTAGTCTAGTCTTTTAATGTTAACAGTTTTGCATGTTGTTGTAGTCAGTGTTAGTGTTTTATGACACTGGCGTTTGGTGTTTTATGACAACTAGGGCGTGTACCTGACTCAACATTTTGTCAGTCAAATCAGATTTGGCTGTTTGATAAACAGCTTTGATGGTTTGTTCCCTTTTTCAGCTCTTTATCAGGCTACATGAGTATGTTTTATTAGTAAGACTCATGTTTTAATGTCTTTCTTTGTCATCTGTGATGTTAAAAAAAACAGGTTTTCACAGACAGAGAGAGTAAAAGTGTGCGCCCTGGTACTTCCCAGCGCACCGCAGAGCATCACTTTTGCAGGGCTCTTTACACAGAACGAAGCAAGCTGTAAACTTACCAAACCGAGTCTTTAAATCACCACAAAACTAACTGTGACGGAAGAGGAGAAGAGTGACAGAAATGGAGCATAGCTGACACGCTGCGGTGGCTGACAGTGCGTCACCCGCCTTGCATGCTCTGTGATACGCTGGGGTGGATGTGCTCTGTTTCTATTACTCTTCTGTGCCTCCATCACAGTTTGTTTTGTGGTTTGTGGTAAATTAGTAACTTGGTTTGTAAAGTTTACAGCCTGACATGCTGTTGCATTGCTCCGTGTGCAATGATGCAGCTAAAAAACAAGCTTCTTAATCACTTCAACTCAGGTTTCACCTTCACTCATCAGTTAATCACCTGTGCATGTTGTCACTGGGATTTTTAAAAAGTGCGCCAGCTAATAGGAAATGATATTTATGATTAACAGTTTATCATTCCTCAATGAAATGTTATCCCTATGCATTTTTGTAAACTGCTATCTGTTTTATCCTGTTATTGTAATGCACAAAAAACATTTCCTTGACATGAAAGATCTCAGTCAACTGAGGAACTCTGACTGATGATTCAAATCTTCGACTTTCAAGGGACAGCCCTAGCGCAGCCTTATTACTGTCTCGCCTTGGTCATGGAAAAAAGGACATTGACGAACATATTTCAATTTCAGTAACTGAACTGAAAAGGTAGAATTGGTGATCCTTCTAGTGTTTCTTTCTCTCCATACTAGCATCTAGCATGTGTCTGATGAAGAAAGCCACAATGATCAACAAATGATCTTTGCAAATCAAAACTCGATGGCCCAACAATAGCATAGCCTCAGTGCAAAAAAAAAAATGTTTAAAAAGCAAAATTGAATCAAATCATGACCTTAAAATCAGATGTCAAATCGAATCGTGGATTTTAAGAATCGGGACAGTCCTATTCTGTTGAGGAAATTAACACTACTAAGACTCATCACTGCATGCTTCTGGATACACTGTGCACTGGATATAATTGGGTCAGTATATATAAAGTACAGAGGTGTGACCAGATCCTATTTACACTCAGGCATTTATTGACATCATTCGTGGTTTAGTCGTCTGCAGTTAATTTCGTAGGCGGTGTTTTGAATTGTGATACATACATGAGCAGTATGTGTGTTTGCATGTCTGTGGTGTGTGTGTGTGTGTGCTCTCTGCTGCCGTGTTGTGCAGGGATGGAAAAAACAAATACTACACCACACAAGTGCGTGCAAAAAGCTGAAAGGCAGTTACAGTACAGTTTCCTGAGGGCAGCTGCATTTGTTGGAGGGTTAATGAATGCCAGAAACAGGCTTGTGTTGTTTTGTGAACACGATAGATTAAAGAACGATTGGCAAATGATTGCCGTTGCATTCAGTTCCCAACAACACCCTTTCACCTCACACATGTAGCCCATAGCTCTGAGACAACCCATCTGTTTCTCCATTCCCAGGGTGAAACCAGCCTTGACAGAACTGGCTAAGCAGTATTTCAAAAGTGTCCTTTCTGGGAAGACACGCTTGGCTTTGTGTAGTTCCCTATCTATCAAAATCTCTCTGTGTTTCTCCCTCCACCTTCTATTCTTATTATCCGTCTTTCTTACTGAATCATATTCCTCATTTTCACTCTGTGTCCCCCCCCCCCCCCCCCCCCCCCCCGCCTCTTTTCCCTTCATTCTGTGCCTCCCTCCCCCCTTTATTCCACCCTCCTCATTTTTAAAAGCCACATGCTCCCAGCCCGTCTGGCTCAGTTGCACCCTGCCAATGAAGGGCTTTTTATTGGGCTGAGATTGAGTGCAGCCAAGCAGGGCCTGGCTCGGGCTGAGGCTGGGGCCAGCCTCGCACGGTCCTTTCCCCAAACCCCCCCCCTCCCTCCCTCCCTCCCCTCCATCCTCCCCTCCCCGTACTGCACAGACCACTCCACATGCCTGTTCTGGTCTGGCCCTGTCGCCCAGAAGGAGATTACTTGTCTCTGCTGCCCTTAATTGCCGACAGCAGCTGAAAAGAGCCAGAGAGAGAGACATTGTAGAGAGAGGAGAGGGAACAGTGTTGGCTTGTTGAGCTGTTACTTGACAAGCTTGGACTCAAAGGTTTGTGTTCCTGCTGTCAAATCCTGGCTCTGCATTAGTTGGTTTTATTAAGATGGATGTTGTTTTCATGAAATGTTGGAACTCATGGTATTTTGGACTGTATTAAGAATGAGTAATACAGTATATATAGAATGCAGATGATGTGTTGAGGAAGGAAGGCTGAAGTATGAGCCTCAGTAAACGTTTCTTCATTATAAGGGTGTGTGTGGTAAGAGCAATAGGGCCACTGTGCCCTCTCCCTGCCCTCTGAGCCACCGTTATTTTTCATAGCCAAAGGCTCTCTTCCAGCAGGCTGTGCCCCCGCCGCCGTCCCTTTTTACTTTTTCCAATGAACTTGTGAATTTCATATTATTACAGTTGGCTATTGTTGAATCCCCTCTGGCTTGATCCCAGCAAATTAAACAGTGGGCAGTTTTATTGAATTGGCAGTCTCTGAAGAAGCTGTGAAGCTGTATGTATGAATATTTTCACCTCCTTTTCCTTGCTTTAGTATTTTGTATGTTAGGTTTTCATTGAGTGGGCTCTTGTTAAAATGTTTTGAATCCATATTTGCAGCATGTTGCCTCCTTAACTCCCACTCAAACGCTTCAGCACATAGTATTATCAAAGTGTTGCAAGACAGTATGTTTAGCCTGCAAAGAAAAAGATTCTTCAGTTTAAGTTGCTTGAACACATACTGATTTAGCCAATTCTTTGGCCAGAAGAACTGGTTAAAATATTCTTACTGCAGTGATTTATCTCAGCTGCCAGCTCCTGGATACCAGAAAAAAGAAAAAAAAAAAAAAATCTTCCTGGCCTTACTGCCTCACTCCAAGGCTGGAATTGGCTGGTTGTTATGAGGTAGAAATACCCCAACAGGCTATTGGTAGGCAACTTAATTCTCATGTTTCTGTAATTATAATGTAATTTTATTGCTTTCTTGGTCAGGAGTTAAAGGAGAAATGTGCAATATATTTACTGTTAAAAATCAGAAAATGACCATGATAGGTCATCAGAAATTCAGGAAACATGGTAAGTTGAAATACTTGCTCTGAAATTTCGATTCCAGGCTGGAATAACTTTTTGTTTGCCCGTGTCACATTTATTAGAGTTCAAATTAATGCAGAATGTTCACTAAATGTCTGTTTATGAGTCATAAGAAATCATCAATAATCTTTTAGAAGGAGTAGATTAAATTTAGCAAAACGATAATGCAGTCTGACAAGCAGTCGCTGAACTCCACCTTGCTTAACTTGACACTGACGAACATTTGACAGTTATAAACAACTGAGTCGATGTTCCAAGTTGGTTGACCTGATACTAAAAGGTCATGTGAAACAGTGCAGACCACTGATTGGTCATGTGACACAGGACATCCTATGCAAACTTGGCATTTTTGAACATCCAAGCAGCCACCAATTGTTACTACTTTTTTTTTTTTTTAAATCACTCAAAAAAGCAACACCATGGTCAATTGACCAGAGGGAAAGGTGAGCAAAGTTGTCAGTGTGGCAGTAAATGTACAGTGTAGATTAAACTTTGTCAGTGAAGAAAAGCTGCAGCTTTTAAATTCCAAAACAAGTGTATGTGTTGTTTCCCAAATGCTGGCCTGGTACGGCGTCACGAGGACGATCAGCCCCGCTTACACTGAGGGAGTATTATCTACAGAGGAAAACAAACAAGTGTGTAGAGAGGAGTCGCACCATGTAGTGGAAATGCGGCTTTAAGCTAAGCTAAGAGGCTGCTGGCATAGCTTCAGATTTTCGGCACAGACATAAGTGGTATCATTCTTCTCATCTAGCAAGAAAGCAAATAAGCTCATTTCCCAAAAGAGTTAAACTATTCCAAAGTGAACTCAGTAGGTGGATGAATTATGCAGGCACAAACTGATCAGCAGTTGAAACTAATGTGAAAATGCACTTATGACTGATGACTACATTTATCATGAGTTGGCACGCTGGCAAGGTTGAGGTGTGTTTGTATCTATTTTTTGAAAACAGTTTGGAAGTCAGCCACGCAGTAGATGCTTTTCTGTGTTGAACATGAGCCAATTGTCAGGGATGTTTATGAGCGAGCAGAAGCAGCGGAGTCCTTGTCTCGCAATTGTCTGACTTCTAAATTGGCCCGAGGCAACTGGTGATGCTTGGCACACACGGAGACATTTTAATGCACCTGTCACAAGAGCTATACATGCACCCTCAGATCATGTCAAACACATTGGTCCCTCTACCCAGAATGCCCTGGGGCTGTAACCCAGACCTTTCCCTGCTCACTAAACAACTCCATCACCCTTAACTGTCACCATTGTCACTTATAGCGTCTTTATGTAATTCCACATAACAATTTCTTAATTCAATACCTGCGTTTCTTAATCAGCTCAGACGTAACTGCATTTGTAAGCAGGTCCACTCCGACTACATTAGATCGTTCCTGATGAATATGGAGGGCTTCAGCGAACCTCCTTGTCACACAACCACAATGTTTTGTGCCCTTTTGATTAACATGGAATGGAAACAATTAGGTGGGGGAGGTAGTGAGGCAAAGCAGCAGCACATTCAACAGCTTTAAATGCTAATTAGCTAATGGAGGATGAAAGAGCAGGCAACTGGCGGGGTTTCACATGAACACACTCTAACTGTGGCTGCAGCTACGCTCGTTTCATCTGAATTTAGCAAGACCGACACCATTTTGTTTCCTTAGGTGCCGCAGACAATACAGCCATCTTGTGCGACGTGAGATTTTTTTGTAATGATTTCAAATGAGGCTTAACTCATCTTTTCAAGAAGTGACTCAGGTTACTTTCTACCTTTGAGTCAACGCTTAATCACACTTTTAATCGCCAACTTATTCAGCTCTTTCTATATGATTGATCATTATCTCATCATCATTTATTTAGGGGTGAAACTAGAGTCAGAGAATTTTGACTTTTTTTCCCTAGAAAAATGACTCAAACCGATTTATCAATTATGACAATGGTTAGTGATTAATTAAATAGTTGACAAATAATTGATTTATCGTTGCAGCTCAACATTTATGTATTTAAATCCTCGCAAAATAGTGCCAAGGCACAGACATACAATAAGAGAAGACACAACTAAAATCATGAAAAACAGCTCAGATGTAGCAATAAAAGAGGAGCACCTGCCTAAAGCAAGTTAAAATTAATAATGGTAACATTAAAAGTGCATTAATAAATAAATAAATAAGAGCAATCAAAAAATTAAAAAAGCAACAACAATTACAGTCAATAAAATTAGTAATTAAACTCTTGAATTGTCTGTGCTTTGTCCAGGGTTGGATGCATGCCACTTACACACAGGGTTGCATTATGGGAAAGTACTGTATGTAATTTGATTTTAGTAATACCAGGTCTGTATAAGTAGTAAGAAAAGATGGAAAAAGGAAAAAAAGTATCAGTGTTTCCAGGCTATTTCCTCTATTTTGTGAAATATAAAATTCAGAATTTGTACAATAAATAAATAAATACTTCATAGTCATAGGCCTTTGTCATATGAGGAAAATTTAGGCTATGCATCAGACACACACTGTAATTTTATAGTTTAAAATGTCCTGGAACGCTTTTGTATTTTTTTTCCATTGATTGTTAAACAATTTAATGTCAGATGACCCAAATAACGTGTTAATGATTCTGAATTACAAAGGTTCTGATCAGTCAGGAAAATGTGTGGTTTTAAATATTAATAGCTATTTGCAGACTGCGTGGGCTAAAACACACATGTTTACAAAGGCAAAGTCAAATATTAATAATTAAGATCAGTGTATATGATGGAACAGTGACACTAGAATGTGCCAGAGATTCCAAGTTTGGGCTTTCATGGCCAAAATTGTTTTCTGTGGGAAATGCCCTCAGACCTGTCAAGTCACTTTTTCTTACTGGCTGGCTGCTCCATATCCCCGTGGAAAGCCTTGTTTAAATAATGCTTATATGCACTGATGTAGTTATCAGAAAATAAATGACTGTTTTGTCTGCATAAGGAAAACAAACCTTTGTGGCTGCGTTCATGGTCATGTCCATGGACACTGAATAAACAAGGCTACACAGAGCAGTGAAAAATATTTTCAATATATTATTGATTCTTATTCATAAAAGGAACTGAAAATATGGGGGAACAATAATAATGTATTATTTATTCAATATGTAAAGGGAGAACAATACGAGTATAGCGGCCCCACGTAGTTTACTTCCTCTGTGAGCAGAGATGTTTGACAGTGGACCACAGTCCAACATTCTGTGTAGGACGCAATGGCCACAAAGGGTAAATGCAAATTTTCTGCTTGGTTTGGCAGTCCTAAATATAAAGCCTGGTTGGCTAAGGATTCCAGATAAAGCTAGATGTCAGATATGGTCTGAACAATACAGATGTCAGATATGGTCTAGAAATTTGAGTCTGGAAAAGAATGGATTTTTGAAATGGAAAACCCAGCACTTTACAGACATGGAATACGCGCCATTGCTGGCTTCGCCTTGCTGTTAAAGTGATGTTTTTTTGTCATGCAGACATATTTGTCTTTTACGTTGATGTTTCTTTCACCATTTACTCATTAGAGAGTGAATTCTGCTGCCTGATTTATGAAGTCTGACGTGCACAAGCACTGAATGACAAGACTTATCTTCATACTCTCACATGCTGCATAATACACTGTGTTGGATATGAATTTATTCATCATTTGGCATGAGTAGAGTCCTGCGCTGGGTCAGATGACCCGCAAAAACGTTGTGTAATTGATAAAAAATACTTTTATGTAAATTTGCAAATGCGGGCATGGCGGGCAGCAGATGAGAACTCAGAGATGCAAATGATTGTGCGGTATTTTTAACATTTATATTTGTACAGTAATATCGAGCCTAATCAGCTAAAACTAAGCACCTAAAGGCAAAAATAGCCAGTGATACCAACTTGTGGATGGTACATTGTCAAAGTTGGATGTTTAGAAAGATTTTGGTGCATGCAAAATGTTGTCAGATGCTTCACTGCTTGTAAAAAGTTTTAAAAAAATATTAGCTTTTGATAACCATAAGCTAGGCTCATCGTCACTATGGAAACACATCGACAGCTGCATGAGCACCGGAGCTGCGCTGACTGAGAACACAAGTTGAGCGACCCTGTATGTGTGTTTAATCATGGATGCCATTCGGGTCGCTGGGTTACATTTTCACGGTTACGGGCGGGTGCAGATTAGACTTAGAGATAATTGCGGGTAACGGGTCAGTTCTGGTTCTCAGCTTTGTGGGTGTGTGGGGCGGGTTTGCAAAACTGGACCTGTGTTAGGACTCTAAACCAGACAGGCGAGTTAGTCTGATAAGCACATTTCTCTCTCTGAGTATTAAACTTGTGTGCTGCTGCAGCCTTTATGTTAATCTGATGGTATTCAATTCAGACCAGGGTGCCTCTTCTGTGTGTCTGTCTGTGTGTGTGTGTGTGTGTGTGTGTGTGTATAAAAGGGGCTACAGTATAATCATACATGTGTTCAACAAACATTTGAGTGGTTTACACCAGCCTGCTGTCCCTTTTTTGGTGTGCTCTTTGTGCTTTTTCCAGGACTGCGGGCAGAACTCTTATACACAAGGATAAGCCCTTTTCAGACATGGAATATGTATCATTGCTGGTTTTTGTCATGCTGTTAAAGTGATACGATATATTTACTCATTAGAGAGCAAAATCTGCCTGCTGACATGCGCAAGCACTGAATGACAGGCCATTCATTTAATTCTTAATATGCTCACATGCTGCATAACACATTTTGTTGGATATTCATTTATTCAACATTTGGCATGAATGAAATGTGAAAATATGGAGATGGTGTGCTGGTGTGATGGTTGGAAAAGTTTTTTTGTTTTTTTTTTAAACCTCTTGACTGATCTAATATGAGAAGATATTGATCTACTCAACAACTTAAAATGAGCTCTTCCAATGTTTCCTAGTTCATTAAACTGATTTTGTGCATAAGAGATGATGATTGAGATATTAGATTTATTACAGTGACCTTAGAACATAGCCTGGGAACCAGACAGGTCTCCCAAGCTCATGTTTTCATTTGCTCTGGCACACATTTGCAAATGAGTCTGGTGATGCCAGCAAGAGGCACATTTCTCTCTCTGCATACTAAACTTGTGTGCTGCTGCAGATTTTATGTTAATCTGACTGTATTCAGTTCAGACTTTTACATAAAAGTGACCTGAGTACTTCTTCTGTGTGTATAAAAGGGGCTATAGGACAATAATACATATGTTAAAAAAAACATTTGACCCATTTACACCAGACTGCTGTTACATTTTTCCTTTTTTTTGATGTGCTTTTTGTGCTTTTTGTGGAGCTGCAGGCATACCGCTTATACATAAAGATAAGCCCTTTTTATATGTGAAATATGTGCCATTGCTGGCTTTGTGGTGCTGTTAGAGTGATGGGTATTTGTCATTCAGACCGAGGTGCTTTTTTTTATGACTGTACATGAATGTTCCTTTCACATCAGTTTCACAGTTTAACTCATTAGAGCGCACATTCTGCAGCCTGTTTTATAAAGTCTGACATGCAAAAGGACTGCGTTATAGCTGAGACGTTTATTTAATATCTTAACATGGTCCCCCGCTGCATAACTCATTTTACAGGATATTCATTTATTCAACATTTGGCATGAATGAAATTTGAAAATATTGAGACGATGTGCTGGTGTGATTATTACTGTGGTTGGAAAAGGGTTTATTTTAACCTCTTGACTGATCTGATATGAGAAGATATTGATCTACTTAACAACTTAAAATTGGTTCTTTCACTGTTTCCTAGTTCATTAAACTGATATGTGCATAAGACACGATGATTGAGATATTAAATTTATTACAGTGACCTCAGAACAAGACACACATTTCTCTCTGTCTGCATGTCAAACGTGCTTCTGCTGCAGCCTATATGTTAATCTGACGACATTCAATTGTGTGGTGACTTTTATGTAAAAGTGAAGCTTATTCAGCCATGAGACGGACATGTTAAAATACCATCAGATTAACATAAAGATGTTTGTTATGATAGATAGATAATAGATAGATAGATAGATAGATCAGACAGACCCTCTTCCTCTTGCTAGTAGATCAGTTACCTTGCTCATGTGCCAGGAGAGCAAAGAGAAAGAGGATTTTAAAGTCTTCATGTTCTGCTCCTCAGTGCCCTTGTAGCTTGTAAATGAATCTCTGTGGTTTGAAGTTTAGTTTTCTTTGCGTCATGTTCGCTTTCAGCTGAATAGGATGAGTCGTGATAAGTTACTGCTGATGAAAACACAGCATTTTCTGATGTTGATGCTTCATACTAAAAGCTTTTAGAGAACAAAATAACAGACAAGCCATCATCAGTTAAATACACACCTTCAAGCTATGCTGGGCTGACGCACCAAGTCAAACAGAGTCAAGCCAAGCAGCACATGTGCATGAAAAAGGAGCAAGAACTTACAGATGGAGACGACATGCCTCCGCTGCCTTCGTGCCTCAGCCCAAAAGGGGCGCAAAAATTAGCGTGTCCACCCTGGTGTCACGTTTCCATCACTGCCGATCAGAGCTGGAGCTGATGAATACCCATGATGCCGCAGAGTCATTTGACCTGGGAGTGAATGCCGATTGTGCCCTTTCCCATTTAAGACAAACGTTAGATGTTAGTTGGGTTTTTTCCTGTGTGAAGGGGCTATAGATAGATGGAGTATTGATTGTCCTTTATTAAAGGACATATTTCCAATCAAATCACTGGCAGACCATAGAGTCCTATCCGATTTTGTATGAACCTAACAATGAAGGACACTGACTAATAGTTCTTTAAAAGTAATCACCGTGCACAATGCTAAACCACTCTGGATTAGAGTGTCTTTCTAAGTGCCTAACATGGACATTTAAATGAAGACTCAATTAGGCTGCTCACCTGAGTAAGCTATTTGAGAGGCACTGCATCGTCTTAACAGTTAACAGGATCGATCTTTACATTGTAGGTGGAAATGAGTGTCCCCTCTGGCTAGTTGATAAAAGAAGGGATTCCTTCTTTTTAATCTGATCAGAGTTAATTGCTACAGTGGGACACTAGTTCCTCGGGTGTATGAATCGAGGTAGACTGTGATTGTCTGAGGTTATTCTATATTTTTCAACAAAACCCACGGAAAGACCAAACTCAACAATGTGTTCATCCATTCTCTCAGTGCTTTTCATTTTCCTTGTTTAATGCACTCAGCCTCAAGCCCACTGATTCCTTTAAGACAACAGTCTATAAAAACGAGTCATAAATTCTTTATTGAAAATAGGCTAAATAATTTACTGTAACATTGTGTCTTTTAGTTTTTGGTACACATTATTCAAACATCAGTAAATAGAGCATTTGACTATTTTCAGCTGTAGGTTAATACACATTTGGTGCACCAGTACAAGACCATAGTGAATAAATATTCCACTGAGGGCAAAAGTGTGGCCTCATTTATGTGTTGATAGTAGTTTTTTGGAAACAATTAAGGTCTATGACGCAGAGAAATGAACTGTGTAGGCCTGCAACTAATAATCACTTTAATTATTCAATTATCCGTTTATTTTTACGATGAATCAATAAACTGTTCACAAGATCACATCTTCAAAATGCTTGTTATGTCTCACCAACAGTTCAACACGTACTTATTAAAATGTACGATGATACAAAACAAGAAAAAGCAGCAAATCTTGACATTTTGAGAAGCAGGAAAAATGTAAAGGTATAAGATAGCACAAGCTATTGATTATAAATTAATCAAAATAGCTGATGATTAATTTTCTCTTGATTGACTAATTTATTGGGCTCGAACAGTGACATTAAATTTTGGCCTCAAAAATAAAATTAGGCTTTGAAGCACTTGTGTTTCACTGAAAAATAAAACAGCGTTAAAATTTTTACTTATTTTATTTAAGTTCATTGATTCAATGATTTGATTTTTTCAGTGATCAGGTCTTTTACACTGTCAGCTTTTTTCCCCAGTGTCACTGGTTTTCAGTTTCAACTTTTAACTGTTTTGCGTGGACGGGAGGGGTTTGACGGGGCGTGATTTACAGATCTACATACTAATTAGAAAACCTCATTCCTCTTGACCCGAGGTCAGCTCCAAAGCCTCTGACCACACACTCAGCATACAGCAACTCTACAAGCTCACAAACCACAAGTACGTTGAGTCTGTTTCTCGCTGCTGTTGTTTTTTGACATATATAACTAGGCCGATTCAAATTTAACTTCTAACTGATGCTATGCATGTCTGGCAGAGGTACACTGGACCAAGCGCTAACATTAGCCAATGTCTGCTATCAAAGCTAACGTTGGCTGATAGCTGCTATCAAAGCTAACGCTAGCTAATATCTGCTTGCTATCAGCTCTGTATGAAAAACAACAGCAGAGAGAAACAGACTTACTATAGAACTTGTGAAAACCATCATTGCTGGTTATTTTTGGGGCCAAAATGATAATGTTTCTAATTAGTCTACTAATTGTTTCAGTTGTAAAACCATATCAGACGTTAGCTACACAGTTAGCTGGTTGGACAATAAGATAAATTCATTGTTTGACTTTTGTCTTTCCACTATTAGCACTTTGAGCACTGTGGACGGTTTGTTTTTTTCAGAGTGAGTCCCCATTTTGTATCTTCTTGTGTATGTGGGGACACAATGCGCCTTCCTGACAGTGGTTTCACACTTCAAACAATGGTTTAATGCAGAATTTAAACAGAAACTTTGTTTGTTTGCAAGAGAAAATCCACATGGCACCTTTAAAGTCCACATGAAACAGAAAGCAGAGTGCTATTTGCATCTGTATTTTCCTATTAAAACAGGCAGCCATGGAGGGACTTGTTGTGGATATTGATTGACATTTACAGTTACCGCTGAATGTGCTACACACCAACATGCGATGCTCTTGCTAGCGAGCTAACTACTGAATCTTAGGTCTGCTGTGCTAAAAGTTGAGGGTTGATTGATGGGGAGATGTTACGATATTATTGGTTGAAATTAGTCGGTTGTGGCTTACATAAGCATGCATCATATTTTGTTTTACAGGAAGAAAATATGATTGGATTTTGATATAAAAACACAAAGTAATAAAAATATGTGCAGAATGTGACTGGGGATGTGATCTTAAAGGGGTAAAAGGCATATTTCATTTCATCTCCTCTTTTATCTTTTCATGGGATTTGTCGACAAAGTGAAATATAGAACGATGCCAACCTCGTCCCATAATGCTGCATTTCTGGACTCACAACCTTCATCTTATTTAACCTTTTCTAAATTACCGGTAGTTTTGTTGAAGTGGTCTCTGGGGAATTTTCTATCTTGGAGACAGCATACTTGACGGGCAGATCTAATTTAATTGGAGTCACTGTTTTATTTGGAAGGAGGAATCAAGGGGCTCTTTAAGGGTCCCCACCAACATCTAACGACTTTGAGTGTTTACATATTTTATCACTCACCGGTGTATTACACTCAAGTCGACATGGACTGTAATCTGAAATAAACATCTCTATCATCTCTCCCCAGTTTGTCAGGGACCATACAGATGGGTTGCCGACTCTGTTGATTTCCCTTAAAAGCCCCAAATTTGTCACAACCTTCAGTGCTCCTTTGAGGGAGATAGAGAGACTGTGAATAAGAGGGGGGCGAGTGGGGGGAGGAAAAAGCATGCTGTCATGAAAAGAGCCGCTTCCTGGCTGGCTAGATGCAATCATGGGCACTATCTGATAGCGCCGGAGGAAATTGGATGAGCTGAGAGCCGTTGGCTGCCAGTGATGGGAAAGATGACTCCTTTGTCACTGTGTCAGTCAATTCCCCACTCTCACCTGAGAGACCAATCAATAACACAGGCAGAGAGAGGTTTTCTCTTGTCTCTCCGCCTCTGTATGCTGTGGGCTGCTGTCAATTATGAGCTGTAAAACATCTTCTCCTTCATAGGAATGTGGTGCAGCATGTTATGTGGTAGGCGACGCATAAATATGTCATGGATGTGGTTAAATGTGATGTATTTCTGCAAATTTATAAGTGTGCTTTTGATGAATTATGATATGTTGGAAGTTGACGATTCTGTGTGTAATCAGTAGATGAATACATGAATAGTGTACACATGCTTTTAACTATTTGATCCGTGTGATTCAATATTGTCTGACAGTGTGTATACCCACAAAATTGCATCTGAAAAAGTTGGGATGCACGATAAATTATCAGCTGTTAATACATAGCTTTATTAAACTCTCGATTCTGATTTGTCAATTACAGCATTATAAGGTCTGTTATTTCCTTATAGCAGACCGTTGCTATGAAGAGCAGGCCGTTGCTATGGATGCAGCTCTAATAACAAACCTTTTACAGTTTGTAAGCAATGAGAAAGCTGTGTGCGCAGTTTGGCAATGGAAGTAAGGGGGCCACAACAGATTGTCAATGGGCTGCTGCAAACCAGGGATACGCGTGATTAGTCGACTATTCGATTAAACGTTAGTGTTAGACTAGTCAAGTAGTCTAAATTAAATTTTGCGTTTAATCGACAGGGAAATTAGTTGCCAGGAACATCCCTGCTGCAAACAAAAGCAGCTTTGATCCAGTCCTCAGTCCAGTCAACACGTTTAAAAGCTTGCAGCCATATAGCCACCGCTTGCTCTGAAACGGTCGTGACCCTGACGGCATTCTGAACAACTTAAGTTGACGAGTGGAATATTGATTCTGATGAATCGTATACGCAACAACCATACATTTTGGTGATTTTGGTGCTGGTAAAACATTAAATTCAACATTTGCAGCTTGATAACTTGTCTGGATGAATGGGGGAGGCCGCTACTTCTGTTGCCGTAATGTGCATACAGCTTTTCTATAGACTAAACTAATAATAAAATGAATCTCTGTATTTTGAAGTTTAGTTTCTCTCCTGCATCGCTGTTTGGTCTTCAGATATTTTCATGTTCACTCTCAGATGGAGTCATGTTAAATTACTGCTGATGAAACCAAACATTTCCTGGTTTTGCTGGATTCATAATAAAAACTCGTAGATAACGAAATATCAGCTTTCACTGTGAAGAATTTATAAGAAATGAAATGTAGTTTACCAGCTGTTTACAGTTGCTCAACTCAAGACCTTCAAGTCGGATGCAAATCCACGTCACGCTGGGCTGATGAACTAAGTCAAACCAAGCTAGCACATGTGTGGAAAAGGGTCATATGAGAGCGAGCCTCTTCCAGTTGGTGCTGATAGTGACACAAATGTCAAACAAATAGATAGTAATAACGGGACGATGCTCGATTGCAACAGTGGTGGTCATATGAGTTTTCAAGATATTGTTATCATAGAAACAAAACCCATGTGCAGCGTTTTTTGTTTTTGTTTTTTTTTTTTGCTGCACAGGTGCTTCTTCCTGTGCTCCACAGTATCCTGCCAGCGTCTTTCCAGAAAAAAAAGAAAAAAGAAAAGGCTGAAATCTCACAGTCTGCAAAAAATCCATGTCGTGCTTTCCTAGAAATTGCTTTTGGACGCCTTGGATTTTTGTGCTGGTTGTAATAAATTTTGTCTCGTCTTTACAGCTCTCAAGTGGTGCAACAGCTCTCATTAGCAACGGCATCATTAGCTGTGCAATTTTAGTGGATAAGACCCGGAGAGTCTCATATCAGTTGCTGTCAGGCATGTAGTATTACATCAGGCATGGAAGACATCTCACATGATGTATAAACAGAGACGCTCCCTGAATGATTCATCACCGTGATATGAGGCATCATGAGCTTGAACATATTCTGCGCACAATATGGCCGTGATGGTTATGTGTAAGATGATGCTAAACTGTTCCCTTCTTCCTCCCGCCTCTGCAGTTCCCTGATACCTGTGAGGAGTCCGCTTCCCCATTCGTCTTCATCTGCACCAACCCCCAGGAGCTGCTGGTGAAATTCCCCATGAAAGGGAAGCACAAGATCTGTAAGTCCTGCTTCTTTCATGTGAGGGGAAGTGGAGTGGATGAAATTAGCCTGAGCCGACTAAGGTTTTCTTTTATTTCTTTATTTTTTTTCATGAGCTTTCTCCTCTGGACTTACCCATGCGTGCATAAATTGACATGTAAAAGAGTGATAATGATAAGCAAAGCTTCTGATTGCTATATTTTCATTAATAAATCAACATTACACACACACACACACACAAACACACACACACACCAGCATTCCTCTCCCACATACACATGTACAGATCCTCTCTGAGAGCCATCTGTAAAGACGGGATTTTGCTGTCAGGTTGCCTGGGGGACAAGCCAGGCCTGGATGTGCAATGTTGTTGCTGTATTGTGTGATTTATAATAGGACTCAAACACATTTTCCCTCCGCTGCCATAGCTGCTGCTGCAAAATGATGTACCTGCAAGCTCTTTTGTTAATATTTCAAAACCCTCTAAAGACTTGAGAGAATTGTTTATGCAGCTGTGCCTCTTTCAGATCTTTCCAGATCGATGGAGAAGGCTTTTTGAGAGGCTCAAGGTAAAAATGTAGCAGGAGCTGTGCCCTCTTTTTTAAAAAACATTTTTTTAAAACTAAAATGGATATGATGACCTTGTCTACATTTTTGTTAAAATGAAGAATAGTTCAAATGTTTTAGAGGTTGAGTGCGGATCTGAGTAGTGACAAATTAAATGGAGTAGTTATTAAATAGGATGTCAGAAGTTGACTAAATGTTGCACTCTCCTGCTGCACTAGATTTTGAATGAAAGATCAGTCTACTCCTGCACTTTGATTTTCATTTTCGCTGTTATTTATTTATTTTTTGTTATTTAATTTTTAGTAAAATAACACAGATTGACAAATGTGATAGATATAAATAACAAGGGGAGGATCCATCTTTTAAAAAACCAACAAAATCTGTACATATACATGTACATTCATACACACCCATATATACTCACATATATGTGCACATATATGATAATACACAACACAGGTGTATATGTAAGGGATAATGTACAGTGAGCAGGTCATTATTGTGAAATAAACCCCTAAAAGGGTGATGCAGGTCTTGGATCAGCCTGACAGAGCTTTATTTTCTTCTCTTTCTAGTTTCTTGCCAAAAAAAAATCCTTGATTTGACACAAAATATGAATTTAAAAATGACCTTAGAATGCTGTAATTAAAAAAAGTCTAAATCTAAATATTTAACAAAGCTGTACCATAAAAAGATATGTACACATACCAGCCCATAATGGCTCTGCTCTTTACTGGAAAAGAGAATTATTCTAAATTGGAAGTTATGCCCTTAACATTAGTATATTAATTTCATTTTCACTTCTCAAAGTCATGAATTGTTTATACGTTTCTTTCTAACTGGCATTAACACAGTCTTGAATAACAGGCTGATCCCGATGACACATGGTGACACTTTGTTACGGGCTCGCTGTCGTCAGTGCAGATTGCTGCAGGGAATTCTGTATCTGCATTATTTAAACATACAGTTGCTTGTGGTTCTTTGAATCAGCAGCACAATGTTTATTTGTGGATGAATGAATATGGCTTTGTGGAACTTACCAGTAGTAAATTGTTAACCACTAGCACAGTGGTTTTCAAACTGGGGTCCAGGGAACAACAGGGGTCCTCGAGCAGAAGGAGGAATAGAATATTTTCTTTTCTAACGTCACATTTTGGAAGAAAGGAGAGATAGTATGTAGTGATTCAAGTTTAATCATTGATTGACTATAAAGCTTTAAAAAAAAACAAGTCAAAGGGAACTCATGCAAGCACTTATAGACTATTACTTTTTACAATACCTGTAAACACTCAACATTTTCTCCAAAGCAACAAATTTGTGATATTGCAGCAACTCTGAACTTTGCAGAGTCGTAATCGGAAACATGATCAAAAGCAGTCTCAGTTGAAATAGAAACACCTCAGCTTTTACTCTGTGGTTTTGTTCTGATGACCTCGGATTTATGCCATCCATAAAGAAATGATACCAGCAGTATTTTCAGAGAGGTTACCTTTATAGCCTGCCGAGAGAATTATTGGTATGACACAATTTTCTGTCTTCCTTAATGTCCAACTGCCTTTGTTCCACCTCTGGCTCTCACATGTGCACTGTGGTATTCTTACGGTCAGTCAAATGCACACTATCACCACCGGTATTTTTCTGACGACTGTTTCTAATACAGCCTGGTGAAGGCTGTTCTTATTTTAGATAAACTAACAGTGAATATCCTGAAATTAGCAACACAATATCCCAACATAATGTAACAACTTGGGAGGCACGATATGGATTTTTTGCCTGCTACTAAATAGCAAATAATTTCACATTTTTGCATTTTAAAGGAAGTCGATATAACATGTAGTTTATGCACACATGAGAGTAAGAAAGCCTAAGACGTAGTGAGCAAAGATGGATGAGTTAATGCATCGACAAGGAACTTTCATATTGTGTTGATTTTGGAGGTCCCTTTGGACAAAAAGCGGTAGTGTCTCCACCGTAATAACCACAACGAATAAAGTCTGAAATAAAATCATTTGAAGAAAAATCCCCTCCTGCTTCTTTCTAGCTGGCTAAAGTACGACTCACTGTAAGTTTGCCTGGAAAAATGTAAACACAGGCTCGTTTCATCTGATTTCAAATGGCGGGCATTAAGAACAAGTATACAGAACAAGCCAGTCTTCTCAAGGGTGTTCTTGTTAACTTATGTAGGTCATACAGAGACATCAGTGATAAACTGAGACTGTTTCATAACCAGTTCAAGTTCATCAAAAACTTCAGCATGTACTTTGGCTTTTATAGAGCATCTTGCGTAAGAATTCAAATGAAATCCTTTGACATATCTGTAAAATCAGATCTTATTATAGCCAATATTTATCAGAATAATACATGATAATATATATTTCCCATTATCAGAGGATGATTTATCAGCCTTGATATTTATCGTGCATCCATTGTAACAAATTCACATGTAAGAGCATTTATACAGGCTTCAACAATAATATATATGTTTTTTTTCACTTGGCAAGTGGGTCAGAAATCTGTTTTCTCCAGGTCAGCTTTTACTTGCCCCTCCACAAATTGTTTTATTTATTAGTGGTTATCAAATAACAACAAAGACTAAAATTAGTTTAATGTTTAATCTTGGGCTGCAATATCTATAAAATGCCAGAAAATAGTGAAAATGCCCATCCAAGTCTTTCAAATTCCAAGGTGATGTCTTTAATGTCTCATTTTGTCAGAACAAAACTCAAAAGATATTCACTTTAATATGATAATAAATGAAGAAAAGCTTGAAATCTCTGTATTTGAGAGTCTGAAAACAACATTTTCTGCCATTTTGCATGAAAAACTACTTTAACGGTTAATCAATTATCAAACTAGTCTAATAGTTTAACTCTTTTTTTTTTTTTTTTTTAGCACGTGCCTTGTTGGGCAAGTGAAGTTGCCAGATTTACTAACCTGAATGGTATTTTTCTTGCCCCAGGCAAGTGGGCAGTTCTTATTGTTGAGCCCTGTTATGCCCCCAAAATGGACACACTCACCTGCTGATAATTCTGTGACAATGTAACTCAAGAACCTGTGAAATGTCTCTGATATTGGAGCCTGATAACATAAACCAAATAAAAAAGTATTTCAGAATGTTACTAATATATTAAAGTATAGTTTATTAAGTATACACCCAAATTATTCACCCATCTATTGATAAAATAGTCTATCTGTTTATGTTGTACGCTCAGTAGTAGTGTGCATTGATCACACCATGGTCTCTGCTGTCCACGTTAGCTTGGTATTCGGATCAGTTATCCTGACCCAGTGGACCTACACAGTCCAGCGTGTCTGATTCTTCTGTCACCAGCTAGCCTTTCACTATCTCACTCGCTTGCTCTCTCGCCCCCTCTTCCACCTCAATTCCCACAGCATCTCACGGGTCAAGGCATTGCCGCTCATCTTACTCAGGGGGGCTTAGCACAAGTATTTTTTGCTCCCCCAGCAGCTTACGTTGACAAGATCCGCTTGTCACTGACATTGCCAAGCATCTCATGCCTCATCAGAATGAGCAAGAAAAAGGGTACAGTGCCCTGCTTCTCCGTTCCTTTCAGCAGACTCGGTGCTTTATTACATAACACGGACAATTGTTGTATTTTTCATCAGCGTGTTAAACATTAATGTGGTAGATAGTGTCTGTGGTAATATTTAAAAAATGGATTATGTGGCTGCTGAGATTGGTTCTTTCATTAAGCAAACTCTGCAGTCGTGTTGTGGAAAATCACGCTGTGGGAGCTGGAGTGTTGATAAATATTAGCTGGTAACTAACAGTGATGAGTCCTGATAGAACAAAATATCAGGTTGTTAGGGGCCCTGTGTGTAAGATTAGTTTTATATTTGTAGTTTATTTTGCTCATTTCTGTGTATTTTCCAATAGCAGCTTCACAAAAACAGATGGTGCACTCTAAAACAAACTATTTGAACACATTCCATGATTGAAAAAGGAGCAGGTGGAAGAAAAATCTTATATTACCTGCCTCATTCATAATAATAACATAACATAAATACAGATGGCAGAAATTTACCACTGTAATGGCAAACCAGGAAAGGACAGCTTGTAGGCTATATCACAATATAACAATCAAAAGCGATACATGTCTCTTACCACAATATTGTACATATATACATATATATATATATATATATATATATATGTACACACGCACATACAGATTTGACACAAAATATTGATTTGAAAAAATGATTTTATTGATTTATTGCTCCTCCAGAGTCTATGATCAGAACTGCTTGGCAATGGTCTTACTCTTCATCACTGCGGTCTGCTAAGTAAGGGATAATGTACAGTGAGCAGCTCGTTTTTGTAAAATAAACCCCAAAAGGGTGATGCAGACCCCCAACACGAAGCACCCGCTTATTACAGGGTTACTTACCAAAATAAATTAACAAATTGACACAAAATATTGATTTTAAAAGGATTTTGTTGATTTAAAAATTATTGTATTGCTCCCCCAGACTCTATGATCAGAACTGTGTCCATAGCAACGGCCTATTCTCCATAGCAACAGTGTGTTATACATAGCAATGGTCTATTATAAAGAAATAACAGACCTTGGAATACTGCAATTGACCAATCAGAATCACGTATTGAGTGATGCTGTGTAATAAAACTGCTACGATTCCCCATCCATTAAGTCAGTATTACAGTTACACCAAACACAATAAAATCATGTCAAAACAAACATAAAATATGTAAAACGCTAGACTGAATATGATCCTGATTGTTTGCCAACCAGTGATTAAAAACATCTTCGTCTAATTGCTTTTCTACAGGTTTGTTTTTCTTCACCTGCCATTTTTTACTTTGACTCGTCTGTATTTTGTGCTTGGAAATTTTCACCTGCTTATGTTTTTATGAAAGGGAATTGTTTTGATTTGTCTGACTGGTAAGACAAACAAATGAGCTGAAATCTGCATGATGCTGCAGTCTTGTGTGTTTTCTTTTACGGTAGGTTTGGCACAAGTAGCAAACGCTTTGCTGTGCTGGCAGTGAAGTGATATTGAATATTACAGCTGGAAGCGTGAAGGGTCGGAAAAGCTCGCACATTCACATGTGGATAAACATTACTGGATGCATTTGGCAGTTATCAAATAATGTGATGCAGCGTATGTCTTTCCAGCCAGTTTTACAGTCGGCTTTGTAGATAATATACTGGGCTATGCTAGATGCAAACTCAGGTTGATCAGTCATTACCCCGTGGAGGAGTCTGTGACATTTAAAATGGCACACAGCCAAGGCTCACTCCCTGTAATAAGGGATGTCCATTATGGTTTATGGTCACATCCTGTGAACATTTGTATCAATGTGTGTGTGCTTCTGTGTAAGCTGAAGGTCAATCTGGGTGTTGAAAGCTATTTGGCTGTCTGACATGAACCCGCATTTCCCTTTTTTCTTCCTCATGGCCATCCTTCACTTGCCCCATGTTTTTAATACCCTGACATCCTCTGAATGGTGTGGTTATGTACACACAGCTAGAAAAGTGGAAAAACAAATCATGCACCACTATACTCAAGACATTTTCCTCATGTAGTATATGTTCGAATGTTCTAGTCTAATATGTTGTGACCTAAAATGCCAAACCAAACATGCTTTTCACCATATAACATCAGCTGATTCTAAAGATGCAAACACAACAAATCATGGGTCTTCAACAGGGGGTCTGCAACTCACAGAGTTACTGCAGGGGGGTGGTCTTATTATTTTTGAATATTTTTCTGAAAGTTTACACATAAATGTGTGAATCTAGCATATTATTAATAAAGATAAATTAGCCTATTCATAAAGAAAAACCTAAAACATTTAACTTGCCCAACAAAAGCTAACCTATTTAATCAGTGTATGGCACAGGTCTATAATGGCAAACTAGTTGTCCAGTTAACTGTATTATTACCCCAAGTGTAGCCTACAGACACTATGAGCCATAATGGATTGTTTTGGAACTTCTTGAACAAGAGATTCTGGCATATATCTGCTTTCTACCTCAGAAAGAAGGCTAGCATACCTTCCATTAGCCATGCTGCTGACTTATCAGCTATTGGTAGGCACAAAAGAGAGAAGACCCCAAAATATTGAATGCAGTATATGTATTGGGGGGGTCCCTGTTCCATCTCTCTATCAGCCGGGCTGAAACATTGAAGACTCCTGCAGTAAATGATATAACTTCCAATTATAACCCTCATCTGGCCATGACAACAGATTTTCAGCATATGGAGAGGTTATTCTTCCATCGGAAGGGTTACAGTGGACAGTTCATTGTCTTGTATCATGCAGGGAAACATAATTGAGATCTCTTGGCCCCTCACTGAACCTCAAACCAGTTGGTGGCATCACAATTAGCCACCCAACATGTTTAATTTTATGACTTTAATCTGGATAAGTACGAATGAGATCCTGCAGCCTGATGGAAATCAAAGCTCAGACAGCTGAAATCAGTTCAATGTGTGGGGGGCGACCTTTCACAGTCGGCGGGTAGTTTGTTCCTGGTATAAGTCAGTCTTTTTCCACTCCCTTCACCATCTTAAACTTAATTGATTTAGGCTGGTGTATCTGTTTACAGTGCAGCCAAACAAATTTATGTCATTTTAGTAAAGAAGTCTGTCATGATTCGTAGGGCTGGAACGATATGCTTATTTCCTGATTCAGTCCTGTTGTGATATGATTTATTGCAATTTTTGTGAGCCTTTTTAACACTAGACCGTGGGAAAAAGTTGAATCATACATTCCTAGAGACTGTATATCATGACTGATATTTCCAAAACCAGTGCAAATCATGTCAGTCAGTCTTTCTGAGTTTAATTTCAGTATCATCATTGCTATACTGCATATTAAAAGTAAATAAACAACTTTTTGAAATAAACTAAAGCTGTTTTCTGCTCATCAAGCTAGTGGCCATAATAATGTGATACATGAAATACTCTCTAGTTAGCAAGGTGAAGTCAGCAAGTATTCTCCACAGAGCAGAGGAAATACATGCCTGTTAGTATGAAGACACGTCACGCATGTCATGTAAAATGGATCCAGTGCAAGTTTTTCCCATTATATACGAGCACTGTGCTAACAGACTATGCACTAATTAATTATATTTAGAGCAATCAAAAAAATAGATTCAGGAATCATAAAAAAATAATCTCAATGCTTAAGAGAATTGTGTTTTTTTTTTTCTCCCACCCCTAATAATTACCATTTCTTAATGATGCCATGAGAAACCATGATCTAATTTCCACACTATAATAATGCATACTAGACGTGTTACCATGTTGAGGGGATTGGCAGTAAGCAGCCTGTCATCTGCAATTATTCCTCCAACATCTCACTCCTTCTTTTTCCATCACTCGCTGGAATATTTAAAACTCATCCACTGTCAAAAAAATGCCAATAATAACGTGGCTTGTTTTGTTAATGCATATTTGATAAACGATGACAAATATCTACGAAATAATAGGATTTAGAGCAGTTGGTGGCATCACAGTTAACCACAAAACATGTTTAATTGTACCAAATATGACTATAATCTGAACAAGATCATGCAGTCTGAGCTTCAACCGCTGTAATCAATTAAACACATGATATCATGTTTGTTCTGGCATTATTCAAACATTCCTGTCCCATCTTGTTTGACATCGTAAACTGAATTTATGCAGGCTTAACTTTATATTCTTCAAAGCATTTGAGGGCCTTTGTATCATGTCCATCTTAGCTTAAATTGGTAGACATCATGCTGGGATAGTTGTTGCTGAACGAGCCCGAAGCTGCCAGTGCAGAACAAAGCATGAGGTAACCTGAGAATTATGTTTGACCTTCCTATTACGATGCCTCGGAAGAATTAAAATCCTATTGCTTCCAAGCATGAAGAGTGCATACCCAGAGTAATGTTCCATGAGTGAATCAAATGGCTTTAAGCCTTGTTTAAAGAGTGCTCGACCAGCAAGAATGAAACGCACAGATCTCTTGTACAAGCGCTCCTATATCAACTGACGAAACCTCTGAACTAGTCAAAGGAGAGCATCAGTTCAGGATCAGCCTATAGAATTCAAAGTTTGGCTGATAATCTCATGGCATAATTACAATTATCTTGAGATAATTTGACAGGCTGCAAATTAATGCTAAAATGTCACATGTAACAAGTATTTTCATTATCAGTTGAGTTGTCACAGTTCTCCAGATCCACGATTTGATATGACTTTTCAATTTTAAGGTCACAATGGTTCAGTTTTTTAACTTAATTTTTTTTTTTTTTTTTTTTGCACTGCCACTGTTAGACTATCAAGTTTTGATTTGTAAAGATCAGCAGATCATTGTTTTATGTCCCAGCAACTGTCATTTTTCAAATTCTTCTTTAAAAAGCCTATGTGGTATTAAGTGTGACATAACAGCTGGTAGGTTATGCTGTGTCACCTTTGAAGTGTTGTTTTTTTATTTAGGACACACGTCAATTAATTTTCAGTTTAAAGGATATATTAAATAGGTTGAAATCCTGCTTAATATATGATCTATGGTTGTGGCAAGCTGTTTCAACTCCTCACCAGGCTTGAGGAAGCTCTGCAGGCTGCAGGAACACTGCAGGAGCACAAGACGAACACATTTGTACTTTGACAGCTGTAAACAGCTGATCAACTTACAGTGGAGGACTTGTAGTCGCTTGTTATTGTCAGTCGCCTGTCAATGTAAAGTGAAGCCAGTTATCCTGAAAACAAAAGCCCACTGCTCTGAAATTACACAATCTGGAGCTGGAGTTAAGTGGCTGCCTGTCTTATTGCCTCCAGACTCCATTAACATGTTGCTCAAATTAACCGTTATAAACATCTACTCCTTCTAAAAAATTAATAATGATATCTTACGACTCATAAACAGACACTTACTCATTCGGCCAACAACAGTGGCATTAATTTGAAATCTAATTAGCATGAAATGGGCAAATAAAAAGAGTTATTCTGACCCACGGCTGTAGCATTGTTGTCAGAGAAGCCGGTATTTCAACTGAACATGTTTCATGGTCATTTTATAATTTCATGGCTGTAAATATATTACAGATTTATTCTTTAATATTGAAATTGTGGCACCCCTTATTGCTGATTAATCTCCCAGATATTCTCACAATCAATCAATCAAGCAAATCCTCACATTAAAGAAGCTGGAACCAGCTAATTTTTTGACATTTTTGCTTGAAAAATGACTGAAACAATCAATTGTTCATTAAAATAGTTGCCAATTAATTTTCTTTCGATCAACTCATTGATAAATTGGCGTTATCGTTACAGCTCTAGTTATCATGATAAAAATTCAGTTCTGCAGTGTGAATATGTTCTCTAAAGATTCATGAAGGTTTATTAACGTAATAAGGCCAAGCAGCACATTCACACATGAACAAAAACATGTAAATTGATCTTTTTAATCACAGACAGTATTTCTCACAGAAAGCGCCGAAGGGAAAGAAGTAATTGTTACTCATTATAGAAACAAAACAGATTGTCCTTTAACAGCTTTAAAAGAAGGTCATTTCCAGCTCTTCACTCAGTCCGGTGCTGAAACGTATAACTCTTGTGATATTACACATGAATTCAGCGAGCGAGCTTTGTGAATATTGGCTTATCTTTCTTTTTTTTTTTCTGTAAAGATTAGTCACTCTGATGGCACTCCCGCAGATACAAAAGAGCTCTCTTTTGCTGAGGTTTGATCCAACTACAGGGAAGGAAGTCATGGATATAATTGCTAAGATGAGAAATTCAGCTCCAGCAGCAGGTCATGATGAGATCTTTTTTATCTTCCGTAGTGCAAGTCATTGACATATATAATCTCAACATCGCTGGAGACTGGAGTCATTTCAAAGGACCTCAAGGTCGACAAAGTAGTTCTCCTGTCTTAAGCCCGAGGCGCCAACATCATTTTCTTCCATTTCTTCAGATTATCTGTTCTGATGGAGAGCAGGCTTCGGCTCTGTTGTAATAGTCATTCAAACTGTTATCAATAGAAGTTTTTTGAATATGCCTACGCCTGACCAGTTTTCTGCAATGATATATGATTTTACTTTTCTGGTATCACATTTTTAAAAGTTAATACTGTGTGTTGGTGTAAGTGATGGAAAATTTAGATATAGATCAAGATCGAGATTTAATTTTATTGTCATTGTCTTGTGTACTTGCATACATAAAGAAAACACGAAATGCTGTTCTTCCCAGTCCAAAGCAGTGTTAACACATGATAGATCATCTTAGGAATATGGACTCTTGATATGTTAGATGGTATTAGATACCATTAGAAATGTATTTTTCCTCACAGTTACTAACAGCCAGCTCTGTCTTATTTAGGCTGCGTTATCAGTAACGTTAAGAGGTTTTTAAACAATATAAAGAGGCTGTGCTTGATGAAGTTTTCAAAGGTTCATAAAATATAAATGGTGTTTTGCTTTTTTTTTTACTCCAGCTGTCGCCAGCAAAAATGAAGTGCTTAAACGTAGACGCTGTCAGTAGTATATTGTGAGGCTCAGAGAAAACAATGGGCTGGGTAATTATAGGCCAATTGTACCAATTTACCACCATCAAACTAGAGGACATTGTTTCTTTCTTCTTGTCCTATGTTATCTCTTTTATTTTGGGAGAAAACCAACCACAAAATTAAGCCTTCATTTCTCACGTCTTGTGAGCTCAGGCAGTGTGTCATTATGAGTTTGTTCATTAGAAACGTTCTCACCATCTTGAATGACCATGGCTCCTTAAAGTTGTAATCTTTAAGATCTCAGTCTGACGTTCGAGGCCAAATCCATTTTAACAAAAAGAAAACTGAATTAAACATTACGGCACAATTAGTCACTTTAAAGGAAGAAGCCGTTCAAAGACATGGTGAATAAACAAAGCAGTGGTTCGTTGTTCATAAAGTTGTGTTTTTCCTGTTTTTCAATCGACAGACAATCACCAGCCTTGTTAGATCTTGGTACACGCATGCTACATGCTTACTTGCTCACTGATGTTGATCAGGTATTCTCCTTAGGTAAATTTAAATAGGTGAAATTTGGTATAAAATGAAATGTTTCAATACTCTATAGTATTGAAGCAAATTGGTGTGTGCAAAGTATTGAAGTTGGATACACAGCCCTACCTATTACAGCTTTAAAACCTTTCAAAAAATGCCAATCAGCCATAGTCATGTTAATCTTGATGACAAATGTGTGTTAAATAATATATATTATATAAAAAGTCTTAATATGGCTCTGATACAGTGTTAGCAGAGTCAACAGTGAGCAGCAAACCTGATAGCGGTGAGATACAATTAATATAAAACTAAAGTACATACATTCCTCAGTTCCCCTGAGCATGTAAAGATAATGTGACCTGAGTGTAGGAATGGCGGACCCTGCCACTCAATGAAAAAGTGCTAAATAAAGTGATAGGTACAGAATGTAAATACATTGAATAGCTATTGCTGAAACCAATTGCTGCCATAGATAACATCAAAAAGTGGGTCTGATTCATAGTTATTACACCTTTAATTACTTCAGTTTTAATAAACTCATTATACTGTACTAACTGATGGTTAGTTGATGACACTGAGGTTGCAGTTTACAGTAAATGTAACATAATTCAGCCATATCATAGCACATATACAGCAGCAATGCATATAGTTTGTTATTCATCAGTAGCTACTGTATTTTTGTCTTATGATGTGTCTTCATGTGACCTGTTAACAATACACACCACTGAAATCCAGAACAATACACATTAAGCACCCTTATGGGAATAGCTTGAAGCAAAATAATCTATATTTACTTGTTCCTGTGTAACAGCCACATGCCGAGGGACTAGTGAGTGTATATCACAAATAAATGATTCTCTTTATTTGTTCCTTATGCATTCAGCATCATATCCCTTGTACACATTGTACTTCCAGCACTCTCTCAATGTCATTTGCATTTTCCACGCATACATTATCAAGCTGTTGCAATATGTATCGCTTTTATCCCTCAGGTTGCCCCACATATGGAAATAACACATTATATTCCCAGTGAAAATATTGCAGTTGAATTTTGCTCCACTAACCATCGGCTGCACTGTTACCTTGTGATTACCTCTTTGTTTTATGTGTGAAATCACAGCACCATGGGACTGCAAATAGAGAAAGCCAATTACCTAACAAATGTCCACCTTCTCTCCTGAGGCGGTCATGATTTTTTTTTTTCTCCTCTATTTCTCCCCTGCATGCGCTCTTCCTCTGTCATCCACTGCTGGGAGACAGAAAGAGGTTAGAGCGACGGAAGTCCTTTTTTGGTTATTTATTCATGGATTTTCCATTTAATATTCATGCCTTTTTCAGGACTATCTGGGTGCAGAGGAGAATTTGCTGCCTCGGAGGCGGCCGGGGCCAAAAATCAGGTTTCAGCTCCAATGAGCCCAGCGGATGAAGGGAAGGGAGAGGGAGAGATAGATAGAGAGGGAACAAGAGAGCGGGGTTTCATGTGTTCTCTAGTAAATGAGAGGCAGGCCTTGAAGGTGACAGGCTGTGTTTATTACTGATCTGTCAGCCGGTTAATGGGGAGAGGAGAGGAGAAGAGAGAGGAGAAAAGCTGAGCTGTTGAGCAGAGACCAGAGCGCACAGGCATGGGAGCAAGAGGGAGCCCCGAGCAATAAACTTGGCCATACTAGATCTGCTTGTTCTTACAGATTCAGTGACAACACTCTGCATGCTGAATTGCATTCACTTGAAACTAATTAGGATCTGTAATAAGGAGGGTATTTTACTCTGTTGTTATGAAATTAGTGTTTTTTCCAATGAGTAAACTGTAACAGAAAGGATGTACTGTGACCTATTATTGACATACTGTACTTAGTTCTCTCTGTAGCCCAAATTATGTTGTTGAAATTTGGGAGGTGAGCACGTCTGCTTCTCTGCAAACACCTTTGTATGTGTAGGTAGATGCCAAATTTAACCTTGTGGTGTATCAGCCAGTGGAGGGTAAACTGAAAGATTTACTGGCCAAAATATTTTTCAACCGACCTAAAACTGCACGTCATTAAAAACAATTTAATAACTAATTAGATAAACAATACAGTGAGTTCCGATCAAATGGCAACTTCTAGTGCTGAAAATTGAAGCCAACGAGCAAGTGCCAAAAACTGCAGTTCCTCGAATGGCCACTTGACACTGGTTCCAAAAGCGAGTCAATCCCCATAGACTCCTAAACTGAATAATCCCAGGTTTACAGCACAAATAAACATGTTTACAGCCTGACACAAAACATGGCTTTGGTCTCTAGCTGCTTTATTTGGCTGCCTCAGCTCCGCTCACACTCCACCTTTTTTGCCCATTTGTGGATTTAGCTGAGAGTTAGCCAAGTCAGGCGCTGCCAAGATGGTGACGGCCAGAGCCGCCACACTGAGAGCTTCAGAAACCTATAGGTGACGTCACTGAGGTGCCATCCACTTAACATACTGTCTCTGGTTCCGGTTGCAAATGAGCTGGTCCTATTTGTCGAGTACATACACTAAAAAATCTAAAACTTGAGATAATTTAGAACAATACATAACATACACACAAAACTCTTGCATTTATACCTGGATACCAAGCTTAATTTCAAAAGTAAATTTCTGATTTATTTAGTTTTACAGCTTAAATCCACTGGACACAGCTGTGTTGTATTACAACTGACTTCAAATAAGCACAGAGTCTATTTGTGATGGATTCTGCGACAAGCTGCACAGTGCAGATCGAGTGGGCAGGAAGTCAGACACAGAAACAGCATAGAGAACGCAATGCAGTCAATTTTCAAAATAAGATAAATTACTTTTCATTTAGTTATCATCTCACTTTCATCTGTGCAAAATGGTGTTGACAAAAACTGTGACGAAAATTATAAGTCATTGAAATTAACACTGCTGGTTACACATCGAAGAGCACACACGGCACGTGACATGACAGAAATGCACATAACATGCATAACTGTGCGCACATAAATACTGAATATATGCTGATAACCATGAAGCTCTGCTTCTCTCTTTCCACTGTGCTCTTCATATTCCTTCTAGGTTGACCAAAAGTCCGGCACATAGCTGCAGACTCTTTGCGGTTAGCGTGAAATTCATCTCTGGCTCGATAGCGTAACTATAGCAACGGGGGACAGCAAGGGACAGTCAAAGAATTGCGACAGAATTATTGACGGTCATATGTTGCACGCCACCGCCAGTGTGGAAGGTCGATGAAAAACAAAACATAGTCAGTCAAACTTATATGCCGACCTCATTTACTGTATTCGCCAAATAGATTTTTACTTGTATTTGGCGACTGGCAGGTGCAAATTTTGGTCCTTGTGTGTAGGTTTACAGAGATGTATCTTCAGAAATTTTCGGAAAATTCTAGTTTAAACAACTGTGTCTGCTGTCTAAGTCCACCTCCATTTTGAAAACCAGCCGTTTACACGTCAAAACAAGGAAAATGTTATATGTTGTCAACAGTCCCCATTTTAATCTGAGCTACAGTTTTGGTAGAAAACAGCTTACACTCGGTTCTCTTCCATTATATACAGAAAGGGCACCAAGATGGCTGATGTGAGGGAATTAATTGTTACCTTTGCCATGGAGGTTTCAAAAAATTTGTTTTTGTAGCAGATAAGGATCCAAATGTATATCTGGGATTTTGTTCAAGAATGTCTTAACATTGCAAGATACACGAGGCATCAGCACTGCATCCAATGATTATCACTGTTTTTTGATGTAGATATTGGTGCAGAGGCAGATATCAAAATATTCCATCCATTTTATTTTATTTAAATAACATTTTTTCAGGATCGTGTAGCCTTGACAGAGACATTCTTTGCCTGAGAGCTTTGTAGCATTTGATTGCACTTGAGCTCAGAGGTTTTATCAGCTGCCCTTGGTAATGAAACCTCTTGGTTTTCCCTCTCAGTAAAGGGTGAAAAGCCTGTGTAAAGAAATTGCTCTTTGTTGCAGCAATAGATTTGTCTTCCCTTATCTTAGCTAAGCATTGTTGCCTTTATCAGTCACCATTACAAAACCCAAAGCAATCAGCATCTGACGTGCCAGTGCATTCTTTAGTGTCACGTTCACACTGTTATTGGCTTTGTTATTTCATGTAACATGAATGAATCATGTAATCATTTGGTAAAATCTACTTGTGGAATGTGTTACAGAGCTTTTTATGTGCACATCATACATACCTGTGGCCTTCGATTAAACAGCTAGTATCTGTCGTCGACTATTATGTAATGTAATGCTTTATTTAAACGTTTCTCTAGAATTTCTAAAGTCATACTCCTGGAGGAAACAGTAAACCATATTTCTGCTCCTTTCTCCCATCTCATGTCTAACTCAGGTTTTCAGGGTTTCTTCCTGCAATAGTTTATCACATGTTGAAACTCTTAAGTTCTGAAAGTTTTACAAACTACTAGTCTTTTTGTTGCGATAATTCACTTTTATTCTTCAGGTAAAATTGAATCTTTGAGTTTTTAGAAACCCAAAAAAAGATCTGTAGAAGAAAAGTAAATGATCTCAACCAAAGATTACAAGTCGGCAAAACTTTTTTTTTCAGTTTGCTTCAAAACTTGACTTTGAGTCGGGCTAAAAACTCAAACATCTATTGCAGTAAGTTGCCATGGATTTTTTTTTTCTTTTACAGAACAGTAAAAAAATGTTGACAAAAACTGTGACAACAGTATTAGTCAACAAAGTTAACACTGCTGGATACAGATTGAAAAACATACATGAACAAAAATGTATAAAATATAGTACATAAGCGTAAGCATGTGCACACAAAAACTGAATATGAGCTGGTACTTCGGGCAGACTAATTTAGGGTTTCGCTCATGCAAATAGATGTGTTTTGAGGTACATTTAGTTTGACTCTAGCCTCTAGCATTTGGACAGGAAGATGATTCCAGAGAAGAGGGCCACCTACTGATGCTGCGGTTGCTGGGTGTATGGGTGAGAAGCTTACTGCGTCCTTTGTTGAGATATCGATGTTACTGTATTGTTGCACAACCCAGTTTTTCTGATGATGCCTGAGGGTTTTACACTCCCGAGGTTAAAATTGATTCAGTCTTCTGGAATATAGCACGGATGAAAGGGTAGCAAGGAGAGTAATTCCTGTTTCATGCACTCAGCAGAGCGGATTTAAAAACATCAGCCCTGAAACCAAATTATTTCTGCAGTATAAGTGGTCCCTACAAGTTTCCCTTTTACTGAGAGAAAAATGAAAAAATGAAAAAATGAAAAAATGAAAACTACTTATGATGGCCCATGCAGGCCTGGGCCATCATAAGTAGTTGTTTTTATTCTTACCTGAGGCTCTTAAAGTACACAGATAATCATTCATTCTCAGTCCACCCAAATCGAGGGTTTGAACATTCAGCTCCTCATCTCCTCCCAGAGCAACACACACACACACACACACACACACACACACACACACACACACACACACACACACACCACAGTTTCCTCTGTGGTCTCACATTCTTTATTCATATGGGTCAATGTGCATCAATGGAGACAGTCAAGGTACATGAACTGCTCTCGCTGGGTTCAGTTCATCACAGTGGTTTTGCAAGTGGAATGTCAGTGTTGTTCGTATACTTAGAAATAAGGGTTCCAAAGGGGTTCTTTCTGAAGTGCTGAGTTTCTACCCAGAGCCGTTTGCTTCTGAGGAATCCTTTCTTGAAGAATGGGTTAGTCTAGGGTTCTTTGTAGGACTAAGGGTCCCATTAAATACCCTTTTTATCAAAAAAAAAACAACAAAAAAACAAACAAACAAAAAAACTTTTGTCAAGGGTTCTTTTTAGCATAATATAAAAGGATTCTCGGTAGAACCCCCTGGGTGGGTTATAGATAAAACACATGGAACACATAAGGGTTCTCCAAGGATGGGATATAGATTAAATTCCTTGGAATATGAAGGGGCTGTTGGTATAAACCCCCTGGTGGGTTCTAGATAAAAACCTTTTGAACTTACAAGGGTTCTCAGTGGAACCTCCTGAGGGTAATAGATAAAACCCTTGGAATATATAAGGGTTCTTGGAGGAACCTCTTGGATATAACCAGGGGGGTTCTATAGGGGTAAAGTCCTTGGAACATAAAGGGGTTCTCAGTAGAACACCCTGGATGTGTTGTACATTAAATTTCTTGTTAAAGTTCTTGGTAGAACCCCCTGGATGGGTTCTTGTTAGCACCTGTAGAAGGTTGAAAGATTCTAGATAAAACCAGCAGGGAGGGTTCTGGGTGGAACGATTACACCATAGAAGGGTTCTCCTTGAGAACCTCTCATAGGGTGTTCTGAGTGAAACTTGTCACAGATGATTCTGGGTATAACCCTTTATGTTGGGATCTTGGTAGGACTCTCTGAAAGGGTTCCAAGTGGAAATGTTCTGTCAGGAACCAAAAAGGGTTCTCCTATGGGGACAAACCAAAGAACCCTGTAAAGTTCAAGTTAGCACCTTTATTTCTCAGAGTGTATTTTGCTGCTTCTATTCAGTTTCTTTGTTTTGGTGCATTGTGAATTTGTGGCTCTCTAACAAAGATTACATATACAAACAAAACAAAAACAGGTTTGAGCACATCTGGCCCGTCTCTTCTGTGACTGCAGCCTTATGTTTTGCGCCCTAAGTTTTCTGTTTTCATCCCCACTTTTCCTTTTGTTTTCTCTGTTTTGTCCATCTTTTCTCTCCCCTCGTCTTTGTTTCTGCACTAAGCCTGTCAGAGTAATCAATCTAGGTCAGCGCTGAGGAGGGGGATGCAGACAGATGTGCTTTGCAATGTGATCGATGTCCTTGATTAGTGAGAGATTACTCCTGTCTCTGTGTGTGTGTGTGCATGTGTGTGTTCAACTGATCCTGAGAGGTTTGCTAGTTAGCATGAATGCAGTTAGCCTGCTGTCTTGATTTTGTTAATTTGTCAGGTTAGGAATTGGGGATCAATAGGTGGATTATTTGCACAGTTCAAGTAGCTGATGGAGGTGAGGATGTTAAACTAGACATGGCCAATGAATCACCTAATGTGGTTAAAAAGTGTCAGTGGATGTTTTTCCACCCAACTGCAAAGTGAATTTTACACCAGAAACAAGAGCTCAGTGTGTGGCTCAACAGAAACTATTTTAAATTTGACGACAGACGATTTTTTTATTTTATTTTACATAAATCCAAAAACCCCACTTTATTTTCTTTCGACCATAATACACATAATGTAAAAAAAATCCTGCAACCAACACAGCATTTTAAAACTAAACTGATTTGATTTATTTGTTCTCACATACAAAAAAATACAACTAGATATATACAGTACATGAACAGATGGAGAGGTGCAAATAACCCTGAGAGAGGCCTGATCAGATCAAATCAACCTGTCAGTGCTACAAATTATATAATGACGTCAGTGTTTCTGTATCACCTCAAACATATCTTTGACATTTCTGAGCTCCAGTTTTTTTGCTACTTATCAACTGACACATACACAGATACCGATTAGAACTGAAACGATTAGTCGATCAGCGGAAAATTAATTAACTATTCATAGAATCAATTTTATTGTTTTAGTCAATTTTCAAGTAAAAATAGTAAAAATTCTCTGGTTGCATCTTCCTCTTTTCTTTGGCTGTTGTGATAGTAAATTTTAAATATCTTTGGGTTTTGGACTGTTGATCAGACCAACTGATATTTGAAGATGGCACCTTAAAATAAAGAAAATTTGTCCCTATTGTCTTCCATTTTATAGAGTATTTTTCTGTATCGATCTTTAATAAGCTGTCATTATACCAATATATCATCCTTGACGATATATTGGGCTGTAGTTTCTTTCTTTCTTTTTTGTTGTTGTCATTTTTCTTTGACAAAATAAATTAAATCAATCAATGAATCTCTTTTTACATATCTGAAGATAATTTAAGAATTTATTTGTTTGCTAATGCCGGCCATATTTCAGAATGAAAACAACAAAATACATTCAGAAAATGGGTGATTTGCACAAATAAAGATTGTTTTCATTATTGCAGCATTATGTTTATCAGTGTTTCCATTATGCAAAATTTATTTAAAGGACAACGTAAGAAAAAAAAAGTGCAAACAGCAGTTTCTTTACATTTTTATATACATTAGTTAGTTGTGCATTGGACACAAAACTCAGCAACTCTTCTGTCACTTCAGATTGGTCATTAATACCGCTGATGAAAATGGCTAGCTGAGCATTGTCTGTTTTGTCAGAGCTTTCATTAAATGTGATGAAAACTTTGTCACGTAACTCATCATAAATGTCACTTGATGACTTGTTAATCCGCTCTGCCGCTGTGTTCACTGACAGAGAAATATTGTTGAACAAGCTGTTCTTTTTTTTGACACAGAATATCAGCCAGTCCTTCAGAAAAACATACATTTTTAATAGAATTGTGTTTTATTTCAGTTGTATTCAACTGAAGGGTAGTTCAAATTTATGTACACACCAAATATAAACACCACCTGTGCACCTGGATTTTATTAGATTTTTGACGTCATGTTGCAGGCTGGAGGGAGGGGAAAGGGGACCAGGAATGGTCCCCAGGCCGGCAGTTTGAGACCACTATCCTACACGCTTGGAAGCGGGTGTGAGTTGAGGGGTATTCACTAAATCCTACACATCGGTCCAACTTTTTTGTGCTATTTGCAAACAGTCGCCAGTTTATTATACTAATAACCACTAAACTGTGTATGTTCTTAATAATTTGACATGCAATTCACACATAACATATTTCATATCCACCCAGTTCTGCAACACTTTGTAGCTGTGAAAAGTAATTCTGTTGAAAATGATGTTTACATTGGTCACACATATGACATTACCTAATCGTGTCAAGAGTGACCTGTGAAAAACCCAGTTGTAGGAGCATAAACATTGACACACTGCTACCATAAGTCCATCAACATTTCTTTCAGAACCAATGTAATCACCTTACCGCACTTGTTAGAAAGATCAACAGCGGTAATTCCCCTCAGAGGCGGCTGTCAGCTTTCCATCAGCTGTCAGTGTTTTCACTCTGCCTGTTTTCAAAAGAGCATTTGATTCTTGTAGTTTTCCTCTCCCTCTGAAAAGAAGCAGACAGATGTAATAGCCATTAGCCTCGGGGAGAGACAGCACAGATGTGTCAACAAGGCTTGACTTTTACAGTCCAAGTGAAGTCTGAGCAAACAGTGGCTGTGTAGAGGCCTGTGTGGTTGAGCAGCGATCCTGGGACACGGTTGCACGGCGTTGCCCCGGGACTCCAAACAGACCGTGACTCTAGTTCTCATTACAAGAGTGGGTCAGACCACCCCAATACGGAAAATAAATAATGCAGGGGAAAACCTGAGTGCTGCCACCTCACTGACAACATCCACACAACCTTGTCCTTCATGAATAAGTGGTTCAACCTTTCATATACTGCTGCTGTAAGCTGTATTTTTATGCTCCTAGTGTTTTGAGCAATATAATGTGTCAGTCAGGGCTGCAACTAGCCTTAAAAAATATTCTAATCACAGATTATTTTGCTGATTTTTTTTCTCGGTTAATGAATTAGTTAGTGGATCTATAACATGTCACAAAATATTGAAAATTACAGCTTGTTTTGTCAGACTAACATAATAAAACTATGCTAGAGCTGCAACAATTAGTTTATTAAACACACAGTATGTAAAATCTGCTGCTGCGGGATCTGTCATATTAAAACAATAACAAAAGATGTAGTTTGATGATGTTCTTAAGTGACGTGGGATCATAAAAGTCTGACATGACTCAGGCATAAATCATGTTCATGGATGTGGTAATTCTGTTCCCGTTCACGCGCCAACTTCCTTCCTCACACTCTGACATATCCGACACATCCTGTGTTTTCGTGGAAGTCATAGCCACTAGCTAGCAACAGCGAGCGGGAAACACACCATTACCTCAAATAAGTTACGGATCTTTCTGTGTTTGAACATTGTTGGAAACGTTTTGGATTTAGGGTTAGGGTTTGCTGATTTTCTTTGCCATTTTGATAGTAAATGAAGAGTCTTAAGTTGGACAAAAGAAGAAATTTGAAGATATCACTGTAGGCTCTGGGGAACTGAGCATTTTTCATGATATTTGGACATTTTAGAGACTAAACAGATCAGCAGATTAATTGATGATGAAAATCATTTACTATCACATATGAAGAAAAGCAGAAAGTTCTCGTAATATAGAAAGTGGAGCCCCTGAATTTTTGACATTTTGGCCACAGGATAAAGACTTCAACAATTAATCAGTGAAAATTGTTCCCAATTAATTTTTCTCAATAGTTTAAGTTAGGGCTTAATATCAATAAATCTTATTATTTTAACTCTTTATCCAATTCCTGGTTGTTTATGGCATCATAATTATATTACCTGATAATGAGACACTCAACACTTGAGCCAATATAGCCGTTTATTGCTGTTTTACATAACTTCAGACGACATCAAATACATACGTAAGGTCTGTCCCAAAGGCATTTATTAGTTTGTGACTCTGGAAAAGTGGGAAAAAATATAAATTCCCCAATACTGCACCTCTGGACTGTCTATTTAATCATACCAGACACATTTAAGCTATTATCTCTTTTTGATAACTAATACAATAACTAATGTAATATTTTTCACTTCCATTCACTGAGCCTCCCTGGCAACTGTTTGGAGCACCACTCGGGGGGCCCACCTCCCACCTAGAAAACCTCTGTTTTTGTCTGTAAAATGTCAAAAAATTCCTTTAAATTGTTTCTTTTGTCCAACAAACAGTCCAAAACCCAAACACTCTTCATTTACCATAATTAATGACAAAGAAAAGCAGAAAATCCTCACATTTAATAAGCTGAAACCGGCACGTTTGACATTTGCGCTTGAAAAATGACTGAAATGATGAATCGATTATCAAAATAATTTTGTTTCCCTCAACTCAGCAATTAATCAACTAATTGTTGCAGATCTAGATTAATTGTTTTAAACCGTGCTGTCAGTCTGTGTACTTAATCTAAATCCAGTCATTCCCCCCATTTCTTAGTTTCTCATGGCCTCAAAAAAAAAAAAAAAAAAAAAACCTAGAAAAATCCAATTCTTTATCTTAATTTGATCTCAATTTCCTGTAGCAGTAGCAATGGAAAGTCCAAGATGAAAGAGTTGAAATTCTAATTAAGCTGTAATGGCAGCAGCAAGTTGATATTTTTTCCTCCCTGTACATTTTCTCCCTAGTCAGCCCTCTCCCTCCCTCTATGTTTAGCTTGATCTCTTCAAATTTATTTCCTACTTTGTAACCAGAGGCAAGAGCCCTTGACTTGCTGCCCCCACAGCCGCAGCCAAGGCAGCCATTTAAGTTGTGATTAAAAATTAATGGTTGAGTGAGAGGCAGCAGAGAGGGAACCAGGGGAGGGCAGCGAAAGAAAGAGACAATGCTTGAGCAAGAGGATAGGCTTTGGAGAGGGGAGCGAGCGGCCCAAGCAGCAGCTGCTCCCTGATAGAGGGTTGGGAGGTCTTCTCACAACTCTGCTGTGTTTAACTGCTCTGCTCACGCCCCACCATGAATATTGCATTACCGCACTATAGGGCTCCTTGTGTTACCCCTACTGAGCGTTGAGCAGAGTTGCAGCCACAGTGCCGAAGCATCCAAGTCGAGCCTGCCCCCACTGTGAGGTGGTGTGAGGCGGGGGGGTGTCCACATTTAGGCAGACCAGACCAGCTTTCGCACCACATAATTGCCAGGCTGATTCATAGTGGACCTCTGTTTCATTGCATGTCACGAGCAATTATAGTTGGTTCAGCCACATACACACGCAAAAAAAAATGGAATGATATTTGCTGGCATTTAAAATCATTGTTACTATTTTTTTGGCCTGTGATCTCGATGAAGCTGTTAAAAAAAGGCTCCGTTTTTCCAGGTTTGTTATGAAACGATTTCCAGTTACTGAGCAAAACAGGACATGAAAAACAGGAGATTGTTTTTGTAAAAGGAGAAATATTTACTGTAATTTATCATAAAATGACCATGATATGTCATCAGAGATAAAGGAAAACATGCTAAATTGAAGCACTGGCTTCTCTGACAGAAACGCTGCACCCACAGTGTCCTCCTTTAAAATTTCTATTTCTTTTCAGGCCAGTTTCACGTTAGAGTTCAAATTAATGCCAAATGAGTAAGTGTCTGTTTATGAGTCGTAAGAAACCATTAGGAGGAGGAGATCTTTATAACAGTTAAATTGAACAATATGTTAATGGAGTTTGGCAGGCAGTACAACAGGCAGCAGGAGAAATCTGCAATATATTTACTTTCGTGTATCATAAAGTGTCCATGATATGTCATCAGAGATCATGGAGACATGTCAGGCTGAAATACTTGCTTCACTTGACATGGTGTCCTCCTTTGAAATTTCCATACCGGACTGAAATAACTGCTTTATATGTCTGTTTCACATTAATCAGGGTTAAAATTAATGCTGAATGTTTGCCGAACGAGTTAGTGTCTGTTTATGAGTCGTAAGAAATCATGAATAAACGTTTACAAGGAGTAGATGTTTAAAATAATAAACTATTAAATTGAGCAAAATGTTAATGGAGTTTGGCAGGCAGTGAGACAGGCAGTCACATAACTCAACGTCTAGAGTTTGTATTTTCAGGGCAGTGGGCTTTTGTTTTCAGAATGACGGGCTTAACTTTACATCGGCAGTCAATCGACAGTTATAGCTTATCAATTTACAGTGTGAGACTCATTGTTGCTTGTTATTGTCAATTTACGAGGCTGCACGCACCCTGCACTCCTGCAGTGCCCCTGCAGCCTGCCCAAGCTCCCCTTGGGGAGTCTGGTGAGGGAATCAACTCGCTTCAACCACAGACAGTATATTAAATAGGACTTCAACCTATCTAATATACCATCTAGGGCTCCAACATGCTATTTGGACTGCTGTACTCATTTTTGCATGCGCAGTTGCTACATATTGTGAATGGGCAGCAATACTGATGCAAGGAGGTAATGGCATTGAGAGGCAGAGGGAGAGATGGAAAGTTTTTGCAGTTTAAATAGACCAACAGATCGGAAGGGTGCATTTGGTATGTATTACAAAAGAATGAGGCTTGTCACATGTGAATAGCAGTGCAGCTTGAGCTGACTGCCTGAGCTAGCTCTCAGGTGTCGCTACATTTCAGTCAGAGCACTCATGTTTTAAAATGTTTATTGCAGCAGCAAGACATAGTTACAGTTTGGCGTCCAGCTCAAACCTCATCACTCCCTGCAGATTATGTTTACATTGAGATATTAAGGAACGATGAGCAAATATCTTAAAGCAGTATGCAGTGTGAACGACACTTGAGGTACACTGCTATTCTCATGTGACGTGCCCTACTCTCTGCACTTAACGCACTCCTCCAATCTGGCGGACTATTTAAACTGCAGAAACCTCCCATCTCTCCCTCTGCCTGTCAGTGCCATTGCTGCCTTGCATCGGCATCACTGCCCGTTCATTCAACCCCACCACCACCCAAGCATCCACCTGCAGGCTCCTACAGGGAGGTTTAAGATATGTGCTCATCACTCCTCGGTATCTCTATGTAAACATAATTTGTGGGGAGTGATGAGGTCTGAGCCTAGACGCCAAAACTCTTAACTATGTTCTGCTGCTGGGCGGACGTTTAGCTTAGTTGGTAGAGCGTCCAACCCATGTATGGAGGCTGTTAGTCCTCTGCAGCGACCACTGGCTCGACTCCCACCTTCGGCCCTTTGCTGCGTGTCATCCCCCCTCTCTCTGCCCTGTTTCCTGTCTACTCTCTGGCTGTCCTGTCCAATAAAGGCAGGACAATTTGCAATGCCTATCCCTAGCTGGGCCTTTAAAATTTAAAAATAAAAGTCAGCAACAAATCCACAAGAGAAAGTACAAAACACACACAACAAGAAAATACAGACAGAACAATACAATCTAAAATGCCCTTTAATAGACACGTACATGTCTGCAGTTGTTAAATGGTTGTATTTTAATACATTTTCGTTCTTTGTTAACTCGATGCTTTCTGAGGAAGGTCAGCAGTATAAAAGGCAATCAGTTTGAGTCTTGTAGAGCTAACTCGGTGCATCAGTCTGAATCTCTAGCCATTTCTTTAAAAGCTAAACAGAAATACCATGGGACCACACGAGGTCCTGACCTTGACTTTACCAGATGATGAGTAGTGGCACTTACATCACGGCCTGACCTTTTCTTCCTCCTGGCCTCTTTCTCTGCACCATTTCAGTACAGCATTTCTCAGAGTCCATTACCCTCTGATACACACGCTCATTCCACTGCTGCCAACTTTATCTCCCTGTAGGATTGCTCATTCAGGATTTCAGCTCACAGTGCTTTGATTGCAATAGCTGACTATTTAAGAACATAAAATAAGACCGAATGATAATTATTTTTTGTTTGTTTATATTTACAATCAAGGTCAGATTTTTGTAGATTTGTACATTGTTCTGATCAGTTGTAGGAGTGATTTACTTGCCGATTTGATAACTTAGATCCAGTGATATTCAAATCACAAATCATCTTCAAATGCTTCACATCCGTAAAATCTACTGAATAAATCAGTAGTACATAATATTAAATAAAAATAAACACACAAAACATATTGATCCAGAAGATTTATGAATATAGAAACAAAATATTTCTTAACACTCCAAAAGTTATTTGAACTAATGTGCATTTTCAAATTTTTGAGATGATGATCTTTTTTATAATCAGAGTGCAAAGACGTGTGATAGTTTGTCACGGCGCATGTTTTGCACCAAGGTAGCGTAAAGGAATGACAACATCACAAGTGTACAACATAGTGACACAAAACACAGAAACCTTAGCTTTCTGCTTCAAAAGCAATGAATGTTTTAGCTAATATGGTTTTTATTTTAGATCAATTTAAACAGCTCCACTTTCATAGAATTAAAGCAAGCAACACAAGTCCTGGGATGATAAAACAGAGAACTGACAAATCTCCAGATTAATCCAATAATCTTAAGGAATAGTTTGATGTTGTGGGAAACTTGGTTATTTGCTCTCTTGCAGACAATTAGATTAAAGTATTGACACCACTTTTCTGTTGTCTATAAGCTTACTATGGAGCGAGTGCCCAGATTAAATTATTTTAGCCAAAAAAAAAAAAAGTTCTAAAGCTCATTATTTAACGTGTTGTATCTTGTTTACTGAATCTGTGGATGAAATGAAATGTAAAAACAGCAAGACTAGCGATTTACCTCTACGTCCAGTCTATATGCTAAGATAAGCTAATTAGCTAACGGCTCTATGGTGATGGTTAATGCATTCCAAATCAGAAACTCCATAACCTAACAAAATCCAATCTGGCCAAAGTTCACCGACATAAACACACACTGACCTCACAGCAATATGGCCGCTCACCCAGTGAACAGTAAACGAGCAAAATGACCCTTTCATCAGTTTTTACTGTGTAGTTTTTGTGTTGTGGCAACTTTGTAGTTCCCTTTACCATTCTATTGAGTTGGTTTCTGTTTGATAGAAGTCTCTGCACACATACTACCCTACTCCTCATCTCTTGAGAGACAGTGAGACAGTGTGTGGGAATTCCTCTCATTGTATTTAAATCTGCTAATATGTAAAATCAGCTGCTGCCGTGATGCTCATTAAGTTCAAAGACTTTCCATAAAAATATCAGTTTGCTGCGGGCGTCGATGTTTTCCCGAGCTGATGCACTGGGATGCATTCAGATTGAAAGTCCAGAATACCGACTCAGAATGATCTACTTCTGACTTGTTATGGATTACAGCGGTAACGTCATGCATTTGAAAGGTGTTTAACAACAGGGGCCGGGTTCACAAAGATATTTTAGACCAGTCTGTAGTTTAAACTAGCCTCAGTTTTGCCCGTAGATTAGTCTGTTGCAAGTTAGACCATTAACTGTAAGTCAAAAAGATTAGACACCTTAGACACCCCCACGCTGACTCAGGCTTAAGACCCATGTTACCATGGTAACAATCAGTGCCACCAGCTGATCAGCAACACACAACAACAAAAAAAGAGGAAAACATGGCTCATAATTTGTGGTTGGTTTTGTATCTTTTTTGAACATCTTTGATGCTCCTCTCAACCGTGGGATGAACACTGTTTACTGGCACAGATTTTTTTTTTTTATTGTTACACTCTTCACTAAACTTTCCAAGTTAAATGTCCTTGTAACAGTTGAGTTCCTCCAAAAGACACATATTTTCTGCTGGGGAAAAACAGAGCTGAGCGGTTGGATGTGGTCACAAAGGTCTTAATTTACCCAGAAATCATTGTGTGATAGTTCTACTTAAGATAGTCAAGAACTTAACAGCTTTGTGCGATGGATGAATCTAGATGTTTGTCTGAAGCCTGACTATCTGTTATATCTAAGTTATAGTCAAAGTCTTTCTCTATGAAACTGGTCCCAGAAGTCTTGAAAGTAGCTGGAATTAGGAGAGTCTACAGAGAGCTGTTTACAGTAGTTAAATGTCCTTAGTTATTAAGCAAACTTCTGCTTTAAGTAATGAAGCTGAACGACACTGTGGAGAGATTTAAGATCAACTGTAGAAAAGGAATGACTTGACATTAGATTAGAACCATTAAGCGAGGCAGCAATACCACATCTTAATGATAGTTTATTTAATGAATAGTTTGAAAACGCATTAAACTTGTCAAAAATTTAAGCTGAAATGAGCGTTGGTAATTAATCAAATGATGTGGTCTGATTGTTACTCACCAAAGTTTGACAGCATTAATTCCGTATGTGATGCATCATGTAGGAATGTATCATACATTCTTGGAAAATATACAAGTTCTTTAATGTTTTAGCTGCCAATTATTCATTGTACTGTAGGTAAACAGGCTTTTTCCATATGACTTATGATCAGAGAGAAGGCATTTTAATGTTACCTGAGTTTTCTGCTACATCAAGGCTGAACAAAAACAGCTAAACCTGCTAGATTAAATTCTACAGCAATGCCTGGGAGTTGTTATTTATTTATTCTTGACAATATACCTACACAGTCAGATTGAAAACTAAATATTGTCTGGGTGGTCTGTGTGATTTGACTGTAAACACTGGAGCTTTGCTTCTTAGAAAGCCTGCACTGTACAGAAACTGAGTAATCTGAAGAGCGAAGTATGGCATGTCATCTAAGAATGTCAAGTTTAAGGTATAATCAGATTTGTAATATGCTCTTGCCACCTCCTCCTCATCACCCACCTCCTTGTTGCTACACTCTGTTCCTTCCGTTCTCTCCACGCTTCTTACATAATTTGTTAATTCTGTCCTATTTCCTCTGCTGCTGCCATCACTGTTCTTGCTTTAGGTCTTATTTGCAATGCTAATGAGGCGAGGCAGCAAGTAATGGTTTGTGGGGAAAAGAAGCTGCCTGGAAAGATGGTGATATGGTAATATGGCTCACTTTGGCATATGGACAATTCTCTCCTAGAGTGGCTACATCGTTTCGCACATGGTGTCATTGTGTAAAATTTACTAGACCCCATGAGTCAAATGAGCGGAACAAGAATCACCAAAAATACATCCTTGTAGAATCTGAAGTAGTCAGTTTTTAAAATGAGACGTGTTCATTCATACAAAAACCTTATTCTGCAACACAAATAATCACTGATGATAGCAGTATGAATTTTCTGTTGAAGAAAGGCAACAGCACATTTGATGAAAAAGATGAAAACAGAAATTTTAGAGAGTAAAAGAATGAATACCATTGACAAAAACACTGTTCATCAGAAATCTAAATTATAAACCCTGGTGATGATTTCTCTCTCAAAAGCTCAGAAAGCTGCGGTAGTACAGTTTAGAGCCCTTTACTGGAGGAGTGACCTGCAAAACTTGTACCGATTTAAAAAATGTATTTATTTAAATTTACAGGCACTGGTAAAAAAGAACTAATTGCAGGCGGACAGCAGGTGAGAACAACAATATAACACATACCATACAATAATATGCTTTTTTCCCCTGGAGAAATCAGAACTGAAGATGATTGTGCAGTATTTTTAATAATTACGTCCACTAATACGGTGAATCAAACCTAATCAGCCGGCAGACTTTTATTGTGAAAGCCTTTTACCTCACATCCTGCCAAACAATGGGACATTACTGTTTGATCTAACAGCAATGACGGCTAGCTGTTGGCTAAAACAGATGACATAAAGGCAAAAATAGCCAGTGGAAGATACCAAATTGTGGACAAAATGTCGTCGAAGGCCAAGTCATGCACTTGGGAGGATTTTGGTGCGCTATGAGAGTGAAGTCAGTGGCTTCGCTGCTTTAAAAAGTTTTTAAAAGTATTAGCTTTTTCAGTGGCCTGGTATCTTGGTCAGTTGAGTGTTTGCCCCATGTATTGGGGCTGTGGTTCCTCTGCAGCGGCCGTGGGTTCAACTCCCGCCTGTGCATGTAATTCACCAACTCTCTTCCACCCTTTCCTGTCATATCTTCAGTTTTCCTATCATTAAAGGCATAAAAAGTCAAAAAGAAAAGTATTAGCTTTTGATAGCCGCAAGCTAGGCTTGTGATCACTATGGAAACACATCAACTGCTGCAGGACCACAGGATAACACAAGTGAGTGGCTGCGTATGTGTGTTAAATCATGGGTGCAGGTTGAGTTGCGGGGCTTAGATTCACCGTAGAGCATGACTGAGTAGAGTGGATTTTCACTCCTGCCCCATTCCACTTCCAGAAAAATATTCCTGTCTCATCCCAACAACAAATCATGTCCTGTCCCAATCACAGAAGAATGGCTCCCGTCCCATCCCGTTCCTGTCAATTCACAGTTAAGTGTCAGCAAAAAAATGACCCATTCTTATTATGATCCCTGTTCTTGCCTGCTCCTGTTGACTTTCATTCCCGCCCCGTCCCATGGTCAATAGTGAAATTGACTCCCATCACACGGGAATCCCACAGGAATCCTGTGTCCTGCGGGATTCCCAAAATGTCATCCTCTAATTCATGGTTCCAGGCAGGTGCAGATTTGACTTAGAGATAACTGCAGGTAAAGGGTGTGTTCTGGTTCTCAGCTTTGCGGCAGGTATTCAAAACTGGACACGTGCAGGACAAGGTTTTATCATTCCATAATCTTAAACTAAATTATGAGCTTTAAATTTCTTCCTAGAAATATCAGGATGGAAATACAAAGTGCGAGCTGTACCTTCAAGCTCGCCCTAACCTCTCCTTTTCCCATCACTGCAGTGGACCAGATGATTCTTGATTAAGGCAACAAGCAAGAAACCATTACTCGATTTCAACCCATGTCCCCATCAGGCAGCTTTCCGTAGGCAGCTCCCCACTTATCTCCCTGCTGTCCATGTGATTGAAATTACAGTCACGCCAATAGCAGAGGCAAGTAAATGGATTATTGAGCAACTGTAAGTGGTTCGTTCTACAGAGCTGGCTGAGTGTGCTGGCTGGCCAGGCACAAAAAAAAAATCTAACAGCAGCAATATACTGCACTTTCCAGAGATGAGTACAGGGGGTTCTTTTATTGTTTTACAGATGTATTTTTTTCAGTGGGAAGCATTTGAAACCATTCTGTTTACAGTTGGTTTTATGCCAGCCATGTCTGTTTGAAAGGTAAATGCACATATAGGCTTAGCTATACTCTTTGAACCGTTGTTCCTACTTAAAATCATGATTTGCCAATAAAACATTGCCAAGAACTTTTCACTCCCTCTTGTATTGCCCTCCCTGCCAGGTTATAAAGAGCTGCTTACAGCTAAATCACTGGGGGAAAAAGTAAAGACACAGTTAATGTTTCTGAAGCACCACAATAACTCTGTGACTGTAAAATATTCATTCATGACTTCTCAGAGAAAACTTTATAAGATTTTTATAGAGGCTTTCACAGAGCTTCTGTAGTTTAATTAACAAATGCCATAGTTTTTATTGGTGTCTAATATTGAAAATGCACCCACAGTGAGCTGCACACCAGCTTCACTCCAGTCCAGATTTAACAAGTGGCACAACTCCTCTCAAAAGCTTTATTTCCAGCATGTCCTCACTAGAAAAAAAGGCCTTATTGGTTGTCCATGCAAGCAGCCTTCTTCCACCCATATTTACATTTGTTAGGTACCGAATTCTAGTGGCGGGAGTAATTATGAGGGAGTAGTATAAGGTGTGTGAACCAGACCAAACCTAAAACAAAACTAACCAAACTTTGACCGTTTTGTGCCTAAACATAACCAAACTGTGACACTTTCACAATGTCAACCGCATGCTTAAGATCATGTGACTTACTGTACGTAATGTACTAAAGGTCCAGTGCTGCCCGTCGTCGGTACTTTTCAATGGTCTCCTGTTGTTTTGGGAATCAGTGGCAAGCTCTGAAGACTTGTTGTTTATTTCCCAAACATTTTTAGTTATCTAGACTTCATTAATCCATTAAATAGTCCTGTAAAGTGACTTTACAACCCCTCACTGATCTGAGCTTGGGATGCAGAGAAGAATGAGTGGACTACACCAACTTTAACTAGGATTGTGTCTGCAATTGTTTCTGCAGAACCTTATGTTATAATTTGAAAGATTCTATAAACACATTAAAAAAAATCTGCACATAAAAGATGTCACTAATGAATAACATTACATCATCAGCATACTGTGCAAGCTTTTGATACGTGATATTTCCTGCATTTTTGCCAAATGTTTATATTAAGTGCCAAAAGGTTTGGTAACAGAAAATCTTTCACTGGTGAATCTCTCTAAGATATTACTTTATTTAAATTCTGGCAGTGATTGAGTAAGAGTGAGTGAGAAGGAATATATTCCTTTGATGCTATTAATTAAGCCACTCTAAAACTAAATTCAGATATTCATAGTACAGTTTTCTTAAAGTCAAAACAGGCAAAATGAACATTTAATGTATTATTCCTGAATATGAAGAGAGCATGTGAAATTGTATTTGCCATCCTCTCACTTAAAGGAATTTAGAAAAAAGGAAAGAAGTCATAAGACACACATGTATAATTTATCCTGGTTGAGAGCAGAATTTCCTCTATATGAGATATATTGCATGTATTTTTCCCCTTTTTTGTTAAAGCAGTAGTTATCACTTCTCTCCATTAACATGGAAGAGATATTTTCTCAAGTGTCCAATTAAAGGAGTTGAAGACTACCGCTATCAGATCATCTCTGAAGACCTTAATGCACCCAGCTGGCCGACCATCCCTGGTGTTTTATTATTTTTTAATTTATTCAGAGGAACGTCTAGTTTGTCTTTTGTAGTTTCTAATGTCTGTTTTGATTTTCAGCAACTGATATTCATCAATTAGTGGAGAAACAGTCTGACATCCTGTTGGGGCTCCCTCTTGGCAGACTGAGATGTCTTCTTTCTGTTGATCTGAGCAAACTGTTTGTCTCATCCTACTTAGCTCTTTTTTCCTTTGTTTGTAGTCCGGGGTTTAAAGAGAAAGATGGAATGAAGTGGATGGAGTCAATGGGTTGTTTGAGTTGGATGAACTAGAACGTCTCTGAAGGGGAGGGGGGAGACGGAGGAGACGAGGGTAGAGAGGGTATATATGTTTGTTTTAGTGGTAGCCAGTGGGTCGTGGATGGATTGTGTGTGATGAGAGGGATTAAGCTTACCCTTTTGTTAAAGAATAACAAAATAGAAAACACATTGGTTCGACCGGCATATGGTTGTACTTGACATTAAGCCTCTTTTGGACTCGCTCAGCTTGATCTACATCAATCTTGCTCCAGTGTGAGCAGAGGACTCCAGGTTGTTTTCATCTCCTGTCGCGTGTCCACGGGGATCCTTCCCTTTTTTTTTTTTTCTATGAGGTGAAGCAGAGTCTCTTTTGGTTTATTTTTTCAAACACGATGAAATAGTCATGTGAAAAGCAGTGATTTTATGGTGCACAAACACATTAAGAGCTAAAAGAAAGATATGATGTACAGTTGAGTTAGGAGATGGTGGCTGTAGCTGTCACCTCGGTGCACCAGGGATTGTGCGTTCATGAAGCTGGAAGCGCTGAGGTTACCCTTGTGTGCTATATACTGTCACACACAGAGTAAACAACACGCGAACCTGTCACATGTGAAATGTAGATTATGACAGTATGCTGCACTATTTCTGGTTGCCAGATAAACGACAAGAATGCACAAGACTATGTACAGAGGATATTTCTATTTCATGGTCTAAGACATAATTCTTCTTGGATGATGCTCAAGAATATTATGAGGGATGAAAAAGCTCGAAGAATTGTAGAAGGAAGCAAATTGTAAAGGGACTCGAGGAGCCTCAAAAGAAAATCTCTCCAGTAATTTGACTTTCTCTCCACAAATTTTAATAACTGTTTTAAAGTGTACTGCAACAAGGCGCTTGGAATTCATTTTTATTTACTGAAAAAATTGTTTTACTGTTTTTCAGTTGGTTATGGAACAGATATTGGCCATTACTTTAGTATTTGTTGCTTTGACAGTGGTTTTTCCTGTTTGCAACCTTTTAACACTTTGTGTAGCTTTATAGAATTACAAGAAAATTGTTGCTGTATTTCTTATGCAATATGCATTGTGTCTCCTGAAGTTATTAGCGGATCCTTCAAACTATTGGTAGTTTAGTTGTAACAATTATAGTTGAGAGAGAGAATTAATAAATTAATACATAAAGGATTTTGGTGATGGTTTAAGTCATTTTTCAAGCAAACATCTGATGGCTCTAGGTTCTCGAATGTGAGAATGAATTACTTTCTTGGATTTACATTATAGTTAATCAAATATTTTTGGATTTGGGACTGTTGGTTGGACAAAACAAGACTTCTGATGACATCACACTAGTTTCCATGATATTGTAATTGGCATTTTTCACTGTTTTCTGATGTTTTATAGACCAAATGATGAATGAAATGTATGTATTACACGTAATAAACTGAAAAATAATCAGTTCAACATTATTTCAGGCCTGGAATGATGTCATTTTTAGGGCAAGGCCACTTTGGCCTTTGATAAATCCAATTTTATTGGGGCATCATGGCAAAATGTACAGCACCACACTCTAAACCAGTGGTGCGATAATAATTTATCATCACATTGTCTGCAGACAAAACTGTATTAGTACAATCTGCTAACATTTAGCCTGGTCAATCACTATCAGTAATCAATACAAACACATATTTTTAGACTGTAAACCATTTGTCAACTTTTCGTTTCTGTAGCAGTGACAAAATGTATTGTAACCTACAGTATTAGCAGTTTGAATTAAACTGACACTTCCTACACTATCCAGGCAAAACCGGACTCCCTTTAAAAAAATGTCATCTTAACAATTCCCTATGTGTCTGTAAAAAACATAACTCTAGAAACACAAGATAAAAGGCATTATGTGTCAACAGTCTTGTTGTCAGTTTAGCATCAATATAATAGTGAGAGAGGGAGCGAGAGAGCGCACCAGAAAAACACTGCCCCTCTCCTGATATTTTCATGTCAGTAACACAGGAGCACAGACGTGCTCCACCAAGGTTGTAAAAAGCAGATTAACTGGGCACCAACCTCATGTTACTGCATATTTTTGGGAAAAAATATAGACTTGAAGTGTAAATAAACTCTTCTCTTGCTGTTGCATCTGCAACTTAAACACACTGCTCACTCAGGCTTTGTGGCTGCTGTAACCTGTAACATGTGCGCCGAAACGAAAAGCAATGCATACAGGCTGTTCTGTGACAGTTTTAAATGAGAAAATCCACTACGTGTACAACAGCCAGTTCGAAACAGGGCATGTCAAACTAAACTTGTAAGGTAGAAGGGGCATTATAGCCACAATCCAGGTAATCCATGGCACTGGCTGTTTGGCTGTGCTACAATTCCAGCTATGTTATTAATTAGTTTTTATTGTGGCTTTCAGTATCACTGTTGGATGTAAATTTAAAAAAAAAAATTATGAGGCTGGTTTGGAATATGTACAAAAATATGACACAGATGTGATCTGCTCATGTATTTTTTATTCAGTGTTACGTTGTTGTGTTCATGTTTGCTCTGCCTGTTGTGTTTTCCAGCAGCATGTCATCACAGTTACATCCAAAACACTGCCAACAGCCCATTAGACAATCGGTGCAAAGGTCAAAGGCAGTTTGACTCAGCATCATTTGAACCATAACCAGTCCAAAACAGCTGATCAGGCTCAGAAAATCTGTCTGACCCTCAGGTCAGGTTCATTAAGCAGGCGTAGAGAGTTAACCAGCTGTCAGACATATTCTCTATTTTTTAAAATGGAAAGCAACAAGAACGAGGTGTACTGTACAAAACCAGGAGTGACAATTCAACCATAATAAAGACATTTTTACTGCATTCTTCATGGCCACTTATTATTAGTCTGAGCACAGATTGGATTGTGGAATCAGCGTGTTTGAGTAGCACACCACTTGAAAACACTTTTCACATGAGATTGCCTGCTCCCTATGGGGTTTGGTACTAGAGCCTCGGCGAACAGACACAGAAATGAGACAATTAAAAGACAGAATACCTTTTATTCCAGGCTTTAGAACATGTCCAGTATAGTGCAAAAACTTGCACTTGCACACACATCTACAAGATATAATATCTTCAGTGTTGCCAGCCATTATGTGCTTGAATTTTTATTAATTGCTGGCCTCTACTTAATCTTACATACTAGGGCTGCAACTAACAATTATTTCTATAATCAAGTAATCTGCGGATTATTTTCATGATTAGTTCTTTGGTCTATGAAACCCTAAAAAACATTGTAAAGTGCCCATCACAATATCCTAGAGTCTAGTGTTGGGTACCTTTCACCTTTGAACTGATACACTATCAGTACTGGCACCCCTCGGTACCTTTTTTCGATACTTAACTTTCTGCAATTTTAAATTTCTTTTCTAAAAAAAATAAGTCAAACTTCTCAGTTTCAACATTGTTATTTATCTAGAACATTTAGTTTTTTTTTTTATTTAGGACACTTTAAACAACAAACAAAATGAAATCTCCCCCTACTTGTGTCTTCCCTCCCAAACCCGCCCTTACACCCTCCAGCCTGTCAGTCTATCCCAAGGGCATTTAGCACACATGTGGTATCCATTCTGTAATGGTGTTGTTATTGTTGTTTACATATTGCTTACATTGCGTAATATTTCCCCATTAATAGTCTGCAGTTCACAAATATTGGTTTCATTCTAACGTTGCAAACATGCTAATACATCTCACACACTGTTTTAGCGTATGAACTAAATTACACGTTAGTAAAGAATTACGAACACTGCCAGTTGCTGAGTGTTAGCTAACACCAGTAAAAATGCTAAGCCAACGTCAACCAAGACAGTGGAAAAAAGCCCAGTTATCTCCAAATACAGCTTGTGAAACTAGCTACTTGAAGATGTCAATGAAGTTGTCAATGCCTCACCTAAAATGTTGTTGTCCATTGACAGCTGAGTTAAACCTTTTAGGTACTGGCTGCAGGCGTGCTAACATTAGCTGCAGCTGCTGTGGGGGACTTTGCAATTTAGGCAAACAAACACAGCGCACTCTTTAGCTTTTTGATACCAGCTTTGCATTTTGCATGACAAATACTGCAGAGAGTGTTTCACACTTGGAGCCACTTTCAGCACACCATTGCCCTGAACAAGTTACAAGGGTAACGTTATGTCGTTCTCTCTCTTTCCCTCTATTCTCCCTACTTCTCTTTCACCCGGATGTGCTCCCAGACACAGAAATTTGACACTGATTGAATTAACGTGATATTATTTGGTGATGTGAATGTCACTAGGTCGGAAAGTTGTGATACCAGTACCAGTACCAGTACCAATACCCTTATAGTGATACCAATACCATCAGAGTACTTGCCATATATCCATCATGTGAATGGAACCATTCCCAAAATAATCCTTCCACATTTTATGCATTTATTTGCATTGGACGCCCCAGGTCTGTAGTTTAGCAATACTATACAACGTTTTGGTGGTAATCTCAGCATGCTGAACTACTAACTCCGTCGAATACACAATGCTCAACTTCACCACACCACAGTCTATATTGGTTGTAGCTGTTGTGGTAGTGGGCCAATCACATGTCACATTAAATTGTGGCGAGCGAAACCATACAAATTTTTGAGATCTGGGGGCAAAAAGGATCAGTTGGGGGTATCGTTTGACTACAGAAGTTTCAGTACTGCTTGGCACTGGGCTGTTTCAGTCGATACCTTAAAAGCATTGAGTACCAATACCCAGTCCTAGTCAGTACCCTTAAAAGTACCAAGTTCAGTACCTAGAACCCAAGCTGACTTCATCAAACGTCCAAGTCAACAGTCCAAAACCCAAAACATTAAATTAACAGTCATGTAAGACCACGAAAAACATCCATTTCTGAAATTTTAGAACCTGGAACCACAGTTTTGACTTTTGCGTTTGATTAACCAATGACCAAAACAGTTGCTAACTAATTCTGTTGATCATCTGATGGATTAATCAGCCAGTCGTTGCAGCTCTGTTACATACACATGTGCTGGGTGGTTGGGTGGGATTTGTAGTGCAGCAGCAAACCCATAATCTGTTTATTGCTTGAGGATAATGGAGGCAAATAAGCCTGTCAGAGAAGGAAAAATGTGACACTTGAATTGACTCTGGGAAGAAACAGAGGCAGTGTGGTCTCTACTTAAGCTTGTACGATTGAGGCTGGAAGTAACAGTGACTTCTTCCTCCCGGTTCAGCTCGCTCTGCAGCTATTCACTGTATGAGCTCTTAAGTCTTTATCTCACTTCTTTCTCTCTCTCTCTGTCTCACATAACCCTCTTCACACTTCGCCTGAGAGCACCTGAGCTTTCAGGAAAGGACACATATATACACACACAGACACAAAAGACACAAAAGACACACACGCACACATCAACTCCAGCTGAGCCCCCTCCCGGTGTTAGGGCTGCAGCTTCAGCCCTCAGCTGTGGAAGAACCCTGATCACTGATGGCTGAGAACAGATACAGACCAGGAGAACAATCCAGTCATGTAACGTTTGTAAACTAAAACCTTTATGAGACATTTTTATAATTCTCTTAGTGACTTTAAATGAGCAATGAATTAAACACTCTCAGAAATAAATGTGCTAACTAGAACCATAAAGGGTTCTTCGGCTTGTCCCCACAGGAGAACGCTTTTTGGTTCCTGGTTGAACCTTTGGACCCTTTCAGAATGTTCTACCTAGAACCCAACATAAAGGGTTATACCTAGAGCCACCTGTGGAAGGTTTCACCCAGAACCCCCTATGAGATGTTCTACAGAGAACTCTTCTGTGGTGTGATGGTTCTATCCAGTACTGTTCCACCTTCTAACGGTGGGTTATCCAGTGGGATATACCAGGAACCTTTTAATATTCCAAGAATTTTATCTACAATCCACCAAAAAGGTTCTACCAAGAACCCTTTAATATTCCAGGTGTTTTATCTAGAACACACTTGGTGGGTTCTACAGGGAACCAACAGTTTTATCTAGAACCCACCCAGAGGATTCTACTGAGAAAGCTTTTATATTCCAAGCATTTTATCTAGAACACACTCAGTGGGTTTTACCAGGAACCTTTTAATATTCCAAGAATTTTATGTAGAACCCACCAAGAAGGTTCTACCAAGAAACCTTTTATATTCCAAACATGCTTGGTGGGTTTTACAGAGAACCTTTTTATATTTAAACGGTTTTATCTAGAACCCACCCAGAGGATTCTACTTAGAACGCTTTCATATTCCAATGGTTTTATCTAGAACACACTCAGGGGATTTTACTGAGAGCTCTTTTATTTTATGGTACGAGGAACCCTCGATCAAAGAGTTCTTCAAGGATTTCAGCAATACTTGAAGAACTCTTTCATAATGGAACCCGCAGTCTTTCAAAGAACTCTTGATGAACCCTTTCTTCAAAAAGGGTTCTCCAGAAACAAATGGTTCTTGGTAGAACCTCAGAACTTCAGGAAGAACCGTTTTAGAACCCCTGTTTCTAAGAGTGTATTAGCACAAATGTTTTGCTAAAGGGTTTGGACAGGTTATCACTAAAACTCCCCTGACAACGATCTTAATATTACTGTTTGTTTTCTCTTTATTGTGGTTTAATTTTTGCCGCTAGCATCCAGCCATCATTGCATAACCTGAAATAAACTCTAATTATAATCATTCATCTTAATTAAAGTCTTGGATCTTGTTTTCAAACCAGAAGTATGTCCTCTATTGTTGGTGTTCTTTGACTGCATGCCAAAAATGAGGCAGAAAAAACAACCAATTTAGATGAAGGGATAGACCTCAGTTTAGGGAATAAAAGAAGAATTACCATAGCAAACATGAAAAAGATTGCCTCTCAAACCATTTTCCTTCTGCGCTGCTCCGACTGCACTCACATCAAACAGCCGCGCCGCCTGAAAAGGTCAAAATCAGCGAGAAACACTTTGCTTCTGTGAAATCTTCCACCTTCATTTCATGGCCTAATTATTTCAAAACAAATGAGAAACAATAGCACATTCACCACACGGTGCACCTACAACAGAAGGAACAGGAGTCCACAAAGACCAGTCGAAAATGTGAGTTTTAGAACTCTGTGATTAAAAGTTAAAAATAGATGTCGCCGAGGCCAAAAACTCAACCGTCACAGAAGGTAGAAACTAAATTTTATTGACTCCTGAAGAGACCTGATGCTCTTAGAAATAAAGATGCTAACTCCTGTTAGAAACTTTTGTAGGTTCCACTTGGAACCCTTTCAGAGGCTTCAGTGGTTACACCTAGAACCATCTGTGAAAGGTTTCACCCAGAACCCCCTATGAGAGGATCTACAGAGAACCCTTCCACCCAGAACCCTCTTTGGGGATTATTTCCAGAAATCTTTCCACCCTCTAAGGATACCAACAAGAACCCACTCAGAAACTTTTTATATTCCAAAGATTTTATCTAGAACACATTCAGGGGACCCTACCAAGAACCTTTTTATTTTACAAGGGTTTTTTCAAGATCACACTCAGGGTTCTGCTGAGAACCTTTTTATATTCCAGGGGTTATTTTGCAGGATCACACTCAGTAGATTCTACAGAGAACCTTTTCCAAGGGTTTTATCTAGAATCCACCCAGGAGTTCCTGGGAACGAGAACCCTTTCATATTCCAGCATTTTTTAATAGAACACACTCAGGGGGTTCTACCAAGAAGCTTTTTATAGATTCCAAGTTTATATAGAGTTTTATCTAGAACACACTCAGGATGTTCTACTGAGAACTATTTTATATATTCCAAGAGTTTTATCTTGAACTCACCCAGGGGGTTCTACTGAGAGCCTTTTTATTTTACAAGGGTTTTTTGCTAGACCACACCCAGGATGTTCTACCGAGAACCTTTTTATATATTCCAAGGGTTTTATCTACAGACCACCCAGGGGTTCTTCCGCGAACATTTATTATTCCAAAGGTTTTATCAAGAACGCATTTGGGGGAATCTACTGAGAACCTTTTAGTTTTTTCTTGATCACACTTTTTTATATATTCTAAGAGTTTTATCTCAAAACCACCCATGGAGTTCTACTGAGAACCTTTTTGTATTCCATGGGCTTTTATCAAGAACACACCAAGGGAGTTCTGCAAAGAACCCTTTTATATTCCAAAGGTTTTATCTAGAACACAGTCAGGGGGTTCTACTGGGAACCTTTTTATATATTCCAAGAGTTTTATCAAGAAACCATCCAGAGAATTCTTCTGAGAACCTTTTTATATTTCAAATGTTTTATCTAGAACACATTCAGGGGACTCTACTGAGAACCTTTTTATTTTTTCAAGAGTAAAAGCCTTTCTTCAAAAAAAAAGGGTTCTTCAGAAGCATGGTTCGGGGTAGAGCATCAGCCCCTCAGAGAGAACCCTTTTGGAACCCCTACTTCTAAGACTGTAGGTTTGTGCAAGCAACAAAATTAACAGTCTTACAGGGAAGTGTCAAATAGAACATTAAGCCACAAATACAACCCAAAAAAAAGAGACATGAAACAAAGCGAGGGGGAAACATATAGTACATGAGCACAGCGGCAGAGGAAAAATACATGAAATACCTCTGGCTGAATCGTGCTGGTCCAGCCTCACACCCACACATTCTCTCATCTATACTCCACCTCTTCCTGAACCCCCCTCTTCCCTCAAACATGCCTTCCTCTTCTTGCTAATTATCAAGTGTGCTGGCTTATTCCTCCAGCAGCTTGTTAAGCTCTCCAGGAGCATAGCTGACCCACTTTACATGCAGATCTGTGGGCTAAAACCCTGCTGATAGCTCCTTTCTCTCTCTTTTTCATAGAGGCCCACAACACTGTATAGATTAAGGACACTTAACCTTCATCAGAGATACAGTTGATGGTTATCATCTTGATCCGGCTGTATTGTTTACAACAGAGAAGCCAGAATCCATTTTAATGACTTGTGAATAAACAAAATTTAAGAGTGACAAGATGTTTCGTGTTTTGCTTTTAAGGTGGAAATAGTTGATGATGTCCTGCATTTTTAAATATTTCTTTTTTTACCCAGAGAAAATATTTAACAAGTTCCGTCTAAATATTAAAAAAATATTCCAACACAGACAAAATTTTAAGATGTAATTCTGTAAAAATCAAGCTTGAATGTGTTATATATTGCAGCTGATAGGTCTTGCTTTGCATTTTCACTGTGTTGTGTTTGACAGAACGTCTGAGTCCTTTTGTACTGTAACTACAGCAAAGTTCAGCTGTTTTTAAAATATACAGGGGCACTAATGTTGACGCCGATGCCATTTTATGCAGTGCTTATCTGGTAAAAGAGAAATTGGGAGTGCAGTATCCCTGTGGTGTGGTTTGCAGTCACGATGTATGACTCAGTAGATAATGTAAGTATGCTCTCAGAAGTAATTTCCTTTCACTTGTTGAAAGCTAACTAGAGCTACTGTAGCTCGGCTCTTACTTCCTTTATTATTAAAGAAACACAAAGTACAGCTGACTATGTCAGTCTCAGCTTGTCTGCTAATAATAGCATTGATTGATTGATTGATGGTTAGCACAGTAACTCGGTAATATTAAGCCATATCTAAGGTTGATGGGATTTGTGTTGTTGTTTTTTTCCCCGAGACTGTTCCACCTAGCCCCACCCTACTGTGCTGTGACTGGCTAATACTCATTGTCTCAACGTGTCCTTGTGGTTGTCAGAAAGCTTTTGTTGTTAATCTTGTGAACGGGGCTGCAACTAACAGTTATTTTCATTATTAATTAATCTGCCACTTAAGTAATTGCTTACAGTCTAATTCAAATTCAAAGAAGCTTTATGAGCCTGATCATAACAAAATACACAAATAAAACACAGGCAATAAGCAATAAAACAATGTTATAGTAATATTAAAGTGGAAAGTAGTCTATAAAAATAAAATGAAATGATAAAAATACAATAAAATAGTCTATAAAATGTCAAAAAATTGTGGAAAATGCTCATAATAACTTCCAAGAAACCACAGTATCATCTTCAAATTGCTTCTTTTGTCTAACCAACAGTCCAAAACCCAAAGACTCTTCATTTACTGTCATAAATAACAAAAAAAATTGAAAAATGACTTAAATGATTAATCAGTTATCAAAAAACTAATTTTCATCTGATTGACTGATCAATTAGACGACTAATCATGACAGCTCTAGTTGTCAAAGTATCTATTTTAACCCAAACCACGATCTTTTCCTAAACCTAACCAAGCAGTATTGGGGCCTAAATCTAAAACTGAAAATAGTCAACTAAGTTTAACAGTAAAAAGCCAACAATGACTTTTGGTTTCACAGGGGACACAATCACAATCACAAGCACATGGGAACTCTTCTTGTGAAGTACTTCAAAAGATCTGCTCTTGAAAAGGTGCTATATACATGAACTTACTTACTTTTATAAATGTTTATTGCAAATTTCATGCCAGTTCCTCCCATAGATGTCCATTAGTTGTTTAATTTATAGTGTTTTAAGTGTTGGATTAGAGCCACGCTGCTAATGTGGGTAAAAGTCTTTCCTTGGACGCTCTTCATTGTTAGAAAATCACCCTCAGTGTGGTCGAGCCGAAGCGATTTTGTGACAGACTTGAACTTGAATGGTATTTAGATGGGCATTAAAATTCAGCCAACTAAATCACAAATGTGACGTTTTTATGATTGCAGCCACACCTACTAGCCAACACACATCTTTGGCTGCTTTGTCCTGCATCAACGTCTGTTGAGGCTGCTGTTTTGTCCCGTTTTAATTGTTGAGCTTTGAGGCAAAATGGTGAGTGTAGACAGAATAATTTGTCTTTTTGGATATTTACTTATGTTTTCTGAAAACATTTTAACTCCGACCCTATTTTAGCTGTACCAGAATATCAGATTACATCAACTTGTCTCTGTTTTTCTATATCATCAGTAGTTCTTCTTCTTCTACCTGAATGAAAAAAAAAAAAGACATTTCCAAAGAAAAAATACTATTTTTGGTAAAACACATGCAGCCCTCATGAATTTTAGCTAATCTCTTGTATGCCCTTCCCTTGTCACAAACTACATCAATATTTACACAAACAGAGACAACAGTGCATCCTATTAGCACTGTGAAGTAAATATCAGTGCCCCTGTCACGCTCGGCTTAGACACAGACAAGATTGGAATATCCAGCACCAATTATAACCCTGCTTGTATATCCAGCCCATCACTGCTGATGCTGCCTGAAACGCTGTCTCTGCTGCCTCTTCTTCCTCTCTGAAGGTTACACCGTGTCAGATTCATCAGACTGAAGCCACCATTAACACAGCTCCCTGTAAAAGCATGGAGTCATTCTGAAAATTTCCATCATTAGCCGTACCTCCTCTGTGCCTCCCCACCCCCACTCTTCAAAAAAAAAAAATCAATAGCATCTGCTGCTGTACAGCTAAGCCTGCTTCATTGCTGAAGGAGACAAACAGTGGGTGAGCTAAATTGATTAAGTATCAAGCTATTTTTAGAGATGATGATTTCCAAGTTTGTCCACATTGATGAAACAGTAAAAAAAAAAAAAAAAAGGAGCAGAGGCATTGAAAATACCCACAGTTTTCTGATGATTTCTGCAAGAAAATCCTCATTTGCTACAACTTTCCGATAAAATAAACATGAACATGTAACCCATGCCTGCCACAGCTTTTGAAATAATGATGAAAGGGCTTCAACACACTCTGTGTCTGTTCAGTGAGCATTTGTCACATGTCTACAGTGGTTGTGGGTAATTAGCGTGTGACACAGAACACTGCTAAGCTAACAAACGATGCATATAAGAGAGCTAATTGCGTGTTGTGGCATATTTGCCGTAATTATCGACCCCACCCACCTCCACAGCCACCCATGCTCTATTGAAACGTTAGCCTCTTTGAGTATTATCATAACGCACGTGACAGCAAACTGTTAATCAGGAAAGGGCTTTACTTCCTTCACCCTGCGTCCCCTTCCCCCAGCTGCCTCTGTTTATTTGCTCTGCATCTGTTTGAAGTGTTTCTTTGCCTGAACAACAGAGGGTTACACCGGTGGAGGAAATGTTTGTATATGGGCATTTATGTTCAAATAACACTATAGGTTTCCCTGAATTGTCGATAGTCGTCGTAAGCCGTAGTATTAATGAATCGTATATATGCACAAGCTTCTATGTCGCGCTGCCCACCTTATCCGTGCGCACCCATTTATTTTTGGATGGATTCATCTGTGTGCCTGTGAGTGTCTGCCTGTGCGCATGAGAATAACATGGCTCAATTTCCATTTTTATGAACAATCCAGTTACCTCTGTCAGGGAGACTGATGGAGAGAGGTCTGCTGGATCAATGTCATCCTGCCTGCGGCATGCCGAGGAGCGTGTCCACTGTGTTCACTGCTTCCTTTGCTTCCACTTCGCCCCTCCCCGACACACTCACAAACTAGGGATGTCAGTGGTTATCCACCAAGAATATTTTTGATATGCATACACACACCCACTCCACTAACAGCCTCACTAACTAGTCAGGCTAGAAACACTTTCACAGACTGATTCAATACTATCATGATACTTTTGATTTGATATATATTGAATTCTTAAGTATTGCAATTCTATAGTGTGATTATTGTTTGCTTTATTTATCACTAGATCATGGGAAAAAGTTGAATCATACACTTCTAGAGACTGTATATCATACGTCACAATTCCAAAAAGAATGCACAAATCACATTTTTGTGCTTTACTTCAGCAGCATCATTGTTATACTGCACATAAAAGTGGTAAATAAAATGCTTTCTGAATTAAACTGATAAATTTAACCGTTCCTGCTCAGTAAGCTTGTGCCACAAAAGAATAATAAATATAAAAAGATGTTTGGCCAAAATGAATAGAGCCCCTGGCAGTAATTTTTAAACCCATTTTAAATTTTGAGTTTGAGGTTGCTGTTGGTCTTTCGTGTGAAGTGTTAAAGCCAGAGTAGCAGATTAAGTTAGCGATATGTCAGTAGCTATTAGCTTGTTTCCACAGAGCAAAAGGAATAAATGTCTGAAAGTCTTAAGCATGCATATTGTTTTATGTTAAGCATGTGAAGTAAAATGGATCAGTCTGTTAAGATAATATTATTTTGATCAGAATGCTAATATCTGTTAGCATGTTTAAGGTAATTCCTATTATGTGTTAGCTTCAAGCTAACAGACTAAGCGCAATTTATTTATATAAAGAATAAAAGTGAATTGGAAATCAAGCAGCCTGAGAAAAATTTCTTCCAGAAAGAAAACAAAGTTAAATGTACATCATATAAAGCTTATAAAGCTCTTTAGTTTAGTAGTAGTTGTGGTCAGTTGAAGTACCAAATAATTTAGACCGATATGCTGCTAATTAGAGTTGGGCTGAGTTTTCAAGCCAGTGATATTAAGCCAAACACCAGGCTAGACAGCTACTACTGAATTTTACCACCAAGTGTGGCATGTGACTCAGCCGCTCCCAAGTGACTCATTATGACACCCCTAAATTAGAGCCTATTTGCAAGTCAGTAAGTTTACCACAAAATGTTCCTGAAAATGTTTCACACTAAGGAAGTGTTGAGTTTGTGTTGCAGAGACCGCCCACATTTCCCATCAGGCTACTAGCGCTGGAACTGGTTTACGTTTGCTGTTTTGTGTTCCAAAATGCAAATGTTGCAAACTGCATTGAAGAGATAATGTCACAGGGACCTACTAGCTCATCAGAATGTCCCACACTGTCAAACGTGGGTTCAGTTGGTAGCATAACAGTTTGTGCTCCTACACTGGACCGGACCAGTAAAACCGGAAACCAACCCAACTGCAAATCAGAGTGGTAGATGGTTAGGGTTTCAAAGAGCTAGTTCGGTACTTTGAGCCAATTGTGACTTAACACAGTGAAAAGCTCTTTGAGGAGAAGATGTGTGGGATAAAAGTCAAGTTAGCCGGGGAAGACAGGCAACCAATGGCCACAAACGGCTGGACAGCTCTCACAAACAAAAGCTTCATCACAACCAGGGGTCGTGAATCTCTTGGAAATTTACGATTCGATTCTGATTCAGAGGATAATTATCGATGCATCTTTATGCAACAAAATTTTTTATTTCCATACGTGATTTATTTTTTCCCATTGTGTGACTACTTATTACTGTTAGCAATATAATGTTTTTGTAATTATTTCATGATTAGTTTAGACCAACTTGCATACAGTGTAACTCTTGTCCAGGTCCTTTTCCCCTTCAACTGCACAGAAGCCGAAATGCTTTCATACGTTAGCGTTGAAGTCAGGAGGTGCTGGTCGGATTGTATCCAACTGCAGTTGCTCACCCTCAGCCATCCTCACCAGAACTTAAGCAGGAGCCAAATTTCAAACATAAACCATCCAATTGCTTCAGCTGTAAGAAACACGGTAACTCGGTCCCACACATGTCAGACAACCTTGCAGAGAAGCTAACCAGTAGATTGGAACACTGGGACAACAGGCGCCTCTTGTATTTCACTTCATTTTGCATTTCTTTCTTAAAAATATCTACCAGTTGGGGGTCGGGCTGTCGAGAACAAAATTAACTGAAACTGACATCCCTATCACACGCACAGTAACAACTACATACACTTCATCATACGTGAAGTATTTCTCACAAATTCACATTCTTCCCTCACTATTTCTCACCCAACAGCAGACAGGATCCATTCTGACATTTGACAGGCCCATCAGCATTTTTCTTCCTCTCACTCTGCAGACAGCCGGCCTGTAGAGACCCAAACATAACCTTGAGCTAACTTAACCTTGAGCTTAATGAGCTACTTAACCAGACCCAAGAGATTCCTCTGATATTTGCTGGTCATAATGTTAGCCATGGGCACTCGAGCACCTCAGCAAGAACCTGAAAGTGAGAACAAACTTGGTGCTACAGCATTAGCAGAAAACTATGAGAAACACGGTTGGTCACTTTTAAAGCCCCAGCTGTTATTATTTTTGTCAGAACTGCTGCTCTCACCCACACAGAAACACACACACACACACGCACACACACCATTTGGCGCAGGCTTTCATCCAAAGTAGTAAGAATTATGTGCAGTGGGAGTGGAGGCACTAACCCTGGCAGTGTTTGTGCTCTTCTCTCCCTATTGAGCTGTACAGCACCACATGGAGCACGCAGATAGATAAATCCTCGAAGCAGTGTAAGATTAATCAGAAATGATGGTGGCTATTAGACAATGTCAGGCAAATAAAATGTGTTCCCCCCGATTCTTGTTGATTCCAGCGCCAGAACACAACTTGCCAAATTAAATCCCCCTCCGGGCTTTTATGATAAACAGCATGAAGATAGTCTGGCAAAGTGCAGCGTCTTTGGCTTTGACTGTCAAAAAGAAGAATTCATCCACATCACATGTCTCGTCTAAGACATGCGAGGCAGTGGTTTTGTTCTACTCCTCCACTGAGGATCTTAAATATTTGAAAGACATGAAGCACGCTGCAAAGACCCCATGCTAGCTTTGTGTAGATGTCATATAATTCTATGGAAGCGCCCTGCGGAAAAAAAAAACGTCATTGAAATACACAAAAATGTCAATTGCAAAGCCGAGGTACTTTCTGCATGTTCCAAAAAACTATTCCAGTATCAATGTTTGCTAAATAATTTAGCAAGGTGCATTAACATCTGTTATTTTTCTGAGAGTGCTGCACAATCAATAATGAGAATCTATTCTGTTGTTCTCTCTGCTCAGTTGCTTCTCTGTTTGTTGCTTTTGTTCTTTGATAAATCACAATCAGTAGGAAAGAAATCGGAGATCCATAAATGAACCCATATTTTGTTGGATTCATAGTGATCCACCATTATTTTACACTGTCAACAGAGGAACTCTCTGAATGCCAAGTTTCCACTGGCAACTTCATTGTAGTACATTATTTACACAGTGTGCCGAGCCCAAAAATGCAGCTTATTGTAGAGGAATGTTTTAACATTTCGAAAAATTTGCTTATTCAGTCAGATAAGAAGATCAATGCCACAGAGGCCGATTAACTTAGCTTGGCATAAACACCGGCAGGAAGAAACCTGCCTCACTCTGTAACTCTGTAAGGTAACAAAATCTCCTACCAGCACCTCTACAGCTCACCAATTAACACCTTTATACCTTATTTATTTAATCTGCACAAAAACAGAGATGTGAAATGTGAGATGTGTGTGTCGGGCAACCTGTGGGTTCTCCAGAAAGTTACTGACAAGAAAGACTAAAATGATAAAATAGCATGTAACCTTTTTTTAACCGATTTTAATTTTATGTACATAAAAAAAAATATAACGTGTTAGTTAGTGAGCTTTAGAGGTGCCGATATTTGGATTGTGTTGCCTTTGGGCAGAGCCAGGCTGGCTGTATTCCCACCAAGAGACCCTTTTCACTGTAGCTATATTGATATGAAATAGTCGGGTAAACACAGGTGTTACCGATGATACCAATTAAGGTCCCATTCCATTTAGTGTAGCAGAGCCTTTCCAGTGAGCCAACAAGCACAATAGAAGCACCCTGACTCTGTTTGACCTGAATCGAATGAAACCTGTTTCATGTCAAAATGGTGGCCGTGAAAAAGGTGTATTCCAGTCTCAATTGAATGCTAAGCTAAGCTAACTAGTGTTAGCGATACATTTACTGACAGACATAAATGTAGTATCAATACTTCAAGATAGTGTATCGATCGTCTCATCTGAGTCTCAGCAAGAGAGAATATTTTCCAAAATGTCAAACTATTAAACCTTTAAAAGAGAAATTCTCTAAATGTCAAGACTATAACTTCCACTGGTGTTTTAATTATTGTACAATTTCAACAGAGTGCCGTGTTTTTGTGTTTGTTTTTTGTTTTAAATTAGGAAAATTGCCAAAGCCTGTTGCTGCACATAGACTCGAGTTTTTAAATCCAAAAGTTTGAAAGTTTTTCTCACCAAACGGCCAACGTCCGCACTTTCCAGTGCAACTCTGGTGTTTATTCCTCCAGAATCTCCAGTCTGCCTCCGGCTCTTTTCTCCAGAGCTCCTCTGCTCTCAGCAGCTGTCTGTCAGCTCTGTCCCTCCACTCCACACAGTCCGCCACACACAACGCTCTGCAAAAGCCCCACAATACAGATTTTTCCAACTCAAGTTTAATAGTTTCAGCTCCAGATTTTGTGTATACCTGTCACCTGTATATTTGTATCTTTGCATTAACTTTGTATGTGAACTACTCATGCATAGAATATTTGCTTCACTTTTGTTTATTCTATTATTCATACGCTGTTTTTAAATCACTGTAAATCATGGCCTCTATAGATATTAGGGGCGTGAGAAAAAATCATTCTCTTATGTTTCCGTTTTTTTCATTCCTGAATCGATTATCTATACACATATATACAGATATACATGAATAACTAGTGCTTTGGCATTAGCTCGATGCTAACACATAATTACCCTGACATGCTAATGGAAATTAGCATTGCAATTGTGGTAATCTTATCTTAACAAGCCGATCCATTTAAATCCACGTACTAAACACAGAACGACAGTGTGCACTGAAACTTTCAGGCACATATTTTCTCTGTTCTGTGGAAACAAACTAATAGCTGGCTTGACTATTTACGTTTACTACCTCAACTAACTCTAGTTCTTTTATTCGTTTTATAGTATGAGTATAAAAATAAGTATTTTATTTACTTCTTGTATAAGCACTATAGCAATGATACTGCCAGAATAAATCATGTATATGCACTGTTTTTGGAAATAGGACTCAGTTGAGATGTAAGATTCACTTTTTTGCAAACAAAATCGCAATAAATCGTAATATTGAATTGCTGATACACATTGAACCAACACCCATGGATTTCATATGTATATATATATATATATAATATATACACAATACATATAATATAAACATATAGTATATATAATATATATATATAACATGCACGTACACATACACTCATATATATAGACATACATATGTACATATACATGAACAGTTACATGTCACTGAGTGGCAGCAGAGAATGGCCTGCCTCGCTGGGTCCTTTCCCCAGAGATGAGTCTTGTACTTGAGCTGACTGCTAAACAACAAGGACTACTGTACATCACTGTGCAGGAACAAAGCAACACACAAAGCTTCCCATCTCCTGACCTTAAGTGTGTGTGTGTGTGTGCATGCACGAGCGTGTGTGAGTGTGTACCTTCCACCGTGTATCAGTGTATGTGGGGAGAGAGTGCCTGCAGGGGTGTCAGCGGAGGTTTAAGATATTCAGCTTGCTGTCAGCACCGACACATTTCTCCCTCTGCACCGCTGCACAGATATGCAAATCCAGCCTCCTCAGAATGCAGAGCACCAGATCAGCTTCAATTTATTCCATTCTGCTCTGCACTCACCCTCCCTCTCTGTTCTTCTCTGCTCTCTGTTTCTCTCCCGCCCCCCACTCCTCTCCTCCTTCTCTCTCCGCTGTCTCCATTCTGTCTTTGGTTTTCTGTTTGGTCTTAGCTGCTCTGTTCATGGCATATGCCCCCACTGAGGAATTGTATAGAGGTGAGAGGATTTCTACCAAGTCTGGGCTTAGTGCAAAGAAGCGCTCCATTCTTTCAATCTAGTACAAGGTGCAAGAGGTGCAAGACTGCCTGAGTGTGTGCATTTAAACACATATACTCTTACGTGTGTGTGTGTTTTAGTCTCGCGCTTGCAGAGGGTTGTTTGTATTGTGCACACGCAACAATGTACTTCTCCCTTCCCGCTTGTTAATTACCAGCGATAGAACAGCAACGGCCTACATTGCTCGTGGTGAAACACAATTAGTCAGTTGCCAAGCTGCTCTCAAAAAGGCTATCTCACCAACACACAGTGTCATCAGTAATCTAGTCTCAGCATAATCTAAATGCCAATGTCTATCCTCTGTGATCCATCCCCAGCCCACACTACATTTACATTCTAATTAGATGTGGCCAAGGCCGCTTTATAAGGACCCTTTTTAATAACACGGCTGTATTCACCTTTTCAGAGTCCCATCGCGGCTGTAAAAAAGCGGGCTACACTTTATATTTTGTCCCTTTGACATTGTGGCTACTGAGGATTTAAGTAGCTTTTTAAAGCCCTCGGCACCCGAGTGTGTGTAGCCTGACAAGAGGTTTTCTTGTCTCTGGAGGATGAATTGTAAATGCAAATGTAAGAAATGGAGATGTAGTGTCAAAGCAGGAATAAAAACACTAACACCACATGTATCATACCCAATTTGTCCATAATTAAGCATAAAGGACAAGTAATTGTAGTCATTAGTAGGATTGTTTTAACATTTATTTGAAAAAAAAACTTAATTTTCCCTGTATTTTATCTAATAACTGTGGTCGTAAACAATGATAATCGCAATTAGAGCTGCAACTAGTGATTATTTTCATTATGGATTAATCTGTTGATTATTTTCTGGACTCACTGAGTCATTGTTTAATAAATTATCACCACAGTTTTTCAAAGTCCAAATTAACATGTTCAGATGTCTCTTGTGTGTTTTTGAAAAAAAAAAAACAGTCCAAAATCCAAAGGTATTCGGTTATTTATCCGAAGTTTTGGGGCATTTCAACCTTCAAATCACAGCCTTAAATGGATGAAGGTGCAATATGTAAGAAATTTTGTTTAAAACACTAGAATTCTCAACATAATGTGAAGAAACAGTTTTGTCGTCATGTCCAAGATGTCTGCAAATATATCTACTGATGTTAGAATGCTAACCACCTAGTTCTGCCCTGTCCTGTCTTGTAAAACCACTTTGTACCTCAAGAGGCGATAGTGCGATAGTATAGCTGAGAGTGATAATGTTGCTACGTTACACAAGCTCTCTTAGCATTTTAATAAAAAAATTACAAAATGTCAAGACAGGAAATATTCTTACATTTATTTTCTTATTAAACAGAAAAATGTTACTCTTTGTTAGTCTGTCCACTCTTCCAACGATGAGTGACTCTGGTTTGAATTAAATTAAATTAAATTCACCGAGTTACGTGTGAAAATATTCTGGACCTCCGTTGCCTCCCTGATGGCTAACCTCCCTCTCATTCCTTTCTACTGAACCGGCCGTGTCTTTGTCGTCCCGGAGTCAGAGTCCTTGTCGGAGCAGCTATAAATGAACGTCTGTACAGTATTCCCTGTCGTCGAACTGGCCTCTGTCGGTCTCAGAATCTGTTTTCAGTCCCCTTCCCGGCCTTCTTTACTTGGAGGCTGCTGAGCCCGGTTCCATTGCCCGTTTGCCACGCTCTGGTCCAGGTCCCCACTCCTGCACCAGTCCCTGCCAGCATTCCCCACTGGGTCCCACAACCCCGGTCCTGAAAACCTCCTCCTCCTCCTGGCAGTCCCAAGCTCTTGTGCTAGAGGTTTAAACACTGGAACTCCCAGTCCTGACAGAGACAGCAAAAAAAGACGCTAGTAGCTGCATGGCTAACTGAGATCACTGCAGCCGCTACAGTTAGCAGGAATATGAATGGAATATCAATTTGCATTTCTTACATATTGCTCCTTTATTCAGTGATCAAAGTGGATTAATCTTCTGTTGATCAAACAATCAATTATTGGACTAACGGTTTCAGCTCCAATTGTAATGCACTTTTTCTGATAGGAGAAATCTTAGAGTTTCGTTTCAGAAACTTCGACAGTCCTGAACAGTGAATCCTGTTGTCTTTGACAAAGTATTTGTACACAGTCAGTCCTGGTTTCACTCTGTCGGATTAACATTGTTATTTAGCTTTAATTAGCAGCTTTTCTTTTTTTTTCTTTATATAATTATGTTTTATCAAAACTGCGTTTCTAATTGGTGAGATTTGACAGCTGTTTAAACAACAGGCAGTTACAAAGCTTTCGGACTGTTTTGAATAGCTGCCTGTATTGTTTTTTTTTTTGTTTTTGTTTTTTTGTGACAACACGTTCTAACAAGAAGATGTGATAGGAATAAAACATCTTCTGGATGACTGCCCTCATTTTCACTCTTGTGAATGCTCCCTCGAGGGTGGCGAGAAGTCTGATTGGGATACTAGATTTTCTCATCAACAGCTTTTTCATTGCAAAACTGACAATAGTTGATTTTACCAGCTGAGAAGATTACGGAGAAGAGAAGATGGGCAGTTTTTCAGAGTGTGCAGCCATCAACAAACATCATAATTGAATATTTAACTTGTTTGTAATTGTGTGCTTTGGAATAGATCTTAAAAAAAAAAAAAACGGTGCACGCAAAGTTTCTTTTTTTTTGCTGTATGACAGAGTACATTGTTTGTAACTGCCCACCAGAACAGCGCATTTAAGTGTTTTCTGATCTGTTGCCACCATCAGCAAGACGATATCATTCTAAGTGCCTTCCAAAACTTTTGCAAAAATAAAGCTATTTTCTGATTTGACACCGCTATGGTTAAGGCACAAAACAATTGAAAATCGACAAGGCTTTTTCTCTTGAACATAAACTTTAGTCATTTTTAAATGATTAATGTGGGCTATCTAATTTTTCTCTATTATCTAATGAGTTGTGGCCCGAATGTTTCGAAGGTTCTATCATTGCCATGATAATCAATGTCCAGATCAGTACTTGAATCTGCATTTTGTTTTTGTTTTCCTTTTTTTTTTTTTTGAAGGGAGGATGGAGATGTTTCATTGGCTGCGCTGAAAAAGAAGCAAAAGACTGCTAAAGAGCAAGAAATGGAGCTCTTCTTCTTTGGCGTTTAATTAGTTTCAAAACCCGTGTGCACATAAAGACCAGGCGTGTGCATGTGACACAAAACAGTGTCTGTGAGAGGAAAAGCATTTGTGCAAGGGAGCATTTCTGCTCCATGTGCACAAACGCAGACCCTCGAGCATGGGGCTGTGACCAGCTCGCAACTGCTCAACACTCGCTCGTCAAGTTGACCACGGTAGATGTCTCCCTTCCTGTCTTCTTCTCTCTTTCAATTCTTAATTACAGTAACAAAAAATAAAGACCATGAGTTTAAGCAGAGTATGACAGCTTGTGCCCCGCCCCGTCAAAGCTTCGAACATTCATGGGTAATTCTCACTAAAGCATCAAAGCCCCAAAATGTAACTCGTGGACAGCCCTAATATGCTTGTATTTTATGTGCTACTTTTAAATTAATACCTGCTGTAGTTCTTCCTTACATTACAAAATGTTATTATATATTTGTTCATGCTTTATTTAAGGGCTTTTTGAAAATAAGCAATCGGAAAACAGTGAGGTAAAAAGATGATAAACTGAATACAACAAAATATTAGAAAACTTATTAAAAACTGAGTTCAGCATAAAAACGCTAAAGACATAGACATGAGTTCATGTTTGTTGATAAATTAATTTGGTAGCTTTCTTAAAAAATGGTGAAGTTTGCAGCAGATTTCAAGTAATTAAGCAGGCAGTTCTAAGACTTTGCTCCTCTCGCAGGAAAAAACTGCCTGAGCAAATGATGTTGTACCAAACAGAACTGTATAATTGCCACTTGAAGCTGCTCTGTAGTTTGTTAACATACAGAAGTGCATTTTCACCACCAGGTTAAGCTGTTTTGATGATTGTGAAGTCTCAATTAAAGTAATTACACTCGCACTCGACCCACTTCCGGGCAGCGCTTCTTCAGTACAAAACAAAACAAAAAAAACAAAAAAAACATCACTTTTATAAACTATAACCAGTCATATTTCTTGTTATTTTGCAGGTTAGTTCAAACTGGCTTTCTGAGAGTCCAGTACGGCTCCTGAATTATTCTGTGTGGTCTAATGAACTTAGAGCCTTCATGGATAATACATGATGGAGTGTAGTGATATAGGGAAAATGGAAAACGGAATGGAAAATGGAAATGCAAAACAGAGTGCTGTTATCTGCACTGAGTCCACTTTTCGAGACATCTCTGAGTTCATTATTACGCATGGCCACTTGCAAAGATTGCCTCTTTTAGCCGGTGGTGTATCCTTGGTTAAACTCAGTTAGTTCAACCAGAAAAATGTGAAGCATATTTACAATCTAATATAAGCAAATTAAATGGAGAAATGTACATTTTAAACAAAACTATAGCTCTTATAACGGCTTTACAGCATTATGTGAGTCAGAAGTGAGGTTTCTCTGTATTACACTGATTGACAAGTCTTGGAAACATTAAGCAAATCAGAATCAGGACTGGCTTAGATAAAATCCTAACTGTGTCTATCACTGGTGGAGCGCAAAGCCAGAAAAGTGAATTGTGAGAAAAGTCTGAAGTTGGATCCGGTAAGTGAATTAGAAATTCAATTTGTTAAAGCAACCTCCCGGAGTCTTTATATTCTCAGGGATCTTTGTCAGGACAAAGAAACACATAAATGCTCAGACACAGTTCTGTGGGGAAATGATAAATAGATCCATAAAACACTGAGTTCCTGCCTGTGATCTTACAATATATTTATACTTTCAACAAGATGTGACACAGTGCACAGAATTGATTTTATTTTCATCTCTGGCGCTCATGTTGTCTCCAGCTGACTGCTCTGTTTTTTTTTCCTTGTATGTGAATGAAAATCAGAACCCGGTGGTCCCCGACATTAAAATCTACATGAAAGAGACAAATAATAAAAACATGTGCTTTCTTTCACACCACATACAGCATCAATAAAATTCACTACAAAAGGCAGAATGAAGTGATGAAAAATCTGAATTAAATTATTGCCAAATTTCCCAAAACTATGTTAATCGAATCCAGAGATTTAGTTGGAAAATATCTGCAGATAATTAGAAGAAATGTTTTACAATATGTGAACTATTTCCCATGATGCTTGATTCATGACTTCTTGATAAGAAACTGCTCTGCTGCGACCACCAGCAGAGGTGGGAAGTAACTAAGTACAAATACTTTGTTACTCTACTTAAGTAGAGTTTTCAGGTATCTGTACTTTACTTGCATGTTTTTCTGGCAACTTCTTAAGACAAATATCTGTACTTGTCAAGTAGCATTAATGTGCAACATAGCAGATGACCATATCGTCATATTCAAGTTTTCAGTGTTTCTGCTGGTCGTTACTTTAGTTACTTTACTTCAGTCAGCCATAAAGAGTGTAAAAGCTGTGTGTTGTGTTAGCTGCCACAGAAAAGAAAGAAATAAAAAGCACCTGTTGATGTAACGTTACTACAGCATCTTCCTCTACTCTTCACAGCAGACCTGGTCCGTGTAAAACTAACTTAGCTAGTTAGCAGCTGTTAGCAATTGGGATTTTTTTTTTTTTTGCCAAAATCACGTGAGCAAACATGATCAATCATCTGATCGCAGTTGTTATTCTACCTGCAGCTTTCAGCTCCTAAATGTATTTGGAGATTTTAGGCTGTTTTAATTGTCTTGACTCGCAGCTAAGTAGCTAGCTCACTTTCACAACAACCCTCTGCAGACTTCGTCACACAAGTTACCCACAAGCCCACCTTCCCTGAAGGGGAGGGCTCGGCCAGTAACACACAGGTGCTGTGGGTGTGTAATTCAAGTGTATTACTAAATCAAATCACTAATACCCCACACTGAAAAAACTTAATTTCAAATAAGAGTTAAGTAAGTATTAGAGCAAAATTTACTAAAAGTGTCAAAAGTAAATGTAGTATTACTCACTGTGCAGTAAACGGTCCCTGTCAGTATTTTGCTTTTATGTCTGATGTTTTTAGAATAATATTTCTGCTGCATTAATGTGTATGCTGCATTTTACTGGTGTACAAGTTTAAGGTTGAGCTCATTTTAACTACTTTATATAAAGGTGGGTAGTTTAATCTACTGCAAAGTATCATATTCAATAAGATCATCATGTTTCCATTGAATTTACAGTATTGTTATTATTTTAGAGTAAATGTGTACATCAAGATACATATTGTGTATCACAGAGTAGCTTAAAAATATCTATATGTTATTTTAAGTCATATAGCTCAACCCTAGTGTCTGTATTTCTACTTGATAGAGATTGTGTCCTTTTGCCACCGCTGCCCGCCGGGTTTTTGTCCAAGAGAAGTGATTGATAAGCTGTTGGGATCAGGTCCTGTTTTCAAGAATCACCCGTGGCCGCAGGGAGAAACCTGCTCTCTCTGTTAGGAAACATCAGTGAAGGCAACTCCCAGTAACCGATAGACCGTCTAGCTCAATCATTACAGGTTTCCCAGTAATTGTCCCTGAAAAGGCAGAGCCAGCATGTCTTTCAAACTGGTGATGTTTAACTAACAGCGCTCTTCAAAGGAAAGGGTCAGGCATCAGTGGTGCTATGACAGAGTAGGACATGTAACACATGGCTCCCAGAAGGAAGATCCATCTGCTCCTTCATTTGTATTCAACAGGAACTGGTATGTGAGCAAACTCAAGCAAAAATTGGTAAATTTAATAAAATCTGAGAGTCTCCTCTTCTGCTACGTCGTTTGTTCATAATAATTTGCTGTTTGCCAAAAGTTTCTGAATCCCTTTCCCATAATCTTTTCCACATCAAAACATTAACAAAAAGTAGTTTGATGACGCTGTGAAGTTGTTGTTGTTGTTGATTTAAAAAAGAAATGATGTTATGGACAAGGTAATGTCTTATATTTTTTATTCAGGTTACGTTTAGTCACGTTCTCCAACTTCCTTCCTCACTCCTGACGTATCCCATGTTTTCTTGAAAGTTATAGCAACAGGTGACCAAATGAAAGGCACCGTTGCCCTGAATGAATTACATACATGGTTTGAATTTAGGTTCACAAACCCAATAAAGATATATAATATAGGTCTAGTCCTTTTTAGACATTAATGCTTAAGTGTTGCATATTGGACGTTCAAATGAAAAATTAATACAAATGTATTTTAATATTAAGCTATAAAAACAGGCGTTAAAATACAGTTCTATAAGATTTCCTTGCAGTCACGTTCACTAGATTTGTCCCGGCAAATGAAGTAAATTTGAGTGTTCCCTAACTCTCAAAGCCAGACTCAACTTTAAGTTTATTTATAATGAAACGTCACTAAGGGGAGTGTGTTTAGTTTGAAATACAAACACCCAGTTATTAACTTTTTCACTGTGTAGCTTTTGATGAACGGCAGCTACTGTGGCCACAAGTGGCAATTATGGGATGAAGAAAAAACACTTAAAATTTGGCCCAGAACAGGCCTTTTCTACACCTGGCATTAACATGCATCTGGGGTGATTTGATCACAAGTGGACTGCTCTAAGTGTAGCTCACTCAGACCACGCACAACTGGCGTCCTCTACGTAAGTGAGAGTACGTACTAATTTACGTGCCAACCATAGGGTTGAACAATTCAACCAAAATTTCATAAAAATTGCAATATGTGCAAAATATCATTTTAGATGAAATGTTTTCGTGCTACAGAGGTGATCTGGCCGACACATCATGTTCTACAAACTTAAGAAAACATCTTTGTTTGGTACAGATCCCCACAAAAATCAAATCATAAGCATTTTAATACGTTTTTCAATGAAAATGACAATAATTAAGTAAATATTATCATATTATCATCATCTCCAATATCGCAAATAATATCAAATTTGCAATACCAGTCAAAATCACAGTTAGATATTTTTCGAATCGTTCAGCCCTAGTAACACCATCATATTAAAGTGATAAAAAACAAGCAGAAGCCACAACAGCAGGTAAAATGGATTCTTTTGGTTGGAGTACGTATGAAACACGTTGTCTAATTTCCATTTGAGCCGAAAAGTCTGTACAGCAAGACTTGGCGCCAAGATTTTTGCACTGCTCCTTCTTCTTCTTCTTCAACAGTTAATCAGTTAGTCGATTACTAAATGAATCACTATTTTGATAATTGGTTAATCTGAGTAATTTTATTAAAGAAAAAAAGTCAAAATTCTCTGATTCTGGCCCATTAAATGTGAATATTTTCTGATTCTTTTATGACAGTAAACTAAATTTTTTTGGGGTTATGAGCAATAAAAGGCTTTCCTCATCTTGTGATTTGGGAAACATTTATCAACATTTTTCACCATTTTTTGACATTTTATTAACTGAACAACTAATTAATGATTCAAGAAAATAATTGACAAATTAATTGACAATGTGAAAATAATCTTTAGTTGCAGCCCTAATTTGCATATAGAGCAGGGAAGTGAGATCAGCTCATAAGTGGTTACTCGAGACACATTTAATGATAGGTGTCAACGAGCCAATTTGCCATCAGATCACCTAAGATGCATGTTAATTTCAGGTGTGAAGTGGGCCTCGGTGTAACAAGTGCTGGTTGAGAGGAGTTCTTAATGTGAGCAAACCAATTTGATAAAGTCAGTTACACTGTCTATTGTAAGATAAAATAACAGCAGAAAGAATAAACATCAATAAGAAAACAATAGTAATGAGTAACTGAGCAATATAAACAGGAGGAGATATAAACAATAGGAAAATATGAACAAGAGGAAATTATTAAAATATATAGGAACAATGAATGTATAATATAAACAATAAGCAACTCAACAAATGTACACCATTGCACATAGGAAGATGTTGATATTGTTAGCTTACTAATATTAGCCACCCAAGACCAAGTGAGCCTGTAACAACAAACACCTGAGTGAACTTAACTAAACAAGGATGCTTTTTATTTCTTGTAAGTTCAACTTTTCATTTGCAAGAGAATTAAAGTGCCAGTTCAGCTTTCAAAAGTTACATAGTCTTGCCAACAACCCACATTCAGTCCTGTGAGCAACTTTGTTTATTGTGACTAAAGCAAGAAGCTTTTTTTGTCAGCGTGCAGCAGTCTCAGGAAGCCACAGAGCTTTAAACATTTAGATAATGTATTTTTACTGCTACTAGTGTTGTGTTTTTGGGGAGGCTGAGAGCAGAAACGCCAGTGAAATATTATTAAGAGCCCATGAACGTTCAAGGAAAATTAATGATGAGTATTCTTAAGCTGACAGAACAGAGCTCCGAGCAGTTTTTAGAACATTTATTCCGCACTTCCAGAGGACTGAATAGATGCAATAAACTTTGAGTTTTCACTTGCCAGGAGATCTGATTGGCTGTTGACAGTCAGTGACTCCAAAATGTTCAGTCTTGTCCAACATTCTTTGGCTGACAGACTTTAAAGTGTTCACACATCCCGGTTGTTGAGCTCTACAGGAAATTAAGTGACATTTGGGAAGTTGTTTATCATGTACGTTTGTGGTGTGAATGTGTGGTGAGAGGGAAGGAAGAGCCAGAGTGACTACAGATGGGAGCCATGACATCAGGTCTGAATAATTTGTGTTGTGGCCTGTAAATATAGCGTGACCATAATTTGACAAAATTGTCAACAGTAGCCTAAGTAATGATCATCGACCGAGTCCTCAAAAAGTTTCAGAACCACAGTTCCATTTGATGTAGGCTGATGTATTTATTTTTACACTCAGAATAGCCTCCAGCGTGTAATCAATATGTATACTGTGTGACACCATTGTCTAGCTCACAGTTCAAGCTCCCACAAAAGGATTGATTACTGCCAACAGCCTTCTTTCCCACGAAACAATCACAATCTGTGTATTGTTCAGCTCTGTTGTGCAGGAACTCATAATTATTAAACCGCTAGTGCCCATTATACACAAGATATTTATACGCTAAACATTTTGCCCAGGCTGCACTTCTCTCTGCCTCTGTTTGCATTTTAGTTTGCCTCATATTTGCTGAGCACAGAATTGTAGTTTATTCAGAGCAAAAACCCTGATAGAAAATCTACGGCCCCGTTCAGACCTGGAACACCGCAAAAACATCCCCACTAGAAGGAAGCCAGATATTTTTAAATATAATCAGATTCTCTTATTTTAAGCAAAAACATCTGCCATTGGGTTGAGCCAGTTATGCTTGGCTAGAATTATTAAAACTATCTTGTAATTCTATCCACTTAAAGATGTAATAGAGTCTGATGCACTCAATCTCCTTGACAATAAATAAAAATAGATTAATACAAACTTTAATTGGTGTCATTTCATTAGATTGTTAAATTGAGAAGATGTGGAAATGGTCTTAATCTTAAAATAAGAAAAATAATCTTGTTCTTCTGCTGGGATATTATGCAGACCATTGTTGTAGCCTGTTTTTGGTTAAATATAGCTCAATATTAGCTGTAATAGCTTATTAAGACAAAGTTAGATATATTTTCTAGAAATTAGATTACTTTTCTAAAGCAAAACTTGCTTGACAAGATTATTATTCTTTTTAGACAAAACATAAGACTTATTTCCCAGAAACAAGGTCTTTTTACTTTCTTGAAATTAGGTTTTTCGGTGTATGAACACGCGCCCTGAGCCTTCCAGTCATAAGTGGACAAGTGCAGGTGTGAAAGCACTCAGGACACATTTGAGATCTGATCCATCAGACCACATTCAGAGGTGGTCTGGGCTGCATGTGACCACATTCTTTCCACAGTGTGAATGCAAATGTGGCTCAGGATTACATTCAAAGACTCGCCTACTAAAGTGATGTCCTGTAAATCCATTGTTTTGTTTCATTATAATGCAAATTACATGTTTGGACTCTCATACGACTGGGCTTTCAAAGTCGTCAGATCACTGTGCTGTTCACACTACGCCACTCTCTGCCTTGTAATCACAAGTCTTGAGGTTATTGTTCTTTGCAGGCTACATGACTGATCAGAGACAGAGGGTCACTAACTACAAGATCATTCACCCTGTCTGTTCTCCAAACTTCATTTGGTCACAAAAACACCGTAGAAGTGACATTAGATTATTAATACTGAAGCATCAATGCAGTGTGTGTTCCTCCGCACAGTCAGACCCGTCTGTCTCCACAGCGCTGAATTAGCTCTGCTGGAGGTGGAGCTTGTTACTCTATAGCCACTGCGGCTTTATAATTACTATTTGTTCATTTTTGCATATGAACATGCATAAGTTGTAGCAGTTCTATATTTGGGCTTTACTGTCTGCTGCTCCACTGCTCTTCCATCTCTCCCTCTTCTGTCTCCCTCTTGACCTACTCAGCCCGCGTCTGCAGCTGCCATGTCTGCTCTCATTGGCTGTAGCCGCAGATATTAAACCTGCTTCATATCTGTCTCGGTGTCGGCAAGTCACCAGTGAGCTTTCGCCGAGCTCTGGATCACATCTTTGAACAGTTCACACATCGAAATCCTCGCTCTCAGGGGCACGAAGCAATTTGCCACTGACAGGGGGGTGTTTGTCAGTGATGTGAGTAGGTGGGAGATCAGGACTAAAATTGTGTAGTGTGGCCCAGGCTTTACCTGCAGAGGATGTTTGTGAATATACTAGTAAACCCAGACTCCTATTTTGAGAATTCTTGAGTGAGGAGAAACTGTCTACATCACATTTTTAATTACATGGTCCTTCTTGGAAATTCAGCAGTTGACATACGTAAGTAAGTCATAAGTTATGTCTTTCTCTCTGTAAAAAAACATTGTGTCCACTTGTTCCAGCAAGTTGCTGGTTAAAAACAACAGCACATTTTGCAAACGTGTTTATTTGCATACAGAGCAGGGAAGTAAATCAGCTATGACTGAGTCTTAAACATCTGTGCTTTCTTGTAAATTCAGCATTAAATGCAAAACATTAAGTTGCTTCTTTCCTTGTAAAAACACATGGTGTTGTTGAGAAGAGCAGACAGGAGAGAGTCTCTGTGGTGCACCAGGGTGCAATTTTTCACCGACTGTGTTATTAATGCTTTTCTTCGTCTTTTGTGAGATGCAAACATCAGATTTCCACATGATCAGGATAAGCAAAAGTGTGAATCGTCCTGATTATAGATAAGTTATAAAACGCCAGCAGACCGTGGAGCTGACAGAGGAGTTTAGTGTGGCGCTGAACTAAAAAAACTAAATAAAAACTGTGTCCAAGGGTGACAGAAATGGAGATTCAACCAACAAAATATCTCTAGATCCGATCACAAGTGGTCACTTAAGACCCGCCTGGAGAAGCATTGTAATGCCAGGTGTGAACTCATGTACTCAGAGCTGTACACTTGTGGTTAGATCACTGAGGATGAATGTTAGTAACAGGACTGAACAGGGCCAAACACGTACAAAGATCCACATTTGGGAGTTGACCGGAACAACTTTAGTCTTATGTTCACTGCCACTGAGCAGTTGAAGTTTGTACCTCACCTAGGAGCCCTTGAACAGTGTAGTTGTTCAGGATCAGCTCGCTCAGATTTTTCTTGCTTGTCAGGGTGTTTGAACTGCTAACCCTCCAAATATAAGCTGCACTCCATAACCCGCAAGGCCAATACATACGTCAAACACAAAGTGCTGTTCCGACAGTCTGAAGGCAGTGAAAAACTGCTTTTCAGTTTGTCAGCCGGAGCTGGTCTTCATCACTCAATTCTGTAACTTTCAGAAACTGACAATCTGACGGTCTCGCTCACTTTCTGCAGCAGCTAGTGGCCAGGTGAGTGCTGGAAAGAAATCAGGCAGAGAGCTACAAACACTTTGCAGATTTTTGTATTTTCTCCAAACAAATTCCAAACAAAATCCAGGAAAGATATTCAGGAATACACAGACTCTATCGTCATTTTCACCCTGTGTTTTTGAATCAGAATTGCATAGCTGGTACTAAAAACACACCAGGAACTACAGCAACCTTTTGTGCTACCTGTAAAGAAATGTTGTTTTCTTTTTTCTTGTACCAACAACTCCCCTTACACTGACTACCAGCTTCCCACCACACTGACGAATGTAGCACCTCTAAAAAATAATGTACAACTTTCGTTTCCTTACATAAAGGATGTCTCAATGTCCAGCCTTGTTATGATTGAGTATTCAACTGAAGGCTACTGCCACAACAGTTTAACAACCATTGGTTTAGCCATAGAAAAGTTCCTGTTATGCTAAAGACACTGTTTGACTGTAGATGAGTAAGAGTGCTATAAAGGCATTTGCAAGTCATAAAATGAACACTTTAGTCTACAGTTATGAGAAGACGCTTAATATGAAAGTTCAGAACACATATAATCCACCTCCTGAAAGAAACTAAATATTTTATTTGTTATTTACCAAATTTATGTGCACTCATTTCATTTCAGCTCAGTATGAGAGTCTTTACTGCAGTTTTCTGTCATTTGGTCGTGCTAGTTTCTCTCCTTGGGGAGTTTTTCCCTCACTGTTTCGAAGGTCTGCAGGGCAGGGGGTGTTACACGCTGTACAGAGTGTAAAGCCCCGTGAGCCAAATTGTGATTTGTGATATTTGGCTCTATAAATAAAATTGACTCCTGTACTCTGCTGTCTCACTGAGGGCCAGGCTCCATACACACATGGAGTGCAGCCAAGGAGACAGGTGAATTGAACTGATAATGTTACTCCAGTCGACGACAACTTGTTACAGTACTGTAACTGCAAGTGAAGCTTCCCAACGAGCGGTATTTATTAATGGGATCTGTCTGAAAGCAAAGATGGACAGAAATTGATCCTAAATCAGTCGAGCCAAAGCTAACCAGCTACTGAGTTAGCTCCCAAAGACTTGTGTGTCTTGCATATTGTTGCATATTGTTGTATCAGTTGTCGCAGTGTTAGCAATTAACATGCTAGCTAAAGCGGATATGCGCTTCATGAACTCATTTGTGGCCTCTGAATGAATGAGTCCGATGAAAACCGTGAGCCAGGAAGAGAGAACTGTGATAATGCAGTTTTGTAAGTGTTTATTAATGTACAGTATTAGTCAGCAATTGACCCTTCTTAAGTCCCACCCCTTTTGGAACGCCGGTCAACTTTCTCCTTTACTTTTTCCTGTACTTTGACGTGCTACGTGCTCAGCTCGTCTATGTTGAAAATAAAACCAAATTTTGAAAGCAACATATATACAGGCCAATTTTAAGTTTGCTAATGTTAGCAAAATGCTGTCTAACAAGCATATATCATTAACTAGGTCATTAGTGTTATGCTCTTTAGTAAAAACGCTGGCTAACTAGTTAGCTAACTAGCATGAATCTTTACTTAGCTTGTTGAATCTGATAGCTAATCTTTGCAAAACATTAACTAACTAACTACTTAATCTACATCAATCATTTGCTAGCCAGTTATCTAGCGCTTCACTAACATTAGCTAGCTTAATTAAGATATGACTTTATATCACTTTTAGCAATTTGTTTTTCTTTCCAGCAAAGATTGACCTAGCAAATATCTAAGGACAAGAAACAAGAAAGAAGGAATTGGCCAATCTTCCTCTGGGTACCAAGTTTGCTTGTTATTGAACCACAGAGTGAAAAGGGGCCAGACTAAGATGGATCAATAAAGAAACATGCCCTTTAAAAACATTTATATCATAATTCTAGTGTGTTTAACTATATACTTATACTATATACTATACTATATGTTGTCTGATTATACACCAGACTCCACTCATGGGCTTCCACAGGAGGAGTTTTCATTGTGGAAAGATACATTAATAAACACTTATATCTGCTTGCAACTGCATTATACTGTTCATATAATCCTATCTGTAATGCTAAATATTGGGATTAAAGTGTTGCCAATGAAGTGAATGGTCAGTCTTAATGTTTTAAGTGGAACAAAAGCCTGTTAAATCGGTTGATCCTCATGGAGAGATGTGGGCAGATTATGCAGCACTTAATGAGTATCACAGATAAAATACATGTCACAGATTGTAGCCAGCACTTTTTTTTTTCCTGAAGGAAAAAGGAAAATTAAAAAAGAAGAAAATTAGGTTTAATTATCAAAGACCTTATGAATTCAAGACCACATACTTAAACTGTACAATTATACTTACTTTTAAAACATATTATATCAAACAAAAAAAAAAGCAAAGCAAGACATAGAAAAGAGTCTTGAATAATGAAGTGAGAGCAGATACAATCTATGTTCCAGTTTGCATGGTATTTCGGGAGCACTGATATAAACCAGTTGTCACCATGTCCTCCCTGCTCCACATCCGCCCACCAACCAGCGCTACTTCTGCTGTCCTCGACTTGTCAGACACCGGTTCTCCAGCGAGTTGTGATGAACTGTCATGTGCGTGACTAAACCGGTTCAACAGCGCGCCGTTGGTTGGAGAAATCACTCAGCCATTACAGCCCCTCAGTGTCTGTGAAAACAGCTTCAGGCAGGGAGGTTTTGGACCAAGAGATGGGGAGAGACTGTTTTCTCTGCAGTGGGAAGCATGGTTCATGCTTCTCCCTAACCCATTGCAAACAGCATGCCAACACAAGTCTCAAACAGCACCTTCTCTATCCACTTGTAAATTCACCAGCTCGGCAGCACAGGAAGGGAATGTAAATTAGGTGTGACTAACAGCAAGATGGGAATCCAGGCAGTTTTTCCCCTCCTCTCTTGCTGTTCTCCCCTGGCTACTGATGGTTTTGTACACATCCACTTTCCCGCAGTGCTCGAGGCTGTCGGCTTGGTTTCACGTGCAGAATGACTTCAGCTGGAGGTGTACTAAGCTGAGGCCAGATAAGGAAAAGAAGATAGAAGGGCAGTGTTGCTGAGCTGAAGTCAGAATGAAGCCTTTTAAAAAAAAATCCTATTCGATTTATCATGAACTCGGAGCCTTTTCACTCCATCTCCAAAACCATTGGACCAGTGCTGCTTACTGAAATATGTGGAAATACAGCTGCCACATGTGATTTCTTAGAAGCGTTTTAGCTGTATTGACTGCTGCAAGATTTGTTAACATAGGTACACTGAGTTCTTTTTATGTGTAGAAGGATGAGGCTGCCGATATTTTTGTCATTGCAGAGAAATCCTGTGAAAAGACCAAAGTGAACAAAAAATGGATCCTCCTAACAAGTACAGCCTGATACAGATGTGCTATACAGCTCCATATCCAAAACTATTTAAAAAAACACATCATTGAGGCACATATTTCTCTGTCTGCCCCTAACTAAAGATTTTCCAAGGGGATTAGCAGTCATCGCTGCAAGCCATGAGTCAACTCACACCTTTATATTAATATATATTATATTAAACATATTAATAATTTCAGAGATAGATGCTAATATATTTACGCACTGGCCCCACAGGCCACCAAGCCCCTAAATTTAGTGGCCAAAGTACATTTTAGGTGGTCCAAATGTAAACCTATGTAAAAACAATATAGAAAAGGTCATTTAAAGCAGCTTAACACAGGATTCCTTAACAGTGACAAGAAGAGTGCACCTGTTTGAGGACCACATCACACATGTCAGCAGATAGAGACAAGCCTATGTCTCTTTTTTCCCTTGTACTGAAGGTTTTAGAGTTCTTAAACCTTCAGTATCCAGCTGCTGTGAGAAATTACTTGACCTTTTTTAGTCGTGCTAGCAGTGTGGCTCTAGGGATGCCAGTGTCGGCTGGTTGGACTGAAATATCTCTACAACTGTTGGATAGATTGCCATGAACTTTTGTACAGACATTCATGGCGCTCAGAGGATGAACCCTAATGACTTTGATGAATGCTTGACTTGTGCTTTTTGCGCCTCAGCTGTACCTCGTGTTCAGTTCTTTTTAGCATTTGTTAGCATACTAACAAGCTAAACTAAAACCCCTTTTTACACGGGACAAAAAAGCCATTAACACTCACTAACACCTGGCTTTTGTCTTCAGAGGGAAAGGGTACATTCAGTATTTTGTTCCCAGGTCAAATGGCTCTGCAGTAGTCACAGGTATTTATTGGCTCCAGCTCCGGCTGGTTGTGATGGAAACATGACATGTGGATGGATGGGCCCTCTTTTTGGTCCGAGGCAATGAAAGCTTGTCACCGCCATCAGTAATTTCTGGACTCCTTGTCATCTCAGCCACTAACTCCACTGGTCTCCATTCAAGCAGCAAATAAGTCATTTAGTTTGAAAAAGAGACTGAGGAAAATCATATTAGAAGTAACCACGGTAACCATAAATGTGACACATCAGAAAAAAAAGAAAGGCAAACTCTTCTGCTGACAATGCAATTGTCTTTTATTAGCATGTTTACTCACATTTAAAAAGAAAAAAAAGCCCTTGTGCACTAAATTTGGTCTACAAATAGTATAAGATGGTGAACCTGGTAAACATAAATATAAACAAGCCCAAACATTAGCATGCAAGCATTGTCATTGTTAGCATGATGCTATTTTTATCATGTAGCACGAAGCAGTATACAGCTAGCATGGTAGCCTGACTCGCTGGATGCACACTGCGGGTATAAGCTGACCATTGGTTGCTTGTTTCAAGTGCTATCACAGCGTCCGCTAGCTGTGCTTTCAAAGTCCCCAGGAAACAAGAACATCCTCCGAGCTGCAACCTACACGCTGAAAACGGCAAATTAGTGCCAGGAAAGCTAATGGTACGAACGTAAACAAGCTAACAGCTATTGCTTTTTTTGCAGTGATGTAGTCATTCTGATGCCAGAGCTCGCCTCCTGATGCCCAAATGTTCCATCAGAACAAGTTCTGCCTCGACTCTATTTTGCAGCAGCACAGTCGCCGTATCCTGGGCCAAGCTCCACCCAAGACAATTGTGATTGGTTTAAAGACGTGTAAACATTCAGGGCATTTTTTCCTGTACAGCAGAATATCAGTGTGTGGAGCCACACTATACAGTTGTGATCAACTTTTAAAAAAGTCTCTCAAACACATTGCTAATTTTGGTTGAGATTTGTTTAGAGTAACACCAGCTTTATCTGCCGCACCCCCAAAATAAGTGTGTGAACTGAAGATTAATCACTTAATATGAGATTTCCTAAAACAACAAAAAAATACAGCTGTGTAAAACCACTGGTGCGGTACATGCCTTCCCACCTATTCCTTTGACAACATGTTTGAATTCAAACTGTTAAATTCTCCCATTAAGTCTCAGATTGTTGAAGCTTTTTCACTCTGAGCCTGTTTTTACTCTCCAGGCAGTATACTTGTGATAGACTCTGAATTGGTTATTGTGGGAACCCAGGGGAATCAATGTAACAGATACTGTTGAAGGTGCAACATTCAATCACAGCGCTGGTGTTGGTGCTCCACTTTTATCTTTTTTTTTTCTTTTTTTTTTCTTTTCTGTGTCATCAGTTGTAGGCATGAAGTGATTTCCTGGTGTCAAAGTGTGTCATCAGAAGGTGCACCAACATGTGGTTAAAGTGTATATGCATAGCTGGTCTAGGATTATTACCTAAGTGCATGGGGACCAGTGTGTAATAAAAAGACAGAATACAAAATTCTTCCTTTTTTATTCTTCAGTGCGTGGGCGGTTACTCTCACAGAAGGAGAAACAGCAACCGGCCAATTATTCTTTTGATTATTATTGCAAGGAAGTGGATGGGCCTGCATGTTATTGATGTCAGGGAGGATGTCAATGGATCTCTATTTCAGTCTAATAAATACTCTTTGCACTGCTGCCCTTGGATTTTCAAGGGATTATGCGATTGCACTTTCCATCAGCGATGAGCTGTATTCTCCCATTATGTGTAATGGGAATATTATGCATGCGGCCGTATTTGTGAATATGTAAGGAGAGTATCCGAGTCTAGTGTATGTGTGAGCATCTGTGTGTGCTCAGGAGTGTGTTATACGGTCTTGATGATGGAGAGCTGGCCCTCTGCAGACAACCTGTGCTTATTTTATGGCCTCCTCCCCAGCTGCAGCATGTGGGCAATAAACCTTTCTCCAGCAATCTCCAAACAGTGCAGCAATCAATGGGAAATTATCTCAGCCAATCGATGGGCCAGCCTTTCTATTTCTCCCTCTCTCTACCTCTCCCGCTGTCCTATCTGTATCCTTTCTCCCAGCGCCCCTCCCTCCCTCTCTCCTCATCCCTTCTGTCTCATTTTTTGCTGTCTCTCTGTTTTTTCCACCCACTCCTTCACTCACCTCCCCCCTCCACTTTTACTTGTGTTCCCTCAGCTCTCTCAGCTCCGCAGCACCTACTCTGAAATGCGACAGCTCAGCAGCTCCAGAGCCATTAACAAAAGTCGCCTTCACCCGTGGAATATGTAACATTGCTGGATTGACTTTCCTGGCGAATATAATGAATCTCACTTGTTCATACAACCAGAGAGCGCTCCCTCTGACAGTTGTGACAACAAGGCCCACTTACTCTGTACCCTCTGCTGCTGTTGTTGCTGTTGTCCTTGGTCGTTTGTGTCCAGCAGCGACTTCATTATTGCTGCGTGTTTCACTTAAGGATATATTTTAATAAGTGTAGGAAATTGCCTAAAGGGCACTTCTCAAACTGTTTCCCTGCATAAGGAAAACTACTAAGTGGTTTCCCCAAAATTCAGCCCTCTAAGCAGTGTAAATAGTCTAAAGTTGCTATGGCGACAGAACGGTCATGACATAAGGCTAAAACACTCAAGCAGACTAACAGTATCTATGATCTGTCAGACTACAGTGGTTAAGATAGGATCAAAATCAGAATTTGTAAAAGTAGGCACATTTTGTATTCAAACAGAATACAGATGTGTAAAAGAAAGAGCCTGGTAAAAGTAGAAGCACTGATCTTTTACATTATTTTGTCCTGTTACGTCTTTCTTGTTGTTTTTTTCCTGTTTTGTCTTTCTGTCTTCTTACATCGTTTTCGTCTTGTTATATCTTTAATGTCATTCTTGTCCTGTTATGCTGTTTTCGTCTTGTTACATCATTTTCATCTTAATAATATTAATAAATTGACGATAAAACAGCTCAGACTTACTGTAAATACCTATCCTCTGTTGTCCATTTTTAAAGCCATTTATGTCTGTCGTGTCAGGACTGTCATCTTATATATTTTTCCGTCACTTGTCCTGGTGTTTTAGGTTTTTGCCGTGGTAACGTTTCAGTATCAGTACTGAGATATTTTAGGCATGTATCATATTAAAGTCATAATTTTAGTATCATAACAACACTACATCAAGGAATTGTCTTTTGTTTATTGTCCCGTCCATTCAGGTTGAAATGGGCCTTGAAAACTAGTGTCTCTTTCCAAAAATCATGATCCACTTACTCAAAATAATCCACAGACCTTAATGTGAGCAGTTTCATGTAGGTACTACTTTCTTTCTACGATAAAGAAAGTAGTTCCAGTTGTTCTGGTCGAGCCTACTGCAGAAAGAAAGTAGTTCCTACATGAAACTGCTCACAATGAGGATTATTTTGAGCAAGCGGGTCATGATTTCTGGAAAGAGACATTGCTGTTGAGTTTTTTTGTTTGTTTGTTTTTTTTTTTTTTGTGAGTTTTTTTGCCTTGTTGTCTCAGTTTTCTGGTCTCCACTGTTTTGGTTCCCTCCCATCGCTCTCTTCGGCCCCAGCAGTCAGCAATTCTCAGTGAAAAGGCTCTAAAAACCGAGTGTAAGCCACCTGCCGAGCACTTAATAGCAGACAGACACAATTTGGCGACTAGCTGGTGAACACAGTGGAGCATTTATCAGCTAAAGAGCCAAATATTCCCCTCAGGAGTTTGAGACAAAAACAGAGTGAATATTGAACTTGCATTCGCCAGGTGGCGACGACTTTGAATAAATGCTAATGTTGCCTTGTGGCTGCTGGGAGTGTAAATAGGCAACTGTTTAACAACTTTATAAGGTGATAATATGTCAGGGTTGCGTTTGCAGCTTGTTGCTCTGCTCCCAGGTGACCAAAAAAATGAATTTGTGCATCCTCCATAAGTAGAGCACTCAAGGTAATTTCATTTAAAAGTGCAGTAACCAATTCTGGAGAAAGATGGTTGGTGGTTTTGAGTCCCATTCTCAGGTTGTGAAATACTTATGTTTTGGGAAAGAAACTCAACAATCAGTTATCTTACCAACCTGTGACTGGCCAAAGTCTCTGGAAACATGGAAACACCCAAGAGGAGGAGCAGAGGTCTAGTTTTTTTCTCAGACTGCTTGAATTACATTATTCTTAAAGATTATTGTGGAACTTTTGTCCAAGACACCAAAACATAAACTGTAAAATGCAAGAAAATCTTAATCTTTATTGCAGGTTTTTCAACATAACATGGTACGAGTTACTCAGCAGTGCTGATATCATTGTATTGTATATTGACTTCTCCAGCTAGCCGGTGGCTTGAGTGAGGTTGTAGAGCCAAACCACGAATTGCACAATGCTTAAAACTTTTTTACTGTAGTTTTGTGGCTTAAAATGTCTTTGCTCCTGTTCATTTTTGTGTAGCAAACCACAGGCTAGCTGGAAGATCCATAATTATAGGATTTGTACAGTATCTCTTCCGGTATTGAAATTTGATTCAAAATGTCTTTGTATAGCACTATATCATACAAAAAGAGAGTGCTTTACATAAAGCAACAAAATGTGCAAACAAACAGGGACATCCATGTACACGTACATTAACACATAAAAATACATTTACTTACACATACAGGCAAGTGCACTGTATAAGAGTTTAAGAAAATGCTCTAGTGAAAAGGAAAGTCTTTAGTTTGTTTTTAAAAGAAACCAGCAGGCTTCATACACCTTGGAAAATGTTTACTTAGGAAAATTTTAAACTTTGTACACGTACATTTTCATTTCATGTCCTAAGGCGTTCTTGAAGTTGCAGACTTTTTCATTATGTTACGACGCATGTGGAGCTAACTGTGCTGACATCAGCCAAATGAATAACTAAGGCTGTATTTAGACCAAAGCAGGTGTTGCGGAGTTCAGCACAGAGTTGTCTGGCAGTGTGGGCATGTTTATTTGTGTTTAGAATGCAGCCACCGTGAAACAATTAGAAAATTGTTTTATATTTTTTTGATTCAGTGGATTTCTTGCTACCACCACTCCACATCTTTGCAAAACCACTGCTGCTCTCTCAAACTAACTAATAAACACAAACCAAAGGAAGCTTCCTGGTATCGCTATTCTGTATCATAGACTCCAAGTCAGACATAGATGTAGAAGCTGAGCGCACCAGATAAACCAAGAGAGGACACAACTGGCACTGTTTGGCCCATGAACTCAGCTTTGATAGCGTCTGGATTCAACAATATTTCAGGGTGACTGTGGAGCAGTTTGACCCGTCTGATCGCTGGCTTACGTGATCGGCCACCACAGAGTGACATCAGGCTGAATTCATCCAAAAGTTGACTCTGTTTAAACTTTTTTTGCGGCACCCCTGCTGTCCTCAAAACTCTCTGGTTGTATCAAATGAATGGGAGGACTGACGTTTTCGCTGCAACGCCTGATTCGGTCTGAACACAGCCCAACACAGTACAACTGCTAAATGCTGTTAACTTGAGTGCTTGTTTTGACTTACATAATCAGTTTGTTTCCATATATGCTGAAACACAACATGTCACAGAAATGTCACTGTGTTATGACAAGGAAAACTGCCAGAGCCAATTTTCCACAATATTGACTCCGGCTCTCACTCATACAACACCCAAAAGGAAGCATGAGTGATGAATTTCTGGTTATGGAGGATTTATCATTAAAATAATCTTGGACAAACTTCTGGCAGCAGTCACCCAAAAATTCCAGAGGTATTTCCACGCCTAAGCAGCACTTGCTCCTGGCAGAACAGACAGACACTGACAGTCATTCAGACAGGCTTGGAAATGGTGAGCAAACAGCACTTCTCCTAAACACCTTGTTTATGCTGCTGCTACCCACAGAGTTCAGCCATAACGTGACAACATGAAAAGAAAGCACAAGTGACAACCACCACCCCTGCCTGTCACACTTGTATCATTTTTTCCCTGCCTCAGCCAAGGGGAAAACAGCCAGCTAATGTGGTGGTTTGACAAGCAGGAGTCTTGTGTTAGGCAGAGAGACACAAGGTTATTATTTGCCCAGCAGTTAAGGATGGGGTCAACGCGGGTTATCAAAACCCAGCAGAGGTTGTTGTGCACAGAGAAGGACAAAGTGGCGGACCGTAGTGTGTGAGCATGAGCTCTAACGGAGGGCTTTGAAATGTGCTTTAAATTGGGAATGCTGTAATGAGAGGGAAAAGTGTCAGTTGCAGAAGATTAGGAGGTCAGCTCCGGTCAGTGGCTGCAGGGGTTTTGTTTACACACCATAGTTACAAGCATTTATATAAATAGCAACTTGATAAAATCCCTCTTTGAGATCCTCAGCTGTTTTCGTCTCTGTAAACATTCTCATCTGACATTCACATGAATTAGTGAGCCACAAATTATAACCACAGAGATTGTCAGAACAATGGAGGCTACTGTTTTATAGCTTGGAAATGGGAGTCACTTAATCAGCAAGTTTGTGCAGGTGGCTGCAGGTGCCAGGTATCTGGCTCAGCTACAAAATCCCATCGTATTAACGAAAGAATCATTGACTGTTACATTCTTGGCAGACTAAGAAGCATGCATAGATATTAACATTCTCAGATACTCAATGGGGAGTGCACTGAGAAACGATTGCATGGTGTAATGTTTATTAGTTACTACTGATAGCACTTTCAAATGCACAGCTTTCCTTTGGTTTTGATTATTCTTTTTACACCTCGTACAGTCAGATCTTTTTGGCGGAGTTGAGACTGTTGTTGCAAATAGTTTCAAATCAAGTTGGTTGATAAAGGTGTTCCTTAATGATCAATATTAGGCCCCCTTCTAGTTTCTGTTTACATGAGTAATGTTTATTTTCCAACTGGACATTGCAGTGTCTGTTTTTATGCTGATGATACCATCTTGTATGCCATCGCCTCCACCACAAACCAGGCCTTCTCCAAATTACAGTCTCTTTTATTAACATAAAGCCTGTTCTTAACTCCAAAAAGACAAAATATATGCTTTTCACATGACCACAGAGCTTTGATATCCCCATACTAATCCATGCTCCTAATAGATGTTTAATAGATACAGTGCAGCATTATAAGTACATCAGACTGTTTTTTAGAAAAGGAGGTTGAGCTTCAACTATGGGGATGCTCAGTGGATTGCTCGACCCAAAATCAGACTGTTGTTTCCACTTGTTTTCAAATCAAGTTGGTTGATAAAGGTGTTCCACAAGGATCAATATTAACCCCCCTGCTATTGACTGTAAACATAAATTCTATTTATTTTCCAACTGAACCGAGCCTTCTCCACGTTTCCTCTTTTATAAATGTGAAGCTTGTTCTTCACTTTAGAAAGACAAAATTTATGCTTTTAACAAGAATACAGTGTTTTGGTGTTCCTCAACCAATCTGTGCTCGTAATGGACATGTAATAGAAAATGTACAGCGTTATATATACAGTGAAACTGTTGTTGCAGATGGTTTCAAGTCAAGTTGGCAGGTAGAGGTTCCCACAACGGTCAATGTTAGCCTCCCCTGCTATTTACTGTATACATAATTATATTTATTTTTCATGCAAATATTGCAGTATCCCTTTTTATGCTGATGATATCACCTTATATGCCATCGCCTCTTCCACAAATCAGGCTTTCTCCAGATTATAATCAGATTTTCATGATCTCCCATTCGCTTTTATCAATTTAAAATTATTCTAAACTCCAAAAGAATGAATGTTTGCATTTCACAAGAGCACAGAGCTTTGATGCTCCTACTCCTGTCATTACTCTTACTAGGAATCCAATAGATACAGTACGGCATTCTAAGTATTTCAGGTTGTTGTTGTGGATGGTTTCAGATCAAGATGGTTGCTAAAAGTGTCCCACAAGGGTCAGCATTAGGCCCCTTACTATTTATTCTGTAAATGAATTTTCTAACTGAAAATTGCATTATTCATTTTTATGCTGACGATATCATATTGTATGCATTACCGTTTCCTCAAATCTTCTCAGGATTACAATCTGATTTGGACGACCTCCAGACCTCTTTTATTAATCTGAGGCTTGTTTAAAACTTCAAAAAGACTCAATGTTGGCATTTTACAAAAGCAAAGAACTTTGATATTGCTAGTCCAATCTGTACCCTTACTGAATCTAAAACATACAGAACAGCATTATGGGAATTTGGTTAGATAGCACAATGTCCCACAAAAACTCCCATCTCACACAAAACCTTGCAGTTCCAATTGAATTTATATACCAATACAGACGGTTTTATCTCATTTCAAAACAAACAAAAAGCACTGTGCTGTCTACACTGTGGTGATATGCTGTACTGTGCCGCCACTACCCTTAAATCCAGGGTTAAATTCTTTACTCAACATCACTGCTGTCAGTTATGTGGAAAAAGTCAGATGGTCATCACAAACATCCTGAAGCAAAAGCTTACCTGTGCTTTCATTTATAGGGCCACACTACAGCTACTACAGATTGCTAATAGCATAAACTGACACTCATTCATCTACTTATTGGTAATTTCAACATTTGTGACTGTGGTGACAGCTTTGTATGACTTAATTATCTTTTTATAATGTATGTATGGCCAGTATTATTTTCTAAACAGCATATTGTCATCCCCTGCTCTTTATTACCATTGGATTATACTGGATGTACGTCTACATAACTGAATTAAAAGGCACCTTATTTTGCTGCCAACAAAGGCTGCGGTCTAATCGCTCTTTGCTGTGGAATAAAAGGTCTCATTGGCCTTTTACCTCATCATCTCCCTGTCGCTCTCTCTCTCCACTGTCTATCCGAAGCTGCCTCTAATCAGCGGGCCTTGAGCTCCCAGAAAGGTCACTCTGTCCCTTTGATGGTGTTTTGATTCATCCCTTCCTCTTTTTCTCCCCTCCCACCCTTCCCTTTCACCCCGTTTCTCTCACAGGGAAGCTGGAGAGTCACTACCACCAGGGTGCCAAGAAGGGGCTGGTCCCGTCAGCTGCAGACTGACGTGAGAGGAGAAACTGAGGAGGGAAAAACAGCCTGATCGCAGGAACATGGAATATTATGTTTGCTTAAAAAAAATGGCACACATTCTCCGCTGGTTTGTCCCAATTAGGAGCTGTCAGTGCTGACTTATTATGAGTTTCAGCTCTGTTTGTGTTTTTAATCACTGGCATTAGCATTTTACACAAAGACTATCACTTAAAAGTCATTTCTACATCCTGCTTTGTTTTTGATTGTTTGCATAAATAAAATTATCCCACGGTTTCATTTTGTCCCTCTCTTATTTAAATTAAAATCTGATTCATCACAAAGAAACAAGCATGTATGCTGTTAAATAATCATGTCAGATTACTTTTAAAGGTAATCCATCACTGAATACAAATAACATGGCGATGTTGTAACCAGTAACGTAATCCATCAGATTACAAAAAATCTAATATAATCTGAATACTTAGGGATTACTTTGGACTACTTCAAAATCAAACATTTAAAAAATTGCACCTTATATTAAAAAAATGGCAAAGCCACACTTTTAACACCTCAGAACATTTTCAGTGTAAATAAAATACATTTTGCATATTCAGCACGTAGAATTGGTCGAATGAAATTACTCTGTAAAAAAACAAACTACAGGTGTAATCTGTGTTTTTGTACAGGATGGTTGCATGTAGGTTTTTGTTACTATTGTTTAGGCCAAACTGAGAACTTCGCTGTTGAAGCATGAGAAGAACACTAACGTAAAATGTTCATCTTCCATTTTCAGTGTACTTAAAAAGGAATAAAAATTCCATTATCCATAAATCACCTTTAAAAAACTAAAGCAAACAGTAGTTAAGTCACCATGAACAAACCTGGCAACCGGAGAGGAGAACCTACTTTCATATACAGGAGTGGAACATATTCGGCGTGTAATCAATTACTGTCCAACCCTGTAAATAATGATGCCATCTCTGACAAAATGTTCTGATTTTGACAACTTACTTCTCGAAGCACTAGAGACAAAATAGTAAGTGCTTAACTTTGTTTTAATTTACCCCTCAGGTTTTATAAGACAACAGAGGGAAAACTAGTTTGATGAGGGGGAGAGGAGGACAGCGGAGGCAGGCCTGTCCTCAAGTTAACCTTCTCACACCGAAGACCACGTTTACCCCAACAATAGCGCTGCGTTACAAACCACAGCCCTCTCATTAATTTCAATGAGACCGTTGCATCGGCTCAGCGGGAGAGGGATGACGCCGAGGGCTCCGGTTAAAAAATGCAGGGTCGTCAAGCAAAAAAACTTGATCCTGGCTTATCAATGTAATCCAACATCACCCGGCAACACACTGTTTAGACTAATCAAAAAACGCGTGTGCACATTCCATACGCTATAGCGTCTAGATTTTACCATCATACTAATTTTGTTGTTTACCTCAAACGCACTGAGTGGGAGCAGAGAATTATTGCTGCCATGAAAACTTTTCAGAGTTGTAAAATCCTGCCTCAGAGGAGTATAAACCACCTTCAGACTTGTGGATTTATTATTGGACCTGGACCTCCTGGATTATATTTCACCTACTCTCCTGAACCTGTAGCATAACGAGCAGAAAACCCTTTGGGGTTTTTTGGGTGCAAGGATACAGTATGGATTATCTGACCTGCGTCAGTGCTCCCTGCTCACCACTGCTTAGAGTTTTAAACAGGTCTAACACAGCCTGATTTTGATATTAAATGTGAAAACTGGTTTCTTTAAAGGTAAAGGCTGTGATGAAAATTTGATGTCTTCCATATAAATAGCAAAAGCCATTCTTGCACTGAGACAAAATTCAGTTTCCTCTTCACAATGATGTTACTGGCTGTTCTCATCCACCAGATTATGTCTTTACGTGTTCTGGTCTTTCACATTTCATCCACTTTATTCACGCATTCTGTTCTTTGAATCTGTGCCTGACATTTTAATCCACAGCATGAATGGTAGATTTCACCGCGGACAATGCAAACTAGAGCAGGGCTTAACAATCAAGCATTGCCTGCTTGCCCAGGGCCAGTAAAATGCCACGTCAAGCTAGTAAATCTAGCAGTTCACTTACCCAGTAGAAGAAAGAATTAAACTATTTTGATAATTGATTAATCATTCTATTACTTTTTCAAGTAAATATGGTAAAAAAAAAAAAAAAATGCTGTTTTCAGCCTCTTTTCTCTGTTTATTATGATATTAAACTGAATATCTTTGGGTCTTGGCCTGATAAAACAAGAAGACATCACCTTCAACTTTGAAAAACAGGGATGGACTTTTTCCACTACTTTCCGACATTTTATAGATGTCAGAGCCCTAGATTAAACATGGCGATTAACTTTAGTCTTTGTTGTTATTTTACAACTGCTAATAAATAAAAGAATTTGTTCAGGGGCAAGTAAAAATTGACGTTGGGTAAGTAGATTTCAGTTGATTTGTATTGTGTTATTGTGTGATTTTGGTTAATCCAAACTAATAACAGTGTGCCGATAGATCGAAGTTAATCAGAAAACAATCTTAGTGATGATGGAAGTAAAGTTTTTACTGTGAGACAATATGACCCTTACCACCAAACACCTGCTTTTAGAATGGAGTTTGGTTTAGCTTCACTTAAAAGACCACCAGGAGCAGAAGGTATTTTATTGTGAATAATTCACATAAATTGAGCTGAGCTGCTTTCTAATAATGTACTTTGAAAACAGTATAAAATAACGTAGCCATTTGTCGTAAAAGTTCCGTAATAATCACAAGCTGCAGCTAAAATTTAGTGACTTTGCCCCGCTTCACACACACCCAACCACGGGTAAGACCCCTGTCCTCTAAATTGTAATGAGATCTGCACCCTTCGTCTGGTGGCTTTGAAGAGAGCGTGTATGGATGTAATGGCTTCAGTTTCCTGTTGTGAAGGACCTATACTTTATATGGTGTATCACTAACTCTTTTTTAGCTGGCTTTGCTTAGCTCCCTACAGCGGTGCTCCTGCTGCTTTTCCAAACGGGAGGCATGCTAAACAACATCAAATGTCAGTAAAACACTGACTATGGATAAGTACCTCATACAACCCCACAAAAATCCAAACTTCTCTTTAAAGATTGTAATTTTAAATTGATTTTTTTGATAAATTAACCTCCCTCATGTACCATGTATTTCATGGATCACTATAGTGGCAATTGCAGGCAACACACAGTCTTCATTTCTCAGTTGGTAGTTATTAGTGGCAACTTTCTGCCCCCTCAGCTGTTAATTCCACTCTTGTTAATCACACAGATGCTTCAACATGATTGTACATCACAAGTGTTGTATTAGTTTAAGTTGCCGCATTAAGATAAGAAATCCTACAGGATTAGTCCAGATTTTTCGCACTGTTGACTGTGTTGAATCACTTTTTTAGTGCTTTTGAAAATCAAACCATCAGGGTTCTTCAGAACTACACTCACAGAACTGAGGTCTTGCTTGAACTGCCGTGACCAGGTGTTTACTCACGAACAATAGTTTGGTATGACTCAAAAGACGCGGGTTAAGCCTGCTTTTTAAAGGGTTATCAGATTCATCATTCCGCCATCTTTACTTCCTTCAAAAACAAAACAAAGATGCCAAATCTTCACTAAGACTTCAGTTTCTAAACATGCACAGGCGACTACCTCTGAAATCACATATTTATGCTTCTTAAAGAAGGTCTGCGCTCAAGTAAACACCAGGTTTTGGACACATTTATTATTAAGTCCTTCCCCTGATTCAAGTGCTGTTGTGACAGGCTCTAACTGATGTTCTGCCAGTGCGATGTAATTTTGTGTTTCGACGTTTTACCTGGTTTTCAGTCACCATGTGTTTATTTCCTTCCAAATGTGTTGAGTGGCTCTTTGACTAAGCCATTTCTTGCCCGAGGGCGTATTTCACCATGGTTTGAAAAGCATAGCATGAATCACCAGCACACACACACACCCATCCCCAAGTTGTTATGTTTTTGCCTGTGCCTGGCATTGTAATTCGCCGTTGATTAGCTTAGATTTACTCTTGTTTGAGTTGCAGATTAGCTACAACTCTCTGCTCCACTCCATTCAGCATGAGAACGCATAATTGCACCAGCCTTCCCGGTAATCTCCCACCCAGAGAATGTAAGAGGTCTCCTTTGTAAAGTTTCTCCATGGAAGGTGGGTTTTTTTTTTCAAAGCGGCTGCTTAAGAATTTACTAAATTCAGCCTCCAGTGAATCAACACTGACAGCTACTTGCCCCGTGGGTGGCCTTTTCTTCTGTCATCCAGATCAGGGGCATTTCTCCGGATGAGAACAGACATGCAAGTTCACATAAACAAGGGCTCCGCGCTGTAACGCTGAACAATTAAGCACATGCAGTTTTTACTAAGCCTCTTTAGATAAAACCATAAGATCATGTGCTGTTGGTTTTTCATGCACAAAAGATGTGACGGACTTGTGTGGAAGAAATGCCCGAGGTGATCCACTGAAACATTGAAACAGCCATGCTGTCTGAGCTACAGTGAGCTGCGACAGATTAAGAGCAGAAAAACTGTTTCTGTTTCTGTTTTTAAAGAAATAGTTTTTAAAAAATGCTTTTTTAATCACTTTATAACAGAGAGTTGGATGACAAGACAGATGCCGGTGTCTGTTCAGCTGTTTTCTTGAAATTATTTACAACTAATTTGCAACAGCAAACGCATTTGAGGGGAAAATAATGCAGACCAAATCTCGTTCTCTATTAACATAATGAAGAATTGTTGTTAATTAATTTACCTGACAAGTTGCAGAAATGCTGATACTGGATGTATCAGTAAAATGTTCACCAACACTTATTTCATAAATTCTCCAGCAAAATAGGCAATATTGCAATATACTACTTAGAGGTATTGACTTCATATTACGTCATATAACATTTAACCAAAATCACAATATTTCCTCAACTTAACCAGAGAGTTTTGTTGCAGAAGTCTGGATGCAAAACTCTGGTGTCACAGTCCTGCACTTTATATGCCCACCATCCACCCCAACCCCCAAGCCCCCCAGGTCAGAGGTAAATTGGCATTCGCTCGGCACTTGCATATCAACAGCATATCGCTAGGTGTGAACTGTTTGAAGATGCGATCTGAGAGCTCGCCAATACCTCGCAGCTGCCCGAAAGATATTGAGCAGTCTTAGTATCTGTTCTGCTCAGGGACGAGTTGTGTAACCATGCAATAGTTACAGCCAATGAGGCAGACACAACAGGGGAAGGAGGGGAGTCAAGAGGGAGGGATGGAAGAGCGCCGGAGCAGCAGCCAGAAAAGCCCAAATAAAGAACAAAATTAGGATATGGTCGTTATAAAAGCAGTGGTAGTAGTTATAAAGTAGCTTGAACAAGGTCCACCTCACCGCTAGCAGCTACAACAACATGCTGCACAATGATGCTTCAGTATCTTATCTCATCTTGTGCATCTTCTTGTGTGTGTTTCAATGACAAAACATAGTTTGGAGAGCAGACAGACTCATCAGGGATTCCTCCTGGTGAAAGATCTTGTAATGTGTGATCAGCCCCGTCATGTACTGCGCAAACCACGCAACTTACAGACGTCCGTTACAAGACAGAAAGTTGTGTGATATGAACAGTGCAGCGATGTGATGACTTTGAAAGTAATTTGATTTGCTGGTAGGTGGATTTTGTCAGCTTTGGACAGAGGCGAGCTATATATATATCTCCATCTCCAGTCTTTGTGCTAAGCTAAGCTAAGCAAACTGGCTGCAGCTGCATATTTAATGGACATGAGAGCGGCATCAGTCAAATGAATAAGTGTCTTGCCTCAGATGTCAAATGTTTGCTTTAAATCACACCAACTTACTATCAGTGGTATTTCTATATGTAGTTAGGCTTCCTCTGCAACATCACCAGCCAACCACCCTGCTGTTAATGATGTCAGAGGATTGGGGAGAGGGACAATTTCCAATTTTGAGCACCAGTAAGTAGTTCATCAAAATTCCTGTCCCCATCCAACTTTCACACAATTAGCTATGGTTTTAAATTAAATTAGACGTAAATAGGTAATGTATTTATTCATCATTTTTGGCTGAAAAAGGTGCCCAGTTGAATTTCCTGATTGAAATTAAATGCAATTGACTCCAGTCCAGCAGTGTGCCCTCCTCACCATTGAGCCAAGTTTCCAGTTGTAGAAGCAGCAGGACCTTTGTGTGCTTGCTGGGAGACTGATTGGACTGAGGGCGCGGGGTCCCATCCCCCCATCCCCACAGGCCTGGAAGAGGAATTAGGCTTTGGAGCACTTTAGAAGAGGTGGCGGCAGGCTGGGGAACAATACAACCTGGGAGCAGCTTGTGGCTCATCCATCTCATGATGTGTCAGAGAACAGAGCCTGTCGGGCCTGCGTGGATGTACAAAGGAAATAAGGAAAGTGTCAGTGGGGGCTCGCTGAAGACAATTTGACAGCAGAATTCGATGCATTGAAATCATCACAATAGTGCCTCATTACCAGAACAGATCAAGACTGAACACATACAGTACCTTACTGTTTTCACCAAGACAACAGAAAGCACACTGCGGAACTGTGGATCAATTAAAGGACCACATTATTATTATTATTATTATCAATAGTGTATAATCACATGAAAATAAAGATTATTTTTGGAACACCTGAAGATATGACAGGAGAAGGGCGTAGAAAGAGGGGATGACATGCATCAAGTGAGCAGGAGTTAAACCAGTAGCCGCTGCAGAGGACTAATAGCCAAAGTACACAAGTAAACTGGCTCCAGAGAGGGCCACAAGTTTTCTGGCCATAGTAGTTTCTCCTGGAAGGGGAGGGTGAGGCGAAGGGTACCTTTCTGCTAGATGCCACTGAAGGCAGGTTCACACCAGACAGCTGCTCTCTGGTCCACCTCAAAGGGGTCGTCTTGGGCCGCTGATCCGATCACAGAAGCATATCATCGTGTGCGTCATTTCATTGGTTGAAATATGTTTTCTCTTCCTGTTTTGGTGACTGTTGAACTAGTAGCACGTTTGCTACCAAAATGTGACCGGCAGGGGACAAACCTCGACTCACGAGGAAGCGAGAAATGGCTGCATTATCAATAATGCTGTAGAAACTGGGCTGTTTGTTGCCTTTTTACCTACAAACTCTGTGACCAACAATCTATCAACATTTCCACAATGTGACTTGTGTTTATAATTTCTGGACCGATATCACTCTCATGTCCGTGAGGTAAATATGTAGCTAGGGCTAGCATCAGGTTAGCTTATCTTAGCTTACAGCGCCTGGAAATGTGGGGAAAGACCTAGCTTGGCCTTATTGTTTTTACACTTTGGTTTTTCTATGGATCAGACAAACGATAATACATGCTTCAGTGACGAAGTGACGTGATGATATGCCATAGATTTGGTCACATGTTAGCCAAATGCTGAGTTTATTTAATAAGCCTGAAACATTAGATGTCTATATCTAGACACAGTATACTATAGGGGAAAAATGCTGGCTTGACATGGTATAAAGCATATCAAAAAAATTACAGATAAGATCCAGATTCTTGCAAGAATTTTAAAGATATTCATGGATTCTGGTATATTTTGTTCAGTATTTCCCAAAATGATGAACTATTCCTTTAAAAGCTCACAGTTCTAGGAGGTCTGTTGCTTAAAACACATTTCCTGATCATACCTACGACTGCCTGATAGGACACCTTAATGTAGGAACTAGGAGGAACTAGGCTTTATAGAGTTGCTAAGTAGAGCAGAATTCCCTCCCCGCCTGTCTTTGTACCGTCTCCAGAGTTTGTCATGGTTCGTCGGCTTTGGTTAGTCCAGAGGTACGAGGTGGGCCCCATCTGAGGAGGAGAACATGAACTTTAGTCCCTCAAGGCAAGTGAGTAAAATGCAGACAGAGCTCTGAGACGTGGACGCCTGAAAGTGCTCTCTCGTCGTGAAGAGCTCCAGCCTTTTTGCCCTTGAGAGGTGCTGGGCAACAGTAAATGTTAATATCTGTTCGAGAAATAATATTTCCCTCAAGTGGCTGTGTTCAGAGGAAATCTGTGTTGTGCAAATATCAGCAAATCTGCACGGCAGCAAGACCAAACTGGCTTCACAAAAGGCTTCTGGCTTGACGAGAAAATGATTGTGAGTCCTCAAAAAAAAGGAGAGCAGATGCATAAATTCAATTAAAAATGGATTTCCCATCACAAATGGCTTGCACTCGCTGCCATTTCTAAAGATCCACTGATAAGCGATCAATTCAGCCCACGACCTTTTGACCACGCTGAACGAGCCGGTACCTGTGACAACACAAAATGCAGAGGGACATGTTGAAATTTATGGGCGCAGTGTATACAATGAAAAACACTCATCGGAATAATGTAAACTGCAGCTGAAAGAGCCTCCTGTGTGTTGGTGTTATAATGGCCGTCCACAGAAAGCCCCCCCCCCACCACCAGGGTGTCTTCGCAGCTTCTCCGAGCTTTTTAACACGCATGATGCCACACAGACGACAGTTCAGATGTCTTCAAGGCCTCTGCTGTCATGAGGGGTAAATCTCCGAACACAGTGATTTGTCAAGCTTTAGTCTCTTGAATATGTAAAATAGTCCCTTCCAGGCTTGTGTTTTCTTAGGAGCAGGCACTGTAACAGATACATAACATGATTACTCTGGATTAACTATTAGCATATTGCTATATGATAGACAATAAATGCAAACCCGGTTTTTGCCACAGGCTTACAAAATGTGTGCTTACGCTCGAGACTGTTAAAATGTAATGATGTGACAGATGGGGAGATATTTGACTAAACTGTTGACGACAAAAGCAAAAAACTTACGATACTGCCAATAAATCTTTCTCTCTAGTTCCTTTACATTCAGATATATGTTTTTCCAGTCCCGCCTGACCGTGGTAAGATATCTTTTCGACTAATTGGGTCAAAACCTCCTTTTGTCCCAAATAAGATGAAAAAAATGATCTAATTTTGTTCCGATCATGTGATAAAGAGGCGACTGAATGTATTTTTACCAGTCTGTGAATCCCCATTTTTTTTCCTGCTTCCTTTTGATTTTTTCCTCCTCACGCGATGCTCAAGTCACATGTTTGGCCACGAGAGCAGTCCAGGAACCAGATCTGTCTGTTTATTGACGTCACTGTTGATTAATTCTTGTCTCTCGGCCGATCTCATGTTCGAGAAAAATGATTTCTCCTAAGCTTTAATGCAGGTTGTTGTCTGCGTGATTCCCATCCATTAAGCACTTAATGGTGTTTGCATGGCTAAAAACCAGACAATCAGAGCACACGGTAAACAAGAATATCCTTTAACAAAACCAAGGCTGTGTCCACAATCACTCCCTCATTCACCCATTCACCTCCTCCTATATAACAGACACTGAATAGTTCACTCAGTGTGAGCAGTAAATTGAGATTTTGAACACTTGCTCATCATCCTCATCATTATTTTACATCATCGCTGACAACTGTTCAGTCGCTCAATGATAATTTCTTCATCAATAAAACCCAGAAAGCAGTGTAAGTGCCATGGACTTATTTCATTTATTATACTTACACTCAAATAAACTGGCTGAGGGTAAATGTCTGGATAAATATATAATTATAATGCACTGAATAGGACTCAGTCTAAGTTTGCTTTCACACCTGAAAGTCCAAACCAAGTTTCATACTTTTGTTAATTTGTTCACATTTGGTCTCACATTGCAATCATGCGAGTGCACTGAAGAATATAAATGACAAATACGTCCTGTTGTCACAGTCCAGCTGTGTCTCCCTACGCTTGCACTTGATTTTTGTTGTTATTTTGTAGAAGGGCATGCGTCTGAAGCTTGCGAGCTACCCACTCAATTAAATCAAATCAGAAAATAATTGAAACGTGAAGTGAACCTCACTTTTTCTCTGTGATCGATTCTCCCTCTCTGTCTCTTTTGTCTTGTTACATCTTGTTACGTTCTGTTGTGCACGTTGGGTTTTATGTAATTTTCATCTTGTTACATTGTTTTCGTTGAATTAGGTCTTTTACATCATTCAGTTTGTTATATCTTGTCATGTCACTTGCATTTTCCTTCATCTTTTTATCATTTTCACCTTGATACATCTTGTTATGTTCTCTTTCTATGTCTTTTTGTTGATTTCATCTTATGTCTTTTGCGTCCTTTTTGGCTTGTTACATCTTTTTGTCGTTTTTGTCTTATGTCATTTTAATCTTGTTACATCTTTTTACGTAATTTTTGTCTTGTTCCTTCTTTTACGCTCCTTTCATCTTGCATTTAAACTAAAGGAACAAGCCTGCTTTGAAAATGTAACAAGCACAAAATACAGTGGTCTTTTTTACATTGTTTTTGTTTGGTTACATCTTTTACATCAGTTTCGGCTTGTTACATCTTGTTTTGCTGTTTTTGTCTTGCGTTAAAACTAAAGTACCAAGGCTGCTTTGAAAATGTAACGAGTACACAATACAGTAGTGCAGTAACAAAGTATTTGTACTTAGTTACTTCCCACCTCTGCCAATAGTTGTTGAGGCATTTTAGTCCGGACCAGAGTTGTGGAGTGAATGGAAATGAAAGGTTTGTGGTAAAATCATTAATCTGTTAATAAAGTTACAATACGTATCCTGTTATGCTGCCTGTCCTTGATTTAGTGATCATGTTATTAAGTTGTCATTTCATTATATTGTGTGTATGTTATTGCCATTCATGTGTGCTTCAGTGCTGTCAGTTTACACAGGTCTTTCACTTTAGACATGTGCTAAAGTCTCCTCTAAGTGGGTTTCAAGGCTTTACATTTTCTTTTATAGAGTAATGGAAAGATGATCTCATGAATCTGTGAACTAGGGTTTACATTGTTTGTCCTTGTATCAGTGATCATGTTATTAAATATCGTTTTATTCTGCTCCGTGTGTGTTATTGCCATTCATGAATGTGCTCCAGTGCTGTCAGTTTACGCATGTCTTTCATTTGGACATGTGCTAAAGTCTCTTTCAAAACGGGGCTTTACAGTTTCTTTTATAGAGTAATGGAAAGATGATCACACGAATCAAGCCAGCCCCTCTGTGATTCCACATGGCTGGCTGATTAGCCCTTTCTCACTGATGGAAAACACATGGCGTCCACACTGCTTGTTCATTTCGAGTTTGCGTTGGTGCCGCCACGCTCAGCAGCGAAGGAGAGCGCTCGGCCGCTTTGGCGCCTCAGCCTTGAAGGGCAGTCATCATCAGAAACGTGTCCCCTCCGGTCCCCACTTGCCCCTGACTGTTATTTAGCTTTCCAATGGAGGCTGGCTGTTCCCCTGGGACGGCATGAGTGTGCCTGCCAGCAGGAATGCACTGGGAGGCAATAGAGGAAGATGGAGGATGGATGGATGGATGGATGGATGGATGGATGGATGGATGGATGGATGGAGGATGGTGAGTAGCTGCTGCCGCTGCTGCTGCTGCTTTTCCCTCTGTGTGAAAATGAGTCCATTAATTCAGCCCCCTCCCCTGCCTCTCTCCCCCCCAGCCCTCCCTGTGCCTGTTGTCTCTGTTTGTTAGCGAGATGATTCCTTCTGTCATGTCAAAGGCAACATTATCATATTCTTGTTGCCCGGGAAACCAGCGCTGAGCGAGACAACGACTTAAAGCCTTCATGGTGTTTGAAGCTGGTAAACATGAAAGGTTATCCGTGGTGCTGTGAGAGTTGGAATCCTAACATATCTGAAAGGGTCTTATAGTTTGAGTCTTTCTTTCTTTCTTTCTTTCTTTCTTTTTCCGGCTCTCTGAGAAATCCCCTCCTGGTTGTTTGTTAATAGATGCAGTTGAGTTAAATTGGAACGTGGCTCAGACAGTCGCAAAGGTAACATGTCCAATTTGCGCTGAGGCTGAAGATCAAGTTTTGACCCCAGTTTTGTTTTCTTTTGTTTAATCAGAGTATTAAAAGATTTAAAATTGTTGACGTTCAACATGATGCACATTTGACACGGTTGGAGGAAAGTGAACCAGCGACTGTTTACAGATGATATCAATGACCTTAAAAAGAATGTTTTGATGATTACATTTAGGCCTGTAATTGACTACTTTAATGTTAGCACTTTAAATAACACGCCGTTTATTTAGGGTTTCCAAGCTGCAAATGACAGCTATTAATGGGTTGCCAGATTGTGGCCACTCCAATGCACCCATCAATCACTTTCTCTCTGGGAAACATCTGTGGAAAAACACCAGAATTCACTTACTTATCCAACTTATCAGACTTATCAAAATTTACATCTGCAGATTTTGCTTCTTATTAAAAAAAAAATTAATTAATGGCTCCTTCACATTTCTATCTGCAGACCAGATGGCTTATTACAAGATTTAAAAAAAAATACTTTAGCATTTATTAATCAGTCCAGGAAGTTGTACTGTTGTGATTGCAACAATTAACGCAAATTCAGCCAGCCCTGTGAATTCTGCACAACCCTGCAATTGTGTCTAATCACTGCAACGTTTCCACAAATTTGACCATTTTCATCAGCACATTCTGTCTGGAAAACGTCTGCAGAAAAACCACCAAAACCCGCTTATCGTAATTTACAAGGTTTTTTTTAAGATCAATCATAAGCCACTAATGTGAACAACGTTTGGGTTGCCAGGTTGTGACCGCTCCAATGGTCCATTCAACCACTTTTCCTCTGGAAAACATCTACCGAAGAACACCAAAATCCACTTACCATCATTTACAAGGCTTTTTAAAATCAATTATGAGCCATTTATATGAACAAGATTTGGGTTGCAAGTTTGTAGCGCTCCAATGGACCATTCAACCACCTTCTTTCTGGAAAATGTGTACGGAAAAACACCAAAATCCACTTATGAAAATTTTGCAAGGCTTTTTAAAATAAATTATGAGCCATTTATATGAGCAAGATTTGGGTTGCCAGGTTGTACCACTTTCTTTCTGGAAAACGTCTATGGAAAAACACCAAAATCAACTTACTGATAACTTATCAAAATTTACGACTGCAGACTTTTTGTTGTAAAAAAAACATTCATTAATGACTTATTTATGTTTATATCTAAGACAGCTATGAGCATTTATTAATGGATTACGAACAGTTATGTCTTATCAAATAAACACTAACAAAGGTTTTTTTTTTTTTTTCATACAGCAACAGAAAAAAAATGTTCTTAATCCACCTTATGATTGATCTATAAATCAAGTGAATGTTCATTAACCATTAAAAAAGACATCGGCTACAACTAATAAAGCCTTTACAAAGAGTCCCTTGTTAGAAAGTGGTATGATGCCCTGCTGCTCCTGCTAAAAATAACACATCCAGTTTTACTTCTCATTTCCATGCATCATCAACTAGACAACATCACACGTGCATTTTTGTTCCGTCAAAGTTATGTAGCCGAGTCATAATCTGAAGATGGTATATTGGATATTGTTTCATTTTTCTTTGTTGTTTTCAAGCCATAATTTCTTTCAGGCACTTTAGCTGAAGATGTTATTTTATGATGACATATGTTACAATTAATTCTAAACTGAATAGAGTTGATAAATTTAAATTAAGTGACAAAATGTTGATTATCAATTTTTTTTTTAAGCCAAAAACACCAAACATTCTCTGATTCCAGTTTGTCAGATGTGATTATTTGCAGCTTTTTTCCCTCTTTGTTATCATTGTAAATGTGATGTTTTGCACAGCTGTACTGGACATTTTACGCTCATTGTATCACACTATCCATCTCTGATATTCTGTAGACAAAAACAATTCATTGCAAACTCTTAGTTTAGTCTTAGTTGATAACCAGAGTAGCCGTCAGTTGCAGCCATATTCACAGTTCACATATTATTTCAGTTTTATTCTTAACAGCCTGGGAAGGATTTACAAACAACAATTATTGCATGGCTTTGTTGAATACTTGATTCTGATTGGTCAGTTACAACATTCTGATGTCTGTTATTTCTGTATAACAGACTGTTGCTAAGAAGGACAAACTGTTGCTATGGACAGTTCTGATCATAGACTCTGGAGGAACAAAAAAAAGCCTTTTTAAATCAATAAAATCATTTTAAAATCAATACTCTGTCAAAATATAGACTTTTTTTTGGTAAGTAATTATGTAATAAGCGCATCGGGGTCCTGCATCAGCCTGTTGTGGTTTATTTCACAATAACGACCTGCTCACTGCTACTTTAACACTTGGATTTTTGTTAACAGATTCCAGTGATTTTGGTATAATCATATTTTAAAGGGCGAATCTATCTGTGTTCTTAAAAGTTTACATTGGCAAAGTTTTTAGAAGGGTTAGGGAAAAGACCCCAAAACATTAACAAAAATGAATGGACCCACTCTTTAATCTGACTACTTTTAGGGGGAGAAATGTGATAAAATATTTATTGTTCACATTGAGCATAGTAAATAATTTAAAAAAAAATACAGTGAAGCAATTAAATGAATAAACAAATACATAAATAAAATAAAGGATTCAGCATTTCCCACATAGAGTGTGGCCAAAGCTTTGAAAAAACTAACTTTATTGTGGTGTCAGGCAATGCATTGATAAATAATACCAAAATAACAAAAAATTACAATGATTCAGATGAATGAATGAATGGATGGAAAAAAACACAAAAAACCCCCCAAAACAAAACAAAAATTAAACTAATAGCAACAAAAATTACAGGGACGCAAATGAATAAATGAATGAATAGATAAATAAGTAATAAATAGATAAACAAACAAACAAACAAACAAATAAATGGATTCAGTATTTGTCCCCTGACACAATGGCCAGAGATTTGAAAAAAAAAAAAAATTAAACTAACTTTATTTTGGTGTCATTGATAAATAATAGATAATAGTAACAAAAATGACAGAATGAATGAAAGAAAGAAAGAAAGAAAGAAAGAAAAGGGGGATTTGGCATTTCCTCCATTGAATTTTATTTCTTTTATTTCAGCAAGGTCAGAGCTTTAAAAAAAAAAAAGTTTTTTTAAAAACTACTTTTTATTCTCGTGTCTGATCAAAATCTGGGGTTGGTGAAGGAGACTTGGACTTATGACCTCAGTATTTGTAAAATCCTGGCTCCGGCTCTGTCAGTCCTACTAGGCGGTGGACATTTCCTCGTTGACAACAAAACAAACGAAATCACGGCCCGTCCAGCGCGGTCAATCCAGTTCCGCATCTTTTTAGCGCCGTGGACTGTGACAGTTCAATCCGAGTGGAACGCCTCATCCTGGATTTCCCAGCCGCTCCCGCTGCTGCTGCTGCTGCTGCCGCTGGTTGGCTACATTGTATCAGTTCCCACACGAAGAACCAGCACGGCGCTCGTCCAGAATCGGTTGAACACGGAGGAATTAACCCGGACGGGAGGCTCTCCGCTGTGGGATTAATCGGCAGAAGGTCGCGGGAGAGGACCGGACTCGCGTCGGGCTGATAAAAATGCCCTCGGGACTCGGTTGTTTGTCGGTGTGGACGGTGTCTCTCGGTGTGATGGCAGAAGTCCAGTGAATCGCTGGCCTCCCCTCCTCTCTTGTGTTGGATGTGTTGGGGAGTGCGCTGCTTTCTGGCACTTCACGTTTTTGTAGAGGTTTTACTGTAATTCAACACAATTACTCTGATTTGTTGTTTTTTATGGAGTGCACGCCACCATGGACGGACCGGGGTTTGGAATAGGAGTGGCTAGTTAAGTCGGTAAGTTAGTGCATTTTTCCTCTTTTTTTTTTTTTTCTCCCTCTCATTGTTGATAGTGCTACGACTCGTTAGCCTTTTAACGTTAGCCTGGCTAGCTTCACAGCTTTACAGCATGCAGCAGCAGCAGCAGGCTAACCAAGCCAAGCCTGACTGCACTCTGAGCTCATTGTTTCACTCTGCCAGCTAAGTCAGATTAGCTCATTACAACAAGCTAAGTTAGCCCTGTTAGCTCATTGAAGTTCAGCTAACCTGTGAACCTGTTAAACTGGTGACTTAACCTGCACAGAAGCTAACTGACACCGTTTAACTTGGGAGAGAGAAACGTGTATTAATTGTTTAAACAAACATGTACTAATAGTTTCCATGTGAAGTGAAATGTTAAGCAGCAAATTTGTGTTTAAGTTATGAGCAGACATTAGTTTGACAGAGTTAAAGCTGTACACTTCTGCAGAAACACAGGAGTCCAGGGGCCAGTTATTGATTAAACATTATTAATAGACACATAATCAATCTTCTCATCTTTCTTGAAATGCTCTGTTTTCAAGTTAAATTACTTACTAAAGGTATAATATGCAACATTTTCCTAAATAAAGGAATATATAGACTCATATAAACATAAAGCAAGCATCTGTTTTTCTGGTGCATTTACAAACAGCTTGGACAAATCCTGCTGATGCTGCCTTTAACTTTACTTTAGAGCTGCAGCGATTAATCGATTTGTTTTACAGTTATTAAAATAAGCATCGGCTACTTTGATAATGGTTAAATCGTTTTGAGTTTGGTTTTTTTTTTAGGTTAGTATTCTCTGATTCTAGCTTCTTACGTGTGAATATTTTCTGATTTCCTTCATGGCACTAAACTGAATATCTTTGGGTTTTGGACAAAACAAGACATTTGGGGACATCATCTCGGACTTTCGGAGACACTATTTGACATTTTCTGACTTTTTGAAGATGAAACAACCAATTGAGTAATCAAGAAAATAATTGACAGATTAATCTGCAATGAAAATATGCGTTGGTTGAAGCCCTGCTTTAGTTACTTACTAAATTAACTTCACGCAAGCATTGACACTTGGCGTGTATGACAGATGAATCAGATATTTTATGGCGTTTAATAGCTGCAACAAGTCGTAAAAAGCTTTGGTTACATTTGAAAGAGTTTATACAACATTAAACATGGCGGGAACCTCTTCCATCATGCAGTCACTCAAATGTTGGTATGATTCATAACCATAAACTGCTCCAGTCAGCGACATAATGAAGCTCTTTTAGTGTGTGTAGGCAACATCCCAAGCAACAACCAAGTGACATTATTGAACATAATTAGTAACTAATTGGTATAAACAAACAAACCCAAAAAATCCCAGTGTGAATCGACTTAAATTATGAATTAGAAGATGGTCGACAGGCCACTCAGCCCCCTTAAACTTGAGTAATCACTGGCCTACAATGTTTCCCAAGCTGGACACTAGGGACTCCATTGCACTCTTGAGGGATTTTTTTTTTTTTAACGATCAGAAGAAAAACAGAAAATGAAACATTTTTCACTCAAGTTTCACTCTCGAGGATTCAACCTAAAGTGAGAATGCAGGTCACACTGACTCTTTGATCTCTACCTTTCACTTCCGCTACTGGTGCCACTGTAATGACAACGTGATCCGTGACCGTCTAGAACAAAGTCTTCTCCAGTGAGTCTGCAGGGGGGGACAAGATCTTATAAAACGGTGGGTGGTTTGGGGGCTAATAACCCTCTAGTTAGGGCTTTCTGACATGAAAAAAAATATTTGGGACCCTTCACTCCAGATTCTTTGTGTTGGCTGGTGTTGTTGGGGCTGTCCCCTCTCTGTGAAATGAGTCATGCCGTTAAAGCACAGTATTTTTTACTAGACCACTATGGGCTAACCCTGTGCTCTGCCCTGTGGTCTGTACTGCTCCATAGAGAATGACAGTACCACATAAAAGACTGCCCAAGTAGTCTGCAGTACAGCCCATTACCCAGCACTTGTTAAAATATAACCAATTTGCATATTTTCTCTCCGTTTAAAGCTCCTACCAGGAACTTCACGTTGTGTTGATTTTGGAGGCCCCTGTGGACAAAAGCGGTAGTGTTTCCACCACCATGACCACAAAATATAATCATTAATCAATTAAATAAATAAAAAGCTCCTTCTGCTTCATTTTAACTGGCTAACATACTACTCACTGTAACTTTGCCTGAAAAAATGAAAACAGAGGCTTGTTTAATCTGATTTCAGTGAGTATACGACCATGTGGAAGGTGGCAGTGTCTTCTTGTTTCATAACCAGTTTGGTACGTTTAATTACAAAACCAGAAGAAAGTTTCCTCAAAAGTGTTGCTAGCTAACTATCCAGCCCCTTCAAGTTTTCTTTAAACATCAGTATTCGTCTAAAGTTAATTCATATTTGCATATGCAAAGTGGTGGTTTTGTGGCTACAAAAATACACGATTTAGGTTTTAATCGCGGTTGTTCAAGCAAGCTTGCAAGATAAAGCCATAGGTTCTGCCCGCCTTGCTCATTGTTCCCACTGCACTGCTGTTAACATTTAATCAAATATTATTGGTTGTTCACATTGTTATTTATGTTGTGTTACTGTTATAAGTGCTTACAATGCAACTCTTAAGATCCTCCATCTGCTGTTACTTAATGAATGGACATCTAGTCTCAGGGAGTGTTTAGCATTACCTCATAGGGACAGGCTGTATTTGTGAGAGGGTTAACTGTGTCTGTGAAAGCGACAAATTCAGTTTTGCTTGGACGGATTAATTGGCCTGGCTGATACATCTGTCACTAGCTTATTGCAAATATATCAGTTTTGGGGTATTTGTGGGTGGGTAAGTACAAGAACAGTAAAAAATTGCAAAGGGTTAAAAAGAAAATGTAGCACTAAAAAGTTGGTTTGAATATTACCTGCGAGTAAACAGTGTTCCCAACGAATCTCTGAAAAAATGTGTAGTATAGATATTTGTTACACACTGAGACAAATTCAGTTTTGCTTTACAGTTGTGTACTAATCCAGTAAGTTTCTTGTTGCAGGACATTTGCAGCACACAACACAACATAATACTGACAACCGTTGGTCACTATAATCGTAATTTCATCACGGTTACGATATATCATCATATATATTAGCCTCAGAGTAAGGGCTGGGCGATATGGCCTAAAATTTATATCGCGGTATAATTTGAAGCATATGTGGTGACGATATATGTTGCGATATATTCTTTTCTTCTGTATATATATGTCAAAATGACTGTTTCTGAACACACTCACATAGCAGATACATTGCAGCAGAATAAACACACTTCAAAATAGTATAGAATGCCATTTTAAGAACATTTATTGTGCAAAACTTATTTAAAAAATACAAAACCTTTCAAGCAATTTTGAAACCGTGTAACGGATATTTCTCCAAACAATGCAATGCAAAATTCTCAAATAACATAAATAAAGATGCAGATAACTTACTACTTGGAATGTGTGGTTTGTTTGTTCATTGAAATTGGTTGCTGAAATGTTTTATTATCTACTGTCAGTACTGTTTGCTCAGATAAATGCACCAATCACCAAGAGAGGAAGATGGGAAACTTTGAATATTTGGCAGTGAAACGTTTTACTTGTTCCTAAAAGAGCCTTGAGCGTTCCTGGCTAACGCTTCAGTTAATGTGAAAATATCAGTTTGTGCAGCTCCATTGTCTGGGTGTGGCAATAACTCTGAGCTGGTGACACTGATAAAGAAGAAAAACCTTAATGTGAACACAGAAATCCTCCTACACACGATTGTAGCAACTCTTCACTGTACTGTTAATCCACTTTGTTCCAGTGTGTCAGCTAATAAACATGGCTGATTTGCACCGTGCACGTAACCAATGTTTTGGGTGTTGGAAGTTCATAGTGCACCATTCAGTTAGCTAGCAGCAGACTTGTGGTTTTGTTGTACGAAACTCTTTGTCAAAGAGGTCAGCAGAAAACAGCCTCGTGTGCTGTAGCAGCCAGTGTAGCCAGACTTGGTCGCTGATAATGATTTCAGGTGTTACACAGGAGGAAAAAAGCTGACACAGCTCTTTAGAAGACTAAATTAATTGTGTCTGTTGTGAATATCAACCTAAGTATTTGGGACCTGTCACTATGTTACTCAGCCAGCCACAAAAGGCTATTTTAGTCCAGGGAGCAGCGAGAAGATCAGCTTTACTAGAGCTACTGTAATTTGTCAGCTGTGTCTATAAATGATTCAGGCCTTTCACTTAGGCTGTGAGAGTGTTTGGTCAGTGTTGTTCCATTACTGACTTTTATGTATTGATTTTATACGTTTAAAGCAGAGTTTTCTCTGCCTGTCTAACTAAAAGGTGGGCCATATTTGTACGTTCCTCCCAAAAAATGTAAAGGCTTTTTTTTTACGCCAATACCTTTGTTCTGACTTTCTCAAATTTGTGAAAAGTCGGATAAAAAATTGCACTAAATTGGTTTATCTCAGCACACCTATTGATTGCTGTGTAATGAATTTATTTTGCATAAATATTTAAATAGAAAATAATTGCTGTTTTTTTTTTTCAATAACTTGTGACCCAGTGACTCCAAATCAATACCAAACATTATTAAGCCGACTGCACTAGACAAATCAGTCACACCTCTTTTTATTAGCTTTCAGAGCCTCCTCTATTTTATATATTACCATCAAAATTCAGCATTTTTTAACCCACCTGTTGGTGCCTGTTCGTTGGTCACATTGGAAAGTTCTTCTCCTTCATCATTCTTGTCTTTGTCTCCTGTCTTTTATCAAAAAAATAGAGCCAGAAGAGTGAAATGTGCACAGACAGATTGCACAATCTGCAACAGAGTGTTTTATGTTGATTTCTGTTCCAAATTAAACAGCGTAATTAGTCACAATCTTTGTTTTGTTTTTTTAAAATATTTTTGTACACCGAGCAAGCCACACATGTTCTACAGCCTTTGCAACCTTTGTCTCAAAAACATCCAGGGAAAAAGCCTGTAAAGGTAGTTTTATGTTGAGCCCTATTATTGTTAATCTTCTTGTGTACACTGAAATAAATTCAAGAGATAGTAATATAACACTGTCAAGCCCACAGGGTTCACATTGCCAAAGATTTCCTTCCCGAAATTGAAATAATGAAGCTGCCAAACTAATTGTTGGAGCACCAATGTTCCTGTTAGTACTTGCTGTACTTCTTGGTGTTATTTGTGCTTTTCTATCAAGGAACATTTCAGTACGAGCTCAATGTGAGGCAGAGAACTGGTACTGCTTCCTTTCCAGCTGACTACCTTTTCAAAGGCAGGTCCTCTCCATCTGATTACCTTTTTTTTTCAGAAGTAATTTGTTCTAATCATCGTAGAGGTGTTAGGAGCTTTGTTGTAGCACGTCAGACACATTTTATACAATCTGACAGAGCCATCAATTGTAAAGTGGAAGTGAAATTTAAGACTCTGAGCTCCACATAAAACCGTGACATTTTATAGTTGTCAGAGATGTGTAAATTTGTGCGGCGCCTGGATGAGAGCCTGAGGTGAACATAAGAGCAATGCCACTTGAGGAAACTCTCATTTCCTTATTCACCAGTTAGATTTTTGTGCTAACTAAGCTGCTGGGATGTGACCCTTTTTCAATAAGTATGGAAAAAAATCAATTGTTAAAAGTGATTAATGTATATAATGACACTGGTTTTCAGTCAAATGTGTTTCTCTTGACTAGAAGGAAATATTAACTCCTAATGATCAGCAAAAGACAGATTTGTGGTATGTTTTGTGTTAATTTTGACCAGCTTTTCACCTTTTTAGAATCTGTTCCAGGTTAGGCCTGGTATCAAAGAAACCGTGTGCAAGAAGAGAATTTAGCAGTGTTTTGTTTAGAGGTCCAGGGCATCAGATTAGTCCAGGACAAGGGGATTATGTTGGCTTTGTAAGGCTCCCGTCATCTCATGGCCGCACACCAGCTGATGGCAAAGTAAGAAAGGATTTAGCCTGCGTCCTTAAAGGTAGCTGCTAATTTCAAGGCTTTCAGGTACCTTTAAACCACTTCAGTGAAGCCATTTACTTTGGATGGGTGTAAACCCCCATATGCTGTTAATATTCTCGTTTTTTGCTTTGGCAAAGAAATAGAACGCATGTGAAATGAGGAGCGTATGCATTCCTTAATTCCCTTTGTGCAGTGGGGAGTCCATATTAAGCCTCATAATGTAGCTGATGTCATTACACAGGTTGAGATGAGATGGAGCACCTTTGTAGTTTAAAACATCACACGGTGTTTTTTCCCCCAAGGTTGAGATTTATTTGAAGCGGCCCTCCCTCAGTGACGGGGGATGGGCTTGTTTGAGCATTGGTGGGAAGCTCCCAACATGTTCAGAGTGCAGAAAAACATCTTCACACACAACCTGACTTCCAGATAGAAGGCAGTAATTTGGGCTGAATGATTTTGAAAAAATATCCAATTCCGATTATTTTGACTGATATTGCAATTGTGATATGTTTGTTAGTATTAGAGGAAATGGCAATTTTTACATCATTATTGTCATTTTCACTGAAAAACAAATTGAAATGGTTGTGGTGTGATTTTATAATTTTTTTTTGTGGGGGCCTATACCAAACAAAGATGTTTTAATGAGTAGAATATGATGTGTAGGTCAGGACATCTCTGTGTCATGGCAGTTTTTAAAATTTAAATGTTATTTTGGCACACATGTCAGCTTAAACAAATATTGCACCTCCTGCATATTGTAGTTTCGATGAAAATTTGATTAATTGTTGCTAACCTGAGTGCAATTGCACATAGCAGACTTTTTACTTAATAATCTGCACAATAAGCTGCATGTCACAGGAAGACATTTTAAGGTTTTGGATACAGTCTCAGGATTTCACAGTCAAGTTTTTTGTCCCTTGTTCCAGTCTTAGATGCAGTGATTGGTCAATCAGTCAATCAAAATAAGATTTATCAGGAACTGTTTCGATCAGGGATAGATTAAAATCATTGTTGAAGTAGAGCTGGGCAATATCAATATTATATCATATCGTGATATGAGAGCAGATATCGTGATATGGTATAAATGTTGTCTTTTCCTGGTTTTAAAGGCTGCATTGCAGTAAAATGATATAATTTTCATTACTGATAATTATTTATCAAAAAAGCTTATATTTTGTGAAAGCACCAATAGTCATCTGTACAATATTGTCTCAATATCAAGGTTCTTGGTCAAAAATATTGTGATTTTCACTCATTTTACCACCTTAGCTGCTTCCACCCCCTCGACTACGCAACATGTAGTTAGTCACAACCTGCATGATCAATAATCATTGATATCGATGATATGAAACTTCACTGTCATGATAGGTTTTTCAGCTCTATCGCCCAGGCCTATGTTGAAGTAAGAAATCCAAACATTTTCTTGTTTTAAGCTTCTCAGTTTTGAACACTTGCTCCTTTTCTGTGTCTAAACATTATTGTAGGTTGAATATCTTTTGGTGTTGGATAGGGCTGCAACTGATTATTTTCATTGTCGATTAATTTGTTGATTATGTTCTCGAATAATTGGTGAGTTGTTTGTTCCATAAAATGTCAGAAAATGGTGAAAAATGTCCGTCAGTGTTTCCCGAAAACCAAGGTGTCTTGTTTGGTTCACAACTGAAAGATATTACTGCCACAGAGTAACGAAATGAGAAAATATTCTTATTTAAGAAGCTTAAATCAGAAGAGTTTGACTTTTTCTTAAGAATCAGTAATTTAGTTTGCAATTAATTTAACAAAGTTGCAGCTCTTGTTTTAGACTTTGTCCAAACTGTAGTGTAGATACATGTTTTAACAGCTCTGCATTAGGAAACAAAGACTGTATCAAAGCTTTCCTGTAATCAGTCGAGTGTTTTGTATTGTGCTTGTCAGTGCTTTGTGTATTATCTGTTGAGAGAGAGAGAGAAGTGTCATCTGGAGCTGTTGTGGGTGGAAGGTTTGGACTGTATTTGGATTGTCTCTTCATCTCCAGCAGGAACAAAGTGCTGAAGCTGAACCGCAGCTTTCAGGCAACAGCAGCGCTTGAGAGGCCCGGTGCACCTGAGAAATATTTCTAATGTTGCAGAAATAGTAGCGACGGGAACAACACTTTCTAATGTTACTCCAAACAGCTCACCTCGCTCACAGACTTACACCGCCTCTGTAAATATCATTAATTAAAACTGCTTGTTGTTTTATTTGCCTGCTCAAACGTTAGCACACAGGGAGGTATTTTTCAGACAGCTTGTGGTTTGCTTGAAATGCAGTATGTAAACAAAAGATCTGACATTGATCTGCTTTTCTATAGTCAGTATTGATCCACCCAGTCATCCATCTTGTGGACCAACAGCAAACCTTTCGAGTGGTGGCAAATTTATCTGAGTCAGCCACTAAAATAAATTTTATTTAAATAGCCCTTTTTACTCAGGGCAAAAAAATCCACTATCATCTGGCTTTAGTCTTCTGTGTGAAAGGGGTACAATCACTCCTGGGTCAAATGACTCTGCAGTGGTCGCAGTTTCAAGCTCCGATCGGCAGTGAAGGAAATTTTCGCCTTTTTTGGCAGAGGAAATTATGGCTTGTTGGTTTCATCTCCGCCACAAATGATGTCCAACATTGTTCCAAATTAATGGGCGTTCAGTTTGAAGAGACGCTGAAGTAAAAGATATAAAAAAGAAACCACTGTAACATTGTCACTGGCCTCCATGCTGCTTTCTACTATTTACGATCCATTTTTCCTGGCGCATTCATGATGCTGAACGTGCCATATCAGAAAGAAAGAAAGACAAACTCCTCTACTGGCAGCGGAAAAATAGTCAGTTGTCTATTTTAGTAGGTTTACCCACATAAAAAAAAAATTGAATATATTCACTAATTTTGGAGTAAAAACTAGGGATGTGTACGATTAGTTAACTAAACCATTCAAAGTTGTATCCTTGGTAGTCAGCACCAGGAGTACTTGTTGTTTAAACTAATTATTGATATTTTATTTATGTACAGTGCCAATTTACATGCTAGATGTTCCACAGTGGTGGCTGCTGATGCCTGGATGGGCCGGATTTGCAACATGGAACAGATAACTTGTAAAACCAGTGTGGTTTGGCAGTAATTTGATCTTGAAAATGCATAAACGATTTCAGCACAGGCATGTGGACGTTAACCTGCAAGGAGAGCAGGCTACTGCTGCTAGCACTGCTAACATTAGGGGCACTGTGTGGCACCTATGTTACAATTTCATGACTTTGTTCACCTGCAAACGCTGATATCCTGCTTGATCTGAAAAGGAAACTCATTTAGTGTGTTGTTATCATGTTCTAAAAAATAATGTGCAATGTTCATAATGCACAGCATAGAGTACCACACATTCCAGCAGCATTTTCTGAGTGTTTTCTTATGCATGAATTGTTGACTAGATGTGACAGTTGTCATTTGAACTGTAAAGTCGTATCACGGGTCAAAGAATATGCAACTCTGCTTTAGTTTTTACAGCATTGATTGGATTCCTCGCTAGTGAATTGCCAATTACAGCAGAAAAGAGCACACTTGAATTCTTGATGCACAGTTGCTTCTTTGCCAGAGACTGGTGATCCATCTTTTCCTGGGATGCGAGCCCAGGTTACACTCAGCTCTCCCCCACCACAAGCTATAAAGATATTGTCAGCTCTTGTGGCGCAGCACAGTCTTGAGTGCTGCAAAAATTGCTGTCTCATTTGCCTTTGGTTTGAAGCATCGTCCTCTGTGTTCTTGGAAAGAAAAGCCGCAGAAACTCTCGAGTCGATTGAAGCGGTTTTTGTTAGGTGATTTTTGGTGTGCTGTAATAACGAAGCCTTGTCAAATTGCATTAGTATGTTTAACACGCGATTGCTTTCAGTACTGTCTTCATTCATCCACTCATAAGCAACATGACCTCATTTATCACTCTCGCTTCACTTGTTCCCGACACTGGTGATCTTTTCACTGTGAGTTATACATAACAATTATCCATCTAAATGGTTGATTAATATACCAGTGTTTAAGAAAAGATGATGCTTTAAAGCTGTTCTACAATTTGATAACCTAATTTGTTGACAGAAAACAAGCCTAGTGTCCTCCCTGATGCCGTAAACTTGATTTTTTTTTTTTTAGCTGCACGAATGCCATGATCTTTTATAAAGATACATCATTGAGTCGAGCTTAGCGTAGAGCATGAAAGGCCTGTGAAGATGTGATATGTGGGAATTCCTCAGAGCACATCAATACTTGAGTGTGGTGGCAGTGAGTGGGTGGTTCTGTCCCCGTTGCCCTAATCATACTGCAGAATCCACTGTCATCTGTAGAATCAAAGAGAAACCGTTGTCTCTCTCAGATGAAACATGCCTCGCTGCTGATATTGACAAGTAAATGAGGGAACATCCGCAAATGACACAATGGCTGCAGTCTAAAGTGGAAACACATGATCAAGTGGAACTTCAATACAAATGTCAATACTTTGTGAAAATCCTTTTTCCGTCCACGACTGTGTTGATGTTAACAGAGTTCTGCTATCCTGTTTCGCTCACGGTCTGAGCACACATGGTAACAGTACGGAAATTTTACACTCATCCTAACATATTCCCATCAAAGCAGCTTCAGGTTTATAGACCACTGAAGTGTTGTCATTTCAGGCTCACGGCGATCTTGTCCGGTTCATTTTACAGAGCATGGATGAAGAATTAACAAGGATCACAGGCTTCTGGGGCTGCCCCCGACATGAGGTTTTCCTGCTCGACAGGTCATCGTTAGTTCAAGCCATCTGGCACCTACGATAATAATTTAATTATTTAAACATATATTTTTGAGGGTTTGAGTTCCAGAGCTGAGAAAAATGTTGAGTAACATTGCTAACACTCTGGTACATTTTAGAGAAATAACAAACAATGGCTTTTAAAATATAAATTCTGCAAGCACACACACAAAGAGCAACCTGTTAACGACTATACAAATTGGAAAAGTTGTCATTATTCTTACTGTGTCAGAGCAAAGACACCTGAACATTTTGCTAATTAACATTGTCCCTCCCCGTCTCCGTCAAATTTACCTCGGCTAGAGCCAAAGACAGGCTAGCATGATAAATTAAACCTCCACTGATACCTAGCCCACGGATTGGTACACATTATGTATATTTCTTTATACATTTATTTACTATAATATTTTCGATTCAACAAATTGTTTTTTGTTTTTTTTTAAACCTACCAAGTTAATTTTCAGGTGACGGCTTAATGGCGGCGTGTACTTTGTGTGGATTCACAACATGTTTCTGACTTCTGTGTTACAAGAGAAAAGGTCCGTGTTGCAAACGTCTGACAACATGATTAGGCTTCCAAATGGAGTTTGAGGGGTTTTCCTCTGTGACTTATCAACCAATGAAAACTAGGTTGACTATGATGTTTCTCAGCAACTAACGTTTGGTTGACTATTAGAGGGCCGCTCTACAGGCTAAATATCACAGGGCAAGTTTTGCCTGATGGCACAGTATGCTTTCAGCTGTTCAATAGTGAAAAAACACAAAGGAAACTAGTACTGGATGTTTTGGCACTAACATTTAATAGGATGACTTTAAAACTGGTTTGCACATGTAGCGGTTACAAGAAATACGCAATAAATTTGCAGATTTTGAGTGAAGTAGTCTGTTTTGACATGTAGTATTGTATTAGGATTCTTAAGTAGTGACGGTAATGGTTGACCAGTTGCCCGTGGCAACCACATTTGGACCACTGTCAACCATTTTCTGTTGTTAGGTGTTTCTGGTAACCAAAACACTGATTCCTCTTTCCTTGGCATGAAGTCTTGCACGCAAGCAAACAAGGGTGCTGCTGTTGTGTTTTGTTGGAAATGGCACAATAAGTTCAAGTTCATGAAGCACCATTGACAAACTGTGAAAACAGCTGACAGTGTTAACAATCATTTGTCCTTTTCCAAGAAAATTTTTTAACATTTGTCATTTTGTTTCCAGCTTCATAAATGTGAGGATTTGCTGCTTTTCTATGTGACTTGTCACGTTTTTGGATTGTTGGTTGAAAAACAACCAGTTTGGGCTGTGGGAAATTGTAATTTTCTGATATTTAATAGGCAAAAAAATTCATTCATTTATTCATTCAACCTTTATTTTAACTTGGAAGTACATTGAGGTAGAGATCTCATTTACAATGTAGCCGAGTAAAACAATAAAAATGAAAGCGCTTAGACACAGAAAACACCAAAGAGAAGCTTACATAAAAGTGGCAACAAGAAGCAAAAATTGAGAAAAAATAAAAGTTTCAGTAATGAATAAAAACAGTTAAAATGTGGGGCACATTAATCAGCTAAAACAGCAGCACCTAGAACTAAAATGTGATACAGTTAAAGATTTAAATTGCCCTGTGGATATATATGGATATTGATACGAAGGGGAAATAATCGTCAGATTAAACCATACTGAAAATCTTTCAGTTCCATGTAGAAATGAGGTGAGAAAAACAGGAGAGGGCAACTAAAGCAGTACAGAGTGCACCGAATGGGCAAAAGTAGTTTGAAATATTAATGCAGCAAATCAGGCTCTTCTGGGAAATCTTAAACAGTTAACTACATTCTAAAAACGGGACTTTCCACTTATTACAGAAAAAAATATTAATGGATCTGGACAGATCACACTGAGTAGCTGCAGGCAGTGTACATTGTTTTCTTCTTCTTTCAGTGCCATTGCATGATGCCTACTGCACAAGATAAAAACATTTGCTGTGAGGACATGTGTCTAAACAGTCAGAGAAGCAATCTTGTGGCTTAAACATAAGTGGATTGGACTGTCCTGACTGGTTTGGAAAAATATGGGTGGGTAACGTTTCAGTCAACAGCTTAAGCCAGATTTATGCCTCTGTGTTGAGATGTTGTGGTATCTCTGTGCGGGGCAACGGACGCAATATGGCCTACATGGAGACCACAAGAATTGTAATTGACCAAGCTGTTTGGTCTGCTTTTTGTTTGCTCCTACATTTTCCATTGCTGGTGGTATTTGTTGATAGGGAAGACAACATGGAGCAGATTTTAAAAAGTGCTCGATAATCCTCCTTTTCAGCAGTGTTAGACAAATGTGTGTTTAGTGATCTTGCTAAACCATTTCCACTGAAAGCCTCTTCTAACCATAATCAGCTCTGTCTCCAACAAAGGGAACAAATGAAGGTAAACCCAATTACTTTGGGCGTGTTATAAATGCACAACACGGCCTGATAATGTACAACACATCCATCTAGTGAGGTAGCAGCGCCGTGACGTGGTTAAAACCCACGCCGAACTATAAATCAGTTCCCACGCCGTAGGCATCCACAGCAGGAGCAGTGAAACAACTCAACAGAGAATCATAAATTCAGCTTTAGTGTTATTAGTAGTAAAGTGAAATATTGGGATCCTCCGAGCTGTGAATATATCAGACTAAATATGAATATGTAGTGCCGGATAGGAGCTCTTGTGCCATTGTCTAGGCGTACGGTGAATGCTTGTCTTTGGTTTTGCTCTCACCATACTGTAATCTCACAAAGAAGATGGATTAAACGCTGACATGAAAGGAAGAATATGATGTCTGACAGTCTACCTGTTTGCTTTGCATTTTAATTTGGCAGGCACTATAACGGGAGATTGACGATATTGGAGAAATGGAAAGCAGACAGTGCATGTAGAAACAGGAAGTAGATGGATAACCGAAGGAAGGCAGTTTAGATTATTTACAATCTGCAGGAAAAAGCAAGCAAACCTGTGCTCTTTTAGTTTTCAGGGTGATGGAGCATTTGAGCACTGACCTGGCTGACTTGCATTTTTGCAGGTGGATGCACCTGTAACCTAACCTTGTCATTCCCTTTAATGGATGACCAAACAGTCATAGTGGCAGCAAATATTTAAACAAGGCTGTCGGACGTCTCAATAAGGCAAATGTATTTAAACTAACATTAGACCTTCATGTTGCTATTTTGCAGAATGGAAACTATGATTGTTTACAGCAGCGGGAGTTTAAGACCATGTGGAACAGAATACAGAGCTCATTCTGTGCTGCGGTTAAAAATTGTGGATGAGGGATAATGTGAGTTGAAAAGTGGGAGTGAACCTTGGTGAAAAGGTTAAGAAAACATCCAACAAGCAATTATACTGTTTTGGAGTAGGAAAAAATATGAAAGCATTATAACACACAAGACGTTTTATCACTGCGTCCAGGGTGTAACTGCGTGGGAATATTGTACTATCTGTGAAATGTAGCATGCTACTCCTCCCCTGCCTTACATGCATTCCCCAGCATTTCAAATGCTCTCGGCAGTGATTGAGCGTGTGCATAAGTGTCAGCACTCACTGTCAGATGTTGCTGGCTGCTTTTTTAGGAGCTGGCCTTCTGTTGCAAGATGAAGCTGCATGAGGTGGAAGGAAGAAGGCCTTTTTAATCCTTTTAAGTCATATCCTCAGTAATATCTTGCACCTCTATAACAATGTATGCCGATAAATCCACTTCATTTTATCTCCAAATCCAATCATGTTCTCCTCCTGTTAAACAGTATCTGATGCATGCTTACGTAAGCTAAAACCAATGAATTTCAAACAATTATATGACATCCACTCATCAATCAGGCTTCAGCTTGGTACCAAGCTAAGGCTAGCTAGCTAGCTAACAACAGTATGGTGCATCAGTGTGTCTTTGGGTGTTCACCACCTCAAACCTTGTTCTGTTTCCCCCAAAATACTGTGGTTACAGGTCCACTGGCTAGAATTTATTCACTTTGAGGAAAACGGTATCTGTGACTGCAGATTATGGTCAAGGTATTTTACAGTGGACTCATTTCATTCTCGATTAAGCTGCTGATTATTTTTACAGTGACTCAATTAATAGTTAAGTCTATTAAATCTCAAAATATTCTTAAAAATGCTTACCATAATTTCCCAGAGCCCAAACACATCTTTAAATTGCTTCTTTTTTTCCAACCAGTGGTCCAAAACCCAAAGACTCTTCATGACAAAGAAAAGAAGCAAATCCTCACATTTAAGTAGCCGGAACCACTAAATGTTTGACATTTTTGCTTGAAATATGACTGAAACGATTAATCAGTTATCAAAACAGTTTCTCTCTGTCAACTAAATAACTGATCGTTGCAGCTCTAGACATAATTGCTTATTTTGGTGAAACTGGATCACGTTTCATGGAGACAGTGCTTTCTAGTTTTCTGTCTGATGTCCTCGGGTTGCTCAGCTTCATCTCTGGGTCAGAGTTTCTGCTAACTTAGCTGCCGTTAGCAGGCGATGGAACGGACAGCTCAGCAGCCTCCCAGCAAAAACGTCCAGACTAGGACTGAACACAGCCTCACAGGGATGTAGGGAATATAGTACCGGGGTCATGGCAGAGTTTCCTGATGGAAAGATAGCTTTACTTGTTGCTAAAGTAGCTAACTGCTATTAGCTACAGCTGACTTAGCCTAGAAAACCACCTTTATGCGTTATACTTCCAGTTGTCAAACCTCTGTTGGTGTCTGAGACTGTGTTCAGTCCCAGTTTCATCGTGTTCACTGGGAGCTCCCAGTCCAGGAAGCCTCAGCGAGGTTAATGGACCACTGCAGCTGCATCAGTGGGGGCCGCAGCATTAATGCTCATTCAGCGCTATTTGCTACTGTAAATGTCAATCAGTATCTGTGACAAAAAAAGCTGCAGCAGAATAGCATTGAAACGCACTGTCAAAAACTTGCAGTATTCTGATCAATCCTGATTTGGGTCTAAATTGGTGCTTTCCTCCTGATGCCCATCAGTTTCTGAATGTGACACTTGTGCCTCTCAGGAACAGATCACTGTTGCATTGATTGTGGACAGCGAGTGACAGCGCTATTTGAAGCCCTGCTTGTTGACTCGGCTTCTGTTAAGCAGCTGCTGGAGGAGAGGCAGGCAGTTATTTGAGGTTAATGGTTGTCCATGCCCTCTCTCTAGTTAGACATTCACATGGCAACACCTCAACTGTCCATGGAACAAACAGTAGTGCAGTGTATTAGTCACTCAGCAGTGGCCTGTTGTCTTCTCATAGTTACACCCCCGACTCTCCGGTTAAGCCAGTGCTCTCTGTGGTGCTTTTGTTGCTGTCTCTGCGAGTCAGTCGTCTGCAAAACAGTAAGTTAGTAGAAGATTTTGTATGGTTTAAACTAGTTTGACAGTTTGAAATGCCCACAGAAGTTATATGCAGATATTATTAGCTTGACTGAAGTGTTGTGTACAGATGGGTATTTCAGATTTCAGAAAGAATTTGTTGGAATCCTGCCTGGCAGGCTTCCCGCGCAGGAATGGATGTAATAAACAATACACAACAGAATGAAGCGAAAAAATAGTGCCTTTATCTTGTTCTATTATGCACACGCACAGACCTATAAAGAAGCACACACACCCAGCAGTGTTAGACAAGGGACTGTCTGCTCTTTAGCCTCGGGCCTCGTCCTTTCACAACTCTTCCTTCTCTCTCATTTGTCAGTCAGTATTTAAGTAGAAAAACAAGCTTACTTTACCCAAACATGTTTATTTAACTCCGTTTCTGTTTACACTCTGGATTTAGGAGAAAAAAAAACCCTTTTATATAACACTGATTGATGGGAAAAATATTCCACATGGACGTTCAAGATTATGACATTTCACAGTCAGTACTGTTTTGTGCAGCGTCTGCCACCAGCTATGTGCATGTTCTACCTGCAGCGGATTGAAATTTAGTCGTACATCAACAATGAAATAAGGAACAACTAGTTAAGTTTTAGTTTCCTGTGAGATTTGCGTTCCTGCTAGTGCTAGTGTCACGTCTTGTGCACTGTCTTTGCTCTCTTCAAACAAAGCTCCCACATCTAGTTTTAATCAGAAAGCAAATGGGCAAAAGCTTGATTTATGCATCTCATGAGACAAAAAAATGTAGCCTGAACCAAAATATGCATGATTTCTGAACAAAAGTGCACTCACAAACAAGCTAAGCTAAATGGCAGTACTGGTCTGGCGTCAAAGTGTAAATTGTGATCAGCAAATGGGACAAAAAATCTTTACAGTGGGCGTTTGGCACACGGCTGTGATGTACTACACTATAAATAGCTTGTTGTGGCAATGTGTTATACATCTTGAAGCAGGCCTGTTGATTTCCTCTTTGTTTCTCGTGGACCTGGACTTAACGTCTTAGGAAGAAAATGTGGCACAACATCTATCGTCCATCTGTTCATCTTAAAAACCGTAATAGAATCTTTGCCGTGTCAAGTTTTACAGCAAGTGTTCCCTCTTTTTTTATTCAGATGTGCTGCTTGTCATGTTACTTGTGTGCTGATGCTTTCTTCATCCTTGCAAGCTTCCTGCTGTAGTTTGGAAAGTGCAAACTGGCATGTAATTGTCTTCTGATAATGTCAAAAATCAATCCTTTCACAATCCCGGCAGATGGACTGAAAGAGGAAAACATGCCTCGTTGGTTCAGTTTAATGGTGTCCACGCGTTAGTTAATAAACTTGACTTGAAGCCTGACTTCAGTCAAGCTAACTGGAGGCAGTCAGGCGCGACAGTCGTGCCGATTATCCCCTAATGAAAAAGAGCTCGAGCCCGCCGAGTTTTACTGACCACCCCCTCCCCCAACATCCCAGCTGATTCCCGAGTCTGATAGAAATCAGAAGCTGACCCCAAAGTCTGGGTTGTTTTCTTTGAACAGCTCAGTGATGAAACTACCATCCCATGAAAAAAAAGCCAGTAAAGTGCTAAAGAGGAAATGGCCTTCAAACAGAAATGATCATATTCTTTTACCTTAGAGTGCAGGAGTACGAGTGAAAATGAGAAGGCACAAGCAAGTGTATGTGTGCTTTCCAGGAAATATGATTTTAGTTACATGGATTAGATCTATTGATGAATATTATTATAGTTTTCAAGCTGTTCTGTTGGTGGTATTTATAATTTCGCCCAAATCGCTGTGATATTTCTACATAACTGTTTCTAGTAATAACTTCCTGGAGAGGTTAGGTATGCCTCGCTGCTATACTTATCACTGCCTTTTTTTTTTTGTTGTTATCACAGATGAACATAATATGCAGCCCACACCGATCAGCACACATCAACAACACCTGCTGTTTACCACCTCCAGAAAATATTATCTTTTTAAACAGACTCGTGTCTCTCCTACAACTGCAAATGAGCTCATTTACAATGCTGTGTGTCAAAAGTAACTGTTTAATGAAGTTAATTCCTTTTGCATGGGAATATGTTGTGGTTAAGTTGCATTTAATTTGCATATGATGCAGTGGGTTGTTCCTGACAGCTGATGTAAACACACGAACAAACAAACAACAAATTAGAAATCTATTGGACTTTATGTCGCGGATGCTGATAGGTAGGGGGGAATAAAAAGCCTTGGTGAACCCCAATCCTGCGAATTGGCTCGGGAAATAACTCATCTCTAAAATTTTGACAAAGGGGTTTAACTATAAAGAAACAAATCTGAGCAACAGTAACCTTTATATGTACAGTGTTTGCAGCACAGCAGACAATAAACAACTCTGATCACACAGGAAGCTGCCACTTCGTGTTTGTTTAGTACCGCCCTTGCTTTGAATTTGTGTACTTACACTTACAGTTTTGAACTTCTTGTCATGTTACCACAGAATCTTGCCAGTTGGTCTTACTGTGTCAAACTCTAGTCGTCACAAATGAAGATAAGTTGGTGGCAAAATTAAGATTGATGGTAAACACAAGTCATAATTCAGAGCACCTTAACGGCAGTGTCTTGTGGGAAGACATCCTGAGGTTTTATTTGTACCAGCTGAGAATATCTCACTGTTGGGGGGTGAAGATCTCGACATTAAAGTCAACAAGAAGCACTTCAAGTGTTCCCTCATCTCCTCTGGTACTTTTTGTGCTTTTGAATAATTCAGTTTCTTGGTTAATGGCAAAGTTCGCTTGCTTTGTTTTCCAGCACAGCACTCGACTTTCAATCCATAAACTCTGAAAAGGATTTTCATCCGAGTTGGGTTGCTCTGTCCAAATGAATAGAATCTTGGTTTGTATTTTCAGTATATCTATCATCTGCTACCTGCTCTGTTTACTGCATGTGTCTTTTTGCAGGTCAGTCACAATGATCTAGATATCTCTTATCTGACATTATCTCAGAAGTCATTACTTGGCCCCTGCGTTGCCTGAATCTATTTGGGTTGTGAGAATGTTTTATGATGTGTGTCAATTCTCAAAACACTGTATTGTGATATTTTGATGTATGCACAGATTCATGGCAGTGGTTAATTACTTTTTTTTTTAACTTGAAACGTTTTCCTAAAATTAGATTAAAAAAGTAACATCACCTTGCTTACTGTATCACAGTATGTGGAATCGTCACTCCCTGTGTCATGATATGTATTGTATTGCCAGATTCTTGCCAATATACAGCCCTAATATCTGTACAATTCAGATGCTAATTATGCTGCTGCTTTGTTATGCAGATGACACCATCTTATACTTGGAGAACAATTTGATGTCCTGAAATTTTTTTTTGCAGCAAAACAAAAGCAAATCAAACATTGTCTGATTCAGCTATCACAATTTAAAGTCAGGGCTGGAAATTATTAATTATTTTTTCCCTCAGTTTCCAATAACTGTCCTGAATTCTGCTTTCAACTGTTCCAGATTTAGTTAGTTTTCTTTCTACATAATAAATACAGTTTGACAACTTTCTTTCAGCACCTTGCTTCATTGCATTCACTTCTATCTGATTAAAACAATTAAATCACCCTGCAGGCGTTTAGCCTCAATCAGTTTTCACTATTCTTTTAGTAGTTTGTTGAGTTACTGTTTCTTTTTTATTTCTAACAGTTTGATCAGTAAACGCATTGCTGCAAACTGCAGTGCAAATGTAAACCTGTTTCTGATTGGTATACGGTGATGGAAGTTTACATACACTAATAAACACTTTACAGTAAACACAATGACAGTGTGTAAGCACGCATGTGACGTAGTGTAGTTCGTGCTGGTGCTGCCTCACTTAAATACCTAATAATTCATATATTATATGTTCCATGATGCATAAACACAAAATCATTTGTAACATAAGTTCCTCTATCCCTGAATTTGATTTGATTACAAGTGCTGCTTTAAATATCTCACTTATAACCAAGTTAAGCTTTACTGTAATATTACTCCCCTTCACCTTGTCTCAGTAGGCCAGGTGTTGTTTTTTTCATTTTACTCTTCACAGTTTGGTATAATTTCCCGTTGCTAAGTTTCAGGACATTCTCACATCTAATGCCAAATCCAATTAATGAACGGTGAACAGCATTCTGCTACCAAATATACCTATAAATGACCCTTAGCAGGTGTGATAATTCCACCCTGAAACCATAACAAAGCAGAATGTGTCTACCTTAATGATCTGCTGCAGCTAACTGCTTCTCCGTCTTAAATCTAATGTCATTTAACTGAAGGTGTAGCTCCAACTTCAGGCTCATAATTTCACCTACTGTAATACTTAATGATCCCTGAATATTTGTTCTTCTCAAATACTTACTTAGACTTAGTTATATCTTATTCATCTCAATTTTAAATGTTATTTTTCTTCATTAGATTGTTTAATACTTTGAGCATCATGTTGCTGCCATATTTGCACCGTGCAGATCAGTTGTGCAGATGGTCACAGACTGTAAGTACCATTAAAACTAAAATTTTGTTCCTTTCTGAATGTTCAAACTGGCATCTGGTGTCATGTTTGTTAAGATACTGCACCTCAGTTTTAAGCAGCTAGCACATCAATTACTGACACAGAGTTTAGATGGTATTGAAAGAGGACAAACTAGATGAATATTTCTCAAGAGAAGAGTATGAAAAGCATCACCAACAGTAAATGTGCCTTATTATTGTTGAATCACACTCCACTATATAGATGGATATATTAACAATTATATATTAATTAAAATTTATTACATATTTCAATCTAAAGTCTCTCCACTGAGAGATTAAGTATGCACTCAGTGAGCCTCCTTCACAATTGCTCACCAACACGAACAAGTGTGCGACAGTAGATGCTGCTGTTACTATATCGACTTGCATTGAGACAGAGTGTCTCAATTATAGAATGAAGTGAGCAGAGATAATGAGAAGTGTTTTGAGCATCTTAGTGACTGGCTTTTGTAATTCAGAAATCATGGCAGAGTGGAATGGCTGAGCATGTTAATGGAGCTGCTCTTGTTTTCTCCTCTTTGAGCACAGGAAAAATCAATCTGGCACCTTGTCAAGGTTTTTTAAGATTGGGGTTTCCTTACACTGGCCAACGTGTGAGTGTTCTTTTCATCCTCTGCTTCAGCTGTGGCCACAGACAAGCCGCAATTTGATTATTTATTTGTACTCACGGGTGGGTTGAATTCCCTCTTTAGACCGGACGTCACTAGGCTTGACAAAATTGTGATGGTCTTAGTTTGGGGTGGGAGAAAAATCAATTCTCTTATGATTCCTAAATCGATTTTGGTTTGCTCAGTTGATTTTTAAAAATTTAATATATATATGTGTATATATATATATACTCTGTAGTATATATATGTATATTATATATATATATATATATAAAACTAGCACTGAGTCTGTTAGCTCAATGCTAACACATAATGGGATTTCCCATTAACACGCTAACGGAAATTGGCATCGCCATCATGGTAATATTACCTTAACAAATGGATCCATTTTACTTTACATGCTCAACTTAAAATGACATGTGTGCTCATAATTTCAGGCATGACTGACTGTATCATTGCAAACTCAATCTGTTACTCTGGCTTCACGCTGCAGACTGACCAGTTACAGCAAACACAGTGGGTCAGAGCGCAAACACGAAATTCACACCTTCATATGTGAAAGATGTTAATTTAAAGGCTCTTTGCTCTGTGCAGTTTTCGTGGTGTCTTTTATTTTAACTTGTATTTATTAGTTTCTTATGGCACCAGCTTGATGAGCAAGAACAGCTAAAGTAGGGATGCACCAATCGACTGGCCAGAGACTGGAACTGGCCGGTTTTCAGGGTGACCGGCCCTGACGGGTGACCAGCCGGTCAGCATCACACATCCGATTCTGTGCCTGTCATATTCACACACATGTGCTGCATGATGGTCACGTCTTGCGCACAGCAGACACCCTGACCCAACGTTAAACCCATAAAAGCGGTGATCACAGCCACACATGCTTGCATGAAGTCGGTGTTGGTGATGGATTCTAAGAACAGGATAAAGAGAAGACAGACAGTCTACAAGGAGACACAGCAGCTGACAATGTTGCAGAGCAGCCGAAAACTTTTTAGCCCTTCATGCTAAGTTTTATGCCAGCAGCAGTGTTTATGTTATGCAAATGTTTACAGCAAACTGTTGCACAGTGTCAGTCTCCAGTTTGTTTACATCTGCTTCCACATGAGATCACATGAAATCGTGTTTCCTCTAGTACATATTCTTAATATAATAATAAAATAAGGCCTGGCTGTAACCGCGAGGACTTCTGTGGAAAATGTGAAATAGTATTTAATGAATATTTAATAGTGTTTTATTATGAACATCCAATTTAATTTGACAAGACAAGTTGCACAAATGTGTATGTATAGTGTACAGTGTGTATAGTGTATGTATAGTTCTTAGAAAGACTGAAAATCGGAATCGGCCAAAATCGGTATCGGCAGGTCAGACCCTTAAAAAATCGGAAATCATAATCGGCCAAGAAAATTGGAATCGGTGCTTCTCTGAGCTAAAGTTTTCTTCAGAAAGCATTTTTACTATCTTTATATGCACTATGGCAGTGATGCTGCTGAAATAAAACTCAAAGATTGATTGAAACATCGTTTGCAGAAGTATTCCTGATATATAGTCTCTCGAAGGGTATGATTCAACTTTTTAACATCATTTAGTCTCAAAAAAGCAAACAAAAATTGCTATAAATCATAATATCAAATCGCAGTACTTATTCAATACATATTGAATCTGCACATATATGTCGCGACAGTATTGAATTGAGACACAGGTCTATCATCCCAGCCCTTGTCTTAATGTCATTGATTTTCCTTTCTACCAATATTAAGGAATAACGTTGAGACTGAGCTGAAAAGAAGGTTATTTGTTATAGTATTTCACAGAAAATGAGCACTTTTTGACAGGCACTTTAGTTTGCGTGAATGAAAATAAAAGTCATTTTCTGAGGCGAGTGTTTCCACTCTCAAATGACAGTAAATGCACTTCATTAAGCTTTTATTCATGTGGATGTTTGTTTACAACTAATAATTCAACTGTGATTACTATTATAATTCACACAGAGCCGACTTCAGCTGATAGCTGCTTAAACCTTGAGAGCAGCTCATTGTTCTTTCATTGAATCTATTGATATCACTATCAAAGTGAGCTACGAACACTGAGTCATTCAAGATAAATGTTGGTTTAAAGGCAGCTTACCTCACCAGAAAGATGCAGTTAATCATTAGGTAGCCAACTAATCTGGAATTGCTCCGTAACACTGGTGGCTTTTCTGCCGCTGAGTGATCATCTCGAAAAATATCTTTGATGAAGTATACAACATAATTACAGAGCCTTTTACAAGTACTAGGCAAGTAGCTCTTTATTTATGTGTGTAGCCTTCAGTTGGATTTGTTGGCAGTTATCTCCGTTTCCCCACTATTAGACATGTCACTTCAAGATGTCAGCTAGCTTCATCCCCCACATTTTCCTCATTAATGCAGTTATCTGTCTGCATTCAAAAATAAATCGCTCTAATAAGATTTGTTTTTAATTTGTCTCTTCAAACTCTTCAAAATCCACCAGTGGTTTTGGCATTATTTGAGTGGCAGTAGTTTTTTAGATTTTTTTTTATAATGATCAGGCTTTGATTGAGCCATTTATATATTTGAGTCAAATCTGCACTCCACTCAAGGTTGAATGAGAATATTTGTAATTTTACTTATTTGCAATGCCTCCCACTTCAGCTACACTTTACTTTAGATCCTTCTGGGTTTGAACAAGTAGTACATAGCATGAATAAGGCCAGATATATGAAGTTTTTAATGTTGTTGGTTGAAGTACTGATGCCATGAAACTACCTCTGATATGAAAACTGACTATATTGTCTAAAACAAGCTGGTTGATTCATTTGAGTAATTCAGTCATACTCCTCACAAGGGCAAGTGCACATAGAAAAGTTTTATTAAATCGGTTTTTGGACTATTTATTAAGTAATTCTTTATCTTGCACAACACTTTAACTGCACTATAATATTTATTCTGTTGTGTCTTATTCTGTGTTTGCTTATTTTTATCTTTTATTTTATTTTACACTTGAAATCCTTTGTGAGAGTGTCTTTATTATGTCTTTTTATATGCAATTTTATACTTCTTATATCTTCTCCTTACCTTGTTACCTTGTTGCTGAAAGGTGCTGTACAGATAAACCTGCCTTGCCTCAGTGACTTTAGCATTGGCCAAATTAGATAAAGGCATATACTGTAAACATTTTACATGAAACACTCAGCCGCCTCACAACACAGGTCTTTGTCCATTATAACATAATTTTCAGTCATAACAACCAAACATTAGTCAGGGTGAATCTGTACTTTGCAGTAGACTCTGGGAGCCCACTGTGCATGCACGCTCCAAAGCAGCCTTTCGACAGTAAATTAGCTGGTTATATGAAAACATATTGGTGTCACTGCATGTGTCGAGTAAACAGTATTTATGTGTTCATGCCGTGCTGTCATATTTATCATCCAGCCAGCCATTTTGGCAATATACACATGTAGGTTTTGTTCAGAACTGCATTATTAATGTATGGAAAAGCACAAAAGAAACATTATTTAAATGGAGTTTCAGGTGTTCATACCCCGAGGAAGGTACCGTGAAATTGTTTTGAGACTAGTTTTATGACTTGTGGTCAGCCGGGGTTTTAACCACATCCTTACTGACGCTGCTAAATCTTTGTTTCTCTGTTTTTGCCCTTTAATCCATAGTGAGTCTTTGTTTTTTTCACATCAAAAACTGAGCATTTCAAACACACTCTATAGTTTTCATAAATCTGAAAATGCAGGTCTTGTGTTTTGGAAGTTATGTAATGTGCCTGCTGAGACATGGCGAGGAGCTCTCGCAGTAATGTCAAGAAGCCAGTTTTCTGATGTCTCTGACTTTATCTGTGATCGCTCAGTTTGAATGTCAGTGCTGCTGATTGCATGATACTGCTGTTGTAGTTGCAAACGCATAATGGTGATTCATTCAATAGTCTGTGAAGATAGTGATGGGCATTTCAAGGAAAAATACCATTCAATATTCTCCAGGAACTATTGGAGAATTCTTTAAAGAGCATGTTTTAGACTTGTTACATACTAACTTTACCTGTGTTACCTTTTCTGAGCCACAGTTAGAAGAGTGCATTGGTTTCTTTAGACTAATTTAGGCTGACTTGTAGCTGGTTAACTGGCCTTAGAGATTCGGACCACTCTGCTGATGAAAGATGGTAGCAGGTCGGTGTGGAGGCATTTCTAACAGGGACTATATTTCCTCTGCAGGAGCAAACACAACACACAACCTCCTGATTTGGTACGAGGCTGCAACATGAGCATCTAGCCCGTCTCACAGTGCTGTAGCAGATGCTATGCTTCCCTCATGCAGAAAATATTACTACCAGATTACTATGAGGTGATGGTAAAGACATAGACAAGGCAATAGTTGCATAAACTATTTTTATAATAGATTTTTATCATATATTTTGCATAATTTAATGACTATTCTATCCCTATATGAAGCAGCGTGCCTGGTTAACATACAGCATTTATGAACACTTGTGCAGACAAAAGTTTTTGTTATCATGTAAACTCTGTTACACTGATTTATCCATGGTTGTGTGGATGTGATCTTGATGTGAGAGTGAACAAAGTATGTAAGATACTGATAACTGCTATGGACCAGTCAGCTTTAAAAAAGAAAGATTGCTGTTTTTCTGCTCTCCGTCTGTCCCTCTTTACTGAAAAAACTAGCATGAAGAGCAATGGTTGTGTGGTGTGAGAGCGCGGTGTGTGTTTTTTGCTGCATCACACCAGAGCCTGGACGTTAGGACAGCACAGCCTAATCAGCCATAGAGCAATCTGCATATTTCACACTTCTTTGGTTACTGTCGATTCATACAGCTGCCAGTCCGAGAGATGCAGAAAGCTGCTGCAGTCAGGGATAAGAAATACCCTCTGGCAATAATGGGAACATGACAAATTAACCCCTTCATGTGTGTTTAAGGAGAATCAGCCAAAAATGACCTCATTTAGTTTGTCACATAGGTTGAATATAATGTATTAAATTGACCTGCAGATTAAAAAGACAGATTTTTAATCAAGAAAATCATCTTTGCGATGCATGCCTATGTAAGGCATTCATATGAGCCTGAGCATGGTTACATTTGGCTCGGGCTCTGTGCGTTCCTGTCCTGTCGTTGACATATTTACTGATAAAGATGCTGGCTGACCCGCAGACTCCTGATTCCCATCACCTGGATTGGCCGGGTGCATTTCTATTTTGGTAATCAGCTCAAGCACACAATCCAATTACATGGAGGTTACTGTGGGGCTCTCTGGATGGGAACTTGCCTTTAAATGACCTGCGGAGGGAAGGATGCACGGTGCCAGACTCTGTGCGTTCAATTCACGTTTATTTTGTTTTTTTCCCTGCTTATGTTGGTGCCACGACTGCTTTTTAATCTTCTAACAACTCATACTCTTTGTAGTCTGTCCCAATGACTTGTATAGAGAAAGCATATCAGATGGACTTTGGAACCACTAACCTCAAAGTGTTTTATGTTGGATGCAGCTCTTGTTCTTATACGCATTAATGGCAGTTCAGTATTTTAGTTAAAGAATAATCTATTGTTTTTCCTTTTCATAATCAGTCATTTAGGAAAAAAATAAATGTAAACCCACAATATGTCTTAAATTTGCCCATTTTGTCTGACCAAAGTCAACAAACCCAAACATTCTTGATTTAAAAGGAAATTAAATTGACAGGAAACAAACAAACCATCTCTTTGCTTGTGCCGTTTGGTTTATTGTTTTAGTTGTGTGTGTGTGTGGCGCCTTGGCCCAACCCCGGCGCTTCTGGAGATCCCTCACCGTTCAACCAGTCAGCGCTTGTTTGATACACACAGCCGCAGCTATGCAGGGCATGTAGTTGAGATTTTTGTAGGCGTTAAAGGCTCCTCTGTGAGCTACGACACACCAGACTCCTCCCCGCGCCTCTGCAACACAATTTAAAGTAAGTTTGGAGAAGCATCTTTCAGCCCTTAATGAGCTTTGGAGTATTGAGAGCAGAGATGAGACAATAACCATTATGACCGCATATGTACCTCAATAAAAAATGAAAACATCACAGCATCGTGTTATAGTTTTTATTGTTGTAATTATAGCAGGAACAACAACAAACAAAGGCCTGGGCCCGGTGGCATGCCAATAAATACATTTATCATGGTGATAGCAATGCTCATGGCATGTATTGTTAGACGCTTAATGAAGGTAACCTGGGCTTTAAAATTGAATAAAACAATGTTTTCTGTCATTAAAGTAGCCAGGTTTTAACACTGTTTGAAGATTTTCATCTTACTTCAGTAATTATTGTGATACTATCGTGTACTGAGATTGTCCTGGCCTAGATAATCATACTGTGTAATGTTCGTGTCGACACACGCCTAATTCGAGGGCATATCTCATTTATGCCTGAGCTGAGATGCTTTTTTTTTTTTTTTTTTTTATCTGTGCAATTCAAACTATAATTACCTGTTCTGCTCTCTGACATACAGACTTGAAACATATGTTATCCATCACATGCTGTTGTTTTTGCTGTAGAAAAACCTGACGCACATGTGGTGAATTCCATGTTTTTTGGAGAACTGCCTGCACTTGTGCTGGTAAAAAACAGCACAGTGGTGTTTTTATCATTCTTTAAAAGGTGAAAGAAATTCACCGTAGGAGTCGCTTGTAATATTCTCCCTTGTGTCTGTTGTTATTTTCCGCCTTTCCTTTGCACCTCATCTGGATGCGCACACCGTCATCTGTCACATACCCAGTCAGCAAAGATGGCTAAATAAGTCCTGTGCTGTGCTCTGAGCCACAACAGAGTCAGTATCCAGAGACGAACCTTATACTCTAATTAGTGATAGGCACTGATACTTAGCGATACTCTAATTGATGCTATTGTCCATAATTTGATGCAGAAAATAAAGACATGACATGAAAAGATGTGTAAAGGATTCAACAGTCTTTTAACTGCTGTAACTGGAGTTAAATGTTGTGGTCTTCTCGCTACAGCTGAAAATATTAACAACCATCAGAAATACAAAATAAGTCATCTGTTTTTCAAGTTACACCAAGTTCAAACTTAGGCTACCTGGCTGTTAGCGATTTATGCTATGCTAGCTATTGGCTACTAGGCATACCTAACCTAAATGGACTCCACTGTAGCGAAGGGCTGCAAGTTGTCTGACAAAGCTGTGGCTGCTTGACTAACGTTGTCTACAGGATTATTAGGAACATAAATTAGAAGTGCTTAAAAACTATTCTGTGTCCTAAGTTAATAACTGCAGAATTATTTTGATAACGAGTGTTACCTTGACCTAACGAGTTGAAGACAGTCACATTTTAAGTTTTGCTAACCCAATTTGGGATGTTAGCTGCTTTGCCAAAGCAGTCAAACACGCTACACAGCTTCAGATTTATAGTGATAGTGTTGTATTTGTAAGTGTTTCATGAGGTTGATGTTTTTTACCCCTTTTACAAGCACTTTCATTAACATATATTGGATTTAGCTTCTATTTTGTTTTCGTCTGTTTCCCTGTCAGCCATGACGCAACATCAAGCGCAGGGTTCAAAATGAACTTCTTTGTCTAACGGCCAAACGGCTAGTAAATGTGCAGACTTTGCCTTCCACTTGGTTGGTGATTGAAGTAAACCTACCAACCACTTGTATATTTTTATTTTTTGGCTGGTGTATGGTGCTAATTTTGGTCCCTGGTCAAACATAATCGCCTGACGCTGCCAGCTTTGTCATCATTAGGGGATGGTTAGGAATTAGAAAAACGAGCTACGTTAGAGCGAATTCATGTTAGGCCCTACATAAATACCAATAACAGCACTGTTTTTCCAGGAGCTGATCAAGATATTGGTTTTGACCAATAGGAACCATTACCAACTTGTGCTGGCTTTCGATACCCCTCCTTACTTGTAATATTCCGCTTTGTGTCTGTTATTTTCTACATCCTTTCCTTTGCACCTCATATAAACAGTCAGTAAATGGCTAAATGAGTTTTGTGTTGTGCTCTGAGCTTCTGTGCCCAAACACAGACAAACCTTATAATCTATATTTTATCCGTGGATGTTGTTCCTAACAGTCACATGCAGAAAACTACATTACTCTGGGTCTGATTTCCCACAGCAAATCGACCAGAAATCTTCCTCTCCTATCTTTTTCCGCACTTCTCATTGCAGCCTATGTGGCCCCTGTGATAGATTGCTGAATGAAACTGGATCTGTGAAAAAAAGGACAAGCACTCTGGGAGTTGCACAGCCTGCATGCCTTTCGCTCAACGGGGCACTCGCTGGGACATTTCCTCAGCGGGGCTTTTTCAAAAGGGCTTGCGCTGCAGTTCCAGCTAAGGGCAGTACAGTAGGTCAACTGCCGATAGAGTTACAACCTCTCTTTTGTGGAGGTGTTGGACAAATTAGACCTCACAACTGTTTACCCAGTCAAACGGGGACAGCTGCATCTCTCCACCCTCCCAAACCTGCCACTGACTGTTGTTCCTTTGTTTGAGGGGGGGGGCATCTGTGAGGAATGAGCAGGCACGGTGATCAAATGATTGTTCAACAGTTTTACCTCTGTCACTGCTGGGGGTGATATGAACGGCCCCTTAACTGAGTCAACATGAGCTCTGTGCATTATGTGATCCAGCTGCCATTTTGGACTGTTGTACTAATGAGGGCTGAGTAATGGCAGAGCAGGTTGTGCAAAATGAGTGCTTTTCTGTCCGTCGGTGGGAACAACCCAGCTTTAAAGACTAAAGCACTGGGATGTTTGATGCAGTTGTTGCATTTTATATCTCTTAGACTTTATTTCCAGGGGAAGATAAAACTCGTGAACTGTCTGGTATGCGACGTTTCAACTGGACAAGAGGGCGTAATAGAATATTTTTTTGAGATCTTCCATTATACAGATATTAATTTAATTGTACGGCCAACAGTAATGAAGCAGAAAATACGCTGATATCCTCATGCAATCTCCTTGTATGCTGTCATGGTTATTGGAGGAGCTTCAGGATTTGGCTTGATAAGCCCATCAGGATGAGCTGTATTTACACAAGGCTAATAGTCGGGGTGTGTAAAGTGAATTGGTAATAATTAATTTCAGGGTTTGTGGTTTAAACACCGCAGGTCTGCTGTGTTTCACAACTCTAACGAATGAAACAGATGTTAAATATTCAACATTTTTTGCAAGTTGAACTTGAAATGTCAACAACTAAAAATATCCCTCACTCCTAATGTTTTTTTTTTTTTTAATTACTTAAGCAGTTCACTTATTTAATTGCCTTTATAGTGTGTGGGAATTTTACCATTTAAAAACACATTTTTTATTTAAGATAAATCTCAGAGCAGTTTAGTTTATTAGTAGTAGTATTGGGAATTTATCTTTGCTGAAACAGTGTGTAAACAGTTATAACCAGCAATCAATGCATTGTTGAAATAGGAAAATACCATGACAACCATGAGCTGAATATTGATACAGTTATCAGCAAGTCTCACTAGAAAAGATATCAGATATCTTCTAGAAAATTTAGGGTTCATTACTGAACCACACACCAGCACACAGTAGCTGCTAATCTGAAATAATGTTGTTAAAATTATCTTTTTAGCGCTCCGTATTTACACAAGGCTAATAGTCGAGGGACGTGAAGTGAATTTATAATAATTTCAGAGTTTGTGGTTTAGGCTGCAGACACTAGAAGTCTAAAGTCTAACAAATAAAGCAGAAGTTAACACTTTATAAGTGAAGCTTGATGTCTTAATAACTACAAAAAAAATGCATGTTCCTAATATGTTTTTTAAATCAGTTTTTCACTTCACTTATTTAATGAATTGTCTTTTTAAGTGAGTGGGAATTTCTTCATTTTAAAACACAACTTTTATTTAACTAAGAGCAATTCAGTTTATCAATTAATTAGTTGTCAAATATTTTAATTAATTTTAGTAATTTGTCTTTGCTGAAACAATCTGCTAGGTTGCTTGTGGATTCTAACAAAGGATGTGTTTTTTTTTTTTTTAAATTAAGCCAATTTTAACTATAAATCTTGCATTGTTGGAAAAGCCAGGGCCTGAACATTGATTTATTTATCTGCAAAAGTCTGCAAGTCTGTCTACAAAAGATGTCAAACATCCACTCTAATTTAGGACTCATTTCTTAAAACAACTACAAGAAATTTCATATTGTGTTGATTTTGGCCGCTGTGGAAAAAGTGCTTTGTTTCCTCTGCCATAACCACAAAATATAATGCCAAAAATGTAATTATCTTAAGAAAAATCTCCTTATTCTTCATTTTAAGTAGCTAATGCACTACTGACTGAATCTTTGCCTGGGAAAATGTGAACACAGGCTTGTTTCATCTGATTTTTAAGCCAATCTTCTCGCTGATGGTGTCGTTCGCTTATTTAGGTCATATGGCTACTAATCAGAAATGCGAACTTATGTACATAATTTTGTTAATACAGTCTTTCTGGGGCTCCAGTGTGCGCCGTCTGGCTGTATTTCTCAGTCGGGTCTTTGCAGCACAAAGAAAATCATCAGAATTCATGCCTGTTTGAGGCGGTATTGATCTCATCACCCTTACCACCACTCCAGAGTCTTTTGTGCGCAGGTTTCCTTATCCTTCACGTTTGCAAGGAGAGATGAGAACTACAGATGTGTGAATTATTTACTGACATGTAGTGAGCTCTCCGGGGACTGTGAGTGCAGGGTTTTCAGAAAATGTACTCTTTCTGGTACTGATTCATCCTCATGTTCAACGCCAGGTTATTTACAGCTTCTTAGGAGCCAAATTGAGCCACTGGTCTGAAAGTATCACAAGTTCTTTATTTAAGAAGTAGATTATAGACGTACATAAGGTGCAATGTTATCTTTTTTTCCAGAACAGATAAGAAAATCAAGCATCTTAGTGCCTAATCATACTGTTAGAAGAGTTACACAATGAAATGAAATGGTTATATGAATATATGTGTCAGTAATCTTTATTTGTGCAGAAACACTGTTATGATGGATGGTTCGATATAATTACAGTCTTCATTTTCATCATTCATCAGCAGAGTTTTAGAATCTCCAACATTTTTCCTCGCAGAATATTTTTTACTACCCCAAACACTATTGGTTGTGGTTTTTAAAATTGACACACTAATTGGTGGATGCTGAAGGCGAGTGCTAAAGAGCAGCACTGATGCAGCTGCCAAGGCAAACTGTATTTATGTAGCGTGTGTAACTTATTCCCGGGGGAAACTCTACGTGCTTTACACTTAAAATTCCTCAGCATGATTTCAATGTAGCGTATACATTAAAAAAAAAAAACAAAAAGACACATTAATGATGTTAAACAAGCCACTCACTCACTCATGACGAACACACAAACAGACAAGTGTATGTTCAAATTGATGTCACACTTGTCCTGTTGCTTGTTACAATCAATCACTATATATTAACAAAAAAGCAAATATTTACAGGGCTCAACAATAAGAACTGCCTCCTTGCCAGGGGCATAAAGTACCACGTCGGGCTTGTTAATCTTGCAACAATTAAACTATGTTGATAATCTTTAAATCGTTACATTTTTCATGCAGAAATGGCAGAAAATGCTGTGTCCAGCCTCTCAGATATGATGATTTTGTGCTTTTCTCCGTTTATTATCATATTAAACTGAATATCTTTGGGTTTTCGACTGACAAAACAACATTTAAAGACATCACCTCGGACTTCAAGAAAATGGGATGGACATTTTCACTGCACTTGCAACCCTAGATTAAGCATGACAATCAACATTAGTCTTTGTTATTTGATAATTGCTAATAAATTAAACAATTTGAATAGGGACAAGTAGATTTCTGAAACACTTGTCCAACCAGACAAGTGGAAAGAAAACACTGATGTTGAACCCTGATTTAGATAGAACAAGAAAGACAAAACAAAAAAAACAAAAAACACGCTAATATGAGAACATGTTGGTTCTGAATTATGAAAATTGAGTAAGTAACCTTAATTTCTTGAGGCTCCATTTTAAAGACAACAGTTAACAAGATCTTTTGTGTCCATGTTGAGCTTCGGTGCGTCCAAAACACCAGAGATCTGTCCTTGAATTTATTTGCTTCAAGATTTGACACATGGTGACCTTTTTGGCTATATTGTGTAAGCAAATACACCACGCTGATGTTCTCCTGAGGCGTACACTGGTTCATTCATGTTTTTTAAGCCCCTCTGTTAATGCAAGATTACCATTGTGTTCTTGAGTTGAAAAGGCACGGCTCTGTAAACCGTGCGGGGGTGTGTGAGGCCAGCTACTCCTTATTTATCAGCGGTGACACTATCAGCAGCGCCTTGTGAAAAGAGAGCCAGTCATTCAGAACAGTGGGGCCACCTTGGCTGTCAAAGCAGGATTTAAGCTACATTTCCCATGGTTGCCATGACGACTGTGGGAAGTGATTATGAAGAGAGGGTTTTGGAGCAGTGCTGTCACACCAGTGGGTATTACCATAGTGGTTTGCGCAGTGATCACCAGAGAATTACTGGCTCATGATCAAACGATTTTTTTTGTTCTGTACCCAATGAAATGCTCTGTTCTGTGATGGCAGAGCTGTAGTACTACTATTTATATGTGAGAATTATTAGACTAATATAACTCCTTTCTCTTTTCTTTCTAGGGCACAATGTGGATAAATGGGACAGGAACGAGTAGACCGTGAGGATTCTCTAACCCTTGCCCCCGAGTCCCAACCGTCTGAGAGGGTGTCGGACCTCACTGAGGCAAACCTGGGCCGTTGGCACTAAAATGTCCCTAAGTGGTGGCACTGCAGGCGGGAAAGGTGTGGACTCTAATGCGGTGGACACTTACGACAGCGGGGATGAGTGGGATATCGGTGTTGGAAATCTGATTATTGACCTTGACGCTGACTTAGAGAAGGACAAACTTGAGATGTCTGGCACCAAGGACGGCATGGCGGCACCACCCAGTGCAGTGGCAGCGTTGCCTGACAACATCAGGTTTGTTAGTCCAGTGTCTGGCTCTCAAGGCAAGGAAAGCAAATCCAAATACAAGCGCAGTAAGAACTCTAAAGACAATAGTAGCAAAGCTTCAGCAGGAGATGGGGGCAAAAAAGAAACCACAGGACGGACTCAAGGTGAGCCGACAGGCACAGCGGCGAGCGCGGGAGCCGCTGGCGCCAATTCCACCTCTGGGAAGAACATGGAAAAAGGGGGCAAAGCCTCCAGAGGTGTTCTGAGCGGTAAAAAAGAGAAAGAAGGGGCAAGTGGGAAAAATAAGAAAGACAAAACCGATGGAGCCCCGGTCGTGGCGATAGCTGCCGTGGAGAAGGATGTTGTGTCTCAAGCCCAAGTTGCTTTGGGGAATAGCCGTAATACGTCCTTTGAGAACACACAATCAACAGACTTGGCAGAAGCCAATCAAATGGGGAATATTGCACTTGAACCTGGGATAGTACCAGCATTGACCACAAAAACTGAACAGGAGGAGGTGGAAAATGGGAACGGTGAATGCAAGACGTTAAAGAAGGTGAAAAATGAAAAGGTATGTTTCCTCAATTTACTTTCCTTTTATGCTGCATGGATTTCTTTGCTGTTGTGTCACATTATTTCTCTGGTTGTATTTGCCTTTGACATTTGCATTTGTCAACTGGGAGGCTTATAATGCAGCATGTTCCTAATGTTTGTAAAGTTACTGCAGGCAGTCAATAGTTAAAAGTAAGATGCAGCGTGAAGGACCAATGTGTAGGATTTAGTGGCATGAAGGGGTGAGCTTGCAGATTGCAGTTGCTTCACCCTACCTTTCCAAGCTTGTTGGTCAACCAACAGTGGCTGCAGAAAAAATGCGAAGGGCCCTCTCTAGAGCCAGTGTTTGGTTTGTTCGTTCTGGGCTACTGTAGAAACATGGTGGTGCGTCATGGCAGCCTCCATGGAAGAGGACCCCACGCCCTCTGTAGATATAAACAGCTCATTCTAGGGTAATGAAAACACACTAATTCTTATTTTCAGGCGATTATACACTAATGAAAACATACTTAGAGGGTTTGTATGGCTGCTGGAAATCCTTGAAAGCACTTCAGTTATAATGTAGTGTTGTCAAGGTTGGATAAGTGCTCGGGTTTGCTCGAAACTGATAGAAGTTACATTACTGTCACAATAAATCGCTGCCTAGTTTGCTCTTCAGATAAAGAAATACTGGCTCTGTGTGGTTGTTTTTGGATGCCAAGTCTTCTTACAGACAGGTGACTCATTTTTCGGGCTGTGTACCAAACATAGATTATTTTATGGCACCGATCAAACTGCTTCAAGAGCAGCTCAAGAGTCTGTCATTCGATATTAAATTTTGACACCTTAGGAGTAAATCTCCAAGTTGTGGTTTATTTTATTATGTTGTAAAACTTGCTTTGCGAGGAAAAAAATGCCAAGTTGCGGACACATTGAATCAAAAAGTTAAAACAAAAAAAAAAGTACTTACAGACAACGTAAGTCTAACCACATTGTTGTATATAGATTTATATTTTTAAGTTATGAAACTGCTTTGAGTGAGTAAAAAGCAGTTGAAAAATTAAACTTAAAATTTGCACCATAATGTGTAATGTAATTTCCATTTTGTTGGTATCGTTCAGGAGCCGGTATCGAAGTCAAGGTATCACTACTGGTATTGAATATTTTTGAACGATACACAGCCCTATGAAACATGAATCTCTGTCGTGTTTTTCTTTATTTGTCACCCTTCTGTATAATTATATCATGAAGCATAATTGAGGCTGTGATGCGATGAAAGAGTGGCATAATCTTTTTGACGATATGTAACTTATCACCACTGTACGTTGATGGAAAATGCACCTTGAGAATTGAGTTTGACTTTGGAAAAGGTGCAGGAACCCTGTACTCCATATCAGCCATATTCTGCATATTGAACCCTGTAAATCTTACATATTGGACCTTTTTAAATACATTAATGTCAAAAAAGTTAATTATTTTGGATAATTGGTCTCTTAGTTCTCTTTTGAAACCTGAGCTCTGAGTGAAGCTATGCTATTTAGTCTGCAAGTGTATTTTGAATGTTTTCTAGCGAGTGCTGTAAAAGTTCACTCGTGCCCTGAGCTCTTTGTTCTTAACAAGCACAGTTGTTGAAATGTGTTAGCAACAACTCGGTTATCACTTTATTTTCGAGCAGCCAGCAACAATTAACATCTGCGGAGTTGCATTTGTCTGTGAAAAGTATCTCGGAAACAATGCAGGCTTTCATCGGTTTAATTATCGTGGTATGAATTAATACAATAGGACACAATAGGACTGCATACTGAAGGGTTGTTGAAGTTGTGCTTTGTGATGGCCTGTCGCTTACAGCAGGCTTGGAGATGCACTCTGTTCCCTGAGGCTGCCTGACATGTGATGCATAAAAAGACCTACTGCTGTTTTCTCTTTTATTACCACACGGTGAATAAGGGCACTCTTGACGAATATGATGCTGAGACCAGCCACAGGAAACAGTCCACACAGTGGTGGTGGGCTTTTCCCCTGTTCTTGGAAATAGACGCCTGGTTGTAGTCCTGGGCATCATAAAGATATTATATTGATACTGTGATATAAGAATCGAAAATCATCTTAAATTTTGGATATCATTATATTCTGACATGGCATGAGTGTTCTCCTGGTTTTAAAGGGACAGTTCACCCCAAAAACCAAAAATACTAATTTTTCCACTGTCCTGTAGTGCTACCATCTAGATTTTTTATTTTTTTTTTTTTTTTTTGGTGTGAGTTTTTGAGCTGTAGAAATATCTGCCTTCTCTACAGTAATAATGGGACTAAATGGCACTCGGCTTGTGGTGCTCAAAGTGCACAAAAAAATCCATTTGAAAAATTCAAAACCAGCATTTCTTTACAAAAATCATGACTCAGTTTCTCAGGATAATCCACACACCTTTCTGTCTGCGGTAAAATCTCAACATGAAACTGCTCACAACAAGATCTGTGGATTATCTTGAGTAACCAGGTCATGGTTTTTGGAAAGAGGCACTGGTTTTGAATTTTTTAAGCGTTTTTTTTTTTTTTGTGCTTTGAGCAACACAGGACCAGTCCCATCTGAGTGGAGAGAAGGCAGAAACCTCTACAGTCGATATCTTCAAAACTCTGCAACACACACACACAAAAAAATCTAGATAGATAAAAAGCACAACAAGTCAGAGGGAAAACATGTATTTTTGATTTTGGGTTGAATTATCCCTTTAAAAGCTGCATTACAGTAAAGTGATGTCATTTTCTGAACTTACCAGACTGTCCTTGCTGGTCTATTATTTGCCTTTACCCACTTAGTCATTATATCCACATTACTGCTGAATATTTACCAAAAATCCCATTGTGGTAACATTTTGTAAAAGCACCAATAGTCATCCCTTTGCTATTGTCGCATTCACATTTGGAGAAATTGTTTTTTTTTTTTATCAAGATACACATTGTATATTGTGGAGTAGCCTAGAAATAGAGATATAATATAAAAGCCGGTCCTTGTAAAATGATGCACATGTGCCTTGTTATAAATGATAAATAATACAAGCCAAGATCAGTTGCAGATAAGCATTAGAGAGTTATGTGCTGTACACGAGCCAGTAAGACCAAGTACTAATGTCAAACAAGATTAAAATAGACATCGTCAGCCATATACATCACATCACGCCTGTGAAGTTAAGCAAATGTCACATCGTGTTCCACTTTTTTTTTCTTCACACAATCTCAGCGCTGACATTATCTTACAAGAACAATATAAAGATTCGTGTATCTATTCACCCACACTTATCTTGTTCACTCATAGAGTTGATCTATCACTGTGTCTATTGTATGCCTCATAGCAGCCTTTTCATGCTCTGGCAGTATAAAAGACAGCAGTGCAGGGAGGTGCTGAGGACTGTTTTTGTCTGTCATCGTGTTCCATTCTTAATCCCACAAGCCCCAGCAATGCCTGGTGGAGCAGAGTGTGGGGGAGGGAGCTGGTGCAAAGCACGCCTTCGTCGTTTTTCCTGCTGCTCTGAAAGTGGCGTGGGGGATGGGCTGCGAGGAAGCCTGTTTGATTCCTTAAATCCAGGACACCCAGTCATGAATACAGGCTGTAGAGTCTCCTTGGGCTGACTGCTATGAAAGGAAATTTCTGGAAAGTCTTTGTAATCATAACGTATTTAGAATGAAAAGGCTTTTGAGGGAGAACCACATGAAGTGGTTGACGGCACTGAATAAAGGAGAGGGGTCACAACTGCTTTCAAATAGCGAGCTAGTGAAAGTATCCTTGAAAGCGTGATGAGGGAAAAAAAGGACACAATTATATTGGAGCAACTTTAATTTGAAGAGCAGCTTTTAAGGTTGGCAAACAGAGTTAATGCATGTGGTGTAAATGCATTAAAAAGAGCTTTTTTTCCACCTAAACAAACAAAATGTACAAATATTGTGTCACTTGGACATTGTAAGTCAGTTTGCCCTGCTTACCTCAACATGGAGGAAATGGGCTGTTTCATCACATATGGACGAGGGGCAGAACAAGGTCAAGCGCAGCCATAGTAAGGACGGAGCCAAACCTGGTGCTGACACCAATGAGGTCGATAATAACTGCTTATGCGCATTTGAACGACCGCAGCCTTATAATTTTTGGAACTGGTAAAAGGCAAGGTTAAGGAGAAAATAGATATGTGTGCAGACATGTTTCCAACAACATATTTTTATGAGCCTTTTGAAGAATCAAATCAGAAAGGGTTGATGGAAACTGAGGCTGCAACTAATGATTAGAAAAAGCAAGCAAGTCCTCACATTTAAGAAGCTGGAGCCGGCAAATGTTTGACATTTTCCCTTGAAAACCCCTGAAAGGATTAATCAATTGGCAATTAATTTTCTTTTGATCGACGAATCGTTGTCGCTGGGAAAAAGGTTAAATGTGAAAAAACTTAATTAAAAAGTTTTCCTGCTCGTTTTAGGTTGTTTTTGCCTTTTTTTTTTTAAGAAGAAGAAGAGTTGGTGCATTTAATTGGATGATAGGAAACACCTTTTGTGAATAAGTTCTGATGTAGCGAACATTTAACTCACATCATTGATGCTCTGACAGTCTCCTCTTTCGCTCCCGTGGCTCTAAAATACATCCATGTTCTCTACACACAGATCTGATGAAACCTTCCTCACATTAATACATGAAACTATCAGAAATCTCACATTTTCATCCTGTTTTCTACACGTGTTTCTCACTGTTTGAGGTTCGAATTACACTCTTTAAATTACATCATCTTGTTGCGCCCTCTTTTTCCGCAATGGTATTACGATTTTCCGACTAACTGGCACCACTGACTGCTTATCTTGATGAATCAGCTCCTAACTGTTGCATAATCGTAGATTCAAGATTCAAGATGTTTATTGTCACAGCGGTTATACAAGTACAATTGCGTGGAAAAACCTTGGCTGGGAAGCGCCATTAAAGAGTTGGTTAAAAGTAGATTAGTTAGGTAGGTAGATTACTAATAAAAGACAGAACAATAATAATAAGATAAATATAAGTAATAGTATAAAATGTGTATTTACAAATTATATGCAATAACAAACTAAAAAAGGACTCAGTACAAAGGCATAAGGAGCAAATAAATATAGGAGCAGTCTTCTGCATGACACACAACCTGCAGTTCCTACTGTGGCCACTATGCAAAAATCTCAGCACGGTTCCTGTTCGAGTCTAGAATGGAACCTGAGATTTGTGAAACTGGTACTCTGCTGTGATTAGCTACTCCTACTGCACTGTGATTGGCTAGTTCTCATTGCCTCGACCATGCGTCCTTGTGATCTCCAGAAAGCCTTTCTAAACGTTATGGAAAGGGTCTATTTTGACCATAAACCACAAGCTTTTACTGAACCTACCCAAGTAGTTTTTGAAGAAGAAGGCATACTTTATTAAGTTAAATTACATTCTTTCACTCTGTTGTAATTTTGTACATACATACACAGGCCTGAAATACACACGCACAAACAGGACCTATAGACATGCATCAGAGAGAGGTGTCAGAGTGACAGGGGCTGCACACATACATATAGTCAGATGGCCCAAGCAGTTAAGGGGGTTCGGTGCCTTGCTCAGGGGCATCTCGGCAGTGCCCAGGAGGTGAACTGGCACCTGTCCAGCTACCAGTCCTCGCTCTGTACTTTGGTCCATGTGGGCCTTGAACTGGCGACCCTTTGGTTCCCAAGCCGAGTCCTTACAGACTGAGCTACTGCCCCCAAAATGAGGTACAATTGCCCCCTGCCTACCCAAGTAGATTTTGTGCCTAAACCTAACCAAACGGCTACTGAAAACTGAAGATACTTTATGAAAAGCTCAAAATAATAATTCAACCAAGTCTTAAAAAGTGGCATTCAATGCTGCTGTTGCAAGCCCCCACGGTTCTTGGGGCCTAGGGAGACCCCGTTTGACAGGCGGCTCAGTATGAGTGACAAATGTTACGTTGTGTGAACTTTGTACAGTTAGCTAGCACACATACTGTATTTCACATGCCCCTTTGAACTGAAACTGCTGGCTCTGTAACTGATACTCCCACTGGCAGCAGTTAAAGTTTCGCAGCCATGTGGACTGACAGAACCGCACCACATCTGTCTCAAACAGCCACGTTCTGGCTGTGACACCCCATCCTGAGCCGCGCCATAACATCAGCCAGAAACATAATCGGCACGCCGAGAACGAGCATTTCACATGACTGTTTTTTGTCACAGATGTGACAGTAGATTCCGGTTTCTTCATCGTTCACCAGCCGCAGCAGCTCGCGTTCAGTGTCCACAGGCTAGATAATCTTGGCAGCACGCTTAAAACTTGATCCTGAATCTGATGAAAAGAAATGTCTAGAAAAATGACTACTGACCTCATTCACAACTTCCCATCGGTGCCCTGTGGCAGCATCCCACTTACTTATGTTTATGTGATGTCATGACACAACTTTTCCTAAAAAAAAAAAAACAAAGATGATTATAATAGCACATTTTTATACCTGTGTTATCAGTAGGTGTTGTTCGTTTTACACTTTGAAGGCTTTTAACACATTTTTAAATTGTTTGACAGCTGTGAATTCATGACTGGGACAAGTGTGTTTTCTGGCACAGAGCAATTTTAGAAACTTAGATATATTTTATATATATGTACATCCTTAAAGAATATATTTTCACCAGAAAATTGGAATTAGACTATTAGAATGAATATTTTTCAGTGTTTTTTTGGCAGGACATGGTTTGTCCCACTTCTCAATAATGGGTGAAATTCAGGAAAGAATTTCATCTCCATATTGCTCTTTAATTTCTTGACCTTTTTCCAGTGATATGACAGATTTATATTGGGTAATATTACCAATACCTGTCGATAATTTGTCGCCATAGATATTGTCCATATTGTGGATTAAATAGTACAGCAAAACAGCATTTTTTAAGTCAACAATGACCTTTTGGGAAGCAGACTTGGAAATTTGTCAGCCTCATTACAACTTGACTGCTGATTTAAAAGAACTAGCTGTCCCATGACCAGTGTAATTCAGGCATTAATCAGTGTGTGTCTCACCAGCGGTCCTGTTCTCCGTGGTAGAGGTGTAATAGCATGGCTACATTGTCTGTGTCCTAAGTTAAAGCTCCCCAAAGCATTGGCTCTCGGATGCTGAATAAATCATCTCCACTTCCTTCGTACAAGTGCTAACCACCTCGGAGTGTGTCTCACTCTCCCACCTCTCATTATACAAATCTAGAGGAGTAAGGCATTCGTCAGCTGCCTCAATGTGCCACTGGCCTTGATAAATGGAGCAGCTCTCATGGAAAATTACATTGGCAATGTTACTTTGAAAAGGGGGGCTAGAGAAAGGAAAGGCTGCACTTGAATGAAAGAGCTCAGCCGCCGCTCTGCGTTTGCTGCCGATGTCCGGCTCGGGGAGCGGAGGGATTTCATCAGAGCTAGCTTGAGTTCTTTCTCTTCTCCGGTGCCTGACTGACTGTTGCTATTGTGTTACAGCTCTTTCCTTTTAAGTAGTGCCAAGGCTTTTAAAGGCGCTGGAATAGAAAAGAGGCTGTGGCTTATTTTAAGAAGGGGAGTAAATTACACCAAGAAACTCAGTACAAAGTGAGGCTGTTAGCCTACCTGTCCATGTTCTGGTGAAGCTAATTCTGTGGAGATGAGCAGAGTTGTTGCCTTATTAATGGAAATAATTAAACAGCAGGATAAAAGCATGTTACTTCCCTCAAATCCTCCTGTTTATTAAAAGTGCACTGAAGTACTGGAGTGACTGTTCAAATATGTTAGATCTCTTTTTTATCTTGCTCAAACATGTATCTTGAGCATTTAAATCTCACTATATTTACACTCTTTGCAGACATTAGTGATTAGTATTAAGCTGCCAGGCTGTCAAATAGTTTAGGAAATCCCCTTCCCCCTACATCTTTACGAAGTCGGATTAGGCGTGCTGTGTCGACCATAACTTTCTGAAACCAACAGTCGAACAGGGCTGCACATTAATCACAATATTATTGAAATTGCAAAATGGCCATGTGCAATATCCAAATCACAGAAGCTGCAATTTTTTGGATAAAGGAAAATGTGTCACAATTACAGATGAAGTACTGTAGTGCTGCAGAGGTCCTGGCCTATAATTCTTATCCTCCAGGTTAAGAAAACTTGTCAAAAATGTCACATTATCATGATTTTTTTTTTTTTTTCCCAGTGATTACAAAAGCAGATGCAGAAATAATCATTCCTACTAGTGGTACTGCAGTTGCAGTTTCAGTCAAAACAATCGCAATATGATTTTTTTACCATATTGTGCAGCCCTAATCCAACATTTACACCTTCAGTTTGTGATTGATTAGCCGTGCAGAGGTGAGAAAAGAGTTTGAACCTTCTTTTTTTAAAATGTTGACTTAACTTTTCATGCGTACAACCAAGTGCAACACTCGGGATTCCTTAGTCTTGGCACGATGGTGCATTTTCCAGAATGTTCCTGAGCCAAAATGTCATTATAAGTGTCCAAAAACAGTTAAGTTAAATGGTTAAATAAAGTGCAGAGGAGGGTATAGGCGCTGAAAAATAAATAATTTCGAGGAAGTCGGTGTGTTTCAGCCACAGGGAACGGAGTCTAAATTAAGTTCCTGGGACATTATTATAGCCCCCCAAAAAATCCCTGCCCGGGGATAGTTCCTTTCAAAAGTACAGCAACTTTTAGAGGCATTTTATTTCACCACCATTTGCAAATTTAAAAATTTCAGGGCCAGTAAATTGTGATATCAGATTGTTGCTTAGGCTCTCATAGGCTACTCGCTGATACTCAGTCCTGCAAAAAAAAAACAGGGGTCCTTATTTCAGGGTCCAACTAATTTGCCCAATCTTCACAGCGCTGGAAACACAGACAACACTGGGCTGAAGGAACCCTCTAGTTCCTAGAAAAGTAGTTCCTGGCACTAAAAATTCAAGGTTACTTTGGGTGGAATCACAGCTAGCCAAGCATTATCCTAGCCGAACACATATCAAGGTATTTTATCTGTGTTTCATTAGAAAGCCAAGCAACAAGGTCAAACTAAATATGATGATAGAATATAAAAATATTCTTCATTAGGTCTCCTCCTAAACATAAGTGAAATGTAAAATGTATTATTTAAATGTATGTTCAATGTAATGATCACTGAATAACTCAGTTTTTAATTACAGCCTTCACTGAATCACATTTGGGAAACAGAGTTTTAAACAAACAACACAACATATTCATATGCTCAACAGAAAGTTGATAAATCATCTCCCAGCCTTAGTTCAATGCTGTTGTGATTTCTGTGTTGTTGCCTCCGCCTGTTTGAAGCATTTCACCCTCAGGGAGTCCCTCACTACTACAGGAAGAAAACATTTGACACTAATTGTTTTCCACAGCTGCCATTAGCTGCTGCCTTCATAATAATGTGAACTGGTTTGAGCTTGTAGGCAAAACAAAACACTAGACTACACGAAGTATAAAAATAAGACAAAATCAAAGAAGTTAATAACAGGCCATTGAGTTCGCTTTAATCACTGAACAGCTGTTGGAATAGATATAAAAGTGTCATTGAAGTAATAAGAACATTGGTCGGGGCTTTTTTTACTTTCCTTTAATGTGAACGTCCATGGCCGAGGGTTGCTCCTTTCTTTTTTTTTTTTTCAGCAGATGAAGACACATACCGTGCATACCGCATATTTTCAAGGTTTACAGTGCATCTCTCACTGACATGCCATCGCAAATCAAAACAGCGAGTAGAGTCAGCGGAAATCAAAATGGCTTGTGTAATCACAAGATGGGTGAAAAATAAAGTACAGCAAAACGCTGATATTTTCAAATGTCACAATTTAATGGCGGTTGCATGCAGAGCTACAGTGCACCAAGTGCTTTTAGATTTTTTAAGGTAAAGACTGTTTCGTAGGGGTTTCTTGGCATCTATAATTTTTGCTTTCAAGCCTTCTATAAATAAAAAAAAAAGCTCAGTGATTAAATATATTCACATGTAGATGGGTCAGGGCTTATCTGATAAAAACAACCTCGCTGTAGTTAAAAAGAGATCAATTCTGAGATGGGAGTAAAATTTAAATACTTCTATCTCATTCACACACGGCGTCCAAAGATTAGTCGGCTCTCTCTTGTCATTTGGTGCAAACCCAAAATGCTGCCATGTTGAAGAAATTTCAGCGCTTTCAGCATCCAACTTGTTTGCACTTGCTGTCTTTTTCCTTTTATCGAAAGAAGATGGTGATGACAATGAAAATAAAACAGTTGAAACATATTTTTCAACATCTCAGTATATCATCAGTATAACACCCCCAGTCTTACGTTTTGTACATTGTTGGACTTTGAAAGACAGGTGCTAAAATGTTTATTTTCATCTTATTTTTATTTAACCTACGTTGGCTGAGACAAGCAGCAGCACAGATAACATGGTTGCAGACGTAAGACAAAGATAAAAAATTGTAAAATGAAAGTTGAAACAAGTTACAGGATTGTAAGATATCAAAACATTCTTGACTGTTCAAAACATCTGCAGCCAGCTGTATCTGCTTGCAAGTCATTTAGAAGCACTTTAAAACCGCCCGATGAGTCCAGCTGCTGAAGATTTAGGTGATTTTGCAACTGATTCCAAGCTGAGAGAGCAGCATTCTTAAAATCTCTTTTTCCCAGTTCAGTATGGACTGTGGGGACAGTTAGTGGAAATAAGTCCAAAGCAAAGACAATAACTTCCCATGCTTTTTTTGTTTGATGTGGTTCTGTAGGTAAGAGAGAAGTAATCCAAGAAGCAGGCTGCTGCCTTATACAGTTTTAAGACCAAAATTTACAGCATTAAAAATGAGTTTGCCTTTGGTGTTTTGTTTTTTTGCTCTGATGTGCGCTGGAAAACCAAGACTCAACATATGTGTGTGCAGGAGAGCTGAGAGAGAGAGAGAGGTTTTTGAAAGTGTCTGTGTGTTCAGCTTTCAGTACTTTTGTAGCTTCTAACTGAATCTCTGAGGCTTTAAAGTTAGATTCTCTCCCATTTGTACTTTCATGTGTCTGCTTTATTTTACTGTTTCATGTTCACTTTCAGCTGGTTAGGAGTGAAGTTACTGCTGAAAACCCTGCATTTCCTGATTTTTTGTTGCTACACAATAAAAGCATATAAACACTAACTTTTACTGTGAAGGATTTAGAGGAAATAGAGTGTTTATACACTGTTCAAGTGCTCGACTAAAGATGAGTCATCGGTTAAGTACACCTTCAAACATGCAAACTCTGCCATGCTGGGCTAAAGCACTGAGTCAAGCAGAGTCAAACCAAGCAGCACGTGTACATGGAGTCACAGAAGTTGCCACTGGAGACAACAAGCCTTCATTGCCCCAGCCGAAAAGGGGCGAAAATTAGCTGTCCACACGGATGTCATGTTTACATTACTGTCGACTGGAGCTGCTAATTGTACCCTTTCCCACTGAGGACAAAAGCCAGATGTTGGTGGGTGTTAGTGGGTTTTTGTCCAGTGGAAAAGGGCTTTTATAAAAAGGTATATGCCAGCGATTAAGTCTGCGGTTGGACACGGCAGTCCATCCTACCCAAAATGTAAAGTTTTATCTTGCAAACCTACTTGTAGTCATACTGTAGCTGGTGTCTCCATAGATCATAGTCCAGTATTTCTGCACCTACTCATCACTCAGTATTGCATTTACAAACATTTTCAGATTCGCATTCCTGTATGGACTAGTCATAAACTTTAACCCTAGAAAGCCATATTAGAGAATCGTTACAGCAGAAGCCGCTATTCTAGCAGATTACTCAGCCCACACAGCAGACCGCAGATCCAGATATTGAATTAGAAGAAGAATGCCATGGCCCACAAAGTTTATAGTCTTGTTGCTCAGGAAATCCTTGTCGAGAGGATTGTTTTTTTTTTTTTTGTTTGGAAATATTTGATACTGGAACCAGGTCTTTCCAGTCGTAAACGCTGCCTGGAGTCACCTCGACCTCAAGTGAGCGTTGAGCTTGATTTGCGTCCCGTCTGTCCGCTTCCTGAAGGCTTTTGGGATTTGTTGTCACTTTTGATATCGAGTATAAAGTAAGCTTGCTTTTACCGCAAGTGCAATCTGAATTGAGACTTGAAATGAAAACTTTAGAGAAGGTTGTGGTTGGAATGAGTGCAACTGGTTTTAGTGGTGAAAGGATCAAATTCTGCAGAGAGAGCTGTATTGGCAGTTTTTCAAAACAACCCTTTTGATGTTTTTCAGTTTTTTCCCCCAAAATTCACACTTACAGGCAGTTTTCCCTGTTATCACTAACGTATAGACCTGTATTACATCCATGTAATTGATTCATGGATCCTCTAAAAATGGCAATATCTGTCTTATCACGACTATTTTCCATAACAAGCAGTCTTAATCAACAGAATAATGTTTTTAAATCATACCTGACAATTTTCCTAAAGCTAATCAAAGTGCACATAAACCTTGGGACTGCATGCTGGGAGTGTGAATGCCATATTGTTGCTCCTTTATTAGAATAACTCGGTGATTCAGTGAGTGGTAGCACTCTGCGACTCCTACTTTCAAGTAAATTTCTTTCATAGCTATAATTTGAACATGTGATCTCTTACGTGTTTTCAAACATAAAAGATGATAGATATCCTTAATCAGTGTAATTGTCTTAATGTGTGTCATGTTTTTAATAGATTTTGATCTCTGAAAATTAATTTTTGATGGCTCTGTTTCAAAAGTTTAAACATTATTGTTGTAATTTAGTTTGTGATCAGTGATCCGAGGCTCTTGTTTTGAAACGGTGTACTGCAACACAAATGGAGACTCCCAGATGTCATTTTTGAATGCATTTTGTTCCAATAAATGCACAATATGTAATGTGTTCTGCTGTTAGGGGGTCTCCCTGAAATTAAATGGAGAAAGAGAGATTTTTGGACACCAAAATGCTCCTGTTTAAAGTATTTATCTCTCCTTCTCTGTTCAGGTATTCTTATGATCCAGCACCCATCCCATTGGGTTTATGGATGTGTGCGTCTTTTTCATTTTTTTCATATTTTTCTCCCTGAAATTAAAACAGTAAGAAAAAACCGTAGTTTGATAATGTTGTGAAGTAGCGTGGGATCATGGGCGTTGTTGTCGTCTTCATTGCTAAACAACCAACACTGTTGATGAAAATCCATCTAACATGACTCGGGCAGATATCATGTTCATGAACGAGGTAATATTAAAATTTTATTCATGTTACATTTAGTCACGTTCACAAACTTCCTTCCTCGCCCTGTATCTGATGTATCCTGTGTTTTTTTTCCAGTTCCAATCCGATCTGCCAATATTGTTACTGTTACCATACCAGCCCGTTTTTTCTAGATTATTTTTGGTTTTATGTGATGGTGAAAAGTTCTGTGTCAGTTGATGTTGATGCACATCCACTCAGAGTTTGTCATCATCTGGAAAGGTTGTTTAGTTTGTGTAATGTAACTTGTCTAATGGCGTCCCCCAACCATTGCTGGGCACTGTAGGATCGTGGCTTGCGACATTCTCATGTGCAGCTGATTGTGCTGAGACGGCCCTTATTTCCCATGATGCATTGCTGAGAGTTTGTTTGCTGCTTTATGTCCCAAAATGCAAATGTTACTTTTTGTTAGTGTTTGTTCAGAACATGGTGGGTCATGGTGGCTTATGCTGGTACATTAGCCCCATCCGTTAGCTAGTATGTTTCTTCGCCCAGATGTATTTTTAAAGTGGAATGTGGAAGGTGTTTTCCTTGTATTAGATGCTAATGTAAAGTAGATTTAGCACTATTTATCTCATATTTTGTGCTGCTTTGCACAGCATTTACAAATAGAAAACGTGTCGTTATGGAATTTGTATCGGTACCAATATTATATTGGGTTGGTCCCATCCCCAGTTATAGGGGCTAGTAGAAAACACACTGTTACCTTGAAAAAAATAGGGATTTCTATAGGATATATCACATAGATCTAGCATTTCTAAACATTTTAATATGGAGATGTTACATTTTATAGCTTTAATCAAAAATATGTGAGCTTCGGGCTTTTTGCAGGTGTAATATCTGCAGTCTGTAAAAGCACTGAGCCCTTTAAAACTTGGTAGTAGCTCATTTTTACATTAATGTAGTTTTAGAAACTCAATTTTAAACAAAATATAATGCAATATAACATGTTAAGAATTGATGAGATGGTTTTCTACAAAGCACAAAACACATTTGGGCTACTTTGGTGTTGATATTGAATCAAATTAGTGGGAAAGCTAGTAGGAAACACACTGTTACCTTGAATAAATAATAGATTTCTCTGGGTTTGACCATCGTTTTTAACATTTGGAATGATATAAGTACATAAGTGGAAAAAATATACAACATGTTTCGTGTTTTTAATCCAGAAATGTTAACATATTATAGCTTTAATCAAATACGTGTGAGCTTCAGACTGTTAGCAGGGGTAATAGCTGTAGCCTGTAAAGGCATTCAGCCCCTTAAAACTTGGTGGTAGTTCATTTTAACTCTGGTATCATTTTAGAATTTACCTTCTGTAAACAAAAAACAACATGATATAACACATTAAGAATTAATGCGACTGTTTTCTACAGGGACACAAAACATGCTGGGCTACTTCTCGCAAAAAGCAATCACAGATCTGTCAAACAAAGCCCCCTGTCATGCTTTGTCTTTCCCTCCCCGTCGTTCTCTCTCGCCTGCTAAGCTTTCCACGAGGTGTGTTGGCTGCGTCTGGATCGGCTCGCTATGAGGGAGGGAGGCATGCGTGGGGGGAAGGGAGCAAAAGGCTTGTACAACTAATTCAGCTCATGAAAGACTTATGCAGCAAGAGCAGCTGTCTTCCATTGTCAGCCTGCAAATTTCCAGTGTGCCTCATTTCGCCTCTCAATGCGTGAGTAGCAAGAGAGCCGGGGAGGGGAGAACAGAGAGGAAACAAACCAAAATAAGAAGGGGAGAAAAAAAACAAGCGAGAGAAGGAGAAAGCCAAATATCAAGACTTTCATTGCACTAACTCGATGTGGGCTTAGTTCTGTTTCTTCTATATAAAAACCATGGTGGGTGTGTGGTTGGACCATGGTCTAATAATAAACCATGAGCCTATTCAGACCCAGTATGCAGTATGCAGATAGATAAAAAGGACTCTGCTGTGGTGAGAGGGCATATGAGGGGTAAGAGGAGGAGGAGGAGGTGGATGTGAGGAGGGGGGGAGAACCGCCTGAGATTAGGAGAGGAGGGGAGGGAGCGTTGAACAGTGTTATGAATGGATAGAGTCTTTAACCCCCCAACACACTGAATAGTTTGTCACAGGCTGCTGCGGCTGTATGTGGAATGAGAGGAGCTGGCTGAGAGCTCTTGGATTCCTGAATCCTTGAGGCATGTGGTCTGATTAGCAGAACAAAACCCACACAGTGGGGAGGAGCAGACGTGGCTTTTTTCCCCCCTCTCAACTGGAATTTTCTACCAGCGAGGGAAGAGGTGGCTCGAAGTTTGTACTGACTTGCTACGGTTGTAAAAGAGTTTGCAGGCTGTGTTTGGGGATTTCTCAGTTGCTGCTGAAGGCTTTTGTTTCTGCACAATCTCTATTGTTTTGGCCACGTGAAAAGAATTTCCTCTGGTAGTTCGTTCGACCCTTGGATTTAACGTTTTCTCGTGCACATGTTAAAATAATTATCGATATCCAGAAAGGTTTGACCGTGAAACACTTGATGAGAAAACATTTGTAGCCCAGGAGCTTAACTGCTTGTGAAAGGTTTTGTAGTTTAGCAAAGAGGAAGTTAACAGCAAGGCAGTGTTTGAGCAAGGAGTGATTATAGAGAGGATTACGTGTCTCGCCCTCCCCCCGTAATACTTTTCTAAGGGGATTGTTTGCAGCCAGTTTGTTGTTAAATGGAACAAATTCAGAAAATCACTAATGTTTATGCTGGGGAATTCCTCTCTTCTTTTCTTCCTCTGAGGTATAACGTTCACCATTTTATGATCTTTGGTTGTCCTGAATCCCATTAAATTTTTTATTCATATAGAATCTGATGAAATCGCAAACGTGTATTATGAAGCTCGTCTTAAACCTTCAGGGTCTTATTGCCAGTCCGCCGTGAGAACACCAGCATCCTGCTGTTCCCTGCTGGAACTAGTCCTGAGATTTTCTAGCTTCGTGTTTTGTTGCAACATCTTGCATCTTCTGTGTCTCTGGACAATGAAATGTCACTGCTACCAGAGCGTTGCTGCTTTATCTGACGCAACTTTAAATGGAGTATGTAAGAGCTATGTTGAAGCTTATTTGCTTGCCTATTCTCTGTCATCATGGTCCCTTATGCTCTTTCTTTTTGGGCCATAGCTTTAAATCCAATCATTGCTGCAACCACGGATATTAATTATTAATCAATTAACCTAATACTGGTTAGAATTTAACTGATTAAAACTTATTAACTAGTGGTTCCCAGATTGATTGGACCCCGATCGTCATCAGTCAGTATTCAGTAAAAATATGCGTTTTGGAGATCAGGATTAACTGGAAAAAATGATCGATGCCAATTCTCAGCTGAGTTGGTGTCATTGTCACATGCTAACTAACCAAAAGACGCACTTCACCCCAACATGATTTGTATAATAATCACTCACCCCATGTTGCCTCCACGTGAACGTAACAGCAGAATGAATCCAACAGCTATCTAGACTTGTTGCTCCCATTTTTTAAACAGAAAAACTGCATCAAAACATCCTTTTATAAACTCTCACACAGCTCACGCAGTATAATCCAAGTCTCATTTATCTACTTGTATGCTCAATGCTTCCAAATAACCTTGCTAATTAAAATATTTTCTGGCAGAAAGCCCTAATGGCAAACCAGTACGATACCTGAACACTGTGCACCGTCGTGCCTGTGGCTAAGAGCAACAGCTGCGTGCGTGTGAATGATATCGCCTGAAGATACCAGCTAGCTGCTGTTAATACAAGTAATCTGGAGGGAATGATAGTGCTAGTTATTGAATATTATTTGTTTGGATACCAGAAGACATTTGGAGATGCTTTGAATAATACAGCATGCTCCAGCTTGCCGTATAGTCTAGTCAGCTTCTTAACCCAGTTGTGCGCACCGGCTCCCACGCTGTGATTATCTATAATTGGCCTTAAAATACCTCCTAACTGGTTGTATAGCCTTTTGGGAAAACAACACATTTGTCTGTGGCTTGTTGGGTTTTGAGTTTTGGATACTTGAGATATATTTTCATTGTTTAGTCTCTGAGATGCTGGACAGGAGGAACTCCAGTGAAGGTGAAGTGTCCTCAGTGTTTTTGAATAAAGCGAGAAGAGGATGTTTTTTCTCTGGGAGACCTGGTAGATTTGGATTGGACTACAAAGGCATTCATTAGTAGATGAATAAAGTATTAATTACACATGGGTTGTCCATAGTTTTGCAAAGCTCATTGTTGTTTTAAAGGTATAATATGTAACATTTCCATATTATTGTTTAAAAACAACTAGACCTGTCATAGATTTTGTTGAGTTGTTCACTTAATTTATCCCAAATGTTTCCACCAGAGAAATGCCCAATTTTATTACATAATGGTGCGTTTCATTTGATCACCTGTTGCTATAATTTCCTGGGAAACACGGGATATGCAGGAGTGAGGAAGGAAGTCAGTAAACGTGACTAAACTCAACCGGGGTTGAACGTTACAAAACCCAAGATGTTCAGTTTAATATCATGATAACTGAAGAAGAGCCAGAAAACTGCATATCTGAGAGGTTGAAAACAGCATTTTCTGCCATTTTGCATGAAAAATCACTTTATCGATTAATCAATTATGAAAATAATTTAGTAATTTACTCCTTTTCGGGCTAGTGAGCTGCCAGATTTACTTGACTGAAATGGCATTTTACTTATTACTGAGCCCTGTGAACCTTGCATGAACACGATTTCTGCTTGAGTCACGTCAGAGATTTTCATGGCGGTAACGGCGGTTGTTTAACAATGAAGGACAACTCCCGTGTTCCCACTCTTCTCCACATAATTGTTATCGTTTTGATGAGGCAGACCCCTAACAGCATAAATTACACACTGTACATTTAACTGCATTGAAATAAGCAGAAATGAAATTAAAATTAGCAGACTTCTGTTACACACAGCTATGCTTCTTGTCATTTCGCTCTCAGTTAAACCCTCACAGAGGTAGACAACTGAGCAAACACACATAATGGCTAATCCATGTTTTTTTTCTTATCTGTCAGATGGCGTTGTTTGGGGGTGTTTGTTGGTTGTTTGCTGGCTGAGGCTGAGGTTCTCCGGGCTTCTCCCTCTCGTTACATTTCGCTGTATGTCAAAAGGCTGCCTGCCAAAAATAGAGCAGCAGCAGTCCACATTTCAGCATGAGAAATTGGAGAAGCAAGTTAGATCATGCGCTCCGTCTTGCCTAAGAGCCAAACTGAGAGGTCAGCCTCGAGAGCAAAGCTTTTATACGAGCTTTTCTCTAATCCAGTGACTACCGTGCCCATTTTGAGCATAATTGAATATCATCTGTTTAAATATAAATAACTGCCTCTTGTATATTAAAATACATCTAACAAAATTGGCTTCATTCTGTGAGAAGTATGCATCTGAGGTTTGGTGTGCGTTGTGTCTGTGCATGAGAGTGTGCATGCATGCTCCCAAGCTTGGAAGTACAGATCTGAGATGAAAGGATTTTCTTTCCCATTCTAATCCACACAGACAGCTAGGCCCTTGTGATTATTCCCGCCCCCTTCTCTCCACTCATCTCTTTGAATGCAGGGCCTTTCTAATTCACCCTAAAAAGGGTTTCAAAAGGGGATTATACCGCTGATAGAAATTAAAGGGAGAACACGTCCGTCCTTTGGGACCAATGTCAAACATTCATGAGTCGATGGATGCTTGCACAATATAGGGCTGAATTTGGAGCTGGTTTGCATTTTGCAGGGCTGTTTTTTTTTTCCCCCAGTGCTGAACTTCTGGTTTATTAATGATATTTTTGAGAGGTTATTAATGTAAATGTTTGTAGTTGTTATCGAAAAATTTGCAGGCAGCAGTACCAGAGCATATGCCTACATGCGATTTGTTAGTTTGCAAGGCTCCCCCTTACACGGAGAAGTGGTCTCACTCTGAACACTGTTTTTCTAGTAGATGTTCTATTATTGAAATTATGCAGATTACAATTTTTATCAAAGATATTTCATCAGTTATAATCATAGACCGGATGTTAAACAGGTCTGAAAAGTAAAGCCAATACAGAAGAGCCTTAAACTTGCCAGCAGGGGGCGACTACACTGGTTGCAAAAGGAAGTCTGCTTGTATGTACCCTTATGGCAAAATGACCCTAATTCTCACTTGATTTTTGACTTCGGTAAACAGTTTCATATGAGTTTATGGCCTCAGTCACTATAATCCGAGTCTTAAATACAACATAATGTTCATTTTTATAAATTATGATCCCATTTAGAGTAAAAATAGACGATTAAAGCAGGGTTTCCTTTAGGACTGACAAGCGAAACTCAGATCAAACTGTCAAACTAAACAGTGTTGATCAAATAAGAATCAAGATTCTGTCACTGCATTGCCAATTTCTAGCCTAATTTTTTTTTAGAAACCTATTTTAGTGTACAGTTTAGTTGTAATATGAGAAAGGTCGCGACCAGGTGTCCGCCATATTGTGTTTCCGGTTTCCAACAGTGCCTACTGCTCCGATCAAACTCTCAAACTGGGTGGTGTTGATCAAACATGAATCAGTGTTCTATTATTGTATTTGCCAAGGGATGTTAATGATTAATCATTAATCGCCTTTAAGAATTTACCCCTTTAAAAATGTATTAATCACTAATTGATAGATGGTCTCAAAATGGCAGTAATTATTGCCTCATTGACATTGTTTTATCTGGCAGGGCCATTTGTGGTATAAGGAAACATAAACTTAACCTTAAAATGAAGAAATAAAATGAGAAACAAGAAAAAAGACAAAAATATGTGTTTTGTATCTTAAATATTAATTGATTGCTAGTGATTGCTAGTGTTGTCAACTATCGGTTAAGGAAAATGCACAAAATTTACAACCCTAGCATCAGCTGTTTCTCACCAAAAACAGTTTCAGAAACATGTTTTAGTGTGCTGTTTAGGCTTAATATGAGAAAGACTGCGACCAGGCAGGCTGCCATTATTTCCTGCTGAACGGACGAGCCCAAACCGAGTACCGCCCAAGTTGCAGTACGTCACCTGCGAGCTCCACACTGTTGCTGGTACTGCACATGCTTTGGCAGCAAAAACTAGGCCACCATAATACCAAACTCAAGAGCTGAAAATGGTACAAACCAGTGGGTGACATCACAGTTGGTTCACACTTAATCATAATACTAAAAGTGACTTTTTCTATTGACGTCCTCCAAGAGTATCATTAAAGTTGACAATTATGAGGAGTAATTATGTTCAGTCAATTAAAACAATTATTCTGAATTACTGTCAATTAGGATGTGAACAAGACATTACCAATTCTTCATTAATATAAGGGAAAAAGGCAGAGTGCTTTATTCAGAGCTTATGCCTTTTGTTCAGCAGTATTTGCCTTAGATTTACTCTTCGGCAAAACCTGATCCTCAGGAGAGTTTTACACTGGAGCCCTTCATGTCGAACATGTTGGGGAAAGAGAGTGTTTGAGAATGAGGTAAAGCATCGCGTGGCTCACTGACCTGGGCCTCAGTCCAACAACTTAACGCTTCATCACCGCTGAATCCTTTAAATCCTCACCCCAATCTAATGCTCTTCAAGAGCAATAAATAGATAAATAAACTATATATGCGTTACGTGTACAAGCACCAGGTTGGGTTGTACCGTTCTGCTGCCTTAAATGAAGTTTTGCTTTGCTGCCAAGTCCTTTCAAACTCGATGACATGGAACTATTTGACTTTGGCATCAAGGAGTCGGTCACTGTTTACATGACATTTTGAATTTATGCATCTGGCAGAGGCTCTTTGACCAGGGCCACACTTGGCCCATGAAGGGGCGGTGAGAACATTAAAATAACAATATATAAAGAGTTATGATGAAGTTATTATCAGTGGAACGACCATATAAACTGACTCTCGACTGCAGATGGCTCAACCAAACATGAACTTGGGAAACATTTAATGCCAAATAAGAGTCACAATAGACAGAGCCTAGCTTTACTCAGATATTTATGGAGTAAATGTTAAAAAATATTACATTTGACATGCAATTTCTGTAATTTTATTTGTCCAATTTGTCCAGCAAATCCAGACATAAGACTGCAGGCACTCTCTTTCCAGACTTTTGAGCCCTGTCTTATAGATTGTCTGTCTGTGTTTGCATGATTTACTGCATTAAAATCCTTAAATGCCATAAGTGATAAATGTAGTTTGTCCTCTACTTAAACCTCTCCTCAAAAATTGGTTGTTTGCCAATGACTTTTATAGTCCCCCGTGTGTGAGGGTTTGATTTTCTCATGCTGTTTCTTTTCCTTAAACAAGAGTACCACATGCATCAAAGTCACCCCTGCCACAGCAGTCCTCTTATGAATGCTGATACGCTCAGTGGAGACTGCATCAGTGTCCTTGAATACAGAGGCGTTGCATTATCTGTTGTAGGCAGAGAAAGAGTCCGCTGTCAAAACAGTGTTCATCCTATTTGCTTTTTTCTTTTTCTCTCTCTCTCCTCCCATCCCTGCTCCAGACCCATTTGGTCAGCAGTCTTGTCAGTTGGTTTTTATTTATTGCAGAAACGGCTCAGGCTGTGATGTGTTTAGTACCGCTGGAAATAATTAAGTAACCATAATCGTGCAACGAAACGCATTTTACGAATCAGGTGGATATTACTCTTTATCAGAATCCCTGTCGGTCGACACCTTCGCAAACTGTTATTCTTCCTGGAGTCAGCGCTCGTATTCACACCAAAAGGCATTTTTATTTTCCCCTAATACTCCCAAAATTAATGTCTTTTGGAGAAGTGGAAAACCAGAACCACCTGGAAGAAACACATGCAAACACAGAGAGCACATGCAAAGTCCTCACTGAAATATTCCGTTAACTGTTGTCAGTAATTTCAGCCCTTATTCACTTCAGTGAGACCAGTGGATCTGTCTAGACCGTGGCAAAATAAATTTAGGGTTATTTGGCAAAAAAAAAAGAAAACAGTTGAACCTGGCTGAGCTTTTTCCTCAAACACAATGCCACTTCATTTGGCAACGCGCTGTGTTAGCACATTAAATATGGATATGTACACATTTTTTGTAGATTACTTGTAGCTTGAATGTTTCGCTCTTTCTCTATCAATCATTGAGTTGGAGGACAAAGAGATTGTTGTGTAATAACTTACTAGAGTTGTAAAATCCTGCCTCATAGTATTATTAACCTTTTGTGCAGTGTTGGCATCTGGTACGCCTACAAACTCACTCAAACTGGCCTTCCAGATTGTATTGTGTTGGTGTGGCTGGATGAAATACACCCACCTGACCAACAGGCTAAAGAAACACCATGTCGTTGGTGTTTCCAAAGTGAAAACTGTGTTTCTGCAGTGCTCAATAAAAAAAAAAAACTCAAGACAAAGATGAGAATAGATATAAAGATTTAAAGAGAGATGTGCGAAGTTTTATAAGCAGATATATGCAATGACAAACATGTGTCTGTGCATGCATGGAGATACTTTATTAAAAGATTCTGAATCAATGTAGAAATAGAATTTTAATCCCAGTGCTCGACTTTATGACGCTGAAACATGTGCATCGTGTTTACGTACTAAACTCGACTACTGCTTGAGTTTTGATGAGGATGTCTGAGCATGAACAGCTGCAGATGGATACAATCTGACAGACATCCTCTGGCTTAAAAGGTTAAAATTCTGATGCATCTTTGATAATCGATAATCGTTTTCTAATGGCATTGTAGCTCTCTGAATCAGAATCGAATGCTGAGGTGCCAAGAGATTCCCATCTCAAGTATGCAAACACCCGATGTAGTATAAGCAGAATTGTGCAGCAGACAGAGAGCATATCTGCACCTTTGGATCTCCTTGTTGCAACTGTTAAATCATTTTGAACTGTAAATAAATCACGTAGACAGGCCTGCATTTAACTGGGTTACTGTTTTTGTCTCAAAGTGCTCTACTGGTGCACAGATGGGCTGAGGGGTTGATGGCCTGGCATGTTAAGAATGGATATTATTTCCCTCCAGCTTGATATGCAGAGCAAGCTTCCTGAATTAGTGGTCCATGTAGATGTTGTTTTGCTGAGATGACTTTTCACCTCCCACCAAAAGAATGTACAATTACCCAAGTATGCACTGTTTTTCTTATGATGGTTAAATAGTCCTGAGTGTATTTCTTCTTCCCCTACATGCCATACTATTTCTAAACATCCCAAAAGGACTTTAGGGCGTTTGTGTAGCAGCAAGAGGAGAGAGGATGTGTGAGTGGATCAATAAAGGTGAAGTTAATATGGAAATGAGCTCCTCTCTGTAGTGGAGGCTGGGGAGTTGTTTAGTCCTTGGCGATGAGCTGAGCTCGCACATTCAATTATGTTTCGTAAGTGGGGCCTCTCTGTCCATCTGGAAAACTAAATTATATTTAATCATATCCATTAGGTTTATGTATCCCTTGAAGAGTGAGACATTTTGCTGTTAAATCCATTCACTTAAATCATATGTCACACTTATTATGGTATTTTTTATTATTAATAATATAGCTGGGGATATTGCTCTAAAGGTCCTGGCAGTTTGGTTATTGCTGAATAATGGGACATTTAATATACTGCATCAAAAATATGATGCAGGAATTCACTGGCTTTATCTCTGAGCAGCGTGACCTTCAGAGTGTATTTTCCCTTTATTATGATCTTGGGTTTTGTCCTGATCCAGTTAAGATGAATGTCAAACCTGTTACCTCAGTGTGCCCACTTGATTTTTGCAGACCGTATTCATGTACTGCACATTGTATTAGATGTGCCGCTGTTAGCTGCAGGGCTTGATTGTTCCGAGTGGAAGTCGAGAGTAAGCCTGGAAACAACATCACTGGCTTTTCAGCTGAGGTTTTTAAGGAATTTCTAATAAATACTGGGAGTTTAATTATTTATTCCGATCTCATCTCAAATCTTGTATGAATTATTAAACTCCAAAGAAGGCACAGTGTTGGGAATAAATGTACTTGAAAAACCTTGAAATAAAAGCCAAATATAGAATGAAAAATTATCTTTCTGCCTGCTGGTGGCTGTTGAAAATAAGGCACAGATGCACACTTGCGTCAGTGTCAGGCACACCCCCTACTTTGGAGAAGCAGAGAGGAGGAGCAGCACGGAAGCTGTGGACACAATGTACTGCTGTGGACACGGTTTTTAGTGACCTAAAAAAAATCGATATCAGTTTTTTTCACAGCTTTACCTCGCCATAAGACAAAGTTTTACAACGGGAAACCTCCGTTATATAAGCCAAATATCACCCTCTCCAAAGCAACCAGATTTCTTTGACATAAACAGTAATTTTATCTTGCAGAACACTCAAGTTGCTGGTTTTCCGCTGCCTCGATCAGTCAGTTAGTTTGTGTTATTGAGTGATGACAGTCTTTTAAAAGGTTTGTTCGGATTCACCAAAGTCACACAATAACACAAACAAGCTAACAGATCGACGCAGCAGTAGACCAACACCGCCGGTATTTTGCAAGGTAAAATTACTGATTTTGTCAGTGGAGTTTGGTTGCGTGAGAGAGAGCAATATTTGGCTTGTATAAGGGTGGTTTCCTGTTGGAAAAGGCTGTCTGACAGCAAGGTAAGCAGTGAAAATATTATAATGTTATATCATATACACTAAAATACATTATAATACAGCTGTACATTGCTTAGCTTCCCTGCAGGTGGTCCTCTCTGCCTCCTCAAACTGGAGGCATACACAGACTATGGATAAGTACCTCATATAACAGATAATCCAAACTGTCCCTTTAATAGCATCTCAAATTATAACTGCATTTAGACACTGAAAAATACAGAAGTCACACCATCTTAAAAGGCATTTAGCTATAACTAACAATACATAATTCTGACCCCCTGTGGCTCTTAAGATCCCCAGGATAAATAAAGATGGAGGTATCATCTGTGTTTATGGATAGCAGCTGCAGACAGGGGAGGAGGAGGAGTAGGAGAGGAGGAGGAGGAGGAGGAGGAGGGGACCACAATGACTGCACTGACTGTTTATTTTTATCAGGGCATTAGCAGATTAGGCACTCAAACTAACAAGGTCATCAAACTCTGATGGCTGAGAGCAGCAGACCTCTGCTAAGCGGCTGGCAGATAGAGGGGAGATTTGGTGCGTTATAGTGGGTTTCACTTTACTTCTGCTCCCTCGACATCTCCGCTGCCTCACTTATTAGTGCTTTTAATGATGTGAAGGGCACGGAGATATAATTTGTTTAGAGATTCCCTGCAAGCGGCTGCGGCACGATGATGGCTCGCTGTACTGTGCTGCTGACGCGTCGCCACATGTCCTTTGATTAAGCAAGTGTCGAACATTCGAGGGCTCAATCTCCTTTTGTTGTTATGCCAAAGTGCATCTACCGAGTCGTTTCAAACAGCTTTTAGATTGATTTGATACTTGCTAAAGTAGATTTATTTCCAGGTCAGCCTACTTTGGCATGTTTTTCACTCCAGAAAAGGCTTCTCACGTAACTCCCTGGATTATTCTCAAGTCAGCTCCGGACTATAATTATCAAAACATGTCATAGACGAGCTGTGTGGATCAAAAAATAAACTGTGGTGTAACTTACCCCGCTAGTGACCTGCCTTTACAACTATTTTTCCTTCTCGCCAGGAAGTGTTGAAATGTCATGCGGTTGTGAGCTACAGCATTCATTGCCCCAAGGTGTATTAAGGTGTAAAAGTCTATAGGGCTTTGAGGCTGTAGTGCAGGAACTTCTAGCACTCAGTAATAGTGCACATCACCGTCCATTAAGATAGACACGGTTCAATAGGAGCTCTGCGAGACAGCCGGCAGTAGAGGTCAATCAGAGTAGCAAGCCCTAGTTAAAGTAGCAGCATGAGGGACAGCGCCGCGAGTGCAGCTCGAGCTCTGTCGGCAGAACAGAGCAGAGTGCACTCCTCCACATGTACAAACACAGTCATGGCCTTAACCTCTGCGCCTTTTATCATCTGCTTTTCTATCTGAGCAGCTGAAACCTCTGCTGCATTTTTTACAAGTTGACAAGCCGAGAATAGATTTTGGAGGCTAATCAAGGGATTCCCGCTTATCTACTGACTGTACTGTAGGTATATTTAGCATTTTATTTAGGGATGTGGCTGTGTTTTTGCTTAAATATCATCCTGCTACATAGTCACAATCATGCAGGTAGTGCGCGCATGTATCATCCATGATTATCAGTAGTTATGAGCTAAACAATGGTAAGATAGTGAGCAGGAGAATTGCAGATCAGGAGGTGAATATTTCAAGCAGCCATATTGAAAATGAAGTGGACTACACTGAACTGAGCATAGCTGCTAGTGGCTACTTAACAAGCATCAGTAAAGTTTCCACAGCACCTCCTAGCACCAAACAGCGTAAAACAGTAAGGTGGTACTTGGAGAGCTCAATATTTTCCTGCCTGTCATTTTATTTGTGAGGTGCATTGTTGTTCAAACTACCAATAATAAGCATATTTGCATTTGTACTGGAGTTGGCAGTGATGCTTTTATTAGATAAAAGAGAAATAAACAAGAAACAGTAACTCAACCACTGACTAAAAGAATAATGAAAACTGATTGTGGCCTCAGGGTGATTTCAGTGTTTTATTCAGTTATAAGTGCAGGAAACAACTAGCAGTCAATGAAGTCATGTGTGTTGCCGAAACAAAGTTATTAAACAGTGTTTATTATGTAGAAAAAAAGAGCTTCAGCTTGGGGCAATGGCTGTTAATTCTGGGACAGTTGAAAGTATAATTTAGGACGGTTGTGGACACTGAGGATTTAATTTTGGGCCCTGAATTTGAAGGTTAATGTGCAATAATCATAATTCATGGCGCAAAGTAAGGCATTTAAAATACAACTTGAACAGCCTCAAATGGCTCACAATATACACAATATATTTTTTGGACACTGTTTAAACTTAGTCATTAATAATAACTGTTTTCCGAGTTGTTTTTCTTACTTTTAGGTCAGTCGACTTGTCTAAATTAAAGCTACTACAAAAAACTTTCATATTTTGTCGCTTTTGGAGGCCTCTGTGGACAAAAGCAGTGGTGTTTCCACTGTAATAATCACAAAATATAAGCTCAGAAATCAAAATTATCTGAAAAAAAGTCTCCCCCTGCTTCTTTCACACTGGCTAACATACTACTCATTGTACGTTTGCCTGTGGAAATGTAAACACAGGCTTGTTTCGTCTGATTTCTAGGAGAATCAAACACAATGGCAGACATTAAGAATAACTAAATAAAAATAGCTGCTCTTCTTGCAGATGGTCTTGTTAACTATCATAGGTCATAGAGGCATCAGTAATAAATCGTGATTGTTTTATAACCTCTTAAAAACTCCTTGTAGTAGTTTGTACATGTCTGTTTGATCGACAGGGAATTAGTCGCCAGGAACATCCCTGATTTTATTAGTGCTTAATTATTTACAGTTCACTATAGTGCCGAATTCAAGTTAATATATCACCCAGTAGTGTAATTTCAATGTTGCGTGAGTTTCAACAATCTGACACCCGCTGTGAAAGTGACAAGTCTGCGCTGTGTTAAGTATAATATTCATTGTTTTCTGTTTGTTTGTGTCAGTCCCGGGAATACAAAATAATGGAGAGAAATTTGGCATAATTCTGATTTTAAGAGAAAGTGTGTCCATTGATGTGCGGGGATGAGGATTGTCTTTCTAATGTTTGGAGAAGGCACCACCCGCAGAAGAGCGTCAACACAAGGGAAACAGACTAACAGAACATCTATAAATAGTTTGAGGTTAGGGGCTCTGGGGAAATCTCACAGCCTGAATAACAACTTGTTTTCCTTGTATAATATGTGGGACTCGTAAAATGTCCTTTGTTGCTTAGCTGATAAGGTTTCGGGGATAGTGTGTCTAGTAGCGTTTATTTTTGCTCGCCTGCTTTAAGCTTTTGAAGTCAGGAAGGTAGGTACCTGAAACTGGAGTTTTTGGTCACGGCTGTCAACATTACGGCGAACTGTAAGTTAAGTAAACTACACAGGGAGCTAGACTTCTTCCCAGCCTGATCTCAAAGCCTCGGTCAAAGCCTCAGACTTGTAAGACGACAAAGAGTGAATCACTAGTATTTGGGTGGGAATCTAGGTGGCTGAGCTGTTTATGACAGCCTCTCAGTTTGTTGTCAGGTTTCCCTTTGCTGTGAGATAAGATTTATGACTATGGAGAGGGCCGGCGAGAGAGAAATCCTCGCGGGCTCAGCTTAGTTTATCTGGATTTCTGCTTCCAGCACAGCCTCGCTCCCTGTCGGACGCAAGTGGGTGACCTTGGCAGGAATGTGGCTTATTGTTGTAATAGATACTGTTGTTGTCAGCTGACCTATGGTCGCAGTGGGAGGATGAGGAGTGGGAGAAAGGGAAAAAGGGGAGAGAATTCCCCCTCCCCAGTAGATCCTGGCAGAATCAGCATGTAGATTAACTTCAAGACTGCCTCAGCTGATGGCAGTGAAAGCATCTTTGCAGAGTTAAATGAATTAAGTGTTCACTGTTGGACTGCAGTTTGCTTGAGTTGTGATGTCGTATGTTCTGTAGAACATATACATAGGCTGCAGCTGGTGATTATTTTTTTATTATCGATTAATCTGGCAGTTATTTTCATGATTAATCAGTTGCCCAGAGCCATACGTGACGTCTTCAAATTGCTTCTTTTGTCCAGTCAATAGTTCAAAACCCAAAGACCCTTCATTTGCCACTATAATGACAAATAAAAACTGAACATCCTTGCATTTAAAAAGCTGGAACTGGCACATGTTTGACATTTTAGCCATCAAAATAGATGGCAGCTTTTTTTTTTTTTGTTTGATCGACTGATCTATTTATTGACTAACCGTTGCAGCTTCACATTTAGCCATGACCCACTAACAGTGAAACCACAGAACAGAGTTTCAACAGTTAGTCTATGAAACGATTTGTCAGTCGTGAGAAAATTAATTGGCAGCTATTCTGATAATCTAACAATCTTTTTTGTTTTGTTTTTTTTTAGCAAAAATTACCAAAAAAATGCTGCTTCTAGCTTCTCAGGTATGAGGGTTTGATACTTTTCTTTGTCAGACATGTTAGTACACTGAATATCTTCAGTTTTCAGCCTGTTTGCTGCACAAAACAAGACATTTGAAGACTGTTGGTAATTAAAACGAGAATTGTATACATAATACATAGGGCAGGGCAATAAAGCTGATAAATTTGTTGCAATAAAATGTTAAATTCAGCAGGTATGGATAGCAGTTGATAAGTTTTAATAACCTATTTTTAATAAAGACCAGGAGAAAAGGTTATTTTGAGTTTAACAGCCTTACTTTTAATTGGATATGATTGTCTGTTAATGAGCCATGGCGTATTCTTTATGTGCATGGATGGCGGTTTGCATTTAATGCATTTAAGTGAAACTACTGAACATTTATTGAACAGTTTCTAATTGCTATTGATGAAGTTTCTATTGCTGATACAAATCATTAGTGCTTTATTGCTCAGGCCTAATTTTACAGACAAAACATGAATTGATTAGTTGAGAAAACAAAAACCCTCAGACCAACTGATAATAAAAATAATTATTAGTTGCAGCCCTACTTGCCAGTATTCAATATTGCACAACACTAAAGAACATTATTATGTGTGAGTATTTCTGCGTAGAACTTCCTGCCACTAACCACTAACTGTGAAACCACAGATCATATAAACCAACCAGGCAAAAGGAATAGTTTTGTTCCTGTTAACAGGGTACTGATACAGAATGTGCAGGCAGTTCCTCGAGTGGGCATCCAGCTCGTTTTCTCAGCAGTAAACACAAAGAGATGTTCAGGTTGGAGAGCTTTTAGTCCTCATGATACCCAACAGCCCACCCCAGTGCTCCTCTAACCCAACCCCCACCCTGTCATCTAACAAACAATAGCAGGCGTAGGCTCAAGGGAGCCGGCAGAGCCAGAGAGAGGAAAGGAAGGAATTAGGTTGACAAGGTCAAGCTGAGCCAAGACGAGAGAAAGGTGTACCAAACCACCTGCTGTGTGTAAACCAGCCATCCAGCCAAACCAGCCAACCAGGCATCCAGCATGCCTGCCAGATCTCTGAGCTAAGCAGGTACAAATGATGTCAACTTCTCTCAGAACGAAATCTAGGTGATCTTTCCAATTCTCATTTGTTTGAGTCTTGCCATGTAGCGCTGACTGCCTCAAGGGACCATTTACTTTTGTCTTCCCATCTGTTTGTCAGCTCTAACTCTGTGTTCAGAGCGTAGTTTGAGGTAATACTGAAGAGAGGAAAGGTTTAGTTAAGCACAACACAATAAACTGAGAAGTTAACTTGCTTGTATTTAGCTCTTCATTTGCTTCATCAGCCAAGCAAAGTGTTAAATAAGTTGGTTTCATGAGCTTGTAAGTGCCAAGAACAACAACAATAGGAAACATTCAGGAGAAAACACTTAATCCTGTGTTGAAGTTATTTGTCTTTTTCTGTAGAGAAAGTTTGTCCTGGGCTCCAGGGATTGCAACGTCAGTCCGTCAGCTAGTTGGTCCACCATTTTGGTCCAGCCTGACACATTTCAGCAGCTATTGGATGGATTGCTGTGAACTTTTGTGCAATCATTCACGATCCCTAGAGGATGCATCCTAATTTCTGTGGTGATCCCTGACTTGTATAATAATTGACAACTACTGCATGAAATTTGGTGCAGGCATTCATGTCCCTCTTAGGATGAACTTCAGTAGTTTTGGTGATCATTTAACTTTGTTGGGTTGCGGTTTTAATTTGTCAAATACTTTGGATTATGAACCAAAGACCTGCCATGCCATTCAGTGTCAGTTGTACTTTGTGTTTAGAGCTAATCAGTAGGGATGCCCAGATCGATTGGCCACTGATTGTTATCAGGCAATAATGAGTAAAAAATATGCAATCAGGATTAATGCTCTCTATTTGCCGATTGTGAAAACCAATCAATGATTCAAAAAAAACTTCACTTCACCCTTAACATCATTTGTACATCAAGTACTCTCCCCGTGTGAATTCCCTTGGATTCCTTAACACTTTCAACACGTTTCAAATGAAAAATTGAAAAGCCTGCTAGCGTTTCAGTGGATATAAACCCCTTTATTTCTTAACAGTGCTTTTATTGTGAAACAATTGCAGAACTATTGGGGAAAAATCACTTATTGCAACTCCACTCTCATTCATGGGCTCTTATTATGTTTGATTCGGTAGTGGCTAAATCACGTGCAACACCAAGTGGCAAAATTCGGTATTACCGGTCTGGTTTGGCCTAATATCAACAATTAATATCAATACTGCTTTACCAGCCGATGTAACAAAACAAAAAGTGATCGTATCTGCAGATATTGCTGAGAGAAGATTGGCCATCAGTGTCAGCTGCAAAAAAAAAAAAAAAAAAAGTGATGGGGCATCCCTGCTAATTAGCAAATGTTAGCAACATGCTAAACTTGGTGAACGGTAAAGATCTTTCCAACTAAACGTCAAGATGTTAGTGTTTTGATTTTTAGAACACTGTCATGCAGATGCAGCTTCAAAGCTTCTAGTGTGGCTGTGGGCTCTTAAGTCCTGTTTGATCATGCAAAGCTGAAACGGAGTGTGAAGTTGCTCTTAAATACTTAAGACTTTTTATAATACACCGGAAAAAGCATTAAAAGGAGTTAATTTGCCGAAATCTGCGGCGCAGCAACTTTGCCAACGGCGCCAGGATACAAGCCTTCAAACAGTCAGAAAGGTTGGAAACAAGCCCCGAGTTTTGCCAGCATTTGTTCTAGTTTGACTCTTGCAGTCTGATAGTACTCCAGTAGTAAAAGGAGAGGAGTTTTTCCTCTGTGTGACTTTGCTTTACCGGGCAAATTAGGCCACTGCTTCATAAGTGAGCAAATTGGTAAGCTCCACTTATCTTGGCTCAGTCCTCTACCCTGCGGTCCCCCGTGCCTTCTGTCTTTTTATATCACTTTTACTTCCCATCATGCTGCTGGTAGCTGTAGGAGCAGTCTCTTGACTAATGTATGTTGTCCTTTCATCAGCGAGTGCATATGTCACCACAGGTAGAGCTCTCGTGCTCTCTGAAGAGGTTTCTCTTTGACAAACGCTTTGTGTACTTTGTGCCTTCAGTATAATCAAAGGCCTTGGTGAAATAGCAGCTGTGAAAGTGAATTAATGCGTCACACTTAAGAAGATATTAAATTTGATCGCGCTGAAATTTACTGCTTGTCTTTTTAACAGTTTGGCTGTGATTCATAGCTGTTGTTAAGGGTTAAGATGAAAGTTTACTCAGTGCTGCATGTGAAGCTGTTGCTTTTACAGACGTTTAGTTTTTTTTATGTAGCTTCGTCTTTCTGAACTTGTAGGCTGTGTTGCATCATAAAAAATGAGCTGTAATGTTGAGTGTAAAAAATGTAGGCTGACACTAATCTGCATCTCCTGGAGACATTTAAAAAATTTCATGTTCTGAGTTTTTTTTTTTTTTTTTTTTTAGGATTTTAAGGTGAAGTAGAAATGTGTTTTACATAAAAATCAAATGTCATTCTAACTCCTCCGGTCTGTTATATGAAAAATGCGTCATTTATATGCACAACACAGGCCTGTAATGTTAAAGAGTCATATGGCAAACGGCTTCTTTGTTAGACTATAACTGTCTCCAGCGCGACCCTGGCTAACTCATTACGGCTCCAAAGAGATTGTAGGTCGTGGGTGAGCGACTTCATCACAGCTTAGTTTCCTCTCTGTATTATTTATGTGTGGTTATGCTTTCCTGAAAGCACAATTAGCAGCTAAAACTGAGAAGAGTTGCCTAGGAACTGAGTGCCTTTTGCCAGCTGGTGGTCTACAATAGACATCAGGTGTTCCTGTTTGTGTTTTCTCTCGCTCGGTTTCTGTGATTTGATCTGAGCTTCAAAGAGAATGACAGCGTGGTTTTAGTGAAGGAATTAGGCCAGTGTGCGGTGTTTGAAAACAATCGGATAGGCTTTCACGACTTGAAAGGGAATCCAGTCATTTTATGTCTTTTTTTTCTGTCCTCTGGCTGATTTCAACATTTTAGTAATCAAATTAGATGAGGTTCGTGCATTTGTTTTCAATTGTAGCTCATTGCTAATAACAGCTCACTTTAAAAGCTACCCAATAATGTGATTGTATGCTGATAATCAGACCCTGCATTGCAATTGTCTGAACTGCTAAGAATTTTAATGCTGCTGTTCTTAAATTCATTAAGTGGATTCAACAGTGTAATACAGATTACAAGCGCCCACATTGTTTGTATGACAGCCAAATAAAAGGAGCCTAGGTTCCTTTTTTTTTTTTCTCTCTGATGTTTCTTAACTGAGTGTCAGTGGTGCTGAAAGAGGCTCCGACCAGTAAGAAGTAAGAAGTGTAATCTCCACTGGCCTTCGACCTCAGTAACTCACCAAAGATGTTCACAGCGTTCACCCCTGGTGTCAAAAAGAATTACATAATTGAAGCGGGAACACTGAACTCAGCCAACTAATAGCACTTCAGAAAGGATTCCTTTTTACTTAATAATGGACCCTTGTGTCAGGAAGAATTACACTTTCTCTTTTTGAGACAGATGTTTCTTTCTTTTGATGTTGAAAATGGTGCAGAACTTTCCATGCTTTATCATGCTGGGAAATCTGTAAGCCTGCTGATCAGTGGTTAAACAATCAACCGGGGCCAATTTAGATCAATTATAGTCTTTGGGCAACACCTTTTGATTAGATTTTGATGATGTTTTGGTTGTCAAAAGATTCTCAGTGCATCTTGATGCACCACAACTTCAGATTTTCTTTCTTTTTGGCAGCATTCATAATAGCATAGTAATTCATATTAATCATGAAGAAGTCAGATTTATGGTACGGGTGTCAGAATTTCAACATAAAATTTAAAAAAAGTGATCGCAATGAGTTTTCAGTTTCAAGAATAGAATCAAAAGGCAGAATCAGCGATTCTCACAGCATTTGTTTTTCTCTCCACCTCCGCCTACTTGCGGCATCCGGCATGTCCGAAGAGGAAAAAAAACACTTTAAAGACAACACATAGTAGCTTACCAGCCGTTGCATCACACTTGGTATCATATAAACTTTTTAAAGAAGAATTTAAAGATGTAAACGACAGTTGTCAGGGGATAAAACCAATGATCTGTTGATGTTTGCTGTTGGTGTAACTGTCAGTGCAAAATAAAAAAAATGTTTAAGTCAAAACCGAATTGTGACCTTAAAATCCAAAGTCATGTTGAAATGTGGATTTGATGATTCGTGACACCCCTAATCAGTGGGCAACACTTTAATTTAAGTCCCCATCTTTAGCATTTATGGGCAGCAAAATGTTTCTTGACAAACATTTCATCCAAATGAAATATTGAATATGACAGGCCAGTAAGAAGAGGCTCTGATTAGGGCTACACGATGTGACGCGATTAGTGGAAATGATCGGTTTTACAAGTTTCAGGTTCACTGGGGGAAAAAAAACAAAAAAATTTGATTTGATATGTATTGAAGTCTGTACCAAACAAACATGTTTCATCTGGAGAAAAAGATTTCTTGGCCTGGTCATCTATGCAGTGCTGCAGTATCTCATTATGATGCAAAAAAAATTACGATTTGGTTCTGGTTCTGCAATTTGGATGCTGTACTTGGCCATTTTGCGGTTTTATTGCGATCGCGATTAACTGTGCAGCCCTAGCTTTAATTACGCTCATGCATTGCGAGTATGTCTGCGGTGTGGAGCTTTTTTTGAAGTGTCTGAAACGGACAGTAAAGTTGCTATATGCAATGATTGCTTGTGTGAGAAGGAGCCAAATCACATTCCTTCAACACTACAAAGTTAACTGCCCATCTTAACAGCTGTCACTCCGATCATAATGGCAAATTTGTGAAGAACAAAGAGAAGTTGACACCAGTTGAAGAACTTGTCGGCAGTGGTTTCAATTGGCCAAAAATGAGGTGGAAAATATCAGCAAAAATCGTTTATCGTGCAGCTATAATGTAGTAAGCAGATGTAAGTGTTTATTCATGTGTTTTTCAATAACTCCTGAGTGGTGGCTGGTGTATAAACAGATGATTATATGACAATATAGTAAGACATTCTTCATAAATGTTTATATATATATATATTGATCTCAGTCAAAGCCCTAGAAAGTTATTTTTCTCTGATATTTAATGTAGTGGCTACCCTTTTGCACAGCACAAGTGTTTAAATAACAACAAAATAGACCCATGAACTGCTGTTTTCAGATAAAGACAGTAGTGTGTTTTTCCACCCGTATTTCGTTCAAAAACAGGTCTCGACTTTGGTATAAAAGGGTAAACGCAGGATCCTTGTGTCCCTCCTAATGTTACAGACGTTTTAAACAGCATTATAATGGACTACCAATCCAAATTAAAGAAAGAAAACGTGAGTGGGCACAAAAAAAAAAAAAAAAACAGCATGTGAGAAAGAGAAACTGCTTATGGTGCTTATTTTATTGCTGTTACCTACTAATGCAGAAAAAGCACCAGAGGAAAATGCAATTCTATGGTTTAGCAGTGATGTGTATTGAACCACTGTTGCAGATGTGATTCTCTGTGACCTGTATCAGCAGCAGTCTCATAAGAAAACCATGACCAGAACACACATCCATTATCCTGTGTCGAACATGAGGTTCGTGTGTGGAAAAAAAAGGTGCATTGTGAAGAATGAGTGTCGGCTTTCTACCCATAATATCTGTGTTACACATTGCAAAGTCACATGATTTTGAAACTAGACAATAGATGCTTTTAGCTGGTTAAACATAACCAGTCCGACAGTTTAGCATGGGTTCATTACCGTCTAATGACCCGTGATAACAGCAACAACAACAGCCAGGCTTTGGCTCCCCGAGATTCCCTTTGTGTTCATTGTTTTTTTCACTCTTTGGTATTTGTGATGCATGATTAACAAGCTTGTTTTCAGATGTCATGAGGGATACAGTGAACAAACTGGACCAAATGCAATTACAAAACAAATCATCCAAGTCATTGATTGTGACATTAATGGTCACTGCTTTATTTTTCCCAGTCTCCATTTTAGCCAATGTAATAGTAAGCAGAGTTATAGCTGTTCCAACATTTTAGTGGTTGTCAAGTCAAGTTAGGGGACTTGTATTGCTGACTTAAATATGTTGTATAGTAGGACTGGGATGATGCTATCACTATACTTGAATGCTGATTGTTGTGCATTGTTATGCTAGAAGTATTGCAATTCAGTATTACAATTTATGTAAGATTTATGTATGCGTTTTTAAAACTAGATCTTGGGAAAAAGTTGAGTCATACACTTCTAGTGACAAGATGTTCTAGAGATATCATGATTTGTATCTCCAAAAACAATGCACATCACATGTCAGTCAGTCTTTCTGAGTTTTATTTCAGCAGCATCACTGCATATAAAAGTGATAAGTAAAATACTTTTTGTAAATTGCTATATTTAGCTGTTCTGTCTCAGCAAGCTAGTGCCATAAGGAAATAATAATTAAAATAAGATGTTAGGACAAAATTAATAGAGGCCCCGGCTGTATTTTTAAACCCTCTGTGAATTTTTAGTTTGAGTTTTGACCCTTTGAGGTAGCTGTAGCTGGTCAGTGTGCTGCGTTTAAGCCTCAGAGTTACAGATTGAGAAAGTATGACCTCAAATGTAAATTTATGTTAAACAGAAGGGAAATGGATTTGTTGCTTTAGGTAATTTTGCCACTATGGCAGTGCTAGTTTCAGTTAGCATGTTAATGGGAATTCCCATTATGTGTTAGCATTGAGCTAACAGACTAGTATGAAATCAATTCAGCAATTAAAAAATCGATTCAGGAATCGAAAAATAAAATGAAATGCAATACTTAAGAGAGGAATTTTGTTTCCTATCACACCTAGTGTATAATAAAGCTGCAACAATTAAGTATTTTAGTAATTTTCAAGCAAAAATGTCAGACAGCCGCTGGTTCCATCTTCTAAAATGTTTTGGATTTGCTACTTTTCTTATTCATTTCTTATTGTAAATGAAGATTCTTTGGGTTTTAGACAGCTGGTTGGACAAAAGAAGAAATTTAAAGATGGTACTTCGGGTTTGGGGAAATTGTGATGAGTTTTTTTTAGCATTTTTTGACATTTTAGGCAGATTAATAGATGATGAAAATAATGATTAGTTGCAACTAGGGCTGGGCAATATGAATCATAAATAATATCTCAATATTTTTAGGCTATGTCACGATAAACTATATATATATATGTCGAGTGTAGATTAAACTACCCAGCTGTAGGGCTGGGCGATATGGACAAAATGTAATATCACAATATTTAATATTTTAGGGATGACTAATGGTGCTTTCACAAAATATTAACATAAAGATTTTTGATAAATAACCATCAGTAGTTTGGATATAATGACAAAGAGGGTAAAAGCAAATAGTAGACAAGCTAGAACAGTCTGATAAATTTAGAAATTACATAACTTTACATACTGTGATGAAGCATTTAGAACCAGACAAAAACAACACTCATGCCATATCACAAAACGATGTCCAGAATCTATGATAATATCTAGTCTCATATTACGATATTGATATAATATTGATATATTGACCAGCCCTAGTTGGAGCCATAGTGTACAATGAAACTATATTCTAGCTCTACACCGCCCACCTCAGTACAGCCAAGACAGGTGTCTCAGTATGACACTGCAGTGTAATCCTTTCGTAATCCTCGCCCAAGCTCAGTGCTCAGTTTCTTAATCCCAACTCTAATAAACAAGTTAAAGCTGAAGTTAATGTGTCCAGTAAAAAGTGCAGCATGCGTCTGTCTGCCACAGTTATTGTGCATAGTTCCCCCTCCGTCAGCACCGCGAGGTATGCTCGACACCGGTCCAAGATTCATGGGATTTTTGTCAGTCAGTTAAACATTATTCTGGTCGGTGTGGCTTTCTCGAGGAGCTGGCATGGGGTTTCAGTTAAGGAGAAGGTTTGCGTGACACTAAGGCATTGTGGTTTGGGGGATATTTTTCAAATCCGTTTGTTAAGTCTCACAAGGAGGGAAAGAAATCATGGAATTTGGCATCGTCTGAGCATCGGGTAGAGCCTTGTGTAATCTGACAAGTTGTGCAGTTCAGTCGCATGTAGTTTTTCGAAACCCCGGACAAGACGTCGGGCATTTCACTGTGAGGGTTTACATTCTGCAGCCCAGCAGTGAAAGTCCTTTTGTTCACTCATCCATTGAGAGAACTTGGAAATAGAGCGCCACTGTTCACGCACATTGTACTCTGCTCCCATTTCCCTTGTGATTCTATTCTAATTATTTTGTACCATGGCTCTTCTATTGTGTAGCCACTTTTATTTGTGACAATTGAAATGGAATGATTCTCCTGTCTTTTTAGCTTGCTTGGTAACAGGATTTTAGTGGAAACAATAAAGTCAAATCTCATCTAGGAAAGGTTATACTCAATATGAAAATGTAAAATAGGGCTGTGAAATTCATTAAAATGAATTGAATCGTAGAGATGATTAACCTCAGGAATATTGGGTGGAATTGTTCTGGGGATCATCAGCTTTCAGTGTTTTTAAAACAAGTAATTGGAGAGTTGGGATGAATAAAAGGCTTCTGATCTGAAGCTTCACTTGGAAACCAGTTCAGTCCTTGAACTTCACTCTGCCTCGACACTTCAAGGACTCAAGGACATTAATTATCATTACACAACACAGGGTTGTTCAACAAAGTTGGTTTTAGTTCCTTCATAACACAAACAACACAGATATACAGATGATTAATTAAATTCTGCATGGAGAAGGGTGCATATATAAAACAAAATAAAAACATGTTTACACCCAGGAAATAATTCTGTAGTGCTTTTCTTTTAAATTTGCAGCATGTTGAACGTTGACAGCAGCAGTAAGATGGCAACAACAACAACAACCGGATTAAAGGAGTTAGTCTTTTTTAATTGGATCAACTTTCTTTAATTAACATACACTAGCTTGTCAGTTTCGCCCACATGAATGTAACACAAGTCCTGCAAGCAGGAGAGAGCAAACAGTTTTTGATCACAGCAAAAATGTTGTTTTGATAAAAACATGTTGTGAATTTTGGAAATGATTATATCCATCTTTTTTTAAATATTTATTTTCGGACTTTAAAACGCTCTGGAGGTATTTGAAATGTCTGGATCACATGAGTTGGAAACAATCTTACACAGCCACCAGAATCTAATTCTACAAGTAGTAGAATACTAATTATATTAGTGTTAGTGAAATACCGGGTTTACACTATGGAATTTAATGACTAATCATTAAAATCATAAATCAGTTAATCACTAAGAATTTAACCAATTGAAAATACGTTCATTCATTGTCTAGAACTGGCATTTGACATGGTTTTGTCCGGGGGAGGCATTTGTTAAATTAGAATGTGGAAAAAAAAAAGTGTGTTGAATCTTATTAATTGTTAACTCTTTCCCCACCAATGACGAGATATTCCGTCATCTGACAAAAATTTGTAACTCTAAGATGATGGGAACCATTGGAATTGAGCAGAAGAAAAAAGAAGATGGTGTTATCTAGCATGAAAACATGGTGCTCAGCTGCAGATCCGCGGGTCAGAGAGCACCACGATCTGGGCACGGAGCAGGGCTGCTCGCTCTGCGGTCCCCAGACCTCCAGAGTAGCTGTGATGGCAAATGGCTGGCAACTTTATTAAAAAATGCTGGCGGAGAAAGGGTTAATGAACTGATTGTTAGCATTTTCAACTACACAAAATTTGCAACCCTAGTTTAAACAGTGATAGACATGCAAAAAAAAAGCTGCGCAACATCTAAATGTCGATTCAGACACTGATTGTAAACATTATGAACAAAGCTTTGAACTATTTGGTACAACCCTTTGTATTTTTAAAGCAAAAATGCCCAAAATTCTCTGGTTGCAGCTTCTCCATTGGGAGTATTTGTTAACTAGTCATTGAAACCGAATATCTTTGGGTATTAGACTGAAAAAAAGCTCAAAAAAGAAATTTTGATGGACATTTTCACCACTTTCTGACTTTCCTACACATGAACACTTAACACCTGAGTCTTAGAGTTTCTTAATAAGCGCCGGCCACTGCCAGCTAACCAAAAGAAAGAAGGAAATTAACAATGTTAATCTAATGATATGAGCCCACTACTCAACCTTACTTCTTAATTAAGGAAAGGAGGTTATTTCCAGGCCATTATTATGTCACCCAGCCTTGTAGATGTCAATTCCCAAAATGTCGACAGAAACCGTTTGAGTTTGAGGAGTTGAGTCAATTTAGAGGAGGCTCTGCATGAACCTGTTTGCACCTTTCACCGCTTGCTGTCACTCTGAAGGAGAGTTTGATGTGTGGTCGTGTCTGCGGCTCGCTGTGTCTCCATAAGGCCCAGGAACAGTGTGTGGTGACAGCTCGGGTGATTACCTGTCCTGTCTCATTCACTCAGCCGGCCTGCAGCTTGGCCCTATCATGCATCAGAAAGTGACACACAGTGATTACGACGTCGTTAGGCCTGACTCTCTGTCTCGCTCTGCACACATTAATTTGCTCTTCCTCTGAGCACCGGGAGAAATGTGCTATCCGCGCTCATTTCTGTAAACCATGAAATATGAAGCTTCTGTGATGACAAGTCTTGAGCTAATATTAAATTTCATCGGGGACTAATGTTTGGTTATCAAAGCACTCAGTTCATCACGGATTCAGATTTCTCATTCTGTGATTGATCTGAAATGCCTCACACAGCATAATTCATGGTGGTGTTGCTCTCAAATGATTTGTTTTATAAATCACGATCAATCACAGCTGTTTTTTATGAATCTCAGATAATCAAATTAATTAAAATTCCATCAAAAATATAATTCTCCTTTTATTGAAATGTAATCAGAATAACACAGAATCACACACATAAGTACATCTGAAGTGGAGACAACAGTACAGGAAAGTAAGAATTAAAATACTAATATTTCTTACCCGTCTTCCTGGTGCAGTTTGTTTTTATGTGGTGGTTTATTACAGTAAGCCTTTGTGATACTTGCATAGTATGAACTGCAGGGTGTGGCTTAGTTTTGCAAGATTGCAATCATTACGAAACTCCAAAAAACTGGAGTATCCTGGCGACTTTTGCAAGGCACGTCCCTCTCTTCTCTCCTGTCAATACATGTCAGCTCTTTTGGTTGATAGAAAAGCAAAAAGTACTTAAAAGCCATTTTTTACAGTCATGCTAGTAGCACCGGAAAGCTGAACTAGCTTGGCAACTTGCGTGAAAGTCTTTTGTTTGACCCATCCATCCACCCTGAACTCCTCTTTACACGAACTTTGTCACCCTTTATAGCCTACTAAGTTACTGTTACTAATGTAATTATATAACAATAACAATGATCTTTTCCTAAACCTAACTAAACTGCAGCTGTTTCTCAACGTCAACTATGTAACGTACCTAACCAATACTATGTCACATACTTAAGTTCTACTCTTATCATGTTTCAGTTAACGTCTTCTCTGCAGCTGACATACCTCTGAAGGGTTATTTATACTAAAAGTTAGATAGGCGTACAGATATGGACTTAGCCTTCTGTCTGTCCTATGCGTTTATTTTTTATGTATTTCTGTTTTCTGACATTGTACAGACACATATGAAGTGGAGCAGTACCGCCTGTAGTCGTGGGGGGGCAGTGTGGCAGCATAGCCAATAGTTTGAGCAAGATGTGACCACAGGATAAGACGAAGAGGTTCACATGTTTGTAGCTGTCAGAAACTTTTGAGTCTTCTCCTTCTTTGGGGTAACTTTTGACTCTGAGTGGCGCCGTCAAGTGGATATATTGCTTAACATCCATGCCAACATAAAGGATGCATGGACATTTGTGGGCAGTGATGGTTATATTGTTTGAAATGGACGTATCTCTTTTCATACATATGTTGAGTAGAATGAGCCTCAAGATGCTGATGTTTAGCAGGTAGCTTATAACGTTTACTTTCTTAGTTTAGCATGCTAGCGTGGTAATATTCATGAAATAGTACTGAATATATACATCAGTGGAAATGTTATTAGTTTGGCAGGCATTTGGTAGAAAACCAAAGTACTGGCCAAAGTGAAAGTAGGAGTCTTTTCAGCCAAGTCTGCCTATTTTTCTCTATCTAGATCAAAATTAGGCAATAACTGCGATATAGGCAATGATAAGTAGTTTTAGTTTCTCCACATCGTAGTCAGTTTGGAACAGTTAGGGGATTAAAACAATTATATAAAGGGTGCACAGGCTTATAATCTAATGTGTCAGTTGTTATTTTGTGTTCGAAGTCTAATTGGATCCAGCATTGGCAGCATATTCCCGAGCACTGAGCCCAATTAATAAATGTGTGTTGTTGGCTGCAGTGTGGCATTCCTCCTGCAGTTCATTGCTAATGATTTGGAGCGCTTTAATGTCGACTGCTTTGAATGAAGAGCACTAAGCCTGGTGTCACCGCGGCCCTTAAATCACCATCAGTCTTCTGTCTCTTCTCCACCTACACAGTTTTCTACCTCCAGTTCTCTCTCTTTTCTCTTGCTTGCTTCCCCTCAGCTGCGCTCGTCGTCTCCCCTCCCTTCCTGTTCTTTTCATTTTCGTTTTCCATGTGGGCCCACTGTCTCTTCATTGCTGTCACAGTGTGTCAGAACAGGTGGAATCAATTACTGACCCTCAGCAGCCCGCTCCCCCACCACAACTAGCTTTTTAATTGAGGGAATTAATGAGTGATCAGCCTGTGAGATGATTTGGTGTCACGGATCTCGCTCGGCTGTGTGCGAGGGAGGAAAGCTGGGGGAGGGATTGTTTGACCAATCCTGCATAACTAATTCTGTCCATCCACAGAGGCGGTTGAAGAAAGTTCACATGTCCCTCCCTGCCTTCACTGCCTGCTAATCACCTCTAAGGTTGAGGAAAGACACAGTACTATATTAGAAGTGCTGCACCACTCTTTTACTGATTAAGATTGCTTTCAGGGGTCACCGGCGTACAGGATGACTTCCATGTGCACAGCACTTTGTGAACTTCCCCTCGTCGTGGCATCCGTTCGCTGTATCTTAACATCTGCTGTGTATGTGTTTATACAGTGGTTCGAAGTGTCTCAACCCCCCCACTTCTTTCTTCACAGATGGAATCTCCTGTCTCCACGCCAGCACCTCCACCCCTCCACCTCCTGGCCACAGTAGGCAACAGTGAGATTGCCTCGCCGTGTGAGCAGATAATGGTGCGCACACGCTCAGTGGCGGTGAACACATCCGACGTGGCCCTGGCTACTGAACCTGAGTGCTTGGGGCCCTGTGAGCCCGGTACCAGTGTCAATCTGGAGGGCATCGTGTGGCAGGAAACTGAAGACGGTAAGTGGAGTGGCTTAACGTGCTGCTTACTAGGGGTGAGAATTGTGGGTAATTTCATTATGCAATTCAGATTTAGTCTCGTTTTGCAACAGATTTGAGTCACTTAATTGAAAAGGGACCCCATGCTCAGATTCTTACTCCAGTGCATCCTGTATGAAACCATTCACTTGGTTTTTTTTTAGTCCAATTACAACATAAAACATGAAGCTAACAAATCTTGATGATCACTGTTTGGCCAAATGAAAGGAAAGAAAAGTTTGGCAAATGAGGAACTACACAGCCTTTCTGTTTAAAAATGTTATGACATTTCATACAAATACAAGAAGTTTATCACATTTAGCTCCAAAAATGTAAAGATTAGCTTTTGAACTTAGTGTGATTGGTTCTAGGTGGTTCTGTAGAAACAAACAAAACAAAACAAACAAAATTAGGGATGCAGATATTTTGAAATGAGTATTTCATGAATATCATATCATGATATTGCGCCTGGCAACATTGTACAGATACACAGATGCTAACCATTGATCTTTTATGATACAAATTATTAATATGGCATCTACAGATTGAACTTTTTGGTCCGAGAACAATAAAATTGTTTTTCTTCAGTCCACTAGATGGTGCTCAGTTTGAAGTGAGATGAACAGAATGAGAAGGTTTTGAGAAAGTTTTCCTTTGGGGACAAAATGTTCATTTGGCAAAATGTCATAAGTGTGACAATATATCACAATATATGTTACTGCAATAATCTGCATATCACAAAATGTTTAAAATTGTGATAATATCGTATTGTGCGGCCTCTGGTGATTCCCACCCACTGTGGACTTTTATTATTTATTCTATTGTGTGTATTTTGGTTTGATGGCTCATTTGCTGGCGCTGCAGTTCAGTGCTCCTGTTAGTTACCATTAGCATGTGCGTGACACTGTGTGATATGAGCCCTCATGTTTACAGTTTCCCTGAAATACTTCACCTTTGTCTTGCAAAATTCACAAATTGTTTGAGTCATGTCACATTGCTTCTTCCATGGGAGGTTGTAAAATCCAAAATATGCCGAGATGCTTGCCTCCATTTGAAGACGGGGCTGGTTGGATTGAATTTTCCCCGTCAATCGCAACAGACGAGACTCGAGCGTAGGCACACGGGACAGTTCTGTCTGTTTGGTTCCCAACAACTGTATAACACTGCTTCCTAACATAGAGCAAGCGAGTCAACTTGAGCAGATAAGGTGTTATCTGTTATCAGATTTATTTTGAGCGTTGAGTTAAGTCTGACCTCATCCTTTTTGAGGATATTCCTAGAAAAATTGTGCAGAGGATCACAGAAAATGCGACACTTCTCAAGCTTGTAACTGTTGACTGCTGACTGGACAGGAAAACAGAAACGTTAAGGAGGTCGGTGTCGATTTTGACCAAAGAAAACTGGTTGGATATGAAGCAAATGCGCAAAACTTAGCAAAAATAGAGCCAGGTTGAGTGTTTTTTTCAAACAAGCGACAGATTGTTGCCTGTTTGCTGACACATAGAGCAGGTTAGGATATTTTCAATGGGAAAAACTGAAGCAGTCTGATGTTGGCTCGCTTGTTTGTTGGCATCGCTTCCAGCTAGTAAGCGGTGTAAGAATCCATTTTTGGCATCTGTGAATTAATTCAGAATCGTAGAAGATCTTTTTTTTTTTGTCTTTTTCACCACCCTCACTGTTAAGTAAAGTTCCTCCCTGTGGAACAATTGTCCTGGATTTTGCCATAAATGAAAATAAGCTACAAACACATGTGATTGTTTGTTTAATGCTTTTATTTACACAGCCAGTGTGGTTGCATTAAAACATCAAAGAGGTGTTCGTTTGTTGAGACTTTAGTTAAGCCTCTGCTGTTTTAAAAAAAATGATCATCTTGCTGTCATTACCATACATATTTTGCCTACTAAAATGTAATTGGATATGCCCTGACTGCCTGAGGAGCTGGTGGTGGTACTAATGTGTGCTTTAACAGCACACATGCTGCATAATATTGCCAGCCAGAATAGTAGTTGGCAAGCAGTTCTTAGGTGGCCTTGATTTGTTTTTTGCTCGGGAGTATGCAGACGGGAGTTTGTTGCACAGAGATATCTGCTCTCAACAACAACATGCCTCATAACACAAAGCACTTTTTTTTGCAATGGCGCCAGTTGGGAATAGAGTTGGCTCTTCTCCTGCAGTGCAGTCCGAGTGAAATCGTAGACTCTCTCAGTTTTCCTCCCTTTGATCGAAACCGCATTCAGCTTATTTAATTTTAAGATGTATCACTAGCACTATCAGGTTCTGCTGGGTCTGAAAAACTGCCCTTTTTTTTTTTTTTTTTTTTTGCTGTCGTGCATGTGAAATAACGCAAACACCTAATCTTCAAAGCCGCTCGCGCTCAGTTGCTCTGCGGGCATGCTGAGTACAAATCGCCCACACATCCACAGTGCTGCTTGTTGGTTCACTTGCAGGAACTGAACAGGGGAAAAAAAAAAGGTCCCTGCCTCATCAACATTCCCAAAGCACAGTCCCAGCTATTGAGTGGCTTTTCCCCCTGCTCTCCCCTTTTTTTCTGATTTTCGCTCCTGCCCTGGGCTGTGTCTGATTCACCCCTGTTCTCCTCTCTATTGCAACTCTCTTCTGTTACCAAGCATCCAGCCAGTCACCCCTTGACTCTGTTTCCAAGCAAACTGGGAGAGAGCGAGTGCAAGGCAGGGGGTTGGGGCAGGAGGGGAGGGGAGGGTGGAAGAGACAAGGCTACTTCTGTTAGTGACACAAACATGGCTCCGAGCCAACACCAGTACTATGTTTGTGCTCCCTCATTCTCTGCCTCCCACAGAGTGATTGACCCTCCCCCTCACCCTGCCCCCTTCCCTTTCCCCGTCCAAGTCTGTCCTTTGCCTGCACTCACTCCCTCAAAGCTGCTATTTTGGCTGAAAAGGTAGTGGTTTGGCCTGATGGGGCTATATTTTCTTCTGCTTCTACTCTATCTGGCTCAGTGGGGAGGGGGCTGGTGCGAGCTGTTGAGTGGTTTTAAAAGTGGTATAGTGGAGAGGGGATGTATTGAGGAGATTGGGGAGGGGGGCGGCATTCTGCAGGTGTAGCGCACAGGTTGTTATGGCCATCGGAGCTGTGAGGCCAGTCGGGTTTCCAGAAACCAGCACATTTCACTCTCTTTGAATCCTTTTCTTTATCTCAGACAAAACCTCTATCAGCTAGACGGTCCGTCGGGGTAGAAAATCACATGATAAAGGATGAAGAGATGTTTGATAACTGCAACTGTGAAGTGGCCCTCAGACACCACTGTTCGTTCACTGCTGACAAAATCAGCTATAGTTTTGTGTGGTGTTTCTGAATCCTTACCAGATGTGTAATCATCAGTTTAAGATGTCGTAAATCGCCGTCAGCGTAGTCGATGTAGAGCTGTCACAATAACCGCAATTTTGAAATGCAGCGCTATTGACGAGCCAGCTGCAGGGGATGGTAAGCAACCGCAATGTTAATGTTTCTACTTTTTTCACAAGGCTAGCTCGTCTAGTCTTTACACTTCAGTGTGTGTTAAATGAATGGATCAATGCTTCAAAAAATTTGACAAGCAATACCAGAGTCATTAACGGTTCACGCTTGACGTGGACTTGACATAGAAGCTGTAAGTTTTGCCATGTTTTATGTTTTAGTGTTTATTTCATAACTTGACGTACTCTGTGTTAGCATGATGTGCAGCTAATGTGGCTACTACCACAGGCTCAGGCGATGGTGGACTAATATTGAGGGGCAGTCAAGACAAACTGTGTGAATGTTAAACCTCATTTGAAGCCAATTAAATAATGGGAGAGTAAGTGGAATGCAGATAACTAGGGTTGGCCTGATTTTAAAATTTTTAAAACCAAGTACTGGACCGGCAATATGGACTTTTTGCGTGTGACTCAGCTGCTCCTGCGTGGAGCATAGGGAGCCCGTGAACAAAGCCGGTTTAAGTGGAGTTGCAAGCGTGAAAGTTCACCACAAATTAAATGCCAGAGGGCTTTTAATTTGAAACAGAAACAGGAAGTGTTACACAGTAATTTTAAGAGGACAAACTTACTTACCTGTACTTACCTTTCCATCTGTTACGTTACTGACTATACTGACAAACTAGCTGGCTAGCTGCCTCGCTAACATAGCAAACAGACAGGGACAGGGTGACATTAGAGTCGTGGTTCCCAAACTGGGGGGTGGGCTCCACTATGGGGGCCGCAGAGCCACTGCAGGAGGGGCGTGGATGACCAGGGGAGAATTACAGAGTGAAACAAAGTTAAATGAATATGATTTATGTCAGAAATTTGCTGATGCTATCATGCTAATCTTTATTTCACTAAAATTCATCTTTTATTCCTTTGTATCAGTTGGGGGGGCATGAACCTTTTTCAGATTCTGAAAGGGGACAGAAGTTTGGGAACCACTGCATTAGAGTTGTATTAAAAGGGGAAAATGATGGAGTCATTGTTGATTAACTTTCCAGCAATGTATTTAGCAAGCTAGGTAGCAACTAAGCTCTGCGCCACCATCTGTTCAGCTGTAATTTACACTCTACTGTAGAGACCGCCCACATTTCCCACGATTCCTTCTTGCACTGGAACACATGAGCAAAGTTAAGTTTGCTGCTTTGTGCTCCAAAGTGGAAATGTTACTTTGTGTTTGTGATCTGTCTGTTCAGAATATTGTGGTTGGTATTTGTCATTTTTATGCTGGATTATAAAAACATGAGTGAAGTGACTGTTGCATTTCTTGAGCCCAGCTGAATTCGATTGCGGCGTTCTGTAACTATGGCTAACACCGAGCAGCTAGCTTGCTCAGACTATAAATTTGGTGGTGGGAAGTAAAGTGATATCCATAGATAACGTTACACTTCACATTATCTGTGCATCGGATTACTTTATTCATGATAAATGAAGCAATTTGCAAAAGAAAGCAACAGAAGAGTGTTAATGCTGCACCGTTGAACCAACCTAAATATCCGCAGGGGAAATTTCATCACTGCGACAGCCCCACTTTGAAGCCTATTTTTTATCTCAGATAAAACCTCTATCAGGTAGACAGTGGAGATAGAAAATCATGTTATAAAGGGTAAAGAGTTGTCAGTTGTCTGACACCAACGCTTGTTCACATTGTGTGCTGTTCCTGAACCTTTCCAGGCCTGTAACTGTCAGTTTTATCTGTCATAAACGGCCATCAGTGTAGCCGATGCTCTTAAAATATAAGATTGAATCTGTGCTGAGTATCTAAGGAGGCATTTCTCAAGAGTTCCCATTGTATTACATTCTGCACACTACATTAAACAACACAAAGATGTGTATTGCTTCTACATCATTTTAATGGTACGAGCCCCTAACAACCCACAGGCTAGTTTTAAAATGAAAGAAACCCCCCCGCAAACTGCACTGCCATTCTGCTGTTTTTTCCCTGAGAGACCTATGAAAGCAGACTTCTCTTATTGTGGGGCAACAGAGCAAATGAGAACCAAATGAGGAAATCAAGCAAATCCAGGCAGAGTACCAGGGAAGAGCAACAAACAGAGGCCCCAAAGACATCGCAGAGGCATCCTGATTAGCAGTGAAGTTGAGCAGTCCCCCACTTCTCTGCATGACAAGTCTCATACAGAGCTGTTTAGGCATGCACCGTGTGTGTGCGTGTTTCATTTAGCATGCCAACCAACAGCTGCTTCATCACCTCCGCCTTTCGGCCTTGTGGGAGTAAATGAACAACAGGCTCCCAGTAATTGTCTGCGCTTCACCCAACTCACCGAGTGCCAGAGAAAGAAACAGATGAGGAGGAAGCAGGCGACACCTAACAAAATACGATCACAGGAGCTGCACCTTTGGCCAGAGCTGACAAGAATCTTGTCTGATGAGGTCGAATGAATTTTTCATCCCGTGTAATTTGAGCACAGATGTAGCAGCCCACTCAGCCGAGTCTGGATAATGGCAGGGTTTAAATAGCAGCCTGAATGTATACATCGAGAGCTGAATGAAGCAAATAGCCTATAAAACTAAAATAAATAACACAATTTGATGCATTTAGACCAGTGTGGGATAAAAATTGATCATTTGAGGTGAGGGAAAGTGAGTCTGCCATTTAGTCAGTCTACTAAATATGTATAATGGTGGAAATGTCATATTTGCAAATATTTGGTTAAAAACTAAAGTATGAACCGAAAGCAGGGCAGGAAGTAGGCATTCTCTGCGAACCATCAGTGTAAATTTTGTGCAGGCCGGCCCTCGTACATGCTGAGATATTTTTCAGAAGTAAAAAAAATCTAACCTGCTGCCAGAGGAAAAGTCAGGGGATCAGACATCAGGATTCATCCTCTGAGGATCATGAAGATAAGTTGTACCACCGATTGAGATTAGAATTGCAGAATTTGTGTATTTTTCTTAACTGATGATTGAACTTTTCAGTTGAACAATTCTTGTAGCACATTAAATGTGAAGTATTAATTCATGAAGCACAAAAAACTTAAACAAACAGAATGAAACAATAATGCTCATTCTCGAAATGGATGTTCTTTTCTGCAGGGGTTGGGACGGTTTCCGGTTCTGTTGGTCTAATCCAGTGAACAAACCTTAACTAATCTAATTTCATGCTAGTTGACTATACCGGGATTTATTTAAGTGTGACAGCATGGATATATACCAGAAAATCAAAGACACCTCTAAATATTGTTAGTCCTTGTACGACAATCAGTGTACGAGCTAAGCTCATTTTTATTGTGCAAGATATAAGAGCTGCTAAAAAAGTCATTTTGCGATTATTTTGACTGAAATTGCGATATGATTAGTGGGAATGATCATTTTTGCATTACAATTTTAATTTCTCTGAGTAAAAAAATATTAAAATCATGATGATGTGATATTTGTTGGGGTCTGTACTAATCAATTTTTAGTTAATTCACAGTTTTTAGTGCTCTGTTATACCTTTTTCAAATAATTGCGATTTCGTTTTGGTTCTGCATTTTGGATTTTTGCATTTTTGCACTTGGCCATATTATGATTTCGATAATATTGTGATTAATCGTGCAGCTTTACAAAATACAGCTGGCCTCATGAAATGTAATGTCCGCCTCACTCACAATAATCAATATAATCCAGCACAAAAATGATGATTACCAACAACATAAACCACAACATTATGAGCAGACAGATCACAAACACTAAGAACAATTAACATTTGCATTTTGGAACACTAGACAGCAAACTTAAAAAAATCTACTGAGTGGTTTTGTTTAGTTTGCATATGTGCTCCAGCACTTGAAGGCATCGTGGGAAATACAGGCGGTCTCTGCAGCATTTGTAGCACAGAGTATGCTTCATAGCTGATCAGACTGTGGTGTGGAGCTAAGTTGCTAACTAGCTTGTGAAATACCTGGAAAACTAATAAACAATGACCCCATTGCTCTGACATAACCCTGTCCCTGACTGCTCTGTTAGCGAGGTAGCTAGCCAGCTCTTGTTTGTTAGTGCAGTCAGTAACGTAGCTGATGGACGTACAAAGCCTTGTTAAAGTTACTGCATAATGCTGTGAATGAAAACTTAGCACTTCCTCTTCTTGTTTCAAATTAAAAGCCCTCTGGGGTTTTAGTTGACAGAACCCCTTCATTTCTTAAGAGGTCTTTTATTGTGAAATATTTTCTGGAACATGTTCTGGTAAAACTCTGCTCAAATCGACATGTGACGTTCCACTTGGGAGCGCCTGAGTTTCGTGCATCGCCTAGTGTCAAAGTCAGTTTTACTGGTCTGGTCTGGCTTAATATTTAACTGCTTTTGTCCAACCATCTTTATTCAAAAATGGCTCCACCAAACAAAATAATGTCAAATGGGGCACAATTATTGCTGTTTCTAGACTAACAAGTCAGACTAAATAGTGAGAAAACCTGTGAGCTACAAAAAAATGGTACACAAGCAAATGTTGTTGGTTAATAAGTTTTTAAATGGTTAAACCTATTTACTGTTCACATAGCAGCTTGAATATAAATAGCCTGTAAAACTAAAATAAACAACACAATTTGATGCATTCTGTCCTATGTAGGAGAAAAAACAGATAATATAAGGTGAGGGAAAGTGAGTCTGTGTCATTCAGTCAGTCTGGGGGCGAGTGAAGCGTAGACAGAAGGAGGGGGTTGGTAGTGGTGGTGGTGGTGGTGGGGGGAGGCAGAGCCGTGGTATTTTAAGGCCCGGCACTGACACAAATCCCCTCAGCGCAGACGAGGCAGTGGCAGCTCCCAGGGTCGTGTCGGCAGAGCGATGGGCCAACCCCTCCCAGGCTTAGCATGCTGATACCTCCAAATGTCATCTCTAAAATGCTGGAGAAGTTTATTGCTCTTGAAACGCAGCCCAGAACGCCTTGGCTCCTGCTCCGGGGTAGAGGGAACACAGAGGGGGCCCCTTTGGCCAAACACTGCAGCTTCATGCCAGTGGGCCCCTCCCCCTCCCCTCCCTTCTGCCTCACCCTCACTCTCACACACACACCGACCCTCCAGCACACAGCAGGCTATTCCCAAAGCAGGTCCCACAGCTTCTTAAGCTCCCTAATAGATAAATAATACAGGCTGTTTGTGATAAAATGTTTGTCTCATGGATTATTTATGCAACACACATTACGTCATTGCGGCATTGGCTTTAGCACAGGAGTTAAAGGCTGTTTGGCATATGAATAGAGAGAGGTCAGTGTGAAACAGATATTCCTGTATAAACATTTGAGTCTTCTTTCTTCCTCTATTTCTCCAAGCCTGTCAGTGAGTTGAGAAGGAGAATATTGTATGAAAGAAGCACTTGGCTCTGTAGCTCACTTGCCAGCTATGCTTCCTTGCTCTTTTGAAGACCACCTGTCAGTGGCCTCATTGAAATGTTTTTTTTTTACAAAGGCGAGCAGTGGCAGCTCTCTGTGAACTCGCAATAGAAACTGTCCTTGAAATGAGAGTGAGCAATCTCAGGAGGGCCTGTAGCCCTCTGCCAGGGCAATGAGCAAGAAGAAGATGGAGTGAGGAATCAATCATAAAAGAACAACTTCTGTTAACAGTGCAGGAAAAGAAGAAGAAAGAAGACGACACTTAGAAGACACACTTTCCTCTCTCTGTAGATTTTCATTTGCAAGTTACCTAAAGGTTACCTATCTGAACATTAAATAATTCTAACTTTATTACTTCACGTTACTTTTGGATTACCTCAATACCAAAGAAGGATTGTTTTATGTTTGTTGTAGGTTTATTAATCATTTGTCCAGCTATTCTGTTCTTTGTAATGCACATTTAGTGCAATGCAAACAGTCAGTTCTCAGTTTACTCAAGGAGCTTAAGCATTAGCTTTCGTTAGCAGGAGTCATCATTTTAGCTGACAAAATTCAATAGATGTCAGCTAGAAATGAGAAGCTGATTTTATTTACATCCCCATGGAATCAAATACAGAGTGTTTTAACAATTTTCATGTTAAATCTGCCACCGTTATTATTGTAAACGCATATGAGAATAGAAAGCTTGCAGCCATAACAACAGTAACTGAGGAGGGTGGAACTTGGTCAAGGGTCAAATATGCGCATTTTAAATGTACTTTGTTAAGTAGGTTTTCACACTTCCCACTCAAACTTGAAGTAAACTGCCATAAACGACGTGGGGCTTGTGTTTTTGCCCACACACCATCCAGGTCACCAGTATATCACCACCTACAGTCCCAGAATATTTTTCAGTAGCAGGAGTGTTGACAGGTTAGCAAGCTAACTGGATTTCTGTAGCCAGGTTGGTCCTACCTGTAAGTAACTGTATTTAAAATAGATGTCGAGTCCTTGGATAATGACAGAATATTCCTCTTTTTTTAAACATATTTTTATTTCCAGCGAGTGTTCCATAAACCTGCACCAATATGTAGACATACAAGTGTAACAGAAACAAAACAAAACCTAAACAGTGACAGAATAAATGGTAACAATCCCATAATTCATTATGTATATCTATAAAGGCTCTAGGCCATAAAAGTCCAGGTCCTAAAAGTCAAGATGTGTACATTATTGATCTCCTCTTGAAAAGTAAGAAAACAGTGGGAACCAAAGATCTTGAGAAATATGTCCACGGTTTTTCCAAAATAAAAGTATGCTTTTCTTACATTAATACTCTTTTTAATTGAAAATCATCTGGCATGTAATTTAATAAATAATACAAACAAGGATTTAAATTAAATTCTATTTTCAGGACTATGTAGTAAATGAATGAACCATGAACCATGAGTTCCAGAAACTTTTCAACAGGTGACATTTCAAACATATGCATGAATGTTTCTCCTTCAGTTTTGCATCTTGGACATCTTTTGGAAATTTTCTGCATTTTTATGGGAGTGAGATGGAATTTAGTGTAAAATGAGTTGTTGTAAATGGAAAATGTAGTCTGTCACAGATGTTTAGGTATTTTCATCTGAAAGAAAAATGAATATGGACTTCTTTGCTGTAATATTATAAAATTCACTAATCTCACCTTTAATTGCAATGGAGGATATTAATATATCCTGTACTTCAAATAATCCAGAACTCATGTTCTTTGATAAGTGAAAGAACAACACGCAGAACGTGCTGTTCTCTCTCTGTAGATTTTCATTTGTCAGATCTTTTGCCATGTTTACTTTCCAACCTATCCTGCCAATCTTCACCCTCATCAGCGTTCACTGCACAAGAGTGGAAATCACTGATTTCCAGAAAAAAAAAAAAAAAAAATGAACACTCCCATGCAAAGAATTCACCACTCTCCCTAAATACGTGGTTGAAATGAGACTCTGCAAACAAATTGAGATATAGATGACTCACTAATCTTTGAGGGAGGAGGCTTGTCTTGTTAGTCACAATTTTAGTCCCCGAGTGGTGTTACCAAGATGGCGCCTGAGCGAACCCAAATCTCCTAAGAGAGACATGGTTCCTATTCATATTGGCCGACAACTGCATTTTTTCAGGCACTTAAATGGTCTTGCAACGTAAATCATATGCCTGGAGGAATTGTAGGCTTTGCCAGTGGTTGTCATAAGATATCACGTTTGCTATATACACGTCAACGAGAGCTTGAGTAATGCGCCTTTGGCAGACCTGTCTCCTAATCTCAGCACCATCTCCTTTAAGGAAAAACACCAGTGGGTTTGTTTTAACAGAGAGATTGTAGATTTACCCAGATGACATTTAAGGAAACGGCTCCTTCCCTCGCTGCAAATTATTTACACTAATAAATGAACGGAAAGTTTGTAGAGATGTCAAATGTTTATTTTTTTTTTTTTTTTGGGCTGTTACATTTGTTCCACGTGTTTTGTGATCAGCTCCCGCGGTAGGAGGAAACATGTAGTGATTTTTATTTTGTGGAGGGAGAAACTGCTGCATGCGGCTGATAATGCTGCGACGACGTGGAAGGCATACTAATGCCCCGTTCCTTTGCCTCTCAGTGGTATGAGAGAATTGACCTTCTCACAGGCTGTTATTCTTGTCAGGGAGAGTGACTTCGCACTTTTACCTCTTATGAACCGGAATGCAGCCTGAACTTTTCAGATAGGGCTCATTTAATGGCTCTAAAATTCAAAATAAAATCATCAGCCGTGCCCTCAGACAGTTGCTGGTCATTAGTAAACCTTTACTCTTTATTTAGATGTGGAATTTTTTATGGTGTGTTTATCGAAGTTTTAGTTCTCGGCTTTTTCTTTGTGGCACAATTTACAGCTTTGCTTTTTAAAAGTGCTACACATTATTTTTCACATGAATTGATTCATCATTTGTCAGAAAATAGTGAAAAAACAGCAACTGCAATTTGCCATTTCTTTCCTTTACTGCATGTGTATGCAGCAAACAAAACACACCTCCAGTGTTGAAGACAAGGAGCTGACCTTTTAATTCTCTTCTGAAAGCAATTGTGAAACTGTGAAAACAACAAATCCATGATAGGAATTACAAAGCAGAAAAAGGTGATACCATAAACAAGATGACAAATTAAAACGGTAACAAGGAAAGCAGGTGTACAAAAATACAGACTTTCATAATAGTTGTGCCAGGAAGGAAAAAAAGGTATCACAAGTAAAGATCAAGATTAAGTCGACATAAGCAGTGCAGCACAGTAATTGATCTACTAAGCGTACATATGTTCACTTACATAGTTCATAGGAGTAGGAGTAAAAGAGTAAAATATGTAACAGTTCGCTCGACAGTAATTAACAGCTACTTATGCCACGTTTCCACTGCATCTTACAGCTCAGCTCAACTCAACACACTTTTGTTCCTGCTTGCTTTTCTTGATGTTGTTTACCGCTGCAGATAGTACTCCGGGATTCTTTAGCTGATCGTCATGGCAACGCCAGGTGAAACAGCATTGATGTCATCTTCGATGCAAAACACAAACGCACAGGAATAATGGAGGATATCCTGAGAGCCTTTCATCGGCAACCAAACGAGGAACAGCACGTTTTCAGTTGACCACGGCGTGGTTTTGCAGGCTGCCATTTAAAAAAAAAAAAACCTGGGTCGAGTGAATAAAATATTGTCACAGTCAGTGTGCAGGATGTCCATGTCGTTTCAAGTGCGATTTTCTATGACCAGTCGATGGACTGGTTGTCTAGACGCCAGACGATCAGAGATGTCGCCACCGACTGATTATCAGGGAATTTCTAAATGCACAGTAGTTTTTTGGTTTTTTTTGTAATGGCGGCTACCCAGGCCTACACTACCCTATGAAGAGCCCTAAAGACTTTGGATTGATTCTGCCGTGCAGTTTTTTTTAACTCTCTAATTGTTTCCAGACAGTTTTGGCAACGAAAGCTGGGAGATTGTCCCAACATTAGAGTCTAGTGGTCTGCAGTGTTTTCACTCCTCTGTTTGGTATTGGCTCAGCTCGCTTGGAACCTCGACCAAGGTGCAGGCTTGTGACGAGATTACGGGATAAAAAAGATTTAATCAGATTACAGTTACATTTAGTAACAATGGGGATTATTAGTAGGATTACAATTTTTAAGTAAAGAACGATACACTACCATGCACAGTGCACACACAGTTGCCAAATAATTATCATGGCTTCTAGTGAAAAAAATGCTTCACTGTGTGGAAATTTCACCATTGTTTGTCTTTAAATCAGTCAATCAATCAATAAATTACACACAACAAAGGAAGGAACAGCTGGACAAACTAGTAAACCTAACAACGAACATAAAACACTTTGAGCTGCAGCAATTAATTTATTGCTAAATTGACTATTAAATCAGTCTGCATCTATTCTGATAATCGGTCAATCATTGAGTCTTGTTTTAAGAAAAAATGTCCAAATTCTCTGATTTTAGCTTCTTAAATTAAAATCTTACAAAATCTTAAAATCTAAAATATTTTCTGGTTTCTTTACTCCTCTCTGACAGTAAACTGAATATTTTTGAGTTGTGGTCAAAACAAGACATTTGAGGACGTCCTCTTAGACGCTGATCAACATTTTTCACTTTTTTATGACATTTCATGGACCTAACAACTAATCAATCAACTGAGAAAATATTTGACCAATTAATCAATGATGAAAATAATCATGAGTTGCAGCCCTAAAAACAGTATATTCAGCAAAACAGTTTCACCATATTTTACATTGAGCTAATCCAAAAATTACATTACTTTAATACTGTGATACTTGGATTATGTTACTGGCTACTTTTTTTTAACAGGTAATCAGTAACTGTATTGGAAATCATTTTTAAAGCAACCTTGCTGAGGTAAGGTACCAGGTACTAACCACAACTCAACTTTTGACAATGGAAAACCAAGAGCAAATGGAGCTGAGCTGAGCCGTAGCATGCAGCGGAAACACAGCGTTAGAAGTTTGAATTGGCAGCCGCAGACAGGTAATGTGACGGCCTGCTTGGTTTGCAGGAACCTGGGAAAACTAAAAACTAAACCAACAAATATATTACAGCCATTACAGTAGATTAGCCACAGTATGAAGCTCAAAACAAGAGCATTTAGGGAGGAGTAGTAAACTGATATGGAACTGTGCCAGTGGTGGTTGCTATAGTAACAGAACGTTCAATTGAAACTAAATGCCAAAGTGACATTTGATGTGAGACAAAACTACTAATTCTAGTATTTGAGATGCTAGAAATGGCATCTTTTAAGGGCATTTTTACTTGAAAAATGACTCAAATGATTTTTAAATCAAAGTAGTTGCTGATTAATCTCATGTCGATCGAGTAATCAGTTGATCAACCAATGATTTCAGCTCCACAGTGTGACTCTCACTATAACTTCCAGTTTAACATTCACTTGAAATACTCCAAGCCCCACATTCCACCTTATAACCATCATCTCCAGTGCTGTAAGTGACTCATACAACTCGTCCTAAATTCCTGTCTGCCTAGGATTTAAGAAAAGGTCAATCTTAGGACTTTGTATTCTGACGCTGACATAACCGGACAAGCTCGGCTTCATTTTATGCACCACGAGTGCAGAAACACTCTTAAAATGGACTGTTGGAAACATGCTCAGACACTTGAATGCTCAAACGCTTCATTTATCAACGTTACAGTTATTGCTCGTGGCAGCACCCGGCTATCTTTTATCTTCTCGCCGTAATGAATACTGACACTATTTTTCTCATTGTTCTCACTTTCTTGTCTACATGCAACCTTGATGAGTGGTGCTTTTAGTGCAGGGGAAAATGGAGTTGAGGGGAAAAAAAGAGCTGTTTTCTAGCAGGGCTGTAAAATCTGTCAATAATTACTTTAGTATCTGACTGCACACAAAAGGTGATAATTGCAAGTGCTGGTAATTGTTCATGTAAGTATTATTAGTTAGAGAAAGCTCTTAAGGACAAGTACAAACCTTTAATTTGATATTTGCGAGAACAGTCCTATAATGTCACACCCAATCATTTCGCATAGCCGATCTCCCATTTTCAGAGATAACAAAGGCATTTTGACAAGGTCAGTCAGTGAAAATGCCATTAACCTCGCTGAATTCCTGTTGAGTTGAAGCAGAGCAGAGGTCATTCAGTGAACCCACAGCCCTCACCAGCAGCAGCAGCAGAGGACCTGATATTCTGGCCCCTCTGCAACCTAATGAAATGTGTTAAACAGGGAGGAGGAGGGGGTTTAGGGGCCGGAGGGGGCAGTCACCCATGCAGCAGACAACCTACTCCTGACTTAATTTGTCCCTTTGCATTTACCCTCTTGTTCACGTAATCCTATACAAGTACGCGCTGGAGTTTGGTGCCATTTGTTGTTCGACAGCATTGAAAGGAAATGAGTGGTAAAATTGCAGGCCAATTCCTCTCAGTAATGGGGGCTTCACTCAGCTGTCATGAGTGACCCTAATAAGGCCGGCACAAGAGGAGAAGGCGGGGGCGGGAACTGCTCCAAATCAGGCTGTTTCCTCCCCAGAAACAAATCTAGTCAGCGAAGACAGAGATCATGGCTCACACAAACACTGACATGTAACTCCCAGTGTGTAAACAAATGATCATGCATGGAAAGTCATCTCAGTGTCTTGTGTAATTTGCTCCCTGCCACGGGGAAATTTGTTTGGGTTGTTTTGTCAAGGGCTTTCCATGTTTGGACAGACTTGGTGTTGACATCTTTGTCCAGACAGCTTGGAAATTATTCCTATGATGAAAGTGTGCAGATAAATTTAAATGGCTTTCAGCTTTCGGCATTGAAACTTAATCTTTTTCGCATACCCTTGAGCATATTTTTATGATATTGCCAAGACATTCTATGAATTTATATCCCCTGCAGAGAGACTCTATTAAGTCGTCCAGTAAAAACAATGTATTGTAAATTATGTCAGGAGTAGAAACTGCATAGAAACATTTGAGAAGGAAGTTTCCAGTAAACTATAACTGTTAATAGAGAAGTGAACGGAAGAAAATGCAGTTTAAATGCTGAAAAACTGGTGCCAAAAACTGCATTGCTGGCTTTAAAAGATGAATAACACCAACTAGAGCTGCACAATTAATTGCAATATTAGCAAAATCGTAATATGGCCAAGTGCAGTATCCAAATTGCAGAACCAAATCGCAATTTTTTGAAAAAGGAAAAACGTGTGAGAAAAAGCATCATAACATGAAAACATGTTATGATGCTGTCACATCATCATGATTTTAATAGGTTTTCTTTTTCAATAAAAATGAAAATTGTAGTGGAAAAATGATTGTTCCTACTAATCATATTGCAATTGCAATTTCGGTCAAAATAATCGCAGTATGACTTCTATTTTTAAAACCATATTGTGCAGCCCTAACACCAGTAATGTGTGAAATTTGTGCAGTATTTTAAGGTTTGTTGAAAAGCTGACGCAAACCTGAATTTCTTGACCTTAAAGATGTGAAACATTTAGATGTTTAAATGAATAAATGAAGAGAGAACAGCTGAAATGGTAGATTATGAGCCGCGATCAAATTTCATACTTGGAGCCTAAATACTTGACCCTAAATCACAGATTTGCTGATCAATATTATCACAGGACCTCTGTGTTTGGTGAGATGTGGTAAGTTTTGGTGGAATTTTTACTTTACAGATTATGGACAGTTTGCTTGGGATAAAGACGGCCTTCGTAATATTACAAATCGCTAGAGGTCCCAGGTGAAAGGGTTTCAGTCAGTATCAATAAGGTGCTCATTTGAACAAGGTACATTGTTGATAAGAAAATAAGTCCACGTTTGTGTGCAGTGGAGTAGAACTGATTGTTATTCTTCATTTCACTTCACTCAGAAAGAATTATCTCCAGAAAATAGTCAGTTTGATTTAAGGTAAGGGTTATAAATTGCAGTATTGCAATAATAGGCCTATCTGTCAGTGTTTCTGCTAGTTCAAAATTGGCCAGACTGTGTTTAGAGTTAAACTATGTGGCTTGGAAATTGAATTTCAGAGCTCTGATGCAACGTCTTAGATGTCAGCAATGAAAACCCTTTTCACTTCTGCCTGAGATGAGGAATATGATACGTAAACTTGGTCTGTCAGTTCCACTTTCTGTTCAGCATACTGTATACACGCTGAAAGCCTTTAACGGCATAAATTCTGCTCGCCTTTTTAAAACAGATTAATTAAACATGAAGTGCTGCAACATTTTCAGTTAGTAACCATGTCTTATGTGTGTGTTTTGTTTTGTTTTTAGCACCGTTCCCATTTGAGCTAAGATGCATCCAGATTTCTTTGAATGTCCTTGAGATGTCCCACATAACGTTCAGGGAACTACTTTATTAGCATTCACAGAAAGTATTGCAGAGGCAGAGAGATCTGAGGTGACCCAGAAGCCAAGGACCACTCTGACAGGATTAGAGTTCCTTGGCTTCGGCATGGGAGGGTGGCCAGAAAGACGCCACTCTTAGGGAGAAAAACACAAGACAGCTCGCACAGAGTCCACAAAAAGAAAAGGGCACGAGGCAAAGAAATTGGTGCAGTGAAAATAAACCTATAATGTAAAGTTTTAGGTGAGATTTGTTGGTGATGTAGTTAAACACACCTGCCCTATTTGTGTCTTAGTACATTTCCAGTATTTAATGGAAATTGCTTAATGATTGAGGTGTTTGCTCACCTTCTGCCCCTGGTAGCACATTAAGTATTTCTGGCCAATCAATCAGCAACATATTAAGAGTGTAAAAGCTCAATAAGATCGATTGATTCATCGCCTGTCGTCTACTTTCACTTTTATGAAGCGTTGGTGTTCGCAGCTCCTCTCTGCAGCGGGACACCTGGGAGTCGCAGTCGAGGGAAACGTAAGGAAATTCAGATTCTGGCAGAGACTGATGTTCCGACAGGACGGCGATCCGTATCGCACGGCTAAATACACCGTGGAATTTCTCCAAAACAAGATTGTGAAAGTCTGTGATAAGTGAGCCAAAGGTCAGACCCGAGTCATGTTTCAAGAAAACGTTTGCAGGAGCTTGAAGATGGTTTTTGAGATACTCCTGATTCAGCTTGACTCAGCTTGATTAAATCTGTGGGAAGAATTACAGGGAATTCCAAAAAACCTGATGTGATACGTTAACAGCTACATGTTGAAGATGACTCAAAGCCCTATCCATTTTGACTTGGCTTAAAATATGGGTGTAATTGTTTGTATTTCCAGTAAGGCTGTGAAATATATTGATATCAACATCGTGATATGAGACTAGATATCGTCTAAAGTGATATCATCTAAAAGTGATGCAACATTTCTGAACTTACCAGACTGTTCCACTGGTTCTTTATTTTCCTTTGCACACTTTGTCATCAAATCCATGTTACTGATGATTATTTATCAGAAATCTCCCTATAATATCTCCCAATAACGATAGAGGTAAAAAATATTGTGATATTTGATTTTGTCCTTATCGTCCAGCCCTACCTCATATATTGCACTGTAGTTTAATCTACAGCAATGCATCATATTCTACAAGATCATCACTGCTTGAGAGTTTTAATTTATTTTAGAAAAAATGCATGTATCGAGATATATATCGTATATCGTGGCATTGCCTAAAAATATCAAGGTATTATTTACAAGCTATTTCTCCCAGACCTAATTTCCAGTACTATTTGTGAAAAAAAATTCCAGTTTGTCATTAAGGGTTATCATATTGTCAAAACCTCTTAGAATAAAATGCATGGTCATTAAAATTAATTTAAATTTAGAAAACAAGCATTTTTTAATGTGTGCCTCATTTTGTAATTTCACTTTGTGGAAAAACATCAACTTACATGTACTAATAAGTATGAAAATTACCATAAGATCTAGGGATAGACCAATTAATTATTGGGCAGATTAATTGGGTTGATTTCCTGGTAATTTGAGATAATTAGCATCGGTCAGTGTTTGCGCCCACGAGGCCGGAAAAATGAAGGAGTCGGTTTTGAGTCCTCTTCGTGCATCCTGCTGTAAACATTGCCTGAATTTCCTCAGTCACCATTGTCTTTTCTAAATGTTAACACGTTTCTCCCAAATTTCTCTGATTCCAGTTTCTTAAATGTGAATATTTTCTGGTTTCTTTGCTCCTTTATTACAGTAAAGTAAATATCTTTGGGCTGTTGGCAAAACAAGACATTTGAGGATGTTTTCTTGGGCTTTGTTAAACATTTTTCACCATTTTCTGGTATTTTATGGACAAATAATCAACAGATTAATTAATACTGTAAATCATCATTAATTGTAATCTAGGTATTAAACATGAATTTATTTTTGTTTGATATCTGCATTATATATCGGCCACCAGCATCAGCCAAACCTATAGTCAATCAATCTTGGTAGGATCCTTAAAGGAATTGCTACACATTTTGGGCAATATGTTAATTGTCAATTAATTTTTTGCCAAGAGTTATATTAAAGATTTAAAACCCCTCTTGTGTCTGTTAAATATGAAGCTGCACACACCAGCCAGTTATCTTAGCTTAGCATAAAGACTGGAAACAGAGGGAAAAAAACAGCCTGGCTCTGTGCAAAGGTAAAAAATATGAGGATGGTATAAATATTCTCTCACTCTTGGCAAAAAAAGCAAAAGGCATAACTTTTGAACTATATCTTTTAGAAAGTCTTGATCATTACTGGCAACAGTAGCACTAAAATTCCATCCATTGTTGGAGCTACTGAAGACAGGAGACAGTCTTAACATAAAGACGGTGCTAATTTAAAATGATTAAAGACTTCTAACAGCTCGTGGTATAATTTCTAAACCCCTCGCTGGAGAAAGCAGGGACGACTATATCCTGCACATCATGAAAGGCTACTCATTCATTTGCCCTGCCTTGATTTACATCCTGCCACAACCAGCTGCCAGAGCCATTTTGTGTTGGAGTGTTTGGAGAGCTTGGGGGGGCGGGCTGTTGAAGGCGTTTTAGAAAAGGTCTGTGTTCTTTTAATGTGACAGAAATCTGAACTCGAGAACCTCTCCACTACCCTGCCCGCACACGCACAAACGACATTTGCAGTTGGATCTAGCCTTGACCAAGCACTCATGTTTTCAGGCCGTAAGGTGAAGGAAGAGACTTGTGGCCAAGTGTCAGCAGGTTCCTGTAAACATATATAAATGCCTTATACGCTCGCTGCTTTATGCCAGAGGCAGCAGGAGAAAAATGAGGTCTGAACTGTGACTTGAGTGTGGGAGGGAGAAAAGATTGTAAGCCGGGGATGGTTATACCATTGAAAAGAGGAAATGAGGGTGAGGGTGAAGGAGAGAGGGAAAATGGGGTGAGCAGGAGAGGTTTCCTAAGCTAATAAAATGCTCTGAGGGACGGAAGCTGCCAGCCAGCATTCCTGTGCCATTAGATAAGTTAGCTCACTGCAGCCTCCAGTTTCTCTGCAGTGCTGAAGTGGCAAGCTGAGGTCACCACCGGGGAGCGAGAGGGGGGATGGTGGGGGCAATAAATTCAGAATGTTTTCGTGCATGGCGGTTGCTCCTAATCTTCTGAAGCTGTTTCGTTGATGATTTACTTCTGAATTTACGGGGCAAAAGCTGCAAATTATCGTTCATCTGCTTCGACCATGCTGTCTATTTAAAATGGCCCTCCAGAGCAGCAGCTCTGTGCTGTTTTTTTGCATTAACATGAATTGTATTTACTGCAGTTAAATGTCCAGAGTGGTGCAGCAGGAGTTTCATTCAGTAATTTTTAGAGCCAGACTGATACATCGGTCGGCCTGATGTTGGCCTGTTCAGAGCTATATCAGTATCAGCGTATATGCTGCCCGATATGTTCTGATATGAAAGTTTTCGGCACATTTTATTGACCGACGAAGCTTGATTTTTAGTTATATTGGCAGCATTTCATGTATATTTACTTCTGTTTCTTAATTCAAGTCTAAATTGTTCTAGTTGTGTTATTTTTGCATTTATAGTTACTTAGAATTATTAAAAATAAGGGGCAAACTTTACTGTTTCAGTCTAAAATAAGATGTCAGGCTAAAACGAATACAGCTCCTGAAAACTGCACACAGAACAATAAGAGCATTTAAATTAAGTTCTTCACATATGAAACTAAACTTGAAAACTGTCCTTTTAAAGCCCTGGACATGACTGTGTATATGTGTGTACCACTACCTTTTCCAGGTAGTAGCTGTGTTTTGAGTTTGAGTTTTGACCCTTTGAGGCATCTGTAGCTGGTTGAATGTTGAAACCAGAGCAACAGACCGAGTTAAATAATGTGAAATCAGCAGGGGAAATTTATTCCTTAAAGTCTGAGCACACGTCATTTGATGTTGAGCATGTGAAGTAAAATGGACTAGTGTAAGATGAAATTATCACGATCACAATGCTAATTTCCATTAGCATGTCAATGGGAATTCCCATTATGTGTTAGCATTGAGCTAATGGATCAAGCACTAGTTATTTATATATATTTTTTAAAATGATTCAGGAATTAAAAAATTTCAAATCTAAATCTAAACAGTACATAGATTTTTTTTTGTTTTATATAGTGTATTTGTAGGTTTTTACTGATTCTTTCTTTATTATTTTTAAAAAATAGCAATGAAAGTTTGTCTTTTTGGATTTTATATGCATATAAATACATTCATTACATACATTCATTTTTATAACACCTTTCAAAACATAGTTGCAAAGTGTTTCACAATAGCTAAATCAAATCAGAATCCAAGAAAGTGACAATAAAATAAAGTAACATGAAATATAGAATATCAGCCAATATATCTGTGAGAATTGTTTTTCTCCCTAAAATCAGTATTGGCCCCAGAAATCCAATATGGGTCGGGCTTACGAATTTTGTGCAAAACTGCATACCTGATAGGGCTGCACGAAATGGTAAATAAAAATCATATTGTCATTATTTTTACAGGTATTGCACTTATAATATGGCTGATAATTAGTATGAATGATCATTTTTGCATCACAATTTTCATTTTCATGAAAAAAAAAATCCTTATTATGTGACATTTGTTTGGGTCTGTACCAGACAAGCATGTTTTCTTACATCTGGAGAACAAGATTTGTTGGCCACGACATCTCTGCAGCTCTACACTACTTCATTATTGTGCTGTTTCGTCACACATTTTAACTTTATCAAAATATTGCAGCTTCTGCGATCTAGATATTGCAATTACATGCTGTGATTTCAGTAATATTTTCATTAATCATGTCTGTTACATTTCAGTCATGTGCAAGCTGTTACCAGATGAACACTATTTGGTTTCTTGAGGAGAACATACATAGTCGTGTGATCTTAGGAACTAATTATAGATTTTAAATGCGAGGTCAGGTGTCACACTCGCCACAGGTCAGATTGTGCAGCTCACACAGAGTGCTACCAAATTCATACCAGCCAAATGGCAACAAGAAGCTTCTAAGTGTGACAGATTGCAGCAATACCAGTGAAGTCAAGGAGCTCCTCTTGCACACTCAGTTACAGTCTGTCAAACTGAACCATTTCATATTGAATTGGTTTAATCCAGGAGCTTGTTGCTTGTTTTTTTTAAGACGCTGTAGTGCTAGAGGTATTTTCTCCCCAAGGTAGTACATTTCTGCACTGCAAAGAGAGATAGAGGACAGCAAAAAAATAAAAAAATATATTTGCCTCTAAATAATTCTCCTTCAGGGAAATCGCCTGTACTGTGAGATGGCTTATTTAAATAGAAAAGGTGCTCAGTGAGTATTCCCCGTGACCTCAGTGTGATCATTCTCAGTGAGACCTTCTGCCACTATCTTTTACAGGTTCCACAGCACTGACTGCAGTTGAGTCTGTTCCAAGTCGTTTAGAAGATATCAGTCAGTTTGGGCCCTGCGGCTTTACTATGTGAAGAAGATTAAAAAAAGAATCTTTGACTTATATAATTGTCTTGCATGTGACACCCTTTAGCAAAGATCGAGTCAGTGATGCAGCACCGTGGACTTTTTGCTTACATTCCTGTTGTGTTTACCTTTTTTTCCTCTGATGTAACTTGCATTATTGCCACGCTTAACCCAAACTAAATGACCTCTTTGATTCCTTGTCTCACAGGCATGCTGGTGGTCAATGTTACTTGGAGGAACAAGACATATGTGGGCACCCTGCTGGACTGCACACGGCATGACTGGGCTCCCCCCAGGTAAAGAGCGCTGCCCTGTTTTTATTTCAACCGGAAAAAAACACAGGGCCTAATGATATTTAATTATGCATTATCCAAGCTGCACTCTATTAATGGTACGCCTCTTGTTTGGTATTGTTGGAACTAAAGCGCTGATTTTGCATAGCATTTGCACTTTACAGAGAATTTACTGTCACAAGGAATGCCACGGTGAGGAAAATTTCCCACCGGCTGACAACACCAGTGTTACTGAATACACAGGACATTTTACTAGAAAAGACTGATGCTTAATATCTGTAACATTAGAGTGCTTGATTTTTAATGTTACTTTTTTTAGGCTGTCCGCTTAAGGCTCATTTATGCCCCCTTCACATACGAAAACAGATACGTATGTTTCAGAAGGTAGAGACAAAAGTTACCCTAAAGAAGAAGAAGAGTCAGATGTTTCTGATAACGGCAAACATGGCGACGCTGGTGGAGGTTGTAATAATGAACCTCCTGAGGCAGCGCTGTAGACTGCGGTGGTCTGTGTGGCCATTATATACTTGGGCAGCAACAAACGAACATCATTGCTAATACTTTCGGGTTTCTAAAACTTCTGTTTCTTCAGTATCTGTAAGCTTTCAGAAAACCTGCAGAAATGCAGACGAAATGAAGCCAGAGTACACAGAGAGGGCTCCATCTGTATCCGTATCTAACATTAAGCATAAATGAGCTTTTACACTGAACAAAACTAACACTTAGAGGGTTGGTTTATTATTAGTTATTGTACACAGACGAGTTGAAAAGTAACAGTAAATACACGCCGGTTGAAATGTTGGTTCCTTGTCGAGGCTCGCATGGTTTAGCCAAGTTAGGCTTTTGTTTTCACAAATTAGCACCAGCTAATGCCTTCATGGTAATGTATTAAACTGCAAACATTCTCTATATGATTGCCCTTCCAGGGGATTTCATTTTGTACAACCATATCCAGTTGTCAAGCATCATTGCGTCAGGCTGTGATTAGCTTTCAGTGTTGCATGTTAAATGTGTGATTTTGCTGCTGCTGTTTGGAGAAGACACTTTCAGTCGCGTCCTTCTGACTGTTCAGGACTGAGTGAGTACTAGGTTGAAACAAGTATCCAGTACAGATAATGCAGTTTTTATGAGTACAAGTAAAATGTGACAATATCCGTATTCATGATGAATGAAAATCTTCATTGGGTGGCTAATACTGCATGTGTGTTCTGTAGCTCTCTAGTATTTAATACACATAGCAACTTTTGACCAACCTATATCAATTTCAGGCTGCCTGTTTCTAGTTTAAGCCCCACCCACTCCAATTACAGATATGGATTCAGATCATTTAGTTGGCTGAACAGATGCAGATAATGGTGTATTCATGCAGCCCTGGTATTAATAACATGCTAGACAGTGGGGGCGGTGGGGAGTTAATGTAATCGTATGTATGGCCAAACACCGTGTAGCACCAGTAACACCCACTACCACTGCAAGCCCATAGTTGTAAATGTCAATGTAGAGAAGAATTCATGATTGCCATGAATCATTGATGCAGCCTCTCAATCCAAGCTGCACTTGGTCTCTTAACCTTTTCATATTCTGTGTGATATGAATCTGCTGTTGTAGCATCAACTCAGGATATATGGCCTAATGCACCCACTCGCCTGTGTGCAGCCGGACCCTCCAAGCCCATGTTAGTCTTTATCTCCAGTCTGGGGAAACAGGATTCATTGGCAAACGGCTGATGTCCCAGGAGGTAGTTGTGGAAATAGAAAGCTACTCTAACAAGCCAGATTGCAGAATCCAATTATTGGACTAATAGCTTTTCCTCAACACTGTATAACATTCTCTATCACAAAGGCTGCACTTTCTTAGATCAGTGTTATGTGGGCGGTAGCTTAAGGTGTTTGTAATTTCTGGGTATTTGCTTTTGTTATGCAAAATACACAGGTTATGTAAAATACATCTCCAAGCACTTGCTTTGATTTAGAACACCTGTACTGTATCTAAATGTAAATATAAATCTATATTTGAAATGCATGGTTAAGTGCAATAGAAGAGAAAAAAAATCAAGATTAAAGCAGCGTTAATGGAAAACAAGGAGAGGCTGTATCACACTAATGTATCACAGTGTATCACAATAAGTGAGGTTTGCAGAGTAAGTGAGGTTTGCTGGGCTGTATTTGCACCAAGATAGTCTTACAGTTTGCAGCATGACTACATTAGGGACACACCATGAATAATTCAGAAAGCTTTCAACGGACTGAATATAAACTTGGGCTTGTAATGAGTCTAAATTCCTCCACCACTGTCAGACTACGGATGTATTCACATCCCCTGCTGGGGCTGAAATTGTTTGGAGAGACTTGTAGAGGAAGCTGTGAGTCATACCAGCCCGGTGTCTCTCTTTGTCACAGATTGCTAACCTTCACTGCTGTGCAGAAAGATAATTACATTACTGTTATGGAGAGATAAGGCCAAACTGCTATTTTAAGTATTTGAGTGACTGTATGTTTTGATTACAAAGCAGCCTGAATGTTCACTGCTGTCTTCTCAAATCATGTTTCTTGTCCTTCATTTGGAAAGTCATGTAGCGTTGTTTAAAGTGCTTACTCATTTACTGTGCATAAAATATCAGCTTGGTATGTTACGAGAGAACAGGGACACAACAATGGTGTACATATTTTGATATCATTGCCATGGTTTATTATGGGTACGGGACTCAAAAGGACGTAAAAACCCTATTGTATTCTTATCATTGTTATTACTATTATGACTTGTTTTCTGTTGTCTTAATTTCCTTTGAGACAGTGTGTAATTGTGGCATGTTGTTTAGCATACCAACACAGTGCATAACCAGTGTTTATGAGATTTCTAGTGAAAATATAAACAAACTTCTGGAATGTAAGCAAACTTTAGAGAGGGTCTGGCGAAGCACATTTGTAGCCAATAATCTGTATATGTCATAAGACAGGCAAACAATAATGCCGTCAAAAGTAGAGATAGGAAGACCTTTAATATGGATCATTCTTTCCCCTTTTGTCTTTACAATCAAATGTTCACTTACCCTGTTTAATCTTTTTATTTATTAAGATCAGTTTGTTTTGTTCATGTTTTTTTATGAAAGATTGCTGATCTTTGTCAAAACCAACAATGAAAGTGTTTTGGTTTTGTGTGGTTACTGTGCAGATAATAGGTTAACTTGGATATTGTGCTGAAATCAGCTGTTACTTTGACATCATAATTCTTACACATGATTTTTTGCCACTACTGCAGGTTTTGTGAATCTCCTACAAGTGATCTGGAAATGAGGAATGGCCGTGGTCGAGGTAAGCGAATGAGACCGAATAGCAACACCCCGATCAATGAGAACAGCAACTCGTCGGACAATAAGGGCACCACCAACAACAAGACGCGTGCTGCCTCCAACAGCAAGGGCCGGAGAGGCAGCCAGACGCCATCGGAGCGCCGCACCCCACCTAACAGCAACACAGAGGACATCAAGGCCAGTCCCTCGTCAGCTGGAAAACGCAAGACCAAACCAGCCTCGGACATGGAACCCAACTCCAGCTCAGAGGACACCAAAGGCAACAAACGTATGCGGACAAACTCCAACAGTGGAGGACCAACAGGTCTCCCCATCCCTTCTATTAAGACTGAGCCACTTCCACCTCCCCTCGATCGCAGCTGCCCCTCTCCAGTTCTTATTGACTGCCCACACCCCAACTGCAACAAGAAGTACAAGCACATCAACGGTCTCAAGTATCACCAAGCCCGTGCCCACAATGATGATGACATTAAGTTGGACTTGGATGGAGATAGTGAGTATGGAGAGGACTCAACTCTCCACCCTGAACCAGGGAACTGTAATGGAGCCTCTATCTCGCAGAAAGGATGCTTGTCTCCAGCACGTTCGGTTACTCCAAAAGGCAGGAACTTTGATGCTCAGAGCCCTTCCCCATCTCCTGGCAAGTTTGCTGGCAAGAGTAAAAAGAAAATTGCCGAGGCTGATGCCGAAATGGGAGGTACACCGACGGACGGGTGTGAAGATGGGCTGTGCCTTACTGATGAGGCCAGTAACGATGGTATAGATGATAAGAGAGGGTCAGATAAGTCCAAAAAGGGTAGCACTGGCTCAAAGGCTGATAAGATGGCCCAGAAAAACATGAAGTCACCACGGCCTGTTGGCCCTGGCTCTGCAGCATCCCAGCAGATGTACTCTTTTCCTCCTGGAAACCCAAATTCTTCCCCAGGACTTACCCCAATGATACAAGGAATCCCCAAGAGTCCCCAAATGAAAGGCACACAGCCTAAACCCCCTGCCATTGGAGATCCTGCCTCAAGTGGCTCCAAAGACAAGAAGAAGAAAGACAAGAAGAAGAAAGATGGAGGGAAGGAGGCTGACAGCCCCAAGCCTGCAGGGAAGGGGGTGAAACTGGAGGAAGCAAAGCTTCCATACGCTGAACCTCCTGATCAAGGAAATAAGGGGGAAGGACTCCTCAATGGTTCCTCAGATCCTCATCAGAGTCGTCTGGCCAGTATCAAGGCTGAGGCTGACAAGATTTACAGCTTTTCTGACAATGCCCCCAGTCCTTCCATTGGTGTAGCCAGTCGGATAGATGGTGCTGGAATGCCACAGCCTCTCACACCACTTCACGTGGTGAACCAGAATGGTGCTGACAACTCTTCCGTCAAAACCAATAGTCCAGCATATTCAGACATTTCAGATGCTGGTGAGGATGGCGAGGGGAAGGTGGAAGGCATTAAAGTCAGGACAGAGGACCAAGCCATCAGGGAAAGTGTTAAAAAAGCACTCTTTCCAAACCAGACTCCCAACAAAGATTCCCCATACTATCCCGGCTATGAGACGTATTACTCTCCAAATTACGTCAACCCCAGTCCTGGTGGGCCCAATCCAGGCACACCAGTGGCTGAAGGTCAGGTGGTTAAGATCAAAAAGGATGATGAGGATCAAAGTGAGGAAAAAGTCAAGGTTGAGGTTCATGAAGACCGCAAACCTGACAGCAGTGCTCCTGGCCAACAACAGCAGCAGCAGCAGCAGCAGCAGCAGCAGCAACAACAACAACAGCAGCAACCCTCAGTCATCCAACAGCGATCCAACATGTACATGCAGCCTCTTTACTACAACCAGTATGCTTATGTCCCCCCGTATGCATACCATCCCGATCAGGCCTACCATAACCACTTGATGAACACCAACCCAGCCTACCGGCAACAGTATGAGGAGCGGCAGCGACAGATGGCTGAACAGCATCGCGCTGCTGAGAAGAAGTCAGATGTAGCCATAAAAGAACGAGAGGCCTCCATGAAGGAGGAGTGGAAACAAAAGAGCCCAATGCCGCCAAGCCTCTCCAAAGCCCCGAGTCAGTCAGACCTCGGGAAGACACCGCAGCCCCCCAGCAAATCCAGGGACTCGCCCTCTGAGCCCTCCTCCAAACCCTTGGGAAGCATTAAGGTGGAGGACCCAAAGTCCCAGCAAGCTGAGGGGCTGAAGATGAAGCTGACTGAAGGGGGCCACCATGGAAAGGAAGACTCCAAGCAAGCACTGGAGTCCAGAGGCCAGGCAGGGATGGAGCAGGCCATGTGGTACAGACAGGTAAGAATATATGCTTGGGAATCTGCTGTGGTTTTATGATTATTTCAGTATGTAGATGATGATTCGTGCTGACTTGGACCTTCTGTCTTGCCTTCAGCAGTACCCGGAGAGCCAGAAGCCCCAAGCAGAGGACGAACACCAGCAACAACAACCTCGATGGAAAGACGAAAGGGACAGAGAACGGGAGCGCGATCGTAAATTAAAGGAAGACAGGCCCAGGCCCAAGGACAGTCAAAGTGGGCCCAAGGAGGACAGCAAAGAGGGCAGTGATCCCAGAATCACTTCTGAGGACCACCGGGCCATGAGCAAAGACTCTCGATCTAATGCCCACATGCAGTTCTCATCACCACTAGCACAGCACCAAGGCTACATGCCCTACATGCATGGTTACCCCTATGGACAAGGCTATGACCCCAACCACCCTGGATACAGGGGCATGCCCTCAGTCATGATGCAGAATTACCCAGGTATGCATGCATTTCTTTTTGAAAGCACAATGGCTCTGAGGATTTATTAGTGCCGCTTTAGTCTGTCGATCAAAACTATATTTACCATTCTCAGCAGGGTCTCAGAGTGTTTTTATGATAATTTCACTCAGAACAGACTGCATTTTCTGCATAAAATCTCTGATGTAATTTGCAGCAATGTGAGTGCTACTTTGCAAGAAATTGCAGTAATGTTTGAAAATAGTAAAGCAGCACGAAATGATGATTTTGTGGAGCTTATTGAGGGCAAAACAGCATGAGAGAAATCTGGAAGCAAGGTAGAGAGGTCAAGTCAATCAAGGAGTGATTTTGTTCAATGCATGTTGGTAACAGTGGCTCTGAATAGGATTATTATGTGGAAAATGGCGTATACAAGAAAAGATTGCAGGCATTGTTCTGTTGTGAAGATTATTTTGTTTTGCTTAAATATCGAAGGGGTCGGCAGAATTACAAAGTCAGCATGCCCCCAATTTGGAGAAGCAGAGGGGAGTATCAGCATAATGTCGAAGTTAAGCAACGAACAAAATGTATATTAGCCACTTAAAAAAGGCTTTCCTAAAAAAAAAAATCAGTATCTGTTAAGTGTAGACTATATTCATATTTTCACCACTTTTCTTTGCTGTCACAAAGCCTTTTCAGATGGGAAACCCCTGTTATATGAGCCAAATATCGCTCTGTCCACATCAACCAAACTCCATAGGTGAAATCAGTAATTTTACGCTGCTGAACACAGGAGTTGCTGGTGTACCTCTGTCTCAATCTGTTAGTTTGTTTGTGTTATTGTGTGACTTTGGTGAATCAAAGGTTAGCTTTTAAAACACAGAAGTCACACATTAACACAAATTAAGTTACAGATCGAGGCAGTGGAAGATCAGCAACTCCTGTGTTCTGTGAGGTAAAATGGCTGTTTTCTCCTATGGAGTTTGGTTGGGTTGAAGAGAGCAATATTGGGCCTGTTTAACAGCGATTTTCCATCAGAAAAGTCTGTCTCACGGCAAGGTAATCTACAGTAGTTAATTATTCAGCTTCTTTGCTGGTGCTCCTCTCTGCTTCACCACGCTGGGGGTTGTGTCGACCGGCATCTACTGTAGGTAATAAACTAACTATGGATGATTACCTCATACCATCCCACTTCATATAATCCAAACTATCCCTGTAAGTGGGAGATGTGACATTTTGTCCAGAAGTCAAAATGGACTGGTTTGTGATCTAAAATCAATTGTGTTGACCATTAAGCTTGATTGATGAGAGCATTAATGAGAATAATCAATCATCAGTTGTCACATTTGTATTCCATATGAACGTAAATTTAAACAATCAATTTTCATCACTTTTAGGCTCGTACCTACCTGGAGGCTATCCGTTCTCTCCATATGGCAGTAAAATAGCCGGGGGTGAGGAAGGCAGCGAAAAATCTCGCGCTAGCCCCACGGTCACTAAAACGGCAACGGACTCCAAAGCCCTGGATATCCTGCATCAGCACGCCAGCCAATACAAGAGCAAATCCCCCACGGTGGCTGACAAGCCGCCCCACGACAGGGAGCGGGAGCAGGACAGAGGAGCAGGGGGTGGTGACAGAGACCGGGAAAGGGAGCGCGAGAGGGAAAGAGAAAGAGACGTGGACCGACCGCGATCCTCGCCCTCCCAGCGCATCATGCCCTCTCACCACCACCTGGGATATCCCCTGCTCTCAGGGCAATATGACCTGTCCTACGCCACAGGTCAGTTGCTCCTCATGTCGTCTCTGCTGTGTGACAATGGATTCACTGCACTAAATGTTGTACAGTTCTTGATAAGGTACGATGGATGCAAAGCAGATTAATGCCAGTTACTTAAATTAAAAAAAAAACGCCAACAGCCCAGAATATTTAACTGTAAGTAGATGCAGACTGTTAAAATATGGCAGATCAGCGATCTAAGTTCAGAATCTAAATAGGAAATATCACTGATAGCCGTACATTTTCCAACTCGTCATAGGTCTCTCCTCATCAGCTATTGTTGCCAGCCAACAAGCAGCAACCCCCTCCCTCTACCCACCACCACGGAGGTGAGAACGGTAAGACCCCCCCCCCTCTTAGTCGGAGAGACATGACAGCAGAACAAAACACAAGCCTAATGACACACAGATCAAGAGAGACTGTTTGCAAACCTGACAAATGCAGGTGGCAGACGTAAAGAGTGCATCTAATTCTAGTTTAAAAAAAATATTCAGGAAATGAGTTATGAGTACTGGCACAGATGTAGATTGTCGTGTAAAAAAATGTTTCCTTGTCTCTGCTCTCTTTGATTTGAAGTGAAAAGAACACCCTGCTCTGCTCTTACAAGATTTATTTTGCAGACTCAGAGACAGCAACCTGTAAAGAAAACAAATCCCGGCCAAACAAAGCCCTCGCTACTCTGCTGCAATCTAGTACAATATGCAGTGCAGCATTTAGCCCCTCAGCTCATCCATCCTAAGTAGGTCCTCTGAGGACAAGTGGATCACAGTGTTGATAATAGAGATGTGGAATGAGCCCGCCAAGACGCTGAGCCACGGCAGCCTGCACTGACATCTAGTGGAGGCTTCTTCAAATTACAGCTGAATAAATGTCCTCTCAGTTGTCAGTTTATTAGGTACACCTGACTGAACCTAATGCAGTCTAGTACAATGTTAGGGTGCAGTTAACTACATCTAGTTTAATGATTAACTGCAATTTGCAGTAGGCAGGTGTTAGTTTATATACATTCAAATTTCAGGAGCTTTTTCAGTATTTAACAACTTTAGGTCATCTGCTTAATGTAGTTAATTACAAACTATATATTTATAGTATTCTCATGACATTTTCTGCCATATAGCACAGTGCCACAGCTCACTGACCTTGTCAGTGATTAATACTATTAATTTTCCTTAGAAATGCTCCCTATCCTCTCCTTAAAACTCTTCTTCTTAAATCAAACACACCTACACTTAACTCGGTGTCAGTTCAGTTGTATCTCTGTGCAACAACAGGAGATTCCGAACTGAGATTATCACCATTTCCAGTGATGCAGTTTAGATGTAATCGGACAACTTTGTGAAGGTAGTTTTAGTTTGACAAATTACGTTTTAACTCATTTTCATTGTGATGTAGCATTCATTGTGAAGAAAGGTAAATGACAGTTTATAAGTAGTTTCCCATACACTGCTAATAGTGCTGCTAACTTTATGTACCTAATAAACTGGCAAGTTCAGAGTACAGTTACATACCTCCAGTGGTGGAAGGAGTCAATACAAGTAAAATTCCATTGCTCAAATGGTTATTTATGTAAAATTACAAAAGTATTATCAATAAAATGTACTTCTAAAAGCATCAGAAGAGTGCCATATTAAACTTTTACTGTGTAAACAGCAATTTAATGTTGTAGTTGGTCAAAGTGAAAGAAACTCAAACTCTCATGCTGTTTTGTTTTTCAAAAAGTCACATTTTTATGCTGATCATATATTTTGCATGTAAAACCTTAATCTACAAAGTAACTAGTAAATGTGGTTCTCCAAAAAGGTGCAATTATTCTCCCTGAAATGTAGTGAAGAAGAAGCATTAAAAGGCTTAAAATAAGTACGAATACCTAAGACAGTGTTGCCAGATTGGTTTGATGTTTTCCAGCCTAATACCTGCTCAACACCCGCTGAAAGTGGATGGAAAAACATGCCAAATATTATCTAAAATAAACAATGCACATGAATTCAAAAACAATAGCAACAGTATTGTGGTTCACTGCAGTTTTTCAATGTAATAAAACAAATCAAGTGTTCACAAGTGCTCTACAAACAAATAATGGCACAGCTCAAATAACAAAAATAATAAGTTTTATCCAACTTGGTAAGCCTCTACAATATGCCAACTTAAAGTGTCCCCCCAGAAAGACAGAAGAAAAAAGAGAGAACTAAACTTAAAGGGATATAATTTTAATATATAGTCATTTTAATGTATTTAGTAGAGTAGAGTAAACTTTATTGTCCCTCACGGGAAATTTGTTTGGGGCACAGAGCAACAGCCGTTGCTTCACATCATAAAACGTAAAGAGACATTTTATTACACATTTGGCATTTGATTTAAAAACCACCCCAACTCATAAACCTGTTCAGATCCTGTCCACCCACCCAAGCATCATCCTAACCTGCACAGTGCACCTCAAAACAGAACACCTGGGCGGGAAACCAGCAAACCTGGCAACACTGGCCTCAGAACTGTACTTGAGTAAATGTTCTTCCATCCCGTCACTGCCTTCTTCAGACAGAGAAGAGTTACAGAAGTGTGTGAAACATTTGTCAAACATCACCCTTGTTATGACGTGGTAATAACCGAGCGTTTCCTTTGTCTCCTCCGCAGGGAAACCTGACCGTCACACCTCAACCCTGCAAAGATTCATGTGACTGGCTCACATGAGAAGAGAATCTCCCGGGTGTTACCTTTTAGACATCAGTTGAATGGTGTTTCTATCTATATTTTTTAGTTCTTCTGCCCCGAGGCTAGGCAGATTGTCGTTTTTGTTTTTTGTTTTTGTTGTTGTTGTTTTTTTCTCCTCCTCTCCTCGTAAATGACCCCAAAATTTCTCCAGACCTTGGACTGTAACAGGACTGATAATAACCCAGGTTCAAAGCCATCGCTCTGCCTCATCCCGCAGAGGAAACACCAACCCGCTGATTATCTAGTCTTTGCACTGTCAACAAATACAATGCAAAAAGAGACTATTGGACTGCCAGAACAGCTTTTTATTCTTGTTTTTTTTTTGTTTCTTTGACTGCATTGTTTTTTGTCACACGCAGAAAGAAATTGGCAGGGGATGTTGGGTGGCTGATGGGAAAGGGGAGTCAAACTAAATTAAAAGACTGAAAAAAATCATATTGAAATGATTTCAACTCTATGTCTTTGGCTTATTGTATGCCGTGAAACAACAGTATATCCTTAACTTGACAAATGTTCGGCTGTATTTCGTGGGGAGAGGGAATATGGCAACAGCTGCTTTCTTCAGAGACTTAAAGAGCCTGAGACTGAAGTTTTTTTTTTTTGTTTTTTTGTTTTTTTTCATTTTCCATCGTCATTGTTGATTCCCATCCTCTTTGAACCCTCAGTTCTTGTTTCAGGGAAGACGTCGTCATGTTTTTTGGTTTTTTTTGCGAAGGGACCGCACACACCTCAATGGAGAATAAACACTATTCATGTTTTCTTTTTCTCAGTAATACTTTACTCCATATCATTGTGTTCATCCTTGAATGTGTCTGACGCTGGTATTAGTCCTGTTTTTCCTCACAGTTAAAGGGTCTGTCTTTACACTCAAAACGGTGAAGCCACATTAGCAAGCGATGAGTTCACAGGGCATTGTTGTCATCACTGCATTAAGCCTGCATTGTGAGGGTTTTTGGTGTCTTACTGTAAGATTGTGCTTCGTTTTCTGTAAACAATGTGAAATTTTCACTCATGTATTTTTCTGCTGTAATATAGACTTTTAGCTACTTTTATGTGCATAAATGTTTATATTTATCCCAGCACGCAACTGTTTAAAAACTGTCACTGTTAAATAGCTTTCGACCTTCACAGCAACATTTTAACATTATCTTCTGCAGAGTCCCTGAACGTCTCACGTGCTGTTTCTCTGCTCCAGCTTCGGTTGTCTCGCTGCAGATTGTTTTGATTTTATTCACCTGACCACAACTTTTTGCAACTCATCACAAGGTTGTCTCAACATCTCCATTCATCCCAGCATGCAGTGTGCAATTTAACGGATAGTTCATATTATATGAAGTGGGTTGTGTGAGGTGCTTATCGATAGACGGTGTATTAACCACAGGCAAGCTCCAGCTTTGGAAAAGCAGCGAAGAGCACCAACACAGAAGTTAACAGATGTGCTGCTCTTGACAGGGTCAGCAGCAAAATGTATTTTAGCCACACGCAAAAAAAAGTTTAAATTTACACTGTAGTAATATTTTCATCACCTCACCTTGCAATCAGACAGCCTTTTCCAACAGGAAACTGTCGTTATGTAAGCCAAATATCAGTCTCCCCAAACCAACCAAACTCCATAAGCTAAATCTGCAATTTTACCTTGCAGAACACATGAGTTGCTGGACTACAGCTGCCTCGATTAATTAGTTAGTTTGAGTTATTGTGTTACCTTGGTGAATCTGAACTAAACTTCTAAAACACCAAAGTCACACAATAACGCGAAAACAAACAGAACGAGGCAGCGGTAGACCAGCAACTCCTGTGTTCTGTGATGTAAAATTACTGATTTTGCCTATGGAGTTCGGTTGGTTTGGAGAGTGCGATATTTGGCTTACATAACCTCAATTTGGCTGTCTGACAGGAAAGTAAAGTGGTGAAAATATTCTAAATGTAGCGTACACTTAAACTGATACTGATTTTCTTCTTTAAAGTAGTTAAAATACTTTTTGCTGCTAACCCTGTCCACAGCTGTTCCTCGCTGAGCTTCTCTACTTCTCTAAACTGGTGGCATGCTGACCTCCATCCACTGTGGTAATACACTGACTATGGGTAAGTCCTTCAACAAACTATCGCATTAAGACTGGTTCCAGACCTCTGGATCGCTGTTCCACATCTCAGACCTTTTTCAGCGATTGAACGGTAGCTCAAGCTGACAACTCGGTCAGATTAACTGTAATCAAAAAGGTGAATCAGTCTCTTTTTTAGATGCTGTTTTGCACCTCCAAAGGGGAAAATCTCTCGGTGCTTTGCTTGCTCGTGTGGCTTCACCTTAAACACACATCCACCTCGCACAGTTGTCAGCGTGGTCTTGTTTTTTTTTTTTTTTTTTTTGTTTTTGTTTTTGTTTTTTACCAGCGGCAAGTCTGATACCTCAGACACCAGTTTTCTTTGTTCAGTTGCTGCCTGTGCTGTGAGCTCAACTACTGGCACATTAAACATACTGGAAGTGCATGAAATGACCCCAAAACATCTATTTACAGAACAAACATTAGCCAATCAGATGCAGACGATGAGCTTAAATGAAAAAGGAAAAGGTGAGCCAGTGAGAGGCTTGAGGCGAAAGCGAAAAACATGGTAAAACGAGTGAAACGGGACCTTAAACGCACACACGACCGAAGCACTGAAGTCGGCCAATCAAGCTGAAAAGAAGTTGCTCGAGGCTTTTACTTTGGATCTCAAACTAAACTCAAGTCTGTTTAACTTTAAATCTACACAGAAAGCCACTGTCAACATGGCCTCTGCTTTTCCCAGAGGGAGCCTCTTTTGGCTTTAAATTACACTTCTCTTATACCTCAGGGGTTGTAAGTGAAATTCTATCCATATGCTGTTTGCATTGATTTCAGAGGGCTCCTTTTTATGGGTGTGGAAAAAAAAAGCACATTTTCTGCTCTGAGCTGGAAGTGCTGCAGCGGTTCATTCAGAGATGACAAGTTGGCTCAAGATTGGGAATTTAATAAAGGTTTTTACGCCACGTCGTGCCGTCTTTAGGTTCCTCTGAAGCGTTACAAGGAGTAGAATATTGACCATGTTGTCATTAAATTTAATTTTATTGATTTTTTTTGGGTTTTACAATCACTTTTAATGTTCCCATTGTAGTTTTTTTCTTTCTCATTTAATACTGTATGTGTTCGAGTCCATAAACCACCGGTTAATCTCATGTCTAACACCCTCTGGAGTCGGATGTTAGCCGTTTTGTTATGAACCTGCAGCTCTCTTCATTCATTTTTCGAGGTTCTCGGACATTCCCAGTCGATAAGTTGCCAGTTTCTCGTCCCACGGAAGTTTGCAAGATGGTATATCTTTTGACTTTTTTTGCGCATTTTTAAAGAAGAATGGCTGACATGATGAATAAGCTGAATGTGGTGGTGTTTGACTTGTACTTAATCTGTAAGGGTAATCTAGGCAGCTGTGATGTTGTCAGTAAAAGTCAGTGGGTTTTAGTACCAGCAGACTGCATACAGTACATATAGTTTTATCAGACAATGGTTGTGACAAGTGCATTTGTTCTCTCTGTTTCTGAGAGTAGTAATGTTATCTCAGTAGTAAGCAAAGCCCAGTGAAAATCATATATACTAAAAGTGTATGAAAAGCCAGAAAAGTAATGTTTGCTATCAACATATTGGAAAGTGCTTGGCTCTTCTTGTATTTTGCAGGACTGTATTTGTTTCATGGTGAAGAGTATATTTATTGGCCAGCAGTTGTCTCAATTGGTGCCTAGTTGAACATTCTTCTGTGAAAAACACAGAGACACTTGCTCGTTTGTCTTTTCCTGACCCGCCTACTGTCACACAAAACCCCTCCTCACCCCCCCGCCCAAAAAAAAAAAAAGACAACAAAAAAAAAAACCTTCCCACCCCCCACCCCCCTCCCAAAAAAAAGAGTACCAGTTCTGGTGCTTGCAAGGATGTTTACAATGTCTTCATTTTCTTTCTGTGTGAGAAAATTCAGAACTCTCCTCCTCCTCCTCTTCTTCTTCTTCTTCTTCTTCGCCCCCCCTCCCCCTTCTTCTCCTTTCTCCCGCCCTTCAGGAGTTTGTGTAAAGTGTACATTACCATGGTTCTTTTTTTATACAATACTCTGTAACTTGCCTTTGTAAATTTGGGCTGGAAAAAAATAAATCTTTTTATGAGACTATCTGTCCTGGGAACTGCTCAATGGCTTCTGCTCTGTTGATGCTGCAGAGTTCAGATGACAACACTGTTGATCCTGATTTCTAACTTTCCTTATTACCAGTATGTCTGTGCAGGTTTTTATCTTCAAAGTAAAATTATTTGACATTTTAAATTACAAAACGCAAACTCATTTTTGAGTTTAAATTGACCTCTGAGCGGCTTGTAGACATTTAAGGGACGGTTCAATCCAAAATCCATCTAGAAAGTTTTGGTGTGAGTTGCAGAGTTTTGCAGATGTCAGCCATAAGAGATGTTTGCCTTCTCTCTGATATTATGGAACTAAATGGCACTTTGCTTTTAGTGTTCTAAACACCAAAAAGTACATTTGAAAAACTCAACAGCAGTGTCTCTTTCCAGAAATCGTGACCTGTTTATTCAAGATAATCCACAGACCTTGTTGTGAGCAGTTTGATGCAGGAACTCATTTCTTTCAGCGGTAGAATCGACCTGAACTACTTTATTTCTGCTACAATTTCTGGAAGGAGACACTACTGCTGAATTTTTTTTATGGCTGATATCTGCAAAAGTCAGCAGCTCACACCAAAACAATCGAGACTGATAAATAGCACTATGGGTAACAGGAAAAATATGATTTTTGACTTTGAGATAAACTGCCCCTTTAAGATTATACTGCTGTTACCAGTATTCATTAAGTTTGTGCAAATGTTATTAAGTAACCTTGTGTGTTATTTTAAATTGCAAAAGGCAAACTTATTTCTAAGTTTTGCAAGTTGACCTCTGAGTGGCTTAGAGACATTAAAGGAACAGTCCACTTCCTTTAATGTTAATTATGTAATATTTCTGCTTTAAAATGTCTAAAAACACTAGACATAGTTTGATTTTTTGTTGAGTTGTGTACCGACATTATCCCAACTGCTTCAAACAAGTGTTTAATAAAGTGTTATTTATCCATCTAGATTCATTTGGTGCGAGTTGCTGAGTTTTCGAGACAGATCTCTACAGCTGATGTCTCCAGAACTCTGCAGCTCACTCCAAAAACAATCTAGGTGGATAAAAAGCACAACAGGTAAAAGGAGAAATTCATATTTTTGATCTTACAGGAAACCGTCCCTTCAGTTTTTAGTCTGAAGTCACCAGAAAGCAGGAAGCAAGTGTCCAGCATGACTTTTTAATCAATATTCCTTTTCCTGGATGAGTCAGATGTCTGTTAGAAATACATGTTAGAATACAGAAACTGCACTGTGGCATTTGGCCACAGGAGAGCAGTGTCTCTGAAGAGGCCACAGTGAGTCTGAGCTGCAGCAAATGTTAAGTTTTAGCCTGTTTGAGGGATTTTTTACTGCCGCTTCACTTACTGCACCTGAGGAGGTTTGGTTAAATAATATATACACATAATTTAATGCAATATATTCTGCTGTTGCTGTTAAGGAAATATTTGTTAAATGTTTTTAAGGTTTCAGGTTGAGGCAGGATGTAGTTCTGAGATAAGTCAATTGAAAGAAAGTAGAATTGACGGTCATTTTCATACTCGACTAATCTCTTAAAGTTCTCCCTCCTCTCGTGAATGTTGTTTTGTTCAGTGTTACTTCACTGTGCAGATGATGGAGGACAGTTTACCTGTGTTCACCTTGAAGGGGCCCAGTGGAGGCTGTTTACATCCAGTCTATCTTTAAGGTTTAACAAGCGTTTTCCTTCTTCATCAAACATTTGCAAAGATTATTTCTTAAGTCTTTTACGTCCAGCGTTGTTTACCTCCATGTTTACCTGCTTGCAGTCTCCTTCTTCTTTGCTGGTGTATTGCAGAGTTCCTGTTGGTCAGTGGAATAATATGACACAATTATCATAGACAAACGGCTCCGTGGCGCTACTGGAGATCAAAAACTCCACAGGGAACCTTTAAATCTGACTTTAAAGTGTGTGTACCAGCAGGACTTCTGTTATTACTCATAGATTCTTGATTTTTAAATCAGGGAGGAGTGGATGTAACTTTATGAATTTGTAAGTGGTTTAGTGACGTGTGTGTTGTGTGTGTGTGTGTGTGTGTGTGTGTGTGTGTGTGTGTGTGTGTGTGTGTGTGTGTGTGTGTGTTGGTGTGTGTGTGTGTGTGTGTGTGTGTGTGTGTGTGTGTGTGTGTGTGCAAAATCCCCATTAGACAAATATTATTCAGAGCAGAGTGTCTTTAAAGTCTTCAAAGATTTCTGGGGGATGTTTAAGTTAAATTTCATGATTAATTTTCAAAACTCTGAACATTTACTGGCATAAGCTTCTTAAATGTGAGGCACTGCTCTGTATAATTTTACAGTGAATATCTTTTAGGTTTTGGATTGTTGATCAGACAAATTAAGCATTTTTAAGATCCTCTTAGACTGGGGGAAATTGTGATGAGCTTTTTCTCACTCAAAGGTCCAGTATGTAATATTTACCGGCAGAAACGGAATTTAATATTCAAGGTTGTGTTTCGTTACCTTAGAATGAATTGTTTACATCTACAGAGGGCACGTGTTCTCTCCCACAGACGCCGCCATGTTGCACCTCCATGTTTCTGCAATAACACAGAAAAGATAAACCCAACAGCGGCTCTAGATTCGGCCTTTCGCGGTTTGCGTGAGTTTCACGGCACAGTTGGTTCTCCTTCACCAGGAATAATCCAACTCGCTTCGCTCAGGGGTCACCCTTTGAAAAATGACGGAAGGTCAGAGGCCAGTTCATAAACAAACATTAATAACATTATCAGTTAAGATGATCAAACATTAAAAGGCCAGAAACTCATCTTTCTTCTGACTTATTAACTTAAATTAACTTTGCACAGGGTTCCACAGATAAATCAGATATTTTACTGCATTTATTAGCCGCAGCTGCATTTTAGCTGTAATACTCTGATAACATTTGAAAGAGTTTATACAACATTAAATGTAGCTGTTCGGAGGGCCACCTGACACCCTTCTGGGGACCAAATTTGGCCCGCGGGCCACAAGTTGAGATAAGAGGCGAGTGAGACGAGGTGTTTTCAATGTGCAAGCTCACCGCTAGATGCCACTAGATCCTACACACTGGTCCTTTTGAGTTTTAATCTGCTGATCAGACAATTTAAAGGAGCAATATGTAAAAATTGTGCGTGTAAAAATGAAGAAGCCATAGACTGTATATTAAATAAGTTGAAATCCTATTTAATAAAGAGTCTATGGTTGAAGCGAGTAGACCTTTAATCAATTATTAAATTAAACTATTTTAATAATCAATTAGTCGGTTAGAGTAATTTTTTAAGAACAAATGTCCAAATGCTCTGATTCCAGCTTCTTAAATAGTATCTTTACTCTTATATGATTGTAAACTAAATAGCATTTTTGTCATCTAAAGTCATCTTGGACTTTAGAAACATTGAGCAACACTTTTCACCGTTTTCTGACATTTTATAGGCAAACAGCTATTACTCGATTCATTGAGAAAATAATCAAACGATTGACTATGAAAACAATCATAAGTTGAAGCCCTAGAAGCAAGTTGTTTCCCCCGCACAGCCTCAGGGAAGCTCAGGAGCGCTGCAGGAGCACAAGAGGAGCACAACATTGTAAAGTGATAATAACACAAGACGAGGAGTCCTACACTGTAAGATGATCAGCTGTTTATGACTGAATTGTCTGTCAATGTAAAGCAAAGCCCGTTAACCTGAAAACAAAAGCCCACTGCTCTGAAAATACACACTCTGGAGTTTGAGTTCAGTGACTGTCTGCCAGACTCCATTAACATATTGATCAATTTAACCGTTATAAACATCTACTCCCTCTAAAAAAATTGTTATGATTTGTTACAACTCATAAACAGACACTAACTCATTTGGTGAACATTCAGCATTAATATGAACTCTAATTTTACGTGAAACAGGGAAACAATAACACAAGTTACAAACCAGAATAGAAATTTCACGGCTGTAGGACTTTTGTCAGTGTTGCCTTAATCTCTGATAACATATCATGGTCATTTTAGGATTTATTACAGTAAATATATTACTGATTTCTCCTTCAAGGAAATTTTAAGATCACGTTTGGCTCTGGAAAACTGCAGTGAGCATTTTTCAGTGATTTATAGACTTAACAATTACCGTAATGGATTGAAAAATAGAATGATCATTAGTCGCAGCCCCTGCAGCCTGTCCAACCATCTGTCACAGTTCACTCTCTCCAGTGCATCACTTAAAACATACACACTGTTCAAACTTTATCTGCGTCTGCTGTGGCATCCACTGCTATCAGTCAGTTAGGATATTTTTAAACTGCCCCTAATGCTCCTGAACTGCGAGTACGCTCTGTGCATTAGCATAATGCAACATCAGTGACAGCGAGTGATTACGCCGGGGATGATTTTGTTGAGTGTAAATGTGAAATCTGATTATCCTCTGTGCTCTGAGCTCGGCAGAGGGAGGAGGGCCGGAGAGGAGGAGAGATCCAGATGGAAGGAGGGGTTAAGATAGCAATGTGCTGAGCCAATGGCTTTTCCACAGAGCAGCTGGCTGGCATCAGGACAGGACAGGCCGCTCGGAGGACGGGATACCTTCAGGACGGCTCTTCCTCTGCTCCTTCTCCTCCTCTGCTCGCTGTAGGACACTGAGGGTGACTTCCAGGAGGTGTTCATGGGATGCACTATCTACGCAGCCAGCCCTAAGGCCCTGCCCGCCGACGAGGCCCCAGGCCAGGACAGATACTACCAGCTCCCCCACTACCGCCACCCTCATGGTAACTGCAGTCAGAGGATAGCAGCCAGCAGAGCCAGGTCAGTCTGCACCTAACACACACACTGAGGGCGCTGAGGGTGAGGCACGAGTCACACTGACCAGGTGAAGCCAGGTGGAAGCAAGTGATGCTTAGTTAACTGCCCTTACTGCATCTGAACCAATCACAGAGGAGATGCAGAGAGTTAGATGTGTCAGAGACGGATGTTTGAACTGGGACAACTGGGACGTGGAGGGAGGAGTAACTTTAACATCAGAAAGACGTCCCGTGTATTTATCTAACAGCAAAAATTGGAATTAAAATATAAGAGAAATACACAAGTAGATTTTACAACGACATTTTTACAGTCCAGTTTAAGTATAAAATTCCAAAATCAACACTTAAATCATTTGGCATCTGTTTTAAATGGCATCTTCTTTTATCTATATTATTTTATCATTTTCACCCTTGAGCTGCAATGATTAATCGATCATAAATACACTATTAAATTGATCGCCAAATATTTTGATAACTGTTTAATCGTTTGAGTAATTTTCTAAAGAAATAAAAAGTCAAAATTCTCGGATTACAGCTTCTTAATTATGAATATTTTTTCGTTTCTTTACTCTTTGTGACAGTAAACTGAATATCTTTGACGAAGACATTTGAGGACGTCACTTTGGGGTTTGGGAAACATGATCGATCAACATTTTTCATCACTTTCTGACATTTTATACACCAAACAACTTAATGAGTGATCAAGAAAATAATGAAGAATTAAATGACAATGAAAATTTCCCAGACTTGTTGTCTTTTACATATTAAATGTTTTGCATTTTGTTACTTGCAGCTTGGACAAAAGTATTAGAGTAAAGGTAAAGTATTGATTCTTTTTTGATACCACGTTAAAAGTGATATATATTATCTGTTAATTATAGTATTGAAGATTGAAGACCTCAGTCCAGTTCAGTCTTTTTTTGTCCTGCCTGAAATCTGGCATGCAGCAAAACCAGAAAAGTGTTCAGTCACTTTTTCAGGTTGGTAATTAAAAAACAAAGAGAAAGTTATTCTATTTTTGAAACAGGTATCAAGTGTTATTTTTTAAACTAATATTACATTGAGGTTTAAAATTCTGGTATCTTTACAGCTGTAATGGTGAGTTAATGGCCCTTATTACATCTGAACCAGTCACAGAGGAGGAGACGTAGAGAGTTGGACGTGTCAGGGACAGATGTTTTAACTGGGACAACAGGGATGTGGAGGGAGAAGTAAGTTTAACATCACAAAGACGTCTGTCGGGGTTTTGTATTTTTTTTTCATTCAGATCTAAATAACTACAAAAAAACTAAAATAAATAAGACATGAATGTCTACATGCCTAAATAAAATTAAAAACTGAAGGACAAAGTGAAGAGATTAAATCACCACTGCAGCTTTTGCCATCTGTTTAAATCACGTTCTTTGTCAGCATATTTTATCATGATTTTTCCAGACCTCTTCCCCTTTACATACAACGATACAATATCCAATTATTTTTTTTAGCAAAAGTACCGAAACTACCTAAAGTTTATCTAAGTGCTTGTTCATAGTTCTGTTCGGTCTTTATTGTCCTGCCCTGTGTGCAGGTTGTTTGGTGTGCTGAGGATTTATAATTCTTTTTGCCCTGGTAGTGTGACGACTCCAGTTTGAACACAGGTGATTTGGACAAGACTTAACACTTAATTTCCAATATTTTTGTTCCAGCAGCGTGAACAGACTGAAACTTATCTTGACTGTAACAGCCTCCTTGTGTCTGTCTGAGAGCCTGAACTCTCTTAAACTCGACAGACGGCTGATGATTGAATCTTTGCTGAATACTTGAATATCTGCAGCTGTGTACTGAGAGGAGTCCTCGTTCTCATACTGTAGAAAGGACTGAAAAGCTTCCTTATACATTATTATTATCATTTTCATTCATTTGTGCAAATGTTTTTGGACTTTTTGTGCTGTGGTTACACACATCCAGTAGTGGAATGTAACTAAGTAAATACCTGAGTACAATTTTGAGGTACTTGTACTTGGATATTTCCACATTCTGATACTTTATAGTTCTACTCAACTACATTTCAGAGGGAAATATGACAGATTTTATATGTAAATGAACATGTGAGCAGTTAAAGAAATATTATATTAAATATCAAATATAAAGAAATAGAAATATTATAAAAATGTATGGCAACAACATTCATCATATAATACTCAGTGGTGGAAGAAGTATTCAGATATTTTACTTAAGTAAAAGCAGCAACACCACAATGTAAAAATACTCCATTATCCTTAAAGGGACAGTTCACCCCAAAATCAAGTAATACACATTTCCCCTCTTGCCTGTAGCGCTGTTTATCTGCTGTGAGTTGCTGCTGTGAGTTGCAGAAGTTTTGGAGATATCATCCATAGAGATGTTTTCCTTCTCTGAAATATAAAGGAACTTTAGTGTGGCAAAAAAAAAAAAAAAAACATTTGAAAAATTCAACACCAGAGTCTCTTTCCAGAAATACTCAAGATAATCCACAGACCTTGTGAGCAGTTTCATGTTGGAACTACTTTCTTTCTAGTGGAAATAAAGTAGTTCCATCCTCAGGAGAGAGATATTGGTGTTGAATTCAAAGCTTTTATTTTATTTATTTTGGCAATTTAAGCACCACAAGCCGAGTGCCATTTAGCTGCATTATATTGGAGAGAAGGCAGAGATCTCCAAAACTCTGCAACTCACACCGACAGCAAACAAACAGCACTACAGACCAGAGGAAAAATAGGTATTTTTGATTTTGGGGTGAACTTCCCAGTAAGTAACTAAGTATCAGCATCAAAATACACTAACGAACCAACAGTAAAAGTGTGTTTTGTAGAATGGTCCATTTCATAATGTTTATAATATCTGTGGATTACAATGTGAAAGCATCATTAATTTTTCACTACTTTTACTTTATTTACTGATGAGTATCTTTATCTTTCTTCCACTTTTTTCTCATTAAAAGAACATGAACTTGGGTTTTTTTCCTTAACTGATCCAGGGTCTAAAGGACGGAGGGTGTCGAACACTTCACTGATTATAAAATAAAATTAATTAATTAATTATAAAATTTTGATGTGGGGGGCGATATAAATAAAATTTGAATCGACTCAATCCAAAAACGCATCATATTTGTTTTCTTATATTTTGTATTAATAATCTGAATGTGCAAAGTAACTCATAACTAAGGTCAGTTTTGTAAAAAGTACTTAGTTACAATTTACTGTCAATACCCTGTATGGATGAAATGGACCATTAACACCATAAATACTAAGACACTGCCTTAGTTTATTTTCATACACTTAAGCTTGATAATTTACTAAATCCCTTTTACTTTAAATGTAGGCCTATACGACCCATTAAAAAATAAAAAATATTTTTATCACTTTAAAACAACTCCTAGTTGGTTCATTACTCAGCCCCCTCAAGGATTTCGCAGATAAAAAAAAGTTGAGAATAAACTCAAGCAACCACAAAATTATACAACATATATAATGTGTACAGAAGTATGCAGAACATTGATAAATGTCGATTACAATGACAAAGTTTGTGTTGTTTTAAGTTCCTGTGTCAAAAAATAAATTAATTAATAAATACAATAAAATTATAAAAACACTGAGTCAGTTCAGTGATTAGGGGGGGCTGCTATGATTGGTGGAAATGCAGGAAGCAAATAAATTTGCACTTGCTTTGAGTGTGCAAAATCAAAGTTGCAGATGTAAGTCTAAAGGAGCAGTCGGTCTGTTATTCTGGGAGTCTGTGGTGAGAAAATAGCCGCGGGTTTAATCCTGAGTGTAAACAGCCCACAGTGGAGCTCAACCCACCTCACACACACACACACACACACCACACACACACACACTTCTGAGGAGGTCACAGCTCCGTCAGCACCACCCTCTGCTTTAGCTTCAATCATTTCTGCCACACTGAGTTTTTTTTTTTTTTTTTTTGTTCGTGGAGAAAGAACATAAAATGATTTCCGGGAGAAATGCGGCACAGACCTGAGGAGTTTGGCGGAGCGACGGGGCGACGACACGGAGGAAAAAGTGAGCCACAGGTAGGAGCCGTTAACCGACAAGCTCGCGACAGGAAGAGCGGTGCTTCCGGTGAAGATTTCAAAAATAAAAGCGATGATTGACGATAATATCTTCGTAGCGGTCAAGCTATTATATTTCAATGTTAGTATGTTTTTGTTCATACTGAAATTCATAAACGCAGAGAGGGCTGTAGAATATGTCTTGGTAGACTATTTATCTGCAAAATTATCATAATCATAACATCCGTCAAAATAAATACAATTTGAATTTTCTGATTTATTTATTTATTTTATCTTCTGCATGCTGTTCAGCCCTAAATAGAAACAAAAAAAAAAAAAAATGACTTTTGGAATGAATAGAGTCTGCAGTGCAATAGGGTGTAATGAGCAATACAAAAGTGATTTATGTGGATTCAAATATCAGAATAAAAACGACTAACATGAATGAGTTTAGTTTAGTTTTGCAGGGGGTCTGTAACAAACAAATATGTTCCCTTAGCTCTGGAGAATATGATGATTTGTAGGCCCAGGCATCTCTGTATTGGTGTGTTGTGACACTTTTTACCTTCAGCAAAAAAAGTGCAGGTGGCCATATTGTGATTTCGATATTTCAATGAATTGCCCTACTTTATTTTGAAGAATTATTTCTGTTCCACATCTCAACCTGACTTCTTTTGACAAGCTTGACGCTTGTTTCTTCTTTTAATAGTGAAGTGTTACAGATGCGCATAATTTCCAGGAATGAAATGTATATGTGGTCATATTTAAAGCAGTAATTTAAAGTGGTCATGTTTTTTTGCCAAGTATTGCTTTTTGACAGACTGTACAATACTGTTGCTTACATCAGTCTGTAACTTTAATTAAACTACAAGTGCTGTGGGGCTACTTTAGGAGTCTTAATGCATTTTAAAAATGAACAAATGACTTTATGTGTGGTGCCTGAATCAGACAATACAAACAAAAAGCAATCAACAATAATTTAAAAAACAATTTATTTTCCCTTTTCCCTGCACACCACGAAATCCCCTTTGGATTTCACTCTAAACAGTAATTGTGCTCCAAATAGGTGTAGTCTTAAGTAAGAAGAACATTTGGAGCCTTGTGCCGTCCTGTCTCAAAGAAACACGTCTGTCATCAAAGGCTGTTTTGAGGTGCTTGCACAATGGAGAGGTTATTTTAAGGAGATCTCAAGCAGTGCAGAGTCCAAAGGCTGTGCTTCTGTCAGAGCTTCACAGACTGTCACTGTCTGTGTCTGTCAAGGGCCACGGGGACCAAATAAAGATAATGTACAACAATAAGGAAAAAAAATCACTTGACATTACAGGAAAAAAAGAAAATCAAGATGAAGCCAAATGATGAGACAAAGCTCTGAAAATTATTAACATAAGGTGCAGAAATGTCACAGGCATAGTGATCTTTTCCCTTTTTGTATTTATTTTGGATGCATTTGTTAAAAGCACACTGTTGTTTTTCTAACCCTTACACACGAGAGAAAACTCCCACGTGGACCGCTCCTAAAATCAATTTTAATTTTCTGTGATAATCAGAATCAGAATCAGTTTTATTGCCAAGTAGGTTTTCACCTACAAGGGATTTGGTGTTTGTGCATCACATAGTATGAAAAAAGGTCATACAGCAAAACTATAACATATAACTTTAACAATAACATATGAAAAACAGAAAATATATTATAAAAACAGTAAAAACAATATGTACAATGTGACTGTTGTAATAGGAAAACCACACGGGTTTATGCAGGGATGTGCAATGTGCACAGTTTTAATTAAGAGAACAGACAAATAATAAGTAACAAGACAAATCTACCTTCAGCTTTTCAGATAAATTAAAACCTCTGCTTCTACAAATCCTCTGTAAACAAAGCTGTGCGCCTGCTGTCTTTCTCCTCGAGGTGTACGCTTCCAAAAATACACAAAACAAATTAAGTTCTACTTTAATTAGGGTTTATTTTAGCTCATTCGCCACAGTTCTTGGCCATACTTGGGAAATCCATTGGCTGTTTGTGACCTTGCCTGAGTTAATGAAGACTCAGCTGTGGTAATATGAGTGGATTCTCCCAATTAGACTGACAAAAGAGAGCCTGGGATCAAAGAGGGACAAAGACGGAGAGTGTTTTTATAGTGTTAGCTTCAGTGTCCTGTACTGAACACGGAGTGGGAGGTGGCATCACACTTATCACCTCGGATCCTCAAAAATAGACTCGGACTTTAGATTGTGAAAATGAAATGATTATGAAATAATTTTAATTAAATGGATCAAACAACAACCCCAACAACTTTGTGGCACATGGCTACAGGTAGATGAGTGACCGGAAGCAGAGAGAGTGCAATGACTCCTCAGAAACAATCCCAGTGACTACCAGCCTTAATAAGATTACAGTTTATTGGATTGGAGGATGTCTTGTGACAGCACAAAATGTTTGTCTCCTGGGACGAGGAAGGACATGGAAGAGGAGGAGCTGGAGGGAAGTTTGAAGGGCCATGAAGGCGGTTCGTTTGTAGTTGACCTCTCTGTTCTAATGTAAAGTTATTGTTTGCTTGTTAGTTTTGGAAATTAATCACAGTGCTGCCACGCTGCGCCATACATGTAAGTATTGTTTTGGGGGGAAAAATGCGGTGTTGCTATAAGGCAAATATAAAACCTGACTCTGCTGTGTTTGGACTGGACTTTAGAGGATTGCTGCTGCTGATAACAGATTCATCATTCCTGTTTATGGAGTTAGCTAACCACCCCCAGGTGTTTCCACCTCACTCCACCTCTCCTGCTACACTGATCTAGACTCTGGTGTTAGTCTACAGGGTTGTGAAGGAAACTCCAAAGGCCCTCAGGACTCCAGGTTCACAATGGTTTCGTTTTAATTTGATTGATTTTAACTTCTTCTGTCTTCTGTCTAGGAATAAGGGAACATGCACCACTTAAAGCACAATATTAACAGACCTGCGTCATCACCTAATGAGGTTCAATATATATGATTTTTAGTTCAAAACATTAAAAAAATGAACTGAAATTATGTACTGAATGTTAAGAAATAACAGTTTTGGCACTCTCTCAAAGACGTCAGTGTATTTTCTTGCAGAGATATCTATTGAAGTTAGCATGCTAACCAGCTAGCTTCAGCCCATCCGGTCTTGTAATACCACTCTGTTCCTCAAGAGGTGATAGTGACTGTAGCATCCAGTCTGTCCGGCCTCAGTCCAACAGCACCGAGGCAGTTTTCTTGCTGGTACCCTGGGGCAGACCCTGCCATAACCCCGCTCTGACTGATGCCCAACTTCCCACTTGCTCCTCTCTCGCTTCATGCTTCTCCTGTCCCTGCCTGAACTCGCCACGTCTTCGTCAGAGTCCAGTAAATCACCTCGATAAAGTATTCTCTGTCGATCAAACTGGTCTCTGTGGTCACAGAGGCTGTGTTCGGCCTCACTGGGAAGCCGCTGGATTCTGTTGCCCGTTCTCCATCCAGCATTCCCTGCTGGGTCCTCTCACCCTGTGCATGAAAAGCTCCTACCCCCGGCGGTCCAAAGCTCTCGTGCGGGCGGTGTAAACACCAACACTTCCCTGGGTGCTCCGAGCTCCCAGTCCAGGCAGAGTTAGCTTATTCAACCACTAGCTGCACAGCTAACTGAGCTACCTAGCTAGCGGCAGCTGAAGGCCTCTATTATAGTCCTGAATGGACGTGAAAATGACCCAACAGATACCTATTAGTTCTGTTTATACTACTTTCTGGAGTCCAGATCCCACTGATGCCCATTAGTTCCAGTGGTAGCCCAGGTAAATTAACAGCCGCCGAAGTAAATTTGATGACCTCTGTAGCATTTTAAATTTTTTACCCATCGAGAGAACAACGCCGTCTGTAATCGAGTTATTTGGTCTAGTAGACGATCTCCCTCACCTTTTCACTCTGCTGCTGCAGTGTGTGTGACAGTCACACTCTGCTCTGCACAGTAACACACACACAGGGACATAGTCTCCTGTTTAATGTATTTGTCTACTTATGCAGTTGTTTTGTGAAAGCTTATAAGAGCACGTGGTCGGCGATGATCATTCAGTGTCACGTTGGTTTCAATCGTTTTAATCAGCTCCTCCTCACAGCTCAGCTGCTGCTGTAAAAACAGGATCGAGGTTGAAGAAAAATCCAGAATGTGACTTGTTGTGTTTTTGGGTGACTTTATAAAACATCCTGCTGATGAAGAAAATTAACAGAGCAGACACAAACAGGGAGAAACAGAGGGAGGCAGGTGGGGCGAGCCCCGGCGTGTGTGTGTGTGCAGTAAGAGTAACCAAGGCTGTACGTGTGTGAGAAAGGAAAACAGAAGGGAAAAGGAGGAAAGCAAGGTGAGCCGATTAAAGTAGTTTGTGACTAAACTCTAAAATAAAGCAGGAGAGTAAAAGAAAAATGAAATAATCTACTAGGAGTGGGATAATTATAAATAACTGAATAATTATAATGATTATAATATAATGTTATTTATTATTTTCAAAATCCCAATGCACCACAGAAAATCAACAACCACCCACCCCCATGACAATACCACCTTAACTTTCTGATGATATGCTGCCCTCTGTTTGCTTGAATATGAGCATCAATTAGACAGGTGGCCAATTCTTACATATCGTTGCTTTTGGGCAAAACTGTAACTTTTTAGGAATTTTTAAACACTTTTTAGTGCCTTTAAGCTAATTGAATGCTGATCGATCAAAGTTAGTAGCTCTTTTTAATACTTTTCAATGGTTAAATATTTGTAAAACCCACAGTCAGACATAAAGGGAGAGCAATAGCATTGATTTATGGAAAAAAAAAATTAAGATGTCAAAATATGAGGATATGAGGTTTGCACCAGACTGATGATGTAGCACCTTCAAGGGGGAGTCTATGTCAAAATGCAATTTAATTAATTGTAGTTCATGTAATGTGATTCATTTTTTTTAATATGAATTGTGATTGTTGAAATTATACAGCAAACTTGTTGTCATTACTGTTCCAAGAAGAAGACACACAGGGAACAGATGCTGTGGAGCCACAGGATGAAAGCCACTTTTTCAGATTACACCTAAACGCCCCATGCTAGAACTTACTGAAGTCACAAAAGTAACAAAAACAAACATTGCTTTGGACAAAAGTGTTTGCCAAATGAATGCATTCCAATCTAATGTAGATAAAATTAAAGGCAGCATACCCACCTTCAGTTTGTTGTAGACGAGTATGTAGGAGGAAAATCCACGGGTAAGAGAAGAAAGAACTCCCACACATTCTCTTTTACTTGCAGTAAACTTAATTAAAGATGCAACATTTTGGTCCTTAGACCTGCTTTACCTGATGGAAATCTATGGACTGAAATGCTATATATTGAATAAAGTTTATTGCAAGTATAGGACAGAATGTAGGAGTTCTCTCTCTCCAAACTAATGTAGATCTCATCAAGGCATCAGGGAAATTTCTTATCATATTGGGCTAAACCCATGTGTTTTCTAAATGACTATATTGTATGTAGCTAATTTACCATTCTCTATTTTCTTTAGAATATCTGTCCAGACATTTACACATTTCTTTCTATGGGGACTCTGTGGGTTAAATATTGTAAAAAGTAAGACTGGGGAAAATGGACATAAAAAACATTGGCCCAATGTAATCCAGGGTTTTGCAGAATCTTCAATTACTGATGTTCTTGTCTGCTGAAAGGGTTGGGTGTGACTCTTCACTCAGAGAACCATGCTTACATTTCTAAGCTGCAGATCAAAATGCCAAGTAGGAATCAGAGTTTTATGCTGAACAGTTTCTATGCTTTGATATCGAATGAAGTCGGCCTGCAAATGAGGTTGTTGGTCCGTTAATGCTGTAGGTGAGGCTGTATATTTTTTTTTTGCAGCATACTGCACCTCACTGCTTATTTATCTTAGAAACTTGTCAGTCTGGTATATTCTGTTTCTGTCTTTGTCTGCCGACCAACAGGAAACCAATATGACAGTTTCAGTTGCAGACTATAATACACTAGCAGAGTGAAGTCACAGGTTGTGGTGTAGCTGAGTAAACCTTTATTGTTTAGTTTGATAATTTGTTTTATTACGGCAAACCTGCACAGACTAAATAAGACTGAAGACCGAAACATCTTCACTGCGAAAACCTTTGTTGTTCCTCTCACAGTCGTATAGTGAGAATGTTTGTCACAGGACTGCTTGTGTCAGTGACTATGAGATCAGGGCCAGAATGTGTTTTATAAGGTTTTTAGACTGCAAGCAAACATTTCATGAATAGGTTAACTAGAGAGCAGCCATCCAAAGGTCTGTTCCCAGAGCTACCAGACAAGGACACAGTCTGGTGTCAAAAAATTCCCAGCTGTCAGGAAAAGGGTCATAAAGATTTTTTTTTCTCTACTGAAGCTAAAAATAAGGTGAGAAACTGTCTTCTGTCTCATGCATGTTGCTCTGCACGCGGGTTTTCATGTGAAAGTGAACAATTAGCTGTCTGACAGGCAGGACATTATAGTGTGGTGTTGAAAAATATGCTTGTGGCATTTTTGTGGTTTGCGTGGCCTAAAACATACAGTGCTGCTCATGGTAAGGTAAAACTTGGTAAAGCTTAACAAGGACTTGAGTGAAAAAGGCCTTGAGGCAAAACACATTTAAGTTTCACAAAACACTTCAGATTTCACTACCGAATGTACTTTCACCACATCTTGGAAATTATTGCTCAAGAAAAACATTTTACAAAATAAATCCAACCCACTTATGATTTCATTTATATGGAAAGTATTGTTGAATTTTTAGCACTGAAAGGTGTTCTCATGACATCTCCACCTGCCTTGATGTGGTCAGCTGGTCGCAGGCGTGGCAGACTCAGGTGGGAACATGGGAACCAGACAAATCTGCCGAGCTTGTTTCCATCTGCTCTGGCAGATATAATAATATATGTTAATATATATAGTGATATATCTACAAATAATGGAATTCACATTTGCAAATTAGGCTAGCTGCCTCATGCAGTGTGCGGTGCAAACAAGAGAACCAATCAAAAAGGCAGTCGTGGCCTTTGAGAAGCGAGCTTGTGACTGCGACATTGGCGGTTCAATCCCCCAGCGGGCAGGATAAATCAGTGCAGTCCTCCCTCATTACCAACACTTGAGCAAGGCCCTTAACCCCCAACCGCTCCAGTGGAGCTGCTCAGTGGCCAGCAGATCAGACTGTGATTGCACTGGTCGCACTTCCAGGTGTGAATGTGTAACTGTGTGAATGTGATCAGGGTGTTCCAAAGAGAGCACTGCTTTCAGTGAAACTCCCCAGAATAAATAAAAGGTTTAAAATAAGAAAAGGTCCAAATTCAAGTGCATCCTGCCCAATAAACGGAGAGACAGCTCCTTGAAAGCCATCCTACCCTTGATGGTGTCCAGAAACAAGTCCAAAGAAGGTATTCTGAAAAGATGCAAAGCAACTGAATTAATATTTTTACTGTAAAGAATAGTTATTGTAATCGTAAACCCTTTGATCTCAACATAATTTAATTGCTTTTTTTTTTCTCAATAACTAACTGACAGTTGACTGATTTTAGGGAATTCTGTAGTTAAAATATATAAGAATGCATCATAATAATTTTGCACAAACTGGTTTCTTCTTATTATTAAAATACTCCAACCTAACCATTTCCTTACAAAGAGTAGCAGAGCACAACTGCGATCACCTTTTGAACATTGTTTCCATTTTGCCCTCAGGCCCACACATCTGCAATCAGATACCCCGCCTGATTCCCTTAACCTCAGGCTCAAGGTGGAAAGACTCCATGAACCCTTCCCTTATCTCTTACAATAGGCCCTTCACCTCCCATTCAGCACTCTGTGATCACAGATAACCAGCACAGATGTAAAACCTCTAGGATGAGGAAGGCCCTTTTGTTTGAACAGGTCAGCAGCTGACGTGAGGCTTCTGGCCAATTAGAGATAATACATTGGAAACTGCATGTGGGAGCCCATTTCCATCAGCACCTGTAATTATACCGGGGCAGGTGGTAACGACTTCCCGTCTCCCAGAGGAAAATATGGCACAGGGCAGAGGGGGGTGTTTGCGGTGTGTGAGAAAGAGAGGAGAGGAATATACATAATAAATCAACAACAACACTGCCAAACATCTGGAGGATAATATTTTTTTTCTTCTTAGAAGTCATTTAGATCAATGTACCCCATGGGGTCCAGCAAGTGCCTGGAAGATTGCGGAATACTCAGATAATTTGAAAACGTAAATTAGGTTGTCAAACAATGGGATTGTTTACAATAATGAGTAAACTTCTTGCTATGTTGGCTCAACCTGAGACAGCTGAAACACATAAACACCATGTGTGGCAATGAAGAGGGATTGAAAAATAGTTATGAGGAAGCAGAGAAGTTGAAACAGTTATCTTAAAGTCATGGAAAGTTACTGGAATTGTTAGCTAAAATAATGGATAAACAGCTTAACAGTATGTTGAAATAGTTTGTTAACCAACTGGTTGAAATAATAACAGCTGACATAGATAGCCAAAACTCATGAATAAATTATTAATGAGATTTTTAGCTAAAAGTAGGCTAACAGATATGCAGTATAATCTAGTCTAAACAATAAATAAACAGTTGGCATAGCTAAACTTAATGGACTAAAATAGTCAGTTAAAAGTAATGGATAAACATATGAGCTGAAAGTACTGGAAACACAGTTAGAATTGTTATCTAAAAGTAGACTGAAATATAAACAGCTGTGGTATTATGAAGGCTAAAGACAATAGAGCTGACATAGCTAAAAGTAATGGTCAAACAGTTGACATAGTTAGCTAATAGACAGCAGTATTGCATAAATAATTAAAAGAGGCGGGTAGAATTGAATGAATAAACAGTTCAGGTAGTCAGAAGTTGAAATAGTGAGCTAACTTTAAAGGCTAAATGTGGCATTAGGTAGCTGAAGGTAATGGATAAACAATTGAAATAGTTAGCCAAAAGCAACAGATAATTTTTGAAAAGCTAACAGTAATGGATAAACCATTAGCAATAAGTAGCAAATGACATTTGAAATAGCTAACAGTTATGTAAAGGATAAACAGGTGAAGTAGTTGGCCAAAAGCAACGGATAGCCTGACAGTTGAAATATCTAACAGTAGTTTAATGGACACACTGTTGAAATAAGTAACAGATTGTTGAAATAGCAAACAGTAAGGGATAAACTATTGGAGAGGGTAGTCCTAACCAAAAGCAACTAATAACATTTGAAAAAGCTAACACTAATGGATATACCATTAACCACTGCCAAAAGCAACAGATAACAGTTGAAATAGCTAACAAGATAAACTGCTAAAATAGGCGGCCAAGAGTAATGGATAACAGTTGAAAAAGTCAACAATCCAGTTCAGTTGCATGAAGGAAATATTGGAACAGTATCCACTTTTATTAAATCATTAGTGTTTTAACATTCAGTTAAAATCCACTCCTAGAACACATTTGAAACATGGCAAGAAGTGTTGGTCAAGGGGTACTTGAACTCATCTGATAGGCTTGTGGGAGCACGTCAGACAAAAAAGGTTATGTAGTCTAGTCAAGCAATCAAGATCACTCATCACTCATTTTTCCATTGCTTTTGTGGTCTCGGTGGAGATGGAGGTTGCTAGGCTTGTTTTGCCTCCCACAGGAAGCCATTTCCATTTCAAACTGTATGCAAACAAACAAAACAAACTTCACTAAGCCTTTAAAATGACCTGAGCCACATAATATATTGTAGGAAACCTTAAAACGCTGTGATTTGGATACCTCAGAGATTCAGCTGAATTGTTCCCTGAGCCTCAGTTGAGTGTTTTTATAATAGTGTGTGTATCGTGCTTTGTTCTACTTGTTGTCAGTCACCACCCACAGTCTGTGTTTGACACCTGAACTTATGCATTTTATGGTTATATCCTTGCTTTCTTCTTCTTTTGGTATCCGTAACAGTTAATTGCAAGAGATATTTTGTGCTGAAAAGTGTGAGGTGTATTTTAAACAATGTTTGAGTCAGCTCACAGCAGCACATCAGGTCAGCCATCTGCACAACCTCCGAGGTGCTCTATTTGTCTGTAGACATCTGTGTGAGAGAGCAGACACTGACCCCATTTACGCAAGCACAAGAACACAGCTTTATTTTGCTGAGCGTGGACTTTAATGTAGTGTAAACCGGCAGAATCAGACTTTGAATGTTGCATCATCACCGTGTTGATTTGTTGAAGACAGAGTCCGCTTGTTTTGCCCCATAAACTTTTTGAGGAGAGCTCTCTTTGAAGCCAGACCTGGACACAAAAACAAACAGGAGTACATGAGCGTCCAGTGGAGAGGTGCCTGCTGTTAACACAGAGCTGTGTGTTTGTGTATTCAGGGCCAGGAGCATGACTGAGCAGCAGGAGCAGAGCGAAGAAACAGGCCTGCTCGCAACACAGGACCTGGACCCCTCCAAGGACGATGACACACACGGCCACTTCAGGCAAATCTCACACACACACACACACACAAACACACACTGTTCTGCAACACTTGCTGTCTTTCCATGCTCCTTTTCTCCCCCTCACACACCATCTGTATCCTGTGCATAGTCATGGGTTACAGCCCTAGGAGATTTATTTTCACAGCACTTATTTTGTGCTTTTATTTCAGCTGTATTTGATGTTAAACAATGGTCAAACACGCACACACAAAGACACCGCAAACAGAGTTTTACAAAGGACCTTTTTGCTTTTACCCAAAAAGGCAAAAAAAATATCTGATTAGAAAAAAATTAATTGCTGCAGTTATGTTACTAATAAAGTGTTTTAATCGATTTCAACACATTTGTGCAAGTGCTCTCATGCACAATGTGCGTGTGTGTCTGCAGACAGAATGTGTGTGTGTGTGTGTGTGTTTATATAAGAAGGATTCGAGGTAGCAGCAGTGTAATCCTGGAGAATCTGTTCTGGGATGGGATTTAGCACTGAGGCATGGTGTGTGTGTTAGTAGATGCAGTGAATGGGAGGGACTTGAACACATTTATGCATGTGTCAGTCTTGAACTTGTAGCACTCAGTGAACAGTGCTTGTGTCTTTTGTCCCCTGCCAGCGCCTAACTAATTTCAATGCTCCTCTGTTGCTGTGTGCAGTAGCTCAGATGTTATGTAGATCTATGCAACGTCCAGTTAGACTTTCAAAATAAAGCTCTCTGTGAAACATTTCAGAGGACGGTCACAGTTTGGTTAGATGTAGGCAACAAAACAACCCTGTTAATTCAGGAAAACATCATGGTTTGGGTTAAAATAACCACTTCCTTAAAAGAATTATCATTGTTAATTTCACACATGGGAACCAAACCCCGAAAGTCACCTTCAGAAGTCCTGCTCTGTTAAACTTTGTAGTTTGAAACAAGTTCTGAGATGACGACACAGCTGCCAACTGTCTGGCTGGTTGTACAAACAAAATATCAACTGACATGAGGGTGATAAAAGAACAACGTAATTTTCACATTTCAGGGAACAGTTTGAAAACTCCCCTTCTTCTCTCATTGTTCCTGTCATTTCTGGTGGATACTTTGCAGTCTCATAGTGAGACTATCCACTTCTGTCAGTTCACTCTCAGTCCCAATTTCTTCTCCTCCAGCTAAATTATTGACTGGGAGTCCACTTCTACACTGGCCACCGATGGGAGGTGTTCGCTTTCTAATTTAGGATTCAATTTAGGATTCTTTGAGCTTGTAATTAGTTTCACTATTCAGCCTCACAGCCAAGGGCACTGAGATACACTGACAAAGGCGCATGCGCATTCACACACACACACACGCACACACACACACACACACACACACACACATGCACTCTCTCTCAGCAGGCAACATTTTGCTTTGCTCACAGGGGTATAAGCTGATACACAGGTTTAGTTTCATTTCCAAAACACAGTGTCTGAAGTGACGGTTTACAGTAGATCAAAGAGAGTTGTTCTTGCTTTGTGAGATTTTTTGGTTGTTTCGCCTCATTATACCTCATGTGGAGGACTGAGACAGGTTCACTACAGGTACAAGAGGCAGAGGTGGGAAGTAATTATGTACAAATACTTTGTTACTGTACTTAAGTAAAGTTATCAGGTATTTGTACTTTACAAATTAATATATGTGTGTATACATATATACACACATATATATATAACACACACACACACATATATATACACATATATACATATATATTGTATATTATACATATATATATATTACATATATATATATGTATCCTTTTTTCTGATAACTTTTTACTTTTACTCCCTACATTTTAACATAAATATCTGTACTTTCTACTCCTTACACTTTTAATACTGACTCGGTACTTTAGTTTTAATGCATTTTAAGGGAATTAGTTAAATTTTTATTTTGCATGATTGTGCGCCACCTTCTCACATCAAGACCGATTTCATAATAATACACAAAAAAATGATTCCTTGGTGTATCAGTGCATATCACGCACGGCAGATGATATGCACTGAGACGGAGCTAGATAAAAAAAGATATAACAAGACGTAACAAGACAAGAAAAAAGTAACAAGATGAAAATGATGTGAAACAGCTAACAAAATGAAAACGGCAAAAAAGAGAAGAACATTGTAAAAGACGTAACAACACCAAAAACAACGCAAAGGATGTAACAAAACGAAAAGGACGTAACAAGATGAAACTGACGTAACAAGTCATTACAAGATGAAAACAACGTAAAACATGTAACAAAATGAAAACCATGTAAAAGACAACAAGACGAAAATTATGTAACAAGACGAAAACTGCATAAAAGATGTAACAAGATGAAAATGACGTAAAAGACATAAGAAGACAAAAAACATAAGAAGATGAAAGTTATGTAACGCGTCAACAGTGTGAAACACGACAAAATGAAAACAATGTAAAAGACATAACAAGATGAAAATGACATAACAAAACACAACAAAACGAAAATGATATAAAAGACTGAACAAGACAAAAACTGCGTAAAAGACGTCACAAGAGGAAAACGACGTAAAAGCATAACAAGATAAAAAAGACAGAACAAGATGGACAAGACAAAAACAATATAAAGATGTCACAAGAGGAAAACAACATGAAAGACGGAATAAGACAAAAACAATGTAAAAGATGTAACAAGACAAAATAGAGGGCGAAATAGACTTTCTTGAGGAGAAAAGATGACCCTCAGTTAGCTTTGCACAGAAACAGCCAGTTGAAATGTTCTTCAGAGGGGGACTTTGTATTTTCATACTTTGACTGCATTTAGAGCCTGAACTTTTTCACTTTTACTTAAGCAAAGTTTAATCAGCACTTCGAATCTTATTTTACACAAGTATTTGTACTTCTACTTGAGTAAAGAATGTGTGTACTTTTGCCGCTTCTGAAATAAGTGATGCACAGTCCACTGAGCCTCCTGGCACCTAGAAAACCAACCTTCAAGATCTGCTTTCATGATTTTCATGTTTTTTTTCTTCAGCTGGAAAATTCGATGGTCCCTCTTGGGCTTGTGAATTCATTCAAAACCCGCTGAATAATGTGTAAAATAAACCTCAAGTGACATTTTACTGAAGCTAGATTTTAGACAACTGTCCATCATTTCCATCCCAGCATGACCTTGTTTATACTGTTTCTTTAAAAAAAAAATGCTTTAACTTGACGCACCACATTCACAGCTCTCCTAACGGCATGATGGGAATTGCCTGTAGCGGTTTTCTTCTTCCTCTCACCGAGCTGTACCAGCAGTATTGATTAAGACCTGGATCTTGTGTAAAAGAGGGAGACAGATGGAGAGCGAGAGCGAGAGGACTAGAGAGCCGGTTAGTCCCCACAGAGCTGCCTGTGTTTTTAATAATCACTCTCTTCTCTCCACCTGGGAGTGCAGAGCCACTGTGGAGCCTATTTATAGGCAGCAAGCAGCAGGCAGAGCAGCACACATGCACTATTGTTCACAACATGGTCACAAGATAATGGGCTGGCTTTTCTGGGAGGAAAACGATGAATCTGCACAACTAGGACAAGCTGCATACAATAATTAAATGTTGGAAAGGTTAAACAGAGGGTAGCTTTTGGCTCCCATAATGACCTGATTTCTGCTGTAATTTACTTTGGTTATGGATCAATCATTAGATATCCTTCTTTCTAATTTTAATTTAACTGCACTGAGATTGTTAAGGAATTCTGACCTTTAAAGGTTTACATCTCATATGTATTTTGGACAATATTTGGTCACACTTTACAGCACACAAGATGTCATAAATTGTACTCTGTATTAAATTAGATGAAAACTAGAAAGAATTTGTTCTTTTTTAGACAGTAGTTATACCCTAATTAGACATTATATACCTAACAGTACCAAGTAATAAGATGAAACAAGCTGTACTTTGTTATAAATTAGACAAAAACAAGAATATGTTCTTTATTAGAGTGTTAGACCCATATTAGACTTTGTTAGAGGATAATTTGGGACACATTACAATAGAACTGTCTTTTAAACTAAAATGTGTTATTTCCCACTGTTAGACTCTTATTAGACTTTATTAGAGGGTAATTAGGACACATTATAACAGAACTGTACAGCGCTTTAATTGAGAAAAGTTGAGCCTGTCGAGGCCTGACAAAATTCTGTCTGAAACCGACCCAAACCCGATCCTCATTAGCATATTTCAGCCTGAACCCGATTCCAGCCCAACGTTTTTCTTAACAAGTCTGTGCACCAAACAGTAGGGGTTTTCAGTGACAGGGACAGTACATGCAGGGAATTGGAATTGGCAACGGCTAAATTGGGGAGAAAAAATGAAAATAAATAAATAAATGGATAAATAAATAAATATAGTACAGCCCGAACCCAACATGAGCCCGTGAAATATGTGAGGAGTAAGGCCCAGCTCGACCCGAACCTGTCGGGTCCCATCGGGTTCGGGCACAGATCTCAAGCTCTAGTAATTAGGGACACATTGTTGCAGAACTGTACTGTAAACTAAAGTGTATTATTTTAGACTTTTAGACTCTTATTAGACTTTATTAGAGGGTAATTTGTGACACATTACAACAGAACCATACAGTAAATTCAAGTGTATTATTTCCCACTGATAGACCCTTTTTAGATTTTCTTAGAGGGTAAGAAGGGACACATTATAACAAAACTCTGCTGAAATCTAAAGTATATTATTTTCCACAGTTGGACCCTTATTAGACTTTATTCATGGGTAATTTTTGCGACACGTTACAACAGAACTATACAGTAAACTAAAGTGACTTATTTTCTACTGTTAGTTAATACACTTGGTTTATAGTACAGTTATGTTGAAATATGTCCCTAATAGCCCCTTAATAAAGTCTAATGAGGGTCTAACAGTGGGAAACAGCACTTTAGTTTACCGTACAGTTCTGTGTTACTGTGTCCTTAATTACCTTCTGATAAAATCTAATAAGGGTCTAACAGTGGGAAATAATATATTTAAGTTTATAGTACAGTTCTGTTGTGATGTGTCTCAAATAACCCTCTAATACGGGTCTAATAAAGGTCTAATACTGTCTAATAAAGAACATATGATCTTTGACTAATTTGATGCAACGTACTGCTTGTTATGTTTTGCAAATGTACTGTAAAATAAAGTGCAACCCAATATTTTTATTTATTTAATGTACAGGAGATGTATGTAAATATCCAAAATATGATGTTAAAGTGGAAAAACAAATTAAGTAACACAAAGAATATTTCCACTTTTAACTGTTACAGCCAGGAAGAGAGTGTTTTACCAAATTTAGGCAACTTTGGACGGGTGCAGCTGGATTTTCTTGCTGCTTTTTTGAAGATAATACGTGTTGTAAAGTATGGGATGTTTCACTTTAGGCGTCTGTGAGGTGTCCAGCAGATCCAGCAGCAGGAGAGCTGGCATCGCTGTCGCAGCTGCACCGCTCTGCTGTAAACAACAGCCTCATCCTGCACACACACACACACGCACAGAGGCAGCTGTAGCATCTGTCAACCCTCTCTGCTCTCTGACACTTTAACCCTGCTTGTGTCTTTTTCCAACCTGACTTGTCCCTGTCTGTCACGAGAAGATGAAAGTAGAGTAACAATAGAGGCATAAAAATTAACGTCCTAATGTTTGGACACCAGTGGTGGAAAGTAACTAAGTACATTTACGAAAGCAGTAGTGTTTCCTCCACCATAACAAAAAAAAAGTATAACATCAAAATATAAATTATCAAAATGAAAATCTCCTCCCTCTTTTTTTTAACTGGCTAATATACAACTTAACAACTCTTAAAAACTTCTTGCAGCAGGTTTAAGTTCATTTTTGAGTTACTTTCACTGTACTTTACTTTCCATTTTATCCTATTCTTTACTTTAAAGTACTCCACTACATTTATCTGACAGCTGTAATTACTAGTAACTTTTCAAATTAAATGAATTTAAGTTAAATAAGATTCATTTTAAATTTAAAAAAAAAAGTGAAAAGTTAAAACAAGTAAACAAACAAAAAAGCACAATGCCTATTATTATCACAACTTTGTTTTTTCTTCTTTCCTCTCCTATTAATCGTCTGGTGATTCGACCCCACTGCACTTAAGTCCTTATTATAAAGTAGATAAAACTAGCTCCACCTTCACCAGATACAACACAAAAATGCTGCTTACTGATGCATCAGTACAATGTTTAATTTCAAATTTATAAAATGAATTACCCACAGGGCCCATTTTCTTTTCAGAACAAAGACTTTTAATTTAATACTTCAAATGCATTTTACTGAAAATACTTTTGTACTTCTACTTGAGTAGGATCTTGAATGCAGGACTTGCAGGAGTATTTTTACATTGTTGTATTGGTACTTTTATCAACATAAAGGATCTGAATACTTCTTCCACCACCACTGTTGAAGACATAATACAGCCGTAATACACGAGGCACAGCGTGGACGGACACAACAACAGCAACGCTTACAGGGAATACAGCAACCATGGGAGAATGTCTCCCTAAAGAATCTCATCATGTTTAGTGCGATTTTGTAAACCAGCCATATGTTAAGCATGAAAATTTGATCTCGACCTTGTAAAAAGTAGTTCGACAAAACAATCCCAGCTCACAGCCCACATACTGTCTTTTTTCAGGAGCTTTCAACTGTATCTCACTGTTTTTATCAGTCGATTGGAATTTGCTCAGCTGTCATGGAGATTTTGTTGTGATGTGAGCTCAGTTGTTGTTTTCATTCATTGATCTTTTACGACTTCTCATCATCCTAAAAACTTTTACCCAAAACTGACAAGACAAGAGGTCCAAAAAGTTTCAGGGATTAAGTCACAATGACGACTACACTTTATGCTTTCACCATTGAGCAAATTCCAACCTGATGAAGACCCTACAATACAGCTCAAAGTTGCAGATCTTGAATTTAGATAATTTTATAAAACCCTTGTGCCCTGCTGCCTTCAAGTTTCATCTAAGGAGGCCTTAGAAAAAGCTGGGTTGCATAAAATCACCATGAGGATTTCCTTAAGATACTGTAAGTGGAAAGGGAAGACCCTTTGATCACCAAGTGTTTGCCCTTAGCTACTTAAGTGCTCCATTATGAGTTACTAGAAGGTCCTTAGTGACCATTTTCCAAATTTTAAGTGACCCATAGCAGTCCCTTAAAGGAACAGATCATCTAAAAATGTAAAAATTCAATCATTATCTACTCACCCTCATGCCCGACTGAAGGTCAGGTTTAGTTTTTTAGTTCACAAAACACTGCTGGAGTTTCACAGGAAAACAGTGTTGCAGAATCTCACAAACAGTTGAAGTGAATGATGACCAGTTTTGAAACGGAAAAAACAACCCCAAAAAACATAAAATGTCTCTGTTCTGCTCATCTGCTGTAATCCAAGTCTCCTAAGGCCCTGCTATGCCGTGATGACTTGACAGTTGTCATTTACTCCATGTTTTTAGCCTGAGTCTTCACTGTAGATCCTTAGCTTGAAGCTACTTGGAGCATGCATGTGCACACCGGGAGACTGGGAGAGACCAAGACGCATTATTCAGGGCACTGAGTGATGTGCAAATTGTTAGAGGAAATAGATTTGACCTTAGCACTGCCAGCTATGTAGCTAGCTAGCCATACGTAAAAATAAGTCTGCGTTTTTATCAGCTCCTGTCTGTGTTGGATCTCCTTTTGCTGTCACAGTAATGTTTTCATGATTTTTCGTCATTTCAGCGATTTTTCATATTGATTATTTCTTGCATCTTCTGCTTATGAGAAGCTAGCTAACACTGACAAAAAATAATTCTGTAAAGGATGATGATGTGAGTGAAGCGTAACCATGGTAACTGAAGTGTACACGTGCTGTATTATGGCCGTAAACTACTGCAAAAGCCTCAGTCTGAACATCTAGGCAAGGAGACAACCTAAAAGACTTTGTGCAACACCTCACCTTAGAGAAATATGTTGCAAAGTTAAGCTTGAAAGTCAAGGAAGTTTATGCAACCGGGCACAATAATAGTCGTGTCTTAACGTTTACAGGTTGTTATTCGTTTTACATTGTGGCAGGAAAAGACCACATGGGCAAGTGCTCACCGCTTTGGTCTGTTTTTAGACATCTTTTGTTAGCGTCTTTCTGACCTTAATATATCTCTCGCTCTTTCTCACAATTGCTGCTCTCACCTCCATCTTACAAGCCTGATATCAGATTGAACTGTCAACTTGTTACGCTCACTTTACATATTCAAATCAGTGGAGTGGACGGATTTGAAGGTCCGGACTTTGACATTTCACTTACTTCCTCTTTTACTTAACGGTTGCCCTCACAGCTTTAATACTACACATCTGTACATAGCCTAAGCCTGGGCTACTATTTAATATTATTGCCTGCTTTTAATAGAGTCATATGATTATATTTATATTATGAAAACGCTATTATGAAAAAGTTTTGTTTTCTCAGGTAAAAAGACACTAAATGAAACCTTAAACAAATGTCTTTTCCACCATGTTTCTTAGCAGATATTTATCAATATTGATATTAAATATAATTGTCATATTGATTTTTTGTTGTTGTTATATGTAGTAATGGCATTACATGATGAGTTTGCCTTGAGTTTCTAGACCAAAATAAAATATTCTGATGATGATGAAGGTGATTTCCTTCTGTTGATAAGTGTTTAGTCGTGGTGGTTTTGACTTTATCAGATTTAAGCTTATATTGGTCACTTTTCCGTGCACTCAGACAGAAATCAGCTTTTCCCTGACATAATTATCCTGGTGTCATGATGACTGACACCCTGGCGGTCAGAGTTTTATCTCCATGAGAGAAAGGGCGACATGGAAAGACGCAACAGAGTCAGGGAGAGTTGTGTGGGGACAGAGGTCACACTATCTTCTTACCCAGAGCAGAGTGTCTCATCAGAGGGGACACTGACAGTCCTGCTGCTAGTGAGGAAACAGTGAGGGCTATTTTAACATAATGGCACCTTGCTGTATGTATACTGGAAAAGGACAATGTTCAAGGAGAATACAAATGTGGTTGTGTCACGTTATGATGTGCCAGCTGAATCACAGAGCAGCCATGTACGGAAATGGATTTTCATGAAATATTACTCTCTCGTCTTTTGACTTTTCATTTACACTGCATTTGGATTAATTTAAAGTTTTTACATACCTGTGCTGACACCTAATAACACATAATAAGGTTTTTCAAGCACAGTCGACCTTTAGCTAAGCCCCGCCCCCCTTAGTTACTGTTGCTACCTCTGTCAACATCTGGCTCTGGCAGTTTCAGATTACAACGTTAACAGTCGAAATAATTTGTAATTTGTAATCGTTTTAAATATTATCTTGATATATGATTTATTGTGCTAAAAGACTGAAAAGCTAAAGCTGCACGTGCCAGGCAAAAAATTTGCATCTTTACCAGTTATAATTCATGTTAGGGCTGAAACTAACTTATTTCATAGTTGATTAATTGGTTGATTATTTTCTCGATTAATTGATTTATAGTTCTTTGTTTGATGTCATTAAATGTCTTGTTTTGTTCATAACCCAAAAATATTCATTTAAGTTACTTTCTACTAAATTAAAAATCAATAACTTGGTTTTTGATTTTTGAAGAAAAAAAAAATCAAAATTCTCTAATCCAGCTTCTTAAAAGCGATATATAGTTTCTTTACTCTACAAATCAGGACATTTGAGGACATCATCTTGGGCTTTGGGAACATTTGTTTATTTACATAGACATTTGATTTCAGCTTCTTAAGTGTGAATATTTTCTGTTTTTGTTTTGTTTTTTAACCCCTTTATGACAGTAAACTGGATATCTTTGGATATACGGACAAAACAAGACCTTTCAGGATGTTATCTTGGGAAACTGATAGACATTTTTCACCATTTTCTGACATCATCCTGCACACACACACACACACACACACACACACACACACACACACACACACACACACACACACACACACACACACACAGAGGCAGCTGTAGCATCTGTCAACCCTCTCTGCTCTCTGACACTTTAAACCCTGCTTGTGTCTTTTTCCAACCTGACTTGTCCCTGTCTGTCACGAGAAGATGAAAGTAGAGTAACAATAGAGGCATAAAAATTAACGTCCTAATGTTTGGACACCAGTGGTGGAAAGTAACTAAGTACATTTACGAAAGCAGTAGTGTTTCCTCCACCATATCAAAAATAAAATTATCAAAATGAAAATCTCCTCCCTCTTTTTTTTTAACTGGCTAATATACAACTTAACAACTCTTAAAAACTTCTTGCAGCAGGTTTAAGTTCATTTCTGAGTTACTTTCACTGTACTTTACTTTCCATTTTATCCTGTTCTTTACTTTAAAGTACTCCACTACATTTATCTGACAGCTGTAATTACTAGTTACTTTTCAAATTAAATGAATTTAAGTTAAATAAGATTCATTTTAAATAAAAAAAAAAAGTGATATCCAGTCATTTGCAAAATAAGAGAAAAGTTAAAACAAGTAAACAAACAAAAAAGCACAATGCCTATTATTATCACAACTTTGTTTTTTCTTCTTTCCTCTCCTATTAATCGTCTCGTGATTCGACCCCACTGCACTTAAGTCCTTATTATAAAGTAGATAAAACTAGCTCCACCTTCACCAGATACAACACAAAAATGCTGCTTACAAATTGATGCATCAGTACAATGTTTAATTTCAAATTTATAAAATGAATTACCCACAGGGCCCATTTTCTTTTCAGAACAAAGACTTTTAATTTAATACTTCAAATGCATTTTACTGAAAATACTTTTGTACTTCTACTTGAGTAGGATCTTGAATGCAGGACTTGCAGGAGTATTTTTACATTGTTGTATTGGTACTTTTATCAACATAAAGGATCTGAATACTTCTTCCACCACCACTGTTGAAGACATAATACAGCCGTAATACACGAGGCACAGTGTGGACGGACACAACAACAGCAACGCTTACAGGGAATACAGCAACCATGGGAGAATGTCTCCCTAAAGAATCTCATCATGTTTAGTGCGATTTTGTAAACCAGCCATATGTTAAGCATGAAAATTTGATCTCGACCTTGTAAAAAGTAGTTCGACAAAACAATCCCAGCTCACAGCCCACATACTGTCTTTTTTCAGGAGCTTTCAACTGTATCTCACTGTTTTTATCAGTCGATTGGAATTTGCTCAGCTGTCATGGAGATTTTGTTGTGATGTGAGCTCAGTTGTTGTTTTCATTCATTGATCTTTTACGACTTCTCATCATCCTAAAAACTTTTACCCAAAACTGACAAGACAAGAGGTCCAAAAAGTTTCAGGGATTAAGTCACAATGACGACTACACTTTATGCTTTCACCATTGAGCAAATTCCAACCTGATGAAGACCCTACAATACAGCTCAAAGTTGCAGATCTTGAATTTAGATAATTTTATAAAACCCTTGTGCCCTGCTGCCTTCAAGTTTCATCTAAGGAGGCCTTAGAAAAAGCTGGGTTGCATAAAATCACCATGAGGATTTCCTTAAGATACTGTAAGTGGAAAGGGAAGACCCTTTGATCACCAAGTGTTTGCCCTTAGCTACTTAAGTGCTCCATTATGAGTTACTAGAAGGTCCTTAGTGACCATTTTCCAAATTTTAAGTGACCCATAGCAGTCCCTTAAAGGAACAGATCATCTAAAAATGTAAAAATTCAATCATTATCTACTCACCCTCATGCCCGACTGAAGGTCAGGTTTAGTTTTTTAGTTCACAAAACACTGCTGGAGTTTCACAGGAAAACAGTGTTGCAGAATCTCACAAACAGTTGAAGTGAATGATGACCAGTTTTGAAACGGAAAAAACAACCCCAAAAAACATAAAATGTCTCTGTTCTGCTCATCTGCTGTAATCCAAGTCTCCTAAGGCCCTGCTATGCCGTGATGACTTGACAGTTGTCATTTACTCCATGTTTTTAGCCTGAGTCTTCACTGTAGATCCTTAGCTTGAAGCTACTTGGAGCATGCATGTGCACACCGGGAGACTGGGAGAGACCAAGACGCATTATTCAGGGCACTGAGTGATGTGCAAATTGTTAGAGGAAATAGATTTGACCTTAGCACTGCCAGCTATGTAGCTAGCTAGCCATACGTAAAAATAAGTCTGCGTTTTTATCAGCTCCTGTCTGTGTTGGATCTCCTTTTTGCTGTCACAGTAATGTTTTCATGATTTTTCGTCATTTCAGCGATTTTTCATATTGATTATTTCTTGCATCTTCTGCTTATGAGAAGCTAGCTAACACTGACAAAAAATAATTCTGTAAAGGATGATGATGTGAGTGAAGCGTAACCATGGTAACTGAAGTGTACACGTGCTGTATTATGGCCGTAAACTACTGCAAAAGCCTCAGTCTGAACATCTAGGCAAGGAGACAACCTAAAAGACTTTGTGCAACACCTCACCTTAGAGAAATATGTTGCAAAGTTAAGCTTGAAAGTCAAGGAAGTTTATGCAACCGGGCACAATAATAGTCGTGTCTTAACGTTTACAGGTTGTTATTCGTTTTACATTGTGGCAGGAAAAGACCACATGGGCAAGTGCTCACCGCTTTGGTCTGTTTTTAGACATCTTTTGTTAGCGTCTTTCTGACCTTAATATATCTCTCGCTCTTTCTCACAATTGCTGCTCTCACCTCCATCTTACAAGCCTGATATCAGATTGAACTGTCAACTTGTTACGCTCACTTTACATATTCAAATCAGTGGAGTGGACGGATTTGAAGGTCCGGACTTTGACATTTCACTTACTTCCTCTTTTACTTAACGGTTGCCCTCACAGCTTTAATACTACACATCTGTACATAGCCTAAGCCTGGGCTACTATTTAATATTATTGCCTGCTTTTAATAGAGTCATATGATTATATTTATATTATGAAAACGCTATTATGAAAAAGTTTTGTTTTCTCAGGTAAAAAGACACTAAATGAAACCTTAAACAAATGTCTTTTCCACCATGTTTCTTAGCAGATATTTATCAATATTGATATTAAATATAATTGTCATATTGATTTTTTGTTGTTGTTATATGTAGTAATGGCATTACATGATGAGTTTGCCTTGAGTTTCTAGACCAAAATAAATATTTCTGATGATGATGAAGGTGATTTCCTTCTGTTGATAAGTGTTTAGTCGTGGTGGTTTTGACTTTATCAGATTTAAGCTTATATTGGTCACTTTTCCGTGCACTCAGACAGAAATCAGCTTTTCCCTGACATAATTATCCTGGTGTCATGATGACTGACACCCTGGCGGTCAGAGTTTTATCTCCATGAGAGAAAGGGCGACATGGAAAGACGCAACAGAGTCAGGGAGAGTTGTGTGGGGACAGAGGTCACACTATCTTCTTACCCAGAGCAGAGTGTCTCATCAGAGCGGGGACACTGACAGTCCTGCTGCTAGTGAGGAAACAGTGAGGGCTATTTTAACATAATGGCACCTTGCTGTATGTATACTGGAAAAGGACAATGTTCAAGGAGAATACAAATGTGGTTGTGTCACGTTATGATGTGCCAGCTGAATCACAGAGCAGCCATGTACGGAAATGGATTTTCATGAAATATTACTCTCTCGTCTTTTGACTTTTCATTTACACTGCATTTGGATTAATTTAAAGTTTTTACATACCTGTGCTGACACCTAATAACACATAATAAGGTTTTTCAAGCACAGTCGACCTTTAGCTAAGCCCCGCCCCCCTTAGTTACTGTTGCTACCTCTGTCAACATCTGGCTCTGGCAGTTTCAGATTACAACGTTAACAGTCGAAATAATTTGTAATTTGTAATCGTTTTAAATATTATCTTGATATATGATTTATTGTGCTAAAAGACTGAAAAGCTAAAGCTGCATGTGCCAGGCAAAAAATTTTGCATCTTTACCAGTTATAATTCATGTTAGGGCTGAAACTAACTTATTTTCATAGTTGATTAATTGGTTGATTATTTTCTCGATTAATTGATTTATAGTTCTTTGTTTGATGTCATTAAATGTCTTGTTTTGTTCATAACCCAAAAATATTCATTTAAGTTACTTTCTACTAAATTAAAAATCAATAACTTGGTTTTTGATTTTTGAAGAAAAAAAAAATCAAAATTCTCCTTAATCCAGCTTCTTAAAAGCGATATATAGTTTCTTTACTCTACAAATCAGGACATTTGAGGACATCATCTTGGGCTTTGGGAACATTTGTTTATTTACATAGACAGTTTGATTTCAGCTTCTTAAGTGTGAATATTTTCTGTTTTTGTTTTGTTTTTTAACCCCTTTATGACAGTAAACTGGATATCTTTGGTATATCAACAGGACTTAAAGTATCTTGGGAAACTGATAGACATTTTTCACCATTTTCTGACATTTTATAGATCAAACAGCTAATTCAAAATGCTTTATTTGTACATATGTCATATATATACAATTGGAATATGATTTCTGATTCACGTACGTGTACACGTAAGCAGAATTTCTGATGTTGTCAAGGGATAATTTGTAACTACATGAACTGCTGGGCAATTTAATCTATAATAATGTTGTTTTGCATTAAGTATTATAAAATAGAAATACCTCAAAAGAAATACTGAAAGGTGTGCTTAAGTTCAGTACTTCAGAGAAAAGGAAAGATGTATGTGACTTTTCTCACTGCTATCATATTTGTTTGTATTTTAGAACAGTTGCTGTATTTTCACTTTTAATGTTACCAGAGAAAAAGCTTTGAGGATGAGGGCTTTAGCCAATGTGTTTGGCAAATGTAACCATCTTCCTGTCCCCTTCACATTACTCCTGCTGGACTCTGACAGGTTGAAGATATCAAGGCTCACTTTCCTCGCTTCTTTTGATGCCTTTTTCTGTTGCACTGAGTATGAAAAATGGCTTCCACAGAGTGAGATCATCCATCAGAGTAAACATGAAGTGGCAATTTAGTTTTGCCAGAGCTTCTGTTTTATCAGTCTTTCCTTGATCAGGGTGTGTTTTCATATCAGCCCTGCGTTACATCGCTCTCTGCTCGCTGTCAATCATCTGCAGCAGCACTCACACAGAGATATGGGAAGAAAAGGAAGTCTCTGTCAGGAAATAATCCCTCAAAAACATCTAGCCTTTCAGACGTCATTGTTGCATACATGTCTTCTTCTTGAAAGCATCTTAACTGGGACAGCAGTTCATTTCAGTGACATTTTCCTTGAAGGGCTGATTATACACTATTTTATTGCTGGGTGGTTCTGTCTGCTTTAGCAGGAGATATGAGTATCATGCTGTGACATCTGCTGCACTGCTCTGACTATTCCTCCTGAGGCCAGCTTGATGTCAGTGATGTATATAGGCCTGTGTGTGTGCGTGTGTGTCCATGTATCCTGACTATAAAAAGAACAACATGAATAATCTCCTGGCATGGTCACGATTTGTGTTTAAACAACTCAATATTTATCTTTGATTGTGTTGTTTTGTGACAGCCCTCGTCTCGCTGCTGCAGTTATGCACACACTGATGATTAACTCGTCATGTGGAAGCTTCGACCCAGCTGGGATTATCATGCAATGTACATATACACAGATACACACATATACTGTACACACGCACACAAGCTAACCCCCATTTGTCATGCTGGCCAGATGAAGCCATTAATCTCCCTTCAAATGTGCCTGTAAGAACATACTGAAGAATTTTTTTGTCCATCATAGCACAAGACTTGTAGACTTGTGTGGTTTATTTATCATTGAGAGGCACATGATGAAGAAGTGTCATTTTAATTCTAAGTGTATTTTTTCTTTTATCACAGGTTTCAGCTAATTGAAGACTTGTCCTATGAAGATGTGAAGAAATGTTATCGGGGCTCGGTGAGTCTCTTTTTATCCTCTTACTGTGTCTGTGATTGAAACAAGTTCAACAAATTGTAGTAATTTTTAGCCAAATGTTTATTCTATAATAAAAGCAGCACACCTTGTTAAAACACCATGTTCCTTCTGAGGAGAGTCTTTGTTTTGTGATTACTAAACCTGAAGGCATTTCTCTCACTTTTATGCTGGAGTGTTTAAATATCTTTCAAACTGTTGCTTGTTATGACAACTGGATCCAAAAGCTGACCAGTGGTGGTCCACCAATTTGACAAAATGTGATGGCAATCTGATGGATGTGTTATTTATTTATTTATTTATTTATTTATTTTTTTTTCTATTTTATTTACTTATTTATTGGAAATCATACGTGATGACATGCAAACAAGCCAGGCTTGGGAAAAATGACCACATTTCCTGCTTATCCCCCACATCAATGTGCGATTTCTCAGTTATATATTAGATTTTAGAAACCAAAGAAGACTAAATTGTATGTTTATTGACAAGCTCAGCAGTGCTACGTAATTATTAAGAGCAATTGTGTTTTAGTACATGAAACAGGTGACTGCAGGTCCTTTTAAAGTCTTAAAATGTCTTAAATTCACATTTACCAAAAAAGTAAATAGTCGTAGTAACTTTTGTCCTAAATATGCTAAATAATGTATAGGAAATATTGCTGTCAAGTAATTGTTGAATTCCACCAATATTTGGGCAGAAGGTGAGATGTAAACACACAGACAGCAGACTTCTGTAGACCATCTGAGACAGGATAGCATTTACCTATTAATTTAAAAATTCATGTATAAACTACAAAACAGAGAACCACAGGAATTATGCAGGGGTCTAAATTACTTTCAGCATGGAAATTGGCATTATACCTTGGTACAGCCTCATTTAAGACTCTGGCTTAGGACAATTATGGTAATTAATATCTTTAAGGACAAATATGTGTTGTTGTTTTTTATCATACTAATAAATGTATCTGGACTAATGTTCTTTAACCACACCACAGTACAATAATGCCATGATTAAAAAGTCCATGATATAATATTTATTGCAATATATTTAAAAAAAAAAAGAAAAATAACAACTTGAAAGGACATCCTTTATTAAATAATAAATCTGATGTGTACAGCATTTTTAGTTTGTATAAAATTATTTTTTAATTCAACTTAAAGTACTTCTGATTTCCTTCTTAGTCAAATAAAATAAAAGTAACTGGCCATGACCAAGGCATGAACAAAATTGTCATGATTGTCTTTGGTAATGAATGTTTGAATTATGTATGGACAATTACAAAATAAAAACAGTGGCACAGTTGGTAGCAGTTCCTGATAAAATAAAATAAAACAGTAAAATCATTATCACAGTTCCAGTGCAGTATTGAGCCACTTTTTATTGCAATACTGTGATATTCAGTATATTGTTACATCCCTACCAACCAGTTATTGCCATTTTGCTTTACTTACACTTTTAAATGGACAGTATATGTATTAATTCAGAAGACCACGCCTGTATTTTCACACTTGATGTCTATTTTTATTTTAAAATTGTGTTTAACTTTAATTAAACAGTGGCAATTAAAAGTCTTAAAGTCTAAAAAGGAATAACAGAACAGATTTGGAATTGATTTACAAAATCAAATGTACTTTTTGGACTGTGGCTTTGTTTATATGCACCCCAGCCTTTTTTGTCTTTGGTTGAGGGTAATGTTTACTTCTTCCTCTTCATCTTGACCAATAATTCTGTCTTCTGTCATCACTTGTGACTTAATACTGAATCACAAAACAAACACCCAATCCTCCAAACTTCTCAGAATTTCATAAGTAGTTATGTGATGTGGGACAAAAACTTCCACCATTTTCCACTTTTGGGAACAATAGACTTGCTTCAATCCTGGCTAGTATCCCATAGATAAAATGCCAGCCTTGATATGATCCATACCAAATATCTCAAACTTATCATCTTATACCATTTCAGATAAGAATTCAGTCAGCAAATCATTAAATTATCAGTCATGAACAGTTAGCTTAGGTGATGGAGCTCTCTGTATTTCTGTCACCTACTGTAAGTGCCATATTCCTGAGGACAGGAGCAGCTCTCGCCTGAGCTATTAATAGAAAGACAAAAACAGGAGCGGCAGACAACAGCAAAGTGAGCAGATACGAGGGGAAGGAAAGACAGACTGAGATACAGGGCAGGACAGAAAGATAGGGAGAGATGGTCTGGTGGTGGCAGAGATATTTAGAGCTGGAGGTGCGTTTGAGCTGTGAGGGAGGAGAGCAGGGAATGAATGAGACCCCTTGTGTGTTCAGGGAAGAAATATGTCTGATTTGCTCGGAAAAGTAAGGACTTTTGAGTGTGACACCACAGACAGGAGGAGAAGCTGAAACAGAAGAGGGGCAGAGGGGGGGAAAGGCTAAAAAAGAAGTGAAAGACTTGAAGTGAGAGTAGTGAGGAGTACCTGTGTGTGTGTGCGAGAGTGGGTGTTGTTTTTTTCAGCTCAGAATGATGAAGGGCAGAGTGTGTGTATGTGTGTGAAGGAGGCAGAAGGAGAGGGAGGGTGTCAGCTGGGTGCTGCAAAGTGTAGAGTCACTGGAGGTGTATTTGAGACAGAAAGAGAGCCTTGTAGTTTGTGAGAGGCTGTAAACTGAGGCGTAGCTGTTGTAACTCTGTAGTAGTGTAGGTGTGTGTATGTAGACATTAGAGCCAGGTGTGTGTGTTTGTAGACTAGATGTAGTTGCACGGAGGCAGTCCTCCAGCATACTGACCGGCGACAGGGGAACAGTGTGTGTCTTGCAGCAGCTTGCTCCAGGCCTTGGATGTGCGCGAGTGTGTATGTGTGTACGGTGCCAACGTGCTGAGCCTGGTGCAGAGCTCGCGTCCGTTGAGGGAGAGGGTGGTGTCTGCTGCTGCTGCGGCGAGCGGAGCCGGAGTGGCCGGTGGCGGCGGTGGTGGTGGTGGCGGAGTGGCCGGCGGTGCCGGTGGTGCTGGCGCCGTGCAGGCAGGCCGGTCCGCCAAGGAGCTGCTCATGACTCTGCCCTGTCCCTCTGCACAGACTGTCAGCAAGTACAACTCGCAGTACCACAAACTGTTCCAGTGTGTGCCCAAGGATGAGATCCTCATGAAAGGTACTGTGCTTTTTACCACAAGCAAAACTTTAATACTGCTGCAACATCATAAATCAACTTGTCAGTATTCTTGGACTTGTCATGCTTCAGCTTCACTTTAATTTGCCTCTTGTGCTTTTGCTCTTGTGTTTATTTTTCTAATCCTCTCAGCCTGTTTTAACTGCAGTCTGTTTATCTCTTCTTGCAAGCTGCTAGTGTACATTAACAATATGAAACTGATCAGACTTTTATCAAATATCAGTTATTAACTATAATGTAATGCAGTGGTTCCCAACCTTTTTCAGCCTCTTTCATATGATTGAGCACTGGCTGACAACCACTCACTAAGTGAGACATTATATCAGTATGTCAAATTATATTCCATGCGTAACAGCAACAGTACAAAAGAGCTGATCAACTGGACATTTAAGATAAATGGTGAACACAGTGTCCACAATAAATTTGTGTAATATTAGCGATTCAGATTAATTTTGAGCAGATTATTTCCTGTGAATCTGTCTGTATTATGTGTTGTTTTGATTTTTAACAGTCATGGGCATAATAGGCCTCTTTTCTTTTTTTTACACATTCAGTATTTTCTTCTCCCAGAAGCTTAGCCATTGTTTTATTAGCTTTTTGGATGTTTTATTATAATGCAGGGGAAGGCTGGTTAGCAGAGAGTGGAGGCTCTGTGAATATGATAGCTTGCGTTCAGGTCTTCACCGTGCACTTATCCTGTGATGTCTTTTTAAGTTCATGTCTAAAATAATAACCTAAACTTTAAAAATAACTTTTTTTTTTAGTTGTTATTCAGAGAAATAAATAAAATGCTGAAATATAGATCTGCTGTATATATATGTATTTATTTTAAGTTTCTTACACCCCTAAAAATCAAGAAGGCCCCACGACCTCCCTTGTACCCTTGTAGGGGTCGGGATGCTCAGTTTGAGAATCAGTGATCTCGAGCTAAAATGATTACTCACCTATTCAATTAGTCAATTGACAGAAATTAATCATCACCAGCCGTGATAACTGATTAATCATTGTGTCATTTATCAAGCAGAATCAATCAAAAATTCCAAACTTCTCATTTTCCAGGTTTTCAGTTGTGGGGATTTACTGCTTTATTGTTTCATATGGTTATAAATCCAGTATATCTTTGGGTTTTGGACCGTTAGTCAGGCAAAATGAGCAATTTTAAACAACCCATGTGTAAGACGTTACAGGCATTTATTGGCAGAGTATGGCAGAAATGGAGTACAAAATTCATAAGTCTGTTTTAATTAGTGTATAATTAAGAATAAAAACAAGAAAACATTGTGTTTTAATTACCTTAGAATGAGCTGTGTATATCTACAGACGGGGCGGGTCCTCTTACTCATCCTTTTTCTGTAGTAGTTTAGAAGGGACAAACCAAAAACTGATTCTACATACAGCCTTTCACGTTCATAGCCACTGTAGGTTCTCCTACAGATTTGGAATAGGAGGGTGAGGAAAGTTGGTTGCAGTGTACATCTTCACCACTAGATGGCACTAAATCTGACACACTGGTCCTTTAAGATCATTTTTGACTCTCGAAAAATATGTCACTTTTTAATATTTTTCGAATACTATAAAAGCTAAATGATTAACTGTTCAGCAGTACTTTTAGGTAAGATTTCTAACATGTCAAAGTTTTTCTTTAAGGTGGATGAAGGTGGTGTCATGTTGCAGTATCTTTAAAAACTGTTTTAAGTGTCATGTGATAGTCTAAACTGTTAAATAGGTTTTAGACCCAGATGATAATAAAATTGTGGTGGGAATACTGAAAAGATTAAAGATTTTGCATGAAAATATTTCATGATTTCTAGTATCTGCACAAAATAAGGTATAAGCAGCAAGTAGGAAGTCTGGATGAAACAGCATTTCGAGAGTATCTAGCTTCCATGTTGTGATGTATTTCAGAGTTAAACAGGACAGGCAGGCAGGACATAACGTTGGGAGGATTTTGATTTGAACGTTGAGAAGTGGCAAGTCAAAACAAACATGCTAGCTAGCTTGATCAGTGGGTGGATGTCATGAAAGTATTGGTTGAAACTGATTGGTTCAAGCCACAGTACACATAGTACACATCATATTTTGTTTTGCAGAAGGAAAACATTGTTGAATTTTGACGTAAGAATACCAAGAAATGGAATGTCTCGTATTCTAATACAATAAGAATTGTACAAAAAATTTTGTGCTGTGTCATACATTACTCATACAGTATGACCAGCGATATAATCTGATTAAAGGTTAAAAGGGCATTTTTTTTTTTTTATTTTTATTTTAATGTACTGGTACCACATATTCAATAACAGAAAAACCCTAGTGACTCTGTTTCTTCTACTAGGCTACTTTATATTTGCTGTTTCTTTTCTGCTTTTCATTCATTTGAAAACTGGCCATCTTGGCACCGTGTGTCGCTATGATTCTTCCTGCTTCAGTTCTGCCATCTGGTTAAACTCAGAAACACGTAAACTGTCGGGTTTCAGGATGACCAACTTCTCCTGCACAGTTTCAGCTCTGCTGCACAGTTCAGCCTGGTTTACTGTAAGCTTGGATGCTACATGCAAATAAAAACTGATGTGAAACTATGTGACTGTAAAAATTGTTTGGAGTTTTCCAGAAATGTTTGTGAAGCAGTTGGAAGGTTCAGAGATATTGTTAAAATATACGTATTATTTATCCATTTTACAGTTGTTGAAAGAATTGAGAAAACTGTGTTTCTGTCTCTTCTGTTCTCAGTGTACTCCTGTGCTCTTCTCAGAGATATCCTTCTACAAGGCCGGCTCTACATTTCCAGAAACTGGCTGTGTTTCTATGCCAACCTCTTCGGCAAGGACATAAAGGTACCACTGACTGACAGACAGCTTAATAGACTCAAACTGACAGACAAACTTGAACTGGGTGACTCCCAGTCACAATCTGACAAGCTGATTGGACAGCTTGACAAATTATTTGACTGAAAGTCACTCAGGATAATGGGCTGACTCTCAGTGTTGAAGTCTTAATTCTCCTACATGGAGAATGTCTCTCTGTACATTTGCACTGAGATTTTGTTCCAAGAACAGATAGACGTACTGAACCTTTAACCTTAACCAGTTATGTGAGTTTCTCTTTGATGCTGTGCATTGTTCCTTTTCTTTCATTTCCCTGAAACCAAACCTTTCCTGACATCTGAGTGACAATAAGCTACTTATTCAGGCTGCATTCCTCACATTCTGACTGAAACAGGACACGTTTCATGTCCACTCATGGTTTTCTCCAGGGGGCTTTTCCTCTTTCATTGCCTTCCCTGCCACCATTTATTCAAATCACACTGCTGTTTTTATCTTACCTATAATTTTATCATTATCAGCTTTTGTGCCTCCTCATAAATGCTGTTTTTGTTTCTTTTTTTTTCCGTTGTTTTTAGGTGGCTATCCCTGTCATTTCTGTGAGACTGGTGAAGAAGCACAAAACAGCGGGACTCGTGCCCAATGGCTTGGCTATCACCACAGACACCGGCCAGAAGGTAAACACCTCCATCACAGTCGTCGTGAATTAAAATACTTACGCTGATTAGTGCAGCATGGCTGTGTGTTCCAGGAGAGGTGTGATGGAAAAAACAACACCGTGCTATAGATAGCAGCAGAGTGGAGTCCCAGCCTGGCAGCGCCAGAGAGGGAAGGGTTTTTCCACCATTATGGAAATGTTCAGAACAGCTTCTTATCTTTCTGTCACATCAGACTCAGCCTGTCATCAAGTGATTCTTTTAAAAACATAATGTACTTTTCAGCTCCTGTTCTGGCCCCAATAACCCCAGAAGAACGATAGCCAACAAGCTAACATTACCACGTGGTGACATCTAGGTTTTGTGTACCTGTCAGTATTAGAAAAGAAAATAAATTTAAAATCTTACAATGTGCCCTCCACAAAAGAGGAGCGAGAAAAAAAAAATCAGTCATTTCAAAGCAAGACTGGTCATTTGAGGACACAAATTACTAACTGTGTGACTTAAATTAGTGTATCGAGTGCACAAATAAGTAATTTAAGCCAGTGATTTATCAAAAAGACTAAGAGTTTGCAGTAATGATAGCTCCACCTAGGCATGGTGTTATTTTGAGTTAAATGCTAATGTCAGGATGCTAACATGCTGATATTTAGCTGATAATATTTACCACTTTTGCCATCTAACATTTGTTAATTAGCACTAAGACATCTGATAGGCTACAGCTGATAATTCACTCTTGAAAAAGTTTTGTGAAAGACTTATATCAATCGAACTCAAGGTAAAAGTGACACTAAGTGGTCAGGAGGTGGTAGATATCAAATAAAATTAAGAAAAACATGACACCTATTGAACTGAAATAATTGTTCACTATATAAACATAGGGTGCAAGGGAAATATTTCAGTTTCCCAGTTTTCTTTATTCAACAAGAAGTATTAGAAGAGCTGGTAGGTGAAAAAAAGCAGAAGAATTAGGGTTCTTCTCTGTAATCCTGTTTTAAAAAATTATTTTAAAAATGAATTAAAGGACAAACAGCACTTTTCAAGCACATTTAGTTTGGATTTCTGATGTTTTTGTTTATATCAATCTAAAAAACACTTTTAATAGTTTTAAGGACTGACAGGGTTGGGTGGTGAATATATTTTTATGCTCTTCTCAAGAAATGTTGTCAAGTCATTTTGTTTACCCGCTGATTTTTTTTTTCTTTTCCTTTAATACAAGGAAATCAATTACAGAATATTCTGCATGTTTCTAGTAGCACTAACTAGAGCTATGACAGCTGTCACAAGGTTCAGAAATATCACATGTTTTAAAGTGATCCTGAGACGTTCATATACTTCACTATACACTCATATATACACACACCACATTGTCAAGGAGACATCATTTATTCATAACACACATAATTAATTATTAATAAAAAGACTGACTGGGCTGATGTTTTACCCAATAAATGTGTAAAGAAAAAGTTCCATTTTCTGCACTCTGTCAAACTCTAGTTTACAAGGTGAACACTTAGTTTTCCAGATAAATGGTCAAAGCATAACCCAGCAGCGTAAAATAGTTGTTTACATTCCATTTGTGCAAAATAGTAATATTAAATTGGTCAGCATTGACATTTTTGCTGAATTTCACAACTATATTCCCGCCTCTGTCAAAGCCTATAAGACATATAACATATGGATGGTGTGTCTAATACCGCACAAGGGCAAATATCCTTTACCTTATACAGTATGTCTGCATGATTGCATAACATGTATTGCGTAACCGTGCACACATACATGGCTCTGTGCAGCACGACTGTGCTGCTAAAAATGACTGAGGTCGGTTCTGAGGTTGGCTCCTCTGTTTATAAGTAAAGAGTTCACAACTCTTGTCTCCAAGAACAAAGTTCACCTTCTGTTTGTAATTTTTCAACTCATTTACCAACATGGCTGTCAGCAGAGATACAGCAGGACTGTTTATCAAGTGAAAGTAAACACACACAATAACACTGTGTTTCTCATAAATAAATTCAAGTAAACAAGTACTCAGTGAATATTTATCCAGGTCAGATGATATTTGGGTAAGCTGTCACTGACCTGTCATTCATTGTTTTTCATGGAAGAATAAAATGTGATTAGAAAAATATCTGCTTGGTGCTCCAGATTAAAGCTTTTCAATCTCTGGAGTGTTTTTCACCTAAATTATTTCTAGCAAACTCTTCCCTAGTCATGATAATCTATTGCTGTATACTTTGTTATAGTTTGTGTGGCTGCAAATACAAATATTCCCACACCTCACTTGATAAATTTACAATTGTTTAAAGCAACATTATACAAATGTAGTTATGTAATTATGTATTTGGTATTTTTTACAATTTGGTGCCCACAGTCTCAGAGTGCAATTAACTTATACACCGTCGTCGTAAATATGGACAGCTGTACACGTGGAACATTTACTCTTGTCCGGCAGCCTCTTGCTTGTTCACTATCTTTTTCTCTTATTAGCTTCCTCCGTCAATGTCTTCTTCAGTCTCTTTGCCTCTGCCATGATGTCTGTAGTGGCAGGTGTCCATTTCGATGCAGATCCCTATCAGCACCCCCAACCTGGGCTTGTAAAGTTACTCCTCCCAACAGTCCAAAGCTCCTGTGCCAGTAGTGTAAACATCAACAGTCCCTCGGTGCTCTGATGAGCTCTCAGTATGGCTAACTGAGCTAACTAGCTAGTGGCTGCGAAAAAAGTTACTGTTAGCAACCATTAGCTGTTACTTTACTGCCCGTCAGCAAAAGAAAACCAGAAATTATTTTCTCCATAAAATATGATCCAGTTGCATCAAAATCAGTGACATAGGTGGTGGTGTATAAGGTGTAAATGTAAAGAAACCGTACCCAACAGAATAACAATAGAAGTAAGATAAGCTACGTCAACTAAAATAGAAAAGTAGTAATGGTAATGACATTAAAAGTAATATTTTGGGAGAAGTGGTGTGTGATTTAGTGCTGAAAAATGTTGCACACTCCCAACCCAGATACCAAAGGTACATAGTGTGAGAACAGGCGCACAGGGCACAGAGTGCATAATGTTGCTTTAAAGGGAGTTCAGTGCACATTAAAATTATGAACAGAATATCAACAGAATTCTTACATCACTGTTTCTCTTTTTTTATTTCTCCAGTATGTATTTGTATCTCTGCTATCAAGAGACAGTGTATATGACGTCCTCCGCAGGATCTGCACTCACCTACAGGTCAAGAGGACACACATGCATGCTATTCACTCAGTCTGTATACAGTGTGTGTGGTGTACATGTCAGTTAAAGAAGCAGTTTTCTTTCTCTCTGCAGGTCAATGGGAAGAGTCTGAGCTTGAAGCAGTTCATGGAGGAGCCGACCTTATCGCTGGTCAGTGACAGTGAGAGAAGCTGTTTCATAAACCATCATTAAATCATAAAATTGTAAAGATCAAAGTGGGTTGAACTTCAACATCTGGTAATTCAGACTTTAATGTTTCCGTTGTGTTTCGTTTTGGCCTAAAGGCCTCTGACATCTCTCACTTACAACTACCCCTGACCTGAAGACTGACTTACCTGCTCACACAGACAGGATCAATAGATCATTCTGCTCCAGCCGCAGCCTCACATTGAATTATCCCCTGAGTGGACAAGATGCTATCAAACAGCTCTGTGAAGTCACCTTGTGTTTGTGCGCTATAGGCCTCCCTGCAACACACAGAACAGCTTTTTGTATTAAGGAATAATTAAGTTCTATTAACACGTGTGTCCTTGATCATCTCTCTAATCTGACTGTGAGATATTCGAAGAGAAAGGAGTGTTTGTTCATGTTGACCCATTCAAAGAGCTTTGCTACTCTCAAACCCAGAAAATGTTAAGATGCTTTATTTGTATGTACAGTTTGCAATTATATTAAGACATGAATGCAGAAATATTCTATTACCATCCAGAATATTTGTTTGCCTTGCTGAATATCTCTTTAAATTGTAGTTTCCATAGGGCTTAGATGGGCCCTCAAAGTTTGAAAGGGATAGTTCAGATTGTGGTTATATAAGGTATTATCCAGCATGGAAGCTCAGCAATGAAGCTCTGGACACTTATTATCTTTTAGAATTCGACTTACTTTTCCCGTCAGACAGACTTTTGCGATGGAATACTGCTGTTATATACGCTGAATATCTCTCGAAGCAATCAGACTCCGTCGGCAAAATCAGTCCCAGAACACAAGTGTTGTTCATCTGCTGCGCTCAATCTTTTAATTTGTTTGTGTTTTATGTGACGTCTGTGCTTTAAAAGGATAGTTCGGATTCACTCAAGTTACACAATAACACAAACAAACTGACCAATTCGAGGCAGCTGGAGACAAGCAACTCACGTCTTTCGCAAGGTGGGATTACTGATTTTGCCAGTGGAGTCTGGCTGGTTTGCAAAGAGGAATATTTCTTTTATGTAACGGTGGTTTCCCATCTGCAAAGGCTGTCTGACAGCACGGTAAAGTAGTGAAAATATCCAGTTATTAAAGATCCCTATGAATTTTTGGATTATTTGACCACTTAGCCCAAAATTAATTTATCATTATAAATTCAGATTTCTACCTGCGTTTATTCAACCATTACCAATATTTATAAGTAGAAAGCCTGGCAGCTCAAAAGTTCCCCTCTTTAATGGCCATAACTGATCTATAAAGCATTCCCAAATTAGTTATAAATACTATTTCTAAAGCGTTAGTCACAACTTCAAACTCCTTTATAAAGCACGACTTATTAGAATGTGATACTTCAAGATTTGAAGAATTGAGGCTTTGAAAGTGCTGATTTATCTCCTAAGATAATCAATACGCCTCAGCTCTGTAGACCGTTCCAGCCAACACTTTATGAATTATCATTGATCATGTGGTATGTGGTGCAGATATAACTTGGTGGTTTCAGTGAGCGGTCACAAGATGAACAAAAGTTATATTGATTTTTTAAAGTTTTCTTAAGTTTTTTAAGTTTTCTAAATTAAAATATTTCCCTCTGAATTATTCAAAAAATGTATTCAATAAATAATCAGTTATTTCACCGGGGCAAAGCAAGACCTTGAAATCGATGTAGCAAACATTTAATTATCAAGCTTTAATTATAATTTTTTGCCATCTTAAGTTTAGATAAATGAACCACTGTGTGCTGGCAGCTGAGGTGTGCTGGCAGCTGAGATGTTCAGACTCCCTCAGTTTGTGATCGCTATCTGTTGTGGTCGGATCACCACCTTTCCAACACGCTGTCCTCTTTTCCCCTGCGTCACAGGACGAGTTCCCGGCTCCGGACGAGTTCCCAGTGGTTGATGAATTCCCATCAGTGTTAAAGTGGAGACGGAAACCCTCGGTGGTGTCTGTGTCCTCCTCCCTCCCTGACCTCCTGGGCAACTCCACCAGTAGCCTGAGCCCCGCAGACACGCCCTTCAAATCAGAGCAGCTGCTGGAAGGTGATAAAACTCTCAACATCAGTGCTGTGTCATCATACGGATATGAAAGTCCAAGGCCACTTTCAGTTTCTTGTTAGAGCTGTTTGGCTGCAAGGTGCCTATAGTTTTCTGAAGGTTGTTGGCATGGCTATTATGTCCATTATGAGAATCATCCATATACCACTGGTTAGTGCTGTTTGTGGATAGTGAGCTAAATCAGTCTGAATTCACATTCCAAAGCAGTCATGATACAACGCAGTACAGCCTCCTATTACGATAACATAATGTGTATAATGCATATATTTTGACAAAAATCCTACATTGTGTGATAGGAAACGGAAGATCTGAGTGAAATAGGTTTAATTTAAATCAGTTATTTGCAGATATAGATTTAAAAAATACTAATTATAACTTTATTTATATGGTGGAGAAAATAAAATCAGAGACACGTAAAATATGATAAAATAATACGAGTAATAAAGAAAAAATGTTGCCAATTATAAAAACAACTTTTATATCAAAGCATAAAACAGGTATAAAGTAGGAATGATAACAATTACTTGATTATCAATTAATTGGTTGTTCAGAATTTGATCGAGCAAGTAAAATTTAATTGATCTGCTATCAAATGACGATGAAATATAACAGATCATTTTTATGACTGCGCTCCGCATGTTACCTGATTTTCAGTCATATTTGTTTAATATGTCAGCCTTTACATCTTATATGTTTAATAAGCCATGTAATGCTGTCAGAGAATATACAGTATGTTGTAGTGGAAATAAAGCTTTCATTGAGGGGAAGAAAAACACATTTGGTATTGTGTGGTACAAGCAAAATTTGTATGTTTTTTTTAGTGAAGATTAATTGATTAATTAACCGAACTGGCTGTAGTTCACGAGGTAGAGCAGGTCATCCACTGATCATAGGGTTGGCAGTTTGATCCACCTCCTCCTGTTCACATGTCGAAGTGTTCTTGGGCATGACACTGAACCCCACATCGCTCCCAATGGATAAGCAACCACCTTACATGGTAGCTCGCTGCCATCGGTGTGTGAGTGTGTGTAAATAATTGAATGAGAAACAAATTGTAAAGTGCTCTGGATAAAACTCTGATATAAATGAGCCATTTCCTATTCAGATATTTTGAGTTTTCCACGGTTGATACACTGCAAGCGTCCTGCATAACTTTATTCAGTAGCCAATCAGAAGAGAGATATGCTGTCTCCTTGTGTGATCAGAACATCGGAAGTTTATTTTGGATGTAGAGAAGACAGTTATCAAAGTTAATAACATTAAATACATAAACTATACGATATGACACAACTTTATTGTCAATATGCACTGAAGTTAGTTTTGCATCCTTGGGCAGCTTCGATCAAGAGACACAAATGTACAAAACACAACAAGTAGGCATGACAGATATACAGGAAATATCACTTTATATCCTCTGGATTTAGATCTCAAAAATGAAAATGCATCCAAGAACTTTTTTATCGCTTATTTACAGTAAAGGCCAGAAATAAGAAACAAAGAACAAGGCAGCAATTATATAATTCAACCGTAGGAATGGGAAAGTAATTTATTTAAAAATCTCATTGTGATTGGTTGAGGTAAAGTGTTCCTCAGAGGTGGTAAGAAAATGCTCTGCCAGCAACAGATTGCATATTAATCTTTACAATGACGACAGCCTGCATTATGTCGTCCTAAGTGTATGTGGGGGAATACAGTAATTAAGGAGTTCTGCCAAGTAAGGAGGTCCTAATCCAGGAAGAGTTTTATACTTAATAAAAAACAGTTCCTGACCTAGATGAAAGAGGGAGTCTGTGAACTGAGGACAGAATCTGTTACATCTTCAAAATTTATCATTTTTGGAATATTTATGCTGTGAGACATTCATACAGAGTTAAGTTGTCTGGATGTTTATGTGTGTGTTTTAAGTTTCATTTCATTTGAATTTCTTGCATCTGTGTGTGAGAGAAAGACAGAGAGTAATTGCTTTTGGATGGCAGCATCTCTCTTACGCAATGACACATTAAGCTCCAAATGGAGATTAAATCATGTGGGGGATTGTATTAAAAAGCTTCGGGCGGATGCAGATTAAGTCGAGATTATCACAAACAATGTCTGCTGTCAGAGTTGTCTGAGGACAGTTTAACAGCTATACGTGGACAGGCTTCGGATCCTTTCTGTGTACTAACCTACATTAATGTCGTTCTCCATTACATGTTGGATATTTGATCAGCGTGAGCTTTTGTGTGGATTGTCATCACAGTTGGACACATGCGGAGTGGAAAACTGGGAAGTAATGTCGTCAAAAGATGTTTGCCGCTCACATAATAGCGTTACCTGAGTCAATACCAGTGTGGCCGCAGTGTTTCCAGTGTTTTTATACGTGAAAAGTAGCTAAGTGTCAAATAAATGTAGCAGAGTACAAAGTACAAAGTTTGCCTCTGAAATGTGGTGGAGTAGAAGTATAAAGTAGCATTTAAAGGAAATACTCAAGTAAAGTACAAGTATGTCAAGTTTGTACTTAAGTACAGTACTTGCATAAATATATTTAGTTACATTCAACCACTGGTAAAAGCGACATGATAATCAAGCTTCAGTTTTATTGCATTGTACAATACAGGACTGTTCAGTGAAATGCAGGTGCAGGTAAGAAAATGTTATAAATAAAGATTCAAATAAACTATTAAAATATTCAGTTAGAACAGAATAAAGCAATAACATAGGACAGGGTGGTTAAAAATAGGTTAGCACTTGAATAAAAAAAGGAAAATTAGATAATATGTGTATTCACACACATATATACAGTATTTGTACAATAATACTGTATTCACATAGGATTCTTTATTAATTATAGCAAAATAAAAAATGCAAAAAACTGTGTTTTCAGGTTTTATGTCATACTTTTTATAGGGCTGCACAAAATGGTAAAAAAAAAAGTACTTGCAACTACTTTGACAGATATTGTGATTGCAATATGATTCACAATTATTTTTTGCATCACAATTTTCATTTTCACCAAAAAGCCTTTTTAAAATCATGATGACGTGACGTATGTTGGGGTCTGTACCAAAACAAACATGCTTTCTTGCATCTGGAGAAGAAGATTTGTGGGTCAGGGCATCACTGCAGCACTACATACTTCATTATAACGCTGATTATAATAAATGGTATCTTCTTCTATTTGAATATTGCTCTTAGTCATATTGTCAATAATGTTTTTATTAACTGTGCAGCCCTACTTTCATAGTATTGTTTTTCAAAGGTTTTTGTGCAAAATTCAAATAATCAATCAGTCAGTTTACATAAAAAGTATTCACATTTTTTCATCAATTACAGGATCTTTGGCTGTGTATAAAATAGTGTGAAATGAGAATGTCCTCATCATCCTGACAGTTAACAGTGCTAATTTATGTGATTTAATTACACCCTCTGGCAATTCATAATATATTGTAGCATAAACAAAATCTAGTACCCGTTTCATGGCATAATTGATGAGATTTATTAAACATTGTGATTAATTTTGGAGCTCCACTGTGCATATTGTCACATCATAAACTGTGCGAGCGCTGCTGAACGCTGTTAAGTCCAAATGCATTCAGATACATAAACAGGTGGGCTAGAGCTATTAAAAGTGAAACATGCAGCACAGTGGAGCCAAGTACTGTTAATGGTTTTATGTTATAGTGTGCGTGTGCGTGTGTTTGTGTGTTACAGAGCGAGCTCTGCAAACAGACAGAGGTCTTTTATCAGAGCCAGTGGCAGAGCTGGGCCAGATGGAGTACCAGCTGCTCAAGTTCTTCACCCTGCTGTGAGTATACAGAGGGACACACAGACACCAACAACACCACCTTTACCTCCTCCAGCAGCTGACTCACAGCTACACCCACAACACACACACACACACACACACACACACACAAACTGTGAACATTAGCAAGCAGATATAAATAGTGTGCGATTCAAACAGCCAGACTAAACACAGGGGATCAGAGCTGCTAAACACTTTTTACTTTGTATTTTTCCACAGAGAAGTCGCCTCTCGTGAGATTTAATTATCAAAGGTAGAATATGCAGGATTTGTTAGTTATGTCAGTACGACCTGGCCATCTGCATTTCCTTTCCTCTTCTATTCGCTCCTTCTTTTTCTGAGTTTAGCGTCACCTGCCAGATGTCAGTGACTTCTTACTTTGTGCCCTTATGTGGATTTATTGGGACGTTTCCATATGCTAATCGCAAAACGCAACATGCATCCAATTTAAGATCAAACACAATTCATCAACATGCTCAGGTGGGTAAGAAAAGACTTGGCTGTAAGTGCTCGTTGCATGAATCCCACGCAGGAGTTTTTTATATTCCCCTAATGCTGTAAGAACGAATATGAGAGGAGAATAATAAAACATTAAGACACTTCATAAAATCCTGCATGCTTTTAGCACTCATTGCAATGCATCAGATCATTTTGTCTTAGTGAGCACCATGCTCTCTTACTCCACCTGCCCTCCAGCAGAGCAGGGAGACACAGTGACCATGAAGTGTGTCCTTCACCCACTGGGCATGAAGCCGCTCTGCTTAAGTGTCCTTGAGAGAGAGAGAGCAATGAATCCTTATCTGAAGGTTTGTCATATTGCTGATGTTGCACTCTGACCCCCCCGCCCTACCAGTGAGGAAAAGACAAAAGACAAATTTCTCCCCGGTATGTCATAGACTAACCTATGATCCATATCAATCACAGTGAAATCTCTACAAACTTTTATGGATAGAACTTTACAACTACAACTATCCTTATAAATATATTATAAATTGTTTATAATTAGGTTATTAGTTAGGGTGTAAACACTTTCTAAGTCATTAAATAGCTGTTACAACAGATTAGATTTTTTAAAAAGGCAATAGAGAACTGACTTGCCAAATAGTGAGTCCACACTGATCTGTACTGTTCAGCCTCAAATCTCATGTCTTACTTTGTCTTTTCCACCAGCAGCATTTATATCTGTCAGCTCCATCACATAGTTGTTAATAAGTTACTAGCATTTCATCACCATCGGCATATTTTAATAGACTAAAAGTTTCATCAAATTAACATATCAAATGACCAGATTCATAGCCTAAAGGTTTGAAAATATTGTTTACCTTGACCTTTGTCAGATATAAATAGTAGTAAATCATTAATAAATGGTCATATATTTCATTGTTTATAATAAGGCTCCTTCTGCCCAGTATTAATGTTAGTAACTCAAGAGGAAGATTAATTAGTAGTAAGCAGTAACTGGATCTTGCCAAAAAGTGAGCCCACATCAATCTAGACATGTGTTATAACCTGTTTATAGTCATTTATTCATGATTTATTCAAGTGTTAACAGCCTAATTAATAACTTCATTTTAAACCTTTTTAAAATTATTTGTATAGGTAGTCATTGTAAAGTGGTACCCCTTTCTTTTTAAAAATAGAATAACCAGTTAATGTAATAAAGCCAAACATGCATGTATAATTAGTACAGCTTGAAGCAGTGAAGTAATCAGTAATACAGAGCTGGCTTATGTTAAATAACCAGCACTTTAAAGGACATTTTTTAATATAATTACGTAGCTTCCCTGTAGTGTTTCTTATGTATTCAATTCTTGGTATGTTTTAGTGTCAAAATGCTATTTTCCCAAGCCTTTCTAAAAATGTTTTCCCACATGACCTGACGTTGGTTTCTGCATGATGATGTTGCCACTAATAAACCCCCCTAGGTTGAGTGAGAGGAGGGGAGAGGGAGGGGGAAGAGGACATCAGTGCTCTAACCTACGTCACTACTTTATGCAAACGGCTGAATGGGAGTTTCCATTTGAAAACCCAGACGGACACAGATGGAGTCGACTCGATTTTCTCTGATTTTACACACAAGTTTCAGCTTATTGATTTTTACTGTACAGAAATGACTGGAGGCCTGTGGCTGCTTTGAAAGAACAAAAAAAAAAGACATGCAAAATGTTGAAATACTACTTATTACTTAGAAGTTGTTTCGCAGTAATGTAGAGTGCAACATTATGCATTAAAACTTGCAAAACCACTGCTGTGGTCCTCAGATATACAGATATACACTGGGTTGTTCAAGGACAGTGTTGTGCCTCAGTATGTTGACAGAAAGTCAAACGTTGCCTCCTAGTGTTCATCAGCAGACATTGCAACTCTCCTGCTCCACATCAATAGAAGATTCCAGTGTCTACTTTTCATAACGATGCTGCAACTTCATGACTGAACTAACCTGTGTTTTTTTTCATGTCTTTCATCTCAGTATTATTCTCCTCATCCTGTCATCGTGCTACTTGGCCTTTCGTGTGTGCAGTCTGGAGCAGCAGCTGTCCTTCCTCAGTAACCCAAATCTCCCCTGAGAGAGAGGTAACACTGCACCACATACATCAACAGTACATCATAATAAGTGAAACAGCTGGCTTTTAATTACTGAAGGAAACAGTGACAATTCTTGTAAATATTATGTAAAAAATAAATAGATAAATAAATAAATATATATATCAGATATAATCTAAATAGGATAGCTCGTGTCCCTGGTGAGGCTTCAAGATAATCACAAGTAAAGCAAATGAGGTTTGGGTTGAGATAGTTGGATATTCTGTTGGTTTGTATGTGCATAGTATCTGTGTACATTTGGTTGTGTGAGCTGGGATCTATGGAATCCCTGAAAAAAAATACATTTTAAGTTATGTTCTCTCCTATGTTTATTACTGAAGACCAGGTGAAAAAAAATTGTCAGGATCAAGTTTTAAGATTGAAGTGTTTGTTGTTGTAATACTCATTTTGGCCACAAGAGGCTCAAGTGTGCCCCTACAGCAGGTTCTGTGTTGAATTTTAACACTAATGGCAGATTAGCGTCCATTAAAATCTAGTTCTTGCTAAAAGAAAGACATGATAGTATTGTTGTATAACTTGTTAACACATAGTGTAGTCTATCTTATGTTTAGAGTACATTGAGAAATTAATAGTCACCTGAAAGAAAAAAATCATGTTTTTTTTTAAAATATGGATTCCCTCAAAACCTGGTATTTCCCCTGGATGGGTGTGGTTTTGAAGGATGTAGCAGTGCAAGCTTTGGCAAGCTCTGTGACCGCTGTAGCCCGTGCTCTGAGTGCACACACACAATATGAGGTCAGTTTATTTAATGCATGTCACGTATGAAGACATACAGAATATACCATTCATGCTTTCCTATAATTTGTATATTTGGTTTCACACTCATGCACAGGAAAAGTGATAGTCTGACTTGTCAGCCTGTTTGGGCATCTATCATTGCAAGGCACTAACTTAACTTGATATCGGAATCCAGATCCATAATTTAGTCCATCTAAATGTTTGTGTATTTTAGCTCTGTTTAGTTGTACATATCTCCAGTGTAACATTATGATGATCAGTTCATCAGCAGTCAGGTAAAAGTCATTTGAAAAGGCAAAGATCAAGTTAATAAACAAGTTTTTGTTGAGGGTTTGCGTATGAGTGTTTTTGTTTTTTGTTGTTTTCCCTTTATTTGTGTTTTTCTTTTCATTTTGTTTATTCAGTTTTTTGCTATTTACCTTGTTAACATGTCACAGTGGTACCTCACATTTTGAAAAATTAAATAAAAAACAACTTTTTTTAGGTCACAGTTTTTCTAGCTTATCCAGAATGCCAAGTTTTAAGTGCACTTCATTCACACTTCTCTCACCTCTCTCACTTCACCTCTCCCAACTCTCCCACCTGTTTTAAGTCAGAAACACAGGAGAATTTAGATCAGACTTAAAAAATGGATCAGCGGAATTTTGTTTCTCATTTCCCTCTCAGGATTTCTGTAGGAATCACTGTAAGGCTGGAAAACATTTCAAAAAAAGGAGACAAATGCTGTTGATTTACCCTCCGTTCTAACCTGACTGCTTTCCTCTCGTTCCAGGTAACCACTGCTCTCCACTGTCACCTATCAGATCGGCTGCTGTTTACTCTCCTCGCGCTTTGAGTTGATGATGCCCTCCTGCACAGATCCCAGAAAGAAAAAAAAATCAAGATCAACCCGCACCAGCTGCAAAACATGAAGGAGAAACATCAACCCACGGAATGAGTTCCTACGTAGTGATCACTTCCAGACTATGCAAACAGACTGTCTATTTATTCCTGAATTTTAGGTTTTACTGTAGATCATGATCGTCTACCGTGACCTCTCCCTCTCATAGACATTTCATCTTTGACTCTGCAGTGTAAAGCTCTTTACCCCAACATGTTTGTGAACGCTGATAAAGTGAAAGTGGTGTTTGAGGTTGGAAAGGTAAGACATATTTCAACACATTATTTACTTGAAAAGACTGATGGTGAAGATATTTCAGGTGAGTTATCATGACTCATTCATTAATACCTGACATATTCTGTTTGTTTTTTTCCGGTGGGGATCTTGCCACAACCCTCAGTAGGAAGGCTAAAACTAGCCCCGACAATGCACTTTTTAAAACGTGTCCACGTTATTTCAAATATATGTAACTGTTTAAGAGTTTAGATCTATTTTTTGGCTTGACAATAGGTACTCAGTTGTCATTTTTGAAGGTATTTATGGAAGGAAGTTATGTTATGACCACAGACACTTGATTGAATGAGGTTACCTGTCATTTAACTGTAATGTACCGGAGCAATAACATCACCTGAGGGTGTTGGCTGTAATGTGAATGAGACGGTTAGATGACATGCATAATTCTTGTTTTTAGTTGTACTAATCTGCTGCGTGAAAGGAATACCCAGGGTGTTTTGTTTTATACATTTCAAATGAAGTCACCAAAGACTTAAAATGATGCATTGATGTTGAGTGTTTATCATATCTTTGTCTGAAGATATTTAACTGATTTGGCAGTGAAATGTAGTCCTGCACTAGTCTGTGAAATCCCCATGAATTAAATTGGCAACGAAATGTAGAACAAAAAAGGTTTTGTGGCTTTTTAATTTATTTTTCAGTCATTTTGGGTGCAAAACTTTTCTATCCAATATTCCATCCTGTCGTTTTGGCTCCGCGTACGGGACCACCGTGAAAAACCTTGACTCCAACAGCACAGCAAATTTCAGGAACCTCTACAACTCAGCCTGAATTATAAAACTGGAGCATGATGTTGGCAGAAGCACTTAATGCTTAATACATTACATGTGGAGCGTTGGCCGGACACCAGCGGTGTTGGTTTTCCTCCACCTGTTTCAGTTTAAATGTAATAACTTGTCGCTGTTTTCATGGGTTAAAAATGTGGGTTTTCTGAAATGTCAAATGTTCAGGAGCTGCGAAAACCAACCCTGACTTTGGTCGAGGAATACATGAATATAAAAACATGTTTGACATCATCTGATGGGGGCTGAAAAAGTGCCAGAACAGTGATAGTCAGTAACTTATTACAAATACTCAAGTTACTGTAATTAAGTAGTTTTTTGGGTACTTGTACTTTTATGAGTAGACGTACTTCAGCAAGCATTACACTATAATCTGCTTACTTCTGTTACTTCTAAAATCATAATTGAGTACTGAGTACAATTTGATTTAATATTCATCCTTTCATCTGCATTTTTACAGACAATAAGGTTTATCTGGTGGCAGAAGAACCAATGAAAACATCACATGTGAACAAAAAACAACACTGCAGCAGCACAGGTTTGGAGTGAGGATGTTATTGATTTATCATTAACCAATCGATGTTGGTTAGTGATAAATCATTAACATGACTGTTAAGAATATATCCAATTAAAAATTAATTCATATTTTATCAGTGGTCTAAAAATGGCAGTAGTTTCACCTCATCTGACATGGTTTTGTCCGGTGGAGCCATTTGTTGAATAAAGAAACTTAAACTTAAAAAATGGCCACAAAAACATCAGAGAATCAAATGTTAGCTTTTTCATTGGTTAAGAAATGCACAATTGACACTGGAGAGGTGAGTGAGATATTTAGACATTGATTGAATGCTGCAACTGATGATGTAATAATCACTGGTTAAAAAGTAACTAATACTCTGAGTAACTTTTTAGAAGAGTACTTTGTACTTTTACTGAGGTATTTGTCTAGCACCAGTGCCTTTTACTTGTAATTGAGTAATGTTTAAGTAATGTAGCAGTACTTGTACTTGAGTAGAGATTTTCAGAACTGTTTCCACCGCTGTTTATATGTCGTATTAGTTTATGACCTGCAGTGCTTTTACTAGCAAACTAAGAGAATAATCTTCGGTTGAACACTGTCCCGTCTCTAAAATCAAATACTCACATCAGGACTCAGAGAAAGAGACGCCCTTTTCACACATAGCTCCCAGTAAATTACTGGGATAACCTTTCAGGCATCACGAGTGATTTTCACTGTTCACACATGCTGCTTCATTCAGGGACATTTCTCGTGTCTTGTGCCTTTTTCACACACATCCCATAACAATGCGGGAACAGATGAAACAAGGATAGTAGATAAGATAAGATAAACCTTTATTCATCCCTGGAGGGAAATTCAGGTGTCATAGCAGCAACAGCAGTAAAAAAGAAACACAGGTAAGGAACAAAGAACAGTGAGCAGAAGTACAGACGGAACCAAACTAGTGAGAATAATAAAGTAGAATAGAATAATAGTAAGAATAAGAATATAAATAATAAATGGAGTGAGGTAAAGCTCTGAGCAGCTGGCCGTGGAAATCGAGACAGGGTCTCTGAGTACAGGCAGGAAATAAATAGAGTTTAAACATGTTACAGTCTGTCAATAAACAGTATTTTTTTTTTTTCATTATAAATGAGTGGCTATATTAGTAAATGTGCAAGCGTGGTAGAAATCCAGAAGTACAGAACAGTGTAGAAAGTGCAATGATGTGCAAAAGATGGCGGTAATCATGGGCACTTAGTTAACTGTGGGATGAAAGATTGGTGACAGGCGAGAGGAATGGCAGGAAAATGTTCGTTTAATTAACACCTGGAAGCGCCATTTCCTGCAATATAGAGCCTTCGATTGAGGCAGCTGTTGCATTTTAAAGCTCAGTTTATATTGAACTATTATGAAAGCATTATTTTTCCGTTGCAGTCTGTGCTTTCAGAAGTGAAACATCTCATAATGTACATAACGCCTGAGTCTGCAGTGTCAGCTGGACGTAACCTTTTACGTGCTGTGTCCCTGTAATGTCCCTGCTTTCATTATTCACAACAAGGCTGCACCAGCATTTTCCCTGAAATGATACTCAGCTTTGAGGTGGGAAATTGGAGGTACAGATTTTCCTGAATATGTTTCCCTGCTCCCATTTCACACGTGACCCCATGTAGGAAATGTTTATGATTTCCTTTACCGGGCAGCCCAGATTGGTTCAGAGTTAGTTCACACTGTTTCCACACTGCTGTGTTTTTTAATGGAGCAACACCTAAAATACAACAAGCAAATACTAAGAGGAAATTAATTCCTTAACATATAGTTTACCCTTTTAATTGCCTTTAATTAACTTTAAGCTTAAAATGAATTTGCCTTGCTTCACACTGACAGTTTATTTTGCTCTTCATTGAAGCTGTGTGACATTTACAAAGTATTTAAACCACTGACTTAAATTTGACACTGCTCTAGACAAGTAAAAACATGTTTTTATCTTATTTAGATTGAAAAAAAAACAAACGTAATCACAGTAGGAATAAAATATGTCACACCGAAATCACTCCAAAGTTTCTAATCATTGTCAGATTTAAAGCATGGCCCAAGAAATGTTCGATTGAGCTGAATGTAAACCACTGAATTTCATTACAGGAAACTACACTGACATCTAGTGAACATTCAGCACAGAGCAACACACTCACACACACACTCCACCTGCAGTTTTATAGCAATATCTGAAAAGACCTCCATCCATATATAACAAGCACAGTACTAATTTTAAAACAAATCTGATTCTAAAGCACTAAATTCTCCAGTGAAACTCTGGATAATATTCATGAAAATACAGGCCATCAATTACAATTAATATTCATTCGGTCCAGTGCCTGAAAAAAATAACCTGTTTGTCGCTTCAAAGGCTCGACCACCTGGATGCCATGACAACGTCAGTGATTGACAGTTGGTAGAGTTCCTGCAGTGAAGGTGGGGGGAGGGGGGAGCAGGGAGGTGGACACCTGGTTCAGAGGGTCAAACGATCGTCCGAGGAATATGCCAGGAATCTGACACAGCCGATCCTGAACAAACCTGCTGACGATCAAACCCTGTGAAAGCTTTTTTAATGTGTTTCAAGTAACGAAAATCTAATCTTGATGTTTGATGTAAAGAAGATCTGCTGCTGCTGTTCATCTTCTGCAAGTTGATTATTTCTACAATCAGACCTGGAAGGTAAATGTGTCTGAAACCTTTGGTAAATGTCACACTGCTGATATTTGAACTATTGTTAAATATTTTTATATATAACAAGGATTTAGAGGGTTTTCACTGCAAGTTTAAATAAGTTTAATTAAAGTACAAACATTCTCAAATTGTCAGATAAGAGTAAAATGAAGTAGTTGCAAAGGCTGTGAAGTGTTTGAAGAGGAAAAGGTATTTGAACGTGGTCCTGCAGCCATAACCAGCCAGAGAAAACCTGCAAGTACGTGAGAGTAACCATGCAGAACTCCACTTCAAGATCAAAATGAAAGAAGAACTGAACTTAAGGACAGAAAAGTGGAATGAAGTGGATGTGAAACCCTCGAGGATTCGGTTCATTACATCTCAGATTCTGCCGTCGTCATGATGAAAGATTGTGATTATTTGCTCACTTTAACATCAAGGAAACTACATTTAAAAATGTCTTGCTTAAGTGCGTCATGTTTCGATACTGACGTCCATCTGATAGAGATTTTATCTCTAAAGGATGTTTTTTAAGAATTTCAGGTTTGTTATGACAAAGACGAAAGTTATAAAACCATTTAGAAAAGAAAAGATCAATTCTGAACTTTGTAAGTTACTGTTGATACATCAGAGCTGCATTTTGCAGGTAAAACTCTTGATCAAATGGCAAAATTTTGGAACTCTTTACCTGAATTTTTTTTCTAAGAGTTAAAAACTAACTTAGTTTCATCTTGAATTTATAGATCTTGGTCCATTTTTAGTTTGCTTGAGTTTATACATCAGCCAAATGTTAAGAAACACATTTACAAGTACTACAATTTTATTTTTATTCTATTTTTACCTTTATTTAACCAGACAAGCCATTAAAAAGGCCCAGCAAAAGCCTTTTACGTAGGACAAATACTGTACCTAATTACAATACTGAGGTACTTGTACCTCTAATTACTTCAGTATTTCCATCTTATGCGTTTAAAAGCAACCTTAAGACCTTTTTATTCAGTTCAGCAGCCATATAAAGTAATTTAATTGCATCTTATCATTATTGTTCTTCAGCATGGAATGAATTTAGTACAATTCTCATGTACTCATACATTACACGAGTATTTTAATTTTATATGCTTTTTACTTCTGCTTCACTACATTTAAGAGGTAAATATTGTTGCATTTATTAACAGCTGTAATAATTAGTCACTTTGCAGATTTTTATTTTACATACAAAAGATATGATCAGCTTATAAAAGCTGAAATAGGTCCATCCTGATTAACTCCAATATTAAAATGCTGTTTACATATTGATGCATCAGTAATAACAATCCAGTGGTAAAATATACAGTTAAATATCACTGACAGGATTCATTCTGCTTCATCATGATACTCTGAGAACATTTTACTGACATTTCTTTTACTTAAATGACATTTTGTGATGGGGGATTTTTCAACCGTGTGTTATGACATTTACTTGATTAAAGGATCTGAAGACGTCTTTTGTTTTTAAACAGTATGTATATTGTTTTCACATGAGAGATGCATACAGGAAGTGCTCTATACATCAACACTAGCATGTGACCTTTTCTGAAACCCTCCCTTCTTTAACCTCCCCAACCTCTTCGCTTGTAACAAGCACATTAACAAAGAGAAGAGAAAATATATCTACGCATATAGATATAATTATACTGTACACTCTGGCAATGAAAAATATATAATAAAGTGAAGGACAAAAAATAGTGAGTATATCAATCCAAACTAATTCTACAAGCTCAGACAAACTGTTATAAATCATCCAAGTGGTCTCCCTGTGTTAATACATTCACCATGATCCACAAAATTTATTACAAGGTCCCCAAATGTTTTTTATAAATTCAATTTATCTGAGTGTATGTAATTTTTCTTCCAGCAATAAAATCCTCTCAAGCGTTTCGTTTGCAGCATGCCAATACTAATAAACTGGAATTTTTATTTTCTCCAAGAAAGATCAGGAGGATCCAGCCTCAAAATCACAATCTTAGATTTCAGTAGTGCCTTAACAAACAAAACTACAAATCACCTCACTTCAAAAAGTTCTATGTCGTCACATTCACATTTACAATCAGAGATGGAAAGTAACTAAATACAAATACTTCATTACTGTACTTTAGTAGAGTTTTCAGGTATCTGTACTTTAGTTGAGTATTTATTTTTCTAATAACTTAATTTTACTCCTACATTTATATAGATACAGACTGATATAAAAGATGCAATGAGACAAAAACTGTAAAATATGTAACAAAACAAAAATGACATGACAAGACAAATACGAAGCAAGAAAATGAAAATGACATTATAAACGTAAAAAGACAAAAATGACTTGACTATACATAATGATGAAAACTATGTAAAAGACATAACAAGACAAAAAACAATGTAAAAGGTGTAACAAGACAAACACGACGCTAGAAGATGAAAATGGCATAAAAGATGTAACAAGACAAAAATTATGTGACAGTACATAACAAGAAGAAAATGACGTAAAAGACAAATATGACGCTAGAAGATGAAAATGATTTGAAAGACATAACAGGACAAAAACAGCATAAAAGATGTAACAATGTAAATGTGTAACAAGATGAATAAGATGCAAAAAGATGAAAATCACGTAAACAAGAAGAATGACGTAAGATTTAATAATATGAAGTGCAGGGGTGAATGAAAAAAGGCGCAAAACAAAGCAATGTAAATGTAATAGATGAAATGATGAAGCAATAGACGAACCAATTATAAAGATGTACAGATGAACAATAAAAGATGAAAACGACATAAAAGACACAACAAGATGTAACAAGACAGATCAGACGTAGAGGAAGAAAAGTTGAGCTTCATTAATCTTTGCACAGAAAGAGCAGGTAGAAACGTCCTTCAGTGAGCTACTGTTTACTTTTACACATTTCAGAGCCTGTACTTTTTTATTTTAATTGCATAAAGAAACTGAATGTGGCACTTTATAACTTATTATTTAATAAAAGTGCTGTAGAAACAAGTGTAAGATTATAAAGCAGTGAGTTTCTCGCTCTCGGATGAACAGCAAGCCTTTTGGGGACCTTCAGAAGGTCCAAAGGGCAGGGGCCAACTACTGTAACACTGTGTGGGTGTGAGCGTGGAGTCAGTTTCAGCTGTAGAGGAACGGGGGGGCAGGTCAGAGCAGATGGCCAGACAAGCTGCAGCCTCATCCATACCTCCAGGGAGCCGTATTGTCTGTCCTGGAATGCTCTGCAGGTGACCTTTGACCTCCGTGGTGTGAAGCAGAACGCTGACTGTAACGTCACGGTAATGGTCTGCATTACACACTGTAAAATCATCACGCTCACACACACACACACACACATGCAGGCTGCTTCACTGGAGGATTTCCATGAAGCAGGCATTACCTCAGCGGTGCATTAAATGTGTCCACGTCTGCACCAGAGCACAGTCCCAGCGCATTACGGTGAATCAGTTTATGAAGTGAGAGGCGTCGTGTTTCACTGCTGAACACCGTGCAAATATTTCTTTCTATCCAAAGGGGTTTTAGAACCAAATATCTAGAGAGAATATAATCATAAATGTCATACATCTTATGGAAATATTTCACACTGAGGCAATAAAATGATGCATGTAAGTGCATCTTTATGAAGTCATATTAAAAAGATGAAGTGAAAAAAGACTAGAGATGGATTTGCAGGCTTTATACTACCTGGCAGGCACTAAGAAACTGCATTAGACAGTTCTTTAAAGGCACAGTTTGGATTATCTGAAGTAGGGTTTGTATGAGGTACTGGTAACAGTAGATAGCAGTCGTCACGCCCCCAGTTTGGCGAAGCAGAGAGGAGTTACAGCATGGAAGCAAAGCAGTGTGCTGGTGTGGACAGGGTCAGCAACAAAACTTATTTTAGCTACTTAATAAAAGGTCCACCAAAAAAAATTAATATCACTTTGAATGCATGCTGAGCAGTGATCTCAGTGCTGCAATCGATCCACACTTCAGTGTAAAACATAACCAGTTACATAACCCACATGACATTAACGGTTCATTCATTGGATTACTTTTTGCAGGCGTTAATGTAAAATAATCTGCTGCCTCCATTGCATGGTCTTGTGCTTTCACTTCTCAAACCAGGCCATCTGTCTCCTCACTTTAAAAATCTTTTCTCTTTGTTTCCCTCCAGTAAATCCACCGTCATGCTGCCACTGTTTGTGCTCCTGGTGCACCTGCTTCCTAAAGGTCATGAGAGGCAGCTTTCTGCTTGGTTTATTGCATGTTCGGCCTAAACTCACCCATTAATTAATCAGGGTACTTGGGCACAGCTGATTGGTGTATCCCGCTTTGTGCTGCTGGCGTAACGGGAAGAACAGGGTAGGGTACCTCTGCGCCCCTAACGCAAGACAGCAAAGGTGGATTCAGGCACACCTTATATACTAAAAATTACATCTATTGTGCTTCACACTTTCAACTTGTGCTTTTAATCAGTGTAAGATAGGGCCCTTTATGTCAATTGGTAATTATAAAAATGACACATGGAGTTCCTCAAGCTCAATTCTCAGGCTTCTTCTGTTCAACATCTACATGCTCCCTCTTGATCAGATTATGGAATAGTATAACATCACCATATTCATGCAGATGACACACAACTCTATATAACAGTGTTACCACATGACCTCAGCCCCCTACATTTGTGAATTGAACAAGTCAGACTCTTCTACAGCTGCATTGTTTTTGGCCCCAAAGAACAAAGATTAAAAGTCAGTGCTCACCTTGAATCAAAATCAAGCCAAAAATTTTGGTGCAGTTTAATTTAAATCGTCGCATATCGACAATAAAAAAATCAGCCACAACCACTTTCAAAACATAGTAAGATTAAAAGGACGTCTGTCTAAAGAAGACACAGAAAAACTTGTTCATGCATTTATTTTCAGCAGGCTGGACTATTGTAGTGGTGTCTTGTTAGAGTGGAGCATATTACACTAGTGGTAAATGGTCTTGAGCGATATTTGGCTTACACAGCAGCGATTTCCTGTTGGAAAAGACTGTTTGATGGCAAAGTAAAGTGGTGAAAATATTCTTAATATAGTGTACTCTTAAACTGATACTTTTTTTTTTCTATGTTGGCCTTTTTTAGGTGGCTAAAATTACTTAGCTTCTTTCCCTGGGATCCCTGCTGCTTCTCCAAACTGGCAACATGTAGACAATGCACTGACTATTAATAAGTACCTCATACATCCCCGCTTCAAATAATCCAAACTATCCTTTTAATATTCTATAACATGAATTGACATTATGTGAAAATGTATAGACCTCTATTAGCTCCTGAGGTATATGTACAGTTCTATTTGTGATCAAAAATCAATACTAACTCTGTGAAAAACAGTTCATGTGGGTGTATCCTTGTTATTTCAATGGAAAAACAGCCAACAAGAAGGCATGACATCACTCTGGGCTACAGTCGAGTTTGATTGTCTAAAAATATGGTCACTTACCTCAAAGTTTGAATGGTGAAACATTTCATTTATCCCCCGCCAGAAGAACCTCAAAGGACCGACAGAATGCAACGCAGCCACATGTTAAACTGTGTTTTGATTAACGGAGGTTGGCTGTGACCACAGACACACCCCGGTGTTCACAAACAAGTTGGATAAACTTCACTATATTTATAAGTCCAAAAGCCCGCCATTGACTGAGAGCAACACGTTCACACCCATCCTCTGGAGAGCCTGTTCAAAGTCACTCTGGGAGAAATGGGAAGCCATTCAGAGCACGCCAAAACAATACACTGCAACATTTCAGCACAAAATAACTTGGGCTGAATCATGCAAATGCAAAAAGACTGTTAGGTCGGGTTGTACCAACAAGGATTCATGGTTTAACTTCTAATTAAGTTGCACTAAACTTTTACACCAACTGAAAAAAAAATAAATATTTTTTATTTTACTCTGAACGTAGATTAAATTTAAATCTGATGCACCAAAACGTTAAACTCAAAATATGATCTGGTTACATTTTACACACTAAAATGGCTGCCTATCCCTTAAAATAGTCTGTAGTTTCTGCCAGCCAGTAAAGAACTGGTTTTCATTATTTGGCCATATTGCTCCATTAATTCAGCCAAAAAAAGTTTATGTCAAAGGAGGAGAGATTTTCTAAGCCATCATGAGTAGGTTAACCAGGTTAACTGACCTTTTAGCTGGCAAACTAGCAAACTATGTTCAATTTTTTAGCTAGTTACAAACAGATAAAATTTTGTTAACTTTGTTTTTAAAACGCTTTAGCTAGCAAACAAAGCAACATTTTGATTGTGATTTTTATTAAAAACAATGTTAAGTTTTGACAACTTTTTAGCTAGCTCGCAAACAAGCAAAAATTTGCTGTTGTTTTGTTTTGTTTACTTTTTTAGCTGGGTAATAAACAATGTAAAGCTTTTTCAACCTTTCAGGTAGCTAGCAAACAAAGCAACATTATGTTTTGTTTGTCTGTTTGTTTGTTTTAACTTTTGAGATAGGTGGAAACAGTGTAAAGCTTAACAAAGCAATATTTTGTTGTTGTTTTTCACTTTTTGGCTAGTTGGTAAACAAAGTGGAGATTTTTCAAACTATATAAAGCAGTGGAAGGTTAAGTTTTCCCCCTTCTATATTTATTTTTATCTATTTACTTATTTGGTATAATTTGATTTAATTTACTAAACTGAGATGAGTTTAAATTGTGCAACAGAGCTCTGCTTAATTTTAAATCTCGATTCAGTCATTTTAAGCCTAGTTTTGCTAAACTCTGATTCGAACTAAAATCTTTGTTGGTGCAACCCAGAGTATACAAGGGAGAATTTATCCTTAAAGGAATACCGGCCAAAACCTCTTTAGTTGGGAAATTTGATTAAAGTACTTCCAAGTCAGCTCATTGTATCAGAGGTTGAACTGTTGATGTGGAGGAAAAACAAACTGTGCTGGTCTGAATCTTCACGGTTGAATTATCTGTTGTCTTTATGAACATTAGCATGGAATTAAATTTACTGTGCCTTTTCATTTTGCTCTTCACTCCCATCTTTCTCTTGGCCTCTTTCTCTCTGTGTGTGTTTGCATCTGCACTTCATCAGCTCTTGGATTTCTTTACTTTTCCTTCCAGCAATTACTAATTCAAACCAGCAAGTCCACCGCTGAAATCTGTGGTCCCTCATAACTCAGTGTGTACACACTTTACACAGAATCACTGGCTTTGGTTATAAGTGTTCACCAAGTGACGCAGGCTACAGACGTTAGTTTATACAAGACATGTGTTTGCTGAAAATTTTTAAAAGTTCTGTACATTTAATCTGAGCCATTAAAGACAGAAAGTCATTGTTCCAATATGATAGATAGTTCAAAAACTGAGAGCTAATGATAGCAAAACGCCAAGTTACTAAAATTCTTAACTGCTAGAGTCACTTTTACAGGTCCCCCAGCAGTACCTCTTAACCATCTTAACTGGTTTTCAACATAGACAAGCGTAGCACAGATCATATCTAAGTACAGGAAACACAAAAGGAGACAGTTAACTGAGGTTCTGTTGAGTACCAAGCTTGCCCAGCAGCACCTTGTCTGTGTTTCAACATGAATGGAACAGAACCTATTCCCGGCTTGCTGAATGTGATTGTTTTGTTTTCTGCAGGAACAGAACATTAAATAAATGTTCACACAACAACTGACCTACATAACTCCAGGTGAGGTGAGATGGACAAACCTGACTGACACTTTTTTCAGTTTGTCATTTGACGAAGTGTCTAATTCTTGGTTTCTCTTTTCATTTCTTCTGTGATGTTGTGATATGGACCTGACCTGACCTACTTACACCTCCTAACCAAGACAAACGTGTCACCGTGCAGTGCAACACCTGGAGCACAGAGGCGTCCAGGATGTAACCATGTTGGTTTGGGCCTCTCGGTGGGACGTTGCTTGTTTTAATCAAACTGATTCTCACGCATGCTGCTGTAAATGAAGCTAAAATGCCTCCAAGTTGTTGTAGTTGGTTGCAGATGTGTTGTGACAGGACATGATGTAATGTAGAACCAGCGCTTCCAAAACAGATTTAACTTTTAGAGGTCACAGACAATTCTGAGCTCACGTTTATGGTCTCTGTTTAAGTCTATGTGTGCATTTGTGTATGTATATGTTCCTCCTCCAGGCCTGAGGGGCTCAGTCTGATAAGTAAATATGAACCACCTGGAGATCCTGCAGGGAGAACCGTGGCTGCTGCTCCTGACATCAGTTACACACAAAACACAGCAGTGAGTGTGCTCTGTGTGCAAGTATACTTATTATTTAGCTCACTGTAAGCACACTTTGCATTATATCACAATTTTAACAGACTTTACATTGTTTAGAACACGTTTAACCCACTTAACATTGTTTAGCATACTTTACATTGTTTAGCACACTTTTAGCACACTTTACATTGTTTAGCACACTTTTAGCACTCTTAACATTATTTAGCATACTTTACATTGTTTAGCACACTTTTAGCACACTTTACATTGTTTAGTACACTTTTAGCACTCTTAACATTATTAAGCAACTTTTAGCACATTTGACATTACTTAGCACATTTCTAGCACATTTTACATTCTTTAGTACACTTTTAGCACACTTTACATTGTTTAGCACACTTTTAGCACACTTTTTACATTGTTTAGCACACTTTTAGCACACTCTACATTGTTTAGCACACTTTTAGCACACTTTACATTGTTTAGCACACTTTTAGCACACTTTACATTGTTTAGCACACTTTTAGCACATTTTACATTACTTAGCACACTTTAGCACATTTTACAATGTTTAGCACACTTTGCATTGTTTAGCACACTTTTAGCACACTTTACATTGTTTAGTACACTTTTAGCACTCTTAACATTATTAAGCATGCTTTTAGCACATTTGACATTACTTAGCACATTTCTAGCACATTTTACATTCTTTAGTACACTTTTAGCACACTTTACATTGTTTAGCACACTTTTAGCACACTTTTTACATTGTTTATCACACTCTACATTGTTTAGCACACTTTTAGCACACTGTACATTGTTTAGCACACTTTTAGCACACTTTACATTGTTTAGCACACTTTTAGCACACTTTACATTGTTTAGCACACTTTTAGCACATTTTACATTACTTAGCACACTTTAGCACATTTTACAATGTTTAGCACACTTTGCATTGTTTAGCACACTTTTAGCACACTTTACATCATTAATCAGGTGCAGCTTGGAAGTGTTTGCACAGTTTTTGTATTAGTTTCCAAGGAGATCACCTGTAAATAATCTACCGTGATCTGCCTAGTGGCACACCTGTCAAGTGTCCAAAGCTGGTGGCGCGACCCCAGACCCCAGTGACACTGTCATGATTTGGGGTTTTTGTTTGTTAGTCCCTGTTTTATTTTGTAGTCCTTGTCCTCCATCATGTGTCTTGTCTTTACTTCCTGTCTTTGTCCTTTTCCTGCCCTTTTTGATAAGCATTTATTTCACCTGCGTCTGATTAATTCCACCTGCGACTGATTAGTTCTTTGCCTGTTTAGTCCTTGTGTTTCTCTGTTTCTGTGTCAGTTTGTCGTCATGCTTTGGTGTCATCCTCTGTGTTTCAGGTCTTTGTTGCATTTGCTGAACTTCGGATTTGCTTTTTTGGACTTCTGTTCCTCATTTGCCCTTATTGGATTTGTTTATTTTCTGGACTGTAGTTTTGACCCGCCTGCCCTGCAAGTAAGCTTTTGTTTATTGTTTTTTTTATTAAATCACAGTTTGAACTCTTTCTGCTTTGCCCCATCTGCATTTCTGGGCCCACATTCTAGTTTAGTTTTGACACAGCCATGACAGACATGTACCATCACAGTAAGTAAAGTCCAATAGTTACCAGCTGTTCAGTTGGTTTGAGACCTGGTGACTGTGGAGGTCATGGCTGTGATTCACATCAATATATGGTCAAAGCAAATACATCCACTGTAAATTTAATTTTTAATCACTGCAGTCTGCAGTCTAACTGTGGTGATATTTGTTTATTTGTGTTGAAGAGTGCTCATGTAGAACTGACGTCATTCTGCCATCAGCTGTTAGTTTCTGTTGAAAATTCTGTTGCTAGTAGCAACCACCACTGTCATAGTGTAACTGTTGTTACTTCCCAGCCCAGCATCACCAAACTAATTTTGACTAAATGTGAATGAAAGAATCTGCCAGAGCAAAAACATGAGCTTGGCAGATTGGTCTGGTTTCTAAGCTAGACGGAGCAAGAAAAAAAAAGGAGTTTTGTTTTCTTTCCTAACTTGTAGATCTTGAACCCTTGAATTTAACGTGACTCAGTGAAATCAGTTAAGAAATAAAGCTTGTAGTGTTTTCTAACCAGAAGAAAGCACTGCTCCTCCATTTACAAGGATTTGTACAAAGGTCAGTCTTTCCCAGTCTTGTATGGCAGCAACACTGATGTATTATCTCAAAGGCCAATGTGGGGTCTATGTATGTATGTTTATGGGTCGTCACAATAAGCAAATGAATACACTAGCTAGTTAGCTGTTTGAGGCTAATATGTATTTATCTATTAATCACACTTATTACATGGTTGCTTACCAGAAAAAAAAGGTGCACATATGTGACACAAAATATTGATTATGAAATTATTTATTTCACACTAGTGACCTTCTCACTGTACATTATCCTGCTTGTTACATGGTTATGTACCAAAAAAAGGTCAATTTGACACAAAATATTAATTTTAAAATGATTTTAGTGATTTAACAATGATTTTATTGTTCCTACAGTGTCTGTGATCAGAACTGTGTCCATAGCAACGGTCTGTTCTTCATGACAACAGTCTGTTATGCATAGCAACGGTCTGCTTTACAGAAATAAACAACTTTAGAATGCTGTAATTGACCAATCAGAATTGAATATTAAACAAAGCCATGTAGGGCGGCACGATGGCGCAGTGGTTAGCGCTGCCGCCGCACAGCAAGAAGGTCCTGGGTTCGAATCCCCGAGCCAGCAGGGCCTTTCTGTGTGGAGTTTGCATGTTCTCCTCGTGTCCGCGTGGGTTCTCTCCGGGTACTCCGGCTTCCTCCCACAGTCCAAAGACATGCAGCAGGTTAATTGGTGACTCTAAATTGCCCGTAGGTGTGAATGTGAGTGTGAGTGGTTGTTTGTCTCTATGTGTCGGCCCTGCGATGAACTGGCGACTTGTCCAGGGTGTACCCCGCCTCTCGCCCAATGTCAGCTGGGATAGGCTCCAGCCACCCGCGACCCTCACGGATAAGCGGTTACAGAAAATGGATGGATGGACAAAGCCATGTAATGTGTAAGGGATAATGTACAGTGAGTGGGTCATTATTGTGAAGTAAATCCCGACAGGATGATGCAGGACTCCTCCTGAGGGGGTTTATTTCACAAAAATGACCTGCTCACTGTACATTATCCCACTTATAACATGGTTACTTTCCAAAATAAATCAATAACTTGACATAAAATATTGATTTAAAAATTATTTTGTTGATTTTAAAACGATTTCACTGAACTGCGTCCATGGCAACAGCCTGTTTTTCATAGCAACGGCCAGTTCTACAAAAATAACAGACCTCAGAATGCTGTAATTGACCAATCAGAATTGCGTATTTGACAAAGCTGTGTAATAAGTTACTAATACAACTTTCAAGTGCTGCTTACTGTTAATTTTCTGTTGGAATGACTGTGTCATGTATACTATCATATTTTTACTTTGATTCTTGTTGAATATGTCTTTACAAGATTAGGTTCTGTGTTAAGCTCTTATGTGGATTTAATGTTCTGGCATCAGGGGAAATGCATTTTAACAGCTAGTCAATATCTTTCGCACTAAGTAATTAATTTTACAGTGCCTTTGGTTGAAGTATTATAAGTAGAATCTCATTGTTTTCTGATTTGTGACCGCTATCATCAATACTGTTTTCACTGTTGCTTCTGTGAAACACTTGAAAGGCCAACTGCTGTTTGCAGCCTTTACTGAATGTGTGTTAAGCTCACTGCAGGGCTGTGCAAGGTGAAGAACGGCCTTCTTCCTAATTGCGACAGCGATTATCAGTAATCCTACTGTTGATTTACAGCAGAACAAACCCACAAAACTAAGAAGCTTTGTTTCACGCCACAAAAATTTGCGTATCATTTGCCAAAAGCGCAAAGAGCAGTACGGGATTTTGTGGGATTTAAGTTTATCCATCTCAGTTCAGGTTGTCCAGCACATAACAAAGTGCCTGTTTGTGATAGTCCTTCAAATTCTCATGCAGAACCTCAGTGCACTACTGCAGGTTGAGAGTACCGAGACCTGAGATGACAATAGACAGAGAGTCGAGTTCAGTTTCCTTGTAAGCGCTCGGGGAGTGGACTTGGTAAATTGGCCATTTAGAGGCAAATCTGTCTAAATTAATGTGCCTTTCCCTGGGCTCTTTGTCTCACTAATGCAGCGTGCTGACTGGGTGGTGAATGACCCAGCTTTGTGGCATTTTATTAGGACAATAGTAAACCCTGATGGCTTGTCTGACTGGTTACTCCGGGTGAAATATGCCTGTGGGATGTAGATGTGTGCAGGATGCCAAAGGAAAGAGAGCAGAGGGTGGAAACAGTCCAAGCAGTGTGGATTTAAGAGCAGTGCAGGGTGGGCAGCCACATCAGGAGGACGTGTCCCCCGTAATACAGCACAGTCACTGATAAGTACTCCTGATTATACTGTATGCGGTCAATTATATTGGTGGGTACAATGTTATGTAGTTGTACAATTTTAGCTTTTGCTTTCTAGGTAGGAAGTTACATAACACAAGACAGAAATGTTTTATGCATCCACACTCACTCTTCCCAGGTCCAAATGTGGTTTGTTGCTGCATCCATCCATGTTGAAACCATAAATCCTCCAACTGATATAGTAAGCTTGCTCATAAATATATCAAAGGCAACAATTACGTTGTAAATAAAGAGCAGTTTGTCCTTCCTGTGTGCTTTCTTAATATAGTTAAGTACAATGCTGGATGACAGTTGGTACAGTTGCCCATTTTCTGCTTCAGGATGCTTTTGGAAATGACATCAGTGGATATTTTCAATGCTTTTCTAAATATGAAAGCTGTTGCCTTTTATGAATAAATTATTTTTAAGTCAAGTTTCAGTTCTTTGAATACAGATTTCTTTAAGTTAGAACACAATGAAGTTTACACCGTGTTTGTGTTTCAGTGTTATTTTGCTGCTGTCCATCGTGACGTTCTGTGTCAGTATTATGTTTCTTTTCTTTTACACCACAATAACATGTTAAATTTTAAGCTAATGCAGGACAGGCCCAGGGTATCAAACTTCAGTACGTTTTGAGTGCTGACCAAGAGGACAAAAATTATGAAATGAAAATTGTAAAGTTTTGAATGTTTTATTAATTATTCAACTATTTTCATAATTGATTTGTATTTCTACTCATTTATGAAGCAAAAATGCCAAACATTTCTTATTTCCACCCTCTCACTCTGCTTTCTTTGTCTTAGGTGATTGTAAAATAAATTGGACTGTTGGTGGTACTCAATAAGTAATTTGCAGACGTCAGCTTTTGCTTGAGGAAATTGCGATTGTGTGAAATTTTCAGCACCTCCTGAAATTTTGTAGACCAACTGATTAATCAAGAAAATAACCTGCAGACATCATTTATCACTGATGAATTTTAAAATACTGGAGTATAGACATTTCAGACAGGTCTATGGAATATAAAAATACCCATGAAATTAAAAAGTGTAAGTATGCCAGTGGTTCTGATCATTTTGCAGCCTAACAGTGCAGGTTAGACAGATATAGATTTTCTGTCTTATGCCGACTCACAACTTTTTACCTTTGTTTAAGAAAAGTATGTTATCCAACTTTACAGCTTCTGTAAATACACAAACAAATCCACTCATCAATTTTTTCACTGAGGTAACTGTGTATCCAAAATTACAAACTTTGCTGATGGAAAATGTTATAAAAATGTGACAAATGGAATGAAATTTTGCTTTTCAAGTGTAAAGTCTAAATATTGAGCATAAGGGCTTTTCTCAAAATGCAGAATAAAAAAAAATCCTCCTCTTGACTTACTTTCTCCTTATGCCAAGCTCTAATGCTTAATGTTGAAGTTAATTCTCTACATTTCAACTTTATTCTAGAAATGCAAAATAAAATAAAATCTTCCTTCTGTCATTTTCCCCCCTATGCAGGGCCCTCATACATTTTGCAAAAATGAGACAGCTGCGACCTCAAACAAAAACCACAAATCAAGTTTACCATTTTGTCAACAAAAATGTGACAACAGCAGAATTTATTTCATCAACAGACAATGAGTTTGATACTTGCCTCTTGTGAGAACATAACCTACATTCCACCACTCGACATTGCCCTTTGTCCCATAAACACTCGCACCACACACAGTGCATCAAAAATGTTTCAAAAACTCAAAGTGTTGTGGTTGCAGACATCTGTTTCAAACTGAGAAACAGAATGGATGTGACCACTGGAACAGATGTGACATAAAACAGGAGCCAATATTAAGATGCACATTCTTATTGTCAATTCTAGTTCATTTAAAATGACCCTGAGCAATAATCTGTGTAAACATTTCTACATTCGCTCCGAACTAATACAATGGAGAAAAGAAAAGTCTGTGCCTCCTCTTCCATGTGACATATTCTCTCCATCCTCACGAAATATGTACAAGAGAGTAAATTCCTTTTACAGGCATGCTGGTGTTCTTGTTTACATATTGTATTTTGCTGTGCATATACAAGGAATAAACATGACACCAAGTGCTCAATCAGTCACTGAAGATTCGGAACATTGCTTCATCTTTTAAAACTTGTTTCTATATGGAGTATGATAGAGACTGTAATAGAAATATACTTCATATATAGTTATATACTGTATTCAAGGAGTGCATTCAGATGCTCCAGCAGTAGATATGTAGAGGCTGACAGCTGTTCTGCATATAGTGACGGGCGATCAACGTGCTAAGGAAAAGACAGAGAGCAGCAGAGGTCACTCTGAGCTAGACTCTGGATCAGTCTGCACCACTCAGCCCTCTTCTGGGTGATGTAGGCCGGGGTGATGATCTGCACGGGGAGGCGTGGCGAGCCCTCCACCCGGGCCTTCTCACATAAGGCCTCTGCGATACAGATAACATACATGCCACAGTCATAGCTGTTCTGCTGCGAGGGGCAGGGCTCCTCCACAAACAGCGCTTTTCTCCCCGCGCCCAAAAAAGGCTCCAGCTTGCTGGCGATGCGCCGCGCGTGCAGTGAGTTGCTGCCGTTTTGAGAGTCATAGTGGGCAAAGTGGTTGGACTTGTGGTGGTAGACCAACAGGCTCCAGTGGGATCCCCCCGCGGTTTGGTTGGAGTTGTCGTTAACGCGAGGAAACCCAGTGACGAGAGGCGAGATCCAGCGGCTCCAGAAACAGGGCTAACTCATCGGGGCAAGAGGCACACTTGATGAACTGGGTGACCTCTGGGCTGATGAAGATGATGGTCTCACCCAGGACTCTGAAGCGCTCAGCAGCAAAGTACTCGAAGGCAAAACCGATGACTTGGTCGTTGAGCCAGTAAGGTCCTTCCAGTAAGGACACATCAGAACGCCGTAACAGGCTGTCCTGGTAGCTCAGCACTACAGGATCCATCCTCCAACACAGTCAGAGAGGCTCAGTCTGAAACATACACAGGAAGGTGTTTTTAAACTGATTAACCGATTATTGATTAGTCAACCATCAAAAAAATGAATCAACAACTATTTTGATAATTGATTTAAGGCTGCAACTAATGATGAGTTTCATTATTTGATTAATCGTTGTCAATTTTCTCAATTAATTGATTAGTTTTTTGGGCCATTAAATGTCAGAAAATGGTGAAAAATGCTGATCAGTGTTTCTCAGGGCCTAAGATGACATCCTCAAATCTCTTATTTAGTCCACAACCCAAAGATATTCAGTTTACTGTCAGAAAGGACTTAAGAAACCAGAAAATATTCACATTCACATCTTAGAAGCAGAAATCAGAGAATTTGGATGTTTTTCTTAAAAAAAAAAACAAAAAAAACAGACAAACAAAAACAAATGTGACTGTAAACTAAATCTCTTTGGTTTCAGATTGTTGGTGGGACAAAACAAGCAACTTACAGATGTCAGCTTGGGCTTAAGAAAACTGTGATTGAGATGTGAATTTTTTACCACTTTTTTATAGATCAATTCAGAATCAATTCTAGGTTCAAAACCAAATCTTGATTCAATACTAATATATACAGCTTCAAGCTCTTACTTTGTGCTTGTTGAGCAAGTCTCTGGGTGAAGGTACATAAGTTTTAACAGATACTGCACTTTGGTCTTGCAAAGCTAATCATTAAGTTATTAAATCCAAAATGCACTTATTACATCTTCTTATCAGATGAACAACAAAATAGGCCAAACTCTTCAGATTAGACCTTCTCCATGGCTATTCCAGGGCACTACTTTCTGTGTTTACTTTGTGCTGTACAAGTGTTTGAAATGATTCATGTGAAAATCAAGGCTTTTTTTTTTTTTTTGAAAGCTGAAGGAGGCTTGATATCCATTTCCCAGAGGAGGTAGATAATAGATATCATAGATAATAACAGATTATCAATAGATCATCAGAAAAGTAATCAAACTGGACTGTAATCAGACAAAAACAAGCACTTTTAAGGTGCCGTTTGGCAGTTGGAAACATAATCTAATATCTAATCATTCAATAACATCATTTTAATTTGCAGTAGTAGAATATTTTGCACCGGTACAGGACTGTTTTAAACAGAAGAAAGTTTGTGCTGCTTCGAAGCGACACAGAACCTGAACATAATGATCAATGATCTTCACGGGATGGTTCCTCTAAACAACTGTACACGGAGATGAAAACGTGTTAAAGCTGCACCGTGTAAAGTCAACTCAAAATAGTCTCACAGAAACACAGAAGGTCCCACATCTGTTTCCATCTGGACTTGGTTCGCTGGTTCGAAGTGACTTGTGGTATTAAAAGACTGTGTTATTTTTCAAATATTTGCGATGGCGTTTGATCGGCCATCACCGACAAACTACAGGGTGTCGGTGTCCCTGTAACGCCGCTGCTGGGTGTCACATTAACTCACTGCAATGCGTTTAGTTCATCGTTTTTTTTGCCAGCAGGCAGCTGAGACGGTCTTTAGCTTTAGCATGAGCTAGCTAACCGCCACTTACACTGTCACACGAAGCTAAACAACTCAGCTCAACAGTAATTTTAGCCTGCAGAACATAAACCGTGTTCTATCAAATCAAAATACATGCGTTTGGTTAAATGTCCGTACCTGTAAAAGACACATTCAAATAAAAAGTACCACGAAAACTGCAGTCTTGTCCCTCATTGCAATGACTAACGTAAACCGGGGCGAGCAGACGTTACATTTTTTTTTTTTTTTGCGACAAGGACCTGCGCATGCGCAGTACGTTTACTGTAAGGCTGTCAGGATCGAGAAGTTCAGTACTGTACGTTTTACAGTTACATAAGAAGAACTACAAGCACTTATGTGAAAATCAACATAACTGCCGTCACGACAATCTCATACAAACGCGAAACAGACCGTTAGATTTGGTTTAACCGCCTAAACACGTGTGATATGTGTACATCGCTGCCGTTGGTCGTGATTAGATGGTAACTCTAGATGGAAACTCTCGCGAGAAATATATCTATTGTTTCCTCATTGTGAACACTGGACAAAGTACTTATGCTTAATGATGAGAAAAAAAATGCTGTTGTTAATCTCTGTTTATCTTTAGTGGCGACTAAATTTGGTTATCTTTAGGAAAAGTCCTTTGTTTTTGTTAAAATATTTACTCTCGCGAGATCTTTCGCCGATTTGGGATTCCCATCTACCACCCCGTCCATGGATGTATTAACGAGACCGGATAGAGCGACAAAGATGGCGTCCCATTCATTCCTACGGAACCTGCTCACTACACCGAAAAAGCGTACTTTGGGTTTGGGTGCCCATGGAGCATGCGCATTAGAGTCTTTCTCCAGCCGAGCCGTTAGAAAACTCCAAAAAAAACGTTGTTTTACAGCTGCTCCCTTTTCAATGGGGAAAATGATTTTTTGGACACGATGGAACAAGATTTTTTTTAAAATTTCCTTGTAATTAACACGGAAGTTGTAATACCCTGTGCGGCCACTACGCCAAAACTCTTCTCCCAGTCGAGCTCCGGCGCTGGGGGTTTGGCTCCGTCCTCCCTCTGGGTTTTCTCCCCGCCCAGGAGCAGCGTGAACGCGCACCGCTGCGCGTCCGAGAGCGGCCGCACTGATTAGCAAGGCAAAGTAGAGTTTTCAGCGACCGTCACCGAGCTGCGAAGGACTGACTGCCTTTTTTTTTTAAATTTACATTCAAACAGCGAACACGCACGGATAAAAAAAAAAAAAAAAATGCGCAAATACTCAGCGCGGACTTGAATCTCGAGGAGTCGTTCGGGGGCGAGCGGTGGCAGAGAGGAGGAAACAAATTAAATGAGTGGGAATGCAGGGAATTAAATAGAGACTTAAGCATTTTGTCTGGCTACAAGTGTGTGTGTGTGTGTGGCTCTGCACCCCATCCCGAGAAGAGACGAAAAACTTGAGTCCCACTTATAATTTACTTCACCGTCTGGAGGTAAGACTGATGGTAGTTAACTTAGAGTCTGGTCTTGTGTGGGGGTGTGGTGGTGGTGGTGGGCTGCCCCACAGTGGGAAGAGGGGCTCTGAGGCTGGAGGCAGCCAGTCAATCATGAAACTTGTTCTTTTAATCTCTGCGCTCATTTGCAAGATGGTTTTCAGTTGCCACGCTGCTTTTAAGGTGTGCACAGGCTCATTCGGTGCTTTTGTTGAATGAATAGTAACAATCAGAGGTGTGTTTATTGTGTGTGTGTGTGTGTGTGTGTGTGTGTGTGTGAAAGCTTGTAAAAAAGTTTGAGCTGCTGCTCAGTGACATGTCATTTCACAGTGAAGCTACAGGCTGCTTGCTCTACATGTATGATGTGACACTGGAGAACGACAGCTCGGATAAAATGATGCATTTTGGTTGAATTCACTCCATTTTTATTCATTTATTTGTCACAATAGCTTATTTAGTTGCTCCATTATTATGTAAATATGTCAATTTAACTTAATTATCATGCGTGGTCCCTGGGATGGTTGATGTTATGCATTATGCAAGTTCATACACCAACCGATTACTTGGAAAAATAAATTGCTGATCAATTATTCAAGAAAATAATCACCATTTGCAGCAGTAGAATATTTAAGTGGCATCCATATGATGAAAACTATGTATGTACTATGTAATTTTCATCTGTACCCCCGTTAAAAGAAACAAACAAAGCAGACAAAACATCAGTGCACATATATAGGATGATACAGCATAAATGAAAGGAATCCTAGTAAAAACAGTAAAGAACAGACACATGACAACAATAATTCATATGCTAACACACATAAATCTGTTATTTTGTGTTCATGCCTGTTAAGTTGCATGCTGGTGTGAGTGTTTGGCTGCAGCAGGGTGGGGTAAATGTTTACATGTATTATTTAGTGGAGGTCAGACAGCACAGCTTATAATGCAGTGCGGGCAATAAAGAGTGCAAAGCAGCTGTAATTGTACAGGGAGGTCTAATGGGGTGAAGAAGCTGCTGAATCATGGACTCAGTCTGTCAGTGGAGAGAGAGTCGACTTCAGACACATCACGGCTGCGAGCTCGCTGTGCAAGGTGCCTTCAACGTACCATGAGAAGGTTTATATTTTGTCCTTTAGAGGCTTTGTCCTGCGTTGTCTCTGTGCTGCTCTGCGGTGAGATTATAGCGACGGCACCTTGCTGTCCCTGCTGATCTTCTGTCTGGTCTTTTTTTGGGACATTTTATGCTTTTGTTATTACAGAGTTGTCAGTAGCATGATGGCAGGAAAATGAAGGGAGAAAGAGCTGGTGAACAAAGGTCCCCAGCTGGTGTGACAATTATATAATACTCCTACTAGATTTAGAACAGGATTTCTGCGATTATCAGGGATAAACATCCTCATATCAGGGATCTTTTCTTCGCCCATGTTTTTGTCTTTTCATTTAGTTAAAAATATTTGTAATTTGAGCTGCAACAAGTAATCAAATCATTGTTTTGAGTCATTTTAAGAGAAAAAAAGTCATAATTCTTTGATTCCAGCTTCTTAAATTGGAATGTTTTCTGGTTTCTTTTATTTTTTATGACAGTAAACTGAATATCTTTAAATTATGGATATATGAGGATGTCGTCTTGAGCTTTTGCAACACTTTTCATCATTTTCTGACATTTTATACACTTAACAATGAATCAGTTATTTGGGAAAATATTCAGCAGATTAATTGACAATGAAAATAATCGTTAGTTGCAACTCTCCAATTACATAATACCTGTTTTAGGTGCAAGTCCGCTCAATCTAGTCATATTTATATAGCCCCAAATCATAGCAGAGGTTTTTCTAGAGTAGTTTTAGGTCAGGTCTAAATCATACTCTTTGTAATATTCTTTACAGAGGCCCAATAATTTCTACCAAGAGCAAGCACTAAGGCGACAGTGGTGAGGAAAAATTTACTTTTAACAGGCAGAAACCTCAAGCAGAATCAGACTCAGACTTTAGAGCAGGGTTTCTGTGATTATTGGTGCTAAACATCCTCATATCATGCTTTTTCTTGCAGCAAGTTTTTGTCTTTTCACTTAGTAAAAACATTTGTATATGCACTTTTTTAGATTAGTATCCCTTGATTATTTATCTGCAAATAGTTCAAGAAAATGACTTGATTTCAAGGAGCTGCGAGGTTCCCCGGAGAGTTCGTCCTGCCCTCTGATCAGCACAGGTGATGAGAGTAAAGTGGGCCTGTCCTGCAGGAATGTGAGGTCTGAGAAGACACAGCTGCTGTAGCATGAGAGGCGGCCCGGGCCGAGACTCAAGCAACTGGTCCTTGTCGACATCTGACACCCCGCAGGCCCCCGCTGTCTGCTATTTCTAAAAAGACGGGCCTCAGTTTGTATCACATCGGAGCTGCGTCTGTTTTCAGGGATATCGCCGACACCACCTGAAAGACTGAAGCTGTGGTCTGAAAGGTTGGAGGCTCAGTTTAGGAGCTAATGTGCATGGCTGTAGGAGATTTTGCAGTTAAATGAACATTTTGCAGCATTGGAATAAGCTCATCTGCCTTTCTAATAGAGCTTTAACCTTCTAAAACTAGTCGGTAAAGGTGCACATGTCATGAAAACACAAACGTGTGTATGCAAAGTTACATCGTTCATCTTCGCGGCTACATAATGCGTGATTGTGTCCGTGTTCTCAGGGAAACAATGAATGACTTCAGGTGCTGTCACCTTTTATATCATGTCCTGGGGTGTGGCCTCACGTTTGGCCAGTTTTCTGAGTTCATAACAAATTCACGTCTGTCTCATTGACAGTGGCCACTAACTCCTTGTTAATCAGTCACCAATAAAGATGGTGGCCGTAATGCAAATATGATAGATTTTAGTAAGATTCCTCGGTTAAAAATGCCTTTCATAGGTTGGAGTTTCAAAGAGGGAGAGACTTTAGTTCTCTGATTTCAGTCCTTGGCGTCAGAGGACACCTCCTCTGTTTGTCATACAGTTTATACTGCAGCACATTTTAGATGTAGACCAGCTGAGGCATCGTGAAGGCAGAAAGAGCAACCTCCACCCTGCAGTTTTTAAAACCTTCTGTCATAAAATATACATCACCAGTGAAATAACTGTCTATATATAACCTCGTATTCTTTTTTTTTACAGTTAAATATGTTGTAACTTGGTGAGAATAAAGACAGTTATCGCTGCCAGGGTGCAGGGTTCAACATTAATGTTTTTTTAAACTTATCCCTACTACTAACCAGTGTTTTGAAATATGATACACTGTGGTAATCAGTTTTTCGATTACCTAACTTGCCTCAGCGTTCATGTTTCCTACAAGCACCAAAGAAGGTCTCTGTCGGCAGTGGAGGCTGACATCTTTTCGAGAATCCCACGGGACACAGAATTTTTGTAGGATTCCTGTGGGATGGGAGTCAGTTTCACTATTCATCACAGTTGTGGGACAGGAGAGGCAAAAAAAAGTCAATATGAGCAGGTGGGAGCGGGAATCATGGTAACAATAGACCTAATTTTTACATATAAAAACATGTGTACTGTTGTGTGTGGGCTGTGGATGACAGGAATGGGATGTAACGGGAATCCTCTTCATTTTTCCAGGAGTGGGACGGGACAGGAGTGAAAATCCAGTCCCACCTCACGCTCGGCAGCCCTCTTAGCTTCCATGCAAACGAGATGTCTGCCTGCTCTCGTTACTCCGGGGACGTTTTTCGGAAACTTGAAGTTCCCTTGAAAAACGACCCAGTTTTATCCGCTTTGCTCTTTCAGTTGTGACACACTGTGCAAAATATATTTGGAGTTTTGCCCACAAACTTGTTTCTAGCCTGAGTGAAACGCTCGCTTGCGCTAAAGCACTGCCATTTTCCCACAAGTGCCTGTTTGCCACTGCACATGTGCAACTCTCAATGGAAATGAGAAGGAAGAGATTTATCTCACTTCTTAGCTAGTCATTTTACTTGCCCTCTGCAGGTGGGCAGTCCTTACTGTTGAGCACCAATGTGACTGAAGGAGAACATTTCTATTCTGAATAACCAGAACCAAAATATCAGCTTAATTTACATTTTATTGGAATTTATCATCAATCATGAACACAAGGCTGCTGTCAGCTCTACTGTTTTAACTGACAGAAATTCACATTATTCTATAATACATTTTAAACTGAACAGGAAAATAAAGGACACTTAGATTTTGCCTCATTCACCACACTGACTAAGTTTAATGCACACTCGTTTTCCACTATTATTCAGAATATTCTGAAATTGTCATTCAGAATATGACAATATCTGAATTTGATACAGGACGTTGGTCCTTAGGCCTTATGGCATGGTCACATTTGCTCAAATTCATGTCCTTTCCTTGTGTGGAGCTCAATTTTGGTGAACTTTCACTTGCGAAATTGCAGCATTTTCTGATGAACACATGTGGGACACGCTGGTATTAATCAGGTTTTCAGAGCATTCTTTGGACGTGTATACAGTGCAGTCAGAATATCTTTCTCAGTTGGGGTTTGCGACACACGGCCCCTTGCCTGTTTATGGTCAGCTCTGCTAACCAACTGGCCCACCGTCTGCAAGGCTGGGGTAGAGCACAAACAGTGCGGCGCCGACCTTTTCAAGAAGTTGGTTGAATGAATGAAAGAGGGAGGCTGCGTTCGCACAAACACGTCCGAAAACTGGAAAACTTTTTTTTAATCAAAGAAGCAAAAAGCAGCTCCAGCCGCTTTACTTTTCCATAATCAGAGACTGCACAGCTGCATGTACACAGGAATATTAGTGGAAAATTCATCGTCATTAACCATGTTAAGTCTTTCTCAGAATGCAGGTAAAAAATGAATATTATGTTTTGTGCGTGTAAACGTAGCCACTGTGGCTCTAATACTGAGGGACTGTAACGGTGATGTTCATCTTTTGTACAGTATTACCACTTTTTCATTTTTGCAGTGTTAAATTGTAGCCTTTGGGGGAAAAGGTGACAACAGTTACCAGGGCCTGTTTCCCAGAAATCATTTCATTGTTCTTTAAAAGCGTAAATACAGTGTTTAAGAAGTACAGTGGCTCTTAAGTCTTCACACATGCTGTTTTGCTCTCTTGATAATTGCTGTAACAACCCTCTGTGCTGCACATCCACAGCAGCTCCTGTGAGCTCCCGTTGTTCCTACACTCTCTAACATAAATCTAAAAATGGGAATGACCCCATCATTGGCGCTCAAGGTGTTACCTGCTGAAGTGGGTCGCATCTTGTGTTTTTTTTGGAGGGGAAGAACAGCGAGTCACGTGCCGCAGGCTCACATGATCAGAGCGTCCTGAAAAGTGTTGTGGCCTCATGATGGGATTGTATGGCGTAAGTGATTGGCATGCACATGAAGTCATTAAAGAGGAACCTGCTTGTGTTGCAGCGAACAAAGCTCCCCTTTCTTTAGTAGGCCATTATATGAGCGAGGCTTTGGCCTCAAAGGCTCAGCTTCCCCACGTTTTGCATTTCCCCTCATTAACTCACTGCTGCTAACAGTAGCCTGAGTGAGACGGGGAGAAGAAAGTGCATTGTGTTGTTCTGTGCAATTTTGTTTATGTGAAATGAGCTTAACTTGTTCTTTTTAAGTAATCCCTTAAAATGGGAAACAGAGTCAACAAATAAGACTGTTCTGAATGGAAGGTCAGTTTGTATCCCCTTAAATTAAATTCTGCCCTCCAAAGTTTTGTTCTGAACAGAGAAGGAAGTGTTCAGCATCTCTTTTTGATGAGATACCCCCGTGGTTATTTATGTCGCATTCACATACTCCTCAAATTCCCAAGTTAGGAAGCTGTTCTTCTGACTTTTTTGTGTTCATGAGCTTTTAAGTCATAATGTGGACAAAACATGGACGCTGCATCATTACATTCCTTAAAACCACTAACGTATAGCTTAACTGATTTGTTATCCTAATAAATAGAAAGTATGGGCTAAACTTTCTAACTAAGCTCAGTCACTCTACAACATGCACAACCATAAACCCAGTGTGATGGATGCTGGATCATAAAAAAATACCTGAACAGAGAAGAAAAGATCCGGAACCAAAAAGCTCCTGTTTATAGAATTTATTTGCATGTGGTATCAAGCTCCAGGCTCTTCTTAAAGCGCTTCACCTGCACTTTACATGGACAGCAACTAATAGTTACAACCTCATACCATATTGCAAATAACATGTGAGCATAAAAAGTTGATATCAGGGTTCAATGTTAATGTTTTTTTTGCTTGTCCGGTCAGGCAAGTGGGTCCGAAATCTACTTGCCCAAAGTAAATTTTTACTTGCCCCTGTAAAAATTGGTTTTATTTATTAGCAGTTATCAAATACTAACAAAGACTTAACATTGATTGTCATGTTTAAGTGGTGTAGCATCTATAATATGTCAGAAAAACAGTGGAAATTGTCCAAGGTGATGTTTTTAAATGTCTTGTTTTGTCAGTCCAAAACCCAAAGACATTCAATTTAATATGATAATAAACAGAGAAAAGAAGGAAGTCACCACGTTTGAGTGGCTGAAAACAACATTTTCTGCCATTTTTGCATGAAAAATTAGTCATGAATTATTCATCCAAATAGTTTAATAACTCAGTTCTTGTTTTACCACTTGCCCGGTTGGCAAAGTGAGTCGCCAGGTTTACTTGCCTGACTTGGCATTTTACATGCCCTGGACGAGCAGGCAAGCCTTATTGCCAAGCCCTGGAAATGCGATGCGTGTTGGAAGTTTCCAACCAAACATTTACTTTCATCCTTACAGTTTCTGCATCTACGATGTCAACAGACAACTTAGTGCTGTTCACGTATACTCACCCAGTTGGAAATGAATTTTTGCGATTATTCCAACACCTCATGAATGCAGCATTAGTCAGAGCTTGAAAGTCATGACAACAAAGCTGAAAGTTTGCTGAGCGTTAAGACCCCTGAGTTTCTCTTTCCTATTGTACAGTTTTTATAAATTGGCTCTGAATAATTATGTGATGAAGTTTGATGTGGATAGAGATGCTCACTTACATCCTAATTTGTCTTTTGATTTAAGGAAGAGGATGGTTAGTGGCTTGGATGTGGAAGCTGTTAATTAGTGGAGGAGGAATGTTTCAGATTTTTAACTTACTGTGGCAGAACCACAGTGTAAAAGTTCTCACAAAAGTCCTGTTTTCAAAATGATCCTCTAGTTAAGTCAACATCTTGATAATCGATTGGTCGTTCTGAGTAATTTTCTACAGGAAAAAAATGTCCCAATTCTCTGATTTCAGCTTCTCAAATGTGAATATTTTCTGGTTTATTTAGTCATCGATTAAACAAGACGTTTGAGGAGTCACCTTGGGCTTTGGGAAACACCTGATCAACATTTTTCACTATTTTGTGACATTTTATGGACCAAACAACTGATCGATTAATCAAGAAAATGATGTGCAGATTAACAGATGATGAAAATAGTCATTAGCTGCAGCCTAAGTTTAGCTGCAGAGGTTTTAACAGAAAAAAAATCTATGCATGATGACACATACATACATTAACTGAAGCCTCCAGATGCCAGTGGCCACATTACTGCAGGGTTTTTGGCAGCGGAGCGCCGACTGGAAACTAAAGTAGTGATTTGCTGAATTTTTGTGTGTGTTGTGACACAGCTGTGACAATAGCTGCTGGCCCCCTGCAGCCTTATGGTACAGACAGGACAGGGCCGGTGGTTAATCCTCAGGTATGTGCTGTTGTGTAATGGTACACAATACTGTCCATGTGCAGAGCAGTGCTGCACCGAAAACACTTCAACTATCAGTGAAAGGTGCGGTGATCTTCTTAAAGCCTCCATATGGCTGCACTGGCCAAAGTGTGTGTCATAGCATCAGAGAATATTACATAATACTGCATATAAATATTCATTTGGGTTTTTAAGCAGCCTGTGCACCCACTCAGAGCTAAATATACACTTAAAACCTTAAGGAAATTATGTGATCTATTGATTTTTATTTGTGGGATACAGACTAGTCAAGAGAACAGGAAGAAGGGATATTTTTATTTCAAATGTGCTTTAACAAAAAGTCTTCCACGCCCCGTCTTCTTCACTTGGAAAAACAGCACTCATCAGGTTGTAATTTGATTATCAGGTTATTAAATCAGCTGCTCTAATTGCAAGTGAAGACGACAGTGTGCAGGAGTCTTTTTGCCCTGTTTTGTCAACCTATTGTCTTGCAAAAGTTCTGCTCTGTAGATAAATTTTAATAACGGTCGGCTTGATGTACAAACAGTAAAGCCAAAAAAAGTTGTTGGAGGTCTTTCAACAAGTTTGAGGTGCTAATTGTAAAGGTCTGCATTTTTTCTTTTAAAGTTCAAATTGGCAAAGGAGGTGAACAGATGATTAAGTTTGGAGGATTCTTGTTTATTTAATGAAACATTTCCCCAACAGAAGAATACAGTTAATCAAAAGTTCAGCATCATTATCAATGTAATGTAGAAGGAGATGCCAAATCCTGTTGAACTGAACCACATTGTTCAAAAGTGCAAAGCATATTCTCTCTGTGCGACAGAACTTACTTGCTGCTTTCTTCCAGAACATTAAAGTAAGTTTCTTTGCTACGATAAGCACATAAGATAGCAGCTGTTGTTGACATTTATCAAGCAGGGAAACTGATCAGAGACTCCAACCATCACCGTATTTAGTGAATTTCAAGAGAATATAATCTTTATTTGAAAGCCCAGCAAATAAAAGTGATGTGAAGCACCCTTGAATAACTTTGTTTAGAATTTTACTTTCCCTGAAGTTAAGAGTGTTGATTTAAAAGTGAGCGGAGGTCAGCTGCTAAAGGAAGGGACGTGCCTGCAAAAAGATTCCTCACCAACATGAGGAGCGCAGTTAGAATTGCTTTAAAAAAAGTGGCAAATTGATTTTTTTTTATTCTCAAAAGAGGGAATATTGCACGTGTCATCTAAAATGTGCATGCAACGGACCAGATATTCAGCTCCATCCAGGAAGAGAGAAAGTTCGCTGAGGCTGTTATCAGTGAGGAATTCTGTCAGTTTACAGTAGTCTGTGCTCTGTCAGAATGAGGCAAGAGGGAGGAAGAGAAGCGGAGATAGTTGTGGCTAACCGACAACAAACAGGCTGTGATAAGGTGGATTTCACATACAGAGACATGCAGCTCTCTATAGCTGGAATGCTTCTGCTGTCTAATCTATACGGTGGTTATCAGTGCAGTAAATGAGCAGATAATATGGCTCAGGCTACTTTCAGATAGAGTCTCTACCATTAACTGTGGAGTTGGTGTCAGAAGTGTAGACTCTTAAGTGTGTTGGAATGAAATATTTTGGTCTTATTAAAGAAAAGGATGGAAAATAAAATTCTGATAGAAGAGTAATACACACAGGGATTGCGGTGAGGTGCTGGAAGTAGGCTCGAGCGCAGTAAAAAAGTGTTGCACACTCTGGCTACATGCATTTCTTTTTATTCTGACCTTATGTTTGATCTTAAAGAACGCCGAAACATCATCAAAATAAAAAGAAATGCATGTGGAAAATAAAATTAAGTCGTTTAGAGATGCATGATGCTCTTTGCAGCTGTTCTCTGGCTGTCAGTAACTTTGGAACAATCGTTGGCGAGTGACTTTTATATTAAATCAGTCGTCTAATGGACGCGGGTCATCCCGTCCATTAGAATCGTACGCCTCCAAGCTTATCAATTCCCTTTATTGATGCCAGCATGTTTTTCTGACTGTTGCTCATTGCAAAGCGATGATGTCAAACTCATGCGTCTGCACTGCTGGAAACTTGCAAGAAGGAGTCATGGCAGAGACAAAGACACAGTCCAAACCGTGGCTTCATTTCACAAAGAAAGATGACAACAGTGCTGTTGTAAAAAATCTGGAGAGAGATATGCTGAAACATTTTTCTCATGAGCTTAAAATCTGGGAAATCTGGGAATAATAACATTAGTGCTATGCAGGAGGATTATCAGATTTTTATTTGACCGAGAAAATCTAAATGAAAACAAATGCTGTTAAAATATTCTTTCATTTCAAGCATTTTAGATAATGACAGACAGACTACAGTTAGCTCTCAGGCTACAGCCAACTGATCTGGAATCAATAAGGGAATCAAGAAAGAATCAGACTGATAAGCAGAATTGATAATAGCATTTATATCAATAAAACCTGATAAATTCTCAACCCTACTGATAATCAGTTTTTAGCCCTTTTACGTCAAGTTTTTATGCCTTGAAATTACTTCTGCTGTTGAGGTTTTTGAGCACTGTTTTTTGTTTGTTAGTTTTCAGAATACCTTGGAATTTTGTAACCAGATGTGGGTTAAATTTAGAGTAAAGTTTTCCTTTGTGCCAAGGAAAAAGTGAGGCGTTTTTTGACAGTCTGGAGACAAGGAATTTGTCAGCCTCTGCAGAGGTATGCACTCTTGTAATGAGACACACTTTTGTAATAAGAGTTAACCGTTCACAGGAGATGCATGGTCTGTCAGAAGGAAAAGGGGCATGTTGTTTGTTGTATGTTTTGAGTGTAATTTGACCATGTAGTAGTCAGGGAAACCGCCAAAAAAAAAACAAAACAAAACAAAAAAAAAAAAAACTTATGTGACGATTAAAGTGGAGCTGCAACAATTTCTGGATAATCGATTAGTTGTTTGAGTCATCTTTCAAACAAAAATGTCGAGCATTTGCAGGTTCCAGCTTCTTAAGTGCTTAGGATTTGCAGCTTTTCTTCATAAATGATGATTATTTGTTTGACTATAAACGATTAATCGTGAAAATAATCGTCAGATTAAACAATTTGTCGATAATGAAAATAATTGTTGGTCACAGCTCTAGATCGAAGTATTTCTGTGTCAAAAATATAGCTAATAATTCTCTCTAGGTCTCAACAAACAAAGCCTTAAAGGAGTCATTGTTTGATCATTAAAACATCTTCAAAGATTGATAAATTCACCCTCCTCGCTGAACTCTGCTCAGTCCTGTTGTTTCACAGTGTTCAGTTTAACGTCCCTGTCCTTTTACTTTGGCTCCCACCTGCATTAATCCTGATTACCCACTGATGCATTTCAGAGCAACCATTCACTGCAGTGACTTAGTAGTCTGGTTGAACGATTATGGTCAGACACCCTGGAGACGTTTAGAGGCTCCCTATTGTCTTCGCAAAGTCCGAGTCCTCCACTCAGCCCGCAAGAGCCACTTAACGGCGAAGCTGTCTCAGCTTAGCAAATATTTTTGCTCTACATGTCACGCTGGCTGAGCCGCACCGCAGAGCAGGTGAGCTATGAGAGGAGACTCCAAATGCCAACTGTAACGAGTTTTTCTCCCGAGTCCCAGTTTTGTGGATGGAGAGTCCGAGCCAGTGTGAGCTTAATCAGGGTTCAGATGGAGGGTCGGACTGTTCTGACCTTCTCAGCTTAGAGAATGAAGTATTGTTCTGAGAGACTGGGCTAAGTTGTTTTGTTCTTGATGTTAATTCTCTGTGGATGCACGGTCTTTTGATGAAATAAGCGTATTTAAAATGTAGATGTGCATGCTGTCAGCTCATTTCATTCATCAGTGAGGTTCTTTAGAGTGTTGAGAGAAATCTATGAACCTGGTCAAATGGTTAATTGATTGATCAGTTGACTGTAAGTTGGTTAACAATATCTGTGGCATATAGGTTTTTTGATGATTATTTTTGGGGCTTTTTTAGCCTTTATTTGACAGGACAGCTTGTAGGAAATGGCTGCTGCTGCTGAGGGCTCTGTACTCGCTGTACATGAGCTGTGTGCTCTACAACTTGAACTACCAGGACGCCTGGCATCTAGCTTCTCAAACGTGGAAATCTGTTGCTTTTCTTCATTTTATGTTAGTGTCAGTCAACAACCCAGTCTCTTCATCTGTGCACAATAATGCTACTTTACACTTGAAATTCGTGCATAGCATCCGCTAAAGTGCATTATACAAGCAGAAGATAAACCTTCCCATCAACCTCTTGGAGAGCAGATCCATAGTCAGGTGACCTTTGTCATCTTGGTATGACAGGAAAGGGGGTGGAGAGAGAGGGGATGACATGCAGCAAATGGTCTGCAAGCGGGAGTCGAACTGGTGGCTGCTGCAGAGGACCAGCAGCTTCAGTGCATGGGGCTCTACCAACTGAGCTCCAGGGGCATCTGTGGTTATCATTCTGAAATAATCACAGTTTGGCATTTTTTACCATTTCCAAACAATCACTCAATTAATTATGCAAAAAATAATGGCTTCATTGCATCGTGTTGTCAGACTATAAAGTGTAATGATTTATTTTCGACTCATCATTTTGCATCAATGTTTGGTGAAGGATGAAATCTACTGTAGAATATGACAGTTATGGAAAGAATGGAAATGGAAAAACACAAAAACATATTGTGTTTGAGTTTGTCTGCACAAACACATGAAACCTGACTGAATAAAACAAGACCATGCATGTTGTCTGGGGTCGTGAGAGGGCATTCTGGGAAATGAAGGAAATCTCCAAGGTGAATAGAGAAATAGGTGGGACATATTTAAGAGAATTGGATTCAACAGAAGTCCAGTGTTTCCCTGCAGAATGATTCCTTCAACACATGAAGATCGCATATTAATGATACAAAGTGAGAGGGTATCTGAGGATGGAATTTTCCTGTAACCCAGAAAGTCTTGTTTATTTCTAATTTGACCACAGTTTACTAAATGTCGCTCCCCATCATGTGTCCACAAGCTTTGGGTGTGCAGTAAACCATGAGGTCATAATAACGTTTACGTGCAGCCTCTCCAGAGATCCTCGCCAACATCTTCCACCATCTCATTGAAGCCTGCAACCAAAGTTGCGTTATCATCCCGCTGCTGCAGCTCTCTCTGTCTCTGTGTCTGTCGACTGCGGCTCTGACTGCACCACCAGGCTCAGATTTCAAACAGCCTGCGGTCTGCTGAAGGCAGAAAGACAGCAGTCGTGTCCCCCCCACCCCCCCCACCCGTCCTCAGAAGAGACGGCGAGAGCCACTGTAACGCTGCCCTGTAATTACAGGTCATGTTTTTTCCTAATACGCTAAACAGATGTGCTTAAAATTATGCTGAACATTCAGACCCGGAGTTAGACATGATGACATGTCATTACTATCAGCTGGTGAAGGAGTTCACTGTTACTGCTAAATGATTTGTATTTAAGATTCTCAAATTACTAAAGTGTGGCTTTCATTCTCTCAGACAGCTGAGTTGTAACATCAACAGATTTAATGGACAGAAAACAAAACAAAAGCAGTTATTTTAAAAATGATATGCACCATATATAAAAGTTCCTGGATTTAATTAATATAAATATGGAATATTTTTAGCATATAACACTGCAAAAAAAAAAAAGAAAAGAAAAAAAAAGGTAGCTAGTGCGTTATGAGCAATATTGGCAGAAATTCAGATGTAGTAGAAGTTGTCAGTCTGGCAGTAAACGTACAGTACAAGTTTCAGGCTCTCAGTTAATGAACACTGCAGATGCTCAAGACCAAGAAAAGTTTTGTCTGTTGTTTTCCAACTGCTGGAAAAGCAACAGCGTTAGCCCTGAAGTAAGCTGAGCAGGAAAGACTAACATCAAGCTAATCCTAATGCTAGCACTGTACCTTTACCATGTTGGCTCTGCAGTCAAATCCCTTTCAGAGCCTCTGTAATGCAACCTTGAACTGCAGCGTCTTTTTTTAAAGATGTGGTAAAATAAATCCATAATGATAAATCCAACATCCACTGTCTTTGTCTTGGAACCAGTTGTTGTTGTTGTTAGCATGCTGCTAGCTGTCCACTGGCAATCCCAAGATGCCCTGGGGTGAGTGTATTGAGTGCTGTGTGTTCCTGATTTGTGTGTGACAGAGCTGATCCTTAGCCTTTGAAATGAACCGCTATACTAGACAGGATCAGTCTGCTGACTGTGCTGTGTGATACAAGGATGTCTGATGGTCTGGTTATGTGTGGTGGTGGGTTTGTTTAACTTGCTGTGAGTTGAGTTTGACAACATATAGGCCTAATACATTACTGACTTCCAAACATATCCATAAGAGCAGTTTTGCAGTGCCAAAATGTGATATATCGGATTATAACATTTCCTTTGATCACTGGTGCCCACTCATGTGTTCCATGATTCATAGTGATGTCTTTGAAATAGCTCTCGATGTAGGTGTCGAATGGCCTCAAGGAAAGAAATCTTCCCTCTGTATCGTTATGCAACGCTTCACAAAAGAAACCTTTGGCAGCTAATTTGATCAAATTCAGTGCAGCTAATTGGCCATGTAGATGACGAATCCACGAGCAAACCCTGAGGTTGAGAACTCTTCTTATGTTTGAATGTCTTTTGTCTGCATGCTTGGCCTCCTCACAGGTATCCCACATAAGAAACAGTGTTGATCTCTTGGTGCACATTACAGGACGTGTGTGTTTGTGTCTGTGAGGTTGGAGGCATGTTGGCACTGAGCTGTATGAGCAGCTACAGTCATTACTGCTCATCTCCACTCAGCTATGAAAGACGAGATGAGTCCTTTTGGCACTTGGAGCCTCTTTTACCCTGAGTGTGTGTTTGCAGACAGGCTCCTGATCCTTGCTACCCGTCCCATTATGTGTATGTATACTGTGCCTGTTTAGGTCTTACATTGTTGTACGAACACCCTTCCTTCTGGTTGGTGTGTTGTCTTTTACTTGTTGAATGTTTCTGGAGGAAACGTGCCGGTGTCCTGGCTGCTCCTCAGCGCTGTCTTCCCCCAGGCCAGGGGCCGCTGAATGGGTCCGTTTGGCCCAAAAGACTCCCTTTCTGAGGGGGAAATGGAGTGTGCATAATCTGGGTCAGTGATACCTCCTAGTCCCTCACCATCTTCCTCTTCTTCTCCTCCCTCCTCTTCTTTCATCTCCCCTGTCTGCTGCTCGAAAACACCTCACAAACTGTTGCCTGCGGTATGTTTTGACCAACTAAACTTATTACTGTAGCTCAATACAGGAGGTTTGAGTGTGATATTGTTATTTGAGAGTTTTCTATTGGTGCATTTCTCTTAAATTAGCTTTATCAACAAACCCTGGTTAACAAACTGTCGAATGGCGACAATTTATTGTCATTAAGTGGCTGACATATACACCAACACCACTATATCAGCAATGATTGGTTTTTATTTTTGGTAGTGTCGACCAATACATTGTATTTTAATCAACTTCAGGATCTGAAGTTTGCATGCAGAGTGCATTAATATGCACCTCGTAAACTTTAAAATCTATTTAAACAGATAGGGTTGGGCGATGTCCACCAATATGACAGTGTTCACAGTGAGGCATCATGATGGACAATGATATCATTGTTGGGTCGAAAAGCGTCTTTGTCTCAGCACCACATGTTCGTAACTTAATTATCTTTAAAAAGAAAATAATAAACATGACATGGAGATGTAGTCCACTGAACAGCAGATCCAAGTTCTTTTTATTTCCTCTCCCACATATCAAAAACAGAACTTTGGCAACAACTCTATGGCAGCTCTGAGGGGACACACTGCCTCAAATACAGAAGGATTTTAAATCACCATGTTAAGATGATATACGGCTCAGTGGTTGATGACTGTCAAACATCATGATGGACGCCGCCATTGCACATCAACCCAAACTTATAAAGAGATTTCAAGAGAGAGAGAAAGAGATTTTTGTGAGGATTTCCAAGTTGTTTTATTGCAGAAATTTTCAAGAATTAAATTCTAAAGTTGTAGACATTGTGCACACAATTTCACCTGATCACAAGTTATGGTGTCATTGCAATCACTGAACAATGTTACCACACTGCCCTTAACTTTATAAGCTACCAGTTATGAGTCTTTTTTCCGCTCATATTCATGTCAGAGTCGGCATATGCGACCTGGCGTTTCACATACATGTGTCATGCAGTTGTTTCAATTGGCATTTAAGTGTGATCCTTTTTTTAGCTGCAGCTATGGGTGCTGATAAAGTTGGCACAGTTCACACTCACTAAGGTTCAAAGTAGAGTTCTTCAAGGGTCACAAAGTTTATGTCAACCCAAAAAAAAAAAACTATTTGGAACAGAATTAGATCCATTTGGTACCCAGACCCTTGCAGAACCAAGAAATGTTGGACTCAAACCTGGCCGGGAGACCGATCAGCACCAAAATTAGCATTAATTTATAAGCTTTGAAAACAAAATTGTGTTGTGTGTTTGATGACGGCTGAGTCTTCTCAGACCCTTTTGGATATCACACTTAATGTTAAACAGATTTACGATTTATGGTAGTAAGACGGAACCCACTCACGGGCCAGACTGACCATATTAAACATGGATCTGAATCTGTACAGGTCCCGGGTTGGGTTTTGGGTCCTAGGGTTCAGGTGGACCTGTGAATACCTCCAGTTCAAAAGCCTCTCTGCTGTTTGAATGTTCCTTCTCCTCACTCTGAAACCGTGCTGTAAAAACCACCCATAGTGATTTAATTAAGTTTTCTTGTTATATTTCATAAAATAGAAGCCAACATGTACATTTCTGGATATGATTTCACTGAAAACCATTAAACCTAAACTCTTTATTATGCCTTTAAAACAACAGCTGTTGATGATGTGCCTTCCATTCGCTGGCCTCTTTTTATGGCGGGGCGGTGTACTTTTCCTATTCCACCGGCCAAATGCAGACCGTGCAGCGTCATATTGATATTTCCAGAGCTAGACTGGAGTCTGAAAGGAAAAACATTTTTCCACTCTCTAAAACAATAAAATGTAAATGTGAGGTCAGTCCAAGAGCACGGGCCTTGTTTTAGACTCAACATTTTACACCAGTGCTCAATAGTCACACAGTACACCAGTTTCTCCACCTACAGCGGGTTAATTAGGCTGCAGCTCAGGTAATTATAGTATTGAGTGAAGGGCAACAAAGGAAAGCATGTTTTGAAAACTGCACACGCGGTGCTCATCATGAAATTCGCTTCAAATATGCGTGTCAGAAAATGTCATTGGGAAACGCTTTGATCTGTGTAATTATTACCTGTTATCATGTAGTTTTATTAGGTCTTTCATTACAATCGCAACCTGCATCCTTGAAGAACCCTCCACACCACCGCCCGCTGATAACAGTTAACCATTAAAGCATTAGATCACACTTTAGTTTTATGGCTCTGACTAAACTGAACCGCTTTCTGCTTCAGTCTGACATTATTGGAAAGTACATATGTTTGTAGACTCTTCCCTCTTCCTTGTTATAGGAACAGATCTGATTATTGGAAGTGTGGTTGTATAAAGTGCTTATCAATAGTCAGTGTATTAATGACAGTAGATGGCGATCAGTACGCCCTCAATTTGGAGAAGCGGGTAGGAGTACCAGCATGAAAGCTAAGCAATGAACTGCCGTGGACAGGGTCAGAAACAAAATTAATTTTAGCCACTTAAAAGGGGCCTATCTACAACAATCAATATCCGTTTAAGTTTACATAATATTTACAATGTTTTCACTAATTTACTTAACCTTCAGACAACCTTTTCTGATGGGAAGCTGCCGTTATACAAGCCAAATATCGCTCCTTCCAAACCAACCAGACTCCATCGGCAAAACTGTAATTTTACCTCACTGAACACGGCTGCCTTGACTGCTTTGTCAGTTTGTGTTATTGTGTGACTTCAGTGAACCTGAACTCTCCTTTTAAAACATCAAAGTCACAAAATAACACGGACAAACTAATTGATCAAGGCAGCGGTAGACCAACAACTTTTGTTTTCTGCAAGGTAAAATTACAGTTCTTGCCAATGAAGTCTGGTTGTTTTGGAGTAGAGCTGCAACAATATGTTGGGTGATCAATTATTAAATTAATGGCCAACTATTTTGGTAATCAATTAATCGGTTTTGGTGTTTTCACCATTTTTGTGGCACAACTATTAATCAGTTAATTGAGAAACTAATCAACAGATTAGTCAGTGATGAAAATAATTGTTAGTTGCAGCCCTAGTTTGGAGAGAGCAATATTTGGCTTATATAGCAGCTGATAGTCACTTTTTTTTTTTATTTTGGATTTTATATGGGGCAAATGCAGCTCAGGAGGTAGAGCAGGAGGTAGAGTTTGATCCCCGGCTCCTCCAGTCCGCATGTCAAAGTGTCCTTGGTCAAGACACTGAACCCCAAAGTACCCCCTTTTCAAACTGGGGATGTGCAGACCACCATCTACTGTAGGTAATACACCAACTATGGATAAGTATCTCAGACAACCCCAATAATCCAAACTATCCCTTTAAGCTCACAGTGAGAAGGTGTCAAAAAGACGTTAGTTTGCATGTGCATGTAGGCTGGTTAAAGAGGAGTTACCAAAGACAGAAGTGTTGGACAGAGACCAGCAGTTGAAGAGTTGGAGACAGGCAACAGGTTTGGCAGCAGGCGTTTCAGGATCAGCCGACACGGCCGTCTCATCTGCTACGGAAACAAGAAAGGCTCAAATTGACCATCTCATGAATCCTTTGGCAGCCAGATCATGTTATTGTTTTTATCAGGATGGTATTTGTGGATTTTTAGGCCAACTGTGTGCTAATTGTGGGTATTAGATTAGGTGCTAACAAAGAACATTACTGGTAAAAACAAGGTGTCCTGCACACTGTTGAGTCTGCACCTGGTCCCCACTGTGTGACCGTCTGTGATTGTCTAAAATGTCACATGACTGGTTGTGTTACATTGCTGAAAACCCTCTCCTTTCGTCCTTTTAACGCCTTTTTTTTTCTGCCCTAGATACGTGGTGTAAAACTGGCTTTGTCACTCTTTCACCACAGGCCTTATTGTTTTTGTTATTTGGGTTCTGGATCCCATTCAGTCCCGCTTTCCATTTATCTTCATAAGAGAACGTAAACAATGCTGAAATGGAATACTGACAAATTTGTGTGTGGCGCCAGAGTCAGCTGTGCTTCAATTGTGGTTCAAGTTTGACTTCATTGTTTGCCTTTTAAATTTGGCTGAAGTCTTGAATGCCAAATTTCTCCAAATCCCCTTTGTCATGGTTTGTGTGTCTGACTGAGAGTTTATAAATCATTCTGCCAATGTGTTTTTTCATCAATAAGTTTGAAAAGAAGAGAAAATTGAAAGTTTTAAAGATCAATATGACAATAAAAGGATATTTTTATATACTACATATAAATAAACACATGTTAACAATGCTGTAATAGTGTTGTTATGGTGTTGTTATGTTGAAGCCCCCTGAGCCACACTTCCTGTCTCACCCAGAGCTGCTGTCATTGTCCTGGGAGTGGACACAGGAAGTGGAATTCTCCATGGCGACAGCAGAGGAGTGGTGCTGTTTACTCCCACTGTTTCTACTGCTCGTTTACAGAAGCCCCCAGTTGTATTTTTTAACAGCCATTCTTCACTGCTGCCTGTAACAGAGTTCAGATTTACACTGAATCATAAAAGAACTGTCCTGCCAGCAAAGAAAATATACAACCAGGTGTTTTCACACCTGTAGTTTAGTTCATTTCGTCCAAGTTAATGCAGCACTTTAATGCTTCTGATGTTCATATTTATGTTCTTTGGTGCTACAAAAAGCTCACAAAGAAATAAAATATAGACAAAATAAAAGAAAAAAAGATGTTATTAGTATTATTAGGCTACAAATTGCTGCATGCTATAAATTTTGACTAAGAGTTAGAGACGGAACAAAAAGGAGCTGTCTTGAACGGGGCTCATTACTGTGGGATTGCTGTCGCACACATTTTAATGGACCTAATGAACTGATAAAGTACAAAGAATAGGATTTAAACACAGGAGTTTTAAAGATTTTGACTCATTAATTAGGGCAAATACCCATCAGGGTTCAACGTTAATGTTTTTCAGGAAAGCGGGTCAGAAAGCCACTTGCTCCTGTAGAAACTGTTGTATTTATTAGCAGCTATCAAATAAAAAAAACTGAAGTTAACTGTCATGTTTAATCTAGGGCAGCAATGTCTAAAAAATATAAAAATTAGTTTCTCAAAGTCCAGGGTGATGTATTTTGTTTTGTCAGTTTAAAATCCAAATGTGATGATGAACAGACAGAAGCAGGAAATCTAAATATTTGATTGGCTGAAAACTGCATTTTCTACCATTTTGCATGAAACATTACTTACCAGTACTGAGTTGGGCAAGTGGTAGATGTAGTGGTCCATTGCTGCATATGCATATGCTTTATGGTGGATCAGCAGATGGATTTATTTGTTGTTCAGCCTCTGAAATCATGCTAAAATCACATATCTGCTATCATAAAGTCCTGTTGTTGGTTCATGTTCGGGGTTTACTTTCCTTTCCTTTCACTCTGCTCTGGCTGAGTGGATGTGTACTGTGCAGCTGGTCGCTCTGCAGACCATTAAATTAGCAGAAACAAACAACATTTTCGAGAGGTCTTGGTCTGGTTGTTTAGTCTGCAGCAGCGTTCGATCAACAGCTTTCACACCAGACGAAAAAAACATCCTAACTGGACAAGAGTTCGTTTTACCCAACATTTAAAACATTTATTAGAAATGTGAAAGTACATTTTTACCTCCGTGTGTTGTGTGTATATTTGAAATGTTCCCTCTTCTTCCAGCCTCTTTCTCTTTTTATGAGGGTCCATTAGAATTAATCCTGCAGTCATTTACAAGCTTTTTAACTTGACCTTGTACTTTGGTCTGTTGTTTTTTTGTTCCACTGAAGATTTGACCGAAGCTGGTTGGATTAACAGCATTTTACTACAATATCCTTTTTTTCCATGAGGGCTCAAACACTGAGTCAGTGAATTTAGCTAAAAAGGACACAGGTTATAAAGACGCGGCAGACTGTAGCACACAGTAGCATGCAATGTATTTTTTATGGTTTTTTTTTTTTTGTTTTTTTTTTAACAATGTTGTCCTTGGAACTTCTGCTGTACTCTGAATTAATTTCCTTCCTTTGCTTTCTCCCTCCGCTCTCTCCAGTCCACTTCAGGCAGCAACAATAACAGGTCCTGCATAGCAAATACACACACACACACACACACACACACACACACACACACACACACGGCTCCTCCCTCCCATGTCATATTTTCGTGGCGGTTGTGTCACCTGTTGGTGTTGGCGGTGGAATGTGGAGGGAGTTGGTGTTGGCCGGGCGCTTCATTCAGACTGATCAGCCACAGTTATCCTCCGCTGTGTGCACAGACGGGCCGAAGAGGCCTTCAGTCATTTTTAATTACGGTGTGGACACTGACTCCAGCATGGACTTGCTCCAGCACGCTCTGGCCTCACTGACTCAGGTGTCTTGTAACCTAAAATGCCAGCAGCGTTCAGGCTAACATGCTGTAGTGCATCAACTTCATGGCTCAGACTGATGAAACACTTCTGTTTACTTTTCTCCGTTTCATTTCTTTTCGATCTTAATGATTTCCTGCATTGGTGAGTAGCAGTTTATTTGTTTAAGGAGCTGTAAATCTGAGTTTCCTGAATCTGTCCACATCATTATTTTGTGTTTATATAAGTTGCCCATGTTTACAATGCTAGAGTAATCTTAATAAACAATGGATTAAAGCTAATCCAAATTAAGCAAAAATAATAAAACCACGCCAATGTTTTTGAACATTTTAGCTCCTTGGCTACAAATCCTTCCAAACTTTTTGCTCTCCATTTCCACATAGTCTTCATGCTGTACAATTTTAGAATTGACGGGCTACTTTGGTAAACACCAGTGGCAGCAACTTGACAATTGTGCAGTAAACATTAAAAGTCCACTGAAATGAATGAACAAATCTTTATTTACAATGTGCTTTTTGCGGCAGAGCCATCTCTAAGATGCATTGCAAACACACAGGCAGTTTTCTCAATGTAACAGGCCTGTGTCATATGAGGAAACTGTAGGCTCAGCCCCGCACTGTAATTTTACCGTTTAAAAATAAAATGTGATGTAATGACACTTCCTGCAGATAAATATATGATCAAGTATATATGTTTCTCCACATCATACACTTTATCCATGGTTTACGTTTTTGGTTATCCTGTCATTGAGTGATTTTTCTCCTGCTTCATGTCTGACAGAGTAAATCCTGCTTCCTGCCCATAATAGTTATTTACAGACTGGGTGGGATATAACACGCAAGGAAACAAATTCTTCTTTACAATAATTCATTGTATGTTTACACTTTGGGTTGGCAAACTCATTAGAGTATGCAATAATTAAGGTCAGTGTATATGATGAAATAGTGGCATTAGAATGAGTCCACACATACATCCAGCTGGCTACATCGCATCCTTGTAGAAAGTCGTGGATATGATAAAGAAAAGAGCAGAAAATCTTTGTTTTTTTGAGGCCGGATGACTTGTAGTAATTGGGCTCAAGTAAACTCACTAAAATGGTCCTTTAAAGGAGCAATATGAAACAATTACACGCCTAAAAATGAGTACAGCTTTTCAAATAGCGTGTTGAACCCATTAGACAGTATATTAAATAGGCTGAATCCATATTTAATATACGATCTATGGTTGAAGCGAGTTGTTTCCCCCTGCCCTCTCCTCCCCAGACTTGAGGAAACTCAGGCAGGCTGCAGGAATGCTGCAGTAGCGCAAGATTATAATTTAAGAATAACAAGCGACTACAAGTCAGACACTGTAAGTTGATCAGCTGTTTATTACTGTTAATTATCTTGCAATGTAAAGTTAAGCCCGTTATCCTGAAAACAAAAACCCACTGCTCCGATGATGATGGCACACCACTCTGGAGTTTGAGTTCAGTGACTGCCTGCCTGCCAGACTCCATTAACATAGTGTTCAATTTAACTGTTAGAAAAACATCTGTGCCTTTTAAAAGATTATAATAATTTCTTATGGCTCATAAACAGACGCTTATTCATTCAACAAACATTCGGCATTAATTTGAACTCTAATTAACGTGTAACAGGCAAACAATACCGCAAAAGGAAAATGTAAATATCTTGCACAATTCTTCTTTAATGTTAGTGCTCAAAATTCAAATCAAGGGAAGATCATCTTGTCCTCTATAATGTGGTCTGAAATGTGTGTTTGGATTAAAAACTGGTCAGCTGGTCAGCACTCCAGCGTGATGTTGTTTTCATTAAAGTGAACATTATGATAGAGCTGCAGGGAGACCTCAGGTAGCATCTGCTATGAGTTTCCTGGACTTAACCTCTGGTAAACCCTCAGCTCTGAGGGCACGAGTTGCTGCTGAAATTGCTGAATAAACCATCTGTTGGACAAATTGTTGAACTGTATCAATAATGAGCTGAAGTACATAAACAGGCGTGTTGGCTCTTGGTATTCCTCTGTTTCATTTCTTGCTTTCCTTCCTCTCTTCCGCTCTCACTTTCCCACAGCTCGGATTTCAGGAAACCGACATCCTCTCCTCTCTTTGTCTGTTTCTGTGTCTGTATCTGCTTCATTTTCTCATTTCACTCTCTCTTTCTGTGACCTCTCAGTTGGCCCTCTTTTTCTCACCCTCGCTGGCTCTCTGAATATTTCGGTCAGAGCTCATGTTCCACACCCCAGCCACCGCTTCCTACTCATTAGTACTTCCAGAGACAGACGGAGAGACTAGAGAGTCGTGTGACTGAGTGCACAACATGCTTCAGAGGTAGTAAACTGTGTGTGCAAGTCTGTGTTTCACTTCAGGCTCTGAATCCGTGTTAGTGTCAGTGCATGAGAAAGAAAAACTAGTCTTCCTTCTGGGCCTGAAGTTAATTCAGAACGGATACTGTTCACCTCCACTCCCTTAAATTCACCTTGACTCATTCCTCTCTGATGGTTCATCAGAGTGGTAGATCTAGCTGAACTAGATATTAAAGCTTTATTAGTGTATTTGTTTCCAGACAATACTATAATTGTTTTAGGCTTGTCTTATTGATACATGAGAAACTGTCTGTGTTTTATTATTTTTCCCAGGCGTCTCAGTACAGTCAATGTGAAACAGGCATCAAAAGCTTGTGACCTCCTCATCACAGGTTCTGCCTTCAGTAGGGCTGAGGGATTTTGAACAAATATTTAATTGTGATTATTTTGACTGATACTGCAATTGTGATGCGATTTGCAAAAAAGTTTTTTGACACACACTTTGCAGCTCCTGTGATTTGAAAAATTGCAGAAAGCCATAATGAGATTTCAATAAAATTTCTATTGATTGTGCAGCCCTAGCCTTTAGTGCACGTTTTAACAAAAGATTTCTGATTTTCAGATTGTTTAATTTGAAGGTTTTTTAAAGTCTTGAAGAGAGGTGAAAGTATTCAGTGCTTTGCAAGAAAAAAAAGCAAAAATGTGATACCTCACATTTATCTTTGGGGGCGTCCTTACTAGCTGGTTGGGAACCATTGGCTAGATCAGTGTAGGAATGTAATATTTTAACTTTTATCACATGTTTTGGAAGTTGGAAGGTGAAAGTGCTTACTTCTAGTGCTGGCTTTTTACTTATTTCTTTGTGTTTCTTCATTTAATAACTCTTAAATAATATAAAAGGCAGCGTCACAGCTTTCTTTTAACTGTTTTCGTAACTATCCCGAATCAAAACTATTAAGTTTATCAGCTCAAATGATATTATTTGATGTGGTATAGCCTGAAAGATGCTGGATTTTTGGAAGCCTTAAGCTAAATAATGATATCTGGGCTGATAGTCATTTTTTAAACATAAACAATCTTTGATACAAAAGCCCTTAGATTTGTATTGTTATTGTGGCCAAGTTAGATGCTAAGCTGGACGTTTTATAGTTGCAGCTGATGATGTGATGCAATTCTGGGTGTCAGAGCTCAATCAATCACACCGCTGCGTCCAAATAATCTTTCATATTCACTCACAGTGAAGAGAAAGACCTGCTGTGGAAATGGAGATCTGTGCTGCAACACTGTCGGGCTGAAATGTACAAAACAAAGTAGAGTTTAGTAGAGAAAGGCTCAGATTTTGATCAGGTTTATTTTAGCCAATATTGATCCATCATTTTGCCCAGATTTTCACCGATACTGATCCTGAGGACTGCCTCTCTTGATTTGGTGTTAAATTGCTTTCGTTCACCACAGAAAAAGTTGTCATAATCACTTTAAAAGATCATCTGGAGACGCAGAGCTACTTTCAGACACTAAGAAGCACCAATAAGCCCGCTCTGAGAAAAATATTTCCTGTGTTAGCAAATCTACTGGTGCAGTCATTCCCAAAACTAAAGTCCAGGTTCTGGAGCAGTGAGCACAGTCTACACACAAAGGCTTTGAGGAAACATTTGCATGTATTAACTGCAATTTTCACAAAACCCCAAAACCGAAATGTTAAAGACGCTGACTGCAGTGCTGGCATCCCGCGCTCCTCGTTTTTCCATTGACCCAAATTAGCGTCAAACATGGTCATTCAGCAGTGAGTTAAATACAGGGAGAAGGTACAGTATACTGCGGTGCCATATCCTCATGTTACAGTCAATTTACCATACAGTCTAGAAAGAAAGTTAACCTCTGTCAAACGTTCACTTGTGGACAGACTTATTGGTGTGACCCAAAAATGGTTTGTGCACTTTTCCAAAGGAAATTGTGTAAATTTTCAGATATGTTTCTAAGTTAGGTCAGCTGTAGTCAGAGCTACAGAATAACGTAGACCAGGTTATATCGTTATAAATGGATTTATTTAGTATTTCTCCCACTTTTTTCATATGTAAAATGTCAGAAGAATGTGAAAATGGCCACCACAGTTTCCATGTCCGAGGTGACAAATCCACAAATTGCTTTTTTCAATAAACCAGCTGTCCAAATCTAATGATATTCAAATACTGCTTGAAACTGGGTTTTCTTACTTGTGAATTCGGGACAATCATCTACCCCGAGATCATGAAGAGGCAGTTGTCTGACGCCACGTAACAATGGCAGCACCTAAAATAACATATATATATACACATATATCATACTACTATCATATAATAAAGCCTCTAGTAAAGCCTCTTCTTCAGTGTTAAATGCTGTAAAACAAAATGCATAATGGCGTCTGCAAACTCATGTGTGGTTTGTCCTCTTCTGTGTCTTTTATTGAAAGAAGCTCTGCTTCAGAGGGCTCAATCGTGTGCAAACCTGTCAGAGAAACTAATCAGTTTGTCTCAGTCAGCCATGTTTTTTTTTTTTTTTGTTTGGTGTTGTGCACCTGGAACACTTTGAGGTCAAAAGTTAGACATTGCAAATAGGAAATTCTGGACTCCAGCGTTGTTTGGAGTGCAGCATAAACAGTGGAAAGAGCCTTTATGACATCATCCATTGGTTTCTGAAGAACCGTTTTGAAATGTTACAGTGTGGTGGCTACGGCCATCGCCGTCTTGACGGCGCCTGACTCGGCTAACTCCCGGCTAATCCAAAAAACGGTCAAAGAGGTGGAAAGTGAGTGGAGCTCAGACAGCTGAATGACGCAGCTTCCTAGCAGCTATCCACCTATGATGGCATCCACCTGTCATTCAAAGTGGACACGCCCTTAATTATGCACAGCTTTAAGCCTTCATGTAATTTAAACGGGAGAGTTTCAAAACATTCAGCCTCTGTACAGTTGTCATAAATGAAGAAATTAGCTTTAGAGACCAAATCTGTTGTTTGTTTTTTTTTTTTACCAGGCTGCAAAGATATTTATTTCTGCTATAAAGTTGAGCATATTAATATGGGAGTCTAAGGGATTGGCGCCAACCCCAAGTGGCCATTTGAGGAACTGCAGTTCCACGTTGGCGTCATTTTCCAGCCCTGGAGGCTGCTGCTTGGTAAACTACTAATGATGAGCTAACTGCTAAGAAGCCACCCAGCTGAAACGTTTACTCCCTTGGCATTTTGTTTGCAGGATTGTGCATCATTTCATTCAAAAGGTTTTAATGAAGAAGGCCAAGAAACTGCCTGAGTGAACGAGTTTGTTAACTGATAGTTAGCGAACCTGTAAATCCAGCAATCTCTTTGATTCCACAGGAACTAATTGAGTTTGTCCCAAAATTTTACTGTTACATATTGGTGTGACCAGAACTAGAAGCTGCAAATCCTCACATTTGAGAAACCGATTGCTGATTGTCTGTCAATCAGCCATTGAACTAATCAGCAGCTGTTATGTTACTCCAGTAGCCTCTACACAGAGTCAAAGAAGCTGGAGGAGAATCATAACTCTTTGGTTGACGAGGTCAAGGCTGTTCTCGGTGAGCTGCAGCGTTGCCTCCAGGCTGAAGGTGAACTATTTCTGTTGGACGCTGCAGAGGCAGAGTTGTGTTACACTCTGATACATTTGTGGGGCAAAGAATGGTGACCCGTAATTAAGTGTGTGCGTGTGTATGTTTTGTGTGTGTTTGCGGAGCGTGCTGGTGCTCGTATGGCACGTTCACTGCCGCATCAATCAGCTGACCCCTCCGTTCCTCTCATACTGCAGCTGGGACTACTACTCCTGCAGGTCTAAAGTCATCTCCAGTGAGCAAACGTGAAAATACTGGGGAAACAAGCTGCATCTACACTAGATTTTCATGTTTTTTGATAAGCTCTCTGTCCACACTAAATCCAAAACAATGGGGAAATGGCTAAATCACAAAGAAATTGTGCATTTTCATCCAACATCTAGCAAAGAGACCACTCTGCTCTTAATAATCACTTAAATCATGCCTCAGTATTGTAGAACACACAAGTTAGTTGTTCCTATTGACATTTTTCTGTTTCTGTTGATAACAAAGTAAAAAGTCAAGTCAAATTTTAATTATAAAGCCAAAAATCACAAATCACAATTTGTGTCAGGCGGCTTTACAATCTGCACAGCGTGCGACACATTCTGTCTTCTAAACCTGTGAAAGAGTAAGAAAAATCACCCCTTAAAAATCCGTTTTAACAGGGAAAAGATGGAAGAAACCACAGAGAAGGATCCCTCTCTCAGGATGGACAGACATGCAATAGATGTCGCGTGTACGGAACAGCAAAGTCACAATAAAAACAGAATATGACATAAAATGGTCATTCTGATTCTGTCACATAAATACTACATCTCAACCAGGTGAACAGTGACTCCTGTGCTGCTACACTGAACCAAAATCTTTTATTTTATGATACACAGACATAAATACAGATCAACGACCACTCCTGTATTGTGTCCTTTCAAACAGGCCCACTACAGTTTATACTGGATCTTTTGACAGCAGGTACGACAGAAATGAGACAGAGGAACTGCTCAAACTGCAGACAGCAGGCCAACAATTCAGACAAGCCAGAGATCCAACCAGTCCAAACTGTTAATTGTTCCGGCAGTTGATCGGCCGCTGCGACCTCGCTCAGACTACACGTCAGACACTTTCAACACCTGCTCTCAACATGCCTTCGAAGGCTCCAAACACCGACTACACCGACGCATGTGGAAGCTCTTTTCTGGGAGTGCCGCAGGCGTTGTTTTATTTTCTTTCTTGTATCGACCATGTGACAAATCAAAGCACATTCTTCAGAAAGTTCGGTGTTCATGTTCGTGAGCAGCTTCCTTTTTCTTTACAGTTGGTTTTATGACTGTTTGCAGTGTATGTGTTTTATGTCTGAAGTGCAATTTCCTCTGCCTGTAACAGTGACGGGGGGTTGGGCTGTTTTTGAAGGTAGTGAAGGACTATTAAAAGCAGGGAAATGAGTCTCTGTGTGGTATGTATGCTGCATAACATAGTCGGGCTCCTTGTGCCTTATCTGTGTCTTTATCTGTGCTGTAATGCACTGCCATAATTAGCACCTTCTTTCACACGCGTGACACAGGTAGAGACCAATAAACTAAGCACATTCTCATGTAATCACACCCTTTTGTTACAGAGCATTACAAAGTGCTTTCCAAATAAAAAAAAAAGTACTCAGAGACTGACTGACTCAGTCGGCAATAAACCCTTCAAACCTGTTGCTATACATCCAAAGACGCACTTCATCATGTGAAGTATATATCAAACAACATTCATGTCTGCAAACTTACCTGTAGGGTGTTAAAGCAGAGTTTTTATACCTCCTGTGGTGTTATTGCTCTGTTGTCTAATGCAGGAATCTAACAAATTATTACTTGGTCAATATTCAGTAAAGATGTTTTTTAGTTTTTCTGCTGTCATGCTGGCAGACAAATGAGTGAAATCATGACCTCATGGGTGAATTACATCGTAATTATGAACTATTATAATTACTATGGCGAGAATGTCTGGTAATAAAAATAGTAACAACCAGATGACACGCCCGTCTTTGTGTGTTTCAGCCAAGATGTGAACCTGAAGGGCTGAGCACTTGTCACTTCTTTCCAGTTAGAAACACACCTACTGCTGGCGTGCAGCTGATTCAGAATGCATTGTTTTTTTTTTCCTTACCTAAATTAAAGGGTTAATAAATGAAGCATCCAGGGTTTTTTTTTTTTTGTTTGTTTGTTTTTCAGAAATCTATGAGTCAAAAATCTACTTGTCTTCAATTTTTACTTGTTCCTGTATGGCTTATTCATTAGAGGTAACCTAATAACAACAGAGACTAAAGTTAAATGTCATATTTAATCTCAGGTTGCAACATCTTTAAATGTCAGAAAACAATAAAAAAATGTGCATCCCAGCTTTTCGTAGTCCAGGGTGATGTCTTTAAATGTCTTGTTCTGTCAGTCAAAACCCAAAGATATTCAGCTTAATATGTTAATAATGAAGAGAAGTGGTAAATCTCTGAAAAATTACTTCAACGAGTCACCGATTATCAAAATATTTGAATAGTTTTATCATTTTATACCGCTTGCCCAGTCGGGAAAAGTGAGTTGCAAGACTTATTTTAATCATAGTATTTTACTCACCTCCAGCAAGTTGGCAATCCTTGTTGTTGAGCCCTGAAATCCAAGTAACATTCCTAATTTATAATTGACAAAATTATTGCCAGCATTTGATTTTACAAGACAGTTTTATTGCTGCCATATCAGATGACTATTTTTGTTTTTCCAGTGATTAAAAAACAGTATAAAACATGTTCTTGTTTGCATGGACTTTGATTCAGTGATGGGAATTATGGCTCTTTACAAGGAGCTGGATCACATGTTTTTTTTTGTGTGTGTTTTAAGAGGTTGAAGACTACTAGATTTATCTGCAAAATAATCACTATGATGATGATAGGGTAAGAGTTTGATCAGATTTAAACTGACAAATCCTGATAAATAGTAAAACAGCTTTTTAAAAATAATAATGCTACGTGCAAAAGGCTCATTTTACAGCCAACTTCTGTCTGTCAGGCCTCCCACCTGCTTTTAACATGATGGTATGATTTCTTTCTGTCATCATGTGTGATTGGTTGCATGCACATACACATCAACATGACATTCGGTCAGTGCATAGATGGAGTGTGCATGGCGACGAGGATATGGAGTAAAGATTATCCCATTATTTCCACTGTTCACTTAAAGGAATTGGCCTATAGAGCTGACTCATTCACTACTTTGACTTAAATTTGTCAAGTTTGCAGAAAGGGTTCAGGCAGTCAGTTTCACATGAATGTTAAGCAGTGTGCAGACAAATGATGGTTAATGAAAAAGAGTTTGAATGCTGCATTAGGAGTGATTATTATCAGGCATTACCTTGGAGTTTCAGCTGTTTTGTTGCTTGCAATTCTGTAACACGTTGCTAATAAACACGGCGGCTAAATTTGGAGCCGTCAGATTCACAAATGAACTGGCAGAAACGTGTGGACTAGATGTGAGAGTTCACAGTCCAGTGCCAACTCACACACCTCAGTGTAACACATAGAAATTCCTGGTGGCTAAAGGTAGAACAAGAAGCCACCACAACATTAGGAGACATGAATACACGAGCTTAGCCTTGATGACAGTGACACACACATAGTTCTCCAGAGGGATGACTTCACATCGTCGAAAGCTGACCAAACTTGATCCTTCACTCGTCGGCAACAATGGCAGCCATAGAAGAGTCTGACTCACACGGTTGAACCTCTCCTTTACTTCCTGTCAGAGGGAACCTCCATACAGGCATCTCGCAGCAGACAGTCAGCCTCATGCATGAAAGTTTTCTTATTTTTCTCTCGTATTTGTTCTTAAACAAAGATATAATAAGAAAATCCTACGTGGGATTCATGAAACGTGTCTGTTCTTACCCACCTGAGTACGTTGATGAATCACGTTTTATCTTAAATTGGATGCACCTGCCAGGAAATTTGCAATTAGCATAAAGAAACGCTCCAGTAAATCTGTACAAGGGCAGCAGGCAGATGCATCCCTGGTGTCCACAGCTGTCCGTTTGGGAGTAATCCAGCCTTAATACTGGTTAAACCGTGGACAGGGACATATCAGACAAACTCTGTGGAAAGCCAGGAAAGTGACAGTGTAAACATTTAAAATTATTTAATTTTAATTAATTAATTAATTTTTAATTATTTTTTATAGCAACAGCTTCCCCTTCTCCTACAAAAAAACGAGAACAAAACACCTGCCTTACAGCAACTCTGAGGGGACATACTACCTCAAATGCACAAAGCTTTTAAATCACAGTGTTACGCTGGTAGAGAGCTCAGTGGCTGATGACTGTCAGCCATGATGACATCGTCCCAAGCCAAACCCCGAGGGCACTGTTGAATTTTGATCTTAGCTAAGAGCAAACAGCAAGAACAAAAGTTTTGCTGAATGCCCCAAAGGTGCATCACGCACAATTTCAGATCAGATCTTTTCATAGGAACAATTCATGCATGAGGCCTCATGTTCAGATTACAGAAAGAACACAAAGAGTGCAGTTTTCTTCTAATTATTTAATATTTGTAAACAGAAAAAGTAAATTTCAAGCATTTTGGGTTATTAAATCCTTTGTGAATGACATTTTCAGACCTACAAAAAATAAATATGCAGTAGTTGTTGGTTAGAAAACGGAAATCCATCCAGATGTTTTGATGTAATAGTTTAAAAATCTGTGCACTTGTTTGATGCATTTTGCTTTATTAAATTGACTGCATTTGAACAGAAAAGGACTTTGTATTTGTTCATGAAAACAAACTATTGTTTCCGTGTTTCGCTCATGCTACAGGTTGTTTGAAGCCACTGATCCAAAGTACAGATAAGTTCCAACATCTTAACTTTGGTGAACTCCGATAACATCTGACCTGAAGTTTAACTCGCTCAAAGGAAGAACGCACACAGTGTTTTGTTTGTTTTCCATACCCAGAACATACTCTGCGTGAATTCCAGCTTTTTAGATGATCCTGGGTCTGTCCGGATCTGCCACGTCTCTGGAAAAGTCCCCTCACACAGATTCCAGGTCAGATTACTTGACTGTGATTCCTAATCCCTGACCATTCAGGTGACGTAACCGGATCCGTTTGTGGGTCAGTTGTTTGAGGAGACGAGAGGCCGCTGCAGGTTTCCTCCAGCTGTGCTCGCATTGCCTCCGTCACCTCCTCACACAGCACGGACCTCGAGCTTATCTGCACCAGACCTCACGCACACGCGCCACACACACACACTCACACACACTCACACACAGCGCTCAGGTGACATGACATCATGCCTCAAACATTTTCTCCTCTTCTTTTCTCACTTTGTTACTTTTCGTCTTTTTGTTTTCATGTGTTTTCAGTCTGAGGACACTTTTAGCAGAAGAAAAGCTGCAAGTTTGATACTTTGCACTGATGGCAACGCTTGCATGCTGCTGTGACGATGTAGTCAGAGTGTGAAAGTGCATGTGTACTTTGTGTGTGGGAACAGAATACTTTGTTTAGTTGGATAAAGTGCAACAATTGTGATGATGTTGACCTTTTGAAAGTTTTATTATCAGAGTTGGCCTTTGAATATCTGCAGTTTTTTTTCTTTTTTGCAGCTCGGAGCACAATGTTGCGCCGATGTCGAACACGTAGGCCTGATGAATGAAAAGTATAAATGTGATCTAAAAAGATATTTGATTCTCGGACACAGTAGCATTCACTAAAACATTTTTGTGCATCTCTTGGATGACGACTCAGTTTCTGGGTGTGGCTTCAGTGGCAGGACTTATGTCAATTGTCTGACAGTTGGAATAGCTGCATGCTAATCTCTGTAAACAAATATCTGCATACGAATGCAGCATCTGTAGGCCAGAGACAACATTTTCCCATAATGAAGCCTGTAGTGCACTTTCTACTAAGAAGATGATCATCGTAGTTTTGCCATCAAACTCATTATATGATTCTCTGTCAATCACTTGTCATCCTGAATGATTTTTTAATCAAAGTTTGCTGCTACGACTCTCTTTTTTGAAGAATCTTCTTATACTTTTTTCCACAAATATAAATTTCTTTTCCCATCACATATGATTCTGTGAATGGCATACAAAAACAACAGAATATGATAAAACCCTGTTTCTCTTGTTTTCTTCATTTCTCCCAAATTTTCTTTTTTGTTACATACCTCCAACATAGTAAAAGCAGAAACGGGTTGTCATAGACAGTGACATTAAATTCCATACAATGTTTAATGTTTAATCTCAGACACCAATGTTTGGCTTTTCCCTTTTTCTGAACTTGGAGCAGTAAGGAGCTCTGCACTCTTGTGCTGTCAAATTAAACTCATAAAGTCATATTGCGATTATTTTGACTGAAATTGCGATATGCGATATGATTAGTGGCACTGAACTCACCAGTCTACTTTTTAAAGTGAAATAAAATACATAAAAACATCTGCATTGTTCTCAACGTCTGATATCTTTCACTAAACACCTGTTGAACTTTAACCAGCTCACTGTGGCTGCTGTGTCTTATACTGTTCCTTCCTTGTAATAGTATCCAGCTTATCCGCCAAATATTTATCAACAAGTATTAAATACAAACCGGTGCGACTGGTCTGTTTGTCTTTTGTCTGAAACGCAGAGCCGCCCTTCTCATTTCTCTGCCTGATAATCAGTGTTTGTGGGTTTCAGCACTTGTTGTTGTTGACGACACTCGACTTAGTTTGGCTTTTAGTGCCCTGAATGCTTAGCTTCATTTGAAAAAGTCTGTAATTTGTGTCTAATTATTATATTTAATCTTTTAATTTAGTGTGGCAGTTTGCTGAATGATAACTGATCGAGCAGGAGCAGCAGGTTTAGTTATAGCTAATTGATTGATTTGCTTCACTTGTATCATTCAAATACCACATTTTCTTCCTTTGTGTTGCTGAAATAGCTCTGCTCATGTTGAATTTTCTTTTTCAATAATAATAATAATGCATTATTGATCATGAATGTGTCTGACAATCATTTAAGCAAAAGATGCAACATTTGCTTCTCTTTCAAAGCTGATCTACCTTTACATTCCCCTCATGTCATCTTGATCAATTCTAGCGCAGTTGTCTGTAAATCTACAAAAAAAGCAAGATATCAGTGGAGGTATTTGTCATTCGGAGATGTTCTGTGTTTAGTAAAGTGTCTTCCTGGAGGAGACGTCTGTCCGTTAGTTGACTGTCCTCATGTGATGATAAACAGAGGAGCAGCCAGCATGGCCCTGTGCTGTCCCGCCCTGCCACAACCCTAAATCCCCCCTCCCTATCCTTTAAGCAGCGAGCTGACCATCTGTTCCAGGCGCCGGGCCCTAACCCACTGCTCAAAACACACACACACACACTCACAGACAAAACATGGAGACACACACACAGTACGATCAGTCAAGCAGGGAAACACACCAACATTCATCACGGTCAGTTAATATCTGCTAATAGTGTGCATGGATTCAGCCTGATGCAGTTAGATTAAATGCTTCATGTGAGGCTAAAAAGGTGTTTTTCTGTCTCATATGAGTGTGTGTGTGTGTGTGTGTGTGTGTGATTAGTAAAGGGGGAGAGGTCCTGTGTTTGTGTTTGTGTGGCTCTCATGGTTATATGAAAGTTGCTGAGGCGACACATGGCAATGAGAGCGTGGATGTGAGGCGACAGGAAATGACCAGGAGTGCAGCGTTGTATCATTTCCCCGCTGGAGTCCTCTGTGATCCACTCTGCACACCAACTTTATGTGTCCCTGCTCCATTTCCTGTTTGCACTTTTGTTTTCTGCTGTGCTCAATGCTGCTCGTGCAGTTTGAGTAGATGAGGAGTGTGATCTGTTTTCCTCTTCATCTGTTCTGATATTGAAGATAAGTTTAAATTAAAATGTTGCCTGCAAAGACAAAGGGATGCATATTGAGTTTGGGGTTGCAGGAATAAATCAGTTTCACTGTACGCCATCAGTTATCATACCAAGTTCATTTGCCAATTTATGGTATCAAGTTCTACCATATTAGTGTTATTTATTTTAATAAAAGCAACACAATGGATGTCATTGATCTGATAGATAGAAGAGTCATTGTAACTCATAATAATAATTGTGTAATACTGTATATTTTACCATTAATTCATGGTATTTTATGAGACGGTTATCACGCCATGAAAATCTTGTAATGTTGCAACCTCACGGTGCTTTGCACATCAGTTTTACTTAAATTCAGAAATTAAAGGACTGTGTTCTCCGTGTTGTAGCAGATTTTATTTGTCAAGCCTGGGAGAGATGGCAGAGTATTCTGTTTAAGACTGTAATTTTATATTGAAAGGAAAATGTTTGGACACTGCAGCTGTATTTGGTGTCTTTTAAACCCATGAGGCGTGGGCACTTTTTGTGCATGATGCGAAAAATAAAAGGAAATCAATCACTCAGAATATATGTAGCCAGATGCAAACATTTCAGGAACAGTCAGAGCTATTTTGCTAATTGATGCAATGGTGATGATGTAATTCCAAACATTTCCCCATTCCCGCTTGTTAAATATGAGCGTTTGATCATTTTCTTTGTCATACATGATAATACGCTGGATTTCTCTGTGTTCTGACCTGCTGTTCAGACAAAACAAAACGTATGAAGAAGCTAACTTGGGCTGTGGGAAATAATAATGAGGAATTTTCACTATTTTCAGACATTTTATTGACAAATGTAATTCATCAAGTTAATAGTCATCAGATTAAAACTATAATATATAACATTTCTGCATTAAAATGTATAAAAATGCTACACATATGTTAGATTTTGTTAAGATGTACACTTACATTATCCCAAATGTTTCAAAAAATGTTCAAATCCAGAGAAATCTGTAATTTATTCAAGGTGCATTTCTACTAACCTATGCTATGACTTTGGGGAAATCATGGGATATGTTGGATACATCAGAGAGTAAAAAAGGAATGTGGTGAATGTGACTAAAAGTAATGTGAAAATGATTTCTGCCTGAGTCATGTTTGATAGTTTTTCATCTGCTGTGGTGGCTGTTTAACATTGAAGACAACAACTCCCATGATCCCACGCTACGTCACAATGTCATCAAGCTATGTCTTTTGTTGTTGTTTTAATTTAAGAGACCCATTGCAGCAGAACTTGCATATCAGGTGTTTAATCAATAATGAAAATAATCATTAGTTGCAGCCTTAATATTGATTGCAGGATGTTTTTTAAGTTATTGATTTGAATCAGCGTCTGTAAATACCTAATTTGGTACTGATGCTCTGCACTCGTGTGGAAAAATCAGTTGTAGAAGAGCCAGAGATGCTAATTTCTGCACAAATTTTAGCTCTTTACAGACCAGAATGCAACGCAGCCACAACACGTGTTACTTTTTGACTTAATAGCAGCAACTTAAGTGACAGTGTGCCACTCCTTTCTCCACCCGCATGAAAAAGCCACAGCTGATAGCAACAAGTTGGAGCCTATTCCTCTGCTTTGAAAACCAGAATCTGAAGTAAAAGTCGACGAGACAAGCAAGTGGAAGCAAAGTGGGTACAAAACAGAAAGACAGATTACGGCACACGTCACATAATGACTCCTGGAATGCATTGAACTTTCCAGACTGAAATGATATCAGGGTTTGATTAAAAGGATGAATACATTTGCTGGTGCAGTTTAGACTTCATCTGTGGTTGATAGACTCTTTTTGACTGATGTAAACACCTAACAGTGCTTTTCATATTTCTGCTTCATCAGCAGTCAAAGCATCAAATGTGATGCTCATAAGGTAGATGGAGCTCGTACGCGGTGCTGAATATATTGGTTATCGCTGTTTAAAGATGTGATGAAGGCCAAATGTTGCTGTGTGCTTGAGTTCATTGTATACTCCTGCTAAACTGACCACTCGAAAATAACTCTGGGTTCATTCAGATGCAGTCCATCAAGAGTTTGTGCGACAGAATCGTCCAAATCCTGCTGATAGTGAAGAAATCTCAGCGGCGGCTCAGTCATCAAACCGGTCTTTCTTCCTCTCTGTCTCTTTGGCCTCTTCTCACCCCATGATGTCCCTCTGCTGTGTATTAAAGAGGGAACTTGTGAATGGCGTGATTGTGTATTCAGTAAAGAGGATGGCAGCTGCCGACCTCGGCGTTGGCGAGAGCTTATGTGTGTGTTTGGGAGTGTGTATGTATGTGTGTGTGTGTGTGTGTTAATGGTAATCCTGTAGATCCTGATGACTTATCCTTCATCCTTTATGTGTGCATGTCGGGCTCTGGCAAAATAATTTGGCCCTTTGGTAGATTGCATAATAGCACATGAAGTCTTTGTGTCATAATCTGACAAATTTCGTAATCTGGCAGATTGCAGAGGGCCGTGGCCTGGTTTTAGATTAATTGAATCGTTGGTAGAGGTCTGCAGTCGATTGCAGTATACACAGTGTCATACCTGCTGGTGCTTTGCCTTTTGATATGTAATAGGCCTGGAACTACTTTTGATGGATGTGTTGTCCCAGAAAAAAATATGATAAATGATTGATTGAAGGATTATTGTCATTTTAAGTTATATTTTTATGCCACTGATGATTATTTAATCACATAATAATGCACATACACAGAAACAGCGGGCCAGAAAGGACGAAAAAAAGCAAAAAGTGTCTCAGCTAGGGATGGGTATCTTTAAGATTTTATTGATACCGATATCGATACTGATACTGCTCATCAATGACAAAGTTTATTCATACGATTATTGATGCTACTCGCCATAATTTGCTGCAAAAGGTCCAGGGATTATGGATTTTTTTTAAAAAAAGCCTTTTGGCAGTAATGTTTGTTAATATGCACCGTCCCCAATGAATAAGTAAATAAATAAATAAATACATGATGTGAAAAGATGTGGAAAAATTCAGCAGCTGTTTTATGTTTATTTGGATACTTATGAAGTTAAACTACTTCCTGAGTTATTGCATTTAGCTGCATTTTCATCCAGTTTATTAAAGTAAGCCCGAACTTTTGAATATTTTGCCCTGTCAGCTGTTTAAGTAATGTTACAGAAATAACGATTGCAGTATTGTTTGTCAAGGAGCTTATTGATATTTAGGTTCTGACCAGTCAGGAACCAGGGCTAGTTTAGTACCGGTTCTCAGTACCCATCCGGAGTCTCAGCATAGTTTTTTTTTTTTTCTTTTTTCCTTTTAATTCGACTTAGTCGCTGTGAAAATTTTCTGTTGTGTTTAGCTTAAAAGAAGTGATACTTTTAGTCTTCAGTGTGTTGATCAGTGTTTGTGTCCTCCTCTTCTGTTTTACAGTGGTGATGTCTTGAATCGGTGACCCCTTCAGCCCAGTAAAGGACGTGCCAGTGCCGGGCTGCTGCTAATGGGAACTCCTGCTCCGCCATGAGTGCTCGTGATGGCGTTGGTGGCGTCGGTGGCATGGGCACCCTGGGCCGGCGGCAGCGCTTTGAGAACTCTGAGTTCACAGTGCGCATCTACCCAGGCGCCCTGGCCGAGGGCACAATCTACTGCCCCATCAGCGCCCGCAAGACCACCACCGCCGCTGAGGCCATTGAACGCGTCATTGAACGCCTGCAGCTGGACCGCACCAGGTGTTATGTTCTGGCTGAGGTGAAGGAGTTCGGAGGAGAAGAATGGATCCTGAACCCCAGCGACTGTCCCGTGCAGAGGATGATGCTCTGGCCCCGCGTGGCGCTGGAGCACCGTGCGCTGTCTGGCGCGGAGGATTACCGCTTCCTCCTGAGGCAGAAGAACTTGGACGGCTCGATCCACTATGGCGGCAGCCTCCAGATGTGGCTGCAGGTCACGGAGGAGCGCAGGCGCATGGTGGAGCGAGGACTGCTGCCACAGCCCGACTCTCAGGGTGACCACGCAGATCTGTGCCACCTGCCGGAGCTCAACGAGCGCTCGCTGCTGGACAACCTGCGCTCGCGCTTCCGCCAGGAAAAGATCTACACTTACGTTGGGAGCATCCTCATCGTCATTAACCCCTTCAAGTTCCTGCCCATCTACAACCCCAAGTATGTGAAGATGTATGATAATCATACGCTGGGAGATCTGGAGCCACATATTTACGCCGTGGCGGACGTGGCGTACCACGCCATGCTGCAGAGAGAGAGAAATCAGTGCATCGTGATATCTGGGGAGAGCGGCTCGGGGAAGACGCAAAGCACAAACTTTCTCATTCATCATCTGACGGCGCTCAGCCAGAAGGGTTTCGCCAGTGGAGTGGAGCAGATAATCTTGGGAGCAGGACCTGTACTAGAGGTAAGAATAAAGCTGGAATTCTGGGTTTTAATAGAAATGTTCTGCTGATAACGAAGCTGTGTACTTGAGACGAGAGACTTTTCCTTGAGTCAGACCTAAGTTAGAAAAATGATGACCCGAGACTTGACTGCTGTTAGAGTAAAGGCTCGTTTATGCTAAATGTTAGGTAAGCATATGGATATTTGTGCACATTTTCTGAAAGCTAACATGGTTGTGGGGCGCTGTAGCCAATAGTTCTAGTGAGACACGATCACAGTACACGGCAAAGAAGTTTTAAGTTGGAAATGGCATCAGTGAAAAGAATCCTCCATCCACGTGTCTTGATGAGTTTAATGGCCACACACACCACCGCCATCTACAACTCTGCTTCTTTCTACATTATAACATTATATTAAGTGCTACCTCCTTCAGTGTTGCCATGGTTATTGTTGTCAGAAACTTTTGACTCGTCTTCTTTGGGGTAACTTTTGACTTTGAGTGGCGCCCTCTAGTGGATGTTTTGCTTAACATCAATGCCAATGTAAAGGATGCACGGCATGTGGGCAGTGACAGTTACATAGTTTGAAATGGACAGATCTATTTTCGTACGCGAAGGGGGCATAAAGGAGTCTTTGGTTGACTTGAGGCTTGATTCGCAGAAGATGAAACATGACTTGAGACTTGAAAACATAAACGTTTGTCTCAAGTTGGGACTCTGTTAAATTCTGGAACAATAAAAAAGAAAAAAAAACATTAACAGACAGTCTTGCTCTTTGCATATTAAGAGTCATGAGTACATGTTTTTCATTGATTGATCAGCTTTATTCTGAACTTTTAGTCGCTGCACCTTATTAAAGAAGCTCTCATTATGTAAAAAACATCTTCTCCTTACCTCATTCTTCCAGATCCTGTCTCTGTTGTCTGTTGAGGCTTTGAGTTTCCAGTTGGCTGATGCACAAAGATTCCCTCATTCTTGAATTGAGACTTGACTTTGATCTGCCCCCCCAAAAAAACTGACAGCTCTGGCTTATAATGCTGCCTGATTTGTTAGCTGAATTGGGACATATGACATCAGTAGATATTCAGGTTACACCGACATGTGTGGGCTGAAGTGTTCGGTGGAATTTTTCACTCTGGATTCATATTTTCTACAGTTTTCCCTTATAAATGAGTTTATTCCCGCAACCACACTCAACACGACTGGCTGTGGATGAGATTCTGTGCAGCTTTTTTAACATTTAGTTACACAACAGTGCTTAGCCACAACTGTCTCTATGGCTGGTCCCAAGTTGTGTCTGCCCCCATACAGAGGTTTATTTCACTTTCAGTCCAGCTGTGTGGGGATTATGCAGCACACAGAGGAGCTCTCTATCTGCACGCCACCAGTGGCCTATCAGTGGTTACAGTTGTACATTCTTGTTTTTGTGATTACGGCCCCCTTTTTTTTCCCCCTGCACAGTGGAAAGATTGTCTCAAGGTAGACCTTGTAGAGGCCCGACCAGAGGTTGCGAAAGGAAACTGGTTGTTTTCATATCACTCAAGACATTCCTCTCATATTCTTTTTCTTCTTCGGGGACCTGTCACTTTAACGTACGCCAGTCAAGAGTCTTTGACAAGTTCACAACCGCACATTGTTTTCTCATTTGTCGTCAACATCAACTGGATTCCTGAAAATTGCGTAACACCCTTTAACTGTATGCACAATGCTGCCAGTCAGGGAGGCGAATACTGGTCACTTATTGTCAAGAGAGTTGTTGTATTTTATGAAAGGTTGTATCGCTCACTGTCACGTCACCTGACCACCAGCTGTTTACACTTACAAAGAGCAGGGCAGCGGTCGTAGAAATGCCTACATTTCTTGTGGTATTTCTTCATCTGGGTGTAACGTCAGCCATCGAGAGTGGCGTGCACTGTGTGCGTATCCTGACAGTCGAATATTCAAATCGTTAGTCGGTGACCCCTCAGTCGACTGATTCTTCCAGTCGAGCAGTTGTTGTTTTCTCCGTTTGTTAGTCAGTGTATTGACTAACAAACGGAGAAATTCAATGAGGAAATACGGGGAATCGTAATTCTATTTTTATATGAGCTGGCACACTTAATTAAAAAAAAAAAAAAAAGGTTTGCTGATGAGAGAAACCAGTGGTTGGTAAACAAGTTTCAGAGTCATTGTACAGAGCAGTGCAACAACAAAGCAGGCTGGAAACTAAAAATCACCACAAACCACAAAACTGTTAAGGAGGCCGAGAAGAGTAATTGAAATGGAGGCCAGGTGAGGTGAGCCGCCTCACCTGAGCACACTGGGAGAACGTGCAGGGCAGGTGACGCTTGCTTGTTTGTACCCTTGTGCTTGTTTTGTTTTGTTTAGCCTCTGACACGCTCTGATTGTTGTTCTAAGTGTCTCACAATTTTATGGAAAGGATTGGAACAGTGAGACCTTATTTTAAAGTGTAAGATACGGCCGTTTTATTTTTCTCGCCAAACTCACCAGACTCTTTTGCAAAATGTCGTCATCGTCAGCTTCACTCAAACTCGACAGAAACAAAATCCTTAATTCAAGGTGTGAAGGAGCGCGGAGTGTATAGGGCAGGTTATGCCGGACAAGATACCGATGATCTTCTTCTCATGTCGGCACATAATCCATAAAGATAAGATGTATTTTTGTACAATGTTTACATTTTGGATTTTGTTGCTTCAACCCTACTGGCCTCTGTTGGTTAGCTGCACTGTTTTAGCGGGAGAAGACAACAGGAATGAGAGGCTAACCGTCTAAAAAACTGAGATTTCTCACTATAATAGGTGCTGGCTGGTGGATCACATAGATGCTGAATTAAACACCGGCTCATAACACTGTTAATTCACCTTCAATCCTCTGTGTGTGTGACACATTTGAGGAGTTCTTTTTGGCTGTTTGTTGACTTCCTGAGAGCGCACCTACGGTACCTTCTGATAACATTAAACATGTTTGATTTTATTGGGACACCAAGATGAGAAAAAGGCCGACTTAAGACAGCTCAGACTGAGCTCTATGACCACTTTAAAGACGATTGATTTCTTGGCATTATGCTTTATTTTGTGATATGTACAAAGTTGTATGATCAAAAAATGGGGATTCAAAAGTGTGCTCCCAAAGTCTAATAGTGGGGCTGCAGCTGCTCCGTTCGCTCCATTGCTCAGACGCTTATGTCAGCCATGACTGCACAAATGTGTTCATTATCCACCAGCCAGATAATTTATGGTATCTTGAATTTATTGCTGTTCTACTGGAGGGGATATCAGCTTTAAATTGTTTATTGCAATCCAAACTCTAATTCATTTATTTCAGTTCCTCCCTAGATAATAAAATAAAAGTTCTTGGCATCAGTGTCAAGTTGAAAATGGCAGCTGTAGAGTCAAGTTCAAAGGTAACCAGCAGGACAACAGTCTTTGCAACAAGTAGCTCTACAAGCCGTTTTTATTGCCTTCGGTTTAGCAAACACGGTTCTCAGGAATGCCATTTATCGGTGCGTCTCCGGGGTTAATGAGTAAGCATATTGGGTTAATCCTCAACGCAGCAACACGAGTGAGTAGTTTTGAGTGCAGAGGAGCAGCCTTTAATTGTTTGCACAGTAAGATTGTGTATCTGCCCACTGGTGATTGATGCCAAGAGCAGAGCTGTGGTGCTACTGCAGAGAGAGAGAGAGAGAGAGAGAGAGAGAGAGAGAGAGAGAGAGAGAGGAGGGAGGAAAGCAGCCAACATTACCTCATCGAAACACTTCATCTTCATTTCCTCATCGCTCTTCATTCAGGACAGAAGACCGAGCAGCACGGGAGGGTTTTATTTTAATATATTCTGTGGATTTCTTCGTAGTTATCCCCCTCCTACTTTACATGTGTGTAGTCATATTTCAGCTCAGGATTTTGTCATTGACGAGAAGTTCAATGTCATGGTGACAGTAAAATGGTTTGACCTCTGTTGGAGTTAATGTTTCCTCATCATAACGTAAAGAGCTGTGAATTTAACCTTGACCTCGAACACGGGCTGTTGGGTTCAAGAGGGAAACTCCAACGAGAGTTTGTTTACAGCTCCTGGAGAGTCCTGCTGCACATGTGGGAAAGTTGTGGAATCGGAATTTTATCAAAAAAGCAATTTGGATTTTTGCAATTTTCAAATCGCAGGAGGTGCAGTATTTGTTAAAGGCAAAATATGCGTCAAAAAAACTTTAAAATTAATGAAAGTCATGAGGCAGATGTCCTGTCCTGACTTCAGAAAAAAAAAAAACATCTTCATTTGGTACAGATTCCTGCAAAAGAAAATTACACAATAGTCATTTTAGCCTGTTTTTCAATCAAAATAAGAGTAATGATGTAAAAATTATCATTACCTCTAATATTGCAAGTCACTTGCAATATCACTCAAAATAATTGCAGTTAGATAATTTTTCAGAATTGTTCAGCCCTAATTCAGGAAGCCCATATCTTCGACCAAACTGCCTGCACTCAAGTTGCATTGTGGGTAATGCAAGGAAGAAGAATGTGTGGAATGTGATTTATCTGGTTCTTATGCATCATTGGTGAGACTCTGTCTTTCTTTGAAAAATAAGAGAGAAGGTACTCGTGAATAACCTGAAAGATCATCCTTCATCAACAGCAGATGTTACAGAGTTGGTAAATGTTGTTTTCTTGACAGTTAATGGTTGCCAGGTTGCCATTTGGTCACCATTTTGAGGAACTGGCAACCATTTCTGGGCCTTTGCTTGTAGAGCTGCAACGATTAATCGATTATTAAATTAATCGCCAACTATTGTGATGATTGACTAATCAGTTTTTAAGAAAAAAAGTCAAAATTCAAATGTGATTTTTTTTGGGGTTTCTTTATTCCTCTGTAACAGTAAACTGAATATCTTTGGGTTGGGAGTGAAACAAGACATTGGAGGATGTCATCTTAAGTTTTGGGAGACACTGATCGACATTTTTTATAATTTTGTAACATTTTAAATCAAAACAACAATCGAGGAAATAATCGAGCCGATAATCGACTATGAAAATGGGTTGTTAGTGGAAGCCTCATTGTTTTACATATTGTTAATTTTTGTCTCATTTTTAAAATTGAAATCTATTCTGTGACAGTCAAAATGTTGGTGCCTTTAATATTTTTTTGTCTTTTTGTTTTTATTATCAAGTGAAGCTATAACTGATAGTGTCTTAATTACTTAAAATATAAGGGGACTTAAAATGGCAACCATGTTTTCAGTGTCAGCAACCGAAAGCTGATGCCTGATTTCCAGCCTGGTAACTACTTTTAAAAGTTAGTGTTGAGCTCTGCACTCGCTGGATATTTACTGGGTTGTTTGACAGACTTCTTTGTCACGTTTCCTCTTTTTAATTTGGGTCGTCTCTTATCACTCTACATCAGCCATTGACTTCAGGGTCCTCATTCTTACAAGTGAATAACTGTGAATCCTCTTTCATGTTTTGGGTATTTCTGGTAAATAGTGTTTTAAAGTTTGAGGAAACTGGTTTAGGATTTTAAGTCATCATGGGAGGATATTCAGTATCACACATGTCAGTGGGCCCCAAAAATTAGTCACATCATCAACATCAAAGAGGACTTAACTGAAAAATCAAAAGCCAAGAAAGCTAATATTTGGTATAATTCAGCACTTAGTTGTGTTTTGATACATTTGTTGGATTTTATTGAACAACACGTAGTTGATTCATTAATTAGTTGATCAAAATAAAATTAGTTTCCAACTATTTTAATTGGATTTTCAAGCAGTTTGCTGGTTCCAGCTTCTTAAATGTGAGGATTTGCTGCTTTTGGACTGTTGATTGGACAAAAGAAGCAATCTAAAGACGGTGCTTTGGGCTCTAGGAAACTGTGGTGAGCGTTTTTCAAACACTAACAGTACAACATGATCAATACGACACATGAGGAAGGTTTTGATGAGACATTATGAAGGAGAGCAGATCATTTTAGGATATAAAACTTGACGTGACAGTAAATATCTATGAAAGGTTTAGGTGTAGTGCCTTGCTTTGCGTCACTGACTTGAGGTTCAGTTAAGTTGAACAGGGACAGCTCATCATTCAAAAATGACTGGTATCGAAGATGTTGCGCCTTCACCCTCGAGTTAAACAATGCAACACAAAGCAGACACTTTTCTTCTGACTGTCAGCCGCGGGACAAATTCACCCCGAGGCCTAAAGCATGTGGAGAGTTTTTTTTTTTTTTTTTTAAACTCTTGATAGAGGATATCACTTACAGGAGGTTTTGGTCTTTTTGGAAACCAGCCAACAGCTGCGGCTACGTGTTAAGATCCTGACAAATCCTGTCGCTCAACTGCTTCAATTAATAAAACTCAAGTGGAAGGAGATGAAAACATAAACCCTGTAACGACGTGACGGGCTGGTTAGATAAACACAGCAGAGTTTTTGTTAAAGATGGTTATTATTTCTACATTTAAGGCACTTAGATACGTGACAGGCTTGAAGTTCGAAGGGGAGTAGACTGATTTGACTTCTCCTACATCACCTTTGGACTTCAGTTGACCCCGAGTGAAGACGAATACAAGCATACGCGAAATACGACAAATACTTCACTCGTGTTGGTTTAGTGCTTATCTGCTGTCTGTCATTCCTGACGTTGTTTGCCTTCTTATGCCAGATATGACTGAAATTGACATTAGGGCATGAATTCCTGTGACTGTACTTACACACTGGAATTCACTGTTTAAAATACTTTGGGTTGTCTTTACTTTTTTGTCTCCGCACCAACATGGATCTTGGCATGTAGGAAGCTGTGACACATTCTCACAAATGCGATAAAATCAAAGTTGACGCAGGCAGCACGTGCTGTAATAGTTGAAATGCGAAAGGCAAAGCTGGCAGGGCAGCACATCTAACCTAGGGAAACACCTGATCAAACACAAAATATATCTAAAAGCTGAAGAGTGTAACGTGTTTGATAGCCTGAAAACCAAGTCCACCGCCGCAGCAGCTAGCGTTAGCACGCCTGCAGTCAGCGTCTGAACAGTTTAACTTCAGGTGAATAATTAGCTCGTTGGATAAGTTGTTGTTGGGGATAACTGGGCTGTTTTCACTGTCTTGGTTGATGTTAGCAAACACTGAGCCACTGACTACAATCAAAACTCCCCACCAACATGCTATTTAGCAGATAAAACTGTGAGAGAGATTTATCAGCATGTCTGAAACCTCAGTATGAAACCAGTATTTGTGAATTGCATACTATTAACAGGAAAATATTACAGTTTGCAAGCACTGCATTAGTTACAATAACAACAACGTAACAGGAAGGATAATATGTGCTTCCTCCAGGACACAAACAGCGGGGTTAAAAGCCCTGGGGACAGACTGACAGGCAGGTTGTAGGGACAAGGTTTGGGAGGGGAACGGAGATAGGGAGGATTTTATTTCGTGTAACATATAAAATGTTCTAAATAAATAACAAAATGTTCTAACCAAGTAACAATGTTGAAATTGAGAAATTAGGATTTATTTTGTACAACGGAAATGATTTTGTTATGACAGAGAATTTCCAAAGAAAGGTATCGTTGGGTACTCCAAGAGGATTTGTTTGAGAATTGGCTTTTCTTTGTGTTATGAGATTCTTATTTTGACCAGAAGTCTTTTCCCCTAAAGCCGTTTCCCCTTAAAAAGGAGCGAAACAAAAGAAAGGCATGAGATCTTTTTCTGAGCTCATACTACAGGTGTCTCAGGGTTTTCTCCTTGACGACTGTATGGTGCAACAACACTTAAATTGACCACTGAGACAAATTTAAGATCTCATTTAAGACAAGCGAGTTTTCTTATAGATCTCACTCTTATCTCAAGCGCTGATTATTTAAGACAAACTTAAGATCAGAGAACAGTGTAAGATCTTAAATTGGGCCCAAATTAGTCTCGGGCTGAGATGAGACAAGGGCTGTTTCTCAGGCACTGAATTTAAGAAGCATGAGAAAATGGTCAAAGTCTCAAACTGGTCTTAATTTGAGTTCATTTGTATCTAGGAGACAGAGGTGAGACAAAGGCGAGATCTTATTTTGAACTTTTCCTTTCTTCCTTTCTGTGAACATCAACCAACCCTACGTAACAATATGTAATGGAAACTTTACTGCTTTACATCTCTGCTTTTTTATTTTAAAGCAACCTGCTTCATAAACACGCCAACTGACGAGAAATACTGACACCACCACATTATCTGTGCAGCAATGGATGACGGACAGGCTGTGAAGGAAAGCTGTTAGTGCTGCATTACTATTAAAGCCCATTTGCTGTATGTTTCTCTGCTTCATCTCCATTTGCTCAGCATTGCTCATCAGTAATGACAGGTTTCTGCAGAAAACTGTGTGTCTTTGCAAGATGACTCCTGAGTTTCGCCCACACAGTAGTTCAACTTTTCTCTCTCTCTTTTTTTTTGTTGGCTCTCTGTGACATAACCACAAACACCAAACAACTGTTGGATTAAAGACTAATAGAAGAAAAAATGTAACCTCGAAAGTTTGAGATTTGCTGTATTTTATTTATTTACCTGTTTGTTCTTTTCTTGTACCAGGTAGTCATCATCTTGTGTTTAACTACCACCCAGGCTTTGAATCCAGGTGTCAGCCTGTCAGACTTTGGGTTTTCAGGTGGCTACCTGACATTTAAGAATGATTGAAAGCACAGTCTGGGGACTGAAGGAAAATGCAAAGATGTTCTTAAAATACAACAGGATGGGGCGTTTTGATAGCCTAATGGTTAACATAACCACCACATTCAGTCGTGTTGCATGTCATAACCCTTACTCTCTCCCCATGTTTCCTGTATACCTCTACTGTATCTGCTATAAAACAAAAGGCAAAACTGGCAAAAATATGATATATTAAGAGAAGAATAGTACCACGACTGAGGGTTGTGCAGTATATATTGTGTGATGATAGAAAAACATCTCTTGTTTCATATTATTGTTTATTTTCTGTTGCACATTACACTCTTTTCAGCAATATTTTTCATAATTTAGATGGTTTACAGGCTGTCATTCACAACGAGGTTGTATAACAAAGATTTTGACACAGTTCCCTCTTTGATTGATTGATTTATTGGGTTGGCTGAATAAAAAATATAGAAACATGATTGAAAGAATGGTGTAAATCAGAACGAGACAAAGATTCTGACCAGGAAAACGAAGGAGGAGTCAGAAAACTGTACTTTCTTAATTATGGTGCAGATTGGTCCTCACAACAGACTTTAAACACCACTAACCTCTTTTATTTAACCTTGTATTTGTCAAGTATATGATTCAAAATGGAATAAGGGATAGTCCTTTCCATGTGGTCTTTTCATATAAACTATTAATTAATTGAATTTACAGAAAATAGGTTATCACTATCTGATATATAAAGTGGCCTATGTGAGGATAACAGCAGCCTAATTTAACGTGCATGTCTTTATGGATTACAACACATCAGGATTTGGGTTCTTGTCATTTTATGTAACCAGTATGAGTCAATATTGGATCACTATTTTAAGAAGGAACTGGTTCTGGTTTGACGTTTTTTTTTTTTTACACTGATGAAAACAAAGCCCGCTCACAGGAAGCTCGGTCATTTGTTTTTACATGTGAGCCGAGTGACAGCTTAATATGAGCTCAGCTGTCTCCCGACTCCCCCGGGTCGGAGGGAGAGTGTGGGGTTACCTCACACTGCTCACTCTGACAGCGCATCATCAGGAGCTGCTGTCCAGGACCGGGGAGGGGTGTCACAGGGCATTAGTGCACGAGGACGGTTAATGGGGTGTGTGTTGATGGGGTGTTTCAGGGGCACATCAATGTGCTGTGAGCTGCAGGGCATTGTTGCTGCACCCTGCTGCCATCAAAGCGTATGCAAACACCCACTTTCATGTGCACACAGGCATAGATTTACTGTCAGGCAGATTTGAATACTCTCAATCATTGCACTGATTGAAAACAACAACTCATGTACATATATTCTGATAATCATTTATTTGCTGAAGTAAATGTTTTTTTTTCCTTTTCTTATACAATAGTCAACTGAATATTTAGTGGTTGGACAAAGAACATCAACTTGGGCTCTGGAAAATGGTGCATTTTCACTTTTTTTCTGTTATTTTCTAGACCAACAATTAGTTTGGTTAATCAAGAATGAAATGATAATGACAATAAAAGCTAGTTACAGCCTGAGAATTGGCACATAATTCTCAAATTCAAACTTCTTTTAGTTCATTATTTAGCTTGCCTGACTTACAGATTTACTGCATCAGCCTACTTAAGTTGTGTCGTAGAACTCCATTAGCCATCTGTTTGTACTTTAAAAGTTATGATGGAGCACGTCTGTACACCGACTGCCAGAACCAAAGAGCAGACAAAGCCAAAGACGACCATCCAGCAGTGAAAAACATGAATATTTGTGCTCACAAGGTGGTGGAGACCAAAACAGAGCTTAAAGGAGAATTAATGTTGGACTTAGTACGCTCATCATGTGACCAGCAGTTGTTTTGCTAAAATGTTACATGAAATAAACACCTTTATAAGCCATATATGGTGGATGTGTATTTGTCAGCTTGGTTTGATGTTTCCCTGCCCTGTGAGGGGCAAAGATCCATCAATGCAGCTTTAAAGTAGGGCTGGGTAATAGGGCAAATATATCCGCTATTTGCGTTTGGTTGGGTCCATTGCCTGTTGGGTTTTTATGCTTTTTTTGGGGTGATTTTTGTCGTTTGATTTAGTTAATTCAATGGTCTAATCTCCAAAGAACGACTGAGAGCTGCTGCTCAGAGACAAACTCTCATTCAGTGAGCTAACACAGCGGAGGCAGAGAGAAGCAGCTGGGAAAAATGGTGTGTAGAGCCAGAATATTTTCACATCTAACTCAGTAAATTGAGGGTTTATTTTGACCAAACCAGAGATAGTGATTGTTGGAACAATGGAAAGACAAACCAAGAAGGTTTTGGCGAGTTTCATTTTGCTTGAATTGAATGAAGTGTGTTAGAAGATGAGTTAACAAGGCAATTAAGCTCATCTGGTAAAGGTGTTTTTTTTCTGTTGCCTGTGGAACATAGTGTACTCACCACTCGCACGCATCTCCCAACTGAAACTCTAACTCCACTTTAAAGTTTGAGGTTTTTGTTGTTTTTTTTTTTTTTAACAGCATTTTGGCAGAGGCTGCCCAAAGTGGGGCCTGCGGGCCAAAGTTGGCCCATCCTAACGTTCAATTTGGCCAAAAAGATGTTTCTAGCGACCTCTCTCTGAACGGGCAGAGTCACACTTTGTGCAGAATGTCAGTCAATTAAGGGAACTTAAGATCCAAGTATGTTGCGTCTTTTGCTGCATGCCCTACCAACAATTTATTACTTCTTGCAGAGCACTTCATATTGTTTAAAACATGACTGGAGCTTGACTTTAAATTTCAATTCTGGCCCACCACTGCCATAAAGCAACAAGTCAGACATCACAAGCTCGTAGTAAAGCAAGTCTTTATAAAACAGTTGTGATTCTGCCCTGTAGTTCTTTCTTAATGTGCAAGACATCTGGAGAAAATACCTACGAGTATTGATGTTTTGTGCTGTAAAAGGACCTGCAGAGCTCGTTGGCCCGGTGAGCTCTGGAGCTCCTGTTGTGCTCCTCCATGCTCCCGGCCAACAGAAACACTCCCAGGGTGAGTCAACCCAGGTCAGCAGTTTCACCTCTCAGCATCTCCTTCGCTGCTACCTCAGTACACACAGAAATCGCACACACACACTTGCTCATTTAATACCATCTCCCCGGAGCCCCCACTAATAATACTGAGTGGGATTAGTGTGTATTACGGGATCTCCCCCAACTGGGCGGGGTCAAGCGAGATTTACTGTGCCCTGAAAGTGTTGTTTTCCTCGGGCTGCGGCGGAAGAAAAGACGAGATGAGAGAGATGGGGAATGATTGAGCACCGTTCATGTGCGGTGTCCTTTCGGTTGGGTGTAAAGTTACAGTGCTGTGTGTGTTTTATTGAGGTGAAACTAGGGTAAAGAGTGTAATACTGGACGGTGTGTGCGCTTACACAATGGGCTCGTCCTATAGGCTGCGTTCCCTGGTTGAGTAACAGGTTATCTGCACGGCTCTGTGAATGAATATAATGGAGCTAAAACAAACAGTAGCAAGTAACACAAGTGATTAACCACAGAATTGTTTGTGTTGCAACTTGAGGTTGGTGATGTAGTTGAAAAACAGAGTTTCATTAGTTTCTGAGCAACGACTCTCCTCATCATGGTATGAGGATTATGTAATAAAGCCATATGTTTGGAGCTGTTTGCTCAGGGTTGTCCCAGATGATCGAGTGAAGGCTGTTCTGTCACGTACAGCAGTGGTCGAATCATGTTCAGAGAGCTCTTAATTTAACTTCTTTTTTTTTTTTTAATCTGCCTGTCTGTTTTCTCCCACTTGTTGGTTAAATTAACTCAGCCATTGGAGAGCCACCGTCCTGACCTCACATCCGGGCTAGCTTCTGAAATCGGGAACTCTAACCATCAGGAATGTTACTGTGCTTTATCATAAAACCGGTAATGGTTTCATCCCTAATTTAAACAAAGATTGAGCTACTTTGTGAGCACTCAGAAATCTATAGTGCCCATTAAAATTCACCAGTGTTGCAGCCTTGGTATTTACAGCGTCATTTGTATATCCTTAAGATTCCCAACGCTCTCCTGTAAGGACATTTTTCAAACTTTTTAGCTCTAATATCTGTTGTCTAAAAACTTCTTTGCTGTCCAGTCCTCTTTCTTTTGAGCTGTGACATTTAAACCAGAAACAGTGTTAGTTAAGGCCATTAAAAACAGAAATACTGAAAAAAATACCGTCCTTATTAAAATATATTGAGTCAACCACAAAAAAAGTTGTTTTCAGTGGTGTATGTTGTAGTTTATATTGTTGCATCATGTCTATTTATGTTAAAATTTCATGCCAGAAACAGGGGCTGCACGGTTAATTGAAATATTATCAAAATCTCAATGCAAGCTGCAATTAAATGAGGTAAAATGTGTACTGTAGTGCTGCAGAGATGCCCTGGTGTACAAATCTTCTTCTCCAGATGTAAGAAAACATGTTTGTTTGGTACAGCAAGTGTCACATCATCAAGGTTTTAATAGTGTTGTCGGTGAAAATGAAAATAATACAAAAATTGTGAATCATATTGCAATATCTGTTAAGATAATCACAATATTTTCAACAGTATTGTGCAGCCGGAGCAGAAACTTTTCTTTTAATTGTTCCACTGAGATCATCCATCTGTTTCTAATTAATCTGCAGCCATTGATTATATTTGAACATATAAAATAATAAAGATCGATAGATTACCTGAACTGCTGGATGAGTTATGCTCCCTACCTCATCTGATGACCACGTCCTTCCTCTGCCGTCATTAGTCAGACTCGTAAAAACGAACCGCTGCAGGAAATGAATGAATCACTCTGTCCTTTATTCACCTTCCACGGTGGGAAGCAGCCAGTGGAACAGAAATCAGCGGACACTGGCTTCTGTAAGTTGTGTAAGTGCTGTACTTTTAGTCATTATTGATTTAAGAGTTGTGGTAAGACTGCGGTTGTGGTCACAAATGAGATGTAACAGAATCGAAATTAAATTAGCAAAAGTTGTCAATCTTCTAGATATTTAAATGAGTTTTAGCTTTTTCAAAATATAACAACATTGACAGCAAAAGCAAAAGTAATTTCAGCAGAAAAATGTGAGCTGGCAACTCCGACTCAACTGAAATGTAAGAAATGTTCTTTTTTTCTGTCCGTAACACAAAGATAAATCTGTTTGAGATGCCTCGTACATGGGACATGGGACATATGAATAAATACGTGATTATAATAAACAAATGTATCCGCAGACAAACATGTAGAATCATCGTGGTCGCACTCTGACAGCATTTTCAAAAAGCTGTTTTCACACATTTGCATAGAAAATGTTAATCCTCCATAATGGAAACAGTGGGAGGACTGAAATCAGATTTGAATATTTGGAGTGACGCTAAAATGTTGCCCGAATTGACTAAACCTCATAAATACACATATCTGGGCTGCAGCTAATGACAATTTTCATGACTGATTAATCTGCCAGTTATTTTCTAAATTAATTGATTAAATGATTGGTCTATAAAACATAAAACTATAAAAATAAAACTGTGAAAAATGCACATAAAGATATTCATTTTGCTGTGATGAAAGACCAAAAAAGGCAGAAAAACCTCACCTTTGAGTATCTGGAACCATCAAATGAACCATGACACAATTAAATGATGATCAAACAGTTGCAGAGAAATTATCTGTCAATCAACTAATTGATGCAGCTCTAGTTTAGGGAGAAAAATGTGTATTTTCTGTAATAAAAACATCTGGCAGGACATTTCAGCAACAAAGATGATTGTTTTGAAAGACACTGAAATGTTTCTGAGTTGACAGAAGTTGATAGATTATATCGTTTTTTATTTCAGAATAAATTTCCAAAACTTAGATCGGTTCTTACTTTAGTTCAGATAATCCACAAGCTACAGTTGCAGACATTGTAACGTCAGTGTTACAAACTGATGGCGTTTGTGCTCAGCAGAAAGATGAAGAACGACTCCAGCTGTTACTTTTCACTGTATGTTTATCTCTCCAACCTGGTGCCAAGCAGCTCTTACTTTTCTGCGAGACTGTATACACCAAGACTGGTACGACTGGCCGGGAAAGAGGAGTACATACTGTTCCTGCTGCAGAGGGTAGTGTTGATACAGCTCCTCAGTCTGCCTGTAACAGCTGGAGGTCAGAGGTCACGGAGAGATTTGGTGGAGCTACATCAGTCCCACAGGGGTCAGAGTGTTTGACTTGTCAGCCGAGTGTAGTTTTTGTTGTAAAGCGGGTCAAAATGAAGCAACGGTCGAGATAATCATGACTTTTTAATTAAACTTTCCTCCCATTTCCCAGTAAACTCTTTCATGCTCTGCAGTTAAAGTGTGGACAGAAGTTACTTTAAGTTACATAACATCTGTGCAGAGCTGAAATCATTTATTTGATCATTCTGCAGTCAGCAACTACTTTGATAATGGATCAGTGGCTTCTGTTATTGTTTTAAGGCTAAAATAGTGAAAAAATGCCAAACATTCTCTGTTTTTTCTTTCTGTTTTTATCTTTGGGGACTAAACATCTTTGAGTTTTATTCTTTTGGTCTCATGACTCCTCAGTAGGCCTGTTGGACGATATACTGTCCCAGAAATAATTGCGATAAACAATATTGTTGTCATTATAGGATCATTTTATGCCTCTGATATAATGACGATAAAATAGCATAATAATGCAAGTACACCCTTTCAAAGAGCAATGAACTTTGATTTCTTAAGAATATTCAGACGTTTGAGATGGAATGTGAAAAATATATTAAAATATCCTAAACAAATAGAACATAAATAAACTCACAACCAAATCAATAAATAAAATGAACTCTCTTTTGACAAAAAATACACTTAAATAAATATTAATCATTTGGTGAAGTCGACTTACTGGTCCGCTCATGTAAATAGGCTCTTCTCTCTTTGAAACTGAGACCATTTGGACTTTTTCTTCCGAAATTTCTGGCTGGAATTACGCCACCGTTAGGGGAAAACAGCTGCCTGAGCCTCACCTACAGTGAAAGACGACGAGTGAACTGAAGCAGCGTGATGAGAAACGACAGCAAAACGTGTCTCTGCATAGTTTCTCTGTTTTAGTCCTGTATTAGCAGAGAAAACCCTGCTGTTTATTCTGGCATGATGTTAAAATGTAAACAAACACACATGGAAACCCCACAGGCAATGTAGACGTCAACAAAAAAGGTCCACGTCACGTCCACGTATCTGTGATAAGTAGATAACTGCTTTTGAAGACAGAATCTTTAGCTCTGGGAAGTTGTGATGGCACTTTTTTTTAATCTTTTTGTCTTTGAGTCTTGTGTGTCTCATCACACTGTCTGAGCCAACGAGTCAGTCGTCAGCAACAGATATCAGCAGCGGCCCGACAATGTGCCTGGTTGTGTCCCCTCACAGGCTCTTTATTTATGCCGGGGGTATGCTGGAGTTCGCAGGTGCCTCGTCAGCATCGCACACACGCACACACACACATGCCACAGTCAGCACTTGCTGTCAGACTTGACCAGCTGCCCTACTGCCCCGACTACACCTGCAGCAGTGTGTCACACAAAAATGAGTCTTTGAACCAAATCACTCTGGAGCTCATCAGGTTATTGGCTTACATTTTTTTTAGATTTTTTATTTTTCTAATACAAAGTCTTACCAGTTTATACTCAGTAATGTGGAGATGAAACAGATAGTTGATTCATCTGTTAGTTGATTGACAGAAAACTCATTTGCAACCATTGAAAAAATATATTGCTCTGTATTTTTCTGTATTTATAAGTTCTTAATAACTCTGTGAATTTTTTTTTTTTTAAATTCAGGTGGAAGCTTCAAATAAGCCCTCTGGGTTTGTTTCCTCTCCCTGCACTTTTTTAATCTGCAAAAATAAAACTAAACTAAAACAGATCCATTGTTTAAACAAAAATGCCAAATTTCACAGGTGCCAGCTGATTTTCTGGTGTTTCTGTCATTTGTGATAATAAACCGAATATTTTTGAGTTATGGACTAGTGGTTGGTCAAAAAAGAAATTAAATTGACATTTAATGACCAAACGATATATCTAACATCGTACATGTCAAAAAAGTAAAAAGTGGTTTACCATGATGACCTGTGGGTAGGTAGATGCATTCTAAATTTGTCTCATGTCTGAAGAAAAAAATGTCAAAGGGTGATATAGGAATAAATGTTCAGGGGAGCAACATTTAGTGTGTTTTTTCACACTTTTCAAATAATTGAAAAAAATAACCGTTAGTTGCAGCCTGACGGTCATTTTCATTCAGGAAATAAATTCCTAGAAAGTCTCCTGTCTCTCTTAGATTTCAAACACACATTCAGACACAAATAGCCTACTCCCTGTCCTCCCCTCTGTTGCTGTGTCCATCTGCAGCTGGCCAGATGTTGCGTTTCCTTTCTCGTCCTCCCTTAGAAACTCTCCTCTGATTTTGTGGAGAGCGGATGTTCAGGACTTGTTTTAAAAGCCCTTTGTGGACCCTCAGTCATGTCCTTCTGTCCCCCCTCTCTCTCCTCTCTCCTCCTGTAGGAGTGGAAACAACTGAAAGAAGGGGAAAAAAAAGTCGTCTTTTGATGCTGTTTTACACTTTGCAGTCTCAGTTTCAAACATTTTCAAAATCCAGTAAAGATCTGAAGTAGAAGTAAAGCCCCGAAGATACCAGCACACCAGCAGTTAACATCTTAGACCACCTCTCGCCCTCCTTCAGAACTCACAGTCTGTTCCTCCTGCAGATTTTCCATCCCCATGATTGCAAGTATCAATAAAGTCTGTTACATAAACGCTGCAAGCACGCCCTCCACTCCTCACTCTAGTTACATAAATCCTCGCAGGTGACCTCTCTGCTGCAAGGGTCTCATGTGGTGCGTGTGTATGTGTGTGGTTTGTGGTCATCCTGGGCTTCCCATATTGTCCAGATGTGGTGTAATAAAACCCGGTGTGAAGAGCTCGCACATCTGGAAGGGAGCAGAAAACATGAGGGATGTCACCCCGGAGCAAGTCGCTCATGGAAAGATCATCACCGTGCATGTCCCGGTAGTTTGTCGGTGCCAAGTTGTGGAAAGTTAGATTAAATTTTCTCTGGATGACAACAGCAGGTGGTCCTCTCCTCCGGTTCATGTTGGAATCAAAGTTTTAGTAAAGATAATATCCTGACTTTTGTACTCCTGATGCGTTATCACTTGCAGGAAACGAGAAGCAATTACCAAGAGCCATTATCATCTTCCTTTTCTCTGTCTTCCTCTGTTGGCCCGTAACTACAATCGTGGTTTGTCTATCTCCACTGGCCCGTCCCAGTAAGAAGTTAAGTGTCACCGCCACGCTAAGAATAAATCGCTGTTCTCTGGGAAAGCTGCCTGTGGTAGTGTGTGAATGACTCAGTGACTGTCCAGAACAATGGCTCTGAGGAGGCGTTGCGGTGCGTTTAGTGAGTGTGGAGATATGGTTCCCTTCTGTCATAAAGCTTTTAACAGCCGCCGTCTTCCAGACATCGCTGCTTCTCCTGAATAAACACTGACCTCAGGTTTAAATCGTTCAACGACCAAGATTATGTTCCACATACAGCAAACGTTTCCCTTTGATGTGACACACTCGCTTTTTCATAATCCAAATATTGTTGAACTTTTTCAGGCTCTTTTAATTTGCTTAAGTGATGGTTTGGACAATTTGAAATTGGGTTGTATGAGGTTTTTTCACCACTTTACTTTGCTGTCAGGCAGCAGGGAAACTGCTGTTATATAAGCCAGATTTCACTCTCTCCAAACCAACTGACTGACTGGTTTGGGAACTCCCAAACCAGTCAGTCAGAACTGAAGAAGCTTCTTGGATGAGAGGCGAAACGTCTTCAAGAACTCTATCAAGTCCAGTTGCCTACGACAAATCTTGCCACGAATACCATGACCTGGATGACTGAGAACCTTCACAGATATTTTTCTGGAGGTTTTGCGTTTATAGGACACGGAGAAATTAATAAAGTGGCATGTCTGACAGGAAGCAGAGCACATATAAAGGCAGGAATACTCAAACATTAGGCCCACATATGATATTGCGCTGCACAACACACTGACATTATGTCCATAAGTTGTCTATAAAGGTGTAGCTATAGTGAGAGCACGCACATTTTTCTTCCTTCATTCTTCTTTGAGCGGTCTGTCCTCTTAACCAACTTTCCTCCTCTTTGCAAACTATGAGAACATCTTGCTGTGTTAGTGATAACATCCATTTCACTGTCCAATAGTGACAACTCATCATGGCAGTGGCATCATACTTCTCGTGACAGGACGAGAGTGAACACACACAGAAACTGATTAATGGAGGCATGCATGCATACACATGGTGCAGCCAAGGAAATATATGACTACCTCTGGGTTATTTTATGCTGGAGTTTAGCCTGGATCCAGATCTTGGTCCAGATTTTCAGAAGCCACCGTATTAAGTGGTTTAACAGTCTGACTGATCAGGGCTGTAATCTCATGGTTGTCAGGGTGATTTGTCATTTTTTTTCTTGTTGCGATCCATCAATAAAAGAAGTCATGAAATGGACCAACATGCAAATAGATTTGTTATGGAAAGAGTCAGAGTTTTAGCATTTTCATATATGTCGTGTTTATTTTATTTTAGTTCTCCAGCCCACTGGACATGTGCAGGAGAGGCCTCCTGCTTCCACATCATAAGTATAACGTGTTGAGCAATGAAGGAAGCAAAATCAAGAGCATTACCGTAAAGTCTGGGAAGGTGTGTGTCCTCTGGGACTTTTCTGAAAATTGCAAACAAAGGGGAGGGTTAAATTCATAGCCAGTGTTTCCATGAATAGGTGAAGGCGGTGTAAGTGTGAGGTTTTGACCATGAGTGCAGCTATGCATCAGTGTCTGGGTCGTATAAGCAGGTGGGTGACATGTCACCGTCCCTGCAGACCTGCAGCGGCTCTTTTCCAAATATTATTGTGTGGTAGTTGCATCGAATCCCCAGTTCTCACCCTTTTTAAAGTGTAAGCGCTGCCGGTGATCCATCACCAAGAGGCGGCACAGATGAAGACCAAAAAGAGATCATATTCGTGCCGTTTAAGCAGGAAGGAAACGCATTGAACATGTGTCATTAATCCTCAAGGACACACAGACAGAATGTAAACATGGCTGTGTTTGTTTACAAGAAAACACCACAGGGTACTTTCAGAGTTTGACTCTGCGATGGCGTAGAGAGGTCAGCTACTAACAGCTCAAACAGAGGGGTATACACAACTTTCTGGATTAGATAATTAACCACTCAAGTCCAGCTAGAGTTTAACAAAGCATTTCCTTATTTGTGTTATTTATGTTTTCTAACTTTTAAAAGAAAGAAAGTTGAACACATCTGTGTGTAATGTAAGACAGAGGACCGGATGAAGACAGATATTCTCGGACTGGCATGGTGTCGGTCAGCGTCCTGATGTTTGTGTCTCTCAGATGAAACTAATTGGCTTGACCTCCTTTCTGCTCTGACCACGTGGCTCAGCTTGATTGTGCTAAGTCACTCCCCTCACCTGCCCTGCATTGTCTTGCCTCGGCGTAGCACCGCGTTAGCCCCAGCAGCGCCGGCGGCCTGCTAATGCTTGACATGTGGCCTGCATATGGGCGTGTTGCTGCTGATAAGACCACCTGTTCGACTTTGCTCCAACATGGCGAGCTTTGTGGACAGAGCTTTACTCATATGACCTGGGTGTTGGCTAATGACGGAGAGGTCACAGTGCACAGGCTGCAGTGTACAGCACGCACACACACACACACACACACACACACACACACACACACACACACACACACACACACACACACACACACACACAGATTCATCTGTCAGCTGAGGTTAGAGTTTAACTGGAGCTTATATACCTCACTGGATCCATATACAGTATCTGTCTTAACAAGAGACAGATTTCTATACTATTATTGTCGAAGCTCTGAGCTAAAACACAGGTAACAGTCGGTATTATGTGTGCCAGTGTGTGTGTAGTTCTTTTAAAGGTATTTATAAGGAAAATACTTTGGGAGTAAAGGTGAACTAAATGTGTGTACGTCTGTGTGTGAAGGACAGAGGGATGAAATGACTCAAACAACAGAATAGGGTGGAGAAAACAAATTGAACTAAGCCGTAAAGAAAATTTACAAACCGTTCGCTGTTTTGTGATCGCGTATAGTTCCAAGTTTGGTGAGTTTTCTGATCTGATTTATCTCAAAGACACATTCATGAAGCTATAAGTGGATATAATCAATATTTTTCTCTATAAATGGATCGCTCATAGTGTCGAACCTACAGAGAATTATTACCTGAATCTGCAGCTCAGCATCACGGAGAGCAAAAGAATATTTTTATTGGGGGTTAATTTGGATACCGTCCTCCTCGGTATATAAGAGCAATCTTATTTTTTCCTTTTTTTTTTCAAGAACAACATTATAGTGGTGTAAAATAACGTGCAATTATAATTATTTGGCAGATTTTATACACTTCAATGGGTGGGGTAGATAAAAAGCAAGACTAGAGGGAAAAACAAGGAAAGAACAAAAATATATGAAACAAATAATTAAACACATATACAACTACTAGTGTTACAGGATTCATTTGGTCAGGTACCATGCATCTTTACGTTTTATTACAAATGCAAAGCCCCTCACTCATCGCTACATTCTTCATGATTTGGTGGCTGGAGTCATTGACCACTCTCAGACAACAGAACTGGTATATTTTCATCCATAAAGCAATACTGGGCAAACGTCCAGCCTACGTCTGCATCCTTCTCTGCGTCAGCTCTGGTAGTTACGCTCCTCCAAGTGGCTGCTTTTTAAATTTACCCCAGGTTTTAACTGATTTGAGGAAAATGCATTTTCTTACCATGCACCATGGGCATGAAACAATCTACAAAAAGATCTGAAATGAGATAAACTTGCATCCACTGATGATTCAAGGGCATCATAAAGAATGTGGTGATGGAGGCGAGGCTGGGTTTTTGTTTAATATGTTGTACTTGTTGCTTTTTATTATGTTGTGATTGGCTGCTATCTTGGCCCGGTCTCTCGTGTAAAATAGATTTTCAATCTCAATGGGACATCCTGATTAAACAAAGGTAAAATATAAAATTCTTTCTCCCAGCCACATCTCAAATGAAGGCACAGCATCAGACTTCCATAATTGCAAAATTAGTTTTTTTTATTTGGTGCATTGTTTAGCTGTCCGGCCCACAACTTACTATTTTCGGTTCACTCTTGCTGCTCCCAGTGACTTTGTATTTTACAAACCTGCTCGGCACTAAATGGCACCCTGACACAGTTAGAGACTGGCTGGTGAACATGGTGGAGCGTTTAGCAGTTAAAAAAAAAAAAAGGATATTTCCTTCAGAAGAGTGTGATAATGGTAGAAACATGGCCCGTATGAATGATAATGTTGCTTCCTAACTGCTGCATGTGCAACTGTGTTGCAGCTATTTGCCATATCAGCCTAAAAAGTGATGATATGTCAGTATTGTGCTCAGTTAAAAATCACTTAAGTAGGCATCATACTGTCCATCATTGTGCCAAGGGTCTGCTAGGGTCTGTGTGATGTAAATTTTTGTCATCACAGCATGTATGTTTTGGCTCATGTGCTCATCTGTGCACTCCCGTATTGTTGTGATCACACAGATTTGTCCATGCAGCCTCGAGAGATGCTGATCTACTGTGCATGTACGGAACGCGTCCTCGAAGCGGAAACAGGTGTCTGTGGTGCCCTCATACTGTAGCAGGGTCAAGTTATGATTCAACAAAACACAAACCCAACGAGGCCTCTGCAGCTTTAATCAAAGAAATCCTAGTTCTCGTCCTCCTTTGGCCTCACAGGTGTTGTTTTGTCCTCGCTGGTATTCCTCCATGATCAGATAAAACAAATTGATGATCTCCATTACCAAGTGCACAAGCAGCTAAAAGTCAAACAGTGCTGACAGCGTCGAGTACACAGCTCAGAGTTATTGATAGAAAGTTTCTACAGTATTTGCAGCGATTCTTGACATGAAGCCAAAGCTCTCGAAGTTAAGGCCGATATTTACAAACTTATCAAGACATGTTAAATGGCAGCTGCTGGCAGACTTCATTTAACAACTAGCAAGAAAATATTTTAATATGCAGCAAGATCACATGCAAGATTATAGATTAGGAATGCAGCAGGACCTGATCGTTTTATCTATCAAGTCCGCTCATGATTTTTAACGTGATACCCTGCTGTAACCTTTCAGTGGTGGAGAAAATCCTCCAGATACCTTTAACATGAACAAGGATCATGAATATGCATTTAGACATCCCAAACCTGTTCTTTTGCTTCTAATTTCCCACAAAACTTCGACAGAAACTGTTCTATCTTAACATGTAATCGATCCTTTTCTTTTTTTTTCTCTCTCCTCTCTTCTGCTGAACTCGTCCGCTCTCATCCTGTGGCGTTCAGCTCGCTGTGTTAACTTGAGAAAAGTGGGAAACTGAGGCCCGGCCCGCGCGGTGACTGATCTGTAATAACAATTAGCAACAGCTTTGCTCTGTTAGTGTAAAGGAGACTGTTGAGCTTATAAATACTTGAAGAGAGTGAGGTTTATATTTCTGTGGCGGCTGAGTAATCCTCTCTGTCCTGCAGTGTAATGCCTGCAGTCATTTTTCTGACGGAGTTCATGCAGGGAGCTGCGATTTCTGTCTCTTTATCGTCAGCGCGCAGCTTTTATTTTGTAACTTTTCTGCGTTTTAATATTTCAGTGTTGAATATTGGATTTCACCATTTACACTCTGAGGGTTTTGTTACAGCCTCTAACTGCGTATGAGAAAGTAAAACTAGTCTGTATATTTACTCTTTTATGGCTCATTGCAAGAATTAAATTCAACAGCACATTTGTAAAGAATTTAGAGCTGCAATGATAAGTCAAGAAGTCAAAATTAAATGGCAACTGCTTTGATAACAGATTAATCATTTCAGTCATTTTTCAATCAAACATTTACTGGTTCCAGCTTCTTCAATGTGAGGATTTGCTGCTTTTCTTGTGTAATGTGACATTAAATTGAATATCTTTGGGTTGGTTTGCACAAAACAAAGAACATTTGAAGTCTTCAGCTTTGGATTTTAGGGATTTTTATGGGCAGTTTTTTTTTTTTTTATTATTATTATTTTTGACCTTTTACACCAAAATAATCAACAGATAAATCAATGATGAAAATAATCTTAAATTGCAGTGCTTTTGAATGAACATGCAGCTCTGAAAAGGAAGTTATGTCACAGTTCTGACGTGTTTAACTAAAAAATATTGATCACACACTGTGAGCAGTTTTTTATGGTGACAGACAGTTTGTAGTGTGGTACTGGTCAATACTAATAGTCAGTTTTTCATTTCCAAGCACAGTGTTTCAGTATTTCAGTGGAGATTGCAGCAAAAGAAGCAACACAGGCTTGAATTTGTTCATCGCTCTGGCTTTAGAGAAGATTCATAGTCTTTGACTGCTTCTTAAGACAAAGAAAAGCAGCAAATATGTTCAAATGAGAAGCTGGAACAAGGGAATAGTTGGCATGTCTACTTGAAAAATGGGAAGGATTAATTAATTCCAGAATAGTTGTAAAACATTTATTTAGCTGACACTGTTATCCAAAGTGACTTACATAAATGCATAGATATGATGCAAGAATCGTGCAAGTATCTGCGGGGTATTTTTTTGTTGATCAGCTAATCAGTTAATTGACTTGACTCTTCAGCTCTACATTTGGCTCATTAGTCATTTTCTGGGTGAGAACCTCAGACAACACCATCAATATTTCTGTGTCTTCTTCCAGTTCTTGCTCTTTCCAGACTCTCTCTTTGTGTGAACACGGTCAACTGGGACGTGACTCCATGTTTTCCAGGACACGGCGCTCCCTCCCCTCACTCCCCCTCACTATTACATTCCATCTCACTGTATGGTGGCCAGATTTGGGAAGCTTCTTTCTTCGCCTCCTGCGTTTCCTCTCTCTCCGCTGATGTCTGTTTGTGCTTCTCTGGCTTCGCAGAGAGCGTCTCTGATTTGTGTTGCGAGGAACTTTTACTCATTTTCTCTGTGGCTGTATGGAGTTACAGCCAACACAGCAGTGTTGCACGTTGAAAATCATGAAATATATCATTATTTTGATTTTTTGTGTACGGTTTTCAGCCTCCAAACAGGCATTCAGCTGATACTTTACACTTTGTCTTTGCAGTCTTATTGAACTGCTGTAAATGCTGATGTACCTGCACTCACACAGATACTCACATGCACACAGTCAGAATGCAAAGATTAAAGTTTCTCTGCGAGCCCAGAAATCTGTCACCACTCCATAGATCCACCCTGTGATCCCTCATGGCACGCCTCCACACTCACCAGAGACAACAAACACACACGCACAGAGACACACACACAGACACACACAAGACACAGAAGTGTGTGGCTGTGTGGTACAAAGTGTAGGAGGTTTTATATGGAGATGATTTTGTTTTGTAACCTACAAGTTTTCTCGTTCAGCCCATCATCTCCTGCAGCCAGGATTATATTTGTTTTCCTGTTTTACAAAAAGGATAATAAACTTCATGGGTTGACTTGTGGAACAATATGTCAGAGACAGTTTCTAGCAGAAAACAGTTGGGGCATAAATAGCAAGTTTTTTCACATACAATATTATATAGATTGTTTTGAGCAATATGCAAATATTGTACTGTGCTAAAGTCTGCCACTATACAATTTCAATTTGATCAAATTCAGAGGACTGCAATTGATATGAGACTCACAAAAAGCAACTAAAATATGATTTGACAGTTTTATTACTCATCCAGGCTTTTAAATGAAAAATCATCTATTTCTTTAATAAAAAGAAAGTTGTTATACTCATCTCTCTTGAAGAGTTGTGGTTTAGTTTTTGCAGAAAAAAAGCAGGTCAAAGCTGGCAAGCAGGCGGCATCTAACGCGAGCACGAGGGTGAATGAATGCCGTGTTTCTTTTTCAAGGTGCCTGAATATTTTATCTCATAACGTCACTGTTTGCATAATGGCAAGTGCTTTTGTCTGTTGCCTTTTCTCTCCGAAATCCCAAATATTTCCACACTGCTGATTTATTCTCGAGAAGGGAATAGCCTAAATATCCTCGTCTTTTTCTTGGCTGCTTGCCGTCATCTGCAAAGCAAGCAAGCACAAAGATGCCGTGGGAATTTCAAAATAAAAGCATATCTTAAAGATTATACTTGGTAAACTATTTAACTGTTAAATTATTTGTTAAAACAACCACTGACCCTATTGAGCTTATGAATGTGCGTGTCTTTTTAATATTTTTGTAGTTGTGTCTCCTCATCATGTTTCAGGTGTGTATGAATTATTAGCAGTTCCACAAAGAAGACATTTTCCCTCTAAACCTAAGCCAGAATTTCATTTTTCCCTCCTTCCTCTCCCATTAATCTTCTCGCAACCCCTCAGATTTTGTGACCCTTTGCAGGAGCCTAACCTTGTGGACTAAAGTACCTAACTTCAGTACTTCTAAATAAGAACTTTCACTTTTTCATTGTTGTATCAGTTCAGTGTGTTAAATAAAGCGTCTTAGGAGTTCTTCCAACATTGCTAATACTACTTAGAGAGCTCTGTGCTCTCTGAAGGTGAGAGGAGGGACCTCTGGAGCTGCTGCAGGTTATCCGAGCTACTTGCTTGCTCTGAGAAATTGCATATTGACACAGGCTCCTGGAGTGAGTGGGATTAGTGTTTGCTCTAAAAGATAGGCCTGTTTTCCTAATGGCTGAGCACATTTACTTAGCACTTGTCAAACACATCCTATACAGGGAGGCAAATTGACTCCGGTCACTCACCCCTCCGTCATCATCAGAGCTCAGCGCTCACTGGAACGCCACCAAATCTGCTCCTACACCGGGACTGTTTCATTTGTACAGGTGGTGAAGTGTAATTCAGTGCAACTCTGAAGCTTACCACTTAATTATTTCTTTTTGTGAGACTTTTATGTTATTCAACTACATGTCAGAGTGAAATAATGCACCGTTTACTCCAAAACTGCATTAAAAAGTTATTTATGAAATAAGGTTTTCAGTACAGGACATACTCAGTAATAACAGGGTTTGGAAAATATTTACTTTTACCTGTGATGTTTTCAAGGTTTGGAATATGCTTGAATTCAAATATACTCCATGTAAATGTTTGATTTTCAACAGAATCTGGTGTTTTATCTACACAGTCACTCATGTAAAGCAAAAATCTTGGAAATATTGGAATATTTTGAAATGAAACGATCCCCTCATATTTGTTTGTCGTCTCCTGGTGTCTCATATAAGATGCGGAGTGGAGCTACACAGGTGCTTTTTTCCATTTTGCACGGCGTCACAATTTAGATATGATGTCAAAGAGTTTTAGAGTCTAGAAAGTTTTGGTATAGGTACTTTGAAAGTGCTTGAAAAGTGAGTGATTTTACTCATAAATAGCTGCACGAACTCTGTAATAACCTCACTAAATAAAAAATACTTTGTAGAAGCAAAACTATTTGAACAGAATAAGAGAAAAATAAGAAAGAATAAGAAAATAAGAAATAATAATAAGAAAAGTGTCTAATATACAAAGTTTTAAGTGCAGGTGTTTTGCCTTTATTTGAAAATTTTACTGGATACACTGGTTTGTCTGTCTACATAATCTTTGTTTAACTCAGTGGTTCCACAAACTTTTTCTGGCTGAAAAAAAGTTCACCCCACCCCACAATTATGATCAATCATTAAAAATAACTGGAGAAGCAACTGATAAAAAAAATAAATTATAATAGGATTCAAGTTTGAATTTAATGAGGTCAGCATATATTTCTCCTCTAGTCATCCTGTGACCTCCTGCAGTGGCTCTGCACCCCCCAGTGTGGGAACAACTGTGCTGAATTTTATTTTTTTTATGAATAAACATTGTTTATTAATTAATTAATTGTTGAATCTGTAAAATGACAGAAAATAGCGAGAATGCCCTTAGCCGACGTCTTCAAATTGCTTGTTTTGACTGATTTATTGTCCAAAATCCAAAGATGTTCAATTCACAGCGATAAAAGACAGAGAAAAGCAGCAAATTCTCACATTTGACAAACTGGAACCAGTAAAACCTTTCACGTGTTTGCTTGATAAATAACTCAAATGAGATTCTTTTGTAGTTGTTGCTAGTAGAGTTGTTGGTTTAACGCTGTGCTTTGGGACAGTGCAGTCAGTGGTGTATTAGCAGTGAAAAGCAGCATATTGTCGCTGTGTTGCCCAGGTGGTTTTGGATCTGGAGGTGAACTGCCTGGAGTCAGTATGTCACACTTGAAAAACTCTGCTTATACAGAATCGTGTATGTTAGGATCTGCTTCATATTTCCTTGTTTGCATTTCATCTGAAAAAATCAAACATGGTGACCAATAAAAAAACCCCACTAGTCTGTGACAAACTCACTCTGATGTAATTCATCCTCTTTCTGTCCGCAGGCACACTTGAACCCGACCTGATCCCCACCCAGCCTTTAAAACAAACATTTAGAGTGATGAGGGCTCGGCTCTGAGAGAGTGGCATGTAAAGGGATTTGAGGTTATTACATCATCACAGTGCGGTGGCTTGTAAATGTCGCTGCTGGCCAATAAAATCTCTTTTAATACCAAATAGTCACCGTGTTATTCAAAAGGGACGAGAAAAAAATCTCCCCTGCCCTGTTCTTCACTCTTTGCAGTATAAAATATCAACTTGATGATCATATTTTAGATGAAAAGACACCCTCCTCTTCTTCATTCTGTTGTTTTGTAGATAACAATTTAGATTATTACTGTCACTTTTTAAAGCAAAAATACAAAAAATATCAGACTGTGATTGCCGCAACATGTTAAACACAAACACAAAGCATGTTCAAACCTTCAAAACTGCCTTTAAACTACTTTTGAGGTGCAGATTGATTTACTTCATTATCCACAGACAGTAGACAGTAAAATGCCAACAACTCTCAGCAAACTATGATCAACCTCCGGTCAGTCGCTTCTAATAAGAAACTGAAAGTATGTGGCCTTTTTTGATTTCTATCTTGTACATTTCAAATATTCTTCTGCAGCAGTCTGTGAACTTTAGCACATCACAAAACAGCTTCATTAAAATATTGTTGCGCTTAGTTTTTATCATGTTTTTCCATATTTTTTGTCAGTTTTCTATTTTCTATTTATGTTTCTTGACTTTCTCTATACTATATTTTGTTGTTAACTATGTTTATTGTTAAGCACTAAAAATCCAGGGCAAATTCCTTGCACGCTTTGTTTCGGCTTTTGCGTGCAACTCTTATCTTATTTTTGCTTTATTTTTGCGATGGCAGCCAGGTGATAACCTGACAACAGCTGTCCAGTCACACACGCAAACACAAAAGATGTCTTAAGTGTAATTCACCCAGCTCGTACAACCTTAAGGTAAAATAAACATTGATAGCAAAAGACACCAAAAGCACAACTTTGCTTTTAAACAGTTAGAACAGAGGCGCTGCTTTTACAATAAAACCAAACAGCATTTGCTAATAAATCTGATCCTGATTCTGGTTAAAGCTTCTCAAACATCTTCTCATGAGAGCTGCGTGTTTTATGAGTGAAAACCAGCTGCTTCCCTCAGATGCTGCTCCAGTTGCCTGACATGACTGCATTAACACTTGTGTTTATAACTGGATTCATGTCATAGTTTGACCTCATTCATGATGAAGCGGATAATATGACTAAATGTGTGAATATTTCCCTGCAACTTAAACATCGTAGTTGCCAGATAATGTGCAGTAATTCTCCGGTGTCTTTGCTATCAGCATCACATTTGGAGGTTTTGATGAAAAGGGCCACACCCAGGTCTGCAGTGCTGCATTGAGCTGGCAGAGATTCAAGCTGAGGGCTCAGACTCTCTGTGTGAGTCCGACTCTGGGGTGTGTGTGTGTGTGTGTGTTTGCATGCTGAAGTGTGTGTGTGTGTGTGTGTGCACGTGGATCAATATGAGTGTTGCTGGTCTCACACTGTTTGTCCGCTCAGGTCGCCCTCTGGTTTACTGTTTGTAAGAGTTTCACTGATGCCAGCTGGAGAAGGTCCGTGAATGAAAACTGCAGTTTAACCGCTGACAGCTGATCGGTGCAGATGGTGAGAACTTTGAACACATTTGTCAGATCAGGTTCGGTTGTGGGTGTGTGTTGTGATTCATTGTTGTGTCGTCATGTTATCTGCCATGGACTTAAGTTAAGCTACTAGTTTACTTACTTATCTTTTGAAGGATGACTCCATCAGCGTTTTTCAAATGGAAACTCCCACTCAGCTGTTCGCAGCAAAAAGCAGTGACGTAGGTGAGAGCGCTGATGCCCTCAGCTCCCATCCCTCAACCGAGGGGTTTTATGTGTAGCAGCGTTATCATGAAGAAACCGGATCAAATATTTTTAGAAGGGCCTGGGAAAATAGGGAATTTGACACTAAAACATACTTAGACTACAGTTTGATTGTTCAAATGTGTGCGAATAATTAAAAAAAATAAATAAAATAAAGATAAAATAATGGACTCGCCCTTTAAAACACTAACTATTAAGGCTGCAAATAATGATTATTGGTCTCAGGTAATATATTAATATAAAATGTCACAAAATATTGCCAATATTGCCAGTTCCCAAATCCCAATCTCACATCTTCAGATGTTTTGTTTTGTTCAACCAACTGTCCAAAACTCTGAATATAAAGTTTACAATTATGTATGTCAAAGAAAGAAATAAAATCCTCAACTTTCAGAACTTTGAACCAGCAAATTTTTGGCATTTTGCCTTAAAAATGACCAAAGAAAGGACATGACAGATGAAAATAGCGTCAAAACAGGAGAGAAAGTGACACCTTCAGATATCTTGTCTTGTCAAAACCCAAATATATCCACTTTAGAGCTGCAGTGGTTAATCAATTGATCGACATGTTGATGGAAAGAAAACAATCAATGAACAATTTCAGTCTTTTTTCAAGCAAACGTCAAAAATTTGGTTCCAGCTCCAGCTTCACTCTGAGTTTCTAGGAAATTGTGATGAATATTTTTCACATTTGTTGACATTTTATAGACAAAACGACTAATCTGATTTTTGATTAATTGTGAAAATAAGGCTAATCATCAGATTAATTGATAATATAAAGGAAAATAGTTATTAGTTGCAGCCCCGGTTCCATTTACTGATTAAGATGAAAGAAACATGCTGGAAGCAGTGCATTTTGACCATTTTGCTTAAACAAATGACTGAAACGAATAATCAGAATCATTGCTGATTATTTTTTTTATTGTTCAACATTGTTTTGGCTCTATTTGCGAGTGTGTTTTCTGTCCCAGATTTGTGTCTCATGTCCCCTGAGACTCTTTACACGGTTCATTATTGTCGTGGGAGCCGTGGTCGGTCCGATATTTGACTCAACAATCAGGTTTTGTTCGTCTATATGTTGGTGGAGTGACTCACAGCTCTGAGCGCAGCCTGTGGGCTGAGTGGAAGGAATGACGGCGGTTCATGACCATCACTACCAAACATCAGCTTCTGCTTTTGTTTTGGTAAAACCCCAAACTGCGGAAAGAAAGCTGCTCAAATGACGACTGACAGTGAAAACATTTTGTGTGCACTCAGTCATGTGTCTGTTCCAAAAAGTCTGCGTCTTTTTAACCCTTCAGGTCCTAATAAGACTGGACGGGATGTGTTGTTTAATATTTTCTGCATAAACTGCAGGACTTGGTCGTTTATTTTGGTTTATAAGTCTTCACTTTTTTATTGAGGCTAAAGAATTGTGTCATTTACTGATAGTGGAGGACTTAACACACTGTGAATTACGGTAAAACATAAACACACAGAGGAAGAAGGAAGGTATTGAATTGCGCTGCCATCCACAAGCTTTATTTGCTTTATTCATGCTTGTAAGGACCTGTATTTGTGCACATATTTAGCATATAAAGTCTTCTCACTTTTCCTCATTCGACGCCTCCCCTCCTCTTTTTTTCTTGGTGTTATCGCTGGTGCGTTTGGGAAGCTCTTTTCCACTGTTTTTCATGGATTCCTGCCTACATAATCACATCCACAGACGATTTAAAATGTGAAGCGGAGGTACAGACACCGGCTGCTCCGTTCTCATGCAGCATTAGTATTTTTATTATTATCATCAGTCCTGGCCCCGGCGGTACAGATAAAAGTATATTTATGTATGAAGTATAAGCCTGACACTGTGGGATTAAAGGAATAATCTGCACTGAGTCCGGTGAATAATTCACTCTAACATTTTATCACACAGACTTCACCATCTTTTTTAGTGGCAGGTGAATTTAAACATTCAATTTTACAACTTTGTCTGATGGCATCAATCATAATCTGATGATGGATGATGTTCACACTCTCATGTGTTGCTCAAATAAAGTGATATTCCTTTATAACTCATTGTTTTATATCTGTTTGGTTAAATGTCTAATCATTAAAGTTCATGATTAAAACTGAAGTTTATGTTTATGTATTCATTTAACATTTAAAATATATAGCAAAAATACCTGACATAAATTTTCAATGGCGTCACTTTCCAACACTTCTACACTGGAAAAAAGAAACGTGGTATCATTTCGAATGTGGACGAGACAACAGCCACCGAAAAGAACAAATTAACTCAAGTTGACCGTGCTTGTAAGAATTATTACAAGCACGGTCATCATGCTCAATCCTGATTTGAAGTTTTTGGTTTTTGTTTGTTTATTTGTATGATTTTTCTTGTGGTTTCTTGTTGTCAGACTGTGCGGCAGGTGGACAGTATTACCAAGTAGGGTCGTACTGTTGTAGGAAGAGTAATCAAGTGACATATGTGCATGTTTATTTATATTTAACGTATTTCTTTTAAGTTGAACGGCATCAGAGATACTGAGGTTGAGCTTGTGTGTCTATTGTGAGTATACGCGTGGTGTTTTATGCTCTGTTTGCTGAGACTTTTCGTCTTTTTTGTCTGTTTTGTTGATGTGGAAAGTTTATATTCTATATGTTGATATTAAGTTCAGTTCCACTGATCCTTATTGTTTGGAGAAATTAAACAAAGTCATTTGAAGCTGCTGTTAAATTAGTTTTTGTGTCTATTCATGTAATTAAAGTACACGTGATTTATGGAGTCAAAAGGCAGAAATAATGCTCCAGTTATTGCTGCAAAGTTAATATTTACAAAATTATTAACTTTTTACTGTTTTTATAGTTAAAAAAGATGCTACTTCTCGTTCTCTTGCTTGTTTCTTCACTTTAAAATGACATGACCTGGACACATTTTCCATAATAACTGAACACATAACATCAATGGTGAGTGCCAGTTTGCTCTCTAAAGCATCCTGAGGCCACAGTCGCACTTTATATTTCACACACAAAAAATGAAAAGGTCGCACATCTCAAGTCTTCAAGTCAAGGAGGGCAAAATACTGAAATTTCACTTATTTATTTAGCAAACATTGACATTGATGTTTGTCTATTGATGTGAGCCAAATAGAGCGAAATGTGAGTATTTCATCCTCCTTGTCTTGAAGATGTGCTACCTTTTACATTTTTGTAACGTGCTCACTGGATTTTGAGTTTAGTTCTCCTCTGAGAATCACAGCACAGCCTCCTTTACTAGTCGTTATATTTTACGTTGATTTCAACACATGATTCCCTGCAGTGGAAACACCCTGAACTACTCTAACAAGTGAACTGTGTCTTTCTTTACATCCTTTTTTCTCTCTCTCCTCTCTGTCTCCCTCCTCATTTTTCATCCCTTTCGGTGCCTCTCGTTTACCTCATCTCATTACCACGAGGAAACACTGCACTATTGTTTACCCCTGAACGTCCCGGTGAAGTCGATGCAGAAGCAAGAAGCTCCCCGCTCCCGTTTGTCCCGCCACTGGTTGTGCATCTTTTAGGAAATGACTTCCTCTGGTTCTTCTTGCGTCTTTGGACCACATTAACCCCTCGCTCGCGCTTTAGAAACCGAGCGGTCTTATGTAACAGAGGGTCAAAAGTTGAGCTGAGGCCAAGTTTTTTTTTCTTTCTTTGAAATCGTCACATGGCAGAAAGAGCAGGAATAATGAGGTGAATGAGTGAAGAACAGAGCAGATACTGTGTGTGCCAGTGTGAGAAATGACATTGCGTCAAAGGCATCTTGACAATGTTTGAAATAAATCCTGTAAGGCAGCTGTGCTCCACAGAAAAGGAAAAGAGGCCTCGGCTACAAATAGTCACCCTCACGCAGCAAAGGACTGTAGGTTCGGTCATCTTGTTACACCGAAGAAGAATGCGGTTTAACTTCTTTCTGGAAGAATGCGCAAGAAAAAACCTGCCTTCATCATGTCATGATTGTGGGATTTTTTTTTCATTGTAAGGGCACTAAAAATAGTTGATCCTTTGTGGTCTGAGGTTTCCCAGACAAGCTGCAGGTGCACTGCGGTCTCACCTGGAGCTGAACCGTTTTGAGCTTCACCTTTGAATCTTATCTTGAAACAGGACTGGGAAGTGAAACCTAGTATATGGCTGGACCGACCTCAAATTCAAAGGGTTTCTGTGACATATAGATGACTTTTATTAGTGCTACAGTCTTTCTGATACGTGGTCTTTAAAGTAAAAACTAAACAAACTTGTTATTTTGAGAAGGTCGCACATTATTTTGAGATAAGGTCATTATTTTGGGTTTTTAAGTCATTATGTTGAAATATTAACTCATTAGTTTCAGAAGGTTTCTCATTATAATGACTTGCAGGATCTTATTTTTTTCCATCACATTGGCAGAAATGGACGTCCGTAAACAGAGAGACAGGGCATGGACATGCATGCATGGACATACAGACGCTTCATGGAGGTGTATATCGCTTGAATAAAATCAAAATAGAAAAAAATCAGATGGTCCAGCATCCATTTTACTATAAGAAATTCTTATTATGTGATCTTATCAGTGCCATCACCTTTAAGTCCTCCACAGATGTCTTTATAATGATCTTTATTTTAAAGAAATGAAAATGGAAACTTGCCTTCGGCTTCACAGGCTGGTTAAAACATGTCACACAGAACATGCACGGTTCAGACAACAATAACAGACAGTGTCAGTCTGAATGATGTTTACGAATTAAAAGTTATTTCATTTGGTATGAAAGACTTTTTGTAAATATTCTTGGTTTCTGCAGCTGCTCTATTGTGTCGTCCTGGAGGCAAATGTCTGAATCCTTTAAAGAGGGGATGAAGAGGGTCACTTTCAGCTGTTTTACATTAAAAATACAGATTAAATCAATCGAAAACAACAGTTTGTGTTGAGTATCTGCTGGAACGATGTTCATCAGATATCATCTTTTTTCTCTCTCTTAAACAACTAAGCTGTTAATAACACATTTGTTTGGATGCACTTTGCTTGACCATCTAAATCTGATTTCAGTCTCAAACTGCGAAACAAACAATCTGCTCCCATGATGGAAGAAATAGCAGCCCACAACATGACTCTGTTATGTAACACCGCTGCTTCTTTTTATTTCAACTTCTTCAGTCACTTTCAGCAGCATTCAAACATCTAAAATATAAATAAACTGCATAAACGTATAAATAAATGTCACTCAGCTGTTTTGCTTTTTTCCTCCTTGAGCTCAAAATAGCTCCACACGGCCGACATGCTGACAGCGGTGCTGACAGCTCTCACTCACGTTCTAGTTACTGTTCTTGTGACACATGCGGCTCATCTCAGCGTTTCTGTGACACGTCTCTGTTTACTGCAAACTTTAGTTCAAGTGTTTGTCTGAGAGTTCAGGCTAATGGATCATATTCGATCCAGTGATTTTGGCCACTGTCAGACCGATAATCAGACCGATGATTCATTTTTTTAGCGCTGATGCCTATGCTGTTGTTAAACTATCGAGGTGGAGAGAGAGATTTTAATTGTTGATAAATCTCTCGATTATTTTCTTGATTAATCAGTTAGTTGTTTGATCAATAAAATGTCAGAAAATGGTGAAAAATGTTGATCAGTGGACGTCAGTGAAGATGAGTGATACTTAATGATGTTAATAATCAATGTTGCAGCTCTACTGTTATATATAGAGGAAAACAATAAGAGCAGCATGTAGCTCTGGTGAGGGAATCATAAGAACACTGATGCAGATTTATTAAAGAGACACTGACATATTTGACTCCCTCATTGCTGCTCTTCAGTCTGGATTATTAGTATGCAGCTGCTGAGGGGAGATATGAGGCTCAGCTAAATTGAAGGTTAGACCTCTTTGTTTTTAAGTTCCCATCGGCACTGAATTCCCCCCCTGCCAGCTCACACACACACTCACTCACACATGCTAAGAGCTGATGCTCGCCAACAGCAGAGATGCAGCACACACACACACACATTCACACACATACACAGATCTACTGAGACAGAATCAAAAGTCACGTGCGTGTCTGAGCTCTGTAAAACTGAGCTAAAATTAGAGATGTTGATGACTAGGCTCAGCTGTACGTGTGGCCACAAGCAGGGAGGTGACATTTCAGCACAACTGGAAACTGAAATGGGGAATTAAGACTCCCACTGGGCCTCTCCCAGTCCCGGGAGCTCAGGACCCTGAGGAATTAGAAATGCGCCCATAATGCTTTGCAAGACTGAGTCAATGCAGACAGATCAAACTGAGAGTGAAAAGAAAGAAGCTTTCCACAGCAACAGTAAGTGAATCACTGTTGTAAAACCTTTGTGTGTTAGATTTGGAAACACACACACCCAGTTCAGTTCAACAATGATGAGACAAAACTACCCTTATTCTCCTACAAGATGATATTAGTAGCTGTAGCCTTTTAAAAGCAGGTTTAAAACCCTGTTGTTATGGATCATGTGATCGTTTCCGTGTGTGCATGCATGATCAATGGACCTGCATCTTGTGTGGAGCTAATCTTGTATACTTCTGCACCGATCAGCCTGTTTTTTTCTGTTGTGGCTCCACGCTGGCAGCAGCCGCGGCCACAGGCATTATGTTTTCAGGTCATCCCATTCTTGTGAACTCAATATGTCAAGACCGCCTTGAGGAACCTTCTTCAAACTTGGCACAAGCCTACACTTGCGCTCAAGGATGAACTGACTAGATTTTGGTGGTCAGAGGTCAAAAGTCAAGGTGACGGTGACCTCGCTAAACACATTTTTGTCCATAACTCAAAAATTCATGCGTTAATTATGACAAAACCACACACAAATATCTAATAGGATAAAAGTATTTGATGACATTTTATATACAAAAATGTCAACTTCACTGTTCATAATGTTCAGCTCTCTATCAGTCCTCTGTGCTCCTCTGTAACTGAAGACAGCATGTTTCTCACTGGAAATTATTCTCCAGAATCCAACATGTGTAGTGATAACTTTTATTAAACTCCTTCCAAATTTCAGGTCAATAATGTGGTAAATTCCATATTAAATTCCTTCAAAGTCTTCACTACAAACATTATATGAGCCTGGACAGACATGGATGTGAACTGGAACTTGACTGGTTGGTGGAGACAAACAACTGTAAGCCAGTAATTCTATTTTTTGACAGTTTTATACGACCATTGATAGCTGACTTCTCAGCAAGTGATCAACAACTGCTTCAGCTGACATCTTGTTTCAGTGTATGTGGAACAGATCTCCACTGGTTGCATCTGGCTGTTGTGGTGGCATTGCAGTAGGTGCTTCACCCTCTGTTGCCTCACGGGGATCTGCCTTGTAGTATTGATGTAACATACAGTGACGGAGCTGCAGCAGCAGAGATATGTTTAGTTTTAATGTGATTAAGTGTCATTAATGAACTGAATTTGGATTAATCAATGTGTGGATGCATCGATATGTTTGAAAGCGGAGTCACATTAATGCAGTTCTGTTGTTGTTTAGGATAAGTTGTTCTCCGAGGCATTCGTCTGCTCTCTGTCTCACACTCTTCCTGTTTAGTTTTTGGTGCACTGCAACAGTTTGGTCCCTGTTCAACAGTCCAACACAGAGATATTGTCATTTCCTGTGTGTTCTGAGCTCTAATAAGTTGTTTTTTACCAGTATAAAGATGTTAAGACTCCAGTCGTCGTCGTTGTGAAACAGAAGAGAAGCATCGCCAGTCATATTTGCTGGTGTTTGTGTTTATTTGTTTGGTATCCTATCTGTGATGTGTGAGAGAAAGTGAGAGTGAAATCTGATGAAACACAAATAAAGAAAGGATCAGATGCCAGAGGGGGGCAGTCAGAGGAAGCAGGACCCACACACAACACACACACACACACACCTTCACTGCAGATCAGGGATGACTGGGCAGCTCGCTGTGCTGACTCACAGAAGAAAACAAGTAAACACGCTGCCACCCACGAGCCGTGCAGGAGTCCATTTGTCCGATCTGCAGCATTTTCACCAGAAGGTGGATCAGGTCTGACTCCAGTCTTTCAGTCCCGACCTTAATGTGACATTCAGGCCAGTTTGCAAGATTCTTGAAGTCTTGAAAATTTGGAAAATGCTTATTTTTATGTTTTCAAACTTAGGAATATGCTCAAAGTTGAATATACTCCTTGATAGACTCCTTGAAAATGATACTCGATGTCTCTTTGGATACCATGGTTAAAAATAAAAGTGCTCGGCACATATTTTTTACAATCTGCTGGTACAGAAAAGGTTACTGACCACCGCCTGGCAGGACAATGAAGACTGAACTGAAGTTAGGTCTTCAATATTCTTTTTTAATAGCTTTGGTTCCTCCAATGACATAATTAATGAAGATTGCATTGTTTTAAAGACATGGTATTGAAAAGATATTGATTCTTTTGACGACCTTACTCCTTGAAAATGCCTGATTTTTAAGATAATGTGATGTTTCATCTGCACACTGCATCACTCATATAAACCAAAAATCTTGAATATATGATCCAGGAAGACTAGCGCCCGCTTTACGGAAGCAAACGGGGAGCCAAATAAAGATTAAAGAAAGAAGTACATTTTGTGCTGTGTACGGACGCTTCATACGCAGTCCAGTTAACACACTTGTGTGTAAAGCAGAGGCTGTAAATGGAGAAGAGAGGAGCTCTGTCTTATCTCCTGACAAACAAACGTTACTTTATTTCATGCACCATACGGATGTTTCATACACAGGTCAATTAGAACGCTCTTGTGAGTCGGCTAAAGCATGTAAAAGAGAAACTTTGTGCTTAACTGATAACGTCAGCCCAACGATTACTGTATATCAAGCACTGGAGATGTCAACAATGATGCTACAAATGCTGATCTCAGATTCAGGCTAATCATCCTCTGGAGGGAAAACAGTCCAGATGTGTTGATAAAAGCCTCGAGATTCTGGAAATTTTTGGTTTAGGTATCTTGAAAGCGCTTGAAATTCATTCTTACGAAGCTGTACGAACCCTGAATTTGTGTAAATTATGAACACAGCGTAATTTTGATGCATGTTATTGTGAATTTAACTCATGTTTCATCGCTCTCAGCTCGGTTTCAGTCATATTTAATGCTGTCAGAGTGTTTCACTGAGGGTTGAGAACATTTTTCTACCCCTGGGCTTATGAATTCTTTGCTAAATCCATCGCTTAACTCAAACAACAAATAAGGCTTCTGTCTGTGTTCCTGGAAAGGGTTCTCTTCTGTGTTCCCGACCCTTTGGATGTACAGAGTTTCCTCTCCGCCGCTGCCAGCAGAAATTATTGCAGATGTTAACATCTTGTCTTTAGGCTAACTTACAGATAAGATGATCTTGGCTTAAGTCTTTCTCTGCCTTTTAAGATCATTATCTGTAAACAGGGGAAACTGATTTGTTCAGATATGGATATCCTTCAGTATGTGGTTTGTAGTCCTTGTCACAATTTCCTGGCTAAAACAGTCTCAGTTATAAGATATCGAGCTTCTTTCACAGCCCGAGGATAAGAGTCTTCTTTCGGGATTCATCCACAGGTCTATAATTTATGGAATAGCATGGGAAATGAATTCACTAATTTCAAGCTTTTTGAGAGTTTTTTTGTCTGATGGGGTCTTTGTAACTCAGGAATGTGTTTTTTTTCTCCCCCCACTCATCTCGTGTAATTCAGAGAGGTTTATGTTATATGAGAGATGTCTCTGATGGCGGCGCAGTCCTGGAGATCCGTGATTATTTTTCTATTACGCCTGGCTTTCATCTCCATCCCTGTGACTAATGTTCACTTCCTTCTGACTACCTCAGGACGACTCTCTGATTGAGCCAAATACTTCAGTCAGTCATTGCGCTGATCAAAAGGCCACTGCTTTTTCTAATTAGGATTCTCTTGTTTTTCTTTCTCGTTGATCTCCCTCTTTTTTCTTTTTTTTTTCCTGGAACACGTATACTAATCAGTCATCTCCGAACCTTTCTAAGGAATCATTTGACTTTTTGGTGGAGAGTTTTATGAGAAGATCAATATCACTCTGTCTGTTAAATATAGGGCTGCAGCCAGCAGCTCATCAACTTAGCTTAGCATGGAAACTGTAAAGAGAAGGGAACAGCTCATCTGACTGTTCTAAGGAATTAAAATCTGCCTTGTTTTAACAAGATTTGGTGTTAGAACTGCATATTTTGCACAGTATTGTGACATATTTTCACATTATTATACCATTCTGTTTCAAGAAACTTTCTTGTTAACAACATTGTCACTTACGGACGCGTTTTGCTGCCGTATGAGTAGAAGAAAAGCTGATCAGTGTCGTGTAAAAATGTGAAAAGTTTATTGTTATATCAAGATAAGTTCATGTTTTAACAACATATTTATATACAAACTTATCACGTTATAACAAGAAAAATGTATCTTGTCATACTGTGAAATATTTCACATGATAACTCATATTACTATAACTTGACATTATAAAGATACAAGTCATCATGTTATATCAAGAGCTGCGACGATTAATCGATTATTAATCAACCATTAGATTAATTGCCAGGCGTTTTTTAATATCAGTTAATCGTTTTGAGTAATTTATTAAGAAAAAAAGTAAAAATTCAATGATTTCAATTCCTAAAATTTGAATATTTTAGTGTTTCAATTTTCCACACCATTTTATGGACCAAACAACTAATCTATTATTGAGAAAATGATCAACATATTGGCTAATAATGAAAATTGTCATTTGTTGCAGCCAATATATGTTATTACTTTAAAGATAAATAGTATATTGTTATAACAAGAAAAGCCTCTTTTTATAATGTGACAAGTTTGTATGCTCCAAAATGAAATAATTTGAAAATAATTTGTTATACTGTGAAAAACATCTTATAGCTCATGTTATAATGTGATACTGATCCATTTTTCTCTTTGTCTGGTGTGGCAGCAATAAACTGCAATAACCACTTTATTGTGCACAAAATTAACACATCTCATGAAGACAATGAATGATTCTTGTTGCAATAACATACAGACTTATCTCATTAAAACAAGAGTTTAAATGAGACAGTGTTATGAGTGGATGATTCCTGAAAGAAACTTTTATATGTTGTTAAAATCAGAAAAAAGATCCAGTTGATGCAGCTTTGTCAGCTAGAAAAAATGACTGAGAAAGACTGAAGATGCAGTTCCCACAAACAGGAGTACAACGTCATTTTCTGCATGGACGCCAGACATAATAATAGACATAAAGAAACTACTGTTGTCTTACTCTAAAAGTAATAAAATAAAAATACGACCAAAATGAGATTCCAGAGGTTTTAGTCTGTTTATTTTTTTTATTTTTTCCACTGGTGAGAAATGTCATCGTTGATACAAACACACTATCTGCTTCTGGTTGCATCAGAATCCACACACAGAATGACACAGTATAAATAGATGTGACCACAGTTTTAGCAAAGCTCGAAGCTGCAGCTCTCTTGGACACAACACTTGTCAAAAACCCCAAACAAACAAGCTCTGAGGTTTATGGCGGTTCGCTCGAGCCCGGCGCTTCTCGCCAGAGGTTGTTTGACGTCTATATTGCTCATTTCAGTGGACCATCAGATCTGATCCCAGGGGTGTTTGAGGCGGAGTGATGGTGAGCTACTGAGAATTACAGAGGACAGCTTTTTCTGACAGCAGGATCACGGTGCAGTGCTACAAAAAGCTTGATCTCTTTAAAACCGAGCTCACAGCCAAACATTTCAAATGGCTGAATCACATTTTCCCGAGTCACTTGGTGGTTCACAGTGTTTTGCATGAACACTCATTGCAGAAACAGACATGATTTGTATGGCTTAGCTGTAAACAGATTCAATTTTCTTAATCCACAGTGTTTTGTTACCCGTTGTGGTTTCGTGTGTCTGCAGATTTGGATGTATTTAAATCCTTGTTATTAAGATATAGGATCAGCCTGTCTCATGAGGTTTACACTGTCATGCCACAGCTTGTCAATGCACACTGCTGCTGTTATGTTACTGTACTAGCAGAATTTATTCATATTGCAGTTATCAAGAAATATATTGTCTGAATACCATTGCATTAAACCGAGAAGCAAGTGTTTAGCCAATCAACCAGCCCACAGTTCACTCCAGAAGTCCAAAAATCTTAACAGGTCATGCTGCAGTTAATCAAGACAAACGTATTGAACATGATCCAGTATGGACCAGGAAATATCCTGCTATAAGTGAAAAATAGTATAATTCCATTCTCATTAAAATTAAATTATTTAATGTAGTTTTACGGCATGTTTCTATCAATGGTCACATTGTTCAGTTGGTCCACCAACTTTTTTCAGCGCTCCAATGACACTGTGATGCGTCAATCAATCATGTGTCTTTGTTTTGCCACTTCCGCTTCCCGTTACATCCCTGGTACCTTGTAAACAATGGAAGAAGTATTTATTCTTGCCATTAGCCACTTTCTTGTGTTTTTTTTTTAACCCTCCACAACATACTGTAATGTAGCAGGCTGTTTTGTAGCTATATCACCAGTAGTGTGAACCCCTTCTACACTGGACAAAAACAACACACGCACTAACATCTGGCTTTCGTCTTCAGTGGGAAAAGGTACAATCGGCATTCATTCTAAGGTCAAATGAGTAACTGTCATTTCCAGCTCTAAACGGCAGTGATAAAACATGACACCCACATGGACAAGCTAATTTTGATGACTCTTTGTCATCTCGGCCACAAATTCCACCTGTCTCAGTTCAAGCAGTCACTCAAACTTTATTACAGGTTAGTCGCCGTTGAGTTTGAAAGACAGACTGAAGTAAAAAGATATAAAAAAAAAAAAAACACTGCACTGTAAATGCTGTAAAATTATCCTTACTTATTAGTCTTTTAATTTTGCTTGCTTACAGTTTTCAGTACTTTTCACCCTCATGCTTGTTTCATTCTATAATATTAACCTGCTTTTTCTGGGTAAGTTGGTGATAGTAATGCACAACTTGACATGTTTAAGATGTTTTACTTGTTTTTCTTAAGGTAAACGGTGTTCTAATTTTTTTTTTAAAGTAAATTTAACTTGCTATAATTTACAGTGTGGAAACATGACTGGCAGTGGAAAAAGTCATTTGCCTGTTTTTAGCGGATTTACCCCTGTTGCCACGCTATTTTGGTGTAAAAACAGTCTTGTTAGGACATTATGGTCCAGGCCCAGTTTATTTTGTTCTGAAAGTTTAAAAAAAACAGCTTACATTTGGTAATTTCTCCTAAATGTTTTGCGCTGACAGTTAAACCTGTGCGCTTCCTGCCTCAAACACATTTTAGAGGCCCTGTTTAGACAGAAGGAGCCACTGCCAGAACCCACATCCCACCATGCTTTCACTCAGCTGGGAACCATGACTGCAGAACCCCCGCCTGTGATTAAACAACCACAGTGACCACAGTCCGCTCCGGCCAACGTGACCCGAGGTGTGAGATTACAAGGGGCACGGTTACGAATTAGCCTCTGGAGAACGTTATCTGCCCACACACACATAGTGACATAATAACCATGATGCATGTCGGCTCGAGTCACTCCTTCACTCTATTGTTGACATCCTGTCCGGATTATTGTGGTGGATGAGTAGGTCTGGTAATGAGCTCAGGGAAGGATATGAATCTATAAATGAGCGATTCCTCTTTGAGTAGCCGCTGAATCACACGGATGCTTCGGAGCTACTGTCGGAGGAGGAATGCTAAAAATTTGGTGACACTTTTCCTCAATCAGTTTGCAGTCGGTGAGTCAGAAGAATGCGGTTTTTATCTCACGGCCCATTTCACTTAAGTAACTTTGAAACTCGGACAAAGCCTTTCTCTGTGTATTTTGGGACCACGCTGTCACATGACCTCTAAACACAACCCAGCATGGAAATTCATGTGTAACCCCGAAGCATTTAATGACTCACTAAAAGATAATCCCCTTTGTGAGTTAAATCAAGCAGTCTTTTGTCCGCACTTTCTATCTGAGAGCCAAGCGTGACCTCTTCATCCGTTTGAAACCGCTCTCTGCTGACTCCTCTCCTCTCCTCTCCTCTCCTCTCCTCTCCTCTCCTCCATGTGTCTCTGCCCCTCACAGATCATACAAAGGCAGACAAAGACCTAATTACCTCTCTACAGACAGAAGCATTAATAGAATCTGAACTGATTTCCTCAGTGTGAGGCAGCGCTGGAAGTCTAATTGATTTCCTAGAAGAGAAGCGTCTGTTTTATATTGCAGTTTTCCTGGTAAAGGTTGATGACCCTGCACATCATCCTGTATATGCCTCATGCAAGCATTTGTTATTTGGCAAAACTAGTGATGTGATATATTTGATATTAAGTAGGGATGTGCTGATTCAAAAACGATGAAAGAAAAAGTCACGTGGACTGTGTTTCTTCCTTCATGTGAGTAGAACATTTGTCTCCCTGTTGCATGGCTCGGTCAAAATATTGCATCCATACAAATGTATTATTAACAGCTTAGTTGTTTAAGACTGGGAAGTAGATGGTATTAGATTGGTATCGGCAGATCTCAAGGTTGCGGTGTTGGCACTGGACGTTGAGAAAGTGGCATCAAGCCATCTCTGATATTAAGAGATCGATTTGATGAGGCATTTCAGCTGTGTTCAATGGATTAGGACCCAATGAATTTCAATTTATTATTCTATGTTGTAGTGTGCGGCTGATCTTTAGAATATTTATTATCCTATTACAAGAAGCAGTAAACTTACCAGCTGTGATAGGGCGACTGCACAGAAAAAGCATCCCACCAGACTGAGTCAGTTGCAACACCAAAACTTACAATTCAGAGTGTGTGAAAATAACAGAGTTAGCAAGCAGTGGAGTCAAATGAGATGAAGGTAAGAGTAATCGATAAATGGGTAAAATGTCCATCTTTTGCTGCTCCATGTTGTACAAATGCAAACTTGACCCAAACCCAGTGAAAAAAAGACCATGTCTAAACATCAATTTCAGGATTCCTATATGAAAAAAGTATTGTAACAATATGTACTTTTAAATAATTATCAGTGGTTTCACTGGTAAATATTTTGCCATGCAGGCCACCATTGGAAAACACTGCTTCTAAAACCCCTCTGTGTTTTTGTGTGGTAAGTTCAGCAGCACAAGTAACAATGGACTAATACATATGATAATAAACGGATAAAAAAGAAAGCAAATCTTCTTTCCCACCATAAATACTTGTGTACTAATGTTACACATATAGCCTAAATCGTTGTAAGAAAGAGGAACACACTGTAGTTTTAAAACTAAGTAATTCATCATTATAATATCAGGTTTTAGGAGGTGCTGCATTCCCCTTTGACCCCACAGCAAACCTCTTGTTCCACAGGAAACACTGATCATTATTGTTAAATAACTGAGTTGCAAAGTGGGAGGAGCTATTTTTGGGCCCCTCTGGTTCTGGAATTAATTATTTTTTCCCAGAAATGATGTTAACTGTTGGTTAAATAATCAGCGCAACTCATTGCATTTCAGCAAGAAACATCCGATCAACAAGCTTTAAAGCTCTGTTACATGCATCACTAATGGTGGTGTTGAGAAAACTGAAAACACAGTCTGCTGCTTGAATCAGTTCTGCTTTAAATTCTGTGGTCAGTTTTGGGTAAATTCAGGCACTATGATGTCATGTTTTGTTCCCAAATGCACTCAAGTGTTTTAATTTCACTACTGCAGTGCCAACGGCAGCCGAGGCTCATGGGCAATGCAGCCGTCCACCGTGCAAAACAGATTGACGAAACGTGATTTCTCAGAAACAAAGTTGAAATAATTAAAAAACTGGTGGCCATTATGTAAACTCAGGGTAACACTGATGTTATCATGTAAAGAAAAAGATTAAATGGGAATAAAGAAAGGGGGGAAAAAAATACACTTCCTGACCCAGTGCTCATATTTCGCGACTCTATAATCGACTCCATAAAATTGTACTAAAGCTCATCTGACAGGGCTCTGGGGGTCAATCAGATAAAAGGTTGGGAACCGCCACCTGAGAGAGCAGCCTAATACATTTAAAATTGGAAAGAAAGTACTGGAAATAATCGGGATTGGTCACTACACTGAATAAAAGTATCAGAATATCAGGCGAGAAACAAAACGGGGTCAGTGAGTTCACTTTCCCCACAAAATGAAAGTTGATTGATTTTGAAAACAACAACGAAAGACGTCTAATTGAAAGGTTTTCTCACGGTGAGGACATCACTCAACACGTGTGTACGAGCGTTGGCATGAGGACGGACAGAGTACTTCACTTATAAAAACATCACATCAGCCCTGTGGCATCCTCTCTCTCTCCGTCTGAGCTCCTCTGAACGACTTTGACCGAGCCTGCAGACAGACACATTACACCCAGAACACGCTGGCACCATCTCAAGTCTGTCATTGGTCTGCCTTTGGCTCCGTCCGTGGTCTGAAGCCAAGAATAATGTTGTTGACCTGCTGGAGTGACTGAAGTGGTGTGGAGAATCATGTCTGTACAAACAGTTTTTAGCTCCCTTTGAGTCTTTGTGACCGCTCGAAAGTGGGGGAAAGATCCACCCTCAGAGGCTCTTCCACTGCTGGAAATCCTGTGAAACTTTATGTTTCAGTCTTTCTCACTTTGCCTCGACCTGCCTCGTCTACTTGAGCTGAAGTTAGTGACTTACATTTCCCAGAATAACTTCTTGACAACTCCCATCGGAGAAGAGGCAGGAACAAATTTGCATTGTTGTGGGTTGTTTGCGGGGGTGGAAAGAGCAAGAGTGCAGTAAAATCATTTTTGCAGTTGAGAACGAGTTGACTTGTCTTGCTGCTGCTTTGCATTCAGATATTTGGGGTCAGTTTGGGTGAAAAAATCAAATTTGTTATCTCAGCCAGGCCGAAGCCTCTGAGTGTGTGTGTATTACATCCATTCATCTTTCATGGGCTGTAGTGGGCTCAATTTTAAAGCTAGTGAAGATACTGTTAGGCAACATCAAGTATAAATACTCAACTTTTGTGGGATTCTCCAAAAATGTAGATTTCTATATCTGTTGTGCTGTTGTAAAGCCATCTGGTTGTTTGTAATGTTCTAAATAAATAACAATGTTTGTAAATCGAGATATTTTGACTCATCATCCTGTTTATTGTTTCTTTATGGCAGTTAGGAGTAGGGCTGGGTAATTAATGTTATTGTGCCACATGTCATGTTGGTTTTTGTTTTGTGTTGATTTATATGTTTTTCATTTTATTATTTATTTTAACTTATTTCTTGTTTTTCAGTTCAATTAACATTGACAGTTCAAAGTCTTATCACCTTGTTACGATGGCATAACACTATTATCTGCATCTTAAAGGGATAGTTCTGGTATTTTGTAAGTGGAGTTGCATGAGGTACTTAATAGTCGGTGTATTACCTACAGTAGATGCAGGTTGTTGCGTCAGTGATTTGGAGAAGCAGAGAGGAGCACCAGCACAGAGGCTGAGCAATGAACTGCTGTGAGTCGGCAACAAAATGTATTTTAGACACTTGAAAACATTAAAAACATTTTGCCTCTCTGACAGGAAACCACCATTATATGAGCCAGGTAACGCTCGCTCTGTTTGATCAGTTTGTTTGTTTGTTTAGGTGTTTTAAAAGGATGTTTAAAGTCATATAATAACACAAACAAACTAACAGATCAAGGCAAAGGTAGACCAGCAACTACTGTATTATGACTGGCAAAATTACCGATTTTGAATATGGAGTTTGGTTGCTTCAGAGAGAGAGCAGTGTTTGGCTTATATAACATCAGGACAGGCTGTCTGACGCCAGAATACAGGTGGTGAAAATATTCTAAATATAGCATACGCTTATACTGATATTGATATTTTTTTAAGGTGGACTTTTTTTAAGTGGCCAAAATATGTTTTGCTGCTGATCCTGGTGTGTCAACCGCCATCTATATAATATCCATAAGTACCTCATACAACTCTACATCAAATTATCCAAACTATCTCTTTAGCATGCTGTGAATAATGGTAAGATATTAACCTGCAGAAGAACTATCCCTTTAAAGAAACTGTTCTATACAAAAAAAACATTATTCAAAGCTTTGCAAATCTCTGCTGGGTGCTGGGAAACTGAAATGACCTTTTTCCTGGTCATGACTTTGACAATGACATAATAACAGCTAGTTCTCTCTGTAGTGACTTATTTCAGTTTATTTTGCATGCATAGTGTAATTTTAAGTTGATTAAAACGTTCTTGCATGTTGGTAAGAAGTTCAGTCTGATCCGGGGCTCAGTTATGACATATTGTCCCTTCTGTGGCGAGATTTGTGTTTTATTGCCGTTGATATAGAGCAAGCCAAGTTTAGAAAGAATACAAACTGTCGGCTATAAAAATGTCTTCTTTAACTATGCATCTTTTTTACACAGACCAGGTGGACGAATACACTGAACTGTTCTGAGCATAAATCAGCTCTTGGTATTTTAGTTGTTCCACATCCTGCTTCCTGCCGGCCCAACACTAAATGTTGAATGTCAAGCCGTTTAATAAAAAATAACAGTGAAAGGTCCATTATCTGACTCGTCTGACCCGAGTTCCTCACCATGTCTGCGAGCAGGTTGTTGTTATGATCTTTAGTGCTGGGTTTTTATTGGCTGTCCATTCAGGAAGTTCTTCCTACTGAGGGACTGATGGTAGTCTGTCCTTGTCTGCCCTGTGGTTCCTGAACCAGGCAGGTTATCCAGTTCACAGACACATGGAGTAGTGAACAGAATACCAGCTCCTGTGGGAATATCAAATGCATCAGGAATCACAATTTAAAGCCCACGTTTCTGAGCCATATTGTCACTGTTCCTCAGTTTGACCTCGTGCTGCTCCTTCTTTGTCCAGACAGTAGAGCTGAATATGTTTTTCCACAGCATCTGCCCATTTTAATGATTTGTTCAGCCTGGTGAGTCATAAACGAAGGGCGAGTTCATTGCTGTGATCCAGTTGTTTGAGCCAGGCTCAGACAGGAGTAGACAGGCCAAAGCGTCCTGGGTTCTCTTGGGCCCTGAAAAGCATCTTAATGGTATGAAGATCTTTGCCCATAGACCTAAAACGGGACAAAGATCATTGAAATCTTATGATGCATTTGGGAAATGGAGCGCTGGTCTGAATCACAGAGTTTCAGTTTTGTTGCAATTGTTTTCTTAGGGTTTCCATGGGTCCTTAAAGTCTTAAATCCAATAATCTGAATTTTAGGCCTTAAAAATGTCTTATGAATTTTGAAGAGTCTTAAAAATATATTGGATTATAAAGTTAAAGTTACTTTTATAAAGTGGCATTAGCTACAGCTTCACTTTTTTGGGGGAAAAAACATGAACACAAAACTAACATGGAACCAGTAACCACTAATGCAAACCGTGTAGCCTGGTTAGAATTTAAAAGAGCACACCCAAATAGTGTGTCACGATGTGGTGGGTAACCTATCATGGTGTCTTCTGTCATCAAAAATAGCCACTTTTGGAAGTAATAAGTAAAAATTGTTCTTGCTAATGTTACTTTAATCTAATATGGCTTAGTGCAAGTTCAATATGAATGTGAAAAAGGTCTTAAATTGCACTGGTAATCGTCTTAAAAGGGCTTAAATTTAACTTAAAAAACTTAAAGAACCCTGTCTCTACTGAATGTTTGTCCTGCTTTATTTCCCTGTAGCTCTGCCTTGTCTTTTGACTTTTTCAAAGAACTGCCCTATGTGCCTTTTACGCTAATCTTTGTGTATTTGCGAGTGAAACACACTGTAATCCATGAGTCAGCTGTTAATGACTCATTTGATTTCACTTTTGGCTTACCACTTTTCCTTGTGAGGCTTTGTTTGTGGCTGGAAAAGATCTGTGTCCTAATTTCCTCCTCTGTGTTGCAGCAGCTCACCAGTGACGGCCCACCCTGAAACGAAAAAGGCAAGATGGTTTTGAAATTAAAGTAAAATTCAACGATGAATGAGTTGGAGTTGTGATCCAATGCCGATACTGACGTAATTCACTCCTCTGATATTGGACTGGCGTCATTGATCCACGTAGCGATCCAGATTCTGTGGTCTGATGTTTTTATGACAGCCATCTTGGCCTCTTCTGGAGTTAATTTGTTTGACTGCTGTTCATATATTTGTGTGTGAGAATAAGCGAGAGACAAAGAGGGAGATGAAGAAAGGAGGTGAAAGACATATTGATGAACAGAGAGTGGCAGACATGCTGCTTGGAGCCTACAGACCGTTGTCATATTTTGCACCTCATAATGCACACAATCGGGGGACAGGTCTGGTCTGCAGGCATGTCAGTCTAGTGCCTGAACTCTTGTGCTACAAAGCCATGCTGTTAGAACACATGTGTCTTGGTATTGTCTTGCTGAAATAAGCAGTGACGTCTCTGAAAAAGACGCTCCAAAACTTGTATGTACCTTTCAGCATTAATGGGGCGTTCACAGATGTGACATGCCTTCATACCATCATCATGTTGGCTTTTGAACTTTGGGGCTGGGAACAGTCTGGATGGTCCTTCTCCTCTTTAGCCCAGATGAAATAATGTCCATGATTTCCAAAGACAATTTGAAATGTGAACTCGTCAGACCACAGCGCACTTTCCCACTTGCTGTCAGACCATCTCAGACGAGCTCGGGCCCCGGAGAAGTTGGCAACATTTCTGGATGTTGTTGATATATGGTTTTTCTCTTTGCCTGGTAGAGTCTTAACTTGCATTTGCAGATGCTGCAACAAACCGTGTTTACTGACAACGGATTTTTGAAATGTTCCAGAGCCCATGTAGCAATATCCTGCCTGAGAGGTCGAAGGTCACGGGCATTTAATGTCAGTTTTCGTCCTTGCCCCTTATGTGCAGAGATTTATCTAAATCTTTTAATAATATTATGGATTGTAGATGCTGAAATCCCTAAATTCCTTGAAATTGTGCATTGAGAAATGTTGTTCCTAGACTGTCGGACAGATTGGAATTGAAAAAAGTGGATTAGTACATCTGTAGAATGAACTCCATGAACTCCTTGACTTGTTGCAGTTTCAGCTGCAAATTTATGCCTTGGGATTAGCCTGAAGCCCTATAATGTTGCCTATTAGCTTGGCATTAGCTTGGCATTAGCCTCTTCCTAGAATGCCTGCATGTTAGTGGAGTTGGTGAAGGGTGGGGTCAGGGAGGGGTGTATTCCCATTCCTCAGACGCAGGGCTCGGGGCAGCTCTAAGTGATTCAGTGAGGAATTTGTTTACTTGTGGCGGAGCTACAAATAACTGCAGGGTTTATATAGGGCGAGAAACGACTTCCCCTCTAGGCAGCCATACAACATAAACAGAGCTGCGAGGGGAAGTACTGGACCGTCTTATTAAAGCACAACCACTACACATGTTCCACACAGCCACATGGATCCCATTACTCACTGAGGAGCTTTTTTCCATCAGGCCTGCTGCTGGCCCCGGCCCCCTTCATCCTCGCTCTGGCAATTTGTCTGACTCTGACTTAAATAGATCCTAAAACCGTGTTATTAATCTGTCTCGGACTGACGCTGTTTGAAACTATGTAAGAGGAAAAGCTCGCTCCGCGTCGGCCAGGCTGACAGTGTTTCGAGACAATGTTTGGCACGGGGCCAAAGTCTCTGTGTGCTTGACCCACAAACAAATAATCCACACCTAAAGTCGACTCTGAACTTGACCTCAAACGTCTGGCTCAAACCTGTGTCTAACATATGTAATATGTCGTGTTTCCCAGTGCTTATGTGTTTTCATCTTACCACGTCTTCCTCTTTTTCCCTCTGCAGGCATTTGGGAACGCGAAGACAGCCCACAACAACAACTCGAGTCGCTTTGGCAAATTCATTCAGGTGAACTACCAGGAGAGCGGCACCGTGAGAGGGTAAGAAACCAGACACAAATGCTTTTCATTCTCCTAAATAAATCATGATTTGAAGTTAATCATTTTATTGTACTGTTTTTTTTTTTTCAGAGCATATGTGGAGAAGTACCTCCTGGAGAAGTCGAGGCTGGTCTATCAGGAGCACAATGAGCGGTGAGCACTTCTGAGAAGAGCTGCAGATCATAATCGTGATCTCAGACATGCAAAACTTAAGTACATAGTTTTGGTAAGAGGGAAGTCACACTTAGAGGCTGCTTCGCTTCTGAGCAATGGTTAATATACTAAAAAAAGCGACAATGTTATCCTCCAGATTAATGCCAACTTCCTCAAAAACATCTTATCAAGATTCACACTGCTGCTCTTGTGCAAACGTTAATCTACACACGATCTATGAACTGCTTGTGGGCAGTTTATGCCAACAACACTTTATAATACACTTTATACTCATGGGTGTCAACTTGGGTTGAACGTTTGCGGGGCAAAAAATGTCAGCCTGTATATTTATCCTGATGTATCCCAGAAAATGCACTTCTTTTTTAAGATAAAATTTCAGCTATGGTCAAAACACATTGGTCATATTTCAGGCGACGCCATATGTAACAAGGAGAAATGTGGCGGTGTATTATCTGGTGATATTAACAATTATTGAGGCAGAGGAACACCATTTCAACATCAATCAACATTATAATGAACATAGTATAAACTGTGCACGCTGCATGCAGCCTGACCTTCACTACAGCTGTGAGGATGAAATGCCAAGTATATTGTATATTATGATATTTTACAAACCTTAATATTATACAAACAAAATTCGTTAAAGCAAGTTATGTGGTGTAAAGTCAGCCTAGTAAAGTCAGTGATCACTCAGAGTTAAAAAGGACAACTCCAAAAAAGCTCTCACTTACTTAGTCATTGATTTATGATGGATTCTTCAGGAGATTTTGTCCGTCTTTCCTCAGTGAGAGGCTCATTTTGCCACAACCAACTGTTGAATGTAAATCCAAAATATGCTGCCATCTCAGCCAGCATTTCACCCAGAAGTGATTTGGATAGATGGAGATTACAAATTTTGCAGCATACGGCTTGTTGAACCTCAGTCGAGCACATTTGTTCCCTCTGTTGACAGAGCGCAGTGCACGCTTTGAAGTATTTCCACACAAAGTTGGAGGCAGACATTGTGTTGTGTGTGTAATTCAGATGCTAGAGCCACAAGTCGCTGTACTGACTGCATTAATGGTCAGAACTGTTTGAATTCCTACTTTGTACTTGTTAATGAATTAATTAAAGCGCTCGGTGTGCTTGGCTGGTAACACGTTACAGCAACAAAACACACACTAGGAATCATGTAAATTAAATATTAAGAATAATAGAGCATATTCTGGTCATTTCAAACACCAATGAAATTTATTAGTCTGTGGCATTTCTACAACCGCATTTTTTTCCTGCTTTGCTGCAGGATTGAGGGGGTGTTGCACCCCCTTCTTAAACTTTGGGGGGCAAAAAAATCCAATGCCCCACCATAGATGGAGACTATTTTATATCAACACTGATATGGACAGTAAGTCAACAAACTAGGTTCTGTCAATCTTGGCAATTTCAGCACAATCTTTTACGTTGAATCAGTCTTACTGACATTTGAACTGCACTTTAGTTAAAACTTTACTCACTAACTTAGAAAGAAATGTCCCAGCAGCAAATATAAAATAAACAGAGTTTGAATTTTGGTGAAAAATGTGTATCTAAGTGAATTTAAACTCAGAAAGACTGCTGCTTAAGTTTGCCAAAGTGTGTTTCATGAAGTGAGTTGAGCTCTAAGTGGGAGTGACACTAATGTGCTGGACTGGCTGGACGGTGTGGCGAGGGTTAACCTCACCATGGGGGGCTCCCAGTGGGCCCCCTGTGTTAGCCACCTCTTATTGAGATGGATTGCTGACTGCAGACCCATAAAAGCTTGTGTGTGTGTGGATGTGTGTGTGTATTCCAAGAGGACCTTGGTCGCACAGCTGCTGAACACTTTTGACCTCTAACCTTTATGCTGCAACTCGATGCTGTCGGAGAAAAACACACTCGTACACACCAACAAACTGAGATACATGAGCTGTCATGATTTTTTTCTAGTTTTTGCTCGTTTTAGCCACGTCAGATTGAGTCTGTAGGGAATCAGTGCAACACGTTGCTCTAGCAAGTAAAATCTCCAAGTCCAAAGCATTTGATTGGATTATTTAGATGCGGTTGAGACATTCACACTCTCCAGATCCTGACTTCAGTGATCATCTGACGTTCCCTTAAGCACTCTTCAGTCACTCATCAGTTAATGAGAGGATGCCTCTAATATTAATGACCGAATTCCCATAGCTGGTTCTCTTTTTAAGTTTAAATTAACGCTCTAACACCAACATTGCATGCTAACATTACCCTGCTGATGACAGTCTAACATGCTAAACATTTGCTTGTTAAATGATTATGCTAAATGTAATCCTATTTTTTTTTTTACTAAGCATGAACTAATTAAAGTTTCAAAAGAAAATATTTTTCTTCTTCTATATGGTATGCTCATATAAAACACACAAAAAGAAACATTTTGATTGGTTATTAATAAAGCTTTAATTTCTGTCAGTTTAAGTTCTACTCATCAAAAGTGGAAATGTTCTTTTTTTGTTTTTACCTGTTGTTTTTAGGAACTACCACGTGTTTTACTACCTGCTGGCAGGAGCGAGTGAAGAAGAGAGGAAAGCCTTTCACCTCAAGAAGCCTGAAGAATACCATTACCTCAGTCAGGTGGGACTTAATCAGACATGAAAAAATATGAGAACAATAAGTGACCTTGCTTGGTTGTTGTCAGTTTCTGTCTGTGTTTTTATGTCTTCATGACTTGTGATGTGTTTGCTTATTTGTACAGTTATGTATGTTTGTTTGCGTCTGTATTAGTTGTCCTAAGGCCCCAGCCAAGCGAGTACAGTTACCTCTGTGTCTCTGCAAACAGGAAGGAGAGAAATCAGGACACAAAGGAAACACATTCCACTGCTGGTGGCTTTCAACACCTGCTATATTGTCTCTTTGTGTCTTTCTCTCTCTGTCTCACACACACAAGACTTGTCACTGTCTGATCTTTTTGCTTTTTTCAGAGAGATGGGCAGGATTGTTTTTTTTCTAAACATCTGTGTGTGTTTGTGTTCACTTGATAATGTATTAGTGTGTGTTTTGTGGGTGTAACTGCATGTTTGTGGGTTTTTCACTTTACCTTTGACATGTGAACTCACACATCTTCAGTCCCACACCACCACTGACAAACACACACACACACACAAATATGACAAAAATAGTATTTGTCACTTTGTCTCTGTTGCTTATGTTGCCCACAACGAAAACAGGTTTCTCATAACCATGAAACAAATCCACAATAAACACATAGACGCACATATATGGAATGTGGATGTTGTGTAAAACTTGTTGCGTCTCTTCCTCCGAGCTTTGACAGTCACGCCAAGGCAACCAGCGACCTGCACTCCTCCTCCAAAATCCTCACACCTACGCAGAAGGGAGCAGGGAATTCCTTCCATTCCTTTCGGCCACTGATGTGCACATGCAAAACACACAAACGCACAAAGAAACACACATGCAAACATAAATACAAACACACATTCTTGCACTCCATGTCTCTTCCTTGTTCCCTTTTGGGTTGTTCTGTGGTGTTTACATGATGAAAAAAAAAAAAAAAAATCACTCTCTTGCACCAGCTCGAGCTCTTGCATGGATTTCACAACCACACAGTCAAGACGACTTGTTTACAAGCTACGTAAACACGTTGCAGTTGTGGCTGTTTTTTCTTTTAACAGTTTTTCATTTTTCACACCTTGGGCTTTAATCATAACTCTTTCTGCGTTGTGCTTTGAAAATCTGTGGTTTTGCAACTTTGAATTAACCGCAAATCTTAATTTAAATGACTGATTTCCAAAGCAAGCCATAAGTTTTTAGGTTGAGTTCCTCATTTTGTAGCAACCACTGGATTGAGTTAATTTAAATTCTGGGTAAAAATGATCTTGCAGAGACTTAAACTCTCTTAAGATGCTTGAAATATGAAATCTTCTACAGTGAGAATTAGAGTCCTGAATTTGTAAATGCTATTTCAAACTTGTGCATTCAAGGACACCTTGACTGGATCTCCCTGGCTACCAGAAGGCAGGTTTTGTCAATTTACGCTGACAAAAGGGTGCCACTGTTACATACACGAGCATCATGCGCTGTGCATAAGGCACCAAGTGCTGGGGGACACCAAAACAGCCTCTCGCAGGTCTACCTACTGCATCAATAAACTCGGCTTGGACGCTCTCGTCTTCAGCTGATGTTACTGTCTTTCAGAGGCTCTAGCGGGCTCAGTTTTAAAGGTCGAGTAGTGGTATCATATGAAACTACAGACCTAAGGGATCCACTGGTACTAACCTGTCATGCTAGCTAGCTTGTTGGGAAGGGAGCTAAATAACACATTTAGGCTAAAATTTGGTGAGGGAAAAAAAAACTGGAATTTTATCTATCTCGAGTGCCAAAATTTGCACAATATGTTATAAATGGTGTCAACCCAAGAAATGCTGCAACAACTTATAAGACATAAAAGAACATCAGAATGGCCATCATATATGTCTATCATAAAGTTTACGCCTTTATACACTATAAACTTTGAATATTTGAATAAGTTCTTGACCCAAAAGCAAATACAAAAAAGCCTTCTTATTACAGTCAGTTTTGAGGAGTACTGTAAAAGGTACAGGTACAGAGTTAGTTGCTAAGTTCCTCAGGTAATGGTTCCACAGCAGGTTGTAACAGAAAACACCGAACTGTGGAAACGGCCAGGAAGGTCCTACGTGAAGAACACATGTGATGCTGAAAAAAATCATGTTGAAAGGATCGTATGATTTTAATGATTTATTGCAAATGTCACTTTTCAGCAGCAGTTTTTGAAATCTGAATTTTAAAACTGTTCCTGCTTCCAAACTGGAACACCGGGCAATGTAATAGCTACTTTGATGTAAAGCAGAAGCTGTACGCTGTGATAGATTTCATATCTCAAGCAAGTTGTCTGCAAGTTGATTTTATAGATGAACGAGGCTTCCTGGAATGTAGGAAATCAACCATAAAAACTCATGGTACGCTTTAAAAAGCGGTCAGCTGTAATATAAAGTAAAGCCAGTCATTAATTCAGAGTCCTTAATGTGCATGTGTGTCACAAATCAGCATTTATTTCACCTTTCAACCCTGCTTTAATGATATAATGTGTTTGATCATTACATGAGCCTTTTGTGTGCATTTTGTGTGCATTTCTCTCTCATCACTGTCTGTATATCTTTGAATGTTTGACTACTTGATGTGATGAACTAAGCTGTAAAGTAGATCCATTGCTTTTGTCTTAACAGCACGTCCTTCTATCGCTGTTATAGCTGCACATAAATCTGAGTACATGTTTGACTGTATGTGTTTCCATTGGACTGCTGCTGTCTAACCGTAACCTCGTCCTCCCCCTGTAAACTCTGCCTTAACATTTCCAGATGACAAAGTCAGCCCGCCAGCTGCACTGGGACAGTTACTGTGACAGTGAACCGGTCAGTATCTGTGCCTCGGCTCTGTCTGTGCTGTCCGTGTGTCTGTACGTGTTGGAGAAACGTCGACAGAGTAGATGTTCAGTCACCTGAGCACTCGCTGAAGCTCAAGCCACACTCTCCCCCTGCACAGTAGCACACCTCCCCCTCCTCCTCCTTCACCCTCCTCCCTCCCCCTCTGCTCATTTTGTTGCTTTTTGGATATTTCCTGGTTTGGTTTGGGGTGTGTTTATTTTTAGCTGTGTTTGTTTTTGCTTTTCCCTGTTGTGCTGCTTCTCAGAGTTATGTTGGTATGTCTAGTCATATCCTGACTACTGTAGCTGCCTGTGTTGCTGTGACCTGTGTGACTTTTTTGATCATTGACGTTGCAGTGTTTTCTATTACTGACAGTGAGGAAGACGAGGTCCTCACAAAGTTACAGAGACTTCATGCTGAGATGTGCCTGTCACTTCCTGCGTTCTGAACATGTCTCAAAGACGTGAAATGCAGTCAGTAAATAGAAGGTTTTGTTGACAGGCTTTCTGTATCATTTAGATCACATTTACTGACTGTCATCTGGTAAAGGCCCTTGTCAGGAGGAGCTGGCAGTGCTGCTCAGTGTTCAGGAGTAAGAATGCACAGTAAGATAAAGTTAAGATAGACACTGAAGAGTTCGCACTACAGTATTTTAGCCCTGATTTTCCACTTGCTTACTGGTTTTGCAGATCGCACACAGAAGGTCAGAGATCAGAGACAAATTGATAAATGCTCCTGTGAGCAAAGATCGCTGTGAAACAAAATATATCAACCAGGTTTAATAATCTGCTTGTGCCAGGGACAAGCAAAGAGACATGCAACAGCTACAACCAATGAGAGCAGACAGGCTGGGTGAGGAGAGGAGATGAGAGGGAGAGGGAGAAGAATACAGGAGCAGCAGACAGAAAAGCCCAAATATAGAAAAAAATAGTGAAAAGTAACTATAAAGTTATAAATTCGCTCAAACAACTCTACCTATAGAGGCAGTGATGCAGTCTGTTGCTGATTAGCAGGCCCATGCGGAATCTGCGCCTCTACTTTTAGGTTGCTTTAATGTATTGGGTGCTTATTTTTTCTGTAGTTTTTGTTATCTTAAATTAATATTGTCTGTAAGAAAAAAAAACAAATGTGCAGGGTCTGCTCAGGCCTGCTGATCAGTCCCGTAGTGTGCAGCACAGCAACTTCAAAACTCACAATTACAGGACATAAAGTTGCGTAATGTGAACGGCACAGCAGTCTGACAAAATCATGTAGTGTGACTAAGACATTAGCAGCAATCAATTCATCCCAGTCAACAAGTCCAAGAGGTACAACAGAGAGTGGACGTGTATGCTCGTGCAAATGCAGGTGTTAAGCTGTAGCTACTGTGGATTAGGGACACAACACATAGTATGATCATACTCTGCTTAGCTCCCAGCTAATCCAAAAAATATATGGAGCATGAGTGGAGGTGAGGCAGCTGAATAAAGCGTCTACCTAGTGGCTAGCCACCTGTGACGATGCCTAAACTAAACAGTGATTTTGTAGTTTAAGGTCAGGAAAAATCAAACTGATTGGCGTCTCTCCTAAATCATCATTCAACTGACTTAAAAATCCAGTATCTCTGCTAAAAGTGATCTGAGTAAAACAAAATGCACTGCAGCCAGGAGACATGTGTGAGTGCACAATGGGCTGAGTTTTCACAGATGTGTCCCATTGTTCACTTGCTTAAGTAGTTATTGGCTGAGCTCCAGTATTTTTACATGCTCATACGTCTGTGTTGGCACACGTTATTTGCCCAAAGACACACCCTCACCTCACCTCTCATTAATCTCTGTATCTGATTAGAATCACACTCACCACTCTGCAGCAGAAATGCTGTGATTGTATGTCAATGATCAAAAAAGTTTTTGTGTTGGGATTTTTTTGGTTGGTGTTTTTTTTGTGGTGGGCATTAAGGTTTCTATTTATTAACCTACGTATGTAATAGTGCATGTTGATTATTAAGTCATACTTGATTAAATAATCAATTTTCCACTCCTTAGAAAGGAAAACTGCCCAGAGGAAAGGAAAAGTTCAAAATAAGATCTTGTGTCTACTTTGACCATTTTCTCATATTTCTTAAATTCGGCTCCTGAGAAATAAACTTTGTCTTGTCTCAGCCCGAGACTAATTTGAGCCCAACTGAAGATCTTAAAATGTTTGTTTTTGTCTCACTGCACTGATCTTAAGTTTGTTTTAAATAACCAGCTCTTGAGATAAGAGTGAGATCTTAAAGAAAACTCTTAAACGAGATCTTAAATTCGTCTCAGCGGTCAAATTAAGGCCTTGTTGTTCCTTACGATCAGCAAGGAGAAACCTCTGAGCTCAGCAAAAGATCTCCTGCTTTTTTTTTGTTTTTTTGTTTGTTTTGCTCCTTTTTCCCCCTAAGGGAGATTTCGGAGAAACAGATGAGACCTAAATAAGCTCAGAATAAGAATCTCATTTATTTCTCATGAGATAAAGAAAAGACGATTGTGAGAAACAAAATTTTCCTCTGGGTGTATTTTTGAAGTCTGATATACTGAGACGCTTAATGTAGTTTATGTAAACTCTGATGTTAGTGAGAAGGAAATACTCTAAATATGCAGTGACTTCAGTGTGATTAACCCTGCAGCAATGGTCTGTATTAGGAACAATATAATTTGATAGTTGAAAAACAACTATGTAATTACATGTCGGCAAAGGAAATATTATTCCAGATTGATGTATTTTAATGATTCTGATGATTTTTTAATGTTATTTGGTTTCATTTACAACATCTGGAATCCTCAGACACCTTTTAATTACACTGACAGATTGTTTTCACTGGAAACAAGTCTGTAAATGTAGATTTTCCAGCTATAGAAATGTAACACCAGAGTTACTAATAGGTCAGTGTGAGTTTCTGCCATGAAAGCAGAGAGCAAGGGAGGCTACGAGGAGGCACGTTGGTCTAAGTGTGAGTCTCATGTTTGGAGTGTTTGTCTTTCAGGCCTCGGTATGTGATAATTATGGCAGCCATAGTGGAATGGGCCCATAAAGCAAAGAGCAGACCTCACATTACGGAGGGTGTATGTAGTGAAAGACTGTGTAGTTATGTAGTTACATCAAAGCACGTGTTCCCAGTCGGGAAAAAGCTCTTCCTCTTGTTGTAAACAACTAATCCAAATCCACATTTATCCACAAGTTTGCTGCATTTAACGTGCATTTATATGCTGAATAATATTTCTATTATGTTATACACAGTATTTTCAAATGGTAGTTCAGATTATTTGATGGGTGGTTGTGTGAAGCACGGAAACTAAGCAATTAACTGCTGTGGACAGAGTCAGCAAGAAAAGGTATAAAGGTTAAAAGGTAAAAAATGAATATCACTTCAAGTGTACACTATATTTAGAATATTTTCACCGCTTAACTTTGCCCTTTCTGACAGGAAACCGCTGTTAAAAAAGCCAAATATCGCTCTCTCCAAACCAACCAAACTCCATAGGAAAAAACAGTAATTTTGCCTCAGAAAACATGGAGTTACTGGTCTTCTGCTGCCTCAATCTGTTGTTTTGTTTGTGTTATTGCGTCACTTTGGTGAACTCCGAACTACACTTTTAAAACACTAAAGTCACACAATAACACAAACAAACTAACAAATTGAGGCAGCGGGAAATCATCAACTCTTGTGTTCTGTGAGGTAAAATTACTTATTTTGTCCATGGAGTTTGGTTGGTTTGGAGAGAGTGATACTTGGCTTTTTTTTAGCAGTGGTTTCCTGTCAGAAAAGCCTGTTTGACAACAAAGTTAAGTGGTGAAAATATTCTAAATATAGTGCCAGGGTTTTGGTAGTGATGGATTACATGTAATGGGGTTTATGAAATCAGATTATAAAGATAAGTAACTATAAGTAGCCCACATTATATTTGAATAATATGTAATTAGATTGTAGTTACATTGTTGAGGATAACTTGATCACATTTTTGATTACATCTTCAAAATATGATATGCAATTCATTATTCATGATAAATAGTGATCTATTAACTCATAAAAAAATGCATCTGACTTGCAGGGTTTCTTAGACAAGTGGTACACAGAAACAAACCCTGTGCAAAAAATTTTTTATTTGCATTGAAAGAGTTTTGAGACGTTTAAGAAGGAAAAAACAAAATTTAGAACCCCATTTTTGGTGGTATGTTTTTTAGTAGAATGGGAAAATTTTCAGTGTTTGAATTTTAAAGTTTTGCAAATATAGTGCAAAAATAATCAGATTAGATAACATTTTTTGTAATCCAGTGCATTTTTTACTAATACAAAAAATCCCATTTAATTTGTACTCAGTAACTGACTACATTTCAAAGTAATCTGACCCAACCTAGTATAGTACACAAGTATTTTTTTTAGGTAGACTTTTTTTTTGGCAAAATGACGTTTTGTTGCTGACCCTGTCTACAGCAGTACATTGTTTAGTTCCTGTTCTGCTTCTTGTAACTTAGTGCACATCGACCACCATCTCCTGTAGGTAATACTCAACCTTACCTCAAATAACCAAAATGATCCCTATAATGCTTTATTTTGATTTTTCTGTGAGGATTCTTGTCTCTGTGTATGTTGTCAATAAGATCTGCACAGTACATGTATTACATGCACTGTGTAAAATGTGCACTTGCTTATGTGAACTGTGCGTATACAGTAAGTGCCCTTCTGCAGACATCACCGCTGTTGCATCCAAACAAGCTCCTCCCGCGTCTCCTCTCTGCTAGTTTAGTTGTCGTCAATCACTCAAACACAGGAAAACCCATAAATTGCTGCCCTTCTCAGCTCTTTTGCCAGCTTGCCAAATTTCTGTGGATTGGTTTAAAGGGGGAAGCCAAGCCGGTTTTTCCACTACATGAGCAGAACCTGCACACGCTGCAGCTTCTGCACATCAGACGGAGTGTTGCTGCTCTGTTTGACCGCCAAAACTTCTTAATGATAGCTTATTTTAGAATGAGTCATTCATTTTGTCTGCTTCAGGCCACTCTGCTGCTCTTTGTTTCAGCTGCAAAGTAAACTTCAAAACTATTTTAAGCATCTTTGCCGGACACTCTGTAAACATTTGAAACATTTGGGCACTTTGTATGTCAACAGTCTTTAGTGAGTCCTTCTAAACTTTATAGTGTCTTGTCATTAGCTCTCTTGGCTTCAGGCCGGTGTGTCGTAACAGCTGCTGTCGGCCTGATAACACCCGGTGCTGCTTTGTTTTATTTATTTGCAGGACTGCTTCACAGTCGAAGGAGAAGACCTGAAGCACGACTTTGAGAGGCTTCAGTTGGCCATGGAGATGGTGGGCTTTCTACCTGCCACGCGCAAACAGTGAGTGACACACACACACGACCGCAAAGAGTGTGTGAAAAAATAAGATCAGTACTTACATGTGCACAATATAGGTGCTACTTAGAACCATAAAGGGTTCTTCGGCTTGTCCCCACAGTAGAACCCTTTTTGGTTCCTGGTAAAACCTTTTATAAAAGTTCCACTTGGAACCCTTTCAGAGAGTTCACATAAACATAAAACTTTTTACTTGGAATCATCTGTGAAAGGTTTCATCAGAACCTCCAGTGAGAGGTTCTACAGAGAACCCTTCTATGGTGTAGTGGTTCCAACCAGAGCCCTCTCTGGGGGTTCTATCCAGCAACCTTTCCACCTTCTGAGAGTGCTAACAAGAACCCATCCAGGGAGTTTTACCAAGAACCTTTTTATATTTCAGGGGTTATCTAGATGCACTCAGGGGGTTCTACAGAGAACTTTTTTTATTCTAGGTATATATTAGTATCCCCAATTAGAGGCATCTACTGAGAACCTTTTTATATTCCAAGGTTTTATATCTGAGTAGACTACCAATCAGGGGGATATACTGAGAACCTTTTTATATTCTAAGGGAATATTAGAATCCCATCCAAGAGTTCTACAGAACTTTTTTACATTTCAGGGGTGTTATCTAGAACCACACAGGGATTCTTCCAGAGAACCTTTTTATATTTCTAAGTAGTATATCTAGACCCATCCAGAGGGATCTCAGAGACCTTTTATATTCAAGGGTTTTATCTAGAACCTACCCAGAGGGATCTACTGACAACCATATTCCAATGATTGTATCTAGAACACCTTTGACAAAAGAAGTTCTTCAAAAAGGTTCTTTTGAAAAGGGTTCTTAATGGAATCCCTTAATTATAAAGAACCTTGACAAACCTTTTTCAAAAAAGGGTTCTTCAGAAGTAAACGGTTTGGGTAGAACCTCCTCCTTCAGGAAGAACCCTTCTGGAAGAGTGTATGGAGTACCCATTAAAGTCTCCGTCACGCTCAGTCACATCAGCCATCTTGGCCTCCTCGTTTTCAGGCCACCATCATCACCTCCAGTAACATAATGTGAATTTAATTTTATCATAATTTTAAATCTGTGCTCATAAATTCAAAAGGTTCCACAGACAGAGAATAACTGCAGCTACAGTTATGGTTCCCACAGTATTATTCCCGTCTCTTAAACTTTTCCTGAACCGTTTTCTAGGATCTTCTCCCTGCTGTCGGCCATCCTTCACCTGGGTAACATCCGCTACAAGAGGAAAACCTACAGGGACGACTCCATCGACATCTGTAATCCAGAGGTGCTGCCTGTCGTCTCAGAACTGCTGGAGGTACTGAAACACAAAGCTGCTGGGAGTTATTTTTATTGCTTTATATCTTAATGTTTGCTTAGATAAAAGAAATCATGGATGGTGTTAAGTCTAACATGATGCACCTGCTCTGCTTGTGTTTCTTGTTTGTTAATGTTTGTCAAAGAACACAAAATAAATAACACAAAAACATACATTTTAGATCAATAATATATGATAGAAATTAAAGTTTGGGTTTGTAATATTGGAAAAACCAGTAACTGAAAAAAAATCCACCCCTCTATTAAAGGGATAGTTCACCTAAAAATGAAAATTCAGTCATTATCTACTCACCCTCATGCTGATTGAAGGCCAGGTTTAGTTTTTTCCACAAACACAGCTGGAGTTTCACAGAAAAACAGTGTTGCAGAATCTACCAAACAATGGAACTGAATAGTGACCAGTTTTCAAATGTAAAAAAACAACAGAACAAAACATAAAATGCCTCCATACTGCTGGGCTGGTGTAGTCCAAGTCCCCTAAAACCCCAACATGCCGTTCACACACACCCAGTTCAGACAGTGCACACATGCACGTGAACATGGCTTCAAGCTGAGGATCTACGTGTATGTATAATGCATATTATTCTCCAGCTAAAAGAGCCTGGAGTAGTTAATAAAATACAAACAGTGGGGTTATGTTTACTTTACAGCTGACAGTTTAGTTTTAGGTTATGTATGATTCTATTATTCCATGCACATTATAATCTAATATACATGTTTATCAACAGAAACATGCTGTTTTAGAGGGATTTTTTTATTAATGAAACATAAAATACATTGGGTTATGTTATAGATTTCAGACTGATTGGTATTTAAGGGAAAGCGGGGTACAGTATGTCAGAAGTGACGCCATTCAACTGCATTATAGCCTAATATATATTTAACACCATATTCGGTGTCATTTAGGATGCCAGCAAACATCCTTCCACAGCAGCCACAGCTGTCTGCAGATGTATTTGCAGACATTTTTTGTTTATCAGGCCCCTGAGCGCAGACATCAGCCAATGCCAGTTATCTCAGAATGCCAGATAATTGCCCCAATTAATCAGGAGACAGATTAATCAGTAAAGCAGTAGTTTTAGTGTTGTATTCCTTAATTGTTGTTTGTGGATCATTAGTCAGTTAAGTGATCAGACTGATACAGTATTCACCCTGATGTGTTTGAGTGTTGAACTGTCAAATCTCTCCTTTTAACTTGTGCGCTAACAGGGTGTTGACAGTGTAGACCAGGATCAGGAGGAGACAGTTTTCATGACAGTCAGTGCTGCTGCTGTTTTCAAAAAGCGCTTCTTCAAAGCTGTCACCCTGCACACAATCACTAAAACACTGTCAGAGATGAGAGGCAGCTTAAATGGAAAGTGTCAGATTTCTTTTAAACAAGTCAAAACTCTGTGATGAGCCAGGATTCTCTAGTCAAAATACACATTGTTGCCATTGAATTGACTGATGGGTTTTTGTTTTTTTTTTCATCTTTTCAGTAACTCATTCCACTTTCTCTCTCTGCTGTCACACGCAGGTCAAAGAAGAGATGCTGTTTGAAGCTCTGACGACACGGAAGACGGTTACAGTCGGAAGGAAGCTGATCGTTCCTTACAAACTCGCCGAGGTGAGACTGTTCTTCTGTTACTGCCAACGTTAAATATATCAGACTAGCGTGCCGCATTAAACACTGTGAATTCAGGCACGTAAATACAGAAAAAATAAGTCTGATACTGTCCTGCTTTCAAGTTGAAGCTAACCAGGCAAAATCACATTATGCTTTAAAGTCCACAGTTGCAGAAAAAAAGTTTGGCAGGTTCACAGAGAGCAGGGCTTGTGGGTAAAAATCAAAGTGCTGCTCCAGACTGAACTAGATTCACTCGCTGGCTTCCGAGGGTGCGACATTATGTAACTGTGCTAACATACAGAGTTATACAGCGTAATTGGTTGTGAGACCTCGTTGAAAATCCACTTCTTCCTTTTACTCTGTTAACTTTCTCTCTTTTTTCATCCCTGTGCCAACACGCCTCGGTCATCACTTCAGAAATGAGAGATCAGAGAACGCCGTGTTTGCAGTCTGCACTTAAAACATCAGTGAATCTGTTTCTAAATCCTAATTTCTCTCAGCTGTCTGCAGCCGGTTTTGCAGCGCTGTCAGTGCTGCTGCATTTCCAGTTTTCTTATGTGATTATCATATCGATTTTATTTTCATGCAGCCTCACTTCCACAGAGTGTAAATAACTAAAAATGTTAAAAAATTAAATTGTGATTGCTGGCTTGTGAATCAATAGCTTGTGAGCTGATTGAGAAGGAAAAGGGGCACAATCAAAGATATGAGCAAATTTTTACGATGATTAATTGATTAATTGATTGTTAATGTTATCAGTGATGAGTAAGGAAAGTGCTTACAGTTTGCAACCCCTTGGTGAGACCTTTTCGCTCTTTCTTTGTGAAGTTTGATTAGCAGTGGCTCTACGAATGCAGAGTGTGGTGACTGCAGAAGCAGGGAAGTTGAGAAAAAAAAGGTTTGAGGTTTTCAGGCTGCACAGCAAACTGTAAAACAGTTAAAAAGTTTTAAATCATTCATTCATTTTATGTATTTTTAAGCTATGTATGTTTAAACTGTAAAGTTTTATTATTTAGAGTTCGTAGCTTGCAGGAAGTGTTTCCATGTTTGGCTAAGTTTTTATCTGTCCGTGCACTATTATAATGTGTTTAAGTATGTGCTTTTAAAAGTAGCTTAACTATCAAATCACACAAAAGTCAAAAGATGAGCCGGCAGCTGATGAGATCTGCTTGGTTAGCTAGCTTTAGCAGGAGATTGGATGTATTTTTCTCCATCATGAATTGATTCAGCTACAGCCTGATATTTTTCATTTACAGATAACAACCTGGAGAAAATCATCAATTAAACTTAGCTGCAGTTTTAGCTAGCCGCAGCAGTCTCACAAGCTAGCTGTCACTTAGATATAACCCTCTTATTTTAGTCCTCTAGCTGTCTTTCGGGAGCATGTCTGTGTTCCCAGGGTCCTATTTCCTTTGTCGTGCCTCCATTATGTGCCATATAAATCTGGGGTACATAGTGTAGGACCCTGGGAACATGGGAATGACCCCCTGACTGTTGGGAGAAGTTAGCTTTTAAGGTTTTCTGCTAGAAAGCCCTTCTTGGTTAGGTTTCGGGGGAATAAAATAATGGTTTGAGTTAAAATAGCAAGATTTCTGCCAGAACAAGTTTTTTTGGCGGACAGCCTCGAAGGCTAACTTCTTCCATGTGCGACCCCGGAGCGCAAATGCAGATATTTACAGTTTTTTGATATAGATTTTTTTAAAACTGTTTTCACCAAAGTACACATTTCTATGCTATATTATTTTTTAGTGAAAACAGATGTCAAAAAGTCAAAAATACCTTACTTAAAGATTAGTGTTTACACTGTAGTATGGACTGAATCAGACCTTAAGACACGTTAGTTTTTGTATGACTGAGCATTTCTTTAAGCTAAGATAAAGTGTCATACTCAGTGGTGCGACTTGAGGGCATTTTGCCAACTCAATAACGTCCCTGCAGGCTTGTCTCTTGAGTCTGACCCGGCTGTGTTTACAGGACAGTGAGGACAGTGTGCACCAGCACCGGATCTCCCTCCTGCTCTCTCTCTCTGCAGCTCTCTCAGTCTGTGGCTTCACATGAACACACAGTCACACCAACACACACTCGCAAACACACATGCACAGAGTCCTTCAGTCTGTTTAGAGAGCAGGAAGGCATTTCAAGTCCCTCTACAGTTTTCACTGGGACCCCCTCTCTGAAAACAAACACGCGTCACGGTCTGCAGACGAGAGCCATCTGAGAGAGGACAGGGAACAACACGGATGTAACACGCCTGTCAGTTTGAATGAAGTCGTTTTTACACATGCATGAGTTTGTTAACTCGGAAACTTGTCGTCCTGCATAAATATTTCATATTCTAGTGATGTCAAATGTTAAATATTTTCTTGCACACATGCAGTTAGTTTGGTTAGATGATTTTCTTATTTTCCAGTACAAATTGGTCGCAATATTCGCTCAGGGAAACAATCTCAGCAGTTATTTTACCACAAGCTCTCCCAGAAGATGGTTTTTGTATTACACATTCCCATCAAAAGGCCAACAACCCTCATAATGGCCCGTCAGATATTTAGGAGCCCTTTCATATGAACAAACTGTGATTGTTTTGGTAGCGCTCTGGGTGGTCTCTGTGTAAATATTGCTCCAACAGTCACAACAATCTCATTGCCTGTTAACTGAAATCATACACTTGAAAACCTCAAAGAAATCCGAGAGATTCTGTAATGAGTTTTCTCCATTTGGTCGGAGTTATGAGGCCGTTTCCCTCCGAATGTTTTAAGTCCAACTTCCTCTAAATAATGAAAAGCTTATGGGTCATTAGACCGCAGTATGTATGGAGTTCAGAATAATATCTGTCGTGACTCATGGAAGGTTCATATTTGGTCTGATGATTGCTAAAAATATCCCGGTTAATTATTTAGAACACAGGAATTTTAACTTTGAGTGGCCGCTTTATGGTTTATTTTGTTTCACCTTTGCTGCAGCAGGGTCAAATCTTTCCAGCGGATACGGGAATTAGACAGTTCTTCTCAATAATGTGACAAGGAAGCTTTTGTTAAATAATCTCTGTGTTTATGAAAGGACACACAACATTGATCCAGCAGACTGTTCTTATTCCGTCTACACCAGTGGAGTTGAGATTCACGTCTCTCTGTTTGAAGGGTGTGGATGGGCCGTCACGTGAATGAAGTAAAAACACTCTGATCACTTTGATCCCACATAAATGGTTAACACATGACACCGATGCAGACTGTAGCTGTGATAGGCCAATACCAGGCCAATAAAATTGAATATTTACGCCAGTCTCATCATGTTTTTTATTTGTTGTGCCAAGCATCCCAATTGAAACTGTTGATAAAAAAGGACTGGATATAACTTGAACCAGAAGTCATTATGTACATTTGTGTTGTGCACATTGATCTGATGATGTTAGATTAGATTCCAAGTTAGTTAACATCATCTGTACATGCAAGCTAATTGGAAACAGTTAGCTGGTTAAAATTACAGTTAGTTTAGTTAATGTTTTAACGTTAGCGTATAAAGACCTGGATTAAAGTCCTCATCAGAGCTGTAACTTTCATTTAGGCTAGGTACCAAACCATAGTGTTAGCTTGCCTGTCAAGAAGAAAAGTGGCCTCCTTTTTGTGGCTTTTCAGCCCTTGAAACTCCATCAGCTGACTCCAACAAGCACAAGCTGACCCGCTTTTCACCCTGGTCTTGCTCCTGCCTTTGTCACTAAGCACTCTGGATTGGCACCAGAATTTTAATTAAAATGTAAAAAGATTAATTCACAATAAAAAAAAAAAAAAAGTTTTAGGAAAAGTGATAGAGCAGTTTTATTCCACATCTTTCTATAAGCTTGTAATTATTTGTTTACATAAAAATGGTATCAATAAAACTTTTAAGCACTGAAAAACATGAATAGTTTGTGAATATGATGAACTGAAGTGACACAAGAAGACAACTTCTGTAATATTTAGTGTTTGTCATCTGATTATCATCTTGAACGTCGCAGCAGCAGAGTCTCATCAGCTGCATGTTTAGCCTATAAAAGCTAATATTTTTATTAGGCCATAACTGAAATTTTTACACCAGATCTTGGCAGATGATGCTGTCTCTGCCGCACTCGACCGATTGCCAGTTCTCATGAGTCAACCTGATGAATGTTCGGCTGGCTAATGACATTAATAAAGGCTCAGGGACGTCCTGCCGTCACAACGTGCCGCCTGCCAACATGTCTGTAATGTTGTCTCCTGTGCCAACACTTCAGATGAGAACACCAATGTTAGAGAAGTGTTTGGACAGGAGAAGCGTCTGGGTTCTCCTGTTCTCCAGAACTTTACCTTTAAGGATAGCCCATTATGCATTTTCCAGTAAGAGTTTTGAGGCAGCACAGTGAGGATGTGATTTACATCCAGGTCAAACTATGAATGTTTAGATATAAAGGAGAATACAACTGTCTGCACATCTTGACTCCTTTTTGCATAACCTGTTTCAAACTGGGCCAGTGCTGTCTGAGACTTGAATATAAATCCATTTTATTCTCTATCTTTAAATGCCTCCATTCACTGTGTGTGTGTTTTTTTTATGCTGGACCTCAACAAAAGCGCAGTATTACAAGGCCATGCTCTAATGTACAATACAGATGTGATGTCTGGAGTTGTGTCAAGCATCAGTTGGCACCTAAAATAATGGATGGCTCTTCAGATCTCTGGCACAGCACATTTAAGTGTCACAAACTTAAATATTTGGACATTTAGGGGAAGTAGATTTATTTGCTTTCATGCTGAGAATTACTGTAGATGAGAAGATCAATACTTCATCACATCTGTTCAGTAAATATGAAGCAGAGAGCCAGCAGCTGGTTAGCTTGGCTTCGGATAGAAATTGGAAGCAGGGGGAAAATCTAGTTTGGCTCGCTCCAAAAGTAACACAATCCACTTTCTAGCAGCTCTAAAGTTCTCTGCTTATCATATTGTATCTTGTTTGATTTATTTATTTATTATAACAGGGAAACATACATTAATCAACATTCAAACAAGTTAGCTAAAGCCTAATTTTCCTTGTTTATGGCAGGTTGTATGCCAAACTATTTTTTGGCTGGGACAGGTTGGCATATCACACCACCATAAAACATCTTTTTACACTTCAAGTTAAAAAAAATAAATGAATGAGATGTGATATGTTAATTAGTGAGCTTTAGAGGTGATGTCAGGCAGACTTTATTACCTTTGGACAGAGATAGGCTATCTGTCTCCCATGTGTCCAGTTTTTGTCCTAAGCCGGTAACTGCTTGCTGTAGCTTCAGATTTAAGCTATAGTTATGAAAGTGTAGCAATCTTCTCATCTAACACAAGAAAGTACAGAAGTGTATTTCCAAAAATGCCCAGTTATTCTGTTTTTGCAAAGAACTTTACAAAAACTAGGGTAAAATAAATACAGTTAACACAGATAACAAGGAAATTAAAATGTGAATGTGGCAGACAAGGTGACAAATAAAAACAACATGACATTATATAATGAGTGATATGCAACAGTTGTACGCTTCTTCCTTCTTAATCAAGTGTTGTAAGCTGAGACGGCCCTGTACCTGTGGGAGTAACACTAAAGAGATACTGTGTTTACTGTGTCCTCCTCCTCCAGGCTGGTACGGTGCGAGACTCCATGGCGAAGTCCCTGTACAGCGCTCTGTTTGACTGGATCGTCTTCAGGATCAACCACGCTCTGCTCAATGTCAAGGACCTGGTGGAGACCACCAAGGTAGGACCAATCCGCAGTGTTTTGACATCGCCTTTTGGCGTCAGCTCAGCTTACTTGGAACCTTGACCGAGGGCGTACCAAAAAAAAGTACCAGTTGCCAGGAACTATCCTGAACGGAAAAACAAAAACATAGTGTCAATTCAAGCCGAGTCGAGCCTTGGAAATGCAGCTGTTCTATCTGAATTACACACAAGATCAAGAGATGAGAGATTCTCAAGTATGGAAAATCTCTAAATTCTAACAGCTAGATTCCACCAGGCACGGCTGCGTAGCATTACGGCTGTGCTACGTCCCCCGGAGCTGATGGCGGCCGTTCTACACAATGCTTGTGATTCCACCAGCAGCGCTGTAGCATGTCCCAGAAACAGCTCGCCGCTCTGATCCACTTCAAGTACGCGCCCAGTTTATTTTTGACGCACAGAAGTCAGACACAGAAAAACCATAGAAAATAAAAGACCCTACACGGATTTGCGATCATAAAAACAGACGAAAAAAAAAAAAAAAAGAGGACCAAGTCAACAAAATCAGCCTGCAAAACGCTCTGCAGCTGAGATGCTGCTGGTGGGACATGTCGCGGTGTGGTGGATGAATCAAAACTGTTGCACAAACATACTGGAGTTAATGGGTAACTGTAACGGTAATTAATTTTAGTTTAACATTTGAAATTCTGGTTTGAAAACCAGGCCAGCTGGTGGCCCGGTAACACAGCTGGTAAAACGTTCACCTCATGTACAGAGGCTGTGAGTCCTCTGCAGCAGCCGTTGGTTCGACTCCCAGTTACGGCCCTGTGCTGCATGTCATTACCTCACTCTCTCCCCCTCTTTCCTGTCATATGTTCAGCTGTCCTGTGAATAAAGGCATGAAACCTTAAAATATAATAAGAATTTATTATCAACTTTATCAACTTATTTAAGTTGCTGCTGAGGATATTTAAGACCTTCACTGACAACACAGTCAACTCTCAGATGGTGGAGTCTCTGAGATTTTAAAATACTGATATTCAGGGATTTCAGGAAAATAAACGTTTCCATCACTGATAAGTAACATTTTAGGATGCCAGATTAAATTTCTTTCATTTTGTGTTTGTTTGTCAGATCTTGTCCATTGGGGTTCTCGACATTTTTGGTTTTGAGGATTACGAGAACAACAGCTTCGAACAGTTCTGCATCAACTTTGCCAACGAACGTCTCCAGCACTACTTCAACCAGCACATCTTCAAGCTTGAACAGGTGAGACGTCTTCTTCTTTTTAAGGAGGTCTCTTCTTACTTGAGGATTTTAGCCAGGAGCTGAACTTCTGAGCTTCTGTGTTACTGCAGCTGTTATTTTAACATACTGTAGATCTACTCGCTTCAGTGGCTGTGACCATTTTCAAGGAAACGCCTCATCCTTATCTGACCACGCAGTGCATGTACATTACAATGACACTGAAACAATGGAGGAATTCTTCATCACGTTATGCAACAGCGTTAGTGGAGAAGCTGACGGCCGTGTGACTCAACTCGCCCTCCCCGTGACCACCCCGACTGAGGATGTATGTTCTGTTAAGTGAGCTGATTAACTTCAAAGGGCCTTTTAAAGTCATGATCCGTGAGATTTGCCTGCAAGTTAAACATTGTGTTTACCTTGAGATTGACTGAATCAGGGCCTCTGCCTGCCCCGACACGTTTGAGGGGCTTTCAGTCACTTCATGAGTTGCACCAGCACATGAAGGACGACTTCCTCTGTCGCTGCTGCTTTGTGCAAAGCCAAACCCGGTCCTACCATGTCATAAATATGTCAAGACTTATACTGTAGATTTATGACATGAGCAGAGACTTCAAAGACGTCTTTGTTTCGGAGGTTAAAGTTAAGTTCACATTTGTTCTTCACATGAGCTGATGGCTTGTGTAAGTAATGGCCCAACAATGAAAGATTCATATACGTTGCAAGTTGTCAAGTTGTCAAGCATTTTGTTTTTAATGAAACGTCTGCAGGGAACAAACCTGAACATGACATCATGACATTTACAGAAACTTTATACACAGTTTTTTTTTTTTTTTTTTTTTCATAGATTGAAAAAATTAGGGCCAACAATTGTGGACAATTATTACTCTTAAATAAACATTCATAAAAATGTTTTTCTCTTAGCTGTGAACTTCATAATATACATGTTAAATAACATTTTTATCAACAATCTACTCATATGAGTTAGTAACATAATGAACATGTAAACCTTAAAAAATGTTAACAAGAGACATTTGTTAACAGATTATAATGCTTCTTATAGCATTAATTTGCTGTTAGTTAATACTTATTATCGTTGTAACTAATATGAAAAACATCTTTATGAACTATTAACTAATGTATGAATTAATGCCATAGTTATTCTGCTTATTTAGCAGTAACTAATGTTAATTAATGGACCCTTGTTGTAAAGTATTTGGGCATTTTTTTATTAGAAAATGACCCAAAACTGTTTTAATTGATCATCAAAATAGTTGACCATTAATTCAATCGTCAACGATAATTGATTAAGTGATTAAAACGACAACAACTTGATTTGAGTCCGAATCTCTGGTTTTCAGGGGACGGCTCTAGAAAAAACATCTTTAAAAATACAATATGCGAAAGCGAACGCACCCTGTCAGCCAGTGGTTTGTTCGCTTCCAAACATTTCTCTCTAAAAGACGTTTGAGATGAGACTGAATATTTCAAGACCATTACAAAAACTTTAGTCTTTAATTTCTTTAAACAGTTAGTGATTGAATTTAAGGTGTTTTATGGTTCCCGATCTTGTCATTCTGTATCTTACTTCTCTTCAAAGTTCTCACTGACTCTGAGACGTCAGCTTCCAGTGTTTGTTGATACTTATTACGGCGCTTCCTGTGCTACTGGTCGCTGCACTAATCCAGGTCATAACAGATCAGCCTTGAGCAAAACTGTTGAGTGTTCTTTCCCTTTAAAGGCAGATTGTTTTTTTCTCTTTGTGTTGCATACAGTGTTTTTGTGCTTGTGTTGTACTGAAAATTTAGTATTTAGTGGTTTGATCCCTGCCTAAACATGTTTTTAAAATTCTTTGTAGTTTTACAAAAGTTTTGTCATCAGTGTTGTCAGCTTTGCAGAGTTGTAGCTGCATATACTTATCTAACCGTGACCCACAAGTTTACAATATATTGATCACCTCAACATCCATTTACTGTGCATGTGAACAGGGCTGTGAAATTATCAGTGAATGTGTATTGATTTCTAATGTTTTCCATGGATCAAACTGCCACCACAGCTTTTAAGCCACTTTTTTTTAATAGACATTTTGAATTTTTTAATGCCAAAAATCCATATTTTTAAGTCTCAGCCTGTTCTGTTAAACAAGAAGTTTGATATTACATATCACACTTGATTAAAGCTGCATCAAATACTTGAGCAGAGGAAACTGGAGAGCTGAGGAAATCATAATGGTCTAAGTACAGTAAAGCATTAGCTGTGTGTGGAAAAATCGATGTGCACCACTGAGGCGGCCTGAAAGCTTCTGAAAATGATTCAACCAGGATAGTTTGAGCTGGCATGCTTCATGTTTCCGCTGAATCCAGCTTCACACCCTCGTCTACAGTTACATACAGTAGATTTCCATTCATCTGTCGAGCGATGAGTCACTCTGCTGGAGCAGTTAGAGGCTAAACGGTTTGCTTAAGGGCACATTGATGGTCATTTTAACCGGGAAGTAGAACTTTTCTTCTTTTTTTTTCTCGATTTTTGACAACTTTTCAAACAATCTCTCTGCCAGTAATTATATAATTGAAAGACATGAAATGGAATAAGAGGACAGTAATATGATAATATTTATACTACAACACTACTGTATAAACTAACTACAGTTAAATTGTTTGGCACCGATCGTGGAAACTTTTAAATCTGTTGCCATGATGGTGAGGAGGAAGGTTTCCACGATAGAAAGGCGGACAGACGGATGTTGGTGGTAATTGATAATTGACTTAACCCATGTTCCTGTCATCGCTCATCTATGCCTACTGCGCAGACCGTAAATCTCCCCGTACATGACAAACATGATAAACACACATTAGAGCACTTATTATACCTCTTAGTTTCTGTTTCACTGAATAATTTATGACAAGCTTTTTAAATATTGACCCTTTCAGACAGTCATTACATTGATCTAATAGTAATTCAACGTGTTTGTCTCGTGTCTGAATCAGTAATGGAAGAAGTTTTCAAAACATTTACTCACAGCATCTAAAAGCAGCAATACCACACTGTAGAAATACTCAATTACAAGTAAAAGTCCTGCATTTAAAATTTCACTTAAGTTAAAGTATATTAAGTATATAAAGTAAAGTATTATCCACAAAATATACTCAAAGCATCCAAAGTTATATTAAGTGATAAACCGGGCCCCATCAGTGTTACATCAATATATTATTTGCCATTAATATTGATGCTTTACCCTCTAAACAGTGCTTTTATTTGATCTGTTTATTGCTTTAATTTTACTTTTATCAGGGAGATCATACACAGTCCATGTTTAAGGGACATTTAGGTACATAAATCACATTTACATGAATACATAATAATAGAAACATAACTCAAAAGATTGCTTTAAGTTTTGTTTGAATAAAGATTGTCTTCATTCTGTTGCCTACTTTTAATAACTATAAACATTTGAACTAACAATGTCACAAACACTAATTTATCCTTCATTTACTCCTTATAACACAGTCTCCTTAATGGTCCAGAGGAGGTGGCAGTTTCGGTTAAAGCAGAAATGACCCAATCCATTTTGACCACATTCCCCTAAATTTCTGTTTGCACTTTTATGAAACATGTCAGCCTCTCCATTATTTAGATTTCATAAATAAATTTTAACCGATCTTCTAATGTTGGAGCATCTGGTTATAACCACTTCAGAGTACCTCTGATATGTAACATTCTCATCAAGTATTTGTCTGCTGTAGTTGCTGAGTATTCAGTGTTTTTGTACCCATATGAGCTCATTTTAAGTCCTTTATGTACTTTTGTGTAGTTAAATCTAGAAACAGCATCGTATCTGATAAACTGATCACGTGCTGCCAGTTAAATGTAGCGGCATACAAAGTAAAATATTTTTGCCTCTTGAGCTGCAACGATTAATCGATTATTTATTGACAATTAAATTAATCACCAACTATTTTGATAGTTGATTAATCCTTTTTTTTTTAATAGAACTAATTTTTTTAATTAAAAATGTCCAAATTCTCTGATTTGCAGCTTCTCGAATGTGAATGTTTTCTGGTTTCTTTACTCCTTTATGACAGTCAACTGAATATTTTTGGTTGTGGACAAAACAAGACATTTTACGGACCAAACACTTGTCGACACTTGACTCAGGTTTGTTAGTTGCAGCCCTATTTGCCTCTGAAATCAAGTGGAGTAGTAGAAGTGTAGAGTAGCATAACTTTAGTAAATGCACTTGGTAATATATAGAAAGTACCATTTCTGTGTCACTTTCAGCATGACACAAGTCTGACCTGACTGACATCAGATAACTGTGAAGGCTGCAGCAGCAGTTTAACACGCAGAAAGAGAAAAATATGCATCTTGTAATATTACAACCCTTTAAAATCACCGTAATAAATGTATTCTGATGCACAAAGACGATAAAATCAGTTTCATAAACTATGAAACACCATGAAAAAAGACGATTTTCAGTTGGATTCTTCTCAGATCAGATCAGCGTATAAAAGCAATTTTCCTCTTGGCGGTGCAACTGGGGCAAAGAGGTCAAGAAACCCTCATGCAGTAGTAATAAGCTGACAAACAGTCTCTTCCTATGGATGTACAGTTTACATCATCTTCATCATCCAGCACAACACGTTACATACTGCATGTGAGAGAATGGGAATTAAATGAATTAACGTCCTGTCAATTTAATGCATGTGCACTGTCATAGTAGTGGATTCATCACGAGAAGAGGGGGTGAGCGTCCCTCATGCTCAGGACGATGGTGAATAAATAAGATTTTGACAGTAAAATAAGTTTAAAATCTACTGCTGTTGCAGCCTTCTTATGTTTCATTTGTTCTGTTGCTACCAGCTGTCACTCACTCCGACGAATCACAGAGAACAGCATCAGATAGAAGTTGTGATGACAGACAGGCAAATAAAGCAGCAGTAGCAGGGAATGGGCTCTTATTTATAATATAATTACTGGGTTAAATTAACAAAACACCATAAACACAAACCGTACAACGATAAGAAGACAATCTGTTGTGTAGAAGCTGTTTGTGCACATTTTGGAGACGTGTTGTGGTTTCCTCTCTTGTCGTTTGAGTCAAAATAAGAGTGAATCACAGCAGTTATTGGAAGACAATTTAAAGGCATGTCGAGGGGGTGGATTCAGTATCCTGTGCAGTGTAACACAATCCAATACAAACACCCCCGCAAACCACAGATTACCAAAGAGTTGACTCAGCACCCAGCTGACGCTCAAATGTAATATTACAGCGTTTATTCGAGGGCTGTTGTATTGGATTAAATTGCACAGGTGTTCACCCACAGTTTGGCTCGAGTCTTATTAAAGACAGGGGAGTGAAAACCAGTGTTTAGCAAGTTACTCAGTCAGAGATAATATCATGTTCTGAGATGTTTATACTGTGAAAGGATGGAGAGACAGATGTGTCCTCTTCTGGCTTTAACTGTATTATTATCCTGGAGGACATTTAGTTTGCAGCCAGACATTAAACAAAAACTGCACAGTACACAGACGTAGTCCTGCACAGGTCCAGTTTTGCAAACATGCACTTGCAAACCTGAGTACTGAAACTGACTCTTTAGCAATTAGCTCCAGGTCAAAGTCTCATGACACGATTTGTGATTGAAACACACATACAGTCGCTCACTTGTCACTCTTCCTCTTTTTGGAAAAATTATCTGTCAGTTGGCGCGGCCCTGGTGCTCCTGCAGCTGCCGATGTGTTTCCTCAGTGATGATGTGCCTAGCTCGCAGCTATCAAAAGCAAAAATACCTTTTGGCACTTTTTACAAGCAGCAAAACCGCTGTCAGCGTTATTTTTACAGTCTCAGATTACACCAGATTTCTTCCAAACAATCGACTTGGCATCTGGTGAAGTGTTTGGTATCCTCCACTGGATATTTTTGATTTAAGTCATCCGTTTTGATGCACTATGAGCTAGCCTCTATCGCTGTTGGATCAGTGACATCCTGTTATTTTGCCAGGTGTGGGATCAAAGGTTGTGTCATAGGCTCTCAAAGTGAAAAAAAAAAAATCTGGCAGCTGGTTAGGATTGATATTATTAGCTGATTTAAATGTTAAAAATACAAAAAATACATTTCAGATTTCTCTAGGAAAAAACAACAATTGTTACCTGCCACAGCGATTTCATTTTTACCCGTGCACGAACCCGTGAATTTATATATTTTTTTACCCTTCATAGACCTTTTTTGTGCGTTACCTGGTACAGGACTCTGCACCGATGACACTGAACGATGCAGAGCAATATCAATTTAAAAATGTATGCTGGGAGACTATCTAACTTTTGAGAGGAGATTTAACAGTTCTTTTATAAGCAATAAAACAATCTCTTGCTCACTTTAGTACTCACAGATTATTTGCTGCTTTAACCTCATTTGGTCTGGTGTGACCAGCAGCTTTCAGTGTGACGGCTAATGCGGGCACCTTTATGTACATTGATGCCATGTAATTGATTTTACTGAGTCAGTTTACTGACTTTAAGGCTTTTATCCTCTTATGTTTCTGTTGCATTACAGCTAAGATACAGTTATGATATAAGTGTAACTTTTTGCTGCTTTATATGCTTCTATACATGTAATCTTTCTTCCACTGTCACTGTCATATAACTCAGGAATAAAGACACAAAACAGCTCTTCCTTCTGTTTTTATAAAGGATCCAAAGGGATGAACGAGCTGGAGGTTCAGGAGGGGAGTAACAGCTGGTGTTGAATAAATGTAGTTAATAACAGTGAAATAAATCTTGTGTTGATAAGAGTCGAATGGAATCAGCTGGATTGTTTATATGTAGAAAGTTCAGCACAAACTGCAAAAGACAAAGACTGTGGTACAAGATGATGCTCTCAAACTCTTTATTTGTTTACTTGTTTGCTTTTCCTTTGTCACTTTATCTCAATCCTGATGACGGTCATCTTCCTTTAAGAATATTCTTCCCTGTGAGCTGTATTGTCGTCAGCACAGATAGTGGAGGAAGCAACAGTAATTAACTTCAGGGTAACAAAAGAAGATACAAGACAGAAGAAGATTCCAGTGATTTTTTTTTTTAGTTTTTATTAAACCTCGTCTGGATTAAGGTCTTTATTGGTTAAATCTCTTTCCCAGGAACAGTGGAAAATAACATGTATGCTGGGGAAGAACACTGATAAATGCTCTGAATGCTCCTCTCATTATTAAACCACCAAGAGGCCGAGCAACATCCGAGGAATGTTTTATACCACGGGGAGACAACATGAAAGCATGTATACAAACAGCTTTGTTGCTTTGATTGAAATATTTTAAACAGCCTGACCCAAATCAGGACCGGTTTTCTGTTTTTAATAGCACTTTAATAATATTTCATATTTTTATTGGCGCCAAGCGATATTATCATTGACGCCACGTGCGCTGAATGCCTTCAGGCCAAAAACTAGAACTCATGATCTGGCATCTGTCTCTGTTTTCCCAACTGCTTAAAAGCATAAAAGTACAATACTGATCTTATTTTTTGAAATATTGCATATAGATGTGATGAAAAAAGGCACTTGGCAGGAGCTGCTGGTACATGTTACTTCATTGCAACAGGAGACCCGCAGCCAAAGAAAAAGTCTGCAGTTTCTACATCACATAACAATGCTTATTACATATTATTAACTGACACTGAGCTCTCTGTGTGTGTGTTTTGTGTCCCTGCAGGAGGAATACAGGGCAGAGGGCATCAGCTGGCACAACATCGACTACATCGACAACACCGGCTGCATTAACCTGATCAGCAAGAAGCCCACGGCGCTGTTCCACCTACTGGACGAGGAGTGCAAGTGAGTCTTTCGCCCTCTCTGTTTACCTGTTTGACTCATTCATTTCTTTGGAAATTCATTTTATTTTCCTGCGCAACATCAGTCATCAAGAGCTTCAGGAAGATAAAAGCAAATTTGGCAGGTATCCTGACAGCTGAATGATTAAGATGCATCACTTATAACTGCAGGAAACCTGGTCTGACTCCAGCTGGGGACCTTTGTTGCATGTCTTATCCCCTTCTCTCTCCCTGCTGCTCTCCTGTCTGTCTTTATACTGTTGGCCTGGAACTCACTGCCTATCTCTAAATGTAACGCTAACTTGCTGAACTGCTGTGGCTCACAAGCGTGTGTCTTTCTACACCAAGTTTGCATAAAAGTTGTAAAGAGAAGTGAAGAGTTTTAATCAGAGGGCAGTCCCGTTATTTTTGTTCCCTCGTTCAGAGAGATCAAGAGAGAGCACACACCAGAGCAATACTGCCCCTCACCTGATTCTTTTCATGTCTGTGAGACATGCATAGACATCAAAACTGTATTGAAATATGAGACTATCAACAGTCATTTTCACTGTCTAGTTTTGGGGAGAAACATCTGCATCACAGAGAAACAATAGGCGACACACCTCATCTCTTGATGACGCACCACTGCAGCACGACTCGCACGCGCCTGTGTTGCTGCTCTGACCTGTTAATGTGGGTGCCAAAATGAAAAGCATGAGGTTCTGTCTCATGAGGTTTCTCTCTTTTACCAAACTAAGACGAGCTTAATTGGCTTGTTAACCCCTCGTAAAACAGACTTCATTCAAGCTCGACAGAAAAACAAGTAAAACTCACCAAAACCATCTTTGTTTGTTTGTCCACTCTTCCAACAATCTGGTTGGATCAAATTAAATCCTTAATTCACCGCAAAGTGCAAAGAGTCTGACTCTGCAGGGTGTTTACTCACTCCTCACCCAGCTCACAGCACTCATGGTCCAACTGAGTGGGTGACTGCGCCTGGATGACAGTGTGCAGGGCAGCAGCTGTCACTCTGCAGACTATTACATTAGCAAGATAAAATAGCAAATATCACCCCAAAAATGGGACCAAAAAAAAAAAAAACAGCCACTGATGGATTCAGTCCAATTGCACAACCCTAAATTGTAATCCCTTACACTGCTCATCACTGGAAAAAGTAATAATACTTCAGTAATATATTACTGTCCAACTCTGTTCACTATAGTAGGCATCAAATTAAAATATCAAGCGTGTATATTGACATTAAGATCATCCCAGATGAGTTCAGGAGCACGTTGGGCAGGTTAATAGAGACTGTCCGTAGCTGTTAGAGCAGCAGGGACGTGACGCTTCATACGTCGGACCTTTTGGCTGATGTGTAGTTTCTGATAACTCGACTTTTATGGTCCGAAGGGAAATATGATTCTTGTGAAACTACTCTGTCAGGTAAAGCAGGAAGCGATTCTAGTCTACACCCCACCTGAAATAATAACTGTACAGCCCCATGGAAAAACGTTGCGTAAGATTTTGTTAAATGTCCACTTATTTCTGCTAATAAAATCTTTGAAATGTAATCTAAGTGCCAAAGCGCAAGAACAATTCCCAGAATGAAAACCCTCTGAACTGTATTTATTCCTTTCAGGTTCACGACTGTACTGTGACTATTTTTACCAACAGTACTGCCTCCTTTATTTCCCCCCGTCTTCTCCATTTGGACTCTGAATCGAATTCCTCCGACTTGGAAGAGCTGAAAAGTCTTCGGCTGTGTTGTTTTCATAGCTCAGGTTTCGCCCTGTTCCAAAACCCCTGGTGTCTCATTCTTCCCCTCTTCTCTTCCTGTAAGCTGTTTTGTTTTCTGTAGAATTGCTGGCCCTTCACGTTAAAACACTAGAGCCCAGATTAGTTTTAAATGATAATCCTCAACCTGTGGCGTCAGAGGATGAAATGTCAGAACCGGTTACAGATCGGATCACGTTAACTTGCCATGTTTCCACTGGTCCACCATAAAAAAACTGTTGTTGTAACTGGACGACAGACTGATGGAACAATGTCTTAAATTCACGATGTTCTTTGTGGATGATTGGATCAAGAATCTATCAACGTTTTCAGTGTGATTTATGCTGCAGTGTTCATGACGCGGTCGACAGCTTTAAACAAGTGCATCAACAGTGTGTTTTCAAATTAGACACAGATGTAAAAACCTTTTGTTCTTCAAATTAAACTCTTCTGTCCTTTTTTTTTTTCTTCTTCTTCCAGTTTCCCTCAAGCCACCAACCAGACTCTGTTGGACAAGTTCAAGCGGCAGCATGAGGGGAACAGCTACATCGAGTTCCCCGCTGTCATGGAGCCCGCCTTCATCATCCGACACTACGCCGGCAAGGTCAAGTACGGAGTCAAGGTCAGTGTTGTCCTCACCACCGCATCCAATCGTTGATTAGAAAGACAAGGAAGAGAGAGTTCAGCCAATCACAGCATCGATTTTCTGCTTTTTTGTGCTGAGTTGGAGGGAAAGAGTTTTTCTCACACAACTGATAATGAAATCCAAAGTAAAGTTGCCTTTTCTCAATTATTGACATTGATTAGCATGTTTTCCAGTTTATTCAGAGGGTTTTAAAAGCTGCAGAAGGATTTTCTCAACCCTAGATAATGTAATATTTTAACTTTAAACATCAGCTGTATCTTTTTTTTTTAAATTGGAGCTGGAAGTTACACAGCAGGAAAATATTGTAAAACCTTTTTAAAATGAAGAATAAATGGCAAAATTTTGTGGGACATGATACATTAACATCACATTGATTAGTGATTGTTACTTGGGGTGATGCATATATTCAAATAAATAACATATCATTATATTATTGTCTTGGTCAATATCATTATTACATTATTTATCTATTTAATAATAATAATAAGTTTATTTATATTCCACCTTTCAAGAGCAGATGTTTCACAAAAACAAAACAAAAATAAAAAATAAAATTGATTAAGAAAAAGTCTTAACAGATAAGTGTTGAGCTGCTTTTTAAATGTGTCAGCATATAATAACTCATGAATAAAATAAATGAATAAAAATTGTAATTTGTCGAAATGCAATGTACTACTTTATATGTATAGTATCATAATATTATAGGTATAATACAGTAAAATGATAATGAATCTTAATCATTATATCAACTGTGAAACAGTTTTACATCCTTAATGAAGTTTTAACTCATGTTCAAATTGGATAAAATTTAAAGCAGCAACAAGGAACTTTCATTTTGTGTTGATTATGGCGCCTCCTGTGGACAAAAGCGGTAGTGTTTCCATCGCCATTTGTCGTAAATATCCTGATCGAACTAGTGAATGCATTTGTTTTTGAAGCAAAAGAAAGACCCAAATCATTTTTAATAATTGTTTGTTGTAAACACAGCTGTTTACGTCATGCATAGCGATGATGTCATGCACAGCGATGATGTCATGCATCTGTTTGTGGAAACGTAACATTAATAACTGATGATGGTGGAACAAAGTAAACTTTGCTTTAGTACCGTTCATGCATCTAAGTTACATGTAAGCCTACGACTAACAAATTCATTTGTTCAGTAGAAGTAATTTTAACTAAAGTTGTGAACATTCCTCAAATTCCGTACATGTCGAGGAAAAAGAGGCTCATTTCATCAGTTTGGAGTCTTTTAAAATCCTGCATTTCTCTGCTAAATCTGTTAAATAACAAACCAAAGCTGACTCATGTTTCCTCCAGTGCTCTATTACTGTCCCTTTTTATTTTCCGGTCAATTATTTTCTTTTTCTCTTTGCTAATCCTGCCCAAGTATCAGCCATAACCACCAAATATAACACCAAAAATAAAATCCTCTAAAGAGAAGTCTCCTCCTGCCTCCTTTTAACTAGTTAACGTACCACTCACTGTGAAACCTAGGAAAATGTAAACATTTGTCTGATTCTGCAGAGACTTAGATCTAATCTGGTCCTGTGGCAGGAATTAAGACCAACTACATACTGTAGAAATAGACAATCTTTGATGATGGTCTGATGGTCTTATTTGCTTATGCAAATTGTATAAAGACATCAGTATTAAATTTAAGCTCTTTCAAAACAAGATAAAAATCCTTGTAGCTGGTTTAACACATTCATAGGGTTTGCTACATAATTTATTGAAGATAAAACATAAAAAAATACATAAAACATTTTCCAAAATATGTAAAACAAATGCAGAAAACCTCCCACATAAGCTCACATAAATCAGTGTGCATCAGAATTTAAAACCTCTGCAGTTAAAATAATATGCCACTAGTCCTTTTTTCTGGAGCCAGAGGGGAAAAAAAGGGGTGGGGGGGTTGTTAAGTCTCACATAACAACGAGGAGGCATTTTAATCCCTTTTTCTATATTACACAATCGAATCAAGATATGGCGTCCCGGCGACCCTTTCACCTATTGTGCAGATCTGAGCTTTTATATGCAGAGTTACTGCCGTGAACAGCAGCTCTGTCTGGCCTGTCAACGTGCAGCCAGCCAGGAAAAATCCACTGCAGAGGAATTCTTCTCAGATCTGAAGACAAACTAAGAAGCAAACTTGAGATTGAGATTATAGTTGTAGGTTTACCTGAATGTTTTTTTTTTTTTCAGGTGAAGTCATCTGGTCCAACACACACACATCCCGCTCAGTATGTGCATAAATGACAATTAGTCATCTCTAAAGACCCAAGACTAAACTTTAAATTATACAGTTAAATATAGAGCTTCTATAGGATGGAACTTTTACCGTTCGGAGCCCATCATAGCCCACTGTTGGGATATACCATTGTTTGTTTTTTGCTAACTGTGAAGTCATTTTTTCAGTATTTTTTTAAGTGTTTTATAGCCACAAAATCAGCACAACTTCTGCTATCCACTGATGTCACTAAGTAAGATATGCTATACTGTAAAATTCAAGACAAATTCCAGGTAATAATTGTGGAAAAAAACATAAAATTTGTCTGCAGAAGTTCTTCAGTTATAAATTTAATTAATTTAGCTTTCATTTTATGGATGGTTGTGTACTTAAATGTTGCTGTATTGGTGTAATTGTTAGCTGTGACTTGGGACACGTTACTTTCATGATTGTTTTAAGGTTTAACGTAGATGTCTTTTAAAGGGATAGTTCTGATTTTTGAAGTGGGTTTGTATGGGGTATTTAAAGTGCTATTCCACCCCAGAATGATAATCCACTCAATATGTACTCACTCCTATGCCGATGTGAGGATGGGTGAAGATCTTCAGTTCACAAAACAATCCTGGAGTTTCAGCAGAAAACAGGGTTGCAGTCAGTGGCAGTGAATGGAGACCATGGATAAAATGTAAAAAGAAGAACACAAAACAAACACAAAATGTCTCCATCCTGCTCGTGTGGTGTAATCCAAGTGTCCATGAGCTGCGACATTTAAATTTAACCACAAAAGACACCATTTACACCATGTTTTTAGCTGAAATGTCGACTGTAGCTTCCCAGGTAGCATGTAAACATGGCGTTGATGTATCGCGAGACTTCATATATCTCTTAATGGATGCACATGTGAAAATATCACGTCTTTTGTACATATTGAGTGGATTATCATTCTGGGGTGGAATAGGAGGAGAGGAGATGCTGATCTAAATGCCCCCAGTTTGGAGAAGCAGTACCAGCATCTACTGTAGTTAATGCACTGACTATGGGCAAGTATCTCATACAACCCCACTTTAAATAATCCAAACTGTCCCTTTAATGTGTGGGCATCAGAAGTATTAGCAACTGTTCTGGCAGAAGACAGTAAAATTAATAATTAAGGCCATTGTGTATCACACATGCAGGACTTCAGGGAGAAGAACACCGACCACATGCGTCCGGACATCGTAGCTCTGCTGAAGAGCAGCAAGAACGCCTTCATCTGCGGGCTGATCGGCATCGACCCGTCAGCCACTTTCCGCTGGGCGGTACTCCGAGCCTACTTCAGGGCCCTGGTGGCTTTCAGAGAGGCTGGGAAGAGACACACGCAGAAGAAGACTGGTGAGCTCTCACGCTAATGGAAACTCCACTCGTGTGCACATTACAGCAGCGAGGGCAGAGTACAGCATGTTCTGATGGAGGAGATAGTCAGACAGGGAAAAACTTATCTGAGCTTAGAAAGTAAAAGAAAGCTTGTAAAATCTATCATCAATAAATGTGTATGGTCTCATATTTTATCTGTACCTATATTGATGATTTACAGCATATTGCAGCTGCACATTTTTCAGTGATAAATTACATTAGACTAAATATTATGTTGTCTTATTATGTTATATGTTATATGAAAATCTGTGCTCTCTGTGCAATCCGTACTCCAAAACAGTTGGGACGTTGTGTAAAATGTAAATTAAAAACAAAATGCAATGATTAGCAAATCATTTTCAGCAAATATTCAAGTGAATGCAGTACAAAGACAAGTATTTAATGTTTAAACTGATTCACTTTGTTGTTGTTTTTTTATAAATATTTACTTATTCTGAATTTGATGCCTGCAACACTTTCCATGAAAGTTTAGACAGGAGCATGTTTGCCACTGCGTTTGGGAAATGAGGACACAAATTTTTAAGCTTTGAAAGTGAAATTCTTTCCCATGTTTTGTGTTTTGTTTTTCTTAATGCATCACACATTTTCAGCGGGAGGCAGGTCTGGACTGCAGAGAGGCCAGTCTAGTACCTGAGGCCACGCTGTTGTAACACGTGCAGAATGTGTCCTCGCATTGTCTTGCTGAAAAATGCAGGGACGTCCCTGAAAAAGGCGTCGTCTGGATGGCAGCATATGTTGCTCCAAAACCTGTGTGTACCTTTAATCATTAATGGGGGGGCTTTACAGATGTGCCCAGATGCTGGCTTTTTAACTTTGCACCGGTAAAAATTTTGGATGATCCTTTTCCTCTTCAGCCCAGAGGACACAATGTCCGTGGTTTCTAAAAAACAATTTGAAAAGTGGACACACCACAGCACTTTTCCACTCACTGTCAGTCTGTCTCAGATGAGCTCCGGCCTCAGAGAAGTCTGCAGCGTTTCTGGATGTTGTTGATGTGGCTAACCATTAAATATCTCATCTTTGTCCTGTAACCAATTGAATATTGGTTGAAAAGGATTTTCAAATCATCGCATTCTGTTTTTATTTAGGTTTCAGACGGTGTCCCAACTTTTTTTTTGAATCAGGGTTGTAGTTTGTGTGAAGCTCAGTCTGTGTCAAAACAGCACAGAAGAATCCAAAAAGAGAGAAAGGACACAAACTTAACTGAATGTCATGTGAGCATTACAGCAAGAATAGCAGTAAATTATTATACTTCTACTAAATCTAGAGAAAGTAATAACGGTTGTTTTCTTTTTCATCTCCTCTTGCTCCGTCTTTGAAGCTTGGCTGTGAACGAAAGTGAAAAACAGCTCTGTGAAATTACAAACCTCATTTTTACTGGATGCTCACATGCCGTGCAGTTAGGATTTTGTCCTTTTCAGTCATTATAGTTCACTTTATGTCCGCTATATTTTGTGTTTCAGTAGTCATTGTTCTGTAGTATGTGTGCAGTAGTGCTGGTAGTGCTGCCATGTATTTACAGTAGTAGCTCTTGCTCTTTGTCTCTCTCAGCTTTGGCTTTCTACGAATGTCTTCTTGCCCTTTAGATCCGACTCTAGCCGTACTTGATATGCAGTAGATGTTATCATCAGATGTTCTTTCAGCTCTGCCGTCGTATGAACCAGACTTGCGCTCTGCACCCTCTTGATTGTTCCTACACATGAAGTTTGACATGTAGATGTTGTTGATGTGAAAATTTGCTCATCCTTAGATACAGTTATCTTTTAGAAATCTTTCCAACTGAGCTCTAAAGATATCAGCGTCACCCAAGGAAACTGTTTACATGTCTTCTAAAGCATTTCTGCAAAATGACAGACTTTTAGTAAAGTTTTTATTGTGCCACGCCTTTTATTTATTTTTTTATGAATTATTTTGAGCTAATTGTTAGTTAAATTACCTGTAAATACCCTCACCTTGTCTAAGGTCCTGTTTATGCCTGGTATTAACTTGGATCTTGGATGATCCAATCCAAAATGGACAGCTCTAAGTAAGTCACTTTAGACGTGACATTTGAATGTGTTTCCACAAATGTGTCTGGAGTGACCACTTGTGATCGCATCTCACCTCCCCGCCCTGTATGCAAACATGTAGATTCATCTTCTCTGTTTGCAAAGACCAAATTTGGCGGCGGTCCAACATGCTGGCGCTGCAGACAGACACAATGTTTGCTGCTCAAAGAAAGAAATAACTTAATTTATAACATTTGCCAAATTTACAAGAAAGCCCAAATAATTAAGAATTTGTGTTTGACAGCATTTCACAAAGTTTTTAAAGTTTCTCCGAACTCAGTAACTCTCAAAATTGCAAGTTTTTAAAGGAAGTCTGGGGAGCTTATATTGGTTACTGCTTCCTGTATTTGTGAAATTGACATGTTTAGCATCAATAAAATGTTCTCTTCTTTCATAAGTTTAGTGTAAATGGTGAAATCAGTTAAAAGTGTGTGGTGAAACTGCGACACGTTGGCAGGTAGAAGATGCAATTACGACAGACAATGTTTTTTACAAGAAAAGAAACAACTTAATGAATGTCATTTAACACAGAATTTACAAGAAGGCCCAGGTAATTAAGAGCAAACTTTCATAGCAAACTTTAAAGATTATCTTAACTTAACAACTCTCAAAATTGGGCGATTTCTAAAGGAAGTCTGAGGACTTTCTCCATGGTGCATTCACACTTAAAAGTGTCTGCTGTTGATACCAGGTATAAACAAGGCCTAAGAGGACAAGGACTGTAGATTCAGTTTGCAGAAAACCTTCTAGAAGACACTGTATTAAAAGTGCCTTTGGGTGGCGAACACCCACACACAGAACTACAACGACAAACATCCTCCTGCTGCCCCAACTGCAGTTTTGAATGTCAATCATCTTTTCTCCAGAAGTCTTGCACAGGTATCTCTCCAGTAGACGACTGCATCTCTTGATCTCTTCTTCTTCGCTGTCTAATCTGTCATTTCTTTCTCTCTTTTCCCCACCTTCTCTTTCCTTGTGTATTTTTTTCTCTTCTCTGTTTTTTTTTCTTGTTTCTTTTGTTTTGCTTCTCCAAAGGGCATGATGACGCTGCTCCCTGTGCAGTTTTGAAAAGTGTGGATAGTTTTAGCTTTCTGCAGCACCCTGTGCATCAGAGAAGCTTAGAGATCCTGCAGAGATGCAAAGAGGAGAAGTACAGTAAGGCTGCCAATACAACAGTTAACAACTACTCCTACTCTCATGTTAGACCGTGACTTTGGGGAATCTGTAGGGAGGAGGCTGACCAGCATCTACAACTTTACTGCACCGTACTGCAGCCACAGTCAAGCCAAAAGAGATCAAAATCATAAGAAGATCCAGACTTAAAGGGATAGTTTGGATTATTTAAAGTGGCATTGTATGATGTACTTACATAGTCAGTGTATTACCTGCAGCAGGTGGTGGTTGACCCGCCCTCAGTTTGGAGAAGCAGAGAGGGGCACCAGCACAGAAGCGAAGCAATGTACTGCAGTGAGCAGGGTCAGCAGCAAATGGTATTTTAGCCACTTAGAAAAGGTCCACCTTAAAATAGTGCTTGTTATGTTTAGAATATTTGCCGTCGAACAGCCTTTTCTGACGTGAAACCCTCGTTAAATAAGCCAAACACAGGAGCTGTTGGTCCACCGCTCCCTCAGTCTGTTTGTTTGTTTGTGTTATTGTGTGACTTCAGTGAATCTGAACCATCCAGTTAAAACAACAAAGTCACACAATAACACAAACAAACTACCAGACTGAGGCAGTGGTGAACTGGGAACCCAAGTGTTCTGTGAGGTAAAAGTGCTGTTTTTCCTTAAGGAGTATGGTTGTCTTGAAGAAGGTGATATTTGGCTTAAATACCAGCACGTTTGTGTTGGAAAAGGCTGTCTGACTGCAATGTAAAGCTACGAAAATATTCTATATATAGCATACACATTAGAGCCAGACCGACATAACAGTTGGCTGATACCTCTTATGACAAAACACCTTTTAAAAAAAAAACTGTAGAGTGTTGCATTAGGGGAGATATTTGATCATCACTCATCTTAAACTGGCATAATTTTCAACATTATTAAAAGAATGACAGCTAAGTTTGACTTGCATTTATTGGAAATGTCCAACAGGTCTAACAAGTCAGGGGAAAAATAGTATTTTTCATAATTTCCTGTGAAATAATTAACAGGATATGAAAATAATTCTCTAACAATTCAGATAAATCTCTGTCCTGTTTTTTTTTTTTTTATTGTCACACCATAGGACACTTTTATGTTCAAAAATAACAGTGAAACAATTGACAAAGTTAGTGCTCCCTTATATGTTCTGAAATATCAGATTTCACACCACATAAATATTTGTATTTTTTCTCTAAAAATGGTGTTAAAAAGAATTATTGAGTATTTATGAACTACCCACATATAAAGAATATCAGCAGATATATAGATCAAAATTTTTACTCCCTAATATCAGTATTGGTATCAGCTCCAAAAATACAGTATCGGTCGGGCCCGAGTACACATAAACTGACTAAAATACATTTTGCTGCTGACCCTGTCCACAGCAGTATGTTGCTTAGCTTCCTGTACGGGTACTCCTGCTGCTTCTCCAAACTGGAGGCGTGTCGATTGCCATCGTCTATAAGTAATACACTGACTAACCTCATACAACCCCGCATTAAATAATCCAAACTATCCCTTTAAAGCGATATTTTTATTCATTTTCTGCTTTATGATTTGATTTACAGCTCCTGTTTTCTTTCGTTAGACTAGATGCTTGTTGGTCTCCGCTCCCTCTGTCTCCCTCTTCCTCCTCTCTTGTGCACCTGCATGCATTTGTCCTCAGTCTTGTCTTGCACATTGTTCACTAGCATGCTTCAGCCATCCTGTCACTGACACTGTTGCTAGTAGATAAATGCATGGTTGTATGGCTCTGTCGGCTAACTCTGGGATGGGGGAAACAACGCAGCAACGCCTCCGGGTGTCCATCACTTCAGCACACAGCTACACGTTCATGTCCAGTCCTGTCTGTCGGGCAGTGGGTACATCTGCTTGTCCACCACGGCACTCGTCACTAATACCACATAGGCTGGTGATGGTGATAGAAGACTGAGGGGGTATATATATACATGACACAGACGTGCACACGATCATCACTAACTTGCTCACAGGCAGCTTTACATGTGGTGCAGGACCTCACACACTCTTCTCTCAAAGGTCACTTTTCCTCTACAAATGTTTCATGACACTCCGATGTGTTTGTGTCTTTTTGTTTTGTGCCACCCTGCAGCTCCAGATGAGAGTGAAAATGTTGTACAAAGTGATGAAACTGAAAACGGTACACTGTTCAGTCACCTGATAAAAAAAAATACTCTCTCTCTCTCAGATTTGCTTCTTAAGTAGGCTAACACACACCGTAGATTTCCCTCCTGCAGGTTCAGAGGGAATGCTGTGCACTGTAGTAGTGTAACAAAACAGCCTTAAAGGGACAGTTCGTATGTTTTAAGTGGGATTGTATGAGGTTCTTATGCATAAGTCAGTGTATTTCCTACAGGAGATGGTGGTCAACATGCTCACAGATTGGAAAAGCAGCAGGAGCACCAGTGTAGGAAGCTAAATAATGTACTGCTGTGGACAGGGTCAGCAGCAAAATGTATTTCAGCCACCTAAAAAATCAATCAGATCAAATTAAAATATTTTCACCTCTTTAATTTGTCATCAGACAACCTTTTCCAAAGAGAAACCTCTGTTATGTAGACCAAAGTATCCAGACTTCATTGGTAAAATCAGTATTTTACCCTGCAGAACACAGGAGGTGCTGGTCTACCACAGCCTCGATCTGTTAGTTTGTTTGTGTTAATTAATATAATTCAATCAATTAATCAGTCTGACTTTATTTATATAGCACTTTTCATAAATATAACGCAAAGTGCTTCAAACAATAAAAGAATAATTCCCACCCAGACACACTCTTAAGAAATGACTTTGTAATTTCTAAAGCACTAAAATAAGAACAGCACTCGTTAAACACATATAAGTGAATAAACACCGGAGGCAAGATAAAAACTAAAAATAGAAAAATTAGGTAAATGAATTAAAATCAATCAATAAAAGCTTCAAACAGAAGATAAAGAGTAAGTGTAAAGGTAGGAACACGAATAAAAATAATAAAATACTAAAGTAGAGGACATGTGTAGAAATTAATAAAACAAAAAATAAAAGGTGGGGTATTAAAAAGAAATCAATCGAGAGAATAAAAGATAAATATATAGGTTAATAGTAATAAATAGATCAAATAAAGGATATACCGACTAGTAAAACAGACTAAAATGAATAATCATAATAATAAATAAACAATAAATAAAAAATAAGTTAAATTAAAAGACAGCCTAAAAATGTGGGTCTTGAGTTTGCTTTTAAATTAAAAAGAAAAAAGTTTAGTTAAGATTCACTGAAGTCCCACAATAATTCAAACAAACTAACAGCATGTCCTGTGTTCTGCAAGGTAAAATGAAAGAAAATCAGAAAAGGCTGTCTGATGTCAAAGTTAAATGCTGAAAATATTCTAAATTACACTTAAACTGTTACTGATTATTTTAAGTGGCTATTAATATCTTTTGTTGCTGACAGCAGCAGCACATCGCTTAACTTTCATGATGGCCGTGCCAAACACCTCATACAACCCCACCTCAAATAATCTGAACTATCCCTTTAATTAAACCCATTCTGCTCAGTTTTACTCTCTAAAATTCTCTTTAGTTTGACTTAAACAGCTACTTCCTGCCTCACTTCATTAGATAAATTAATTTTGGGACAAAATGTGCTTTGAATACTGGTATTTTAAAATAACTAAGCAAACCTACAGTCCAGACTAAACTAAATAACTCTCGAGTATCATCTTCCATAATTCGACACTAACAAGAGAAACTCACTATTAACCTCACAGATCTTTGTTTCGGTATTAAATCAACTGCAGTAGATCATATTTCCAATAAAAGGGCACATAACACTCACTGCAATAACACTGGAGTGTCACATGGTGTCGGAAGTGTGTGTTTTCGTTTGGGAAGGGGTTTTGTTCGTCTTTATGTCTGTTTTGTGCGTGTATGTGTGGGTGTGAGGGTGTGTGTGTGTGTGTGTTTTCCTGTTTTCTTTCACATGATGCCAACCTGTGTGTTCGCGATCAGGTATGACCAGAAAGAGTCCACGTACGCCGCTGTCGGACCTCCAGGGGAGCAACACCATCAACGAGAAATCACCACGGTAAGAGTCGGCGCTTCGAGGTTTGTTGTTATCTTGAGTTTCAAGCTGTTTGTCAGGCTTCCAGTCACACGTCGGGTCAAGTCAGGAGAGTTTTTAGGAAACTGACATATCTGAAGAAACAAATTACTGTTGTATCGTCACTTATATGTTGAAATAGACTTAAACTTCAAAGCCTGGTCCTCCTAATGACTGCATTCATAAGATACCTCAGGACTTATGAGCACCATGTGTCACATGAGGATAAAATACCATGTTGGCACACCTGACAGTGAAATGCAATCTAACACAAACACCACAAACTACACCCTCAAAAGTTACCAGCCAGTTACACCACTTAATAATTTAACATTTTAAGCTTCATAAAGGTAGCATTTATTGCAGTACTGTTATGTTAGATTGGATTGTAATGCGCAGCTGTTTATATTATTTTGACCATCCACCTTATATTTGTTTATGTAGCAGTACAGTGAAGGAAAATTAGCTTTTTCTACCACTTCTACCCGTGAAAATAGAGTTTCATGAACAAGCTGAGTAGGATGTGTTGTTTTTTACTTACATATTTATCTCTATCGATAACATTTTTTAATATATTTTCTTTTCCTTTTCTCCTTTGGATTGTTTAGTCTTCATATTGATTTTATTGAAACAAAACAAAAAAGTAAAACAAACAAGGAGAAGAAAAGTTAATGAAAGTTTTTTTAAGGGTATTTCTTCATATTTATATTATATACAGTGTTGGAGTGAAGCGCTACAAATTAACACATCAGAGTACTCAGATTACAAGTAACGTGATGCATTAGTTTTGCAATTCAAGTTCTCCGTTATTTAGTTAATGTTTTTAAATTAGCAATCTGTTATTATTACAATTGTACCTGTTACCAGAGGAAACTCAGGGTGAAATTTTTCCCTTTGAGACAGAGCACAGACAGCCCACATTCTCGACAGACACTGAAAATCATGCAGCTTCTCATCAGAAGAACCGGCTTTCTGACACACGTTTTAAAAAGCTTATTTTCCTGTGTTATAAAATAGTAAACTACAGAGAACACATTGAGAGAGTTTGTGTGATTTGAAAACCTGGTGCACTTTTATAATTTGCATGTAAGCCCTAAAGGCAGCTGGTTCATTAGTGACATGTTTGAGCTTTACGAGTCTGTGTGTTATTGTTTTCATAGAGGCAGCTGTAATCTGCCTCTGCACAGTTCACTGTGAGATTGTGCCAACCGTCCGGTACCCACGGCTTCTATTTACTTTATGTACTTCAAATAATTCAACTTATGAATCGCTGAATTGGAAAGAAATTACATGTTTTATGAACTTGTTGCATTGAGCCCCCCGACTGTCTCGATTTTATGTTTACTTGTAGTCAAACATCATCAGTTAAGAGCTTTAAAAGGGATGCCGCGTCTGTCCGTCCTGTCGTTATTATTAGGGGAGTAAATCACGATCATGACGATACAGTATTATAGTGATTTTTTTGCACAAGGATACAATATTTGCTGATATCACAAAGTCTGCTATAATACGATTTCTGATTTTTGGTAAGCACTCTAACAAACTACCTTCTTCAGTAGGTAACACTGTAATCCAACAAGTTACTTTACAATGGTAGTAGTTTTTCTATGTAAGAAGTTTCTTTTCAAAATAATGTAACTCAGCAGTGATAATATGGGTCTTTTCACCCGTTCAGGGGAGCAATACTGAGTAGACTTAACATCTTTTGAGCCTGTTTGTTTACTCACTTTCTTGCCTTTTATGGTTTTACTAGAAAGTTGAAAATAAAAAGAAGAAATAAGCGGAGAGCGAGCTCAGGAACGGCCTGCATTCAAGGTCCCAAATCGGACTCAAATTGGGGACATTGTGGTTCATTGTTAGAGTCCTCCTCCATAGACCTCCAGGGCTTCCTGTAATTTAGTATTTGATCTTACATACAAATGACAAAGAGCTCTCAAACTGATCATCGTCAACAAACCCTTTAATACCTTCTGTCATACTTTAAATAATATATTTTTAACCATCATGCAGTGATATTCACCTCTGGCATTGAGACGGACGTGGCATTCCTTTAAAATAAAGGGTGAAGACTGCGATGTGACCTCGAGCGTTCCTCTCACGCCACCCCACTGAGACCCCGGTCCACCACCTCCTCTAATTAGCTGTGGACCGTGAGATTAGCAGCCCTGCGACCACGACTGGTAGCGCAGAGCGGCTCGCACAAGACGGCTTTTGTTACACAGGAGCTCAGTCCGGGGCTGTTAAAATCCGCCCCTTAATGTGATTTGCAACCTCTGGCCTCCCCCTCTGACTCTGTATCTCACTCGCACACTCATCTTCTGCATGCTAGCAGAGCCTTAAACCCTGCAGCTGCTTCCTCTGTGATGTAAAGTCAGAGCTATGCATTGAGAGGAGTGCCCGGGGAGTGATAAATATTCAGTCCCTGCAGGGTGCTTGTCGGCTGGATGGAGCAGAGGACAGTGCGGTGCTTTATGGGACTCTCAGAGAGACCGGGGAGACAAACACTACAAGAGGCAGATTGTACTATCACCATTTACTGAGATCGATGATCAACTGGGGAGAATATAAACCAGTGAATCTTAAGACTGATTTACACTTACATACTGGAGCTTTGTGGATCTTCTCTCGTAATTTGTAAAACTATAATGTAATGCAGACTGGTGAAACAAATCATACGGATCTGTACGACTCCTCCGAGACCGTGTACCCCAGACTGATGAGGATAGTGGGGCAGTGTGCCGGCTTTGTTAACGAACATCCTCTGGGTCTCTAACGTGGCCTCTAACACAGAGAAAAACTAATTGAAAGGCCAGCAACACCTCTGTTGTAGCTGTTTACCGGTTTTCTATTTTTAGCTTGTGCCCACAGTGTGTTTCAAATTCAACGCAAAATATTCTGAGGTGTGAATGAAAAAGAAAACATTATTTTCAAATCCGAATCATCTTTACTGGCCAAGTACAGCAGGTTTAAGCATATAATTTGTTTCAGTGTGCTTGAAGCAAAAAGCCAGTGTCAGAAAATTAATGTTCACAATAACAGTGCTAATATACTTACATTTGCCATGTTAACTAGTTTAGTTTAGCATGTCAGCATGCTAATATTTACTAACTAGAAGACTGCACTTAAAAGAGTACAGAGTCCCGCCAGGCAACAGATGGTGAAGAACCTACTGCAATGCCACCACAGCTGCCAGATGCAAACCAGCAGAGATTTGCAAAGAATACATGGTTCATTAAATCCACCGAGTCTTAGCTTCCTGTCAGACCCAATTAAAGGAATTCTAATAATATTTAGGGAACCCAGTACCCATAAATATTCAAATATTCAATTTGCATAATAGGCTAAAATAAACGTTTATGCTGCATGCAAATATATGCATGTTATTTGCCCAAAACTGCATGGATTTAGCATGAAGTGTGCATGTCTGTAAAGGAGGGACTCTTGAGTGTCCATTGCCTTCATTCAGATGTCTTGAGGTGAGACAACAAGGAACCCCTTTGAAAATGTCCATGCCAGTTTTTTTCCTCGCCAAGATTTAGACTGATTTTGGGGTGTTATTAAGCCCTTTTCCTGACAAAATGGGCGTAGTTGGTACAGATGAATGCCTGAGGCCATCTAGTTATATATGATGTAATAAATAGATATATCAATAAAAGAAAAAAAAACACAAAAAAAGAAAAGAAAATGATATAATAATATAGAAAACAACAATAAAACATACAAATAATAAAAAAGATGAATAAATAAAAGACAAACAAAACAGAAAAAAGGGAAAAAGAAAACAAAAGACAGGGTACTTCTTAAAAAAAACATATTTATGCATTTCATCAGTGTACAGTCACCCCAAACAGCAGCTTTTCACCAAATATCTACAGATCCATAAAGCTCATCCATCTCATCTGCTCTTCTGTATTTGTGTTGACTTTCATTTTTATTAGCCACTAAAAACGTCTCCACACGCTCGTGTCCCTCCTCGTTTTCTCCCTAGGAATGATTCAGCCCCCTGCTAATAACACAGTACGAGTTACCAAACACATCTCGCTACTGTACAGTGTGTGTCACAGAGTGTGTGTGTGGCTTGTTAACTCATCAGGAGAAGTTCTGACTGGAAACACATAAATAAAGTGCTCCAGTGGATCTGAAGAGCTGAATCAGTCGTAAATTGCAGCTGCCACAGCTGCACTCTGATTCTGAACAATGATTATTTATTTTTTTTTACCTCCGTGTGTTTTACTCCTCTTTCTCCTCTGGGCTAAAATAGTTGAGGATGGTTAATGGTTTTAACCATGACATGACCGCCCGTGTTTTTGTTTGTGTTCTGGGCAGGTGGTGAGGTTTCACCTTGAGGCCTGAGGTTTAAACCCTCGCAGGCTTCAGTAAACTGTGTCGAACTCTCTGAGAGATGGATTTCACTCTCTCTCCTGGGGTTAAAAACATGGAAACTACTGCCCCTGCTGGTGACATTCCTTCAAAGAAAAATATACAACAGATACAAAATATAAGGCACTGTTATTATGTGAGAATTATTATACAGGACATAGGTTAAACTAAGCTACAACAGATCTGTCCAACATATTTACCCACATGTGGGACGTCACCCTCTCACACAGCTGTTTGTCACTCCCCAGAGTGATATCTGAGCGTCTGACCTTTCACACATTGATAAGTCCAGACTGTCATTTTCAGTGTTTCTGTGGAAGTTCAAAAACTCTCACAGTCATAGTAGATCTTTGTTAATAAATGTCTGATTACTGCATCAGGAAAAAAATCAAGATACAGTACTGAAGTTGTGAAAAAATATCTGTATTCCAGGGGTCTGCAACCTGTAGAGTATCTCGCTTTTACTCAGAGACTTTTCTTTTTTCGTATTTGGCATCCATCAATACGAGCCAACAGCAAAATTTAAAGGAAAATTCACTGAGCTGTACCTGTAGGACTCATGTTTTAGTTGATGAAATATTAAATTTTCTGTATGTGTATAGGCTACACATTTTTACAGTTGACGAATGTAAGAATCACTTTAGATCTACAACAGTGATAAGTAAAGATTTAAATAACCATTATTCATTTCCAAACTTTTTTTTTTTTTTTTTGCCAAAGTCACATAGAGTTACTGGAGAGGGCTGAAAGAGTCACATGCAGCTCCAGAGCTGCAGGTTGCAGACCCCCCGGTGTTCTGCATGATTGTGACTGACACTGTATGATTTCTGATCCCTGTATCATCATCTACTTCTAATCTTCTTGTCTTAATTGTTTGATTTTATTTTGCTCTATTTACTGTATATTTGGTGTATATATGTAACAGCAGGTTCAAACTTGACATATGAACAAAACAAAACCAATCACAAGTTAACATATATTGTTGTTTTTCCAATATAGCTCTAAAAGTCTGGACTTTTAGGGCTGTATGGACAACAGAGTCTCCATTGGGACTCTCTACTCTACTTTATAAGTACTTATTGTAGCAAAATGTTAACTTATTTCTTCTCAAACCATCATAAGTTATCATTTTAGGAAAGTTACTGATTTTTGCATGTTGTGTAAAATGAAAATATATTACAGTCATCAGCAGAGTACATGAAGAAATCTGTTTCTGCTGCAAATTAAATTAGGACCCACAGAGAACATGAACTCAATATACTGTAGATCCATCTGTTAAAACTGCATCGGTGAAATTGGGTGCTTTTGACTGGGATACCCAACAAGCCCATTATATTGGTATTTTTAAAAAACACTTATTAAAGAACTGAAATCAATGACATGAAGTTATTAGGAACAAACTGATTGACAAAGTCATGTAAAATTAGAATGATAGATTAAAGCACCTGTGAGATATGACAAAAAGTACAGCAGTTGGTAGGATTTAGATTAATATCTAATGAATATCATGCACACACTGAGCGGAATATCTTGTTGTTTTTGTTGGGGTTTTTTGCTTAGATAGCAGGTTGCATGTAAATTAACACTTGAATAAAAAGATTCAAAATAAAGAAACAAAATAAATTCCTTAAAGTGACTTTATTTCTCTGTGTGTGTGTGTTTATTTTTGAAGGAGTTCTCCGGGCCTCGGCTGGAACGGGCGTGTCGGTCGACAGAGCCGCTTATCATCCGGCAGCTCCACCACAGAAGAAGACGGCATCTTCGTCAACTCTGCCAGCAGCAAACTCCTGGAAAGAGCCCACGACATCCTCATGTCAGTAACAAGATGCTTCCACAGTCACGATAACTCCCCTTTCAAATCGACTTAATGATTATGCAATTTTTGCAATTTTAGTTTTTTCTAATTTTAGATTTTTAATTTTTTAAATTTAAATGCAGAACTATTGTCAGAATAATTTTACTGTACTGTTATTTATTGCTTTGGTCAGCCGTGTGGCCTCGAGACATCCGTAAAACTGAAAGAAAGTTCAAACTCAGTGTCAGCCAACATCTGCCCTGCCGAAGTTTCCTCCAGTGATCTCTGCATTCCTACCAGCTCCATGGGTGCTGTTCTGCAGCTGACCCTGACCTCTGACCTCCCCGTGGAGGGAACAAGTGGAAAGAGAATTTCCCCACAGGGATGAATAAAGTTCTTACATTATTGACAGGGATATGACCCACATGGGAAGAATTTCTGGAATTAATTCAATGCTTTGTTGACCTTTTTACCTGTTGATTTAAAGAGAAAATGAGGGATTTTGTTGCTCAAAACAGACTAGACTGCAAGATTAACTTTTCTGTTTTTGCTTTTTATAAACAGGAGGAACAAAAACTACAAGTCTAAGCCAGTTCTTCCCAAGGTACAGTACAGTGTTTGGTTAATTTATCATAATATAAGACATAGATTCTAACATAGTGTTTCATTATCCACATTATGACCTAACTGTGACTTTACACCTGCAGCATTTACTGAATGTCAAGTCCCTGAAGTACCTCAGCAGCCTGACGCTTCATGACCGCATCACCAAGTCCCTGCTTCACCTCCACAAGAAGAAGAAACCACCCAGTATCAGCGCACAGTTCCAGGTCAGGCACACACACACACACACACACACACACACACAGTGCAGAGCTCGGTGATTTGCCAGTCAGTGCTCTCACCGTAAAAATAACACGATTAGGCCGAGCTGGAGCGAGGAATCTCCCTCCAGCTGCGATTCCGATAAAAACAAGGTGTGTCCTTTACAACTGGCTTTGGGTGGAGACGTCACTCCATGACTCCGGCTGCCCCGCAGCCTTTACTGTCCACTGTCTTATCCCCTGTATTTGTCCGTGATGTGTGTGAAGTCCATTACGTAGTTCACACACCCACCCAAAGGTCTTAAAAAGTATGACAGCATGTCTGGGAATTTAAGAAAAAAAAAAAGATTGAATAAATGTCTCATAAAAAAAATACTTTTGATTTGGTGAGAAAGTAGAAAGTTTGGCATTTCAAAGTTACTGACACACTCTGAGTAATGTTCACTTAGAAGGAGATGAGACCATGAAACAGGTGACTGTAATCATTCTTTTAGAAAATAAAAGTAGCCTCGAACCAAAAATGAGCTTATTCCCACCACTGAAAGGTCCAGTGTGTAAGATTTAGGGGATCTATTGGCAGAAATGGAATATAATATTCATAAGTATGTTTTCATTAGTCTATAATCATCTGAAAATGAGAATAATTGTGTTTTTGTTACCTTAGAATGAGATGTTCATATCTACAGAAGGCGCAGGTCCTCTTCCATGGGGGCCGCCATGTTTCTACAGTGGCCCAGAACAGACAAACAAAAAGCTCCGAGGTTTTGCTGCCTCTGTAGGTTCTTCTACACCAGAGATACTCAACAGGCCCTTTTCTACCAAATGAGCCGTGATTCTTGAATCGGTTCAGTTTAAGATTCTTGGAACCTTGGTAGTATCTAGTGAACCAGTCCTCATTTCCGCCAGTTTTGACCAGAACCATCTTAATCAAGAATGTCATCGATGGAGGGCGCTGCACAGTGCTCAACAACATGACACGCCCACTTCGGTTCCCAAGGAAACGGTGCTAATTTTTGGTTCTGGGAACCAACTTTTCAGGTTCCAAACCAGTTGATATTTGATGGAATGAATGAATGTACAGTATGAATGAATGAATACTTTCATCTCTGGTCATTTCGTTAACCCACCCCTCATGGAATTATTCTACAGACGAACTACAGACAAAACCCATCATCATCAAACAGCACAATACATCAGCATCATCCAAACATAAACCTAAACAACGTAAATTATAATCTCATGAGAATATCGCTCCAGGAGATATCCCACATTACAAACACACAAGCACAGCCTCATAAACACAAAACAGTAAAACCAAATTATCTATCACATCTTCCTTTTCTCCTTTGTTCCCCTGCTTTTAAGAAACTCAGAAAGTGCAAAAACATTTGCAAATGCTCAAAACGGTTCAAAATTAGCTGTCTGCACAAGTACGGGACTGGTTCCATGTCAGTGGAAAAGGGCCAAACTTGTGGCCTGTGGGCCAAATCTGGCCCCCCGACAAGGTGCCAAGTGGGCATCTGATAATCATCTAATTCACAATGAAAATAAATTGATTCACACTGTTTTTCCCAGGAAGGAGGAACACATATGGCAGTTTTTATATGATGGGATAAATGGGGACTGATGGTAACAGAGGGAGGCTGATCTTTGCATGATGGTGTTTCAGGCTGTGCAGAGCGTGATGAGCTGTGCAGGAGAAGGCAACTATTAGCTGAAGAGGAGCGAAAGTTATGCAGAAATTAGGATAATTCTTATCCCATAAATGTGTATTTCATATTCAACATTTTCCTAAAAAAATAATGTATAGACTCATATTAGGTAGTCTCTTTCAATCATCTCTTATGACCTGTTAGAAGTGTGTGGTGGTGGCTGTATCTGCAGAGACCCTGTCCTCTGCTTGTTTTTTTTCTCGTGGTTTCGCTGTGCTCAGGATGGTATTATGATGCGTTTATGAACAGCTGGGACAAATCATACTGACTCCACCTTTAATAAACCAGTTAACTTGAAAATAAAGGATTTCAAAGAAAGATTGAGTTCTGCCTGAAGCCTTTTAATCTTTATTCATTTAATGTTCTGCTAAATAATGTTATTATTAATGTTTGTTTATTAACTGGCCCTCTGTCATTGTGCAAAACTGGGCCCCCGGGCAAGTTTAGAATCGCTGTCTTACGTGCTTGGAAGGGGAGGGTGAGGCGAGCGATATTCTAATGATTGCAGTCTTCAACCTCACCGCTAGTTAACACTAAATCCTGCACACTTGTCCTTTGAAACTACAGAAAACACAGAGGAAAACTTTGTTGTATCATTTGTTAGCAGAGGATCTTCTTTGAAAGACTTTCCCAAGTGTGAGATAAATGAGATTGAAAACTTCGATTAACATTCAGAATAATCTGGTTTTCATCAGGACAAAGAAGCCGGTAAGACACACACCAGCTCAGAAACACTTCTGCCAATCAAAAACTGCTCTATTTTCTCCCTGATGTCTTTGAACGTGAACTGTGTTCTCCGGCCATTGGAGGTAGAGACGAGCGCTGAGGCCCCTCGGCTCTGGCAGGCAGCCCCGGCCCCAGTGTGTGTGTGTGTGTGTGTGTGTGTGTGTGTGGATGACTTCACTTCCCACATCCTGTGCTGCGTTGATTGCTTTAATCTCCCATGGAGGGGGAGGAGACTGAATTCCTCCTCCTGCCACTGAATTATCACACACACATGCTGCTCACACACATGGCCATATGTTTACACACACACACACAAACACACACAACAACACTGACACACTACACACATGGTTTCTTTCCTTTTTTGTTGACATATTACTGATATTTATGATCCCGGGCAGTGACTTTAATCTTGACTCACAGATGGAGCAACAGTTGAACCACCTGACTTTCACTACTGCACTACTGCCTGTCAAACAACTGTGGACAAAACACACACACACACACACACACACTCTGCCTCTATACGTGTCTTTGTGTTTAACTTGTCTTCTTGTCTTCTGTGTCTCTTCGTCCCGCAGGCCTCCCTCAATAAGCTAATGGAGACTCTGGGTCAGTCTGAGCCTTATTTTGTCAAGTGCATCCGTTCCAATGCTGAGAAGGTACCGTGCATCGCGCTCTGCGGCCACTTTGGCTGTTTTGGTTTAGTTTTCAAAGCATTTTTTCATTTCCTTTGAAGTTTCAACTTTTCTAAAGCTGTTTATCATTTCCCCCCCTCTTCTCTTCTCTTCTTCTCGTTCTATAACCTCTGCCGCCCTTTCCTTTTTCTGTCACTCTCCTCGATTATCTTTTTTTTTTCCTCTCCCGCTGGCGTTCTCTCTCTCTCTCTCTCTCAGCTGCCCTTAAGGTTTAATGATAACCTGGTGCTGAGGCAGCTGCGCTACACAGGTATGCTGGAGACGGTGCGCATCCGGCAGTCGGGCTACAACATCAAGTACAGCTTCAAGGTAACACACACACACACACACATCGTTACACCCTGTAAATACTCTTTAAACTCCTTAATCCAGATTAACTGTCATTTATATACATATTTACTTGATATTTTCTTTTTACTTGAGTAAAAAGTCAGCAGGTACAAAACATCTTACATTTTTGCTTTTGATGTCATAGAAACAGAGAACCAGAGGGTTAAAATGCAACTGAAATCTGTTCTATAACTGATAAACTCAATTCATCCTTTCCAACATTTATTAAATATGTCCGTCTTGAGTCTTCGGTTAATTTAATGTGTTGACATAACCGGTTCTTTCGTGATGGCATTTTTACTGGTGACCAGCATTATTCTAAAAGATTCTGGTGGAATCTTAAGCAAGTACAAGACTTGAAAACAAAAGTCATTTTTAAAACTTTTCCCATGTTATCTCTAATAAGTAAGTAAAGTAAGTAAGTAAGTACTAAGTAAATTTATTCAGGCGCTGTACTTAGGTACAGTTTTGACTTGAGTTCTTTAATTTTTGCTTCTGTATACTTTTATTCCACTGGATTTCAAAAGGAAATAATGCATTTTTTACTCCATTACATTTATTAGACAGCTGTAGTCACTAGATACATTTTAAGAGTAAGATTTTACAAACAAAACATATGTTTATAAAAATTATGCATTGTTAAATTAGCTCCCCTGAACAGCTTTAACACTAGAATACAACTGACATGTTAATGCCCTGGTAATACAATAAATAAAAATATCTGGGGTCATATCCCTGCATTATAAATACTTTTACTTTTGATACTTGAAGTACAATTTGGTGATATTTAGGGAGGCAGCAGTTTATCAGCTGAACACTGGTATCAGCTGATATTCGCCTTGTTGACAGCGGTCGGCCTCTTGGCAAATATCATCACGCTCACCAATGGCAGCGGCTGATGTTTGTCTGTTGTTGTGTCGGTTTTTGCGCTCACCAAATGTTGCACTGGTTATTTGTTAGTCGGACTCGATTTCTTTGTTTTCCTGGCACAAAAGGGGGAATAAATAAACAAAATAAACAATCACAAAAAAACCCCACCAGTATCAGCATCAGCGATCAGCCACAGTTTAAACGTCTGTATTGGCCCAGAATTTCATAGTTGGTGCATCCCTACTGTAATATTTCCATAGAGATGCAGAATCTCCCAAACAGTGTAAGTGAATGTTGACCAGTTGGTGGCCAGAAAAAAACGCAAAACGCAAAATGCCTTCAATACTGCTTGTCTGGTGTCCCCTAAAGCCCAGACATGCCGTTGACTTGTGCACACACACGGTCACACCGAACACTCACAGTTCAAACGGTGTGCACGCACATGAATGTGGCTCCAAGCTGACAATCTACAGTGAAGATTCAGGCTAAAAACGTGGTGCAAATGACATCTTTCAAGTCAACTTGGCATGTCAGGGCTTCAGGAGACTTGGGTTACACCAGACGAGCAGCAGGGAGGCATTTTGTGTTTGTGTTTTTTTTACATTTGAAAACTGGTCACCATTCAGTTACACTGTTTGGGAGATTCTTCATCTCTGTTTTCCTGTCAAACTCTAGCAGTGTTTTGAATGGCTGAATTTTCATTTTTGGGCGAACTATCCCTTTAAAATTACAGTATTACTACTTTTAGTATTATTTTTTCCACTGCTGTTTGTAGTCTATATAAAATGAATTACATAAAGTTATGAAAACAATGGTGCAAAATCATAAAAGTAAAATATTTGGTGTTTTCTTTAATCTTTGTTAAGCTCTAAAAATTCTGGATTCTCCACCTCATCTACGACTGGTTAATTCCTACATTTTAGACTCCACAACCTCAGTTTTCAACATCGCCTTTAGTTAAAAAAAGTAGTTGTCTCCAATCCCAGCCGGAGAATCATTTATCAAACCTGACACGCCACAGAAGACATCATACGACAGCTTTCACAGGCTCAGTGAGTAGAACTAACCATGATGTGTGAACTGACCTTTATGTGTAAAACTGGTGGAGTTCCCCTTTAAATGACGTCTTTCCTGACAGTTCTAACAGACCCACTTCATCTTCATCTATATTTCGATCTTTTTCTTTCGATGCCGAGTATCATGTTTAATCCAGGAAGCAAACACCGGACAGCAGATCATATGAACATGATCCCCGTGTGCAGAATCAGACATGTGCAGAGCAGATCACTGAAGCTCGATCAGCCTTGCTGCTCAAACGACACTCAGGTTTCCATGAGTTTATGCGCCCGTGATCGCTGATGTTGTACGAGCCTCGGTTCATTGTGTGTTCTGTCAGGAGGGAATTATGGGGGACGTGAGGTGGCAGCCATCTTAACCACGCTGGCTCTCATGAGAATGATGTCACCCTGCGAGAAACACTGTGTGACTAATAAAGCAGATCGTGTTTTATGCTGATTGGAAGTGAGTTTTTGGACTGAAAACGTTTGGGAGTGGCTCTCTCCCACTTCGGTTCTGTCTTACTTTACTTTCCATTTTGTGGTTTTCAGCGTTCGTCCGTGCCAGCCATGTCATATCGGGGTTTTAGCCAAAGATTAAGTCACCAAATCACAACTTATTTTCCCATGAAACCGCAGTGTATCTACTGTAGCCGTGCAGAGAGTTTGGGGGGTTTATTTGCTGCACTTGTGAGATCGTCACTGCTAAGACTCCTGCTGCTCCGCAAATACAATCAATCACTTATGGCGCTGAAAAGCTCTGAAAGTGAGTCATTTCAGAGTCATTTTAACAGCAGTGCCTGTGTCCAGAAACAATGTCCCAGTTACTGAGGATAATCCACAGACCTCGCTGTTTTTTAACTCGACTGGCAGTGGAACATTTACTTATGTTGCGCTCATGTACAATTTTCACATTTCCACATTAAAATGTCTAAAAAAGACGAAGCAAATGTTGCATATTTTGTTGAGTTGTGTGCTTACGTGATCCCAAATGTTTTCCAACAAACCCAGAAGTTAACAGTGCGAGTGGTAACTATTCCCAGAAGCTATAACTTCTGGGAAAACACCGGATATTTAAGAGAGAGAGGAAGGAAGTTTGCAAACATGACTAAACATAACATGAATAAAAATTTTAAATATTACCATGAACATGATTTTAGGGCTGCAGCTAACGATTATTTTCATAGTCGATTAATCTGTTGATTGTTAGTTGTTTGGTCCATAAAATGTCAGAAAGTGGTGAAAAATGTCAGTCAGTGTTTCCCAAAGCTCGGGGTGAAGTCCTCAAATGTCTTGCTTTGTCCACAATCCAAAGAAACTCAGTTTACTGTCTTAAAGGAGTAAAGAAACCAGAAAATATTCACATTTAAGAAGATGAAATACTCAAACCAATCAATCAATTATCAAAATAGTTGGCGATGAATTTATTAATGGATTAATAATCAATTATTCATTTAATCGTTGCAGCTGATTTCTGTCTGAGTCATGTCAGATGGTTTTTCATCAGCTGTGGTGGTTGTTTAACAATGATAACAACAACTCCCATGATCCCACGCTACTTCACAACATCATCAAACGACGTCTTTTGTTATTGTTCGATGTGAGAGACTTCACTACATTTATCTGATAACTGTAATTACTTTTTTAAAAGTTTTTGAGTACAGGACTTAAACTTGTAATGGAGTATTTTTAAATTGCATTATTGTACTTTTTCTGACACTGGTGGCGTTACAAACTGGGGTTGTGGAGTCTAAAATATGGGCATTTACCAGGCACGGAGGACGTCTAATGAAAAGATTTTATTATTTTCATCATGGAAGTGGAGAATCAGTAATTTTAGAGCTTATGACATTAAAAAGACATGTTTGCATCTTTCCTCCGTGATTTTGTACCATTCTTTTTATAGTTTTACATAAATCATTATATATCAAGTACAGCTTTTAGTAAACAAAAAAAGAAAACACAGCAGGAGAATTATTAATCAGACATGACAAATCTCCTCCAGAGCCACAGAAGAGATCATACAGCCGTTTTCACATTCTGAGCAGAACTAACCATGAGTTTGAACTGACCTTTATGTATAAAATTGGTGGAGTTCCCCTTTAAATTATGTGAGTTATAACATATTTAGTTCATCCTCATATGTATTTCCATGTTTTTCTTGAAACGTCAAAGGATATGTTTTTATCCAGGAAGCAAACACTCAATAGCAGATCACATTTATTCCTCTGGTAGCTCAGTTGGTGGAACATGCACCACATGTACAGAGGGTGTGAGTCCTCTGCATGTTCCATAAAAAGTCTTGAAATGTCTTGAATTTTCAGTCTATAACCAAAGTTATTCAGTTTTCTATGATAATTAACTGAGAAAAGTGGGAAATCTGCGTCATTGCAGAACATGCTGAACATTTATTTTTACTTAACTGTACTGGTGCTTTTACTTTTTGGACCACTGGAATAAAGTTCCCACAAACTTTTGAAAACTAATATAAAAATGTCATTATATATTCAGCTGTTAGTGGTCTGACCTTTTAGTTTAAAACCTGCACAACCGAGCGCAGAACTCATTAGACTGTAACTATCGTGATGAGCTCACTCGGATGGTTTTAGCATCAGACGTCGTCATTTACCAGAAATTCCTCCAAACATATTTAGCGCTGCGGTCAGCACTAATGAGAAATATCTTGGGCATGGTATCACTGTGGAGGACTGTGCTGTTTCCCGATTCTTCGGAACAGAGCGTGTCCATTGTCCTCGGCTCTCTGAAACACTCCCCGTGCTTGTAATTGTATAAACACAGCATCTGTTTCCCTGTCCACCCCCTGCAGCCCAGGGTGCAGAGCGGATTGAATTCAGACAATGGGCCTCAGTCTGAGGAGTGGGAGTTCAGCATATTTATGTCATGATGTTTGAACCCCTGCAAATATGGACATCATGGACTTTTACCTGAAACCACATGTGCCCCGACAGCTTGTATCTGCTGCGGAGATGCTACAGGAGGCTGATTCAAGGCTGCACTGTTTACATCCCCAGCTGATTAATCCTGTACTGGACTGAGTGTCAGAAAAAAACTGATGACTGTAGCAGAAAATAAACCTTGTGTTAGACTCATTACTGGACAGAAAACTTGTGCACGTGACACAAACATAAAACAGATTAACTTATTTCTCCTTAACACTTTTCCTTGTACTCTTCGTAGGATTTTGTGCATCACTTCCGTGTGCTGCTCCCAGAAGGCAGCAGCGCCACCAGAGACGGCATCCAGAAGTGTCTGGACCAGCTCGACCTCGAACCAGATGGGTACCAAGTGGGAAAGACGATGGTATTTACCCTCCAATCTCCTTTTTTCTTTGTAGTTCTTAAATATCAACTGATAAACAAATACAATAAAATATCTCTGCCTGAATAAGCCTTCCTCTACTTATATGGATCAAAAACATTGGGACAGAATCATTCCTATACAAATTATTTCATTTATAATTAGTAATCAAATTTTCAATCATAACTGTTTAATAATTCGCACTATTCACAATATTCAACGTGACTCGTGGTGCAGCCAGAAGAAAACTGGTTTTGAATATTTCACACAGTCTGTGTCTGATGCAGCTTCTGAAACATTTTGGAAAAAGCTGAAAATTTAAGACATATGTTATAAAAAGCTGCTTCGGGGTTCAATAAGTTAAATAAATGAAGTCACAGTGTGTCATTCAGAGTAAAATGAAAATTTGGAAAAGAGTAGTTCACTGATTTTCTTCTGTTGTGTCATTGTTTGGTCAACAAAAAGAAAATGTTAAGGCTCATTAAACTGCATGTTATTATGTGTTTTATATTATATTATCTGTTGGAAAATTCCTGTCCAAGACTCAAAATATGTATATGCTCTGAATAATGTGGGGTGTTTAAATTACACATACAGGGTCAGTTTATTAAACTGTTAAATTACATGAGCTATAAATAGAGGCACAGACGTGGGGAAAGGACGGTGTTGGGGATAACCTCGTATTACCTGACAGCATCCTCCCTCTGAAGACGTAATGAAGACACTGTCCCATATTTGGTCAGTCCACAGTATGAATGAGGCCTGATGGGAGGCTCCCGTGCCTTCAGGATGGTGTCTATATAATTAGAGGATCATACCTGACATACTTGTGACCGTTAGTCTGGCCAGGGATTTTAGAGAGAGTGAGTGTGTGTGCGTATTTCACATAAGCCCGTTCTTCATTAAGTGTGTGTTTCCCCCGTGCTGACTCCATCATGGTTCCTCCCTTCAGGTGTTTTTGCGGGAGGCCGAGCGGCAGCGGCTCCAGGCCTTACTCCACGGAGAAGTTCTCAGACGAATCGTCATGCTGCAGCGGCGATTCAGAGCCCAGCTGGAGAGGAAACAGTTTGTCAGGATGAGAGAAGCAGCGACCTGCATCCAGGTACAGTACAGAGATTCTTATCATCACTGCTCTGATGTACAACTACATCGTTTCTGTCTGTTTGTGTGAGTTCAATCACTTTTTGTTGTTTTTGTTTTGGAAGATGCTCCTGAGAGTTAGGGCTGGAACTAAAGATTATTTTCATCATAGGTTAATCTTCTGATTATTTTCACAACTAAAAGTTATGAAAAATCGTCCAACAAACAGTTCTAAACCCAAAGACGCTTCATTTATTGTCATAAATGACAAAAAACAGCAGCAATTCCTCATATTTGAGAAGCCGGAACCAGCTAATTTTTGTTTGAAAAATGACGATTAATTGATTATCAAAATCAACAAATTCATTCACTGTTTTATAGAATTTGAGTGTAATTGTATTTACATTGTAATGATATGATCACATGATATTATAAATAATATTATAACAAATTACTCATTCATTTTAATTTACTTAAGTGACAAAGTATGGTGTATATGTGTGATGTAATGCATAGGAATGAAACACTTGCATTTTATCAGACATCATATTATGTATGAATCTGTGTATATTTATAATCTAATCAATATCTAAAAGATTTGCTATAATGTGATCGTATTTATGTTATATATACATTCTGCTCAGTCATTGTACAGTGCTGAATTTGAAATGAAATGATCAAAATGTATCTGTTGATATCAGGGATGTTTTATTTAATCTTGAATTCCTAAACTGGAAACTGAAAAAAAAATATTTCAAATCTGTTACAAAAAAAAAAAAAAGATCAAAAAAATCAGGATGGAAAAGGAGAGGGAAGAAATGAATACTTAATAAGTCCTACCCCTCTTATAGTATCTCATGAATAAATGTTTTAAACGTGAATATTCCAGCTTTTTGCCCCAATGTTATAAACATATACAACTCAAATCAGATAAAACAACAAATAAAGATCAACTTAAACTACTGTTTCCTGTCTTACTGTGACAGTTACTCTCTCCGATCATCCATCCCATATCTATCATATCTATTCAATATGTTATTTTACAGATTTGTCTAAACTTATCAAATGTTGTAAATGTTTTCATTTCCTTATTACAGTTGTTCCATAAACTAACTCCCTTGATTGGAACACAGTGACTTTTAGCATCAGTCCTCACTAATTGCTTCTTGAACATACAGATTCCTCTAAAATTGTGTTGACTTGCTCTCATTTGAAACAGTTTTTGGATACAACTCGGTCATATGATTTCACCTTTTTGATATCAACCAGATCTTTAAATGTTAGTGCTTTTAATTTGGTAAAGAGTGGTTTAAATAACTTGAGTCTGTGTGTGTTTCCATTTCAAATACAATTAAGATACTGTAAGCTTGTCACTCACAGATATGTCCAGTGTAGTTGGGATTTAGTTTATTTTTCAGTCCCATAAAATAAAATTGAGAAAAGATTCAGAAAAGATGCTACTACTTCTTATGGCAATTGGTTGTGTCTGAAAAAAAAACAACATTTAAGTATAATGAAAATAATAAATCATTATTATCTCCTCACAGAAATGGTGGCGTCTGTACCGGCCCATAGAAGAGGAGGAGGAGGAGGAGGAGGAGGACGTGGTTTATGACCCTGCTGTCCAGGAGGGGGCAGCTTTGTGCCTGCAGAGACACTGGCGGGGTTTCAGGGAGCGACAGAGGTTCAGGCAGTGGAAGGAAGCTGCTCTGGTGCTGCAGAGGGCTTGGAGGTTGTGGCTCCACCGGCGCTGCACAGCAGCTCTGGTCATTCAGACGGCCTGGCGCTGTCACCAAGCCAGAGAAGCCTACCTGCGTCTGTACGCAGCTGTGCTACAACTACAGGCTGTCAGCAGAGGCTACCTCGCCAGGCAGAGGTAAACCACACTGTAGCACACCTTTAACCTTTTCATGACAAGTGGCACATGTTCTGTATTTTTTCTTGCTAGAAAATTGATGTACAAATTTGATTTTTATTTGTTATGAGGATCTCTTGCAGCCCAACTGTTCTTCAAGAGTCCTAGCATAAAAACTTCATTTTAATCAATTTTGATTTAAACAGAAACAAATAATATTTGCACAAGTAGAACACCTCAAACTGATCCATACATTGCACAACACACAAAATAACATAAAAACATTAAAACAACAGAGCACAATTTAAACCCTGCAGGAAACCCTCTTTATATACAATGAAAATGCCATAATTTATATTTCTAATGTCTCACATACATTAACTTGAGTTGTTTTAAAACTATTAACAGACGTTTCTCTCGTGGTGTCAGGTAGTTTATTTTACCTTTGACAAACCTGATCGGAGAATGCTCTTTTACAAAGCTCTAATTTTGGTTTTGGCAAGATATAATTTAATTTGTCAATATTATTTTTATGGATGAGTTCATTTGAAAAAAAGCAAATATTTTCACATTTTTATAAAGGCTCAATAGTCTGAAAATAATTTCTAAAGGTAGGTGACTGCATGATATTTGCTCAAGCTGATGCAAAACCAGATTAATCTTTGCACACAGCTCCTGCAGTGTACTTGGCCATTGTTCAGTCAGCGTGCTTATAGAGCCGGCTCGGTAAGAGCATGCCATTATGCAAGCAATCCAACCCAAAGCAGCTCTACAATCAGCTGAGCTGCTGAGAACAAGACTTTTAATATCAAACTGTAAGTTTGGTCAATACTTGAGGCAGTAATACAGTTTATGAATAACTTTAGCTCAGGCAATAGGAGAAGGAAGTAGTTTAATATCAGATGAAGCTGTAACCGTGCCTTTTTGATTGACAGCTTCAAAAACCTGAGAGAAGAGAGACTGAGGGAAAAGAAGGAGCAGCAGGAGAAGCTGCTCCAGCTGCAGAATGGCCAGGTGAGACTCTCGCCAGAAGAAGAGGAGTCGCCAGAGAAAATCATGGGACTGGACCTCAGCACGTGGGAGGATCGTTCTTACGAGCAGCGAGAAAGGAGCCTCCAAATCCTCAGCAGCCAGGACGGAGCCATTAAGGAGGAAGGAGAAGGAAGGAGCCCGTCTAAAGCTGAAGCTGAAGCGCCGCCGTCAGTCCCGACATCCACTGTGGTGGTGCGAGAGAGGTCTAGAACTGTCGATGAGCCCAGCCAGAAAACCACCCGTGCCAAGAGGGAGAGCCGGCGGATGAGGGAGCTGGAGCAGGCAAAGTTCAGCCTAGAGCTCCTCAAGGTGCGGGCACCAGCGGCGGAGCCTCGTCGCCGTCTGAGGAGCGGCGCTGGTCTGTGGAGCTGATGCCCCCTTCAACGCCGCCTCTGCGTTCGCCACAGGGCACGCCGGACAGCCAGAGCTCCAAAGGGAGCTTTGAGCTCCTCAGCATGGACGAGGAGCCGCCGAAGGCTACAGAGGAGGTGACGGACACCGAGGACCTCTTGTCCCCTGTTCCTTCAGAACCCGAGCCTCACGTGGAGGTTGTTTCAACAAGCCCGAAGCCAGTCGAACCACACAGGACAGGAGTTTCTGACGAGACTAAAATGGATCTTGCAGCTTCCTCTGCCCCAACACATCCGCCCAAAATCGAGAACTACCTCCCTACTTTTTACGTCCCTGCAAGTGAGGGCAGCAGCTCCCGTCGTCCTGCAGAAGAGCCTCAACAAAACATGGAGGCAGCCGTCTCTACAGCCACCTCCACTGTCACCAAGCCCCTCAAAGAGAGGCGAGAGTCAACACGTCGACCGGTGGTGGTGGTTATCAGCATGCAGAAAGAAACGCCGCTGAGTGAAGAGCTGAGTGACCTCGTCCGTCCCCCTGTGGAGGTCCGAGATTCTGCAGCCCAGACGGGAGAGTTGACACCATCGCCGCAGAAGGCAGCACTAGCTCCTGCGCCTCATGCGCCTCAAGCTCCCGTCCCCGCTCCTACCTCCTCCACTGTCCCTGTGGCTGACCAGGCCATCATCGAGAAGCTGGTGCGACTGAACGAGGAGAAGGAGGAGCGGCAGCGCAACCAGCAGCAGCAGAACGAGAAGGAGATGATGGAGCAGATCAGGCAGCAGAAAGAAGCGCTGGAGCGACAGCGGCTTTTCTTCGCTCAGTACGAGAGAGACATGTTCGAGAAGCAGCGAGGAGAAGCTCTGCAGAGGATACAGCAGAGTCGACAGGCGGACAAGATGCAGGCAGTGCTGCAACCTCCACAAAGCCGCTCAGACCCAGCTCACTGCTGATCGAGAGAACAGCAGGACAAGCTCCTCACACCAGAACGTGGTCAGACTCCACCGCCCCATCAGCGCACTCTCCCCCTGGTGCAGACACACAGGGCCGGGCCCCTCAACCACAACTGCCTCCTCCACCTGCCTCCGCTCCCAGAGAGAAACGCAGGCCTGTTGCTGAGGGCTGGGCGCCCAAACTCACGCTGGAGTCCAAAGATGGAGGAGGAACCAGAGCGAGGCGGCTGCCAAGAAGCCACCAAGTAACCAGGTCACCACAGTTAGTCTGACGGATAAACCAGGAAACATCTTCTTCTCTCCAAAGGACAAAGTGACATTTACAAAGTGAGTAATCAATTAATTCATCACCGTTGTTTTACTTACACTGTTGTTGCATTCACATGCTCCTCAGATGGTCCCATTTCCTGAGCTGAGAAGTCATTCTTCTAACTTTGGTGTGTTCGTGAGCTTTTAAGTCATAATGTGCAAACAATATAGACGCTACAAAAAGAAGGGTAGGGTTGTTGTTGTTGTTGTACTTGTAGTGTGTGGGTTGTCTGTCGCTAGTATCCCAGGAATTTATGTTGCAGTCTGGGCTTTATATTTTGAAGTGATTTTGTCCCAGACTTGTTGCTGCACTACTACAATATCTAAAACCTGCTTTACCTGAATTGTTATCAGCGTTAATGCTAACTGAAGGGGGAGTTGTCTGTGCATTTCCCTCAAATCTGAGATTCAAACTTACCTGGGCAGCCTAGATTTGGTATGTAAGAAATTCGAAAGCCAATCACTGTGTAGTATTCAAATGCCATAGAAACCTGAAACCTCCAGTGTAGAGCGGCCTGGTCGGTACAGACCACAAGAGTTAGCAACAGCTGCATCAGCCACTGCCAGTCGCATGTTAACAAGCTAACAAAGAACATAAACAAATAAAAGATGCTAACTTTACCTACCATTCCTCATCTGAGTCTGGGTCTGACTGAGGCTCAGACATGTGTGGGCTGAATCTATATGATGTTTCCTCCAACGCTAAGGCGAGCCATCTTGATGCACACTGCTCTGTCATCAGTCAACCAAGTTTTTTAAACTTTTTATGTGGGAAAACCATGATAAACAAAATATTACTCATAGCAGTGTTTTTTTAACATACTTTAAAATGTGTCTGGATGGGAACTTAAATGATTTTTAATTTAGATGCATTACTTTACATTAATAACATTTTGTATTTATGTTTAACTCTTTTTGTCCATCAGGTTTGACGGTGATGCTGTCAATAAAGAAACACCTGCAGCCGTTCCAAGGGAAGGGCCCGCACCGGCCTCCAAACCTGCTAAAGGAACAAAAGTGCGGGATGTAAGCAGTCTCTCCTTCTTATTTAAAAAAAAAAAAAAAAAAAAGACATATAGCATGTGTTTGGAAGTTTGCAAGAGTGCCTTTTTTGTGTTGTGAATGAATTAATGAATCTTGACAAGATATCTCCCAATCTTACACTAAAATCGAGACAGCTGACCAACATGAAGAACAAAATGCACTGAGGCTCCTCAAAGGTATCTTTTAAACACTCTGTTATCACTTCTGGTAAACTCCAGGTCGGCAGAGCGGGCCAAAAAAAGAAAGCCAGAATGGCACGGACCCGCTCCGACTTCCTCACCCGCGCCCCCATCCTCTCGGTCGAGGGCGATTCGGACGAGGATGACTATGAAGGCGACAGCCCCGTCAGCCCCGTCAGCCCCCGTCATTACACTCTGCCCCTCCCCAAACAGAGCTCCACGGAGGCGGGCTTAGGAGAGTCGTGTTTCAGTGACTCAGACATGGTAACAGGCTCCATCCAAGCCAACAGCGGCCCCTCTCTGCGTTCTTAAAGCTCGACTTCTCTTTGTCACCTCTAACCCCCTCAGCAGAGAGAGAGCTGCCTCTGACTCAAACTGAGCTGCAGCACTCTTATGGTTTCTAAAAATGTTCAATAACTTTCTACAAGAGTGGAAGACATTTCAAAAGTGTTTGAATGCAGGTATTTCAAAAACATTTTGAAATATCTGCTCAAGTCATGTATCCCTCAAACAAAAGAACAAATATACAGAGAATTTATATATGATGCTAATATTCATGTCAGCTTTTAAAGACATGAATGAGTTACTTATCAATAGTCATTTCAGTGTATTATCTACAGTAGATGGCGGTTTACATGCACCCAGTTTAGACAAGCAGAGGTTAGTGCCAGCATGGAAGCTGAGCTGCTGTGGACAGTTTGAGCAGAAAGATGTATTTTAGCTGCTTAAAAAAAGACCCATCAAAAAAAAACAGGCAGTATCACTTAAAGTGTTCGCTATATTTCTTTTTTCGGAACACTTTACTTTGCGATCAGACTGCTTTTTCTGATGTGAAACTGCTGTCGTCTAAGGCAAATATCACTCTCTTTCTCAGTCAACCAGACTCCATTGGTGAAATCGGTCATTTTCACTCACAGAACACGGAAGTTGCTGGTCTACCGCTGCCTTGATCAGTTAGTGTGTTTGTGTTATTGTTTGACTTGTTTGGTGTTTTAAAACTTTAGTTCAGATTCACCAAAGTCACACAATAACACAAAAAAACTAAGATTGAGGCGGTGGTAGACAAACATCTCCAGTGTTCAGCAAATTAAAATGAGTGTTTTTGCCAAAGGAGTTTGGTTGAGCGAGAGAGAGCAACATTTGGCTTATATAACAGCTGTTTCCTGTCTGAAAAGGCTGTTTGAAAACAAAGTAAATTGGTAAAAATATTCTAAACATAGCACTCACTTAAAGATGGATCTTTTTTCATATGGCTGAAGAACATTTTGTTGCTGACTTTGCCCACAGCAGTATATTGTTTTGCTTCCATGCTGGTGCTCTTCTGTGCTTTTCCAACCTCAGGGCGTGCTGACCTCCATCTGCTGTAGGTCATACACTGACTACGGATATGTACCTCATACAACCCACCTTTAAATAATCCGAACTATCCCTTTAATTTAACTTTATACATCATGACAGAAGCAGGGCTATTTTTGAAATGTGTCGTCCCTTAAAAGATTTAACATAGCGGCTTTTCTAACATAATTTGGCTTCTCTTTCTCTCACAGATACTTTTCTCCTTGATTTATTCTTCCTGGTCGATTAACAGTATTTGCATGTCACTCAGTTATTTTTCCTCTTTTAGCATGTAGCACTAGTCACGAGTCAAACCTTGGGAATCTTTGGAAAGGAAGAAAAACGTCACTCTCAACTTTCTTTATCACTTAACAAACTCCTACTGTCTTTCAGTGGTTCTTTTCCTGGGAAAACTGATGTCCTTTCTTTAAGAATGTAATACTATTTCATTATTTGTTGTGTTATTGCTCTGTAATATTATGATTACTATAAATAGCATTTAATTTTGTAACTGCACACTGCAGTCGGTGCAGCTCCAGTGATGTGATGCTGCCATCTACTGGCTTAAACTTGTCATCACAGCTTAACATACTAGCCCACATGGATGATAGAGAGGCCTGTCTTCTGTTCTTTAACATGAAATCCAACCTGATGTTGTTGCAGCCTGCCAGCTCTGAGGAGCAAAAGAAGATCCAAAAAGCCATGTCGTCAGGAGATCTGGGGAAAGTGGACTCAATGCGCAAGAACTCACAAGATGGAAGGTTTGTTTCACCTGAACATTTTGTCTTTATCTTTAATAGAAATTGTTACAAAAATTTTTTGTTTTTTTTTCAGGTGTAAGTTAAAGCTATTTAGATATTGATCACATTTTCTTTTCATCAGTAATCAAAGAATGTTTCTGTTTTGTTTTTTTCAAACAGGGTTCGTAAGATGCGATTCTGGGGGAAGAACAAGTACGGAGACAAGAAGACGTCCAGAGAGAAGCTGATCTGTGGGGCTGATTCACTGGACGGAGACTACGCAGACACTGGCCCACTGCTGGGAGACGGTGTGTTATCCAGAATACAAAATACATCTATTTCAAGGACTTTCTCATACGCCGTGGGAGAGACTGGGGGCTGAAATATTGTCTTCTTTTAAATGAAAACAATAGAGCTGTTGGGTCTTTCTGTTGATCACATACAGGTGCTCTCTGAATACTGGGCTTATTCCATCCTTTGAATGGCTTGTTGCTCAATGTTCAAGACACACTGTAGGGTTTGAGCACAATTAAAATGCCTTTATTTTACTCTGCACTGTGTATTTAAGAAGAAGGCATACTTTATTATGGGGGAAATTACATGTTTCACTCCATTTCACATTTTATATACGTATTTATTCATATATTGACATAAAAAATAAAGCCATTTTAACTTTGCACAAACCCTACAGTGTGCCTTGGGTTGTTTTTGATGTACACTTGCATTTTTAATTGTTTATTGAGACTGTTTCACCCATGCAATGAGCCCTTCACTCAGTGAAATAAGCCCTGTCTGTTTTTTTTAAATCTTTGAATGCACCTGAAGTTCATGTGACTGAACAACAGTAGTGTGATTCCCCATGAGGTGTCTCTGACTGGAGCTCCCCTCCCTCACAGCAGGCCAGGAAAACATGTCGCCCCCCTGCAGTCCTGATCTGACGTTGGATCGTGGGTTCAGAGACTTGAAGGAGAACAAGGAGCCGTCTCCCAAGGTGAAGCGGAGGCGCAGCGTTAAGATCAGCAGCGTGGCTCTGGAACCTGCTCAGTGGCAGAACGACGCACTGCAGATCCTCACCTGCACCAACGACTACAGGAGCATGAACGACTTCCTTATGAAGAAGGTACAAACAAACATACGCCGTCTTATTCAGAGTCAGAATCTGGGTTTTGTAGGCAGGTTTATACAGTAAGAGGAATTTGCCTGGGTGTTTTGGAATAGCAATAAACATATGAAGTAAAAAGATATAAAGAAAGATAAAATGCAAGTACTTCAAGTCAAGAGGCATATAAAGAAAATAGAAAATTGACAATAAAATATGCAGTTTTGTGCAGGAATGTGCAAAGTATTCACCAGGAAATCTGCAAAAGTTCACAATATGCAGTTAAACAATATTTAAAAAGGGGGATTATATCTGTATAAGTAATAGTAATCCAAAAAAGATGTGTGCTAATGTAACACATTGTCACATTTAGGTAAACTTGGTTATATGGTTTGCAAGTATACTTGAACATCTAAAACTTTTACTGATCTTTTTAGAGCTACAGTTGGTCCATTTTCGTGCTAAGATGGTTGTGTTGTCGTATTTTAGATCAGCGACTTGGACACAGAGGACAGTAAGAAGGACACCATGGTGGACGTCGTGTTTAAAAAGGCTTTGAAGGAATTCCGTCTCAACATCTTCAACTCTTACTCCACGGCGCTCGCGGTAAGTGCTGCAATGATATTTACGTGATCATTTAAAAAAAAAAAAAATTCTTTAAAACTACAGCCACCATCTATAAATATCACATTTGATTTCCATCCTGCAGGAAAGAGATTAGAAGCACTAAGTTGCAATCGAATGACAGTGCATCTTTAATACTGAAACATTATTTCCAAAGTAGAAGGATAAACTCTGCACTCCTCCTGTTACCCTGTTGTTTTCCTCCCCAGATGGACGATGGTAAGAGTATCCGCTACAAAGACCTGTACGCTCTGTTCGAGCACATCCTGGAGAAGACCATGCGGCAGGAGCAGAGGGACTGGAGGGAGTCTCCGGTCACAGTTTGGGTCAACACCTTCAAAGTTTTCCTGGATGAGTTCATGACTGAGTACAAACCTCTGGACAGCACACTCAGCAAGGTAAAGACCCCCGAACAGCCTCCAGAATCCTCAGTTATGGATTTTGGATGATGCCTAAACTGCTAAAGGAGATTTTTCTGCTACCTTTGTTTTGTGGTAATATTGAAGAAATACTTGTGCAGGAATTGTTGTGGATCAGATAATGTGTAAGGAAAGAATTTTTTTCTTTATATTCTGCACAAACTTTTAATGTAATTTACATACATACATCAGCCATCATCAGTTTCAGAGTTTACAGATTTTATCAATGGTATACATCAGAGTTTCTCAAATGAAGGTACTAGTGTCCCTAGGGGTACTGCAGGGGGTACTTGAGATTTTTTTTTTTTTTTTTTTTTTGGCGGGGGGGGGGGGGCTTTTTAGCCTTTATTGACAGGACAAACTTAGAAATGAGGGAGAGAGTCGGGGGAAGACACGCAGCAAAGGTTTTCAATATTTTTTTTAAATGTTGATTTAAAAAATATCAGTCAGGCATAATTCCTAAAATAATTATACTATAATAAGTTCAATAAAAATGTAAATGCAAGTTTGATTAAACCACATTTTCTATTTCGGGGCTGGGCAGTTCGTGGCTGAGGCAGGGCCTTTCTGTGCGGAGTTTGCATGTTGTGTCCGCATGGATTCTCTCCGGGTACTCTGACTTCCTTCCACAGTGCAAAGACATGCAGCATAATAGGTTAATTGGTGACTCTAAATTGCCTCTAGGTGTGAATGGGAGAGTGAGTGGTTGTCTGTCTCTATGTGTCAGCCCTGTAATGAACTGGCGACTTGTCCAGGGTGTACCTTGCCTCTCGCCCAGTGTCAGCTGGGATAGGCCTGCGTAACCCGTCAGGATAAGCGGTTACAGACAATGGATGGACGGATGGACACTTTCTATTCCTATTATCAGTGCAACTGTTAAATGCTGAAAGCATGTTTCCTGTGAGCGGGAAGCCCATTTTGGTATTGAATGACAGACAAAATTTTAAAAAATGGATTTGTTGTTGAAACGTTGCAGTAATGCATCTGAGAACACGGAGAATGAAGTGAAAAATAAACTGAAAATAGAGCCAACAAAATGCCATTGTATCAGTTTTACACTGGTTAGGGGATACTAGATTCAAAGAGGGGTACATTGTTGAAAAAAGTTTTAGAATCATTGTATGCATCATGTTAATAATGATTCAATAAACTGAAAATGTAGCTAATAAATCCTAAAATATATGTGTTGTTCCATTTTGTCTTTTTTACCACAGCAGGTACCTAAACCTGAGCGCAAAAAACGAAGGAAAAAGGACACTGACATTGTAAGTCTGTCTTCATTCTCATCAGTACTGACAGCCAGCTCTCCGCACCTCTGTTTTCTCTTTGGAATAACAAGATATGAGAACACCAGAGAGCAGAGCAGAAATGGCAAAGACATATACATATGAATGTAAAAGGAAATGTAAAGGTGAAATTGAAATGATCTTTCGCTCTGCTACAGGTGGAGGAGCATAATGGCCACATCTTCAAGTCCACTCAGTACAGCATCCCCACCTACTGTGAATTCTGCTCATCACTCATCTGGATGATGGACCGGGCCTGCGTGTGCAAACGTGAGTGTGCATGCAAAATGTCACACGGGGGTTCCTGCTGACCTCCAGAATCCCTGAATCTCACAGATCTAAGAAGAACTGTCATGTTATAAACCGTTTTCAAATGAACTGTTTTGGAGACTATGGGTGGCACTGGAAGTCGTATTTTTTTTCTTGTTGAGATCAAGTTTATTAACCCACGCAGGGAGATTCATTTGCTGCAGACAGATACCATAAAATCCAGACAGACACCACCGGATCAGGAGTCAAAAACAAATGGCATGCACACAATGAGATCACACATAATCATAATAAAACACAAGTTGATCACACTGAGACAGGATGAAACAGCTCTGTTGTAAGCTTGGTTGAATTACAGTACTTCTCATTAATGAAGCAACAAACTCCTCCACCTTTGCTCGTGCTGGAGCTGGCGTTTTGGTCCATTCTGATGAGAATTAATATGTCCAGCTCTATGGCGGGGGATGGGTCATGACCTGTAAGCCATGTCTCAGTAGCACAAACCAGGGAGGTCTGTCGGCACTCCTAAATTTATAATAGTGTCAAATAATTCAAATGACATTAAGTTAATCAACAATTTTAATAGTCAAGTAATTCTCTTAGTCATCTATCAAGGAAGAATTCCCCATTTTTGCTGGTTTTACTCCATTAAATGTGAAGATTTGCTGCTTTTCTTTGTTTTGTGTAGCTGTAAATTGAATATTTTTGAGCTTTGGACCATTGATCAGGAAAAAACAAGAATTCTTTTAGTGTTTCCTTGGGCTCTGGGAACTTATGATGGGCGTTCAAACAATTAAGTGAAAAAATATTAATTGGTAATGAACATAATTGTAGGTTGCAACCCAAAAATTTATGTGATGCTGAAATTAAAATGTGTGTTTATTTATGCATGGATCAGTCACATACTTCACTTAACCTTCACACAAACTCACATGAACTTGTACACGGCAGTGGAGGAAGTTTTCAGATCCTTTACTTTACTTACTCCTTTACTCCTTTACTACTTTACTAAATTAGTTGCTAATACTTTTCTACTGTAAAAATCTCAATTTGTAAAGTAATTAGTAACTAAAGCTGCCAGATAAATGTAGTGAAGTAAGAAGTACAAGTTTCCCGGAGACATAGAGACGTAGAAGCAGAACGTGGCAGAAAATGGAAACACTCAAGTTAAGCAAGTATCTAAAAATTGTACTTAAGTAAGTTTACTTTGTTTTATCCCAGTACTGCTTGTACACACACACAAACACATACACACACTCACACCATGTCTGTGGCCGAGCTGTGTTCAGTCTGGTGCTCAGTGAGCCCCACCCTCCCTCTGCCCCTAATCAGATTGTTTTCAACTGGACTCATGGGGTCTGCGTCTCCGTCTCTCCAGAGATTTGTCCACACAGTTTGTCCTTTATTCACACAGGATGTTTTCTTCATGCCAGCCAGCGCTGCTTTGGTCTCTCAGGCGATAACATTTTTTTTCTTTTGGGTCAAATTTTGCTGAATAATGAGGAGGCACTGCCTGTCTGTGGATAATGGAAATGACCTGTTTGATTTCTCTGGCTGTGTTTATCCAGTGTGCCGCTACGCCTGCCACAGAAAGTGCTGCCAGAAGACGACCACCAAATGCAGTAAGAAGGTGAGTCGGCCATGTCGGGCACCCGCACAATAATGTCCCATGACAGTAATTGTGTTACTGTGGGTTTGTGTACAGTAGCTACTGTTGTTTCTGCCACCTCAAACACTGGCAGTCTAAAATAGTTCTCAAAAGACAGAGAAAGAGAATATATTTTTTCAGAACATTTAATTTTTGCAAGGATTTTAAAATACAGTGTGTCTGTTTGCACCTGGCTGAGAATAGCCATACAGCAGCAACTCTGCTATTTGTACCCAGACCCCTAGTTTAGCTAAAAAAAGTGACAAAGTCCCTGTTGAGAGAAGGCTGTTGTCGCTGAATGGGTTAAATACAGTCCTTAATCCTGGAAGATTAGGCAACAAAACTACTTGATTAGGTTCAGGAAAAGATTGTGGTTTGTCTTTGCCATGTCTGAGTAACTAGCCACTATACCAAGTACAAACGGCATTGTTGGCTACTGATTCCTGGATGCTTGTCTCTGCATTCCTAGACTATACACCCAAGTGTAAATAGCCACATTGGATCCACTGGCCATTCACACCCCAGGTGCAAATAGCTTCATTGGCTACAAACACCTGGATACTTGTTTCTGCATTCTAAGGTGTTAATGGCCAAATTGGCTAGATTGGCTGTTTACACCCTGGGTGCAAATAGCATTGTTAGCTATAGACATCAGGGTGTTTGTCTCTGCCATGCTAGGTTATATATACCCAGGTGTTAATTGCCACATTGACTATTACAACCAAGTGCAAATAGCATTGTTTGCTTCTGACACCTGGGTATGTCTCTACCATCCTAGGCTATATATACTTGGGTATAAATAGCTACATTGGCTATACATGCCTGGGTTTAAATGGCCACACTGGCTACATTGGCTAGACTGGCTACATCCTTGGTGCAAATAGCATTGTTGGCTACAGACACTTGGGTGCTTTTGGCTGCCATGCTAGGCTGTCTGTGGCTGAGTGTAAATAGCCACATTGACTTGTACACCCGGTGCCAACAGGACTATTGGATGCTGATGCCTTGGTGCTTGTCTCTGCCATGCTAGGCTATACACACCCTGGTGTAATTAGCCACATTGGCTACATTGGCTATTCACACCCTAGGTGCAAATAGCATTGTTGGCTGTAGACACCCGTGTGCTTGTCTCAAACATGCTTATCTGTATATACTCAGGTGTAAATAACCACACTGACTATTAAACCCAGGTGCAAATAGCATTGTTGGCTTCTGACACCTGGGTGCTTGTCTCTGCCATCCTAGGCTATATAAACACTGGATGTAAATAGCCACATTGACTACATGGACTATTTACACCCCTGGTGCAAATAGCATTGTTGGCTAACCACACCTGGGTGCTTGTCTCTGCCATGCTAGGTCATATACACTCAGGTGGAAACAACCACACTGACTATTAATTGCTGCGTGTGTCTGTGTTTATATGAACAACATATCTGTGTGTTTAACATAGCTCATTATGTTTGTTGTCTGTTAACAGTTTGATCCGGAGCTTTCCTCCAGACAGTTTGGAGTGGAAGTTTCTCGTCTGACTAATGACGAGAGGACGGTGCCCCTGGTAGTGGAGAAGCTCATCAACTACATTGAGATGCACGGCCTCTACACTGAAGGAATATACAGAAAATCAGGCTCCACCAACAAAATTAAAGAGCTCAAGCAGGGACTCGACACAGGTGAATGATGTTATCTGGATTTTAAAGCTGAGAAACACGGGTGGAAAATCAGTCACTGTGATTGCTAAGTTTTGGGTTTCTCTGCTTTCTCCTTGTGACCACGCAGACGTGGACAGCATGAATCTGGACGATTACAACATCCACGTTATTGCGAGTGTTTTCAAGCAGTGGCTGAGAGACCTGCCTAATCCTCTGATGACATTTGAGCTGTATGAGGAGTTTATACGTGCCATGGGTGAGTGATCAGCATCAGATACACAGCTCCACTATGTTTATAAGTGCTTCACATGGGAGATCCCGGCCTCAGTAACAATTTATTACTGTGGAATAAACTGTAAACTTTATCTTGTGGAAATGCTTCTCCAGGTTTGCAGGATAAAAAGGAAATGATCAGAGGGGTGTATTCAGTTATTGACCAGCTAAGCAGAACTCACCTAAACACCCTGGAACGCCTCATATTTCATCTTGTCAGGTAATAAAATATGATCATCTCAGAGTAGGATTTATACATGAAACTGCTTTATTTCCCTCCTGATTCTAATCTTATTCTAATTCTGAATTCATGCTTTCAGGATTGCCTTGCAAGAAGAGACGAACCGTATGTCAGCTAACGCCTTGGCCATAGTTTTTGCTCCCTGTATCCTGCGCTGTCCTGACACCATCGATCCACTGCAGAGTGTCCAGGACATCGGCAAGACGACGGCGTAAGAATATACTTCATGTCTGTCAAACAAAGACGGTGCCTTTGCCAAAGTCAGTGGTCCACAAAATGTGGGACGGGCCCACCATATTGGTCATAGAGGCATTTCAGCAGCTGGTTCTTACACCCCCACCCTAAGTCGGCCCCGTTGAGATGAACAACACTCCACCACTGACCTCTGCTGATGCTGCACAGGAATTTTTAAAGACTTGGTTCAGGCCAGGTGCACCTCACTGAGCAATCAGATGGGCAGAACTACAGAGGGCAGAAACAGAGCAGAGACAAACAGCACAGGGAACACACACACATACAGGCTCGCACGACCAGAGGAAAATAAACTGGAGCTGAAGTTAAATGAATCTGTTTCATGTGGGAACAATTAACACAACTCTTTTCAATGTTATCAAGTTCCAGTTTAGCAAGATTTATTCAGACGACAAAAGTCAGACAAGTTGTTCTAATTGTAGCAGAACATTGTTCTTGTCTTAAAACACAGAACATCACTGATTCCATGATAATGTTAATAAAATAAATAAAGTCTAATTTGCTTTGCTGCAGATTTACCCAATAATAGTTGATAAAATTAATTCAGTTCAAATCAGTTTTATTATTTGTACCAAGGAGGCAATTTGTGCTGCAGCAAGCATAACAAACACACAACAAAACACAGAAAAACATACAGTAATAACATATAAACATACTCATACCTGGACACAGTGAGTCATTTCAAGCTTCTCTAGAACAGACTAAGTATATAAAATAAGTATCAGCAGTTACCCTGCAAAATAACCACACATCACTCTCAACAACACATGACTCAGATCCATAATTCTGGACAGCCTCACCCAGAAGACCAACATTTACGGGATAATGTACAGGGAGCAGGTCATTATTGTGAAGTAAACCCTGACAGGGGTGATGCAGGAGCCCAGCATGAAGCGTGGGGGTTTATTTCACAATAATGACCAGCTCCCTGTACATTATCCTGTTTATTACATGGTTACTTACCAAAACACAAAATATAAATTGTAAAATGATTTTATTGCTCCTTCAGAAACAATAATCAGAACAGCGTCCATAGCAACAGTCTGCTCTTCATAACAAAGGTCTCTTATTCAGAAACAACAGACCTGAGAATGCTGTGATTGACCAATCAGAATCAAGTATTTAACAAAGCCATGTAATAATACAACTATAATATTCTGCATGTTAAGTTAAAAAAACAGAATTGTCACTGTCACCAGTGGTGGTATGAATTTGTTTGCTGTATCCAAAGGTGCACTTGACAGAAAAAAAGCTGAGAACTGCTGGCCTAATGTAAAATATGAGTCTCATAGTGCACCATATAAATGAAACGGATTAAATGAATGTGTAGAAAATGGTTGTTTTTATTAACATGAACTTATCATTTTGCTGTGACGTTGTTAAGTGTTTCCAGTCCTTCTGAAGTGGTTTTGTTTCTCTTCGTCCCTCCCTCCTGTAGGTGTGTAGAACTTATCATTTGTGAACAGATGAATAAGTACAAAGTACGACTAAAGGACATCAGTAGTTTGGAGTTTGCTGAGAATAAAGCCAAGTGCAGACTGACCCTCATTCGACGGTCAATGGTAAGTTCAAATACTGTGACTAATGTGACTAATCGCACTGTTATCAGATGAATCACATATTTACACTGACTCATTTGCTAAATCTACCCGACTGAACCATCAAAAAAAAACTCCTTCAGTGCTTTACCTTCCCTAATATCCTTCTTTCTAAGCTGTGTTTTTCATCTCTAGATTCTCCTCCCTAACCTGTCCTTTCCTTTACCCAGAAACCCGTACTAATAGCTGTTAGATTTATGAGCATAGCGCGCACTATGGTATGTATACACACACGCCATGGACTGCATCCCCAAACCATCATCCAGTGGTGATGTTGTTGTGGTACCGATCACTGCATAGTCTCATCTCTTTAAATATTAACATCCGTCCTCTCCATCTCCCAAAGCATGAGTCATCGCCTCACTTTACCTCTGCTTCTGTTTTTTATTTTTTATTTTATGACTGTATTCTGTGTCTGTCCCTTGACAGTGAAAGTAAGGACATTATGCAACCATGCAACTTCTAATTATATTTACATTTTGCTACATGAAGTATGGAACATACCAGAGTGAACATTTTTCAGCACATTCTATGACTTAAAGTAGAAATAAACAACTTTTCTGCTTGAACTTATGAAATAACTGCTGGTTGCGCAGTGTAATAACTATAGAATAATGACTCCATCCACATTTAGATTGGTTCTTGATAAACCTCGCTTTCACTATGCAAATCATTCAGCCCCCAGGCAGAAATTTTCCCAGGAAAGTTATTTCCCCATTATAGAATAAACAAATACATACTTTTTCTCCTAATGTTACTCCTCTCCTGCAGTTGTTACTTATTGGTGCAAAGTAATAACGTTGCTCTAAGTATGTTATTACTACACAGTGCACATCATTAATAGCTTATGCCTGTTCCCAAATTCAGTATAAAATTGTGACAATTTGAATGTACCTCTTTAGTGAACATGCTTCTTTCTTCTCTCATGTTTCCAAACTTGCGTTGATAATTTCTCGACAGAGTTAGACTTTGACTCTGAGGAAACAGAATGTGATCTGGTGTTATGTCAAAGTGTGTTCCCCCTTCAGACGGTGTTTGTCGTAGTTGTGCTCTCTGCAGCTGAGGGGTTGGGTCATGGTTAGTCACAGTAGAGGAAGGCACAGGGGAACACATTGACAGGGAAGCAGATTTTGACACAACACCTGTTGTCTGTGCCACAGCAGCACAACAGTAATACCACTTAAAAACATTAGGGGGCTAAAAAAATTCTGTCTCCACTGTAATATCCATAAGAATTTTAAACATTTTCAGATTGACTCTTGTAAAAAATATACTGTAGCAAGATGGAAAATGTTATTTTTGTCATTATTTTGCCTGGATGAATTGTGGACAGAGATGACAGTTAACTTGTTTTTTCTGAGAGGAATCTTATTGTAGATTTCCCTAGCAAATATCTCATCAATATTGCACAACAGTGATGTTACTATTAGCTTAACCTCTAAGAACTGAGAAAGGATTGCTTTGGAAGGTGTGCAGCGAGAAGATGCTGCATCAGAAGAAGCTAGACCTTGATACTGCACATTAAATAAGATGTGCGTGAGATGAGATGAGATCGAACTTTATCAATCCAGAGGGAATGTGCCACAGATTGCTCACAAATTAGAGTAACATGATAATAAAAACACTTGAATAATGCATATAAAGTGTATGAGGAGTAAATACAAAAAAACAGGGCCTAGAACAACAATAAAGTAAGAAATATTTTGTAAAATAAGTGAACTAAAACAGAAAAGAAGTATTGTTAATGATATTGAAAAGTCCTTTATGAACTTGGCATTACTGATTTCTCTTCTTTTTGCTTCTCACTTCTGCTCTAAGCAGCCAAATGCAGCTAAAAAGGTAACGTTTGTGTATCATTGTGGTGTATCTGTGTTTGGGTTTGATCAGTTTTTGGTGCTGCTGCATTGTTTTCAAATGTATCCGGTTTAGTTTTATGTGGTTCAGTCACTGCATGTGCGACTGAGTAGCTGCTTGCTGAAAGTGGTGAAATGTGTCGCGTATGATAGCATGACGGTTTTCATTCAATGCTCTTCCACTGCTTTTTTTATGGAGCATGAATGTAATATTCACATTAGTGAGAAAACAACATCTGTACTCTTATTTGTCTCTTAGGGAAAAGGCCACGTACAGCGATTAAGCTACCACACGCCTTCGCCTCCCGTCAGTCCACGGCTGCCGTCGGTGGCTGATGTTGTGATAGAAGAGAGCGGTGGTGAGGAGGCAGCGGATTCGTTTGCTGAGATCTCAGAGCATCAGCAGGCAGCCATGCAGCAAGAAGAGAGAGTGCTGACAGAGCAGATTGAGAACCTGCAGAAAGAGAAGTAAACACATTCACAGCACTTAAAATATTACATGATCTGTTTATGCTAATTTGCATGTATTATTGCTGTTAGATGTGTCCCATCATGTGTGTTCAGTTCATATGTTAAGTTGGGTAATGTTTGCCTCTGCAGAGAGGAGTTGACTTTTGAGATGCTGACTCTGGAGCCACGAGCATCAGATGACGAGACCCTGGAGTCAGAAGCCTCGATCGGTACCGCAGACAGCTCTGAAAACCTCAACGTGGACTCTGAGGGAACCATTTCTGACTTCTCTGGTATGTCGTTGTAATGCAGGAAATCATAACTCTCCTTTATATGTGCAACTACATTGCCTATTTCTCTCCTGAAGTGTTTTCAGGAACATATATTAGTATATTGTTTTTTTTATAATGCAAGAAAGTTTGTGGCTATGCAGCCGTCCCAAGTCACTGTGTGCCAGCTTCCTGCTCTCTTTGGTGCCACACATGTTCTGGTTCCAAAAAGCCACGATGGCAACCCTCGTACTTGCTATAATCGCCTAGAAAATATGGAAGAAGAAAGGCATAAAACCAAAAAACTTGACATGTTTTGGCTTTCTCTTGCAGAGAGAGGTCCAGTACTGACTTCCCCGTGGCCTCGGAAAGGTGACGTCAAGAGCCCCCGACGCCGTGCTCTCCGCCGGCAGCCCGAATCCCTGGACTCTGTGGACTCTTGCTCCAGTGTTTCCTCCTACTCCTCCTCATCACACTTCCACCCATCGTCCTCTTCCTCCTCTGCCACCACCCGCCGCTTTCGTTTCCACGGCAAGTCACCCTCCGTAGGCTCAGGTCCGGCCCAGGCTCAGGCCCTGAACGCATCTCAAAGCCCCCGATCAGAAAGCATCGACGGCAGCCCTACGGGAGACCAGGACGCCATGTATGATGAAAGGCCCCAGTTTACAAGCCGAGGCACCTTCAATCCAGAGAGGGGCAAACAGAAACTTAAGGGGGCCAAGCATTCAACCTTGAGGCACTCCAGAGATGGCGATGGCCACGGCAGGGACCCTCCAGACATACCGCAGCAGCTGGTGTTATATGGCAGTAATGAATTCATGGTATGAAGGACACTGGGACACCAAAGCACTCCCTCTTCACCTCCCATGCAGGCATACACCTTCTTTATGGGAGGTAACGCAATGGCGACTGATCTCCACTTCTCAAAGCACTCTTGCTTAGCCTTTCTTTGTTAAAGTCTGCAAAGAAATGTCCCCAAGTGCCGTGTACAGTGTTTCCACCCCCAGAAGTGGGGAATGTCTTTGGCAGAAATCAGTGGACGGACTCCTCCTCCTCTGCGGACTAAACTGCCACCCATGCTTTCACTGTGCCTTGGCAGCTCTTTACTCGGCGCCAAGAGGAGACGCACTGAGCAGGAGGACAGAGAAAAGGGAATGTTGGATTATGCGAAAGACCACTTAGTATCAGGGAATGTTACAGAGCTGGAAAGCTGAAGCAGTGTACTACAGAAAATAAGAAGAAATCAGGCAACATCAGGCGTCACAGATGTTACAGTGAACTTAAAGCTCACAATTATTAGCTGCTTTATGAGTTTACAGTTCATAACAATCAGTGTAAGCAGTTGTTGCTCTGTTATTACAAATTTATTTTTCCCTTATTTAATAAATTTTAATGTCACAGAAATTCTTTATAGCATATAATATACAGGTATAAATACTGTACAAAGCCGGAACACCAGCCTCTGCTGGGTAGTTGAAGTCAAATATTTATCTTTTTTTTGAGTATCTTGGACAGAGATGTACGGATTTGGGCCGTGGATGATTTATGTCGTGTGTGTTTGTGCGTGTGTGTTGGCATGTGCCGAGCGCTCATGCGTGACTGTACGTATGTGTGAGAAAGAGAAAAAACCACTTCATGTGTTTTAAGTTTGTGCTGCTTTTTTTTTTTTTCCCCCTCACAAGGGAAATATACCGCCATCAAAGGGACCAAGTTCAGCTGGTGTGTGTTCCAGCCATGGGGATCCCAGCTCTGTAAAGAATGTCGGATGTGTGTATAAAATCCCTGCATTCACTGCTTAAACAGCCATACAACAATTGTAATGTACAGTACAGGTCATATGTACAGTATAGTGGACAAATGCCATTCTATTCTTGAAATCTATTGTTATCCCATCCCCACCTCCTGCCTCTAAAGTGTTTGCTCAATAGCAACCAAGCAAGAACATAAACCCAACATGTCTTTTGTCTTTATTACCTCCGCCAAGGAGGGTTTGTTTTTGGCGCCATTTGTTTGTCTGTTTGTCTGCAGGATTTTTCATGGTGGAAGGGTGTAACAGGGCAGATACACATTATTTTTCACTTTTGTTAACATTGTGATTGGTCAGTTGGCCTTGGCATAATAAATGTTATACATATATGCATATTAAACTAATGGTAGCAAAGGTCAATAGTGATAAAAACAGCCAATTATAGAAATACATTGACTCTATATCGCAATCCACATTCATGTGTACCAGTAACCCTCTGTGGTTGCTACCTACACATGTAGTTACTCAAACGTGATTCAGTCATTATGAAACAATCATGGAAAGTGGCTTCGTGAGAGAAGTTGTAACAACCATAGCTGTAACAACACTTTTTTCTCAAATTAAAGTGTAACTATGTAAATATATACTGGTAAACATACACATAACATGTCACCAATTACACTCACATCCAGCTGTAAAGCGTGTGCAATAAACTCCACCAGAGATATTCAGGAAAAATGAACAAGCAATAATATTGACAGTGAAGTTTGCACTTGCAAATTTGCATATCACAGTAGAGTGGACTATTGGCCTTTGCTGAGCTCTGCGCTCTCTTAGTTGCCTTCGAGTTATTGAGAATGTTTGTTTTTGTCATTTAAAGGTCCAGAGTGTAAGATTTAGGGGAACATATTGGCAGAATAAGGCAGAAATGGGATATGGTACTCAAAAGTATGTTTCCTTTAGTGTATAATCACCTGAAAATAAGAATCATTTTGTTTTTGTTTCCTTAGATTTAACCTTTATATCTACAGAGGGCGGAGTCCAATTCCACAATGGCCATGTTGAACCGCCATGTTGCTACAATATCCCACAACCGACAAACCAAACATTGGCTCTTGATATGGCCTTTTGCATTTTCTGCGGCCACCGTAGGTTTTCCTACACGCTTGGAGGGGGAGAGTGAGGCAAGATGTGGTGTATGCAATCTGCAAGCTCCACCACTTATGTGGAAATAGTGAACACGTTCACATTATTGGGGATTTTGCAGCAATGTCAAGAGTTCTGTAGATAATATATTTGAAAATACACCATTTTCACAGCAGATACAATGACTCGTCATAGCAGGAAAAGCACAGGTGTTACTCAGAACATTAAAGGCAAAAGATGCAGGTTTGTCCTAAAAAACAAGGCATAGACTCATACAAAAATAATCCCTCAATCATCACCCAGGCGTGGGCGATGATTGAGAGGGATCGCCAGGGTGTGGTCTCTGCAGGTGCAAAGACCATACCCTCCGCCCATACCTTCTCATTTGCTCATTATTTTGCTGTGTTAAGGGCATTTCACGAACACAAAACTTCTGTATTTGGCGTCTTTAGAATGAGCCTCAACAATAATCTGTCCTTCTGGGGCGTTTACAAACAGCAGCCGTGGCCCAGTTTTATTCAAGTGTCCCAGTGAGCCATGGCAGTCAGCCAGCATGTTCACTTTACACCTGAGCTTTTCTTACAGTGACACGTCAAAATGCCTTCCATTAAAAAGGCACAAAAACACTTAAAGGTCCAGAGTGTAAGATTTACAGCAATGTATTGACAGAAATTGAGTAAAATATCCTAAGTATATTTTCATTATTGTAGTGTGTAGTCACCTGAAAAACAGGATTGTTGTGTTTGTTACGACGCGACTGAATCTTAAACACTGGTCTCCCCTTCAATGTTTACGTGAGATTATGTACGTTTTGGAAGAAAAAAATAGTTATTTCTCTCCAGATGAAAAGAAACACCCTTGCTTGATTCAGCACACTCAAGGCTTTTCTTCTGTCATTTGTACTTGCTCCAGTATGACCAGTAGATTACGGTGACTAATCAGAGCAAAGTGGATATTGTTGCAGTTTGTGTAACTTCACCCCCACTGCATAATTTTGCAAAAATGCAAAGTGGGCAACAGGCTGAGAAGTGAAGTAGGGAGGGGCAGGATTAGAGGGGGTTATCTTTTTTAAAAAATAGAAATTTCACTACATAGATAAGTCCTAAATGTTTAACTCTAAGTGAGCATTGGTGTTCCAAGCTTCAGGATGATTTAAAACAGAAAATGACATGTTAAGACATTCTCAGCTCATGTCCTACCATCACAGTACAGTCATATCATTTAGTTTACACATCAAAAAACACATTCAAGTGTGGAGAACCTCTATAGTTTACTGACTTATGACTCTTCTCTATTGTTAATCTACATTTTACCATTGTTGTATAATTGTCACCACAGTGGCCACTGTGTAGTTAAAGTCATATAAGCTCACTGTAAGGAAGAGGCTGAATTGTCTTCTTAATCTTTACTGTCTCAAACACATATTCATGGCTGCATTTTAGTCACATTGCACTTTCAGCAGCACAGTTCAGAACAATTTGTGTATCTTTTACCAAATAATCACCTAGTTCATGGTTGTGTTTTGTGATTTCACAACCTTTGAAAACCATCCATGAGTTTCGTGTTACAGTCTTTTTACTTGGATGTAGTGTCATTGCTTTGAGGATCTTTTGTCTCCTTCCAGGAAATCAAACAAGACTTTAGTTCAGGCTTCTTCCTCATAGAAGAACAGATAATGTTCAATATGCTTTGTCTGTTTTGCTCCTCTTTTCTACATTTGTTCACCCTTCAGGTGCTGCTTCTGTCGTGGAGGAGCCGAATCCACTCAGCCCGGGCCTCATGTCTTGTGCATGTTTTTTATTGTCGCAGGATTGACAGTCTGCTGTCGGGGGCCCATTTTCTCCCCTCTGGAAAAAGCTGAAATTGGCTTTGCAATTAAATCTAATGGACTCCTCCTGAGTTACAGCTATTGAAACTCCTCTTACAATATGTGGCCTGAAGAGAGCAGGAAATGCATAATTTTCATTTTCATTCACATTTTTGCAAAATCCATTTGTTTCATCACCTTTCAATGTCACAGTCAAAGTGTCCACCCATTAATAGAAGTAAAAGCAATTAGAAAGAATATGCAACAGCTAAAAGGGGTAAAATGATGAAATGTAATGTAACAGGTGTAATAATAAGTTGCTCAGCCTCAGATGGGATAAGTAAAACATTTTATTAAATTCTTCACCTTTAATTAAAGTGAAAGAAATTACAGCTTTTTAGTAAATAATGGAAAAAACACTATTACAACAAAACAAACCTTTAAAGTAAATGTAATCTGTGCTGCAGTGCAATACAGCTTTATGTATTATTACCCTTATTTGCCATGTTTTTTATGTCGTGTTTTGCTATGTAAACATGTATCTACAGACAGCTTGGTTAGTAATAATAATATATTTATATAAGATTTTATATTTGTGCCAAACAAGTGGCACAAAGTGCTTTACACATTTACAAGACTAAAAGACGACCACAAACAGTGGTGGAAGAAGTAGTCGGATATCTGTTACAAGTAAAAGTCCTGCATTTAAAATGTAAAAGTATTAACCTCAAAATATACAGAAAGTACCAAAAGTAAAAGTATTTATTTTGCAGAATGACCCATTTTATAATTATATATATCATTTATAATTTTTGATGGATTAATGTGTACATCAATTTAATGTTGCAGTCGGTAAAGATGGGGCTGATTTTAATTACTTACATTCTGCTATAATATCATTGATAGATCATTGATTCTTTTATGCATCCAGTGCATATTGATTTATAATCAGGGGTTTTCAAAGTCTTAGTTTATTCAGTTTCACTCAGTTCAATTCCTGGATGTCTATGGGATCATGATCATGTTATTGAGTCCAAAGACACTCAAAAAAAAAATTGCACCAAGAAGGTCAAATATTGCTGCTTGACATCAGTTCAGATACCACCACAAACATTAAAAAGTTTGTTAGTTTCTAACTCTGTAAAAACAGTAAACTTCCCCAAAACTACAATATCTCTTAACTATTTCTTTAACCAAATCACACGTGGTCTCTTTTTGAATACTAATGTAATAATTTTTTTCATTTCCATTCCCTGAGCCTCTCCTGAAACCATTGGAGCCCCCTTTGGGAGGCTACCTTAAAAATTGTTCTTTTATTACTGTATTTGAGTAAATGTACTTCATTATATTCCACCACTGACAACAGCAGGACATACTTAGGCAGCTACATGGTGATTAAAGTGGAAAAAAAAATACAACATAGTGAATCAGTAAAATTCACATCTCACTGAAAAGTAAAATAGAGTATCTCTAAGAAGTCAACTTTTCATGGTATCAGAAAAACAGAGCTGGTTTGAGGGCTGGGTATTGTTAGTCCCTATGTTTACTGTAAAGTATTGATTGAAATTACCCAGTATTATCAAGTCTTAACCAGTCAAAAGATACCTAAGATACCTGCAGCCAATCCTTTTGGTACCCAGATCTAGAAAAAAAAAACCTTTTTGTACTGTATGGTTTTGCTCGCAGCCAATCACTGCAAGCGTCCTTCATAAAGCAGAATATTTGAAAAAAGGTATCTCTGCTGGTATTTAATTTCTTTGTCTTTAAGTAGTTTATTTAGTTGTTTTTTTTCAACCTGTAAAGGAACACTTAATCCTTCGGTTTATCCCAGACATTCACATTCAAAATCACCAAATTTGGAGAAAAAATGTAATAGATAGAAAGATAGATAGATATATTACTTTATTAATACACAGGGGAAAATTAAATTCTCATAGCAGCCAAAGTATGTGCAATAAATGCACAAAATATACATGACAAGTTCAAAGGATGCCATGGTATGTTGAGTGGCAATGTAAATAAATACTGTGCAGATAGGGACTGAAGATCAGTGAACCTTGGACAGTCTGAAAGAATCTGGTGTACAAAGAGCAGAGTGATACTGACAACAATGTTGATAATAATACAACTAATATAGTTATATAAAATAAAATATAGTGTAGCATAAATATATAATAAATACATAATATTAATAATATAATAGCATATCATAATATAATATACTAACAATAATAACAATGTAGGATATATATAATATAATGTCACAATACACATAAAAAGAGATTGTGGTAATACACACATATACACATGGGCAGAAATATGAATACAATAACGTTAATAAATGATATACATGTATAATATCAGATCACATATAATATGGAATTAAATCAACCTATAATATATCAGGCCTGCCACATTTTCTCAGTTAACTCAGGTTTGTTCAGTCGTTTTTACGAATCCCACAATTCCTACTGCACCTGAAGGCAACTGAACAGCCTCGCAGAGCAGAGTGAAGTTTTTAAAAGAAGGTCTCTTTGTTCACTGACCACAACAGACCGGATCTCATTTCAGCACAGACCTGAGGTGGACTGAACTCAGACTGTCACGAGAACCGCACACTTGAAACCAATTCACGTTATTTGTTTCTAAAAAAAAAAATAAAGTTTAATTGATTAGCGATGACTCGCGGACAGCCTCCGGTGACGCGGTCCACCTATCCCCCCCCCCCTGACGCATGCGCAGTGAGCGTCACAGCAGCACCATCAGGAGCAGCAGCAGCCGGGGGACAGACGGGAGCTGCCGAGTTGTTTATTTCGCGCAAGATAAACTTTTCTCCACGATGTCGGGATTTGACAGCAACCCGTTCGTTGACCCGGTGGACGTGAATCCCTTCCAGGTGAGGCGGTTTCGTTCGTTTCGTGCGTAAAAAAAACGAGTTTTTTTCGTGTAAAGTTTAGACTGAAATGAAGATACGCTGCTCCAAAAAACCTGTTTGGTTGGTTGCTGGGTTTGGCCTCAGCGTTTCCTGGCTCAGAATCGTCACTATTATCAAGTATGACACGTTGTAGTCCGCTTATAGGCTGTTTTATAAAGATTATGTGTTCAAATGGTGTATTTACGCTGTGCGATGGCTGTTCACTCACCTGCGCAGGTGAGCAGAGACACGGACAGGTGCCTGCTGATCTTCACTCATCCACTGTGACTCTTCTCCAACGTTCATGGAAACCAAAAGGAATATTTTGAGGGATTTAATGGCGCAGTTTGCAGCTTTACGCTGCAGGATCCTTATGGGAGGAGGTATTTGTGTTTCAGTGTGATCATCATGTCCCAGTGTTTTCAGATCTAACAGCTCCAGGAGGTCATGGTTACATAGGTAAACGTTTGTCTTCACTTATGGTGTGTTTACTTAAAGAAAAAAAAACACATTTTACCTGCTCAAACCGAAGAAATTGTGTTTTAACTGAAACAAATATGGTTCAGGGCCAAAAGTCTATTAATAGTTAATGTGGTATGTCTTCCTGAACTGGTTGGGATACTGCTCACACACACACACACACACACACACACACACACACACACACTCACAGAGCACCAAATAAAACTGAAGGGTCACTGCCTCTCAACAATACATCCAGTGGTGGAATTTAACTAATTAACTTTACTCAAGTACAACTTGAGGTACTTGGAGGTACTCATACTTTTCTATTTCCATTTTATGCAAGTTTATTTTACATATTGCACTTTTTGCTCCACTACATCTGACAGCTAAGCCTGGGTGATATGGACAAAATCAAAACATATTTATATTTATATATATATTTATATATTTATATTACTGTTGGTGCTTTCACAAAATATTAACACAAACTGTGTGATATGATGATTAGTGGAAATGATCAGTTTTGCATCATGATTTTCACGTTCAGTGAAAAAATAACCTATTAAAATCATGACGATGTGATATTAATTGAGGTCTGCACCCAAACATGTTTTCATGTTTTCTTTCATCTGTAGATCAAGATTTTTAGTCCAGGTCACTTGATCATATTGCAATTTTATTGCGATTACAATTAATTGTGCGGCACTGATCAGTAATGAGTTTAGTGATCAAGTGTGAGAAGACTCATAATAGAACAACTGGAACAGTTTGGTGAAATTGCATCACTTTATTGTAATGCAGCCTTTAAAACCAGGAAGAGACGACACTTGTGTCATATCATGATGTAATGTTATCCACAATCTAAGACGATATCTAGTCTCATATCACAATATTGATATTGTGATATGAACTAGAACTACTGACAGCTTTGGTTAGTTACTTTATAGGTGATCATTTTTCATAGCCTGCTGTTCAGCAGCAATTGGTGATTTTGAATATGATAAATTTGAAAGTGAAAAATGCTCATCACAAACACATCACATCTTCTTTTGTCCAACCAACAGTCCAAAACTTAAAGACTCTTTATTTCATCAGAAGTGACAAAGACAAGCTGAAAAAATCCTCAACAAAGACTTTAAGAAGCTATTTACTAAAACATATTTAAGATTTAAAAGTCGGATTACCTGGAAAACGCATCACCACAAAACTGAAAACAGGTTTTTTTTTCTGTGCTCATGAAAAGTTTAATTATTAAAAATATGTTCTTCTCACAGACCAACAATCCTAGAAACATATGATGCATTACTGTAGATTAAACTACACAACAGTATATAAGGTGCTAAAATTATCTCAACCTTAAATATCTACTGTACTAAAATGCAGACACAGAAACACAGAAATGCAGCAATAACCCTAAAACATCACACGTTAATGATGCATGATATTGGGTTTTTGCCGATATATTCTCCAACTGATTTTGGTTTGTTGCCAGTGCAGATATTGATAAATGCACATATTTTTTTCCTAATTACAGGAAGCATCAAGTCTCTCCTGTAGTGGAATTTAACATATTATTATGCCAGCTTTTATGGGGCTGACTCAGACTCACTGACAGATGCAGACAGAAGATATGATGGTTCTCAAAATGTACACAGTCACCAAGCAAAATAAGAAAACTTCTGCTGAAAGTTTTTTTTTCCGCCGGTGTTTTTATCTCTTTGTTCATCACAAAATCATCGTAATAATCTGGACGAGGCTCTTAAGATTGACAATTCAATTTGTAATGTTGAAGGAATGCAGTTTTGCATTTGTCATTGCAAACAGTAACATCGCTGTCCATTTTGGAAACACCCACAGACATACTAATTAAAGCGTCATCTGTCTCTCATCTTATAACTTGGTCTGGGTGAAAACTCTTTTCTGATTGGCCGGCAGGTGTGTGTTTTAACTGTTCACCACATTTTTCTGCACTTTTTCTTTTGACTCTTTAAGTACATTTTTCTGATAATACATTTACTTAAAAATAAGGTGTTGAATGCAGGACTTTTACTTGTATTGAGGTATTTTTTACAGTGTGATATTACTACTTTTATTTATGTAAAGGACCTGAATGCATCATAACACCAAGTTACGTTGAATCTGTCTTCCAGGATGCCTCCATCACACAAGCCACCAGCGGGGTCACTGAAACCACCGGGGAGTTCAACCCCTTCTCTGCACCTGAAACGGTCAGCGCCTCTGTTTTTACTCTTAACTACTGATGTGATGTGTAGTCGTTATTTTCCAGCGTTTAGAAGTCATTCAGCTATTTAAAAAGCAGTCTTGTTTCACAGGGAAACCACACTGGCACGACCATCCCCATCTCTGCTGCCTCGTCTCAGCCCGCCATCCTGCAGACCTCCGTGGAGCAGAGCGCACAAGTGAGTCAGACACACACGTTAAGAAATGAAGGAAATCAAAAGAGCTGCTGTGAAAACACATTTCAGCCATTTTATGCATCAGTGGAGACTAACCAGAGCACGTGTGTCTTTAGGACTCGACCGTGGCTTTGAATGTCCAATATAACAGATGAGGATAATAATAATGATGCACTACTGATTTGAGTTTGTAGCAGCAGCAAATCTGACCAGTAATGTACATTTTAGGTTGATACTGACATTTGAGAATTAAAATAATCACATAACAATACACTTTTTTTCCACACAAACATATAATATTCAGTACAGTCAGTGGTCACTATTGGGTACCCCAACACAAACAGCTCTCGATAATGTTTATCTTCTACAAAGTTTATAATGTTCAGTTTTTGTTAACATCGTCAGAAATGTGTGAATTCAATTGTATTTATTACTGAAGTCATAGTTAAAGGTTGTCTTGTACTGGACTACATTTTAAAAGAGACGTGCTTATAATTTGTCGTCCTCTATATTACAATATTAGATACACCTTATCCAACACAACAGTACCACCAGTAATAATAACAGTCACAACAATAATAACTTTATTTATGTTGCACAAGTTATACATAAAATGTAGCGCAAAGTGCTGAACATAAAAACAGAAAATCAAGACATTTAAAACAATAAAAGCAAGGATAAAATAAAAGTGAAAGTTAAAACTGCAAGGTAAGACAAGATAAAACAACCATCAGTTGAAAACACATCAGGACAAAGCACCGGTAAAAAGATATCTTTTAAGATTTTATTTGAAAGATTTGGCCCCTGAAACCCGAATATGACCTCAGTGCTAAAACAGAATTCAGTTAACTCCTTTACAGCAGTGTAAAAAACCATTTTAGACATTAGTATTTCACGTCGGGGTGAAATACTGCATGTGATGGATTTACCGTCAGCAGCTGGTTGTGGCAAAAAGCGCCCCTCACTGAAGAAAGACGCCAACATCTAAGCCTACGATGTTGAACATCGCAGTGCGTGCGGTGCGAGCCGTCTGCTCCGCTCGGCAGCAGCCTGTGAATGCGAACGAAATCTGGAACCTGTTTCAGCTCAATATCATGACTTTGAAAACACCAACTGACTTTTTTATACGAATTTCGTTAGATTAAAATATGTAGAACTGTAAAATATCACTTCCATGAGGCTGTTCAGTCAGACAGTAACAGATCACAGGCTGAACTTGGCATTTCATCCTCCTGTGCAGCCGCAGCGAAGGTCAAGTTGCACGCAGCCTGCACAGTTTATTTAATGTTCATAGTGATGTTGATTAATATTGAAATGGCGTTCTTCTTCCTCAATAACAATTATTAATACCAGCAGAAAATACACTAAAGTGGTCAGGTTGGGAACCTACGTAATTTTCAGGAAAATATTAATCCCTACGTCCCCAAAAGGCTATTTATGGGCTCTGTCAAACTACGAAGTACGAAACTGTGCAAAAATAACTACAGAAAATAACAGTAAAACAGTACCGAACAAACAAACAAATGAACAAAGTCGGGATCAGCACCTTGGAAAGCGCCGCGACATCAGCGCCTTGAGAGAGCGCAGCTGTACCAAACACCTGGGGCAAAGCATGTTATAGCCTGCTATAAATGTAATCATTAATTGTCACATACTGAGCACTACTGAAAACAACATGCAGAATACAGTGTATACTGGTGTCGTACACAGTAAGCAGTGTGTATGTGGCTTTGAATACAGCCGCAGTTTCATGAGTGGGCCATATTTAGTTATATTTTTAGAATTTGCTGTAGTTTGGACACCTCTGGATTAGTCGTACCAAATGTTTTCGGTGTTGTTCCTCCACGCCCTATTTTAACCTCGCAGGTGTTGCATACTGCAAACTTGTTATCCTCTTCACACACTTAAAAAAATTTCCATACGGCCGACATGGTGTAGGTTGCCAAAGCCATGAGTTGCACATGTGCGTGTTTGTGCGCTGCTGATGTTATTGACCTGGGCAGGCTGACGTAAGGGCTGAGGCATTGTGGGGGTTCAAGGACTGCACATGACTTTGCAACGCGTTAGCATATAACTGAAAAGAAGAGGCAATCCGTTTGCTTATTTTCCGTTTGCAAATTTTAGACTGACCCGGCCGGTCGCAGGTCATGGCCGATCACGTGAAAACTGGCCAGATTCCGAGCATTGGCGATTAATCGGTGCAAGTCTAGTAAAAATCAATATATTTGTTGCAATATTCTGTCACTTATCAGTCAACATGTTTGCCACTATCAGTAAATATGTAATAAGCTAAATATGGGTGATAGTATTAACTGATTTTAGAATTGAAATATCATTTGGGCCATCTTTTTTTGCAGAGTAGGTTTTCACACACAAGGAAAATAAACATATTTAAGAGAAAACAAAAAACAAGTACAGCATAAATCTAGAATCCTGAACATAAAATCAAAGTTTACAATAAATAAATATGTAAAATATACTTTAAAATGAAAAGTGTTTAAGGAAAAAAGTTCAAGGAATAAGTTTTTTTTTTTTTTTTTTTAGAAAAAAATATTTTGCCTTATGAGAATAAAGTTGAAATATTGAGAATCAAGTTGAAAAACCAGTTTGACTTTATTCCGACAATTGACTTTATTCTCATAATGTAAATAATACAAGTCTTCCTCGTCCGATTTATTTAATGTGGCCGTAATACCCCATTCACTAGCAAAGACCACACCATCAACATTATGTGTTTAAGTGATTTATTAACAAAATGAAACGTGATCTTGATCGTCTTTTGTACGTTGGCTGCGTTTGGGGAAGCTTCGGAGGGGAGTCCGCCGTAGTGCCCGTGCACGACCGACCCCTTTAGGAACCTACGGAGAGGAGGAAGAAGAGGAAGAATCAGGCAGAGAGAGAGGGGTGGGGTGGGGTGCAGAATATGAAAGAGGAGGAAAAGGTTAGGTGGTATTTATGCCGGAAGAGGTGCAGTTGAGGTGTGGTCCTGCTCCTGAAACTCTGCTCGAAAGCTTCAGTTGGAGTACGATCGGAATAAGATTTGGTCTCAGAAGCTGCTGTCTTAGTTCTTTCTCACAGCTGCATTAGTTGTGTGGTGCACTGTTGCCTGTAGTGCTGTTCATGAGTTTCCCATCACGGGGCTACTAGGAGGAAAATGCAGCATGGAGTTGTAATGATGTAGTGACAAAATTGAACACAGCATTAAAAGTGCATCTCCTCCATCACCCACCAGGCAACTGCAGCTGCTGGCCAGGCGAGCCTGATGAAACAGCAGGAGGAGCTGGAGAAGAAAGCAGCTGAGCTGGAGCGGAAAGAGCAGGAGCTGCAGAACAGGACCGCAGGCCGAGCGCTCAACTCTGGTGGTACGTATTTGTAAACTCATGTTAGACATACAAACAGTAAAAGTTGACACGCCGCTCACAGCGTTGATTCACGTGGGTATTTTTCTATCTGTCAGCTAAAGAGAACAACTGGCCTCCTCTTCCCAAGTTCTTCCCTGTGAATCCCTGCTTCTATCAGGACTTTGAGGAGGAAATCCCTGAGGAGTACCGCAGGCTCTGCAAGAGAATGTACTACCTCTGGATGTGTACGTACCCCTGCATGCAGTATATGTTCAGTACCTCCTCACACAACAAAGTGGGTTGTTTCTCAATGTGAAAGTGTATTTGATCCATAAGATAGTGTGGTTTACTTCTGACAGGTTTCTATGTCAACAAATCTATCCACCTTTTCAAATCTCAAGTGTGTAGGTACCCAGGTTTACTGCACGAGATGCACACAGATGTCAGCATCTTCACACTGTGATGTTCACTTTACAACCTAATATCCTTATTTTGCTTGTTTTTGGTGGATTTTTTTCATGATAGGAGGGCAATTTTTATGCCTTTGTGCTGGCGACACCTGCGGCCAGAGGATTTTGGGTTGTCTGTCAGACTGTACATCCATCAATCCGTCCGTCTCATTCTTGTGAACACGATATCTCAAGAATGCCTTGAGGAAATTTCTTCAAACATGGCACAAATGACCGCTCAGACTCAAAGATGAAGCCTTGTTTGTGAAGCATTTTTGAAAGGTGCTATATAAATAATGTTATTGTTATTATTCTTATTAATGTCTGTCACCTGTGGATTAAAGATTTAATCCATCATGTTCAACATCACTTAATTCCTCTAAAAGAAGACCAGAGATCGTTGATTAGAAAAAAACACACAGCTCTGTTTTTTAGCTGTTTAAAAGCAGAGTGATGCTCTTGTCTTTATCTTGATGTTTTCGATGATGGTTGCTGTTCCTCCTCCGTCAGTCCAGCTCACTGGTTTCCTGTGTGTGTGTCTCTACAGTCCACAGTGCCACTCTCTTCCTCAACGTGCTGGCCTGCCTCGCTTACTTCACTGCGGACTCTCAGTACGGCGTCGACTTCGGTCTGTCCATCCTCTGGTTCATCCTCTTCACCCCCGTGGCTTTCATCTGTTGGTACAGGCCCGTCTACAAGGCCTTCAGGTACACCGGTTTAATGATGACCAAGTATTCTTTGCATCACTCGCAGGACTGGATGTAACTGTTTTGTTGTGCAAGCAGAAGAAATAGGGACACATGCAGATGAGGTGGTTAGTCGTGTTTTCTTTTTTCCCCCTTTAATAAAACTTAGTGTCATCCTCCAACTCAGCCAGAGGGGTTAGAGGAAGTATATGAGAGACACTCTTTAGTCAGCAGCCTTCAGTACTAATATTAGAAGATGCTAATATCCATTCTGTGCTTTAATTTGATTTTTTTTTTTTTTACCTATAAAGAAAGTATTTTCCCCAAGACTCATCTCTTGGCAGAGAAAAAGCAACTTAAACAGCATTTAGACCCTCCCTGGACTCCAAAAATACAATTTATATTGTAGCATTTGTAAAATTATGTTTCTTTTAAGGTCTGAGAGAAACCTCCACTATATGATTTGATTTGATTTTTCTTATTGTCTCATGTACAAATAATGTGCGCAGCACAAACATCCTTATATTACAACGTTATTTAGAAAAAACAGACCAGAAACCAGAGTAGCAGCATAAATTACAAGTAATATTAAACAAAGAAACCATCCGGATGTTTTTTTTTTTTCCAATCTTTAGAGACAAAGGCAGCAAACTTTTAACGAGCATTAAATTTAAACAACTATACCATTCTGTCATTGTCAGTGCACCAGAACGTTTCTGGATTTCTGGAACTGCCTTTTTATTTAATTTAGGTATTTTTAATTACTCTCTGCTTCTCCTAATTCTAATAATTCACACAGCCTGTTGTCCTCTGGGATGTTTTTAAATCTGCTGACTTAAAGGGCCAGAGCTGCGCAAATAAACACCTTTGACTCCTGGTTAGGTCTGCTTGAACATCAGATTCAGGGCCATAATTGTGCCTGCTTCATAATTTTGGCTTCAACAAAATATAATTTAACCATTTTTCCTCAAATCTAGCGAGTAACTTTCCTCTAATTGTGTTCATGCTGCATGAGAAATTGTCATCCATATTTTGTGACTCATCCTCCTCAAAAAGAGCATGAATCTCTTTGAGCCCATGGAGAATTGTGCATTTTAATCCAAAGAAAAACTTTCTTATTGACCCTGTTTTTCTGACATTAAGCAAACAATTCCACATTCTGATCATATTAGAATATTTTTGCCCTATTAAACCAAGAAATCAACCGATATCATCCTGAACAGCCAGAATAGGAAAAAACTGCATGCAGCTCGATTCTGTATGGAGTCTGCTATTTTTACAGTCTTTATACTTTAAATGTTTTTTCAAGTAAGTGTAAAATCTATATAAACCTAAATATGATTAATGATGTGTCTTTCGTGTTGTCTGTTTTTCCTCTCCAGGTCTGACAGCTCCTTCAGCTTCTTCTTCTTCTTCTTTGTCTTTTTCTTCCAAGTGGCCGTCTACATCATCCAGACTGTCGGGATCCCAAAGTGGGGAAACAGGTCAGTGGGAGCCTCTTTAACTGAGAGATCATCTGCATGTTGGATGAAAGGCTGAAGGTGTGGTGTAAAAGCATGAGAGGGTTGTTCAGTGCTAACAACATGTTTGTATTTTCATTAGTAAGACTTGAGTGTGTGCACTCTGCTGTGGGTAGATTCATAGTAAATGTGGGTTTGCAGGGGTCTTTGAGTGTGTTTCTTCATTCACCTCTTTGTGTTTGTGTGTATTCTTGCCCTGTGTCTCCTCTCTTGCATCTCTTTGACAGATTCCTGCTGCCCTAACTTGTCTGGGTTGCTGGTTTGTAAGTGTGGGACTTTTCTCTTTGGCTTTCTTTTCTACATCATGTAATATTTGAGGCTTTTTCAGTTTTCCATCATTCACTTTTTCAAACTTCATGCTTTTCCATTGGTCACTGGGGCAGCTTAGGATGTTGGCTCATCTTTAACTGAGTACTTTTCATAAGACTTTAATGCCAAAAAATCCAGTTTATTCTTCGCACTCAGTGTAGAGAAACTGTGAAATGACACATTTGTTTGTTTGTTTGTTTTGTATGTCTCTGTTGTTGGCAGTGGATGGATCGCATCCATCTCCATGATCGGCACAAACTTGGCCGTGGCTGTGGTCATGATGGTGGTTGCTGGATTTTTCACTGTAAACGCTGTCCTGGCTATCATCCTTCTGAAAATGGTATGTTAATATAACACTTCTCTTCACAAAAGGGAATACAGTTGGTGCTTTGTAGATAAGCTGGTTACTATTTAAATATTAACCGCCATGTGTCTGTGGGTAGATCATATAACCCTGATTCTGCTATTTTATAGTCTAAACATTCTGTATGTTTGCAGTAAAATTAAAGTTGGCAGTGCCTTATAATTAATTCAACGTGCCTAAAATAGAAAGCTGAACAGTGTCGTGGCATACATACTGTACATAACTGTGGGTATACTCACTGTGGCTTCATATTGTTTATTTTCACTCCAACTCAGCATGAAGATCAAAGAGAGAAACATGTGAAACTAAAAATGGCGACGAGAAAAAGTTTTGAACAGCCGCTGAAATGAGAGGGTAACAGAGGCATCAGAGGGAATATGATGATTTAGGAGCTGCTGGAGGGTTTTAAAGGTTCACAACAAACTCGAAGCAGGTCAAGAAGCTGAGATTGCACACAGCTGATTTGGAAAGAGTCAACCAAAATATAATAATAATACAAAATAATAATAACTTTATTTATGTAGTAACTTTCACAGCACAGTTACAAAGTGCTTTACAATAAAAAAAATACCATATTTACAACAAAAAGAGAATAAAATGAAGTAAAAGCCCTAAAAACTAACACATTATAAAACAAAATGAGAGTTTAAAAGTAATTGAAAACAGAGATTGTAGCCTCCTCAGACTGGTTCTTCAAAATTAGGTGCCCTAACTGCAAATTCACTATCACCTCTGTGTATAAAGCTGGTCCCAGGAGCAACCAGGAGCGACGTTTCCCAGGATCTCAGGGAACAAGCAGAGGCATAGAGCACTAAACTTTCCAAACTTTACCAAACTTTTTCGGGCATGCCCCTCTTTCGGAAGCCAAAAGCCGAGCCCCCCACCCCAAAGATGTTTGAAGGTCAGCAGGATTGAAACAGTAAGCCTCTTGTTAGTTTATTTCTTCTTCAAAATCATATTCATTCAACACTGTGTCACTCTTTATTTCTCCCCTGGTCCTCTGCGATGCCCCTGCAGTGGCTCTACACCCCTACTGAAGGGGCCCCCGCGCAGTTTGGGAACCACTGTGCTAATTAACTTCAGCCCAGGCCTCTCACAGCTTTAACTAATCAATAACATTTTGAAATCGATTCTAAAAGCTACAGGTAGCCAGTGTTAAGGAAGCCAGGACTGGTGCAGTGTAAAATGTTTCTTCTGCCTGAGTGAAAATCCTGGCAGCAGAATTTTGGGTCGAACTGGAGATGGAAGCGGAACTTTTTACTGCTGCCAGAGAGCAAATGAATTACAGTAATCTAACTGACTAGTGATGAAGGCATTAATGAAAACATGGCACAAAACAAGGGAGACAAGGGTAAATATTGGTAGATGGAAACCGTGAATTTTTTTAAAGGACAGTGGCTCTCTGTGGCCAGTAAATAAAGGAGTTTTTTTTATTCTCGTTTTCTTAATTATTAGTTTCTGACTCATCTAACTTGCTCAGACTTTTGAAGATCAATTATGTGGTTTTTTTCCTTGGATACATTTGAAAGCTGTGTGTTTCCAAACTGCTGGCACATTGTCTAATTATCACTGACACACCTGTTTAATCACTAACCCAAAAACATGTTTGTTTCCAGGCATCTACACACGTGCATTAGAATCTGTTAACCAATAAACTATCACCACATGAAAACTAAACCATAATCCTTAATTCTTACAGATTAACAGCAAAAATACTAAATAATAATAATATTCAAAATATTCAAAAAACATTTTACTAGTTTTGACTCATGAGAAATTAGCAAAACTGCCTTTAAAACAACTTTCAACCAAATTTCACTGGCATTTATTTTGTTTTGAGACCAGTAGACAAATGGGAAAACTGTCCAGGAACCAGTTAACACAATTTTCCCTTTTTACTCCGGCTTGTCTCACTTTGGAAATCCCTCAAATGTGCAGATTAATAGTGGAGAGTTGACACATTTTTCAGATGGGATTCATCATTTAATCTGATTTATAAACCTGTCACTACCCTAAATTTTTTGGCCTCTTTCCCCCTGTTCCCTCAGGTCCACTCTAAGTACAGAAGAACAGGTGCCAGCTTCACCAAGGCCCAGCAGGAGTTCTCTCAAGGAGTCCTCACCAACCGAACCGTCCAGACGGCTGCAGCGAGCGCTGCCACCTCCGCTGCTCAGGGAGCCTTTGGCAGGAGTCAGGGAAATTAGACTGTTTCCCACATCCTTAGTGCCTCAGGCCAGTCTCTTCTCTGACCAACTTATCAGACTAGAGATGTCCCAACTTTGTTCAATGGGGTTAGAGGATCAGGGGTTTGATTATTTAATGAAAACAAGTAACTTGTGATGAGGGAGTTCTTCTCTACACTGGATCAGTCTGGTGAGGTGTCCCTATTCTCCACTTACAAACTTTTGAAGAGACAGAAGACGAGCATGTAATGACTTGCACGTCTTCATCGTTATTGTCATCAGTATGCAGCGTGTTCAAAATTCATGACATCAAAAGTTATTCTGGGAAATGTTGGAAATCAAAAACTGAAGTCGATTAAAACGAGGCAGAAGAAGAAGAAGAAGCAAAAAATTAATTGGTGACACCTCATCATAAATTAGACAAAAGATAGGGCAGCAACTAAAGTTTATTTTCATTTTCAGTTATTTTCTTGACAAATCGATTAGTTTTTCGGTCCATAAAATGTCAGAACATTACATTGTGAAAAATGTCAATCAGTGTTTCCTAAAGCCCGCAGTAACGTCCTCAAATTTCTTGTTTTGACAACAATCCAAAGATGATCAGTTTACCGTCATAAAGGAGTAAAGAAACCAGAAAATATTCACATTTAAGAAGCTGGAATCAGAGAATTTTGACTTTTTTATCCTTTAAAAATTACTCAAACTCATTAATCGATTATCAAACTATTTGGTGATTAATCTAATAGTCGATTAATTGATTAGTTGCTGCAGCTCTCTAGAAGATTGAACATGGCTGGGGTTTAGGGGAAAAGAACATTTATTTATATCCTGCCATTGTTTAAGTCCAGGTGCGACGGCAGTATCTGCCCTCCATGCTGGGATGTATTTCCAAGTGAAACGGGACGTATCATTCTGTTGCATGCTAGTTAACTCATGAATATTTGCTCTGTGCTGCTAAAAGTTGAAGATTGATATTAGATATAATTCATATTTTATTTTACAGAAGATGAACATGATTGGATTTTTGATCTCAGAATACAAAGAAATGATTTTTTTTTATTATTTAATTGGCATATGTTGTTAAAGAGGTACATAATTTGACCAGAGGTGTGATCTAAAAGGGTTATAAAAAAACATTTTTCATTTCATCTTGACTTTAAAGACGCTCGCAAAAAGTATTTTCTCTCTCATGGTTCATGCAGAAATGACACACGGGACCTCAAAATTAAACACTGTGCATAGGGGTTGGGATCAAGGCACAAAATCAACCTTTCTGTCCACCAGCCAAATGAGTAGCGACTGTCCAGATTTTACCAGCCACTCAATAGATTAATTTTGGAGGTTGTTTTGGCAGGTGAGTGAAGCAAATCTACCATTTGGCCGACGGCTGGAGCTAATTTTGTGCCCCGGTTGGGATTATATAAAGCGCATACTTGACATGAGAATGTTTTACCATCAGCGAATGATGGATCCACTGACATATTTTTGTCATTATTACAGCATGTCGACAGTTTAAGGGTAACAAATCTGTCATTCCGCCTTATGAACATTTTAATATACTGTACACTTAATGCTACCAAGTTCTAGTTACTTTCCTCTCAGGCGATCAGACTGGATGCTCCGTAAAATGAGATGTTACACTACTGATGAACACAGTTGCTGTTTTAAAGTTGCTCATTAAATGTAATGTTTTAATGTGTATAATACTGTAAAGGATGAGTTGATGGTTAATGAAGGTGACGGGATGAAGGTTTGTTTTTTCTACCGCTTCTTGATTGAGATGAAGTGAAACACAAAAGCTCTTATGAGGGCAAATGAAGATGAGGTTTAAGTGGGGTGGCACATTTTAATTCATGTTGTGTTGTTAAAGGAGTAGTTTGAATTTTTTCAAGTGGGTTTTAGTCACCTAAAAAAGGTCCACCTAAAAAATATCAATATCAGTTTAAGTGTACACTATATTTAGAATATTTCCACTGCTTTACCTTGCTGTCAGACAGCCTTTTCCAAAGCAACCAGACAAGATTGGCAAAAATAGTCACTTTTAACCCGTAGAAAACGGGAATTGCTCGTCTACCACTGTCATATTGGTTAGTTAGTTAGTGTTATTGTTTGACTTCAGTGAGTCCGAACTAACTCTTTACAACACAGAAGTCACACAAACACACGGTAGCAGTAACCCAGCAGCTCCTGTGTTTTGCAAGGTAAAATCACTGTTTTTGTCAAGGGAGTTTGGTTGCTTTGAAGAGAGCGATACTTACTTCATATGGCAGTTTCCCATCAGAAAAAGCTGTCTGACAGCAAGGTAAAGCGGTGAAAATATTCTCAATATTGCGTGTCAACAGCCATCAGCTGTAGTCAATTCACTGGCTGTGGATAAGTATATCATAAACCCAACTTCAGAAAATCCAAACTATACCTTTAAGAACACCTTTTTTATGTTTTATGTCGTAGTATGTGATTAAAATGAAAGACAGGGTGCAGGTTTATTAAAGTAAAGTTACTGACATAGAATAGAATTTAGACATATTTACTTTAAAAAAAAAACAGTGCATTATTGAGCAGAAAGAACACTATTTATCTGTTGATTATCCATTCTTTTGACTGCTTCATTGTAATTGTACTGCAGGCAAAAGTCACGTGTTATGAATAGTCGCAGATAGTTTTCAGCATTTTCATGTTTTTACTTGTGAATATTATATATACTGTATGTCCTGTCCGATTCTAATCTTTTGTTACTGTAACACTGAATCACTTTGTTTAGGAGTAACCTCAGTGCCTTTGAGCGGATGTAACCCACCATTTTTATGTGTGGGGATTTAAGCACAAGGCTGTCGGCTGTTAGTGTTTGTCTGATCATGTTTGTCTTCACAGAGAAATTTATTTTATGGTGAACTTTGCCTCTGACCATCAGAATGTGTAATAAGGTGTGTTGTACATATTGGTGACCTATTTAAAACATATTTACTGGAGGGGTTTTTGTGGAAAATCAGTTCTATGTATTAACATTGAATAAACTTTCTCTTTTTTTTCCTTTGAAAATGTGGATTTTTTTAAGATATCCAGCTGCTAAGTAATGACTTAGTACTTGACATGCCAAATGTCCTAGCTACATTATGTTAAGTACACATAGACGTAGGCCCATGATGCATCTGTGTAAAGGTGTAGCTAGATATTAATGTTATGAGTCATGCATACAGGTTTTCTTTGTTGTTAGTCCCATTATACTGGAGAGAAGGCAGACATCTGATATCTCCAAAACTCTGCAACTCGGACCAAACAAATCTAGATGGATAAATAGCACCACAGCCTAGGGGAAAAATATATGAACCGTCCCTTCAAGTACAATTTGAGATACTTGTACTTTCCTTGAGTTTTTCCATTTTATGCTACTAAGGCACATTTCAGACACAAATATTGTACTTTTTACTCCACTACATTCCTCTGAGTTATAGTTACTTGTTACTTTTAAAATTACAGCGACTTTTCATTAAATATAAAAATACACTAAGTTAACAAAATCAAAATTAAACCTTTGGTTCCCAGTCTTTTTTTGGGGTTGTGACTCCTTCAGTGTCTAGTCAAAGATCTTGCCGTGTTTCAGATGTCTTTGAATTCCACCAATGAGACATTTTAACTCTAAACTTCTTATATGGTCTAATTTAAATAACCGTGTAAATTATCAAATTCTTTCACAAAGTCTAGAAAAAAGGTCTGAAACATCACTAAACAATTGTGTACTAGAACTTTGTTTTTCTTGTTTCCTCCTCCATTAATTGTCTCATGACCCCTCAGATTTATCTGGTGACCCTTTGAGTGACCTGACTCCTAGATTGGAAACCACTGGACTCAATGACCAAACTGTATATAAAGTAGCTACTACAGTCTTATGAAGTCATATATATTAATTTAATTAATTAATCAACCACAGCACTGCAGAACAAGTACTTTTACTGATGATATTTTAACTGAACTGGGATTTTGACTGCAGGACTGTTGTAATGTATGTTTACTTTAAATGCCTTTAAATGCATGCATTTACTCAAGTAAAGAGCCTGAATAATGAAGACCTTTTGTTACAGCATGTTCTTCACAGACAGCTGCTGTTTAACAATCAAGGACACACTGCTGGTGTTTGTGTCACCTGTTCTCGAAAGTAGACCCTTTGTTTGTAATCTTAACAATGCAGAAAACCTGTGAAATATAAAACAGAAGCATACACGTGAATAACTGTCTTTTAAGGGCAGGGAGTAACTAATTACAAATACTCAAGTTACTGCAATTAAGTAGGGTACAATTTGAATTAATATCCATCCTTTCATCTGCATGTTTGTAGCCAGTAAGGTTATCTGATCGCAAACCAGCCAATGAAAACATGACATATGAACAAAAAAAAGAACAACACTGCAGCAGCACAGGTTTGGAGTAAGGATGTTAATGATTATTGATCGATCAATTGTTGCTAAGAATATAACCGCTTAGAACTGCATTAATCAATATTTAATCAGTAGCCTAGAAATGTTAGTAATTGCACCTCATCTGACATTGTTTTGTAATTTCTTGGATCATGTAATTTAAACTTAACTTAATGCTGCACACCCACCCCTCCCAAGAAATTGAAAATGAGAAAAAAAAATTAATTATTAATCAGTTTTTAGCTTTTTTTATTGGTTAAGGAAAAAGCACAAACTTTGTAACCTTGGAGAGGTGAGCGTGTAATTTAGACAGAAGATTTGGACAAACAGAAACCCCTTTGACTGAATTCTCCTATTGATACTGTATTAGACATCACTGGTTAAAAAATAACTAATACTCTGTGTAATTTTTTAGGAGAGTACTTTGTATTTTCACTTAAGTATTTTTTGCACTAATCATTTTGCTTGTAATTGAGTAATATTTTAGTAGCAGTATTTGTACTTGTAGAGATTTTCAGTACTCTTTCCACCACTGCTGCTTTTCATGATTTAAAATTCTTTACACTGATCTCTGCATGGCTTGAGGCTCCATGGAAATGTTATAATGAGCTCTTTTAATACGTCCAGTCACAGTCAAGTATATAACTTTTGTTGCACTTAACCTAAATACGATCATTTCATTGGTGGAAGCTGCTGAGGGCGGTACACGTTGAGACACATTCATAAATCCAACCAGCCACGCCTCCGCATTCCTCTGGCGTATCCATGGCAACAGCTTCTAGTGTTGATCATCCCAAGATGGCGGACGAGGAGAAAGCAACGGCGGTGAGTCCAAAAACCCAAAAGCTAGTTAACGTTTTTTTTTTTTGAGTCAACACGGAAATTCAGCCGGGCGGAGTGATAGCGTGACTGATATTTCACGAGTAAAACCCTAACGTGAGGTTTGTGCGTCGCTCACGTTTAACGGACGCCACTTGAACGTTAGCTGCGTGGCTAACCGTTTTTTTTTTTTTAAGTCGCAGCTAAGTTGATTAACCCGCGGCTAACGGTTAACTTGCCTCGCGCTCTGTCTTTAAATCTCACTCATCCAAGATGAAGCCTGAGAGCTAACAGCTAACAGCTAACAGTTACAGGAAATGCGCAGGTAAACACGAGCTGTTGACCATCGTTAGCCCACGTAGTTTAGGTTAGATAACTGTCCAGCTCTGCAGTAACTGGCAGACTTTACTACAACATTTCAGTCGTAGTATGGCTGTAACATCCAGCGTTGATAATATGCCGAAATATAGTGAATATCTGTAACGATGTTCACTAAAACGTCCGTGTATTCACTCGAAGTGATCCACAAGTGAATGAAACATTGAAAAAAAAAAAGGATTGCTGTGATGCAAAACACTGGGATTGCGCATGCGCGTTCATCCACCTGCAAGGTGGCTTCATCACAGCCTGCTAATGTGAATGGCTAAGGTCTCTGTTTAAAAGTCTGAGACTGTGGGCAAACCATACTACTTACTTATTTTGCTCAGTTCCTGGATATCTATTGAATCATGGCTATACATTTGATCCCACAGACACTCAATAGTTGAGACAAGATAGGCTAAAATTGCTGTTTAACATAACTTCAGAATGCACCAAAGGCATTATTAGTTTTTGACTCTTATGTATGTCACTCACCTTTGGGGTATCCTATGTGATCTCCTATTGATAACTACTGTAATATTATTTTCTCTTTCATACACTGAACCTTCCCTGAAACTGTGTGGAGGCCTGCCTCCCACTTTGAAAACCTCTGTGCTAATGCAGAACTGATGAAAACATATAGGTAATAATTAATAATTACTAATTAATAATTGCAATATTCCACCTTTTAAGTTTAAGCATTCAGCATGTGACAATGTAGTCTTACAGTGGGAAAAAATAATAATTAATAATAAACAAAAATAAAATAATAAAGGTTTGAGCCCAACTCAAACTGAAACTTTTTAGAGTAAATATTAATGCTGAGTTCATGTTTTGAATTGTCTGTTATGTTTTGGTTGATGAGTTCTATGTATTTTAAAAGCCCAATTAGGGATGGGCATTGCAAATTAGCTTGTGTTATAAATGCTGTGGTTCCTGGCATTGTTTATGCCACATTCTAGTCCCTAATATACAAATAAGCATGAAATAAATAAATAAAAAAGACAATATCATGTAATTGAAAACCCAGAGCTTCAAGAGTTTTTGAAAGGCTGTTATACTTGACAACATTTGATAGTGGAGGTATACTATGGACGAGGAACTTAGACTATTGTTAGCCTGTGTGTTCCTAATCTACAGAAAAATACCTTTCAGGAATTTGACCTTTTAAACAAATTCAAACCTGTACAGTATCTCAGTGTCAAGTGGTTTAGTTAATTGTTTGTCCAGCAAACATATATAATTAAAATTAGTTTCCTCACAGTTAGCTTTAAAATGAACAGGACGTGCTGTACAACACGCATGGCTGTACATTCACAGTCTGTTCCAACTGCACATGAACACAAAGTTCCAGCAGACATTTTGGTCAGTCTTAACTTTGACCTGTATTTCCACACAGTCTTTTAACAGGCAGAAACAATACAAGAAAACCCCTTTTGGGTGGGGCAAATTTGTTTTGGTGGGGCCAGTGTACATACTACCCATGCAAAACACATAAATAGTGTCCAGCATATTTTATTATGTAATGTATGCTAATGTACAGTGTTATTTATTTGTTTGCTTGTATTTTATATTTATGTTATATCATTTTTATTTTTATTTCAGCTCCCAGTTGCTACTGAAGCCAAGAAACGTCGGGCACCTAAAGGTACCATGTCACAGTCGCAAGTCATCTTGCAAAATACTTTTCTAACAATACAATTTTTTTTATGACACTAATTGTTTTAGTTTTTCATTTCTGATAATGTGTCTCTAAGTGGTAAAAGATACTGATAGGGTGAGTTTGGAGCTAATTGTCCTGCAGAGGTCACCCTCACCCTTCTCTTTACCGTCCTTAAAAAGAAGAATCTGTGCTCACAGTATGCTGCTGAGCCATGTTCCAGATATTTCTCTGTGTGGAAAATGTCTCTTGATCATTGAGGATATTTTGTCATAATAATTAATGTCCTAGTTAATGTTGTTGCTCATGGATTAAGCTTTTTTTTTTGTTTTGTTTTACAGTGTTTTGCGATTATCATCAGCATTGCTGAAAATGCAAATCCCATGAGAGCAATTAAGTGCATGCTATGTTATGGTATTATATGGCAATGCAAGCTTTTAATGTGGTGTAAGGCTTACTTAGTATAATTTGAGGAGACAAATCAAATCAACACCCTAATGTTAATGTAAGGTAAGATGGCTGAGTAATGAAGTAATAAAAACAGAAAGTAAAGAATGGATTTTAATTGCTTTGTGCTGTGTAGGTGAAGTATGAAATGCTCCATAACTAAGTCAAAAACAATAATATTTTTAATTTTCCTTATGATTCTAATTTGTCAATATTAGAAAAGAAAACCATTAAGAGAGGGATATTTGGAATAACCATACAATAGAATGCAGTACAAAGTTGTAAAAACATGCCACACAAGTACATGTGCATAGACTTTTGAGAAAAAATAGAGCATACAGTAATTTTAAAAATATGAAATGTATACAGTTAAAAATAGAATGGCAGTCAGATGCTTCATGTGTTCTTCTACAGGGAATTGTGACTCCATTATGCCTGACACATATGTTATTTATAAATATACTTAGTGTTAGAACAGGTACTCTGAAAATAAACTGTGTTAAAGTATGAAATAATTGAGTTTCCACACTTTATCTCTTGTATGAAGTTCAGAATTCAAACTATGACTGGACAATGAAATTTCGTGCAAAGTCACTTGAATACGAGCATGAACTGTACCTGCCTGCAGTCCAGACCTGTCTCCCATTGAAAATGTGTGGTGCGTTATGAAGGACAAAATACGACAACAAAGACTTCTGAGCACTTAAAGTCATATATCAAGCAAGAATGGGAAAGAATTTCATACCCCTGTCCCAACTTTTTTGGAATGTGTTGCAGGCATCAAATTCAGTATGAGAGTGTATTTGCACATAACAATAAAATTTATCAGTTTGAACATTAAGTATATTGTCTTTGTACTGTATTCAATGGAATATAGGTCAGAAAGGAGGTTTTTATTTACGATGTACATTATTGCTGGGTAACACCCAGGAGTTGTTGCACAAATATAAGTGTGCCCACTAGAAACCTAAAATCAGTTCTTTTAAACCAGTGCAGCATGTTTCAATCTTTTTCAAGTGAAATGTCTGTTTCTTGACATTAGCATAGCAAGCTGCCTTATTTTGTGTGTTTGTTTTTTTTTTCCCAAGATATTGACATTTATTTCTGTCATATTCCGTGGAGGAATAAGTGTCAGCAACTAAATATGAGACTAGACAACTTGACAAGGCCGAGGATTTTTGAAGTTTCTTTTGGCAAAACTTCCAAAATAATTTTCATCGTATTTTCCATTACATTCTCCCCATGTGTCTTTTGATCTCAGCATGCCTCTCCTCTGCTCTTATCCCCTTTTAACAGATGGTTGAAGCACATGGAAGGCAAATCTGTCTTAGCATTAGCCAGATCAAATATAACAATGAGAAAATTCCTCCCTGTTTGGGATGAAGTTTTCGTAGGACTATATTTAGGAGACCTCATGCTGCGCTCTTCTTCGTTGCTCCTTTCTACCCATTCTTTCATACAGTAGTTGCAGGAATACATGGCCGACATGTATCCCATCTTTCCTCTCCAAATGTGCCCTGCTTTGTGTATGTGGATGCTGGAGCACCGCAGGGCCACAGCTGAAACCCAGAGACAAGAATATTATTGCTGTCTCAGCAGGAAGAAAGCGGATTAGGGCGCTACAAATAGGGCCATTCCGAATCTTGACGGGGCGAATGTGTGAAGCCCATGCAGTTTCACACTCGGCGATGGAGAGGATTTCTCTGAAGTCATTGGATGAGACTCCAGCTCTAGCAGCAAATCAACAGAGCTCTGCTTGAAGCGCTGACAGATAAAAACAGAAGGGAGCTTTAGTGTAATTCACACTGTATTTTTTTACACAGGCAGTTCATTAATGATATCCCCCAATGTCAGTGGCAGACTCAAAGCCTTTACACTGGCACTTCATTTCACATTGCCGTGGATCCTATTTTTAGCCTCAGAGGAAGGTAGTAGGTGCAAGATAACAGGATTACCAGAATCAAACTCGCTCGAATTGGAATTACGTTTGCTTCCTTGTGAAATGAAGTGTTGTACTCCACTGGGAAGAAGACTTGGAGCATTGTGCTTGAGTTCTTGAGGTTACCTAACCCTGTCTAAAGCTGGCTTTGTATTGTGCTGCTCATACCTCCAGCCTCCCTCCTTTCAGTCTGTCTCTATACCCTCTCTGTTCTGTCACAAGCACCTGGCTTGCGAAAGACATTGTTGCCCTGGCAACGGGGAGAATATCTCAACCTGCCGAGACGTTAAAAGAGTGACAGGGGGAAAAAAAAAAAAAACAGTGTTTGTAACGAAAAACTTGCTTACAAGGTGACATTTACAGCGTGGCGGATGAATTGATTATAGTTTAGCCCTGGGTTTTCAGTTGAAGTGTTAACATCTATGTTAACTGTCAGATCAAAGACTTGCAAGTGACTGCGGAGGGAGGGAGCTTTCAGGATTATTTATTCAACTGGCAAATTAAAAGAAGACTGTATGAATTAAAAATAGTCCAAATAGACGCAACTCTTGATAGGCTGAGGCATCAGTTTGTGAGTAGCAACTTGCTAACAAGCTGAAATTCACACTATTTGGTGAATTGGCTTAAATTTAGCCTGTGGATTTAGGTGTACGTGTTACATCTTTGTTAACTGTCAGATCAGAGTCTTACTAATGACTTCAGAAGGAGGGCACATTCAGGATTAATCATTCAGCTATCAGCTAAATAAGACATCAATTGAGTAGTAAAGGGTAATGAGCTTAAAAATATTCCAGATTTTTTACATTATAGCCTTTTCCTCTTATATTCTTCCTTCCAGCTCCAGAGCTTCCCATTGTGGAGAGGAGAAACTGGCTAATCCACCAGCACTACATCCGCAAGGACTATGATACTTGTAAGGTAAAGTACCTTCATTCCTCCATTCTCCCCACGTTTTAGTCCGTCATTGACCCGTGTCTGTGTTCAGTGTTGGACTGATTGACCTTTTAAACATAATGAAGGTAATGAATGCCTGTCATGTACGGGGTTCTGTCTAACACTGGACCTTATTGTGGCCTAATAAACTGCACTGACCTGTGTATTCCCACATGAAATCAGTGGGTACTTAAGAAATTCTCTGAATACATGCCTTTACTTGTAAGATATGATACTGGAATATTCTTTCTCATTTTGTCGTGGAAGATCTCATTTTGAGCTGAGTGAGGTGGAATATAGATCAGAGGGTGTTGGGATTAATAAATACAATCTCAGCCAGTCACATCACTGGTCTCATCGCACTGAAACAGCTTAGCCAATCACAGTGAGGCATGATGACAGTAGCTCAACAAAGAAAGAATCAGCTTCTTAAGGAGATTGTTGTCTGGATGGTGTAGAGTGGCACAAAGTGAACACACAGCACCACAAATCTGCAACAACAGGCAGATGGTGTGGGTTTGTTTTAGGTAAAATTATGATAGAAGCAGTTTATGTGATCACATCAGTTTGGCACTATTTCAGTTTTGCAGGGACAGTCCGCCCCAAAACCAAAATGCATAATTTTCCTCTAACCTTTGGTGCTATTTATTCATCTTGATAGTTTTGGTTTGAGGTACAGAGTTTTGGAGATATCAGCTGTAGAGATGTCTACCTTTTCTTCAATCTAATGGAACTAGATGGCACTCAGCTTGTGGTGCTCAAAGAGCCAAAAACACATTTGAACATTCAAAAGCTTAACAGCAATGTCTCGTTCCAGAATTCATGACCCGGTTACTCAAAATAATCCACAGATAAATCTGGATGAGGAACGTGAAAGACAGTGCTCTCCCCTCCGTCATTTACCACCACTTAGGTGCCGTTGAGCAAAGCCCTCAACCCTAACTGCTCCAGTAGAGCTGCTCAGTGGCCAACAGATCAAACTGTGGCTTTACTGGGTGTGAATGTGTAACTGTGCAGCGTGCATCTGATCAGGACATTCCTGAAAAAGAGAGTGTTGCTCTCAGTGAAACTCCCCTGAATAAATCAAGGTTGAAAACTGTTGTGAGCAGTTTAATGGAGTTTGTTTTTATACCATCCATCAGCTGTATCACCGCACAGAGGGAAGTGCAAATCTAGTCACCATGTCATGGTGTCTGGAATGAGGCATTGCTGTTGAGTTTTTCAAATCTTTTTTTTTTTTTTTTTTTTTTTTTTGCCACTTTGAGCACCACAAGTGGAGTGCCATCTAGTTCCATTTTGTTGGACAGAGAACAGACATCTGTGTGGTTGATATTTCCAAAACTCTGGAACTCATACCAAAACAATCTATTTGGATTAATAGCAGCACAGGTAAGAGTAAAACTACGGTGAACTGTCCCTTTAATTGTACAGCTTCTATTATGTATTTCACGTTGCAGAAGGTTACATCATATATTAAAATTTGACACAGTAGTATTTGCCTCATAATGCATTTCAAGAATAAAACATGAACCACCTGAATTTTTTTTCAAAAGTTACTCTGATGAAGACATGCTCACAGAATTAATGAGTGTCTGTAATTCAATGTCTCTCAGCCAGAATACCAAGTTATAACAGCTATATATCATCCATAATGACACTGCGCTCTTGTGCAGCACCTTTCTAATTGGAGGCTACAGATTTATCAGTGTTATCTGTCCTGCTGCCTTCAGATGGCTGCAGTGATTTAATGAACTGAAGGAGAAGCTTTTCATACTGTCAAAACAGATACAGTAAGAATCAGTCTCATTCATTTATAGGTGAATGCAGACTGAGTTTTCATTGTTCCTTCAAGCATGTGAAACAGTTTTTGAGAGCAAATTAAAAGCATCTACTAACTGGAGAATGTTTGGTTCAAATAGATTGTTCAGATTTTAAGCATTGTTCTGTCGGTTCTGTACATTTGCTCCAAATATTCACTTTGCCCCTGTTGACAAAATCATCAGATTGACAACAGATTGGCACTGTGTGGAACAGATGCGATTCTGAAATAACTATTTTCAGAGCAAAGTCTAAACCACCAAAATACCAATACTTACTCTATGCTGCTTTCCTTGAACAAACCTCCCATCTGTTTGCGCCTCTCCTCCCAACTGTGCACCCTGTGCTCTGCACTGGGCACCAAAATACCACACAGCCGGGCAAAGCAAATTTCAAGGTCAGGAAAATACCAAACGGTCAGCTTGTGCTGGTCTTTGCACCACCATGAAAACAGGGCCCTCAGTCTGTTATGATACAGATGTACAGAACAGGGTGTGAAACATGTTTATCTATTAAGTCTTAGTTGTAACTGCAGGCTGTTTAGCGCAGAGGTTCTCAATTTTTTTCTCAGCCAAGGACCACTTACAAGATAGAAAATAAAGAGATGACCTCCTCATGTATTTCACTTGGAGTAATTTGATGGAGCCTTTTTTCACACTTCACAAGAACAACACAGGAGAAATGTATTAAAAATATTTGAGCCATGTCAATACAGAACACCCACGTAGAGAAAGCCAGTTTCAGCCATTAATGAGTGATATTTGGGTGACTGCAGGAGCAAGATTATATATATTTATTTTAGAGTTATAGATTGGAGCTTAATCCAGGAACTCATTTAGATTTAGAAATTAAATTAATTAATTATTATTCTTTGAATTTTGAAGAACTTTTGTAAACAATAAAAAAATATATATATTTTATATCATCAATTTAAATAAGTGAATCTCAAGAGTGCCACAGACCCGTACTTGAGAAACACTTGTTTAGAGACTGAATCACAGTGGGGTTAGTATTCAGCAGGGTCTGAAATGTTTGTATTTTGAACCATAGTAAAAAAAAAAAGGTAGGGTTAGCTTGCATAGTTACTTCATGCCACAGAAGTTTAATAACGACAATGTTTTATCTTTTTTCAGGTCAGAGTGTTTGAACAGTGGAAATCACACTCATATATACGTCATGCATCTCAATAGACCAACAAGCTGTGTGACAACTAAATTTTTATATCTTTACTCTCCAGACTCTTACACCTAGAAGTCTAAATCAAGAGTATGAGATAAAACAGTACCTCTAAAATAATAAAAATGGTGGCAGTGTCATGATTACTATATAAAAGTGTTGTAGACACTGACAGATATATTTATAAAATGTTTGTTTTATTAATACAACGGATGTTTTTCTGCCTTGTTGTGATGTGATCTGGCTAACTTTAGAGGAATGTGGGTAACTGGGGTCTGTACATGATTTAGATTTTGCCTTTCTTCTCTTTTTTCTCTTATTTATTATGAAATAAATTTGAATGTAGGTCATCTTGTAGATTTTTTTATATATGAGATGATGAATTTGATGTTTTCATATATTTTGGTATTTTGAAATATGGCTTTTGTATTACTGTTTTTTCTCTGGGTATATTTTCAACGCATTTTTTTTTCTTTGTAATTAATTGAATTATGAATGTGTTTTGAATGTTTGTTGTCTACAGTTTTACACACATAAAATACTGGCACTTATATACTGTTATATGCTTTTGATCCTTATTTTGACTGTGCACCCAATACATCAATCAAGATCTGGAGCTGTGTGTGCTTCTGCTGTTTATCTGCATCACACTTTTCTCATTAAAACAGCTAGAAAAAGAAGCCTCTCATTGCAAAAACTAAACTATGACTAATCAAGGACATATGCTGTAATAATGAATGGATCTTCAATTGCTTAAAAAAACAAAAACAGATTATGAGAACTCAAATGTTTTATTTCCTCACTTGAAGAAAAAAAGTAGTGGAGCAACTCTCCTGTGCACTCTTACAGCACTTCAGTTCCTTTTCTGTCATGTAGTCATGTAATATGTTTATCACTCCATGCGGTTTTGATGCTTAACCACCATGATGTATAAATATGGGTGTGGTTTCCATAGTTCAAACATTCTGACGGATTGAAGTCAGATTGAAATGTTGTAGATATAATTACTCTCCCTCTTTTTAGCCATGGTAGCCAATAATTTTAGCAGTATTCCAAATCACACATGTGGAAAATAATACTCACCTCAGTTGTAAAAAGGTTCTCCCTTTCTGTGTCCATGCAGGCAATCATCAAAGAACAACTGCAGGAGACTAATGGAATGTGTGAATATGCCATTTATGTTCAAGGTGAGCCAGATTTTTATATTAACACTTCCCCCTCACACATATAACATGTATGATTAATTATCATACACGTCCATACTTAATTATTCATCAAATGAAGGCTCTGTGGTGGTCGACGCCCAAGCTCCCCAATACATCATTTAGTTCCCCAAAATCTGCTCTTCGGACCCCATGCTGTGCCTTTGATTTTTAATGATTTTCTTTCACTTCCTCATGTAGATGAAGATTCTCTCTTTTTGTGCTTCAATTTCTTGCCACAGCACTAATCCTGCGTCTTGAGGGCAAGATCCAAGAGTCCCTGGAGCTGTTTCAGAGCTGTGCCATCCTTAATCCCAGCAGTGCTGACAATCTCAAGCAAGTGGCCAGATCACTGTGAGTCTACTGCCCTCAAGCCCGGGGTGTATCGACCCTTCTCCATTAACTAACAAGACAGAGGCAGGAGAGAAATATACTGTCAAACTGCAGGCCATTCATGATCAGAACTTTTTTTTTTTAAAACTGCTGGGGAAAAAATAATCCATCCCCAGCGACTAAGAATATCTATTTAGCATGCAGTGATTAATTGGTTAATTTCTCATATGGATTATTGTTGTTTATTCTTTCCGTAGATTTCTCCTGGGAAAGCACAAAGCAGCTATTGAGTTCTATCATGAAGCTGCGAGGCTCAACGAGAAAGACTGGGTAAAAGAAAAGAGACACTCTCTCTCACTGAGTTCCTCCTTTGTTTTAAAGTTAGTAAGAGAAAGTGTTCAGTGGGCCTGGCATCTTTCACTCTAAATACACAGCGTGAATTACTGCCAGGAAATTCTCCCTACATTTAAGATGGGAAATCCTTCGACTGAACCGCTTTTTCTCACTTATGCAGCAGTTTTTCAAAAAGAACTTCGTGGTTGGACTTCCAAACTGATTCAAGGCTGTTTTACTCTGAAGCCTATAAAAATTGTATTAAGCTGGCCAGGCAGGACCATTAATCACTCACAGTAGTATGTTTTGGAAATTTAAAGTGTCCCCACTAATACTACTGTAATACTGAAGAATCTGTATTCCACAGAGCAGTCATCTTAAATAACTTTAATATGTGGAAATATAATTTAACTCAGCCTTTATCCAGCCCTGCTCAATTAAGCATGCACCAATGCTCCATGTATAATTTGGTATTTTTTCACCTCAGGAGATCAGTCATAATCTGGGGTTGTGCTATTTCTTCGTCAAAGACTTCAAAAATGTGAGTATGCTGATTCTGCCAGTGCTATACAGTCCAGACTGTACACATTACTCCAATGATTTGATGATTCTGATCTTCTGTCTCTGTCAGGCTGAAGAACATCTGAACATAGCTCTGCAGATTAATAAACACGACAAGACGTTCATGATGCTCGGGAAGGTTCATCTGCTGGCTGGAGACACTGACAAGGCCATTGACGTGTATAAGAGGGCAGTGGAGTAAGTAAAGTTCAAATGTTGAAAAGCACTGAGGAGACATTTAAAGTGGCCATATTATGCTCATTTCAGGCTCATGCTTTTATTTTGGTTTCTACCAGAATAGGTTTACGTGCTGTCATGTTCTAAAAACATTATTTTTCTCTTACTGGCCTCATCGCTGCAGCACCTCTACTCACCTTCTGTCTGAAACACTCCTGTGTCTCTGACACCGTGTCCTAACCGATGTTATTGAACGACTGCTCGTCTGGCATAAGTCTCCCAACGCCTTACTTGTGTGCACTTGTGTGTGTGTGTTGCGTACCACACATACCCAGTTAAGACAATGTGTACACACATGTGAACATGGCTCCAAGCTAAGGATCTACAGGTTTAGACTAAAATCTGGTGTAAATGACGTCTTTCAAGTCAACTTGGCATGTTGGAGCTTTAGGAGACTTGGATTGGACGAGCAGTGTGGAAGCATTTTATTTTATATTTTTTGGTTATTTTACTGTTTGAAAACTGGTCACCATTCACTTAAACTGTTTGGGAGATTGTGCACCGCTGTTTTAACTGTGAAACTCTAACTCTATTTTTGGGTGGACTATGCCTTTATGAATAACTATACTTACAGAAACAGCCAACAGTCTCACTGACTTATGAAGGTCATTTAGAGGCATCAGTAATAGATTGAGATTGTTTCATAACCAGTTCAAAACTCGTGAATAGTTTCATCGTATTGAGAATATTACACAGCTGCCAGGCCACATGAGCGCTCTCCCTCTCTGTCTCTGTCTCACTGCTGCGACTGTTAGTCTGCATCACACTTTTCTCATCAAAACAACTGGAAAAACACTCCTGTCGCTGCAAAAACTGTGCTTTGTCTGATCAGGGACATACACTCAAGTAATGATTGGATCTTTAATCATTAAACACAGATTATGACAATTCAGATTATTTTATTTCCTCACTTGCAGAAAAAAAAAAATTAGTGGAGCAACACTCCTGTGCACTCTCGCAGCACTACAGCTACTTTTTTGCCATGTAATCAAATCACGTCCAGGGTGGGAAATAACCAGCCGCCAGCCAAATGCTGGCAAATTATGAAAGCAGCGGGTAGATTTCAGGCACAATATAATGATGATAATGAATGGTGAATTTTAACATTTATCTGTCAGTGGCTCAAAGATTTCAGGCACGAAATAATGATGATCATTATGGTGAATTTGAACATTTATCTGTCAGTGGCTGGTAGATGTTCACATTTTAATAAGTTAATTTCCCATCCCGCGATGCCTATCAGCTGTGGGCTCCAGATCAGACTAGAGACATAACTACATAAGTAAAAGGTGGATGAGTGCTTGCTTCCACATTTGCACTTTTTAAACAGAAAAAAAAAACACATTTTATGTTGTGATATTTAGATGTTTCCTTACTGGAAATGACATCCAGTAGAGCCGACAGCAAGTAGGTTGTTAATAGCAAAGGGAAGTCAGCTCCACAGTGATCTACCTCCAGCCAGCTGCCACCTAATTTAGGTTTTTGTAGTTAATTGAGGAGGTATCGTATAGATAACTCCTATTTTAACTTCATGAATCAACAGTTTTTCTGCGTTTCCAACATAAGTGGAAAGAATAAATAGAAACAGGGCACCTGACAAAAGTTCCGCTGAAAATGGTTCCAACCTAACTGCAAATTATGCGAATATGTTACATAAGCCGTTTTCACATATACACTCCGAGCTATTCCCTGAGAATCAAGTCAGAACATTTTACGAATGTGCCCTATCACACATGCATGCAAATATTCACTGTGTTTATGTCAATATCAATACAAACTAAGTCTCAAAATTAACCTAATGTGATGGAAGAGTAGAAGGTTAGTAGACTTCGTGGCACGCTGCTTGCAGGACGCACACTTTTACTTTATCTGACTGTAATCTGATGTTTTCACATCATAGGTGACCAAGAAAGGCATTAAAATGTGAGCTAAAATGTATTAGACTCATGTAGGCTGATACTGATTAGCAGTTAGTCTGTTAGTCTGCATCACACTTTTCTCATCAAAACAACTGGAACAACACGACTGTCACTGCAAAAACTGCGCTCTGTCTCATCGGGGACATACACTTTAGTGATGATTGGCTCTTCAATCACTTGAAACAACAGATTTTGACAGCTCGGATTTTTTTATTTCCTCACTTATAGAAAAAAAGTGGGGTGACATTCTTGTGCACTCCTGCAGCACTACAGCTACTTTTTTATCATGTAATCAAATCACATCCAGGGTGGGAAATAACCAGCCGCCAGCCAAATGCTGGCAAATTACGAAAGTGGAGGGTAGATTTTATGCACAAAATAATGATGGTAATGAATGGTGAATTTTAACATTCATCTGTCAGTGGCTGGTAGTTTTCAAACACAAAATAATAATAATCATGATGGTGAATTTGAACATTCATCTGTCAGGTGTCACAGGGTGGGAATTTAATTTATTAAAATGAGAACATCTACCAGCCACTATGAGCCGTTGGCTCCAGATCAGACGTAACCACTCAAGTAAAAGTTATCAGACTGTAATCTGTTGTTTTCACACCACAGTTGACCAAGAAAGGTAATAAAATGTGAGCTGAAATATATTAGACTCATGTAGGCTGATACTGATTAGCAGCTAGTCTGTATGAAAATGAAACGATCAGTGAAAAAGTGGATATACAGGTGCGCAACTGCACACAGTGCAATGTCATCAGCACATCCACTCCTTCACTCCAGACTCTGATCTGCTCTGATCACACACGTGGACTAGAGAGATGGCAGGGTGAAGTCCAGCTCATCTAATGCAGACATTTGTTTTCACACATACAGCTCCTCCAGGTAGTGTCTGAGTAATTGCAGAGTTACAGTGCATGTGCAAGAGGGGTTGTAGTGATGTCACCAAGTAACAGAACAAAGGCTGGATTACAAGCAAGGTGTTTCATGCAGTGTTTTCTGTAGGGGTGAGTAACTCCCTTTGGCATAAACAAGCTACATAACACATTAAAGGAAATGAAGAAATCCAAAAAGTATCATATGGCCACTTTAAAGGGGAATCTGTGGAATTGAAGTTTTTCATCAAACCCAAATAATATGAATAAAATAAAACGAAACCTGTTAATAATTACACAGGCCCAGCGTGACAGTTTCCTTCATGATGACATTCTTTCAAGACACTGAAAGAGATCGCCATAAAAGATGCTGTTTCAGAGGACTTTGGTTACTTCCAGTGGGGTCTCTCTTGATTTATCTGGTGATTTTCACTCTTTGGAGCTCATTTCAATAAGTGGTCCCCCTTCAATCTTACACAAAGCTCCAGCTTTGCCACATTTTGACCCGGGGCCCTTTTCAATTCAGAATAAATTCTCTTCATTTCCACTTCTATTCAGATGTTGAATATTTTAAACTTTAGGCCGTGGTGTAAATAAGGAAATGACATCAGTGTGTGTAATAGAGCTCATTATGGCTACCTCCTGTTGGGGTTAAATGAATTAATCAAGTGCCCCAATACTGGTGTTGCTTCTAATGAGACATACCACTGTGAATCTTATTTTAATGCAGATCTGCCTCTTCTTTCCCATTTTTCTCTCTGAGTTACATCGTCCCCCCACAGGTTATAATTAATACTCCACAATTATGCTGAATCAAACCCTGATTGAATAATCAGCAGATTCCCTGAATATCAACTATGTTTGCTTAAGAATAAGTGCAGGCATTAAATGTAATTACAGGCATAGTTAAAGTGACATTTTTCATTTGACTTGTCTCGTTCTCTATTCAGATTCTCTCCAGAAAATACTGAACTCCTCACTACTCTGGGTCTGCTGTTTTTACAGGTAGGCAGATTTTTAAAATAATCTTTTCAGTGAAATTATGTGTACACAGCAACGAGCACTACAAGATAAGAGTGACATTTACTGCAGGTGTCAGAAACATCTCAAATGGAGCAGATGTATAATTTTCTGTGTTCATGTTTTTGCCAGCTTGGGAAATACCAAAAAGCTTTTGAGCACCTTGGAAATGCCCTCACTTTTGACCCCAACAATTATAAGGTACGTGGGTATTTGAACACACATTATTCTTTGGTATAGACTTCATTTGCTACCAAGCTGCCTGAGGACAGTGAATTGGACTTCCTTTAAAGCAGTTAAGTCAGAATAAAAGGTCACGCACTGTCAGGTGGCACAGTCTGTCTTTCATCATGTGCAGTTTCAAAGGGTACATCTTCCTCTAATATCTCTCTAATCATTGTTTTTATTCCTAGGCCATCCTGGCTGCAGGCAGCATGATGCAGACCCACGGTGACTTTGATGTGGCCATGAACAAGTACCGAGTGGCAGCATGTGCTGTGCCTGAGAGCCCCCCTCTGTGGAACAACATCGGCATGTGCTTCTTTGGCAAAAAGAAATATGTAGCTGTGAGTAATACTCTTTACTTGTCCATGCCAGTTTAGGAGTAATATTTAATTTTCAGTTGTGTTCTTTAAAAGATGACATTTAGCATTAGTTTCACATTTTTTAAATACCGCACCAGCAGTTGTGGAAAGTAATTTAGAACTGTTACAGTTTTAGAGTACTTTAACATTTACGTTACTTTACTTTTCAGATTTATTTTTACATAAAAAATATGATGAGCTTATAAAATACAATGCATTGTTATATATTAAATCAGTGCTTTCCAAAATTATGGCTTGACTTCTCACAAAAAGTCTGTCCAGACAGAAGTGTAACTAGTTGCAGCTCCTTGTCATGTTGTCTTTGAGTTGTTAGCAGTTCCACAAAGATAGAAAGATATTCCTCCCTAAACTTCTCAGACGTTTTAATTAAATTAATTCTGAGCACCAAAGAAAGTCAGAATATCTAATATTTAACCAAAAATAAAGCAAAGATTAGAGAAAAACCCAAATAATGAATATTGATTGCAGAATTTTATTTTTTCATCTGTGCTCTCTCATTAATCGTCTAACGAACCCTCAGATTTATCTTGTGACCCTTTGGGAGATCCGATTCCCTGATTGGAATCTATGGAAACAATATATCGATATATCGATATGGTGACATGAGATTAGATATCATCTTAGATTTTGGATATGGTTATATCAGGATATCATGTAAGTGTTGTCTTTTCCTGGGTTTAAAGTCTGCATTACAGTAAAGTGGGGTTAATTTTATTAACGTACCAGACTGTTCTAACTGTTCTCTTATTTGTGTTTACCCACTTTTATCTACATTACAGATGATTATTTATCAAAAATCTCTTTGTGTTAATATTTTGTGAAAGCACCAATGTCCACATCACCCAGCTCTAACTACTTGATATACTGTTGGTAGTTTAATCCACAACAATGCATCATATTCTTTAAGATCACCATTTGTTTGTACTATTTGAGGATATGTTATATTTGAGAAAATATGTATATCATAAATTACAGAATAGCCTAAAAATGTTGAGATCTTATTTTATAAGCCATATCGGTCAGCCCTAAAGGAAACCACTGGAATATACTACGTAACTGAATGTAAAACGTAAAAAAACTAGCTTCACCTTCATCAGCTAACAACAATAAAGTACTGCTTACTCACTCATTGATGCATCAGTCTTAACAGTCTCATAATGTCATGTATAATAATATAATCAAGCACAGGGGACATGTTACTGCAGAACAAATACTTTAATTTTTGATACTTTAAGTACATTTTGTTGTTATTACATCTGTACTTTTATCTTTGAGGTGCCCTCAGGAGTTTTCTTGTAAATAAGTTTCTGTTTACATTCAGTGTCACTCACCAGAATGTATTTTGTGTGTCCTTGAGGTCTAAAAAAACATACGTTGTTTATGTCTTCCATCTTTACTAGGTTGCACTTCTTCACTGCCTTTGTCGGTGCATTAGTGTGTATCTTGGTGCTTTACTCACATGTGTGCGTCCTTGTGCACCTTCACTTTGACTGCTCACATCAACCAGCAGTTACCCTTAAATTACTGTATTTTTATCAAATTCAGAATGAGAAAGATGAGATCATATTAATAAATATACTACTACTTAATTTGGTCCCTGTGTCCCTGAAGTGTTATTATTCCACCTTTGTACAGAATCTGTTGTTTCTTAGTTTTTTCATTGGATCATATATTATTTAAATAGTTGCCTAACAGTCAGCTCTTGACTTCTCTCTCCCACCTTCATGTCTCCCACAGGCCATCAGCTGTCTGAAGCGGGCCCACTACCTGTCTCCTTTTGACTGGAAAGTGTTGTACAACCTGGGCCTGGTACACCTGACCATGCAGCAGTACGCCTCTGCCTTCCACTTCCTCAGCGCAGCCATCAACCTGAACCCACGCATGGGGGAACTCTACATGCTGCTGGCAGGTACTGAGTCAGAGAGTCAGAAAAATTCTTCATGACTGGATAACATCTTTAAAGAGCAAATTGATGATTTGTGACTAAAGTAGCAGAAACAATTACTGAGTATTTAGCAGTACTGTTGTGTTGGATATGTTCTATGCCTTTTGTAAAGTATATACCTACATACAACAAGCAATCATTTTCTTGCATTTAAACCTCTCTTATTCATTCTTAACAGTGGCTCTGACCAACTTGGAGGATGTAGAGAACGCCACCAGAGCATATGAACAAGCTGTGACGATGGACGAGTGAGTCTGTCTTACACCTTCTACCTTGAAGGGATAGTTTGAAGTATTTGAAGTAAAGTCGTATGAGGTGCTTATCAGTAGTAGATGCTGGTCAGCACACCCTCAGTGTGGAGAAGCTGAGAGAAGCACCAGCACAGAAGCTAAACAATGAACTGCTGTGGACGGTTTTAGCAACAAAAGGTGTTTTAGCCCTCTACTGTAGGTTAAACACTGACTATGGATAAGTACTTTATACAGCTCCACTTCAAATAATCTGAACTATCACTTAAGATGTAGAATGTCTGAATTTGAGTCTGTAGTTAAGTAATTTAATATTTTTTGCCTACAGATCCAACCCTCTGGTCAACCTAAACTTTGCCATCTTCCTCTATAACCATGGTGAAAAGAAGGGAGCTCTGGATCAGTATCAGGAGATGGAGAGAAAGGTCAACCTGCTTCGAGACAGCAGTAGCAACTTTGAATTTGATTCTGAGGTACTTACTGTAAGATCCTGATCCTGTTATTGTCCTAAAGCCAGTGGTTGAAGCCATTACTGAAGTATGTCTGTCTGTCACTAACAGCTAATAGACATGGCTCAGAAGATGGGAACTGCCCTGCAGGTGACAGAGAGTCTGGTGTGGACTAAACCAGGCAAGGACTCCAAATCAAAACCAAATTCTGCAGCAGCCACCAGAACCCCCGGTGCTCAACTTGGTACCAACCAAGCTCTGGGGCAAGCCATGTCTTCTGCAGCGAGCTACAACAAGAACATCCAGCTACCAGCAGGTACAAACTAACAGCATGTGTAGTAGAGCAATCATTCCCAGAGACTGGTACACAGGAAATTTTATTTGGATCACTAAATAGATTTTTTTTTTAAAAACTAGGGAAGAAGTTCTGCAAATTTAGATTCATATCTGCAGTACACTTTATAAAGCACTTAATGTGTATATTTTTATACTCATGACCTAACTCATAATAATGAGGTGGCCTGTTAACTCAGCCTAGATGCATTTATTTCTCATTTACAAAATATTAAACGTTTTCAGTAAAACACATCAAGATAGTATTAGGTCATGTAGTCATGGCAGTAAAAATGGTTAGGAATGTTGATTTATGTTCAAAGAAGCTTCCCCTGAGATTTATTGATAAGGTCTGTTGTGAATTGGGTGGTGACGGTGTGTCATTTTCAGAAAATGGGTGCCAAGAAAAAAGAAATTTGGAAACACTGCTGTGAAAAGTGTCAGTTGATATTCTGTCACCCTGGCGTACCCCTGGTATCCATTCTGATATGTGACAGAGCAACTTCAGTGGTGAAGCCTGAAATAAGGTCCAAAGCTCTGAGTCAGGTCCCGATGAGACGGAGCCAGGCTGAATATTTCTCTTTTGTTCTGAGCACAAACTCAAAATGAGGTGAGCACATGAAATTATTTTTCATCAGAAAAGTTCAGCGTTACACAGTCAGCGCAGGTGATGACAAATTTCACTGTCTCCACCTCTCGCCATTAAACCAAAGCCCAATTTTTCATTTTAAATGGAAACTTAAAAATACCTCTTCCCTGTGTATCCACAGCCTCTTGCTTTGCAGATTGAATATATGGGCTATGGCCAAATGGAATATGTGAAAAAAGAAGCTAACCTCTATGCAGTATATATTCTTGGCAACAAAAGAAAGTCAGTGGTGTGGAAAAATGACACACAGGTAAGCTAATAAATTCAAGGCTACTCTGAAATGATTGTTACAGCTCTCAAAAGTAAGTGGACTGGAGTGCTTTTCAACACAAGAGCCTGTGGGCTGGTGTTTAGCTGTTTACAAATAACACCAGAACAATGCCTTCATGCTCAGTTACACACATTTTACATAATTACACAGCTCAGTCTATCTGCTTTGTAACACTCAACAATCAGCATTTAACAAACGACTTGTAGTGACCATATACAAATACAGCCTGTAAATAAACAGTTAGTTACTGTTTGCAGTATAGACTCTGCTATAGACGCTGGCTATTTAAAGTGGAGGAAACTATTTGCTGGTGTCAGTATCTTTATTGCTAATGCTGTAGCAGCTAGTCTGTAAATGCATTTTGCTGGAGGTCAGGATTCATCTATGACAGTCAGGGACTTGCTGTATCTTGGTGGCTATTAAAATTCAGACACTGAAATATGGAAAACAGCTTACACCTGAAACTTCGTATGGGTCTGTAAAGAAATCTCACAAACTGTCTCAGAGTGCAGAGTGTGGTTTAAAACCACAGGGTAAACTTAAGCTATTAAGGAAGTTATTTGTACAAATAGAAGCAGTGGAAATCTTTGAAAAGGTTAGTTCTGTTTGTTCTGACATGTCTACAGGCACTCAGAAACCCCCTACATCTCAACCATGTGAGATGACGGGGGCTTCACCCATGCAAACAACAACTGTTAAATCATGGAGGAAAAAATGTTCTCAAGTTTTAAGAGTGTGAAAGTTGACAGTTCAGTCTGATATCAGGCAACACATTCATAACTTTGTTTCTAGCTTCAGACTGATAATCAATTAATCCTTTTTTTTAAGAAAGATGTCAAAATTCTCTGATTCCAGCATCTTAAATGTGAATATTTTCTGGTTCTTTACTCCTCTCTGACAGTAAACTGTATATCTTTGGGTTGTGGGCAACTGGGATTTTAAAGGACCAGCGTTTAGGATTTAGTGGCATCTAGCGGTGAATTTGCAGATTGCAAACACCTGGTCTCACCGCGAAACTCCCACAAAACGTGAAAGGCCATATGTAGAGCCAAAGTTTGGTTTGTCCATTCTTGGCTACTGTTGAAAAATGGCGGTGCAACGTGGCAGCCTCCACGGTACAGGTCCCCTACCCTCTGTAGATATAAAGAGCTACCTATAAGGTAATGAAAACACCACAATTCTCATTTTCAGGTGATTATACACCAATGAAAATATACTTATGATTATTACATTCCATTTCTGCCACTAACCCCACGTAAATCTTACACACCGTACATTTAAGAGTGGGGCAGAATGACGATAAAACAAACTACGATGTCGTGCGCTGTTGAGAAGACATGTATATGTTTTCTATAGCGGATGCAGTTGTTGTTACTCCTCCTTGGTTCGGGTGCACAGCATGACGGTGGCATTAGTTCTGCCCATGGCACTGATTGGTTAATCGTTAGTCAGCCACAGTGCTCATTGGGTCGGTTGCTTTTTTTAACCAAGAAACTGCTGTTTCATGTCACGATGCCAGACAAATCAGTCACTGTGATGGAGTGAAAAGATTCAAGGGTCTGGAAGAAGGCAAATAGATGTGTTGTTGAAGTGATATCTACTATCTACTGACACTTACGCTGACTGAAGGTTAAGTTTTGTTTTTTTTCAGTCCACAAAACACTGCTGGAGTTTCACAGAAAAACAGAGTTGCAGAATCGCACAAGCATTTGAAGTGACTGGTGACGACATTTTGACATTTTCAAATGGAAAAAACCACCGAAACAAAACAAAAACAAACATAAAATGTCTCCATACTGCTCGTCTGGTGTGATCCAAGTCTCCTAAAACCCCAACGTACAGTGTGCATGGACACATAAACATGCCTCCACGCTAAGGATCTACATTGAATATTTAAGCCCTAAACACGGGGTAAGTGACGTCTTTCAAGTCAACCTGGCATGTCAGAACTTTAGGAGACTTGGATCACGCCAGACGAGCACTATGAAGCCTTTTGTTTTTTTAAGTTTGAAAACTGGTCACCATTCATGTCAGTTGTCTTGGAGATTCTGTGACACTGTTTTCCTGTGAAACTCCAGCTGTGTTTTGTGGAGTAAAAGACTTAACCCAACCTTGAATCAACATGAGGGAGATTAGATAATGACTGTATTTTATTTTCACTTTTGGGTGAACTATCCCTTTAAAGCATCACACTGGTTCTCCTTGAAGCTTCACCCACTTTTAAGAAGTTGCACACTTTAAACAGACCAATCTAAACTGCTTGTCTGTGGGATGTCACACCTGGAAAATCTAATTATGTGCAATTATATGTCTAATTTGTTTAAAGGTACAGTCTCGGGCTTCAAATAATGATGTGGTTTTGATGTGGATAATAAATAAATTCTTAACAGAGTGATTGTGGTGCTACAGTTTGAGGTCCAGTAATCTTATGTTGTTTGAAACAAGGTATTGGTAGATGCTGGAAAATTGACTTCTCCGTTTCCAAACACAGTACCTCAGTGTTTCTGTTGGCCTAAATAGGTGCACATCTGCACTGTTGTAAAGCCGAACAAAGGTTAACTTGAGTTCACCATCGCCAGATTGAGATTGAATTAAAACAGGAAACATGCTTGAATTCGTCTGTTGTGTGGGATTTAATTTGACTGAATGGGAGCTGCGGCAAATATTCAGCAGATGGAAGTGCAGTGTGACGGTGTCTTAATTCAGAGTCTAAATCAAGTTCTATACTGCTTTATATTGATACAGACATATCAATGAAAGGCATGGGGACAGCAGCACCACACAACATTTTAAGTTCTTGTGTAATGCTTCAGATATTGTTTAATGTTATTGAAGATCACTGAGAAAAATTATGCTTTTTGTTATTTCCAGGAGTTTCCAAAGGCCCCTCTATGCCCCTTGAGCCAGAGCCTGATGTGGACAAAGCCCCCAGCCCGCCCACAGATCCTCCAGGCTCTCCAGAACCTGCTGAGTCAGCCAACCCCAAACCCAGAAGCTCCAAGAGTAAATCGAAGGTGGAGGCATGAATTAGCTCAGTGGCTATAGTCTTTGTCATAAGATCACTCTCATGTTATGGAGCCAAATTAAGGTTCTTAAACAGCAGCCGAGCTCTTTCTGGTTTTCTATTTCATTGTAGTTAGACACAAAGCCTCGAGTTAAAGGCTTCTGGTTTAGGTACTAAACTGTTCTACACAATAATTTACTTTTCACTGAAAAGGGCAAAGGTCAACGTGCACTTTTTTTTATACCATTTATTTCAGGAACGTTGAATGTCATTACAACACTTGTCACTTTTTTAACCAAAATTCTGAGATAATCATGTGTTTCTTGTAAATCTATGTAGACGTGGCAGGTTTGGTGCAAATCTAATTCCAATATTTCATGTTTCAAAGACTTTCTAGTCAACAAAATGGTAATATGGGCATTTGTGCAGTCAGAAGTGTTAAAGGGAGAGTTCAGTCCAAAATCAACAATATTTTTCCTCTGGCCCATAGTGCTGTTTATCCATTTATCCATCTATGTAGATAGTTTTGGTGTAAGTTGCAGAGTTTTAGAGATATTGGCTGCAGAGATGTCTGTCTTCTCTCAAATATAATGAAAGTAGATGCCACTCAGTTTGTGGTTTGTGAAGACTGAACATTTGAAGAACTCAAAAGCAGAGTCCTTGTTGGGAGCAATTTCATGGAGGACCTGCTTTCTTTATTTCTTTCTTTTTGTAAACAATCTGTTTATTGAGTTTGAAAAGTGGTATAGAAATACAGCAGAAAAAAATCATCAGCATCAAGAAATGAACAAATAAGAGAAAAAGAAAGAAAGACATTGATAGTGACACAAAATGAAGTGATGCATATTTATACACAGTGAAATCGACTTTTCTTAAAATTTAATCTTTTAAAAGTATGCTAACATTTATATAACTACTTTGAATATTTTCAATTCAGGTTTTCCACATTTCATCTGACATTTCTGTACCCAGTTCTTTCTACCTCCCTGAATGAATTTGAAAACAAACTATTTAAAGGGACAGTTCACCCAAAAACCAAAATTACATATTTTTCCTCTGGCCTGTAGTGCTGTTTATCCATCTATACTGTTTCAGCGTGAGCTGCAGAATTCTGGAGATATCAGCCATAGCAATTGTCTGCCTTCTCTCAAATATAATGGGACCAAACTGGCTCCAAGCACCAAAAAATATGTCTCTTTCCAGAAATCTTGACCTGGTTACTCAAAATAATCAACAGATTTTGTTGATTTTGAGCAGTTTCATGTAGTTTCGTATAGGATCTACTTTCTCTCTGCAGTAGAATCTACCAGAACTACTTTCATTCTAATAGAAGAAAACTGCTCACAGCAGTGTCTATCGATTATCTTGAGAAATCCATGATTTTTGGGGAGAGACACCTGGTTTTGAATTTTTCCAAATGTGTGGGGCTTTTTTTCTTGGTACTTGGAGCAACACAGGACTTGTGCTGTTTAGTCCCATTATATTGGAGAGAAGCTGATATCTCCAAAACAAAACTCTGCAAGTCACACCAAAAAAATTTAGATGGCTAAATAGCACTATAAGACAGGGGAAAATTATGTATCTTTGATTTTGGGGTGAACTGTCTCTTTTAAATTTTGTAGAATGTTGAAAAAATCAGGAACTGCACCTTCAGGATTTTAAATAGAAGAGAATTCCTTTAATTGTTATTGCACAGTGTATAAAATTAAGTAGCAATCCTGTCAGTGTATTCACACAGATCAGACAACAGATAAGAAGTATTTAATAAATGGTTCAATATTGATTAGACTATCAAAAGCAGCATGATGAGGATTATGCTCGTACAGTAGGACATACGTAGGCCCTCAAAAAGTTTCTACCTTCTAAACCACAAGCAAGAGTGTCATCTACTCCCATTATGTCGGAGAGAAGGCAGAAATCTGTACAGCTGATACCTCCAAAACTGCAGCTTGCATCAAAACAATCTAGAGGGATAAGTAGCACTACAGGAGAGATTTTGTGGTGAACTGTCCCTTCAATACAGTATTTGGATGAGTTTAGCAATAAGGATAAAAGGTTGATTTTCTCCTCGTATTGACATGTCTAGGGAAGATGTCAGTCCTTTGCTGCCGGGCGTCCCTGCAGCCAAATAAATGTGAAGTAACTGCTGCGACAATCACTGCGAAAATCTGAGTCCAGAGAGGGAAGTGTTTGAATAGTTAGAGGACGTTGCTTGTTTGTATGATAGGGCTCTTTTTGAGGGTTGAGTGTACATAGTGAAACATGCTTTTATATGTGGATAAATGTTATGTTTATAGAGAGTAATGTATTTAATATTAAATAAGAGACTTTAAAGAAAATAGCTGTCTCGCCTCTTTTGTGTGTTTGTGTGTGTGTGTGTGTGTTGTTTTGTACTTTCTCATGTTGAGGTCATTCAGTTCAAGCAGACATCACCAACAGGGGACAGTGTTGTTTAAGAGCTTTTAAAGTCTGTCCATTATCTAACACACAATCTGTGTCATGAACAAGAGCAATAATTTAAAGATTAATACGTTTCCATCCTCCATGCTAATGTTGAAACAGCTTTTCTTGAGTGAAGGCAGGATTTAACACAAGTAAAAGGGAAAAAACACTTGAATTTTAATGTGGTGTTTTCAAGGTGTAAAAAAGTGTTTGGACTCTGTATAAAATGTTCAAAGCTGCTTGAAACTGTAATTGCGTTTCTTTCATAATAAATCGCGACCTGGCTGAATAGTTACTTTTTAGAAAAAGGAAATAAAATGATAGAGAGATACTGGACAATTTTTTTTTTTAAACATTCTACATTGAACCTGATCCTATCTTAACTGTGCTGAGAATCTCAGAGCAGCAACTTCTCTCCTCATGGTTTGATTTCAGCCAAAAAATGAATTCTGACGTTCTGGAAGAAGAAGGAGGAGGTTCCCACTTTTGAGCTGCGGCTCCAAGAAATGACTGATGACTGCTACATCTTGAAAAAATAAGGTTCTCTCTGAGGAGCTGAGAGTCTCAATTTAACAGGATTTGGCTGCCCTCTCGTCTGTTACGTGAGAAACAAGCCATAGTGGACTGTCTATCATTGCGTGTCTTATGAATGTGTGTTTCTGTTTACGTTGGATACTATTTGTTGAATTGTCTTTGTATTCCTAAATTTAAATGTACGCTGTGTTTTCCTGTCCTACATTATGCATCCCTTTCAGTCAGATATTGGCTCAGGCTGTTTGCAAAGTCTACTTACAGAAACATTTTGAAACATAAAAGTTTGTTGTTTTGCCTTAATTTGTGGCAAAATGACAGATTTAATGTAATGAAGAAGTGAACTAATCATTTTGAACATATGTATATAAACATGCAGTGAACCACAGCTGTAAGGTGCTGGAAAACCTTGAAAATGCACCTTGAAAATTCTTGGAAGGTGTAGAAAGCCTGGAAGAGTATCTGTTTCTAAACTGTCATATAATTAAGCATATACTGATATTGTTTTTGTGTAAATACTCATATATGTGGACTGTGACAATCAAAATCAACAAAATATTTTTCGAGTGTTGGTGAACGGTTACGGTGGAAAAAAAACGTTTGAAAAAGGAACAGACTGTTGTGGCTTCAAACAGGACCTCATAAATTCTCTGTACTGAAGGTCACATGCAAACTGAATTATTTATGTGAATGAATTACAATATGGATGAGGCAATTTGTACACATTAACCAAAAATATTTATGAAATATGTCCCACTGAAAAAGTCTAGATACACAAGAATATGTTTACTTCTGTGTGTTTAATTTTCGGTGGCATTTAAATACTAAACCACTGGTTTTTAGTGATTTTAACGAACTGCTACAAAAAAAAATGTAAGACAAAGAAAATTGTTCTGCATTTCTAAAAGTGAAGATCCACACCCCAAGCACTGTCGGTATTTACTTGTTAGAATTACCAGTAGAGCCTCCAAATCCCAAAATCATCTCCCTGCTCACTGTTGATGTTGCAAAACTCGACTGTGAATGGGATGGAGATCATTAACTGTAAGTTTGGGAGGGAATTTGGGAATATTTTTGAATTATATTTTCTGTGTTGATTACAACTCAAGCTGGTTTTCGGAGATTTTAGTTAACAGGCGTTCCGCTCAAAAAGATCCACAACAGTTAAGAGTTTCAGTAAAGAAAAGTAAAACTGTTGTTTTCTTTGCAGGTTTGTTTCAGATCCTGAGATAATTAAAACGACAGATGCTCGGGCGAGTGACTAATTAAGATAATGATCGATTCAAAACTTTTAATTCACATTGCTGTGTGATATGACGAGGGAAAAAATTTGTTGAAAGAGAGTTTCTTGACAAACTCGACTGCAGTTTGGAGATAATGGTGGTTTAAGAATTTTAAATATGGAGTTTTCCCCTTCAGGAGAACAGGCTCCATCTGAGGGTATTTTTATAGACCTCTAAATATGTTATATAAAGTCATCCTGTTTATTTATTCATCCCTCACAGACTCCACAGTGATACCTCTAGTGACTGGATGTATTTTTTTTCTTTTTTTCTTTACGACAGTTACATTTGTCGAGACAGACAGAGCTGTAACTTCCCAGAGATGTGTAGATAGAGCTGGAAGCGTGAGAGTATTTTCATGTTGTATAACGTGATAGAAATGCTGAGCTGTTGTAAGTGTAAATATTTATTCGACAGTGTGAATGCTGCTGCGGAGCAAGCGTCAGGTCAACAAGGTTACTGCCTGTCAGTCTCTGTTCCTTGTCGCGTGTGTTGTGGTTGTTTGTCGTCGTTATGCAGCCCTGGCTGGAGATTGTCAGTGTGAAGAATGACTGTGCTGGAAGCCAGTGCCCTGGTTTTAAGGTAGTCCAGTATGTAAGATTTTTAGTTTAAAACATTAAAATATTAAAGGGCCAATGTGATTTTACAGGAATCTATTGGCAGAATATGTCAGCGATGGAATATAATTTTCATAATATGTTTTTGTTAGGGTGTAATCACCTGTTCATAAGAATTGTTGTGTTTTTGTTACCTTAGAATGAGCCATTTATATCAACAGAAGGTGTGGGTCCACTTCAGCGGAGGCCCCCATCATGTTTCTGCAGTGGTCCAGAACGGTTCTAGCTCACAGCCAAATCTTAAACACTGGTCCCTTAACTAAAATTCTCAACAGAATGTGAAGAAACAGTTTTTACATCATGTTAAATACATCGATGTATAAGGCTGCAGAGATATCTGCTCAAGTTAGCATGCTAACCAGCTATCTGCAGCTCGACTTGTCTCGTAATACCACTCTGTGCCTCAAGAGGCGATAGTAGTCCAACAGTAGGCTATAGCTCAGGCCTCCTCCCTTTCAGCTGGGAGATTAATAAATAAACTCACAAAATAGAAAAAGCTAAAGCTAGTTAGTTTGCGTGTTTTTTTGCTAACAATAGCTAACTTAAGATGTGTATATGTTAGCTTTTACAGGTCCCTTAACATCTTTTAACCACCTTCAAATTTCTTTCTTTTTTTCTTTCTTTTCTTTTCAACGTAGCATACCTACAGGAAATGGGAACGGAGAAAGTTTCAGATAGGAGACTGATGACTAAACAAAAATGTAAACTTTTACGTGTAAGGAATGGATTTAATTTGTCTCAGTGTGCTCTGATTTAAATGCAATCGTCCACACAGCTGCTAAGTAAATTCACATATTTAAGACCCTTTCATAGGGTTCTCATTTTAAACAGTACGTCTTAAAACTTTCACTCTAAAGGACTGCGGTCATTTGGGTCATGATCAATGTATCACAACTTCAAGATGGAAAATGGATGATTGTATGTTCTGGAGGCGTTCATTTGACCTTGTGCATTCTGCTTCAATAACATTCACATCATCAGAAGAAGTGTTCGGTTTAACCTACAGTATAATTTAGTTATGTGTCTATTTTTTGCGGGGTGACACGAGTTTTGTATCAGTAATGTTTCAGCATGTATTTACTGAGGTTCAAAAAGACTAACAACCTTGGTTAGGGCAGGTAATAAAACACGAGTGCCGCTTTTTCTCTAAAATGGTTTTATTTGTATGAAAATCACATTTAATCGTTTTACATGCTCTGAGCTGACCTTGGATGGTGCCTGCTGATTAATAACCTGTACTACATTTCAGATTATGTGTTTTTTTTTCCCTCACAGCATTAGTTTCTACAAAATATCATGATATCACACGCTCCTGGGTCTGGCTAACTTTGCTAAATTATTTATTTTTTTCCATCTGTGCACCACATGCCCTCAGACTTTCCCTCCTTTCCACGTCACCTGACAGCCCCACCCACTGACACACCTGTCCCCACTTCTCTGATCAGCCCTGCAGTACTTAACCAGCTCATTCTCACTCACCAAACAGTCAGTTTGTCGATGTTGTGCTGTTTTTAAATACCATTTCTTTCACGCCTGTTGCCTGGAACCCTGTCACCCTGCCTGCTTTGTGTCCTGTAAGCTTTGTACCTTTTTTCATCTTAAAGGGAAAATTCAACACTTTTCATGTGGACGTCCAGACAGTTTTTACGGTAAATGTAGTCAGCTCATGCAATAAAGCATGAGCCTCCATACTGCTTGCCCGTGTAATCCAAGTCTCCTAAAGCCCAACATGCAAAGCTGACCTGAAAGACATCATTTACATCGTATTTTTAGTCAAAATCTTCTGTAGCTCCTTAGCTTGGAGCCATGTTCAGGTGTGTATGCACACCGTCTGAACTGGATGTGTGTGGCGCACACTCAAGTGAACAGCATGTTCAGGGCTTTAGGAGACTTGGATTACACCAGACTAGCAGTAAGGAGGCATTTTATTTATGGATTTTTCTCCAGTTTTTCAAGATTCCACAAATCTGGCTTCCCGTTGAAACTCCTGCAGTGTTTTATGGACTGAAAAACTGAGTAGTTAATGACTGATTTTTCATTTCTGTCCCTTTAACTAACCTATGATGAGGTGTTTGACACAGACGCACATATTCACTGGCCACTTTTACGGTGCTTGTTTTCACCCAGAGGGGGTCATGAGATGTGACGAATGGCCGCTCTTGTCCATACACCGCAACATGGGTGTGGGAGTCACAAGCTTGCCTGCAGTGCATCCTGGTACATGTAGTCACGGCTGCACACACGTGAGCTGCAAAACTCAGTTTTCTGGATCACTATAGCAGCACTGAGAAATTCATTACTTCAACTGACTGGACATCCACATGAAAAGTGTCAAATTTTCCTTTAAATAAATCTTTGCTCTGCACCAGCTCTGTCTCTATTGTCTGCGTTTGAGTCCCAATCCCATCCTGTGTTACCTGAGCCGTAACACTCTGTCCAGTTCTGAAGCGAAATAGACCTATACAACCTGTCCCGAACTGAACCTCACAATTTCAGACTCAGAAATTCCGAGTTTCTCCTTTTTTACTGAGGAGCAATCATTTATGGAGTCAAGTTAAGCTCAGTGGAACATAAACGTAAAAGCTTCATGTTATAAATTTATAAAGAGTACGGTCTAGACCTGCTCTATATGAAAAGTGCCCTGACATAACTTCTGTAATGATTTAGTGTCATATAAATAAAACTGACTTGACTTGACGTGTTCAGGCTCGTGGTTTAGACACATTTTCAGCTTAATTTGATGCAATGCCCAGATTAAACAAACAGCTAGAAGTAAAAATATTGTCCTAATCTTTTAATCCTTAATGGAGATAACTATCTGGAAACTTCTTGGAGACAGATACTGATGAAATCTTCCTGCCTCTGTCACACTGAAGACCGAATCCAAGGTTTGATCCTGCAGCAGTGGTCACCGATCAGTCAGTGTTACCGTTCTTTGCTTTTCACACTTTTACGATGGAGCATGGCATCTCCATGTGCTGCTATTATCGCCCAGAGACTGTAGTTTTTTCATTAGGTCCTTGTTAAACTGTGCATGCCTGGGTTGCCTGTGGTCGTAACTTTACAGGCCAGCTGATGGCCTGTAAATTACTGCTCCTGCTGCAGTTATTTTTCAGTGCAGCTGTGGAAGATTGGTTTTCCATTTCTCATCTTTCTACAATTCAAATCGCCTGTGGAAGCATTTCAGTAGCTCGTGGAAGTTTCATTAAACTTCTCCAGCTCTGGGGAATGCTAAGCTGCGCTATTTCTCCTTGTGTTTTTTTTTTTTTTTTAAATTCAGACTTCATATACAGTTGAGGATGTAACTTATATTGATAGGCTTAAATTAATCCAAAATAATAATTGTAAAATGTGGTTGTGGAATAAGAATGTTGATTTTCTATTGTTGAATTCCCTTTGAGAGTTACTTTTTATAACTTTTGTAATGTTTTGGCTTTTGTTTTGTTTAACAGTCGTTGAGCTGCAGCTGTTGTTGACTGACTTGTTTGCCAACCTCACAGCTGGCAGGCTGTATTTTTGTTTGCTTCAATGCAATACAGAGCTGACACAGGCCATACTTGAACCAAAAAAAAAGAAAGAAAGAAAGAAAGAAATTTTCTATTTTCTTAGTCCGCCCAGTCTTACTCATTCAAAGTCCGGAGACGTGAGGCTTGAGGTCTGATCTTTCAAGATCCGTGCTGTCTGGATTTTAGATAAGCGGTGCTGTTAACCTTCACCCCCCTCCATTTTCCAACTTTGCAGTTTTGTGACCTCAGCTTTTAACTTGTACATTACATAAAACTACTGTTATTCTGTCAGCAGCTCTTCACACAGTCTCTGCCCCTTGTCTGGCTCTTTTAAATGGCTCCCCAGATAATAATAAGGTCTCGAGTATCAAGCTCAGTACTCGGTACCTCCGCACACTTCTCCTCCTCCTGTCTTTCCCTTTTCTCTTCAGTTACCTTAGTTACACATCTTTTGTGTCCAGTTTCTTCTGAACTCAGCCTCAGTCTCTCCTCAGGCTGAGTCTTGGTTTAATATTACTGTACATACTGATTGTATTCAGTATATATCGATCTTTGCAGTATGCTGGTTTTTACTTCAGTTATTATACAAGATACACACAAACTTACTGTTTTATGCTACTGGGAAATTATTCATCGCATGCACTGGGCAAATAAAATCACATTTCTTGAGAATGCCACTGCAAATTAAACTTAACACAGAGACAATTAAGTTTTTTTCCCCAAAAATATAATAGATGTTTTTGTGTCCTGAGGTGTTATCACAGCTTTTGCAACAAAATCCACAATTAGATGTCCAGCTGTGAGCAGCTCTTTTATTCCTTTGTGCACTGCATTGTGAGAGAATAGTGTCTATAAAGAGCGCTTTTTAATAGTCTATGGATTTTATCAGCATAGCTCTACAAGCGGCACACCCGAGCAATGAAACGCTGGACAGTTTGTCAGTTAGTCCACAAGTTTAGTCCAGACTTAAATATATCAACGCACTAAATTTGTACAGACATGTGGTAAGTTTGGTAATCCCCTGACTTCCTCTAGCACCACCATGAGGTTAAAATTTGTATGTTTTTTTGGTGAAATGTCTCAACAATTGACCCTTTCTTTTCGAAGTTTGGTGCCTCGGCCAACTTACTCCTTTACTTTTAAAATGACATGCACTTCTTAAGATAACTAATGTTAGCAAAATGCTAGCTAGCCAATGACTGATGTACATTACATTAGCTGGCTAGTTAGGTAATGTTAGTGAAATACTAGCTAGCTAAAACTTGATGTAGATTAGGTAGCTAGATAGCTAATATTAGTAAAAATGCTGATTTAGATCAGCTGCTAGCTAGTTAGCTAGCATTATGCTAACATAAGCTAACTTAAGATATGACTATATCCACAGCAACATCTTTTAGCCACATAGTATATTTTAGTACAAGGAAACAAAGGAAAGGAAAGGAGAAATTGATATTTTTTATTAGAGCACAGAGTTAAAAGAGATGGGACTTAATTGGAAATTTGCCCCTCTCAGGCGGAATTGAAACTGACTTTTTACCCAGAATCATCATGAGGTCAAAATTTTAACTTGTTCAGTATTTTGGTTTATGACCAAATACCTGCAAAATTAATAGCCGTCATTTTGTGTTTATTCCTTTTATGCTAATTGGCAAATATTAGCATGTTGACATGCTAAACTTAGATGGCAAACCTGGTGAAGAAAATTATAGCCTTCTGCTTTAACATCAGTATGTTGGCTTTGAAATTGTGAGCATGTTAACATACTCATGTCCGTGTGCTACAACAAAACTTCTTGTGTGAACTTGTGATATAGCCTAAAGAGGGCGCCGTTCCATAGGATTTAGTTTAAAAGTAAATGATTTTATTTATAAATACCAAAAGTCATAAGTCATAAAAAGGCATAATATACAACATTTTCATTAAAAAATATAAAATAAAACCATGACTCATGACCCATGAAGTGTGTGGTGGTGTCTGTATCTGCACAGACCCTGCAGCCCTCTGCCTGTATTTCCTTCTTTTTCCTCATGTTTTGCAGTTCAGGATGTTTCAGGGCTTCAGTCTGTTTGGCAGTGGTGTGCAGCCCACAGCCAAAAACAGGGCGCAGGTTTTGAGGTTGGAGCTCTATAAAAAAAAAAAGAAGTGACCAACTGCTAGTTTGCATTCTGTGTCTCTTTCCTCTGCTCTCTGTCTGTGAGAGCTGCAGAAAGAGTTACACACACAGGCAGAGCAGACTGAGGATTGTTCTGGCTGTATTCACAGAACATCTGGTGTTGTGCAGAGGTGTGGGTTCCAGACAAAACAATGTCAGAAGAGGTGCAATTACTGCCATTTCTAGACTAGAACTCAATTCTGATTTTAAAATTAACTAAGTAGATTACATGGTAATGTATACTGAAGTACGAGTAAAAGTACAGACCTGGAAATCTATTCATAAAAGTACAAGTACCCCAAAAAAAATTTAAAACTTAATTACAGTAACTTAAATATTAGTAATTAGTTACTTCCAGCCCTGTTTATATCCAATGAAGCACTTCAAAACCTTAGTTTGATTAGAATTAGTGTGTAGTTTGATACTGGGTTGCAGCTACACTGTGCAAATTTGGTGAGCAGCTCCTGAAAAAGACAAAACCACAACGCTCTGAAATATGTTTCACATCAAACAGCATCTGAATTAAAGAGATTTCAGATTGATATTGCTGGTTTATCAAAAAAAAAGGCCTTACCAAATACAGGAACTAATATTGATCCACCATGATTATTTTACCATCCACAGATGATCAGAGTCCAATGATGCACCAAGAGGTTGGACGATACTGTGAAAAGAGGCTGCAGACGCTGGAGAAAGTGAAGACTGATCATGCCAGGACACGCGATTCTTCCTACTCCATTAACGTAAGCATCTCTGATATCTTTGGGGTCGCTCTTAAAGTGATTCTCTCCACCTGTTAAGCTGAACGCAAGATGATTGATCAATTTCCAAACAGGAGAACTCAGCCGTTAATTTTATATACTGAATTCATGTTCTGAAAACTGATACGATGTGCAGAAATTACATACACCCTCATTTATAAAAACTGGACACTCTCTAATGAATCTTTAATGGTATCTTAAGATCATTTTTCAGTTTATACATGAGTTTGATTTATGAAATTATCTGAATGAAGCTGAGTCTGCCCATTTAGAAAACATGTTTTGCACCTGTCTGATACCAACCACTTCGGGGATCGCAATAAATCTTCCATCTCATTCCTTTACGGATCAATTTACACATTTCCATGCAGCTCCATTGGCATCTTAATGTGATGGTGTAGAAAGTGAGGATTCAATCGCGAGCCCATCACTTTTATTTAAGGATTGAACTTGTTTTGAAGAGCAATACGAGCGCCATTAAAATTGTAGGCCACGTTGTATCAAAATATTTATGCAGCCAGCCTGCCGCTCACCATGGGGGTTCACATGTGGTTCTCAAGCCTGAAGAAACCTCAGCACAGCGTGAAAGTAATGTGCTCAGTCAGATATACATAAACCTGGTTTAGATTTGATGCATGTCAAGTTGATGTTTTACAGAGAGTGACTTTGACTTTTTTTTTTCCTGCACACATGGTAAGATCAAATATGATACTGAGGCTTCTCTGCAAATGAAAAATCTCAGACTGAAAGTCATAATTTATTTAGATGGCTTGTTCAAGAATGAGGGTATTTTGTACAATATGTTGTCAGACCACGAAAACAAATGTATTTTTAGTTGTTTTTAATGGTACACATTTTCAGACAGGCCGTATTACACACACTTCCTAACTAGCACATCCGATCTTAACGGTTTGGTAACCATGGTAATTAGGGCTAGGACCTGATTTAGGGAAAAAAAAACAAAAAACATTACAGATGAACAGTTCCTAAGTACTTTTCCACTTGTAGCAGTAGCTAACATATTCATTAGCTAATGTTAGCAAACTGTAGTGTTTGCTAACATTGGTAGCAATGGTAGCTAACAATAGTGTTTGGTAATAGTGTGGCAAAGTCAGGCCCCTTGCAGTGGACCACCATGGGAACTACCTTCTGTAAAAAATATGAGTGAGACATTATGTTCATCCTTCAAATTTAGAAAGTCGTGTGGACTTGTATGTATATTGATATTGTGTCCATGTATACAGCTTTATTTAATGAACTGCAGTGATAACAGACTGTATATATTCTTCATATGGCAGGATTTTTCTAAGAAAACTAGAATTGAATGAGAGGGGCTACCGTCTTTATTCTGCTTTCTTCTTTCCAGCTTCCTGACCAGTCAAGGTCCAGAAACTTTTGAGTATCTAAGATGCTGTTTGATTAATTCATGACCGCTCACTGTAACCTTCAGTCCAGCTTCACAGTAACGAGAGTTTGAGTCTGGGCGGAGGCTTCAAAAGCAGCAGGGGACATAAATCTTCTTTATCAAGCAGACACGTAAAGAACTGAAATCAAAACCTATTAGCAGCACAGCAGATCAAGACTTTATTTGTTACACCTCACTTCAGCTCTGCAAAATCACGATCAATAGATGATTAAACTCATTAAATCAAGCGTGTTTTTTGGGGGTGGTGGGGGGCGGGGGGGTTGGACTCAGTTTTTCTTTGCAAATCTTGAAAAGCGCTTTCTCATTGGTGTCCAAATTTAGGCGGCTGTTATTCCTTCCAGTGAGACATCTTTATGGCGCGGGCTGAATTGCTTTGTCTGCTTTGGATGTATGCATCATGTCTGTGATCAGGGACAACAATCGCTGTAAGAGAAAAATTTCCCAGTGGAGTGCTTCTCCTCCTCTCAGTGGTGCTGCTGGTGATTTGGCAGGTTGTAAAGAACAGAGAAGATTCTGAGCCAACGAGTGAAATAAAACCTCGGCGCTCAGACTTGAGACACAATATATTGTTTACAGTCGTGCTGTATAGCAGATGTGGCATAATATTTCTATATCAGTGAAGTACTGCGTTGGTGTTGTTGTACTTCAACTTGTGTGAGCGGAGCCTGGAGATCTGACCTCATTTTACTGTTATAACAGCTTCAAAGGAAAGGATCAGCCCAAATGGTAAATAGGTCTAATACTGTATATCGCCATTCGGTTAAAAGCAGTGCAGACGGAGCAAAGCCTCCACATCAACATTTAACTGTATGCATGTGTTTACTGTACTTATTTATTTTTGGGTCCTAACTTTCTTGATAATTCTGTAGATCTGTTATTACTATGATTACTATTAGTATGAGTATTCATTTGACTCCACCCAAATGGACAAACATATTTAATTGGACGTCTGTAAGCCAATCAGTGTTCTACATCATCTAAAGTGGACTGTAGTAAGGCGATGATGTGAGGAGGAGGCGTATTGCACATTGTTATCCATTAATAATACTGTTAAAGGAGAAAGAAATAATAAAGTATTTTATTGTTAATAATTCATGAGTTCATTTAGAGTAGAAACCCACCATTACAGTTACTATTTGCATTCGGAACATAATTGGCTAAATGCTTTGATGTGAGGTCTGAAAATGGGCAAACTCACAATTTAATATGTCTGTTAAATTTGTACAAAAATCTAAGCGTTAAAACAACACGCTGTAGTTTTAGGAGGTGCTGGACTATTCTTTTGGGTTTTGTTGTCCTTTTTTCTCAGTACCACACACACGACAATAAAAAATGTTGCACATAGAAGCCGTTTTTTTTCCGGAAAAATTTGAATGCACCTTTAGAGGTGCTGGTTGTGTTACTTCTGGGAAGAGAGACTAGCTGTTTCTCCCTGTTTCCAGTCTTTATGTTAAGCTAAACAAACAGGTTGCTAGTAGCATGCCCTATATTTCAACACATTCTCACTCCCAAACATAGATGTCTAATAGAAAACCTAGATGCAGCGCTGCCACTCAGATTTGCTTCCAGTTTTGCCAGGTGGCCACTCGCATTACTGCAAAAAATTCCCATCTGGCCCCAAAAGCATTTTTCACCATTATAAAAGAGACGTTTGTAAAACTGTTGACAGGACACCTTGAACTGCGAGCAAGGTCGATTATGATTCTTTCTATGATGAATTTTTGATCCATGGAGGATTTCTATTTGTAAAACTTTGCAAAAGTTGAGAAAAGCAATTTAAAAATCCATGACATCATCACAATGTAAAGTCAGTTGGCTGAGCGGGAACTCGCAGGCGGGCCCAGCGGGAGAAACATTACTGCACATATTCAGTGGGACATATACCCCTGAAGTTGGAAGCTAGAAAACTTTGACGTATGCACCAGGCGAGCACCTCTCATTGGACTGAATTGATGCCATCTTCTGTCTGGTCTTAATAATACATCTATTCTCTTAACTCGTTAAATACCGCAGGCTGCTCTTTGGCACTGCACTTCAAACTATGTCGCCGTAGGCACCCCTCCAGTGCCAGATGACTCTACGGTCAAGTTAGCAATAATGAATATGCAACATCCAGGTAGACTTTCAAAATAAAGGCACAAAAACTACTTGGTTAGGTTTAGTAAAAGATCATGGTTTGGGTGTAAATAAGTAACTTAGTTACATAAGTTCACATAATAATGCTATGTCACTTGACTTCAACTGCACATCAAAACATAGGGCTAGAGAACGCCTCCAAAGTGACACTAGAGGGTATCTACACTGATATAGTTTGAAACAACCAAGCCGTTGTATTTGACCCGTTGGGAGCGCTGACATATATGAAAATGGACAGCGTGACGGTTCCCCTAAAGTGAAGCCAGCTACTGTAGGTCATAAATCCTGCTTTTCCAATGTTAACAGATAGCACGTGGTCCAAACTAAAACATCAAAGTACACATCAAATTTTTCCAAAAGATGGTTTCTATGATTTTAGGTAGTTCTTATCATGCTGATGTTTGTCCAAAATGTTGTTCTTCTTTTGCTGTTACTATCATTACAACCTGTATGCAGCATCCATGGTACACTGTAAAAGTTAAAGTTTTGAACATCACCAACAAAATATTAACCCACAGTTCATCACGTGGTAATTCAGAAAGGGTGGCCAACAGTAGAGGTGCCCTATATAAAGCACCTCTGACCATTCTATTGTTAGAGATTTGGCCATTATTAGGCCCTTATATCATTTGTGTCTGGTCCACGCCAGCCTGATTAATTTCTCATGTGGCCCCTCATGAAAAATAATTGCCTGCCCCTGGCGTAGACTGTCGCAGTGCTCATATCTGGGGTATTTTGGCTTTAGTTTTGCACAGTGGGAGGAAGTGCAGCTGCAGCGTCCATATTTATTGCAGTCAGTGGTTAGGGGGTGAGAACGGACTGTATTTACTGTACAGATATAAGGCGTGGCGGTAATCTTCACATCTAGCTCTCGCCAAGAAAGGGAATAAGAATGTCAAAATATTCTTTTAATAAATGAAAAGTGCAGTGAAGTGTACAGTTTATTTGGTCACCAGTGTTAATTGAAGGTTGGTTGTGTCCCTGACATTGTTAATTAGGGTGTACAGTGTGGGTGCTTTACTTTGCTTTTTAAAGATTTAGCAGTGAATCTAAGAATCATTCAACTTGACATTGTCTCGCTCCTCTCCCTCCAATGTTTGCCCTTTTATAATTCCACTTGGCTTAACACAAAGCAGTGTTTTGGGATTTAGGGCGGCAATAGATGGATTAGAACATACAGACGGAAAACTAACAGGGAGAAAGAGAGAGAGAGAGAGAGAGAGACGAGCCTCAGATCCGGAGCTGTCTGACTGAGGTGCTGTTTCATGTAATTAATCTGCTGAGCTTCACTAGACTCCTGCCATATTTCACAATGACACTAATAATGCCTAATTATATGATGTTGTAAAATCTTAGCTGCTGTTTAAACATGTAATTCAGGTGGAGTAATGGTGCATATAATGTATTTTACTTTTAATCACTCTGGGTTTTTCGTGAGGAACTGGAGGAGCGAGGCTTTGCATTTCAATAAAGCCACTTGATTAGGGAGTATGGTTGTTGCTGTTGTTGTTTTTCTTCGGCAGATACTGTTTACTCTGAGCTCTGCTTCCCAAAATTCCCCCCCCCACCCCCCACCCCCTCCGCCCCTCTCCTGGAGACAACTCAAAGACCCCCTGCCGGCAGCTCAGCAGAGCAGCTTTATCTGGGTTCTCCGCTCTCCCGTCTTTTCCGCAAGCCTCGTCTCATTGTGTCACCCCAATGTGTCAGCCACAAGCTGCAAGTCACAGTCACAAACCGCATCTCAGGGATGAGAGAGCCATTCATTAGAGCATCACCACCAGCTCTCTCAACAAAGGTTCAGTGTTTCATTTCCCATCGCTCCATATGCATGTAAATTAATACGAATAAAGAGGCAGGCAAGTGGATGTTCTGCTGACAACAGTTAAGGGAATTTATGTGCAGAGCAGAGATAATTTTCAAAGTTATCTCTTCAAAGGGATACTTTGAAAAATGTTGTGTACACGCACAGCAAGGAGTAACATTTCCCCCATAGCCATAAAATATGTACAATATGTACACTAACAGTAAGAAATGCATGAAGCTCAAACCCGTGAATCACTTTGGATTTATATTCTCAATGTCACCTCAGTTTTACATTTTCAGATTAATGCCTGTTTAGATCTTTGTTTTCCACATGAATGCAGAACCCAGCTGCTCTGAAGGGAAGTTTGTCCCCGTTGGTTATTTTGGAGGGTGCACAGAAGTTTGTCTTTGATGAGACTTTAGGGATAACGAAGATTACAGTGCTATAACAAAGGCTGCCGAGTCCAGGGAACGTGATCACAAGCATAGCTGGGGGTAAGTTTGAAGCCAAATAAAAGGTAGAGTTTATTTGAACTTTCATGAACTATTAATTAGGCTTCAGGCTTGACTTTGCTGATGTCAGACCTTGTTGTCGAGAAACACTTTGTGCCGTGATAAGTCATGACAGAAAGACAGAAGGTGGGCTAACTAATCCTCTGCTGGTCCTTGTGAAAAACCCACAACTTTATGAATGCATGCATGCTGCCTAATGTTTTACATTTAGTGCACATGTAAGATTAAAGGGCAACTTCCTTATTTGCTCATGTTTTATGTCAAAGTAACATGTTCACAGTGTTGTGAGTGTGCGGTTGCTGTTTTTTGTTTTTTCAAATGTCAAAGTAACTGAAACTGGTCCAGTTTTGAGGGAAATCACCGCAGCCGTCAGAAACTAAATAGGCGTTTTATTAATTTTTTTATATAACATTATGTTTATTGTGCAGTTAAAGCCACACACAGCTAAAAACCAAACCATCAACTACACGGCAAGCTAACGCTACAAAGCCAAATCCTGGCTAAACTAAACATCTTGGTAAGTTACACATACATGAAGCAGAAGTCATGAAGAGTAAAACAGCCAAACACGGGATAGTTTTTAGCAGGACTCAGAGTCCAATCTGATCTGGCAGTTACAGCTTCTCTGCTAACCTTAGATTAAAATGTTAACGACTTTAATCTATTTTATTGCGTTTCAGGCTTGACTGTTGAAACCTTGTTGTTGAGAAACTCTTTGTGCTGTGATAAGTCATGACAGCAAAACAGTGGGTGTTTGCACCAACTAATCCTCTGCTGTTCCTCTGGAAAAACCCACAACTTTCTCAAGGGGTTTTTACACAGTAATTATAAATGCATGCATGCTGCCTAATGTTTTTAGTGCAAATATAAAATGAAAGGGTAAGTTGGGTAAAGGGTAAACTGGACCTTGTTCGCTTATGCTATAAAAATGAAGAATTTCAAAGAAAACATGTTTATTGTGCCACTACGCAACTCGCGCAACAGGGCCAATCCTGTTAAAGCTAGCAAGAAAAAGTCACAGCAAGCCTTGACTAAAGCCCCGTAACTGTTAAATGTATCAGTTTAAGAAAACTAAACATCTTGGTAAGTTACACATAAGTTAAGCAGAAAATAAATCCAGTCATGAGGAATAAAATGGCTAAACTAGTCCTGCTAAAAACGTAGCCTAACTAGCCAAATATTAGAATCCAGTCTGATCTGGCAGTTACAGCTACTCTGCTAACCTGTAATTAACATGCTATGAACTCTCATGAATCATACGCCTCAGGCTTGACTTTGCTGATGTCAGACCTTGTTGTTGAGAAACTCTTTGTGCTGTGATAAGTCATGACAGCAAGACAGAAAGTGTTTGCACTAACTAATCCTCTGCCGGTCTCCTGGAAAAAGGATTTCAGCTTCAGGGTTTTACACAGTAATTATCAGGCGTGCATACTGTTTAATCATCGTACATTTAGTACAAATATGAGGTTAAAAGGTAGCTTTAGTATTTTTCCAACTTGGACCCTATTCTCTCATGTTTCTAATGGGGACAACAATTTTTGATACTGGTCCAGTAGCTGCAGCTGTGAAACTGGCTGCAATGTAATCCTTATGGATTACTAAAAGTGCTTGTTTTTGCTAGTGACAGCCTCTGATTGTTGTCCTAAATGTCTAAAAACATTATCGAAAGGATCCCTATGGAGAAGAAGAAGATGATGAAGAGTCCACTTGAGGCCTGGGCTTCACTGTACAAAAGCACAACTAACACCCAGCTTTTTACCATAAACACAAATCAATATCTGCAACAAGTGCCTCCCTAACTGCCTATTTTACAGGAAACACGTAAGCAATAAGCACTCTGCTAGCTGTTTCACGGGAACTTTAAAGAGTAAGATTCCTCTCATTTAACCAGAAACAGCTGTTTTATCGCTTTCACCGACAGAGCCAGACTCCACTTACAGAAGCAGTAATTTTACTATCATCATATTCATTAAAAATAAAACTCATCAAAACTCCCTTGCCTTGTCTTTCGACTGTCCGAACATTCACCTCCTCTGGTTTGGCTGAAATAAACCTTTAATTCTCTGAGTTACATGTAAAAATTTTGAGAGAAGACCGAGAGGGAGGTCGGAAATCAGAGAAGCGGGGGAAATATTTTAACATCTAAACTGCTGTATGAAGGGTTTATTTCAACCAGAACAGAGCTGATGTTTGTTCCAGCTATGGAAAAACAAGCAGAAACATTTTTGTTGAGTTTTATTTTGTTTCTGTCAATTTTGAAAGAAGTGTGTTTTACGGTGTTTCTGTAAATGGAGTGTGGTGGCTTCGAACAGCAAAACAACAAAAAGGTATCTTACTCTTTAACAAAAAAGTAGTGATCCTTTCCATAATGTGGTCAGACACTTAAAATAACAATCTGAGTGGTGGCGTACTTCGGCTGCCTGAGGGGCAGGGGCGAAAAAAATAAAAAGGGCACCATCGGTATGTGGGGGGGCCCCAGTTCTAGCCGAAAGTTACAGTTGACTCTTCATTAAGCCCCACCTCCAAACAGCAACTGTCCAATCATAGCTTAGCAACGGTAACTAGTGCTATCAAGCTTTCCATTTCTCTACATCTTGAAGGTGTGCAGGAAGCTCTGTGGAGAGCGATACTCAGCGTTTCATGAGTCTGGACGGTGGCGTCTTTTTTTTCCTTTTTTTTTTGGTAGTCTCCCAAAAACATGAGAGCACATGTGTGGGGAATGAATTAAACTCTTGTCTGCATCTGCTCTAACATAAGCTGCAAACATTAGCATGTCCGGCTAACTAACATTAGCTTACTATACTAGCTGCAGTAACTTTACCTCCAGACAAACTTGTTAGGGATCATCTGCATCTGCATTTGTCCGGTGGGGGTTTGAGGAGGAGGATGTGGGCTGATTCAGAATCAAAGTGACAACCTCGCTGCATCTATCTCAGGACTAAGACGAGTTACCTCTTTTCCCGGCTGTCTTTCGTGATGACAGTCCGGCTGATCTGGCTGGGTGACCCGTCTCAAACTCTGTTGCACTAATCAAATCCCTCGGTTTCGTTTTCCCACGTTAATGAGTTTATTTCTGTCATCTCTCATGTAGATACACCTGCCGTATTTCACCACCTCACCAATGTTTGCTGAGATGTAAGCTAGCTTTGGCCTCAGTCTTTTAGCATTAACATTATATCATGCATGCAGCTGTCAGGTAACTTTACATTTACACTTTCACAGGGTTCTTGTTTTAAAACATGTCAGATGGAAACATTAAAAGGTCAGCTGGAGACTTCTCATCTGAGTCAAGGAGTTAACAGTAGCTTACATCAGCCAGCTACACTTCTGAAATCTGCTTGTGAGTCATTATTTTAGTTGACAAAATCTACTGTCTTCAGCTAGAAATGAGAATCTGCTTTTGTTTACGTCTCTAAGGATTAAAAGACCTCGTGTTTCAACTATTACTCCCAGTTTCAATGTTAAATCTGCCACTGTTACCACTGTAAACTGCATAAATACAGTGCAAGAATGGAAAGTTTGGCAGGCATAGCAACACTAAGGAAGGCGGTGCTTGGCAAAAGGTCAATTGCTAATTAAGTTTTAACCAGTTAGAGACACATAGAGGCCAACTCATGTTTCTAGCATGTAGTGCAGTTTACATGGCACTGCATCACACTTGCTGTACTGGAAGGGCACCCAGAGGGAACTTCATCGCATTTTCTCTCGGGCATCTGAGAGGGCACCTCATCATGTTTTGTCCACTGACAGGGCACTTTATCACTTTTGCATTCCCAGAGTCCCCCCAGTGAATCTGAGCCTGTCAGTGGCAGAGACAAGCATTTTCAGTGAACGTATTACATTGCAGCTCAATACTGGACCAGTTTAAAAAAAAAAACAACAAAAAAAAAAAAACAATTTTATCCCCATTAGTCACTCAAACACAAAATGTGGGAAACTCGAATCCAGGCTGAAAAATTCCACAGTTATCCTTTAAAACAAAGGCTTACTTTCTCACCAGCAACAACAAACTAAAATTTAAAAAAATATCATGCATTTGACTACTAGAGAACATTTGTTGCAGATTTCTAGATCTGAATAATTACCCGTCTTAAAATAAACTGGCACTGCACTGACTCAAAGTGGGATTTCAGAGTATTTCTGATACTTTAGGAGGCAAAAAAAATTTGCTTCAACAGCCAATTTCCCTTTTTTTGCTGAGCGCTGATCCAAAACAAACTAATATGACTATGCAAAATAAAGTGAGGAAGCATTTTTTTAAAATGGGGAAAGGAATCGCAAGGGGGTTTATCACATTTCGATTTATTTGCTGGGGTGCAAGCTTTTATGGTGTGTGCCTTACAAAATATGTGAAATGTAAGTAATGCTTCTGGTCAGTTTTTCTGCATTATAATAAGCTCTATGTGATTTTTCCACCAGAACAAGCTAAACCAGACTCCGATTACAAAAGAGGACATTTAAGCTTTGTGTTGTTTACTGCCTAAGAAAGAAACACCTTCCTCTCATAAGCTGGTTTCAGAGTAAAATACTGTCCTCTCACTGGATGAAGCTGCTTTGCTGAGTCATATAAAAGGAGCTGAACATATATCACATGCTCCCCCTTCCCTCCTCCGCCTAAATCCCATTCCTGTCCGTGTATTTCCCCAGATTTTTATGAGTTGTGATATCGCCCTACAAGAGTCCACTCACGCTCTCCTGCTTTATTGTTTTCACATCTCTCTCCCCGGCAGCCTGGGAGAATTAATTTTACTCATGTAAGCAAAATACTGTCACTGCAGTAATCCGGTAAGAAAGACTATTTATTCCACTCCTCTCTGGCAGTATTGATCTGTGGAGCTATCCGAGCCCTGCGGTGAGATTGTCTTCCACGCAGAGTCCACGCAGGCAGGTAGGCAGGACGACTGCAGCGTAAACCAACATGTCAGCCCATCCTGTCATCCAGTGAACCCCGCTCCTCCTCTGTGAGCACATTTAAAATAGATTTGAACACAATACTTCCTGTCATGGATGTTTTACTGCTGTATTTGCTAACTGGGTTAAAGATTTTAAAAACTGAGCTCTTGTTTTCTCGCCATGAGCCACATCACAGAGTTGGCTGATTCAGTGTGCTGAACAGGGCCAAGTGACTTCTAAATCAGGAACTAAGTTAAAAGTGGCTGGGACTTGATTAAAAGAAGTGTAATAAATATTAAACAGTATTTCATCACGGCACTGGGACAACACAGTATAATTGGATAAGAGTTTGCAGCCATGCTAGCAGTTCTGTGAGGCTGTACTTAGTAGGTGATGTCAATACCTGATGCCGTGCAGGCCATATATATGTCTGTGGTACCAGCAGCCTGATACGTTCTGCACATGCACATACCTAACCCCGAACAATAACTACACCCTTCTGGGCAGAACACAGACGGTTGCGTCTAGATGAGGAACATATTTGCAGAACTCTTGAGAGATTTGCATGTGTTGTTTCTTCATTGTGCACTTGCTCTCGGATTAAGAAGACTACTTTTCACGTGTTTGAGGTTCCTATCTTGCAGACACGACCTGCACTAACAGGGGATTCTGATCTGGGTGGGTTGTTAGCTAAACGCTAACATGCTTAAAATGACAATACAGGCAAAAATATAGACAGTGCAGGCAGTGATCATGTGACGGTACGATTAACTGTAGTAGTTTAGATGCAAACTCTGTCAAGCTGACTAAATCATTTATACCAATGAAATGTCACCGCCTTCAGCAACTCATACAGACATGGATGTTATCCATTTGCAGCCGAAACCACACTCCTTTTCATGTTACTTCAACGTTTGACCCATCTGTGGCTGTATAAGATGACCCGGGTTGTTGGCGTGGTATAAAGACACAGGAAGTCCACACATGAAAGAGGTGGGGTCGATGGATGGCTCTAACAAGCAGAGGACCTTTACACAGAAGTCTGGGGTTCATGTCCTGTGCGAAACAAAAACATTATTAAAAGTTGTAAGGTACCTTGCACTCATGGAGTCACACATGAGTTACTTATGTCACTTTCATTGTGTGACTTTCATTGTCATGGTAACCCCAAACATGGTTTTACCCTAAACCTAACCAAGTAGTTTGAGTGCGGTGACCCTTTCGCAGTGCTAATCACGTGTTAAAAAGCCATTTCACGCTATTAATCACCTTGTAAAAACGGCTTTCTGACTGCATCAAATACCGCAGCCGTAGGGTATCTTTTGCCTCAGTATCAGACGCTGAGGGCCGGTGATATTTTGGTATCAGAACGTGTTGGTGTGTACTAGGACACCTCATAAATATGCCACTAGCAATGCTAACATGCTGATTTTTAGCATGAGTTTAGCATCATCTTAGTCAAATGTGCTAACAGAACTTAATGCTGTCACTGTTTCTCGAATGTTGAACTGCTTGTTTGTTACTTTAACTTCACATCTAAAGTTGAGGTTGATTAATTATCTTCAGCAAATATTGTTAATGTTATTTATTCTTTCTTTCTTCCGTTTTGTCATATCAGATGTTATTAATGCTGGAGTAACGTGCACTGGTACTTTCTACAGTAGATGTGATATTGGCGTTGTTCCATTGATTGACATTGTGTTGCAGCTGTGGATGTGATGGATGACTGTAACTTGTGCCAGCAATGTTGTTTTGCATTTTATGCTGAATATTTGTATATTGTCCACTCTGTAGGAGCCCAGGCAATTTATTTCCTGACCTGCTGTAATTATCTACTAATCTACCCCCCCCCCCACCTACATAGCCTAAAATTGCACATGCTGAAGAAAAAAATATAAAGAATGTTTTTTCACTTTTGTCTCCACCAAGTTTCAAAACAAAGTAACTCCCTTGTATTTCATTTTTAATGAAGAGCACACATGAAATCCTGCAAACCCAATAAAGTCTGGAGTTTATATTATATTAGTTAACTGAAGTCAGAGTGATGGATCAAGGCTGACCGCTTGTCATCTTTAAAAAAAAAAAGTCTTTGTGAATCAGAGACATAATGTCCTCGATGGTAAGAGCAGCAGCACTTGAACTCAGAGCGAAAATAAAATCAAAGGCTGAAGTGGCTTCAGTTGAGATTTGAGACTCATAATTTTCAAAATGAAGACACTGTGAGATCCAAACACTCAGCAGTTATGTTCAAATGACCGGCAGTAACAGCTTGCAGTTGCAGCTTAACTCAACAGGAGATAACATCTCAAAGAGCAGAGCGGCGTACGGTGTGTGGAGGAAGGCAGATAGCACATCAAAACACACGTCTGTAACTTACAGATTGCATAAGTTATGTTCAACCTGAGCACATCAGAGTTTCTGAACACGAGAGCAAGGCCTCCTACACGGCCAGCAGTCTTGGGAAAGCTGATAAATAGAGCCTGTAATCAGGAGGCTCATTGGACGTGTTCGCCGCTCCGCAGCCCCGTTTCAGTCGAGAGAGGAAACTCCATGAGAAAACAGGACGCCGAGTCATAGAGACAGAAACCTTTGAAACGGCAAGATACGAAGCGTCGAGGGGAAACATGTTTTCCTCGGCGATATCACGGGTGCAGCAGAGCGACGCCTGCGCGCTGAAATGATTACATTACACTTTGAAAAGCAATTAAACAACTGAATCGTGATGAGTAACAAACTGCTGCAGTTGCTGGTCTGCAGCAACGATTTTGTTGCATAGATTTCATGCAGCACTAATAATGAACTCAAAGCCAATAGTACACTGTAAACCCAAATATGTGAGCAGCACTCCAAAAAATTAAGGCAGTCAATTCAACTCAAAAGTTGGAGGTTATCAGAGCTTAAATATTTGGAGTTAGTGTTACATGTACTCTTTGATTATGGTTAAATTAAAGCTATTGATTAAGGAAAAAAAACTACTTCATTACAGCAATTTGTGCATTTGTAATTAGTTACTTTCACCCCCGTTATTAACAATTCTTGTTGTATTTTTTTGTTTGAACTGTGTTCTCGACATCATTGTAAATGAGGGTGCTTTGTCAGTGATTCCTAGGTTGAAACCTAGTAGACAGCCAAACAGTTTTCCAATATGTGACTGTTGAACATCTCGTTAGAAATAATCTGCTGCTGTAACAGCCTCACCTCCTCTGGTTTGAGGCTTTTCACCTGATTTTTTTGGAACCTGGTTTGGAGGATTTTCTCCCATTCAGCCGCAGCAGCATTACTGAGGTCAGAAACTGATTCTGAGTGATAAGGTCTGGTTCGCAGTGGTCTCTCCAGTTCGTCCCAGATGTGCGATGGGGTTGAGGTCAGGGCTGTGTGCTGCAGGCCAGTCAATTTCTTCCACACCAAACTCTGAAAGTCAATATTAAACTTTGACTTAGACCAGAGGAAACCGCCCCAGACCCAAATCAGACAAGTGACACATTTACTCTCATAACATTCAGTTTTTGAAATGTTAATGAGAAATTCTACTTTGGACCCAGTTAATAAGAATAAAGCAGATATTTATGTGCAGAGAAGGAATAAACAAACTGTGAAAGTCATTTATTTATTTATTTTTTTTAGAAATTGCCATTACAATTTATTTTGCTGTGATGTTCAAAGCGGCCTCATTGGTGCTGTGTCTGTGTGATAGAATTTAGCCAACGAGTCCTCTGAGTTAAACATTAATTAATTAACTGGTTTAGATAAAAACACAAAGGTGTTTTTCTGATCTGATCCAAAGAACGCTGTTTGTCTGTGCCTTCCTTTTTCACTCTGTGCTTCAGTGACAGTTGAGAAAGCTTCATACCTCAAACTTTCTCCTCTCCTGTTTCCTGCACTGAGATGTGCTATATGCTCGGCTTGTCTACGTTGAAAAGAGACAGATTTTGAAGATGGTTGAAAGATGTTGCCGAGGACCTGTAAAGGTTCCTTTATGCTAAACGTTAGGTATGCATACGGGTATGGATGGAGCCTTCTGTCTGTTCTCTGCATTTATTTCATCTGTATTTCTGCAGGTTTTCTGAAAGCTTACAGATGCAGATGAAACGGAGCAGCACCACCAGTAGCTGTCGGAAGTGTAGCAGTGCAGCCAGTAGTTCAAGGGAGACACGACAACAGGACACGATGAAGTTTTGAAAGTCAGGAAGTATTGGAAATGACATTTGCAGCGGTTATTTAGTGACATGAATTCTCCGTCTACATGTTGCAGAGTGTTTAATTACCACACAGACCATCGCTCCCTCTACTTTTGCCTCGTTCTCAAAAGTAAGTACAGCCTCTTCCAGCTTCACCATTGCTTGTTGTTGTTCTCAGAAACTTTTGACTGTAACTTTTGACTCTGAGTGGTGCCCTCTAGTGGATGTATTGCTAAATACACTGCCTGGCCAAAAAAAGGTCATCACCTGGAAGTTATTTAACTCTAACTGATGCAGTGAGTAGCTTCTCATTTCTTAAACATGTCAGAAGACATATCCTGTGGTCGTGGAAAAGATGTTACTCTGAGTCAAATTATTGACCTGCATCAAGCAAAGAAAACAACTAAGGAGACTGATGAAGCTACTAAAACTGGGTTAAGACTGTCCAACACATTATTAAAACGTGGAAGGATAGTGGTGAACCATCATCTTCCAGAAGATGTGTGGTTGGAAAAAAATCTTGAATGATCGTGATCGTAGATCACTTAAATATTTGGTGAAATCAAATTGTAAAAAATTAACAGTAGAACTCGTGTCTATGTTTAATAGTGAAAGTAACAGCATTTCCACACACACAATGTGAAGAGAACTCAGGGGACTGGGACTAAACAGCTGTGTAGCCTTAAGAAAACCATTTATCAGTGACGCTAATTGGGAAAAAAGGCGTCAATTTGTTAGGGAGCATAAAGATTGGACTCTGGAGCAATGGATAAAGGTCATGTGGTCTGATGAGTCCAGATTTACCCTGTTCTAGAGTGATGGGGGCATCAGGGTAAGAAGAAAGGCGGATGAAATGATGCTCCCATCAGGCCTAGTGTCTACCATATAAGCCTGTGGGGGCAGAGTTTTGATCTGGGGTTGCTTCAGTTGCTCAGGTCGAGGTTCAGCAACATTATGAGCCCAAAAACTGAGGTCAGCTCACTACCTGAATATACTGAATGAGCAGGTTTTTCCATCAATGGATTTTTTCTTCCAAGATGACAATGCCAGCTAACTAGCTAGCTAATCTACATCAATCATTAGCTAGCTTAGTTAGCTAACCTAAGATATGACCCTGTATGTCACTTTTCTAGATGAAGGAGAAAGCTGACTGAGGAACAAAGTTTGCTCAACTGTTGTTGTAGCACAAAACAAAAAGGGGCGGGACTTATGAAGAGTCATTTATGATTTGACAACACCATACGTCAGACCAGCACATATGGCTACTTTGCCAAAATGTCAGACTGCACCCCCTTTTGCGGGGATAGAAAACTGGAAATCCTGTATGCAGCCCTGCAATTTTGTGTTTTTAAATTGCAGTTTTGACAAGTTTGTATGAATCCATGTCAAGTTAAACAAACCTTTGTTTAACAGACCTGTCTAATGATTATTCTGTGATCTTGCCTGAACTGGAGTGTTCTTGATGTCTTTATAAATTAAGGTTAATCAGTCAGCCACCCTTGTGCCTTCCCTCTTCTAAGCGCATCAGTGAACCAACACAATGACCAGACAGTGCTAATACCAAGAATTATCAGGTATCATTAGGCTTAATCTTGTCTGTAAATAACAAAATCTGTTAATAGACAACTGTTGATCTGAGCAAGGCTGAGATTTAGTCAGAGATGACAGTCTGATGCTGCTGTGTTTTAATGTTATAACTGAACTCCAGTTCAAGCTAACGTTAGCTCTCCATCAGAGGTAACAGTTACCGTTCTCTGGAGGCTCATATATTCTTACTGCTCTCTTTTTGACATCCTTTCCTTTCCAGAAAGGATGGGCAACCAGAGACTGTGATGGATTTTGTATGTTTATTTGTTTTACGACCTGCTACACATCAGCTTTTCTGCATTTTCCCATCTCTCCCATTATATGAAACCGTGAGTTTTCACACAGAAAGGGGCGTGGCCTTGCCGACTCAGGCTGGATGATGTATGGCTGAGGTTTGACGGTAGGCACAAAAACAATTTGGCTTGGGTTTAAATAAGTACTTGGTTAAGGTGAGGGAAACATCATGGTCTGGGTTAAAGTTAGGGGAGCTCCATCGTCATGGTTACAATAATAAACATGTGGTTAAAGTCAGGGGATGATGCAGTCATGGTTAAAAGATTTTGACACTGACTGTTAATATAGAAAACGATGTTAAAGTTATACATTTTGCACATGGTGACTTAAAACCAACCAAAACCAAAAACCCCTGACTTTTTTCAGGGGAAAACAGACACAAGAAAGATAATCAAATGGTTTGATTATGGTTTGATTTATAGTTTATATTTCTATTGTGAATCCTTACCATTCTGGTGAATTATGAGCACAAAACACGGTTAGATCAGAAGCAGTAGTTCATAATCTGAACTGATATACTTTGATCAGGACTCAGAGCCAAAGGCTCCTGACAACCGCACAACAGAGAGAGGCACCGGGAAAGTTTTACAATCCGTGGAGAGAATTCTGATAAATGTGTAGGCGGATCACATCGAGCTGTGCCCCATGATTTTTTTTTTTTTTATTCACGAATACAGCACAGTGATGAGGTATAGAGACAGAGAGGAGAGAGAGAGAGAGAGCAACAGTAAAAGAGTTGAACAGCCTCGGGCCAAGGGCGAGGGCCGGTGAATAATTGAAAAAGTCCTGCCAGCGTGGGTCAGGCTGTTTCCTGTTGCTGGGATCAATCGCCGGCTGACATGGCATTCGAGTGACGTGACACAGGGGGTGCCTTTGGATGCTTGTTAACTTTCTGTGCGAAGGTTTGGTTTGAGGACAGGTTCGTATTTTTTTCAAATCTTAAAGTCTTAAAACAATATTCACATGCCCTGTCTGTAAATGGAATTGTTTTAGTTGCTGTAGTAATTTATCTTTTCTGGCTGTAAAGAAACTTGGCAGGAGGGCAAAATCCACAGTCCTCATTCAGTGTGAGAATCTGTTCTTAAATTCAGCTGGAGCTAATATGAGAGTTCCAACTTTATTTTTTCCCCAGAGGGCAATTGATTTTTTTCCAGCTAGGCATAGTACAATACATAAAAGATCATAGACATACAGGAGAGAAAGCAGGGGGACAGCAGGTTCCCTGAATACTGTGAGCTGGAAGTCCAACAACTGCAGTTGCTGGTGTCCAATCCTTGATGTGCAGTAGTGCATAAAACGAACAAATAAATCTTTTACACTGACTCTGCATACATACTGCTTCAGGAAATAGCCACAGCCCTACACTCAGTCTGACAAAGGGCCGATCACTGACATAAACACTCTGTGCAGTTGTTCAGGAACACAACCGACTCTGTGTTGCTCACTCTGCAGCCACAGTGGCCTTGATGCCCGTTCATACTGCCCCTTTTTTGTTGAGATTCTGAATTAAAAATGTAAGTTGAGATTTATTTTTGTCTTATTTTTCACTGTTCATTATTTTGAGATTGGCGGAGTGATATGTAAGATGTGAGATGCCACTTTTGTTGTCAGTTTTCAGTTGTCCTACGTTCTTTCGGACATTAAAGTGGATCGAGTTACACAGACGAAGCTGTCCCCGTGCTCTTGCTTTACCCACAGCCCTTCGATAGTCTAATGAAGTAACAAGTAAGGTTATAGGTAAGACACAGAGACAACCTGCTTTACAATAACGTGAAATGCTGCAAACAGGCTAATTAAGAGTTGCAGAGAAAAGTGAGAGAAAGTGCCGATGCAGACGAGTGCAAGAAAGGGAGCGTGTGTCTATGAATAACATGAATTTCTCACCCCCCACTATATTTTTATTTAAGTTTTAACACCATGAAATACAGCCTTTACATTCAAATTATGGGATTAAAACAAAACACAAAAAAAGAAAGTAGGGCTGCAACCAGTGGTTACTTTATTTGTCCATCAATCCTGTCGATTATCTTCTCAATCAATCAATCAAAATGTCAGAAAATGCCAAACAAAAACATTGTCTTCCAAAGTCCAAGGTGACGTCCTCAAATGTCATCGTTACAACCCAAAGACACCCCGTCAATCAGTAATCAAAACAGTTGTTATCAGTTCAACAGTCATAAACTTTCTTTGATCATAAAACAACTCTGGAATACCTGCAGTCTGCTTTTGATGTTGTCCGGACCCGCTTAACTCAACTTAAGCTGCTGTTAAATTCAGAAAAAAAAAATCCAAATTCATGCTATTTTCAAACAGCAAAGAATTAACACACGTAATCGTCCCAAGGTCTTAACTACTCTTCTTGGCCTGGTTTCTTCTTATCTGTCTACATACATGTGTAGAAACCAAAATCAATGTGGCCTCCACTCTCATAATATTCTGCAAATGCTGGCTCTGAGTGAGAACAGAACTCAAAACAAAACAGCTTTTAAATATGCTGCTCCTTCGTCCTGGAATAATTTACAGAAGGATCTGAGCTTATCACTGCGAGGGGAATTCAAGTCGATTTTAAAGGATCAAGAAAATAGCCCTCTTGGTCAGTGTGATTGTTCCTAAATCGTTTTAGAAATTGTACCCGCATCATAATTGTTTTTTGTCCTTTAACTTGTATTCCATGTTGTCGGATACTGTGGATTCATTCATTTGTTGTGTGTGACAGTTGTACATGTCTGTTTGTATTGTTGTTGTTGGCTTTGACCTGGTTAAATGAAGGATAGATGTAAAAATAGTGACGTTACTCTGCCATTCTGTGGTTTACACTGCAGACCGGGGTCTCTGTTAACAGTGACAAACAGCTAGATCTGCATTATACGCTTTTCTTCTCTATGAGACATTTCACCATGCACGGTCTCTCTCTGTGGAAGCCCATTTCTGCCAAAGTGATGGGTAAAAAAGAAGATCCTTTAAGTTATTATAATGAGAGACTTTTTCAAATTAACGAAAAATGAAAAGTCTGTCGGGATAGGGAAGTTTCGGAGGTGGAAGTGGCTGAGGTGATAAAATAAATTTGTTGTACTACCGGTCTTGGGTGGGATGATATTGCTGCAGATTACACACAAATCTGTTCTGATAGTTGTTGATGGAGGTACACCAAGCACGACATCCCTCTCCTCTGCAATGTCTTCCTTCTCCTCCACCTCCAAGCTCCCTCACTGTCACACTGGTGAGCTTATCTGTCCCGTTTCATCTGCACAGATTTCGTATCTGTTTCTTTTTTTCTCATGCTGTTTCTTATGCGTTGACGGGGAAACCAAAAACAGGCTGTTTATGAGCATAGGCGTGTTCGTTTCATGCTTGCATGGTGGTTTACCTTCAAAGCATTTAAGTGAAACTCGAGCATTTTGTGGAATTACTTTCTTGCTGCTATTGATGATGTGTCTGTCATCAGTTAATATTGCTATTGTTTTGTCTTCCAGGCCAACTTGTAATAAGCCAATATTTTGATAAAGCATCTAAAATTGTGTGTATATATGGTATATAAAAATAAAATATTTCTCAACCCTCAAGATAAATACATTATTTCAGTGGACTTGAAATCATTGTTTTATTTGATGGCCTTGCAGCCCTGACATTTGGCTTTTTGTGATGCTGACAAAGCTTTTGGCCTTCACCCGCCTACACAACTTTTATATCTTATCAAACTAACTGCCAGCTATCAAAACTGAAGCATTACAACCTTAAACTGTCTTAAAAGCTCACTGGAGCACTGTGCTGTGTGACAAAGTTTAGCTTTTAGCAGTTCAGGTGGTGACAGAATGACTCAAGTTTTTGCCCTCTGGGCAAACCGTGGCTGTATTCACTCGCTGCTGACAGCATTCAGTACAAATCCATGTACTCAGCTCAGCTGCTGCTGCTGCTGACCAGCTCTCATACATACTCACTACCCTCGACACTTCCTGTACTGTACATGCCGAACTGCTGCCTGTATGCAGAAGAATACCAAAGAAACAGCTCAGGGGCTACGGGGCTCACAAGATTCATTCATGTACCACAGTCAGACAGACAGTAGACAGGGCAGGCAGTGTATGGGATGCATCCAAATACGTTAAGCACAAATAATGCAATGAAAACATATATTTCTTTTCTCCATTTTATTATTATTTGGAAACGGTCAGCTCCATGATTACCTCAGCATAGATAAAAAGGTTGCATCTGATTTAATGCACCAAGATTATTCCCTTCAACTGAAGAATATTTTTATGTATTTGTAATTCTTTACTGTGGAGTTCTATTTCTTATGCAAGAAATCTCTTAATGGATGCACGTGTGAAAATATCGCGAGATATACAAAGTCTTGTGATACATCGACGCCATGTTTACATGCTACCTGGGAGGCTACAGTTGACATTTCAGCTAAAAACATGGCGTAAATGGCGTCTTTTGTGGTTAAATTTGAATGTTGCGGCTCGCGGACACTTGGATTACACCACACGAGCAGGACGGAGACATTTTGTGTTTGTTTTGTGTTCTTTATTTTTACATTTTATCTGTGGTCACCATTCACTGCCATTGTACTGGATTTGGCTGCAATCCTGTTTTCTGCTGAAACTCCAGGATTGTTTTGTGAACTGGAGATCTTCACTCATCATCACATCGGCATAGGAGTGAGTACATATTGAGTGGACTATCATTCTGGGATTGAATATCGCTTTAGTTTATGGTCAGTGGCCTATCTGATAGTATCAGCACCTGATCAAGCAGGTACTCACCCCCTCGTCCAGTCCTTCCAGTTCCTGCTGGAAAATATCTACAGCAAATCTTTTTTCTCTCTGCGATCATAATGAACTGATTAAAACAGGCCCTGTACTCTGACATGTGTAACACTCTTTTTGTCAGTCATAGTTTCAGCAGTTTTAGTCCTGTCATTTATCTCTCTGTTGTCTGTGAATGTGCTTTTTCATTGTGTGAATGTGCATTATTTGTTTGTCAAAGGAGAATTTCTGACAGCCCACTTTTTCAACAGCTCTGGTTCCAGAAGTGATTTTCTCATTCAGTGCACTGACATTTCTGAAATTTTCTCATTTCCATTTCTAAAAAATTATAAAAGAGTTTAAAGCCGGGAACCAACAAATCAAGTACGAGATGAATCATGACTATAAAACATTTGTTTCAAAGCCATGAAAACATTGGAAAATGTTTTAAAAGGCAAATTTATAAGACTGTGTTCATAACTAGGCCTATTAAAGGCCATTTGATTTAATATTAAAATCATTCATCTGCATTTTTGTAGCCAATAAGGTTCTGATTGCAAATGTGCGAATGAAAACCCGACATACTAACGGGAAAAACAAAAAACAAACAAACAAACAAAAAACAAACAAAAATGCAGCAGGCACAGGTTTGGAGAGGTGACTGTGACCACTGACCAGAACAGCACAGGAGCTGGGGAGTAGGGACGTTATTGATTATTCATTAATCAATTAATCACCGTTAAGAATTTAACTGATTAAAAATGTACGAATTGTTAATTAAATCAATAGTCTAATCAAATGATTATACCTCATTTGACATAGTTTTGTCTTGTGGAGCCACTTGTTGAATAAAGAAACTTAAACTCAAAATAAGAAAAATGAAAAACCAAAGATAAAAAAACATGCCTTTTGTATCTTATTAACGTTCAATGAGTAATCAGTTAGAATCAGAATCAGAAACGGTTTTATTGCCAAGTAGGTTTTCACTTACAGGGAGTTTGCAGTGGCATGTTGCTGCAAAAACAACAAACTTCGTGTCAAAAATATAAATAAAGATTAAGGCAAGTGCTGTCGGTTAAAACAGCATTAAAAATAGATAATAGACAGTAAGTAAGTAATTGTCAGCATTTTCAACGACTGGTTAAGGAAAATGCAAAAGATTTGCAATCATAGTTTGCAGTAATTTAGACCGAAGATTTGGAGAAAGAGAAACCTCTTTGACTGAATGTCTGCAACTGATGATGCATTAAACATAAACGTTTACAAAGTAACTAATACTCTGAGTGGCTTTTGAGAAGAATACTTTGTTTTTTTACTGAAGTATTTTTTTTAAACCAGTACTTTTACTTGTAATTGATTAATGTTTTAGTAAAGTAACAGTACTTATACTTGAGCACAGATTTTCAGAGGTCTTTCCACCACTCGATATAAATAAGGAAAACATTATTGAAAAAATAAATGAATTAATAGAAATATTTATATATATTATATATATTATATTTCTAGTAATAGAAAATAAATTAAAGAGAAGAGAAAAAACCCAAATATACTACAAACTGCATCCATATGAAATAAGATCACTACACAGCCACATATCTATCATCTTGTAGGGGTTAGAGGGATAGCTGAGTTGAGGTTATCACCATATAAACAAGCCTGCCTGTATAATTTGGGGTTATCACTGCATTAAAAGGCTCATTATAGGACTCCGTCTCTTATCAAATGTGTTGTTTTGTAACCTCAGAGAGCGGAGAGGTTATCCGCTCCATCACATAAATATCCCAGATCCTTTGAGTTGAATTTCTTTTACTTTGTGACAAACAACAACATGACGTTTTCTTATCTTTGTGCGGACAGGAGGAACAATTACAGAGAACAAAACCTCCGTCAGTGTTCACATGCAGGCGTGCGAGTTTTGAATAAAGACAGAAAATGTGAACCTGCAGGATGCTTCAACAATGAATGCCTGCAGCAGCCCGTGCTTACGTGCAGCTCTCCTATAGGAATAAATGGCCTTGGTAAACACAATGTAGGTGTGAAAATGTCAATGATAATATCTCTGTGCTGGTGTGTGGATGTGCATGCAGACATACAAATGTGCACCAGCAACTGAGTTTGTCATGTCACTCAAATGGGTCATAAATCAGCCCTGACCTGGGTTTAATTGCCCCCCGAGCTGCCGTTTCATTGTTTTAAATGCCTCTCCACCACAGCATGGCAGCACAATAACTTCTTGCAGGGAGGTTTTTTAAGACAACCCAGTAACAAATGCCGCCGGTGGTGCTGGAATTGCTTTCTGGAGACAAGCTGAACAACCAAGCATAGCATTATGCTTCTTCACGGAATCGATCCCTCGGAAAGGATGTTCCTTGAATTAGGCCTCTTGCTCGGAGACTGTTTCCGAGCACGAAAATGGTCCAATGTTTATTCATCGGGCCGGGCTGTTTATCTGGGGGATAGGAATCAATGGATGGAAGAGAATGGGTCCATTTGAAAGAATACTCTTAATTTTCTTAATTTGCTTATCTAGTCAAGCAAATTCAAAAGGAATCAAAGAATCCTTTAAACTATTATTTCATCCCCACACCTCATTTACTCCTTATTAGACCTCGGTAAATATTGGCTGACAAACCCCCAGCCGGCTCCCTAAACATACATCACCAAAATTAAACTGGACCAGGATGAAATGGGGTTTTCTTACTAATTATATCTTACTTAGTTCAATCTCAGGATCTGATACAGTGCAATACCATTTTAACACGTCTATTTTTACTTTTCCTGTCTCCAGATACCTTTATAGTATATACTAAAATGTCAATTTTAAATACATAAAAAATAATTAATAATGAATAAATACACTAATAAAGAATTAAAGAAGAAAAAACATAATGATAATATTTAAAAAGCAAAAAATAATATACATTTAAAACTAGGGATGATGTTTTACATGCGCATGCCTTTGAGTTTAGGTTGTGCACATGTGAGAAGTGTCATTTTTGTAGAAAATTCATGTAGGTTTAAGTGATACTTCAGATTATTTGAAGTGGGGTCATGTGACATGCTTATCGATAGTTAGTCTATGAACTACAGCAGATGCTGGTTGACATCCCCAATTTGGAGAAGCAGAGAGGAGTACGGCCGTGTACTATAGTTATATTATTATTTAGATTTTCACTGCTTTACCTGGCTGTCAGACAGCCTCTTCTGATGGGAAACTGCTGTTGTATGAGCCAAATATCACTCTCTTCAAACAGTTAAAATACACAGCAACAACAAACAATTTCCAAAAGCTTTACAGCAACGAAAGTTGGTCATTTCAATATGAGGCTCTGTGGGGACTGACTCTCTTTTGGAGGCAGCCTCTAGTGGCCATTGGAGGAACTGCAGCTACTGGCGCTTGTGCGTTGGCTTCACGTTTCAGCCTTGGTGTTTGCTGCTTAGTTTCAACTTAAAGGAGCGATACGTGGCAACTGCATGTCCAAAAATGAGTACAGCAGTCTGAATAACAAACTGGGGCCACAGACTATATGTTAAATACATTGAATCCCAATTTAATATGTGATCTCCTTGTCCTCAGGCAGGCAGGCTGCAGGAACACTGCAGGAGCGCAAGATGAGTTCAACATTCAGATTGATCAGCTGTTTATAATTCTGTCAGTCGTCTGTCAATATAACGTTAACCCTGAAAACAAAAGCCAACTGCTCTGAAAATATAAACTCTGGAGTTCAGTGGCTGCCTGTCCCACTTTCTGCCAGACTCCATTGACAAATTGCTCGATTTAACCGTTATAAACATCTACTCCTTCTGCAAGATTATTAATGATTTATTATGACTCATAAACAGACACCTACTCAGTCTGCAAATATTCTGCATTAATTTGAACTCTAATTAACGTGAAGCGGGCAAACTAAAGCAGTTATTCCAGCCCAGAATAGAAGTTTCAAAGGAGGACATGCTGCTTGTAGAGTCACTTAGCATTCCCTGAATTTCTGACAACATACCATCATTTTATGATAAAATACAGTAAATATGCCACAGATTCTCCTTTAATAGCAATGCTGTGTCCTCTAAATTACATGTGATGTTTTGATAATGCAATAGTGCATTCTTATCAACATAATGAGGGAGTAAATAATTAATGTATGGGTCAAGTTGCAAAATGGTGATACTAAACTTAAATTTTGCTTCCTAACGTTGCTCAAAAGGTGATAACATGTCATTATTGTATTTATAGCTTGCTTCTGTTGTCACCAGGTGGCCAAAATAATAGTTAATGCAGGTTTAAAATGTTGCTTTCCTTCAGAGGGACGATCTAAATAATGCTTAAACATCATCAAAGTCTCGGAATTAATGGTAAAATGATCAGATATTTTCTTTACCAAAGTTCCCGCGGAGAACAAGCGAGTGCGAGCAGCCAGAACTGAACTCAATACTGAGGTCAGATATTTCAGAAGAAGAGCTGCAGCAACTTTCTAAAGCCAGACCCCCCGGTGAGTATTTTCTCTCTGCCAGCCTCCAGCAGCTCGCAGAGATGAGCTGTCTGGGAAGAGAGGCCAATGCAGCGCTTCTCGTCTCATCTCCTTCTAATCCGGCAGCCTCCCCCCCACCACCACCACACACACTCACCCTCCTCCACCCTCCAACACCACCACCACCTCCACACCCCGCTCTGTGACACTTAGCACCGGACAGTCCTTCCAATGTATTCCACATCCCATTTCACCTCCGACTAATTGGAAACCTGGAGTCTCTGTGTCTTTTTTTTTTCCCTGTCCTTATTTCTTCTTCCTCTCGCTTCCTTTGTTCTCGTTCTTCCTCTCCCGTCGGTTCTCTGCCGTCTTCATCTCAATATGAGAGACAGACAGTAAACTAAGCCCTCAGTTGTCTGTGTAGCAGAGAAATGAGAGCGTAACCTGTGAAACCAAGCGCGCCCTTTATATTGGTTCATCTGCATGCAGGAGGGAGGCCGAGAGACTGGAGGCTTTATTGGAACAGATGACCTCGGGTTTATGTTTCATACATCATTATCACAAAGCCAATCTCAGTCTGCCTTTAAATGCACTAACACACACACACGCAGACACACGCACGCACGCACACACACACGCACGCATGCACACACACATACACACACACGCACACACACACGCACACGCACACACACACACACACACTTAGTTTCTTAGTTTATCTCCATTTCTCTTCTTCCCCTCGTTTTTCTCACGTACACACACTCTTAGAAGTAAAAGCCTTTCATAAGGGTTCCACTTGGAACTGTTTCCAAGAGTTCCCCCAAGAACCCAACATAAAGGGTTCTACCTAGAACCAATCTGTAAAATCCCTACGAGAGTTTCTACAGAGAACCCCTCTACTGTGTAGTGGTGCCACCCAGAACTCTGTCTGGAGGTTCTATCCAACTTCTATGGGTGCTAACAAGAACACACCCCAGGGGTTCTACTTAAAACTCTTTTATACTCCAAAGGATTATGTAGAACCCCCCACCCCAGGATTCTACTGAGAACTTTTTCTAGAGCCCACTTGAAGGTTCTATGGAGAACCCTTCTATGGTGTAATGGTACCACCTTCTATCCAGAAACTTTCCACCTTCTGAGGGTGCTAACAAGAACCTACCCAGAGGAGTTTATCAAGAACCCTTTTGTATTCCAAGGGTTTTATCTAGAACCCACCCATGGGGTTCTACTAAGAACCCTTACAAGTTTAGTCCAGAACCCATCCACAGGGTTCTACCAAGAACCTTTTTATATTCCAAGGGTTTTATCTAGAACCCACTTTGAAGATTCTACGGAGAACCCTTCTATGGTGTAATGGTGCCACCCTCTATCCAGAACTTTCCCAAGTTCTGAGGGTGCTAACAAGAACCACCCATGGGGTTCTATCAAGAAACCTTTTGTATTCTAAGGGATTTATCTAGAACCCACCCAAGGGGTTCTACTTTGAACCTTTTCTAACCTAAGCTTTACTCTAGAACCCATCCATGGGGTTCTACTAAGAACCTTTTTATATTCCATGGGTTTAGTCGAGAACACGCCCAAGAGGTTGTACGAAGAACCCTTTCATATTCCAGGGGTTTAGTCTAGAACCCATCCAGGGTTCTCCCGCGAACTTCTTTTATATTCCAAGGTTTTTATCTATAACCCATGCAGGAAGTTCTACAGAGAACCCTTCTATGGTGTAATGGCTCCACCCTCTATCCAGAACTTTCCCAAGTTTTGAGGGTGCTAACAAGAACCCACCCAGTGGGTCCTATCAAGAATCCTTTTGGATTCCAAGGGTTTTATCTAGGACCCACCCAAGCAGTTCTACTAAGAACACTTTACATCCCAAGGGCTTGATCTAGAACCCACCCAGAAGGTTCTACTGAGAACCAGCTTACATTCCAAGGGTTTAATACAGAAGCCACCCAAGGGGTTCTACTAAGTACTACTAAGAAGATTTATATATTGTAAGGGTTTGGAAGCCACCCTGGGGGTTCTACTGACAGCCCTTTTTATATCCCAAGAGTGTCATCTAGAACCCATCCACAGGGCTCTACCAAGAACCCTTTTATTTTCCAAGGGTTTTATCTAAAACCTATCCACAGGGCTCTACCGAGAACCCTTTTATATTCTATATTATAATCTATAACTCACCCAGGAGGTTCCACTGAGAATCCTTTTATATTGCAAGAATTTGATCTAGAACCCACCCAGTGAATCTACTGAGACCCTTTTTATTATGGTGAAAGAACCCCTGACTAAAGAGTTCTGCAAGGCTTCCAGCAATCCTTGAAGAACCCTTTCTTCAAAAAAAGGACTCTTCAGAAGCAAATGTTTCCTGGTAGAACCTCAGCCCTTCAGGAAGAACCCTTTTAGAACCATTATTTGTCAGAGTGCACACAGTGGAGGGAGGACAATGTGCCGTGAGGGTTTTAGTCTGGGGACTGCTGCTGGTGCACTTAGACTAACAGCAATTACCTGATGTGCAGTGGAGACCGCGTGCAGAGTCCGGGGGAAATCCATCAAAATGCAGTAAACCCGGTGGGCCTGTAATGAACTGCTGCTTTGCTGGTTCCTGTACTGCACATCACATCAGTGTCTGGAAGCATGTATTAGTCATGACAAATGAAGGCCTCAGCCGGGCTGCCGTGTATATTTAAGAGCAGGTGGTGCAAAAAGTCCATTCAGACGGGGTAATGGTTTCTCTTTAGGCACGGCGCTTAGTCTCAATCTGTTGCTTCTTTGGGTTTACGTTAAAGACCTGCCTGCGGTTCGTAAAAGATCTCTCTCCACTGTCCATCTGCAGACCTTTACATGATGGTTTTAGTTCACTAATAATAAGACATGAACCCAGAATAAGTAAAAATCCTTAAATGTTTCAAATGAAGACGCTCGATGTTAAAAAGCTTTGTTTTCCCCAAAGCACAGCTATTAATTAGGACAATAACCTTGAAATTACTCAGGTTTCTTACATTGTTTTCGCAGGAGTCTTTCGTGGAAAATCTGCATTTAAATTATTCCTAAAAAGTTAATGAAAACAGTTGGATTATTGTAGTCTCACCACTGTTTTTATCAAACTGGGGTCTGGGGACCAACAGGGGTCTTTGAGTGGGTTATAGTGGGTCTAATTTATAGTGATCCATTTTAATGATTGATTGGCTATAAAGACAATTTTAATATCTTTTTCTATTTTGGGGGCCAATACCGATATTAGAGAATAAAATAAATCCATAGACCCATTATTTATAAATTTGTATAAAATCCAAAATGACATCAGGGCAATGAAATAGTAAACTTTCACTGCTCTTTTTTAAAATAATTATAAATAACTATAAATAAAAAACATGCACAAATAAAACAACTTGAATTAAGAAAAAGGATCAAGTATACGTACAATTGTAAAACTAAAAAGTAAAAACAAGATGCATTATATTCTGTAAAAATGCCCGTGACCTGTCTCTCTCTGTGGAAGCTCATTTCTGTCAATGTCATGGAAAAAAATAAGATTCTGTACGTCACTATAATGACAAACTTTATCAAAATAATGTGAACATTTCTCAAAATAACGAGTTGATATCTCACAATAGTTCGTACCTCAAAATAATGACTTAGTATTTCAAAAGCAATAACTTGGTACCACAAAATAATGAGTTAGTTTAGTTATATTTTTACTTCAAAGGCCATGTATGAGAGAGACTGAAACACTATCAAACAGGCCTAAAAAAGTAATAATAATCTAAATTAATTTATATGTCACAGCAAACCTTTGAATTTGAGGTCCAGTATTTTCCTAAACGCATCAGGACATCAAATACCAGCGTTTTGGCTTAGTGATCCTGAGCTCAGCCAAGCAATGAGAAAAAAGTAAAAGTTTCCCAAACGAAAACACTAAAGGACTTTCATTCATCTTACTGTCATGCTTTTTGTCATTAAATAAAGAGGTCCAGCTTGAAATCAACTAGGAAACCAGCGGCTTTACGTCAGTTCCATATCTTTAATTGAAAGTGATTTCACCAACTCGACATACCTAAACAACAAAATCTGGCATTCGTATCTGCACTCCTGTTGGCTGGAAATCCTGTGATTATGGTTTGGTTCAGGCCCAAAAGTGATCATTTATGCATCGATTCATGCTCCTATGGCACACAGCAGGCGTCAGATTTGAAATGCCAACACACAGAACCAGCATTTTTAGGAAAAGGTTGTTATTTAGGCAAAAAAATGGTGTATATTACAGACACCCCCATTCATTTTCTATATATTTCTATTTAAGTAAAGTTATATGGAATATCAGCACCACATGATAACTGTTTAATATCATAATCATTAAAAATAATTTATTTCTTTGATAAGATATTGTCCTCTGGGGAAAAAAATCATACCTTCCAAGCAGGTACTGCAGAAAAAAACGCTCCAAAATTGATCTAAGGTCAGAGTAGGGGCCCCAAGACATTTCAATCAGGAGTAGGCCTGATATAGTTTAAAAAATTAGGACGCCTTTGCCAATACCCTTAAAGTAGACACTGATACTGCAGCTGTCCACCCTAAAGTTTTCTCCACGCTTTGACAGTGTTTCTTGAAATATTCCTACCACATTTGATGCATTTATTTTTATCAGACACCACAGATGTGTAATGTAGCAATACTTTCGAACATTTTGGTGGCAAAACCATACAAATAGTCATTGTTTTCTAGGTCTGGAAACAAAAAGTATCAAATACAGGTATCGTTATTTTGATACTGCTTATTTCAGTCAATACTTTAAAAGCACTGGGGATCAATACACAGCCATAATCAGGGGAGACTTAGGTCTAAGTGAACAAATATGTTTATTTGACAGTGCACAAAAAGGTGAAAAATGTTGAAGTTGCAGTAGAATAGAATAGAAGGAAATGCCCCTATGGAGAGTGGACACTGGTGGTGGTGATGATGAGATGAATTTGATGCTGAAAATCTGGACATGATGAGGAGTGACTTGACCCTGATGAACTGGAGGTGACTGGGGTGGACGAGGGTGGGGATGATTGTCTAAAATGACAGCTGACAGCAGCACAGAAGAGAACAGATTTAAAGTTTGACAGCAGCAGTATGATTGGCTAATGCAGATCATGGCAAAATCTGATTAGTTTAACAGGAAAAAGTGAACCTCATCATCAGCTAATTAAGCTGGAGGAGAGAGAGGGAAGATTGGGAATGAATGAAGCATAAAGGTGGTTCTTCTGGTTGAACTTATGCTACGTGTCATTGTGAAGCACCTCATAACGCTTCTGGTACACGTTCAGCCATTTAAAGCAACACGCTTGGTGGCCTGGTAGCTCAGTTGATAAAGCATTCACCCCAAAGGCTTCCAGTCCTCTCCAGTGGCCGAGGGTTGACTCCTGGCTACAGCCGTTTGCTGCATGTTATTCCACCACCGTCTCTCCCCCCTTCCTGTCCTACCTCAGCTGTCCTATATAATGATTCAGTCCTGTTACAATGCAATACGTTACAATGCAATGTGTGAATCTTCACACTTTTATTCTGTTAATGCTATATTTGTAGGGCACTACAAGTTGCAAGCAGAAATCCTGAGAGTTTTTCTAAATCCAGTAAAGAGGAGAGAGAAGGAGATATTATAGTGGTGTTAACATCTCATTTGTAAATTAGATACTGTAGCCTAAATGAGAATCTGTGAACAAACTTTAAAACTGTTTAAAATGCATTCTTGCAGTAAGATGATCTGCAATTCTGCTTCATATGAAGACTGCTGTGGTTTTCATTGAATTTGACCGTGTAGAGGAAGTGGGGTGTGGAGGAGCAGTGATGCTACATGTTACCATGACGTCTCTTGCATGCTGTGAAAGTTTGGTGATGCAACGCGGTGCGACGTCAGTACTTTCACTGTCTGTTTTGAGGACATGAAGGGGACAGACAGGAGGGGGAGGGGAGAGCGCTTGTTTTGGGTAAGCGAGGCAGCAGGCGTCCAACGAGAGCGGTGCAGGAGGAACAGGGGGAGAGAGAAAATGAAGGAAAGTTACAGCGGCAGTTCATTGACGCCAAAAAAGAAACTCCTGATGAGATGTATTGATACCCTAGTGCTGCTTCGGCAATTTATTATTTTTTTTCCAATTCACATTCACTTTTTACTGACACAGGCCGTCTAAATCGATGCACTCGTATCTTACACATTAAAGCCCGATGCATCAGATGCATGAGTAAATCGTCACACCCTTCGATTATGGTCATGGTTAAAAATGTCACACTACATCTACCTTTACTTCCTAAGAAGAAGAAGAGGAGCAGACATTATTCACATAATCGCATTAGGTTGCTGATCAGAAAAATGAAAACATAGGTTGTTTTTGTATAAGCATTTGAACAAACCACAGATTCTGCTTCCTGTTGAGAATACTCTCCGCTGACAGAGCCAATTAACTTTCACCTTTTACTCGAGAACAAGAGGATGATGTGCAACAAAGGTCTGATTCGAACTGGGAATGTTTGATTGCATGATACACATCTTAAACACACAGGCCCCAGGACCCTGTGCGCTTGTTAGTCTTGTTTGTTTTTGTCTTGTTTGTCGGATTTTTATGAATACTGATTTGTATTTGGAGGGACAACGTGCGAGTCCTTTAGCTTCCTTCCTTCCCTGCATAGTTTTACCAGTGTTGTGCATGAATGCACTGAAAGAGCATTGAATATGCTCATGTTTTGGGTGAACAATGAATCCTTTTGAGATTAATGAAAGCGAACACACTCTGTTTCAGGGCACATGATTTACTGCACTTCTTCTTCTTTTTTCACATTTTCTGTTCAATATGACAGATTTTATTCGTAAAACATACTCACATTAGTTTTCCTTGGCTTTTAAAAGTAATTTCTGTCATTTTTTAGTAATATACAGTAATTAATTTAGTTTGGGAAGCAGTGGCAATGATTGTGGGCTGAAGATGGATGGGTAGGAGGAGGTTCTTTTAAAAAAGAATTGCTTGGAGCAGCTCTTTAAAAAAAAAAAAGCCCTAAAGAAATGAACATCAGCTTGTTCATTTTTTGAAACTGTGAACTTCGCTCAAAATTCAAAATTGCGACTGTGAACTAGTTCTTTTTAATCTGTGTGACCTGAGCTTTGAACTAGCTCTTGTGAACTGTGAACTTACACCACACTGTCTTTTACCATGTGATGTTTTAACTGTACAAACCAGGGGTGTCAAACTCAATTTCATCCCAGGCCACATCATCATTATAGTTCCTCTCAAAGGGCTGGTTGTAAATGATAAACTATGTAAATCTGTCTGCCTGTTATCATATTAGATAGCCTCTACATTTGATGATGATTGGTGTTAGTAATAACTTGATAATTAAAAGCTAGCTCTGAAACCAGAAGCCTGTGTGTCAACTTTTCTTTTCTTGGACATTTTACCAGGCTAATCTTCTACATTACGAGCTACAACCACTCAGCTGGAGTGCCACCACTGCCTATATGATACAATTACTAGTACCAAATATGGTGAAATTGTTTAGCTTAATAGAATGCTCTATGCTCGTTGTTTGTTTGTTCAGCTACTTTAAGTATGTGACACTCAAACTTCTAGTAAACTGACATAAAGTTATTTCCACACACCATCCTGGTCACTAGCATCGTCACCTACAGTCCCAAAATATTTTTCTGTGGTAATACATATTGTAGAATGTTAGTCCTAGCTAACTGTTATTCTGTGTAGCTAATGTTAGCAGTTGGTCTGTGCAGGCAACTGTTAGTGGTTCGTTTGTGTCTGAACTTAGTGGTGTCTTGTAGCTAACATTAGCGGTTGATCTGTGTAGCCAACGTTAGCAGTTGATCTGTGTAGCTAACATTAGCTATTGGTCTGTGCAGCCAATGTTAGCAGTTGGTTTTTATGAAGTAACGCTAGTGATGCTGTGTAGCTAAGTTAGCGGTTGGTCTGTATAGCTGGCATTAGTGGTTGATCTACATAGCTAACATTAGTGGTTGGTCTGTGTAGCTAACATTAGCAATTGATCTGTGTAGCTAACATTAGCTATTGGTCGGTGCAGTCAATGTTAGTGGTTCAACATATCCTCCAAATCATACGCCCAGATAGGTCGTACGTGGACATACGACCCAGTTACGAGGCATTTCTGGTCGCGTTTCTGGTCGTTTTCTGTTGGAGAACAGGCTGCATTAAGAAAAGCAAAAGTCAATAGAACAGTAGCGTGGTGCATCAGCGAGGGCACCCACCCCCGGAACAGGAGACCGAGTACAAACCCTGGCAAGGCCGAACCCGATGGTGCTTCTATTTTTCGGGGTTAGGTAGGGTAAACGTACGTATAGGTCGTATAAAGCTGCTTTCAAAAACGACCTCTCTGGTCGTTTTCTGTTGGAGGACAGGCTCTAGTGGTTGGTTTTTATGTGACAAATGTTAGCAATTGGTCTGTGTAGCTAACGTTATCATTTGGTCTTTCCTGTAAATGTTACTTTAAATTAGATGTTGTTGCTGTACTGTGATGTTGTTTCTCTTTTCTGATTTAATGACAAAATAATGTTGAAATTTCCAAACAGTGAAGCATTTTTTTTTACTAGAGGCCATGATAATGACTTGGAAACTGCAAGATTAGCAACTAGCTGTTGTTAGTAAATGTATTACAGTTGCCTGTTTTTTGTATCCTAGTTACGTAATCCCATTACATGTAATAATCAGTTACTCCCCAAGCCTGGCTGTATGACATTGAGACGGTAACTAGCGTATACCAACATCGAGCAGACATCTAGCAGCAAGATGCTTCAGTGCATAGATATCAAAATTGGGATACATTCTGGGATTTCTATGTAGTTTATGGACACCGACTTTTGTAACACAGCATTGGATTGTGTTGTGTAAATTATATTCTTGCAAGCTCTTGCAGGCAACAGAAAATGAGCTGGTGGGCTGAATTCAACCCGCAGGCCTTAAGTTTGACACATGTAGTATAAACAAATAAACAAGCAGTAAATCAGCAGACAGTATGTCCTTTAGGATTAGACCTTTCATTTGACTGCTGGCTGTAATTTTTGTGGGTTAAGAAAGAAATGAGATCGAGAAGCAGCTTTTTTCAAAAACATGATTTGAATGTGACTGAGCTCCAGTTCACATGTTCATTGTATTTCAGGTCATCTCTAAATCACAAGTCACCCTTTCGACAGTAATGGTTCTGCAGGAAGTTTTGCGGATTCATTTTCTCCTCATGACATCCCATTTTAGGATTACCTGCGGGGGTATTGTGTTGCCACGGACAAGTAACCTCCTTTACTAATCTGTCGCCGCGCTTTAATGGATTTCTATTTGGGATATAATTATCTGGTTAAACTGTCAGTCAACATCCTGTCAGACACCTGGATGCCCTTAAGGGAAGAAAACACAATATTCTCTCAGAAAAACAGTAAAAAAACAATAAAATTAAGCTTGTAGAAAGCTCATTGATGTGATATTTCAGATGCTGCTGAAAGAAAAGCTAGTATAAGGGGAAAAAACTGAGTTGTAGCTCAAATATTTGTATATATTTTCATGTAATTGGGGCCAGATGTTGAAAAACTACATATGCAAAAAGTGTGTCATCTGTTTTAAAGGCAGAAACTTTGAATTAAAAAGAAAAGATAAGCCTGTCACGAGATGACAACTGAATCAACATACTGGAAATTTAAAAGAATAGTGTGGGATGTGAGTGAATGATAATAATGTCAGACAGTCAGCCATGAAAACATTACAAGTGCTCCGTATTCACAGTAGTCTCGCTGCGTGTTTCCATATGTGTTGCCTTAACATGTTTTTTTAATGATCCAGGATCATTAACACATTGTAATGTCTGTTTTGCATATAAACTTTTTTCTAATGTTTGATATAGTTTCTTTTATCAGTGTTGCCATGATGGTCATGGTCTTATTCTTCATTTAATATGGCTGAACATGCACTATGACTCTGACAATAAGCAAGATATTTGACACAAATTGAGGTAATTTTGCTTCACATCTGTCAGTCACAGTTTGAAAACCTGTACTTTAGCATGCAGCCACAGAAACACACGGACTGTATCACAAAACAGTGGCTCATAACCCCGTCTTTGCTCTCTCTCCTGTGTCACAGATTGGCCTAATTGGCATCTTCTTGCGCAATACTGTCAGCAGCTGAGTAGGTGCAAAAAGTATATGTATATTTGCTTTATTAGCATATGGTTTTTGAATTTGCTTTTGTTAGATTTTTTGTTTCTGCCTCTCGCAGGCACCTCTTGTTTTGCAGCTTGTTATATCCTCTTGCCATATGTTTGGGCTTCTGCAAAACACAAGAATTATGTGTTAGAAAAGATCCTGGATATGTGGCCTGCAAACTAACCCAGAAGGAATCTGACTCACAGTGAAGTAGGCTGTGTATTTTGTCATTCTACTCCCCTTCTGCTGTCTGCATGTTGCTGTTTGCAAAGTTCCTGTGGCCACACGGAACAACAACAAACTCTGAGCTAGGAACCTACATGTTGACAGTGACCTCAACCCCTAACCTGGTTGCTCACAGTACAAACGTCAACAAGCTAGAAGTGGTTACGTTTTGTGGGGATTTAGCCCTTGCCTCATGTGCAAATGTTCCACTAAAACAAGTTACTGCCCAACACTATTGTGCTGAAGCACCATTGCTGCATTCTGGGTGATCGTTTTAAAGAAATACAAACAAGCCAGAGCGTTTTTTTCCCTCTATTTAAGAAGGATAATAGGTTCAACCAGACCTTTCTTAGAATCAGAATCACTTTATTTGCCAAATGTACAAAGCGCACGCATTCAGAGGGCAAAACAGCTTTGATAGCTGGTCAAAAGACTGTAGACAACAGTTGTAATCAACATTCATTTTGCATGGTTTGCAATAGACCCTTCACTAAGCCCCACCTCCAAACAGCAACTGTCCAATCATAGCTTAGCAATCTTAACTAGAGCTGACAAGTTGACTTTCCATTTCTCTACATGTCGAAGGTGTGCAGGAGGCTCTGAGAAGGGCGATACTCGGCTTTTCATGAGTCTGGATGATGATGTCTTTCAAAAACATTAAACACAAGAGCACATGTGTGGTGACTGGATTAAACTCTGTCCTCATCTGCTCTAACGTAAGCTGCAAATGTTAGCATGTCTGGCTAACTAATGCTAGCTTACTAGCTGCAGTAACTTTACCTCCAGACAAACTTGTAATATACCACTGCATCTGCATTTGTTCTGTCGGGGTTTGAGAAGGAGGATGTGGGTCGATACAGAATTCAAGTGGGCCGACGATGATGCATCTCTCTCTGGCTCGCTGTCTCAGGTCTAAGCCGAGTTAGCTTAGCTCCCGTCCCAGCTGTAACAGTTTACCTTAATAAAAGCTAACAAGATGTAATTTGTATCAAATTACACAAGAATATAAATAATATATTTTTTATTAGACAGTACCAAAAAGCATTACCCTAATAAGAGCTAACAAGCTGTAATTTGATTCAAAATAAAGAAAAAACAAAAACAAGAAATAATATATTCTATCAAAACAGTAAACACACACAACTTTACCCTAATAAGAGCTAACAAGCCGTAATTTGTATGAAATTAGACAAAAACGATAAATTATATATTTTTATTAGACAGTAAACAAACACAACTTTACCCTGTTCAGACATAACAATCCATACATTGTATCAAAATAGACAAAAAATAGAAATATTTTTTATTTAACAGTAAACAAAACACAATGCCCTAATAAGACCTAATAAACATTGTGTCAAATAGACAAAAACTAGAAACATCTTTTATTATTAGTATATTTTTATTATAGTTATATGGAAACTATTCAACATATCCTCCAAATCATACGCCCAGATAGGTCGTATGTGGACATACGACCCAGTAGAGCGTTTCTGGTTGTTTTCTGTTGGAGAACAGGCTGCATTAAGAAAAGCAAAAGTCAATAGAACAGTGGCATGGCATATCAAGGAGGGCGTCTGCCCCCACAACAGAAGACCTGAGTACGAATCCCGGCAAGGCTGAGTCTGACAGTGTTTCTATTTTTGGGGGTTAGGGTTAGGGTAAACGTACGTATAGGTCGTATAAAGCTGCTGTCAAAAATGACCTCTCTGGTCGTTTTCTGTTGGAGGACAGGCTCGAACCGTACTGTGAACAAAGTGTTACTTCCCACTGTTAGACCCTTATTAGATCTTATTAGGGGGTAATTGGTGTCTAATAAACTAGTTTTTGTCTAATTTGATACAAAGTATGACTTGTTAGCTCTTATTAGTGTAAAGTTGTGTGTGTTTACTGTCTAATAAAATATATTATTTCTAGTATTTGTCTCATTTGATACAAGGTGCGACTTTTTATGTTTAGCTTTAAAATAAAGTGCGATGGAAAAGTCAAGGGGATCACCAAAATCAGTATGATTCATACTCAGGGGACCATCAATGTCTGTATAAATTTAATGACAATCCAACTGAACAGCGGTTGAAATATTTCAGTGTGGACTAAAGGACTGACTGACAGACCAACATTACCTTCCACAGAGCCATGATACCAGGATGACTAATAACAACGGCCTCCGTTCACTGAAAAACCTATTGCCAGTCAAATAATGTTCCAATTACATGAGAATCTGAGTAATAAACTTAATCCCACATTTCTGCGACAGCCAAAGAGAATTAATAAACCATCATGAAAGTCAAGCACATCAAACACATAAAGAGGAGTCAAATGTAACAGCGTGGCTTTAATTTCATCATTTCTCCCTGCGAGTGATTTTAATTCACACTCTCAAACTAGCATTCGATTTGAGAAATATGATTTAAATTTCACCCAGGCATAATGATCAGCGTGAAGGTTGGATCGCTGCTGGCCGACGGCCGAAGCGTGATAATTCATTGTTAAATGGACACATGGCCAAAGCCACATGTGTCCGGGATCCATAGGGTACCTGCGGGGTATTAATGCCGAGCAGAGGGTGGGGAGGGGCTGCGGGGTGCTGGATGGAGAGGTGATGACACTTGGCTGCAGTAAGCAGGGATTCAACGGCTGTTGCTGCTGCTGCTGCACACACATACGTACATAAATATACACACACACGCACACTTGAGGCAGGCTTTTAGGGGCGGGGGGTTGGGAGAGGCAGATGGGTGAGGACGTGACCGGTGTCTGCAGGGACAGCTGCGGACGTCTCCCCTCCTCACCGCCTCACACCTGTTACACATCATGTCCGCTACAACACACACAGCATCTTGGGTGAACCCCAGCATGCTGCCACACGCGCTGAGAATAACACACACACACACAAACACACAACACACACACACACACACCACACACACACACACACACTTACACAAATAAAACAGAGTCACACCATTAAAGGAGAAATCTGTAATTACTGTAATAAATCACAAAATGACCACGATGTGTCAATATGATAAATAGAAATACTCACTTCTCTGACAACAACGCTGCACTTTTTAGAAATATAGGTGCTCACTAGAACCATAAAGCGTTCTTCGGCTTGTCCCAATAGGAGAAACTTTTTTTTTATTCCTCTTAGAAGCTTTTATAAAGGTTCAACTTGAGAGCCCTTTTAGAGGGTTCTACCTAGAGCCCAACATAAAGAGTTTTAGCTAGAATCATCTGTGAAAGGTTTTATCCACAACCCCCTATGAGAGGTTCTAAAGAAGAACCCCTCTGTGGTGTTATGGTTCCAATCCACCCAAGTGGTTCCACTGAGAACCCTTTTAAATTCCAATGGTTTTATCTATAACTCACCCTGGCAGTTCTAAAGGAGAACCCTTCTATAGTAGTGTATAGTGGTTCCACCCAAAACTCTCTGGGAGTCCTATCCAGAATCTTTCCACCTTCTCAGAGCACTAACAAGAACCTACCCAGATAGTTCTATAAGAACCCTTTTATATCCCAATGGTTTTCCTAGAACCCACCCAGGGGTTTCTAAAGTAGAACTCATCTGTGGTGTAATGGTTCTACCCAAAACTCTTTCAGGGGTTCTATCCAGAACCTTTCCATCTTCTGCGGGTGCTAACAAGAACTCACACAGGGGTTCTATCAAGAACTCCTTTATATTCCAAAGGTTTCATCTAGAACCAACCCGGGGAGTTCTAAAGGAGAAACCTTCTATGGTATAATGGTTACCCCCAAAACCCTCTCTGGGGGTTCTATCCAGAATCTTTCTACTTTCTAAGGGTGCTAACAAGAACTCACCCAGGAGGTTCTACCAAGAACTGCTTTATATGCTAGGGGTTTTAGCTAGAATCTATCCAGGAGGTTCTAAGGGGGAACCTGTCTATGGTGTAATGGTTCTACACAAAAATCTTTCCACCTTCTGAGGGTTCTAACAAGAAATCGCAGAGGGGTTCTGCCAAGAGCCGTATTAATTTTCAAGGATTATATCTAGAACCCAAGAACGTTTTAGATTCCAAGGGTTTATACATACACAGAGGGTTTTCCTGAGAACCCTTTCATATTATGATACAAAGAACCCCTGATGAAAGAGTTCTTTCAACAATCCTGAAGAACTCTGTCATGCTTAATGGAACCTTTAGTCTTATGAAGAAGCCTTGATGAACCCTTTCTTCCAAAAAGGGTTCTTCAAAAGCAAATAGGTCTGGGTAGAACCTCTGTCCTTCAGGAAGAACCCTTTTGGAACCTTTATTTCTGAGAGTGGTGTCCTTTAAAATTTAACTGTTCGTATACTAACAGGAACTAGGATAAGAGAGCATATTACTCCTGTATTAGCTTCACTGCACTGGCTACCTGTAAAATCTAGGATAGAATTCAAAATCCTTCTCCTTACATACAAAGCGCTTAATGATCAGGCACCATCTTATCTTAAAGAGCTTATAGTACCTTACCATCCCACTAGAACACTTAGGTCTCAATATGCAGACTTACTGGTGGTCCCAAAGATCTCCAAAAGTAGATTGGGAGCCAGAGCTTTCAGTTATCAAGCTCCTCTCCTGTGGAACCATCTTCCAATTTCTGTTCGGGAGGCAGACACCATCTCCACATTTAAGAGTAGACTTAAAAACCTTCCTCTTTGATAAAGCTTATAGTTAGGGCTGGCTCAGGTTTGCCCTGACCAGCCCCTAGTTATGCTGCTATAGGTTTAGGCTGCTGGGGGACTCCAAGGCACACTGAGCTCCTCTCTTTCTTCATCTCTTTCCCCAGATGTTTACGTTTATGTTCCATTAATGCCTGTTACTGACTTGATTCCTTCCCCGGAGTCTTTCTGCTTTGTCATCCTGCAGATTCCTATGGACTGTGGCTGCGCATGGATCGCTGATCACAGCTGAACCTCCCACTGTGGATTATTATAACTCACCTAATCAATCAAACATTCATCACATTGTTGTTGTTACTATTATTATCATTATTTTACTATCATTATTGTAACATCTAGTATTAGTATTATTATTTACATACAGCTTACATATTTATATGTACTACTTTTCCCTACACATACTGTAGTTTTACTATTGATGTTCTGTTACTACTGTTCTCTCTGTCTCTGTTCTTTTCTCTCTCTCTTCCACCCCTCCCACCTCCCCTCTTTCCTCCCCTTTTCCTCTTTCCCTCTCAACCCGACCGGTGCCGTCAGATCACCGCCCACCATGAGTCATGGATCTGTCCGAGGTTTCTGCCTGTTAAAAGGAAGTTTTTCCTCGCCGCTGTCGCCAAAGTGCTTGCTTATGGGGGAGTTGTTTCAACTGTCGGATGTAAACAAAATTATTGAGTGTGGTCTAGACCTACTCTATTTGTAAAGTGTCTTGAGACAACTTTGTTGTGAATTGGCGCTATATAAATAAAATTTGATTGATTGATTGATATTGTTTGCCCGTTTAATGTTTTAATTTGGGTTAAAATTAATGCTGAATGTTTACTGAACGAGCGAGTGTGTGATTATGAGTTGTAAGAAATCATTAATAATCTTTTAGAAGGAATAAATGTTTCTAACAGTTAAATTGAGCAACAAATGGAGTTTATTAAATAGGATTTCAGACGTTTTAATACAGTTTATGGCTCCAACTTACGTATTGCTCCTTTAAATTCACATCCAGAGATTCTTCATTATTCTCATTTGTTGCTGCTAAAAAAAAATGCATTGTTGAAGCTTTAAATACATTTTCTGCATGTAATTTTATTGGCACTGAGTGTGAATAATGATTACTGGAACATTATCAGGACATTAATTAAAAGCACAGAGTGATTATGAATCCCCTGAATTGAGAAATTCGGTTCACTGACGGTGCTACAGTGCTCATCGAGAAAGCCATTATCTCTGTGTGAACTCACCACTGACTTATTCCTTCTTTTTTTTTTTTTTAAATGTTCTACTATTTCTCTGTCAGCAGCGTTAAAAAAAAAAGAAAAAACTCCATCCAATATTCCATATCTCCCAGTGCCTTAAAATTAATTCATGAAAGAGAAATGGAAATGACAGTCATGTTTGGTCTTGTTATAGATCCTCCACATTGTTATTGGTAAAGAATGCAACAAAGGAGTCTCAGTGGATTATTCTCTTAAAGTCCGACTGAAATTAAATTGCATATTTATTTTTCTGCCACAGTGGACGTATCTGCTCACATATTAAACCACGTGTCCTGTGTTCTCCTCTGAGGGGAAAAAAGGAACAAAAAGGAAGAAATTTATGCGTTTTGGTTTGATGATGGGGCCACATAAAAGCTAAATTAATTCATAGGAATATCATTATGTAGGATGAGAACTTGTTTCTATACAGCCAATTAAAGTGCTTTGTTTTAAACCTCATCCCATGAACATACTTATCGTACAAGGACCCTGTAAGAAACAAACCTTAAACAAACAAACATAATTAATTTATTCCCAAAACATTGTTAGTTCTATAATTAATGTCACCTGAAGGAAAAAAAGAATTAGTATTTTAGGAAACTTGCAGCTAAAATAGACAGAGCACACGACAGATCTAGAAATATGCAACATGCTCGGCTCTTCCATGTTAAAAAACAAATTTTGGACGATGTTCTTGGAGGTCCTGTAAAAGCGACATATAGGGCCCTGTGCAGTCGAAAGGAGAAGCAGGCGGAGCTGCATCTCAGTCCAGCTGAACACACACGTGAGCCGATTGAACTGCAGCTTCGCGACCGCCCGTGCTCCATGTCCTTCTCTTCTTTCTCCTCATCCTCATCTCCTCCTCCCATCCTCGCTCTTCCATCCTGCTGTGGGTGGAGGAAACAGAACCAGAAAGTGTTTCTGAAATTTGAAAACCCATGTGTAAATTTGCAGTTATCCAGCGGGTATATATATCCAACCAGCAACAGGCTCTAACAGAAGCACACAGACCTTTTTCTCCCCGGGTCAGGTGGCTTTCATGATCCAATATAATGTCTTGTTCATTTTGTATATTATGGATCAGAATTATTTAATCCTTGTTTTTCTGGATCCCAGTAAACACTACAGCTGCTCCAGCTGTCATGCTGACTGATCTGTTAAAGATGATCTGACAGCTGTGATCCTGTCCCATGTGCACTGTGCAGGTCTGTTGAGATTTATTAGGCTTTATAATTAGAATAATAATTCTGTATTTGTTATTAATGAGAATAATTTTAGACACACATGCACACATGGCTGTTTAACATAAGTGAAAGGTGTTTTGTGATTGTTGAGGTATGAGTGTGCATCCACGCATGCTGTTAACTTCAACATTTTCACTTTATTTCTGATAGAGAATATAGTTCAAAGGACACTTTACCAATTGAAACTCTTGTGTGGAGAAAAGACTGAACATAAATGAATGTGTTTTGTGATTGTGGAGTCGTGTGTGTGTGCTTTGGCCAAACGCGCTGGTTGCTATCTTGTGCAGACAGACCTACTAGTGCCAGAGACTTTGCGCTTTGACCAGGTTGTAGCTGGACTAATATGCAGGTGGTTTCGACTCCAATGCACCAAGCACAAGGTAGCAAATGGCCTGGCCACGCCTTCATTTTTAGACCTCCTGCACATGGCTGCACAGACCAGGCACAAGTTCATTTGCTAACCTGTGCCACCAGCGCATCCGCCTTGCACTGGGTGTAAGATGTAAAATCATAAGGCAGCTAATGTTAGCAAAACACTAGCTGACTACCTCACTAATCTACATCAGTTGTTAGCTAGCTAGTTAAATTCCATTCTAAATGGAATATTTAGCAGCAGCACTATTGCAGCATTGTGGGCTCAGCGCCACCCAAGATGATTGTGATTGGTTTGAAGAAATGCAACCAAGCTAGCTAGCATTTTGCTAACATTGGCTAAAGGCTATATGTATGTCATTTGTACAGGTCCTCTTTTAACCATCTTCAAAATTTGGTTTTCTTGTCAACAGAGACGAACCTTGCACATAACGTATAAAATAACCACTGTACAGAACCAGGCTCCCTTTGCTTTCCACTCTTTATGCTAAGCTAAGCTAACTGCCTGCTAACTCCAGCTATATATTTATCCTACTTTACAGAATGAGTATCGGTATTCTCATCTAAGTCTTGGCAAGAAAGTGAATAATATTTCCTAAAATACCAAAAGTCAAATGTAATTTTTAATTCTTTTGTTAACATATTCTTCATTTTGCAAATACATTTATGTTGTTACTCAAGTCAACCAATCCCATTAATCTGATAGAGGCATTTGTATACTTGACATTTGACTTGGTATTTTTCCAGGGAGGGGGGTCATGGTGTTCCCAGCTCTCAAATGTTCTCACTGTGAATCTCAGTTTGCTCAGTATTGATGGAAGGAAAGCAGTTCTCCCTTGAAAGCTGCCTTTCATTAAGGTCCAGGAGACGGGGTAAATAAGATGTGTAAACATTAGTCAGGAAGCTGCACAAAAGGCAGAGGGCACCGAGAGGTCAGGTCAGAGAGAAGAGGGAGGTCAAGTGAATGAAGGAGTCACGGCTTCCTCTTAAGTCTTTTGTTCCGTCTTAGATATAGTGCACACAGTTAATGCAGTCAGGGGTGGGAGGGTTACTTTAAAAATGCATTAATGTAGATACGATTATTAATTACTTGTTAAAAAATGTAGTCTGTAACCTGATGATAAGTATCAGTATTATTAAAGTATCTTGATTACCTTCCGTTACTTTCAGATTATGTCAATACCAAACATGGTGAAATTGTTTAGCCTAATCTAATGTTTTATGTTTGTTATGGGTTTATTACATGTTTGCCCAGCTATTGTTTCCTTCATTTGTCATGTATGAATGCATGTTTAAATTAATAGATATAATTATTAAATATTAGTGGATGTGTTTGTTTTGTCAACTAATGTTAGCAGTTGGTCTGTGTAGCTAATGTCAGTGGTTGCTGTTGGTCTGTGTAGCTAACATTAGCAGTTGGTCTGTTTTAATTACAGCAGTTGATCTGTGTAGCTAACATTAGTCGTTGCTGTTGGTCTGTTTCACTAATGTTAACGATTAGTCTGTGTGGTTAATGCCAGCGGTTGGGGCTGTGTAGCTAATGTTAGCAGTTGGTGTTACATGTAAATGTTTCTTTAAGTTAAATATCAAGTCCATGGAGGATGACACATTTTTACAGCTGAAGACAGAACTGTGATGTTCTTCCTTATTTTTATTTATAGACAAAATGGTTGAGACCAGAGTAGTGTTGTGATCATGAAGTGTTGTCATCTGTGCACAGTAGTATCGTTCTTTATAAAATTGTAATCTGGCTTATAATCCCCATTTTTATTAAATGTATCTAACTGTTTTTTTTTTCTGTAACTATAATGGATTACAGGACCTTTATGTATTCTAATTACACAATCCTGTTGCTTTTACTTAATTACTCCCCAAGCCTGAACGCATACCTTCATTTGAGGTTGAGAATCCTGCAAAGATAAAAGCAGCTCCGTGTATCATCAAACGGAGCAAAAACAACAAAATCGATAATCTGTCTGACTTTGTAAAGCTCACCTCTCTGTGGTTCTGTTATCATTTCAGTCTCTAACAAAGGATTTCTCCTCCACAGCCCCTGACTTGGAGATCCAGGCCCAAACAGATCACCGGTGTGGGCTTGTTTGCTGTAACGATGTCAGCAGTTATAACCGTGTTTCCATTACCTTACATACTGCTACAGAGGAAGTCCGATGTTTCCACTGCTGTCCGGGGCAAAGCCGGAGCACAGGTAGGTCCGAAGGAGCCCATGGAGAGTTGTAAATTATAGAGAAGTTTGAGAAGTTATTTTCGTAAAACATAACGCCGATGGCAACTAATTTTGAATTTGGTGCTGGGCCCTTGAAATATTTACAGCCGTTGTGAATAGAAGTGGACCTGTTTTTTTTTTTTTACATATAGGAAAGAGAGTTTCTCCTTGTTTAGCTGCTTCAGTTTCATAGTCCTGCTCCTCAGACCTATACGTGACAGAGCAGGTCAATAATGGCTCCTAAAAAGACGTAAATGACCATTGGAGAGTGCCAACAGCGTCTGGCGTACCGGACATTAAGTATGGTTAAACACAAGAAGGAAAAAATTGATGATAATTTAAAATGTGTGTAAAATATGTTAATGGAAACACTGCTTCTGTATGCAAAGCCTGACACATCTCATTCCTCTGTGCCACTCATCTCCACTGTTGTACAAAAACTAAATACACATCAGTGTTGCTTTATTACTAACACACACACACACACGCTGTTGTTTATTTTGAGTCAATGTAACTCACACTCCGGCCCTATAAAGTAAAAAGGCAGTAACTTCACAGAGTGCAGAACTGAGGAAAATGAAAAATGTTCTTGTTTTCTTGTTGTCGAGCCAAAATAGTTGCAGGCAGATATTTGGATATGTGACAATTTTATAGCTTTATATTATTCTTTCTACATATTGATCCTGACCTCTGATTTGACCATTGACCCTATTTGGAAGTTCCTGTATGTTGCCTTTGTAGAGTTTACCAAAAAATATTGGGTCATACCAAAGCATGGGGCAGCAACTTTAATTTTATCTGATCACTTTGGCATTAAAAAGCAGTATAAGCACAAACACAATAAAATCCTTAGACTGATAATGATGTAAAATTAAATTGCACCTTTTACCGTTTCTCTTTACATTATAATTATCATTATTTATTTACAACATTTATTATTATATTACGGTGCATTTGTGATATTCCAGGTATCTTTTAAAATCAAGTTATTTCAATGGTTTGGGGATGTTTCTGAGCATTTGAAGCTACTAATATTTATATTCAGAAAAAAATAAAAGAGGAATTTTGAATATAAAAGGCTGTAACAGAAAAAAAACATTCAATACCAAGAAAGGATGTTTTCAATGTCACAAAAATGAGTATAAAAAAACAAAGTTACCCTTTCTCCTGTGTAGGGCAGGGAAGCCTACCTCATGCCATAAATAGCCATCTGTATTATTCCACAACTGAAAATAGTCCCTAGTAGAAACACTATTTACCCTTTTTTTTAATAATGTTTGTTACACCATGCGGGAGGACTACGGCTGGAAACTAGCCTTTGGCTAACACTGGCACATTTACAGAAATGCATGATGAATGTGCACTGGCCTCTTTAAAAAAAAAAAAAAAAAAACTACAGTGCTGAGCTGTTGTGTGTTGTGTTTAGCTATTTTTGAAAATAAAATTATATACTCACAGAGCCACAGAGAAGCTTGGGACGTGAGAACATATTGAGAGACAGATTAACTAATGTTGGCTTTGAACTTTTCATGGACTCATTCACAGTAAGAAAATAATATTAGCAACATAGCCAGCCTTATCCCTCTGTAATGAATCCAGAGAGTTAATGGGTACAATTATGTTTTTGATAATCGTTTAATAAACAGTTTAATATCAGGCGTTGTGATCACCAATGACCTCAACAAAACAAGTTCTGTTTTCTTGTGACCATGAACTAAACATTTTGTGTAGTAATCTTGACATTAACCTTAACTTTTTCTTCATTTTTGTTTCTTTGTGACATGAAGTACTTAGCTGTGTTTTCAAGGCTGCAGCCATCGACCTGTAAGAGAAAACAGATGCAGCTTAAATGGCTGAATGTGTGAAAATAATATGAAATCTCACCCTTTCCTGCTTACTGTGTGATTTAAAAAAACCAACACATTTATCCTGTTTATATCATCCAGTATCACCATTAGTTGTATACTTTTCATATTCCTTTTTTAAAACTGCGCTTCTACTCATCACTTGAGTATATTTTGAGACAGTAATCTACTTTTTACTTTGCTACATTTGACATTTATACCTTCATTACACCTAGCACATGAGGAGCACCTCTACAAGTTGCCGCCACCTGTCTTTTGACCACGATGTGATGATGACGGAGCAAAACTCAGAACAAGAGGCAGCTTTCAGCCACAATCCCCGGTCACATTTGGCCACACTTTTTCTACCAAAATCTAAAAAAGACAACAATTATGTAACGAGGTACTGCTGTGCCTCCTGAACAACATGGAGATCTCCACTTTTAAAAGCTCTTCATCTAACCTCCATGTGCACATTAAAGTAAGTTTCACATGCTACAAGTGAAAATGTTGTTAGCTAGCTAACATTAGCTATGTCAACCTTTCATGTTAGAGTTACGGTTAGCTATATTAATTTTTCATGCATAACAAATCTGACATGAGCTTATCATGTAGCGAGTGGCCTGTTGAGCTTTTAAATTGGTGTGTTTTAGAAGGCAGTTAACCCAACATGATGCCAACTTCAAAGTTAAAGTTACTTTCATAAGTGCAGTAAACCCTAAAAAAATATTGAAATGTAAAATCACTGCGTAATTTATCAACCAGAGTACATTTTTTTTTAACTGTTACCTGAGTAGGTTTCTATTGTAGGTTTGGGTTGCTTGAGTCATTTTAATGGGAGAAATTGTACTTTTACTTTTACTTGAGTGGTGAGTAGATTATTTTCAATGCTCCACCCACCACCACTGGTGAAAATCATTAATTATTATATATTTCATTGAGAAAACAAAGAGTCGTGGTTAAAAATGAACTTTTTTGTCCACTGGCCAAATGACTAGTGAATGTTCAGATTTAACCAGCCACTCAGTAGACTACCATTGTTCTCTTTTGGATGGTGAATAAAGCAGATCTACCAGCCACTTGCATATTTTATCATCTCTTGGCTGGTGGCTGATGCTAATTTTGGGACTCTCCAGACTTGGCTTGTCTGTGAGTGTGAACAACATTATCATGCAATTCAAATGAGCAAAAATGCATAATAAACAATGCAATTAAGCTAAAATAGATACAGAAATAAAGATATATTTATATGGCTGAATGCTTAATTGCAAATATGAGAAATTATAGATGAAAAAAAAACAGATAATTGTGTCTGTTGTGTCTCTATATCTGAATGTCTTACATGTCTGCCGCAGTTTCTTTGTACCTTCATAAAGCTGATAGCCTTTCCTCTCTTTTCTTTGCCACGGTGTCAAACTGATTCCCCGGCAGACTGCAGCAGGCCGAGGCTCCTCCAGTTAACGTTGCCAGCTGCCCTGAGGCGAGTTTAACCTGAGCAGAGAGATGCACCTGAACAGTAAGCTGGGATTGTGGCTCTCAAGCTCACTAAATCTCTGTCCACTCAACAGGTATAAAGCCCCAAGCAGTGAAGCGCCACACAGGGGGCTGCGCACATCTCCTCCTCCCTGCTGATGAGCTTTTGCTTTCACCGTCCTGCCTGCCGGTGTTGTCAGGAGCCGTGCAAAGAAAACCGGCAGCGCAGTTAGTCGGCCTGCAAATTATTGCCAGGGCATTCGGGTATCAGCGTTAAGGGAACAGGCTGTCAGCGCTGCACGTCTCTCAACGTCTTGGTTTCTTCAGCGTACATCAACTGAACATGTTTTTAAATCCCCTTCCTCCTCACTTGTAAACATTACTTTGTTTGTTTGAATGTATTTAGGTGACCCGGGCATGGCGTGATTATGAATGACCGAGCTAAATCTATTCACCAGAGAATAATGTGTGCCCTCGCCTGTGCGGCGAGTGGTTTTGATTATGAAACAATCTGTTACTCACGTTGCATGGTTCATGGCAAAAACCCTGCAAACATCCTGCCATATATCAAACAACGCTCCGAATGTGCTCGGCCCAGTCACAGATGTCCAAATCGCTCTTTCATCCTGTTTATCTGGAAACGTATCTCTGATTTACTCTGGTGGCTAAATTATAGGCACATATGTTTATATCCACAAGCTGTGATTGATTATTGTTAAGCTTTTTATCCCCGAGGCAGTTTTTAGGGAATATGGCAGTGTTTTGCCGCAGCAAACTTCTAAAATACATTTATTTGAGGTCTTTATTCTGAAAAATTTAAATACACTGATGTCTCGGTCCTTGATTAAAAATTCAACAAAAATATAAAAGCAACACTTCTGTTTTAGCTCCCATTTTTCATGTAGTGAAATAAAAGATCTCAGACTTCCTCTGTGCACACAAAAGGTTTGTTTATCTCAGTTTTTTTTTCACAAGTTTTTAAATCTGTGTTCGCACTTCTTCTTTGCCAAGGTAATCCATCCACCTGACAGGTGTGGCATTTAGAGATGCTGATTTAACATCAGGATTATTGCACAGGTGTGCCTCCGACTTGTCACAATAAAAGATCATTTTAAAACGTTTAGTTTCGTCTTGAAAAAAGACATTAACTGCACTGAACTAGGGCTATTTCACACCAGGCTACAGATGCCAAATTTTCTTCCCAGGAGTTCATGACCTGCCCTACTCTGCCTCGAACAAAATAAAAAATAATTTATGATGGCAAAATCTACTGACACATTCATTAACAAATAAAAACAAGACGAAAAATGTTAGAGGGACAAAAAGAATCTGATGTGGGTATTTATTCCCTCAAAAGCTCCAGCTCTGCCCCCAGCGTTGCCTCCTAAATTTACTGTAGATTTAGCCAGCGCCTTTCTGACAGAAAGGCTGTGCAGCACTGGGAATTTTCTATGATTTCTTCATAATAAAGGTTCCCCGATATATTTTATTTCAGAGCTTTAATTATGAAGCATCAAAGTCAGGAAATGTTTGGTTTTCATCTGCAATGACTTGACATGACTCCTGTCAGCTGAAAGCGAACATGAAAGTAAAATAAAGCAGATACCTCAGAGTACAAACAGCAACTCAAGAGAGAAACTAAACTTCAAACCACAGAGATTCGCTCACAGGCTGGTGGAAGCTGCTACAGTACTGAAAGATGAACGCACAGTGACTTTTAAAAATGTCTTTCCCTCCGGCTGCTGCACAGACATGAGCTCAGTCTCGGCTCTCCGGCACACACAGAAAGGTGAACTGTCCTCCATTTTCTTGGTTACCAGGGTGACGACTGCCCATCTAATGCATGATTAGTTGTCTGGGGAAAAAAGAGACAGTGACGACACCAGCGCCTCTCTGAAAAGTTCAGAGATTTTCAACTTGAAACGCTCGGAGCAGCCGCATGAAAAAATGTGGCGTGCTCAGAGAAAAGACTTGGGGCGCAACACCTTTTTTTTTTCTTGTCATTAAAAACAACTGAAAAAAGACGCTGGTTCTCTGAGAAAAAAGCTATGTAGACAGGAGTCCTTAGTTGACTAACATCATATGATATATAGTCAACTAAAACAAACAATTCAGGTGACTACAACTAAATCAAAATTTCCTATCAAAATTAACACTGGTTGGTTGGTTTAGGCATGAAGGTAAGATATAAGTCAAACAGAGGTAGAGTAGGACAGGACATGGACCTCCTGGGGAAAAAATTGGTATTTGTAGCTTAATGTGAAACAGACATAGTTCAGTGCCTATTGAACTGGTGAAACAAAGGAAAAACTGGAGGCAAACACAGATCAGTAGTAGGCCACATGACTGAGAGAAAATGTCACTTTGTTGTGTTGTTGGTGCCAGAATCAAAGTAGTAATGGCTCAAAATTTAAGTTTTATCTCACACCACTACTCCACCTCCAGTCAAAAAAACCCCAAACACAACTGGTTAAACACGGTAAGACAAAAGCTGGGTGATGTATGCAAGTCGTGACAAAACAAACAAAATAAACTCACAACATGTCAAGAAAGGAAATATTTCTTTAAGCAAACAAAGACAAGCTGTAATCACCTCATTTACTCTGTAAAACACACTTTATTTAAACACTTTAGACAGACAGAAATAAAACAAAACTCAACAAAACTGCCCTGGTTAGACTTTCCATCGTTCTGACAATCACCAACTTTGGTTTGGAAAAGATGTGGAAATATTTTAGATTTACAAGCTGTTTTCCACTCATTTGTCCTCCGGCTCAGTGGGTGTGTCCTGTGCAGCTGAGCGCGTCTTGGAGCCGCTGGCCATTAAATTAGCAAAAAACAACTGGCAGCGGACTCAACCAATCGCCAGTAAGCTGATATATTTGTCCAATTGCCCAGCCCTGTGCCAATGGTGGAAAAATCTTTAATCAACTGAGTGTGTGCGGGTTGGCCAGTCTGGTCCTGTTGGTTTAATGTGAACTTTTTCAGGTAACCGTACGTATTCAGAAAAAAAAAACAAAAAACCTCAGATTTTTGTCAACCATTGTTGATAAACAAGCCAACAAAACTTGCTAGCTAGCGTTAGCTAATGTGTTCATTTTACCTCCACCTGAGCTCTGCCCTCAAAAACTCATAACGTTTACCAACAGGAAAGGGATCTATACGCCACACCTGTCAGATGGATTATCTCGGCAAAGGAGAGGTGCTCAGTAACGGGGATTCTGACAAATTTGGGGACAAAATTTGAGAGAAATAAACCTTTTGTGTGCACAGAAGAAGTCAAACTATGCAGCATAATAGCACACATTTCTTCTCTATATTTTTTTTTGTGTCACTGTTGTTTTCCCTCCTCTCTCTTTGCTGTGCACCTTTCATCAGCAGAGAAACAGTGTTTAGTCATCAGGACGCTGGTTAGCAGATAGTGATTGATGATGTGTGGTGATCACGATGAAAGGAGGTCAGAGCCACAAGGGTCACATTTTTCTCCTTCTGTCTGTGGCCCTTTATCTCTAATCACCTCTCCTCCCAAACATACACCCATATACACACACACACACACACACACAATTCAGTCATTTACTTGTTCTTCTCGTGGTCGCTGACAGCTATTTACGCATTAACAGGAAAGAAACGCAATTCTGTTCTGATGAAGTCATCTATTGACAGTAAATACAGTTTGTAGACACAACAGTAATAATTTCTTAATGATATGGAGACATTTTTTAGATTAGAAAGCAGCTGCCGTCGCTCAAGATGAGGACTTAAAAGATAAAAGGAAGCAAAAAAGAAAAGATAAAACAGAGATTCATTTGAAAACAGAGTGTGCTCAGCGTTGGCAGAGAAAGACATACAAGCCAGAAGCCAGCTTTGTTTTATTTAAGAGTCCAGAAATCTCTACAAACACATCTTTTCCACATGTTTGAACACACAAAACCTCAGCTAGATGAAATGGGAACAGAGCAAAATGCCCATTCCCATGTGCTTCACATTTTTATTAACTATGGCTGCCCTCACTGCAGCTCATTACAGCCCATATCGTGGAGTGAAAAGCTTTGGAGAGGCAGCCAGCAACACTGCCTCCCATACAGCTTTCCTGAGGGGCATTTCCCTCACCGTGGCAAGGGCTTTGTAATCTGAGCCCAGCAGGTACGTTGATGGAGCTGACGTACGTGTGTGTGCGTGTGTGTGCGTGTGTCTGTGTGTGTGTCCTGCATAGCAACACAGAGGAAAAAGAATGGAGGGTCAAAACAAAGAAAGGAGGAGAAAAGAGCTGGAAGCATACCTGGATTTTTCAAATGCAACAGTGGATACGCAGTCACGCAATAGTCGGTATAAGATTTTCATGATGCTGCATGTTGAGCTGCTGAGAATATGCTCAAACAGAGCAACATATGTCATGTGAAAGATCTCTGAACACACAACAATTCTCACCTCGGAGTCTAAACTTAGAAAAGATTTTAAAAAAACTAAAAAAAAAAACGCCTGACTTTAACCATCTCAATCTGACATTTCTAAGCAGGATAAAACCACCATGGTGTAGTTGTAAGCAGATATAAGAACATTTTTATGTTCTCATCATCTTCCCCAGGCAATAATGTGAGGGCTGGAGCTGCTGTCTGCATAATCTTGCATACTACTGGACCCATAGCGTAATGTTTTTTCTGCATATTTATGACCGTATGCTCAAGGACCTCTCTTGTTGCGGCAATGCACAATTTTTGAAAAACCTTGAAAAGCCTGCTTTATTGACTACTCTGTTTTATACCAACTGCTGGATCGTGACATATCAAGTATGGAATTAATCTGCAGATGCTTCATTTAATATGAAATGAAACTGTCAGTTTTTGAGCCACGACAAAGGCCCAAATGTGGCCTGCAACAGACTAGATAAGCCTTGTTTTTAGCCTTGCAGGTGTGGATGACTTGCTGGCGCTACCAGCTGGTTAAGAGGAGTAAGGAGTCAACTGTCAGTATAAAACCCAGTAGTCAATAAAATGGGCTTTTCAAGGTTTTTCAACAGTTGTGAATGACTCCCCCACAAATTCAACTGTAACCTCTTTTCATTCTCTTTTCAGTTTGGTTTGTTGTAAAACTGAGAAACATTATTCTGGTTACTTCTGGAATTAAATTGCGCTATCTAATCAGCTCTGTACCGAAACATTAATCTTCTGCAGAGCCGTAACTTCCACTGGGACATGCAGGCTCCAACCAACATCAAGCGTGAATTATTTGAATGTAAGCTTTTGTGAGTTTCTCCAAAAATGTTGATTTCTATATGAGTTATATTGTTTATTATTGCCTGGTTGCTTTTAGTGATCTGAATGATTATCACATTATCGTGTGCTTTTTTAATGCTTATTATAATGATTTTTCTTGTAATATGATATTATTAAATTGTTTTAATATTAGGTATATCTTACTATTAGTTTCATTCACATAATGTGCCACTTCATACATTTATTATCATCAAAAATGTTAACACTATGCCTTTTTTCTTTTTTCTTTCTTTATTTTTTAATTCTTATAATAATGATTATCTCTAGTAATGTATAATAGTTTTAATGTAAGTATACTTACATTACTACTATAATCTATGTTAAACACTCTGTGGATCACCACACATGGATCACTGCCCCTCTTACAAACATACAACATGCACGCACACACACACACACTCTTGACGATCTAAGTTGATCTCTGATCTCTGCTCCTGGACTCTTTCGCCATGTCATCAGTGAAATTGTTTTGGACTCATCGTCTTGTTGATTGTTTTCTCATTAAGTTTATACAGTTATATGAACATAGGACGCTTGGTTACAATTAGGGATGTGCTCAAGTAGTCGACCATACAATTAGACATCGCCACCCTTGCTAGTTGGCACCAGAAATACTAGTAATTGAATTATTTATCAATATTTTATTCACGCACAATGCCAATAACTGTTGCCTCTAATAGTGTTATGCAGCCACCCGCCATTAGTCAGGGCTGCAGCCCTCTCAGACAGCAGCCCCTCTCACCCAGCACATTTGCCCTGACGGCCCACACAACCTGGATGTTGTCATCAGCTAAGTATGTAAAACCAGCATTTACTGGATAGATACTAGTGTGATTAATGTGCATCTTCATATTACACGGTGCAAAGTAACACACATTTCACCAGCATTTAAAATACAATTCGGGATTGTTAGACTGTGATTAACGGCTTCAAATGACTCCTAATACACACAGTATTTTTTCGGACAGTGTTTAATATTGTGCTCACTTTTAACTACTTTCTGAGTGTTTCCTTACTGTTAGATTAGTCAGGTAGTCGAAATTAAAATTTGCATTTAATTGACAGGGAAATAAGTCGCCAGGAACATCCCTAGTTATAATACCATTACACTAGTCTATACTTTTTCACTGCATACATCGGCATTAATAGTTGGGTGACATTGCAGTAGGTGCTTCACCATCTGTTGCCTAGAAGGTAGCAACACTCTGAGTGACCCCATCTAGTTACATGTTTATTCTACCGTATGTGTTACAGTAACAGTAAGTTCAATAAAACATCTGTGACTGGTGTATAAATAGATAATGAGTTATGTGTAACACAGCATATCAGAGCTCTGTTATATTTAATGATGTTTGATCAGACTTATATAAAATATGTGGCGTGTATAAATTGCAAACAATTAGTTATCTGTTTATTCACCAGTTGTCTGTGAGTTAGACAGTAGTTGTTGAGAAAAAAAACTTTTAAATGACTCCTTACAGCTGCTTACAACTATATTTGTGTGAGAAAATGTCTTATAAAGCAATTATTATTTATCATTTAATATACTCCTTATAAATGCCAGATGTGGGGGGGTTAAAATAAAGTGGTACTGGCAAAAGTTTATTGATCCTCAGGAGGGAAATTAGCGTTACAGCAGCACAAAAACAAACCTAACAGGTCAGTAGAAACAAGATAAAGATAAATAGAAAAATATAGGTAACAAATAAAAGTGCATGATATGGTTTTCAATACTTTCTAATAATTCAACATAAAGATTTAGAATATAGATTAGTAAGATACATAAATGATGTGTGATATACTGTACATGTTACAATATACAAAATAGATAAATATCAAAATCATGATCATAACATGAGTTCCCTAAAGTGGTACAGAAACTAGAGTATTAAATGTTCCACATATTTACTCTGGTCTAACATGTCAGGTTATAACCATTTGCACAGATTTTGTGTAATGGACTGGCTGCACAGCAGACGTTTTGACTTGTCACAGCATGAAAAACACAAGCGGACTTAATAGCAGCAACGACGACTCAATTCCATTAAGTGTTCCAGAAACAGTGACAGTGAATCAGCATGCACAATAGCAGGACCTCTCCTAAGTGCAGTGTAGAAATCATTACAGTTTGGGCTCATTTTTCGAAACAGTCTCAACTTTCTCAAAACTGCGCAAGTGCAATTGTCACAACTGTTTCATGGAAAATCACAACCTTATTGCATGTTTACAAAAGGTAGTAACTCACCCAAAACATTTCATTCATGTTTCAGAACCTAATTTTTGTGTCATTACACTGACCCATTCAACCAAAATGAAAAGTTCCTTTATTGTCCCGTGAGCCTCACTACTCAAAATATTAGCTGTTTTTTTCACAATGACAACCAACCCTGCAAATGTTTCTTCTATACAAACCTCTTTTTTGTTGACTTCTGAAAGCCCCAACACATGATCAGCGGTAAAAATGCTTTTTGCGCTGGCTGTCCCATTGTTTTCCTATGGAGAGAGCGGTGGTGCCTGACCAAGCAGTGCCACTATCCTCGGTGTGGCGCACCGCTCAGATCTGCCGCTGACCGCTGCGCCCAAAGTTCAAATTAATTGAATTTAGACCTCATTTGCTGCTGACCTTTCAAAGCGCAAGCAGTGAGATAACAGCTGTGTGCGACGAGGCAGGCAGACGAGACCACAGATGTGTCGAAGTGACACAAGCAGAGGAGGGAGAAACTGTTGGTCGAGTCTTGAAGGCAACCCCAGACCCGCGGGAGATCTCGTGAGAGTGATCGTTTTAATGTCACAATGAAGGAGCAACATACAAAAATCTCGTGAGAGTTTCGCAAATCAAGACACGATTGAAGACAAGTGTTTCAGGGTTCCCCAAACTCTATAACACAACGTTAAAAACAGACTACGATCTTGTCAGTAAATGTAATGCCTGGAGAAATGTGAAGAGTCAGGTCAGGATATAAGATTTGTGAATCATATAGTTTATGAACTAGCTGCAGCCGGAACTAAAGATAGCTCCGCCGTTTGTATACCAGGCAGACAGGACGTAGCAGTTGTAGCGCTGTGCTTTGCCTCTCTGCGCCCAACCTCGCAGTGAGTCAGGAACAAATTTCTTATCGTGTGAAGGCCCCTTGATCGCTCACTATACTCGCTGAATGCTGTCACGTATCACACTGAGCTTTAGATTCAGATTTCAACAGCAGGTAAAAGTTTACAGGTAAAGGCCAATAACGTACACAGAAGAAGGATACACACGTTTGTATGTACACAATGAATTTATTTTTGTAGCAGTGTGTTACATATTGGGGTGTCGTGGTAAATGCAAAGGTAAACTCTAGTTTACCCACATTTTTTCCCCCCGATTCTGTTACATGTATCACTGCTTTATGTTTGACTGCTTCATATAAACATGCAATATATGTGTAATACACAGAATAAAGTAGCATAATAGAAGAATATGACATAAAATAGAAAACATGGTTTGTTATTATGCAGCCTTATTGATCATACTGACATAAAAACAAACAGACTCTTGGAGATGTAAAGTAATTTTTGACCTGAGATCATCATCAGCAGGTGATGCTTTAATAAATAAAACATGTTGGAGGAAGCAGCAGGAATAAAACCAGTGAGGACGTATAGCTGCAGTAATTATCTGATGAGCGATGACAGAACTAATAGAGTCACAGAGGGGTGTTGATACAGCGCAGCGCTCACTGCTGTTAACATGAGAAACGGCCAAATGCATCTCACATTAGCGTGCAGTTGTGTAGGAAGACATCCATCCATTAGAAGCAGCCACCTGTTTACCGTCAAGCTCAAAAAGAGAGAGACACGGCGCTGTTCAAACAGCGGTGGGGAGGCCCTCAGGGCTCTGTTCTTGGACCCCTTCGTTTCTGTCAGCTTCTTGAAATGTTACAAGCTGAAAAAGTGGACATTTTTTGGAGAATTTCCTTCACTGCATTTAGCCCGCTCATTAATCATGTTCTGCCTATCACACAGAAGCCTCCGCCAGCGCCAGCGAGCAAGTCGTCGGAAGCGTATCTGCAGCTTCCACGGCTCCACAGGTTGCTGTCATTATGGCAGCAGGGAGGCGTAAGGGCAGAAAAAAGCAGAGAGAGGGAGGGGGAATCCAAAAATAACCTGCCAGAAATTAGGTGATATGAAGCTGTTCACATGAATGATGGATGGAGTTATAATGTGCTGCTAATGGCCGGCTTTTATGAGCCAGTTGAAGTTTTCTGCTATCAAACTCTAATGGCTTGAATAGGATGAACAAAAATCAGAAAAGTGCCATTCAGAACGGAGCGGATCCTCATTTTATCCTTGACTCTTTTACCTGAGAAAGCAAAAGAAAGGTGCTCTTAAATGTGCTTGACTGTGAAACTCTTTTATCAGTTTAAAGCAGGCGCCGCCGACGCTTATAGGAACTGTATTTCTGATGTGGATGTGTCAATCGTATCATTGATTAAGAGCCAGGTAATCCATCTGACGTGGAGATTATTGGATCAGTGCAGCACCTGCTCCAGGCTGATTCCCCTGAATAAAATGGCTGTGTTAATCCGTATATAGGAGGAGGCAGCCCTTCAGGCTGAAGCAAGGACAGGGAGCGCTGCAGCCAGGAGAAAGGCTGCCTGGCGGTGTTTGAAAGCCTGAGATATTGAGAGGCTGTCTGAGCTGGAGCTGCCTCGTCTTTGCTCATATGGGTGTTTTTTTTTTGAGGAATTGGGGGTTTGGAAGCAGGCAAAGAAGGGGTGTGTGTGTGGCAAGCCAGATTTAGGAGAGCTGTCCTCAAGGTCATGGCAAATAGAGGTGCATGGAGAAGTACGGGTCAGGGGTGTAGGCTTGGGAAAGGAAGTCAATGGCCTCATGTGGAAACATTCTCATAAATTGCTCATAGTGAGTTAGACTGTTATATTTAATAGATTGAATCCCTATTTAATATTCGATCTATGGTTGAAGCGAGTTGTGCCCCCTCACCATCCCTGACCTCCTGCCAGACTCGAGGAAGCTCAGGCAGGCTGCAGGAGCACTGCAGGAGCACAAGACGAGTGCAACATTTTAATTTGACAATAACAAGCGACAATGAGTCCTACACTGTAAGTTGATCAACTGTTTATAACCGTCTCGTGTGTAACAATGTGAAGTTGAGTCCGATATCCTGAAAACAAAATCCCACTGATCTGAAAATACAAACTCTGGAGCTGGTGTTCAGTAGAGCCGTCCCCTCATAGATGATAAGTCCAATCATCAGTCGGAAACTCTGCAGTCGACTGAGGTTCATCCAGTTCAGCACTTGTGTTTTTCCCCTTTGTCAGTTAGTGTGCATTACACTTACAGGATAAAACAGATGGAAGCTTACAAAAATACACAGGAAGAACGTTTCCAAGAGGAATTAAAGTTAATCATAAATATATGTTTATATTAGCTGGTGCGCTTATTAGAGATATCCTCGAGATCCATATGTGCTGTCTGCTGATTCATGAGAGAGAGGGTGAAAGGAGGAGTTGGTAAACAAGTTTCAGTCCTTGTTTTTTATCTGCATCATTGTCCACAGAGCAATGCAGCAACATGACAGGCTGTAAACTTTACAAACCGAGTCTCTAAATCACCATAAACCACTTTCAGCAGTAGTGAAATTGATGTACTGTTAAACAAATGTAAACAAAGTAAATATGAGATTTTACTGGCATAACAGCGAACTCAAAAACTCAAATTATGCTGTGAAATGCTGTGTCAGCAGACGGACGCACAGTCACTGAAGTGAGTGAAGGAAGGAGTTTAAAAATGAGAGTTAAATTAATTCAGTTATTATTAGTTTGATCAAATCGTAGGTGGTAAAGGAAAATAAATGAAAAGTTTCTTGCTATATTTTTACCAACTGACTGTGGCTGAAAGTAAAAGCTTTCTTTAAATATTGAACATTATTAAATAATGTATTTACTTGTATTTTTTTACTAGTCTAACCTTTTATTACATTATGTTTTGTCCTCCAGCCAACAGTCTAACACCCCTCAAATACTGAATTTAGAATATAAAAATTTTAAATATAAAAATTAGATAAATACCAGAAGCACTGAATATATTTTTATATAAATATTTAAATTATAAATAATACATAAATAATAATACTTACTAATATTAATATTAAAATTTTTCAAACTTATGTTTCTTGGCCTTAGACCAGAGATTTTCATCGTGGGGGCCTCCAGGGATACAGTTCATAACATATCAAAGTCTTATTTGCTATCTCCATCTTTCTAATTGCCTGCCAATTGAAATATCATTCATCACATCATAAATTGTCAGGTAATACAGCTGTGGTGCTCCTGAAATTTAAAGCTGCTAAGTCACAAAAATGCACATGATGAGCAGACCAACAGCCCAGCTGACAAAAGCTCAGTCCAAAGAACTCCTGGCGATTTTCAAATTTCACAAGATTGATGGAGCAAACATAAGGCATGGATTTACTGCTGCACATATGAATGGCTACAAATGCCCCAAACGCTGTCTAAACTGTGGCGTCGCTGAAACAAAAGAACCCTACAGAAAAAAAAAAAGCTGACGACTTTGGGTTTTTTCAAAACATCTTGCAAAAGGTGAGAATTAAATGTTTTTTTCTTATCTTGGTAAAACTGCTCCCGAGCACGAGTAAAACTTTCTCTTACCCAAGAGAATAACAAAAACAACAACTATGGTGAATCCTAGAAATAAATATCTACTAACAAGATAAGAACAAATCAATGAATGTGAACAAAAATAAGAGTAAATTTGTTCATATATCGCTTCTTGCATGAGGTCCATTGTGACAAATTCACAGATAGAGGTCTCAAACTCAAATTGGCTTGAGGTCACTGATGGTATTGTCCACTTCATCGTTTAAGTACTGCAGGGAAGCGCAATATTTCTGAAAATGTACTTTTTTGACATATTTTCATCATACTTAACAAAAAATTATTTAGTGCATGGCACCTAAGTTTAGCGACTATTTCATCACTTTGAATCGGTCATTAGTATCTCTGGTGTAAATGGTGAGCTGAGCATCGTCAGTCTTGTCTGTGTTTTTGTCAAACGCCATAGAGTATACAGTGAAAACTGTAGCTTTGTCATGTTATAACTCGTTAATCTGCTTTGCCACTGTGTCGCTGTGATTGCTGATGGAGAAATATTGTTGGAGAAGCTGTTCTTTTCTGGACATATGTCAAGATCAATGAGCTGCAACTTGCAATCCTTCAGAAATACATACACACAATACTTTTTTTTTTTAAAGAAATGTATTTTTTAGGGCCCGAGCACCGTCCGGTGCGAGGACCCTATTGAAACTGAAGGAATTATTAGGGGGCCAAGCCCGCGGGGCCTGGGGGACGCGTATGCACAAGCATACGCGTTTCCCAGGACCAGCGGTGCTGGGAACCCTATTGTTTTTGTTCGGATTTTTATAGTTTTTTTTTTTTTTTTTTCTCTATTTTTATTTTTCCGTTGGTAAAAGTGGTGCTGCAGGCTAAACCATGCATGGGAGGGCGGTGCAATTCGGAGGGTTGGTCCAGACCCCTGCAGGGACCTCAGGCGCAAAAAAGCACATATGTCCCCCAGCAGGTGGCGCTATAACCAAGGGAAACACGTTTTGGCCTATAGCTCCAACACCGTATGTCGCACATTCAAAAGCCTCATATCCAGACATTCCCTGAATAGCCCTGAATCAGCTGGGATAGGCCACGCCCATTTCCGCCTATAATTTCTTTTTGCTACATCACAAAAACCAGAAAACTTACTTTTTCGAACTCCTCCGTGGGGTTTTGTCCGATCAGTGTGAAATTTGGCACGTATGGTCTTCAAAGGGATCTGATATAAAGTTATCAAAAAAATTTTGTTCCATCACAATATGCGCAAATTATTAACGAATAAAATTTTCTAGCTAGCTATAAAAACGCGAACAGTTGCATATCTTGGTCAAAATAAATGCTAACGACACCAAATCTGAGATCCTTGGTTGGCATGTGACTATGGGGGTAGGAGCCAAATTTGGCTCATTTTCGCCACTAGGGGGCGCTGCAAATATGGGACATTTATATCTCTTAAACGGCAACACCGATTTTTACCAAATTTGGTGGGTATGATGCTGGGTCACTCCTGACGCCACATCTCGAAGGAAATCACGACTGGTCAAAGTGGGCGTGGCTTATTATGAGATAAACGACAAACATTTATTTCAGGTCAAGTATTATGCTCAGGGCTGTGAAATTTACAGGGTATCTATGGAATAGGACACAGAACAACCCTACCAAAAATTGTGCGTCTACTCCACTAGGTGGCGCCATAATGGACGCAAATGCATTTTGGCCTGTAACTTCCACATTTTCAATCACATCTTCGCAAACTTTATATCCACCTGTTCCCTCAATAAAGCCGCATCTTTTGACATAGGCCACGCCCACTCCCACAGCATATTTCTCTTTGTAAGTCACTACAGGTCAAAAACCTACTTTTTAGAACTCCTCCTAGGGTTTACGCTCCATCTGCACGAAACTTTGGACATACAATCTCCAGACAGGCCTGATCAAAAGTTATCAAAAGAATTTTGCTACTCCAAAACATGCGCTATTTATAAATACGCAATTTTTTTATGCTACCTAAAAAACACATACCGTTGCATATTTTTGTCAAAGTAAAAGCTATTAACATGAAACTCAAATCACTTGTTTCAGAGGTCAACCAGAGGCTCTGTGCCAAATTTGGCGCAAATTGGCCAACAGGGGGCGCTCCCGAGGCCGGCTATAAAGTTTAGTGATGTTTGGTCAAAGTGGGCGTGACTTCTTACAACAAACATATTTTAGCCTCTCACACTGCTCTTCCCATTACAATAACAGCAATGAAGAAAGAGGAGGGCAGCCTTGTTCGACCCAACGCTCGATAGCAGATCTTGGCGGTGTGCCTCCAGGTGAGGAAACAGAGCCGTTTGTGTTACGTGGCCTTCGTGACGCCCGAGGGCCGAGTCGCGCGGGAGGCTTGGCCCCCGTTCATAACTGCTTGCAGTTCTAGTTATTCTTCTTCTTATTATTTTTCTTTTTCTGAATGAATTGCATTTTTGAGGGCCTAAAGGTGCTCAAAAAGTCCCAAAATTTTGCACACTCGTCATGTCTGGTGAAAAATTTGATATTTTATGGTCGTTACAAAGGGGCGTGGCAAAATGGCTCAACGGCGCCCCCTAACAGTTTTCAAAATTGAAGCCCCCTGCTTTAACTTTGCCCTAGGCATACGAAATTTGGTACACATATGTATCATGCCGGGACACACAAAAAAGCCTCTTGGAGCGACACCCTAAACCCAACAGGAAGTCGGCCATTTTGATTTGTTTTTTCAAATTAAGGTCATTTTTGGCCATTTTCACACTTCGTACTTGAACGAACTCCTCCTACAGGCTTCATCGGATTGACTTCAAATTCGGCTTGTGCGAGCTCGACTACCTTATGATCAAAAGTTATCAAAAGATCTTCATCACGTTGAAGGGCACGCCCGCTGCGGAAGGTCGAATTTGGATATCTCGCCATAAAAAACGAAATTGCTATAACTTTGGGGTAAATGGTCCGATCTGCACCAAACTTCACATGATTGATAATAGTCCCGCCCTGAACACGTCTATATGCAGAAATTTGGTAATTGTCATAGCGCCCCCTGCTGGTGACAGGAAATGCCATGTTTTACACTTTGATGTGCTGCTCTGAGTACGTTGACAACATCAAACTCAAATTTGGTCAGAAAGACCTTAAGAAGTTGGTAATGCTATATTATAAAGACCATCATGACTCATCAAACGGTATCGCCGTGACGCCGCGGCGAATATCGACATTTCGCCAAAACCCAGTAAGTGGCCCTAACTTCAGTGTACTTGGTCGAATCTTCCTGAAACTTCACATGGTTGTAACTGGCCCTGCCCTGAACATATGATATGAATTTCATAAGGGGGCGTGGCTAAATGACTTGGCCACGCCCTTTAAACAGTAGCCCCCGCAGCTCGTTTCACCGACATGCATGAAAATCGGTACACACATGTATCACACCCAGACACACTAAAAAGTCTCTTGGACCCATAGACTAAACCCGACAGGAAGTCGGCCATTTTGAATTTCGTGGTCATTTTTAGCATTTTCCACACGTCGCATTGTAACAAACTCCTCCTACAGAAATAGTCCGATTTACTTCAAAATTGGTGTGTATCATCTAGACTACTTTATGATCAAACGATCTTAAAAGAAGTGGCCAGAGTTAAATGGTCTGGCCGTGGCGTGGCGTCGCGTTTAATGTCTCGCCATGAGAAACGATATTGCTATAACATGGGATTTAATGGGCAAATCTCTTTCAAACTTCACAAGTATGATAAAGGTCCTGGCCTGAAGAAACCTGCATGAAACTCACGAGTCATAGTCGTGGCGCCACCTAGTGGGGACAGGAAGTTACACAGCAGTGCTTCCTACAGTGTCCAAAGGGGGTGAAAATTCAACAACTTGTCTAACGGTCACCCTCTGGCGATATGGTCGCGGCCGCAGCAGGCCCCGAGTGGCGCGGGGGTGCGAGGGCCCGTTCAACGCTGCTTGCAGCTTTAATATTTCCATTGTATTCAACTGAAGGGTAGTTTAAACTGGTATTAAACAGCTAGAAAATATGATTGAGCAGGACAGATTATATTATTTGTGAGACCCCTGCCATGGGGGTGCTGACTGTTGAAATAAAACAGCTTTCCCAGCCGTCAGCATGTTGATTTTACCATCCTGAGCAACATAATGAAAATTGCTCAGTGCTCTGACTAGATGTTGAAGATATAAAGTAACCATGAGGGACACTGGCTAAGTGTTTGTTTTACCACTTTAAACAGCTAAGATAAACACCAGCGTTCATTAGTGCACAGCCATTACTTCCAGCAATGTCATTCATGAGATCCGGAGTCAAATCTCTCAGGTTACTCCGCTACTGTCAAATGTCATGTTTTACAACCACTGGCTTTTATTACGGGCCCTGTGGCTTCTATACAATGGGCCTCACTGTGGAATGCACCATAACACCCCCTCCTCACTCCGTGTATGCGTGCGCTCGCTCACATACAGCAGAACGTAGTGACACGATGTGTAATGGAGACAGTTATATCAGAAGCAATGCTCTCTGGCAGCGCGGACATGCCACTATGAGTGTATGTTGTTATTGGAAAAAGCAGAGAGCCGAGCGGGGTCATGGCTGCCGCGTAGCACCTCATCAGTCAGCCCAACAGCCCAGCGGAGGGATTGTTTAAATTTGGCTTCGTGCCTCGTCTTGAGTTACGTCCAGATGGTCGATGAGAAGTTGAGAGACGGGTTCATACTTGGTCAAGCGTTTGGCCAGTCGCTGTTTTCGATTTTTAAACCCCAAAATCTTTTCACATGACATCCTATAAGCTTTTTACCTAAAGGGATAGTTCGGATTATTTGAAATGGGGTTGTTTGAGATACAAGCAGAGAGGAGTAAGCAATGAACTGCTGTTGTATTTTAGCCACTTAAAGCAATATTGTTTCTTTTAGTTGGACCTTTTTTAAAGTGTACGCTTTATTTAGAATATTTTCAGTGCTTTATCTTGCTGTCAGGCAGCCTTTTTCATTGGGAAACCACCATCATGTAAGCCTAATATTGCTGTCTCCCAACCAGACTCCATTGGCAAAAACGTTAATTTTATATTGTAGAACATGGGAGTTGCTGGTCTACTGCTGCCTCAGTCTGTTAGTTTGTTTATGTTATTGTGTGAAATTGATAAATCTGCACTAAACTTTTAAAACACAGAGTTCACGCAGCAGTACTAACTAACTAACCGATTGAGGCAGCAGCAGGCAAGCAACTCACATGTTCTGTGAGGTAAAATTACTGATTTTGCAGATGGAGTCTGGTTGTTTTGAGAGCAATAATTGGCTTATACATCAGGGGTTTCTAGTCAGAAAAGGCTTAAAGGGATAGTTTGGATCACTAGAAGTGGTATTATGACACTTATGGATAGTCAGTGTATTGCCTACAGTAGATGGCAACATGCCCCCAGTTTGGCGACGCAGCAGGAGTCCTGATTCAGGAAGCTAAACAATGAACTGTTGTGGACAGGGTCAGCAGCAAAGCTGATTTTAGCCATTTAAAAAAATCAATATCGGTTTAAGTGTACACTATATTTAGAATATTTTCTCAGCTTTACCTTGCCGTCAGACAGTCTTTTCCGATGGGAAGCCACCATTGAACCCAACCCAACCAGACTCCACTGATGAAATCACGCATTTGATTAGTTAGTTGTTTGGTTTATTGTGTGACTTTAGTGACTCTGAACGAACCTTTTTGATAATAAAGTAATTCTGCTTGTTTACAAATCTTTTAACGGCTGAGGACTGGTTCTCCTCTCTGTTTCTACAAACTGGGGGTGTGTCAGCAAGCATCTGCTGTAGGTAACACACTGACCATGAATATCCACACTTCAAATAATCCGAACTATCCCTTTAAGAACAAGCAAAGGAAAAAATCCCACTCCTGATGCTCATAAATTCACTGTATGTTTTTTAGTTCACTGCACAAGGTCACAGAAATGTGTTCTGGCTTATTTCATCCAAACTGTGGTGTATTTTGAGCCAGATGGCCTTCTGCGCCACATGGGAAGTGGTTTCACCTGCAAGGCAATCAGACACTGGGTCCAATGGTACACAGACACTGAAAAACAAGCTGACATGTTTCTGGTCATGTGTTATATCACCAAACATCCACTGAATGTTTCCATATGCTTTTTGTTTACAGTCCCTCTGTTTTTTTTCTATTTGGTGCTCACGAATGATAGGCTCATCTGTTGAGTTTAACCAAACATGCTGTTTCCATTCAGAGATGAGTGATTTTGTGATATTTGTGTCACATCCTAAAGCATTTTGAGCTAAGTGGATGGAATAAAGTCAAGTATATAAGGTCTGCATTGTTTAAGTTTAGTCCATATGTATTATTTACCCCTCACAGGGTCGAGAGCCTCCTGCCCCGGGGCAAACAGTTCACTCTCAAGCTTTCTTGTTTTATTCACTGTGAGCTACTGTTGCCTTGTGTTAGGCTGAGAGTTTTGGAGATATCATCCATAAGATGACTGCCTTTTCTTGAATATAATGGAACTACATGGCACTCAGGTTGTGGTGCTCAAAGCACCAAAAAACATGGTTTATGTAGTAGAAATAAAGAACAGTTAAACAGTTGGAACAGTGGACTACTGGAACAGCTTATTTGACTCAGACAACTTAGTGTTGCCAGTCATTCATGGTCTACGACTGCTGAGGATTTAGTCTTCACATTCTTTCAGGAATAATTCGCTAAGCTCCACCTCCAAACAGCAACTGTCCAATCATAGCTTAGCAACTGTAACTAGAGCTTCTCTTCATGTTGAAGGTGTGCAGGAGGCTCTGAGAGGAGCGATACTCGGCATTTCATGAGTCTGGATGGTGGTGTCTTTTTTGTAGTCTCTCAAAAATGTGAAACAGAAGAGCACACGTGCGGTAAATGGATTAAACTCTGTCTTCATCTGCTCTAACATAAGCTGCAAACGTTAGCATGCCCGGCTAACTAAAGCTAGCTTGCTACCTCCAGCCAAACTTGTTAGATACCACTGACTGCACCTGCATTTGTTACGTGAGGAATTGAGAAGGAGGATGTGGGATGATGCAGAATCAAAGTGAGTCTGCAATGACGCTGTCTCAAGTCTAAGCCGTGTTAGCTTAGCTCCGATCGCGGCTGTCTTTCGTGATCCCAGTCTAGCTGGGTCAAACTCTGCTGCACTTCTTTTTCCCACGTTAATGAGTGTATTTAGTCCCTTTATATTCATTATATTCTCTACTGCCAAACTCTGCAACTTGCACCAAAGGAATGTATATGGTGTTGATTTTGGGTTGAACTGTCCCTTTAAGCTATGTAGAATAAAAGACAGTGTTGTAGTCAAGACCACCTGACCAAGACTTGAGTGTATCGAGACTGAGACAAGATCAAGTGCTGTCACATCTCCAGTTCTGTGCAGCATTTACGTCAGAGTTGACATTAGCAAACACTGATGTATCATATCTTTATAAAATTGGCTACATAGCTTTATTTGGCGTGTCTTGTCATAACTTATCGCAAGCAAAAACATGACATTAGCCAGCTAGCTTTGCTCGCATGACTTACAGTTAGCATTTCTTTATGCTTCCTTTCTAGTGCCAATAAAAATTCAGTGTTGTCCCAGCTGTCTCAGTAAGCTTTGCATTGCACAGTTTACACACTGCTGTGTGTTTTCTTTTAAACACTGTTTGCACATGAACTCTTTGTGGTTTTGGTACGCAACTTTTATTACAGAAGATTTGGCTGACGTCTCCTCCGAGACAGCCGCTGCTTCTTCTCCCACGTTCACGTTCTTGGAGTGAGTAGGAGGCATGACGTCTGGTAATAGCAACAAACATTTCAAATTAGAAATGAGTCCGGTTATTTGTTTGCATTTGAAGCTGGAAGTTTTACATCCAGTCACAGTAATAATGTCAACAAATAAACAGTAATATCCCTGCAATTGTGGCCTTGAAATAAAATCCTGAGTCCTTTTTGTTTGAGACCGAGTAAAAATGTGGTTGATTCCAAGACGAGACTGTCTTAAAGTGGTCTTCAGACCAGTCATAAACCAAGATCGATCTCCAGTACAACATCAATAAAAAAGGCAGAGTATTTTGAAACTTTCAAAATGGCTGATCTGAATAATTAAGATCCATTTTAACACAAAACATAATTAAGTGTATTTAATAAGGCACAACATCATCATCAATGTTGAAACATTAAAGCTCCATTTAAATATCTTTTAAATACCATTGGAGTAAATTATTTGTAATTTACTCGCACAACGTACCTACAATCACCAAACTCTGCAGCTCTATGAAGATTTTTAGCCTCTTTTACCTTTTTTCTTTTATGATCCACAAGCAGCAAACAAACTCTGATGAACCACTGTACACTACCTGTGCAACACTAAACAATCAATAATATGTGGAAGTGTGGAGGGTGTGTTTTTCAGGAGCTTTTCTACCTCAGTGGCTTTTACCGGTGTCTCTTCCATGGACTGATTAATTACTTGTACCGTTTTAAATGGCTGACATGATCCAGGAAATGAAAACTTGAGTTGTGAATTTATAATTAGATGGGTTTTTTTTATGATTAACATGCGAGTCTTTCTATAATTTGATGCAAGTCTCCATCTTTATTTTTGATATTATTTTCTTTTAGTTTTTGCAGGGGTGTTCTTTGCCTTCTTTTGCTGTTTCATGGTCTGTTGAATTAATAAAGGGGTGAGAGGGCAGATTACCTGCAGCTGCTTAATTAGAAGGCTCCTGTTCCCCCCCAGCAGTGACTGGTCAGTAACCTGCAGAGGACGTCAGACTGAGCTACACAGAAGGAAGGACTGAGCTGCTGGCCCATGAGACACAGTGCAGAGCTTAGTGCAGAGATATGAGGTCACAAGGAGCCTCCAGGATGCAGCAGGTGGGAGGTGAGTCTGGGGAACCAGATGATGATGATGATGATGATGATGATGAAGGAGGTAGGAGTGTGACCTGGAGGAGGAGGCAGGAGAAGACAGACAGAATAAGGAGACAGACAGAGGGAGAAAAAGGATTCAAAGACCACCTTAAGTAGAACAACAGGGAACTGAGGACAGCAGACAGCGGAGAAAAGAATTTGAGAAGAAAACCACATCAGAATGGCAGTCTTGAGACGAAAAAAAACCCAGCAGAGTGGAAGGGAAACGGTCGAGAAATTGGAAAGAGACAGATGGAAACAGAGCTGATGTCTGAAGAGAAATGGAGCCAGACAAAGAGAGAAGTGCAGCAGACCTGGAGACGACTGTGTTCAGAATCAGAATCAGAGTTGGGGGTTTATTGCCGAGCAGGTTTTCACATACAAGGAATTTGTTGTGAAATATTGATGCATAACAATAAACATAGTAAGAGACAACCACAAATAAAGATAAAGGCAAGCATTGCAAGTCAAGAGGAACAGACAATAGAAAATTGACAGTAACATGACAAAAGTATAATAAAAACAGAAGAAAATATGTACCATATGACTGTTATTGAAATGACATTTGTGCAGGAATGTGCAAAATGTTGTCCAGGGACTGTGCAGAAGTGTTCAGACTGGCTGTGATACTAAGTAATATTGGTTTGTGTCGTGTGGGAGCTGCTGTCACTTGCAAATACCATTAATCCACACCATTTATGACAAGAAAACTAGGATTTTTTGTGGAAGCAAACAAGTATTAATGCCAGACATGATTACTTAAACACTAGTTTAACAGATAACGTTTAATCCTCACATGCAGTCATACAATCAGCTGGAGTTGTCACATGATGTGGAAATGGGCAAGACATAACTTTCATCATATTGTGGAAAAAAATTAAACTGAAAGTTTTAGGGAAAAAGAATGGGGGGAGATGCTTCGGCTTGTTTGTATTTCTTTAAAACAGTGACATTCATCTTGGGCAAAGCTCAGCCCAGGAGGCGCCGACGGCACCCCTGCAAGACTGGGTTGGGGAGGAACTTTGCACATGGGGGGACGAACCTTGGCATTAAAATGGCTAAATCCCTGCAAAAGAAAAGTAACACTTGCTAGCTTGTTTATGTTCATACATTAGGGTGTAGCTTTCCATGTTCAGAGTGTAGGTTGCTAGCTCGGAGGTGGTGGTGGTGGTGGTTGTTTCACATAGCGACAGGGACGGTAACATGCAGATAGTGGGAGGAAAAAGGAGAACGCTGACTGAAATAATTGTCCAATGGCAGACTTACACCCACAGCCAAAATCCTGTTAGTCAGACTAAGTAGGTCTAAGCATCGTGTTCACAGTTAAAAAGTGCATAATACAAAAATGAAATGCACAAAATTAAAGGTATGGTATGTAAGATTCAAGGAGATTTATTGGCAGAAATTGCATATAATATTTAGCAGTATGTTTACATTAGTGTCCAATCACCTGAAATTAAGAATCGTTGTGTTTTTGTTACCTTAGAATGAGCTGCTTATATCTACAGAGGCAGCAGGTCCTTTTTGATGGAGGCCAGCATGTCTCACTGCCATATTGCTACAGTGCCCCTGAAGGGTCAAAGCAAACACTAGCTATAGATACGGCCTTTCATGTTTTGAGCGAGCTTTGTACGCGCTGTAGGTTCTACTAAACACTTGTTAGGGGAGGGTCAGGGAGGTGTTTGCAATCTACAAGCTCACCACTAGATGCCACTATCACTCCGTCTAATTAAACATTAATTTAACGGATAACCCTCACATGACCATCTCTGCAGTCATCAGTCAACTGGAGTTGTCAGATGACATCGTAATTCACAAGTCATAAACTTTGGAACTCTGGAATAAAAGAAACTGCAGATTTTGAAAGTTGAGTGCTGTCAGACTGTGATATGAGGCTTTTCCTGCCCTTTAACCATTATACATTATAATAAAGTAGTATAGTATACTGTGTCCTATATTTTCATAGAACATGGCAGGTTTAAACAGGTTTCTCAGGCATAATCTGCAACATTTTCCTGTAAAAATAATGTATAGACCCATAATCCCTTATGAGCCACTGTGTGTGTTGGTGGTGACTGTATCTGCAGAGACCCTCCCTCCTGCCTGTATTTTTGGCTTTATTTGGGATGTTTCTGGGCTTCAGCCTGCTTGGCAACAGTGCGTAGCCCCCAGCTAATACAGCGCGCAGGTTTTGAGGTTGGGACTCTTTAAAAACGGTAGTGACCAGTGGTTGCATCAAATTCTCTGTCTCTTTCCTCTGCTGAGAGCTGCCAAAAGATTTTTACACACATAGAGACTCACAGGCAGATCAGACTGAGGATCCCTTCGGCTGTTCACACAAGATCTGGCGTTGTGCGGAGGTGTGGGCGTTTATTTGTGCTGTAGAACGTCACCGTAACGTTTTATTTCTCTGATTCACTGATTTGTTCTCACTGATGGTGCTCACTCTCCTAATTCACTCTCTCTAGTCCTTTTTACACAGAGATCCCACACTGTCACTGCGACGAGGGCTCACCTTTGAGCCAGCTTTGTGTATTTTACACTGAAACAAGCCGCCCCAGTGTGTTCGTTTACACAGCGTGCCAGCATTGCGGACAACTTGACATTTGAGTGTGCTGTTGATAGACGCCATTTGTCTGACAATCAAGGTATCATGGCCATTTATTATCACTACACAACACAGGCTTGTGCAATGAAATGAGTGCTACACACATATCACACACATACAGATATTTAATTAAATTCAGAGTGTGCACAATGCCATGCACAAAAATAAAGGATATTAATGCTGCATTAGTAAAATTAGAGGTTTGCACACCACCTAACCTCTTTATTTAAGAGGTTAGGTTGTGTAGAAATGCAGGAAATTTGTTTAAAATTAACCAGTCCTTCCAGGATTTCATGGGCTGTTTTTGGGCTTGTTGCAGCCTAAAATGCCTGAATTCACTGTAGCTTTTCTAAACAATTGTGTTGCATTTTGTGATGTTTTTAGGGTGGCTTTGCAGTGAAATGGAAAGTTGAGAAAAGTTGAGTATTTTTTGTATAATTCATTAAAAATTAAAGGCAAGTTGTTGCAGTGAGAATAAAACAGCACTTTGTCCTAAGTGTTCTAAGTAACCTAAAACCAAAAAGGCTCACGCTCTTAAAAATTCTACCAAAATGTGCTTTATTTATGGATGAGGAAGTACACCTGTGGGGTATTCCACAAAGAAACAAAATCTCTGTGCAAACTCAGTCAAAATAGCACAAAATTATAAAATATAAAAGTGCAGAGCATTGATAAATGTCAATAACAATAACAAAACAAACCTTATGTTCTTTTCAGTACCTGTGGCAAGAACAAAAAATACTAAAAAAAAAAAAAAAAAAACCCTGTAAAAGATAAAACATTGAGTTGGTTTATTGCAACATACATGTATGACCTTTACATGGGATTAGTGGAACACAGGGGAAGCTGCAGTGATTTATCAAAACTGTGCAAAAGTTGCTGTGACTGGACAAAATGGCAAGGTCATGCAGTATTTACAAGAATTAATTAAAGGTTGAGTCAGTAGGATTTGTCCGAGCTGTCTATAAACGCATCAGGACGTCAAATACCAACATTTTGGGTTGGTGAAACATCCCGAGCACAGCAAAATAATGAGAAAAAAATAAGGTAATACAAGCAGAGGGTCTCTGCCACCACACTTCTAGTGGGTCCTAAGCGATAATTGAAAGTGATTATGTTTAAGTGAGTCTATACATTGTTTTCAAAGGAAAATCCTGCAGATTAAACCTTTAAATTTGCATTTATTTAGTTGTTATGACTGCAACTTTGCAACTTCCTGGAGGGATTGTATAAAGTTGGCCTTTGTGTGACTTCAGTTAACTGAAGTCAGGGTAGATTTGACGAGTTCACAAGCAGGCTCCGACTTTGAGTGACGTTCCATTGTACTGTTTCTAGTAGGAGTTTGGGAATTTCCTCTCAAATGTCCAGTTTGTTGGAATGCAGCATAAAACCTTGACGCATTAAAACAAATTATGGATGGTGGCGAGACGGCTCGAGGACGATCTTAGAAAGCAGACAAACAAAAACCAAAGCGTTAAATCTTTGGAAATCATTTTCCATTCTGCTTGTTAGATTACATTGACAGTTGCACTCCAATTCTGTCTGCGCGTATTGCATCATCTCCTGTCAGTGCAAAACATTAAAGAAAATGATTTTCCTGTATAATAACTGCAAAAACCTGTATGCTATGACAGTTTACATTATAGTGCATCCTGTATGCATGGAATTAGGACACAGCGTGTTCCACATGATGTGACTGAGGAGATAAAAGTGCCTAAAGAATATAGAAGAGAGTATAGAATTGGATCTTGAGACATTTTTTGTGCGCAGAAGTGAGGCTGACTTGTTCAGATACTGACTGCACAACCTCACTGTAATATTGTAATATCGTATCATTCATAAAGCCTGGCTCATAATCATTAACTCATCTGCAGACTACTATCATATGAAAGTGACACGCTGGCTACTGCACAGCCTCTATTCACACAATGACAAGATATTTAACTGGTCTCACAGAGTCCCATTCATCACCATGGCTGTCTTTGGTGGAGAGGAGCACATTTCCCCTTCCACTTCTGTCTCTAAGATGAACAGCTCCACTGGCTCGGATCTCATTTTATCTCTCTCTGAACTCTCTCTGCTGTCGGATGGCTCCGCAACTTCAAGCTGTTGGGTTTTAGCTTCAAGTGCATGCATTGTTGCAGTGGGATTAATCCTGATGGCCAGTGCGATACATCATACATAGATTAAAGAAGCAATCGCCGCGCTTCTATTTTTAAAAAAGTAACCCCTTATAATCCACCAAAGTGAACAACATTCTTTGAAATATGCGCATGTAAATCATCTTCCCTCCACCCATATCATCGTCACACCACATATTTCATGCTGGTGGAGACAGCACACAAACATCCAAAAGGCTTCTTCTTCTTTTTTTTTTTTTTGTTCTTGAAGAGCATGCACATAAAAAGCTTTTTATAGTAATCCATGTGTTAATTGCTTCTCCACAATGTAATCTGGCCACAGTGGAAGAAAACAGTCAGTGTAAGCAGAGTAAATGCAGATAAGTGTTGTCTTGTTTGGCTGAAATCTGCTCCCTTTATTTGAGGCTGAATCAGAGTAAACAGTGTTCAAGGTTAAACCGTTGTCTCTGTGCACCCTTCAATATAAAAATCAGATAATTTTAATAATTATCCTCCTGGTCTTAGGTCTTGCATTAGTCAGTCATCTAGTCTGCGTGCCTCTAGCTAATAATATCAAGATGCTCATAATCTAGGCATCCTCTCTGACTCTGAGATGTCTGCTGCAGTCTTGTTTCATTCAGAGGAGACATTTAAGCAAGATTAGGCCTGTCTGTCTCTCATTCATAGATCTAGAGATCCAGATTTAATCACCATCACATGAATTCTTGGTGCCCTTTGCTGGTTTTGACAAGATTTTGCAAATTGTTGGCATTGCATTTGATGAGGTAAGATAAGATAGCTTTATTGTTAGCATACAAATACAATTAAATATTGTTTGGAACAAGCCTATAGATGACTATACAAAATATACAGACATATACATAGACCCTAGACCATATAAAATACAAAATATGATGTAAAATATAAAAATAGATAAGAATAAAATGCTACATGCATAGAGTAAGAATGATAGATATTGCATATGTGATAGCAGATATTACACTGATATATTGCAGAGGATATTGTATTGATTGATATTACATTGCACTTTCGAGATGTATTCAGAAAATACAGTATATTGCACTTGAGCGATCTCTACTCAATCAAACTTTTTTACACACTCCTCTGGCAGGAGGCTGCAGTCCGTCAGGTCCAGAATCTCACACCACAAGAACAGTTTTTTTCCCAACTGCAACTGGCTACATCAAAAAGTCCAGAGAGACACACTGACTCTGCACACTCCCCAAGATACTAAACATTATATTAGGGGCGGACGTTTAGCTCAGTGGGTAGAGCGTCCGACCCATGTATGGAGGCTGTTAGTCCTCTGCAGCGGCCGCTGGTTCGACTCCCGCCTTCAGCCCTTTGCTGCGTGTCATCCCCTCTCTCTCTGCCCCCTTTCCTGTCTCCACTTCAGCTGTACTGTCAAATAAAGGCAAAAATGGCCAAAAAGATAACTTTAAAAAAAAAAAAAAACATTATATTAACACAAGGTCTACGCAATCTGACCCAATGTGTTATTTTAACGCCCATATTTTTCTTTGGATTACTATCTTGCGCATTTCAAATATTCTTTTACTGCATTAATGACATATATAAAGGGACCCAGGTCACAGCTCCCCAAAAGTGAAGCCAAAGCATCACTGTCGCCCCCTGGTGGCTGGCTGCAGTACAAGTCAAAAATCCTGCCTCCCAGTGTTAATAAATAGAACATGGGCCAAAGTAAAACATCAAAGTACATGTCAGCACTATCATGCTGATGTTTGTTTGAGGCCATTTTCACACCTATCTGATTTGGTCCAGACTTTTTGACTTTTCATTCTGATCTGGACCAAAATTACAGGTGTGAAAACCTCCCTGGGGCCACAGTCCAGACCAAAAAGCCAGACTTTTGTCCAGCAAAAAAGAGGTGGTCTTGGTCTGGATCAAACTGAACAATGGTTCGGTTTGTGTCTAGTGTGAAAACATTTGTGGTTGGTTTGGACTTTCCGACCAATTACAGAAAATTAGGACAGGATATTCTTATGCCTCTGTGCCGGCAACAGCAGTGGTCGGAGGCATTACTGTATGTTTTTGGGTTGTCTGTCCATCAGTGTGTCCCATTGTTGTGAACGCAATATCTTAAAAATGTCTTGAGGAAATGTATTTAAATTTGGTACAAACGTCCGCTTGCACTCTGATGAACTGATTCGATTTTTGTGGTTAAAGGTCACTTTGACCTCACATGGTCCCATCCTTGTGAATACAATATCTCAGAAATGTTGTGAGGGAATTTCTTCAAATTTGGTCCAAATGTCGTCTTGGACTCATGGACATGTTTTTTGACCGTAACTCAAGAATTCATACACTAATTATGACAGAATTTCACACAAATATCTAACATGATAAAAATGTAAAAATCATTTTACTTCCAAAAGGTCAACTTCAGTCCTCTGTGCTCCTCTGTAATAAGAGTCTCTATGTGAAGACAGCTTGTTACTGGAAATTACATATCAACATAATGACAGTATCAGAATCAGCAGGTTTACACATACAAGGATTTTCCTGTGGTATATTGGTGCATAAAAACAAAGTACTAAAAATACAAATAGAGATTAACATTTATAGACGAGTTTCAGTGCAACGTCATCACAGAGATGTGTGTGCAACTTGGGGGCAGAGAGCAGGCTTGTCCACATAACACAACAGATTTTGTAACTTTTCAGACTCTTTTAGTGACTTCACTTCTAAAAAGCGAGTAGTGACAAGTTTAGAGACTTATTCTTAAAACATAGGGGTCTCTGTCTTCCTCTTCCCCCTTGGGCTGTGCTGGCAGGAGGACGGTCGTGTCTAGAAGGGGACCCCAGACCCGCTAAGCATCTCGTGTGATCGAGTGTGATCATTCTAATCTAAATCATGATCTCACAAGAGTATCAAGGGTTCTCTTCTAGATATGACCCAGGAGAACACTGTAGGAGATGGAGTAGTTCCTACAGCCTGTAAACTTGTAAATAGTTTGTTTAAGCTCCTTTCTAGTTTTAGTGTGTTCCTATACAGAGCATAGCAATCTTGTAATTTATTAACATTACTGAGAACTAATTTATTGATGTAATCGGTGCAGCCTGATTTACTTTCTAATGTAAGTCGGTGCCATTTCATCACTGTCCCAGATCTACAAAGCTCTCACTCATGTCTCATGTCTTGTACGGGATGTTTACAATAGTTTTACATTTCTTTCAAATGTGACAGGCCGTAAAGTCACCTTGTCGTTTGAATTAATTAGCTTATTGACACTAACATTACGTTCATGCTCCTGATTTGGTTAAGAAAAGGCGGATAAACAGTCTCAATAACCAACAAAGATCAGGAACGTTGAGAAAATTAATAGGACATGTCAGCAACTCATAAAGTTTTGTGATTCGGCTCCTTTTAGCTAAACATTTATTTGAAAAGCAAACTTAGTGGGACGACGGCGAAGACAGTCACCTATTGTTAGCTAACATTTTACAAAAGATACTATTAAAATACATACGACAAGCAAACAGATCCAACTCTGGCGTTTTGTGATTGTGTCAACATGGATTTACAAAACTATGCTAAATGTACATTGATAACAACGGTTGACTATAATGTTTTGATGAGCTGCTAAAGTTGTTTTGCCCCATGAATGCGAACGCACCCTGTAATGTTTCTAAATAAGGAACCTGTCTATATAAAGTATAGTGTTCACTCTGTACATTATATGAGTCTGTACAGACATGGAAGTGAACTTCAACTTGACTGTTTGGCAGAGGAATACAACTGCAAGGATTTAATTCTACAGTAGCTTTTCTCACTCTGCTTATTGTTATGCACCAAATCACCGAGGCAAACTCCTCATGTGTGAAAAACCCACTTGGCAATAAACCTGATTCTGATCTGTGATCTGATTCCTCCCTCCGAGCCTGATCGCTGCTTAAAATCATCTGGCAGAGACCGATTAGAGGCTCCAAAATCTGACCTCGTCACAAACAACTATGTAAAAGCGCCTCAGACACATGTAGGAAAACATCATCGCTGTGGGAAAGAGGTACCTCATTCAATATTATATAAGATTAGGATGTCCTGCCAGCTTTTACTTTTTGTTTTATTTTTTGTGTTCCTTGTTTGAAGCATTTTGTAACCCCTTGAAATGTTATTATTATCAGACAAAACAGCATAATTACAGTCTAGTAGGAAATCTGTGTCTGTCTCACTTAGCATAATAATTGAAGCACAGTAGGGCAGAGTCAAATATTTCCAATTAAATGAATCACCATGGCAACAAAGCCACCGGTGCAGAGATGTGTCAACAGGGGGCACCATACCACTACCATGCACTGGACTTTTGACAGTCCCCTTAATTAGCATATAATTGCATCAGTGGGTATGAATCCCTCTTAAATAAACCAATTTGCAGTCACACTTAGGAAATGATTGAGGTTGACACGGGGAGACAAATCTGTGATCACTCTTGATTGATGGCTGCTGAGATGTCAGAACAGGGCGAGGCTTCTGCGACTTCATTCTGCTCCCAGCTTGACCTTTCTTTTTCCTCTCAATACTCATAATGATTCATCGTCCTGAAGCATGCTGATGACTGCTGAGCCTACAGTAACGCTGACTGATTGATGAACGAGAGTCAGAGCGGGATGCTCGTCTGTGTGTCATGTATTATTTTGAGCTGCAAAGTGCTCGATGACGCTGCGTCTTTTAAGTTAGGAGATCATTAATTATGATGACTGAGCTCTTATTTAAACTGTGCTGTGCTGAATCATAAGATGACCGTGATATGGCATCAGAGCCTACAGTCAGCATGTTCTCTTTTCAAATTTACATTCCTTGTTGGCATGACTGTTTTTGTTTGCCTGTTTCGCGTTTATTAGGGTTTAAATTAATGCCGAATGTTTGTCCAATGACTAAGCGTCTGTTTATGAGTTGTAAGAAGTAATTAATCATCTTGTAGAAGCAGTAGATGTTTACAACAGTTAAATTGAGTAATATGTTAATGGAGTTTGGCTGACAGCAAGACAGGCACTGAACTCAGTGCAGTTAGCTTTTGTTTTCAGGACAAAAGGCTTAACTTTACACTGACAGAACATCTGATCAACTTAAAGGGACAGTTTAACCCAAAATTGAAAATACATACATATATATTTGCTCTGGCCTGTTGGGCTATTTATCCATCTAAATTGTTTTGGTGTAAGTTGCAGAGTTTTGGAGATATCAGCCGTAGAGACGTCTGCCTTCATCCAAAATACACTACCTGGCCCAAAAAAAAAAGTCACCTGGATTTAACTAATCAAACAGGTAAGATCCTTCCACTGGATAATTAATGCAGTGACAAATATGTTTCAGCTACAACAAGTTATTTAACCCTAACTGATGCAGTGAGGAGCTTCCCGTTTTTTAAACATGTCAGAAGACATATCCTGTGGTCGTGGAAAAGATGTTACTCTGAGTCAAATTATTGACCTGCATCAAGCAAAGAAAACAGCTAAGGAGATTGATGAAACTACTAAAACTGGGTTAAGAACTGCCCAGCACATTATTAAAACCTGGAAGGATAGTGGTGAACTGTCATCTTCCAGGAAGAAATGTGGTCAGAAAAAAATCTTGAATGATCGTGATCGGAGATCACTTAAATGTTTGGTGAAATCAAATCGAAAATAATCAACAGTAAAACTTGTGTCTATGTTTAATAGTGAAAGTAAGAGCATTTCCACACACACAATGTGAAGAGAACTCAGAGGATTGGGACTAAACAGCTGTGTAGCCTTAAGAAAACCACTTATCAGTGACGCTAATCAGAAAAAAAAAAAAAACGGCTTCAATTTGTTAGGGAGCATAAAGATTGGACTCTGGAGCAATGGAAAAAGGTCATGTTGTCTGATGAGTCCAGATTTACCCTGTTCTAGAGTGATGGGGGCATCAGAGTAAAAAAAGAGATGAATAAAGTGATGCTCCCATCATGCCTAGTGCCTACTGTACAATCCTGAGGAGGCAGTGTTTTGATCTGGGGTTGCTTCAGTTGTTCAGGTCGAGGTTCAGCAACGTTATGTGCCCAAATAACGAGGTCAGCTCACTACCTGAATATACTTTATGAGCAGGTTTTTCCATCAATGGATTTTTTTCTTCTCTGATGGCAGGGGCTTATTCCAAGATGACAGTGCCAGGACTCATCGGGCTCAAATTGTGAAAAAGTGGTTCAGGGAGCATGAGACATCATTTTCACACATGGATTGGCCACCACAGAGTCCAGACCTTAACCCCATTGAGAGTCTTTGGGATGTGCTGGAGAAGACTTTACACAGCGGTCCGACTCTCCCATCATCAATACAAGATCTTAGTGAAAAATTAATGCAACTCTGGACAAAAATAAATGTTGAGACACTGCATAAACTTATAGAAATGATGCCCTGGCGAATGTGTGCTGTAATCAAAGCTAAAGGCGATCCAACAAAATATTAGAGTGTGACTTTTTTTTTTTTTTTTTTGGTCAGGCAGTGTATAACAGAACTAGATGGCACTCTGGTCTGCTTGTGTTGCTCAAAGAATAAAAAAAAAATACATTTGAAACATTCAGCACCAGTGTCTCTTTCTAGACATCATGACCCAGTTAACCAAGATAATCCAGAGACCTTGTTGTGAACAGTTTCATGCAGGAACTGCTTTATTTCTGGCACAGATGTCTACAACTTTTACTCTCACTGGTAAACTATTAAATGCTCTATTTTGTTCAGAGATTTTTCTTTTTTTGTTGTTGGATTTGGCATCTATAGCTTGCCTAGGGAGACTCAAGACCAGCCACCAACAAAATTTAGAGGAATAGGCGCCGGGCCACAAATAGGCTGTGACGCATATTTTAGTTAATGAAACATTAAAACATTTTGCTTTTAATTTGGTGTATAGGCAACACATTTTTACAATTCAGAATGCATGAATCACTTTGAGGCTATGCAACAATGATAAATGAAAATTAAAATGTTCAAAAATTCTTAAACAGTTGCTCATTTCTATATAATTTAATGAGACGACTCTACGGTCTCTTCCTTTTGAATAAAACCTTAGATGCCTATTTTTATAGACCCACCTCTGTGTGTGTGTGTGTGTGTGTGTGTGTGTGTGTGTGTGTGTGTGTGTGTGTGTGTGTGTTGTGCGCGTGCATTCATGGGAACCAGCTGTCTGTACTGTGAGCACCGTTTTCACAGAGGGCTTCGTTCCAGTGATCACTGCTGGTTTTTGTGCGTTCGAGTTGCCTGTGCGTCTGTTGTGTGATTGTTTCTTATACAATTGTGTCCTGTAATAGAACAGACACACACCGCTGCCTTTCTCAGGGCCCGGGCCCTCTTCCCCGGCCCCATCCCCTCCCCTCCCCTCCTCTTCCCACCTGGCAGAGCTGTCAGAGGCATGGCTCTGTGCCTTGGCATGCGGCATACCATCTCCCTGGCATGTCGTCTCGTTGCGGGACTGAGGGATGGGACCGAGCCAACTGGGGCTCCTCCGATCATTGTGGCCGTCCACTCTGTGGATGTCCAGAGGGGGGGCTTTTCCACCTGTTCAATGGGAACCTGAAGTGCACCTCCGGTGGCCTCCATATGTCACCCAGATTCACACCGGCCCCTCGCTGCTCTGTGACAGGTCAGTCTTCATTAGCAGCATCTTAGACAATGTCAAAGCTCCAAAAATCATGGCACTAAAACAAAAACACAGGTGAAATATCAGGACACATCTTAATATTGAGCCATTTTGTGCACATTTTTATACAGACTCAATAAGGTGACTACTGCCAGCGCTTCTTCACAGCAGACATTTGTGAGGGAAATATTAATAACAACATTAACGATGGCCCTATTTTATTCAAGTGTCCCAGTAAGCCACGACAGTGTGACATTAAGCCAGCGTGCACAATACAAGGAGCCTGAAGCTGAAGCAGCTAAATGGAATTAAGCCATCATTCATGTTGGTGTTTACACCTGTGTTTTTCTTGCTGTGACATCTCAGAATGTCTTTTAGAAAAGAAAGGTCTGTTGTTTAATTGTGCTGTTTAAAGCTGGAGTCTTTATCTTCACTATCGTGTGCAATATTATGTGTAACATCATGTGCTATATTTACATTCATTATCAGGTGCAAAATAACTTTTATCACCTCTCAATATCACTGCCAATATTACTTTTTAATGTAACTGCCAATACCACTTTTTCTATTTTAGTTTAAAAATGAAAGAAGGCAGCACATCTAAAGGTAAGGTTGATTTATTATCTTCAGCAAACATTGTTCACATTATACCTTCAGATGTTTCTGTTTTGTCATATTTAAAGGCAGTTATGTTGGATATTATCGCTGGGCTGGCTGACATGCACTGATGCTTTCTACAGTAGATGTGATATTGGCATTGTTTCATTGATTCACACAGTGCTGCAGCTGTTAATGTGATGGATGACTGTTACTTGTGCTGACTATGTTATTTTGCGTTTTTGGGTTCTCTGTAGTAGTCTAGGCTATTCCCTTTGGATGCGTTATGCCGTTTTTCCATGACGCACCATAATGATCTCCTTTGTGCCCTCCCAATCCCCCATTACATTCCCTAAAATGTTGAGGACTGTTTAAAAAAAGTTTTTTCATCTGAGTCCTTACGTCCCTGTCAGTGTAAATGCGAAGTGAACCTCTTGAAAAAAGGTTATGGATATAGTCTTGCCTTTTTAATCTTGGTGTGCAGTAAAATGCAGGAACGTAGTCCGGCACTTGGACTTCCTCTGCACCCAAAGCCAAAAGCTGCTCTTCTCAGCTTCTTCAGCCGGGTCTTTCAGGGCCTTCCGCTGGTTTGCTCCAGTTACTCACAAGTCCCTCATGAGGCGAGGAACTGATGTTCCCACGAAGCTACGGCATCCCACCTCAACCGGGTATGTGATGGTTCTCCAGCCGGCCTTTGTGCGCTCTGTGGCAAAGTCGGAGTACCTCAGCCTCTTACTTTCCAAGCCTCGGAGCCCGACGTAACACTTTATAGCAACACTTTATAAGCCTCACGAACCGACACACGAAAGACACTGCCTCCCCCTCCCCTCACCCTCTCTGATGGTCAGTTATGAACGCACCTCAGTGACTCTCTCAGTCTAAATCAGCCCAGCAGTTCACTTCAGCTCACTTCAGTTCCAACAGCCCGACACAGAAGAACAAAAATACCATCCTGTCGTCGTCCTCTGGTTCTGGTGGCTCAAACATGTCTGGACATGTCCAGTAAAGTTGCTCGATGGAGCGTCCATGTTTCAGGTTGTTTTCAGGTCATAGTGGTGTTTGACACTGAGACAGCAGAGTGAACACACTCCCAGCATTAATTGCTCATTTTTTTTAATCATTCAGATTTGGCTGGGTGTTAATAACACGTTTCTGTGTTGTGACAAACTCAGAACACACATTTATTGTTGCTTTACATGATCTTTAAATCAGTCTTTTTCAGTTTTTCTCTATGATACAGATGGAGAACGACACAGTTAACTATATAGTAATTCAAGAAACACTTCAAACGTTTTAAATGCTACTGATGACACCTCACTTGTACTCCCGTTTACATGTAAAATGTTTTAAAACTGGCCTCCATGAAAGAATTTGCAACACAATTAAATGTTATTTTATTGTAAATAACAGATAATGAAATGAAAGCTTTGCATCCTGACCTTTGTTTCTATCCAGTCAGGGAGTGACTCATATTTACTTACACGCTCTGTCATTAACATATACAATATTATGTGCAAAACATGAGATTAACTTGTAAGTGACGCTTTTGCCTTTTTGTCGGTTTGGTTTGTATTTGGCACAAATGGTAATGGTTTTCCTGTTTCCTCTTGACGTATTAAATATTTAGCATTTTTTTACTGTAAGCGGTGCAGCAGGAATTTTGGCACGGACGATTCTGACTCTTTGGAGCTTTGGCGCTGCTTTAAAAGCTCGCATAGCCAGATCTTGACTGCCACATCTCCTTTATAGGTGACAAATGCAGAAAACACATACATATTAACATTTCATTTCAGTTTCTGGGTCACCTTACCACTCTGACTGCAAAATTAAGTTTGAGAAATAATAATCATACATGTAAAATGCCAGTTAGGTTTTTTGAGTCTTGGCTGCATGCTGTATATTTATAGTAATATCATCATACTGTATATGAAATGATAAAGGCAGAAACATAACATCAAATAAAAGAACCAAGTTGTCACTTTCCCTCCATCCATGAAAGGTTTGAATTATAGTGTATGGTGTTGAGTGACAGTGCTTTTGCACCATTGACAGATTCAACTCATCATACATTTTGGAGCAGTCGTCCCCGACATTTTAAAAGATCAGACTCGGGCGCTGAAATATTCTCTTTGTGCGTCACATAAATGTCTGAACCGAACTGCCGTCTTCTCTCTCATGGTGACTTGTGTTTATGACTCTCACAGAAAGTCACGTCAATAATTGAACATTTCCAGATCATGAATTAGCAAAGCCGATCTTAAAAATACATATACTTCTGATAACGTCTGTCCTTAAGCTGCTGGAGTGAATCCTGCAGTCAGATGAGAAGGATCTTTTGTTCCGATCACACTAATATGGAACAGAAGGAATAGTAATGTTCTTAAAAGACCTCAATACATCAGAGAAATGTGTTTTTCAACAAGTGGCTCCAGCATCTGGCTTTATAAGCCAAGTGCGCTGTCAAAGGGTTATGAATGGCTTAATTGGCAGCAGCGCCGCAAGTGTCACACAAAATGTCAGCAGTGAAAGAGAGGCTACTGGAACAAACTCCCCTGTGCCGTGACGGTGTCAGGAGAGAGTTTCTCTAAGACGCTCTGTGGGTTCGCAGAACAGTCTGGGTTGATTTTCTGTCATCGCAGGCACATAATTACCACCAACTCATGTCATTGTGGAGCAAGAACAAAGAGCAGCTCGATGCTGAAAGAAGTACACAGATCTTTTACTTAAGTAAGAGCACAGATAACACAATGGAAACTAAACCAATACAAATGATAGGCTTGCAAAAAGTAACTATCATGCAAACACTGCGGTTGTTGACAAAATAATCTCAGCACAAGGTCCATTTAGGCTGTTAAAAGTGACAGTTCACCCAAAAATGAAAATTCACTCAATATCTACTCGCCCCTGAGCTGATGTGAGGATGAAGTTATGAAACACTCCTTAAAATGTAAAAAAAAGGACTCAAAACAAACACAAAATGTCTCCATCCTGCTTTGTGGTGTAATCCAAGTGTCCTGTGAGACATGACATTAAAATCTGACCCAAAAAGACGACGTTTACACCATGTTTTTTAGCCTAAATGTCAACGTAGCCTCTCAGACCAGAGTCGCGTGCATGTTTCACAAGCACACGCCTGAAGTGGGTACACAAGTCCGGCTTTTCTCAATCTGGACAGGATTTTGTACAACTACACCACCAGGTTTCAGCTGCTCTCACTCTGTAGTCCGCGGCTGCATGTGGGTCTGTTTGAGCCGCGGCTGCCTCGTCCATCTGTCTGAGTTCCCTGTCAGTATATTCAGGCTCAAACAAATGATGTTCCACAGGTGTGAAGGTATCGCGTGTTGTGTCGCTTGGGCGAGAGCTTGTGTACCCGACTTCAGGTGTGTGCACACGGCTCGAGTCTGAGAGGCTACAGTTGACATTTTCGGCTAAAAACGTGGTGAAATGGTGTCTTTATGGGTCAAATTTTAATGTTGCAGCTTATGGACACTTGGATTACACCACAGAGCAGGATGGAGACATTTTGTGTTTGTTTTGTGTTCTTTTTTTAACATTTTAAACTGGTTACCATTCACTTCCATTGTGCTGGATTCAGCTGCAACCCTGTTTTCCGCTGAAACTCTGGGACTGTTTTGTGAACTGGAGATCTTCACTCATCCTCACATCAGCACAGGGGTGAGTAGATATTGAGTGAATTTTCATTTTTGAGTGAATTATCGCTTTAATGTCAGTGCTCAGAACAATTGGTTTGGTGGTCACATGTAGTCAGAGTTGATAGACAGTGGGCCTCATGTATGATCACTTATACACATAGATTTGATTTTATATCGTGCATGCAAACAATTTAAGAACTTTTGTAGCGTAAATCAATACTTTCACACTTCCCATTTGTTCTCAGGTAAGATCGATATCTAAGATTAATGAATCCTAATATGTCAGAGCTAAGAAATCATTTCATCATGCAGGGCTGGAGCTGCACATTTCATCACCAATCCTGCTCAACGGGCCTCACAGTCGCCTCCGTTCAGCTTAAAATGTCCAGGTGTTGCACTAGCTTTCAATCTTAGACAATCAGCTCGCTTGTCTTTTTTTATATAGTCTTTTATAAGTGTCCACGGTTCATCTAAACTGTCCCTGTAGTGGCCCAGCAGGGCCGAGGCTGCGCGCTCCAACATTATCTCTTCTATAAAGTGCTTTAGCCAGTAATTCAAACAAAAACTTTTTGGTTTTCTAACGTTCCAGTGTAATCATGCGTTGTGTTACTGCAGATTTCAATCCATCCACTTTACATCGTAGTAAGCACACCTCTGAGCATGGTGATACACCCATACTTAATATGGAACATAAAATATTTTTGATTCCTTCCCAAAATTATTTTATTTCTGGGCAATGCCATAGCATATATATTAATGTACCACTCTCTCCACAGCCTTGACAGTATATTTATACTTACATGTCCTGTCTGTTAACTACATCGTGGCTTTGCATTATTTATTTGTGTCTGTTTCCCCCTTTGTTTTGTAATTAAAATGTAAATCTAAAAAAAAGGTTGCCCCAGACCACACAAAAGCCAACTTAAAAAATTAATTTAGATCTACTTTATGAAAACAGGAGAGAAAAATGTTACACAGCTGTTTATTTATTTATAATTTTGAATATTTACCCTTTAGATGATTAGATTACGAGACAGTTTATTCAAAACCTGCATGCACTCACTCACTGTTGTCAGTTTCCTGGCCTTCCAAAGACTGGTGACAGGTGTGACATATCCCAGTCCACCGTTCAACTGGTATTAAGACTGGATTAAACCCAAAGAGACGTGAACACAGACAGCTGCAGACGCCATCGATGCATCTTCCCGATGTTGTCCAGTTAACACCACCGCTCTGCAGACCAGATAAATCGTCTGTATTCATGTGCACATCGAGGCACGGTCTCCGCATCCGTTGGCCTTCCTCAAAATGTATAATTCCATTATATAAACGTCCAAATAATATGTGCACAGACTCTTGAACATAGTGGTCTGCTGATCAGGAGGGTGAACAAGCACACGACCCGGCTGCACCTGCTGCATCCCGTCAGAGGAGCCTCTCCAATGATGCTCCAATACACTCATACGTGTATGTTAAAAAATGTCAATCTTTGTTGTTTTTTTTTTTTTTTTTTTTTTTTTTTGCTGTCCTTTGGTGACATTTCCTTTCCCTTTCATTTCTTTTCTCCTTTTTTCTGAGTTTAACGTTACCTCTCAAATGTCAGTGGTTTGCACACGGCACCTCAGCCTGCTGCTCTTATATTGCAGATTTCCTGGCATGCACATCCAGTTTAAGACCAAACACGATTCATCAACATACTCAGGTGGGTAAGAACAGATTTGGGTGTCAGAGAATGTTTCATAAATCCCACAAAGGATCTTATTATTTTCTGCTTTTGCTGCTTTATTTAAAATAAATATAAGAGAAAAATCATTTCCTGTATGAGACCCACATTTGTGTGTGCACTACAAAATTATGACTTTTTGTACATTTTTAAAATATATTGTTTTATGTAGCATGAGGAGGCCACAACTCACATTTCATTGTGCGGTCCTTTATTGTAAAATGACAAACAGATGACCTTGATTCCTTGAAATGCTGTTTCCAATTTTAAGAATGAACTTTTAACCCCAAAGTTTGTGGTTCATTATTACTTATGCATTAATCCATCCATCCATTATTTATTCCCCATCCAGGGTGTTCTGGGGTGCGGGGCTAGAGCCCATTCTAACACATTAGGTGAGGAGCAGTATACGTCCTTAACAGGTTTTTCAGCCTTGACACATTTACACAGACAACATTCACACTCACATTTACACCTACATCCAATTTAAGAGCCTCCTGTTACTCACGCAGCAGACACAATGAAAACTTTTTTTTTCAAGCTCATATTTTATTTTGGGCATTCTTCTAGAATAGGTTTACATGCTTTCATGTTCAAAAACATTTTTCTCATACTGGGCATTGCTGAAACACCTGAGTTCACCTTCTGTTTGAGACATTTTAGCTCCTGTCTTCTTACACAATGCAAACAAGAGAGTGAGCAAACGTCAGATTGTGTCAGTTTTTCCAACGGAGATGTCCTAACCTGCTCCGTGCATCAGCGAACAGTTTGAAAATGCACTCGCTGTCCCCTTTTCCCCCCTCTTCCTCTGTCAAACATGAAACGTCTTGGTGTCGCTGTTTTGCAGCATAAACTGCGAGCCAGAACCAGACATTGACTCTGTGTACACAAACTAAACTAAACAAGGACACACAGCTGGGAGAGTCTCATAATGAACTCCACCTGGACAGCGCCCGTTTTCAGTGATATTTCAGGCTGACTGTGAAGAGAGTCTAATTGCCGGCTCGTTTTTTGGCTACCGCAGTGTGACATCCGGTTGCTTTTCCCCAAAAGTTGACTCTGTCTCAACTTTGTCCACCGCGTGCCGATATGTTTTTTTTTTCTTTTTCCGGCACCCTCTGTGCCCCTCACCGCTGCAGCCCAAAAGGACGACCCTTCTTGATTGAGAAGACCTGTTCCTGATTGTATCTGATTGCCGCCTGATTAACGAGGTTGAGAAGTGACACATTTCATATGATCCACAGGAATATCCTCTAAAATGATGAGTTTTGCCTAGACGTTTTTCACCCCTCAGTTTGCTCGCTCACTGTATGTTAAGAAGAGGTGTTTTACATAGTGATGTCACCAATTAACAACAAAATCTGGATTACAAATGAGGTATTTCAGGCAGTTCAGAGGGAGTTTTTTTAATGTAGGAGTAACTCACAGGCTTTGGTCTTTGGGACATAATCAAAAAGTTTTATAATACATGAAAGGACAGGGAAAAAAAATCAAGAAGCATTGTATGTCCACTGAACATATAATCAACATGTAATTTGTCAGAGCAGAGCTGATTTTAGCTACTTTATACTCTGTTGTGTCATTAAATCATTAAAAATGCATTATGTTTTATGGGACAGTATGTTGTCATAGCTCTCAAAATGAAAGAAAAAGTATGTTGTGAAATAATAATAATAATATAATAAGAAAATAATAAGCTTTATTTGTGTAGCACTTTTCAAAACAAGTAACAAGTTGTGTCACAACAAGAATAAAAAGACAACAAAACAAACTTTTTTCTAATGAAAATGTGTTTTTAAGTAGTGAGATAAAATGGGGAGCTGACTCTGCAAACCTGATCTCCTCTGACAGACTCCACAGTGTAGCTGCCCCTCACCGCACGGGCCCCGTCTCCTTTGGTTTTCAGCCTCGACTGTGGAATGGCAGACCTCCTCCAGAGGATCTCAGGCTGTGTCCTGGCTAATAAGGAGATAAAAGGCCAGAAAGAAGCTGAGCTGCAGCATTTTGGACAAACTGTAAGTAGTGGTTTGATTTCTGACTCAAACAAATATATAAAGAGTTACAGTAGTCGAGGCAGGAAGAGATAAAAGCATGGATGAGTTTATCTCTAGCTGAGATAAAAGATTTAACCTTGGCTATATTTCGTAAATGATAAAAGCATGACTGAACAGCTTTTTTTAAAATAGAGTAGGGTTCAGAACACAAAAACAACAGATTTCTGGCTGATGGCTGAGCATAAGCTGCTCGTTCGAAGCTGCATTAAATGGAAATACTCAGGTAAAGTACTTGTAAATCCATTTGTGACCATCATGATACCTGTAACACAATCTCGTCTCCTCTCAAATACAGTCTCTTCTCTGGAGAAATCTTTCCACCTGGTTCTGTTCCTTATAATGCGATAGAAAACTATGCAGCAATCAACCGTCCAGAGACCGGTTAGCATCACATACCCGATTCTGTATCTGTCATATTCACACACATGCTCTGCATGATGGTCACGTCATGCATGCAGCGACACAGACAGTAACGTCACAGCCACACACACACACGCTTGCAGAAAGTTTGCATTAGCGATAGATTCCAAGAACAGGATAAAGAGAATACAGACGGGAGTCAGAGCAGCTGACGGTGTTGCAGAACAGTGGTAAACTTTCTGTCTCTTCAGGCTAATGTTAGCCAGCAGCAGACTGCTGTTCACAGACTGACAGTTAAAATCTCACCTCCTGTTCTGGGTGAAGAATAAACAGCCCGTGTTGATACGTCTCCTAAAATATTTCCTCATTTAGACTCATTTAACTTCTCTTTCTTCCTTTTTCTCACAACAAAGCTTCACCACAGCAAACTGTTGCACCACGTCTGTCTTTGAAATTCCACGAGATCACGTGAAATCATGTTTCCTATGAGATTAATCTGGTACATAATCATAATATAATATTATATGGCCTGGCTGTAACCTGGAGCACTTTTGGAGAAAATATAAAAGTTATTTAATAGTCAGTGTTTTATTTATGAACATTTCGTTTCACATTAAAAAAGTTACAGAAGGGCGGACGTTCATTTGGTAGAGCGTCTGACCCATGTATGGAGGCTGTAGTCCTCTGCAGCGGCGCTGGTTTGACTCCCGCCTTCGGCCCTTTGCTGCGTGTCATCCCCTCTTTCTCTGCCCTGTTTCCTGTCTGCTCTCTGGCTGTCCTGTCCAATAAAGGCAAAAATGCCCAAAAAAATTAACTAGAAAAAGTTACAGAAATGTTTCTTTATTCATCAATTATAGTTTTTAGACTGAATCGACCAAAATCAGAAATTGCCAGACCCTTTAGAAATCAGAAATTGGAATTGGCCAAGAAAATTGCAATCGGTGCATCTCTATAGAAAACCAAATTATTTTTTTCTCATTTAATCTTTATTTATTGAAGTAAAGTCAAGCAGCCTTGTTTTCTTGTCTGATCCTGTGAGCTGCTCACTGCTTAGTTTGTTGTGCACTTACCCACCTTCCTCAAGCACCTCAACAGTATTCGACTGAATCCTGCAGTAATCTTGTGTCTGTGTATACGTTTACCAGCCTCGCACACAGTATGTTTCAGGGATTCATTTATCCTTAGAGCCTGATGTGATTCCATTTAGTATTCCTGTGTCGTCCAATTGTACCAGTGACTTAATATTCTCTTAACACAACTTCAAGTGTGAATATATTTCTGCCATATTTCACCTTCAAAGCCAACCGCTCAATCTCCTGGGAGCGTTTGTCACACCACACTGCACAAACGCCTCGATTTATACAGCAGCTGGTGCAGTAAATGTGCTGTAATTGCACAGTCACACATGGATTCGGGTGTGTTCATAGTATCACACCAAATCTATTCATCTGCAGTCCATGTGATAATGATGCTCGTCTTTGTGCCACACCACCACCTCCCATTTCCCTCTCAGTCCGTCTGCATGTTATTTAAGGCTATTGTTATTATGCCCGTTCACTGCCCGCGTATAAGTGCCTCTCCCTCGGTGCATTGCCGGTTGATTGGAGGAAATGCTTTTGTGTTGCGATCTGATTGGGCATCAGCAGCGAGCTCGGCAGTAATGACCCGTGCTGGGAGGTGTTACAGGAGCAGATTTGGAGGTGCTATCCTGTTAACAAGAAGCCTGCTGAGACAAGCTGCGAGCAACACTGCACGGAGATGTGTGATTTCAAGCAAGGCCTGCTCGTGCCAGACAGTTGGTGATCTGCGTATCACTTTCTTTCTTTTTTTTATTGTTATTGAATGTGACAGTGAAGGAAAGCTTAGAGCTTTTCAGCTGAGAAAACAGAAAAATGAAGAGAAGATGTTCAGCTTCGTAGTTTCTCAGTCTGTGGCTTGACTCTGTGGATTGATTTGGCCCCTTTTTTTTTGCAGATATTTTTTTTCATCAGTTCAAAGTGTGAAAATAAGGGTGAATTTTTAGCTTTTAAAGAGACAGCTACAGGGAGATTTATTCATCATTTACAAGAAGGTTTCATAACAAGATTTTGACATAGTTCCCTCTTTGATTGATTGGATTGGCTGAAGAGATAAAATAAAAATATAGAACAAACTTGGGCACCCTTGTAGCTCAGTTGGTAGAGCATGCGCCCCGTGCACTGAGGCTATCAGTCTTCTGCAGCAGCCGCAGGTTTGACTCCTGCCAGCGTCCCTTTGCTGCCTGTGATCCCCCCTCTCTCTCTCTACCCCCTTTCCTGTCACCTGTCGCTGTCAATAAAGGCAAAAATAAAAAATAAAAACATGCAACCTAGAGCACATTGACAGTTATGTTCATCTTCTGTCCTTACTTTTGCCATGGGAGGGCGAAGCTTAACATGCACTGACATTATCTTTACTGAGTTCTGTGTCTTCATATGATTTGACCCTTTTATCCTCATCATCCCCAATCATCATCTACTGAAGTACAGTTAGATTAACTGTTCTGTTCTTTATTAAACCCAAATTTAAGGCCCCCTGATTTTATTTACAGACATACCATGACCCCAGGATAACAATGAGGCTCTGTTATTGAATGAATATGCAGACAAAATCTTCTGCAATCCTGGACCGTGAGCGGCTGACAACAGTAATTTCTCTAATTCAAATGGGCTGTTGCAGTCGTCCAGCGTTCCAGCTATTTAAAGCTGGAGAAGGCTGTTTATTTTTGGCATCACTGGGCAAAAGTTCCATAATAATCTTAAAGATTAATGTGATTCATGTGGTCTGAGAGAAAACTAGACGTCTGTTCCTCCTCTTGGTTCCTTTTTCAGATCCAAGAGGAGGTTGGGGCGCTGGTTGGCTGTCCCGTTAGCAAAAAAAGCCAGCTCAGCACTGTAGTCGCCGCCGCTTCCCGCTGTCACTCTGACAGCAACGTCCAACTGTCTCACTCAGCTGAGAAAACCCAGGCTCTTATCATCACATCCCTGCTAGATGAGCATCATGACATACATTCCTGTGCCGGGTTTAAAAGGCTCTCTTCACCACATGTCCGTTACTCAGTTGTGTTCAAAGTTAGCCAGCTAGCTAACCGAGGAAGCTAATCTATGCAAACACCAGCACAAAATAAAAACAGCAAAACTGACAGAAACAAAAAGGGCACCTAACTGGGCAGGTTTAAAATAAAATCATATACAGGTCATGGGATGTAACATTAATGCACTATCTCTTTTCTCTCTCACAAAAACAGAACTTCACCAACAACTCCGGCCTTACGGCAACTCTGAATTGCCAAGTACCTTAGATACAGAAGACTTTTAGAGGGGTCAGAGGTCAGTGACTGGCAGGACTGAATGTCATCCAACCTGTTATGATGGCTATGGTTATTGGCTAAGCTCCCCTCCCAGCTTTGTGTTTGGAGCTAATTAGCAAATGTTTGTTAGCATGCTAGCACACTAAACTAAGATGGTGAGGATGGTGTTAAATGTCAGCATGTTAGCACTTAAACTGTACGTATCCTGACGTGTGAATTTTGCTCGAAGCACCTTTGTGGCGAGTACAACCTCACAGATCTGCTAATGTGGCTTTGGACTTTTGTCTAAAGTCTTTTTAAATGATGAACAGTTACAGATCTTCCATCCATCTCTGTATAGTTCCGACCTTTTAAACAACCGTTTATGCTAGATTTCTGTTAAGCTACTGGTTTCAAGTACAGTATCTGCAAATATGGAGTTGGAGTACAAAAACATCTTATTTTGACTTACTATGTCGCACATTTCAAATACTCTGATACTGCATGCTGTGAACGTTCGCACATTCCCTGATGAACCATTTTCACATTCCTGCACAAAATCTGCACAGCTGTTTCATTTACATAACATATTGTACATATTTTCCATCATCTTCTTTAATATTTTGTCAGTTTTCTATTTTCTAATTATGCTTTTTCACTTGACTCTTGATTCCTTATATTTTTCTACTTAATGTGTTTATTGTTTTGCACCAAGGCACGTTCCTCTATTTTGTATGTATACAAACCTTTAGTAATAAACCTGATTCTGATTCTGCTGTGACAGACATAACATGCTGGTCTCAGCAACAGCCACAAAAGCAAGCTTGTGGCTACAGCAAACAGTAAACAGACCAAAGCACCAGTGTATTTCGTGAGAAAGTTGACTTTAATTTGCCTAAAGTAAACTACATCCATTATATAAACGTAACCATTGTCCACTGTCCAGATACAGGTAATACACTTACAGTAAATGTAAATGACCTGTGCCTTAGTTCTATGACTGATTCCTAAATGGAAAAAACAAACGTTGTTTCCTTTGGAGAACAAAGGAAGAACTATCCATCATTGCTGAAAACAACCCCGGCTACCCCTGCGCTCCGTAGGCTACATGCAGAGTAATGCTCTGGGGGATGTATTCCAGACATAATGAGAAAGAAACATCGGGGTAAACAAATCGACTTTTTTTTTGCAGGCAGGCCTAATTACAGGGCAGGAATAAATAACTATTGGAGAGGAGACAGGCGCACTAGTGTAATGCATTGTAATGGGCTACGGGGAGTTAATGCGTTATTTTTCTGCCTGACATGTTGCTGTGGCATGTTCGGTTCACAGTGAGGTTCTCTGATCGTACGGATGTTTAGCTGCTCGGGCACGCTGCTGTAACATGGGCTGATTGTTTTTCAGTCACTTCTGCAATAATTAAGTTTTTGCATTTTTACATAAGCTTCTGTGTATCTATAAAAGATATACTGCCAGAGTTTGACCTCATGTTGCCTCATAGTGAATCAAAGCGGCTACAAGGAGCGAAGGATGTCACTTCAACTTAGTAGTTCATAGCAGGGACATTAATGATGAATCATTAATCAATCAATTGCTGTGAAGAATTGACCCAATTAAAAATGTATTAAGTGAGAATTAATCTGTAGTATAGAAATCGCAGTAATTGTGCCTCATTTGACTTTGTTTTGTCTGGCCGAGCCGTTTGTTGAATAAGATAACTTCAACTCAAAATGAGCAAAAAATGAAAAAAATTACAAAAAAGGGAAATGAGGGGAAAAAATGTGCGTTTTGTATCTTATTAATTATTAATGATCAATCCAGTGGTTCCCCCTTCAAAAGCCGAAAAGAGTCCACGTTCCCCGAACATCACAATAAACAATAATTGGGAAAGCAGCTGATAAAAATGGATTCAAAAGTTGAATTTTAGTAAAAATAAAGGTCAGGATGACAGCATCAGAAAACTCGTCTGTTTATTTCCCCTACATAAATTAAGTCAACTTTATTTCATCTGTATTTCTCCCTTGGTCACCTGTGCCCCCCTGCAGTGACTCTGCACCTCCCAATTTGGGAACAATTGTTAGCATTTCCAACTTTCATCGAAGGAAAAATGCATCAGATTCGCAACCCTAGTTGATACCAATACAAGTAAAATCCTGTGCTTTTCCATACCCAATTCAATACCATGGTAAAAACAACAATAACATTTGGCCTTTGTTATTTCTCTTTGCCACCTGAATAAAAAACTCACTGGTTGTTTTCACCTGGACCTGATGAGCCTCCCTGCATATTTAGCCTCTTGTCTTTACCTCCTTAGTTGCCAGTTTGTTTTTGTCTCTTGTCAAGCCTCCTCGTCTTTTTGTTTTCCTCAGTGTTTCCTGCCTTCTGATGATATTCGACTGTGGATTTTGGCCACTGCTTGACATTTGTACATTTTAACCCTGTCCCTTCCTTTTCTTTTTAAAGAATAACTTCGGTATTTTTCAATCTGGGCCCTATTTCCCCATGTGTATGTCTGTGGCGAAAAAAAGTACTTTTAATGCACAAACTTTTTTTGGGATGCATTTGCCCTCATATCTACCGTTATAACTCGTTTCGCGGCTGCGGCTGCATCTGCCTCCCTCAATACTGAACCTATTTTAAAATGAGTTGTACCGGGTAGGGTTGGTAGGGTGTGTGCCCCCCATGTACTGAGGCTGTCAGTCCTCTGCAGCGACCGCAGGTTCGACTCCTGCCTGTGGCCCATTTGCTGCATGTCATCCCCCCTCTCTCTGCCCCCATTCCTGTCATATCTCCAGCTGTCCTATCAAAAAATAAAAGGCAAAAAAGCCCAAAAAATAATAATCTAAAACGAGTTGTACCTATCAATCATACACACACATACACATGGGGAAATAGGGCCCAGGTTGAAAAATACCGAAGTTATCCTTTAAGCTTTTGTTCTTTAGTTGAGTTTTCCACAACAAATCTTTTGAACTGCATCGCTCTGCCTTCGGAGTCTGCAGTTTGGCTCTATTCATATCATGACATGCACCCGCAGTTTTGTGGAAAATCTTTTAAAATGGGTAACCTACAACTTACTATATCTTCACCTGTGAAAATGTAAACATACACTCTTCTGGTCTGAATTCTGTAAATTGCTTCAACTGATTTGAAAGGAGAATCCAACCTGGTGGCAGGCATTCAGAGAAACTATATAGAACTAGCCAATTTTCTCTCATTGATGGTCTCGTTTGCTTATGTAGGTCACAAAGAGGCATCAGTATTAAACTAAGAGGGTTTCATAACCACTTAAAAACTCCTTGTAGTACATTTAAGCTCCCTCTTTAAGTGCAGAAAAAAGAGAGGGTAATCAGGTTTAACACTAATCTCGGTGTTTAAATGGAATTTATGACTGAATGATGGGAAGGATCATCTTAACTTAAAGAAAAATATGCCCTCGGACCCCCTTAGGTGGGGATCACACAGAGATGCCTCGCTGCAGATGTATCTGCTTTAAAAAAAATACCATGACAGAACAAAACGGCTGGGTGCGCCTGAGGCTGTCTGGCCCAAGTGTCACATTGATAAGCAGTGGAACTGTTGAAAATATTTTCACTTTTATGCATTTCTGGAAGAAAGCATGTCATAAGAGATGACTGCATCCCGGCACATCATATCAACATTGGTTTTTCAGGTCCAGTGAAGTTTGGGAATTTCTTTTTTTAGTGCATCCACCTAACCTCAAACCACCTCATCTGCTTCTGCTTTACGGTTCCCAGAATGCCTTTCAGTGTGGAGACCTGCACTTGTTGTTACTCAAAGGTCAGCATGTGTACATTTAGTCTTGTTAGCTGCCATTACAGATATTTTTTAGAAAAGTTGTGATATTGTTGGTAATGGTTTTGAGGTGGAAAGGAGGAGGAAAACATTTTTATACTTATTTTTTTTGCATAATGTACGTAATTAGGAAGCAAGACACATGCAACAAAGATTTTTTCCCCCATTTTGTAACATGAAATCGATCAACATTTTCCACAAAAATGCGCTGCATGTCTATTTAATTTGTTCTCATTTGATGAATATCGGAAACAAATATGGAACACATTTCAAAACAAATTTTTATAGTTTAATAGTTTAAATAAACTCTGCTTAGTGGATAAGTCTCTGAAACTGTGGAGATCAGTCAAAACACCTGAACATGCTTTTATGTCATGAATGCTACATTAGGAAGCAGATCTTGGTCTCTGAGACCACAAAAACACTTCGCAAACATCTTCCTGCTGAATTCTTCTCTCCTACACCCTGAAGAATTTGCTTTTTCCAACATTATTTGGTAAATGAAACGCACCTTACCTTTTCACCTCCTCGTTGGTCTGCACCTCCTCTTCTTTTTGGGAATGTTCTTCATTCCCACAAGTGCTCTCCTCTTCCTCACTACTGGACTATTCTTTAGCTTGATGATCTGCACCACACTGTGCCTGTGACAACACTTCCTCAGCCAACAAGACCTTGAAATCAAAAAAACTGCGACCTCTTCTTCGCAGGGGTCTCGGTGGCCCGGTGATCAGACCTGCGCTGGATCCAGCTGTTTGTGGCAGCCAGATCAAAGAAATGCAGCATGATGCAGACAGTCCACTTCATTGTGCAGCTTTACATTAGATATAGGCTGATCATGTGGTCACACGATCAAAATCTACTCTGCCTCACTCTGTTTCCTGAAGTACGAAACCTTGTTGAAAAGAGGAAGCAAGTCTCACTGTCCCCTGCAAAGTACATGGGTTAAAATATGTATTTTGAAAGGCTTAAAATGAACATACACTCCTAAAATCTTAATAGAATATAGTTAAGACTCTCCAAAATAAAATACAGCATCTTCAAGAAACAAGAAACAAAATATATTTATACATTTGATTGCTTAACTTCTTAACTGCCATAAAACGTGTTTACTGCAATTTCTGCCATTTTGAAAAGACAGAAGATTTGCTCTGTTGGCCACACCGCCATGTTTGTTACATCACTGTAAAGACCAGGACTCTCTTTTCACAGTACATTAGGAGTCAAATAGACTGCATGCCTGATGTTTGAAATAAGTGCCTCAGTGTCATGTCTCCCACAGAGGACAAATATGAATTGATAGCTCTCAGGAGAGATGTCTGTTGAGGATGTCTGCTGTTTGTTTGCTTTATAAAGCAGCTCTAAAGTTTGTTTGTTCTTTAATTCATAGCAGATAACAGTAACAGCTGATATGTATAACTGCTGTTCTTTTGCATATGTTGTGCCATCACATCTTGAAATTGAAGGTTCATTCTTTAGTCCAACTAAAAAGCTTTCAACCACATGTTGTGGCTTTCCTCATTAGATGGAGCTGCTGGGTTGTCACGGAGATGGTTTGCTGTCACGTGACCAAACTTCCAGTCTTTCCTTTCTTCCATCCTTCCATCATGTGATAGCAGGTGATCTTTGTTACGTGGAAAGGAGGAACAATGGAGTCACCCCACACGTGTGCTTGCTTTCCTTTGCACAACTCTCAATTTTTCTACCTGTGCTCAGGTTGAATAGTTGTTTTTTGTATTATCATCATTATCTCTCACTACAAAATGCAACCAGTGATTCACGCCGTGGCAGTGATGTTAGCAAAGCTAACCAGTTGATTCCACCACCATAGTTCTGACCTGTCCTCCACACAACTGCAAACCCCACCAGCAGCGTTTCAGAAGCATTTCAGCAGCGTTTAGCGGGTCTGATTATGTTTACTTGCTCAGATTTTGATGATTAGGTCCTCTTTCCTCGCCCTTTGTGCTTCTACCAAGAATAAGGCAGAAATAGTCTATTTTCTGTTCTTTCTGTCCTTATGATCGTAAATTTGCACAGGGTCTTTTATTTTGAAAATTAACTGTATTATCCCTGCTTTTCTGCATTCGGTGCAGCCATAACATGATGCAGCCGCTTCTGGTGGAATTTAGCTGTAAGCGGGAACTGCAGCAGCTAATCCTGGTGACTCTTTGACCCCTTTTACACCAGGTAATAAAATGTGATCTGTATCTGATATGTTATTCAGATAAGGAAAAACACGTTAATCCAAGCTGTAAATGAGTTGTGATCTGAATCTGGTTTGATCTTTCTGACCATGTTTGTAGGTGGTCTTGCTCGCATCAAGGCAGGTGTAAACGCCATCAGTACAACATGCTGCCATTCGTACACAGCAACATTGTTTCTAGTTCCATAATTACATTTGTAGATAAAGCGAGCAAGAGGTCCTGAAAGAGACGCACCACTACAGTCTCCTGTAATTCAACAACTCACAAAACTCTGGGTTAATTTGCTGCCATCTTGAGTTACTCTCATGCAGGTTTTGCTCGGGATGGCAGAGATCTGATCTCAGTGAAGATAATGCAAAGGGTCCATTTTGATCGTCAGTATGACTTTAGCAGTAAACCAACTATAAGTATTTATAAAACCTTACTTTGACGTGGAAACGATCTTATCTCTAAAGCAAAGTCTGGACTTGACTTAAGTGATTTTCCTGCTGCTGTGTAGAGGTACTGCAGCCTGTGGTGAACTTTGCATCAGCTTTATGAAGAATGTGATCGGAATGATCAGTTAAAGGTGCGAGGAAGTGATTGCAACTCACTCCCAAGTGACTTGTCTTTGTTTGTCACCCTATTACGTGTTGTCTCGCATCAATCTTCTCTATCATCGCTGTGATCTTTCTTAAGAAAGTTTGCTTTTCACTTTTAGTCCATGGCTGTTTCCTGATTAAACCCTCATTTGTATAAGAGAACGTCACTGGTTGTGAGGCAGGTGCCGTCAATTTTAAGTTAATTGGAGATTTATTGATCACAGGTGCTGAAGTTACAAGTTTTTGTTTGTATCTAAGTTCAAGTGTAAATCTAAGAACACCGGGCCTCATGCAAGAACCACTCATACCAACAGATTTGTTCTTTGTGTGTGTATGAGCGATTTAGGAGAACTTGTCACATAGAGTCATAGAGTCATGTGCAGTCAGTCTGCTGGTATCCAAACCCAGGTTTTTCACTTATGACTGCATATTTCATTAGTTTGAAGACATTTTGAGTTAGAAAAATAAATTACACTTCGTAATTATGCCGACATTATCCTGGTTGACTAGATTTCAAATTATAATGTAATTATACATTTACTTATAAAGCCTATCATCATAAATTCAGTGATGTACAGGTGAATTGGCTGTTATAGCTTCACATGCAGATTTATGTTCATCCTCACTCTGTCCCCATGATGAAAGTTTTCATCCCATCCCCCTGCAGTCATCAATCGCCTTGCTGTGGCGAGTCGTCATTTTCATACCAAGGCGTTTCTTCTTCATTTCAGTGACAGTCTGACCCTTCAGTAACATGGCATTCACAGCACACGCTTTTCCCGTTTCTTAGCTTTAGCATGTGTTTTAATTCCACTGCTGACAGTCTTAAAATGATTTTCCTTTGTGGATCTCTGAGAGCAGGACATCAAACTTCAAACGCTGTAAAGTGTTTTTTTTTACTGTTTGATGCCATTTTCATGAATGAACACTTCCTGACATATGGAGCAGGAAGTATAGCCTTATATGGTATTATTGGGGCGTTAATTATGCTAATTTAAAAGTCTAATGCACGTGCACTCAAATACGAACAGGTGGATCATTTACACAGGTATCTTAAGTTATATGAACAAGAGAAAGAGAAATTTAAGAGAAGAAAACAAAAATGTTCTTGCATGAGGCCCAGTGTTATAAATGAGGCCCCAGGTGTAAACGCACAGGTAAGATCAGATAGTTTATTATGTGGATAACGTATCTGGAAACAGATCTCATTTTAAAACCAGGTGTTTGAGCCTGTCAGCATTCACCGATCTAATGAACTCCACGAGGCCAGAAATCTGTTAGAAGACAGATACAATCAGGAAGATCCTGAGAAACGTAATTGCAACTGTGAGGAGGCAATTCCAGGCTTCTACCCGTTATCTTTGTTTAATCAGTTTTCTGATGACTTCAGAAAAACTCATTTAAAAAAAAACTCAACAACAATAGGCCTGTTATAAAACTGACACATAGGCGATCTCTAATAACCTGTTTTCTGTTGAATTATTTTCTAAGTACAGGGTTTCCATGTGTCCTTAAAAAAGTCTAATCTATAATCTGACATCAAATGGTGTTATATTCTTGAAAAGTCCCAGACAGTATTTATCTCAACCAAACAGGGTAAAAATACAGTTTAATATCTTTGTACGCTCCACATAGGCTGCTCAGAATACACCATAATGCCTCGCCCTATTACCAGAGATCTAAAACCTGTGATGGAGATTTACTTCACATGCTTTGGAATTGCTCTTATCTAGAAGAATTTTGGAAATACTATATTATTACAGTGACTTCAAATATTATTAAAAAAAAAAAAAACTAAATTCCATCTGTTCCTAGGGTCTGAATCTTGGGAGACGTCCAGTTTAATGTGAACTGTGATAAAAAATACTTAATATCACTCACAGGTGGAGCTGGGAAAAAAGCAAATTAAAAAAACTGGAAATTTGAACTTCCTCCTTTACAGAGGCAGTGGTTGAATTAATTAACATCCTATTGTACCCCTGAAGAGATCTTTTACAGTGTGAGGAGGAAACCAGCAACCTATGAATAAATATGGGGCTCCTTCCCGGCCTCACCTCCATCATTACACCCCCACGGCTCGTGAATTAGTGTGGAAACGTCTCCTCCTGCACTCCTGTCGTCTGCTCCTTGTCATAATATCTGCACAATATTAACATGTACTCTGACTTCGTGATTGAATTTTATTTATTATTTCATTTTGTGTCTTCCAATTGTGAACAAGGGAGAAATTTTTTTTTTATCATAACCAAGGTTATAAGTGGGAGATGGTTCTGTTTTCTTTGTCTGTCTTTGTCATGTGTATTTGCCCAAAAATTAAAATTCAGTCATTATCTACTCACCCTCATGCTGAATAGTCCACAAAATGCTGCTGGTGTTTCACAGGAAGATGGTGTTTGTCGCCAAAAAATGCCTCCATAGTTCATCTGGTGTGTTCCAAGTCTCCTAAAGTCCTGACATGCCGGTAACTTGTGTGTGCACACCGTCACACCACACTCACCTAGTTCAGACAGCGTGCACGCTTACATGAACGTGGCTCCAAGCTGAGTATCTGCAGTGAAGATTCAGGCTAAAACATGGTGTAAATGACATACTTCAAGTCAACTTGGCATGTTGGGACTTTAGGAGACTTGGATTACACTGGACGAGCAGTATGGAGGCATTTTATGTTTGTTTTTTCACTCTTGAAAACTGGTCACCATTCACTTAACTTGTTTGGGAGATTCTTCAACACTGTTTTCCTGTGAAACTCCAGCAGTGTTTTGTGAACTAAAAAACCAACCCCGACCTTCAGTCAGCATGAGGCTGAGTGGATAATGACTGAATTTCCATTTTTGGGTGAATTATCCCTTTAAAACCATTAAAATGGCTAAAATTTTGATTTTAATAGGTCTTAAAATTGATTTGCTTATGAAGTCAGGTATAAAGTTGCATTAACAAATCTGGCTTTTTTTTTTTTTTTTTTTATTTGTATTGATCACTCTTTAAAAATACAAAATGAAATCAACATGGAACCAATAATTACCACTGCTATTACTCTTCTTCCACACAGCTCTCTACAGACGTGTTCAGTTAAATGTTGTAATTCTGGGACTCCTATTTTTCTTCTGCCGGTGCGGACGTGAAACAGGTCTTAAATTGTATTTAAAACGGTCTTTAAAGGCTCTTAAAAAGTCCTAAATTTAACTTGTTGAAACCTGCAGAAACCCTGCGCCTTATTTCTGTCCGTACACGTGTAATTCATAAAACCAAGGAAGATCCATGATGCTCCAAACATGAAGGCGTGTTGTTGGCAGTTGTTGTTGTTGTCCTCACTCTCTCTCTCTTTCTCTCTCTCTGGTCAGAGCATCCATGCACTTCATGACAGATGAAGTGGAGTGGAGGGAAAAAAAATCCCAAAACTGAATATTCCTCTCACTGTAATCGTTTCAATCTGTTCTGCCAGAACAGATTGCGGTATTTTGCCTCCCTGTTGGAGTGCTGTATATTCCTCCTCCCTCCTTCCCGCTCCCTCTCCCCCTTTTTCCCATTATTGCAATATGGCACTCTCCATTTCATTGTCAGTCTGGGCAGCGCGGCTGTAGCATAGACTCTCTACATCGTGCCCATCTCCCTGGTGAAGGCATATGATCATCCATCATGGATAAAACATTACACTACACCCGTGTGGCCACAAGTTCCTGCTTAGGCTGGAAATGGGAGGGATAAGCACAGAAAATATGCTAGTAAAATTGGCCACCTACTATCAAAATGAAACACTTAAGGAAACCTCTAGCCTATTTGTCAGGTCAAATTGAATGCATTTTTCTGGACTGAGGGAGCGAGGAGCATGCAAGATTAGGTGCTGCTTCTCGTTTTGTGTTTTCCGGTGATCCCCGAGCCTCATTTAAAGAGTTGCAGTCCCTGTTGATTGAGAGAGCCCCTGTAAGTGGCCGTGGCAATTCCAACAACAACAAGTCAACCTCCTCTGGCAGGAAGAAGGCCCTTAACCACAAGAGCCGGGGGGCTGGAGAAGAGCAGTGGGGAGAGGGGGGGTGAGGTGGGAGGTGAGCCAGGAGGAAGGCAGCTTGCGGTCGTACATCTTGGGAAGGCTGCATGTGTTGCCCAGACAGCCCCTTAAGTGACTTCACCTCATCTCAATGGTGCTCATTACGAGCGATAGAAAGCCATCCATTCAGGGCAGCGGCATAAAACAAACCAACCCCATCTGGAGGGAGGACAAGAGGGTGTCAACATGGGCTTGCAAAATTGATTGGGCTCGGCACAATGCTGTGAATGGTGGAGGGTTGTACATCTCATCATTTTTACACTCTTCACGCCTTCGCTCTCACAATTACTGCAGAATATTTTGAATTAAAATGTACCGACGGGGTTCCCGCAAAATCTGTAAATATTTACTCATAAAACAGCTAAAACAGCTCGAGTGCCTCCACAGTTGGCCTCTTTAAACATGTTTCAATGGCTGTAACTCAAAGTGGGGCACCACGGCAAAATCCACACGGCATCGAGTATTCGTTTTGAAGCCGATGTTTACGCTGCTCGGTCTGGTAGCCGAGCGTCTCCGAGCTGCAGCCTCCTGCTGGGATGAAGCCGCTGCCTGCACAAGATGGAGACTGACGCACACTCTGAGAAATACGGGTTCCACAAGGGTTCTTCTTGAAGGGCCAGGGTCCTACCCAGAACCCATTTGGTTCTGGAGAACCCTTTTCTCAAGGGTTCTTTGTAAGACTATGAATTGCATACTTTTTGTAAGAAAGAGTTCATCAAGTATTGTTGAAATCCTAGAGGAACTCTTGGGTTCTTTGTACCATGATATAAAAGGATTCTCTGTAGAACCCCTTCAAGATAAAACACTCGGAATGAATCTAAAAGGGTAAATAAAAGGGTAGATAAAACCCTTGGAAATTTAAAAAGGTTCCCGCTAGAACATCCTGAGCATGTTGTGGATAAAACTTTTCAGCTAGAAAAAGGTTTGTAGAGGAACGCCCTGAGTGTGTTCTGGATAAAACCTTTGGAATATAAAAATGTTCTCAGGAGAACCCTCTTTGTGGGTTCTAGATAAAACCCTTGGAATTTAAAAGAGTTCTTTGCAGAACCACCTGAGTGTGTTCTCGATAAAACCCTTAGGAATCTAAAAGAGTTCTTGGTAGAACCCTCTTGGTGGGTTCTAGACAAAACTCTTGGAGTATAAAAAGGTTCCAGGAGAACCTCGTCAGTGTGTTCTTGATGAAACCCTTGGAGCATAAAAAGGCTCCTGGTAGAATGCTTGAAGTGTGTTTTAGATAAAACCCTTGGAATCTTAAAAGGTTCTTGATAGAACCCACTACTAGACAAAACCCTTGGACTTAGAAGGGTTCTTTGTAGAACCACCTGAGTGTGTTCTTGACAGAACCCTTGGAATCTGAAAAGGTTCTTGGTAGAACCCCCTTGGTGGGTTCTAATGAAATGCTTGGAATTTAAAAAGGTAGGAAGAACGCCCTAAGTGTGTTTTGGATAAAACCTTGGATTCTAAAAAGATTCTCAGTAGAACCCTCTTCATGTGTTCTTGATAAAACCCTTGGAATTTAAAAGGGTTCTTGGAAGAACTCTGGGTGGTTTATAGATAAACCCATGAAATATAAAAAGGTTCTCAGTATATCCAGTAGAACCCATGGGTGGGATCTTGTTAGCCCCCTTAGAAGGTGGAACAGTTCTGGATAGAACCCCCAGAGAGGGTTCTGGGTGTAACCATTAAAGGACAGAAGGGTTCTCTGTAGAACCTCTCATAGGGTTTCATGGGTGAAACCTGCCACAGGTGGTTGTAGGTGTAACCCTTCAGGTTACGGTTCTAGGTAGCATGGGTTCTCCTATGGGGACAATCTGAAGAACCTTTTATGGTTCTAGTTCTGAGCTTTACTCCTCAGAGTGTAGTGGAGGGTGAGATGGGCAGTCCACTCTTGAGACTGCATTATGTTCCACTGTCAAACTCGTTTGAAATGCCAGTTTTGACAAATTACACCTTCCCTCGGCCTGATGCCCTCCTCTGTAAATGCATTTTCTCTTTCATGTGTGAATGTACATGTATGTGTGTGGAGTGCAGGAAGTGTCCACATTCGGCAAATGAAGCAGAGACGGAACCGCTCACGCCTGCCGGTGGAAGAAGCTCGACCACAGCCTGTGAACTGTCGCGGGGTGAACAGACTCGGCCAACCAGGAGCTGCTGGGCTTAATGGCTTTGATTTGAATTTCTATTCCTTTCATTAGGAACCATTGACATTTCAAGCACACTTGTACGCCGCCGTCACCGAACTAACCTTTAAAAAGAAGAGTGATGTGTCTTTCCTGAAGACACAAAAGCCCAGAAAAAAAAAAAAAAACACACTGTCACACTCGTACTCTTCGGTCTGCTTTACAATTAATTAGGGAAACAACTTAACAAAATAAAGCAGGAAAAACTTAATGTTTGGCACCGTTGCGCAGTTTTTCTATCTGATATATAAAGTTTATTTCATGGATCTATTCAAGTGTTTGATGTGCCTGTAAACAAGTGCATTAAGTCGGGTATGTCAGATGCTTCAAAGCAGCATCAATCGGTCCGTACCTAAACAATCTGTGCGTTCAGTCCCACATGCATAATAAATGTAGCTCCCAAAAGACCTGCAGGGAGAACAGATAAAAATGTAAGAGAATCATTCATCATGAGAAAGCACTATCTATGATTTATCAAACACAGGTGGGTCATATTTGTTTTGATGGCATATGTTAGTGTAGTTTGTTTTTAGTAATACATTATTGATGCAATAAAGTACTATTGCTAAGGGAGAAATAACATACAGAACAAAGTGAAAAGGACATATTCCATAAGGTAGTGTTATCAAATACAGAACATAGAAGTTACTGTCAAGTGCCAAAGTACGCATCACTGAAGACCACTGAAGGACATCTGTGCACTTTGTCCTCTGTCTTTTTCTTACTACAGTGCAAATAGTCGTAAAAATCTTTATGCAGCTTGGGCAGGATTTCTGGAAAAACACCACTCATAACTGCATTATACTTCATGTTAATATTAAAACCAACACCTCCACAAGTCTTTAGGCCTCTGACATTTTAAAAGTTTATGTGCAGCATTTTAATCTTCATCACAATTGTCAATTTTCACCTTTTGCAAACTTCAGTTCCAAAAAAAAGTTGGAATGCTCTGTAAAATGTGAATAAAAACAGAGTGCAGTGATTTGCAAAAACTTTTGTAGTAGAACCCCCTGAGGCAAGATGATATTTACTGTTCAAACTGATAAACTTGGTAGACTTAATGAATTTCCCCTTGGGGATCAATAAAGTATTCGTTATTCGTATTCGTATTCGTATTCTAAACTTGTTTTTTGTAAATCTACACTCATTCTGAATTTGATGCCTGCAACATGTTCCTAAAAAGTTGGGATGTTTACCTCTGTGTTACATCACCTTTTAATCTTAAGACTCAATAAGTGTTTGTGAACCAATGGACACTCATTTTAGAAGTTTTGAATGTGAAATTCTTTCTCGTTCTTGCTTGACATGCGACTTCAGGTTCTCAACAGTCCAGGGTCTCTGTTGTCGTACTTTTTGTTTCATAAAGCACCACACATTTTCAATGGGAGGCAGGTCTGGACTGCAGGCAGGTCCGTCCAGTACCTGAACTCCTTTACTGCGAAGCCGCACTGTTGCAACAAACACAGGAAGTGGCTCGGCTTTGTCTCGGTGAAATAAGCAGGGACGTCTCTGAAAAAAAGACGTCGTCTGGATGGCAGCGTGTGTTGCTCCAAAACCTGTACGTGCCTTTCAGCATTAATGGGGCCTTCACAAATGTGACAGTTTACCCATGATGCCATGGGCTCTAACACACCCCCATACCATCACAGATGCTGCCTTTTGAAGTTAGTCCTGGTAACAATCTGGATGGTCCTTTTTCCTCTTCAGGAAGGTCACAACGTCCATGATTTCTGAAAATAATCTGTAATGTGGACTCGACAGACCACAGCACACTTTTCCACTTTGCACCAGTCCATCTCAGATGAGCTCAGGTCCCAGAGAAGTCTGCAGAGTTTCTGGATGTTGCTGATATATGTCTTTCTCTTTGCACGGTAGAGTCTCAACTTTCATTTATAGATGCAGCAACAAACTGAGTTTACTGACAACGGTTCTCCAAAGTGTTCCTGAGCCCCTGTAGTATCCTTCATACAATCATGTGTGTTTTTAATGCAGTTTTTAACGCAGTGCTGCCTGAGGAGTCAAAGGTCACAAGCATTCAGTGCTGGTTTTTCAGTCTTGCCCCTCACGTGCAGAGATTCCTCTGGATTCTCTGAAACTTTTAATGATATTATGGACTGTAGATGGAAAAATCTCTAATGAAATTCCTGCAGTTTTGTGTTGAGAAACGTTGCTCTTAAACTGTGCTTGTGAATGCCTGAGCCCTCTAGGATGCAACTTTAATACCGCATAATGATCCTATCACATGTTCCCAGTTAACCTGTTTATCTTTTGAATATTCCAAACAGGTGTTTCTTGAGCTTTAAACAACTTTCCCAAATGTTTGTTGCAGCTGTCCCAACTTTTTTTTTGGAACATGTCGCAGACACCAAATTCAGAATCTATGTAGTCCATATTTACAAATCAATAAAGTTTATCAGTTTGATTATTAAATATCTTGTCCTTATACTGTGTTCAACTGAATAAAAGTCGAAAAGGACTTGCAAATCATTGTATTCTGTTTTTATTTACGTGTCACAGCTTTTTCTTGAATGGGGTTTGTAGTTTTAGCGGCAGCTCCACTGTTCAAACTGCTAATCTGACAACTATTATGAGCCACATGAATATCTTGTTTATTTTCTGACACATTTTTACTTTTTACTAATGTTTAGTCTTTACTGCACACCTGGCAGTCAGCTTCATTTATATATTGTAGAGGAAACCACCACGTAGAAGTTATTACACAGTTTAGAGCGTCGTATGTTTCACATCCTTGCTGGTAACTCTCAGCTTGTGACTCTGCTCCTCCTTGTTGATGCGGTTTGACTCTGTTCGGCATATGCTGTCAAGATTTTCCCTTTATCGCCGCAGCATACTTGGAATTTATGGTCTAAGTTTGTGGTAAAATAGACCCTCATCAAAGCTGACTGTTCGACTTGACATGTGAAACAATTTAGCAGTTTTACATCGATGCACCTGCTGGTTGGCCACAGAGAATCTGGCCTCTCTGGAGCTCACGTCGCTTTGAAAACTCGTAGATCAAAGTGACGATTGCCAGACGTCTGAAACATCGCTGCACTTCGCTTCATATGACCCACCTCTGTTGAACTGTTTCTGCTTGTGTTACTTAAGTGTTTATATACTTTTCCTTTATTTGGCCCTCTCCCATATGGCGAGCACATTTCAAATTACTACGTTTTAACTACGTGCCTATTACATCTGATAAAAAGGTATGCACGCCTGATTCATGATGTTTGATACTTGCCTATCTAACTGAAACGTGATCTACATCTGTATTATTGGCTGACACCTTTGTGGAAAATTGCAACAAAAATGCAAAGGCTTTTATTTTTTTTAACCCAATACATTTATGCAGAGTTTCTTAAATTAGTGAAAGTTGTGATTATATAGAACAGAAATATTCTAAATTAGTTTCATGTAGTACACCGATTTTGACTGCTAATTTTAAATATATTTATTTTCTATAAATATTTGAATAGAAAATAATTAGAGTTTTTCAATGGCTTGTTAGGTCTACTATGCTGCACAAATAAGTCATACGTCTTTTTACACCTTTGTTATTTAATGAGGGACGTTTTTTCAAGTTGTCATTTTTCTTTGTTTTCTAACATAAGTTGTACACAGTTCTTTAATTTTGTGAGTGCTTTTATTTTATGTAGACTTGCACATTTCGTTGCTCATGTTTTTAATTTTCTGACCTTGGAAAGCACTTTGTGTTTATGTCTTAGAAAGTATTCTGTAAATAAAATTATTATTATCTGCCAGCACCTGCAAAATATTTGCAGATCTGCGTGTGTATAGGCATCCCTGGTTAGAATTATACTAAATCACTCATGATTTAAGCTCTTCTTTTCATATTTTATGACTCACGATATCCATATTCACATTTTGGCCCACATTTTCATGTCTCATTTTGATCAATATTTCATGTCCCATGTTCCATATTCCCTTTTTATTACTTACTTAGATCCTGTTACGCACCGCTTTGTACATGTTTCATGTTTCAAGTTTATTTCATTTGTATAGCACTTTAAAAGGCAAACTGGGTTTTCACCAAAGTGCTTCACAAAGACAGACATACATGCAGGACCCAGACACATACAAGCATAAATACGTATATGTGTTGAACAGATCTTGTAGAATTAAGACGAGTAAAACAGAAACAAGCTTAACCACAATTTAAAACCCTGGGTTTTATTTTTATTGAATTGTATCTTTTATTGTTTTCTTTGAAAAAAGTTTGTGTGTTTTTTTTTCCATTTTATACGACAACTCCACACAGTCAATTGAAACAGCTAAGCGCTGCACATGTTGTGTATGTGATAAACCTTTAAAGCTTGAAAAGTTAACTTGTACATTAAAGAAAATGAAGCAGGAATAAGGATTTCTGAAGAGGCCTGAGGGGAAATTTGCAGTTCTCACTGGTCCTCAACAAACTCCATACAACAGAGAGGACACTGAGACATCTTACCCCCAGGCTAACCCGGGCTTAAGACCAACGTTACCATGGTAACAATCAGTCCCACCAGCTGATCAGTAGCACCCAACGACAAAAAAAGAGGAAAACGTGGCTTATAATTTGTGGTTTGTTATCTTCAGCAGGGTTTCTGTAGTGTCTTTAAGCTTTTCCTGTGGTCCTGCCCCAATTTTTTGATTTTTTTCTGCTGAACATTTCTTTCTCTATATCTTTTTTTGAACATCTTTCCTGCTCCTCTCAGTGTTGGGATCAACCCTGTTTACTGTCACTGCAATTTTCTTTTTCATACAAGATTTTTTTTTTGTATTGTTACACTCTTTGCTAAACTTTCCAAGTAAAACGTCCTTGCAACTGTTGGGTTCCTCCGAAAGACACATGCTTTCTGCTGGGGTAAACAGAGCTGAGCGGTTGGATGTGGTCACTGAGTCTGCCATTTATTTTATTTTGAAAAAGGTCTTTATTTACCCGGAATTCATTGTGCCGTAGTCTTACTTAAGATAGTCAAGAACTAAACTGCTTTGTGCAACAGATGAAGTCAGACTATCTGTTATATGAATTCCTTTTAAGCACCTCTTCAGAACTGGAAAGGACCTCATGTAAAAATATAAAAGATATATGCACACGTATTCTGTATTATCTTTAAAAATAAATAATAAAAAAAAAAGAATCCTGAGAAATCTGGATGAAGGTCAAGAGAGTGTGTTTTCCTGGAAAGCCTCCATGTGACCTCCACACACTTACTGTAGCAGACTTGTTTTGATCAAATTAGCTCCGTCTCCTGCTTCACTCAGTTCACAGTCTGTCATTCACAATTATAAGTGAACACTTTCCGCGAGGATTCAGCATCAGACTTCTGCTCCTTTAAGAGCAAACCTCCAGACGGTGGTCAGCACTGTGGATTTTTATGGAGCTAAATTAGGGTCAAAAGTTTTGAACTTGAAAAAATAAAATTTGAAACTGAAAATTCAAGTTTTGATCTTGAAATTTGAAAAATACATCAGTGTATTCAAAATAAAAAATAAGTGTGCAAAAAAAAAATCTGTTTAAATATAATTATGATTCACTCTGGTAATTCTTTTGAATAAATTATTTATTTTCATTTTTCACTTTCATATATTTTGATATTTGAGATTGTATTTTTTTCAGTTGCACCTTTTTTTATTTTCAGATTCAGATCTTTTTTTTTTCAGTTTCAGATCTTTTTTTTCCAGTTTCAAATCTTTTTTTTTTCAGGTTCAAATCTTTTTTTTTCAGGTTCAAATCTTTTTTTTCAGGTTCAAATCTTTTTTTTTCAGGTTCAAATCTTTTTTTCAGTTTCAGATCTTTTCTTTTCAGTTTCAGACTTTTGACCCTGATTTCGCGTGGTGGGCGTGGCATCAACTAAGACGGGTGGGGAATCATGACAGACAGCTTAACAAAAAAGGCTAGGGACCTTCCCCTATCACGTTGCCTTCAGAGAACGTAGGAACTAAAACAATTCAACTCAACATTTTATGTAGGCTACGACATGTGATTGGCAGTGAAAAAACTGATGTCAATGACAAACTTCCATTTGCACGACATGCACGAATATCCTGCACGGCTAAATCTGTTTTAATTTCCACTGTTAGGCTAAGGCTGTTAATATGTCTTTATTAAGTTTTAATATTCTTCAATACGTGGTAAGTTTATCCAAATATCGCCTTTTTTGAAATTTATTCCAACGTTTACGGAGATATGACATGTGAACGCTGTTTTAGACAGTACTCGGGACCAGTTGCAGAAGCGGAGCGATAAATTATGCCAGATTGTGCACTTCAACAGCCACACTTTAAGTGCTGAAATGTCCGATTTCCACGTAGCACTGTGAACGCAGCGCAGTGTCCGCTGGCAGTGATGGCGTCCAGTTCAACAGGCTCACCTGCTGGAGCCAGTACACAGGTGAGAAATGTTCACAATGAGAGGTCGTTTTGTGACAACGTACAGTTTTTCTGACGTCTTTAAGTGATGAATTGGCAAAGCTGGAAGTTAAGCATAGGGCTAACGTTCGCATCGAGTAGCTTAACGTCATTTATCATTCAGACAGCAGTAGGTACTGCGTGAAAAACACAGATAATAAATACACTGAATAAGGGTAGTGCTGTTGTGTGAATGCATGATGCTGAAATAACCTGCAGCAGCCTGCGGTGGAAAAGGTTGATGAATGTGTTCTGGTGCTGTCAGCCAGTGTCTGTGAATTCTTACAGCAGTGGTTCCCAACCTTGGGTCAGGACCTCAAATGGGGTTGTCAGATATTTAAATAATTGATCGATTAAAATTAAATGATAATGTTAAAGCTGGTGTGGCTCTGGCTAGTTGTTGACCGCTTTCCTGACTCCTAGTGAGTTTATATGACAAATAGATGCATGGTGTGAGTGTGTTAGCCCAGTGCTTAACTTCCAGCTTTGCCAGCTCACCACTTAAAGACGTCAGAAACATTGTATGTTGTCACAAAACGACCTCTCATTTTGAACATTAATCACCTGTGTGCTGGCTCCAGCAGGTGGGCCTTTATCGCCCTGCTTCTGTAATTGTTCCTCAGTACTGTCTAAAAAGTTTTCACATCTCACATCTCCACACATCACATCCTCCTCACATCTCCGTAAACGTTGGAATAAATTTCAAAAAAGGCGATATTTGGATAAACTTACCACGTATTGAAGAATATTAAAACTTAATAAAGACATATTAACAGCCTTAGCCTAACAGTGGAAATTAAAACAGATTTAGCTGTGCAGGATATTCGTGCATGTCGTGCAAATGGAAGTTTGTCATTGACATCAGTTTTTTCACTGCCAATCACATGTGGTAGCCTATATAAAGTGTTGAGTTGAATTGTTTTAGTTCCTACGTTCTCTGAAGGCAACGTGATAGGGGAAGGTCCCTAGCCTTTTTTGTTAAGCTGTCTGTCATGATTCCCCACCCGTCTTAGTTGATGCCACGCCCACCACGCGAAATCAGGGTCAAAAGTCTGAAACTGAAAAGAAAAGATCTGAAACTGAAAAAAAGATTTGAACCTGAAAAAAAAAGATTTGAACCTGAAAAAAAAAGATTTGAACCTGAAAAAAAAAGATTTGAACCTGAAAAAAAAAAGATTTGAAACTGGAAAAAAAAAGATCTGAATCTGAAAATAAAAATGGTGCAACTGAAAAAAATACAATCTCAAATATCAAAATATATGAAAGTGAAAAATGAAAATAAATAATTTATTCAAAAGAATTACCAGAGTGAATCATAATTATATTTAAACAGATTTTTTTTTTGTACACTTATTTTTATTTTGAATACACTGATGTATTTTTCAAATTTCAAGATCAAAACTTGAATTTTCAGTTTCAAATTTTATTTTTTCAAGTTCAAAACTTTTGACCCTAATTTAGCTCCATAGATTTTTAACTAATCTAGCTAAATCCACACCATTACCTGAACCAGTAAGAGCTCAGGCTGTCATAGATCCCTGTGCATGTGGTTAGTGTGAGTGTGAATCTGCCCTCTCCATCCTCGTCCTCTCCTTGACTTCTGACGTCAATCAGGCCGCTGGTTTCAGCGGGCTGCGCACTGAGATATTTCAGCCGCACACTGAGAGGTAATTAGAACAGTGTTTACCTGCATCCAGGAAAAGAGCGAAGATGGGGAAAGAAAATGCTGACATGTGTGAGGCGAGCCGTTGCCAGCCCGTGAAAATGTGCCCAGGCAAGCACACGTATGACGGGGGTCCCTGAGTGCACACTGGCTGCTTCCTGCCCAGGCGAGTTATGTGCTGCGCAGTGACAGGTGAGAATGCTCCATGAGGCCATGTGCTGCTGCCATCCTTAGCCCTGGGTCTGGTCCAGGTACACAGCAGCTGTTTGTCTCCGCGGGCAAATGAACGTCACACACACAAATACACACCCAGGCATGTCGGTCAAATGTGTCAGATTAGAGGAAAATATCACAGCCGGTTCAGGATTGAAATGTCATCCTTTTACTGCAGGCTGATGTGCTTCAAACTTAGTTTTAAACTTAAAGGGACAGTTCACACCAAAATCAAAAAGTAGTGTTGGTGTGAGCTGTAGAGTTTTGGAGAAATCGGCTGCAGAGGTGTCCGCCTTCTCTCAAATATGATGGCACTTGTGGCAAAAAAAAAAAATACATTTGAACTCAACAGTAATGTCTCCTTCCAGACATCATGACCCGGTTACTTAAAATAATCCACAGACCTTGTTGTGAGCAGTTTCATGTAAGAACTATTTTCTTTACTATCACTGTGCAGAAGGAAGCATGGATCTACTCATGGATGAGAGTCTGACAGGAAGTAAACATTAATGGCATCCTACATTTACATTATTTACATTATGTGCCATAAAACTCTTACTAATATTTTGGTTTCACATGGCACATGAACCCCAGTCCCCTGGGCGAAAGTCCTGTGTTTGTTTGACCCATCCATCCACTTCACCTCCTACAGACACCGACTTTCTAGCTACATCCAAAGCCTAGTGCGTCTCATACAGCGACTGGGTATCTTATGCATCTATGAGTCACAGAGGGGCGTCACAAAATGTCAGTATTTGATGAGGTGGGAATGAGAAGTGCTGGCTGTTCTGTAAGTTTGCACCAGCTGAACTAGATGTAATGACTTCAGGTCCACACAATAATAAAGAACATTTACTGAATGCTGTTGGGGCAAATACAGACAAAGGCATGACTTGCTCTTTGCAGCGAACACTGTTTATCTCTGTCTATGCATTTATCTTAAAAGGGTATTTCACTACACTACAGTAACGAGCACAGTAATGTGCTTGGCAGGTGTAGTTCTGTGGAAAGAAAATAGTTCCTACATGAAACTGCTCACAACAAAGTCTGTGGATTATCTTGAGTAACCGGGTCATGAATTTTCAGGAAAAAGACACCGGTGTTGAGTTTTTCAAATGAATTTTTAAAATCGCTTTGAGCACCACAAGCTGAGCGCCAACTGGTTCCATTATATTAGAGAGAAGGCAGACATCTCAATGACCGATATCTCCAAAACTTGGAGCTTTGACCAAGAAAAATCTAAATTACATAGATAAATAGCACTACAGACCAGGGGGAAAAATGTTTATTTTTGATCGTGAGGTGAACTGTCCCTTTAAGTCACCACAGCTGCTGCTGCATTGACCATAACTGTGCTATCTGTTCTATAAATGGTCAGTAAACTGAACTTCGAGGTTGTAACAATTTACTGAATGGTGCAATACTGCAATAAAAATGTCTGCTGTCGAAGGAAGATTCAACTCAGACAATTAGAGAAACTCCCGCACACTGTCTCCCTTTCTGCTGATATATTTATTAAATATACACATGTCGATCTAAAAGGCCTTCATCATGTGTCCTGATTTATCTGATGAAGGTCATTTAGACCAAAACGTCAATATTTAATAAATATATCAGCAGAAAACAAGACAGAGTGAGGCAATAAAAAATGTCCCAACATCATATAGGTATACGGTCTCTTCTGTGATATCACATGGTTAATTATTTTATTTAGTTATTTTTATTTTAAGGACTGCTACTGACTGCTGCATTGGTCTTGTTTTGCAGTTTTACAAAAATAATTCAAATATTCTCTGTCAAAGACAATTCATGTCGGTTTTTTGCCCATGCTGAGGTAACGGCTGCTACTTTTATTAACGAATGAAAGCAGAAGCACCTTACGTTAAAAGGAACAACAAAAATGCTGTAAACATCTGATTTATTCTTTAATTAAGGATATTTTTTTCAAGTTTTCTTTTTAATATCGCTCCAAATATCCTGGACTTTTTATTGTGGTATTATCGTACTTTGAATTTTTGGTGTTACGTCCCTGCTGAGCTTACATTGTAGTTCTGGAGCTGAACTTAATGTTTACAGTGGACGACGTGATCTGTCATCCAGAGTGTAAATAATCCCCGGGATGAACCAAATGCCTCGCTAAAGACAGTTCATCCGTCTCTACTACGAGCTGAACCTCATGCCTCTTAATCTGGCTCTAAATAAGATCAGGATCAGGCTGCGATCACATTCAACTCAACGCCGGTATCGGTAATCCACACCAATCACTGACACAGAACAGCTGATTTGGTGATGTGATTGGATATTATTAGAGTGGTAATATTAAAGAGAAGGATGTTTTAATTAAACAATGTGGCATGTAATTAGTAATTAAGTGTAAAAGTAAAAGTGAGTAGATTTCCTTTTAATCTGTTCTGGCTGCTCTTTTTTTTTCTAAACTAATGGCATCACCAGTCTCCCTCACAGTCCTCCATCCACGCAACTTAACGATGCCCGAATATGTTATACTGTACATATGGCTGCTGCTTTTAACAGGGTTCAAAATATTTAGAAACGTTTGAAATATTACGCCCAACAGCTGCTTCAAGTGCAAGTTAATCCACCATCCTTTCCGTGCAGTAATCTAATGGCCATTTCCTCGACTGCGCGGCTGCCATTACTTGATTCATGACGTGAATATCTCTTTAATGTTGCAGATTTCAGATTTGGTTTGACCCTGTTCTTTAATCTGGAAGAAATAATATTCCCAGAACGCAGAGCAACAGGCTGTGGGGTAAAAAGAAAAAAAACCCCACTCTGTTAAAAGAATTAGAAGTGAGTTTGACCCCAGCTGTGTGCATGTACATAATATAATTGGCCCGTGGATGTGAGCTGACATTAACAGGCAGGTTCTGCTGTGGGATATATTGCTTCATTATACCGAGCAGAGCGTACTGTAAAAATCTGTGCTGGGATTTCATGTAGCATTGGAATGAATGTTTTGGTTTCTTATCAGTGGACTGGGGATTCATCTTGTAGAGGAACAAATGTGGGCAATTACATTATAATGGCCAGTTCATGTAGACCCAGCTACAAGCCAAAACCATGATAATCAGTCAGACTGTACAGTATGTTCTCTTTACTGTATTCTTTGAGTGAGCCATATATAAATAACATGCATTCATGCAAAAAGTAGAGAGGATCCAGTAGACTCAGTTGAAAAGAAGTTGCCAACTATTTTGATAATCATTACTCGTTTCAGCCATTTTTCTCTCATTTTCTTCTGTTTTTTTCAAGCAACATTTTCTGGTTCCAGCTTCTTAAATGTGAGGATTTGCTGCTTTTCTTTGTCATTTTGATAGTAATTGAAGCGTCTTTGGGTTTTGGACTGTTGGTTGGACAAAAGAAGCAATTTGAAGATGTCGCTCTGGGCTGTGGGAAATTGTGACGAGCATTTTTTTTTTGACATTTCACAGACTAGACAACGTTTAAGTTTTATGGCCAGTAACTGCGGGTCCCTGAGGATTTTCTCCCCAACGCCATGACCCCATGATCGACAGCCCGACCGCAAACGATGTCCCCGTGTCACAGCGCAGTCGTCCACAGCTGCACATCCTGGCCTGCCTGTGGTCGGCGGGGTGTGTGTTCATCCGCCATGACGCCCACCGGGGATTCGTTCAAATGCCCTGTGACACCCCGCTCTGCGTCCTGGAGACCAGGGACAAGGCCGTCATAGTGGACGTCGGCGTCAAGCCAGAATGTGTCTCAGTGGACAGCCTTAAACCCGTCCATCTGGATTTGGACCGGTCCAGTGGGACTGACTCAGCCCCCACAATGGAGGCACCTTCCGACCTTGTCCCTGCCCCGTTTCAAGGCCCCCTAAGACTCCTCCACCGGAGGCCCCAGCCTCTGCTTTAGCGATATGGAGACATGCCGGTCAGGTGATCCAGATCCTGACTCGTCAACATGGACTATTGTACTTAATTCACCAAATACTGTTGGGTAGTGGGGGGCAAAGCATGTTGTAGACAGGATAATCTGGACTTGCTCCCTTTAGAGTGTCAGTGGGTAACCATAGCAACAGCAGTGTCAGAGGGCATAAAAGTGGATGTTGTGTCATGGCCAGGTTGTTGTTTTACAGGTGTGTGCATGAATTAATAAAGAGTGCACAGTGGTCCAGCCAAAAGAGAAGCTCCCCGTCTTGTTAATCCCAACAATGCCTACAGATCAGTTCATTGTGAAAAAATCTGCAGATTAATCAATAATGAAAATAATAGTTAGTTGCAGCCTTAGTAACTTCTCCTGCGCAATCAGTCAGTCAAATTGTCGGACACAAACGGATAACTTGAACCTTGGCAAGATGGATTCTCACGTGATCTTGCAAAACCAGCTGCTTTACAAGGTAAATATTAACCTTTATTTCACTAAGATTCATCTGGAATCCTTTTTTTAATCAGTTGCTTCCCCAGTTATTGTTAATGACTGATAATAATTGTGGGGTTGGGGGACATGGCAGACTTTTTGTGGCTTCTGAAGGGGCCCATGCCAGAAAAAGTCTGGAAACCACTGGGTTACAGAGAGAGATTTGTTTAAGTGTATTACTGACCTATGCCTGTAAAATGACTTTAAACTGACACACTGGTATCAACAGCAACCAGTGTGGAAAAACCACATAGATATGATTTGATATTATTGGTCAATAATACAGAAAATGGAACAATCTGACCAGATGCACAAAATTTACATTCAGTTCTGAGGTTAAAGCGAGATTATTTAACGGTAGATCTACATTAATACAGGGGTTACCAAACTTTATTTATTTATTTATTTGGATCCCCGTTAGCCACTAAAAAGGTAGCAACTACTCTTCCTGGGGTCCACATAAGTGAAAGTTCAAGGCAAAAGGAGACAAAACAACAAAAAACTACAATAACCATGTTATCATGTCCTGGATCACTACAATAGATGCACATTAGACGACACACCCCAGGTTTGAGAGGCATTTGTCTTAGGGAATCCCCTCTGAGTAATTTTTTACATTTTGATTTGAAGATAATAAAGTCTTGTGACTAAGTCACACATTACTGACCTGTTTTTAAAATCGCTGCACTGGCTACCTGGCTGTTCGCTCTCAAACTACCTGCCTGACTTGACTTTAAGATACGTGCACACTAGATCCCTCAGGTCCTCTGCTAGTTGTCTCTTAGTTGTCCCCAGGGTTTGGTCTAAGACCCAAAGCAAGACCACCTTTAGCCATTATTGCACCAGCCTGTGGAACTGCCTGCCAGAGGACCTGAGGGGAGCAGAGAGTATAGATATATTAAAAAGAAAACTCAAAACATACACTTTTAGCCCGGCTTTGGTCTGTTTTAGCTTGCACTTTACTGTTATTTCTATATCCTGTTTTTATGAGTTTTATTTCATTAATTGAAATAAGATAAGACAAATGTTATTGATCCCACACTGGGGAAATTCGCATGTTACAGCAGCTCAAATAGTACAGATAGAAAAGGGAGTTGAATGATAAAAGAATACTTACAGAATAAAGACTAAATAGAAAAAAAAATGTCAGAATTAAGAAATAAAAAATATAAAGCACTAAATTTTGACACAGCTATACACTCAAGACTATTTACACTATATACACCTTTCACTTATGCATATATGGAAAATTATAGCTGTACAGGATAATTGCACACAGGATGTAATGCACACATGGTGTGTAGCATTAAAATGAAAAGAAAACAATGTAAACAGTGTTGCCTTGTAAAGGCAGATTCCACAGAGCGGCAGGTTGCACAGAATATTAGCAAACATTACAGAGTGAGGATTCACCTCGAAAGAATAAATAAGTATTGCACAGAAAAAGATTCAACAGTGTATAATGTATAATGTTTTATGCATTCATTTAAACTTATGCTCTTTTTACATGAAGCCCTTGGAGTTGCATTTGATGTGTGACTTCTGCTATATAAATAAGGTTTGACTGGTTTGATTAATAGTCAATGATCAAACAAGGATCACAGTAAATTACAATCAATCAAAGGGGCCAACCCTGTTTCTTCCCTTGTTGTTCTAACTTCCAAAAAAAAATGTGCTAAAAGTTCAAATACATCCTACTCCTCATTTTTGCAGGGGACCCCTAACAACCCACTCAAGGACCACTGTTGGTCCTCGGACCCTAGTGTGAACACCACTGCATAAATATATCATAATGATTGATAAATGTCCTCGAAAAGATGCACCCTTCTCTGAAGCAGTTGCTTGGTATTTAGATATGAATATTCTTGTTAAAGCATCATGTGGATCCAAAATGTTAATCATTTACATTCAATAAATATCAATGTTTATATATAAGGACTTTGATTTATTTGTATATTTATTCATTCTTTCACTCATAATCAGCCCGTCTGCCCTCTACTGCCCACCAGGAAGCACGGCAGTATTTACAAACGACACACTGAATCATCCGTGCGTCCTCCTGCTCAGCTGTGTCGAGCTGTGTGTCCTTGTTTACTGGAGTGATGATGTGTTCAAGGCCCATAATGAAGTACAAACTGAGTGGATGGAATTTCTCAAACATCGCGTGCTTGACAGGCAGCTTAAAAGATGTAACAATGACAATTCAGTGGAAGAGTTTTGTTTACCCACGGGGATACAGCTATATTTGTAACAGAAAAGAGCTGAGGAATAATATGACAAATGTGCAAAGAAAAAAAAGCGACTGGCCCAAGGGATGAGCCTTGAGGCACACCGCACTATCAGCGAAGCAGAAAGAAAGCATCATTAATTGAAAGTGAAATTGTTTTGTTTGACAGTTAAAATGAGAACAGGTCGAGGGCAGCCACAGAGATACCAAACAAAAAGAGGCTCTGTTGTGCCCCCGGGGGGGAAAATGGTCATGATTAATATGTCATGGATTACTCAAACCAGTGGGGGGAGCTGTTCCATGGCTCCGAGTGAAAGGTTTTGCTTTTATTGGGTGATGCAGCAGTGTTGGGATATCACTTGCCTGCCTCCTCCCTAAAGCCTTAGTCACAAGCTGACGGAGAATACAGCACTTGTTTTCTCTGCTTTCATAATTCTGCTCCATTTAACGACAAATCACATTTTTACACCAATAAACACAGAGACGTCGTCGAAAAGGGAGAAGTGATGCAAATGTCACCAGATTTTCACCTTGGTTTAACACTCAAAAAAGCAGGGATATTTACTCCATCTCCTCCTCCTCCTCTGTCCTCTGTTTTATAACAATACTCACCACCCCCGGATTATTTTAAGCAACTTGATCTCAAACTTAAAGGACTTAATCCTATCTTCTGATTTCCAGCCACCATCTGACACGATCTGTTGGGATCAAGTTACAGATGTTGGCCTCTGCATCTGTTTGGTTTTCTGTGAACAGTATTATAAACAGGAAAAGAGTTTTGGGCTATGAATAACACTCATTCATGAGAATTGGGACAAAACCGTATTTTGAGGGGGGTTTGATTAGAGCTGCGATTGATTAGTCCATTTGAGTGATTCTTTATGAAAACAAAGTGGAAATTCTCTGATTCAGGCCTCTTAAATTAGAATATTTTCTGGTTTCTTTACCCTTTTATGACATTAAACTGAATATTTTTGGGTTGTGGGCAAAACAAGACATTTGAGGATATAATTATGGGCTTTTGGAAACACTAATCAACATTTTTCACCATTTTGTGACATTTTACAGACCAAACAACTTACTGATTAATTGGGAACATAATAAACACATTCATTGATTATGAAAATAATTGTCAGTTAGAGCCCTAGTTTTGATTTTTACTCTTCAACGAAACTGGGAAAATATATTTTAAAAGATCAAACTCTTATTAAACCTCGGAACACACCAACCTCCAATTGATTAAATGTTTTATTACAAGTTTCTGTTAGGAAAGTAGCCATCTTAGCCTTAAAAAATAAAAAAGATTATAAGAGTTCTCTTAACGCTGATCAAAATACACATATTTAAACCGTAATTGAAAAGGAGGCATGTGCACAGATAGACCAAAGGTGGCGCTCAAACATCTGCCCTTTTTACCTCTGACCACATAAGTGCCCTTTTTGTGGACTATTTTTCTCCAACATTATTACAAATACATTCAATTTATTAAAATAACTAAAAGGAAAGAGGAGCCAAGTTGTGAAGCTGGAACCATGAAATGGTTTACATTAATTTTTTTGTGTAAAAATCTGTATATTTATAAAGTAAACTAGTAACTAAAGCTGTCAGATAAATGTACTGAAGTAGCTGACTAGAAGTAGAAAGTAGCATAAAATGGAAATAAGTTCAAGTCCCTCATAATTGTGTTTAAGTACAGTACTTGAGTAAATGTACTTAATTACATTCCTTTACTGGAAATAAATATTTATCTAAGTAAGAAAAAGATGTGCCACAAAATGTAACCCATGAAATCTAATGGCCGCCTCATCATCTTCAACTGTGATTGGTTATGTGTCCAGTGAGAGGCGGGACCTTCGTTTCAACCAACTGTTTGATGAGTGTTTGTGCATTGTTTTCTTTTGTGTGGTGCCTACTTTTTTTTTTTTTTTTTTTCAAGGTTAATTTAGCCCACTTATTTAAATAATAAATCATGAAAATGAAAGTATTTTTCATGATGGAGTATGGAGGATGGATTTAGGAGTCTCACAGGTACGATGAAAGTAACATTAACTTTTAAGGGCTTAAAGAATAAAGTATGGAAGCTTTATATCATATTTGTATTTTGTCACTCTGTTGTGATGTGATTAGTTGGACTATTTAGCTTTGAAATTCACATTTAAATGCAGGAATATAAACAGTAAGGTACTGTAATTTAATGTAATGAGAGCTGGTAGGTTAATGTGTGCATGTGTGTGCATGCTGCATGCCGACCCTGCATAAGTTAGTGCCCAACTTGGGCTACCCCTGTCAAAAAAGTCTGGAAATGCCCCTCCTCCAATATTTTCATAAAAAATCCATTTTAAAACAAATATGATTATAATAGCACATTTTTATACCCATATTATCAGTAGGTATTGTTTGTAGTTGATTTTAAGGGCTTTTAACACATCTTTTAATTTTCTTAAGTTGTAAATTTTTGTCTGGGACAAGGGTGTTTTCTGGCACAGAGCAAGTAAAATTACATTTATTTTATATGTAAAAATCCTTAAAGGGATAGTTCACCCAAAAATGAAAATTCAGTCGTTATCTACTCACCCTCATGCTGACTGAAGGTCGGGTTTATAACACTTTTATTTTATGTAACTTTTAACACTGCTGGAGTTTCACAGGAAAACAGAGCTGCAGATTCTCCTGAACAATGGAAGTGAATGGTGACCAGTTTTCAAACGTAAAAAAACCCCAACAGAATAAAACATAAAATGCCTCCATACTGCTTGTCTGGTGCAATCCAAGTCTCCTAAAGTCCGGACATCCCAAGTTGATTAAAAATAAATGTTATTTACACCATGTTTTTAGCCTAAATCTTCACTGTAGATCCTTAGCTTGGAGCCACGTTCATGTGCACAATGTCTGAACTGTGTGTGTGTGTGTTGTGACGGTGTGAAAACAGCATGTCAGGACTTTAGGAGACTTGGATTATGTCAGACAAGCAGTATGGAGACATTTTATGTTCTTGTGTTTTTTCCGTTTGAAAAAAAATCACCATTCACTTACATTGCTTGGGAGATTATGCAAAACTGGTTTGGGTGTTAAATTTTTCACCAAAAAATGGAATTAGAGTGTTGTTATTAATAATTTTTAACGTTTTTTTTTTCCTAGGATGTTCTGTCCCAGTTCTGAAGAATGGGTGATAAAGTAGTTATGAGGACAGCTGCTTTGGGCGTGGATGTATCACTGCAGCTCACTCTGGGTTTACAGTACGAGAGCTGTTTAATCACAGTATTAGGCTATAAAGGCTAAAAATGTCAACTGTGGCTCACCAGATTCACTGCTATTGAATTCACGACAACTGGATATAGGGGACTCTTGTGGCATGAAATAAGATCATGTTTTACTGCGTTTCACATTAATCCCAGTCTGTGTCCCCTTGAGGGCCATGAAGACTCAAGTGCACTGGAGGGTAAATCCACCTAAATTCAGTTTATCCACATTTTTATTTGCTAAACATAGTCTGACATCAACTTTTACGGCCCAGATTTACAACATAAAATATACACTACTAAACAATGTCAAAGGGAAGCCAGCGAGTAAGTGATAATACAGCAGTTTATGAAGTTCACTGTTTTTCTGAACACATAAATCTTCTTTTTTTTTATTGACAGAACATTTTGAGTCAGCCCACCATCTGATTCTTCTTGACATGATTATTGTTGTAGGAATAAGACAGACGAGAGCAAGGTGAGTTGATGGGTGAGATGAAAAACTTGTTTCTAGGCAACCATGCAAAAAACTAAAAGCTGCATTAACCAATGTTTGACCAAAGGCAATGAACCTTTAGCGTTAGCTTGTCAAGTTGTTTTAACTAAACTGTTAGCAAACTTTCTTCTCCCAGATATGACAGAAACACTGCAACATTGACGGAGACACCCTGCAGTCCTAATTCTCATCACAACCTGATTTTAGCTACGACAAATATTTCCTCACAGGTCAACTTTCCCCTTCTGCACTGGTACAGTTATCTTGTAGCCCCATTTACAACTGTCACTTAAAGCTATAATTTGAAACATTTCCACATCAAAATGTCTAAAAACGGCAGACATATGTTATATATTTTGTTGAGTTGTGTACTTACATTATCCCAAATGTTTCCAACACTGTTCAAACACAGTTGCTATAACTTTTGGGAAAAACAGGCAGTGAGAAATAAAGCTGAAACCCCAGTTTCTCTCCATTTAATCATAACCTTCACATTTGAGGATTGTTTTTGTGCTTGATTAACAACATTTGAGTTACAAACTCCATCTTCTCCTCGTCAGTTTTTCCCCTCAAAGATAAAAATTCTCGCTCTAAGACAAACGTTCTGCTGTAGCTTTTTTGGCTGATAATGACTCGGCAGTTTGGTGAGTTTGGGAGTCTTTCAGTCAAACCAAACAAAGACATTAACTGTCGACTTTATTAAGGTTAAGTTTTATTTATATTAATGCTGTCTTATTTCTATTAATATTTTAGTGCATCTTCTGGCTGCCATCTTTGGTTTAAGAAAGAAGAGTCCTTGGAGTGATTAATCATATTCAATGTGAAAAGTCAGAATATTTGTAATTCAAGAACGATATTTTAAGAATCTGGGAAAGTTTTCAGAAGAGGGATAATTTTTCAGTTTGGGTGGTTTAAGAAGGATAAAAGCTTTTGAACTTGAATGTTAGCTAATGTTTACGTTAGCTAACTTTTTTTTTTTTTTACAGCTAACGGTGTAAAAATTCTGATCTGTGGGAGACATAAAGTAATGAGCTGCACACTGTGTATAAAATATCTTTATCTAGCCTATAATGTATGACCAAACATATTGTGTAATTGAGCTTATTATGACACAGAAATCTGATGTAACTATTGTCCGTGTGTTTTGGACTTTTACGTTCGTAAAACCTTGTTATATTGTGTGAAATTTGCGCATAATTTTAATAGTTATACCGGTAGACTTCTGTGGTGTAAAGCAGTCATTCCCAGAGACTGGATCCGGACCCACAGGTGGGTCACAGGAGATTTTATTTGGCTCCCCCAAAAATATAAAAGACCACATGTAAGAAATTCTGCAAGTGTAAGATTTATATCTGAATTACACTTTTTTTTTAAATAAAACATTTAAAATATATATAATATTGTTTTACTGATGAGAGGAAAAAATGCCTCTGTTAATTCGTCTAAATGCACTTATTTTGATTAATTTATTGAAGCAGGCTTAAAAGCCCTGTCGTGTTTTCCAGATGAGAGGAAATAAAAACAATAAAACGGCAGATTAACACAGCCTAAATGCATTTATATCTCATTTATAAATATGTTTTGAATAGGACATGTCAAGATAGTATAATGTGATGCAGACATGGCAGTAGAAATGGTAAAAAAAAATAATATTAATTTATGCACAAATTAACTCTTGCCAAGATTTATTGATGAGACCTTTCGTAAACCGGGGTCGCAGTGATTTGTCATTTTTAAAACGCGGTCCCCAGAAAAACCGGTGTAAAGAGTGGGTGTTGTGTTTGGACTGAAATGCCACACCGTATTTTAGTTTCAGCCCGAGCGCACGCACAGGCGGCAGCCAGGATCCAAACTTCCGTGCGACTCCACACCCTGTTTTCCGGGGAGCCGCAGGAGATCCAGCCCTTCAACACGCTGCTCTCTTACGTCCCGTCCGTGAGCAGCGAGCAGTGAGCTGGTCCGCGGCGGAGATTTCTCCTTCTGCTTCGGATCTTTATCTTTTCTCCGACTGAGCTCTTACTAGTCTTTTCCGCGCTTTGACGCACATCGGAGTAGTAAAGTCGGCGCGTCGGTGCTCGGTCGCCCGCAAATCTTTGTGTCCTTGCGCTGCGCCTCCGTGGCCATGGATTGATTTCAGTGTTTTTTCCTCTGCCGACCTTCTGCCTCGACCAAGTTGAGAAAACAGTCCGTGTATAACCTGCGGCCTCTCTTCCAGCTACATGTTTCATCCGGCCACTTTTAAAAGTACCTGGCTCCGGATGTTTCTGCACATTTTAGGACTTTGAACTTTTTTTTTTTTTTTACCCTTGTGCATTTCCAGGAGGTGGCTGGTGGATTGTAAGGATTTCTTTTTTTTTTTTTTTTTTTTGAACAAAAAAAAAGCTTCTCCGGGGTTCCTGAAGCCTGCAAAGATTTATTTGTGAAAAGTGATGGCCGAGCGGGGAGCTCTGTCGCTCCTCTCTCTCCTCTGTCTCACCTTTCTCTACACGGAGACCACCGCCGCAAAGCATGTCGACAAAGGTAAGAAAAACCTGTGTTGATACACCGCTGTGTGTCTGCGTCTTTACGCCCCGATTGGACAAACTTACCTTCATTGTATCACGAGTTGGAGAGAAAAAGAGACGCACGGAATGCAAAGCCGCTGCCTCTGGAAATCAGACATGGAGCTGGGAGGTTAATTCTGCTGTGTTTAGGGGCAGATACTCTTTGACCATCTTGGATAACTTTAAAAGTATTCTACTTTCTCACGTTTTAGTCCCAGACCAGTGTTGTGTGAAGCAACACGCTTTTCTCCACTCCGTCCTTTTGTCTGCAGAGAGGCTGGAGAGGCAGAACTGCTCAGAGGTTTTTTCTTCTGTTTGTCTTTCAGATGATTCACATGCGGTTTTAGTTGCTGGATTGTGTGTATTTGGATCTGAAAAAGAAAAAAAAAAAAAAAAAAAGCCAAAAATAACGCATGTGTTTGCTGGATTGAGATCATCCATCCATCCATCCATCCATGCATCCATGCCTGACTGGCTCTGTGTGGTCCTGGAAATGCAAAGGATGGCAGGAACTTGGATGTGAAAGAATACACTATGCAAAGAGTCATTAGTGTTGTGTGTCAGGTAATAAGCTGGCATCATCAGTCCAGCGGACACCTCATTACCTTGGCGTCAATACATGTTTTAGCTGATGGATAAACACAACCCCAATTCATCCTCTCCTCTGTTAATTGTTTTTAAAGTGAGGGCTCTGACTGCACTGCAGTGTGCAGTTCAGTCTGTCTTATTCCAACTGGTGGTGGTGGTGGTGCTCTGTAGGGAGGAATCTCACCGATATTAGAGGCAGGGCGGGCCGATATATTGATATTAATCAATACTGTCTCAGATTTAAGGTCGTTATGTTCTGATGTGGCACAGCTGGTGTCTTTCCCTGCTTTTAAAGGCTGTATTTTGTAATTTTATGAACTTATACTGGTTGTATTGTTTGCCTTAACCCACTTGGTCATTCTATCCACATTAATGATGATTTTTTATCATAATCTCATTGTGTTACTGTTTTGTGAAAGCATGAATAGTCATTCTTCCAATATCAGGGGTGGAGGGAAAATCGATTCTTACATGGATCACGATTTTCGCTTGAAAGATTATACGAAATGTCAATAATTTGACATTTTAAAACACATGATTCTCAACATAATGATCACCTGTAACAGCTTAGTAAGACCAGGTGTACGTTCCTTATGGCTGAAGCACGTAAACATACGTTGTGTTTACATTTGTAACCAGGCTACTGCTTGAGTTTTGCTGAGGATGGCTGTTGTTGATGGATTAGTGCTGCAGCTAACGATCTATCTGTCAATTAGTCTGTAAGAAATGTCAGAAAATGGTTGAGAATGTTGATTATGGTTCTCTTAAGTCCAAGGTGACGTCCTCAAATGTCTTCTTTTATACACAACCCAAATTTATTCAATTTACGATCAAACAGGAGTGAAGAAACCAAGAAGTATTCACATTTGATGCACTGAAATCACAGACTTTGGACATTTTTTCCTAAAAAAAAAAAAAAAAAGACTCAATGTTAAATTGATTATCAGAATAGCTGACGATTAACAGTCAACAACTAATTGATTAATCGAGTAATCGTTGCAGCTCTAGTCCATATTGCTCAGCCCTAATGCCTCTACAAGTAAAAGTTCTGCAAACTAAACCTTAATAAAAGTATGTATTGTTAAAGCAGAATGTACTCATGGTGCAGTAAAATGGTTCCTGCAGTGTTTTAGTATTACATATGCATGTTGCTTTGTTTGCTGTAGATGTTAAAGTTTGAGCTAATTTTTACAGCTATAACATGTAACATTTACTCCTTAAAATGTCTAAAAAATTGGCTTGGTTAGGTTTAAGTGAGAAAACTGCTTGGGTGGGTTTAGGAAGAGATTGTGGTTTATGATTAAAATAGACTTTTTCACAGCGTTAGGAGGGTTTCTGGCAGTCACAAGGACACGCTGTCCAGGCAGCAAGTACTAGCCAATCACAGCACATTAGAAGGGTTGAACAGTCACGTCAGATGATTTTCAGTAGTGATGATGATTGTTTAACAGTGAAGAAAAACACCTCCCATGATCCCACGCTACTTCACGACATCATCAAACCAAATCTTTTGTTATTGGTTTAATGTGAGAGAGCCCCCTAGTGGCAGAACTCACGTATTGTGTGTTTAAAGTCGTCACTGTGAAGTGAAACGGCCACTGTCAGTGTCTTACTGTTATATATGATGTGTATGTTGCCTTTTACTGCTGTAGATGTTAAAAGTATGCTTCATATACTGTTGGGTGGTTTATTTTAGAGCAATGCATCATATTCTACAAGACCATCATATGTTTGCACTTTGTGAGAGTTCACAGTGTGTTACTTTAGAGAAAATGTGCGATACATGTTGCAGAATAGCCTGAAAGTATGAGATATTATTTATAAGCCATATTGGCGAGCCCTAATTAGAGGTGATGTATTAATTAAAGTCCGTATGTCTCAGCATAACCCACCGCAATCTGTTACGAACACTCCAAGCCATGAGTGCTTGAGATAAACTGGAGAGCCATGAAGAAAAAAACCCCCACAGTGTCTCCAGCAGTCATTGGAGTGCACAGCTCCTTCAGTCCTTATCACATACCCCATCATGACAGAGTCATATCTTTATCATTTAAGCTGTTAGACGCTATCAAACACTGCAGCACGTGGTCCGGAAAATTGTGAATGTAACCGACTCTTGTGCAACATGGCCCAGTTTTTTTTTTTTTTTCCTTCTTTCTCGTGATATGCAAAATAGTTGTGTGTGTGTCTGTGTGTGTGTGAGAGAGAGGGAGAGAAAAGGCAGTCTGTGCTTCTTTGAAATTGTGTTGTTTATTTAAAAAAAAAAGAATGAATGTGCAAAGAAGACAGGCCTTGGAGTGACAGGCCTGAGCTAGCTGTTTGGCTCTCTTGCGTGTGGAGCCTGATGAAAGACCCTCTCCTGCATGAAAAGCGCTCTGCAGTGGTGGAAGGGGAGATAGAGAGGGAGAGAGAGAGGGAGAGAGGGAGAAAAAAAAGCCCCTCCTTGGCTTCGCTGGAGATCAGTACAAAAGAGAGAGATGGGGGTAGGGTGAAACAGGCCGACTGTCTGGAAAGTAATAAAACCAGGAGATTAAGGGGACCAGGGAGTTCCTTTGGGAGCTTTGATTGATTCCAGAGAATTGGACTGGGACCCACACGCAGAGAGAGTCTCAAATTACTAATTGTGGGGTCCCCTTCTCTGAAAATATCTGTTTATTCAAAACACATTTCTTTGAGGTCCCGACTGTGGCCAGAACTTATCTTTATCAAAGTTGGCAAGAGTTGCAGCCCGGACTTAAAGAGTTTCAGTCGGATATACGGACGTAACAGATAGTCTCACTTTTGTTTTGCTTCGGAATGAGGTTGTCAGAAGTATCAAAGTGGCAATACTTTTTCAAAACGTGTTCAAATCAATACAATACCTGTTAATTATAGAACCGAAAGTGCAGAAGCTTTTAAAAATATGATCTAAGTGTTCATTCAAGACCTCAGTCCACTTCAGTCCTGCCTGAAATTTGTCCTGCAGCAGCAAAATCAGACCGTTTTCAGTGATTTTTTTTTCTACACCAGCACTGTTTATAGGTTGTCTGTTTAAAAAATGGAAGAAAGTTTCCTGTTTTGGATCCTTTTTTCTTTTTGCCGTGGTATGAAAAGAGGTATAAAGTATTTTTTTTTAATAGTAGCACTGTATTACAGCCCTGCTTTGGACTAACCTGTAAAAGTTCAACCAAACTGCTCCCAGTTTTTACTACTTCCTCCTCCGTGGCTCTTACAAGTTGTTAAGACTTTAAAAAAAAAAAAAAAAAAGGCTCAAAAAGTTCTGCTTTTGTAAACAAGTCCCTGTTTGAGGAGTGTAAAATCCATTTAGCCCCTATCTTATCTCTGTAATCCTGCTGGGAGGGAATTGTGCGCTGATTGTCTCCCAGCGGACAATGCAAATAACTCGCTGAAATGTGTAAACATTTGGCAACCCCTCTCTCTGTGCTCTCTCAGACCACTCACCAGGTTTTTATCCTCGCAGACCACCTCAGCTGCAACTCTGCCCAGACTTTATAAACAACTGTCGTTTTCTTTGGCGCATTTAAGGTCTTCTCTGCTGCTAAGAACATAATTTACCACCTTTGTGTTGTTGTGTTTGGAGAGCCCTGGTGGTCCTACATGCACAGTTTGTAGGGGGAAAAGAAGCGGGAAGCCTTAAAGTTGGATCTGAATTTCAAGAATAATTCCATCAACACAGTGGAATCTGTATGAAACGTGTAGTTAAAAAGCGTCTGTTTTAGCCATTTACACAAATGAATAAAGCTGCAGCAAATAATTGAATAATCCAGTGGTTTTCAAACTGGGTTCTCGCAGGCCCACAGCAGAAAATCTTAACTTTTATCACATTTTTTTGAAGTTGGAACAACAAGGGAAGAAATAGGGTTGGATGTTTTGATCGATTGTGGTTTATAGTGATTCTAGATTGGTCATTGATCGACTATGAAGACTTTATCTTCAAAACTAAAATAAAATAATACTGAGAAGGGATTCCTTAAGATAAAATCCTGTCAAATGGGCGGTCCGTGGTCTAATGTGCATCTACTGAGGGGGTCCTTGACATGAAAAAGTTTGGGAACCCCTGGATTACTCGATTAGTTGTCAACTATTAGATTAATTACAAGCTATTTGGGTAATCAAAAAATAGTGTTGAGCATTTTTTAAAGAAAAAAAAGTAAGAATTCTCCAATTTGTGCGTCTAAATTGTGAATATTTTCTGGTTTCTTTAGTCCACTATTACACTAAACTGAATATCTTTAAGTTAAGTAGGGCTGCAAATAACCATCATTTTCATTATCGATTAATTTGTCGATCATTGTCTCAGTTAATTGATTAGTTGTTTGGTCCACAAGATATCAAAAAATGGTGAAAAATGTTGATCACCATTTCTCAAAGCCCAAGGTGACGTCCATTTCTTTGGACCATTTTCTGACATTTTATAGACCAAATAATTAATTGATTAATTAATGTATAATTTGCAGCCATATTTAACTCAAAGATGTTCAGTTTAGTGTCACAGAGAACTAAACGAACCAGAAATTATTCACATTTGAGAAGCTGAAATCAGAGAATTTGGATTTTTTTTCCTAAAAAATGACAAAATACTTGGTGATTAAAACAAGTCATTTGAGAATATTATCTTAGGCTTTGGTAAACAGTGATCAACATTTTTCACCATTTTGTGACCTTTTATACGTAAGTAGGCTAATCAATTAATCCAGAAAATATTGGACAGCTTCATCTTCAGATCTGAGTGTCTGAATTTTTCCCACACGTCCGCCTCGTCCTGTGTTGAGTTGAGAGGGGGCGTCCTGCAGAGTCACCTGCTGTCTCTGCTGTATAGACTTTGCTGTTTACTGATCATTTATTTATGGGCTCCAATCGCTCATAAAGTCCTAATGACCTCCATCCACCAAGAGACGGATAATTGCACACTTGGCCAAGTGTTTGATTCATCTGCTTCACTAATGAAACCGCCCCCATTAGGAAATGCTACTGATCTGCTCAGGCCACTGATGCTGCTGCTTCTGCTGCTGCTGCTGCTCATCTCACCGTTGCTCAGTGCTGCTGTCGTGTAAGAGGCGGCGTGGCGAGGTCACGGCTTTGAGATCGCAGTTGAAAATAACAACTTGTTTGTGCCTTGTTCCTGTTTGCTTTTTCGGCGGCTCCATCTGTTTGTCCGGTGTTTGTGGGGGTTACGATGACAGCAATTATTGAAATAATTTGCCCCAACTGTCACAGCGGTTTATCACACGTAATTGGTAGGGGGAGATGTGGATCAATATCCTCTGAATGGATGCCATGACATCTGCTGTTGCATCTTTTTAGTGTTTGAGGGTCAGTGTAATAATCACCCGCTTACAGCTTTTAGCTTTCAGCTGACTATTGTGGAGAATCAGTGGGACTATTGGCTTTTATTTCATGTAACAACAAGGCTCCCCAGTTTTTTGTATTGCTGTGGTTCAAAATGGTGTTGAACTGCAGGACTTATGCAGATTAGGGCTGCAAGTAGTGATTATTTTCTCAATTAGTCTACAAAATGTCAGAAAATGGTGAAAAAATGTCAATCGGTGTTCCCAAAAGCCCAAGATGACGTCCTTAAATGTCTTATTTTGTCCACAACCCAATGATATTCAGTTTATTGTCATAGAGGTATAAAGAAACCAGAAATTATTCACATTTAAGAAGCTGGAATCAGAGAATTTTGACTTGTTTTTCTTAAAAATTGCTCCAATTTATTAATTGCTCATCAGCTGACAATTGCAGCTCTGATACAGCGCAGTTAAACTAGCAAGGTTTCCCTCATTTGCACGACAGAAATAATAAATGCGCGCCTTGAAAACTCTCATGATTTGTCCTATTTCTCAGCATATCAAACATTCACGCATCAGCTGTTAGTCTGGATGTTTAATGCTTGTACACCAGATTGTAGCTACACAAATTCTCTCTTCACACTTTATGAATTTGAATGCAGTGTTCATCTATTGCTGCTCAGCTTGCTGTTTAAAATTGTTCCTACGATTCATCGTGTGCATTTGAGGCATTTTTATGGTGGTGAAGGTGGGGCTGTTTTGAGTTTTGGGGGGTGGGGTTGGAGGGGAGAAGCCAAAGGGTCATGGTCTAAAACCCAGAGCGGATCAGGGACAAGTCCATGGCTTCTGCTGCCCCCCCCTGCCCCTGCTAAGATGAAATTGCCTCCATCAGAGCTGCTGCTTCTTCTGGTGGTGTGGTGCAGAGAAACATTACTTAAATCTGCTCTTCCTGTCTCTCCACTGCAGCTTGTGTATCAGCCTCTCCCGCTGCTCTGACTCTGCTGCACATTCAGTGGCCTTGAAATGTTATTTCTGGTTCTGGCTCTGGTTTTCCTGGATATATTTTTTCAATATTTATTATCTTTTATCTTGTAAACCACCTGAAAAATAGTCAACTGTTCACTGAAAAGAAAATCAAGTTTAATTTATGTGATTTTTGCCATCACATTTGATATCTTGATAGTGGTATTCATTTCAACTATCTTGTCTATCTTGTCGCTGCTCTGTTTCATCCATGATATACTGAAAAAACTTGCACGCAGGCTTAAATTCAACTGTGGTTTTCTCTCAGGAGATGCAGTGACCAGCGGTGAGTAATGGGGTGGGTACCGAAACTCTGTTTCATTATGGCTCCGGTGCCTACCAGACCGAATCACAAGGCAGGTTACGGTGCCTCATTTCGGTGCCACATACCTGACCTGCCAATTAAAATAGTTGCCCCACCATTAGCTAGTAGCTACACGGGTAAAATACCGAGCTTAACAGTCTGTAGTGTGGCTGGGCGCGATGTCCAACAAATGTGTGTAAAGTGGGAAGCATCATTTTGTGCTTCTTTTGTCAAAAATGATTGTTTCAGGCACCATTAGAGCACCGGTATCGTTTTAGTGCTGGAATCGGAAAAACCCCAAATGATACCCGACCCTAGTGAGTAAGAAAAAGTATAAATAATACAAGTAATTTATCAAGCTATGAATAGAGGAAAAGTCTGCCTTCAGCTAGGCTAATTTATGCAGTGTAAAATGCTATATGCTAAAGCTAATATTGAGTAGCAAAAAATAACTGACAACAAAAAATAACAAAACTATGCTTTATGAGTGTGAGTGGTGTCAGTTTAATGAAAACTCTAGTGCACTTTTTTTTTTGTTGGCTTTTGTCTTCATTTCTGACGGAAACAGCTGAAGATATGGGAGTCGAACCGCGGCCGCTACGTGGGGCACACGCTCTACCAACTGAGCTATAGGGGTGCCCCAAAAACTGGTTTTATGGCTAAAAATAGAAAAGAAAGTTGTGGCAGCTTCATCTGTAAGTAACTGTGTTAAAGCTTCTACAGGGAATCTTTATATATTTTTGATTTTTGAGGGTCCCTGTGGACAAAAATCCACCCCAACCACAAAATATAATGTCAAATAAAATAAAATGATGGAAATAAAAATCTCCTCCTGCTTCATTTTAAAAGGTTAATGTACTACTCACTGTAACTTTGCCAGGGAAAATGTAAACACAGGCTCGTTTCATCTGATTTCACAGAGAATCCGACCTGGCGGCACCCATTAAAAATAACCGTATAGAAACAGCGGATCCTCTCGCAGTTGCTCTCGTTTGCTTATGTAGGTCATATAGAGGCATCGGTATTAAATTGAGACTGTTTCATAAGCAGATAAAAACCTTGTAGTGGGGTTAAATAGGCGTAGACCGATCACAGGCCCCTAAATGGAATCAAAAACGCATTACTGCAGACTTTGTGATATCAGCAGATATACTGTTGTCCAAAGAATTATATATTGTGTTGAAGCTTTTGATGTACACCTCTAATTTCGCTCAGGCTTACGAGTTTGTTCTCAAAACTTTCCTCTGTGTCTTTATGCTCCCTGGGGTTGTCACTGTGGGTGGCACTGCAGGTGGAGCGTGGTGAATTTCTCTGCACTGCTGCAATGTTTGTTTTTTTTTCTTTTTCACTTAACATTCCCACAATCCGTTTTTTACAAATTTCAGAAAAAAGACCTTGCTCTCAGTCAGCTCCAGCCCAGAAAACACCGAGCGATATTCACATCACATTGCAAGTAGCAGCTGTAAGTAGGCGGGAAAATTAACTTCTGACTTGTGGAGCAGGCGAGATCTGTTTCCCAAAAGAAATGATGGGGTAAGAATCAGTCTGCCAGCCTGATCTCAGCGGATGATGACAGTAATTTATCAATCAGCTTCACAGATTGAACATTCACGTTGTAATAATTAATTACAGCAGATAATCACGGCAATTAATCAATCACATTAATGCGTCACAGTGTTGGAGTAAAAACGGGATATTGAAGGAGGTGTTGGAGGGTTGAAATTAACCAACTTGGCTATTTAAATGTTAAAAAGTTCCACCTTTACAGCACCAGTTCAGTCCACCAGTTCCATCAGGACATTTTTTTGTGGCGCGCTGGAAGAGAATAAAAAGCTCCCACTAATCAATTTCCTGGGGGAGACCCTGCTCCCCGGACACGGAGAAACCCTTTCATTTAACGCGGTGCAAAAAAAAAAAGGGGGTATAGGTGTTGTCCTGAACCATCAGTTTTCTCTGTACTTTGAAAAGCCGGCCTATTCGTTGTGATGATTGGTTTGCTTCACAAAAAGCAGCTTACATCAAGGTGCTCCTGCTGTGACTGAAGCGATGTCAGACGCAGCACCTTTCCAATCCGGCTGCTGCAAGTCGTCTTTTGTGTCTGCTGGGCTCTTTCATGTCAAAACAAAAGGGAGGAAAAAAAATCTTAAAAAAAAAACAAAAAAAAAAACATGAAAAAAAGTAGTGTCAAGAGGCGATAAAGCTGTCCACACTGCCCTGTGTGACGACTCCTCAGAGACTTTACAGTCACTCGAGGGACATTACATCAACTGTATTCTTATCTTTTCCTGGTGACAAAGCTGGAGCCGACTTTTCCTTTTAGCTTTCTTTTTTGAAAATGGAACAAAATGCAAAAAATGTCTAATTCGCTGTGGTGATGTCTCGCTCTCCAGGCTTCCCTGTTCTGCTGTGATTGAATGATGCTCGGGCTTAATGACCTCTGGGAGAGCAGAGTCTTTCAGTTTCCATGGAGCTGACGCACATAGCACCGGCGCAGGCGGAGCATACAGAGAGGAGGCCGAAGACACGGCTACGTGTCAATAGGAGTCGAGTTTATCATCTCTGTCAATATGCTGCTCCGCACTTCGGCTGTAAGATGACGTCTGTCGTGCTGTGGAGGACTGAGCTGGTCACGCTCTGCTTCTGAAGCCTCGCTAAATTCATGCAGTTGCACAAACGCAGGTTGTGTGTTGTGTTGAGGCACGGCTTTGGAGTTAAAGTTGACAGCTCAGTTATAAATTGATCTGATGGATAAGCGTTGACTTTAAATTTATCGCCAGCTGTTTTGATAATAGATTAATAGTGTTGAGTAACATTTTTTTGGAAGAAACGTCCAAATTATTTGTTTCACCTTCTCAGATGTGAATCCTTTCTGCTTTCTTCAGTCCTGTCTGACAGTAAACTCAATTTCTTTGGGTTGTGGACAAAACAAGACATGTGAGGGTGTCATCTTTGGGAAATGGGACATTTGGGACATTTTATGGACGAAACAGCTAATCAGTTAATCAAGGAAATGATTGGAAGATGAATCAATAATGACAGGGCTCAACAGTGAGGATTTCACGCTGTAAGGGGCAAGTAAAATGTCATGTTGGGCTAGTAAATCTGGCAACTCACTTGCCTGACCGGTCAAGTGGTAAAAAAGAATTAAACAATTTTGATAAACAAAAAATAATTTGGGTCGTTTTTCATGCAAATCCCACTTTTCTTTGTTTGTTTGGTGTCTGTATTTGCAGACACCCTGATCTCTGCCTGTATCTCCTTATTTTCTCATTATGTCGCTGCATTCATGACGCTTTACCAACCCAAGAACATCTGTATTAGATGTCCTGAGAATGAGACGGAAAAGCTCGGATAAATCCTCCCACCTTTAAGCGAGAAGCTGCCCTGATAAAGTCTTTTGAATTCCTCATCTGTTACAAAGCATTATCTTTTGACTAAAACATTTCTGCACACATTTCTTAAACTGTGTCATTTCATCCCTCAAATATTCCACATGCCTGTATTCAGAGTTTGATCAGAGGTATGTGGAGTATTGCCGTACACTGACCATCGTACATGAAGCTTTTACTAGAGGAGCTAACAAAATGGCAAAAAGGCCTTGTGAGTGAAGGTTGTATGTGTGCAGTGAGTCGCAGTGTTGCAGTTTGACACGTTTTCTAATATTTATGTTCTGCTAGACTGCAGTCACAGTTGGTCATGTTCTCCAGGACAGCGGGCCATTGTCCAGTCTCTCACTGCGTACAGAAAAACTACAGCAACTGAGCTGCCGTGTTTTCAGTGCACGTCTTTTATAACTGCAGCATGACAGCAGCAAATGGCAGAGCGCGCGCTGACGTTAGTTTTTAAGTGGTGTACTGCAAGTGAAGAAGTATTTTCCTCTGGCCTGGCATTCAAGTAAAACCCTGAAAGAATGGGCTCTGTGGCCATTCCAAAGAATCTTTATACCAGCTCAGCGGGACGGTGAGGACTTTTTTCCCTCAAAATTTTCCTCAAACTTTTGCTATTTTGGTTCTGCCGAGCTCCTGTCGTGGTGTCTCCTGTCGGTAGTGGCAGCTGCATAGGATTATGACACATGCAAGCTGTGCTTGTCAGATGAGCTCGGACTAATGAGAGCAAGGCTCTGTTATACACGGAGCTGTTTTCACAGCCCTGGGGGGCATATTACAGACGTGTCCTATTAAAATAAGATCTCTCAAGGCTTTCTCTAATGGTTGAATTCTCATTTTTTAATCCTCTCTTTTTATTTTTACATTTCAGTGATTACTAGACTGGTTAAGGATAAGACTGACTTTATTTTGCATTTTTCTTTTCATCAACAGATCCCATTAAATGTCCAAAACCGACAATGAGAAGATAGAACTGATTGCAATCTTTGAAATCAAACCTTGATATTCCAAAGCAGACAATTTTCTGTTGATGATGTGAAAAATGATGATGGATCTCTTGTGGGATGTTTCAGTATTGACAAAGAGATTTTCTACTGCGGTATTATCTAACAACGCTTTCTCATAACACTTACATAAACCTGCAGGATGACAAACCACAGCCATTTAGAGAAAACTGTTACACTTCAGAGAAGGAAGCGAAAAGATGAAAATCATTAAACACATTAAGTGTAATGACTTAAACAGGTAGAAGCACTTTAGAATGACAAATCTGCAGCTCCAGACTTATTCAATGAATGTAAACGACACAATAAACAGACTAAAATGTTAGTTTTACCTTTTGCAATTCCTTTAGATTTAGCAGCTCCTCGCCTAATCAGTTGTTACTCTTAAGAACCTTTAATATAATTACCATAATTTTATATTTAATATAATTGTGAAGCAGCAGCCGGTGTCGTAAATGAAGTGGGGATGATGATCTTTTTGAAAAACTGATATATAAGCTTCATTTGGTTGCTCTGAACCTGCTGGAGTTCCAGCATCCTGCAGCTCTCAGACATGAATTTATTCTTGCCGTCTTTTTGGAGGACGTCCAGGCTGTGATGAATTAACCTGAAAGTCTTCTCAATGGTGTAGATCACGGTGTAGTGCAGCAGCTAAGCAGCTCAGGCTTCAAAGAGAATGCAGGCAAACAGGAATCAATGCAGCTTCTCCAATATAATGATTTTTCTTCATCGTAATTGTCCAGTATGGATGGTTGCAAATTGAATCTCGTATTCCCAACCTAGAATTGTTTTAACGGATCCTTCGGTGCTCCAGGAATACAAGTTCAGATTAGGGCTGGTACACACTCCACAAAAATACATTTTCTTCAATTTTTCATGAGTTGAAGTAAAAAAATCTAAGACTTCTTCTATGCTCACAGGAATTTAGGCGTGATTGGTTGGCAGGGTTCATGCAAGTGGGTCAGAAATTTACTCGCCCAAAGTTAATTTTTACTTGCCCCTGTCGAAATTGTTTTATTTATTAGCAGTTATCAAACAACGACAAGACTAAAGTTAATTATTTTGTTTAATCTAGGGCTGCAGCCTCTATAAAATGTCAGAAGACAGTGAAAAATATCCATCCCAAGGTGATGTCTCTAAATATCTTGTTTTGCCAGTCAAAAACCAAACATATTCTGTTAAATTAGAATCAGAATCACTTTAATCGCCAAGCAGAGGAGTACAAGGAATTTGCTTTTGGCAGGTGTCAGAGTTAAGAAGACAGAGAAGATAACATCAAGAACAACAACAAAAAGAGAAGGTAAAAGAAACTAGTACAGCAAAAAATATACATCACTAAATGCAGCAAAACCTCAGAGGAAGTCTTGGCAGCATATGATGCAAGTGGGATTATTAAGTAAATAACATAAATTAATTTGATTGGACTCGATATTTACATTTATACTAGTGTATTGTACCATATTTTACAAGGATATATACAATAATACTTAACTGTGTAAAGCAGGAAATCTCAGCTCATATTTGAGAGGCTGAAAACATAATTTTCTGACATTTTTGCATGAAAAATTACTTAACTGCTTAGTCATCAAAGTAGCTTAATAGTTTAATTATTTGTTGCTAGAATTACTAGCCTACTGTGTCATTTTGAGCAAGCCTGATTGTATATTGAGCTCTTTTTAGGGTAAGAATATCAGGGTAAGTTAATCAGAAGCAGAGTAGGGTGGGTCATGACTTTGCCCTCTTGTATTATCTGTAGCTCTGTGTCAAATAGTCATAATTCAGAGTCTAATAAATGTCTTTTTCAGGATAAATTGCACATTAGGGCTGCAACTAAAGATTATTTTCAATCTCAATTAATTTGCTGATCATTTTCTCAATTAATCGATTAGTTTTTTGGTCCATAAAATGTTAGAAAATGGTGAAAAATATTGTTAGTGTTTCCCAAATCCCCAAAATGCCATCCGCAAATGTCTTGCTTTGTCCACAACCGAAAGATATTTAGTTTCCTCTCGTAAAGAAGTGCCCACTTGCATGAATTTCACCTCATGAAAAAAGGGAAGCGTTTATATTTTTGAGTGTCTTTCATTCACTGAATTAACTTTTATTGTCGTTTCGAACCTCAAACATCGTCACCTTCGCTGTACTCCTCATGTTACTGGTGCCTGGTTCACCGGTGTGTGTATGAGGAGATCTTAGATACACACTCATAAAGTATCAATCACCCATGCACACATAGAGCCTCTCAGCCTTCACTCAGTCAAAGGAACTTTTCATGTGCTGAAAGGGTGTGGGGGCAGTCGGTCACAGAGAGAGGATTGTGAGCGCCGCTCAATCGAGCCGGCTGCCATCATCTTGAGCCTGGCTTGTGTCTCTTGGCAGCTTTCAGACTTGGTGGGATGTGTGTGTGTGTGTGTGTGTGTGTGTGTGTGTGTTTGTATGTTTGGGTGGGTATTTGTATAGGCGTATGCCACCCATCTGGGCTTGAACAGCTGTTTTATCAACAAGGTTCAGAGAGTTTCCCGACTTGAACCCTTCTCTTAAGATGGAAAAAGTGTTTACCTACTTTCACCGAGAGGATGGGGAGAAATTAGGCCATTTAGCCTTGAGTTTATTCTGTGTAGCAGCTAAGCAACCTTGGCGTCATTGATTCAGGATTATGTGGTGAGCATGTATTTGGAGAAACAAAAAAGGGGGAAGGCGTGTGTTGATACCACACTACTTAGTAGGGATGGGGGATAGGGACTTGTGTGATTAGTCGACAATACGATTAAACGTTGTTGGCATGTAACTACCCGACTGGAGCAATGTGCAACAACATTCAGCACAGAAACGGACATTAACCTGCAGGCAGAGCAGGCTGCTGCTGCTGCTGCTAGCACCGCTAACGTTAGCCACACTGTGTGTCAGGCTGTCAGCTACCGTCAGCTCCGGGTAAACGGTGTCGTTTACCTGCAGACACTGTGATCCTTTTCGGTCTGAAGAGGTGAAGCACTGAGTGAGTTGTTGTCATGTTTTGAAGGATGTTGCGCAATGTTCAAAGTGGGACACATTTCAGCAGCACTTATATTGCGGTTTGGTCAATGAAGAATGTGATTAACGGCTTCAAATGACTCTTTATACACTCAGTATTTTTTCGGATGAGGTTTAACATTATCAATTGATGAATTGTGCTCAATTTTACCTGCTTTCTGAGTGTTTTCTTACTGTTTGATTAGTCGACTAAATTTAACATTCCATTAGTTGCCAGGAACATCCCTAATGGGGGGAAGTAACCGATTCTTAGAAACGTCAGGATTCTCTCTTGAAAGATTATGAATCAATGCAGAAAAATCAATGATCGGAAATATAAAACCCAGTTCTCGACATGATGATCGCCTGTGACAGTTCTGTAAGACTGGACTGTATGTTCTTCACACAGTTGGATTGTGAAATGTTTCGGAGGCAAACGTGCGCCGTGTAGGGCTTGTAGTTTTGTTTTGTGCATCAGCGATGAAGCTGAAAAAAAGTTAGTAGATTTAGAAGGTTTTTATGTTTGCTTCTAACTTAAAACATGCTTTCACTGTGCCGTAAATCCTGTGATTAAATAAGCTGTTTTTCCTTTTGTCAATCAGGCGCAAGGCAATGTAATAATAATTAGAACAATAAACCCATCCTTCATTTTTGCACTCTCTGACTGACGCTCCTTATTCGAATTCAGTTTTAAGGTGCTAAATTTTTTAATAAGTTACTTTTATTGGCTTTTTACTTGCAAACCTTTTATTGCACTTTCAGTAACAGGCATTTTACTCTGCAAAATGAAAATCTACCTGCATTTGGCTCTTGCTGGGCCTAAATTTTGGACCCTGTCTGTGTGTGATTTAGATCAGAGTTGGGGCAGCTTTTAAATCAAAATATTACAATAGTAAAAGGCTGTCAGGCATTGCGGTTGATGATTGTGTTTATGTTCTAAACTAGGCTGCATCTTGAGTTTTGGTGATGATGCAGATGATAGAATCCGACCTTCACCTCGAGGCTTAACAACTCAAATTTATTGATAATAGTTTTATAATCACATTGCAGCCCTCTGAATTTGAATTGAATTGAATCGTGAAGTGCCAAGAAGATTCCCTCCCCTTCTACTTATATTTTTAAAGCCAATTTTTTATTGTGAAGGTCTTTTACTCAGTTTAGAGCCAAATTACAGCTTTGCACAAGGTTGTGCGTTCCAAAGAGGGTGGTATATGTGTGGTTTGGGTTTGTAAAAGAACTTTGATTTCTAAAAATGTGCTTAGGAAAAGAGTTTATAAGCTTTTCATAGATTAAAACCTGATGTTTCCCACTGAAAAATACTGACACGTGCACTGACAAGCCCTGATTTGTTTTTTTTTTTCCACAACTCTTAACTTTTTTAGATAACCCAATTCAATACCAGTGCTCCCACTAAGATTTCTAATTATGGCATCTTTTCAATAGATAATGAGCTGCTGCAACTTTGGCGAGCACTGCCAGAACAATTCTGTTTGAAGTTGCTGTTTTTTTTTTTTTTCCTCTCCATAAATTTTCTTGGTTTCTTTTACAAGCCATGAACTGATTTGTCTGGTTTTCTGTAGTGGAAATCCATAGAAACCACTTAAGTTTTAAACACAGTAGGCGTAGTGTGTTTGGGCCTCAGCAAGAATAGAAGAAGGTGTCATTTTTTGTCCTACACAGTACTTTTCCATGGCACTGTCTCAGCATGCAAAGCGCAGCAGCGTTCTGGATTGTTGAGTCTCAGACAAACTATTTAGGGTTTAGAGTTAAGACCAGTGTAGGCTCATGTATACATCAACTGGAGCCTCTCCAGTCCAACCTCCCAGGCTTTATTTTGATTTCACCTGCTGCTATGGTGACCCCTGGAAAAACTCTGCCGGTATTAACTGTTTTTTTTGCTGCTAAGACCAAGCTGAAACGAATCTTTGAAAAGTTAAGCGTCAGATAGAGGCTCCTTTGTGCCGTCGGGAGCTCCCTTTTGGCATGAGGCTCCTCTGACTGCAGTGACTTCTTACCATGTTATTGGAGCCAGTTCTTCCTCAACTCTGAGCTCATCTGAAGCTGACGGAGGTCAAGAGAGAGGCAGCTGAAATGGTGAAATTACTGCTTTAAGCCTTTTTTTAATACACTGCCATGATGTAATGGAATTGGCCGTCTCTTTTGATTCTGCTTTCTTGGCCCTTCACAGTTGAACAAATTCGTCCCTCAGCAGCACTTATTTGAAAGATGATGGCTTTTTCTCCTTTTTATATAAGCGTTGCGCAGCTTTAACTCAAAATAAGCCCAAGATTGGCCATAGAAAATGCTAATTGTGTCTTTAAATATGATTTATAGTTCGGCTGTGGTGAATAAATTTTACTGTTGATGAAAATGTCGAGCCTTAAGTGAGGGTATTGGGGCTTCTTTTTTATTACAACATTAGAAAACAGGAGCTTCTGGATGGGTTTTCATTGCTTGTGATTCATATACAACACGACCTGCATTAGGGTTGGGCAGTGTCCACCAAACTGGCATATGGGGATGTCATACGCCAATTCAACTGGACAATGCTGTTGTTCGGGATGGGCGGCGGCGGGGGGAGTTCCATTTTTGACTGCATCAGAAGGCCGGCTTGCTCAAGCACAACCTCACCATCACAGCACTGTAGTCACGGTTGCCTCCCGCTGTCATTTTGACGGCAAAATCCAACTTGTCCCGCTCAGCCAAGAAAACTCTGGCTTCTGTCACCAGCGAAGGGAGCATCAACTCTCACATCCCTGCTGGGCGAGCGTCCGACATTCCGATATACGGCCCAGTGCCAGGTCTTTGTCTACCGCACCACATTTCCATAACATAGTTGTGTTCAGCCTCTGAAGCTTCAGACGAAGTTAGCCATCTGGCTAAACCGAGGAAGCTACGCTAAGAAAACAACAGTGCAAACACGACAAGGGATGTACGTGATTAGTCGACTAATACAATTAAACGTCGCCACCGTCGCTAGTCAGCACCAGAAATACTAGTTGGGTATTACATCTAGTTGTTATAATTTCTATTCAATCTTATTTCATGTTTTCTAACAGTTCTAGCCAGGCATGTACTGGCATGACGGCAAGCTAACATTACATGCAATGTGCTTGTAAGGCTCCCTGATTCAGTCCACTAATAGTATAAATTAAAGAAGGGTAGAAATTAGTGACGGGGAACATCCTTTTTAAAACTGAAGTTTAGTACCCGGACCTACTGGTCACTGACGTCGACAAATGATTCAAGTTCTTAAAATGACAGAGTTGTTTTAGACTAAATTGTCTTTAAAGTGCTCCTCATTTTTGACATGAGGGCTCCACTTCCAACATGGCCGTGCACCTGAACAGCTGTGATTACAGTAATAAAATGAGACTCCCACTCCCTCTCCCCAGTTATGAGCGTCCTTTTCCTAATGTGGATTCTGGTCCTTGACCTTTTGGGAAGATGATAATCTCTGGTTGTGTCTGTTTTATGAACTCTGATAAAAACAAGGTTTGGCTGTGATACGAAACTTAAAGATTGTGAGGCAGTCTTGCACAAGGCAGAGACACAGGAAGATTGCACAATTATGACTCAGAGCGTTTCTGTTAAGGGCACAGTTGATGACATTCTCGGGATGACTTGCAGCATTGAGAATAATTTCATTCACTTACTGTGGCACCATGCCATGATCACTCTAACCCCACATACTGTACAGCTGGGCTTCAGTGGCTGTCGGATGAAGCTGTACAGAACCTGAGAGCAGCATCTGGGACGACACAGTCTCCTGAGTCGTGTCTAAATACAGACCTGACCTTCCTCTGTCTGATAATGGAGGAGGAGAGGAGGATAAGCAGGTGGAGGCAGGGCTGTAAGCTCCTGGAGGTGAGGATTTTCCCCCAGCTTCAAGTGTATACAACGGGCAGTGATGGAGAGCAGCTGCGTCAATTCCCTCTGATTCCTTAACCGTTGTCCCTTGAACCTTGACTCCGTTCACCCCCACGTCTCTGCCTGTGACAGGTTGCTCGGCCGCAGCACCGGCGAGGCCGCGAAATGGATGGCGGCCAGCGGGGAGCACCTGCGGAGGCCTAGCAGGCGAGCGGCATTCCATCACAGGACCTCGAGACACAGATGTCATATGAGACACGAGGGACGTGTTTGAGTGGGGGGATGGGGCGGGAGGGCCTGTGGCAGAGGTTTTGGCATGGTGGGGCAGTAATGGGGTGGGATAGCGAGCCAGCTGCTACCAACAGATTCTTAATGAGGTGTCCCATCAAGAACACAGGGAGATGAACATTAATGGCTACAGCACAACTTGTCTGTTCATTTATTCTCCCCTTTTCAATCATACCAGGATGAGGTGCATGACATGTTTGGGCACATGGTAATTGGGTTTTTCTAGCAGGCTTGATTTAAATGTCATTTCTGTAATAGGGCCGCAACTAGGACAACAATTATGTTGATTATTGATTTATTTCTCTATTATTTTTCTTGATTGCTTGATTAATTGTGCAGTCCTTTAAGTCAGACTTCCCCAGAGCCCAAGGTGACATCTTTCATTTGCTTGTTTTATGTGACCAACAGTACCGAACCCAAAGACGGGGATAAAAGCTCATATTTTTAATCACTGGCCCCACAGCAAGCAAGCAAGCAAGCAAAGTTTATATGCATATACAGCAACTTCAGAGACACGAGTCACAAAATGCTTCAGCGATCAAACAAAAAAAAATCAAATAATATCAGATAAATAAGACAAAGATGGCACACAAGATGAAATACACAGGGGGAGCAGATAAAAGCACAAAATTAAAACATAAAAATACCATATGCTACCCAAATGCTTGTCTGAACAGGTTTTTAGCTTCTTTTTAAAAAAGTCGAGCTTATTGGGGAAACTATTCCAAAGCTTAGGGTCTGCACAAGTGAAAAGAACGATCTTCTCCCCAAGTCTGAAAACATCAGAGAAACACTCAGAAAACCCTCGGTGGAGGACCGAAGGCCTCGGCTTGTAGGGTGGGGGTGCAGGAGGTCAATAATATACTGTGGAGCCCGGTAAGCACCAAGATTTTAAAATAAATTCTCCCACACAGTACACTTTTGGCCCCCCTAATGTAAACCTATTTAAAAACAATACAGAAAAGGTCATTTAACAGCCTCCCTTGACTGTGATACTTTTCCCGGTGAACTGGCTGGTTGAGGAAACTTGCAGGGTTCACTGCATTACATCATCAGATGTGTCACCGTCTAGTCACTTAAACTCCTACTTTCATTCCCTCCTGAATATTTGTTTTAGTTCCTTTTTTCATTTGTGTTTCTGGTTCTTCTGTAATAATGGCAGCAGCAGTTTGAGTCTCCTGATTCTGACGCCTGAACTTTGTATATTGGCCAGTACAAGTGGTTACAAAAATAAAAACTCAAAATCTGGTAAAGTTTCAGTTTTTTGTTTTTGACACAACTCCAAAACAGTTCAGTCCAATCCAGTTCAGACTCACAAAAGAACGACAATTCAAAAAGTTCGCTCTGGGACTTTACCGCAGATCCCCAGAAAAAGAAACCAAATCGGGGAATTAAGATTAAAATAACAGTTATCTGTTTCAGCAGTTCGATAACAGAGATTATGGACAGTATTACATCAGGTACCTGCTGTGCCGTTGGTCACTCAGTCCGTTAGCGAACTTAGTCAAGTAGACTGGCAACTCCTGGAAAAATTCCGAGTGGAAAACACTCAATCCACTGGATTATTCCCTTCACTGACACAGACTCCAAAGACCTTCTGCTTACCACAAGCTGGCTACAATAACACAGACTCTGCCAGATAAAGCTGGCGTTTCTCTGGGGCGTCCCTATACCTCAGTTGGTAGAGCGTGCTCCCCATGAACTGAGGCTCTCGGTCCTCTGCAGCAGCCGCCGGTTCGACTCCCGCCTGCAGAACCATTTGCTGCGTGTCATCCACTCTCTCTCTACCCTCTTTCCTGTCATATCTTCAGCTGTCCCTATCAAATTAAAGGCAAAAGCCCAAAAAATAGTTTTAAAAATAGGCTGGCATTTCTCTCCTTAACTAACCAGGTCCTGTTTTTGGGGCTAATATATTGTGTGGTATTTGATTGGTGCATAGGCCGGCATACTTGCAGATACTCAGTCTCATATTTTAGGCAGTGTTGGATACTTTTAACTGTACTGGAATAGAAAGAAAACCCATAAAATGTTGAACTCTGCTCGTCTAAAATTGCCTTTGCCATAGACATTGGAGGTGTGTAATAACCATGCGGTACAACTACTATTCAGAATGTGAGAATGTGCGTTTCTCTTGTGAAGGACAGTGAGTTCGTGTGCAGCCTTTTCCTCTTCAACCAACAACCAAAGTGCTGGAATTACTCTTTTGGGAGAAAAGCAAAATGCCTTTTCTGCTTTCATACTTCATTTACCTGGAGTGGTCTGAATTAGCCCTGAGTGCATAAGCATGTCATTCAAGCTTTCAGGACACCTGCTGAACAATTTCACTCACAGAGCGCACACATACGCACACACAAACACACACTCGCACCAAGCAGATCCTCAAATATGTCCTGCAGTCTGTTTGTGCCATATGCCCGGTAATATTGTAGTGAAGTGTTGCAAGTCTAAATGAAAATTCACCCAACATTATCTAATTAAGCAGGTGTGAAAGCAGCTTAATTCAAGTCGGTTTTGGCACTAGTCATCGGTCCGTGTTCAGCGTGAAGCAACAGTTCATTCAGCTGAAAGATGTGAATACTTTCATTAAGTCGGGGACCAAGTCGAACACTTTCATTTCTCCTCAAAGGAAGATGTCAGAAGTGGTCTTGAGTTATAAAGGGTGGTGGTTTTATTAGCCACTGCTGGTCAGTGGGGTGCTTTTTGTTGCGGAGTGACAGGGGACTTAATAATGAAGCTCTCTAACCCAGCGAGCCCTGAATCAGTGGAGCCCCTCTTCCCCTTCTTTGTCCCTCTCCCAATCCCCCCACAGTGCCACTGCATTCCCAGCCTGGCGGGGCAGTGTCTCTGGGCCAGGGCCATGTCACGCACCCCTTTTGGCCCCAAACGACCGTGGTGGGGGGGTCAGGGGTTCAAGTGCTCCCCGTGGGGCGATGCATGGGATGCCTAGCGACGCCGCGGCTCGGCCCCCACACTGGCTACGTTGGTAATTAATTTCTAATGAGAAAGAAATTGGCTGACCTCGCTATAGCTAGCCTCTTGGCTCTAGCTGACTATTACTGCCCCTTTCCCATTTTGCCTTTCTCCCACACAGACTTCAAAGGAGAGGCGAGGATAGCCCCTCCTGGCTCGACGCTGATAGTGAAGTGCACAGGGAACATTCCTCGCGTGCTACACAGAGGTTGAGTGTGGATTTTATGGGCTGTGTTTCTGCTAGTCCCACACATACCTGTGGCTCATGTGTATGCTGTAGTAGCTTAACTGTGTTAACCCCTTCTCATGTGTAACAGCAGAAAGACGGCAGCGGTTTTGAAGATTTGTGAAGGCTTTTTGGCCTTGATACTACTAAGATACTCTTATCACCGCATTTTACCTACAGACAATCACAAATCTTTTACTTCAAGACAATTATATATCACAACACAATCATGTGCTTGAGGGAAGGTAATAGACATGCAGGCAAAAGAGCACATAAAAACAAAAGAGAGCATCCAGGTTCAAATCCAGATCCATCATCAAGATGGTCCTATCATACTAGGTGTAGATGTAGAGGTGATTCTAAAATGCAACATGATTCTCTCTTTAAAGATTATGAATTGATGCAGAAAAGTCAATAATCAGAAATATAAAATGCAGATAACAGACGACAATCTTATTGAGTTTTTGTCAGGATGGCTGAGCCTGAGCAGCTGCAGATGAGCACAATCTGACCAGCACCTCCTGATTTAAAACCGTAAAATTTTGGCGCACCAAGATGCATCAGTAATCATTTTATAATCACACAGTAGCCCTCTGAATCAGAATCAAATCGAATCATGAGGTGCCAAGAAATTCCCACCCCTAGATCAGGGGCAGAACAAACAAAACATGATAAAATTTCCAGATGAAGATCTGTCATGTTCCTTCCCCACTGGACACTTCACAAGCATCAATATCTGATACCAAATACAACTATGTACAGCACAAAACAAACTGTGAGGAATGGTTGTATTCAAGTTGTGCACACGTGTCTCACGCTATGTCTTGTCTTAAAGGGACATAGGGGTCTGATAAAGTCAGTCCACTTTGACCAAATACTAGGAGTTTCTATGCCTGTAGGTCTCCTCTAAACTGGGACATTCAAATGCTCTTAAAGGAAATTCACTTAAATGATGTCTCATTAAGAATTTGAGTTCAAAGGTGAATAACAATTTCATGTCCATGCATTCAATATGAAATAGCATTTTGATGCATGTAGCGCAACATAATCCAACAGGCTAGAAGCAGGGGAAAACAGCTAGTCTGTCTCAAAAGTAAACAGGATTAGCTGCCCAGCAACTCTAAAACTGTCTTGTTTACCAGTGGATTGTGTATTTTTAGCAAGAAAGCTAGTCACCAGTACATCAAAGAAACGGGTGGTTCTGTGCAAAATGTGCCAAAGCTGGCGTCTTCACAATTCTTCTCAGTTAAGACCAAACCTCTCAGACGCTGTGTGCAGCTTGTGGCCTCTGGGCTCAGTTGTTGTTGGTAGAAGCTCATAAACTGACTACTCTTTTAAATAAAATGTCTGTTTTCACTTGTTTGCAGTCAGTGTTAAGTTAGGTTTAAAGGAGGGTTCACCCCAAAATAGAGGATAGGTATTTATCCTCTGAAGTTTAAGTGCTGTTTATCCATCTAGATAGTTTTGGTGTGAGTTGTTGAGTTTTGAAGATTATCGTCTGCCTTCTCTTTTTTTTTTTTTTTTTTTTTTTTTTTCGATAGTATAGCTGAAGAGTAGACAGGAAAGGGGGCAGAGAGAGAGGGGATGACACGCAGCAAAGGGCCGAAGGCGGGAGTCGAACCAGCGGCCGCTGCAGAGGACTAACAGCCTCCATATATGGGTCGGACGCTCTACCCACTGAGCTAAACCGCCCCCGTCTGCCTTCTCTTGAATATAATGGAACCGGATTGCACAGGAACAACTTTATTCCTACCACAGAAAGAACTTGCAAGAAAATAGTTCCTACATGAAACTGCTCACAACAAGCTGGATGATTTTGAGTAACCGGGTCATGTTTTCTGTTGAGTTTTTCTGGTGCTTTGAGCACCACAAGCTGAGTGCCATCTAGTTTCATTACGTTCAAGAGAAGACAGACATCTCCACGGCCCACATATCTCCAAAACTTGGCAGCTCACACCAAAACAATTTAAATGGATAAACAGCACTACAGTCCAGAGGATAAATATGTATTTTTGATCCTGGGGTGAACTCACAAAGCACATTTTGAAATGAAATCACTGTAGATCATCTGACATCTCCCGGAATATTTTGGATGAAAGTCATCCTCCCATCCAAAGATACTTAATTAAAGCATAGTATCCGTGTGTTGTGGGTTTTCTGGTCAACGCGGCGGCAGTCTGTATCGATAAGATTTCCTGAGGGGAAACAATTGTGTGAAATGCAGGAAGCCATTAGGAAGCCAGGGACTCATGTCTCTCCCTGCTGAGTAAATAGTGTCTGGGCCTCCCCCCTCCCCGTTTCATCCACTTTTGAATGAGCCCAGCACTTGTAACAATAAAGGCAGGAAATGAACTGTACTCACACAGGAGCGTGCAGGATGCTCATTGTGTTCCTAATTGACCAAACTAGGTTGGGCGATAAAAGCAGACTTTTCTCTTGGTTAGTCGAAAATAGCTCAAAGGTAGCGGCGCACAGTGGGTGTGGTCAGAAAGCAGCTAATGAGGCAGTGTTTCATTGCATAATTTTAGAGTTTTTTTTGTGGGATGTTTTGGTCATGTCATGACTGACCCAGTTTGTGTGAAATTGGAGCTCACAGTTTGAGCCCGTGAGTGTCTAATGCAGGCTTGCATTTCTTACATGCAACATGGAGCAGACTAATGTGAGCATGTGACAGAAGACTAGGGAGAGTACGTGAGAGAACAAACATGTCATGTTGTTGTGGTACCATATGTGCTGCGTGACACTAATGGCAGTCCTCAGTAAGGTTGTCAAAAGTATTGATACGTCAATGGTTTTTTGACACCACGTGTCTAAAACAATACAATAAACTGATCCATGTGCTCAGTGCACTGTGTGGTTTTGCTTCAAGTCAGAATTCAGGCAGGACAATTAACAGTGAACTGAACAGAGATCTTCAGTGTTTATTTGTTTATTTAAAGGATCCCAGTCAGCTGCTGCTATGGCAATCAGATGGTCCACACCCAGAATACAATAATACAGCATGAATGGAATAAAATGAATTGAACATTAATGTTGATAACTTAAATAAAATGTCATCAATACATTAAAGCCTGTCAACATTATACATATATTTAGGTAAAAATATGTTTTAAAATCAATATATCAATCAGTGCTTCTCAAATAGGGATCTGTGGACCCCGGGGGTCCATGGCACTCTGCCAGAGAGTCTGTGAAAAGTTTTCATATTCATTTATTTAGATTATCATGATAATACAAATTTTGAATCTAAAATAGTTAGAAGTTTACGTTCTAATCTAACAAAACTAAGACTCCTGCCAGTTAAGCATGTGTCACCCATTAATGATGGAAACTTGCTCTCTTTTTATTTATTTTATTTTAATTTTACCTCTGTTTAACCAGGCAAGTCACTAAGAACAAATTCATGTTTACAGTACATAAATATTAGATTGTTGGTATACTGATATCTCAGTCTGCTGTTTTCTAGTTGTTGTTGCTTTTGTGCTGATACTGCCTTTATTGTTCCTACGTTTTGCTTCTTTATTTCTCCCGTGTAAATTCTCTTTGAGTATGTTTTAAAGCGCTGTACAAATAAAATGTGTTATTTATCAAGATTATACATGACTCTGGTGTCAAGGTGGTCAGCCAGAGATTGTAAGATGGACCGATTTTTAAATTGTCCGGCTACTACGGCAACAGATGAAGTTGATGAAAAACAAAACTAAGGAAATATAATGAGGGGTATCTCCAAAATGACTTAATTGAAATGGACGGGAATTCAAAATGTTGTATGTTTTGGGTAGGCCTAAGTGTAAAAAAAATAGGATATATCAAATTAATCCAAGACACAGGCTACATGAGGGGTCCCTGGTATATGTTCTATCTTGTAAGGGGTCCTTGGCTGAACCTTTGATATAAATATATAAATAATCAGAATTCTTAAACAGAAAGAGAATTATGCAACTCATATGAAGCAAAACACAAATATTGGAAACTAGCACAGTTATACCTCCTAATCAGTCAATCATCTCATGCCAATAAAGCCACTGCATTTTATTTTTAAAGGATATTTAATGTTTTTATTAAGTTAATATTAAAGGGTGAAGTGTGTGTTTTGTGTGCAGCTTGTTAATAAGAAAATAAAGTATCCTATTTTTTGTGCCAATGACTTTTTTCTTTGTGCTGCGGTATTGAGTATCTTTTTTTTATACGTGTATCAAAGTTTAAAATTCTGGTATCGTGACGACTCTAGCCCCCAGCGTCAGCCTGTTTACTATTTGCTAAGCTCACCTGGCTGCTACGTGCTCATTTTTCTCTGAGGAATGCAGGCGTGACTCACGACCAGACAGAGTGTTACTTAAGTTGTCACCTGAGAAGCCCTCCAGGGGAAAGTTGTTTTGTCCTTGAGTGTGTCAGCCATAAGCGTATTTGAGCTGACCTGCATTCGGAGAAGATTGGTGATGTAGCTGGGATTTAGGTTACGTGTGCTACCAATCCTTCAACTCATTAGACAAAATTCAGTGAGTGTGAGTGTGTTTGTGGTGCGGTCAATGCCAACTTTTTCCCCTGAGTCATTAGTTTCTTCCATGAACATCTGCTTTAAGGTGATGTACGCCAATTAAACACTAAGAATCAGATTAATCAGATGAACCAGTTTCCAAATTGCCATCCTGTTTTCATTGTTGGGTGAGGGATCAGTGGTTATCTGGCCCACATTTTGTGCTTAGTGTAATTGATATTTGGTTTACCCTAGATTAAGTGACAACTAAGCAGGTTAGCATTGAGGATTTTCCCAGATTAATTCCAGGAGTCCAATCTGAGCGTGCTGGCCACTCCCCCCCCAACCCCCCGTATCATCCCAAACGTCTGCCTTACCTGGGATTTACTAGCATATGAAAAGGAAATGAGATCAGAGGTGGTGGTAAATCCTGCCGCAAAGCCTCCCTCAGAGAAAATGAGATGCGCACACATGGCATCGTCAGTCACCAGCCGCTCGTGTCCTAATTTCCCGATAAATTGATTTTTGGGTGTTCAGGTGATGAGGGAGGTGGGGTGGTCCTTCAGAGGGGAGCTTTGTCAACTAATGCCACTGTCACTTTGACCATACTGGCCTTCTTGTCTCTTATTATATTTGATGCAGCTCTGCGGTGACTTGGGACTTGTTCAGACTGCAAGCCCAAAGATGCCTTTGTCATATCCAGACTGATTTCAGAAAGTCTGGACAGCCAAAACCAACATGCAGTGCGTTGGGCGGGTTACTTTTAAAACATGTTCCACTACAGATGGAATGTAATTTGTAACACATTCCATTAGTTTACTCAAGTAGCGTACTCTAAATACTTTGGATTACTTTTGGAACACTTCCAAATCATCTTGCTGAGCTCATTTGACTGAGTCACTCTGAATGTAGTTAATGCTTGGCTTTTGGGAATGACCTCACTGGAGAAAAATCCCTTTACTCAGTGCTGTGGAGTAATAATGGCCACAAACAGCAGAGCAGCTTAGTATTTGTGGCTAATTAGCAAGACATATCAGTGATTAGGCTTAGCAAATTAGCCAGCTAGTTAGCCAAACTAATAAGCAACTAACAACACCAATTTTACTTAAATACAGCCCGAAATCATAAAAAAACAATATGTGTTAGGGGGCTTTACACCCTAACAGCACACAGCACCATCAGTCCTTGACGTTAGACCCTCACAGAGCACACTAGCATGACAAAAAAGAACTTAAAGTGACCTCAAGGTGCTTCTTCAAACTAGACGATGAGTCTTTTTTGTGGGGAAAGCAGCTTGGTTGATGGCAGCAGAGGCTGCACTGCCTGCGCGGTGATGTTCTGACCTGCTTGACCACGCGTGCAGGTGAAATCTTCCTTTATTTCCATGCCCAAAATACATCCTTGACAATGTCCTGGCTGTGTGTCTCCAATGTATGGGAAATGTATGCCTTACATGAATTTTAGAGCAAATAAAACAAACAGTAATTGCATACCACCTGTTTAAACTGTAATGGAACACAGTTAAATATGAATTTACTCCCCAACCCTGACCAAACTGCATAATTTTTGCAAGCCGAGCTAAATGCATCAGATTATAAAGTGTCTTTTGCATTTTTTGCAATACGACACACAGTGGTGATGTAAAGTCCAGAGTGACAGAAGTGCATCAGACTGCCTGAGCATTGCGTGTGAACCAGCCTCCTTCATTGCTGAGTTTTTTCTGGTGCAGCGAAGGAGTTCTGCAAAGGAGTGATTGTTTGGAGAGTGAGATGACGGATTGCAATTTCTCACGCTTCCACGGTGGAAAGCTGCGTCACCAGTGTGTACGCAGTTACTGACGCCAGCGTCCTCACCACAGCACCCCATGGAGATATCTGGACATACAAGTCTGATCTGATTCCTTGTAGACAGCATGTCTTAAGCTGAAATTATACTTTCAGCATCCACATGTGTGTCCATTTGATGTAAATTTCATCATCAGAGGGTGCACATGTTGACTCTTTGCGGACATCCGTGTACCTGCAATTTGTTCTGACGGCACAGTTCATGCTGCCACTACAGCCGCCAGTCTACTGTGCATGGGTGGAACGATTCCTCCAAGAAAATAGTTGTCTGCGGCTGTCTGTGCATGCGTCCATATAGGACTACAATAAATCGCTTAAAAGATCTGTTTTTCCTGCAGTCTAAACAAAGTCTTGTTTGCAGGGTTGCATGTGAAGAAATGTGTCATCTTCCCTTTGTTGCAGCCTCGAGTGATAGTAACACCTCACACCACAAGTCTTTGCACCACGCTACCCACTTCACATGGTGTCCACAGACTGTTAGGTTCCCCATGTCCCAGCAGATTTGAAAGCAACTAATTTAGGAGTTGTTAAGTGATTTAGCATCTGTTTTTTATAGGACCCTTGTGAGCCACAACTGCCACCCCCCTTCTGCCCATCACTGTCTGTGCCTGTGGCGTCAAGGCTGGCTTTTGAATTTCAATCAGCCCAGGATGCATTGTTGTGTTTATTTGAGGGGGATGGGTCGGATTGGGGTGTTAGTAGTGGTAACTGGTCGTGTTTTGCAATCAAAATTCAGCGTGACCAATGGGCAGCTCATGTGAGGCTAGTTGGTGCATTCTCAGGGGGGCACGAGGCTTTAATTGCTGCCCGCGGGGCGAACCCTGCCCTTCATTCTTCACACATCGCCTTCCCTCCCCTCGTCATCCTCCTCACAACGAGAACACAGGCAGTACAATCAATAACCGCCTCACCCTCCTTCTCTTTCCACCGCCCCCCCCTCGCCGTCGACTCCTCCTCTGGTCAGCCGCTCCCTGCTTTCCATTTATCAACACTGCGTTTGATGTTGGCTTCATCATTCTCTGTCAACCCCCCAACACCTCCATGTGCGTAATTGTATTAGATTCGTCATGGTGGCGCGGTTATTTGGCCCGCCCCAGCTGGTACCGGGCCAAAGGGCTTCTCTCCACCTACCTGCAACCCCAGACATGAGTTTTAAGCATCTTCAGTCTTTAATTTATTTCCATACGGCATAGCACAGTTGTGGTTCAATGGTTTCCCAAGTACCCTAAGGTACATTACGTCCTTTATTAAAGACTGTTTTCCTTTTCCTGAATCCCATTGTTCCCAGCATCCAGTGAAGCGTAAGTGTTGAGCTTCCATTAAAAACCAAATCTCACAGCAGGTCTGTCGTGGAGGACGAGTGGAAATGACGGAAACAAGGACAGACTCAGACTCAGACAGTGAAGAAGTCACACTGTGAAATATTCCTTGAAAAATTTATTGGACTTTTTTGCCACTCATGCTCATTAGCAGCTTATTTTTGGAAGAATGTGCTCAATAACAATTTTTATTGCCCCCACAAGGAAATCTGGCATCAGTGACTGAATATCTGTTTTTAGGTGTGTTTTAGTGTTTTTAGGTTATCTATCTGTCTGAGAATCTGAAGAAGTTTAAATGTTCTAATTCAGTCTAGGGATTTTTGCAAATATCTGATATGCTGACATCTTTCAAGAAAAGGTTCCACTTTGAACCCTTTCAGAGAGTTCACCTAGAACCCAGCATAAGGGGTTATACCTACAACCATCTGTTAAAGGTTTCAACCAGAACCTTGTGTGAGAGGATCTGCAGAGAACATTTCTATACTGTAATGAATTGCAAACAGGGGGTCTATTCAAAAGCTTTTCCACCTTCTTAGGGTGCCAACAATAACCCACACAGGTGCTTCTACTGAGGACATTTTTATATTCCAAGGGTTTTATCTAGAAACCACCTTAGGGGATTTATTAAGAACTTTTTTTTTTAATTTACATGGGTTTAATCAGAACACACTGAGCGGGTTCTACTGAAAACCTTCTTGTTTTCCAAGGGTTTTATTTAGAACTCACTAAGACGGTTCCACTGAGAACCCTTTTGTATTCCAAGGGTTTTGTATAGAACTTGCCAAGGGGATTCTACAGAGATCCCTTTTACATTACGGTACAAAGAACATTTGATGAACCCTTGATGAAGAAAGAAAAAGTTCTTCAAAGATTGCTGTAATCCTGAACACTTTCTTTCAAAAAGGGTTCTTGGGATGAACAACGTCCTTAATGGAACCCTTAGTCTTACAAAGAACCCTTGACAAACCTTTTCCTCAAAAAAAGAGGTCTTCAGAAGCAAGTGGTCCTGGGTAGAACCTCAGCCCTTCAGGAAGAACCCTTTTGGAACCCTCTAAGAGTATATCAGCATTAATGTTTGATGATGTGCTGATACATAAGATCAGTGTAATAAACTGGAGACGTATTCACACGCTGGACTCAGAGCTTTATTGGCAACATTACCAGCGAAGCTCCAATTCCATTTTTATTGTATTTACCTTTGTCTCATCTAATCCCTTCATCAACTAATGAGCGGTAATTTCCTTTGTGAGGCTCTTGTGTGCAACCTGTTGTGTGAGGATAATCTCCGGCCGATACATTGCTTGTTTGGAGAAACAGTGGGTGGATGTACTGGGAGAGAAGCGAGAGAGCTGGTGTGTGCAGAGGAGAATGGGGAGTGGGAAAGACTTAAGAGGCACAGTGAGAGAATCTGTCTTTGTCGATTACACACGCACTACAACCTTGACGGCCACATTAGATCTCTTTCTCCATACACCAAACTACCATTAATAATAGATACAGCTCTCTAGCTCTTTTGCTTTCTCTTCCCCTCCCCCCAGCGTTGCCCCTCAAGGCGTCTACCCTCTCTCCCACTGTCCCCCCACTTCACTACCACCATCCTGTCCTACCCTCCCCTTCCCTTCCCCCTTCTCCTTCCTCTCCCCCACGTTTCAGCTGCGAGACTGCAAGCCAGGAGCCATGGCAGGTGTGCATACATCATCATGGTGCTGGCCACACAGCCTGCAGCGCCCGAACAGTCATCATCAGATGACACGTCCACCTGCCTGAGAAAAGAACATTGTTGAATAGTTGAGTGTGTTTGGTTTGTCGTTTTGTAGCAGTTGGTGTTATCTGGGTTGAGATGTGGACACGGGCTTGTTTGGTTCTCCTGACGGAAAGCTACAGACAATGACAAATGAATGACAAATAAATTCTGCAGAGATATTGAGGATGAAATGGAGTGTATACAAGCTTTTCATGACACTCCTCTGCATGCACAATGGGAAAAAGCCTTGTTTTTATTAATATTATTTCCTGTTTGATTGTCACTTCTGCATTGCATCTGTCATTTGATCCGAGATAACGGTCCCTAAACACGGGCTTCTTGAGCTTAACCCTTTAATGTTCTCTGCTCAGTGTAAAGATGCAATAACATTTGTAGTTTATCAAAAGATATATTCTGCATCTACAAGCCCAGGAATCCGCACAAAAGAAAAAAAAAAAAATCCAGAACTGCACACAACAGCAGACACACAGTTTAACAGTAGTCACCAGTCTTGACTGACTCGAGATCTGCTGCACAGTCAGTCCATTTCAAAATTGCGATAGTAGTCAGTTGAATTTTTTTTCCTTGCTGGGTGATATAGACCAAGCTGAAAAATGTCTCAGGATAAAATGTTTCATGTCAGTTGATAAAGATAATTATTGATATTTTTTAAGGCACACAGGTAATAGACTTAAAAAACAAAACAAAACAAGAAACTGTACTTGAAACTGTACAATGTCCTCTCTGTCTGTACTAGTGATGCACAGACCACAGTTAGAACTGCGGGCACTGCAGTTAATCTGCAAATCAGGTGGGGCGGGTCATAAAAATTAATTGCATGTGGGAAATAGAGTGCATTCTCTGTGTGCGCATTTACGCACGAGGCACAGCAGTGCAACTTCTTTAATTATTTAAGTCAGATTCCTTTGGAGAGTTTTTAAGTTTATAACCGTTTGTACAGTTTTTAGTTTTCTAACTTTACTGTGCGCATGGAAACCAAACTGACAGCAGCCTCTCTAACAACTGAAGTAAATTGTTAAATGAAACACTTGTACATCAATACAACACACAATAAAGAAATCACCTAGAAAGCTCACCCCACTCGACATAATTTAAAAGGTGCTCTACCTTACGGGGGCCAGTGCGGGTCTCTGTTCATCGTCTGCAAGGCTGCTTTGTTTTGCAAAGTACCACCTGAAGTAATTCCTCATGATGTTTTTCCTGCACCAGGCAGTCCAGAGGTTCAGGGCTGCAACTAATGGTTATTTTCGTAGTCGATTAGTCGGTCGATCAATTAATTATCATTTGTGTTAAAATGTCAGAAAATGTCCAATATGATGTCTTCAAATGTCTGGTTTTACTCACAACCCAAATATGTTTAGTTTACTTCCATATAGGAGTAAAGACACCAAAGAATATTCACATTTAAGAAGCTGAAATCAGAGAATTTTGATTCTCAAACTGATTAATCGATTATCAATAAAGTTGGGATTAATTTAATAATCGATTAATAATTTGAGTTCTACAGAGGTGTATCTAAAAATGTAGAAACATTGTGCTTTATCAGTCTCTACCCTCCATCTATTGCATTTTATTTTGATGTAGACTTTAGAATCATGTTAATGTTTAACCTTAAATCAGAAGAACAAAGATTATGGTGGACAGGAGATTTACAAACCAAAGAGTGACACTGACGGTAATCTGGTTTAACTTTCCATTTTTAGCCTGAAATGGAAGACTTGTCATTGTATTTAATGCATTACATGGCACTATTGTTGCCACGCTGTATAGATGTCTCAAAAGTGTGTGTACATGTGACACTTTTAATCACGTGTATGAGCTGATAATGGATAATATCATGTATATGTACATTTGGCATTTGAGAGACACTAATGCCATCCTAATCCTCTCACCATGACAAATCAAATGTATACACAAGCAAATGGGACTTGGATGTAATTCTTTACTGTACTATTAATGCCCCCGGTGTCACTGGCTTCCAAAAATCCTCTTGTCTGGCTGAATATGAGCATCCACGGTAGAAAGATGTAAGCAAACATGTCTGTTATCCAAGACACATAAATCCTCTTCAGCTTAAATATTACTTTGTCATGACCCCACAATAGATTGGTGACCTGCTGTGGGTGTTTCCTTATTTTACGCATGCTCCAATGAGCTCCATCCGTTCAATGATTGATGAATTATCTGCCACTTAGGACTGCAGGTTGAGCCGCGGTTCCTCATATTTGGTGGCTGCAGTCAGACATCGGAGCCGTTTGTGCGTCTCAAGTCACCCGGTCAAGTCGTGTTTTGAGTGTTTGTGTGGCAGGTAGTATATTTCAACCGAACGCACCAGGCTCATAACCTCAGACAGTGGGCCCGCTCATGGATTGTCACAGTCAAACCAGAGTACAATAAAAAAAAAAATCAATGAAAAGGGGCGGGTGGATGGTGGTAAGACTCCCAGTTGACAGATTAAGGACAGGTTTGCAACACTCAGAGAGGAGAATCATATTTCCTGCCCATTTCTGTGGGATTATTCTTATCTGCCATAACTGTAAACGTCCTCTGCTGTATGTGTGATATTGTTAATGTATGTTTAAAGCACTACAGGCCATTATGCTGCCTCTGAAGTGATGACTTGCATAGACAAAGTGTGACCTTAATGGTTTTAGGTTCAGTCAGAGGTCTCGCACTATGTTGACTATATCAAACCTCACTGTAGCTGTATGGAAGCGTGCTATGAGCAAACAATTGCTCAACTGCTATTCAATAAATGCTGACCTTTTCTTTCCTGAGGTGCACAGGAGTGCAGTGGAATTCAAACCTGTGTATCTATCAGATTACCAGATGTGTGTATGCGCCTGTTAAGAATGTTTAAATGAGTTAACGCCCACACACAGGACAATGTAAAGATGGGACGTGGCAGTTTTCAGGCTTTCGTTTGGGAGCGTTTTGCCCATCGGAATTTGTTTTCCTTTCCCTCTCGGGAGCGTCCTCCCCTCTCCACCCGAGGCGATCTGTCTTCCTGTCATCCTATTGATCCCCGACAACGCTCATTGATATGGGGAAAAGGCCATTGAGCCCGCGTTGGGAGGCTGGTGGCTGCTGTTTGACATTGAGAGGGTGTTTAAATGTAATAAGGGGAATGATTCATCCTGCCCAGAATTAGACTCAACAAAAATATAAACGCTTTTGTTTTTGCCCCCATTTTTCATGAGTTGAAGTTAAAAAATGGAAGACTCTTTCTGTGCACACAAAAAGGTTTATTTCACAATAAAAGGCCAATTTTAAATCAGCAGTTTCATCTTGAAAAAAGACATTTATGATGTTTTCAACTATGGCTTTCACATATCGCTACAGATACAGAAGTCATGATCCACCCTGCTTCTCATTGGCTTATCCTGATTTTCATATCCTAACCCTCACCAATAACTTGTCATGCCTAAACTGTCATGCCAAAAGCAAAGAGGACTACAGTCCTGCACCAGGATGGGAACCAATTGTGTCCCACAAAAATGTTTTGTGACCGATAAAAAAAAAATATATTTATATAAATTCACTGGTGTAAAAATTGTCTAATTGCAGGCAGGCAGCAGGTGAGAATAATAATATAACAATGTTTGATTTGAGAGCAATGTAGGCTCTCTGCTGGCTAAAAATGATGCCATACAGGCAAAAATAGCTAGTTGAGGATACAAAATTGTTGACAATACATCGTCGAAGGCCAAGTTGGACATTTTGGAGGATTTTTGGTACGCCCAAAGACCGTGAGAATAACGTCACTGGTTTTACTCCGTGTAAAAAGTTTTAAAAAGTATTGGCTTTTGATAGCTGCAAACTAGCCTTGTTATCGCTATGGAAACACATCGACAGCTGCAGGAGCGCAGGTGCTGCACCGGTTGAAAATGAGGGACTGTGTGTGTGTCTCGTCACAGGTGCAGGTTGGGTCATGGGGCTTTTATTCACAGTTCCAGGCAGGTGCAGATTTGACTTAGAGATAATCGCACGTAATGGGTTGTTTCTGGATCTCAGCTTCGCCGGTACGGGTGAGCTGGACCTGAGCGGGACTCATGTAGTGACCAATCAGAGGCAGAGCCGGGAGGGATGGATCAGAGCCCTAGAGATAGAAGAGTCGCGACACTCTATGATCTCGCCGCGGGGTGGTCACGTGGTTCATGTACGCCTGAATAGTTCCAAACACACGCTGCGCTGTCATGTTCTTCTATAGGACTGACAGCGGCGATTGCGACATTTCATGGTAAACATGAATAAAATCACATATCCAAGTACTTGTTTGACTATCATTGCATTATTGCATATTTGTAAATGTCAGTTTTACATTTGGAGTGGTAAGGTGACAACTGAAAACTATGTAAAGTACGTAGATACCTTTTTAAGTTTTGGAGGGAAAGTTTCACGTTCGTGTTACCATGGGGAATCGACTTCTACATTGAAATGCAAGATGATTTAAGATGTTAACTGGATTATTGTATTTCCAGAGAATGTCTATATTTCCTTGATTTTGCTTTTAATTCCAGTTCACTTACCCGTGGTCTGGGAGTGATTGAAAAGCAGAGTAGCAACAGTCCATTCAGCATTTAGTGTCCAGCCCACTTCTTCTGATGAGGCAGGAGTTGACGCACCATAACAATTTTAAGACTAAGCCATACACAAAGAATCAAATATATAATATATATCAAATTATATATCAAATATATTAAAGAATAATATGAGCCAGGAGTTGACCATACAACCAGTACAATTTTAAGACTAAGCCATACACGAAGTATCAAATAAATGATATATATCAAATTATATATCAAATAAGAATAATATGAGGCAGGAGTTGACCACACAACCAGTATCATTTTAAGACTAAGCCATACACAAAATATATATCAAATATATTAAAGAATAACAACTCATTACGCTTTGATGAATGAAATAGTATTTTTTTATTGAACAATTGGTGAAACAACAAGAACAAGTGTGTGTGTGTGTGTGTGGTGTGTGTGTGTGTGTGAGATATGACTCCTGCTCACAGAAGGCATTCACTTGGACTGCTGACATAATTCTTCTTTTTCAAATAAAACTTAATCAAATGACGAATGTGTGTGTGTGTGTGTGTGTGGGAGACATCCTCTTCATCTGAATTCATCTTCATCTTCATCCCTGAAAGTTGGTCATCTACCAATACACACAAATACAGATAAGTATATGCATCACAAAGGGCCTCTGATATAATGTAGAGAGTTGACAATTAAAAAGAGGTAGCGATTTAATCAGTTTATCCCTGGAGATACCTTCACAGCTAGCAGAGTCAACTAAAAAGTAGCAGAAAATCGGTCGTCTACCAAGATGAAAAAATATATAATTACGCCGTGCACATACAAATAAAGCTCAGCACATGCATCATAAAGAGCCTCTGATAAAATATAGACAGTTGAAAATTCAAAAGAGGTAGCTATTTAATCAACTTACCTCTGAATATACTCGACGGCCAACAATGCAAATGAACGGTGTCCGTCGCCGTAGAAGCGATGTTTGGAACTATTCGAGGCTCCATAACCCGGAAGTAGACTGGAAGAAAGCGTACAATGGAGTCCTATGGGAGTGTCGCGACTCTTCTATCTCTAGGGCTCTGGGATGGATTATTTTCGCAAAGGAGAAGTTCTCACTATAAGGGAAGATTTGAGAGAAATAAACCTTTTGCGTGCCTAGTGTGCTCTTTTTTTCTAACTTCAACTGATGAAAAATGGGAGCAAAAACAAAAGTGTTCTGCTTATATTTTTGTTGATTATAAAATCGGAGCTGGGATACCTTCCATATCCACTCAAAAATGTCTCTCTCAGAGGGAACACCAGGCTTTTATGAAAAGCCCTACACCCAGGCAAGCATTGCGATGTGAGAATGTAAATAAAACTGCGATATCATCCCTGCGCAGCCAGCCACGGAGGTGTGTTGGGAGATGTTTGACCTTGTGCACATGGATGACAAAATCCTTTCAAGAGGAGAGTACATAGAAACAAGGGATTTTAATCTCCCAGCATCAAGTGGCCTCACTGAGAATGTCAGCTTGCTATCTAGCTGCAGACACTCTCCCTTTGCAGTTTGCTTACCGAACGAGAGCAGAGAGGGCAGCGGCTTCAGATGCATTTTAAAATTGTTTGTCAGCTGAAAATTAAACATATCCCAAATCCACTCGGAAAACTACGTGCGCTTTTTTTTCTTTTTTCCGTATTTTTCCCCTCCAATGTTGTAGTTTAATTTAAGCTTCATTTACATTCATATTGAATTTGTTGTGTGCCATATGCTCCCTGATGTTGTCATGGGATACAGGCCAGGCTCATCATTTCCTTTTTGGAGGCAGCTGAGCACATTCATTTGTATTTGTTTTAAGTTGATGAGATAAGGAGAAGGAAAGTTCCTCCTCAGGCAGAGGGTGAATGATATAAAACCAAGATGTTAACATTGTCGTCCACTGATATATTTCAGTTCTACACATGCGAGCAGCCAACAGGTTCACCTTTAATATCAGGCTGCACCGATACATATGAGGTTGAATCACATAATAGGCATGGGTGATTGTCTGAGTCCAGCGCCGGTTGTTTTTTTGTTTCTCTTGGATGATTTTTGTCACTTTATTTTGCTAATTAAATAGTCTGCACACCCACTGAGCTCGAGAATGAGTGAGAGGAAAACAGCCTGTAGAGCCAGAATATCTTCACATCTAATGACGCCTACAGACTGTGAGATTTTAGCAATCTTACAAGTTTATTGCAAGCCACATGGATCTAATAAACTTAAGTATGACATCGTGTTTGTATGTAGACTGCACGATGATCACTACTATTGAATCGTAGGCTACGACACAAGTTAATGTGCAAGAAAACGTCATTGGCGTGGGTCATACATCTGTGCCGCTGCAGTAGTGAACAATGAAGCTGAGCAAGAATTGTGCTCTTGCAATGGTGGTATTTATTTGTGTGGAAAATATCCAAGAAGTAGGAGAATGAGGCCAACTTGAGACGCTAATTTTGCAGAGAGCTTCAATTAATGGTTAGTGTTTGTACTATGTTAAGTATGCTAAAATAGCATACATAAACCGCGCACCGCTATTGGTTGGTAGAGATGTAGGTTGTAGCAGCTGTCACACTGTGAGTTTTCCTAAATTTTAGACACTGTCAGACTTTTGTCTCAGGATATCTTTGGCAATGACGCGGGACCACCGTTTTGAAGCCTTGATCGCATTTGGTCTGGGACAGCCCAAAATCTCAAAGTGTATACCCGGCTTAATGTGGCTAATTAAGGATTTATTTTGTTTTATTTTGTTTTTCTGTTGAGTCTGAGTGAAGTGTGTTTTATGATGAGTCAACAAGGCATTTAAACTTGTTTAGTTTGGTAAAAGAAACTTGGATTCAGAGAGTTTAATAAGGAAAATAGGTGTAAGAATTAGTACTGCAGTGTCCTTTTGGCCAGATCCAATCTCGTCTTCACTGTAAGTGAGAGGTGAAAATGACTCGTTTTGATTGACAACAAAATGTCCTTGTCCGAGGCAGTTGCCTGGCAGCGCAGTCATTTACAGCAAAGTTTACCCGACACGCCCCAAAACACTGTGCAGCTTTTCTTTAACCTGGGATGGTCTGGCAGGATCTCTCCATTCAGCCCCCTCCTGGACTTGTTAGTAAATCAAGGCCATTGTGAGGTGCCAGAGAAATTGTCCATTAATAAGCACTATGCCTAGTCAAGTGGCACAGGAAGCATAGGGGTCAGGCCCGCCTTCCAATCATTATACCTCATCCACTTCCTAGTAAAAAGGCCCCTAGCCACTCAGCCACAGGTCGCCATGGAGACCTAGGACAGGGAGCGGAGTGTGGAGTGGGGGTCGGGGAGCGGGGGGGTGGGGGGGGTTGGAGAGCGGTGCAGACAACCATTAGCAGCCCATTCCATGGTAATTAATGATCATCCCACTGGCTCAAAATCAGGGCCCAGAGAAAAACAGACACGGAGCTCGCTCACTGAGAGCAAATGTCAGAGTGGCAAGAAATATGTCTGAGGACTGGAGAGGGGAGCGGAGAGATGGGTTTTTGTTGTGGTTGGAAAATGGTGACAGGACGCCATGAAAAGCTATAACGCTGCACAAGGGGGGAAAAATGATGGATGTGGGAGTGATTTATGGTCAGGACGGATGGGAGGGATCGTGTGTGAGGAAATAATAGTTTTTCATTTGCATAAGCATCCGTCTACACAGAGTCCGTCTCCTGTTATTCAAGGACAGAATAATTGACAAGCAGAACTTACAAAGCTCGTCTCTTTCACCCTTCCACTCGTTGGACACCTTTGACTGGTGTCTATCCGGCTGCGCTAAGATAATCACTTGTCTAATCGAGTTACGAGCGCTGTTCACCTTGCAAATATGAAGCTCACATTATTGGGTTTGTAATCAAATCTGAGGTCTGCTTGCCCTTAGGGGATTTTCAGTCAACCAGCGAGCCAGGCAGCCAATCAGCCAGCCGCAGAGGCTTTGAAGTGCCGGCAGACCAAAACTACCCATCTTCCCCCGCCATCCTCAAGCAGATAGCTCTTCTCCGCGCAGCACAAACGAAATGTGCATACACTCAGACACAAAAGCAATTCTGTGGGCGAATAAAAATGCAAACAAATGCCACACGGATGCCCATTTTTGAGCACGCTGCATGCATAGACAGTAGCATGGCACACACACAGACACACACACACATCAGAACAATTGGTGGCACATAGACACAGATTGTTGCCATACCATTCAGTAAGGGCCAGTGCTGCTCTTCCTGCTCCCTCAGTCTGGGCTCACATACAGAGCTCTGACACGTGACACGACACTACACACACACCGGACGGATTAAGAGGGATCTCGCCAGGTTGACATGCGGGTGAAGGCAGGGATGTGACTGCAACAGTGTTTAATTGCCTGGTGTTTTTGAAGTGCACAGATTTGAATAAATAGTTGAATTTTTATCTGACAAATTGTATTACTAGAGAGGCCTGAAAGCTCTGCGGTGAATTTATTGAACTTATTTTAGGTATTTCATGCTCTCATTAAAAGCACATTGTGGTTTGGCTGTGGCTATAATTATGACAAGATTGATGACAATTATGTTGACAGGTATGCTGCTTGTTGCCAGATGACACTTTAAACTTTGGGTTCCTTCCTATGCAGTGTGCAAAATTAACTTTTTTGTCCACTGGCCAAAAGGGTAGTGAATATTCAGATTTTCCCAGCCACTGAATAGATTACCATTGTTTTTTGGGTTTTTTTTGGCTGGTGAGCGAGTGCATATTTTTACCAGGATTTGGCTTGTGCCTGATGCTAATCTTGCGCCCTGCCCCTAGGTCATTCTCGTTGCCCAGTATTTGCAACCCAGTGTGCCTGCATAGTAAGGATACATAGAATTGCTCCATGTAACTTCAATTTTTAGTCCTCCATTTTATTTTCTTCATTATTACCACAGAAATATGGTATATTGCATTATTCATTGTAGCTAAAAACATTCAAAACACTAGATCATAACCTGTTCTCACTCTTTAAAATTGATTGGGTGTATTTTAGACAGTTGACCCTTCCTAAGTCCCGCCCCTTTCCGCTTTGCGCTCTAATAACGGTTCATTCAACATGTAGGGTCACATCTTAAGTTAGCCAGTGTTAGCAAAACTCTAGCTAACTAGCAAGCGTATGATTGATGTAGATTATTTAGGTAGTTAGCTAGCGTTTTGCTAACATTAGCTTATTTAAGATATGAATACTTTGAATGAATACTAAGATGAAATAAAATAAATACACTCGGCTGTTTTGATTGGTTGTAATTTATAGGGATTCTAGTTTGATCAATGATTGGCTATGAATTATTCAGAGGGGATTATTTAACACAAAATCCTCTCAAACTGGGGGTCTGTGGTCTAATGTGCATGACATGAAAAAGTTTTGGGAACCCCTGGCCTGGCACAAAGCATATTAAAGTACAAAAAAGAAGAAAGTTGACTGTTATCGACCGTCATTGGAGCACAGCAAAAGGGGGCGGGACTTTGGAAGGGTCAGTTAACCCTAGACTACAACTGAAATTACATCTAATGCTTTAAATTCTACAAAATGTTTGTTAACATGAGTAATACTTTTAGCTTATGCTAAATGCTTATTCTAATATATATAATATTCTTAGAAATATCGATCATGCTGTTAAATCTAATATTCTGACGATGATGATTACACTGTTCTGTTCAAATCATCATTACCAGTGTGTCATGACTCACCCTGTCAACAAGTCCTTTGATTTTGTTTTGTGAAGCTGAAAAACAGCTGATTTAAAGCTGCAGCAGAACTAACAAAAATAACGGGATGAATTCAGATGTTAGAGAAGCAGTCTTTTCATTCACAAACATCACGACTCCGAAATGCATTCCGGGGTCAATCGGAAACGAGTATTCAGCAGAGCCTCCTAATATTTCAGATTAATGGCTGCATACACACATTTTCTTCTAACTAAATGGGATTTACACTTCACTCTTCTGCCACTGAGACCTTTTCTTTCAGACTCTTAACCATTCATTTCGTACATTCACTGGGTCCAGTGATACAGGCGGCGGTTGTTGTTGTTATTCTAGACATTCCTGCTGAGGGATGCATTATCCTCTGTGGCATGGCGGCGAATTCTAGCATGTCTGTCACCCACCGACTCATCCCACAGGCGCTATCAGTGCTCAGCCTCTCACAGGCATGCATGTACACACTGTGGCCCACTCTCTTAATCCGTCTCTCTCTACTCTACCTTTCCAGCCCCCCTCCCCTCCTTCCTCCTCTTCCTCCTCTCGCTCCCCTCTGCTCTGCCTTCCAAAGGCAGTGGAGAGTATTATCACCTAGGAACCATCCTCTCCTTGGCTAGGCTAATGCAGCCGTGACCACACACACACACACACACACACACACACATAAATACACTAAAACACACATACTGTATATATACACACACACACACACACACTGAGCAGCCTTATCAGCGCTTGCTGGTGTCAGACCCTCAATTCATTTTGTCATTAACCGAATCCCATTATTCCCACTGCCATTGCAGTGCCATGACGTCTCACCCTCGCGGTTGGAAGACCCCCCCCCCCCCAAACACACATTTATTATACTCTCGCAAATACACACACGGCATGACACACACACACACACAGATGCCAATTCTGTCCTTTCTCACTGACATCCATTTACATCCTAATGATGGAGGTAAATCCCCCGGTGCCATCACATGACCTTTCACCCCTCTGTGCGAGTCACTGAGAGCAGGTCTGTGCAGGGGAGGGATGAGAGGGGAGGGGTGATGGAGCGGGATGCAGACAGGCATGGTGAGGAAGAACAGGGGAGGAATAAGAAAAGCAAACCAAAGCGGGGATATTAAAGGGATAGTTCGAAATATTTGATGTGGGATGCTTATCGATTGTGAGGGTGTTAGCTACAGTAGATGGTGATCGACACACACACACAATTTGGAGAAGCAGGGTGGGGCACCAGCATGGAAGCTAAGCACCGTACTGCTAAAATATCGTTCATAAATGATCACTCCAAGGGTGCTGGTATTTAGCTGCAACGATTAATTGATTATTAAATTAATTGGCAACAATTTCGACAATTGATAAATTGGTTTGAGTAATATTTTTTTTATTTCTTGACTCTTTTGTGTGCACCAGAAGACATTTGAGGACATCATCTTGGTCTTTGGGAAACACTGATCAACATTTTTCACCATTTTCTGACATTTTATCCACTAAACAACTATTAAATGATTAATTAATGCAGCCCTACTATCATTTTTTCAATGATACCCAGCTCTAGTTTGGAGAATATCATCTGCCTTATAAACGGCAGTTTCCCATCCATTTTTCTACCTGGGGGTGTGTCGACCTCCATCTGCTGCAGGTAATACACTGACTGTCGATGCGTACCTTATACAACCCCACCTCAAATAATCCGAACTATCCCTTTAAGTAATAAGGGAGCTCCTGCTATGTAAAGATGACGTGAGAGGTTATGAGCTGGAAACCTCACACATCTCTATTAGATTATTATTTTTTATTTCTGACCTCCTCACCACCTGATGCGTTGCCGAGGCCCCTGGGCTACACGGGGACCGGCGGTGAAGCTGTTTACTCGACTCACCAGCTCATTTCCTTTTGGAGGGAACCGCTTGTGGGCCCGTCCCGTCTCATGCCTGATACCGATTTCCCTCCCACTGCTCACCCCTGTCTGTCTCCGTAGCTGTCTCCCCCCTCTCGCCACAATGATCTCTGCCACAGCAGGCTGCGGTGCGGGAGTAACCCGACTCCATTTTGAAACCCAAGTGGTCTTGTTATGACTTTCTGACTCGTGGTGAAAGTGATCTTGGCTCGGGGGCAGGAAGGGACAAACGTCTTTTCTGGGGAATTCAAACTTCCCGAGTCTGAATTCCAAATAGTGCTGATTGTGTTATTGTTTTGGAGTAACTAATTGATGTTCCACTGCTGTTCTGTTTATCTTCTTTTCCTCAGGCCTTGGTGAGTCTGCTCTCCCGTCTTACATAAGACTTCTGTTTTCTTTCCTCCTCTCCGTCCCGTTGCAAATAAAATGTGCTTGCGGTGCATTCTGTGGTTTTGACGGAGCCGTGTGTGTTGGGTTCTGTGTGCTCCTGGCTTATGGGTTTGGTCTGGTTCACAGCTTACAATGCTGTTTAGATTATCCCCGCATCACACTGGAAATAGTACAATGCCGGCGTGTCCTGCTGGTACATTTGGCTCAGGCTTGTACATATTCCCCGAGACCCTTGGTGTTTGAGTCCAACCCGGACGTCTGTCGTCTGTCTCCCCGCCTCTGTCTTCCACTTGTCTAAGCGTTGAACTAAATTCTACATTTTAAGACTGTGTGATTCAGTTGAAATTAGCATCACTATATTGGGATAAAACAAAACGCCGCCCTGAAAATTCCCCTCTAAGAAACTGTACAATGCTGTAAAAGAGATGCTGCAGGTAAATACACACTACTGTCAGTGTCATCATTTGCATCTGTCATTTCTTTGGTTAAAGTTGATTTTCTCTTCCTTTTTGTTGACTGGTGAACTAGTAGCGCGTTTGCTACCAAAATATGGACTGGCAGGGGACAAACTGGGACTCACAACAAATTGAGAAATGTCAATATATGGTAGGTGTTTGTGGTACACGGTTAAAATTGAATCTACTGTTTGTTCAGGATTTGATAAGCAGAATCAAGATTAAAATTTCCTAATGATTCCTTGGTTCTTAATTGCCAACCCAACCAGCTGTATGGCCAATAATATAATAACATTTCCACCACATGACTTGTGTTTTTCTAGACCATTTGAGTTTTGCCTTTGTGAATGCAAACTGTCCTAGTGAGGATAATTAAAACAGCTATGTTTACATGGACAATATTTCTTCAATCTGATTAGAAACTCCAATTTAACTGTTTACATAGACGCTAACTAAAGTGATCTCATTAAACATGTGTTTACATTCCCCAAAGCGCAAACTGGTTCTGCTTGCTATGAAGCATCTAATCTGCTGGAAATATAACAGAAGAAGAAGAAGCGGTTCCAGTTTGCCAGGTAACCAGTAAACAAAGCAGTATTGTTTCCACTTGGATGAACCCACATCGTATGCTGGGAACAGTATTAAATCTTAAAATCATTTAAGGCGTCTAACAGGAAAGCTGTATCCAGTGCTGACCTGTCCTGTTTTCTTATCTTTATGTTTCTGTCCCTCCCAGAAACCCATCTGTGACACATCACCTACTGCCATGTGTTGCTTTTTTTTTTTTTTTTTGATCAGATTACCAAAGGTTTACTCCACCTTTCTCAATCAGATTTAAAATTAATTTTGATCAGGCCGGATTTGATCAGTCTCTTCTGATTGAGGTGTTTACTAGAGATGCTTATTATTTCTGATTATTTAGGCTCCATGTAAACACAGCCGGAGTATTGGTTCGATTTAGGTGTATAAACCAGCACTTTGGGCGCCACAAAACATCCCCTAATCCTTGCCACCTCGTATGGGTCTAACATGCATAATATTGAGCGTGCCAGCCTGTACCCCCACCGCTACATCCACATCCCATGTGCCCCAAACAGTGACACCTCCTAGCACGCAATTTGCCTTTGCACTTGACTGTTTTCTCTGCTGCGTTTTTTCCAACTCAGCCACTCGCCTTCACAATCAGCCACCACTCACCTTCTATGCGGCACATATTCAGTATATATATATATGTACATGTGTGTTTTAGTACCCTCACCCCTCCTTTCCCTCATCCCCACTACCCCTAATTCTGTCTTCTCCCTCTGTCCTCCCCACCCTTGCCCAGGGGGCTCCATAAATATCATTTCATCCCGCGGAGCCGCTGACACGCTGCAAAGGGCCTCCGATAAATAATTCACTCCCTCGGTGCAGGGCAGGCAGACTCCCCTGCTTAGGAATTCAGCATGAGTGTGTGTATGTTAGGGTGGAGGGGCTCGCGGTGGTTGCGGGGGGTTGCTAGGTGGTGATAACACACACATACAGAGTCAACATATACAGCATACTAACACACAACTGAATTTATATGAAGAATTGAAATACTCCAGCAGAGGTTGTAGACTCCATCAGTCCTCGGTCATTCAAACCAAAATGTCTTTTCTCATTCGATCTGATCTCTTCTTCTTCTATACATACAGTGCGTCTGTCTTGGCAGGTGATAACACAACAGCCCATCTCCCTCCTCAGCCTTGAAGACCTGCTCTTTCTCCCTCCATCTTCCTGCTTCGTTCCCAGCATGCTGAATTAGGTTGATCTGAGGGATTGCGCACAGACCATCACCTGCCCCTCTTAAAGTACTGCCTCCCTGATTTATTGATGATGCTCGGGGATTATTAATGCCAATCGCCCTCCCCTCTTGCCTTCTGAGCTGGCACGAGCGCCCGGCCTCCCTCCCCTCCGGTTATCAGAGGGCCGGGAGAGACGGAAAGAGGCAGACAGTGGAGGAGACAGTAAGTGGGCTTTTGTGGAAGCTTTGACTCAAGAGTGGGAAATCAACACCAGCCGGCGTCAGACAAATTCTGGTGTGAGTTGGCAAACACTGACAGACACTTTTCATTTTGGTAGTTAGATTTTTTTTTTTTTTTACTTCAGGGGATTCGAGATACTGTAAGGGGAGATGAGTGGCAGATTGAGGAGGAGTGTAGTCACTGAAACTCTGTTTTCTGTCGGGCTGTGAGACAAAGTATATATACATGTGCGTCCTCATGCCTGCTGGTGTCCTGTGGGGGATTCTTGTGTACCTAAAGCAGCATTTGTTCTTGGCATCACTTTAACACCGTCTTGTCAGAAGCTTTTTATCCGCATGTTCTGTTGCTGTCTCCCCTGGCTTCAGCTTCACAGGAGGAAAGGTCTGATTTTTGTTTTTTCCGAATGAATTGATGTCCTAACGTTGTCCAAGGACTTTTGCATCACATCTGTATCCAAAACTATCACTTTGCAAAGGACAAACTGAATTTAGTGCATTTTCTTATGCTGTCACTATAGTTACTGTCACTGGCCGGGTAATTGATTCCTACTAGTTAGCCAGTTTTAGCTTGGCGCTTCTCTTTGTGTGTGTGAGTGAGCTACAGTCTACATATTTGGTTGATTCTGTGATGTTTTGGTTCATATGTTTAAATCTAAAAGGATATAACGCTAAGGCTGATGTTACATTGTGAGCCAGAAATGTGTTGAAATCAGCAGACGGGGAGATAATGAGCTATTAGCTGCCAGTGGCCAACAGAATTGTACGATGTGTTTTGCTAACAGAGCTAAATGAGCTTACAGCTAATGGAGCTAACAGCTAACAGAGCTAATAGAACTTAGAGTTAACAGCAAATAGTGCTTATAGAACTTACGACTATCAGAGCTAATAGAGCTTACAGCTAATAGAGGTTAACAGCGAACAGAGCTAGAAACACACAGGGAACGATTTGTGTTCAGAGGAACATGAAGTAATAAAAAGTGAACTGCACTTTCATGTGACAACACAACAACTTTACATTAAATGTACTGAAGTGTTTTAGGTGAGTACAGTTTGGAGGTGAAAGAAATGTTACTTTGAGTCAGGAGTTACACTTTACTTTCCCTTTATTTCCTCAACCTTTAAACGCTATCAAATATAGATAATAAATGTCATATGTTAAATGTTCTTTGTGTAATGACTTCTCTGTCCAAGGTAAATTAAAGCTCGTGACATAAGCTTTGATAAAACTTGACAAGTGATATTTCTTGATGAAACATCATGACAGCTGTACAAGTGAGCCTGGTTACCACTGTGCCCACTTAAAGAGATGATTTATGGCAACAGGGCCTTCAACCAGGCTTGCGAACTTGATTTTGATTCAGTTACAGTAACTCTTGTTGGCTCAAGCTCCTCACCACTGTATCTGACCCAGCTGTTTGTGCTAACAATAGTGTTGCCTTGTTTGTCTGAAGCTTGAATGAGTACTACTCCTGTAACACACACACACACACAACACACACACACACACACACACACGGCAGGCCCACTCACACCACAAAGCTGCTGTAAACAAACGTGGCAATAGGAAGAACTGACTCGCGCTGTGGCTGCACGAAGGCAGAGGCCACTAATGTTTAGCATCTCATCCTCACCCTCCGCCCTCCACCCGTTTCTAATGGATGCCAAGGAAGGAGAGAGAGTCTCGGATTTGATTAGCCTCAAGCTGCACCGTCTAATTGCCCCTTCCACCAAAGCCATATTGAAATGATTTATTCATCATCAAGCTCCAAACAGTCCCTTGTAATAGGCTGCCAGAAAATAGGATGCTCGATCCTTGCTCCCCTCCCGTGCGCCATTGTCTCTGTCATAGGAGAGGATAATGGGCGTGATGTTTCCATTGCTAGCAGGATGTAGGTTGATGTTTACAGCTATAATAATGGTGGACATTACTGTTGTTAAGCATTCATTGTGTGTAAGAGGGAAGGCTATCTTGGCACCGTGGAGGGATACTGCCTTTTGTGCTGCTGCTGTGTCTGCCAGATGCTATTGTTGCATCTTCAGAGTGAAAGGCCATATTAGATATCAGACTGCAACTAACCATTATTTTCATTAATCTGTCGATTACTTTCTTGATTAATTAATTAGCTGTTTGGTGCATAAAATGTCAGCAAGTGGTGAAAAATGTTGATGAGATAACATCATCCAGTGTCTTGTTTTGCACCTAACCCAAAGAGATTCAGTTTACTGTCTTAAAGGAATAAAGAACTTTTAGGAAGGAAGCTGGAAGCTTTTTTTTTGTTTCTTAAGATATGACTGTTTATGTTGCTTTTTTGGGGTTTCCTTTTCAACATAGACGGGACATTTTTTAAGTTGCCTAATGTTAGCAAAACACTAACTAACTAGCTAGCTAATCAATATCAATTGTTAGCATGCTAGTACATCTGGTACAGTAGCTAATGTTAGCAAAATGCTTTCTGACTAGCTTATAGAGGATTAAAGAAACTAGAAAATATTCACATTTAAGAGGAATTTTGACCTTTTTTCTCTTAAAAAAATGGCTCGGATGTGTTGAAAAGAAAACCAAAAAGCGTTATAAATAGTCACATCTTAAGTTTGCTCATGTTAGCAAAACACTAATTAACCAGCTGGCTAATCACAATCATTAGCAAGCTAGTGCATCTGGTAAATACGCTAACTAGCTTATAGAGGAGGAACGAAACCAGGAAATATTCACATTTAATGTGATGGAATCAGAGAATTTAGATTTGTTTTCTTTAAAAAAAATGCTCAAACCGATTAATCGATTAACAAAATATTTGGCGATAATTAGATGTAACATATCAAATTTTGCAATATTGCAATAGAAGAATGTCTCAGTACCATACCAGTCTGTGAAAATATATACCCTAATATTACATGGTTAATTATTTTATTTTCTTATTCTTATTTTATTTTATAAAAGGACTATTAATGACTGCTGCATTGTTTGTTTTCTTTTTGTACATACATAATTCATAGACAATTCATGCCAATTTTTTTGCACATGCTGATGTCATGGCTGTTACTAATTTGATTTTATTAAAGAAGGTAAGCAGAAGCACTTTTAGGTTAAAATGGCAAAAAAGGGCGGCACGATGGCGCAGTGGTTAGCGCTGCCGCCGCACAGCAAGAAGGTCCTGGGTTCGAATCCCCGAGCCGGCAGGGCCTTTCTGTGTGGAGTTTGCATGTTCTCCTCGTGTCCGCGGGTTCTCTCCGGGTACTCCGGCTTCCTCCCACAGTCCAAAGACATGCAGCAGGTTAATTGGTGACTCTAAATTGCCCGTAGGTGTGAATGTGAGTGTGAGTGGTTGTTTGTCTCTATGTGTCAGCCCTGCGATGAACTGGCGACTTGTCCAGGGTGTACCCCGCCTCTCGCCCAAAGTCAGCTGGGATAGGCTCCAGCTCCCCGCGACCCTCACGGATAAGCGGTTACAGAAAATGGATGGATGGATGGCAAAAAAAAAAAAAGAACAATTAGTGCTGTATATATCAGATTTATTAATTAAAGGACACTTTTTTCAAGTTGGCATTTTTCTTTAAAATATCGTGGTAAAGATTGTATCGAAGACTTTTTATTGTACCGTGAGTTTTTGGCATCGTTACATCCCTTGATAATACCGTTCAACTCCTGATTACTTTATGAACAACTGTTTTGTGTGTGTTTCCATCTTTAATTTCCATGTTAAAGCAGCTAATCCTTGCAAACCCAATTACACACAGACACCGTATATCTTAAGCTTTAGCAGACAACTTGAGCCAGTCCCTTTTGATCTCAAAGCTAAGCAAGTTTGTTAAAGGCTTTCGTTTGAAAATATTCTGGAAACTTTTAATCTCTCAGTTCTCGGCATCTCTGCATCGGTCTGCTCTCATCCCTCATCCAAGAACACATTTCCACACCAGTGGGGCCACAATCGCTGTCTATCCCGAGCAGAAGAGCCTCTTACGTAGTTAAATATGCCGTTTATAGAGGTCTTTCAGCTTAGCGTTTGATCTTAAAGCATGAGCAGGCAATTGATTATGGGTTAGAAATGGTGGACAGTGGAAGGTTTGACTGACCAGCACGAGACTGATGCACCAGTTTGGGGCTTCTGATAGAGCCTGTACCTCAAAACTGTAGAAAATTCAGATTAATTAAGTAGAATCAACTCATCTGTTCTTGTTAACTTAAGATGACTACAAGGAGTTTTTAACTGGTTATGAAATAGTTTCAATTTAATAGTGATGCCTCTATATGACCGTCATAAGCGAGTAGATCGGCTATTTCTGTTTAGTTATCCTTGATGGCTGCCACCAGGTTAGATCATTTGATTTTTGACATTTTATTTTGTGGTTATAATGGTGGAAACACTATCATTTGTCCACAGGGGCCTTAAGAACCAACAAAATATGAAAGTTCATTGAAATAGCTTTAATGTCAAGTCAATCAAACTCAAAATGCTTTAAAATGTGAAATTTGACTTGAAATGAGTTGAATGAATGAACTGTACAGAATTCAGTTGACTCATAAAACATAAACGATAAATACACTTTTTATTTATTGTTGAAGTTTTCATTTATTTACTCGTCTCATTGTGGCTTTTATTGTTTTTACTTTTATGTACGTTTCTTAATGGTGTGTCTTTGTGTCTAGAAGCATCTACATTGTCTGCAGCTCAGTGCATTTCCAACATGAAAGTTTCCACAGAAACATGGTCAGCATATTAGCAAACCTCCCAGCATTAATTGTTTGAGAGTAAAAAACTGTCCCGAGGTCCTTCATTTTTTGTATTTTGTAGAAAACATCCCCCTACATGATGAAAACTTGCTGTTTGTCTCTAATACACAAGAATTGACTTTCCAAACTGAGAAAATGTCAAAGGAAATCAAATTTATTTGTAATGTTTGTCAGAGTGACTGAAGAGTTTTTGGTTCAACTTAATGAACATGTTTTCTCAATTTCAACTGAATTAATATCAAGTTTTTTTTTAACTTAAAGTTTGTTTATTTTGAATCATTACAAAACTAGTCCAGGGCTCAACAATAAAACTTTCCTGACACAAGTAAATCTGTTGACTGGGCGAGTGGTAAAAGAGCTAAACTATGTAAGTATTTTGATAATCGATTAATTGTTAAAGTAAATTTTCATGCAAAATGGCAGAAAATGCTGTTTTCACCTTCTTAAATATGGAGAATTCTGAATTTTCTTCATTTATTATCATATTAAACTGAATATCTTTGGGTTTTAGACTGATAAGAAGATATTTAAGAACTGAAAAACGAGGATGACCATTTTTCACTATTTTCTGACATTTTATAGACATTGCAGCTGTAGACATTGTCAATTAACTGGGATTTGTTTTTTGATAACCACTAATAAATAAAATAATTTGTACAGGGGCAATTAAAAGCTGATATTAACGTTGAACCCTGCAGTCTGTTCAAATTGACTCGACTTCAGCTTTTAAGGCAGCCTCGACCTAACTTTTTAAAGTTTAAGCAAAAAGTTTATTTTTATACAGTGAACTATTTTTTCTTCTTCACCTATCCTTCGCTAAACTCTCCCTGGACGACAGTAAGTCACCTTGATATCACACAAAAACCGAGCAGCCCCTCAGAGGATCAGTTTAACACCTAAGCAAATCGGCTTTCAACAGAGTTATATTAATATGTTATTGGCCACCGGCTAGCAGCAGGTTAAATATAGGGTATAGCTGGTAGTGTGGTGCTATTGAGGTGACCCTGTTACTATTCACAGGGAAACAAGAACCCGAGCACGTTGGCTCAGTTGACTCGCTGAGCACTGGCTCGCATGTAGGCCAGTTGTGTGTCCCGTTGTGCACAAAGACGGGCCATATGTAGTGTCACAGGGCTGGCCAGCCCGGCGGCTTTTCTCATCCTGATGGCAACGTAACCTAAGCAGTCTGCCTCGGCCCCGCGGGCCAGGTGGAATGGAGTTCAGAGAAATGGCTCGGGTTAGTCCGGCTCTTATTATCATCTGCTGCTGTTTCTCTCTGACCCCGCTCTATCCGGCTGCAGTGTGCGGCTCCGCTCCTGTAGGCCAGATTAATGCTATTCCACAGGCCTTGACTTAATCCTCAAAAAGGATTGTTCTAAGCCTTGACAAGGTAATATGGGCTAAACAGATTGCACTGGTGCACAATCAGAGTTACTGTAATGTGACGCTACAAATCTGGGTGTTATTGCATTAGCACGGTATCCTGTAACCTTCACAGGTTTACCGATTGTGCTACGATTTAGGTGAAAGTAGTTCTATTTCCTTCTTTTTTTTAACATCTTTAAAGATAATTTTAGCTGTGTCTACTACTATCTCATTCAGTGAGTTCACTGAACGTGCTGAGGAGGAGCTGAGGATAGCAGAGGTGATGAAATTGGAAGTGTCTCCCACCATCACATTACAGCCTGGAGAGGCTCCATCATCACAGTCTCAGCTGCCAAGTTTAAAAATGCATGTGAGGAAGGAGTGAAGGCTAGTGGGTGGTAGTAGGAGATTGTGTCCTTTACCTTGAAATAATGGATTATGTCATTACGGAGGTTCTATCTTAGTAAACCAGTAATGAAATTTAAGCAAACAAATGTGTGACCAACCTCCTGGTTATAGGAGAAATCTTGTAATATATTTACTGTATTGATATTGTACTCATAACCATGAGGTTACCGTGGTATGTCATCAGAGTCTAAGGACAACAGTGCTACAGCCAGCAGTCTGGTGCTGAACGTCTGTCTTTGTTCACCAGTTTCACATTTTTTACAGTTAAAATTAATGCCAAATGTTTGCTGAATGACTAAGTGTCTGTTTATGAGTCAGAAGAAATCATTAATAATCTTTTAGAAGGAGCAGATGTTTATAAACGTTAAATTGAACAATATGTTAATGTAGTCTGGCCGGCAGTGACTGAACTCCAGGGTGGTGGATAACAGGCTTTGCATTGACAGACAATTGACAGTTATAAACAGCTGATTAACTTACAGTGTAGGACTTGTCGTGGCTTGTCTTTGTCAAACTATGATGTTGCATATGTCTTGCGCTCATGTAGGTTCAGTGTCCCTGTAGTCTACAGGCAACGTGCCAGAGCTTTGAGTCTGGAAAGGAAAGGACGACAGAAACAACTCACTTCAACCATAGACTGTATATTGATTAGGGCTTCAGGGCTATTTAATATTAGAGATGCACTAATCTACTACGACATGATTTAAATATCTGAACTTGGATATCTACCAGTACTATTCCGATACAATCAGTACTTTTTTCTAGATAATCAATGATGATGAGTAGTAAGATTACACGAGGCTAAAACTGAACTTCAGTCTGGAAAGCTTGTGTAGTTTGTGTAATGTAACTTGATGTGTGAATACTTCTTACTTGTAGCCCTTTCCCACGAGTCTTTAAAATGTCTAAAATCCAATAATATGAATTTTAAAGGCCTCTTAAATATGATTTTGACAAGTGTTACTTTTATCAAGTTGCATTAACTTTGGTCTTGCTCTTGATTACGTTGTAACAACTACAAAACAAAACCAGCACTTCCACTCTGCGCTAACAACGTTAACCATGTTCTCTGATTCTGACATTGCTAAAACCTTTGTCCAGTCACGGCTCAGTCCAGGTCTGATTTTCAGCCAAAATAATGAAAAACAGCCATGTTTAAGCAACCCTTTTTAACTTCAGAATAGGACTGGGCAATACCGACAATAGGGGTTGGGCGATATATTAAAATTTTCGAACAGGCCACTGCGAGCAGCGAGTTTGCTATGTCATGTAGACGATGTACATTTCCTACGTCCAATAAAGTGTCAAGAAATTAAACATTCTTACTCCTCTTTTCCTTATTAAACAGAAAGATGCAACATACACCTTCTGAATCCAGGTCTCTCCCTTTTACTGAACTAAGACAAGTTTTATTGCCTCGTTAACTCATCGTAATAAACACTTGCATTAACTTCAGTCTTGCTTTTATGTGTTTTGGTGAAAAAAATTGTGTTGACCACGTTGTAAGAACTACAAGACTGAACCAGCATGAACCTATTCTGCATCCTAAGCAATAAAGAAGTGAGTGTGGTGTTTGAAACTATGTTCCCTGATTCTAACAACCTTTGTACTTGTTCCTTTTTTCGCCAGAATTGATGTGAAATAGCTCTTAAATTGCATTCATAATGGTCTTAAACTTGTTGAAACCTGCAGCAACCCTGGTAGAACCTTTTGTTCCACTATTTTATAGCATCCCTACACATACTTTTACTTATTCCCTTTGAGCTGGCTCGCAGACTGAGCACTAAAATAAAGCAACTGATAGCAGCCCGGCAAATGAGAAAATGAATGGTTTGACATAGACCATGAAACGTCCACCTAATGCATGCCATTTATTTATGTGTGATTAGTGTCAGCCTTTCCTTTTTTTTTTTTTTTTTTTTTACGCGCTGGTTTTATTTGGCTTGAAACAGGCACGGAGAGATGAGGGCCAAATTGATTCTGAACGAGACATATCGGCTGGTTAATGAATCTGGTTAATTGACTGTGTAAGGGGCTGCCATAACAGTCAGACAGTTAAGAGCAGCAGCAGCAGCAGCCGCCTGCAGAATCCAGCACCAGCACATCTGTGCTTACGTCACTCTGCTGCTCTTATTGATTTTTGTCTTCTCTCGATGCCACGACACCATCAAAATTATTTCGAAGCAGAAAAGGATTATGACAGTGATCATGGCGGTCGTTATTGCTCTATTAGGGGGCATTTGGGTGTCTTGACACTCTTGTAAAGTGATTAGCCTCCTTGCTGAGAGTGTAGAAGGGTCCCGTTGGGTTTTGCAGCCCCTCTCCCCCCCCCCCCCCTTCAGGGACTTGATCTGACAGCCGTGTGTGACAAGTGGAGCAAAGAAACTTCCCCAAAAGTGAGTGCGGACTGCTCTGCCTGCTAAGGAGACTCCTCCGCTCTGCAGTTCCCCTCCTTTCAGGTGAGGGTGGAAGAGTATTTGAAGGGATTGTGTTTTCACATCACAGGAAATGAAACGCGAGCTCCCGACCGTGCGGTGACAAAGAAAATTCATGGTCCCCTGTTCTTAAGCACATATACGCCCACTCGTGCACAGACAGCTTGTAAAAACAGTGTCTGAGGCATCTCCCTGGGTATTGGCAGGGCTCTCCAGGAGCTGCCGCCTCCTCGCAGCTCCTCCTCAGATCATCGCCACCTCGCTGTGGAGATTTTATTACCCCCTCGATTCTCTGAATCTCAAACGACCCACTGAGTTACAGAACACCCCTCTTTCCTCTCGCCCTAATCCTCTTTGTTCTTTGCTTGTTTGTTTGTTTCTTTTTCTTTCTTTCTTTGTGTGCTACTAGATTTATTCTTCCTATTTCTGCTCTGTTCTACTGTACTTCCCCGTTTCTCTTCCATCTCCTCTTCTTCAATCCTTTTTCTTCCCTTCCCTCCCACCTCGCTTGCTCCAGCTCAATAAGCAAACAAACCCACTTCCTCTTGACACTCGGCTCCGTCGCGGTGATTTGCTGTGCTTGTCAGGTCGAATATTGAGCGACATTGTGGCCCCTGTCAACAAAAGGAAGGCCCCGGAAGCCGGAGGGGCGGCGTTATTTGTGCATAGGGGTGGATTATCTCCCCCACACGCCATTCTGCCTTTTTCTCATTGTCTGGCGCGGAACTGGCATGCAGCATGACGATGCCAGGATAGCTCCCTTGTGGCATCCAGAAGGCACATGCCCGCCATGCTTTACCAACTCAGTTTGGTAAAAACTGAGTATTACACACATGGCGTGCTTACACAGCCAGAATGTGTGTTTCGCCTGAGGTTTATATGTAAATGGATGGATTCAAAGTTTGGGATTGATGATTATATACTGCACACATGGGCTATTACTTTGTTGTATGTATTTATATATTTTATATTTTTATTGTATTATTTCTTCATTTTTTATTATTTATTTTTTGATTATTTTTCCTTTTGCCCCCTATTTACTAGTAATAAATTAGTAATAACTAGTAATAGGTTTGTGAATGCTTTTTATTTTGATAGTTCATGATTTTGACTGAGTGAGCTTTTGCACATGACTATAGAAACACCTTCAACACAGCTGTGGATGCAATTATGGGCTGTATTCAAGCACTACGTCACTTCGTGATTGCTACGTCTTGAGAAAATCAGTGCAGAAGTGATAAATGTGTGCTGGAATTGACTTTTGAAATTCTCATACAGCCAGCCTTGTTGTACCCAGCTTCCCCTGTATCCTTGTCTCACTGACCCTCTGGACAATGTCCAACACCATTTTCTTGATTGAACATAGGGTGGGGAGGGAGAGTGGCAGGAGGGGTGTCCCTGCGAATGTTTCATGGAGTGACCTTGTTGGGAGTCAAGGATGTAAAGCCATTGAACATATGTTCACGCGTTTCAGAGCTCCAGATCTCTTCCTGCTTTCATTACTGCGTGGTGTGTGCCTGCCCATGTCTGTGTCTGCCTGCGTTTCTAAATTCAGCACACGTAGTTTTTATGTCTGATTGCCCACATGTCTGTGTTTGTATGCATAATGCTGCTTCTCAGTCGGACAGACAGTTTTCAAAGAGAGCATTCAAGCTGTGGAGAGACAAAGAACACACCCAGGTAAAAAAAAAAAAGATTCTGAAATGGAGATGGGGCTGAAACAGGAAAGACAACCAGCCCACCCATCCTCCACCACCCTGATTACACCCCACTGAGCTGCAGTTGGACATTGTAATCAATGGCGCAGCAGGTGCTTTAACCCTCATTGACACAGGTAGTGTCACCCGTGCAAACACCACTATATGCAATTTGCTCTCAGACGCAACGCTTTTGGTTACAGAAATTAGACTTGTACGCCGTACACACCGCCACCATGCACTGTGTTTGTTTTACAGCCGGTAATGAGATGCAAATGATCCTGCACGGGGGGATTGGGGACCCCAAGCCACAGGAGAGGATGTAGGGGGAAGGGAAGTGACACATGTGTTTGCACGGTGGGACATTCTTAGCCGGTAAACCCAGCAGACAAACAGATTTCACGGCAGGGAGCACCACGACGTGTCAAAGGTGTTATGCCAAAATGGGATATCACACCAGTCTATTGGAGGAAAAATGGGTAGGCATGGTGACACTGGGTGCTTTCCACACCTTACTACATTAAACTGGGAGAACTGGGCGCCTGCCTCCTTGGTGGTATTGAGGATGTAGCTGGGGTAGAAAGAACCGAGGAAAGCTATGAAAGCCTTGGCAGTCGATGTACTGAGCAAGTGGAAGGCTTGTCACCTTCTTTAGTTGTAACACTGTAGCCGCAGGCTAACAGGTTGTTCTAAGTAGGATATTGGCTTTTTCTGTGCTGGTTCCCCCTTATGAGGAAGTGGGCGATGGAGGAGAGAGGGAGAAGAGGTGCCAGCAAGGCAGAACACCGTAGAATCAGGAAATGTCAAGCATGAACGTATAATGTTGTTTAAGTACTGATTTTCACACAGTTTGAATGCTGGCACCTTGCATTTGCATGTATGGCATGAACATGCAAAACCAGGTAACAGTCCAGTCCAGGTCGGATTTAAACCACCTGAATGTGGGAAAACCAACCATGTTCATGCAAATTCTTTAAAGTTAAGAATAAGGCTGGGTACCACGGACAAAGTATCTCAATATTTTTGACATTGACATTGATATTGCACAAACACAATGAGATTTTTCATGAATAATTATCAGTAATTTGGATATAATGACTAATAGGGATGTTAAGAACTGGTTCTAAATTTGCTGATCCATGGGAATTGATTGTGCCTCCAAGCTTATCAATTCCTTTCATCAGTGCAGGCATGTTTTTCTGACGGTTGCAAATTGCAGAACAATGAAGCCAAACTCATGTGTCTACGCTGCTGGAAGCTTGCAACAAGGATGAGTTTAGGGCTGCAACTACTGCTTATTTTCATGGTCGATGAATCTGTTGATTATTTTCTTGAATAATTGATTTGTTGTTTGGTCTATAAACTGTCAGCAAACAATGAAAAATGTCAATCAGTGTCTCCCAAAGCCCAAGATAATGTCATCAAATGTCTTGTTTTGTCTACAACCCAAAGATATTCAGTTTACTGTCATAAAGAAGTAAACTAGAAGGAAACCAGGAAAAAAAAATCACATTTGAGAAGCTGAGATCAGAGAATTTTGCCATTTTTGCCTAAAAAATTACTCAAACCGAGTAATCAATTATCAAAAGAGTTAGTGATTAATTTAATAATTGATTCATAATCGATTAATCGTTGCAGCTCTAAAGGAGTCATTGTTGAGGAGAAGAAACAACTGTCCAAAACAAAAGATGACAACACTACCGGTTCTAGGAGGTGTTCAGACTCAGATGATAAAACAGTTGCGTGAATGCTAAATACCCGTGTAGGTATCAATAATGTCATTTGTATCAATAAAATCTTATCAATTTCCATTCCTAATGACTTAAGTGGGTAAAGCTAGAACAGTCCGGTAAGAGGCAAAACTTGTGCCACAATATCCTAAATCTAAGGAGTTATATCTGGTATCCAGTATTTATTACACAGCTTTGTGAAACACTTGATTCTGGATTGGTCAGTTACAGCATTCTGAGTGCTGTTATTTCTGTATATCAAACTGTTGCTATGGAGAACACACTGTTGCTAGGGACGCCGTTCTGGTCATACACTCTGGCACAGAATATTAATTTAAAAATGACTCTGTTGCTGCTCCGAATGATTTTTTTTAGTAAGTAGCTGTATAATAAGTAGAGCAGGTCATTATAAACTCTGTCAGGATGATGCAGGAGCCCGACGCGGTCTTCACTGTACATTATCACTTACATATAGATCGATATAATGACGATGTATTGCTCAGCCTTATGTCAGAAGACTGAACCAGTATAACGTACCATAGAGTATCTACATTAAGTTTTCTGTTCAGTTTTTTGGTTTATGAATTCTTCACCAAAACCTCCCAGTGACCGTTGAAACAAATATGTACGCACAGACATATCAGAATTCACACTGAAGAAGCCCCAGTAAGTGTTGACATGTTGAAAACCCTCTTTGTTTGCCCGAGTTTACACACGCTGACATTCAAGTGTCGGTTGCGCGGTCTCACAAGTTGACTTCGTCTAATCTCCCAGACAATGGCTGTAATGGTGCGACAGGGCCTTTGGCTTTCAGTGTCACCCATCATCATGCATGCGTAGAAACAGGCTGGCAGCTTGGTGCTTTGGGACCCACTGTAGTGGCAGACGGTGCGTTCAGGGGATGGACTGTGGCACGCTGTGTCAACCATAATCGCGTGATGGACTCCAAAATGCCCCCTACCAGCTTAGCGGATATGTGCCATAATTTTGCATATAAACCGTTTGAACAGTTCGCCTGACATCTTGACGGCAGCCATCAAAAGTGCTGCTAATTTTGTATTCTGGTCACCAACAGTTTATGTTACACCTGCAGAAGAAACGGTTCAGATTGGTCTGCAGGATTATTGGAAGAAATATGATAGAATATTTTTTGATTATTGAATTTTTGTGGTCAGGTGTTTCTCAATATTGTGAAACCCTTTTTAGAGCTGCAATGGTTAATCAATTATAGCTGTTAACTCAAATTCATCGCCAATTATTTTGATCACTGGTCATCATTTTGAGTCATTTGATTTCAGCTCCTCAGATGTGAACATCTTCTAGTTTCTTTACTCCTCAATGACAGATTTTTCACCATTTTATGACATTTTATTGATCAACTTACGATTAATGGAGGAAATCATCGACAGATTAATCTACAGTGTAATAGTTAGTTGCAGCCCTAAACCTTTTTAATATATATTTTTAAATTAGTTAATTTTATTGTATGTCAAAGCAGTAGCAGTTTTAAAGTGTTACCATTAGGGCTGCACTTTGTGCATTTTCCTTAACCGATAGTTGAGAAGGCTAACAGTCGATTAATAATCAATAGTTAATAATAATAACAGATAAAATACAAAATGCATGTTTTTCCCAGTTTTTTTCCTCTTTTTCTCATCTGAAGTTTCTTATTCAACAAATGGCTCTTCCAGACAAAACATGTCAAATGAGGTGCAGTTACTGCCATTTCTAGGCAATAAATTAATTATTGATTAATACATTTGAAATCAATTAAATGCTTGATCAATCATTAACATCCCTGCAGTAAAATGAATGTATTTGGGTTGTGCATCACTGTTTTCTCACATTTTATGGACCAAACAATGAATCGATTAATCAAGAAAATGATCAACAGATTAATCAATAATGAAAATAATCATTAGTATCCCTGAATGTTTATATATATATATATATATATATATATATATATATACACAGTATATATATATATTTAGTTTAGTATTTCTCAAAACAGCAGTAGTTTGAAATTCTTGCCCTCAGTCACTGGCTTGTTTTTATTCTGTTCTCTGCTTAAAAATCTAAATAACCAATAATTTGACTAATGATTAAATATTTCTAACTAATTTGAGGCGCAGCTGCACCTGAGGCAAATAATACTCCAAATCACACAGCAGTTCCTCCCCACACTGCTCAGATCTATTCTTTTCAACTCATTGCTTGTCTCAAAAACGGCTTATATCAGATTTATGTCGTCTTCTCCCCATTACAGCTGCCTCCCCGTATTGACCTTAATATCAGTCACATTTATGCACAAAAGATGTCAGTGGACACGAGTAATAGAGGAAATTGTTAAACCACACTGGGATGTCTGGGGTAATTGAAAATTGAACAGACACTTCAGTGTCACTCTGTTGTGCAACCATAAATCGCGGACACATAAAACTGCGACATGCGGCTGTTTGTTATTCATTTTGCAGTCTCATTTGAGGGAAGAGAAGAGCACGCGGGGTCCCGTGGGGCAAATGTTGCACAGGAGTCTGGACGTTTGTCTTGATCTGAGCCTTGTCAGACTGAATGTCACGAGTGTTTGTTTGGTTCCACACAGAGAATCTGAATGAGGCTGATATTGCTATTTTATGCGTATTCACTATAGTACCTATTATTTATTCATTGTATATAAATGGGTGCACGTGTGTGCGTGTGGATACACACACTCTCAACTGGTCAGTGTGTTTTGAGCTGCCAGAAGGTATAATGTGTTTTAATTAATGTTGATAATTAGAACATTTAGTTGTGTGTGGGTGAATGTTTGAGATGAGCTCAGTCGAAGCTCCAGGGCGGCTTTTGTTATCTGAGATAGCTGCAGAACCAGAATTAAAGGGATAGTTCAAATTATGTGATGAAAGGCTGTATGACGTATTTATCAATAGCAGGGAGGCTGAGCAATGTACAGCTGTGGACGGAATCAGCAACAAAAGGTATTTTAGCCTCTCAAGAAAGGTCCACATAAAAAACAAATCAATATGTGTACGCTATATTTAGAAACTTTCCACTGCTTTACTTTGCTGTCAGACAGTCTTTTCTGATGGGAAACCACTGTTCTATAAGTCAGATATCGCTCTCTACAAACCAGCCAAACTCCATTGGCAAAATCAGTAATTTTACTTGGCAGAACACAGGAGTTGCTGGTCTACTGCTGCCTCGATCTGAAAGTGTGTTTAAGTTATTGTGTTTTAAAAGGATAGTTCAGATTCAACGAAGTCCCACTATTACACAAACAAACTGACAGATCAAGGCAGTGGTTGACCAACAACTCCTGTGTTCTGCAAGGTAAAATTCCTGGTTTCGCCTATGGAGTTTGGCTGGTTTTGAGAGAGCGATATATGGCTTGTGTAACGGTGGTTTCCTGCCAGAAGAGGCTGTCTGACGGCAAGGTAAAGTGGTGAAATAGTCTAAATATCGTGTACACTTAAACTGAAATTGATTTCCTTTTTTTAAGTGGCTAAATACCTTTTGTTGCTGACCCTGTCCACAGCAGTAAATTGCTCAGCTCCTGTGCTGGTGTCCCTCTCTCATTATAAACCTGCGACAAATAATCCAAACTATCCCTTTAACCCTTTGAGCGTGATGCAGTAGCTTCTCTGTTATGTCACTTCTGTTCTCTGCTCGTAAGAAATATTTCAAGTCATTTTTTGCTTGTGTAAGGCTTTTCTCTGCGTGTTTTGCCTGTTGCGTGTTTGTGAAGTGAAAAGTGAAAGAGACTTAGCGACTGGGAAAGAGTTGCTCAGTCTCTCTTCCAACCACCTCCCTCCAATTTATAGCTCTTGGAGAGAGATCTGTCTGACAAGAGGCCTGTAATTAAAGCTAGAAAAAAAACCCTCTCCAAATGCCCTCCAGAGTTCTTTTTTTTTTCTTCCCTTCCTCTATTTTTTTGGAAGAGTTGAGGGAAGAAAAAAGCTTTTCCATCTCTCTGTCGCGCTCCTACTCCCCCACTTCTCCTCCCACTCCTGCAACTTCAAACTTTACCTCCAGGGACCATTGTCAGCACTTTATAAACATAATGAACGAAAAAGTTATTTGCTTTTAAGTGGGATGTTGTTTATACAAAGAAAAAGCGCTGCTAAATGTCACCGGAGTGACTTTTTTTCTCTTTGTCTGTCACTGTTTCGCTGCGTTACCGACTTCAGCCTGGAGCGTCTTGTTGAACGCTCATGTAGCAGTTTTGTCTCATCACCATGTCGGCCACATACCGCTGCACATTATAGACTGACATTGAGCCCTGTTGATTGATCTGAAATTATGGTCTGACTGCCTTTTACGTTTAAATTTGACAGCTAATCAATGCCTCCATCAATAACCTCTGCGCGCAAAAACCCTGAGGCTCCTGAGCTACAGCTTGCAGGTCTTCGGGTTCAATATAATAAATCAGCGGTGAAGTCCTTTGACACCCATTTATATTCCCCTGAATAATTTGAGCTTATTTGCCAAGATGTGAGTGATGTTTGGAGGCATTTTTACACTCTCAAACCCCACATTTCCCTTTGCAAACACGATTAAGCTTAATTTATCTCGCAGAAATGATTGAAAAATTGATGGAATTGTCTATCATTTACAGAATTGTATGTAATAGAGCGCTTTTACGCTGAAAGTCTTTGCTAAAACATTACTTTTACTTTATTCGATGAACATATGCACACATGTACTCACAGAAACATCACACCAAAAGCTTGGAAAACACATCCTTAAAATGATAAGTGAAATGTGCAAGATGTGACAAAACATGTGTGTAAAATAGTCAGCAGGCAGCAGAGCTGTAGGTGTAATTGCGAAAATGTCATTAAGTGCTTTACATCTAATTCTGAACTGTGATTTATTTAATTAAAGAGTATATTTGTGCTGCAGCAGACAGAAGCCTTTTTATTTAATGTGCTCGTTAGCATAGGAAGCATAGTGACAAGTGTGTGTGTCTGTCCTCACTGAGACAGTGACACAAACCCCATGAAGACTTACACCAGTGTGTACTGCACCTCTGACTTTCATTAACTTGTATAGACCTCTGATGATGTTTGACACAGACACACAATCCTCCCACCTGCACAGTTTTGACAGTTTTGCTCTTTTAAATAGTTCAGAAACACACTTCTATATAAAATTAATTATGCAAACATAGTAGACACCTCTTACAGTCAAAATGATCACTTTGAGCAGATGATTATTATGATCAAATCGTTTTCTTTCTCTTTATTTCTCATGCAGATTACCATCTAATTGACAATTTTATAGTTATTACTTGAATATAAAGTAATGAGAGGGACAGCGTCACTATTTACTGGATTTTATCGACTGTTTGACAGACAGGACAGCTGTTCCAGATGCTTATCAAATTACTCTGTAACTTAAATTACAGTGCTGTATATATTCAAATACACTATGATGCAGTACTGTATATAAAATACACTCTTACTGTAGTTTCCCTGCTGCATCTTGGCTTGTTTTTGGTGGTTTGTCATGAGCTTCGAGGAGGAAAGTGACTTCATTTTACCGTCACAATTTCAATATGGAGTTGCTGGTTTCATTGTCGGTTAATCTGTCGATTATTTTCTGGATTAATCAGTTAGTTGTTTGGTCAGAAAATGGTGAAAATTGTTGATCAGTGTCTTCCAGAGCCCAAGATGGCGTCCTTAAATGTCTTGTTTTGTCCACAACCCAAATATATTCAGTTTATCGTGATATAGGAATGAGTAACAAGAATATATTCACATTTGTGAAGCTGTAATCAGAGAATTTTACCTTTTTTTCCTCTAATCACTCAAACTTATCAAACGATTATCAAAATAGCCATTGCCATTAATTTAATAGCTGACAGCTAATCGATCAATCATTGAGCTCTATTTCAGTGTGCGTGTTGCTGCAGGGTTTCTGTGAGGCAAAGGTAAATGTATTTATAAAGCACCATTCAAACACAAGGCCATTCAAAGTGCTTTACAGGAGCGTAGAAATACATTGAAATAAAGCATCAAGAGAACATTAAAACTGCTTTTAAAAGACATAAAAAACAAAATCAACCTACTTTACTGACAGAGTACCATCAAAATATAATTACTGTAGTTAAATATTTTTTCCATATGTCATCTTATATGAAAAGACCCAAAATAAAGGAGAATGATGAAGTACTTGATTACTATAAACAAATTATTTAAACATGGGAATGATTCTGACTCATACAAGCAGTTTCCACTGTAATTAGATTAATTAGATTTCAGATTTTTGCTGTTTAAACTGGCTTTTTTTTTATCATCTGTGCAGTTTCCACCAAGTAGCAAAGCTGAGATCTTCTGACGGTCTAATTAGTGACCTGTTAAGTCTTTCTTCTTCTTGTGTCACCATTCATTCTCCTTGGCTGACTGCTGCTCTCCTTTTCTTTAACTGACCTGACATCACCACGGAGAACAAAAGGGCATTGAAGACGCTTTTTCACAGATATATAGTCCTTTCTGCCGTCTGCTGAATCAAAAGGTCCTGCAGGACTCCTCGGGGAGCTTGAGGCTCTGCGCAGGTAGCCAGTCTGAGCACCAGTCTGCAAGGAAAAGCTTTATGGATCCACAGTGGTAGAAACTCCACTGTGGGGTCATTGTCGGGATGTAATTGTGCGTGGAGACGTTATGATTATTTTCAGAGGTAATCGCGCCTGCTTTTGGCTGTGTTACTGTGTGACCAGATGAGACTGGGTGAATTTCAGGACAGGACAGGGCATTGGGCGTGTCATGTCAGGAGGATTAAAATAGAATAATTCAGATTTGTTATAATATGAAGATGAGTTGCAGATTCTTTGGATGATATGAAGCACCTGGCTCAGGTGACACGTGTGTTACCGTCACTTTAAACGTCTTTTCAGCAGCTAAGAAGAAGCTGTGGGAACTTACAAACATGTTTTTTTCACATATTATTCACTAGAGCTGCAAAGTTCAATTGATCATTAAATTAATCACCAAGTATTTTGATTATCGATTAATCGGTTTCGGTCATTTTGAAAGAAAATCCCTGCTTGGTTTCTTTACTTCTCTCTGACAGTAAACTGAACATCTTTGGGTTTGTGAGCTAAACAAGACATTTAAGGACGTCATCTTAGGCTTTGGTAAACGCTGATTGACATTTGTCACCATTTCTGCCATTTTAGAACAGTTATTAATGGAGAAATTAATCAGCTGATTAATTGAATGTGAAAATGATCGTTAATTGCAGCCCTATTATTCACCGCAAATTCCTCACGCAGTTTTATAATAACCTAATCAGTGCAATAAACAGATGAAAACACAGTAATACTCTTACATATTTTATAAAAAAATGTACAGGACATTATAGCCTACACCACCATCATCATCATTTATTAATTTAATTATTTAAATCCCTGGAGAACACTGTTTTTCGTGGTTATATAATTTGTTTATGAACAAAATCAAAGTAAATGCTTAGGCTAGATCTTTATCATAATAATAGTCACACACACACACACACACTCAAAAATCAGTCAGTTACAGATAACAATATATGCCAAAATCAACATTCAGAAGCGATGGGCCAGAGCAAACAGGTCATTTAATGGTGGTGATGTGGGAAAGTGGGGAAACACAGAGCTGCACAAGAAATGCACGTCATCACGTCCTTAGACTCAACTCCCGCTTGTTGCCATCTGGCACCATCAGTTTGAGAAGAATACACGGCTAAAACAGCGTAAAATTAACAGTGTTAATAGGTAATAGTGCATGAATTAGCAGTGAGACAAAAATAAGTAATAAAAGCAATTAAAAACAACAACACGTTTTTTGTATATTTTTGATATCTATTACTATAAAAGGTTAATTTTCGAGACAAAAAGTAGGATTTGGGACTCATTGCAACTGCTTGTTATTCAGGGCTGTCTGGTCACCCTCCTGTGTTAATGCTTTCATGTTTCACACATGTTGAAAGAGATTGTTTGTGCATCAGCATTAACGTGGGAGTCCCTTTCTGATTCTGACCTGTGTGCAAAACGTCGAAGTCGATCCTGAAAGTCTTCCCAATCAGGCCGTGATGGATAGGAAACAGTTAAAGTCTGCCATGGCGGAGCGAGCGTTTAGTCTGCCGTGGTGGACCTGCGCAGCCAGCCGACTGAAGCAGGACTAGCCCAGTGACTGAGCCGAGCTGGCCGGCTGCCAGGAGCGCCCCACGCTGCAGACAATACCCACCTGTGTTAGGCAGAGGAGGGGGTTGGTGTGAGAGTGATTGTGTGTGTATGCGTGTGTGAGAGTGAATGTGCACACATACACACACACACACACACACACGTAGCTTATTTTGCGCTCAAACAGTCAGAGTGGCTCCTCCCCCTCCCCTCCTCCCTCCACTCTCCGTCCTCCAGCTCTCCAAATGTCTATCAACAGGCTCCAGCTCTCGTTTTGGCTCATTGTGTTGGACGCTGATGTTTGAAAGCAAACTCGCAGATGAAAATTGAAACTCGTTTTTGAGATGACGAGGGGGCTTTCAAATGGACAGAGGGTCTATTGGTTTGCTTGTGCATGGCTGTTCAAAGAAGCCCCCCCCCTTTACCAGTGCCAGACACCCCCAGTTGGATCCCCGCGACCCCTCCACAAACGTGCCGGAGGCTAGAGGGGTGATGGGAGGGGAAGTAAGGGGGTCCCTAGGGTCTTTACTCTCTGGTTACTGCAAAGAGGCTGCCACTGCCAGAGGGTCGCCATGGCAACGCTATTTGATTCCTACAACAATGCCAGAACATCCCCCCCAACCCCTTCCTCCTCCATTTCTGAGCTACACACACACACACACACACTGATACACACATGCACAAACGAGGCCTGTGTGATTGGAAGATTACATCGGGTATCACGACACGGTGGCCGTACTCGTAGCTGATTCAAAAGAGGCCGACAATGCCCAATGCGAATTAAAAGCTAATCTATTTGTAATTAAAATGTTGTCTGTAAATTAATTAAAATCTCATAATTAATAGCATTTATCATAAATCCTGATTATCATAATATATTTAATCTATTTTCATTGAATTAAAAAGCAAAGATGCTCCGGTGAGACCCTGCATGGATTCTTACGTCTTATCTCAGCCAAACTGGGATTTACTGTGACTGGAAGATGAGATTGTTTTTGCAGAGTTTAATGTAAATAAATGTGACATCTGACAGAAGCTGACAATATCTGATACATTGCAACCTCAACCCGAGATCAACAACTTGAAGAAGATTTATTGTTCAGCAGTGAGGCAGCTACCAACACACTCTTTGGCTGACTTAGAGCCGTACTCAGAGGGCATCTAACCAGTGGTGGATAGAAAATCTCTACTCAAGTAAATGTACAAAGACGGAGTTGGAAAATAAATTACTCAAAGTATCAGCACACAAAATTTAAAGCCCAACAGTCCACAAGCTACAAGATAAACAAATGTCAGGATCATGCAACATTAACATTTCACATGAAAAATTAACATAGCTAACATTAGCTAACAAACTACATAGATTAACTTCACACAAGAAAAAAATAACGTGGCTAAAGCTGGTTAGCAACTACGTAGATAACATGGCACATGAAAAATGAACATAGCTGATGTTAGCCATCTTCAGTGTGCTTTTGGAGGTTAGAAGAGGAGTTTTTATAAGTGGAGAGCTCAGTGTTTTTCAGGAGGCACAGCAGCACCTCATCATGTACCTGTTGTCTTTTTTAGATTTTGGTGTAAATAGTGCAGCCAGATGTGGCCAGGCGTTGTCGCTTATAGCTGCATCTTTTTTCCTCATTGCTTAAAAAAAAAACTACCTTTTTTTTTTCACTCATGTGCATTACTCATTACTACTCACCCCTTCTTCTGACTCTTTAAAAACAGTAAATAATCAGATTTGCTATTGAGTTGTAGAGAACCACTCCTCAAAAATCTATCATGAATGTCTCCTCGTGTTTATTTTTATCCCTTCAGATTGTACAAAGATGGTACTTTTAGCAGCTCTGTTGTGATGCTGATTGGAGTATGAAGCCAGGTGCTCAATCACACACTCAACCCTTGAACAGCAATAAAACACACACTTACTAACATGTTAGGCTGCATGGGATCAGAGACGGAGAAGAGAGTCTGTTACGGCAGACTGTAACAGTCATTCCACTGACATTCTAGATGTTTGTTGGTGGATAGTGCTGCGAGAAGAAAAAGATGTCAAGACATGAAGTCTGTTTTATGAAGCCTGTGTGTGTCTGTGCTTTGTCTTTTTCCAGAATAAAGAACATAGAGAAGAAGTAGACTTTGCTGCTTGATTGTCCCAGACAGCGTTTGTAATATACTCTGAATGGTTGAGATCATCCGTTTCTCACCATTAGAATACAGTCTACTACTGCATGTCTGTGTGTTTGCATTAGGGCTGCACCATATGGTAAAAAAATCATATTGCAATTATTTTGACAAATGCTATAAGATTGCAAAATGATTTGCAATTAGTTGGAGTGATCTCTTTTGCATTGCACATTTAATTTTCACTGAAAATGATCACACTTATGTGATTTTTGTTGGGGTCTGTACCAAACGTGTTCTTACATCTGGAGATCAAGGCCGGGGCGTCTTCATTATGATGCTGTTTTGTCACATTTTTCATTTATCAAAAGATTACACTTGGCCGTATTGCAATTTTGATAACATTTTTGATGAATTGTGTAGCTGTAGTTTGCATGCTTCACTGTCAAGGGACATGGCAGGGCTGCTGAGGGATTAACACCACTGTGTCCTGAGCCTTGTACGATAATATTCCTTGCAGACATGCAGACAGATGTGCAGATTTTGATAATTTAACATTATATATCAAAAGACAAGCCTTTCATAGTTGATATATTGCACTATTTCTCTTCTTAAAGAGCTGATGAGCAGTGTTTGATGTCTAAATCCCTTCCAGGTGTCCAAATTCATTTACATGACATGTCTGCTAACAACTTGTATCCAGCCAGATAGATGTTTCTCCCCCTTGTGAGCTGATGAAACATAATTGCAAGTGGTAATTTGCTCTCAGAAAATGGGACGAACGACTAATTCGAAGGATTTGCCGCTCTGAAAAGCGATAGGAAAATCCTGAGCATGCTAAACAGAAGATACCATGCCGCCATATGCCCACAACACCATCCTATGGCGTGCCCGGTGCCGCGCTCCAGGGTGCCAGCAGGAAATGCCATATTGGCCTCCCAGGACAGTGAGATCACTGGCTGGGCCCCCAGGGTGTGGACACATGGTCCCAGACTGCCTCATTCTCCCGTCTCAGTCCTTTGTCCTCCTGCTGACATGACAAGCTGTATGCTTCTAAGATCTCTTTTGAACCTTTTCATTAAGCCTTTCACCTTTAGGGATTGATGTCTGTCCTTTGATTGGCTTTTCTTGCCCGAATACAAAGACAAATGCTGGAAGGTTAACGGCGAGACGATGTCAGACATGAACACAATGCACCTGTGGGTGATGTGGACGTTAAAAGAAACCAAAAATAGAGAGCAATTGGAGCAATGTGTAGCAAAAATGCAAAAATGAGCACAGCAGTGAAATAGTGAGATGGAGCAATAGACTGTATATCTAACTGTAACTGAAAAATGTTTTCCTTTTGTCTTTATGTCTTTATAAAACACTTTGTACCCTTTTTGTAAAGTGCTATATGAAATCCTCTGGTCATCATTTTGGTTTTTTACGATACTGGTGCTTATTTTTTATTGCCAAGGCAAATTTGAACCTCATTTTGAACAATATAGTTATTAACTTAATGTTATTCTTTATTCTTTATTTGGATCCTCATTAGCTTCCACAAAGTGGGTTGCTAGTCTTCCTGGGGTCCACACAAAAACAACAATTATGCAAAGTATCACAAAGACAATAAAATGCGATATAAGCCCAAAATTAAGAGCACAAAATAAGTGAGAAGACTCTACACATGAAAACAAAAACAGAATTGTCACTAACGCACTGCACAAAAAATAAAAATTTAACAAAAAGGATCCAAAACTGCAGTAACAACTTTTACATGCAATATATCATTTTTTGTTTTTCCGTGCCTTTTTGTTTTTGATTGGTCTAAATTGGTGCATTTGGCGATGCATCTGTAACGTCTGCACCAGAGGGCAACTATTTCAATCCACAGCTCAGGCACGTGGCGCCAAAATGAGGCAACGTAATCTGCATTGTGATTCGGTGCGGTACCTGTACCATATTAGCACTGTGTTTGTATGTGTGTGTGGTTGGAAGTTGTTTCCCACCCCCTGCCACATCCTCCCTAGACTTGGGGAAACTCAGACAGGCTGCAGGAGCGCAAGACGCGCGCAGCATCGTAATGACAAGTGAGAGCGAGTCCTCCTCTGTGAGCTGATCAGCTGTTTATAACTGCCAGTTGTCTGTCAATGTAAAGTTCAGCCTGTTATCCTGAGAACAAAAGCCCACCGCTCCGAAAATACACACCCTGGACTCCCTGCCAAACTCCATTAACATTTTGCACAATTTAACAGTTATAAACATCTGCTCCTTCTACAAAATTATTAATGATTCCTTACAACTCATAAACAGACACTAGCTCATTCGGAAAGCATTCAGCATTAATTTTAACTCTAATTAATGTCAAATGGGCAAACAAAAACAGTTTTGACCTGAAATGGATATTTCAACGAGGGACACTGCAGCTGTAGTGCTTTTGTCAGAGAAGCAAACATTTTAACTGAACATGTTTCCTCGATCTCTGATTTATTACAGTAAATATAATACAGGTTTCTCCTTTAACAGTGAGATGATGTCAGACAGGAGCACAATACACCTGTGGCTTTAAAGTATCTCAGAGCCAGAATAGAGGGCAATTTTCTTAATCATAGCCAATTAGACTGACAGCTTGTTGCTTCTTACTACATGTTCAGATTGAAGCCGGGCAGTATTACCTATATCTTGGCTATAGCTGGATGGCCCTCGCCGGCCAAGCTGGGTCCCTTTAATATGATTAGGACGGATTATGGCGTTGTCTGCACATCAAAAGAGCCAGGACCAATTATCACCCCTGCCTTTCAACACGACAGCCGCTCCTCCTCCCTCCCCGCAAACGGGAAAGAAAAGGGAGAAAACAGAGCCCCGGCGTCTTGTAACACTCCAGCAGCCTGATGCTAATGGATGGATTCATCATTCATTCAGGCCTTTCATGTACAGTATTAAGCAGTGATGGTGCACAGTTGCCAGCGCTTTGGCTAGTCCCTAAAATAGATTGAGCGTTCAGAGCTAATTATCCCAGTCCCAGAGGCATGTACAAACAGGTTCATATGACAGAAAATGCGGCGTGCTCTAAGGCAGCCGAAAAGAGGAGGAAACCAAAAACAAGCGCTCCCTGCCTGCAGGTGATGTTTGTGAATATTTGTCTTTTTATTTTTTTATTTTTTTGCAGGTTTTCAATTTTTGCTGCATGCTGTTAATCGAGTTGTGTGCGTGGTAACAGTAGCGACAGTTAGCTTTGCTCCGTTTTGCTTAGGTGCCCATTACCATAATCCCCCGTCAGAGCGGGTCTTCTATTCGCCCTTTGTGCTGTCTGTGCTCATGACAGGAAACCAAATGGATGTGGATAAAAGTAGTCCCCATAACCCCCACCCTCCCCATCTTACAACACTTACACACAACACACATTCACACACACACACACACACACACACACTGCTTTGCCAAATTACTCTCATAGTTTCACTTTTCTCTAAAGTGCCAGAGCCTAAGCGCTTGAACAAAGGTGCCCCCTGGATCCCTACCACCCATCAAAGGCAGAGTTGGAGTCGACCCAGAGTCCTGTCAGGAGTCAAATGAAGCCATTAAAATCCTTTTTTCCACTGCCCTGACATTCACGTTTTTTTTTTCTTTGTGTTTCAGCATGGAGCTCTCGCCTGCAGAGAGAAGGCGACGCATAACTCTTGTCGCAACTCAATGAACTGTTTCCAAATATCGGTGTACGCTGTTTTTTCCCTCGTAATAATTGTCTGGCCTTTATTAAAGCCTCAGTACGACACAGATTTCAAGAAACCATTTCTACTCACTTGAACAAAGAGGAAATGAAATGATTGTTTGCACAATGAAATGAGCATTGTAGTCCTTTAATCTCACCCGCGCATTGCCCACACATACAGATTAACAAATTTAGAATAAAACAGGATAAGAAATATTGAGATATCAATACTAAATATTTAAAATGCTACTGCTACTAACTAAAATGTACTTTTTTTGCAGTATCAATGCTCCAGTACAAGCTGCACTTTCTCTCAAACAGAGTTGACACAGACCTGTAGTGTCCACTGGCTCTCCTAACTTACTCACAGTTTTGTCTTCTTCTCGTCAGTCATCTCATTTGCAATATCTGTCTTCTCATAGCTTTGTTATATTAATATTCTAATTAAAACTGAAAATTTGTTGTGTCAGTTTAACCCAGTAGTATCAAACGGTATCAAAATGCATGCGTTTTTTGAATTTTTACTGCACATAAAGAGCTGAACATCTGGGAAACAATGACCATCGACTTTGACTGCATCATCAGTGTAAACACAGAGCCTTCCTCTTTTTGTCCCGCCCGACTTTTGTGCTTGTCTCGGAAAGACGGTCCACCCGTCAAATAGGACTGAATGATTTTGAAAAAATATCTTATTGAGATTATTTTGCAATAGCAGTATGGTGGGATAAAGGTGTTTTCTTGAGTCTGTAGAATATGATGTGAAGGGCAGGGCACCTCTGCAGCACAACGTTTAATTAAAAATTGTATTTTGACACATTTGGCCTTTAACAAATATCGCACCTCCTGCATGAGACCGTGTTGTGGTTCTGATAAAACTTTCATTAATTGTTCACGTCAAGTGTTTGATCTGTATATTGTGTTGGAGCTGTTCACTTTAAGAAGTGAGCTGATTTTGTCGCATTTCATCGTTTTCATTTCCCAGTCAGACATTAGCCAGGAGCAGCTTCATGTCCAAGCTGGGTTAGCATGGTTCTCTATTCCTGGGGTGGTCACACAACCCATGGTGGCGCTCGGCCCCGGCTGATCTGGCTGGGTGTTGGAAAGATGCCGGGTGCATTGTCGATCATTTCAAATCCAATTACTGTGAGTGTAGTTCTGCTGGTGATATGTTTTGTGGCAATAACGCTCAAGTTGTAGCAAAGTTTGAAAGGAGCCACCAGCCGCAGTATCTTCATGTGCTGTTGTTGCCATGTTGCATGTCTCATAACTGCCCATTTCTGCTCAAATCGTCGTTTCGAACCGAGAGGAGATGAGCTGTCAGCAGGAAGAAGAATTCTGTCGATACATTTTTAAGTAAACATTCGACCTGGTTTGACCCCGCTGACACCTACATGTTAATAAAGGTATACTGGGATGCATCAGTGGGCAGCTCCATAGTGTCAATTATTCCTTCCTCCACCACCTCCCTCTACATTAGCTTTCTTCTTTTTGTTTACTTTGTGCGAGTATCCTAACCCAGCAGCACAGAGTGGAGCTGTTACCTGCCTGTGAAGATAATTATGCTCTGTGTTCTGAGCTAATTCCAATGGGCAGACCGCTCCTCGTATCGCTGCACCACAGCTGCTCCCAGCATGAGCACTTCCAGCTTTCCTGCAGTGCTCGGTTTAATCACAGAAACCTCTGCAAGCCGCAGCCATGAATTTCCAATCCACTCGGGTGCACGCCGCATGTGGATTTCCGCCTGTATTGTTTTATATACAGGGACACTATGTTTATTGAATGCTTTGGGTGTACGTGTAAATCCATAGCAACCGTGTCAGCACAACTGACATCACTGTGGGTGATTAGCAGGTGAACACTCAATCACAATCCCCACAAGCATGTAAACAAGGGCTGGAGTGGCCTCAGTGCACTACATACTACAGTCATGCCTTTTGGCTAACCTGCAGTCTGCGAGGGCAGCATTAATAATTTAACCAAACACTCAGACGTGATGGAGCGGACAAGGGAACCCAGCGAGAGGCACTCTGGTTGAGAGAGGCTATTAAATATGAAAACTGTGGTGACTAATAGTGTTTTTGTTTTCCTAGAGCTTAAAGTCTCATGTACTGTAGCATCGCTTCTCCCAGCCAGAGAAGAAGGTAAATTGTTTGATCAGGAAAGATTAGACTGGAAGTGACTGCAGTCTGGATGTAAATGCACGCTCTGTTTGCTATCACCGTGTATACTACATGGGTCCTTGAGTTGCAGATTAACTTTAACCTAAATTTAACATTATAATTGCAATTAAAGGGATAGTTCTGATTATTTAATGTGGACTTGCAAGAGGTACATGCAACAGCTAAAAAAAGGTCTACCTTATAAAACCAGTATTAGTTTAAAGGTCCAATATGTAAGATTTAGGGGGATTTATTGGCAGAATATGGCAGAAATGGAACATAATATGCATAAGTATCTTTTATGTGGTGTATAATCCTCCACACTTGGAAGGAGAGGGTGAAACAATGTATTTGCAATCTGCAAGCTTGCCACTAGATGCCAATCCTACACACTGGTCCTTAAGTGTACGCTATGTTATGAATGTTTTCACTGCTTTACCTCTCCGTCAGAAAGCCTTTTCAGACAGGAAGCGGCCATTACATAAGCCTAATACCGCTCTCTTCACACTAACCAAACTCCATAGGCAAAATCGGTGATTTTACTTCACAGAACACAGAGATTTCTGGACTAATGCTGCCTTGATTTGTAAGTTTGTTTGTGTTATTGTGTGACTTTGGTATTTTCAACGGATAGTTCAGAGTCACTAAAGTTACAAAATGACACAAACAAATGAACCGATCAAGGCAGCGGTAGACCAGCAACTCCTGTGTTCTGCGAGGTAAAATGACTGATTTTGTCTATGGAGTTTGGTTGGTTTGGAGAGAGTTCATTGTGTAGCTTCCGTGCTTGTTCCCCTCTCTGCTTCTCCAAACTAGTGCGTGTCGACCAGCATCTACTGTAGCTAAAACACTGACTATCAATGAGAGCCCCATCAACCCGAACTATCCCTTTAAACTCTCACATACTGTATAGCATCACTTCTCCCTGCCAGTGAAGAAGGTCAGGAAGGATAAGACTGGATGTAAATTGACTCTCTGTTTGCTGTCTGTGTGCAGCCTGCATGGTTCCATCAGCTGCAGATTAACTTAACTCTAAACTAAATTTAACATTATTATAATAATTGCAATTAATGTCTTTTAGTGTAGTTCACAGTTTATCTTGTGCTGGTTGTTGTTGCTAATGACTCATCTGCATGACTGAGCAAATACGTCCCTGCAGATGTGTTCTCTATTTAACCTGTCAGCCCGGCATATATACATTCATACACACACTCACACACACAGCCGACTGGGGACAGCAGCTACTTGTATATTTATACATTCATGGGGTGCTGCTGCATGCTCCGTGAAAAACACACAACCACACACACACACACACACAGAGCACAGGGGCCTTATTCTTGTGTCGAGGATTAGATGCGTTCAGGGCCAGAGTGCCCCTACGGTTGCAGCTCTCGCCTTAGTGTGGTGTTTGGGTGGGTTTGGTGGGGGTGTGCATGAAACCCTCTCGGGGGAGGACTGCACTGCACACAAATCATTACTGCTCATCAGATGCTGCCACTCAGCCACTTATTTACTCAACAGCTTGGTTTGGCTGAGACTGGCAGACAGATACACACACACTTGGAGAAACACACCTCATTATACATCAGGATTGTGGGGAAGAAATTATTGAGGAACACCGTTGTTTGGGGAGGGATGTGTTGTTGTTTGTGAGCGCTGAGTGGGTCAATACCTCGAGCCGAATACACACAATTCATCATGACTTCAAAGTGTATTCTCGATAAAGTTTTCACGACTGATATCAGCGTGCAATTTTCATTTAGAAGACTGTCAAGAAGTGAGCCTCAACATGACAGGAAAGTGTTGCTTCAGCGATACACAAGCCCCTATCCAATACCTCTGTGGTGAATTATTTATGACCACTATACCACGTAAGCTATATGTAGCATATTAAATACATAATCCTCTCATCTTTTATTGATGCTCCTTTGATACAAGCCTCACTGAGATGATTGATAAGAGCGCCCAATAAGGAGGCCAGTAGCAGATTTGACTGGCACAATTGAGCCAATGGTGATGAAACTTCACCCAAGCCTTATCGGTGATGCTGTTCGGTACACCAGTGTGGACTGGTGGGGTTTAACTGGGACCAGATTGCTCTGGAAGAGATTACGTCTGCTTATGGTCTACTGTAAACATCACACACGAGCCGGTCATGGTCAGTGGTTGTCTGTTTACACACCTTGGCTGACACTTAAGAGGGACTTTCAGCTGCGCTTTGATCAAATCTGCCACAGCACAAGTCTGTGTCAAGTGCTCACGCTCTCTGCTTCCTGTGTTTTTATTGTGAGAGGGACAGATAGATACAGACAGAGAGGTGGGAGGGTGATGGAGAGGGGACTCCCTTTGATGGGCTAAATCTCTGGCTTTGTGGTCTGTGCACACGCATGCACAGAAACGCACACGCACGTGATCACATCACACAATGGAGCTAAGATACAATCCGTCACTGTACAGGAAATGGGATTCATCTATCTAACTCTCCGAGACGCAGCAGCAATTGCACAGATAGCACTGTCTTGTCAGAGGAGGACTGCCAAATTGATTCTGATAATATGGGATAATCGCTGCAAGCAAATGAGCCACCGCTGCGGAAACAAGTAATGTCTTTCTGTTGCTTTCAGTCAGAGTCTTCGAATGCAAACTCTCAAACTCATGACTGCAAGAAGCATCTTAAAGCTATAAATAACACTAAAGCAATTAGAGCTATTCGATGAAACTAGCAAGGCTGCTCTGTGATAGTTGAATTAATGGTTGCAGAATAAAAATAAAAAAAACGCCTCAATTTCCATTCGGGAGCTGTGCGTCACTGTTGCACCCAAGGGGATTGTTGCAACACAGACCCTTTCTCTTGTGACTCTGTGATCACCGGCCCACTGCTGCTATTTCAGTAGCTGGCATTAGCTAGTTAGCTCACTTAGCGGTAGGGTTGAGCGATATGGTAGGTTTCCAACCAGCCATTGTCCATGCAACTGTGCAGCTATTGTATTAGCAAAATAAAATAAGAAATATCGGCAAAAAGTTGCCCCCCTAAAAACAACTGCGATGGATTCAGCCTGTCACTGAGAGGCGATATATTTGTCAAATCGCTGAACCCTAGTTAGCGGCCCTATTCGACTGGGACTAAGCCTCAGAGACTGACGGAGGTCAGTTTGACAACCAGAAATACAATAACGAGGTGATTTACAGGGTCTGACTCCAGGGACAACTAAGACACGGCGGGTTCACACGGGGACACGAGGCCTGAAGTGGTTGAGTAGCAAGTTTGTAATTAGTGAATTAAGAGTTCATCTTCATCATTCATTGTGTTGATAAGTCTGCGAGTATTTGAGTTCAAAACTGCTTTTGTTTTTTCACCAGGCTGTAAACATGTTTATTTCTGTCTGTTAAGTTTGGCATTTTAGCATGAGGGTCTACTGTGATCGATTTACTTTTGGAGGCAGCCTCAAGTGGCTATTTGAGGAACTGCAGTTTTTGCCACTCTCGCACTGGCTTCATTTTTCAGCACCGGAGAAAACAGTAATTTGCAAATGAACATTGAGCTCCTGAATAAACATGCTGATGAATATTTCCAAAAGTTGCTACTCCTCTGCCTCAACAACTCCACTAAGACACACGGTCAGTGTCTGTTAGCTAAAAAAATCAAGGTGACATTTTTATCTGAATTCAGTTTCTGGTTTTATCTTTTGATATCAGCCCATCACAAATCTTTTGTGTGTACATGCAGATAGTGCAGTTGTAAGAATGAACACGTAGTATATATTGTACACTGCGATATTGTTGTGAAAATGATTTGACAGTAAGAAACGATACTCATTGTGATTGAGTCACTCCGTCCCTTTGTGGTTGCTGGGACACAAGGCTCTTTTTTTCATTCAGCCCTTATCTAAGCCAGACTGATTGAGGCCACATCGCCATAATTCTCTTTGTAAACAAATGAGGTGTTTTTTTTTCTCTCTCTCTTGAGATGCGCACATAAACATGCAGTGAGTGACATTCACCTTGCTGTGTCCTGCTGGATTTTTTTTTTCCTGACGTCTTGACTGCACAACAAAAAACCCATTACTCTGTCTTGTTGCCACATCACTGCGCCTCTTCCTCACCTGCAATATGATCCGCATTAGCATCCACAATGGGCCGGGCAGCTCCCGCTGTCCGAGCAGACAGCACTGAGAGCAGAGATAAGCTCGCTCCGTAATGAGTGTTCAGCCTCTGTTGGGCAGGAAAAAGAGAGCGGGCCTTTCATGCTGCACTGTAAAAATGGGTATCAGCGCAGGTCACATGCATGTATTTATGTCAGAATCAGTCTCTGTGACCAAGAATGCAGTGTTTGTGAGGGTGTGTGGCGATGCAATGCTTTGTCAGTGGGTGATATTTAAGCCATACTTCTCATCCCGTTCACGCTGCCATGCAGCGCCACAACATCCTCCGGGCTCTTTTGTTGGGGTTACACCCTCAGAGACGGGCGCAGGACGCACACTCGCTGGAGCAGGAAGAAGAGAAAAGACGGCTGCAGTGGAACAAAGGTGCAAACAAAGGGGTGTAATGGTTGAACAGGAGTGGACGAGCTGTATGAAAATGAATGTATGGGAAGCAGGACTTGTTGAGTGAGACGGCCCAGAGGAAGGAGAGGTTCAGCAGATAGCATCAGCAGAAATAACACGCTGCATGTCATTCTGCATTTAACTCACATTTAACTATGCTGATGAGAGTTTTATACACGAACTTAGGGACAGTTCACCCCAAAATCAAAAATGCATATCTTTCCTGGTATTTATCCATATAGACTGGCTGAAATTTGGAAATAATGGCTGTACATGTACTTTCAAACCCTCCTGATTCTTACTGGAGAGTCACATTTTTCAGTGCCCTCTCCTGGCTTCCTTCCTAGGGTCACAATTCTCCCGCATTTCTACCAGTTTATGACAAATTTTCACACCTTGTTTTCCCTTTTCGTTCGCACATTCTGGTCCTGGCACCGTACGGCATGCGTAAGCCCTACAACTCTAAAAGTCTATTGTTTCCACCTGGACAACAATACAGCTACACCAGTTGTCATTTTGTGCCCCAGGAGAGAGCTGGTCGCGGTACTTCCATGCGCACGCCTCATCCTCCTCAGTAAGTGAGAGACCGAGAGACAAATGGAGAACAATAAAAGAAAGAAATACTCGAGCAAATTTCAGACAAAGTTTTAAAGGAAACAGGCACATTTTTATAACAGTAGCCTAACTAACACACCGTTAGAAAAACAGTTATAAAACATCTATTTTATGTGTTATTGTAATAAAAATTTGAAATTAGACTCAGTACGGGTAAATGCTGTGGTCCCGTTGTGTTTTCCAGCCGGTAAGCTTCAGTTATAGGTCATCTGCAGGCATGTGTTTGCCAAAAAATGTGGACTTTATTGTGCTCATTTATGGGTTTTTATGTTTTTTGGGGAGGTTGATTCTAATAGAATAGGCTTTACAGGCTATAATTTCCATGAAACACATTATTTTTCTTGTACCTGGCCTCAGAAACACTCTGTCGTAGCTCCTGTCTCTCCTCCTAAAAAGCCCTGTCTGCTCTGATTGGTCAGCTCTCCGCTCAGGGGAGCAGGCACTGTCCACTGTGATTCACTAGGTATTCAGTGGGCGAGACGGTCGCCTATCTAGAGGCAGTTTCTCATATTTTGTTTTTTTTTTTATAGATGCATATTTTTTTATTACCATATTTAAAAATACAACATGAAAAAGTGTATTTTGCATAATGTGTGACCTTTTAAAAGTCTATGAATTTATCTGGAGGAGAACCCACAAACCCACTTTGTTTTCAAAATCCTCCCTGTTTTTAGCTCTCAAGGTTGGTGAGTATTAGGGCTGGGACGATTTGCTTTCGTCCCGATTCGATTCTCTAACGATTTTTTGGGTCCCGATTCGATTTAAATTGCGATTCTGATTCAACAAGTATTGCGATTCGATTTTACCTAGTATTGCGATTTTATATTTCAATTATTGTGATTTCTTTCCTTGAACAAGAAAAGGTTGAACCAAACACTTGACAATACATCATAAGTCATATTTAAAAAAAAACAATGCACACAAAATCTGTTTCTGAGATTTATTCATTGCTGAGAACAACACACAGCTTGAATGTAAATATTAACAAGTGTCAAAGTCTGACTTTTAATATAACCATAAACACAAAATGTTTTAGAATAAATAAAAGTGTATAAGGATGCTTTTAGTCATCTCCCTGACTGTTCCTACCACTTTGGAGTGATGAGGAGTGATGATTAATAAGTGAATAAAAATCGATTCTCGTATGGGAATCGATTTTTTGGCCCAGGCCTAGTGAGTATGGCCGTAGAGACGTCTGGAACTAGACGCCACTTGGCTTGTTTTGTCAAAGCAGCAAAACAAAAGAGTTTAGAAATTCATGCTTCCTTCTGCAAGGTGACACGGTTGTCAGGTGTAATTTTGTAGAAAGAAGAAGTTCCTACATAAAACTGCTCACAACAAGGTCTGTGGATTATCTTGACTGATTTCTAGAAAAAAAAATATTTTTTCGGTGCTCTGAGCACCACAAGCAGAGCGTTATCTGGTTCCATTATCCTGCAGAGAAGGCGGTCCTCTCTTTGGCCGATATCTCCCAAACATGGCAACTCTCTCCAAAAACCATCCCAGATGATGAAGCGTTCCTTTAACAGCAGTCACCTCGGCGCTGTCTGCCAAACGGCACAGCGTTAGCCCTTCGGTTTTAAAAGGTCGTTTCCAAACAGATTACAGATATTGGTACATCTGTTCAGCTCCGTGTTTGGACAGAGACCAGGTAGGTCTCTCATTCCTGCACTTAATGCAGTGAGCAGAGAATATTCTTCCCCCCTCTTCTCCCAAATTGACTTTTAATAGCCTGTTCTGCTTTGTTAAGTATCGGAAATTGACAGGAAACATGAACAGAAAAAGAGATTAGGGCAGGATTTAAACTCTAAATTGGAAACAAAGTAAATCCAGGGTATGTCTTTCAGTCTACTTTGCTATCGTGTCAACCCAAGTTTTAGTCTGTAAGTTGTTTGTCGTGGTCTTAAGGTATTTGTGTTGGCAGCTGAAGTATCTGTGGACCAACCGGGGAATTGGTCCATGTCTGCAGGCTGGAAGTGGGCACAAATAAAGTGCTTTTTCCTCCAGCAAAAAAAAAAGATGCTTTCATGACATCAAAGGGAGCTTGACAGTCTTGTACACTGCAGTAATAATATCTAAGAGACCTCCCTTTATGCTTCACACAGCCTCTTCATTTTGTAATCTAACTATGCCCCTGGTGCAAACACTTAACCCCTGTAACCACACAACTCCACCCTTATTACTCCACTGTCTTCAGATCGCGTTCCCTTCTGAGCACCCTGTTTCTCCACGTTGCCCTGGATATTTTGTCCAAGAGTTATTTTAAGGGTGTTTTTTTTTTTTTTGGAGGGGTAACATCCGGTTTCAAGTAAAATAGTAATTGAGTTCCCTCCCAGTGTTGGCTCGAAGGCTTTGATCTCTCCTGTGCTCCAGTGTTAAATGGTTTCTTCAGAATCACTGTGAACATGCAGCGACTGGCTGCTCTTTTATCAGCAGCCCGCTAACAGCACCTCCTCGCCGACCACTTTGAAGCCACAAACAACTCACTCTGAAAAGAACAAAAAATAAAAAGAGCAAAGGATGAGGAGCCCTGCATATATACATACTGCTTATATGAAAGTCTGTTTTTAGAGTCGTGTTCAAGGTTAAAGGCAGAAAGAAGTCACTGTGCTTGTGAGTCTTTTGTGACAGAGAGGATGCACACTGGAGACTGTGTTGAGACTTTGGGGGTTCTTTTTATGCCTGCATCAGCCGTGACTGGAGACATGTTTTTGGGTTGTCCATCCATCCGATGGTCAATCCCATTCATGTGCACAAGAAATCTCAAGAACGCCTTGAGCTTCTTCAAATTTGGTACAAACGTCCACTTGGACTCGAGGATAACTGATAAAATTTTAATAGTCAAAGTTCAAAGGTCATTGTCACTGTGACCTCATGACCGTCTCATTCTCATGAGCGCAACATCTCAAGAACACCTTGAGCTAACATCTCCAAACTTGGTACAAGCGTCCAGGGTGAACTGGTTAGATTTTGGTGGTCAAAAGTCGCTGTTACGCCTTTTTGGACCGAGGCAGTTCCAAGGCTGGTTAAGACTCAGAGCCTAATTTTGGACCAGTTCTTTGAGTTTTGACTGCCAGTGAACTGGCTCTCGGCCCTGAAAACCAGATCCAGAGTGGCAACAACTCTTTGCTGAGCCAAGAGTAAGAACCACTACGTCATGTGTTGGGGGCGGGATTATTGTGAGCAACCAAAAGGGAATATCCGCCACTGTGGCAGAGATTTTGAGCCAGTCTAAAAGCTGCTAATGCATCATGTTTTTTCAGGCAACAGAGTAATTGTGAGATTCCCCATATGTGGTAAGTTTGTCCATATAACATCTGTTTGGAAAATTTGCAGTGACGTGTTTTGGCGATGCGAGGGGCTGCATGCAGGTGTTGTATCGTATTTGGTTACCCAACAGATCCTGTGACCCGCAGCGTTTGAGGAAGTAATCAGATCCTTTACTTAAGTATCTCATATATTAAATACATTCAATAAGTACATCATTAATACTGATGACTTCATGCATAAGCAGCATTTTAACATAACAGTCAGCCTGATCTGAGTACATCTTTGAACACTGCAGGTCACATAATCTAATGGGTTACCAAATAAAGTGTTACACCAGGTGAAATTAGAACTTAGAACAACTTAGAAGTTACTTAGAAGTTGTTGTGCTTCTTTTTTCTCCTCTTTATTGCAAGTGGCAACCAGAGTTTGGGCACATTACCGCCACCTACTGTGTCAGCATGTGAAGTGCTTGATGTTAGTGTTGCTAGGAAACCGGAGGCGTGTACACTTCCGTAACGACTTGGCTGTCTAGCCGGTTCTCAGATGGTTCTCTAATTGAACCAACAAAACAGTGCCAGCACCAGGACTTGGTTCCAGTTGGTGGAAAGAGAGTAACAGATATCACAAAACACATTTTTGGCCATAACTCAAGAATTCATGGGCTCCTTCCGACAAAATTTCACAAATAGGCTATCTAATAGGATGAAATAATGAGGTGATCACATCTTAGGTCCAAAAGGTCAAAGGTCACGTCACTGTGACATCATGATGTTCAGCTCTCTATCAGTCCTCTGTTCTCCTCTGTAAACATAAGTGAAGACATGGACAGACATGGATGTAAACTATAACTTGACTGGTTGGCGGAGGCATACGACCGTGTGGCGGTAATTCTCTTTTTCAAAGGAAAATAATTGCCATTTGTGTTTATATGACAATAATTGGCCAGTGTAATAGTCTGTAACTGTTCATTGAGACTTTGAAAGGGGTTGACTCAGCTTTCTTGTCGTAATTAGCAGAATTTGCATGCAGATGCTTATCTTAACAAGGGGAGAAATTGAGATAGTTTGAAATGTTTTTTTGTGTGTGTCTGGGGCTGGTAATTGGCAGCGAGCTTATCAGAGGCAGATTGGCCACACTTGACCGCTCAAAGGAGCCCGAGCCAGAGACTGTGATCAGCTGAATGGCTTGATGTGACCTCCAGTAGTCTGCACTTTCATCCCCAGCTCCTCATACCAAATGCTGCTTTAACTGTTACAGCCCCGTGTGGGGAAATTGTACTGTATGCAATCCTTTCAACTCTTTTCTCTTGTCATTTAAAAAAAAAAAAAAAAGAGCCAAAAATGACAAGATGACAGCAGTCAAGGACGAAATAGGCTAAGACCCAGACTTTGAAATCCAATGCTGATAAATTGCCGGGTGTTTGACTTTGCAAGGCATACTGGATTATATTGATTTTCTTTCCTCTGAATGTGAGTGTGTGTGTATGTGTGTGTTTGTGTGAGTGAGTGTGATAGCGAAAAACCAGGGGCAAGAGAATGCAATATTGTGTTTCATTAAAAAATCTATAGGATATCTCATTACAGCCACATGATTTTCTTTAGTATCGGGGGTTAGCAGGGACGGGGTGGAGCTGGTGGGTGGCAAGATGAATGTGCTTTCCTGTCTCAGATGACTATCTCATCTGTTGTTGTTCACAGAGAAAGGAGGAACTCGGCTCAATCTGCCCAGTATGTCGACTACTTCCTGGCCGTGTTTGCCCACTGCTCACTCGCTGATTTTACGACCAGATCGGATAACGTATCCCTGCATGGCCGAGTCACTGAAAAACGTATAAAATCATGAGGTTGAGAGTAGATTTGGGCATTTTTTCCCCAATATATTAGTGTTATCACGTAAACTCATTTTATTTACTGTATACGAGGGGTGTAAATCATAAGTTTGACTACGTTTATGTTTCTTTAAAACTTCACCTATCAGACATGTGAGTCAGAGATCTACTTGCCTTACATCAATTTTTACTTGCCCCTGTACAAATTGTTTTATTTATTAGCGGTTATCAAATAACAACAAAGACAGAAATTGATTGTTGTATTTAATTAGGAGCTGCAACATCTATAAAATGTCAGAAAATAGTGAAAAATATCCGTCATGGTTTCTCAAAATCCAAAGTGACCTCTTTAAATGTTAAATAGTCAGTTCAATATGATAATAAATGAAGAAAAGCTTAAAACTGTCAGATTATTAAGATTAATCAGTTATGAAAATAGTTAAATGTTTTATTTTTTTTCTGCTTTTGGCCTTAAAAGAAAAAAAAACCAACAACAAATAATTATAAATAACCATAACCAGTTAAGTGCAGTAAACAACTGGAAAACAAACAACAGCTCAAAAATAATATGTAACAGTTCTGCATTAAAACATCTAAAAATGTTAGATATTTTGTTGAGTTGTGTACTCGCATTATCCCAAATGTTTGCAACAATATTCAAACCCTAGAAAATCATAGTTTTATTCAAGGTAATGGTGCATTTCCTTCTAGCCACTAGTTGCCATAACCTCCGGAACACACAGGATACACCAGATATGTCAGAGTGAGGAAGGAAGTCGGACTAAACATAACGTGAATAAAACTTAATGCATCACTTCGTACGTGAACGTGATTTCTGCCCGGAATCTGGAGGGAAACTGGGCCACATTTCAAGCTAAAACAACATATTTGATAACCCATTAGCTACCTTTAGACAGCAGCTAAGGTTAGCATTAGCCACCTCCTAGCTAATGTTACTGTTTGATATTGTTATAAGATACACTAGAAAGATGTAACTTGTATTATTGATACTTTTTCTTCATAATTTGTAGTTCTTTCTTCGTTCAACACGCTAAGCAGTACTCTCTGAGCATGTAAGATGTTGAAAATTATTCTGCTCCCTTATTCTGTTTTATCCGAATGATGCTGTAATATCTTGTGGGTAAAAAGGAGGCGTGTATTTCTCTTCTTCTTTATCGATCGTCACATTAAATTTTTTAAAACCCACAAGAGTTATAAAACTGAGGGCGTTGTGTGTTGTTTCCTCTCAGTATTTTAAGTGTGTAGTTTGTCTCAGCACCCGAAGGTTCAATTTAAAGAGCACTTTACTCAAAAAGCAGCAGATAATGGCATCTGCGGCCATCGTGGAGATTTTTAGTAGGCTTTCTCAAGCAACCAGTAAAGGTTATCCCAATTCTAAAATACTGACATTAAGTGATGGTTTTAACCTTTAGTCTGACTGCTCGGTGAGTACCCATTTAGCCCGAGAAACATGCTGTTTCTGGCTATTTTATTTCCCAATTATTCACCGTGAGGCGGTGTTTTTGACGTTCCCTCGCACTGTACCCACGTGCCATCTCTAAACCCGCTCTCACAGCGTGCTCGTCTGTGTTGCTGTCGTCTCAGCGGGCCAATCCTTCAACGTGGGCCCGTGGGGAGTCTGATAAGAAGGGGGAATTTGAGCCTCAATCAGTGCTGGTTAATTATCACAACCAGGGGAGGTGAGAGAGGTTTTCCCCGTCTACCCAATCCCTCCTGGATCTCCGTCTCCCTCTCAGACACGCTCATCTGTTGGAAGCTCGGTCTTCAGTCCATTCTTCAAGTGCTGTGTTCCCTGTTGTGTTGTGTCCACGTGTTTACACTCAGACATGCTGAAAATAATGGAGTATCCTAGGCAGTTTCATTTTTCCTTCCACAGTGAGTCTACAGTGATCATTTCATACGTTTTAGTGCCCTTCACTTTGTTCATTTATTAGCCAAATGCATTCATCTACATCAGTGTTTGCAGGGCTCAACAATAAGGATTGCTCACTTGCCCGGGGTAAGTAAAACGCCATGTTGGGCAAGTAAATATTGCAGCTCTCTTCAATTTAACGACTAAAATGTTTTGATAATTGATTAATTGTTCAAGTAATGTTTTCAGCCTCTTTTTTCAGTTTATTAGTATATTAAACTGAATATTTTTGGGTTTTAGACACAACAAGACATTTAAAGATGTCACTTTTGACTTTGAACAACTGCGATGGACATTTTTAAATTAATTTCTGGCATTTTATGTGACTATGACACTTAAATTTAGTCATTGTTATTTAATAAACATTAATAAATCAGTTTGTGCAGGGGCAAGTAGACTGGAGTCTGGGTTTACAAAGCCTAATTAACACTTGCTAAGTTCACCGTTAACGCCGTCCTGACAGAAGAACCAGAAACACAAAAGGAAAACTATGAAAAAATGAAATGGCAATGAAAATTTGACAGTGAACGGAAGCAGGAGTTTAAATGGCGAGAATATGAAACAACTAAGGATGTAATTTGCTGCGGTGTGTGCCGCCAGTTTCCTCAACTAACCAAGAGGTCCAGCTCATTTTTCATTGGGAACGACGCTTTAGTGGTTGGTGGCCTGTGGGGCCAACGCTTAAAAACAGGGATCAAGTTTAATTAAGGGTAATATATCACTAATTTTATTCATAAGAACACATGTTGATTACATGTATAACCTGTTTACATGCACAGCCATGGCAGAGCAGTACAAATACGCATATTTTAGAAACATGGGTTCCAAATGTAATTGTTGTGAACGTTGATGAAAAATTAATGGCGCACTAATGAGTGCAAAGCATGAATCATTCTGCAGTGGAGGACTATTTCCCTGCTTTTCAGTGGAGCCATTTGCATCCAAAAAGGAACCCGAGTTTGAGTGATTAAGGTGGTGCAATTTACCAAAAGCCAAACAGTCCTTCTAATTGTAATCTCCTCTCACGGCAAAATTAGTTTTGGTGAGATTTTGTAGGTCACTGGGTTCTTAAGAAGCTCAACTCCGTGACGTGAGAGCCTTGGAGTTTTGCTCTCATTTAGACCAGTTATTCAGCTAACATTCATTCATACAATGCTTTAAGAGATTAATTTTCTGTTTCATCTTTTAGTCTAGAGGTTCCCAAACTTTTTTACCTCCCAGACATCCAAATCATCATCATTAATTACCGTAACATAATTTCTAACCTGATAAAGAACCCAACAAACCATGGATTTAAAATGAATGTGAAATATATGTATTTCACTATAAAAGAGCATCACAGCGCTAATAAAATTAGCTGAGTGTAATGTTAAGTTTCTCAGCACCTCATAACAAACGTGTGCTTCCCACTGAAATGTGAGTGGGCTTTTAATTTGAAACAGACACAGGAAGTGTTGAGTTTAACGGATCAAAAAAAGGCAAGACGGCCTGCATTTCCCATCATGCCTGGACTGAGTAGTCTGTTCAGTTTGCTGTTACTTGTTGTTAGTGTTTGCACCATGTTCTGTGCAGAACATAGTGGTTTATGTTGGTAGACTAATAGACATTTTTGCACTGATTTGTAGTTTTAACCATCAGTGAGGTGGCTGTTGTGTTTTAAAGCTTTTGTCTCTTGAATTGAACATCACTGAAGGGTTGACATTGCCGTCCCCTCCTCTGCACTGCCTGTTACCATTTGAGGAAACTAACTGCATTTTACACCGTGACCTTAAGTTTGGTTTAGTTAAGTTTAGTCCATAAAATCCATTTTAACAAAGACAAAAATGCCAATCATAGACATAAAGAACTGAAAGTGAAGCTTTCAGATTTCTTATTTTGTCTGAACAACATTCAAAAAAAGCAGAGTGTTGAATATTTTTAGCTTACATGCTCACCAGAAAGATAAGATGTACCCTTATTGATTCCCGGTTGGGGAAATTTGATTTGACACAGCAGCAGAAAAAAGCAGAAGCACAAGGGGGAAATGTAGTAAAAAAAATAAAATAAAAATAACATCCAAGATAAATAAGATAAAAATAGAATAGAAAAAACTATAAACAGAGTTTTGCAGTTTTAGTTTTGGTGCTGGTTGTAAGTGGAAGTCTGTTGGGGGCTGCAGCAAGAGTCCCGTCTCCAAGGTGGTCTTAGCTTAAACATCTCACTGCAAACAGGAAACAGGGGTCATTGTGTGTGGTAATAAGGAAAGAGGGATTAGGTACGCATTAATTACTGCTATACTGTTGCATGTCTCCATTACTGAAGAGTAAGACTGCAATGTGTTAACAGAGAATAAAAATCCCCGTAGTTAGCAGTCATGCACATTGGACATGCTTGTTTTTAAGTTTGATATTTTGCTGGACTCTTGCACTGAATGCCTTTGCTAATCCTATTAACCAGTCATTTGAGTGGGATCTATCTTCATCTGATTTAAAGAGAGACTGACATTTGTATTAGAATGACATTTTCTGGCAGTATTCAATGAAACCAAAGCTGATGTTGTTGCAGTGACTCAGCCCCGCTTGTGACCCTGTCATGTTTTCTCCGGGCCTCCAGAGTTTTACAATGGCAGCGAGCAGACAGGATGACAGAGAACTGCGAGCTGAAAAAAAATTGGATCCTTTCCTCTTTTTAATCTGCCAGTTGAGCCGGTGCCAGCGCAGGACAGCCAGTGAGCGCTAGGCGCCCCAATCATTTTGTCCATCCCTTTATGGCTTGGCCTCAACCTCTCATTTCATCAACTGCTGCGGGGAACGCTGAGAATACCAGAATCAGTGGGTTGTGGTATCCCAGATCATAGCCACCTCCCTCAGGCATGTCAGGCATTGTTCCCTGGCATCAACTCTTGAAAGAATACTTGAGCGGCCACACAAACTCTGACAAAGTTCTGTCACAGATCAGGAAAAGAGCAACAAATCCAACTTTACTTTATTTCATTTACTTTCAGTTCATCATGGTGGCTCTAAGGACAAATCTGTAATATATTTACTGTAATAAACGGACCACGCACGCTCCGGCCAGTGGGCGGTGCTTGATTTTGGCTCAAATCTTTTCAACATGGTGGACGAGTCAGAAACTTTATCATTTTTCAGGTAGACAGTAAACTAAAATATGTTTCTGACAACATTTTGGGCGAGAAATAGACAATGCAGTAACAAAATCTGGTTTCATATTTGATTAGAACTGCGTAGTTTGACAGTTTGATCGGACTTTTGTGAGCCTGCTGCGTTTCGTTGGCCAGGCCGCGTTTGCATAAAGTAGAGGTGTAGTCGTGATTATGCAAATTCAGATACAGCCAATAACTGTTTTACTTTGTTTGTTTCACGTTAATTATAGTTCAAATTAATTTTGAATGCTTGCTTAATGAGTAAGTGTCTGTTTATGAGCCGCACACAATCAACAGTAATCTTTTGTAAGGAGCAGTGTTTAAAATGCTTAAATTGAACAATATGTTAATGGAGTCTGACAGACAGTGACTGAACTCAAAGTCCTGAGTGTGTATTTTCAGAGCAGTGGGCTTTTGTTTCCAGGATAATAGGCTTAATTTTATATTAACAGACAACTGACAGTTATTAACAGTTGTTTACCTTACAGCAGATGACTCATCGCTGCTTGTTATTGTCATTTTGCGATGTTGTGCGCATCTGGAGAGGAGGGGGCACGGGGAAATTACTCACTTCAGTGATAGATGTATATTAAATAGGATTTCAACCAATTTAATTTACAGCCTCTGTCTCCAACTCGCTCTCTGGACTGCTCTGCACATTTTTGCCAGCGCGATTGCTTTTTTCTTTAACCTACAGTCGGCCTTATCTTTTTGCAGCGTGTTTAGTCTTTTCTCAGATGCGTGAAAACTGGCAGCTCTCAAGACTTCTTTTAAGAGATGAATGTCTTTTCATTGCATTGAAAACACTGATCTGTTTTAATGAGCGAGAGCCCCCTTGTCCTTTGTTTTCTATTACTTGGTAATGAAGTAGGTGTCACCACTCAAATCCGCGCTTCTTTGATTCGTTTCAAGTGAAGTGGCCAAATGTCAGTTTTAACAAAATGAAAGGAAGTAAGCTGGCCGCCTCAACTTCTATAATAGAATCCTTGAGGGGACCTCTGTACTTGTCCTTTGATTGGAAAAGGACGCTTTTTTTTCCTCCTTTCCCCAAATAGATACATACCTCAAATAAAGTTAGCTGCCGCTGCTTCTCCTGCTCCATTAAAGACACCTTGTCCCTCCACATTTGGTCTCTGGATCATTGTTATTTCCCTGAGGTGTTTCATGCTGACAGATGGGCTTCAGACGGGACTTTGGAGGGCTGGGAAGATGAAGGATTCAGCGAGACGGAGTCGAGGTATAAAGATGAAATAGACGAGCGGGGAGAGTGTAGGAGAGAAGCGGAGACAACTATTTCCATTAGTGTCATTAGAGCGACCCTGACGCTGAGGGTGGAAGGACAAACAGTGGAGGGATGGAAATAACAGAGAGGCGAATGAAGTGCTCAGGTTCATTACAAATTGCTGTGCCCCCGCCTCTGTCTTTACCTGCGCGGAAGGCTTCCATTCATCCTTGATGTGCCGTTAATGGGTTTGTACTCTCGGCTTGTTTCCTTATAAAGGTCTTTCAGCTCAGAGATCCAGTGACACATTATACAGCAGCAGCACAGAACAAAGAGTGTGAATATTGTGCTCCTACATGGTAGTAAAAATTGATACCAGAATTTTAAACTTTGATACAGTTAGAGCTGCAACAATTAGTTATTTGTCTCCTATTAGATTAATCATCAACTATTTTGATAATCAGTTAATTGTTTTGAGTCATACGTTAAAGAAAAAATGTCCATGTTCAGTTTTTTCAATGTGAATATTGTTTCTAACTGAATGTCTTTGGGTTGTGGACAAAGCAAGACATTTTAGGACGTCACTCTGGGCTTTGGGAAACTGTGATCAACATGTTTTACCATTTTTTGGTCCAAACAATTAATCAATTAATCAAGAAAATGACTGACAGTGTAATCGATGATGAAAAAAAAAAATCATTTGTTGCAGCCCTAGTTACAATACTGGAATAAAAGAAGATACTCAATCCCTCTTGATACCGCAGTAAAAGAAGAAGTTTTAGTGTTTGTTTTGTAGGTTAACTTGCTGAACTTGCTGTTAGCATGTTAAGCAGCTGATGTGGCTCCAACCACAGGCCGGGGCGATGTTGGACTATTGTTGTAATATTGAGGGACAGTCGAGAGAAACCGTGTAGATGTTAAGCCTCATTTGAAGTCAGCTAAGTAATATGTTGGATGTATAACTGCTTTTTAATGTTGCGTTTTGTTAAAGTTTATACTGCAGCACGAGCTGTGTTAGCTTTGTTGTTATGTGTAAAACCAAGTGGTTCAGCCGTTTGATCCCTGTTGCCTGTTTGTGTTGCTCCTGTATGTGAATTTACTTGACAAACAGGTCTTGAAGGTAACATTATATAGTGCTACATGCCAAAAAGATAAAAGTTGACCATCGGGCAGTCAGGTGAGATCTACAGATAAAGTCACACTCAGCGTTATTGAACCAAATTACTTCATTTATCATAAACGAAATAACTTACAAAACAAACAAAAGATTGTCCCTCATACCGCGTTGCCAACCTAAATTCCAGCCCTAGTATTGCATCGTTTTAAACACGTTAAAAACAAGCATCAACACTTTTGACAACCTTAACATCTTTATCACTTTTTAGCCTTTTAAAGTGTTTAGTTATTACCATTTTCCAGTGGTTGTAAATGCCCGTGAAGCGTATTTACTCTTGAGTCGAGGATTTCCTTGTCCTCCGAGTCCGAGCCACAGAAGGGCCTCTGTTGTTGACCGGTTTTGAGAGTGGTCTGCTCTGTCTCAAGAGCGGCTCAATAAAGGAGGGCAGTCAATATGGCTGCTCTCAGACGGTGGGTCAATGAGGGAGGAGGCTTCCTGCTGAGCCAAGGGTAGAATAGGAGAGAACAGGGGGTCTTTGTGTGGAGAGCAGACCCTCACCCACTCCTCTTTACTGCCTTTACTGGGGATATTACACCCCAACGCTCAGAGACTGGCTGTGTAAATCTGCAGGAATAGCAAACCGTGTACAGGCTGGTACAGAAAACGCATCGTCGTTATAGAATACATGTTGCGCAAGCAGCTTATCCAGTTTTTACAGGTTACTGTTACACCTCACCTTGACAGTAAGCCCTGAAACATCTAAAAATATGTTTTCAGCGCCGGCTCAAGATGGGAAATACAGCACTGTAGCTCCGTGTCGCCATTCTTTCTGTCTCTCATCTGAGAGCGAAGGAGAAACTGGGATGGAGAGAGCCAGGCAGCGTATCAGGGGCACCACCTTAAGCTGGTCTCCCAAACCTTTTATGACTGCTGAGCAAAGTGGATTTGGGACAGAGGTAACAGCCCATACTTATCAAGCAGACAACCTCATTTTCTAGCCCCCTGCTCTCCTCTGCCTGGTTCTCGCTGGATGCCCGGTGTGGCGGTTCCTATTTCTCAAAGACAAACGGGGGCTCCCCACACTGCCGGGCTCTAATAGATTAGACTTCCCACACTGTAATGTGGTTTCTGACACCGCCTTTCCTTCTTTAACTCCGCAGCTGTGTTGTTAAGAGCCTGCAGTGTTTCAGCACTAATAAATTCAGGCTTTAAAGAGGCGTGTGTTCGCCGTTGCAACTGTAAGAAACACTTAAGCGAGCATTAATTTTATTCCGGTGTACTTTTTGTCACTAAGTAAGAGATACGACTGTCATGTGGATGCACAGTATTGATGAACACATTACAGGACAAGAAAGTTTCTGTGTCAAAAGACAGAATTCCCCCACTGTTGTAAAACTCTTCTCATCTCCCTCTTTTCATTATGTTCTGTTTCAGCGAGGTTTCGGTTTAGATTTTTCTCCCTGCACTTTAATGATGTATGGGAACATACGCTCTGTTGAGTTTTTCTGTCAATGAACACTTCAGAATACATCAAGAGAACGCAGCTCGTTCTGGAGGTGTTCATTAGAGATTTTTTTTTTTTTCAAAGCCTGCAACTCACAACCTTGTTAGTTGCCAAAAGTAAACTTTTTTTTTTTTTAGCTTTGACCTAAAAGTTGAAGCTTATGTTTAATCTGTGGAAGCTTTTCTTGTGACGTGTAGTGTGTGTGCATACTACAATGACTGGAAATACAAATACAAGGAAGTAATAGAAAGCGTGGCCAATAATTTGGAAGCTTTTTGGCAGCTTTTCATCAAAATATTTGCTTAGTTTGCACATAGTGGCTCCAGCATTGATTACGCTGTCCTACCTTCCTGTTTTATTGGAGTTTGGACTTTGGTCGCTGCCAGCGGCATCGTTGTTTTGTTTACTTGTCTGTTGGCTGTTTGTTTGTCAGTCTGCAGACTGCTGGTATTACTGGTATTACTACAGTTTTTGAGGAAAATGATTCCTGTTAGAGATTAGACCTGCAACAAGTAGATGATTAATGGATTAGTTGTCAACTATTAAATGAATTTGCAGACTATTTTGATAATTGATTAATCATTTTGAGTCTTTTTTGTAAAGAAGAATTGTCCAATTTGTCTGATTTCAGCTTCAGAAATGTGAATATTTGCTGGTTTCTTCACTCCTCTGTGACAGTAAACTGATATCTTTGGGTTGTGGACAAAACTTTAAAGCAGTCATTCCTTAACGCTGGGTTTAAGATTTAAAATTTGTATATTGTGTTATTGATGAGAGGGAAAAATGAGAGCCTGTTAATTCTGCCAAAATACACTTATTTTGTCTTGTTCATGAAGTAGGCTAAATTGTATAAAAACAAGAAGATAGCCTGTTAATTCAGCCTAAATTCATTTATTTCTTATTTATAAAGTATCTAAAATGTATATGATTTCAATAACATGTCAAGATAATACAAGGTGATGCAGAAATGGCAGTAAAAATGGTCAGGAATGTTGACTCCAACCTCACTTAAAAACACAGCTATGTTATGAGAACAAACAACAGTAATGTGCAGTAGATGGTGTTTTTGGCAAGTTATGAGAAATAAGCTGAATATATAGGTGGAAAAGTCGCAACCCAGTCTGTCGTCCCTATAACAACTCTTCATTGCCCAGAAAACGGTTATTGATGACATCTTAAAGCATCTACGACACAAAGCTCAGGACCTTTTTCTGTTTTCACACACTGGGAATGATTTTAAAATGACAGGTGCTCCTTGGCGCTTCAGTGACGTATAGAACAGGTCCTCCAGGTCGCTATGTGGTTTAGAGAGATAATAAAGTTCAAGTTGGCGTTTTTCTTTTTGTAATATTCGGTAAATATCATATCTTTAGTTTCTATCGTGGTATTATCTTACCTTGAGTTGTGGTATCCCAGCACATGTTGTGAAAAAGTTGTTAGAAAGAGAAAGAGGCCTGCGTGTGGTTGATCACGGCCCCTCAGCCCGCCGTCAACCCCCTCGCACCCCTCCGGCTTATCCCCATCTCCACTCCCGTCTTTCCCTCTTCCCCCTGCCCTGCTCTGCCGACTGTGGATGTTGTCTCTGCAACTGAAAGCAGATGGTTCGCCATTTTGTTCGACAGTAGAGCCGAAGCTAAGCCCTCCCCTACCGCTCCCTACGATAGGGATAAAAAGCTGCTAAAGGCGGCTGTTTTGGCTTGATAGGATGCCGCAGGACCTTCAAGCCCATTCAGTTTTCTCCTCAGATCGAGAGCGGCTGAAGATGGTCTTTGCCTGGAAAAGAGCCAGACGTGGAAGCTCTGCCCAACCCACACACCCACTGTTCCAGCAGCGTAAAGCAGAGATGATTAAGCATGCCGTGGTGTCTCTGGTCTGCAGGACTGACAAATTCCCCCCACTGCTACTCCACTCTGGTCTCACTCCATCTGTCATGTACACCATCAGTAAAATACATTTGCTGGTGTTGTCACATTCTGCCCAATATGTACACTAGGCTGCTCTGAATTTATCGATTTCCTGGAATCAGCTGCTTACTTCAGTCTCATTTAAAGCCGCTCGCTCACAGCTAAGAGCTACAGTTTAGAATGTGTTGTGCTGACTTAAGACATGGTATATTTTATTACTTATTTCTGTTTATTCACTCGAATCTCACACCCACCCTGCCTGAGGGGATTTTCAAAATAAAATATAGTATGTGTGAGCACTTGTGCTGTCTTTGCATCAGCAGATCTAGTGAAGTTTTGGTATCCTGAAATTCTGCTTCACTTGCATCCAGTCTCTTGCTGCACATTACTTGCAGCTTGAAACTTGTCAGTTTAACAGTTTGACCTGAGTAAAAATCATCTTCTGCCATTAAAACATAATTTGTTACAGTAGGTTACAGCGTTACCTACTGAGAAACCTACTTTCACGTTACCAAAAATGAAAACCCTTTACAGTTCCTTACACATATTAGTTTCATTGTCCTGATGATCTAACAGAGAACTTGGTAGAGGTGTATAACACAGATGCGTCCATGAAAACATTAAGACACATGCAGCTAATGAGCCAGTTAGCTTCTTAAAACACAAACCTGCACACAAACTAGAAAAGTGCTCAGGCTTTTCAAATCATGTAGACTGACCCAACCAATGTTCTGTCTGGTTTACTCTTTTAAAGGGACTGTCTTCCTAGTAAAAATAAAAATAAAGTCTGAACTACTTTCTTTCTAGTTCTGTTGAACTTTTCAAATGTAGTTTTTTGGTGCCACAAGCTCAGTGCCATCTAGTTCCATTATACTGGAGAGAAGGCAAACATCTCTGCGGCTGATATCTCCAAAAGTCAGGAACTCACAGCATAACTATCTACATGCATGAATCAAACCAGAGGGAAAATATGTATTTTTTATTTGAGTAGTTCCTTTAGCCCAGCAGAAATTTTCAAAATGTGTGTCTGTCCTCTGTCTCAAATACAAAAAACAGGTGCAGGCAGCTGTATTGCTTGTGGTGAAATTGCTTATTTGACAGTGTAACTAAATAACTGAGTACTTGCCAAAGTGTCACATTCAAACAAAAATGTAATCTGAGTACTCGACCCTGGATATAAGTAAGATGGCAACCAACAACAGAGATGCGTTTCTAATGATCGTGTCTTTGGTGAAGCGACCGTGCTAATCAGTCTGCTCTTGATGCCTCAGGCAGAGCGGTCACAGTCTGACACTGTCCACCGAGACAGACGAAAGACACTCCCTCCTCTTGCTCTCTTCTAGTCTGGAGACAATTGCACAGCAGAGTTTGACTGCTGTGTTGTCTTACCTTTATTCCCTTAATGTGGAAGTGGAAAATATCTATTCCATTCTGTCATTTTCTGTAATTGTTTGTGCTTTCAAGAGAACTGAGTGCACCGAGGACAAGCAGCCATATTGCCACCGTAATGGACCGTGCATTACATTGCTTCTCTCTTTGGATCTCACACTAGGGACTTGGTGCCGCAAGGTAGAGAAATTACCTTGGAGTAGTTAAATAGCTGAACCATTGACATAGCATCTCTCTTTCTCCCCCACCTCCCTCTCTCCTTCTCTGTCTTCCTCTCTTTCTGCCTCTTTTCTGCTCGCGCTCTCCCCTGGAGACTTGCCATTTCCTTGGAAGAGAGCAGGCATATTTTAAACTGCATTTAACATTCAGCCACTTATTTCACTCCTTTCGCTGCATTATTAAAATACCTTCATACCCTCTTAATTATTTTTCTAGCTCTCCTCCATCCCTGCAGAACTGATAATTGGTGTTATTTATCTAAACAATACCACTGTGTGACTCTTTCGGTGGGAGCGCCTGAATAATGGATGAGGACAAATGCAAAGCAATTGCACTTACTCCGACTTTGGCACTATCCATGTCAGTGCGACGTTGCCATTTATGCTCGAGGAAAGGAAATGGCAACCGCGTTCCAAAGTGTTTACTCCTCCGCTGCACTCTCTACTTATAATAAAGCAAGACGTGATATTAACTTGCCAGGGAGGCTAGACTGGGTTAAATTTGTCAGTTCCTCTCGTCCAATTCCAGCGGGGCTTGTGGTTTCATAATGAAAAGCCTCTCGGAGTCTCTGGGATAGACTGAGGCACGGCGGCTGAAAAGACACAACGAACAAAAAGATGTTTCTGCTTTGGAAACATTTCATTGAGCGTTCGGGGCGCTGGGAGTCCTGTAGTGTCCTTTCATTTTAGCCACCAGCACATTTTGTGTGAGGTACTTTTCAAAACTCGCCATTGACGTCGACGATGACTGAGGACATGTGATTTTGCTGTTACTCGTCTTGTGCTTGGACTCGAAAAGCAGCTACATTCCATGTTTTCCAGGGCGATAGTCAGAGATTACATTACATACACAGAGTTCTTATGCCTTCTGGAAAACCTGGAAAACAGTTGACCAATTTTCCAGTTATGGAAAACACATGGACAGTGATATTTTCTGTTACCTGAGAATGAAATTGCTTCCCAAAAAGAGTTAAATGATGTTCAGGTTAATAGTAAGATTCAGGTTCATAGTTTATGTACGAGTGCATTTTGAATAAGCTGCTCTCAAACGCTGTGAACACTTCGAAGTCACGTCACATAGTAGCACCTGCAGGTTGCATGACATTACAAGTTAACAGGCTTAAACCCAGGACAATCTAAGTGATATTATCCTTAAAAATGTAAATATTAGTCGATGTTGGCTGGTAACTGTGGTTGTTTTTATCAGGATTATAATTGCAGATTAATGTTGCTTTCTTCCCAACTTGTTTTAAAATTGTGATACTGTTAAACTGGTTAGCATGTTCGGTTTAGTTGCTAAAGTTGATGTGCTTGTTTTGGTTTGAGGGCTGCGATTCAGCTCTGCCTTGAAGCAGCGGTTTCAAATGTGAGTTGGACATTGTTGAGGAATTATACTAATGAATAGGAAGCCAGGGGCAAAATCATGAATGAAAAGCCTGCTATATATGAGTCAAACACTGACTAAATACTGACTAATGGTATTTTATTACTTGCTGGCATTGTCTCTTCAAACACAATCCTGCTTTGTTATGATAAAATGACCGTAACATGACATTAAATGTTGTGTAATTATCCTTGTTAAAGACTCCACCTAATCTTACTAATAAAGTGGTGGTGTTCAGGCAGCAATGGTTAAGAAAAAAGGGATTCAGGTATAAATTAATCATAATGATAATAAAAGATATATTTAAACAGGACTTGCCAAGCCTAAGAAGCATAAAGGACTTTCCAAAAGAAACAACATGAAATATGACAGAATACTGTAGTGTAAAAAAATATAATCACAATATAAACACAGAGCATTAAAACAAGGCAAGACACAAGCAAGCGTACTGGCATATGGTGTGGAACCAGCTAGATCATCACTGAAAATGTGAAAATGATCTGAAAAGAGCGGGAACCCTGACACACTTTGCTCATGTTTAGTAAAACATCACAAGAGGTCATGATGAAGCTTTGCAGATGACAGCGTCTGCAGGAAGCCTCAATTTTTTAAACTTGTACCACTGGTGGAAAGTAGACACATGCTGTTATCGTAATAAAATTAATATTATCAACACTGGCATCAGCTGCAGCGACCGCAGAACAGATCAGTTGTTGGACAGCAGCGGGGGTATGTCTGCTCGTGGCTGCTCGGGTCTACACGGTCCTGTTCTAAAACATGACGTAGTGTCTGTGTAGAGCAGGACGTCTTACTGTTTTTTATGTCCTTTCTTTTAAAAACATGTAAAGCATATTGGGTTTTAAGGGATTAAAGTGATAAAAGCTGAATTTAAATGTTTGTTATGACCAATCATTTGGACCTCTGACCTTGGATTAAAAGCTGATCCGGACCTTTGAGCCAATAAGATCATCCAGCTAACATCCCTGTTCTCCTCTGTTCCCCTCCAGGTTCAGCAGCGCAGCCCTTCAGCCCCTTCTGGTTCACGGTGGAACCCCAGGACACGCTGGCCATCCGGGGCAACTCGGCGCTGCTCAACTGCTCGGCCCACAGCGACGCGGCCACGGCGGCGCGCATAGAGTGGAAGAAAGACGGCACCTTCATGAGCCTGGTCTCAGACGAGAGGCGGCACATACTCCCCGATGGCTCGCTGTTCTTCAACCACGTGATCCACTCGAAGCACAACAAGCCCGACGAGGGAACCTACCAGTGCGTCGCCACCATTGACAATCTGGGATCCATTTCCAGCCGCACAGCGCGTCTCTCCGTAGCAGGTAAGGGCCGCCAGACTTACTGGTCAGGTTTAACGGATAGATTCTTGCCATATCTGAACATGGTTGAAAAATCCTGCATAGTGTCCACCTACACACAATTTCTTTTCTCCTGTGTGGGCTGATGAGATCGCTTTCAGTGACCATTTGAATGTGTAGGTATGTGGCTGATTGATTGGGTTAGTGTGAACTCGCCAAACTCTTAATTTAGCTCCTCTCAGCTTTAATGAACCACAATACCTACATATACTTGTGTGAATGTGTGTAGAAGATGTCATGAGAAATAAAAGTGGTGTGTAAAATGCATACTGCACAGCATAATTAACACATAGATCAGAAATATACAATTTTAAGAACAAGTAAACACCTCTCTGTCAACCTTTGTTACGTCTTCACATTCGTACGTTGTTTTAAGAAACAAAGTAGATCACATAATATAAAAGATTTCTTTCTTTAATCATTTCTTTGACATGTTTGTGACTCCACGGCTGTGCTGCAAATGCACAATCACATAACATCTGTAGGTGTGAAGGCGATATGACTTTGAATTTATACCGTAGTATATTTTTGTTCACATTATAAAAAAAACATGTTTATTTCCTCTAAATAGGGATGAAAATGGGGTATATTCTGCCCCATAATGTAGGTTTATTAGTAAATGTGATGTGATTCATTCTCAGAGTTAGACGATTGGTAGGATTAAGCGTTTCAACAGCTTTTATTTGGCAGAAACCCCAAAGTATATTATGTAAGTGGCAGCGTACCATGGGGGCATGTCTATCAGTACATTTACATACAGCAGCAAGACACACACACACACAGTGGTGCCCGGAGTACAGGGGGGCTTTTGTGTAACAACAAAGCACAGCTGAGCTCGTGTTGCATGATGAAATTCTACAAAAAGCAACTTGAAAACTGTCTCCCACATCCGTCCTAACTATTCTGGTTATTTAACAGGCGTCAAATGAGGCTTCACACTTTTTCTCTTGACTGCTCATTAATATTAAACACTCACAGTATTGCTCCAGCGTGAGGCTAGCCACGTTAGCCACAGAGCCGCTAACTCCAAGTTTCACAGGCTCACCTTCAAAATAAACCATAAAACAACATAAAAAAATGGCAAAATTTACAGCTTCCAAGTTTAAAGTCTGTATCGATCCACTCTTGAACTTCAGTTTTGAGTGAATCCTGCTTTGAACCGGCCCTCATGGACGAAACAGTCTGCAAAATGGTTTGCACACATGTATAAGTAGGAGTGTCTCAATTTCAGTATAAAGCACAAATCAAAGGCAGAATCAGTGATTCTCAAAGTTTTTTGTTTTTTTTTTCCTCCACCTCTGCCTGCTTGTTGGTGTCCAAAGAAAACAAAACAAAACAACAACATGTCAAAGACAACACAGTGTAGCTTACAAGCCGTTATATCACACTTGATACTATAAAGATTATTTTTTAAAAAGAATAATTTGAATTGACTGTTGTCAGGACATAAAACCAGTTGTCTCTTGAGCTTTATAAATCAAGACTGCTTGTCGACAATCAAATTGAATCAAATCATCGATTTAGAGAATAGTGACTCCCTACATTCAAGAGTTTTCCATTTGTTGTGGGGACATTTACATCAAAAATCAAGTTAAATCCACAGGGCTTTCACTTCCTTTGATTGTGGAAGCAGATAAAAATACTGTTGTGGTTTCTTGCAACCATTAACAGAGAAACTGACGCACTTTGCTTGTGGCTTCTGCATCTTTATGTCATCGAAGTCGATGTTAGTGAGGAAATAAAAGTAGCGGACAGCGAGGTAGATTCACCAGGGCTTGAAATTGATTGTTTCCTCGGTGTCCCGCAACTGTCCGAATTCTACTTTTAACTCTCCCAGACTTTACAACAATTATCACAAACTGAAGTGCTTTTATTCATTATGAAATTGTTGCTCATTAAACAATTCCCTAAGACAGTTTTAACAGTGCAGTTACAATTTTTACACTGTGATTCGCTGCACGTTACATGACATGTAAGAGAACACATGTAATGACCAATATTGAATAAACAATCATTTTCATTTGCTGTAGGACTGTTAATATGTCACATTATTGTTTATTTATTATTTCTGAGGCGAGAAAGTAACCATTTAGATTCCCAGCATTATTTTTAATATGCTAAAGCATTTATCACATTATTATCACATGGTTTTCTTAAATACTGGATTCTGATTGGTCCATTACAGCCTTCTAACGTCTGTTATTTCTTTATATCAGACCGTTGCTATGAAGAACAGATGGTTGCTAAGGACATATTTCTGATCACCGGCTGTGGAGGAGCAATAAAATCATTTTAAATCCATAAAATCAGTCCTAAATTAATATTTTGTGTCAAATGAATGATTATTTTTTGGTCAGTAATCGTGTTAATAATCTTCCCTTCAGGAGGATTCAAGACCTGCATCAAGCTCTGTATCACCCTGTCAGGGTTTATTTTGCAGTAATGACTTGCTCACTGTACATTATCCCTTACTTACAAAATACACGTCATGGCAGAACATGACACGGATGACAAAACCAGCATACCGCCCACCCCCAGTGTGAGAAGGTTCTTTAGTTGCTTTCCTTTGCAGAATGTTTTTGTCCTTGAGTTTCTGAGTCATTTGTACTTTCTCTTCAGTAAATTCCTTCACCTCGCTGGAGCCTGAAAGCATCGCCCTACTGGATAAATGCTTGTAAAAAGGGTCTTTTTATTTATTTATTTTTTTCATTACTGGCCCTACAATGTGACCTTGTTCAGTTTGGGAACAGCAAGTGACGTGGGATTATTAGGTGTTTTGAGTCGAGTCGTGCCCCGAAATTCAATTTGCAGCTGGAGGAGCCACAGAATGCATTTACTGTGTGTGTGTGCTCTCTGCTCAGCGGTGCTCTGCCAGGTTTTAAGACGCTTGAGAGAGGCCTCTTGTTGACAATGGGATAGTACAGTGTAAGCCTCTCGGATGCTGAGTGCCTGTGTGAACTTACTGTCTGACTGTGATTCTGTTTCTTTTCAGAGGCGTTTGAATCACAAGTTAATGAGGCAGGCAGTATATTACCATTGCAGAGATTGAGGAGATTTTTCCTTCCTCCTGCAAAGAGCTCAGTTGTCTAACTGCCTTTGCAACCTGATCTCTCAGACGCTAGTTGTCTAGACACAACTTAAAGGCATACAGTAGGTACACAGTGCTTCAGCGGTGAATGGCCACATAAAAGGTCTGAGTATTTATCTGTGATATCTTAGACAGAAGTGGTCCAGCTTTGATGAAACTATGGGGGACGACACTGTTTAAGACTGCAGTTCTAGTATTTAAAGGCCTAATGAGGCACTTTGAACAAAATTTTAACCCTGGAGATACCTATTTACTTGTTTCCTTGCTTCAGCTGCCTCTTGTTTTGCTGATCCAGCAGCAACAGAAATGGGGATATGTGCCTCATCTAATATACAAACAATATACTTTGTGTTAACACCAGCTTTAGCCATTTTCAGCCGTCAACACAAATTACCTTAAAGGGAAATTTGGCACTTTTCATGCGGATGTCCAAACAATGCTGATGGTAAATGTAGTCAATTTAAGCAAGCAAGTTCTTAAGTGTGTGATATATTGACCAAAGCCGTTTTCACATACACGCTCAAATAATGTCCTGAGAATCATGTCATGTCTTCTCCTCACTAACACCAGATGTGTTCACACATGTCGGAAACACTCTGTATAGTTAGTAGGTGGCACCTGCAGAACACGGAGGAGGAGGAGGACTCATCGTAATGACGACTGTTTTTGCATTTATCGATACGAACCTGAGTCTAAAGATTAAAGAAGTGCAGAAGGATGAGAGACGTGGCCCTCTGTGTCCGTGTGACTCGAGTCTACCTGCTCAGCAGGGGAGACACTTTGTAGTGCAGTTTGATTTGCAGGAAGCAAACTTTTACTTTCTCTGATTGTAATCTGGTGTTTTTACATCATAGATGATGAAGAAAGGCTCCAGACACTGAGCTGCTCTGTTCACACATGTGGCAAACTTTAGACTAGCAAGCTGGCAGGATTAAAGGTGGGGTGTGCTGTTCTAATCCAATACACGTTTTATCAAATTCAGAGAATATCTCCTCACTGTCCTCTAGCTGCCCGTTCTGTGTGTGTGCTGACAAAAAACTGATGTTTCTACACAGCCCCGGCTCTGAAAATGGTAAACAAAAAGTGGCTGATCAGCTGATCAGCAACGGGTCGTGTTTGTGCCTGATCACAGGACGAGGCGAAGGGGAGGGTGAGCGAAAGGGATGGTGAATCTTCTGAAGGAGGATTTGTTTGGTTGGCAAGTTCAAATATAAACAGTCTGTCTCCAGAGTAGCACACCCCGCCTTTAAGTCCAGGGCAGCTGATGCAGACATTTGCGTTCACACATGCAGCTCCACTGCCTAGTGTCTGAAAGAATGCAGAGTTCCAGTGCATGTGTGAAAGGGGTTCAAGAAAACCGAGGTCTCCTGCTCTTGCAGCCGTGACGGCAGTGCCTACATGTACCAGGATGCAATGCACCGAAGCTTCTGCCGCACATGTTGCTGTGTATCACCACCCTAGTGTATAGTAGTGTATTAGGTGACAAGTGTACGGCTTCAATTCACTCCATTTACCACCAACACTGACTAGACATCCGACACAAAAAGTGTTGAATTGTCCCTTTAATGTTGATGTGATAGTACTGATAGTAGACCCCGTGGTCACCGTGGCAGTTCTCCAGGCCTAAATCAAAAACAGATTATCAATGTACACAAAGGAAAATAGCGACGCAGGACAAGAGTGTGCTTGCATGTGTGTGTGAACCTCCTCGAGTCTTTTCAACCGTCGCTGGTCAGTAGACAATCCATCCCGCGCTTCATCAATACGAGTCACTGAAGCTGCATCGATGTGAATGCAGAGGGGACGTGTTTAGTTCCTGTGCCAAGAAGAGTTGTGCTCTCACAGCCAGTGGGATCTGCCTGGGTCAACCATGAAGGGATGTTAGATTCAATCAATTCCTACTTGAAGAGGGGAGCAGGTGAAACCTGTCAGCTATTATAGGCACACTCAGACACACACATACACACACAAATTCAATATCAGATGTAAAAGCTTCAACCATCGTGCACATGCACACACGCACAAGTGTTGAACACATTAAGCTACTGCATTTATGGCTCTACTCACACACACACACACACACACACACACACACACACACACACGGACGACGACTGATGTATCTCCAGCTGGCTGGCAGGTGGCCAATAAAAAGGTTAATTGCGGTATAGAGAGAGCAGGCCATTAGGCCGCCATCAGACCCAGGAACGATGGTGCAGGCGGGGGCGGAGTGGGCGTGACCTCTCAGATGTAATGACGGAATGAGTCACGGGTGGCTAGCATGGCAGAGAGCATATCTGACAAATACCGGGGTAATATCTGCGATTGATTGCCGGGAGACGCGCGGCTCATTCTTCTCAAGGAAACACCTCGACATCCACACATCATCGCCGTGGACGCCACGGCGCTTGGATCCTCAGCTTCACCTCTTTGACTCACCAGCCTCCTGCTCTCTCCACGTTCCTTTTCAATGATGTTTACATGATGCACACAATGTTTCTGTAACTAATATAAAAGATATCAGTGAGTGGAACAGGACACGGCAAATATTTTGATAACAGATTAATCATTATAGTCATTATTGAAGAAAAAATCCCAAAAATGTGATGGTTCCAGGTTCTCAAATGTGAAGCTTTGCTGCTTTTCTTGATTGCACTTGATAGTAAATTGAATATCTGTCAGTTTGGACTGTTGGTCAGACAAATCAAGTCCTTTGAAGACGTTACTTTGGAGTCTGGGAAACTGGGATGGACATTTTTCACTGTTCACTTCTCATTACTGAATTAATCTCCTGCTTATTTTCACAATTAAGTGATTCATCAATTAATAATTTAGTCTTATAAAATGTCTAATTGTGAAAAATGCTCATGACAATTTCCCAGAGCCCAAATTCTTTCTTCTTCTTTTGTCCAGCCAACAGTCCAAAACCCAAAGACTCTTAAATTACTTCATAAATGACAAAGAAAAGCAGCAAATCCTCACATTTAAGAAGCTGGAACCAGCAAAAAATAATCCTTAGAATATCGATAATGGAACAGTTGCTTAAAATGAAATCATTTGCATGGTCTAGAGCTGAACAATTAATCTAAATATGATCAAAAATCCAGTATGGCCAACTGCAATTTTCAAATCGCAGGAGGCACAACAAGTTTGTTTTAAAGGCAAAATGTGTCAAAATACCATGTTAGTGTAAATAAAACACTGTCATAAAAAAAACATCTTTGCTTGGTAGAGATCCCTGCAAAATCACGCCATGAACATTTTCAATGAAAATGAGAATAATGATATAAAATTTGTAATTCCCTCTAATAATTGCATTTAGATATTTTTTCACGATCGTTCAGCCTTTGTGTGGTCCAACTTCAAAACGTCAAATTCCTCAGTATCAAATGATTTTTTTTGCAGTCTAATGAGATGAATATTTTATTTTCACGCTCTGTGATCATAACTGTTATTAGAATATGGTATTCTGGTGGTTAGGACGTTCATTATATCCCATATTTCCCGGCTTTGAAGTCACATTGGTGTGCGTGTGGTACCGTCCCTCTCTCTCTGCCTTGTGCTGCCTCTTTGCTCTTGCTTTGTCATCCATTCTGCCTCTGTGTGTTTTAGCCTGTGTGTGCACAGTCAGATACTGTGGAAACACGAGCAGACTAGGAAGAAAGAGGGGGCGGAGGAGGAGGAGGAGGAGTGTGGCCTAGCGGGGCCCAATCTTATGTATTCAGTTTGAGTCTGTGTAAGAGAAAAGAAAGGAGGGGGAGAAAAATTATAGGGCAGGGAGCGAGCAAGCGAGCGGTATACAGCAGTGATAGCCGGGACACAGAGCGAGACGCGGGTAATGAGAAATCCCATCTTAACTGTCTGCTGTCCTCCCTCCTCCCACTGGCACGCTTTGAACTCCTGAAGAATTGCTCGAGGTGAGCTCCACCTCTCCACCACCGCCACCTCCGCCGCCGCTTAACAGGGAAACCCCCAAATGAGAAAACAGAGAATTCATTTTGCCCCTTTCTCCTTTTCTACCACTGTCAGGGACGGAAATTACAGGGGGGGGCGGGGGGCACGGGGGTCCGGACCCCCTTTTTCTGGGAACAACAGACGCTCGTCTCCCTCAAGATAAACATGACTATATAATTTAAGATAATGTGCTCTGGGCGCACTTGTGCTAATTGTAGATGAAAACAAAGCATTTTTAAGTTTAGCTTCATAATTTTATAGGCTTCACAGTGGTTTGGTCCACTTCCTGCCGTCGTTACACACATTAGCCATCGATATGAGACGAGTGTCAGTGGAGCAAACTGTGGACGTGTGTGGTGGCTGACCTCCAGTAAGAAGCTGTTTTACAAAGATTAACTTAAAACAAACAATGTGTCAGGCATTTTTATTTACTTCTACTTTTCAGCAGAATAAAACACATTCATAAACTGCATTTTGTTCACACTGTTACCACGCGGGTGAATCTGTATCATCATGGATGGTCATATTGGTAAGGGGCAGCCGCTTCCTGTAATGCATCTGTGCCTCTGAAGGCAGGAGGTCCATCTTTAATAGAAATCATCACTGGTTTTCAAGTGGTTTACCTTTGAGCTGCACCAATTAGTTGATTATCATTTCATTATTAATTTAATCACCAACTATTTTGATAATCGATTAATCCATTTGAGTCATTTAGAAGGAAAAAAATGTATATATTCTGGTTTCTTTACAACTAACTGACTCTTTTGTGGACAAAACAAGAGATTTGAGGAGGTCATCTTGGGCTTTGGAAAACACTGATCGACATTTTTCACCATTTTTTGACATTTTATGGACCAAACAACTCATCGATCAATCCAGAAAATGATCGACAGATTAATCGATGATGAAAATAAGTTATTTGCAGCCCTAGTTTGCTTTGTTACAAATGTCAGACATGTATTTATAATACAGGATACTTTAATAAATCAAAAATGCTGGTTTTCATACCAAAATATAAATAAATACTCTGTAATTTAATATTTAAGATTAACTGTATAAAATCCCCTGCTAGAGGATGATCAACGTCATGGTACGCCGCTCCTGTTCTGCCTGAGAGACTTTGTGTGCATGCACGCAACTCGTGTAATTACGACTTTTTGACCCTGTGAACAGTTCATTATCCTCACTCGACTTGTCAGTTCTGCAATCTTTGTTCTTCCTTTGTCACAACAGTGTGCATTGGTGGCAATGTTGTTGTATATTCTTTCTTTCTTACTGCATGTAAAATGGCTTTCTGACCTCTCATATGTGGATGAGACGCTCCTCTATTCAAATAAATCAGCTTTTTTGTTTTCCTCTCTTTGTTTTCTGCCCTATCTGCTCCCGTCTGCTTTCTTATGTTTTCACCTATAGGCTACTGTGGTACACAAAGATAACCAAAGCCACTTATCACTCTGCTTTGATATCATGTTTCACTGAAATCTAATTTCTCTCCCCTCCTCACAGTGGTAGAAATTATAAACTGAACAAGCAGCACTCTTCATGTGTCATGTGTGTCGCCTTATATTTAAGCGTGCTCATCCTTTGATAGAGTCGGACGCCCTTTGAAGGATTTAGGGGTGTCGGCAGATTCTTTAATCCCTTTTTTGATGTATTTTAATCTGTTTTTTTTTAGGAGGGGGGGGGGACAAGCTGTCATATCCCCCAAGGACATGACAGCTTGAAAATATGAAAAAGGATGATTGCGTCACTCTTGCACAGACAGCCCTTTGTGTTATTGTCTGGAGCACTTTGTTGGACATACAGTTGATTAATTAAGTTGGCTCCTGTACATATTGTGAATAATCAAACGTCAGCTGTGTTTTGACAAAGTGAAACGGATGTCAAGCAAACACGGATAAAGACGTTCAGTTTGGACAATGGTCCATATGCACTGAGGTTGCCGTGGTTAGCAAGATTTTCTGTAAATGCGTCTTTATGTGTGGCTCCTTTAGCATGACTCCACATTCAGAATCACTAATTGGATTCTTGCTTTAGTGACAGATGAAGAAATTGCTGCAAGAGGAACTTAAACATGAGTGCATATGTAGTTCAATATGTCCTATACTGTTATCATTTACAGTAAACGTGCACTTAACCAGCCCTGTTACTGTCAGCTTTGTGCAATAATCCGATTTTTTACACTTCATGTAAACAAGAAACCTGTTTGTTCTTGTGTGTTTATGCAAATGAGAAGAACATGGCAACACTTGGCTAGAGAAACTCAACTTGTTAGCCTTGTGCAGGTTTTTACATGATCCTGAACCTTTAACAAGAGGAAACATTATTTGGAGCTTTGTCTCAAGTGTCTCTAATCCAAGTAAATGAGCAAATAAAAGTCTCCTTCCACAGATGAATAGTCGAATCTAAAATCAAGACAGATTTATTGTGTAGGCCTTTGTGTAATTCTGTTATGTGTACAAAAATCTCACTTTTTTTTTTTTTTTGCAAATGTTTTCTCATCTTTAATTAAGCTCAATATGAGCCAGTCTGAGCTCCTTAATGTGCAACTGCCAAGAAAACAGGTTATTGGGGTGCATATGGACTTCTCAGATTTTCTACCTTCATATGACCTCAAGTTTTTCACCTAGTGCATGAAGCCTGTACAAAAACACAAGTTTATTAAGTTTATTCACTGATTTTGTTGAGATAGGATCATATTTTATAGAGAAAATATTTTCTTTTTTTCGCTCTTATGTGCTTTGGCTGTTCTGCCTCAACACTTAGTGATTTATGCAGTTTCTTATGGACAAATAGCTGTACTTTTTGCTAAAGTAACCTCTAACTGCTTGCTAACTGTAGCTGCCGTAGCTAGTTAGCTCAGTTAGCCGTGCTGCTAGCAGTCCTATTTAGTATTAGTTTTAAAGCTTAAATAAAGTTGTAATAGCTAACTAAAAAGATAAACTAGTTGCACAGCTAACTGAGCAAACTAGCTAACGGCAGCTACAGTTAGCAGCAGCTGACACACACACACACAGACAAGAGCAAAAAAAGCCCTGTTATCTCAAAGGCTGATCTGTTTCTGACTACATACGGCGATAAAGCCCAATCAGATGATGTTTAACCACTCACCGAGCTGCATTCATTCATCCTGCTTGTTCAGTGTATCTTTTCACACAACCAAAAAGACACTACTGCTCCCACCACCACCACCACCACTACAGCAGCTACTCTCCCTCACTTCTCACTCTTCCTCCTTTGACTTGCTCTCTTTATCCCGTCTCTCACTTAATCAACCTGCTGTCCTTTCTTTTTACCGTCTTTACTACCTCTCTCAGCCCTCCATTTTCTCTTTATTATCCCTCCACCTCTCTCTCTCTCTACTGCTCCAGCACAGCCACTGGCACACACACACACACACACACACACACACACACACACACACACACACACACACACACACACACACACACACACACACACACACTCTTACTCTTGCAGCACTTACCCATTTTGCAGTTCCACAGTGGCTGCATCCAAGTCATAAAGCGCCAAAATGGCAAACAAACAGTAATAAATCTCAAAAACAACAAAAAACATCTCCCTCATTCTCCAAGGAACACCCAGAAAGAAATACATCAACCATGTCATTGTTTTCCTCTTTGAAATTTAATCTGTTGTTTGTGAGTGTGTGCATGGGAGTTCTGTCCACAGCAAACTGCCTAAATTTATAAAACAAATCTTTTGCGGACCTTTTTTTTTTTTTCCGTTCTCACTTGTCGTCTGGAATAGGTCAACATTTTACACGCCCCAAAAATAAAACACTCTCCTCTGTTTTTCTGAAGACTCGTTCGTTGTAGTTTGGACATGATATAGAGGACGTGTGTCTGCTCAAACACGGTTAGGTGCTGAGGAGGAATATTGCAAAAAGCCTGTTTACACCAGGATCACCCAGTTTGCATTAACATGCATCCTGGGTGATCCGATCACAAGTGGGCAGCTCCAAGTACGTGAGTTCACATCTGGTCTTAAAAATGTGTCCCCATATGCGTCTCAAGTGACCACCTGTGATCAAATCTTACTTCCCCGCTCCGTATGCAAATAAACTCATAGCTTCATCATTTCCATTTGCAAATAGCAAATATGTTGTTGTTGTTTTTAACTGACAGCCGGCAAACATGCACAATGTTTTTTACACAAAGAAAGAAATAGCTTATTGTACCCAGAAGGACCAAATAATTAAGACTTTGTTGTCGACAAAGTTTCATAGAGCTTATAAAGTTTCTCCTAACTCACGACTCTCAAAATTGTGAAATTTTTTGAGGAATTCGAGGAACTTTCTCCACAGGAGACAAAGATGTTCCTATATTAGTCACTGTTTACTGTATTTGTAAACTTTGACGTGTCTGCCATCTTGTATTTTGTGTAAATGGGGAAATCAGTTGAAACAGTGTGTTCAAACATGTAGCTGCTAAGTATTAGCTAACTTTCACAGGGAAATAAACAACTTAATGTTTTGCGGGTTATGCCGAATTCACAAGAAGGCGCAAATGACTAAGAATTTGCTGTTGCTGTTTTGCAAAGTTGATTAACTTTTTCTCCTCACTCAACAACTCTCAAAATTGCACAATTTCTTAAGGGAGTCTGGGGATGTTGTGGTTAACAGTTCAGTGGTGAAATCAGTTTAAACAGACAGTGTGATCACAAACAGCTGCTGTTTATTTTGGCAGGTAAGAGAGCCCAAACACATAATTTGCATTACAGTGAACTAAATGAAAATCAGACGGTGTGTTTCCTGTGTACTTACAGGACAACACTGGAGTTGGCAGCCCTTCACTGTGGCCTTACGCAGCTGAAACCATCTCCAAATGTGGTCTGAGCGATCGGATCTCAACCTGTACTTAGATTGTCCACTTTAGATCACCTAAGAAACATGTTAATGCCAGGTATAAACGGGGCCAAGGAGAGCAATGCTGTATTGTATTTTTAGTTTATATATATATCCTGTCACACATACAGGTGTCTCTGATCTGTATTTATATTTACGTTGTCAAGGCATCCTCATGAGCATATAAAAGAGTGATTTGATCAACCATCTCACTGCAGCAGCACAGTAATTATTGTTCGACTTGGATAACAGGTCCCACTTATCCGCTGCGAACAAATCGCTGCATCATACAGTTGTCTGCCAACAGAAACAACAAAGAACAAATAAGTTGTGACAAGAATACACAACGTAAGTGGAGCAGGAGATGACTCAGTGGAGGTTAAACTAGCTGAGACTGAGGGAAGAAACTGTGCTGTCTGGACCATTTTCTACCAAACGATTGCTATAATGCACATTTTTGTTGTTTGCCAGTTAAAACAGGAAAAAGGAAACCATTCGATCATAATTTTGCCATTTCAGTGTGGATGGAGAACTTTGCAAAAAATGACTCCAGCGTGCCAGGATAGATTGTAGGTAGTTTCAGCTTGGTTTTTGGTTCAGATTTACAGTATACACCTTTGTACAGACGTTGCCTGAGCCAAAACCCATGTCATCGGTGTGCACATTTCCAGGCGCAGGCGCTTCCCCCTTATGACCAATTATGTGTTGCTTGGCTGCTGAGCGCCGGGGTCGTTGCCATGACGAATGGCACTGACCCGGAAGCAGGGTCAGGGTCACTGTGGTGTTCCATTACCCTGATTTCCATCCGTCTCTGGTCCTCACGTGCAAGGACGGATGGAAGCGACAAGATGAGAGCGGCTGTAGATAAGAGCAGAGACTCTGGTAAACCTGAACGTCTACTGAGGTGCATTAATCATGTGCTCAGCTGAAATATGAAAACATTCAGCTACCCTCGGAGCACAAGTAATGAAAGGGAAAATAAGTAAAATACTGTTTCAAAAAAAAAAAAAAGGAGAGACTTGCAGACATGAGGCTGTAAAGGAGAAACAGGACTGAGCAGCGTCTGAGGAAATATGATGTGAAAAATCTCGGTTTGCGGATGGAGCTGTAGAGAAAGATCCATCTTTTTTTTTTTTTCCTCTCAGGAGGACGGCGGCAGGAGAAAAGTGTCGGCAGGGAGTCTGTTGGGCTGGAGGTAGATGACAGCCTCCATTTTACGTGTATTCACTGACTGATTAGGTCCTCTGGGTAGGTGTAGAGGCTGATGGAGACAGCCCTATCTCTACTCTCCAGACACCTCAGCGCCTGGTGTGTGTCTCTGTGTGTGCGTGGGAACGTACACCCATGCAACTAATTGTCTTTGTGTATTTCTGGAAATCCTCTTGTGTGATATGTCATCTTTCGGTGTGAGCTTTATTCTGATTGTGAATTAAAAGTTGAGCACAAAAGTAAGGTTGTTTGTAGGGCTGGATTGTTTTCATGATCGTAAATCTGTCGATCATCTTCGTGATTAGTTAATTAGTTGTTTTTGTCCATAAAATATCAGAAAATTGTGTCTTCGTTGGCCAAAACATAGTGTTAGGTAACAAAAATACTCATCTAGTATGCCATCTGGCTACCCAGAGGTGTAGCCTAGAAATCAAAGCTGAAACATGCTGCAGTTCTTCCTTAATACCAGTGCATCACTGTGACGTCACTTTGCAGCAGGAGAACTCAACTTTCCCGGTTATAGAACACACTGAGGAATTTATTGCTTCAACAGACTGACTGGACATCCACATGAAAAGTGCCAAACTTTCCCTTTAAGCAAACAGCCAAGAAATAGATTAATTCCCCATTAAATGAATCCTCTAACACTGTTATGTGCAGCACAAACATATCTTCAGAGTGTTTTTGTCACTGTGCCTCTGCCAGATTATGCGCCGCTGCTCTGAGAGTGTTTGGAAAGCCTCCAAATACCTGGGGACATTTCTTCACTACAATGAAGCTGCATTTACAAATTCAAATTAAAGTGTACTGTCCAATTGAACTCGGACCATTTTCAGCCTGTTCCCGCACTGTGCTTTGGCTCCTGCAATTACGGTGTTCTAATGAGAGTGATAATTGACTGCTGGAGTCAGCAGATGAAGATAAACTCTTTGTGCATAATGACTTCCCCAACTCACTTTACTCTTCTGTGTTTTCGGGGCCCGCCGCTCCCCATCCTGCACCCCCGACTCCCCTCCGCTGCACTGCAGCTGTACACAGGGCATTTTCCAATATGTGTGAGGCATCTGCACAGATTTTTCCACCGCTCACGGCACACACAAGCAGAGATTCCCCTTAAATGCTCTCATTTTCACTTTGGACCTGAAGGATAGAATCATGGCGGTGAGAATGAGGCTGCGAGCGTGACATGTTAATCAGCTTGAGTGTTTTGTCTTTTATAGATGCTTTCCTACCATCTGCTCCAAAATATCTACTTGTACGTGAGCAGCATAATTTTGGGGTCTGATATAATTTTGATTTGCCCCTTAAACAGCTGCAGTTCTATGTGGGATTTACTTCAAATATATGTCAGCGCCTCCTGAGACTAAACTTGACACCACATTTAATGAAAGCAGCGCGGTAATTAAGTGGGTTTTTTTTCTCAAACGTGGTGTTTATCATGCGTCAAAAGTTTTCCTCTACATCCATCAAGTGGAATAAACAATCAGGACTTAACATGGAGCCTGCATGGATCTAACAAGTCAAAATTAGGATGCATGCACACATGCATCATCCACAACTTACTTCACAATGAAGCCATTAGCCAGCAAATTCACTGCCACACAGCCAAACCTGAATTCTTTCTTCCACAAGCTTTCCTTTCTCCAGGGCCTGGGTTCTTGTTATTCACAGTCCTGAGCACAATTGCATGGTAATGATGCTTGTGTTCTTGTGTTTTGGCAGGGAGCTGGAATGTAATGCTCACTACATGAGTAGCTCTGCATTAAGCAGAACATAATACTAGACCAATGATCTGAAGGAGAGCAGTTTCTGCTGCAGCCTGCAAATCTCACTAGACAAATGACTTCTTCCATTTTGGTTTAATTCTACATTTTTGACTTATTTAATTTTTGGTACGGTGAGACTGTGGGGTGGTTTTGTCTGTGTGTAAGTGGCAAATCATTCTGGAATGCCTATAATTGCTTAAAAGGAAAAGAAACTACACAACAGTAGTGTTTGCCAGTCTAGTTTTGTCACTTCTTCTGCTGTTTGCTTGTAGTAGTTGAGTCAGATTAAACTGGATCCAGTTCATATTATCAGACATGCATGCCTCCATCCACAAAGTCAGACTACAGAGGGGAATTCAACAGATGGAGCACTGAGCGCAGTGCACTAATGTTGCAGCAAACAAGAGGACAAAATACTTGCCAAAATGGTTGTTTTCAGTGAATTCAGCTTCCAGGCTGCTGCAAGCAGCAAGTACCTCAGGCGAGCAGTAAGACAGATGACCCTGCACTTCCTAGAACCACTTGCACAGATGAGGCTAGGCCAAATGACAGAAGATAAATATTCTGCATGGCTGACCTTGTGTCTTCTTTTGTTTTTACCTTAAAGTTTGTGCAGTAAAGCGCATGAGGAGGAGTTCTGTTGAGTGTGATATTGCTTTTACACAACAGTTCTGCAAACAGATATGATTTGTTTGTTCATTTAATCATTTATTTTACTCTGCCAGCAAAAATAGGTCGGTTGGTCGGAACTAGATCTGTTGCCAAGCAATGCATAAACATTTACTGTACAGTAACATTAGCTCGCTAGCTACTTCGTGTGGGTCGACACGTTACTGCAGTAGAGCGCTCCTTTAGGGCTGTAGCAAACGATTATTGTCATAGTCGATTAATCGGTCGATTATTTCCTCATCAGAAAATGGTGAAAAATGTTGATCAGTGTTTCCCAAAGCCCGAGGTGACGTCCTCAAATGTCTTGTTTTTTCCCACAACACAAAGTCATTCAGTTTACTGTCATAGAGGATTAAAGAAACCAGAAAATATTTACATTTAAGATCTGGAAGCAAACCAATCAATCACTTATCAAAATAGTTGGCGATTATTAAGTTAATAATCGATTAATTGTTGTAGCTCTAGTCTACCGTTAGTTGTCTGGATGGATCAATAAAAACTGGGTGATCTCAGACTGCTTCCATGTGGTTTGTTTGTGGTTGTTTTCAAACAAACCAACTACAGGATTTTATGATAGCAGATATGTGACTTTAGCACAATTTCCAAAAACTACTAATAAATCCATCTGATGATTGTGAAATCTCTTCAGAAAACAATCATATAATTGATCTGTATAAGCCACATATATGTTTCTGCAAATCATTTCTTAACCTTGGTAACAGATATGCGTGTTAGCACAGATATATTCCTTGATTAAAAGGTTGAAAGCTGTTAAATCTGCTGTTCTCCGTGTGCTTTGTCAGATTAAAAAGTGTTTGACAGCATTTGAATCATTACTGTTCAGACTTCACTTTTGCATGTTAATTAAAAAAAACTGTACCCTAGATCATCAAGAAATATTAAATTATAACAAAAATGAAAATATATACCATTTCCTGAGTCCTGTGTTAAAGTCAGTCAACTTATAGTGAGAAATCCTGTGGTAGAGTGTTAAGAGTAAAATATTCCTGGGAAGTATTGCATGGGAAAAAGTCTAAAAAAGACGATTTTTAATTTCACAAGCCAAGGTGTATTACTTATCTTACCCCGAGGATATGAGGTGTATGTGCTCCTTATGTAGACCTCTCAGGGTGGATGTGCATGGCAAAGTTCACACTTAAGTCAGAAAATAGGCGCTTTGTGCAGGGAATTTCACCACCCAGGGTGTGCCTCATTCAAAGCCCTGAAAGGTTTGTGCAGTGGACAATCCATCACTCTTGCAGCTCCTCTCCATCTGCATAAAAAAGAGGTTTCGACTGCATTTGAGAGCATTTTGTTTATCCTCCCCTCCCTCATTGACATTCACTGTCCATGTCTCCTTCCTTGCGGTTCTACAGACAGAGATACCTTCGCAGTTAGGGACCAGTGTGCTCATCCGCGTCGCCCTTTCATCTCCCAATGCCCGTCCGAGTGAGCATGCATGAGGCGGTTTTTTGAGTTTTCATATTAAAACGTCCCCATGTTTCAAAGCCAAATTGGGCTTCATAGAGCTTTTGAACCCTGAAAGAGAGTTGACTCTCACAGTTTTTTTGATGGCTCCCTGTGCCTTGGGGAAATCTTTTTAAAAAGCACCTCTGCATTCATCAGACGCTCGTGGTGGGCTGGAAAAGTGAGGCTGAAAGTTTTTATTCCAGATTGTAGCGGTCCAGAGAGTTCTGATATTCAAGGCCACTTGTGTTCACACCTGTTCACGGAAAAGGTTTTACAGAGAAAAGCTTTGGCAAAGATCGTTCCGATACCGTTGTTCTCATGACCCGCTTCGCCCTTAAAGGTCCAGTGTGTGAACTTTATGGGGCACTATTGGTAGAACATGGCAAGAATGAAATATAATAATCATAAATATGTTTTTACTAGTGTGTTAGAAGCTGAAAATAAGAATCTTGTGTTTTTGTACCTTAGAATGAGCCGTTTATATCTACAGAGGTTGTGGGTCTTCTTTCATTGTAGCCGCCATATTGCACCGCCATCTTTCTACAGTAGCCTAGAACCAGTGGTGGAAAGTAACTAAGTACATTTACTCAAATACTGTTCATAAGTATATCCAGTTAATGCCATTTTGTACTTCTGCTCCACTACACTTCAGAGGGAAAATTAGATCTTTTACATTTATTTGGCTACTGTATTTTCTTTGATTTTACACATGAAACATATGATCGACTTATTAAATATGACGCATTGTTATAAATTAAAGATCCCACATACACTCACAGCTGGTTCCACTTACGCTGCTGATTAGACCAGTTTGGCGTTATGCAAAGTTCTGCTGGGATGGGGTAACAGGTGTTACCAATGAAGTCCAGTAAAAATATGTTTTGTCTTGTTGGACACAATAATAACCTGTGTTTATAAATTAGTAACACTTAATTGTAACAGAGCATTTTCATACAATGTGGTATTGTTGTTTTGGCTCAAGTAAAAGATCAGAGTACTTCACCAATGCCCAGAACAGGTAAACACACTTTAAATACGGACTTTCGTGTTTTCAAGGATGCTTGGAAGGGGAGGGTTGAGGCGAGGTGTTTGCAGTCTCCCTCCAACTGGTCCTTTAAGTCTTCCCGTTTTTTGTTGACTCCTGAAGCTTTGTCACCAGCTGATGACGAGCGCATCATATTTCTTTATGTGATATCATTTGAAATATGGTTTCCTCTGTGAGTAAAAATGTGTGATTCCAGGGTGACAGAAACAGGATGTGATTTTTGCTACTTAAGTTGTAAATAAAATATGTTTGAAATGCATATTTTACCGACTTGTGCTGAGGATGCAGAAATATGGTGCAACTGTGAGTGTTTTATTGCATATTCTGCGCTGAAAGAAGACCGCCTCGCTTGGGCACAGATGGAGTGTACCGAAGAAACCAAAGTGTGAAGTGCTCAGTTGGTGAGCATCTTGGTTTCTTATGGTTCAGAGATCAACGTTATTTATGGATTGATTTTTTTTTTCTTGCGCCGTCTGAGCAGGTTTCCCTCAGCATTGATGGTCTTATGATGGCGGGGAGAGGTGGGGCTTTAACTGAAAGGGGCACGCTCAAGGTGTGAGAGGTGACACCTCGAAAAGCATTTCTCTGTGCTTCCACTCAATTCAAATCCCACGCTGTCTCTTCCAGCTGACTGCATTTCACTTTCTCCTACATGTTTTTTATGCTGGTGGAAAAATAGGAAGAAGCAGCACGTTTTCTCTTTTTTTTATCCCATTTCCTCTTAATTATAGTGGATTCATTGACATTCCTTCTTTAAGTGACAAACAAATGGCTTTTTATCCCGGGAACATCCACATTTTGCTTGACAATCCTTGATGGAAAGTTCATTTGCATTTATTTTGTTGCTTTTAACCAAAGACAGACTGCATTCCTCACTCAGTGTCACTCAGAGCTAACGTGAGGGGAAAATAGAGGTTTTGAGGGCACAGGATGGGTGCCAAGTGTTCCTGTGCGTTCTGCAGGGTGACAGGGATGAAAATAAACGCTTGGGAATGAATGGGGCACCGTACGTGCCCTTCATCTGGAATAAAGACTGTTTGGAGAGCTGTTGGAGCCTGTTGAGGCCTGCCTGCACACAGAGTCTTAATGTGCAGGGGCATGACATGTGTGATGCAGGCGAGACTTGTGTGAGCAAGAGCGAAGTGTGAAGAAGAGGAGAGTGTGATAAACAAGGAGGATGGAAGGCACAAGTGATATGTCATTTCATTCCAATGAGTAATTCAGCTGTGCAGCGAATGTAAAGGAACTGTCCAGAACTGTGTGTGTGTGTGTGTGTGTGTGGTGTGTGTGTGTGTGTGGCAATAAGAGCCTGTGGGGGGAGGGTGTTCAGACTTCTTATGTCCGCACCATGCAGCGCCGTCACACTTTTTGATTGGTGGTCGCAAGCTGTGGAGGTGTCAGATTCAGGGCTGTAGTGTGTTTGTGTCTGCACGCATGGTTTCGGGGCAGCGTGGAGGCGTTTGACTCACTGAGTTGAGTCTGATGAGGCCTGATTGATGATTAAAAAAAATCAAGGCTCGCAGTGTTCGAGCAGAGGCTCCCTGCTGGTACTGTTGATGTGTGGTATTATGGAATTGCCTTTTGTACAACTGACTGCATCCTGCTGTATCATAGACGAGAGTAAAGCTTTCATGTCCCTGAGGGGCAATTTGGCTCAGAGACAGCAGTCAATAATAGTAAATATAAAAACAATACTACAATGAAGACAGACAGACAGACAGACAGACAGACAGACAGACAGATAGATAGCATTTCTGTGTAAACTCTGCATTAGCATGTTGCACAGCTAATGTGGCTACACCCACAGGCTGGGGCAGTGTTGGACTAATGTTGTAATATTGAGGGACAGTCAAGAGAAATTGCCTCATTTGAAGCCAACTAAATAAAAATTGCAAAAGGTTTGATGCTGTTTTTTTCCATGTTGCATTTTGTGGCTCTTTATAGTTGAGCGCTAACATTAGCTCAGCTAGCGTCAATGTTCTTTATAGTCAACCAAAACAAAACTAAACACCAAAAATAGGTGTGAACATTTTAGTAAATTGAAATAGGATTTTTGAAAGTAAAGAAAACTAACTGAAATGATACTATGTACTTACAAAACTAACTAAAATAAAATTAAAATATAGAGGAAATGTCTTTAGTTTCAGTCTTTAGTTAATTTGGTCAAATTAGTCAACGCTATAAGCCTAAGGGGACGTTGATGCGTATATTTATTGAGACTGGCATGTCTGCATGACTGTGAGCCTTTACTCTGAATTTCTTAAGTTGTACCCTTGATGAATACCCCCTATAGTATAATTAGAAAAAATAAAACACTGAAATCAATTAAAAGAAATAAATTAAACAACAAAACAGGAAACAAGCAGTTTGAAACTAAAATGAACTGATAACAAAAATAAAAAATCAAATGAAAACTTCAATTCAAAAAAATAAAAAATATCATAACTCTGTCTAACATTAGCTTTTTTTTTTATTATACAGAAACCCTTTATGGTTTTATGTTTGTGTGTGTTCCTGCTTTATGTAGCATTAAATTTACTTGATAGACCTGAAAGCAACAATGTAGCTACGTAATGTGAAAAAGTCCAAATGTTCAAACTGCAGCAGTGTTGTGTAACTATGGCAGCTAGCAGGGAGCTTAATTTATCATCAGTGAAGTAATTTGCAAAAACAAACAAAAGATTGGTGCTCACACCGCACCGCTGAGCCAACGTAAATAACCACAAGGGACATTCTGGGGCTTCTAGGGCTGCACAATTAATCGCAATTTTTTGAAAAAGGGAAAAATGTGTGAGAGAACAGCATTATTATGAGGAACTGTATGAGAGATGACCAGGCCTTAAAATCTTGCTATGTGTCTCTTGCTCGATACAGACCTCAATAAATATCACATTTTATATCATGTCATGATATTGATTTTAATAAAGATTTTTTTTCTCTGAACATGAAAATTGTTATGCAAAAACTGATCATTTCCACTAAACATATCACAGTCACAATTTCAATCAAAATAACCACAATTTGCCTTTTTTTTTTTTCACTAAATCGTGCAGCCCTACTTTAAAACATTAAAACTTGTGAATTAAAAAAAAAAAAATCTCTGGTTTTCCTTTTTCTGAATAAAGCAAGTCTTCACATCAAAAGTAAGTTTATGATCCAGGATGGTTCCCAATTATCTGTAACCTTTTTAATGATGGTAGGAGCAAGAGAAGTAGTTCTCCTGTGGAAGTTAATGAACATCTCTTTGGTTTTTGCTCTCTGTTCACACAAAGTGACAAATTCCTCCACGACTCTGATCGTCTACAAACTAAAGAACGTACCTGCCTGCGTAATTAGTCTCACGGTTGTTTGTGTGCAAGACAAATAAAAGCCAGAACAAGCCGCGGCCCTGAAGAGATCTTGTGGAAGTTGAGAGTGAGCCAAACAGAGAACGTACTCATCCTCTACAGGGCCTCTTCACTATCTGTGTGTGTGTGTGTGTTTTTCCAAGCTGCAGAATAATCTTGTGCTCCAAGGTCAGTGATAAGTATCTCCCTTTTGTTTATTCACACACAACACACACACACACACACACACACACACACACACACACACTACTAAAACAGCACTACCACACCACGTCTTCTCTTCCACACACACTGCCAACACCTTTGCTTTTATCCTCCCTCCACTGTACCTCAACCTCTCAGCTTCTCTGCACCTTGGTGCTGCATTTTAACACTCAGGTCTCAATTCCTGTTGCATTTACAGCCGAGGAACATAAAGCCGGCCTGGATACAGCTGTTGCATCAAAGCTTTTGTCTTTGATGTTTTGGGATAGACGTATTAAATCTGTCTCGAGGCGAGGGAATTGTGCAACCCTGTGCTATAAGGACAGAAATGTGCCTCATACCAGTTTGTACCAAAGAAACGAGCACAGACACGCATGTTATCTTTTTTTTTAGCGATTCAGTATGTTGCGATATATTGTCATACTGTAACCAAGGTGATATATTATTGTTATTTAAGTCTAACTTTAGGAACAGTGTCACAATATGAAGAACACACACCACCATACTGTATGTACAAAATCTGCTCTCTTGGAAATAAGGGTTCCAAGAGGGTTCTGTTTGAAGGGGGGAGGTTGTACCCAGAACCATTTGCTTCTGATGAAGTAAATGGGTTTGTCAAGGGTTCCATTAAGAACTCCTTTTCATCCAAAGAACCCTTTTTGAAAAGATTGTTATCAAGGTTTTTTTGTACCACAATAGACAAGAGTTCTTGGCAGAACCCCATCGGTGAGTTCTAGATAAAAACCCTTGAATATAAAAGGGTTCTCAGTGAAACCCTCTGTATGGGTTCTAGATAAAACCACTGAATATAAAAGGGTTCTCAAGAGAATGCCCTGGGTGGATCTTAGATGAAACCCTTGGATTATAAAAGGGTTCTTGGTAAAACCATCTGAATGGGTTCTAGGTGAAACCATTGCAGTATAAAAGACGTCTTGGTAGAACCCCCTGGATAGGCTCCTCTTGGCTCCTTTAGAGGGTGGAAAGGTTCTGGAGATGGTTCTGGGTTGAACCATTACACCTTTATAGGGTTCTCCGTAGGACCTCTCCCAGGAAGTATGGGTGAAATATTTCACAGATGGTTCTATGTTGGGTTCTAGGCAGACCTCTCTAAAACCATTCCAGTTCTATTTTATCACTCTGGACCACACAACATAGTATGGAGTAAAAGTGGAACCTTTATGAAAGGCTCTACAAGGAACCAGAAAGGGTTCTCCTATGGGGAAAAGCCTTTATGGTCTTGTTAGGACTTTATTTCTCAGAGTGTCAAATCAGTTCGGAGGACAGGAAAACCCTTGGAAAATAAAAGGATTCTCGCCAGAACCCCCTGGGTGGGTTCTAGATAAAACACTTGGAATATAAAGTACATGGTTGGTTCTTGTTGGCATCCTTAGAATGTGAGAAGATCCTGGACAGAACCCCCAGAGAGGGTTCTGGGTAAAACCATTACACCATATAAGGTTTCTCCTCTAGAACCCATCATAGGGGGTTCTGGGTGAAACCCTTTTTTGCAGATGGTTCTTGGGAAAACCCTTTATGTTGAGTTTTAGAGCTCCAAGTGATACCTTTACAAAAGGTTCTACCAGGAACCAAAAAGGGTTCTCCTATGTGTATAAGCCAAAGAACGCTTTGTGATTCTAGTTATCTTCTTTATTTCTAATCGTTTAAAAGTTAAAAAGTTTAATTTGAATGAATCTAGTGGTCAATACAGAGTGAAACACTGACACAACTCTTTGCAGGTTTCACAATATCATGATACAGTGTCTCTGATAATCGATACGGTATCACAGAACATGATATTCCAATACTCAAGTGTATCGATATTTTCTTACACCCCTCTGGACAACACAGTGTACAGGCTCACATATAAGACTCATCCTCGGTTGATTTTGTTCAGAGGTGTTCAGCAGAGCATCTGCTCCATTTGAAGGGACTGCAGATGGACTGGAGTAATTGCTGATGCCACACTGTCACAGCGTCCAGGTGTTCTGGAGATCTGTTGCATCCTTTTCCATTAGGGCTGAGTGATTGATTAGATTGCCTTCATTGTTACTTTGTCGTCTTCGCTGCTCCTGATATGATTATTTCAACACCTCTGTTTGCTACTTGGTGAAAAGCTGGAGAAAAGCCGCTTCACACCAGTAAATATACCCAAATCATATGTGCAAATTTGATTAACCACAATAAATAAGCAGTTTGTCTATCAGTATGTGTGAAGAGTCGGCCTCTGAGGTTATAAACGCTGCACATGGACTGTAAGATCCTCTTTCAAATACAAATCTCGCCCTCCTACAGCCTCTTCAGTATGTGCGGTATGTTTTCACAGCATTTGATGTCTTGAGTTTGCTGTCGTTTGTTTAATCTGTATTATACATGGCATCTGCATCTTACCAGACGCGGCTAATGAACTTTGAAACTGTGTTGTGTTTTATGTCTACATGGAGGGTTCGATCCTCTCATCATGTCAGATCCCTCGCTGAAATATGAGCGCCTCAGCTCGGCCTGTTATTGGGGCTCAGCGGAGCATCTCAGAGGGATGTTTACATGAATGTGGAAAAGAGAGGAAAAAAAATGATTTCTGATCTCTTAGCTCTTGACAGGCACAAACCATCAGCTGTTTTTTTTTTCACTGACTATATCAATTCTGGCCTATAAACTTGGACTTACAAACATTAATTAATGTGTACTGGTTTGCCAGAAAATGTGTTTTTTTGAATCTTTCCATTTTTCCCTGCAATGTTTGTTTATTTTCAGCTCTTGACTTTGAGCTCCTCAGACTCCAATAATCTGTCATCTGTATTTTCACTTGAACCTGACAGTACATTTTTGCTAGCTAGCTTGCTAAAAAGCTAACAAAATGTTGCATTATTTGCTTGTAAGCTGAAACCTAAACAAAAAAAATTTGTTTGATAGCTAGCTAAAAGTGCATTGTTTGCTACTTAGCTAAAAAGTTAAAACAATATATTGTTTTCGAGCTAGCATTAACGTTAAGAAAATGCTACATCATTTTCTAGCTAGCTAAAAGTTAAAAAAAAGCAACATAGACACCCACAGACAACATAGCAAGTATATGGTTCTCTAGCTTGCTAAAAAAAAAAGTTGACGCAATGTTTTATTGTGGATATCTAAAAGTTAGCCTACTCGTGATTTGTTTAACCAAAACATTTCATAAATTATATGTAAAGCATTAAAGAATAAATTTTCACCCAAAAATTAGAGTTAGATTATTGGTATTAATACTTTTGACTTTTTTTTTTTCTTTTTTTTTTTTTGGTAGGACGTGATTTGTCCCAATTCTCAAGAATGGATAACTTAAAATCATCCATCCGACATGTGCTGCTTTGTTTGAAAATAATACATCTTTTTAATCTTTCCCTTTTTTCTACATGTTTTCACTTTAATTTCAGCTCTCCACGTTCAGCTCCTCAGATTTGATCAAACTCTAATAATCTGTCACTCACGTGTCCAAGTCTATTTTCCATTTTCCTTATTAAACCTGAACCTGTCACCATTATGTTGATCCTAAATTTACACTTTTATTATTTGCACACAAACACGATGTAATATTTTGATCAGGAATCCAAAATGAGTGCTTGAGATGTCGTGTTTGTAGTGGGAGGGTGGTGGTGGTGGTGGTGGTGGTGTGTGGTGATGGTGGCGGGGGAATGGAGGACTGCTAACTGACGTTAATTTGCCACACCATCACACCTCTCGATGAGGTAAACGATGATGAATGCCCCTGCCCGTGTTGAGTGACATCAGCGCCCTGCACTGCATCTGTGTTTTCGGAGACATCTGCTGCTCTCAAGCTGCCAGTCCCACACTCATACACATGTATACGTACTCACACAAATACAGGCGGAGTCCCTGTTTGAGAATAGTGCTTCGTAGAGAACCCCATCCATCTCATCATAGATTGTCAGCAACCATGCTGCCTGCCTCTGTAACCTACTCTTTGAAAGGCAATTCCCTTCAAGTTCAGGAGTCAAGCTGATGCTTTGCATGGCATGGTTGACTGCCTGAGCTGCCTCTTTCTGTCTGTGGTGCATTTCATTATCAACAATACTGCCCCCCCCCCCAAAAAAAAATGCTCATGCTGATATTTCCCAAATAGCAGCTGCAGATACTTTACAATAATATGCATCTACATAATGTCCCCATATGTGCAAATGTGTAGGTTAGCAATCCTCTCCTCCTCTAATCTCACTCATGCAGGAAATGTTTTCTGCTCTACCTTAGCTTCATTGGGGTATAATTTGAAGCACACTCCCACACACAGTTTTAAAGATAAGTGCTAAATTATGCTGAAGAATAAGTCTGCTCAGTGCTTACATGTAGCGTGTGACACATTTGCATTTAGCTCCCGTAGATCAGTGCAGAAAAAGAGAGTTCTGTGAAAAACAGCGTGCTCGTTCATCATTGTGCTGTGATGATAAACTGCATGTCAGGCTTAAATATGTAGATATTCATGATATTTTTAGACAGGGTTACACCAACAAAGATTAATTGAATCAAAGATTAGCTCTAATCAGTTTAGCAAAACAAGGTTAAAAATGAGTAAATCAGATTTGAGATTATGCAGAGCTTTGTTGCACAATTAGAGACTAATCGCCAAGTAAATAAGTTTTTGATGTGAACTGAAATTAAAGGGTTTAATCAGTATGGAGATGCTTGCTTATCCAATATACAATAAAAAATGTTGAGTGCTGTGTGGACCGAGTAAATGCAAATACTACTAATGTATTCCTTAACATTTCATGGTTTGTTAGCTAGCGAAAATGTTAACAAATTTTTACCTAGTTAGCAAACAATGTAATGTTTTAACAAAACAGTACATTGTCTGCCAGCTACCTAAAAAGTCAATAAAACAGTACATTGTTTGTTAGAATACTAAAGCGTTATCAAAATGTTACATTGCTTGCCAGCTATCTAAAAAGTTAACAAAACATAACATTGCTTGCTGCCTAAGTAAAAAGTTAACAAAATGTTAAGAAATCTTTACATTGTTTGCTAGCTGGCTAAAAAGTAAAAAAAAAAATAAAACAAAACAAAATATGCTTCATTGTTTGCTAGCTAGCTAAAAATATAGCCTACTTGTGATGGCGCAGCAGAGGAGCTTTAATTCCTACACCTTTGCGAAAAACTTGTTGGGCAAATTAATGGGGCAGTATTGCCAAATAATAAACCATTAACAAATGGACAAAACAGTAGTTTCCTAATTTAAAGTTTGGTGCAATATAATTTAAAGTTAAGCCCTGATTTAATCCAGTTTAACGATGAATCCCTGTTGGTGCAGCCCTGTCTTAGTGATGGTCAGAGGATGTGGTTTACTGTGGAACACTGAGGGTAGAATTCATACTGAATGCTTTCCTGCTGAGGTTCTAGTTTTTCTTTGGTCTTGGTTTTACTCATCTACAACACCTTCCAGAGGCTCTCCTTCCCCCTGTTCCCCTCTCTCTGCCCCTCTCTCCATCATTTCTGCTGAAGAAGATGCTCCATTTTCTTCCGGCCCTTTCCTCCATCCATCTCATTTCCCCGCTAGCAGCTTTTGCAGGGGCCGGGGCATAAACAGAGCAACAGAGCCGCCGATAACATCTACAGATGTGCCGCCAAGCATCCCCAGATAAGAACCAGTAGCAGCATGCCCCTCTCTAGCAAACAATAGAGCTCCCACTGAAAATGTGTGGTGGGATGACGGAGAGAGGAGAGGGGAGGGGTGACAGGAGCGGGTGGAGACTGAATGAATGCGACTGGGAGAGTAATGCAGAGAATGAGAAAGACAGCACAGTGGCAGGGAAGAGGCTGAAAAATTGGAAGGAGAGGTGGATGGTGCTGTAGGGAGGAGGGAGTGGGACAAATGAAGGGGAGAGAGGTAAATAAGGAGAGGTTATCCCTTCAGCTCATATCTGTGTGTCCATCAGCTGCAGGACAGGGATGTGTTTGGATGTGCTTGGATCTGATTTGATTTATTTAGCACATACTAAAAAACATAAACAATATAAATAATAACAAGAACATGCAAAGGAGGCCAAAAGCCTACAAGGCTTATCATGGGTCTCCTCCAGTTATAAATCGGAGCAGATCAAAATGCAATTGACCCTTCACTAAGCCCCGCCCTCCTTAGTTACTGTTGCTATGCCTGTCAAGCTTTCCATTCTCTGCATTGCACACATGCCGTTTACAGTGATTATAGTAGCAGATTAAACATTGAAGTTGATAGTAATTGTTGAAACATGTGGTCTTTGATTTCACAGAGGTAAACAAAAAGCAGCTTCTCATTTGTAGAAGACAACCATGGATTTTGTTGGCTAATATGACGACTCTTATGAGCAGATTTTATTAGTGTAGATATCTAATGTAAGGTAATGCTAATGCTTGAACTCCCTGAAACAGCTGAGAAGTCTCCAGCTGACTTTTTGATGTTTCCCTCTGACACATTTTAAAACACAAACCATATTAAACCCTACCTAAAAGCTGTGTACATGATATAACTTCAATGCTAAAAGATTGAGGCTAAAGCTAGCTTACATCTTGGCAAACATCGGTTGGGAAAACAACAGGTATATCTATACGATAGGTGGCAGAAATACACTCCTTAACGTGGGAAAAGGAGGAACAGGGACTCGACTAGTGCAGCGGGCCTTGAGACGGTCATTCAGCCGTCTGGCCTTGCTGCAGGAAGGGAGCTGAGATAAGAGCTAAACTAATCTGGCTTAGACCTCAGAGAGCGATCCAGAGAGACATGCATATCCGTCCCTTTTTGATTCTGTATCAGCTCACATCCTCCTCCTCCCCAAACCCCGACATAACAGATGCAGATGCAGTGGTATTAAACAAGTTTGGCTGGAGGTGAAGTTAATGCAGCTAGTAAGTTAGCATTTGTTTGCTGGACACGTACACGTTCTCAGCTTATGTTAGAACAGATAAAGACAAAGTTAAATCCATTCCCCATGTTTGCTCTTGCGTTTGACATTTTTGAGAGACTCCAGACTCATGAAACGCTGGTTATCACTCTTCTCAGAGCCCAATGCAACATGTAGAGAAATGCAAAGCTTGACGGGCTGTGGCTCCCAAGTTATGGTTGCTAATCTATGATTAGACAGTTGCTGTTTGGAGGAGGGACTTGGCAAAAGGTCAGTTGATTTCATCAGAATTTCAAACTTTTTAGGAGACTGAAACACACTGGTATCATCCATGAATATGATCGCAAATACGGTTTTGGAGAAGGCTAAATCGTATACAAATAAGAAAAGAAGTGGGCTGAGGATTGACCCTTGTGGGATCCCACACAGATTGTTGGCTTTATGAGAATAGGTGTGGTCAAAAATATCAGTATATTGATAAATATTTATATTGAATGTTTGATTTTTTGGTACTCTTTTCTCACAGAATCAATATTCCAGTACCAGCTGCAGTGTCTCACCGCTGCCTTTTCCCACTTGCTCATGGTGCTGTCCTCTTCTCGTCACTCATTTCATTTGCTATGTCCATTGTCACATTATAGCCTTTTTATATTTATCTTTTACTAAAAATCAGAAATTTTATGCCCTCACTGGCAGTTTTTCCAGATGCACTAATGAGAAGACCGTTTCTGGATTGAAATGTACCATTTTCTGTGTCTAAGGTACTCACGTAACCATTGAAGTACTGACTTACAGTATCAAAGGCTTTTGATAAATCCCTCCAAAATCCCACTGTGTGTTCATTGTTCTCTGGATGGCCTGTTAAGGTAGCAGAGGGTGGAGGGGCCCTTCATTCCTATGGAGGGGGGGCTTAGCTCGGGAGCCTTAAGGAAACAAGCACTTGACGAAAGATGTGAGGACGGGGCCAGTGATAGCTGCCCTTTGCAGCACCTATGTTGGATTTGATTGACATCTCCTTCATGCGCTCCTCTGACATTGGAGGTCGCTCCACTGAGCTCCTCTCTGCATCCTCTCACCTCCTCCTCCCCCTCTCCTTTCTGATAACAGAGTGAGGGGAAAGAGGAGGGGGAGGTGAGACGGAAAGAGCAAAGGGATGTACAGTCGTAGTGCCAACACATTTATCTGTGCTCGGGTAATGGGAGCAGCCGCGGTCTCCCGTGGCAACGACCTCTGCAGAAGGTTAGCCTCAAAATGGGCCAAGAATGAGCTAAATTCCCGGTGATAAAATAAGACACCTTAACATGATTAAGGGCCCTAATGCAATCAGTATTGTTTCAGCTACAACTCAATTACCTGTAATGAAAAAGGGCTCTTTTCTCCCAAGATACCGCGGGGCGTTCGCTTGGCTGGAGGTCTGACTGCGAACAGGTGAAACGCACATGCGAAGCAGACATGTGATACCCGGGAAGGAGCAATTACGCGCTTAACATGCTGACTCACAAGCTGAGGATCCAACATACAGACACAGTCACATCCATCAGCTAAGAATATGTGCACACAACAAATGCTCAACTGGAGCTGATTCTAGGTACAACAATTAGTAGGTAAATTTATTAGCTGATAGACAGAAAATTAATCAGCAATTTGCTATTTTTTATAATCAATTAATTGTTTAAGTCATTTTGCAAGCAGATAAATTGTTAATGAAAATAATCACTATTTGCAGCCTCACATCCCAGTTACTACTTTGAGAAAAGCTCCTTTTTTATCAGTAAGGCTGCGCACGGTGACATCTCAAAAGCTGATAAATGACCCCTGCTGTGTGGGTGCGGCTGCTGGCCGGATGGCTGTAACGACTATTGACAGTTTTTGTCTGTGTGGAGAAAAGGATTGTACAGAAATCATGTTTTTTTTAAATGGTTTTGCTCATTATAGCAGGCAGATTGTGATTGTGATTGTTGTAGTTTCTGATCAAAGGCTTTTTAGTAAATAATCGGTGTTGGCCGATATGTGTTGTGACATGTTAACTGTTTTTCTGTCTCATTAATAATGCGGTGATTATCCAAATCAGTGAGCAGGACTCTTTCTCATCAAATCCATTGATACATGCAGATGACCTAATTGATAACTTGCAACTGGATGTTAAAGGGAAAAAAAACAATGTATAGGACTCACAAAAATAATCCCTAACATCACCATCACCCTCGACCCAGAAGTGTGTGGTGGTCTGCATCCGCAGAGACTCCGCCCTCCGCCCTGTACCTTCTTATTTCCTCATTATTTTGCTGTGCTCAGGACTTTTACCGGCCCAGAACATCTGTATTTGTTGTTCTGGGAATGAGAGTCAACACTCAGCTATTTTTCCGGTGTGTTTGAAAATAGCACCTGATAAATCCTATTTATTCTACCTTAAAATGCCCAGTTTCCATTCAAAATAAGTATCTGGTGTAATTTTGGCCTTTGTTCTTTTATAATTATATCATAGTAGCATTGATAATCAGGACAAATTTGGTTTCTGATTTCCAGCTCACTTGCCTTGGACTTCTTTCATATTGCCCAATCCTAATAATCATTCCTCACACAAATTAAAGTCCCAATGTGTAAGATTTATGGGGATTTAATGGCTTAACATGGCAGAAATGGTATATAATATTTCATAAGTGTGTTTCATTTGTGTACAGTCACCAGAAGGCGCAGGTCCCCTTCCACAGAGGCCTCTAGTATCTGCCGTTACCATGGTAATGTTTATCCAAAGCAGTGCTCGAATGCTGTTTGGGGGGACATTGTTGTGGTTTTTGTTTTTGAAAAGAAGAATGAGACGTTGCATCGACTGCAGTGAAAAGGAGGCAAATGACTGATAAAGAGCCAGAGATGGAGCTCATCTATTGAGTTTAATTAGTCTCAAAACCCACGCTCATAAAAACCTGGTACGTGCACATGATACAAGCACAGAGAACAACATCCACGAGTGAAAAAGCTTCCTTGCGAGAGAACATTTCTGCTCCATGTGCACGGGGGCTGTGATGAGCACGAGCTCAACCCTCCCTACTTGTTGTGTCTGGATGGAAAAGTTAAACTTGTGAAACTTTCACAAGATTTGTTGCTGTGTTTTTCTTCATTGTGCGCGTTGTACAAACTATAATGTGTGGCTGTGGTTCAGATCTGCTCAGAGTTGAGGACAAAAAAAAAAACACCTGTTTAAAAAGACACCTGGTTAGGGTTAGGGATAGATCATGGTTTGGGTGAAAATGATCACCCTCGCGAGTAAAGCTCCAATGATCAATCAATTATAACTGTTATTAAATTAATTGCCAACTATTTTGATAATTGATTAATGGGTTTGAGTAATTTTTTAAGAGAAGATGTGAATGTGAATGTAAAACAAGACATTTGGGGACATCACCTTAGGCTTCAGAAAACACTGATTGGCATTTTTCACCATTTTCTAACATTTTATAGACCAAACAACTAATCCATGAATCAAGAAAATAATGACAGATCAATCAATAATGATTATTTTAATTATATAATTAGTTGCAGCCCTACCTGCACGATCTACATGGGTCTGGGGTTCCTGTGTAGACACAACCCTTCCTGCATGCTTGCAACTGCTCAACACTCGCTTTCTTGTCAAGCTGACTTTTGATTCTTTGGAGACGAGGACAGAACAGACGGTATCTGATGTCTCCACTCCTGTCCTCGTCTCTCATTAGACTCATAATTACAACAATAGTAAAGTACACACAACAACCTCAAGTTGGAGGAAGCTATGATTGAGCTTGTGGAAATATTGATTTCCTTCTTGTTGATGTTCCCATGGCAACTGACCCGGCCCTGTCATGCGTCCGTCTCCATCCATCACCGTCCATGAGCCTCCTCCTTGTAGCGTCTCCTCTGTCTGTGACCACAACAGGCAGTCAGGAGCTGTCAGGGTGCCAACTGTGCTTAAGCCTGACGTGTCATTTCCCTTCTAGACACAGTTAATGGCGTGTGATCTGATCTCTCTTTTATTTTTGTAAGTAGAAAACATATTCAGCAATCAAACAAGCAACTTGTCGCCGTAGTAACATGCACGATGGAGAAGCAGATTACTGACATTTGTACAGAGCAAACCTTTTACAGTGGCTGTCCTCTAAAGTGCATGTTATACTGGCGATCTTCCTGAGAGTTGTTGTAAAAAAAACAAAGCGAGAAATCGTTCCTGTAAAGAAAGAGAAACATAGTGATCAGATGCAGGTGACTTCTCCTCGCCTCAGTTTTGCTCTAAACAGCAGCTGCGCCCCAGGACCCATCCGCTGATAGTCATAAATGTTTCGATGGGCGTTCTTTGCACAACATCTGGTCTGAACCCAGAGTGGTTTAGCAGTTAAAAATATCTCTCCCCTGGCTAAGAGCTTTCAGAGATGTTAAGCCCTGTAGAGTTAGCTTAACATACTTAAAGATGTCTGCTGGCTGAGGATCAACGCCTTTAATACACCACTACTGTACGACTGCAAGAGGCTTCTGTGTGCATCTTTGGTTTTAACAATGAAATTATGTATTTTGTTTTTTACTAACCTCCTGCCATCATTTTCTTGAGGTCATATAATGGGAATTTAAAGGGATAGTTCAGATTATTTGATGACTGGTCGTATAGCATAGAAGTTAAGCAATATACTGCTGTGGACAGGTTCAGCAACAAAAGGCATTTTAGCCTCATAAAAAAGGTCCACCCTAGAAAAATCAATATTAGTTTAAGTGTACACTAAATTTAGAATAGTTTCACCACTCTACCTTGCTGTCAGACAGCCTTTTCTGGCGGGAAACTGTCGTTATATAAGCCAGATATAGCTCTCTCCAAGTCAACCAATCCCCATACGCGAAATCGGTCATTTTACCTCACAGAACATGTGATACTGATGTCTCAGTCTTTTATTCTGTTTGTGTTATTGTGTGACTTCAGTGAATCTGAACTATCATTTTAAAGCATTTGAGTCACACAATAATTGAAACAAACTAACAGATGGAAGTAGCGGTAGACCAGCAACTCCCGTGTTCTGCAAGGTAAAATTACTGATTTCGCCTATGAAGTTTGGCTGGTTTGGAGAGGGCGATATTCCACTTATAACGACAGTTTCCCATTGGAAAAGACTGTCTGACAGCCATGTAAAGCTGAAAGTGAAAAGGTGAAATATTCTCAATATAGTTTACACTTAGGGTAGGAAAAAGAAGATTCTCATTAAGTATTGTGATTCTTTTTCTGACTATTCCTGAATTGATTTCTATATGTATAAATGAGGCTTAATCTGTTGGCTCATTGCTTGACACTTAATGGGAATTCCCACTGACGTGCTAACAGAAGTCGAACAGAAGACAAAACTCTGAATTGTTTGTGCTGTGTGCAGTTTTTTATTTATTGTTCTGTTATGGCACTGTCTTGATGGGCAGGAGCAGCTAAAGTTTAGTTCAAAAAGTGTTTTATTTACTTCTTTTATATGCTGTATAGCGATGATTCTGCTTAAATAAAACTCAAAAACTGACTGATATTGATGTGCAATGTTCTTGGAAATATGGATTATATATATATACAGACTCTAGAAGTGCATGTTTTGACTTTTTCCTATGGTCTTGTGTTAAAAAAGTGAACAAAAATCACAATAAATCATAATATTGAATGGCAATACATAGTGAATTAGCACCCAACTATCATGATATATGGAATCAGGAGAAAAGTGTATCGTCCCAGCCCTACACTGACCATCTAATACAACCTCACTTCATATAATCAGATTTATCCCCGTAACAATAGGCTGAAGTGTCACCAGTTGTCCTGTAAGGGTGTTACTGTTACCCTCTGGAGGCACTGGCTGGTTACAAGGTCAAGATTTGCTCTTTCTGTCATCTCCTGCACCCGCGAGGCATTTTTACAGCCCAGCAGATAAAATGAGAAGCCCCGTCTGGGGTTGACTCCTGTGGAACGCCACCCATCCATCTTCTGTCTGCCCCTCTGATGTGTGGACACAACACAAGCATTTCTGTGCGAGGGAGTGTGTGTGTGTGTGTGTGTGCTTTGCGGTCACCGTTCTGCCACACACACACACACACTGTATCACTCAGTTCAAAAGTACTGATTGATGTTCAAGCCGCAGTCTGTCCGCTGATTAGCTGATTGTTCATTACATGTTTCAGTCTGCCAGAGCTTTTTGGAGTGAGCCGCTCTGTGTTTAGCTGAGTTGTAAACTGGTGTCATTGTTATCCGTTTATGTCCACAGGCAGCTGTTTGGATCAGATGAAAACCGAACATATTTGATGAGCGCAGATTTAGACAGCCTTTATGGTCCAACATCATTTGTGTTATGGCAGTCACTCCCAGTCACCTCTCCCTGTTGGTGGAACAGACAAATATGTTGTGATGACACAGCCAGACTGTGCGTTTCATCATCCGCACAGTGTGTCGGGCCTGTCAGGCTTCATACATGATGGAGAGCCTCTGTGACTTCTTTATTAGATTCACAACACACACACTCATTAATTAATCCTGTTTTCATTCTTGTCAATCTTTGAAGACCTCCCACCTGTCGCCCCCCCCGACAGGATGAAGGTTGCTCTTACATTTTACAATACGCTGGAGCGAGTAGAAGAAGAACATCAGAGGAACTTCTCTTCCAAAACTGACAGAACCTTCAAAGTTTCTGTTTCCTTCACTTCACTTGACTTAGTTTAGTTTTTGATGTTGTTTCCTTTTCTCCAGGATGACTATGCACTCTTAGAAACAAAGGTACCAACCAGAACCATGAAGGGTTCTTTGGTTTGTCCCCATAGGTGAATCTCTGGTTCTTGAACCGGTTCCATTCAAGATCCCTGGAACCTTGGTGCTATTTAGTGAGGCTTTTCCACCAGTTTAGACTGGAACCATGTCATCACCAGAGGGCGCTACACAATGTATAACGACCAGCAGAGAATGACACGCCCACTTTGGTTCCTAATGAAAACCTGCTTTTCTTTGGTTCCAGCCAGGAACCAACTTTTCAGGTTCTGAACCAATTTGTTTTTGGTGGAAAAGCTCAGAATGATTCAAAATTAGGTGCTTGAACCAGAACGGAGCCAGTTCCATGTTGGTGGAAAAGGCCTGTTAGAAAAAAAGTTGCTAACTAGAACCAGAAAGGGTTCTTTGAGCTGTCGCCATAGGAGAACCCTTTTTGATTCCTCGTAGAACCTTTCATAAAGGTTGTTCCAGGAACCATTTCGGAGAGTTCTACCCAGAACCCAGTGTCGAAGGTTACACCATCTGTGAGAGATTTCACCCAGAACACCCTATGAAAGGTTCTAAAGAGAACCCTTCTATGGTGAAAAGGTTCTACCCATAACCCTCTCTATGGGTTCCATCCAGAACCTTTCCACCTTATAAGGGAACCACCAGAGGGTTCTGCGAAAAGCTTTTCATATTCCAAGGGATTTATCTAGAACCCATCAAGCAGGCTCTACTGAGAATCTTTTTATATTCCAAGGGTTTTTTTTATAGAACACTGTCAAGGGATTCTACTGAGAACCTTTTTGTATTTCTAGGATTTTATTCATACCCAGGAGGTTCTACAGAGAATGCTTTTATATTCCAAGGGTTTTATCTAGAACTCGCCATAGGGGTTCTCCCATGAGTCTTTTTAAACTCCATGAGTTTTATCTCTACCAAGAACCTTTTTATACTCCAACAATTTTAGAATACACTTAGAGGTTCTGCTGAGAACCTTTTTTATATACCAAGGGTTTTATCTAGAACCCATCGAGGCAGTTCTACCAAGAGCCTTTTTATATTATGGCACAGAACATTTGATGAACCTTGAATGAAAGAGTTCTTCTTCAAGGATTTCAACAATCCTTGAAGAACTCTTTGTTCTGAAAAGGGTTCTTTGGATGAAATAGGTTCTTAATGGAACCATCAGTCTTACAAAGAACCCTTGACAAACCCTTTCTTCAAAATTGGGTTCTTCAGAAGCAGATAATTGTGTGTAGAACTTCAGCCCTTCTGGAAGAACTCTTGGAACCCTTTTTTCTAAGAGTGTCGATATCTTATATGTATTTTTAGATGAACACCCACAGTCGTCCTCATAAATCGGTGGTTTTATATTTTCATTATATCTCTCCATATCAGGCCATACAAACTTTGTAATTAAACATTGAGGGTTTCCTTGTAAAATACTTAAATTAGCCCCATTTCTGACCACATCCCATATTCATATTAAACCAAAAGAAGAAAAAGCAAACTCCCTCTTGGCATACGATATAAAGAATTCATGCTGTGGTTTTCATGTAACATGCACAGCCACTTAAGAACATCACTGAAGCACCACCCCTCAAAGCTAAATTTCACAATGATCTCGGCTGCATTAGAGAGATAGAATAATCTTTCACTGGCTTTATTAAGACTGATAACACGGGTGAACAATGCTGTCTTTGTGCTGTTTGGAGTGAGCTTTGCAACACAATGCAATTAAAGTTCGAAAGCCGCAAGAGTAAATGAGAAATATAAGCACTTGTCTCTCAGAGCAGACATTAGTGTTTTATGCAGCTGATGTTTTTTTTTTTTACCGCCCGTCAGCGTCCGTGGCGTTGCCTGTGAAAATGCACATGAACTCGCATGCATTAATGTATTAATAATCACACATAACCAATGGGAGGTTTACTTTCTGGCTCTAAATCCTGTGAACGTTTTGGCCCAACAGTGCTTTCTCAGGAAGCCAGAGGGAATCAGCCCACTGGCTTTTTTTAATCCAATCCCAAAAGTAAAATGTAAACCCTGAAATTGGATGCGTAACACTCAAATAAGTGATACGTCTAGTTTTTAAATAAGCTTTAATCCAGCATTAGAAACATTCTGAAGAGAAAATATCACAGGAAACACTTACGGCTTGGACAGAACAAATCCTAAACGGAACAAGGTGTGTGAGATTTTTCTGTGTTTTAAAAATACACTGATTTACCAACTCACAATGTGTACCTGCACAAGATAACACAATCCAATACAATAACCCAACAATCAATCCTACAGCTGCAGAGATTGACACTGTCAGAGAGGTCTGTGGTCTGTGGTCTTCTTTTTAATGCAAAGTGGCTCTGATATTTTAAAGGGATAGTTCAGATTTGTTTAAGCTGGATTGTACTGTATGAGGTACTTATATTGATAGTCTCTGTATTAACTACAGTAGATGGAGGTCAGCACACCTCCAGTTTGGAGAAGCAGAGAGGAGCACCAGCATGAAAGCTAAGCAGTGTACTGTTGTGGACAGGGTCAGCAGCAACATGTATTTTAGCTACTTAAAAAAGGTCCACCTAAAAAAAAAATATATATATATATATCAGTTTAAGTGTACACTGTGTTTTCACACAAAACTAACACCAGCCACCAACACAATGATGGTAACGTGCAAGTGGCCGGTAGATTTGCTTCTCTAGCCAGCCAAAAAACAAACAAACGTAGGATTAAAACCCATGAGTCTCTCCAGTGCTGACACAGTGCTGTGGAGATAACGTGCCTGGCTATGCCGCTCTGTCTCCTAATTAGCAAGGATCGATATCATTAACTAACTTCAATTTTGTAACATATCGCCTCTCTGCCACTATTGAGAACTTCTCTGAATAGGTCTTTGACTTTAGCACATACTTTATGCATTTCTGATGAAGAGTGATGGACAGATGACAAATCACCTGGGGCCAGTAGTTCAAAACTTTTAATCTACATCAGAATCATCTGGGTAGGATTAAATCTCAAATTTTAGACATTTCAAAACCAGGAGATGTGACTTTATTTTTAAATTGGGATACGTATCTGGTAATTCAGTCCTATCCAGATGAAATATTATTTGGAGTATTTAAAAACTCCCAAGGTGGAAATTAGGAAGGTTTTGATGCTAAAAATCAGGATAATCCTAATCCCACTGGAAAGATGGATTCATCATGGATTCAAGATGGATGTATAGACATGTAGGACTCATGGGATGTATTTAATCAGTCATTATTTCATTTCTTGCCTATTAAAGTAACAGAGATCATGCCATCTATTCTAAATTATCAACCAATAATCCAGTATTTTCAATTAGAACATCTCCAAGCTGCTGTTGTATAAAAATGGGTCAGTGCAGAAACAAGAATTTCACATTTCTCCCTCCGAAAGTGCGACGTACAACATAACTCTGACCTACCACAGATACACCAGCTGGACGGTCAGCGAGAGACGCTCCAGTGAGTCTTTTGATCAATAAAAACAGTAGCATGCTGACAAAACATTTGTTAGTTTTTTTTTGTTCTTTGTCCAGAGAGACATTTTGATTAATATTAATAATGCGCCTCCTAACATTTTCACATGTCTCTGTTAATGAAATGTTACTTTAACTAACAGATGGAGACCGCAAAACTAGATTCTGGCATCCTGATCTTGTGATATCTACAAGACAACTTTCATCCAGGATAGCAAAAAAAAAAAAAAAAGGATTACAAAATCTGGATAATTCTGATTTAGATTAAAAGTTTTGAAATACCGTATCCAAAGGCCGGTGGTGAATACACATGCAGTACTTAGAACCAAAATAATTTAGCAACCACAGCAGTACAGCCAGATCATCACAGTGTCCCAGCAGCGCTGTGAGCAAAAAAAAAAAGCCGTCCCATGATCTCGTAAGTCACTGAGTCTAGCTAGCATTTGTTCACATGATACCTTTTCTACCACCTAAAGTCTGGAGGTGATGTACTTTTCCGAAATCTGAGGATCACTGAAGCAGCTGTGACAAACCTGACTGCAGGTACCGTAGTTCCCTAAGTTTACATTCCCAGATTGCATGTAGAAATGTTCCGGTTTCTGCCTGACATTTCCAACATAAATCACAAGCCCGTCCTGTGGAGCTTAGAAGGAGTAAAATAAAACTTATGTATTAACTTATATTGAATAAATTTCCCCCTGGCCTCCTGTATATATTTTCCAGTGTTTGCTGGTATTTAGATCCTTCTGCCAAATGATCCTCAGATGTTTCATAACTTTCTCCTTTTGTTCGACTGAGTTCTGTTTAAATTGCACATTTGAAATCCTCTCAAAGTACGAATTATCAATAAGGCGTGAATTCTGTCCCGTGAGACTGTAATGTAAGTGTAGGGTTGACTGTGATTTACTGTAATGGAGGAAACCCTTAGAAACATTCTCCCCTGAAGCTCTGAAACCTTCAATTAGGGAATTAATTATCACTTAGGCTACAGCTGGCCTTAAAGGCAACACGAACAAAAAGGAGGCACTGAACTGAATAAAGCAAAGTACATATTGTACGGGGGGGGGATTTTACAGCGGAGAGAATACAGTTAGACCTTACTTAAACACACACCTCTTACAGCCAGTACATCTAATAGACTTTATCGTCCTTTTTTTGGACCACTTGATTACCCTGCCACTCCTCCGTTCACCCCGACTCTCAGATTTTCATTGCCATTGATTGGACGTCTTCACATGCTGTCTAATTTACTCTTCATCCAGGATTGGATCTATCACACCGCTGCCTGAAATTGGTCTCTTTTGGGTCCAGCAACCTCGATTTGTCTGCGTCTGGTCTTGTGAAATTCATAAATTGGCCAGCAGTGTGATTACGGTTGCTCTGTATTCACAGGCACGGGTTGCAAAAGTGTAATAGATGTATTGATAAGAGAAAGGTGGAGCTCGTGAAGGTGTCATTTCTGTGCTTCAACGGAAAACGCTTCTCCCTTTTGGACGGTCATACGCCAGTAAATATCAATTTGTAACAGTCAATGCACTTTCCAAGAATTATTTTGACATGAAGGGCTTTAATTTACTTTTATGTATTTTTTTTTTTTTTTAGTCTACCCACTTTCCTTCAACCAGACTTGTGTACTTCAATTTCAGGTATTGATTTCCTGCATTTCCCAGAATGACTTTCACCAACCCCCAGAGAGTGCGAACTTGTTGAATTCGGAGAGGGAGAAAGAGAGAGAAGTGGTGGAAATAATAGCTCGAGAAGAATGAGAGTCTCAGTTGTTGCTGTGTTACGTTCTGGTCGGCTGACTCTGGTCGTAGAAATTGGGATCTTTGTTGTCCCTTTTTGTGATGTATTTATTCCTCCTGATTGCTCCTGATAGCAAATTGTTAAATCTGAAAGGACGACCCTGCTCTTTGACTTGAGGGGACTGACACCACAACCAGACATTTACCGGTGATCTCCCGGTCATCTGTTGTCAGGCTCCGCTCTCACACAATGTCACATGATCTATATATTATGGCATGTGACCAATAATTTGGGACTTTTTTTTTTACATTCAAAGCTTCTATTGATGTTTGTTGCAAAATTGCAGATGTCTGTCTTCATATTTTCTGACATCATCACACTAACAAAAATGACAAAATTTGTATAAAGGTATTAATCAGATTAAATTAGTCTTATTTTATCAAAACATCTTTCTTTAATGAGTATAACTCGTCAGTTTCGTCAACATAAATGCAATTTTTGGTGCTAATAGACGGCTTCTAGACAGTGCCATCAGACGGGGCGTGCCTCCTTTTGTGTTCAACAAGCAGGAGAGCAAACAGTAGTTTTCACTGCAGGGAAAGTGTTGTTTTTGAAAGGCTTAACACCAACAAATATGGACTGAAGTGGAGCATTTCGTTAGATAAAAATATGTCATTGGAAAAGTTTGGATCACACGAGTTGGAAACAATCCTATGCCGACACTACTGGAGTCTAATTCCACAAATGCTATAATACTAATAATATTAGTGTAGCCTAACCTTCATCTGCAACTGTGCAGAAACACCAGAATTGCACAGATTGAATAGATCTGCCAAAAAAGAAAAAAAAATCTGCGCAGCATTTGAATGCTGATTCAGAATTTCAGACTTCAACGTTTTGAACGAAGCTTCAAAGTATTCAAAGGGTGCTGCTCTACACTAATTATTTCCAAAAAGTACATCATTAAAATCCAAATCTGACCCAGCAAAGCAAGATAAATCTGCAATACTTCTTTTTTTTCATGTTTTCAGTGTTGCATTTAAGTTGAACTGTATTCTAAATCGTATACTTCATATTTATCTCCTCCTTCATAAGTTGCCGTGCCCCCCGGGGACATTAGCCACCGCTGGTAAATAACCTAACTGGCTGTTCAGTCCAGTCTAGTGCAAAGAAACAAACTGGTGTATGGTTGACTAATTTGCAACATGTGTTGTACTTGCATGGTTTAGCCACCATCCCACAATGCCTGTAGGCATGAGTTGTCCAGTTTTGGCACAATGTGTCACTTTGTATCCGTTCCTCTTTCCAACAACAGGTCTTTTGACAACATTAGCCTAGCGTAATGTTTGGTGATTTTTTTTTCTGCCATTCTTAAGCGCTGACTGCCAAAATTTATAGTTCAAATTAGACTGTTTTTGTTCAGCACAGTTTTAAGTGGTTATCTTGTGAAAGCATTTGGAGCCAGTGTTAAGATTTGTGCATTTGAAGAATTACCATATTGACTATTCCTTAATCACCAGGGCTCCAGCACTTCATTTTTTTTATCCTTTTTGTGAATACAGATGTTATTTTAGAGGTAAATGTGATAGAAGTACAATAAATATTTAAGTTAATTACATTAATAAGTTAGACTATTCTGGAAAAATATTTATGTGAAATATGTCAGTATTATTGACACTTATTAGTCAAATAGGGTCATTAGTGTGCTAATAGGAGGAAAGGAAGAGCTGAAAATAATAAGCAGCTGTGTCCCAAACAACAATAAATTTAAGTGCCTGTTCAGATGATTTACTCAAGTTAGATTTTGTCTGTTAAGTTTCCTTTACAGTTTAAATTACTTGGAAAATATGCGTATGCTCGGTTGCATTTGCTTTGCTCTCATTTTTATTCATTTATTTATTTTTTTTACAGTCTAAAATATCCGTAGGAAACAGGTTATTTCATGTTGCCAGTCCAAACATAGCTCTTTGTCAAACCAGAGCCATATAAGGAGGTATAAGCCTTCTGGGCAGCTCCAAAATGTAAGCCCATTTCATTTTTTCCCCCTTAATTACTTAAACTGACTCTGCTTGAAAATATGTAACATAGAGCACTGTTGTAAATTTGATCCAAGGTGAAAGGCAGCCATTCTGCAGTCAGTTACTAATTCAGCTGAATCTGGAGGGAGATCCTTAAAGCCTTCTGCATATTTCATTAAGCTGCTCATTGTTATTCTATACCTGATTTTAATTAAGAATAGTAGGAACCCAACTGTGTGATTTAAGTGTATGTCTGTGTATGTGCATGCGAGCATGCTCGGTTTTCGCTCCGAGGCGGGGTAGACAGTCGTTACGCCTGTTCGTTGCTCTCTGCAGCACAATTCCTTCCTGCTAATCTCCATCCAATGATGGACACATTCATTCATTAGCATTCATATGATTATAAGCTCTGCTGGCAAAGCCCAACAGATGATGTAAGGTTTGGTGAATCTAACTACTTCTCACTCAGGAGGCATTTGGTGCCACCACTTGGTTAACTGCCTTACTCTCAAGGAAAATGTTGTTTGGAGGCACAATAAAATCAGCAACTGAAACTTAAAGTCACTCACAGAAGAATGCAGTCAGTTACTAACTCATTATTTAGATTATATTATATTTGTGTGCTTTTCTTTTACTATGTTTAAGCTAAATATTTTTAAAGGGACAGTTCGGATTATTTTAAGTAGAGTTTAATTAGGTACTTATCAATAATCCATGTATTACCTATAGTAGATGGTGGTTGGCATGCCCCCAGTTTGGAGAAGCAGAGAGGAATACCAGTACAGTCACCTAAAAAAACTTAAATCAGTCTGTATGTGATATTTAGGATTTTTTCACTGCTTTACCTTGCCATCCGACAACCTTTTCAGACGTAAAATCACTGATATAAAAGTCAGATGTTGCTCTCTCCAAACCAACCAAACTCCATTCACAAAATCGCTAATTTTACCTCACAATATACGAGAGTTGCTGATTTATTGTTGCCTTGATCAGCTAGTTTGTTTGTGTTACTGTGTCTCTGGTGAATCCAAACTAACCCTTTAAAACACTGAAGTCCCACAATAAAACAAACAAATTGACCTATCAGTGCAATAGTAAATCACAAAGTCTCCTGTTTCTTCCTCTCTTCTGCCAGTGGAGTTTGGTTAAGTTGGACAGAGCAATATTTTGCTCATAAAGCGGCAGTTTCCTAGTCATAGACAGTCGTTACGCCTGTTTGTTGCTCTCTGCAGCGCAGTTGTCCTCTGCTGATCTCCGTCCAACGATGGATACTTTCACTCATTAGCATTCACATGATTACAAGCCCTGCTGGCACAGCCGAGCAGATGATGTAAGGTTTGGTGAATCTAACTACTTCACAGAGGGAGCATTTGGTGCCACCACTTGGTTAACCGCTTTATTTTCTAGGAAAATGTTGTTTGCAGGCACAATAAAATCAGCCGAGTCGCATTTCGTCTCATTTATGTTGTATGAAATGAACAAAGGAACTGCTTTCCATTTGCATAAAACTCTTTCCATTCTCGTGTTTTGACCACTGAGACATTATTGCTCTCTTGGAATCATTTGGCCTTATCACGCTCGGGTAATAAGTGTTGAGATTGGCACTGCAGCACTTCAATAGACGGTGCTGAGCAAGGCTGTGGAAAATGAAGCTCCCGTCCAGTCGATTTAAATGGAGAATTGTGATTAATTGGAATCGATAGCGTTAGCATCGACACTCACCACTTCCCATCTACAACGCCCTGCCTTGACCCACACTTAATGTGCTTGTGTGCGCCACCTAACACACATGCACGGACCCTCGAATACATATTCAGGACATCATAACATGAAGCATCCACTTCATTAACAAAATGGCATGGCTACATTTTAAGAGTGGGTTCCCACACACAGTCTACACACACACACACAACCACACACACACACACACACACCACACACACACACACACACACACACACACACACCCTAAACAGCTGAACTCAGCCTGCAGAGATGTGATGAGGCTGGAGGAACAAAGGATCAGTCGATTGCAGACTGAGTCAGAAAGTGCTCACAACAATCTGACCTGAAGTCGTGAGGGGATAATGTTTTCTCTTCCTCTCTACGGTTCTTTGTGGAAACATAATTTCTTGTCGTGTCTGCAGACGACTTTCCAGGACTCACTCTCTCTCCTGTGTCCTCTCTGGGCCAAATGTCAAGTCTCGAGCCATTTCACAAACGTGTGGGTATACTGTATCTCAAGCTATTAGACCTGGTGCATTAACTCGGGGCATCGTCTTCAGCCTGATCTTATGAAATGTCATCGCTCCACGGGCCAAAGGATTTCCCTTCCTGTGTAGAGAGCACTCAGACTGGTAGAGTCAGGCAGAGAGCCAAGACGGCTATGTTGTTTGATTTTGGCTCGGAGTCACTACAAGTGTTGTGGATACATGAAGGTTCAAGTGCTGGATTGTTCTATATCTTAAGTGCTAATGTCATATTTTTGTGTGTCGTGTGTAGCAGATAATGTGCAGATATACCTCATATTGTCCACTTTGAGAACTGAAGTCTCCATTAATTTGTTATTATGGACAGCTCATATCATGGTCACTTGCCAGAGGAAAAAAAACATTAAGACCATTAATTTATAAACCATGTAGTCAGTCAGCCATATTAATTTAGAACAGTGAAAATACAGGAGAGTTGGCAATCATTTTCACGATTGTTTAGCCTCTAAAATGTCAAAACATTGTCAAAAATTCTCATCCCAGTATCCCAGAAACCAAAGTGACATCTTCAAATTGCTTTTTTGTCCAACCAACAATCCAAAACCTCAGACTCTTCATTTACTACCATCAATGACAAAGAAAAGCAAAAAATTCTTGTATTTAAGAAGCCGGAACCAGCAAATGTTTGACATTTTTGTTTAAAAACGATGACTATCAAAATAGTTGGAAACAAATTTTCTTACAGTCGACTAACAGATTGATTGACTCATTGTTTGAGCTCTAACAGACATCTTCACTGGAGTTACTGAGTAGGTGTCCATTTTCAGGAATTAATGCAGATCCCACAGCCAAACAGAATTGTGTATGGTATCAATACATATCATGATATAAAGTTAATGAATGTATCATTCTTTGGCACAAAAAAATAAACATAATGCCAAGTTAAAAAAAAAAAATACAGAGGGATACAGATAAGGAACAGTACAGAGGACTCTTCATTGAAGCTGAGAGACACAAACACACAAAAATGAAGTTACTAAGTGATGTAATAACACCTTTAAAGGTCCTATAACTTCCTGCCTTCTTTTGGTAAAGAACCACTGTGGTTAATACAGAACTATACCTAAAAGATACAAAAATCAGGGGAGTCACGATTCTCCAAATCCACGATTCAATTTGATCACGATTCGATTCAGTTTTACAATTTAAAGATTTTCTTCAGCACCTGACGGCTATGGCATCGTTAGACAAGTCTTGATTTGTAAAGATCAACATTTCTTTGATTTTATGTCCTGAAAACGGTCATTTACATTTTCAAATTCTTCTTTAAAAAGGCTAGTGGTAAGAAAAAACTCTCAAGCCTCCTGACTACAGCTCCATAACCTGCAATAGAATTTCTTCTTTTTTTAAACATTTATTCTATTTTCCTTGATAAATTTAAACTTAAGTGAAAGCCTGATATACATATATATCCCAAAATTCCCTCTAACGTTGGTTAGACTGATTACTCACCCTGCACTACAGCTGCTAATCATAAAAAAAAATTTGATTCAGTGTAGAGCTTCAGTGAGTCTAATCTAAATGATTCAGCTGAGGCTCTTTTTTTTCCCCTGGCGTGATTATGCAGGAGGTGATTGGCAGCTTCGGTACAAAAATATCAGTCCTGGAATCGGCTAAGCCCATATTAGCTGAACTATTGTGCTGAGATACACTCAGGGGAAGCTGAGCGCGTTGGCCCGGGCCAGAGGAGAGTCTGTAGCTGCTGGGGCCTTATCTTAAAGTGTGATTTACCGCGGAGCAGCACTTGGCAGGGGATTTGAAGAGCTGTCTGTAGGTGAGAGGGGGCAGGGATACCAAATCGTCACTCAGCGAGTCCTCAGCATCATTTCCTGCGTCGGAGCACAGCTACAGCAGGCAGGCTTGCATTCATAAATAGATAAACACCCTGAAACAAGCCTCTTTTTTCATCTTTAGTCACACATATTTTTATCCAGTCATTTCTTCCTCACACAGACATTACCAAGGAGACAAACACAGTCAGCCCAAAAACTCAAGAGGCCCTCCATGGTAATAACACAGCATGATATTCTTTTTTATTGCAGACGGAGTGGCCTTCGTACTCTTTTTAAAAACAACCCTGCCTTCTTCCCTAACAAACCCAAGAATACCCTTTGCAGTTTACACATTGTGCGTTCTTTTTAATTGAAGCCATTGTGCGCGATTGTTTCGAACGTGGCCCGCGAGTGTTGGTTTCAGATCAATGGCTTCAAACGCAGGAAATAATTATTTTGCGTTGAGATGAAAGTCGAGGTACAGCAGCACAAACAGCCTGTGGATCCAGCCTTTTTTAATTAGTGCTGTGTGTCTGCTGCTCCGCGTGGCAAATTAACATCCACCATCGAGGATAAGTGATTGTGCTACACAATGTGTGTGGGTGGTTTGTGTGTGTGTGTGTGTGTGCGCGCCTAAGAGGTCGGGGGGTGGATGGGGGGTTACGTTTGGCCCTCTCTGCTCCTGAGAATCTGTTCTGAATATGGATTGCAAGATGTTGCGTCCAATATGCTGTTCTGTTTTTCAGCTCTAACGGTTACATCTTGTCGTAGTTTGAAGCAAGTTTTTATAAGTTCTCTCACTGATGTCCTAAAGGTCCACGATCAGTCTGCTTGTTTATGCAATCTGCCTCAGTAAAAGTACGACTCACTTTAAATGTTTTTAAAATAAATATAGCTGAAAGTTGAATAAGTTAATTTGTATTTGTAGCTTTTTTTTCAGTGAAGTCCTCACTGCAATTAGTCTGAAAAAGATGGGAGTTTTAAAAAAGCAATGATTGTTTCGAAATCAGCTACTTTTATAAAACCTTAGAGTCCTGAAAACTTAGTTTTAGTGTTTCACGTTCAACATTTATGACCAACAACAACTAGCAAAGTTAAGAAGAAGACTTAAACACTCAAAAACTGTAAGTTTAAAGTTAATCTGGCTCTGTGTGGGTGGGTTTCATCAGATTTTACTAACAGCGACCAAACAACTCATTTACCATCATCAGATTTTGATCCAGATGTTGCTTAATCCTGAATGGCACACGGAAGTCTGTCACCTTTTCCAGCAAGCCTCGCCCACTTCAAACCAGTCAGAAAAGTTCAAAAAAACAAAACAAAACACAGAAATCTCAAGCTAAATAACCAAAACTGTCCCCTGGTTTCATTTGCCCTGACCACCCTCCCATTCAGACAGGAACTCCTTGGAATCCAGTCGAGCCAATCATGATCATTTATTTAAAATGGGGCCTGTTCTATACGATGATTGACAGATTTAAAAAGTCACAAGTTTCGCTGGTCTGGTCAGTTTTGGGTCTGTCCAGTTGCATCCAGTCAGCAGGTCTGTTCAGCGCAACGCCTCAAACTCCTGAAACTCAGATCAAACTGTCAAACTGTGCACTGTGTGACACTAACAGCGCTAATATTCCTGTGAGAACAGGGTGCATCCATATGCATAGTAAGAAATGTGGAAAAAGTAAAAATAAAGTGTAAAACAGTACAATAAAGCATGCATCGATAAATGGAAGTGTGAAATGTGCTGATGAGAAAACATGTTTTCAGGTCCTTTAAACATTTTAATGTGAATGAATATATGTAACTTTTTCATTCTGGTTGTTTGTGTTATCTCTTCCGTCTGAAATAAAAATATTGTTATGTTGGAAGATGAGTGCTGGTTTTACATCCTTGTCTCGTCGTTGTCTTTCAGGGATGCCCCGGTTCGCCAGCCAGCCATCGGCAGCCTCCGTGCACCTCGGGAGCACTCAGGTGATGGCGTGTGAGGTCAACTCAGATCTGGTGCCGTTCACCCGGTGGGAGAAAGACAGGCTGCCGCTGGAGCTGAGCGCCAGGCTGGTCCAGCTGCCCAGCGGAGCTCTGGTGATCAGCAACGCCTCAGAGGCCGACGCCGGCCTGTACCGCTGCCTGGTGGAAAACGTGGGGTCGTCCAAGTTCAGCGACGAGGCCCAGCTCCAGATCGTGCCAGGTAATTTAAGGACATGAGGATTTTAGGGTTTTAATTTTCATCACAAGCATATGACAGGTTTGTCGGGCACTTCACTCCCTTTGATACTGGCAGCATTTTTCCTGCTTGTCCTCGATTGTACCTGGTAATCAAACATTTTCACATCCTTGAGCATGGTGCAATTATGTTTCTATTGTCGCGGCTCTTGTGCAGTAAATTGGAATTAAAATGTAGTTCAGTGCGTCATTTGATTACAGTGGTACATGGTGTCCTCTTTGGGCCGCTCATTACCTTCAGCATGAAGAAATCTGGAGTGTAATGAGAGATGGTTGAATGCCAAAAGGAGTGGTGGAGCTCCCACTGGGGTTATCAGTGATGCTAACAGTAACTCAGCTGTAGCTCAAAAGGGGGCTGAATTCCATTGTGGCAGTGTCTCGCCTCACCCGTCCACAACTTTTATTTACTGAGTTGTTAAGCACCAGGCTCCTGGCAGCACTGAGAAGATATTAGAGGTCATAAATCAGACTTCAACAAGACCCCAGTGGGGGTCTTTATCTCTGCATGTCTCCTCCATGGATGTGTGCTGCAGTGGCAAAAGCCTGGATGCATGCAGGAACAATTCTCATAAAACTGTGTGAGGAAATTGAAAGAAATTTTGTTTAGATGCTGCCAGATGTTGAAGCGACAGAAATACATTTATAGTTATTTGGTTTCTTTGAAGTCACAGCAAATCAGCTTGAGAATATAAAGTAAGTTGGGTGTTTCCACAGGGAGTTGAATTCTGTTTTTTCATTAAAATCCTGGTTTGAGCTCTATAGAAATATGATCTATGCTAAACGTGTAGAATAATAAAAAGACGGTGCTTTGCAGTTACTTTGCTGAACAGCTGTGTAGGGCTGCAACCAATGTTTGTTTTCATTATCGACTGATCTGTCGATCGTTTTCTTGATTAATCGATCAGTTGTTTGGTCCAAAAAACGTCAAAAAATGGTGAAAAATTTCATCAAATGTTGATAAAGCCTGAGGCAACATTCTCAAATGTCTTGTATTGTCCACTTTTGGAGAGGATGAATTTAATATTTTGATACCCTGGAAACAGATTTTCAGAACAGTTTACAACATAATTGATTCCTACTCCAGAATCTTTCAGTTAAAGACATTTTACAGAATTATTGCCACTAAAAAACATCCTAAGATGTTTAACATGAACAATCATCACTGTGTAGATTCTGTAATGACGAAGAGGAAAACCAGATGTGTTTGTTTTTCTGTTGTCCATATGTCCCATGTGTTTCTGGACCAACGTCGGATTGGCTGAGTCCTGCTGACATTCACTTTGAATTTATCATCTTTAAACATTATATTAGGGGCTCTGGATAAAGACTGTCCCCAGATAATAAATAAAATTATTCTGTTAGCTAAAATATTAATGTTTAAAGATTTAAAGTTTAAAGAAAAATACACTGTAAAGCCAGTTTCTTTTGGAAAAAATCTTTGCTTCAACCATTAGAAAGTAGAACAGCATGATATGAAATGTGTAAAGATTTGTTCTTGTGAGACTGGGACTATATAATTCTCTAAATATCAGACACTCTAATTGTCATATGTATATTTCACTTATTTTGGTGATGTAAATAGAATTATTTGAATTACTGAATCTTTTTTCATGTTTTTTTTTTTCATTTTCTTTATTTCTGTTTCTTCTATTTTTATTTAATTGTCTGTATTTATATATTCACTTCTCTTTTTGGGAGTTTTATCTCCAGTGTCTTCATAAAGTCATGAGTGCTATGTGTATTATTTGCCTTTATTAAATAAATAAACTTTAAAAGCAACACTAAAAAGGAAAAATATTCACATTTGAGAAGCTGAAATCAGATCACTTGGACATTTTTCTTATAAAATAACTCAAAAACAATTCATCTTACTAAAATAGTTGACAATTGATTAAATAATTGGCAGTTCATTGATTAATCAGTTAATCGTTGCAGCTGTAGTCCTGTCTATGTGCTGGGGTCACTCGTGGTTTTTGCAGGATGCCTTTCGGGCTGCTAGTTGCAGCTGGAATCCTGTAGCATCACTCTGAGCTCCTAAAGAGCTGCGACTTCAGCTGTCTCAGACGTCGTCATGAACATTATTCATCTGACTGCTCTCGGTTTGGGCGTCAGGGGGACAAATACCCGTCAGACACGAGTTCTTTTGAAGTTTTTAAGACAGATGACACCTGTTTCATAGAAGGTCGCCGCTCTGCTTCACCCCGGCCTGAACTCTGACCTTTTCCTCTCCCATCTTAGAAACCGGAGAAGACAGGAAGCTGGAGTTCCTGGTGCAGCCTGTGTCTGTCACCAAGGTGGTGGGCGCCAGCGTGCTGCTGCCCTGCGTGGTCACCGGTTACCCTGCGCCGCACGTCCGCTGGATGTTAGGAGACAAGCTGCTAGAAGAAAGGTATGAACATGAGCTTTGGCTGCAAGTTGTGTTTACCTTTTTGATCCTTTTGTAAAATTAAAGGTATAGTTTGAATTATTTGATGTGACGTTGTATGAGGTACTTATGGATAGTCAGTGTATTTAAGTACAGTAGATGCAGGAAAAGCAGCAGGAAAATGTATTTTAGCCACCTAAAAAAAAATCAATATCAGTTTAAGCGTATGCTATATTTAGAATATTTTCAAGGCTTCACCTAGCCATCAACAGTTTTTCATTTTTAAACTCAAGGTCGTTTTATTGGTAGCCATACAAAATGCAATAAATCACAGACACAGCTGGATAAACACAACATACTCCCCACATGTTTCTGCTCCAACAGAGCCCAGAACCCATCCCTATTACAGTATTATAGCTATAAAAAAATCCATAAATAAACTAGACTACATGTTTATTGGGTCAGCTGTACAAAACTTCCTTTATAGTTTAAAAAGTGGTTTCCAAGTAGCATAAAATTTCTGAGCACACGATCTTGCAGACTAGCAAATCTTCTCCACCACCAAATGGTGTATAAGGTCTTTAACTTACATCTTAAACACTGGAGCGCAGCCTTTTCTGATGGGAAACCACCAATATTTGAGCCAAATATCGCTCTGTCCAGACAAACCAAACCCCATTAGCAAAATTAGTCATTTTTCTTTGCAGAACAAAGGAGTTGCTGCTCTACGGCTGCCTCAATCTATTAATGTTTTAGTGTTATTGTGTAACTTTGGTGTTTTAAAAGTTAGTTTGGATTCACCAAAGCCATGAAATAAAAGAACAAACTCACCAATCAAGGCAGCAGTAGACCCACAACTCCTCTGATCTGTGAGGTAAAATTATTGATTTTCCTTAAGGAGTTTGGTTGGTTTGGAGAAAGTGATATTTGGCTTGTATAAAAACAGTTTCCACTTGGAAAAGGCTGTCTGATGGCAAGGTGAAACATTGAAAATGTTCTAAATACAGTGTACAATTAAACCAATATTGATTTCTTTAATAAGTTTCACATAAAACCCTGCATCAGAAAATATAAAGTATCCCTTTAAAGAAGTCTTTAAATGCTTTGGCGTTTGTCTCTTGTAGAAACTGTCCAAACTCACCTTTACTCATCAAAGTCACCAGTAGTTTCTCTAATGCTTCATACTGCTGTGCTCAGTGTCCCCTGGCTCTCTCACACTCTCTCAGCTTTTGAAAAGCAACACAGACCATAATGTACTCCTCCTTTTGTACCTGATGCCTCTGGCCTCCAAAAGCTAACCTGTTAGTCCTGGCGCCTGCTCCCCAAGGTGTTAATGCTATTCCAGAGAAGGGAGGGGGGGCGTGCCAATGGACCACTTCAGCTGGGAGACGAGGCTGCAGGGTTGCCAGCCGAGGGGAAGTTCACAAATTAAGAGCCCAGAGAGAGCGTCACAGCGCCTGTGCTCTCACTCCTCTGGCTCTCATTAGCTCAAGCAGAGCAGCTCAAATCCCCTCTGAGGAATTGCACTGGACATGGGAAGTTTGATTCTCACCAATTAAGAAAGCACTTTGTTTACCTAACCCCTGTGTACCGGACCTGCAGAAATAATAACTTTGCGACTTGTGGGGTCAACAGAAAATAGCTGAAATAGGGCTCATTCATCTAAATCCAGCCCCCGCAACGGGACTGCTACCTTCAGTGAAATTAAATGTAAGGTCGTCACATTGGTAACCACAAGACTCCAATGTGGAGTGAGCTAGAATATCATTAGACTTTCCGAACTACACTTCCAAGTAGGGGAGCACTGACGGCCATCTACTGTAGAGCCCCTTTTACACTGGACAAAAAACTTACCTCTGGCTTTTGTGTTCAATGGGAAAAGGTACAATCAGCAGTCACTCCCGGGTCAAATGACTCTGCGGTAGTCACAGGTATTTATCAGCTTCTGTTTCGGCAGTGATGCAAACATGACACATGCTAATTATTCCACCATTTCAGCTGAAACAATGAAGGCCTGTCACCTCCGTTGTTAACTTCTGCGACTCTTTTACTCCTTTTTCATACACACGTGCTTCTTAGCTAGACTCAGTTTGACTGAATTTAATTATTCCTGAATGGATATTTTATTATATAACTAAGTAGCGCTTGGTCCTTTAGCTTGATGCCAACACATAATGGAAATTCCAATTGATGGGCTAATGGAAATTAGCATCACGGTCACGGTAATACTGTCTGAACAAACAGAGGCAATTTACTTTGCATGCTTAATATAAAACATGAGTGCTCAGACTTTAAGGCATAAAGTTCCCCTAAAACAAACCAGTAGCTGCTGATTTCACAGTGTTAACTCAATCTATTACTCTAGCTTCACACAGTTAAATGAAGCAGATATCTGAAAATACAAACAACGATACAGGAGAGAAACTAAACTTCAAACCACAGAGATTCAGTTAGAGGCTACAAAAGTGCTGAGAGCTGAACACACAGACACTTAACACAACACTTAAGACAACTTAAAAACGCCTTTCTCTCTGCTCTCCTGCACAGACATGAGCTGAGTCTCAGCTCCCCAGTGCACATCAGACAGATACAGAGAGGCAAACTTGTCTCCTGGCATCGGGTCCTGCAGAAATGATAAGTTTGCAACTTGTGGGATCAACAGAAAATAGTTGAAATAGGTCTCATTCATCTAAATCCAGCCCCTGCAATGGGATTTCTGCCTTCAGAGAAATTAAATATAAGGTCATCACATTGGTAACCACAAGGCGCCAGTGTGGTGTGAGCTAGAATATCATTACTTTCCAACCTTTAGTTCCAAGCACGGCACCACATCTGAAGCTAAACGTCTTAAACACCTCTGGAATTGTCTCTGAGTACCTCTGACCTCCAATGGGAGCCGGCTAAAAAGGTACTTATTAATCTACCTTGTATTAATTACAAAACACTATCCGGCATGCGCACTCGCCCCCCAAGGGTGCGTCCGTTGGTAATTAGCAAGCGCACTCTGAACAACCAGGGAAGTCTTTTGCGATATTGAAGTGGACCCCCATGCTCCTGCCTTCGGAGCAGAAGTGGATTGTGTGGCGAATACATTACAGAGACCGCTCTTTTGATTTTAATACAACACTGACAATTAAAAGGAAAAGCAGTGGAACTTTCTTTTTTCTCCTTGAGAGTCTCCCGTCCCTCTCGGGCATTACATGAGAGATAGAAGAGCTGCGTCAATTAAAACTCGGTGTGTAAGGGAGAGTGAAAGGGGAATCTGCAAAGAGTGTCTAATTGGTCTTTGGTGCACGGTGCAAACGGGGGTCCTTGAAAGTGGGGACGGCGAAGCTGCAACGAGATGAAAGTTTATGAAGATGTGTCAAAGCTACCAGTTGAAGGCAGGGTGACTCACTGACAGCGGGGATTATCGCATTAAGCTTCTGCGCTGATGCTTCAGCTTGGTCATGTGTCTTGTTTTCTTTCTCAGTCGGTGTTCACGATAGCAGAAAGACAGTTTTATCCTGAGCCACAGATAGCAGGTGATTCAAAAAGGGTGCACCCTGTTTGGTAGTTTGAGACAATGCTGATTCTTGGATGTCTAATTCTGCTCAGTAATTCTTCACCAGTTTTTCCTCCACTCTGAAGTACTTTCAGATACTTTTAAAGACACAGTTGAATCCTTCAAAAGCCTTTTTAAAAAATGTGCCATATCAAGGATTTCTGTCTTAAGTTGGATTTCTTTGAAGGATCTCATTAGTATGTTATTCATAACCTTTGCAAAGACAGACACGGCTGTTTCTTTGCTATCACCTGTCTGTATTACCATGTAGGAGTTAACGGATGCTATAAAAGTCTTTGATGTCTGCGATGACAGATGGGGACAGAGCAAAGATCTGGAGGTGGAAATTTAGAACAGGTGGTTGCCGAACTCTCAGTTGTTGAGGAGATGATTTCTCTCTGTTCAGTTACTGTATCTGTCTCTTAAAAGTCCAACATGTTGGGATCATACTGCACAATGTTTTTGTTAGATGGCAGAGACAATGTGTTAGATCCCGACCAATCATAGCTAACAGTCTTTAACATACATGTGGGTGATTTGGAATGACTTCAGTTTTCCACCTGACGCGTCAACAAGTAGCGTTTATGCATGTAAACACAGTCTTGTGAATGAAGGTAAACCAGGAATCATTCATCGTCACTCAGCAGGGAAGGAGTGCTCTATATTTTTCCGTGATTATGAAGGTGTACAGCTTATATATTGTTTTGAGATGGTCATAGGCAGAAATATTAGAGGAGACAGAGAGGACATGACCCCCTCAGTCCTGGGAAAAATATGATTTATCCCTGCAATATATCACTTTAAACAAAAATGTAATTTCTGTACTATTAATAATATATGCAATGAAAGCACCCAATCCTTTGACATTCATAGACTTTTCTTTACTTTTACTGCTCAGTACCATAAAACACATTTAGAATCATCACCATCATCATCATTTTTGCTGCATCAAACTACAGGTCACCCCTTAATGTTAGCTAGCAGTTAACTGACATTTGCTCTCTCAGTTTGAGAGAGTGTGTGTTAGCAGAGTTGCAGCACTACTTTTGGTGTCTCCTGACACTGCACCCTCAGGTACAATTAATTTGTTAAAATGATGCTAAAATCGAAAAAGATAGTCAAAGTTCACAGACAATAAAACAAAATTCATCTTTTGCTTTGCAGAGGACAAGACAAAAATCATCTGACATGCTGGTCTTTTTGTCAGGACATTGTGAGGCATCCCAGATGGCGTGTCAGTTATCTTCCACTATGACACTTTACACAGGATAAACACATCGTTCATAGTGACATGGTGTAGTCTCATCCCAGAATTTCATCTGTATATTGACAGACTTTGGGAGATAGATAGATACTTTTGTGTAGCCATGTAGTTTGTTGGACATCTGATACCTGTATGTTTGGTTGGAATGCAGCAAAGCTAGTTGCCAATGCTCTGAATGAGAAAGTCTGTGACTGACTTACTGAGTGAATCATGAAATCACACTATTGGTCAGGCGAGTACTGGACTATCCCAATTGGCCGTTGCTCTTTCCAAATGAATTGGTGGAAACTAATGATGTGTGGACTAGAGTTACAACTGTTAATCTGTGGATTGGCTGGACAGGTCATAAAAATTAACATTTTGATTAGTGATGGATGGGTTGCAAGTGGAAAATAACATGCGTCTCCCTGTTAAGTGAGATGCTGTGTGCGCATTTACGCACAAGGCACAACAGTGCAACTTCATTGATTTTCTGTGTTTTCTGGAGATTTTCCTGTCAAATTTGTAAGTACAACAGCAGCCACTAGTAAGCGTAGTTTCTGCTTAATTGTCCCATAATATTTGTGAGTGACAATGGCTTCTTTAATCATTTAAGTAAGAAAACACTCATACATCAGTCTAGCACACAATAATGAAATCACCTGGACAGCTTAGGTACACTGCATTGAGTATAAACATAAACAAATCAGTGCAGAAGGTCCGCCTCCTGTGTAGATCATCAATGCCACTACTTATTGTATCCATGTCAGACTAGAAGCCCTTGTTTCAAATTAAAAATCCAGCCTCATACTAGGTTTTGACCTAGCCTTGTTCATATGTTAATTTAGTTTTTCATGGAGAAGTTGGGCTGTTGCTCAGACTATTTATTATTCTCTCTTGTGTGAAATTATTGAGCTGAAATATTTCCACCTTCTATCTTGCATGAAAGATTGATATTGCGGTATCAATCAAACTATATTATTCTACTGTAACATGCTGTTTATGTATTCACCAGTGTCCCGATCGTCGCCTCAAATTCATTTAGGCTCAGAGAAAGTCTATAGCCAAGGACGCCAAGCTCACCATTTATTCTGATTAAGCTCAGCAGCACCGTGACAGAACATGTAACACTGGAAGCTGCTCAGTCAACATGCTGAAAAACACATTCCCAGCAAATGCCCTGTGTGTCATCGATAGCGTCCCCGGGTGCCAACGTGGACAGAGAAACAGGCTTTGGATTTCTTTCACACACACACACACACACACACACAGGTCCTGATGATGACACTCAAAAGGACAGTCATCTTTTGTTCTTGGGAGTATCACTCTATCACCTAATAGAATTCCCCAGCAGTCAATAAAATGGATGAATTATGCATGTCGGCCAGCAACAGGGAATTGACAGCGCATGTAAATCAACCCCCTCTTCCAAAGCCTCCAAACCGTCCGTCTCCTCTCCTCCTTGTCTTCTCGGTTCATTTAAATATGATTGTGTATATATTGCATTTACGTGTGTATGAAGAGGGAAGCATGGTGTGGGAAATTTGTTTGCAATTGGACCGCAGTGTAACCCTCAAACACAACACACGCACGTTGTTTTTTTTTCTGGGTGAGAGAAAAAAAGAAGCACCTATAAATGCATAAACACACTTCTGTCTGTGGAAAGTCTTTATTTTAGTGAGCTACCATGGGAGCCAGAACCACATGAAGGTAATTAAAAATGAGTTTTAACCCCACTGTCCATGCCAGAGCATATTACTGTCTAACAGCAAGAGTCCAGAAATGTTTAGTGTTGGGGGTTTAAATCAAAATCCTGCCATACATCATTAAACCTCATGCTTTACCACTAGTTATAACTTAAAACTCCAAACAATAAAACATAACAGATCTGAGAATCCTACATTCTGCTGCTCTAAATTGAAGGCCGAGCTGCTTTTCTCTTCCTAACTGGAGGTTATTTATTCTGCACTCTCAACAGTCCGTCTTGACAATGTCCTAATTTATTTTTTCAAAAGAAAATACACCAGTAAAAGAAGAGAAATTATCCCAAATTGCTTTCGTATTGTTAACAGGAAGTTATAATGCTTGCAGTTTCAGTCCTAGTTGATTTGCTGATACCTGTGGTGTGAACGTCAAGTCCTGTTCTAATGCAGGTCCCATTTAGTGTGTATTGCAGGGCTTATCCATGTCTGGACCAAACAGCAAGTCAATCTGGGCCCAGCCCGTACCTGCTGTTTCATCCTGACCCACTCACAAGTGATGTGACGTAAACTGACCCTTCCAAAGTCCTGCCCTTTTTGCTCTGTGCCCCAATAACCGCTGAGCAAAATGATCACGTCTCAAAGGGAACCTGGACCTACGAGAGTGATCATTTTAATACCAAACCATGATCTTTTCCAGGTGTGTTTTTGCCCCTAAAGCGACCCAAACCCAGCAGTGTCACATTAAAAAACCCAATCAGTTTGTATAAGTTCGGTTTTCTTTTCAACATAGACAAGCTGAGCACAAAACATATTGAAGTACGGGGAAGGTTCCAAGTTTTCTCCCATGTTATTGGAGCACAGGACTAAAAGGGGCGGGTCTTGGCTGTCTTGACTGTCTGGAACTTGAATCTATGTCGCTTAAAAGTTATAAGAAAGTTGATTAGATGTTATGTTATCACCAATCATTCCAGACTGATGGAATCAGATCCGGACCTTTTGAGTAACAAGTCTGAGAATCCGGAGTGTATCTACTCCTGTCAGCAGCAAACAATGCGAGTCATAAGCCGTATAAAAAATGTTGCTGGATGTTGTTAAAAGCTTAAAGCTCCATGTATCATTGTGTAAGTGCTAACTCACAAAAAGAAATCTTGCAGTAGGAACTTCAGATGAACTGTAATCATGTGGAATTCAAACAACCAGCACTTTTATATAATAGTTTGAAGATTGTGATAGCTCAGGCATTGCTGCATGCACACAAAGAAGAATTGGTTCCACCACTCTTGAAAAGACAGCGTGGCTGAGCAAATGCCACTGCCATTTAAATTTTCATCCAAGCTAACAATCCTTCAGATGCAATCATCCGTAATTGTCGGTATTTTTGAGTGAAGTCACAAAGTGACACTCAGAACTTTGACCCGCTTTGTTCTTTTCATACTTTTAAGTGCAGTTACATTGTTAACACCCACACCATCAGCCGCTGTCATTGATTTTTTAATTCTCCGTTTCGGTTTTCAGACCAATTTGAAGACATTCTGCTCCATCTGCTCTTTACATGTTGTCTCAAACAGCGCAGAGAATAACCACTGCAATAAAAACATGGGTATTGCAACTGAACCTTTCAGCCTGTCAGACATAAAACCTATCAAGTGTTAATGGCCTATGATTTTCACTCGTTTCCTTTCTTCAGAGTAACTATTAGTGAGGTTAATGGCAAATGTCCGCCTTGTGCTGAGCTCTTATATGCATCCTGCAGCAGCAGATAACACAGTTCTTATTGGTGTCTTTGGAAAGCACAGATTCAGCTGACAAATACAACAAATACTCAGACCACTTCTGCCGAGATTATTGTTCAGGAGGATAACTAATATTATCTAAGTGTCAGAATGTGAGGATACTCTTTGACCACTTTATTAGGCACGCTTGTAATGCAATCCAGTATAACAGCTTTGCACATATTTGCCTTTCTGCAGCTTTAAATGTTCTGCTTTTGTTCAAACTTTCTGAGGTGTCCTAAAACTGTGTGTCTGTTAGTGCTGTGTGATATGATCAGAAACTCATATGGAACCTGACAGATGAAAGTTTGCACAAAGTGAAAGTTTACTACCTCAGCGACCTGATGTAATTTTGGACAGTAAAGTTTAATGCCAAACTGTAAAATATCATCCTGCCTCTATTACATCTTTGGCACAAGTGTTTGTTGAGCACATTTGAAGAATCATTGCAATATCAGATGATATATTAACATTATTATTCTTTTTACTCCCTAATATCAGGCCCAGAAAACCAGTATCAGTCAGGCCCTAATCTGGTTTGTAGTTCATTTCATATCCAGATAATGATGCATATCAAGACGTAACACATTTTCCATAAATTAAATGAATCAATGATTTATATAAAATGACCGACCACATGGAAAGGCCTATTTCTTATTGCAATTTAAATTATAGACTATTTTTCTTCTTTTATTTAGGAACATTTTGCAATTGAGCATTACCAAAATCTTAAATACTAATGTAAAATGTCGACTGAATGACCCTCTTTAAGGTCTGTCTGGTTTGGAGCCTTGCTCCTGATGTTCATATTGCTGCCTGCATAAGTGCCATTCAGAGGACGCAAAGCATCGTCCAAATGACTAAAAACATTGACATAAAGAGTGTGGTTTGCAACCCAAAGAAATAGAGCATCATCTGAAACGATACGTGTTTATTATCGTCACACAATATGTGAAAGGGATAACGTACAGTGAGGGTGCATTATTTCAAAATAAACCCTAACAGGGGTTGCAGGACTTAATTTCACCGTAATGACCCACTAACTGTACATTTTCCCACTCATTATACGGCTACTTACTAAAAAAAAATCAATAATTTAACACAAAATATCAATTTAAAAATGATTTTTTTGGTTTAGGGTTTGTTTTTCATAGCAGTGGTCAACTATTCAGAAATAACAGACACAAGAGTGTCGTAATCAGAACTGAGAACTGAACAAAGCTGTGTAATAAATCATCATATTGCAAAGCTCTATTGTGTATTACTGAATCCGAGTTAGTGGTTGCGTTATATTGCACTGTTATATCAAACTGTACTTCTAATATTTTAGATTAAAAAATAATAAAGAAATCAAAACAAGGAATAAATTAAGATCCATGTGAGTTTGAATAGAAACTTCAACTATTCTGCTCCATGTTCCCTCAGTGAGAGAGGTTGACGTGTACTGTAGGTATCCAGCACACCACATTCTTTCAGGAGGCCCGTATGGTGAGAATTCTGCTTATAACTCAGAAAAAAAACAGCAGTAAAATGATAAATGGCAGCAGCAGAGCGGGTTAAGGTAATGGAGTGGTTTTGCTGGCATGTGGGGCTGAGAAAACAAGACAGGCAACACGGTTTTCTGGCAGTGAAGCATCAGAAATCTCCTTTTAGGATGTCTCTCAGTCTCCAACACATCACAAACACAAACCATCTCACCGGCTCTCTTCAAAACATGTCTCCTGTCAGAGCATCTATTGTTTTTCTTTGCATTTTTGTCATAATGCTGTTTTTATTGTCAAGTAGGAATTGAGGCTAAGAGGAAATACATTGGCTTTTGGCCGTTGGCTCAAGCAGTCGGCTGATTTTTTTCTTTGTTCTGAAACACCATAACAGGCACCAAGAAAATCTATATATGCACATTATTTAAATTACCTTGAAGTGGTCATATTGTGCTTTAGGGGTCTTTTCTCTTTTCTTTAGTGTGTCATATAGCTTTTTTGTGCATGTAAGAGATCTGCAAAGTTATAAAGCCCAAAGCACATGCCCAGGTTGTTCCTCTCTCTCACAGAAAAGACTCCTGAACTGACCGAAACTCCTTGTTTGTAATTCAGCCTTTTGCCGTTACTTGGTTACATCACATTGTTAGGTATTAGCATAATGCACAATGAGTTTGGATCAGAATTGTACGAGTTAATGATCTGCGATATAAAGCCGAAGGTCGGATTGTTGTTTGGTGCAATCATCAGGCCACGACCTGAGTTCTCGCTGTACATGTAAAAGTCTTACGGCCTCCAGTGGACAGTTGTCAATAAAGATTAGTTTGAAAAAAATGCTGCCTAGATCATCTGTGCAAACAAAAGAGGAAGGTCGTGGTGAGCATGGCTTGTCCATTTTGCAGAGAGAACTGGAGGTAAGCTAGTCTCGTTTTAAATGTCCATATTTTCCATCCACATGATGCATCAGTTTGTCACCATGGCACTTTCAGATGCCCTGTTTGCCACTTTGTGCAGGTGCAGTGAGAAAAAAAAGGCACTGATTTTGAGGAATTGACTCTTGGCTCTGCTGCAACTGTGAGAGAGCCTGACAACACCTGACCAAAATTTCTGTAATTCAGTTAATTACCCCTTTACTACCCATTGTGCTCTGCATGGGAAACGACACCCAACAAAGCTGAAATTTTTGGTCCAACTTTAAAATGAGGCATGCGGTTCAAATATGGGGTCAGAAAAAGGCTCGAATCGTACAGTGCATGTCCAGCTTTAAAGAAATGTTTCAGTCAGACGGTGAATAGAGGCGCTGCAGCTGTGGCCACAGTGAGAAAAAACTGTTTTTTGAACATGAAAGCTTGTTAACTAATTCTAGTAAAATCCCCAGATAAGAGTATGAGCTTGGAAATGAGCAAAATGTGGTCACTTTTAAAAGCTACAGCTGTGCAGCATCATTAGTTGAAATAAACCTGGATCTTTATTCAGGGGTAGCTTGGACCTGCACATTGTCTTTCACGGCGTAAAACAGCTCACCTGCAGCGCTTTACTGTGGCTCTTCACCACACATTATATGGGCATATGTCCTTTTTAAAGGCTTTATTATCCGATGGAGTCCTGTAGTTTTGTAGACGTGACACAGCATGGGGCACACAGGGTTCACGTGGCTTCAAGCGCCCCGGTGGGCCCAGCAGAGCCATCTAAAAGTATATTATGCGAGTTATGGGCTGCAGGCTTCATTGTACTATGCACTAATCAAACGATCAGTTTATTCTTGGGGACCCTGCTAGGGTAAAAAAAAAAAAGCAAATAAAGTCAGGTATGCGAGGGTTGTTTTTGTCTCGTGGGCCCTGCGGCTTTCCATTACGAGCCAGAGGAAAACAAAAACGTTTTCATGGCTGAGTCACTTGAGAAGGCCCAGCCTGCGCTATTGGCACCGGGCTGTTTCTCACATTAATCTCTATTTGTTTATTCATTCATTTATTTCCTCCGCGAGTCTGACTTCTCTCCTCTCACATTTGTTTTCCCCATATACCGCGGCTCATATCTGAACAGGAAAAGGTAAATCAAGTCAAGTCAAGACTTGACTAGAATTGCTAAAGAACAAAATGTTGTGTTTTTGGAAGCGGGGGAAAAAAATCATTCCAATCCGCCGTCTGCCTTCCTCGGCTGTAAAATGAAATCCCCACTGCTTTCTTCACACCTTCAACATGTTTCAGATTCATGGAACTGTTATGATTACGTTCTGGTCAAAAATGGAGGAGGTTCGATTTGCGTTCGCTTTGAACCACAACGCAAAGAACAGCACAATAGTTGGCATTCATGACGCGTGACAGAGCGGAGAGAGATGGCTGAGACGGCGGTGGGGTCGGTAGTCACAGGCAGAGACAAGCAGGAGAGTAGAGACAGAAATTTAATCTGAAGAGAGAAAAATAAGAGGGAAGAAAAAGTTTAGCGAGTCCCTCTCTAACCATTAATAATGAATCTTTTTCTTTTTGTTGTGACAGTTGTGATTCCACCTGTCTCCCCCCTCGTGCTGCAGGTAGCATGACCCATGCCCAACTACTGTCACAGCACCACTGATCGCTCTGTGACAGCACACTGCACCACCTCCATCAAACACACACACACACACAGTTCCTCAGTGATCTGCAGCTCCCCCTCGCCCAGGTGTACTGACCTTGCCACTAGTCTGTGTTACGGAAGGCTGAGTCACCATTCATACATACCAAATATGTTCTTTCACCCCCAAAGCTACTCTCTGTAGTCTCTGTGGCTGCCAGCGCCTTCAAAGCTGAGTGGCAGAACAGGCGACCGGGCTGTGTTAGAGACCTCGACATGTTGATGGGACATTTTCAACACCTTTTCTGGGCCGGTTACACTCAAAGGATGACGGTGTTGTTATTTCCAAGATGCTGAAACTGATAGAACTTCTACACTTCTATGGCACCGACCGAATTGCTTAGATCTTATTGATTACTGAGAAATGCTTTGTCTTTCATTACTGAATTGCTATACCTAATGTTGTGGTTATTTGACAGGCTGTGGGGGGCATGAAATAGGTGAACATGAATGTCTGCGTCCTGTAGGATACGTTGCCCAGATAAGAGTGTAGAACAGGGATAATCACTCAGATATATTTACATTGATTACTCTTTATTTTACTAAATGTTATTATTGATTAATTCAGCAGTGTAAACATGCTTTCTGGGAAATTGTGTCAGCAGTTTCTACAGTTCAAGAAAATGAGAGATTAAGTCTGTAGTTTTGCCCTCTGGTTGGGAAGATGTTAATGTAAAATGTTAATAGATTGTTGTTTATTCAAAGATTACATTTGTTACCAGGATTCTAAATATTATTCTATAATATTTGAATAACTATAGTTAAGTTTTTTTCACTTTTTAAAACTCTGTATGCAAAATATTGAAGAAAATAGTTAATCATTTGTTTATAAAATGTTTTAAAAGTTGGCACATGGACTGTTACAAAGTGGGATACCCTAAATGTATATCGGGGGATACAGAGAAAGAAACTAAAGGTTATGGTTAGGTTAGGTTGTTTCATTTTAGCCTAGAAACATGAGAAAATAGCAAATTAATTGTTTTTCCAAAGTGTTTATATGTGCTTGCACATTTAAGGGTTAACAATGACGCATGCTAGTATCAAGATCTAATAACGCTGGTGATTGGCTCTTTCATATTACAGGAAAAACACTATGTTAACATTAGTAGAGACGGTCATCATCAGATAATTTTTTGCTTTTTGTGTTGCAGATAAAACAGCTGCAACAAATAAGTTAAATTTGTGCTGCTTGTTAGCTGCTCAGTGCACCTAACCTGTTAGCTGGTCAGTGAGTCCGTTCACCAGGATGAAAGTCCCAACACGTCCTCTCTTTGCCCCCGCGAGTATGAATAACCTGGAGACGTGGCCTGGAGCGTGTCTGATGGCTTTTTTTTTTACGTAGTCTAAAGTCACTTTCTTCATTTTCATCCAGTTATCCAGGTTGAGTCAGTGCACAAACAGTTTCTCCAGCTGCTCCCAGGTCCTTGAACAGCTTCTTGCTCTGAAGTACAGTAATGTAAGGTGTCTGTACCGAAAACTTTTGAACGTTTCCCAGCCCTATTTGCAATAAGGAAAGTCAATCTAGATATTTTTCGATAGGCAAAATATACTTAGTATTACTATACGCATATGTGTTTCTGAAAACATGAAAACATTATACACCATTGCACACCACAATGAAAACAATGTAGAAAGTCGTTGCTGTTGAAAGTGAAATGGCATCGACACAAAACCTGATGGAGAGAGCAAGGCCAGTTAGCGTCACCGCACGTAGCATGCTGACACGTTTATCCTGTAATCTTTACTGTGCTTGTACTGTAAGTGTGCATCTGCTGCTTTGTTACAGGATAAAAAGTGACAGTAGACGTAGTGAGCTAATTGAGCAGCTCTTTGTAGGTGAATACGCTTATTGCAGTTTTAATTAGAGCCTCACTTACCGGCATCTCCCACCAAGGACCTGCAGCTAATGCAGCAGATATCCTCTGTATCCTTGCAGCAGCAGGCACCTTGTCTCAATTTAAATGAACACATGAGGAGAGAGAACTCCCTCACAATAGCACAGGGTGTCTTCAGCCCATTCAGCTCGAGCCAATTTACTGCGTCCCCCCCCCCCTCAAGGTGTATAAACAGTAACACGTTCCTCTTCAGAGCGCAGAGCACTTTAGCAGCAGCAGTTAGAGCAAAGATTGACTGGCTCTAAACAGAATGAGAAATTGCCTGGTGGTTTGATACGTGCTGTATGTTTCGCTTTCATGTACAAGCGGAAGCTGTCAATGCCCTTTATGGTGCATGCGGCACTAAAGGCCAACGCTCTGAATGGTTGTCCTGGTGAGACTAACTGCGGGGACGCCTGCCACAACGAACTCAGGGCGTCTTGCAGAGGAATGTTTCATTCAGCAGGGATTTGACATGCTGAGGCTCACAGCAGAATCAGCCTTACTCTCAAATGTGTGCGGCTAAGAAGTCAATGTACAGCACGACATTTGGTATTTTCGCTGGTCCTGTGCTGTGTTCTGCAGTCTCAGGACCAAAAGAAAAAGCAGCTACCTGCTTTATTTTTCCTCTTTGTTCCCACCTCGAAGACCCGGGGCATTCTGTCAGGGTTTGTGCTGAGTACAATATTTTCTCTGTGTGTTTTTATTTATTATACAATCTGCTGCTGTCAGAAAAGGCCCAGAGTGTTGTTTGATGCTTCTTTTAGACTGACATGCTGAACTGGGATTACTGTTTCCTGTCTGAATGGGTCAAAATGTCTTTTTTCAGGTCTTTTTTGACCTGACTGCATGAACCTGCTCCCGACCTGAATGAAACAACAGCTCAGGTTTGTTGTAAATAGGTCAAATTACAGGATTGTGCTGTGATGGTCATAGAATTTTAGTATTACTATTATTAGAGCTAATAATTACTTGTTTAATCAATTAGTTGATCCAAAGTAAATCAGTCACCAACTGTTTAGCTAATTGATTAATTGTTTCAGTCATTTTTCAAGCAAAAATGTCAAACATTTGCTGATTCCAGCTTCTTAAATGTGACAATGTGCTGCTTTTTTTGTTATTTCCGACAGTAAATGAAGTCTTTGTGTTTTTGGACTGTTGCTTGGACAAAATAAGCATTTTTCACATTTTTTTGACATTATGTAGACTAAATGATCAATCGATTAATAGGGAAAATAATTGGCAGATTCATTGATAATGAAAATGATTAATAGTTGCAGACCTACTGTAACTTCACTGCAGTAGAAATTTGGTGATAACTTCAAACCACCTCAGCCAAATGATCTACAGTTCTCAGTCGAGGTCAGGGGTGCCCAAAGTTTTTCCACCGGAGGGCCAAAACTGAAACATAATTGTGGGTCATTAGCCAAAAGAAAACACCCATTGCATTGTCCAGATGCAAAATGGCACATTAGGAGGCCGAGATTATGAAAATAATTAAAAAAATAAGGGATCTTACATATGCTGTTACTACAACACATGCGCTGTGGTCAGGGCACCAAGTGCCAAAGGAAAGCACTGGGACGGCCTCTCCAAGCTCTTCCTGCTGCATTAATAACTCTGTGGGGATGCCCTCGTCTTTGGCTGACATTAGTGTCTCTCAGAGGCTGTGGCGAGCTCAGTTTTAAAGCTACAGCGATGCAGGTGTCAGATGAAACTAAGGGATGCATTGTAGCTTGTTGGGACGGGGGCTAAAGAACGCTCCACAGTTAGGCTGCATTTTGGTGACAGATATCTGAATGAAAACTGGTTCTACTTATGGGTACCCAGGAGGCTCCCATTTACAGAAATGGTCAGTTTATTCTAATCCCAGGCAGTTTTGGACAGAAACCATGTGTCTTTTTGCATTAAAGTATAAATGTTTTATTTCCACATATTCTATTTGAGTTTTTATGCATACTGGGGTCCCTACACAATATTTTTTATTATCATAAATTGAATATATTTGGAAAGGTTATGCTTAGGGCACCACAAATGGCAGCAGCCCCTGAATCTTTAAGAGCATTTTCACCACACAGAAAATCAAATAGTATAAACACTAGAAACATCTGGTGGGCCAAATCGAGATATTTCAGGATCATTGTAGAAAATTAGTTGTGGCATTAATTTAAAGAAAACAAATAATAAAGTAATAGTTAAAATTTGGATGTACACAGTTGCAAAACCTGGAACATTCGTCAACACGGACAGCCAGCCGATACAACTTGATTTATTTCTGATTAAAATCAAGGTTGTAAATGAGATTTAGTTGCAGTTCCACTTTGATTGATTGGTAAATGATAAATAAATAAATATATAGAACAAATTAATTAATAAGGTGGAGTGCCGAGGAAGAATTGAGCAGCCCCAAGCCAAGTCCCTCACAGGTCATCAGAGAGACTTTTGTGAAAGAGAGGCACAGCTGTATTCCTGTGGCCTGAGGAATATCAGTGAAGAAAATGTTGAAGAAAAACTGTAGTACCATTTAAATCTTAAACACCGTTTTATAATCTGAGTTTGTCATTTTTTAAGCCCTTAAATTTCACCTGTCTAAAAGAAAGCTAACCTGAAACTGACTGTTATTCTACATTATACTGTGATTGTGCTTAATGCTGAAGTTGATCTTTTATTCCTACAATACGAGTGAAACAGTGATGTCATGTTGGTGACAGCAGGTCGAGTGCCACTCGAATGCTCCACTCCAGCACAGACAGACAGGCAGATGGTCTCGAAGGCCACTGCTGCCAAAACCCAGACGTAGTCGGAGAGACAGAAACAGGAGCTCTGCTGGCGTGGAAGCCCGAGCTAGTCAGCAGTTTGTTTAAAACTAAATCAGCCTGCAGCGTCGGGTTGTTTTCCTCAGTGCACTCTTTACCTCTGCATGCATCCTCACTCCTCTGTGCAGAAACCATTATGCACTGATGCCGCTTTCCTCAGCCGCGTCGCACTCGCCGCGGCCCTCTTTGGATTTTTATCTTCCTCCGCCGACCCGCTGCTCCCTCTCCTCTCCCTGCCTCTTTCTGAATGCAGCGCTCTCTCTCTGTCAGCTATTGATTTCTGTTTTCTTTCCTCTCAGCCTCCTCCTACTCCCCTGCTCCAGCGGTTGTTGAATCAAGCCAGAGCTTGGCCACAGACGGCTTCCCCCCGGGCCTGCGGGGAAAATCAAAGTTGGGACTGTTTAAGATGGAGGAGGGTCACTGGTTCAAAGAGAGGCTACACAAATAAGATGTGTGGTTATATTTTTGGATCAGGCGTGAAGAGTTTAGAATAATAAATATTTAAGATCGCTCAGGCTGTTATTCAGTCCTCAGCGAACTTCTATCTCCTGCTGCAGTCTGTAAAACACTCATTGATGAGAACTGGTAGAAACCGTATTTTGAAAGGGTTTTGATTTTTACTCTTCAATTATGCTGGAAATTATATTTTAAAAGATCAAACTCTCTGCTGTCAAACCTCAAAATGAGCCAACCTCTTACTGATTCCATTTTTTATTAGATGTAGACCTAAATCAGATTTTCATCTTACAGATTGACAAAATATTGTTTTTTTTATTGTACAGCACAGTCGTAGTGAGCAGCCATTTTATTTTATAAAGCTGCTCAGAGTTCTATTAATGCCAATCAAAATGCATTTAAACTATAATTCTTATGTAGTTTTGACATAAAAAGGCTACAGAGTTGACACGTTATGGTGGAGATAGCTATATTATTTAATTCATTTGTTGAAAAATAAAAAGCTTACCAGTGCTTGAGCAGTAATTCTGCCTTTTTTAAACCAGGAAGTGAGACAGGAATTAAAATCATGTTTTTGTAAAAATCTGACGGAAGAGTTGACGGACATCAGGGACGCAACTTTAAGGGGCCAACATTTTCATATTAAAAAATAAATAATAAAATAAAACAAAAATGATCATAATAGCGCACTTATTGTTAGTCTTAGATTTTGGAGGCTTTTAATAATTTTTTTAATTGCTGAAATTGTGAATTCTTGCCTGGGACAAGATTGTTTTAAAGGGTTTTCTTAAAAAATTTTATAAAAAATAAAGCAAACCAAAGCATTTAATAAATTATATATATGTTTCATATATATAAATCCTCAAAGAATGAATTTTCACCCAAAAATTGGAGTTAGAGTGTTGGTATTAATATTTTTTTAAGTTTTTTTTATTTTGGAAGGACATGATTTATTCCAATTTCTCAGGAATGGAAGAACAATATCTTTTATACATGAAAAGACTAATTGGAAGCTTGAGTATAACACACATAAGAGTGAATAATACTTGGAGCCTGTATGAGAAAAGGAAAATACTCTTAACACTGATAATCATGATAATTTTGTCTGGACGTGCGTCTCCTCTGTCCACACTGAATGAGAGGAAACAGTGGTTCTCAAAGTCAGAGTCACTTCTCCTCTGTGTCAGATGGCTGCGTTGTTGTCGTGAAGATGCATGTCACCCCAGTTAACAGCTGATGAAAGAAAACGAAAACACTTGTTAAGATGATGTAACAACTGCAGTGGTGACAAACTACGAGCCCCGGCTGCAGCTTCAGAATGACTTGGCGCATGTTTTCTGTAAAAGTGTGAGTTAATGCCTCGAGTAGGATCTCTTGTGTCCTAAATCCTGTTTGCTTAAGTATACTTACACAGATTTCCAAATTCTCCAACTGTCTATGAATCAATTTATAAAATATAAATTAAGAAGACTTGTAAATTGCATTTTGTTTCAGGGCAGCTGACTCTGCTTTTAGCATGTTTTTATTTATTCAGAGAGTTGATAAAAGGTGACAGAAGGAGGGAAGGAGGAGTCAACTTCAGGCCAGCAGGGTAACATGGAGCTCCAGAGGCTGAAGCCTTTAACCACTGTAATGACTTCTTACATATTTTACAAGTCTGGTTTAAAAAAAAAAACAAGACGTTGAAGCCTGAGTTCAACTTTGTCTCTGACCCCATGTGATGCTCAGTGTTACATGTAGCAAAACGCCCGAGGTCATTAATACTGTTTTATAAAAAAAAAAAAAAAGGAAGTCAGGAGGAAAGACTCGTCCACAGTCAGATGTAAGACATTTTCTGTGTCTCTTTCTGTCTCCAGTGAGGGTCGAGTGGAGGTGCTGGGTGGAGGCAGTCTGCAGATCTACAATCTCACAGAGGAGGACGCCGGCGTCTACACCTGCATGGCGGACAACGGCAACGCAACCATTGAAGCGCAGGCTCAACTCACCTTACAAGGTACCTTCAAGAACCCACGGTCACCACATTTACATGCACGCTAATTTTCCACTATTATGAGCGTAATGGAGCATTTTCCTCTAAAAATGTGGGATATGCCAATATTAATTGTTCTTAGAAGCATTCTTTGGACATGAATACAGCGCTTTTTAGAATATCCATCACAACTGGGGGCTTCACCGCAGTTTGTGACAGCCTCTTGCCTGTTTAGTGTCAGCTTTGTGCTGAAACATACCGAATAGCCACCAGTTTACGAGGCTCAGGGCAGAGATGCATGCACACAAGAGGAGCCCACATTTCTGGTTGGATGGAAAAACACCTACTTTTAAACATTAAGACTTTGATTTCAACAAGTTTTTAGATATGTGTAAATTTTGCGATAGCGACCTTTTCAACAAGGTGGTTTAATGAATGAAAGAGAGAGGCTGTGTTTGCATGGTAGAGCAGGTCTGCCACCAGTGGAACATTCTGCAAAATTAATATTTTGACACAAAGAAGCAAAATAACTCAGCTGTTCCACTTTTTAATAAGAAATAGATTCTCTTTAATTTAAATTCACATGTGTAAGCAGCCTGAAAAGGTAAAAACTTTTTTGGCTTGAAGTCTTTCTTTATTTACACATTATTTTCTCATAACACTAGCTTGATAAACAGGTACAGTTAAATATAACCGTTTACTTCAAAAAGTATTTTATTTACTACTTTTATAAGCAGGATTGCAATGATGCTTAGTAAACGGAAATATCAGTGGAATATTCATTTTCATCAACCATAAAAACAGCTTTGTATGAATATTGTATTTTTCAGAATCAGGTTAAAAACAGAGTTTTTATGTGCATGTAAACACAGTCATTGTCTGTTTTCTTTTATAGGACCAACAATACAGACTTGGATGTGCATTATAAGCATTTTATGGGGGCACAGAATCAAAACAGTGCCACAGGATTTAAATCAGGCTTCCAGAGTTACAAGTCAGCCGGTCTGAAAACATAGCCGTGGCTTTATGTTTTTGGAGTAAATTAGGAAGAAAGTGACTGTGCAGGCAAAAGTTGAGGCGCTGCTGAACTTTCAGACCTTCTACCACTGAAAACCACCTCATTTCATTTTATGCTGTTTGGGACCGTGTTCATAAAAATGCCTTAAAAACCCATAAACCAAACCCGAAACAAAGTCACTGACAGTTCAGCCGGAAATGAAATGCACAAGGTGTATTTCTTGCATGCTAACTATAGAAGCAGAGGTAAATCTGCCCTGTTGAGACGTGCCGCAAACTAAGAGAAAGAAATATTTTTTTTAATACAGTGTTGACAGTGACTAATGTATTCAGCATGAGTAGGAAGCATATGGAGTGTTTGTACCTGTTTGTATCTGCTGTTGCACATAACTCCACCCCCACACAGGAAATAACAGAAGAAGAACTGCAAGAGATTTGAAAGAGTTGTTTTTATTAGAGCACCACACACATTGTGTTTATCTAATTGTGTGTCCAAATGCATGTATTCTCACTAATTATAAGTAGTAGGGTAAACATCCCTACTAAGCCTATTATTTTTAATACATATATATATATAATAATTATTTAGTACTGCCCCAGTCTAAGCGAGAACATTCTGGTTAAAATGAAAGTCTAATCTTTCGTTTGCAGTGTCAGTAGTTCATTTATACCAATTTCAAATATCTTATTGTTTAATTTGTCCATTTATGTGAGGTGGTCACACGTTAAAACTCACCGTTTGTTTTCAAAAGAAACAATACTTCTAATTAAAATAATATTTCAACAAATGTCTTATTAAAAGCTGTAATCTCTTAAATTCCGATAGCGAACGGCTTTACACGTGCAAAAAATGTAGGCACACGTCACACATGTGCATCGATAACTCAATATCGACAAATCTGATTGGCCCACAATAAAAAGTGTCTTTTACTCAACAAACAGCTTAATTTGAGGAAACATCACACAGTAAAAAATGTTTATATAGTTTTTTAAAATTTGATTCAGAAGCTGGAGGTGGGTTTATAGGATACGTGGACTTAATAGGGACTTTTTCCCTGTTGAATGTCAAGTAAAGTTTTAATCCCTGCTACATCCCAGCAACAGTACACACTTCCCTGTTTATATACTATAACTTAAAAACAACAGATGCTGTCAGTTCATGGGCTTCAGGTGTAAATGATCTCCTTTCTTCATCCAATCTTCTGTCAGTTCTGTGCGGGAACTCGTCTGCTGATGCTTCGTATTTATCGCTCAAAATTCAGTGTTGATGAGCGCATTTGAATTCTAGACATGCTGGATTTGAGACATATTTTTTAATGAGTATTAATTATCACTCTTTCACGAGCAACAGCTGCCATTTCCCAAGTGAACGCCGACTAATCTTCGCTTTCCGAGTCCCAGTTTGAAAGTAAGAGCCTAATTTGTGCAAGACTAATAAAAATACATTATTATAGAGAAGTTCAGTGCATGAGTTATGACGCAAAAATACAAAAATGAAAAATTCATGCATAAAACATCTTAAGAAATCCAGCTAGATTGTCGGGTGTGACGAGTGGTTAAAGTCCTACAGAAATCATACCAAGGTTACTCATATTCTGCTTTTTAAAGCTCATTACAGATGACCGGCACTTGAAATCATCATAAGTTGTCAATAATCAGAACATGGAGCCCTTACATGAACTTATCCTCTTTTTTTTTCCACTACATTCTCTTTGTCTGCTTCCTTCTTCTCACACATTAGTCACTGGTCTTTGAAAAATGTCCTCATTTCCTCACACACTGATGTTACACACTCCAGACACTATATCCACCCCTGTTTGATGTGAGGACAATAAGTGAGACATGTGAAACTTCGGATGAAACAACAAATCAAGCACACTTTGCGCAAAAGTGACACTCACAACAGCCATAAATGTTGCATCACATGTTCTGTTATGCTGAAAAGGAAACTTTCATCACTAATTATCTTCATTTAACACATGCTTTCCTCTACTAAAACTGAAAAAAAAAGAAAAAAACAAAAACAAAACAAATCCATGTGTAGCAAGAGTCGGTCACTTTACAGCTTCAGCCATGGTTTTAACTCAACAGGGTCTGAAATTAAATTTTTTCCTCCTCTGCCACTGTGGCAGGACACTTAACATGTGTGTCCGCCTCTCAATATTTCATAAAAGTTTATAAAAGTCAACTTTATTGTCACATATACAATACAGAGTACAACATACAGTTAGAAACAGTCTCTCTAGGAGCGGTGGGCAGCAGCTCTGCAGCGCCCGGGGACCAGTTCCAGTTCTAAGCCAGCACCTCGGTCAATTGACCCAGCAAACAGTTTTTGATGTGGAGAAACGCATGCATGAATGAGAAAAACACAAACTCCACACAGAATGACGCTGCCAGAAATCTGCGTGGAACACCTCAGAAATCTAAACACTGAGCCCGTGAGTAGAAATATGGAATATAGCATGTAACTTAATAGTTACCCGACTATTTTTAACTTATAATTATTATAATATTTCTATTCTGCCAGGTTGGCAGGTAACTTGAAATTTTTACCTGTCACATCCAAAATTTACCCTGATGATGCTAATTTTACTACCTGAACTCAAAGGAAATGGCGATCAAATACTTTCGAGATACTCATAGTAAGTAAAAGGTTTCAGACATCCACAAATATCAGTGGTTCTCAAACTTTTTTCGCTAATGAACCCCCTTTGAAATATTGTTTCAGCCAAATAACCCCTGACCAACGCAAAACATTTTTCATAGTTCATTACGGTGCTGCACCATCAGTGTCAGCTTGTTGAGGTAAATCCCATTAAAACATATTCTTCCTGCTACTGAGCATTTTGTTGGCTCTTTTTGTTTTTTTCACTTCTTTCTCTGTGTTTGCAGCTTCATTGCTGCTGTGTTTCAACTTTAATCTATTTACTCTACAGTACAGTACAAAAACTGGCCTCCCACTCACAGTGATTACAGTTATTGTGTTTGTTGTTTTCTTCTTATGTGAGGTTTTGCAGCAGTTGACTGTTAATAGCAGTTAACGATTGCGTTGAAAATAGGAATATCAAATATAAAACGTGGTTTAATCAAACTTGGATTTTCATTTTTTATTGAAGTTATTGTAGTATAATTATTTTAGGAATTATGCATGACTGATATTTTTTAAATTAATATTTTTGTACTCAAATTACCCTTAAGGTTCCTTTTACGTTGGACCAAAAATCTACTAACACCAAACATCTGGCTTTTGACTCGTGTGTAAGCCTGGCACTGCTTGAAGGTTTGTATTCAGCTGATGACCCACTCATCTTTAGTCGAGTCAAAACGGTGGAAAAACATTTTATTTCCTATAAATTCTTCACAATAAAAGTCCCCGGTTATTTTGTTATCTGATCGCTTTTATTATGAAGCAGCACATTCTGTAACTGTTGGGTTTTCATCAGCAGTGACTCTCCTATCCAGCTGAAACCAAACAGGAAACAGTAATACTGAGAGCTGAACACATGGAGAAATCTGAGACAGACATCAGTTGACTCTCGGCTTTCTAGCGCACATAAAAAAGAAACTGAAATGCAAACTGATCTATTGGCTGTGGGAAATCAGTGAATTGCCTATTTTTTGCAGGTTTAGCTGCGTATGTGCACTAATTTTGGTTTAGAAACTGCATAATAGGAACTAGTACCCCCATTTGTGAAACTCTACTAGATATTCCAACTAATTAACTCACTAAAAAATATAAAAAATATAACCAACACATTAATGTTTGCTTCTGTTCATTAGAAAATTATGAGAAAACAGCTCTACAGAGTCTGTCTTGGCGAGGTCTCCCTTGAAAAAGATTTTTTTTTAAAAACCTCAGTGGGATCATCCTGGTTAAATAAATGTTTTTGACAAAATCAAAACAGTACAACCATTGTTGCTCATATCAGACATGCCCGCAGTAATTGTGTTGTAATTACTGTTGTCAGACTTTGTGATGATGAGAAAAACGCACATGAACACAGAGCTGCGAGTACACTTTTCCCAGGTGAAGCATGTCAACAGGATTTGCTGTGAAATAACTTGAGAATGGGGGAAACACCCCGAGGCTCATTCCCGGGTTCACCGCATCGCACACGCAGCCGCATCATGCTATGACTCCATCCCTTTCTTCCCAAATCCCTTCATCTCTCCATCACCCCCTCCACCAACCCTTTCATCATTTCCCGTCGCTCGCTGTGATTAAAGGAGACAGTAATGGAAAATCGGATCAGGTCGCAGGAGGACATCTGACTTCACTCGTTTTCGGTCCTCAAGTCGCTCTCGCTGAAATCCCTCATGTCCCTGACCCCGACCCCCGCCAGCCTCCGCCTCCACCAATGTGACAAGACTGTGGCGGATTGATCAGGAATATTGTTGAAAGACATCAGTCATTGTAACACAATAAAACAGTTTGATTAGATCCCACGCTGTAGACTCGCAGGCCTAATCGTATTTGCTTCATTCAGATTCATGAAGAAAGCAGATTGTGGCATTGATTTGCTCCCCTGATAACAGAAGTGACACTTGAAAGGTCAATTGATTCCCTCAAGAAGCCTGTAAAAGACCCTCATACAAATCAGTGTGGTATGAATCCATACTAACAACAAAACAATTTTTCCTGTGAGTGACTCCTTCTAAAACACCTCAGGGCCCTCTCTGCTGCAGTAACAAGGAGAAATTGTGAGTTTACGGCGAGTGGCTTTTCATAAACACCGGACAGTTTGTGTTTAGGAGCGGATGCAGGGAGTCAGCCGGGGATTTGAGATGGGGAAACATTGTTAGGTTTCGCCTGGAGATAGCTGCGGGGTTTGAGGTGCAGCTGGTGCTCATCTGTGGAGGGAGAGATGCGCTGGGGCTGCAGCAGGTGTGCGCACACACACACACACACACACTCTACCACACAATGGTGCATACATAATGATGCCACACAAGGTCAATTATGCACTCACTCTATACACCTGTATGCATTCACTTGCAAATGTGTGTATTCACACGTGTGCAGATTCAACCATTATTCAGACATTGAACCTGCCCTGCTGGTTCTTTAGTTAACTCAGGCCTCCCTCATTGCTGCTACACACCTAGAGTTTGTTTCTACCTTTTGTTTTTCACTCAATAAGCACTGGTGACTTGTATAGTGTCTACTATTTTGTTAGAAGAAAAGGACTAGAAGTTTTAATTTGTTGAACTTATTGATTCAGGGCTCAACACTAACTTTTAAAAGTAGTTGCCAAGTTATAAAAGGCATCAGCTTTTAGTTGCCGAAACTGAAAATATGGTTGCCATCTGTAGTCACCATATATTTTGATTAATAATTATCAGCTTAATAATGAAAATGTTACTTAAAATAATGTTTAAAAGCTTTATTACAGTAACCAAACAAAATTCTTTATAGTTTGTGTTTAATCTGATACTTGATGTTCACTTGCAACTAATTTCCCTGATCAATTAAAAGCAAAATTTAATTTAGACACCAAGAAAACACTCAGAAAGCAGTTAAAATTGAGCAGAATTTATTAATTTATAACATTAAACACATCAGGGGGTTGCCTGGGCGATCGGGGCATACGCCCTTACGGCGTACGGTGAGAGGGGCTGCGTCTGATGGGGCGGGCAGCTGCATAACATCATAGAGGCAACAGTTAACTGGCATTGTGCATGAATGAAATATTGATAGTTTAAACAGCTAGTATTTCTGGTGCTGACTAGCGAGGGCGGCGATGTTTAATCGTGTAGTCGACTAAATTCACGCACACCCCTAAATGAACATGTTATCAGTTAACATGTCCACTCTCAATTCCTGGTATACAAAATTGGTATTGTTAAAATCCTAACAACACCCATCCCCAGCCACAAAAGCCCTTAACTGCATCATATAGGGAGAAACAGTTTCCTAGAAATTACCGAGGCCTTAACACTTCAGGGCATCTCAGTTTGAAGATACCTGAAGAACCCCGCTGATCAGAACCTGATACCATCTATTATGCAGAGATCTTTTAAGCCTGAGAATTCACACCGAGCTCCAATAAAACTCTGGACAGAACAGTCACGCCGCTCCGTACTATCAAAACAGTTGCAAATCTGATATCTATAGACAAAATAACTGAATAAACAAGCAAGCCTCTTTACAATGTGAAGCAATGTACACACAGCTTCAGACGAGATAATGTCACCTGCTGTCAGGAATAAGCAATAGGTATCCGAGTGAGCAGCGTGTGCCATATCATTTTTTTATTAAATGTAATCAAAGCGCCGGTGAGATAAAGAGGATTTGAGCCTTTTATTTGTGTAAACACGAGCACAATCTGGCACTGCGGTGAAGCTCGTCGCAAACTTGTTCCACTGCAGCAGAACTCCAGACAGGTAGTTCTGAACAATAGTGTCGACAGGAACATTTAGGAGCACAGGCACAGTGTGTGCGTGTGTGTGTGTGTGTGTTTGACTTTCCTGTGACATCTCACCCTCCATTAAAGCTGGCAACGGGATAAATGAGGCCAGAGGAGGCGGCAGCTTTTGATTATGGTCTTGTGTGACAGGGGCACCACCCAGACCTGGACTCTGTATGTCTGTCTGTGTGTTTGTGTGTGCGTCTGCAGAGGACAGGAATAGTTTCTCTCCACAAACATGTATGTTTCCAGTTTTACAAGGCTCCGAGTCAGTGGCCCTCATTTATCATGGCCTCATGCTATCATGTCATCAACGTAATTGTTCTTTCCATGCAGGAAATCCCTGCCCGCTGTAAAAGTTTCATGTCTCTCTTATATGGGCCGAGGAGATTTATACCCACAGACAGCGGGAGTGCTTTTACTTTGTTTTAGAAATGGGCAAAAATAGACAGAAACATAAAAAAAAAAAACAACTTAGATTTTAGTTCCAAATTCATCTTTGCTTTTCTGTAGCAAGAAAGAAGCAAGACATGGATAATATATCACATCTACATACCTGCAGCTCCTCCAGGAAAAAAAAAAAGACAAAAGTTAAAGCATATGTGGAGTCTGTTAACATATCAGTTGAAGATGCAGTAAAGGATTATTTTCTGAACTGTGCTCAAAGTTTTTTTTTTTCCAGTAAGGGACTGGAATAGTTGTTGTAAATGACGCGTGGAAGAATTACAGATTTGATAAGATCTGCTGGGTATTTTTGTCTGTTTTTACTCTGGCACACCGTCTTCCTGTCCTCCCTCCCTCCTGTGTCACAGTCAGAGCAGTTATTTTCTGTCCGGAATAAAAAAAGAAAGTTTCCATTTTAGCTATTAAAAGAACACTAATCTGATAAGGAGAAACACCCACAGGCACACACCTTTTCCCTTTTTTCATGGCGGGGGTGTTATCTCTCCACCAGTGGGAGGACGGAGGTGTGTGGAGGTGTCTCCATCTGATTCCGGTCCGCCTGAATTCATCTGCAGGGAATCAACAGTCTGCTGTTTATTTGAGATAGAGGCACATTTGCATCAGGAACATGAAGTACTCTGTGTGTCTCCGGTTGTTACAATGAGTCAAAGTGCTTTGTTTTGCCCGAGCCGTTGTGTTCGTCTGTCCCACGTTGCTTCATCTGCTGCCGGGAAGCCAGTCCAGCTCGGCCCACCTCATCAGGTGTTTGAGTGGGCAGCGCAGCTTCTGGCTGGTGTTAATCATCCTGTCCAACTGTAAAACTTGTCTGATCCTTGCAGTGTGGACGCTTGGAAACACAGTCAGTCATCGCCACATTGTACATTTGGTGTCATTTGTCTGTGAAGGTTCTCAGTCATCCAGGTCATGGTATTCGTATTGAAAATCTCCAGTCAAACTATACCTTGCATTCAGTCCTTTTTGTACCCAGATCTTGAGAAAAATGACTTTTTTTTTTTAATAGCAAATGACTGTAAATGTCCTTCAATTTAATGTGTGATTGGCCCATTATTACAGCAGCTACAGTATAACCATACAGTCTGTAATTTGGTGAAGTCGAGCAGGGTGTGTGCACCAAGATGCCACCGAAACCGTCCAAGTGTGGCTGTGGGCCTGTAGAAACAAAAGGTATTTGAAATCAGTATCACTTTAAGGGTCGTAATCGTAATTTTTGAAACACTATCCAGCCCAACTACCCAGTGACTGATGCACCAGGGATTCTCTTATAATAACTGACATTAACAGCACATTTAAATATAATTATGCACAATTATGCATACATTATTCAATACAAATGAATCGTCAAATTAATACTGTTTTTGTTTGCCATGTTTTCACTACGTTTCCAATTGGATTTTGAGGAGTAAGTATCTGTTTTAGAGCTTTACTCTGACAGTTGGCCTTGCTCTGAAATAAAGGCACTGCTCAGAAGAAACACCTTGAACTCCTCCGTATGCGTAATGAAACCATCAACCGAGCTTTATTCAACATTTCATGGACGATCTCAGACCTCTGCTTTTACTCAGTTCTAGCAATTTTAGATCCGTCAAAGTGAGTCCACAAAAAAATCCAAGGATTGAACTCTCCCTCTCTACGATGAAGCCTCTGACTCTTTGGTAAAGCAAGCGGCGAGCATCTTTCTTGCTTACAGCTGAAGCTGTTTGTTTTGACCAGCAGGATTAAGAGTAAAGCTGTTATCATTGGACGAGCAGGATGAGTAATTAGTGCAGTTCAAGCTCCACTTGCCCTCAGAGTAAACCCTGACTGCCCAACAGCTATTGTTTAACATTATGAAGCAAGCTGGACTCCAGCCAAGCTAACAAAGCATAAAAACGTCTTTCATATTTGGATCCTTCAGCTTCAACATTCTTACATTAGCCCTTAATGGATGTCCAAAAAAGTCATTTATTTCAGCTTTTGACTCATCCCAGCAAGCCTGAAAGTACACCAACCGCAGCAGCTGCTTTTCTCATCTTTCTGACTTTGATATTTCACCATTTTTCAGCACCAATAGATGGAGACTTGACTTTTTCCCCCCTCGCTGTGTCTTTATTCGGTTTATTCCCAGCTACCAGCGATGCTTTAAGTAACGTAATCTGCCCAGAATCCTGCTAGGAATCCCACAAGGTTTTGTTTTAACAAGCTCACAGTAAGACACACACATGACCTTTTTGTGGCCCTCTTTTAGTAGTTCACTGGAGTCGGTGTAAGTCTGCATTAAAGCCTCTTTTACTAAGCTACAGGCTAGAGAGATGATACCAGCCGCACAGAGCTGGCATCAGAGTTCCCTCTTTTATATTTGTCTTGGTGTGTTTTTCCTCTCTCGTTTGTGTGTCTGCATTTCTTTTGTTGCTTTTCTGTCCCTGTTGGGTTTCTCTTTCATTAGTGAGTGGTATTTATGTTCCAAAACAAGTCGGCCTGTTTGGAGCCCGTCCAGCTGGTAGAGTCGAGCATCTGTGCCTCTGTGAACCGTAAACTATATGAAAACGTGGACTCGGCGCCTGTGACGTCATCCATATGTTTATGAAGGGACGTGTATTTAGTCCTTCATTTGGAGTGATCACTCATCGCCGTTTTCAGCAGCCATTAGGTCCAGAAAATCCAAATTTGGGTGCAGGCTGCAGCAGCAGTTGAGTTGCTGAGAGAGTGTGAGCAGCAAAAGCACTGCAGAGTCCTTGGAGTGTGATAGGCTAACAGACTTTTCTATACACATGTGCTGACTTGGCTTGACTCGGTTAGACTTGGCGCGTCAGCCAAGCATGTCAGGGATTTGCATCTCTTTTACAACAGGGCGACCCATTTGTCTTGAGTTGAGCAGCTGTAAAACACGTAGACATGTAAAGAAGAAGGTAAAAATGGTCGATAAATGTGTTTAATTTCCTATAAATTTAATTAAATTAAGTTCCTGGTTATTTTGTTATTCAGAAGCTTTATTACAGCAGCAAAATTAGGACATACTGGGGTCTCATCAGCAGTAACTTAACACGACTTGTGTCCAAATGAAAGTGAACATAAAGCAGTAAAATAAAGCAGATATCCGAAAGTATAAACTATACTTCAAACCACAGAGATTCAGTTAGAAGCTACAAAAGTACTCAGAACTGAACACACATGAACTTTTACTCTCTGCACAGGTGGTAATGGAGTCTTGCACCACACTTATTTGAAGAGGACAAGGAGGCTCATCTCAGGTTGGCTGTGATTGGCAAGACATCACTGCCACCCACTTTGGGGGGCAGGTCAGGCGCACTTTGGCCCGACTCCAAAGAAGGTCCATCTCGGATGTGATTTGACACAGCTCAGCACATTATAAGTGGTAATGGAAATGCAAGTCAATGTGGAATGGTTTGACATGACACAGCCAAAAGTGACAATGGAAAAACACCAAAAGATAGTCAACTGAGAGAACGCACCCCAAACATACTCTTTTATGCCCTTAAAGGCACCATAAGGAATTTACATTACATGAAAACTGAATTTTAGACAATTAGCAGTAAAGGATTTCTGTTTTCTAACAAAACGTACTTTATACATTCTTAAGGGCTGACAAACACTTTAAATGTTTCTTACTTCATAATACTTAAAAGATAAATTACAAGCCTTATGTGCTGAAACCTGAATTCCTTTTGTTTGCATATTGCAGCCTTTTACAGTTCATTATTGCTGCTGATACCGTCCTCTGCAATGGGCAGAAAAGTTTATCCTGTCAGCTCCTGTGCTGATGGCATCCATGTGCACTGTAGTGCATTTATACCAAAATATACAAAGAATCGTGAGCCTGCCTTTCAAAACATTGTTTCACTGCGCTCGTCGCCAAATGTGATGCCATTTTAACAGAAGACTATCAACTTACTGTTTTTTGTGCAAGTTCAAATGTTGAACAAACTTGGAAGCTGTTGCATCTCCATCTGTAATTTTCAACCTGTGCATTTTGCATCCTGCAGTTAGATTTTTTTTTTTTTTTTTTTTTTTTTTTACCACTTTGTAGTTCTCACAGGAACAAAATTATCTTTGGTGTGATTTTTTTTTTCCAGTTGGTCCCCAGTAACATAATGGTAGTTCTTCATGGTTTTCTCCTGCACCTTGATTGATTGCTCTTAGATTGGTTCAATCATGCACCCCATTTACACCTGGTATTAAAATGTGACTGTATCTGGATACGTTATCCAGATTGATTGAGTTTATATCTACATAAGATCCAAAAACAATGCAAGCACACTACCTCCAGATGTGGTCTGACAGATCTGATCACATTCTGATCACGTAGCGTTTACACCTTGCATTCGCCTGCATTTTTCCTTATCTGGATACTGTATCCAGATGCAGATCACATTTTAATACCAGTTGTTAATGGGGTGAAAGTGATCTGGGTGTCAGCATGAGAATGAATGATGTGAAATCTTTTTTTGTTGAGTCTAAAGTCATCAAATTTGTGGTTTGGGTCATGTGACTAGTCCTGGTCATTAACCACTTATTTTTGAGAAAGAAGTTTGATATTCTCGCCGCAACTTCAGTGCTGACCAACAGCTGGCGTCTAGTAGCACTCATCTGCATCCTTTTGCAAATGTGACTAAGTCCACCTTTGCATATGCATGTTTCATGCTCCAAACAGCCAATTAAGGAAGGTCATCAGACTTGTTGCGACGAGAGTCGCCCCTCCGCACACACACACACACACACACACACCCAACCCTCCACACGTGTCACGCTCTGTTGAGTCCTGAAAGCTTCCTCCACCCCCATCGCCTGAGCCTTATTGGTATATTTAGGCGTTTCTTCTCATTGCTCAGTCCAATAGGTTCCAAATGTCTGAACTCCATTTAGAGAAAATGGTGCATGTCTGCTCAGAACGAGGGAGGGAGGGGGAGAGGGGGCAGGCTGAAGATGGAGAGATAGATAGACAGGGGAGTTATAGGAAGATTAAGAGTTGGGGAAGAGAAAAAAAAATAGGAGACTGAGTGGTGAAATGCAGCAAAAGAGTGAGAGATAAAGAGAGCCGCAGGGTACCAGTCACCATCAAATCCTGTCACCAGCAAACCTCACCAGGGGGCCCTGCACACACACACAAACACACGCATACAAACACACACAGACGCCTATGCACATACAAAATACATTATACACTGACAGACAGACGTGATGCAGGAAGCCATATGAATTCGATGAACATGTACAGATTGAGACAGCATGGACGCACAGAAACATATGTTTGCATACATAAGAAGCCACTTACACACTCACACACTCGTATTATGCAAACAAAATCCAGCCATACACATATTGCCGGCAGGGAAGGAAGTACACACAATTATGTACAGCATATAGCACCAGTAATAATGCAACAACACATGTATCCAGACACATTTAAAATTATTCATACTCACACATGGCTCAACAACCATCCACACACACTCACACACACACACACACACTGACTCACTGGTGTCTTAACACTGTGTCCCTGACACACCAAAGTAAACCAAGATTCCACCTGCCTCTGCTGCACAGCTACTAAAGGCAAATATCCAGGGGACAGCACACTGTGAAACACATTATTCACAGCTCACACATCCTCCTGCAGGGAACACTGGTACACACACACACACGGATACACATCCAGATACACATACACACAGACATATACACACACACTGCAGAGCAGGGTGATGCCGTCTTGACAATCACACAGCGATCCAGTCTACAAGCATCACCGTCCTCATTTCCATCCTTGTCTCGGTCGTCAATATTCGCCACAGTAGCTCACAGAAAAGTCTAGACACTCATTAAGCGAGGCGAGGGAAGGTTTCAATACTCTGTGGCACAATCCGCATGTTTCGTGTTTGACTCGTTCTGCTACATGGTATGGCTGGAAAACTGGCATTTGGAAGGTACAGAAAAAAAACTCAGATACTGTTCAGTCGGCTTTTTGTTGGAAAACTGCTTTTTTTTTTAAATTCCGTAGCATCAAATCTGAAGGGAAACTCCACCCTTGTGTACTCCTCCTCTGTTACATTTCATTTATGAGGTTTAGAGAATTGTATGGTGTTGAAAAATACATTTCGACAGTCTGAAAGACATCGTTAAAAAGTTGAGCCTATGGGTATAAAAAAATATAGCCAGCGAGGCCACTTGATGAGATAACTTGCACGCTCAAGTTTAAGTACAGGGGCCTCATTGCCAATTCACAGGTCCTTTCTTAACTCTTTGGTAACCATAGTAATTAGGGTTATACCTGATTTAGGAAACAGTCATTACAGAACAGTTCCTGAATCATTATTCCTATCCTACCCTAAAATAAGAAAAGTGTATTATACAAGCAAGTAACATCCCAAAATGTTGAAAAAAAAAAATGCTAACTTTAGGTTTAATGTTAAGCAATCCTGACTTTCACTTTCCCCCTGTAGTAGTAGCAACCTTACTAAATACCAAACAGAAGTGTTTCCTAACAGTAGCTAAAGGAAGCGTTCACTAACAGAAGTAATGACATTGTTGGCTAACATTATCAAACTGTAGGTTCGCTAACAGTAACTAACGGTACTAGCAGTAGCTATGGGCTTATTGTTGTTTTTTCTCTTTTTTGTGTGTTTAATGTCTCTTTCAATGATGAAAAAAACAATGTTTTTTATTCATTTATTTATTTTAAAGGGACCATGTACTGTTTAAAACACAAATGTCACCATTTAATGCATTGTACCAGATTACAGGCAAAGCTAATTTGCATCTGCAGTTCAATCTTTGCAGGTCAGAACAAAGAAACAGCACAATAACATAATACAAAGTTATACAAGACACACAATAAAATGCTACACACAACAATCACAAGTTTATGCTTGTCAAATTAAAACAAGTCATTAAGTCCAGAGCTCAGGGTCAGTGAGTACAGTCTTAAAAGTCTTTTTAAAGTTGGTTTTGAAAGCACTGATAGACGTGCAGCTCTGTTACAAAGTTGTTTAGCTCGGTGAGAAAAGTAGTGCCGGTTGCTAGGTAACAGATATAAAAGTTGATAAACGATGTTGGATTGAGCATTTTGTCAGGATTTCCTGACCTGAGATAAGACAGGATGAAGTGTGATAAAAAGGGATTCCGAAGTTAGTTAGGATTTGATTCTGTGGTACCAAAGTGGGTAAAATCCTATCTTTGACTCTTCCTTAGAGTCTTAACTTAAGACTTGAGATAGGGATCGTCTGTAACATGGCCTCGGGTCTGTATTTTGACTGCACAGTAGCATTCACAAAGAAATGCACTCAGTATTTACAAAAATGTGGGGCACAGAATGTCAAAATGGGTTAGTTTATTTTACTTAAGTAGCATTCAGTTTTTTGTTTTGATAGTTCACATGATCAGGACTGCTAACGCTGTTTTATATGATTAGAAATACCTCGCATGAAATTTAACAAAACACGTGACGACCATAACACAGGTGCTGCCTCCCAGGATTTCTTACATGAGGATATAAACAAATCGTTTTGTTTGAATGACGTTTTGTTATTTCTCTGTGTCCAACTTCTGTCACGTCGCTTCTCTCCTCCCACCTTTGCTCCGTGTGATCTGTGTAGGGCATGAAAATACCAAACAGATGGGCAAAGTGCATGTTAAGGTCAGGAAAATACAAACATGACATAGTGCCCAGTGTGCTCTGTAGCTGCACTGAGTCCGTTATCGGTGGAGCAGATAGTTCCTTTAGCAGTTTTAATTACAAATAACTATAATTTGCAAGTCTTAATTTTGTTGCAGCAGCACATCCCAGCTGAATGAGGCCTAATCTGTTAACTAGCAATTTTATGTTTGAGTAAATTAGGCACAGCTACATCAAGCAGATGAGCGGGACTTGACCTCACAACCTGCCCCTCTGCTGAATAAAGCCGGAAAAAGGACCTAATCCACCCACTGCTGCTAATATCCCATCAGCCCCTGTGAACAGCCACAAAATAGATGCTAATAACAAGCTATCACAGAGCCCACAAGGCTGATGTGAAGCCTGACACACTGCAACGCTCTAACAATACAGTCATTTAAACTGTGGTCAGCGGGGTCGCCGTTTATCAGAGAATACACAGAGGCAGCAAAGGCACAGAAACACACACACACACACACACGCATGGTCTGTCTTACTCCGTCTCTCCTCACATGCACATACAGTCCAATTATAGAGAGAGGACGAGGCCTGGGCCCGGCGCTCCCAGTGACCTTGTTCCAGGACAGATTGATGAGGCGCTGTATCGCCCCAGCAGATCAAATAACTCCTTTCTGGCCCTCATTACCAGCACTAGGGGAGATCTGCAAGTGCTCAGCTTAGCTAGTGCAGCATGCTTACAGCTGCGCTGCTACCAAAGTGGCTGCTATTTCTGACTCGGTCCTGAATAAATAAAAACAGAGGGTATTGAACCTTGTTTTTTTTATCAAATATTCCGAGTGTTGCCATCGGATGTAAAGGTCACAGTTGTGTGAACGGTGCAGAAGATAATAGGATAAGCTGTTATATGATACTGTTTGTTGTTCTTTTCCACCCTCCCTTAACTGGCAATTTGGCAGTTAAAGCGGAGGCATGGCATCATTCGGTCTTGTTCATTTCCTGGCAGAGACCAGAGTGCTGCAGTTAAAGGAGAAATCTGTAATATATTTAACGCAATAAATCATGAAATGACTATGATATGTCATCAGAGATCAAAGCAGCGTGTTAAGTTGAAGTACTCACTACTCTGACGTAAACGTTGCAGCTGCGTTGTCGCCCTTTGAAATTTCTATTCCAGGCTTGAATACCTGTTTTTGGTTGCCTGTTTCATGTTAATTAGAGTTCAAATTAATACTGAAAGTTCACCGAATGAGTCAGTCTCTGGTTATGAGTCATAAGAAATCGTTAGTAATCCAGTAGAAGGAGTAGATGTTTATAATGGTTGAAATGGTGCAATATGTTAATGGAGACTGGTGGGCAGTAACTGAACTAAGTATTTTCCAGTTACCAGCGTGCAAGTCTCAAGTTTTAACCTCTAAGTCACAAGCAAGTCCCAAGTTACTGTGGTGAGAATTAAGTAAGTCAAGTCCAGTCCCTGCTATTAGTCATTCAAGTCAAGTCATTGTTCAGGTCAAGCAAATCACACGTGATACGATGATTCCCTCAGATTCCACATTTAAATCAATTAAAACACCATCATGAAAAGCTGAGTGATGTTTTTCTTTTACTTTCAACAAAAACTGTTGTGACTCTGATATTATAATACAGCTCCATAACTCTAAAGAGCTCTGAAGTGAAAATGCCAAATCATTCTCTCTTCTGTCAAATCTCAAGTCCTCAAATTTGCGACTTAGGTCTGACTCGAGTCAAGTCACGTGACTCGACTTCCTGAGACATGATTTTACAAAGACAGTTGACAGTTACAAGCAGCTGATAAAGTGTAGGACTCGTCCTCACTTGTTATTGTCAGTTTAAAATGTTGCACTCGTCTTATGCTCCTGCAGCATTCTTGCAGCCTGCTTGAGCCTCATTTTTGGACGCGTGATTGTTACATAGTGCTCCTTTAACGTCATTATTAGCGCGACAGCGATGCGGTCAGGACTGCTGAACATTATGAAGTTTATGAAAGAAGTAATTGTTGCAGGATGCCTGTGATGCACTGTATTATGCTGTCACATATTATTGTCAGTTTACCATGTTCCGCGCAACCTGCACCCCTGCAGTGCTCCTGCAATCTGCAAGAGAGGGGGGCAGACAGCCTGGTTCAACCATAGACTGTATATTAAATGGGATTTAAGCCTATTTAATATACTGTCTATGGCTCCAACTCACTCGTTTGGACTGTAGTACTCATTTTTTTGATTGCACACTTGCTACATATTGCTCCTTTAAAGGTAGAATAAACAATATTTGTCTGTTGCTGTTTTTAAATACACCAGTCTCGTTCCTGAAACATCAGACACAGATGTTCTGGGTTGGTAAAGTGTCCGTAGCGCAGCAAAATAATGAGAAATAAGAAGGTACAGGCAGAGGGCACTTCTGTTGGGTCATAGGTGATGATTGAGGGTTTATTTTTGTGGGAGTCTGTGCATTGTTTTTGTGAAAACCCTGCATAGTTTGCCTTTAACAATGAATGTTCTGTTTTTATTTTCGAACCCTCCTTGACTCGTCTTTCTTATCTGTTTTCCACAGCTCCTCCCCAGTTTGTGAAGCGGCCGGCCAACATCTACGCCCACGAGTCCATGGACATCGTCTTCGAGTGCGAGGTCTCCGGGTCGCCAGCTCCCACCGTCAAGTGGGTCAAGAATGGAGATGCCGTCATCCCCAGCGACTACTTCAAAATAATTGTAAGTTCGTTTGGCACCACAGTGGAGCCTCTCTAGCTTTTCTGCGCTGAACACATTGTACTCTCAGCAAGGCTTGCATGAATTTGCATCATCACAGTGTCATAATAAAGAGTTTGAGATCAGAATCAGAATCGCTTTATATACCAAATGTACAGTATACGCAGGAGTTTGACTCGGTGATACAGCACAGTGAGACAAGAAAAGTCAAAAAATGTAAGACAAGAATTCTATATTGCTTTATAATGTTTTATTGCCTTTTTTGAACAAAGTTTATATCTGAATTTAGAGTTTTTCTTAATAAAACTTTGACGATTCACTGTAGAGGCACATTATGATCGAAATTTCCCCGCTAATGATAAAATTCAGAGGGTATACAGCTTAATCTATGCAAAGAAGATGAGAAAACAAATTAATAAGAATAAAAATAAGTTTGTTTCAAAATAATCATAGTTAAAAAAAAAAAGAAAAAAAAGCTGAATAATGTGAACCCAAGGAAATTTCAGAGATATTTCCAATGCTTTGTGTCAGACGCTCCTTATCACAGTATATCACTCATCTACTGTGCTTTTATTGGCTTTTCAAATGCAAAAACATACACTACATATAACAGACAGACCATCAACAACATCCGCAAGATATGAGACAATAAACACAATGATTTAAAAAATTTAAGAGACAAAAAAGAAATAAAGAAGTACAAGTTGTTACACTTACTACTTAGATAATTAGTCAATTAAATCATAGTTCTATGTGTCAGTATCTCTAATCGGGAAATCCAAGTCGATCCAAGAGTAGGCCTAAATAAAACAATTATATTCAAATTAAGAATGCTATATAGATATGAATAATGCAGCAATAAGAATACAATAAAGTAAATACTGAGAAATAGTAAGTATGTTGTGTTAAGCTACATGTTATGATTGGTATTGTGGTACACTGTATATGCAAAGGAAAAATGAGAAATAATAAATATGTTGCATTATGCAACAATTGCATACTTTGTGTAGATACATATATGGCACCAGACTGGTTAAAGCCACTATAAGAAATTCTCATTTTGTGTTGATTTTGGAGGCTCCTGGGAACAAAGGCAGCAGTGTTTTCTCCGCCATAACCACTAAATATAACGTCAAAAATAAAATTATCCAAAGAAAAGTCCCCTCCTGCTTCTTTTTAATGGGCCAGTGTACTCTTCACTGTAACTTTGACTGGGAAAATGTAGACACGCTACTAGTTTAATCCGATTTCAAGAGAATAACCATAAAGAAACAGCCAGTCTTCTCACTGATGGTCTTGTTGTCTTATGTAGGTCATATAGAGGCGTCAGTATTCAGCTGAGACTGTTTTATAACCAGTTAAAAACTTCTTGTAGTAGCTTTGAAAATTCTACTGTAATATTATTAACTGCTTGTCTTTATTTTTCCTTTGTTTTTTTTTCCTTCATTCTTGTTTTGTAGAAGGAGCACAACCTGCAGGTTCTGGGTCTGGTCAAGTCCGACGAGGGTTTCTATCAGTGCCTCGCGGAAAACGACGTGGGCAACATCCAGTCCAGCGCCCAGCTCATCATTTTAGATCACGGTACGCCACACTCACCAGGACACGACACACAAGTGTGCAAAACAGCTGTGGATGTGTTAGCTAACAAGAGAAAACCGATTTCCTGCATGAAAGGACGGCAAAAACACAAAATTGATAAAAATGCGTCAGTGATTAAATCATTAATGTCAGGAATGACTCAGAAATTAACCGTGTCTGATCAGTTTTGCTCAGGCAGCCAAACACTACAGTTGGAAATACAAGCATCTGTTCACAGACATTTGAGCATCAACCACAGTCTTCACACAGTGCTCCTTCTGATTATTTCTTAGCTTTTAACAGCCTCGTATGAATCACAGTTATCAGAGCTTGAGTTGTTGAATCCTAACAAAACAATCTTTTTTTTAATCTTTGTTAAAGTACCATATAATATCAAGCAGTCTAGTACAAAACACCCTAAGTTTTCTCCCTTAATGTGACACTTGGCTCAATTTCTCCTTAGCTGAGGGACTTCGTTAAGTGTGTTGCACAGAATCCCTTAAAAGATCTCCATACTTAAGGAAAAACCCTAAGCTAACTGCATTGAAAGAGACTTTACATCCATAACATTCTACAGTTTGTTTGCTTGCACAGGTGCTTGTGATATCTGATACCATCCAAAACAAGACAACTTGTCTGATCTGTCCAAAAAAAAAAAAAAAGAAATCCAGCAAAACTGGTAAGAATAATTAAAAGTTAACTTCTCTAAACAGAAGGCATTCATAATAGAGATGACAGCATCTTCTAAAAAGTTATTTATTGTTGACTTTTTTATATATTTGAAATATTTAAGCTCCAGATATAAACTAGACCATAACTTTCGGTCATTTTATAGTCTCGGTAGCTAACATGAAGCATGCTTATTAAGCCGACATAACTTTTTACAGAGTTTATTCCATTAATATTCATTTATCCCATAAACCCAGCCTGTTGCAGTTTAGACAAAGTCAGAGGCACCTAAAGTTTTTTTCCTGACTTTGGTTGTGAAGATCTTTCGTGCAACAGTTTAACTAACTGTAAAGGATTCTTTAAAGAAGATTTCTGCTCATCCTTAACAAGTCTTAGAAGTCCAAAATCCAGTAAACAGAATTTTAAGCCTTAAAATGTCAAAAATATGTTTGACAGATCTTAAAATTGATTGGATTATAACGTTAACGTTTCTTTGATAAAATTGCATTAGTTTCAGTCTTGCGTTTTTGGAAAAAATTGTATTGATCACACTGCTACCACGACAAGTCAAAACCAGCACTGAACTAAGATTTACTAATGCAAACTGTGCAGCCTGGTCAGAATTTACCAGAGCAGCTAGTATCATGCTCCACCTGGAAGCATGGAAAGGATAGGACGTCTTACATTACACAGTTTGGTACTACTACTACTAAAAATCTTAATGAGAAGACTTAAGGATTTTTTGTGCAACTGATTTTATTTTACAGAAATATCTTAATTTAAGTTGCTTTGTCCCTCTGTAGCTCAGAAAATTCCAGTATATATTGTTTGGGCATTTTAGAAGAAGTGATAAAAGAAATGAAAGAAAGAAATGTTCTTTCCACAAAGGCTTGTAAATCAGGAGCTTTCCTTGGTAACAGGGTGGGTCTCCTGCTCTCCTTACAGTTTCCCTTATTTATAAACACCTCGATGGATTCTGGCGGCTGTGCACATCTGTGAAGGTGTGAGGAGTGTGTGAGGGTGTAGTGAACAGTGAAATGAAACCGCTGGGATCTTGTTAAACCAGAGGTGACTCTGAGGGAACAGCGTTATATCTGGGCCAAATGAGGCTCGGTTTGCACACAGTCCATTCCACATCCAGTCTTACAGAAATGTTGTGAGGACTTTAGAAAAGCTGCTTCACACAAAGCCCGCGCTTTGATGCAGCACCCTTAGACATAAAGGCTGTCTTTTTAGCAGGGAGCTTTACCTAAACATGAACACACATGCTGGTAGAGAGTGCCTGGATGGCTGCAGCACTGCCTTTCTTGTTGTACAATTCCTTTAAAGCCAAAGGAGAGGTTTGAACGCTAATTCCCAGAGTGGAGCTGCTGAGTGCAGAGTACAACAAAAGCACACGCCAAGGACAGTGGCTAGGAGCGAGGAAAAAAAAACAACAACACTAAATGCCCGAAAATAGAAAGAAATGTGGAAAACAATGTTAACATCCCAGTTCTTGAGGTGATTTTGTTTCATTACCTCTGATCATTAAGAGAAAATTGTAATACGACTTGGATTTGAGATCATTTGCACAGTCATAATAATCATAGTTTAACCCACGGGCAAATAAAAAAAAAAAAAAACCTCTTCACAAAACAAGAAACAACAAGAAATTCAGGATGATGAGCAAGACACAATTTCACTGAAAAACATCATTTAAATAAAACAACAAGGTGGGAGATGGAGGAACAATAAAACAGCGAGGGGAATGAAGCTAAAGCAATCCTAATGCAGTGCAAACTGCCAAAAATGAGCCAACGAAACGCAGCAGTAAAGCAGCAGCGAGCTATTAGACACAGTACAGTAATTTAAAAAGCAAATTACAGCTGTACTGTATTTTGAATTTAAAAAAAGTCAGTAAAACTCAGTAAACAGACCAGTCCATTACTTTTTGTAAGGAATAATGTACAGTAAGCAGGTCATTATTGTGAAATAAACGATGATGATGATGATGCACAACTTGAATCACCCTGAATGACCTGTTCGCTGTACATTATCCCGCTTATTACTCAAAATCAATGATTTGACACAAAATGTTAATTTTAAAATGATTTTATGGATTTAAAGATAATTTTACTACTCATCCAGAGTTTATGATCATAACTTTACCCATAGCAATGGTCTGTTATACATTAACACACTTTAGAATGCTGTAATTGACCAATCAGAATCGAGTATTTAACAAAGCCATGTGATGGATTCATGTAATAAATAGAAATGTCAGTTAGATGGTAATCTGCATGAGAAATAAAGAAAAAGAGAACAATTTGGTTTTAATAATCATCCGCAGTGATTAATTTAACCCGGACAGACAAAGAGGTTTCCACTGTAGCAGAAGAGACTACTTTACTGTTGACTCAGACTCTCACATGTTATCGAGGAAGACGGCAAAATGTAATCAAGCATGAACTCCCCCTCTCTGTTGAAGCAGGTGGCTAATGGATTAGCATAGAGGAGTCCAACCGGTGGCACCCCCAGCTGTGTCACCCCCCTCTGATTGGAGGACATGAAGTCAGAAATAATGATGACCTGCAGCTCATTTTGTGTTTGTGTTTGACACCATTGACAAGGGCTTTGCCACTTTTTACATGGCCTGGAGTCTTTTTTTTTTTTTTTCTTTTCTTTTTTGGTTTGAGTTGATGATGAATGGGATGAATTACTGAGGCAGCTGGCCTCGTGCACGGGGTCTGCCCTGAGCAGAGCTTTGAAGAAATTAATCTCTGTTTAATCCATAAATATCACTGAGAATCTTCGCCTTTCTTTCTTTTCTGAGTGTCTCGGTCACAGTAACGCTAATCCAGACACACTTAGTACTGCAAAGTTTTCCTGGTTATTCATCAGTTTATTATCCGCTCATCATCTGAGTCTCAGCTGAAAATAACTGAAGTCGCCGTGATTCTGTTTATCCCTGCTTGCTCCACTGTGTCAAAGTAATTTCCTCTCTCAAAGGTGCAGTGGGGAATCTATGAGAACATATTAGAGATCAAGCTCATTTTCTACAGCTATTAGTGTATTACAGGCACAGCTCTGTGATGTGAGGTTAACGTGAATCTCTTTAAAGGGACATTCTGGATTATTTGATGTGCGGTTGTATGAGGCACTGATGGCTAGTGTGTTAGCTACAGTAGAAAATGTGTACAGAGTCACCAACAAAAGGTATTTTAGCCATTAAAAAAGGTCCACCTTAAAAAAATCCATACCAACTGAAGTTTAAACTGTATTTGGAATATTTTCATTAGAGATAGGACCGATCTGATCTAATATCAGGATCCAAATTTGCTGTAAGACATTTATCAGGTATTGGACTCACGTCATGATCCATGTCCTTTGCACAAGTGTATTGAACAAGGGAAACACATGCAGTGTTAAGGAGTGGACATACTGTGGCATTGAGGAAATGTACGAGACACCTCGCTCATGGAGTAACGATAAATCTGCACAAAAATGACAATAATATCAACATAAACCATCCTGTTCTGAACGGACACATTACAAAAACATGAAAAACATACGATAAATGAAAAAGTAACATTTGCATTTTGGAACATGGAACAACAAACTTAAACTCTAAGAAATGCATCATGGGAAATCATGGAAAGGTGGGCCATATCTCAGCCAATCAGCTGCACGTGTGAATATCACAAGCCACAATCGTGCAGCAACCCACAATGGTTGAATGACGCTCTTACACAAGTTACATTACACAAACTAAACAAGCTTTCCAGACTGAAGTTCAGTTTCAGCCCCGTGTAATCTTACTAATAGCAATAATAATGATAATAACAATGAACAAAAAAATCACTGGCATTGATATAGTATCAGTAGATATCACTTTGTCCAAACTAACCAAACTTCGTAGGCGAAATCAATAATTTTTCCTCGTATTTGTTAGTTTGTTTGTGTCATTGTGTGACTTTGGTGAATCCAAACTAACCTTTTAAAACGCCGCAGTCACACAATAACACAAACTGACTTGCAGATTGAGGCAGGAGTAGACGAGCGAGTCCCATGTTCTGCCAGTTAATATTACTGATTTTGCCTGTGGAGTTTGGTTGGTTTGGAGAGAGCGATATTTGGCTTATATAACGGCAGATTCCCATCAGGAAAGTATATCTGACAGCCTGTCTGCTTCTTCAAACTGGGGGCCGCCATCCTCTGTAGCTAAAACACTGACTATCAATAAGAAGCTCATACAGCTGCACATCAAATAATCCAAATTATCCCATTAAGTTCTATCAGAGTTGTATCTCCCTCCTCAGACTTTCTCCTCTGTTATATTCTTCTCTCTTTCTCTTCCTGTGCTGCTGCTCAGCACGGACACGTTCAATTCTGCAGCCATCTGCCACCTTTCTTGCCACTTCCTCTCACTTTTTCTCTCCTTGTCTTTCACAGCCACCTGCTCTCTGTGATAATCCAACACACTGGGCTTTGTGTTAATTGTGCTGCCTCGAATATTCCCCCTATATGGCCGTCCCCTCACAGCTGGGCGTCTTTGTCCACTTCTTAGCCCGCTCTTTACACAAACAGCCCCTCCTGCTCTTTGCTGCCCCTGCGTGTTTTTCGCCTCGGTCAGGTATCCCGCTCACACCTGCCAGGCTTGAATCATCCTGAACCGGGGCCAGGAAAACACCCTGTCTGTCTGGCAGTCGAGGGAGATAAGCCTGGGACTTGCCACAGGGATAAAGTTGTCTTCACCCAACAGGGAAATCAATGGGGGTGAACTGTATCTAAACAGCCAGCCAGCTGCAAGTGGGCTAATATTCATTAGTGCTCATAATCTTTGCATCTTGACACTGCCAGCTGCAGTTAAATGTGGCTCCACTGATGATTCCCACTTGTGGCTGTGTGGAATGGAAAAAGGTCAGCTGGTAGCATATGTACAGTATCAACAGTTATTTATAGTGATATGTGCTTTGTATCAATACTTGAACTCCAGCAGATAACAAGTGGGTAATACATGGTCAAAAAATATCACATTATTTCACTCATCTTCAGCAATCTTAAAGCAGTAGTTAGGATTTTTTGAAGGGGGGTTGTATACTTATTGATTGCCAGTGTATTACCTACATTAGGTGGCAGTCAGCATGCCTCCAGTTTGGAGAAGCAGCAGGAGTACCAGTGTAGGAAGGTAAGCAATGTACTGCTGTGGACAGGGTCAGCAACGAATCATAGCCGTCCAAAAAGAATCAGTATCACTTTAATGCTGCATTCATGTGGTCCGTAGATGGTCCCATTTCCTGAACTGAGAATTTGACTTTGATGTGTTCATGAGCTCTTAAGTCATAATGCGGAAAAAATATGGGTATAACAATATTATTTTCCTTTAAACCACTAAAATATTGCTTTACCTCTCTTGTTATCAGGATTAATACTAATAAATAAGTTTTCTTACTGATCGAGGTCACTCTGCTTGGACAGCAGCTAATGGTTACAACCTAATACTATATAATAAAATACATGCCGGCAAAAAATTGACATGCGATACGTGAATTGAATAAGTTATCAACCAAACATTAACTTTCGTCTACCATGTTTTTTGCGTACATGACTAATAAATAACAATTCCGCAACTCATGTACAAGAATTTTAACAGAGTTGTGTTCCAACTTGAGAAGGCATTTATGTGTTTTTTCCCACTTGGGAACTTTTTTTCCTGATTATTCCAGCACCGCATAAATACAGTATAAATATATGTTACATTTCAGATATTTTCACCTCTTTACCTGGCCGTCAGACAGCCTTTTCAGATGGAAAAGCGCCACTGAATAAGCCAGATATTGCTCTCTTTTGACAAACCAGACTTCATTAACAAAATAAGTAATTTTACCTTGCAGAAGACTGGAGTCGCTGGTTTCCTGCTGCCTTGATCACTTTGTTTGTTGGTGTTATCATGTGACTTTGATCTTTTAAAAGGTTAGTTTGCATTCACTGTAGTCACACAATAGAACAAACAAACTAACAGACTGAGGCAGCAGGAAATCAGCAACTGCCGTGTGTGCGAGGTAAAATTACTGATTTGTCTATGGGGTTTGGTGGTTTTGAGAGAACAATATTTGGCTCATACAATGGCAGTTTCCCATCATAAAAGGTTGTCTGACAGCAAGGTAAAGCAGTGAAAATATTCTAAATATAGCATACACTTAAACTTACATTGATACTTTTAGATGAGCCTTTTTTAAGTAACTAAAATATGCTATGCTGCTGACCCTGTCCCAACAGTACATAGCTTAGCTTCTGTTCTGGTACTCCTCCTGCTTCTCCAGACTGGGGACATGCCGACTGCTATCTATATTGACGATTGATAAGTACCCAATACAACCCCACTGCAAATGATCCAAACTATCCCTTTAAAACCTTGAAAAACAGCTTCTTTGGGGGGGAGTGGAGGTCAAAAATAGGCGCACAGATTGCAGTCTCAAACAATTTTCCTTGACATTCCACAGCCATGTGCAATATGGGTCAACTAGTTGCAAACAGATGTGGGTAAATAGGAGCACAAATGCCAAAAGTGGACCTCAAGGGGGCCTAATTATGCAGTGTAATGCAGTGCCTCTTAATGTCCCTCGTAAAACTGCCACATTCAGACTTGTCGTCTTTGTGGAAGTGCTGGAAATATGTGTAGTTGTGCTGGTTTCTGTTGTAAGTCATTACGTTTTGCCACAGAGAAGGAAAGTGATAATTTAATTTGGTATGACTTTCCCCACTGACAAATGCAAAATAACTTCTCACGTATAATTACATGGAAACTGGCGACCTGTCCAGAGTGCGCTCCTCGCCCAGTGTCAGCTGGGATCGGCTCCAGCCTCCCGCGACCCCCTAAAGGATAAGCGGTTATAGATGATGGATGGATGAGTGGGTAATTATATGGTGTTTTTTTTCCAGAAACAATAGAGATTTTAAACTTGTATTAAATCAAAACAAGTTTGACTCAACATATGCACACGTTAAATGAGATTTCATCAAATTCCCAGCAGATAGGCTCATTCTTTCCTCGCTAAACTACAAAAATGACCACTAATGGCCATCGTGAATGATTCCCTGCTGGCAGTTTGGATATCTGCTGCTCACGTGTAGACCCTCTCGTCAAAATGATGAGGGAGGGAGGTTAGTCAGCTGCAGAGGATATGCTATTTATGGGATTATCGTCACATGTCATCTATAGACAATGTGCTGAAACAATTTGCGGTCTTTTCCGGGCACATGATTACGTGACGTGTTTCTGTATGATACTGTAGTAGGCGGCAATTACAGCTTGGAGAGGAAATGGGTCACGTTTCTCAACTTTGAAGATGACATCTGTGACCCACGCCTCGACAAAGCACTTGTTTATATGATTGTCATCTTTCCATATATGGTACAAAGTCTGAGACTGTGTTTGAAGTTTGATAAGGTGTCACGCTGAAATGCACGCCCGAGTTTTTGCTGTGTGGTTGCTTTTTGTGCAGCTGTTTAAGATGCAGAGCAGAGCCGAAAAAAAAAAATATATATATTTTGTGTTGAGGATTACTGGTGTTGCCTTCTAGAGGCGGAGGAACTGCATATAGCATTTTACATTTTAGAAGCAGACATTCATAAGAGAAAATAAAAGCATGTTATTCCACATTATGTATTCTTATTTTAACAATCACAAACCCAAGGCCACACACCAGCCTACGTGTGAACTTACTAGGTTCCCACTTGTCGAAAACGGCAGGTTTAAGATTCAAGCACCTAAAAGCTTAATATGAAAAATGCAGACAGATCTGCGTTTATCGTTGGTAAACAAAAGAGAAGTGGATGCACTCTCTTTGCTGTTTGCCCTTAAATGTGGTTTTTTTTTTTTTTTTGCTTTTTTATCTTTGCATAAATTCAAGAGATGCTCTTCCATTTGCATGTGAATGCTTTTTTTTTTTTTGCTCCTTCCATATGCTGTGTGCTGCCTTCAATATGGAAATGCTCCACTGTCGGTCTGCGTTTGTCTGTCTCTCCATCTCTCCTCTCTGCTCCTCTCCGTTCCCACAGCTCACATGAATAATGTTTTGACATTTTGCCTCCTAGTGCCCAAGCCAAGTACTTCACTAGAGAGCCTGAAAGCTTGTTTGGATGTAGAAGCTCTGAGCTCTCATGCTGTTTCAGACACGACTTTTGCAAGTGAATTTCATGATGAATGAAAAGGGAGGCATTTCAGTGAATACTTAACAACTTCAGGTCAGAGATAACACAATTTAAAAACAGCGCTTGCTGCTGCTGTGCCAAACAGCTTCATGAACTGATCGCACTTTATTTTAGAGTGCACTAATAAGACTTAACAAGCTGTGCTTGGAATCAAATTAGACGAAAACTGGAAATAGGTTAATGTGTTGTTGATTAGACAGGATTAGACCCTTCTTTAGACCCTTATCAGAAATTATTAAGGAAATTAGACTGTCTTAGATGGTAATTAGGGACACGTTACAACAGAATTGTACTGCAAACTAAAGTGAAATTACATCGCTGCTTCTTCCTCATTTAAAAACAATATGTGAACCACATCTACCAAATAAAGCCAACCTTTAAATAACATCTAACAAGGGTCTGTAAGTGGGAAATAATACACTTTAAAATTTACAGTACAGTTCTATTGTAATTGTGTATTTAATTACTGTTGAATAACGGTCTAATAAGGGTTTAACAGTGGGAAATAATACACTTACGTGTACAGTGCAGTACTGCTTGTTAGTGTAATGTAAAATAAAGTGCAACCTATGAATTTTAGCTCCTTTATCCTATAGGCTGGTGTTTCCAGCTATTATTCATGGCATTTTATGACGAAAGAAAGATGACACACTATTTCTGATGCAAATGCATTTCTTCAACCTTTTGTTGAATCCAGAGCTTAAACAGGCAAGTAGAATTTCTCGATTCCTCCTTCCCTTTCATCTCTTTCTTCTTCCCTTTCTCCCCTCTTCTTTCTCTCTACCTCCATACCCCCTCCTCTCCCTTCATCTTCCCCCTTTATCCGTCCATGCTGCCATTAGTTTTCCCTCCCCCCCTCCCTGTTAGACCTGTGGCAGCCAACAGAAGAGTCCTGTCCTCCCCTCCCATCAGAGGTACCAGACCCCCACTGAGAGATGGAGAAGCCTCATCACTGCCTGAGTGCTCGCTGTGCCTCCTGCTTTCCTCTCTCCCTCCATCACTCTGTGTATTTATGAGTGCAGGCGTCAGGAGTGCTGGCATGATAAACTGACATGTGTGCTGTCCCCAAAGCTGCCGCCTGACAAACTGACAGGCACCGGGAGATACTGGAGCAGATATGTAGAGAGTTGCACATACCGTAACTTCATTAGTAAATCAATTAATTATGGGAGACTTGAGCACCAGACCTCCCTGTGAAATGACACAGAAACCAACAGTCCCCCACTGTATTTGCAGATGACTTGGCGGCACCGCCATTAACAACCGCTGAATGCCACTCGCTTCGATCTGGGCCAAGACACTTAACACCTAATAAAGATTACGCCTCGGAAAGGATGCAGAAGTCAAGGAAACCCACACAAGTTTTATTTAGACGTCGCTAATTTACAACACATGAAGCCAAATGAAGTGGAAGTTTAACCTTGGTGGTGAAGCATCTGATGATAAACCAATTAGAGGCACTGTGAAGACTTCAAGTGCTGTGTAATAACAAGATTTATAACATGGTCATCAAGTGAAACAAAATTAATCTCCAAATATTTCTGTAAAGGCATTAAAGGGATAGTTTGGAATATTTGAAGTGGGGTTGTATGAGGTACTTACTTGCTGCCGACACACCCCCAGTTTGGAGAAGCAGAGTACCAGCACATATTTTAGCCATTAAAAAAAATGCCCATCTATAAAATCAATATCAGATAAAGTGTACGCTATATTTAGAATAATTTTCAGCACATTACCTTGACATCAGACAGTCTTGTCTGACAGGAAGCTGCGATTATTGAAGCCAAACCTCGATCAGTTAATTTGTTAAGCGTATTGCGTGCCTTTGGTGTTTTAAAAGGTTACTTCAGATTCACCAAAGTCACACAATGACACTGACAAACAAACCAATGGAGGCAGCGGTGGACCAGCAACTCTCTTGTTCTGTGAGATAAAATTACTGATTTCACCAAAGGGGTCTGGTTAAACGAGAGAGATGGATAATTGGCTTAGATAACGGCGGTTTCCTGTTGGAAAAAGCTGTCTGATGGCAAAGTAAAGGTAAAGAGTTTTTTGTAGATGGCCTTACATCTAGTAAAATTTTATTTACATAGCCCAATTTCACAAATTGCGTTTGCCTCAATGATCTTTACAATCTGTGTAGAGTTTGACACCTCGTTTCTTGTAGACCCTTGAAAAGAGTAAGGAAAAACTCCCCTAAAAAAACACATTTAGAAGGAGAATAAATGGGGGAACTCAGGAGAACAAGAGGAACCATCTAAACAACAACTACATGTGTGTGTCAGGACAGACAATGGGTTGCTGCTGACCCTGTCCACAAAAGTACATTGCTTTTCTTCTGCACTGGTACTGCTCTGCTTCTTCAAACTGTGGCCGTGTTGACCGGCATCTATGGAAGGTAATACACTGAACCCTGCTTCAAATAATCCAAACCCTCCCTTTAAGCTTGAACAAAAATACTGAACAATGCATGCAGAACAAGAATGTGGCCAACAACTCCTCTTATTGAAAATGAATGATGGCAGTTACTTTTTAGCCGCCTTGAGCCACAAAATCAGACTTAATAAAAATATTAACCCATAGAACGTCTGTCAAGAAACACCCAAAACATAAAAAATACAGAATAATAGACCGAAGGTATTGAAGCCGGCTGACCACAAGCTGAACACAGCCTGGCTAAGGAAAGCTGTTATGGACGGACCTGGTTGCCAGAAGCGATTCTGTTCACACTGTGAACAACGAAAAAGCAGAGAAAGCTCCAAATTCTTGCACCTTATGTTCAAAATGCTGCACTAGCCCGTAAGAGAGATTAATTTTCCAAACGGACCCGATATCTGCAGCAAATTTGTAACACAAACAGACACTCAAATACTGAAACTGTATTGTTTCAACACGAGCAGTAATTGTTTCCACACGGACCGTCGATACACATGAGAGACACAGCAGCCCAGATCCATTGTTTTGGCTCCGAGAAGACATGAACAAATATAACTTGATGCTGAAGCATTACTGTTGTCGTCTTCTAATACAAATCAAGAAGTACTCGAATTGATATTGAATTGAAAGTAAAGAGGAAGATGAAGAGAGATACTTAAAAGGAGGTCCCAGTACTGCTGTCAGTGTGATGATATACTGCAGTGGCGGCTCTCGCTGGCGTCATGGAGAGAAACTCACTTGATTATGAATCCATGTAATATAAAATGTAACTGGATCATGATTAAACAACAAAGACACAGACTGAGTTTGAGTAGGCGGGCAGTAAAATATCATTTAAAAAAAAAAAAAAAATCCCCCTAACACATTTGTAGCAGACAAGCCACAGACGGGGGATCCTTCCACTACATCAGAGCACCACCCTTATTCCCTGTTCAAATCAAGAAGTGAGAATAGGCTGCTAAAAGACCCTTCCCTCCAGCCAGACTCCACCAGTACTGAATAAAAGCCCGGGTCCACTTCAGGGAATACGGTGTGCTCCATCATCTGCTAGCAGGGTCACGGCCGGGCCAGCGGGAGTGAATGTGTAATGTTGTGAGCATGTGAATGTGTCAGCACAGAGCGGCGCTGCGCAACACGTCTTCTATTGGCACCGTCTGCATCGAAAGTTTACCTTCAGCAGGCAGGCAGCAGTGTGAAAATGTGACTGTTCAACAACATGTCACGTACTGCTGGGATGCACATGCATGCACACATATGGCGACACGTGTTTTTGCTGTATGGTGACGGCCTTCGTGAGGTGACAGGGACACAAACTAATTGTGTGTGCTGACTGATTCGACTGAATCGTTTCTCGTTGTTCGTTCAAGCCTGCAATCATCACGTCAAGGCCGCTCCCGCTTGCCTTGGCCCTTTTTGTTTCCTCCTGCATCCCTGTCATACACAAGATGTACATCAGTGACTGCACATGTATACACAATAGGCAGTGGATACAATGCTTACAATAATACGTGACAGCATAATGCAGCGCATCACAGCCATCCTGCAACAACTACTTCTTTCATGAAGTTCATAATGTTCAGCAGTCCTGACCACATCGCTGTCGTGCTAATAATGATGTTAAGGCATGCCCTCTTGTGTAATATTGCTTAACCGAAGTGCTAATAGTGCCGTTAATGGAGCCATATGTAACAATCACGCTTCCAAAAATGAGGCCCAAGCAAGCTGCAAGAATGCTGCAGGAGCATAAGACGAGTCCAACGTTGTAAATTGACAATAACAAGCGAGGACGAGTCCTACACTTTATCAGCTGCTTGTAACTGCCAATTGTCTGTGTAAAATTAAGTCTGTTATCCTGGAAACAAAAGCCCACTGCTCTGAAAATGCCACACTCTGGAGTTTAAGTTAAGTGACTGCCTGTCTCATTGCCTGCCAAACTCCATTAACATGTTGCTCAATTTAACCTACTCCTTCTAAAAGATTATTAATGATTTCTTCTAATTCATAAACAGACACTTACTCATTCGGCGAAAATTCAACATTAATTTGCACTCTAATTAAAGTGAAATGGGCAAACATTAACACAAGTTACAGGGCAAAATAGAAATCTCATGGCAGCTGTAGTGTTGCTGTCAAGAGAAGCAAGTATTTAAACTTAGCATGTTTCCTTAATCTTATTTTATGATTTATTACAGTAAATATATTACAGATTTCTCCTTTAAAGCCCCCCTCAAGTGTAATATTTCAATTATATGACAGGTTACCAACAAAAAAAAAGATGTATTCATATTGTAGGACAGTCCGATCTCAAAATAAAAAAAAACGTTTTGGTAGTTTTATCTCTTTCACTGGAATCACATGGTGTCTGACTAATAAGTGGAATACAGTCAGTTACATCAGTAGAACTCCTACGTAATGAAACGTAGCTTACTACTCCAGCGAGTAGGCCGACCCTGAGCAATGACGAGCAACAGCGAGCCAGCCAACTTGTGCTAAAGTTAATGTTTTCAAGAGATAGATAGTTTCCCAACTGAATAAATGCTACACATGTAAACACAAAAGTGCTTTCTTAGCTCAGTCTTGTAACTAAGCTACCTGCTATTTTTTTTTTCCCTTTGGACAGTTTTAGTTACTATATTCCCAAACCTCACATGTATTTTTAAGCTACCGTGATCCAAAAGTTTCCGTTAACTCCAGAGCCTTGTAGAGTCCAAAAGTCAAAATGTATTGAAAAAAGATAGATGCAGTCATTTCAAAAATTCACAACATGTTTTTATCTAATGAAATATTCAGCTTCAATCCATATTTGTTGCCATTTAGCCTTTCAAAAATAAAATTTTCATAAAACTGTTTGCTCCCCAGCTTGCTGCACACAAAGGAAGCATGTATTGAAACAGCAATGTAGCTGCAATCTAACAGCACCATAGTTCCATTCATTACAGAAAAGTGATTTAATTATTCTATAAATGTTACTTCAACAGCTACAAGAAATAGTTTAACAGCAGGTCATAGTCTATATAGGCCCACTGTGGTTTGTGATTTATTCTCACTAATGAAAATGTTTCAAAAACATCCCCCCTTCTGGGTGGAGTGACATTTTTAGTGCTGAGCATGGTGCGTAAAGGCACGGTGCGTCTAATTGACCAGTCGGATTGCTTGGTGGGAACTACCTGTTGTATCATTTCTGCTTGAGAGGTGTTGATTTAACTCTGTGGTGATTTTTTTTTTTTTTTTTGAGGCTGCAGTTTGCGGCGCTGTTTATTTCCAAAATGGCAATTTCCAAAAGTCAACATTGTATTATAATGAACCTCCCATTAGAGTGATGCAGTAGGAACAGAGATAAGAAGCCTAAACGGGGAGAGGAGTGTGTTGTTGGCACTAAGCGCACGCTAATTAAGTGCAACTGGGGGATAAAATTGCCTCCAAAAAAGTAGTTGAGTCCTTTTCCATTAAAAAACATCAATAAGCGCCAAATTTACCTGTTCTCCAACAGCTAAATCTCACATTCACCACATGTAGCTGCGGGTGCTATTATACACTGCGGGTGCTATTATAATAAGTGTCTTATCTTAAGTTACAGTGTGTAGTATCATTTTCTGTTGGTGGGTTTATGCTTGATTAAACAAATATGATAATATTGTTGTTTTATTTAGAGCATTATATTTATAAATGTCTGTGATCATAAAAAGGCAATATAAAAACAAATCAGGGGCATGTGATGGAGAATATTAATCATATGTAAATGTGAATATATTCCACTAGGTTTTGCCTCATAGCAAAATATATTGAAATTCAAATTTGGGGATCAAGCCCGAAAATGTGCACACAGCGTCTTAACTGAAACACACACACACACACCAAGTATCTCTGGCACACACACACACACACACCATGTTAGTGATAGTGATTAGTGAGTGTGTTCTCCCACTGGGGGCTGTAGGAAGCTGATCAGAGGGATTGTAGCCCAAATTGATTGTGAAGAGCTGAAATCAGCCTCCACCAAATTGCTGTTTGCACGGCCGCTGATGGCAAAGTGTTTGTGTTGCGGCTCCGTCTCTCAGGGACGGTGCTGAATGCGTATGTATGTGTTTACGAGCCAAGGCTCTCACAGCACGGGCTGAACTTTTCTATGGGTTGTATTTACTCAAGCGTGGTGAAAGGCTTTGTCTCATTTATAAATGGTCTGTCGCCTAAGTGCTAACTGCAAAATGTTATGGGTGCCTGTTTTGTTCCTGTTTTGCACAGAAAAGCGCAAAAAGGATTAAAATAGGCTTCAGTACCTGCGTCAGTGCTGTGTTTTGAAGGTCAGTCTTGTTATCAGCATCAGTTTTAGGCCTGTTTGGGTACGTATATGTGAGAGATCTGCCTTTTTCATGACAGTTTCACCGACACGTGCCCTTATTTAGGATATAACACCATCCACCTCCAACACACACTCATCCAGGATGCCGATGTGATGTTTTTGGACGTGGACGGTCCTCTGGGTGCAGTAATTGGAAGTACCACATGACACAAAAACATCACTTTCCCCTCACACCCTTCCCTTAGCTGCAGGCAGCTGACCCCTGTGAGTGGCGCCACCAAAGCTGGAGCTTTTATTTTTCCTGTTAGCGCCCACCCCCCCACCACCTTCCCTCCACTGAGCCTCCCAGTTTCCATAAGCTAAAAGTAGAATAGTAACATCACAGTGTGATGTGGTGGGCACCCCGCTGTCCGCTAGCGTCGTGCGGTAGCTGCTTCCCAGTGGGTCTAACCGAGGGAGGCCGCTTTATTGGCGGGAGTCTGATTAGCTGCACTGTTTGTTAGCGAGTCTCCCGAGGGGGGTGCAGCTGCGCCCACTTCTGCAAACATACTATTTGACCTTTTCAACCTTTTCATGGTTGTTCAGCTCCACTCACTTTATACATGAGATGCTGCAAGTGCATGTATACACACACACACAGGCACACTGAAATCAATTATTTTATTCAAGGCCTGCTCTGTTTCCCTGGAAAGGTTGAATTGTATTCTTGTACCTCTGATGTAATACGATACAAAGGCAGGCAGGCAGCGCAGAAAGAAAAGCTTGTTTCCAGTCCTGGGCACTGGTGGTGAAATGCTCTGGAGATGTGCAGCATCACTGGCTGTTTTGATCTGCTTGAAAGACGAGCCCAGGAGGCTTCGCTTCCTCCTCCCAGCCAGCATGTGGAGCACACGGTATGGGATGGGTGCGGTGAAGGGGAGGGGGGGTTTACATTGTATACCATAGTCGCACATCTTCATTTGCATACCCAGTCTGGCCAAGCAGCTGTTGGCCTTGTGATGGTGCATGTTTCTGCAAGTGTGTGTGTCTTGAAGCAGGGGAACAAAGCAATCACACCCAAATTAACTCACCAGTGGCTCCCGGATCAAGGGGGTACACGTGTTTGATGGTGGAGGGACGCTGTATGTATACACAGTGGATGATTAATTATTGATGTACCCGACCCCATTCAATTACTGTCGTCATTTCCAAATCGGGGCGTTTGTTCTCCCCTACGTGTTGGGATCTGTGGATCCTCTGGGGGGTTTTTTTTATGCCTCGGTAGGATGTATATGACATTTCATAAATTCCCACACATTAAACCCCCCTGTTCAGTGTTTATTTTGAGAACCCAGAGCAGGGATTGTCACTTTTTTATGAAAACCAAATTACCAGAAAGTAAACTGCCGGAGGGCCAAGAGTGGATGCAAACACAGACATACCATCATCCTTCCAAAACATACCCCATACAAATGCCGTGTAGTTGTTTATATGGGCCCACAGGGAATTTGAGAATGTTGATTTTGGATGTGAAAGGCAAGATAAAAGTAAAATTGAACAAACTGTGCCATTTAAGAGGAAAACGCTGCAGGGTTTCAAAGGGACGGCTTTTCTGGTTGATAAACAAGAACATGCCCAGGCTTTCGGAGGTTTTAGCCGCCTGATAAAGAGACCATCCTTGGAAGTACAAACACCCCCACCCACCCCAACCCCCTGAAGTATTTGCTGCATCACCACATGGCATCCAGGATCCCCATGGATCTATCAGATGGGTCCTCTCACATCCCACTTTGTCTCCGCTGCCACAGCAGTGTTTAGGGAGTGTGGAGACATAAATACATCTGTGACCCACTCCAAACCCTTTATAAGCACATTTATGGTCTGTGCTTATTGAAGCAGAGAAGATGTGTTCTGCTGTTTGAAAAGTGTTTGTCAGAATATCGACCTATAATACACAGCTTCTGTGCTGTGATGCAGCAGCAATAGTATACAGTAGGGTGGGTAATACAGCCAAAATCATCTATCATTATATATGTAATTTTCTATCAATATAACAGTATGGATACAGTAATTGTTCTGTAAATTGAACTAAGAAATTGATTAAAATGACCATATCGTACTGTACTTCATCACATTTGATTATTTTCCACTTTTATTGGAACTTACAAATCAGTAAGTTCAATCAAAACCATGTTTTCTTGTCACTCTCTTCATCCGCCTTTCCACCGCAAGAACTTTCCCCAGGAACTAGGAACTTTTGGAGGATATCAGTGAGTTCCAACCGCAGGGATCAAAGTCTAAATTAAGTTCTGGACATTATTAATGCTTAGGAGGTTGTACTTTCCACAAGTGCAGAAACATACCTTTTAAAAAAAAAATCTGTAGCCACAAAACAGTTCCTCGAAAAGTAGTTCCTGGGACTTTGGGTGGAAACATGGCTTTCTTCTGCTGTGTTTGGCAAACCAGCATAGAGGCGTATTACCGCCACCAACTGTCATTGTTGTTGCATAACCGCGCACAAAAATGGTGTGTAAAAAACAGCCATTGCTTTGCATGTCTTAAGATCATAGTGGAAACACAGACAACAGCTTCTTGAAAGGCAGTCACTGGGACTAAAAGTTACAAGTAGTCTGGGTGGAAATGCGCTTTCTTGTGCAGCATGTGGCAAACAAGCTTAGAGGTGCATTACCACCACCATCTGTCATCATTGTTGTATAGTCGCACACAAAAATAATGTGTAAAAACAGCTGTTGCTTTGCGGGTCTTAGCAGTGGAAGTGTAGACAACATCTCTTTGAAAAGTAATTCCTTTGACTAGAAGTTCCAGGTACTTTGGGTGGAAACATGGCTTTCTTCTGTGGCGTTTGGCAAACTAGTGTAGGGATGTCATTGTTGTTACGCAGTTATGTGCAGAAATGATGTGTAAAACCAGCGTTGCTTTGTGGGTCTTTAGACCCCGATAGAAACACAGACAACAGTTCCTTGAAAAGTAGTTCCTGGGACTGGAAGTTTTAGGTACTTTGGTTTGAAACTCTGATTTTTTGTGCAGTGGTTGCCAAACCAGCTTAGATATGCATTGCCGCCAACTGTTGCTTCCACGTTAAATGATAACATGGTTACAAGATGACATGAGAATCCAGCCCCAGTTGCTACATTGCCTGCTCGGAATATATAGCGGTAACACGAAGGGATTAGTTCCTATGACGGAAATTGTATTGCTCTATCTCTACTGCAGGACATTTTTCCATGGTTGCATGGTATTTACTGTCATATCGCCTAGTATATAGTAAGTCCCATTTTTTTAATATTCTGTACATGTTCTATACAAGTGCTAAACTCTCAAAGTTATTTTTCTTAATTTGCCTGACTTTGATGTGTCCCCTCTGGCCCCTCCATCAGCATCTTCAATGCCTGGAGATTGTTCCAGGACATATTTCAATCACTCAAAGACTTAATGAGGAGAAATCTCATTCATTTTTGGTATTGCCATGTCTTCTTTTTTTATTTAATTAATAAAAGCTTATTTGTCTCCTGGGGAACGTGCCACATTTCAAACTTTTTTTTTTCTTTTTTTTTTTTCGATCCTGGTGAACGTGCCCTAGAAAAAGAATGGCAGGAATGTTGCAGAGCTGCTGTTTGACATTTTTGGGTAGAATCAGTGCGAGACACAAAGACTTTTTTTTTTTTCTTTTTTGGATTATGTCAGTGAGTTGGAACACCTCGTCAGTTTAAGCCTTTGTGAGGTTTGAGCTGCACTTTAATCTTGACTGTCTCTGATTATCACAGCGAGAGAGAATGTGTGCAGTTACTGATATGCTCCACCAACCTGATACTGTATCTCTGTCAGCTTCCCCTCGGCCAATGATAAGATGATACCCAATACAAGCTGCAATTTTAGCCTTTTGTTGATGAACCTCTCACATTTTTATTGTTTATATAATTACTTTTCTTTTGCTGTTGTACTGCATAGGAAAGCAATTTGTAAGTATTGAAACTCGTGTTAAAAATTGAGTTTATTATTGCTGTGGACAAGGTGCTCAAGAGGAAACAAAGAGAGCAAAAAACACCGTGCTTGGTCAGCCTTTTTCTTGCACTCCCTTCACCTCTCACTTTGTCTTCACTTGAAACATTTGTCTTCTCTTTCTGACTCATTTTCCTTTGTCGGCGCAATAAGGAGCCGCTCAAATGTCATGAGCTGTCAGGCTCGCTCATCTTTCCGGTCTTATCTTGAAAGAGAGTGAAGGGAACAAGATTGTAAGGGGGAAAGCAGCCATACTTGTCGGCAGTTGTTCTAAGGAACCAATAAAAGGATCCCTCTATGAATTTTTGTCTTTGTTCAAAGGGAATCTATGATTTCTCTGTAATTACCTTCATGCACTTCAACCATAAGCCCACGTATGTGCTGTTTCATGCCACTGTTGCATGTTCACATGAGTCATGACAAAGCCTGCCAGTTTTAATTGACAGCCTGCTTTGTGTTGGTCTTTTGAAGGCTCTGGACCGCTGCTTTTTGAGTACATTGTTCACTGCTGCTCTGTTCATTCTATGGCAGATAAAAGTAGCTACTCAGTAATGGACCATTAGCATTGTGCCGGATCCGTCTCTTACGCCGTCATCATTACCGAACCGCATTAGACACGGAAACTAGTCCTGAGAAAATCCATTTTGCAGGAGCCTGGCATGGCCTGCTGAATTCCCTCTGAAGAGGCTATCTGTAGTTACAGTGCTGTGGGTGCTTCTGGCAGATATCTGCATTCAGTAGATTTATGCTCTCCTGGTGGAGGTGCGTAATGTGAGCCAGCGAGGTAGGCTCTCTTATCTCCAGACCAGATGATGAAAAAACTACTTGGCGTAACTTTACAGCTATGGACACTGGGGAGTATTATGGAGTTAGCAACAGAAGATAAAAGTTTAAGTTACGAGGCTTTAATCAGAACTTTTAATGCTACTCCAGTTATTTTAATTTCGGAAACGGCTTTTTACCTCCATTGAATATTAAGATGAATGCTTTCCTATGCATGTCTTTGTCTTCTTGACTGTTTTGCGTATTGGTTACCCAGATTTATTATGCAGATCTAGAGTAACCTTCCTCGTTAAGCCTTAATGCCAGCCATTCATTACCTCTGGCACAGAGACTAATGACACTATTAATCAGCTATGAATAGAGCTTGGCAGCGGAAGTGGGAGGCTGACACCTCCATACTGTAACAACTCTGGGCATGCATGTACAAGACAGATTGTCAGAAGGACACCGAAAACTGCCCAGCATGTCAATTACCTGCAGCTGACAAGGTGTCTGGAGATGGAAACTACATCTAATGGTTTTTATTTCCCATCCATGGCCAATCCCACAATGCATCTCTCACCAGGCTTTTTTTTTTTGTATCTCTTTGTATGATCTGACACTGATTTTCAAGTGTCATTTTTGGTTCAAATAGGAGAGACATTCGACCTTTTATCTCAGCTCCTTTGCTTGGAGATCCACACTGATGGACAAATTTACTCAGAGAATTAAGGGAGTGATCAAAGTGTGTGTGAGACAGTGTCACCTGTTTCCAGTAACCCCCCTCAGACCTCAGAGAAACCTTTCACTCCGTAACAGCACTTCAGTCTTCATCTGTTTTCTTTTTTCTCTCTTCACCGTGCACTAAAATAATTCCTCCACTACAACACAATATCCCTGTAGTACCCAAAGATAAGGTTGGGTTTTCTGTCTAAAATCTTGGCTCGACTTCTGTCATGACTTATTCTTGTGTCTCAAACAACAAGCAGTGGCTGAACTCCAGACGATGCAAAACCAAGTAACATGAAACATATTTTGGACTCATGGGATCCTGTCCTACTTTTCTAGTTCAGTATTTGCTCTTTTAAAGGGAAGAAAACAGGCTTTAGAGGGAAATCTGGGTATTTGTTTCTTGCTGTCAAGCCTTCTACAGTTTGTGTTAGACTAATGGTGGTACTATTGATAGATTGCACTGACACCTATCTGCCTGATGAATATTAAAACAAATCATTTAGAAAATGTGTTAAAAATGATTAATTCTGTCAGTTCTATCAGTTTGTTTAGTTCTGTTACAGCAGCTGTCGGGTAATCATCTCTGTAAACAGATATCTGCATATGAATGAAGAATCTGTAGGCAAGAGGCAAGATTTTGGTATTGGACGTCCTCTGGTCTCCGTCTGCAGTCTGAGTAGTACTGACCAATCACGTCTGAGCAGACTTTGGTTGCCTGCAGGTCAGTGGTCCATGTGGAGAGCAAAAGATGCAACGCATTTGCCAAAATGCAATCTTTTTAACCTTTATTTTGAATCACATTAGCACAGCAGTTTGCACAGTGATCTTTTGCATATTGGTCCAACTCTAAAGTATAAACAGTATAATTATAGAACATGGGGAGTTTTTCCATTTCAGATAACAAAAAACATACATGCATGTACATATATGAATCATATAAACAAAATGCAAGTATCTGTTTATAGAGGTTAGCCTTCAACTCCATTTTTGCATCCCAAGTTGCTAATCAGACTAAACAATGACCGGTGCATGGAAGAAAAACTCTGGCCTGGATTATAGCTGCAACGATAAATTGCTTAATCAATTATTAATTGACAATTCAGTTAATTGCCAACTATTTTGATAATCGATTAATCATTTTCAGTCATTATTTTAAGAACAAATGTCCAAATATATAAAATATTTTCTGGTTTCTTTACTTCTCTATGACAGTAAATTGAATATCTTGGGATTGTGAACAAAAAAAAAGACATTTTAGGACGTCACATTGGGAAAGTAATTAACATATTAATCGAGAATTAAAATAATCATTTGTTGCGGCCTTAACCTGGATTTCCGCTGGCTATGCCAGAAGCCCAGAGACATTGACTGTTGCCTCCAGAGACTTAATCATTATCAGACCAAGACAGTTGATCCAGTTGTAAACAAGCAGAAGTCATTTTTGTCCGTATGCAGAGTTTTTCAACTTGGTTTCTCTCTCTCTTCTCATATATACACACAGCATGAGCCTCCATGCAAGGCTTTCTAGATAAGAGACTTCTTACATGAAGGTCTGGTTGCAGTCTCCTGGGCAGCGCTCCCTGCCAGGCTCTCACCACAAACTGCACCAGGCAGATTCTTTTGGTTATAGATGTAACAGTTAGTTAGTTGTGGTTTGAATCTGCTAATCCAAGCTAAAGAAGCTGGATTTCTTGACTGCAGTTATGAACTTCTCCATATCTTTTCTTGGTCTCCCCCTTGTTTCTCCTGTCTGTAAACTGTTCCCAAATTAGATTCAGTATTTCTGTCTTATTTCTGTTTTTGCGCTGTTGCATCTAATTTAGGTTTTTGTGTTGTTATAATGAGTGGACCTGTGTCTCAACTGCCAGAGTGAACACTAAATTGTATAATGAGTATTCTCACTACAAATAATCCACTATGATCCTCAGATTGCGTCCTCTTGTGTGTTCACATTTTGGTAATGCTGGAAGTGCATCCTCATCAACAAAGCTTCTGTTTATCCTCTGGGCCTGCTTGTGGTTATGTTGTGATAACCCCATCACCAGTGTGACGTGAGACACCAGACGTCTGCTTTGTGTGTGCGTGTGTGCGTCTGTGTGTGTTGTGTGTGCGTGCGTGTGTGTGTGTGAGTGCGCGCGTCGCTTTATAAATGAGGATAATTGTTCAGCATCTGGTAATTTACACTGCAGTCAGAAAGTATTAGGACAATGATATGTTTTCCTTTGTTTCTGGCCCAGTTCCAGCTAACTGGATTTGAAATGGAACACTGGCTTTGAGGTTGAAGTGCTGACTTCCATCTTTAAAGTTGTTTGAGGTTGTCGACATGTATAATGAAGTGAAGTGTAGTAGTCCCAGCTCTTTTTATAAGTTTATTTTCTTTTACTAAACATACAGACGAGGCAAGGTTTTTGTTTTAGGAGCAGGCAGTGGAGTGATCTTGACTGGCCACATCAGTCCACCTGACTTCAATCTATCTGAGCCTGTGTCTTGCTTGCTTAAGGCAAGGCTGAAGGCAGAAATCCCCAGGAAGAAGCAAGAAAATACTGAGTGTCTGCAAATGTCTCTGAGCTGGAGCCTCATCCAGACATCGACTTCTGCAACCAAATCTTATATATGATGAACAAGTTTAGTTTTAGTTTCAAGTTTGCGTCAAATAATCTGAAAATCAAAGATTATAGACAGCACTTAGTGTGACTCACTGGATGGAGACTGCAGTTATTTCAGGCCTATTTCAGGCAGTGCTCTCCTCCCGTTCTGCTAATCTGCATTTTACCATTTTCAAAATTACTATCGCTGTGGGAAACTAAACCCTGATCTGGTATCAGGTGCTTATACTGATGTCATGAACTCATCAGATGATCAGACTGACATCACCAATCCATGTAGCAAGCCAGGCTCCAAAGTCTGATGTATTTATAAATTATAAATATGCATTAAGGCAATTTTAAGCCCTTAGCTAAAATATTATAGCATATATTATTAATTAAGCAGTACTTAAACGGTTGTACAGACAGGTGGAGCTTGAGCTGGACCAATGATGAAAAAGAGGGGGTTTTTTTTGTGTGTGTCTAATCAGAACTCACGTGAATGCAAACTTCGGCTTTCACAAACGCAGTGAATACAGTCTATTCAAATTCCAAGACAAGACAAATTCCCTCACTGGTACGTGCAATTCCGTGTAAAAACCGTTCACAAATCTAACCTTTGGCCCTCATTTCCCATCATGCTTGCTGGAAGTTTATAAGAAAACACAAATGCTTTTGTTGAGGTTTGTGTGTGTTCAGAACATGGTAGTTTATTGTCATTTTGTCATTCAGGTGGCGACATCACTGACCGCTGCTTCCTGGCTCTTGTTCCGTGCTGCTTGCACAGCATTTTCCACGACCGCGACCCCTAAACTGGTCGCTAACAAACACTATGAATGTAAACAAGGCGGAAGCTGTCAGCTTTCCTTTTGCTAGAATTTAGCCATTTTAAAGCCAGGGTTAGCTTCACCACATGCAAATCTTTCACCAAAACAAGTTCTCCCCGACTCTGTTTTGCAAGGGGCGCCATCTCTGCATCCTGGACTTTTCGCTGCCCAAGATTGTTGTGATTGGTTTAAAGAAATGCAAACAGGCCAGAGTGTTTTTTTCCCCCTGTAGCTGATTGATAACGTGTGGAGCCAGACCTTTCGCCAGCGCTGACACAGCGCTGCGGCAGTCGGTCTGGCGATGCGAGACTGGTCAGCACTTTAACATCAGAGTCATTGTTTTCAAATAGTAATTTCAAATCCAAGGCGCTGAAGTACAGAGGCAACACAGACGGTGTCACTGGCCAAAGACTGCTGAGTGTACTCTGTGTGTGCAGAAATACAGACATAAACATGGAAACAGCGTGACATTCAGGTAAAGCTAGAGCGCCCTCAGAGATTTGTGCAGCTGCAGAAAGTCCGTTGATGAACACGTTGATCGCAGTGTGAATGAAAGAGTGTTTACGTACAGAGACGTTGTGTGGTGTGTGTGTCTTCACAAATCCTTCATATCACTCCAATCTGAAAAGTCGGTAAACTCTGTGAATCAGAAATGTAAACAAATATTGAAAGCCAAGTTAGCGGTTAGTCCTCATGCCATGACAGACAAACATGCCAGCAGCCGCTCTGAATCTCAAAACAATTTCTCCAGTAATAATACACCGTTTGCACACTACACTTCACCGTGCTGCTTTTCTCTGTATTTCAGCTTTGCCCTGCAGTCAGTTTCCCTGACCTGCGAACGAATGGAAATGTCATACAAGCTGACATTCTTTCCGTATGGTTTCGTTTCGCCCACTTGCCAGGCAAAATGGAAAGCAGATCTCGCTGAGTCTAACCGCAGATTGTTCCTCCAAAAAAGAAAGAAAAAAAAAATACCACCAAATGAAATCACCAACATTTCTGTGGCCGGGCTGTGGAATGTGACGGCAAAAGTGCTCAGAAAACATCATCTGGTGTTTTAGTTGAGACGATCGAGACTTCAGAATCAGCCTTTTTTTTCTTTTGTTGTTGTTGGGTTGGGGGGGTGTTTAGTCTTCAGTTGTCTTTACTGTTTCTCAAATAAAAAAGTTTAATTCCCTGAACGCAGAGACGGTTTTCTTGTGTGCATTTGAGAGGCTGGAAGGCGGCTTTGTCCCAGTCAAAGTCAAAGTCTACCTTCATTGCCAGTTTTTAGTTTTTCTTGAGAATTGGTACGAATCATGTCCTACCAAAATAAATAAATGAATAAAAGTAGCAACACTCTAATTTTATTCTCTAAACTTTATTCTTTAAGGATTTATATATTGACATATTTAAGCCTTTACAATCTAAAACTAACAACACCTACTGATAACATAAGTATTTAAATTTGCTATTATAATCATCTTTGTTTTAAAATAGATTTTTTATTGAAAATGTTGTCCCTTTAAAGTTCCGTCCCATATTTTCTGTTAGATTTTTACACATGATTTAATCATGTATAAAAAGGTTTAGTTATACCCTTAGGACCCTTGTATGGAAGCCCATTTCTGCCAGCGAGAGAAAGAATGGAATATCCCTATAGTAAATCGTAATTATGATATTTTAAAAAAAAGTCTAAGTGTGAGATAAAAAGTTATTTTTAATCTTTTTTTTTTTTACTTTTTATCTCATAATTATGACTTTTTATGTCACAGTTTCGACTTTTTATCTCATAACTTTCTATCTTATAATCATGACTTTTTATCAGAATTTTGACTCCTAATCTCATAATTAAGAGTTTTTATCTCATAATGTTGACTTTTGTCTCATATTTATGACTTTTTAACATAATTTTGACCTTTTATGTCATACTTTCAACTTTTTTTAGTCTCTTAATTACAAATTACCATTAAGATTTTTTTTTCTTTCACTGGTGGAAATGGGCTTTCATACCTCTGTCTCCTTTCCTGGTTTAAAAAAGGCGGGAATACTGCTCTATTTTTCGAAAGTCATTAAATACTATTGCCATCAGATCTTAACCATAACATGTCATCTCTGTCACCCTTCTAAATCAAAATTTAATAAGAATTATGGTTTAAAATTTTGTATTTTAATTAGCATTAAGAGAATTAACATTTTGTCAACTCCGTCAGATTTTCTATCTGACAGAGGTGACGTGTACAAGCATTAAAGAATTTATGACAAGGATGTTGGCCCATTACAAGTTTTAATAGCCACGAGTTTGATCTTATAAAAAATTGTTTTTTCCCAACATAGTTGAAGAGTAAAATATGGTTTTATCCCAATTCTCAAGGATGAGTGTAATAAAAATGTCACGAAAAATGCAATCAATCATTGTTAATGACAAATGATTGGCAGGAAGACCGTCTGAGAATGAAATGTGTGACACTATGTTCTGCTCCCACTACCCTGACATTAGAGAGCTGTGTGTAGATCTGCATGTGTAGTCCCCTCTGTATTGTGCTGTTATTCGTCAGCTTTGTGGATGTAGTAGAAGTGTTTTATTTCTGTGGTTCCTTGTCACGCCAAGAGTCTTTTTTTGTTACGTTGTTGTTATTTTGTTTTTTCTTCTTTTTTTTGTTTCCTTCCTTTCTTTCGTTCCACTGTCATTTCCATTTCAACTCCTCTTCCTCTCCTCGACCTGTTCCTTTCGGACGCCTCTGCGTGATACCTCTCTCATCACCTCCTCCCTACGCTGCCACTGTCTCCTGCCCTTTCCCCCGTGTCCCTGCATCCATCCCACCATCCCTCCTTCCCTCCCTCCCTCCCTCCCTTCTTCCTCCTCCTCCTCCTCCCAACCCAAAGATGTAGCCCTGCCCTCCTCCCCTCCCCCCTCACTGACTCCTAACACTACTGACCATGTAACGCCAGGCTCCGGAGGCATAGCCAGTCCAGCAGGGCCCACCCCCTCCGCCCCGCGAGACGTCGTGGCATCGCTGGTTTCCACCCGCTTCATCAAGCTGACCTGGCGCCCGCCAGCCGAACCCCACGGAGATGAGTTAACCTACTCCGTTTTCTACAGCCAGGAGGGCACTAGCAGGTAGTACACACACCAAACTGTGCTGTAGTACTGCCAGGAGGGTGCTCACACACACACACACACACACACACACACACACACACACACACACACACATTACTGCTGGAGTCAGCAGGGTACTAATATACATAAATCCCTGTGCAGGAGTCTCAGACCACTCCGAAAATATCTCATTAAAGCAGTTAAAGCACTTACCAGAGCAGTAAGTGTTCATTAATTAAAAACAAACTTCCCTCCTCAAAGGATTACCTTTAAACATTCAAGTATAAACAAAAAAAATCAGTTCAAATACTGTAATTTCATTTTTTCTCAAGTAGCCCTCTGATAAATTTCCTTCACTTAATTTATGTAGAGGATTTACCGTATATGACAGAGAAGGACATTTAAGGAGCTGAGAGGATTTTCCACATTTCCTCTTCAGCATTTTGGCTACTCTTCATGTCCCTCCTTCAAGTTATTCTCAGACGTCTCCTCATACAGAAGTGTTTCACTCTGTGCCAGAGCTTAAGATGCAAATGCATACATTACTATATGTGCAAATGCATAGAGTGTGCTAATCCTATCTACACAAACCAGCAGTTGTACATCTTTTATTCTGTCTGAAACTAGCTGTAGTTCTGCTGTAGACAGATGAGTGCTAATATGCTCATCATTTGTCAATTGCTTGATTAATTGATTACTTGATAGACTGAAAAATTATTAATTTGAGTAATTTATCAAGCAAAAATGGCAAATATTAACTGTTTTCGGCTCAGTTTTATATCATTTTTGATTGAATATGTTTGAGTTTTGGTCCAGTGATTGGACAAATCAAGCAAGATGTCACCGCGAGCTCTGGGAACATTTGAAGGCTGTTTAAAAAATAAACTAAAAGGATAGATTTGATCACTACTTACACTACCTACCTACCTACAGTAGATGGTGGTCGGCACACCTCTAGTTTGTAGAAGCAGCAGGAGTACCCATATAGGAAACAAAGCAATTATTAGATTAAATGTATTTAGAGTATTTTCATTGCTTTACCTTGCCATCAGCCGACCTTTTGCAGTGGAAAACTGATATTAAATAAGCCAAATATCATTCCTTCCAAGCCAACCAAACTCCATTGGTGAAATCAGTAAATTTATCTTGCAGAACATGGAGTTGCACGGCTGCCGCTGCCTCAATCTACTAGTTTGTTTGTGTTATCGTGTGGCCTCTGCGTTTTAAAGGGTTACCTCAGATTCACCAAAGTCACACAATAACACAAACAAACCAACAGATCAAGGCAGCGGTAGACCAGCAACTCCTGTGTTATGTGAGGTAAAATTACTGTTTTTGCCAATGGAGTTTGGTTGCTTTGGATAGAGCGATATTTGGCTTATATAATGGTGGTTTCCTGTCGGAAAAGGCGGTCTGCCTGCAAGGAAAAATGGTGAGAATGTTCCAAATACAGCATGCACTTAAACTGATATTGATTTTTTTAGGTGGGCTGTTTTTAAAATGGCTGTAATACATTTTGCTGCTGACTCTGTCCACAACAGTACATTACTTACCCTCCTACGTTTCTCCAAACTGGGCATGTGCCAACCGCCATCTCATATGATTTAAGAAAATCTGAACAATCCCTCTTAAAGATTAATCAATATTGACAATAATGCATCTAGCATAAGGCAGCAAATATGCACACTTATGTCTATTATGTTACAGCACTCAATAAATTAGCTGTATACCAGGCAAGATGAATACAATCAGTCAGTTAATTAAGTCTCCAACACTGTTTATAGCATGCTTCAATAATGTTCTGACACTTTGCAACATGTTTTTGTAAACATAAGTCATCACAATTACAGTATTGTTGGATTAAAATGTTGCTGTGTGTCCGTTTGTGTGCCCACATCAGGGAGCGAGTAGTGAATACCAGCCGTCCGGGGGAGATGCAGGTCACCATCCAGAACCTCATGCCAGACACCAAATATCGCTTCAGGGTTGTGGCCCACAACAGCAACGGCCAGGGAGAGAGCTCTGCAGCGCTCAAAGTGGCCACCCAGGCTGAAGGTGAAGACACACACACACACACACAAACATTCATTTATATGTGCTCAGCAAACAGGACACGTAAACATAAAGGCAAACTCCAGCCAGTTTGTTGGAAACATGCTCGCACTGGCACGCCGAGGCAAACAGGATGCACTCAAAAGCAGCACACAAATGTGCAAATAAACATTCACACAAACAAATATTCACTCACATACAGCATACGCTCACTTCAAACAGAGCCACACGCACAAACACACACACACACACGCACACACACATAGACGAGGCTGTTTGGTGCTGTCTGTTAAGGCAGACCACCCAACAGCAGACCAGAGAAATGCAGCGTTTTCTTCTTATAAGCCACTTCTTGTTTACTCCCCAACATTTGCTCTAAGCCCTCTGTGTGTGTGTGTGTGTGTTGCTTTAAACCATGCCTACCTGAGGGAGGAATGTGTGAAATTAGTATTCCTGATTTCTTCTGAAACATTTCCCTCATCCAGTCTGTAAAGAGATGCTGCACACAAGCTCATTAGCTCATTATTTTGACGGAGGACACATAAGAATTTACGCTGCCTAAGTCCCGCCCCCTTTTTTCTCTGTGCTACAGTAACAGTTGAGCAAGCTAATGTGCTAATGTGCTCGTCCATGTTGCAAAGAAAAACAAATTTTGGCTACAAGATGTTGCTGAGTGACCTGTAAAAGCCACACAGCTGAAGTTGGCTAATGTGCTAGCCAACAATACACTAGCTAATGTTAGCAAAACGGGTACCACTTTACAATATGACTACCCTTATTAATGATTTTTAAATGGTTTATAAATTAGCTAAATCGCTAACAGGTTCCCCAGCAATATCTTTAAACTTCAGAATTAGTTTTATTTTCAATATAGACAAGCCTTGCACATTACATATCTAACAGGGAGACCAGACTTCCCTGTTTTCTGGGGACTGTCCCCTTTTTGGTGGACTGTCCCAGCTGGTGTTGACCCCAGAAATGTCCTCATTTTTAACTACATGTTAAACAAGACTGGACAGGAGGAAGTGTGATGGAGAAAAGGAGGAAAAGTAAAGATATGATTGCAGGGCTCAACAATTTATTATTCCAAACAGTGAAGCAAGAAATGGGACCAGAGTTTTTTATCTAATAGTGTACTATTATTATTAAAGATTGGAGAGGTAGGAGAAGACTGTGCTTCCGTAAATTATGATTTTCTGACAATTACTCTGCCTGAACCATAATTTATTATAATACAGCCGTTACTATGGTCAAAATACATTAAATTGAAATGATCCCCCTTTTTTATTGCATAGATAATAACATTTTATATTTTAATGATATATTGACTGCTGAACTGGAAACATCCCCAGTTTTCATTTCAGAAATCTGGCCACCTTAATATTTAAGTACAGGAAAGAAAAGGTAAAGGAGAAAGTTGACGGAGCTTCTGCCAGGTACCAAGCTTGCTGAACTGTTATTGGAGCACAAAGCAAAAAGGGGCGGGGCCTAGAGTAGGTCAATTATTGAGGCAACAAAGTCTTCTGTTTTCTTTGTATTTGGGTGTGTAAACCTCCTCATGGCTGCTGCCCCAAATCTCTCAGTTTCACCCACATTTGAAAGTGCCGTGAAGGGGATTTCCCAGCACGCCGTCTGGGTGGACGTCCCTCACCTCCAGACTCGGCTACAGCTCAGTCACTGTCACTTTGTAGGTCAGCCGCCGTTCCTCTACCTGTGTCCTTGGTTGGAGGGCGGACGGATCGACACACACACACACACAACCATAAATACACACACCACACCTTAATGCCTGCCAGCAGGCGCCGAGCCTCCCATGGGGACAGCAGCGAGGGCGGGCTGTACCTGTGCAGTATATCTCTGTCGTGTGTGTGTGCACTTTTAGTGTAAGAACACGCTATGAATTGGAGCTTAAACTGTTGACCTGCGTCTGAGTGCCAGGCATGTGCACACAGTGCTGCCCCTGTATCACCTCTCCTCAGAGACTGGCTTAATACACCTGCACACACACACACACACACACGCTCAAAGCCATACCTCTAACATCCGTGCACACTGACAAATGGGAGCTTCTCTCCTCTGTCAGGAACTCCTGCAGCTAAAGCTTACAAGATATATACAGCACAGACATATATCTGTGTCTGACAGGCAGCACTTTAACCTCATAGTGTTTCATTTTAAATCCAACGTGCCACAGAACAGGCACAACAAGAGATGTCACCGTCCATATACTTACTGACACAGAGCGCTGCTGCTGCTGTGTACAGCACAGTCACAAATTATTAGGGCGGTGATACATATTTTATTATGCTATCTCTCGGTCTCGGCGTGCACGGCAGATATGAAATATATACTTAGAAGTAAAGTGCTGACTGTCAGCTTTAATTTAAACGTGTTTACATTTGCATCAGATAAACAGTGTAGGAGTAGTGTTTATCAGTAGTCTCCTATTCTCAGTGGAAATAAAATAATCAGACAGGATCACATAAACTTATATATATTAGTTTTATGTTCTCATTTGTTAAGTTTTTATAAGCTGTCAGATTACATAGCAGAAGCCCATCATGGCACATACTATACATTGCCTACCAGCAATAAAGCTGTAGGGTTTCCCGTTCCAGACAGAAGTTTTAGAGCTCCACAGTTAATTGCAATTGCAATAAAACTGCAATATGGCCAAGTGTAATATCCAAATCGCAGAACCAGAACCAAATCACTATTTTTTGAAAAAGGTAAAAATGTATGAGAAAACTGCATCAAAATGAAGCACTCTAGTGCATAAAAATCTTGTTCTCTCCAAATGAAAGAAAACAGGTTTGTTCGGTGCAGACTTCAATAAATATCACATCATCACAATTTTAATGGGTTTTTTTTTAATTGAACATGAAAATTGTAATGCAGAACTGATCATTTCCACTGATCATATTTCATATTGCAATCACAATTTCATTCAAGATGATCACAATATGACTTTTTTACCAAATCATGCAGCCCTAAGAAGTTTCCACAAGGAATGTTCCAACCTGAATATAACATCATAGTAGTACTATTCATTTTATATTAACATTACTATTTTAGTGTAATTCTGTCCATAGAAATGTTTTCCCTGCTCTGATATCAGATGATTATTTTCAAGCTTCACATATGAGACATGGAAATAACTGTTTGCAAAGCATTCTGGGAATTTACTTCTACCACTCCGTTTGCAGTCAACATCTGAAAACGGTCCATTTAGAGCAAAATATTATCTAGAAATGCTTAATAAATGAGAATAAATGCGTTTAGGCTGAGTTAACGGGACATTTTATTGTTTTATTTCCTCTCATTAGGAAAACAATACAGGAGACTTTATCCTGCTTCACGCTTCAAATGAGACAAAATAAGTTCATTTAAGTGGAATCAACAGGAATTAATCTTCACTGCAAAATTAACACTGCACCAAATTTGAAGGTGGACTGCTTATACTCCTGTAAGCATTTAATTCGAGATATTATACCACATCACTTAACATTCAGGATGATATTTCTGCCTTCTTCTCTTTATTTTACAAGATAATAGAGCTGCCTGACAACCAGAGTATCAAGCTGATTCACAGACACACTGTAATATATCCTGTTCCCTGACTCAACATAATAAAATAAACCATCTACCACACTGAATAGAAGCTGCAGGCAAATGTTTTTGTTCAGGCTCACCTTCAGTTTGTTTGTCACGGGAATAGCAAGAAAATCAACATGGCTGCCAGCCCAGTCCAGTCCAGTCCAGAGGGGACAGATTGCTTTCCACTGAGCTGGTGGTCTGAGCTCTCGCTCACACGCCAAGACCGTGTGTTTGGCAGCAGTCAATGGACTTCGCTAAATTGAGTTCTTGTCCTCCAGATGTAACAAAATGCATCAAAAGTGGAGAAGGTTCAAGATAAGAGAGCAAAATACTCAGGTTTGATGGTTTTCTAATCTCTGCTCTCCTGCTTCATTTTTTGTTTTGTTTTTTACCACCAGTCCAAGTGCCGGGCCCTGCTCCCAACCTGCAGGCGGTGTCCAACACGCCAACCTCTGTCTCTCTGAGCTGGGACAAACCGCTCACCGGCAATGGAGAGATTCTCACCTACAAGTTGTACTACACAGACAAAAGCATTGGCAATGAAGAGGTAGGATGTCGTCATCACTCATTCAGTTCACCATACGCAGACAGCATGAAAACCTCTCTGAATATATCTACTTTTTAGCTTAAACTGGGGGCTTGTTGATGACAATCTACTGTAGGTAATAATACACTGACTACAGACAAGTACCTCATACAACCCCACTTCAAAAAAATCTGAATTATCCCTTTATTTTTTAATTAACAGATAAATCATTTAGTCTGTAATCCTCAGATATTCAGTCAACGGTGATATAAAACATAGAAAAACAGGAAAACTTCACATTTCAAAAGCTGAAACCAGTTCATATGTGCTATTTTTGCTTAGTAAATGACTCAAATTAAAAAACTAATCAGTTAATCAAGTAATTGACTAATGATGAGCATATTAGCACTCATCTGTCTAAAGCAGAGAAAGTGCAGTTAGTTCTAGACAGAATAACACATATACATATACTCTTTATACAAGTTTGTGTAAATAGTATTTGCACACTCCATGCATTTGCACATATAGTAATGTATGCATTTGCATCTTAAGCTCTAGCACAAAGTAAAACACTATGGATGAGCACCTAATGCAATCCCACTTCAAAATATCTGAACTACCCCATTAAGCTGGATGCAAACATAAACGGATAAATCATGTACAATGTGGATACGCTCTCTCAGATTAATTCTTATTTTTTTAAAAAGAAGAACAGAAGAGTGTAACATTTCTTGCGGTTCAGTGTTTGCCTTCATTTTACTGATGTTATATATATTATTCAATTCACTTTAAATGAATTATTCTGCTGCTACTACTATTCACACTCTGCCTTGTAAGTGCAGCAGCAGTGTGTGAAGCTGACGCTTGATTTTGCAGGGTTCATTAGATAGATTAAAAGGAATATGACTGTGTGGTCTAATGTAAATTGTGATGAGGTAAGGAGTTCCTAATCATTCGCCAAAAGGCTCTTTGTGCTGCTTTTTGGCCACGCTCTTGATTACAAATCTAAGACAGAAACACCTATTGTGCAGAAAGACGGCCGATGTGATTCACCCAGTTCTTCTCTGCAGGTCCAACTCTGTCACACGAGTGGAATCTAGCTGGTTAGATATTGAGTCAGCCGCAGCAGTAGCAGGGCACGAGCCAGCGAGGCATTAAAAAGCCTTTAATATGATAATGGATGAAACGTCAGCCAGCGCACTGAGTAATGATGCCTCAGCTCCCTGGAGGAGAGACCCAGAGATGAGGTGAAAAAGGCAAGAGATGAAGAGAAGGAGGGAAAGAAAGGCAGAAGAAGAAGAGGTGAGGGAAAGGGACAGAACAGAGTTGAAGTTAGAAAGACATGAAATATTAAAGGAGTGGGGGGGCGACGTCAGGGACAACTCGTGATGCGTCTTCAAGGGTGACGTGGTGACAGGCGGCCATCTGACCCGAGCTCAGAGGTTGCGATTGGACAGCGCTGGAAGCAAGTTTAGATTTCCACAGAGTCTCGGCTTTTTGCTCAAAATGTCACAAGCAAAAGAGCCGAATGCAAATTGGCTTGAAGTAATTGGGCCCGAGCCAGCGTGTCCAATTTGTAAAGCAAAAAGTCGTAATCACAGAAAGCATAATTTGTGTCTCAGTGGAAGATGACAGTTTTACACGGAATTACAAATAGAAATGTTAGTGTGATGAAATGATGAAAGCAGGCATCACATTCGGTAGCTTTGCCATATGCGGGAGATTGCTTTGGAACTGTCTTATTTACAGCATGTTGGAGCCAGTATCACACTTGAATGCTGAAATTACACACTGAAACAGGAGGATTTCTGCATTTATCAGCGTGCTGTCAGTAGGGAAATACTGTACGCTTTAAAAAGATTTAAAAAAGGAAAAGATTGCAGGTAATCTTTTCAAGAGTAAAACATTTTCCTCTTATTTTGTTCTTTTTTTTTCATTTCATTGTCAATGAGCAAATGCAAGTTATATTTATTAGTTATATTTTGTTATATCTCAACATTTCTAAATGTACGAGACAGCACTCGAAACTTAAGTTATCCTGCTTTCCCAGGGACAGTAAAAATAGTGCCTGGGACACAAAGATACTGTGTCTGGGACAATTCTGGGACAGTGGAGAAACTTATCATTACAAAGGAAATTATTACGTTTATGCACCAAGGAAAACAGATTATTTCATTCTTAGAGGTTCAAATTTGTGAGATGGCTCAAGCTCTATGCTGCTTCACATGCACGCTTACACGCTGTCAAGGTTAAGTGTTTACTACGTATAAGAGATGCTCAAAGTGGTTGTAAATTTTTATCCATCAGAAACAGGTTTATATTTGCACCGCAGTTTGCAGTGATGCATTCATCGTCTAGCAGTCAGACAAGCAAGAAAAAGTAACTCAACCAGTGACTAAAAGAAAAATCAAAGCTGATTGTAGCGAAGCACCCAGGTGAATTTCAATTTTACAAAGTAGAAACAACTCACAGAACTACCATGGAAAACCAGGGTGAGTCAATTAAGTGAGCCACTAAAACAAAGTTATTAAACTATATTTGTTATGTAGAATGCAAAAAGTGTTTGTGAACTCTGGGACAGGATGAAAGTGGAATTCGGGACAGTTGTGGGACACTGAGTTGAGGTTTAAAGAAAGTGACATCCTGTTTGTCTCTTTTCCCCTCCGTCTCCTTCAGGACGTTGACGTGGACAGTCAGTCCTACACCATGACCGGGCTGAAGAAGAACACCGAGTACAGTTTCCGCGTGGTGGCCAACAACAAGCACGGCTCAGGTGTCTCCACTGAGGACGTCGTAGTTCGCACCCTGTCTGACGGTCAGTTGGATGATGAAAGAAAACCTAACAAGACTTGTAGCTTTTTAGTTTATGGCATTTCCTAACTCATCTATAATAAGCTGTATATATAGATCCAGCAAGTCTAGCTGTTATTTTCAAGTTTTTGTTTTTAAGGTTCAGGATATACTTGAGTTTGACTATACTAGCCAAAAATCTTCTAATATTTGAAATAAAACTATCCTGCCTTAATATCTGTCATTCAAAGCTAAATGAGTCATCTGTTGATCCTTTACTCTGGAAGTTAACAAGCACAAAATAATCATGATTAAAACATACGATCAAAGTTGAACATCTGGTTAAAAACAAAGTGACGATATACATCAACTGATGTGGGTATAAATGAAGGTGCAATTGCATTTATTCTAACAATTTAGATGTGATGATAAAGGTTTATTATTTATATATCTTTGTGTTTTTGTTTTACACTAAATAAAATAAAATAATCTGTTTTGTTTTTCTTCACAGTACCGAGCGCTCCTCCTCAGAATCTCACTCTTGAGGTCCAGAACTCAAAGGTAAGACTTCATTAACTGAACCGGACCTGTAGCTGAGTCGAGATTGTTCTGTGGTGTTTTCATCAATATATTTTTATTTTTTGTGTTTTGAAACATCACATTAGAAAAGTTTCCTCATGGTTTTAAAAAACATCAATGATTGCTCCACACAGATGTAACCCTCCTCACATTGGAACATGAAACAAGCAGAAATATCATATTTCCATTGTGTTTTCTACTTTGTTTTTCATTGTTTGAGGTTCAACTGGAGCTTTTTCAGTTGCATCATCTTGTTGCACCTTCTTCTTTTTTATAAATTTTTTTTTAGATATCACAATAAAACTAAGAAACTCAAGTTCACACTGAGTTTCCTATATAGATTAAAGTCTTCTTGTTCTCCATCTTCACATTAACAAATATTTTACACCCTCTCTTGACCTACAGAACTCATTTTATTCTGTATTATTTGAAATGTCTCGTATTTTAGTCATACGTGTCTGGTTGACGTGTAACTTTGCTGCCTTCTTGGCCAGGTCACCACTGAAAAAAAGATTCTGTTCCTTGTTTTTTACCTGGTTAAATAAGGTTAACTAATTTTTCCAAAAATGGTTTAATGCTAAATTTGGTTAAAGATTGCAAGACATTTGGATGGAAACACAGCTAATGAGGACTTACAAGCTTTCATGTTTGTCGCACACACTTTCCCAGATGCAACATACATAAATGACAAACACACCTAAACTGCCTGCAGCCTGAATGTTTACTGTACAGTGAACGTAGCCTCTTCACCAAATCCACAAACACTCACTTCCTCGCACACAGAAGCAGTTGAACAAACACATAGCCTGCAGCCCAAAACACCGTTGTCTCTCTGTGTGATTAGCTGCGTCAGAGGCCCGTAGCCCCAGCTGGTTAAGAGGGTGTGTGAACTCTCATCGATCCTCGCGTCGGCAGGAGACTCGGCTGTCAGAAGGTTTTATCCTCTGTACTGCTCTCCGTCTGTATAGGATCTGGCAACGAAGCCCGCAGCTCAGATATAAATTGATATGAAAAAATATTAGCCTGGGAGATTTAGACAGACTAAAAATATGACTAGGGAAGGCAAGGTAACGGTCAAAGTATCCAAGGAAGGATTGATTTGGTGATTTTCAGGTCAAAAGAAGTGTAGACTGTGGTTAAATTGACACATGTCAACATAGACTTAGGTTCTGCTTCACATTAAAACACAAATTTAAGAAAATGTTCACTTTTCAACCAGTTTAGCCCCGTGAACATGCAACCCCAAGTCCAAAGAAGTTGGGACGGTGTGTAAAACGTAAATAAAAAAGTTGGGACAGGGGCATGTTTACCACTGTGATGCATCACATTTTCTTTGGAGCAATTGGGAACTGAGGACAATAATTGTTTAGGGTCTTAAATTGATATTCTTTCCCATCCTTGCTTGATAAACGACTTCAGGTGTTCAAGTAGTCTGGCGTCTCTGTTGTTGTATTTTGTGCTTCATAATGCGCCACACATTTTCAATGGGAGACAAGTCTGGACTGCAGGCAGGTCAGTCTAGTACCTGAACTCTTTTACTACAAACCCACACTGTGCAGAATGTGTCTTGGCGTTGTCTTGCTGAAATAAGCAGGGATCACTGAAAGAGACGTCGTCTGGATGGCAGCATATGTTGCTCCAAAACCTGTATGTACCTTTCAGCATTAATGGGACCTTCACAGATGTGACAGTTACCTATGATGTCTTTTATAGTTAGTGCTGGTAACAATCTGGATGGTCTTTTTCCTCTTCCTCTAGCCCAGAGACATCCATGATTTCCAGAAACAGTTTGAAAATGTGGACTCGTCAGACCACAGCTCACTTTTACACTTTGCATCAGTGCAGCTCGGATGAGCTCAGGCCTCAGAGAAGTCAGCGGCATTTCTGGATGTTGTTGATATATGTTGGTTTTCGGTCTTGGCCCATCAGTGCAGAGATTTCTACGGACGAATCTTTTAATAACATTATGGATTGTGGAGGGGCGAAATCCCTAAATTCTTGCAGTTGTGCATTGAGAAACATTCTTAAACTGTTGGACTATTTTCCCACACAGTTTTCCACAAAGTGCTGAACCATCCACGCTTGTGAACAACCAATCATGATACTATCACCTGTTAACAATTAACCTGTTTAACTGTTGAATATTCCAAACAGGTGTTTTTTGAGTATTCAAGGACTGCAAATTATTGCATTCAGTTTTCATTAAAAAATTTTGAACAACATCCCAACTTTTTTGGATTGGGGCTGTAGATGTCTCGATGTCTTTTTACCATTAAATTGCTTATTGGGATATGATGTGCAAAGCTACCCCGGTTACAGTCATTGCACACTGTTGGTAAACATGTTTTTTAGGTGAGGATAAGTGTTTGAAAGTGAGATTTCTTTTATCTAGATTGAATTTTCGTATGGATCCGAGATAAGTGGATCAAATTTCTCCCAGCCCTGGCGACAATTCCCGGTGTCTCACCCTCTTTTTAAGTTTTATTGTTAAATCCGATTTATTACAGTTAAACATACTGTAGTTGTTGCATGACATTCTTGATTAGATAAGGCTGCTGAGGTGGCTGCAGGCTGCACAACAGGCTCCTGATTAAAACAGGGGAACAGGCCCCGGCTGCCTATCTGTTTAGCCATTTGATCTTCAAACACAGAGCTGTAGGCCTGTTTATTGTATATTTCCACCCGAGTGATGGATTAAATTTGATAAAAGATGTTTCGCACTCGTGACACGTGAGACAGCGAGTGCAAACACAGAGCAGCAAAGGGAAGGAGATACGGAAAAAAACCTTGGGGTACGTGCATCGACTACAAAAACAGCAGCTTTTAGCCCCTTTGCTGGTCGATGCAGAGCCCGAGTGAGAGAGAACTGTCAAAGCAAACTAGGAAAGGGGAAAAAAAAACAAAAAAACTGGTAGACAATCCTATCACACACTCGCAGCTTGAGTGAGAACTGGCCACCCATGCTGAGGGATACTCAGCAGAGGTTTGTGGAGAGAAAACACTCTCATGCTAATGTTAAGAGGAGACACTCTGTGGAAAAGGACAGAAATTGTAGCAGAATTGTTTTTTGAATGGATAGTGCACATCCAGCTGTCCCTCCCCAATTACACCCAGACAAGCCAATTTAAACTGTGAAACAAACATCTGGCATCCTTTATTCCTAAACATTATTGAAATTAGTCATCTAATTTTTTTTCCTTTGTTGTCATTGTGTTTAATTCTGAATGTAAACAGTCATTAAGTCAATAATTCTGCTACAAGTATATAGATACAAAGCATTTATGCAATTAGCTGTTTGATACGCCCAGCCAAATGGAACTAGGGGCAGAAAAAAACTAATTAACATGCATTTCATATTCTGTCTCCTCTTTGGGCCTTGTCAAGCACAACCTCGCATCTATTACCTGCAAGGCAACTTGAAAATCGTGTTTTCGTGATCTTATTTTGCTCCTTTTTTTTTCTCCTCCTTTTGGCATCTGCCATCTCACCTTCCCCTGCGATTTTTCACGAAAGTCAATTAAACAGGTTTTCCTGATTAGGGAGAAGAAGAAGAAGGGAGAAAAGCAACTCACAGTCAGGACCGATAGTGTAATAAGAAAAATGGAATAATTGAACGCACTTAACACAAATTTAATTTGTGCAATTCCCCTGACTCGGCTGGGGAGGAACGTGCGTGCCCTCTACATGTATTCAGGCTTTTGTGCATCAGTGTGACAGTGGGGAAGCGTTAATTAACTCCTCTCCCACGCTGGGCTACCCCCCACCTATCTCTTTAAACACATACACACACACACATACACACACGCACAAACTCAGATGCATAAATCCCACAACAGTGCAGCACAGGCCGCAAGCGAAAGTCCTGTATTCGTCTCTGTGCCTCTGTGCCTCTGCAGGGATCACCTGTACACACACCCACGCGTGCACACCCACCTCATCGGGACACCTCCGTCCATGATTCATGTGTCAGTCTGCACTGCGTCACTCCCGTGCTCACAGGGGTGTTTGTTTTTTTGTTTTTTTTTGCGGGGGTCCCTCCCATTTGCACCACTGTCAGGTTGAAGGGAGGGGCAGGTGACACGGTGTAACAGTAAACCCGCAGAGTTACGTTAACACAAACGCCCGTGCCAAAGTGTGTGGGAAGGTGTGATGCTACCTGCTACATCATGAGGTCACCTTTACAGCTGCAGGTCCACAAACACATGGTCCCACATGTGCTGAAACTGTGGCTCAGCTTCAGCTAGTGCATAACGCTGCCGATCATTTTTAACTAAAACCAGTCGTGGGTCCCATATGACCCCAGTTCTTGACTCCCGTCAGTGGTTGCCAGTTAAATTCAGGATTGAATTTTAAGATTATTTTATGACTTTTAAGGCCCAGAGCCTTTCTATGCTCCATGTCGTCAGCTGAGGTCCTTTAACGTGGTGGTTCTCAAATGTTATCTTGTTAAGAACCCCTGCACTGACTCTATACAGTGTTTTCACTGTAATTTAAGCAATAATTCTAGTTTTGTCTCATATCAGTTGCTGTTCAGGTCTTAATTTTGCTTAAAGCTGAGGTTCTAATGTTAATAATCTTCCTAATTATTATATAATCATTACATCTAAAACATCTGGATTGCATTTAGTTTCATCAAGGATAACTCTAAGGCTAAATTACAGTGTTTATACATATTGCAGTGGTGGTAACTTCCTTGCTGTGGTTGTGCACCATCGCTAAATTAATACAGAGGAAACGCTAGTGTATTAAACCCATGACCAAATAGTCATACATTGTGGAACCCCCTCAAGAACCCCTGAAGGACCCTGAACCCCCTTTTGAGAACCGCTGCTCTAAGGTACTCTCTTTAGTTGTCCCTACTTCAAGGCTGGTGACAAAAAAGGGTGAGCAGGACCTTTGACATTCACAGCCCTCCTCTCTGCCCGAAGAAGATTAGGCTTGTCAGCTCATTACCTGTTTTTAAAGACCCCCTCCAGTGAAAATCACATTTTTTAATCTTGTTAACATGTCCACATATCAGGAGCAAAATTAGCAGCTTTCTTGCTTTGAAACTGCAGTGAGCAAGGTCTTAAAAAACAGATTCAGTCAGGCTGGGTATATGATGTCATAAACTTAAGGAGCCAATCCCATTAATTGAGGGGTGATGCTATACATATCATGCAATGCAACGCTCAGCCCAGAGGAGAAGCCGGATGTAGTTAGTTACAGTGGTTAGCTTGCAAAACAGAGGAGAAGCCAGGTGCACCTACTTCACAGTAGGGGTGGAGGTTGTGTGGAGAGGGCAGGACTAGTTTCACTACATGAAGGCGAGGTATAGAGCTATATGTAAGCCATTTTAACAAGGTATTTGAACTTATTTTGCAAAAAGCCAAACATATCAGGCAATTTATTACTTTTTTCTGATGCCTGATGGTTACCTATCTACCTTGTTGTTTGTTTTGTTATCATTAGATTTTGTGAAGCATCCTGTTTAGATATATGTTACACAAATAAAGTTAATATTTTTATTATTATTTTTTATTAATGTTGTGTTTCATCTACCCTCATTTCCCCTCCCTCAGAGCATCATGCTTCGGTGGCAGCCCCCACCCCTCAGTGGCCAGAACGGGGAGATCACCGGCTACAAGATCCGATACCGGAAAGGATCCCGGAGGAGCGAAGCAGCCGAGACCACAGGAGGCACCCAGCTGTTCAAACTGATTGAAGGTAATGGACACCGACTCAGCAGTCAGAATAAAACTCAGCCTGTCGTATCATCAGGCTCACATGTTCTCCATGACTAATTTGGTGATGGAGATTTTGTGTATTCAGCTCTGTTGTAGACTCAATCGCCTCCTACAAGCTTTGTTGTCTTTCATTGTGTTTTCTCAGAAAGACTTCTCAATGATCCTGCAAGTGGGTGTAAATGTGATGGATTTATTGCATGTATGTGTAGGTGGAGAGAAGCTATAAACTCAGTTTAGACTCAGTGATTAACATCCAGTTTGTGTCCAGATCCAGCTCACATGGACAGCTGCCACTGAAATACATTTTAAATTCATTGTGGGCTTTGGGACACTTGTGGTGAAATTACACTTTGTTACGTCCATTGAATAATAATGATAATAATAAATTTTATTTATATAGCACATTTCATGCATAACATGCAGCTCAGAGTGTAGCATAAAACACAACAGTGTGACATTAAAAACAACACATAAAAAATACAAAAACTTAACAAATTCATAGAAATAGAATAAAACATTTAAAACAGCAGAGTGGCATTTCAAAACAAGACACAATAGAAAAGAAAAAATAGAATTAAAGAGCCAATAAAAGGCAGAGAAATAAAAGTAGTACAAATGACAGTAGAAAGAGCTAAAAATGTACAACATTAACTAACTGCCCGCCTGAATTAGTCGGTCTTCAGCTAATTTTCAAAGATGCCAACAGAGCTTGCATGTCTAACGTAACTGGGCAGGATGTTCTGCAGTCCACAGTTTCATTCTGTCTGCTACTTTAGGACAAGTTAAAATACCAGCATCAGATGACCTGAGAGCTCTTGTTGGTTGGTCTGAAATGTAGGAAGAAGCTGTATCATTAAGAGCTTTGTATGTTTATAAAAATACCTTAAAATAAATTCCAAAAGAACCAGAGAGCCTGTGCAGGGAAGCTAAAACAGGAGCAATGTGCTCTCTTTTCCTTGTCCTTGTTTAAGGTCTGAAGTTTCCCAATCAGCTGTTTTGGTAGACCAGTGATCAGTACATTACAATACTTCAACCCGCTCTGGAAGAATGGTGGAAGAATGCTGTCTTGTGCTGATATGAGCCTCCAAGCTTAAATGAGAGCGTCTGATTTGGTTTTGAATCTCTGTGATAACAGTTTGGAGGATGGATGGTAAACCTTGATTGCTGCTAAAGAAAACAGAAAACATTAATAATATATTCAGCCTATTCATAGCCACAGAAACTGAATATTTTCACTGTTGTGTACTGGATGGATAAATACAAAGAAAACCCAAGTGACAGAGCAGAGAAACACAAAGAAGTTTAAGTCCACTGAAAGTTTAACAGGCAGTCCCTCTTGAAGTAGTGTTGGGGACATTGACACTACACAACGAATATGGACAAATGCATCTCTGACCTCGCCCAAATGCGGCCTGAGTGACAGTTGTCCCACTGTGTCCTCAATCTGTCCTGGGGTGCGTTCACACTCATGTTTCCGAGCTGTCCACTTGGAGCACCGAGAGCGTGTTTTGATGCAAAGTGTGAACAGGGCCATCAAAACAGTGAAAGAACTGTGAGTGATTTGTGCCTCTGGCTAAAAAGACAGCTTGTCTACTGCAAAATTAAAGGCACAGTTCGCCCTTTAGTCAAAAATATTTTTCCTTTTACCTGTCATCCTGTCTAGATTTTTTTTTTTTTTTGGTGTGAGCTGCTGAGTTTTGGAGATTTCTGCACCCTCTCCAGGTTAGGTTAAGTTCTCTTTATTGTCCCCTCAAGGAAATTTGTTGTTCAGCAAGGGTTTACATGAAAACATACACGCAGCCCCTGACAAAACTGCTCTCAACAAGGTCTGTGGATTATCTTGGGTAACCAGGTCATGATTGCTGTTGAGTTTTTTGAACCACAAGCAGAGAGCGATCTAGCGACATTATAGTCAAGAGAAGGCAGACATCTTTACAGCCGATATCTCCAAAACTCTGCAGCTCGCGCCAAAGCAATCTAGATGGATAAAAAGCACCACAGGAAAAATGTGTTTTTTCTTTTAAATTCAAGTCCACAGACTTGAGGAATTTTCTGTGATACATTTTGATATACTGTTGAACATAATTTTGAAATGTTGGATCCAGAAAGAAAACTTTTTTTGTTCTTACAGACTACTGTTCCTGACTGATGCTTTAGAAAGGATCTACATTAAAACTTTTATGTTATCAGGCTCCATTTTATCTCTGCTGGATTTATCTCAGATAACTGTCAGCTCCGTCTGACACGCTGCAATATTTAAAATCTTGATATCGAGACCGAGGACGTGTCTCGGGTTGTTGTTTGGAGTCTGGCTGTTAGTCTGTTTATTTAGTCAACATCAGAATTTCATCTAAATACTGTGAAATGTCTCAGTGTTACATGTCTTACTGTATAGTAACGCTGCTCCCACCAAAATATGCACAATATCACCAGAGACACACAGCAATGCTGATTAATATTAGATGTTGTCTCAGCAACTTTCAAGTGGCCCGGCTTCACGCTGCGTGCTGCATCAAAGAGAATATACACTTAAAAGTTGATTTTTGAGAACATTCTGGGGGGTGAAACAGAGGGGTGTTTGTTGGTTCAGAAGCGTTTAGAAGGGAGATGTTGTAGCCTTGGAGGCACGGATAGTTAGGCTGTCCTCAGAAGCTACCCCCAAGGGTGGCCCAGAATAGTGGGTACAGAGAGAAAAGACTACAGGATTAGCATGTAGCGTGCAAATGGGACAATATGACGATGATGAAAAATTTTACAGCAAATTAATACAGCAACACATCATTTGTCAGCGGGCGTTCCCGTCTTTTCTGAATACCAAAGCCGGCACCCGGTGGTGAAACGGCTCTTTCTGAAGGAGACGTGGCTTTAAAATATGAACGAACCCAGACTCCAAAAGTTTTTTTTCTTCTTCTTCTTCTTCTTTTACTCTCTGTATTTAGTTATACTTTTTTGTGATTGCTACTCTCACTCACTCTTCTTCTTCACATCTCTTAAAGGCAAACAAATCTTTACCCGCTAAAAACATTTTAATCAAAGCTGAAAAATAAATTCAATCACTTCTATGATATTGAGTGAAGCAGAAAGGTAATTGCACCGCAGAAACCTTCACTTGATCCTTCCCCAGGCAGGCTTATAGATTTTCTCCTTAAATTGTGCGGAGAAGTATCGGGCATCTGTTTAAAATATTTGTGCTTTCAAAATATTTATTGTGCGCCTGCAACTCAGAAACCCCATTTGACCGACCAAGTGGAGAGCAGCAGGCGTGAATTATGAAATAAAACCAGGTTTTATAAAGAGAGAGAAGTTTTAATGAAAGAGTTTTTTTTTTTTTTTTATTGCTGCCTGAGATTCGGTTCAGCCACAGCTCAGTTTAAATACCTGGTGCTTTCATCCTGACCTGTTTGTGCTGCCCTTCAGGTCTGGAGCGAGGGACGGAGTACGCCTTCCGGGTGTCGGCCATTACAGTGAACGGCACTGGACCGGCCACCGAGTGGACGACAGCAGAGACGTTTGAGAGCGACCTGGACGGTAAAAACACCTGATTTACTCAGATCATACGGACTGAAGCAGAGGCAGAAGCAGTTAGTTGGTTTTGAGCTTGTGTTTTCCATCTTTTATAGTGTTTAAACACACTTCAAGGATGTTTTGACTGGTTATGAAACAGTCTAAGTTTAATACTGATGCCTCTATACGACCTACATTAGCAAACCGGAGCATCAGCATGAAGATTGGCTTTTTCTGTGTACCTGGTGCCAGCCACCAGGTCGCATTCTCCTTGAAATCAGATGAAATGATTTATGGCATGCACAGTTGGGGGGTGGTTAAAGCACCCTCATTCTACCACCTAACACCACACCAATTTTCTCTTCTCAGGGTTCTTTGTTAACATGCTAATGCAGACTCGCTGAAGTATATTTATCAGTAACTCGCATGAACTACTCTTCACATCAGCATTAATTAGATCCACTGCACAGCACTTATTTAAAAATACAATACCTAATTTTTTAAAGCTGGTTTGCCTTTTATAGTTTCTTCTTCCAAAACAGTGGTGAACAACACAAGTCCAACTCAACAGGAGGCTCCAGAATCAACTAAAGTCCTCGTAGCTTCTTTAATTAGCCGATTGTTTCACTGGAATCAAAGAACTCTGCTCATGTTTTGTTCCTGCGTCCTTCTCGCCAGAATCACGCGTGCCGGACCAGCCCAGCTCTCTGCACGTCCGCCCGCTGGTCAACAGCATCGTGGTGAGCTGGACGCCGCCGGAGAACCAGGACATCGTGGTGCGCGGTTACACCATCGGCTACGGCATCGGCAGCCCCCACGCCCAGACCATCAAGGTGGACTACAAGCAGCGCTACTACACCATCGAGAACCTCGGTAAGAACAAACGCGACATGTTTATCATTTCGTTTCTCCAGATATTGATTCGTCACCCTCGTAACAGCGCTGAAGAATCTCAGCTCAAGTCAGATATTGATTAGCCTGTGAGGACGAATGAATCTTTACCCGAAATGTCAGCAGTTAAAACATTGCAGCGTTTTCCTATTTAAGAATATAAATGTGGTATGTCTGACACGGAGGCCATTCTTTGAAAAGAAAATCACAACATTTTAATGAGCAAACACAGACACACACACACACAAACACACACACACAACAAACAATATGAAGCAATTCATCTGTACCTCATAGTGAGTATTTACAGAATTAATGAGCTCTTCTCCACCACACGCCTGAGCCGCTAATTACACAGATTAGCCTAATGGGGACACAATAATTAAAGGTCAAAAATGTTTAAATAAAACAAATTTGTTTTGGTGGTTTTTAATTCTTGCTGTCATTAAAGCAAATGAAACATCAACACAAAGTTCTACCGCTCTAAAATGTTTTGCAAGAGTGCCAATTTTCTGCAAAGGATCAGTCCGACCTTTGAGAAAATTACACAAATTATTGTCAACACTAACTTCATAATGGTGGAGGAGCTGAAATTAAATAATTGCTTAATGAAACTCAAGAAAACATTGCTGTGATTGTGTCCTTTTAAAAAAAAAAAAAAAAAAAAAAAAAGCAAGCACACAATTACAGATTTTGTTCCACGGGAAAATACATTTTTGTCCTCCTGCGTCCGTTCCTTACTGTGGGTCATTCTCTGTTGGTGGTTTTCATTAATAACTTAATTAATCAACATCAATAATACTGCAGCAGTCAAAGCCTCAGGAAGGGGTCTGGAAGTAGATTATGAGTTAAAAAGTAATGGAGATGGTTTTGGGGGAGGAATTGTCGCAAAATATCTAAAAATGCATAATTGAAGCCTTCATTACAATCACAGTGAGAGGAATGATTGTATTCAAATACTCGTTCTGGCTAATATCACAATTATGAGTCGAGAGTCTCGAGAGTTTTGGCTTGATTAGATGGCTGCATCGGTTTATCTCTCCTTCTCTCTCTCTCTCTGTCAGACCCCAGCTCCCATTATGTGATCACACTGAAGGCCTTCAACAACGTGGGCGAGGGGATTCCCGTGTATGAGAGCGCCATCACCAGACCACAGTCAGGTATGGACTACACACAGATCTGCTCCTCGACGGTCTGTCTGTTGTTTGAAATCTGTGATATATTTACTGTAATAAATCCTAAAATGACCAGGATATGTCTTCAGAGATTAAAGAAACGTGTTAAACTGAAATACTCGCTTCTCTGACAACAACAGCCCTTAACTTGTGTTATTATTTGCCCGTTTCAGGTTAAATTAGAGGTCAAATTAATGCAGAATATTTGCCGAATGAGTGTCTGTTGAGTGTGTATTTTCAGAGCAGTGGGCTTTTGTTTTCAGGATGACGGGCTTAACTTTACATTGACAGAAAACTGACACTTATGAACAGCTGATTAACCGACAGTGGAGGACTTGTCGTTGCTTTTTATTGTGAAATTACGATGTTTTACTTGTCTTGCGTTCCTGAAGTGCTCCTGCAGCCTGCCTGAGCTTCCTCGAGTCTGAGGAGGAGGGGGCGATGAGAAACAACTCACTTGAATCATCAATCGTATATTAAATAGGATTTTAACCTATTTAATATACCAGCTATGTCCAACTTGTTATTTAGACTGCAGTACTCAATTTTGGATGCAGTTTTTACACATTGTTCCTTTAACCAGGAATTAAAACATGAGTATACACAATAAGTATTATTGTATCCTGGATCACACAGGGGAAAATGGCCGACTCAGAGCATCTACAGCCTGATTTATCTTCCCTCGATGTCCGCCAGAGCCAAATTATTTTGCAAGAATTTTCCAAGTAACAGCATAACTCATACAGGGACAGTTCACTCCAAAATCAGAGATACATTTCTTTCCCCTCTTACCTGTAGTGCTATTTATCCATCTAGATTGTTTGGGTGTGAGTTGCAGAGTTTTAGAGATATCTGCCTTCACTCCAATATAATGGGACTAAATGGCACTCTGCTTGTGGTGCTGAAAGCTCAAAACACCGAAAAATACATTTGAAAAACTGCTTTGTGCACCACAAGTCGAGTGCCATTTAGTCTCTTTATATTCAAGGGAAAGCAGACATCTCTGCCGCCGATTTCTCCAAAAATGCAACTCACACCCCGAAACAGACAGACAGAATTAAAATAAGTGTTTTTGATTCTGGGGTTAACTGCCCCCTTTTTTCCCCCATTTCACTGAAAACTTTGGGGACAGATAAGACTAAGCCCTTCAAAGATGTCTCACAGTGGAGACAGTAACTTCCAGCATTTTTACGTGAATAAATTACACAGGTACGAAGTAGGGTTGCAAATTGTAAGCACCTTCTTTAATCCATAATTGGTAAATCTTGATTTTTTGCATATACCAAACAATACTAAATGTGTTTGTTTCCCTAATTGAAAGTTTATTTCCACAGCAATTTAGTGCATATTCTCTGACCACATTGCATAGCCTATGAAACATATAAAGATGTAAAGGCATAACTGAGTGTGCCCATAAAATATCATTTTCAGATGTTTATTTGATAATAGTTTGATTAAATTGCACTTGACTGATCAGATTCTTAAAGAATCATCAATCAATCCAAAAATAAAGCAAGTTGCCTTATAAATAAGGACATGCCAGTGATTAAGTCTACGGGTGAACAATGCACGCCAATCGATCCTAGCATACAGACAACGATGGTGAGTGCAGGCCTTGAAATTTGTAATGAACCTCAGTGATCTATGGTTGACAGAAACTGATGCATGAAGGCGCTTGGGCAGGTGCATGCATGTTTATAACATCGCCTTTGTCAGTTATTGACAAAAGTAGCAGCAACAAAACAACAACAAAAGATAAAGGAAAGACTTATTTCTAGAATAAAAACCCATCTGCAGCCTTAACTCTGCTCTGTTTAGCTCATACAAACAGAACACCCCACACACACACACACACACACAGTATAACAGGATATACTCCCACTGCATGTCTGTAGTCACTCAGCCCCCAAAAAAAAAAAAGCCTGCGACTGGCATTTATCTTGCCTCCCTCTAACCTGAGATCATTATCAGGCAGAATGTGTCTGGACTCCAAATTACCAAGGAGATAACGGGTCATCGGGGTGTCTCGCTGCTCTAATTAACTGTCTTCGTAATGGCCCCCAGTATACTTGAGTCTCTTTTTAATCAAACAGTCCAAACCCTCAGATTCTGCCCTCAGATCACCGGTTGTCCCGATATTAAGATTCCCACAGAATCCTAAGTAGAGGAGGGTATTTTTGTGCACATGCAATCCTAGATTTACCCCTGGTGCAAGATAGTAAAGGAAAAAACAGAGTATCTACATGCTGGTTTACAGCTTTAGGCCTGAACGAGGGTTCAACTGATACTTTTTTTTTCAGGGCTGACACAGATTATAAGTAATCAGGGAAACCAAAATGAAAATCTTGGTGTCAACACAAACTCCAACACAAGTCATTGTTAAAATATCTTTAAGCATATGTTAAATTTTCATCAGTATTTCAAAATAAAAAGTGCAGCGAGTTGCCATCAACCCAAATGAATAAATGAATAACTAAATAAACAAGATAGCTCCCAGAATTTTTATAAAGTAATTACAGTAAAAATAAATATAACTAGTAAAACTCAAACTTGAAATTTGTACTGAAAAAATAGAACTAGGGGTTGCATCAGAGCATCAGAGCCAAAGTAATGCATTTTTAAATAAGTTTATCTTTGATCAAATTTAAAAAACACAAATTCAGATAATTGTAAAAATCCTGAATGTATCCCAAGTGTGAACAGGCAACAATTTAACCCTAGTCTAAACATTACTTTACATACTTTATAGTAGAACCGCACATGCACTGTGGCGTGTTTTGGCAGTTTTGGCTTATTAGAGAAATATATGTTGGTGTTTATATCAGTCAGTAAGTAACAATAAAGAGCAATACAATCAGCTGCCACATATGCCAAAGATACTGTGTCACCATGACAATTTGTCCACCAGAGAGCATTAACAAGTTTATTTTTTTAATTGTATTTGTTTCAAAGTGATAGTTTGAATCAGTGGGTTTGTGTGCGGTACTGTCAATAGTCAATGTATTACCTGCAGTAGATGGCGGCACACCCTCAGTTTGGAGAAGCAGCAGGAGTCCCAGTGTAGAAAGCTAAGCAATGTACTGCTGTGGACAAAGTCAGCATCAAAACATATTTTAGCCATATTTTAGTTAAATTTAGAACATTTTCACCTCTTTACCCTGCTGTAAGACGGCCTTTTCTGACAGGAAACCAATGCTATATGAGCCAAATATCAAATGAACCAGACTCCTTTTGCAAAACAGTAATTTTGCTTGCAGAGCACAAGAGTTGCTGGTCTACCACTGCCTCGATGTTTGGTTAATCTAAACGAACCTTTTGAAACACTGAAGTCACACAATAACAAAAACAAACTAACTGATCGAGGCAGTGGTAGACCAACATCGTCTGTGCTCTGCGAGGTAAAATTACTGATTTTTGCCAATGGAGTCTGGTCAATTTGAAGAGGGTAATGTTCAACTTTCCCGTCAGAAAAGGCAGTGAAAATATTCTAAATATAGGATATATATGTAATACACTGGCTATGGATACGTACTTCATATAACCCCACTTCAAATAATCTGAGCTATCCCTTAAAAAAAACAAATATGAACTGAAATAAGGTTGTTGGATTTATTCGATATCAACATTGACCTTAAAAATCCAGCATCAGTCGGACTGTACTGTACTCTGCCAACTGTGATACAGTCATCTTTACATATCTGGGTGCACTCAATGAAACTACTTTGTTGCATCAGACAAAGAAAATGATCCAGTTTCACTGTCTGCCAGACGATCATCCATAATTCTTTAAGCCTCAGATCACAACCCTGTGAACAATTAGAAGTTTAACTTTACTCTGAATGTTTGACAAATGATCTTAAAGTGCGAAACACTGCCAGTTAGACTGCATGTTAGCTGAGCTCACGCAGTTTATGTGACAGTGTCAGAAGACAACCAGCCCATGCTCCCCGGGGTGTCCCAGAATGTGGGCTGCACCCGCCTCCTCTCCCATCCAGCCACCCACCTCCCCGCTCAGCCTTGATCACTCCGGTTTGTCTCTGTCGCAGCACTATTACACCGCCGAGCTCGAGAGGGGTGGGATGCTGGATGACATGAGTCACGTCAACATGCTTCGAGGGGGGGTGGCAGTCTAAGTGCACACACACCCGCACACTGTCATACTGTACGCTTCTCTCTATGAAGCTCCCCGCTTCCTCACATCCTCACACACACACACACAGTTACACAGGCACACAGAGCGCTGCACACACTCAGACCCCCTGTGGTGGCTTTGGCAACCCTTCGTCAGATCCAAACGTTTCCTCTCAAAGCAGAACCAAAGCCCACCACCATCGTCTGCTGCTGCTGAATCCTCTGGGGCGCGTTCCGTTCCTGCCAGTTTGTTCAAGTCGGGATTAAAAAGACGAGCTGACCTACATAGTACTTTTACTTTTGAAAAAAACTGAGGAGAAACTTGGTGAACTTAGGCTGAGAGAGTGTGAGGTTGAATCTGCTATGATATCGTGACGTCTTAACTGAAAAGCAGGAAGTTAGGGATTGCAACCACTTAAAGAAATGTTACAAGGGCAAGTCAGCCTCTTTTTCTGCAGTGTATTCTACTGACACTGAAGACTATTCTTCCAAGCTGGGTAAAGAAATCATAGGTGGGAAGTTACAAAGTACAAATACCTTGTTACTGTACTTAAGTAGAGTTTTCAGGTATCTGTGCCTGGTTGCATAAATCACCAGAAGTGTCAAATGTAAGTTTGTCCCTTAAGTAAAGGGTTCACTTAGGTGAATAATGTATGAAGCTTCTTAGGTTGTCCTCTTGTGTTTAGAGTAAGGTTTGCCCAACAGTTACTGTTATAATAGAGCACATGTGCAGTTCAGTTACCATGGTTACTCTAAACTCACATCATTCTTTAATGTTCCTAGACAGCATTATTGTCAGTTGCTAGCTAGCATCTCTAACAAAGGGAATACAAAAAGAAAAGAAAACCAAACTGGACAAAAGATGAGAATGTCGTTCTCCTTGAAGAATATAGAAAGCACAAACACTCAGTTCAAAGTAAATTTAACCGAGCCGTAACAAATACACACGAGCAGAACACGTAATAACAAATAACCGACAAAATCAATGTGAGAAATCTGCCGTGAAACAAACCGTAGATGAAGTAATTAAGAAAATGTAAATATATTATTGTGACAGCAAGAAAGGAGATAACCAAACATCAACAGGAGTCAAAAAAACAGTTAAAATTCAGTAAAAATGATATCTCACATTAATATGAGACTTGAAAAATGCTTTCTTCCTCTTCTTCATTCACCATAAATTCAGCCATTGTCTTTTATATTTCACAAATTATTTTACTTTAAAGGGACTGGTATGAGTGGCTTAAAATCTCAGAGGCAAATGGTCACTAAGGACCTTCTAAGGAATACTTAAGTAGCTAAGGGCAAACACTTAGAGATTAAAGGGTTTAATGCAACCCTTTTTTTCCTAAGATGAAAATTGAATGAACCTTAGCCTAAGAGGTTTATGCAACAGGGCTCTGTACTTTACTTGAATATTTACTTTTCTCACCTGACTTTTTATTTTTACTCACTACATTTGAACACAATTATCTGTACTTTCGACTCCTTGCATTTTCAGAACAGGTTTGATGCTTTAGTTTTTAATGCATTTGAGGGGAATTATTGATTATTTTTATTTTGCATCATTACGTGCTGCCTTCCCAAATGGATGTGAAAATTTTCAACATCAGAAATACAATAATATCATTGGTTGAATACCCATCTGTGCGCGCTAAGCTGACAGATTTTAAACATTGATATAAAAAATATAAAAATATAAAAATGATATAAAAGACATATCAGAGAGGAGAGGGAAGCTCGACCATGGAGACAAGATGAGGCTGCAAATTTTGTGCATTTTACTTGAAAATGCTAGGAATTGATCATTCATAATTAATATGATACAAACTGCACATTTCCTATCAATTTAAGTTTAAGTGTTCTTATTCAACAAATGCCTCCGCCAGATAAAATTATGTCAAACGAGGCGCAGTTAATGCCATTTCTACTGACTATTGATTAATTATCTTTTAATACATTTTTATGAGTATCAGTTAGGTTTGCAAAGACACAGCTGGTAGAAACGTCCTTCAGAGGGCGACTTTTTACTTTTATATACATTGAGTATATTTCAGAGCCTGTACTTTTTCACTTTGCTTGAGTAAAGTAGTTGGATCAGTATTTCTACTTTTACTAGTCTTTTTTACACTTTTCTAGAATATATCACTTTTGCCACCTCTGAAAGAAATGCAGCTTGCATGCCCTCCAAAAACCTCAGTGCCTCCCCACAACCGCACAAATGCACACACACCACACACACACACACCACTCTCTCTCTTGACTCAGTCTTGAGAATGTAATGAGTGCAGCTCTGCACAAAGAGGTGTCAAATGGAGCGAGGCGGAGAGGAGAGGACCAACAAGTGGTCGAGGAGGAGTGTCATCGCGGGTGACTGACCAAGGCTTTTTTCTTCCATCTCAACCAAACCAAGGACAGAGAAACTAGCGGCCAGAAGGCCATCTTGAAACATTTAGCCTTCAGTGTGCTGGCCAGAAGCTGACTGTTGTTCGAGCCCCTTTTTTCCCCCCTGTCATACACGCACAAACACACACATGCTGACTGGGCTTTATGGGGTGTAATGGGCAGGCAACTCACACACAAACACACTCAAGTGTCCTTCATGGAGGCACATACACACTCTCGCTCTTATATAAACAGATAATTAACCAACAGGTTGTTGTTGAAGCTACAACAAGGAGATTTTAACTGGTTATAAAACAGTCAATTTATTACTGATGCCTCTATGTGACCTACGTGAGTTAACGAGGTGGAAAGATCAGCTATTTCTGTATGAGTTGTTCTTAATGTCTGACACCAGGTCAGATTCTCCTTGAAAGCAAATGAATGTGTGTTTGCAGTTTCCCAGGCAAAGTTACAGTGAGTAGTATGTTAGTTTGTGGTTACGGCAGTGGAAAAACTGTCGCTCTTGTCCACAGGGGCCGCCAAAATCAACAAGCAACGTACGAAAATATGATTGATCTTTTTCACATGATGTATGGGGTGCTTAAGGGTAATTTCTAAAAATTTCTAAGTAATTCATTTCTGAGTAGACAGTTATTTTGATGCATATACAGTGGGGTGATTTAAATTGTTTTTTCTGCTTTTAGTGAGGAAGTTTTCTACAGTTGTCTCTCTGCTTATTGTAGCATTCCAGGTAATGATAATCAGCAAGAATGTTGGTATTAATTTTGATATTTCAGGTATCACTAGCCAAAAACAGCCAAAGACAGCTTTCGGTCTGTTGCACCTTCTCATCAGATCAATCATGGATTATCGCTGGACAAGCAGGAAAATATAACCTAACCATTGGCAGTATGCAAAACACCTGTGCACACCCTGGTGGTAGTACTGATCAGAGTGCTGTGAGGCATACAAATGGAAGCCGTACTTGTCATGAAATGCAAAAAAGTGTGGAATATAAAAAAAATCAGGAAGCACCTTTTCATAGTACCATAATAAATAAGTGGGATCAAGCTTAAGACATCATAAATCAGAGATCTCCAGATCTATCGACAGTCTCTCAATTAATTTTTCATACAATTTACTGTATCACAATACCCTGTATTTTGATATCAGAATATAAAATGATACACACTACAAGAGGATTTTATCTGAACTGATATTTACCACTTTTGGCACGACTAGAAACAAGACATGAGAACTGATAATAATTCTATATGCATCTCAATGCAGTAAAGACCAGCCTGGTTTATTTAACAGTGATCATGTAAATCAGTGCCAGAGTTCACCAAAAAGCTGATCTCATGTGCATCAGATGTGACATAAAATGTAGAATATACGATTCAAATTTTAAAAGGTATTTAAATAGTTTATGAACATGCACAGAACTAATGGTCTGAGAATACTGATATCAGTTAGTAGCTACAAGGAACTTTCATATTGTGTTGATTTTGGCTCCTGTGGACAAAAGCGGCAGTCTTTTCACCACCGTAAATACAAAATGGAACCTTAAAAATAAAACTATCTAAAGAAAAATCTCCTCAGTCTTCCTTCTCACTGGCTAACATAGTACTCACTGCAACTTTGCCTGTAAAAAATGTAAACACAGGCTCGTTTCATCTGATTTGTTTTGAGTCATCCGGCGTGCACATCATCTAGTATTGATTGAAGGACAGTTGAAAGTGGGAGAGATCACGCTCCGGCTTCCACACGGACACGTCTGAGCCTCAGAACAGAAGCAGCACTCAGAGAACACACACACACACACATGTCCACAGCCACCACTTGTCCGTGACCCTCCTCTCTGCCTGTGGGCTGCGCTACTTAAAGCTTTAATATTCTTTTGTTCAGCTTTCAAGGACATAATGCACCTTGTTGATGTTATTCTGCAAAGAGGGAAATGTTCCAGTGCATTCAGTGTCCCTCTGTTTATCCTCTTTGCATTAAAGTGCTGTGAAAAGCTCCATGATGTAAACATTTCTGAACACATTTCTCTCTGTGAAAAGAGTGGGTCAATACTTTGAAAAGTTGCTTCTAGGATTGTGGGTATCTATCTGCTTGCACTCTAGTTTTCATTCACTGTAATCTTTCTTATGAATAGAGTATCTCTTCCTCTCTCTGTGTAGTGTCACAGTAGCTATTGATAGAACACCACATACTGTGCCGTAGCTTCTATATAGCATCCAACATGTGCATTCATCTATTCTAGAGGTCAGTGTCTGTTTTTCTAATAGAATCTTCTCTCTCTTTCTCTTCACCTTCTTCCCAATCCCATCCTTGTCGCACTTACGTTATCTTTTTCTTCCTCCCTTGTCGTCGTCCTCCATTTTAACTCATTAACCTTTAATTTCTCCTGTTCGTTACCTCCTCGCATCCTGTTTTTGACTCCACTGCCCCAATCCACCAATGCCACGCCTCTCTTTGTGTTTTAATTTTGGTCATTTTAATTTGTGTGCGTGCATGTGGCTTTTCTGCCTGACGTGCAGACCCCATTGACCCCGATGTTGACCTCTTCGAACTCTTCCATGCTCCATACACCCCAGTACCAGACCCCTCCCCCATGATGCCACCCGTGGGCGTTCAGGCCTCCGTGCTGAGCCACGACACCATCAAGGTGACCTGGGCCGACAACTCGCTGCCAAAGAACCAAAAGATCACAGATAACCGCTTCTACACGGTGCGCTGGAAGACCAACATCCCCGCCAACACCAAAGTGAAGGTAAGAGGGTGTTGTTCCATTTTCACATCCTGATTATAAATGTGTTTGTTCAGTTGTATAAAATGATGGACAACATAGCAGCTCCCTAAAAGTGTCCCCCTGATATCCACCTTGATAGGTGCATGTGGACGCCATTGTCTGTATCTGTATTTGAATAGAAGATTAGAAGTGGGCATGACTTACACCAGAATTCACATTAAATTGGGCAAATGTTCTATTTTTTTCAACCTAATATTCATTGGTGACACATTTGTTATGCCTTCAAAGCATCAAATTAATTTAATATTAGCATATAATTATGCTAAAGTCTCTTATGCACTTATCACTGAGTGATACCTGGGAAATCAAGGTCCTATGTTGCAAACAGAAAGGGAATTTGTATCTTTTGGACATCTGCAGTGATATGAATGGATTTGAAGAATCATGAGGCTGACTTTTTTCCAGAATGAGCAACTGGTAGAAAAAATATTTCTTCACATTATTTGTGCTTTCCTGAATAACCTATATATACAATATATAACACATATTGTATATTGGCCACTATTTCAGTCGGCTTCCTCCTCTCATTCCGCTATCTGCGTGTTTTGAAAGTACCCGTCGCTGCATGAAACAAGAACCACCAAGCTAGCAACTGCACGCCAAAAACATCAACTTACTCTGACCTAACCGGGTCGCTCACAATAATTCTAACAACAAAAGGGGAGTTTCATGTCATGTTTGACAGCTGAGCCATGCTAGCGATTACGTTAGCCGGCTAGATACCGTAGCTCCAACCCTGATCGACGGTGCACAGACTCTGGCTCCAAATCACGTCGCCAGCGCAAGATGGCAGCACCCATATCAGGGATATTTTGACCTCATTTTTGTTCAGTGGGAGGAAGTGGAGACGTGTCGCATCTTTATACAACTAATGTTACAACTCAGGAAGTAGACGTCTCGAAATTATTGTGCTCAAAAGGTCTCATTCTGAAATCCTTAATTTAACTGAGGATGATTCATTCCTCCCAGAAAAGAAGGAGCCAAAAAAAAAAACCTCACTCTCTTTTTTTCTGGCTTAGATCAGCACTTTAAAGCTCAAGTAACTTGTTTACAACTTGGTGCAATTCAGTAAAGTACAACTCAGATCATTTCAGTCTGATCAAACTTTAGCGATACGCCTTCGTTTAATACAGTACGCTTTCTGTGTACTTCGGCGCCGTGGGACCTCGTGCATCCCTTCACTTACCAGAGAGATGTATTGATGTGCTGAAAATAAAAGCAATGTCATACAATGATATATAACAAAGTATTCCCACAGCAGCTCCCAAGCACAGTGGCAGCATAATGCTGATATGTGCAATAATCTATTTTCATCCACATTTGAAGCTCTATGAGGAGAAGTTGTCACTCCACTGAGAACTTTAATCGAGAGATTCTTCCTCAAAATGTAGTGTGACATAGTTAGAAATGTTTCACATGGTCAAGACAACAGAACTTAACCAAATCAGATACTTGAGTCCAGGCTCAATCTGTTAACAGCTGTATTTTAGTTGATCATGAGGATGTAGGTCGAATAAAATTCTCTTTGGTCTGCATCCCTGTTAGAAGTTGTCTGAATGTACAACTCAGAGGCTGGCTCAACTCACGGCCCTCTGTATGTGTAGATATAGGGGTTTAATTAAACTGTAAAGGCCTCACTATGATGTATTATGTTAAAGCTTCTTTTTAATGGCTGTGCAGTGGTAGAGCTGCAACAACGGATTATTTTCATTATCTATTAAAGATATACTCCTTTACTAAAGCTCCAGTATGTTTGATTTACGGGGATCTATTGGTAGACTATGGCTGAAACTGCATATAATATTCATAAGTATGTTTTTGTATAATCACCTGAAAATAAGAACATTTTTCATTATCGTAGACTGAGACATTTAAATCTATATATCTCAGTTGCCCAGAGCGGACGCTGGCTCTAGAGAAGGCCTTTTGTGTTTTGCATGAGTTTTGTGGCCACAGTTGGTTCTCCTATGGCTTTCAAAGGGAGAGTGACATAAGGTGTTTGCCGTCTGCAAAGCTGCCTGCAAGATGCCGCTAAATCCTTCACACTGGTCCTTTAAGATTTTCGTCCTGGTGATTTGACAACATCTGCTGTAAGAGTGGTAACAGCAAATGAGATTTAATACCACGGCAGCTTCTTTGTCAAAAATGCAACAGAAGAGGAGCGTCTTGGTCAACCAAATGGTCACAGCCTCCTATCAGTTTACTGTGCAGCCAAACAAACTTGTCCTGTTACCACAACAAAGTCAGTGATTGGCCGTTTTTATTGTGCCATGAGCGACTGTGATCTGATTTCTTGGTGCAACTATGGAAGTAGTTTTCCCCCACACCACCGGGGCACTTTAAAGTTGTTATCTCAGACTCAGTTCCATTACGACCTGCAATATTTGAAAATGATCCGCTGTCGAAAAAAAAACTTGAAAATGACACTGCAGCTTTTCTTGTGGCTGCTTCCAAGTAAAAGCCACCCTGTGTTTTACCAGTTTAACACTGGCAGCAGCAGGAAATGATGAGTAGCTTTAACTTAAATGGACATATGCAAGTTCTGCCGCTGCGAGTCTGTTGTACTAAAATAATAAGAAAAGGCCTAGTTTGACAACATTGTGCAGGATCATGGGGGTTGTTTCCTTCGCTGTTAAACAACCACCACTGCCAGTCTGATGTTCATGGACATAGTCAAGTTTGCCGACTACCTTCTTCACTCTATGGTGTATCCGACATGTTGTCCCAGAAGTAGCAGCTTGTAGCAAACATACTGTTACCTTGAATCAGTCGTCTATTACTTTGGGCTTGATCATTGTTAAAAATATTTTGGATAAGTAAACAACTGAACAAAATATATAACATAGGTCTGGTGTTTTTAGACATTATTATGCAGAAATACTTCATATTATAGCTTTAACGCAGCAGACATGGCTGTGGAAGAGTGAACAGTAACAGTGAAGCAGACACTGGATTGCATACGTGCATCATTTCCTGTGAATCCCTTGTGCTTAGGTAGCGTGGCAGACCCTATATGTAAATACATTTAATGTCTGTTGAGTAAATGTGGACCTTAAATAGCGTCAAAAATGGAGTTTGGTTTAATGAAAACTGTAAGGAATGTAACTTTAATATCACTATTATACTTTTCATCAGTCTATAAAATGATGGAAAATAGAAAAAATCCTAATTACAATGTCCTGCAGCCCAAATCCTTTTGTTTGTGCAGTTCAAATTAGTTCATTTTTGGTTGATAAATGAAGCGATGATAAACTTGATTCAATTGAATTTGAATCGATTAATTTCTGTTGATCAGTTATTAAATAATAATCCTAAACAAGCTCATTTCAGTGAAATGATCTGGTGCAGCGGTGGAATATCACATTCATTTTCTGGGGGATCAGAGTCTTATGAATGCAAAGTGCATACAGAGTGCAGCCATGCGCATGAGCGTAATGTATTAGATGGAGTTAAAATATTTGCAGTGAGTCACAGTGAGCAGAGCCCGAAACAAGGTGTTTGAGATTCAGATTCTTGACCTGCAGCACAATTATAATGATTACTTATCTCTGAAATCTAGATCACAGAGTGTGTGTGTGTGTGTGAGTGTGTTCACGGTCGTATGCATGTGTGCTAATCTGTGACCGAGCAGAGCTGAGATAAAGGCCCGCGTTTACTGTTAAATTATTCAACAAGGACAAGACAAACTGAGACCTAGGGAAAGAGGGTGTAGATCTGACGGTGCATTCTCCATACTCAGAACACGCACACACACACATAGTTAAGTTGTGCTGCCATGAGTGGATGCTCAAATTGGTTTGATTTTTCGCACTGTGGTGGTAATTAAAGAGTTCCACAGGCTCATTATGTTTCTGTCCTATTAACCAAATTCAATATATTAACGAGTCTATTAGAGAGGTCTTTTTCAGCGGAGTGTGACTCTGAAAACTACATCTTGTGTACATCATGTACACAAGCAAAGCCGTCCTCGGGACCAGGCTAACCAGCAGTGATGCCTACACCTTAATGCTCCTCTTCCTCATGTCCTCGCTGCTCTTAGAGCGAGTCTAGCCCGACGAGCCGTGTACATTATTAAAGAGACGGCTGCTCTCAAACGAGCGGCGTGTTTCTAAAGGACAGAGTGTTTTCTTTTCCTATCCCACTGCCCTCTGTTTGACAGCCCCCACCGGAGAGCTGCACTTTTGTCATAGCACGCAACGTTATAGATAGGGCTGTTAGAGACCTGGCGAGCCTGACTCACTGCTGCCGTGACCCCGAGCAAGCTAAAAGCTGTGCCTCCTTTCTCCCCTGCCAGCTCAGGCCAGCAAAGATCAAGATAAATGGTTACGTAACTCGAGCTCTTTCGATGTGCTGACTAATATCAGGTTTGTAGCCTTAGAAATGTGAGATGCACCTGCGCTTTGTTGGATCTTGTATAACTATTACAGTTCCTCTTGTGTTTAGGTTTACATCTCATTAATAATGGCCTACACTTGTGTTTGTGTGCTACTATATTAACGCCAACAGTGACGGAGCATCACATAATGTAAAAGTTCTGGTTCCACTCATTGGTCAGTGTATGTGATGCTAAACTCTGCTCAAATGGAATGGAATAATTGTTTAAAAGTGTCCGTCATTTACTTGTTCCAGTTTCTCACTAATAAGGATTTGCTGCTTTTTGTCTTATCTGAAGGTGAATTTAATTGGTAAGAGAAAATAAGACATTTGTAGATGTCACCTTAAGCTTAAAGGATACTACTGTAGACAGGGTCAGCAGCAAAAATATTTTAGCCACTTAATAAAATCAATTTATTTTAAGTGTACGCTGTATTTTCACTGCTTTTCTCTTCCGTCTGACAATTTTTTCTGATGGGAAACTGCTGTTATTCAAGCCAAATATCTCCTCTCCAAACCAACCAAACTCCATTGGCAAAATCATAATTTTACCTCGCAGAGCTCAGGAGTTGCCGGTCTTCTGCTGCCTCCATCAGTTAGTTTGTTTGAGTTATTGTGTGGCTTTGGAATTTTAAACATTTAGTTTTGATTCACCAAAGTCACACAGTAAAACAAACAAAACAACCAAGTCAGGCAGCGATAGACCAACAAGCTCCTTTGTTCTGCAAGGTAAAATTGCTGTTTTTGCTAATGGAGTCTGGTTGAGCAAGAGCGATATTTGGCTTATGTAACAGCAGTTACCCACTGGAAAAAGGATGTCTGACAGCAAGTTAAATTAGTGAAGATAAAATTTTCAAGTGGCTACGACACCTTTTGTTGCTGACTCTGTCCATAGCACTGGATTGTTCAACTTCCATGCTGGTACTCCTCCGGTTTCTCCAAACTAGGGACATGTCGACTGCCATCTGGACTATCCCTTTATGGAAATTGCAATAGCTATTTTTCACAATTTTCTGCCATTTTGTAAACTAAAATATGAATCAGTTACTCAAGAAACCAATCGCAGACTAATGGATGGTTAAAATAATCATTAGTATGTTCAAAATGATAAAATGAGTTTGTTCTTATAGCTGACAAAATGCTTTGTTGTATTTTTGTGTGTCTGTCTGTGTGTGTGTGTGTGTGTGTGTGTGTTTGACTGTCTTCTCCCCAGATGGCCAACACCACCAGCCTGAACCACGTGGTGACGGGTCTGAAGCCCAACACGCTGTACGAGTTCTCCGTCATGGTGACCAAAGGCCGACGCATGAGCACATGGAGCATGACCGCGCAGGGCACCACCTTTGAGACCAGTATGAGCACACGCAAACACACACACACAAATAACTGCACAGAAACACACAAAATGTACATAATCACAAAGACATAAACCAACCACATCTCCAGTGTAACGAGCCCCTGGCTGGCTGGGAGTAACATTTCACTTTTTGCAGCTCAGAGGGAAGGAGCGGACACACCTGAGGGAAATCAAGCTGTCACTGCACTGTTTAAATATAGCTGAAATAATGATAAAGGTATTTATTAATAGATCTCAAATTAACTGCCAGTGAAATTGAGGAAACCTTCAAAAAATTTGGTGATTGCGGAAGATAATTTCAGCACTGCTCTGCTGTTCACTGAGAGTAAGTTGGACTAACCCTGCTTCTGTGCAAAATACGCAACTGGACTAATCATTAAATGATAAGAAGAAGAATCATGATAATAATAATGATAATAGTACAGTTTTCTGTTTAAACAAAAAAAATATTTGTTTATATTTTTCTCTTGATTTGCAGAACCTTGGCCTGGTGTCTCCACCTGAGGAGCAATAGAGCCACAAACCAACACCTGACAGTTTTATGGCTTCAAGCTTATAGAACAAAATATTTTTTTTGTTTTGGTTCATTATTATTCCGCTACTGTTAATCTTTTCTGGGCACAACTTCATGTTGTCTTTTGCTTGGCACGGTATCTGAGGGATGACAGTAAATGATTACTGTCTCTCCTGAGTCAGCTGGATCGAAATTGCATAGATTGACTGTATCTGTGCTAAAATCACTCGGTGGCACTGTCACCATAGCAACATACATAGTCCTTTTAATTCCTCTGCCATCCTGTATTGAAAACATACAATCTCCTGAGTATCTGTATGGGATTCCTGCAAGGCTGTGTGCTCAAAGCTCCGTTCAGATCAGAGATTCACGATGCGACAAAACCATTTTAGAGCGTTAAAGGAAGAAAGTTGCAGCGGTGTGAACTGGCCCGTGTCCAACTCCGGCTGGCTGATAGTTACAAACTGTGAGTAACAGCAGAGTTTCTTCTTTTTTTTTTTGACGGAGGAAAGAGAGAATCACCTCATCAATTTGTTCAAGGAACAGCCATGTCCGCCGGACACAAGCCTTAAAATTTAAATTTACTGCTAAATTGACAACTTCGCTGTAAGTTTTTCCTCTGCTTCACTTGCATTCACTCCCTGTGCACTCACCTTTTCAGGTTTTGCCATTTCTTCAATACAGGAAAGGCAACTGTAGCAAGTAACTCGCTATCATTATCCCCATTCATATTTTATGACTCTACAGATTCACTCCAGCTACAAAATAACCTAAAAAGCCGGCAGTTAGAACGGAGGTACAGAGAGTCGTTGCCATGGAGATGATACACCGTCTCATCTGGTCACATCGGTGCGAACTGACGTGTTTTCAGAATGTTGCTTTGCAAGTTTTAACTTACCTCTTCAACTTGACTCTTTGGTCTGAACTGGGCTTTAAGCTGGAGATCATAAAATTTGCAGGCTGCAAAGTGTCAGAGGCCATTTTTCAGTAAGCTGTACTTGTGAGCTAAAACCAGACAATAAAGCATTAAACATGAAAAACAGAAACTAATTTTCTATGAAAAACATCTTTATATGCATTATTAGATTGAGATTTACTAGACTATTAATAAGAAGTGGAAGTTTTTGTTGTTTTTATTATAGAGGGGAGCACAGCCAGTTTTCATTTCTGCCCAGCCAGGGGTTTGTGTGTGGGTGCATGAGTGAATGGTATCTACGAGGTCATAAAAACACACACACACTCATGTACAAACAAGTAATAACCTTTAGGTCATCAGTTTTGAGGGCAGTAGGAGCACTTACAGAATATACACAACACAAAAGCCGCTCAGACACATTAAGTGCACATAACAGTATCCAACAAATACAAGCTAAGCTCCACACTACAACAGGGATTTTCAGCTCAAGACCCAAAAAAGTGTCTCAGAGGGACCTAAACTTGCAAAAATACATCATTATTTACCATAACATCTACATTAATTAACTACTGATAAATGACACAACAAACCACATGACTGACTTGCTTTTCTGCTATCAAACACTGTCTCTCTTCTTTGTTTTGACTCGCCCTGATGCTTCGTTTGGAGATGTCTGTCCACTTTGTTCATTTTTAACCTCTCATTGCTGTGCAGCACCTCCCCACATAAGACACACTGAGGCCTTGCACACAAAATCTGAGCTGAACAGACCGCACATCAAAAAAGAAACTGTAGTTCTCTTGTCTTCTATTTTAATCAAGATTAAATTAAATTTACATATCATAGAATTGTTATGCCTTTTACTCAGCTAATTGGTGGTCCAATAACTCCAGGTCTACACTACACGTATGCAAAAGACGCACAGTTTACTCATATCTTGTAGTAAAAGTGAAGTGCAACACTGTTCAACAACGTGCCACATGTTGTGTCTCGCCGCCCCACAGTTCCCAGTTCCTCCCCGAAAGACGTGACCGTGGTGAGCAAAGAGAACAAACCTCGCACCATAATTGTTAACTGGCAGCCGCCCTCAGAGGCCAACGGAAAGATCACTGGTGAGTCTCGGAGTCTCCCTCGTGTGTCACACATTTTGTGGTCACACAGATAAATGGAGATTTATGTTTAATTGATATATGCCTCCTTAACCATAAAGAGAACGTGGTGTTCCTGGACTGAAAAAAAGTGAGATTTATGTCTTGTTGTGTTTAATTTGAAGCTTTTAGATCTCTTTGTAACAACTTCGTGCTAAACCTTGACTAATTAAATCACATTTAAGTAGAAAATTGATCTACTCAGAATGATTACACTTATAAAATGCCAAAGGAAATATGTTTTATTTGCACTTTTTAGAGTTTTTAATGCAGTGATGGTCCTTCTGATCGCTGCACTGAAGGCTTCTTACTAAAAGCAGACATAATGCAGTAAATTATATGAATCCAATAAAGGGTGTGATAGATGACTCTGATTGTGGAGTTTGATTTGGAAGAATAAAGCCAAGCAGCGCAAGAACATTGCACTTTATCTTATTTTGCACAGCATTAAAGCCGCTGAATCTCTCGTTCTGATCTTCCCTGTTTCAGGTTATATCATCTACTACAGTACAGATGTAAACGCTGAGGTCCACGACTGGGTCATTGAACCGGTGGTTGGAAACCGTCTGACCCACCAGATCCAGGAGCTGACGCTGGACACCACCTACTACTTCAAGATCCAGGCCCGAAACTCGAAGGGCATGGGCCCCATGTCTGAGGCCGTACACTTCCGCACGCCAAAGAGTAAGTCTGAAAAACGAGGCACGATAAGGCGCAGCGGTACAGTGGAAGCTGCATCCACCCTTTTTGCCAGTTTATAACACCACCTAGTACTTCAAGAGCCATAGATTTTTTTCCCTGGAGTTGGTGGAACTCCTGAAGAGCTAAATGGAGAGAGAATGAATATTGGATTTACATTAGTCAGGTCGCCAACAGCACGATGACAAATGAATGCTAATTCTGCTCCGTCTCTGCAGGATGTGTTAATAGGCAAGTGTTTGCTAAAACATCAGTCATTCCATAACAGATTCATTAGCAAGTTAGTTTTGTATTTTTCATTAGTTTTTATTTTTATTTCATTTTTAATTCAGTTTAGTTTTAATTGGCTTCCAGAGTGGGTTTGTTTGTTTCAGTTTATTTTTTATTATTATTTCAGTTTTCTAAAATGTTCTTTGATTCGAACTGAAAACAGCCATTAAAATAAATTAAAATAACACAGGGGGCTGCACTGGTGAGTGTGTTTTTTAATGTACCGGTGAGACAATGAAATGCAATCTAGGAAGTCGAGTTTTAGTGACAGATTAATGTGTTTAGTTTTATCAGGTGGCGCACGCTGCAAAACATGAGGGGGCTGCGTTTTTTTCAGGCAAAGCTTAAGTTAATCTGAAATTGGTTTTAACGACTATAACATTATTTTGCCCTCAAGTGACCTAAAGAATCAGTCAATGCAGATTTAAGATTTATTCTTTGAATATTTTTATTACATCAGCTTTCATCTACAGCACATAGCAACACAGCTCAGACATGAAACAACAATTAAAATGAATAGGTAAGAATAAGAAATTACAATAAAGGGCATTATTTCCATCCCTAGCCCCTACCCACCCCATACAACAGAGAAAGTCAACATGAAATATATATGTAAACAAACAGCAAGGTTATAGGAGAATTGGTTTTTCAGTAGACAAGGTACAGAGACAGGCTAGATCTGTTTAGGACGTCCTTGTAGTATGAAAGATGACAGTCGAAGGTCCAATATGTTATAAGTAAGGGTCCTTTATAAGAAGTGTATACATACCCGAGATGAGTTCATTGGGTATACTCTCCATTATAAGACTTTTTTTGTTGGAGCAACATCCTTGATCCAAAACAGCAAAATATTCCTCCACAAGTCAGACTGAATAATCTCATGTTTGAAATGTATAATATGACAAAGAAGGGGACACATAGAGTCCCTCTATACTGGGACACCAAAAATAAAACACAGTCCATCTGCAATATCACAATATCGTGCTGCTTCACACACGACCAGAGACGGTCAATGTCACAGCAGAGTGGAGAAACATCAGCATCCGTTTTGTTCGGCTTTAAGATTTGACTTTTACTGCCACAACAAAGGTCTTCATATTGCAAAAATTACGATCTGGTGGAGAGTTTAAATATCTCTGCGCACATAAAACCTCCTCCTGTGATTAAAGGTGAGAAATGCAATTCTGAAGAAAGATTATTTATATTTGGACTCAAGAACCAAACAAATCCTCCTTCAGAAGATTTACTGTCTCTTTCACTCCCCTTCGCCTTCATCTTTACTTTGTCCTGTGCAACAGACACAAACGCGACCTGTCCTGATCGGCTGAAGAAGTGTTTTGTGGCTCACTTTTTGTCTCACATTTATCGAGCCAGAGCTGTGTAGAAACATCAGATTTGTTTTTCAGCGCACAAAGAACAGGGAGATGTTCACTGAATTTAATAAAAAGTGTATGGGATTAGAATAAATTACATCACAAACCTTATGATGAGCTGGCAGTCCAGATTTAAGTGATTTTTCTAGTTAAGACTTAAGACAAACTATCCTGATGAAGTTGTCTTGTAGAGAAAGCAGAGATAGAGATGTTTCCTAAGCTTTGTTGATTGGCTGGGAATGATAGAATTACTGCAAAGTTTCTTTTTCTGTTTCTATTTTGTTTTTATCTGAATATTTTAACAGGGTTGCGTCCTTTTAAATGAATGTTTAGTGACGTATTTCACTCATATTTGTAGGAAATGTTTAGAATATTTTGTATTTAAATGCTTTGCTTTTAATATCAGCTGCTTGGCTGTGTCTGTAGTACACTGTTGCTGTTTGGTTTTCTCACTATTTCTCATTCTTCTAGTTTTGCCCCTTTCTCCCTCACCTCCTCCATCTCTCGCTCTCTTTCTGTCTCCCTCGCTGCTCTTTCCAGCTAACCTGTTTTTTGCTTTTTATTGTCTCTCCCTGCTCTCCTTTGGCCTGTTAAGCTGAGTCCTCTGACAAAATGGCTAATGACCAAGGTAAACTCCCCCTCCACACTTTTATCTTTCTCTGCTGACTCTGCGCCTCGTCTAGCTCTCTTTCTAAAGATTTCCATCTTCCGGGCTGATGAAAACTTGGGCTGCATGACCGGCAAAATCTATTTGTGTTGTAGAGATTTTCAGATTATAATGTAGCGCCAAGAGGTCATAAAAACGCTTAAGGAGAGTTTAAGTAAAACATTTTTTTTTTTTTTTTTTTTGATTCAGCCTCTAATCTTCCACCGAAGCCTGGGCCTCCAGGAAACCAACATCCACAGGACCCTGGAACTGCAGTTGGTAAGATTTTCCCCCCACCTTCATTAAAGGGATAGTTTGGAGTGTATTTGAAGTGGAGTTGTATGAAGTACTTATCGATCAGTTAGTGTATTACCTACAGGTGGCAGTCGACACGCGAAACATATTTTAGCCAATTAAAAGGAGGTTCTCCAAAAAAAAAAAAAAAATCAGTTTCAATGTAAACTAAATTTAGAATAATTTCACCACTTTGCCCTCAGACAGCTTTTTCTGATGAGAAACGTTGTTCATAAGCCTAAAAACTCTCCAAAGCCAAAAACTCCTAGGCAAAATCAATCATTTTACTTCACAGGACACAGGAGTTGGTAGTCTACCGCTACGTAGATCTGTTTACTTGTTTGTGTTATAGTTTGTCTTTGGTGAATCCAAAATAACCTTTTGAAAAGCCAAAGTCACACAATAACACAAACAAACTAAGCAAACAAGGCAGCGGTAGACCAGCAACTCCGATGTTCTGCAAAGTAAAATTACTGATTTTGCCAATGGAGTTTGGTAGTAGGAAATGACATTTGGCTTATATATCAGCAGTTTCCTGTCAGAAAATGCCATCTGACAGCAAGGTAAAGCAGTGAAAATATTCTAAATATAGCATACACTATTTATGTAGGTCAACCTCTTTTAAGTAGCTGAAGTACATTTTGCTGCTGTCCTTGTCCTCGGCAGTACATTGCTTATCTTCTGTGCTGGTGCTCCTCCCTGCTTCTCAAAACTGGGAGCGTGCCGACTGCCATCTACTTTAAGTAATACTCTGACTGTCAATAAGTATCTCACACAACACTGTTCCAAATTCCTGTTCAGTTTGGATTAAAAAAAGAAAAAGAAAATGACATCCCTTTGCTCTGACAGTACATTCTGAAATCTGAAAATTTTGGCTCCATATTTTGATTGTAATTACGTGTGACATGTTCCTCTCTTCATGACTCACCTGCGTCTTTGAAGAGGTATTTATAAATGCGTCTCGTCTAATCCGGTCTTTCTCCTCTCGAGGTAAATCAGGGGTGGGAGGCAACAGTGAAAATCACATCCTGGTCATTGTCATCATCATCTCAGTGGGAGCCTTCACCATCATCGTGGTGGTGGTGGGCGCCTTCCTGTGCACGCGGCGCACCACGTCCCACCAGAAAAAGTAAGAAGCTCAGACACACTGACTTTTCTTTCTCCAGCCTCCTTTATTACATACATCCACTGCGCTCTGCCTTACATACTTTACCTCTTCACTTTTAGTACATACTGCAGCTGCACTTTACGATTTGTTCATACTACTTCATTATAACATTGTGCCTCTCTACTTTGACCCTCTTGCTCATACATCCACTCCATAGTAAAAAGTAAAGTGATGCAATTTGGATTGTGGGTCATAATAGTCAGAAAAGCATGCTGGTATGCAGACTGCAAAATGCAGTAGGACATCCTGGTGTTTTTGGCATGCTGCGTTTTACATACTATGTATTGGGACATACTAAATCTTTTTCTGGCATATTAAATAGATTGGTAGTGTGGGTACTGGAACACACACATCTTCTAACTCACTGGTTCCCAACCTGGAGGTCCCGACCCCAAACTAGGGGTCGTGTTTCCTTCTTGATTTTAAGGGGTGTTCAAAAACTAAATTAAATAATTATTTCTAAAGTTTAGATTATTATTTTACATATAAGCTGAAAAAATCTCACAGGATGAGGGCATTGTGAAGACCTGAACACGAGCTATACATACAGAGCCTTCACTCTCTGCTAGACAGCCTCGTTCTATATTAGAAAACTGCATCCAGAGAGCTATTAGAACGATGGCTGCACTGAATTTGTCAAAAATACAGGCAGAGAATTGAATAAAAAGTTCCAGAAAATGTCAGGAAAACTCCTCTCTGATCTAACATTTACAGGAAATAATATTCAGGGGAGAAAAAAAAGTCATTTTGCAGTTCTTTCAAACGGTATTGTGATTATGATATGATTCAAGATTAATGGGAATGATCATTTTTGCAGAGCAGTTTTCATTTTCACTCCAAAAACCTGTTAAAATCCTGATGATGTGACATTTGTTGGTGTCTGTACCAAACAAGCATCTTTTCTTACATCTGAGGAGCAAGATTTGTGGGCCAGAACTTCTCTGCAGCACTGCAGTACTTCATTAAAATGCTGCTTTGTCACAAAGTTTTCCGTTGTCAAAATAATTGCAGCTTCTGCAATTTGGATATTTCCCTTCCCCATATTGCTATCTTGATAATATCTTCAATTAATTGCGCAGCTCCAATCCAAATTACTCATTTTACACAAACTTCTTGCAGGTATTGTGTTCACTATTTGGGTTATTTGTACATTTTATCAGTTGTTCTGTGCTGTTATTGTTATGCATTGAATATGGTTAAATATCCATTACATATTTCACTCAGTCAGGGGTTGTCAGTTTACTCAATGATAGAAAAAGGGTCCCTTACAGAAAAAGGTTAGGAACCACTGTTTGAACTCTCACTCCTCTACAGCTTGGCTCCCTCCTGGTCTTTTCTTCCTCGTCCTTCGGTCACTTTGCCGCCGTCTCTCTGTAAATGAGTTCAGTCTTTCATCATTACCTCCGTCTTCTCTCCCGCAGAAAACGAGCTGCCTCAAAGTCTTCAAACGGCTCCCACAAATACAAGGGAAACTCCAAAGACCTGAAGCCCCCTGATCTTTGGATTCACCACGAGAGGCTGGAGCTCAAGCCCATGGACAAGTCGCCGGACCCCAACCCAGTCATGACCGAGACGCCCATCCCCCGCACCTCGCAGGACATCACGCCGGCTGACAGCGGCCTGGACAGCAACCCCCACCTGCAGCAGCGGCGCAACTCCTACCGTGGTCAGTCCATGCCCCTGGGGGGAAGACTTAAAATTTGATGTTATGGGAAAGAGATCAAAGTGAAATGTCACCCTGACTGCCTGAGCTCACATGCATAATAACACTGAGCAAACTTCAGGAGTTTGGCTGGCAGTCAGGAAAGTACATTTTGGAAGCTTGACTAAGAAAACAGTTGGTTTTTTAGGCAGGAAATGTGTTAATACGTTCAGGTTTGCATCCAGGAGCATAAGTGGAGGAGTCCTTGAGAATTTCACAGTGTTTTTGTTTTCACAAGTCAACACTTGTGTTTGCTGTTTGTTTTTTTTTCTGTGATTATCATGCAAAACATTTCATGCTTTTCATACATTATGCCCATTACTTGTCATGATGGCAGTGTTGCCAAGACACACTGCCAATACTACAACTGTCTGCAGGTACAGTTAAGTTCATAACAAAAGAATGAAAGAGTGTAATGTTTAGAAATGCAACCAAAGCTCAAAGATTGAAGATTTACTGAAGATCCTGAGATCTACTGACAGGTCAGTCACAAAAAAAAAAAAAAGAGTAGAGTAGCGGCTCTTTCTGATTGGCTGGTTTCCACCGTACCTTTTAGGCCACGAATCAGAGGACAGCATGTCTACACTAGCAGGCCGACGAGGGATGAGGCCTAAAATGATGATGCCTTTTGACGCGCAGCCGCCTCAGCGTAAGTGTGTGTGTGTTGTGTGCTATGTGAAGTAGAAGTACTCATAATTTACAGACAGCGAGCGGTCGATTTGGAAAAATGTCACTTCAAATTTGTAAATTGCAGCACAAATATTTTGTTAACTAACTACCAATTTCCAGAATTATCTCATGATGAAGTCCATTTCATTCTTCCCACAAAATGTTTTTATTATTTGTTTTTCTGGCTTTGGCAGTCCCTCCAGGATTTCAAGGGATTTCACAACAGCTTCTCTAAAAGATTGAGATGCATGTTGCAATGTTGTAAAAACTGCATTTTTTGCAATGAAATTGCAGGAGCAAGTGAAAATTGCTAAATAAACCAGCTTTTTTGGTGTAATTCTTTAAAAATCAAGGCAAATTGTTCGGTTTAGAATAAAACAGCTGAGTTTTATGTAACCTCACCAAAAGGGCTCAATATTACAAACAACAAAATATGCTTAAATTTTAGAAGCAAACCATTTTCTTCTTTTCAGTCCCCGTGACAAAGTAAAAAATGAAAAATTAAAGAAAATTAAAAAGCACCGAGTCAGTTCATTGAGCTGTATATATGACGTTTGTGCAGAGGACTGCTGTGATTGGTGGAACTCATGGAAAGGTGGGTCAAATTTGCAGTAAAGTTGCGGTGATTGGACAAAATTTTAAGGTTGTGCAGAATCCGCAGGGACTGGTTGAGTTTGCATCTTTCTGGAGGGACTGCTTTGGTGACTGAGTGACAGACTGAGAATATAGAGAATATTTAAGTGAGTTTATATAGAAACTGCATGTGTGTGTGTGTGTCCCACCAGCAGCACTTCCACATCCTTCATCATTACAGCTGGTTTAACATCTCGTCCTGTGTGTATGTATTTGTGTGTGTTTGTGTATCCATTTCCATCCACAGCTGTGATTAGTGCTCACCCCATCCATTCCCTCGATAACCATCACCACCATTATCACATGGGCAGCCTGGCGTCGCCGACACGCAGCTACCTCTACCACCAGGGCAGCGGGCACCCGCGCCCGCACGCCTGCGCCACCCCCATCTCCCATCTAGACAGGGTGGACTCTACAGGTGAGACACTGCCACCTGCTGGACAGCAGGAGGAGGACAGAGTAGGAGGACGGGCTCATATTCATTCATTGATCTGTCATTTACTCATTCATTCACATGCAGCCGTCATCTTGCTACATTCATATTTTACTTTTATAAAGTGTTACTAACCTCCTCCTCTGACTCCTCTTCTCATTTCAACTTTTACCAAAAAACATGAACTCGGCCACCTGGACTGCAGTCACACAAGGATGAGAATTGATAAGATTCCACTGATACCATTTCCATTATCGATTCTTCTTATTGGTCTGATTCATTTTGATTCCTGCCTTGATTCCAGCTGTAGCCTGAGAGCTCACTGTAGCAAACTGTCTGCCTGTAATCTAAAATATATGGAGTAAGAAAATATTTGTCCAGCATTCGTTTAAGGTTTTAGCTGCTAAGCCTGCTTCTGTGGTACTAATGTTAGTATAACATGATATTAACCCTTGCGCTGCACATCTGTGAAGCAGTAGCACAGTAGTAATGTGTAAAATAGATGTCATTCCTGGAATTAAAGCCCATGTTGTGTAGAAAGATGTTTCAACATATTGCTGATGTTTCCACCCTGAAGTGATCATTTTACAGACATAACAACAGCGCTCTTTGTTCTTTGTGAAACGAAGTCACGCATCGGACCGTTTCTTCCTCTCCGCGGTAACTCCTTCTCATCGCGAATTTCCAGCGGCGTAACACACGAGTTTGATGTCATTGTTTTGCAACTCACAACATGCGGGCATTGATGAAAGGAATTGATGTGCATTGAGGCAAACAATTCTGATGGATAGGTTCTCTGTTCTTTCTTGCAGAAATTAAACGTACTAACAGTTTGCTGATTGCAGCTTAAAAAATGCATCATTTTCCTTAAAAGAAAAAACTGTGTTTAGACGCAGATGCATAATTCCTTTCAATCATCACTTATGACCCACCAGAAGTGTGTGTTGGTGTCTGTATCTGCAGAGACCCTGCCTTCCTGCCTTCTACCGGTATTTCTTATTATTTTTTGCTGTGCTTGAGACACTTTACCAACCCAGAACGTCCTGAAAATGAGACACAGCAATCATTTATCTTTCTGATGCATTTACGAACAGCTCAGACAAATCCTACTGATTCTGCCTTTAAGCACAGTTTTTCATTTAAATATCTGGTAGACATGATGTCACAGGATTGAAAATATCATAAGTGAAGTCCTTTGCAGGAGGGAAAAGGACTTTGTATAACTGTCCTTTTTAGGTATGAAAGAATCTGAACAAATAGAGAATGGTGACCCGGTATGGCTCCTGATCAGTGTTTTCTCAGGGTATAATAATGCAAGACATAACTGCTGTCAATGTAAGTTGAGGACTGAGTAACAGTGATGGTGGTAATTTCTGCCAAGCTAGTTCAAAGGGCCAGAAAGACACAATTTATATCTGTGATGTAAGGCTACTAATAATGATTCTTTTTATTATCAAGTTAAAGTAAGCTGATTATTTTTTTCAATCAGTCGCATCTAATTTGATGTTTTCAAACAGCTTGTTTTGTCCAACACTCACAGATACTCAGTTTACTATCACAGAAGACTTTGGGGGAAAAAAAGCAAACATTCACATTTGAGAAGCTGAAACCACAGAATTTTTGGCATTTTTGCTTGAAGATTTACTTAAACAAATGTCAGACTTGTGGACAGTTTTCTATTGATCAGCTATTAAAAGAAATTTAGTACTCTCATTGCATGTGGTGCACATGTACTGTATAAAGACAATATGAAGCTGGTTGGAAATCTGTGAAAGCCTGTAAACCCATCTGCTCATATTTAAAACGGATGTTCACATCGCCAAAACAAGTGTTAAAAAAATAGAAAAATAAATAAAAAGCATACATTGTCAAAATAATTGCGAAATAAAAACCACGCATAAACAGAAGAAATGTGGTTTTGTTCTCATCGTCTTTTTCCCTCTTCAACTCCCCCTCTTCCCCTCTCCAGAGTCGGTGAGGAACACCCCCAGCTCGGAGCCCCTCCCTCCGGCCACCGCCTCCTCCCAGGCCTCCTGCCCCTCGGAGATCATGGCCGACCCCGAGGGCAGCTACCACGGCTCCACCACACGGAGGAGGAGCCCAGCTACTCCAGCAACCTGCCCCCGCACCGCTCGGCCCACCCGCACGCCCACGCCCACCCGCTCAAGAGCTTCGCCGTACCCGCGATCCCCGCCACCAGCCATCCATCATACGAGTCGCCCGCGCTGCCCAGCACTCCTCTGCTGGCTCAGACCGGTGAGCACAAACACACACACACACTGCTGAGCTCAGGTCAGGTCAGACTACAAGACTGCCGACTGTCATCCAAGCTGTTCAGACTGTGACCGGACAACAGCCAGGGATCTCAGATAAAATGGATTTATGATCCATTATGTCATAATCATTGATTAGGTAAAGATTGATAGAAGTATTTTCATATTTTTTCATGCATTACATTGATTAAGAATTTTATATTTGCTTCAGTTTGTATGTAATTGTCTATTGATTCTGATATTTTGATGCCAAGTTTTCTCTGCCAAATGAAAAAGTTATTAATTTAATTCAATTTAACTTTATTAATCCCACTGGGGGCAAGTTGCTGGTTACACACAAAAAACACACAGCAACATACAAACAAATCATGATACCAGGGAGCTAAATGTGGAACAGAATCTATAAATAATACTGAATGTTCTAAAGCACAATAAAAACGATCGTGTAAACCTTAAATCAACAATAACAATGTTTTAAAATGGTTTTAAAAAACCTACAGAGCATTTAGGAGTTGATTTGCAGAGGGAATGAAGGATTTATAATAGCGTTTATTTTTACAAGCTCATAAAACATAACGATGTTCTGATGACAACAGACAAAATTGCTTGCAAAAACATGCCCAGAAAAAAACAAATACTTGCTGCTTTCTGGAGAATTTGTTGGTTAACAATACTTATTGAGTATTATGATTACAAACTTGAGCAATAGTGTTTATCACGAGGAAAGACTGTGATTTGGGGAATCTGAGTAAGCAACATTTACCTCACTTAATCCTCATGCTTTTAGCACTTAACTAAAAGGACGGGTCTCGCAATATTTTTGTCCAGAAATTTCATAAAAAGACCAAACCCAGCCGCTCTTTTGTCCACATTTTAATATGCTGGCTGTGGCACTGAGCTCCATTGGTTCGTACTGAAGACTTAAATCAACACTGTCACACTTAATATGTGTATTTTATATAATTTCAGAGCAATTTCTTGAAAATTTTACAACTAATACACATTTGGTGTCGTAGTATTTAAAGCAGAAGGATGGTGCGTGTGGGATAAAACAGACTACATTGTGTGTGAAACATGTCACCCACTGCAGTGAACAGTGCGGCTCATGATGTATTTTTGATGTCTGTAGTTTTTTTTGACATCAATGGAGCTTTGTAGCACAGAAGAGTACTGAACTGTATCATGCTTTGAATACAGAGGCCGTACTTGTTAGTCGTGATCAATGCATTGTTTGTTGTGGTCGGTTTTGGTGCTTTAATGGGATTTGTTTGACTATGATCATTTGATTATTAACCTAATTTGATTTTTTTTTGAGTCAAGCTCCTTGAGCCAGTTGAGTTCACATCCCCTATTGTTAGGATTTTCCTTGAAGTCTGAATTAATGTTTCCTTGACATAAAATCAGTATCACAAAACATTTTAAAGTCTTCTCCTTAAGGTTTCTTTAAAGTCTTCACTTAAGTTTTCTTCTTTTCTAGGTCTTATACTTATAGAATATTTAAAAGTTACTTAAACAGTTGCACAAAAGGCCTCAGCAACCAAAATAACGAAAAAAAAACTGTTTCATGTTAGATAGCTAGGCTATACTGTTACCTGAAGTGGAAATGAAATCAACAATAAACAAATAAATAAATAACTTGTTAAATGAAGATCTCATCTTTACTATAATTGATTTTTTTTACAAAGAGCTTGTTTCACAACAGTTCGTCTTGTTGGAACAGTAACTTCAAGCAAACACATTCCTTCCTGTGATTATTTACCTCTTTTTTTGGCCAGAACAGACTTATTTATTTCTGATTTTTTTTTGCCACCTCTTGGATGGAGGTAATAGCAGGTATCTCAAGTGCCAGTGCAGCCAAACAAACAGTCTCCATGGTAACTGTAGACTGTAAAATCTGTGTCAATGCAGGCGTTTCTGTGCAACAACCTTAAGTAAAACCCAACTTTCAAGCCCATTCACATCGCAGTTTGACCAGTGCCTGAGTCCACTTAAGAAAAGTTTTACTGAAACAACAGAAATTGACCTGAGAGAGCTGTTATCCACGTTGCCTTCACCTGACCATTTGTGTTTCTGTGTCACGTTCAGGGCCTCCAACTCACCCCCATGTCGTTAAAACAGCCTCTATCGGAACGCTAGGAAGGACACGAACACCGATGATCGTCACTGTGCCCAACGCCCCTGATGTGCCAGAGACCAGCAAGATGCTGGAGGATGTAGACAGCGTGAGTATAGCGCCCCACACTGGCTGCTGGTAGCACTGCAGCCTGTTTTCACCAGGCCTGATGGTGCTGAATACTGTCTCGTAAAATGATACCAATCACACATTCCTTCCAAATCCATGTCAGGTTTTCTTTGGGCACTGGATTATGTAGTTACAGGTTTTAACCACATTTTCTGTTTGTTCTTTCTCTCTTTTTATTCTTTCCAACTTCAATCTCATCATTTATTTGTGGCGTTGTCGGCTGCCTTTTCAATCAATCAATTCATTTAACGACTGATCTTAACAAACCCCATAACTGGAATGATTTTTTTTTTTTACCATTTAAATATTTTCTCCTGTGTCCTAATCCTTTGATTGGCTGTTGACCATCTGTTGCCACCGGCTTCTTCTTTGGTTTTTTGGATGTTTTTGCTATTCGTTTGCTGCAGTCCCATTGACCCGTCATCCGCCCCCCTCCCCCCAGCTCGCCTCATCCCACCCATACGACTCCCCCCTCTGTCCTCTGTGGAAGATCCCTGACTGACCCTCTCCTCCTCTTCCTCTCTTCTCCTCCCTTCCTTCCTTCCTTCCTTCCTCCTCCCTCCCTCCCTCCCTCCCTCCAGGTGCTTGCCTCCCTGCCCCCCTGCCCCTCCCCCGCCCCTCGCAGTAACCCTGTTCCTCTCCCTCAGAGCTACGAGCCGGACGAGCTGACCGAGGAGATGGCCCACCTCGAGGGCCTGATGAAGGACCTGAATCCCATCACCACAGCGCCATGAGCATGCACACGCACACACACACACACTCCTCACACACACACACCACACTCTCATCCACACACACCCCACCACACTCTAAAAGTCAAACACCCAAACAGAAACCTTGGGGAGCCAGACGCTGGTGGACACAAAAATGGCTTCCCAAGAAAACTCCCCTGCAGAGAAAACAAACAAACAAACAAAAAAAAAACTCCAGACTGAAACTTTAGGAACTTTTTTGCGGCTTACCTTGCTCAGTCTCAGGAAGGAGATCGCCATGAGAGGGAAGACAAAGTGACACGCTTCATCTTTTTATGAAGAATTCTCAGAGACAATGAACTTTTAAAACATTGGTCGCTTTCAACCGGAAGATTGTGAATTTTTTCCTCCTCAGCAAAAATACGTGCGGTATTTTTTTGGTTTTTTTTGTTTTTTTTTTGTTTTTGTTTTTTTTTTTTTTTTTTTTGGCGAATGCTCACTCAAGTTGAGACAACGGTTGATTCAATGTCAAAGTCAAAAGGAGAAAGTCCAAAAATATGCTGGTTTTTGATGTTGGTGCTCATGCGGCGCAGTCTACACACAGTGTTTGTTTGATTAGTGTTTTCTTTCTGTGCATTTTGTATATCTATTGGGCCGTTTCAGTGAAGTGAACATTGGATTTCAGCCCCCCCCCCCCCCCCCTTTACAAGCCGACATTATTCATAAACGTGTTTTTTTTTTTTTTTTTTTTTTTTTTTTTTTTACCCCCTTGTGTCATATATTGTGCCATGACTTTTTATTATTTTCTATGTTATTGTATTATTTTTTTACACACATATCCTTATAAACATGTACATATGTTGTGTTTTTTTAAACTGCCTCATTCTTTTTGATGTTTCCCATGTTTCGTTGTTATTATTTGGGATGAAAGTGGGATTACAAGTGAGTCCTGAAGCTCTGTTTTCATATCAAAAGGGGAGAGAAGCCTGATTTCTACAGTACATTCTTCTCTGGCATTGTGTTGCCCGCTTTGTACATTAAAACGTCTTCTTTTTTCAGTCTTTTTGTTTGTTGTGGGAGCTCCGTTTTAAAAGCCTTACCAACGTGTTTGTATGTCGAGGCGACTCGGCTCTTCACGGAGTTGTGCTGTCACTCGCTGCCACGGCAGTTTCTGTTCTTCTGTGGGACTCGACAGTATCTCCTCACAGGTCAGGGGTACCTAGGACTCAGGGCGCTGACCCCCACCCCTCCTTAAAAAAACCAACAAACAAACAAACAAACAAACAAAAAAACACTCACATGGCACCCAGTCAATCAGTCAATCACCTGCAACAGACGAGTTATCTTTTATACGAGAAGTTCGGTCGAATGTGTGTCGTTTTTTTCCAAAAAAAACCAATATTTGGTTTCAGACGTCTGTACTGCTGAACCACGTGTGCATTGTTCCCGCAGCGGAGTGTGTTTGCTGTATTTTTCCTGCTGTTCTTCATCAGATGCCCGGGTTCTTTTACAAATCTTCTACGATGCAAAGATGTTGGCCTTTTGAATGGGACTCCCAGATTTTTTTTTACATGGTAGTTTTTGTATGAAGAAAAAAAAAAGAGAAAAAGAAGCTTGTTCTATACACAAATCCGATGTAAAAAAAAAAAGGAAAAAAAAAAGTTCATCTAAGAAACTAGTTTTTCATTACCCTCTTACCCAAAGAAATTTGTCATTTGCAATCATAGTAATTTGCTCTACTTTTGTGAATACCATGTTTCTCATAAATGTACATCGTCATGAATGTCAATATAACTGTAAGAGATTTTAACTATGGATACAAACAAGGAACAAGTTTTGCGGGAAAAAATGATTGAAAACAAAAGGGGGGAGAAAACGGACCGAACTCCATTTGGGAAATAATCTGTTGAGTTGTAAACAGTTGAACCTGTATTGCACTTTTTCACAATTTTTGAAAAGTACATTTCTTACATATCTTGTGTTTTAAATATCAAAAAGCTGTTTGTGTAACGTAGTGTCCTAGGTAAGCAGCAGGCAGCTGGTCTTGTTTTTTATGTTTTTATTTTTGTTTTTTTGTTTTTTTGCTTCAGAGATGATATGAATTTGAGCAGCCGAGTCGTTCGCTCCGCAGCTCCCGATGAGGAATTCTGTTGTTGCTTGTTCATGTACAGAGCTTTCTTTGCTTTCTGTAGGAAGAAAAAAAATCTGTGGCTTTTTAAAAAATGTTGAAAAAAGGTTTGGAAAAAAAGATGTTTTTTTATTGGTGCTCCTATACATTGTGTATACAAACTATTATGAATACTAACAAAGTAAATGTTTCTGCTCGTCTTCTTTTCATCAAACATGGTGAGGGCGGCCGTCAGGCGTTAACACGACATTTATTGATCACTGAAGTGTTCAGATACAGGTTGTTATTACTAATACACGATCCAATATCTACAGTATGCACAGATATCCAACAGCAGAGGCTCTCAAATGCATTACTTAAAGGCTGCATCTGGTTTTTATTTAAGGCCAGAGGTCTGGAAAGATTGGCAATAACAAAATCACATTTTATCAACTGTATATGAATACATTTTAATCATATATTCAAGTTCAAGACAGTCAGGAAAGTCAAAATATATGAGAGTCTGATGAGGGAAAAGGTGACTTAGGAGCTGATAGAAAATTCTCCAGTGTAAATTTAAAATGTAACAGTAAAGTTTAACTTTATTGTGACATTTACAACCATACAAAGTACAATTACATGGTCAGAGTCAGCACCTGCAGGAAACCCATGCAGACACGCAAACTCCACACAGACAGGCAGTGAACCAGGACTCAAACCTGTGACCTTCTCCTGTGAGGCAAAAGTGCTAAACAACGTGCCGCCAAAAAACAGCGATGGCATGAGCTCGGCGGCAACAACACACAACACAACTCTCACTCAGTAGTTACCATGACGATGTGAGGGAAATAAGCCTCTCTGCAACCACATTTATCTGGGGACAGGGTCGCTGTGAATCATCTCCAGCTGCTTTGTTTATTCGTTAACATCACTAACTACTGATCAGTTGAAAATTTATTTCACAATAGAAAACATTACTCTTCATAACAGGAGGTACGGGCTGGGTCAGGACTTTGAGAAGCAGGGCCGTGCGATTTTGATGAAATATCTAATTTCAATGATTTTGACTGATATTGCAATATGATGTGCAACATTAGAGGAAATGATAATTTTTACATCATTATTCTCATTTTCATTGAAAAACACATTAAGACGATTATAGTGTTATTTTTTTCAGGTATCTGTATTAAACAAAGGTGTTTTCTGAAGTCTAGAGAATGATGTGTGACGTGTTGGTCAGTTCACCTCTGCAGCACCACAATATTTAATCTAAAATGGTATTTTAACACATTTCACCTTTAGCAAATATTGCAGACTCTGCGATTAGAAAATTGCAGTAGACCATATTGCGATTTTGATAAAATTTCAATAAATTGTTCGGCCCTATTGAGAAGCCCTGCCCACAATATATTATATATATAATATATATATAAGTCCTATGGGCTTAAAGGGATAGTTCACCCAAAAATGAAAATTCAGTCATTATCTGCTCACCCTCATGCCGATTGAGGGTCGGGTTTATTTTGTTAGTCTGCAAAACACTGCTGGATTTTCACAGGAAAACAGTGTTGCAGAATCTCCAGAACAATGGCAGTGAATGATGACCAGTTTTCAAACATAAAAAACAACTGGAAAAAAAAAACAAAAAATCCTCCATACTGCTTGTCTGGCATAATACCACAGTCCTGACATGCTGTTTTCACACCGTCACACCACACACACCCAGTTCAGACAGTGTGCATGTGCACATGAACTTGGCGCCAAGTTAAGGATCTGCAGTGAAGATTCAGGCTAAAAACATTTTGTGAAGTATTTTATGTTTTTATCCTGTCGTTTTTTTTTTTTAAGTTAATTTACTGTTCTCTTTTTTAAAATGAAAACACAGACGACATCCTATCAAACAAAACAAAGGGGGTATACTGCATATTATATTATACTGTATTAAAGAACTGAGTCCACAAAATATAATAATATAATATAATAATAATTAAGTGCAAACGCATTTATCCTCATCTCGTTTCAACGTGAGACACAGCCGTGGACAGCACTTAACAAAGACTCCAGTAAAGACTAAAAAAGACAAATAAGTGCCTATAATATACCACTTACATCTGATTCTACCAGTTCTACCAGAGGCCAGTACAGATTCAGACATTCCTGCTCCATGAAGGCCAGAAAGGAGACCCAGACTCGTTAAATGAATAAGTAAATATCTCTCCCCATTACTCTGCAGGTAATTCATTCAAATCACTGTAGCCATTTTTGTCATCAGCTCAATCTTTTCCTTAAAACAACATGGATTTGACAGTTTCCAATGTCTCAGTATTATAGTACAGGCATTAGACGTTATGTCCTTATACGAATTGCAGCAGAAATTCTTTTGGCTGTTCTAGTCTCATAAGTATGTCATTTACAACATATTAAAAAATCTGAAGAAATCCAAGTGGAGGAAAGCTTTGAAAAATACTGACATCGGTGATGCCACAGTTTTCTATTAGCTCCCATGTTTTGTGCGTGTACATTTGTGGGCGTCTTCTTGTCTGATGTCCACACGAAGGGTTCAGTCGTGTCCACTATCAACCACAAACTGTTTTACATGAGACGTGGAGTTGGATGCAGCACGGTGAATGTGCAAAAGGAAAATTTTAACACTTAGACGCAGAAGTGTGTGAAAAGACCCAGCGGGTTTGTTTTCTTGCAGTATCTCTGTAATGTTGTTTACAAGTTTATGTTCATCACTGCCAACATTTATGCTGATTAGTTTGGCAAATTTGTCAGTGATGTTTAAATAATTACATTTTCTTCTAAATTTATATTAATCAATCCTAACATTTTCACTGATAAGTGACAGTTTATGTTGATGTGTATACAAATACAGTGATGCTGATTTACATTATTACTTTAAGAAGCAAAAAAGTGGTGCCAGTTTTTAGGTTTTGGTCAAGAAACACCTTTGAATCACTACTTGGATCTCTTAAATCTTTTTATATGTTACAGAGGAGACTTTAACACCAGATTTTCTGTTGTAGTTTGTGTGAGGTTCACCCCTTTTTTTCCCTCACAAAATGCCTGCACTTAAAGGCGATTTTAGTAGGATCATTTTATTTATGTTATTTTAAATTTATTTAACCAGGCAAGTCATTAAGAACAAATCCTTATTTACAACGCCGGCCCAGCAAAAGGCGAGAGCCTCATGAGGAAAAGGGGGCAGGGACTAAAAGGGTATCAAGGTTAAAAGACAGCAACACATGCAGCAAGCATTACATAAAAGACATACAGTATAAAACACAACAGTAGACGACAGGTAAGGCAACAAAAGTTGAACAATCGTTGCACAGCAAACTCATTTAGCATCACATTTAACCAATTTTCAAGTTTCCCTTCTATATGATTCCTTAAACTTCTTTTTTTTTTCTCTCTCATTCAGAACATACTGAGGACTCAGAATCTGTTGAGTTTGTTCATGTTGGAATTTGTTTGACTTTGACTCGCACTTTTGGGTAAAATACCTCGACTGTTATTCTACATCCTGTAGTTGCAGCCAGATGGACCCGTTACCTCTCTCATGATGATGCTGTCCAGTAACAGACCCAGAATACAAAAAGCTGCAGATTTAATCGACTGAAATTGAAGCTATTTATTTCAGGAGAGTAATAACATCCTCTTGTAGGTGCTCATAAGGATTTCTTCTTTTGGTTTTAAACACTCAAATGCCTGGAATGTGAAGCCTCACAAAAGGACATCTCTCATTTTAGAGCTTTTCAGCCTCACATGGTTGAACACTTACAGCCTCTTTTGTACACAGGCTTTCAGAAAAAGACTGTATTCAATAATGAACCATTATTTTGCGCGGTCGCACATTCTTAAAGGCCATTTCACACTGCAGTTTACAAAATCACTTCACTTCTGCTGTTTTATGTTCTTCTTCTGGACGACTCTCACATCGTTGACTGGCCTCCTCCTCTGAGTCCTGACTCACGCAGCATTTGGCTGCTAGTTGGCGTTAATTTCAACTTCTGTTGATGCAGCTGAAAAGTGTGACATGATGTCACAACAACACATCTGAATAAACCAAAAACACCAACAGGTATGAAGGTGGACCATGAGTTTAAGAATGAGTGAATTTCAACATGTCAGTACACACATTAAGACCAGGTGTGAGGAGTAATAGATTACATGAAATGGGATTACACAATTTGGATACAAAAAAAAAGATAACTGTATTTCATTACAGTTAAAAATTAAAAAAGTAATTAGATTATATTACCATGTACAGTGCACACACAGTTGCCAATTCATTATCATGAACTTAGTGAAAAGTTGGGGAAATTTCACATTTTGTCTTTAAATTAATCGATCCATCAATCAATTGCACAAATAAAGAAACAAACAGCTGGATAAACTAATAAACCTAACAACAAACTTAAAACATGTAGAGCTGTAACAATGAATCTATTATTAACTTAATATTAAGTTAATCTGCACCTATTTTATAAGTGATTAATCATTCTGAGTCATTGAAGAATAAGAAAAAGTTCAAATTCTCTGATTTCGGCTGCTTAAATGTAAATCTTTTCTGGATTCTTTGCTCCTCTGTGACAGTAAACTGAATATTTTTGAGTTGTGGACAAAACAAGACATTTGAGGACGTCATCTTGAACTTCGATCAACATTTTTCACCATTTTCTGACATTTTATGAACCAAACAACTAATCTTAATTGAGAAAATACTCAACCGATTAATCAATGATGAAAATAAGCGTACATTGCAGCCCTAAAAAACACTATATTAGGCTAAACAATTCCACCATATTTTATATTGAGGTAATCCAAACATAACAGAACGTAATCAAGTTACATTACATTTATATTTTGACACTTGGATTACATTGCTTACTACACATTTGAACAGGCAATTAGAAACTTGATTGGAATATATTATACAAGTACTGTTACATAATTAAAATATTGCTCAAGTGCAACTAAAAGTACTGGTGTTAGAAAAATACTTCTCGACTATTCGTAATTTATAACTTCCACCCCTGAGTAAAAGTACTTGTATTCCATAATAAGTACCACGCCTCGCCCTGTAATACTGCGCGGTGACCAGCAGGAGTCGCTGCAGCCATTGGCTCTCACCTCCTTCGCTCCTTCCACTTCCGCCTACGTCAGTCCCTCTCACAACACGGAATATGGCGGCCAGCTCGGATCGGAATCCCCCTCCTTTCCCGCATCAGAGGAGCCCGGAGCGGGACTGTCTGACATGGCAGACGGAGACAGCGACGAGGGAGAGGACATCTTCGTCAGTAACGTATGTTTATAGCTCTTCATCGTGCATTATAACCTGTTTATAAGCGGTTACAGCTGCATTAAGTCTGCTTCTTTATCTCATCTGACCTGCATTCGTGGAATCCAAAATAACTGACAGAGAGGCGACAAATGTCGGCAGACTTTACACAAAAGCGACGAAACTGACTCATAAACTCAGTTTGCAGCTCAGAAATAATCTTATGTGACTTTTATCTGTTAGAACTTAACGTTGCTTTTCGGCTTTTCGGCCTCCTCTGGTGTTTAATTGTTCGTTTAAAGACGCTCCTGTGTCAGTGTCCTCTTGAAGGGTTCATATTTGTAATTTATTGTCATGAAATTGAAGTTTCGCTTTGCCGGTGTCCAGCTCACACGACCCCACCCAGATTATCTGTGTCTGTAAAAACGTTATAACGGTCATGAGGCAAGTCAACTCGCTGCTCCTCTGATGTCATCCAGGGTTGCCAGGTCCGTCAGGTCCCGGAGATAAAAGCAGTCCAACGGCCAATAAAACCGCCCCAAACACCAGCCCAATAACACAACTCAGGATGCCCCCCACCAAAAACACACACGTTGCTTTTAAAGTGCAACAAAACTGGTGCCATTGCCAAATGTATTGTAATAATCTACAAACACCATAAATGTTTAGTGTGCCTTGTTGTTTCACTGAAGTCAAGGGTGTCAAACTCAGTGTCATCAGCATTTTGGTTCCCCTCACATATTTCAATTCACATATTGATTTATAGATGTTATTCGTGTAAGATGCATGCAAAGGAGGCCTATGATGATAAATAGGTCTATGGTGATTAGAGACCGACATTGGCCTGTCACAGATGTATCAGTCTTTGGCGTATATGTTCACCAGTATGAAAACCTTTTTTTTTTTTACAGATCATATGATGCAGAAAACAATAGTTTAGGTGATTTATACTTATGACAATGAGAAACAATGAGGACAAGAGGAGCTGGCAGGTGTCAGTGCTGAGAAGTTATGCTTCATGTTTTACAATCTGCCCCTAACTGACTAACAGTATTAACATATTCAGCAACTGACTGCTGCAAAACAGTACTGATGTTTATTTAGCCTTTTTTTAATCTTTATTTTCTCAGGTTTTCTTTCTACAATTGGTTGACACTATACATGTTAAATTATTTGAAATTTTGAATAAGATACTGTATATAATACTCTTTGATTAAGTTATTTTTTTCTAAGAAAACCAGACTTCAGAGTACCCTTGCATGATCATATCAGTGCAGAATTGGTGCACAGTTGACATAGAAAAGGTCTGTTTTAATTTCAGCTCAAAAATTTACCATATTCATAATCTGTGAATTTTTCCTCTCTAAAATCAATATCAGTATCTGTGTCCAAAATCCCATTTTGGTTTGATTCTAATGGTGATATTTGATTGTGAACTTTAATTTTGACAAGTGTTATTCAATCATGTTTTTACCAGTTAAATAACATCTAAATTATCAGTTCAGTTCTCTCTGTCCATGCTTTAATTTCATCTAGGTGGATTATTGTAACTCACTGTAATCAGGTTTCAGTCAGAAATCCATCTCATGCCCCCAGCTGATACAAAACGCAGCTGCCCGACATTTAACCTGTACAAGAAGACAAGGTTGTATCAGCCCTGTTTGAGCCTCTCTTCACTGGTTAAGATTTTACTGATCACTTTTAAAGCACTTCATGGTTTTGCTCCCAGTGACATTCCTGAGTTGCTCCTCCCTAATGAGCCAGGGCGCCACCTCAGAGTCTCCTCAGTTATGGAATTCCCTGCTCGAGGATCTGAGGCTCGCTGAATCAGTAACTTCTTTTAAATTTGTCAAAATTTATTTTTATTAACTATAGCAAACAGTTTTATCGTTATGTTTTTGGTAAATTATTGTTTGTTTTATTATTGCTATTTATTTTTATTGTTGGGGGGTTTTTATTCCTTGTTTTGCTCCACTTTTGTTTGAAATGTTTTAATTCTGGTTCTATTTAAAGCACTTTGTTCACTTTGTTTTAAAAAGCTTTGAATAAATAATTTTTATTATTATTAATAACAAAATCATTATTAGCTGTGGACCTGGCAACCCTGCTGTCATCCCCTCTGTTTTGTCTCTTTTGCCGTGTCTTATTACAAACGTGTGTCCTTGCTGTCTGCAGAGTAACCCTGCGGCTGTGAGTCGAGAAGTTTCTCAGCCAGACTGTGTCAGTGAGGAGCCTCCAGATCTGTTCAGTGAGGAGGAGGCCAGCAGCACTCCTGCCAAATCCAACGGAGTTCACTCTGACGATGACAACGACCTGTTTGCTGGTTAGACGTTTTTGACTTATAATTTCACTCCATTTGATCCCACTAAGTTTTAAGTTTGCAGTGCTTACAGGTTCTGAAAAGTCGTCAAAGTCTTGTGAGATGGTTTATGTTCAGCCTTGGTCATGCTAGACACTTTTAATGTGGATCTTAAAGGGGCATTCCACTGATTTTACACATCACATTGTGTTAACTAGTCATGAGACTCTAAACTGATATCATTACAGCGTGGGCCTGAAGTCCGGCTGCAACCACAGACTGCGCTGATCATTGATTAAACCAGAAATAATTATTTATGTTTAATCAAGAAAATTTTAGTGAAAAAAAGTCACAGTGTCCCAGAATATAATGTTTGCCAGCTGTCTCAAAGATAATCAGTTTATAATGACATTGAACAGAGAAAAGCAGCAAATCTTAACATTTAGAAGCTGCAACTGGAGAGTGCTTGACTTTTTTACTTAATAACTGCTTTTTGCCAGTTAGTCAATCAATTGACTAAAGCACTGAGTGCACCTTTAAGACAACTTTACACAGACACACTGAGATGTTTGACTTGTCTTAAATGAAGTTAAGGGATCCAAAAGAAGGATTGTTGGTGGTGTTGGCACTGGTATCCAAAAATTCTGAAAACCTGCACCAACTCTAGAATTCTCCTCACTGCCTCACGTCCACCATATAACTTATTTGGGGTTAATACAGGAGAAGCAAGTCTGTTTTATTTGTAGCGCATTTCATTACAGGTTAACTTGAGTGTTTACACGTAACATGTACAATACAATAGGACTGCAAGAAAATGCAACACTAAGAAAAGAAAAAGTACAAGAAAAATCCACCAACCCCCTAATGAAATTACCAAACATTAACAATAGACTCATAAAGTCACTATTGATGAGAGAAAACAAAAGTTTTTGTTTTACTTTTAAACCTCGTAGACAAACCAATATTCAGTGTCAATTTCCAGAACTTTACTGGTTTTAAATTCTCAGTGCTACAGGAATATTGCAGGTCTGTACCCTGAAAGTAGGGCGATTTGATACCCAGCCCAGTTACCACCAGGCCTGAAATCTTGTGATTATCTGGTCAACAGCCAACACGAGTTTAAAGAGATAAAACAGTGAGTTATCAGACTGTGTCACAGTTAATGAAGTACTCAGTTTTACAGAGGATTAAAAAAGGTTGTAATACACTTTTGTGAAATGGCATTGTGCATAGATTGATCTGTTTTAGTCAGTGAATTGAAAAAGTTTTATACATCATTCATCAGTAATAAACTGTTAAAACGATATAGTTGTAATCTTGTCAAAATGCTTACTGAACATGTATACTTTAGCTTTTCTACAGTTAAAGCACCAGTGCACGTTGTAGATAAGTCAGGTGCGGTGTTGTTTTATGACATAGTGTGTTGTTCTGTGTGATGTACACATTAGTCATCCATTATTCTTTTCTTTTTGGATACAGTGAGGCAAACGTTAATCGAAAGTCTTTCCTTTCCCAGAGGCACACGTGGAGCTGAGCACAGACAAGCCCGGCAGTTCTGATCGGAAGGAGCTCTCCACCTCCTCTGGCCCTCGTCCTGCGTCCTCCTTCACTCAGAGCCCCGCAGCCATGCAGCCCACCTCCTTGGAGCAGGTACAGGACACGCCTGAGCACAGCTTCCTTGCAGCTTCTTGGAACAATCAGTTGCACACACATGCTCACACATTGTACTGTCTACTCTGTAATGTCAAATGTCCTGAGGTCTGTTCTTCTTGTTAATTACAGTTGGAGGAGGAAGAAGCCAAGGATAGTTTTGATGTGGACGTTGCTGTAACCAACCCCGAGAAAGTTGGTCAGTCTCTGCTTTCTCTTTGTTAAAGCTATCAGAAAGTTTTGTAATCTCGGTTCAGATGTTTTTATTTGGAAAGTAGCTGAATAATTATATGGTTGAATGGTTAATTTTTATGTTATAGCTAATTTTAGCAGCATAAATTCTTTGATTGCACTGTCCCTGACACATTCCTTTCAAACTAAAACTGTATTAATTCTCATTTTCAATGTATCGCCAATATTTCTGTCCTCCTAGGTGATGGCATGAATGCATATGTGGCCTACAAAGTTTCCACCAGGGTCTGTAATAAATCTTTTATTTGATACATGTAGTTTGTTGTTTGTCTTCACTATTGTTTTCAGTATTTTTTTAAAGTTCTGTCCCTGTCTCTACATTCAGACATCCATGCCCATGTTCAAGAGTAAAGCCTTCACTGTGAGGAGGCGTTATAGTGACTTCCTGGGTCTTTATGAGAAGCTTTCCGTCAAGCAGTCGCTCCAAGGCTGCATCATCCCACCACCACCCGAGAAAAGCGTCGTCGGTGGGTGCCCTGTCTTTCTTTTTTTAAGTCTGTGTGTTTTTAAGTGTTTCTGTTTCCCTTTTATGACATTTTGTGTCATTTGGACCGAAAGGAATGACCAAGGTGAAGGTGGGAATGGACGACCCGTCATCAGTAGAGTTTGTGGAGAGAAGAAGAGCAGCTCTGGAGAGGTAAGGATCTGTAACACACGTTTCATATTACATTCAACATTACAGTTTAAACAGTGGCCACAAGAGCTAAACATCTGACTTAGATCCATGATACATGATGTAGCACATGATAGAGATGGAGATGATCCCACACACTCAGAAATCTGTGTGGGAGTATAAATGAGAAAACATCATACAGTATAATTACACATGCTCAGTCCCATTACAGTCGACAGTGATCCAACAAATAAACATCTGGAGAGAGAAAAGGAGAAGGGTGAACAATAAATAATAGTAGATTTAAAAAAAAAATCCCTTATAACCCCAAAAATGCCAGTTTGCCTTTTTTGTTAATGCAGCCTATCATTCTTTTTAAATGGCTAGTTCAAAATTTTTTTATAATGGGGTTGTGTGAGGTACTTATCCATAATCAGTGTATTACCGACAATAGATGGCGGTCAGCACGCCCCCAGTTTAAAGAAACAGAGAGGAGTACAAGCACAGAACGTAAGCAATGAACTGTTGTGGACAGGGACAGCAGCAAAATGTATTTTATCCACTTAAAAAAAGTCAGTTTAAGTGTGCACTATATTTAGAATATTTTCACCGTTTTTACCTTTCTGCCAGACAGCCTTTTCTGACTGGAAACTGCCGTCATATAAGCCAAATATTGTTTAGCAAAAACATTAATTTTACCTCACAGGACACGGGAGTTGCTGGTCTACCGTTGCCTTGATTGGTTATATATAGCATACACTTAAATTGCTATGAATTTTTTAGGTGGCTAAAGTGCGTTTTGCTGCTGACCCCGTCCTCAGCAGTTCAATGCTTATCTTCTGTGGTGGTATTCCTCTCTGCATCTCAATCAAACTGGGGTGTGCAGACCGCCATCTACTGTGGGTAATACACTGACTATCATTAAGTACCTCATACAACCACGCTTGAAGAAAACTGAACTATCCCTTTAATACCTGACCAGTTTTTTATTAAAGGGCGGACAAGTTTGTAGTCCCTCTAAGGCCTTTTAAACTATATTTCTACTTAGCCATACACATGTTTTATGGATTTGTTCGTGCTCACTTCATCTTGCTGCCTGCTTGTAGGTATCTTCAGAGAGTCGTGTCTCATCCATATTTACTACAAGATCCTGACGTCCGTGAGTTCTTGGAGAGAGAAGAGGTGAGTATTTTAAGATATAAAAATATTTCCTAGTGGAAATAAGCTGGATAATAACTTTCTTCCCATGTTAGATTTAGTTATGTGCCTTGAGATGGAATCCTTGTTGTTTAAATCTAAATAGCAATATTTTAGATTCTTGAAAATGACATATTGCCAAAGTAACTCGAGTGCTAACTTTGAGACATGTGTTTGTGTGTCTCTGTGTGTTTTCAGCTACCCAGAGCAGTGAACACCCAGGCACTGAGCGGAGCTGGCTTCCTCAAAATGATCAATAAGGCATCAGATGCTGTCAACAAGATGACCATCAAGATGAATGAGTCCGATACCGTAAGGGGACTCTGGATCAAGAGTTTTATAACGAGCAGGAGACAGCTGCACGTGTGGCCTATGTCAAGAGATACCTTCTAGATTTCTAGATCCGTGAAGGCACCATTTAAACAATAACGCAATGAATATCCAGAAGTAGGACTAGGTAGTAGGATTGGATATGGATAAAAATTGACAATTCTGTGGAATTTATTTTGATATATGCTGTATAGTATTTCTGAGTTTTTTTCTTTCAGTTTCTAAGGTTTTGTATTAATCTATCTTTTATCTATCTTAAAACGTATCTTATAATTAGTGCAGACAGTTGCAGAGGATGATAACTTGATAACTTTCCTAAATAATGTAATTGTTTTGAATGACTGTAAAGAGAAATATTAAGCAACCAGAGACAAAAAAACATTTTATGAAGTTAAAAATCATATCAAGACAAACAGGTCTTCAGTTCTAGACATGATGAGGTCGTTTGGTTGAGTTTGGTCCTGTCTCTGCTGCGTGTCTCAGTGGTTTGAGGACAAGTTCCAGGAGGTGGAGAACGAGGAGCAGCAGCTGAGGAAGCTTCACGCCGTGGTCGACTCCCTGGTCAATCACAGGAAGGGTGAGCTCCATCAGAATGTCATCACTTGTCTGTGTCTGTCCAGTTATTTTTTTTTTTTTTTATCAGATTGTTTCAACCGTGGAAACAGAAGAGTTCAGTTCAGCTGCTTCTAGACTTTTAGGGTGAAACAAGTGGACTGAATAGGTTTTTTGTTTCCTCCTTCAACACCAGAGCTGTGTGGGAACACGGCAGTATTTGCCAAAAGTATGGCCATGTTGGGAAACTCTGAGGACAACACGGCCCTGTCCCGGGCCCTCTCCCAGCTGGCAGAGGTGGAGGACAAGATGGAGCAGCTGCATCAGGAGCAAGCAGCCAGTGACTTCTTCATCTTTGAGGAGCTGCTGGCCGACTACATCCGCCTGCTGGGGGCGATGAGGGTAAGCTACGGCTGCAAGGTGGGAAACACAGTATACAAAAGTAAGGATACTTTAGAGGAGGTCTGGGAAAGTAAAGCTTGAGTAGTTTCTGATGTACCAGTTCACCTTAAATCAGTTTCAATCTGATTCCAATACCTGAATTTGATCATTTGCCAATGTGATACGTAAATGTGCACTCAGCCCTCATGATTTCTCTGTGAGACTTTCAGACAATCAGTCAGGTACCATAAGTATGACTGCAGCATGTTTGCTTCTCTCTGTACATCCATCTGTCCTTCGCCTCCTGTCTTCTTCTCCCTCTTTGTATCTCACTGATCCTCTCTCTCACACAACACAACACACACATGCACACACACACACACACACACACACACACATATATGTGAACAGCAGCCAAACAAATAAACTGCAGAAAATTGAATCCAGAATCAGTGACATCAGTCTGATATTCGATGATTTGATTACATCAGTATCAGCAGCTGATACGTGTATTGGATCAAATCTGTCCCAACTCTAGTTTCTGATACCACGACTAAAATAAAAGAAGCAAAATATCTCTAGTATTTTAATCCTCTGTTATCTTGTGAAGCTAAATCACTTATGTTGATCTTTAATATGCAGCAATGCCTGCTCGTGCTTATTGTGTTGACAAATTTGACCAAATTGACAAAGATTGAAACTAAATATATTTCCTGTATATTCTTGTTTTATTTAGTACACCATCATTTTCAGTTGTTGTTTTTGTTTTGTTTTAATTTCAGTTAACTAAAACAATGTTTCACACCTAGTTTGAATTTTAGATAATAATAATAACAACAACAACAACAATAATAATGTCCCCTAAAGTGTCTGACTATCTGTGCAAGGTTTTTCACTTGAGAGGTGTTTTTACACTCCTATACTGAATGGGGGAGATGTCTGTGCACATCCCTAAAATCTGAGGTTCAAACATAACGCGGACAAACTAGATTTGGAGTGTAACAAATTTGAAAGCTAAAGGCCGTCTAATACGCAAATGCAGGCAAAGAAACCAGAATCCTCCAGCGCAGAGCAGACTTGTCAGTACAGAGTGGGAGAGTTAACGCTAACAGTAGCCATCTTGATGCACACTGCTCTGTCACTGGTCAACCTAACACAAAGCAGCAGCAGCAGTGGTGGTGGGCAGGCACGGGGCCAGATTCAGAATTTATCAGTGCATGCGCTTAAAAGTTTTTATGTGGGAAAGCCGTGTTAAAATATTAATCATACTTTAGATGAAACTCATCTATGTAATTATTTTCAACAATGCTGTATCTGCAACTCTCTCTGAACCGTGTATTACGTCTGGGCAATAAAAACCGCACTGAAGGCACTCTTAAATAATCTTTAACAATCTTTTAACATTGTGCAAGGTCACAGTTTTACTGCAGCTGTGCTGCCTGTTCTCTGTTTGGCACATGGAATGATCAGGTGTTGTGTTACTGTTGCCATCTAATCCAAAATAAACGTCCACAGGGGTGTTTTGACCAGCGTATACGGGCGTGGCAGCGATGGCAGGAGGCTCAGAGCACACTCCAGAAGAAGAGAGAGGCAGAAGCCAAGCTGCTGTGGGCCAACAAGCCTGACAAACTGCAGCAGGCCAAAGAGGAGATCACCGAGGTAACGGACCACAACACAGACACCCTGATTTATGTTAAAATCCAGTCCTTTCACATAGTTTTAAATTTCAAATAGTACGACCTGTAATTTACAGTGAACCAGGCAGTAGAAGAGCTCCGTGTAAGATTGTGTTGGTCATGTGGTTCTGAAGCAACCATGAGATCTTTCATTAACACCCAGCTGACTTTCGCTGATTGTAGCTCACTCTTCCAAAGGGGAGAATGTTTCTTCTTCAAATGTCTAGGTGTTATTCAATATGACAACATGATCGGCCTCTTTTCAAAGGAGGTTTCTTTTTTAACTCCGTTATATTGTTTTGTTCTGTATTTGTTTGTATTTTGCTGGTTTCAGCTTCTCAAATATGAAGAGCTGCTGCTTTTCTGTGCTTTATGTAATCATGTAAAACACAGAAAAAGCTGAATTAAATATGTTTGGATCTGACAAACAAGCTGGCTAGAGCCATCAGTGTATTATTTTCAATAAAATTGTTTCCCATTTCTTTATAGAAGTTTTCAGATTAGACCCTGTGTTTTTTAGGTAAGGACATCCTGTGTAACAGGTGTCTGCAGTCTTCCTGAAGAAGCAGCTGATGTGTATTTCTTTATTATTTACAAGAATATTAAATGTCATGTTATATGTTATACATGTTGGACATATCAAATATGAATACTTGTTTTTGTTTGTCTCCTTGTGTCTGTCCGCAGTGGGAGGCCAAGGTTACTCAGTACGAGAGAGAATTCGACAGGGTTGGAATGACTGTACGCAAAGAGGTGCTCAGGTTTGAGGTATGTTTATTCATTTTAATAACTATCTGTAAAACTCAAAATTGTTCATGTTTTATGGTCTTGCTTCAAATTTGAATCACAGTGTGACTTTTTTTGACTCTGAACAGAGAAAGACTAATGTATCCATTAGCACTTGTAGGATTGAGACATACTGTGGAAAAAAAAAAAACATGTTTCAGCCGTGGCCTTCAGGGTCGTTATAAAGTACATGACATTTTACAGAACATTTGAAATAGTGGTGAAGGAGTCTCCACGAATCAGCCAACTTAAAGTTCAAACCAGTACCTCGTCAGTCAGGACATCAGAGGCAGGGTCCAGTACACACTGTTATAAGAGCTTTTTAATATGGTTTAATAAGGTGCAGCAGCTAACACCCCATTTATACCTTCTATTAAAATGTGATCTGTATGTGGATGTGGTATCCAGATATTATTATTATTAGTAGTAGTAGTATTACACCTACCTAAGATCCAGTACAGTCAGCCAAGACGATGCAAGATGTGGTCTGGCAGTTCTGATCACATTCCAATCACGTGGCATTTCCACCTTTTTTTCCTTATATGAATAATCCGAATACAGATCACATTTTAATACCAGGTTTAAATGGGGTGAATACTACAAAAATACTTAAATTCTTTTGACTTAAAGCATGTCTTCATCAGAGTAACTCTGATGACGCTCTCAGGATTAATGACTCTCTGTGATCCGATGTCTGTATGACGTGTGGAGTTGTATGGGGTTACGTTGTAGCGGCCTGGTGTCATTTGATTTAATGAAGGTAAACATGGTGGACGGCAGGCGTAATGGCACTGTGCTCCGGTGCGGCTGTGGATTTATACCCATCCTGCTGCCTTCAGATGGCTGCAGAGATTTAGTGAACTGAAGGAGAAGCTTTTCATTAGTCTGAAGCAGCTGCATGTGTACGACAGATACAGTAACAATCAGTCATAATAATTTAGAGATAAATCCAGAGTGATTTACTGGCACTGCTTTGATCACATTAAATGTTATTTTGTTATGCAGTTTGAACACATCTACTTGCCGAGGAGTTTTCAATTTAATAAGTTTATTTGCATTATAGGCCTTATTCTGTTATTTCTGCATATTTTCTCCCAGTATTCTATTTGCTTTTCTCAACAAAATCATCAGATTGGCAGCAGATTGACACTGTGCCAGAAACAACGCGGTTCTGAGATGTCTATTCTGAGCACAAAGTCTAGATCCATTTTTCACCAAAATACCAACAACTCGTTTCGCTCTGTGCTCAGTGCACTCTGCACTGATCACCAAAATACCACACAGACTGGCAAAGAGAATTTCAAGCTCAGGAAAATACCAGATACTGGTCGCTACACTGCCTTGAAAATAGTGCCAGTAGTTTTTTGGTTTTTTTTATTTCATTTATCTAATGAAAATATATTTCCTCTCCTGTTTATGAACCAAATATGGTGTCACCTATATCCACCAGACATCCCTCGCCTCTCAACCTGTTAATTATTCTTTAACTTTCTGTTATGTTCATCCTATTGAAATGTTTTTAATGTGTTTTACGGTGACCCTGATGAAGGCCACGAGCCAAAATAGATCGATCTTACAATAAAGTTGTTTTTTATACTTCAAGTTTTGCAGGAGTTTTGACCTCTTCAGATTATTTCCTCTCTCTCTGTGCACTTCAGAAGTGGGTGACATTCTGCCAGAAATCCCTTACAGCTGCTTCTCTTTGGCAAAGAACTTGAGACATGACAACACTTTTCTTTCTTTGCAGAAAGAAAAAGCCAAGGACTTCAAGAGCCAGATAATCAAATATTTGGAGGCAATGCTGCAGTCTCAACAACGGGTAATCACTTAACTATTTCAAGTATTACATTCAGCATGAACACTTAGCTCAGTATGTTTGACTTTATTCTTGGGTACCAAAGTGTTCCTTTAACCATAAAATGCAGAAGTTACAGTGGCGTTTATTTTGAACATTTTGAGCATTTTACACATTTTAACTCGTCTGTTCCTCTTGTCCTGATTCTATTCTAGCTCATAAAGTTCTGGGAGGCGTTCCTGCCTGAGGCAAAGGCGATAGCTTAATGAAGAGGGAGACTTAAAGACCCCGACTGCCTTTTTTTGAACACTTTACCTCTTGACCAGGAACTGAGAGGACAATTTTGAAACACACACAAGAAACTTCCATCCATTTTTTTTTTCTTTTTGTCATTTTTAATCAGTGTATTCTCTTATCTTGTACAGTTCTTTGATATAATAAGAAGCTGCCGCATTTCCACAACATTTCTTTGGCATAATTTCTTGTTTATGTTCTTGATTTAAAGATGGTATGAAGCAGGAATCCAGCAGAGATTAACCTGGCCGTAGTATTTGTAAAACCCACTGTCTGCCAGAGGGGATATACAGTATATTTATGTTTCTTTTGCTTAAATCAGTATATTAAAGTGTTAACACTGAGGTACTGCCCTCCTAGAGTAACATTGTCTATAGTTTACATTAGAAGATAGACGTATGTAAGTCATTCCAGTCTCTAACAGCCTATGTTGATGGATGCATGTCAGATAATGTTTTGATGCACTAAAATGCATTGTACAGTTGGAAAAGCTGTTTTTTTTTTTTAAATGAAGAACCACTATTGATGACTGAGGTCATTTATCAGGAGTATTAGCACATTGTTACAGTGAATCACACAATAAATATTATGTCATAGAAATCATATTAAAACTCAGATTTGACAAGTTACGTGCTTGTCAGGGTTGTTACAAAAGGATAACGTGAGGTTACAGTGAGTGCAAGTTGAGAAGATGCAATCACTGCTTTGTTGGTATTTTCTACGATGATGTATTTGCTAGAATCATTTTTATTATATTAATCCATTTCTTCCACCATGACAGTTTTAAGTCCTTATATTTCTTGTGTCAGAGTTTGAGTCCCGGAGGAGGTCATTTGGAGGTGCTGCAGAGATTGTTTACTGCCCGTGTAAATGACATGTATGTACACATGTACAGTACTTGAATCGAATCATACAGCTACTGTCTGATATTATTAGTAACCATAACGTTTCTTTTTGATAAATTGGTTTTAACGATGACAGAAAGACACAGACATTCAACTGATAAGGTCCTTATTTTCTTATTCAGCATTTGTAAGTGTAGTTTTACTGTCATGTCATATTTACGTAAGAATGTGCTTTATTTTTGTAACCACTTTGCATTAGCACACACATTTTCCTGGAAATGCTATACAGGTAGATGTACAAAATAAATACGATTGGTTAAGCTTTGGACTCTCGTTTCAGGCTTGTGTTTTTTTGTTAGTTTGCTTTGTTTCGTGTTTGGTAGGATTTCCTTCAATTTCATGGATGAATTATGAAACAAGGGGCCTCTGGGCTTTCAAATTAGGATAATAATCATTTTTTGTGTTTTTCAGAAACAGTTTGAAGATTTAAAGTGCTGCTGATGCTTGAAAACTACCAAACTTTAATATTTTGCTCATGCTGTAGATACGCTGTTTAAACTCTTTCAAGAACTTTATGACAAACGATCAACATATTCTCAAACTGTTGGATATACAAGAATAAAGGGCTCATGACAGGGTATATTTTCCTAAAGCAGAGCTACTCTGGTATCAGATTCTGGATGCTGGTCAAGCTCACTCAATAGAAGAGACTCAGTTAGAAAACAAACAGTCAACTTAAAATTAATTTGTAGGATTTATTTGGAAATTTCTTCATATTAAATTAACCCCCGGAGCTCAAATTTTAAGTCAACTTAAGTCCAAAAAATGCTCAGAGGGAAAATATAAACACGGACATTTACAATCCTGTGGCTACATCTGCTGGTGAGGTTCATGTGATACAATCAAAAGCCCCCAGAACAGCTACTAAATGGACTCTGAGGTTAGATCGTGTGTTGTTTCCAAGGTCAAGAATTGAACTTTGAAGCTCAGCGTTTAATTTGCTGCAGCTACATGGACTTTCCAACAAGATGTGTAAATAACTGTTCAGTGCTGCAACTAATGATCCTTTTCATTTTCAATTAATCTGACAATTGTTTTCTCAATCAATCGCTGGTCTTTAAAATGTAAGAAAATAAAAGAAAATACCCAGTACCATTTCCTAAACCTCATTGTCCCACAAATAAGTCAGTTTTTGGTTGAAAAAAAAAAAAAAAAAAAGATTTTCTGTCAATCAACTATTCTATTTAGACTGATAGTTTCAGCAAACTGATGCGGTTTTGGGCCTTCCAGAAATTTAATAACGTCAGTGCGTCAGCGTAGGTTGATGTGGTTAAACTGCTACATTTACAATCTGCAGTTCTATAATTTAACTTACTTTAGACTCACTGGGTCATTATCAGTCTTACCTGATTTTCAAACTGCACATCCTTAGCTGTCAGTGGTAAACTTAGCCCTGGGATAATTTTTCACACATACATTGTTAACCCAGGGTTAACCTGAGCCTAGGGCTATACAATCCACACTGCACTTCTACTAGTCCCGGGTTAAATGTCTGCTGGAACACACGACTATTCTTTACTTTCTAGAATGATGTGTAATGGTCTTTACCAGTGTTTTGCCCTGTTTTACATTAGCACCTTTAAACTTATGTTTAGTTGATTTTCAGGGGAAAACCCAGCAAACTTGGGGCTAATCCTGCTCTGGAGCGGAGCCAGTGAGCCTGAGGCTCAAGATCAGCCCACTTTGACACGTGTCAGGATTGTGCCAGTATGAAGGTACCGATGTTGTTTTCTCACCAGGTTTGGCTTCTGACACAATTTAGGCAGCTACCTCCACGGCTCATCAACAAGTCTGAATGGTACCACTTTACTTTAAGTCCAGGACATTATTCATGACTTTGTTACAAAAGCATTTGAACGGTGTAATAAAACTTAATGACATCTTTATGGAGAGTCCAAAATGTACCACTTTACTTGAAATCAAGGAAAATATTCATGACACACTTATAATGGTCTCATAACGGCCAGTGTCAAAACCAGCCACATATGACAGCTTAATGTCATGTTTAAAAATAAAGCTTAACGGTTTCTGTAAGTCTGATAATGTCAAGTTGTCATAACAAATACATCTCAAACTCTGTCAGCTTTGTATAAGAAATAACATAACTGAGCAATGACAATGACAACAGTCATTCCCAAAGACTCCTTCATGTTCATGATTCATAACATGGTTATGACAGTGTAATGACAGTCGTATGCACACCTCCTTACTGAAAACTCTAATCCATTTCACATAAGCTCTTAGTCTGTTCATTATAATATTTGTGTATGTTTGCATGTATTATAAACGAGTGTTCTGAATCATTATACTTTTGTAGAAGAGGGTGTTTGTGGGGTGCATTGTTGGCGAGTGCAACGCTAAACTATGTCTCAGTGTTTTTAATATCTTTAAAATTACTGATAGATACGATTGTACATATTAAATCCACTGGTTCTCAAAGTGTGGTGACAGGAAACCAGGTGTCCCTGCAGGTTTCGCTTTTAAGTTGATGTGCAATGGAAGCCAGTGAATTTGTGAGCAGATGATAACAAGGATGAGGATAAATTATTAATTATGTTTTTTTTTTTAAAGGAGAAATTGATGCTACTTCTGTACAGAGCTGTGTGTGGATGTGAAACTGGAGACTGGAGTGTGGGATTGAGACATGAACAGCTTCACAGAAACAGATTTCATGCAAAATTTCAGGCTGTCAAGGGCTACTTTTATCTGCTTCTATCTCTAGTTTTGCGGCAAGATATTTCGGGCGAGCAAGTGGCATAAACTTCTCATGAATTTTGATATGACTGTTCAAACTGAGGTTGCATTGCAAAACATCCAGCCTGTATCTGATTGAGGGCCACATATGAAAGTGGCTCAGATACCATGTGATTTGTCTGTTCACACTCCCATGAAAAAAATAAAATAAAATCTGATCTGAGCCACTTTTGCCTGCAGTGTGAACATAGCCTAAAAGCAAAAATCTTAACAGATGGTGAACCATGAGACAAAATCTTATCAAATGGGGATCTATTGTCTGATTTGTGTCAGCTTAGGGGTCCTTGATGTAAAAAAATTGGGCAATATATCAATATCATATCAATATCATGATATGACACTAGATATCATCTTAGATTTTGGATATCGTTATATCATAACTCTCTCATTTGGAAGAATCTGGCGCTTATGTAAGAATTATGTTTTTTGACTTTTCAAGCGCATTTAATACCATCCAACCCAACATACTCAAAAACAAGCTCATAGAGATGGGAGTGGTTTCTTCCTTTGTCTCCTGGATCACGGATTACCTGACAGAAAGGCCACATTTTGTCAGGTTGGGGAACTGTTTTTCTGGGACATTAATGAGCAGCACAGGGGCTCCGCAAGGGACTGTCCTGGCTCCATTCCTGTTCACATTGTATACAGCAGACTTTAAATATAACTCTGAGTCCTGCCACATCCAGAAATACTCAGATGACACTGCTATTGTAGCTTGTATAAGGAATGGACAGGAATCTGAATATAGGGATTTGATAAAATCCTTCAGTGACTGGAGTCATAAAAACTGCCTCATACTAAACACCTCAAAGACAAAGGAAATGGTCATTGATTTCCGTAGATCCAAGCCCCCTCTTCAGCCTGTGAACACTTGTGGAGTGGACATCGAGGTGGTAACAAACTATAAATATCTTGGTGTACACCTGGATAACAAGCTGGACTGGTCCCTTAACACAGATGCACTCTACAAAAAGGGGCAGAGCCGCCTCTTTTTCCTAAGGAAGCTCAGATCTCTAAACATCTGCAGTAAGATGCTGCAGATGTTTTATCAGTCTATTGTGGCAAGTGTTTTATTTTATGCTGCAGTCAGCTGGGGAGGAAGTTTGGGAAAAAAGCAAGCAAGGAGGCTGGACAAGCTTGTGAAAAAGGCTGGCTCTGTGATCAGAGTAAGGATGGACTCTCTGGAGGAAGTTGTGGAGAGAGACACAATGAGGACGGTGGAGGCCATCCTAAACAACATGGATCATCCACTGCATAACACCTTGATGGACCAAAGAAATAATGGTGGTGGAAGGCTTCTCTCTCTTCGTTGTAGGACAGAGAGATACAGAAGATATTTCATACCAACTGCCATCAGACTCTATAATTCTTATACAAATAGATGAGACTACAGACAAATGAATTTCCCCTTGGGGATCAATAAAGTGTTTTGTATTGTATTGTATTGTATCATGATAAGTGTTCCTGGTTTTAAAGGCTGCATTACAGTAAGGTGATGTAATTTTTACCAGACTGCTCTAGCTCTTCTATTATGTGTTTACCCATCATATATAACATCATATATCTTAGAGTGGCCGAAAAATATTGAGATATTTTTTTTAATTTGCAAGCATCTGTTGTGGTTTTTGAAATTCTGCTTCATATTCCCTTGCAGCTATTTTCTATTACATCTTTTCAAACTTTTCTGTAAGTGTAAACAAACAAACAAACATAACACACACATGAGCTCTCTCAGAGTCAGACTGATACCCAGGTGTGGTTTGGGGTTCTTTAAAATAGTCACACATATTAATATATCTAATGGTGTAATAGTTAATTATCCCGTGTCTGACCCGGAAGTGTTTGTTGTGAAGCGGGCGGTGCCGTGTTTCTACATCCGGTGTGTTCGAACCTCTCACGCGCACCGAAGACAGACGAACAGCGAAGAATGGAGAGAGCTGCTAACGATGCTCCGCTGCTAGCTTGCTGCTGCTGCTGCTGCTAGCGTGAAACATCACTAACAACAAAGTCACACCGAAAAACCTCACGCTCACCTCCAGCCACTCGTCTACATTTGGAGATACACAGTCCCGACCGCGTGGATTTATCACACATTGAAGGTGAGCGTGTTGTGTTTGTGTGCGTTGAGCCTTTTGGATGTAAAGCTAATATTTTCGCTGCTAACGGAGCTAATTTCCTTGTTGCGCTCGGTCCAGCTGTCACCTAGCCATCAGTAGGTGTTAGCTAGCCGAGGCGCTAGTACCAACCAGTCAGTCCACTAACTAACTAACCCAAATGTTAGCACTGACAAGAAAATATCTGCATCGCCGTTTTTCCTCTGAATATATTTTAAATCAGAGCAGCCACCGTGGCTAAATAATGTTTGCTAACGTTAGCTTTGTGGCTGGTAAGTCAGGTTTTTTTTATGCTCTAAGCTAACTCGGCTAACGGTTAGTTGGCTTACTGATCGATGTGACCATCACTAATGTTACACTGCCAAGCAAGGCTTTGTCCGTGAAACGCTGGCGTACAGCTGCCAGCTCGCTTCCTTGTTTTGATTTAACCGGAGGCCTTCTTTTTACAAAGGATCGATCATCTTTATATTAGCAGCTGCCTCCACCAAAACACTTCCTCACAAATAAAGTATCATCACAGCTGCTTAGAGCAGTATAAAGGAGGCAAAGACAAAATGTCCCAGAATATAAAATTTTAACTGAGGCCCATCCTCAGCCTGGTCACTGTGGGCAGAGTTGTATTGAAGCATTTATTGCTAACTAACTGTTGCAAGTTTGATTCTGCCAGGTGCAGATGTCAGGAGCAAATTTCCTCTGCATATCATCAAATGCACATACAGCATGGCTCAATGTGTATTTCTGTTGCTCAGCTGCACTTGTTACTGATCAATAGAGTATGTGCTTGTATTCAGTTACCCCCCCCCATCTCTAGTAAAGTAATTGATTACCCTGTTTTCCACTAAACCACACAGTTGCATGCTTTTATAGAGCAGTGACATTTTATTGAAGTTTATGTTATTGGCTGGACTTTTTCCCCAAACTAGGGCCGTGTGGCTCCTTGATAGATCACTGCTGGCATCCTTTCAAAGAGTTCCACTGAAGGAAAGGCCAGTATAAAATAGTTTCTGTGCTGCATTGATTCAAAAGGTCATGTAATGATGGACACTTCATTTAATGCAAACCTGGACCAGGTCTGGGCTGTATGGACAACATCAGATATCACAATATTTTTGACCAAATACCTCTACTGATGCTGGGACAGTATTTTAAGGAAAACTTTTGGTGCTTCAAGAAAATATCAACACAATGAGATTTTTGATAAATGATCATAAATAATGTACTAATAATTAAGTGGGCAAAAAAAATAATAGACACATTAGAAGAGTCAAGTAAGTTAACAAAAATTAATCACTTTACTGTAATGCAGCCTTTACAGGAAAAGACAACACTTACGCCATATCACAATATAACAATATCTAAAATCTAAGACAGTTCTTCTCCCATATCATGATGTTTATCTAGGCTATTTGTTGCCCACCCCTAGCTTGAACAAACTCAATGTTTCCGAGCCTCAGTTTTGAAAATCCCTCCTTGAAGTAAAAAGTTAGGTAAATACATTTGCATTTCATTCATATTTTCATGTTTAGAACATTTGAATCAGTGCAGATTTTCATGTAATTATTTGCTTGACAAAGCTGTGGTCAGTGGCTTTTCCTCTCCTCTGTGTAGTTTATTACAGCATAATGTAGATTACCAGTGTTGAAAGTCGATCAAAAAGAGCCTTCAATTTCAATAATCAAAATCAAAGGCAGAATTGGCGATTCTCCCAGGATTTTTTTTTCCCTCCAACCCTGCCTCCTTGCGCTGTCTGGCACATGTTGGAAGAAAAAAACCCCAAAACTTCAAAGATGACACAGCGTAGCTTACCAGTCCTTATAACCTATATCACACTCGATACCAGATAGACTCCCCCCCTTTAAAAAAAAAAAAGTTTAAATCGAAAAATCCAATCTAATCGTGACCTTCAAATCAAAAGTCAAATTGAATTGTGGATTTGGAGAATCATGACACCCCTTCTATTCAGTATTGGAAATACATGATTTTGGTTTCCGCACCACAGTAAAACACTGGGAAAGCACATCCTTTCAAAGATCTAACTAATAATGTAGACTGCCTTAGTAAAGGTCAAGTATGTTATAAGTTGTCTTTCTAAAATGGAAAATATATTTCTGCTGCACAGGTGATATTTGAAAGAATTTTTATCAAACCCTCAGGTGGAAAAATAAGATCATTGTCATGGGAATGGGTGCACACAACTGCCATGTCTGCATGCATTTGTTGTTCTCTATGAATTGATGGAGAAGGCAAACTATGGATAAGCTAAATTCCCTCCAGTTATATGTGGCTCATAAGAGCTGGCTTTAAGGAGAGAGGCAGCTGTTGGCTGGCACTGCCACAGTAGGAGTCTGCACTATTGGCAGGCCCCCCTCTCAGGCTGATCTTTTCCGCTGAAGGTTAATCACTCCACTCAGAGCCTTTATGTTTCTGTTAAAATGAAAAGATGTCAACCGATTAGTTATTTTAAATAGATGCTAATCATCTAGAAGCATGTCAGTTTCTTTAGATATTTTGACAGGGAAATTTGTGGACTGTAATCAAGGTTTTTGGAGCCTTAAATAACATTTTCATTGCCACCTTAGAGTGTTACTAAAGGAAACAAACCAGTGAATAGGGTTGGATTTTAAAACCAGCTATTAACCAATTACATCAACTTTATGAAATATTTAGTTTTGACTGCCAGCATCATCAAACAAACCTTTTACCACTTTTTTTGTGAGTCAGTCAGTCTTGCTGCTATGGTTTTATGCCTGTGATTAGACCGTAAACAGTCGTGTTTGTATGTTTTGATATTTTCTCCACATTTCAGCAGGATATTATAACAGTATTGTGAAAATAATACTGTCATAATACCTTGTTTATTTATTTGTACAAACACCACATCCCTGTTTCATCATTTCCAGTGAGACTAGGACAATGAAATGAAATAGTCTGGTGCATTTTTTTTTTTTTTTTCAGCTGAAAGAATATCGGTGATGACACAGATGTGAGATCAGCAGAAGTTACTGTCTGTTGTCTCAGTTTTGAGAGCATCTTCAGTAATATGACACATTTCTCGTTCTCACAGAATGAGCTTCAAAAATGTAGAGCAATGGGCTCTAATCGTGGTAAAGAAAGGCAGGTTTGCTTGAAAAGAATGACGTGTGTGAGTATTCAACTTATGCAATGGTGTTATTCTATGGAGTTTTTGTTATGCCCACTTGTACACAGTGAGGTTAGCTCATCAGTTAAATTGTGACTGCAATTTTTTTAGGAAGCAAAATGAGTGTAAATCTACTGTATAAATTATAAGGATGTAAAACATTTATGTATTTCTTGCATTTAATGTTTAATAGCTTAATTAATCAATGCACTTAAGGATGTTAATATTACTGAAGCACTCATACAGGCCAAAGTCAGAGTCAAATTAAATGCCATTATGCAAATCAGCCCTATATGAAGCATCAGGCTGTTCCGTAATAAATCTACACCACCATCAAACACATTTACAACTTTATCAACTCCAGTCCAGCACAAAACCAGCTTAAGTATCTACTTTGAAACTCTACTATGACATTCAAAACACAGAGCTTGGACACTGTAATATCACCTGAATACTACAGTATTTCTCCAGCATGTTTGTCATTAGCCCAGATTTTACACTTTCTCTCACCTGGAGAAGTAGGGATAAGAATAGGGATGAAATGATAATTGGTTTCCACTATAAACCAGAATAAAATTGCTGACAATTAGTATTATAATTTCAAGTTTTGAATAGAATTTAAAAATGAGTTTGATTGCTGTGCTTTGAAAAGCTTTTGGTAAACACTGTCCAGGATCAACCAAAGTTAGCAGAAGTCTCCCAGAAACAGCATGCAGTGTAGGTTTGCTTCTAGTGATGAAATGATAATTGTTTTCACACAAACCATGACAATGTTCCCAATGATTAGTATTACTGTTTTAAATTTTAGTTATCCTGATAACCATGTTTGAGTTCCTTGCTCTGAAAAACTCGCAGTAAATACCATCCAGCATCAACCAATGTCAGCAAAAGTCTCACAGAGGCAGCCACAGCAGCAATATAGTTTTGTTTTGCATCAAGGAAAACACTGATAAGGCAAAGGACATGATGCCATTTCAAAACAGCACCACATTTCAAGCCATGATAATGATAATACTGATAACTGTGATAGTCAACATAATCGTGATGTAAATTTTCCGAACTGTTTGATCTCTAGATGGGAATCAAGAATCACTTCTCATTTAAGATCTGATTCCTGGTTGCCATGCAGCTCTGTGTCTGACAATATCATTTCCTTTTATTAAAGCCTCCACTTTGCTTACACCACAGCACTTTCATATGAGACCTTAACCATGCTAGAAACAAAAGGTTACTTGAATTTATGAACACATTTGACCAAACTGGAGAGAGAAAAATGCTATATTTGCAGAACAAATTTTAAGCAAGCCTGGCAAAAACAACAACAACGCACAACATTTTCAGTTGCTATCAAAAAAGAATTGTTAGAACAGATCAGGAAAGAAAAAGGCCAATAAGCTAAGTCTTTAATGGGATTAAACTTTAGAAAATCCTTTCTCATTCTGTTCTCACTCTGAAAAAGCTATATTACTTTTATAGGATGCCAAAAGGTGTGTAACCTGAAAGTCATTTATCAGCAGACGTGGCAACCTCCACTGGGATAAAGACAGGGGATTCCCCATGTTGTATCAAAACTGAAGGAGCCATTTAATAGACCACAAAACATTTTCTATTCTATAGCCCATTGTAACAGTCTCAGCGGAGTGCTTGAATATATTCTTCACTTTATTAATTAGGTCTGAACAACTGTGCCATATAATAATTTGAAGTTTATGTGATTGCTCCATAATATTTGTTTTGTTAATCCCTTAAATGTACATGAGGGGAACAAAACTCCAGCTTCTAAAATAATGCAGTCATTCAAAACACAGCCTCTTAGTATGTCCTGAAACAATAATGTGGAGTAGGTCAACACCTCTAACACAGTTTCAGCTGAAACGTTTACAAAGGCAGTAGTTATTATGAGGCTATTATATTGAATTACATTATATTTTGCAGCTGTAGATGTTACTTTGTCCTTGGTTTAGTTTTGGCTTTTTTCAATAGTTTAACATACTGTATATTTAAATTAATGAGCACATAACACAAGAGGAAACAATCCACAAGTGAATGATACCTAGCGGCTCATTACAGCATAAAGCATGTGATGCACCCTTTTTAATTAAAGGCTGCAGATGTTTTGCAACCCTTCATGAAGTGTAGTTTTGCTTCCGTATATAGTATGAATTAAGTTCTTGTCCTACTTTATTTTTCCATCCTAATCCTCAGGTCGGGCATGTCTGAACATGTTTGAAATACCTGTGGCTGTGTGGTAATGTGGTAGTCTTACCAGTATAACAAATGACAAATGCATACAACAGGCAAAGAAAGTGCGCATTCAGTTTATGTCTAGAAAAGAAAAACATTTTGTCCTTATAGATTCCACCGTGTACCGTCAGTCAGCGTTCTCTGTCACACACAGCAGCACCTGTATTAGAAGTGTTATTGTGCAGTTCAGCATCAGTAAATAGCTCTGGGAATGTAACGTGAAAACATCACAACAAGTAAAGCTTGCAAACAAGCTAGACTGAAGAACTTACATCTGACCTGGTTTCAACCTTGAGTTTTGCATTATAATCTTTAACAATACACTCCTGTCTCAAAACAAAACAAAAGAGGATTTCAATATCAAATAGATTTTAATGTTATTATTGTGGAAATTAAAAAAAAAAAAAAAACATTAAATCTGCAGATAATTACAGTGAAAAAGCACATGAGCAGAAATAACAAATCAAGGTAATTAGTTGTTATACAACACAGGGTTGCACAATGAAATGGAAATTTTATTCACTTCATGTTGCAAACACAGAACATATACAGATAATTCAATTCAGAATAGAAAAGGATAAAGTCACAGATGAATTAGAATAAAACAACATATACATTGATTTATGTACATACTGTATACATATACACCCAGGAAATAATTCTGTAGTGCATTTTTTGAATTTTGCGTCTGGGGGAATGTATACAGGAGGAACAAGATATGGATGATAGGATGCACTGTGTCGGAAATCACACACCATGCACTACGTACCCAAAATGTGTATTATTTTTCGACATACTTTTGTGTAAATAAACCGTTGCGTGTATCTTTTCCGACGCGCTGCTCAGGGCGTATCACGTCACTTCCTGAGAGCCTCGCTGCCAAGTTGGAGATGCGTAACCGGGGTAAACCGTGCCAACAAGGAACTAATTTAAAAAATATATAACACCTCATATCGTTTTTGTTTTATTCAGTATTGATACTCTGGTACCAGCTGCACTTTCTTGCTTCCTCTTCTCTCAGACAGTGATTTGCACACAACAGGACAGTGCCTACATAGTCCCGCCGCCTCTTATTTACTCACAGTGCTGTCTTCTTCTCATCACTTGTCTCAATTGCTCTTTTTGAATATCTGCTGTTATTACATAGCCTTGGTATGTTTATTATGTTTATTAAATCTAATATTTTGTGCCCTCAATGGTTTCAGATATCGATATTTTTCAAGGTATTGTGTCGAAATGAGAAATTCCAGCATTGTGACAACACTAATTTAAATTGAAGCCTTTTTGACGTTTGACGTCACTGTCTGCCTTTGTCTGTTAGGTTGTTGTAGTAGCCTTCACTACTGCATTGCATTGTGGGATATTTATTACAGCGTATGGTCTAGTGCTTGCATACTGTAATGTATCGTCGTAAAAGGTTTGCACTTCACATACTATTAGTATCATACTAAGGTTTTGGTGGACATACTAAAAAAATCGCACATGCTGTTTTAGCTTACTAAATGGCTTGTTCGTACTGAATTTCAGATGTAGCCATGGTCGACATCTTCACTTAATGTAAAACGTGATGGTCAAACAGCATAAATAAAAATAGACAGCAGCCATATTGATATGATATAGTAGCATAAAGACAGGTGTTACCAATGATACTATTAAGGTCATGTTCCATTTAGTATAGCTGAACCTTTCCCAGCGAGCCAGCAGGCACAATAACAGCACCCTGACTCTGTTTGACATGAATAATGTACCCTTTATTAGTATCATTGGTAACACCTGTGTTTATCTCTACAATATCATGTCATAATGGCTGCCATGAAAAGGTCTATGTGCCACTCATACCCTTGAACAAATGGCCATACTTTAAATATAGTCCCAATCTTATTGATATTTCAGTGTAACCATAATTTTGTAGTAAGAACTTGAATAAAGTGACAGTTCAAAGCTCGTTGCAGCAGTATTACAGGGTCACGTATAATTCTGTAGCTTAGCAGTGGTGTGTGCACGACTGCACGTGCAGTCTGGGCTCTTAAATGAACAGCAGCTACCAGGAAATCAGTGATTGTCTGGTGAGAATGGACTGATCACAGGTTGAGTGTGTGTTTATTATCCTGCGTCCACCGTCCTCAATCAGGAGAAACACCTAGCTGAGCTAATCTAAACACCGGCACACACTGGATCAGAGTGGCCTACAAATGATCTTTTGCACAATGGAAACTGTTCAACAGCTCACCATTGGTCTTTGCCGCAAACTGTTTTATAGCCATGTTGTTCTGTTCCTGGTTTTATGTAATAGCAACAGTGCACAGTTGCCCTCGAGAGCAAACTAGCTGTCTTTGATGCTGAGATCTGTGCAGGCAATACTGAGCATGAGTCATCCGGAAGCCCACACACAAATACTTTACAGCAGCAGCCTTTCTATGCTCAGGAATTACAGCATTGTCATGAAAACATTAGTAGCTGTTGTTTTTTTATTGAAAGCATAAAAAAGTTGTTTTTCAATGGAAAATAGTATTTTTTAAAATATGTATTTTTGGGGTGAATATTGTGTCATTTACGGTCAACATTTTTTGTTTGTAGCTTCAGTAGACTTACGTGCTGAAGATAGTAACAGAATAGGAAGTCCCCAAAGAGGCCTGCATTTGATAAACATCATATGTCTTATGTCTGAATCATGCACCAACCTGCCTTAAGGGTTTAAAATCACATATGCAAATATGCCAGCTGGTGTAGGCTCCAACCATCCCACAACCCCGCTAATGCTAAGCAGTTATACTGTACATTATGGAAGGGGTAAAAGAGGGTCATTAACCAAATATTATTTTGCTGAGCACCTGACAAAATCAGACCAGTGTCTATCCAGTTAAGCTACAGTGTCCTTGCGAGCAGACGTAGTGTTTTTATATAATTGTTTACATAATATTCCCCGCTGACATTGTCTGCCGGGCTATAGCTGTGGGTGGTGGTGCCTTCATGATCACAAACTATGACTTAAGGTTTGTGTTGATGCTCAGGCTGGTAGCTGTGTTTTCTGTGACCACTGTGGCTTGATGACTATCTCTTGAGCCCTGCAGCTCTGTTACAGTAATCCTGTCCTGTCCTCGTGTAGCATCATCTGCTTGTAAACAGTAATTTAAAGCATTTATGACTCATAAGCTTCAAAAATGAGCATAACTTGATATCATATGGTGAAGGTCCTGAATATTTATTTTGACATTGGAAACCTTTTGTAAGAGTTCAGTTCTTAAATTTAAATGTCTAGCCAAAGTGCATGTAGTCACCCCACCATGCCTCACTGTCTGTGCAGCACATGATGTGCCCCCCAACTGAACTCTGCTGTGATGTGCAGCTCTGTTTTATCAGACTTTGCTGCACCTTTTTAGTGAATCCTGAATGAGAAAATATCTGCCTTATCCTGTCATTTCTCTCAGCGGAAGCACTTGGTCATTATTAAATATTTTCAGCTCAATACAATTCCAATTTCTGGGCTATATTTTGTTTCTGGGGCCTGTTTTTTTTTTTAAGTGGCTGAAATCTCCTCAATGTGGAATCTATTTAAATTGACATTTGTAGTGCCTGCAGTGCCAGTGTTTTCATGAGGCCATAGTAATATGTTTTCATTATCAACCCAACTATGGACAATATCAGATCCTTTCAAGTGTAATTTAAATGTTATTTTGAATGTCATAATTTAGTGGCTATTGTTTTTATCCTTGTGAGAGCTATGAAGATATTGGCACTCTTTCAGCTTTTTGTTAAAGAAGAAGCTCACTGAAAGAGATCAGCTAACATCTTAAAGTGTTCTTAAAACCAACAGTTTTTGTGGGATTTTATCTTATCAACATGGGAACAACACCACATGTTCCATGTGCTGCTGCTGATGGAAAGTTAATGTCTTTTCTCTTTGTCATATGTTTTATTGTCTGTTACAGGTCATCCACCTTCCCCTTCCTGTGACAAATGTTGAGCGCAGAGATCAGGCTGTTCAACAACTGTTAGAGGTGACCGGGTGAGGACGGGGAGGAGTGCCGGTTAGCTGTACCAGGTTTGTCTCATGAGAGTGACTGTGCCATCCAGGCGCTGCCAGTGACCAGGGCTGTGGCTGTGGTGGGCCCGGCCCAGGAGGCCTTTCTGTACATCACTCGTGGCTCCTGCTGACCTGTGCTGCTCACACCATGGATCAACAGAGAGATAAATATGGCGATCGGCCCACGAGGGCCGCTAAAGTTTCCCAGGGAAGCCGCAGTGGACACTCGTCCCGACCATCCGGTTCCTCCAGCTCCTCTGGGGTTCTCATGGTGGGGCCTAATTTTCGTGTGGGGAAGAAGATCGGCTGTGGAAACTTTGGTGAATTGAAACTTGGTAAGTTGAGTTTAAATGATAATTCTGAAGCATTTATAGCAACTCTTATTAAGAGCTTAGGACGTTCTGTGTGTAACTACACATCAATCTATTACAATAGTCCTGCAATAATTGTAACTTCATGAAGGTTATAGTGTTCAGTTTTAATTTAACTTATATTAGAGAAATGTTGATTTAACTTAATGGTAATTTTGAAGGCTGTAGTTTGTGGTACTGTTCAATTTTGTTGCATTATACAGAGAAATGTTTTTAACATTTTGTCTATTCCATTTATACGAAACAGGGTAGACTCAATATTTTTAAATTGCAGATTTAAAAAATGCTGCGACCAATCACAAATGGTCAATGCTGCAAGCCCCTCCCCCAAAGTTCAGGTACTGTTGGAAAGTACTTTCCCCTAAGCATGGACTTTTTGGGGGATAAAATAATGTCCACAGACCTTAATATAGACCCCGGTCCCTGAGGTGGAAACATGCAGAGTTCCTCCAAAGGTCCCTAGTCCCCAAGGAAAGTTGCTGCAATAGAAACGCAGCTTAAATCTAAATTATCTTTCTTAAAGTGTATCTGGCAACTTAGTGTTTATTGATGGTAGTAGACCTGGAAAAAAAAGGAATATGATTAGATCATTTTCTGTCATATACCATTTATGTATGGCCCTTGCAAAACGTGAACCTGAAGAACCTGTTGTAAAGCTTTTAAGGGGTGTACTTTATTATAAAAAAACATCTAATGAATGCTTTTTTCTGCCTTATTTCAGGTAAAAATCTGTACACCAACGAGTATGTAGCTATTAAACTGGTAAGTGCACACTCTATTTCTGTGCCTGATTCCTAACCTCTGGAGATAGAAGAATCATTAGCAAAATAATGCATAAATTATATCCAATGTATAAAGTGGAGCAGACATTTTGAATAAGGGTCAGTTATACTGGCATAGAACCTGAATATTCTTAAATCACTATGGGCTATATGAAAGAGTGGGTTGTTTGAATGAAGTAGCCAGTAATGAGAAAGTAGTTCATTAGTATGTAAAAAATAGGAAAGGATTATGATGAAGCACTTGGTACTTGATAGTAGAGATGCATCTAAAATGTTACTAAAATTATTTAAAGCCAGTTATGTTCAGACAGAAGAAGCTGTTGTATCTAGCAAATCCATAATGATTGAATGTAAGGTTTCTGAATGTTATCAATCATCTCTTAGACACAAATTGCTTGTTTTTCATAGCCATTTTGCTGTCGATTTCCAGAAACATGACTCTAGAGTTGTGCTGAGGCGGCACAGTGCAGTGTTTGTTAGAGTCGACTGATCTGAGAGGTCTTTGAGAGAAATGCGAATGAGGTGTAGATGCTCGGCTAGGTGTGTCTTTCCAGTGGCTGCTGGACTGGAAATCATGACTCCTGACTCATGCTTTTATTATTGCTCACCAGAGAGTAGTAAATACGGTTGCTACAGTATCAAAGTATTAAGGTTACCAGGCCAAATAGTTTTCAGCTGCTAACACTACTGTATGTGTGCTGGCATTAATGTACATTTGAGAAATGTTTCACTAAAATGCGTGTAGTTTCAAAACATGAGTGAACTGGGAAGACTTTTTAGATTAGGGGGCACTATTGGGCGCTTTAAAAAAATCTGTCTCTTTAGTTCATACTCAGGTCAGTTTCCAAAACATGTCAGTAGAAAATGAGTTATTCTCCAGGTGATGTTAGATTATTCCTGTAACTAAATTATTATTTAGCATTTTTTTATGGGATTTGACATTTTTTCCACTCGAAATGGGTTGTTTTGGTAGAGTGTACCTTTCAGGAAGACTTTTTAGGATGAGACAGATAATGGAAGACTTGGCCTTCTCCTCCATTTTGGAGGACAAAGACGAGGAACATGTTTTTAATCCCAGGTGACAGGACATCATTTGTATGTTTGAGCCTTTGATAAAAAAGAAAGAGCTGTTGGTGATGTTTGTGAAAACTGAAACCCAAATACACACACTGCCAGTTTCGTTCGGTAGACCTACTAGTGTTACATGATGGAAGATTTTCCTGGTTCATCAAAAATTTTGTTGGTTGGCGTGTTTGTATATGCCCTTAAGTGCAAGATGAGTCATCAAAATATTACTGTCACACAGATAAGAGGTTTCATCTCTTAAGGAAAATCCAATCATTGTTTTCTTTACTGATTTAACATATCAGTAAAAATCAGTTTTTAGAGTTTTCTTTCTTTTCACTGTTGATTACAGTTTGTGAGGTTATTGTCATTAATCGAGTACTGGTTTGAATGTGTCCATCATGCAGGAACCAGTGAAGTCGAGGGCACCACAGTTGCATTTAGAGTACCGGTTCTACAAAACGCTTGGGACCACAGGTAAGGTCACGGATTTGTTCATCACCCCTTGTGTTGTTTTTGGTGTGACTGCATGACAATGATTTGACTGTTTTGGAAGATCAGCCCAGAAGATTGCATCATTTCCACAACAAGTGATTACTGCACTCAGGTTACGTATTGATTTTAAGCTGGGTCAGCACCTTATTTTAATCTCCAGAACTGTGTGTACATGAGTGAGTGAGTGGCCACGTGCATAGACAGAGAGTTGAATGGTGACCTTGCTTGACAGTAGACTTACCAGCAGTGCAATTCAATATGGACGTGTTGACACAAAGCTTCTAATACACCCACAGAACAGATGCAGCAGCTGATCTATATTTCTCATCCACGGAAAAGATTTCCTTGTTGTTATTTAAGCAGAATATGCGGAAGGTGTTGCAGACTTGAGGATGTGTCTTCTGTGCAGTGCTGTTTGTCTCCAGTGTTAGTAGTATTTTGTCTGCAGAAGCCTTTACGCACATGTCCAGTTGCGATTGAGCCAATAATAACTTGAATATCTTCTGTATTATTCAGTGTGTCACACTTGCTCAGTGTGAGTCTCCCCTGGTCTAGTCTGGATGTGCTGGGACATGTTGCTGTGCACATAATGAATAACTAAGTGGCTCTTCATATATAGTCAGTTAAAGGTCCAGTGTCTAAGATTTGAGGGGATGTATTGGCAGAATGTGCCAGAAATGGAATAAATATGCATAAGCATGTTTTCATTGGTGTATAATCATCTGAAAATAAGAATTGTTGTTTGTTCGTTACCTTAGAATGAGCAGTTTATATCTACAAAGGGCATGGGTCCTCTTACACAGAGGCCGCCATGTTGCACCGCCATGTTTCTACAGTAACCCAGACCTAGACCTATACACGCTTGGAAGGGAAGAGTGAGACAAAGTGTTCTGTTCCTATAATTTCTTTCAATTTTTAAACTTGCTATGTTTTTTGGTCACTTGATGGCAGTGGAAATTAGCTGTGAACGCAGCACTGACATATTATCACCTCATTAAATTGATATAAAGAACTTGGTAGCAAACAGTTGCTCATTCACACATCCAGAAGTTACAGAGCATCATTATCTTTCATTTGGAGACAGGTTTCTGGACACCTGGTGAATATCAAACCAATAATCACCCTCCGTTTTTTTTTTTTTTTTTTTTTTTTTTATCCATCAGCTCCCAAGGGATTTCTCTGGCATTAATGCTACACAGTGTCCACCATGTTAACTCTATTCTATTTCTGAGCAAATAACTTGAGTTCTGGAAACCAAAACAGTGAGTTGAAGATGCTATAAAGCTCCATATGGCTTGGGGGAGCTGCAGAGTTGGGTGATAATTCTCTGTAGGTTCATCACTAATCAATCGAGCGATACTTTCACGTCAGAATCATTTGACCAATCTTGCTTTAAAAATATTGATCATAGTCACATTAGGTACATGCACCTGTGAGGTTTGACCTAAGTGTGCATGTTTATCTGACCAAAAATGCATATTATTACTATATATATACAGTATGACACAGGCTAGGAATTAGCTTTAGTTGATTAGCTTTCAGTTTTCCTTATTAAACATTTGGGAATCTGCATCAAAGATAGTATCACTGCATGAGGCGAATCATGTGGTCAAAGGTGAGCGTAATCCACATCACCAGTGGTCTTTAATTTATTTTATAAAAAATTATTTAATATGCATGCTATAAAATGTTGCAGATATCAGACAACCATTAACTTCGTGGTCACTTCAGCCAATATCACTCCTGATAATTTTAGTGCATTACTAGTGTGTCTTCATTTAGTGCTCATTTATTACTTCTGGTGTTCAGTTCCAAGTATCTGCAGTCAATAAAGCCCAAATGACTTCAGCCCAGATGTTGAAAATTTAGTTTTTCCTGCTACCTGACCTGTGTCAATATATTCTGTAGTCCATTGACAGGCTGTTTTTTTTGTTCTTATTTTTCTTTTCCCTTTGTTGACACATAATATCCAGTGGCAACCGCTTCTCCCCTACACTGTCTGGTTCCTGGTGTTGAATACTGATGTCAACACTAATGTCTCAAACACTGACATAACTGTGTTTGCCTTTTTCCAGATCCTCATATTTTTTTTTTTTCCGAGAGTGATGCCCTTTAAACTTTATTATTCTCTGTTCAGAAGGAAAGACAATGCAATAATAGTTGCTTCTCGTCTTCTCTTCCCTTAACTCCGCTCCCTCGAGAATTTCTCAGTTTGTCATAAAAGATTAGTCAAGGTCTGCTGACACATCCCTGTTACAACAACCACTGACAGGAATCTTGAGAGGATTAAATGACTACAAGAGAGAAATAAATTAAGGGCAAACTTTTTTAGTCTTGGTACTAGAGGAAATGGGTGGGAACACCAGAAACAATGGAACAATAGAAAAATCTTTTTTAGTAGTTGTTCGTTGCTCTTCTGGTAAAATGGTTAAAATAATAATGTATATATTGACCTGATAGTCACATGAATACACCTAAACTGGAGCTTGTGATTAATTAGAGAAAAGGTTGATCATGCTGCTTGGGAATTTATTAATAAAGTTTTTTTTTCTTACAAATAAGTGAAGTCCCAGTGTTAGAGTTAAGGTGAGGCATGGAAAATAAATGCCATGTTTTTGAGATGTCTGCTCCTTGATGTGCTTTTTGGAGCTCTACATGCGTATATGATAACCAGACTGGGAGTATAATGGCTATTGTTTTGCAAAGGCAAGGGCTGGAAAAGGCCAACTGTGCGGAAACTCATTAAATATTTAGAGAGTGGGTCTGCCTCTCTTAGTACTAACCTGCCTCTGTCCTCTCCTCCAGATGGGATAACGTGACCTCATTTCTTCTTGGCTGTGTGCTGTGCCACATTCCTCTCAGCCAATGTGGTTGTCACGGTGTCTGTGCGACAGGGTCTTTATGAATTAATGTGGTCTGACTCAGATGCTCAATCAGGTGTTGTATCTGGTGCATAACCAACTGTCACTGGGTATTAATGAGGATGATTCAATCAGGAATCAAACATCTTCCAGATATTATGTGATAGTATTCGTCAGTGCATTTAATAGCAGTTTGACTGCTGCGTTGGTTTTACACGATGGCAGACTGTGACGTATTATTGTGCCGAGGACAAGATGGTTTTGTAGATCAAGAGGGTTTGTTCAAGGGTGGGTGGACACTATTGAGCTGTTGAAGGTATTGGCAGCCAGAGCTCATCATGAAACACTACACCAGCTCTGTGACCATTGCAATCCCAAGGAGTAAACATTTCCCACAGTGACATAGCTTACTAGATTTTACAAACATGTAAAGGAAAGGCCGGAGGTCTCATCCGGGATATCTGTTCCCACTAATGCGAAAACATGCATCATTAAGAATAGAGCTTCTGTCAGTGCACTGTTTTGCTTCGGGTGAAAAAATTTGGCATGTTGAGAAACTAGAGAGCAGGGTTTTGAAATTTTGCAACCCTATTGGTCTTATTATTCAGATCATATCATTAAGGGAGATATTGATATAAAAGATATTGTGCATATAAATACTGCTCAAACTTGATGATAATCTCCAATTTTAATCACAGGATTGACAAAACATTTTGAGTGCTACATAACATCTTTGTTGTCAGTTTGGCTGCAGTCATTAGTCATCGTGACTACACAGTCTATCATGTACATTTCCTTGTGAAACATGATCAGGTACAACAGTCAGACAGTTTACAACATGAAATGTTTATGCATCACATAAAGCTGAGGTCATGCTGCTAATTGCCTGAAGTCTGAAGCTTGCAACTTCACTTTGGCTACGGTGGCACAGACAAATCCTTACATTTCAGTATTTCATGGCCACTGAAGAAATTAATGCAAGTTTTTAAAGTTTAAAAATCCCATTGAACACGCTTGAACACTTAAAAACAAAGACGAAACAGAATTTTAATGCAGCTGTCTTCCAGCATAGAACGATAAGAGTGTAGAATTTCTCAGTTAAACCAGTGTAAATTAAAATTTTATTTTCACCTTAGTTTTCAAGTGGAACAACTCTTAAAGCTACTTGCGGACATAGTTTTGCAGTAGAGTTATTGCAGTGCTATCGTCCATTGTGATGGCTGCAAGTCATTGTAACAGTGTGATTTAAAAGCTCTCTGCATTTGAGGTCGTGTGAGTCCCCTCAGAGTTGCCATAGAGTTGTTGTCGAAGTTCTGTTTTTGATATGTGGGAGAGAAGATAACTAGAAACTGTTGCTGCTGCTTGCCCTTCGTCTCCATGTCATGTTTATTGTTTTCTTATAAAACACAACTAAGGTACAGGCATGCGGTGCAGAGACAAAGAACCTTTCAGACCCAGCTACAATATCATTGTCCATTGCAATGTTTCACTCCGGACATCATCAAATGCCAATTCGGTAGGCAGTGCCCACCCCTGTTTTGCAGTGCTGTTTTATTTCTTTAACTTTGTCAATCATGTTGTTTGTGGTTGCAGATTTTCTGTTCTTTAAAGGGCCTGTTCACCCCAAATCAAATGCATATTCTTCCTCTTACCTGTAGTGCTATTTATCCATCTAGACTGTTTTGGTGTGAGTTGCCAAGTTTAAAGATATGATTGTAGGGATGTCTGCCTTCTCTACAATATAATGGAGCAAAATGGCACTTAGCTCTTGTGGTGCTCAAAGCGCCAAAAAAAAAAAAAAAATCCATTGAAAAACTCAGCATGCAAAGTCTCTCTCCACAAATCATGACCTAGTTACTCAAGATAATCCACAGACCTTGTTATGTGCAGTTTGATGTAGGAGCTATTTTTTTCTACCAAACTGTACCTGCCAACTGAATCACTGTACAGAAGGAGGGTTAATAGAAGAGAAGCACATGCATGTGATAGTGCAGGATATAAACATTAATGACGTGTAGTTTGGTAGAAAGAAAGTAGTTCCTACATGAAACTGCTCACAACAAGGTCTGTGGAATATGTTGAGTAACCGAGTCATGATTTCTGGAAAGAGACATTGCTCTTGATTGATTAAAATTTATTTTTTGGCACCTTGAGCACAAGAAGTCAAGTGCAATCTAGTTTATATCTGAGTGGAGGCAGACGTCTCTACGGCTGATATCTCCAAAACACAAGTCACACCAAAACAATCTTGGTGGATAAACAGCAATATACGTAAGAAGAAAAATATGTATTTTTTTTTATTTTGGAGTGAATTGTCCCTTCAGCAAAATTTTAAAGAATTCATAGTTAATCCCAAATGAATTTTATAACAGTAGTAATGAATTACTGGTTCTGCAGCTCTGTAACTCATAGAATGTAAATGAATAGTACACTAGTCAAATGATCCAGCCAAAAAATTGACAGATTGACAACTGGCAGCGCAGGTTTAAGGAAAGCAGCCGCTGAGCTGAAGCGAGCCAGCAAATACGGCTGTCAGAAATTAATTTCCAGCAACCAATCACTGGCTGGAGTGTAATCGAAAGTGGATCAGCATAGTGCACAAAACTTTATCTGAGGGCGGAGCTGGCTGTATTCCACAAGAAGCATAAAATATTCTGTGGAGCCAACGCAGAACCAACATGAATAGCCTGTCTCCTTATTCTATGTCTCCGCTTTCATCCCACAAATTTTGCAGTAAAACACACCTGTCATAAATTTGCGGTGTCATAACCGTCAGATACACCTTGCACAGGTGGCCGGTCTATCACAGGTCTGACACACTATATATAGTAAGAAAAACACTTTCACTCTCACACCTACAGTCAATTTAGAGTCACGAATTCACCTAACCTGCATGTCTTTGGACTGTGGGAGGAAACCCACACAGGCACGAGGAGAACATGCGAACTCCACACAGAAATGCAGCACACAGTAATCCCAACTTAATTATTATTTCTGCAGTAGACTATGTTTTTTTTCTGTTATTTATAAAACTCACTTGGTGTTGCCGACATGGATGAAGAAATCGCTCTCCTTAATCTTTCTGTAACATTTTTCTATTGAGCCACAGTGTTCTGACGTTGAGCATGTTGTAATACAGAATTAAAAAAAAAAAAAAAATCAAATATGGCAGGTAAAAATAGACTTAGAGTGAATTTCTACAACCCTTTTTGTCACAGTGATGGATCAATTATTAACGATGGGGGAAAAAAATGCTACCAGATGGTCCAAATAAAACATCCAAGCTCAGGACGTCTCTCATCAGAGTCCAGAGAAAGATCTGGTCTTTGACAGCAGGTTGAAAAACTGCACGCATAGAAAGTAGTGTGCAGGTGGATTTGGGCGAGTGCCTTTCAGTCATATTCATTCATCACACATTCATCTTGTTCCGCTTTTCGTTGTAAAGGACCACAGCCAGCACCTCTATTAGATTACAGTAATCCATAGGAAAATGTATTCTGTTGTCCTTTTACACAAGACGGCTGTTTTTTTTGGTGGCTGACAGAACTGATATTTTTGTGAAAATCTATAAAACCATCATCAATATATTTTCTATACTGATGGTTTATTCTTTTCTTATCACAGACTCGCTGATGTAAGTGTATGTCCAATATATTGATCAAATATTTGTAATCTACTACATAATACAACTGCATACATTGCATGGTATATATTCTTAGTAGGTTGTGTCACAATTTTAATATTAAATTGAACATAGATCAAAATGAGTTTACAGTTTCAGTCATCAAAATCACAGGCAGAATTCCATGATATTTTTTCCTCTTCATCCCTGCCTACTTGCAGTGTCCAGTGTGTATCCAAATGAGAAAAACAACACTTCAGAGATGACAAAGTGTAGCTTATCAGCTGTTATATCACACTTGATAACAGAGCTGCGTATTGGAAAGAATTTTCATGATACAGGGGTAATGATTCAATATACTGCGATATAAAACGGTATTGTAAGCAAGGTGATATATTGCTTTTTTCCCAAATCTACTTTTATGAAAAATGTCACAGTATAAAGAACACACCACCATATCCATAAAACCTTGTTTTTTTTTTAAAAAAAAAGCTTTTTTATATAATTAGAACAAGATAACAAGAAGATAGTAACAACAGGATACAGTGTTTTTAAGAAGAAGATGTCCTGTATCAGCCAAGTCCTTCATTGACAACATTGTTAATTTTTACACACGCATAGGCCTGAAAATGCACATGCACTTATTGGGAGAGGTGGTAGAGTGATGGGGCTGCCCAGAATCAGGCGCCCCGAGCAGTTTGGGGCTCCTTGGCAGTGCCCAGGAGGTGAACTGGCACGTCTCTGTGCTACCAGTCCACACTCTGTACTTTTGGTCCAAGCTGAACATGACTTGAACTGACCACCCTAAGCCAAGTCCATATGGACTGAGCTAATGCCACTTCAATTTCTATTCCAAAATCTTTTTCCTACACCCCTACCTGATAACACATAACATATTTGATCTTTTTTTAAGAAGAATTTGAAAATATAAATGTCACTTGTCAGAATAAAACCTATTATTTGTTGAACTTAAGAAATGAAGACTCGATAGTTTCAATAGTAATGGCTGGTGGTGCAAAAAAAAAAGTTTAAATCGAATCAAACTGAGACCTTAAAATTGAAAGTGTAATCAAATCATGGGTTTAAAGAATCATGACACCCTTAATTCTTAATACATTAAGTTCATTAAAATGGCTGAAGCTAACTTTACATTAGGGCCGGGTAATATAGCTGAAAATTTTCAATAAAATGTTAATAAAATGTTTAATTTCAGATCATCTATAATGTTGATAATTTTAATGGCCTGTTTTTAATTAAAACCAGGAACGGAAAAAAGTTGAATTTAACCACTTTATTTTGAATTTAACCACCTTACTTTAAAGTTAACCACTTTATTTATCAAGGCACACAGGCTATAATCTTAATAGACTTTAAAAACAACAACAAAAAAATGCCATACTGCCTGGTGAGCTGACCTTTTTTTTTTATTAACTATATTTCCTCACTGTCTGCACTTGTTTTCTCTCTCCACACTGTTTCTGTTGTGTCACATGTCGATGGTGCAATTGAACAACACAGCTGTTAAATGATAACCTGTTTGGTGTCACTCCATTATCAAGCGATAGGATTATATGCTTTCAGGGCAGTTTGCTTTTTGCCTAATGCGTTTGAGTGAAACTATTGAACAATTTTCATATTGCTATTGATGAAATGTCTATTGTAGATACATATGACTGTTGTTTTATTGCCCAGGCCAACTCTACACTCAGATATTGTTATGTTTGTGGGAACTGGTGTGTCGGTCTGTAAGTTTTGAGCCGCATTTGAGCAGACATGATCCCCAGCATGAACTAAATACTGAACTTCAAAGACTTACTTCACAATTTTGAGCCTTTTAGAAGCATGATACCTGCAAAATGTTGCCCAAATAGAGGCAAATAGACTTTCCTGTTTTTTACCCAGTCCTGTTCTGCTCCTTCACTTACTGATGCATACAGTCAGTGTGGTTGAAACTGCTGTGTTTGTTTGTCTGTGTTACATGCTGATTGCTCGCTTGCAACACTGTAAAAATGTCTTCAAGACCAAGTCAGCGCTACACACAGGCATGGCTCTCATTATTTTTAAGAAAACTGGATGAAAGAAGTCAAAAGTGGTGCCTACAAAATTGGTAGCTTCCATCAAAGGTTGAGTCTTTCTGTACAATTAGAGTCTGCTGTGTATTCAATCTCTTATTATGAGGACTGTTTTGTTATAGGTAATGATGGTTCTGCGATCCCTGCTCTGCCTTTTCCTGTAAAAAGCTTGACCAGCCTTGTTTTGAATTGAATAACCGTTTATCCACTTATTTACAGCACATCTCCAATCTGACACATTTTTAGGCCTCCCACAGGCACCCGGGGTTTCAAGGCACTCATTCCTATGGTACAATTAGCAACCCACAGAACTGCATAATGGTGTCCAGAAACACAGGATGGAGCACAGCATGACTCCTACATGCCCATATGCTAGCTGACAACATTTATGCCACCTTTCATGCTGCAGTGTATTTCCCATCACCCAGCTGGCAAGTCAAATGTCTTCAGCAGCATATTCATATTAATATGTCAAGGCACGACATCAGGATTAGTATTAATATTTAGCTTTCTGATTATCAGTCTCTGCCTGACTTGAGCTACTACTTGAGCAGAATAATAAGTTTGTGATGGCAGTCTGATCCCTTCACTAAACTTTCTTGTGCCAACTGATTTCTTTGAGCGCTCTCTTTTTGTCATGGCACACAAAACATGAATGGACGGAGCACACAACCCAGATATTGTGGGCTGGCAGTGTGTATGTAGAAGAGAAATATCTTCTTCAAACCTGTACATAGACAGATATAGTAAATATTTTAAGGTCTGAGAACTGAAATGTACCAGATCTAGTCTTGGGAGGTAAATAAAAAGAATTACAAATTTCATCTTAAAGCTGCTCTGATTGATGTTTTTATGTTAACTAAGGATCAAATGACTATGTGTGTTGCTAATAGTGATGAATCATATCTTAAATTTGCATTTCTTGTCAGCCCTATGGTGTGTTCAGCATTTTCGGTTTTATGGCCGGAAACTTATCTGTTTTGGTCCACTCTCACCACTTTCATCAACTTAGTTTCTAGTGCAGCAGGGAGCTGTTTTCAGTTAAAAGCTTTGCTAAATTTACTTTAGATTTGCAGCAGACAACTAGCTAGTGAACAGAGAGGAGTATTTGGTAGCCAAAGGCCAGATACTTTCCCCAGGAGTTGGTGGAGACCAAAACAAAGCTAGAAAGAAAGTAAATATTGGACTTGAGTTTGCCAGGTGAAATATGACTGGTCAGACATGCACGAATGCAGTCACCCTTCTGAGGTGAAATTCTTATCTTGTCCTGCTGAATGTTGGCAGTCCCTGTGTGTGTCTGATCTGTTGACTTCATCAGCAGGATGTTTTATAAAGTCGCCCAAAAAATTCAACTCGCAATTGTGGATTTTTTCAATGACGCTGCCAATTCAAATGATCGAAACCAATGTGGTACTGACTGACATTAACACTAACCAGCTGACTAAAAAAAAAACAAAAAAACAACAACACATAACTAGATGTATACATTAAACAGGAGACTCTCTGTCTCTGTGTTCCTCTTCAGTCTGTGTGATTTAACTGTCAGACTCTTCTCACAAAGCAGAGCGAACAGGTGAGGGAGAGGAGAGATTGTCCACTGATCAGTTGTAGGTGGTTTCACTTTTTTGGATGGATAGAAAAATTTAAAATGTCAAAATGGGTCATTAAATATACTTGAGCTGCAGCTCAAACAAAGTCTGCGTATGTAAAACACTGCACTACTGAGTGTGTAACATCATTCTATTCACACTCAGGTCCGCTGTCATGACTTTGTGAGAGCGTGTGAGGGACAAAGAACAGGTCGGATCTAGAAGGGAACCCCAGACCCACGAAAGATTGTGCGAGAGTGATGATTTTAATTGAAACAAGTGCAAATCTCGTGAAGGTTGTGTCAAATCAAGGGTTTCCTTCTAGAGACGAACTGAGAGAGAGGAGCGTGCAGCTCTAAAAATAGAAAATCAGTTTGTGGCAGCCGATGCTCTTACTGTCGTGGGCCCCCACAAATAAATGAATGTATGCTCTGTATGCTGGACGTGTAAAGCAGTGTGCAGGCAACTGTTTGCTAACAATTCTCCATATCAACTTTATAGGGTGATGATATATCAGAGTTTTCATGTTGTTTATAAGGAAAACACAGTAAGCATTTGTAGAAATTTGCCATTGTGAGATACATACATAAGCATATTACTCATACACATAAACACATCTCCAAGTTGACACACCAAAAACAAAGCTACTGTATATACAGTAATACTAGCCTATCTCCCAGAGAGTTTTTTGATGTTGCAGTTAGCAGATACTCGATATTAAAGGCTGGCTTCAGGATCGGGGACATGAAAAGCAATCTTACATTCTTACTTTTTTTCTGTTTTTTTAACTTCTGTGCAATTATAATAATTTCCAAGGACTGGGCACAGCTTAAGCAGTCTGATAATGCAAGGTCTGTATGATTGAAGCAGCAGCATTTCTTTGAAGTTTCTTGAGGGGACCTTTTTTAATAGGACTCTGACTAGCAGAAAGCAGGGGCAAACTTTGAATCGTGCTCCCCGAAGGCAATTAACAGTTTGACCTGATTTCCTGTTCTTTGAAACTAAAGTTCAGGATCTGGTCAGGAAGACAGCAAAGGATACAGATCTTACCAATTACAAGTAATTATAAATTGATGGGATTTGAACGTGCAACAAACCTGAAATCCTGCAAAATATTAGGAATTTCATACTGTGTGCGCAAGATGGTGAAGCTTTGGTTACAAATTTAGAACCCCCCCTCTGTATGCTTTTTAGATAATATTATTAAAAACTGCAGGAATAAAGGAAAAGTTAAACACCTGCCTTGTACATTATAATTTTAAGCATTAAGCTCACACACTCTTCTAGAAATCTTGACAGCACAAGGAGCTTCAATTCCCAGATTGCCAGTGTTACAAACAACCCATATGAAGGAGTACAAAGATCAGAGTACTGGCCCCGCCATTATTACTGTTGCATTATACTGACTGGACAATACTAAACTGCACAGTGACAAGAAGTAAAATAAGAGCCAAGGTGACAGATGGAAGGGATTTTGGAGCAATTAGAGTGAGTAGAGCAGAGAGGATATGATTCAGTTGGGAGGATGTGATATGAGGCAGTGAAAAGATTAGTTTTCAGCCTGCAGTAGAGGAGTGACACAGTTCTATTTGTAGGCAGGCGCTGTGTTGTATTTTACTTTAGGGTTAATGTTTACCTAGCGGCTTTCTCTGCTCTCTGTCCCCAGTAACCTTGCGTTGCCCCTCCTCCTATCTGACCAGTTTGAGGCCTTATGGTTCACCTTGGACCCAACTTAGAAATATCATTAGTCAAGGAAGACAAGAATAATAAACATTTTGGCCCAACTCTCAGAATTCCCATTAGTATATACAACAAATTGAAGGCACAGTCTGTTTTTTTTTTTTTTTTAATTATTATCTACTAACGAGTATTTGTTTTTCTTCCAGCAGTTGGCTATTTGTGATCTAAGTGGTTAACGGTGATTTTTCATGTCTTTGATTCACGTGCAAACACGTAGTTAAACAATAAGGACTTTGGATTACTTTGAGGATGTACAGCTGTGTCCAGTGGGCTGGGATCTTTGTTTCTTATAAGTCTAACTTCTTTCTTCTTGTGTTTCAGCTGAAGGTGTGCCCCAGGTGTTTTACTTCGGGCCTTGTGGGAAATACAACGCCATGGTTCTGGAGCTGCTGGGCCCAAGTCTAGAGGACCTCTTTGACCTTTGTGACAGGACCTTTTCACTGAAGACTGTCTTAATGATAGCAATTCAGCTGGTGAGTATAAGGCATTCGTTGCTGCCCTGTCAAAAAAAAAACAACACTTTTCTCCCAAACAACTGTAGGTGCTGTTTCTTGAACAAATAAAGCCCATGTAAAAAGAAACAAACTTGGTGGCTGTACTTGCATGTTGAATTTAGTTTAGTTTACCACAGCATTTATCACATCAGTGCTCAACACTTGGTTGGCGTGAGCCTGGTTTTAATATAAATGGCATTCTCAGTCACTGTTTCATTCATTGTTACATTGCCATGATGCAGATGTTTCAAAATGGAAGTCTTGCAGGGATTTTGCACATTGAATTACTGGACTGGTTTTGATGTGAAACAGATTGAGGAATTTTGACAAAAAATCTCAACATGTCCACTGCCTGTTTTTTTGCTGCAGCTGTCAAACACATCTCAGTCTTTCCCCACAGATGGGGTTTGTTCAGTTGACAACTCAATTTCACTCAGTTGACTACTGAGCAACTGTGATAGACAGTCGAAAGCTCTGGAAAAGGCTAGTCAGTGGAATGTTTTTTCAAACTGTTATCAGCACCAAGCTTGAACTTTTACATTTAGAGACGGAGAATGTGTTGTGTCCCCTATAACAGCAAATAGCAGAAGCAGCTAATAAACATGTCGAAGGAGAGCCACTCAATTAGGATAACATATAAAATGGGAAATTGAGAAATGAGAAATTCATATTGTCTCAAATACAGGACCTGTTGAGGTGAATCAAGGCACCAAACATTATTTGAGATCTTGCAGTAGTTTTGCATATGTCCTAGAAGGACAAGGACAATTAATATAGAGAAATCATTATCGTCATCATCATATAGACTCCAACATCCCTGGTAGGAGGAGCTTGTATTTAGGATTAACTGGGAGAAACGAACACAAATTAGTTCATTTTTGGGACTTTGAACTTGATTCAAAGTAATTAATAAAAAAAAAATAATTCTAAATTATGAACTACGAACATGAGCTAGTTCATTTTAATGTATGTGAACTGAACTTTGAGTTAGCTCATGTGAAGTGTGAACTTGCATAACATTGCCCACAGAGCAGGAGGGAAAGCAGGGTATCAGTGCAGAGGCTCCCATTACCCAGTGTGCAAATTAGCAATCTGTCCAGTATGTACTACTGGGAAGAGTCAGGTAGACTGGAAGCTGTCAAGAAGTGCAAAGCCATCACTGAATCTCATTAAGTTTGAGCAGCTCAGAGGGTGGTTTGACTGAGTCTTTTAGGCGCCTCAGACATTTCAAAATTTCTAGCATTTCATTTTGTCAGCACAAAATCTGCAGTGCTCTTGTAATACAGATAGCCTCTGCAAATTTGTAAGGAAACCTACAAAACAGCACAACATAAGCAACGTGGTTTTGCAGAAGAGAGAGTTGCTAAAGCCTGCATCTCAGCCAATCTCTCCTCTGGAATGATCACGTAGGTCCTCCTCTTTAGTTTTTGGTACAAATAAGTGGTGCCACAATAAGTGCTGTGAGCTTATACTCCCACTCAGAAAGAGTGTTTCAGGGTATCAGAAATCCCTCAAGATCAAACCCAGTAAAGGATCTTCTTACTCACACCATTAGTAATTTTCCCATTATGTAACTCTTATTCCTGTCAATTACAAATATCTTCTTGGAAGGTAATAGCTAGATATGAGCACTTGGTTAAAATTACTCATCTATTAACATGTTGTCGTTCTGACTCTAATTGCTGGCACTTTCATAGTTGCAGTCCCTGCAGGATGATTGTGCATCTCCGTTGGTGTTGAGCCAGAATTTCAAACCACTAACTGAGGCTTTTGTTGTGTGATAGTAATGGGCCACTGTGGTAGCTGTGCAGCATAGTGAATTAATCATTGGCCAGTCAGCATAAATTAATTGATGACTGTTTTATAAATGATTCATCATTTATCAGGTAATAGTAATACTTAATATGCTGTAGTTGCAGCTATGAGTAATTGTAAAATTACTCAAATAGATAATATTAATCAATAATGAAAAAAATCATTACTTGCAGCCTGAAGCCCTATTCTGATAGGACTATTACTTGGGAACTTCTACTAATTTGTAATAATTGTGGAGGTCGTTTATGATCTTAATTCTGTGAGTCTGCCATGTTCAAAATGTGTAAAGTTAAAGCACAGAGGTGATAAATGAGTCCCATTCGTAATCAGCATCTTTGTGATTTAGGATCTTTTTTTTTTTGTTTTCTCTGTGCCTTTTTTCTGCCTCTTTCCTGGTTGAGAATTATCAAGGCAACATTAGCAGTTGTAAATGCAAATTCAGGAGGCACACTGCTCTTGTTGTTGAGGAAATTAATGTTATGTAGAGTTGGAGGGAAAATTGATTGTCTTAAGTATGGTGATTCTTATCTTCATGATTCCTGAATCGATTTTTTGATTGCTGAATTGATTTCTTTATATTTATAAATGACTAGCACTTAGTCTGTTAGCTTGATGCTAACATATAATGGGAATTCTCATTGATGCGCTAACATTAATTAGCATGGCCATCACGGTAACATTATCTGATCCGTATTACTTAACGTGCTTAAAGTAAAACAACATGTGTGCTCATATGTGTGCTCTGATCTGTGGAAACAAACTAAAAGCTGCTGATTTTACACTGTTAACTCAATCTGCTACTCTGGCTTCAACACTCCACACTGACCAGATACGGAAACCTCAAAAGGACAAAATTCACAGTTTCCAAGTTCAACTTCATTTGTGAATGATGTTCATTGTAAAGGCTCTTCCTGCTGTTTGTGCTGCAGTTTTCATGGGCTCTATTTATTTTGGCCTAACATCTTTATTTATTTTGAAGTAATTTATTTACTACTTTTAATATGCAGGATAGCAATGATGCTGCTGAAATAAAACTTAAAAACACTGACAAACGTGATGTGCATTGTTTTTGGAAATAGGACTCGCATTATACGGTCTTTAGAACTGTGTGATTCAACTTTTTCTCATTGTCTCGTCTTAAAAAAGCAAAAAAAACAGATTGCAATAAATTGTAAGATCAAATCACATTACTTGTAGAATTGCAGTGCTTAAAAATCACAAATCATATTGAATCAGCACCTAAGCCTATTGTGATAGCATCAAATCGGGAGATTAGTGTATCCTCCCCGCCCTATAAAATAAGACTTTGTATATCCTGTGTAAATGCCCAGCATGAAACACAGGCTATGGGGTTAATGACAAAATTAAATAGAGGTCCCATGATAATACAAGTCCTGTGTGAATAGAGCTTTAGTGTATTATACAACAAGGATTTTACAGTAATAATCTGCTCACTTTTTGGTAGATGTCTTTAAAAGAGTACTCCAGCATTTAAGTAGTTCATTTCCATAAAGTTGTGGGACTTGTAGTTGGCAGAATTTTCAGAATTGACACTGGAGAGGCAAAGATACCCTATTTTCAGCCCAGATTATGGATGAAACACTGGATCCTACATTTCCCATAATACAGCTCAATTGCATCATTCACTAGACCTACCCTGACAAGTTTATATGACCCATGTCTTTCAAATTTGACCTCCCCAGTTTCCAGTCCAAGGCTTCATTTGTAGTCTCCAGTTGAAATATTTCAGGTGATGTCACTCGAGCCATTTTCTCAGACTTGACAACTGTTTTCACAGGAGGCATCGTACTAACCATGACTAGTAAACTATCTTCTGATGTAAAATTGGTGGAGTGCCCCTATAATGTGTAACAATGCTGAAATCAATTACTCAGGAAGTACTGTATTACAATGCTGTTGAAAAGACTGACGTGTTTCAGCCGTCAGCTGTCACTCAAAGTGTCAGTTTTGAGTCATTTTGACATCTTGGTTCACATTTTGTTGACTTTGTGGACTGGTTTGTGTTTGGATCAGTTTTCCTTTTTTGCTGACTCTGCTGTATTCTTTCTCATCAGATTTCTCGAATGGAATAGTGCACTCGAAAAACCTCATCTATAGAGATGTAAAACCTGAAAACTTTCTCATCGGACGGCAAGGGAATAAAAAGGAACACATTATCCACATCATTGACTTTGGCCTGGCCAAAGAATACATTGACCCCGAGACCAAAAAACACATTCCATACCGGGAGCATAAGAGCTTGACTGGCACTGCTCGATATATGTCCATCAATACGCATTTAGGAAAAGGTGAGATTCATTTCATAGTTGTTGTTGTTTATGTTTTGCTGCTGTACTGTTCAGAAGTGTTTATTGTGTGAGGTGGCTTGGCACTCTCTCAATGAAATGTTATCAAATGTATTCATATAGAGCAAAGCCGGCGAGATGACCTGGAGGCCTTAGGCCACATGTTCATGTATTTCCTTCGTGGGAGTCTACCGTGGCAAGGACTAAAGGTATGCCAAGTACATGGAAGTAACAGTATGCAGCCTGGAAATCATCATCAGTTATATCATGTGATTGTTTTATTGGCAGCTTTTTATGAACATTTTCAGAATTTCAGTTTTGTGTTAAATTCCAAATTCAGAATTATTACAAGTGAGAAAATGTAAATATAAAGACTTCATTTATCAGTGTTTTCTATAAGATTTTAACCAGTTTTCACTTTTTGTAACACAGTGGACTGTACATTCAGGGCTTAAGATTTTCTTTTAATCAGTCTGTATTAAGAATCAGGAACTTATTAAGAATAACTCTGATCAATGCTCATTAGACATCAGATTTCAGTGTCTTTCTGTTGATTCTCCTGCAGGCTGACACATTGAAAGAACGATACCAGAAGATCGGAGACACAAAACGAAACACTCCCATCGAGGTCCTCTGTGAGAACTTCCCAGGTACATTGATGATTGAAAATGATCATATAGCTATTGGCTGTGATTTGACCTGTTTTTGTTTTTTTTTTTAAAGATTTTTCCAAATAAAATGTTTTGAAATGTAATCCCACTACATAATTAGAATTCTAATAGCCATATTAAATCATAAACCGTTATTTTTTCAATCTTTTTGTGTAATTCAGAGGAGATGGCCACCTACCTACGATATGTGCGACGGTTGGACTTCTTTGAAAAGCCAGACTATGAATACCTGAGGACTCTGTTCACTGAACTGTTTGAGCGAAAAGGTTATACCTTCGACTACACTTATGACTGGGTCGGCAGACAGATAGTAAGTAATGCATATAAACTGTTAATAGATACATTTCAAACATAAACATTTTTAGCAAGCTGTTTGACTGCACAGTGTTTAACTGATTTTTGTTGCACTCAGCCCACACCAGTGGGGTCTGTCCATATAGATTCTGGAGCATCTGCTGTCACGAGAGAGAGCCATCCTCACAGAGACCGGCCCTCACAGCACGCACCAATTAGAAATCAGGTACACCAGGTTTTGTTATTAGTAGTGGGTGTGTATGTGTGTGTGTGTGTGTGTTTTTGTCAGGCTTCCAGTGAAAGCAGGAGAAACAGTGCATCACAACTTGAAATGTGTTTCTGAGTACCACCCCACTTGTCAATAAAGAGCAAAGCTGCATTTCCACTGCATGGTTCACCTCAGCTCAGCTGGCTTTGCTTTAGTTTTCTCTGACAGATAGCACCTGGTACTTTTTTTTTTTTTTTGGTTGAGGTTCCAAGTGAGCTGAATCAATACTAAAAGGTGACTGCAGACCACTGATTGGTTGCACAGGATGGGACATCCTGCACAAACCCAGCATTTTTAAATAGCCAAGCTACTGTCACACAGTAACCACAGTGTTTTATTCACTCAAAAATGGCAAATGACAAAACCACACTGTGGTCTAATAACGAAGTGCAGACGAATGAAAGAGTACCATCCCTTCATATCTTCTGTTATAATGATTCGTTCCAGACAGCTTTTACTTGAAAATTCATCTATCTCGACTTCATGAAGAAAAAGTTGTCTGACATCTCACAACAATGGCAGCACCCATGGAAACTTAAAATAAAACATACTATCATATAGTAAAATCTGTTCTGCATGTAAATTGATGTCAAAATAATGCCACCAATGTTTAGAGCTGCATCAATTAATCAACTATTAAAATAACTGCAAACTATTTTGATAATCAGATAATTGTTATTATTTAGCTTTTCAAATGTGAATATTTTCTGGTTTCTTTACTCCCCTGCTATTGGACATGATCCTGGCTTTTGGGAAACAATAAACAAAGATGAATTGATAGTGAAAATAATCGTTACTTGCAGCACTAGCCAGTGTTATTAGGCACCATAAAATAAAATATTTAATGACATCTGTTACCTCATGCAGCGTTTTCCCTCCTCTAGATTGTTTATGCAAGGAGGCTGCACTGCTGAGAGTTCAGTTGTGTGCACACTTGCCAAAGAAACATCAGTTTGTCACAGTCAGCCACATTTTTTGTTTACTTTTGGCTTTGTGCACCTGGAACGCTTTGAAGTCGGCAGTTGGAAATTCTGACCGCCGACTTTGACTGCATCGCAGCAGAAGAGCAGCAAAGCTTGTGTAGTGACTGTGTTGTTGAGTGAGAGAAAGCGAACGTCAAAGAGTGACGCTGAGTGTAGTGGAGCAGAGGAAAAGGTGAGCAGTGAATGCGTCAATTAGGCAGTAAATGTGCACTGTAGGTTACAGTTTGTGAATGAATAAAGGCTGCAGCTTCTCAGAACCAAAGTGTGTGTGTGTGTGTGTTGTTTCCCATCTGCTGGAATAGCATCACTATGAGGATCAGCTCCATCTACATTGAGGGAGTACTAGCTGCGGTGGAAAAAAACAAAGTGAAAGTACAAAAAGCGAGTACCATGTAGTGGAAATACAGCTGTGGTCTCAGTGTGACCTTAAACGTTTCCTGTGAATGAGGGAAACTGTAAGACAACGTGTTAAACAACTCAGTATTCTTCACTCGTCAAGATCATTGTCACCAAACAAAGCTAATATGCATGTAGAGTTACAATGGTGTTCAATACAAATCATCTCTATATCCTTGTTTGGGACAAATTAGTGAACAGTATAGTTATTATGGGTGGACTGTTGTTAAAGTATGTCAGAACAATGCATTCTACTGATTGACAGCAGCCCACAAATATGAAGATAACTGAGATAATGCTTTCTGATCATTTGCTTACTGTCCTAGATTGAAATGACATGGACTAATAGATGGTGAAGGTGGAATTATTTGATTTTTTTTTATCAGCCGGAACGGGAGAGACCATAACAATAGTTGTCAGTGCAGGTGTATAACACTGATGATATTTCTTGCCAGGTTTTCCAAGCGACTGCAGTTCACCCTTGCATAAGTTTTTGTGGTTTCAGAGTTCTGATTCAAATTCCTGCAATGTTTTTTTTCTCCATATAAGATTATATAAGGTGAATAAGAAGAGAAACCTCCACTGTTGAATGTACTCTACACTTTGGTGCTTTGATTACTGTTGTTAATTGCTGTTACGAAGAGAACTTGTACCATACTTTAGGGTTTTTTTGTTTTTAGATTTGTGTGTTATTTAAGAGAAATGAGATTGAGGCCAAAGTCTGAGATTTAAGAGCTTACTTCCATTTGGCCTCAGACTCATTAGTTTCTGGTTCAGTTCTCTGGCTGAAGCCTTGCTTTGATTTTGATTCACTCTTTTATTTTGTTACATTTTTTTTTTCTTCTCCATTTCTCATGCTGCTTTGCATGGTACCTGGCCTCGCACACCCATCTTTCCTAACACAATTATTCCATCACTCCCCCACCCCCACCCCCTCCTTCCCATTGCACTCCCAATCCCTCATCACCGACGCCCCCAACTCCTGAGCAGACAGCGGTCTCAGATCGACGAGGAGCATGGGAGGTGCAGCCCACACGCCAAGCAAACTCCTCCTATCTGACCTCCCACCTGGCAGCGGACAGGCACGGGGGCTCAGTGCAGGTATACACCCCTCACCTGATCAACCAGCAGCCCCCACCCAACTCTATGGAGTCAGATCTGTCTCATAGGATAGAATACAGAATAATAAATGTTTAAAGGTTAAAATTGAACAATTCTCAGGTGTATCATAAAACGTAAGCATTTGAGAATGGTGATTTTTAGTTTCTTAAGCAGATTTTGCTTATTTTTTGTTGCTAGTATTAAAGTAAGGCTATTTTTACACTATACACTTCCAAATATACTTTCCAGGTCATACAGAAGACAAAAAAATTGTACTATCAACCCTAAAAATATGTTTTTTTCTTAATTAATCTCAAGAACATAAAATTGATCAGAAGTTAATGGTATTTCCTGGATGTTATTTCTAACTACTGTCATTTCTGGTTCATGTGTACAACAGTATAATCCAGATATTTTACCAAGACGTGTCATTCGTCTTGTATTTTAGCTTTTGTGTGTGAGACAGATCTACAACCATATACCTCCCCCACCCCTTTACCCCTGGCTGGGAAATGTTATTTTTTCTGCACCACCATATGCATGTCATCTGGTGCCACCCACCCCAGATGGTGAAGATGTGGTTTTAGCTTTATAAACAGCAGCCCTGGATGTGGCATTTTGATCTTAGGTCCTACAACTCTCCATGGCACTTGGACATTCCTTGCAAGATCAAGAAGCCTCTTGCATGGCAGGGTGATCTGGCTTAGTCGGCTAAGTGCATGCTCTTAAGTCGTAAAGGGTCATTATGCTGAAAGGAACATCCTGGTGTAATTTTGACAACGTGCCATTGCCCAAGACTGTCCCGGTGTCTAACAAGCTCTGTTTGCATAGGTGTGTGCAGTGTACACTTAAGAATATCTCTGGTTATTCTACTAAATGCCATTCACTGCCACTCATGTTGAAATGATTAGGAGATTTGGAAGCTACCAGGTTTAGAGCAGGGGTTTTACCCATGTTATTTATACATGGGTTTCCTGGCACATGACAATGTCCACAGTGAAAGATTGCAGTGGATGATGATATTGTTGCTTGGTCTATAACTTAGGTGTGTGAAAATAATGCAGATGTCATGAGGAAATGGTGTCACAAACAGCAGCAACAGTTTCCTTTTATTTTCTCCTCCACATGTCAAAAACTCACCGTAGGTAACAAGTCTATGGCAACAATGAGGGGACACACTACCTCAAACACAGACAGCTTTAAAATCACGATGTTACGAAGGCAGAGGTCTCATTTGCCATTGATTGGAGTCTAGCAATACTAGCAAGCTTAGTTGTTATTCTGTCATCTTAGAAAATACCAGTTGCTGTGGGTTTGATTCCATTTTATGAGTTTATATAAAGAGATGATTAACACAGTTAAGTTTCTATATAGAATGTTTGTTGAGTCTTTGATCTGTATTCATGCAGCATGCAACATCAACATATCAGGGCTGGGCGATATAGCTGAAAAATTCAACCAAGAGACAATAAAATGTGTAATTTCAGTCGATATGTACAGTGAGTGGGACATTGCTGGGAAACAACCCCCGACAGAGTTCACAGAGAGGTCTCGATTCACCCCAGAGGGGTTTATTTCGTAATAATGACTTGACCTGCTCACCTTACATTATCCCGCTTAATACATGGGTACTTACTTAAAAAAAATAATAATAATAATTTCACACATCATCAATTTTATAGCTACTGCAGAGTCTATGATCACAACTGTGCCCATAGCAATGGTCTGTTATACATAGCAGTAGTCTGCTGTTTTGAAATAACAGTCCTTAGAATGCCATAATTTATCAGTCAGAATTGAGTACTTAACAAAGCCATGTAATAAGGATAATTATCAATCATTTTTAATGACCAATTTCCAATAAAGACGAGGAGAAAACAGGTTAAATCTAACCATGTTATTTTGAACAGAAAAATACACCTGTTTATTGTATATTGCTGATACATATTGCTATTGTCTTATTACTCAGGCCTCCAACATATTGAATTTATTTATCTTTTGAAAGCTACACAGTTAATGGTCCAATATCACATAATTTATAGCAAATATTCTTGAACGTGTGCACTGATCCAGAAAAAGACTTAAACACCAACACTGAGAAGGTCTTGCTGGAGAAACAGTTGATAATGAAGAAGGCAGTCCCAAGCACAAAGCTGTAGAAATCCCATGAAAGCAGTTTTCTTCACATCACTTGATTCCAAAAATGTATTTATATTTATCTATATAAACTCAGTGTGACATGAAGTTGAACCCACGCAGATGTTGGTGATCTGTAGGACTTTTTATTCATGCTGATGAGCACACATAATAGCTCACTTGTAGTAGCTCCATTACCTCCAGCAATCACATGACTCTGGTCTCTTCTGATTTATCTGTGCAAAGTTGGATGGGTTATGGTGGTTGCAGTAATTTTATTGAAAGTAAACAACATACAACAATATTGTGTTTCCTGCATCCAGCAACTTCATCTCCAGGAGGTTTTTATGCACTGTTTCAACATGAATGGAAGTGAATGGTGTTAAGTTGGCTGAGATTAACAAAGGTGTGCACTGTACACACTTATGGACACAGAACACACATTTTTACAATAATATTAAATGTGATTTTTTTTCTACAGGTGAATGTGACAATCATCAATTTGTCTGTTGGCAGGTCATGTCTTTTTGTTTGTTTTGTGTCTGATTGTTCATCTTGTGATTTGAGAAAGGTTTATGTTTTTACAAAGTTTTCTTCTGTACTGGCATATGGGCAGGGAAGAGAATGTCAAAGGTCAAAATAATTTTAATTCATAAAGATCTGCAGTTAGATGTAAACATTTTAAACATACTGTGAATGAAAGCTTCACTTATGATACCAAACAGAAATGAGTTTGAAGTTTGTGCTATGTGAATTTCCTTGATTCCTATGAGTTGCTTATCCATCGTCAGTGTCTTACCTACAGTAGATGGCAGTTGGCACGCCCCAAGTTTGGGGACCAGGTCACTGTACACTACATTTAGACTATTTTCACTGGATTATCTTGCCATTAGACAGCCTTTTTTGACAAGAAACCGCCATTATATAGGCCAAATATCGTTTTCTCCAAAGCAGCCTGGCTCTTTAAGCAAAATCATTTTCATTTTTCCTCACAGAACAAAGGAGATCCTGGTCTGCCACTGCCTCAATTAGTTCACTTACTTTGCTTATGTTATTTTGTGACTAAGGTGTTTTAATAGGTTAGTTCGGATTCACCAAAGTCACAAAATACACAAAGTAACTAACAGATCAAGGCAGCGCTGGTCCAGCAACTCCTATGCTCTGCAAAGTTTTTGCTTAGGGAGTCTGGTTGCTTTAGTGAGAGTGATATTTGGCTTCTATAGTGGCCGTTTCCTATCAGAAAAGGCTGTCTACCTGACAAGGTAAAGTTGAGAAAAATAAAATTTAAATAAAATTTTGCTGCTGACCTGTCCATAGCAGTACATTGTTTAGCTAGGAACTCCTGCTACTTCTCCAAACTGGGGGGTGTCCACTGCCATATTCTGTAGGTAATACACTATTGATAAGTACCTCATACAACCCCAACCATCCCTTTAAAGGGTGAAGCTTTTGCAGTTTACTGAAATTGCAGTGCAAACTTTTTCGGCTCCTTAAACCCCATCCATCTTTTTCTTTCCATTGAGGACAAACTGTCAAGTTTAACAAATTTGCTTTAAATTGCTGCGATAGCATCAAAGAGAGACACCCAGACATACATCAATACACACTGATAACACTCAGAGTGGCTACGGATACAAAATGCAAGCAAGAAAAAACACATCCACATTATGTGCTTTTTGTGTTATTGATGTGTTGTTGTTGTTTCCATAGAGGAGACGTTAAAAGTGAAGCGAATCATTTTTTAACCAGAGGAGCTCTCCATCACAGCAGGACCTGTTTTTCACATTGATTGTGGCCAACGTCTCAACTGTTTTTGAAGTAACACCCGTCTGTGCCACAGGTGGTCAGCTCGACCAACGGGGAGCTGAACGCAGACGATCCGCTGGCAGCTCATTCCAACGCTCCGATTACAGCTCAGGCAGAGGTGGAAGTGGTCGACGAGGCCAAGTATGTGTCACACACCCGCCACACCACTCCTCCATGTCCATCTGTCGCTTCCTCTCTTTCCCGGTCTTCCTCTCTACCTCTCTCTGTCCCTCTCTCTCACTTTTTGCTATGCTGTGGAATTGTGACAGCCCCCCCGCTCCACCCCCCAGCTGTCATCCTGCTCCTGCTCCTCTTATCTTCTGTCTGACTGTGTGGGTTTTTGATCTTTACTGCTGCCTGTCTCCATGCTGTTCTCTCAATAAGATTTTTTTTTTTTCAAAGAAAGAAAAGCCGATGCAGATTAACTTCTCAGTCGGAGATAATGCAGCTTCTCACACCTGCAGCCTGCGCAGTCAGACACTAAACACAGGCTACACTGGCAGCCTCTGAGGATGTCACTTCACCCTCTAGCATCCGTAAAGAAATCCTCTAGTACTGATCAACCTCATCATCGTGTCTTTACCAGTAAAAGGAATAATCATTACAATGCAAATTCTCTTAGTGTCTTGTGGTAGCAGCCAGTTCAGCTCACACCAGATTGTCCATGTGGTAACTTGGTCACATAAATAAAGACGCACATGCTGTCATCGTACGTGACGTGCCACTTCTTTATCTCCCCTTGAGAAGCAAACATGGAGAGGGGACATAGAAACTACTGCCGTTGGCATTCAGTTCAGTTCATCTTGGAGCTGGTAGCAGAAGCTAAACAGCTACTTGTGCTGGTCTTCAGCACCAGTGGCTGGAATGATGCCATGCTGCATGGCTGGCCGCCCACTGTGCAAAAACTGCGCTGCTGGCTGAATGTCACATGATTCAGCTGACTGAGAAGAACTGAGTGCAGCTCTTCTGAGACAAAAAATATGTTAATGGAGAAAATAAGTGTTTTGCAGTTTGAATTTGAGGTTGTTGGATGTTACACATTAATTATGAATATAAATAAATGTTATTAATACATTATTTGATGAAAGTACAAACAGAAACATGGGAGATAAACTTCATAATACAGAGATTTATTCACAAGCTACAGTAGAAGTACTGAATTCTACACATGCTGAGACTTTTAAAAGTGGCGCTTTGTCACTAGTCATCAGCACAACCAACCTTGTGTTGAGCCAGTCATTTTATTCCAAGTCTCAGCTTTGCTCGAGGGAGTAGAGTGTCCTGATTTGGCCCCCAGTCAGCTTTGTTGCCAAGTAGGACCACAGTAGTGCAGATCAGCCCAGTTATTCCCTGCAGGCAGGCAGCAGTGGAAACATTAATGATTATGCTACAACAAAGCTTGGTTTACCGGGCCAGCTAAAAACGCTATTTGATGAAAATGTGTGTAAAATATTAACTTAAGGGGTCTAGTTGGGTTTGTGGGCATGTAGCTGGTAGGCATGACTGGTGTGTAAAGGTGCTCAGATCGATCGACCACTGATCGTTGTTGACCAATATTTGTTCTAAATAGTTTTATCGGTGATCTGTATAAAGGCTGACTATCAGAGTTGATCAGGTGCTGAAGTGGCAGGGTCGAAATAAACACCCACCAGCCTCAAAATGTGGGTCCATTTGGGGAGTAAATGTTGGAAATCTATCTGCCACACTGGTGGGCATATTTTTGTGCCAAAATAGATACATTTTATTGGCGTGCTGCTTCTGTCTTCTGCTAACGGCATCACAGTTTAAGACACACATGGGTGCTGACAGGGACTGCATGGTGCATTCAAGTGCACCTCGTAAACTCAGACATCTGTGGTCGAATGGCCACAAAGATTGTTTAAAACGGGAAAGATCCTGTTTTTTTTTAAAATCATGTTTTCTTTTGTTGAAATAGATCTTTCAGCATTTTTTTTTTTTTTTGGCACTTTTGCATTTTTAATAATTAGATGCTAAAATCATAGCAATATCCTATTCATTTCTACATGGGCAGATTTAGAAAATTCTATTAAAAAATATCAAAATGTGAGGAAGCTCAATTATTGTTGTACAACAACAACAACAATTAAATGGTTTCCACAAAATATTATTTTCTGATTCTAAAAGTGTAAGTCAGGGCTGAATTAATGATCCATTGAGAAGATAAAATTATTCAGGAGCATATGAACCTCATATGCGGTTCATATGTATCATGAAGTAGATTTCATCCTGTAACATTGTAATAAATTATTTTTATTACTCTGTATATCTCCGTATAAAGTGAATTTAGATTCAGTCTAGTTCTCTTAGTTATTGTAATTGTTGCGGGGATTTACCATCTTTCCCACCACACTCCATCAAAGACACTGTAAAAAAAAAAAAAAAAAAAATTCTCCTCTGCTCGTCTCCTCATGAATCTCCCAGAGGTTCGTTCACTTTAATCTGCGCTCGTTTCTATTTCTGCCCACATGACAGGCCTTCCTCCCGTTGTCTCCATTCACACAATTGTTTGATATGATGATTGGTTTGTTTACTGCCAGCCTCTTTGATACCGCGTCAGACAAGTTGATGTTTGATATAAGAACATGAAGTAATGAATGCAAATCATACGTCTGATGCACTTTAATTAATATTTTGCCTTTTGAGGGTATATCAAGTTTCCACGGTGAATTAATAGCACATGTATAGTCGGCTCTTTCATCTCTTATTTACATTCATGGGTTGAAATTTGCTTCTGACTGTTGAACAATAACAAATAATTGTTAGTCTGTGCAAACTTAGTCTGGATTTTGCTCCATCAGTGATGCCATAATGTGCAGTTATTAAAATCATGAAACAAGTTTATGCATCTTCCTGCTGTTCCAACAGCAGCAACAGTTGCACTAGATTTGGTTCATTGACAAATTGAGAATTTTAAATGACCTTTCACACAAATAGGGCAATATGCCTGAATTTACAAAATGTTTCACCAGTAAGTAAATGACTTAATATCTGTGGTTTGGTTAGAATATTTGAATGTTTTCCAATAATCTGAAACTGCAAAAAGTACCGCAGACCAGAAAACACACATCTTTCTCAGTATATTTACGTTAGTGTTGTCAAAAATATTGATATACGTATCGATTCTGAATATTTGACAGGCTTTCAATACTCATTCTCTGCAGTATTGATACTCCAGCCATGCTTTCTCATTCTCTTCTCTCCGACAGCGAGTTGTCACACACACCACTGCAGAGCCGACCTAACCCCGGCTCTTCTCACTTACTCACAGTACTTTCTTCCTCACATCACACATCTTATTTGCTCCCGTTAAATATCCGTTGTCATGTTAATGACTTGTTATATTTATCTTTTCATTAAAAAAAAATTAAAATTATATTTCCTGGCAATGTTGGTATCAAAAACAATATTGAATATCAATATTTTTCAAGGCATTTTATTTATTCTAGGAATTCTAGTATCGTGAAAACACAAGTCCAAGTGTACATATAAATAAAACAAGGCCAGACTACAAATGACTCCTAGCAACTGATTTACACATTACAAAAAAATCGAGTCATTTAAAGGTCCAGTGTGTCTTAAATTTAGGGGAATCTTCTGTCTTCATCTTCCACAGAGGCCACCGTGTTGCACCACCACGTTTCTACTGTAGCCCAGAAAGAACAAACCAAACACTTGCTCGAGATTTGGCCTTTTATGTTTTTCACTTGCTTGGCAGCAACAGTAGATTCTGATGGCTTGGAAGGGGACGGTGAGGCAAGATGGTTTCAATCTATTACCACACTTCTAGATGACACGTGGGTCCTCCTCTGTTTAGTGGTGCAAAAGGATTCAGTAAATCAGTAGTTGAAAACTAGTTAAAAAGAACTTATTACGACTAGTTGGGCCAACCAAAGCTTCTCTGCATCGTTGTCTGTGGTGTTTTCAGTCCACCAACCTTTATCAAAATGGAGACAGGCATTCAATGTCTGACAATAAGCAATATTAGAAAAAGCAGCTAAAAAACAATCGATCATTAATTATTTTTTATGCAAGCAGGTGTAATTTTTAAAAAGGATGTTAAATTCACACGACACAACATATTTTAAAGCTGTATTCCCTAGGAGAAGTAATTAAGTAGCTGCAGAGAGGGTGTTTTGTACCCTTTTTCTGCAGCCTGTTCTCCTATATCTCCTCAAATGTTCCCTCTCTGTGTCCACCTTGTGTCCTGTTGGTGTGTTCGTGTGCATGTTTGTGTGGCATGTGCCCAGTCCCATCATCATCATCTTGGTCTTGCTGTATTAATCTATCTTACTTTTCTCTTTACACTCTTTCCTCTCTCTTCTTCTGTAGCTGCGTGAAAATGCTCAACCTGTGGTGAGTCCCTCTCTGCTAGTCCACATCAGACTCATGGGACAGGGAGTGGACCAGCCTAGGCTGGGCCCAGTGGAGTTGTTATTTACAAAATTTAACTAGACTCTTCACTGGTGCAATAGTTCCATATATCCCCTGAGAACACTGTCTATTATGTTTACGATCAAGTCTCTGCCCTTATCTGCCCTCTTTTCACCACCGCCCGATGTCGATAAGTGAGAGATGAGTAAAGAATACAATCAACCATGCTGCTGTGTGAGCAGGCATATTAACGTTCACATCAGGGCAGAAAGAAAACACTTTGTAAACTGTGATAGAAGTTAAAGTGATAGTTCAGATTATTTGAAGTGTGCTTGTATGAGATACATATTCATACTGCATTAACTGCAGTAGATGGCGGTCGAGAGAAGCAGAGAGGGGCACCAGCATGGACACTAAACAATGAACAAAATATACTATAGCCACTTAAAAAAGGTCCACCTTAAAAAATCAGTATCAGTCTAAGTGTACGCTGTTTACAATATTTACACCACTTTACTTGCTGTCAGAAAGCCTTTTCTGACAAGAAACCGCTGTTATATAAAACCACCACCTCACTACAAGATTTCCCACTCACCGACAGATTTTGGATATCACTGCCTGCAGATCAGAGATAAATTTGGTGTGTTTACGTGACAAAATGTAGCTTCAGCGTTTCCCCTATATGCAACTAGAAGCGACAGTATGCCAACTGATAAAAAATCAGGCTTGTTTTTTTTTGTTTTTTTTTACAAGAGGCGAAAGGAGAGGGCTGGGTCTTATCTCTTTAGAAACTTTATTAGTTTGGCTATGGAGGCTTCATTTCCCAGTTAATTAGCACACTTGTGAGTAAAGCATTTAAATGAAGAGGAAAGGGGCTCCATCTTCACTTTAGAAACTTGATTTTGTGCTCCGGGCGCTTGATATCGATTGGACCTTTTTTAAGTGGCTAAAATACCTTTTGTTGGCGACTCTGTCCACAGCAGTACATTGCTTATCTTCTGTGCTGGTGCCTCTCTCTGCCTTTGACAATGGATAAGTACCTTGTACAACCCCACATCAAATAATCCGAATTATCCCTTTAACTTAATCATCTTTTTCTGGGCTCCTGTAATATTTGTAAGCAATGAGATATCACTTCTTTTTTAGCGTCACATTTGGCTTCAGATTAAAGGTCTTTAAACTCTTGTTGCATGGTGCACCATTATTCGTTATTAATGAATTAATTGAAGAGTACCCAGTCACTGTCCTATGTCTTGATCCACAGCTTTTTTCTTGTCTTTGTATGTTTTTATTGACCATTCAGGCTCACCATGTCTTGTGCTCTTTGTGTGCACTGCTCCATTTTTTTTTTTTGCATAGAACAAAAAAAAAAACAAAAAAAAAAACCAGAAATAACTTCCTTCAGTCACTGCAGCAGTTTGTAGTCGAGTCCCCTCTGCCATTTTTCTGTTCTTTAAAAATGGTGGGAGGTGAATAAGCATGCAAACACTTGGTTGATGCTAATGTATTACTAATCAAACCTTTTGCCAGCTGCAGTTCTCACTATTATGAATCTAAAAAACATGTCCAGATTTGGATGACTCAAATTCAGCTCTTGTGATATTTAACACACTAATTTAAGCAGTCCGCTCATGTTTGTTCTTTCTTTTTGCTTCATCTGAAGCCTCTCTCATCTACATATCGGTTTTTAATGTCCGTCTCTGTCCGCAGGTGCTGCTGTTTCTTCAAGCGAAAACGGAAGAAGAACACGCCGAGGCACAAATGATCATCCACCACCGGCCTGAAATGCTCCAAGTGTCCGGCTCAGTTGATTGTGATTTCAGAAATCAATAAGGTCCCGTTCAGAATTAAGGGAGCCAACCGAAAGATCTTGATTTGAATTGCTCTCTGGAGGGGACCAGTTAACAGTGGTTTGTTGAGATGTACAAGATGCTTGTGTCTTTTTGATGGGAGTCCTTTTTTTTTTTTTTTTTTTAACGTTTTTCTTTTTTTTCCTCCTCCAAGATGTGTGGGAATGTTTTGCAGGCCAGTCATCCAAACGGGGAACCTTTTTGTTGGAATTGTGCAGAGGATAATCTTGTTTTTGTTTTTCCTCCCCAAGACACCCAGCATTTGTATTTCTCTCCTCGTTTTTGGCATATTTTTTTTTGCTCCTGTTTCTCTTCTGTGGTATCGCAAAGGAAGAGACAGATCTTCCTGTGGAATCAACCTGTTGCATTACTATGATTTCTTTGTTTGACTCACAGAATCATATTTTCATCCCCTCCCCCTCTGTCAAGTCCCAGCTCAAAGAGGTTTGCCCCGCCTCCCCGGTTAGTTTGCTAACTCATTTTGACACAAAGCCTTTTTGGTGTTTCCTGACGTGGGACTGAATGTAAACCTGAACACACGAGGAGGAGCCGAGAGTGTAACTGCCTCTCTTCACGTACAGGCACAAAGAGCATCAGTCTGCCATTTGGCCCCTGCACTTTTTTTTTTTCCTCCAAAGAGGTCAACCCTGGCACTGGGACCCGGGCCTGAGAGAACAGAAGACCAGAGACGCCTCCTGCACTGTGTTCGTTCTCTGAGGATGATTTCTGCTCACGCTGCTTGGTTAAAGCACTCCCCTCTTAACCACGCCGCTGTCAAAACACACTACAGTTCTACTTTGACTCTCATGCTCCCGTTGGCTTTGTGATGATGAGCAAGCAGCAACCTGACACTTCTATAGATGGGGCTGGGGGAAAAAAATGCTATTTATGCTATTTATCTCTTGGTTGCCACCAGTTTTCTTACTAATTCTAAAACATACACACTGAATGTATGGACAGAAGAGTAAATGACTTTGGAGCATTTATATAATCTGTCATGCGCATGGGAAGGAAATTGCAGTTAAGGAGTTACGACCAATGTTTAAAAAAAGGAAAAAGACCAAAACTAAGTGGATTAAAGGGTGGGAGGGTCTTAAATGTTCTTGATCTTAATAATGTGATGGTTAATAATGGACTCACTGGGGGATGTTGCTTTGGAGTGACAAGAGAAACCGGCGTGATGTGCTTTGGAGATTGAATCACAGCCTCTCGACGCTACTGTCCAATGCCTTAACCCCCCCAAACCAACCAACCAACCAACCAACCCGACCACCACATCACATCACCAGTTGGATAAACAAGTTGATGGTTGTGAGATTTGCAGCGCAATTATTTTGGGGCCACGTGTATAATAAAGCCCAAAAGTTGCGGACTGTTCCCGGTTAGTATCAGAGCAGAGCAGTTAATGACTTCCCTTGTAACGCTGATGATGTATTCCCGAGAGAGCAATGCCAAATGTAAGGTTTGGTGTAATAATCTGTAACGGTGTTAAAGACGTCCCTGCCCCTGCCCCTGCCCCTGCCCCTGCCCCTGCGTGTCCAGTCTGAAGGCCCCTGTGCTGCAAAGCGATGTTTTACGTTTGGACGTCCCTCTCCTCCACGACGCCGAGAGAGAAAACCTTGAGCGAGGGCGGATAAGTGAACATGTCCATAACATTTTAATTGTAATTCAGTGTCATGGAGGACTGCCTTGAAACAAATATCCTCGATATGTCACCTTGCCTATCCTCCTAACAGAGAGTTGAATTACCGTACATAGGTGTTTTATTTTTTTATTTTATATCTTGCTAATGTGAATTTTTTTAAATGCAATTTTTGTTTTTTTTTTTCCATTCCAAATAGCCATGGTTTTATGGGGAAACAGAGGGTAACAAAAAAAGCTTGAGACCATGACTGCACTACATTTGTTGACCCCGGCTTTCCCTGATGAGACCCTGCCTTCTTAATACTGTACTTTAAAAACGTGCTTATTACTTTAATTGTAGCTGCCTCGTATGCTAGGCCTCTTCCCTATAGGGTGCAGGGAATACACCTTAAATTGATTTCAGTCCCCACCCACTCCTTTTTTTGTGCCATGACATGACAGCCCCCTTCACCCTTCCCTTCTTCTCTGCACACACAAACACACACGCATGCACACACACACACACATGCAAGTCCTAGATGAATCGACTCTCAGCTGAGTGTTAGATTTGGCGTTTTTTGTGGACCTGCTCCATCATCTTTAGAAATGTTGTAGATGTTGCAAACTATCTCGATGAATCAGTATGTAAACCTGCTTGTTGCGTGTATTTACACTGTATAGCTTTTTGGTTCTTTCTTACCCCCCCCTGACATGTCAGTTACTCCGGGGTCTAAGTTATTGTGTTATTGAAAGTACTTGAATATGAAAAATCTTACGGGACCTTTTCTGTTTTGTTTTTGTTTTCTTGGTCATCATTATCTTAGCAATTCCACACATAGGATTTTGAGGGGAATGGTGGGAAAACAGGCTATTTGAATGACAGGTATTCATTTGTTTGAGACGTCTTAGTGCCTCTTTGAGTGGTGACGCTGGACAGGTGACGTTTGTCAGAGTCTCGTGCTCGCTGGTGTAAACGGCTGGATGAGGGTTTCATTGTTTTAACCCAGACAAGTGCAGTTAGATGTTGGTTTGGAGGTTAAAGGGATCGTTCTCATTATTTGAGGTGGGGTTTTAGGAGGCACTTAGCGACAGTCAGTGTATTACTCACAGTGTGCTGGTCTGCTCACCTTCAGTGTGGCGAAGCAGGGAGGAGACCCAGCACCGAAGCTAAGTAATACACTGTTGTGGACAGGGTCAGCACCCAAACGTATTTTAGCTACTTATAAAAGGCCCACCTAAAAAAAAAAAAAATCAGTATCAGTGCAACTATAGAGAAGCAGCAATTAATCGATTATGACTCTTATTAAATTAATCGTGAACCATGTTGATAATTGATTAATCAGTTTGGGTTGTTTGGTTTAAAGTCTAAATTCTGTTATTCCAGCTCGAATCAACATTTTTCACCTTTTCCTAACATTTTATACACTAACTAATTAACTAATCAAGAAAATAACTGTCAGATTAATTGACAATGAAAATAAATGTTAGTTGCAGCCCTTTTAAAGAATACGGTATATTTAGAATATTTTCACTGCTTTATTTTGCCATCAGACAGCCTCCTCCAACAGGAAATCGCTGCACTCTTTCTCAGGCCACCAGACTCTTATAGCAGATACAGTCATTTTACCGCGCAGAACACAGGAACTGCTGGTCTACCTCTGCCCCGATCAGTTTGTTTGTTTGTGTTTATTTATGACTTTGGTTAATCCCAACAAACCCTTTAAAAGACCAACGTCACACAACAAGAAGACTGCTGTTTGAGGCTGCAGTTGACCAGCAGCTCCTGTGTTCTGCGAAGTGAAATGACTGTTTTTGCTAGTGGACTTTGGTTGGTTTGAAGAGAACAATGTTTGGCATGTATAACGTTAAACATTCAAGTTTTGCAAATGGAAAAGGCTGTCTGAGCAAGGGAAAGCGGTGATATAGCGTGAAGTTAAACTGATGTTGATTCTTGTAGGTGGGACATTGTTTAGCTTCCTCCACCGGGACTCCAGCTGTCGACCACCATCTACTGTAGCTGATACACTGACTATCAACAAGTACCCCATAAAGCCCCACTTAAAAAATCTTAACTCTACCGTTAAAATCACTTTCTTGTCTCTGTGAAACATTCACCGTTGTGTTTTTTGATCTGGTGTTGGTAAAATCCTCTAAACCTGTGACGTCTGCTGCCTCTGACTCTCTCCACAAATCATCGGCGGCACCTGGACCGTTCCGTTCCAGCTAGCTGAGTAAAGTTGAAAGTATTTCTGTGTAGTGAGATGGATATCCAGACTATATAGCCTTCAATGTTCCCCCTGAATTCCCCGAGTGCCATTCCTGAGACTACTACTACTAGCCCATGCCTTTTACCTGTGCCAGGAAAATATGAAGTTGAATGTTTTTTTTGTTTTTGTTTTTTTTTCACCATCGCATTCCACCTTGTGTCCTTGACGTGTCCACCGTCATTTTGAAAAATCACAGACTCAGTACCAGGAAGTGTTGTTGGAGGTGATAAAAAGAGAGAAATAAGTGTTTTATGAGTCGCTTCTGTCGGTTTCTTTCTTTTATGTTGTAAATCAGAAGAAACCGACACCATTTTATCGAGTTTATCGTTCCGGAGTTGAATTTGTGACTGGTCATCTTTGCAACATCAGGCTTCTCCCTCAATCTGTGGGTCGTCCTGCTCCTTCAGCTCACAGCTGAAATGGTAGATATAGATATATTACTCTGATGTATTTACTTTTTACTCTCTGGGCCTCGTACAGAGCGATATAGGAGTACTCTGTATGCTTTGCATCTGCATGGCTTATCTGGAGACGACGACGACGACAACGGCGAGCGGTCTCTCACCTGTAGGGCTCATATTTTGGTGGGTCACTGAGATGTTAATGGCTTCCAGTCCTCATGTAAGATAAATAACTTCCTCATCTCTTCTCAGAGCACATTCCGTTTCAGTTCCCATCATTTCTGATATCCTTCACTTCAGTCAGTCAGACTTGTGTTTCTGGCTTTGGTTGTGTGTAACTCACATTCCTGTGTGTCAAAGCTGTGTAAATCGAAGCAAAGGACAGTTTAAAGTGTGAATGAATGGCTTTAGGTCTTTTTGGGTTCTCTGGCACTTTTTCCTTGTTGCTGTACTGTAGAATTGTCTTGGATTTACTGTATATTTTTCTTTGAGGGAGAGGTTTAGGGTGACATTTACTGCAATATTGTGATGATTATTTGAAAATTGTAAATTGTACAGAGTTCACAGTTATACTCTTTGTTCTTTCTGTTGGGATTCCATATAAAATATGTATTCTTTGATTTTTTTTTTTTTTTTCCCCCTCTCAGACTGTGGAAAATCCAATTGTACAGCTCCAAGAGTTTATCCTCCCCTCAGCATTGTTTTTTTTTTCAGAGCTATGATTAAGAGAAATCTTAAAACTGTAAATAAATATTATTGTGTTGAAATATGAATGTCACTTCAAAAATGTATTTGAATGAGTTAGTCAAGGGCTTCAAGAATGAAGGACCCACATTTCTTCTTTTTATGGTTTCATATTTTTAATTTACAGAAAGGTAAAGGTCCTTTTTATCTGAGATGCCTATGTTTTTTTTCTCCTCCTTGGATTCATATAATACAATGTTTCACACATGAACCTTATAAAATCACTTTTTATTCCCTCCACACCTAAAGGGAAACTCCAGTTTGCACCCTTTTTTATGTAAAATAAAAGATCTCTCCACCTTGTGGGAATGTCTTTTGTGAGATGATTTTGTACCAGTTGATTCAGATTCTGCGTTCTGACTTTAATGAAATGGCAAATATACAAACAATACATACAGATGGTGAATCCAGCTAGTTCATGTTTATGTCGGAGTAGATTTATAAAATCTAATTCATGAGCAGCCACAGTACCGGTTGTGTTCCTAATACCAGTTCCAATACCTGACCTGTATCAGCATGAGTATCGATACTGGTGAGTTAAAAAATATATATCATTATTACTAAACTCTTTGTTTAGAAATTTGTGTTTGGGCGACCATATCTCTGTCGTCACTGTGTTATTAGCATTTTATCTCATATCATCGGGAAGCCTGTTCTTTTCCCTTCACAAAGATGTCCAGTCTGCAAGGATCCTGCATTTGTGGAATGAGCAGCGCAGCTGATCATGTGGGTGGGGTCTGAAGTGAAATGTGCCAAATTTCCTTGTAAATGTCAAACAGAGTATTCTCCTGTTGGTGTTGGCTCTCTAGTTTTGACTTGGTTTGGGGGGGGGGGGGGGGCTGATTTAATTTTCTATCATTAACAAGGAACAGACAACATGTTGCTAATTTTAAGCTTTATTCATTGAGTAAACAGTCAGATCGACAAAACACATTTCCAAACTGTTTTTGATTAGTTTATTTAACAGCTGTATGGTACTGATGTATGTACTAGTAGACATGACATGACCTATCATTGACCTATCACAGGTTAAAAAATTGACCATACAGGAGGCTCCTGGGTAGTAGCAGTGTCCTGTTTCAGGGCTAATAAATTATGTGATATCTGGTTGGTGCATAAACTCACATACTTGCAATACCAGACCAAACAAATTATGCTGCCTCAAGACTTCTCCTACACTGATATCAGTATTGGAACAACCCTCATAGGGAGAAGGAGGGGACCTCAGATGTGTGTGTGTGTGGTGTGGGTGGGGGGGGGGGGGGGGTTTGGATTTTTCTTTCTTGCTTTTTACAAAGAATTTAACAACAAAACATACTATCATGACAGTTAACAGTTACAAATAAATCTTCAAAAAGTTAGACTATAAAGGAGAGCATCTTCTGAAGAACTACGTGTTTTAGGTCATCTCAACACGAACAGAGCGGTTTGATCTCCAAAATATGTTGTCAAACCATTGAATGTAAGAAAAGTCCCCTTGTCACAGGTTACATTCAGAAACTCAGTAAACCTTTTGTCATGTAATATTTGTAGCTAAACAGACTTTGTAAAGTGCCCACAAAGAATGACTTGCTACCTTCACAAGTAGTTTATTCGCAGATTAAATGTTGTATTAAAAATAATCTCCTTTAAAAGAAAGACTTTTCTGCTTTTTAAAAATACTTTCATATTTGAAGTACTTGTTTTACAGCCATATTTGGTAACTCATTATATAGAAAGTTTACAATTTAAATGGTAACACTAATAACACATGAAAACAATATATAATATAATTAATGCACAATGCATTTGATGCTTGAATACATTTTATTGCAACCTGTTTACATTTACTTGGTAAAAAGATGAACAGGGATTTATTTTTCCTTTTGAGAGTAAAGGATTTAAGAAACTTTATTCACCAGTGAACCAGAGTTATTATAGTTTCATTAGTTTGTATTTTTATTTCATTTTTAATTTCTGCTTTCAATTAAGTTTAGTTTCAGATAGTTTTCAGAGTGGGTGTTCTCATTTCTGTTTATTGTTTGAAAATGTTTAGATTTTGTTCAGCTTTAATCAGTTTCAGTATTAGTTTTATTTATTTTTTGTAATTAAAACTATGAAGGGTATTGGTCAGGGACCCAGTGACATCCTAATCTCAATTAACATGCCCCAAAGCCTCCTCATGCCATTGTGTTTTTAAATTTGAGTAAAATTTCCTGTATAACTTGGGCTAATTGGTTTTACTTAGTGACTTAGTTTTAAGTGTAAAATATTGTTTAATTTAGTCCATTTAGTTTTTCCGCACCTAATTTTAGTTTTAGTTTAGTTTTAATTAATTTTAATAATCTTGCAGTGAACTGTGTTGTCAATCTGTTGCATTTCTTCCCTGCACTTCTCACCTCCCACCGCTAGTGGTCGCTGTTGGCGGCGGCGCTGTGACAGCGGCGCCTCTAAACTATAAACTTCCAGTATGAACCTCCGGTGCTTCTCTTCCACCGGTCCGAGTCAACATGGTGGGTACACAACAGCTCACTTCACAGCTTCAGCCCTCACAATCCTTCTCAATCCTCAGTGTCTGTCCGCTCACCGAGCGGTTTAAAAGCATCAGTCTGAACACAAACGGCACAAAGATTTATAAACGATGGGTTTTGATGCACTTTATTGGAGTTTAACACATGAAAACAGGCTAAATGTTCCGAGGTTACTAGCTTAAGTGGCCATCCAGCGGTTAAAAACGCATCCAGGACGTCACTGTTAGACATAAATTAATACTTAAATTTAAGCTCAGCTGTTCCGGTTTTATCCGGTTTATGTTATTTACTTGTTTCCGAATGTCAGTTAAATTTGTAGCCGTTAGTGACGCTCAGTTTTATCGTCATTAACGATAACAGGTCTGACGTCACAAGCACAGACAAATCTTACAAAGTAATTCACAATATTTAATAGTTTAAATCACCCGGTTTAAACTGTTACCCTGAAACACATCTAATTACACGTTGACCCTACGAAATGTATTTTCAAATGTCCTTTTGGTGCTGAGACTTCCTGGTCAGAAAGCTGTCAAACAGACTTGACGTTAGTTTGTAATGTGAGGGTCCACTAAGTGTGATTTCATTTTTTAATGTTGATCTTAGTTTCAGAACTAATTCAGAGTTCCTGCAGGTCCTTAAAAGGTCCAAAAAAGATCCACTCGTGTTTATTTTAGTCCTTAAAATGTCTGAAATGACTGACGGGTCTTGAAGTTATGAAGTTAGTGTTACTTTCATAAAGTTGGATTTAATTTCACTCTTGCTTTTAAATGTGTTTTTTTGTTTTTTGTTTTTTTTGTGGAAAAAAATTGATCATGCAGTTACAACACAATACAAAGTGTGCTTTATTTTCCAGTGTGGATTTGAAATAGGCCTTAAATTACATTCATTATGGTCTGAAAAAGCCTTAAATTTAACTTGTTGAAACCTGCAGAAACGCTGTGATTTATGCGAGTTGAGTAAACCTGCAGACAACCTGAGTATCAAGTCCACAGTAAAATCCCTTCTGCAGTGTAATCACAGTAAACTTGTGTGTTCATCAGAGTCTGAAGAAATTCATAGATTTGATAAGAACAAGTAGGAATGTGCTGCTTTGATTTCAGGCTGTTGATAGTTTTGCTCTTTTCAAATAACAGAACAGCTAATTAATTTTTTGAAATACTATCTCAGTTCAAAGTGATTTCCAGTTTGACCTCCTACTAGTCAACTTAATGTGATTTTCCTCCACACTTGTACATATCTCAGGTTGTCTGTGGCTGGTTGTTTTATGCCTTTATTTCTCATTTGGTGCTCTCTTTGGTTGTTTTTCAGGGACGCGTCAGGACCAAGACAGTCAAGAAGGCCGCCAGGGTCATCATTGAGAAGTACTACACCCGTCTGGGTAGTGACTTCCACACCAACAAGAGGGTGTGCGAGGAGATCGCCATCATCCCCAGCAAGCCTCTGCGCAACAAAATTGCAGGGTGAGTGGGATTTGTTGCTGCTCTGAGTGTGTAAACTGCTGCAGAAATCTTCACTCCTGCTTGCTGTTGTTCAGACAGGTTTTTATTATTCGTCCAGAGCAAGTGACTCTGTGTTTGTTGAAGTATGGTTCACCTTTTTCAAGGTAACCTCAGATTTGATGGTGACAAGTACAAGCTGTACAAGGAATTTGCCTTTGGCAGGTGCAAGATAGCGCTGCAACAATTAATTGAATAATTGATTATTAAATTAATTCAAACTATTTTGATAATCGATAAATAGGTTTAATTTTTTTTTTTTTAAGAAAAAAAGTCCACATTCTCTGAATCCAGCTTCTTAAAATTTTATTCCTCTATGACATTTAACTGAATATCTTTGGGTTGTGAGTAAAACAAGACATTTGAGGAAGTCATCTTGGGCTTTGGGAAACACTGATTGACATTTCTCACCTTTTTTTTTGACATTTTGAAACAACTGTTTATTACTCAATCAAATAATTGACTATAAAAATAATCATTAGTTGCAGCCCTGGTGTCAGAGTTAAGCAGAAACAAAAGACATCAAGAACATCAGCAGCAAATAAAGTTAAAAGCTAATTATACACACAAACTGAATACAGCAAAAATGTATACACACTAAATACAGCAGAAACAATTAGTCAAATGTATGAGCACCCTAATATAGGTGGGATAATGTGTATAAATAGGATAATTTGAGTCTGTTGGACGGCAATATTCAGACACTGTACATCTTTGTTAAATACAGTCTCGCAGTATTATGTGAATGTACAGAGTGGAGGGGATATGTTAAGTGTCTTTATTTATGGTTATGGCCTGTGGGAAGAAGGGATGGAGGTGACGTGTAGTCCTCGTTGTCAGAGCTCTGAGTCTCTGATGTCTCAGGGAGGGAAGACTTTGGAAAAGGTGGAAAGGGTCAGCCATGATTTTGCTTTGCCCTCTTTTCCTCCTGGAAGTGTTTCCCACCCCCACTGGTCAGAAATAGCAGAAAATATTTTCCTGGGTTCTCAGTTTTATATGGGAAAGAGACTAAGAGCTCTAGTATCTCTCCTGGTCCTGTTTGGCCCAGTCTGCATCAGGTGTGGAGTTTGAGAGATGACTACAAGCTGCGATGGTTGATACAGATGTCTTTTATCTTTATGCATTGCTGTCATGCATTTTTGGCTTGGCAAGACTTTTAATTTGTAATCTTGATGAGTCAAGTCTTAAAACAACAGGACTGAAAATATCTTTGCATCTGTGCTGCGACGTTTAATTTGTTTAAGTACATATTCTTGTTACTGATGCTTGTGCTTGTAGTTTAAAAGCTGCAAGGTGTGCAGTGTTGATGTTAATGTTACAGAATTAAAAGATGAGCTGCAAAATTGCTGTGTAACTGTGTTCTGCTCTTTCTGAGTTAAAGACAAAGTATATTCAGCGAAAGTTTAGCTGTCAAATCAAACGCTCTCTTTGCTGTAGTCTTGAGCCTTCAGGGTTGATGTGAAAATAAAACTCCAGTCGATGGAAGTGAGAGCGGAGAAGTTTGAGAGTGAGTCAGCTGGCAGTATATTCCCTCAGAAACTGGACTGCTGGAGTGTCCTGCAGCTGTTCATCTAAATTAAACATTTTACCTACTTTAATGCAGTTATTCTTGGACTGGAGGCTTTTTGTTCAGACATTTAATTGGCGCTTGTGCTGAAAAAACTGAGGTGCTGGCTTCTTGTTTTGCTGCGGTTATTTGTGTGTTTTGATTAAAGCGTTCTGACGGCTCTTACCTCAGTGTGGAGCAGACTTTATTACCACATTGTAGTTTTTCTAGACAGCTGGAGGTCAGTTGTGTGAATGCTCAGCAGACACTGAATGCTGAGTACTTTAGTTGAATTAAGCTGTTTTTTTTGGTTTTTGTACACTCAGACTGTGGCACACCACAAAGTGATTGTTGCTGCTGAGTTGATAACGATGTTGCCAGATGTAGAATAAACCAGGCAGGTCATCGGCCATAAAAAATGGTTTGTGGTTACTAATTGAAAGTTTTCACATTATATTCAGTCACGGGCAATGTTTTTTTTTTTTTCTTTTTCTTTTTTGAGTGATCTGTGTATTTGAACACTGGTAATAATTCTGTAATCCTGTTTGTCTCTCAGGTATGTGACACACCTGATGAAGCGCATCCAGCGCGGTCCAGTCAGAGGAATCTCCATCAAGCTGCAGGAGGAGGAGAGAGAGAGGAGGGACAACTACGTCCCAGAGGTCTGTCCACACTCGTCTCTTTGTCTTATCCGTGACACTGTTTCATGAGACAGCAAATTCGTCGCTATGGTTTGGAAACTCAAGTACATCTTGGAGTTTTCTTTGGTTTGATAATGGATTTTGCTGCATCAGGCTTGATTAATCATTTTGCAAAGCAGCTTTGGTGTAACTGAAAGAGAGACTGAACGCCTTTTTAACTCGCTGCTTTCTGCCATCAGACTTTATTTTCTGAAAAGACAGTTCAAACAGTTAATTTGTTATTTTTTTAATCTCATCCTGTAGATCTCTGCTCTGGACCAGGAGCTCATCGAGGTGGATCCAGATACGAAGGAAATGCTCAAGATGCTGGTAAGTGTAAAACATATCTGCTGTTTTAATGAGCTTTTGTTTTAAACCTGAAGATTTTCAGTTTGGACACAAAGTCAGACATTTTATTGAGCACATTTAAAACCAGCCATGTAAAGCATAACAGTAACATAATGTATTATTTTATTGATTTTTATAAGTGCAAGACTCAATCATTTTAGATTAAATCATGTATTGTACAGAATGACAGGTGTAATTTATCGCATTAATTTTAACAACATCACCTCATACATGTATTATCAAGGGTAACTGCTGCTTCAGCCTGATGCTGCGACACTGGACAGGCAAGACTGACTTGTGAACAAATACATGTGAACAGGGGAGCTGTGTTTTTTTCTGGATAAAAAGCACTACAACATTTATTTCTCAATGAGTCATGTTATATTCAAGAGTTTATGATCAACATGGAGTAAGGAAAAACGTGTTTTTTGTTTAAATCACTCCGTAGATCATGAACCCTTGAATATAACATGATTCATTGAAATCGCTTGAGAAATGAACATTACAGTGCTGTTTATCCAGAAAAATTGCAGCTCCCTCATTTACATGGATTTGTTCACAGGTCAGTGTCGCCCTGTCCAATATGGCAGCAACGTTGACGTACAGTCCGGATGTCTATTGCTGCAGAAATAAACGATGTGATGACTAATATTCATGTTTATCCACCTGAATCATGAATATTTTTCTTTCTCTTGCAGGATTTCGGTGGCCTTTCCAACCTTCAAGTCACTCAGCCAACTATTGGAATGAACTTCAAGACACCACGAGGACTGTAGAATCATGTTTGATAATCCTCTTAATAAAGAGATAATTATTAAAAAATTGTTCCTCTTGTCTTTAATCCAGGAAGTGATGAGTATTACCTAAACCAGTGTTTCCCAACCCTGGTCCTGCCCTGCATGTTTTAGATATTTCCCTGCTCCAACACAGCTGATTCAAATGATCAGCTCGTCATCAAGCCCCTGCAGATACCCGATTACAACCTGATCTTTTGAATCAGGTGTGTTGGAGCAGGGAAACATCTAAAACATGCAGGGCAGTGTGCCCTGAGGACCAGGGTTAGGAAACACTGACCTAAACATGAACAGCAACATGGAACATATACGCTACAATTATTTCTACTGTTTTGTGTGAGTTGCAGAGTTTTGGAGTTACCAGCTGTCTGTCTTCTCTACAGTATAATGGGACTAAGATGGCAGTAGTCATGTGGTGCTCAAAGTGCCAAAAAGTACATTTGAAAAACTCAACAGCAACATCTCTTTCCAGAACTCATTAGTAGTAGGAACTTTCTTTCTGCAGCAGAATCTACCAGAACTACTTTCTAATAGAAGAGACAAGGTGGTATAAGCAGGTCATGATTTCTGGAAAGAGATGCTGGTTTTGATTTTTTTTTTTAACTGTAGCTTTTTGGTGCTCAAAGCTGAGTGCAAGCTGGTCCCATTATATTGGAGTGAAGGCAGATGTTCCAGGCCAGTACCTCCAAAAACTCTGCAACTCACATCAAAACAATCTAGATGGATAAACAGCGCTGCAGGTCAGGGGGACAAAATATGCATTTTTGATTTTTGGTTGAACTGTCCCTTTGATAAAATGCAGGCTGTATCATGAATAACCAGTTGTTCACCAATAATAAATGATCACTGATTAGTACAAATTGAATAGAACATTAATTAGTGTTACTACATTAATTGACATGCAACCCAAAGCAGCTGAATTCAAGTTACATAAAATGTCCATATATTTGCTCAGCGTCTCTGAAAGCAGAACAGGACATGTTTCTGTTTTTAATAAGACTGGTTATCAGAAGCAAATATTTACGTAAGAAAATCCAGCTAACGTGAGCACACGTCAATTTACGTATGAAATAATTAAAATTAACTGATGATCTATCAAGTGTGAACTAATCAGTCATAATGATGTGATAAGTTTTTAACGGTCAGCAATAGGACTTCATGACACATCCTGCATTAATACAGACACTGAATCATCACGAGTCATGTTTTAGTTGCAGGCATTACATAAATGATTGGTACCCTTATTATAAAGTGTTATCAGTTCTGCTTCCCTTCACTGGTGATGGTTGTGTCATATTGACTTCAGGTTTGAACTTATGTTGGTATAAAGGCTTTCAAATATGGGTTAGCTGAGTCAGAGAGTGAAATAAAAGTTTTTGGAACTACAGCACATATGTTAAAATTCAGCTCTTCATTGTAGACCCACTGATTGAAAACTAAGCAGTGTTAAACTGATCAATTTTACAAGAAAATTGATCAATTTAATTGGAAAGCTTTTGTAAATCACACTTAAACAATGCACTAAAGAGGAAATAAAAAAAATTGCCAGTTAATTACATTTCCTTCTGTCTTTAGTTTCTCACTATTTGTCTATTTACTTTGTGTGCTCTGTCTGTGATCATCCTGACGTCTAACAACAACCTAACAGAGTTCTTTTTATTCTGCAGGTTAGACTTTATGTAAATTAATCACAAAATAGAAATGACTATGAAAAAAAATTGGGACACATTAGTAAATGGAATTGCAAATGATAAGATAAGCTTTTTTTTAAAAAAATTAGTGGTTAGTCAATCTTAAAATTTCAGCACATGAAAAATAAGCAGAAGGAAATAGCTAATTGTCAAATGTAATGATTTTCTTTTGAAGTTAATAAATGTGTAATTTAAAGTCAAATGAAATCAATTGTTTAAAAATAATTTCTTTTTGTTAGTTAAATGATCTAATAATTCATTAAAGGTGTAGTTACAGTGACACACTCCAGGCTCCACAGCACACAGCTGGGGTTTAAAAAAAATAAGTTACAGTAAGGAAGATAATTGGTGGTTCTGCAGACACGATGCAAGAGGGAATTAAAGTACAACAGTTTTAAATTAGGTTTTACAAATCTGCATTTTAGAATGGATTTGCCTTTCTACACAATTAATTTTCAGAGTTTAAATGGTCACCTCCTTGTTTTGTTACTAAACAGTTGATTCACAGAGAACAAACAAACATACATAAATAAAAGGATACGTACATACAAACATACATACAGACATACAGACAAAACATACATACATACAAACTTACATACATACATAAAAGATACATACAGACAAACATACATACAAACATAAACACAACAAACCATACATACAAAACATACATACATAAAAAAAGATACATACATACAAAACATACTACAAGACAAACATACATATATAACATACATACAAACATATATACAAACATACATACAGACAGGCAGACATACATACACAAAATACATACATACATACATATACAAACATACATAATACATACATACAAAACACAAACATACATACATAAAAAGATACATACAGACAACATACATAAAAGATACATACAGACAAACATACATATAACAAGATACATAAACATACATACAAACAGCATACATACAAACAGACAAACATACATACACATAAAAGATACATAAACATAACATACAAAAAAGATACATACAAAACATACATACATACAAACAGACAATACATAAAAATACATAAAAAATACATACAATAACATACATACATACAAACTTACATCATACAATACATACATACATACATAAAACAGATACAATACATACAAACTTACATACATACATATACAAAATACATACATAAAAACATACATACATACAAACAACAACAGACATACATACATACAAACTTACATACATACATATACACAACACATACATAAAAATACATACATACATAACAAACATACACAGACAAACATACATACATACAAACATACATAACATACATATACAAACATAACATACATAACAACATACATAAACATACATATACAAACATAACATACATACAAAATACATACATACATCATACAAAACATACATACAAAAACTACATAACATACATACAACAAACACAGACAAAATACATATACATACAAACTTACATACATAAAAATAACATACAAAACATACATACATACAACATACATATAAAACATACAACATAAAAGTCGACATACATCAAACATACAAATACAATACATATACATAAAAAGATACATACATACAAACAAAAACACAACAAAACATACATACAAACTATACATACATACATAAAGATACATACATACAAAGATACATAACAAACATACATACTATACAAACATATAAAAACAAACAGACATACATAAACTCATACATACATAAAAAGATACATACAAAATACATACAATACAACATACATATAATACATACATACATACAACATAACACAGACAAACATACACAGACAAAATACATACTACATACATAAAAGATACATACAAAAAATACATCAAAACATACATATATACATACATACAGTCAGACATACATGCAAACATACACAGACAAAATACATACATACATAAAACAATACAATACAAACATAACACAGACAAACTACATATATACATACATACATACATAACATAAACATACATACATACATACAGACAGACCATACATCAAACATAAAACAACAATACATACTAATACAAAAAAGATACATACAGACAACATACATACAAAATCTACCTTACACAACCTTTTTCATGGCAGTCATAGATGTGAAAGAGTAAACATATCAATTAACTAATTACTCCATTCCATTTAGGAGACTTTTCATGAGCAACATGACAACACAGCACCAGCTTACTAAGGAACAACATAGGATCACGATATACATCTTTTGCATAAACATAATCATCTCAGAACAGACACATACTGCAACTTATATTATAATTCATACATAACATACTAAAAGATTATTTGAAAACATAATCAACATTTCCCAATTTCCGACATTTTATGGACTAAGCAAGATGAAATTCAAATGTCTTTTTGACAACCCAAATTTAAATTTTTCAGGAGTGAAAAAAAACACAAAATCTTGACATGAGAACTGAAATGATTAATTTGAGATTTATTTATTAAAAAATGACTCAGACCGATTAACCAAAATAATTGGCAACTGATGTTGTTTGTATTTTTAAAAGTTCATATAACCTGTAGTTTATACACACCTGAAGGTAAGAAAGGCTCTCATGTAGTGAGCAAAGATGGATGTTTTATACTCTGCTAGATTTGGTTAAGTCAGAAATAGACACCACTAGGAAAAAACAAAGAACAATTCCAACTCTTTAAATGTTCATTTAGTTCTCCACTTAAGTGCATCAAAAAACTGCACAAATATACTTTGGCTTTTGACGGATTATGTCAAAGTATTTCATTTGAATTCTTTGGAAAAATACTCTGTAAATCAGATATTAAAGCGGGTATTTGTTGGCTAACATGCAGATACCGATAGAGAGACTGATAGAGCTGTGATGGGCCGATATCAGCTGATAATTTAATCGGCCCAGATATGTATGGTGCATTCCTAAACAGAACCTTAATTGGCATCATTGTGTTTACCTGAGTATTTCATGTCAAAATGGCTGCTGTGAAAAAGGTCAAATACATGCAGACTGTTAGCTGATGGCTGCAGCAGACTCCCTCAGCACTGGACCAATTTCAAACAGTCACCCCCCAATAAGACACAGACAAGGGAAAATAAGGTCCAGCTTGAAAAATAATCAAAGTTAACCTTTAACACCTGCAAGTTTCCTCATTGTAGGATTTTCATACCTGCCTGCATTAACTCCATCACTTCACGTTCTGACAAAACCAGTCCATTATCAGAGCCGTAGTTAGAAGCTGAATAGTTTTAGAAATATTCAGGCTAAATTGTATCAGTGATCTGACTGCTGAGAGAGACTAGGCTCTTATTGAACGCCTTTTAGAGTGAATTCAAATAGCATCAACATCAAACCAACCTCAGTCAGTTGTGTGAAGGTCAAGATTAAATATTTTAGGACCCCATTTCACAAAAACCTGAAGGTCAAGATCATACCAATGGTTTTATACTACTGGTTTTAACAGACAACATCACATCACTGCAGTCCTGGCTTCCCTCCTTTGGCTTGCTGTGTGTTTTAGAATTGATTTTAAGATTTTAAAGACCGCTGGATCTCGCCCCCAGGTTACATAGTTGAAATGTTAACCCCTTATGAGCCAGTGCGCAGCATTAGATCCTCAGATGGGGCGTCCTGCCTGTTCCAAAGTCGAGATTTAAATCTAAAGGTGACCGAGCTTTTTTCCATCAGGGCCCTTCGGCTGTGGAACAACCTGCCTCAAGAGATCAGGCTGCAGAATCACTAACATCTTTCAAATCACTTCTTAAAACCCACTTTTATAGACTTGCTTTTATGTGGCATCTCCTTTTAAAACATTTTAATCTTATTCTTTTTATTTGTATTTGTCATTATGAGATTGCTTTCCTTTTATTTATCTATATTAACTAGACCGCATCATATAATGTCTGCATTCTCCCCTCTATTATCCTTCTATTTTCATTTATTCTTATTGTCATGTTTTTTGTTTTCCTGTTCTTATCTCTTACTGTTTTGTCTTAGTTTTACTGTTTTAGTGCCTTTTGCTTGTGTCTACTTAAATTTTAGCTTAATTTTGTCTTACTACTGTTTGGCCTTATGTTATTTTGCTTCCCGAGTATCCTGCTCTTTTGCTTTGTCTCTCAAAGCACTTGGTTAACTGTTTTTAAAGGTCCTATATATACATAAAGTTATCATTTCTGACCCATCTGTGGGCTAATAGTGTAGCACTACAGGAGCTCAACCTCCAGATTCTACAGGCAGCTTACTTATTGGGTTGTTTATAAATGGTTGAAATAACTTGAGACATCAATAAATCTGATTCAGACATTTCAGGATTTATTCATTATTTGTTCTCCAGACTCCAGCTGTTTATTCATTTGCACCCTCCGATGGGAACGGTCTGCCACAGATCTGACGTGAATTCTAAGATCCAGTGTTTTTTGGAGCTCATTGAAAGTCAGGATGAGATATCTTTAGTTTTAATCCCTTTTAACACAACCTCTGCAGTTTTGGGACAACATATCTTTTAATTACTTAAGTGATGTCAGTTATTTTCTCAGACTTGTTAAAGTCTCCAGAGATAAAATGCACAACTTCTAGACAACCCAATAACTAGTGAGCTGGGATTTGTTGACACTGTACTATTCTTTAAGGAGTGTTTAACAGACTGATGTCATGATCTATAATCTTATCTTCACCTGCTTGAAGGGAAATGCTAAATTTTACATGTCAGACTCAAGACTGCAAACACTACAAGCTTACAAATTCAAGCCAATTCCTTAATATGAGATAGCAATTCAGTTATAAAGCTGTTGATGTTAAGGGATAGTTTGGATATTTTACAGTGGGGCTTTATGTGTGTGAGGTACTCATTGATAGTGCATTACCTACAGCAGACAGCATTCAGCACACCTCCAGTTGGGAGAAGCAGCAGAGTATCAGAGTCCAAAGCTAAGCAATGTACAGCTGTGTACAGGGTCAGCAACAAAACGTATAGTAGCCACCTAAAAAACAAAAGAATACAAGTTTAAGTAAACACCATGTTTACAATATTTTCACACTTTGCTGTCAGACAGCTCCCACTGTTTCAAGTCAAATATCACTCCCTCCAAACCAACCAGACTCCCTTTATTTTATCTCACAGACCACAGGAGTTTCTTTTCTACTGCTGCCTCAGTTTGATTGATTAAGGAACTCACAATAACAAGGCTTTAAAGAACACAGAAGTCACAATAAGACAAACTAACAGATCGAGGCAGCAGTAGACCAGCAACTCATGTTCTGCAAAAGTTTAAAAGGAGTTTGGTTGTTTTGGAGAGAGAAATATTTTGCTCATATAAATGGCAGTCTCCTGTCAGAAAGACTGTCCAACAGCGGAGTAAAGCAGTGAAAAAAATCTAAATACAGTGTTCACTTAAACTGATACTGATTTTTTCCACAGCAGTTCATTGCTTGGCTTCATTCATGGGTACTCCGGCACGCTCCCAGTTTGCAGAAGCAGCAGATCATCAGTTGTAGGCAATACACAGACTATGATAAGTACCTCAGTTCACCACTTCAAAAAAAATCTAAACTATCCCTTTAATGAGACCAGGATATCTGAAAGAACACTCCAAAATACAACATTTACATTAATGAAGAGTCCAGACATGACCGTTAATGCTTAAACACCTTTATTGTGCCCAATCTGAACATACTCCACAACTGTAAGTAGCAGCAAACTTGGCAGACCACAATGAGGTAGACTTTCAAAACTCTAAAAAGCAGCTGGGCTAAAGGGACAACAAGCTCAGCATGACAAACCTAATGGATAAAGAAAAGACACTTTGTCTTTGGCACACAGCTTATTATGCATTTATGTCCAACTGGAACAGGAAAGGCAAAATGGGATTAAGAAAGCGTGGAATCATTTACTGGGGTCTACTCAAGCTCTGGATAGATTAAATTTATCATCAGCTAAGTGGAAGTTCTGACATTCAACAGGAAACAAGCAGCTGTTCTAACATAGGCGTGTCCCCCTGCTGATGTACAAAAGTGATTAAAAACCACTGCCACCTCTCCAAACGTGCAAATTAAAAAGTGCAAAAATCAAACTATGTACAATCAAATGTTCATTCACTCTAGCTCTAGTCTCAACGGGGTCCATCAGTTGCTTGAGAAAAGACGGATCGCCGGTTGAAGCGTATCCAGTACTATTGTTACATACATTTAATATAACTGGACCAACAAAGCAAGTTTAAAGTAGTACCTCCAACATTTTGTGCCCATTCAGTTGAAATTTGGGAGGGCAAATTAAAAAAGAAAAACTAGCCACAGAAAAATGTATGAGGAAAAAAAAAGGAAAAAATAAAAAGGGGGGGTTCTCCCATAAACAGCCGCCTGGTAGAATTCTGTTCAAAATTTTCATGTCATGACTTAAAACCGTTTGTGTACAAATTAGTAAAAAACTGCGTAAAAATGTCTGAAATGCGACTGGTTAAATGAAGCCCAACATTCAACTCCCAAAAGTAAGAAACACCAGTTGGCCTGCACAGGAAAAAACGGATGCCAACTGGGGGTAAGGGGGGGGAGGGAGGGAGGAGGGGGAAAAAAAATAAAAATTTAAAGGCACTGTATGGCATTTGCCAATGAACGGCAATGAGACTTGCGTGATTGCTCTTCACTATGCAACACATGTAAACAAAAAGAAAAAAGAAATGGCATTTTCATCCACTTCTTAACCTTAGGCTGACTCCCATCTCTCTGTCTGGCCACAAGTCTGGGAAAAATGCATAAGTGTGAAGGGCCCCTTGTCTCTCCCAACAAGGTCACTGTGCATAGTGCCACTGTGAACAACAGCAAAAATGTAGCAAGTGCAAAAAGTGAACATTTTCTACAGTGATATCCCAAGTGCCTGGTGGAGTGCCATTGTGCCCTCGCTCTGAGGGACGTCTGGCACACGTGCTCTCCTTGGCGGGCAGCCGCGCCCCGTTTCAGAGGGGCTCTTCCTCTGGCCCTTCAGAGTGTTTGGATCCATCTGCTCTAGCTGGAGTCCCTGTTCTTCTGGTTGCGCATGAGGGGCCGGTGGTTGCTCAAGATGTCCATGGAGTGCTGCCAGTGCCAGCAAGAGCGGCAGTAGTACTTGAAGCAGGCCTGAGGGTCGACAGACAGTCAATGAGCTCATTACAGGCTACCTTCACCAATAACAACATGTCTGTTGTTGTAAAATGAATTGTTATGTTGAAGCTGTTGTGCATTAATTCAGTTGATTGCCTGAAAGTAAAGTATAATCCTGGCTTATTACTACTTATTTTTTTAGCATTGGCCAATGGTTTCCATCAGTTTTCACTTTGTACTTACCAAGTTAGTTGCTGAAATATGGGAACAGCGATGTCACAACACAGAAGTCCGATAGTCTTCACGGTCAATCGATAAGGTTGTAAACTGAAGAAGAGCTAAACTTCTTTATTCTGAGGTTAAACTGATCGCAGCATAATATAGTGCTGGGCAATATACCAACATTTTATCAGTGTCTTGATACGACACCAGATAGTCATAGATTTTGAATATCATTATATAATGATATGGTGAAAGTGTCATATTTCCCAGGTTTTAAAGGCTGCTTAGTGCTTTCACAAAATATCAACACAATGAGATTTTTGATAAATAATCACTAATGAGGATACAGGCTGATGACTAACAGTCATCGCTACAATTATGTCACAATATTGATAGAGGTATCTGCTTAAGAATAATCACCCAGCCCCTAAATATAGAGCCATATTAGACTTGTCATGAAACCAGAATTTTAAACTTCGATACAACACTAGTATACAAAAAAAAAAAAAATACGCGATACCACGGCATCAGACAAAAAAATCCTAGGCACACAAAGGATAAAGACTGATCTGTCCTGAATGATTACTTTGGCCAAGTTAATACTATAATATTTGTTTCATTTTAAACACGTGATACAGAAAAAAAAAATCATCAATACTTTTGACAACCCCTTCCCTAATGTATAGTAATCCCTCACTTCAACTTTGACCCATTGTACTTGCCATAGTTGTGCAGCTTTCTTTTGAAGCAGGAACATTTTTGTCAACATAATGCTGTGTTCCCAGATCTCAGCAATTAAAAAGTATTAAGAAATAATGTTGTACTTACTCTACAGACACAACTACACAAATAAGATCATGTTAATAAACCTGAATTGTGCTTTTATGAACCACAATGTTATCAATAATGTTTCATTACATTTGAGGATCATAGTTTTACTGCATTTGCATGTACTAAACCACAATTTGTGGCCCATTTGATTTAATTTAATTCGACTGTATTCATTTTAATTAATCCATTTCTTTGCTTTATGAAAAACAATTTATACTGTCATGTGTTTAAGGTGCTCTGGAGCTTTTAAAAAACTAAGAAAGCAATTCGTCCTGATTTTGTGGTAGGATAGAGCCAATTTTGCTTCTTTGGTGTATATTCAGTCAAACATATCACAGTCTGGGGCCATAAATACCATATTTTCAGGGTAAATTGTCAGAGCAAAACACGACAAAAACTACTGGCCAAGCACTGACTGACCCAAACCACCATGAAGCAAATGATCTAACAAAACGATTTAATGAAAGTTTCCACTGACCTGGTCTCTGCAGAAGAAAGGCCCAGGTTGGCGAACGCAAACTTGACACATGGAGTCTTCCAGGTACGGGTCAATCTGGACCTGAGGGGACAGGCAGACATGTTTACAGCCGTCACAGTGAGGTGCAAAAACAGTTAAAGAGCTTCCACCGCTCACTAAGTAATAACCCTCTGATGAAACACAAACCAACTTGCAAAATAACTGAAAAGATTCACTTAAGCATGGCTTAGGAGCATTTGTGCTTTACAAGCAGATTTGTAATAAAGCTGGACAATTAATCAAAATATTACTTAAACTGCAATATGGCCAAGTGCAATATACTAATCACAAGAGCTGCAATTACTTTGGATTAGGAAAAATGTGACAGCACAGCATTATAATGAGGCACTGTGGTGCTGCAGAGATGTCCTGGCCTACAAATCATCTTCTCTACAAACAAATGTCATCATGACTATAATAGATTTTTCAGTGAACGTGAAAATTGTGATGCAAAAATGACCATTTCCACTAATCAAGCTAAATATTGTGATTATTTTGACATATTGGGATGATTTTTACTATATTGTGCATCCTTAATGTTTAAATAAACAAATGAAAATCAGATAAAAATTTGAGGCCTTAACTTTGCTGTTGTAGAAAGTGACTGTGATTTAATATCTTAAACTGAAGAAATAATGATTACAAAAAGTATAAGGAATAATTATGGTGCATCTTCTTACCTTCTTTGTAAACTTGGGGGTTTTGATCTCCACAAAAGCGGCACACACAGCCTTCAGGTAACTGCGCTGATTGTTAAAAGTGACACGTCCAGAGCCTGCACACCAGAGTTCAAATATTCAGTTTGGATCCGATTATTTAGGCAGAAAAACACTCTGCACAGCAAGTTTATATAAAACATATTTGATAGCTGTAATGAGCATGCAAAACTGTTTGGACCATTTACTCAACATCAGCACATCAAATGATAATTGGTCTGTGGCTCAAAGTTAAATGGAGAGATTTTTCCTCTAAAACTACAGTGAATACACTGATCACAGAACTCCACTGAAACTGATTTTGGTCTGTTATTGTCACGCATGTGACTCTGCTTTTAGAAATGGTTATGGATGCAGGCAGAGGTTTCATGCACCATTTCTTTTTTTAAAGTGGACCACTTTTGATAAAAGAAATCCTGAACACAAAAGAAATGACTGCAGACACGTGATCAATTCGAATTTGACAGTGCAACACAAACTACAGCAGACTCCTGCATCACCACATGTTCAGATATACTGAAGGTAAACTAATGACAACTAAATCCAAGATGTCTACAAACTGCGTGCACACACAGAAACACAAAGTTCCATTTTGCCTTCAACATGTTTCACTTAAACAAGCAGCAGAAATCTGACTCAACGCCTGCAGTCTCACCTATGGGGTACTTGTGCTTGTCCGTGTCGATGCCAGCGTACATGACGCCTCCGAACAGGTCGTTCATGATGCTGGCCAGCGCCTCAGCGTTCAGCATGCCATGCAGCGCACCAACAAACACCGTCTTACTGGGGTCCAAACGCTGGGCGGGGCAGCGCACATAGTTGCTGTCAGAGATCACCCAGGGGATCACCTGCACCTGTGACAGAAGAGGGACAACAGGAGTCGGTGACGGATTACTAAACCTCGTTTCATTTTCCTGGAGAACTGAATTGAAGAACCAGGCTGCAGAGTAGGGCTCGTGTTGTTTGCATTAGCAATTATTTTGATTAGGGATGTCTCAGTTGTCCCTGAACTTAATCAGAGTCCTTTAACATTGAATATCTGCCAATACAGAGTATTATTAATACTCTTATTTACCTAAGTGTCCGTGAATGACTTGCTGATATGATCCACCACCGACAACATTTGCCATTTACGCAGTGAAAGTGTCATTTAGCGCCAGCTCAAAAGGAAGAGGCTGCTACCTGAATATTATAGACACTGGTCTTTGCTAATAATCAGCGTCTGACTTTGGCGAAGACATGATTTGCAAACTCTGTGTCAGAACACTGAGTCACTCCCACCACTGCAGCCAAATTATTTTTATTTGGGTATGAAGTGAAATGCTGCACTGTCAAGCCCGTCTGAGGTAAAAAAAAAGAGCAGCACTGCGACACTTGCAGGCTGAGGTGAACAGAACACAGTAGAAACCAGTAAAGAAAGGATCAGATTTATTTTAACTGGTGACAATCTATAAAACAATGCCTGGATCACTCCTAATGCTGATTCTTAGGACATCTCTAATTTTTATACCAGTTCCGATACAATATTCAAGTTTTGACAGCAGACACTTCATACCTCAATTTAAGAAATAAAACACGATTTTCCACAAACATTTGATTTAACAAAAGCCAAAATTCTCAAATGATATTTAGTCTAAAAACACAGCTGCATAAAGTCTTTGCTCACATAAAAAAATGACATGTTGATTTAAATCAGAACCTATTTGTAGCAACAATGTTCATCTATGGACTATTTCTTTCAATTAAAATTGAAAAGACAGCTTGTCTGATTCAGTCAATTGATTATTCAAGCTGTAAAAATTATGAAATAGTTGCTGCCAAAATTATACAGAGCTAAAAGTGGCATCTTCACAATGTTTTACTTTGTCCAACTGATGGCAAAAAAATAAACGATTAAAACTGAAAAGGACAAAATGAAAAGTGTCAACTCCAGAAATTTGAGAAGCTTGAATCATGAAATGTTTTTGCATCTTTATACAATTCATGAAAAATAATTTAATAAACTCTTCATGTGGTCTAACAACTTTTACAACTCAAAATCTTTGTGTACAAGTGATTGTGGTGGAGTAAAGAGTGGAATATTTCTCTCTGAAATGTGGAGAAAAATTAGAAAGTGGCATGAAAAGAAAGTATGTTGCACAGTACAAGTAAATGAGTAAATGTACTACAATCCACCACTGACTGCAGTGCATTATTGTGTCTTGCATGTTTAGTTTCTACTCACATCTTTGCATCTCATTCTGCGGCTGGACATCTTGAAGTAGTACTCTCGGCTGTCCTCAGGGTGAAACGGGTCCTGGGAGCAGGCGTGGAGCAACGCCCTAACAGACTTGTCGCTCTCAAACACCAGATAAACGTAGCCTAAAAACAGAAAATACTTCAGAATACAGAAAATTGTGGCCCTCAGCAGTATTATAGCGTGGATTTAGACTTTGGCAAAATCACTTTCAAGATATTCAGGCAGCAAATACTGCCAAGACAGTTACAAAAAGAGTGCCACACGAGTGAGTCATGAAGTTACACAGCAGTTTGCAATTTGTCAGCTTAAAAAAAAAGACCAGATAATCACAGGTTTCAACCATTTTGATCATCAGTTAATTGTTTCGTTATGCAGCAAAGATGTCTTCAATAAATTATCAATAATGAAAATCATTAGACCAGTCGAGCAGCGATGATCTGCAACTAGTGGAAGGATTTTAAGTAGAAATGTCACAAAATTTCAAGACTTGAGCAGTGAAACCTGCATTAAGATGAACAGCAGTCACGAGTAGCTGCTCAAACACTGACAGAATATTTGCTCAGTGCGTCAGCTTAAAAAAAGACCAGCGAGTTGAATCAATACCTCTGAAAATCACAGAAACCCTTCACAATCTGACATTCACCACAGCTCAAATGCACCACCTCCCTGCATCTACCACCATGTTTTATGCTACATTAAAGCCCTGCTTATCGCCACCTAAAGTAGCTCTGGAGACCAACAGTCAAACTCACCAGCATGCCATGTGCTCACCACCCGTGTTACCCTGAAACCATGAAGAGAAAAAATGAAATAGCCTACCAGCTCGTCGTTACCTTTGGCCACATTACCTTTGGGAGGACAGCGAGGGTGCTTTCCATCCTTACCCGGCCACTCCACAGTCAGAGGGCCGTAACCGCTGAAGGTGTTGATCAGGCCGGCTGGAAAAGGACGAAGAGACCAAATTTACATCTTTTATCTGTTCCCCAGGACTGGCTTAAAACTAAAGGTGACAGCATTTGCAGCCAGAGCCCCAAAGTTATGAAACAAGATTTAAAAGAAGCCCCTGATTCTATTCACCTGATTTCTTTAAACATACTGACTTTTTCTACTTTTCATTAACTGCCTTTTATTGCTTTTATGTTTTATTTGCTTTGATTTTTTTTTTTTTTTACATCTCTCCCCCCTTTGGTGATTTTATTGTAATTTCCTTGGTTTGTTTTTTTAACTGACAGTCTGTTTTGCTGGTTTTATTTGCTTGGATTTTATTTATCTGCTTGGAAATTTTATGATCAAACTGTTTTTATGATTTGCCTGTTATGACTTTGTTGCCTCGTGTGAAGCACTTTGTAACGTGTTTAGAAAAGTGGCCTATAAATGAAAAAGTATGTTTAGCAGAATTCTTCAGTAAAATGGAACAAATATTTCAATAAGTCTAGTTTTAACAGATGTGGTGTGGGAAGTTGCCATTCAGACAGATTAAAAAACACCCAAGACATAAAAGCATAATGACCTCTCATGTTTTCAACAGTGAGCATCCAAAAAATACAAGTTCGTGTCATGCTTTCATTTCATTTTTAACGAGAACGTTTCAATGGTGGGAAATTATGACTTGAAATTTGCTGACTCCGTCACCAAGACAAGAATTCACTCTACAGAATGCAGATCTCTGCCAGGCAACAGATGGTGAAGCACCTACTGCAAAGCCGCCACCACTAACATTGTGACTTAAAAGCCTTCTGTATTGAGGTAGTGTTTCCCCTCAGATATGCCAGAGTTTTGTTTTAAAAAATACAAAGATGATACAATGTCTAAAATGGCCCATTTATCATTTTATTATTAAGTTATGCACATGTGGTGCCATGACAAAGACTCTTACACCCAGCAACAATATCTTCCATACAGAGTCCGAGTGTGAGAAAATATCACAAACATTGAGTATCATATTATGTTTTGTGCTACTGTATCAATTCTTAAAACACTTCAGGATATCTTGATGCATGCAAAGATTCATGGCCATGGTTCAGTTTGAGATGTGTTTAAACCCATGACTGTTAAATAGCAGTGTTCTTATCTAGCTTCCCTGTTTTGACTGCATAAAAAACTCAATATTATGCTTATGGTGGTGTGTTCTTTATACTATGAAAGTTTTCTTAAAATTTGATTTAAAAAAATACCAACATATCACCATATTGAATCCTAACACCTGTATTCTTGCCAATACAGTCCTATCGCAGATGTTCCAGTTCGAAATGAGACCAAACCTTTCTATGGATGTCAGTTTTTGAGCCATGACAAAAGGCAAAAACCTAACTTTTTATAAATCAGTTTCAGTCTTATGGGCATAGTTTTCTCTGTAAACAGTTTGTTCAGTTTGACCCAGCACATTGTAGCAAAGCATCTTTTCTCCACCACCACCTCTAACAGCTCCTGCTATTTCCCAGAGCAGCGCCGACCTTTCTGATCAGTTATGTATTACAGGAAACACCTCATATCCTCTTAACACCCTCCTGGTCAAACAGTGGAGCACTTTGAGTTTCAGACTGATGCTAATTGCGTTTAATGTGCAATACTTGCACCATGTCCACCTCACTTGGTTTCACTTTGCTAACACTGCATTACACGTGTATACTGTATATGTAGAGAAAAAAATATTCTCCCACTTATTTTATGCTACTGTTGAGAATCGTTTAGCTCTCATCTTTTTTAGCTCTGGGCTGCTGTAATGTTAGATTTTTTTTTTACAATAATACAATATTCTACACAAGTACACTGTTTTACATTGCTGCTGCTATTCACACCACTATAATTTTGCTTGGGACAGAACTGCAATATTAGTTCAAGTGCAACACCAGTTGTTGGTACTGTATGTGTACCGCTATTGCCCAATTATGATTTAGGGTTTAATTGCTCTGTGTAGTTTTTTATTCTAATATTTATTTTATACACTTTGATTCTCCATTTACCTGTACAGTACTTATGCTGCTGTAATGCATGAAGTTTCTGTCTGGGGATCGATAAAGCATCATCTTATCACATCTTTTTACATCAAACCAGAGTTATGCCAGCTGCTATAAAGCGCACATGCTCAATGTGTTTTAACCAAGTATGGATTCAAGCACAGTCCCTTAAAGGCTGCTCACTCACTCAACAGTAAAAAGCATGTAAAAAAAAAGCATCAAGAGGTCTGACAGTGTAAAATTAAAGCAGTAGGTACCTTCTGTGATGTCCCAGGGTACGCCACCCAGAAAGACCTTGCAGGAGTACAGAGGGTCTTTGTTGTTTCTGGGAGGCAGCTGACCGCTCCAGGTGAACGTGGCCTCATTCACAGCTGACAAGTCCAGAAGAGGAATAAGCAAAAATGCAGACCACATAACCACAATTAAAGCTTGGCTATAAGACAATTAAAAAGGGTAGAACAATGCTCAGTCAGAATTGTTTTAGATTTACCTGCAGCCTGTCTGTGGAGGCGGGCCTCCCTCTCGATACTGAACGCGTCATCCGACTGATCGAGCATGTCTGAACCAGGCCACGGAGAGCCGGTGCGCCAGCGGCGGGAGATGGCTGAGGAGGCAGGGCTGGCACTGGATGGTGGGGTCAGAGGAGAGCTGGAGTCCTGGGGGTCCAGACGGGAGCCAAGTCGCAGCAGATCCTTCTGCATGTTCGATGCAAGATAAGGCAGGGGAGGGGAAATCCGCAGAGTCGACTGCAGAGAAACAAACATGTTGACAATTATACCTTACTGGAAACAGTAGACTAATATAATTTAGCAAATAAAATACGAGTAGTGTACTGAGTCAATCATATTTATGTAAACAAAGAGCAGCTGTTGATGAAAGCAGTTACATGGACAAGAGTTCTTCAACGAGATGGCGATCCAACTTAACTGTTTGCATGGATGCCAAAAGTGATCCAATGAAGTGTTTGTCAAAAGTTCTTCTAAGATTTAATGTTGTGGGAAATGCAATGTGGTTTGATATATTAGATCGATATGTCTCTTCACTGTTCAATGCTCCAATACGATGCAAAATGAAAACTGATCATGTCGTGTTTAAGATGCACCTTTATTTTAAAATTCCCACAGCTTGTCTGTCACAACTATCTGGAAGAGTTCAGCCATAAAATTGTGGAATCAATTTAGATGCTTTTTGTGAGTTGATAAATACACTGCCTGGCCAAAAAAAGGTCACCAACTGGATTTAACTAAGCAAATAGGTAAGAGCCTTCCACTGGATAATTACTGTGGTGACTAATATGTTTCAGCTGACAACAAGTTATTTAACTCTAACTGATGCAGTGAGCAGCTTCTCATTTCTAAACAACCTGTCAGAAGACATATCCTGTGGTCGTGGACAAGATGTTACTCTGTTTCAAAAGGTCAAATTATTGACCTGCATTAAGCAAAGAAAACAACTAGGGAGACTGATGAAACTAAAACTGGGTTAAGAACTGTTCAACGCATTATTAAAAACCTGGAAGGATAGTGGTGAACCATCATCTTCCAGGAAGAAATGTGGTTGGAAAAAAATGCTGAATGACTGACTGAAAATCTCTTAAACACTCTGAAATCAAATCATAAAAAATCAACAGCAGAACTGACAGCTATGTTTTATCATGAAAGTAAGAGCATTTCCACACACAATGTGAAGAGAACTCAAGGGATTGAGACTAAACAGCTGTGTAGCCTTAAGAAAACCACTTATCAGTGAGACTAATAAAAAAGGCTTCAATTTGCTAGGGAGTATAAAGATTGGACTCTGGAGCAGTGGAAAAAGGTTCACCAACGTTATGTGCCCAAAAAATGAGATCAGCTCACTACCTGAATATACTGAATGACCAGGTTATTCCATCAATGGAATTTTTCTTCCCTGATGCCATGGATATGTTTCAAGATGACACTGCCAGGACTCATCAGGCTCAAATAGTGAAAGAGTGGTTCAGGGAGCATAAGACATCATTTTCACACATGGACTGGCCACCACAGACTCCAGACCTGAACCCCATTGAGAATCTTTGGGACTTTACGCAGTGGTTTGACTGTCTCATCATCAATACAAGATCTTGGCAAAAAATTAATGCAACTCTGAACAGAAATAAACGTGAAACTGCATAAGCTTATTGAAAAGATGCCATGGTGAATGCGTGCCGTAATCAAAGCTAAAGGCGGTCCAACGAATGAAATAATGTTGTGTGTGTGTGTGTGTGGACTTGAACGTGTTAGACATGTAACAATTATTTGCCGACATCGCATCGTGATGAAACTTGTTTCAGCAGCATATTCTTCTCTTGCAACCTTTTAAAAAGGGGAGCGTGCAAGAAGATCTTCACAGCTCATCAAGAAACTCATTCACATCACCTAATGTTACCCCAGGCAGGGCAAACATGCACAGAACGATATATCTATTCCAGCCAGAGAGAAAAGATATTTTAAGTGCTTGCATGGTTTATTAGGTGCAAATATTTTCATAATGAACATACTAGCAAAAAGTTTATGCCACCCCGTCAACCTAACTGAAAATTCCTTCCAATCCAGCCAGTCTCCTCCGACTGAGGGGGTTACATGGGCATTTTTATTCTGTTGGGCCTTTATTCTGATTAGGTGAAGAAAAGGGTGCATGTAAATGCAGAAAACTGAGCGAGTAGTGGAACCTGTTCTTCAATGGCTTACAAGGCAAGTTGACATGTACATTTTCACATCACTGATTCAATCAGAACAAAGTCTTGTCACTTTCCAGTCTGCTGCTCTGAGCTTCTCTTCAGAAACAGGTTATATTTCCAGCGAAGCCTGCAAGCAAATTCATGCAGCAATTTGAATCTGCTTTTACCCTCACATGACCTCTCACTGCAACATATGTTAATCGCATCTTTACGATCAGATAGGTGTACTGAAGCAGTCTGCTTGTGCTGCAGGCCTGCTGCCACACAACGCAATCGAAAGCTATGCAGACACTTGCTGCTACTGATGCGGTCACCACTGCTTCTGTTTGTACAGCGTTTTATGAGCCCCCCACCTCTACCTCAGCATCAACCTGTAATCTTGCTTCCCCTGAGAGATTGAGCTTGGCGTTTTGAGGGGAACTAAAAGGTCAGAGCCTGGACACCGAATAAACACAATCGACCCGTCTCTAGTAAAAGCATTAAATAAAGGCCGAAGCAACCATTTTATTATTTCAGTCAGACAACATCATGTTTAAAATCTTTATTACAGCAGAGGAACATAGTTTGATGCCTAGGCTCCAATTTCGTCACTCCCTGCAGATTATGTTTGCATAGAGTTACGAGCGAATATCTTAAACTCTGCTGGAGCCTGCAGGTGGATGCTGGGTTGGTGGTGGGGCTGAAAGAACACACAGCAATGAGGGATGGATACCAAACTCTCCCCCTCTCTTAAGGGCATTATGCATTACGTCGATATTACAGAGGACCAATTAAAACAATCTGTGCCAAATTTCGATACCTGGGCGCACATCTGAGTGAGAATAACTGTATAGAGAAAAAAAGAGCTACAGAGCAAGCAGAAATAGCAAGCTGAAGTGGTCGCAAGTGAAGTTAAACTTGACAAAAACACTCACTGCAATACATGTAATGTGAATTGCCAAGCTGGCAAACACGTTCATCTAAAAGCTAAAGAGTGCACCATTTTCACAGCCAGAAAGCGGAGGCATTGACAACTTCTTCAGGTTATTAGTTTGTAGGATAAGTTGGAGACAACGGGGCATTTTTACATTGATACCATACGTCTTGGTAGGCTTAGCAATTTACGTTAGCAACACTCGCCTGAAATCTTTTACCAGCATGCTATTTAGCGTGCTACAACAGTATCGGAGATTTATTAGTACGTCTGAAACAAATAATTGAATTGCCACCCTCAACAATTGAAACTGCATTTTGTTGTTACAGAGAGAGTAACATACCAGTACCGAATTCCAGGAACAGGTAACGTATCTGTTCAAATGTGAACGGTGCCCAACCTTAGCAATACTGATGCAGGGCAGCAGTGGCACCGACGGGCAGAAGGAGAGATGGGAAATTTTTGCAGTTTAAATAGACTGGAAGAGTGTGTCTGGTATATTATTCAGAGTGAGGCATGTCACGTATAGCAGTGCAGTTCAAGTTGAATGCCTGAACTAGCTCGCAGGTGTCGCTACATTCATGTTATCTACAGGTGATCACATGACCTGGCTGTCCAACCAGCCTCAAGTAAAAAATGAGAAGCTCATATATTACCCACCTGACTGGCCCGCAACAGTCCAACACATAAAACATCAATAACAGAATAAGTATGCATCTTACCAGCATGTCACAGAGGTGGTCCGAGCCAGAGCTGAAGCCGCTGGTCTCCGAGTCTTCAGGACTGCTGGAGCGAGAGTCCAGGAAGGAGCTGGAGTCCAGCCGGTTTGCCATGCGAGCCATGCTGGGGAACTTCTCCAAGAAGTCAGCAGTCATGCTCATGGACTCAGGGGGCAGGTAGCCTGGGGGCTTCCCGAGAATGCTACTGAAGGGACTGTTCAGTATACCTAGCACTGGAGAAACAGAACAATCACACCATTTACAGTGAGATGACTCAGCCATTTCTGTACAAGCAGTCATGACGATATTACCCCTTAGCTTGTTTGACGTTTTGCAAGAGGATGAGCAAACTGAAGGAAACGGGATGTGTGTGCTGAATCTACAGAGCCGTATCGATTCGTCAGGAGGCTGAATTGCTTTCCAAAATTTGAAACTTAAGGAATCTTTTGCAGCTGGATGAGCAAATTAAGAAAACTGGGTCTCCATGCTGAATCTGCAGACCTGACTGAAAGGCTGTCATGCACACTCAAATTTCCATAATTTTGACATTGGAGGAGATACATGGAAAATGCAATGACAGGTCATTTAAACCAATTTTAAATGACAATACTTAAAAAAAAAAAAAAAAACTGGACAGGTAAGCATCGACTTACTACAATCAGTACAGATAAAGGAAGATACTTATGAGAATTTAGTTAAATTTATTTAGTTATAATCTACCAAAATCTCACTTTTATAAACACTTACAAATGAGAAGTTCGCTAATAAAAGAAATCAGATGAAATAAAATGTTTAAGGAGATACAACCCTTAACGTGCTTGCAAAACCCAAATCTGATTTGTATGATCATTAGCCCCCCCTTTTTCATTTGTTTTAGATTATGACATTGCTTACACCAATTTCTTTCTACTGTTTTCTAGTTGTTGCTTTTATGCTTTATCTCTCCTATGTTTTGCTTATTTTTTCTTCCATGTAAAGTGTCTGAGTACCTTTTAATGCGCTATACAAAAAATGTTTTATTAAAAACACCCTTTCATAGCTTGTATTAGAAACTAACAGAGCAGATAAGAAAACATTGGGTCAAATCTATCAAATTCTAGAAGAATCTAGAAGTTAAATCACAGCAATCACTAGTTGGGAGAAGGAAAAGAATTTAGTTATATCACCAGAAATATGGGCAGACATAATACATGGAAAAATACAAGCTCAGCAATTTGGAGAGAACACTCCTGGAAAATCCAATTACACCTTTTATGACACCTGTTCCCCAAGCTGAATACCCTGAGGAGACAACAGCTTCTGGTGAAAGTGTGAGGAGGTAGAATACTGGGCTTAAATAAGCAAAGCTGCAGGAAACATTTTAGTGAACACGCCAGCTGGAGCCAGAGTAACTGTTACTTAGTAAAACACCACAAGTTCATGAGTATCTTTTAAGAATTTTAAGAGTAGTGACACTTAAGGGACTGTTCACCCCAAAATCACATTTGTATCCATCTAGATTTTTGTGTGAGTTTTGGAGATATCAGCTGTAGAGTTGTCTGCCTTCTCTTAAAAAAAATAAATAAATAAAATAATGGGACTCTTGTGTTGCTGTAACCAACCCCCCCAAAAAAAGAAACACCTGTAAAATTCAAAACCAACGTCTCCAAAAATCATGACCAAGTTACTCAAGATAATCCACAGACCTTGTTGTGAGCAGAACTATTTTGTTTCTAAGAAAGAAAGTTGGTCTAGTAGATCCTGAAGTAGTTCTGGTAGATTCTACTGCAGAAAACAGTTCCTACATGAAACTGCTCACAACAATGTCTGGATTATCTCGTGTGACTTGGTTTCCAATTTAATTTTTTGGCACCCTGAGCACCAGCCGGTATCTCTAAAACTCTACAACTCAGAAAAATGTATAAAAAGGGCTACAGGCTAGTGTCATCAAAAACAGATATAAATCAATACTGAATATTTAAAATGGCAGCAGCTGCACTTTTTCGTTCTCTTATCTCCAACAAAGAGTTGACACACGCTGCAGTTCCCTCATAGTCCCACCGTCTCCTCTCCATCTCAACAAGTGCCGTCTTCTCGTGTCATTTGCTTTATCCGTATGTCATGTTATAGATTTTTATTAAAAGATATATATAAAAAGGTAAACATTTTATGCCCTCACTGGTAAGAAAACATTTCCCCATGCATCGAAAATAGTAGAATATCAATATTTTTAAGGTATTGTATTGGTATTAAAAATTCCACTATTGTGACACCACTACAGGCCAGGGGAAAAATGTGTACTTTTGATTTTGGGGTGAACTGTCCTTTTCAGCAAATAACAAAACTGGTTAAATCTCAGGAGGTGCCACAGCTGAGCATGTGGAAGGACACAACTATCAAAATCTATAAAATGGAGGAAATAAATCACTGGATTAGGAACCAAACTACAACTTTTTAATATGAGATAGACAAGGATACAGAAAATAATTACTGTATTTGAATATTAAGGTATTCCCTGAGTCAAACCATTTTATTTTTATGTTTTTTTAAGTTATATTATTTTTCTCCTTTCTATTATCCAAATTTCTTAAATTTATCACTGCACTGTTAATTTTATTGTTCTTCCTTTATTTTGATTATCATTTGTTGGGGTGCACGATCATGAGGTATTAAGTAGCTATTAAAGATGCGTGACACCTCTGTTTCTATACTTTTGTGAAAAGCACAAACTGTTAAAGAGTATAGAAAGAGGATACTTGATGTGAAAGCTGGCAGCCAACAGTAAGCCAAAACGCCCGAGGCATCGACGCTCGAAGCATTTTCAATTTTACATTTGATGTTTAACTTGGCTGCTACTAATCTGAAACAGAATCTTGTCACCGAAGCCACATGTCTTTCCCTTTAGTCATAAGTTAAATTTAATTTACAAAGCTCAAAATAAAGAATTGCCTCAGGGAGTTTTGCAATCTGCACAGCTCAAGATGCACTAAACCTTGACTCTAGGAAGGAAAAACTCCTCTAAAAACCCTTTTAAACAGAAGAAATTAGAAGAAATCTCAGAAGAGCCACAAAGGAGAGGGGGTGTCTCTCCCAGGACAAAAAAAGACAAGGCAATAGATGTTGCATGTACAGAACAAAATCACAGTACAAATATTAATGACTAAACTGCTAATCTGTAAATTATGAAACACGGCACTATGTGATTTAGCACAATCACCGGAGGTCAGTTCATTTGACACCTTTCCAAAAAAAGTCTGGTGACTGCTGAGCAGCCATTCCTTACATGTGAACCAGCGTCTTCCTTCCTCTTGATAACCGAGTGAGTCAGCTGGTAACTGTGACAGGTATGTACTGTGTGGCCTGTAACAGTGAACATGAGGCTCTGAGGGGATTATTCAGCTGCAGCCTGCATTCAGAGCTCTGTCCCACTTTGTTGCGGGCCCAGTTTAGAAATCGCTAAATGAAGTTGTACCGGTCGGTTTAGACATGCAGCAATAAAAACTACAGACTACAAATGGGGTCACGACAAGTGGGGCAGCGTTGTGTTCGGTGGTACCTTTTCCATAGACAGAGCTCATCTGAGATCTGTCGACGGCCCAAATGTTACATCTTCCATATTTCATGCATGTTAAAGGGATAGTTCAGATTATTTGATGTGGGCTTGTCCGAGGTGATAATTCTTGGTGTATTATCTACAGCAGATGCTGGTCAGTATGTCACCAGTTTTGAGAAGCCGAGAGGAGCATCAGCACAGAACTAAGCAATGTGCTGCTGTGGAAGGGTCAGCAACAAAAGGTATTTTAGACACTTAAAAAAGGTCCATCTAAAAAAGTGTAGGATACAATTAGACTATTTTCACCTGTCAGACAGCCTTTAAACTAACATTATACAAGCTAAATATCCCGATACTTCACTTAATCGTAATATTCACCTGTGTCATTTCAATATTCCTATGTTCAATGGAGTAAATACAGTTGTGTTTGTTTACATTTATATTGTTCTAATTGTTTTATTTCCTCTTGTCCATATCTTTACTCATTCACTGTTTTTTTTTTAAATGATGCAGCTTTCTATTTTTCTTATCCTGTTGTGCTGCTGCTGTTAAACTTATCTGAACCAAATGCCGTAGATTAAATCAGTAATTTTGAGACTCAGAAGACAGAGGTTACTGGTCTATTGCTGCCTTTGTTTGTGTTACTATGTGAATTTGGTGTTTTAAAAGCAAAGTCACAAACTAACCGACTGAATTTTCTGTGAGGTAAAATGTTTTTGCCACTGGAGTCTGGTTGGTTTGGAGAGAGCAATATTTGGCTTATATAATGGCGGTTTTCTGTCAGAAAAGACTGTCTGATAGCAAAATAAAGCGGTGAAAATATTCTGAATATAGCGTGCATTTAAACTGGTATTTATTTTTTGAATGCTGGTCTCTAAACTGGGGGTATGCTGACCAGCATCTACTGCAGGTTAGGGTGTCACAATACCAGAATAATAAAAAAAAAGATACTCAAAACCTCTTTTGATACGACAGCAAAAAGAAAAAGAAAAGTCCAAGGTACGCAAAATAAAATAAAGAATTTCATTAACAACCTTCACAGTGGTGGTACTGAAATGGTCACTGAAAAAAATCTGGTTTTGCTATGCTGCAAGTAGGCCAACGATTATTTTCCTCATCAGTTAATCTTCCAATCATTTTCTTGATTAATCGATTAGCTGTAAGGTCCATAAAAATGTTGGTAATCGTTCGCCAAAACCACGGTGAGTCCTCAAATGCCTTGTTTTGTCCACAACCCAAAGACATTCAGTTTACTGTCATAGAGGACTAAAGAAACCAGGAAATATTCACATTTGACAAGCTGGAATGAGAAAATTTGGATATTTTTTTCTTAAGACTGAATCTCTTCTCAAAATAGTTGATTAATCTAATAGTTGACAACTGATTGATTGACCAACTCATTGTTGCAGCTCTAGCTGTGAGCCGAATTTCAGGCAGGACAGTCAAGACTGAACTGAAGTCTTGATTGAGCATTAATGAATGATTGAGCACTTTTTTATAGTTTGATATTTTTGATACTGTCGAATGTTTGCATTGTTTTAAACATGGTATTGAAAGAGTACTGAAGTATCAATACACTTGGCGACCTTACTGTAGGTAAAACACTGACTATCGATGAGTACCACATACGACCCCACTTCAAATAACCCCAACTATCCCTTTAAGCAGCTAAATGACTTTTGGTTTGTATCCTGACCAAAACTGCCTACTCTGCCTGGGAAATATCAACATCCTGGCACCCGTTTGAGCAACAGGTTATATAATTAAATATATAGAATATGACTCAACTTCTTACATAAAATTAAAACTTGCCTCCTTACAGGTCTGAGAAAAAGAAAAGTAGCTTCACTGGACCTTTTTTCCTGCCTGCTGGATAGCAAGAGATGCAGCAAAGCAAAACTGCTACATCATCCTCCCTGGTGACGCTACAGCCTGTTCCCACACACAGACCAGCCACCACATATTTCAACAGAAACGAGGGCACAAATCAAAACCTCACAGATGTTATAACATCTAGTGCAATAAAAAAAAAGGAGTAATGAGAGAGCTAATAAACTCTTGGGAAAACAGCTACCACCAACAACCACACTCTGGATCATTATGTGGTATAAAACATTGAAGACCAAACAAAAACTTTTGTTGTTATTCTTAATTAATTTAATTAATAAAAACATCTGGCACTTACTGGAGGGTGAGCTGGTCTGAGCCTGGGAGGGGGAGGTCTGTGTGTCCGTTTCCTGGCTGCTCCAGGGTCTGTCCCACCCGGACAGCCGTAGCGACTGGAGGCCCAGGCCCAGGTCTGTGACACCCGGCGGGCCCCTGGACGTCGGCACCTCCTGGGAGCCGGGCATGCCACCACAGTTGGGGAAGAGCATCCTCCTGCTGCCCACCGCAGCCAGCTCCGACTCTTTTCGGTCCAAGATCCAGTTCAGAGATGTAGAAACAGAGAGAGGAGAGGAAGTGTTAGACAGCTGTAAAGAAACTGTTTCACTCTGCGTTACATAGAAAAAGATCACTGTGAGATTCGTCACACAAACGAAATGTCATTTAAATTTGAAAAAAAAAAAACTTCCCTCATCATCACATCTCCCCCTACCCTGGCTGACGGGGAGCTAACCTGCTGCCTCTGTGCTCGGTGAAACTGCCATGCATCTCCGTCCGCATCACTGACCCACCTAGCAGCATGTGACATGGCTGCTGATGCACTCGCACACCCCTGCTAATGACATCAGCTTTCCCCCCACCTCCCTGCCTCCTTGCCTAACAACTGTGTAATGAAAAATTCCTGTCGGAGCTATTGGCTTGTTGATAGAAGTACTCCCCTCTCTGGTAAGCACTGCACGTCTCCGAGTCGGTGAGAAGACAGCCGCCAGCGCTGCCACCGTTACTGCTGCTGCTGCTGCTGCTGCTTACTCTGTGTCTAGCCTTGTTTCCTGAGCGAGCTGACAGAGGCAGGAGGGGAGGGAGGGGAGGGTGAGGCGAGGGGCAGAGCTACAGCGGCATGGTGGGAGGCAACATGGGAGATGGGAGTGAAATGACTCAGCAGACTTGATTTAAAAAGAACTTGAGACTTGAGGATGCTCAACTAAACAGAAAACTGGATTTAAATAACTACTGCACACATGAGTTGGTATAGTTTTGCAAACACAGACACACAGAGGGGAGAAACAGGCATGCAGAGGCTCGCTGTGGCAGAAGCAGCTGACTGATCAGATGTTGAGGACGGAGCGATTTGCACCGCCAGCTCCTCCCTTCCCTCTCCAGGCCTGGAAAGCATCCAGCTGCCAGCTACAGCCCTGATTCAGCAACACCAAGCTGGGGTGGCAGGCCAGAGAGGCCACACCAGAAGTTTAACTCAGTTTACGTCAAGATACAAGTCACTCAAGTATCACTTAAAACTTATGGAACATCAGCGTTGTACTGCTGCTTATGTCAAGCTGAATAAAACCTTCATAATCATGTAGATCAAGAGTGCAAGTTACAAGTGCAGACAAGCCTTTAGTAAATTAATTCAGTAAAGGACACAGGCATCGTGCTGAGCTTAAATCTTGGCAAATCTCACTCTTGGGGAAAAAAAAACACTTAGAAGTGCTGCAATGCTGCAGAGCAGCGATGCAGCATGAATCAGCTGCTGGCACCCGAATGATAATGACAAGGTGAAGGAGGTAACAGATGGAAACTCTGGCTGAGAAAGTAAAAAGGGGCTCCTCCATGAAATGGGGATTCAACTTTTCACCTTAAAACAAAATTAGAGCTGCAATGATTAATTGATTAGTTCTCAACTAGTAAATTAAATGCCAGCTATTAATAGTCAATTAAACAACTTAAGTATTTTTTTGGAAAAAAGTCTGATTTTCAGATTCAAGTTTAATATTTTCTGGTTTCTATTCTCCAACAGTAAACTAAATGTCTCTGGGTTGTGTAAAAAAAGACTTTTGAGGATGGACCTTTAGTAGTTTGGTTTACAAAGTGTCAGTGAATGTTGATCAGTGTTCCTCAATCAGTTATCAAGAAAATAATTGAAACATTAATCAACAATGAAAATTGTTAAATCCAGCCCTACAAAAAAAATCCATTGTGTAAACGACTAAAGAGCTAGTAGAACAATGGCCAAGCATCAGGGAGAAGAAAATACTGAATTTATCCGAAAAAGAAGCCTTTTAAGCATGTATGATAAAGAATAAAAAGACAATTGTATAAAAAAAATTCCCCAAAATAGGAGCAAAACTAATATGATGTGATATTCATAGGAAATCTGCTCAAATCACAAACTTCCTGCTGTTACCATGCTCACTTTTGGGTTAATTATACAGTTTCAGTTATGTTATTATGCACAGAGTACAGCATGAAATATCTATCAATCCCTCCAGGATTTTGAAGGGTTTTTTGGGGATTGTTGCAGCCTAAAATTCCTGATTTCACAGCAGCTTTTCTAATAGAAATTGTGATGCACGTTGCAATGTTTTCAGGTGTTTTTTGCAATGAAGTTGCAGCAGCACATGAAAATGGAAAAAGAAAAAAAAGTTGCTAATTTTGTTCCAGTGAGGATAAAACTGCATTTTGTTCTGAGTCTTCTTAGTAACCTTACCAAAAGGCTTGAGATTACAAAAATTCTGACAAAATCTGCTTTGTTTGTAAAAGAAGTGCACCTGGGGGGGGCATTTTACAAAGGAGCTCTAGAATATATAATGTATTTAAGTGTACAGAACACTGATGAATGTCAATGTCCAACCTTGTGTTCTTTTCAGTACATGTGACAAAATAAACAAAAAGAAAACCATTAAGCTAATTCATTGAAACATACACTGGTGGAACTGCAGGAAACTATGATGACTGGTCAAATTTGCAAAAAAAAAAGTTGTGGTGATTGGAAGAAATTGCAAAGTCGTGCAGAATTGGTCAATTTTTTACTTGCCCCTGCACAAATTGTTTTATTTATTAGCAACTATCAAATCACAAAGGCTAAAATTAATTGTCAAGTTTGATGCAGAGCCATAAAATGTCAGTAAATAATGCAAAATGTGCCAGTTTATCAAAGTCCAAGGCTGCAACCTTTACTCTCAAAAGAGCCATTCTAGCCAAAAAAAAGGAAAAAGGTGCAACTATTAAATCAACTATTAAATCTTTTTTGGATTTGGCATCCATAGGTAACGTAGAGATTCAAGACTAGCTACCAGCAAAAATGAGAGAAAAAGGTGTTGAGCCGTAGACTGAAGATTTTAGTAAAATAATATTGAAACTTTTTTAATCTGGTATATAGGCAGCACATTTTTACAAGTGGAGAACGGAGGAATCACTTTGTTGCGATGATAAATAAAAATTACAATGTTAAAGAAAAAAGTTATTAATTTCCATAAGATGTTTTGTCATAGCGGCAGAGAGCCACTGGAGAAGGGCAAAAGACCCACATGCAGCTCCAGAGCTGCAGGCTGCTCACCCCTGGTCCACGATCATGTTTTATTCTGTCAGTCCAAAACCCAAAGATGCAAAGGGGGGGTGCCATTTTTGCATAAAACTTTAATTATTATTTCAACTGTTTTCTACCCCTTGACTTACTAACCTGACGTGGCATTTTATTTGCCCTGTGCAAGCGTGTGTTGAGTCCTGGTCACAAACTTGAAAACCACTGGTTTAGTCTATAATAATGTATTTTATCAGATGTTTTTAATGCAAAACCTAAAGAGTAATTAGTGACTACTGCTGTTTAACAAATGTAGCTGTGTAAAAACTATAGTATTTTTCTCCACCATTGCCTAATGTTAATCCAAATGAGTTTAACGTTTGCAGCCCTGCAGTTTCCAGTTTGGCTTGGAGCTATTTGACAGTCTGTCAACAGATGGGTTTTACAGGAAGCCTCATGTTAGATGGAGCCTGTTGTAGAGACCCGTGGAGCTGCTGTATGAATTGTGGCTTGAAATCTGAAGTAAAAATGAAGTTATATTAGGAACGCAGCTACAGTAACGTATGGATGTATGTCATTTCTAAAGCTTGTTTGCACACCAGCAGAGGGACCACACATGGCTCGTTTTGTTGCAGGTTTGAGTCCACCTGCTGCAGCAGAGTGAAGCATGAAAGAGACTTTACCACACAGTATGTCCGCCTTCCCCCTGGTGTTGCTGGGGTGTGGTGCACACACCGGTGAAATCCAGAGCGTTGCCCAGCATGGTGTTCATCCTGCGGAAGATATCCGCGTTGCTGCAGGTGGACAGGGCCGGAGACTCGGAGTCCGGGCTGTCCGGCCTGCGGGGATCGTGTCTCTGCAGGAGGAGAGGACAAATTAACCCTGAATGCATGTCAAGGTTAGGACACTTCTGGTGAGTTTTTAGGATAGGGCTTAAAGTTTTAGGTCGTGGCAGGTGCATGACACACAAAAGGTCAAATGATACCGTTATTTGTGACCCAAATTTAATTTAATCAACCGTTTTAATGTGCTGTTTTTTTTTTTTTCACTCACCAGGAAAACGCCATGATGTGGACTGACAGCCTATGAGAAATCACACAGTAACAACCGCTAGCTGCAGTTAAAGGTCATATTTATGAAGTCTGCTGCTGCTAATTTGTCTTAATTTAGTGAACGTGCTGCTCGAGCGTGGTGCTGACGAATGACTGCGGCTCGAGGGCCTCAGACTGTTCACGTGCTCCACATCAAAGAGCTGCCCGCAAAAATACAAACCACGTGCCACTGTAGATTTAAAAAAAAAAAAAAAAAGATATTTTAAAAATGCTCAGAAACTAGTCCGTTAAAGTATTTCAACTTTATATGTGTTTATATTATATTCTTGACATTTTTATTTATATATTTAGAATATTTAATTTAGTTTTTAACACTTTATGATAAGGGTGCATGAATGATCTTTCATTCGCACATGACTTCATAAATGAGAAAGCATGAATTAATTCATATACCTCATGAACTATTAGGAATATTCAAGAAATAACAGTAACTCATGCATGATTTAATGCAAGAACAAAACGTAATTAATGCAACAATTAAGGTATTTCAATCATAATGATTTCTGAGTTATTAATGATGTTTATGTCTCTTCATAGATGAGTCACAATTAAATGGACAGAGTGAAAAAATAACCAGCACAGCAGTGCACTGGTAGTTTATAATGTTTGTGGTCAAATAAAGTAGTGACCGCTTCGTCCCTAAAGGGATATTGCATCCAAAAATGATGATTCAGTCATTATCTACTCGCCCTCATGCTGATTGAAGGTCAGGTTTAGTCTTTTAGTTCACAAAAACACTGCTGGAGTTTCACAGGAAAACAGAATCTCCCAAACAACCCAATAAAGATCATAAAATCAGTATGAGGGTGAGTAGATAATGACTGAACTTTCATTTTTGGGTGACCTATCCTTTTAACACTGATGAATAACAGATGATAAATGGTGGCATAGTTGTGAAATGAGGGAATGAGGGAGCAACAAGTGCTACTCTTTGACTTTCATGTGAATAAAGTGACATAGTGACTTCAGCAGTCTTATGACCTGTCCTTGAGCCTGGTGGTGGTCGGTGGTTTGGGGTCTCTGATGATCCTGTTGACCTTCTTCCTGCGCTGCTGGACGTAGAGGTCCTCCATGGGTGGCAGCTCCGTCCTGATGACGTGCTGTGCAGTTCTCACCATCACTGCAGTTTCTGGGTAGTTTTGCTTTGCAGTTTTCAAGTCCAGAACTGGTCACAACAAGGTCATTTCTACAATTGATTGATCGCTTAGTCTATAATCTATAGTCTAAAATGTAAAAAAAAAAAAAAAATGCTCATCACAAGCTCTTAGAGCCCAAAGTTACATCTTCAATGACTGACACAATTAATCGATCATCAGAATAGTTGGCAATTAATTTTCTTTTGATCGACTAATCGATTAATTGACTAACTGTTGCAGCTTTAATAGAACAAATGTGGAAGTGTGAAACACAGTACAGTACAGTATGGTGGAAAAGCTCTCATTACATGTGAAGGATGCTCTGAGGTTAAAATGTGAGGAGTTTTTTACTAACAAAAAAACATGACACACAGAAGCAGCATTAACAGCAGTGCAGGTAAAATGTGAGTCCAGTTAAGTGACTGCGTTATGAGCTCTGTGGTTCAAGTCGAAGTGACGCTTGATAAGAAAGACTGTGTGAAAATGTAACCAGAGGTGAGAGCTGTCACCTAACTGAATTTGAGACTGGATTAGATGAAAAGTTATTGATCCGCGTGTGAAATAAAGTCTGTACAGCAGCAGCAGCAGACTGAGTTCAGTAGGGACAAAGAATGATAACAGACAAGTGCACAAATAAAACATCAAATCAGAAACCTTGCTTGTTCCACTTTAAACTAATATTGCGGTGCATACTGTTGCTTTGAAACATGTATATTACAAATATGTCAGGTAAATAAGCAGTCATGCAATTATGTGAAATTAATGTTTGTGACTGCACATATTGATTTAGTGTTTTATTACTGTGTGAAGACTTCAGATTTCAGTCAGTTTCAGTGTGATTCGGTTTGATGCGGATGTTAAAATGCAGATTTTATCTTAAGGTAAGTCCTGATGTTTTTGAGAGCAGAGCTGATAAAAGACCCATTTATCTATAGTAGAGCAGATGCCCTTAATTTCCAGGACAGGTGAGCTTGGTCTCTCTAGTAAGCTGACAGTAAGTTGCCAGTGGTTATAATATGTCTTTCTTTACAACAAACTCTTATATATGATGGTTAAAATAATGCTTTTAACTGATAGACTTCAAAATTAAGAAAACATCAGATCAAAACAAACGCTGATGTTTTTATTTCATGCACAAATAACCGTCAGCTTTACGTTGAGCGTTTCAGTGAATGTATTTAATTATCAGTAAAAGAACTGCAGCCAATCATGTTGATAGACGTACAAATAAAATGCATGCAAGGGTTAAAACTGCACATGGTAGTTTATTCTATGTATATTTTACTGTCCATCCACTGTGAGGCAGGGCCCCCAAACCTATCTTGCTTGGGGCCCCCAGACACAGAGGGCCGGCCCACCGCAGCCAACTGGCCATGTTGATGTTGGGCCACTAGAGGGCAACAAAGTCATATTTAAAAAAAAATCTCCCCTTTGCTTGAGCCTCCTGTTGTTTTTATTGCTGAACCAAAATAAGCTGTTTTTTTCCTTCTTATATTCTACATATTCATAATTTAAACACTTTGTTGCAGCACAGTTATGTGCTGTTTTTTAACTGTTACAACAACATGAATTGGGATGAATTTACAACGTATTGTTTCCACGAGAAGTAGTTATTGACATGTTTATTTAAGTACATATACCATACAAGGATGTGTATCTGATAAAATTATTAAAAAAAAGAAAAAAACTCAAACTAAATTTCTCTCAAGGGTAAAAATGATCATAACTGTATTTTTGTCTGAACAGATTTTATTGCGCATTACACTGGGACCTCTCTCTTGAAAGATGTTGGTCTCGTTCCCTCCCGTTTCTAAGAGACGAAGGGCTTCATCCATTTAGATAATTTCTCACACAAATGATGGAAACAGAAATGCCAGCATATTTATTACGTAAAAGAGCTGCTATTATGTTGTCTGATTTTGCTCTTACCCTTAAATTAACTGTTGATTTACTTGATGTGAAAGTCTTAATTTTGCAGTAGAAGCTTTTTTTTTTGCTCCTGAAGGAAAATGTTGATCCCTGAACCCACCGACCCTCTCCAGCCTGTGGGATGTCTTTAGGATAAACACACAAAGAATACATACACTGAACATAATATACTGAGCATCTTTCTTCTTTACAAAATGATAAATACTCTTAAATACTAACAGAAGGATAGTATATGTTTATATCTGATGCTGGCATGCAGTTTGTGTCTGCAGACGAAAACGGCAGAGAAAAGCAAATGTTGTGCCTTCCAATCCGAAGCGTCCCCCGTCTTCGCACTCTATTGATTTCATGTCAATCCAAATATTCTGTGAGAAAGTGATGTCAAATGACCCGTTTTTGAAGGGCAAGTGGATGATTCTTGAGAAATATTTGCTTCTTCTGAACCATGTTGTTCAACTCTCAACATTTAATTGATCAGTTCTCTGTTAGACTTCGTCAACATGCAGTGATGCATTACAGAATCCCCCTCAGGGCTGCAAAATATTGATTATCTTCATTATCGATTCATCTGTGGATGATTTTTCTAATTGTTTAGCTTAGAAAATGTCCAAAAAAATAGTGAAAGTATCCATCAGTTTGTCAGAGTTCATGGTGATTTCTTTAAATTTCTTGTTATGTCTGGAAAAAAACAGAACACGAACAGCTGTTTCAGTTTTTCCTGATAATTAACTTAATGATCAAAATCAGTCAATTGATGTTTCTGCACAAGTCTCCTTTGTTCTCCCATCCAAGATTTTTGATTAAATATGCAAAAAAATAGGAATTCAGACATCAAATACATTTCAACCAATCATACCATGATATTAAAGGTTAAACTTCAAGCTATCACTCAGTGGATGCTGATGTAAAAGATTTAAGAAATAGAAATGTACCACACAGATGAAGCTGTCATTCAGTATCGTCAGTGGTGGACTCAAGTACTCTACTTATACTTGTATTTGTACCTTAACTGAATCTTTTCTTTTAATGGCACTTTGTACTTTATGACATCTGAAGTAAATATTGTCTTTTTTGCTTCACAGATTAAGATTTTTGCACACAAAACATTAAAGTTTATGATGCTTTGTTATAAATTAACAACCCAACAGTTCATACAAGCACAGCTATTAGACGATTAATCCTTTAGCATATTGACAGAAAGGCAACCATTTTGATAATTAAGTAACCAACTAATATTTCATGGCTCCAACTTCTCAAATGTAAAGATTTACAGCTTTTACTTTCAATTACTTTAATGTGTTAATAATTTTGAGGTTTTAACTCTTGGTTGGACAAAACAACCTTTGTGAAGGTGTCAGACTGGCATCTGGCAAAATGTGACAGCATTTCTCACTCAGTGCTTTTACAAACCACATAACCAAGAGATTAATGGGGAAAATAATCAGGTTAATCCATAACAAAAATGATCAGCGATAGTCCGATACAGATAATTAAAATGAGCTTCATCTCAACCAACTTCAATACTAAAATCCTGCTCTTACATTAAAACATGAGTCACACGAGTCTAATGATATATAACATGTCTTAACAGTCAGGGGACATTTTGAGCATGAGTACTTTTACTTTTTCAATACAGGACTTATTTGCACCAGAGTATTTTTACAGTGAAGTATTAGTATTCAAGTAAAGGATTAGAATACTTCATCCACCAGTGGGTATTGTACCAAACGTTGTAAAAGGCATTACTTTGGACACAAAAGTTGCAAAAGGAGTCCTGCACACTTGCAATATAATATTTGTTTCCAGCTTTTTGGTACTAGACCTTCATCCAGCAAACAATGAATTAGTTGGCATTTTCCTCTTTGTTTTTTGCACGTGGGAAATATGATTGGTTGCAGACCAACAACCACTCCCTTTTTAAGATGACTTCTCTTTGACACAAAGCCCAATGAAAGGTCTCTTACCGAACTGTCGCAAATAAATGTTATATTGCAAGTTAAACAGCGTGTGAGAGTCCTTTTGCAACTTTTTGGTCCATCTGTCTCATCAAATGGAAGTGCAAAATGTTCTTTTGTTCTCAACATTTGGGACAATACCAGTCCTGTACATACCATAAATTAATTGGCACACAATATGGACGAATGTTTCACAGTTAACCAGCAGCACCGGCATCACTACAATTAAGCAGCTGGTGGTATTGGGAACAGTCACTTAAGAGTCCCTGGAGGAGCCGTCACGGTCGGCTGAGCAGCAGAGCATCTTACCAGCTTATGAGGGCAGAGTGTGGAGGTCAGCTCCACGCATGATGCAAAGAGACACTAATGCAACGGTGCATTACAAATGAAAAGTTGGCATGAATTATTGATGTCAACATCTGATGACCACAGACTTCAATTTCTCCGAGTTAGCATACAGTGTCGGAGCGTTTGTTAGCTGTGATTGGCTGCCGACTCGCCTCCTGCAGTGATAAAATGACAGATGCCCAAACACGGAAATGCATTCACTTCTTTTATTCATAAGATGGGAATATTTTTTACATCTTATGCACAGCAGATACAAAGACAAACATGTTCTAAACCACAAACTAAATTCCTCCATCGCTCTAATCCTGCGTCCCATTTCAAAATGGCCCCACCCCCAAATAAATCAACCCTTTACGTTTGTAGTCCAGTTTCACATTCTGACAGATCGTTTTACAGCAATCTCATTTTAGCAGAATGGCACAAGCCACGTTCAGAATACCATTTTTTGACAAGATACCCACTTCCCCTTTAAACAAATTGCACTTTTTTCCTCTTTAAAACTACTTCAACAGGATTATAGGATCAAAAAGTAACACCAAAAACACAAGAAGACGACTAAACATCCAACTTATACAGGTTCATTATTTAGTTGCACAAAAATGCATAAATATACATTACGCAAAAAAGTACAAAAATACTTGTACTTTCCTTTGCTCAAATAATGACAGACATTGATATGATCATAGGGACTGGGGGTTGTCATAGAACGTAAGGATGCATTCACAAGGTCCATGCGAGATAAGCCATTTACACAACAGCCTAGCTTTCACAGAGGTAAGACCAAGGTTCTACAGGAAAACAAAACATTTCGCTGTCTAGGCCAAGGTAAAGAGGCAACACAAACACTAAGAAAAATTAGGATACACAGAACTCTGCGTTCTAAATTCATGCCAAAAAGACTAACATGCAATGACTCTTAACGCTTCTAAACCTCCCAGGAGCAGCGGTTAACCCCATGGAAGGACTAGCTTAACAACGGTAACTTCAATTCGTCAATTTTCCTCAGCAATTATGATCCATGGAGTTTGACTAGGCTTTGCATGAGGTTTGTTTTTGAAGTGCTAAGATGGTACCGCAATAGTTGCCAAGGATGAGCTCAGATTGTCGACAGCAAGATGGTTTCAACTCGCACTCCCCCCCCAAAACAGACAATCGGGAGGAGATATAAATACTGTTTGTTTATAGTAATGCACATTTGTCCATTAAATAAACCTGATTAAATTAATGAAGAGCTTGGCAAACCTCACTTCAGCTGGACAAAGGTGTGGTTTCCAGAGGCCTGGAGAAAACAGGGAGAACAGGAGTTAGTCCAAACACGCCAATAAAAGCCTTCATTTCAAAACAGACTTCTTACAATCAAACAAACAATGAAAAGCCCAAAAACAACCACACGTTTAGTCTGTCTCACAAAACTTCAACTTCCCTGACCTTTCAGTGGCTCCCAGCCCCAAGCCAATTTGTTCCTACTGAAGATGAAAATAAAAAAAAAAACAAAAAAAACAGGCCACTAGGGACTATTTCCAGCAGCTGATTAATATACATTTTGTGTACTAGTTAAGTATTTCATGGTAGCAGGATGGTGAATGTGGACAGTTTGACTCAAAAATTAAAGTGCCTAGCTTCATCGTAAAGAGGGAATACATCACCCAGGGCAACAGTGAGACTCCAAGATGTGTTTTAATACCTTTTAAAACTATTAAACAGCTAAATTAAAATGAAATAAAATAAGTCGGTATTTCTGTTCCTGTCAATAAATCCAACCCATTCTCATCCCAGGTCGTCAAATACCAACATCTTTATCACGCTTGGTATCTCATACTGAAACACAAGGTACTCTTTTACATCATGCGATGCATGCAACATTATGTAACTTTAAATAATACTGACTTTTGGTTTTGCACAGGACATAAACTCCGGCCTCCTGGATGAAAGTCCTATGTTTGTTTGTTCTCATCCCTCCACCCCAAAGTCTGCATACATGGACTTTCATGTTCTTTACTCTACAACACCGTTTACATTGAAGTTAGCCTGGTGCGTCTCATACAGACCCTTGAGCGTCTGTATGAGATGCTGAGGAGCATTTGACGCCCTGGGAATGAGAACGGGCAGAAATAAATCCCATGGAAATATCAAAAATCAACAATGAATTGATCCTGCTGTGTGTCCAAAGCCTGACAGCTTATTTGTGTGCGCCATAGAGATTCGCTACCATGAACATGGAGCCTGTAATTTACTTAATCATACTTTACTCCTTTGAGCAGAAAATTGAGTAAAATGCACAATCTATTTTGCGACAATATATTTTTTAGTATATAGTATAGTATAAAGTATATATAAAGTATTTCAAAGATTTATATCTTTAGTCATGCTGCCTCAGGAAAGTTGAAGATTCAAATCAGTCGGAGACCCCACAGTCGACTGAGGTTATTCTACTCAAACAGTCTGTCAGTGGGCTTCAGGGGACAGTTTGGTCCCCAGAAGTAGCTGCAAAGTGAGCACTCCTCACATTGTCGCTGGAGTAAAATCATGTCGCTATGTCAAGTTGTCCTGTCTGCTCGGTGAAGATGTCTGCAAGGAGTACAGGCAGCTACGGACCCAGACCCAGGGTGAGCCTGAAGGCCTGAATATACTCCCAAATGGTTGCGTACACAGATAGCTGCAAACTTCACAGCTGCATAGTAGTGAGTGAAACCAAGGCAGCTGCCCGGAGCAAGAGAGATCTTGCCTGTTAAGGCTCTAAGATAAAGCCATCTTCTGCCTTTTGCTTAGAAGTATAGAATTTACAGCTCACAGCAACTGAATAACATACAGTCTCTGGCTTTGTTTGATATCTAATATGGGCAATAAATGTTGTACATTTCCAATCTGTCATCAGCACACATTATCGTCTTGGATGGCCTCCGTTTTGAGTATAATCCAGGCTTTAACGTGACTTGTTTACTATATTATGTGAACACTGATGTCACCCTGAACGTCCTGCCAAACCCAGTTCAACCCCTGGCAATTCAAAAAAAAAAAAAAGCACTGCTTTATAGTCTATATGAAAAAAAAAAACATATAGCTGAAAATTCTTATAAAACAGCCATTTCTGACAAAATTCAGAGTTGCACAAACAGGAAGAAATGGGCTTGGGGCTGAGCACCACAGACAGATCAGAGAAGCTTAAAAATAGAGAGACGGACTGACACAACCTTGGTTTTGATTTTTTCATAGGATTTGTTGACAATGAAAATATTGTATAGAATTTCACCCGCTGCATCTCTGAACATCAAGTCGGTTTTTGGGCATTTTCATTTATGTTGACACATTCTGCAGTTTTCAGTCAAACATTGTACAATGTTAGCGTCATTATTCAGGTTTCAGTTTGCATGATAATCAGGTTAACAGTGAGGAGATGGTGGGTGGGGGTTGGCAAATCTAAAAACACTGTTGGACCAAAGGTTACTCACTAAATATCTAACAAAACTGCCGGGACTTCCATCCAGGCTGGGAAGTCTCAGAGGGAGTAGGGTACCAGCGCATCTAAAGAAACACAAACATAGTCATGTACACCAGAGCAAAACCAGGTTTCAGTCCTTCAATCCTCAATTCAAGTCAATTAACACACTTTGAAATTTAACGTTTGTCAAACAGGTTTAGGAGGACTGTCCCTTTAAGCCCTGGTCACTGACGCCATGGGAATGTGGGTCACGTAGCTGCTCATTGAGGACAATAGTCCTCGAGTAATTAACAGGCATGGAAATGTGGGGAGTTGAACCTCTCCATGTGTTAAACATTTCCACAGGGTTAGAGCTGGTGGGCCTCCACCTTTTCCACACCTGTGAACCAAAACCTTTGGCAGAATGAGGCCTTGCATATCTACACACTGAATAAAACAGGACAGAGGCCGCGACTGCAGGGCCAAACGGCTTCAGATACAGTTTAGAGACATTGGGAGACTCTTGACGTTACATTTCTGTGTCAGACTAACAAGGCTGAGAGTCGGTGGGAAGGGAACTCGGGGCATTTTAGGGATCTTTCATCAGATTGCAATTAAAAAGGCTTTTCCCCCCTTTGTGTGGCTACACAGTCAGCTTATGTTCCAACAGGAACGTGGACAGTAAGTTGGCACCTCCGGAGAAGGCCATCAGCTCTGACAATTTCTCCAGCAAATACCTCACATTCCTGTGCCTCTTGTGCCCGACAAAATGGTCTATGTAATAGCTGCCTACTTTGCAGTGTAGCACTCCCCTGTGCTGCTACATTGCAGGAGGAAGTTGGATCACAATGAACTTTAAATGACCCAACAAGAGAAATATTTTCCATTGCTATTGTTACCAAAGGCCCTGCCCACTGCACCAGTGCTGTAGCATTTACACTGCTATTAGCTTACAATGTAAACACTTTGTACACTCATTTCCCCCCTCCCATCCCATCTTCAGGGCATGATGGAACTCGTATTACAGCGTTACATTACACTGATTTGAAAACAAGACCCAGAAATAAAATTAATTGATTTCAAGCTGATTTTAGAGTAAAACACTGGCAGTGTGTTAAAATATTAAAATGATCATCACCACTTAAAGTGGCTAAGTAGTAGTCTAAGCGCAAACCTAACACCAGAGCTGTGTTCAGATTCTCGTCCTAACGCACTATTCATACCATGTATAACATCAAATTGAGTATGTAGTGCATTACAAATGCATTGTATGTGGATTTTATGTATGTGAAAAATGCACAAATATATACTGGATTATATGCATGTGAAATAAACTTTTTGTATAAATGCAACTGCCCCAAAATGCATTGCATCTCCTCAGACTGTCCAATGGTGGACTGCAAGGTAGAGTCAGGCACTGTGGCTGGCATGAGGCATGGTTGAATAAAATTATTAAAAATGGTGGCAGGCGAGCATGAAGCAAGAGCTACTCAGGACCCTCAGAGCTTTGACGGCAGTTACCGTCATACTACAGCATGTGTGCACATCAGTTACCACGGTTACGCTTCACTCACAGCTTGACAGTGTTGCTGTCAGTGAAATCTAGCTCTTCCAAAACGTAAAACAAAGACAATACAATAATAAAAAGAAAGACAAACTGGACAGAATATGAGAATGTTGTTCTGCTTGGAGAGCAAGGAAAGAACAAGCACAAGGACATAACGTAACTTAGCCACAAATGTGCACATGCAGAAGATGTGACAAGAAGTAAGTGACAAAAATAAATGTGAGAAATCTGCTGTGAAATGAACCATAGATGAATTAATTAAGAAATCTGGAAATATAAATGTGACAAGAAAGTAGCAAGCCAAACATCAACAACTGGTGAGTTTCAATAAAAACAAAAAAGCTAACATGAATATGAGACAGTAATGTTAACATTTGACTAGTTAGCTGCAAAGTTGCTAGTGCTAACGCCAAATCTACATATACTCAGTGGGTTTTCTCTGTACCTAAAAATGCATCTCGATATCTCTGCCTCCTCTTTAATCACCACAAATTCAGTTATTCTCTGATGTTCCACAAATTATTTCACTTTTCTGCACAAAATTTACGCTAAGGACCTTCTAGACCTTAAGCAAACATTTAGAGATTGAAGGGTTTTCCTTTACAACATCCTAAGTAAATCATTTGGATGATTTTATGCAACTCATTCTTTCCTAAGGCATCCTTGGATGGAAAGTCAAGGGAAACCTTAACATAAGTCATTTTATGAAAGTGGGCACAGGACAGCAAGGTACAGTTAAGAGGAAGAATATAGGAACTCATGTAATGTATAATATATAACAATATATATAGCACTCTAATATACAGAATAATGTCATAATTGCTACAGTTTTGGGATGCAGAGAAGAAGTATTGCTTAAATATAGTTCACTGTGGTAATGGCATACTTATTTATTCACTTAGTAGGCAGTGTGCGGTGCATACTAATTTGAAAATGTAGTAATCAGTATGTTAATATGGGATTTTAAGTCTTAGTTGGAATGAAACTCCATCTTAATTTGTATTTTTCTGAAATGATTATGTCTTTAGTTAATGCTGCAGAACAAAACAGTAAGAGAGAAGCTTTTGTCCTCCAGCACAGTGACGGGACAGTGACACGTGGAGCTCCATTAAAGGAAAGATTTACACCTCCGCGTCTCAAGACTCATCCACAAAAACGACGCCACGAGCAAAAACAGCCAGATGACAACCACAAAGAGGGCTTTAAGCTAAGTGTGCTGTAAGATTACACCACATCAAAGCCATGTACACATCACTTCTCTGATGACAGAGCAGGAGTCGAGATATTTTCCATTTCGAAATGACAACTCTTTTTATTACAATATAACTCATGGTCTTAACTCCTATTCACTCTCCTGTTTCATAATATTAAGACGAGGCACAAGTTGTGCAGCCAACTGCAATTTGAAGACCTGATAGCCATGTTGTCTTAAGCAGCTCGTTGTGCTGTTGTTGTAATACCTCAGAGGACCACTGGGATCGTTTCCAGAACCTGAACCACTGCTTTCAACAATGCAGCGTGTTTGAGACTGCAGCAGTGAATTATTGTTCATCTCCTTCAGTTAAAGGAGAACTCTGTAATAAATTTACTGCACTAAATCATAAAATGACCATGATATGTCAGATTAAAGGTGCTCATTATAACATTCAGCCTCATCAGATATCAGCAAACAGCTATTTGCAATGTGGAGATAGAGTGGAGCACTGGCTTCCTGAGCAGAGAATGACTTAACACTTCCTGTGCCTTCGTTGTTATTCAGTCTCTGTCTAGCCGGGGAACGGCGTGGTGTGCACGTTCGTGCATGCGAGTCTCTCTCGGTATTCCCCGCGCTCATTTTCAACAACGTGGTGAATTAACTTTCACATACAGCTCCTAAACAGTGCAGTGAAATATGTTTCTGAAAACATTTTAGGCGAGAAATAGGTGATGCAGTAACAGCATTTTGATCCATATTGATCAACACTGCTTAGTTTGACAGTTTGATCTGAGTTTTGGGAGTTTCAATTAGAAACCGTTGTGTTTACAAGGGAATCCTAGATTTGCACGTTTGTTCATTGTGCACATTGCACAAACGTATTATGTTTTGTAATGTGATGACGCTTTGTTTAAGATCTGGGCAGGTTTAGAGACAGAAGACACCTGGTTATGATTAGGGAAAGATCACAGTTTGGGTTAAAATGATCTTTCACAGGTCTGGGGTTCCCTTCTGGACACGAGAGGCAGAGTGGCGGCCGCTTGGTTACAATCTCTCTTGTTTTACAACTAAACAGTCAGTAAAATGCATTTCTGAAAACATTTGCACTGCCTAGTTTGACAATTTGATCTGAATTTTGTGAGCAATGTGTCCACTTCACTGACTAAACAAAGCGTGCATTTATTTTGGTCTGAGATGCTGCTGCTCCACTGTGACCTCTATGATAAAGGATCGTATAGCACCTTTATAGATTATAGTACAAAGGAAATATGCTAAGTTGAAATACTGGCTCCTCTGACGACAACACCACATGTCTTCCTTTGAAATTTCAATTTTGGGCCAGAATAAGTGTTCTTGTTTCATTTTTATTAGTGTTAAATTTAATGCAGAATGTTCGCCGCATGAGTAAGAGTCTGTTTATGAGTCATAAAAGAAATCATTAATCTTTTAGGAGTACATTTATATAACTGTTAAATTGAGCAATATGTTAATAGAGTCTGACAGGCAGTCACTTAACTCCAGGGTGTGTGTTTTCAGAGCAGTGGCCTTTTGTTTCCAGGATAACAGGCTGAACTTTACATTTACAGACAACTAACAGTTATAAACAGCTGATCAACTCACAGTGAAGGACCCGTCGCTCGTCACTGTCACACTCTTCTTACGCTCCTGTTCCCTGTCCCTGCCAATTTGGCCTATTTAATATATCGTTTATGGCTCCAATTCACTATTTGTACTGCAGTACAGATTTTTGAACACTAGGGTCTTACATATTTCTCCTTTAAGCTTTAGGTTTACACTATTTTACTCCTCAGTAATCAACTTCTTTGTAGCTGTGATGCACAAACTGAGCAAGATAAAAAAAACACCTGCAACTTTTATACAAATCATGCATTTAATTGCAGCCGTGCATGATAATCAGTGTACCTATTTTGTCTGCCTGTATTGTCAGAGCTGAACATGTACTAGAGGATTAGTGTCACTAGAAAAAAAATAGAATATAAGAGAAACACACACCGGTTGGTCCCTCACCTGGGCGTGGAGGGCTGCAGCAGCGGCAGCGGCCGCCGGGTAAGTGAAGGCTGCGTGAGGGAGGCCAGGGGTCAGCTCCGTGGTGTACAGAGGGTAAGGAGTCCAGGCATCCGGAGATGCTGGGATCAGTGCTGCCCCTGTCAGATCATCTGGGGAAGAACAGGGTGGGAGGAGACAAAAGGCTGACTGACCCACCCTTCAACATACAGGCTTGCATCATGTAAGCAATTACAATCAAATTTGAAATAAAGAAAATGTGTAATCAAAACATGCTGCAAAAAGAGGTTTGTTACCAATTTGTGTCATAATAATGTGGCTTTAAAGGTTCACTACAGACCACTGAAGAATCTTAGTGTCATAATATCAGCTTGTACGATCACTAAAAGAATAAAAATAAAACCTTAAGGTGCACTCAGACCAGAGTTTGCTTCCCATTCATTTCTATGTGGAACAGACCAAGACATATTCACACTGATCCGCCTGTTCCCCCTCACACAGAGTTCAATCTGACCGACTTTAGGGCTGTCCACAGCAAAAATGACAACTTTAACAAGAACTATAGCAAGAACGATGTGAGCATCCACACTGATGCGGCAGCACACGCTGCACACTCACACTCCAGCTGCGTCTGCAGCTTTGGAAAACTGATATTGATGACCTATTTCTGCTGTACGTTGCAAAGAGAAGCAAAAAGAAAACTAGAAGGTTATGGGTTCAAGAAAATTTTTCATTTATGAGGAGGTAGGACAATCGAACAGTCTTATGAGAGTTGTCATTTTAAAGACAAATTTCACTCGTGCTTGTTTGAGTCATCAATTTCATGTTATCCTGGCGTTTGTCAAAGATGACACAGAAAAGCTCAAATGAACTTTAAAGACTCCATCAGCACCAAAGACAGTTTTGTAGTATGTCTCAGGTAAAATGATGTATTTTTTTAATGTGGAATTTGCAATCTATTATAGGTTATATATGCATTAATAAGTTGTAGGTTATACCCTGTAAATTCGGGTGGATTTTGATTGGCTGTCAGTGTTTCTGTCATTTATCAAATCACAAGGCCGTCCACTTGAGTTACAAAGATTTTTTAAACAACAGTGTTATAGTTCTTGGTGTAGACAGCCCTTTTCCAAAGTCCAGTCAGTTTGAGAGCAGGGTGAATTGACCTCTCAATTAAAAGACATTATTTTCTTGTTTTATAACTGCATGGTGAAATGCAAGAAGCAGAGACGGAGGGATGCTGTTTGGCTACAGCGAGTTCAACAAGAGTGACCGACAGTGACACTAAGATATTTCAAATTTATTTACAATTTTTGGAGAAGCTGCTGTTTTGGACTCGCTCCCACAGTTTATGTTTACAACTGTATCCACACCGTTTCCTGTCCTCTCTGGCTTTTTACTAGCCTGACATCGCCAGACTAATTCTCAAACGTAAATCAGTCTGAAACTTCATTGTTCATTTACAGTTTCCAAGGAGCGGCATCAATGCGCACAGAGCAAAATGCCTCTGGACACAATTGGATCGATCTACAACCAATCAATAAAGATAAATGTGTGACAAAAAGCATTATAATGAATTGCTGTAGTGCTGCACAGATGTGCTGGACTGCAAATCTTGTTCTCCAGATGTAAGAAAACATGTTTGTTTGGAACAGACCAACAAATGTCACATTATGATTTTAACAGATTTTTTTCAGTGAAAATGAAAATTGTGATGCAAAAATTATCATTCCCACTGTGAATCATATCAATCACAATCTCTATATCAATGTTAAAATAATTACAATATAATTTTTTTTACGATTACTGTGCAGCACTAACATGCCTGATATAAACGGTTGTGACTGATTGGCTCGATCTGATCCAAGGCTGGTGGAATTATGTCTGAATGGAAAGGGGGCCAGACGAATCTGCCAGAGCAAATGAAAACATGACCTCGACAGATTTATCTGGTTCCCTCGCTAGCTTTTTGCCAAGCCACATGAGTAAATTTCTCCAGGCGAAATCTGGTCTGAATGCACCTCATCGCTGTCGTCAACCGTCACCTGTCTAACACTAATGAATCCAGCAGGTGTTTTTAGGCAAAGAGAGCAGAGACGCAACTGCTGACTAAACCCCTGTGAGAGTGGAAATTTCCCAGCTGGACAGAAGCAAAGCGGCTGTCTGAAGAGTCGAGATGACACATGCATGTGGAGGTGAGTTAGTCCTTAATGTTAGATACTGTTTTTAACCCCTGCCCGTTTGTCTTTTATGCCACAAAACTTTAAGACAGATTTAATAAAAAGGGTAACAAGGGCAATCGAGTACTGGCATTGCCAAGGTGAGAGTGGATGAGAGAGCCTAAGAGTGGTGCAGCCGTACAACTTACATGGGTCCCGTGCAATGAAGTGTGCTCCTAGAGCAGGGTGGATATTTGTGGGGTTCGGTGTGGCCATCAGCTTACTCTTTGCCATCTTCGTGTTGGCTTTAGCAAACTCTAAGCGCAGGGTCTGGGGGCTTTCGGGGTCAAAACGGATACCCTGGGGGAAGAGACGGAGGAGGGGAGGAGGGGGACATAGTATCGTAAGGGAGGTGGGCTGAGTTTGAGGGGGCTGTAGCTCAGTAGTCTCACATGGCCTCCTTTCCTGAAGCAGTGTTTAAATACTCCGGGTGTATCCTTCAAGCTTCCCCTTGAGCTAAACTGTCCTGTCCTCCTGCGGGATGTTTTCACTCGACTAAAACTGCTCATAAAAATCTTCACAGTAAAGGGCAGACTGAAGGATACACTCTTGAAATATTTCAACACGCTTGCATCTTATTCTCCTCGTGACAAAATCAAGAGCACAGGCGACTGGAGGAGGAGGAGGAGGAGTTCGTCCCCGTCGCCGCGCTGCACGAGCCACGAGGAGGAGGAGACGAGGAAAAGGGGCCGATGACGAGACTTTTGAGTGTAATTTCCTCTCAGGTGGTTTAACCCTGCTTGTGTTCTTGTGCCCTAAGCGTTGTGCCCACATGCAGGTGAGTAGTATTTTGGTGTATGTGTGTGTCTGTGTGTGTGACTGCTGGTGTGTCTAAGAGGTGATGCTCATAAGGAAGGCTATAGGCTATGAGAGAGAAGTGTTAGATACTGCCAATGTGGGCTACTGGGTGACAAAATAAGAAGGTTACACTACTGAAGATGTGTCCAAATAACACTACGACATGTGGCTAGAGAACAAGTATTACAGTAAAAGCAGTGATATGCAAAATAAGGAAAGCTATACCAGACTAAGAAGGGATGTGTATCAAGGTCAAAGTAAACTACCGTAAGGCTACGGGATTCTGGCCTCTTTCCAAAAATGGCCCTGCCATTGAATTGTAAAAGACAAAATGGGTTGGCTTTGAGAAATTTTATGGGAAAGAAGAATTTTTTTTAAAACTCCCAATCACTCTTTTTTCCAGGTTTAAGCAAAAAAAGGTTAGAACAAATACAAGGCAACATATTTAAAAAGGAGATAAAAGGGGAAATGAAACAGTAACAGACTCAAAGAGAGGAAATAAATCGATAAAAAAAAATGAGGCAATGCTTACATTTAGTGCGTTTTTTCGCAGCTTCAGCTCCAGACCGACTGTCAAAGGTTACAAACCCGACAGGCTGGAAGGTAAAAAGGGAAGAAACACATGTGACAACTGACGCCAAAGGAGGCATTTTAAAGCTACTACAAGGAATTTTAACTGGTTATGAAACAGTCTGAATTTAATGCTGACCTACATGAGTTAATAGACCATCCGTGAGAAGATCGACCATTTCTGTATAGTTATTTTTTAATGTCTGCCATCAGGTCAGATTCTCCCTAAATCAGATAAAACAAGCCTGTGTTTACATTTTCATAGGCAAAGATTACAATGAGTTGTATGTTAGCCAGTTAAAAAGCAGCAAGAGGAGATTTTTTATTAAAATAAATAATTTTTGATGTTTTATTTTGTGGTTACAGTGGTGGAAACGCTACCACTTTTACCCACTGGGGCCTCCAAAATCAACAAAATAGAGAAGTTCCTTGTAGTAGCTTTAATATCATATTCATGCTGTGATAGAAAATCCTTTATCAAAGAAATCAGCAAGAAAAAGAGGACCGTTAAGCATTTCTTTTAAAGGACCAGTGTGTAGGATTTAGTGGAGTCTAGTGGTGTGGTTGCAGATTGCATCTCTCCTCACCCTCCCCTTCCGAGTAAGTAGGACAGGCCTATTCAGTTACTTTTTTAGAAGGACCAGATTGAAAAAGTTGGATGGATGTTTACATTTTCTATGTCTGACATGTAAAATTACAAATTAAAATGTGCAAAACAATGCACGTTTTATTTATTTTTTAATGGCAAATGAACATTATGTACAAAAGTACAGGAAAAGACGATGCATTTTTGTAATCCTACATTAGAAGTAGACGTAGTTTGGTGATGTTTGGGAAGTACTGCAGACCGAGACCGAGAGTTGTTGTCTTCACTGTTAAACAAACCATAGCTGAAGAAAATCTGATATGACTCAGGCAGAAATCATGTTCATGGATGAGGTAATGTTATCACTATTAATAATATAATTTTTTTTTTACTAGTTATATTTAGTCACATTTGCTGACTTCCCTCCCTCTGACACATCCGACGCATCCCGTGTTTCCCTGGAAGTCGAAGAAACTAGCAGCTAGAACAGGAGTCAGTAACCCGACTCCTTTCTGGTGGCTGGCTGTGACTTTGACAAAGAAATGAGTAATGGTTCCTTTATAAAAATTTTATTTTTCACTTATTGTTGTAGGCCTTAAGTGATTCAAGCATTCTTCAATGTGGTCATAGTTTACATCTACAGTTCAACAACTTTTCCTCTAAATTTTGCAGGTGGCTAGTCTTGAGTCTCCTTGGGCTAGCTATTTTTTATTTTTTGGCCAAAAATGGCTCTTTTGATGGTTAAGGTTCCCGACCCCTGGGCTAGAAGGAAACGCACTGTTGCTTTGAATAAATTATAGATTTCTCTGGGTTTCAACACTGTTGGAAACATTTGGGATAACACAACTCAAAACATAAACACAGATCTAACATTTTTAGACATTTTAATGCATAAATATTACAAATTATAACTTTAATAAACACAAAGTTGCATTTAACGTGTTCTTTTTTTTTTTCAGTTTGACTCTCCTAAAGTCCCTCTGCTTTAACAGCCTGAGTTAAAACCTTTTAATGAACTAAATCTGTGCTTAACATAACAAATGAATGGGCTACTTGATCTACTAATAAAATGATGATCTTCTATTAAACAATATAAACACCCATAAACTTAAAATGTGTGTGGATTAATTAAATAAAGGCCAGATTAAGGTTGATAAAGGGTCAGATTTGGCTCATGTGTCGGTGTAGGAACCTACGCTGGCCATCAGTGTTGCACTAAACATATCCAGAGTCAGTCTGGTTTGTCTGTTCTGGGCTACTGTAGAAACATGGCAGCCTCCACGGAAAAAGGCTCATTCTAAGATAACAGAACCACAACATTTCTTATTTGTTTTCTCATCGGTTTTCATTAGTGTATCTTCAGTTTTTGTCACATTCTGCAGGTAAATCCCTGTAAATCTTACACACTGGACCTTTAAATCTTTATCCAATGGTGACGTTGCAAAGACACCCGGCACTGCCACTGCACATGTGTTTAGTATTTTAGTATAACATTAAAGCAGTTGCTCCCACTGATGGAAGGCATCTCACCTGTTTTGATGTTAACTTAATCAGTGACCCTTCATAACCCTGCGGGGAAGAAAGATAGCCAATTATCCACCCAGGAGTCACATGCAGGAAGTCAAGCATGAACACTTCTCGCTATATTAAGAGCAACCTGCTTGTGTGCACCTTCACTTTGAGCTCAGGAGCAGGCCATCACTGATCCTGCTGTGACAGTGTTGTACTTAAAGATATGTTATGGTAAAATAAGGCAAAACATGCACATTTCCAACAAATACACTTTTAAGAACAGAGTTAACTTGATCCTTAAAACTAAAAATAACAAAATGAAGACCATGTTTAGTTTAAAAAGGGGGAGAGAACATGTTATCAGATATCTTCTGCGCTAGTTTAAGCAGAGATTAAGCATGACTTCCAAATAAAGCCACTAGTTTTAAGTTAAAAACAGCACAAGGGTTGGTTAAAGCAGGAGCAAATTCCTGAGAAACGAAGAGGAATTTTGCCAGACCAGAGTATTGATAGATGGGATCTCTCCTGATCCTGATTTACAACCATGGAAAATTAAACAACTTTCACTGGCTGTGATAAATCCTTAGCAACAATCCAAACCAGATTTAGCTTCAGTAGAAAACCAAGAGGTAGAGTATCAAAAGGTTTCTCAAAAACATTTTGTTAATGCGTTAATTTGGATCAAACATTGACGTAAACCCTCAGTGAATCATATTTAACCTCATTTCCACACACTCTGCTGTGTTTGCCTTCTGCAGAAGCAGAAAGCCCAAGAAGTAAAAGTCTACAATGGCTTACGCAAACAAAACATTTCAGTGGTTTTACAATCTCTCGAATGTTACGAGAGGGAAATAAAAATTTCCCTACACGGTGGGCGAGCTGGGTCACGGAGAGGGTTGGTTGGCCAATCGCGAGGGCTACTCATTTACACATTCCACAAGCTCATCCATGTGCGAGGGATACCACTTCCAATTTGGTTAGTTAGTTAGGACACGAGTGGGAGGGGTGTTTATGGAACCGGGGTCCAGTCAAAAAAAAAAAAAAAAAAAAGAGAGCAGTGGACAAACAATGATGTGGCCTCATTTCCATATATGCAAATATCTGCTGGACTTCCATTAACAGGGGGGATTGTTTGACTCAAACTTGCTACTGTGTGAGCTGAAGCGTCAAATGCTACAGGCGGTAATGTTGCTGCATGAAAGAAAAGGGTTCAAAAAGATCACCTGCACACTGGATTAGAGTTCAATTAAATTAAGTGTTTAAACTCTAAAAAAAAAAAGTTTTCAAGACTCTTCTCTCTGGCAAACAGCAGCTACCTTTGTTTTATTTCTAAGAAGACAAGTCGGGTAAATTCCATTTGTGCAACCCCCAAAACACAAAATATGCAGCTTTCCTCTGGCTGCAACTTACCTTAAAAGGTCTGAAGAGAAGTAAAGTTCCCGTGGTTTGATATCGACTGGTAGGCCACTGACAAACAGCGTTCGTACCTGCACACAAAAAGCAAAAACTGCAATTGGTCGGCTGGAAGTGATCAACGTGTTTTATTATGATTAGGCTGTGGTTTTACTGTGCTTCTTACTGCAGATTCTGATGTGTCTGTCTGACCAAATTCATTTCCCCGTGTGGGATAATAAAGTTGATCTGAATCTGACTAATGTTTGTTGTCTTTTTACTCAGTGTCTTATCTCGATTTCCTTGAAAGAGCAGCCGCATATGGGATACGAACTGAGAGCTGCACCAAAAATACATGTACGTATAAAGGCTTGGCCACGGTCCCAACTTCTTTCATTCCTCCTTTAATAGCCAACACACATATGGATTTGGGGGAACTTTCCACACAACTGTTCATGCAGTGTACATTCATGGTTATCAGGTCCTGGAATATGAGAATATAAATGAAGAGAAAACTGTAAAGGTTTAAGATAAAAAGGACCACAAAGTGGCAAAAACACAATAAAGGTTGAGACATATGAATTCACATATAAAAGGTCCTAAGTTAACTGGCTCACTGGTCAATTTTGACTGTGATTTAGGCCAAAATCTGAAAAGCACTGGTCTGACCAGCTGGGGTATGCAGTTCATTTTTGGTGTTATTGGACAAAAATTCCATAATAATCTTTAAGAACAAAATAATTCAAGTGTTCTGATAGAAGACTAGATTTCTGCTTCTTGTCTTGGCTCTATTTTTAGGCTTTAGAAAATCGAGCATGTGATGGGAGTCATTGGCCAATCACGGGCCAGTAAGATTGTCGAGTCTCATTTCCAAAACATCAGTATTTAACTGGGAAAGGCACTCACAATCTAAGCCACTGATTCCCAACATTTTCAGCTTGTGACCCTTAAAACCAAACCTTTTAATGCAGCATGTGATTGGCCTTCTACGCAGCAGCTACAACGCGTACAATCTGTCTGTCGGTGCGCTGCGATGCCACCAAAACGCAACACAAATATGACTATACTACACACCTGTGACATCTGATGAAATAAACGCAAAAACACAGGAGGATTACTTCAGGATCGGTTCAGTTCACATGATGGTATCAAATGAAGTAGAGCTGCATATGATACAAAAAAGCCATATTGCGATTATTTTGATAGATCCCTGATTAGTGTGAATGATCAATTTTGCGTCGCAATTTTCATTTTCAGTGAAAAAAATGATTAGAATCGTGATGACGTGAGATTTGTTGGGGTCTGTACCAAACAAACAAGTTTCTTAGATCAGGAGAACAAGATTTGTAGGCCTAATCATCTCTGTTGCACTAGATTATGATGCTGTTTTGTCACATTTTACCTTCATAAAAAAGTGCAGCTTCTGTGATTTGGATACTGGCCATATTGCAATAAAATCTACTCCAAATTTGGTATCACTAAGGATACTGGTATGTCGTTGTTTCCATTCTTTACTCCTCTTTTAACCATCTCATGACCCCTCACATTTATCAAGTGACCCCTTAGCTGGTTCCTGACCCCCAGGTTTGGAACTTCTGTTTTAAGCTCTCGTGACCCAAACAGATGACCACATGATGAAACTGATTTCAAAGGTAATTCCTTAAGATTTAATCATTTCACACCATCAGATCTGAACAATACTGTATGAATGAATAAAAACAGTGAAATTTGCACATCCTGTTATTCCTCCAACATGTTACAAACTAAACCATGAACATAAGATGCAGAGCTGCAATGATTTGTTGATTAACTGCTGAAAAGAAAATTAATTGCCATCTATTTTGATGATTGATTAACCGTTTCAGTAATTTTTTTAGTCAAAAATGTCAAACATCTGCTGGTTCCAGCTTCTTAAATGTGAGGATTTGCTCCTTTTCTTGTCATTTATGACAGTAAATGAAGAGTTTTGGGGGTTTTGGACAAAAGAAGCGATTTAAAAGACGTCACTTTGGGCTCTGGGAAATTGTGACAAGCATTTTTAACGATTTCTGGACATCATATAGACTAAAGTATTAATCCTGAAAATAATCTTCAGATCAATCTATAATAAAAATAACTGTTAGGTGCGGCCCTAATAAGACGCTCTTAATCCTACTGGCAATCTCCTGGATCTCCTTCAAGAACCCCTGGACGTGCGTTGATCAGACACTGAGCACCGATGCTGTGTGTGTACAGATCAGTGTGGCCGGGGAAATTTAAAAAAAGAAAAAGTGTGCGGTGCGAGGCCCATTAGTTCCCAGCCGGTGGGGAGGCCCCGAGTACAATGGGGCTGCCAGACGAACAGCACTGGACAACAGCGCACAGCGTGACACCATTTCCTTCCTCTGACCTGCGGCCCCAACCCTGCCGGCCCTCCGGCATTTTTCAGGTGCCGCACAGCAGCGATTCTCAGCCCTTTACAAGTCAGCACATACAGATATTCAAGGCCGACGCAGCTGGACACAAACTCGATGGAGATGTTTTCATTTGTCCACCGGCTTCTCGTTGACTGAGCGAGCGTGTCATTTTTAAATAAAATCTTTATATTTAGGTGAATTTATATAAGGAGAAAAAAACATGATCGCTAATAAGACTCTGTATCTTTGATTTAATAGGCCTAAACATGGGCTATTTGGCTTTTAAATAAATTTATGGCCTGTTTGTTTAATCTTTGCCCTCAATTACAAGGAGGAGAAAAATACATGAGCAAATTAGGCTAAAAGAAAAGTCAAGTGGCCTCCTGTGGCTTTGTTGTAAGATAATGGGAACAAAGGAGGACCAACAAAAGGCCCAGCGCTCCCCTCAGTGTGGCTCCATAAGGAGTCATTAAAGACGAAATATAGCAGGCCACACACACAACTGAAGAGAGGCAGCTTTAACAGGTCAACACAGGTCATTTTGGAGGCAATTCACTTCATTTGATTTAAATATTGCTGGTTTTATTAGATGCTCAGATACGGAGCAGTTATATTAAAAATGCATCTCAGTCTTCCTCATTCAAGAATTTAAAGTACAGGTTGTGAACCTGTCTGATGAACCAAACTGCCAAAATGAAAATATCTGACAATAACTGACCTCTCTCTCTCGTAAGAAGATGGCTAAACATGTGCTTCTGCACTAAAACTGCAAGTACTGATCATTTTCATTGTCGATTTATCTGTTAATTATTTTCTCCATTAATCAAGTCACTGTTTGATCTAAAACAACGAATGCAAAAGGTGAAAAATCATGATCAGTGCTTCCTGAAGCCCAAGGTGACGTCCTCAAGTGTCTTGTTTTGTCCACAACTCAAAGATATTCAGTTTACTGTCAGTGAGGAGTAAAGAAACCAGGAAATATTCACATTTAAGAAGGTGGAATCAGAATTAGCAGGTTTTTTTTTTATTGATAAAAAAATTACTCAAACTGATTAATTGATCATCAAAATAGCTGGAGATTATTTTAATAGATTCATTGTTGCAGCTCTGTCCTGTACGCTCACACACTCATATACACACTCATGCTAACACATACACACACACCTCACTGCATAAGTTTATATTGTTTGCTCACTTTTGTTGATTATGTAATTTTTGTATTTGTTTACATATAATTTTATTAAAGTGAGATTCTTTCTTGAAGCCTCTACGGTTTGTTTAAATTTCACCTGCACAGTTTGCTTCTTTTTTTCCTTGTTGTGTTTTTGCTGCTCTGATTTATTGTGCAAATAAACAAAATATATTATGATTTTATTTTTAGTTGGGTTTAGAGTTTCGTTGTTTATTTAAGAAGGGGCAATGCACATTCACCAACATGAGTATTTAAGTCCATCATGCCAGATTTTGCCACACAGGTTAACTGTCGTCTGCAGTCCCTGGCAAGTTGATGGCAATTTTTTTTTAAAAAGCATGAAAGAAAACATACTAAACCACATAAGCACAGATAAATAAAACAATGACATAGTTTTACATTAAAACATTAATTAGGTTGGCACAATATAGTAAAAAAAAAAAAAAAAATATATAGCCTGAATATTTTGACAGATAATGTGAATGTCGTCTAATTCATGATTAGTTGGAATATTGCATTGCAATGTTAATTTTGACTGAAAAAAACAACTATTAAAATCATGGTGACATGACATTCGTTTGTCTGCATCAAACAAACACGTTTTCTTGCACCTAGAGAACAAAGATCTGTAGGCCAGGATGTCACTGTAAAGCTGTTTAGACACACATTTTACCTTCATTGAAAAAACTGCAGCTTCTGCGATTCAGATACTGAACGATAATATTGATAATATCAATAATATCAATTATAAATTGTGCAGCCCTAACATTAAAGAAAATATCCTGTACAGCATTTTAGGTTTCAGTTTCTTAATGACCTGGAGCCTCTTTACAAATCAAATGTGGAGATGCAGAGATTACACAGATGCAGTGACACAAATCTTATATTGTTTGGCACCTGAATGCAAACAAACGCAGCTAATGTCACAGCAATAAACTGTGGATTCTGAGGAAAAAGAGTTAAAAAAAAACAAAAAACAGCAAAACAATGGATACTGTGAACATTACATGGCTCAGGCCAGGGCTGCACGATTAATTGAAATATTATCAAAATATGGCCAAATGCAATATCAAAATCACAGATGCTGTAATTATAGTGACGTCCTGGCCTACAAACCCTGTGCATCAGATGTAAGAAAACATGTTTGTTTGGTACAGACCCCAACAAATGTCACATCATCATGATTTTAAGAGTGGTTTTTTTTTTTCACTGAAAATAAAACATGTGACATAATCGCAATATCTGTCAAAAATAATCGCAATATTATTATTTTTCACTATATCGTGCAGGCACTATGATGTTTAATTTATGAGACAAATTTCCTTTTCTAATCCAGACAAATCACTGATTTCACTGATTTAAAGTGGTTTTTTTTTTTAACCTTTAATTTTAGATTTGACACTTGAAGCAAACATAAAACCTCATGACCCTTTGTGCAGCACAGCTCACAAACAAACAATATTAAGTAAAGACAATTAGGTCCTCAAATACATTTAAAAACCCGCGAAAAATCAGTTATTAGCTAATTGGTTAATTTTAGTGGTTATTTGCTGTATTTGTTCCTCACCTGCTTATAATCCGTAAAAACTGAGACGTCAGTGTAAGTTGTAGAAGTAAAAAAAAGCATGTTGAAATAACATTTTATAAGATCTTTCTGTCTCACGTGGTAACTTTGGTTTCGCCCTTTAAATTGGCTTTTAAACTCTTTATAAACTGCCTTAAAGACTTCAGTGGAGAGCGAAAAAAACCTACTTTGAGCCAATGATATTTCACCGAACTCACAACTTGCGAGCTAAACTTTGAAAAGTCCGAGTTTGCGGCCGGAAACTCCCAAGTTTTCTCGGGCTGCCAGTGAACATGAACATGAACATGAACATGAACGCACCGGGTCAAAGTCCGGAGAGCAGCGCAGGAATCAAACTTTGCGTAAACTCACCTCCTCCTCGATGGAGACGTTGTTATTGGGCTCTGCGTCAGTTTTTAGGCTCATGTTGACGGCGGTCGCCTCCTCCACAGCGGCTGCTGCTGCTGCTGCTGCTGCTGCACACAGTATCAAGTCTTTCTTCGTCGAGTGATATTTCCCCCAAGTGCGTCTGAAGCTGCAGTGAAAGTCCTGGTGGCGTCTGAACTTGAGGAGAGAAGATGTGCCGAGGTGAGGACGTGCAGCGGCGGCAGAGGAGGAGGAGGACGAGGAGGAGGAGGAGGTATCCGAGGATATCTTAGCAGAAGCAGAAGTACTGCGAGAGAGAATCATTCATAAAAGGGAGGAAAAGGAAAGAAAAGAAACAGCGCTAAACTAAAGGTGAGAAGGTGGATTGGTGCTCCGTGTGTGAAGGTGAAAGATGGGGGGAAAGAAGTGCGCGTAAAAAACTGTGGAAGCCTCTGCGCTCACATCAATGCCCTCAGCTGTGAGACTGTGTGTGCGGGGGAAGAACAAGTAAACTTTTCTCATTGGAGCGTCTCTTTCTCTCCTCCTGTCCGCGAGTGAGTCCCCCCCCCCCCAACCCCGTCCCTCCACCCTCCCCTTTCTCTCTCTCTCATCCTCCTCCTCCTCCTGCTTTTCAATTAGGTCATCAATTATGTTGGAGTCCGCTGTGAGCCGTAATCAAGCTGCAGATCCGCCTCAGCTGTTGCAGGAAGACCCGGCCCCTCCGCCGCTACATCATCACCGTTTCTATGGAAGCCGCGCAGCCAATGATAATTTAGCCCAAAACTCTGCCATTTAGATTAACCTAGAATAAAAATTACACTATTATTATTAATTTATGGTATTGTTTTAATTGTATTTCTGCTTGTTTTTTTTAACTGTACCTGCAGCCTGACTCCCTTCACCTCACAAAAATTAAAAAAGGGAAAAAGTAAAAATAAAAATAGTAATAATGTTCCAGTAATATTGGCTCCTTTGTAGTTTCTCTGACAGTTTGTTGCTTAAGGCGTGACTTTGCACTGACAACACATCTAATTCATTCCTGTTTTATTTTATTTCATCTTTAATAACCAAAGACATATGGGCTGTTTAAAGGTCAATTTAAGGCAAAGTTATTTTAATTTAATTTATTTTTTTAAAATTTATAGCCCATTGAATTACAGCTAAATGTTTTATTTCATCCTTAATAACCAAAATTTCAGGGTTATTTAAAGGACAAATTAAGGCAAAGCTATTACAATTTTATTTTTTATTAGTAGCACATTGCAAAAAAATGTGCACTACATAAAAACTGCAAGGATTACTACTGATGATAAGATTATAATTTAATGTTATATCTAATTTAAACATGGCTGAGATAGATAGATAGATAGATAAAATAAATATACTAAAGAATAGACACAGAACACACTATTTCCCTGTTTTGCTGATATGTTTAGTACTTTGAGCTATTTGATTTCATCCTGATAACCCACAGCCAATTGTGATGTAACCTTTCTACAGCCAAACATACACAAAGATGCACACAGAACAAAATAATCTATCTATCTCAGCTATAATGTTTAAATTAGACAGAACATTAAATCATAATCTTATCTTCAGTAGTAATCCTTGCGGTTTATATGTAGAGCACATTTTGTCTTAATGCAATGTGCTACAAATAAAAAATAAAATTAAAATAGCCTTGCCTTAAATTGTCCTTTTAATAACCCTGAAATTTTGGTTAATAAGGATGAAATAAAACATTTATCTATCTATCTTAAATGTAAATCAATACAGTAATACTACTACTACTAATAATAATATAACAATAACAGTAATAATAATAATAAACATGCCTGTGTGTGGGTGTTGATCACTTGGACGGAGGCTGATGTAACAGTGGCGTGGTGGGTGGAGACACGGGGGCCTGTGCTGTGTGTCGAGGCTGCTCGGCCCTGGACATGAGCCCAGCATGCAGTGCGTTTCCTCACAACAAGGCAGCTCTCAAAGGCCAGACAGTTTCCTGACTTTGTATAGGAACACAATCAGGCCTGCAGGGCGAGGAGGGGGGCGGCCGGTGGGTGGGGGTGGGACGGACGTATTCTCGCTGTACTTCTTCACTGATTTGATCTAAAAATAGTGACGCTCGACAGTGTTTTCACTGTGCGTCTGTACTCACTGAACCCAACTGGTAAATATATATATATATATACATACCTTTAGAGAGGAAGACAGATCCACAGATGCAAAAACAAATATTAGGGCAAAGTGTCAGTGACAAATGAGACATTAAACAGTGAAAAATAATATTTATTTTTATCTCAGTGTTAGCCAGTGACCTGTAATTGTATTTCAACGCAGCAGGGATTTTATACCTTGTAGACCAAAGCATCGATTGCAGCTATAAGCAGCTGTCAAAAATCTTGAAAAGCATGAAACAGTGTTGAAACAAACAATGTCAAACATTCACTGGTTCCAGTTTTCTATAATGATAAGCTGAATATCTTTGGGATTTGGACTGTTGGACGTATAAAACAAGTCATTTTTATAACAAGACAAATAAAATATGAACCATTTAGGTCATTTTGCAAAAATAAATTGTCAAAATTCTCTGGTTCCAGCTTCTCAAATGATCATTATTGCTGCTTTTCTTGGTTTTATATCATTACAGACTTTGGGATTTGAACTGTTGGTTGGAGAAAACAAGACATTTTTACAACAAGACAAATAATCAATTAATCATTTAGGACATTTAAAAGAATAAAATATCAAACATTCAGTGGTTCCAGCTTCTCAAATTAATATATTTGATGCTTTTCTCTGTTTTATATTGCTGTAAATTGAATATCATTGGGATTTGGACAAAACAAGACATTATTACAACAAGACAAATAATCAGTTAATCGGTTATGTAATTTTTCAAAAATAAAATGTCAAAAATTCACAGGTTTCAGCTTTTCAAATGAACATATTTGCTGTTATATCATTGCAAAACTTGGGATTTGGACTGTTGGTTGCACAAAACAAGACATTTTAACAACAAGGCAGTTTAATCTGCTGATTATTCCCCACACGAATTGATTAATTGATTGGTTGATGAATCGATAATAAAAGAGTCCCCTGTGAAATCATGGAAAATAACAACTTGTCCAGATTGATCTTTTACCAGTTTTAGAATTATGATAACTCAAAATGATTTAATGAGGCCAAATCTTCTTGAATATGGCTTTAAGGGAAGATGGAGACGTCTTTCGGGAGCCAGAGTGCTGGTGTTTAAACTGTCTGCTCCTCGTGGTTTTGACAGTTTAATAAATATAATTAATAATAGTAAAGGTCAGATGGGTGATGATGATTATGTTGTTTGAACCATTAATAACTGTGCTGGATCAGTATGTACTTCATGTTTTATGTTATCATGTCTTGTAGCACATTTTACATGTTTTTCTTATATGATTTTTGTATTTTTGCATCATGTTTTATGTTCTGTGCGTGTTGCATTTCTCCTTTGGGGCAATAAACTTTAAATTGAAAAGGTACATATCTATATTTCATAAAGAGGAACACAGTACATATGCAGCGTTCTTGCCCTTTATGTTGCCTTCAGTCAGTATTATACTTCAGCTTTGAGAATGTTAAGGAACAACATATATTATACGCTCTGCTTGCTGTTTTAGTAACACTCGCTGCCTATGAAATATTGACTCTGTGCTCCTGAGTGTTCATTAATTTATTCAGCACATACAGTTCGTACAGTCTGCGCCATTAATGCACAGGAGGCCGCCATCTTTATGCATCTTGTCCACGGATTCAGGACTAAAACCTCATCCACTCTCCTTACAGTTTACTCAGCGAAGACACAGTTATGCATATGACATGATCATAAAGCTGCAGCTTTCTCAACTTTGGTAGGAAAGGGCAATTCAATATATTATCTGTATTGATTTCATGATTATATAATCATGTTATCCATATTTGTGCTGTCCAAATTGAAACCTGACAAGGAGTTTTTCGTGCTTTTACACATATTAAGACACCGATCTCTTGTAATGAATGACACTGTTTCGTTAGTTTGGTTATTTAATAATTGCATATATGTTGATATCAGTAAATATTGTTATTAATATCAAGATTATGATTTCAACCATTTAATCCAGCTCTGTTTGTCAAATGTCTCTTAATTAGGGTTGCGAAGATATGAGGTTTTCATAAAAAAATCAGTTTCACTGAAGGCTATTAAGCAGGTAGCCTGTTACTATTATTATCTGTTACAATGACTCTTAAATTAATGAAAACAGAAGGGTTTTATTTGTTAAACAAATACCTTTTTAGAATTTCACAAAATATTATGTCTTACATATATTTTAGTAACACTAATATGGTAGAAATTCAATACTACAGAAAAACAAATTAGACCTAATATGATAAACATCAATTCCTACATCACGGTGTACTGTGAAACCCAGAATGATGAGACTTTTCTAAGCTGTAAATGAAGAATTTGCTTGAAACAAAGGCAGATTATTCCCATTACAATGTTAAAAAATATGTTTTTATTGGTATCAGCTCTCAATAATGACAAATGAGACCATATTAAATCACTAAAACAGCCACATTCGCTAAAATTGGCAGCATGAAAAATTTTTTTGGATATATGTTCATTTTATGTCATGCCATCTGTTTATATTTCTTCCCACAACTCTTTAACGCAGCTGCCCAGAAAAGCTGAAATTCCACCCAAAGGGTGGACTTTAAGGTGTTCTCTTCATGAAAATATACAAGATATTCCTCATATGTTCTGAGGTATTTATCAACACTGAGCAAACTCCCTGTTTGCCTCACGCAGACTGGATTCACACGGCATTTATGCTGTGTAGGAAGATCGTTGTTAAAGAGGAGAAATCTGGTGATTTACCTCCAGCTTGGAGTTCCTGCAGCTTATGAGAAATTGTCATTTAAGATTTAAGATAGATTTAAGATTGTCTAAAATTAAATATACCTTAGCCACTTTAAAAGCCCTTGAAACTTCTCACAATCAGTCAATAGACCTTTTTATTTGCAATTTAGTTTTATACCATAACATGCTAAATATACTCCACATTTATTTATTTTGTTCTTCATTATTTTAATGTACTTTTAAAATATACAGTGCATATTTTATGTAACATTTAAGTTATTTTCCCTGTTTCTGGAACTGCCCATTGTCTAAAGTTGTGTCTATTCAAACTGAATAAACTATTGATCGTAAAAATGCCAAAGTTCCTTAAAAATGGTTTAGAAACACGGAGGACCGGCATGGAAAGGGTTAAAAAGCAAAAATGAGTCACTGAAGCTCTGCACCTTTTATGCCCAAAGATGTCACTGCCATCTTTCACTGCCAAAGATAGCTTTGTGTGGATGTACCGCGTGAACCACAGTATGTCTTATTTATACGTCTCTTTGGCTGGATTTAAAGGAATGCTCGACGTTGTTTGGAGCTAAATTCACAGGCCTCTTCCCTCTGAGTGTCGACATGCAGGCTTTACATAATTGAGGGCCGAAAGTTTTACAGTTGAAATTATCAAGAGATGTTTACTTTTTTAGACTAAAAGGATTGCTTCAGAGCGTCGGTGTCTTTTAGGACTCAAATCGCTGCTGCTGCTTCTCATTAATTGAAGAAACAGGAGAATAGTTTTTTTTTTATTTATGGACCTGCTGGGTTGCTGACTGTCTTCTGCTGTTACATCACAACTGGTCCCACATGTCTTAAAGTCATGCCAGTTTGGAAATACTGTAGATGCAAAGTAGATCATTAAGACTAAATAGAGAAGTGAAGTCCCTCCCATTCAGGCGGACCACCATGGGATATTATTTTGAAAAAGAAAAAAAAAGTATGTTAGTTTAAAGCTGGGGTAGGCGGTTTATTTTTAATTCTGATGTCAAAGTTCCTTAATAACCTTTAAGCGCAATATAATTTAAGTGCTCTGATACCTGATGTCTTTACAAAATCAAGCCTGTGACAGAGACTTTAGTTTATTGCAAGTCTCATTCCCAAAACATCAGTACTTGACAACCGCAAAGAGATTCAATAATTGACTATCTTTCTCCAGAACTGATTACAGCACCCTTAAAAGATAATTTTGCACGTCAAAAACAGTTTGCAAAATGTGTATTTAGAAAAAATTAAAGTCAGGACATCCAAAGGTGATAAGTACTGGGTGTGACAAGTATAAAATTAAGTCCGCACACCACTGACACAAAAATGCTCCTTTTAGTGTTTTTAACACCCTGTATACTTAATTAAAAACGCTGAAACTACAATAACTGGTTGGTCATAGCTGGCTGGCTGGTTAAAAGACTGGGAGTCACTGGATAAAATTTGCAAAGGTGACGGCCATGATGGTGTTGGTGAAATACAAGACCAGTGATGTAGTTCACTGAGTAGTTTCACACAAAACTTACTGGTACTTAAGTATTTTAATGTTTGTTTGTTTTTTAAACAAGGAACTTTTTGTGGTGATGTGTGTCTCTCGCCGTTGACCACTATTAAATTGTGAGACAAATATTCTTTTGCAAGCTCTCTTTCATCTGAACTACTGCTCTCAGACAAAGCTGGACAGAAGTGGTTCCCAACATCTTTCACTTGTGACCCCTTAATACACAAAATATCACTTTTTTTTTGCAACCCCTTGTGACAGGCTGCTTCTGTCCATGATCGGAATAAAATAATGATTTTCTCTTCTAAGATTGCTTGATTGTAATCCTTTTAAATGCACGAAGAGGTGAAACTATCTAATATTTCAAAATAAAATAAAATGAAAGCCAATTGGCTGTCAATTAGCTCATGACCCGTTAGATTCATCTCAGGGTCTTAATCTTGATCTGCTCCTTTTAATCCTCCTGCATTCAAGTCTGTTTTACTTTTAAGACGTTAACAAAAGATACAGATGTTCTTATGACATTTTACCAGACATCTTATTTTGTGGTCCCTGTGAGCAGAAAATAAACCATGCTAGCTGGCCCAGTGATGCTAACGTCACAGCTCAGCCAAGGAGGACGCCATTAATGTTCACATCCGGCACTGTCACAAACACGAGCCTCTCGTCCATGAGCAGATGCGCGCTTCCTTCTGCACTGTGAAGGCAGGTGTAGTTCGGCAGACAGAAAATAGGTCCTACATGTTTTCGGTCCTTCAAGCACCACAAGTGCCAGAGTGCCGTCTAGTTCCTTCAAACACTCAAGGCAGACATCTCTATGGCTGATATCTCTAAAATTCGGACACTCATATCAAAACTATCAAAACTACTTCATAGATAAATAGTGCTACAGGCCAAATATGTATTTTTGATTTTGGGGTGAACTCTGTTCAAACTGTTCGAACTTTATTTCAAATTCTAGTGCATATAGACTAAAATTTGCAGGGAAATGTGCGCAGAGATATAAAGAATATTTCCATTTTATGAAAGGGTACAGCCATAAAAAAGGTCTGGATTTGAATATTTCACATGATGTAAAAATCATTTAGCCTTGATCAGAAGCTTCAGCAGAATATATATGCAGTATCAGGTTTTAACAATATTAAAGCTACTTAAGAGGAAATAAAGGAGGAAAACTGGATGTTAAGGGGTTAATAGGATTACGAAAACAACAGTATATTTCACCAAATTACTCTTCATTGTGTCCAGCAGATAATCCGAACAGTTCAGGAGCATTAAATCAGATTTTTGCCCCCTCTCTTCCTCCCCACAAACACCTGACAGAAACCGAGACTGTATAGCTCAGAGGCTCTGGATAAGCCTCATGTTTTATTTGCGAAAAGCGGCCCCATTGTCCCATAAGTCACCTCGCACAGCACTCTTCTGCTTCACGCCACACTGAGCCTGTCCTACCGCGTTAGCGTCACCCGCTGCTAAAGCACTTAGCTTGTGTTCTCCGTGTCCTCTGTGGTACAGCCAAACATCCATTTGGAGGACCTCGGAAACTTTGAAGCTTTTTCACCCACACACTGAGCGAGGGAGGCGCGGGACGCATTTGTGACGTTTCGTGAATACTTTGTCCAATAAATAGCCCTCTTCACGAATACATTAAAGCTAATCGAGTGCACGTATGTAGCCGTGCTTTTCAGCCCCAACAGCATGATGATATGAACTTGGATTTCTCTTCAACGGAGGGATTTTATTGAAGTTTAAACCAATAATATCTGTAATGCTCTATTAGCGAGTGATAGCACCGGTTATCCATTTGGTTGCCACATTTTATCTGTTGCCCTTTTTTTCCCTAACACTTGTCAGACATTGTCACACCTGCTGTGAGAGCCAACAAGGACAGAAGGAGGGCGGAGGAGCTCCGACGTCTGCTGGAAATCAATCAATCCTCATATACTGCAACGCTGATACATGCATCAAACACACATACCCCTGTTTATGGTTTGTTTTATTGGCATTAAGTTCATTTAAATGTCAAGCTGATGTCATTTGTGTCAGTTCACGGGACTTTAAGTGAATTTCCACTTAAGCGACTGAGTTTAGCGGAGCTGCAGAGTGGAGACAGTTGTTCCAGCAGACGACATAAATAACAATTTAATGCTTTGCTTCCATTTGATGTCACAGCTGCACTCCAAAGCAGTTTCACAGCTGCCATTTTCCATCAGCTCTGTTGTATCTGTGTTGTTATCAGGAGGGAATTTTAAAAGGAGGCATATATTTAATAGATGGTTGTTAAAAAAAAATGGAGGAAGTAAACAAGTCGTCTCATTAGCGGCTGAGTTATTACTTTACAGCAACCAGAGATGTGTCAGAGCACGATCTGTTCCAGCTGCACGATCTGTAACTGTACATGTGAGAACGGGCCGCCATCTTGGATAGCTATCTACGGCAACACCACTTGGACAAACCATGTAGTTTGCTGTTATTAGCCTATTAGCCAGCCGTGTGATCCGTTCTGTGCGAGCAGCAGGATACAAGACCAGCTAGTTTAAAAAAAAAAAAAAACTTTATTAATGACACAATAGTCACAGAAGGCTGACGGATTTTAATTGTTTTTATGGCTCTGCATTAAAAAATAAGACCATATTTTCTGTTATAGACCTTACTACTTATAGACTTTATGAGTTTCCCACATTACTAAAGAAATTTGAGTCCAAAAGTTACTTGAAAGGCTATAGACATAAAATAAATGAGTAAAGTACTCAACATCCTTTTTTCAGAAGGAACATAAAGGGGAAATATCAGGTTTAATAGAAGTCCAGTGAGTTAATATTTTGGTATTTATTATAGAAAGTGCAATCTTGTTTGTGACCTTAGTCTTGAACAAACATTTCTAATTTCCACACTTAACCTACATATACATTCTGTATTGAAATTTATGTTTAAATCTAAATTATAGAAACATCTATAATCATGTCTGTAAAATCTCCAAAACACAAGAAGACATCCATTCTTTGAAGAGACATTGTGAACAAGCTTATTGGATTATTTGTATTTATGCTGCAGAATTTTGTAAATTGATTCTCTCAGTTCTGAAAACATTTATTAGGCTGTTGTGTTGTTCATAAAAAGTTTTTTTTAAATTTTTTTTTTAACTCACTTGCAGCAGGAACGGATCAGATCATGTACTGACAAGATGTTTTCTATTGTTAAGCTAACATTTTATCAATAATGTGGGTCACCACTATCTAAATTAACCTTAAAGGTACAATATGTTAGCATTTCAGTTCAAAACATTTAAAGCTAGCATGCTACTACTACTGAAGCTAGCATGCTAACCTGCTAGCCCATTTTGTCTCGTAATTGTCATGGTTTGGGGCTTCTGTCCAGTCACTTCCTGTTTTATTTTGTAGGAGCCTCCCTTGTGTATCTTTGTTGAATACAACGTCCTATCTTTGTTTATTTACCCACTTTTTATTCCTAATTAGTTTCACCTGTGAAACATTAGTTAATAAGTCCTTTGTGTATTTAGTCGGTGTGTGTGTTCCTTTTTTCAGTCGTCATCTGTGTTTGTTTCTCCCCGTGTTCCTGCCTCTTGTCTGGTTACCTTCTGGTTTGTTCTTTGTTGTTTGTTTTTTTTTAAATTCTCTCATTTGGATTTTAGACTAGCTTGTTTTACTCAGACTCCCCAGCCAGACTCAGACTCCTTATTTTGTGTTTTCCTGCCTTCTTGCTAGTAGGTTTATTAAAGTTACATTTTTGTTCATTCAGTTTTGTGCGTTCTGTCTGTATTTGGGCCCACCTTAGAAATGTACTCTGACTGTAATAACACATCACTGTAGCGTCCAGCATCACGGGGGTGGTTTCCTTGCCGTGTTTGGCTCCTGGCACCCGGGGGCTGACCCACCGTAGTCCTAGATCAGGTCTCCAAAGGTGCTAACTGATGTCCAACCTCCTTCTTGCTCCTCTACTGCTTCACGCCTCCCCAGGACCCGCCTGAACCTACGGTGACTTTGTCGTCCATGAAGTCAGAGTCCATGTGGGAGCCACTGTAAAACACCTCTGCAATAATATTGTTAATAATCATTGTTATAGATCACTTTTCAAAATCCACATTACAAAGTGCTTCACAAAGGCAGCAGACTAAAACAGACAAGATGTAAAATCAGGTAAAGGATCTCCAATAAAAGTTTGTTTTACGAAGGGACTTAACAGGAGATTACTGAGACATTTGGCCGTGGATCTCAACATACTCACCTCGGTGCTGTATTGACTCTGTCGTCACACTTGCTGGTTCTGGTTCTGTTGCCCTTTGCAGTGTCATTTTCTGTTAGCATTCCCCGCTGGATCTCCCAAGCCCTAGGCCTGAAAACCACCTCCTGGTGGTCTAAAGCTCCTGTGCTAGCAGTGTAAACTTTAACACTCCCCTGGGCCTCCAGATCCCTAGCTGCACAGATAACAGAGCTAACTGGGCAATGGCAGCTGCAGTTAGCAGTTGCTCTGACATGCAGCACCCTATTTGTTTGGAGAGGAAATTCAACGGGTGGTCAGTTCTTGCATATTACACCATTAACAAACACAATAAATAGCTTTCTAGATGGTTATTGCCAAGTAAAACTGGGTATTTGAGCTAGTATTTTGGGCCAGTAGAGGGCAGGAAAGGTCCAAATCAAACTAATAGGTATAGTATCACTGTGTAAATTTGCCTATTTACACATACGGAAGAAATGGAGCAATATTAGCATTCAACTGGAGGCATGCTTCTGGTGACATAAAGAATTTAGGTCCAATATTAATTCTGCTTTAAGTTCGGTTTTGGTCTACACCCACTCCTGAAGGGTGTCTGTCTCCTTAGCTGCTAAGGGTTCCATTTTTATCCTCAACTAGTTGCTACCTAGCTAAGCAGGCGCAGCTGGAAGAGACTGGCCATTGACCAGAATCAGACACTTTTCAGCCATGACTGGTGGGTGGTCACTCAGTACCACGTATCTGATTCTGTCAAATTAACATCCATGCACCCGGTGATGGTTCATGTCATCGAGCCACCTGCAGTGGCAGGGAACCACTGTGTTAGAGGGAGTTACAACATCTGTCCTGCCTCTCTGCTGGTTGCCTGGCAGCCTCACTGTGACAAAAAGACTCTCAGAAGTTACTGCACCAGGCCAATGTACAGCAAAACAGTTGGAGTGAATTTAAATGCGCGTTAGTATCCATGTTTTGGAACCTATCTGTCTCATGCAGAATATGATGATTGCATGAGAGAGCGTTTACATGTGCACCAGTATCCAGGTTATCTGTTCCACATGTAAATGTCATATCCTGGTTTCAGGAACCTGAGAGACCTGGATATGTTACCTGGAATACTCCAGTAGGACCAGGATACTGTGGCATGTAACCACCTCATCCAGGTTTTCTAAAATTCTTTATTGCATGTTGTTGTTTAATACTCAATTCTGATTGGTCAATCACAGCATTCTAAGGCCTGTTATTTCTGTATAGCAGACCATAACAGTCTGTTGTTATGGATAAAGTTCTGATCATAGAGTCAAAGGAGATAATGAACAGTGAACAGGTCATTATTGTAAAATGAAGCCCTTCAGGATGATGTAAAACCCCTCCGCTTGACATCAGGGTCCTGCATCACCCTGTCCTTCCAAAAGTTAACATTAGCCGCTAAAGTTACGATGCCTGTGTATTTTTTTACCAGGATGCAGTCACACAACAGCCGGTCGTACTCGTTCTTTCTCTGCACGGCTGATAAAAGCACCAGAAGTCGCTGATACCGTTACAAGGGGCAGCGAGATTGGTGTTTATGATGTATATTGTGAGAGACAAGAGATGTAGTTCACTGAGCGGTTTCACACAAAACTAAACTAAACTAAACTAACTTTTAAATTGGCAAACATCAGAATTTGTGCCACAGTTCAAACAGGATCAAAACTAACATGAATTATCTTTGATATTTTTTCCAAATTTAGGTCCCAGGGTCACACTGGAAGGGGTGAGACTTCTTTATGTGGCTGCAACCCACAATTACTTTCAATATAAATAAATCTGCTGTTTATCATCTTTGTTTGACACTCAAAATTTCCTATAAGACAACTCCCACATCCTCCGCTTATTATGTGCACCCCCCAGCATTGAAACAAAATATTCATGAACACAAAACACAGTTTGTTGTTCTCATTTGTAGCCTTAGATTCAAAATAAACCATAATGATCTGATCCTCCATCAACTGAAGTGAGAGTCCTAAACTCTGCACAGCAGCTGGAGCAAACCCTTTTCTTCCTCTGTCACCTCCTGGTCCAGATGTGCACCGCTGACCATCTATCTGTCGTCCCTCTGAGTGGTTCAACATTGAGAAATAGTTCACAGCTTTTCTGCAGCGGCCTTTGAAATGAGGTCTCTCAGTGACGCTGATTATGTAAACCATTGAATGTGAGCAGGCTGTGTTTGTGTTTTGCACATCAGCATTAATCATTTTCAAGAAAAAAAAAGCTCTCAGCTATATCAGAACCTCAAGGCTCAAAATATATTGTATCTGTCATTGGCCTTCCTAACATTTGAGTACGGTAACCCCAGTTCATTGCCTCCACCACTTCTGGATCTCAGGACTGTTATGATTTCTACAATGACAACAAAGTCAGTGCCAGCAGCGACTGTGTTTATTGTTTCATACAAAGCAGAAAACAAAACTATGAGCTAAAAAATGTTCCGAAAGATTTGCCAGATCAGGGGGAGACTACTGTGAGATTGTGTGTTACATATTGTTTGCAACTCTGATATAAAAACAAATCTCCGTCTTTCTCACACTCTTTCTTTTTTAGATCTTGGAGAAATGACAGGAGGGGAGGTGATCTTGATCGTATAACTTGTTGAAACAGACTTAAATTAAAGTATTTCCTATTACACCCCCACTCTGAGCATTCCCAACAAGAGGAAATGCTGGAGAAATGGCCCACTGGGGCCATTTAAATAGTAATTTTCTCATGAAGTGAGATGAACAGACAAAAAGGAAACTCCACTGAGATTTTCCTCAACATGGGAAAAACATAAGAAAAAAATCCCTTCTGAATCACATCCTTAAAGCACAGAGCCATGCAAAATAAAAAGTCATTATTTAGAGACATTTTAAGTGGCTAAGAACCAAACCAGCTGATTGATTCATATTTCAGAGAAAGTGTATATTAAAATGCAGCGTAACTGCGAACTCAGTGAAAAATAAACACTTTCACAACATCCTCCCGCAGCAAGAAGGTCCTCACTTCCTGTTTGTGTATGGAATATGGGACACAGAGGGTTATGCTATTTAAACCAAAGGGCAGCAGATTCCCAGCTAGCAGAGGCTGGTGGGATCGGAGAGTCTGCTGCCAGCTTCTCAAGGGGACGTAAAGTGGGTGGGAAAAGCAGGAAAAGAAGAAAAACAAGATAATCGTGCAAAAGTGAATGGAAAAAAGGACAATTAAGCAGAGGGGGGTGGTGCTTGGTCGTGCAACTGTAAGGCAGAAGGGACGAGATGATATTAAATCTTTACAGCTTCACATTATTTAAAGGTTACAGAAGCTTTGCTAAAAGAGGTTCTTGCTCCACACGACCACAGTGTTTCTGCAGGGGTTTAATACTGTTTTTATCACAGGATTTATCCACTCAAAATTGAGGTTGCCATGTAAAATGTCTTGAAAAGCATTGTATAAATAAAACTTACCACAATTATTTCACTCTACAAGAGTCAGACCAACATCACCACACAGGGTAACATTATTATGATTTTGCATGGTGATATATTTCTGTTGTAATTAGCTGGCTCATTTAATAAGAATATATTTTATATTTGTTTATATAGTTTGTTTGCCCCTGACAGGCTACAATAAGTTGTACCTCAGATCTACTGATGTTGCTGCAATTTTGCTGTTGCCAGGAAATAACCATAAAGGAGATGAAAAGATATACTGTATATCTACCACATGTTGATGGTGTTTTTGACCTCTATGGAGCAGTTTTTATCCATGAGTGGGTCCCCATTTTGTTTGTCTCATCATGAACACACACAAGGATGCAATACACATGGACTATTCAACAGGTGGTGGCAACACACAAAGAAAGGCAGCAATGTGACAATAAAGGCAGTAAAGAAGAAAACTGCAAGCTAGTTAACTAGAGCCCAACTCCAGTCCAGCCCCTACCCACTCTTAATCCATTTGTACGTTCGCGTGGAGTGTCATTCCAAACCAGTCAGCCTTAAGGGGGAGCGGGTTTTTAAAGCCCTCCAACAGTGAGTCTACATCAATGCAGGCTTACAAACCACACTCCTCTCTGATGCAGCACCTGTTTTATGTCCGGGATGGAGGAAACGCCACAAAAGTTGGTTCCGTGCAAGGTGCGGTTATTTCCAAGGATCAGCATGAAGTTACTTTACCTCAAACAGACGTGTTTTGTGCACATGTGATGGAATCACATGCCGAAAAAACAAAACAGCGATGTGGCCAAAGAAGCGTGGGAGCGAGTTTTTATTTATTTAATTAATAATTTTCCCTTTTCACAACTGTACTATGCCATGAATGTAATGACCGTAATTTATTTAATTACGACATCCATCATGATGAATGTTCCCGTGTCCGTCAGAGAAAGACGAGGACGTCCCAAAGCCTGCCAGTGTATTTCCACGCTCCCTCTTATTTAAGTGACGCTCCACAGCCTGTGACTCCACACAGAGCAGGAGTGTGAAGGGGCCATAAATGTAAACAATGCAGGTTTCCAACTTTTTAAAAAGTTGGCTTTGCAAATGAGGAAAAAACATGCATTAAAAACCTGTTTCTTAGATGCCAAAGGCACACACGTTTTGGTGAGTGACACTGGATGCAAATATTTACATAGTGATGTACATTATTCACTTTTCTTTGTTTAGAAGAAAACTCCACAGGGAACCTTTAAGTATTGAGCAGGATGTGGTTAGCTTAGCAGAATACGACAAAACAAGACATCTAAGGATGTCGCCTGCGGCTTTGGGAAACAGCGATGGCCATTTTTCACCATTTTCTGAGATTTTATAGGCAAATAACTCGATTAATCGAGAAAGTAACTGGCCAGTTAATCAAGTATGAAAATAATCGTTAGTTGCAGCCCAGTATTTAACAAAGCCGTGTAATAAAACATGTTAATTTATGCACTTATAGCTGTTGGTGGGTATATTTTTGTTTTATTTTGCTGTTGCTGTGGCAACGGCTGCAGAAGTAGATGCAGCAGCTGGTAGCTCCTTTAAACTTTGCTCCTTTTCTCTTTTCGACGGTTATTTTTTCGGCTTTATTGCTGCAACATGCAACACCTAAAGATATCTTAAAAATCAACAATGCAGCATGGTATCTATCAAACATGCAGCCAGATTAGCTGGACGCACCGTGCCGAGAAACAGGAAATCAGAGACTGTTGTGCCACATCCTACAGAGACCCCAACATCGCGGATCAAGCTGTTGCTCTTGACAGGCGGACCACCTTCGAGCTGTCAGGGAGCAACGTACCACACTTGATTCCTTGATTTTGCACAAAGCCAACCTAGCTGCTCCCTCCTGCCTCCAGTCTTTATGCAAAGATCGGCTAACCACGTTCTGACCCCTGCCCCAAACTTGTCATCTCATCTCACCCTCAGAAAATAGCCAAGCATATTTTTTAAATCTTTAAAACACCAGATCAACCGAAGCTAGAAAATTTCAAAATACATGTGACTGTGGGCAGTTGTGGAATATGAGTGTGATTTCTTTCATTCAGGTTAAAGGTATCATCGGCAACATTTTCCTAACAAAACAATGTACAAACTCATATTACTTAATCATTTTCAATCATCACTTATGACCTACTAGAAGTTTGTGGTGGTGGTGGTCGTGGCTGTATCTGCAGTAACTCTGCCCTCTGGGTGTATTTCTTGATTTTTTCTCATTATTTTGCTGTGCTCAGGGCATTTCACCAACCCAAAACTTTGGTATTTGACATCCTGATATGTTTACAAACAGCTCAGACAAATCCTACTGTCTCTGCCTTTAAGGTTGTCAAAAGTATCAGTACTTCAATACTTTACAATACCACATTATTTAAAATAATACAATACTAACATTCGATAGTATAAAGTACCGAACCTATGAAAAAGAATAGCTTGAAGTGCTTGTTTAAGACCTCAGTTCAGTTCAGTCTTTATTTATTAAGTGCTGAAACTATTGTAATTTGACTTTCAGCAAAACCAGACAGTGTTCAGTGACTTTTTTCTGTACCAGCACTGTGTGCAGGTTGTTAATTTAAAAAAAACATCCTATGTTGTGTGCCAACAACTCTCATTCAAGTAGGTGCAATGAGAGTAACAACATTTGGCAACACTTTTCAAAAAGGTAAAACTTCTTGGATTTGCACCCGTATCCAGATGTGCACCAAAAAGATCACTTGTTACTAGGCCTGTTGCCAAACTCTTACTGAAATCTGTAATCTGTTTTTGTAGACATTCTGCTAAATAACAAACAGATAATCACATGAGATGAAAACCAAACATCCTTGGTGGAAAATGGTGAAAATTATGTGAGAAGCAGACGTCAGCGCTGAAACCTGCAGACTGAGGAAAGACGTGTTTAACTGAACCACTTTGCTGCTTCCTCAGTCCGAGATTCCTGATCTGTAAATAAAGCAGATGCACTCGATAAAACTGAAAACATCTCAAGAGACCAAATGAAAAAGAACAGAAAACGTAAAGAGGAAAAAATGGCTGATATCTCCTGCTTTAATGTGAGCGCTCTGCGTTATTGTGTTTGCATGTGGCTGTAATATCTAAACTCATTACAAGGACAGTGTGTGGTAGCCTGCAGATATTCAACGAGTGCAGGGATTTCAAAGACAGGAAGGCCTTTTGATAACAATCAGGCCCACCAGTGGCTGTGACGCCCTCCGCCTGCAGGCACTTTCTGTGGCACAGAGCGGACGATCTTCTCCAGCAAATTTAAATGATGTTTGGACACTTCTCGCTCAGCTGTGAGACTCGGTCGTGTTCTGTTTCTGGGCAGCGTCGCTGGAATGTAAACTACCCACTACCCACTCATAAACACAGAGGATTTCATAACAACTGTGTGATGGTGTGAGGCTTAATGAAACAGTGAAATTTTAACATGTGTAGCTCCACATCATCACATTCTTAATAAAACTAACTTTTTTTTTTTTTTACATGATTTGGATTCAGTTCAACAATAACAATCATTACTGCTGCTGGATATTGTTTCTCATGGGGAACCGTGGTCACCTCCACTTATTAGAGCAGCAGTTTGTGTATTTGTGTTGGTTTTATGAACACAAACATGCATTTGGGGTAGATATGTGTTTAATTTGTTTATATGAAGAGGATGTGTGTCACACTGAAGACTGGAGCCACTGGACTGAACTAGTTCATCTTCTCTCAGCATAAGTTTCCTTTCTGTTTTTCGTCTGTGTGTTTTTTTTTTGGTCAAATTCACACCACATGTTTTGCATGTTTCCGCAGACACCTCACAGTGATTAAAACCAACCAAACAAACAAATCTCAAAGCAGACGTCTGGACCCGAGTCACGAATTCGGTGACTTAATACTGCACTTGACAAAAGCAAAAAAAAGACTAACATCTCAAATTGGACTTATTAATACCTATGACTTATGACTTCACTTGGACTTGAGTCTTTTGACTTGAAAATACTCAAGTAGTACTCGTTGCAGAGCCAACTTTGACCTAGTCCAGCTCAACTTAACTGAATCGGGGCAGACATTTAGCTCAGTTGGTAGAGCGCCCGACCCATGTATGGAGGCTGCTAGTCCTCTGCTGCGGCCACTGGTTTGACTCCTGCCTGTGGCCCTTTGCTGCGTGTCATCCCCTCTCTCTCTGCCCCGTTTCCTGTCTACTCTCTAGCTATCCTGTCAAATAAAAGCAAAAATGCCCAAAAAATCTGGTGAGGCTCTACCAAGGAGTGTGCTTGGATAGGGTTAGTGCAGGGGTCTCAAACTGCCCTCTGGCCTGTTTCATAGCTATTTAACCTACACTTCAATTCAATACAACTGAAATAATTCTATTAAAAAATGTATGTACGTACGTATTTCTGAAGGACTGCATGTTGCAATTCGCTGATATTCACATCAAGAAAAGAAAAGTTCAACAATATTTCTCTACTGGCAAACACAGTGGCAGAGCAGATAATCAAGTTATCAAGTGATATTTATGTTCAGAGACAAAGCTAGAGCTTTTACCACATACTCTGTGGCGTTTGACAAAATTACAGACAAAACTGACAATGCTCAGCAGCCATTTTCATCAGGAGAATTAATGACCATGTCCAATGCGTGGCTAACTAATGTATATAAAAATGTACAGAAGCTGCTGTTTGCATTTTAGGATAAAACTGGCCTGTCAGTTCATCCACCAAGCCCAAAGATTAAAAAGTATGTTAATTGAAAAGTGTAAACCCACCAATCAATTCAGTTCCCTTCACTTCCTGAATCAAATAACATTACCTATCTCAACAAGTAGAAACCTAATTCTCCAGATCCACTTTGTTTTGACCAAATACAACAACATCCAATCAAGTTGCAGGAGAGCAACCGTGAAGAAATAACGTCTGTGTTACTGAGCTCCAGCTGGCAAAAATGACACCAAAGATAACTGTGTTCATGTCCAAAAACTACCAGGCGGTCAACAGAAAATGACCTGCAGTGTGCAAAACATGCAGGTGAAAAATTACACATGGAGACACAAACAACTTCCAACTCTGTTCGACATTTGACGGTACACTAAGAAAGTTGAGGCTAATATTTAGTAAGCCAGCTAAAGCTTAACTACATTAGCTAACAGCTGAGTAACTCTGTAAATCAACTCACTGTTACATTACGACTTGATTGGGGCTCAAAATTAGGGACAAATGGAATATAATATTCATTAGTATGTTTTCTTTTGTGTATAATCACCTGGAAATAAGAATTGCTGTGTTTTTATTCCTCAGAATGAACCATTTATATCTACAGAGGACGTGGGATCTCTTCCACAGAGTCTGCCATCTTTCACCACCTTGTTTCATCAGTCGGGCTACCTAACACTGGCTCCAGATACGGCCTTTTGTGAGTTTCGTGGCTACAGTAGGTTCTCCTATAAGTTTGGGAGGGTGAGACAAGGTTTTTGCAAGGTGCAAGTTCACTGCTACATGCAAAGAAATCCTACACGCCTTTAAATTTCCTGCAACTGTCTGTGGACATAAAAACCAGCTTGTTTGATTAAGATTGGAAGGCCTGCAGAACAGTGAATAGAGTTGCTTCTAAACTCTGAGCTCATAAATGTTGATTACAGTTTGTTGTAAGAAAATGCAAATGTGGTCCAGGACCTAGAATACCACTTTGCACCACGAGTACATCAGTCTTATGATCTTTTTTCTTGACAGAGATTTTATGCAGACTGACTGTAAAAGCTTTCAGAGCGCTGTGCTGACAGCCCGACATGCTTCTGTCTGCTGCCGGTGCCGGCTGAGAGCTGCAGCGTGCTATTTCTGTGGTGTGAGGGATGAGGCAACAGTGGAGAGCGTATTAAAGTTTCATCTCATCATTTTGGACTTTGACCTGTGATGTGATGGTTTACATCCAGTAAAAATGTGAGAAACATGAGGAACAGAGCACGGCTTTCTATAGTCGCTCAACATGTCTGTGGAGTTCAAGTTATTCTTGTAAAATTAATGTACCAAGACCATATATCAAATGTTAGCTGAAAAGAGAGGGAGAGAGTGTGTCAGTTTACTAAACTTTAACATCTAACTCCATCTAATATTGTTACAGACATGAAAAACCTGCTCGTATTGACTAACCTCGTCCAGACAAAATGACTGATTTTCTTTTCGAGTGTTGCTATGGGCTTTGCTTCAAGTATGACCATGAAATTGACAGCCATCATATTTTTTTTGTAGACGTTCATGGTGCCAAGAAGCCCAGAAGAAGCGTGTAAAGCTTTACGGCAAACAACAACAACTATGTCACTGATTTTGGTGAAACTGGATCATATTTTATGGACAAAAATGTTTTCTGATTTCTGATTTTCTGGGCTACAGAAAGTGGCACCGAAATGGGAACCAGAACTCGATCCAGGCCAGCAGGCAGCGCAACCAGGCTTAGAGGTGAAGAGACTGAAGAGGACGTAGATGTAGGAAGCTAAGAAGAGAAAAAGAGTGAGTGACCAAGCAAAACGCCAGACAAGAGTAAATATTGGACTGACTTTTAGTTGTTGGCGAGAGCTCTGTGAAATAACAGTCTACAAGCTGCTCTTCTTGCTGTTGGACTACAATTAGTATTAATATTAGCCATCTTGCTATGTTTTGTGTTGTTGCACTTGTTTGATGTGAGGCTGTGTTAGCAAAGTAATCACCTTGCTAGTTTGTGATCGTGCGTCATCGTAACAAATGCAGGTGTATAACTCTCCATATTTCTAATAATTGCTTTAAACACCACATTGAAATTGACATTTGTGTTTCAGGGCGCAATATCTTGACAACTATTGGATTGATTGCCATGAAATCTGGTGCAGACATTAAGCTAATCACATTCATTTGTTTTTAAAAAGAGTTTAAAGAATATTTAATGGCACAGAGCACCAGTCCCTCTTCAAATGGGACATGTTTCACTACATAATATCTGACTCATGTATTATTTTACTTTCACTTTACTATCTCAGTTACTATATGCACTGTTTTTAGTGATGATATTATTACTTTGAGCAGTATTAACTTGTTGACCATTTATAGATACAATGTAGGAATGTGATGCCATTGTTGTTATCATCATTTTTAGTTTTACTGTTGTTCATTGGTTATTGTAGGATTCTTTGTTGTTTTGTCTCCTTTTACCTTGGACCTTTTAATTGTTTTACATTAAGATGTAATATTTACTCGTGTGGACCCAGAAAGAGTAGTTGATACCTTGCTAGTGGCTAACGGGGATCCAATAAATAAATAAATGAATAAATTCCCATTGGCCTCAGCTGTACATTGTGTCTAATGCTAACAAGGAAATATTAGCATTACAAGCTAAGCTAAGATGATGAAGCACATGGGGGAGTTCACTACAGGACTGTTTTTTGCCATAAAACCTTAACCCTTTCACTGAACCCAACCTTTCTGACAGAAAGACCTGAAGACAAACGTCTCCCACAAACAACCTGCTGGGAGTTGTTAGCCTACAAGGATTTCTGCCAGAAAGTCTTTCTTGGTTTTGACGGAAAGGCTAACTTCTCCTGTGGCACGTGATAAATATTGTACCTGCTAAACATCAGCATGATAGCATTATCATGGTGAGCATATTAGCATGCTGACATTAGCAGTTAGTTCAAAAAGTGCTGCACAGAGTTCTGGCAAGTCCAATTCTGTACTGCATGTTTTAATATTTTTTTTTACATAATGGCAAAAGATAAACTGGACTTTTGTCAGAGAAGTGACAGAATTTTGTCCAAGGCCCTGCGACGACACCACATCTTCTCAAAAATGGCTTTTATACCTCTTTCTTACGGCTAACACTAACCATGTCCGGCAGTGCAGCATTCAGTGCAGTACGACCTCTCTTAAGTGTTGGTATGTAAATCTCACAGAGCATCAATCACTGGAGTTCAATCCAAACACATGTTAAAGGCACGTTGTTCCCTCTCTGCTGCACAGATCCGAGGCATGGCTCTCATCTAATGGACAATAACAAGGCCGTTAATAGCAGCAGGACGTAGCTCAGTCCCACTCAGAGACACTAAATCAATCAGTTCCAAATAAACAGCAGGCTTTTACGCCACTTGCTCATCCTGAAACCCGAGTTTGGACTCTGACATTTCTGATTTATTACAAGCTAGTGAGAAACAGATGAAGACGTTTTCTACCTGGATTTAATACAGTTTAGTCAGTGAGCTCGTAAAGTAAAACATCTTCACTCTTCCTCATATTTCTGTTGCTTATCATTAATCAACTGTCTGAGCTGTGAAATCCAAATATTCCTTCCTGCATTTAAGAGGAGCTACTTTAGGAATTCAGATTGCTCTCTTTTTATATAAAAACATAGAGACAGTCAGTGCAGACGCTGTCAAAGTCTTATTTTGCACAGTTTAATGATAACTGTCTTAAAGTCAGAAAGTTTTGAGCCGACAATCACACAAGACAACTTCACCTCAGCAAGCAGGCCTGGTTTATATATTAACCATGACTCCTAAATGTTTATATACTACCAGCACTGCTACTACAAACATGCACTGTGCACAGGGCACCAAGTGCTGGTGGGGACACCAGAACAGCCTCTCACAGCTCTACGTAATGCATTAATAAACTCTGTGGGGCCGCCCCAGTTCAACATTACTATGTTTCAGAGGCCATGTCGGGCAGTTTTAAAGGTAGAGCTGTACTGGAGATAATGAAACCATATGAAACTAGAAGACCGAAGACATTCATGCCAGCTTGACGAGAAAGGGGTTACATAATGGTCCAAGCTTAGGCTAAATTTTGGCGATTTTAGCTATATAGATTCTACTGCACTAATCTAAGACTTTTGTTTATCTAAAAAGTCAATTTTCTCACAGGACTGTGAGATATACAGACCATTTCCTTCACAACAGACAGAGAAGGCCAACCGTACACACTAATCAACCTGTTATGTGCTATGGGCTCCAGACCTTCCAGGGGCCCAGAGGCTCCAACTTCCCCAGATGTGGCCTACTAGCTAATTAGCATCTGCATGCATGGTGTATCACACTAAATAAATTTATGCTTAATCAAGCTGCCGTAAACTAATTCCTAAATATTAACTGATACATACACAAGACACAGATATTGGGAGAAACCAGGGGTGGGAAGTTTCTGCACAGCAGGTAAATCCAGCCCCGGCTGAAAATCATATTAATATGGTTTAATATAGGTAGTTACATTCATGTCCACCACATTTCAATACTAACAGGGAGCGAGAGAGTTGTTGCTTAAGTTTTTTTTTCAACTTGAAAAAAATAGTAATTTATCATCTCTTCAAAGTCTAAGATTTTTTTAGGCACATCTTGAGGTACTTAAGAAGGTTTATACCAGATGCATTGGACTCAGATTTAATGACACTATTTGGTTTGTCTAAAAGAACAATCACATGCAGACATTTGAGAGGAGGATTAAGCAGTCGGTAGTTCACTAAAGAGTCTGTATTTTGTTGTAGGCGGTTAAAACTAATTTTTACTCGTGTTTGAAAATTATTTCATTAACTGGCTCAAGTTTGTGTTTATTTCTGCCTGAGAAACTGTGGAATATATCTGAACTATTTCTTTCAAATGTTGGACAATCAGGCCCTTTTCCTCACATTTTTTCCTCCTCACCACAGGAAACACACTTTGTCTCATTCAGTGTGTTCCCACAGGCTGAGGCCGGCTCTTGTGAAATACGTATGTTAAGTATGTTTCACAATAATTGAGAATTCACACGACACCGAGGCTGTTGCTATAATCTGTATTTTTTTAAGGTAAATTTTCTTTGCAAATAGCTTTAAATTGTCACTCATTACGAGTGAAACACACCAACCATTAACTGAAGAGGAACATTCAGGTTGCAATTTAGGTCTGCGATGCATTCAGCAGAAGTAAGAGTGCAGACGCAGTGAGCAGAACTAATTTCATCAAATATTAAACTTGGTTAGGAGACTCAGCTGAGCAGCGCTGGACTCCAGAGGGATTTCCCTGCAGTCCGACTGCATGAGGACAGCTGGAGGATCATGGGACATTTTGTACAGGAAGTTGAACCGGTGGTAGCCATTTTGAAAAATAATTAAAACAGCGTATTGTTACATAATATTAGATCTGGTCTCGTACTTCACTACAGTGGTGGAGAAATCTGACTTTCACAGATTTTGGCTATGAAACAGATATTTTTTTTTTTATTAGTAATTAAATATTTTTCTTTTCTTTTGCAGGAGTTTTTGGCTACATCCATGGTCTTCTTTGGTGATATTTTTGATGCCTTATTTCTACTATTTTGCCACTTTGCCAATTTCGACTCTTTTTCAAGGCTGTTTATAGGTTATATGCCGCAAATGCTAACGCATCTCACATACTTGTTAACTGCTTTTCATTTATATTTACATTAGTTAAGCATCACACATCTTATTCCTCAAGCATGTGTCAGCTTGCACATGAGATGTCGGAGGTTTAATACAGACAGTGCAGCTGCACAAGGGCCTGTGGGGTGGGGTGGGGTCCGCAGAGTGATTCAGATCGCCATCTCAGAAATACACCTGTGTTCAAAGAATAACAGTGTCATTTACTATATACGCCCTTGAAAAGGAAAAACCTTCTCCGCCATGTTGCTTGCACATATGACAAAAGTTCTTGTTCTACATAAACTATGAAAACTGTAATTAAAGTGTAAGAAATATTCAATTAAATAAATAATTTCTTATTTTCTTTGGTGTTTGTCATATCCAGATACGCAGTGATGATTGCTGGGAAATATGTGTGTTGATGTTGTCCAGTGTCAAGTCTCTATTTGATCATGTGACAACTTTGACTGCCAGAACACCAGCCATGATTCTGATAGTTTTCTCTTTAACCTCGACTTTCCCAATACAACAGTCACTCATTTGACTGCCAACACATTGTTGGTAAAATATATATATATATATGCCTAATGGTGTGTGTGTGTGTTTGTACTTAATAACTAGTAACTTGTGTGCACTGGGGCTCATCATTACTTTACACCACTTTCAGGTGTGTGCTATGAAATGCACAATTATGCACGACAGCATATAGTGTTGATTTTGTCAGCTATGTTTAGATTTAAGGGCCACCAAGAACTATAACTATAACTACAAAATAATTGTTTTAAAAATTGTTCTTGCCAAGGTGGTTGGTGGAGTCTGGAGAGCAAATTTTAGAACAACATTTTTAAAACAATATTTTTATATTAATAATTATAGTTCTTGGTGTGGGCGGCCCCAAAATCCGAGGTAGTTTTAATCATATTTAGTCAGTCTCATCCCTCTGAAGTAACGTGGATATTTTAGTCTCATCTTAGTCAAAACATTAACATTTCAAGCTAGTTTTAGTCAATAAAAACACTTGAAGATTATTTAATAAAATGTGCATCATTTTAGCTTAGTTTTAGACCCAGAATGAGCATTTTAATCAAACTTAAGAAAACTACAGTCTGCTTGTTTTGGGCCAAATGTCACTGAATGTCAGCATTGAGCCTGTTGTGTTTTTTGTGTTTACATACATCTACACAAATTCACAGTAAGCTAGGTAAAGAAGTTAAAATAAAACTACATCATTATCTATTAAACACAGCAGCTAGTTTGGAGGAGAACGTTTTATGAATGATGTGGGATGCTGTATATGTGTTGAAAGACTTTATAAAGTCACATTTCTACAAAACAGTTTTTATCCTTCAGCAGAAAATGAAAAAACTGTAATACATGAGGGAATGTGTACATTAATTTAATAAACCTGCCTCCTTTTTTTCTTTCAGCGAGTCAATATTGCCTGAATTATCTGAGCTGCGTCTTAAGGACACGTGAAAAGACATCATCATCTTCCCCTGCTTTAAAAAGTTTTAAAAAAAAGGTCATATCCTGCAATGACATGATTTCACAAACACTTGCCATTAATCTAATATATCTAAATATTAAGAGAGGAAATGACACTCAGCCTTATTTCAGTTTACAAGTTAAGAGAAACATTTTAATGCTTCAGATTAATGTAAACCAGGTAAATCATGTGCAGATACACTCATACGCTCACTTACTATGAAGTAAGAAGACCAGAAATATGAAATCTCTCTTTGACCTGCTATGGCGCTCGTTTATATCTTCCTGTCAGATTAGTGCTGTATCATTTTCAGTTTACTGGAATAATCAGTGGAATCACCAGTGACGGATTCAGGCTGTCTGATGGGCAGGGACAAAAACAAACAAAAAAAAAGTGCACAGTCACGATGCATTCATGGTGAAAACAGTTTGGATTAAAATTGTTTTATTACGTGACGAAGTACAACAACTACTAATAAGGAACCAATATCTACTGTAAAGAGGCTTTTTGCATCACGTTTTCTTCACTGGAACATTTTAGAGGGCACTTTGTCATGTATTGTCTACCACAGGGGCATCCAAGAGGGCACTTTTGCTTCTTTTTTTTAACATTAGGGCAGAAGGGGAGGCGGGAGGCTCCAATCCACCAGTGGAAATTACAATAAAGAAGTAAAATACAATTAATAAGGCCAATAAAATCATTTGTAAAATTAATCCACTGAACATTAACTGGCAATAAAATCATCATGGCTGAGATGAGATAAAATTAACTTTACTGGTTCATGTCAGGACATTTAAGCTGATTTACTTATAAGTAATAGGGAGGAACTATTAAAGCATGTTTGGAAAAACTATCCTCAAACCAACTCTGCTTAAAATGAATAAAATATTTACATGCATTTATTACTTTGGTCAGTATTTATTAACTGAAAAGGAAAATTTTAAACCTGTTTTGTGACATGAATAACAAGTAAAACCAAGCACATCACTGCATTACCCAGCACAATAATTTTTGGTATCCTGCATTCTAAATAAAACTGTTTTTAGTCTGGTTCTGTATTTCTTCTTGCCGATGGATTGAAGGCACTTCAGGCTGAGTGGCTGCAGTTTTACTTTTTTTTGTAGGACCTTCTTGATGAGTTTCAAGAGGATAAATGCCCAAAATATACGAATGGATACGATGAAAGTTTTAAGCATTTAAACAAGAACACAGTGGCTTCATTGTTGCAGAGAACATCTCAAGTGAAAGTTATCTAAAGAGTCCATCTGAATCATTTTGGAAATCCTCCTCCCTCCCGGGAAGTGCAGTCTATTACAATCTATTAGTCATCCTCTGCACTCTTCCTCTGCAAAGCGACTGCGTGGATTTTATTTTGGAGGTTCTGTACTTCAGGTGGACATTTTAAGGCCGTGGCAGGTGCTGTGTTGAAAGGCGGGTGCAGTAATGGGGGAATTGGAGGAGAGAGAATATTTTTGGGGGGGGTTTAAAGTGAAGTGCATTACCCGCGGGCAGCCAATAGGTTGGCACTATCCCGTCGCCCTCCATCACCTCCACTCAGCTCCTGCAGCTGAGGCGTACTTAGCACCATTCATAATGCATGGTCACCACCCCCCTCCCCCCCCATGCACAGGCCTGTCATGGCTCGTTCCCTTCGACAACTCAGCCCAACTCTACTTTTTTCCCCTAAGAGGACGTGAGCGGTTGCATAATTTAGATGCCGCCCGCTGTTTTTAGGGCTCATCTCTTATCAAAAATGTAACAGACAGAGTTTCTGGGGGAGTTTTATCTAAAGGGGGCAATGGAAGATGTTCCAGCTCAGACAATGGACGCAGGCGTGGGCCAAAACTTCTCCAACTTTTTCAGCGAAACTTTTAGTGATGTCAGTATCATGTATGGCTGACTGCCCACATGTATACAGTACAAGACATAAACCTCGACACAGGATGAGGAACACAGACGTGTGCTGCATTTTTAAAACCAAAAATGTTCGCACTAATTTAAGAAGAGTTATGAGAGAATCTAATTTTAATTCAAGCAGACCCTAACTAATCTTTATCTACTATGCTTTAGGATTATTTATGATTATTATTCTCAATTCACTATGAAGATAAACAGTTTTAACTTTAAAAAGTTAGTGCCTTGGCTGCCCTAAATTTTTCGAGTTGACTGATTTTGAAAGGACAAGTTGAGGAAATTTTCTGATGATTCAAAACAAATAAACTTTCCTTATCAAAAAGAACTGATTCTAATTCCCTTGTACCTGAGAATTCAATAAGCTTAAGATATTAAGGTGAGGAACCACAAACAAATTTCCTTTTGCATTCTCTCAGTTTGAAAAGTCAGCTCCTCATTTCACATAAAGAACTTAAATTAATTAATTTGAAGGTGACGGTACTAACCTTCATCTTGGTTTTCGTCATATGTTTTCTCCAAACTATCAAAAAGAAGGGTATCGGGTAAGTTTGAAGCCTCAAACAATGCATGGAAATCTACTAATATGCCGATCATGTTTCTTTAGAAACTTTATTTATTGAGTTGATTGAACTCTGCAGAGTACATCCAAGAATTTCAACTAAGAAGAGCTTGTGTTTGTAAGTTCTGAGGTGTTAGGAAAACAAATACTAGAAATTTTATGTTGATTTTTTTTTACTGTGCTGTTTTCTGCTTTTAAAGTAACATTTAAAGTCAAGCAGTTTCTTCAGGACACGAAACATTCTCCCTAAGATGTCTAAATATAAAATCATGTGTCCGAGCACATGTGTGGGGGGGGGGAGGATCAAAGTATAACATATTTAATAAATCAGAGTTTTGTTTCAATGCCGTTGCTAAAGGGAAACAAAAGGCCCATTGAAGGTAACTCCTGCAGCCGGTGTGGCCAGCTGCAGTCGGGCAGGTCAAGGTGACTGAGGAAAGATATTTAAGAGAGAAGGATGAACACCTGCTGAAAATCACTGACTTCATTCTATTAAAGAAAAGACATGGGGCACATTGTATCTAATGCAGCATACGTAGGTGCTTTACATGTGCCTTGTTTGGTCAGGTATCTGAAAAAGACTTTATATTCCTGGTTTGTTGACAGCTTCCCTGAGACGATAAAAAATTTCTTAATCTGCCTTCAGATGATAAGGAATTTGCTCTTGGCTCACTGAGGAGGTCGAGTGCATAGATTGGCAGAGGCCAAGTGCAGCACTATATGTCATGTGCACATAACAGCTAAGCTAACTTTAGCATTGGATTTAGCCAAGTTTGTAAACTATATTCAAATCGGGTCGCCTCATCTGACTGCAGACACTTTGCCATGCATTACTTGTCCTGGCGAGGTTGGAGTATGTTTTTAATGTAGTGTAAGGGTAGAGTTTCTGCCCAGTAGGGGCGCCACCACTCTCCCCCACAGGAGATCAATGGCACAGCCAGCACACAGCTGTTTTACTGCTGGAGCACCTTTCAGTGGTGAATTGCACCAATTTTGCATCAAAAAAATTAACAGTGTCATAATAAAGCATATCTCAGTCTCACAAAAGTGTGGAGACTTATAATGGAAATGCTTGTAATTATTTTGTAATGCAGTTATCTCAAGATATCAAAGCTAATTTTACTCTTGATAAGTTAACTTCTCTTAATATCTTGAGGAATTCTTGACTAAATGAGACAGTTTATCAAAAAAAAAAGACTCTTCTTTTCTTGAGATTCTGAATTTGGTGCCTGCAACACATTTCAGAAAGTTGGAACAGCGACAACAAAAGACTGGGAAAGTGGCAGAATGCTCAAAAAACATCTGATTAGAAAAGTCCACGGGCAAATGGGTTAATTGGTAACAGGTGACTGAGTATGAAAGGGGCATCCTAAAAAGGCTCAGTCGTTCACAAACATAGATGAGGTGAGGTTCACCACTTTGTGAAAAACTGCACGGGCAAACAGCCCAACAGTTTAAGAACATTTCTCAACACAAAACCACAGGAATTTAAAAGGTCATTAAAAGATTCACAGAATCTGGAGAAATCTCTGGATAAGAAGCAAGGATGAAAACGAATGCTGAATGTCCATGACCTTTGACTCCTCAGGCAGCACTGGATTAAATACTACATTAAACACACACAATAATTACAGAATTGTACAAAAGAAACTACATGGGCTCGGGAACACTTAAGAAACCTTTGTCCATAAACACAATTTATCGCTGCATCTACAAATGTAAGTTAAGACTCAATCATGCAAAGAGAAAGACATATATCAATAACATCCAGAAAGACTACAGACTCTTCTGGGTCCTGAGCTCATCTGAGATGGACTGATGCAAAAAAAGTCAGAGTCAAAAGTCAAAGTCAAAGAAAAAGTGAGCTGTGGTCTGACGAGTCCACATTTCAGATTGTTTTCAGAAATCATGGACGTGATGGACGTGTCCACTGACCATCCAGATTGTTACCAGCGCTAACCTTAAAAGCCAGCATCTGTGATGGTATGGGGGTGTGTTAGCGCCCATGGCATCATGGGTAACAGTCACATCTGTGAAGGCTCCATCAGTGCTGAAGGGCTCATAAAGGTTTGGGAGCAACATATGCAGACGACATTTTTTTCAGAGCCATCCCTGCCTGTTTCACGAAGAAAATGCCGAGACACACAGCGTGGTTTCAAAGTCGAAGAGTTCAGGTACTAGACTGATCTGCCTGCAGTCCAGGCTTGTCTCCTATTGAAAATGTGTGCTGCATTATGAAACAAAAAATACGACAAGAGAGACCTCAGACTGTTGAGCACCTGAAGTTGTATATCAAGCAAGAATGGGAATGAATTTCACTTTCAAAACTTCAACAATGAGTGTCCTCTGTCCTGTCCCAACTTTTTTAGAACATATTGCCTAAAGTCATAATGAGTGTATTAAAAAAACAAGTTTATCAGTTTGAACATTAAATATCTTCTCTCATTGCATTCTGTTTCGCACTCAAAATGGTGCAATGTGAACGATGCAGCCAAGGACAGTATTATATTAGTATCAGACAATAATGTATTTAAAAGAATGAATATATGAATATAAGACATATTATTGTACAGTAATTTAGCCTCCTTATTCAAATAAAATTCAGAAGTGCTGTAAATGCTATACAGTAGGCAGTATTAGGAGATTATATGGCAATACTTATGAAAGTAGTAACTGATATGATAATACATGGTGAAATGTAATCTAAGTACATTTAAGTTAAAATTAGCTCCAGCCTTACCAGCTGCAACATTAAAGTGATGTAAACGTTAATGCATCATTAATTATTCTCCAATCATAAAATTTACACCATTTTGAAATGAGCTATTTTGCATAATGAGTACTTTTACTTAATTACCATTTTAAAAGATGTGATCACCACCACTGATCATTAGTTACATTCAACAATGCATTGAAAAAATGTATGTTAATATATTAAATATTTTATAGAAAATATATTTCTGTTGCATTAGGGGTATTTGTCACGTTATTTTCTGGCTCACATTGTGTTGAACTGGTGATGTGGAAAAACATACGGTGCAGGCAGAGTTTTACATCATGCTTGGCCTGTTTCCTGTTAATGCTGATCAAGGTGCTGCAGTAGGGCTCTTAACAACTGATCTTATTCACTTGTGGCACACAAGCTCTGCTGTGGCTCTCGCTTAGCATGCTACAGTCCATATAGCATGTGGGCAATAAGCGCTTTTATATAATCAGATCAGTCATGGCTGCAGACAACATGCCGTTATGTTCCATCTGAGCAAAACAGTAACAACTAGTCGCTTCCTTTTTGAGCCGGAGGTTCACTTGTTTGGGTCAAAGCAGACGGTGATGCATCAAGTATGTTTACATGAGCACTAGTGACCTGGTTTTGATCATATTCAGGACACGTGTTGACATGGACAATCAGGTTTCTGATAATCTACGTGCAGGTGTGTCCTTTTTAAACCCCACATTCAGGGACTGTCTTATTTCTGCACTGAACACTGAATGTGTTACCTCAGCTGTTAAAGATGAACCCAATTTCTGGTTTCAGGCTGTCTGGACACTGCTGCTTTTACTACACTGCTGAATTTGGCCTCTTTTGAGTGTAATTACATGATTTTTGAGCATATTGTTTGTTTTAAAGACAAACTGTTTGCTCCTGCACACATTACAGGGAGTGATCATAAAACTGGATATGGTGTTTGAAAGCCATTATTATGGTTTCCACGGGAATGCTGCAGGTAGCATATCCTGTTTTATCTAAAATCAGGTGCTTATTCAGGTTTCTGAAATCAGGATATGCTGTTTATATTCACAACACATAACCAGCACACTTTAAAACCCTGATTGTTACCAGGATACAATTGTGCAAGTACAACACTCATTATGTCGTTTTTTTCAAAATCTGATCTGTGTTGCTGATATGGACTCCATTTACTACTCTTGGAATAAAAAATCCAGACTCATTATCCAGATAAGGAAAATTGCATGTTAATACAAAGTGCAAATGTGTTGTGATCAGAATGTGATCAGATCTGTCCGGCCACATCTGGAGGTAGTCTGTCGTGCACTGTGTTGGGATCTTAGGAGGGTGTAAATGCAGTCTGTACAACATCTGTACCATCTGTACACAACATAACACTGATGCAGATATTTGTTTTATCTACCATAAATAGGTTGTTGATCAGATTTAGAGAGCGAGCGAGAGGACTGAAAGAGACACGCTTAGAATTACTGATTCTCCGTCTATTCTGTGGCATCAAAGTGCCAAAGGTTGCATTATTCAATGAAACTGCATGAAAAATGAAAGCAACAGATATAAAGCAAGAAATAACTGTGCAACGGTGTGGCCTGCACTCATCTGTGCAGCTGATCTGCTGTTAAAGGGATAGTTCACCCGCAAAATGAAATGAATATTCAGTCATTATCTACTCAGCCTCATGCTGATTGAAGGTCGGGTTTAGTTTTTTAGTCCACAAAACACTGCTGGAGTTTCACAGGAAAACAGTGTTGTAGAATCTCCCAAACAATGGAAGTGAATGGTGACCAGTTTACAAACATAAAAAACAACTGGAAAACAAACATAAAGTGCCTCCATACTGCTCATCTGCTGTAACCCAAGTCTCCTAAAGTCCCGACTTGCCATTTGCACACTGTCACACCACACACACCCACTTCAGACAGTGTGCACTTGTGTGTGAAGTGGCTCCAAGCTAAGGATCTACGGTGAAGATTTATGCTAAAAACATGGTGTGAATGACATCTTTGAAGTCAGCTTTGCACGTCAGGGTTTTAGGAGACTGGGGTTACACCAGACGAGCAGTATGGAGGCATTTTATGTTTTTATTCTGTTGTTTTTTACATTTGAAAACTGGTCACCATTCACTTCCATTGTTTAGAAGATCCTGCAACATTGTTTTCCTGTGAAAATCCAGCAGTGTTTCATGGACTAAAAAACTAAACCTGACCCTCAATCTGCATGAGGGTGAATAGATAATGACTGAATTTTCATTTTTGGCTGAACTATCCCTTTAAGTAAGGCATAATGTACAGTGAGCAGATTATTATGATGAAATAAAACCCAATAGGATGATGCAGGACCTCGACACAAAGCTCTCTATACATTATCCTGCTTATTACACATTTCCTTGCCAAAAAAAACCCAATAATTTGACACAAATTATTAATTTAAAAATTATTATCTGGATTTAAATATGATATTATTGTTCCTCCAGAGTCTATGATGAAAGCGTCCATAGCAACAGTCTATTACAACAGTCTGCTATACAAAAATAAGAGAAGAATGCTGTAACTGACAATCAGAATCAAGTATTTAACAATATTGTGTAATAACAAGGCATCATTCATCTAGTTACATAGTAGCCTAAATGCTGACAAACTGACGCAATATTTTTTTATACAAGAAAGGAATAACTCAGTGTATTTCATTAGCAGAATTTACAAAAAATATGTCACAGACTGTATCTCACAACACTGAATAAGTTTCCCTGAACCCAACAACTCACAAAACTTACACAAAACTTACTGGCGCATAGGTTTTGCTCTGGAGGACAGAGATCTGATCTCAATGAGGATAATGAGAACGCATTAAGAATACGAGGTGTAACCACAAAGGTAAAATCACATTGTTTGTAATCCGGATAACATACTCAGATACAGATCCTACTTTAATACCGGGTGTAAATGGGATGATTGTGTCTGAACCACAGATAAGGAAGCAAATAATAAAAGCTAATTTCAGATCTATGATTACATCAAAAGTGCTGTTGAAACCTCACAACAATCACCCTCTTAATGTTAAAGGATTGTTTTCTCCAGGTGTAACAGGGGAGTAAAATTATGTCCTGTTTAGAAATCAGCATCTCACAATGACTGACAGAGGTTGAAAAGCAACATAGACTAAGATCTTAACTGTGAACTTTTCCATGCCTGTTTTTACAACTCCATCGCCTCTCCACACTAAAGAGCTCTTCCACACATCCTTATTAGGTAAGCAGTGACAAGTGGCCATTGTTCCAAAGCAGAAACAGAGCGGCAACACGTGTGCAAGAACATTTTAACTACGGTGAAAACAACAAGTGAAAATGATGAGAACAGCCCGTCTAAACAGTCCACAGTTTCAAATAAATAGCCACAGACAATCATAACAAACTGCCTGTATGGTGTTTGTTTGAGACGTGCGACTTTTCAGTGCTGCCGGATGAATAACTCGTCAACAAAACATTGATTTTTTTCACAAATTTATATCAGCTCGATCTCGTGTTTTTATTTCGTGTTGTACAATAACGCGAATAAGAGATTTTACACGCCTGAGAGTCATGAGCAGGAGCACCGAGTCTTTTTAACTGAAGTAAAAACAGGAAACCGACCAAAGTTGGAGTCACAGATTTTTGTAATATTATTTCAAGGCCATGTAAATATTTAGCCCCAAAAATCCAACCATGCCAGTATACTGCATTGTACCACAAAACCTGCTATTATGTGCCAGCAGCAACAACAGCTTCATATACCTCTCCATAATAGGTCATATCAGCAGCGCGGCTTGTAATTATTATTTACTGCAACTCGGCTCCATTTATGGTGAACCGTCTTGATCTGGTGCTGAGCAGGGAGTCTGTAATCTCAAGGATTTGCAGGCTGCTCACAAAATTACTGTCATGGATGAGAAGATGATTTAAGTCCTGATTCCCAGTAAGGTCAGGATTTCACACACCAGTGCGCGGCCTCTGCTTTAAATAGGAGCTTGACGGTAAGTGGTGCAGTCAGTGAGAGAAGTTATGTTGAATCGAGACGTTCTTCCAGTCTGTCCACATGTACTGCAGCCTGACTGCAGGTGTTGCTGGTCAGGACACCAAGGTCACATTGTCTCTTTCTCTCTTTTTTTTTTTTCTTCAGGGATTTGGGGGGGGTTTATAGCTCATAAATGAAAATTACTCTTGGCACCACATGTGTAACTTTTGATAATATCAACACTCCAGTTTAACCACAGGTCTGTAATTATGGCTGTTATCAATAAAAGCTCAGTGTGGATGCTGGTGGTTCAGAATAGTGGGATTGTTATTGTACTGTTTCAGGGATAATAAAGACTGACATTATTTCTCATTGGCATTATTGCCCAGTGAACCACTGACTTCACACTGACTTTGGAGCCAAAACTCCTCACATTTGATTCAACTGACCCAGAGATGTTTATTAAGTCCAGTTCAGTAGCTGAGCGAGTCTCTAAAATCAAGGCTTCTACACATCTGCTTTTACTCCACATCTGGTACTTGTAGTGGACATGAAACTTTTAAAACTGATTTTCTTTTATTTTCTTCAGTACATAGTGTAAGCCTGATATAAGACTGAACTGTCAACTCGTTTCACTTCATTTTCATATTCAAATATAGAGAAACAGCCAGCTCACTGGAGTGGGCGATTTGAAGGTCTGGACCCAGGCTTTTCTTGAGTATTTCTACTCAGTAAAGCTTCTGTTCTTCACTACATGTGCACATATAAGGCTACATCTCTGTTCAGACCACTGGCATATATAAAGATGGACAACATGAGAGCTCCCCTGGGGAGCGTGCACCCCATGTGCTGAGGCGGTAGGTCTTCTGCAGGGGCTGTGGGGTCGATTCCAGCTTGCGGCCCTTTGCTGCTCGTTCCTCCCCCCTGCTCTCTCTCCCCATTTCCTGTCATGCTATCAATAAACCCATAAAAAAGGCCCAAAAATACATTAAAAAAACATCAGAGCTCTCCTAAAGTGAAGCCAAAACATCTTCCCCATGTGAGGTCATGGTCAGGTCATAAATCCTGCCCCCCTCTATGTGAGCAGACTGGACATGGGCCAAACAAAAAGTAAAAGTACAAGCCAATTTTTTTTCCCCATTGATGGTTTTCTGTTGTTTTATAGAGTTCTTATCACATTGATGTGTGATCAAGTGTTTATTTGTATGATAAGTTTGGTTTTAATTAGTTATTTGATGCTATAAAAAGCAGGTTTCTTGTCATGATTGACAGCTGCAACTCACAATTGAGTCGGCCAGCTGTGCAGGCTGAACCTTGATGAGCGCAAGATTCTACAGTGGGAGAAGACGCAGTGTCCTTTTTCCTTTTTCATTTGACAAAAAAAGAGACAACATGCACAATAAACTAAGTTAAAGAGGAACTTGATGAGGAGTGTAAAAGAACAACTGTGCCTGTAGGTATCGTGATATTATGTTTTGTGATACTGTATCAATTCTCAAAAATACTTGCGTGTGATATTGTGACACATGCAAAGATTCAGAGGTTCATTTTGTGTTGATTTTAAACTCCTGACCGCTAGATAGCAGTGTTATCGTTCTTCACTGTTCTGATTGTATAAAAAAAGTAAACGTTTAACTTTGATTTTATGCATATGGTAGTGTGTTATTTATGCTGTGACAGTCTTCCTAAAATATGGTTTTAAACATACCAATCAGTCCCTCCAGGAAGTTGCAATGGTGCGATCACAACAGTTCACGCAAATTCAACCAATCCCTGTGAAATGGGCACGGCCTCGCAATTTTATCCAATCTCTGCAACTTCTCTCCCAGGTACACTTCGTCATTTACAAATAAAGCATAGAGTTTTTGTACTCTGCCTTTTTAGTAAGGTTACTTAGAACACTCATAACTTTCCTTTGCAATTTTCATTTGCTCCTACAATTTCATTGCAAAAACTTTCTGAAAACACTGGAACAGGCAACGCTATTTTTTTAAGAAAAGCTGCCGTGAAATCAGGCATTTTAGGCTGCGACAATCCAAAGAACAGCCCACAAAATCCTGGAGAGACTGAGCAATATATCACTTTGGTTACAGTATTGAATTATATTGAATTGTAAACCTGTATCATGATACGCATCATATCGCCAGATTCTTGCCAGTACACAGCCCCAAACTTGACTGATCTTTTTTTCTTTCAAATTTTCTAAAGTTATTTCAATAACACTGTTAATGTGACTTATTTTGGCCTCAATAATCATGTAGTGAAAATCTGACAGCCCAACTCTCTACTGTCAATAAAGACAAGTAAGTAAGTTAGGAAAAAAAAAATTGTTCACAGGTCAGATTGCCCTGTATCCTAAGATGTTCGACACCTGTCTCACATAGCCTTTTGCTACCAGTGACGAATCAGATGGGCTGTTCCAAAATCAGCCCAGTATTATATCAATAAATCAATAAAGTACACAGTAAGTAAACATATTAAACAACAGCACTAGTCATTCTCTCCATGCAAATTCAACCAATCTCTGAGAATTCTGCACAACCTTGCAATTTTGTCCCATCACTGCAACTCCTCTGCAAATCTGACCAATCACTGTAGCTTCCTGCAAGTTCCAATCATAGCAGTTCCCCCATGCAAATGTCATGCATGTACGTCTTAATGATCTGACTCAATATTTTATTGTTTACTTTTGTTTTGTATGTTGTATTTTATTTTGTCATGGGTACTGAAAAGAACACGAGGTTTGTCATTGTTATTGACAGTTATCAGTGCTCTGTGCAAGGTTACTTAGAACACTGAGAACAGAGCGTGGTTTTGTTCTCCCTGGAACACGGTGCCTTTGAAAAAAAGAAAATCGCAACTTTTATTTGCAATATTCTTTTGCTCCCACAATTTCATTCCTAAAAACATCACAACATGCATCGAATTTTTTTTTAGAAAAGTTGCTGTGGAATAAGGCAATTAAGACCGCAACAATCCCAACAAAATCCGGGAGGAACTGATTAGTAAATGAGGAAGACTGACGTCAAATGAAAATAAGTTTTCAGTACTGGCTGGAGTTCAGCATGCTCTAAGGCTCCTGTTCTCTACACCATGTTGGACTTGCTGCCAGTGATTTGTGGCTCCAACTCTCCAGATCAGTTACAGGATCGAGATCAAAGACTTTCAAATGGCAGCAAGTCTTATGTCATGTTTAGCCTCGTATGCTAACTGGTGTTTTTCTCCTCTGGGACTGAGGGAGAGATGGGAAGATGATTGCATTGTAGGAGGGACACTCCCCCTCGTTTCTGTCCGCTTCAGCCCCTCATACTCTCCCCCCCCCCAGCTCTTTTCTCTCTCTTCACTCTTCCTTCCTCCTCTATCTCCTCCTCCTCCTCATCCTGCTCCTCCTCCAGTGCTAACATACCGCCTGCCTCTTGTTTGGATAAGTTAATGCTGAGATGTCAGCCTCGATTCTGATGTATACCACCTGCCTTGGCCTCGAGCTGACCTCGTACTCCAGCTCCCACTGCAGAGACATTCCAGTGCTTTTCTGGGCCTGTGTTTACACTGCAACAGATTGCCCTGCTCTCCCTGTCTGCTTCATCACCGTGGACAGTGGTGGGCCTCTGGTCCAGAGTATCCCGATATGACTGTGTTGTTCTGAAGGAGTATGAAAAAGAGATTCTCAAGAGCAAGTGTTGTGTTCAAGCGTGTCAATATGAGGTTTCGGACACGGAAATTAAATTCTTACACCATCCCAATTGTGCCAGATTCAGAGACACTGGACTTGGGGAGGTAAGTGGACTGGACATCTCTGTTTCAGCCTCAGGAGGGAAGGCCTGCGAGCAGCTCCTCTCATTCAGATGCCAAGATCCTCCCACTCAACACTGTGAGAGCTCATGTGAACACCATGACCTCACTGCGTCTGCCCTTTAAATGAATTAGTGCTGTTGATTTACAGTTTAAGTCCATGTAAGATCCTAAATGAAAGATTGACGTCAAATGAGAAGAAGTTTTCGTTTTCAGGAGGACGGCCAAGTCTTTATCTTGGATGTGGCTCAAATATTTCAGTCTGTAATGGGCCAACGTCACTTTCAGAGTCTACTAATAGAAACTTGGCGAGAAAAAGTGCTTTAAAAAAATCATTATTAGTTCAGAACGTTCTGTTGCTATGACAACCGCTACTGTAACTGACATTGTTGCATCCACCACTTTGTCAAATCTGTGACCAAGCAAATATTTACAGCCGTTTTTTTAAAATCTACTCTGCTCTTGTTGGAGGTTTATCTGTAGGTACTTTTTTTTATATATTAGCACAGTTTTGAGGATGTTGCTTTGACAATTTATTTTCCCTGCAGTCAGTTTAATGCAAGCCAAGCAAGTTGATTAGCTGTCTGAGGCTAACGTGTTGCTAATACAACATTCTAATGAGCTAACTGTTAATTAATTAATTAATTAATTTTAAAATACAGTCTATTAACAGAAATGTGGCTAGGAAACTTGATTTCACAATTTTTTCCAGTATTGGTTTATGTGGCAGACATCCTGCCACCAACAGTTGCTTACACTTGAAAAGTCTGTTGCTATGGCAACTACCACTGGCACAGTTTATCTGACGGCTGTAACTAACATTACGTCCAACATTTTGTCAAATCTGTGATCAAACAAATGTTGTTTATCGACTCCCAAAATGATCATAATCAGTAGATCCATTTTTATATTATTATAGCTGTTGTTATCGCTGTCGTCATCAGTCAATCATTCTAAAGAGCAAAGTGTTGATTTACTGTTGGGCTAACTGCTATTGATTTTAAAATACAGAATCTACTAATAAAAACTTGGCCAGATAAGTGCTTAAAAATCATTTTAGTTAGTTTATACTGCAGACATTCTGCCACCAACAGTTGAACAGCCTGTTGTTGCAGCAAACACTGCTGGCAGAGTTCAGCTAACTGACATAGTTACATCCACCATTTTGTCAAATCTGCAATCAAGCAAATATTGACAGACATTTTTTTTAATCCCCTCCCCAGATGCTCTTGTTAGAGGGTTATCTGTAGGTATTTTTTATGTTTTAGCTGTTTTATGATTGGTGATTTGTCAGATTTGTCCATTTATAGTTTTCCTGCAGTCAGTTTAATGCTAACCGAGCTAGCTGTTACACATGCTAGCTATTCGAGGCTAATGTGTTGCTAATGCAACATTCAAAAGCCAGATTTCCACTGCATTAACTTTCCCCAGGAACTAGGAACCTTTGGGGATACCACGTTTCCACTGTGGGGACCAGGCTCTAAATTAAGTCTGAGGGTGGCAGGCCTACTTTCCAAAAGTACAGACCTTTTGGGGTAGGGCTTGCAGCACTGAACATTTCTGACTGGCTGAATACTTTCGAATACTTGCAGCATTTTATTTCAGCCACCACTGTTAAAAAACTGCAGCCAAAAACCAGTTTTTGTTCATTTTGCTTCGACACATCAGTGTGGAGTTTCAGAAGAAAGCATTGGCTATGACAGATGAGCAAATGACAATCATTATTGGAGTAAAAACTTTCTGTTTTTCTGTGAAAACAGCCGTCATTTTTTCACAGGTCAGCAGACAAATTTGCCTAATCTTTTAGTTCCTTGAAAATTAGTTCCTGGGACTAAAAATGGGTACTTTGGGTAGAAATGCAGTTTAAGTGTTAATCTACTGTTGGGCCAACTGTTGTAGGCTATTTACTCTTCGTACTTTTACTCTTATGGTTTGTGTGAGTATGTTTATAATATTAAATACTGTCTCATACTTCCTGTGTTGGTCCTTTGTGGAAGAGGCTTATTTTGTTTCTGGCATGAGAGACAATGTAACTTGTGTTAAATTGACGGTGAGATCGTCTTAACTTTTGTAAATCTCTACCTGGTTTCCCTGTTTTGTTTTGTTTTTACTAATTCATTCGTTATTCAGTAATATTTTATTCAATTCAACCTTTGTGTTTATGTATTACCCACATGATGACTCACCATTATTTTCAGATCAGAGACCAGTGTTGCCACTTTAATACCTGCATTAATGCTACAATTAAATATAAATCAAATATGAAATATAAGCACAGTGTTCAAAGCACTGGCATTGTAAACACTGAGCACAGAAAGTGAAAATACTTGTATTCAGGAAAGAGTGCTTTTGTGTATTGTGAAAGCCGCCATTGAGGACACTGAGGTCATGTCCACAGCATTGTTTCTGGGAATGTGTGGGCTTTAACAAATTGACTCATGTATTTGGACTCAACAAGCTGGTGGCACAAAAAAAAAAAGAAAAAGGGATTTACTATTTTTTCCACTATAATTATTTTCCTGTTGTTGTGGAGAAGGCTTTCAGAGAAGATTATGTAGGGAGATGAAATAACTGAACAGTCGACTAAATAAATTAAATAATAATCAGTAAATTTAATTTATTGGTGGTGGTAATTGATACAAATAATTTATAAAACGTGGCTTATACTGCAGTGTCACATATCAACCAATTAAAATCCTCTCTTGGATCTTTATTTGGGTAAAATTACCACTAGAATAATGCAAATGTATCTTCAGGATAAGGCCAATAAATTGTAAAGATCCTAAAGTTAATTTGGTGGTGATGAGTCCCCACTGGACTGTCAGAATAAGTTTTATTGGTTTTATTATTTATCCAATACAACAAAATTGGCTGCGTGGGTTCTAACATAAAACCTGAAACAACACAAACTTCTAAAGGCATGGAGATTTTAGGAATATATCTCAGGATGAAAAGAAGCTCGGCATAAACATTTACGTGATTAATCTTGTGGTGGCCACGTCATTAAAATTGTGTATTACAGGATTAACAACAGCTGGTTTCAGTCCAGTTGTGACCCCTACATAGTGTGTAACTGAGCGCCCATTAGATCACACACTGATTAAACAGACACACAGTTGTTGTCACATTCACCACCTGCTCTTTGACTCAACAAAATTCACCAAATGACATTTAAATCACAGCTCAACAATGCTGACCAAATATAAAAAATGTGACATCCACTTAGGTGATCATATCACTACTGTATGCAATTTTAAAAAAGACAATAAACATGGAATTTAACGTAAGTGGTAAAATATGGCAGAGATGTTGTGTTTTTGTGTCTACATTAGGTCTGCATGTTATTGGCACTGACCAGTTGTAGTGTTCAGCATTTCTTGTTCATTGTAACTACTGGCCTTAAACCAAAATATGGTTTCTACTTTTCATAATTAATAATTTAATACCTTTATTAAGTTATCAAGTTATCAAAGTTATTATTCTGACAAGCACAGAAAGACATCAACCTCAAGAAATTTAATCAGTGAACACTATCGCCACCAAGTGGTGAGTCATACAAAAAGCACTTAATAAAAGGGACTTGAGCAGAGATGGGAGACAGAAGGATGTGTTGCTAACTGACTCCACGAAGCTCAGTGTTTCAGAAAACTGGTTTCATCTGGTCACACTACATAAAGTTATATCAAACATGCAGTAAATCATTTTCTTTTCCTCTCTGGGGAATGCTTTATACTCTGATTTATGCTATAACTAAATGTATATATTGTATGTAATCTTTTCTCCTTTTTGTCTGGAAATTAAACTTGTATTTTAAAAAATGTTTAATTTTCAGATGTAAAACTACCAAGGAATAAAACAACAGTAAAATAGTAGATCAGCAGAGCTTTGACCAAATTCTAGTACAGACTACTCACCTACTTTTGCATGTTTCTGTTCTTCTGTCTGAGATTTTGATGTTTGATTATAATAACTGTAATTCTTTGAACTTGCTTCGGTGTAAGAAGTACTCAGTTTATTCTGTAAAATTTGCATTTGTTGTGCAATTTTAACTTTTTGAAAATACAGTGTCACAATCAATTGATTCTAATGAGACCGGAGGTTGAATGTGACATTTATGTTTTTTGGAACTTTAAGTTGTTTTAGAAATGCAGTGAGTAAAATTATGCAATTAGAAAAAGAAACAACACAGGCCTTGCCCTTTTAGATTTACCCAACATGCCCCACTGTGATGGTGCATCCACAGGACTGATAGCGCCATCATGTGGCAAAAATACCAAGTGCACCCATTATATAGCCTGCAAAAAACAAAAAAAGACAACTTTTCAGATAGTACTTTCAAGTATTGATATTAAACTTGTAGGCTGAGAAAAAAATATCTTGGAGGCTTGTTGAATTGCATGAAATGTATATATTTACCACCCCATTTTTATCAGTGGAGGTTGGTCTTTAAAAATATGTTTTCTACTACCTTTTACTTGGTGTAAAATGTATAAAAGTTGTTTAGAAGAGGGGTAAATAAAAACATGCCCCTTTATTTTGTGTCAAGGATACAGACAACACATCTATCAGTTTCCAAACTTTTAATGTAAAAGACAAAACAACAGGATTTGGTGACATGAGGGGAAAAAAAATTGATTTTGCTCATTTGTCCTTCTCCTTCTGCTCCTTCTCCTTTTTGTCCTTCTCAGCCTTGGCCTCCTCTGCCTCGTGCCGCTTGATGAGCTCCTCGACTTCTTTCTGTTTCAGCACCTTGATTTTTGTTTTCCCGTCGTCCCGTGTCAGGGTGGCGATTTCCACTGCAACGGTCAACGTGAGACAGCGTTATGTTACTGCGTAAATTAAGCAGTTGCATCTAAATGATCGAACAAGGCACACATTCTGGCCATTACAAAGCAACTGAAATTGTACATCTAGATGGGAGAGCTAAGAGTTGAGAGCCCTTACTAACTTAACTGCTTAAGGAATCCTTTATCAGAATCTGACATTGGTTTGTGTTATTTTCAGACAGTTCACTACTGTTGTACCATAGTTCTCTCAGTAACACAACACTAGTTAAGGTCATAAACTATTGCAGTTTAGGATTCACTGCTGGTTCCATTTCACCTGAAATAAATCAGTACATGACAGCAAAATAACAAGAAAGTACTCTTGAAGCTCACCTTTCTCTGCTGAGAGCTTGCTGACATCCATTGTTTTGTTGAGGACTTTGACGGCCAAAGCCAGAGCAGAGGACAGAGTCATTTCTCCCTCTTTGTAGTCCTGCTTCAACATGGACACTGCAGCCTGAGGCCAAGCAGTCGACACAACAAACCCCATACAGGAGAAGAGTATAGTAAAAATTAACCATGATAGATGGATACATTGCTTTGACCTGTAAATTGCCACTGAAATTTGAAATAGCATTTAGAATATACATTTATTAGTCCATCAATATTGGCAACAGTTTTATAAACCATCTACAGACTGATGTGCTACAACAAGCCCTCTGTTATAAAAGGTAAAACAAATTCCAGGCCATAACAACATTAAAGAATGATAAATCTGAAGTATTATGGATGTTATTCACATCGGGATTACTATAATCACTTCAATATGAAACTGCCTGGTCAATCTGTTGAGATCATCTCACTGATTTTCATTATCTGTGCCATTTCAGACTTACAGCGCTGTTGTTGCCAATGCAGGTTGCCTTCCAGCCTCCATAGTTGCCGCTGGGGTCACTCTGGTACAACTGGAAGCCGTAGTGTTTGTCCCAGCCCATGTACAGCAGAGAGACGCCAAACGGCCTCTTCCCTGTCAAAACAAATCACATCTGTTACAGGCCTCAACGCTACCTTCTCAGGTTTACATGGGCTCCTCAATGTAAAAATTTAGGAGCTCAATGAAAAATGTTTAAGGGAGCAATAGAAATTAAGAGTATTAGTATAATAATATAGCATTAAATAGTAAGTATTATGTTAATATAATGTTAATAGGCTACAATATTAGTAGATAGTTGGCTATATTATGTCAGTATTCATTATAATTTATACTGTATAGCCTATAACCATTAGTATAATAATAATTCCAGTTGGACAGTACAGCAGTTTAAGAAATACACAAAATATTTATCATTTTTGTAGGTTTTGTACCTTTGTTAAACCCTTGTGCAAGAAAATGGTCTATGGTGGTAAATCTCTAATTTGTTAATGTTACATAGCCTACTAACAGAACAATGATTCCAACATTTCTAAAGTTTACTGTAGCACGACAACCTTTTTTCAATGTCAGGCTGTGATTGCTCAGTTCATGCAAAAGTGATGTTGAGGAGCGCATTGACTTCATGAAAAGTTGTACATGTTTCAACAAAAAGCAACAGATATCGCTAAACACACTACCAGACAAGCTGAAACCTTGCTGAGCTCATCCCTAGTGTCCCTTTTTAGCTGCAAAGCCTTGACAGTTGGCCTGGTATTGAGGATCTTGATTGGGAGGATGTGGGCTGGTGAATAATCAAAGTGGGCAGATGATGCATCTCTCTTGCTCTTGTTTAATGCGCTAATCAAGCGGCCCACGAGAGCGACTGGCACAGTCTGACACATTTTTTCAGTTGTTCACCTTCCTCTTGCTTGACACCGGCACAGAAAGCTTTACTGTGATTGGTGCATTGCGGCTTGTAGGACTTGCAGTTTTTGAACGATTAGCAGCAAGAGGAAAATGGGAGGCCTTATCTGTATTTTTGCAGTTCACACGTCTATTTTTAGGGACAAGTGTGAGTGAAATACTTGCACTGTCAAGCTCTGTGTTACAGAGTGCCAAAATCCATCTGGGATTTACACAAAGGTGAAAATACTCTGTCAATATTCTTCTAGCTTGATTATAACTCAATCAAATCAATCAACTTTAATACCGACAATATGTGATCCCAAAGGAGGGGAGCAATAAAGGAGACTACTGTGTATCTTACCTCCAAACTGTGTGTATGCCTGCTTGATGTCACACAGGGCTGTCACCAACTGCTCGCAGGGAATTGGTTCCTGGTACTGCAATAAATATCTGGAGAGAAATTAAACTGGTCAGTGGCTGATGGTGAATGTGATGAAAGGGCAGAAACTGAAGCACATCATTAAATAAAAATTGGAACATCTCTTTGTTTCTCAAATATTACAAAAGAAACAAAAGGCTGCATTCACTATACATCACCTTGAGCTTTAAATATTTTTGTATTGCCACTTGCAAACTCATTTGGGATAGCCCTAAAATTTTAATGGATGGCCTGTTTTTCTCTGAAACTCACCTCTGTGCAATTAGCCGCAGCTCATTTGTCAGTACATTAGCATCTGATGTGATCCCAGCAACACTGCAGGCCAAGTCGCTGAAAAAAAAAAAGATCATCACACACGAGACCACAGTGAAATGTTAGCCTGACAAAAGGAATGACTGAGGTGTTTATGGTGAGAAGTGGGTATTTGGTGCTGAGGAGTCCCTCTGTAGTTCAGCTGACTCACTCATTGAGCTTGTAGATCTTCTCAGAGAAGAAAACCTCATCAAGCAGTTTGTGGATGTTGCGTCTCTCTGCTGCTAAGAGCACTCCATCATTTGCTAGAATCCCCAGACATGTTCCAGCATGACCGATCGCTTCCATTGCGTACTCCACCTGATACAGGCGACCTGAAAGTACAGTCACAAAGGTTGCATTGATCATACTTGGACTAAAAACAACTAAAATCTTAAAGATATACATCTGAAACACAGTGGCCTGTTGAAGAACTAAAGTAATTGGACAAAATAATGATAACTCAAAGTGCTGACAGGTTTATTAGCGAGCTTCCATCTGCATGTCATGGCCTTCATCAGTGAATTTTCTCAGCTGTCATTTACTGATGAGGGCTGTGAGATGCGGCTGAAAGTTTATAAGTGGACCTTGAGTTACACCATTCAACCTACAGAATTGTATATATGTAATATTTACCATATTCAATACCAAACTTATGGGGAAGTTGCATGATATAATGTATAATACGTTTTTCACTAAAATGTAATGTTGTAGACATAATAACAGAGGGATGTCTAATATATCAACAAGTTAAATTTAAGACTTTATTGCCACTGTTTGATTATATTTAAGGCAAAATTTGCAGTAAAATTAAACATGAAAAGTGAAAATATAGGCGCACTCTTAGGCAAAATGACATAACTGGTTGAGTGAAAGAACATTTGTCCAAATATGCTCATTAGCAAAAATCTAAAAGACTGTAACAGGACAACAGAGACATTCAAATTCAAATCTTGCACTTGGGGAGTAAATTTTCATTTGATTTTATGCCACCATTGGAGCATTTAATAAATAAATATTTCAGATCTTCCCAAACTAGAATTTAAGACCACTTAATACTCTTTGGAGGCAATTTATTAGTTAATGTCAATTTAAGACATTTTAATATTTTTTTTAAGAACCCACAGCCACCCTAAACTGGCATCTTGGATTTCATCATCTCATTCAAAAAATCAATCTGATTAGCAAGGGGTTTTAAATGGAAATTAGACAAACCCTCAGGAGAAAATATGGTTGTTCGGGAATCATATCTTCGAGACTGAACAGCAAAAAGAAAAAACAGGTATTAGTTAGCTGACAAAAACAAGCAGCAGTGTACGTTGAACATGCAGAGATATTTACGACGATCACAGCAGATGCTCACCATGTTTTCACCTCAATGAAACTGTCCTGCAAAACACAACAAGTTATAAGATGAAGGGACAACCAGCAGAAACCAAACCTCGCGATCAGCCTAGTGTTAATTTAATAAGTTATACACGGAAGTAAACATCGCCTTCCCTACAACTTGAGTACATGACAGCTAGCTAAGCTATGCTAACTGCTGCCGAGCAGAATGAATCTGCAATATCCGAGCATGCTAGTTCCGTTAGCATGCTAGCTCGCTAGTTCATGATGAGGGAAAAGTCCTCCGACCGGACAGAATCAAACTGTACTTAGACTCTAAAATTGTTGTGGGATAACACAACACTATAGTAAATAAGTAAAGTATTAATAAATTACCTTGTGTGAAGGGTACAAGTTGCGTAGATTTCCACAGACTGACTGAAAGCTCCACTACTTTCAGTTTAATGTTTCCTCACTCACTCACACACACACGCCGGGATCCTGTGGAGGTGAAGTGGCCGCTCAGCAGCGCCACCTACCGGCGGGAGGAGCGAACATTCTGTGTTACTGCGTCCACTTCAGTGACAGAGGTAGGAAGTACTTTTCTTTTCTTTTTCTTTCTTTCTTTCTTTCTTTTTTTTTTTTTTTTTTACTGAAAATACCTTGTGAAAACTTCGACGCATCATATGTTAAATATTTAAAGCCTTTTGACGAAAGACGTAAAAAAAAAAAAAACAAATTAGAAGGATATGAAATAAAATAAAATAATAAAAATAAACTATACAAGACCAATAGTCGTAATTACAAAGCAAGCAGTACACATACAGTATATGTAGAGTACTATGATGCAATCTTCAGTGAAAGCGTAAACCAGAATAATATGATTAAGTCATGATACTTAATATGTCTTTATTAATATAGAAATATTAGAACGCACATAAGGTAGTAAAAGAGTATAATATATTATTAAGAGAATAGTGTAACAGTATAGTAGTAAAGTGAAATACAGAGGGCCATTATGATATAAAATGTAAATTGAAATGTAGTAATATAGTATTACTATTATTACTACTATTATTATTATTAGTATATAGTGTAGTACAGCAAAATATAATGAAGTATAAAGTAAAATCTAATGAATATTATATGTATTTGGTGTGAAATATATGCAAATCAGTCCACTGTTAAAGTGATACAGGTGGTGCAATGTCTTCGTGTTAGCAGTGTTGTTTAAAATGTGTCAAATATGTAGTTGACATTAAATTGATTGGAATTATAATGACCAAATAATTAATTATACTCAGGGGTTAAAGTGGGCCGGAGCCCTCCGGAGCTCAGCTCCGCCACCTCAGAGCTGAGCTCCGCCACCCCGGAGCTCAGCTCCGCCACCTTATTCAAATAAATAAATTTTTCAATTCAAACTGGCAGTAGCCAGTAGCTGTTAGTTTGCTGTGTTTCTCTGTTTGTTAGCCATGTTAGATTGCTATTGTGTGTGTTTTACCTGTTAATCCGGCCTGTATTTTTCTGTTGAGAATAGACTTGCACGGATTTATCGGCAGTGCTCGGATTCGGGCAGGTTTTCACGTGGTCATCCATGACCTGCGACGGCCGGTCAGTCTAAATTTGACGGTCTAAAGCGCCGGTCAAATTCCCATCGCGCTGCGGCAGCAAAAGAAACAAAAAAAACAAAAACCAAACACACCATGTTATAACGTGCTATAACATGCTTTGCCTCAGGTGTTTGGTACCGCTGCGCTCTCACAAGGCGCGGATGCCGCGGCGCTTTCCAAGGTGCTGATCCTGACTTTGTTGATTTATTTGTTTGCTCAGTACTGTTTTACTGTTATTCTCTGTAGTTGTTTTTGCACAATTTCGTACTTCGTAGTTTGACAGAGCCTTTTGGGGGCGTCGGGATGAATATTTTCCCGAAATATGACATTTTCTATCCTGGAAACAGAGGCGCTATATATCCCGATGTATGTAGGTTCCCAACCTGACAACTTTAGTGTATTTTCTGCTGATATCAATAATTATTATTGAGGAAGAAGAACGCCATTTCAACATTAATCAACATTATAAACTGCAGGCTGCGTGCAACTTGACGTTTGCTGCAGCTGCACAGGAGGATGAAATGCCAAGTTCAGCCTGTGATCTGTTACTGTCTGACTGAACAGCCTCATGGAAGTGATATTTTACACTTCTACATATTTTAATCTAACGAAATTCGTATAAAAAAGTCAGTTGGTGTTTTCAAAGTCATGATATTGAGCTGAAACAGGTTCTAGACTTCGTTCGCATTCACAGGCTGCAGCTGAGCGCAGCAGACGGCTCGCACTGCGCACACTGCGATGTTCAACATCATAGACTTAAAGTTAATTATCACTAAAAGTTAAAAAGCAAAACTCTAAGAAAAAAAAAAAAAAGCTCTTCACTCACTTGGTCGAGGGCTTTGTATGCATTTCCTGGAGATGTTGGTGTCTTTCTTCATGTAGTGGCGCTTTTTGCAGCCAGCTCTGATGGTGAAATCCTCCACATGCAGTATAATTTCTTACCTACGACTTGTTTTGGATAAAAAGTATATAAATCAGTAAGTATTGATAAATTCTGTTCGAAGCTTCACAGTGGTAATTTTCATCTGAGATTCATAATTTGTTTATGTTTCACTCTTGCCATCTTCATTGTCGTTGAATATTTGAAGTAGTGCCCTCACAAAGCATCGGTGGAGGAAGCGTTTTGTGTCGCTCATTAGATGTAGAGGTAGAAAGTATTTGTTTTAGTCTTCTTATCTATCTTCTTGAATTCTATGGCGTTTTTTTGATGTTTTAACAATTTATAAAAGCACCTGTGACTCAGACTTGTAAATATAGAGCAGCACTTTTACAACGTTAAAGAAAAAAAAATCTTAGAGGATTAATATATACATGTATAAATATGATGATGTATATTACAAAGAAGTTATATATACATTTATTAAATGTAGATTGTTTTAGCAAAGCTAAGATTATTGATAAGCTGGTTTGTATCTTTGGTTAAAATGTTTAATAAAGTGAAAGTTAGAATATTTTGAATATTCTTGTGTGCTGTAAAGTGGTTTGGAAAAAATGAAATGAATGGTCGAATATCAGTATCAGCCATCATGTACACTCTGAAATCAGAAATCGGATCGCCAAAAATTGTAATCGGTGAAGTCTAGTTAAATTAAATGCAAATATAGTTTTTTGCAATCATTTACGTCATTTTCCTACTGCGCCTGCAAGCTCTGTAGCATGTTGTTATGGCTCCCCCACATGTAGACAAATTCAACTTTAATCCAATAATTATAATGATTATAAAACACATAGAAACAAACAAACAAAAAGCAGTTGCAACTTTTTCCATGTCTAAGGTCTTTTTTTTTGGCTTCATATTATTATTAAATTCATTACCGTCACTTCAATTTCAGACCTATAACTACAGTTGTACAGTTTTTTTTTTATTATTAATCATTCTTGTCATAAATATTAACTGTACTCTTACCCAACAATCTCATACTCTTGTATTATAAATAGCACAAGTTATACTTCATATTGCATGCCTGTACATACCTGTGTTTAGATAGATTTGTTGTATAATTGTCCTCAATACTTGCAATTTCAAAGTACCTCGACAAACCGATCCAAAATAAGGAAAAACCTTATATTGCCACATTATTACAATTATTTTATTCTTGTTATTAGTTTTTAGCTAGCATATGTCTTTATTTTGTTTAGTGATTTATTAGTGTATGTACTATTTCTTTCTATTTAACTAGTTATTGGGCATTTTCTTTCTTTTTTTTTTTTTTGAAAATGTATAAACTAAACAAATATTAATCAGGATAAACACGATCAGTTTTAGAAATAATTTATAATACCGTCATTAGACAGGCTAAGGTGTAAAAATTAGTATTTACTTACTTTCTGCGGTGGTTGGCAGTATGAAATCATAGATACTTGAACGCATCATGCCGTTAAAATAAAAGACGAAGAAGAAGCTCCGCTGAACGTCATTGGCTGATTCAGCAGCGTTTGAATGGGAACAGGAAGTATCGTGTGGCAGTTAGCTGATTAGCTAGGAGGCAGCTAACACTCGCGTCCTGTCTTTAAATAACTGAATGACGAGACTCGGACCTGAACGTGTTTTAATCGGCTGGTGACACGATGTTTGTGGTCTGACCGACGTCACGGACATGACTTTAATATAAGCATCTATCCGAAGAGGTGAGTGTTTGATAATCAGTGCTAACGATATGTAAGTCAGGGTTAGCTCAGTGTTAGCTAACACGAGCTCAAACCACACGGACATGTCCAGTAGATGACGACAGGCGCGTTGTGTCGTGCTGTCATCGTTTGTCTCACTCTGTCAGGTGTGTTATTAGTGAACGCGGGTGTTGCTGCGGCTCCTCCTTTGGTTTCACACTGGCCCGGGAACACAGTGTCCTCTGGCTGACTGGTGTTGCCACTGGGGTCAAGTACAAACTGGTGCGGCTACTGGTTTAATTTAAACTGAGCGGCCAGAGCAGCGACATTTGTAATAACACGATCATAACACAAACACACATGGCTGCTTTTGTTAAAGCTGCCTGGGTCTTTAAATGATCATGTCATATGATCATTAATGATCAACCTTACAGTTGTGCTGTTATTACTAAAATGCAAATGGTAGGATTTTCCATTAATCTGTATTCTATAATGTCTTGACCTTTTCAGCCCCTGTTGTAATTGGGAGAGCAGATGGATTGATAGTTCTGGAAACACTGAGACAATATAAATGTGTCACCTGGCAGAGGACTTTCTGTTCTTTTTTTTTTATTGTGGTATAGGGTTGCAAATTGTGGGCATTTTAGTTGAACAATAATTAATTAATCATTAATAAGTTTAATAAGTTTTATTTAAACATTTTTAGTGGCACATTAGTTATTTGAGCATTAATTCATGATGTATCCGAATGAACAGAATAATAAAACAATGAGGCTCTCTCTTGAAAAGGCTGCACTGTCCCTGTTCAATAAACGGCTTCAAAATAAAATCAAGTGGAGTCTTAACTGCAGCCATTTATAGACTAACAAGAATGACCAAACCAAACCACATGAGAAGGCCTGTGATCTCCAGAGAAATGGTACACAAAACATATACAGTCTGTTAATAACTTTTTAATCGGTTAAATTTTTAACGGCAATTAATTGATTAATGATATCATTTCTAATGATGTTCTTGTAATTTTTTGGCCATTGTGGACAGTGTTGCATGAGTGTGCACTGACAGTATTGGATTTGTTATACAACTTTTGCATCAATGCAATGAAGTCACCAGCCTTGTACATAATGCAGGGACCAAAACTAACACCAGCCAAGTGCTGATAAAATGTGCAACGCAAGTGGCAGGTTCAGCTAAAACAGACTGATTTTTTTTGGTATTTATCCAGAAAATGTTTATGTATCAACATGAATTTTACTAATATTGTGACTGCATACTGTATGAAAAACAGCTTTATTCCTCTGTTATTTATCCTAGGAGGGCTTTCAGAAACGATAATGAAATAGTTCCAAGCAAACTGCAAAATTGTTCCTTTTACAGTGATCATATAGAGCTGAATTACTGTTTTAAAACAGCTTATTTTATACTTTTTTCTGGAGCTCATTTAAACAAGTTATTTCATTTAGCTTTATTAGACTTGTCAAGGAAACTCTTGAACTACCTCTGTCTCTGGTGTAGATTAGCAAGTGAAAAAAAATCTTCGTTCAAGGTCCATTTCCTAATTTTTTTTCAATTGAATCTCAAGATATTATTGGTGGATGAACTTTGCCTAGTTTTCATAGTCAAAGTATTTGCATGTGAAACTACAATTTCCAGGGTCAACCATGAGTCCCACACTTAGCAAAAACTGGTTTACTGACCTACTGTTGTTGTTGATGCTGTCAGGCAGGAATCAGTCTGATGAGGGGGCAGCCACAGCTGGCAGGATGCAGCAGAAAAGGAACATCCAGATCATCGAGTGGGAAGACCTCGACAAAAGGAAGTTCTACTCCTTGGGGTGTTCATGACGATGACCATCCGGGCCACCGTCTACCCGGCCACACTCATCCGCACTCGGCTGCAGGTGCAGAGGGGCAAATCCCTCTACAGCGGCACCTTCGACGCCTTCTTCAAGATCCTGCGGTCAGAGGGTGTTCGCGGCCTTTACCGCGGCTTCATGGTCAACACCTTCACGCTCATCTCAGGCCAGGCGTACATAACCACCTACGAGTTGGTGAGGAAGTACGTCTCCCAGTATTCCGAGGACAATACGGTCAAGTCGCTGGTAGCGGGCGGCTCGGCCTCCCTGGTTGCTCAGAGCATCACTGTTCCCATAGATGTTGTCTCTCAGCAGCTGATGATGCAGGGGCAGGGCGAGCACCTCACCCGCTTTCGACTCAACACAGAAACGGGAAAGTCCAAAAAAGTGTTCGGCCAAACCAGGAACATTATGGCTCAGATTTTTGCTGCTGATGGTTTCCGGGGCTTCTACAGGGGATACGTGGCTTCTTTACTCACTTATATCCCAAACAGTGCTGTCTGGTGGCCTTTCTATCATTTTTATGCTGGTAAGGGGCTGGAACTTGTTTTCTGAACTATAAACAGGGTTTCTGCAGGTGTTTAAAGGAGCAATGTGTAGCAGTTGCGCATGCAAAAAATTAGTGCAGCAGTCCAAATAGCGAGTTGGAGCCACAGACTGTATATTAAATAGGTTGAAATCCATTTAATATAAGATCTATGGTTGAAGTAAGTTGTTTCCTGCCACACCCTCCTCCCCAGACATGGCAGAGACAGGCTGGCTGCAGGAGCGCCGCAAGAGTGCAGGATGCAAGCAACCTTGTTAAATGACAATAATAAACGCTAGCGAGTCCTCCACTGTAAGAGGATCAGCTGTTTAAAACTGTCAGTTGTCTGTCAATGTAAAGTTAAGCCTGTTGTCCTGAAAACAAAAGCCCACTGATCCAAAAATACACATTCTGGACTTTGATTTAAGTGGCTGTCTGTCTCACTTCCTGCCGGCCTCCATTATAACATATTACTCAGTTCAACACCTTCTACAAGATTATTAATGATTTCTTACAACTCATAAAGAAACGCTTACTCATTCAGCAAACATTCGTCATTAATTTTCGCTCTGATTAACGTTAAACAGGCAAACTAGACCAGTTATTGTGGCCCGGAATAGAAATTTCAAAGGCAGACACCACGGCTGCAGCGTTGACGTCAGAGGAAACGAGCATTTCAACTAATTTCCTTAATCTCTGATGACATATCATAGTGATTTATGATTAATTACAGTAAATATATTACAGAAATATATTACAGATTTCTCCATTTTATAACTTGGTCGTCATTTAAGTTATTTTATAGAGTAAAGTAACACTAGAACAAAGAAAGGCGACACATGAATGAAAGTGCAGGGTACTTGTTACCATGAAAGTTGATACATATCACTACTAAAGTATGGCCATGAAATCTGAAATTACATTCATAATGATCTTTAAAAAGGTCTTAAAAAGTCTTAAGTTTAACTTGTTGAAACCTGCAGAAACCCCGTATAAAGCACTGCACTAGTTGGACTTTCTGTAAAGGTCTTGAGTTTGTGTTGTGCCATCTTTTATCTGTGTCTGTCTGTGTCCCCAGTGCAATTGCACATCTGTAGTTAAAATGAATTCCCCAGTCGTTTGCCGCGTGGTTAATCAGGTATCTGTGTGTGTAATGTTCTACAGAGCCAAATCTCACTCATATAAAGATGGCACCCGCTGTGACTCATGCCTCATCTGATTTCCTACAGACTCCATGGACGCGAGACGGAAACCTCGTGGACTTGTGCCTACATCTGACCTCCAAAACTGTCTAACAACACCGAGATGGTATGTTGGTCCGAGTCCGAGCAGTACAAGAGTAAACATCTTACTATCAGGCTTTGTTCATCGTACAGATGTATGAGAAGTCAGGGGGAAAAAAAATAAGTCTTCATATATTTCTTCCAATTGCCAGGATGTCTAACTTTTGCATAATCAGTTGAAGACTTGGCCATGCCAGCGATGGGTGACATAGCCATAAAAATAGAATATAAATTAATTTATTTTTCCACTATGTTAATGATTAATTGCCTTTAAGAATTAACTGATTAAAAAAGTGTATTAACCAACAAGGCATATTTTGTGTACCGCTTCTCCACAGCTCACAGATTTTCCTCACAGTTTGGTCTGCCTTTATAGTCTAGAAGTGGCAGTTGTTGCCCCCGTTTGACATTGTTTTGTCGAATAAGGACTGGATGCTAGAACTGTTCAAATAACATTTAAAGGGAAAGTTAGCGGGATTTGTCCGAGCTGTTCCTAAACGCATCAGGACATCAAATATCAATGTTTTGGGTCAGTGAAACATCTCAGGCACAACAAAATAATGAGGCAAGAAATAAGAAAATACAGGCCGAGGGCAGAATGTCTGCAGATACAGACACCAACACACTTTTAGTGGATCATAAATGATGATTGAAAAGGATTATGTTTGTGTGAGTCATACATTATTTTCTTGCGGAAAATGTTGCTGATTATACCCTTTAAACTGAGGGAAAAGACTGTGTGTGTGTGTCTGGGAATAGGCCTACTGAAGCATTGTTTAATCTCATTAATTATTAATTAATTAAGCCATCGAGGGGCAAAGAGGAACACTTGTTTGGATGTGTGTTCTGGGCTAAACATTAACCAGTGTCCCGTGTGCTGTGTATATTTTATCGTTCAGTGACCCATTTATTCACAGTCAAGTATCACCCGCTCACCTTAACACAGGTGGAAAACAGCTCAGTCCATATTCAGTCACAGGTCACTTTCCATTCAGCTAATTCAGTCTCAAACATGGTGAAAATGCTGCTGCACTGACGTGGTCAAAAACTGTTTGCTTCTCCTTCCACTCACCTGAGTCTCATCACCTGGAGCTGAGCTACATGCATTTCCTGTGCGAATGCTCCACCCAGTGTTCAGAGACAAAATTGCATGTGCACACATATGTCATTAGATAAATCATCAGTTAAGGAAAATGCATTAAATTTGCAACTTTATTTTCCACGCATCTTTTTTTTTTTTCCCGCAAAGGACAGCAAGACCACAACTTTTGTTTTGGCTTAAATGTTCAAAACTTCTGTGGACTCAAGACAGCTGTGATTAATATGTCAACTTTTTTATTTTTTTTTTTCACGCGTAGAAATGCAAGCCACCATGTTAGGCTTGTTGTAATAAGTCAATTTTGACTCAGTATAGACATTTTATATATAATGTGAAAAAAAAAAAAAAACAGAATTAAAGCTGGGGTAGGTGATTCTGGAAAGATTGAGTGTCATTACCAGGTTGTCAAATATCAACGCGTTGGATTGGAAATGTGGTCCAAGCCACCCAGGTTAGAGACTCCTCCTGGCTTTGATTGGTTGTTTTCATTCAGGCACAATGGATTCTTGCAGATGCCGTTAGGAGCATTTGGAGGAGCCAATTATCTCATGTAATATTCTCTAGATATGGTGACAGATTCAGCAAACCTGAAAAACTTACCGACTTTTTAATAAAAAAAAACAAACTCAATATATCATCCAGCTTGTTGTGATGCTGTGGTTCCAAATAACAACGCAACATGTCCTGCATGTGTGTTTTGTTTAGGTTGAAGGGAGGACTTCAGTCATCGAGACGTTCAGGCAGCTGATTAAAGAGGAGGGCTGTTGGGGACTGACCAAAGGACTGTCGGCACGCATCATTTCATCCACGCCCACCGCCATCGTCATGGTGGTCGGCTACGAGACGCTAAAAAAACTGAGTTTGCGACCGGAGCTGGTGGACTCGAGACACTGGTAGAAGAGACCGGAAGGAGGATACATGGACCATGTGTCATCTTAGCCCTCAAATTGGACGTCCTGTGAAAGCACTGGATGGAAGAGATGCTTGTTTTAAATTAAAAACAGCCTGGGGAACAAAAAGGGACCAGGCCATTTTTAAAACACACAACAGCTGTGTAGAAGACATTGAACATGTACGTGTTCCTTCATACCATCACATTAGCTGCAAATTTAATACCAAAATACACGACCGAGGTTCACACTTTGTTTGTGTCGCTGCTTATAGCAGGGTTGTTGCTTTTTAGTGCAATTGAAATTGGCGAATGTGTCTTTTTAACACTGGAAGATGCAGTCAAATCAATTCAAACCAAACCTCTACAATCACGTTCAAGCATCTTCAGTGGAAGAAGTGGAACTGATTGCTGACAGACTGTTATTATCTGCAACTAGCTGGTTGGTTACTGCGTAATTGTTTTGCTGTCCCAAAGCCAAACAGTGTTGGGCCCCCATAAACACTCCAGTTTACACAGAAGGGTAGAATAACTCATCATGACTCATTAATTTCGGCAGTAAACAAATCTTTCCTGTTTGTTTCCTTACGCTCGCCAAGCTGGCTTCTACGTCCGCTCTGCAGTTCCTTTCTTTTGGCCTTTTTATTAAAATGCTGCCTTCATAGACAAACACTCTGCTTTTTGTTTTTAATGCTGAATGTGCGTGAGAAGAACAGTAGATATTAGAATCTGTGTATCATGGCAGCCTCTGTGTTGTAGGTTTATTTAATTTACAGTCGTCCTGTCAGCTGCACAAACAGTCTAAATAAATGACAAAGTCCTTGCACACAGTATACATGCAGTACAATATTTTATCAGCATTTTTTTAAACACACTAGTCTGCTGACTGTCTGGCACTGTGAAAATATTGCATTGATCAGGGAGGTTAATAAAAGGCTGTGAGACAAGTGAGACTGAAGGACAGTCAGCAGAAATAATGTTTTTTTTTTCCCTGTTGTGACAGTAAAATGTTTGAGTGCAATAATGTAAATGATTTCTCCTTTGCAGCACAAAATTTGATTGTATATTTCTTGTAAATTGTGTGAATAACATGTCTTAAACTAATACATTATGTACGTAATTTATTTTTCTGAGTTGTTTTGGGATTATGACCACAGAAGTGTCCAAACTTCAAAATTTCACGTTCTGTTAAGTTTGTTCTTCATTTGTCGTGAAGGTGAATAACTCTGAGTGTTGTGGCTCATGCAGTTTGTTGCTTTTGTAACTTTGTTTTTTCAAATGGCGTTTTAGGAAAGGTGTTTTTTTTTTTCTAAATAAAATCAATACACTGATGATATTTTTTAAATATTAGATACGTGTGACATTAGATGTTGTCACTGCAGGTATTTTCATCAGAGAGAAGAAAGGAGGGTTCGATTGAAGCCATAACGTCTGATAATGTCTGAAGTTGTATTAAAATTTGCTCAGGCCAAGATGTGTTCTAAACATTCAGTGGATACCAGATGAACTCTGGAACTCCTTGTAGATTCACTTTCATTTGTAAGTTTCTCAAACACATGTCCATGCAGTAACATACTTGCACTTCTTTGGGGTGATTCTCTAATTCTCTTCATCTTTTTCAGGTTTATTTTACTAAAACCTTCCAGACTCGTGGAAGAGAAAGGAATCAGTGCAAACCTCTGTATTAAAATTGGGTGTAATTTTTTTAATTTACACAACTTTCGGTAACTCAAAGTGTGATCATGTTGTTAGTGAACAGCAGAGGTGAATCTTCTGTTGTAAACCAGAACTCGACTGTCGTGTACAGAAAACGTGTGGTTCCACATCATGTGGTCGTCTCAGTGTGTCTTATTTGGTCAATAAAACATCACGGCTGCTGAACAGAGTCACTTTGTGTTTTTAATATTTTCCAGGCTGAATGAACTGTTTAACCTGTGTTGTTTTTAGGGTTCAGACCCTGAAGGGATAGAACCTTATTGAGTTTGTGCTGGTTTGTTAATATTATTTGTCATCCGCTGCAGAGGCTCAAATTGCAGTGAGCTGGAATGAGCTAGAAACTCAGCCCATTAACTGGAAATTATGTGCATGTGCTTTCCATGAAATATGAAACCACTTGGCCAGATGGTGGCGCTATAAAATGCAGTTTTGGAAAGGCCATGCAATTGGAGTCTAGTTCAATGTGCTCTAGAGAAAAGCCTCTTGGACCATAAACATCCACTTTGATGAATTTCTTGCAGATTTGCACAATGTCAAAATGAATAGAACTTTTGGATTTTAACTGTGTCAACACTAAATCGAGTCCAAGCACATTTATACTGTAAATGAGCATGATTTGTTGAGAAACACGGCTGCCATTAATCTTTGAAAAGAGGTGGGATTAAGCAAGAAATTGGCCATAACTTATTAACCATTTGCCTATTTACCATTACTCAGTATGCCTGTGAGTAATCCTGATCAAACTCACTGGAGACATCCTGCCTTACCTCCTGAACATGCACACTGAGTTTTGTTCGAATGACGAAACTGAACGTGCAATTAGTGAAACGCAGCAGGAACAAATGTGTGACTGGTCTCAGTCCTTCTCCAAACACAATGAAACCAGCTGAAGTGACTCTGCTCACCTTTGTGAGGCCTGAAACCTGCTCGTTGCCGCTCTAACTTTAATTTAAAAGTTTAGAGTCCCCTGCAGCTATATTTTTCATTTTTCATTTTTCATTGTCAGTTTTATGATTTTAAATAATTTGATCAGCAGATGTCCTGTCATATCTGACTGTATCTCTGCTGCGCTCATTTCAGAATATCAAATCGCTTTAACCAGGGTAAAAAAAGTTTATTAAATGAACCCAATGAAGCCTGATCATAGATTTTTACCAGTATCAACCATATCAGTATTTAGTGTTATATGTATATGTACTAGATGACACATTTTCCAGGTGAAAATTAAACTTGACATCACCTGCCGATAAACTATGATGGCAAAATTGTTCCTTCGGCATCTCTTTACTGCAAAGTCATATTAATTACCCGCTAACTTTCAGTATGTGCTGATATTTCTGCCTGTAATAAGCCAATACTGGCTGATAAATCTCCCTGTCCGATTTATGATATTATGTATTAGTCAAGTGTGCTGTGAAACAGTTTGGAAGATGTTTAATGTTAGTTTTTAGGGCTTTTTTGTCTTGTGTTTAATCTCACAACCCCCTGACACTGTTCAGGCATGAATGAAATAAAAGCCAGACTTTAATAGAGACTTTAAAAAACAAACTGTAAAATCTGCGATGAATGGAACCACTGCACACAAAGTGCATTTAATTTAGAGGAACCACCAGAGGGCACCAAGTGGCTCTCAGCATATTGGAGGGAAGATTAGGGAAACTGCTAAAAAAAAAAGTATGTACTTATCTTTAATATATTCTTATTATGTGTATTATTGTAAAACATGATTTATAATGTATTGATCATTTAAATATAATGCATTAATAAAAGTAAAGAAATATAGTCAGAAGTAAAAATATTATAGGCACGGTGTAAACTGTAACATTTAGAAAAAAAACAACATGTCAATATAGTGTGTTTGCGTCGTCCTCGGGGACGTCCTCATTGTGCAGTTAAGAAGATCTGCGAGGGGAAAATGTGATTCTGGAGCTGGATTGAAGTTAATGTGTTTTCTTGATGTTCTCATAACTGTGGGGCGTCCATACATCTTACTGAAGGAGACACTCTGACACCAAAGGTCAGATCTCATGGTCATAAGGTAATCAGATGAAAAGATCTACTGAGGTTACAGCTCGCTTTAGATCAGGTGTTTTTCCTGACAGGTTTGATCATAAGGACAGTCAGTACCATACAATTCTTCATCAAATTCAAAGTGAGGTAAAAGATTAAATTAGCAAGCAAATTTTGAGGATTCGGGATATTATAAAAACATATGTTCTATATATGTGAAATACAGGAGATATTAGAGTGTGATGAAAATGTACTTTAAGTTAAAATATAACAAAAAAGATGCTTTTTTGGATTTATTTAATTATGATTTCAAGATCATTTTTATGTTTAGTTGATAATATGTCAAAAATCTTCATGCATGCTCATTTGTCCAATCAACAGTCCAATTCAATTGCTAGCATAAATGACAAAGAAAAGAAGCAAATTCTCACATTTGAGAAGTTGGAAGCCTCAAATATTTGGCATTTTTGCATGAAAAACTGTAATGATTGATCAATTATTATTATTATTTTACCTTTATTTACCATATAAGGCAACTGAGAACCAATTCTCATTTACAATTATTTTCTTTCGATAAACTAAATGATTAATTAACTTATTATTGCAGCGCTAGATGTATGACACTTTCAATTTTTCAAGCATCATAGTGAATAAAACTTAAATTTAAACATAAAAGTTTTATCTTACTGGAGAAATAAATGAGTGAAAAATGCTACATTTAAAGTGAGATTAAACCTTTAAAAACCATAAAAACACCAAAATTATAAAAGTAAAATATCAAAAAATAAAAATTAAATGTTAAAAGTCGTATTTTTCATAAACAGGACAATAGATGGCAGCAGATAATTCTCTCTCATCCCACGTTTTCCCTCCATTTTGTAACAAATCCTCAAACTTTCCCCTCTGTGCTACATTCAAACGTTCACTCTCCCTTTTTGGAAAAAAAAAAAAAAAAAAAAGAAACACTAAACCCACCCAGCAGAGACCAACAGACAAATCTACTGATGAATGAAACAAACAAGGAGGCTTCTTTGAGCTGACAGTTCCTGGTGGGATGACGGAGTGCTCCCTGTTCTGCTCTATACATTAATTATCAAGCGGTGTCTGGAAGGCACTTTGTCAAAAAGATTGATGAGGGGCCGTCAGAGAGGGAACAAATCTGACTTGGCCGGGGTTAGAAGAAGGGCCTCTCATTCTCATGGGATGTGACGGTGGTAGCTGTGTGAGCGTGTGTGTGTGCGTGCGTGCATGCAGGATAAAAGGTGGGATAGTCAGAGCATGAGAGAATCGACATGAGAATCTGAAAAGCAGCAAAGGACAAAGAAGTATTTGAGAGGAGCTTTCATTATCTGTGTGGATCTCTCATCCTCAATATTAGTGAAACGATGAGACTGAGGTTTACTGGAAATTCATTGAGTGTTTAGACAAATATTTCAACTTTAAAGGACAGCTTCACATTTTTTCAAGTCCGTCTTAAAGGGATAGTTCAGATTATTTGAAGTGCAGTTGATACTTATTGATAGTCAGTGAATTAGATACAGCAGACGCCTGTCGGCCCACTGCCAGTTTGGAGAAGCAGAGAGGAGTTTTAACATGGAAGCTGACACTTAAAAAAGTCCACCTAAAATATTTATATCAGTTTAAGTCTATGCTATGTTTTTTCACCACTTTACTTTCCTGTTAAACAGCCTTTTCTGATGGGAAACTACAGTTATATAAGCTCTCTCCAAACCAACCAAACTCCATAGGCGAAATCAGTAATTTTACTTTGCAGAACACTGGAGCTGCTGGTCTACCTGGTCTGCCTCGATTGGTTAGTTAACTTGTGTTGTTGTGTGACTTTGGTGAATCTAAACTAACCTTTTAAAACACCAAAGCCACACAATGACACAAACAAACTAACCGATTGAAGCAGCCCAAGACCAGCAACTCCCAAGTTCTGCAAAGTGAAATGACTGATTTTGCCTATGGAGTTTGGTCGGTTTGGAGATTGTGATATTTGACTTACGTAATAGTGGTTTCCCATCATAAAAGTGTTTTTTAAGTGGCTAAAAAACCTTCTGTTGCTGACCCTGTCCATGGCAGTACATTGCTTAGCTTCCATGCTGGTACTCCTCTCTGCTTCTCCAAACTGGGGGTGTGCCGACTGGCATCTACTGTGGCTAATGCACTGATTTATCAATAAATGCTTCATACGCTCTCACTTCAAATAATCCGAATTATCCCTTTAAACGACCTACTATTATATTAATAATATTCCATTTATGCCAATTCTGCCAATAAATGCCTGCCAATCTTACACGCTGGACTTTTAATCCAATAAACACATGTCCATGTGTACATTTAATCAGTTTCTGGTAACTGGCCATGAAATGATACCCTCCTAATGTGATTCTAATGTAAGTGATGAGGGACAAAATCCACAGTCAGCTGAAGCTAATATGAGGTTCCAGCAGTCTGAGTTACACACATCAAGTGGGTATTTTCCAAAGTTGGTCCTTTTTACACAAAATGTCCTTTTTTGTACTAACAAGACTTTAAAAGTTCAACAAGGAGTCTTAAGATGGTTATGAAACAGTCAGTATAATACTGATGCTTCTATATGACCTACATATGCAAACAGACCATCAGGGTGTTTCTATATAATTATTCTTAATGCCTGAATCCAGGCCAGATTATCCTTTAAATCAGATTAAATGATTTAGAGCCTGTGTTTACATTTCTCTGGGCAAAGTTACAGTGTCGTACGTTAGCCAATTAAAAAGAAGCAGGTTTTTTCTTCAGGTAATTATTTTGATGTATTTGTGACGTTTTGTGTCATCATGATTTCACGAAGAATCCGGCCAGTTGGTTTTGTGGTTACGGTGGCGGAAACGCCGCTGCCTTTGTCCACAGGGGCCTCCAAAATCAACACAATATGAAAGTTCCTTGTAGCAGCTTTAACTTTGAAAGATGCCCACGGGATTTAGAAGTTAAAATAAAGCACCAGAAGCCCCATATTAACTTTGGATGAACTTTATAAATCACTTTAACACATAACGAGGAATGTAGATTTTGTCCCCATCACAACACTGAAATTGCTCTTCACTTCAGCTCTATTGTGTTGGGGTGGAAGCAGAAATCTCAGAGTTCGATATCTCAAAATCTGGCCAAATAAAACCAAAACCATTTGCGTGACTTGACAAAAGTGGACGCAAATGAGAAAATCTTATTTTTCTTTAATTGACCCTTTAATTCGAGGTTCTAAACCTTCCAAGAAAAGTAGATGATCCTCTTTTCAGCTGTTGGTGCCAGTGAGCGATCTGTGAAACAACAGGACTGACACATAAAGGCTTTAAGACGAAATATTTGTTGGTATAAATTGCACCATTAAGTGCTGCTAAACCTGCGATCAGAGCAGATGACTAATGTCGCAAATGAGATAAGACATCAGGACCTTCCAGCTGAACCATAATTTAGTGCCGTCATTAAAAGAAATCTCTAATGAGAATAAACCATTAAGGACGTGTGTGTGCGTGTGTGTGTGGAGGTGATTGCCTGTAAACTGTGTGTGTGTGTGCATAATTAATGTGTGGGAGAGGAGGTGGAGGGAGGTGGAGGGGGTTTGGTCTGTTGTGTGGGATCATTGCACACAGGGAGGAGAAGAGGAGGGAGCGCAGGGACGCACAGAGGGAGAGAAAGAGGCTGAAGAAAGGGAGCAGAGGAGACAGACGACAGGAGGTGAAGGCTGACACACAATCAAAAACCACACAAGGAAAAAATGCCCAATTTTGAAGGCACCTGGAAAATGAAAAGCAGCGAGAATTTCGAAGAGTTGCTCAAAGCTCTGGGTGAGGAAATTTTACTCTTTTTTTCTATGAAGATGTTAATGAGAGGTGGTTTTCAGAATCATCCAGTGACTGAACGTGCAATGAACAGAGGTCTATTATCTGCACTTTAGACAGACATCAGTCTGCAATCAAGTTTTACTTTGAAAGGCATGCAGAGTTGACTGGTGTTAAGTGACTTGTTTGATTTTCAAATGTAAAAAACTGCAAAAACACCAAATGCAACAATTGAGTGGAAGCCCATTTTTGTCAATGTGGTGAAGAAAAAAAGGATCCTGTAAATCGTTTGAAAACCTTCTCAAAATAATGAATTTGTGTCATAACATAAGAAACTTTAAAAATAATTTCAGAGTGAATGCTGCATGTTAAAAAGCTGAGGCTAAACTGCACCGCTGAGAAGTTGCAAAATACCAATAATGTATGAAAAACGTGGAATATTTTAAGGTTTGTTGAAAAGCTGGCGCTACACTGCATTGCTGGCTTTCATTTTCATGAAGACGCAGGTGAAGGAGGATTATGAATAGTTGGAAAAGCAGGAAAGGGATGAGGGATGCAAAATGTACTGTAAGCTTTGACCTAAAATGCATCACTGGCTTGAATTTGTATGAAGAATCTGTTGAAGTCGAATGAATAATGGCCGGGATCTAAACTGCACTGTTGGCTTTACAAGATGGATGATGCCAAGAATGTATGAAAGAAGTGGAATATTTTAAGATTTATTAAAAGGTTAAGACTGAACTGAATTCTTGGCTTTAATATGCATGAAGAAACGCACAAAATAATGACTTTGTATCGCAAAATAATTACTCTATATTGCTACATACCTACAAACTAAAAATAACTACAGAAGGCAATTTCTGAGGAAATTGCAGGCGAATGCTGGATGTTGAAAAGCTGATTCTGAAGTGCATTGCCGGCTTTAAACGTTGATTAATACCAATAACGTATGAAAAATGTGGAATATTTTAAGGTTTGCTGGAAAGCATATGCTAAACTAAATCGCTGACTTTCATTTCTACGAAGAAGCTGGTAAATTGTTGTGAATAGTTGGAAAAGTGGGAAAGCGATGAAGGACGCGAAATATAGTGTAAGCTGGGACTTAAATTGCACTACTGGCTTTAAAAGTTGGACCAAGAATGTATGAAAGACGTGGAATATTTTAAGATTTATTGAAAAGGTTTATTCAATTTGTATGACTAAACAGAAAAATAATGACTTAGTTTGGTAAAATAATGACGTAGTATTAAAACAACGAGAAACTCAAAAGAACTACAGAAGACTATTTCTGAAGAAACTGCAGGTGTGAACTCTGAATGTTGAAAAGCTGATGCTGAACTGCGTTGCTCGTTTTAAAAGCTGGATAATGACAATAACGTAGGAAAAATGAGGATTATTTTAAGGTTTGTTGAAAAGTTGATGCTGAACTGAAATGCTAAAATTATAGGATCAGGGATGAAGGATGCAAAATACAGTGTAAGCTGGGAGCTAAACTGCATCACTGGACTGAATTTGTATGAAGAATCTGCCTAGGGAGTATGAACACACACACATGCACACACACACAGAAAACTACAATTAAAGGTGATCTTTTCCACCATGTTTCCACCAATCCAACATGTCTGATTTTAGCATCATAAAGTGCAGGTTTTGTGGCAGTTTTAACACTGAAGCTGCTTGTACCAAACTGCTGTACAACTGATTTTAATTACAGGAGAACAAGACAAGAAACTCGTTGCACTGTTGCTGCGTTTAAGTGATGGACTACAAGGAGGATGGATGGGAAACAGAATGAAGCTTTCTCTCATCTAATTGTTTGTACTGTACATGTGTGATCGAGAGGTTTAATAGTTTTTCCACTCATTTGGAGCACAGACTATCACGATCTACAGGAGAACTAAACAAAGCAAAAGGCGGCAGCATTCCTCCCTCTCAGCACCTTGTCACTGCACCCTCCATATTTGCAACATCTGCTGATAACAATCACAGTTGCAGCTGCTGAAGGATCCTTTTTTTAAAATACGAAAAAACCAACCGCTTTATTCTGTTATCTTCTCCTGAAAACTAAAAAGTGATTTTTCTTCGCTGTTGTATGACTCTGCTTCAGATATATACCTCTACCTTTATGCATTCCTCTTGTAAAGAAGCCAAGGTTCATCTCTGAAACAGGATGTTTTTCTTACCTCCCTTTGGGCGCCAGAGGCAGACAGAAAAAATGTGAGGTGACACAACTCAATGTCAGATGATAAAATAGGGAAAAAGCAGGTCTTATACTTTGTTGCAATAGGTGGGAACAAAGTGGTTTTGTATGGAAGCACATTCACACCAATGTGAGAAAAAAAATTAAAGATTCTATAAGTCATAATAATGAGAAACTATTTTGAAAAAGTTTTTCATTATTTTAAGATACTAAGCTGACTATACTAATTTCTCATTATTCTGAGACACTATTTCAAAAAAGTTTCTCAGTTTGTGATACTAAATCATTTTGAGATACTAAGTAATTATGTTGAAAGTTTCTTGTTACTTTGATATACTAAGTCATTATTTCAAGATAAGAAAGTTGTTATTTTGACGTTCCTCATAATTTTGTGACACTAAATCATTATTTTGAGATACATAAAGTAATTTTTTTTTGGAGTCACTTTTTAAATAAGTAAGCTGTTATTTTGAGGCTTCTCGTTATTTTTGCGACACAAAGTCATTAAGTTGAGATACTAAGTCATGTTCTGTGATATTAAGTCAGAAAGTTTCTCATTATAATGACTTGCAGGATGGGTTTTTTTCATCACATTGAAGGAAATGGGCATCCATAGTTTTGTACACCAGGTCAATGTGAATTTTATTCATTTACTGCTTTACAGAGCTGCTTAATGTTTATACAGCAGGCTCACAGGTGGCTTTGTGCGTGTTTTCAGGTGTGAACGCCATGCTGAGGAAGGTGGCGGTGGCAGCTGCGTCCAAGCCCCACGTGGAGATAAAGCAGAACGGTGAGAATTTCTACATCAAGACTTCTACCACCGTCCGCACCACGGAGATCAACTTCCACATCGGAGAGGAGTTTAACGAGGAGACGGTGGATGGGAGAAAGTGTAAGGTAATTTAATTAAACAGCGTTCAATTAATTCATCTTTCTGACATCTATGAGTACGTAAAAAATAACATTATTGAAGGATGATATGACTATGTAGCTTGAAAAATTACAAACTGTGCCAAAGGGCTTATGAGTAGAGGCAGCAACATATAACTGTAAATCAAATTACCATGATCTATAACTGACGGAAAAATAATTATTTTCCAACAAAAGACAGTAGCTAGTTCTATTTCAAAAAACTTTTTGGTCATAATTTCTTAAGATATTGGATCATCTTACAGAGGAAATGCAAAACGTTTTTGCTATAATCATTTCTTGCCCTGGAGAGAAACATAAACTTAATTTTATGTGCATTTAATACAAGTTTAAGATCATTAAGTGCAGCTTGGAGAATGTTAAAATGAATGCTGCAAGCTCACCACAGTTAGCTAAGCAGAGTCGGCAGTATAATATTACATCATCAGTGTGTAGATGTGCATGGCAATTAGTTAAAAATGAAGTAAAATTATTAATATAAAAAGAACTGGGCCTACAATTGAACCTTGTGGAACACCCTTAGTTAAAATAGTCAAAAAGAAAAGTTCCCAAGTTCACTGACTCCTGCTGTTCCGACAGGTAATCCAGGAAAAGTGCACAAGCACTTGAACTAAAACCAACATTCCTTGGGAATATGCAAAAGCCAGGGATGGTAAACAGTGTTAGATGTCTTGGAGAGGTCTGCAACCTTGGCAGTGCAATGTTTTTTCACATCCAAGGCATTACCAATTTAATTTGCAGGAAGAGTGATGGCAAAAACAGTGCTATGCATGGAGTAAGTGTTGGGGATTCCCACAAGCACCTAAACACATCGCCCTGAAAAACTGTCCAAACATTCCCACTATTATTGTTGGGGGACTGGTGAGGGAAAATATTTAAAAATGAAAGGTCACAGATGCCGCTTCCAAATATGACACTATATCACAAGTCACAAAGAAAGAGAGGTGGTCAGCGAAAGAAAACAAATAAAACAGAAGAATACTTAATTAGTATTGCAGAAAAATGCCTTCCAACTATAAAACATGTCACTCATATATATAAAAGACTAAAAGACTACATATAAAAGACAAATGTGAATTGTTATTTAATATTATTATTAAAGATAATATATGGGAAGACCTGTGTGCAAATTGTCATCAAGGAATCAATAGTCAATTACTGGAAGAGTGATTAAAAATCAGATATTTTAACACACCTCTCATTATTTCATCATATGTGAAAGAACCTTCTGTGGTCATATGTTGGAGAAATTGTGGGACCACATGCATATCTTTTGGGATCGCTCAATGATTCAAGGATTTTGGAGAAGTGACATTTTATTCTGCACTGAAAAATAGAGCAGCAGAGGATAAGATATCCCAACTTTTAGTTCCTAGTTTGATTGAAATTCCAAAAACAAGCTCGATCCTACGCAGAAAACATCATACGACACAGGCGGCGTAGTCCTCTATGTGACAAGTAAACTGAACTTAATGTGTTAAATTAGTGGCTTGTCCCCGAACATCTCATATTTTACTGAAATTAAGGGAAAACAGCGGCAAGGAATCAGGTAAAAATGCACTCAAAAGTCTAAAAAAAGTAAAATGTTATAAAAAAAATGTGGGCTAAAACATGCCTAAGACAGAAAAGATAAACACACAGTCCCCACTGATCTCTCGTCCATCACTTTGCCTTACTACTAACATCCTGAGATAAATATAAGAAACCTCATTAAAGTGCTGCTTTTTTTTTCCACAGAGTTTGGCCACTTGGGAAACAGAAAACAAGATTTACTGCAAACAGACTCTACTGAGCGGGAGCGGCCCGAAGACCTTCTGGAGCCGAGAACTCAAAGGGGACGAACTCATACTGGTGAGCTGTTTTTTTTTAAGTTTTTACTGTAACCAGAAATATAGTGACAGAAGCAGCTGTGGACTCAAATCAATCAAGTTGCATATAAATCACATATAAACACATTTTTCTGGCAAGTTTTTCACTTCTGGAACCACATGTGTCTCTTTAGGATCACCCCGAAAAAGTTCTCCCTCTGTTTTCCTTTGTAAAATTGTTGCTCCCAAGTGCCCCCATCTCATCAGCCTGATGACGATGAAGGATATCTAAACAATGACTCCCCTTTTCATCTAAAGGCTCTCGGCAGATCAATGAACAGATGTTTGGATGCTTTGCACAGTGGGATGAGGTGTCAGATTTGGAGGTCGTTGTCTGTAAACACATGGGCTGATTTCCGTTTGTGCCTCTCTTTCTTCCAATAAGAAAAAGAGGAGATTGGCTAAAGGAACAGTCCTCAAATTTTGTCAAAAACACAGTTGCTCTGGTAGCGCGGTGTAGCTTATCCTTAAAGGACCAGTGCACAGGATTTAGTGGCATCTTTAGTGGTCAGGTTGCGGATTGCAATCATCTGAATTCTCTGCACATCACCCTTCCCTTCCAAGTATGAAGGAGAAAATACAGTGGCTGCAAAACTCATGAAAAACACACAAGGCTGTATCAAGAACCAGTGTTTGGTTTGTCCGTTCTGGGCTACTGTACATGGTGATGCAACATGGTGGCCTCCATGAAAGAGGACCCACGCCCTCTGTTGATATAAATGACTCGTTAAGGTAATGAAAACACAACAATTCTTATTTAAGTTATGAATATTATATTATATTTCTTCCAACAGATTCCTAAAAATCTTACACACTGGACCTTTGAAGGGCTAATATTGACATTTTGGGCGTAAGTGCTTATTTGCATTGTTGGCAAGAGTTAGAAGAAAAGACTGATACCACTCTCATGGCAAATTTAAGGCTACAGACAGCTGCTGGTTAGCTTAGCTTAGCATAAAGGCTGGAAATGAAGGGGAACAGCAAGCCTGGCTCTACACAAAGGTAACAAAATCCACCTAGTAGATGTGGTTTCGATCCCTAACCCCTCCTGTTCCATGTCCGCAGGATACTCCCCAGCCATTGGGGATGCAAAAAGCCAGTGCATCCCTAGTTGCCCGTCCCAGGATCAGATATAATGAGCAAGGTTGTGTCAAATAGAGCATCCAACGTAAAACAAACAAACAAACAAACAAAAAAAAAAAAAGCCAAATAAAATATGTGGCTCATAAAACATTCCCATGCTGGGTTGGGTGGGGAATGGTGTGCCAGGTATGATTCTGCAGTGAAGAAGAGGAAGATCAGTCCTTTAAGAAAGTAAAATTTCTGCTGGTCAGATTAAAAAAAAAGACTTGTAGACACCAGTTTGGACTTTGAACATGCATTTTTGAAGTGGTACAAAAATGCATGTCCAAAATGGTGTCAACAAATGTCTTTTTTAATCTGATCAACAGTCCAGTAAATTTACTTTCATAAATGAAAATCGCATGTTGTCATAGATCAAAAGATGAATGAAGAAAATTTTCCATAGATTAATCAATAATGAAAATTGTTAGTTGCAGCCCTTATTTTTTTTACACTTAGATTTTTGTATGGGTTAGACAAACGAGTGGTATCAATCCTCCGAGCAAGAAAGCAAATTAAACTCATGCCGTGCTGTTATGATGATGGTCAAGCCAGCAGAATCATGGCAGAGGCAGAAACCAAAACTAGACAGATGGTCAAGAGAGACCAGAACTGGGCGGTGACACAGATGTGAGCATGTGAAATGATCTGGTCAATATTTTTCCAAATATACTACGTAGTTCTTAAGAAATATTTTGTACTCCCATGAGGGACACAACCCGTTTCTTCTGTTTCTTTCTTTTGCCAACCAAGGGTGTGGATAAACATGTCAGAGACAGCACATTATCGTGATGCATTGTGTTTTATTTTCATTATTTTCTCACCTCGAGGAAAAAAGAAAGATATCCATTGAAAATCACACTACAAGAAAGGTTCTAATAAAAGTCTGAAATGTAAAGTATTGCTTTTGGCTGCATGAGCCACATTAATAAAAAGAAAAACAGGCAAAAGACTGAAAGCAAGTGGATTATTTGTTAGTTTGCAGCAGCACAGATTCAAGGGCACCGCGGGGAAACTCGATGCAGATTTCAAAGGAATAAATTAAAATTTCATTGCCATGCGTTTGTTGTTAGACAGCGTGACCTTGCATCCATCAGAAACACGTCTGCCTCCAGTTCCTGGCAATTCAAGATCGCTCAGACAAAGCAGTTTTTTTTTTTCCTGTAAACATCTGGGCCTGCTTGGATTTATTACCCAGATGGACAACAAAGCTGCGTCCACTTTGGACATGATGGAGATCTCCTCTTCACTGACTGTGACTCACCTCTGCAGAGAAGCAATCAGGAGAACATTTGAGAGGGGCTATAATTTGGACTGAACGCAGGTTTTCAAACGGGGCCAAATCTGTTTTTATTCAAGATAAGGGTGTGTACGTCTGTCCGCGTTGTTGCTGAGTGATAGGCTGTAATCTGATCTGCGTGTGGGACTGAATCACTGGAACAAGAACCTGACTTTTCAAAGACAAGTTCATAAGTTTTAATGTGATACCAGTGAGGACGCAGAGGTCAGACATATTCCCTGCCACTCTGTAATTTCAACATAACTTTCTCATATTATACGTGAGTTATTGTGATGTTAAGATCTGAACGATGTTGAAGCAGAGAAACAAATTGGCTCTGAGCTGAAACAGACTGTGAAACCTTCATAAAAATATTTACAGTATTGGCCCATACCACAGTCTGTTACTCACTAAAATGAAATGCAGATACACTTCTCTGTACACCTAAAGACATACATTTTCTGATATTTTGCTGCTTTCGGGATGTTTCATGGCAGTGGTGCGTAGCCTCCAGCCAGTACAGCGCACAGGAATTGAAGTCCAGACTCTGTGAAAACGTAGTGACCAACATTTTTCATCACATTCATTGTGTTTTTCTTCTGCTCTCTGCCTGTGAGAGCTGCAGAGAGAGTTTTACACACAGGCAAAGCAGACTGAGGATTGCTTTGGCTGTATTCACACAAAATCCTGAGTTGTGGGGAGGCTGTGTGCCCATTTCGTTGTACTTTACAACTGACAATCAGAAAATAGCGCTTTACTTCTCTGATTCACTGCTTTGTTGTCACCAATGCTGCTTGCTCTCTTAATTCACGCTCGGAGGAGAGGCCAACTTTGAATGGTGCGTTTACAAACAACGCTGCATATTTAAGGTTCGTACAGGTGCTGGAAATCTTAATTTTAATGTGGTGTTTTCAAGATTTGAACAGTTCTTGGATTTTGGACAAACTATTTCAGCTAAACTAAGCTGACTTAAATGCCCTTTATTAAATAATGAATCTGATGTGTTTTTTGCATTTTTATAAAATTAGTTTTTTCCTTTTAACTTAAAGTGAGCCTGCATTCTGTCTTTAATAAAACAAAATAAAAGTGGGCAAGACTTAAGCATGTGCAAAAAATGGACATAAATTGTGTTAGCAATGAATGCTTGAATTATGTATGTACACACTGCAAAACGCAAACAATGCAGCACTCAGTAGCTGTGCTTTTATAAAATGAAATAATAATAAAAAGTGTCTAGATTGCAAACGCTGATTTTGAAGTTGATACGATTAAATCGGTAGGAGAAGTTTGTTTAAGTGCAACACCTGGAAATTGCAAAAAAAGGCCCTGAAACATGACAATAAATTCAAAATGGGGCAGGTATGACCATTTATACTAAAGTTATAACAACTTCCTGTTTTGTGGTGAAATATCAAAATTCAACACGATTCCACAGCCACCATGTCGTCAGTTTGGTAACTTATCTTTCTTAAGTCAAAATGGCTGACTTCTAGTTGGTTTAGGCTATAACTCCAAGAGGCTTTTTTGTACGTCTGTTTGTGACACGTTTCTGCCGTGCACGCAGATGATGGTGGGGCCTGCTGATTCAGGGGTGTGGTCAAGCCATTCAGGTACACCCATCACCAAAAACTAGCAGATGAAATTTTTGTGTTCCAAGTTTCATGCAGCTTCAAGCACGTTTAGCCCCCTCAAAAATGTGATTAATTTCAGACAAAAATAATAATCTCTTCAATTTCAATATGGTCCTTGCACTGAGGTCAGTGCTCGGGCCCTAATAATAATGTAGAATATGTGAGAACTACAGCACCACCTATAGCTTAGTCAAGCTGGAACATGGTGTGAACCCTCCTCTGTTAGCTGATGTTGCTGTTTGGTAGTAGCGGTTAAATATTCCGTTGCTAGTAAACACCCTGCTCACTAATCTACGGGAACTAAAACACAAGTTCACTCTCATCTCAGTTCACAGAGGAGTGCGATCAAACCTTCAGTATAAACAGAAAAAAAATGCACAGACTTGAATAAAAGCGCCGGCCAGCAGATGAGGAAATTATGCTCTCAGAGAGAGATGGATGGACGTGGAGCTTAATGAAGACAACATGTTGTGGCTCACTGCACTCACTGTGATCTAAGATGGGTGGACTGCAATGACCATTTGGAGAGTCTACAGTAGAAAGGGGAAGAGCACAAATGCTTGAGAACGCAGAACCACTCTTTGACTCATCCATGCGAGGTACCTCATATGCTTTCTTTACATTTCAAGCCAATAATTATTGATTTTTTTAAAGATTAATGCAGTCGTGCATCGGCTACTTTATGACGGGACTGGAGCCAGATGAGATTGTGTGGCGGTGATGGTGTCGGGGGATGTCCAGGTCTGTGCGTGTCCTCCTGCGGGCTTTTAATTGGTCTCATTGATCATGTTGTTGAGAAATGCCAATGGACCCTGGTGTTACCTCCAGTTAATGTCTCCCTCGGCATCGCGCCACGTGCCAGATGGAGTCCTCTCAGCTTCATTTTTCACAGTTGCGGCCCCCGCTCCGCCGTCCCCGCCACACTACGCAGCCCGAGATAATGATGATGCGTGGCGCTGCAGTTGGCCATAATGCTACGCCCCTGGGACTCCAATAAATCTTTGGACTCGGACACACCCACCCATAACCTGGGGGCATCCAGTGTTTCCTCCCAATTTTCATATCAGCTATTGTCACGTCTGGTTCTGTAGCAGGCAGGCAGCTGTGTCAAATTAAGTTCATGATATTGGCCAGAATTCAGGCAATTAGCAGCGGAAATGTAACAAAGCAGAAGGAAACATGAGGGTTTGATCATGTTATTACAAGAGGAAATTCAGGGACAACAACACATGTGGCTGACAGTGACAATCTGATGAGTTAACACTTCACTGGAGTTCATTTTTCCAGCTGTACAGTAGCTTTAAAATTTACAGCCTGTTAAAAGCTGCTCAGCTCTGTACTCACTGATCTTGAACTCTGATTTTTATGCCTTGTGATGTGCTGTGTTGTATAGTTTTGCATTATATTGTGTCTTCTGTGTTCTTTGTATAACTTTATATTATGTCACTGTGCTGTTTCTATGTTCTCACCTGCAGAGGGACAACAGATGCAAGATAGCTTTAAAATATAATCTGGTACGGTGCATCAAACGGTGACGTGTTTTAAACTGTACATGGTCCTTTTTAAGTAAAAATACATGAGTAAAGATATATAGTGACAATTACATCAACTGTAATTTGTACAGTCTGTATATTACAGGAATATACTGTTTTTTCTCCAGTTTTCCTGGATTGGAAAGTTATGATTGCAGAGAATTTCTCTCATTTTCACGGTCATTATACTGTGTTTTTTTAATGGTTGTGGACAGAAATGGATTTTTCAGTGACAATATTTATAGAGCAGGTTGGCGAATATTTAATGCCAATGAAGAAAAATCATATAGAATTCCAGTATTTAATGCACATTACAATCTAATATACATGGTTATCTTAGCCAGTAACATGTTTTAGATGCATTTTTACTAAACTGATGAAATAGAGAAATAAATTTGGTCATACTGTAGATTTCAGTGTGACTGGTAATTTAAGCACAAGTGGGGTACAGTATGTCAGCATTATTCTGTACATTATAAAATTATATATATGTATGTTTACCACTAGCCAGTAACAGTTTTAGATTAGATTTGTTGTCATTTAAGATGACAAGTGCAATAAATTAATATTTAGCAAAGACAATGGTGACAACAACGTTTTCAGCAGGATGCCTGAGATTTACAGTCCAGGGTTCCAAATTAACTTTAGCACCAACTTCCCAAAACCCACAAGCAGGGGGCGCGCCGACATTGTCCCACAGCATCCACACTGATGAGGCTGTATCTTCAGACATTTTTTATCAGCCTTGTTGAGCGTTGCCATCGGCTGATACATGTTAACTCAAAACGTCTGATAATGGACCTTTTTCACAGCAGCCTTACTGCTTTGAATAGCAGGGTAAAACACAGGTGTTACCAATGATACTGATTAAGGTTCCGTTCCATTTAGTGTAGCGGAGCTTTTCCAGTGAGTCAACATGCATTAATAGCAGCAGTCTGACTCCGTTTGATCTGAATGAAATGGAACTTTAATTAATATGATTCGTAACACCTGCATTCACTCTATTTTATGTAAAACGGCTGCTGTGAAAAACATCTATCAGTCTATCACTTGTCATTTATGTAATGTTGTGTTATTTATTTAGTATATAACCTGAGTCACATGACTGATTTGACTGTAAATAATGACACTATAGACACCCTCAGACATCACATTGTTGAAGGCAAGATAGTAGAAGGCTGAATAAAGCCTCTCATGTGAGAAGAAATGTGTGTTTTGTGCACTGCACTGAAGCTCAGAATGAACTTCGTTGTCTGGTTCTCAATGTTAGACAGCCAGTTTTCAACATCAGTGACGTGTGGCGACAAGATACCACTCTGTATGCCACTACACTACAGTGATAATCAGACATTTTTTCTTCTTCCAATAAATCTCGTTTCAGATCTTTGGAGCCGATGACGTGGTGTGCACGAGGATCTACGTACGAGCGTAGTGGAAGTCCACCAGCATGTCCTTCAGAGTTCAAATTTTCTACCACAAAAGCAACTGTCAGTGTTTGAACTGCCACTGTGGGAATTTTCACATAAAAAAAAACTCAACAACAACAACAACAAAAAAAAAATTAAAGAATCTGTTTTGACATTCAGCGTTTTGCATCTTCAAGAAAACTCTTACTGATATTAAATAACACTTTTTTTTTCTTTTTGTACATAATTTTTTCTAGCATTGGACATTAAACGCTCAAATGAATCATTTCTTTTTGTCATATCATTTAATCTATGGTTTGGGTCTTGAGAAAACATAAAAGGTGGTGAACCAAAGCAGAATAATAGTTGTATTTACAGATGGACAACAAGACAGCTCCCCCTTGTGGACGGCTGCAATATAGATCATAAACCCTGCCTCCTATTGTACATATTAGCCCACAGGCCAAACCAAAAAATAGATATTAATCAATTTTTTCCCCAAAGATGGTTTCTGTCATCTTAGATAGTTCTTATCACACGGTTTGTTTGAGAGTTCATTTTCTGACCAGTTTGATTCTAATTTGTTATTTGATGCTAAAAAAAAAAAGGGGGGTTTCACATCATGTTTGACAGCTGAGCTCTACGCATGATGGCGTCCACATCGCCAACCCTGATCTCTACTCCACAGACTCCGATGACGTCACCAGAGCGAGATGGCAGCGCTCATCTCTGGAATATTTTGACTTCATTTTTGTACAGCGGGAGGAAGAGGAGAGGCATCGTCCATCTTTACACAATCTATGATTTGCACACCAAATACTGCAGATATCATTTGTTGAATAACTTGCTTTAAAAACAAAAAGTTTCATACAAACACAAAGTCACAAATGAAGAAAGAAGTGGTCGACTGAGCTTCTGTCTATTTAAAGGATAGTTTAATGCCAAACACCATACTAACACTCATGTACAACATCATAAAAGTCAAGAGAAGAGACACATTAAACGAGGTACAAACCAGGTCTTTATGTACAATCAGCTCCGCGGGACTTCCTGTCGTATTACATATTAACACACAAAATATAAAAATAAAAACCCAAGTAATAAACTGTTCCAAGATTGTCTGTAGCTGGTTCGGTTACTGACCATCGCCTTAAACGGAGATCAGGAAAATGTCGATGGATGAAAGTTTGTCTTCTTTTGTCGTGATGCATATGTGAAAAATCATAAGAATCTGGCTGTTTTCCTAAAGTTAATGTTAAGAAAAACCTGTTTATATGTTGATTTCCACTGTGAAACACACTTTCCTAGCCTTCAGTGTGATTGATACCTTCTCATCTAACCTTTCCTACAATGTCTATCTTAATTAAACAACCTGCGGAGGGGAAAAGGCAATAAAAATCCTTAGTTTACATCCCTCTTTTAAGGGAATACAACATTCACATTTGTATTTTACCAAGAAACACAAACCGAGAGCCTTTATAAGCTGCGACTGGAGGAATTATTGCTTGCTTGTTTTCTTAATCCTTAAACTGTACACAAGTCACATGGCTGACATTCACGTATAGACCTACTATACATCAGTCAGTGTTCGTTGTCAACACTGGGCATAAAAAATAAACAACTCCTGTACAGCTTTTATTGGTGATACATTATGAGACAATTGAACCTGTCGTACAGATTCTAACCATTTGGTAAAGTTTAAATACAAGAAAAGGTTGAAAGTACTGTTGAGACTTCAGTACTTTGAAAAACGGACATAAACTGTACTTTCAAAAAGGAGAAAATGCTGCTCAGCTACATTCAATCATCTTAAAACCACGAGTGACAAAGTTGCCAGCGACTGAAGGTAGAAATGCGCAGAAAGGGGCTGAAACACATATAAAACGGGGAGTTTTCCTACTTAACACAGACTTGAAGGACGACACGTTCAACAGACCACAAAGGAAAAAGATCTCTAATTAACATCCTTTGGTAAAAAACTGTTAAAATTTTGCATTTTCTTAATAAATTTCTCTGCAACCTCTAGCTAAAGTTTGATACTATGTGTGTGTTAAAGTACGCTACACATCAATAACATCTGATAATAAAAAAATCTAGATATAAACAACATATTTACACAAAGTGTTTGGGCGGTCATAAATTATTGTACTCGATACACGCTGCTGGCGTTTTACTGATGCTGAGCATCTACCCCGCAGTTGCCAGAGATGTTGAATATATACAGTATATAATATAGTGCCTTATTGCACCTTTACCACCAGAAAGGAAAACATTCACAGGCTATACAAGTTTACAGCTGGAAGTCAAACAACACACATTTCAACAGAAGTAACACGGGCTTATTGTTCTTGCTGAAGAGAAAAAACTGAGGTTGTTTGTCTTTATTTCCTGTAAAATGATGAGGTGGTCCTCAACAAAAAACACTTATTTCACTGTGAAGTGGCTGAGTTATGAAATGTTTCACCAGTTTTCTGTTGTTTAAATTGAATTTCTCCAAAGAGAAGCTGCAGCATGGAGTGTTTTAATATATTAATGTCATTTAAAAATCTACATCTGATATAATGAGATTACTGAGTGGAGACAAAACCTCTATTTCACACAAGTTGCGGTAAAAGCTTGAAAGTGAGAACAAAGTTCCTGATTCACCTCTGAAACATTCGCAAAAAGTGGAAAATCTAAATCCTGTTTTAAATTGTGAAAAGGTTTTGGCAACTGAGTCCAGTAACAGCAGTTTGGAGAAATCCGCATGAAGCTACTGTGTGTATGAAGTCGTCACCGGCAGTTTGTTGTGTGAACACGGCCACAGTTTATCAGTCGATAACAGAGACTACAGTGTTCTGTACTTCACTCGGTACTTGTTAATGTTGAGATAGTGGAGGACCTCGGGGGTGCAGGTGGTGGTGCACGACAACATGCCTTCTCGTTCGTCCCCCATCAGCCACTTCTTGCTGTCGGCAGCCATGTCGCTGGTCACGTGCTCTTTGGCCCAGGTGTCCAGCCAGGCCTGGAAGCGTCTGTGCAGCCGCGTGTTGACCCGCTGGTGGGACTGAAAGAGACGTGAAGCAGAACGACACAGCTCAGCTACGGTCCAAAGTACAAGACAAAAAGCCACAGAAATATGTCTATATAGAGTCGTCTCAGCAGCTGTCAACCACACATGCAGCCTAAAGTGGTTTACATAACAGAATTATGAAAAATAATGAAAAATGGAAGACTGTTTTGCTCTAGATGCTATTTTTGCTCCAGATTTTTCCTTTGGGGACGTCTGTCTGTGAGTGAATGAGGACGTAAAAGTGAACAAAAAGGTGACCTCCATTCACACTCACTAGAAGGCATTGTATCTCCACAGGATAAATGCTAAAACATCCAAACAAATAATATTAAGTATGAACTAAGACAAAATTCTTCATCTGTTAAAACATATAATTTCAAACACAATCAATAAAAATGATTTGAGAATGATCAAAATGGGAAACAAACAATAACCTGAGGAGTTATAATAATTTATTATAATTAGAACAACCACAAATGTGGGAACATTTTCTAACTTGATTATACACTCAAAAATACATCAATTAGCAGGTTTAAATTTGATATTCCTATTAAATAACTTCTATGAGTGCTACTTCGGGTTTTGGAATCAAAGTCTCAATGACTTTACTTTAGCACTTGTGGCTAAAAAATGGTCTAACTGCAGATATATTGAACATATTTCAAGGAAATCAAACACCAATATTGTAAATGCTACATGCTATGCTATAGCCTCGGTTCAGAAAAGCTGGGATGCTGATCTAAAATATAAATGAAAGCAGAACGCATTTATTCGCAAACGAATACTCAATCTTGACACTATCGCCTGTATTAACCTGCTTACCTGTGAGATGGTCCAAACAGGTGGTTTTTTTTTTTTTTTTTTTTGAGCATTTCATTACTTTACACATTGTTTCATTTATGTTTTATGCAGCATCCCAACGTCTTTGGAACTGGAAGCAAGACAAGGGAACTTCTTGAACTTCTTCTGTCATACAAACTGTACATTTACTGCCACTAGACAACTGCTTAACTTAAATCCTTCTGCTCTCCTCTGATCTGATGAACTGTGTGTCCAGAGCGCAGCCACCAGCACTCTGTTTTGCTCATCCACACACACTCCAGTGCCACTGTCACAGGCATCGTGTTGATGGAAAAATAGATCAGGAATATTCACACAATCGCAACTACACAGAAAGTTTGGCTGCTAAGTTGCTGCTGACGCTTGAAAGCCGCAGACAAGACCGAGCATATATAGACACACGCTTCAGTGTGGCATGAATGCTGTTGTCACGTGAGGGCGTGACACTTATAGGACATTTGCAGTGTACACAAGAGGTATTGTGTCATTCTGTCCTTAATAAAAACTGCAGGATTTTCTGATATTACTTATCATTATGGACCAGTCATGGTATTGCAGCTACACTATTAAATAATGTATTAGGAACAGTTAAAATCTATGACAAGTATTTGACTATTATCTTCTGTGCTTACCTGATGAGCCCGTGTGAGTGCCGTGTGCCTGTACATGTAGTCTTCTGACTTGCAGACATAGACCATCTTGTAGGAGTTGAGCTTGAACATGCACTCCATCTTTAGCTCACTGCTGCCGTCCTGCGACTTGTCCGACGGGGCCTTTGTCATTCTTTCCTGCTGCAGTTGCTCCCATCCTCTCTGGCACTTCCTTATCCGCCTCAGATTCCTGAAGGCCAAAACAGATCGACAGCCATGAATGATGCTGACTGATCACAGAGAACCTCTTCTGATTATTTCCACACATCAAAGGGGTGCATCACGTTTACAGGGAAAGTTCGCACAAATTTCTAAAATCCGTAAACAGTTTTATTTTCACTTCAGCAGGTTACATAGGCACTATTTTGGATTCAACAGTATGCACTTTATGATTTTAAAGCCTAGGGGATGCGGTCAGGCGCAATACACATGACATTAGGCAAATTTGAAAGCAGTATAGTCAAATTTGAGAGGACTGTCCCTTTAAACAATAATCTTTAAACCCATGCATTTCAACTCACCGAGTAACAGAATTAGATAGGGAGTCAAATCATTCGTAGGAAATGTGGATCTATAAGAGCAGCAGAGGCAGCAGTCGTAACATTTCTGTACAGTGCACTTCCGTTGCACAGCCACATAGTTCAAATATAAAACAGATATTTCTCTTAATTGAAAATTGATCCCGATTTTGTGCAGGTAATAAAAAAAATGCAATTATTCACCCCACCTGAATGAAAGTTTTAAATGTGTACTTACCACTGAGGGTACAGGTGAGCGAGGACTGAAACCATGAAGCATATTTTTGCATTCAGGGCTCCACTTAAAAGACATGACAGTGAGGCCAATTTCAAGTCAAGACTGTTAAAAAACAAACACTAGAAAATTGCTGCCTGATCGGATACCAATCAAAGAATGTGAGCTGAGAATATTTTGATGTGCACATACTTTCACCAACAATGTACAGAGTGTTATGATCATGAGATGAAGACCCAACACAACTAGAAAAGAAAGAATTTGTACTGCCATCGAAGATATTTGTGAAAACCTCTTTGTGCTGCTGATCTCTCATAGATTTGATGAAAATAAAAGAAGAAAAAGGACAAGATGTGGGTGAGACCACTGATAAATCAGACAGGTACCAGATTTATGCAATGGGTTAAAGGGATAGTTCAATTTATTTGATGTGGGGTTGTATGAGGTACTTGGGTTGATAGACAGTGTGTTAGCTACAGTAGATGCTAGGCTGCACACTCCCAGTTTGGAGAAGCAAAGAGCAACAAAGAGCATTTAAGACACTTAAAAAAATAAAAGGTTTACTGAAAAAAAGCCATCAGTTTAAGTGTGCGCTATATTTAGAATATTTCCACTACTTTAATTTGCTGTCAGAAAGCCTTATCCAGTTGGAGACTGCTGTTATATAAACTAAATATCACTCTTACCAAAGCAACCAAACTCCAGTAATTTTACCTTTCAAGAACATGGGAGTTGCTGGTCAACTACTGCCTCGATCTGTTTGTTTGTGTTATTGTGTGACTTCAGTGAATCCACACTATCCTTTTAAAACATCAAAGTCACAAAATAACACAAACAAACTAAGAGATTGAGGCAGTGGCAGCTGAGCAAATTACAAGCTTTGCAAGGTAAAATTCTCCATTTTGCCTATGGAGTCTGGTTGCTTTGGAAAGAGTGATATTTGGCTTCTACAACAGCAGTTTTCCGTCGCAAAAGGCTGACAGCAAGGTAAAGCGGTAAAAATATTCTAAATATAGCATAAACTTAAAATGATACTGACTTTTTAGGCAAGTGGCTAAAATATATTTTGCTGCCGACTCCATCCACAGCAGTACATTAGTTAGTTTCTGTGCTGGTGCCCCTCTTGGTTCTCCTAACTAGAGTTATGCTGACCGGTTTCTAATGTAGGTAATACACCGACTTTCAACAAGTACCTCATACATTTCCACATCAAATAATCTGAACTGTCCCATTAAATAAGAGAAAACTAAGAACAATATCTTTGTGTTTTAAAAATCCTTTTTGAAATGTTTATGGTAATGGACAGCCATCTCAAAGAAACAAAAAACTCAAAAAAGCACCAAAACAGCAATGACAGACAGGCTTTATGTGCAACACTCAACTGGAGCTTTAAGATAGAGCGGACACAACCACGCATCCATGCACGGCTCTCAGGTGTCGGGGAAAGAAATACACCAACATGAACATACAATTTAGACAATCATTTTATTTACAAACCCTACTCCTCTGTACATGTGTTGCAGATAATGTGCTTGACCAGTTTTTAAAAACTCATGAGCACTAATCTGTGTCAAACCAGTGGAAAAAAAAAAAAACCTCACCCACAACAAAAAGTTGCAACGGGAGTGCACTGTTTCCACTGAAAATTATTACAAACATAACACTGAGTATAACAGACTTAAACAAATGGACATTTGAACATTTACATTTGCAAACAGTGATTCAGTCACATACAGGACCTTTGATCTGAATACAATCACAAACAAAGGGCATGATAAGTTAGAAAAGGAAACCACGACTTCACTTCACTGTTCTCTCTTAACAAAGTCAAACTCAGGTCCAACACAAGAGCTTCAGTCTCTCAAACTCAGGTCAAAGACATCGTAGAAAAATCAAATTAAAATGAAAAAGGTGGAACCCATTTGTTTTGCTTTCAGTTTGTGCATTCAATGACCTTTGTTATTATGTTACACAATGAAAAACCATCATTTAAATTCAATACAATGTCATTAATCAAACCAAATGACTCCTCATAGTTGTCAGGTAAGGAGGAAATTCAAAACCCACGATCAAGCCAAAACCATTTTTAAAAAACCTTACTGTTAATAAATAAAATTCCCATTAAAAAGGAACTGAATCAATGAATAAATAAATTCCATTTTTTTTAAAAAGATGGCCATGTAAAGTGCAATCTTCCACATGAGGCGGAGGTCAGAAACTGAAAAAGTCACGTTCATGGCCGATGAGATTCTTAACAGACAGGAGGGCATTCAGGCACTGCAAGCACTTTACTGTAACTGTGGAGCTACTCTCTTTAAGTTTACCTTCTCACACCCTCTCTGTTTGAAAAAAAGCAGAGCCCTTATGCCCCAAATTTTTAGGATTTGAGAGAGCTTCCTTAGTCAGGCTTGTGCAGAGGTGCCACTGTGTCTATCTCTGAAAAAGGAGTTGTGTTTGGCAGCTGGTTTGGCTTGTCAACAGTGGAGTGGCTGCTCGGCTGACTAGAGCCTCAGGACAGAAGCTTAAAGTGTGCAGACAAGAGGGAGACATGGCTGGGGCCTCACCTGGGCAGGAACACCGGCTTCTGGGCTAGATGCTCCCGCAGCTCTGGGGATGCAGAATCTGAGTTCAGGTATCTGCCCACGTAGTCTGACCATCTCTGTGGAGAACAGAACAGGGGAAAAAAATTACATGTGCTGCATATACAATAGCATACGGAAATACCTTTAGAGCATCTACTAAACCACACAAGTGGTTATGGCCTTTCAAATTTAGAATATTTGACCTTTAATAACGTGCCCCCATCAGGGTAATTACGGTTGACAATTAGCTTAAGTTCAACTTTATTTGTCCCCAAAGGGCAATTGGTTTTGCAGCAAGAAGTGTGAGTAAGTTAGAGTAACAGACTCAGAAGCACTGCATCGATTAACAAGCATAATGATCACAACAACAATAAGAACAACACATGATGACTAACCTGTCATCCTCCTACGTAAAGTACGATCAGCATAGCATTACAATCAAAATACATCAACAGAATCGTACAGCAGCAACAACATAAAAAGCATCTGGCTGCTGATCACTGCATGAGCGTCCACCAATTATAGTTTACTTCACAATAAAACATGAGCTTATCTCAGATATATTGCTTTACACAAATATGTCAATGTCACAAATATGACATTACACGAAAGAGCTCTGATTTTTCAACAGTGAGTTTAGAATAAAATCTTGGTCACAACTCTTTAAAAAACTTTTGTTACAACATAATGCAAAACAATTCAACAGCTTAATTAACTCTGGCCTCAAAAATATTACTCATAACGGTCGCATTTAGTGCAGGTTATACTGGATAAAACAGGATATAGCTACGTAGGTGGCCCAATGAACTGATGATTTATTGTATAAACTTTTCTTGAATATTTAATGTCGAGTCTTACCTCTGCCTCCGCTGGCTCATCAGAGTTCTCCTCTTCTGTGTCCAGCAGCTCCACAGCCAGACTGACGGATCCTCGGCTCTTCGCAAACATCAACTAGACAAAACACAAGCAATCCGATGAAATTGATAATAAACAAGGTGCTCACAGTAGTTTAGACAGATGTACAATATTATTATTAATTTCTGGGCTTGTTGTACCTTGAAGCAGTTCTCATCTGACATAAGCTGCTCTGCTTTGCGCTGGTAGGCCCCCTCTGCTGTGGCCCTGGACGCCTGCGTGGACAGTGTGCCCCCCGTGGCTTTATTGGCACATTCACTCAGGTACATGTCCGTTACACGGCACAAACATCATCTGTGACAAGGTGCTGGAGCTGTGAAAGCAATAGGTTTAGTAAGAAACAGCTGTGCCCACACAAACACACACACAAAAACAAATCAGCTTTATAAGATGAAGCCTCATCAGTGCAGAGGCTGTAAGTGACTGCAGCACAGTCAAGGATTGAAGGGTTACAGATTCAGTCATCTATCTAGCTTGTTTTGGAGCCAAACTGCAATCTTAAAAAAGACTTCTGGTTGGCTGAGGGGACTGCTTGGTCGATATACTCTTTCCAGCAAATTCTCATTAGGCTGAAATGGATTTACTTTCATATGAAAAGGCTAGAAAACCTGATGTATTTATTTGACATATTTACTAAAACGCATTCCTTTTAAATAAAATAGTATGGTTTAATGGTTTACTTCCTGTCTTATAATACTTATAAGACAGGAAGTCAAAACACTGCCGTTTTCACAGCTTTGAACTACTTAATGGAGACTGCCAGGCATTACTTACAAAACATTTACTCCACACTGACACCATATCAACCTGTTGAACTTGCCGTTAGCGTGTTGTTGGACAGTTAATAGAAACTGTTAACATACAGCCTCATTTGAAGCAAACTAAATAACAGTAGCATTTTTTATATTTTTCATGTTGCTTCTTGTGGAAGATTATAATGCACTGTGTCCTGCTGGTGTATGTAAATTAATTTCATAGATATGCCGTGAAGATATCTATGTAGCTTTGCATGAAAAAAGAAATGTTCAAACTGCAGGAATTCACCTGCTTGGCAGTGTTGTGTAACTTTGATTTGCATTGATTCAGGCTACCAGGCAGGTTTACCCACTGCATGGCCAGTTTAGTTTAATCTAGAGATAATGTTCAGATTTTCCCCCCAATTGATCAGTTGATTGGTTGATAAATAAGTAGAATTTCAGTCAAATACTAAAAAAAAATAATATTCACAGATATGTTTCCTTATTTCTTAGCATGTGCATTTGTTTTAGTGTAAAAGACAGAGACCCTCATTCTTGCAATGCACTTTGTGACAATTAAAATTCATTCTATGCATTATGTACAACTTAAGCTCAGTAATGATTAAAGACATTATTTATTCAGTTAAAGAATGTATACATTTGTATAGAACTTCATACGTACAAAAGTTGAGCGCTCCAGAGTTTGTTCGTTCAACATAAATGAAATAATATGATGACTGCACTGACCTGCCGGACAATGCTCTGGATGAGTTTGTCCATGGTGAAGGCAATGTAGGCATGGATAGTAAACATTTCCCTCAGGGAGTCCTCGTACTGAGCTGGCTCCATGTTCCCATCCAGAAGATTACGCACCATTTCCAGAAACACTGAGTAATAGTCCTCTACATCAACATCCACTGCAGATAGAAAGAAAATAGTAAATGTGTTAGGATGCATGGTGGGAAATATGATACAAAACATAATTCACCACGGTCATGTAGTGGATTTAAATTCTGCGTTGCTAAGTCAATCTGTAAAATTGAAACTAAAACCACTTGTCTTGTTTTCTCACTTACTTGGCTCCTTCATCTTCAATTGGATTGCTGGATTTTCATTTTTCTCCCTCTTGAGCCCCAACACTTCTCTTTCCCACTCTCGCTCCCGGGCGTCCTCTTCAATCTGCTTCTCAGCTTGCCCGTAGATTCTCAGCAGACGAGAACAGAGGATGTGGTGAAGACGAAGGAAGATATACCAGTAGTTGTTCACGAAGAACAGATTGTAGGCATCGTCTGTGCCACGCAGCTTCTGAGCTGCCGTGTTGCTGAAGAGTAGCTTGGACTTGGATGGGCTGCTGCCTGGCAGACCATTGTGCTTCTTGGGGCCGTCTTGATCCATCTCCATGTCCTCTTCCTCCTCTTCTTCCTCCTCCTCCACGTCGGAGAGCTCACCTCGCCGTGCAAACAGCAGGTCAGGGATGAAGTGGTGGATGATCTGTTTGATCTTGTACTTGTCTTCTTTCTGGATGCCCACCTGTCTTTTGACGTGGTGGATGATGAGGGCAGCAGCGTCCTCCAGGATTTGGCTGTCGTCATAGGTCAGGGTCATGTGCGGGCCGCTCGGTGGCGCCGTGGCAGTTTCCTCTGATGCTCGCTCCTGGCGCTACAAGACACAGACAGGAGTAGATTGGGCTGAATTTGAATTTTGAGGTCTTTCTCTTACTAGACAATGACATTCTGTATGAGAACAAAATAATCTAGACCAGATCTATAATTTATTTTTACAAAAGGCTTTTGTCAGGGCTAAATGTGGCCCTGATTCGACTGACAAAATTCTCAGTCCTAATAAAGCATGCGCCACCCACATGTCACTAATTAATAGTAGAACCTGGCTCTCTCTATGAGAGCCTCTAATCTGGACACCATAAGCTTGTGGTGCAGGTCCCTTTTACAGCCTCAATAAATAGATTTGACAGCGTTGTGAAAATCAATTACTGTATCAAAAGCACCACCACTAACCACCGAATCACAATGAGCCATAATGTTTTCCTTCTTTTGAATTGATCAAATTATTGTCGAGAGAAAAGGTTTACTTACGTCATCGTATAACATCTCAATTTCATTCAGTAAGGTCTTTGAGCGCAGCACTTTGGTGTCATTCTGCTTGAAGTTGATGCCTTGATGGTCGAGTGACTTCAGGTAATACTTCTCATTCTGCTCACGCCAGATTTTGTTGAAGCCTCTCTGGGCTTCTCTCCACTCCTCATCCTTCATTTTTAACCTATAATAGTCAGAAAAAAAAGTGATGCACAACTTTAAGTGGTCCTAAACCAATTCTTTATAAAATATGAATTAACGTTACGACCATACTTGCCAACCCTCCCAATTTTCCTAAGAGATTTCCCTCTCCCAGTTTCCTCCGGGATCACAATGCGACTGTTATTTTTTCAGATTTCTAACAAACTTTCACACATTTTTCTCCCTTTCATTATCACAACCTGTTTCTCACACTAAAGCGTGTAAAGCCCAGTAGAATAATTCCATGTTTCTTCAAGAAAGTTTCAAAGTAAAGGGGCATACATTTGTGATTTTACAATGTTGCCAAATTGAAGTGCAGATTTTGCCACTTCAATTTTGTTTTAGGGACAGGGGCAAAAAATAAATGAACAAAAGAGAACTGATGAGTGTTAATTTATGCCAGTTATTTACACAATTTCACACTAGACGGACAAATTATTCTGTACTGTTTCCTGAGCATTAAAAGTAAAATTAATGCTGTTGCAGCGTTTTGAGGTCTCGGGGTTGGCAAGTATGATTACGACCTGGCCAGAGGCAGGTAAAGAACTAAAATCAGATTATAAACCTTTTCAGCACAATGGGGACAGACACAGCAGGGTTCCTTTTGATCCCATCGATGATGTCGTGGGCCTTATCTCCATATATCCTCTGGATAGCTTTGCGGTGAATGACCTCTGAGGAGCCGCCCATTGTGTTGTCCAGCTTGAAGCGCAGCTGCTCCTCAGCGGACATGCGAGAAAGCCTCCGCTGCACCGTCTCCAGGGCTCGTATCGTGGCAAGGTTGGCCTCCAAAACCACGTCCAGCTAAAGGGGACGCAACGACAGTGAAATCATTGACAGGTGAGTTTAAATATGTCTAATTATATGTTTGTGACTATGTCTATGCTGTCTGTGGCCTTTAACTCTGGAGCACACGTGCTACACACATTCTTATAACGATACAAGAACCTACAGTTTTTACTTTGCAGCGTGAGTGGAGTATTCCTTACCTCAAAGCGCTCGTCCTCACATCTGTAAATGTGTTCCTCATATTGAGTCTTCTTGGAGCTCACAAAAGTAGAATCCTCAGACCAGGATGGAAACGACACCCACGTGTCATTCAGAACCTGCAGCAGGACGTTCAGTTCAAATTCAAGTTTAAGCAAAGTGTGAAAGCTCTCATTTACAATTCTGTCAAATTCACAGCAGGCACAAACATTACAAAGTAAAAAGGCAGGAAAATAAATAATAAAAACAAAGTATGTTAAAAAAAAAAACAGGTGAGATATTCAAACCCCACTGACAGCAATCAACCAAACCTGAACATGCTTTATGGTTTATAATAAACATGAAGTGCACTTAAGATCATGTTACAAATACTTTGCAAGGATTGATTAATCAATCAGTTTTGCTAAAATGTAACCAATAGTCAGTTCAGTAATTTCTTGGGTAAAAATAGGACAAATATAAGAGGTTGTGGCTTATTCTCAAATGTGAGGATTAGCTGCTTTTCTGTCATTTCATTTCATTTATCATTTGAAAAGCTTTGGATTTACTGACAATTAATCTGACAAAATAACAATGAAGCAATTATTTCAGGCCCTATTAGCTTTTAATGAACATTTGTTTGTTTTTCTTAGATTTTATGCTCAATGAAGCCAAATACCAAAACAAGTATACAAAATGAAATAATCTTAGGTTGCATCCCTGCTTTGTTTAACAGCCAAATACATTACTTATTATTGACGATTATCAATTTATCCACTAAAAGCACTTTTTACTGGCATTTAATGCCTGGTGAATGTTAATTTAGAAGCACCAACTGATCACAACACCAAATTCTACTCTGGAGGCTGTTGCATTGATACCATCGTACCTGACAGCCCTGTGGGAGACGCACGTTATTCGTGACAGAAGCAGACCTCCATCAGTGACTCACCTCTCTGCACAGCGGCGTCCTTCCTGTGCACTTGGGCTGCTGGTAGCTCTTCGGCAGTGCTCTATAGCTGGACCCCAGCCTCTTGCAGGAAGCGTAGTCAATCTCCATGGCGATGCCCTCTGTTGCACGCTCCTTGGGTAAACTCTCTGCGTGGCTTGACTCCCCGTGACTGGACTCTCGGTAGCCCAGGAAGTTTTTAAACCATGTAAAAAGCTCCGGGAATTTTCTGTCAACCATGCCATAATATATAACAATTAATATTGAAACTACAGCCCCTGGCATATTGTGTAACACTGACAATGATGAATATAAACATATTAAATGTGAGAAAAAAATCACAATATGTTGCTCATTAAAGGTGCAGTATGTACAATTTAAGGGGCTTGATTAGCGGAATAAGGCAGAAATGGAATTTAATATTCTTAAGTATGTTTTCATTAGTGTAATCACCTGAAAATAAAAATACTAGCTTTAGATACAGCCTTTTGTGTTTTACATAAGATTTGCAGTCACTGTAGGTTCTCCTACTGTACAAGCTTGGAAGGGGAGGGTGACATAAGGTGTTTGTAAACTGCAAGTTCACCGCTAGATGCCACAAATAATCCTGCACACTGGTTCTTTGAAAACCAAAACTCACACTGAGGAGTTACAGAGTTACTGGCATACTTCATACTTCCATTGTATTATCAACTCTATGGATTTATTATTTAGCTACAACAAACAACGACATACTAAGGCATTAGGTGACTACAGGTATGTGTATGTTTAAACTCACCCAAGAAATGGGATGACTAACTGCACCAGCTCGGCACGGGAGATCACTTCCTGGTTGAAAATGTGAAGACACCGCAGGAAGTTGTCGTACGCCTCAGAGCTCCGAAGAGCCTTCTTCACCTGTTGAAGGGTTTTCATTACGACAAACAGAAACTGAAATTAACAATTATGATGATTTCACATCATTAATATGACAGTAAATATCAATAAAGCACCGGTACAGAAAATAACCACACTGACCTTTTCGAAGAACATAGTTTCAGTGCTGGTGCTGTGTTTGCTGACTTCAGTCATGCCGTGGTCTTTCCCCATTATTTTGGGTTTCTTCTGTGAAGGGGTAAAGACAAGACAAGACAAAGTTATGATTGTTGCATGCCCTAAAAATATTTTATTTTGGGACGCCCAGATGGCTCAGTTGGTAGAGCGTGTGCCCCATGTACTAAGGCTATCAGTCGTCTGCAGTGGCCACAGTTTGATTCCAGCCTGCGGCCCTTTGCTGCATGCCAACCCCTAATCTCTCCCTGCTTTCCTGTCAAATCTTCAGCTGTCCCTTCTACTACAGGCAAAAATACCCAAAAAATAACTTTAAACATTTGTTTTATTTTGAAAATTGCAGATGCTCCAATAGAAGAGACACCCATTTGTCAGCTTAAACTAAAACGGTATAAAAAAAAAAATCCTGAAATAAATCGTATCTTCATGAAGGTTCTGATGTTTTTTGTTGAAACCATTTAAGAGAGGTATTGATTCAACTTTGTGGTTATGTTGGGGACTGTAGTATGGTGTAGATTCTGCTGAAATGTATTTGTGGTGCTGATGTTCTAATATTTATTCCATAAATTGGAGACAAATGGCCTTTCCAGCTGACTGACATTCCTGATATCTATAATATGGCTGAAAGAAACAAACAGCTGAATATATGCAGACAGTCAGTATGTAGAGCAGCGTATACCTTGACAGGCGGTGTCGCTCCAACTCCACCGGGTCTCCTGATTGGCAGGCCATTGGGGCTCAGTCTCTGTTTGTTGTTCAGTAAGGGTCTCTTCACTGTGCCGCCGTGATCGTTGCGCACAGAGTCTGCCCTGTCTGGTGTCGTCTTACCCAGCAACTGAGAAGAGCATTACAGATCATAATCTCATTAAAGAGAAGTCACAAACATTATCAGGAAGTATCAAAGAAAATGTGTTAAAATAATGACTTCTACTTTTTTTAGAAGCTCAATATAAGAAAGGCAGCCAGTCCAGGCAGAGTGACTGAGCGTGGTTAATGTGGTGAACAAGCAACTCAAATATTTAGACAATTGTTTCAAATGTGCCATTATTGATTTTATTCCTAAAACATGAGAAATTTTGCTTTCCCCCAGTGCAGAAAACACCAAGACTGCTGACTTTAAGAAATCATGGACCACTAGCTGTAACATCGCCAGTGATGACAAATCTTGTGAGGATATTTAGTTTTAGTCTTTAGAATTTTCTCTGAGATGGCGAACATGTTGGTTCTCAACTTTTTTTCTCATGTCCCCCTTCTGGAGCTGAAAAAAAAATCCCATTTCTCATTTTTATCAGTCATTAACAATACCAGGGAAACTACTGGTAAAATAAGCCAGGTTTCATAAATAAAGGATTCATTTTGGCAAGATGGCCAAGCTAGCATCCGAGTACTTTTGTTAGTTTATATCAGTACAATAATAATATTAATGCAACTTTAGGTCCACCCGACATACTAACTTCTGCCATCCAACAGGTGATTCAAACTGCCTCCATTAAAATGCAACAGGCTGAAGAACTGAGATCTGACTCCAGATGATATAAAATGACATGTATATTTGTCATGACTGTTCGATGTGCTTTGTGTTTGTTGAAACTGTAATATGTGCACTGTAGGGCCCGACCGATTTATCGGTCGGCCGATTAAATCGGCAGATTATAGCCCATTTGAGAATAATCGGTAATCAGCCAAAATTCGCAGATTATGGCTGATTATAACTGGGTATATATAATAGGTAAAAGACTTGATTTTCCCAAAGATTCCCCAATATTATTTATCCGACCGGTAGAGGGCGCACCGAACTTCATGACACACTCCACTAACCACCTCACAGCAGAGTGACCTGGAGCCGGCAGCGGCTGGAACGACATGCAGAGCCGAGCGGTCTGCATCAAAGGTAAATATAACTAGTTTGTGAAATAAACAATAAGTCAATAAGTTCCCCGTCACGATGTGCCTCGCTGTGGTCTCGGTCATGCCGAGTTATCTGTTGATGTTGCGTGTAAGCACTACCTACGTATGCAAGCTAAAGTGAGAATAAGCCATCAGCTATTAGCCTAGCTACACACATTAGCCGTGTCAGTAAAGCCCCACACACACCGCGAGCCGGCGGCCTTTACCCCTCGACCACCCACTGACCAGGTTGAGCACCCACTGGGGGGCACGCAGACGTGCATTTCTCCGTGCCAGTCGGCAAGCGCCTCTGCCCCTCAGCCCCTCAGCTGTGTGTCTGTGGGTATGTGTATGTGTAGGATTTCTATGTAAATCTGTTGGGTCACCCAACTCGTCGAAAAACGATGAGAAACGGGTACCTAATGAGTCGGTATGTGACGATGAGGGACCCTGACCATTCGTCAGGCTGTTGACGCAATGGGAGTGAGACCGTGGTTCATCTCTCTTGCGGATATTTTGCGTCCGGTTTGGGTGGTGGGGGGGTGGGGAGTTCTGACGTCTATGTTAAGCACACTTTTTTATGATATTGTAGCGTCCGACCTGACGTAACTACAACAACACACACACACAACACACACACACACACACACACACCACACACGACCCTGTTTTCCTCACTCTCACCCCGCCCCCTCAGTTTCTCATCCAACCACATAGCCTACCTGCCCGTACCATACACATTCACAGTCAGTCAGAAATCACAGAACTTAAACATCATAAGAATTGGGAGTATTAAGAGGGACTCCAAGTTGTAGGGGCTTGTGAATTTGTTAATATTGTTCTTATGCTCCTTGCCCCACACAAAATACCTCATTCTTTTGCAGTTGTTTTTTTATTGTTTGTTACCAAAGATGTTGAGTAAAACATTTGTACGTTACTGTAGGTAAGCTTTACCGTTCTGCACTTTATTTAAAAAAAAAAAACCTAATGGTAATATTAAGGATGGTAAGGTTTGTGTTATATGCTGCTTGCCTCAAAACAATAAAAGTATTTGCAATTAATTTTCTGCCTTCAATTTACATCTTTGTAAGAAAGAAATGTCCTGAAAGGCTCAAAAGCAGCCATTTGTTAAAAAAAAAAAAAAAAATGTAAAAATTTAATCGGCCGATTAATCGGTTATCGGAAATTTTCTTCCCTAATAATCGGCATCGGCCCCAAAAAATCCATATCGGTCGGGCCCTAGTGCACTGTATGTTTAATCTGTGCTTAATCTCTTGAATGGAGCTGCCCAAGGGAGCAAAATGAATTCAGTGTATACTGATAATGAAGTTGTATTGTATTCATATTCTTCCCACTAGTCATCCAAGCCCCCCTGTATGCTGCCCAGAGGTGGCCTGCCACCCAGTTTGAAAACCACCGCTAAATGAAATTGACCCACTGTAACATTTTGTGTTTAGGAAGGGCACAGAAGATTTTCTTTTGTACAGTGTTGCATATATTCCTGACTGATATTCCTGTGCTATTTCAGTGATATTTCACTTTGATTTAATTCAGCATTTAACACTACTATAACCCCTCGGCTAGATGCAAACGTCAGGTCAGCATCATGCTCACGCCACACTGAAGTAACTGTTTATATAGGTTAGGTCTTGTCCAGCCTTTTCAAAATGCCAGCAGCAAATGAGCAGCCAAACTTTACGTACTGTTTTCTTTTAGTATGTGTGAACATTCTTGATCTATTTTTCCATCAACATGATGCATATGTTTGCAGCATAAGCACTGCAGTGTGTGTGCGCAGTGGGTGTGGACAAGCAAAAGAAAAAAGGAAAAAAAGAGCACCGGTGGCTGCACTCAGAACAGACAGGTGTTTGTGATAAGAGCAGAGGGATTAAAGTTTAGCAGTAAAGTTGTTTAGTGGCAGTAAACAGCTTGCTCATGAAAACACTGCAGAAAAAGTGGAAAAAGTTCCCATGTCTTGTTTCCCAGCTGTGAGATGAAGTGAAGTGAGAGTCTGTGGGATTAAACCTGAGCAGAGTGAGCTGCTCTCTGGCTCTCGAGCACACTCTGCTCTGCCTCAGTTACAAAACGTAGATAAAATGTGTTTTCAGTAGCTCTTCCTGGGCACCAGCCTTGTGCTTGCACAAGCATTGTCAAGAAATAAACTTGAAGTCTAAATAAATGCTTCAGGTCGCATTTACACTCGTCAGACACAGTTGGGATGGGAGTCGCACTAAGCTGATTAAAATGAGACCATGTCTGATGCACGAGACGTGCGAGTTTAAAACACATCTGAAAAGCTTGTGGTCGAGACAGGGGGTAAGACTGAACATTTTTTGGACAGAATGACGTTCAGACTTTCCACAGCCAGTAACAAACAGTATACAAACCACATTAGTTTAATTAAATCCAGCTAAAATGGGCCACGTTGTAGGAGTGTGTTCACAGAGACTCACCATTGAGCTGTTTGCATCAGGCAGGAACTGTCCAAACTCTGAGAGCAGGTCCTCTTGGTTCTTGAAGAGCCTTGCCACCTGAGTGTAGACCTCCTGTTCAGTCAGTGCTGGGGTGTAGTTGCCTCCTGCCTCTTTAGCATTTCGTTGTTCCTTCTGGAAAATTTATCATAACAAAAAGAGGTGGTGAGATTACCGCTGAAGGTACCCAGCACTGGTAAAGTTATGTATGCTACATTTCCTGAATATTTTTTTTATTGGCATCTTGTTTTTTTTTTTTTTTGTTTTTACCTGATATGTGTGCAGGATTTCCAGGAAGGCTTTGTAGATGTCTGGCTGACCCTGGAAGCGATTCTTGATCTTATTGACATAATTTATAGCGTGGTTGAACTCCACAGGCTGGTTGTTCTGGAGAGGTGGCCCACCGGATGGCGTGCTGCTCACAGGAGTGTGGGACTGGACTGAAGGTGAGCGCGGTGAGGCGTACGATGGTATGGATGGGTTGGGCTGGCTGGTGGGTGTGTGTGCTGGAGACTGAATTGGCTTATGGGATTGAGAGAGAAGAACACAGGCATGTAATTTCACTTGTCATGTAAAGATTCAAACAAAGATTCAAACAAAAAAACAAAAGTTAGTAAAATCTCTGAGACAAATGTAAAAACTAAAGATGACCAATAGAGTTTGCCTTACAACCAAATATCTAAGGCTGACACTGGTCAGTCAGTCGGTATGCTGTTGTCTGAACAAATTCTCATGGGTCGGAAACTCTCTGGTGTATAATAAGGATAAAAAGTAAGTTCATAATAGGTTCATTTTTGCTGGGGTAGGGGGAAATAATGCAGACCTGATGTATTTTATTTTGGTGCTCATTTGAAGCCAACTAAATAATGAGAATAGTTGGACGTAAACCGGTAAGCGTGCATTTAGACTGAATCAGGTGCTGCAGTGTTTAGCCACAGGTTTGTGCAGCAGTGTGTTTATTTAACCTGAGAACATAACTGCTGTGAAACAATCACAAAATTTCAGTGTTTCATTTCTCTGATTCACCGGCTTTCTCGCACCGCTCTTTCTCTCCCCATTCAGTCTTTCTGTTGCCTTCTGTTTGGTCATCTTTACACCAAATTACAAATTCTTTACTGTACTGGACTTGACATAAATACTTTAATTTAACATTTAGTAAGACTTTAGTCTGGGAAAAAGTAGCAATAAGAAGCCCAGAACATGTTCTAATCGATGATACACTCATCAATCAGTGGATCAATATAGCAGCCTGTGTCCTACCTTGCTGGTTTTGTTTTTGAGCAGGTTGGGTGGAGATGGGTGTGGTCGTAGTGGTGGGGGTGGTGGCGGTAGTGTGCAGGCCAGCCTGTGGCAGAGTTTGGTGCTGGGGGTGGCTCGCAGGTTGGCTGGATGCTCCACTTGCAGGGATGTTCTGAACAGAAACACCATGAGGGGTGATGTAGTGGATCTGACCAGGCGTGGTCACGTTGACCATATCGTTGGTTTGGACCTCAATCTTGTATCCAGGTGGCAAGAAAGTGTTGAAACCCATAATAAGGTCTGGGTGGCCCTTGAAGAGCTGGGACACGCGGTTGATGACTCCAGGAGTGTCTATGCTGTAGTAACAGAATGAGTGACAGTAATTTACTAACTGAATCATCACCAACAGATATTGCTCTGTGTGTTAAAACCTCACACCTGAAATGGACTGTGGGTTTTCCCCTGATGTTGAGGAAAATGACAACGAGAACTCACCTCTGTGACTTGAACTCTTTCATAATATCAAGGAAATCATTATAAACTTGTGGCTGATTCCCAAACTGCAGCTTCACTTGATCCAGATAAGATAAGGCATCTTCAACCTATAAAGCAAAGAGAGAGAAAAAAAAGAAAGAAAGAAATTATTGTTTAATAGTTTAATAATTAATTAATTCAATAATTATTGACTTTTCTCCCTGAAAATTGAGCATTCTGTAACACTGATGCATAATGAAGAGGAATTTAAAATTAGAAAAGTGAAAAAAGTTTTTTAAAAAGCAGATCAGATTAAGACCTTGGTTTGTACTATGAGAGATAATCATTTTTTAGTTGTTTCCTTCTTAATTTCATTATCATGTGTACACACTTGGCTTAGACGTCTGTTCTTTATTTTCATTTGTAGATATATTTTTAAGTTTGTGTAGAGTTACCTTCAGTCGCTGAAACTGCTGCTGTCCTTGGGTTGAAGTCATCGGTGCGGTTGGATGAACGTGACCTTGGACCACTGCTGGGCCCTGAGACTGAACTGCTAGGCTGTGTGCATGGGGACCAACATGAGGTGCTGTATTGTTATGTCCGTGTCCGTGTCCACTTGTGCTCTGAGGCATTGTAGGCACCTTTTTAGGAATAAGTTGAGAATTTTAGGAGCCTTAAAGATGACAATATCCTATGACTTGTACATATTATTACAAATACACTGAGCAAGGGATTATTTTTCAAACAAAAGCCTGTGAAACACTCCCAATACAAGATTCACCCTCTTTTTAAAGTTCCCATGAAACAGTTATCAGAGTGCTTACTGCTTACATGTTTCCTATAAAAACAAGCAGCTTGAGAGGGATGTGTCGCAGACACTGATTGGCTTTTACAGTAGCTCATGGTGCTTATTGTGGGTCCATGGATGTAGGAAGGAGAGTGGTCCTATTGGCTGACTACTTCCAGACTTAGAACTCCCATTAAGTGAACACGGCCAGACCAAGACCAAAACAGTCTCTGAGACAAACAGTGGCCAGTTTGACAGCTGGCCTCTGTTGGGTATAGGCTACAGTACCAAGTTCGTTTTCTTGCTGGGTTTGGCTCCTGGCACCCCGGGGCTAACTGCTAACTGTGCTAACATCAGTTAGTGGTTCACTAAGTTACTTTAGCAGCAAATAAAACTATCTTTCCATCAAGAAACTCTCTAACCTTCCTTAGATAGTATTGCAATTCGATATTACGATTACGGCAGGTTTTTTTAATTGCAGTAACCTTTAGCTGCTCTTGCTCATCAAGCTGGTGCCATAAGAAAATGAATAAAATAAGATGATTGGCCAAAATGTCTAGCGCTCTTGAAAACTGCACACAGCACAATGTGAGCATTTAAATGAACATCCTTCACATATTAAATTAGATTTCACTGCATATTAACATGCTAAATAAAATCAACAACAGATGAATAAAAATATATGTGTAAAATATATGTTTTGAAATTAAATGCTACATCCAGTTGTTCCTATTCATTAAGTAGTGACCAATAAATAACATACAAATGTGCTGCCAATCCTGGTACGCAATGTCTTTCAAGTAGTAGTTGTATTTTGAGTTTTGACCCTTTGAGGTTGCTGTAGCTTGTCAGTGTAGAGTTTTAAAGCCAGAGCAACAGACTGAGGTAATAATGTGAAATCAGCAGTTTTCAGTTTTTATCCACAGAGCAGAGGAAATTTATGCCTTGAAGTATGAGCACACATGTCGGTTTTGTGTTAAGCGTGTGAATTAAAATGGATCCATTTGTTAAAATTACAGCAATTATGATGCTAATTCCCGTTAGCGCCTCAATGGGAATACCCTTTATATGTTAGCATCAAGCTAAGGGCCAAGCATTAATTATTTTTTATGTATATATAGTTTTAAATCAATTCAGGAATTGTGAAAAAACAAGGAATGATATTTAAGTTACTCTATTTTTTGTCATTGTTGGGTCAGATACCGTCATTTATTTGGCTTATAGTGCAATACATACTTGATAAAAACACTTCAAACATTGATGATTAACACTGATTAAAGTTCATGAGAATTTTAACAAACATTTGATTTAGAGGCAGCTCCTTGGAGAGGAGCCACTTAAACAGGCAGCCAATCAAACATACAGTGCTATCATTTGTCTTTCATTTGTTCAGCTCACAGATAGAACTAATTTAAAATGATAAAACAGGCTGAAGAAGCCTAATGTCTTGTCTCTCATCATGTAATGGTTTTGAGCCTTTGTGGTTTCTCCATTTATCCACTAAAGGCACATTTTACTGGGATCTGGTGCTCTGTAAAAGTTATCTAAGAACCAACTTCAGATAACAGCAACTGCTGCTCAGAGGCCATTTTCCAAGCTGAACACATTGACACCATTCATACCTGGTAGCCTTGGGGGAGAGAATACTGGATGCCGGTGGAAGGCTGCATGTTGTCTGCAGCTGCCTCTATCACAGTAGGGGCTGGGGCGAGGGCCCGGTGCTGGAAGCTGTCTGCAATACCTTGGACTGGGGGGCGACGTGATTGCTGTTGCTGGGGTGCAAATATTAGTTCCTGGTCCTCCACTCGCCTCTTCATTGTATACGCATACTCAAAGGGGCTAAATTGGACAAAGACAGATGGACAGTAAACAGGCTGTTGGGTTTAAAACAGTCAGTAAACATAAACAACATATTCAAAGCATCCTTCAAGAGTGTGCAGTCAACTCATATCTCTCTGCAATACTTTTACAAGTAAACATTAATGCAAGGAGGTCGGCTTTTCAAGAGTAAAGTACTTTCAGGGTTCCTGCACCTTTTCCTAACTCAAAGTGGAGCACATTTTTAAGAATTTGCAAGGAGCATTTTCAAGCTTTTTCCAGCACCTTACAGCTCTGGTAAATGTTCACATACATATACTCGCTTATTTCACTTCTTCATTGCATTAAGTCAAATTTTACGCCGCAATAAACAACTGAAATTCTATAGAAGGGTTACAAAATGTGCCCTCTACCTGTAAGTAGACTTGGCATCCTAATATATAACCTGGCTGAGGCAATATTCAACTGATGTGTTTCATCAGCTAAAAACCTAATTATTCATTCAGGTAGCAATTTATTATTAAAACAATGGAATTGCAATTTCAAGTAGTTTCCAGCACTTTATCCAAAATCCAAGCAATTTTCAAACCTTGAAAACACAACATTAAAATTCAAATTTTTCAAGAATTGCCAGCACCCATGTGAATCCTGCACTTTAGGTGTAAAGTGTGGAAATTTAAGTATAATAAAAATAAAATAAACATTTGCCGCAAGTGTCACACAGGTACGTAACAACAGATTTTATCAGGACAACTGCTAAATGTTACTTACAAACTTAAGAATCAGACTGAACCAGGGGTTCTAAACAACAATCTAAAAACAAACATTAAAATTTGTGTTTGAAAAATATCATTTTTAGGGCTTCAACAAACAATTATTTTCATCTTAATTGATTAGTTGTTTGGTCCATAAAATGCCAGAAAATGGTAAAAAAAAAAAATATTGATGACTGTTTCTTAAAGCCCAAGGTGATGTCCTCAAATGTCTTGTTTTGTCCACAACCCAAAAGATGTTCAGTTTATCATCATAGTGGAGTAAAGAAACCAGAAAATAATCACATTTGAGAAGCTGAAATTAGAGAATTAGGACATATATTTTTAAAAAATTACTACGAACAATTAGCAAAATTGTTGGTGATTAATTTAATAGCTGATTAATAATCAATTAATTGTTGCAGCTCTAATGATTTTTACATTACTAAGCTCTGACTGCAGGGTGCAAAAGTAACTTTTTTGTCCATCTTCCATATGGCTAGTGAATATCTAAATTTTACCAGCAACCCATTGTTTTTTTTTTTTAGTTTTTTTTTTTTTTTGTTTTTTGGCTGTTGAGTGAAGCAAATCTACCAGCCACTTGTATATTTTACCAGTATTTGCTGGTGGCTTGTGCTAATTTTATACACTGTCTGATTGTGAAACCAAGCCCCTCTGTCTCATGACGTTTCCTCATTGTAGCCCCAGGGAAACAACTAAAAGGCTGAAATGCTGGCGTTTGACAGCATTCTGAGAAAACTAACACCGGTGTGGGGTTTTTCCCAGCGTGTAGCTCCCACAGTCAGTGGCACTTTGACATTTTCAATCTATGCAATCATTTTAAATTCAGCCTTTATTTGTGCACCATACTTTCAGTTGGAAAAGAATAATGAACAAAAAATCTATTTTTACTTGTTGCACAAAGTTTATAATTTACACTAAATTTAAATCACAAACACAAAAAAAATAAAAATTCAAGGAGAACCCCTAAAAGGCTATAGGGAAATTATTAGACAAAATGCTTGTCCATGCCTGTCCCTAAATAGACGTGCTATCATTGTTCAGCAGAATGGCTGTGGCAGCCGGTTAGGGACCGTCTGTAAAGTAGTAGGCACAGGTGCTATGGGCTTATTCGTCCTGACATTAAAAATGCAGAGTTACTGACTCTTTAACTCAATTAACACACAATAATTATTATGTTCAATGCACATGTAATTTGCCAACCATTCCTTTAGTTCTTCGGTACTGTGATGGAAGTCATGTTTAACAGACACATCATCTGTCCCGTGTTGTGTCTTATTCTACTGGTCTCACTGAAACTTTTGTGTCCAAACATCACAGCTCCCCTCTACTTCAGTTTACACATTAAGACAAGTAACTCTCAACTCTGACAGGAGAGGTCAAATCTGATATAATGGCAGACTGGCTATTACTCGTAGCGGCTATAACAGTAAAGTACAAAACAGTGAAGAACAAAAAAAAAAAAAAAAACAAGAGCCACTTTCAAGAAAATTGCTGACTTATATATCAATGTATACATTTTAACCTGAATCCTACCAACTGGGTCACTCTGCAGAGCACTTTTCGTCATACCTCACAGGTGCTTTATTGTGTCATTAGAATATTTCACGACTTTGTCAATCCATTTGTTCGTAATGACTTAATATCAGAATCAGAAATACTTTATTGATCCCCGAGGGGAAACTGTTGAGAGCGACCGCAAAGGCCGCCATGCTACGGTCGCTGCATCGCTGCAGCATGTCTGTTTTAATTTAGCAATTATGCTTTAATAAAATTATCAATGTTTTGGCATCCTGGGCGACTCTGGTCAAAAATTCTGCCAATACATTTTTAATAGATGGAACTATTAACTGATTCAGTTCGTTAGGGCTGCATAATAAATCAAAATGTTACTGAAATCACAACATGGCCAAGAACAACATCCAAACAGCAATATGGCTGAATACAGAACTTCTACTTTTATGTTACCGATCGAACTGCTTCAATGTGATCAAGTATGGAGTTTTGTCAGTTATTTATATTTCTTTATATAGTCCAATACTAAACAGACATTCCATCAGTTTCTTAATTTTAGCCCAAGTTATCCAGGTTGAGTAAAGTGTGCAGACTAACAGTTTCTCTGCTGTTTCCAAGTTTTTTTTTTTTTTTAACAGGTTCTTCCTTTAAAGTGAGCAAGTGTGATGTAATGTCATTTTCTTTTTGTTAAAAAGGATTTTAGAAAATTGGTATTGACTAAGTATCATTAGAAACCAATATCGAAGCCAAGGTAGCCAAGGAAAATATCTGAACAATATCCAGCCCTTAAACTACAGAAGCTGCACTTGTTTGATGAGAACAAATGTGTTTACAGCTACAATGATGAATCCATTGTAACATTAATTGACAACTATTTTCATAATCAAAAGTCAAAATTCTGATTGCAGCTTTTTAAATGTGAATAATTCCTGGTTTCGCTGGCTTTTATGACAGTAAACTGAATAGCTTTCGGTTGTGGACAAAATAAGACGTTTGAGTGCATCATCTTTGGCTTTGGGAAACACTGCTTGACACTTTTAACCATTCACTGACATTTTATAGACCAAGCAACGAGTCAATTAATCAAGAAAATAATTAGTGTTGCAGATTTGATCTTTCTTCTAACATTATTAGTTATGTAATAAATGTTAACATTTTGCTCTGATGGTTGTTTTCTTACAGTAGTTTATTCTCTGTGTCCCCAAGGAGCCCCAGTCATAGTCCTTGTATGTTAAATATGTTTGTGGGTTGAGAATTAAAGAAAATAATTCGACAATATAAATAGCCATTTTAAGCATACAGCAGATGTATATTTTTGTCATATCGCAACATCTGCAAAAATACTTGCAATATAATTTTTTAAACCATATCATGCAGGCCTACAGTTCATGTTTGCTGTGGGTCCCAAATTGACACACCCACTCGATCATTATTTCATAGATTCTTGCTAAAAAACCTGATGACACTTGTTGCCACGGAGACCAACACATCACTTGGCTGAACGGAGATGATTTACAGATATATCATGTGGCTGATAAACTGCTTATAATAGTTGGAAAAAGTCACATCAAAATAAAGTTATATGTGCCAATATTTTCATAATTCCATATCTAGTTACTTTCAAGTAATTAGCAAGGAGACATGGGCTATATAGCAGACATGACAAGCCAATTATGTTTTCACCTCCAAATAATTCTATTGACTAAGTTCCCAATTGTAATACATCAATTTCATTTTATAGTTTTATTTTCCATGTTTCAGATAAATTTATTCATTATGACGATATTGAAAATCAAACATTCGGTACTTCTAAACACCCTGGTATTGATATTTTGCACAGTGTTACACTACTGCGACTGGCGTAGCGTATTTCTGTACATTTCAGTATAGTACTTTGTATATTTTTTAAATTTATAATCTTTATGTATACATGGCTATTTTCTTATATATTTTATTTTTTACTTTTGACCTGTTTTTCTGTCTGTCTGATGACAGCTGCTGTAACACAAGAATTTCCCAGTTTGGGATCAATAAAGTACTATCTATCTATCTATACCATAATACCTTGATACCGCCCAAGCATAATCCAAATTTACAATGTAAAACAGCCGATTTGATGATCGCATAACAACTAAAAGACATTAAGCCTCTATCTACATGATTCTCAGCACATTCCTCGCACGTGTAAAGAGGGAAGTAATTTATTGACGGTCCCTACGCAGACGTCATTGCAGTCGGTCAGCGGAGGAGCAGACATTGTGCCTCACTGCCCCCTGCACCACCTATTTCGGAAAACACGGTGTCGAGCGCACGGTCTTCTGTCGCCGAGATCGTGCCTGTCGCACATCCAGCTTCAGATTTTCTTTGCCGAAACGCGAAGCTAACATGGCAGGCGGTTAAAGAAGGCGAAATTAGTTGAATAGTGCTACAAAAAAAAAGCCCAACACTTTAGAGGCACGTAGGCGCTGCCTCGCTCGCTCGCTCGCTGTAGCCCTGCCTCATCCCCTCCCCCTCTCTCCGCCAAACACCGAGCTTAACGCCAGTCGTGTTCGGTGAGTCTGACGGCTGACGTCGGCTTTCGTCCTGGCTCGAAGTTATGCGGCGAGCAAGCTAACCTTTATTATCCGCAGGCTGACTAGAAGCTAGTCGGCAGAAAGAAGCAGCGGGTCCGCTCACTGAAAAACCCAGCTGAGCTGAACGTGTGGCTAACTGACGCTGTTAGGAACGCTAACTGCAAGATGCCGAAAAAGAAAACAGCACAGTCGGCCGCCTAGTTTCTAACACATGTGCTACCGACATCCCAAAGTACTTCAATAAAGTTACACTGTCAGTAACTGTTCTGACGACGCTAGCTGGTTAGGGTCAGGAAGAACGCTAGCTAGCCAACATGCTAACACCTAGCTACCGTACAACGTCGCATTAACGTCAAGTTGTGCGAGAAGTTCGACGGAAAAAGATTTCGGTGTCACGCGAGCGGCTTTTCTGCCAGTAACGTCTGTCTCATACGAACCACGACCCGAGCAGTAAAAATGTGACGGAGCAAAGAGCAAACTAACAACAAAAAAAAAAAATGCATGTTGTCAGGTCAATACGCTCAGCGTTAGCATGTCAGCTAATTCATGGTCGCCACTCTTAGCATAGGTCGTGCTTAGAAGAGAACCCCAGACCCGCGATTGATCTCGCGAGAGGGTTCGTTTTAATCTAACGTGACCCTTCTCTAACCCTACCTAAGAGTTTTCTGCCCCTAAACCTGCTCATGTCTCAATCATAGCACTGTGATATTTTTTTTTTTTAAAAAAAAAAGCTCGTACAACGTGCAAAATGAGGAAACAACGCGTGTAAATCTCGCGAGAGTTTCTCAAATGAAGGGTTCCCTTCTGAACAAGACCCTTAGCTTGCTAGCCTCACTTAGACGAGCTTACTAACTTATCGGCGCTGCAAGCTAACGGAGCCGCCGCTAAAATCCCACATGGCATTTTGTTGGAAGACGAAAATACACCGAAATGTCAGCTCGTCACAGAAACGCAACCGACGTTAGATCGCTATCTGGTCTGTTCGGCAAGGTTACACAGCAGCTAGCCAAATGCTACGTTAGCACAACAACCAACCCCCCATCAGAACAGGGTATCCGGCTAACGAGCTAACAGTACTTCAACTTACCTCGCAGGACTGCCACCAGCAACAATTTGACACACCAGTGTAACGGCGCCCGACCAGCACACCGCCGCTCGTGTTTTCGCCTGGCCGTGAGAAAAAAGTGAACTTCCGAGAAGTGGTCGCGAACGAAAATGTCAAAAATGAAATTGGCCGTAGCGGCTACGTCGCTAACAACAGTGTATGTATGAAGCGGTGTTCCTTGAACATAGAGGCGTGTCTAACAGGAAGGCGGGCGAGTCTCCTCCCAGTCCAAACTGGGATTGGTCGGCTCACCAGAATGAAAACAAATACAGTACAGGCAGTGAGCCAGTGTTTTTGGTGAAAGACGTCTGGTGAGACTGTGGCAGGGAGACGCAACTTGCAAAATGACAGGAGGTCAGGGGCCAGATAATAAACAAACATTAACAATGATATTATTTTCAGATAAAATGAATAAACACAAGGCCCGTTACTCATCTGTCATTGGATCTTTATTTTCAAATTAACTGACTTATTAACTTATTAACAAAATTAACTAAGTGGAACTGCATTTTAGTTGTTAATGTGTTGGTAACATTTAAAGAGTCAAACATACATTGTAAAAAAAGTCATACAGAAATTTAGTGGAATCAACTTTTCTCATTAATTTACTCAAATACACACAATTTTTTTTAATACAAGTTATTAAACTTAACATCTCTATTAACTATTTTCAGAACGCTTACAAACATGAGTTCTTCTAACTTTAAGTCTTTTGACTTAAAATTATGAGTTGTGTGAATACTGTGCATAGTTCAATCAATTCATTAAATACAGTTTCTGATAAGAAACATTATCAGTATATTTGCAGATTTCCCAGCATGCACTGTGTGGGAGTTAAAACCCTCCTGAGTCTCCTGAGTTTGAAGAAAATATATTATAAAATTTCGCTGTGTGTCTCTAATGCACTTTAAGATAAGTCACGGTTGCTTGATTTTAAAATAATTAAAACATTGCACACCATAACAAAGGTTAGTATTTAATTCAGTCCCTAACTCCTTAAACTTGAAATTTAACAACAATTTCAGTTATTGTTATTGTGTCAGTGCCGGAACAAAATAGCCACAACAGGAACCACTGCAGCTGTAAGTCCTTTGTGTGAAATGAAAAACCGACTACAAACTAAGAAAATGTAAAAGAAAATCAAATTTTTCTTAGTGTGATTGAAAAGTTGTTTTTTCAACTTAATAGCTTAAGTTTATTGAAAATATTTAACTCATTACAAAAAGTCTTTTCAAATTCAATCAACTTAAAATTTTAAGGCAGCCAGAACACTAACTTTTTAAAATGAAAACAGTTCATTTTTACAGTGTAGTGACTTTTTGGCAGTAAACAGCAACATATCGTCTGGGATACATACATTACAAGTCAAACTGCCAGATCTATGTTAATGTAATTTAATGTTTTTCAAATGATCATAAACTAATTTTTTTTTTAATCTTAGAAAATAATATTTTCAAAATGAAATATAGTTAAATCATTGTGCATCAGAATTTCAACTCTTACTTCAGGATTAGTGATGTTTTCACTGCAAGCAGACATCTTGAATAAATAAACTATATTTGATCACAGTATCGGCACAATCCCTCAATCAGTTTTTTTCCACGGAAATGGAGACTCGCCGATTTAGGGTCGCCCCTACAGCCCTTCACATGTCTGCATCTTCGAGAACACAAAAACATTTTCAGCATTCTCCAGTGGCACATTCTTAACCTGATCATTTTATATCATTGGTTTTAGAGGAGCAGGCTCTATAGCACGTTTTTAAATCATATAGGTTTTTACAGTATGTAAGGTAAGAAACATTCTCCAGTCTAAAGTATGAGCCTTATTTCTCATCATCCTTGTTGGACTGAGTAGTTTATTGTTTTATGTGACATAATACAAATGCTGTATGTTAGTTTAAAACATGGCTGATGTCACTGAGAGCTGCTCTCTGGCTCTCCATCCAGGCCGCCTGCCACAATATGTTATTTTATTCTCCGCAACCATCTGGCAATTCTCCCAACTGTTCTAGAGTCAGATTTTTAATACTGTTATTTTTATTTGTCATCTTTTGTGAAGCACTTTGTAACTTTGAAATATGTTCTATAATAAACACTATTAACAATTCATATTGTTCTATCTGCATTATGAGCATTAGTCTGTGACTAATATTCAGTGGTGGAAAGTACTGAAAATCTGTGCTCAAGTACAAGTATCATTATGTTGCTAAACTCAGTTACAAGTAAAAGGACCGTGTTAGAAAAATACTTAAGTAAAAGTACTCAGAGTATTAAGTTACTTTTAACCGTTGATGACACAGTCACTGCTTCGAACTAGGGTTGCAAATTTTGTGCATTTTCCTGAACCAAAACGCTAACAACTGATTAATCATTGATAATTTATAAGGTACAAAACACTTTTTTTTCCCCTCATTTTCAACAAATGGTCCCGTTAGACAAAACAATGTCAAATGAGGTGCAAATTACCGCCATGTCCATTGATTAAATATCCATGGATACGTTTTTTGGTTAAATTCTTAACGGGAATTAGATGATTGATGATTAAAACTCCAGATGTGTGCTGCCGCAGCGTTTTGTTTTGTTTTTCATCCACATGTCCTGTTTGTGATCAGTTCACCTGATTGGCTACTAAAATGCAGATCAAAGGTTTGGATGTTAATTCAAATTGTACTCAATACTCAACCATGATTTTAAAAGTAACTAAGTAGATTATATATTGTAATCCATACTTCAGTACAAGTAAAAGTACATACTTGAAAATCTACTCATAAAAGTACAAGTACCCCCCAAAAAACTACTTAATTACAGTAATTTGAGTATTTGTAATTAGTTTCTTCCACCCTTGCTAATATTACAGTGTTAAAAATGCTTTCTGTCTTTTGTCCAGCGCTACAGCATTTCTTCAGTTCTGAAATACATGGCTAACTGATCATCAGCTTTGTAAATAAAACAGCTCAATAAAACAAAACTTTTTAGAGGTGTTTAATAGTATATTCATGTTGTGCAACATATTATCATAGAAAAATACATTTTTACAGTTAAGGTAAAGATGGGTGCACATCTCACAACCATACACAGTTCTGCTGTCTCAAACAGGTTTTTAGGTTTAAGACAAAATGGATCTTATGGAGCTTGTAGCATGAAAATGTCAGATTAAATATTTGAGTGTCTTGAATATGTGTAGATTTTCAAATACATCTAAAATTTATCTACACCTTTAGTGAGGGAGAAAATGTTGTTTTGTGTTGTGCTGTTTGTTATCCTGCTTAATAGATCTGAACCAACAATATACAGTCTAGTCAAATACATAAAATAGTGCAAAATAATAAATCTGGTGCTCTTATCTTTTTTTTTTTTTGTATAAGCAAATTGTGAGGAAGCACCAACTTCCTCACTAATAATTTGCTAAACTCTTTATGTAATTAAAGGTGAATAATCTCTTACACTGTAGTTTTAATATCAACTGACAAAGACAAGGAATTATATTGAGAATTAATATTACATTTGTCTTCTCCTTGTTTCATCGTGCCACCCTACACCTCACCTTAAAACACAAATTATTACCTCAGCCAAGGAGGGCGTGTTTCCAGTGCCGATTTTTCTGTTTGTCGGCAGGATTAGTGAAAACTGCTGGTTCGATTTTCATAAAACTTAAAGGGTGTAGCACGGGCCCAGCAGAAACAATTAAATTTGGGAGTGAATCTGAATCACAGGGTGGATACAGCAGTTATTTTTCATTTTTATTAACATTGTGAGATTAAAGTGGGGTTGTATGAGGAGTACTCATACACGTACATGTACATGCATACAGTCTGCAGTGGCCTATTGGCCTCGCTCTCCAAGTGGCCTTCTGGTTTTTATATTGTATTTTAATTATATACATACATATTTTTAAAATGTTTTTTTTTTTGTGCTTATTGACTAAAAACATTAAGTGATTTGAAAATCTTTAAATGTCCTTCAAAGGAACAGCTTCATATTCTGACAGAGTTCAGTAAAGGAAGACGTTATGAAGAAATATGCTGATAGTTGTCAAAATCACTCCTGCTGTCACGGCTGAGGCCTGATGTGGAGCTGAAAGAGAAGAGAGGAGAGATCACAGAGCTGCACTTACGGTTAACTGTGTCTGCATCTTACATTTCAAAAAGTGACTTTAAAAAAGGATCATCTAACTGGAATAAATACACTCTTAGAAATGAAGGTGCTAACTAGAACCATCAAGGGTTCTTCGGCTTGTCCCCATAGGAGAACACTTTTTGTTTCCTGGTAGAGCCCTTTATAAATGTTCCACTCTGAACCCCTTCAGAGAGTCCTACCTATAGAGAGAGAACCTTTCTATGGTGTAATGGTTGCACCCAGAACCTTCTTTGGGGGTTCTACAGAGAACCTTTTTATACACCGAGGGTTTTCAGAATCAGAATCAGAAATACTTTAATGATCCCCGGGGGGAAATTGTTAGTGTCACAGTTGCACCCATTATAGAAATATAAAATATAGAAATTAAGGTAGAAATATTATGTAGAGATAAAACTTTAAGGAATAAAAATAAAATATTAAAAATATGTACAGCATATTCTATAAAGCAATATGTACAAATATATACAGCAGTGGTTAACCTACTAGTGTAAAAACAACAAAGTGTCGTTGCCATGGTGACGTGATTGAAGTCACCCGAGATGGCGATGAATGCACTCAAGTGTCGAGTCTGGAGACGGGCTATGGCGGAGTGAATGACGTCACGCCGACGTCGGGTTGGCAGAGGGAGGGATGTACACAGTCACAATAATGGCGTGTGAAAACTCCCATGGCAAATAATACGGCCTGAGTCCAACAGCCAACAGTTCAATGTCACAGGCAACAGATACGTTCCTTGATGGTAATGTGACCAGGATTACACCAACAGTTGTTGACTAGAACAGCCAGCTCCCCTCCTCTGCGCTTACCGCTCTCGGTGCGATCCCAGTCGGCCTGAACAGTCTGAAAGCCGCTGATGGAGACGTTGTTGTCCGTATGTCCTGGTGCAGCCATGTCTCCGTAAAGCACATGAGACTACACTCCCGGTACTCCCTCTGACTCCTGGTGAGTGCTGTTAGCGCTTCCATCTTATTAGCTAGCGACCTCACGTTGATGAGAGAGGACACGGTTTATATCTCCTCTTCTCAATAAGCGACCCGGTTCTCTTCCTCCGCTGCTTCATTCCTCCTCTGCATCCTCTGTGCGTCCGTATCCAGAGCTCTTCAGGTATGCTCGTTAGCCGCAATGCCGGCTAGCTTAAGAGCGATCAGCTGATCCCTCCGGCATGGAGTTGCTAGGCAACAATGTCAACAAACAATGGCCCGGCCGAGTGAAAAAAGTACTTACTTTTTTAGCTAGGTGTTCTACCAAGAATCCTTAAAGAACTCTTTTTTTCCAAAAAGGGTTCTCTGGATTAAAAGGGTTCTTAATGCAACCCTTAATCTTACAAGCAAACCCTCACAAACATTTTCTCAAAAAAAACAAAAAAAACAAAAAAACAACAAAAAAAAAAAAAAACAACAACAACAACAACAAAAAAACAAAGGTTCTACAGAAGCAAATGGTTCTAGAACCCACCCAATGGGGTTCTACTATGAACTTTTTTAGATTCCAAGGGTTTCATCTTGAACACGCTCAGGGGGTTCTACCAGGAGCCCTTTTATATTCCATGGGTTTTAGCCAGGATCCACCCAGGGTGTTCTACCGAGAACCTTTTTATGGAGCACAGAACCTTTGATGAAAAAGTTCTTCAGGGATTTCAAGAATCCTTAGAGAACTCTTTTTTTCCAGAAAGGGTGCTCTGGATGAAAAAGGTTCTTAATGCAGCCCTGAGTCTTACAAAGAACCCTTGACAAACACTTTATTCTTCTTCTTCTTCTTCAAAAAATCTTCAGAAGCAAATGGTTCTGGGTAGAACCTCAGCCCTTCACGAAGAACCTTTTGGAACCCTTATTTCTAAGAGTGTACTTATAGCTCCTACAAGGAACTCTGATGATTTGTTGATTTTGAAGGTGCTGGTGTTTCCTCTGCTATTGTCATGAAATACACTGTTAAAGATAAAATGATCTAAATAAAAATCTCCTCCCGCTTCATTTTAACTGGCTAAAGTACGACTCACTGTAACTTTGGCTGGTAAAATGTAAACACAGGCTTATTTAATATGATTTCACAGAGAATCTCTGGAGGAGTTTAAATTAGGAGACATAAGGACGAAATATACAGCCAATCGTCCCACTGATGGAGGAACATTTGCTTATGTAGTTCATAAGAAGGCATCAGTATGAAACTGAGGCAGATTCATAACCAGTTAAAAACTCCTTGTTGTACGTCTAAATCATGAAAAATGAAATATCTCAGAAAAATCCTCGCTATAACTTATGGAAATACACCCAGACTTGAGAACTGGAACAAATCATGTCCTACCAAAAGATTTTTAAAAATTATTAATACCAACACATTCCATCTTTTTGGTGAAAATGTTTTCTTTAGGGATTTCTATATATGAAATATATGTAATTTATTAAATGTTTTGTGTTAAAAGTCTTAGAAATCTAAAACTAACAACACCTACTGTTAACATAGGTATACAAATGTGCTATTATAATCATCTTTGTTGTAAAATGTTAGTTTTTATGAAAGTTCACCCTTTTAAAGTTGCGTCTCTGATTTCTGTCAGCTCCGTCAGATTTTCACAAAAACATGATTTAATCAGGCATAAAAAGAGTCAGCTTCACCCTGAGGACCACTGTCTCACTTCCTGGTTTAAAAGGAATACTGCTCAAGCGCTGATAAACTTTCTATTTTTCAACAAATTCATTAAATAATATTTCTATCAGATGTGTCTCAACCATATCATGTCAACTCTGATACAACTCTGTAGCCCTTCAAAATCAAAGCTGAAGAATTATTGTTTAAAAATGTGTATTATAAAAAACAAAATGGCTGCTCACTATGACTATGCTGTGAAATAAAAAAATATTTTGACGGAGTTGACGTCTACATTTCACAAAAAATTAAATCACAAGGAGGTTGGCCCATTACAAGGTTTAATAACCTAGAGTTCGATCATTTAAAATTAATTTCACCAGCATAATGGAAAAGTAAAAATCAAAATCCTCTCAAAATACATTTTTGTCCCAATCCTCAAGAATGATTAAAAGTAAACCCGGAAATACACATTTCCAACTTGCTCATTTGTGCTCCATAAGCACTTAGTTATCTAGTTTGTGCGTAGTTTGCGATTATTTTGACGGATATTGCACCTGTGATTTAATTCACATTAAGTGGAAATGATCATTTTTACATCACAACTTTAATTTTCACTGAACAGAAACAACTATTAAAATCATGATGATGTGACATTTGTTGGGGTTTGCACCCAACAAATATGTTTTATTACATCTGGAGAACAAGATTTGTGGAGCAGCACTACAGAACTTCATTGTAATGCTGTTTTGCTAAACATTTTGCCTTTTAAAAACTTGCAGCCTCTGCGATTTTTTGTCAGTTATGTAATTCATGGGTCAGTGGATTAATATGTCATGAATAATCACAAAAAGATGGAGGCTTATTTCGAACGTCTTACCATGTGAGGTGGTGTTCTGGGTAGTCATGGCGTTTGTGATGATGACAGTGGTTGTAGGTGCAGCAGTGGTTTCAGCTAGGATGACAGGTGTTACTTTTGGCGCAGGAGTTGTGACTACAAGGCTGACGGGTCCCGACTTGATAGTGTAGGTTCTGGTAAACACGCTGCCAACAACCGGCATGCGACTAAGGGTGCGGGTGCACAGACTGGGGCACTTCTGAGTGGGCAAGGTGGCGATGCACAGATTGACTGTGCACTGGATATACATCTGCAAAACACAAAATAAATCGATACAAGTTAGCAGTGTGAAGAGAAGCAGAGAGACAAGCAGAGTGCTGTTAAGTTCTATTATATTCGAGAGAAGGCAGACATCTTTACAGCAGATATCTCCAAAACCCGGCAAGTCACACCAAAACAACATAGATGAATAAATAGCACAAGGCAAAAATATGTCTTTTTGGGGTGAACTGTCCCTTTGAAACGATACCCAGCTGCACAAATGTATCATATGTGTGTGTTGCATCAGAGTACAGACCGTTGATCCTTGGGTCTCCACGTTGCTCAAATCAAGGCGGTAAATCCTGGAATTGCTTTGCGTTGTGATGATCTCTACTGTTCCACTGGAAGCTGTACATCTGGGAGAAAAAAGGGTGTGAAAAACATTTAATAGGAAAGTCATAAAATAATTCTGAAATATAGTAACACTGTCAAATGTTAACGTTAGCGAGGAGGTGGTTGAATGCTAATGTCAGCGGTTGTCTCACAGTAGCTAACGGGTTATCAAAATGTTATTTTAGCTTTAATTATGGCCTGTAGATAATCACCGCTTCCCAACTTATCTGCAACTGAAAAGACAATGGATAAGTGAAAATATATCACATTATAAGTTTGATTACATCCAGTGTGTTCTAGTTCCATAAATGTGTCCAAGATGTGCGATGATATTAAAGAATTAATCATCACCTTTCTATCGTATTTTGTAACACTATAGAGCTCAACAGTGACTGTCCACTTTTTCGGCGGCTCCGGTTCTGGAAGTAAATTTCGCATTCACTCCATTGATGTTTCAGAAAATCCTAAAAGAGTTTTTTTTAAAGCCTGGAACCAAACCAACCAACTACAAGATGAATCATTACCATAAAACATTTGATTCAGAACTAAAAAAAAGTTTGGAAAACAGATAAAAGGCAAAAGTACAAGACTGTTTTCATAATTACTTTAAGAATGAAAGAACTACTTATCCTATAAACCACTGCAAATGATGACACTTCCTCTTAAATTTAACTTTTGTCATTACTATAGTGTCTATAGTTAGCTAGGAGGTGGGTGACTGCTAACGTTAGCTGTTGTCTCACAGTAGTTATTGTTATTTTAGCTTTAATTATGGCCTGACGACAGATTTTCACTCTTTTCAGTTGCTGATCAATCGGGACACAGTGAAATGATAATTAATTGTCAGATTTTCTACGTTTATACGACTTGCAACCTGGTGTGACATCTGCGACATCAGAGGAAAATGGCCGCCGTGTGAATATGGTGAATGGAACAGGACCCTAATGAGTATCAGTGGTAACACCTGTGTTTACCCTACACTTGGTGTGAAAAAGGTCTGTTACTGGAAACAAGTTGATCGTCACTGACCCTTGCTCCAGAATGGGATGGGACACTGCAAAGTCCTCCGTCTCAGACTCGATACAGTTGCTCACTATCAGCTCGGCTCGATCAATGGAGCAGTTGGACATCACGTGGAGATCCAGGTTGTTGAGCCTGGAGCCAATAGCAGCGCTATGATAGCTGTCAGTGAAGTTGTTGGTGGTGTTACCGATGAGGCTGGTGGAGGGGTTGCTGATGGAGGGGCTGCTGGCGGAGGGGCTGCTGGCGGAGCTGGTGGAGGGGCTGCTGGCGGAGGTGCTATTAATTGATGGTGATAACTCCGCTTGTCGTCGCACTCGTGCTGGCAATAATTGGAGGGTGCGAAACTGGGGGAAGCGCGTGAAGCTTGCCAGGGGTCCTTCTCCCGGCAAGTGAATTTCTAGCCAGAACGTAATGTTACCAAAGGTCTCCTCCTCTGTAGGCAAGCTGATCTGGTATCGCGGCCCCTTGGCCTGGACTCCGGGGATACGGCAGGCCAGAGGGAGGACGAGGGAGGGCTGCCGGCTGACCATTGTGTAGGGACGCACACTCTTCAAGGTATTGGTGTAAACCAGCTCTGAACCAGAATGCTGGAAAAAAAAAAAGTTGAGAATGAGGAAGAGTCATAAACAGGCCTGCATGATATGAGGAAAATCTGTTAAATCTGATAGCACTGTTCAATATTGCAATGACAGTATGACGTGCAATAAATAAATATTGATATGGCATATTAGTTTGCTTCCTCTGGATGTTGCTAGAACTGTTTGGCATGTTTTAAACCTTTTTTCCTTAAAGGACCCTCTTGACTCATGAGACTGATAAACTGTACAATCAACCCAAATAGTGAGCACACCAACTGCTGAAAGTTTGTGTAAACAAGCGATTTGGATGATTTTCAAGCTGAATATTTCCCATGAAGATTGCATCAGAGATGAGTTTTCCTGATATTTTTTAGGACTTTTTGGTCACACTTTATTTTACAGTACAGCCAAATTAGACGAAAACTAGAAATAATATGTATTTTATTAGACAGTACTGGACTCTTCATTAGAGCCCTTATTAGACTTTATTTGTGGGTAATTAGCAACACGTCACAACAGAACTGTACTGTAAACTAAAGTAAAGTTTCTCTAATTTCCCTCCAAGAAAGTCTATTAATATTATTTTTAGTTTTTGTCTAATTTAATACAATCTACAACTTGTTACATCTTATTAGTGAACTGGAAAATAAACTGCGACCAAACTTTTATATAATTCAAACACTGGCTTTAGATACTTTCTCATTTTGGGGCGGGTTTTGCAGCCATCGTGGGTTCTCCTATGCACTTGGAAGGGGAAAGTGAGACGAGGTGTTTGCAGTCTGCAAGCTCACCACCAGATGTCACTAAATCCTACACTCTGGACCTTGAAGGTTTCAGACTATTTGTCTGACAAAACAAGCTAATTAAAGACACTACTGAGGCTTCTGAGAAGCTGAGTGCCATATTATCTAACATTTCAAAGACTAAACGGTTAACCAGGAAGTTATTCTGCAGATTAATTGATAATGAAAATAATCGTTAGTTACAGGTCGACATTTGATGCACCGTCTAGAAATTGTAACACCTTTTATACACAGTCATCAGTGGTGGAAGGAGAACTGAAAATCTGTATTTAAGTACAAGTACTGTTACATTATTTTGATGTGACTCAATTACATGTAAACATACTGGTGTTAGAAAAAGTAGTCTTCTCAGAAACTACTCAGAGTATTAGTTACTTTTTAACCACTGATGTTTAATGCATTATCAGTAGCAGCACTGAATCAAAGAGTTTCTGTTTCACCAAATCTTCAGTTTAAATTCCTCCTTATTTTTTCTGCTCAGTGCTCAGTGCTCAGAAAAAAGAGTCACGCCTCCAAACCATGGCTGCAAATTTTATGCATATTCCTTAACTTACAGTTAAAAGCTTTAACAATTTATTGATCATTAATGATCTAATTTGTAAGATACAAATGGATGGTTTAAAAAATATATTTTATTAGATATAAATTATTTATATATATTAGATATTTTTTTTGTCATTTTAAGTTTAAGTTTAAGTTTCCTCATACAACAGATGACTCTGCCTGACAAAACAATGTCATATGAGGAGCAATTACTGCCATTTGTAGACTATTGAAAACCAAATATCAATTAACACATTTTTAATTGGTGAAATTCTTAATCAATTAATGATTAACATCCCAACCTCCAAACTTGTGCCTGCTTCAATGTTGTTTTTTTGTTTCTTTTGTCCATATCTCCATATGTCCATATTTGTATTATTAATCTGCATCTGCATTGTTACAAGTAACTAAAATTATCAAATAAAAGTAGTGTAGTTGAGTAAAAATTACAATATTCTAGTCTAATCTGTACTTAAACACAGTACTTGAGTAAATGTACTTAGTTACTTTTCACCACTGGTTGCATGTCACGAGGGTTTAAATATATTTACTGTCTGTAAAAGAAGTGAAAAAAGACAGAAGGAGAGGAAGGTGGAGCACGTTACCACAGTCTTGGTGCCGCAGCCGGTCAGTGAGATGCGTGCAGTCAGGTGTGTGCTGTTGTAGGTGACGGGACAGGTGGGGCTGTTGAGCTGCAGTTCTTCCAGTTTGATGTCGCTCAGGGAGCTGACAGGCAGCACCAGAGTCATCTCCGTCTTCTCACACTTCAGCTCTGCAGGCGCACAGCAGCAGCAGATTCTTAGAATTATTAATAAATTCATACTCAGAGACACAATGAGTCCACTCAAATTTTATTATCTTGAAAGTGAGATATTTTCTCAACCTGTTCCAGCAGGTAGCGTCCTCATTTCCCCTGAAAAGATTAAGAAAGACGTGTTTCAATAGTTAATAGTCTGTGAGGTTTGGAGAGGTGTGCTGTGCGATGCAGTAAAACATAACTGGCATTCTTATGATGCTTGTAGGAAGTTGAAGGTCTTACTTTGGTACAACCACACGCATCTGGGCTCTGACTGCAAACTGGAAAGACAAGAAGTGCAAATCAGACTGCGCCATGTACTAAATATAGTCTGTTCAACATGGAGACATTTGATGGTAGTATAAGAGCCTGTGCATGTGAACAATACACTGTAAAGTACACTGTAGTTCACTCATCCCCGAGCATTGGGACAAAACTGTATTTTGAGGGGGTTTTGATTTTCACTCTTTGATAATGCTGGAAAAAGAAAATTTAAAAGATCAATACAACAAGCTCCTAGTGATTTAATTTTTTATTGAATGTAGACGTCAACTCTGTCAGATAAAAAAAATCTGATGGAGTTGATGTCTTATGGAGTTGACAAAATGTAATCAAGATACATGTTTTTAAACCATAATTCTTATTTAGCTTTGATTTAGAGGGGCTACAGAGTTGACATGTTATGGTTGAGACACATGTGATAGCAATATTATTTAATAAATTTGTCAAAAAATAGAAAGCTCACCAGTGCTTTTAAACCAGGAAGTGAGAAATGGGAGCTTAGGGTATAGCTAAACCTTTTTACGGCTGAATAAAATCATGTTTTTGTAAAAATCGGACAGAGGTGATGGAAATCTGGGACACAACTTTAAAGGGCCAACATTTAAATAATCATATATTTTAGAACAGTAGCACATTTTTTACATCTGTGTTATCAGTAGGTATTGTTAGTTTTAGAATTTGAAGGGTGTCTCCTGGGACAGAACAAGTTTAAAGTTCACTGAAACTAAACCAAATACTAAAACTAGGTGTGAAAAAAACATTTTCGATTGTTATAACAAGCAAACCCGCTCTGAAAATTGACACTAAAAAACAAAAAATAAAAGTGAAATAAACCTTAAAATTAATGAAAAAATACAATAACTCTGTTTTAGTAAAATAAACAGTTAAATAAGAATATTTCTATCTAACTAGGACATTCTAGTACACTACACTTTTTTTTTTTTAACAGAATAGTGGTGCTAATTACCTGTAACTGCATTATAGTATATACCATATAATAAACAAAGGAAATTACATGTATTTTATTAGAAAAAGAAAAGTATTTTGCTTCAGATCATGCAGGAAAACTCAGAAATTCCTCAGGCCATTGTAGAAGTATCTTGTCATACAAACTTAATATATATTTCATGAACTTTTTCACTATTTTCTTCTGCACCTTCATGCCTTAAACACATCCGTTTGAGTGAAAGTACCGGGGCATAATCAGAATATGTTACTCACTTAAGTTTTTTACATTGATTACAGGTTTGAGGTAATTTTATAACAGTACAGTTCTAACTGTGTCTCTGTGGTTTGAAGTTTAGTTTCTCTCCTGCATTCCTGTTTTTATTTCCATTTTAGAAAGTGTATCTATCATTTTACAGCCGCTTGACTCATGACAAGTGCGTCATCAGTTAAAAGACGTACCTTCAAGCGACTGTCCCTGTCCCGAGATGCAAATCCTTGCTGTGGTGGGCTGACATCCCAAGTCAAACCAAGTCAAGCACAACGTGTATGAAATCTATAAACTATAGGTGGCAGCATTAGTGCTGTTCAGTTCACAGAGCAACATACCTCTTGGTGTTCACAGCGAAGCAGACTGGCAGAAGTCGGGCCAGTTTGTTTTCGGAGCGAACCCAGGCCATGGTCATCAGCGCCAGGGGGCCGACTGTTTTGAACCCGACCCTGAAGAGTTCAGGTGGACCGACCACTGCGACCTCTAAAACACTGCAAATATAGAGAGAAACATTTCATTTCGTAACTGTATATTTGTAAGACCCTGCACACTATTTACTGTGATGATTAGACCTCAGCTGCACCTGAAATCACTCACTAACACTCAGCGGTTTTCTCTGTAGTGAGCTGTAAACTGAGATTTCTGACACTTATGAATCATCGTCATCTTGCATCATGACTAACTGGTATAGTGTCACACAAAAGGAACTGTAACATCTATAAAATGTGGTACAGTACATTCAGTATATACCATGTCTACAGTGTAATGTGTTGTGTTACTGTGGCTGGGTGAATGAGTTCATCCGAACAGTAACCCATAATATAAAAGTTAGAGGGAAGGTATTTATACGTCACACTGGTGCAGCAACACATCACATACATCACATAGGTGCAATGCTATGAGAAACAAGATCAGAGAAAAACAGTAACGCCTGCACACTAATGCCATGCTACAAAAATTTAGTGATGACAATGTTTCACTTGGATCTTTGTCAGTTTTTTTTAATCTCTTAATCTAAAAGATGCACATGGCATGGCAGTGTGTGCATTATTATAGTGTATAACATATATCAGAAGAGGGAGAAGCTTTAGCTTTAACTGTTATGACCCTGAACACAACCACAACATAAAAATGCAAGATGAAAAAGAAACATTTAACAAACAAACAAATTCAATGTTAGTCATGTAGTCATTATGGATTTTCCCATGATGTTTTAAGAGTCTGTCCAGACTAATATAGGCTAATAAAAAAGCTCAGCTGGTTTTGTTACACATAGCTGGCAACCCAGTGCCTTTTATACATACACGTTTTTATATTTACGTCTTACTCATACATTATTATTGTTCCTCTGCCTTTTATTACTTAAATTGTTTAATTATTGTTCATTTTTATCTGTGTCTTCTCACACATACTTCATTTATTGTTGCTCTTCTGTCTTTAAATACTGAATTTATTGTTCTTTTGTAATGGAGCCTCCCAGTCAACTTAAACAACCAAAAAAAAAAGAATAAAAAATTTGGACACTCAAATGAAGTGACGCACCTCTCCAGCTGTGAAAAATAGTTGATGTTGAACGACACCTGCTGGTACGGCAGGACAAACAGCGTGGAGTCCTCTTCGGGTGTCTCACCTGTCGCCACAGGTTCATCACTGCAGCTGGAAGCCGACTCCTCCACTGGAACCAACGAGAATAAGAGACGTTATAAATTCAGGGTGTAGGACAGGAGAGAAAGTGTAAAAGGGAAGATTAAAATGACACACAATTTAAAATCAGAATATTTCTTAACTAATATTATGCAGAAACTTGGTAAAGGCATTTACAGAATAATTAAATTATAAAAGAACGGCATGGACAGAGGATAGATATCACAGAGCAGGAATGAGAGAAGGTGTGTTTTCGGACACAAACGTTATCTGTCAGATTTGATGAAATATAACTGGCTTATGAGAGGATACATGACTCCCGAAAAACGTAATAAATTCAATCCCAGACATTTGTTTAAAATGTAGAAAATAAAAATGGAAGTTATTTTATTTTACCTTTAAAAAGGAATAATTGACACAATTTCCAATATCATCCACAAAGAAATCCCTTTATACCAGAGGAGCATTCCTGAGAATTTATAAAATTAAGTTAATTAACTTTTGTCTGATACAAGTGAAGGTCTTATTGCTAGGCATTGGAAAAGTCTTTGTTGTCCATCTGTAAACAATAAAAAATATATGATCCTTTGTTTGCTGACATATAGGCCGCATTAAAGCCTGTTTATCTGACTGTCAGACTCACCAGTGAGAGAGAGGTGCACGGGGACGGAGCTGAGGGGTTCGTTGTCTATGGCGTGGATGGTTTTGGGAACAGGAATGAAGTCCTCCGCCATCAGGTGGATGAAATACTGTCCTGCTGCTGCGTTTCCAGTGAATGTCAGCATGCATTTCTCCTAGGAGAAAGAGTTCAGACAGACAGAATGTCATCATGTGAAGGTTTTCACTGAGTAGAAATAATTTTAATGATCAGGGTCAGTGGATGATTCAGTAGCAGGACAGTTACTTTCTGGACTGTCAAGCTGTTGTTGAGTTGTTGTTTCTTTAATGTTATCTGCCACAGCACTCAGAGGGCTTTTAAGCCTAAACAGGAAGTCAAACTTTGAGGGTTGAACTGCAAAATATTTTAGAATTGCTATTTTTTACAGAGGGTTACAGAGGACTGACAGAGAGCTGCACATAATGTCACAGTGATGTTGTGCAAAAAGGTTTAAAAAAGCTGCACAGCCAAACATGGTAAATACTAGGTGCTGAACAGAAGTACAGGTTAAAAAAAAAAAAAAGCAAAATAGAGTCTGCACATTAGATAATGCTCCTGTGAACATTTATTAAGACTCTACCATTGGATGTTTTGGGTGCAAGCTCTTTTTCTCACATGAAACAAACACCTTACAAGTCCACTGACAGGTCATGTGATTGCAAAATAAATCCCAGTGGATACAGTAAATAAATATAATGGACCCTGTAATTAGAATTCATATATGGAATATATTCTAAACCGCATAAATAACCATAAAAAATCATCAGGTAAAAGAAACTCATACTTTTATGGCATTTTGAAGAGAAAAATCTACTCAGCATATTAGAAAACCATAATTCATAGTGAAAATGCACAATTAAATCCCCCAAATATACCATATATGCACATAAATACACTCAAAACAATGTAAAAAGCTCTATAGTACATAAAAGATACACTTCTCTGTCAGGTCAAAAACCTTGTACAGTAGCAAGCAACTAGAGCATCAGGTTTGCAACCCAATCAATTTAAAAGCGCCTCTGCAAACTAAAAGGTCGTAATATTGACTAGCAAAAAAACAAAAACAGACAAAAAAAACACACATTTTGAGAGGTCACAATGATCTTGACATTTTTTTTTTTTTTGGCATTTTTGCCTTTATTTGATAGGACAGCCAGAGAGTAGACAGGAAAGGGGGCAGAGAGAGGGGATGACATGCAGCAAAGGGCCGAAGGCGGGAGTCGAACCAGCGGCCGCTGCAGAGGACCAACAGCCTCCATACATGGGTCGGATGCTCTACCAACTGAGCTAAACATCCACCCATGATCTTGACATTTGACCTCCAAATTCCAATCAGTTCTTTTTTGAGTTGAAGTGGACGTTTGTGCTGCGTTTTTGAAATGTCAGGCACACAAGAATGGAACGGACGAACAAACATACCTCTGGCCGCAGCTGTCACCGTGGCGGAGTCATAATAACAGATGAAAACAGAGCTGTCGCTCTTGTTTCGTGAACACGTTGCTATGAGAAAAATGTGTGATTGCCAAAGAATTGAGGACTGTCTGATGTTGGAGGTCAAAAGTCCAGATGGTTTATGTGGGTCACATACCCTGAACTGATGGAGGCGTTTTCCTGCAACTTGTGGACACACCGGTGGTTTTCACCGACACAATTACAAGAATTAACGGAAGCTATAAACCTGGGTGTATACGTGTCAGTTTGTGTTGTGTCAGTAAGCTCATGTTGATAAATGGGGTCCTGTATCAAAATGAATATATTTAGTTGTTTTTAATGTTTTTAATGCTATAGATGTCGTCAAGTAGTCAAAGGTGCTGCTGTGACGCTGAAAGGTTGTTTCTGTCTTTACAGTTTAAGAGTTTTGTCTTTTTTGCGATTGTTAAAGCGACCAGTATGAGTTGCTCATATTTCAGTGGTGTTAAGGTCCCGTTCCATTTCGTGTAACAGAGCCATCACTCTCTGTTTAAATGTAACGGAACAATAACCCTGTAAGCCTGACACATAAGCCTAGAAAATTCAAGTTTTTTGAAACTGAAGAGTGTTTATTGGACCTTTTGACAAAAAAATCGATATCATTTACATATATTAGTTTTTTTGTATTATATTTGATTTGATCAGACATTTATGAAAAATCATTGATCACAATAATTATATTTTAGAAACAATGACAATATTTTTCATTGCTTTTGGAAAATCTGGCACATTTCAGTTGGTTTGGTTCTTCTTTTTTTTTTTTTTTAACAAACAATAACCTATTTATTTCACATTTTGGTCGGCAAAAAACAGCCTGGTCAATGTAATCTTTGTTCCATCTTTGTAATTGTTCTAGCGAAAATCAATTTAAAATGCAATTATTAGCAAATGCTCACTTGCTCACAACTGGGTGCAACATAGAATTGATTTTATTGAGAGCAGGTTGCATATGTAAAAAAATGCATACACTAAATATCTAAATTTCTACTCTAAACTTATCTAAAGATGACATTTCATTCTTAAATTCAGTGTAGTGCTTCAGTGTAACTTAACTTCTTCAAAGCACGACTGAGTGTTGGACTGCAGAATATGATGAAAATTTATTTATGAGACTGTTGCTGACTTCCTCTGTGGTAGGATGGTGTAATTGACTCACAGACGTGTGCTCATGGGCCCTGCCCTCTCTTTCCTCACCTCCTCTTCTCAGTAAACAGTAATTGCTGATCTTGTTCTCCTTCATTACTGAGACAACTTTGTACATAGCGATGTCTTGAAGTATCTGTACTTTTTATGCTACTTTACATGTCTACTTCCATATCTGCCAGAGGGAAATATTTTACTTTCTACTCCACTGTATTTATCTGACAGCTATAATTACTACCAACTTTGCAGACAAATTTTATTTAAAGGGACAGTTCATCCCAAAATCAAAGATACATACTTTTCACCTGGCCTGTAGTGCTATTTATCCATCCAGATTTTTTTGGTGAGAGATGCAGAGTTTTAGAGATTTTAGCTGTAGATGCATTATAATGGAACTGGATGGCACTCCGCTTGTGGTGCTCAAAGCTCAAAAACATACATGGGAAAAATTAAAAACCAGTGTCTCATGTAGGGACTATTTTCTTTCCACGTAGAGTCTAGCAGAACTACTTTAGAACCGACTTTTGTTCTGATTGAAAGAAAATAGTTCCTACATGTTCTTGTACTTGTAGAGTAAATTTGCACTGCAGTACAGATACTTTTACTTAAAGGGTAACTTTGGTGTTTTTCAAACTGGACCCCATTTCCCCATATTTCCCCCTTAGTTTTTGGGGACAACAGTTTTTGAAATTGCTCCAAAACTGAGGGAGAGCGCTGTAGCCATCAGAAGTGAAACTGAGCTGCAACATGAATCCCTCCAGGCAACTACGCTGTCATAGTACGCCCACTAAAAGTGCTTGTTTTTGCCACTCCCAGGCTCAGATTTTTATTATGAGTGTCTGATAACATTATGGAAAGGATTCCTATAGAGATAGACCTTTTTTAAAGAGTAAGATCCTTTTTGTTTAACCAGAAACTGAAGCTATATCATTCTGTTCAAAGCAACCAAGCTCATTAACAGAAAAGTTAATTTTACATCTCCGGTCGACTGCTGTCTCAATCATTTTTTAACCTTTCAATAGTCACACAATAACACAAACTAACTAAACAATGGAATTAGCGGTAGAGACAAAAGGAGAGGTCAAATGACGGTTTCTGTAAATGGAGTCTGGTCGCTTTGAACGGAGTAATATAGTGTCTATTTCTGGTTAAACGAAAAAGATCTTAGACTTTAAGAAGGTCTTTCTCTGCAGTGATCCTTTCTGTAATGTTATCAGACACCTAGAATAACAGTTTGAGCCTGCCAGTGGAAAAACAAGAACTTTTAGTGGACATATTTACACAGTGTGCAGTTGTCAAGAGGGATACTGTTGCAGTTTCACTTCTGCTGGCTGCAGCACTCTCCCTCATTACTGGACCAGTTTTTAAAATGTTTGTCACCATTAATCAATTAGACACAAAAACATGAGAAAATTGTTGAAAGTTGAAAAATGCCCAAGTTGGCCTTTGAGTTGAGGATCTAGATGTCAGTATACACTAGATAGCGTCTAAATATATAGCCTTTCGCAGTAGTGACACTCCAGGCTGTAACTAGTGTAACGTCTGAGCTTGGTTAGAGCTCACCCCGAAGAGCCAAAGGACGAAACCTCAAGATTGGAATTCAAACAGGGGACCTCTTGTAACAGTCAGCTGCAGTATCCATTCAGCTAAAGAGCCAGGTTTATTAGTGAACGGTTATGCAGCTGTATTAGTGTGTTACACCAGTAATGTAAACAGTAACACTCCAGCAAAAGGCCGTCATTTCATTTCACACTTTTTTTTACTTTTTATTATCACATCCTGTTTCTGGCACTGCACAGCGTGTCGAAGGCCTACGGCTCCAAAGGTCTACTGCCTCCACATGAACAACAATACAGTTGCACCAAACCAGACTTTCTGGAGAGAATTCCTGTTTCTTAAGGAAAGTTTTAAAGGCTCGTTATGTGAATTTTCTTTAAGGTGCAGGGCAAAAAATTAAAGCATGAAAGAAAACTGATGAATATTAGTTTTTGCCAGAGATTTACACAAGTTCACGCAAATGGGTGACTTATTCTGTATTCTTTCCTTAGAATTAAAAGTAAAATTAAAAATATTTAACATAAAAATGCTGTTGCAGTGTATTTATTATTTTATTTTCATTCTTTAAAAGTCACCTAAATGCAGGAAACAAAGTCTCTCATACTCATTTTTTTTGGGTGTTTGAATATTTTTGAGGTCTCACGATCAGTAAGTTTGCCTGTGAAGGCAACCATAATACTTATGTGGCCCAGAATAAAACTGAGTTTGACACCCTTGGTTTATATCATATACCTATAAACATATCTTACTATATAGTGTAAATACTTTGATTTTGTTTCTCGAATACTATTTCCAGCAGGGGATGAAGCTGGATTAAGATTGATCTTTTAAAAGGTAAATTGAAAGGAAAGTTTAGTTAAACCGCTCAGAAAAAAATGAAATTTAATTGATTTGTATTTGTTTTGCAAAAACTTACATTTACTGAGGACATTTTTTTTTAAATGACTGTGTTGTGTTATTGTGTGTATACTCACCTCATCCAGCTCTATGAAAGAGTGCCGTGTGCAGCCGACACACTCTCCCTGGTCGGGGCGGGCAAAGCGACATCGCACCCTGTCACCATCCAGATCTTTCACTGACAAGGAGAAGTGGTGAGGGCAGTTCACACGGGCCCTGATCGAGTTACAGGACAGACAGCAGCGTGCAGAGACGGAGAGATAATCAGACGCAACAAAGGAGAAAAACAAAAGTGGAGATGGTAAATCCTGTATAACTGTAAATCAGGGTTTAATGTATTAGCTACAGTGACTGGTGAGGTGCTGGTGACTCTTGGCCAGGACTCCTCCACCTGGAAACTGGTCACAACCAAGAAAGAGTCCAACTTATAACCCCCCTGTAAATCGCTGACTTATAATTTATAAGCTTCTTCATACATGAACTGATTAAACAAACAGGATACATGTGAATTAGTGAACTTTAAAGGTGCAGGACAGAGGCAGGTTAGCTGTTTCCCTCCTGTTTGCAGGTTTTATGCTAAGCTAACTTAGCCTACTGCTGACCTAGCTTCACATTTAACATTACTGTGTAATCATGAAAGTGGTATCAAACATCTCAGCTAGTTGCTATGCAGAGGGGTATTCAATCAAGGCTGATAATTAAATCTGAGCTTAAGAGAAAAAGCCCTGCTTGAATTAACTTCAACTTCCTCTCAAAGCTCAAGCTGTTCCACTAACACAGGGGTCTGCAACCTGCAGCTCCAGAGCTGCATGCAGCACACTCCGCAGTGGCTCCTTGAGACTTTTGTAAAAAGAAATATATGGACATCAACAGTTCTTCTTGTTAAGATTTTAATTTTCATTTATCATGAAAGTGATTCTTACATCCCCAACTGTAAAAATGTGTAACATACACACCAATTTTTTAAAAAGTCCTTATGTTTTATCCCCTAAATTATGCATCATATCCCATGTTTATGGCTCAGCGCCTTCTCCATTTTGATGGTGGCTAGTCTTGAGTCTCCATAATGTAGTTATGGGTGCCGAAAACCAAAAAACAAAACAAAACAAAACAAAAAACAAAAAAAACAAAACAAAACAGAAAAGTCTCAGAGGAAAAAAGAGGAGTAATAATTGCACCTTTTTTTTTCGGTCAAAAATGGCTCATAATGGTTTCAGACCCCTGCACTAACTCACTTTAGCCTGGTCTAGTCAATTCTAACTCAAGCCAGACTTAATCAAGCTTGCATTGTGAGCATGCACGGTGAACGTAAGCAGCCCAGGACAGCTGATTGTCGAAAAGATGATCCTTTGCCACAAAACAAGAATGTTTCTTCTCAAGTGGCCAGAGAAACTCTGCCTATTGAACTAGATGAAGAGTATAAAACATGAACAACATGAAGAAATGTCAATCCTGCTGCAATTATCAAAGTGAAGGAAATGTCTTGGCAAAAATGATGCTGTCAAACAGCATGCCAAGGTAACATGATGATTGTGTGCCCCGCCCTGCCCAAATAGCTCCCTTGGCAGAGCGTCTGCTACGTGTATTGAGGACAATTTGATACTTTATCTGTCTATCTTCAGCTGTACTATTCTGAAGCAAAAAGCCACAGAAATATTTTTTTAAAGTTATTTATTGTTTTATTTATTACTGACCTGTGATTGGCCAGAGTCTCCCATCATGGGCTAGATTTTCTAAAGCCTGAAACCAGAGCTAAGAGGAGGAGAAGAAGTCTAGTTTTCTCTCAGACCACTTGAATTACATTATTAGGGTATAATGAAACATTTGCTCAATAATGCCAAAATTCACTGTCTACCTCAGCTTTAAGTTCACAATGTTTTAAATCATGCAAGCTTTGTGTTTTTGATGTGCAATTCAAATCAATTTACTCGACTACTTTACAACACAAGGGTGGGTAATGGAAACTCCACGTAGGTGTGAGTGTGTGTGAGGTTTTTTTTCTGACTATTCCAAAAACTGGGAGCCTACGATACTTGACCAGCTTTGTGCAGCCAAAATGCTCGACCCCAAAAGTTTAAAGGGCTGTTTTTGGATTAGTTTTGAATCAGGTTTAGGTTAAGGTTAGGCACTTAAGTTATGATGGGTAGTTACAGTAAGAGGCTGTAGGGAATGCACTCAATTGCCCCATAAATATAGTAAAACAAGCGTGTGTGTGTGTTAGTGTGCACATTACCTTAATGGAGGATGGAGACCAACATAAGCAGGTTGGTTGAGTCTCCCACTGTTTGCTCGAACTTTTGGTCCTGTTTTCAAAGACTACATAAAATTCTGTCTTGCTCCTAAACATTGAAGAAAAAAAAAAGTGTGTATTAGAACAACTGAAGCTTATTTCATGGATCTGTAACTTGAAGTACCCTGATTCAAATCAACACTAGATCAATGAAACAAGACTCATATTAAGCAGAACAGAGTAAAACAGAAGCTCGGAGGACACAGTGATAGAACACAGTGATAGCTAAAGGCGGGATTATTACTTTCAGAAATAAAAGCACTGAGCACCAAATGACTCATGAGACATTAATCTGAGTGAGTGACATTTAAAAACAACTATTGAGGCAGTAGTGTTTTTTGAAGTCACACATAGAAAATCTCCCTTCTTATAAATGTGACAAAAATTACCTTAATATCCACCATTTTATAATATTAATAAGATCTGTGTTAATATATGTTAATAAAAAATTAAACAAAAGAATAATTTAATTTTGTCAACATTTTCTTTATTTTATTATGCATTAATGATGTAATATGTATTTATATTCTTAAGGGAAAACTAAAAGGGCCTCCTATTTTATGTAAAGTCAACCAAAAATGAGTAAAGAATAATATCAAGACTACAAATTGCACAAGCTCAGAGTCATATTTAGAGAAAATGAAAGGTACCAAAGGTGAAACAACATAGACTTTTTCCTTATAAATACAGATTTACAATTTTTTTTTGTATATCTGACTCCAAAGCAGGAAGAAGATATAATTAAAGATGAAAACTGAGGAGCCATTTTTATTCAGTCTATAGGTTCTATGAGAAAAAATGTGTGGATTTAAAAGGACGATGAATTTCAGATGTTTGAGGTCAAAAGTCCAGACAGACACAGTGTCTGTAGGTCTCATACCCTAAACTGATGGTGGCGCTGTAATTACTGGGGACAGTTTTCTGCCACCGGCGGACACACCAGCCGGGCTCGGCTTGGTGCCGTTGAACGGTAACGAGGTCTTGTGGACCAGACAGTCCTCCCCTGCAGCACACAGTCCGGTCAAAGCTGGACAAGGACTGGGAGCGATGGCCGTGAAATGAGCCCGAACCTGCAAGAAGAAAAGAGACAAAGTAATGACAAACTCAGCGAAGGATTTTGTGACTGAGCTGACTGAATTCAGAGGATTAGCAACCTGAAGGCTGAGTTCGCAGACATTTGAAGTCATTATGTAGTTCATGAGGTAGTCGAATACTGACTTTGGTTTAACTTTGACTGAGAACCAAAACTTTATAGAAGCAGGGGTTAGGATTATGGGATTTTGGGAGATACTAATAATTAAGGAATTTATTTCTTTTCTCTGTTTTAACAGAGACATTGATCAACTACAACTTCAACTTCTTAAGGAGAAACGTCTTCTTAAAACCCACTTATGGAGTTTTCAAGAAGATTCTAGCATTCACCAATGTTTTCTTACATGTTTCTTGTTCTGTAAGAACAGAATCTATGATATTATATTAAATAATTTGACTTTATGGTGTGATAACACAGCTTCCAATTAATCTCAAGAAAGAAACACATCACAAATCAAATAGATTTCAGTGCATATCTTTATTTTTTAAATATGCATTCATTTTTTAAGTGTCTCAGAGATCTCGGCCAGTGTTCAGATTATCTGTGCAAGTGTCCGTGGTTGTACAGCATCTGAGATCAGACATGAGGCAGTTAAATGGGACCTGGAAGTAAATAAATGACAGCCAGAGAACTTTTGTAGTGACATTTTTGGGGGTTTAAAATTATGCAATGTTTGGTCTATACAAGAAAAACAAAATCTTAAAATTTGAAGACAAACTAAGCACTTAAGTGACACTTTTTAAACACATGTTGGAGAAGAGAATACTTCACTAAAATAATCACCTGCTTTTAAATATTCCAGCCTAAGATATACAATGCTGTGCTCACAGTTGTTGTGAGTGATTATTTGTTGTTCCTCACTTTAATATACATTTAAACTGAGATATAAAAGGTTTTGGGTACAAATTATTTCATAAGTTGTGGTTCCCATCTTCATGAAAAATAATTTATGTAAAATTAATATTTTCATCCTCCTTCTATGAATCCCTGAACACATTTTAATTGGTTTAGTTGAGGAAAAAATACATTTTATTTTAAGGAATATATGATTTGTATACAATCACAATGGAAATTTTGAGAAGCATCTATGCATTTATGAAAAATGATTTGTGTTGGTTCACTATCACCTCAGGCGGCACAAAAACCTCAATAAACAACAGGAATGTAGGACTAAATAAGATGTGGAATAAGGGATATCTACTAGTTCCAAGAAAACATCACCCACCGTTCTCCCTCCATCACTGTCCAGGGGCACCACGTGGACCGTCAGTCCCAGAGAAGAGGCTTCGCAGACAGGACCCAACAGGAACAGAATCAGGCCCTGCAACAGGAGGCTAAGTCTGAATCTCTCCAGCATCTCGGCTCCTCAGTCAGACAGGCGGTCTGAACCTTTAAGACAGACAGAGACAGAGAGGTTCAGCAGTCAGGAATCATGTTAAAAGGAAAATTTGGCACTTTTCATGTGGATGTCCAGTCAGTGTTGATGGTAAATGTAGTCAACTGAAGCGACAAATTCCTCAGTGCTGCAATATTGTCCGAGAAAACTGAGCTCTCCTGCTCTAGAGCTGTGCCAACAGTCCCTACATGTACCAGGATGCATTGCACACAAGCCTCTGTTGCCATGTATCACCACCCTAGCTTGTAGCTATGACTTTGTTAGCCAGAATATAGTGTTATGTGACAAAAATACTCATCTAACACACCACCTGGGTTCCCAGAGGAGGAGACTGGAAATCCAAGCTGAAATAATTAGTAATTCTATCATAACACAAACTACATCACTGTGACATCACTGGACGCAGGAAGAACAACAGATTTTTGCAGCAGAAGAACTCAGATTTCACACTGAGGAATTTATTGCTTCAGCTGACTATATTTACCATCAACACTGACTGGACATCCACATGAAAAACACCAAATTTTCCCTTTAAATTTGATCGTTTTCAGTGTATTTCACCACAAAGCTTGATTCAGGTACATATATAATCTTTTTATGCAACTCACATGTATAACTAATAATTCAAAGTGATCTAAGACAGTCGTTCTCAACCTTTTTCCTTAAGGGACCCTCTGACTAAGTCACATGTTTGATGGATAGTTAATATTGCATGCAGCCTTTGTCAGTTACGTGCCAAAGCTCTGGAACACACTACCTATAGATATCAGGGGGAAGTCAGCTGAGGGGAAGTCAGCTCACTAAATATTTTTAAAAGAAAGCTAAAAACTTATCTCTTCACTTTAGCCGTTAACTAGTTATGACTCTGCTTACACAGGCCTGAGACTCTGCTTTTCATTTTGCTTCACAAAAAATGTTTTTCCCTTCTCCTTTCATGCACTCTGTATACTCTGTCTTTAACTTCATGTCATTATTATTATCTCAGTGGGTTTTGTTTTCCATCTTATGTTATGCATTCTATTTTTATCATTTTTTTTAATCTTAGTTTACTGGTGTCATCAACTGGGTTTTATCAATGTGTAGAAGCACTTGTCTATGTATTCTGTTCTCATCTTATCTTGTTTTCCATCTTAGTTGACATTAATTATAGCATTATATTCCTGTTTTTATGCTCATTCTAGGTATTTTTATGTGAAGCACTTGATGCATGTATGTATTTATGTATTTAAAAAGACACCCCCCGGTCTATGACCTACTCAGCACACAGAGTGCTGATCCTCACTGTAACGAGGCTGCTGTTTGACGTGTCTGAGAGGGACTGTGTTGTGACAAGGATGTTATGAAAAAAATCAGTTACTGTCTTGTTATTGAAAGAATGTGAGGGATGACAGAGGAGTGCTGACAAATGTAAAGATTACAGCTGACAAGAACTGGTATCTCTGCAACTCATGCTATTATATGTGCAATTAGTGGGCTGTGACGCCTGTTCGAAGGTTCAAAAGGTTGAAATAAAAGATGGGACATAAAGAGGCTGTGGTGGAGAATGTATTGAGATCCTTTACTTCAGTAGAACCACACTACCACAACATAAAAATACTCTGTTACAAGTAAAAGTCCTGTACGGAAAAATGTTACTTTGGTAATTCTCAGTGTCTGTCGCAAGCCACTACTGTTTTTTGTCAAAGTCAGAACAAACAAGTGTACACATTACTTAAAAGAAATGGCAGTACAGATCATCTTCAAGACACATTAAATTTCAATTCTCCAGAAGCAAAATGCATTAAAATATGTTTAAGAGGTATATTGCTGACAGCAGCTAAAAAGGCTCAAACGATGTATGATACATGTTGGATCCACCATAAATACCTGGATGGATGTAACAATGCAGATTTACAAGATGGAAAATGTTACTTTCTCTTTAAAATTAAAAAAAAAATTGAAAGAAATTGCTAATAACATTTTTATTTATTTTATTTTTCCCCTTTACCCCTCTCTCTGGGTCACTGTAAAATATCGTACAGGAATTTAGCCTAATCAACTAATCTTTTCTCATTACTTTAATGTAAATACACTGGAAATATTTAATACATTTTTTAATATTTCAGTTTTTTATTCAAGTTAAATGAACTTGAACTTTCTAGTATTTGTTTTCAGAACACTTCAGAACTTATAAACATGAGTTCTTTAACTTGAAATGATGAGTTGAATGAATGCTCTGTACAAAATTCAATCAACTCGCTGAATTAAGTTTGAACAGAAACATGATCAGAATATTAGCAGACTTCCCAGCATGCATTGTTCGAGAGTTAAAACTCTCCTGACGCCCTTCTTCTTGAACCGGTGGAAGAAAAAATATATGATGAAAACTTGCTGTTTGTCTCTAAAAGGAAACCAAAACTGTTCTTAATGTCGATCAGTCAACTTAATATCTTAAAATTAATTAACATGTTTTCTCAAGTGCAACTGAATTATAGCAAGTTTATTTGACTAGAAAAGTTTGTTTTGAATCGTTACAAAATTACCTCAACTTATCTTTTCAAATTCAGTCAACTTAAAATTTAAAGGCAGCTCGAACAATAACTTTTTTAAGTTAAAACAAAGAGTTTATTCTTACAACTATGTATATAGCTATGTTTGTCTCTTTTTCATCCCTTAAAACAGAAAAGAAATAGATAATAAGGCGAGATATTTTTGGTACATACTTTTTTACTTCTTTTTTAGCTCTGATAATGTACTACATATATTTTTTTTCTTACCTGTGGATGTAATAATGATGAATTTTGAAATAAAACGACAAGCAGTAACAATAAAAAAAACAAAAACAAACTTTACTTAAAGGGACAATCTGTGCTGATGCTCAGTGTAGTCGACTGAAGCAGTAAATTCCTCTGTGCCTCTTTAAAGAAGCTCAGTTTTTTGCCCCACGCCCATGATGCTCTGTTGCTTTGTTGGCCAGAAGAATTAGACAACAAATACACTTATCTAGCACTCCTCCTTGGCTCTGGGTAGCCAAGGAGGAGTGCTAGATAAGTGTAAGTGTATTTGTTGTCTAAAACAAAAAAGAAGGAAGCGTCATCACATCACTATAGAACATCCTGTTCTTCTCGGTGCCACTTCTATTGAAGTCTGTGAGAGATGTGTGGAGAAGCACAATAAAACCCGACATCTCCACAATGTATGACCCTTGGCAAATAAAAAAAAAACGAAAAACAAATTGTACGACTGACAGTACATCTCAAAAGCTTCAATAGAAGTGGCAGCACAGTCTGGAGCGTACAATCATCTACAGTGATGTAAAGATCCTTCCTCCCTTTTAGTTTCCAGAGACAGAGACTCTGAACCCAGGTTGAAATAGCCTGTAGTTCAGTGACACCACTGGCTGCAGGAAGAACAGATTTTACAGCAGAACTCAACTTTCTCCATCAACACAGTCCACACTGAGGAATTTATTGTTTAAATTGACTACATTTACCACCAACACTGAATGGACATCCACATGAACAGTGGCAAAGTTTCCCTTTAAATAAAATAAGCATGTAAAATCAGGAGAATATGCTTAATTTTCTGCCAGTTGACAATCATTTCAGCTCTACTTTTATAAAGGATACTGTTGTGGAGTTAAATTTATAACAAAGCATCATATTTGATGAGCTCTTTTGTCACTACGCTCTCAAATAACTGTAGTGAAATAAAAAGTGAAATATTTCCCTCTGAGATGAAGTAGAAGTAGAAAGGAGCATGAAAAGAAAAGACACATTTGTACTTCAGTCCAGTAATGAGTAAATGTACTGAGTTACCTTCCACCACTGAGAGCGACCCAAAATCACCACCATGGCATAAAGCGACCGTTTCATCAGAGTCACAGATCATTGTACAATCAGATGTAAAGTTGAGCCACAGAAAAAATATGATTGATAATCTAAATCATCATTAAGATTTAAGATATAATTAGAGATATTACACATTAGTTCAAATCCTACTTGTGGTCACTGTTTTTGCACTGTTTCCTAAATCTCATAACCCTATTGTCACTTTTTTGCATTATTTTTTTTAAAATATATATTTCACATTTTATAATTAACTATTAAATGAACTACCCTTGTACATTTCGTACCTCTATTCTATTTATGCATACTGTCTGTTGTGCTTTTCTACACTTAACTATGCATATTATGTACTCTGTAACATTAATATCGTTATTCTTTTTATTGTATTTCCTAGTTTTTGTTTTTCTTTTCCTTATTTACGATGCTTTTTTACCCTTCGCATTTCTGCTGCTAAGACAATGAAATTTAAGGGCTACCTACCTATAATTGATTCACAGATAGATTATATCATCATGTCAGTCAGGACAGTCACTTTAATATTTAAACCAGTTATTTCGACACGAATATGAACAGACTAAATGCTGTTAGAGGCAGATTACACAGCAGCAGGCAGAGCAGGAGAGCTTTAGAGTTATAGCACAAAAGAAGTGGGAGCAACCCTGATGTAAAGACCTCCTTCTTCAGTGAGATGAGATGGTCGTGTACATTTGTGATTGGAGATACAGGGAACACATGATTTTCAGATAACTTCAGAACGAGCCTGAACTACCATGATGCTCAGTGTCGTCTCTAATGCTGTTATTATTCTTTAAAGTTTTTATATTTGAAGCCAGACGTCACTCAACAGATGATAAAACAGAGGCAGAAACTATGGAACGAGTTAATAGTCACAACTAGTGAGACACAATTAGAATTTGTGAATCAATGTTATATGATTGGCCTCTAGGGTTATTGATGATTATTGATCTCCATTATGAAAAGGCTTTGTGGCCATATTACTTCAGGCTTTTTTTGGCTGTTGTCTTGTATTTTTAGTCGCAAATTTGTCAAATTTACTGGTAAAACTCCAGATTTAGTAGTTAAACAGTTAACTTTTAAACAAAACCTTAAACAAAAATTCAAAAGCTCTGAATCCCTCTATATAAATAAGATTTTGCGGTCTGATTGTTGTTTTTGAGTTTTAAATCTCTGCATTTCAGTCAGTTGATGCCAATTCAGCTCTTTCACTAACTCGTAAGCTTTAAAAGATAACTGACAGGATGTTCCCTGCTGGAACTACCCATTGATGGTTGCTTGTCCTCTTCTTAAATGCTTTCTTTTATCATTTACTTGGGATTTCACAATACCCAAAACGTATGTTGAAAAAAAACACGATACAATAATTATCTCGATATTTAAAAAAAGAAAAATGACGACTTGGCAAAATGCCCTTTGTTAAATAATAAATCTGATGTCCTTTTACTTAGGTGCTTTTGATTTCCTTTCTTTAATTAAATGCCATGTGTAAAAATTGTCATGAATTGTCTTTGGCAATGAATGTTTGAAATCAGTATATACAGCTGCAAAACAAAAACAATGTCACAGTCAGTAAAATATAATAAAAAATAATGAAGGAAAATAATTAAAAAATGTAATATCATGTTAGATATCGTCACAGTCAGTATAAAGACATGTTTTATTGTGATATTTAATGTACTATTACATCTCTATTCTGATAAATATAAATAAATAAATAAATAATAATAGCGAACATACGCAGGTAAAACATAACAATTAACATCGAACATTTCCATCCATTTCTAGATTAATGAGCCAGTAAAAGCGCTGGATTGGAAATATGACATTTCTATTGTTTATCTTTGTTACATAAAACTGATGACGGGGCTATCGGGGCCCAGAGTATATTTTCGCCCGGGCCCTTTAGCAGGTTAATCTGGCCCTGATCTTATCTAATTAAGGTGTGTGGTGTCTGAATAACATCAGGAAGTGTAGTTTAGGTCTGGGTCGATATGGACAAAAATCAAATATCACAATATTTTTGACCAAATACCTCGATACTGACATTGTGACAGTACTGTAGGGATCAGTATTTTTGATAAATAATCATCAGTTAGGCAGCTTTTAAAACCAGGACCAACACTTAGAAGGATATCTGAAATCTAAGCGATATCCAGTCTCTCATCACACTGATATACTGATATATCTCTAATCTATCCCTACACTAAAAGGTTTTATTATACTTCAAACCAACTTAAAAGTGATTTTAATTACGCATTGTGTGGCAGTAAAATTATCTGTTTCATATTATGAATGTTTTAAGAAGCGCCGGTTTGAATATTTTTCTTATCACACATCTGAACAGCCTTCCTCTTTCATTTCTTTTCTTTCTGTTCTCTTAAACATTGATTTACGAAACTGGTTCAAAACTGGAAACAGACACATTTCAGCAGCATGGCTGACCGTCAGGTATGTTGTGTTGGGGTTTCAACAAAACGAGGGACGATATTCACCCTCTCTTACACAACACTGGTTCAACACCTCATGCTTTTAACAGTTTTCAAATACATTTAATTTTATCATGTATTGTTGTAATCTGACAACTAAATGTAATCACTGCCCCATGCTACCAATAGAGTTTTTTAATCAAATTTGCTCCCTAAAAAGCTGGAAAATCCAGTGCTCAGCTCACTCTTCTATTTTCTGTCTACAGTTCTTCTTTATTCCAAATCTTTAAGACTTACTTCATCGTGTTTGGTGGATCAGAATGCTTGTCTTATTTAAGCCAATGTGCTTAAATAGGCAGGCCAAGTGGGTGTAAAGTAAATTAAATTGTGTAAAATCTTTACGACAGACTCTACCAGATTTGTTACCAAATTTTACAAAATGTGGTTGACTCAAACCTCCAGAATCTCCATGGAATAAATGCACTGAAATACCGCCAACACAGATGGACACAATTAAACACATCTAAAAAGGAAATTAAATAAATCGCTTTACCTTCAGCCACCTGCCTCACTTCCTTTGAAAAGCTTCACACTAGTTCTTCAAAGCTTCAAATGAGTTTCTTCTAAATAGGTCTGAACTTAAGGAGGAGTTAAGTTAAAATTGGGCAGAGGTGGAATGGAGTTTAACCAGCTCAACCAGAGCGCGTAAAAGAGGCACGACAAAAGGTGAACGTCAAGAGAGGCTGGCTTCACAGAGCTGCTGATAATCCCATTTTCCACTTCGAGAGACGTAGCTCTTGTTCACAACCCTGATTCCAAATATGTTGGGACACTATGTAAAACAAATAAAAACAGTATGCAATGATTGGCAAGTCCTTTTCCACCTCTGTTTAGTTGAATACAGTACAAACGCAAGATATAACTCGTCAAACTGGTAAACTTTACTGATACTTTGTAAATATACACTCATTCTGAATTTGATGCCTGTGACACATTTCAAAAAAAGTTGCAGCCAGCATCTGTGATGGTATGGGGGGTGTGTTAGTGCCCATGGCATCATGGGTAACTGTGCATCTGTGAAGGCCACATTAATGCTGAAAGGTTCATAAGGTTTTGGAGCAACACATGCTGCCATCCAGACAACGTCTTTTTCAGGGATGTACCTGTTCATTTCAGCAAGACAAAGCCAAGCCACATCCTCTGTGTGTGTTCCAACAGCGTGGTTTCACAGTAAAAGAGTTCAGGTACTAGACTGTTCCTGCCTGCAGTCCAGACCTGTCTCCCATTGAAAATGTGTGGTGCATTATGAAGCACAGAATATGACAACAGAGAGCCCGGACTGTTGAGCGCCTCAGGTTGTATATCAAGTAAGAATCAAAACTTCAACAATTAGTGTCCTCAGTTCACCAAACACTTACTGAGTGTTGTTAAAAGAAAAGGTGATGTATCAGTGCAGTGGTAAACATGCCCCTGCCCCAAGTTTTTTGGAAATTGTTGTAGGCATCAATTTCAGGCTGAGTTTATATCTGGAAAAAAAAACTAACAGTTTGAACATTATAAAGCCAGTCTTCATGCTGTATTTAATTGAATATGGGTTGAAAAGCTTGTGCAAAAACATTGCATTCCATTTTTATTTGCATTTTATGCAACATCCCAGATATTTTTAATTGGGTTTGTAAAATATCTTGCGTGGCTGTGGATGCAGTGTTTGCTGTAACTCACTGATCATAAACACACGACAAACAGTGTAAAAACAACCCAAACACATCTGTAATGACTGAGATTTTTATTTATTTATTTAAAGAGAAAAATGTTAAATCTGAGGAATGATAGTACAATGGTCTTAATAACAAAAGTGTGGTCCTCTCCTGCCAAACGAAGTGCTCACGGTCCTTTCTAGTAGTCACATGATTACATCTCACACATTTTTTTCTGCAGTTTTTCCTTTCTGGTCAAATTTCTCAGAAATATTAAGACTAATATACAACAACTGCAAACCCACATTAGCATCAGTCGGCATTAATGTTTGGTCAGAAAATAGAGTCAGTCCCAGCCTAAGAGAGGAGAGGTGTCCAATCAGGAGCAGGGGTCCCTGGAGTTTGGTCAGACGAGAGGGAAGGCCGTCAGGTGCTTTGGACCTTTTCTCAGGTAGTTGGGGACAAAGACAGCAGCCTCCTAACTCCTTATATGTCCTGTAAATGTGGACGGAGATGCCAGATCTGTATTTTACTGGCCGTTCTTCACGTTGAGCATTTTCTCCTGTAATTACAAAACAAAGCACCGAGGAGTCAGCTCAGCAAAGACTTTGTACGATAATAAAATCATCTCTGCAAGCAAATAATATGTCATTGGACACTGCGCACACACACACACATCTCGCTTTGTCCTCTTACTTTGATCATGGTCTCCAGCTTGATGGCGTCGGCAGCAAACTTGCGGATGCCATCAGACAGTTTCTCCACGCCCATGCGGTCTTCATTGTGGCTCCCAGCGGAAAGCCTTCTCATCCAGGTGGATCTTCTCCAGATTGCAGGCCTTGGCTATAAAACAAATCATCAAGGTTCTTAGTTTTCTTGGGTTAACCCTAACCCAAATCTCGGTCTTTTGGGACGCTCATTCCACCTTTGTCTACAAAAGCACTACTTGCAATGTCCAGAAAATTCATTTTTAAATAAATAAAGAGATTTAGAGTAGAGATGCACTGGCTGCAATTTTCTTAGACGATTCAGATTTCCAATTTTTAAAAAATCTTTCCTGACTATTCTATTTTTTCTTTCTACGAACTATTATTGACAGCATACAGAACCATTTTGGAAAATTTAAGTGTTTTAAAAATAAAATATTGACTATTAAATAACTGTCCTCTTTTCTCTCACCTTCACTGCCTTTTTCCAACTTTTCTTCTCCTCTCTGCTCTCACATTTCACTATCACTTCACATTTCTTCATCTCCGCTTTTCCTGAGTCTTCTCTTCATCCTGTTCTTGGAGTCTGTCTCTCTGCTTAACGCAGACGACATGACGACATGTGCGAGAGTGTGGCTGTGACCAACACTACAGAATATGGCTGTGATGTCATAGGTGTAGTGCTGGCGGAGCGCACCGAAATGATGCTCTGCCACTTTTTTCTCCAAGTGACAAAATAAATGTTTATAGTTTGCATAACCCTTTTGTTTAAAGTGCTTTAAGACTGAATCATCACTAAAACATATGTCATGCAAGAGAGTCAATATAAACAGAGAACGGTTGGCACTGATATTTAATTGATGAGAAAAATGTGATGCAGACCCGCAGTTGCAGCAGAGCGAACGCGCACGCTCATAGACTGACTGGAGTGACTGCCACGTAATATTCTCAACATGATCAAACTATTTAGAAAGTCAGTTGAACATTTGATCGTGTGGTCAGTTATAGTTTACTAATGTATGCAAACTTGCCATTGTGGGAAGTGAAGTGAGCCACATTTATATGTGGATGCATGCATGCATGCGTAGGTATTCTCTCCTCAGTAATTTGTCATCACTGGGTGGAGCACACTATGGTTTAATATATAGCTGAAGGAGTCTCATGTCATACATTTTGAATTCCATCCTCATGCTATTAATCACCCTGTTCCACGTCTCTGGTGCTCTCCAATATTTGGTGTTGACAACACACAGAGTCTCTCAAGAAAAAATATGAACTGTAGTCAGTGGTGAGAGACAAATTATTTCTTGATTCCATTTGAACTGTGCCATGAATTACACATATAATATTTGTCCATTTAAAAGATAATTTTCCAAGTCAAGAAAGTCCACATTTGGCATAAAACTGTTGAAGTATCAAACTGAAGATGCATAATTAGAAAGACTACACAACCAGAAGTCGCTAAAGTGACTTCTCCCTACGAAAGCTAACATTAGCCGCTGAAGCTACATTGCAGGTGTGTTTTTGTACTGGGATGTAGCCACACAACAGTGGGTCTTACTCGTTCTTTCTCTTCACGGCTGATAAAAGCAGCAGGAGTCACTGGATGAAACATTCAGGTAAGAGAACATTATGAGGAGCAGCGAGATTGATGTTGGTGACCTATATCGTGCGAGATGAGAGTTCAATGTGCGGTTTCACACAAAACTGAACTACCACAAACTGAGACTTACTTGACATGTAAAATTATGTTTCATATTGACAAACAACATATGTGGCACAGTTCAAACAGAATCAAAAATTATTTGTCTCTTGCGATGGACTACCGTTAATATTTTTTTCTGAGGACAGGTCCCATGAGGCACACCGGACAGGGGTGTGACTTTGGCACTCGGCTAGGTGCCAAAACCCCAAGTCAGACTGCAACCAACTTGCCTTGGTCTGTTTCAAGACGTAATTAAAATATAAGTTTTTATTATGTTTCCAGGTCACTGAGTGTCCAAGCACAGAGAAAATAAAAACTTAATGAGTACAAAGTATTTTTTAAGAATCACAGAACAGTACCTTTCTCCATGTTGAGCATCTGCTCGACGGTGCTGTGGTCCTTGCTGAGCTCTGCCAGCAGCCCCGGGGAGATGGTGAGCAGATCGCAGCCTGCCAGGGCTTTCACTTCACCTGTGTTCCTGAAGGAGGCGCCCATCACCACGGTGCTGTAGCCAAACTTCTTGTAGTAGTTGTAAATCTTGGTCACGCTGATCACACCTGGGGACGGAGAAGAGAAAAACAAGCCGAAATGCATTAAACGCTGAATGTGGCAGTATTTGTGGTGGGTATGTTTCCATCGACTCTTCTTACGCACGTTTTTCTACGACCCAACGTGAACATAATGAACAAGTTAGGACAGGATTGGTTATTTTACATGAGAAATTCCGTCTGTGCGTTTTTCTCTGTGCTCTTTTCACTGGTTATGAAGTTAGCAGAAAAGGGTGATGTCATGTACTTACTTGCACAAAAAAGGGTTTAACCAAACTTAAAATCAAAATCTGATGACAGTTGGTCACTCTCAGTCAAACCTGATCAATCTGCACGGCTTTAAACAAACAGATTTACTTTAGAGTTTAAAGTGACTCAACACCCCAAAAATCAAAAATTCGATGTGAAGGCTATTTATGTTTTGTGTTGCCTGTCTGCTTGGACTAGATGAACAGCACCCTAGTGCAATTTATCACGTCCTTCTCCCCTTCTCCTTTAATTGATCAACTGAGTATGAAAGTATCTGCCAAGCAAGTGTTTCATCTGCAGTGTCTTCATTGGGATAATGTCCCACAGCAGAGACACACCTTACACTCTCAGATTCTACATAGCAGAGCAGCCAGAAACACGCTGGAGCAGTCTCTGCTCCTGTGCAGACTTTATTTGTTAGTCATGTATCAGTTTTGAGCGCTAAGATGAGTCAAGTTTAAACTGTTCTATAAGGACTCTGTTCACACCAATCCTCTTCTGGTATATAAAATGACTTGTCAGAGTATGCATGAAACTACAACGTGCGTCATCGTTTCCACAAGACAATTTCAGCTCCTATTAGAACAACAGTTATACTGTGTGTTGATGGCCTGTTGTATAGCAGAATCATGACAGTTCATTTAACTATGGGTGAAACACAGGATGAAACCTCCCATAATTCAGCTGGTTGAGGCTGCAGGTAATGAACTTGACTCCAGCACAAGAATCAGGCTCCAGAGGAGAGACAACGTCACTCACTAGGGCTTTATTTCTCAACTGCTGCCCATAAGTAGACTGTGAATTTGTCTAATGTTTGAGTTTGTGGTCTATAGGAAAGAAAAGGAGAGGATATCAATACAAGCTACAATATAATGATAATCTATAATATAATGATCGCAAATATGGTATTAATCAGCAGTGCTTGGATGATCAAAGTGGCTGCTATAATCACTAACCTAGCTAATCCCGGGAATCATAACCCTTTAATGCACAATAGCAGATTTATACCTGCTGGATAATAATGATTGAGGAAAGGAGCCTGCTGTCTCTTTGGCAAGTTATCAAAGGATTAATGTTGCATTGTAGCTGCTGGGGACATGGCAGACTCTCTAACAATGGGTGTTATGTAATTAATATAATTCTATAATTAATATAATTAGATCATCATTTATTCAACAGACTGTCAACAGATCATTAGAGTAAATCCATCTTCATACAGCAAGGTAGAGGATTATAAAGGCTACTACTTCCCAGATTATTAGTAGATCGTTGCCTGCTTGTACCAACACACATCTAAGTGAATGTAACTTTACAACTTCAGTTCAGAGATAAAAAAAAAAAAAAAAAACACAATATAACAACCTGTAAAACACCAGACCATGTTCCTATTTATTCCATATAAAGTTGAGAATTATTATGCATAGCAAAAACAAATTGAGGTAAATTCAATGTGAACAGATATCAGCTGTTATATTTAGGCTGCACCTGCAGTGCCGCATTTCCCAGATGAGAATATTTGTTTCCTCTGTGGAAAAGCTGGTCCAAACCCTTTGTTCTGATATCAAATTGCCAGTATGTTATGATGGAGAAAACATTATTCTTATAAAGGAGATTAAAGGAGCAGATATGACTGGCTACAGCTTTCACCAGCCCAAAACACTGACATAGACCCACCAGACAAACTGGCAAAAAGCTGCGCTGTCTAAAAGCTGCTATACCGATATTGTGATGAAAGAATGTGGGTTTTATCTCATTTTCATCTTATCTCATGTGTCCTATGTTTCCTATGTCCACCTCTATGTTTAAACTTGAAAACCCCAAATTGTATTTTTTGTTGTTGTTGTTTTTTTTGTTTTTTTTACCTGGGTCTTCGTGTGGCTCGTAGCTTTTGCGGTCTGTGTTCTCCTTGTACCAGTCGAGGATGCGTCCAACAAAAGGTGATATGAGTGTGACCTTTGCTTCTGCGCAGGCTACAGCCTGAGCGAAGGAGAACAGCAGGGTCATGTTGCAGTGAACGCCGTGCTTCTCCTCCAGCTCCCTGTGCAAAAACAAATCAGGCAGTCTGGTTAACAGAAATATAGGCTGCAGCCACGCTAGTTTTGTGGTTTTGGGTATCTTCTGAACATGTTCTGATTAGACACATTAATACACGTTTCACTCAGAAATCCTGTGTTTGAAATATCAATACTTTGATACTTTTTAAAGACATGTTTAAAGCATTACAATATGTGTTAATCAGCGCGTGGACAGTACCAAAGCTATAAAAAAAAGATCTAAGTGCTTATTCAATACTTCAGTTCAGTTCAGTCTTTATTGTCCTCCCTGAAATTTGGCTTGCAGCAGCAAAACCAGACAGTGATCAGTCACTGTTTCTGCACCACTACTGTGAGCAGGTTGTTAATGGAAAGAAAGAACTATTGGGGGTGCCTAAAACTTTTGGAACTGGCCACACAAGTGTTGCATCAAAGTTTAAAATTCTGGTATTTCGACAACCAGAAGAGGTGGTGATGTAGCTGCATCCACTCAACGTGATCGTACGTGCATAATGTCTTTGTCAACGTGAGTGATAAATGTCTTTTCATAAAACTGTCTCTTCGTAAAAATGTGCCTTGAATATTTTAAGTGTCACAACAATGACTTCATTCCCAAAGGCGACTGTGAATCTGAGTTGCAGTTTCCTCCAATAATATAGCGTTGAGTGAAGGTGACAAGTCGAGGCCCCAAATTCCAAGTAGAGGAAACCAGAATTACCACCTTGCGGTTGTTTGCCTCGCCAACCATTCAAATCACAAGTTCCATCCATTGCTGTGCAGACTTGTATAATATATTAAGTGGAGACTTTGAAGGAATTTAATAAAAGGTATTAAGTGTATTTTTGGCAAAATGAAGGTTATCACTATGTTGACATGCTTGAATCCAGTGTGAAACATGCCGTCTTCACTTCAGAGACTATTTTTTACAGAAGACTGATGAACATTATGACATCACAGTGAGTTGACCTTTAACCTTCTGGATATAAAATTTCATCACCTCATCATTTTATCACTTTTCTTCTTCTCTGTGTCTGCTGTCCACTTTGTGCGCGTGTGTGCAGGAGCTGAGCCCAGAACTTTGTGAGACACGCAGAGGAGAGGACAGAGAATCGATAGCACGACTACACATGCCAGCAAAACATGGTGGGGAACTCTCTGCACTTTTGTCCCCTTTTCATTCGTTTCTGTTCAATCTCTGTTATAATAGCTATTGTCTAATGTATCATAAAGAAGCCTGATCTTTACCTGCAACTGTGCAGAAACACCAGGTTTAAACAGAATGAATCAACTTGCAAGAAAACCCAAACCAAAACAAAAAAAAATGAAGGCTGTACTGCATTCAAATGTTGATTTAGAATTTGAATGTCAATGTTATGAACAAAGCTTCAAAGCTGAAAACTATTCTCCTACTTCTGTTTGGTTTCCTGACTTTGCAATGTGCCGTTTCTGATAGCAAATAGAAAGATTTAGATTACAGACAAATAAATCTAGTCAGCCTGTGTTGCTTATATGTTAGAGGGATGGCGCAGTCAAAAGTTCTAATTTATACAGACAGTATCTAGTATAAGAAACCTTTACCAAATGACATCTCCTAAATAGGGTATAAATCTCATTTTTCCCACAGGTTACCATCCATCATTCCTTTAGCTTCAATTTTAAAGCCCCTGAAAACCAGTGATGTTACTGACAATGGCCTGGAAACATAAACCACCTACTACTGTCCCCTCTTTTGGTTTTAAAAGGTGCCTAATACTTTCCAGCTGAACCCTGCTCAATTCAATCCAGTTGGTTTAGTGAGAATAACTAGCACATACATTACATAACATAGTTAATGCTACATTCTGTACTTACTTGCCAGCCTGGATTCCCTCCCATGTTGAAGACAGCTTGATAAGCACGCGCTCCTTGCTGATGCCGGCCTCTTCATAGAGAGCGATGAGCCGCAGGGCCTTGGCAACCATTTCATCCTTGTCGAAAGATAATCTGTTAGGGGGAAGAGAAACAAAACAGCCATTAGTTAAGCATTTTAATTTAAGTTTGACAACCACACTCCAAAAAAAGATGCGATGCTATGTGATAATTTACTAAACCTTTTTGACATGTACACAGTTGAAAACATCATAAAGACAATATAATGTTTTACCTACTTAACTTCACTGATTCTTCTCAACATATGCTTTATTTGAATTTACAATGTGCAAAGCGGATGATTTTGCTCTCCGTGAAATGAAAATGAAGAAGGAATGTTGCATATTTAATCACCAAAGAAGAACTTCCTTTACAAAGTTTAAGCTGTTGATTTTGCTCTGCAAAAAGAAGCGCACAGATATCCCTCCATCGTAGGATAACCACGCCCAGTGTGGAGAGATGAGCTCAATGACAGATGATAAAAAGAGTTCTGACCTGGTGGAGGAAATTAAAGGAAGCCGCTACCTTTCTGTGATGATTGACGAGGACACAGATGAACAAGAAATGAGAAATATTACTACTACATTCGAATAATTCAAAATGGAAAGCCAACCAGCAAACTGGTCAAGCACTAGGAACTACAGCGCTGCCTTAGCTGAGTAGCTCACTATTGGGGTGTTCTTCAATAATGCAAATAAAGTATGCAGAGTTCCTTGTACTTCTGATTAATGCAAGTTATTAACTCATTCAAAGAGGACTACAAGCCATCAAGACTGCAAGGAAGAAGGATGGATAAATAAATAATAATGGTACATTTAATATAGAAACTTAAAAAACAAACAAAAACAAACTAATTTTGCACCTTTTCACAAAGCACTATAAAGCATACTTGACACTGACCGGCCCTCGCAAGGAAATACCTCGGATAAGATTTCCTTTTCTCTCCGTCTTAAGAAAAATGTGTTCATTCAATTCTGGACCAAGTGGGTCAAGTGGGTTTTAAAAAATTCATTTGCTTTCCAATCTCCTCCTGACATACTTTTAATTGCTCTTGTGTATTTTATATTGTATTTTCTAACATGCAGAGTGGTCCTACTGTTTTTATTATGTAAGGCACCTGGATTTACTGTAGTCTGCATTACACTTTATTTATTGCATCTACTTGTTATGTGTAGGACTACAGATGGGAAGTAGTGTCTCGCTAAATCTGGTGCAACCATGTTTTCACTTCTTGTAAATGATCAGTGTCATTGCACACTGTCCTTTTATAAATCAAATAAACTAAACTAAACATTACCTCTCCCAGTACGAACAAAGGTCTTACATTTTGTAAGAATCTGCGGACGGCAGAGGATATTAAACTGCCCTGGTCTCCATACATGCCTCATAAACTGCTGTCCTAGAGGAAAGAATTAAAAAAACACTACTTTTAAACTGTGTCATTTATTTAGATTGGAATTGGCCATGCTGACTGTCCAATTTAAGGAGCCCTTGGTGACTAAACGTTATGACCTTCTCCACTACTTTCCCCCCAAAATGTCAGAGGGAGCTGCAGGCAGTGGACAAGATGCTGGGAGTCACCATCAGCAACCCTTCCAATGCTGGATTCCTCATGCTGAGCGTGCAGCGCATGCACCACTCAAACCAGCTGGACAGGATGAACGGGACAACAGCCAGTTTATTGCAACCCTGCAGCACATGAGCCACCTGTCTGCATCCTCTCCCTCCGCTGATGTGGAAAGATGGACAAAGAATGTAACAGATTTCTGAAGAAACGCCTGCCTCCAGTTGCTCAATCTTTTCTTAACCCTGTTGTTTCCAGAAATGCTGCAATTTGTTGCAATCAATTATTTTTAGAACAATGTGAGATGCTTCCTGCAGAGTTCTGCTCCTTCAAACACTTTATGGATGAAATCTTTGCAGAAACTAGGGAACCTCAGCTGGATCCCATGGGGAAATGATCTGATCCTACCCAGAGGCTTCTGCTGAGCTACAGAGAACAGTGTCTGAACTGGAAAGGATGGAGTTGAGGCCCAAGCCAAGGGAGATGTTAGAGATGGTTCTGAACATTCAGCCTAAGGCAGAGAGTTTTTGCCCTTCAGGTGTGATATTCTAGCAAATAAGTGAACATATTCAGAAAATACATTTTGCAGTTCAATTGCAGGGGATTTCACTTTTGTTATTAATGTACTTTTCAGAGTGTAGAGCTGAAAGGGTGAGCTCCCTTAACTGACGGTGTTTTCAGTAATCTGCATGCGGAGAAAAGAGATGAGCAGTGTTGGGGAGCAGTGAAGTGCATGTAATTAAACTAGTAGTTAAACTACACTTTGTAGCAGCTTGCTGGCACTTCAACTGCATCCATATTTGAATAGTAACTTAAGTAATTAAATTACTTTCTACCATTTTAGAGCCATCAACTCAATGATTTTTTTATTTATCATTGCTTATCTACTGTAATTGAACTAAAGCCGAACCACTGTGGGATTTTCGAGACCATTACCGACATTAAAATGGAAAAATCACTGATTATCGAATATGGTGGCTGATGCAATGAATATTTGAGCAGGAATAAAAAATAGACCTCCTCGTTATGGATTGTGCATCAATATAACTTAAATGCTCAGAAGCAGTTATCTTGAATTAAAAAAAAATCTGTATTTTATTTAAAATGTTAATTCAGCATTTAATTATACTGCAACCGTAGACAACTGTATTCTTGATTTTTCGGTGTTCCATGTCTAAAATAAAATAAATAGCTAAATAAACATAATTTCTGTTCAGTTTCAGAATATTTTAATACCATCAGTCAATTAGGGCCAGATTATAAAAAGAGAAGCACATCATCTCAGCATTTACACCTGCCAGGGAGCTCCTCTTGTCCTCATAAATGTATGCATTCTATGTTCAACAAAAAAGTTTTCATATAGCTGTTTATTAGTAAATATACACTGCTAATACATACCGGCAATGCCAGGCCAAAATTGGGCATACTTTGGGCTCTAAGTTGAAACCCCCTTTGATCCGCCCTGCCTCCTTTTTCTTTCATCCTGACACTGTAAAGGCATGTCCAGGACAAACATTCGGCAGGCAGCCACCACCACACACTTGACCTTTGTGCAGTTGCAAGTGCTGATTAGAAGGGTGGCTGCTGCTCGGTGCTCACACACAGTGGCACCACCATTATGGATAAACCTCAGGAATATTTAAAATTATATTTTGTTATGTTGTACCATCTTTCAAAATTAGCACTTTCACTCACCAGCTTTATTTAACCAAACTAGATTTTTCCTCTGGGTCACTAGTAGTTGAACTTCTTCCATTGTGAAGTAATTGATGGTTTGCAAAGCTGTGTTTTCAAAGTCCCAACAGTGGAAATGAGGTCATGCTTCAGTTGTTTGCGGAGACCGTCAGGTGAAGATGTAGTTGACAGCCTTCATTCAACCACGACACATGGCCGGAGAGTCAAGGTGCACTACTGTGCTATGGCAGGGCACAGGTTCAGTCTCCTCTTCAACATTTTAGCAATTTTCTCTGGGCGATATTGCAAATTCTCATTTTAGTATGGATTTAAATATGAAGGTCTGACCACAATTAAGGGCTGGTACCGAATATCGATACTTTTATAGCGCTGACCGAATGGCTTCAACCCTATCGCGTATTCATAGACATCTTGTCATGCAGCATGCTTGTACAAACATCTAATAATGCTGGCGATTCACTAACACTAACACATGTTGCTGTAGAATAAGGGTATACTTGGATGTAGAGGGATTTACTGTAATCCTCCAAAGAAAGCTACAACACAAATTAAAAGCAAATGTAATCAGGTTTGTCATGCAAGAGTGATGACAAAACTTTGTCTCCGAGTACTGTGTGTCTGTTTACTTAAACAAGTCGAGCCTCATGCCTATACTGTTTGCAGTTTCAGCTCCTCCATGTCTACGGGTTGTTTTGAAAGATTCTAGACCGCAAACATTAAGTAACAAGTTTCCTGTCATAATTAGCACCTTGTGACACGTTGTTTTCACCCACCTGGCATCCACCTCAGTAGACACTCTGCCGGGGACCTTCTTGAGGATCTCTAGACCGAAACTCACAAACAGCTTGTCCATAGTGTTGGCTACCTGCTCCTCTTCAGTTCTGGACAGAGAGGGAAACATTATGAAACTGGTTAACTTAAAGTTTGAGTTAAACTGAGAAAGAAATTTTATGAAAGTGGACATTTGACAGTTGTGTTATTCAAACAGTTAGGTACACAAAGCCACAACATTTGTTCAAAATCAGAGTATGAGATGGTCTCAAAACACTGGCCATCACAGATTTCAGGTTAAAGAAGAAAATTACAATCAACTGCCTGCTGTAAATTAAGGAAGTTTGTCAACACATTGCACAGAGGAATAACGTGCTGTGCAACATCTGTAAAACCACAAAAAATGTTCCTTTTTCCTCAGCAAATGACTTCTACTTCAGTGCTGTTCACTTCAGATTTTATCTCCAGTGTGATCCAGCAGGTATACAGCTGAAGAATAGATTAATTTTACAGGATGTGTGTGTGGTTTGACTCTCAATTGTGCTTAATCTCTTACCCGCCCTTGGCGATGCCGTATTTGATGGCCTGGTCCAACAGGTGCTGGTAAGCTGGCATCTTAGTGGCAGCCAGGATGAGAGACGGGTTGGTGGTGGCATCTTGAGGCTTGTACTCATCAATGGCTGCAGGATGACAAGACAGAGCAAAGTCATTAAAAGACACACACCCACAACCTAGTTTCTTACAATATTCTTATAAATATCACTCTCTCATATATGTTATTATCCAATTCCAAAATACAATATTTAGCTCGATATTGAAAAACAGCTTGAAAAAAATATACTTTATTAAATAATACCTAAACCTGAGGTGTAGAGCATGTTGTCAGTAAAATTTGTTTTCCTTTTAACTTAAAGTGCTTCTGCTTTTCTTCTCTAATAAAAATAATACAAGTAGCAACCATGCCCTGAGCATCTGCAAAAAAATTGGCTTGAATTGTTTTTTGCAACTATACACACAAAATTCACACATTCATTGCCAAACAGAAAACAATTCAGCAGTCAGTAGCAGTCCTTTATGAAATAAAATGCACAGAAATAATAAAATAAAATAATTAACCATGTAATACTGCTAATATCACAATATTCAATGTTGTATTATATCCCTAGTAAATACATCTTTTATTCTCTGGTGTAGACAATTTTAATGATCTGTCAGAATTGACAAATTTTGACCATCATGATTCCTCAGTTTCCTCAGTTCCCACCTCCCTCAGTTTACAAAGTCTTTGCTTTGTGTGTGTGTATGTGTGCGTGTTTTATTGTTTTTATCGTGTGAAGCACTTTGTGTTGCACTCGTTTGCATGAAAAGTGCTATATAAATAAAGTCTGATTGATTGAGTGATACAAAAATCATTGTCAATCAATTGTAGCAACTTAAATTTGATTTTTTTTTTGCTTCAAAGTTTAACATGAAAGTCCAAATACTGTAAATATATGCCATTGCTTCTTAATTTTTTTTCAGTGTTCAAATCATTATGAAAAGGACAAATGGTGGCAACTGTTTAGCATAAAAGTTACAAGTCTGGTTTTATCATTAGCTTAGCAAATATAACACTGCCTGCACTCAGTCCTCTGCAAGGGTGTCTGTACTTTAATTGACAAAATGCAACAAGACCAAATGAACCTCAGAGACCAGTTTGAGCCCAATTATCCCACCGAGATGCAATTCTTCAAGATCTGCCTTGATAATTTATTAAAAATATGTCTATGTGTATGTAAAAAAGTAGCAGTAGTAGCAAAGGAAAGAACTGCCATGTTAAATCCTACAGTATACAGCTGTCGTCAGGTAGAGAATGGCGCCATCTAGTGTATGCAAATATTGCTGCACTATCCTCTAAAAACAAACTATTCAGTGTCAGAAGTGGCAGATGGATATCAGTGTCTCCTCTGTTGGTGAAGAATACAGTTTAACACCACCTTACGAAGACAAATGCTTAAATAAGGTAGTGATTATTGATTTAATTCTCTTTTGTTCAAGTTGATTATATGCTGCTGGGAATTCTTAGTCTCATACTTAATTAAAAAAACAGTCAGAACTGCTGATGCTACAACTTAATTGTTTTTCAAATTAATGGAAAAAAGAAACCCTAACATACGTATTATCCAGTAACTAGTGAAGACCTCCTTAATAGGTAACTAACTGAATCTTAAGTGCTAATATATCTCACAATATTAGTCATGTGAAAGTTATGATAAATTGACTCAGGAGTTGAATAATCTTTATGATCTGCAGCAAAAAGCCACAAGGCCTGTATTATGTATTCCACAATCTACAGAACTGCAGATTAAAAACATCCTGTTGCACTTTACAGGACTGAACCGCAGATTTTAATTTTCCATGCATGAGCGGCAGCCTGCAGGGTCTTTTCATGAAGCACAGTGGTTTTATGTCAGCACTCGATTGTAGCAGCAGAGCCCCGTCGCTGCTGCCAGCTCTTCAGCGTAAGAACAAAGGCTGCCTCTGTTCTGGAGCCAGTTTTCTCTCAACCCCCTTCAAACAAAAATTGGATCATTCTGTAGGTCAGTGGGGTTGGACCAGATACTCGTGATCAACAGTTCAAGAAGACACTACACAGCTGAAGTGCTGATTACAGCAGTGTTACCAAAAGATAGGGTAAATGTCTAAACTGTCTACCAGAAAAGTTAAGTAAGCTTTCCATAATCAATAGCCATCCCAAGTATATTTCCACTGACAATTCATGTTCTCAACTAGGCAAATACACAGATTGAAGCTGGATGCAAAAAAAAACTTGTTGTTTATTGGCCACATGGTTAGAAAATTCTTCCAGCCACTTGAAAGACCAAACTTGTTTTTTTGGCTGGTGAATGAAGCAAATCTACCAGCTACTAGCATAATTTTACAATCATTTGGCCGGTGTCTGGTGCTAATTATGGGCCCTGGATTGAAGAAATAATAAAAAGTTTAAAAGTTTCTGTGCAAGCTGGCGACTAAGAGGTTTTACAATTTGTAGCTGCGACTTCTGATTCCACTTTTGTATTAATTTATAAGTTGACCATGACTGTGCACCAACTGCATTAACATGCATATTGCAGCACAATTACTGCAAATAATCTGCTTATGGTACAAATACAGCTGTACTTCAAAATGTACTGAAGATTTCATAGCTGGCTGGAGCATCAGAGGGATGTGCACAAGTATGTGGAAAAACGTTTAACGAGCCACAAATACCATCGAATAAATCACATTATTTTGACTGAAATTGCTATATGCAATAAGATTAGTGGAAATTGTCGCTTTTACATCATAATTTTCATTTTTGCTGAAAAAAAAAACCCCAAAACAACAACTATTAGAATAATTAAAATAAAACTACTAAAATATTGATGATGTGATATTTGTTGGGTCTGTACCAAACAAAAACTTTTTCTTTCATCTGAAGAAAAGATATTTAGGCCAGCACCTCTGCAGCACTTCATTATAATGCCGTTTTCTCAACCACTTTCTTTTTTTCAAAACATAACAATTTGGTTGTGGTTCTGGGATTTGGATGCTGCCGTTGGCCATATTGCAATTTCAATAATACTGAAATTAATTGTGCCAAATTGTGTAAGGATTTGCTGCTTTTCTTTGTCATTGATGGCAGGTCTGGTAACAGATGGCAGCAGCTCGGGGAAAACTGTGAGGAGTATTTTTCACAATTTTTCAACATGTTATAGACAAAACTGTCAATCGAAAGTAATCAGCAGACTAATCAATAATGAAAATAATTGTTTAGGGTTTTAAGTTGCTAGTCATGTCACCTTTGTATTTCTACGTGGATCATTCTGTGAGCATCACGCTATACTGTACAAAAATACGAGAAGGGAAAATCACCAAATGAAATCTTTATATTTCACTTATATTCCACTAACCTTAAATGACTAAACAAAAATCCATCATGTACTCTAAATGTGATATTATGCACACAAGTCTGTCATCTACCCCAAAGCACAAGTGAAAAATTCTTCATCTCCCTCTCAGGGAGCCTTCAACCATCTAGAACCGAGCAGGCTAATTAGTTACCAACAACCCTTGTGCAAAATTTCACAAGTGCCCCCTCAGCACCCTCCATTTACTTTCAAGCTATTCCAGAGAACTTTTTTCCCCTCCACTTACATGAGTGAAGCAAGAGAGTGGCGTTACACCATGTTTGACCAAATTCTTGCATTTCTTATGCAAAACAGAAGTAATTTTAATATGTCCAAACTTGCACCCAGTGAAGCCTGAAAAATCTTACAACATTCATGAAATACCTACATTACATAAACCAGACAATGTGCATTTTTAAACCAGTCTTCTCAAAAATGAGAAGCAAATGGCTGTGTAAATCCTGAGGAGCCAGTCTTCTTATCACTATCAAAAACTTGTTGGTTTTTTTTTTCCAATGACAGTGCTGACAGAGGTATTCACTGAGGTTGACAGATGTTTTGATTAAGTTGTTGGATCAGTGACAGACACTATTGATGTGTAGGAGGACACTGTTAGGTGACAAAGTCTCACCCTGTTTAATTTACAGTGTTGTTGTATTAGATGAGACAAGCAGCAATTAATTACTGTTTTCACAGTTGATTAATCTCTAAATTGTTCTTTTTTTGTTGTTTCTGAGCATTTGAAATGACATCTTCAAAGTGTTTTTTTTTTCTGAGCATTAGATTGTTGTACTGCTTTTATTTGTGCTTTGTTATAAGGTTGTCAAAAGTATCAATACTTCCCTGACTGAAATTTGGATTGCAGCAAAACCAGACAGTGATCAGTGACTTTTTCTGCACCAGCAGTGTGTGTTCATTTTTAATAAAAAAAAAAAAAAGAAGAAGAAGAAAGAAAAATCGTGCAGCTTTTCCTGTTTGATGTGATATTGAGTATCATTTTTTAATACTGCTCTGGTATCAAAGTTCAAAATTCTGGTACAATGACAACTCTACATTGTTATTATTAGCTTGTCAGTCACCTGTTAAGAACTTTTGAGTTACACTAACATGTATGAAAGCCCAGGTACAATACAAATCAAGTTCCATTGACTGGTAACATGTCTTAAAAGTGCAACGCAAACTCTACCAAAAGGAAAAACTGGAAATACCTGCTTTAGCCAGAATAAGGCTGAAGATTTTGATAAAAGTGATCTAATTGCAGTTATTTAGACTGATACTGCAACTGCAATATGATTTGCTATATTAGAGGGAATGATCTTTTTTTTTTACATACCCTCATTTGCATTGACAAACATATTCAAGATATACTAAAATAATTACGGTGTGATATTGCAGGGATCTATACCAACAAAAAAAAGATGTTTTTCAAGTCTTGAATATGATTGTAGCAGGCATCAGGACATCTCTGCAACATGACAAATATTTAATTTTAAATTATATTTTAACATGCATTTTGCCTTTAGCAAATATTGCACCTCCTGTAATTTGAAAACTGTGTAGGCCATATTACAATTTTGCTTAAGTTTAAATTAACTGTTCAGCCCTAAGCTAGAATAAAAACATGTTTGGCATTTTTGATTGATGACTGACTTGAAGGACCAGTGTATAGGATTTAATGATATTTAACTGTGAGCTTGCAGATTGCAAACACCCCGTCTCACCCTCCCCTTCCAGGCATGCAGGACAACCTGGTGGCTGCAGAACTTGTGAGGAAGACAAAAGATCCAGTGTTTGGTTCGTCTGCTCTGGGCTACTGTAGAAATATGTCTTTGCAAAATGGAGGAAGAGGACCCACGATATGAACTGCTCATTCTAAGGCAGTCATACTCAACTTAGCGGCCTGTCAACCACTTTCTCCTTCACAATAAAAAATAAATACCAGTTAGTAAATTTTTAAAATATGCTTTTCATTCAGACACTGGTAGGAAAGGTTTATGATTATGATTTATGTTAATGAATCATTCCAACATTTGAGCGATTGCATGATGGAAGAAGTTCCAGCGCTGTTTAATGCTGTATTAATGTATAGAAATAATAAATGTAACCAAAGCATTTGTGAACAAAATGCAGTTGCAGCAATTAAATGCAGTAAAATATCTGATTTATGCATCGTATAGCCCTAGTGTCAGTCCTGGTACCAATTTAGTTAATAAGTCTGTTGATTTTGGAAAAAAAAAAAACAGGGCCTTTTAATGTTTATTCATTTTATCTGCTAACGGTATTATTAATGCTTGTTTATTAACTAGCCTCCTGTCAATTTGCAAAAGTGCCCCTGAGCAAGTTCAGCATCCCAACAATTCTTATTTATGGAGGATTACACCCTAATGAAAACATACACATGAATATCTTCTTTGCCATGTTCGCCAGTAAATCCCTGTAAATCTTACATACTGGACCTTTAACACAATGACTGCATATCAAATTGCAATTTATTTTTCTGTTGATCACATAATTACAGCACCACTGGACTGCACTAACTGACACGGCTGTTACTGCGTTCCTCCTCTGTAAGCATGCCTCAATACAGACTCATTAATTTGTGTAAATTACACAGTAAGCATTTAAAACGTCTGGCCTAATATCCACCACTCCTGCTGTGTAATGAGTGTAACGTTTCATCCCTGCGTCACGCTTGGCTGCAGAGCCACAACAAACCAGTTTCTGTCATGTCATCCTGAGTCTGCACACCCTGGATGAGGAACTATCTGGTTTGCATCACAGTCAAACAAGTATTATTATCACACACACACGCAGTTCCTCATTCTGACCCATTGAGAAACACGACCTCTTTCCTTTGTGGCGTGAAAAGTACAAACGAGGAAGAAAATCACATTTGTTGGATGTTAACTCAGTTTATAAGTTAGATTTTGCCTCACATTATCTGTATTTTTTACCACCTTCACAGGCTTAACAAGCACAACCGCGACTTGTTTTGAAGTTAGTCATTTTAGAGGCAAATGTAAACAAAATACTTGGATTTTTTTAATTGAATAAGTTACTTAAAGACTTAAAATTAATCAGCTAGCATCGTTTGCTAGTGCGGCTAACGTAAAGTGGCGACTGGATGCTAAACCTTAGCAACATGTAGCTGTAATTGGATTAACAGATCGTCAACTTTAGCGGTTAACAAGTAGGAGTTTGTTAGCTGGATGACATTAGCATTAGCTTGTTGGACGAGATGAAATTAGTTTGATGCTAATATTTACTTCCCCGCCCACCCGTGACTGCGTAATGTTGACACCAGCGGTCAGTCACATCAAAGCTGGATCCTTCCCGGTCAGTTAGTTAGCATGCTAACCCGCTAACGTTAGCACGTTGAATTCTTTTTTTTTTTTTACCGTTGAAGTCTCCGGTGTCCGCCACCACGATCGTGTGCTTCTTCAGCTGGCTCAGCGCTGACTCCATCTTTCGCCGTTTCTCTGGTGACTCACTGGACATAATGAGACGAGGCTGGGGACCCTTTTATACACAGAAAACACGTGAGAGCGGCGGGCGGACTGTCAGAGAGAGAGAGAGAGGGAGGGACGGGAGCGCGCAGCACAAAGAGGAAGCAGTCACCGGGAGCGCGCTCCTCACAGACCAGACTTTATAGGAGGCTCACTCTGCAGGAAAAAGGAGTGACGAAAAAAGAAGGAATGAGGAAAAGAAACAATCACAAATTTGACTTACACAGAATCTTGTTTTTTTTAAAAATGTATTCCTGAAAATATTGATGAGGGTTTTGTCCTGTTATGGAAGGCAAGGCAAGTTTATTTATATAGCACCATTCAGACATAAGGCAATTCAAAGTGCTTTACAGCAGCATAGAAATACATTAAGATAAAAGGTTAAAATAACGTTTAAACTGCATTTGAGATCATAAAAACAAAAGCAAAAGCAAACAAACATAAAAAACAATAGCCAGAGGTTACCTTAACAAGAGGTTATGGAGCATTTAGTGCTTTATAGACAAGAAATAGGATTTTAAAATCTATCCTTTGACACACAGGAAGCCAGTGCAGTGATTTAAGCACTTTCCTGGTGTTGGTGAGGACTCCGGCTGCAACATTGTGGACAAGCTGCAGCTGTCTGACTCATTTTGTCCTCAGATGTGTGAAGACACTGTTACAATCATCCAGCCTGCTGAAAATGAAAGCATGAACAAGTTTTTTTTGTATCTTGTTCAGACAGAAATCCTTTAATTCTTCCTGTGATTTTAGAGTGAGTTATTTGGTCTAATGGAAAATGGTGAACAGAAGGACTCTTACAATGTGTGCATGACTAACATTTTATTATAATGACAACATTTCATATCCGTGAATTTAAATTTAGCCTACAGGTAGGAAGGCATGCTTTGTTGTATTCAGTGTGGAGCTGCAACGATTAATCGATTATTAAGTGATTATTAATTTAATCGCCAACTATTTTGAGAATCAATTAATCGGTTTGAGTAATTTTTTTATAAAAGAAAAAAGTCAAAATTGTCGATTTCAGGTTCTTAAATGTGAATATTTTTTGGTGTCTTTACTCCTCTCTGACAGGAAATTGAATATCTTTGTGTTGTGAGTAAAACAAGATATTTGAAGATGCCATCTTGGACTTTGGGAACCACTGATTAACATTTTTTCACCATTTTCTGATATTTTAAAACAAGCGACTATCAATCGATTAATTGAGAAAATAACCGACAAATTAATCGACTATGAAAATAATCTTTAGTTGCAGCCCTAATTTAAGCACTATTCAGTTTGACAGTGAAGCAAAAAGCAATCAAAACTGTAAAACTTTGTACTAAGTTAAAACTTTTATCTTGAAAGTCACTCGTGTCTCACGCTGTGAAATAAAAAGTTAAGTACAATATTTTCCTCTGACATGTAATGGAGATGTGTTTAAAAAATGTACCCCCTCCTTGCATTTAAAAATGTATTTTTGTCTCTCTTTTATTTTCTTTAGTATGTATGTTTTTTCTTTCTTGTGCTCTCGGTTGGTGGAGCGTGCGCCCCTTGTGCTTAGACTGTGGATCCTCGACTCTGCTGTGGCCCTTTGCTGCATGTCTGCCCTCTACTCTGTCCCCCTGTCCTGTCCTCACTTCAGCAGTACTGTCCAAAATAAAGGCTAGAAGTTGGAGACACAGACTCTTTTCATCCGATTTCAATGAGATTTCAAAGTGGATTCAGGCAGGTCAGGTCATATAGAGGCGTCAGTAATACACTGAAACTGTTTCATCACCGGTTAAACCCTCCTTGTAGTAGATTTAAATAAGTTCAAACACATGTTAATAATTAACATACTAAATGGATACATGGTGCATGATCAGAGAGGGGAGCTGGCATAGTAAGATGGGACAGTAAGTGATTTTGATCTGTGTTGTTTTATTCTGATTATTTGTTTGATTTTGTTTTAGTTTGATTGATTTTGATTTGTTTTTTATCTGATTTGTTTGATTGAGTTGTTTATGGTGAACACTTGGAGCAAAAAGCTGGACATGTTTAACACATTGTTTATTGATGAAATATAAAATATAATATTCACTTCTTCCTACTCCTTCTTGGACATTAATTACATATTGTGTGTTTGCTCACAAGTCCATTGGTTATCATTGTTTTTGTTTGTTTGTTTGTTTGTTTGTATTTTTTTGACATTTAATTTATACAATAAAATAAATGTCAATAATAATGTTATCTAAGTAAAATAAATTATTAGGAGCAAAATATAGTTTATTGTATCCAAAGTAAAAGAGTTTTATATATATAGTTTAATCTAAAACAAGGCATCACGTGTTATACACTGATCATTTGTTTTACATTTAAAGTCTTTATCTGAAAGGTTACTGGTGAACCCAAGCTGTGAAACAAATGTACTAAAGTACAATACATGTATTTATCTCTGAAATAATGGAGTAGATGTGTGAAATGGAAATACTCAAAGTGCAATTTAAATGAAATTTAAATTAAATGTTGCCTACTTAATTACATTCCACCACCGATACAGTACTAATCATTTTGACTTATCTGCATGTCATAATTGATCGACTAGCATTGAATCATGAAATATAATTGGTCTTTAATTATCCCACTTTTCCTCTGAAGGCTCCTTTGGTGTTACTGCTATGTGCATTTTGATAATTTAATGTTGCTTGTTTTATTTCACTTTTAGTTTCTCTTTTCTGCTTCCTCTCTTCTTGTCTCTTTTTCTCTCTGTGGATATCAAAGCACTTTGGGTCCACTGTGTTGTGTGAAAATGGGTATGTTGAGTTATAAATAAAACTTTTTACATAAGACAAATACGATTCACAAAGTTGTGTCAGTGATGTAGTTTTGTGAGTCATAACTATATTACATATCCTACATATATGCCTCCTTAGTAACCATTGGAACTATTAGATACCTTATACTTTTTTGCTACTTGTGTGTTTTGCCTTCTTCAAGGAAATGGTTTAAATGCTTTAAGGAGCTTAGTTTAAAAGCATTTTTGGGTTTGTGTAGTGATGACAAGGCATTTCCTATTTAAATAAAAATGACAAAATATTGCAAATGGCAGATTAGGCAAAGATGCCTTAGTCATTGCGAGACGAAAAAAGAAGAAATCTTACAACAGTCTCAGTGGGAGGTGACATTTTAACCTTGTTGTTGTTTCCTTGTTGTTTTTCGTCTTTTTATCTGTTGACACCATCTCGTCACCTGCAGAGATGTGACCATGTCAGCTCTGGTAATGTCAGTCTGTTCTTGTCAAAGAAAGTTTAAATGCTGCTTCAAAACGCTCAACAAAATACCAGAAATATAATTCTAGTGGAAAAAAACATACTAAAATTCCTCTATTTTATTACATTTTTTGGCCTAAAACAGTAAAGTGTAAGAATATTGACTATAAAGCATCAGCATTGTGTGTAATTGAGGCCGTTAAAACCCAGAAATATTGTTGACATTTCCTCCATGCTATGAAGCTGTGGTGGCTCGGGTTAATTTTGAACCTTAATTTTGATCTATCAGCGGACAGGTGAAACTGTTGTCGAGGTTTGGTTCAGTAAGGTTTTGTGAGCCCTGATGATTGAGGCACCGCTCTGAAAAACAATATAAAGTATATTGTAGAAATTAATGTGTCATCTGACATTTTTACCTGCTACAACAAGAATAAATGACTCAATTTTGGAATATTTAATTAAACAAAGAGCACAGAGCATGCTCAACATTTTAACCAGTGTGTCTTTGCATTAAGTGATTTTGGTTGCTTGATTATCTCAATAACTATACTGAGGCATCTGTTCCTGATATATCTTTTTGCCCTCCAGTAACGGCTACCTGAGCTTGACTCTTTTACTTGGGAACAATTTAATTTAAGAAACCATTAAATCTGATGTGATTGCCTTGCTGTGCCCGTATGCAAAAGCAACACTTCAACCCTCAGGCTTCAGCAGCAAAATGAAGCTGTCATTTACTCCATTACAACCTTGTAGGTCTTCATTACTGACATATTAAAGAATAATTCCTGTATTTTTAGACCTGAGTCATGAATGCTCAAATCAAAGTCAGGTTGAGCCCTTTTATCAGTTTCAGTCAAGCAAATTATCAAATTTGTGACTGAAGTCTGACTCCAGTTCTGGAAGTAGATCTCACATTTATATCCTCCACTGACGTTTCAGAGCATTTTTATATGAAGAGTTTTAAGGCTGGAACCAAACCAACCAACTGTGAGATGAATTGTAACCATAAAACATTTGATTCAGAACAAAAATAGATTGGAAAAAAATGTTTAAAAAAAAGGTAAAGGTACAAGACTGTGTACGTGATTATTTTAAGAGTGAAGGAACTACTTATCCCATAAACCATTGTGAATTATACATCTTAATTTAACTTTTTTCACTATTATAGTGTTTATATTGTTAATAACAGTGTTGTAATAGATCATAGTTTGTATGTAAATTATATTTGTAACGACTCTTGTCAGCCAAAGTTAGCTACCAAGCTCGCCAGTGTGCTAGTGGAACCACCCATTAAACATTTCCATGGTAACAGCGAGTTCCACCTATCAGAGACGTCACTGTTACACTTTAGGATTGTGGGTAGTGTAGTACTTCTCTATCACACCGCAATAGAAGGGGTTTTCTTAAAAGTTTGATATCATACAGACTTGTGGCTTCTACAGGAGGATATATCACCAGAAGCACCAATTCTGACTTTTAATTTCAATTAATGAAAAAATAAGCTAATTTTCATTGATTTTCGATTTAATATTGAAATTGTGACACTCTAGCTAGTTTGGATCCAGACTGAAAGGATTGCCATTCAGCCTGTTTCATGGCTGCCAGCTGAGGTGATCTACTGGACCAATTCCAAAACTTTTTTTTACACCCCAAAATGTGTTTTCAAAAAACAGGGCCCAGGTTTGAAAATAGCAGAATTACCCTTTATTATTTAACAATATTTCCAGGTTGACATTGTGCTAGACAAGAGTCACCACAGAGAAGAAAACGTGAGTAGTAAACAGAGGGCACTGATCATCGCATGAATGATTTCAAAGAGCTTCATATTCTTCCATGTGTGAAAACCTTCCTTCAACAAACACTTTCCACCCCACAGGCAGAAAAAAAAAGCCTCCATCAGTGCAGTTAGGAACAACTCTGTTTGACACAAATATTTTTGCAGTTCCCGTTTATTTTACCAGAGGGTCTGGTTTGTTACGTAAAGGCTGTACTCTTAGTTATACTTGGTTTTGAGTTTTACATGTGTGACACTGTTTGCTGCACTCGGGAGGACTTCAGAAACAAACAGCTTTAAAAACCACACTAAGTGATTCTCTCTTCTCTTTCAGCACAGTGTAGAATACTGTATCTGACAGACATAAGACGTTTTGCCTCCACATGCTGTCACACACAACAACAGTTACATCAGCCATGTGAGTCAAAAAGCAACTCATATAAAATAGCTGCAATACGGAATCATCTTTCCGTACGTACATCTTATCATGTATATGACAGTGTTATATAAGCAGTGTGCAATAACCCGTCCATCATGTGCTCTCACTGTCACATGCAAGTCGGAGCAGACTATAAATCCTGTGCATAAACTCTCAAAGTGGCAGTTCACCTCCAAATCAAAAATACACATTTTTCCTCATACCTGTAGTGCTATATGTGTCTGGATTATTTTAGTGTGAGCTGTCGAGCTTTGGATATATCGGCCGTGAAGATGTCTGACTTCTCTTGAATGTAATGGAACTAGATGGCACTTGGCCAGTGGTGCCCAGAGTGCCAAAAAAAAAAAAAAAAAAAAAAAACATTTAAGATTCAACAGCAATGTCTCTTTTCAGAAATCACTTACCTTGTTGGAGCAGTTTCATGTGAGGACTATTTTTTTCCTACTGAACTTCACCTGCCACACATGAAGCGTGAATCTACTCATGGATGAGAGGTTATATGTTTACATCCCCTGCTCTCAATAGCTCAAGCCTCTTGTCTATGAGTAGATGCAGGCTTACTTTTGTGACGAGGTTGGTGGACAGTAGAAAGAAAATATTTCCAACATGAAATTGTTCACAACAAAGTCTGTGGACTGGGTCATGATTTCTGAAAAGAGACACTGCTTTAGAGTTTTTCAGATGTATTTTTTTTTATGCTTTGAGCACCACAAGTGCCATCTAGTTCCATTATATTTGAGAGAAGGCAGACATCTTTACAGCCAATACCTGCAAAACTCTGCAACTCACCAAAACAATCCAGATGGATAAATATTACTCCATGTCAGAGGAAAAATATGTAGTTTTGATATCAGGGCAAGTTGTCCCTTTAATATATGCATGTTGTGGTGGTCCCTGGGTCTCTGTCAGGGCTTGTGTGTGTTGTTTTTCAGGGTTGCAGGGCGAAGCTGGAGGCCATCAGGGACCCGGAGGCAGCCGGCCACTGTCTCCAGATTACATACCAGCTGCCCCGGCCTACTAGTTTAGAGGCTTCCTCTCCCCTGGACCCAGCCTGTGTAATGCTGACTTTCCCTGACAGTCCCAGCTGCTACCTTTGTTAAGCAAAACAAACCGCGCTTTCTTGGAGTTAACTCTTGTATGTGTTTCTATTTTCTGCTGCAGCCTCTGAGCTGCAGCTATAACAAAATTAACCCACTTCAATTAATAGAGTAACTTATTATCCATTCCATCCCATATACTTACACACACAGTACATTAGTGAGAATCTGACCCATATATAATTTGTTGTACAGCTTTTGCCTACAGGTGCGTGTCCAGACTTTTTTTTTTTGACAAGGGTCATGACGTCTACCTCACCGTATCCTGTGTCCATTTGTAGTGTTGGTTGTGCACGTCCTCAGAAATGAATGCTACGCGTCTGCAAGATGCAATACACATATGATTAATAGGGGCAGTGTGGGGGCTGAATGCAGGGACAGAGTCAAGGGTCAGGAGATACATCAACAGTAACAACAATGGTGGAAAGTTTTGAGGAGAGGCAAACATGCTCGCCACAACAGCTGGTGACAGATAAGTTCAGTTTTGGAAGTTGACGTTGAAACACTACATACGTGTACGATGATGGAAAAATGGAACTCCTGTTCTTCTTTCTTTTGTTTTTATGGGCGGTTTATGGTCTGAGTTCTCTGTTGTATCCTCTAGTGGAGTTTTGCAGTAACATGCGTAGACAAGCGGCCACATCATGAACCGTTCGCTTCACTGTGCAGCCAGTTGCGTACGCGAACGCATGGTCAAACAGCGAGTATATCTCCAGCCTTAGTTAGGATTTAGTGGCATCCAGCTGCGAGCTTGAAGAACTCTCTCCTTCCAAGCTTCCAAGAAAAGCTGCCATGAAATCAGGCATTTTAAGCCACAACAATCCCCCCCAAAAAAGCCTGTGATATCCTGGAAGGACTGTCTAGAGCTACAGACAAAAAACGGCAGTGCAACATGGCAGCCTCCACTGAAGAGGACCTGTGCTAATGAAAACACAACTATTCTTATTTTCAGGTGATTTTACAGTAATGAAAACATACTTATGAATATTTATTCATTTTCTACCAAAAAAAACCCTTATAAATCTCACACACTAGACCATTAAAATGTCAAAAATTCATGAAATGTATTCCACTAACATTTATAATAACAAATGAGTGACCTTGTTTTGGAATAAAAAGTGAAAGTTGTCGACTCGTTGTTGATAAGAACAAAACATATGTTCAGTGTCTGGAACCAATATGCTATTTATATCTGTTTGGGGCACTATAAAGCCCACAAGCATCCAGCCGTGTCGTACAGCTTGTGTACAAACAGTAAAAACAGTTATCTATATTTAGCAGCACTCTGTCGGTCGGCTGGTTTACCACTTTGGTTCAGATTGAAATATCTCAAGAACCACTGAATAGGGAAGAAAAGGATGGATAGCCGTGAAAATTTGGTGCAGATGTTCGTAGTCTGCGGAGAATTATTCCGACTGATTTTGGTGATGCCTGACATTTTCTCTGGCACATCCAGATGTTTTCACTGACTCTGTGAAATATCTGAGCATCTACGAGAAGGATCAGCACAAAATACATCCATGGTTCCCTGATGATGCATCCTGAAGACTTAGATCCTTTGACTTTTTTTTTTTCTAGCACCACCATCAGGTTCACATCTGTGATTCGGAGAGAAATGTCTCAACATTTATTAGATGGATTATCATGACATTTGGTACAGACATTTAAGTTCCCTTCAGGATTCATTTAATATTTTTTTGTGATCCATCCGGCCCCACCAACAGGTTAAAATTTAATTTGATCTAATTCTTTGGTTCATGATTAAATACTTGGAAAATTACTGAACCTCCCATCAGTCTCAGCTGTAATTTGTGTTTAATGTGAATCAGCAAATGCTGGCATTGTAGTTGGCATTAAGTTAGCATGATGGCATTAACATAAAGCTCATGAACAACCTTCTTTCTGCAAGAAACAAGCACATTTGCTCTTTGCAGTGAAACATGGTGGAGTAACCTTTTGTTCTGCACCCTTTGATATGACAAACAGTACGAAAAAACAAAGAAAACAAGTATTTGAAGTACACATACAAATATATATTTACATTGACAAACGTCCAATAAAACATGTTCACAAACCAGTGCCAAGAGGAGATGGCCATCTTCCAGTCCAAACTCATAAATATGTTCAAATACCATTAACAAATACCATTGTGGACATGCTGTCCTTGTCTCCGTATCCCTCTGTGTGTTTTTCTTCCTCTATTTGAATGATGTGCTTGAGCTTTGCCTCTTGAGAGTTTGTGTAGTCTGTCCTCTTTCCAAGTCTCCATATCCATCATATGTTTTACAATCTATAATTTTATCATCCAGTTTTCCCTGTTAAAAAGTAGTTTTGGGTGAGTTTTAGTTCTTATCTGAAATCGAGGATCTAAGGAAAGGGAGTTGTATGCTGAACAGACTCTGATTAATGATATTGGGATATATAATTAAAATATTATAATGTACAGTAAGCCAGTGGTTCCCAACCTTTTTTCTTAAGGAACCCCCTTTCCATATTGAGTAAGTAATATTGAGTACATTAACAACTCCTATCTAATGTACATATTTTATACATGTTTGTTTCATATTATATTCAGAGCATAACAATAAGAGAACAGAACAACTGATAAACACAAATACTGAACACAATAACTGCAGGAAGTTTTTGTAAAAAGAGCAGTTTGGATGAATTGTGAGCAGATTATTTCCTGTGAATATAACATCAGAGATGAGCTTTCCAGGGGGAAAGGAACTTTTTAATATATATATATATATATATATATATATATAATATATATATATATATATATATATATATGTAATTCTGCTTTCTATTCTAATGCTAAATCTAATAACTGGTGGAAAGTCACTACTCAAGTATTGTATTTCAGTACAATTATGATGTATTATTTCTGTACAGTTGTTCTTAATCGCTGCCACCAGGTCGGATTCTCCTTGAAATCAGATGAAACACAGGTGCCTCCAAAATCAACACAGTAGTTTCTTGTAGGAGTTTTAAATAATAACTTTACTTGGACACATTTTCCCAATCAGTGTTTTATCATCATTATTATTTTTCTACACTATAAATAAATACCCGAGACATCAAAACTATTAAAAGTGGAATTATAAGGAATTATGTATTAAGCAAAAAATGTGAAAAGAAAGCAAAATATGTTATGTAATATTTTATATTCTCAAAAAGGAAAAAGTCTCTCTCACGCACCATCTTCTGCACTTACAGTCAAAGATTTAATAACATTGTTTTTATTAAATCTTTGCAAACACAGAGGACAGAGTCTTTTTGATTTTATGGTTTTCTCATACACGCCTGTCAATCTACACGTGTGCAAAGGGTTTTTTTGCTCTTTGATATTTCAGATTCTTCAAAATTGCCACTTTTTGAACTTTGGTAGTGTCTGTATATCTGATCTGATCTGACAAAAGCAGATTCACAAACCTGTTTAATGTGACGACCTGTGAAAATAAGCTGTCATGAATATGTGATGAAAATATTAGGTTACTGTTGTTAATGAAAAAGAATTTGCCTGCGAGCCACCAACGTGTTTGTGTTAGTTCATTGAAGGCCCAGACTATTTGTATTTATTATAAGCGGCTATTTGTATTCATCAGACCCCGCTTTTAAATCGCCCAGTGAATCAGAGCAAATTAGCCTATAAATTACTTTTGGAAACTGTCAGCGAGCCAACAGCTCTTACAAAGGAGGGTTGTTGCTTTTAAGTGCAGTAGTTCCATCACCACTAGATGTCGCCATTCTGCTGTTTCGTGGGCTGGTGACAGTCACATGTGCACTAGAGTCTGACATTTGTTCGGGAATCCCACGGGTCACGGGATTCCCGCGGGATTCCCGCGGGATGGGAGTCAACTTTACTATTAATCACGTGATTGGGACGGTACGGGAGTAAAAAGTTAACGGGAGCAGACGGGAGCGGGAATCAACCAATAGGACACGCACACCGAAAAACATATGACAGGCCCACTGCAATTTTTGTAGTTTTCTTTCCATAAGCCTGCACGGCAACGCAAGTCAAAAGAACTACATGGCCCAGAAGCCAACAGTGCTTCTGGCCGCTGCTTGCCTGCTTCCCGCTGAAAATTAAAGAACAGCGATGGAAGGAGCAAGCAGCAGCAGCGCACAAGCTGAAAAAAATGAACTACAACGCAGGGGTGGGCGGTATAAACGGTATAACGGTAGAAACGATATGAATGTGGCCAACGGTAGAGATTCTGACTATACCGGCCTGCCGCGATATAAAGAAGTAATCAGGTTAACAGGGAGAAATTGTAATGTTTGTTTTTTACCAGGGCTGTCAAAGTTAATGCAAATTCCTTTTAACGCTAATTTTTTAACGCGCGTTAACGCACGTTCTGTTATATTGGCCTGATCAATAGTTTGAATCAGCAGCTGGAAATGAATCAGCTGACTGCTGCGAAGACCCGAGCTTCTGTCACCCGACAATGTAAACAGGCTTGTCTGTGTAAGCGACTGACTCAGCGCATAGAAACAGAATAAGAGGAGGGAGACGAGAGACTGCTGATCGAGCTGCAGCTCCACCTGAAACCAGGTAAAAGTTAAAATAAGTCTGAGCAGAGAGAGAGAGAGAGAGACAGAGCGAGAGAGAGAGAGAGACAGACAGAGAGAGACAGAGCGAGAGAGAGAGAGAGACAGAGAGAGAGAGACAGAGACAGAGCGAGAGAGAGAGACAGAGCGAGAGAGAGAGAGACAGAGAGAGAGAGAGAGACAGAGCGAGAGAGAGACAGAGAGAGAGACAGAGAGAGAGAGACAGACAGAGAGAAATATGGACAGATGTGTCCACTTGATATAAAAAACTTTAATGATCATGAATCATTAACGTGCACGTCTGTGGTGCGTGATTTTTTTACTCCAAGTCCGATTTATGTACTTTTAAATACTTAATTATTTCATGCCGATCAATCATAACAGACGGGAGGAGAGACGAGCTGTGGGGGGCGGGGGCGTGAAGTCGCGTGTGTGACGCTGGTCTCCTCCACAAAAACGTTTGTGACTGCGCTGCATTATTATAAGTCATGATGAAGAGTCCAGACTCTGTCTCTCCTCTTCATCTCCTCGGTGTGTGTCTGTGTGCAGTTTGCTGTCTGCTGTTGTCTAAAACATCCTCACTGATGTAAACTGTCAGAGTGAAACTGATGTAAATGATCCTGCTGCATTAATACACAAACCTGAATATTTCATCATCATATAGAGTGAGCTGAATAAAAGTGAGGATTTTTCTCATCAGAGGACAATATTTTATTAAAGAAATAAACTATTATTAACAATAATAATACTAAATAAATAAATGCATATAAATAGTAACATTTTCCTAAAATACTGTTTTTAATTTTGTGTTACATTGTTTGGAGAAAGATCCGTTACACAGCTTCAAAATTACTTAATTTTTTTTTCTATGTTTTGAAGTGTGTTCATTCTGCTGCAATGTATCTGCTAAACAGTCATTTTGACATATATATACAGAAGAAAAGAATATATCGCAATATATATCGTTACCGCAGCACATGCTTCAAATTATACCGCAATATAAATTTTAGGCCATATCGCTCAGCCCTACTACAACGTAAAGTAAGAAAAAACGACATTTCTGTTAAGCTAATTGAACTACTGGGAAAGTCGCAAATATTAGCTAACTTCATTAGAGTTGTGTGTGATGACGTTTAAAACGACGTATGCGGCTTGTAAAACCTGCTGTTTTTATCAAATACACCAGTGAGTCTGGGACGAGTGGACTCAAGAGGCACACTTGCAGGGCAGATTCCGGGAAAAATCAGCTCAGCATATCTTCATTTGTCAAACGGAAATTACCTAGAGACTAGAAGGGAAAAAAATGGGAGCGGTACAGGAGTGGGAGTCATTCTGAATGGGAGCGGGATGGGAGTGGGAGTCACTTTACCGGGAGTGGGATGGGACAGGAATTTTTTTTCCTCTCTGGCCTGGGATTGGGACGGGACACAAATTTTCTCTGTGGGAGTGGGACGGGACAGGAATGAAAATCCACTCCCGTGTCACCCTCTAATGTGCACTCATGTTGAGAGAGAGGGAGTGAGAGAGAGAAAGAGAGGGAGAGGGAGGGAGGGAAGGAGCAACTTGGGAAGTTTTGTCACACTGAGGGAAGAAGAGAGACAGCCGGGAGAGAGTGTACAGTGTGAGATAAGTGAGAGGTAAGTCATTTTCACTTTTCTCTTTCTGTTCAAATGAGATCTATAACTAAAAACTTATTTCTCACTTTCTTCTCTTTCTTCTCTACCTCTTATTTTTTATCTTTTAATACTATACTTCCAACATAAACACTAGTGACCTTGTTTTGGAGATTTAACTTTGATAAAAAGGGAGCTTTCAGAGGATGAGTTTGTCTAATTACATGGGATAAACTATATCCTGGTTTCATTTATCTTGTGTGAATTGGTTAATGAGTGTTGCAATTGGTTTACTTAAGGCTGAGATTACATTAATCATACTGGAGCTCATCAGTATGATTTGCTCATAAAACCTCTCTCTGATGAGTGTTTTTGCTCGTAAGTCGTCGTCCGTACAATCAGTTCCTTTATCAGCGTGTTGTGATTGTGCAAATGTGGTGATGTGTGAGAACGAGGCTCTCTGATTGGCTGAGGAATGTTCCCCTGGACCTCAATGAGAGACAGAAATAAACTGGTGCAGAAGAACAACATTTCAGAATACCAACCATTCCTCCAGCTACTCCCTCCCATCAGTTTTTCTTTCTTTTTTTAATTCTGGAGGGGTTACAGGAACTTAAGGCCTCACTGACTTCTCAGAGCCACGGCTGGCTGGCAAAGTGCAGAGGAATGCACTGCCCTACAATGTGCCCTCCTGTTAGGTTTGCAGAGGTCTGAAAGTCTCCTACAGTGGATGAAGCTGCTCCATATTACATGTGGCACATTAAAAAATCATCTCAGCCGTAACGAAGGCAGTAAGGCTGCGTTAAAGGGAAATCTATCCTAAAAACAGTTAAAGCGAGAAGGGCACATGCAGAATGCAGACCTCCGAAAAGGCTAAATGCCCCATCTTTCAAATGTAACAAAAGTGAAAAATAATTAATGTATCTGCTCCAAAATTTAATGGGTTCTTCCTTGGCCCCTGCTACATCCTTCCACCAAGTTTCATGAAATTCGGGCCAGTTTTTCCTTGACCCTGCTGACAGACAAACAAGCAGACAAACCAAACTGAAAACATAACCTCCTTGTTGGAGGTTACAAGAGATGTTGCTTGTATTTCTGGGCGCATGTTGTTGTTTTATTGTGCATTTTTTCTTACTATGCATCAGTGGGATTTGAAAGCCGATAAAGAAAAAATCTCAGCTGTCCAAAAAACATCAATACTGAGGTCAAGTTTTTTGGCATCGGTCCCTCGGAATGAAGAAAAACAATGTTTTTATTTAAGTAGACTTTAAAAGACAGTAGTACAAACAGAGTTGGAGCCATAGACTGTATATAAATAGGCTGAAATCCCATTTAATAATCGATCTATGATTGTTTCCCTCCCGCCCCCGTCGCCCCCAGCTCTGCAGGCTGCAGGAGCACTGCAGGAGCGCAGGATGTGCAAAAATTGTAAACTGACAATAACAAGCTATGATGAGTCCTCCAATGTGAGTGGATCAGTTGTTTATAACTGTCAGTGTTGTGTCCATGTAAAGATGAACCCTGAAAACAAAAACTCACTGCTCTGAAAATACACACACTGGACACTGAGTTCAGTGGCTGCCTGTCTCACTGCCTGCCAGACACAATCAATATACTGCTTAATTTAACTGTTACAAACATCAGCATCGTTGATGTCAGAGTAGCGTGAATTTCAACTTCACGTTTCCTTGATCTCTGATTACATATCATGGTGATTTTATGTTTTTTTTTTTCTTACCATAATTATGTTACAGATTTCTCCTTTAAATGTTGTGATTCCCAGTGTGTTACATGAAGAGATGCCATGTTATGTGCCCTGACAGCAGGGCTGTAACCGGGAATTTAGACACACTGATGTCATGGTAGGGAGGCCCGGGGGCATTTCCCACTGTGAATATTTTTTTCCCTGAAAATCTATATTAAATAGGTATTTAATAAATGATCTGTGGTTGAAGCGGGTTGTCCCCCCCCCCCACCCCCCACCCCCCCATATCCTCTCAAGAAGTTTGGGCTGGCTGCAGGAAGACTGCAGGAGTGCAAGGCCTGCGTAACATCATAAACTGACAATAACAAGAACGATGAGTCCTCCACTGTGAGTTCATCAGCTGTTTATAATTGTCAGTTGTCTTGCAATGTAAAGCTAAGAATGTTATCCTGAAAACAAGAGTGTGCCACTCTGAAAATACACACTCTGGACTTTCATTTCAGTCACTGCCTGCCAGACTCCATTAACACATTGTTCAATTTAACCATTATAAATACTATGTATACTCCTAAAATGATTTCTTACAACTCATAAACAGATTCAAACTCTTTCGCTGAACATTCAGCATTAATTTCAACTCTGATTAATGTGAAAGGGGCAAACAAAAATGTTCATGTTTCCTTGACCTCTGATGACATATCATGATCATTTTAAGATTTATTAGAATAAATATATTACAGATTTCTCCTTTAAATTATCTAAGAAGATTTGTATTATCCATATTACCGGCACCATAATGGTACGGCCAGTTATGTGTGTTTTGAAAGTGAAACCTTTATTCTAGCAGAGAGAATGAGAGGAATGACATAGAATGACAGGAACATAGTGTACGTGTACACACTTTAATTTAACATTTTAAGAAATATATATATATTAAAAAATTAAAAAACAGAAAAAGTACAGAGGCATGATCTTGGTGTCCTCAATGGCGGCTGCAGGCTTGACGGACATAAACCACAGCTGACCACAATGCAACGCAGACATTTGAATGAGAAGCACCATTCTGACTTTCTCCCAGCCAGAGAAAAACTCTCCCCATATGGAGCTTCAGCGCTTTCCATTATATGAATACTAAATATTCATATAGTGGATATGAATACTAAAAGTTTACACCCTTCCTTTAGGAGTTTCTGGTCAGTGCTCGCCATATTCCAGACCTCTAACTGCTGCCTACATCTCCCACTTTTTCAGCAGTTGCAACAGGAATAAATAATATTATAATAGACACTCAGATGGCAGTTTATTAGGTGCATTGTGCTAAAAAAAAAAGTCCAGTCTAATACAACAGCCCTGCAATGAATGCTACTTTAATGAAGGTTGTAGTGTTCAGTCTTTCTGTTTTAGAGAGGGTTTGATTCAACTGTGTGATCATTTGGAGGTTGAAGGTCTGTATTGCTTGGTGTTTTTTCTTTTCTTTCTTTCTTCTTTTTAGTGTGCCCTCATTAAATGTGATGGACAAATATTAAAAAGCATCTAATATAACACAATGCTATTCAACAGCAGCACAAAGTACAACCTCCAAAAAGACCATAAAGTTCAGTCAACGCACCACTAAAATGAAATGAAAAACTTCATAATCATCCCGATTATTGGTGGAATTTACTGCAGGGTTGCTGCATTAGTTTTAGCAAGGTGTGTCTAATAAGCTGGCAACTGAGTGTCTATTAAATTAATATAATATAACAGTTATGGACAAATAAGGACGTAAAACAAAATGGCACTATTCTGATTAAGTTTCTTCGCATTTTCATAAACAAATAGGGATACAGCACATGAAGCAAAAATAACACTGATAAAAAAAGACAGCAGCACTGACATAAAGGAAAGGGAAGGGCACTTGTTAATATAGACAGGATCTAATAGTATCCCAGAGCTCACTTGTATGCTGGTCTGGGTCCTTGAGGACCCGTCTGTAGAGAAGCAGGAGGTGCTCATCACTTTCCAGTTCATTAGGATCAAGTGTTCTGCAGCAAGGAACGCAAAGCAATCAGTCTTTGTTGCTTATCGATTTGAATGCTGTCAGGGCGGGCCCGCAGCAGGCATGTCCAGAGATCTCAACTGAACATGTCTGTGATTTTTGCTTGTTGTTTAGCCAAAAACGATAAAAACAGTGTTTTGAGTACACTAAATTGTACACTAACCTGAGCCTTTCTCCACCAATGACAGTTACAGTTTTTCGACTTGTTGCCACCAGAATGAAAAGTTGTTCTGTCATCGCGCGAGGCATAAAATGTTCTGATGTTTTTTCATCTTTTTAATGTTTTTCTCATCATGACAGTCAACCCTGGAAATGTTTCTTCTATTCACATTTCTGTTTTGTTCAGCTTTTTTCTTGATGCTCGACTCTTTACAAGGATGTCAGTTTTGTCTGGCTGAATGCTGCTTTATTGTGCATCATAATGAGCTTTTTTGATTCAGATTTCAACATTAGGTAAAAGTTTTACAGGGAAATTATCACACACCGCACACTAGTGTAGTACACAGAAACATAAGCACATTGAATTTATTTGTGTAACATGTCAGTCAAACAGATTTTGAGAGCTGAATGGATTATTTTGCATGTGATGGCTCAAACGATGAAAGGATGTTTCGAGGCTGTGAAGAGTTTGACAGGTTCAGTGAGCATGTGGCTATGTGTGCAAATTTGTAGACAGTTGTACCTGCTCTTGCTTGAATGAACGAGAAATTAAGATCTGTTGTGGACAACTAATTGTTCAGAGATTTTAACTTATTATTTTTTTTAAACTCTCATTTGAGAATTGAGCCAAAGGGAATGAGAAAAAACTGGAAGACATGTAAATTTGATCTGCCGAAACTACATACCAATCTGATACCATTGTTTGTTTCTAAACAGCTACCTCACTGCACAGTAATAAATAAAACAATATTATGCATCAAGGCTTGCTGTGGCACTATAGATTAAGTTGGTCTGCTGTGACCGAATTAATGTAACTTATAGCAGAATCAGAGCCTGTATCCAGCAAATTATAAACAAAAGTAACAATGTGAGCACAAATTAAGGTTCCCATTATTCAACTTGGACTCAAGCACATAGAGAAGCAAACCAGAGTGAGAAAAAGATTTTTGTCATATCAAGTGAATTCATTGTTACTAAAAACATCACCTGAAGTAAAACAGAAATGTTTTGGACAATATTATATGCTCATTTAAATCAGTGTAAGATACAAAACAAGGTCATAAATTTGACATAATTGTGGATCTGAGCCTTGTTTTGTCAAATGGAGGTTCTGGGTTGTGTGCAGAGATGTTCGGGCAAGCTGAGTTGATGGATCAAATTACCAGGGGTGGAAGTAACTAATTACAAATGCTCAAATTACTTTGGGGGTACTTGTACTTTTATGAGTAGATTTTCAAGCCTGTACTTTTACTTGTACTTCAGAATGTGTTACAAGATGTAATCTTACTTTTAAAATCACAGTTGAGTACTGAGTATAATCCAAATCTTTCATCTGCGTTTTAGTAGCCAATAATATAATCTGATTGCAAACAGGCTGACAAAAACTGTGACATATGAATGAAAAACAAAACAAAATGCTTCGTTAGCACACATTTGGAGTAAGGATGATGATAATTAATCAATAATTAATTCATTGGCATAAAAATTAACCAATAAAAATTATTTGTGGATATTAATAATAGACAGGCAGTAATTGACATCATTTGACATGATTTTGTCTGCGTGGCTAAACTTAGACTTAAAAAGAGAAAAAATACACAAAAAAATGAAAATGAGGAAAATTTTTGTATCTTATAAATCATTATGATTAATCGATTGTTAGCGTTTTCAATTATTGGTTAAGGAAAACACACAAAATTTACAACCCTAGTTTGGAGGGGTGACTGTGACATCAATGGTTAAAAGTAACTTTGAGTAGTTTTTGCAATGAATACTTTGTATTTTTACTTAAGCATATTTCTAACACCAGGACTTGAGTATTATCTTACCAGTGTAACAGCACTTGTACTTGAGTACAGATTTTTAGTACTCTTTCCACCACTTCAAATTACCCCCAAAAGTTCAAATAGGCTACGTATGTACAGGAACAATAACCTGTGTATTTCAGTATCATTTTGTGATATTCTGCAAATAAAATCAAGATGGCAAGGCAGTACAAAAGAAGAAATAAAGGCTTAGCTCCTTTTGATGATCTGAAGAGAGCAGCAAAGCAAGTTTCACAGGGGAACGTCCATTCAGTCTGTGGCGAAGGATCAGAAGAGACATGATGGTGCTAAAGAGGTTTATCCACAAAACAAGTAAAGGACAAGTTCCCACAACAGGTTATGTCAGACATCAGATTTGTGATGATAACATGGAGCTTGAACTTGCCAACCGCATCAAGAAACTCGCAGATCAGTTTCACAAACTCCCTTAAAATGCAGAGAACTTGCATTTGAGTTACCAAGCAACACTGGCATTTTTATTCCTGAAAACTGGGCCGAGCATCCACGCTCATTTAACTCCTACCTTGGGGCAAGTTGTGCCATAAGACTAAAAAAAAAAACATAATAATTAGATAACTTGTTTCATTGGGACACAACAACCTGAGGTATATAGTAACTAATATTTGAAACAAATTACTTATTTTGCAGTAAAATGTAGAAAGTGGCTCATGCCACCCCATTCTCCTCTGAACTATAAAATGCATCTGTTACGACAGTCTGATGCCAAGTATGTTTATATGTTTTCACCTATATCGCCCAGGCCTATCTGGAGGATTGGACTGGAGCATCTCTACTTGTAATTTCTCATTATTTTTGATGTTGTTAAACTAATAGATTCATTCTAAATCATTATCAATCAGTAGTTTAATCAGTATTGGAAACAACTGTTAGCTGCAGCTTGGGGATTGTGGTAAACAGTTGTGGATAGATGGGGGAAACTTTGAAAATATGCGCACATTAAAGAAGTAAGATTTATCACTGAGTAACTCCAGAACTGTACTGGACATCACAGATATTTGCGGCACGTTTTTCCTCAATAAATCAACGGGGCTCATGTTCTATATATAACCTAATGACTGCTGCCGCTGACATGCTCACAGTGACAGTCAGACTGCCTCGACACACTCCAGGATGTGCACAGAGACAGTAAAGAGAAGGGAGCAGCTTCCTTTTCCCATGTCCTCCCACATTTCATCAGCTCCAGCTCAGCCGAACTGATGAGCTGATGGCTCTGGACAGCTGGCAGCTGCACACTGTTTACATTTAGCCTGCAAACACCGGCCGAGACCAAAGCTGCCGCTGATACTGGCGAGTTTCAGCCCGACTTTGTGGTTTTATGCAGTGCATATGGCATGAGGAGGAGCAGTCAGAATATGTTTTTTAGAGGAGTGTTTTCTTTAATCGTCACAGCTGCTGTTTGTTCAACTCCAGCTCTGTGGCCGGCTTGTGGGCTCCTCTAGGTGTGGCAACTCTCTGGATAATTGCCCTGAACACTGGCTCCACTGAAGGTGGATGTAACAAGGCTGCATTGTGCTGCCGCCTGCAGGTGTGTGTGTCCGTGTAAGTGTGTGCATGTGCGAGTGTGCGTATGTGCACTGCTCTGCTCTAAATTCTCTCACCCAATTTCCCCTCACTTCTATGTTCCTCCAGTACATTTTTTTTTGCCAGTTTTCAGCCGGTCCTGTCTCACTTTGTTCCTTCAGTATATTTTATCCCTGCTGCAGTTTTCAAGCTTCTTGTTCTTGTAGCCCACTTTTCTTCAGTCCTGCATGAAGAAGAAAAGGCCGAGAAGCGTATATACTTATGTTGAATGTAGGTATGCAAGGTATTTCTTCAGTTTTCTTTTTCTGATCTTCACTCCTGCCCTGGTAGAAGAACTTGCATAAGCAGAGGAATGGGGACATGGTCGCACATTATTTTACAGAATACTTATAAGACATAACAAGCTGTATTGTGTATCAGATTAGACAAAAACTAGATATACTATGTTTTATTATTATTAGACAGTGTTAAACCCTTTATTAGACCATTGTTAGACTTTATTAAAAGGCAATTGGAGCACATTACAACAGAACTGTGCAATAACCTAAGTCAGTGTTTCCCAATCCTGGTCCTCAGGGCTGGCGTCATTTCTTGTGCGCCAGCGCGGGAATGTCGTCGGTTGACAAGCAAAGCAAAAATGATATATATTGAAAAATACCGCGAGATGTTTGAGGAGCCGATCGGCTTAATCAGCATCGTATCATCTCCTCTAGTAGTGGCTTGGGTGAAACGGACATTTACGGACATGTAGAAGTTACGCACTATAGCTTTTAAGCTACGTTCGCGCTACAAGCGTTAGTGCTCAATTCTGATTTATTTTTAAGATCTGAATTTGAATTTGTTCACAGGCTGCTCACACCGTCTTTTAAAAGTGGCCCATATCAGATTCCAGTATGAACTGGTCACAGTCCTGAACTGAGCCGCACGCGCTTAAGAAACAATAACAACTTCATCCTTCAACCACTGAGGGGCGCTGTAGGATTCTGGCTTGTGTCCTTCACGTGGGCTGCTGATCGGCTGACAGACGTCCCTCATTTGCATAATCATCACATGGTTAATTCCTGAGAGTTTAGGTTTGCTATTTTTTTATGTTCCAAAATGGGAATGTTACAGTTTGTTTGTGTTTGTAATGTGTTTGTCCAGAACATGGTGGTTTATGCCGGTGCATGTCGGTGTTGTTCTGGTTTATTTTTACAGCATGAATGAGGTTACTTGTACATTTCTTCACAGCTGTATTGACATATGAGCATTGCATAACATACAAGTTTAGAAAAAAAAACACCAGGGAGACACTAAAACTGGAACATTATTTAGTGTCATGAATCCGAAATCGGATAAATGCCTCACATTTACAGTACATTGGAACCTGATACAAATGTTGAATCATTGATCTCATCTGTTGCTTCATTTTAGGTTGACGCTGAGGTCACGTTCCAAAAATCTGATTTGATTTAGGACCACATATGTCGTGACAAGAACAGATCTGGGTCACATTGGAGCAAAAAACAAACACCCAAACAAAAAAAAAAATTAGATTTGGGCCTCTTTTGTCTGCAGTATGAATGCAGCCTTAGAGAGTCATTTGAGAATCATTACAACAAAAATGTAATATAAACTAACTTGTTCAAAAAAAAACCTAAACTGTGCAACACTTATTAGACTTTCTTAGAGCGTTATGAGGGTCTGTCAGTGGGAAATAACACAATTTAGTTTACAGTACAGTTCTGTTCTAAGGGTTAGGGTTAGTGACCAGTTTGCCCTCTAATAAAATCTAATAAGGATCCAACAGTGGGAAATAATACACTTCAGTTTACAGTTCAGTTCTGTTATAATGTGTCCCTAATTATCCTCTAATGAAGTCTAACAATACTGTCTAATAAAACATATATTATTTCTAGTTTAGTAGAGGTTGCTATGTCTTACAAGTGTACTGTGAAATAAAATGTGGCCGGAAATAAATAGTATCTTAAGGGATTGAGGCAAAATTGGATGATACAGGATGGACGTCCAGTTTTAGATTTTGCCCAGCGCGCATTCACAGTTAGAGGTAGTGCAAAAACACAGTGTGAAACACATGTGATGCAACACTGCAAAACATTAATTATAAGCAGCCTACACCACAGCAGATATGAGTTAGTACAAAGTATGATAGGGCTGATATAAATTAATTATTAGGGCCAATAGGCGCAGTATTAGATAAGATACAGAGAGATTAAACTTTAATGGTCTGGCTGGGTCAAACTGGGTAACTACAGCAGGAAACAAAATAATAGGAAACAACAGTAAAAACACAACATGAGATGTTAGGATATAAAATGTAATTTTGTCTGGACAATCAGAGACAGTACACATCAGTTTTCTTTTAGAAGCATCTACAATATGTCATGTAAATCAGCAAGTATTGTACCGCCACACAGGTGGTGTTTTTTTCCTTATTTTTTTGCTGGGTTTGTTTCAAACGAGCATGAATTTGCAATAGCTGCAACCACGTATACAACCACACAAACACCTGACCTCCATGCCAAATTTCAGCAAAGTTGCGGTTGCTAGCAGAATGAGATACAGAGCTGCCGGTTCTCACCGAAAAATGTTACATCACGTTGTTATAAACATCGAGACCCATCATTAATGAACCCTCCCACAAGTGTTTATGACAACCAGTTCATGAGTTATGAAAGTGGACGTGGTATGTGCACGTGTGTGTATACACATCTCTTGAAAAGATGACTTATATTTGTATTATTAATGAAAACATTACCAAAAAAGTGCCTGAGTAGATGCAAACAGAGCAAGACCTTCCTTTGAAGACAAAGTTGAAGGTGATATATAATATCCTCTGTTACCAATCAATAAATCAATAAGGCATCCCCTCTCCTCAAGAAGGTTTTTTTGGTGGACAAAAATTAGCATCCAAAGCAGAGTATTTTTATGTCTTAAACATGCCTGAGGGGATCTTAACATTTGAAAATATAAGCTGATGTAGGCACTAATCTATATCTTGGTAGACTGACAAGATCGACACCCATTTCATATCGGTTCATTAAAAATTAAACTACAGCCAGCAGTGGAGCAAAGCGAAGCGCAGCTGCTGTCTCTATTTTGATTGCGTATTACACAACCTCTTACTATGAGCCAAGGTTTTAACTCCAGTTCCTGTGTTACTTTATGCTGTTTTCAAGGTTCATTATTAGAAAGTAGCTCAGCTCAATTTACTTGAATTATTAACATTAAAATACTCTCTGCTCCCTGCAGAGGGAATTTTAAATGCACAGACTGTTCAACCAAACTCTACTCTAAAAGTATGTTTATAGGAGGGCCAGTTTTTTTTTTTTTTTTAACAGGAAAAACGTTAGTTACACCATCACTAAGACTCTTCTTTGATTCACTGTAAACTACGGGCACATCACACACTGTCATTTAGTCAGTAACATCATTAACTAATCTGTAATGAAGTCTTTGCCACAGACGTACACTGCATGACTGGCCCAGCACTACAACGCTTGTAGTGGTGTTTTGTGGTAGGGCTGTAAAAAGTTAAGTTGCACCATCACTAGTAGTCTTTTCACTTCGATCTACAGACAGAAATGGGCACACGTGTCATTTACTTAGTAACATCATTAACTAACCTGTGGTGATGTCTTTACCACGGAGGTACACTACACATTTTGACTGGTCCTGCACTATATATTGAAATCTTTTATTGGGCAGGGGAGCAACTTCAATTTTTTTTTAAAGTTGAAAGGTTATAATGGTAAAAGTAAAAATTTTTTTTATCTCAAAATAACAAAAATAATTAACTTGTGATCTCGAGGTAATGTCATTTAAAATATAATTGCAAGTACAGCTGTTTTCGGCTCACTTACGTTCAGGTCACGTTTAGAGAAAATTTGTTTAAGGCTCCCCTCAACAATCAGTAAGGTTATAAAGGCAGAGTATGTTTGACGTCCACAGTCACAACGACAATAATTCGCACTCAACTGCACACACTTGATGTCACACTCAGCGGTTGTTTTATTTTTCCGCCTGTCCTCTCAGGATGTGAGGCACCAGCATGGACTCTTACATTTTGAAGGGTCTATTTTGTCCCCTCTATTCCTCCTTGTTGAGAGCTCTGCTGAGATGTTATTGCCGAGTGAAAACCACAAGCCATAACCACACTCTTTCACTGCTGCTGACTCCCAGTCTCACGCCCAGTTTAACACAGAAAAAAGTACAAGGCAGGAGTTTTTTTTCTCTTCACTACATTTCTTGATGTTTCCTCCCTTCCTCACACCCCATATCTCACTCTGTCAACCATAATTTACTCCTCCTGGCTGACATTCCCAGCCATATATTCTACATAGTTTTTGTGTTTAGACGTCTTAGTTCTCTTTGTAGATGATAAAAATAGCGACATGCATTTACATTCTGTATATAGCTGCTTCTTTTCAGCATTCTTGGTGGTGCAGCTACGCACTAATCTTCGCCTAACATGTCATTTTGCATTGAATTGGGAATTCTTTAATCATGCAGGCAGGCAGCCCACAAAGTCATAATATTTCCTGTACATTTCTGTCTGTACAGTCAACGTTAGGGTGGACCGGGGAGTGTTGTTACACCGGGTTAGTTGTAACACTGTTAGTTTGACCAATCAGAAAAGAGCTGAGGTGATGTCATCAACGTTGTACTCTGCCATTTCTCGATATTTTCGCTGTCTCTGAAACAATTCCTGAATATACTGTATTTCTTTGCTTTTATAAATGCAATAATGATTACATTTTAAATAATATACATTATAAATTATATTAGTTGAGTTTAGTTTATTTGCACATTTATATATATATATAAATGATACACCTCCTCTATGTAAATAACAATGGACATGCTTCAGTGTCAAGACTAAGTAGTAATATAAAATTAATTTACATAAGTGAATGTATACAAGTTGTGATGCATTACAATATGATGCTGCAAACCTTTGCTCATTAAAGACTTTTTCAGATGCTTTTTGAATAGTGATAATATATAGATATTTATTGCAGTGATGTAGGTAGATTGTTCCAAAGAGACGGTCCTCTGTATTTCAATGTGTATTGATTTAGGGAAGTCCTACAATATGGAAGATGAAAGTCCTTTGAGTGTCTTGTATAATATGAGTGAATGTCTCAGGAAAACTTCTGGAGAGCGATCGGCAGTTCATCAGTTAGATGTACGTATTTATACATGAGCACGCAAGTCTGGTATATGTTCTCATTAAAAACTGATAGCAGTTTGTATTTTCTGAAATATATTTCTTTCTAAAATATTATATTATAATAACGCACATAACAAAAGCAAAATTCGATTTTATTAAAAGGTTTTTTTTCTGTAGTGTAGTTTTCCTTCATCTATCCTCCAATTTACTGAGCACACCTTGCCAACCCCCAATTTGAAAATCATGGATCTATGTAATGACTGCTTGGGGTAAGGATAGTTGAAACGGTTCATTAAAGTAATGAGAACTTCTGGATTGTGCCCAGGTGTTGGGAATGCCGGCAGCCCTCTGGTGTCGTTGGGCACGTCTTTGGGCCCTCCTCTGTTGGTTGGTGTAATGTATTTGTTTGGTCACCCTGGCACAGGTGGACTGAAAGGCTGATCTATTCAGTGCCAGGGTTTCAAGATGGATGTGGTTTATGTTGCATTGTTGGATCTCCTTGGTGTGGTCCTTATAGTGCTGCATTTGTCCGTCAGCAGCTCGTTGAGTAGCCCGCAGAGGGTTTGGCGGGGAAGGTGGTGGTCAGGCATGCAGATATGTGTGATGTGATGATAATGTGATGTTTTTTGCTACTGTTGGTCATGGAGGGAATCGTTGTGTTGTGTCCTAAGACAGCCGTCTTTTTTAAATTTGTTCAATTTATTCAAAACTGTTTATTCTTAATTCTTCAGTAAATGTTTAAAAATTTAGTGGATAGTGTGGATCTTAGTTCAACACATTACCTCTAATTTTTACATCTATTTCCAGCAAGTGCTACAACTGACACCAGTGGTGGGGTACGTTGTAACAACAGCTGAACTCCCATAATCTGTAATTGTGTTGTAGACGTCCAAGTGAATTGTAATAGTAGTAGTAGTAGTAGTAGTTAAACAGCCACTGAGATACCTGAGGCATATTACAGACACATCCAAACTTATCTGTTTGGTAACCATGGTAATTAGGGTTGAACAGTTAAACAGTGCCTACTGTAGGTCAGTGTTCTAATCCTAACTGAAGATGGGAAAAATGTACAGTAAGACGCAAGCATCCTAACTTCTGAAAACCTGTGGGATAACTGTTTATCTGTCCTAACTGTCACTTTTCCGCCTGTAGTTGCTATCTTACTAACTAGCTAGCTGATGGTAGTGTTCACTAACAGCAGCTAGCAGTAGTGTTAGCTAACAGTCTTTTTCACACTCTTTTTCTTTCATCTCCAGCGTTAGCATTGTTGTAAATTCCAGAAAAAAGAACAGCTTTGGTTTTTAAATATGTTTCAATTATAAGAAAAACAAAAAACAAAACAGTTAGAAAGTTGTAAACTCTGTGAGAGGAAAAAAGTTGTGTGGGTTGCTAGGTAACAGACATAAAAGTTGATAACTGATGTTGAATTGAGTATTTACTATTTACTATTAACTATCATTTAGTTAGATTCCCCCTGTCTTAACTATGTAACTTTGGCAATTAGGTTTAGATGGGATTTAGTCCATTATAGATGAACAGTTCCCAAGTCAATGTTCCCTTCCTCACCTAAGATAGGAAAAGTGTATAACACAAGCATCCTAACCTCCCAAAATTTTAGATAAACTCTCCCAACTTTAGGATAACTCTTAAACTGTCCTAACATTATTTTTTCTTTTCTATGTTTCAATTCATGTTTCAATCCCTATGTTTTAATAATGAAAAACAATGGTTATAAAGTTGTTAATGCTGCAAGATAAAAAAAAAAGTAGTGTCAGTTGCTAGGTAACAGACTTAAAAGTTGATAAGCAATGTTGAATTGAGTATTTAGGATTGTTCTAAGCTGAGATAAGAGCGGATGAAGTAAGATAAGATAGGATTCATACAGTTAGTTAGGACTTGCTTCTGTAATACCAAGTGGGAAAAATCCTATTTTAGACTCTTCCTATCTGAACTTAAGACTTAAGATAGGAAGTTTCTGTAATATGTCCCCTGATAGTCAAACAAAAAGTGTTAGTAAAATGTCAGGTCTTCCTTATCTTTGCTCCCTTTTCTCACAAAGCTTCCTCTCCTACGTGCTCTGTTCCCTGATATGACTACATTTCTGTCTGGGCAGCATATCCTGAATGAAACATCTCAGAGTCGGAGGATTGACTCTCATTTACATTCATTTCTTGGCAGCCAGTCGTGGCCGGTCTTTGCTGATTCTAATAGATTTAGTCTAACTTTATGGAGGCTGATTCCCTGGACGCGGATCATGCTATAGCCTCAGAGTGAAAATCAATTTTCATGACTTTTAAATGGAGAGCATCTGTCGACTAGATTTGAAGTGCATCGCCTTCAGAAACTTTCCAAACTCCATGACGTCCTGAAGTGTGCCGCTCTGAATGCAAAATAAATTGGGACTTGTTTTCTACAATTGACAGACAATATCATGTAATAAAATATTGAACACAGCTTTATTTATTTATTTTTTTTTGTTTTTTTGTTTTTCACAGTTTTCTTTAAAAACTTTATCCGGTTTAAAGAGTGACAATTTGTGGCTGAGATTGTAGCTTCAGATCTTCTTAGACGTGTCTTTGTTTGCTTGTCCCATCTGGATTTGGGTTTTCTTTTTCTTCCAGCTCAACAGGGAGCCTCTGTGAACGGTTATCTGCAAGTCGCTGTCGAGACTTTGAATGGGATGCATTCGAGCCAGCTTTTTTTTTTTTTTTTTCTTTTTTGGCTCAGCCACTCAACCACTTACACATTTCAGTGTTAAAGCTACTCCTTTTTTTGTATTATGACTGGTTCTCAAACACTTTTTCAAAATGAAAGCTGTAAAACAAGATCAGCTGTAGCTGCTTATTCCAACATAAGAGTTTGCTGTCAAATATCTGTCTTCTCTTGATCTGATGTAGTTGTCTCATTATGAAAAGGCAACTGATTAGAATAATTTTAGAGACGCCTGCCATCTTTGACAGGAAGTTTAGACTGTTGAAAAGTAAATTGGCACTTGGTCTGTGATAGACTGCAGTAAACATGAGTGTTTACTCAGTGATGTCTCCGAGGTGTCTTTTTAAGTTCGGGCGCACTGTTTACTGTTGCTGTGGCAGTTACTGGAGCTTTGCATGACTGGTTGAGACTCTCACCAGTCAGGAAAACATGGTCAAATACATATATTATCTCACTTTGATGTAATAGTTTCTTTTATAACCTGAATTCTGAACGTTTTTCTCCCCTCCTGGTGGTGAGAGTAATTACTTAATTGCTTATGATGTATGCCTACATACAGATACATTTCCACAGTTTTAAAATAATAATCCCGTCAAGGTTTAGTTTAAAGGGCAGACAGGACACATAGTAAATGCACAAAAAGTGACTTTAATAACCTTATGACAGGTTGAACTGAAGAAGGCAAAGCAACACAAAAAAATAAGAAAAGGCAGCTGAGGATATGAGGTGAAAAAACAAACTCAACAGTCCAACAAGGATTAAAAATTGAGAGTCCAAAAACTATAAAGTATAATCCAAAATAGAAACCAGGAACACGGGGAACAAGAGGACTAAATACACAAGGAACTAATCAGGCACAGTTAAAACCAATCGTAATCAAAAAGGACAGAAAAAAGGACAAAGTCACAGAAACAAGAGACAAGATATAGACTACTAAATAAAACAGGAAATAACAAACAAAAAAAACACAAACCAAGACAAATCCATTATTTAAGTAGAGTAGCTACATAACCTGTTCACTGAGACCTCAAAAATAGGGATTATTTTGAATCCAAAGTGGAGATCTGGGGGACCTGCCCCAGGTAAAAAAAAAAACACATGTTCCTGCTTTATTCTGGTGACTTTTAAATACTAAATATTAAAAATACATACACATTCTTGGCAAAATGTCTGCTCATGATCTGTAAGTGACACTTATTAGCTAGAATACACAAATCGACCACAACATCTGGCCTCACCTAGTCCAATTTCAAATTTGACTACAATAACACAGAAAACGAATATTTTACAAATAACAAGCAGTTAGGCTGCGCCAAGAAAAGATGAGCCCCTTTCCTTCAAAACTTTTAATCATTAAGAGGAATTCTTCTTTCCAGGACGATGGGGAGCTTGTACTAGGTGTGTGCAGCTTACTTCCTGGTCACAAAATGACATTTGTTGTAGATTTATTGTTGTGTGAGCGGAAACAGTAGACTTTTAGATTTGCAGGGCTTCTAGATGCTGTACAGTGCCAGAAACAGGTTAGGAGAGGGCAATGGAAAATGCACTCTGCATCGAGGGAAGGCTACACATATACTGTAGTTATCCATGTTTGTCCTCTCCAGCATTCGCTTTCTTTTTTTTTTTTTTGACTGTAATCCTTCTTTTTTATCTGGAGCATCAGAAACTTTTCTTAGACGCCTCTTAGTTTTATACACCATAGGCTCTGTCGCTACAGTTGCTTCACTGCATCATTATCAGCGTGGTAACCAGACTTAAAAACTCAAGTATTCTGCAAAATACAGAGAATTTTACCTCCGTATTTCTCTTTTGAACTTGTTTGGCAAGGGCTTGAATGTAGTGGATGTTCATTTATAAGTTATAAAGAAGCAGGATGAGGAATTTTCCTTCAGTAATTATTTTTGAAGTCATATTCTAGTTGCCATGGTCCGTGTGAAACCAACAGTCTCCTGTGTGAAGGTCCTGTGTTTGTTTGACTGTGACTTTGTTGTTCTTTATACTACGTTTCGTGAAGACCACTGTGAAAGTTGGGTCGAGTGTCTCCAAAAACAGAACATTTGTGTCCATGTACGTGAATCTACAGACTAAATTTCCGGACTGTTTTACAAACTGCTTTGATACTGGGCTGAACTGTTTCTAACAAGCTCGCCATATCAAGTTAAAAGGTTTGAGCTTGTTTCTGTTTCCTCTAAGTGCAAAAAAGAAAAAAATTGTGCAAAAAAGATTATTGTAGTTTTTTTTTCAAATATCTTTTTCATTTTGAGTGTTTAAACAAAGAAGGAAAGGATAACAAAACAAAAAGGGGAAAAAAAACCAAACCCCCAAACAATAACAGCACATCCTAGCCAGAAAACAGACACACAGCTATGTTCTTTACATTAGCTGCATCATATTAGTCCTTCCCCTGAAAAATAAATTACAATACAGGTCCCAGATCTTGTCAAACACAGTCTCTCTATCGTCATTTTGAATCTTAGTTTCTCCAGATATAGCATGTTTGCCATTTCTCCCATCCACAAATGGTACGTGGGTACACAGTCTAACTTCCACATTCTTAAAATCAACTTCTTTGCAGTCACCACTCCAAACAAAACAGCTATTTTTTCATACTTTGGCAGAAGAGAGGGCGTTGGTTGCTCCAAGAAGGGCTATGAGTGGGTCGGGTTGCCAGTGCTTCATATTATTGCAGGTTTAAAAAGATTTTTTATGACGAGCACTAATGCACAGTATATTTTCTTTTTCTTCAGTAAAATTTTTGGTGCAAGATTTTATTTGTCCTGTGGCTAAAAAAGTAAAGGAGGATGTCCTTGGAAGAATGAATGACTTTTTGGAGTCTGCATCTCGTGGCTATTTTTAGGAATTTCCGCATTCATGTTTGCTTTCAGTTATGCAGTGTCACAGACTGAGAGACTAATGAATGTTTTGTTTGTTAGAAAATACACGAGGGACGTTACACAGACACTACATTTATCGCCTGGAGACTTACTCTAACCACTACTTGCCTAACCCTAACCCTAATCCATGTGATGTTTCTGTAGCTGTTTCATTGCAGCTATAAAAGTTTAGTTTGTTGTTTATTATTATGGAAATTATAACAATCTTGCCTCATGCTCCTCATCTGCTGCCTTGCTGTCTGCAGGCTGCTGTCATGTGGCAGTTTTTTTTCCAGCTTTGTGGTGTCTTTACAGCCAAGACTGGAGAAATAAAACGTTTGTTGTCCTTTTGTCAGGATTTTTTTTTTTTAAACTTCATTAAAGGAATCATCTCTTGATCTGTCGCCTGACCTCTGCTGACCCTTTTCTCCTCGGTCATTCAGCCTTTCCTAATGATCCTGTTTTCACTTATTATTTCTAATGTTCAGTTCTCTCTGAGATTTTCACCGCTCTGTCATGTCATGCACTTTATTACGGTGATATTCATTGGACCATGCATGCTGTGTTTTATTTTAATCTGTGTCCAACCATTTTAAGTAAACACACAAGTCAAAAAGCTAATCCAGGTTGCAGTTAATCTTAATGTTTAAAGCTTACGGGATGCACACAAAATGTGATTTGAAGTGTTGCTGCAAGGCTTTGAATAATTATTGCCTCAAAGCATCTCAACTTTTCATTTTTAATTCATTTGTAAACAACTGTAAAGGAATTAAAAAAGAAACACTTCAACATTTATGGGTTAGCGTTTGTAGAACACAAACAAAAACATCCTAATTCAATCAGTTTCAGATGAGTTTCGGGGGTCTTTCAGAAGTTGTCAGTGAAGAAATCTTTGTTAGCAGAACTTTTACCTTCAGAACTGACATATTTTGCCCCATTTAGTAAGAAAAGGCTTCTTTTCCCAACCCCCTGAATGGATGAAATCTGGCATCTTTTTTGCCTATTTTTAGTATCAGTATTAACTGCTGTGAGTAACACCGCCTTTTTCCTCTTCAGTAGTACTCATTGTTGGGTTTTCTTGATTTGTCATATCTTCTTGTTTTAAGGCAGTGCCACATCGATAACATCAACCAATAGAGTATCACATTTTCATGGCATTTGGGGATGATCTAATTATATCTGCAATCAGCTCACAGTGGCTAATGTCACACATCATTAGCCCCTGTTAGCAATAATTTTCCCAGCACTGTAATTAACCCTCATGTAGAGGCCTTTGTTGCCTTGATTACTGTGCCCTTTGTACAGTCTGCTCCATCCTGGCCAAGAGTACACACACACTCACACACTCATGTACAAGCTTTTGTTTATCACCATATAGACATGGACGGGTTACTGAACAGGCTTGCTGGGCACAGACCCAAGTGCCCTTTAAATGCTCCTGGGTCCAAGAGTCTACAAAGAGATGCAAAATGACTACAAAGAGACATGAAATGACCACAAAGGGGGTGTCCCAGTGGGTCAGTTGGTAGAGCGTACATCCCAAGGCTGTGTGCTCAGCAGTGGCCGTGGGTTTGACTGCATGTGTTCCCCTTCACTCTCCCTCTCCAATTTGCTGTCTGCCTATAGCTGTCCTACCAAATAACAAACAAACAACTGCAAAGAGATGCAGAATTACTACAAAGAGATATAGAACACCCAAAAAGAGACACAAATCAATTGCGAAGAGATGCAAAATGACTACAAAGAAATTCAAAATAGCTATAAAAAGACACAAAATGACCAAAAAGAGGTATGAAACAACCACAAAGAGCCATAAAATGACTGCAAAGAGATGCTAAATGACCACAAAGAGAGACACAAAACATAGACACACACAAAGTGACCACTTGAGATGCAGAATGACCACAAAGAAATAACAACCACAGAGGCATAAAACAACTGCAAGGAGAGGCATAAAACACCTGCACGGAGATGCAGAATTACCATGAAGACACAAAATGACTACAAAGAGATTCAAAATGGCTATAAAGAGACACAAAATGACCAAAAAGAGCCATGAAATAACCACAAAGAGGTGCAAAATGACTACAAGGAGACACAAAATGATCAGAAAGAGATATTAAACAACCACAAAGACCCATAAAATGACTGCAAAGAGGTGCAAAATGACCAAAAAAGACATACAAAAAACTGAAAGTGATTCAAACTGATCACAAAGAGACATGGACAACCACAAAGAGGCATAAAACAATTGCAAAGAGATGTAAAACAACTACAAAGGGATGCAAAATGATTACAGAGTTATAAAACAACCAAAAAGAGACATAAAACACCTATGAAGAAATGCAAAAGGACTGATGAAAGAGGTATAAAACAACCACAGAGACACAAAACAACTGCAGAGAGATGCAAAGTGATCAAAAAGGGATTCAAAATGACCAAAAAAGACATACAAAAAACTGAAAGTGATTCAAACTGATCACAAAGAGACATGGACAACCACAAAGAGGCATAAAACAATTGCAAAGAGATGTAAAACAACTACAAAGGGATGCAAAATGATTACAGAGTTATAAAACAACCAAAAAGAGACATAAAACACCTATGAAGAAATGCAAAAGGACTGATGAAAGAGGTATAAAACAACCACAGAGACACAAAACAACTGCAGAGAGATGCAAAGTGATCAAAAAGGGATTCAAAATGACCACAAAGAGACATAAGATAACCACAAAGACATGTCAAACAAATACAAATTAGTGTAAAATGACTACAAAGAGATGCTAATGTCAAAAAAGAGATATAAAACAACCCCAAAGAGAGACGTAAAACATAGAAACACAAAGTGACCGGTAGAGATGCAAAATGACCACAAAGAGATATCAACCACAGAGGCATAAAACAACTCAAAAGAGATGCAAAATGACTAAGAAAAGACACAAAATAACCTAAAAGAGATTCAAATTGAGGGATGCAAAGTGACCAAAAACAGATGAAAAATTACCACAAAGAGACAGAAAACAACTTGACACAAAACAATTGTGTTAAAGGACCACAGATAGACACTAAATACCATAAAAATGTGAAAAATAACAAGATTCAAAATGACCACAAAGAGATGCAGGACGACTACAAAAGAGACATGGGGGGCTTTTTCTTGTCTGTGGCCTGGGGCTCATGATCTGTCCATGCATGTAGATAATCTTTGTGTTGTTTTAGTGATACAGAGGAAGTCAAATTTTGTCTTTTTGAAATGCCCTCAGATGGAGGCACTTATACACACACAGGAGAGAAGTAATGAAGGACAAATTGCCTAATTTTCCTCTTACTTGTTGTGTTCCTATCTAGGTCTGTGATATAATTAACATTCACAGGCTGCCACTCCACGGTCCACAGTGACTTGTTCTCATTGAGAAGTTCACAAGGTACTTCTTTACTGCCACAGCCTGCGGATTAGTTGCCATGGAAACAAAGCTGTCGGAAGTCAGGAGGAATACGTTACCCGATACTTGTGTTTGCTTCCTCCAGTGGAGGATACCTTACAGAAAAGTTTGAAGAGTGCTGTTGACAGAGGCTCGGAAGCTCTGAGGCACCGAATGTGTCGGGAAAAACATGTATCTCTCCTCTTCCTGCACATCCTGCTCTTGAGATTTTGATTTTTTTTACACCTAATTTGTGGTGATTCACTCATCAAAAGCCAAACGGAGAGCTTAAAAACAAACCCTTTAATGTTTAAAAGAGAAATGTTGCATTATTAACCTGATAATTCCTTCATGAATTATTCATCAAGGAGAGCTATATTGTGTTTGCTTTATCTGTCCACATTATTCCGGCCTTAACCTTGAAATGTTTGCATATTACCAACCCTTACAAGATTGTTATGATTGTAGTCTCCAGCTTTTATTCATCGGTGCTTCAAATGAATAGTTAATAGCGCTGCAAATCATGTGTGATGTTCAAAACAAAAGGTAACACATGCTGTTGTGCATCAAGTGAAAACAGTCTGTGTTAATGTCACTTTCTCTGAGTGCCTACCCTTTGTTTTGTCTGGGTTTTATTAACAGAGGACAGCTAGGTGTTTTCTTTATAATGGCTAGTTTTGACTGCTGCGATTACAGCCGACACTGTAGAGCCTCTTTACTCCCTGCTGTTAATGGTTATACTGGAGTCACTGGAGTGCCAGGTCGCAGTTTGGAAGTTGGCCACCGGGGGCTAAATGAGCCATTTAGTGGGTCTGTGGTGAAAGGACAGCGCTGGATGACTTCCCTGTGCTCATGTTCAGAGAGACCTGAAAATCTGAATTGGCTGAGGATAAAAGTCTGAATAAAATGACATAAAAAATATATATATATTATGTGAAATATCTTCAAATTGTTGTGGTTTTCTGGTATGCACTATTTGTGGGAGAAAATAAATCAGCCAGAATGTCAGTTTTTAAATTTGCCCTTAAAGGTTGGTAGTATTCTGTATTTATTCTTTGTCGTCAACAACTCTTATGAAAATATCAAAACCAACAATGAATTGATCCAAACAGAGATATTACCTGTGCAGCCAAAGCCTGACAAAGCTTATACCTCCGCACCACAGACTGTTTTCCTACTTCAGGCTTAAGACCCCAACAGAGAATCACAAAAACTATTTTCAGGTATTGTTTGGATTATTTGAGGGTTGGGGTTGTTGGGGTTGCTGTCTACTTATCAGTAGATGGTGGTCAGCACACCCACAGGTTGGAGAAGCAGCAGGAGTACCAGCACGGAAGTTAAGCAATGTACAGCTGTGGACAGGGTCAGCAACAAAATGTATTTTAGTGACTTAGAAAAGGGCTGCTTTAAAAAATCAATATCAGTTTAAATTTGTGCTATATTTAGAATATGTTTACTGCTTTACTTTGTTTTCAGACAGCCTTTTCTGACGGGAAACTGCTGTATAAGAAAAATATCGCTCTCTCCAAACCAACCAAACTCCATAGGCAAATTCAATAATTTTACCCTGCAGAACAGGTGAGTTGCTGGTTTACCTCTGCCTTGATCTCATAGTTTGTTTGTGTTATTGTGTGATTTCAGTGTTTCAAAAGGATAGTTTGGATTCACCAAAGTCACACAATAACCCAAACAGACTAACTGATTGAGGCAGCAGAAGACCAGCAACTCCCATGTTCTGCGAGGTAAAATGACTGATTTCACCTATGGAGTTTGGTTGGTTTGAAGAGAGCAATATTTGGCTTATATAAAGGTGGTTTCCCTTAAAAAAATCTGTCTGACTGCAAAGTAAGGTGGTGAAAATATTCTAAATATAGTGTACACTTAAATATTGAATTTTTTAAAGTGTCCCATTTCTTGAGTGTCTAAAACATCCTTTGCAGCTGACCCTGTCCACAGCAGTACATAGCTTAGCTTCTGTGCTGTTACTCCTCTCTGATATGCTGATCAGCATCCACTGTAGCTAACACATTGACCATCGATAAGAACCTCATACAACCCCACTTCAAATAATCTGAACTACCCTTTACGGGGCCATGAGATGATTAACAGTAGAAGGAAATATTTCTGCTCTACAAACGGTCTACGGTCATTTTGTGCAGACTTTACAATAATCCTTCAGTTTCTCTTGTAAATTACAGGCTAATCTTACTTTTTCAAGAACAAAAGAAAAAAAATCAGTTTTGTTTGAACTGGTCATAAGTGGTGGACATGCAGCAGGTGATGAAGGGTTGTAAGTACACACCACTTAGTTTTATAGGGTCACAAGCACACAAGGTTGGGAACCACAGCCTCAGATCTCCATTGTTGTCCAAATACTATGAAGAATCCATTACTGAGCCACACTGTACTGGATAACATGTTGCTTCTGTACTGTATTTTGAGTCAATATCACATACACTGTCCTGCTGCAGTAAATATACACTAAGACACTAAATTCGTATTATGCTGCTGCTGAAAATAGTCCTCAGTAAATCCATTGATTCAGCCCAGTCTCTGCACCGTTTGCTAAAACTAAGTTTACGATATTTAGAAAATATGTTTTTCTTCTTCTAAAAATCAAATTATACATTGTATTTGTGAAGATTTATGTCTTCAGTTGACCCCTTCGCTAAGCCCCACCTCCAAATAGCAACTGTCCAATCATAGCTTAGCAACCTTAATTAGAGCTGTCAAGCTTTCCATTTCTCTACATGACGAAGGTGTGCAGGAGGTCCTGAGAAGAGCGATACTCAGTCTGGATGGTGGCGTCTTTTTTGTGCTCTCTCAGAAACGTGAAACACAAGAGCACACGCATGGTGAATGAATTAAACTCTGTCTTCATCTGCTCTAACATAAGCTGCGAATGTTAGCATGTCTGGCTAACTAAGACTAGCTCACCAGCTGCGGTAACTTTACCTCCAGCCAAACTTGTTAGATACCACTGCATCTACATTTGTTATGTGGGGGATTTTGAGGAGGAGGAGGATGTGGGTTGGTACAGAATCAACGTGGGTCGACGATGATGCATCTCTCTCTGGCTCGCTCTGGCTATCACGTAGATATACCTGCTGCATTTCAACATCCAACCAGTGTTCGCTGAGATGCAAGCTAGCTTTAGCCTCAGTCTCTTGGCATTAATGCTACATCATGAGTGCGGGTGTCAGGTAACTTTACATTTACACTTTCACAGTGTTGTTGTTTTAAAACATGTCAGATGGAAATGTTAAAACATCAGCTGGAAACTTCTCAGCTGAGTCAAGGAGTTAGTATTAGTTTACATCAGCCAGCTACACTTAAGAAATTGGCTTGTAAGTTATTATTTTAAGCCAATAAAATCCACCGTCATCAGCTAGAAATGAGAAGCTGCCTTTGTGTGCATCTCTAAGGATTCAAAGACCTTGTGTTTCGACAGTTACTCCCAATTTCAATATTATATCTACCACTGTTATCACTGTGCAGAAATGGAAAGTTTGACAGGCATAGCAACAGTAACTAAGGAGGGCGGAGCTTAGCTAAGGGTCAGTTGGAACAAACAAGGGTTTTTAACTTTTTGTGTTTAATTGGAGAGGTTTTTATTTTATTAGTACGATTTTGCACTATAAAGGTTTATTCTGTCAACAGAATAATGTTGTACAGTTGATGAAGAATTTTAAGAGTCAGAGAGGCTGAATACACTCAGTGGCCAGATGAGTCTCATAAACGACGTACAATCTATTTGAGGCTCTAGGCTACAATGTGAACATTACTTGTTTAATTCTTGAATTGTTAAGCGACACAAAACCTTTGATAAGTGAGATGTGAGGATTCTTAAAATAACACCTGTGCAGATGTTTAACACTGACAGGCTAACAGGCTGACAGGCTAAATATCAGATCAATAATGAAAAACACTGCGGTGTGTTTCTGCCTTCAGATTCTAACTTACGTTTTGAATATTATTAAGTGGAAGTTCTGGGCCGCTGATTTATTCATAGCTGCAAACTGACATGAAGTCATGTCTTACATGATGATTATAGTATATGGAGGATGTGGAGGTTAAACTATAAGTGCTGTCATGTCAAACACAGAGAGCCTTTGTAGTATTTCAATAGGCTGTCATGTCATAATGAGGAACCAAATTAAATAATTATTGGAGGCTGAGCACAAGCTGAATAGAAGAACGTTTATATAATCGCGATCTAACAGGATGAAATCATTTCTTTAACTTCCTGTCGAGACTGTCTGTCTTGACTGCGGGTTTTTGTCACTGTCTCCACGCTTCATCTTTTTCGAGCCTTTTGACCCATTGATGCTGTAACTCTTTAAAAGCCTCTTTTTATCGTAGCTTGTATATAAAGGGCAGTTTGTGGCCCTGCGCTGCCCTTCTTGCAAGCAGGACCACATCAGTGCAGCTACCTCTTGCTGTGAGGCCATAGCGGCACATCATCGAGGCTTGACGGAATAAATAGCACAGAAAAATCCTCAACATCAGAAGTGTCTGCCTTTCATATGATTTAACACTAATTCATTCAGGGTTTTCCTTTAATCTGTAGGTTGGGTCTGTAAAGAAAAGTCTGATCGTCAGGCAGGGCGCCTCATTCAGTTCTGTTTTCCAGAATACATCAGTCACTTTTTTGTTTGTTGCATTTTAATTCATTTAACGCATCATGTGCTCATAATAACGCAGCCTACCTTCACGCAGCTCACATCCACAGTGAAACATTCCTGTCTCACCACATAACAAACACTCAGCTAACAGGGTATTGATAATTGGCTACGGAGGCGTCCTGCACTTGAAAGAAAGCCTAAGAATATCCATTGTGTTTCATTGTGCGCCAGATACCAACAGCTATTATAATAGTAGCTTCTGATTACTAGTTATCAAAGCCAAACAACACGAGACAATGTTACTAAAGGGGGCAGATATGAAAGCCATTCTGATGGTTTTTATTTTTTTCACCGTCTTGTTTTGTAGTTGAAAGAACACCTATCACAGGACGGCGCACAACCAGTTATCTGCCTGGTAATTGGTAACAAACTCCTTTAAAGAAAATGATTCAGCTCAGTGGAACATGTAATAGTGTTCGGAAAAAAAAAAAAAACATTTACACTCATTGGATGATCAAACTCTTTTCTCTCTGAGAGCAAATTACTGGCTGATCTCTGTTAACCAGCTGACCCCTGCTAGATCAGTGCGGATTAGGTGCTTCGAAGGGCCAGGAATCACTTTGGTGGCCGCCGCTAAAAAGGGAAGATTTATTACTCATTTTAAAAACTGGACAAGGATGGTATCTAAGTAAAAATAACTACAAATACATTCAATAAATCTTCAGTTTCCCATGACGATCCCTGTTATACTGTAGGTAGTGCATTACATAGAGGAAGCAAGTAATAAATGGACGCTCATTAATGGTTGAGTCACTGCAGCAAGTTACAGCTTGTTCTGCTGCAGAGACTTTCTGCTGCCGAAGATAACAGTTTTAGGGGCCCAAACAATATATTAAACTTAACTGCTAATCCATATGATAATACAATTAATTATAACAAATAATTAATTACAATATTTGATTATGCCAGTGTAACAGACACTCGCCATGGCTTTGTAATTTGGGGTACAATTTCCCAGTTTACATCATTAGAAAACAGCATTTTATAGTTCAGTGTCAGGTGAGATATATTGATTATATTTGACAGTCTATTACTTGTCAGTCTAAACAGTTTTTTTTAAATTAAAGGGCCTGTCATGCTTTTTATCCATCTTGATTTTTTTTTGCTGTGAGTTGCAGAGTTTTGGAATTCAAATTCAAAGTGGCTATATTGGCATGACAATGATAAAATACAGTATTGCCAAAGCACATTGTACAAAATGAAACAAGAAAATTAGCAGTAACACACAATGTTTAAAGTGCTAAGCAAGAACACGAAACTGGGCATAACAATAATTATAACAATAATAACATTAAGCAGTATCTGTGTGTGTGTGTGTGTGTGTGTGTGTGTGTGTGTGTGTGTGTGTGTGTGTGGGGTTGTTACTCACTGTTCAGTGTGGCAGGTGAAGACATATTCGAAGACATATTCTGCTGCTAACTTGCAGCTCTCTCTATGTTCTCCCAATAGTATTGGTAGTTTCTTATTATTGGTTATTTGGTCAAATTCAGGATGTTTGTTTTTAAATTTGGGGAAATATGTAATTCAGATTTCCTGCTCTGTCTCTGCTTTGTTTTGTTTGTACAGCTGGCAGAAGCGTTCCTCTTGGGGGAGCCATGATTTTTTGTATCGGCCCGTCTCGATGGCCAGGCTGTGCTCACTGAGTCTGTACTTCGTTAACATAGTTCTTTGTTTATGGTCAGTCACTGTGGTCAGATAATCTGCCACACTGTTCTGTCTTTTTTAGGACCAAATAGCGCTGCATTTTGCTCAGTGCTTTTGCTTCTGTGTTCCAATTGGTGATGTAGTTTTGTTTCTGTTGTGTTATAATTTGTTTGACTCTAATTGATTTGTTCTCAGACATGGTCCTGAGGCAGAACAGGGTTAGAACGTGAACTAAGCATCAGGACCAGCTGAATGAGGGGACTCTTTTCTTTGCTCAGCTCTTGGTATTGCAGGGCTTTGTAGTGATAGGAGTGGGGGTCACTGTTTTTGAGATGAAGCCAATATTTGATTTCTCTTTTTTGAATTTTGATGTACAATGGGTATTGGCTTAATTCAGCTCTGCGAGCATTGTTTGTTGTTTTCCTGTGAACCTGCAAGATGCTTTTGCAGAACTCTAAATGCATAATTTCGTTTGGGTGTTTGTCCAATTGGGCCGAATTCTGGTAGGCAAGAGGACCCCACACTTCACTACCATATAGGAGGATTGGTTCAACGACAGAGTTTTGGAGATATCGACCGTAGAGATGTCTGTCTTCTCTCCAATATAATGAACTAAATTGCACTCAATTTGTGGTGTTGTGAGGGACCAAGCTTAATTTAAGAACTTTAATGTTTAATGTAGCCAAATCAATCAATACAGCAGCAAGACTGTGGATGTTTAAAATACATAAGCGAAAGAAAAGTATGAACAAAAATATTAACTCTGGGCCATTTAACTATATTGAAGTCAACAAAACAATACAGCAATAGAAGTCTGAACTGAACAAACCTGACCTTCCGAATGACACAAAAGAGGGGGTATATATATATATATATATATATATATATATATATACACACACACACACACATAGGCTAGCTTACACACACTGATTACACTAACTACCATTTAAAAAATTCCAAATAATACCACGCAAAGCCCCAGAAGAAATGTCCACATGCTGTTTTGCTTGAGGAGTTGGCACCTTCTACTTCCTGTCTTTCAGCATAAAAGGCTGCCTTAAGCTCTGCCTCCTTCCCTTTGGTAGGAACTTCTTTCTTTCTAGCAGAAAAAATCTAATTCCAGTAGTGCCATTTAGTCACATTACATTGGAGAGAAGACAGACATCTCTACGGCCGATATCTTCAAAACTCTAAATTCACACCTAAAAATATTATATATTTTTGATTTTTTGGTGAACTGTCCCTTTAACAAGCTAACCTATTTAGTGACAGTTAATCTCTAAGTAACACCTTGATTCCACTGGACAGAACTCAATGACGTCGTGTCTGTGATACAGTTTTATTCTGTCCTCCAACAGGAGCATTTCAGAAGCAGAGAATTTGGTCATTTTTCCTTGATTAATGTGTTTCTACTTGTACACAAGCTACATAATTAAATTCTTTTTAAAAAAATATTTTATGTATGACACTTAAAATCCACACTACAAAGAAGGTAAAAGTAAGGTTGAGAAAGATGAGAAAAAATGAAAACTTTGCGGACCAACGCACAATACAGTGTAATACAGCACAGAACAGTACAGTCTAATGGAATTAGTGTCCAGTATGACACCTCTTCCTATCTATATGATCAATATAGCATCGCTAGATCATAAGAAACTTGGGGTGGGCATTAGACGGGGTATACTTAATTTCTTCAAGGTGTAGACAAGAAACCATTTTTTAAGGCAGGGAGGGGAGACAGATTTCTATTCTCACAGGACATCCCGCACACCACCTGCTCAGCCTGCTGCCCCCTGGTAGGAGGTGCAGGAGCGTAAAGAGCAGAACAAACAGACTGAGAAACAGCTTCTTTCCAGGGGCTGTCGGGATACTCAATACCCACATGAATCACTCAACTGCTGATCCTGTGCAACACTTATTTAACATAAAGCTATTATGACAAGTGCAATATATCACTTTTGTCTTACTCCGTACTACTTATTTAAGATACTTAAGATATTTTTACATTACTTTGACTGTATGATGTGTGTGCTCTTCTTGTTTTTATCTGTTTTTTAGTTTCTTTCTTTTTATCCCTAATGCACCTTCAGAAGTAGCAAGCATCTATCTATCTATCTATCTATCTATCTATCTATCTATCTATCTATCTATCTATCTATCATTACCTACCTATAACCCTTTTTTACAAAGACCGGGATTAATCAGGGATTAGCTGTCTGCTGTATATGCAACTGTTCAACTTAAAGATCTTGTAAAGCAACAATAAATGTTTGTCCAGAGTATAACGACACCACAGAAACATGTGTTATTGACAACCAGCCATTTCTGAGTCACGTCAGATAGATTTTCAGCAGCAGCAGAAATTACAAGTGTGTGCATTTAACTTCTTTTAAATGACTGATGTTCGTATCTCCACTTTGTAAACACTTCTGTCATAATGAGTCTAAGTTTAAACTTAAGAACAGCTTGTGCAGTCGGGTCCCGGTCTGTTTCAAAAGCTGTGAAGGAGTTCTGTAAATCTCCCTCATTTCTGCAAGTAAAAGGAGAGAAATATTATATTCCTTGAAATGTGCCGTCCATTCTTTTGCAAAAACGTCCTCGCTGGTAGAGGTTAAACATACTGCTGATGGATTACAGCCATTAGCAAAACACAGGACTCTGTCAGTTATCGTCACCGAATTCAAATGCTAGTATTCAGAAATGACATGAGCCACCCAGCAAGCACAAAATAGAAAATGCAGGGGGACAAATGTGTTATGTTTTAAAACCCAACATAGTATTTTAGTGTAGTGTTGGACAAAAAACTTAAGCCTTACTTAGCCCATAAATGCAAATTAGTCGGGAACTTATGAGTTCATGTTTGATTTCCAAGGGGCGTTATGACTGTTATAACTGGACAGACTTACAACACATCTTTCAACAAAACAAAAAGCATTAAGTGTAGTTGTTTGTTCTTCTTTTAGAGAACATAATATATAATATAATATAACATCCAGTTTGTCTAATACTGTTGTGATATTGCATTCAACAGAAACAGTTTCACATCAGCAGCAGCCATCTTGGTTGTTTATGTAAATGCCTCAATGGCCAATGAGTGTGCGCCCCTCCTCTCTACAGTCACTGGGCGTCATTCACTAACACGTGCATAAAAATGTTCTTAACTGTGTGCACAAAATAAGTTCCCACACAAAGCCACCGTCTGATTCATGAAACGTGCACACTGTCCAAGTTTGTTCTTACCACCGTGTGTATGTTAGTGAATCAGAATCATTCTAAACTGACAGGCTCGTACCCGCTGCCTGCAATCTGCATACTGACACACCCCCTTTTGTCTATATAAGGAAATATGTTTGCATAGAAAAGTATCATGGAGGAAGCGATGAAGTCGTTGTAACTTTGCATTCAGCCAGAATCAGGCGTTGGTGCGGTGTGTTTTGGGGTGTTCCTTTGTGTTTAGAGCTTAACGGCTGTGAAACAATCGGGCAGTAATGTTTTATTTCTCTGATTTACCTGCTTTCGGCCAGCGTTGAACGCTGTCTAACCCCATTCAGTCACTACCGCGGACACACCGCTGCACATGCCCGAGTCCAAGGAGGCGGACAGAGATGGCACACTGCGACTCATAATAATAACTCCTTGGGCTGCAATAATCGAGGCGGTGCATGTTGTGTTGTGTCACAGGAGGAACTGACTGTGTCTCAGATGAAAAAGAAATGGCTTGACATTAAAGTTGATGCATTAAAAAGAAAAACAGACCAGCAGAAAAATTAGGAAACGGGTGGAGAACAAGGAACACCTGATCTGTCAGCCCAGGATAAGAGACTCACCGCAGTGGGATTTTTTTAATGAATGTGGTTTTGATATACTTTATATTTAGTTAAATGGTGTGTTTTCAACATTTTCCAAGACAGCCAGACTGTCATCATTTGTGCGTACGCATAGTCTAAGGCAATTTGTTCCCAGAGTACGAGCAAATTCAGGTAAGAAAATATCGATGAATCCCAGATTTGTGCCTAAAACGTTTGTACGGGCCCTTTGTATCAAACCTGCCACATGTTCAATAAACGGTTGTGATTGGCGACAAGAACCAGGACGGGTGGAAATCTGAATGGGAGGGTGGCCAGATGTATCTGCCAGAACAAATAAGGCATAAGCTCGCAGATTTGTCTGGTACCCAGGCTGCCCCTCTCCCGCTATTTATAGAACTTTGCACTGTAGCTCACCGCATCGAGTTTGCTCACTTCTCATGAAAACAGAACTTGAGTTTAGAATGTTTTGTCCAACCACCAATTCTAAGGTCAAGAACAAATGACTGAAGACATCTTATCTAATCTAATAATTTTTTTTTTGAATATAAAACTCTTCTTGTCAGGTTTTTAGTTGTCAGACGGCTTCTTTCACTCATTTCTTGGAATCTACGCAAACAACCAACAATCACTGTGTCTCCTTCAGCTGTTCTTTTATATTAATTTTTTTTTTTCTTTTTGTTCTCTTCACCTCACTATGAGGATTAGACATCTTCATCATCCAGCTGGTTGTGTAACGTCGCCATAGAAACACAATAAAAAAAAAGTACCATAGGATTGCCAAATTTCTGGATAGCCTTAAAAACACCTCATGTTACACTTACTGTGAGCTTCGGAAGTGTTTCTGAACAGGTTTTTTAGCTTGTTAATTTTTGACCTTTACTCCAGTAGCCCTACAAAACATTTCCATAAGTGGGATTCATTAAAAAAGCTTTGTGTCATTATCTTGCAGCCACTGAACTGCAGCTCTCCTGCTGGTGTTGAAGAGACTCACTGGTGGACTCATGGAGGGCAGACTGCCCCCGGGGTGCCCCCATGTTCAGTGCCCTCTTGGATGGCCCCATGGTAGATAAAACATAATAAAGTGCCCTCCATGGTTCCTTCCAGTGGGGCGAATGTGATGCGGTGACATACTGGCCTCTAGGTGCCTCTTAATGGTTAAATACTTAATGTTTCCTTGTCTCTTTTTATTACAAAGTTATAGTTGTTGTTGCACTTTAAGCTGCACAATAAAACAATTTCAATCTAAACCAGGGACTGGAACTGTTTCACCATGAATGCATCACGACTTTTGCTGCGCTGATGTCCTTTTTTTTTTTTTTGTTCCCTGCCCTTCAAACAGCCTGAGTCCGACACTGAAGGAAAGATTCAGATTATTTGAAGTGGAGTTGTATAAGGTACTAGTCAGTGTTTACCTACCGTAGATGGTGGTCGGCGAACCCCAGCAGTTTGTAGAAGCAATGGAAGTTAAACAATGACCTGCTGTGAACAGTGTCAGCAACAAATGATATTTTATCCACTTGACAAAAGGTTCACCAAAAAAAAAAAATCTTATATCAGTTTAATTGTATGCTATGTTTAAAATATTTCCACTGCTTTATTTTGCTGTCAGACAGTCTTCTCTGATGGGAAACTGTTCTTACATAAGCCAAACACTGGGCCTCATGCACGAACATTTTTGTATTCTTATCTTAAATTTCACTTTTTTTTTGTATGAAGGGCTCATACAAACATGTCACGTCAGATTCAACAAATGCTTGTAACTTCAGATAACTGTGTAAATGATCCACCTGTGTGTATTTGAGTACAGGTGCATGAGACTTGTAAATTAGCATAATTAATGCCCCAGTCATACCACTTAAGGCTGCATTTCCTGCCCCATATGTCAGGAAGTGTTAATTTATGAAAATGGTATCAAAGAGAAAAAAAGAACGTAAAGAGTTTGAGAGTTTGACATTCTACTTTTAGAGATCTTTAAAGAAAAATCTGTCATTTTAACAGTGTCAGCAGTGGAGCTAAAAGACCTGCTAAAGCAAAGAAATGGGAAAAGCGAATGCTGTTACGCCGTGTTACCGGAGGGCCAAACTGTCACTGAAATAAACAAGAAATGTCTCGATATGAAAATGACTTAAGGAAAAAAAAAAAAAAAAAAAAAAAAGACAGCTACAGTAAGGGATGATCAATGACTGCAGCGAGAGGAGAGGGTTGAGGGGAAGTTTTCATCATGGAGACACAGGACAGAATAAGTGAGGATATTCCCCTGGACAGAGACTTCATAAACCTGCATGCACACCTATCAGCAGGTAATAATAGATCATTGGTGCCATGCTACAGGAAAATGAAATAGAGAAAATGTGACCTAAGTTGGCCAGAGACTGTTGTGCTCACACGGAGAGACCTGCTCTCCAGCATCTTGGATCACGTTGTTGCACTTGACAGGCAGATCGTATCTATATATGTTGTGTGTAGCATGAAGGAACTACAGCTCTTATTTCATTGTACAACCCTGTATTGTATAGTGATAATAGATGAATCCTTGAATCCTTGAAGTGGCTACCTTTTGTTGCTGATATTGTTCACAGCAGCTCATTGTCTAGCTTCCGTGCTGGTACTACTGCTGCTTCTAGTAGCTGAAGGCATGCCGACCAATAAGTAACTCATACTACATCAAATAACCTGATCTATCTCTTTAAATCCAAGAGCGATTCCAGCCTTGTCCGTTTTATAACAGAAGTTACAGATGGCAACCGTCCTGCACCACAGAGCAGATCAAGTCTGTTGCTTCTGCAACAAGTATTTGAACACCTTTGAACAAAAAAATTGCGTGCATTATCCATGATGATTTTAACATTAACAGACATTACCAGCTCTGCTCATCGCAGTCTGTCAGGTTAAATAAGGCAACGCTGAACGCCCTTGGGAATCAGACAGCAGCGAGTTGTATTGTACCTGTGTTTTAAACACTATTGACAGCCTCAGGAGAACACAATGGTGCACGGCCCTGGAGGAAAGATGGAGCTCATACACACACACACACACACACACACACACACACACACACACACACACGTACATGCCAACACAAACACACACTTGCACAGATTCGCACTTGATCCGAGTTGTTTCATGTCTGCTCGAGGGACTTTATCAGTGGTTATCTCTCTGGTGCTCTCTGTCTTCTGGATCAAGCAGGTTTGCCTACACACAGCCACCTGTCTGAACACTCCTCTGATGAGATTACTCACACTGGGATTTTGGCTGTGTTTCTCCATGCATGTGTTTTGATGTGATACTCTCTCTTAATGCTGCGAATGAGGGAGGACAGATGTCTCTGTGAGTGTGTGTTTCTGTGTGTCTATGTGGACCTGAGTGAAAAAAAAAATGAAATGGTGGATTTATTTGAAATGTTATGCCTCTTTATCACTATATACTCACTGAATTCAAGGGAATTAGACAACAGTGACTGGAGCAAATGCAGATTATTAGATTCAGTGCATTATGCACACATTCAGCTAAATTAATGTGTTCAGTCTCCACACAAAGAAACTCGGTGCATCTCATTATGCTGCAGGACCATTTGTTAAACATGCCAAACACTCTTAGACATGAAAAGATGAGAACACGTCTCCTAATCAAAGATACTGATTAGTAAAATACTTTGTGAATACCCTGTGATTGGACATGCACTCACATGTGATGCGTTTTTAACAACAAGGATTCATAAATTCACTTGTAGTGAACATATTCTGTATAATGAGTAATCAAAGAATCGATCGGCGGTCCAAGACATTTCATGCTTCTGAGTCTGGAAAGCAAGACACACAGACACTCGGGAATTGATTTTCACAAATCAGATTTAAAGCGTCGATTTGATATTCGACTCAGATTTAAAGACGTGTGTCTCAGTCTGGCCGCGGAAATCAGATTTCAGACTGTCGTGTGTGTGTGGGCATGTATGGCGGTGAGATGAGACAATCTTGTTTGCTTTTCACTCAACACCATTGGATACACAGTCTGAGGAAAAAAAAAAAACACTTGTGAAGCAAACCCTTAAAGAACCAATATGTAACAGTTGTGCATCCAAACATGAGAACTTCAGTCCAAATGATGAGTTTGAGCCACAGACGGTTTATTAAATACGTTGAAATCCTATTTAATATACAGTTTATGGCTGAAGCGAGTTGTTTCCCCCCTGCCCCCTCCTTCCCTAGGCTCAGGGAAGTTCGGGTAAGCTCTAGGAGCTAAACCCGTTACTCTAAAAACAAAAGCCCACCACTCCGAAAATACACACAGTTGGATTTCAGTGACTGCCTGGCTTACTTCCTGTAAGACTCCATTAACATATTGCTCAATTTAACTATTACAAACATCTGCTCCTTCTAAAAGACGATTGACGACTCATAAACAAACACTAACTCTTTCGGCAATAATTTGAACTTTAATTAACGTGAAACAGGCAAACAAAAACAGAATTTACAAGCCCGAAGAGAAATTTCAAAGGAGGCCGTTGTTGTCAGAGAAGCAAGTATTTAAATTTAGTTTTCTTAATCTCAGATGACATATCATGTCCATTTTGATTTATTGCAGTAAATATATTAAAGATTTTTCCTTTGAGGCGATGCAGATATCCTGATTGTTTAATTTGAATTTAAGTTTTAATCGAATAGTTTCAGTAAAAAGAGGATTTTGCTCAAACCCGTACAATGTGAGTCAATTTTTTTGTTGTGAGAGGAAAAATCTGGCAGTGGGAGTCATGTACTGTACACATGGAACTGTGAATGGCTTGTCTCAGTGTTATCACAGTGGGGGTGGTCGTTCACGCATGTGTGTACTCATTTTTTACATGTGCGAGATGTGTGTTTGTGCCTGTAAAATGGATGGTTGAATTTACAGCAAACCCACACTTCTGCTTCTCTCCTCCCGGGGGGATTTTTTTTTTCTCTCTCTCTTCCCTTCATGTCCATAAATACATGTCCACACAGAAAGCATATTTGTCTGTTCTTGGGCAGCGTTTGACTGGCAAGCAGGGTAATAACCTTCCCGCTAGAAGGGATTAGCAGCAGAATGCAAATGGCAGATGTGACACACACACATACATCATGTTTGCAGGTGCGGAGGTTTTCACGCTGGCTGTTCAGAGGTGCTGAGCAGGGATCAGAATCAGTCATGAAGCCGCCGACACCAGAGATGCGTAATGCATCGATGGAGATGTTAATGAAAATGAATGGATGGAGATATTTATAGCTGTAAATTAGGTTTGAAAGATTTCCTGAGTGTTTGTCACGGCCTGACTAATGCCATATCTGCATGTCATTTCCTTGTCATTTTTTAAAGTGAAAGAAATTATAACATGATTAAGTCAGAGATGGAGGCTGTTTGCTTTTGTGTGATCATCGGCCATGAGTAATTATGTCGCATGAACTGGACTAATGAGAGAGTCACAAGGTGTAAATAATGGAGGCCCGTCTTCAACAGTTTCATCTTATTAATAGCTTGAATGTTAATCACAAGCCTACTACCATTTCTTAATGTACACTCACAGGATTAACCATTAATCTCATACGCTTTTTCCCAGAATATGTGCTGATGTGAATTGTCACGGCTTTATTCATTTCCTGCCACTGCTGTGTACCACTTTGTTTGCAATTGGAGTGCAACATGTTGGTGGTAAATTCCAAATTTTCCACCTTCCCAGGTTGCCAAGGATGCCTGAAAGGCACTATGTTGAAGGACATGTTCAGCATTTTGGGATGTATATTTGTTTGCTTACTTTTTGAGAGTTAGATGATCAGATTGTAGAGATGAAACAGTATAAAAATTTCATATGACGAATAGAGTGATCATGGTTTTTGCTATTACTATGGTTTTGTTAAAATGTGCTAAAAATGTTCAGAAAATACTGATACTCACACTGAAATCGTTTCACCAACTTTTATCTTGAAAATCTTTTAACGATTTGAAAAAGCATCTCATGTTCTTTGCAACAAACAAACCTGTGTTGCGTGCTGCACCTGCAGCTGGGAGCCTGTTGATAACTTTGGTTGATGCTGGACATTATTTAGTGTGAGTTTTTCAAAGCGCAGTAATCAGTATAATAATATAATAATTCAAATTTGAAATGATAATACTAATTGTTGTGGATTTTGTCATGGTTTATCGTGAAACTGGTGTTTCTGTATGGTAAATATGTAGCTAAAGTGAGCAGTGTGTTAGCTTAGATTAGCATAAAGACTGGGAACGAGGAGAAACAGCTAGCCTGGGTCTGTCCACACGTGACAAAATCTGCCAGCACCTCTAAGCCGCAATTTCCACCAGGCATGGCTGCAGCAAACAGAGCGATCCGGAGCCAGTCTAGACAATGCTTGTGATTCCACCAGAAGCGCCATGGCGCATCCCAGAAGCCGCTCAGCGCTCTGCTCTGCTTCAAATGCACACCAAATCTATTTTTGACGGATGCCGCGTAAACAGAGCAGCAGAGCAGATCGAATGGGCAGGATGTCAGACACAGAAAAGGTAGGGAGAATCTGGTTAATTTTCAAAATAAAAGACCCTGTGCAGACTCACAATCATAAAAACTCCCAGAAAAGAAACTATTTAATCATGTACCCTGCTTATCCATGGTAGAGGCACAAATAGTCACTAATTAACACACTGTATCTTGTTTGTTTAATCTGTGTAAAAACTGCAATCTGAAAATGACATACTGAGATTTTACGCGGAATCATGTGCCAGAATATGGCTGCGTTCAAAATCACATACAAAGCATGACATGTCTAAAATGTGTACTATTGTTAAACATACTTTTGTGTAAATTAGCAGTTGTATGTATCTTTTCAGATGCACTGCTCAGCATGCATCACATCGCTCCCTGAGAGCTTCCTTCCCAGTTTGGGATGTGCAGCCACATGGTTAAAATAGAACCTTTCACAACATTAGAAACACTTTCTGGTAATAACAAGGACAGTTCTCAAGGCAACAAGATCTATCGAATCACAGCTAGGTAGTAAGACAATGATTGGCAAGTTTATTTATACAGCACCATTCAAACACAAGGCAATTTAAAGTGCTTTGCAGAAGCATAGAAATACATTATAATAAAGTGTTAGAACATTAAAATTGCATTTAAGAGATCATAAAAACAAGAGCCAAAAGCAAACCAAAAACAGTCAAAAGATTACAGAAATTGCATTTAAAAGATATAAAAACAAAAGCGAAAGCAAGCAAATATAAAAATTATAGCTAGAGGTTATATCTTAACAAGAGGTTATGTATCTACTTTAGTAGAAAACTGCAGTAAACAGTAATGTTTTAAGCTCTGATTTAAATGAGCTGACAGTTTCAACCAACCTCAGGTATTCAGGAAGTTTGTGGGGAGCAAAGAAACTCAAGGCTGTGTCACCTTGCTTGGTTTTGATCCTGGAAACACTGAGTAAACCTGTTCCAGGTGATCTGAGGGGTCTGGGTCCTTCATAAGATGTAAATCAGAGATGTATTTAGGCCCAAGACCAGTTAGTGCTTTATAGACAAGTAATAGGATTTTAAAATCTACACGTGAGAACAAAGTAACACTTTGAACATCTACTAGATGAGACAGGTGTGTAGGAGAGAGGCAAGGAGACCAAAAAGTTTAAAGGACTCCCGCACTGTCTTTACAATATATCATTTATTTGCAACATTTCTGTGCCAGCACTCCATCAAGCAAATGCCTGCCTGATGATGGTCTAGTACCAAAATGTATTATTTACTCTATACAAATGAATGCAGAAGCAACATGTGATCATGTTACTATTAAGTTTGCTGATGATACAGCAATCATGGGATTGATTCAATGTGATAATGAAAACAGTTATGAGGCGTGGGTAGATCAGTTTGCTGGATGGAGCTGGTCCAAGTTTCCTCCATTTGAACACCAAGAAAACTAAAGAAATCGTCTTTGACTTTAGGACTGGTAACAACACCCACCAGCAAACGACTATTGACAAGGAGAAGATTCTAACACAGATTCTATATTTAAGAAAAGTCAGCAGCACCTATATTTAATGTTTAAACTTAGACAGTTTAGAGTAGACAAACACGTAACTGGTCCCTTTCTACTGCTCCTTTGTGGAGAGTATTTTAACTTTCTGTTCTGTGGCCTGGTATTTTTCATTGTCTGTGAATAACAAAAACAAACTGCATAAGATAGTGAATATGTCAAGCAAGACTGCTGGACAACAACAAAACTGCATGATGATGATCTGTGAGTCCCGAGTGGTGAGGAAAAGGGCAGGCGATTATTAGAGAGGAGGCACATCACCTATTTCGTGCATATAAACAACAGACGGTGTAGGGCGCTGTCCCTCCGAACAAAAAGATAACTGAACCTCTGTGTGTGAGGATGTTACACCTTATAATATGTAGAGCACTTGGATGACAGATGGTGTATATATGTATAGTAATGTTGTGTCATTCTGGTGGGGTTGATGTTGTTGATAGGTTGTCATGGCAGTGATGTCTGCTGTCTGAAGTCTGTTTATATTATCTGAAGATTGCTGTAAGGTACATGAATTTCCAAAAGGGCAAATAAATAAATATATCTATCTGTCTGTCTACACTTTGACACACAGGCAGCCAGTGCAGTGATTTAAGCACTGGTGTAATATGCTCCACTTTCCTGGTGTTGGTGAGGACTCTGGCAGCAGTATTCTGGATGAGCAGCGGCTGTCTGACTCATATTTTGCTCAGACCTGCGAAGACACTCTTACAATAGTCCAGGTTGCTGAAAATCAAAGCATGAACAAGTTTCTGTATTTTGTTTAGACAGAAATGATTGATTCTTGCTGTGTTTTTTAGATGGCAGTGAGCTGATTTAGTCATTGTCTTTATGTGACTGTTGAAATTATAACTAGATCAAGATTTCTGGCTTGATTTGTAGGTTTTAGTGGTGTGGATCCAAGGTGAGCACTGGCTTTTAATCTTTGTTCTCTGGGGCCAAAAACAACTGGCACAACCACTAATTGATTTCTTCATTGCCATTATTAAGCAGATGTAGAGGATTGAAATCACGTGGTGACACTGTTACGTGGAGTTTTGTGTCATCTGCATAAGTATGGTAAGAGATGTTATATTATTCCATAATCTGAGCGAGACAGCATGCAGATGTTAAATAGCAGAGGCCCAAGAATGGATCCTTGAGGAACTCCACATGTGAGTTTTATTGACTCAGATTCGTAGTTGCCAATTGACACAAAGCAATCCCTGTCTTGTAACTAGGATTTAAATCAATTTAGCACAGTGCCAGAAATTCCCACCCACTCTTCTAGTCTGCTGAGCAGTATCTTATGGTCAACTGTGCAGCACTGAGGTCCAGTAATACCAAAACTGAAATCTTTGATGCATCACTGCTCAGATGAATGTCATTTAAAACTTTTACAAGTGCAGTCTCAGTGCCGTGGTGTGCTTGAAATCCAGACTGAAAAAGGTAGGTTTTATATGGGCTTGTAGTTATTTATTACTGAAACATCCAGATTTGTAAAAAAAAGAGGTTTAATTACTGCAGCCTTCAGGGCTGTTGGAAAAAGGGCTGACTGCAGAGAACTGTTGACTATTTGTAGTATATCTGATGCGATGTAGTTTAAAAAAACATCTTAAAAGAAACTTGCAGACAGAGTGTGAAGGCAGCAGGTATTGGGTCTAAGTAGTAGTCAATCACAGCGCTGTCAGGTGGGAATAGTACAAATCTTCTGAGAGTTCAAGAAAATCTCACAAATCTTGGGTTCTCTTCGAGACACAAGCCTCCAGTTGGAGACGTGTTTTGCCTGTAAGTGGAACCCAACATGGTGAAACATTTAAATTGAAGCCTTATTGACTGTCTGAATTGGTCTGTTATGTTGTTGTTGATGTTACTCCTGCATTGCATTGCAGGATATTTATTCCAGCAGTGTTTGTTGCTTGCATACTGTAATATTTCCCTGGAAATACCTCACATACTGCCGGTTTACACGCTAAGGTTTTGGAATGAAAATGACAAAATGTCAAAGCAGCACTAGCCATCAGGTGCACAGAAAAGAAAACAAAAAGAGGAAAATGTAAGCACAAATTTACATTATGTGTTAATACTCGAGGGGGGGTGGGGCAGGGGAACTGTGTGCAGAGCAGTGTACAGGGGCAGAAAAATATTCTCAGCACTTACTGAGAAAGGCTTTTTGAGTTTAAAGTAATTAAATCCCCAGTGCACACACAGCTACAAAGGTGTTTTATACGAGGTCTGAGTCCCTTGTGTCCCTTTTTGTTATTTTTTCACCAGTAATTGCTGTTTCTCTTTGCTCTTTGTCAATGCAGTGCATGTTTCACACAGTTTGTCATGACTTTCCAGACCGTTCCCCTTGACATATTAAAAAAAATCTCTTAGTTTATTTTGACTGATGCAGCTGCAGTTTGGTCACAGATGATTTGGCCTCTTTGGAGCTCATTTATAAATCAGCGTGCTGATTACCAGACCTCTTTTATAGCCCATAAATGCTGCTCATTAGCTGTAATCTTGACTCACCTATTTAGCTAAATTTTTAATAGTAATTAAATTACTTAAGAATTAAAGTCACAGTCCTTTTTATATTATTCATCTGCCTCCTGTAGTCGTATTATTTGTTACACTGTGACTGTCACACATAAGCACATAATGCTGCGTGGCCTCTGAGAAGCAAGAGACAGCTCCGCATGCTGCAACTAAAATGTATGAATATTTTAAGCCTCTGTTGAGCACATTGTTTGACTTAGTGTTTGTTCTGTAATCATAAGTTGACAGGCCTTCTTTAAATATACATGGAAATATGCTGATGTCTATTATTAGGTGCTTTATTACGGCTCGATCTATCCGTTGTTACTCGTGTTGTCTCATTTGAGAACGGTAGGAGACACATACCTGCTGATAACAACTTCAAACCTAATTAGTCCTCTGTTTTCTGTGCAGCAGACTGTGCTACAAACATTGTATAAATAATTAAAGTTCAATTTCCTCAGTTCACCTTCTCTGATGATAGGCTATTTACCTTTAGGCAGTGTGAACCAGCGCCAACGCAAATGATAAAAGATGTTCATCCCTTCTCACCCAGTCTGGGTGTTTGGTTGATCTCAGCACCAGCTGCCACAAAACGCACACCAGCCATGATGCATAAAGGACCAAAAACTCAGGTGACTGTTTCTGGTGAGCAAATGACTCCTTACATGACAACTTACTGTATTTTTATCACTATAAACAAGTCCCGTCAAAAGATGAAAAGCAACAATGTGTTAGTCCATTCCTGAACGTTTTCCGGCATTCCTAACTTATCTTCAGTGATCGATCGTAACTTGTAAGTTCTTCTGTTCAAATATGGTACTTAAAGGAGAAATCTGTTGTATATTTACTGTAATAAATCGTAAAATGACCACAATGTGTCAAATATGTCAAGTTGAATGTTGAATAACTGGATTTGTTAGAGTTCGAACTAATGCAGAATTTTCATTAAATAAGTTAGTGTCTGTTTATGAGTCATAAGAAGTCATTAATTATCTTGCAGAGGGAGTAAACTGTTAAACTGAGCAAAATGTTAATGGGGTGTGGCAGGCAGCGGTACAGGCAGTCACTTAACTCATTGTCCAGAGTGTGTATTTTCAGAGCAGTGGGCTTTTGCTTTCAGCGTAACAGGCTTAACTTTACATTGACAGACAGCTGACAGTTACAAAGAGCTGATCAGCTCACAGTGTAGGACTCGTCGTTGCCTGTTATTGTCGCTCCTGTGGAGCTCCTGCAGCTTGTCGGTCTCAGCCATGTCTGGGGAGGAGTGGGGCGTGGGGAAACAACTCACTTCAACCATAGACTGTATATTAAACAGGATTACAGCCTATTTAATATACTGTCTCTGGCTCCAACTCACTATTTGTACTGCAGTGCTCATTTTTGCATGCACAGTGGCTTCTAATTGCTTCTAAATGCATAATTGAGATATGCGGACATTTTTGACTATAGATTTTAAGATACTAGATACTTCTACTGCACTACAAGTCAAGTTGTGTCAGTTTTATTTATATAACACCAAGTCATTACAGAAGTTATCCTAGAGCACGGGCATCGGTAATAAAAATGTTTTTACGTTTGTACTTGAACTTAAGATCATTTCTGATGGTGTGCTTATGTTTGATTCAGAAAAGATAGAAGAAGAAGAAGCACATATGAATCTTACACACCTTTAACCTCTCAATCTCAAATGAACTTGCTTACTTACTTAAACTTAATTTCCCCATATATAATGCAGAACAGATGGCGGTTTAGTCAGGAACAGCCATAAAGACCAACAGAGAAAAGCAAACATTATGAAAGGTGAGATCACAATGATGGTAGAGGAGACTGAAACCAGGCAACATGTATTATTTGGTGGACTAATCAGCGGGTTTACAAAGCCAAACACGTAGCTTGGGAGTGTGTCGCAATCAATTACTCATACCTCTAACTGAGAATTCCTCTCACACTGTTATAAAACTAATGCAAAGCTCACTACAGGCTAAACAAACTGCAATATCACAACATAACCATCAGCAAAACTCTAACCCAAACAGCAAAATCAAGAAACATGAAGGCTACAGTTTGCTGAGAGATAAGATCATTTTCATGTCAAAGTAAGGTTTTCTACATAACTACTTATAGGTAATTTTCTATATAAGTCATACTTAAGCTTAAGTCCATTTTATAAATGTGGCCGTGGGTCTATTCCATTCTCTTTGTAATATTATTTACAGAGACCCAACAATTCCCACCATGAGAAAACCCTTGCTGACAGCAACGAAGAAAGACTCAATTTTAACTGGCAGAAACCTGCTTCGACTGGTTGATTTCAGAGGGGAATATTGTACTTTTTCTTGTGTTCTTGCTAAAGAACAATAGTGAGTTGCTAGTGCAAATGTCAAATCTAGCCTCTCTAACATGTAGCACATCACTCAATAGTGTCCAGTGAGTTTTCCCTGTCCAGGAAAACATGCATTAGTGTCTCCTTGTCCTCTTTAATCACCATAAATTAAGTCACTGTCTTATGTTGCAAAAATTACTTAAATTTAAAGAGACTGATATGGGTCCCTTAAATTTTTTTGAGGAAAATGGTCATGATGATAATGTCATGATTCTCCAGTTCAATTTAATTCTGTTTGATTTTTTTAAACTTTTTTTTATAGAACTCATGGTGAGTCTTGACAGATCATTGATTTCATGGTGTGGTTTATCGGTTTACATTTTCAGATTCTTTCTCTAAAAAGACAGAAAAGTGCAGCTGCAGGTGGGTGAGAAGGATTTTGCTTTTTTTTTTAAAAATTGCTTTTGATTTGGATCAGTTTTTGATTCAGAATTGAAATCGTGACAACAACAAAACCAAACCAAACAAAACAGAACAAAAAACAAAAAAAACAAAACAAAAAAAACCCCAAAAAACAACTTAAATACCTTCCTTCAAATTGAACCACAGTTTTCACCATTCATGCAGTTGCTGGATGCTGGAAATTACAGTATCAGAGCAGTGGTTTTCAAACTGGGGTCTGGGGACCAACAGGGGTCCTTGAGTGGGTTGTGCCCCCCAGCAACAAAAGAAACAGAGGAATATTTATATCACTCTTTTAGGCGTTCGAGCAACAATATAATGAAGAGGTTGGCCCTTTTGATTGATTGTAATTTATAGTGATCCTAGTTTGATTATTGATTGAAAATGAAAATGTTTTTATTTTCAAACCTAGTCTAAAAAAAAACAACAACCTGAAAATGTTTTTCTTAGCGCTTGCAGCAGAGAGTCTGGCTCTCCCTCTTTTCAGTTCCATTACTTCATATTTATTTTTGTGACTTGTCTGGTTTAAATGGGTTTTTTGCTGCTCGGGTGTAAATTCGCAAAGTTTTAAATGAATTCTTGAATTTTTATTTTTTTTAGGAATATTTTATGAGTAATATAGCAGTTTTTCAGCAAATTGTTTTTGGCATTAGTAAATAATAATAAACAGTGAGAGTTACACCTTATAGCAGCTATTTTGCACAGATATGAATACAGGCGTGCCTCAAGATTTTGGCTTGCCCTTTGGTGTGCCTTGGGCACAAAAAGTTTGAAAACCACTGATACAGAATATGAAGAACCTTATCCCTTAAACCATGCCTGCCCTGGCGCAGTGTGTTGGCCGTTAGGTCTGCGGGCAGCAGGTCCGCAGAGAGTAAATTCTACTTCAGGCCACAAACCGAACCAGCTTTGAGCCAACAACAGGGACTTTTTAATATTTATTTCTGTTGACGCACAGGAATACAAAACATTTGTTTTCCTTCCTGGTTCATTCTGTTCACAATGAATGCAGGTGGGCGTATCGAGCCGCTCTTTTCTGCTGCCCACATATAAACTCTTTGCATATGCATTTTATCTGTTTGGCTCCGAGCGCACCGTACAGCGTAATTACATTTTACCGTGTCGGGTTATACAACTACAGGGCTCATCCACAAGCACATCTCGCCTGGCGAACAACTGGTTGGCCCACATGATTTTCATGGTTACTTAATTGTTTTGTGTCCCCACATGTAAAATCCCCTTGTTGAATTAATACATTAATTAAATCTTTTAGTTAACAGTAGTAATTAATGCTAAATCATATTGCACAAAGGTATTAAGTCACCAGATTCAACTAATGGTGACCAAAGTGGGACTCATTCATTTTTCCCTCTTGTGATTCATATTATTTATTAATGATGTGGGATCATTTTAAAAAAATTCATGTTTTATTTACCATTTGATAACAATATCAGGATGTTTTTATAAGCATCACAGCTCTTCACTTATTGTTACACTGCAGTCTGTGTCGGTAGATAAGTGGAGTGTCTCTTGGAAGGTGAGTCAGTCCATCAGTTGGTCCAAAGCCAAACATTTAGACAACTACTGGATGAACTGCCATGAAGTTTGGTGCAGACTCTCCAGCCTCCAGCCTCAGTCTCTTAAATCTGACTTTATACTTTAAATGAATGCAGAGCACATGCCAAGGTCCAATTTTGCATGCAGGTGATAGGCCAATCCTGCCCATTAACTTCTGTGCAGAGCAGATGTGTCAGGCAGAGGTGGCAGAAGTACAGACATTCTTCACTCGAGTAGAAGTACAGACACTTGTGTAAAAAAAATACTCTGGTAAAAGTAGAAGTACTGATTAAACTTCTTTACTCAAGTAAAAGTGAAAAAGTACAGCCTGTCCGTCTGAAATGTACTCAGAGTATAAATGTAAAAGGTCTGCCCTCTCTGTCTGCTTCATCTTGTTTTGTCTTGTACTTCTTGTCCACCACTGAAAAAGCCACTCTTTTCAGGTGGTAACTCGTCTATGCAGGATCATAACTTACATCAGATTGGTCAAATTGTGAAGGACAGAATCATAATACCTTTTGCAGAAATAATTTCAAAATTCAATCAGAACAAATTCTCCTTCCTCTCTTATTTGCGGTTAAAAGCTATCATCACAGAAATAACCTCAAAAGGAACCAATATCCGAAGCCATGAACATCTGGTTAACACCCTGAAAAAAAAAATTTGAAGAGAGAAAAAAGATGAGAGCAAGACCTGGGTATCACACTCTCCCCACCTGAGTGGGACACAATTTGGAGACGCTCTGTCTCTCTGCCCAAACTAAAAATACTGCACAGAGCGTACACCCCCTCTGGACTCAAAAAGATGGATAATACCCTCTCACACTGTCGGCATGGTTGTGGGGAGGTGGGGTCCCTGCTCAACTCCCTATGGCTCTGTCCCGCTGTAAAGGCCTTCCAGGATGTAGTTGAGAGACACACTGCTGAAAATCTTAGACACTGATGTAACTTTATCTCCACCTACATGCTTGCTGGGCGTCCAGCCCACTGGCATTAACTCTACAGTTGCACGAATACATGCATGTCTATACGCTGCATCATCTCTGATAGACTTGGACAGGTGAGGGGTCGGCTTATGGGACACAATAAGGTCATTTCTGGACTCACAACATCGAGCCCTCTTCTTCCTGTAACATACAGACACCACAGCTGGACACATTACACTCATTTCTGGTCCCAAACCTCTTATTTGCTTCTGCATCGTAATGTCTAATTGTATAAAATAAGACTAGACATATAAATAAATGAATTCATTCCAGTATATTTATGCATCAGAGCAAATCGTCTATTTTTATTAACTTGTTCTTGTACATGTTAAATAGAGACACATGCAAAAAATAATAATTTATCACTGTGCCATAACCATGTCCTTGTGTTGTCTTATTGTCATTCTTGTGTGTTTTTGCGTTGTGGTAAGTCTATAATCAAATATAGATGAAATTAATCAAAATATTTAGGGGTTGTCTGATATTTAAATGATTAACACACTAAAACATCTTGCCTTTATTTTTTTGAAGATACTGCGAGTCTCACATTAGATATAACAGATATCTTTTATTACCATTTCTACCCAAAGGCTTTTACATAATTTGTTTATTCTTTGATCTTGTATTTTCATTTTTTTTAATTCTGCAGTGCTGTTTTTCAGCCTTTACCAAACACTCCATCATATCTTAATGCATCTATTTTACTTTTATTTTCCATAAATCTCTATTTTGTCAGTGAAGCGAATCTTAAATGCCCCGTGAGTCGGCCCGGTTGGGCAAAACGTGTTTATTTCCCATCAGAGCTGTTGTTATTAATCTTCATGGCTCTGATTCCTCTATGATCTTTTCTGTCATGCTGCTATGAAAATGTGCTTTCAGTCGGCTCGTCTGCCTCGCACACAGCTGTGTTTCTGGAACGTGATATCTTGACAGCACCTGAGATTCTCGGGTTCTCATGATTCACCACAATGTGATGTTTTGGTCTGCACATTATTCATGTCGACAAAATGGCAGGAACCGTTGTGCAGAAAACATTTTAAGGTGTTGTTGTACGGGGGGTTTTAAGGTGGCTTCAGGGCTTTTATTCTACATGTGATCTGATAAAAGATACATTTAAACTTTAAAAAGGATGACGCTGTTTCATCCTGCAGAAAGATTCAACCTGCAACTCGTCAACAAGGTCAAAAATTGTACTTTCAGGTGACATCATGAGTTAGATGTTTTGTTGACTGCGCTACAGATGACCAACATTTGATTTTTGAGGCTGATACAGATTTGACAGTAAAAAAAAAACAAAGTCTTGTCATAGATATATATCAGTTTATATCTTTTATCTCAAGTTATCACGGTGTCATTTCAGCCTGTAAGCTATAATATGTGACATTTCCGCATTTAAATCTAAAAATGCGAGACTTGTGATATATTATGTTGAGTTGTGTACTTCCATTATCCCATCTGTTTCCAACAGTGGTAAAACTCAGATAAATGGGTGATTTATTCAAGGTTATGGCGCATTTCCTACTTACCTCTAGTTGCTAGAACTCCTGGGAAAAATATGGGATACATCGGATTTGTAAGAAAAAGAGGAAGCGAACATGACTAAACATGACAGTAAAACTTTAATACATTCCCACAACTGTGAACGTGATTTGACATGATGACAACAACTCGCATGAGCCCACGCTACTTCACCATGTTATTAAACTATGTATTTTGTAACTGCAGGAATGAGTCCTTGGAAACTTGGAGATGAGTTAGCATATTAGCACTTCTGGTTCCCTCGTCTCAAAGTCGAGAGTTAATTTGAATGGGCTTTTCGTAATTTGCTTGAAGTAAGGTCTGTAACCTCATACCATGTCTGCATATTTTGCAGAAAAACTCCAAAACCATCAAAATTATACCCAAAGTAAACAGAAAGTCTTTAGTTTTTTCCCCCCAGCAGTCAGAATCACTGTAAGTGCTACTGGCATTTAGCAATATAATTTTAACACACTAAATAGTTCTTTTTTTCTTTGTAGATTTTTTAATGTGAAAATGATGCCTGCAGATGACTAAAATTCTGAACAATGACACTAATGCATATAGGCTTACATATTCTCAGTTCAAATGTGAAACCAATCTCAGGGTATGTCCAGACATTTTCTAAAAAAAAGGAGACCCAAAGAATCGCCTGCTTGGTAGTAACTGAAAGAAAAAAAAAATACAGCATAATGCTCTATCCCTTGTTACAAATAAACTTTGTGCTTATAAAAACATCAAAACAAGTGGTGTGGTGGGAAAACAGATTGTATAAAAAGCAACTTACAGGAACATATTTTATATATAAAACCTGCATTTTGTCATTTTGGGGATTTCATTGGCTAAACACAGCGCCACTCATTAGCACAATCTGTGCTAAAAGCTCCTATTGGCTCAAGTGAGGTGTCACTCAAAGGTTAGCCTGCAGTGGGCAGAAAGAGGTGCAGTAATGGCGTCCGTGCAGTGTGTAAGTGGAAGAGAGGGACGATCACGGTGGAGGGCTGCACCTTCTGCCTGCTTTTTTGTGGATTTATTGATGGAAATCGTGTTTTGGACTGAATGTGTCACCGGATTGGTTCGACTGGACCTTTGGGATTAAAACAAGACCTTTTTTTGGTCGACATTTGGTTGATTAGCAGAGTCGTCAGGGTGAGTGACTCACTGTTGAAATTGGTTGTTTGCCCGCTTGTCCCGCTGACCGTTGATACTGTATCTGGGCATGTTTGGCATCAGTGGAACACAAGAATCTCAGCTTTCTAACAGTGTGTCACACGAGTATACATGTTTACATAGTAGTTGTTTGTTTAGGCAAATACAAGCAAAAGTGTAAACATGGTCTGGCTGATTTTGCATATTATGGATCTGATTGTGTAATTTGTGGATTTACTGGACTTTGCCAGTGCAAAAGCAGTGTTTGAGTTGAATATTATAAATGTGTGGTCTTACTGTTGAGTTTTAAAATGTAGGTCACCCAGACTTTTTTGCATTTTTTAATAGTGTGCTTGTTTGTTTTGTTTTTGCTTGTTTTCTGTATCTGGAAATGGTTGGCAGCAAAAGAAGCATAAGAATCTAAGCTTCGTAAAGGTAGATCGCATGGGTACGTATGTTTACATAGTGGTCTTACAATTTTACAGCCGGCTGGAGGGTTTTAACACAAGCTTAAGAGATTTTCATGTTTTGTTCTGCAACATAAAATATGTAAGTAAATACCCCACTTGTGAATTTTGAAGCCTTTACATGTGTTTGCGAGGGACGTACGCGATTTGTTGACTATATGATTAAACGTCACCACCCTCGCTAGTCAGCAGGTTTGGTGAGTTTTCGAGCATATGCAGACCCTAAAAAATGCAATTAATTTAGCAGAAAAAATAATAAAAAGAATTCATTGCATTACAATAGGGTTCTTCCACCACAGGCTGTGCTCAGGCCCTAATTATATCTTGTATCTCAAGATATCAAACAGCTATCTAGGGAAATTACCTTGGAGATAAATCAACATAAGAAACATAATTTGTGACCTTGTGGAAATAAAAGCACTGAGCTGTGATAACATGGTAATTAAAGGAGAAATCTGTAGTATATTTACTGTAATAAGTCTTAAAATGAGCACAATGTGTCTTCAGAGATCCAAGTTAAGATGAAGAACTCGCCTCATTTGACATGAACGCTACAGCCGCCTTTGAAATTTCCATTCTGGACTGGAATAACTGTTTTGTATGTCCATTTCACATTAATAATAGTTCAAATCAATGAATTAATGAATAAATGTCTTCATGAACCATAAGAAATCATTAAAAATCTTATAGAAGTTGAAGAAGTTTTGGCAGGCAGTGAGACAAGCAGCCACTCACCTCATTGTCTGGAGTGTGTGTTTTCAGAGCAGTGGGCTTTTGTTTTCAGGAGAACAGGTTTAACTTCACATCTACAGACAACTGACAGTTATAAACAGCTGATCAACTTACAGCGGAGGACTGATTTTGGCTTGTTATTGTGAATTTACAATGTTGCGTGCATCCTGCGCTCCTTGCGGAGCTCCTGCAAACTGCCTCTCTCTGCTGTGTCTGGAGAGGAGGGGCTGGGGGGAAACAGCTTGCTTCAACTATACACTGTATATTAAATATGATTACAACCTATTTAGGATACTATCTATGGCTCCAACTCCCTGTTTGGACTGCTGTGCTCATTTTTGCATGCACAGTGGCTGCATATTGCTCCTTTAAGATATTAAGATATTTGAAAACTTATTGGCACCAGAGCTGCTCCTGCCCTCTGTATAACTGTAAATGTTACTGTTGTGAATTCATATTTCAGACTTTTTGTTGAATTTTGAATCCGTAACCTTAATTTATAACCTCTTTATAATGTCCTTGGATAAAACAGGTTGCATAAAAAGAGGCATGTAGTCTGAAAATATTACTTTCCCAAAATAGCATCATGTTAAAAGCGTGAACTGAAATGATTTTTTGTGGTTGCATAAGCCTAAATTCTACCAGGCAAACAGCTCTAAATAATTTGCCAGTCTTGTGGAAAGCCATTCTCATTTCATATGCTCGTATTGCTGCTATGTGTGCACACTGCAGTTATCCTTGTAGCCTGTTTTGTCATTTAGTGGAGATATTCAGAAGAGACTCATATTCCAGCTTTAAACAAGGGAAAGCAAGCCAGACTCATACCCCTTTACAGCTGCGTGGAGACCAGAAAGCAGCTCAGCGCACTTTGTGTGTCTGACTGAGCATGTCAGTCCATTTATGTCCTGTTTTTTCCCATCGCAGCGATTCATGGAGAGATTTAATATGCGCCATTATTTACAAACCTTCAGTTTTAACAGAGAAGATTTTCAGCATGTTGTGTATCATGTTTCCTTGCTGCAGCCAAAATACCCCCCCCCATCTGTGTGTTTGTACATGCTGAGGACATCAAAGCTGCCGCCGCCCCCGGGGGTGCCACTGCACATTTACTTTGTTTGTGTGCTGGTTTGTGCGCGTGTAACAATCTGAGCTGGAGTCGTGTTTGTGTGGCGGTGGATGTGTTAGGTTAGTGGATGACATTAATGACTAGCAGTAAGGTGTTTTGCTGTGTGGTGTCACAGCATGCTAATGACAATCCACTTACTGACATATAATGAGTTTTCTGCTGCATTCATCACAGTCGCTATATGTCATGAAAGTGACAACAAATTGTGTCAATTATTAGCATAATTGACGTGTAAGTGCAGGGATGAATCACATGCTTTATAAATAAGACATTTTTTCCCTATGTATTGTGATTCTTTAATATGGACCATGGATGAGTGAGCATGCTCAGTATGGGGGACGGATATCATTGTTTACATTTGAGGAGAACAGGATTTAGCCGTTCCCTTACCTTTATTACTCCAATAAAACGTCAGCCAGAGACACTTTGCTGGATCGTGGATCAGATGAAGTGTGCGTCTATATTATTATTTTTTATTTGTTCATAAAAAAAACAGCTGAATGAAGGCGCAGGAAAAAAAAAAACAGAAACTCAAATATTGCAAAAATATGACCCGGCTGAGGTGGAAAAGTTGATGTATCAATAAAAGCAAAGTGCAACAATAAATCATGACGTACATGAAGCATGTGGCCTAAACCTCCGCTGAAACTTTACTTCACTGAAGAGACGGAAAATACAGATACAGATCAGAACGTCAGATCTGTGTGCAGCGAGACTGTAACCTTTATTTTTCATCGTGTTTTCCACTTTGTTTTCTTGGAGATTCGACTGACTTTTTTAATTACATCATCTTGTTGCGCCCTCTTCATCTGCGATTGTTTAATGGCACCTGGCTGGAGAATTAGCGCCACCGTTTATTTCAAAGACCCAACTCTTAATATTCATTATTGCTTTTTTTCCCCCCCAGATTTAAAATTTGTGTGACATTAATGAGTTTGCCGGCTCCGCCACTCCAAGCGCTGAGCTGCCCTGGGGAGGCACACCTCCCACTTTGATTTAGAGGAAATGCTATAAAAATATGTTTCTTGTTTTTTTTTTTTTTATTTGAACAGGGACAATGCACAAAGAACACCTTATATAAAACAAAAGATAGCAGATTGCTTTTTTCTGCTCACAGTCCCTGGGCAGGCAGGTACAGAAGAATAATACAACAGTGAGAGGATTAGACATTAAAAGAGTGAAAAATAGAAAGTACACAAACACAATCATCCCCACATGATTGTGGCTGCACGATTTGGATTTGAAAAGTCTCATTGCAGTTATTTGGACTGAATTGTGATTGCGATATGCAGTACGATTAATGGAAATGATCAGTTTTGCATTATAATTGCATGTTCACTGAAAAAAAAACTATTAAAAATGCAATAATGTGATGAGGTCCGTACTGAAGAAACATGTTTTCTTTTATCTGCAGAATAAGATTTTTAGGTCAAGTCACACACTGATGCTGCTTGGGTGTGACTTAATTTTGTATAGTTATGGAGAGTCATAGTTTTCCTCATTGTTGAGTAGTATTTGGTGGTTTACTGTGTAAAGCCTCGCGCAGGTGAAAGAAGACTGCTTCCACCACCTGTCCTGTCACGGTTTTGGGGTTTTGACTAGCTATTTTCTGTTCTATCTTGGTAATGTCTTCCCCTATGTGTCTTTGTCGTCTTTACTTCCTGTCTTTGTTCCCGCCCTTTTGATTTCCGATTGTTTTCCACCTGCTCCTGTTTAGCCTCTCAGTCTATTAGTCTTGTGTCTTTCCCTCCTTAGTTGCCAGTTTGTTTTCGTCAGTTTGTAGTCAAGCCTCTTAGTGTTTCCTGTGTTTATTGGACTGTCTTTTTGATTTCACGCGCTTTGGACTTTGCTGTCCTTGTTGGAATTTGTTTGTCTTTATTTGCTCTTTTGCCTGCTCTGTACCCTTTTCTGTTTTGGAGTTTTCATTAATCTTTTGAACGGCTCCCACTATTGTCACAAGTCTGTATTTGTTCTACTTTTGACCCTGCTTGACTTTGTGACGCTTCCTTTATCCAGGTTTACTTTAATGACTTCAAGGAAGTAGCAGCATGAAGTTCCACATTTTTTTTCTGAGTACAAATTTCATAAGTTGTAGATGGGCCTTGGAATCAAGGTGTGCAATCAGTTGTTCTGTTCCAAGTTTTTCGAGGACCTCTGAGATGGTGGGGAGTACTGTCTGCATACATCTGTTTCTATAGCTGGTTTCAAGGCAGCAGGAAAAGTGCTCTCATAATCGACTTTTTATTATTTGAGTCACAGTGGAGGTCATACTTTATGTCTTTGTAGAAATGCAGTACCAAGACTGTATATGTCCGTTGCTTTTCTGTTTGACAGGGTTGAAAGGATTTTATTGATCTTTCTCTGATTTACAGGTGCCAGAATTAAAACTATGAACTGAAACTTGGGTAGGGTGAGCTTTTGTAAAGCTCTGACTCATTTTCAGGACAGAATTGATTAAAATAATTGTTAAATTCTGTTGCAACAGCCAAGCACTCATTTTGAGTTACACAATTTATTCTGAGCTGTAAGCTACAACTTGGCTGATATCAGGCTCAATTGTCAACTCATTACACTCCATTTACAACTTCAGTCTAACAGTGAACTGAACCAGTTTCACTAGAGACCAATGTATACACCTGATCTATCATCATTTTAAGTCAACACTGGTGTGTTGCCATGCCAACTTACTGTTTTCTTTTTAAATGATATAATACCAGTATGTTAATTTTGTAAGATTTATTTTTATATACAGTATATCAATATGTTTGCCATCATGTGTAGTAAACCATGATGACTGCATATTTTCACAGAAGTATTTTATTGTGGGATAATAGCCATCAGTGATCTGACTGACATTTTAGATTAACTAGAATTACTCCAAACTTTAATAATAACAAATTTCCATCTAGAACCATCAAAAATGATATAATAATAATAATAATAATAATAATAATAATAATAATAATCGTAGCCTATGGGAAAAGACTAAAAATGAGTACAAAAATAAAACCAGCAAAGGCTGTAAACATTGCTATTTGTAATGTATTTTAACTCAAAAATTCAGTGAGTTATAGGTGTGGAGACAAAAAAATGTTACAACCATCCCTTGTCTCCCCTACTTTGTTTATACTGAGTCTACTTAATTAATTATTTGTATTTTAGTGTTGGGAAATTGGAAATCAAGACCACATGTTAAGTTTTATTGACAGAGACAATGATAGTTGCTAAGCAACCAAGATGTGTCTCCAAATAACAGTGGCAATTTCTGTCGTCAGTATGATAGCTTATGGCTGAAATAGGTGTAAATTATCACATTTTCTTTGCCTTTTGTGTAATTTATATAAAAATATTTTAAAGGAGAGTCGGGTACCAGCAGCATTGACTTTTTTTAAAAAGTAATTGCAAATATAAATTTGAAAATGGTCAAAATGACCGCCTTGGCTGTTCTTGTGTTAAGTTACTTCAGTCAACCATAAAGTGTTTGTTGTGTTTGCTGCCACAGAAAAGACATCAGAAGTCTTTGTAATGTTACTATGATGTCCTCACATACTCTTCACAGTGCATTTTGTCCAGAGAAGCTAGTTAGCAGCTATGAATCAGGCTAAAGATGAAAACAGCCTAAAGCCGGAAGTCTCCCAAATATGTTTCGGAGCTGTGGAGCTGGAAGTCGTAGGTACTTCAACTGTAGTACTTAACAAGCGCATCAGATGATTGATTGAGTTTTCTTTTGGTCGTCATGAGGTTAGCTCGTAGCTGTTAATTAGTTAGTTCTGCAGTTACATAAACGGGGTTTTTTTTCAGCCTTTCAGTAACTATTAGGTGCTGTGTCCACAAAAGCGCCTTTTCCATTTATTTTTTAATTGTCTTCTTACAGGAACGCTACGTATTTACACTACAAATGCCCACAGTGTGATGAGGCGCTGAGTGTCTTTCTGCGCTGAGCCCTGAGGGTTTTGCGTCTTTTTCTAGTCACAGACGGCTTAAAAATTTTCCAACTCTGGGTAAAACGCTGCTGTTTCATCATGATATGATATTGATTCTTTGGACAGTGATATGGTATTTGCAGCTATCAGAAAATCTTGCACGATACGATTTTGATTTCGATTGGATTCAGGGGCCTGTGATCGATATGATGCAATATCATCTGTCCATTTACTAAAATCATTACATGCTGAGTTTAACGGCTGTTATTACAGACACAAATATGACCAGTCAGTTGCAGGTTTAAATGACAAAAGTCAGTGAGAGGAAAGAGGGGAGTTAAAACAGTCACAGTCAGTTCCCAGCAGTCCAACAGGGCCGTCCATGTTAAACAGTCTCACCCTCTCGTTACCTCCCTTCACACAAGGCAAACAATAAAAATAATTTGGCTTTTATCTGACTCCCTGTAATCCCTGCTGTGAGATTGTAGCAACAGAATTTTGTTGTTGTGACTGAAATTTTCTTTTGCTCTGTAGCTCTTAACTTGTTTTACAAATGACAAATTAGGAGCTAATATAGACCTACAGTACAGTGATACAACAAGTGTGTATAAATCTCTGTTTATTGTCGGGAATACTCACATTTTTTCACAGATGCTCTTTAAAACCAGCAGCAACACACCGTCCACCGGTAGCTCATGTTGGTAAAGGAGCTCAGGATGAGGGTAAAAAAAACAGACTCGCTGCAGCAATAAAGTTGTTTACACTCATCATATTGATCATATAATGTTGAAATGGCGTTCTTCTGCCTCAGTAATTATGAATACCATCAGATAATACACTGAAGTGCTCAGGTTTGGGACCCACATACATCAGGATAGTAAGCTTCTGTTCCCAGAATATAAAATGTGTCTTTATCAGGAAAAATATTAGTCCCTACTCTGCACCACATCACACCACCTAACATAGGCGACATTTTTTGCCCCCCCAACATTGAATCAGTGTATCGATCCTGATCAATGGATTGTTACACCACTACTGGTCACTATCACTTTCTAGACAGACGTCCAATCACTGTGGAGTGGACAAATAGACAACCACAAACTGTGTCCTGCTTGTACTCCTTGAGCTGGGCTCCGTCCAGCTTCAGCTCTTGAACCAAACAACTGTACTTACAGAGTTTTTTTCCTCGCCCTTAAAATTTCATGAACCCACCAAAAGGTCCGTCCTCTCCCTACGTGATTCAGAGCAAGTGGAGCAAGTAGGCTACTCTACATTGAGCTGACATTTTTACATTCAGCATTAGTTAATAAAGGTAAAGGTGAAGGGCAACTTTATCGTGTTCATTCAATCATACAGAGTACAATTATACACTCAAATCCATTCTCTGCATTTAACCCATCATAGTATAGATCAGTCATTCCATCCTCATTTCTAAAGTTTTAACATGTGTATATGCTTACAGTAAAGGGTCAAGACAATATAGGGTGTTGCAGAAATGGCAGTAAAAATGTAAAAATGGCAGGAAAAATGTTTATAGGGCATTGAGCAACTGCTGTGCAACGCCCGTGGACCAACTCCGGTTCTAAGCCAGCACCTTGGCCGCGGGCACTGACTAGAGAATTGATCTAACATATATGTATTTGATGGTGGAGGAAACCTGGAGGAAACCCGCACAGGCATGAGGAGAACATGCAAACTCCACACACAAATTAGCTGCGTAATGAGGTACTTGCAAAACAAAAATTAAACTTTATGTCCATTGATATTCTGTAGCAACCGGAGCATCTCAGCTGAAAAAAAATGCTGCGTCTTCAAAATGCTTCCATGCACAGTATTCTTTTTTTTTTTTTTTTTTTTTTGGCATTTTCAGCTGGTAAAAAAACCCTTTGATGGACACAGGGCCTTGTACTGCAACCTGAGCTGATCTACACGCTTCTCTTATGTAGTTGACTTAAAACAGCCTTGATAGCAGCATCCATCTTGTCTGCAGCGGTCACCTTTGTTGTTATTACTCCTCCTTGGTCTCGGCGCCCACAGCTTGACAACCCTTGATAACAGCAACAAGGACATCAACCCCGCCCAAATTAGCTAATCATTGGTCTCCTGACAGCACTCATTGGTTGGTCATTTTTTAATCAAGAAACCGCTGTTACATGTCACAATATCAGACCAAAGAATCAGTCAACTCGGTGGAGTGGGTGGATTGAACACGGGCAATGCTGCCACACTTGGGTTGTTCTTTTCCAGTTAGTTTGTCAGTTTTTTTCCTCAGTATTTTACTGCTCTATTTTGCCTCTCTGATTTGAAGAGAAATGAAGTTGCTTAAGCCTTTCTTTGTTGCATTGTGACTATATTTCTTTTACCTGTATAGATTAAACGATCAGTATTCAGTCCTGATTTTAGTGACTTTCTCAGAGAGGAATCTCTTTTCCTCATTGGATCCCAGAGGTTACTATTAAACCGAAGCAAACTCAATTTTGCATTTGGCCTCTGGGCATTATTTTGGTATATTTTAATAAAAGCTGTTTGAAAGCTGACATTAAGTTATCACACGCCTGCTCACAGGGTTTAAATATATTAGTGTCATTCCATTTAGGTTGCTGTATTTTCATTCTCAACAAGCTCTGAATCTTCATTTGGAATGAAAAAGAGACACTGGGATTTGTTTTATTTTGATACCTGTATCGTGTCATGTGGCAATTTTCTGGCAGCTAATGTAAGATTAAGATCTAAAAGACCAGTAATTAAGTTGTATGTTTTTGTTATCCTGTCTGCTTTACTTGTAAGAAACAGTTCCAGTCGGGTTTGAGAAGATTTTGCAGGTTTATTTACCATTTGCGCCATCTGACATATTTTGTGTCTGTCCTCAAGCCTCCTTTTCCCCGACATCGTACAGCTGTGAGAATCAACATATACTGGTCCATGTGTGTAAGATCAGATAATTACTTGGTTTTGATGTTTTTTCAAGTATGATTGATGATGCCCATTTCCCAACATATCCAGTTAGCAAGTCCAGTGGTCTCTCTGAGGAGAGGTGAGTCAGTAGTATCTGCCGAGGTGCCTCAAGCACCAGCAGCCACTTGCAGTCAAGTCCTCAACTGCTGGTAATTGGATAGCAAGCTTGTAGTAGGACCTTCATGCTTGTTAACTCACATGTAACCCATGCCGTTATTGTGTATGGGATATCCCTGGCAACATATTTCCCTGTCGATTAAATGCAAATTTTAATTTAATTCAATTTCTTGTAAAAAATTTAGACTAGGCAACGAAATATTTTTAAAGGAAAAGGTGAAAACAATTTTCTCCAACAATTTACATATCTTTTTGCTACACAGGACTTGTGTGCATCTGTAGTCTTGGAGGGACATACAAAAAAGGATCACAAACCCTTGTATTATGCCACCTTCTTCTCCAATGACAAGTTTCTGGCACTGCATTACAATTTTTATCATTTCTTTGGCAAATCATTGTGCACCTTCCAGACAAACTTTGACAAAGCTAAAATCACTTTCAGCCTTTCTCTTTGTTTTGCATTGCTAGTCAGTCCTGTGTTGCCTGTAATTGTTGTGGGTTAGCATTGTTTAGTCTGACTCACCCCATTCAAACTGCTGATATAAGTCTGCCACTGGTTGCTTGTTTCAAGCGTTGTTGCAGCGTCTGCCGTCTACCTTTTCAAAGTCTCTGGGAAACAAGAACAACCTCTGAAATGCAACCTACATGCTGAAAACAGCAAATTAGTGTGTGTGAGGCTAATGGTATGAATGTAAACAAGCTAACAGCCATTACTATTACTTTTGCAGTGATGTAGTCATTTTAATGCCAGCGCTGGATTTAGCTCCACCCAAGATGTTTGTGTTTGGTTTAAAGAAATGTAAACAAGACAGGGCATTTTTTTTCCCAGATAGCAGAATTTTATTGTGTCGAGCCAGACCTTTGTTCAGCACTAAGCGCTGTGGAGAGAGGACTAAACAATGTTAAAATTAGAAGGGGTTGAAATTCAAATAATTGGCGCTAGCGCTAGTGGTGAGCTTGCGAGATTGCGAACACGTTGCCCAACCGTCCCCTTCCAAGTGAACCTCCAGTGGCTGAAAAACTTGCGAAACTGTGAAAGGCTGTATCTAGAGCCAGAGTTTAGTTTGTCCGTTCTGGGCTACCATAGAAACATGGTGGTGAAACATGGATGACTGCATGTACCCAGGACCTCTGCAGATATAAGCAGCTAATTCTGACCCGCAATTTCCATCAGGCACGGCTGTGCTGCGTTAAGCCGCGCCGCGTTACGGCCACACCGCAGCAGTTGGAAGCAATCTGTGGCCATTCTAGACAATGCTTTTGACTCCACCAGAAGCGCCATGGCACATTTCAGATGCATCCCAGAAGCGACTCGATGCTCTGCTTCGTGGATGCTGCATCAATTAGCACAGAGCAGATCGAACAGGCAGAGGGTAGGAAGTCAGACACAGAAAGGGCAGGGAGAATCTGGTTAATTTTCAAAATAAAAGACCTGTGCAGACTCATGATCTTATACACAAACAGAAAAGAAACTATTTAACCATGTAGCCTGCTGTCCATGGTAGAAGCACAAAAGCAAGGAAAGAGCCAATCAACAAAATTGACAAGTAAACATCATCAGGCGGGCAAAACGCTCCGCTGCTGAAACACTTCTGAAACGCTGCTGGTGGGGTTTGCAGCCGTACAGAGGACGGATCAGAACCGTGGCGCAGATGCGCCGCGCCTGGTGGAATTTACCAGTAAGGCAACGAAAACACGATGGTTCTTATTTTCAGGTGATAATACACAATGAAGACATACTTATCCATATTATATTCCATATTCTGCAAATAAACACCCTAAATCTTAAACACTTCACACAATCTTATACTCACCTTTAAGAGAATAATTTATTTAGTAGAACAGCAGATATTCAATTTACTGTCATAGAGGACTGAAGAAACCAGAAAATATTCACATTTCAGATGCTGTAATCAGAGTGTTTGGTTTTTTTTAAATTAAAAAATGACTCAAAATGATTTTAATAGTCGATTAATAAATGATTAACCAATTAATCATTGCAGCTCTACAGTTTTTAATATGATTAAAAGTCAAGATCTGTCTCTCTTTTTCTTTGATATTGCCTCGTGTCCAGTAATGTTAGAGGAGACAGGAGACACCATTAGCACAACAGTTGCTCTTTACAATACAGTCACTCTCCTCAGCTGCCGCCTCCGTGGTCTGACAGAAATACACACAGGAGACAAAACAGAAATCCATTAAATACTTGATGCAGCCATGAATAAAGTCAGTACCTCTGCTGCCTTGAGTCATCCCTGTGGACTCATCAAGCCACTGACCCAGATGGCTACCAGGTGTTGGAGAGCATGCAGCTATTTTGTGTGAATGTCAGCAGCAGTGTGCGCTTCCCGGCACGTTTGTACAGAGACACACACTTTAGGTGAGTTGTTTTTAGTGTGGAAATCTGTGCCAAGTGCGGCTACACGCATACTGTATGACCCAGGTCCAGGTCCGGAGAGAGGAAGAGAGGAACACGGCTGAAGCCAAGCGTGCAGAGAGCAGCATGGGTTGTGCACAAGAACAACCTCTGCATGTGGAATGAGTTCCAGGCAGGAGGCAGAGAGGAGAGGAGAGGAGGAGGAAGAGGCACTAGCGCAAGTGCAGCAGGCTTCTCAGCGCTGGTATGTTAACAACACACCAGGTTTTGTGTGCGTCTGTGTGTGCACGTACATCCTGTATGTGTGTGGTGTGTGATCTGGTAGATGGTGGGGCATGATTGGCGTGTGCACGAGGGAGGATGGGGCTGCGAGACGCTGATTGGTTGCGCTCCCTCGTAGGGTGTGGCCAGAATATGAATGACTGCTCCTGCCTTTCGCGCTGCCAGGTTTTGGGGACAGTTACTGAGGAGGGATGGGGTGTTTGAGACTGAGCGAGGGAGGGGAGAGCATCGCAGCTTGTGAGGGAAGAGAGGAAAGAAAAGGGGAGGGAGGAAGAGAACAGGAGCTTGTGAGGAAGAGAAAGAGGGGAGGGAGCTTCAGGCAGCGAGACCGGACTACCGCTCCAAACACTGCAGTCTTTCTTTTGCTTCTCTGAGGTCTTTTCTCTTCTGCCTGCCCGTCTCTCCTTTTTCTTCTTCTTCTTCTCTCGCTGCGTGGCCATGACCCCGGTGGACACCTTGATCTCCTTGCCCACCTAGAGAAGAGGATAGGAATGCTGTAGCAGAGGAGGGAGACACGAGAAGAAAAGCAGAGAGGGGACACTACCGCACACTTTGCCTCACTGATGAGAGTCTGGAAATTAATTAACCGCCGTCAGCAGAGAAGGGGGAGCGCAGAGAGGGGCTCAGGAAAAGAATAAGAGGGGAGTTGGAGAGGGTGAACTGCTAGATGTGTGAAGAGGGAGGCAGAGTAACCCCTGGACACTTTTCAGAGACAAAAGGGACAAGTTAGGGCAGAGACAGAGGAAAAAGAAAAAGCATGGTCCACTCTCATGCGCTATCCATCCTTTCATTCTTCTTTTAACCATCTTTTCAAATAATTTCCTCTCATTTTCTTGTCTTGTATAGTTTGTATTTTGCATGTCAGCAAAAGCACATCCACAACCACACTCCACGACTTAGACCGTTTCATTCTCAGCGATTTACTGAGTAAAAAGAAGTTGATTGGCTGAAGCAGGGCTGCCTTTACTTGCTCAAGAGCCTCTCATGAGACCAGGTAGGACGCCACAGGATCATTTTTTTTGCCAAGCCAAAAAGCAGCTGGAGCGGTCGAGCCGGAGCCCCTCCAGCCGTTTCCCTGATTGAACTGTTACGAGATGAAACTACAAACCAGCTTATCTCGCTGAGCATGACACCTGCGTTTGAGCGATTACAGCAGAGAGGGAGACAGGGATGTGCAGATGTGTGTGTGTGTGTTGGGATTATGTCCTAAATACACAGAATTACACAGGTGTTGCAGCAGGATTATGCAAAGTCTCCTGCTGAATATAGTGGCACTGTAGGATTAAAAGAGAGGAACTTCAGTGGAGTGAATGGCAGCACATTATCTTCACACAGATTAAGTCAGATCAAGTGCGATCACACTTTGGGTGTAATTAAATCACACATTCCAGGGTTTGATAGGGGTCATAATTATTTTTGAGCTAAACTGTGTTGAAATCCGTCACTCAGCCCTCAGTGGAATAACTTCTGGTCCCTCTTTGTGGACTTTCTCAGACCTGAAGTGACCGTTAAAGACTCTTAAAGGCTTCAATAATGAGACGCTCGAGCACTGATGAGACTCCGTACCGGCGCAGTCCGTCTCTGGACAGCAAACCCGACACGCCGCCGTTCACGTCCGGGTTCCACCGCTTCAGTGGGGAGTTTGAGTACAAGCGGCCGCCGTTTGCGTTCGGCTTCCACACGACAAAGGGGCCGCAGACGTCCAAGGGGCGCTACGCCCAGGGGAAGAAGTATGTGGTGTTTTACCTGGATCTCTCCTTCATATTCCTCCTAGAACTGCGGCGCTGCAGGATGGCTGAGGGTTGCATGATGGCCCTGCGATATGGGATGGTCTTCTTCAACCTCCTCTTCTGGGTGAGTCCTCTTTATCTTTAATTTTTCATTGAGTGTGTGTGGTTTTTTTTAGCAGAAAAAAGTGGTGGTTTGCTTTCTTGACTCTCTGTTACTCATATTTCTTCTTCAGAGGGATCTCTTTAACGTGTGTCTGTGCAGCCAGAGTGATTTGAAAGGAGTGAGGAGGGGGGAGAGTGTGAGAAAGAGACAGATCATGCATTTAGATCATGTGTACAAATCCCACTGTGTGGGTGAGCCGAGCTTTTTCTGTTGCCTATACAGTACTTTAAGTGTGGGTGTACACTGCATTGTTTGCTGTGTTAAGCTTCGGCATATTTAGAGCTTGCATTGTGTGTAGACTAGTTAATCACAGTGTTACCGTTGTGCTGTAATTCTTCACCTACCTCTGCTTCACCCTCCTCCTTCCCTGCACAACAGCAGCCCATCAAAAGCATCTGCTGTCAATCTGCTCTATCTGTCCGATCGTATCTGTTTGCCGTGGGGATGTTTGAGCTTCGGTGTCTGTCTGCTTCTGTCAATCCCGCTCCGATAGCCCCCCACGACAGATCACTTTCATTTGCACCGTGAAGCCTGTCATGTTGCACAGCCGCGCTTCACGTTTAAAGATCTGGATCTCTGCTTCATCTGTGTTTTCTTTGCCTCCTCTCAGAATCTCTTTGTGCAATCTGTTGCAAGTTGTCACTGAGTTTTGAAGCGATGCTGGCCTCTGTGGTTTGCACCTTGCTGGGATTACTTGATTTTTTTTTACACTTCTGGCTCATACCAGTAATGGGATGAGATGAGGCCTTGAACTATGAAATGCAATCTAACTGCCAAGATGCATTCTCCCATGGGGAATGAGTGACCTCTTCACCTCCGCGTCTTCTGTCAGCTATAAACCGCTGTCAAGAGGGGCTGCAGGGTTTGTTATTAGCACACTCTCTGTGTGTGAGTGTGTGTGTGTTTTGCCGCTGGGGATGAATAATGACCACATGACCACGATGAGCCTTCTCCTCTTGAGTAGCCAATCTTGTTACGATCCTCCAGGTAAGAACAGAGCAGCTCTTCCAGTTTAAAGCCTGTCTTTTAAAATAAGACATCTGAGACTTTGTAGCAGCCGATGTCTCGTGTCAGACCTCAGTGTCGCCACCATTTCTGTAGCAATTTGCAACCTCTTTCATGGTGACTGGTTCATCCAAACTCAGCTTTTGCACGTCTCATTCGAAATGTAGACCATTAAGAGGGCGACTTCACGGTGTTGGCTGTGACCTCAATATTCTGCAGACAGGAGAGCGGACGGGACAGCAGCCCGGCAGTCAACCAAGATTATATGAACGCTGATCCAATCAAAATATGTTTGATTTAACTGCTCCCAAATCTCACTCAGATTATTATTACTATTATTATAGTGGTTGTTGTATAGATTATTTATATCGAGGGTTGGCAGGGTTACTTTAAAAATGTATTAGGATACAATTACTAATTACTTGTTAAAAATGTATTAAGTATTAATTAATTTCAGTAACCTAATAGTTCACAATATGAAAGTAATGTAACTGGATTACTTTCTGTTAGTGTTTGATTTCTTTAGTATCACATATGGTGAAATTGTTGAGCCTAATAGAATGTTATATGTTTGTTGTTGTTTGTGGTTTAATGGTTGTATAGCTATAGAAGTAATTATGCACATTTAAATGTACTTTATTAAGTATGCTATTCACACTCAACACTCAAACTTAAAGTAAACTTGTGTAAACTTTTTCCACACACCCTCCCGGTCACCAGCATCACCACCTACAGTCCCAAAATATTTTTCAGTATGTAGTAGTGGTATTGACAGGTTAGCTAGCTGAGTGGATTTCTGTGTGGCTAACTGTGGCTGCTCGTCTGAGTAGTTAGCGTTAGTGGATGGTCTGAGTAGCTGACGTTAGCGGTTGTTCTGTGAAGCTAACATTAGCAGTAGGTCTTGTAGCTTAAGTTAGAGCAAAGCTAAGGTTAGCGGTTATTCTGTGCAGCTAAGATTAGTGGGTGGTCTGTCTTAGCGCTGCACATTAATTGCAATTGCAATAAAATCAGTACGCAATTGGAATATCCAAATTGCGGAACCAGAACCAAATTCCAATTTTTTGGAAAAAAGGAAACATGTATGAGAAAACAGCATTATAATGAGGTACTGTAGTGACCTAAAAATCTTGTTCTCTACAATAAATATCACATCATCGTGATTTTAAGTTTTTTTTTCAGTGAACATAAAAAATTGTGATGCAAAACTGATCATTTCCACTAATTGTATCTTATCTCCCATACTGCAAATGCAGCAGGTGGTCTGTGTAGCTAACATTATCAGTTGGTTTTTCCTGTAAAAGTTTCTTTAAATTAGATGTTGAGTTTGGGGATGATGACAGTATTTTCACAGCTGAAAGCAGAACTGCCACTGCAGTGTGAAGATGTTACTCTTTTCTGACAAAGTAATGTTGAAATTTTCCACCCAGTGAAAGCATGTTTTCACCAGAGGCCATTATAATAAATTGGAAACTGTAAGATTAGCTGGTTTCACTGAGGCCAGAGTGGTGCTCTGAGACTCTGAAGTGTTGTAATGTGTGCGCACTGTGCAGGGTAGTACAGTATGTTGTTCTTTATTTTACAATATATTTGAAAATTGCAACCCTGCTAATAATCCCAATTTTTACCAAATACATTTGTATGTTGATTACATCTTTTTTTTGTAACTGTAATGGAATACAGGTACCGTTTTCTTGCATCCAACAGTCCAAGTGAGACATGACCACACTTTTGCCTCTTTCTCAAAAATTACATTATTCATCCATCATCCAGTTTTGCCATGTTGTTGTTGTCAGAAAGCCTTTGACTCTTCTTCTTTGTTGGGGTGACTGTTGACTCCGAGCGGCTGCTTCTAGTAGTTGCTTAACATGACGCCAATGTAAAGGATGTATGGATGAATGTGCACAGTGACAGTTACATCCTTTGAAATGGATGTATCTATTTATTTTCATAAATAAAGGGGGCATACATGCTTTAATACGTGCCTTGGTTAAAGACAACTTAAGCTTCAGACTCTAATAGAGGCTTTGTGTGTGACAAAATGTCTGTTTACATTGTTTTAAGTGCGTGCTTAGTGCTAGAAAATAATGTTCCATCTTTGACAACTTCTCACAGGATTTCAAGGAATGTCAGTAGTCCCCAAAGAGGAATTCTCTGCTTCTTTTGAAATGGACAGAGATCATTCCTCTTTGTGATGTATTGATTCTACATTAAGGTTTCTGGTCCATAAAGTTGCCATTTATTTAGCCCATTTTCCCAGATGATATCCGAGCGAAGAGGCAATAAAACGCAACAAGGACAAAATGAGGACACACGGCCAGGAAAGCTGCAAAAAGACCAAAAATCTGCAGGTTCCAGCCCCTCAAATGTGAGGATTTATGTCTTATAAATTGTAATGATATCTATAAGTATGGAACTGTTAGTTGAACAAATTAAGTCATTTGAAAACTTCATCTTGAGCCCTGGAAAGCTGTGATTAGCATTTTTCACTATTGTCTAACATTTAAATTAAATTTAAACCAACCTATATAAATCCATAAATTATTCAAGGTAACGCTGTGTGTCCTACTAGCCGCTAGTTGCTAAAACTTCTAAGAAAATATGGGTAATAAAGGAGAGCGAGGAAACGAATAAAACTAACATGAATAAAACTTTAATATATTACCTTGTCTGTGGGCAAGCTTTCTGCCAGAGTCATGTCAGACAGATTTTCATCAGCAATGTAGCTTGTTTAACAAAGAAAACAACAACTCCCATGATCCCATGCTACTCCACAACAACATCGAAACCTGTTTTATGTTATTATTTTAATGTGAGAGAGACCCCTAGCAGCAGAATGTACATATTGTGTGTTTAATGGTGTAAATTATTAATTGACAGTATAATAAACAGATTAATCAAAACTGAAAACAGCCATTAGTTGCAGCATTAATTGTATCAATGGAAAATCCAAGATGGAGGATAACTTCTTCCTCGCTTGTGGACTGGAGTCTCGCTCAGCACCGCTGTGTCCCAAGTGGCCAAAAGCTATGCTGCAACAATAATGATACATTTCAGGAATTGTAGCATAACTGTACATTTTGTGTATGCCTCCTTTTCTTTTTTTCATTTGTATGTATATTTAATTTTTCCTGTATTGTGTTACTTGTTAATTATTACTCTGTGTGCCACTCGAGGACAAATAAATTGATGTAAATTTTCATTTTTTACATGTGGATGACAATACTGTGAAGTTTCCTGAAATGCCACTGGTAAATTCACCTTCCTCCTACTATGTTTGGATTGTAGAAATACATTCGATACAGAGCTTTATGGGCATTAAATCCCAGAATCCTTTGCATAGCCCTCCAGGACTGTGATGTCTCCAGCAGTATGATTGTCCAGTTTTTTGATGCAAGACCAAAAAGTTCTCTGTCATGCAAGAAATTAAATGTCTTTCCAGAGACAGCAACAGAAAAAAAAACTGGTTATAGCGTATGCTCTGTGCACTGACAGCTCTGGATGAAATGACCAAAAAAATAGGTGCCACTGAGAGAAATTCAGACAGGATAGTATCAGAATAAAGACAGCACGGTGCAGGCCTGACCGTTCAAGTGACAGACGATCTGTGAAGTGCAGAGCAAAAATAAATACACCATAGCAACCGAGCGCTTAGCACCAAAGACATCAAATATATAAATAGGAAAACCTCAACAGTTACCAGTTTAACCACTGACTAAACCCACTGAGCACTTCTTTTGTAAGACGTGTAAAATACCAACTTCACTGGGAGAGCTGCATGAAAAATGGTCAGTAAAAATAATCAAGAGCAGAATCAGTCTGTCTGCCAAGAGCACTAAATGTCCTGGAAGATATCACGCTGCAGATACACGGTGACAGCTAGATTAGAAAGTGACAAACTGCACACACACACAGAGAATATCTTCATGTGTTAATATATGGTGAACTTCTGAAAACCATGAAGAGCCCCCTCCACACACACACTTTCTACTCTGTACATTTTTAAAACGGGCTCATTACTTCAGTTTTGAAGCCTTTGAGGGGAATTCTTGATTATTTTTATCACGCACCACCTTCCCAACATCAAGACTGATTTCAACCAAAATGGATTGGACAGTAACACATAGGAAAGATAATTCCTTGGTGTATCTGTCAGAGCGTATCACGTACGAGAGATTTAACAAGAAGAAAATGACGCAACAAGACAGTAAAATACATAAAACATGTAACAAGACAAAAACATGCAATGACAAAAAAGATGTAAGAAGCATAACAAGATAAAAAGACGCAACAATGTAAAAGATGTAATAAATAAATACCAAATAACAATGAATCAGACATAAGACGAAAATGACATATAAAGATGAAAAAGGCTACAAGATGGAACAATGTAAAGGATGTAACAAGACAAAAAAAAAGGCATAACAAGATGAAAAACAATGTAAAAGACATCATGAAAATGATATACCAAGATGAAAAAGATGAAAAAAATGAAAACAACATAACAAGATTAAAAAGATGCAACAAACAAGATGAAAAAGATGTAAGACGGAAAAGATGAAAACCGCTGCAAGATGAAAAACGACGAAGATGAATGACGACGAAGATGTAACAAGACCAAAAAAGATGTTAAAAGACGTAATAAGACGAAAGAGATGTAAAAGACGGGAACCACATAAGATGAAAAAGATGTGAAAAGATGTAACAAGGGTGACGTTTTATACTGAGTACATTTCAGAGCCTGAACTTTTTCACTTTTACTTGAGTAAACACGTTGAATCAGTTCTTCTCCTTTAGTCTTTTCTTCTTTTTTTTTTACACAAGTATCTGTACTTGTGTAACATCTGCACAACTACTTGAGTAAAGTAAAGCACTCTTGCCACCTCTGGTGCTGGACCAGTCAATACATGTAGTGAACATCTGTGACAAACCCTTCGTTACAGGTTAGTTAATGATGTTGATGACATGCGCTGATTGTGCCTGTAGGTGGAAATTAATCAGAAAGGAGTCTTAGTGAAGGCATAACTAAAGTTTTTACTGTGAAAAAGTACGTCTCCACTGTAAAACACCTGTTTTTAGAATGGAGTTTGGTTGAACAGTTTTTCTACTCAACAGTGTGCCAGGAGCAGAGGGTATTTTAATGTTAATAATATACATAAATTGAGCTGATCTACCTTCTAATAATTAACATTATAAACAACGTAAAATAACTCAGGAAGTGGAGCTAAAACTGACCTATTCTCTACTTCTCTCTGCTGGTAATAAAGTTTCGCTTAATAAGCACGAAATTCAATCAGAATAGTGGCTCTGCTCCTCTTTGCCCCACCCGCCCCCCCTCTTGAGTTACACCCATCCTTGATGTCGATTTATATAAATCTCAACAGTGTCACCTTAACACTGTTGAATTTTGTCATGTCGCTACAGGGAAAATATGACTTCACATGCTGTGTGAGAAGATGGTGTGACACGTGTTTGACAGAAGGAGACTATCAGTCTGCAAATATACAGTACAACTTGTTTTGAATATGAAATATTTAATGCCTGTAGGCGGAAAGTGTGTCTCTAAAAAGTTTGGAGCTGATGTCTGCTTGGATTCACAGCAGTTAAGGTGGATTGCAGTGAAAACTCAGGGTCACGGCAAGTGAATAATATCAAAACATCAGTAGAGACTGATCTACTTCTCTGCTGTCCATCTGTATGCTCAGTATGTTCCCAGTGCCAATATTTTCAGCAAAATACAATGAAAAATGGCTAAATTCACAGCTTCCATCAGTCTCTAGTCTGTTTTTCTGTTTATCTTTGTAGCACCACGTCTGTTTTTGTCTGTTTTTTTTAAATCGGATCGTGAACGGTGTCAGTGTTACCCCAGCCTGGATGAAATGAAAAGGATAAACTGCAGGCCGCGCGGAGGATGAACCGTCTCCCGGTGGAAGGTTTTCAGGTCAGAGCTACTCGGGTGTTTAGGATTGGAGACAGACCTTCTTGCTCTGTTTTCCTCCCAGCTTGGTGTCACGCAGCTCTCTCGTGGCGGGCAGCAAACTGCCCGTCACCCGCGCCGTTCTGCCCTGAGAGCAGCAGGGGAGGCGAGGAGGAGAACCAAATTGTTGGAGCAGAGCTCAGGCTGCTTTTTGGTGTTGTGGCTAGTACAATAAGATGTATTTTTAGTTTGCTTTCAACACCGGCGTTGATGGTGGAAACAAGATTTTGATGTTGACAGGTGGATTAACAGCATGTAAAGTAAGTTCTGACACTATTCTGCATCACTTTGTTAGCAGCAGTTGCAGCTACAGTAACACCTTTTCTCCTCAGGTGGGAAAGTGTCAATTATCTGCTTCTTCCGGAAACCCCAGAGTTACATACCATCAAACCAGTGGGTACAAAGTAATAAAACTAATTGAACTGAAGAATTAGGGAAGAAGTGAAACCAGGTGGAAGTTTTTTTTTCTTCAAAAAGATTCCATGAAAGGGACAATGGATCAAAAATGAATTAACGCAAAGTTTTTGTGTCGTTCAGTCAGGTAGAGGCACTTCGATTCTTTTCTGTTTCTTTCATGTTTGCTGAAGCAGAAATTTTCCTGGATTTTACCACAAATTTGCTGTAAGATGATTTTGCCACTTGTGTCTCTTGTTGGCTGTGTATTTTACTTAAAGGGACAGTTCGCCTCAAAATCAAAAATACATATTTTTCTCCTGGCCTGTAACGCTGTTTATCCATCTGGATTTTTCTGGTGTGAGCTGCGTCAGTCAAAGAGATGTCTGACTTCTCTCCAATATAATGGGACTAAACGGCACTCAAAGAGCCAAAAAATAAAAAAATACTAAAAAATTCTAAGCCAGTGTCTCTTCCCAGAACTCATGACCCTGTTTGACCCGTTAGAATCTACCAGAACTACTTTCTTTGTAATAGAAATTACAGAATCTACCAGAACTACTTTCTTTGTTACAAAGAAAGTAGTTCTGGTAGATTCTACCACAGAAAGAAAACAGTTCCTACATGAAAAAGCTCAGCACAAGAATTTGTGGTTTATTTTGAGCAGCCGGGTCACGACTTCTGGAAAGAGACATGGCTGTGCAAAACCTCTGCTCCTCCAGGCAGCCGCCTCTGTCTCGTTTGTGGTGTCCACTGCTGTCCGCTGCTCTCTGTGTACTGGAGGGTGGCACTGACTCCTGTTCTGTCCCACTCCCAGAAAAATACTCCTGTCCCGTCCCAATCCCATGACAGAGAAAAAAAAAAAAATCCTGTCCAGTTCCAATCCCGAAAAAATGACTCCCACTCTGCTCCGGTCAATCCACAGTCCACACCTGTCCAAAATAAAGAAAATAGCATTTATTTATATTATAACCATATTTCTAAATAAAAAAACAGCCAATTGCTGTTATGATTCCGCGTCTGCCTGTCCTGTTTTTTTCCTGTCCCTGAAATTGAAGCCCATCCTGTGTCTCCTACAAAAAAAAGGTCATCCTCTACTGTGTACGCGTCTATTTGGGAGTATGATCCAGGCTTCACCCTGGCTCCGGCTGGGTCAGCAGCTGCCTGCACCCGTCACCGACGTCTTCACCGAAACAGACACAGTGACTTGACATGTTAGGATGATTTTAACCTGCAATGTGTTGCCAAGGAGCGCTCACTCTGCAGCCACTTTGGGGGACTGAAATGTCTCAGGAGGTACACTGCACACTGACTGTCAAAAAAACAACCCTTACTGCTTGACTTGAAGAATCTCAGTTGACTGAGGAAGTCTCCGACTGATGATTCGCATCTTTGCCTTTCAGGGGGGCAGAACTATAAAGCATTAAGTAATTATAAAATGAAATAATTCATATTCTCCTTCTAGGAGCAAGTAGGTGAACTGTCTCATGAAATGCCAGTTGACAAATATCTAGAAATGTCTGACTTCCAAAATTGAATGCATTAGCGTAAAATCAAATATATATTTCTATGAAATGGAATTAAGTTGCAAAACTGGACCAAGTTGCCTTTGAGTCAGCAAACAGGCTGAAGTCAGAGCAGCCAGAAGTGTTAGGATTTTCTGGGACAAACTGTCTGCTCCTGTTGATGTCACCGTCTAATTTCCTCCCAAGGCAACTGCAGGGAGGTCAAGGAGTCAAACAGTGACGGGTTAGTGAGAAGGGTCGTTATGATTGAGGTCAGTGCCGCTGGTCTGCGGCGAGGAGCCGGGATGACGGGGACAAGTGCTGCAGATGACAGAATCCACTGATCCAGAAGGGAATCTGATAAATCCCACAGCGCCACTTGACTCTAAATTAAAACTTTCAAACTACTTTCCTCAACTTTTGAAAATTTGTGTTAAGCTTTAGATCACTCATCAAAACTAAAAGCTTCTATTTTGTAGTTAAATCTTCTTATTGTTCATGTCAGTGGTGTTTAATGACTTTTATTCCTAATGAGTTATTGATCGAAACGCTTTGAGGTGAGGCTGATTATTCCATCATTTTTTTTCTCTGCTTTAACCAATGTTTTCCTTAAAAGCACTCAGTTTGTTTTTTGTTTTTTTTTGATTAAGGGGTAGATTGGTTCAAACCTAGTTTCACTCTAATTTTATGTCCTCAAGCATCCAAGTTGTCCTCTCGCAGCTTTGACGTCTCAGACAATGCTTCTGGTAATAGAGAGGGAAAAGAAAATGGGGAGAAAACACAAATGAAGTGCTAATTATGCATCAGAGTCCCTCTAAGTAAGTTAAAAACAGTTAAAATGCTGTGTTTATGCAGCAAAGACGACTATTTTTAAAATCTGATGTCACCTGAAAACTTGTGGTTTGATTTGATCTGCGCATTTTTTAAAGGTTCAGTGTGACAAGATTTATGGGGATTTATTGGCAGAATATCACAGAAATTGAATATGAGATTCATATGTATGTTTTATTAGAATATAAGAATATAAGAATTGTTGTGTTTTGTTATTTCAGAATGAGCTGTTTATATCTGCAGAGGTCGTCGGTCCTCTATCATGGAGGCCGCCATATTGAACCGCCATGTTTCTACAGTAGCCCAGAACAGACACTACACTCTCAGAAACAAGGATTCCAGAACGGTTCTTCCTGTAGGGAACCATTTGCTTCTGAAGTACCCTTTTTTGAAGAAAGGGTTTGTCCAGGGCTATTCCATCAAAAACCATTTTCATCTAAAGAACCCTTTTTGGAGAAAGACTTCTTCAAGGATTGTGATCCTTTTGTACCATAATATAAAAGGGTTCTTGGTAGAACCTCCTGAGTGAGTTCTACATAAAACCATTGGAATATAGAAGGGTTCTCAGTAGTACCCCTGAGGTTGGTTCGAGATAAAATCCTTGGAATAAAGAAGGGTTCTGGGTAGAACCCCCCTGAGTGAGTTTGAGATAATACCCTTGGAATATAAAAGTGTTCGAGCCCCTGAGTGGGTTCTAGATAAAAGCTTTGGAATACAGACGGGCTCTTGGTAGAACACCCTTGGTAGATTCTAGATAAAACCTTATTTATTATAAAAAAAAAGGTTCTCGGGAGAGCCCTCTGGGTGGGTTTCAGAAAAAGCCCTTGAAATATAAAAGGGTTCTCAGGAGAACCCTATCCCAATTTTCTTTTCCTTTCACAGTTTCAGTCTCAGGAGAACCCCCTGGATGGGTTCTAGATAAAACCATTGAAATATAGAAGAGTTCTTAGTAGAACCCCCTTGGTGGGTTCTAGCTAAAACCCTTGAAATATGGAAGGCTTCTTGGTAGAACCCTGTGTGGGTTCTAGATAAAACCCTTGGGAATAAAATGGTTTTTTTTTTGGGTAGAACCCTTAGAAAGTTGAAAGATGCTGGATAGAACCCCAGAGAGGGTTCAGGGTGGAACCATTACACCATACTTTAGAACCTCTTGTAGGGGGTTGAAACCAGATGATTGTAGGTATAGCCCATTATATTGGGCTCTAGGTAGAACCCTCTGGAAGGGTTCTAGTGGAACCTTGTAAAAGGTTCTACCAGGAACCATCGAGGGCTTTGCCCAGAGCAAACAGTTCAGCAGAGAGGCTTTGCTCTACGATATAAAAACAACACAGTGGAGCACCCTCGTATTATTATTTTGTTTTCAAATTATTAAATTGATTAATTAATTAACTAAATTGTCAGTTATGTTTCATATTGTATTTCAGTGGAATAAGAACACCAGTAAATGATCTGGCACACCGTGTACTGGAGCAAGAGACTGAAAATTGTGCCCCCTTTTCCATTTATTCAATCAAGAATCGATTCTGATTCAAATCAGACACTAAAAACAGAATTAAATCGAGTTACCTAAAGATTCCCACCCCTAAATCCTACATACTGGTCCTTTAAGTACAAATTTGAACTGAAAGTAATGTCACCCTTTATGTACACAGTAGTAATAATAGATACAGCTGTGTTATCACAGTTATTATGGTAAATGTTGTTTGTCTCTTTACAGAACAAAACTGTGAAACAAAGCCATTACTCAGTCTGAATTCCGATCCCATGCTTTCATATCATTAAAAGGTGCATCAACTTGCGGATTGTCATGGAAACAAGTCTTTTTCCAAGCTCTGCATGAAAAGGAATCACAAGGTCTACATTTATTTGCACGAGTGTGTGTGTGGTGTGTGCGCTAACATACTATATGTCAGACACGTCAGTGCAAATAGAGTCAACTGCAGCTAACACATGTCACTCACATCTGAATCTAATGACTCTCCACTCACTCGAGACTCCAGTCAGTCACTCTTCTGTTAATTCCCATTACTGCAAGTGTGTGAAATAAGCTCAGCGCTCTGACCTCATGCATCAACATCTGTGTGGGTGAGAGCAGCCGGGGTATCGCTTCTTCCCAGACAAAGCGTCAGGAAAAAAAAAAAAAAATAATGAAGAGGCAGAGATGGATTTCTGCGCTCCAGGACAAATGCTGATTATCCCCTAAATGTAGCAGCAATGACTCCACCATAAAATTGCAACAGTGGGCAACTTGAAAATATGCGACGATGCACAAGACTAATCGTCTTCAGCGGAAACCACCGCAGAGCTGGAAAAAGCACCCCCACAGCTACAAAATACCAAAATAAGACTTCTCATTTGCAGACACTTTTTAATTAATCTTGTTAGCACAAACGTGGCTTTTCCACACTGCGGGCGGAGGAGGGGAGGAGATGAATCTCATGTAGCAGCGGGTGAGGCTGGGACAGAGAAAAAGATAGGGAGACAGCAGAGGGATGAGACTGAAGACATGTCCTCTGAAGTTGTGTTTACTTGTCATCGTAATGTAGGTCAGAACCCAACGGAGGATCCATAGATTGCCAGAGTTGTGAATGGGTTGCATCTGTCTCCGCTGATTTGCGCAGATCAATAGAAATTGTCTTTCTACTGATTTGAGATGTGTCAGCACCACCCCGCCCAGCCCCCACCGCCACACAGTCCATCGATCTGCAGCGGGGCCGGGGGGACGTGCGCAGCATGAGCGGTCTGGATAATAGGCCCGCAGTTTGCATTTGCTGAGTTTGGCATGTTTGTGCACAAAAGCTCGCAGGCGACAGTCACACCCACTTTCGATTGAGGGGGAACTTCTGCAAAAAGAATGAACAGTGGGGATGTCTTCATTTATTTCTCCTCTATAAATCATTATTATGTTTACTAGAGGTGCACAACATCTTTATCTGTATCTGTTCAAACAATAAAATGATCTGTCTCAGTATCTCTATTCAAATGTAAGACTGGAAGCTAATATAGGTTTATATCAGAGGTCACATTAAACCAGGCAAATGCTTTATTTTCTAACCTACACTCTTAGAAATGAGGGTTCCAAAAGGGTTCTACCTGAAGGGCTGAGGTTCTAACCAGAGTCATTTGCCTCTGAAGAACACCCTTTAGAAGAAATGGTTTGTCAAGGGTTCTTGGTAAGCCTAAAAGGGTTCTATTAAGAAACCTTTTTATCCAAAGAACCCTTTTAGAAGGAAAAGTTCTTCAAGGATTGTTGAAATCCTGGAAGAATTCTTTCATTTAGGGTTTATTGAGGGTTTGTACCATATTATAAAAAGGTTCTTGGTAGAACTAGCTCTAGCTGTGTTCTAGATAAAACATTTGGAAAATAAAAAGATTCTCTGTAGAGTTCCCTGTGTGTGCTCTGGATAAAACCCTTGAAAAATGAAAGGGTTCTCTGGACAATGCCCTGATTTGGTTCTAGATATAACCCTTGGAACATAAAAGGGTTCTACGTAGAACCCCCTCAGTGGTTTCTAGATAATGCCCTTTGAATACAGAAGAGTTCTCAGGAAATCCAAGATTAGTGAGTTCTAGATCTAACCCTTGGAATATAAAAAGGGTTCTTGGAGGAACTTCCTGGGTGGGTTGTAGATAGAACCCTTTGAATATAAAAGGGTTCCCTGCAGAACCTCCTGGTTGAGCTGTAGATGAAACGACTGAAATGTTAAAGGCTTCTCGGTAAAAGCCCCCTGAAATTGTAAAACGGTTCTCGGTTGAACACCTGGGTGGATTCTAGATGAAACCATTAAAATATAAAAGGGCTCTCAATAGAACCCCCCTGGATGGGTTCTTGTTGTTTGCACCCTTAGAGGATAGAAAAATTCTGGATAGAATCTCCAGCAAGGGTTCTGGGTGGAACCATTGCATCATAGAAGGGTTCATCTTTAGAGCCTCTCATAGGGGGTTCCTTTCACAGATGCTTCTGGATGTAACCCTTTATGTTGGGTGCTAGATAGAACCCTCTGAAAGGATTCCAAGAGGAACCTTTATAAAAGGTTCCACCAGGAACCAAAATGACTTCTCCTATGGGGACATGCAGAAGAACCGGTTATGGTTCTAGTTAGCACCATTATTTCTCTGCATAAAGAGCAGCCAACATTAGAGCAGGGTGTAGAGTGTAGATCACCAGAAGTGGGCGTGGTTTATACCACGTGTCATGGTGATGAATGATTTGATATTAGAATATAATAAATATTTCATATTTATACGCTGCACTTTCATCTATCGTTTTTCTTCTTTTGTGTCTGTGGAAGAGCCAATAGCTCTACATATATTTAAACTATCCTACAGTTGAATAAAATCGTTTATCGATTAATGTAGATAAGAGCTTTATTAACTATGCAAAGGTATTCATGAAGCTCTTTTTTGGAATAATAATGAGCAACTTCAGATAAAACTAATATCTGTTTCCATCACATTATTTGTCCATTCTTAGATAACATATACAGATTCAGGAGAATCCCTCATGTTTAGAGATTATGACATATTTCTGTTACTGAACATCATCATCAGTTTTCTCAGGCCTGGCAGACCTGTCACGTTAGTGCAGTAGGTACTGCTGGGATACACAGTTCATGCTGAATAAATTAGATTATTTCCAATGAAATATATCCCAAATAAAGTTACAAGTTTATTTTCTGACAGATTTAGTTGAAAATATCCTTTAATAAATCTCTCCAGGGTTTTTATTGGCTCAGAAAAGAGGCTTAGGTGGTGCCTCAGCGAGGCTGCTCTGGCTTTATCATCGCTGCCAGTTTAATACTCAAACCCCTTTGATTCCCGTCTTCAGCTTTTATAGACACCAGATTTTGGCATCGCCACAACACTGACCTACTTGAAGCATTCTTTAGCTTTTTAAAATCCAATTTTGTTCATGTTTCCATGGTTATGAAAGGCAACAGCCACATGATTTTGACAGGAAGAAGTCATGACTTCATTTGTTCTCACCAGTGATATTTATAAGTTTGAGCTCACACCGCTTTATGTTCTTATGTTGTGAAAGAACAATTTGTTCCTTTATTGTAAATTTTTAGACTGAAGCAGACATCACAATGCTGTGACATTTTTGCCTTTTGACATCTTTAGGTTATAATAGTGCACTTTTAGAAATAAACGTGCTACCTAGAACCATAAAGGGTTCTTTGGCCTGTCCCCATAGGAGAACCCGTTTTGATTCCTGCTAGAACCTTTTCTAAACCATTTCTTTCAACTTAGATACCTCTAAGAATGTTCTGCCTAGAATACAACATAAAGCGTTATACTCAGAACCATCTGTGAAAGGTTTAGCCCAGAACCCCTTGTAAGAGGTTCTACAAAGAACCCTTCTATAGTGTAATGGTTCCATCTAGGGGGTTCAAGAAGCCTTGATGAAAGAGTTCTCCAAGGATTTCAACAATACCTGAAGAACTCTTTCTTCTAAAAAGGGTTATTTGGCTATATAGGGTCCTTAATGGAACCTTTAGTCTTCCAAAGAACCCTTTAGGAATCCTTTCTTCAAGAAAGGGTTCTTGAGAAACAAATTGTTATGGGTACATTCTTAGAAATAAGGGTTTCAAAAGGGTTCCTCCTGAGGGGCTTCTACCCAAAACCAATTTCATCTGAAGAAAGGGTTCCTCAAGGGTTCTTTGCAAGACTAAGGGTTCCATTAAGAACCCTTTATATCCAAATATCCTTTTTAGAAGAAAGAGTTCAAGTATTATTGAAATACTTGAAGAACTCTTCATCACTTCATCATTCTTTGTACCATAATATAAAAGGGTTCTCAGCAGACCTCTTCTTCTGTTCTTGTTAGCACCCTTAGGAGATGGAGATGTTCTGGACAGAACCCCCAGAGAGGGGTTTGGGTGGAACCAGAGCACCATAGAAGGCTTATCTGTAGAACCTCTCATAGGAGGTTCTGGCTGAAACCTTTCACAGATGGTTCTAGGTATAGCCCTTCATGTTTTAGAAAGAACTCTTTGAAAGGGTTCAAAGTGAAATAACTTCATGCTTCACGTTTATTTCTGAGAGTGTAGAACCTCAGCCCTTCAGAAAGGAACCCTTTTGGAGCAGTCTACTTCCACATATGAAGGTTAATGTAGAACAGTGCAGTGTCTCTTCTATATGTGCCTGTGATCTGTTTAATATACGTGTATAAATTAAATATGATCAGTGAAGTAAGTTAATCTTTTGCTGCAGCTCGGCTCTACCAGGCTATATGGGATTTCAGTCTGTGATGTTAAAGTTGTTTAAAAAATTCATGTCGAGGCACCCAGGAAAACCCCTTGATAGCAAAAAGTATGTCAGTAACTGGCTCCCGTTCAGTTAATAAACACGCTACAACGCTGATCTCAGGTTTGTTTTGGCTGGTTGTTTTGCTCCTGCTTGTTTCCCTCGACGCTCCGGCGATACTTTGACTTTGTTCCGACTCACCTTTCAAAACAGAGCTGAGCCGCGTTGCAGACTGTATTGATGTAACTGATGACATGACTTGTGCCCTTTGTGAGCTGCCAACTTGCCTCACATCATTCTAATTGCCCTCAAAAAGCTTCTTTTTGAAAACGTTGCCACTTTCCACAGGTTATTGAAAGTCACTTTTAATAAATGTCCTGACGTGATTTTATAATGATGCCCCACCCACCCACCACCCCTGAGCATTTGTCAGCGTCGTTTTATAGCCTGTTCGGTTTGGCAAACAACTAATGTCCATGCCTCAGGGACTTGGGTACATGCAAGCATAAAAGTCCAAACTTTTAAAATATTCTGTGTTGGAGAGTTTCACATTCGATTCGAGGTTAGGACCATGGGCATGAGGCCTGACTTCAAACACCCACATCCCATTTGTTCAGTGATTCAGAAAGATCTGGAGTTGTGGTTGTTGAAGGCAGCATTGAGAATTACAGCAACAAACCTTGATTAAGTTCAAGTATAAACCCACCATGATGTTACCCATCGGTTTGTGAAGTCTTAATTTTAGCATTATGGCCATCACCATCTTGGTTTTTTGGAGTGAGAGCACGGAGCTGGGGAGGATAAGCATTGTTACGCCTCTTTCCTGATTGGATCTGACTGAGAACCCAAGGACATGCCATGGTAGCGACTTTTTAATTTACAAAACTATCATGCTATCAGACTTGTCTTTGCAACCACAGGACTCGCCCCCAGCTGGTCATCAGAATGAATGCAGGTTTAAGACACTTCCACATTGACCCAGAGGCTTTGCCCACTATTTATACAGGTATGGATTTAGTAAGTCCATGTCCAGAAATAACATCTCTTAAATCGACATAACTGTTTTTGATTGATGTGAAAAGCATAAAGTTAAGTACATAGCTCAGATTCCATGTCAACTGGAGGAAGAAATCTGCTGACATAAACTCAGTGTCAGGCTCAGAAGAGGAACAAAAACAGCAGTGCAGTATATTAGGCTATCAGGCTGATAGACCCTTTCTAAGTCCCCCTCTTTTTGGGACCTCGGACAACTTTTTCCTTCCTTGTTTTCTGGTCTTAGACATGCTATTTGCTAGCTCATCTATGTTGAAAAGAAAAACACATTTTGAAGATGGTTAAAAGTGTTGCTCGGGGACACTTAAGAGGCAACGTAAATAGTTGCATCTTAATTTAGCTACGTTACTAAATCACTTGCTTTTGGCTCTTTTTTTCAGTCTCCTTTTCTAAGTACATGAAACAGGAAAGGAGAAAGCTGACAGAGGTTCCGCTGGATACCAGGCTTTTTCAGCTGTTATTGGAGAACAGAGCAAAAAGGGGCGGGACTTAGGAAGGGTCATCTGGCATCTAAAATAGAGGATTAAGCAAACAACATATAATTTGGTTATCAGTGAGCTTTAGAGGTGCTGGTAGATATATTTTACTTTCATCTTTTACTTTCAGAAATAGCCAGGTTAGCTGTTTCCCCCTATTTTCAGTCTTTATGCTAAGCTAAGCTAACCAGCCACTGGTTGTAGCTATAAATTTACTGTACAGACATGAGAAAGGTATCAAATCCTTAAATCTAACTCTACAGCTCTATAAACATATATCAGCATAGTAGACGAGGGACACAATTTTGGTACTGGAAGCTGTCTGGTAGTCCAAGTAGTATTGCCCAATTTACGTTTGAGCAGGCTTTGGTTGCAGGAAGGTAAACAGTCTGTGTGGAGAGTGTAAGAGGTGGAATATATTAGTCAAAATGCAATTTCAGAAGCCAGTGGCTATCATCTGACGACCATTAGCTTTGTATTAGTTTTTAAAAGATTTATCTGCACTCATATGCAGACCTCTCTTCACAGGTCTGTGTCAGAGCTGGAGAGGGGTCTGGCTCCACATATTTTCATTCTCTACAGGGAGAAAAAAAAACCCTCTGGCTTGTTTGTATTTCTCTAAACAAAACCGTGATGCTTGGATGAGGCTAAGCCCAAGATGGAGTGACGGTGCTGCTGCAAAATAGTGTCAAGGGGGACTTGTTTTGGTGGAACATTTGCACATGGAGGTGAGCCCCGGCATTAAATGGTCTAAATCACCACAAAGGAAAAGGTAACAGCTGCTGGCTTGTTTACGTTCGTACCGTTTGCCATTTTCAGCATGTAGGTTGCTAGCTCGAAGGCTGTTATTGTTTCCCCACTTGATGTAGGACTTTGAAAACGAAGATTGTCTGAAATGGCAGGCTTATACCCACCGTCTACATTCGGTGAGTGAGGCTAACATGCAGATATTTAAATAGAGATGCTGAAGTCACAAGAGCTCATTGGACTGTAAACAATAACTGGTGCATGGAAGAGTAAGTCTTGGCTCAAATATCTGTTATCCACTAGTTACACTGGAAGCCCCGATACATTGGCGGTTGCCCCCAGAGGCTAAATTGCTGTCAGACAATAGCCTGATTAGACTGACTCTGGTCAAGAAAGCAACTAAGCCCTTTTCCCAAACGTTGAGCTGTTGCTCTGAATGTAAACAGCCCTACATTTATTGTATGTGTACAGCTATTCTGTAGAGCAATAACAGTGCCATTCTTCACATAATGTGCTCCATAATAGTAAACATATTTATGTTTATTCACCAAATCACTCATTTAAGAGAGTTTACTCTGTATAAGCGCTCTCACTTGTCTCTAACACTCTTCCAGATTAGCCCGGGGACTGAGTGGAAGTACTTAGTGAAGAGACATGCTCACTATTCTGTCAGTATTCTGACAGTGAATTATTTCCTTCACTGCATTTGTCAGACATGACTGCAGAGAGGCTGTTCTCTGTGGTTGCCTCGTTTTCACGTGGCAACAAAGGACTAAATGTCTTAAAACAGGTATAAATACATAAAATAAAACTTATATAATACCGCATTCATCGAGAGAAAAGCCAATGCAGGAAAAAAAAAATGCTTGCTATACTTCAAAAGGTCCCTGCATGTCTGCAAAAATTAATAAATATTGAGTAATGGCAGTTGACAGATCTGAATCATGAAAATTTTAAAATATTCATAAAGGACACTTGAGGGGTGGATGTGTCAAAGCGATGTGCAGCTCAGTGTAAAAACAGCATGGAGCTGCACTGTTGTGAAAGGTTCCTCTTATACTGTGAAGGTGGCTCGTTTTTAGGTCACTATGAATGGATTAAGATGTCACATGGCAGACGTGGTATATGAGGCGGCCCACATGGGGAAGTTTGGGGAATACATTGATTTGAATAATCCATGTAAGTGAGATTTACTCAGAGTCAAGTGCCCATCAGTATAATCCCACCAATTCCACTTTGTTTTACTCAGCTGCCCATGCGCAGCCGCTCGAGGCGGTAATGAAAGGTAGAGGGGCTTTCTCTGAGAAGTCAGCTTGGAAATTGAGACTGTAAGACAAGGACATATCTAAGACATGCATATGGAGAGATTCTCTTTGTTAGCGTACACCAGCGGGCTGTTAACCCTCGCATGAGCAAGAGACCCCTGTCGATCTGCCTCATTACAGATGGAGACCAGATGGAGGCAATGAGCTCCAACACCCCACCAACTCGACTGACGTAGGGGAGGAAAAAAGCAGCTCGATGCACCTAATTGACGGCGTGGTGTCATGAAAAGAGCTTTGGTTAAGGGTGCAGCGGACTCCCAAGTGGAATGCATAAACAGCAAAGTGACACTGATCAGAGCCGAGCGGATCCCGCTGCGGCTGCGGAGGACGGAGATGCTAAAGGGACCGAGCAGGAACAAAACTTCGTGTTCTGTGACGCAAATAAACACAAAGCCGATGCTAATTACCATTAGCTCTCAGGGCATTGGTGGAAAAAAGGCAGAAGATACTTTGGGATCCTCTTTTGTTTTGAAGAACAATCACAAAAAAGCTTCTTTTTTTCTGCGTCACTTGTGTGTGATTATTTTTAAGGGCTGCAGTCTCAGTGAGACATTTTCAGGAAGAATCAGAAAAGACGTCTTAAGTCTCTATTCAGAATTAACCCTTACAGGGTTTGTACACCTTTTTCAAAGTCAAATTCAAGCAATTTTCCAGCATTTTCAAGCTTTTCCAGCACCTTCCAGCTGTGGTGACTGACAATTATATACATACATATGCTCAGAATGATAAGGCTGTATTTCATTTCGTCATCACGTTAGATCAGATGTTATTGTGCTATAAACACCCAAAAATATGTTTTGCAATAAAATCTACAGAGGGGTGAAAAACTGTCACCTGTCTGTAAGTAAGTGTGGTATCCTATAAAGCCTGGCTAAAGCAGCATAAAACAATCACTCAAACTGTCACTAGACAAAACATTTCAATAAAATCCTTTTTTTTTTCCTTCAGTTTTTCATTTTTAAACCAAGGCTCATTGAAACAGCAACCTCCCAGCATGCTGTCATCTGCAAGTCTCCCCTCGCTATTCTATCAGAGGGCACACATCACCAAAGACTGACGGATCATAATTTTAGCTGCACGTGCAGAGTGGCAAGCGGGGATCATTGTCCAAAAGGCAAAAGCAATTTGGCTCTCTCGCTTTTATTTATTTCTTTATCTAAAAACAGACAGCGAGTCAGACAGCGATTTATTTTGAAAGTATTGCAACAATTTCAATCAGTTTCAAGCACTCTATATCCAAAATCTGAGCACTTTTCAAACCTTGAAAACACATGACATTAAAATGTTTTGAAGAATTTCCAGCATTTGTAAGAATCCTGCTCTCAAGGCCTTTACACACCAACAGCAACATGAATAAACTGCACAGAAATTTCAGCCCACCTGATGAAGTACAACACGATATTGCAAGTAAATTATTAAGCTTGTAAAAATTAATCACACGTGGCAAAAACAAGATGTAATCAACATCAAGTGAACGTAACTTGGGGCTCCTTTTACTTAAAAAGAAGAAAAAATGACATAACTGGGTACAAACACTATCGAGACAGGAAGAAGAAGAGTGATTTCACAGAGTTGATTGATCCAGAGCTGCTGCTGTCTGTAGGTAAGATGTATTATATGATTCGTTCCAGCTGTGAGCAGTGCACGTTTGGTTCATTCATACTCCAGAGGGCTGTACTATGAAGGAAGCTCAACGCACCCAGGCTTTCTTTGCATGAACTGGCATAACGAAACGTCAAACCTGGGTCAGAGATAACGGGCATCACAACGGTGCTTATCAACTTGCTTTCTTGACACAGGCTTTCTTCTTGGGCTCTGTGCACGCTCACATGAAAAGGGGCATTTAGAGCGACATTTGACTCTTCTTCCGCACAAAATGGAGTGATCATGAGTCACCCACTTCAGTCAAGATGAACAAGTCATTATCATGGAGAGCCATGAAGAACTGAATAAACCTGCCATAAAACCTGCCTTTACTCCTAACACGACAACTGCCCATTAAACAATTAACAGCATTTAAACATGATATTGTCGGCCTGACATCGTCCCATTGTCTTAAAAACTTTCAAACTGTCTGCAGCTGCTTCATCGTCTTCTTTGAATTCTAGTGTTAACATGACCTGTAGCATCGAGAAAAAAATGACTTTCTGCATCACCAAACTGAGGTTCCGGTGGCAACACGATGCATCATCTCTGACTGAAATCTCTGACTTTAGACTCAACATACCTCACTAACTCATCAATCTCACTTTGTAATACATCCCTCTGCTCACTATGCTGTACTCATCATCATCACACTGAATCTCATGTGCTATTCCTTTCAACAAGTTCAGTTTGGTAAAACGTGTGAAACAGATCCGCCATGTTTTGGAACGTGATATTGTCAACAAGTTTGTGGTTTGATTGGTCAGATGTGAACATGTCAAAAGCAAAAGTTAAGAAAAATCGACATTGGTCTGAAAAAATAAAAGATAAAATTCTGCCATTGATTGTGAAAGCTGCATTGGATACATACACTGTGTAATTAATAAAACAAAAAACATGTCTGGTTTGAAAAGGCCTTTGAATTGTCGTAACTGTCTTTGTTTGACATAGACAGCAAAAAGTTAGCTGCTAGCATTAGCTTCCATGTGAACTGGGAAAGACGTTGTTGGGAATCAGCAATTCACTCTGATTATCAGGCTAATTAGCATTTAAAATGGCAGCTTAAGCAAACCACATGTAACGTGGATTTTACCTTTATATTTTACCTTCAGCATTAGCCAGGCTAGCTGGTTTCTCTCTGTGTCATCATGTCATCTTCTAAATAAGTGAGCAGTTGTTTATTAATCTAATTTTTGCCTGAATCCCAAGATGAAACTCACAGGAGAGCTCAGGCCTGATAGGTAACTTCAGCAGTGATGACTTTTTATGTTTATTGTGATCATGAATTTACGAAGATACACTGTTGCATGGTTGTAGCCATGACTAACGTTAGACTTTCCTGATTTTAAAATGACTTTTATGTGACTATGGATAAATTCTTATATCGACCATCATAACGTTATACTAGAAAATGTAAGGGTGTAGCGGTAAATACAGTAATACAAAACTTCTTATCCTGCATTGTTGGATAAACGGGTTTTCCTTAGGTTTATCCCTGATTACACTCCTGAACTAGTCTAAATAGTGCTAAAACATATTGACAAGATGGACTAAATTATGCACAACAGCATGGAAGATGTGGGGTTTGAATTCTGATATTAGTGTCGTGTCTTTTGCCCTAAACGAGCTTACTAGGCTTTTAAACATCAAATAAACTGATGTCATATTGCATGTGTGTGTTATTCAGTCATACTTGCCTAATTTTCCAAGCTTTAGAAATAAAACTAGCCTCTACTTTACTAGTCTGTGTTTTGCACGTTTGTCATGTACGGCTGAGACAATCACAGAGCAGCCCATGAGCCCACTGTGGCGTCCACTGCTACGTCCTGCTAAACCACGCCCACCTGGGTGAAATACCTTGTTTTTAGGGAGGCCAGTGGCTTTAGCTTCATCTTTACAGATAGGAGAGTGGAATCAATTTTTCTCGTCAAGCAGGAACAAAACCTCTTATTCTGAGACACAAATAACAAAGTCGATGCTAATTATCAATAGCTCTCAGGGCACTGGTGGAAAAAGGCAAAAGATACCTTGAGATTATCTTTTGAATTTTAGAGAAGAATCATAAAGAAGCTCCTTTTTCTGCTTCAGTCATGTGTGATTATTTCTAAGAACTGTATTCTCAGTGAGACATTTTCAGGAAGAATCAGAAAAGACGTCTGGATGATGGAGGGGGCGGGTACAAATCTTCAGTAACAAGTCATTTATGCCCAAGAACTAGCAGTGGTGTATAAGTAATGTCAATTTGAGGAGAGGCAGAATTTCTTTCTGATACATGGTTGTGATGTTCCCACGCACTTGGTAGTCTCTCTCTCTCTCTCTGCTAAAGTGCTTTTCTATTGATATGCTCCTTCCTCTCCATGGTCTCTATTACTGTACATCTGTGGAGGAGCTCTGCTCTCCATACTGTCAGGAAATATTTTTGGTTATAGGGCTTATTCAGTGTAAGATAGGGCAAGTCAAGTCAAACTTTTAAAAAGTACATTTCATGCATGAAGAAAACACAATGTGATTCACAAAAAAACATTTAAAATGCATAAGAATTGGCAGAGATAGGTTTGAGAAGAAGAAAGAAGAAAAAGGCACAGACAGGCTTAAAAAGAATAAAAGAAGAAAATTTTTTTTTTTTCAATTTCACAGCAAGTCACTTCAAAATCCACACAATTTGGCTTTGCCACATACATATTTTGTATCTGCCTGCTCAAGTTCTTTATTGAAGTTAAACTAAATGTATCTTAAGTGAAATATTGGATTGCAGGAAGACTTTTTCAAGGCTGCACCGTTCCATCAAAAGGAAAAATTGTAAATGTCTTGGGAACTTGGTTTGCAGCACAGTCAATAAAAAGTAAAAGCAATGGATAGACAATCAAAGACTTAGTCTGCACAAGGCAGACACAATAAACTGTAGACAGTCCTACACAGCACCGTCCTGCAGTACTTCAAAAAGAACAAAAATTCAATATGAGACGCTGATGTTAGAATGAGTGCAAAGATGCAATGCAGCACACAAAACACAAAACATTTTACTATTATAATGATGATTGGACAATAATTATGGTTCAGTGATTAACAGAATACCTCAGTGATTCAGCACTGAACTGCCATTAAGTTGGGGGAAACTCAAGAAACAAACAAATAAAATGGGCAAGATCAAATCAGCCAGCCTTGTCCCCTGTAAATTATGTTAATTATTATTATTTGCAACAGCAACATTTTGGGAGAAACACAATGCTACAAGATTTAAAGGACCAGGATTCACTGGCATCTAGCAGTGAGGTTGCAGATTGCAAACACGCCACCTGAACCTTTCTCTTTCAAACATGTAGGAGAAACTGGTGAAAAATGCAAAAGGTCCTCTTAAGAACCAGTGTTTGATTTGTCCGTTCTGGGCTACTGTAGAAACATTGCAGTCTCCGTGGAGAGAACCAGGGCACTCTGTAGATATAAAGTTTATTATAAGTTAATGAAAACACAATGATGCTTCTTTTCAGGTGATAATACATACTCAGAATTTAAAAATACTCTTTGCAGCACGAAAAACACACTACATGTTAAATGGTAATCCTTTTTTAATTATCTTATGTAACTAATGAAATTAACACAATTGGTTCCCCATCTTTTCCATTTCTATAAACTGAAGCATTGTCTGAGACGTCAGTGTTGCTGGAGGACAGCTTGGATGCTCGAGGACATAAAATGAGAGATCAAACTACTATACTTAAGAATATTATATTCAATTTCTGCCATATTCTGCCAGTTAAATCTTACACACTGGACCTATATATGTTTTATCAACACAATAAGGAAATAATGCTCATTTCAATGTCTGCTTTTTGTATTAAAGTATGGTTAATACTTTGGGTTATGTTTAATTGGGTTATGTTTAATTTGGTTATGTTTAGGCAATCAAATCACTTGGTCACGGATAGGGAAAGATTGTGGTCTTGGTTATTTATTGAAAAAGCTGAAAGTTACTTGAGGCACAAAACTGTGTTTTCTTTATTAACATGTAACTGAAACTATGATCTTTCCCTAAACTTTACTAAGCCAAACCAACAGAGGATTCAGGATGCAAACCCCAGCCTTGGGCATCTAAGTCTTGCACTTTCCTACAATTTTTGACAAAAACATTGTGCTTCAGTCACTGAAAAAATATGTTGTCCATTGAGGGATTGTGTTCCTCTCAATGTAACTGAGAGAGAAAGTCCACACATGGAGGAGGAGGGGTAGAAAATTTGTGTCCCATGTGAAAACAATTTTTAATTTATGTAACAGGTATTGTTAGTTTTGTTTCTTGCACCTTAAAAAAAAAAAAAAAAAGATTGCCCGGTCACACCTCATCATTACCTATAAAGCACCTGTGCTGGCATGTCATCAGTAATAGTCTGATTGAAACATCTCTCAGTGCGGCCTGAAAGCCGGAAAGATAATAGCTTCACTCAGAGAACCAAGGTTACAATGTAACCATGTGTTAAGTATGTTAACTTACCCAACTGACATAACTATTTTAACACAAACCCAATCTTTTCCTAAACCTAACCAAGCATTTATTCTGCCTTTATTTTGACAGTCTACCCAGACACTGTATATTTATTACTGCTAGCTTGATTGTGGAGCCCTGCACAAGCAAAAATGACACTAGAGTCATACCTACATTGTCACAGGACACTGACCTGTGGAGTTGGGAGTGGGAACGTGTTGATATGTCATGATATGCAGCCTAGATGCTCCAAAATGCAGTTTCCTCTGGTTTAACTAAACCAAACCAGACACAGGGTTCGGGATGCAAACCCCGTCTATGCCAATAAACAGTCTCCACTGAGTGACAGTTTTTCTCTCAAAATGTATTGGGTGATACAAATTAATTTCCCCAAAAATGTATTTTCTAGTAGACAGGATTGAAGTGGCAGAGACGGAGATATCCTGGCTTTTTGTCCCTGTGGTCAGCGCTGCGGCAACCAATCATTTCTTGAAAGTGTTTCTAATTGGTAAAGCCCACATCTTTCAGGCTCCACGTCCCTGCAGGCTTTCTATCACAGATTTCTGGTCTCTAAGCCACAAAATAACACCTGATGACACCACCAGAGTTGTTTTCTCAGAAGTGACAAAACTGCTCCAGAGGCACAAAAAGATAATATAGAGCTGTTTTCACAGGCTGAGTCGTACTCCCAGTGTCAAGTAAACTGACCTTTATGTGTAATATCCCTGTTTAAACACACATTGCCAGTATAGCAACAATCAATAGTTCTACACAGACCTCTAAATACACCTAAAGACACAAACAAATGCTATTTTGGAACATAAAAATCCCCTTTAGAGTAGGATATAGAGCAAGACAACAAAGTGTCATATGAACGTAGACATGGTGTGATTTTTAGCAATGAGTCAGTGTTGTCAGTAAACTGAGTAAACCAACTCCTTCCTCACACAGAGTAAGTTTGGCCTGGCACAGCTTACGCCCCCACATCAACTACATCACTGACACTGAATATCAGAAACATGCTTCTTCTTGCTACAGTGAACACAGGGCAGGAATTATACCGCAGGCAGTGATGTTGATGCCCTCGAGTGTGGCCGTAATGCCCAACTACCCACATGAAACAGTTTGGCAAGGCATGTTTGAGGCTGGCTCTTGTGCCCTTTAAAGAAAGTAGTGGATTTCCTGATTTAATACTGTCACACTCAGGATGTTGCAGAAACTCTTAAGTTTCTTTTCTGACCCCATATTACCATGTTAGGGCTGCCACAAAGCCTGTGTGAGCAGCACAGCTAACATGCATCTCGCCAGCACCTTTTTATCCTGCTCTTCTAAATAAAGATAGAAGGTGAAAATGAACTGTTAACTGTCGGATCGACATCTTACCAGCAACATTAGATCATTCACTACAGTTTCATCGTCTATATCTGTAGAAGAGTGCAGATCCCCACCAGGCAACATATGGGTGAAGCACCTACTGCAAAGCCACCACAACTTCCAGATGCAACCTGCGGACATTTGCAAAATTCCCGAGCTGAGACAAGATTTCAAACTGAAGCAGTTGTTGATCACTTGAAGCCCCTACCGGCTGTTAAAGAAGAGTGAGAAGTCAGCTGTCAATGGTACAGAACAAAGCAGTCAAAATGGAACTTACCACTATATTGACTTGTAACTTTGAATGAGGTATGAAGTGTATTTTTTGACAAAATGGAAGTTATTACTACACTTGTGATTCCAGACATGCTGTCTTCACTTAGAGAAGTTGACCTTTGACCACCAAAATCTAATCAATTCAGTCTCGCGTCCAAGTGAACATTTGTACAAAGTCTGAATAAATTCCGTCAAGGCGTTCTTGAGATGTCACGTTCACAATAATGGGATGACCTGAAAATGTCTGTGGCCAAAGCCATAAAATAGATTTTCAAGGTTTTTCAAGAAATTTTGAACCACAGAGGTCCTTTAGCATAAAGTCATGAATGCGGGAAAAAAAAAGGGCTGATCAGTCCAGTAGTATTTGAGATTAGCTGGGACAAGCTGCAGGTCTATTGATCACACACACACTCACTAATGCGTTCACCCACACACGCAGACACACGCATGATTCCCTCCCGACTTACGCCTGGCGGGGGGTTTAAAAAAAAAAAAAAAACTGGGTGAAGGGCAGTATTTTTCCAGTGCACTCTACCTCTACCTCTCTCTCTGGATTACACTGATGCCGAAGTGACAAGGACACTGTCAAAATATGACACATTTTACCTTGCATTTTTAGAGTTATGTGGTTTTTGCGAACACACAAGGAATCGCCATATTTCTTAAAAAGGAGTTTGCCGTAATATTTTCCTCGAGAGCACAGGCAGCTTTAGTTTAATTCAAACTGCTCATAATGGTTGATTAATGGTTTACAGTCTAATAATGTGTGCTTGTATTGATTACCGATGGTGGCTGATCAAACTAATTATCAGATAATTGTATTAATACTGTTTTGTCTTCATGCAATGTAATTATTACGTTATTGTTGTTGTTGCATCTTTGGTTTTGGCCTTGGTGCCCTACATTTTAACCCCAGTGAATTTGCATTTATCAAAGGCTTAAGTGCCGTGCCCTCATAATGACTTAATTCCAGGCCTGCATACATACAGCCTTCTCATCACTTACCTAATGGAGTCCACTGGCACTGTAATCTGGTATGTCATGGCTAATCACACAACCATAAGTTTTACCTGTCAGGAGCCAGTTTCACCTCCGTCAAGAACATGCATCAGTTTAATTAGATTATGCCGACAAAGTTCACTTTGTAATTATGCCCGACACCTGCTTGCCACTGTCATGCCCCTTCAAAATCACAGTCAGGGTGAAGTGAAAAGGTTCTACATTTCATTTTCATGCATTTATTATTTTATTTCCTGATCAAAATGTAATTCTGCGTCTTTCAATTTGGAGAAATAATAGTCTTTCAAAATAAAGCTCTGCCAAAGGAGATATTTAAGACCTTGAGGGGTTCAAAATTGCTTTTCACTGTGGCTTATCGTGTGTGAGTTTCTTTCAGTGAAACACGTTTCAATGCCATATTGTTCATCGTTTATGCTGCAAGTTCTGGCTTAGCTTTAAATCATTGCAGTGAATATTCGCTGCTTTCTCCATGGCAGATGTTTCTCCCCTCTTTAATCATAGAATTTTTCAACTTTCCACTTTCCTTTGCGAGTCCCTGTGAGTGAAATTTGTGTTGCTGGCCAAGTGTAAGACTCATCCAAGCTTTGAGTGCTCATGTTGTTGGATGGGAATTAAAAGCCTCCACCATTTATTGAGAGTGATTCTCTAATGACTGCTGTATTTATCTTATCTTCCCATGAGAGCCTGACCATCAGGCACAGTATGCAAAATTTTATAATGCTGGCTTCACCAAAAAAAAAAAAAAAAAAAATCCTTCCCAGTAATATTTTCTTTGGACCCTCCTCTCCAGCAATTTTGCACCAGACCTCTGTACACACTCCTCATCTCTGGTTGAGGCTAGCAGCTCGTTGTTATCTTAGTTGCTTCTGGCAACACACTTCAAGACACCTGAATCTCCAACACATCCTCATACCTGCACACTAAAATAGGTTGATTGTCAAATTCTCCAGTGGAGAATACCAGCAGTGAAAGGCTTACTGGACCTTAAATACATTATGTGAGTCATGTGACATTATACACATGGTTTACATTGCACAGTGTCTGCAGGTTTAAGTGATAAAATGCTTGGTTAGGGTTACGAAAAGATTGTGGTTTGGTTTAATAATATATATAATATGTCATGTGATGGAAGTGATGTCACTTGCATGATGACATGTGACACGTGGTTTACGTTGTAAAATGGTCACAGTTTGGTTTAGACACTAAAACTACTTGGTTAGGGCTTGTGGCTTTTTTTCTGAGTGCCAGCATGTTTTTTCAGTTGTTCCCAATGAGGAGAGTGCGTCTGCAGTCGCATTTGACCGCCTAGAGAAAAGGTGTTGCACCCTGTGTCTTTTTTCACAGCGCTCCGCCTTTTTTGTCCGGCTGCCCGAGTGTTTTGAGTTGAAATTCTATGAAGTTTTCCGAAAGGCGCTGGTGTCATCACCGGCACTTTCTTCCAGGCAACCAATCATAGATTAGATGGGGGCTCGTCACCTGGTAACCAGGAAAATGGAGAAAAGTTCACCTTTCTGTGTGAGCCGGAGAGCAAACAGACTCAACTCATGTCTGTGCAGCAGCTAGAGGGGAAAGACGTTGTTAAAAGTGTCTGTGTGTTCAGCTCTCAGTACTTTTGTAGCTTCCAAAGGACTGTGAGTGAATCTCTGTGGTTTGAAGTTTAGTTTCTCTCCTGAGTTGCTGTTTTTACTTTCAAGTACCTGCTTTATTTTACTTTCATGTCTGCTTTCAGCTGATAGGAGTCGTGTCAAGTAACTGCTGGTGAAAAGTCAACATTTCCCAATTTTACTGCTTCATAATAAAAGCTTTGAGAAAACAAAATATTGTGGGACCTTTAATGTGAAGAAGGAAGTAGCATATGGTTAAGTAGTGTTTTACAGCTGCTTGATTCAAGATGAGTTTGTATCAAGACACACCGTCAAGTGGGTAGAACAGATGCAGATCCCCCGCAGCGCTGGCCTGACGAGGCGAGTGAAACTGAGGGCAGCACACCTTCCAGTTGTTTCTCATTGTGAAATAAATGTCAGATGAATTGATACAAATAGATAATACAATGGCACAGTCATAGGAATTTTCAAGATATTGTTGTCATAGAAACAAAATCCACGTGCAGGGATTTTTTTCATTTATTTATTTTTATTTATTTTATTTTTTTTTGGAACAGCACAGACACTTGACCCAGGCCCTACGTTTTAGGAAAAGATCTTGGTTTGGGTTAAAGTAACAATATTTATGTCAATCATTGTCCCTAACAAAATTTTATTGATGTTTACTTTTTGTTCCACCCAGGATTTGAACGCTGGTCTCCTGGGTGAAGGTTCTGTGCTGTTTGAGCCATCTCTTCTAACTCCTCCAAATGTGGACTTTCTCACTCCATCAGTGCTGCCAGATGCAAAATACAGCAATATTGGATTATTATTGACTTTAAATTCTTATTCTTTAAAAAATATATATTGTACATACAGAAACAACCAGTATGGCAACCGAATAGCAAAAGTATGCAGCGTGCACCATAAAACATGGAGGCTCCGTCATCTGAATAAGATCGGCAGCAGTTCATCGCTTTACACAGAATTGATCGCTGCTCATCACACAAACAATGCCTTCTGTTTTTACCCGTCAAAATAAAAGCCTCAGACTGTGTTGATGTGATTGGCTGCTCTCAAAAACAGTTTAGTTGCGGGTTTATGAAAAAGGCAAAATTATCGCACATTTGGCCTTTTTTTTTTGGAATTATTGATCATATATCGAACAGGTGCTTAAATTATGGTACAAATATGATAATTATCATGCATCTGCCAACACTGTACTCATACTTTTCCTGTCATGTTTACTACGTCCAACAGACGGTGCCGCCTAACAATAAACGGACATAACTGTCTGAATATACTGCACGTTTTCCTGGTGAGGACGAGCTGGAATCTCTGATAAAACTGTCAGTGGCGGAGCCGCATTTCGATGCCATATTGTTCTTTTTGCTTATGCTGCAAGTTCTTGCTTAGCTTTAAATCATTACGGTGAATATACACTGCTTTCTCCTCTGCAGATGTTTCCCCCTTTTTAATTATAGAATCTTTGACTTTCCACCTTCCTTTAAGTCCCCTGTGAGTGTGTTTGTGTTGCTGGCCAAGCGCGAGACTCATCCAAGCTTCAAGCGCTCATGTTGTTGGTTTTCATCGCAGCTGTGTGTCAACAAGCTGTCAATCAAACTATTTCAAAGAAATCACGAGATAGGATAAGGAGAATTCATATAGGGCAGAAAATTTTTAGATATGACTTGCAAAGAGCAACTCCCCTGACTCCATCCACTTCTGCTCCTTTGTTTGCCCCTTTAGACCTCCATTCACACACACGCACACACACCACAAACATTCTCTCATGAGTCCTCGGCACAGCACACACAAACATTTTTCATACCCTTGCACATTAACAACGGTGTGAGAGGATGCATAGATGTGGCAGGCTATAAAAATAGAGGCTTTTATTAACACTGATAAAAAATTCCATCTTCTTATCGACAGGGGAAACGGAGAAGGGCGGGAGAGTTTTTGCTGCAGCGCTGCTTAGAATAAGGATGCTGCTGGGCAGGGAGAAAGAGACAGAGAGACACCAAGAGAGGGATGATTTGGGTGCGGAGGGTGGAGGGATGGATGGGAGGGAGTATCTGTATTATAGTGAAGCCAAACAGAAGCAAAATGAGTCTGGACAATGAGAGGACCAGATGGTAGTTGGGGGGGAAAGGACTGGGCATTGAGAGACGGAGAGTGGAGGGAAAGAACGCTAACTACCATAGAGAGTTAGAGAAGGAGAGAAAGACAGATGGAGAGAATGGAAGGAGGCGAGGGAGAGGAGGGTGGGGGTGGGGGTGGGTGGGTTTTGTCTTTACTGCCCTTGTTCGTGTAATTGAGGTTTGGTTGTAGCAGGATGGAAAAAACGACTGCAGTGTGGTGCAGCAGAGAGTCCGAACAGCATGGATGTACAAACCGGGAGGATGCCCGTGCACCTTGGGACCTGTGCTGAATGCAGGTGGAGTGGTGCAGAGCCAGAAGAGCTGGTGGATGAGGAGGAGGAAGAGGAGGAGGAGGGGGGTGGATGAGTGAGGGATGAAGGAGGGAGCAGGGGAGATGTGGAGGTTGCAGGAACAGGTGGGGAAACAGCAGGTGGTGAGGGGGTAAGGAAAAAAAAAAAGTCCTGGTAGCAGCTCAGGCAGGCTGCATCATAAAGTAGCTTGATGATGCTTTAATGACCCGAACGTGCTTCTTGGTGAAAAATGAGCTAAAAATACATGAAATTAAAAACCTCCACCATTTATTGAAAGTGATTCCCTGATGACGGCTGCATTTATACTTATCTTTCCAAGAGAGCTTGACCATGAGGGACTGTATTAATATTTTGAGGACGGGGACGAATCTTATATTTACTTTTTAGAAAAGCAGATCCTCCCCAGCGTTGTTAATATTTTCTTTGGACCCTCCCCTCCAGCATTTTTGTATCAGACCTCTGTAGTTTGCTCTTTATCTCTGCTTGAGGCTAGCAGCTCGAGGTTATATTAGCTGCTGCTAGCATAACACGCCTGAATCTCTGATAGAACTGTCAACGGTGGAGTTTTATTGTGGGTAATGTAGGCGTCAGGCTCTGACAAGGAAGAGGAATGTGCGGAATAAAAAAAAAAAAAGAAATCTGTAGTTCTGCTCAAACTTTTTCATTGTGAGTCTGACAGTAGGCGTGTTTCCATCTTCCATGTTATTTTTTATGTGCACTTTGAAGTATCGCATCACAAAAGGTTGATGGAAGCAGCAGGGTTTTTTTTTTCCTGTTTCGAACAAGGAGATGGAGACACACTTTTCTGAACCTCTGACATAGCAAACATTTTACTCACATGACTAATCAGTGAAGAAGAAGAAGAAGAAGAAGATTTCTGCTGTTTGTGCCAATTGTCCCATGACAGAATAAATACAACTTGCCTGATTTTAAAAAAAAATATCCTGAAGAATTTCTCTTTTTCTCTGGTAGCTGGCAAAGACATGTGGTTTTCCTTCTTCTTCTTCTTCTTCTTGGGTTATTGGCAACTGCGCTGCCTCCAAAATCACATACTATGCACTGCATGCCCAAAATGTGTAAACAGCATGTATCTCTTCAGACACACAATTCACCGTTTCCTGAAAGCCTCCTTGCCAGATGGAGTCGTGTAACCATGGTAACCTGCACCAACAACAGACCTACCTAAAAATTATATTCCACCTAGCAAAGTGAAACCTTATTTACATTTAAATTGAAACAATATTGACATTACACAGAGCAACCAAGGGAGGTGTTTGATGGTGTCTGTTATGTTGTTGTCATTGTCACTACTGCATTGCATTGTGGGATATTTATACTGGTGTGGTGTCCAGTGCTTGCATACTGTAATATAAACCCAGAAATAGTGTCCACCTCATGTACTATTTGTTTCATACTAAGGTTTTAGACTGAAAAAATCTCATATACTATTTTAACGTATCTATACTGAATTTCGGACACGCCCCTGGTTTTGTGTCCAGGTTGCAACCTTTATTAATGTAGCCTATACTGCCACTTCTGATGAAACTACACTTTGCATAGCCTAGTTTGTTTGCCCCAAACCAGATGATCAAAACTTGCCTAATTTGCATTTGCCTTTTTTATTTTTTGTGACATTTTAAAGGTTCATTTCAAATATACTTGATGATTATATGGAAAGACGGCTGTTGTTGTAGGACTGCAATGCTACATCAGTGGGGTGAGATGGTGCAGTCTAATTAATAATTTTCATAACAGCATAATTAGTCATTTCCAAACATGGCAAATGTAACAAAATTATGAATCTTAGAATAAAGACATACTAAACAAAAGGATGTAATTAGCCTTAACTCTAACTTTATAAGTTTAATTATAAAGATCAACTTTATATGAGACACTTATCTTTTTTTCAATTTTCTGTTATGATGCTTAAGTGCTGGTCCCGGCAGAACAACTGATAGAAATAACATTTAATGGTAACACTTCATGGTTACATTTTGTTTTATAGTGTTATTTCATTACAGTTTTAATAGCTTACCAGAACTATAAACTACATTATACTATCATGACTGTAGGTTCTGCAGAATATCAGTGTTATTAACATTTCCCAGTATTGTACCCCATATGTATCCAGTACTGAAAAAAACACCATGATTTCCCTTTTTTTTCTTCTAAAATATGTAAATGTCACTCTGCATAGTCCTGCTTCCTTCCTTTGTTCCTTAATCTAAGTACCAGAAAGAGCTGGTAAGTATTTAATTGGTGTCTGATTCATACAAGAAATTACACTGTAAATAACGGGCAGTATTATAAACTGTCCATTTAGTCACTAATATGCCTATTCTGTATATTATTTTAGTCATATTAACCAGTTGACTGTGATGGGAGAAAATAAGCCCTGAAACACTGACAGGGAATATAAATTTCTCCCACTGGAGAGAATGTTTGATTACATTAAAACGGCTTAATATTGTTGTCACATTTATCACGTTGGAGCCATCTGTCTCTCCACGCCATGATGGAAACATGCCAAAGGGTTCAGCTCGACCTTGCTGCACCTGACACATACTGATGACTTTGTATTCAAGTGTCTTCCCAAGGTATCTGAGTTATCGCCAAGCTCATCGTTCCCACGCACTCTTGTCTGGCGTGGCGAAAAAAAGCAGAGCGACTCAGCCTTACACACAATAATACACTCAGGCGAGATAGAGAAATTGCTTCTCTGAGGAGACGAACGCTCGTCCAATCAATCTCGCGACAAAGCAGGGTTCCGCCTGAATATTTCCAAGAGGCACTCCTGCCCTGTCCCCCTTTGTAGCTGCCACAATGAAATCCTCAGCGGAGGCTTGTACTGATCAAAGGCCATTCCCTCCATCTTTTAAAGAAAAATGAAGGACATCCGTTCTTATTAAGCCGTGTGCTGCCTTTTATTGAGACAAGTCCGAGTCTTTGGGGCAAGCGTTGCGTGGCCACGCGATGGGATGTGAAGAGATACCGCGGGGTGCCGCAGCCTTTAAGACAGCTTTGTTAACTGTTGACAAGATAAACACGAAGCCCAAACCCAAATGTCCTCATGAAATATGCATCTTTCCAAAGGGATACGGGGCATGTTTATCTAAGAGGCTGTGTGCTGTGAGTGATAAAACATGAAAATCCACCAGTGGCCTTATTTTCTATAATACGAGTGAAGGCTATGATGACAAATCTCAGAGTTCTTTGCAAGCTGGTTGTGTACTTCAGCGATGTCATCTAGTGCTGCTCTCTGCCTTCAGCACTCACTCTGCTTTCTACTTTCTGTACATTTCCTGCAGATGCTCTGAAGTAACAAACCACAGGATGGTTTATGGCACTGGCAGGAAAGAAAGTGTGATGTACAAAACAGCTCAAAATTTAAAGTCAACTCAATTTAGATTAGATTTGAGTTTTGAGCTCAACTCAAACTTTTTTTTTGTTGATAAGTGTTTCCCAAAGCTCAAGCTGACGTTATCAAATGTCTTGTTTTGTGCACAACCCAAAGAAATATTGAGTTTACTGTCATAGACGAGTAAAGAAAGCAGAAAGTATTCACATCTGAGAAGCTGAAATCAGAGAATTTTGACGTCTTTTCTCAGAAAAAATGACTGAAAACAAGTAATAGTTTTTAATTTAATAGTCGATTGATAATCTTTTTTTTACAATTAATCGCTGCAGCTCTAAATATTTTTATTGCTTTTTTCAGCTTGAAGATGCAGTGGCAGTGTAATGGCATAAGTACACAAGTACAAGTCACATATGCGTTGTTCTATATCTTCCCATCCTTTCCAGCAGCTCTTTCCCACCGTCTTCCACTTGATAATGTTTAGAATTAACTCAAAGTCTTAAGTTTTGAAATAAACTTAAAAAAAAAAAAATGTTTGCCAAAATGTATTCTTCATTTCAGATAATTTCCTTTAGATAAACTAGAATTCAAAAACTCCAAAAAATTAAAAAATTGGCCACAGTGACCCTTATTTGTCATTATTTGGGTGCCTAAAAAATTAAATGAATTTAATTGAAACCACTGATGGGCAGTAATGCATTAGAAGTAACGTGTTACTGTAATCCGATTACTTTTTTCAAGTAACGAGTAAAGTAAGGGATTACAATTGCAAAAACAGTAATTAGATTACTGTTACTTTCCCGCAAGCAGGCTGCGTTACTGCATTACTAAACCATGATTTTGTTTTGTGAGACTGTCTCGTGACAATGACGTATGAGCGGCGCAACGTCAGTGATAAACGACACACACTGTAGTGATCAACAAGAGACAACATGGAGTGCGGGAGAGAGCAGGACCATGCAGCGTTTAATGCTTGGAAGTACCGACATTACTTTGAGTTTGACTCGGTAAAAGGTGACAAAAACATTAGCGTCCGCTGTATACTCTGCGTGGGAAGAAAACTTTTATCTACAGCGAAAAATTCCACCTCAAATCTGAGCGAGCACCTAGCAAGCCGGCACAGGAATGTGAAACTCACTGAGAAACCCCCGGACCCCCCCCCCCATGCATTTAATTTAATTTTTGCTTGATGCATGATAAAGTTAAAAGATTGAAACTTAAAAAAAGACACTGTTATATTTGATTCAATTTTATTTGATGGAATATGCAGAAAGAATAGAATTAGGCTGAAAGGTCTGTGCTTTATAGCGTATTCAGGTTGTGCATCATGTTTTTGAAAAGTAACTAAGTAAAGTAATTATTAAAGTAACTAATTACTTTTGAAAATAAGTAATCAGTAAAGTAACTGGATTACTTTCTTGGAGAAGTAATCAGCAATTAGTAACTAATTACTATTTCCAAGTAACTTGACCAACACTGATTGAAACTACTACACTTTCACTTCTATGAGTTAACTCATAGAAAACAATATTTGGGGAGTTTCTAAACCTCAAAGAACCAAGGTTGTCAACCGAAGAAAAGTAAATTATGTCAGTAAAAGGTTAGTAGTTGGAAAAACCTTTCAGTTTTAGGTTGGGCTCAAAACTCAAAAATCTATTGCAGTAAGCTGCCTTGAAAACCTTGATGTTGTTTGGTTTAGTGTTCAATAATAAAGAAATCAGGGCTGCAACTAATGTTTCCATCATAACTTTGAAAATAATTATCCATCGCTTGTTTTTGTTGAACCAAAAACCCAAAGATATTTAACTCTAATGATCTGCTTGGGATCCTGGAGACCTCAGGCCCTTTAAACAGCTAAAAAAAAAAAAAAAAAGCTTAACATTGTTTTTATAAGCTTGATTCTTGACTTTTCCCAATTTTATGAGAATTGCTCATAAACACAATGTTAAACTAATGACATGTTTCAGAGGTCTGCTACAAAAAAAATCATTTCTGATTGCTGATAAGGGATTTTCTTATACTTTCTGCTTGTAATTGGTGTTTTTATGCACCAGTACACCTCCCCTCCAAATCCCAAATAAGTTTATATGGATTTCTGTTAATGGAGTTTTACAGCAATTTGTTCATAAGAGGTTGAACAGGGAGTTAAACCACTCTAGATCTGATAACATAATTAAAATCATAATGCAGGATAACATACTGTACATTTTTGTCTGTGAATGACTTGTGATAAACTAAATGAACATATATTTGCTACCGTCTGCTCCATTTAACATATATATTTCCATATATGTTTGTATTTTGTATCCTTCATCGAATGTTCAGAACAGTTTGTGACAAAGCGAAAGGTTATCACTTATAATATGAGCACGGTGCATTCAGCACAGATGAATATGCTCAGCGAAGTTAAAGGTCAGCTTTACTGATCATATGTAGATTTACAAAGTACAATGAAATGTGTGGGATGAGAGGAACAGGTCAGCTCAGCAGTAAGAGCACTAAGTGGAGATAAAATAAGATGTGAAATAGATTTCAATAAAATTTGAAGTAGGTCAATGAAATACAACTCTATACTGACGCTGACAAAATAGTGCTGACATTATATATAAGACTATACTGATACTAACACAGTGATAATACACACACGATATGAACATTAAAATGAAGGTTGGTACAAGAGTAAGAGTGGCAGTTGTGCACAGGTCATTGCACTTTATGTGTCTGTCCTTTGCACATGGGTAGACATAACCTGCTCTACTCTCAGGTTACACCAAACCTCTATAGTAGAGTCTATATTTGTAGGTGTGTGGGTGTAATTTCAGCAGACCTGAATGATTAGGAATACTCCATGCAGCAGCATGTAAGACCACATGCCGCTACATATCTCTTTTATCATAAATGTAACACTGCTGCATGGAGTATGTAAGCAGCAATATATCCCTATGTATTTATAATATATGGTTCAGAAAATATTGAAGATCCAAGATGAAACTGACAAAAGGGTGGGACTGAAAGAAAAGAGCACAATTACAAATCTGTCTGCTGTTTCAGCACCATGGACACCGTCATGGATTTATCCATTTACAGCACAATTAGACTGTTTAAGAGCTATGATCAGACCCATAGATTATAACTTGCACAATCCCAGCACCAGACAATTATCATGGAGTGGAACAGGGTTTTTACAAGGCAAACAGAAAGATTTTATAAGCCATCCACGATCATCAAAGTCCAATGTACTGCCGTGGGAGAAAGTGCCTTAAAAGTATTTCTGCATCATATTAGCCCTCAGTTCATTTTTATTTTAGACAAGTGTCATGCCGAAAAGTGACTGTCCACCCAAAAAATTATTGTATCACCCAGTTTACTTTTTTTGACCACCACTGCCTCTCATAAATAATGAACACTGCCTTGGTTTGCAGAGTCTGCCCGCTCTCCTTGCAGGTTAATGTCCACATACTTGTGCTGAATGTGGCCGCACATTGCTCTGGTTGAGTGGTTATATGCACAGGCGCAGGTTGAACCTTAAGGTTGGGGGTTCACAAAAACAAACCAAAACAAAAAACAAACAAACAAAAAAAAAAACATAGAGGTAATACAGTATACCAGCAGGAGCAGTTTCATATCCCCTATTTTGAATATGAACTCACACAAGCTGCAAAAACTTTACAATAAACCAGATACAGACCCCAACTTAGCGTTTCTTCACAGACGAGCCCACAGGCTCACTGATCACAGGAAAGCAAGTAACCCTTCTGTTTCTGTCACACACACACACATGCACACACAAGTGATTCATCCTTCTCGGCTCACCAATGAATAGTAGCCTCCATGTGTAGGTCTGTACTGCCTTTTTAGCCTAGTGTTTGGCTGTACTGTGTAGAAAAAACAATGGAGCTCACAGTTCCAGGATTTAACCTGTTCTGCTGAGCTGAGAGCGCACTGCATGCGCTGTTTGCTGTGCGCACTGCTGCAGCAGCGTGTGTGTGTTTGAGACCGAGAGTGACAGACAGGGGGAAAGAAGGTGGGAAAAGGACTGTTGCACACAATGTTTGTGTAAGTTAGTAATAACCTACTCGGACTGCTGCTTTGTCACTTGATCCGTGCACATGAACCTGTAGTATTATCTAGTAAGCTGACACACAGTCTGCAGGCCCATCAACCAGGGCATCACTGCAAGCTACCGTACCACATAATAAGACCGGAGTCCAAGTTCCACAATGTTCCTTTCTATATAATTTTTGGTTAAAGCCACAGGGAGCCACCTATGAGGGAGCTCCAGATTGCTGACCCGTGTTCTAGATCAAAATACTGCCCAACTGTCCTGCTTTTACAAACTGCTGGTTAAAAACATCAAGACCATGCAGGTGTTGTCAAAACCCCTTTCCCTGCATGGGGGCTGCAGCACCAGCTAGCGGTTGGTGGCTGCATCTTAGATCTTAAATGCAACTGTTAAGCTGCATTGTAAATGAATGAAATATTAATAATTAATTTTTTAAAATTAATTTGTTTGCAAATTCTTATCATTTATCAATTCATGTTTGTCACACATAACGGTTACCATAACATAATGAATTTTGAGAATTTGGGGGCCACAAAAGGTCATTTGGACAGGCATTGTCACCCAATGCCCCCCTGTGACGCGGCACTGGACAAACTGTAGATAAAGCCAACTAGATTAACGTATTTGACTAAACAACCCCTCTGCTCCTGCACTCTAGCAGGAGCTACAACAAAACACAAGGGTTAATTTACAGTGATCTGAGACAGAGAAAAACCCTGAAATATACAAGCTGGAAACAGAGAATGTTGTTGCTTAATTGACTTAAAATACTTGCAGATTCATTTTCTGCCAATTAGCTAATCATGAATCGACTAATAGTTTAAGCTTTAGATGGAATGAGCTTCATTTTTTATGTATTAATCTAGTTTCTCCATCCTTGACAGAAATGTGAAGAAGAGTAAAACACAGAGGAAATAGTCTTTTTTCATAAAATAGGGAATCAAATAAAATTAAGTAAAGAATTACAGTTTGATCATTAATGTTCTCCAAATGATACATTGAGGTAAAGACTAAAGACAAATAAAAAAACAGTACATTAGCTTGTATACCATCTGTCACGTTGATTAGGCTCCCTTGTGGTTAGCTGATAAATACAGCAGCCGGAGATCACCAGTTTTAATTATAGATCTGTTTTTTTCCCAAATGCCGGGGAAACCAATTAAGGCGTGTGGAGCGCACCCGTCACACTGATGCTCTGATACATGCTGCTGCATGCGATTTCTCAGCAATCTCTCCCTGACCAAAAATTATGAGATGCCGTTCTCATAACAAGATTTCTAATTTGAGTCAAGACAGTGCCACCGCTAATTGATGCGGGTAAATATCTCCTGTCATAAGTCTGCATGAAGTTAACATCTGGTTAAATTATATGTGCCAGGGATTAATAACAAACTGTTTTCTGTGGAGATGAGGCAGAGAAAAGTGATGCTTTTTTCTTCATTTAATCCACCTTGTATTGACATAGGTGTAGATTTCGGGTTGAGGCACAGCTGATATTTAGAACAAACACATTTGTCCCCTGCCATTAAAAACATGAAAGTAAAAGATGACCTTTGCCTCTATAGTTAAGTAGGTGGTGGCAGTATGGTTGCAAACTGCAATCTTGTGTTTTTGACTGCCTTGGCCGATGTGTAGGTTTAAACTTTGGAGCTCAAGGCTTTTGTTTTCAAGAATTATCTAGAGGTTTTAACAAGGTCTCATTCTCTAATACCTTCGATCAAGTCCAGTGAGCACCATCCGTGATTTCAACATTGATTTCTAATTAAAAGCCGGTTGATATTCGGTCTGAATGTCCAAGACCTCTTTTCACTGTCTTTTCATCAAAATAAAATACAGTTATAACATCAGCATCTCACAAAACATAAATTTGCTTAATAATTCTGATCATTTGTTCCAGCAGATTGAAAGAGAGACGATGTTAATTAGGTGAAGCTTTTCCCCCAAAGTCGTATCTCTAACTAGTAGGTGAAATCTGCTCTACATGAAGATATAATTTCATACATTAAGTGTTTCATATAAAATGTCATAAATACATAAATACATGTGAGAAGCTCTTAATATAAAATTATTGTGCATGTGCAAGTACTTGAGGAATATATGCACTTGGACAGTATAAAGAGCAACAACGACAGTGATTTGAACAGGAAGTCATGGCGGCTGAGTGGTTTAAGCACAGAAAGTTGATTTTGGTAACTGGGGTTTGAGGTTGGCTTGTACTGAAAATATTTTTCTTGCTTTCAACTGAGAAATTTTGATGTAGTTTCTAAATTAGGCTCCGACGTGACCATAAGCTTTTATTTGCACATTAAGGTGGAGTCTCAGTGCTTGACCAAGAAACAGGCAGAGAAGCCCATTAAGAATGTCGCTATTGCAAATCCTGGTGAAATATTATCTTAATGAGAACCTTTAATAAACGTCTTCAAACATTCGGTGAAAAATCTTCCACTTTTGAACGGTTTCTTCAGCAATGACAATGGTCGTCTTTTAAACGTCTCTTTAGCAGAAAAATGCACACCGGAGATTTTAATTGGTTATGACTGACCGCGCTAAAAATCTTTTCAAAACACAGATATGTAGATTTGTTTTGAATGTGTGTTTGACATGAAGTATTTTACATGAACAGTAATCCTGCAGAAACAACTATTAAAGTCCAGAGGCCTCATTTACAATATTTACTTACAATCATGTCTTATTTTAAGTATGACTTGCTTAGATTTTTTCCATTTTATCCATTACCCATAGTTTAATGTACTGGTATCCGTTTAATGCAGATTTTCACACGGTCAGAGAAAGTAAAAGTGTGCATCCTCCTATAGTTCAGTTATAGGCATGGAGCCCTGCACGCTCCATGCTTCATCATGCCTTGTATTAAGGATTTATTTCAACCAAAACAGCTGTTTCTGACTAAACAAAACAGGTATTACTCTTTAAAAAAAGGTCTCTCACTGTTGCAACCCTTTCCATGATGCTGTCTCACACAGTAACAATAACAATCTGAACAAAAACAAACACAACCGAACAAGCAAGCATCACCTGCCCCATGCGCTCCACTGGTGTGCTCTGGTGACATGAATGCTGCAGTGCATCTCCTGCGCTCTGTTTCTATCACTTTTCTCTTCTCCAGTACGGTTAGTTTTGTAGTTTGTGGTGATTTAGAGGCTCAGATTGTTAAGTTTATAGGCTGTGATTCTCTTGCATTGCTCTGTGTACAATGATGCAGCTAAAAAACAAGAGCAGAAACCAGTTTACCGGCCCCTCATTTCTCCCTCTCCTTAAGGATTTGTTTCAATAAGTGCATCAGCTAATATAAAAATGTAAATCATAATTATTCATTAATTCCTCATTGGTTCTCCCTGTGCTTTTTTGTAAGTTCCTATCTTCTTTATCCTGTAACTGTAATACACACTGACAGTCAAAGGAAAAAAAAAAAACCTTTGGAAGAATCTCAGTCGACTACTAAGATCTTATCTCTAAGCGAAGTCTAGACTTGACTTTAGTGATTTCACTGTTGGTTGTGTCAGGGTATGCAACCAAGCCTGTGGTGAATTTTGCATTAGCTTTATGAACGATGAGATAGGAATTATGTGTTTGTTTTCGTTTGTCAACCTGATATTTAGTCCACTGAGAAATAAATGTTATCTGGCTTCAGCCTCCTCTACCATTGCCGTGATCTTATCTTCCAAAAAAGTTTGCTTTGCTCTTTTGATCCATGGCCATTCCTGGCTAAACCCCTCATTGGTGTTGCATTATATCAGGGGAAATCACTGATTATGAGATAGGTGCCATCCATTGTGAGAGATTAATAGATCACAGGTTTGTAAGTTACAAATTGGCTTCTTGGAAACTACGTAAGCAAGATTTTTTATGCTCAGTAGCATTTATGAATTGAGCATAGACACAGTCAGAAATTATCTTATTTCGAGTATAAATCTAAGAACATTTCTATAAAAAGAAGCCTCTGGGCTTTCTAAATGAACTGAATTGAATTAATGTTATCACTGATGTGAATAGATGACACAAAGAGGTTACTTTCCCAAACAAAAGACACAAAAGAGGACAGGAGAGTAAATCATGCCGACTGCTAACACAGCAGGGATAACGTTAAATGAGAAAAGTTGACCTGCAGTGAAATAAATATTTGAAACCATTACAGAATGCCTGAGAGACTTGCTGCATTCAATTCCATTGTATTCTGAACTGGCGCTTGATGGCTGAATTGTTTTTGTCTTTAACACCAGTTCATGCAGCAAAAGGCACAAACTGAGACTCTTTCATAACCAGTTGAAAACTCATTGTAGTAGCTTTAAACTGTTTTAAAGATGTAAAAAAACAGAAAAGTGGTGATTATACGGGGTGTTATACTGTATCCTGGAGCTGCAGGGTCTCTGCGCCTGGCCAGGAAACAGCACATAAATCATAGAGATCATGGTATTTAATGTCCTTTTACTTCTGTTTCTTCATAACCCCATTGGCTCAAAGATCTGCACTGCATGAACATAGAATTAAAGTGATGTAGCCAACCAGATGGTTCGTTACACAGAACCATCTGGGAAGTCATCCTTAGAAACCGTTTGGAAAAGGGCGGGCACTTTCAGAAAAAAACCCCAAAAACACTTGGCAGGTGATTGGATGAACCATCTGTCTAACGCGGGCTGACTTCAAACAGTCAGATCAAACTTTGGCTAAAGCCGGTCCAGAGAAGAGTGAAAGCATCTTCTCCATGGAGAAAAGCCTTCAGTGTCGTTCTTTGCTCTTCTTTCAATGACGAAGTATCTCTTCAGGGGCCGCCATTGTTGTTTGAAACGAGTCGTTTCTATGAACGTTTAATGCTGTCATCATCACAGTAGTCCCTCCTAAGACACTGATTGGCTGCACCACTTTTGGTGCAGACACAAACAGATAACTTGAAGCCTGGCAACATGGATTCTCACATGATCTTGCAAATCCAGCTGCCTCGCAAGGTAACCCGCCCTCATAACCCCCCTAAAATTGTTGTTTTTACCCTTTGCATTTTCAGATTGAGCAAACAAGATATATAACCTGTCAGTCAGTAAGCTTTTGAGGTGCTGTTAGGTGAATATTGACGGACTGAATGAAGCTTAATATTTTATACACAGATTGAGAGTGTTATCAATCTTCTCATCAAACTCTGCAAGAAAGCAAATTTTCCAAATTGTCATACTATTCCCTTAAGTTTTGTTTAGGGTTAGAAACAAAAGCAGTTAGGTTTAAGGGAAGATCATAGTTTGGGTTAAAGTAACAGTACCAGTATAGCAGTGCCAGATCAGAAAAATAAAGGGTTTTGTTTTCCAGCAGTGATTTGAAATGATTTTGAAAGGCACAGTCAAATGACACAGCCCTGCTGATCGGATGTCAGCTCCAGAGAACCCTTTCATCTGTCATACTGGAGCAAAGTCAGAAAAAAATAAGTATTTTGTCATTAAATCTGAAGGACTTGTCAGTTATTTGGGGTCTTAGTAATTTCGGGACTTAAAAAAAAAAAAGTAAATAAATGTAATGACTGAACAGTGGTTATAAACTGGACTGAGATCTACTGTATAGATACAGTCAGCATGTCTGCAGCATTTGTCACAAAAGGATGTTTTTGTGAGGATGTTTTTGTATAATCACACATCTTGTGCTGAAACACATTGCTTCCAGGTGAAAAGACACAGTAACTCCATGTGTACTGGAGGAGGAACATGTCTGTTTGTGCGCTATGGGAGGTCCAAAATGATAGGGGCTGTGGTATGAAAGGGGAATTTGGCTAGGCTAAATTTGGCAAGTAAATGACGGAAACAAAAAAAACAAACAGAATTCAATAAAGTGGCGGCGTTTTCTGTTTGTGACAGCTGTTGGTCAGAGGTGGAGGTGGTGGAGCTGCAAAATGCTTCTTATTGAAATCACTGTTGCCTGCAAACTGAAATTTTCTCATTTCTTTTCAAAACTCTCCGGTTTTATTCTTTCGACATCTCTATTGTCCCCAAGCTTTTATTCTACCTGCGGTTCCCATTTCTCTCCGCTCTCCCGTGGTTACCAAAGTGAAAATACAGGAGGTTGCAAACTGATGTGTTGCAAGCAAGAAAAAGTAATTTCTGAGTATTGATCAGCCGCGAATCCCCCGCTGAGTTATCATTTGTGTTATAAAGGAGCAAAAATCTCACTCACTCTCATTGTGTACCTTTGAATAATAGCAACAAAAGAGTAGAATGGGCTGACACTAGAGACATCAAACACAACATGGGGTGTATTTGCAGCTGTGAAACTCACTTGAGACTAAAGAGGTTTCCTAATCTGGATAATTACTGGAGTAGAGCAGTGATTGGGCAGTCAGAAGGGGGCTCTTTAATTAGGCAACATGGACCACCATTTCTTTGGAGCTTGATTGGCCCCTTGACATTCATGTAGCTGCACTGATGACACCGAGTTCAGCTAAATACGTGTTATCGCACCAAGAAGTCCGGATTTCTAATTAACCAGAGCTCAGAATTATTGCTTTTCTCTGGCATGTTGTCCGTTATCAGCTGGCATTTGGCTCGAAGTATTACATGCCAGTTCCACAAGCTGAATTCTGTCTCTTTTCTAGGACAGAGGTCTTCAACCTTTTTGAGTGGCGACCGCACATAATTATCAGGTTGGTTTTGAAACCCCCACATAAAAATCCACAGCGCAGAAAGCTCGGGGCTCCGTTGGAAACATGGTGCCTTGTGTTTCTCAGCCGAGTCTCATGTTGGCCCGAGTCCAGGGCCTCTAAATTAACTTTTTTCCTCAGTGTCCCACAGTGGTCACGAATTCTACTTTACAGCCATTGTCCCAAATTAAAGTTCTTGTTTGCCATTCTGAAATTGTTGCTTATTAAACCTTTCCTTGAGACAAGTGCAATAGGCTGTACACAATAGCATACATTTGAACAGTGCAATTATTACTTTGACACTTTCATACACCGCACATTAGATGACACGTATTTATAACCAATATGGTGCAGCTCAATTAGCACATGCAGCTTATTATGACAAAGCAACCTTGAATAACAGTGCACATTATCATTTTTACAGTGCTTAATTCTTGTGACCATTTATACAGGGAGCCAGATGCTACATGGCTCGCTTACACTTCTCCGCTTCTGTGTCACTTCCATGCATCCGTGGTATCTTCTGGCTGCGTCGTCACATACAGCTGTTATCTAACTGGTTGCGCCTTGAGTGGCAAACAAGGTCAAAGTTCAAATAATTTGAACTTTGAGTGCAGCGGTCAGGGGCAAATGTGAGCGGCGTGATCATGTGTTGGGGCCTTATGATGCCAGTTGATATGTCACTTTATAAAGTTTTAATATTTTTTCAGGAATGAAAGTAACCAGATTCCCTGTATGTGGTTAGTTTAATCCAAAGGATGGCTATTTGGGAATTTGCTCCAGTGTTTTTGGAATGATAAGTTTCTATATTGTCCGAGAATTCTTTAGGGACAACAGGACATCCGTAATTTTGAGCGCTGCCCGAAAACTGTCTATAGCTACTTGATCATTAAGCACAATACTGTAATGCAAAAGCACCAAAATGAAAAAGAAAGCAAGAAAATTGCACATTACTCTATACTCTGTTTACATTTTCCCAGGCAAAGTTACAGTGAGTTATAGCCAGAAAAAGAAGCAGGAGGAGATTTGTCTTGAGATAATTTATCTTATATGTTATATTTTGTAGTTATTACAGTGGAAACACTACTGCTGTTGTCCACAGGGGCCCCAGAGTCAACCAGTAACAAAAACACACTAACAGATTGAGGCAGCGGCAGACCTGCAACTCCTGTGTTCTGTGAGGTAAATTACTGATTCTGGCTTTGGAGTTTGGTTGGATTGGAGAGAGTGATATTTGGGTTTTATAACAGCAGTTTCCCATCAGAAAAGGCTCTCTGATGGCAACGTAAAGCGGTGAAAATATTCTAAATATAGCGTACACTTGAATTTATATTGATTTTTTTAGGGGGATCTTTTTTTAAGTGGCTAAAATATGTTTTGGTGCTGACCTTGTCCACAGTACTACATTGCTTAGTTTCTGTGCTGTGCTGCTCTCTGCTTTTCCAAAGTATGGGTGGCATCTACGGTGGCTAATGCACTGACTATTGATATGTATCTCATACAACTCCACTTCAAATAGTTGGAACTATCCCTTTAAGGGGCTGACATTGTGAGAACTACTTCCTGGCTCTCATTTCATGCTCCTTGCTGCAATATTTCTTTTTCTCCACAATGACCACTGGCAACCCCCGGAAATGATCTCGCGTGTTGAGAACCACTGTTCGAGGAAAACTTCTGCTCCTGAGTCAAATTAGACTCGTATAATTGCGCTGGACTCCTCAGCAGAGAGGCAATTAAACCAAATGTGATGTTTCTAAAACCAGTTTGGGTTTAAATGCCTGGGTCAATGCATTAAACAAACACTGTGCACCTGGACCCCGGGGACCGATTGCTTTTTTAACGCAACGCTATTAAAACTGCTCGCTGTGTCAGTGCTCCCTCTTGCCTGATCAGGAACTGGGCTGCGTTTGATCACCCCTCTCTCTTCTCGTGCACCAGTTTTACTTCCCTGGCGCATTCAAAGCTGTTTGATTCTGCAAAGTACAACACAACCCCATTTTTTTTTTTTTTTCCTTTCTTTTACCCCCGTGTTTCCTGGTCCGCCCCATTCTATTTGACGCACAGGCCTTTTGAAATATTCAGTGCTAACCCTTCCATCTTATTACCTGCAAATCCAACTGGATAGAGAGTGGCAGGAGGCTCCCCGCTATGCAGCTGTGGTGTGGGTGTGTATGTGAGCAGGAAAAGCTCCGAACCAGTCTTTTATTTGATTAATCCTCTTCTTAACACAGCCTCCTATGTCGGCTGTTCAGGGCAGCATTGGGCTGGTTGAAGCCTGCTCACGTCTAAGCTCTTCTCACCTCGGGTTGGATTTGCCATACTGAGGAGGCAGCTGGACACGGTGGTGATTTGAACTGGTGGAGGAAGATGAGTGAGAGTTGAGGAGGAGATGAAAGGGGAGGTGGAAAAACGGAGGGCAGGTAGGGTAAAGCATGACAAGGTGAGGATACAAAAGGGAAGCAAAGAAAATGGAAGCGACGGAGGGGTGATGGAGAGAGATGGATGCATGAGTCAAAACAGAGAGCTAATGATGAGAAGAGGAGGAGGAGGAGGAGGAGAGGCTGAGGTGTAACAGAACAAGTGAGCGGGGGGGGGGGGGGGGGTCTTGAGGGAATGAGGTGTTAATGATCGGAGTGGGGTAGGAGGAGAGGTAAGAAAGAGAAAGAAGGGAAAGAGCAGCACAATTAAGAAACAAGGAATTAAAATGTCAGAGGAGTCGACTGGGACAAGGGGAGAGACAGAGAGAGACAGAGTGAAGGAGTGCTCAGGGGTTTATAGATGGCCTCGCTCAGCTGAAGCGTGAACACACACAAAACACACACACACACACAGGTTGATGCAGCGAGGCTGAGTGACACAACAGAAAACAAACACGCTCATGAGCGCAGAGACGACTGAGCGAAGAGGGCTGTTAGTCAGCTAGTGGGTCAGAATCAGGACTGAAACTGAAGATTAACATCATTATACATGAAATGATTATTTGTTTAGTCTACAAAAATGTCAGAAAACAATAAAAAATGCCTCAAACTATTTCCCAGAGCTCAAAGTTACATTTAAAGCCCCTTTTCCATACAAATGCGCCAGCTTGGCTTGACTCGGTTTGACTTATGTGTCGCCCAGCATGGCAGGGTTTTATATCTCCACTACAACAGGCCCACCTGCTTAAAGGTGTATATTTAACTGATGCATGTTTGTCTTCAGTCAAACAGCTGTACAACAGTGAATAAACACCTGTCACTTCCTTTAAATTCTTTATAATAAATGTCCCGTTGTTTTGTTATTTAAAAGCTTTTATTATGAAGACTATATGACTCCTATACAGCTGAAAGTGAACTTCAAACAGTAAAATAAAGCACATACCTGAAAGTACAAACAGCAATGCAGCAGAGAAACTAAACTTCAAACCACAGAGATTCAGTTACAGCTACAAAAGTACTGAGAGCTGAATACAGAGAGACTTTTAACATCTTTGTCTCTGGTCCCGTGTGCAGACTTGACTTGAGTCCTGCAGCACATGCCTGTTTGAGGTCGACAGAGAGGGGTTGTTGTGGGTTGGGTTGGCGCTAGTGGATGAGGCCTATCCACAATCCACATGAAGGCGGGTCAGACCCGCTTTTTACCTTGCAAGGCAGCTGGATTTGCAAGATCGTGCGAGAATCCGTCTTACCAGGCTTCAAGTTATCCATTTGTGTGCACACCAAAAGTGGTGCAGCCAATCAGCATCCTAGGAGGGACTATTGGCTGCTATGGGTGCGGTTTTAGGTGTGACAACAGCGAGAAGCGTCCATAGAAGCGGCTCATCTCGAACAAACAATGGTAGCTCCCATAGAGGTTATGGCAGAGACTGCGATAGCATCAGTTATATCAGAACTAGAGAGTATTTGTTCAGTGAAAGAAAAGCAAAGAGCAAGAGTTTGATGTAATTTGTTGAAGTTAGCTCGTGTCAGACGTGATTGACAGATGGTTCATTCAATCACCTGCCAAGTGTTATTTGAAAGTGCCTGCCCTTTTCGTTCTAAGGATGACTTCACAGATGGTTCTGTGGAACAAACCATCTGGCATGTGAGGTTAGCCTGTTTTGGCACCGCTCCAGCCAAAAGTACCAATTGAAAACCCCATAAAACTCAAAAGGTATTTTGCAGTTATATTAAAAAAAAAGAAAAAAAAAAGTTCAAATCTTTACATTTGTTGTGGTTTGTACGCTACATAACTGATCACTGATCAGGTTTACATGTTAAAAGATCTTTCACCTGATGAATCCCTTGATGAATCTGTCTGCTCTCCAAAGTACATTTTGTCCTGCAAAACACACACAAGAAGTGACATTACATTAATACTGAAGCATCAGTGTGCAGCATGCTGGATGAGGAGCTAGTTTGAGCTATTTTATAATGTTACAACTAGATTTTGCTAATTTCTCCCATGTTTGGGCTTTTCTGGCTGCCGCTCTGGTGATCTTCCATCACTCCCTCTCGACTCCTCTCCTCCCTCTCCCTGTGTCTGCTCTCATTGGCTGTAGTTTGTCGCAAGGCACCTGATCCATCCCCGGCATGACCAGATATTAAACCTGCTTTACATCTATCAGGCATCTGCGAGGCTTCGGGCAAACTCTCAGATTGTGACGTTCATCAGTTCGTTATGATTGTCGCTGACAGTAGCACTGATTTCGCCTCTGTTATTTTGTCTACGATTTCCGAGAGCTGTCGCTGAGTGAAAAGGCTCCAATCCTGTGGCATGAACTTGGCATGACTCGGCAGAAATGACTGTTCTGTGGTGCCCTCGTGGCCTCTGGGATAAGATGATAACCATAAACTGCAATGTCCCAAGTTCAGTCGGGGACCTTTGTAGCATGTTGTTCCCCATCTCATTTCCTGTCATCTCTCTATGTGGTAATAAAGGCATTAAAAAGCCCCCGAAATATGAATAAAGAATACAAACCAAAATTAGGTCTTTTTATAGGTATATTTTTATAGGTTTGGCCATTACTTTCTACCAGTTATGATAACATTGTACTCACCAAAGTAATTTCAGAGATTTTAGAACACGGCAGCATCGTTACAAGAAATTCTTTAAGGGCCAGTAAACACCAGCAGTCCTGGGCAGATGGTAACCAAGCATGAGCACATTTACAGCAAGTATTGTATGTCAAAGTAGAACCAGGAAGTCTGTCTGTAAACTAGAATTGACATTTACAACGGACAGCCTTTATTTTCTCTTCTCAATAAGTTAACCTGGCAGTTCTGATCATCTGATGGCTTGTTGCTCTTTTATACTGTATGTTCAAGGAGGGAATTTTATGCTGTTGTATTACATGAGTTTGTTAAATACTTCACTCTTGACTTGACTGGTCAATTACAGCATTCTAAGATCTATTATTTCTGTATAGCAGACCGTTGCTATGAAGAACAGCTGTTGCTATGGACACAGTTCTGAAAGTTAATATTTTGTGTCAAATTATTGATTTTTTTTTGTAAATAACAATGTAATAAGCAGGATAATGTCCAGTGAGCAGGTCATTATTGTGACATAAAGCCATAAAAACATTTAAAAATTAATATTTTGTGTCACATAAATGTGTGACAAATATTTATTTGTTTTTGATGAGTAACCATGTAATAAGCGGGATAATACAATATAGTGAGTGAGTCGTTATTGAGAAATAAATCCCAACAGGATGATGCAGGACCCGGCACAAAGCCTTGAATCATCCTGAAGGGGTTTATTATCTCTTACATTGCACCTCACCATTCTTTATAAAACATACAAACACAGAACGCACAAGAGAAAAGTCTCCCTGCAGATCATCACACAATAAGATCCATTTAACTTCACTGTTGCAGAAGAAGCAGCCCCCTCTGTATCCTGGAACACATAAAAAGGTTTATGTTATAAATTCATGAGGTTATCACCTCTATGTGTGATTAGAGAGAGAGCAGAGAAGCAGAACCGCTTGTTGGCCGGCGAGGCCGTCACATTAGATGCCAGCACTCTTATGCTACATGTCACGCCTCTTTTGCTTCTGGAGCACTGTTTGGCTCAGTGTAAAAAAGAAAAGCTGACGTAATGAGGGGTCTTCATTGCAACAGTACTGCGGGATCTCTTTGTAAAAAGTGCTTGTGTTTCTTGCCTGTGTTTCTTGCCTTGTAGCCATGTAGTAGGGCTGCACAATATGGCAAAAAAAAAAGTCATATTGTGATTAGTTTGACTGAAATTACAATTGGAAAAGTAACGCCAATTGTGGGAATAATAATTTTTGCATTAAAATTTTCATTCTTACTGAAAAAAAACACCCCAGTTCTATCATCTGTAGAACAGCAGACCTTTAGGCCAGGGAATCTCTGCAGCAGTCCAGTACTTCATTATAATGCTGTTTCCTCACAAATTTTCCCTTTATCAGAAAATTGTGATTTGGTTCTGGGTGTGTGACTTAGATATTGCACTTGGCCATATTGTGATTTCAATAATATTGCAATTAACTGCGCAGCCCTAGTAGATAGCCACTTTACCAGATTTATGCAGTTAACTTGGTGAGCATAATGTTTTTATTATCAAGAGAAATGATGGGCAAAACTACAAAAATACGACCTAAGTTATCATAAACTAAGATTTGGCCTTATTATGTTAGACCATAGCATTCAAAAATGAGTACTGCAGTCCAAATAGTGGGTGTAGATGGTATATTAAATAGGTTGAATCCCTATTTAATATATGTTCTGTGGTTAAAGTGAGTCGTTTCCTCCTCAACCCAGATTTGAAGCTTAAGCAGGTTGCCTGCAAGCTGCCGGGATGTTGCACCTACACAGGTGCAACATTATATTTTGACAATGACAAGGGACGACGAGTCCTCAACTGTCAGTTGATGAGCTGTTTATAACTGTCAGTTGTCTGTCAATGTAAAGTTAAGCCAGTTATTACACTGCTGTGGAAAATACTGGAGTTCAGAGACTGCCTTGCTTACTGCCTGCCAGGCTCCATTAACATATTGCTCACTTTAACCGTTATAAACATCTACTCTACTCCTTCTAAAAGATTATTGATGATTTTCCACGCCTCATAAACAGACACTTACTCATTCGGCGAACATTAGGCTTTAATTTGAACTCTAATTAACATTAAACGGGCAAATAAAAACAGATGCTCTGCAGCGAGTATTTCAACTCAGCGTGTTTCCTTAATCTCTGATGACATATTGTCATTTTATGATTTAGTGCTGTAAATATATAACATATTTCTCCTTTAACATTGAATTAAAAATCAAAATTGTTGAATCTGTCATGATTCTCCATCCGTATCACTGAACATAATGTTGATACTGGATGATTCTGCACATCGAATGATGTGCATGAAAACTACGGTAGTTAAGGTTAATGAAAGATCATAGTTGGGTAAAGTAAAATAAAATTTAACTGCTGATCTGTGACAGAACTCAAATTCTGGTCCCCCGCGTGAAGGTCAGCCGCATCCATCCGCCGTCCTGCCTGCCACAGATTTACTCTCCACCTCTACTGCAGAAAGGGCACACTCATATCTGCACTGGCACTGGATGTAAATCATGACCTGCGGAAACATCTGATACGATCACAGCTCTCTGGATACTGGCGGCGAGTTTCAAAACAAGTCGAAGCAGATTGTTGGATGTGGAGAATCCGTTACTGTGAACGCCGCCTCGAGAGGGACCGACCTCTGCTTAACAACCCTCTGATTGAACAACCCCACCGGTCTATTTGTCACCTCTCTTCCCTCTCTTTGCTTGTTGACCCAGTCTGATTATTTTCATCTGGCTGCTCTCCCCCCCCCCCTCTCAGTCTATCTCTATCTCACGTCTTTCACCTCCTTGTCGGTAACACCGCCTGCCACTGCATTTTGTCGTGCAGCTCCCATGGGATACGCTTTGCTACTCGCTGCCCCATTCCTCTCGCTCTGGTTGTCTTCAGTCCCCACCCCTCCCTTGCCATTAATAATTTGTTATGCCACTCTTGCTCTGCAGGCCAGTTCTCATTGGTCTCCATTTCTCTCTCCTCCAGTTCTGATTTGTTATGCCACTGCCATTCCCTCGCACACATCTCATTGGTCACTGTCCGCTGAGCTTTCTATTACCCTCTCTCTCGCCTTCCTCCATCCCCGTGTTGTTTGATCTCATACTTTCTCTGTCAGAGATTTGTTTCTCCCTACAGCGTGCTACTGAGGTGTTTTTCATCTGCAACGCGTTTATCACAAGAGAACACAAAGGGTGAGCAGCGTTGGGAGGCTGCGTGTGAGGCCGGCTGCTTCAGTTTTGTCCATATTTCCGTTAAGGTGGAATTATTTAGTCAGTGTTACACACACACAGTGTAGGTAAAGCCATTTCAGTGTGTCATTAGTATCACCTGAATGCACCAGAAGGCATATTAGAAGGGTGAATGGGAATACGGGACCATTATTGGAAAACAGAGAAGGCATATGCTCAGTGAAATATTGGACTCCTGTTTCCCATTAGATGTGATTGCAGAGTTGGGAAGTAACCAAGTATAAATACTTTGTTGCTGTACATTGGTAGATTTTTCAGGTATCTGTACTTTACTTGAGTATTTATTTTTCAGCCAACTTTTTACTTTTACTCCCTGCATTTTAAAACGTAAATCTGTACTTTCTACTCCTTACATTTTCATAACAAGCTTGTTACTTCAGTTTTGAAGCATCTGAGAGGAATTATTATTTTTATTTTGCACTGCGTGCTGCCTTCAAAACGTTGAGACTGATTTCTGATGAAATAGATGAGACAGTAACACATAGAAAAGACGATTCCTTGGTGTATCCATCAGTGCATATCACTCACAACAGATGCAGCGAGACAAAAACAGCATGGAAGACGTGAACAGACAAAAACGAAGTAAAAGACATACAGATAAAAAAAAATTCAACGGAACAAAAACAAAGTAAAAGACTTAACAAGACAAAAAATATTTAACAACACAAAAAGATGTAAAAAGACAAAAAAGACAAGACAAAAGCCAAAGTAAAAGATGTACCAAGATGAAAAACACATAACAAGACAAAAATGACGCAAAAGAGTAACAAAACAAAAATGATGTAAGAGATGTAACAAGACAAAATAGACAAAAAAAGAGAAAAAAAGACAACAACACGAAAAAGACGTAAAAGACGTAATGTGATAAATGTGATAAAAGGTGTAAAAAGACAAAAACAAAGTAGCAAGTAGAAAAAAGCAACAGATGAAAAAAATTAACAAGAAGAAAAAATGTGAAAGATGAAACAAATCAAAAACAAGTAAAAGATTTAACAAGACAAAAACAATGCAACAGATGTAGGAAAGACAAAAAAGACGCAAGACTACGAAAATGAAGCAAAAGACGTAACAAGACAAAAAAGACGGAACAAGAGAAAAAAGACATAAAAGACGCAACAAAAAAATTATGTGAAAGACGTAATAAGACAAAAAAGATGGAATAAGATGAAAATGATGTAACATGGTGTGTGTCTCTGTGTGTGCTTGTGCGTGTGTGCATGTGGGTTTGAGTGAGTGAAGACTGTGAGATCTAACTTATGGAAACGTCAACTCATGATGACAAAGTAAGTTTCACTTTGAAGTCTCTAAATCACAGTGACACAAGCAGCTACACCGGCGAATCAGTCGGCACTACGTTAGCAAAAGGTGTCAACTTTCAAAAGATGTGCAACAATCGTCTCTGTAATATGCGACTTTTAAAAGGGTTCTTGAGGGACTAATTAGTTTTGTGCAAACTTTCAAATCATTTCATGTCTTCCTTTCATGTGCTCACAGACATTTAACGATATATAGATGGTAACCTCCGCTTCAGAAGGGAAATGACACTGATCCCTCTGATGTGCTTTCAATGAGACAGCACTCGCCAGAGAAATGACAGCCCCAGTTTGCTCAAACACTTCAGATCGCTTATGTTCACACTTTGCTGAATAACATGAGAGTAATGACGGCCTCCACTAACAAAGGCAGAAATAGCTTGACATTGTTATATTGTTGCGAACAGTTTGATCACGAGAAAAAGTGCCAAAGAAAAAATTAATTTGTGCATCTTGTGAAACAGGTGGTGTGAGTGAGCCAAGGCTGCATTAACACATTGGACCTCATGCAAGAGCCTTTTTTTAATATTCTTATTTTAACTTTTCCCTCTTTTTTTGTCATACGGTGGGCTGGTACGTACAGGTCAGATTTCGCTGTGTAAATGATCTGCCTGGCATCAAAGAGTAAAATTATTTTTTTATGAGTTTGAAGATTACAGTCCTGCTTTTAGGAATCCATTAAGGAAAATTTATAATTTTAACATCATTAGCAGTGGATTTAAGGGACCTGCTAAAGCCAAGAAAAGGGGAGAGATGTCAGGTTTGTGCTGTCTCACCTGAGACTTGTTCTGTCACTGACATAAAGAAGAAATGGCTTCCAAAAAAACTAAACAAACAAAAGTCTCACCACAGCAAGTCAGGCAGCAGGAGGATGAGGTCAAGTTTGGGCACAGATCTCAAAAACATGAAACACAAGAGCGCACGTGCGGTGAACATATTAAACTCTGTCTTCATCTGCTCTAACATAAGCTGCAAATGTTAGCATGTCTGGCTAACTAATGCTAGCTTATCAGCTGCAGTAACTTTTCCTCAAGACAAGATTGTTAGATACCACTGCATCTGCCTTTGTTCTGTGGGGGTTTGAGGAAGAGGATGTGGGCTGATGCAGAATCAAAGTGGGTCGACGACGATGCATCTCACTCTCGCTCACTGTCTCAGGTCTAAGCCAGGTTAGCTTAGCTCTTATCCCGGCTGTCTTCTGCAATCACAGTCCAGCTGGTCCAGCGGGGTGACCCCTCTCAAGGTGTGCTGCACTAATCAAGCCCCTGTGCTTCCTTTTCCCACGTTAGTGAAAGTATTTCTGTCATCTATCATGTTGATATACCTGCCGTATTTCACCATCTGACCAATGTTTGCTGAGATGTAAACTAGCTTTAGCCTCATTTAGCATTAACATTATATTGTGTACTCAGCTGTCAGGTAACTTTACATTTACACTTTCACAGGGTTTTTGTTTTAAAACGTGTCAGATGGAAACATTAAAACATCAGCTGGAGACTTCTCAGCTGACTCAAGTCAAGTTAGCAGTAGCTTACATCAGCCAGCTACACTTATGAAACCTGCTTGTGAGTCATCATTTTAGTTGACAAAATCCACTGTCATCAGCAAGAAATGAGAAGCTGCTTTTGTTTACATCTATAAGGAATCTTGTGTTTCAACATTTATTCCCAGTTTCGATGTTAAATCTACGAACATTATCACCGTAAACTGCATAAATGCAGCATGAGAATGGAAAGCTTGGCAGACCTAGCAACAGTAACTAAGGAGGGTGGTGCTTAGCGAAGGGTCGATTCTAAAAAAGGTTGGGGCATTGTGTAAACTGTAAATAACAACAAAATGCAATGATTTGCAAAATCTTTTCAACTTATATTCAACTGAATACAGCACAAAGACAAGATATTTCATGTTCAAACTAATTAACTTTATTGTTCTTTGTAAATACACACTCATTAGAACTTGATGCTTGCAACACTGCAGGCAGGCCAGTCTTGTACCCAAACTCTTTTTACTATGAAGCCACACTGTTGCAGAATGTGTCTGGGCATTGCTTTGCTGAAATAAGCAGGGGTTTCTCTGAAGAAGACATTGTCTGGATGGCAGCAAAAAAACAAAACAAAAAAAAACGAAGTAAAAGAAATAACAAGATGAAACAAAAATAAAAGACATATTAAGACAAACAAGATGCAAACAGACAAAAACTTACAAAGTTTTTACTGTGAAAAAATATGGTCCTCCTATAAAAACACTTGCTTTTAAAATGGAGTTTGGTTTAACAGTCTGTCCACTTGAAAGGCCGCTGGGAGCAGAGGGTATTTTAATGTGAATAATTCACATAAATTGAGCTGACCTATCTTCTAATAATGAACCTTGTAAGCTGCATAAAGTAGTGCATAAGGTGGGACTAAAACCAAACTCTCTTCTACTTCTCTCGGCTTGCAGCACAAACTGCTATCAAAATAGTGTTTTTGGTCATATTAGTTGTTTTTTAAGACACTTAATATGACTTATTCTGTCTCAGTGTCAGGACTTCCCAGAGGAAAGGAAAAGTTCAAAATAAGATGCTGTCTTTTTGTAGCTCTAGCCTATGTCTTTTTGACATAAATGAGCTCAACTTAAGACCAGTGTGAGACCTCTTAAATTTGGCTCCTGTGAAATAGCTTTTGTCTCATCTCAGCCCAGGACTAATTTGAGCCCAACTGGAGATCTTAAAATGCTCTTTATTTGTCTCACTATTTTTGTTTCCCGCACTGATCTTACATTTGTCTTAAATAATCAGCTCTTGAGATAACAGTTAGATCTAAAAAAGAAAACTCACTTGTCTGAAATGGGATCTTAAATTTGTCTCAGTGGTCAAATCAAAGTCCTGTTGCTCCGTACGGTCGTCAAGGAGAAACCTCTGAGACACCTACGAGCTCAGCAAAAGATCTCCTGCTTTTGTTTTGTTTTGCACCTTTTGACTCTTAAGGGGGGGTTTAAGAGAGACAGATGAGACTTAAATAAGCTCAAAATAAGAATCTCATTTATTTCTCATTAGACAAAGAAAAGACAATGGGAGAAACCACATTTTTCCTCTGGGTTGTTGCTGTGTGTCACAGGGCCAATCACAAATCAGTCCAAAGCTAACAGTCAAAGCTGGACCGCAGCACAATGGAAACAGTTAATGTGGTTTGATGATTTTTTCTTTCATCCAACAAGCTTTCACTCTGTCAGTCAAAGTCTCGCTGCTGCTGCTGCTGCTGGTGTTAAACTCGGGGGCGGATCTGAGCCGGTGTGAGCGTCCATCTCGTAGGAGCCATTAGGTCTGATGATTGCTCTGCACAGTCGTATAAAGGCTGAGGTATATGAGGGCATTTTACAGCACCAGGTGCACCTTAAAGTGCAGACACCGCTCCCTCACGGTGTTCTTGGACTCCGCAGACATTCACTCCCACCAATTTATTTGTTAACAATTAAATTCAAGGGTGGCTTCGTGGACACTTAGTGACTTTTATGGCTCGCACAGTCAGGATCTAAACATGAGTGAATGTTTATTTTTTTTTATGTCTTTATTGTTCCCTGCAGGAGGTTTTGCTATAGGAAGTGAAACCAGACAGACATGGAGGATGCACATGTGTTTTCACATGTCCTCCTTGAATATCTTCTCTAAATACTTTATGAAATAAGACATCCACTTTCTTCATCCATCAATGATAGATGATTATGCGAAAAAAAAAAGGTCTAGAACTTCACTGCAGCAGTTCAAGATGGATTAACCACCTGAACCCAGATGTTAAATGTGAATTTTTCTTTTTAGATTCAGATGAAACCGTCTTTCAGTGTTACATATTCATTTTATATCAGTGTGCCTCTCTGTGTGCTGCAGTGAGGCTACATGATGCATACATTGAGCGAAATATACTGTGGATGAATTTATTTATGGAATTCAGCATGACATATGTGGTATCCTGGGATCTCAATGCAATTTAAAAAGAAGCTCTCTGAGTCTGAACAATGCCTTGACGCACAAATGCATTTATAATGAAGGATCTGTTGAAGAGGTTAACTCTCTGGTGTCTAAGGTAATTCCTGCAATTTAGCTGTTCATTGAATCCTGCTATTCATTAAATTTCACCATTGTTTACTAAATTCTCTTGTCTATTGGACACACATATGAGGCTCTTTTCACTCTCAGGGTTTAAATGTGGATTCTTAGATACAGAAATAAATAGATGCCCTTTACTTTCAAAAGGGAAACTCATTTTGCTCAGGCTAGTCCCACCTAACAGACACGACAGTAAATAATTAAAGAGGAAATATGTGATATATTTACTGTACTAAATAATAAAATTAACATAATATGTCATCAGAGATTAAGGAAACATGTTAAGTTGAAATACAGACTTCTCCATCAACAATGCTACAGCTGGTATGTCTTTGAAATGTCCATTCCAGTCTGAAATAGCTGTTATTGTTTGCCTGCTTCACATTTTTAAGAGTTAAAATTCATGCTGAATGTTTGTTGAATGAGTAAGTGTCTTATTATGAGTTGTAAGAAATCATTACTAATCTTGTAGAAGGAGTAGATGTTTGTAATGCTTAAATTGAGTAATATGTTAATGGAGCCTGGCCTGCAGAAGACAGACAGTCACAGAACTCAAAGTCCAGAGTGTGTATTTTCAGAGCAGCGGGCTTTTGTTTTCAGGATAATGGGTTTAGCTTTACATCAACGGACAACTGACAGAGCTATAAAAAGCTGATCAACTTACAGTGTAGGACTCGTCATCACTTTTTATCGTAAAAAGAAAAATGTTGCACTTGTCTTGTGCTTGTGTAGGTTCAGTGCTCCTGCAGCCAGCAGGCAGCCTGCCTGAGAGCAGAGTCTGGGGAGGAGGAGGTGGAAGAAAACAGCTCTCTCCGATATTTTGAATTTTTAGACTCCAGTACCCATTTTTGAATGCTAGGTTGTTAAATATTTCATCTTTAAAATAAACACCACAGTATAAATCATGAGGTAAGACTCTAAAAGTAGAGACTTTTTCATGAGGAGCAATGCCTTCAGATGCTGCGGTTCGCATGTGAGTGACTCTCATACATGCTTTCTTTACCGTCCTCTGGTAGGAGTGGGAGAAAAAAATATTTCACTCTCTGATCAAGATGCTTTTTTTTTTTTTTACGATTCCTGAATCAATTGTTTGATTGCCAAATCCATTTTCTATATATATGAAATGAAGATGTTTTTTAAGTCTGTAGAGTCTGATTAGTAGGACAGGACATCTCTGCCTCACGAAATTAATAAATTTAAACATTTTTTGACACACATTTTGCCTTTAACAAATATGCAGAGAGCCATATTGCGATTTCGTTTAAATTTGATTAACTGTGCAGCCCTAATATATGATTAACTAACGCATGTTCTGTTTTCTTGATGCTAACATATGATGGGAATTCCCTTTGAAGCGCGTTCATGATGATATTATCTTCACGGATCCATTTTACTTCAGATGCTCAACGTAAAACGACATGATCAAATTTTAATGCACATATTTCTTCTGATCTGTGGAAACAGACTAATTGCTGCTGACTTCACATCGCTAACTCAGTCTGTCACTCTCCACCCTGACCAGCTACAGCAACCTGTAAGGGACAAAACTCAAGCCTCAAACTTCTATTTATTTTGGCCTAACAGCGTTTTAATTCATTATTTTTGCTATGGCACCACTACTTCAAAAAGCATTTCATTAGCTAATTTTAAATCGTTTTTACCAGATCTAGTGTTGAAAAGAACAAACAAAATTGCACTAAATTGCACATTGAATTTCAATACTTCTACAATTGCAATACATATCAAATCAGCACCCAAGTATTGTGATAGTATCGAATTGGGAGATAAGTGTATCATCCCAGCTGTATCCTCTGGTCACAGAGCTTCTGGAGGGTTGAGCACTGCTCCCCACAAAGCTTGGACCCCAAGGTGATCACCATCCACCATTTGGCCCTGTTAGTCTCTGAGAGCCCTCCACATCACTCTGTAGATAGCAGATGTAAAAGCTGCAGAGGATGGGAGGCACTACATCCGATGCCTCAGCCTCAGATTCTTGAGTATATTGCTATAAATGGAGTGTATTGATGTGTTTGAGAGGTTTAGGTACTGCACTTAATGATGGCTCTCTTGATGTGCAATATATCCTTCACCTCTCCACCTTTATCTCCTTTATGGTTTTTATCTCAATAATGTCTTCTTTGCCTGATTTCTCTGTCTTGTCTTGCTATAAATGTATCTTTCTGTGTATTTGATCTATATATAAATGTGTTGAGCTTGCATTTCTTTTATGTACAACAGGCAAGAAAAATTAAAGACATAGTATGTAATATTTCTGCATTTAGAGCTCTAAAAATGACTGAGACCTGCGTTATATACATTATTTTGGTGAGTTGTGTACTTACACCATCCCAAATGTTTCTAACAATGTTAAAACCCAGAGAAATCTGTCATTTAATTTTATACAAGGTAACAGTGCGTTTCATTTGGTCGCGTGTCAGTCTCCTTTCCTTTTCCCAGTATTTTTCCACTCACCCCGCCTCTGCCTCACTCCACCTGTCAGCCACTCCCACCTGATCACCCTACTCTGCTCACCTGGTCTCACAGCTGCACTCATCAGCCAGTCAGCCCAGTATATAAGCCTCTCTAGTTCAGCCACTCGTTGCCAGATTGTTCTTTGGACCCATACAAGACTTTCCAGTGTTCATCTCTGGATTGATTCCCTGTTGCCTGTCTCCTGGTAAACGCATCGGCCTTCCGTCCCCGACCACGAGTTCTGCCTCAGTGTTCTTGGTTCCTGTTTGTCTGTGGCTGCACCGCGTTTCCACTCGACGACACTACAACGTGAGTGTTTCCACCTGCTAACCTGTAGTTGGCTGCGGACTCAGAGATTCTCATTGCGTCGCCACACGTGTTCCTGTGTGAGCGTCCTTTGCGTACCTACCTGTTGGTTCGTCAATCCCTCGTCTGGCCTCGACTCGCCTCCTGCTTGTTCCCTGTTGGCTCGTCTGCCTTGTCTGTCTACTCACCTGGTTCCAATTATTTCGCCTGGCCTCAACCTTCCTCCTGCTTGTCCCTCGTCTGCCTCGTCTGACTGCTCGTCTGTTCCAGACACTTCACCTCGTCGACCTCGTCTCCCACCTGCTCCCTCCTGGTACCGTCGCCTGCCGCCGAACAGAACTGTTCATGTCACTGCTCACGGTCCCACTTCTGGATTTGGCTTGATTCATCTTTAAGCTCAAACCCCAAAGACTGTGTGTTAACTCATGGCCCGAGTTGCAAACTGTTACCTGTGTTGCTTATCCCGCTCAAGTTGTCATTGCCAGATGTCTTTCTATGCCCGTGTGCTGCTGGTGGGTTCAGCCAACACCCGTTACAGAAATATTAGGGAGGCTGAAACCAGCATTTTCTGCCATTTTTGCATGAAAAAATCACTTTAATCAGTAATCGATTGTCAAAATAGTTTAATTGTTTTTTTTACCACTTGCCCAGGCAAGTGAGTTGCTAGATTATCTAGCCTGACATTTTACTTGCCCTGAGCAAATGGCAATTGCTTATTTTGTTGAGCCCTGACTGCACATACACTATGTCTTAGAAGTAATAAATATGGTAATAGAAGTGCTAAAAATCTGAAAATACATTGTTTGCACAGGTTATAATTGCAGTTATCCTAAAGGCAAAGAGAGTCTTTTCTCCTCATTAGATAGTCACTATTCTTTATGTATGTGTGACTCATACCTTTGTTATTACTGGTTTCTGATGTATTCCTGTCGTGGGGGAGTTTTATGTACTTGTGTGCATATGGCAAAGTGACACGAGCACGCAGAACCCGCTCTCAAATGAGGGCACATTATGATCAGACAACACTTGAGGGGATCGGGGACTGAGGGTAATTTACTTCAATATGATTCCTCCATAATGAATTCAAAAATGGCTGCTCAGAAATTGAGGAAATTTCCAAAATGAGAGGCTTGATGATGTCTATGTCTTTGAAACCGAGTTGCCAATTTGGGGCATGAGAATGCAATCTGTGCAGGTCAAATGACACAACTTCTCCCCCTGATTCAGGAGGAGAGACTAATACAGTTATTTACTCATACAATAAGCATGCATGACATTAAATAAGCAACAGTAATGTGTTTAACGCGATGTTTGCCCAGCTGGATTCACACTTAGGATGTGCATGAGTGTAATGCATGATTTATGGGGCAGTTTTAGCACCTGGCGTTAGGGAAATAAGCTGAAGCACATTAGCCGTGTGTGAGCTGGAGCCTCCACTCTGACTTTGCCGTGGGACTGGATGACTGCTGTCACCATGTCTGACAAACCGGGCGCCACTGCAACAAATCAGTCTCCTCCCAATCCCAGTCGATATAATGAGACCAGACCTGCAGGCGGCTAGAGGTGCGTGCGTGTGTGAGCGTATCAGTGTTTACGCGTGTGTGTGTTCCTGATTGCACAGAGGGATGGGGGAGGAGAGAGGAGGAGAGAATACTCAAGAGATTAGAGATTTATTGATTACCCTTTGCAGTGTCTCTCCCCCCCTCTACTCCCCTCTCTCTCTCTCCATCCCTCCCTCCTCTTCCCCAGGTCCTCCATTCTCTGCCAGTTTATTTATAGAGGGTTGTAGAGGGCAGTGTTTTTGGCTCTGCAGTGTGTTACAGACTTCTAGTGACCCGCCTTCTCTTAAAACATCATTCCAGAGGCTTATCGAGCTGCAACAACATCATTATAATGGAAGAAGAACATGAAGGCAATGAGCTCTTTTATCAAGAAGGCCCCCCCTCCTCTTTTAGTCTTTATAAATGCATCATGATGTTCTTGCACAGTGCACTTTGAACAACGTTAAAATTCAAATAGAAGATATATCCTGCCTCTGATGTGCATGAAAAAACACCAGATGTAGACATGTACAATTGTGCTTGCACTCTTTGATAATGATGTTTTTGGAATATGAATGAATGGGAGTGCAGGGGGGCGGCAGGGGCGGACAAGGCTGCGGGGGCAGGTATTGGTTGAGATTTGGCAGTTTGTGTTTAGATTCACTGGAGGCTTCAGGCTTTTCACACCAGGATGTGTTGACTCTGGTGGGTTTTTTTTTTTTACTGTATAATACGGACTCTCGCTACCGAATCTTATCCTCAGCAGCAGTGTGAGCAGAAAACACGAGACCGTTCTCCCAAGAACAACAACAGCATCGACGTTTCGGCACATGCCCAAAAATGACATATGCTCACGTTCAAGTGGCAGAGCCCTCCGGCAGCTTAGTAATTATGACTCTTATCTGTTTGGAGCACGAGAGCTGGTTGACATTGTTAGAACCACAAAGTCTGCGTAGGAAGGACAAACAACAACAAAACAGGGGACTTTAACACAGGAGACCACTGTTTGTTTACTGGCTTCAAATGACTGTCACTGTAGGTTTCTTATAACAATGACAATGAAGATCCACTACCCTTAATTAAGTAGTGAAATCATTAGAGCTGCAATGATTAATCAAATCAACTATTAAATTAATAATAAAGAAATGTTCAAATTCTCTGATTTCAGCTTCTCAAGTATGAATATTTTCTGGTCTTTAGTCTTCTATGATAGTAAACTAAATATAAAATAATCAACATAAACCACCACACACTGAACTGGGTCACCGTGATTTTATTAGGAGTGAACAGACTTCTTCAAATTCCACTCAGAAGTGGCTGAATCAACGTCAAGGTTGAGCGAACCTGAAGAAGCCACGGGTGAAACGCGTTGTTCGCTCCTAATAAAATCACGGTAACTCAGTTCAGTGTGCGGTGGTTTATCCTGATGATTTTACCTGAGATGTTCCTGCGACCGACCAGCACCTGATCCCAGAGACTGGCTGTGCACAGGGAGTTCTGTTCATTTATAGTAAACCAAATATCTTTGGGTGGTGGACAAAACAAGACATCTGAAGACATCGCATTGGGCTTTGGAAAACAGTTAGTTAACAATGTTTTTCACTATTTTTTGACATTTTACAGACCAAACGACTAATTGATTAATCAAGAAAATAATCAACAGATTAATCAACAATTAAAACAATCTTTATTTGCAGCCCTACAAAAAATTATATGCCCCTAATCCTTTCCAAGCTGTTTTATGCCTAAACTTTACCATAGTGTTGGGGAGTAGTAAACTACATGTAATTAAACAAGTGGTTTAATTACATTTTGCAGTAGCTTGCTAGTAGTTCAGCTACATTCATATATGCTGAGTGATTCAAGTAGTTAATAGCTTTTTTGCTGATTACTGTGTAGTTAACTAGGGCTGCACCTAATGATTGTTTTTTTAAATTACACTGTTAATATGAAAAAATAATTTGCCCATTGATATTTCAATATTATGTTCTATCAAAATGCTGAAAAACAGACACATGAAGCACATCAGATGCCTAATAAGATAAAGACTGGACCTCAAATTCAATAGGATTGCTGTGGCTCATATTAATTTAATCACTCTGTCAACCTGTACTGTGAACTGGACAATTCGTGCTTTTACTTACGAACTTGATTTATGGTCATGGCATGGATTTATTTCATCACTGGAGTGATGTGCCGTTAAGATGATTGTGACAAATATATTTTTGCATCAGTGCCGGGGAGGGAGGCAACTAAAATGAATTACCGACTGTAACGACAGTCAGATTATTTGTCCAACAGTAACTTGTAATGGTTTTAGATGGATTGTGTTGTTAAATCAGAAAGTGCTTATATGTATCCTTCTGGAGGGCAGTTATAAATGCTGCATTTTGCAAACCTCTTAGAAAATCTTTATATAGTAAACTTTCATACAGCCAGGAGAGGATATCCACTTTCAGCAGCAGGATGATCAGCCTTTGGCTACAGCAGTTTTCTTTAAGAGTCCCCCACTTACCACAGAGCAAAGAAAATAATGCACCAAGGAGGAGGAACATCTTATTCTGGGGCAATGAAGGAAGATCATGAGTTTGTCTGGGCCTTGTACCTGCCGAGGGAGACACTAAGCCTCCATCCAAACACCCTGCAGCTTCAGAAATTGCCTATTCTCTGTCTTGGCAACAAATGCCAGATTTAGACAATGCCTCCAGCCCAAATGAGTGTCTTAATGTGTCGTAGACTTATAGACAGGAAGTGGAAATATGACAGCGGGATGCTACACAGCACAGTGGAGGCTCACATGGCAATATTTCTCAGCTTTTGCTTGTGTGAAACCTGCTACAATCAGAATTTCAAAGCACCTGAGGGGAAGTGTATTTCTCTTCACCCTCCTAATAGATTGGAAGATATTATCTGAGTACAAATGTCTTTTTGCAATTCTGTGAGGAGACAGATAGATAATTTAGTGAAGATGCTGTGAGCCCCAGCAGAGCAGCCGAGGTTAAAAATCTATGTAGTTAATTAAATAGAAAATGGCATCGTGAATATACTTCACAGTCACATGCAGATATATTTTCCCATCTATCCCGGACAAATGCGTTAGTATGGATTTTGAGCAGGCAACAGACATCTGCAGTGTTGTTACAGTTCCTGAGCTTTTTTCCCATGTGGATTCAGTAATGGGTATCTTAACAGAGTTTGAGAGTTTAGATTTCATTTGGATGATAAACAGACTGTAATCCTCCAGTACACACATGCACACACACACAAAGCACCTTGGGAATAAACCACCAGCAGCACCATTTGACCCACTAGGTTAAATACCTTTTGTGATTTACATACTGGGAGAAAATGGACAAAGACCAGCTGGATTTTTTTATCCTCGTCAGATCATTCTATGTGTGCGTGTGTGTGCGTGATCACTGGACCCACACTTTTGTTCACATTCAAATCTTGAAAACCTTTTTTTCTGACTTTTATGTCTTTATGTTTTTATCACCGGCATTATGGTTTCAAGTCATCCCATTCTGGGGAACGCACTATCTCAAGAATGCCATGAGGGAATTTCTTCAAACTTACTACAAGCATCTACGTGGACTCAAGGATGAACTGATTAGATTTTGGCGGTCAAAGGTCACTGTGGCCACCAGCCCGTCTCATTCTTGTCAGCATGAGATCTTGGGAACGCCTTGAGGGAATTTCTTCAAATTTGAATATGAATTGATCAAAGGTCAAAAGCTCAAGGCCGTCCCATTTTCATGATCGCAATATCCCAAGAACATCAGGAGTGAATATCTTCAAACTTGGGACGAACATCCACTTGGGCTCAAGGAAGAACTGATTGGATTTTGGTGGTCAAAGCTCAAGGTCACTGTGACCTGATGACTGTCCTATTTTTGTGAATGCAATATTGCAGGAATGCCTTGTGAAAATTTCTTCAAATTTTGCACGAATGTCCAACTTGACTTGAGGATGAACATTCGCCAACTATGTTGGTACTTGTTTAATCGTTATGAGCTAGACTTTTCAATTTTAAAAAACCCAAATTCTCTGATTACAGCTTCTTAAATGTGAATATTTTCTGATTTCTTTAGTCCAGCATGACAGTAAACTGAATCTAAATATTTTTAGCCAAAACAAGACATTTGAGGACAGCATCTTGGGCTGCGATCAACATTTTTTACAATTTTCCTTACATTTTATGGACCAGACAACTAATCAATTAATCAAGAAAATAATCGACTGATTAACCAATAATGAAAATTAGTTGCATTGACAGTTGACTTCTCATTCTTCTTAACTGGCTGCTAGGGGCTGCAAGTGATCAACACCTGCTTCAGTTTAAAATCTTGTTTCAGCTCGGGACAACATATATGGGGAGGTCATGTTAATGTTCTCTGCTAGTTACATCTGGCAGTTGTGGTGGCATTGCAGTAAGTGCTTCGCCATCTGTTGCCTGGTGGGGATCTGCTCTCTGCTGAGTGCAACCCTCTACTTTCTTCCTTATTTCAACATCCAGGAGCCTCATAAGTCAGATCCCTAGTAATAGTCTTAGCTGCTTGTAAATTCTGATGTAATTGAAGTTTTTACCATTGTCGCACTCTTTCTAAGTTTAGATGAGAACGTGGCTGAAATGGAAATGTAAAATGTGATAAATGGAAAGAGAAAGGTGGCAGCTGCTAAGAAGCAGCAAGGGATTAGAGTGACTTTAAATCTGATTGCAATGATTCAAAATCACAAGATCATTTTGCTGCACAAGTTACCAATTCTGCTCACTGCAACTGTCTGCTCTTCCTCTTCAACATCCTTTAACTCCCCTATTCTGCTGACCGAACCAGACTGTCTGATTTTCAAGACTCCTTTCTCCTCCTCCGAGTGGAGAACAACTGATTTCCAGGCTGAGCAGAAGCTGTCAGGCTGTTATGAGGAGAAGTAGGTCAGAGTGTGAGTGCCAAGTGTGGCCTTTTCTCCAGGTATGGAGTGGCTAATAGAAGCTGTGAGAGGTAACATTGTTGGCTGTCTGTGAGCTCACTGGGGTTCATGAGATGCTGAAGCATCAGTTGGGGATGCTGGGATGCCAGAGGCAGCCTTCAGCATTAACAAATAATCCAACACTACACGGGTGTATGTGTTTATGATGACAGCTGCAAAACACAAACAGAGCATTAGTAGTAGAGCTGGAAAGGTAACCAAGTACATTTACTCAAGTATTGAACTTGGGTGCAATTCAGAGGTACTTAACTTGACATTTTCCATTTTATGTTTTCTTTATACTTCACATGCCAGAGGGTAATATTACACATACTCAACCACATTTATCTTTATATAAACTGATATGAAGAATCATATAATAAACTGATAAAATCCAACACACTGTTAAAGATTAAACCAGAGGTTTCCAACCTCTTTTGCTAACAATCTTTCACAAAAACTCAGTGTCTAGTTGGGGCTCCTTGTCATGTTGCCGATTAGTTTTTAGCAGGTCCAACAGATGCATTTCCCATCTAAACTTCTTGAATAGTTTAGACATTGATGAAACCCCTAAAGAATTATCTCTGTTCAACAAAATTACATATTTAGATTTTTTTTTCATGAAAAAAATTCCTTCATGCCTTGACTTAGACGTAACTTTACGCCTTTGCCCTCATTTAGTATGCATGGATCTATGAAAGTGCAAAGTCCCCACCTCCATCTCCACCCAACCCTTCGCCGCTCGCCTGCAGCTCAGGCCTACCTGTTGACCTTGACTCTGCACATCAAACACACAAACCTCTGTTTGTTTCAGGTTTTGTTAGCCACTGTACACTACACAAATATAGACCTAATTAAGCCTTACATGTTCAAACCGAGGAGCGATTTAGACTGGGTCGCCTACACGTCGGTGTATCAGTATGGTAAAGTATTTTAGATACCGCTGGAAGCACAACAGTAACAGATAAGCTGAGCCTTTGGCTTGACTATGTTAAGCTTCATCCCACAAGTTGACGGGATTGGTTTCTTAGGTACTTGACATATGAAACCTAGGATGTCTGAATCTGTATCATTGGTTCGCTGCAGTTTCAAAGTGAAATGCTCAGTGGCGTTGACTGCTTATTTTGTTCCCAATGCATTTTTCCCTCCAAGGCTGTTCTGCCTAGTCTCACTGTGTGTTTGTGCCTACACCTAATCATGTAGTTTTCTTATCTTACCCTAAACACGCGGTCTTTGTGCCTAAACCTAACCAAACTGAAACTGAAAACTGAATAGTCCTGATTATAACCACTGGACTAAGCTACTAAACTGTAAAGAAGCTGAACTAGCTCCATCTCCAACAACTACAGCAGCAAGATGCTGCTACACATTAATGCATCAGTATTATCTAATACAGTAATGTCATATATGATAATAGAACAGTTACTGGGCACATTCGTCTGTGGAATGAGTACTTTTACTTTTGATACTTTAAGTACATTTTGCTCATACTTTTTTTGCACATGATTTTAAATGCAGGACTTTTACTTATAATGGAGTACTTTTACATTAATGTATTAGGCCTAATAGTTTCATGTAAGTGAAGAATCTGAACACTTCTTCCACCACAGTGAATATCCCAAGATGAGCCTATGTGAATATTAAAGGCCAGATCAGTTGGCACTGCTGCCCTCCAAAAAAAAAAAAAAAGAAGAAGAAAAAAAAAAAAAACACTCACTCTGTTACTTGCTGCTGGAAATCAGTTAATAAAGCCCCAGTAGACACAGGATGTGCTCTCTAAGCCCCCAAAGGTTCCTTTCTTTCCCACTCTCAAATGAGACTAATGAGTTTCTATTGACAGGCATGATGTGCTGCACGACTGAAGAATGACTGATATTATTTATAATGGTAGGTTGTCATGTTGGCTCGGTGGTTAACCTTGACGCCTCACAGCAAGAAGTACCTGACTTCGATTTTCTCCTTTGTGTGAAGAAGATTAGCTAGATCAGTGAGCTTTTGTTAAGGTTGGTTATTGTTCGGGTGTTAGATGAAGTGGTGGCTTACAGAGTCAGCAGACCTTCGCCCTGTTTCATTGAACCAGGCCCCTCTGACTTCACTGCCTCAGTACATGTTGATACGTACGCTGCATCTCATTTCATTTTTACTCAAAATAGCAGTGCCTAACCCTTTTAGATTTTAAAAAAATGTCAAGAAAGTGGGCTGAGTAAAAGAATTTTTTTTCCACTTTAAACATTAATTCCTTCAATTTCCTTTGGGTCAACGAGACCAGAACTCAGCTGGATCATTTTAAAGTACTGTCTGTTGATAGAAAACTAAAATAATCCCTTTTAGGTCGGGGTATCAGCTGACATCTTTAGAAACCGGTGCCAAAACGAGAACTGTGCTTTGGTGCTGATAGCAGATGAAACCTCTTTTTGATACCCTACTCTGAGGAATATTGTTGTTCTAGAAAACATTTTACAAAACAAGCCAATGTTCCCAAATGATAAGGATTTCACAAGCAACTGTGCCTGAATAAAACACTGAAATTAAAGTAGAGAACTATCTGACAGGGGCGATTCTAGGGTCAGAGCTTTAGGTGTGCTGAGCACCCAATGAGCCCCACCACAACCACCCATCCTTTTTTCACACAAAAACAAAAAATATGTTTATTGAAAAATAATTTTGGATAATCATTGTGACATTTATGAGAGAAGAGCATCATATTTTGGGAAAAAACTTACTGGAAAGACACGTGCAAATAGCCGTGTGTGTGTGTGTGTGTTTTTTGTGTGGTGTGTGTGTGTGTGTGTGATGTATTATGATTTTGTTGTAAGGCCTGGTTCAGGTTAAACCCTTGGTAAAAAAAACAAACAAAAAAAAAACCACATGAATAAATACAGCAAAAGAAAAACATTTATTAACTTTATTTTATTGTCTAGTTTGATAGTCAGACACACACAACTGAGAAAGAACTAAAATAAATCTAGGAATAAATAAAAACTGCCTATGTGCAGCAGCCACACTTAATGTTTTCACACATACTGGTGGTATACAGTGATATGTCATTTCGTTTTTCAGCTCGTACACACGTTTGTTTTCACTCTGCTCCAAACGCTGCAGCACTGGCAAAGCTTCGTGTCTCCATGACGACTGACCGGAAAAAGACGCCCGTAGCATCATGTTTAACTGTTACATGACTCCCGATTCTTAAAATTAGTATCTAAAGTAATGTTAAACTTTAAAAACAGAGACACACATATGGAATCAGATTAACTCTAAAAGGAAACAAGAGTGAGACAGCTTTGGAACAACTTAGGCTACTTGGTTCACAACAACTAAACGGATTCTCACTGTGTGTGTATCGCGCTGGACGACAGGCTGTGGGCCTGCGGAGCGGTGCAGGTAACATCACAGAGGAGAAGTAACGTTAGTGAGAAGAGGATGATACCACTAGGCGGGCGTGTTTTCATTTTCATTCTTAAAATATAAATTTAAACCACAAACTATGGATTATGTTTTGGACATTATCTAAGCCTGTCAAAGACGAACTAAAATTTTAGAATAACAACATTTCTTACTCCAGGTTTTAGGGGTGCTGAGTTTCAATTTAGGGGTGCTGAAGCACCCCTAAAAAAGGGCTAGCCTCGCCCATGCTATCTGATCAAACAAAGGTAAACAGGATTATGAATATGACCGCACATTTTGATGCTAGCTTTTCGTACTTGACATTTACAGGCATTACAGTTACATTTTGGTTGGTAAAAAATATAAAAAATAAATATTAGTGTAGCCTGACATTGCCAGACTCATTCACAAATGCATATTAGTCTGGAAACTCTCAGCTCATTTTTGATTTGCAGGTGGCTTTATCAATGAGTGCAGACCAGAATGCCTCTGGACACAACTGAAAGGACCTGCAACCAATCAGAGCAATGAAACGTGACTGACAACCAATCAGAGCACAAAACATGACCTACAAACAATCAGAGCAATGACACTTGACCAACAACCAATCAGAGCAATGAAACATGACACAGCGCTGAGCGATATGCAGTTTGTGGCATTGCTTGGTCTGTTTTCAAGCAGGAAAAAAATGACCTGGTCATAAACTTCTTAAATTAGAGCTAATCAGTACACTAAAATGTTTCTGAAAACATTTTAGGTCTGAAATAGGAAATGCACTAACAAATCTTCCCTCATATTTGATCAGGACTTCCAGGCTTGACAATTTGGACTGGTGATGCTCCTCTGTCACTCACCATTTCAAAAATCCGCCCTCATTAAATAAACGGTTGTGACTGGCCTGAAGAGATCCAGGACGGAGGGTGGCCAGATGTATCTGCCAGAGAAACTGAAACACGATCTTTACAGATTTGTCTGGATCCATTACCTGAAATCTTGTGTATTTCTCTATAACAATTAAATATTCATTACTAAATAAGCAACAATCAGAGTTAAAGTCAATATTAAAAAACTTCCACAGTTATTACTCACTAATAGGTTAACTTAAAAAAAAACTCAGCTAATCCACTTAACAAACATTAGCAAATCATTGCAAATATATTTTGGTCCAAATGTTGCTAAACTCTGATTGGTGCATGAAAGCATTAAAGCATCAACAAAAACAGAAATGCAAAAGTCCTGCAGGAGAAATTAACAATACTTTGGCAGAAAAGTGTTTGTTCACGTGGATCCAGTCACTCTCAGTAAAAAGCTAATTGTGCAAATGGGTTTTTGGTGTCCTTTAAAGGATAAATATATAAAACCCTGGTGTTCAAAATGAGTACCGAGTTCAAATAGTGAATTGGAGCCAATAAGGGCATATTAAATAGGCTGAGCTTATATTTAGAAATTATCTATGGTTGAAGTGAGTTGTTCTGCCCCAGACACTAACTCATTTGCCAAACATTAAACATTAATTTTAACTCTAAAAAGTGTGAAATTGGCAAACAAAAACTGTTGTTCCAATGAAATCACCAATAAGAACATACTGATTGCTGTCGGAAGAGCTGGTATTTCAACGTTTTCTGAATCTCTGGTGACATATCACGGTCATTTCATGATTTAGTACAGTAAATATATTACATATATCCCCTTTAAGTTCAAGGTGAGGATGAAGTTTGTTTACTCTTTGAAAGATCAAGGCTTCAAAAAGGAAAGTAAAGATCACACAGTTGTTTGACAGTTGTGAAAGAGCTGTGGGCAAATATTCACCCTAGATACTTGTTTAATGAATTATTTAAGCACAGAAAAAAAACAGCAATAAGCCGACTTAATGCATTTTATTATGCTATACAAAAATGAACAGGCTTTTGTTCTTGTACTGCACTCAGATGTGGCCTTATGGCCCTGTCAGCTCCATTATTATCCTTATATAAATCCCATTACACGCACGAGGGGGAGCTGCCATACTAACGTCTAAAAATGCAGCAGGGAGTGAAAAACAACAACAAATCGGGAACAAATTGATCTCTACAGAAACTCTAATAGATTATGAAGTCTCTTATCTAATAATTCTATTGTTTTGAAGTTTTTCCTCCATGTTCATAATTAATGATGTCTCTTTGTCGTTCAGTAATTAATATATAGTGACTTTACTGAACCCTATATCCATTTTTTCTTTTTTGTATCTTATAATACTCTCTATTTTAAACCCACTTAACTCGACATTATTGTTTCAGTATAATATCACTTTGATTGTATAACACTGCATCCTCCCAGCTTTTATTGCTTTTTATCTCGCCACCTCTATCTGTGCGCCGTGCAGAGGTTCTGTAAATAAAAGAAAAAGCGATTTGTTTGTTGAATGAGGCGGTCAGGGGCGGGATTGGATTAGTCAAAGTTGCATACTGTCAGAGGAATATTCAGAACACACCCACACCAGGTAAACCCACAGTGACAGGGCAGCATTTAGGCGCTTTGGCGCCGGTGCAGAGCTCAGAGAAGCTTGTGCCAGTTACCACCTTTAAACATGAGGATGATGTGAATTCAACATGGGTGCATTTGTAAAGAAACCAGAGATGTGACCTGCCAACAAACTCCTTCACATAATGTCATAGTTCAGTGTTACTGGCAGCATGGATCGGGACAGATGAACAGGCCGCGTAGGAAATGTTTTGCAGCAGAAGAGGTGACAAGGTTACATCCTGGAACAGATAAGTAGGCAGAGAAGCCATCAGTGTAATGTGGCAAAATCAACAAATCTGGTCTGACAAGGAGGGTGAAAGAGTAACTAGAATAACAACAAGCTGAAAATCAATGTATTGCAGCACAGCTGTGGTTTAAATGTGTTCTTCCAGTTCTGTTGCAACCATAAACACACCCAGCGGTGATGTTATGATGTACTGACCACACCCTGGAGTACACTTCCACATCACTGCAGCAAGGTGAGGTGTTAAACAACAGGAGGTCGGCAAAAACAGCAAAAAAAAAAGGGGAACAGTACATCCTCAAGGGATTCATATTTTTTTTCCGAAAATGAGACATTTTCTATCCCAGGAAAAGAAGCATACTATCCGAGGGATACCTGGATGCGTAACATGGAGAAACCAGTGGGTTCCCAACCTGGCTGCTTCAACATGTTATTTGGTGGTGTCAATAACGATTCAGGCAAAAGAATGACATTCATGTTAATCAACATTAGAATTAACTTAATATAATGGCACATGTACTTTGAACTTTGCTGCACCGGTGAGGATGAAATGCCAGGTTTATTAGCTGTGATCTGTCAACATGTCAGAACAGCCTCATGAAAGTGAGGTTTTGCGATTCTTGATGGTAAGAAAACAAATAATTTGGCGCTTTCAAAATCGTTCCATCAAGCTGAGACAAATTTCATATTCTGTTCGCGTTCAGAGGCTACTTGCATCAGCAGAGGGCTTGCACTCAGATATTTTGGCGGCCTAATAAAGTCAGTGATCATTGAGTTTTAAAAAGCAAAGTTCTCAAAAAAGCTCTCACTCACCTGGTGTGAGATTTCAGTTTGATTCTCTCTGGAGATTTTGACCATCTTTCTTCAGTGCTGCTCTGAGACAGGTGCATTTCACCGTAACCTGCTGTTGAATGTAAATCTGCCATATGCTGCCACCTCTGCCTGTATTTCTACCAGAGAAATGTTTTATTTTATTTTATTTTATTTGTCCATTTGACAGGGACCATGCATGTAAGCTGTTACATTTAAGTAAAACGCACACAAGCCTATGCAGTGTACACAGGACTCCTAGCCATAGCTAATTTGCAGTCCTTCTCCTAAGTAAGGCTTTTAAGGAATAAAACACAAGTTAAACAAACTGAAGGCGGTGTTATCTGGCTTGGGTCACTGATTTTGTCTGGTCTTGAGTTTCAGAAAAATTTGTTGAATTTCCAGATGTCACAGAACCACTTGTTGAAATCTTCATTCACGTTTAAAAAGCACTCACACTTTGCATACTCATTGTTCGTTGCCTAAATAAGCACAGTTTCCAACTCAAAAATGGCTAGGAAGGAATTCATGTGCGTGTTAACTATAATTATACTTACAGTTTGGTTATCCAACTGCAATAAATGGCTAGAAGTGTTTAATCATGATGCTTTTGTTGTTAATTAATTATTTATAAATTTGGATGATTAACACCAGTAACTTTAATTTCAGTAGAACCCTTTAATATATTTAAGAATGGAAAAGGTGCAGATCATTGTCTGAGGGAAATGAAAAAGCTTTGCTGCTGAATTTGTGAACAAAGACCATAGTTACTTAGTTAATCCAAGACAGAAAGATGATCAGCTAGAGATTGTATTGTCACTTTTCTCAACACTGTAATCTTTAATTTCAACTTGCTGTTAGCGGTGCAGTTTTAATATACAACAGCTTTTTACTTTTTATCAGATATTTTTTAATGCAGCTCTCCATCTTTTGTACTGATAATTTAACCAGGAACGTTTCATGCCCACCCAAGCTGCTTAAGTATTCTAACTGTGAGTCATGTAACATTGCTTATTCGAAAAAGTTAATTGAACTTTTATTTACAGAACCAGGGGCACTAGAACTAGCCCCTCCTACGTCCTTCTATAACCCGACCCCACCAACAGGAATTGCATCCCATTAAGAGAATAATAATCACAGGACCTTTGCTACTTTGCTCTTTAAAGTTTTGTGCTATTAATTAAACTGAGAGCAGATGTACAGGTAGGTGGAGAATGGGCAGACGATCAGCAGAGGTGGGAAAACTAAACAGGGAATTGCGGAGTCACCATAAAAGTGTTAGGGAAGACACTGTTACAATGACACATAAACCTCCTACAGGACAAAGTCTGTGGGCTCAAGTCTTTGCTGCTTGGTGCCATGATTGCAGACTTTAGCAATCAATCGAGTCAAACAGAGATCATATGAGATATTTATTTTCCAAAAAATCTCTTTAAATAAAGCAGTGATACTGAACTTCCTCAAACTCACAGTTTCACAGTGGGAATTTTCTTTGTTTGTTTGTTTATTAGTTAATGTTCAATAATGTTCCTTGGCTGTTACTCAGGCAGTTACATATTATCCTACAGACACTAAAAGAGCTTACATATTCTACCTCATTGTGTCCCTGGTAGGAGCAGTTTATGGTTTATGTTTAGAAATCCAACATTTGAGTAACTGCATGATGGAAGAGGTCCCAGCTGTTTTTACAGAAAACAATGCAGCTTCCTCTCTCTCGTTATTATTATTTTTTATAGGCAGTATTTTTTGTACACTTGAACCTTTTTCTTTATTCAAGTTGTTCAGTCCATGTTTTTTTTATTTATGGCGTAGTTATTTATAGTTATTAAAAGAGCCAACGAAAGTTTGCTGTTTAGTGCCGTGAAGTCATTTTGCATTTTCTATTATGGCTAAATTCCACCAGGCGTGGCTGCGTCGTGTTATGGCTACGCCATGTCAGCCGGAGCTGATTTTACACAATGCTTGTGATTCCACCAGCAGCGCCTCAGCGTGTCCCAGAAGCAGCTCTACACTCTGCCCTCTTTAAATACGTGCTGAGTCTATTTTTGACGGATGTCGCGTCAAGTAGCACAGAAGTCGGGCAGGAAGTCAGACACAGAAAAGGCAGGGAGAATCCGGTTAATTTTCAAAATAAAAGATCCAGTGCAGACTCACAATCATAAAGACAAACAGAAAAGAAACTATTTAACCACGTAGCCTGTTTATCCATGGTCGAAGCACAAAGAGCAAGGAAAGAGGACCTAATCAACAAATCGGAGCAGAACTGTGGCACCGGCGTGCTGTGATTGGTGGAATCAACCGGTTAAAGAATATCGGCCTATACAACGATATCAGACCCCATGAGGACCCAAAAATCCAGTTTAGAGTTGAACTCTAAATGTTATACAGTATATCTCTTTAAAATGTAACCTAAGCACTTACAACTAAAACATAGTTGCAGCTATTAAATGCAGTAAAATGCTTGATTTATCTGTCATTCACAGATCTTGTGTCGATTGTCGTATCAAGTTCATTTAGTTAATGAATAAGTCAGTTAATTTTAAAAGACAGAATTTCAAAGAGAATGACTCATGTGCCAAATATAATTTGTTTGTGTTTGTTTATTAACTGTCATTTTGCAGAAGTGGCCTCCAGCCAAAGCAAGTTGAGCATCCCTGCAGTAAGAACTGGAAACATTTTTTATACCAAACTGAAACTGTGACTCATATTTATATACCAGCAGTGCAACACTGACAGTGTGTAACTTGGTTTGAATTCTATCACTGTGCTTTATTTCATCAGAGTTTGAGTTGATAAATTTCCTCATACATACTGTCACGTTCTGTTGCCTGCTCATAAAAGAAAACATTCACAGCAGATTTATTGTTGGTTGTACTTTCCAGGCTTTTGCGTTTCAAAATGTTTGCCAAGTGACAAGATTATGGATGAATTGTAACAGGTTTATGTAAATCTTAATAAAGCCGCATTAAACTCAGCGAGTTTTTAAATACAGAGTTTAGTTTGAGTGTGTGTGACGTCTGAGGTTTACAAAGCAACTTCAACCTCTTCCTTCACGTTTGTCAAACGTTCAGATAGAAAACCGGGTGATACTTTCAATGTAAATTAATCTTATGTTCAGTGGATTTTTAAAGCAGTCTTTTATGTCTTTCGTATCTATGATGGGAGCATAATACCTCCTGCTAAGATTCAGATCAATGTGACATGAAAGCGTTTCGCTGCTCCCATTATTGACTCTTTGATTTAGGGCTCAGTCATGTGAGACAGACCGTGCTTCTCAGAGTCATGGAGAACATGCTATACTGCCTTCCTGCTGTGAACAGAGACGTATGCTTGTGTTATCTTCTCCTTTCTCACGGCCTGTGGAAAAAGTTTTTCTCCGAATGAGCAGATGTGGTGAAAATCGGCATAGCTGTAAATTAATTCAAATGAAAAATGAATGGGGGGTAGTTTTGAATTAGTTCAAATGAATTAATTTGTCTTTGCAAATGGGCTGCTGGTGTGAAACTTGATTGGTGTTAATAGGCTCCCACTGATTTAGGAACCAAGTTATGCTCTCCGACAAAATACGCAATGTTTTCAATTACCAATTTTATTTGGGTAGCATATGTTCAGCCACACTGGCTTAAAGATGCTAGTTTGTCATAATTTCATTACCACGTACTAATTAGAAGAATATTCTGTTGGTGACATCTATCTAACGTGCTGCTAGCTGTGTATGTTAGAGTCTGGGCTGAAGCGCCTCTCTGCACTGTAGCTCTGAGAAAACCACAGAAGAAGATGCTGGAGGGAATTTTGGTGTTTGCCCTCTCCTTAGCAACACAGGGCAGGATGTTTATCATCTTTAAATTCCCAATCTGAAGGCAGCAAACAGCCTAAGGTTTCCTGTTTGCACAACAGTTTGCCAACAAAAACATAATTTTATTAAGAATATGCATGAACTGAGTTTTTATTTTTCTGTTTAGGAAATGAGGACTGAAAGTTTTTAGCACTCACAAGGCTCAAAGTTTGATATCAGACAGTTCTCCATGTCACAGTAGGGTTGTGGTACTCCAGACTGGTCTTGGTCCCACTTTTGAACATCTTGGGTTCGTCTTGGATTTGACTGCATTTTTACTCAGTCTTGTCTCTGTCTCAAAAAAAAAAAAAAAAGAGGACTGAGGATTTTATTTCAAGTCCGGTCAAGACCACAATTACTGTGACTGGATATAAAAATGACATTTTTGTTACTATTAGCGGCTGTCACTCCTCCCCGACCCCTTTCACACACGCTCAAGGAAAGTGAATGTGGGAGACAGGAAAAAGAAACTGTGGTGTCTGAGAGGAGATGTCAGACAAATCTTGTCAGACCTGGAGTTTCATCATTTTAGTGTCAAGGCCACTTGGCCTTTGGTGTTCTCAATTTTTTGAGGGCATGAAGACAAAATTCCAGAGCAGGAAGGCCATCAGATAAAACAGTGACTTCAAGTCCATGGAAATAATGAACTTAACCAAATGGTCAAAGATGATTTTATTTGAAAATGGGAATTGATTTTATTGGAAATAGGTGTAAATAAATTTAAAAATCAGTTTATTTCACTTAATAATTTATTATCATTTACAATTTACTTATATTTTTTACAAAATTCTGAGTCAGAAGTTCATACATGCTTAGTCCTGGACTAATCAGAGTCACTGGGCTCATTTGAAGTTGGCAAACAGGAGGACTAATGTCACATTATGTTACAAATATGAGGCTATAATACTCGTTAGGCTTGTAACATGTCTTAGGGGTTAAGACTGGGTTAGCTAAGTAAACATGGTGATACCTGAGCAATGCGTAACATTATATGTTGTGTTTCTTGTCTTATTCATTCACTAACTCAACAAACTGTCATAAATAGCTTTGGTTTTTTTAGTGGTTCATAAAATCAAACCCACTAGTGATTATCTGCGCATTCTTTCACTTGATGTTACAAAACAAGAATTCAGAATCTCAACAAAAGATGACGGTGTCTAAAAACTGTATTGAGAGAAAAGAGGCAGAGTAGAAAATGTTGAAATCAGTGGGGACAGAGCCATAAGGCCAAACTGAGTGAGCCAGACAGTCATGCCTCGTGGCCTCAATAAAATTCCTGCAATGTCTTTTGTAATAAAATTTGGCCACCAAAACCACAAAGACTTAATCGGCAAAACAGTATCCAAAAGAAAAAAAACTGTAACCTCTGAGGTGATGGGGGCTGTAGCCCCGCTTTCCCTGCTACGCTAATGGCCAGATGTCGTAATCCAGCAAGGTGGAAGTCGGAAAGTGGGACAGATAACTTGTAAAACCAGAATGGGTTGGCAGCATTTTGATCTAGAGAATGAAAATAAGGTTGTGCGAAGGCTGTCTCCGAATAAAGTGGCATCATTGTGTAACCACATTCAGCATGTGGACGTTAACCTGCAGGGGGTGCAGGCTACTGGTGCACTGCTAACACAGCCCTATTGTGTGGCAGCTAACATTAGCTGTGGGTGAACGGTGTCATAGGCTCTATGGCGTTTAACTCCAGTTAAAGATAATGCATTTAGTGACTTGCTGCCATGTTTTGTAGACTGGTCAAATTTAAAATTATACTAATACTCTCTATTGGTCATACATGTCGTTTTGGGAGTCATTGGCAGTTGGCCTGTTCTGTTGTTTAGGTAGGATGTGTTGTGCATAAACATGTGTAGCTAATGTAGACTGTAGTTATGTTGTGTCAGCTCTGATATAAACTGTGATAAAGCTGCCTCACATGGCTGAGAGAGCTGGAGATGTGACAACACTTGTCCTGACTCGGTCTCACCCTGCCTTGGTCTTGGTCATGACTTGGTCTCTGTTTAGTTGGTCTTGACTGCATAGCTGTGACACATGTAATGACGGACTATAGAGGCACATAACAGCATTAAAAATAGAGCAGTGTATAAAATTAAGGGAGAAATATTAACATGGCAATACAAACTTTATAAGAACTTATGGTATTATGCATAAATAATAAAATGTTCAAGGTCCTACAATAATAAAAGTACTAAAGCTGTTCCATTTTAATGTGCAGTGGAGGTTTTCACAACCAGGTTATATAAAGGAAACTGTTTCTTCTTTTCACTGGTGCATTTAGGGATCTGAAGCAGCTCTGACAGTCACATTTTAAACTCCTCTACTAGGGGGTCACCACGGCTATCAACGATGGCATTTGCCTTGCTGAGCAAATGCCCTTCAAAGATTTCAACCAGCTGAGCCCAACTCTAGTGATCTTCAGCCTTCAAAAATCCCTCCAATCGCTTTCTATTGCACGTGTTCATGTTTCAGAATCAGGACATCAGACTTACAGTCACACAAAACCCCCACAACAGTCAAAAATCAATAATCGTGTCCTCTGTTTTTGAGACGTACAGTTTCAGCGGACGGTTGTCCCACCAGAGCACGGGTTAGTTCAAAGTAAGAGCATGTTCGTTGTCTGCCTCCAGTGGAAGGAGAAGATGACTGAATGATCAGCAAACTTTGTAATAAAACTGTTTTCCTGCTGACTACGACAGTCGTTTGTATGTAAAACATGAAAGGAGAAGTGCACAGCCCTCAGCAGCAGAGAGCTGGTGGATGAAAAGAGAATCTCTGAGGACGTACAGTCAACTCTCGAACACTACAACCTGTAAGAAAGAAAATCTGCCGTCCAGACACTAAAGTTCATATTTCACTTCAGAGGACTTCAAAGCTTCACAGCTGACAAATGTGGCTGGACTGAGGCTGATATAAAAAAAAAATAGTAATAATAAACAGAGCCATGCATGAGTCTTTAGACCATCTACATTACTGGTGTAAATATGTCGCCCAGCTTGTCCCGTACACTCTTAGAAATAAGGGTTCCAAAAGGGCTCTTCCTGAAGGGATGAGGTTCTACCCAGAAACATCTGCTTCAGAAGAACCCTTTTTTTAAAGAAAGAAAGAGGATTGTTACAATCTTGGAGAATTCCTTCATCAAGGCGTCCTTAAAGGTTTGTCAAGGGTACCATGATACAAAAGGGTTCCAGTTCCCCCTGCGTGGATTCTAGATAAAGCCCTTGGAATATAAAAAGGTTCTCTGTAAACTCTCTAGTGTTGTATGTATTGTTTTGTCCTGAGAGTCTAGATAAACCCTGATAGAATTCTATAACAGGTGATTCTGATTCCTTGAATACAAAGTCTCTGTCCCCCTGGATGGTTCTAGATAAAACCCTTGGAATATAAAGTTTTCAGCAGAACCCCTACAGGTTCTTGATAAACCCTTGGAATATAAAAGATTCTTGTACAATCCCCGGTGGGTTCTAGATAAACCCTGAATACAAACAGTTCTCTTAAACGCCAATGTGTTAGATTAAAGTCTTGGAATATAAAAGGGTTCTCTGCAGAACCTGCTGAGTGCGTTTTAGATAAAACACTTGGAATATAAAAAGTTTCTCGGGAGAACCTCCTGTGTGTGTTCTAGATAAAACCATTAAAATATAAAAGAGTTCTTGGTATAATCAAAATATGGAAAGATTCTCTATAGAACCTGCAGGGTCGGTTCTAGATAAAATCCTTGGAATAGGAAAAGACTTGGTAGAACCCCCTCAGTGGGCTCTAGAAAAAATCATTAGAATATAAAACGGTTCTTGGTAGAACACCCTGGCAGGTTGTTGTGAGCAAGTGGAACCATTGCACCATAGAAGGGTTCTCTGTAGAACCTCTAATGAGAGATTATGGGTATAACCCTTTATATTTGGTTCTAGGTAGAACTCTCTGAAAGGGTTCCAAGTGGAACTTTTATAAAAGGTTCTACCAGGAACCAAAAAGGGTTTAGTATGGGCACAAAGGGTTCTACTATGGAGACAAGCCAAAGAACCCCTTTATGGTTCTAGTTAGCACCTTTATTTCTAAGAGTGTGTATCAGTAAACTGTGAAAAATTCATCACCTCCACAATGTCCCAGATAAATTTCTAGATTTTTTTTTCAAATGTCTTCATTACTGAACATGTGAATGCTTTTAGTGTCGTCCTGCTGGAGCCGAGACATCATAGACATAAATTTAAAAAAGCTCCTTCTGACACTTCATGACATCTTTGTTACTCAGTATTATCCACAGACCTCACGATGCACTTTTGACTTTTTGCACTTATGAACTGTAATATTTTATTCTACAGGTATATAGTGGGAAAACAACTTTCCGCAGACCTCACTGTGGGACACTGTTCCTGTTTTTATGGTGCTGTTGAGTTTTACAGAGGTACTTTTTTATCGCTGTGAGAACGACAAATAAAATCCCATTTGCCTCGACTGAATTTGGAGGGAAGTCTCAATGGCACGGATCTCAACACCTCAAAAAAATACAATCAAATGTTATCTGCACCAGTATCACTAGCAAGTAGGAAACTGTCATGATTTAGCTGAGTTGACTATCAGATAATATCAACTGTTTCGGATTCTTTTTTTTTTTCTACAGTTTGCTTCCAAAATTAACCCATTTGACTCTTCCTAAGTTTTTGCTCCTCTGTGCTTCAAGAACAGTTTAGCAGGTTTTGTCCTCAGTGGAACCTCAGTCAGCTTTTTTCTGTTTTCTGCACATAGATATTCTACACGCTAGGCTCGTCTATGTTGAATAAAAAGAAAACAAATTTTGAAGATAGTGAAAATATGTTGCTGGGGGACCTGTAAAGTGACATATAATCACATCTTAAGTTAGCTAATGTTAGCTAGTTAGCTAGTGTTTTGCCAGACAGCTATCAGATGTAACTAACTAGCTAACAATTGTAGATTAGTAAGCTTGTTAGCTAGCATTTTACTAGTCTGACTCACGGGATGCGCACTGGTGGTAAGTCTTCCATTGGTGGCATGTTTCAGGCAGCATCGCAACGTCCGCTATCGATGTTTTCAAAGTCCCAGGGATACAAGATCAACCAAGCTGGAACCTACACACTGAAAACTTCAAATTAGCGCCTGGGATGCTAATGGTACAAACCGTAACAAGCTAACACCTGTTACCTTTTCTTTTAATGCCGGAGCTCGCCTCCAGACATGTAAAAGTTCCACCAAAACAAGTTCCCCTTTGACGCTATTTTGCGGCAGCACTGTCTAAGCATCCTGGGCTGGAATTAACTGAAGAAAATAAATGAACTCTAAATTAAACAATAACTTCGGTATTTTTCAACCTGGGCCCTATTTCTCCATGTGTATGTGTGTGTATGATTGATAGGTACAACTCGTTTTAAAATTGGTTCAGTATTGAGGGAGGCGGATGCAGCCGGCAGCCGCTAAATGAGTTGTAACGGTAGATATGAGGGCAAATACGTCCCGTAAAAGTTTGTGCATTTAAAGTGCTTTTTTTCGCCACAGTCCGGCTCAGATCTCCAGTGTAATCTCTGTCAACAGCATGCTTCACTAACTGCTTGCTGTGTGTGACGACATCTCGCGGGATCTTTGTTTGTTGCCGGAAGAAAACAGAGGAGTCATGCTGAGAGCCGGTCAGAGCAGAGTTGGTTGTCTCGGAGTTCAGTTGAAAGTTTTACTGCAACTATTGAAAACAATGGTTCGTGTTTGTGCTTATCCGAATTGCAAGAACAGGATGTCGTGCAACACCCTGCACAGCTTTCATAGGCTGACTTTGTCGGACAGCAACATGCTGAAGTTGTGGGTAATTGTGCTACAATTGGATGCTAACACTCTGTCCAGACACTGCGCCTTGCAGACCATCGGGTCTGCAGTGCACACTTTTCCCAAGATGACTATTGCCAGCCCAAGAAGAGAAGACATCCAGTCCCGAAACACTTCACCAAACACACCTCAAGAAAACAGCTGTCCCACTCACTGCAACGAAGACATTCTTCAACAAGCAGTGAAGTGTCGTCACAACAGTGAAGGGTAAGAGAGATGCTTTGCATGCTGTTGACAGAGATTACACTGGCTATCTGATCTGGACTGTGGCGAAAAAAAAGCACTTTTAATGCACAAACTTTTATGGGACGTATTTCCCCTAATATCTACTGTTATAACTTGTTTCGCGGCTGCTGGCTGCATCCACCTCCCTCAATACTGAACCAATTTTTTTTTTTTTTTTTAAAGTTATTTTTTTGGCCATTTTTGCCTTTATTTGATAGTACAGCTGAAGTGGAGACAGGAAAGGGGGCAGAGAGAGAGGGGATGACACGCAGCAAAGGGCCGAAGCGGGGAGTCAAACCAGCGGCGCTGCAGAGGACTAACAGCCTCCATACATGGGTCGGACGCTCTACCCACTGAGCTAAACGTCGGCCCCAATACTGAACCAATTTTAAAACGAGTTGTACCTATCAATCATACACACACATACACATGGGGAAATAGGGCCCAGGTTGAAAAATACCGAAGTTATCCTTTAACTACACCACGGTTGCATGACTGCTACATCACCACCACTAAGTGACTAGAGTTTGGCGTAGTGTTGTCACCATACCAAAATTTTGACTTTGATACCATTATCAAATTTAGTATCACAATGCTCAATACCAAAATAATTCTTGAGGCTGAAACAGTATTAGTTACTCCTAACCTAACGGAACAGAAACAGAGCATCCACAAGGGACATTAACCTTGAACATACACTATGCTGTTGAAAATCATGAGACCCACAGAGTAGAAAATACATTTACAATGAAATCTGAACTATCTCATTTTAATTTCATACACATAAGGGATAGTTGCTAATGTATGGTTATATTTATTGAGTCAAATGTTAACACAGTGTTACATCACATCACATTCTGTTCTGATCCAATGTACTCTATTTCGTGAATGTACAGATATATAAGGGGGAGAGGGAAAAGACGGGACAGAAACAGGAACAGAAGAAGTGAGAAGGAGTCTCTTGAGCACACTGCTCAGTCAGAGGCTGAACTGAACACAAAAACACACCCTTGGTGCTGTATGAGGTGAAACTTTGCTTCAGTTTCTCTGCAGACACAGCAACATCGATCCGCAACCAAGTAGCGAACATTGTGAAATTCTAATACGAGACACTTTTTAATAAAAAGGTTATTGAAAAAATACCTAAATTTCGGTATACCATGCAACACTAGTTCAGTGTAATGACCTATAACAACTCCAACAACCTCTGTAGTCTCATTTAGCCACTTGTTAGCGACCACCTTCTTTAAAGGATAAGTTCGGTTTTTTGACACCTGGACCTTATTGTTAGGATTAAATACGCTCGTAGACTCACCCAGACAATTTTGGTGGAGCTCGGAGCCGTTTTCGAGCAATTTAGATCCAGCCGACGGCGTTTTTTCTCATGCCATAGTAGCGGACGGGGCCAGAAATCGAAGCCCCTAAATTAGACTTTATCTGCTGCGAAACTCATGCAATGTCCACAACAACACCACCAGTTAGCCCCCATTCGTGGACGTGCAGTGGTTGCTCGTTCTCTGGCCAGCTGTTCGGCTCTTTCCCTCTGCATTAGGGTGACCAGATGTCCCGCTTTGCGCGTGATTTCACGCATTTTCTGTCTCTTTTCACGCATCACGCAAATTGAGACCATGTCCCGCACAACATCCCCCTCAGGCCCCAGCAATGAGAAGCCGGTGATGTTACTGCACTCTGGGCTGTTTGTTGTTGTCATAGTAGCACCGCACGTACGGCGTTTAGGCCCGCCCCTAATTTTCTCCGCGCTACCAACAGCTGAGGTGACAGCTAGTGAATGACACTCGCATCGCGCGTTCTTCTTTGGAAATGGAGGAGGGGGAGACGCCAAACAAGAAGAGACGATGCAGCTACAGGCGGTGTCCCACTTTGTCCCTCACAAACATACCCCTTGTCCCTCTTTTGGTTTATTGGGACCTGGTCACCCTACTCTGCATCCTCCTTTCAAATAGCTCCTCGTCGGTGTATTCTGGCTCAAAACGATACGGGCATCCATTATACTCAAAGTCGTCGTCAGACACTTCTACATCGGATAAATATTCCGCCATGCTGCACAGAAATAGCCGTGTTGCCGTGTAGCCTAGCAACAACAGCGTCTCTACTCAGCTGCGGTCCTGCGGTGCACGTCTATAATGTCACCAAAAGTTACCCATCCTTGTAAAGCCCCGGATGACCATAACAACGAAGTTGAGCTGACATGGTGATAACACTGGCCATTCATTTATAAAATGTAGGTGAAATGAACGAGTTTCACAGCAGATAATGTCTAATTTAGGGGCTTCGATTTCTGGCCCCGTCCGCTACTATGGCATGAGAAAAAACGCCATCGGCTGGATCTAAATTGCTCGAAAACGGCTCCGAGCTCCACCAAAATTGTCTGGGTGAGTCTACGAGCGTATTTAATCCTAACAATAAGGTCCAGGTGTCAAAAAACCGAACTTATGCTTTAAGACACTTAAAAGCTTCAAAATTCACGAGCGGGGTATTTGATGAACTGGTGCAAAAACACTAACTCATTTATGAGTTTTGGGACAAATTTTCAGGGATATATGAATCATCACATGATCTCAGTTTCCACAAAGACGACCGTGATCTTTTCTTAATCATGATAAAGCAGTTTCCTAACCTTAACCTTTACCAGACCTTAATATGGGTGGCAGATCAGAAAAGTTGTAAATCGTTTGTTGGTGTCTTCCTACTGACCTTTCTTGTGAGTTCACCAATGAGAACTTCTTGTTTTTAGTGTTATCATACAAGGCTTGGCTTTTCACGCTGTGATATGTCCTGCTGGTGGAGATTTTTATGTACAACAAATGTTACCAAGTAGATTCCTTCAACCACGATCTGTAGCCACATGGCAGAGAGTTTTGTGTTGGCAGCCCTGCCTTGTTCTCAAAAGTTGCTCAGTTCTGACACCCGAGAAGCGTGTGGGCCGGGTGTGGATATAAATAAGAATGTCAGATGTAAACATTAACTGAATTAAACAAGTCGACCCTCAAAAATGATATAGACAGGCCTTGGGCCAATACAGTCAGACAGAAGTTATTAACTCTCCAAGTTTTATTAAAATTAAACTTGTGAGTAGCTGTTATGGCCTCTCGGAGTTTAAAATATTGAAGTTTAATTTTGTGCCCCATCAGGCAAATCAGTTTTAAATTCCATTAAGTTACACTTTTTCATATCAAATCAAATGAGTCTGTGTATAGTGAAAATAGTGCTCCTACTGCTGAACCCGCTGTAAATCATCATCTGACCCAACTCTACACAAATTTGTGACTTTTTTCACATATGTTCACTACTTGTGCAGTCTGACTCACCAGATGTAGACTGAGGCTATAAGCTTCCCACAGCAAACAACAAAACAACCTCCAGGCTAGCAGCCTACATGCTAAAAGTTCCCTCTCACTATTATTTTGCACCAGAGCTGCATCCAACACCAAAAGGCGGAGGGGCCAAAATAAACTGGTCAGTGGAGAAAGTTCACGATCTAGCAGTTAAACAGCCAGATATTTTTCTTAAAAGAAGTTGGTGTAGACCAAGCCAGAGCTAATGAATGACAGCATCAGTTGCTTTGGTGTATTCCCCCCAAAAAACCCAATATAATCATGTTCAAAGAAATAAGACTTGTGACACTGTTGTAGAGGCACAGTTGTGTTTAGCAGAGAAACTCAGACCTATGAAAGATCTTGCGAGACTTATCATTTTAACCCAAACCATGATATTTCTCTAACCTTATATTTGGTGTTTTTTGTCCTTAACTCTACCCAGAACTTAGCTACAGGATTTTCTCATTATAAAACTTAATTCGTTTGTAAAACATGCACACTGAGGAAGAGAGGCTCACAGAGACGTCATGATTTATATCTGTATCTGCATCTGTTCCACCAAAAAATTATCTGTCCTCTGTATTTGAATAGAAGACCAGAAGTGGGCACGATGTATTCCAAAGCCACATTAAATCAGGCAAATGTTTTATTTTCTAACCTGATTTTCATTCGCAATGCAACTGAAATGCCTCCAAAGCATCAAAATGATTTAATATAAGCATATAATACATTTCCACATCCTCATACTGTACATTTCATCTGTCTTTTTCTATTTCACACTAAACTAAGTTTTTATGAACTCTCTGAAACTACATAAAAATATCCTTCAATTTAAGGGAATAATCTTGGTGCATGAAATCAGTGTTTGATTAAAGTAGATGCAGCCTTTTTTTTAACCATGCAAAGGTATTTATGAAGCTCACTTTTTCTGAATAATAATGAGCAACTTTGGATCTAAGAAATATCTGCATTATTGCGCCTTCCTAAATAACATATTCAGATTCAGGTGCATCCCTAATGGAGAGACAACCTACAAATCTAGCGAGAGTTTGGATTTTGACAAAGTGAAACACTGTTGGCTGCCTGTTTCCAACAATCTGTGTTGTAGCAGCTATTTCAGCCGAAAACTTTTTCCTAACCAGGAGTTTCTGGAGTCACGTTCAACTTTTGGTCATATCATATCAAGCATTCAAGGTTACTAAATTATTAGTTTGAACCTGAGTCAGCGTCATGTTTGAATTAGAGGGCTCCGGCTCTGATTTCAATGTGTCAGATACTAATCAGATTTAATCGGCGCTGCGTATTACATTCTCCTGATATAAAAACATCAGATCAGACTCTCATATTAAAAGACTTGGATCAAGATCTGGTGCAAAACCTCAGTCAGTACATCCCTAATTTAAAACACATTAATGCAAAGATTGATGGTCAGATTTATAACTTTAACCCCAATCAATTCTGCCCCAAGTACAAGAAGACAGTGCAGAAATGTATCCTTCCTCCGGGTTTTTCTGCTTTCTGCTTTCATAAATCGAATGAAAAGGTACAGATCTTAAGTGTGAAATATATCAAAAACCAACAACCTTTAAACTCAACACCAGGCTGCAACCATTAGAGCAGATTTAAGGACCAGAATTCATTCTTTTGGGACAAGCTGAATACATGACTAACACATCAAAGCATCAAAAAAGAAATAATAGATGAAGCAGGTGAATTCAAACTAACATTCACTGCTGTGGTACCCATGAAAATATCTTTTTTTCCTGCTAATCCTTGGCCCTGAGAGCTTCACATTTTATTCATGTATGTATAATAATTCAGGTTATGACCCTAATCATGCCAATATAATTATATCAATATGTATTCCTGACCCGTGCTCGGGATGGAGTGCTCATAATTGCAGTGAGATCTAAGCGCTGACAGTCGTGTAAAGTGTGAATGTAGTCATTAAAACATCCACCTGTATTATACGCTGCAAGCCCAGGAGTCAAGAACATCTACTGCACATGTATATTTTATTGAGGAAATCATTACGAGAGACGTACTTTCATCACCGTGTCATCAAAGTCTTATCAATGTAGATGCTTCTGCTCCACAATGCCAGATTTTGTGATGTTTCTGATGCAACCAGAGAGAGTTTAGTTAATCGGTATTTATTGAAGGAAACTGTATGTTCTCTTTGGCAGCTCTGCTTCAAATACACAAACCTGCTGCGAGAGGAGAGGCAGTCCAGATGGCTGCATCAATTTAAACTCTGCAAATCTGTGTGACTGTAAAGATTTAAGCTGCTGTTTTTGGGGGGGGACGGGTGCTAATCAAGACCAGTTGTGATCAGTGTGGAAGTAAAACGCCCTGTAAAAGATGATACATGAAAGGCTTTCTAAGACACTTCAGAACCAACGGCACAAAAATCAAAGCGTTTTAGAAACTGTGGTGATTAATCGTTGGTTCACTGTAACATTAAATACTTTACTCAGTGTTCTAGTGTTGAAAAAGTTGATTAATCAGATGATTGTCAAAAAAATCAAGTGATTGCTTGCTTTCCTCTGTATGAGATCACAGTCAGTCAGAAAAAGATGTGACCTTCTCCTCTGGGAAATAATGGTGGGTATTTTTCAAAACATTAATATCCACAGAGAGAAACTGAAACAGCACTGCGTTCACCTGACGAAGGGTCCTGCAATAAAAGCTAAGAAATGCAACCAATAATTATCATCTCTCATGCGTAAAGGAAATTAAATCAGGGCCATAAACCATAAAAAAAAACAATGAAAAGGCCATTTTTAAGTTGCTATGGAAAGCCTTCTCATGTCAGATGATTCTTTGCAGTGCCGGGCAAAGTTAAAAAATACTCTTGTACAAGACTAACCACCAAACCATAAATCAAACTATATTTAATATGAATGTAAACCATATTTTTCGGTGTTCGTTCAGTTGGTATGATTGAAATTTTTGAATTCCAGCGAATCAGAATTAAATGAGACACTTCTGAAACCAACAGCACAAACAAGACCATTGACAATTTGGAAACAGTGGTGATTAAATGTTGCTTTTTGAAGGTGAGGATTTCTTGTTTTTCTCTCGTTAGATCTGCTGTGAATTGAATATCCTCTCATTTTGGTCTGTTGGTCAGAAAAATATGTCACCTCTGGCTCTGGGAAATAATTATGAATATTTTTTACGAACATTGAAGAGATAAGTTGATATAACATTGTGTTCACCTGATTAAGAGTGTTGCAGTAAACACTGCAAACACTAAATGCAAACCTTAATTATCGTCTCTCGTGTACAGAGGAAATTATATCAGCTTCATAAACCGTTATATTTTTAACAATCTTCAAAACAACCCCATGTTCACAAAGGTCATTATGTAAGGCTTCATGAAAAATAAGTTTTAACTGATGCAGCCTTTGAGAGAACAGAAAACACTCCTCTTCCTTCAGAACCCTTCTTACAGCTGTTCTCAGTGGTGCCACCGGGTGCCTCGTGCACACCAGATGCCATATGTCATGTGAGCATGAGGCTGTTGTCATTATTGCCCTGCCACCTCAGAATAAAGCGTTAAGTAACATTTACGTAACTAACACCCATGTCTAATTTGACAGAAAGCAGTCACTAACAGATGAAGGCAGCAATGAACTTATTGATATACACCACCTCACGTGGTGCAATAATCCTCTCCCATGGTTTCTCATGCTATTTCTATGCTGATGACACCCAGCTCTTTCTGTCACTCCCTTTAGCAGACTGTCTCTGCTCCTGCCACATCATGCCTTGCTAATACAGTATCTTGACACGGATGAAAGAATGCCACTTTCAACTTAAGCGCTCTGAGACTGAGCTCCTTTTCATCCCAGCCAGTCCCTCTATACAACAAGAAATCAGTAGCCTGCTCGAATCCACCCAGCTCACACCTTGAAAGTCTGAAACTTGGGCGTCATGTTTGATGACCAACCAACCATCAAGGTCCGTGTAACCTCAATTCCTCGGACATGTTGATTTTCCCTGTACATCAATAGGAAGTCAGACCCTACCTATCTGAGCACGCAGCATAAGCTGGCTACTACGACTCTTTACTGGCAGGCCTCCCCGCATGCATGTTCAAACCTCTGCAGATGATCCAGAATGCGGCAGCATGTCCGGTTTTCGATCAGCCCAAAACAGCACATGTCACCCAGCTGTTCAGATCACTCCGCTGGGCTTCCAGTCGCTGCCTGCATCAAATTAAAAACCCCAACACTTGCCTACGAAACAGCAGCTCATTCAGGTCTACGCTCCCTCCCGCTTGCTGCGTCCTGCTGAAGAAAGACCTCCGATTCAACCACCACAACAGCGCCCAAGGTCGATTGCTAGACTCTTCCACTTGCACTTCCTGTAGGCACCTACATCCTCTACATCAGACTTGAGCTTCATGGTTCTCACTCGTGTTGTTCTCTTCTGACGAAATCCTTGCTCGTGTTGTATCAGCTCTTGGATGTTTGTTGCTTTGGATAAAATGAAATTTTAAGTTGTAAAAACTGTAAATTGATAGCAAAGATTTTTTTTTTCAATTAATCACATTTGCATCATGGCGATATATTTCTCTGTTTAGCTGTACAATTAGCAAAAATGAATAATTTTTGTAGTCTTATAGCGGACTTGGATGAGTATGCCCTGTATGTCTGTGCCATGTAAACTGTACCCGTGTTGTTATATCCTCTGCTCCAACGAGCTGAAGAATCTGACCTCAAATTGTTCACCACCATCAATTCCCAGCATTCCCTTTTCATCCTTCACCCTTCTCACTGCGGCCAATCTTCATTAGGGGATATACTCTGGGGTGTAATAAGGGTCCGTTGTGAGTGACAGTGACCCAAAGACCTTTAATTTGCAAGCTGCTGAAATCTCCCAGCCGTGTTAGATGGTGAACAGAAACCTGCCTCAGTGAATGGAGCCCCACATGAGTGCTTTTTATTTCCGCCTTGCCCTACTTCTAGCTCAAGAGCTCATTAAATAAGATCTTGTGTTAAGGCTGGAAATAGAAAGAAAAAGTTGGGGGGGAAAACAATAATGGTGGATCTAGCCATGTAAATCTTATTGCCTTTGGGAGTCCTGTCAAGTGGCCGTAGAGAGTGTGTGAGTGTGTGTATGATGGATGTTTCCTATAGACACATTCCTTATTGATGTGCATCATGAATTTGTTACTGTTTTTCTCCCTCTTACAATCATTTGGTGCTTGTGAAGGCAAACATGCTGTGGTTCTTAAGGAAGAAATTCAAAGAAGGAGGAAAAAAAAAACAGGATCCTTGCAGTCTGTGGACTCCGAAGAGTGCAGATTTCCTCTCACAGCAGCTCAATTCTTCAAATAGTGGCACCGACTGACTGTAATTGGTCTCATATATTAAACACCTAACCTCTTTTGTGGAGGTGATAATTAGCCTAATATCACAACTCAGTATGTTTAATGGGAAATTCATACTTTATTTCTTTGAAATGCTCAAATAATTACAGCTCATGAGAACCAAAACAGCTTTTATTCTCAAAATTAGACCAGCTCAGGGCTGTAGTGGGCCATCCCTGACTCATAAAATGAGTTTATATACAACATATTATCAACCAGACCATGTTAACTAATAAATGTAACGTTGTCATTTTTCAGCCTGGACCCTAATTTCCCATGTTTTTGTCTCTAAGTGACTAATGGGGACAACACTTGGTCCAGTATTTAGTGAGACAGCTGCAGTTGGCAGAAGCAAAACTAAGTTACAACCATCCCTCTGTGCAACTGTGCACCATCAAGTCCACTAAAAAGTGCTTGTGTTTGCCACTGACAGGCTCAGACATTTATTAAGAGTCTGACAACACTAGAGAGAGGTTTGCTACAGAGACAGACCTTTTTTGAAGAGTGAAATCCTTCTAGTTTAACCAGAGACAGAGTTTTTATGGCTCTCACTAAACTGACCACACTCCCATTGCAAAACTCAAATTTGATAACATTGTTATCATGTACTCTTTAAAACTTGACGGAAACAAAATAAAACTCCCCCAAAAACATTTTAACTCATCTTTCCATTGCTCTAATAATCACGACTCTGTTTTTTGGTTGAAATAAACCCTTAATTCACAGAGGTAAATGTAAAAATATTCTGGCTGTACACGCTGTGCTTCTCTGATGTCCGACCTCCTTCCACTCCTCTCCTGGTATTTTTGCATCCAATGTGGTGAATAAAGGGTTTATTTTGACCAAACCAGACTTGGTGATTGTTGGAGCAGTAGGAAGATGAGCCAAGACGTTTATGGTGAGTTTTATTGTGTTTCTGTCAAGTTTGAATGATGATGATGATGTTAAAATGACAGCTTTGCAAAAGGAATCTTGCTAGTTTGGCAAGAGCAATTAAAATGCTGGTTCTGGCAAAACAAAATATATCTTACTATTTAAAAAAGATCTGTCTCCACAGCAACTCTTTCCTTAATGCTGTCAGACAATTTTAATAACAATCCGAGCCCGTCAGTGACAAAAACAAGCACTCTTTATAGACTCACTTTGACAGTGCATAGTTGGCCAGAGGGATTATGCTGTAGCTCAGTTTCACTTCTGCTGGCTGCAGCACTCTTCCTCAATACTGGACCAATTCAAAAATTATTGCCATTATAGTGAAAAAAATGAGAAAATTGCATCCAGGTTCATAAATACCAAAGGTACCCTTTAACAAGAAATGCTGTTCATTGGCCCGTCTGTTGACGTGGGTGTACTGTATGGTGAAATGGGTATTGGATTTTTTAGTAAATAGGCCCCAGGCAGTCAGGGCTAATGGTGCTTGATCCCAGAAGTGGTTGTCATCCGCAGGCTCACCCCAGGGGTGTGTCCTGTCTCCATTATTGATTTTCTTTTTATACAAATGACTGTTGGAGTAACTGTGATGACAGGCATCTCCTGAAGTTTGCAGATGATGCTGTTTTAATCAGGATGGCGAGTTTGATCACCGGCCACTTGTGAAAGAGTTTATCGAGTGGTGTGACAAACACTTCCTGAAGCAGATGTTACAAGTGATACAAGCACCTGGCCACAGTGATCAACAAGAACTTCAACTGTGACCTCAGCACATCTGCAATCTGCAAAAAGTTGCTGCAGCAACTTCACTTTCTGCAGACTGAATACTTTCAACGTGGACAAGAAAAGTCCTTGTGTGGGAACTCTAAAGTGCAAAGCGAAAATTGTTTGTTCAACACTGTTAAAGTTGCCAGCAGAATAATTGGCACGAATATGACAAACAAGTTGTGTAGAAGGCACGGTTGATCGTAGGCAGCTCTGTTCACCTACTCTCGGAGGACCTTGACTGCGCTGCTCAGCAGCACTTTGTTATGGCTACAGTTCCAATGGTTTGACACTTAAACAAACAGATACATCTTTTTTATTCGGCTGCTTCACTCTAACTGTTGTGATTATGTCATATGTCCTCTTGTCTAATCTGATCTCAACTATTTAATGTATTTGGAACGTTGCAAAAACGTTGATATGAACGAATCAGTGAAGTGTTCATTTGTAATGCATTTCATTTGTTTTCCACCATAATATCCAGTTATAATATCAGGAGCCTTTGGTTATGATTATGGAAAGTCCACGGTCTTGGTTTAAGTCTGCAGTGAATCATGAAACCCAACGTGATTATCAACATTTAACCCAAATCACAGTCTTTCCCCAACATTGACCAGCGCGTCTTTGTTGCCTGAACCAAACCACAGAGGAGACTGCAGATACCAAGCCCAGTCTCTGGAGGCTAATGTTGCCTGGGAACAGATATGATCCAGATAGTGACTACATTTGTCAGCACGGCATAATTGAGAGAACATTTTAATTATTTTCATTTTCACTTAATTTTAAGTATCACAGTAATATATAATTTCTAGAAGACAGGGTTGAATGGGCCAGTCTAAGATGAATGTAACCATCATGATCCCAGTTTGAGTCCAATTTCGGGGCTATTGCCACATATTATTCCTCTTTCTTCCAATGTTTCTGTGACTGTCTGCAGTCAACTGTCTAGTAGGGGTAAAAATGGGAACAAAACTATAACAGAACCAAAATAATTTGCCTTAACCTTAAACAAATTAACGCCCAAAATGAAACTAAGTAGGTACAGTAACAATTTTGCTATTGATGCAAATACTGATTCCCAATAATAATTTTGAAAAATCCACTTTTTGTGAGGTTTAATATTAATTTTGTTTAAAAACTCTAATTAATGTTTTCAGATATACCTCTTTTCCGGGTAAAACATGGTGAGATTTAATTAGTTTCATTGCCGTCAGACATTTCTTGTATCAGTGTTGTGGTTGAGTCTTTTGGGGGGCTTTCACACTCAGTGTTTGGTTCAGTGCAAACAAACTCTGGTGTGTTTACCCATTTGGTTTGGTGCATTTCGGCTTTTGTGAAAGCTGTCAATCTGTCAACTCTGGAAGCAAAACCAAGACCCTCCTTGTCAAGAGGCCTTGGCCCAGTTGTTTAGTGTGCACAAAACACACTCTGGTGCGGTGTGTTTGTGGTGTGAAAGCAAAGCAGACTAAATACTGTGTGAGCAGAATCAGAATTGGAGTTTATTGCCAAGCAGGTTTTCACATTCCAGGAATTTGCTGTGATATATTGGTGCATAACAATAAACATATTGTAGCATGAGAAAAATATAGATAAAGATGAAAGCCAGTGCTGCAAATGAAGAAGCATAAATAGAAGATGAAAAATTGATATATGAAGTAGAGTAGATGTGTGATTTAATGTGAATTTAAAAGCTTAGAATTATTAATTTAATATGCTTATAGTATAAATTCCAAAGAAAATAATGTTTGAGCAACCTATATTCAGTAATTATGCAGCATCACTTGGTAAACACGCTAACGTTTCAGCACACGATTGCATGGATTTTCCCTGATACATCACAAAGATAAAAGAGCAGTTCCTCATTAAAAAAGCCAGCGAGAAAGCGACCACACAGTAACTCTCCATAATGATACAGCACAAGATGCCCCTGCTCATCATTATTCATCATATATGAGGTCCAATTGCAGTCATGAGTAATAATGATTATAAACACTTAGGTCTTCATCATAAGGCGCAGTAAAGCGCTACATGACTTGTTGTGAGTCACCAGTGTTTAATATTCCCATGTAGCGTCCGTGTGGTGCTGATGATGCACAATGACAGTAAATAAAACTGTCCAACCTGTCAGTCCATATGACTTCATGTTTACAGCCATGCCATGTTTGTAATAATCTATATGAATATATACATAATTTAAGTGTGAAAGCTCATTTATAGGCATTTTTTCTTTGACCAGGACCATGTGAACACAACTACATGTGTAAAAGTGACCTTAAAGGAATAGTTTGACATTTTGAGAAATACACTTATTCCCTTTCTTGCCGGGAGTTATATAATAACTCTCTCATGTTTGTACTGTAAATATGTAGCTACAGTACAGCTGGCAGCTGGTAAGCTTATAGCACGTCCACCCACCAACACATCTAAAGCTCTCTAATAAACATGCTATATCTCGTTAATGTCAAAAATCAAATTTCCAGTGACTGGCTGAGACCAGTTGCCAGGCAACCGGAGAAGATTTTAGGAAGTTACTGCTTGCTGGCAAGAAATACACAACTTGTCATTTTTTCACTTTGGTCTTTGTACGGCTGAAGTAAATGAGGTATGACATGCTAATTAGTGAGCTTTAGAAGTGCTAGCTGGCCAATTTTGTTGCTATTGTAAAGAGCCAGGCCAGTTGTTTCCCCATGTTTCCAGTCTTCATGCTATGCTAACCATGCTGGCTGTAGCTTTGTATTTACTGGACAGATGCAAGAGCGGTATCAGCCCATTGAGCATTTTTCCATTGGAAAAAATGTTTTAAAAAATTACTGTGTAAAGATATTGATTGAACATTCACGTTTAGACCACCAGGACTTGCAGCAGTGCATGCTAGGGACTGAGCTGGTAGGCAAAGAAAGATACAGGTGGTTGTTCTTTTTATTTACAAAAAGCCAAAAAAAAAAAGTAATAATAGTTTTTGAAAATAAATCTCAAGTAACAGAACTAAACTGAAGCACTAACAGAAGAGAACTGAACACCACAAACTGACCTTTCCAACTGAGACAAGAGGGGAGACTTTAATAGTGGCTGATCAGGCCACTCTAACACAATTGGGGGATAGACTATGACAAAACATTTAAACAACCTACACTAACAACAAAACATAACAGCATGGTGTTAACAAATATTAACTAAGGAAAATAAGGCTACTGAAACCATTATATCAAAAATAGTTGTCTATGAAATAATAACAAAACAATCTACAAAATACTACCCCTCTCCTTGATGCTGGAGAAACATGGTGCAGTCCAATTAGCAGTCAGCCCATTTAAGCAGGTGTGCAGCAGCTGGAACTCGCTTTGATGGAGTCAGCCAGATCACTGCAGCAGCAAACCAAGGAACTTAACTAGAAAAATGTATTAATGCAATGGAAATTTAATAACTTATGTTAATGAAAACATAGCAAAATTGACAAAGAAACTTAACTAAAACACTACAAATAATTAAATGTTGTCAAAAAGATGAGTATGTTATATGAAACCAAAATGTGTTCAGTTATGTTGCTGTTTGCATGTGTGTGCATTTTGAGTATGGTGCTAAAAAGTAAATCTAAAGTAAATGAAGCAGAGATTTATCACCATTGTTGTGGTTCAGTGTGTGGCTGCTTGTGTGGCCATCACACTGTAAAATGTCCAAATAATAGCCTGTAATCACTTTGGACCTTCAACAAGCAACTAGAGACAGATTTCTCAGTTGAAAGCCAGAAAAAAGCCTCACACACATCGGCATCACTTGACTCCTTGTAGCCTTTCTGCCAGAAAGCTTGTCAGTGCCTCTGGCAGAAAACTTTCTAGCTGAAAACCCTTCTAACTTCTCCAAATACTCTAAGTCCTTGTGTATATACCTTCTGAGTAGTTGAAGCTGCAACCAATGTGTCCAAGTACTTGCGCATGCCTGTCAGGCTACAGCAGAAAGTGCTTTTTTTTTTTTTAATTTTAAGAAATTTAAAGCTACAGTCGGTAATTTCTATATAAACACTTATTGTCATTTGCTGAAACTGTCACCATATCCTGTCAGTACTACATGAGACATAATAAGTGTAAAAAAAACTGGTTCCTCTGACTCGTCCTACTGCTCCCAATGGCATTTGCAAGAATTAACCATGCCTGAACTAAAACAACCAATCAGTAAACCAAACCAGTATTGTATTTTATGATTTCATTCAGGCGCTATAGATTAGGAGCACAAAGAGGCGCTACAGAAACCTGTTTTTTTCACCCTTTATCTGTCTCATGTACTATTGACAGGATATGGATGGTTTCAGCAAATATGACAAATTAATCCATTAATCTAATCTAAAAAGTCCATTACATTTGATACAAACATTAAATGTGCTGAAGTAAGGTCTTATTCTGTGCTCTTTGACCACATTTCCATTAGTGAAATATGACTTTGGAGAAATACCTTCACACTGATCAATATTGTCTCTCTTTCAACCTACAACAGAACAAATTATCAGTGATGAAACATGTTTGTGTTTTGTGACACGTTGACGTTGTAACTGCATTTTAGCCAGTAGAGAAGAGGTCAAAAGAGGTCTTGGATGTTCAGACCATTAACTGTATAATAATTAGTGAACGGAGCATCCATGACGTCACCCACAGATTTCTGATGAGTGATGAGGTGTTTGTCACCATGTTGGCAGTGCATGACTCAGCTAACTCCTGGCTAATCTAAAAATGGGCAAAGAGATTTAGCGTGGGAGGAACTGAGGTGGCCAAATGAAGAAAATGTTCTGTCATGGCACCCACCTGTCACTCAAAGCAGGTCCACCCTTAATTATGTATAACTTTGAGCCTTAATAGGATTTAAATGAGCGAGTTATGTAAAACTCACCCTGTGTATAGTTGTCAAGAACAGGGAAATTAGCTGAAAAATCGTTTTTTGTACCAGGCTGTAAACAGGTTTATTTCTGCTGTAAAGTTAACTATTTTAACATTGGAGTCTATGAGGATTGACTTGCTTTTGGAGCCAGCCTCAAGTGGCCATTCAAGGAACTGCAGTTTTTGGCACTTTGTGTTGTTTTCAGTTTTCAGCCCCAGAGGTTTTCGGTTTATTCAGACCGAGTATCAACCAGGTTTCGACTAGAATCAACAATCAAATCCCAGCTGGTTCTCACTGGGAATTTTCTCACTAACCCTCTGAAAAAAAAAAACAAATAAACAACTGTTCCTTTAAACCGGCGTTGTTTGAATGCTCAGGTTGCTTCGCCCTGCTACCTCTGTTGATCTTTTATCCCAACTGTTGATTTTTTTTGACACGAGTTTTCCATTTTCAATCTCTGTACGCTCTCACAGGGATGCAGTTTAAAAAAACAAACCGAAAACAACAGAAAGTCTGCACGTTTGTTTTTTGCACCAGTGTGTTAGGCTTGATTTCTGTTCGGGATGAGTGTGAGTGTGTTTCTGTTCGGGATGGGTGTGACTGTGTTGTTAGCTCACTGACAGCTTCGCGCCTCTTTGTGTTTCCCTCTGCAGCTGGGAGGATGTGGCATACTGGGGGTGGGAGTGTGGCTCTCAGTGACCCAGGGGAACTTTGCCACCCTGTCATCATCCCTTCCCTCCCTGTCGGCAGCCAACCTGCTCATCGCGGTGGGGACCATCATCATGGTGATTGGCTGTCTCGGGTGTGTGGGAGCTGTCAAAGAGAGCCGTCCTCTGCTGCTGACGGTAAGTTATTTGCTAGGATGGTTATTGTTGCTATCGCTGACCTTAAACACAAGACTGTGTTGATGTGATGATGCCACCTTCTCAAATTGTGTTGTTGGCATGACAAGTAACATCACTAACTTTTCCTAAAGTAAGAAAGCTTTGATGTCTCATACAGCAGGAGTTCCTGTTTTGGTGGTCTCCGATTGATATGTCACAGTGGAGCATCAAGCGTTGCGTCTTATCAATCCATTTCATGAAAGCTTTAACAATGATTGTTGTGAACAGCTGCTGTTTTGGTGAGCGCCACCGTGGAAAATATCTTGTACACAAAAAGCCTTTCATTTTGCGTTTGAGGTTTGTTTGTTTGTGATAAACAGGAGCAGAGCTGAACAGTTATTATGAGTCTCAGTAATCACAGCGGCTGTAAAGGCAAAAGAAAGATTGTACAGCACTGACAGAAACCAAAAACTTCGTCAGCACAAAATCCAAGAAAGAAACACCTTGAGTAATTGCACAGATTTTCCCACTCATAGACTTTACTTGGGTGGGCCGCTCAGGTAATTTAATGGCCGCCCAAGTATATTTAGTGACTCATTATTATCCCCACCAGGCTAATCCCTGAAAACCCTTTTTTTATGCTTCCACACCGGCAACAGCCACAGGCATTGTGTTTTCAGGTCATCCTGTTATTGTGAGCGTGATATCTCCAGAACGCCCAGAGGGAATTTATTCAAACTTGGTACAAATGTTCCCTTGGACTCAAGGATGAACTGATTAGATTTTGGTAGTAAAAGGTCAAAGGTCAAGGTCACAGTGACTTCATGTCTGTCCCATTCTCGTGAAGGCGATATCTCAACTCAGCTCAACTCAGCTTTATTTTTATAGCACCTTTCATACAAACATGTAGCCCAAAGTGCTTCACATAACATTAAAACAACAGACAGGAAACAAATAAAAACAAGCAAAAGAATGATGAAAAAATAAAAATATGTAAATAAAAACACATTTTTAAATAATGCAAGAATAAAATTACAACAATAAAATTAAAGTTATGAGAATTAAGTAAAAGGAACACTGAGATAAAGAATAATATAAAACACCTCATGACTGAGGTTAAAAGAAATTAATAATTAAAAGCCAAATTAAAAAGATAGGTCTTTACTTTCCTCTTAAAAATACAGAGGAGCTTGCCGATCTAATATCCAAAGGCAAAGGATCCACAGTTTAGGGGCATAAAAACAGGAGAAGGCACTTTCACCAGTACGTTTGTGGGACACGTGAGGGACTTTTAAAAGAAAAGCAGTGGAGGACCTCAGTGATCTGGCTGGAACATAAAATGAAAGAAGATCCCTAATGTACGGCAGAGCAAGGTCATTTAAAGCTTTATAAACGAGTAAAAGAACTTTAAAATCAATTCTAAAAGCAACGGGTAGCCAGTGAAATATCTATATCGCAGGAACACGTGGAGGCAGTTTCTTCAAACTTGGTACAAACGTCCAAGGATGAAGTGTGGACAAAGGACAAAGGTCACACTGACCCCGCTGGACACATTTTTGGGCAGAACTCAAGATTTCATCTGTCAATTATGACTAAATTTAATCTAACAAGACAAAACTATGAGGTGATGACATTTTATATCCAAAAGGTCAGCTTCACTGTGACATCATAATGTTCAGTTCACTGTCCTCCTCTGTAAAAACAGTCTCTAAATGAAGACACTGGATATTTCTGGAATCATATATGTGAGAACTTCCATTCCTTTCCAAAAAATACATTTAGGACCGTTTATTAGATTTCTTAATAGTAATCGGTCAATATAGTGCTATGTTCCATATTAAATTCCTTCACTACATACAATATATGACTCTTGACAGACATGGATGTAAACTCCAACTTAACTGGTTGGTGGAGACACAACTTCGAGGCACTTACTGCTCTGTTTTATACGTCCATTGACAGCTGACTTCTCGCTCTTCTTATCCAGCCACTAGGGGCTGCAAGTGATCAACAGCTGCTTGAGGTGAAATCTTGTTTCAGGTCAGGACAACGTACGTGGAGGTCATGTTAATTTGGTGAACTTTGTATATGGCAGTTGTGGTGGCATTGCAGTAGGTGCTGCACCATCTGTTGCCTGGGGGGTCTGCACCCTTGTAGTTTTTTTTAATCCATCCAAGACAACAATGCTATCCAGGATCAATTAACTAGTGGACGCTTTCCTCTACCACCCCACGACCTCACCTCTTTTTGGGCTGGATGATAACATTGACGTCAGAATACAGAATTCCCATCTTTTGTTGATGGACATAATTTTATGAGTTTATTTTAGCTCTATTTCAAGTATAACTATTTCAAGCATGACATTCTGAGTGTCAGTTTGAAAATTCATCAGCAGTCAGGAAAAGTCATTTGAAAATCTGCTGGGGAGTCTAGTCATGCCTGCAGCCCTGCCAGCAGTAAAATGATGATCAGAAAAAATATCATCATCTCTGTTTGAAGTTACAATTGGGTGGGCAGCAGAGAATTTTGTGAGTAAATTGTCAAATGAGTTAAGTTAATAAACTAAGTAGATTAAAACAGTGAAATGGGAAATAAACTACTTGATGCAAAACAAATGCCACATGTACACTATCATCCTATGGGAAACACTATTACAGCGGTTTCTACAATGTATTTTGTTTTGCTAAATGTTTTATACAATGTAAAAGGTGGAAATCTTAAGGCTCTTATATCTGACAGATGACCACTAACAATACTGATGACCGCTCTGCATTTTAGTGGCTAATGCTAACGTTAGCTTCACAGACTTATGGGGCAGTTTGCTTCACAACCCCAAATCCTGAAGGTCAGGATTCTGAGTATTTAAACTTAAATAAATTATATGATATGTTTATGGAGTCTGGATCTGCTCAAGTTTCTGCCTGATAAAAGTAAGCTTTTCCTCACCACGGTCGCCTCAGTGCTCGCTCTTGGTGGGAACTGTTGGGTTTACAGAGAGCAAGGTCCACACCTGCTCTGTCCAAAAAGTGCCCTCAGGTAACTATTATGACTTGGTGCGATGCAAATAAAATTGAACTGAGCTGAATACGTATAACTGGGACTTAGACTACAACTGCTTTCCACCAGCTGTCATTTAGCCACAGAGCTAGTTGCCAGCTGCCTGTCTGCCAAATAATTCGCTCACGCCAAGTCGCTAAGCTAGAGGAAGACCCACCACTGGAAAAAAAAGAAAAAACTCTCCGTCCTCTTCAAACGTCAAATAGCGAAGAGACAAACCCACAGCATTAACACTGATTAGCTGCAGCTGTTTGGATTTGCCATCAGAATCGATGGTGATGACTAAAACTTTCACCTTCAGCTGGTTAAGATATTAAATAATGGCCTGCCTACAGCTTGTTGAGGCATTAATAATAATGTAAATGATCCATTAAGGCAACACTAACTCAGGCTACAATTAATGACACACAACCCGGTAGTTGACTTGCCTGCAAACGACTGCTAAATTATGTAAGTTCAAACTTCATTCAAAGCCCAGTTCACGTTTCTTTTGTCTGACAGCTCACAATAACATAATTTCAGTACTGTGTGCCTGGAATATTACACAAACGGCTAAAATCCAGACAACAGGGCACAATACATTCAAGCAATACTGTATAACCTCCTTAATAACTTCGTATGACTACAGCGACTACTTTGCAGACAAGGGCAATTGAGAAATATGACAGCGAGCAAATTAAATTTCATATTCGATACTGAAGAAATAATTTAAACATTTTTTTTTTTCTGATTAATGATAAACTTTTGGAGAGAACAGGCTGTCTTTGTCTGCAATAATGTCAATAAATCTCTTGGGATCTGGGGAAAATAAGGGTTTTGTACAAAGTGCATGTTTCTTAATGTTATATTTTACTTTTTCTAACTTATTTTTGCAATATATTGCTGCTGTAGAAACTGTAGTAGATTCAAGGTAGCAACACCTCTCTTTTTTAAATTGCAGCTGTTGGCATTAACATTCTTCAGATCTGCACATTTGTCCTTAAAGTAAAAACAAAAATGTAGATGTACCTCATAGTTTTAGATCTTATTTTGTTAATAATTCACAATTCCATTATTATCAAACTCGATGGGCCAGAGTCTTCTCTTCCATTGTACAAAACCTCCCGTGGTTAGTTTTCTGACAAATATCGAGGAGTTATTGTTTGAAATTACAAAGAACATTTAATGGATTCCTCTTTGTCATTGTCCATGTGTAATCACAGAGAAATGTCCCGCTGTTCAAAACATTTGATTTGGAAAATGTGGCCATCTTAGAAACAGTTGCTCATAGTGTAATCATGACAACGACTCCGCTTATTTTTATTCATTGTATTAAAGGGACGGTTCACACCAAAATCAAAAATACATATTTTTCCCCCTGGCCTGTTGTGCTGTTTACCCATCCAGATTTTTTTGGGTATGAGTTGCAGAGTTTTGTAGATATCAGCCAGTTCAATTTGGCTTTTCTCCAATATAATGGAACTAAATGGCACAAGTCCTGGTGTGATCGAAGCACAAAGTTAAATAAATAAATAAAAATACATTTTGAACAATTTAAAACCAGTGCCTCTTTCCAAAAATCAATACTAATTCACAGACGTGTGTTGAGCAGTTTTATGTATGAACTACTTTCTTTTATTATTCTCTAATTTATTTTCTGGTGCTTTAATGACCACAGGACTTGTGCCATTTAGTACCATTATATTGGAGAGGAGGCAGAGACGTCTGCCTCCTCTCCAATATAATGCAGATATATCAAGTTTGATAATAATGGAATTGTGAATTTACAAATAAGATCTAATATGAGGTACATCTACATTTTTGTTTTTATTTCAAAGACAAATGTGCAGATCTGAAGAATGTTAATGCCAGCAGCTGCATTTAACAGGAGATTGTTACGGGGGTGTCAAGTAAACTAGGACAAAACAAAAGGTGGACCCAAAATGCAGACTGGAAACGCTGGCAGAGTTCAACGGGTGATTTAATGCAAAAACAAAACATAAAAGAAACACAAGCTTACATGAACGAAGTGGGAGTCCAGAATGCAAAACTAAAACAGGCAAAATCCCAAAAGGTATAAATCTAAAAAACACTGGGAAAATCACAGTGAGGGCTCAGGAACTTGACACCAAGATCAACACGGCAACTGACACTGACACAGAGAAACAAGGACTAAATAGACAGGAAACTAATCAGACACAGGTGGGCAAACAACGACAGGTGAACAAAATCACTGATCAAAAAGAGCGGGAAAACAGACAAAGACAGGAAGTAAAAAGAACAAAGACACACAAGGGAAAACCAAGACTACAAAATAAAACAGGAAGTGACCAACAAAATGTCCGAACCATAACAGAGATATCTCCAAAACTCTGTAACTTACACCAAAACTATCTAGATGAATAAATAGGCCAGAGAAAAGATATGTATTTTTAATTTTGAACTGTCTCTTTAATAACTGTTAATTGTATTTTTTTAAACTCTGATTATATTCATTTTATAGGTGCAATTTTCAGCTTTTTGTTGATTTTGGTTATTTTATATTGTTTGTACTTTAACTTTTGTGTATCACTTGGGTGTGGTTGTGCATAAGCCTTCACAGGTTTTAGCCACATCTCACGCATACTTTTATCTTTCCTTCATGGCTTTTTCTTTTTGTTTTTTATGTGCGTGCAAAACAAATAAACCTAAACCTCTCCTTAATGGCAATAAAGGGACAGTGACAATATCTTGCGATTTCTCCACCACAGTTGTTGCCACAATGGAACTTTTTTGCAGTTGTTTTTCACAGAATATACTTAAGATCCTTCAGATTAGTTTACAACCGCCTGGGCGCTGACATTACAAAGTTAAACTTAAACTAAATTATACAAACCTTCTGACATTTCCCACTCGTTGCCACCGTGAGACAAACTGTTTCACTAATTTGAAGAAACTCAATGAAAAATTGTCCAAAACACAGCCACGACAGCAGAATACAAATAACAAGAGCTATTATGTAACAAAGAAAAGTTATTTAGTCTTTCTGTTAGAATGAAAATTAGATTTCCAGTTGGGAACTCACAGCTTCCCTGAGCCTCCAGGGAAAACTCCACTGAAGTTTATGGGCCATATGGGGTCTAGCCTTGTTGTCAGGGTTCACCCCAGAACCCCCGCTGACACGGTTCCTCTTCTTTTATTCAGTCTAATGTCTGGAGATATTTTTAGTAGCTTCACTAATCTCAGCAGAGCAGCCGCTGCCTGTTTGTTTGGGTGGTTAACAGCTGTTGTCATTCATGTTGGGAGTACTGACAATGACTGTTGTAATCACAGGAAAGAGCAGCGCAACACATAATAGCTGTGACCACTTTTCAACCAATATGGTGTCAAAACAACATATATCATCTATAATGAAAAAATCTCACTTACCACTAAGGACCTTTCTCAGTAGATAAAGTGCTAGAGAAGGCCTGTTATTCATCATAAGTGCTTAAGTGTAATCGTAACAAGTGCAGACACTGTGTTGCAGTTCTGATGGCCTCTTTTTGAACTGTTTTTTTTTTTTTTTTTTGTATTATTGCGTTTCAAGTCATCTTTTGTACTCAAATTCAGTCAAAATTACATTTGAATTTTGTGTGCAGGTTATTTTAAAAGCTAAATCAGCAGTAGAAGTGTGGAACCTCACACTAATCTGCACTCAAATCTCACTATAAAAGATGGAACTATGTCTCTATGTCTCTAACTTGTATATGTTGACAACTGTTCATCTGATCCACTTCACACTTGGCGGATTTGCTGCAATTTGGACGCACAACACAATAACTTTTAATGAACTCTTAATAAACAGGTGACAACAACTGAGAGAAAGGCACCACCATCCTGTTAATAACTGTTAATATAACTGTTAATAACTGTCAATGACCATCAATGACATCAGATCCACCATCAATGACTGTCAAATGATGTTAATAAGTGTTAATAATTGTGAATGGCTGTCAGTGAATCAGAGACTTTAAAAAAATATTTATGTGACCGAACCAACAATTTAAAACAACTGTTCTCATCCCAGCTGGTCGAGCACAACGCTGGTTTGTCACGTCCTTCAGCGTCTCATACTGATGCGCAAGGTCCCCTTTAGCAGCTGTGTGAGACGCTGCCAGGAAGCCTTTGTAACACGTGGTTAACACTGTGAAACGGTCGTAGTTTGGGTGGGTTTGAGCAACAAAACTACTTGAGTAGTTTGGGAAAAGATCGTGTTTTGGGTTACAATAAGTACGTTATGTGACATCACTGAAGCAAGTCGCAAGATGAACGTAGCATGATGCAGGTCACGTGATGTAACTTTTTTTTCCAAATCTTTTTATTGGTTTTTAAGGCTTTCAAAGGGTACTGAACAACAAATGTGCAACTTCTTGCCTCCCTCCCCCCTTCCCAAAAATAAATATAAAGATATAATAAATAAATTAATACAGTTAAAAAAAAAGAATAAATAAAACAAACAATGTGGGTGATTATTTAATCCTCTTCCAGGTCCAGTGAGGTCAACATATTCCAAAAAATATTCCAGGTGTTCTGAAATGTGATGTAACTTTTAGTAATGTTTGGGTTTACCCGGTTCCCTGGGTGATAGTCCAGTTTGTTTGTCCAGCCGTCCTCCATATGCAGACTTTTTGATCTTTGTACCATGTTTGAAGCCTGATATTTCTCAAACCGCCGCTAATGGGTGTCTTGTGTGTCTGCATGAGTCAGAGAGGGGCACGACAAAAACAGTGATATTTGACAAGCCGGGAATGAGAACAAGCTGGTTTAAAAACACACTTAAAAAGCAAGAATAGTCGCTGCAATTAAGGACTGTAAATGGTTCCCCAAACTCTTTTTGGTCATTATAATGTATTACCACTGATATAAATAAAACTAATGTTGGCAGCAGGCAGAAATATATTAAAAGTAAAAATTTGAAATTTCTAAATAACCAACAAGATGTGTAGAAAAAAATTTTAAGAGCTGTGTGCCCTGATGAATTTTGATTTTTGAGGTTATTACAGCAGGAGAGTCACACACTTGACTGACCTGAATCTGCCACGAGGAAAGAGATATATACTCACTAATATGCAAATCAGGGAAGTGTTTGACATCAAATATTGAACATTTTTATGATCTCATTTATACAAATTTTCAGCTGAGCTCCAAGTTCAAATAAGGCGTCCCTGATATAGTGATACGCCCAGAGCCTTACAAGATTGATAAGTGTTTTGATAAACAAATAAGCTCATGTAATCAAGCACCGACTGTGCAGCATTTATCAGAAAGACGGATTCTGGTTGGGAAAAAATAGCATTAATCATAAGAAAAATGGCACAGCAGGAGAAAGCAATTATGAGCTCTGTGGGAATAAGTCTGAGTGTCGATCATTAGCATGATCCATGACATTTTCCCCACAGTGACCAGGCGAATTCCTGTGCTGTGTCAATATAATGAGACCAGGCGAATTATAAGTCTGCTTTAATGAGTGACAGAGCAGCCCGTTCTTCATGGAGATTAGAAAAGACTTTTCTCCCTTCAAATTTCAGGGCTAATTAGCATGTTGATCACTGATGAGGGACAGAGTATTGCACCATCGCTGTGAGATGTTTGAGGAATTACTGTTGCGCTCTGTTGCTGGCAAAAGTATTATTGCCTTGTGTGAGTCTGGTAATTTGCAGCAACAAACATCACAGTTGCTGGTGTACAGTTTTCAAGATATGCATTTTCAATTCTATGATCTGGATGACTTCAAAGACATTTTTGGCTTTCATATGAATGTAAAACTTCATACAAACATTTTTTTTTTTTAAACACATTGCCAGTCAGTTCCTTGTGTAAGCTCCAGTCTTGATGTTTGGCAGAAGTATTGCAGCAGAACTTGGACACAGTTACAAAGCAGGAATGAGGGGTTGCAATATTAGTGTGGAAACTGAACAAAAAGACCTTTCAAGTTATAATATGTACCATTTACACAGTGAAATTTCTTAAACTGCTGGATATATCAGGTTTAAGCGTTAATGTCTTCTTTTCTACTTGCCTGGTCGGGTGATTGGGTCAGAAGTCTACTTGCCTGAACTCAGTTTTTACTTCCCCATACGTCCCCATACAAATTGTGTTATTTATTAGCATTAAAGTTAATTGTCATGTTTAATTTAGGTCTGCAACATCTACAAAAAGTAAGAAAATACTAAAAAAAATATCCATCCATGTCTCATTTTGTCAGACCAAAACCCAAAGATAATTAGCTTAATATGATAATAAATTAAGAAAAGCGGGAAAGCTCCATAATTGAGAGGTTGAAAACCGCATTTTCTGCCATTTTGCATGAAAAAACATCTTTAAGAATTCATCAATTATCAAAATATTTTAATAGTTTAATTCTTTTTTACAACTTGCCCAGTCAGGCAAGTTAGTTGCCAGATTTACTTGCCTCAGACACGAAGGCAAGAAGGCAAGCCTTATTGTTTAGTCTTGTATATGTTATATATTTTGTTGAGTTGTGTACTTAAATTATCCCAAATGTGTCGAACACTGTTCACTTCCTTCCACTGGGCAAAAAGGAAGCTTGCGTTTCCCCTCCATACAGCCAGCCAACTCCATCATGAGTAAAGCTCAGCTGTCATTCATGACGTGACCTCCCCCTTTTTATGTCATCAAATAATTAATTATAACCAAACTAATCAGAAAAATGAGCACAAACAAACATCAGCGTGATAAGAACCACCTGAAATGACAGAAACCATATTTGGGAAAAAGAATATTTGTTGTGTTCTTTGATGTTTTTACCACATGTTTGGTTGTTTTATAAAAAGTGAAAGGTACAAGCCTGCCAACTTAAGGAGAAAAGTCAGATATGACTCTGAAGGTGCACTTTGTTCATTAACATCCAATTATAGTGTAAAGTTTGCTTGTGTCTGCTCATAAAAGTGAGCAAAAGCTAAAAGTTTATGTAGTAATGAATCAGTTCAGTTTCACACTCTATTCATCTGTAAACTTTGGATGAACTCGGAAACCATGGTGCAGTTTTTTGTTCCCAATTACAACTACAAAGCATTCCTAATTTGCCACAACTCTGATTTGTGCCTCTGGTTGGCTTCTTCTCCACAGCAACAGAAGTGTACTGGAGTTCTGTCACTGCGGTGAGGCTGCCAGGCCAGGAAGTCACTGCGCACAGAGAAAGAGTTCAAGCACATAATCCCCCATAAAGTGACAGCTTGTCATTTTAACTCTTTGGTTTTTGTACAGATTAAACATTGACTGTATGTTAAGAAGGACAACTTGACAGCTAAAGTGAAGCCAAAAGATCTCGATCACCATAGGTCATAAACCTCGCCTGCGCCATGTTAGTAGATGGAGCCAAACTAAAAAATACAGGTAGTACAGACTTACACATCAAATATATTTTCCCAGAGATGGTTTCTGTCATTTTAGGTGGTCTTATAATGCTGATTGATGTTTAAGTTGTCATTATCTAATAATTTTGGTTTTAATTAGTTACTTGATTCTATAAAAAGGAGGTTTCACATCATGATAAACATCTGAGCCATGCTCGATACCGCGTGCAGCACAGACTCTCGCTTCTACCATTTTAAGAAATAAAATGGAATTTTCATGTTATGTGAATCATGGTACAATATAATTTATAATAATATATAACGTACTGTTCATCTTATTTGCCATGCCCATCTTTCTAATTGCCTGCCAGTCGAAACATCATTCCTAACATCATAAGCTGTCAGTGTTGACCTGGACAGCCACCTGCCACCTGCCACAAAGCTGCTCTGCTCCTGAAATCCTCATTCTAACTCCCAAAAGTCAACATGTTTTTTGAAAAGACAAAGACCTGATGAGCAGACCAACAGCTCAGCTGACAAAAGCTCAGCTGCAAAAAAATCCAAAGAACCTCTGGCCATTTAAAACTCGCAAGGATGGTGCAGTGCACATAATGTACGGATTTACTGCCGCACATAATTATTGCTGTGAGTGCACCAAATCAGTGTCTGTTTTGAGACCCTCTCAAATGAGTGTTTAAAACCATCTGATCTGCAGCATCACTTGAAATAAACGTACCCAGCAGGGGCTGAAAAAACAGCTGACTATGCGTTTTTAAAGACATCTTGCAAATGGGGCCACCAGCCATAAGCTAATGCTATTTGGCGGGCCTTGGCATGGAAAACTTTGGGAACCCCTCAGCAAAAAATACGTCCTCATCCCGCTTCACAGCTCTATTTTCACTTATGTCAAACAGGTCCTCAACTCTTAATAAGTAATAATGAATGTGTTTCTAAACTGTAACAACTTACCTAATGTTGTTTTACTCAAATATATGTTCTGTCCATCCATCCATCTTCAACCGCTTATCTGAAGTCGGGTCATGGAGGTAACAGTTCCAGCCGTGGAGCCCAGACATCCTTTTCCCCGGCCACATTAACTGGCTCTGACTGGGGGATCCCGAGGCGTTCCCAGGCCAAGGTGGAGATATAATTCCTGGACCTAGTCCTCGGTCTTCCCCGTGGCCTCCTCCCAGCTGGACCTGCCTGAAACACCTCCTTAGGGAGGTGATCAGGTGGCATTATGCCCAAACAACCTCGACTGGCTCCTTTCTACTCAAAGGAGCAGCAGCTTTACTCCAAGTCCTTCATGGATGACTGAGCCTCTCACCCTATCCCTAAGAGAGATGCCCACCACCCTCCTGAGAAAACCCTTGTCGTCCGCTTTTATCCGCGATCTCGTTCTTTCGGTAATGGCCCACCCTTCATGACCATAGGTGAGAGGAGGAATGAAGACTAACCAGTAGATCAAGAGCTTTGCCTTCTGGCTCATCTCTCTTTTCGTCCCAACGGTGCGGTAAAGTGAATGCAATACTCCAGACTCTTTTTGATTTAAATCAAGCATTTGAGGTTACCTGCTTTAAAGGCAAATGCAGGATTTTCCCAAAAAACAGTGTGTCTACTCATACACAATTAATGAATCTGAATCATCACCCATGGCCCACCAGAGGTGTGTATCTGTGCCTGCCTCCACAGAGACCCCACCTTCTTCTATTTTCTCATTATTTAGCTGTGTTAGGTAAGAACAAGCTCCGAATACAACTTTAGGCCAATGCAATCATGAAGTTATGTTCACTTCTGACACGCTCCATTGAAATTTATACACTTTTTAATTCCATTTGTTGTCCGACTCTCTTAGACTCTCCCTTTGATAAGTCCGTCTTCTGTGTTTGGGTTGCTTTGCAGCATAGGCAGTTGTTGCCAACCCTGGAATAGCTACTTATCCTGCAGGGGTTTCCACCATTAATTCAGTCTTTCCACTGAGAGGTCGTGCACGTGCAGCTGCATTAGCAGAACAGCCAATGATAACACCCGGTCTCTCACCTGACCTGTGATTTTTCCAGTCGCAGGTCAGATTTCCTAAAGCCTGAAAACAGAGCCAAGGGGAGGTGCATAAGTCAAGTTTTCTTTCAGAGCACTTGATTTACATTATGCTGAGAGGTTATTATGTAATTATTGCTCAATGATGCCAAAAAATGCCACCTACCCCAGCTTTAACAACCCTAAACATCTGTATTTGACATCCTGGGAATGAAACTGAACAATCATTTATCTTTCTGGTGCATTTAAAAAACAGCAGCTGACAAATTTTACGTATTCTACCTTTAAAGAGAGCTGTCTTTCCATCACTTGAGTGCAGTGCAGTGGTCATGACATTAAACCAGATTTTGGAACAAAATCCAATACCTTGTCCTTTTCAGTTGAAAATAAGAGCCATTTGGGGGCGCTGAATTTCTCCAGAAATTCAATTTTCGTCAGGGTAATGGTTAATTAAAGTCATGTTTCACATAGTGAGTTTGGACAGTCAATACCAGTGCAAGTCAAAGGACATAAAGGAGTTGTGGTGGGTCTGTGACCTAATCTGTCCACAAATTTGTCAGTGAGGTGAGATCACTGTGCTGTAATGGAAGCAGATTGTTTATACTGAGCAGCTTTACGCAGCTCTGAGATATAGAGAGCCTGTAAAAATGATTAGACCCACCACATAAAAGGAACACAGCTATCACCTCAAAGGCTTCCCTCCATATACGCTCAAGGCGGCAATATCCCAAAAGGTATTGATTTTTCTAGGAGTGTGTGCCTGATGTGGCTGCTTCACCAGTCTTACTCGCCTGTCAACAGACAAAGAGCTGCTGTAGCTGCATGGAAATCACAGCATGGACGAACATAAAGGAATCAATCCCTGTGCCTGGCAGAGGTGGAAAGTGAGGAAGTATAAATACTTTTTACATTCACTCCCTACATCTTAACGGAAATATGTGTACTTTCTTCAAAACAGGCTTGTTACTTTAGTTATAATGCATTTGACGGGAACTATTGATCATTATTCTGTATCATTGCGCAAAGACGTAACAAGATTTAAAAGACCTAACAAGATGAAAAAAAAAAAGTAAGAAAAGTTGTAAAAGACAACAAAACGACGTAAAGGACATAACAAAACATAAAATGTGAAAGAGGATGTAAAAGACATATCAAGACAAAACAGACATCCCAAAATGTAACAAAACTGAAACGACCTAACAAGATGCATAAAAACTAACAAGACCAAAAAATATGTAACAAGTCACAAAAGCCATAAGACAAAGAAAGTCGTAAAAGATTGTAGATGACATAAAGGACATAACAAACTGTAAAAGAACTAACAAGACAAAAGACCAAACAAGACTTAAAGACATAACAAGATGTAACAACACAAAAAGTCATAAAAGACATAACAAAACAACACAAAGGACGTAACAAAGCCTAAAGCATGTAACAAAATTTAAAAGACGTAATAGGACATAAGACACAACAAGACGTAATAAGACAAAAAACACATAACAAAGCATAAATGATGTAAAAAGACTAAAAAGACGTAACAAGACGTATTAAGATTTAAAGCCCTAACAGGAAGCATAAAAAGTAACAAGACAAAAGAGACGTAACATTTGAAAGATGTAACTAGACAAAAAAAAAGTCGTAAAAGACATAACAAAATGAAAAAGACGTAACAAAATTCAAAATACGTAATAAAAAGTAAGTTGTAACAAGATTAAGAAGTAACAAGATATAAAAAATCATAAAAGATTTAACAAAATGAAAAAGACAACAAGACGAAAAACAAAGTAACAAGTAATAAAGATGTAACAAGTTAGGACAGACAAAGAATGTTGCTTTTTACTTTTATACTTTGACTACATTTCAGAGCCTGTACTTTTTCACTTTCAGTTGAGTAAAGAAGTTGAATCAATACTTCTACTACTTCTTTTAGAGTACAAGTATCTGTACTTCTACTCGAGTAAAGAATGTGTGTACTTTTGACGTCTCTGGTGCCTGGACTTTGATTATAGTTCCCATCCTGAAGCTCTGCAGAGGCATCAATCTTGCTAAACAGGGATATCAGCACTGCTGGCCGAACAAGACACAACATAAATAACACGAGTATATGCAAGCGGCCTCTGGAGTGTGTTATTATAAATTTTCATAATGCGTGCAATCTGCATTTAGACGTTACCGACCAATAAAAGCTGGTGTTCCTCAGATATATTAAAGTCTACTTAAAGAACATATTACAACATAAATCTCAACTCCCTGGTGACTAATTGCAACACTGTTTTCTGTGTTATGAACTACCCCGCTGCAATAAAACAAGCTGATCCCGTGAAAATACTTCAAGAAAAGCTCAACCCGGAGGAGCTCTATTCTGGTGGCTCAAGAACTCGACGTCCTGCAGCTTTTTGTTCCCCCCCGAAGGTTGAGTTAGATACAGACCAGCTGTGGCTCATTAACTCTCACGGTACAAAAACTGTAACGGAACAAAAACCTGCAGGACACCGCCGACCCACCACGACTAGAATTTAGGGGTCTTAAAGGACCTCTTCACACAGTTTTATCGCTCACATGATAGACTGACGTGATAATATACACCATTACATGTGTCAGTATTATCTGTATCTCATAGGCTTGCACAGCGAGAGCAGTCGGGAGAGAAAACACCGCACAGCTTCCCTGGTTTCCAATTCTCCGTGTTATCTGGTGATGAGAAATGAGAGGTCTCGAGGCCAAAAATGAATCTTTCTTCCCCTGACTGCGACGACATGATCAGTGTAAAGATTTCAGGGATGAAAGCAGCCTTGCTACAACATACAGAGAGTGTTGGCAAGTGTGATGGTTTTATATATAGGGATATCATACTATACAGTGCACAGTGGTGGAAATTACTGTACTTAAGTGCAATGTGGGGGACTATATTTAGAGGAAGTATACCAATTTTCTGCTTTCTACTTCTATTCCACTCCAGCTCAGAGGGAAATGGTGTTGCCTTCACTATATTTATTTAGCTGTTGTGGTTTTTGGTTACTTTTCAGGTGAATTTTTACGATTGAAAAAACATGATAAACTACAATTTGTATGGGTTCCAACTTTTTGACTTGTGACCCCTTATATAAAAGCAATGTGTGAGGTAGAGTTGGGCGATATGTTAAAATTTTCCAAACAACCATTGTCAGTCCATCCATCGGCGACCGGCAATATCTTCATCCTCCCTCCCACCTCCTCCCGTCCTCTCGGGTCTCAGCCAGGAGATGTGCGCAAGCGGCGAATTTTGCTATGTTACGCACGCTGCGTACGTTCACTACGTCCACTAGACAAAATAAACTCACAAAGTGTCTAGAAATTACATGCTCTCACACTTATTTTCCATTTTAAACGGAGAAATACAACCATACACCTTCTGAATTCAAGTTTCTCTCTTTCAAACCCACTAAGACGGCTCATTAATTGGCTCATTAACTCCTCGGAAAACACTCTTCATTCAAACCTGACAGAAAAACATGTAAAACTCACCAAAACCATCTTCATCAGTCTGCCCACTCTTCCAACAATCAGCAACTCTGTTTGGTCAAAATAAATCCTTAATTCACCGCGTGAAAAGAGTGTAAAGAGTCTGAGTCTGCAGGCTGTTTCCCTCTCACTCGTCACCCAGCTTAGCATGCAGACCATAACATTAGCAAAATAAAATGACAAATACTGCCCTAAAAATTGGCCAAAAAAGCCCAACCCTAATGTGGGGTGCCCCTGTAGCTCAGGTGGTAGAGCATACGCCCCACGTACCGAGGCTATCAGTCCCACTTGTGACATCTGGGATAATGTAAGTACACAACTTAAAGGTAGAATCAGTAGATTTTTCTGAGCTGTTTGTAAAAGCACCAGAAAGATAAAAGGACATCAAATACCTGCATTCTTTTGTTGGAAAAAATGTCTCAAGCACAGCTGAATAAAGAGGGAAAAAGGAACTGCAGGCAGAAAGAGTGTCTGCAGACAGAAACTGCACTCTTCTACTTAGTCATAAGTGATGATTGAAAGGGATTATCTTTACATGAGTTTATACATTGTTTGTAAAGAATATGTTGCATATTATACCTTTGATCAAAATATATAACTTAGGTCTAGCGTTTTTAGACATTTTAATGCAGAAATGTGACATATTACAGCTTTAAGTAAAGGGTCTGAGTACTTGTCCCACCACTGGCAGTGCATAGGAATAAGTTTGAAAACCACTAGAATGCTGTTTGACAAGAGTTTAAAAAGCTATAAAGCTTTTTGCTCGATACAAAACCTGTTTATAGCCCCATTTTGTTTCCTTTTATTCTGATCTCCTATAAATCTTCCCTGCTGTTATGCGGCTGGAAGCCACTGCTGCAAACAGAATAACGTATTTCAGTTTGAATAATGACAATCCAGGAGAAACATATTGAGCCTGTTTTGGTCCTTTTGTAATGGGATCTGAGTCTTTGTTTATAATAATTTATCATGTTGAGACACTGAGCGCGCACCAGCACGAAACAACCCCGGCTTCAATTTTAGATGGCTGAGATACAGCATACTGTATCGCAGTGGTTTTCAAACCGGGGTCCAGGGGCCAGCAGGGGTCATTGAGTGAGTTGTAGGGGGTCCTCAGCAAAAACGGGAATGGAATATGTTAACTTTAACTTTTGTCACATTTTTTGGAAGCTGGAACTACAAGGGAAGACATAGGGCTGGGTTTTGATTGATTGCAACTTACAGTGATCCTAGTTTGATTATTGATTAACTATGAAGACTTTTTCATCTTCAAACTTAAAGTCCTTAAGACTAAATCCTCTCAAATTTGGGGTCAGTGGCCTGATATGCATCTATTGTGGGGCAGGAACCAAGTCAGTTTTCCAGGTCAAATCTGCACCCACCCAGAACCCTTATAATAAGCCCCGTGACCCGTGATCGAAAACACATACAGTCACTCACTTGTGTCCTCACTTTTGTCCCCCCCTTGTGTCCTTGTGCGCAGCGCCTGTGCTCCTGCAGCTGTCGATGTGTTTCCATAGTGACAACAAGTCTCGCTAGCAGCTATCAAAAGCAAATATTTTTAGAAACTTTTTTACAAGCAGTAAAGCCACTGACATCATTATTCCCATAGTCTCTGAGGGCACCCGAATCTTCACAAACATCCAACTTGGCCTTTGACGATGAATTGTCCACAGTTTGGTATCATCCACTGGCTATTTTTGCCTTTATGTCATCCATTTTAGCCTGCAGCTAGTCTGCATCACTGTCTGATCTAATGGTGCGTTCAGGTGCTCCACTGATGGTCACAGTTTTGATGGGAAGTCTTCATCCTTACTCTGATGTGTCCATGTGCTTTTAAGCCCTGAAGTGGAAACAACATGGATGCTACTCAGAATATTACAAAGTACATGACCAAAAATGATATGCAATGTGTGAATTAATAAAAAGTTACCAGCCGAACTTTTACTCTCATCTACTAGATTTCTTTCTATGTGATATCAACAAATAATAATGAGCATTCACATGAATTTTTCCAGTCTGGAAATAATTTTTCCCATTTTTCCAACACATGTGAATGCACTAAAACAGTGCTTTCTTATTGTTTGGCAGGATATGGGGATCAAAGGTTGTGTTGCAGACTTTCACAATAAAACCCTGCTGGCTGATTAGGCTTAATACAATGATATTACTGTCTGCACGGATTCAATTATTAAAAATACTTTACAATCATTTTCATTTCTGATTTGTCCAGAGGAAAACCATACTGTTGTATTGCTGTGTCTCAATTCAGATACTTCTGTTAGCACAGTGTCATGTAGTACTCTTTGCACACTATGTACTCACTTGTGTTGTGCGCTAATTTTGACAGGGTTGTGCCGTCTCAAATCGAGGATGGCTGTTTTGCCCTTACTAGCGTGTTCTTCTTCATGGGTGAACTGAAGCCGGGCGGACTTTTGCTGCCACCTGCCAAAACATCTACCAGCTTGTTTATTCATTTTTTGTACAACATCACTTCATTCAGCATGAGCGTCCTTTTAATTTGACTTACTTTGGTTTGCCCTCTGTTTCTCGAGAGGTTAAAAATATGCCAGAAATCTGTCGACGACAGGCCGATCCTCCATCCTCCTACTGTCTGAGAATGCACCAACATGTTGATTTATGTTTGATTCATGGCACCAAATCTTTGCAACCTTAACCAAATAAATGTATTGGTGGCTTCAGTACGACAAAAGAATAGTGGTACTTATTGGTTAAAAAACATACATGATTTATATCTGTATAATTCAGTGTTCACAGCAGCCAGTGTATTCACCGCGGCTGCTTCCTTGGCCGCCATGTGTACGTTTTGGTAGCCCATCCTCTTCCGCTACGTAGACAAGATGGCAACTGTTGAGGGCAAGAATGTCCAGTGTTACCAACTTTTTGGCTGTTTTGCGTACAATATCCAGGTACTCGCAGTGAACTTTGTTTTGCCCTAAATGTCAATGTGAACACACTTATGCACTTGAACAGGAAGCATAAGTACAGAACTATCTGAATTGAGACGTAGCATATGTGCTGTATTAATGTTCTCACCTGCTGCCCGCCCGCAGTTCATTTCATGTCAGTTCATTTTTACCCCCGTGGAGTCCTTGACATGAAAAAGTCTGTGAACCTCTGCTGCATCCATGTCCATTTATTTACTTTATACACAAACTACTGCAAGCTATAACAACAGAAGAGCAGATGCAAATGTATTTCCACTGCCTGCTTTATCTGTCACATAAACAAGTGTGTCATTACACTCTTGTTTAATACAAGCCTTTTAAAGTATTTTGGAACAAATTATGCCGGTTTTTACTTTATGTTTCAATTAAACTTTTTTTTTTTTTACTCAGAGAAAAAGACTTGTTTCCAACCAGCTGTTTAGATGTTTCTATTATTATTAACATGACTGGGAAGTTGCATCTGTCCTTTTAAATGAATTATGTTTCATCAGGGAAGCAGCAGCTTCAGAATTATTTCTCTGCACTTGACTAAATTGGCACTCTTTTATTGCTTTTATCATCATTAGCCTTACTACACAGTTCACAAATGGATTTTCATCATTTACAGTTAATTCCTGCAACCCATAATAGTAACCCATTCAATGCTGCAATTTGGAATTCCTCAAGCTAATTCAACAGCTTTCTTCTAGTATATTATAAAAGCAAAATACATTCTTCTGCCATCAAATGATCCCATTGAGTCTGGCTATAGCCTGTGGTCTAAAGAGGAGGAGTCAAATTTCTTATTAAGAGCAGATTAATGGGAAAATACTCAGAGGGCCACGGGGGATGGGTCTGTTTGTTTTCCATGTGCTGGTGAGTATCAGTTTCTCATTCCTAACAATGTCCCTTTGCTCTCTGGTGTGATTTCATGGTCTCGCAGAAACACCAAAGAAGGCAGTCGAGCAAAGAGCCATTTAGAGACAGGGAGCAAAATGATTAAAAAGGAGAGAAAGCAAAGAGTATAAAAGTTTTTCCTCCAGCTGAAATTTTTTTTTCTGTTTTCTTTTTTTTTTCCAGAAAGTTATACTGTGTTGAGATTAATGTTTAAAGCCTTAGGACAACCGAACGGTGTGTTCATAAGCCATCAGACATTAACAAAATATCCAGCTATATAGGATTTTTTTTTTTTTGAGCAATTTCACATCAAATATCTATGAGTAATGTCTCCAGCTGCAGCAGGCAGGCAAAAAATGTCCCAATAGAGTACAAATACCTTTTGAAAAAAGTTTTTTTTTTTCAAGAGTTTTTTCATTTGCTTGAACACTTATTATGCTAAATTGATGGGAAAACATGATTTTTTTTCTTTGGACACATTACAATGATGAATTTGTGATTCAAAAAAAAGTTTAAAAACATAGAAAACATTATTTTGTACCGAACAATGAACTATGAACTGTGACTCATGATAAAGACAGTGTACTTTAGCAAAAGTTAATTATACCAAGTTTGAATAAGTATCTTCCTAATATCTTCACAAACAAACTGAGGTTGGCTTTATGAGAATCACCCAAGTGGCTGGAAACAAGACTACTAGGCAACTTGGGAAAGATGTTAAAAATTTTCCAGCCGATCCATGTTGAGTTCACATGTTTGTTACATCCAATAAATAAACAAAATAAACTCACAAAGTGTCTGGAAAGGAAATGTTCTTACACCATTCTCCTAATTCAACGGAAGAATACAGCCTGCGCCTTCTGAATCCAAGCTCCTCTCTTTTACCGAACAAGCATCCATCCATAATCTATATCTCATATCTGTGAAGGGGCTCAGGGGGGCTGGAGTCTATTCCAGCTGATACTGGGCGAGAGGTGGGGCACACCCTGGAGTGCCTTAGTGTAAACACCTTCCTAATTCGATTAATCTAAGCTGCATATCTTTGGACTGTGGGAGGAAGCCGGAGCACCCACAGAGAAACCACGCAGACACGGGAGAACTGCAGGAAGGCCCTCCTCCAGCCACAACTTCGAAGAGCCTTCTTACTGTGAGGCAACACTGTTAACCACGGCACCACCGAGCACCGCGCCTCCCTTTTTAATAAATTAAAATGACGAAGAAATTCCTTGTAAACTCAAAGTAAGACACATTTCATTCAAACTTGACAGAAAAACAAAAATAAAACTCACCAAAACTGCCTTAGTCAGTCTTTCCACTGTTCCAACAATCATCAGCTCTGGTTCAGTAGAAATAAACCCTTAATTCACCCAGTTGGATGTGACAATTTTCTGGCTCTGCTGTTTTCCTCCCGCTTGTTCTTTGGCTCAGTGGGTGTGTACTGTGCTTCTGAATGAGGTCTGTCCCTGAGCAGGGACTCTCACTTGTTCCTTAGAGGTAGACCATTTGACTCACAAAATAAAATGACAAAAATTACCCAAAAAGAAAAAAAACAAACGGTAATGAACTCAGCTAACTGCTGATGCTCCACTCGCCTAACCCTGCTCCACTAAAAGACTAATGTTCTGCTGGAAGCTTGGCTTCAGACTTCTTAAAAGCTGTAAACAGCTGTATTTTTCTGCAATTCAAGGAGCTGTGCTGCCCTGCTGAAAAGCACAATTAAGAATGTGGACGCCATCTTCCAGAAAAACTGCAAAACAAAAACACCAAAACACCTGAAAAATGGCCACAAGTGTGGAACAGGTAAACACAACTATATGAACTGTTAGTGCACAAGACTGCTTTAGTAACTATTAACTAGTAAGGGTGAGAATCTGTTGGCACCTCATAATCTGATTCTGATTCAGAGGGCATAACATGATCATAAAATGATTATTGATGCATCTTGATGTATCAAAATTTTTGATTTCTTTAAAATGCTTCATATGCAAGCTTTTAATCCAGGGGGTGCCAGTCGGATTGTATCCATCTGCAGTTGCTCACTTTCAGCCATCCTGACCAAAACTCAGTAAGTCGCCTTTTAAACCATAAACGCAACACACACGTTTATGTCCAGTAACGTTTCACCATCCAGTTGATTCAGCCATAAAGAAAGTACAGCCCCTTCTTACAAAATTGTTGGGCGATCATAATGTTGACGTTTTCTGCATTGTTTAATAATTTTTCAAGAGAGAATCACGAAGCATTTAAGAATCGCTTTTTTCCCCACCCCTACTGACTGATTAGAGCAAACTAATCCCTCCTCGGCTACCATGCACAGTATATCGGACTGAAAAATGAGGTGTAAATGTAAAGTCGGTTCAGTTTGATCATCAGGCGTCTCTGCTGGATGTGTAAATAATTAGCATTTACTAAGAATGTTTTGCTAACACATTTCCATACGAACACAACTAAGTGATAATTTATCCGGGCTGTGTGCTGTCAGAATGGATTCATAGCCCGTCTGCTTATTTCGGATTTAATCTGCCTTATAGTGGCCAGGAATCGTTTAATGCAGGAAAAACGTAATATAATATGAAGGTTAAAGTGCCCGTGGCAGCATCAGTCTGCGCTGGAACTCTTGACCAGACACTGCATATAAATTTCCAGCTTAGTTGCTCAGTTGACCCTTCACTCTTTCAGTGCTATAGAGGGAAAAGATTTTCTTTTCGGGATCAACAGCAGGTCAAGAAATATCACAAAAAGACAGAATGGCACAAATTTAAACTTAAGCTTTTGCCATTCCTTGTTGCCTCTGTTGATCTCCCCCATTTCTGTATTTGAAAGAATCTTTTCTGCTTTCTGAATTGCAGTGCATTACAGAAAAAAGTATAGTATATATAGTGAGTGTCTGGAGTAGAACCCTGTATTTTCCACAATGTCAAATATTCGGGGTGTTTCTTTGCTTGACTGAATTGTATTTTGACATTATCTACTGGCTTGTTAGAGGATTTCATCATGCCTGAATTTTCTCAATCCACAGTGGAGCCCATCGCTTCAGTTTAAATAAATGCCCAAAAAATCCCTTCAAATTGGAGTTACCTGGAATTTTACACAACAGAGGGCATTAAGTGCAGACAATGAAGCCTGACAGAACAATAGAAATTGATTTCAGACGGTTATTTGAGAGCACCTCTTGAAAAGAGCATCAGTGAGTCAAAGACACCGTGGGCAATATGCTGTTACCTACTCAGTCTCTCACCTTCCAGTGTTGTCATGCTTAGTGATTCATTCATGCAGGTGCTGCCAAAAAGACCTCGGGGGCAACTGGCAGCCCCACTCGATGCCGGTCTTGTGAACCAGCAACACTCACATCCACTGTCAAGCAAACGCTTGGAATACACAGAGGACGTGTAGCCATGGTGTCTTTGAAAAACAACATCTCTTCTTTGAAATCTGTTTTGACCCTTCGAGATGGTCTAATGCATTCTGTGCCTGGCTTAAAAACAAACAGTCTTGCAGCTCTGTGAGGCGCAGCAGGGCTTTGAGCTAAATGCTAATATCTGCATGCCAACATCACCAACAGCAGTGTTGACATGCCAATGTTTAGCAGGTTTAATGTTCACCATGTTCACCATCTTAGGTCTGCTTGTTGTTATGCTAATAAAGGTGAAAATGCCCAAAAAGAAACAAACCTTACTGCCAGATTGATGCAATTTTCTTTTCAAGTAGTCCTGAACCCGAACTTGCCTGAGAATCATGACGTTTTTAAGTTTTCATCATTATCAGAGCAATCAATCACAGCTAACTGTACATCTTAAACTGTAAACATGAACTGCTAATAGGTAATTTGGCATACTTTTAAGAATTCCAATTTGCCAGCCTGTCCTCTTCCTGTTTTCTGTTCTCATATGGACACACAAGGTGCCCTTTAACGACTGTATGAGACACAACAGGCTTTGGACGTAGTATAACAAGTGAAAAAGCCTGTGTCTGGAGGAGGTGGGGTGGATGGATGGGTCAAACAAACACAGGACTTTTAGCCAAGAGGCCAGAGCTCATGTCCCATGTGAAACCACAACGTTATCAGAGGTTTTAAGGTTACATAACATGATGTGCATCACATGACTCTTGTCTTGTGACTTGCTCTTATGTTATGTGACATACATAACATGACTACAGCTGAAACGACAAGTCAATTAACAATTCAAAGCCACCCTGTTGTAACATCTGCAGAATGTGTTTTGTCATTGTCTTGCTGACATAAGTGTCATGGTTTGGAATTTTTGTTGGTCATTTCCTGTTTTGTTTTGTATTCCTGGTTCCCCCTTATGTGTCTTGTTTTTACTTCCTGTCTTTCTCCTTTTCCCTCTCTTTTTGATTGTCATTTGTTTCACCTGTTTGTCCACCTGTGTCTCATTAGTTCTGTCTATTTAGTCCCCGTGTTTCTCTGTGTCTGTGTCAGTTCGTTGTTATCCATTGTGTTGAGTTCCTGAGCCCTGAGTCTGTGTTCTCTCCGTGTTTTTGGACTTTTACCTTGTTTTGGATCCTGCCAGCCTTAGTTTTGTGTTTTGGACTGCCACGTTATTCATGTAAGCCTGAGCTTTAGTTGCCTTTTGTTTGTCATTAAATCCCTGTTCAATTCTGCCTCCTTTGTTTCAGTCTGCCTTTTTTGGGTCCAACCTTTGAACTTTACTTAACACACTTAACAATAAGCAGGGATGTCTCTGAAAAAGACGTTGTCTGGATTGCAGCATATGTTGCTCCAAAACCCGTATGAACCTTTCAGTGTTAATGGAGCCTTAAAAGATGTGACTATGATGCCATGGGCTATAACACATTCCCATACCATGACAGATGCTGCCTTTTGAAGTTAGCGCTGGTAACAATCTGGATGCTCCTTCTACTCTTAAGCCCAGAGCTCACATCCATGATTTTCAAAAGCAACTTGAAATGTGGACAGGGCAGGCCACAGCACACTTTTACTTATGGATTGTAGATGGTGGAATCCCTAAAATCTTACCGTTGGACTATTTGCCCACACGGGTTTTCACAAAGTGGTGAACCTCACCTTATCCGTGTTGAATGACTGAGGCTTTAGAGGATGCCCTCTGAATATCTGCACCAAATTTCCTGGTAATCCATGGAGAGGCTGCTGAGAAATGTCTAGACTAAAGTGGTGGAGAGACGGAAAAGTTAACCACTATTGTTCTCCACAATGCAGCACAGAGCTGATGTGTCGATGCATTCGTCCGCAGGCATAAATTGATCATCTCGTGCCTTTTCATCGAGATCTTTTTTGCGACTCTCTGGAACGTTGTGCCATTGTCTCTCGACCCTCCCTGGTGCAGACAGTCACTCCCATGTGTGAGACAGAGCCATGTCCCAGCAGAGGAGTTGATGGATGAGCTCGTGACTGTTTTAAGCACTCACATGGGCCCACAGGAAGAAGATATATCACCCATCAAGCAGCTCATCCCGGCCGCTCCGGAGAGGAGGGGCGGATGGAGACTGGCGAGGAATAAAATGTGGCTCTTCTAACAAATTCAAAAGTGGATAGAGGAAAACTGTATATCACCTCCCCAAGTCTGTCCTAGCGGCTATGATTGTCCAACGTCCTCATCTCTCTCTGCACTCTTGACCTGTCAGTTAGAAATATCGAGGCTGAACAATCCACAGCTCTTCGATTGTCCTTACTTCACCAAACTCCTTCTCCTTGATAGTCTACGGCCATTTCTTTCTTTCATTTCGTACTTTTCCCCCCTCTCATATTCTAGTGTCTGCTGCCTTTTCCATTCTCTTCACTTTATACTCCATTCACTCCTCACAGACAGATGCCTATTATCCCCCTGTGGCCTTTTCCTCCTAGCTGATAAATGGTGTATTAAATAACTCGGCTGTCCTCTCTCTTCCCTTTGTGTCTCCCACAGTTCTTCATCCTCCTCCTGCTTATCTTCTTCCTGGAGATTCTGTCCATCATGCTTTTCTTCATCTACCAAGACGAGGTAAGACACCTTGATGGCTTTCATCGTGTTATATGCTGTGATTTTCTCCAGTCGAACAAGATAATAAAACGGCTGTGGAAAAGCCCTTAATATGTCATGCAGATTGCTGATGCTTCAGATAGAAGCTGGCATGTAAAAGGGATGCGTCTCAGGAGCGAGGCTTGTTTTGAAGTTCATACAAGCTTTGTTGTTTGTTGGTTAAGAAAAGAGCACGCCAGCTGACATTCTGCATAAAACTAAGGTCTAATGAAACTGAAATGATTTTATTTTGTTGCAATATCTCTGGGCTATAAGATCGGAGAAAATACACGCTGTCCACAATTTCCTTTCCTTGTTAATAAATCTAAATCTATCTGAGTTCATGCATTTTGGATGATTTCCCCTGTAAATAAACAAGTCAGGCAAGAGAAGAGAAGTGGATGAGCTATCGCGTCTCCTAATATGAATTTGTAATCCCTTCACATTTTTAGCTGAGGTTTTAATAAAGCATTGAAAGAGCATGTGAAATTCCATCCATAGTAATCTTAATTAAATGTCTGAGGCCTGGATTTAGGATTTGTTGTGAATTTTTAACAATAAGTACAACAAATTATCCTTACATGGCATTGAAAATATAAAGCCCTAAAGAGTCATGTCAGAATCGTCAAATTTTTAAGTTTTCTTCAGAATCAGAGTAATCCAGTGATACTGTACATCCATGGGTACACTGCAAACATGTACTGCTACTAGCTCATTTGGCCTACTTTTAACAAGTCAAGGAATCAGTGTACTTTATTATCATTGCACAAAACTGGGGTGTAGAAGAGAAATTAGAAATTAGAATTGTACCTCCTTTGTACTACACACAAAATACAACACACAGATGATTAATTAAATTCAGAATGGGATAGGATAAAATAAAAATAAAATACACAGAGCAGTGTTAAATTTGACAATAATTAGTTCAGTTATTAATTTAGTTTCAGTCTTTGTCGCTTCCTGTAGATTTTAATGAGTTTTATTCACATTTTAGTCTTTTGTTTTTGTTTCGTTTTGGTCAAGATTTAGTCAGCGGAACTCATTTTTGTCATAGTTTTAGTCACAATTTTAGTGTGAATATTTTTTGGTCACTTTTAATTGTTTCCTTTATTCAAAAGTTGTTTCATAAATTGGATAGTGTGGATGTTAAATCAGGAAATTACCTCTCACTGTTACATCTGTCCCAGCTAGTGTTACAACTTCACCCCAGTTGTGGGGTAGTTTGACATTAACTCACATAATCAGTGATTGTGTAGTTGATATCCAATAGTGATTTCTTTGCAGTAGACAAATATGAGTACTATGCATCAAAGTTTAAGAGATCTAACGCAAACAACCACTGAATTACTTAACAGAAATTGTTACTACCATCCCAGGTCTCCCCTATCACATAAGAATGAATGCATAAGTCATTACTGATGCATCATTATTGGTTATCAGACACTGATAATGTTTATTACCTGTAAAACAGACTTTTCATACATTACTGAGATGTTCTGCTAAATTCAGTGTCATGTTTCACACAGTTGAACTCTGTTTTTAATAAATCAGCAGTAAAAATGAGCAAACTGTGTCGTTAAGACAGATTAACATTTTCTGGGAAACATCACATTTATTCACTTTACATGGAGCTAAAACTAATACAGAGTTACGTGACATGTGAATGAGTTAGTGTCTGTTAATGAGTTGTAAGAAATCATGGACTATCTTTACAAAAGGAGTGGATGTGTTACTGTGAGCTCAGCTCCGTTAAGTTTAACGATATGTTAACGGACCGAGGCAACGCGGCCTGAATCCACGCAGAACTTGAGCTACACTACATTACCTTTAGTGCTAAAAGGGACTCAACATACATGGTGTCGAATCAATCAACTTATGTAACTGATATTTATCTTGACTGACACCATGGGACGGTGTGTTCTCAGGTGTCTTTGTCTCTTTATTCCTCAAGGTGTTCATCTTAATTAGGAGTGATACACTCAGTCTTACTTTGGGTTTGAATATGAGAGAAAAGTGTCCACAGACAGGTTGTCTCTCCTGTTTCTTTTCTTCCCACCTGACAGGCTGGTGAAGATGAGGCACGCTGCCAGATTTATTAGTGCTTTGAGATGTCTGATTACTGTGATCTAATTAGGTCATCCATCCAAACAGAGCCTATGAATTGGTCCTGTTTTTTATTTGTCAGGCAGGAGAAAACTGAGATTTTTATTGTCAGTATATTTTTCATTTACATTGTCATCCAAAATTAGTCATGAAATAAAAAGATGACAACAATACTTAGTATCAAAAATTTCATTTTGTTTAATTTTTGACAAAATTAATACAGTTATTTACGTATACACATACCCAGGAAAAGAGCAGCAACAAGATGGTGATGAAAATATGACCAACATCTTCATATAAAAAGGTTCAATATTTGGGAAATATTGTCCATCAACTCTGATTGTGTTTGAGCACAAAGCATCATCGATGTAAAAACACAGAGTCCTCCCCCCTCGTCCTGCTGGAGTCTTGTCTGTTGCGTCCTGGCAGTGTGGGGTACGCTCCGCCCATCAAGTGCAACACCTTGATCCAGAATGTTGTGGTGGAGCACGTCTCCGTAGGATGTTGTAAGCAGAACAGTCTCTGATTTCCCTTTTTTTTGTCCATTTTGTCTAGAGATGCACCAATTCCAATTTTCTTGGCCATTCTGATTTTTTTAAGGGTCTGACCTGCCTTTCTAAGAACTATGATTGACAGCATTCACAAACATTTTTGCAACACTGACTGTTAAATTTGTCATTTTCTCCAAAGGTGCTCCAGATCACAGCCAGGCCTTATTACATTATTAGATTAATATTATGTACTAGAGGGGAATGCAATCTCTCGAGATTTCACAGGACGCAAGGTCATGTGATCTCGTGTGGAAGCAGATGTAAACAAACCTGAGACTGATGCGGTCCAGCAGTTTGCCGTAGTAAAACTTTGAAGTGAGAAAAACAGACGCAGAAGTTAAACAAGCCTGGGTGAGAAAATGTTTGAGGAGACGCATCAACACAGGTTGTTTATTCTTCAGCCAGAACAGGAGGTGAGATTTTAACTGTCAGTCTGTGAACAGCAGTCTGCTGGTGGCTAACATTCGCATGAAACGTTAGAAAGTTTACCGCTGTTTGACGACACCGTCAGCTGCTCTGACTCATTGTAGACAGTCTGTCGTCTCTTTATCCTGTTCTTGGATTCTATCGCTAGCACCGACTTCATGCGAGCATGTGTCTGAGTGTGTGTAGATGTGATCAGCGCTGTGGTGGGTGTGACGTTACGGTCAGTGTCTGCTGGGCGCATGACATGACCATCATGCAGAGCATGTGTGCAAATATGAGCGCCACAGAAACGGATATGTGACGCTGACCGGCCAGTCACCGGTCAGGGCCGGTCATCCCTAATTTTGTCCATCTCATTGTGAAATTCAATCCATCTTAATCTTAATTAAATGTTTGAGGGCTTGATTTTGGATTTGTTGTGAAATTTTAACAATAAGTTCAAAATATTATTGTAACAATACAAAGATAAAGCCCTGAAGACTCTTGTTTAAGCAGTGACAGTGCGGCTTTTGTTCTGTCCATCAAACAGAGAATAACAAACATCATCTTGACAGTGGGAATTAGTGTAAGATTAAGGAGATTAGTTTGACCACCGGAGGGAATTATATCCTCCCAAAAGCCTGAGTTGATGCTATGAATGACTCAAAAGTTTGAAAATATGGTCCAAGTGCTTTCTGAAAAAAAGTAAAATGCTTCAAACCCCTTGAAAACTCTGTACATGTCATCTTGTAATGCAGAACTGGTCTGAGGACTGCTCCAACTATTCACATAATCACTTACAAGCACAATTAAACTGGCAACAAACAAAAGAGCCTGAACATTTTGCAATAATAGAATCAGAAGCCTAAAGCATGTATGTTTTAATCAAATTACTGGTTAAATTAAATTACAACATGGCAAACAGGAACAACAAGAACAACAGCCGTGAACAACTGACTGCTTCTGTATAATTTCATGGTTGATTCTTTATCAATTAGCCGTTGAATTAACATTTCAAATTCAATAAAGCATTCAAGGCTGCAGCTAATGATTATTTTTATAGTAGATTAAGCTGGTGATTTTATTTTAGATGAACTGATTAATTTTTCAGACAATGACATTTTAGAAAAATGATCAGAACGTTTTGTTTGAGCAAAGTTAACATTTTTAAATTGCTTGTTTTATTTGACCAATGTAGGAGAGAGAGATTTTGTATACAAAATATTAGGACTGGGGGATTGGAATAAAGATGAATATATCGTTTATCAACAATCGGTTGAATTCATCGCTGCTTGTTTTGTGGGGGCGATATCTGTCATTTTATTTTGCTAACGTAATAGTCTGCAGAAATGACAGACGCTGCTCCGCGCTGCGCTCTCATCCAGCGGTACAGTACACACCCACTGAGCCGGTGGCTCAGCTGGGTGAGGAGTGAGAGGAAAACAGCCTGCAGAATCAGACTCTTTGCACTCTTTTCACACGGTGAATTAAGGATTTTATTTAAGCAAACAAAAGTTGCTGATTGTTGGAAGAGGGGACAGACTAACAGACAATTTAGGTGAGTTTTACATGTTTGAATGAAGTGTGTTTTACAAGGAGTTAACGAGCCAATTAAGCTCATCTTAGTTCAGTAAAAGAGAAAAACTTGAATTCAGAAGTTGTATTTCTCTGTTTAAAAAGGAAATTAGGTGTGAGAATATTTGATCTCTTTTGACTTTAAGAGTTTATTTTGCTAACTGGATGTAGTGAATGTACACAGCGTATATAACAGTGAACTCGCCACTTGCCACAACTGTTGGTTGGAAAATTTTAGCATATTTCCCAACCCTGTAGTATATAAAATAAAGCAATATATATGAGAATGTTTGAAAAATGACTTCAATGATTAATCAATTATCAAAAATGTTTGTGATTATTTGCTCTGGAGACTAAATGGACAGCATGAAAGCTTCCTGAAAGTGAGGGCAAAGCCTCTCGATCGCCCCCTGGTGGCTGGCTGCAGTATAGATCATAAATCCTGCCTCCCCAGTGTTAAAAGGTGCGACACGGACCAAACTAAATCATAGAGTACACCTCAAAGAAATTTTTTCCCAAAGATGGTCTCTGTCATTTTAGATAGTTTTCGTTCAGTCATCGGTTTGGTTTTAATTTGTTACTGTTATCATTATTATCATTATTATTATTTGATGCTATAAAAAGGGGTTTCATGCCATGACTGTTAACAATTGACTCCACCAGCTGTGTGGATGAAGATGGGACGTCGCCTGCTTTGATCCGGGATATTTGGCTTAAGTTTTGTACAATGGGAGGAAGTGGAGCTATGGCATCCATCTTTTATTTAAGTCAGTGGGACAACCTGATAAACACATTAGTTTGTAATGCTAATGTGTTTGAGTACTCAGATTACTTTTTTGTTGAAACAAGCATCATAACAGGTTTTTCAATTCAAACACTCAGTTATGCAGTTATGTTTACAATTTAAGCAACACCTTACCTTTACTATTTTAACATATTTTCACCACTTCAACAAATACCAGTGCCTGTACCTGTCACCTGAGGAGACACTGAGGGTGACCTTTTTTGTTTGTATTTGAGACGAAGGACAGACAGACAGCAGACGGTCTCCATGGACACTGAAATCTTGGAGTATCTCAAGTCGGGTCTTGAGTTGGATATATTGAACAAATTCCCCATGATCAAACCTTTCTTTGAGCCAATACTTTAACACCATCCAGACTAGTGCGCCTGTGGAGAGGTTTTTTAGCCTGTGAAACCTTGTTAGAGAAACTGACTATCCAACACAGGTTTTGAAAAACAGGTTTTGAAGTACTTTTAGATTTTGTATGTCGGCGTGTGTTTTGAGATGTTAACTGGTTCATTGGTGCTATAGGCTATACAACCTAGTGTTTTATTGTTTTTTGATTGTGTAATATGCCGCAGTTCACTTCAGATTATCAAGGCAATATAACCAACAATTCTTTGCAAGGAATCGCAAAGAAGTTTTTCTTTTTTCTTTTTTTGGTATTCCCCATCACTGGTGATGAATTGATCAATCTTTCAGCACTAATAGCTAGAGCTGTGATGATAATCATTACCACAATTACTGCAATAGTGCGGTCACGTGATGCCTACCGCAAGGTTGAGGTCATTACTGCCATCACTGCTTTTCTACTTTTATTGTGAAGGGTCAATCTCATGCTGAGATCAGCACATCGATCTATTAATACATCTGTGGATCAGCGTTGCCACACAGATGTCAGGAATAAAGGCATCTTATGATGCCAGTGGGCAGCGAAAAAACAACAGCTGTTTTCAAGACAGAAAAATAGATAAACAACCACAGAAGACTAGTGTTGGATTTATAATTATGGTTTTCTTTTTCCACACCTTCAAGAAGACACTGAATATGATCACAAAGGAGCTGACATTGTAAAGGTACAACACTAGCATTAGCTTATAACATTAGCTTAACCTTATCCTGTCCTGCTCAGCTTACTTCAGATAACCACATTCATTTTTCCTGCAGTTTGGAAATAACAGACAGACTTTTCTTGATCTTGAGAAGCTGCAGCGTTTATTAACTGACACAATGTAACCTGTCCTGTAAATTTACTGCCAGGCTGACAACTTACTGAATAACCTACAAACTTTTAAGTTTTTGTTCCTCTATATGCAGCACCGGCAGCCTGCTGCTCAGTCTCGTTCACTTGCATGCGCACACACTCATGCGCTGCCCTATTCTTTAAAGGAGCTACGCTATGCTTATGGCAGTGTGTTTCAATAAAGTCCACCAAAATGTATTTATTAAGGCAGCTGGGGTAAACCACCGTCCCACAGGAATTTGTTGCTTTGTCACTATGGGAAGAAAAAAATTCATACAGTCACAGCCCGACTAATAGCATGTTTCTTTTGAACTTGACAATTTGGCTGAATTAATTTTAGACATTTTTTTCATCCCAGTACATGACTCAAGTACCCTGTAATTAGATGAAATAATATCAGGTGCAGGTGTGAGAGTTTAATTTAGTGTACAGTATATTGGGCGCCCTCTAGAGGCACATAATGCAATCACTGCCGGATGGAGTGGACTCAGAGTTTAGAGCCCCATCATAAATCACCAGAAATTTCTTAACCAGTTGCATTACATTATTCATGTGCTGGGACAGAGAATGTTATCCCTGAAGACTTAGGCCAAGGCCAACCCTGACTGTGATGCCTTTGTAGATTCTGGTAAATAACAGCCTACTTTGATATTTCCCCCATATTTCTGTTTGAATTATATTTGCGACCACAGACCTTGGACCTGCATGTACTTTGTACTGGCTTTTATCTCCCTGTTATTGTAATTCTGGCATGATTATATGATTGCCTAATGTGTTGCATTTTCATCTCAGTTTGTCTTTGGTGGTGTAACTCAATGAGTAGGAGTAACACGTTCTTTTGGGCTTTCAGCCAATCAGCACAGCTCTGTTTAGCTTTTAATGAATGTTTTCTTTTATCACGCTTCACCTTTTCTCTTAGGATCTGTGTTCCCTGATGTTCAGTGCACCCCATTATTCAGCCTCTGAATTATTCAGTTTTGTCTACCCAGGAGGCGATTAGCGACACAACGGAGTGAAAAATTTATTGATGGTCTAGATGTTCTGCAGTGCTGGTGCACCAAGGGAAATTGCTCACAGTAAAGAATGGGCGGCCATTGCCAAAACTGCCATTGATAGTTTTTAAAACAGCATGGGACTTGTTTGCTTTGTAAATGGTTGAATGTGATCTCTGCTGGAAAATGGAACAAAACCTGTGCGGCACAATATCACAAAGAATATTTAACATCGTAGGTCAACTTGTTATGTTGGATGTTGGACGTTTTGCACATTAACTAAAGTTAAAAATTCACTGTGGTATTGTTTTTCCATTAGGTATGTAAGGGCCCTCTCTACAAATAGTGTTGCAGGCCCAAGTGATAAGAATTATTCTGAGGTTACAGTTTATTATCTGTGTTGAATAAAATGGTCCACTCTTATATATCCAACAACTTCTCATATGAAATTAAGTAGTTGTTTTCTACACTACTAACTAAAGATATTCCAATACCATTTTTTCCTTCCTACTGATTCTGATACTTAAACTTTGCATATTGGCCAATACTGAGTACAATAGGTATGAACAAGTAGACTACATAGAAACATGAATGCCATACAACTTGATTTTGCTATCGATGAGGGAAAAAAATGGTGTGGGACATTACTTTCCGGTAGCATTACATGGAATTGGCTCAGAGACTTGCGTACTTGCCAATACCGATACCAGCATTTTAGGCTGTGTTGGAGGCATTTTCCAATACTGGTGTCATATATTCAGTCACTTGGTTAAGCTTGCACAATGCAGGAGACAAAATGCCAATTCTCAGTCTGATATTTAAAGCATATGCTTTGCACATCCAGCCATTATCCTTTCCTATGACTCCTTTCTGTATGCTGTAAGAATATATAAATAATATATCAAGTTTTCAGCTGTTTGAAAATCAGTCTTTGCTGTCGTTATTCATAGAACAGTCTCTGCATCCCATGCAAACAAACTGTGATTAAGGATAGATTGATACTACGCTGCCAATACAAAAGCCCCTGTGACACCAGTCAAGAAGCCCCACTAAGACCTATTAAGATCAGGCTTTTGTCTTCAGTGGGAAAAAGGAACAACTGACATATATTCTCGGATCAAATGACTCTGTAGTTGTCTTTGGTATTTATTGGCTCCAGCTTCATTCGGCAGTGTTGCAAACATGACACTGGGTTGGACACGCAGATTTTTGCTCCCTTTTCCAGCAGAAGCAGTGATGGTTTGTCACCTGTGTTGGTAACTTCTGTGACTCTTTTGCCCCTTTTGCATGTACGTGTGCTGGCTTGGCTTGATTTGACTTGGTTTGGCTCAACACCCCAATCCCAGCATGGCAGGGATTTGCATGTCCATTACAACAGGGCCACCTGCTAGGATATGTTAGGATATATACCTTTTCTGTGGCCTGCAGTGCTATTTATCCATCTATATTGTTTTGGTGTGAGTTGCAAAATTTTGGAGGTATCAGCTGTATAGATGTCTGCCTTTACTTTAATATAATGGAACTAAATGGCACTTGGCTTCTGTTGCTCAGAGCACCAGAAAACACATTTGAAAAACTCAACACCAGCATCTCTTTCCAGAAATAATGACCCAGTTACTCAAGATAATTCACAGCCCTTGTTGTGAGCAGTTTTATATAGGAACTACTTTCTTTTCTAATAGATAGGTAGAGTCTACCATAGAGAGATATAAGTCACTACAGGATCTGTGGGTTTGTTTGTTTGTTTGTTTGTTTTGTCTTTTTTGGTTGTGTTTTTTTTTTTTTTTTTGTGCTCGAGCACCACAAGTCGGATGCCATTTCATCTCATTATATTCAAGAGAAGGCAGATATATCTACGGCCGAGATCTCCAAAACTCAGCAACACACACCAAAACAATTGGATAGAATGATAAATAGCAGGACAGGTAAGAGGAAGAATATGCATTTTTAATTCATGTGTGAACTGTCAAAGCAACCTAAAATCATTTAAAACCCTAAACATGAGTTCATCATGATTTTGGTGTTGTCTTGGCTCTGTTATTGAAGTACTTGAAACAAGAACATGGTGCACTGTCTGAGAGGTAAAAATGCCCCGGTAGAGTTTCTGCAAATAAACTCCAGGGGTTATTTATTATTTGGGCAATTTACTTCGAATATGGTATAAATAAACTTACTCGGAGAGAGAAACTTTCAACCCAGGGAAAATTGGCCAATATTTCTCTCCATGCGCAGAAACATTTTTGGGCCCACATTTTATGAGATCCTTGTCAGTGTTATTTTGATTTTATCCTCTTGAGTGTCCCAGGGTTTTCAGATCTCTGATTATCAGGGTCTGCTCCATCACCATGGTAACTCCCTGGAAGCAGTCCTGCAGTCAGAGTACAAGCTGATGCCACTCCTTCAGCGTGCAATGCCTCTGAGATGCCATAACTTAAACAGTGCGTGCAGCAGTAGGTGCATGCTGATGAACTCCGTCCCAGGCTTCAGGGATGGTCACGCTCAGTGGTCCAGTTTATTACACCTGCTTTAAACCTGATAAAAAGCTGCATGACGCAGCTGGAAGCTACTTCAAACAGCTCACAGATCTCCCGTGCAGCCCAAACGGTCACCGTTTGTTTCACTTTGTTGGCTCCTAAGGATGATGAAAAGGTCCTGTGAGGTTAACGTCAGTGGCGCCACTGTGACTCAAAGTGTCAAAGTGAATAAAAATGAGTCTGACTCAGCGGCGTGATATTGAAAACGGATGTATGGGTGTTTTATACCGTCTCAGCGTGCGTTTACAACCATGTCTGCTTGGCTTTATTATCACCTCAAGGGGAAAATCACCCCACCAGACAAACATAAACAGAGCTATAACAACAACAGATCACCAGTAATATTCCCTTCAAGGGTTGGAGAACTCTCCATGATTTTCATCTTAGAACAACTATAATCTGTATTATTTTGTTCTCTATTCGCAGTAGTAGTAGAGGTAGCGTAGTAGTAGTAGTATTTGGGTTCTTTGTAAGGGTCCCTTTCAGAACCCTTTTAATCCAAAGAACATTTATTGGAAGAAAGAGTTCTTCAGTGATTGTTGGAATCCGAAAGAACTCTTTTGCAAGGGTTCATCAAGGGTTCTCTGTAGAACCCTCTGACTAGGTTCTAGACAAAACCCTTGAAATATGAAATAGTTCTTGGTAGAACCCCCTGGGTAGGTTCTAGATAAAAGCCTATGAATATAAAAGGGTTTTCGGTGGAATCCCCTGTTTGGGTTCTAGATGAAACCCTTGAAATATAAGATAGTACTTGGTCGAACCCCTTAGGTAGGTTATAGATAAAAACCCTTGAATATAAAAGGGTTCTTGGTAGAACCCCCTGGGTGGGTTCTTGTTAGCACCATTAGAAGGTGAAAAGGTTCTGGATAGAGCCCACAGATAGGGTTCTGGGTGGAACCATTACACCATGATGGGTTCTCTGTAGAACCTCTCATAGGGGGTTTCGGGTGAAACCTTTCACAAATGTTTCTGGGTATAACCCTTTATGTTGGGTTCTAGGTAGAACACTCTGAAAGGGTTCCAAGTGGAAACCTTTATAAAAGGTTTTTCCAGGAGCCATAGAGGGTTCTCCTACGGGGACAAGCTGCTGGCATCTTTATTTCTAGGAGGACTGGTTGTGAAAAACTGATGTCATGTCAACAGTCCAAAGTTCTCTGCTTTGACATCTGATCAATTTTAGACTTAATGAGCCTCTCAGACCTCTTAAGTGAGGTTATAGTTAATTAAACGCTTGTTAGTATAATATGTATGCTTGTCTTTAATTATTGGCATATGCTTTTACTGCTCTGCATTCAATCTGCAATGTAAATAAAGCTTGGTTGCATCTTTGCCAGTAGTGTAGTTGTAAAGTAAAAAGCCTTATCCAATATAAAATTGCCCTTTAACAGAGACCAGAGTTTGTTACGTATCAATCAGGTTTCAAGATGCAAAAATAACTGCAACTACTTCCAATTAATCCCACTAAAGATGCTTTATATGGTGGCTAGATAGCAGAAGAGCATAAATTAGCAGTCAACCAACCCAAGCCCACAAGCAGATCCTCCGTCACAGCGTGAAAGCAGCCAGCAGCCTCACAGCCAAACTCACAAATACCAATTCAACAGAGCCTGGGCGTCAGTTCATAATATACATCCCTGGTTCCCAAACTTTGGGACCCCAAATCTCCCACACCTTCAAAACAAAGGGACGTAGCCTATTTATAGCCGTCACCATGGTGAAGGCACTGCATTCAGATGTTATTGAAGATAGCATTGTGAGGATTTGAATTAAATTGCAGTTAACACACATTCAGCCATGTAAAGAACAAAGAGAATGACGCATGTTTAGGCTTGTGAACGAATACATTAGGCTCTCCCACTGATTGGAGACAGAAGTAGAAATAATAAGAATACTATAATCACACCATTACACCGCCATTATATTTTTCCTCTGTTGTACCCCAGAGAGCAGAAATTTCAAACTGCTGACCTGAGGACCCACTCCCACTTCCTCCATCCTGCAAGACGATGTCCAATATTTAAAATTATTTGGTTTTATTTACTGATTTTTTTCTAGTTGTTTTATACGAATTTAAACCATCCCTTCATATACAACTGTAATAGAAACACAATTTTATGCTTGACAAAAGCACAGAACAAACAGACCATGCTCAGCTGCCCATTTTCATCAGGGGTATTAAAGGGATAGTTCACGGAAAAAATGAAAATCCTGTCATCTACTCACCCTCATGCCGACTGAAGGTCAGGTTTAGTTTTGTAGTCCACAAAACACTGCTGGAGTTTCACAGGAAAACAGCGTTGCAGAATCTTCCCAACATTTGAAGTGAATGTGACCGGTTTTCGCACACACAAGAGCAACCGAAATAAAACATAAGAAGCCTCCATACTACTCCTCTTGTGTAATCTAAGTCTCTAGTCGTAGCGGTGGCAACAAAACTCGTGTAAGACATGAAAGTCCCTCCCTAGAACCAGTTTTTGGTTTGTCTGTTATGCGTTTCATGGGAGAGGATGTGTGCCCTCTGTAGATGTAAACAGCTCATTCATTTCATTCCATTTATTATACACAAAAAGATTAAAAGTAACATAATAAAAATCAGTTATGGTTAAATGGGCCTGACTCAGTTAAAACTGGGTTACAGCAGGTTCCTTGTCTGCAGCGCATGAAAGACAAAATCACATAATAAAACAGACAGTCAACAAAAACTAGAGGACAAACAGCAACACGGACATATAGAGAGGCGAGGACTTAAATTAGGGTTAAATCAGTGGTTGCTAGTGTGTCCTTCCATCAGATAGCATTAATATGCCTGTTTAAAATGTATAGCAGAGGTTATTGTTCTAATATAGTATGGGATCTCATTGCAGAGTTTGGTATTTGTGTGAAAAAATTATCTCTGACCGCAGCTATTTTTATGAGCCGGGATAAGTGCATAGGAGACTGATCTAGTGATGCGTTCCTGTCTTATGTTGCATCTTGGAACCAGATCAGTGAGCGTTGGAGACGTGTTATTGTTTTGAATCTGACGGTAATGGCATTAGAATGTGAAAGTGCAGTGCAGTGGTGAGTCCAGAGGGGAAAGTTGCCATGGATCTTATAAGCTCTATTGTACAGTCTTGCTATTGACCAGACTGGGGAAACAGTAAGATACTGTTGAAAGAATTATGGTCTGATCTTGTTATAAACGTATAGTTTCTGGTTGAGCTTCTTCGTTAAATTATAAACATGATTTCGATAAGTGAGATGTGAATTGAGAGATGTACTAATTTTCTCACATTATGGCTCATTCTAAGGTAATTAGTCATATTGTGCCAATAAACCCCCATAAATCTTCCACACTGGACCTTAAAGTTAAGGAACACTTTTGCACCACCGAGTGTACCAGTAAAGTAGTATTTGTGGGAAATTGTCATCTTTACCAGTAGTGGCATTTGTTGTAATGATGGTCCTTATGGTGGTACTTATGGTTGTAGACCAGTCAATTAATTCTCTCTTCAAACAGCCTGCAGGGATGTAAAAAGGTCTCAACAAAAGCACAAGTAATGGAGTGAACACTGGAATGAACCCAACCAATCGAAAAAGCTGACGCTCAATAGGCACAAATCAAGTGATAGAAATTATTGTCCATCCTTCCTCCAGCTCCTTGAAGAGCCACCCCTGAGGTGCATATAAAGCTGTTATGCAACTTAATTGATAGAACTTGGAGTCTCTTATATAAATGATTCAAAACCAGATCAATAGCTGAAAAGCTGTGTGTTTGTGTACACTGATTTAAAAGGCTTATTACAACCACAATCCTTTACATTGCAACAGATGTATAAACAGTGTCCTCTTTGTCCTGTATAATTCCATCCACTGTTGAATGAAACCAAACATCAATATTTGCTTGTGTTTGCTCAGACATAGACGCACACTCAGTTCGCTCTGCGGTGCTGTGTGAGCAGCCGAGAAGACATCAATCAAACTGATATATATCTATGAACTATGAGCAGTCTTTGATTTAAGATTCGAATCCAATATCAGTTTGACACCAGCAGTGATACACTGCAGACTTCTGCATCTACTGAGATCTTTGACTTCAAACGCTGTTCGCAACAAAGGCCCCGTAGCAAAAAGGTTTCAATTTGACATTGATGGGTTAAAATTAGAGGAAAAAAAGCCTGCCCTCAGACACTCTTAAACTGCTCCGTGTCATCAAACTGTGATTTTCACTGCGGTTGTCATTCATCTTCTTGTTGTACTCTCTTCACCTCAACTGGCTTTATCTACTTCTGTTAAAGTTACTGATTTCCTGCGTTCACAGCGGAGACTTTTGACAACCATCTGGCTCAGGTGTGAAAAGTGGATTTTACATTAAGACTGAGGATTACAGAGACAAGTTGCCATACATGACCTTTACATAAAAGAAAACATGCCAATGCTTTTGTCATAATATAATGCATTCAGGGTGCTTTGAATGGAAAAAACTGGTAGGTCTACTTGGTACATTTCTCTTTGAACGTTGCTTGAAAATGGCGAGTATGAAAAGAAGACCCTCACCTTTGATTCTGAGGCGATGGCGCTAAAGCTTTGCCAAAAATGCTCAGAAAATGAGATTCAATTAAAGTTCTATCAAGTTCTATCAAAATGAACTTTTATGTCGTTGTTGAACCAAATCAATCCTTTAAACATCCCGTGTGATAGATTTATGATGATCTCTTTATGGTAGAAATTGAACAAAATATTCATGAGTGTGTTTTCATTAGTGTTTAATCATCTGAAAATATGAATAATTGTGCTTTTGCTACCTTAGACTCAGTCATTGATGTTTTCAGGGCGCCATGTTTCTACAATAGCGGACAAACCTAGCACTGGCTCTAGATACAACCTTTAATTTTTTCAGTAAGTTTTTTGGCGACCATAGGTTCTCTTACATGCTTGGAAGGGGAAGGTGATGTGATATCTTTACAACCTGCAAATTCATTAAATATTATTTCTATCAGATGTGTCTCATCCATAACATGTTGCCTCCGTAGCCTTTCCCAGTGATACCAAAAGAATTCAAAAGACACCAAACTGTAGCATTCGGTATACGTTCCATATATTTTTTTACTGTTCTCGAATGAAACAACGTTCATAGTTCATAGATGAGGTCAGGAATACACTTTTAAACTTTGTGTTTGCTGTTGCTGTTAGATCAAATAAAACCATTTGCCGCTCCACTAAAAATATAATTCTGATAAAAATCAAATCTATTTAGATAATCAACCAAATCTGATATCCAGTGAGAAGAAAATCACACTGCTAAAAAACAACCGAGTTTAATACAAATAGCTGTTTTTTGTTTGTTTTTAAGTTTTTATTGTGCAAGTGGATTTTTTTTTTCCTTTAGATGTTATAGAATCCTGTTTACTCAGATGTAAACCATGAAGACAACACATAGCCAGAGCACGTACTGTATATATTTATGGTGGATACTTGACTCATGTTTCAAGCTGGGCATCAAACCTCAAAATGTTTTGAGTTGTGACCTAAATGTGTCCAAAGCACTGAGCATCACAAACTGCTAACTACTCAGTTTGGCATCAAATGCTTGGGCACATTTTTTTTTTTTTCTACCTTGTGTGCTTCTTGATCAGACTTTTGCTGATTTTAGTCATAGAAAATTATAGGCAATGTGAGATTTTCTTTTTTCTTATTCTGTTAAATCACAATAAGATTTTTGTTTGTTTGCTTTTATGTCAGAAATCAAGTTTATATTCTTCATGGTAACATGTCAGCAGGCAAGTTTATTTATAGAGCATCATTCAGATACAGGGTAATTCAAAGTGCTTTACAAGGGCATAGAAATAAATTAAAATAAGGCATTAAGAGGACATTAAACATGGATTTAATAGTCCATGAAACAAAAGGCAAAAGCAAGCCTATAAATAGTTAAAACATTAGAGAAATTGCATTTAAGAGACAATAAAAACAAAAGCACTGAGGGGAGATTTGAAATATTTTTGCAAAGTAAAATATATTTTGCAAAAATATTTCAAATCTTCTCCCACATTATGGATGCACCTTACATTTTCCATTCGCTTCTCTGACATGAAACACTGATCATAGTTCATGTGGCTTCTGAATCTACTTTAAGACTGCATGTTCCCTCTTCTACTTGATCTTTTCTGTCCTTCTTAACTGTCTCTTAAAAACAAAAACAAAACAACAAATGCCAACAAATTACCATATAAAAAGAGCAAGTCATTTGGCTCCTGCCCTGCCCTGCTGCAGCTTCCTCATAACACGATAACCTCATTTCAGAATGTGCCTACGGTGTGGCTCATCCTGCCAGGATCATTTGTGTTCTCACCTCTGCGTGATGTTAGTTATTAGGTCAGTGCGGCAGGAGGTTTCTCCTCTGCTGCTTGGTGGCTGAACGAGGTGCCTGTCATGGGGCAGCTGTGGAGGTGATTTCCTGTCTGCTTGTGTGCTTTGGGACGAGTCAAGGTGACGTAATGCTGCTGTAAAAAGGAAGTCATGAAGAGCTGTGGTCACTCCGGATCCCCAAAAGACCTCATCCACTAACCCAAAGGGCACTGAAGCTGTAAAAATGAGTCATGGCTACAACTATGTCTACAAGAGTGGATGTAGTGGTCATGTATTTCGTTCTGATGGTGCTGTTTGTAAAACCTAAACACCTGCTATGAAAAATCAGTGACTCTTTATTTAACCCCCTCTACTAATCCCCTGTAAGCATAAACAATTATTTAAAGGTCTAGACACTTTATGATACATTATAATCTAGTTGTAAATTTTAAGTGGTAAATCAACAGCTATAGCTCTTGTATAAATGTGGTATATAAATAGATGCCACGTCTTAGTATTTCATGATTTATTTATATTTATATTGTGCTAATTTCTAAATTATATTTGGGACCCAGTCTAGACAAGCAAGAAATTAGAGACCTTGGGTTACATTTCTGGTTGATTACACCAGGAATGTCACATCTGGGCTACAGTTTTGTTGTGTAATGCACACAGCTGCATGCCCCCACCAGCATCGTTTCAGAGGCATTTCAGCGGCGGAGCGTTTTGCCCACCTGATTCTGTTGACTTCCTCAGATTTAGTTGATTTCTTTGTTTTTTGGGCTTTTGGGTGACATAGTTAAAAGTTTATTTTCTGTGTGTCTTTGTGATCATGAGCACGGGGTCTTTTATTTTGAAAAGTGACCAGATTCACTTGCTTTTTCTGTGTTCCTGCCTGCTCGATCTGCTCTGTGCAGAATGACAGTACTGGTACAACCTGAAGCAAATTCAAAACGGTTATTTCCCTGGGTCTATCAAGAAAACCTTGTGTATACGTGTATATATATATTAGACTGTATATATGGCTTCTTTTTATTTTATTATCTAGTTGAATGGTTCTCTACATTTTCTCCTTGGAGCCCCCACTACTTGTATGTAAGAAAAGCTGAGCACCCCCAATCCCACACACGAAAAGAATGTGATTCATTCCAAAGCTTTATTGTCAAAATTACCATCAATTTTAGCTGTTTCCATTCTTAGAAACTTCACCTTTATTAAATGTCTCGTTTCTATGACCATATTATCACACTCATCCTCAACAAAAGAATAATAATGATTCATTATTACAGAGCTTCACAGGTCACAGAGGTGTGGCCTGCTGAGTAGCCTACTATTTGTGAGTAAAGATGAAAAAAAATTACCTTTTAAAGTAGTTTTGTGTCCAGACTTTTCTATGAATTATGATTTTAGTTAACACACAACACAGACCTAATTTTGACAACTTCGATCAGACAAAGCCTTTGGGACCCCATGTGATTCTATTCTATTCTATAGGTTCTGTTCTATCCTGATGTTGATTTTCTGTATATATGTTATATGTGAAGGCACTTAAACTTATCATTGTGCATCATTGCGTTGTATAATAATAATAATAATATTTAACTTAACTTACCTTGATACCTTCATATACAACTCTGAATATTTCTGTACTCTCCATGACAACTGAGCAAATGGCATTCACTGATGAAGCAAAGAGCTGTGGGGCTGAAAGCTGTGAAAGCATTATAGTGAAGTGGACCTTGAGTTAAAGGTTACATGAGAGTCAACTTATAAAAAACGATTTGCTCTCTAAGGATATAGCGCAACGATGGCTCTTCAGCAGAGAGTGGAGTCACACTCCCTCTGTGATTGTGTTGTGTTGTGATTGGTAGCCAGTCGCCACACGTGCATGCAAGTCCCTCCTAGTCAAACCGTTGGCTTTGAGGAGAGCAATATAACGGTTGTTACTTGGAAATCTGGGATTTATTTCAACCCAAGACAGAGTTGGTGATTGCTGGAACATGGAAAAGCTAAAAGACAGATTTAGTGGGCAGTGAGGCTCATGACTCAGCTGTGGTGGGGTGAACAAAACGAACCAGGTTACTTAAACAACACAAGGTGGGAGGCGCTGTGCTGCTGCCAGAGGAGTGCTGACTGAGATTACAGAATGAATGGGAATAAATTACAATATAATAGATTTGTATATATTTCTCACTTTCCCGCTGATGGTCTGAATAAGTCACTAGATTTGTCGCTAGTCGCTTCATTCATGTATCGGACATTTTTAGCAGTAAAAATGGACCTGTGTCCGTAGGTAGTCAGTGGTCAGAGGACCAAACCATTGTGAGGTGTAAGAGGGGTGGGGATGTAATCTTTCAAAACTTAAAAAATGCATTGTTTGGTGACTACAACTAGCACTGGTGCTTTGTCACAATACTGAATCTCGTTAACCTTGATTAGACACTGGCAGACAGCAGTGGTTGTATTTTCATTTTTTATTCAAAATTATTGCTACAGATACAGACTGGTGGGGACATACTGCTGTCCCTACCAAATGATAGACCCTTGATAAACTGTTTAAGATTTTAGACTAATGATTAAACAATAATGGTCTCACTCGAAACAGCGACTCTTGACTGCCTCATTTTATTTAACAATTGGCTCCACTAAACAAAACAATGTCAAATACAAAACGTGTGAGCACCAGAGAAATGGGACATGAAACATATGTACATATGTGTTGGTCAATACATTTTTAGTCGGTTAAATTCTTAACATTAACAGCGATGAATGGGTTAATGATTAGTCGTTAATGTCCCCATTATAGATAATGGATGGTTGGGTGGATGGTGTATGACCAAGGCTACCTGAAAAGCTAATTACATTCCCATCATGCTCAGCTGAGTTGTGCTTGGTGCTAATTAGCAAACCTAAGTGTGCTGACATGCTCAACTGTTGGATGGCAAACATGTAAACATTTGACCTGCTAAACATCCACATGTTAGCATTGTCACTGTGAGCGTGTTGGCATGCTGATGTTAGCATTTAGCTGAAAGCCTCACAGTAGCATGGCTATAGAGTTTTAGGCTTGTTTTGTTCTGTTTCACTGTGTTAAATTTATTCATTAACTGTTTATACAACAATTATGGATTTTCATATAAGTTCTGACTGTTAAAATCTAAAAATGTCCCGTATGCTTACAACTACGATGTAGTGTATTATAAACAATTTATGAGCTTTTAGATGTTTCTTAGTTAAAGTAAAGTGTTACTGAAGTGATCTTTCATGCTCATCTGAACTGGGACCTGCCCTCATAAGAAGAAACACACTGTTTCTGCTGTGTGAAATACCTTGTTTCATCCCTTTGGATGTGTTTGAAACTAAAATCCGGTTTTCTTGGTGAGAAGACGTCTCGTGGTAAATTCTGTTGACATGCATCATTTCTCCTGAGAACTGGGGTCTGTTTCTGCTGTCAGTCTCACTCTCACATCATTGTGCTCTCTTCTCTGCCCTGCTCCGCTGCTCTTACACTAAACATGGAAAACTGTGAAATAATTTGATAAGGAGAGGGAAATGGAAAAAGTAACCACTTGTGAGCGGCCTATAACTGCAATCATTCATGCAGTAAAGCAAACTACTAGTATCATATATCTAAAACTGCAGACGCACGACACGTGAGAGCCACTGAAATCCCATTTTAAGCTTGATAGCTCCACTTTTTCCGCATCATTACTGTTTCGGCGTCAGCCGTCAAAACATTTTAACTTGTCAAGATATCAAAATGCAGCACCCCTGTCTGAATACATTTCAAGCCTGAGAAATTTTCATTTCATGTAGACTGAAGAAATGCAATTAGATAAACACCCCTGGCTAATCACGTTGCTAAAATACACCCACGTCAGGGCAATGTTAATATGAGAGACAAATTGAGATGATCGGCAAACAGGCAAGATATTTGTTTGTGGAGTCTTGGAATATACGTGACAAGGGAATGTGCAGTTTGAGTGCTGCAGATAATGTTGAGGAATTGCAAAGACGGTAATTATAAATAATTTAACTTGCAATCTGGCTGAGATTGCAATATAATGAAGGAACACAAGAGAGCAAAGCTTTTGCGGGAGGAAGCAAACTGAATATATAACCACTCCTACAAATACATTGAAAATAAACAAAAACATTACGTCGGGCAGATAAAGGGAGAAACTGCTAGCAGATCAGCCAATTACAGTTTAATTATTTTGTAATTTAGTATTTGATGTTTGTGTAATCTGATAGAAACTTGATACTTTATGATAGAAAATGTTGAATTTGCATCTTCAACATGAAGAGTACTGTGAATTACTGGTTTGTCTTTAATGGGTGTTTGATTCTTATTTTTAAAAGAATAATAACTAAAAAAAAAAATTCTTGAAAAACACAGAAATAAGAGGATGTACTTTTGAGCCCTAAGTTGTGTTTGCAGGTAGGTGGAAAGTAAATAAAGGTAGAATCAGAAGGATTTGTCCAAGTTGTTGTAAACCACCAGAAATTATTGTTGAGTCTCATTCCCAGGACGTAAAATATCAATGTTTTGGGTCCCAAGTGTCCTGAGCACAGCAAAATAATGAGAAAATAGAGGGCAGCATGATAATTGAAAGGTATTATGTTTATATGAATCTATACATTGTTTTTTATGTAAATGTTACATAATATACCTTACTTTGTTCCTGTACTTAATCAGAGCTTTCAGGTATCAGTATTAACTTTTTCTGATACCTGATGCCATCTTTTTACTTTTACTCCCTACATTTTAACACAAACATCTGTACTTTCTTCAACTTACATTTTCAAAGCAGGCATTGTTACAACAAGACTGATTTCAGCCTAAATGGATGAAATTAACACATAGAAAAGATGATTCCTTCTATCCATCAGTGCACATCAGGAATGACAGCTGCAACAAGAATAAAATGACATAATAGACATAAGCAAGATAAAACAGACACTAGAGGGACACTCAAGCCAGGAGATAAAGGGACGTTCAGTTAGCTTTTCATGGAAACAGCCAGTAGAAATGTATGTCAGAGGGCTGTTTTTTACTTGTAAACCAAAAAACTATGTTGCATATGTTAACTATGTTAGGATATGTTAGCTAGCCTTACCTAAAAAAGTTGCAGATGGGATAATAAAACCAGCGGAACAATAAAATCAGGAGACCACCAGCCATCAAACAGTAAAATTTAAAAAAGCCACAGATATAGTCTGGTTATCAGCTGAGAAGCAGTTGTTAATTTTAGCTAACTAGCATCCAGTTAAAAGAAGACGCTATAGCTAGTTAGCTACTTAAAGAATGTCAAATTGAACAAAAAAAAAATTATCATAACTACACTAACTAAAGTGACATGAGCTCGACATCACGTTTCTAACACAACTTACTGAAAAAAATATACCAAGGTAAAGTGTTCAATTCGACCTATGATGAAGTCCTGCTCTCTGTGCGCTCTGTGAAGCTCAGACTGAAAGAAAGCTTTCCAGCAACAATGTAAGGGCAAGAAAATGAGGAATGACCCAGCAGGTGGGTCAAAGTAACCCAACCAACTTTTCAGAAGCTTACGACACATTTTTGAGTACACTTTGATCGTTTTCACAGCCTGTACTTTTATCACTTTCACTCGAGAAGAAAGTTGAATCAGTACTTATTCTTTTGCCAGAGTTTTTATTTACACAAATAACAGTACTTATACTTGACTAAAGAATGTGTGCTCATTTGGCGCCTCTGCCTCTAAACATTCATTTCAGCCCTCCTCCGGATTATGGTGGTTGAACAGCAAGAGGAAAATGTTTCAAAAGATCTTAGTGCGAAAATAACCTGCATGTCCTCCATATACCCAGTGGAAATTACACCATGTTGTTTACAGCATCAACGAACAGAAAATACAGATCGATATTTCAAAATGTTCCCTTTTTTCAGAGAGGCTCAGAGGAATTTCCCATGTGGATGGAAATTTAAAACCTGAATGGATGCGGATGTTAATAAACTATCAAAACCACATGGCCGGATCATTGCCCTGCTTTAAAACCATGAATTATTAAAAAACAGAACCAGAATATTACTGAATTTTGGAATACGATCAAAAGGTTATGAATGACTGACTAGATTTAAGCTTGATTTCAGCCCGATATTAACACAATTTTGATATCGCAAATATATCTCTCTTCAACTTTTCATCTGTGCCTTCCAAAATCCTTGAAAAGTGTTGAAAAATTAATGTTTTATGGTGTGTTAAGTTTTAAAGGGAACAATCATGGTCATGGTTTGTTGACCCATCCAACCCTGCCGACCTCCTCCTTATGGACTATGTGGCTTTTTATTAATGTCCAACTTCCTCCTTTGCTCGTGTCATAATCACAAAGACTGGCGGAGGGCTTTGGCACTTGAATGTCAACGGATGTCATTTTGGGGAACTTGCTAAATGACTGATGACTGCCACTGATGAACATCGTCTTCTTAGGCAGATGTCTCGTCATATCACTACCCGCTGGGTACTTTTAAAGGACCAGTGTGTAGGATTTAGTGACAGTCTATAGCAGTGACGTTGTAGACTGCAACCAACTGAATACCGTTCGCATCACCCTCCCCTTCCAAGCATGTAGAAAAAACTATGGTGGCCATAAAGCTCACTATTAAACCTTGTAACTGGGCTCCCAGAGATTATTTTTTCATTAACGTTGTCTTATGGAGTTCATAAAATGTTATATTTTTTTTATTTCACAGCATAGCTGTAGTGAGTAGCCATTTTATTTTTAAAGTTGCTAAAGGTTCTCTAGCTATGCTAATTTGACATGCACAATTTTAAACCATAATTCTTATTTTGTTTTGATTTTGAAGGGTAACGGAGTGACATGTTACGGCTGAGATACATCTGATAGCAATTTAATTTAATGAACTTTTTAAAAAATAGATGAATTTACCAGTGTTTCAGCAGTTTTTTTTTTAAACCAGGAAGTGAGGCAATGGTTTTTAGGATATAACTAAACTTTTTTTTTTGTCTGATTAAATCATTTTTTTGTAAAAATCTGAAACAACAAAAACAGCATCAGAAAGATGGGAGAAAGCTCTGTTATTACAGTGTAAACTGTATTTCACTGGCACCCCGTAGCTATATATAATTTGTAATTTGTGGGCCCTAATCTTAACTGTTACCCACAAATCAAAATGTTTTCCAGTTTTAATTTCACCTCTCAGTGGAAACAGATTTCCTCTGAACCTGACAAGCTTTCGCCCAGTTGGAGGTGACATTCAGGAGCCTGTTGTTTCCCTTTGTGTCCTCCTGCTTCAGAGAACCTGGTCTTTTTCAAGTTTTTTATCAGAGCTTAAATTTATTTTTCTGGGGTTTGCGATTTTGGCTACGGATTGGAAAAGATTTTATATGAACAACAATGTGTGATTGTTTAGCTGAAGAGTAAAACATATTGCACCGTTGTCAAGGTCTGTCTGGTGCGTGAATACACATCACAGTTTGAAGGGTTTTACTTGAAATCCAATGAAGGGCTCGTGGAAAATGTTGAAAACCCACAGCACTGTCAAACATTAGCCACAGGTGAGCATTCCCTGTTGCAGGATCTTCACTTGTTCTTTCTAACAATAGACAGAGCAGGGCACTAATACTGACAATGATTGTCCTAGAGAAATCACAGTGGTTTAGAGTTCAAATTTACTGGGCTGCTTTGGATAAAATACACCGTTCAGTTTGATTTGTGTCGGAAAAAAAAAAACAAAAAAAACAAAAAGAAAGTGTGCCTGGTTACATGCGCTGAGGTTAGAAGTACTTCTAAAAACATTTTGTCAGATGTAAATTAATTTGAGCAAATTTGTGCAGCTTATTCCACCCCATCAGTTCCAGAAAGTCACACAAAACAATTTTCCTTCAACACTTTTAATTATGTTGGGAAAGGAAATCCATTACCGTGAATGAGAAGCTGACAGTCATGTCCAAACTACAAAGGAGCTCTGTTCTCAGTTTCCCACCAGCTCACAATGTTTGGAGTTAAAACCAGATAAAATATAATGTTTGGGGGGGGGGGGTCTGTCAGCAGTATGTCAAACTTCTGTTCAGGCCTGTAGCTACCACAGAGAACACCAGATTCTGTATCGTTTCTGGGAATTTGGGGGTTTTATTGAAGTGAGGGGCATTCATATTCTACCATTACACATATATAACACATGGTGACTTTTTAAAGGCAAATTCTTATCATTTTAACAGTCAAAATTCTTATATTTGCTGTTTGGGGACAATAAATAATTAAATAAAGTTTTAATTGATCTGATCCTAATAGCCTACATGGATTGTGTTTCTGTACCGGATTTATGTTCTAGGAGGCTTTGAAACAGAACATGGTGTATGATGATGATCAGAGAAAAAATTCTAGTTAGGAAATTTAGGAACCAGGCCTTCGACAGGAAATTGCTGGCTGTCCCGTGTCTGCTTGTTTCCCATAAAAATGAATAATTCATCTAATAGATGGTATTTTCTGTTGTCTGATGGTCTCTCATATCCAGATTAATATCTGCACAGTGCTGTGTCAGCGCTGGAGAATCGTCTGGCTCCACGCGTTAGAATTCTGATACTGGGGGGAAAAAAACGCTCTTGTTTGTATTTCTTTAAACCAGTCCTGATTGTCTTGGCTGTGCTAAGCCCAGGATACAGTGACAATGCCTCTGGAAAACACTGTCAGCGGAGGGTGGACTTGTTCTGGTGGAGTCTCTGTTCGTTTTCGTTTCAGCATCCATATTAACAGGTTAGCAGCCACACAGCCTGTGTGAGCAGCGCGGCCATGCTCTATTGAAAGATTTGGGGTCTCACCAGTTTTTTCTGTGTGACACACGTGGTTCTCAGCAAAAATTATCTGTTGACAGTCATATCCACATCATATCAGCAACATACTTTTCACCTTTAGTTTCAGTGTAAATATCTGTAGAATATGTCACAGACATAACAAAAGTGTGTGAAGGGCAGGTTTTTCCAGTGCGCTCTCTTTTGCTTTCTCTCTTTCTCTTTCATCCCCTCTCTCTCTCTTTCTGAAAGAGGGGGATAATCCCACTGTTTGCTGGTTGCATCTCTTTTCTTCTTTTCAAAACTCTCTCTCAAAACAGAAGTGCTGCCCGTGTGAAAAACTACAGGCGTGCACGCTGCAGCAGTTTAGCCAGGTATTTGTCACACACAGATACATGCAGCCAGTGTGGCCCAATTGTTCGGGTTACCTGCCATTTACAGCATGTAGGTGGCTAGCTCTGAGGTTGTTGTTGTTTCATGTATAGCCACAGGGATTTTGAAAAATTTTGAAAATGGTATAGCGGATGAGAAATGTCAAAGCTATCTGCAGCAGAATTTCCTGGATTAACATATTATTTTAAACCACACCACTATCTTTTTCTAAACCTTCCACAGTAGTTTTGGTGCCTAAACCTAACCAATCTGCGACCGTTTCTCGGGGGTGTCATGTAGTAAGCATGTCCTGTAGTACTGTGCACCCCCAGGTGGACCTACCTGTTTGAAATAGGGGGCCAATGGCAGGCATAAGCCAAGCCACAGTCTATATCTATGAGTCAGAGAAGCCTTATGTTAAACCCAACTAAGTAAAGTGGCTGACTTGAGCCAAAGAGAGAAGTTTGGAGAACATTTTCAGTAAATTTAAAATCAGTACTTTCTGTGTAACTTTCCTATTTTATTTTAGCAATGAGTAAGAGGGCTGTCAGTCAGCTCCAGTCAGCCGTTACACTCAGATCATCTGTCACATGTCTGTCACTGCAGCATATATTCAACACACTGTGCACTGCTCACTCTTAGGCTGCCATGCCTGCTGCCACACCTGCTGCCACACTGTTTACCTGAAAGCGGTCCCCTGCTGCTGCTGTTTATACAGCATTTCAAAAGTCCTACCTCAGTATCCACCTGTAGGCTCTAAGTCTTCTCTCCCCGAGGAGGGAAGTCTTTATCTTTTTATCACAAATCCCTCGCTCCCTGCTTGATGCTTCCTTGTGAGGAGCGACAAAAACGAAGGCTAGATGCCAAATATCAACACTGTGCATAATCTATATTTACATAACAATCCATTCCATGTGAGTTGGCTGAATATAAGCAGCAGAAAGTAGAAGAGTGCACTCAGTGGAGTGCACTTCTCTGTTAGACAACCAGAAAAGAATATTTGGATGTAACCACTTTGTAACCAATATTTTGAGTTGTATCTGCAATTAATTACATATTTTTCTCAGTAGCGTGCACGCACCTGCAAGCGATCCCATGATAAGAAGGTGATAAAACCTCAGAAAAACACTAAAAATACATAATGTATGATGTGATACAAAACAGTACAGGACAGACTGAAATAATTCAGATGTCAACTGCCAAAAAAAAATGCACCTGTAAAATCCTGCAGGCAAAGGCGTTGAAAAGTATTTCAGTCACGCATTAAAAAAATTCCACTCTTCACTTGAGAACTTTTTTAGTGCATCAATATGGAGAGCAGACCATGGAAACACAAGGATCTCTGTTTTGAATTTCAGGTCTCAGTTAGAAACTTAAGTATTTTTGGTCTTTTACATCTTGTTACATCTTACTTGTCTTGTTATGCCTTTTGCATCTTGTTTGGTCTTTTACGTCTTGTTGCATCATTTTTGTCGTTAGGTCTTTTTTGTCTTGTCTTTTACATCTGTTACTTTTTTTATGTCACTTTTCATCTGTCGTGCCTGATATGTACTAATGGATACACCATGTTATCTTCTTTTCTATAAGTTCTTGTCACATCCATTTACGGTCAGATCTGTCTTGATGTCTGGAAAGTGGCGCACAATGATGCAAAATAAAAATAATCAATAATATATTTTTTGTTCAAATGTAGGGAGAAAAAGTAAAAATGTTGTCAGAAAAATAAATACTCAAGTAAAGTACGGATACCTGAAAAATCTACTCAAGTACAGCAACAAAGGATTTGTACTTTGTCACTTCCCACCTCTCGTAAAATACAGAATCTACTGTGATGTAAAACAGCTCAAGACAGACTAAAGGAATTAGATGTCAACTTCAGACGAATGCATCCATTGTTGTTAATAGCTGCAGGCAAAGGCTTTTAGGAGTATTTCAGTTATGCCTCAAAAAAGTTTCATACTTCAGAACTTTTCAGTGCACCAACATGAAGAGCAGGCCACGGAAACACAAGAATCTCTCTGCTGAATTACAGCTCTCAAGTAAAAACTTGAATCACGATGGAAGTTTCTGTCGAACCTCAGAGATAATGAGCCTTGACCTCATCTTATTGTTCAACATCTCGTCTCAAATCCTCCAGCTTACCTTGATTAAGGCTGTTCAAGTATCATCCTTTTTGGCCAAGATTCTGCTAGTTCACCGCCTTCCTCCTGTTAGTGGCATTGATTGTCTGCTCACATGGTTTGCCAAGTGTTAATCAGGAACTGATTAGAAGAAGAGAATGGAAATTGTAATTGATTTGCCTGAGCTAGGATTGTAATTGATTTGCCCTAGCTAAGGACTGAGATTAGTAACTTAAAGGGGAATGCCAGACAATTTAAATAATTTAGGCATGTTATTGCTGTGCCCCGGGACAGAATTACAAGTCGGAGACAGAAGCCTTGAATTTGTGACTTGGTTCCCTCATTCTTTATCTGAGGAGCAGGAGCAGCCAGGTTTTACATTCTGCTTTACAAATTTACAGGTTAGTTCTTGAGTTTATAGCTTTAGAGAAGTTCACAAGTATTGACTGATCTGCCCTGAAGCACAGGAATAACGTGGATCCTTCAGAAAGGTGGCATTCCCCCTACAACTTGAAATGCAGTGCAACACTTACCAAGCTTTAAGCTTCACATATCCGCAGCCAGGGGTAGAATATAGTATGTCTGCAGTCAAAATAAAAGACCTTGGAAAACCTTGACTTTGCTTCAAATTGGGTCAGAGTCCAGGGAATGAGGGAATGCAATCTGGGCTCCCTCGAAGGAAGGATAAAATGAAAGTATTTGCAGGAAACCAGCCCAGGCCAATAAGCATGGGCACCCAGTAGGTGAGGAAGGTAGAAACCTGGTGAGACATTCAGGATATACAGAGCTGGGCGACAAAATTACACACACACACACACATTTGAAGCAACTGAAATATGACTTTTTGAATGAAACATTTTGAACTAGGACAAATCATGTCCTACTAAAAAAAAATAAAACTTAAAAACTGGCAGCAATGTGACAAACTCAAAAACTTAAAACTTATAAAAGATTATTAATTCCGACACTCTAAGTCAATTTTTTGGTGAAAATGTATCCTTTAAGGATTTATATAAATATAGCTATGTAATTTACTGTCAACGACTACTGATAACAGAGGTACAGAAATGTGCTATTAGAATCATCTTTGTTTAAAAATCAATTTTGTAATGAAAATTCTGGCCCTTTAAAATTGTGCCCCAGATTTCCATCAGACTTTTACAAAAACATGATTTTATCAGGCATGAAAACAGTTAGCTATACCCTGTCTGACTTCCTGGTTTAAAAAAGGCAGGAAAACTGCTCAAGCACTGGTAAGCTTTTTTTTTTTTTTTCTTTTTTTTTTTCAACAAATTGATTAAATAATATTGCTATCAGGTAGGTCTCAGCCATAACATGTCAACTCTGTAGCCCTTCTAAATCAAAACTAAATAAGAATTATACTTTAAAAATATATATATTGATTAGCATTAAGAGAACCCTTAGCAACTTTAACAAAAGATAAAAGGCTACTTTAAAAAATAAAAGGTCTGCTCACTACGACAATGGTGTAAAATGAAAAAATGTAACACTTGTAACACAGTCTGTAGCCCCTTTAAATGAAAGACAAATAAGAATCATAGCAATTAAAATGTATATTTTGGTGAGAATTAAGAGAACTCTTTGCAACTTCAACAAAAGAAAAAAGGCTACTCACTACGACTATGACTGCTGTGAAATTTTAAAAAATGTAACATTTTGTAAGACGTCAGCTCCATCAGATTTTACATCTGACGAGCTGACGTCCACATTCAGGCGAATAAAAAATTAAATCAAGAGGAGGTTAGCCTTTTACAAGGTTTATTAGCCAAGACTTTGATCTTTTAAAATATATTTCCCCAGCATAATTGAGATAAAAGAGTAAAAATCAAAATCCTGTCAAAATACAGTTTTCTCCCAATTCTCAAGAATGAGACTGAGGATGAGAATAATGAGAAAAATACAACCTTGGTTTGGGTTGAGCCTGCGGTGAACAGCCGCCAGCGTCGCAGTGATGAATCCCAAAACTTCAAGGCAGCAATTTGAGCTATGAATCAATAATGTTAAAATCCTCCTTTTTTGGAGCCACTAACGTCATTGTCGGAGATGAAGTACGACATGTTTTATGCAGTTTGGCATCTTGTACTGAAATAATGTGTCCAGGGGAAATCTGGAGGGAATATGATCACAGATCCTTCTTCTTTCTTTCTTTAATGCTTTTATCTACTTTACTATATCTCTGTGTCTGTCTCCCTCCTACATTTATCACACAGGTAATGGATAGCCGCTGTTTGGAGGAAGCTAGTAAATTGAGCCATTTTTCCTCTCATTATTTCCTCTCCTCTGAAATCCCTTTCTTGTGTATTCTTTCAAACATAATGCCCCCGTCTTCTGGGCTGTCACAGATGAAATGCTCCCTTTGTTTGCTTGTTATACTGTCAGTGTTATTTGCAGGCTTGGGGGAAAACGGATCATATGTAACAAGATTTTGAAATTAGGATACAAAAAAGATACATATATATTGCATTACAATCACAGGAAAAAAAGATTACAGGTAAATTTAGTAAAGGGGGGGGGGGGGGGGTTAACCAGAGTACCAAACACTCTGGTCTCAGTGAAACCAGCTAAACTTACTGTCAATTTATTGTTGTCCTCTAGTGAGGCAAAGGCTTCACTGGGTGAAAATTTGGCCATTATTTTATCTTTAAATCAGAAAAGAGGAACATCACAGTACTGTGACAGTTCTGCCTTCAGCTATGAAAACACTGTCATCATCCAAGAACTGACATAATTTTTTAAGAAACATTTACACTTAAGACCAAGTGCTAATGTTAGCTACACAGACAGCCCCAAATGCTAACATTACCTACACAAACCAACCACCACTGTTAGCTACACAGAAATAGCTCATAATACAAGAAATGTGGCGACGCCTGTCAGCTAGTTCAGGCAGTCAACTCGAGCTGCTCCGCCAGTCTCACGTGACATACCTCATTCTCAATGCTACATACCAAACGCACACTTCCAATCTCGCGGTCTGTTTAAACTGCTAAACCTCCCATTTCTCCCTCTGCCTGCCAGTGCATTTCAATCAGGATAGACTAGAGATGAGAGAGAATACGAGTGTGAAGTGAGAACGAATTTATTGTGCACGGAAACAGTCTTTGGCGCTTAGACCCCACAGAGAAGATCATCTCAGGAAACGGATATATGATTTAGATGCTTCAGATGCAGAGAAGACTTCCCCCGGGGCCTAGACACTGGTGGTGGTGAAGAGGGAGATGCTTCGAGATGTACACTTGTTGGAGGTAGATGGAGGATGGCCGGGATCCTGCTGAGGTGGTGAAGGGGTGGAGGTGGGCTGACGAATTTGCGGCAGAATGACAGCTGGATGACGGTGGAGAGAGAGAGCCCTTTTAAATATGACAGCTGATGACTGATTGGTTAAGGGAGAGCCGGTGGCAGAGAGTGATTGGATGAAAGGATGAATGGGAGTGGAGCATATTAAAGCAGGGAATAGGTTGAGACTTAGAAAGCATGCGCGAAGAAGATAGTCTTCCTGACTGAATTTCCGCTAAGCTTCATCACTGCCCTGCACTAGCGTTGCTGCCTGCTCTTTTAACCCCACCACCACCCCAACATTCACCTGTAGGCTCCGACAGGGGGAAGAATTTGCTCATCACTCCCCTTATCTCTGTGTGACTTAAGCTGCGGGGAGTGATGAAGTCGGAGCCTAGACGCCAAACTCAAATGATGTTCTGCTGCTGAATAAACGTTCTAAACATGAGTTGTCTGACTGAACTGACATCTAATTTAAAGAAACATTATGGATAAGAACTAACGTTAGACACACAGACCAAGCTGCTAAATTAGTCCAGTCAGATATTTGTACATAGATTAAGCTACTAAATAGCTCTTCTACTACTACTACTACTACTAAAGCTAAAGTGGTCTGCCTATCACTGCAAAAATATTGGCGGCTGTAGGTGGTGTTTGGAAGTGTGAATAGCATATTTAGCAAAGTATATTTAAATGTGAATAATTACATCTATTAATCTAATAGAACACAATAATAAATAAACCAACAACAAACATAAAACATTATATTGGGCTAAAAATTCTTTTACCATCTTTGGTATTTGGGCAATCCAAAAGTGTCACATTACTTTAATATTGTAATACCTGAATTAGATTATTTTTTTTTTTTTTTTACTGACTTTTTTTAACAGATAGCAGTTGTAGTTAGTAATTGCATCAGAATACATTTTAAAGTACTCCTCCCAACCCTGGTTATCTGGAGGAGTAATATAACCACTTCTTTACCCCACAGCATATTTGCTTTTGCATATTCTGCCCTTCATCGCCTCATGGCTCATCCTCTCCCTCTTTTCCCATTTACGTTTTTTTCCTGCACCCACTCATTTCCCACCTCCATCTCTCATCTCCTTTTTATTAAACCCACATCTCCCTCCTCTCCTCTCCTCTCCTCTCCTCTCCATATACGTCTCTTATCTCTCCTTGTATCCCTGCCATATAAATAATTGATGGCCCATCTTTGACTCGCCTGGTGTAGTTAAAGGGCGACCAAAGTCCCGAGGACAACATCAATACTGAGCCAAAAGTACAGCCGTGGCTTACGCACAGTCTGCTCGCTGCACTTTCACAGGAGACACCCTTCACTAATGACCTACTTAGATTTGAATAAAAAGTATTTTTCTCTTTTTATTTTTTCATTTGCACAACTTCAGAAGACTCAGGGCTTTATCCCGTCCACTCAAATGGGACACGAGGGCTCCCTGTGCTGGATTCTTACATCAGTTCAGAGACAGCTTGCATGTTGCCAGAGTTGTGAAGTCATGCAGTAGCTTATATCATGCAGTGGTCTATTTGGAAATCAGATCAACGGTTCATTTTTATTGTTGCAAGAAATTACATGTTGTGTCACTTCTCTTGTCATTTACCATTCTCTTTCATCTCTTTCTCTTTTTACAAATCAACGCCTGAGTTTGACAGAGCGATGTGATTGGCCAAGATCCCACCTATGATATGTTATACAGGAAAAAGGTGGATGTGCAATAAGTGTAACAATAGGTGTAATCAGGCACCGGTTTCAGAACAGGGTGCAGCCGAAATCAGTGAGGTTGCATTACAGCGTGGGCTGGCAACAGTAATGAAAAATAGTGTAGGTGTTATGGTTCCCCCGAGCACAGTCCCAAATGAACAGATTAAACAAAAAGTAGAATACAGCACGCTGTTCCTTTTCAGCAGCAGTTTGCAGTTGTTCCTCAAAAGCATCATTTGTCTTACAGTTGAACCTTCCCAAGTCCCGCCCCTTTTTGCACTGTGCTCCAACAACAGTTGAGCAAGATAGTTACCTGGGTGAACCTCAGTCAGCTTACTCATTTCCTGCACTTAGATCAGTGGTGGTTCAGAAAGGAGACGGCGCACTTAAGAGTAATTTCCTGCATGTGTGTCTCATTGGTTTCAATCATAGACTTATTATAGACCTAGAGAGGGCTTTGCCGCTCAGCCCTGCTGCCAGTTTTTTCCGGTGGCCACTCGCAGCGTAAGCGAGTTCAGTTTTGACTCTGTCTATTAGGAATTTTTGATCCGTGGAGGCTTTATATTTGTAAAACTTTCCTTTAGCTGAAAAAGCAGTTTTAAAATCTGTGACATCTCCACAATATAAAGTCTGTGGGGCGAGCGGGAACTTGCAGACGGAGGGGAAGAGGGGTAAACAATTCTGTGTATATTCAGTGGGCTGTATAACCAGGAAATCAACTCAGAAGCCAGAAAACATTTCCAGCTTATGCACCAGGCAAGCAGCTCTCATTTGACTGGATGGATGCCATCTTTGCATTCACTATCTACTTCATTTTAATATATCTATGGTCTCACCACCCCTTTGGGAGACTAGTGGCTTGTCCTAAGTCTATTCAAAACAGTGGGAGAAGTGAACATGAGCACAGGGATTATATATATTCTTTCAGCCCACAGTCACCAAAGTAAATATTGTAAATAAGTAAAGTAGATAATAAATAAATACATAAGCAAATATAAGTAAATATTTTTTCCAAGCCACATATCTTCCAAACATCCTGACAATAAAATGCTACTTTCCAGACAGACAAATCAGGAGAAAATTAACTTTGTTCGAGACTCTCTAACTCTCACAAGATCTGGCAACACAAATGGCTCTATAACAAGAATTACATTAAGCTAGCAGATAAAAATCAGTTAACGTTACATTAAATGACTAAACACTATATTTGCGTTGTATCTAATGTAGGCTACTGTATCTGTTTTCATCCATCCACACAACATTTAGAACACTTTCAAGACGTCCGACCACACCCACTAAGGAGACAGGAAGTGCACACCAGTTCCTATCATTTGACGCAACTTGTAATGTGTTTTCCTTGTTATTTACAGCATCTTTACTTAGATGTGCTGTGTGCTAGGCTTGTCTATGTTGAAAGGAAAAACTAAATTTTGAAAGTGGTTGAAAGATGTTGCTGGGGGACCAGTAAAAATGCCATATATTTCGTCTTAAAGGGACAGTTCACCCAAAAATCAAGTGCCATTTAGTCCCAATATATTGGAGAGAAAGACATCTCTACAGCCGATATCTCCAGAAACTCTGCAGCGCACACCAGAACTATCTAGATGGATATACAGCATGACAGGAAGGGGAAAATGTAGTGGTCGTTTTGATTTGGGTTGAACTGTCACTTTAAGTAAGCCAATGTTAGCAAAACACTAGCTAAGAAGATAGCTTACAATTGATGAAAATTAGCTAGCTAAACGAGCCTAGCACGAAGCATATTTAAGTGCAGAAAGAGAAAGAAAGTTGATAGAAGTTTCGCCAGTTGCCAAGCTTGCTCAACTGTTATTGGAGCACAGAGCAAAAAGGGGCGGGGCTTATGAGGGGTTCAGGATATAGCCAGTGTCATTTATCGTACAGAATGAACTATTTTAGTCATTGGACCAGAATAAAATCTGTTGCTTCTGTTTAGAGTCAGCTCAACTTGACATAGCTAATAAACAATTTCAGATACATTTTGCGAAGTCTATCACAGATCACAGATTTCACTCACTAAGATCACTACTTTATTACAACACATTAAACATCATACTTATGCTAGTTTGCTGTTGCTGACTGACATTTTTATGTGAATATGTATAAGCAGCTGCCAGGGTAATACTAGAGAGGAAATGAGCAGGTGAGTCCATATTCTAAACACATTCAAATGGTGCTGAAACTTATAGACTTAAAGCAAACATAAGATGTGACCACTTAAATAAAAACTCAGCCTTTGATTTTCTGGGCAAAGATAATATGACTAGTTCAGTTCACACATAGGTCTACTAAACATTGTGCCAAAACATTTACATTAACGTTAGTGGCTATTTGCTGGCTGACCACTTTGAAAAAGGAAAAAAATCCAGCATGTAGACGGCACCTTAGGGTACATGAAGCAAGTGATTTCCCATTCATCTTTAATATATAATTTAGCAACAAAACTGTAACAACAAAACAACATGATGCTCTGAGGAAATGCTACTAAATTTTTTAATGTTGGTTTGCATCCTAACTAACCAGGAAAAAGTTGTAAATGGTGGTATGTGGATACAGAGTTCCTTTCCAGCAGCACCAAAAAGTAAGCCTGCCACGGTGTAGGGTTATTATGATAGAGTACTGCACATATGTTATTTAATTACTGTTTGATGAGTAGCATAGGCCCGTTTTATTACATTATTGTAATTTGTTATGTATTATATTATTTATTATTCAGATATTAATCTGATGGTGTAATGCATGCTTTTGCACCCTTGTAGAACTAGGCCTCAGTGTAATAAAGAATTACTTGACAGACAATGGCTGTGCACAATAATAAAGCTCCACTAATCAATTATTCTAACAATGTATTATTTTACAATAACTCCTGTCACTTTGTCAAATTAAAACACAGCTGGTAATCTGTCACAACTTTGCTGCTCTATTCAGATTTTTTGCCTCTTTTAGCTCATTGTTTTGGATTATCAGCACATTTACTTTATGTTGTACAGCCCTCATCAACCATGTTTCCAGCAGCAGCAAAAAACTGTCTTCAGCAAATAAGCTCTTTAAAAAACAGACGCTTTGCTACCTGCCCAGCACCAAACTGAAAGTCAAACAGTATCATCTAAGCCAGATATCTTACCTAAGTGCTAAAAGGTGAGGGAGTATTGGACTTGTATTCATCATCTGGTTGCTAGAAACACAACTCCAAATGAATGCTAATGGCTCTCTCTGTCTGCTGTGTAAGTGATTGTTTGCTATTATGCTGACCACAACAACAATAAAAAGTAATAACATGTCAGGGCTGCAGGTTTGTGAGCTTGTTGCAAACATGAACATTAACAGCTTTAAGACTGTGCTGCTTTCTTGGCAATTGAAATATTACAGTGGTTCTCACAGGTACAATCACTTTCTGGAGGTATTTTGTTAAAGTCTTTTGTGAGAATGCTTCCTAACCTGGGACAGTCGGGGTAAAATGCAGAGGTAGGAACTAACAAAATACTAACAAAAAAAAAACTTTTACTCTCAACATTTGAACACAAATATTTATACTTTTTACTCCTTACATTTTCAAAACAGTCTTTTATTTTAGTTTTAATGCATCTGAGGGGAATTATTTTTTTTGTGGAGACTGTTTTTATTTTGATTTCAACCTCAATAGATGGCATAATAACACATGGAAAAGAATATTTCTTGGTGTATCCAGAAGCTCAAACAAGACAAAAATACATAACAATATTAAAAATGACGCAACAAGATGGAAATTGGTGTAAAAGACATAAGCCAAATTAAAAAAAAGATGTAAAACAACATAAAAGATGTAATAAGATATAATAAAAGACATAACAAGGCTTAAAACAATTTAACAAGATGAAAAAGATGCAACAGGTTGATGAAAAACAACACAGAAATGTAGCAAGATGAAAAACTAACAAATGGAAAAAGAAATAACACTGAAAACTGTGTAAAAGACGTATTAAGATGAAAACAACATATCAAGACGAGACGAGAAAAGGTGAGGTTCAGTTAGCTTCGGTTAGCTTAGCACGCAGCAGCTAGAAATGTCCTGCAGAGGGCAATTTTTTTACTTTTATGCTTTCAGTACATTTCAAAACCTGTACTTTTTCACTTCTACACAAGTATCTGTACTTCTACTTGAGTAACCTGAAGTAAACCTTCACATTAACTGTATTAGTGAGGTTTTCACCTGCATAAAAGGCAGGCAAGAAAGTTCATACGTCTGATGAGGATGCATTGGATGTTAGCTTGATCAATAATTCTAATTGATCAGCATTTGTAGGCTTAAAGTTAGTTTCTTTGATTGATTATGTTGTTTCCCATGGCAACAGCTACAGACCAAGTATTGGCAAGGGTTCAAAAGTTCATAGCAGTGTGATATTGTTCAGTAAATGGCACTATGTGAAATTGAAAAGCAGCAGGGAACATTTGGTTGTCAAGTACATTTGTCCATCTCAAACTATCAGAATGCTTCTTTGTTCTTTACTCACTTTATTTATTTGTTTGTTTATTTATTTATTTTTAAAGAAAGAATCTCTGCGAGGATACAAGTGTCATGTTGGCATTCTGGGATTTGATTTACAGTCACCGCACCCCCACAAAATTGTGCCTGGCAGTTTTATTGAGCAAATTTTCACAGTGTTGTTGTTTTCGGTGAAAATGTAAAACTGCCACGATGGTTTGTTGCATTAAACATGTTCCGGTGATAAATCACATTTTTAAGAACAAAAACATAAAACATAAAAAAAAAAAACAGATTGTTTTCAGATGAGACACGGCAGCGATAGATTAGTATCACATCTTCATGTGTTTCTGTCATAATCCGTTTATGTTCATTCTCTTTCTTGAGTTCCTCAACATCTTTTTAGAATTATTTTGTCTTTTTGTCTGTTTCATCTGCTTTATTTCTTGGCTACATCTGAAGTCCCCTTTTTGTTTCAGTAGTCTGGCATGGTAACATCTGTTCTGTAGTATTAGCACTTATGTAAATGTAATGTAACAGTGAATGGAATATAAAATGAACACCTGGTTCATCTTGCCCCAGGGCATATGAAACATTTTACCCCCCAGCCGCTAGTTTAACAAAACTGCCTCACAGAGCAGACCTGCAGGCATGTAAATGACCTTTAACAAATATAATTAAAATTAAATCACCCTTAAATACACCCACTTACATGTACATATTACCAATGAAATCACCTGTTGTGGCAAATATCACATTTCTGGACATGGCTTTATTACTCCTCCATCGCAGGTTGCAGGAAAAAAAAAAAACCACCTCCTCTTAAATGTGTTAATGGGATTAATTTTATGAACAGTGGCCCAAGACAGGAATCATGAAACGGTTCAACTCACCTAACAGTGAACATCAATTAACTCATTAACATATAACTAATTAACAGCTATTAAAGTTACTTCTACGGATGAAAAATGTAATAATATTGCACCCTGTGGCATTTTCTTATAAACACTTAGATAAAAAGAAATGTTTCTGATCAAAATATTAAAACACACAAAATGGCAACTTTTCAAATATTTTGTAATCTTGCATTGTTCACACCCAGTGATCCAAAATGGATCCGCCTTGTTAACCCACCATCCGCCCCCAGTCTCCATGTTCTAGCAGCAGAGAGAGTCCAGGAGCAGAGGGGTTGTTCAGTTGAATATGTTAGTCTCATTGATCTTTTATCTGACTGAGGTTTGTGCAAATTAGAATATATGGCCCCGACCACGGCTCTGAAATATCAGCAGCCACACTGTGCTGTGTATTGATAAATCCAGTGCGCTGCAGATGGATTTGTAATTGTGACCTTTTCTCTGAGTCTCACCCTTCAGGTCTGGAATTTCATCGTTCAGGGCTCAAAGGCCAAATGTCGGGGCAGCAAGGCAATCAGATGAAACTATAATTCTAAGCTCCCAGAAATAATGAATTTGACCTAAGGGTTAGGGCTTATTTTATGAATATTAAATTTATCAAATTCTTTAATGCTGAGTACAAACTTGTCAATAATCATAAGCATTAATGCATAACAATTAGTTCAACATTTAGAAAGTTTGCTGTAGCACGCCAGCCTTTTTAAAATGTCCTGCGTGATCCAGGCTGTGATTGGTCCACCAGATATTGTTAAATAACCAGCTAAACCCAAACCTTGCTTATTTTATCCCTGTTGTCTTCTGCCTTACAGCTTCAGCTGCAAAACCTAACAGTTGAACAGGTATAGAGGATCTTGGTGAGGAGGATGTGGGCTGATGCATAATCAAAGTGGACAGATGACGTATCTCTCACTATTGTCTCCTGTTTGGCCAGGACTTAATTTGGCTCAAACTATCATCATTAACAGCTCGTTTTTTTTCCAGCAGTTCATGCCAGGCTCAAAATCAAACCCTCCACTTGTTATGTGCGCAGCGTTTCACTCGATGTTGCCTAATAAGATTCAGAATCTCAACAAAAGACACTGATGTCCATTGACAACAAAGAAGCAGAGGAGGAGAAAACAGTTAAATCAGCCAAGGCAGTGCAGGCAGGGCATCAAGGCCACTGTGGCTGCAGGGCATGTCATTTTTTTTTTTAGGGGCATGAGGCCAAACTGCGAGGCTCAGTGGCCATGGGCTTCATGACCTTCATGAAATTACTGTCCTGCCCGACACTGTGTCGGTTTCATCTTGGATCTATAATATTAACTAATCTATAAAGCTGACTGCATGAAAAAATACAACCTAATGTTCAAAGCTTATACAACTAACGTTAAACTTTAGTAAGCAGTGTTACTGTATGTAAATGTATCTTCTTAACACAGCCACAACCATAGCAAGTCATAATGTGCATGTCATCTGTAAACGCAGGTCCCTGAGCACACGTTTGCTGCATTTTTTGGTGTCACCTCTTCCAGTCGACTGGTGAAATGGCGTGACGCATTTCTCCATATTGCTTTTAGTGGCCAGAAACCCCACTGGGTTCCTTTAGGCAGGATTCTGCAACTGTATGGCCTGACTTTATTCAGAGTTATGCAACAGAATGTGTAGTTAAGGAGAAATCCAGAATATCTGCCATGTTTCCATACTAAAAATGTCAAGCAAAGACCAATAACAGTTCAGCAGACAATCAGGTGTAGGAAGAATGGGTGTTAACATCTGAGAGAAGTAGAGAACTTGATTATTCATCTATTGTTTCGCCTACTTAAAATGACTTTTGCTTCACTTAAATGTCAGAGTACAGTGAGCAAATTTCGTAGGAAGCCTTTGCCAGGTAACAGTGTTCCCTTTGAAGGCCGTATTTATTGTTGGAATGTTTGAAGACGGAGACTTAACAAGGTGTCTGCAGCACCTCACAGGCTAAAGGCTGCCGTGTAGGGGAGAGCAAGGTCAGAGAAGATCAATGCGATTGATGTCTGATGGGATTGACCACCCTGATGTGTAAACAAGGCTGCGCGGCTCCTCTGTGTGTGTGTGTGTCTGGAGTTTGTGTTTGCTGTTGGTATATATCCTCCAAGCTCTCTGATTGTATTGTTGGTTTTAAATCAGCGTATTTTATTTTCAGTAAGCGCAAAGGTTTAGTGTGTTTAAGCATGTTTATCTCTGCGACTGTGCTCACACATAACGGTTTGTTCTTTTGATTCAAAGCTGACTGGAAAAGCTGATTTTGTTAAATGTTTTTATCTTGTTTGTTTAGGTTCACATTGCTGAACCAAACCCACAGGGATCTGCATGTAAAGTGTTTATTTTATTGACCAGGGGCTCAGTAACCCGACGTCCTGCAATGTATTGGTTCAGTCAAAGTAAATCTAATACAGCTGCTTTAAAGGGATAGTTCACGTTAAAAATGACAATTCAGTCATTATCTACTCACCGTCTTGCCGATTGAAGGCTGGGTTTAGTTTTCTTAGTCCACAAAACACTGCTGGAATTTCACAGGAAAATCAGCCGAACGTGAACGTGGCTCCAAGCCAAGGATCTACAGTGAAGATCTAGGCTGAAAACATGGTGTAAATTATATCTTTCAAGTCAACTTAGTATGTTGGGGCTTTAGGAGACTTGGATCACACCAAGCAGTATGGAGGCATTTTATGTTTATTTTTTTCGGTTGTTTTTTACATTTGAAAACTGGTCAACATTCACTTAAATTGTGTGGGAGATTCTGCAACTCAAATTTCATGACCAAAGGTGAGGGTCGGAACGTACGAGTCACAAATCGAAAGCTTCGCCTTCCAGCTCAGCTCCCTCTTCACCACAACAGTCCAGTACAATGCCTGCATTACTGCTGATGCTGCACCAAGCCCACCTGTCGATCGGACGCTCCATCTTCCCGTCACTTGTGACCAAGACTCCAAGACACTCCATCACTTAGGGCAGCAACTCACTCTCCACCTGGAGAGAGAAGTCCACCATTTTTCATCAGATAACCCTTCAGAGGTCCTGATCCTCATCTCAGCTGCTTCACACTTGGCTGCAAACCTCCCCTACATGCGCTGAAGGTCAGGGTCTGAGAAGGTCAATAGAACCACATCATCTGCAAAAAGCAAAGACACAGTTCTGAAGTTCCCAAACCGGACACTGTCCTCACCTGGGCTACACCGTCAGATCTTGTCCATGAACATCACAGACAAGATCGGAGACAAGGGGCAACCCTGGTGCAGTCCAACGCCCGCTGAGGATACAGACACAGCTCTCCCTTTGGTTATAGGACCAGATTGCTTGTAGCAACAGCAGTACCCCCGCAGGATCCCCCAGGGGACACGAAACACATGTAAACTGGATCCCATGATGGAATCCGCATTATTCCTCCTGAAACTGAACATCCACTCCACGCTGAATTTGATTTAACGCCTTCTGGACAATACAACATATTTGCTAAACAAAAGGACACATGAGGGATACATAAAGGATCTTTAGTGCAGTCAATGTAATGAACAAACCAGCATTAAAATATCCCCATGCCCAAACTGTACTAATGCATATATTGCTGCATTGCTGATGATTTGTGATGTGTGTTGTTTATTGTTCTAGTTAAAGTCTTTTCTCTTCTAGCCTCAGCATGTTTATTAACAGAATCAGTGGTCTATTACATAAAAATGTGGCTCACCATGTAAACACAATGATTCCTGCCTTTCTATACTGTCTGCTGTCAAATAAAAGTGAAGATGCCATGAAACCGATATGAAAAACAACAACCAGCAGTAGTTGGTTGACTTCAAACAGATTGCACTGCAGATTTCTGAGAAGATAACTGACAATCTTTTGTTGCCTTTTGAGTTTAAATTACATTTGCTCTCTGAAAATGTTTTCAAACATTTGATGCTTAAAAGACACAAGCCTTCCATCACACCACACTCAGACTCACACAGGTAGAAATGAGTAGAGCTTGTTTCAAAAGTTCCAGTGCCAGAATTGGAGATGCATCCAATCCAGCCTAAAATGCTGGATTGGATATCAGCAAGTATGTGAGTCTGTCTCTGTATCATGTAATTTATTAGCCCTGATATGGGAGCCTGCTACTTCCCAGCAGCATCCCTGCATTAACTTGAGCCAGCCAATGATAGCAATCATATCACAGGGTTAGTATACAAATGTTAAAAAGCAATAATATATATTTTTTGTTTATTAATGCACTGGAATCAGATTGGTACTTGTATTGGGCGATATGCGAAGTTCAGGTATCAGAATTGTATCAGGATGTAAAGAAAAGTACTGGAACATCTCTAGAAATGAGATTTGTTAAATTGTCTTATTTTCTTTTCTGATACAATATTCTTTTTTTCCCTGTCTTGTTTTTACAGATTGATCACTACGCTCAGAGGGATCTAAAGAAGGGCCTCCAGCTCTTCGGCACAGAGGGCAACGTGGGTTTGACCAACGCCTGGATGATAGTACAGACTGATGTAAGATGTGAGATCACTGGAGGGGGTGGGTGGTGGTGTTTGGGACGATCTATAACACAACTTAAAAGATATTTAAAACACGAAGCACAGAAGTTTTTTTTTTTTCTTTCACTTAGTCACAGTTTACCGAGGTCTTAATGCCTTAAGAAACTTTCTGTTGTAAACATCTCAGCACATTCAATATTAACTTCACTGCCATTTAGCAAGTCAAGTCATGCAAAATACCTTGTCACAAGCTGAGATACATGACGTTTTGACTGCATTATTCATCGTGACAGTGCTTACTTTTGCCATCGGCAAGGTTTCACCATTTGTACTGCTGTGATCACATTAAATTAAAAGGAAGCAGTGAAATGTTGAAGGGCCATTTGATTTTACATTTCTCCATTTTGTGTAAAATTTGAATAAAACACTGCAATCCTTTTTGAAGTTAATGGGATCTGGACATTTACAAGCAGGCTGGTAGAAAAATATATATATATTTTTGAAATCTAAAAAATGGCATCAGAAAAACTGTGTGAAATGTTTCCACCGACAGTAACAAACACTCAAAGCTTTTCTAGTTTAAATGCTTTGGTAAAATGTTGTCAGAAAGATTAATGCAAACATCATAGACTCTCTGAGGTAATCTTTATTTCCAGCTCTCACTTTGATGTGCTTTTTCCGTTCCATTATTTATATATATATTTTAAATTCCGCTGCGAAGAAAATAACAATGTGAGAAACAGAGATTTGGAATTAGGGATTGCAGAGGACGGATGCCGCTGCTGGTGAATGCCTTTGGGACACATCAAATGATAGATCGGAGACTTCAGGGCTCTCTGGACCTTTTTACACATCACAGATCCAGCGTTGCGGCTCGTAGTTTTGTTCCATTAGCAAATGTGCGGTAAATGTTTGTCTGTGTGCATGCACGCATGCATATGTCTCGTGTCTGGAAGGCGTGAGTGTGCAACTGTGTGTGTGTGTGTGCGCACCGTGACTCAAAAAGGCATAAATGATGACAGAGCAACGTATTGCAATGCAAATGTACGCGTGTCTGCATGCGTGGGTGTTAATGTGTAGGCTTTTTTTCTGCGTACAGGATGATTGCACGAGGAGAATCTGCCTGAGCGAGCCACTGTTTGAAAATTTATGTGTGCAAGCATGAATGTGCACTTTTTTTTTTCCTCGTCAGATCAACGGTGCTCTGTGTGTGTCTGTGTGTGTGTGTGTGTGTGTGTACGAGGCGCCATAAAGTCTGGCTGAAAGGAAGACCATTAAAAGGCAGCTCTCATTCTGTCACTGCTCTCCATCCCAAGCCTCCTTCATACATGCTGAGTCACTGAATAGATAATACAGCAGATGTCCCTGGAGCAAAGTTCACCCTGAATATTATTAATGGCCGCTTATGGAATAGAAAGCATCTACATACACGAGAAGAAGAAGTAGTAAAACACGTCCACAAGGTGCCAAATGCCAGTACAATAAATCAGAAAGGGTCACATGCCACTCTGGCTGTTAATGTTTCAAGGTAATAACATTTTAATATTATGACTCTACACTGTAAAAAAAATCATACAGGAATTAGTGGATTTAACTAATCTTTTCTCATTAACTATAGACGTAGATGTTTCCTTCATCCAAATTAATCCAACGTAAAATTTCTAGTATTTATTTTCCAAACTACTCTGAACTTATCAACATGAATTCTTCTAACTTAAATTATTTTGATTTGAAATGATGAGTAGAATTCATGTAGGGGAGAGCTGCCACCATTGTGACATTTTTTTTTAGATTTTTTTGCCAAAATATTTAATATCTTCAGGCAAACAACCCGCGTACGTCTGCTCTCATAAACCACTTTGAATTTTTTAATAGAGAAAGCAAGTCATGAGGAATTAAACCAATAGTGGATGTTGTCTGATGCAAAACATGTGAGTCTCAGTTGTAACAGCGTGAGCTACAGTTGTAACACGGGTAAAAATAAGCAGTTTTCAAGGTAAATCAACAATATTTCAGCCAGATTTTCTTGTTTGCTTGTATAGGTCATATAAAGGTGTTAAATTGAGACAGTTTCAGAACCAGAACTAGTAACTTTAAGTTAAAACAAATAACCTTTGATTTGTTCTTGAAAGTTAAAACCGCGCTTCAGATGCTTTCTGCTTATTTAAATTCTGCTGCAGTTCATGATAAATTGCAAACATGATCCATTGTTTAAGCGGGTGAAGGAGTTTTAAATTAACACACGATCCCCGATTCTGTGCACGGAGTGGCGTGGTGAGCAGCCCGGGCGGCAATATTCCTTTGTGGAATTAAAGTCCACTGACTGAACAAAACATCAGGGGCACTTTATCTTTTCATGAATTACACTGATGAATTGAATTGTGGTGAAAGCCATGATCCCTTATCAAAAATCTATACCAATCACAGAGGGGAAGATGTAGATAAAAAGAAGCAGGCAAGTTAGAAAATGATTCCAGGACTTTGAGACAAATGAGATGCGGATTGTACAAAAAGGGGGCTGCAACTCAATTTCAGGAAGATGAAATGTTTTCTACGCTCAGCACATATGAATTATTTTGTTCAGTAAACCCTATTGTTGTCAGGTAAATAATTTTAGTTTCCATCAGCGGAGGATGCTGATTTGATATCATGCATTAGAATTTCAGTGTGCTGACAATAAAACGGCAGACTCTCTTCACTCATTGTTGTCTCTGGTGCAGTTTCGCTGCTGTGGAGTAACCAACCACACAGACTGGTTTGAAGTTTATAACGCCTCCCGTGTGCCGGACTCCTGCTGCCTGGAGTACAGTGACAACTGCGGCCTGGACAACCCCGGAACATGGTGGACAGCGGTAAGTTCTGGCATTAAAATCAAAGCTGCTTATGTTCTTCTTATTCTTCTTTTTTCTTTTACAGTTTTGTATTTCTGGAGGATAATAAATTCACTGTTTGCTAAATCACTTTCCCAAACCGTATCAAATCAGCAACTGTACCTTGACATAGCAGGTCCGTAAAGCGGTGTGCAGGGAGCTATAGCAAGAGAGAAACACAGTATATAAGGAGGATCAGAATCAGAATCAGAAATACTTTATTGATCCCCGGGGGGAAATTGTTAGTGTTACAGTTGCACCCATTCAAGAAAGACTCGAATATTAGTAAAAGTAAATATATAACATATAGAAATATAAAATATAGAAATTAAGATAGAAATATGATGTAGAGATAAAACTTTAAGGAATAAAAATAAAATATTAAAAATATGTACAGCATATTATATATAGCAATATGTACAAATATATACAGCAGTGGTACACGTACTAGTGTAAAAACAACAAAGTGTTGTTGCCATGGTGACATGATTGAAGTCACCCGAGATGGCGATGAATGCACTCGGGTGTCGAGTCTGGAGACGGGCGATGGCAGAGTGAATGACGACACAGGCCGATGTCGGGTTGGCAGAGGGAGGGATGTACACAGTCACAATAATGGCATGTGAAAACTCCCATGGCAAATAATACGGCCTGAGTCCAACAGGCAACAGTTCAATGTCCGGGCAACAGATACGTTCCTTGATGGTAATGTGACCAGGATTACACCAACGGTTGTTGAGTAGAACAGCCAGCTCCCCTCCTTTGCACTTACCGCTCTTGGTGCAATCCCAGTCGGCCTGAACAGTCTGAAAGCCGCTGATGGAGACGTTGTTGTCCGGTATGTCCTGGTGCAGCCATGTCTCCGTAAAGCACATGAGACTACACTCCCGGTACTCCCTCTGACTCCTGGTGAGTGGTGTTACCGTGCATTCACACCAAAAGCGGCAAAAGTGGCAAGGACGCCGGAAGTTAATACATTTTCAATGAGAGCCCGGCGTCCTGAGCGGCCAAAGCGTCAGCCGGCGTCAGCCGCGTGTCCAGGGCATCCAAAGCGGCTAAAGCGTCCAAAGCGGCACCAGATGAGAAGTTGAGCCTAGGTTAACTTTATGGTAATTAGCTATGACGCCAATCCAAACCAATCAGAGTAGAGGTGTCCTTCGATCGAGCGGGCCCCAAAGAACAACGCATGTAACTTTGGTTCCTAGAACACACTCGTTCCGTCATGGATGCCGAGAAGCTGATAACCTGTGTCTGGGCTCATGCCATCCTCTATAATGTTCGCCTTTTTGCTTGGGATCGTGTCGCGGAGGTGGTTGGTTGGTCTGGAGAGTTTAAAAAAAATGTGTAATAACAGAAAAATAGCGGAGTGAAGTGCAGTCTGTGGCAAAGACGTAGCCTAGCATGCGAGCCTTTCTTGCTTCATCTGAATGAGATGACACACTGCACAACAAAGCATTTTATCAGCAGGATTTGAAAACTAACTGCCATTTAAATAGAGCAAAAATATCTTGATGTGTGCAGTGAAGAGTCGCCGCAAACGTCGTCTATTGACGGATCATCGGTACGATTAAATATATATAGTTTAGTGTCAAGGGCTTGTTGAAAACTTAATTCAGTTAAATGTAGCTTACTTATTCATTTAAAACAGTTTAACACACACACACACACGGGTGCAAATGCGTGCTCCTTACCACGTCTGCAACATCTCTGTGCGCAATTACGCATGTGGTGTTGTCTGTTTGTCTTTTGTTTGGTGTCATACAAGTTCGTCAGGACTTCGTTCCCTCCCTTCCCAGCGTTTTATGCATTTTTGTGATAAACATATAAACTCAAAATATATGGAATCATGCATTCAAAATGTGTTGAAACGCACCGGCTCTTGCATCTTAATTGTGAGAAAATTAACAGGATGCAGACGCACGTTCTGCTCATTACAATCATCAGTGTGCACAGTTTGTGAATTTGTGTTGAGTTTGTGTGTGCAATGAGTTTTATATGTCAGTGTTGGGCAACTTGGAAAATGACGTGAAGTTGTTCTACATTAAATGAAGCCGGTTCACCAAACTAGCAAATGAACTGTGCCTGGATTGATTCTACCGGGCCAAACAGGACGTTTTGGGTGATAGTGCGCGGAGATTCTTCCGTTTCTTCTATGAACGAAGACATCACAAGAGACAGCAACTGCCGTGCAATGTTGACGCAGTCTTTTCTTTTCTCTACTGCAAAGTTTGAAGCTGTATTCTGAGTTTACTGCCATCCTTGCTTTTTTGTTTCTGCCATATTTTTAGTATATTTCAAAGTTGTAAAAGTTTGATGTCCCTGTGGTGGACAAATCATAATGCCCTTTGTTAATTGCTTCCTGCTCAATACTGCATGTCAATCTGCTCGTGACTAATTAGATGGTGATTTTGATTTATGTTCATGCTCTGCGATTTTTTTTTCTGTATTTAATGACCACACAAAACCTCCTATGCAACTAGGCATGCTTTAAACTGAAGGTGAACAACATCAAGCAGCACTATGCCGCTGTCAAGAAGTCCGCTTTGCGGCTCCTTTAAATGACTAGCGCGATTTAACTTTGACGTCAGTCACGTGAAGAGCGACCAAAGTGGCTAAAATATTTTGCCGCTTTAAAAGCTGTCCTGTTTCTCGCGCAGCCTCGGGCGTCCTTGCCGCTTTTGCCTCTTTTGGTCTGAACGCACAGTTAGTGCTTCCATCTCATTAGCCAGTGACCTCACGTTGCCCATGATGAGAGAGTGAAGACACGGTTTATATCTCCTCTTCACCATAAACCTCCGTAGCCTTGACCCGGTTCTCTTCCTCTGCTGCTTCATTCCTCCCCTGCATCCTCTGTGCATCCATATCCAGAGCTCTTCAGGTATGCTTGTTGATCTGGCCGCAATGCCGGCTAGCTTAAGAGCGATCAGCTGATCCCTCGTGTAGACAATGCGGCCATGGAGTTGCTAGGAAACAATGTCAACAAACAATGGCCCGGCTGAGTGAAAAAAGTACTTCCATGGCGAAAAAACAGATCAAAACTCTCTCTACCAGCATGTTTAGAGAGGGCACAGCTTAACAAAGTTGCTTACAAAAAGTCAGGCAATCATAAAAAGGAGGATAGCTAAAATTAGGAAAATAGAGAAAAAATGATCAGGAGCGACTGTAACAGGTTGCACGCTGCCGGTCGGCGCATGTGCACTTTAGCTTGGAGGGTGATGTATTTTTTAGCCTTTCCAAAACCCAAAACACAAGAGCAAAAGTGTAAGCAGAGCATTAAACAGCGTGATTATCTCCTCTAATGTAAACTGATAATGTTAGTAAGGCAAAGAGCAGAGACAGTATAATAAATAACGGATGAAGCCTCCATGACGTCACCCACAGATTTCTGAAGAGACGTTGGGAGTGTGGTGGCTGCAATTTTTTTCGCAGGATGGCAAAGGCATGGCCTGCCCTCCTCTGCCTCTGATTAGCGTACCCTGATATTCTAACCCTGACCCTACTCAATCAACCCAAACAATCCAAACCACCGAAGGGAACAAGTACCAGCCGATCAGAGTCAGAGTATGACAGGGTCATGACTTTGCCATCCTGTGCAAAAAAAAGTTTGTGTGGCCTTCCCTAGTGTCTAACAAGCTGAAGCAGCAACGTAATACCTAGCCATCTATCATGGCACCCTCCTGTCACTCAAAGTAGGCACTCCCTTAATTATGCATGACATTAAACTTTGATATAATTTAAACCATTTTTTGTGCCTGTTAACACTTGTTTATCTCTGCTACATTTTAATAATGGAGGTCTATGATGATTGATTCACTTCAGGAACCAGCCTCAAGTTGCCACTTAAGGAACAGCAGGTTTTGGCACTTCTACGTTGGCTTCATTGTTCAGCCCCAGAGGTTGCCACTTGGCCGAGATTTTGCATATATTAGCTTACAGATAACAGAAAAAGAAAAAGTTCTTGATTAGCACATCCACTCTGTGGGAGCTGAGTGTGTATATTGTAAAACATCATACAGGAATTTAGTAGAATCAACTAATCTTTTCTCATTAACTAAACATAAATACTGATTGATTTTTACTGATTTCAAGTAAATGCAACTTAATATCATTAACATAATAAGCTAGGTAGCTACAGCTGATAAAATCTGCCAGCGATTCACCTGGTAAATTTGACAGACATCAGCTAAAAAACCTGATTCTGTTTACTTGTCTACAGAAAACTTAACAAGTGTCACAGTAATTAGGTAGGCGGGGCTTAGTCAACAGCTTACTAATAATTTGGGCACCTGACGGTACATATATGTTCACCCTGAAATCAAAAATACATATTTTTCCTCTTATCTGTACTTCTGTTTATCCACTTAGATTGTTTTGGTGTGAGCTGTCAAGGTTTGAAGATATCGGCTGTAGAGATGTCTGACTTTTCTCCAATATAAGGGAACTAGATGGCACTCAGCCTGTGGTGTTCAAAGCACCAAAAAAAAAAAAAAAAACTTTTAAAAATTCAACTACCATTTGTATCACTGCACAAGAAGAAGTATCCATCTATTCATGGATGTGAGGTTACAGCTCAGCCGAGGAGGATGCCATTCATGTTTACGTGCCGTGCTACCATGACCACAAGCCTCTCATCCATGAGTAGATGCACGATTCCTTTAGCACAGTGTTCCATTATACTGGAGAGAAGTCAGACATCCCTACAACCAATATCTCCAAAACTCTGCAACTCACACCAAAACAATCTAGATGGATAAATATCCCTACGGTTAAGTGGAAAAATATGGGGTGAACTGTCCCTTTAATTAAATATGTTAAATCAATTTTCTGTATTGGCGAGGGTCTATCTGACCTGTGCAGAAGAACAAAGTATGATACAGGCACAGATTCAAAAAAAGAAAAATTATGAAGAGAAGATATAACTGGTATAAGGTCATGTCACAGTGTTGGTCATACTTCATTTAAATGCAAATTCGTTATGTCAAACAGTAATTTCTAATTTAATCCTAAATTATTCTGCAACCATAATTAATATAACTTAATTAAACTGCTGTTCTTTCCATATGTAGATGAGTTAAAACCTCAAGTGAAAAGTTATCTATTGAAAAATAACTTGGCCCGCTAATCATCCAATTCAGCAAAGCCAAAAAAACTACTTTTTTTTTGGACCTTAGCTGCAAGTAAACAGCGAGACACTGAGAGATTTAGCTTCATAATTACTGATACTGAATTAATTACTTCTGCCCAGAAGGACTTGACTGCTGGTGCTACTAATGTTCATCTGATGTACAATAAGTGTCATATTTGTATTTGTTAGCAGCTGGTTCTACATCATGAAATACTTTACAGCTACAAGAGAGCAAACAGCTGAGGCTTAGAGGCCTTTCACACCTGTGCTGCACTTTGTTAAGTCTCCTCTCAGCTCTTGGACCATTAATTGCCCGCACAGTCCAACAGTTTATGCTCCTTTGCTCCTGCCAAACCACACAAAAACAGGGTTGGCACTTGGGTTTAAAATCATTAGTGTCATGTGGGAAAACAGACCAATCTGCTAAGAGGGTTTGCATGTTGGCTAAGCGTGAGCACGGCTGTTAGCACCAGTGGAAAAGCCGAACAAGGCGTGCAGAGGATTGCATCCGTCAAACGATAAGATACAAATACAAGCTACATCACTTTTGCAGGTTTGTCTTAATGAATATGTAACACTGAGTGCTTCTAGTGATACTGCAAGGGCAGTTTGCAAGAGGCTCTGCACATGATAAAGTTGTTGCTGTGGAGGTAATTGAGTGTGTTGAGATAATATGTAGGGACAGCTGGTATTAATTACTCATTCATTCAGAAATAATATTACCCCACCTACTTGTGACCTGTTCGTCAGCCGTGGTAAGGTCTCCTGCACCGAGTTCTTTTACTACACCATCATTACTACTTCTGAACTGAAGCAAATTGCGTCTCACATGAAAGCAACCACCTGTTCTCTTGACACTCTTCCTATAAACTTGTCATTAGGAAAATTAGTCCCAATATCCTCTCAGTCATTAAATAAAGCTAGAGCTGGTAAACTTCAATTGCCCTTTTTCTTGCAGGCACAGTAGTTCCGCCTTAAAAGTCAGTCCTGAACAACCACAGACTTGTTTTCAAAATTCCCTTTCTTCTCACAGTCCTGGAGAAAACAAGTTTTTACTGACCTGCTGTGTTTCCTGCCTCAGAACACCGTCTTTGAAAATTCTAGTCTGTTTTCAGGAGTCTCGCTCCATCGGACAGAATCAGCCCTCTTGACTAATGATCTCCTCTTGGCAGCTGATGCATCAAATTGCTTCCTCTAGCTTTTATATCAGCCTTTGACACAGAAGACAATACAATTCTCATGATGTAACACAGGGTAGGTGTCTCTGACTCAGCCTTTGACTGGTTTTTATCTGTTTTTCAGTGGTTCTCCGTCTGAATTGCAAAGTCATTCTCAGCCAAAGTCTACTGTTTCCTGTAGGATCCCTCAGGGTTCGATTTTAGGTCCTCCTGTCTTCTTCACAGTTGTTGCTCCCATGAAGCCACTTGTCTTGATGAAATCAAATATTGGATGCAAATTCAGTGTAGTTTATCATATCTAGGATCTTCAGCCAGTTCAATAGTGTGTTACAGGCACTTGTGGACAGATTTTAGCTCCAAAATTATAGCCTGGGAAAGAAAGTAGTTCTGGTAGATGCCAAAGTAGTTCCGGCAGATTCTACTTCAGAAAGAAAATAGTTCCTACATGAAACTGCTCACAACAAGGTCTGTGGATAATCTTGAGTAACTAGGTTGTGGTTTTTGGAAAAAAGATGCTGGTGTTTAATTTTTGAGCCCCACAATCATCATCTATCATCATCTTCTAAAGTGCACTGTTTCCCTTGGGATCCCTCAGGGTTCAATTTTAGGTCCTCCTGTCTTCTTCTCAATTTATGCTTCCATAAGGCTACATGTCTTTGCAACATTGGATGCAAATTCAGTGTAGGTTATCATATTTGGGATCCTCACTCAGTACCATAGTGTGTTACAGTCACTTGGGAAAAGATTTTAGCTCCATTATCCAAAATTATAGCCTGGGAACTCAACCCATTTTCATCCCAACTGGTCACATACCGATGTTTTGTCAGTGCCCCCTGGTATCTTATACTGAACCACAATGTATCCTTTAGCAGCTCTATAAGACACTGCTACAAAGCCTTAAATTTATTCTCATCTGTTTCCTGTGGGATCCCTCAGGGTTCAATTTTAGGTCTTTTTTCACAGTTTCTGCTCCCACTAGGCCACATGTCTTGATAAAATCAAATACTGGATGCAGATTCAGTGTAGTTTATTGTATCTGTAGTCGTATCATCAGTCAGGTCCATAGTGTGTTACAGTCACTTGGGAGAAGACTTTACTCAGAAAAAACTCAGCTCAAAGGCAATTTGTGCTACAGCAGAGAAACATATAGACACATTAAAAGCACATCAGAAAAAAACAATAATCTAAGATCATCTATAGCAGCTGTCATAAATATTGTGACAGTCCACGCAGGCATTAAAGTGCATGTCCATAACAATATACCAATAAATATGATAAAAGTAACATAGAGTATACTGTACAACCTGTACATATTTAATATGTTTCACATCCCCAAGTCCATGTATCTTAATCACAGTGGCTACAGCGTCTTGTTTAGTTGAGTTATAGCCATGGGAATAAATTAGTTTTTTGCCCTGTTGGGTTTGATCTTGGAGTATCTATACCTCCGACTATATGAGAGTGGGTGGGATGTGTCCATGCAGAACCACATTTGTGTGTAAGTCAGTTTGCTGTCTTCCCATGATTTTCCCACAGGTCTTAACAATTTTTCTTAATTTGCTCCATGATCTAGAATTATAGCCTGGGAGCCCATCCATTTGTCATCCAAACTTTTTGTCACCACCCCAACACTGCCGGTTGTGAAACGGTAACAGTTAGGGTAGGTTTCAGCACAAAGAAATACTTGGGTAGGTTAAGGATAAGACTCCATCTTTGAGGTTACAAGAAGTTCACTGAGGCGACTCTCAATATGAAAGTCACATGAGAAAAGTCACATGAGGAAAGTTAACCTTACAGCTTTTCATAACTTTTTGGCTTTCACGTGCGTGAAAGTCCTGTGTTTGTTTTACCCATCCATCCACTCCACCTCTTCTGAATGTGGACTTTCTCCTTCTTTATACTAGATCGAAAGCCCAGTGACAGCTACAGATCAGGTCATGCCAGTCACAGCCATTTATCTGATATGGGGCTGGTTCTTTACAATGATTGACTAAGCATTTAAGCTCCAGATTACACTAGGCAGTGTTGATCAAATATGAATCAATATTCTGGTACTACATTGCTTATTTCTCACCTCAAATGGTTTCAGAAACACAATTTAATATACTATTTAGCTGTAATACAAGAAAGATTGCGACATTTTGTGTCCTGCTTGAAAATGGACCAAGCACCACTACGTCACACGTTTCATTACTGTGATCGGTTGTAGGTCACCTTTCGCTGCTCTGATTGTTTGTTGGTCTATCCAGTTACATCCAGAGGCATTTTGGTCTGCACGTGTTGATAATTCCTCTTGGAAATTTGGTCGCAATAAGGTGTAAACACAACATAGACATATTATGACCATATGCAGCGGATACTGAGCAACATAAGAATTCATTTAAAGTTGTGTTTTGGGTCACCTGGCAAATTTAAGCCTGGTTTTCAGTCTTGTTTTATCTTTGGTTTGGTCTCCACCATCTCTGAGTGAAATAACGGTTCTTTAGCAGCTAAATGCTCCATTATGTTTGCCAGGTAGTTACAAACTTTGTCTGTCCACTGTTTAGTGGACAAGTAGTGTACAGTCGGTTAATCAGAGCGTGCTGCAGCTGAAAGTTGAAACAAGATTAATGAGAGCAGTGAGTGAACCACAATAGTAAATCTGCAAGCTGTAAAATTAAAACAATTATTTGAAAGACAACAACTTCAACTTATGTAAAGGAACTCAGAGCTGAGGGGAGTTGGGTGATAATTTTCTGTCAGTTCAGCAGTAAGACTACCCCGACTCACCAGATGGTTTGTTACACAGAACCAGGAATGAAGAAACACTCTCCTATTCTGATAAAACTGTTGCTATAGTAACATCTACGTGAGCCTCATTATTGTTTACGTTGTTGTTTTCAGGCACAAGTGCATAACTTTTAACTGGCAAGATAGATTCTAGTGTGATCTTGCAAATCCAGCTCCCTCGCACAGTAACAATAAGAGGTCTTTACATTACACATAGACATATGTTCAATTCTTAATCGTGAACATATTGATCAGAGCATCTTTATTTTATTCCTGCATCGACCCACATCAGGTAGAAAACAAGTATCAAGTTGCATCTTTGTTTGCTGTCCCTCAGTCTGTACAAGTGTTTATTCTTAAACTCTGGGGCTCTTTTGTTGCTTTCACATCACATGCTGTACTGCACTTTCTCCGAGAACAGTACATTTCAGGAATCAACTAACTATTAAACACAGGAGGTAAATAAAACAGCATTTAACCCAGGGTCATTTTAAAACTCTTGTAGTTATAAAACCAAGAAACACAATTTTTGCCAGTTGAAAACAAAGAGTAAGAAGAAGCAAAATATTTTATTTATCCCCTTGGGGAAATACATTTTTTAACATTTAAATTCCCTTGTAACTTATGCAGTTCACTAAAAAAAGAAAATATAAATAAAACACAATTGCAGGAGACCTACAGAACAGCTGTTGTTCAGCTCTGCAAACTGCAAACAGCTGATTATTGTGATATTACTGGGAGTGTCACAGAAAGATGCAATGGCAGGCGTGGTGAAATTATGTTTTGAAGTCAACATATTGTCATCATTAAGGACAAAACATGTTGGAGCCACTTGACACACTGAGTGGTCTACTTCTGTCACCTAGCAGTGCTGAAGCAAGTCTCTGTACATCACAGTGAGTGAGGATGATGAGCAATAATGACAACGATTTCAGTTCAGCTTCAGATGTTATTAAGTCAATGCAACAAAATGGTAAATGGGCCCATTTAAAAAATCATACCCAGTGTGCCAGCTGTCGCCTGTAGAAACAGTCACGGTTTGTAAAGCTGCAGATGAAGTCTGTCATACATCTGTTTTAAAAATTTCATAGCTTGTTGGATGATTTTAATTCCGTATTTAAAACCAGACAGTAAAAATATGTAACATCACTTTTGAAGTTCAGAGTTGATTCTTGAACTTGGTCGCGTCAATTGACGGCACAGTCTCACCACAAGATCCATTTATCAGCTGTTCTGGGACTTCCAATCATATCAGATGATCATCGACAGATGGAGGTGTCCAGCTGTCGTGGAAGTGTAAATATTTAAGTTTTGATATTGTGATGCAGGCAAAGATTCACGGCAGTGGTTCAATCTGTGTTTGTGTTTAAACCCCTGACCGCAAGAAGTGATCTTTCTCCATTGTTCTGATAGCATAAACAATTAAGATTTTATAATTCTGATTTTATGCATGATGGAGTGGATAGTTTTCCTAAAATTAGATTTTTTAAAAATAGCATTATATGAATTTGCTTGCAGTATTGTTTGCAGTTCGAGGTGTCCTGTCATCACTTTTCTTTTTTATAATGGTGGACTATGGGGGGAAATACTTTTTGTGCTGGTGGGGAAATTTTTGCCGCAATAATATGAGCAGCCACTGGTGAAAAATGGAAGCAAGACAAGTCAGTGGCAATGCCCTGTCTCATTCTATTCTACCAGTGTAGGGCTTGTGGTCTTACCCTCTGTTAACGAGTTCTTGTGATCATCATTCACTGGCAGATATTTCTCAAGACTAGTCAGATGCTTCATCTTGATGTGTTGTTTCAAATTGCCAACATGTCTGTCATTCTGATTTGCTTTTTCAGAAATGTTGGATTCTTTCCATAGTACTCAAGTGTTCAAATCAACTGGCATCAGCAGTACTGATGGCTGCGCCTGAATTGGGTGTTTTCCTACACGAGTTAACGATCATGTTCATGTTGGAAACGGATATGTTCAGTTCACCGTCCACCAAAAACACGAACACGCTCGTTTAGCATGTTTATGCACAACACTGGTGAAGTGAAATGACTGAAAGCACCTGAACATCTGATAAATGGACCTTGTGTCAGGGGTCTTCAATGTTTTTCAGGCCAGGGACCCTTTTATCGGATTGAGAAATGGAGCAGGGACCCTACTACATATATTACACTAAATAGTTTTGGGTCTCTTGTTTATCATTTGTTTGTAAATCGTAGCTGCCGAGTCAGTAGCAGATGACGCAGCTAATGTTAGCTGCATTAGCCTCACCCTCTGCGCTTTCACTGGTTGTTTTGGAGGTGGTGTGTATGTCAAAGTCTCTTGCTCATAAAGTTACAAAACGATCCATTGTGGCTCACAAGATTGGGATAATAAAACAGCCAAGCGGCCAATATGTTTAATATAATACGTAGGTAATTAGTTCACTGTTATGGATAGATGCAGCACAGTGATTTAATAACTAGCTCACATGATTGCTGATGTGTCTTTGCTATGTTGGATTCACGTTAATGTTTATTTGGAGACATGTTTTAATTTGGTCTGGAAAAAAAACAAAAAAAACTTTGAAACAATAATTTTGTGGACCACTGAGGACCTCCTAGTGCTGAAGATCCTTGCCTTGTGGTGAAATCAAACAATTTAATAAAAGCATAAAACTCAGAAAGGCACCAGTGTATATTTTCTGCATCTTTATGCTGAAAGATTTTGGAGCATGAGTCAGAGACCTTTTTTCACACATTTGGTTACGGCAGACAGGGTTTCTGTTTGACTCCAAACTCATGCTAAATCTCATTCTCCAGTTTAGTAAATGAAGTAAATGTTCTGTAGACCTTGGTTGCAAAGGTCAGATCATAAATATGATGCCCTTCATGGCCACTGCAGGTGTAGACTCGGGAGCAGATGGCCCCTCATCTTTAAATACAAACCTCTCACTCCAGTTGTTGTGCGACTTGATTTAATTTGTCCATTCAGCAGTGGAAAGGTCAAGCTGTGGTCAAACTGTAGCTGTTTTCAATTTTAGAAATGAAAGACGTAACCTTTTAAAATGTCTTTCCATTACTTTTCCCGAGACCGGGGTTCTGCACAGACCATTGAAAGATTGTTCAAAATTATGCATATTTAACTCCTTCAGGTGACAGCTTGTTGGCCCTCACGTAGACCTGTGAATTCCACTGGCCCTTCTGGTGAAAACAAATTAATCTGTCCGGTTTTGTGTTTTGATGAATGTTTCGCCTGCAGATCAAGGATTCGGGTGGTGTAGTTCTCTCTGAAGCAGAACAATTCACTCTTCCACCAGTGCCTGCATACTCTAATGTACTTTGCATAGTTTTCTCAAATAAATTCGTATTTCTGCAATGCCTGTAGAACGTCAGTAATGCCCACTTTGATCCTTAATTTTTAACCCTCGCTTCAGAGTTTGAAATCTAATCATTCTCCAGAGATTTTTCTATTGAGCTCCAGGTGACAAAAAGAAGTTAGTGAAGGACACAGACAGATTTATTTTTGGGTGATGTCTCAAGGCAGATATGAGAGTGCAGCTTTTTTTTTTTTCTTCTAAAATTTACCTCATGTTATTCTTCAGTAAATAGTTTAATAATGAATGGAGTAGGAATAAAGCCCTGATCCTCTGCGTTGGCTTCAGATTCTTGTGGGGTTTTTTGTCATTGACAGTCGAGTGTTCGTGAACTCAGAAACTGTATAAGCATTTTCTCCAAATAAAACAGATCTCTTCATGCTCTCATTGACAACAAACAGAGACAAACACCAAAGGACACACTCCAATAGAAGCTTGATGACACACACACTGATACTCACAGCCTGCAAACAATAATAATAACTTGCATTTTTATAATGCTTTTCAAGGGACCAAGAGATGCTTTATACATATGGAGGCAGACAAAACAAAACAAAACAAAACAAAACACAGAACAAGAATGGAAAATACTAGCTGCAATTTTTGGTGGGGATAACAGAATTAACCAACACCACAGACTTTGGAGAAAAGGTAGATTTTAAGGAGTAGTAGTGCAGTGTGGGAGATGTCCGCCTGGAGTCTGGAGAGAGTTGAGGCTGAGGTTGTCCCCAAAAGTCTGCAAACATACAAAGTCCGTGTACAATCTACAGCATGTTTACCTGACGTGACTTTATGATAGAATTGATCCTTTGATCCTCCTCCAAACAGCGACTGTCCAATCATAGATACGCAGCCATAACTAGGTACCGCAGGCCTGTCAAGCTTGCATTTCTTTACACCTTGAGGCAGTGTGCATGGCACCGTAAGAGGAGTGAAACTGGTTTCTTATCGGTATGGAGGCTGGTATCTTTGCTGTAGTCTTTCTAAAACATAAAAAACAAGAGCACATGTGTGAGGAATGGATTAACATTTGTCTTTATCGCTCTAATGTAAGCTGCCAATGTTAGCGTGTCCAGCTAACTAGCTTACTACCTGCAGTATCATTACTTCCAGCTAAACTTGTGTTAGATACCACTGCATTTGCCAAACTCATGGCTCATTCCCAGGGGATAAATTTGGAATTTGTTATGTGGGGAGTTTGAGGAGGAGGATGTTGGCTGGTGCATGTTAGCAAGATTAGCTTAGCTCTTCTTCTGGCTCTTTTCATGGGGCGATCGCAGTGTATTTCTGTCATCTATTATATACATATACAATTAACATTTCACCATCCAACTTCTTTCAGCATTAACTTTACATCATATACGCAGCCGTTAAGTAACTTTACATATTTAAGAGCCTTTTACAGGATTCTTGTTTTAAAATGTGTCAGATGGAAACATTAAAAAGTCACCTGGAGATGACATCTGGAGGACGTCTGAGCAGACTCATGGAGTTAAACGTTCATCAGCTACAAATGAGAAGCGGCTTCTGTTTGCTTCCGTGTGGAATCAAAGACCAAGTGCTTCAACAATTAGGGCCTACTGCAAATTTCTATGATAAATCTGCCACTGTTATCACTGTAAAGAGCATATGAATGGAACGCTTAACAGATGTAGCAACATGAATTAAGCTTTAGTGAGGGGCCAATTGCAAAACCTCACCAAAGACAGCCGTTTGTTTCCCATCGCCCACCAAATGTCAGTGTTGGCTTCCTTTAAAGACCAACTTAACACCTCATTTTAACCATTCACAGTTTTTAAAAATGCATTCAAACCCAGACATTCATACACACATACGCGCAGATATACACTCCCCATGGCCCCTACTGTTGAAATGAGCACTACAGACAGGGATCAAGATCAGCTGGAAGTGTGACTGTACATATTTCCTCAGAAATGTGCATTAATTGTTAAAGGAGATGTCCACATTTTGTCAGTCTGTCTTAAAACCACAGTCAAATCTTCACATGAACACTAAGATAGTTTTTGCTGTAATCGTTCCTCCTGTTGAGGAGAGGAGATGGGGAGGGGAAACTCCACCAAAGAGAGGCCTACTGGATTCACGACAGACTGAGCATCCTTGGGGCTTAAATGATAAATTGCTGTTGTGTTGTTATGAATAGAGATGGGTATTATTAATGTATATGTATTTATATTCTCTATGGAGTTTCTGCATACAATGAATTTACATATGTACATACTTGCATTTTCCTGTTGTTAGTATGTAAATCAGTTGGTCATTTATCTGGTTGTTGCACACTGTTTCATCTTCTGACTTAATTTTTTTATTACTATTTTTCTTAACACTATTTGTCTACTGATTACGTTGTTTTGATTAATGTGTCTGTATGTATACTGAGTTAACATACTGTATGTACATACATGCATTTTTCATTAATTAGAGTGTAAACTAATTGATATGGAAGAGGTTCAGGGCCAAGCATGAGAAGAAATGAATCAGAAGAGGAAGATTTTTTTTTATTTTCGATTTTGAAAATAGTTGAAATGTTGAGAATAAAGTGGAAATACCATTTCTACTGTATTATGAACTTTATATTTCAACTTTATTCTGACAGTCCAACTTTCTACACATTCTTGAAAATGCTAAGTTTAAAAAATTCTTAATGCAACCCTAATACTTATTGTAACTTGGTCACTTAAGTGGATGTAGCAAGAACAGAATATGATACATATTTTTTCTTGTATCATACTTGTATTAACTGCAGCAGGTTCCTAGCTACTCAATAATAGGTGTCACACCCACAAATTTCTCAGAAAAAGTGTTACATCCTTATTTCAATCAGGAGAGACAAGAGATGAAGTAAAGTTTGGTTATTATACAGATGATATGAGATAATTAATCTTGACAGGAAGTCTATACGTGCTTAGACTCCATGAGGGTTTTTGTAATCAAGGGGTGTCTGCCCTGAGCAGCAGCAAGATAAATCCCCCCGTGGAGTCCAGACACCGGTGGTGGTGGTGGTGGCTGAAGAGGCTGATGAAATGATGAAGCTAATGAAGCTGCGAACCCTGGGCGGTGATGGGGAAGTGGAGGGAGGGATGCACATACCAGCAGCAGGAAGGACTAAAGGCAGATAGAGCAACATATTGACAACGACAGCAGCAAGACGATAGGCTAACAATGAAGGTGTGTTGCTGTGCTATCGGACAGAAGTGGCCAGCTGATGGAACAGCTGATTTTACACTGACAATAGCAGCAAGGAGGAATGAGCAGGAGGAGGAGGAAAGGCAGGATGGTAAGAGGAACAAACTACAGGCCCAAATATGCAAGTTCCTGACTAAACTTTCACTATAGCTTCATTTGCAAGTGCTGACGACTTCGTTTGTGATCATTCCTCCTGCTGAGAACCCCTTCAGATGTAAGCGATGGGGGACAAATTCCACAGTCCTCATTCTGTGCAAAAAATACACTCCAAACTTTAAGTAGTCAGTAGTGAGGCTTCTGAAGTCTGAGTATGACAAACCAAGCTGGTGTCTTTCAAGTTTTTTGTTTGGGAGGGGGCTGCAAATCACCTTTTTTGCATTACCGTCTCTCCACCGCAGCTCAGCACAGAAACACGCTATCTGGGGAAACATAAAGTTTTGGAAGATCGATTGATTTTACTAACTCAGACTGCTGAAGCCTCATATTAGCTTCAAATAAACTTTTTTTTTTAGCTGAATAAGGAGTGTGGATGTTGTCCCACATCCTTGGAAGTGTTAGGGAGGGATCTCTCAAGGCTGCGTTCACACTGTAGTTAAAAATATGCTCATATGTGACTCAGATCTGCTCTTTGTCATGACAGTGTGAACAGCACAAATCACATGAATCTGATCTTTTCATTTCTGATTTGGCCTGCTTTCATATGTGGTCCTAAATCAGATGCAGGTCGGGATTTTTGCTCTACAGCCCCAGTGTGAACAGTGTGAATTTCCTGTGAACAGGAGATGACAGATGTAGTTAAAAGTAGCCCCTGGCATTCTGAAATTTTGGATGAAATCTGTTTCCGTGAAGCCATTTAGATCACAATCCCGCTGCTCCTGGTTCTGACTAAACATCCACACACACCTCTGCGCAGAAGACGTGTGTGTCTCATTAATTCACTGGCTTCCACTGCACATCAACTTTTAAATGACACTGTAAACACTGACTTTAGTTGCTTCCATGTTTACTTTTGTCAGTGTGCTGCGTGTGACATATTTGTTACTGTTTTTGTTTTTTTTTTGCACATGCAGATTAGTTCAGCACCTTGACAAATTCACGCTGGAATCTAATATTGGCTACAATTAAAAGATAGTGTGAACAACCAAACAAAAAAAAAAAAAAAAAATCAGATCTGAGCGATAAATCAGATTTGAGCACTAGAGCAAATGCAAAATCTTCCTCCTCTCTCTCTGCTGCCTCATGTCATTCCATTAAGCCCCTCCAACCAAACCCACAAGTCCAAATGGTGCCAGAAGGAGTTGGTTGCCTCTTAAGCCTCGTGCCTCGTAGGGCCCGTTCTCCAGGGCACAGGCCTTGCTATGACCCCAATCCCTCTCGCTGTGACTCGTCTTCTGAAAGACACCCCTCCAGCCCATCACGGTCCCAAAGCAGAACACTCCAGGCTTCAGAAGCAGCCATAACAACGTCTCACAGCAGGACGAGAAGCTGTGCACCACATTGTCTCACACTTGCAATTCAGTGTCCCTCTGTTTCCCCTGTTTCATCATGCCTCTTTCCACACTTCAATATGAGCACCATGGCCTTAAACATAATGAGGCTGAAGCTCTGTGTGGAGGGTGGTCATACACAAATGTTTTGTACGCCATTGTAGGCAAAGGAGGTAATGGAATTCATCGTAAGTTGCAGGATTTTCTGCCATTAAATCAGGCGCTCACCATCTGACGGGACTTGCACATGCATCTGTTTTTGTAGAGCAGCCAATAAGATCACCCTCTCTGCAAAAATCAGAGCCAAGAGGAGGTCTAGTTTTCTCCCAGACCACCTAAATTACAATGTGCTGAAAGGTTATTATGGAATTTTTGCCCAGTGACACTGAAAAACCCATCTTCCCCAGCTTTCACACAGATTTAACAAATGTGAACCTATCTGATCTTTCTCTGACCATAACCAAGTAGTTTTCTGAACTTGAGTAAACCACAGCCATAGAGGTGGAGGATTATGAGACACTCATTTTTTATCTGTTTTTGAGCAGGGAAGTTCATTCTTGACCTTTGATAAGAAGTCTGTGTCACAAAATAATCTAAGCTCAATTGCAAGGTTTTCTGAGTTTTCAATCGGGTTTTGTCAGTTCAGGTGTTTGGAGCCTCTTACACGGAGCAGAACATCTTATCAGTGAGGAGGAGGAGGATAAAGAGACAGAGTGCAGCAGGTCTGGGGTGGGGGTGGGGGAGTCCAGGCCGAGGAGTGGATGATGAGAATCCCACCTCACATAAGACGAGGACAAACACTGCTAATTCAGCACATACCACCAGGAGCATCCCAGTGGGACAGTTTTCGAGTCACAAGGAGTCCACATTTACCACAATCCATTTCAACACCTTAAAGGGATAGTGTGGATTATTTGAAGTTGTGTTTTGAAGTTGTGTGTTTACCTACAGTAGATATACAGTCGGTCAGCACACCCCCCGGTTTGCCGCTGTAGGAAGCTAAACAATAAACTTTATTTTAGCCACCTAAAAAAGGCCCACCTAAAAAAAAATCTGTATCAGTTGAAGTGTAAACTATTTTCACCGCCTTACATTGCTGTCAAACAGCCTTTTTAGGTGGGAAACTGTCACAAAGTCAAGCAGAGTGAACAGGTGAATGGACCCAAATGCAGACTGAAGACAAGATTCGGTGCAGTTTCAGTTAAATGAAAAAAAAATCAAAACAGAAGGCAAACATAAATAAATCCCAAAACAGCAGTAAAGTCCACAGTGCATGAACACAAAACAGTCCAAGAAGCGCAGGAAAAACAAAACTCCTGACAGACTCGAGACTTGACAAACAGACAAGATGAAGACACAACACTAAATACACTACAAAAGGGAGAGGGTAACAAGGCACTGGTGAGGGCAATTAGAAACAGGTGAACATAATCAGTGATCAATAAAGGAGGGCAAAGGAACACAGGGAGGAAATCAAGACAACAGAAACTTGAGGGAAGGAAAGAACATCAAAATAAAACAAGAAAAACAACCAGACTCCACTGACAAACTCACTAATTTACCTTGCAGAAAACCAAAGTTTCTGTGATCCACCGCTGCCACAATCAGTTAGTTTGTTTGTGTTTATTGTGTGACTTTCTTTCCCCAGAATCACTCAGTAACACAAATAAACTAATTGCTGCAATGGTAGACCAGAAACCCACCCAAATTGCTGTTTTTGCAGAAGAAGTGTGGTTGAGGGAGAGAGAGCGATATTTGGCTTATATAACGGTGGTTTCTGAATACTCTGAATATAGTGAACACGATGGCTAAAATACATTTTGCTGCTGACCCCATCTGTTACAGTACAGTGCTTATCCTCCGTGCTGGTGCCTGTCTCTGCTTCTCCAAACTGGAGGGGTGTCGCCCACAATCTGCCGTAGGTAATAAACTGATCATCGATAAGTACGTCATACAGTCCCCACTTCAAATAATCTGAACTATACCTTTAAGATTCAGAGACTGAGTGGATGCCAGAAACGACAACATCATCTGTCTGTGAACACTAGTCCAAAATCTGTCCCAGCATCAACTGGGGAAAGGTCAAAGTCATCAGCCAGGAGTCAGTGGACGGCTGGAGGAAGGAGATTAAGGAGGACATTGATTGACAGCAGTCATAAACAACCACTTATGATGACACCTGAGCCACCTCAGCTGTCTGATGAAAGCTGCAAGATGTGGTTAAATACTCAGAAAAGCTATCAACTGGGCCCTTAATCTTAGATTATTATTCTGTTATATAGTCCTGCTTTGGATGATTTAGCCTTTTAACACTGTGAATGTGGTTTCTGTGCTGGACCTGGCTTCAGGTTCAGGTTTACTTATCTGCTTTTTCCCCTGGTTTTATGTCAGCAGTCTGCAGTGAACGTCAAACAATAAAAATATGAATTTATATATTTTCTGATGCAGCTTTGTGTTCCGGGAGGGCTGCAGTTGGACAGCAATTTGATAAATAACACTGAAGCCGCTCTAAATTTTGGCTTACCGCATGATTTTCCATATTGATCCAGCCCAGAATTATTTCACCTTCTGCTAAGGAAAATATATTTTTCGGTTCCCCGATGTTTGAGGCAGCAGTGAAATGCAGAGCAGATTGTAGAGAGTAGATTTTGTTTGGTGTCCCTGGCTCTGAGTCAGCTTCTTGATGTAAGGAGATTTAAAAAATAGCACAATCAGGAAGGCATGTCTGCAGAAATGAATAATTTAATTAGAACAGCGGTGCAGCCTGTTATGATAGCACCTTACCTTTTACTACAGTATGCCAGACTGTCTTTTTCTGCAGTATAACATAATCAAACACACACTCTGCAGAGCTGGAAGAAGTACTCAAATCCTCTATTTACTGTCAGTAAAAGTAGCACAGTGTAGAAATACAATAACAAATAAAGGTCCTGCATTTAACGTGGTATTTAAAGGGCCAGTGTGTAAAATTTTACAGGGATTCATTGCCAGAACATGGCAATAGTTGAATATAATAATAAGTATGTTTTCATTCACATTTTATCACCTGAAAATAAGAATTACTGTGGTTTTCATTGCCTTAGAATGAGCCATTTATAACTACAGAGTGAAGAAACCAAACACTGCCTCTAGATAGGGCCTTTTTCACGAGTTTTGCAACAACCATACTTTCTCCTACATGTACACGCTTGGCAGGGTGAGGCAAGATGTTTGTAATCTGCAAGCTCACCACTCACTGCCACTAAATCCTGCACCCTGGTCCTTTAAGTAAAAGTACAAAAGTATTATCATTAAAATATACTAAAAGGCAAGGTAATTTATCATTACACACAGGGTTACTCACCAAAATGAAGGTTGTGGTAATTTCACGCTGCATACTATGCACTCATAGAGCATATAGACAGATAATTAAGTTCAGAATAGAATAGGATAAAATATCAAAGAAAATTATAGCTGCTGTGCAGCAATGGTCGGAGCCGGGCAATTTTAGGCAAAATTAGGCAAAATTAGGCAATTCTGAGCAACAAGCAGAGTGTAGGAAGATGAAAAAAAGGTGGCATTCTAATGTGCATTTTACATCAGTTGAGGCTTGAACTCACAATTTCTGGCACAAGAGACTCTGCTCTATCTCACTGAGCTAATTAGCAAGAGACAACTCTGTGGTATATATGTTTAAAACTTCTTCTAGCTCATTATAGGAATTCTACAGCTGCAGTGATTAGTCAATACATCAATAAGTCAAACACATAATTAATCCACAACTATTTCATGATGGATTGATTGTTTCAGGCATCAGTGTTGGCATTACCTTCGCAGATTTGAGGATATCCTCCTCAAATCTGGCTTTATCATGGTTTTGGACCTTTAGTCAGACAAAATGAGATGTTTGTGGATGCCAGATTGGAATTGGGGAAAGATAATATGAATTTTACATAATTTTATAGACAAACATTTAATATAGAAAATAACTGGAATGCTAATCAATAATGAAATGATTCATAGCAGAGATAAAAGTGTTGATAAAGAGTATTTGTCTCTCTGCGAAACTGCCTGGATCATAATTATTTTAACCTCAGTAGTCTCTAATCCACATAGCATGATGCCTGAACATAAGGCTTTCACATTAGAATGTCAGTTCTGCCTTAGCTGAGGCTTGAACTCACAATTTCTGAGACTGAGGTCTGTCTTCTATCTCACTGAGCTAATTGGCAAGTAACAGTTCATGTGTGACTTCACAAATTAACTAAGCCAAGGATCAGGGTGCCAGGCATCAGCCATCCATGCCATGGAAAAGAACATTTCAAAGTGAAAGTTCTAAAGTTGTAGCACATATGGTTGATTTGTTATGAATTTTCAAAATTTTGAACTTTAGAGGTTTGCTATAGCGCCACCATCAGGACTATTGGCCTGTTTTTGCAGCTGAGGCAATGGACCTTTGTGCAAAGTTTGGTGATTTTTCACGCATGGGAAGTAGGATTTCCTCGGAAGAAGAGAGAAGAAGAAGAAGAAGAAGAAGAAGAAGAAGAAGAAGAAGAAGAAGAAGAAGAAGAAGAAGAAAGAAGAACATGCAGGATAACAATAGGGTCGTGGCAGCTTAGGCTGCCCGGCCTCTAATAAAATGATATATACAATTTTTTATTTACATACACATGCAGGAAATATGGTGATGATAATATAGTCGAAATCTTCACATAAAAAGTTTAACATTTGGGAAACACGGTTCATCAACTTTGACTGCGCAACTTTGAGCCCAAAGCATCAGCGACGTAAACACAGAGTCCTGTGGTGGAGCAGGTCTCTGCAAGATGTGGGCGCAGTCAGTCTCTAATGTCCCGTTGCTTGGCCAGCCTGAGCCCCATTTCGTCTTTTTCATTTTCTCGACCAGACATTAACCAGGTGCTTATGTTAAGGTTTGGTGGTGATGGTGCATCCAGCTGATCTGGCTGGGTTTAAAAGATACTGTGCACCTTGTTACTCATCTGAAGGTCCACTGCTCTTTAATTCAAACTCCAGGGTTCTTTTTTCAGCGCCTACTTGTGTATGTCTGTCACAGATAATGCGTGTTTCAGCAATAAAGCTGAAAAAATAACAGATTAATACAGAAATACAGTGAAATTTGAAAGAGCTACTGCAGCATCTGCCTGTGCTGCCATTGCCAACTCATTAACGTACCAAAAGTTAAAGTATTCATTATACAGAATCAGTCATGTTCAACTGAGAGTAAGAGTAAACATCATTTTAATGTTGGTAAAGTTGGAGCTAATTTCAATTACCGCTGGGTAACTTAACCTATAACTGTATATAATCATTTATTGGTTGTATTTACTTGTACTTAAAGCAGCTAAAAAGAACTTTAGTATTTTGTTGATTCACTAATAAGGACTGCACCAGTATAAAAGGTAGTTTATTGGATTGTTGACAGGATTTGGGAAGGATGGGATGTGTGTCGTGTGGAGGGATGAAGGGGTCGAGGGGGGGATGACGGGATCCACGGGAGTAACTATGAAACAATGGCTTGTTTGCTTATCTAGGTCATATATGGGCATCAGTAATAAATTGGGAATGTTAAAAACTCCTTGTAGTGTGTTTAAGTACAAGTGCTTGATTTATAATACTCCACTACTGGAGTTAGGCACACATATTTTTAACATGTCTGAGAAAATGCCACTCCTGTCACCTTTAATATCAACTTTCCACCATTCTTAGAAAACTACTATATTTGCTTTCAGGATTCATCTCCTTTTCATTATTTCATACATCCCTGACCCAAAAGGGCACCGCTCTATCCCTTCTATTAATAATAATTATCTTTCTTTTCTCTCTGCATGATGAGCACTGTGTAGCTGAGGGACATTTTCCACTGTTTGAAAAGAGATTTTGAAATATACTCTATGTGGTGAAATTGTCAAAGTGACAAAAATTGAGGAAGCAGCGAAGAGGATCCCCCCCCCTTTTTTTTTTTGTTGAGTTGCCTTCAGAATGCGTTCAAGCAATGTCAGACATTAAATATTCAGGACAATCTCATGTCTAAATGATACCTCCGGTGTATGTGCTGCTCCCGTATTCACAACGCTCCTGTTTGTACAGCTGAAGGGAGAACAAGATGGCAGGGACCTGCTTGAATTTTGGAAAGTTTCCCCCAAAGAATATTAGGTCAGAGAAGGAGGAGGAGCGGGAGATAAGGATGTTGCCACAGGGGATCTTTTAGCCGAAGAACATTTTCTATCACAGCTTCTTAATACAGGAGGAGAGCACTCGCTGTACATGGTGTATTATCTGATTGTATGTGGCGCTGGACTTTTAAATGAAGAGTTTCATCAGCTAATGTTTCCTCATTCTGTGTGTGTGTGTGTGTCTCCACAGCCGTGCTACGAGCGGGTAAAGGACTGGCTTAATGAGAACCTGGTGGCACTTTGGATCTTTGCTCTATGCACAGCACTTACTCAGGTAATTACAGCTTTTAAGTTGTTTGAATTATGTTTTTCAGCAGTCATTAACTCAGCCCTTGATATCTACAGTAGCACCTCAGACGCACAGGCTCTCACTTTGTGATAAATAAACCTAATACTTGCAGTGTCCTTTGCATTAAGCGCTGCTGAACACAGGATTTCTCAGGACAGCAGGAGCCCGTATAAGCCTCTTGTGTTGACAGCCGAAGACCACATAGGAGGGTTTGACTTTCCATAAAATTCTTTTATCTCCTTCCCAGCCAAGTGTTACGTGATATGCTTCCACAATCCGAGAGGAGAAATATCATACGAGGCTCCTGCAGTGCTGCAGGCTCTTTTTTAGTCACCCGTTAGATTCTCAGTGGCCTTTTTCAAAATCCAACATGTGGCAAAATGAAAACCAGAAAGATGTAATCATCTGCAGACTTATCTCAGATATCTGTGATGTTTGCCAGCTGACTCACTGCAAGATACAATACAAAGAATTATACAGCTGCACTTTAAGCTCAAGGAAGGTAAAGAATCTTTGTGTTAATATAACTTTTGCCATAAGAAATAAAACATTTGTCCTTTTACAAATGAAAAGCTGAATGAATATTTACTTCAGCACATAAGTTCGGCTGACTTTGTTCCTTCATCTTTTGATTTCTCTACTTATGCTACTGTTCAAGGCCCCGTTTCCCAAAGCCTCCTTAGCACTACGTGCATCGTAAGCTGTACTTTAAGTTCTCCCTTAAGCTTACGGGCTGTTTCCCAGAGTCTCCTTAGCAAGGTCTACCTTCTGAAAGGTACACCTGTAGAAGGGTGGTCTGAACCACTCGTAAGCTGTCCCTTAGTGATGCGCTCCGTTCATACTGTCACAGTTTTAGCTTTATTAGGATAACATTATGCTTTTCAAATGGACTGTTGCAGTATAGTTCACATCTAGGCTACTTGCACAAATTCCATCATTAGTTTAACATTAACTCAATTTAAATTAATTATCAAAACAACGTTTCTTTGCATAACACATCATGAGAATGTTGTCATTTAATCTGTCTGTTCTTGTCATGATGGTAGGCTAATAAAATATAGGACCTATCCATAACATTCATCTACGCTAAACACTATTTTTTCAATGTAATGGAGCTAACTGAGGATATGGCTTTTCTGACTGTCTGGTGAGGCTATAATAGTCTGTAACCCAGACTGAACACTGCCAGCAGAGGAGCATAGTGCTGACATAGACAACATACGCATCAAATCGCTGTCGTTTGAAGTTCAGTTTTCCTCCTGTGTCGCTGTTTGTGCTTTCAGATATCTGCTTTATTTTAATGTCATGCTTCCTTTCAGCTGTGCAGAAGTCGTGTTAAGTTACTGCAGATGAAAATCAAACATTTCCTGGTTTTCCTACGTCATAATAAAAGCTTTTAAATAACAAAATAATTCTTCATTTTGAAGAATTTATAGGAAATTAAATGTTCATCTGCTGTTTTACAGCTGCTTGACCCAAGACAAATATGTCATCAGTTAAAAGACAGTGTGTAGCCCTGTTGTAATGGAGTTGCACTACATTACATCATTAATCATTATCTTGTACAGTAATTATCACCCTTGGCCACAGTTCCTGTTGTTTAGCAACATTAACATGGTTTTGTTTTTATGTTAAATTTAATTTGTGTTGCACAGCTTTTATGACTTTTATGAAGTAAGATGTGTCAGAAGAATCCTCTTTTTATAAATAGAAAAGAAGGGATGTAGTTTTTAGATAAAAACCCAGTAATCTTTTATTCATAGCATTAAACACAGGGAATATTTACTGGAAAGTAACTTCTAACCTATATGAGAATATTCTTATGCATATACCCAAATATTTCCATAAAGGAAGAGAAAAGGGGACTTCAAATAAACACAAGTATACCTCATTACACCTGGAGAGTCTAAATACCAGTTCATATAATTCAATCATATAAATGGACACCACACGGACAAAAATCAAGTAATATCCTACAACAAACAGTGAAGAAACTGTGGTATCATGTAAAATCATGTGTCCTGGTTTTGTGTTTGAAGTCTTCATGAAAACATTTCATCATGATTGTCCATGGTTGTTTCCCAGGAACCATCTGTGTTACACTGGAGGGTGTACAGGATGTACACGAAGTGCTAAAATCCGTTACAGATCCAATTAACAGCAGCCGTGAAGAGTAACACAGTTAACTGGTTCAGACACGACTCTCCGACTTTATACAAAATGTATGGAATCAAATGTTTGGCCAATTCAGTCCATTCACAAACCAAAAAGTCAAATCCATGTGATTTAATTCATTTAGACCACATCTACACTAAAACACTGTTATCGTTTGAAAACGTTTGCTTCCACATTAGCGTTTCATGTTTCTGGAGAGATTTCTGTCCGCAGTGAAAACATGAACCTGAATAAAAACGGCGAGTTCTCTTCTTCTGTGTCCTCTTTTCAGTTTGCAAACAACAAAACTGCACCACAGCCAACATCTGGCAAAAAGTGGGACAAACAGTCCAGCTGACCAAATAATTTCACAGTTGTGACAGCACCTGTGTACTTGGCTAAACTGACTTTTAAAATGATTGATTACGACAGAAAGTTGTCTTCTTATCTTTGCTGCCACACAGCCTCCACCACACAGTCGGTCCGGCTTCAACTGTTCATCTTCCTCTGGCTCTCAGCTAGAAGTACTCTGTGTTTAAATGCAGCCAAATCCATAGCATTGTTCTCATTTTTAAGTCAAAGAACCAAGCGTTAACCAGCAGTCATTCCCAAGCTGCTCTGCTGCGGTGATTAAATCCTTATTTTATGAACGTGAAATCATCTGACAGAATCAACATAAACCCAGGTTAATGACAAAAGCTCTGCTGTGTATTCAGCTTTATTGGCATTTAAAATGAATGATGACAGAGAGGGTTAGAGATGACTAAAGGTTGACTGGAAGGCAGCTCCAGACCCTCACTGGACTGGCTTACATAATCATTTTCCTTGTATGCACCGACACACCAAGCTGGCATTTTAAGATTTACAAACTCTCGGGGCCGTTTCGGTTAAGCTTCGTTTTGTTAAGAGAAAAACTGTCTTAGTCTGGACTGAGACAAAGAGAGAAAGATGCATGTACAAACTTAACTGGCCATACTCTCAAGCTCACTCCAAAAAAAATATTATTAAATACTGCAGTTTTTAATAACAAAAGCAGCACTGAATTTTGTGTGTGTATTTCATGCATTTAAGACTTTGTTAATTCTTAAACTGAATAAAAATAACACAGCTTTACACTGCATCTAGTGCATATGCCAAAGTCCAATTTTGCATGCAGGTGATAGGCCAATCCTTCCCTTAACTTCTTTGGACGGCAGATTGGTAGTCGGGTGACCTTCATCGTCATGGTAACAAAAATAAACGTGGTTAACTGACTGTCCCTGCCTCTCTCTTCATTCTTTTCTTATTAAGATATGTTTTGCTGTGAATGTGTGAAAATCCAAAATGCTATGAAGCCTGCCAGAAACTATTTTATTAGTGTTTGTTGTAATTATGTTTTTGTGAATCAATTAATTATGAATTTGTTTTACTCTATTGAATGGTAGAAGTAGCCTGCGGCCCTTTGCTGCATGTCATTTCCCCACTCTCTCTCCGCATGTCCTGTCATATCTTCAACTGTCCTGTCAATTAAAGGCATAAAAAGCCCAAAAAATATACATTAAAAAATAGAATGGTCGAAGTAAAGAAAAACCCTCTAACACATCCTTTATTAAGGATGTGTTTTGTAGCTACTTACTTGGCATTAGGCACCACACATTTCTAGAGCGGACCAAACCACTGTGTAGCAGAGGGGGCAACGTTTCGTTTCGTTTCGTTTCGTTTCGTTTCGTTTCGTTTCGTTACAATATGTTACATTAGGTTACATTACAATACAATACTCTATACTACATTATGATACGGTATGATACAATACGTAATAATACGTTACAATACATTACATTACGCTATGTTGCATTACGTTATGTTACGCTACATTACTTTACCTTGCGTTGCATTGCTCTGCGTTATGTTACATTAGGTGCCATGATGCATGTAATGTTCGTTAACTTAAAAATTTAAATAATACTAACTTTTGGTTTCATATGGGTCACAAACTTCAGCCTCCTGAGTGAAAGTCCTGTTTTTGTTTGACCCACCTTTCCCCCCCACGCCCTCCATCTGCAGACTTTGTCACACTCTGTAGCACTTTTTGTTTAATGGGTAAAGATAGTCACATCACCTGCATGCAAAAATTACCCAATTACCCTCTGATCAACCGAACATAAAATGTCAAATGAGCCATCTGATGTCCTGGGTGGATGTCAAAAGGCACACTAGAAATAAAATTCTAAAAAGAAATCAAATTAAGTGGAAAAATCATGTTTTATTAGACACTCATTTGACCAACTTAATATAATTTAAATCAAATATTTTAAAAGAAGAACTGATCACAGCAGAGTGTCTTTAAAATTGTATTTTTGTTTGCATTTCACTTGAAACTAAAGAGAACAAAACTCTGAAACTGAAAAGCTTTTTGATGTTATCAAAGAAATTCAAATCACTTTTCATCAAATAAAGGTTTGTTGGAGGAAGATGCTGCAGTGAAGATGCAGAAGTTATGAATGAAAAAGCAGAAGAGCATCCACACACACTAATCTGTGTGATATCTAATAAATGAACACTGCACAGACTGGAGTGTGTGACAGCCCTTCCCATTGTTCTCCGAGAAATAAATTTAATGAGATTTGGATTTAACAGTATGAGAGAATTAATGTTTTTGGCATTCACTGTCACACAGATGTACATTATGACACAGAGAATGAGCCAAACAGACAGAAGAGTTCCTTTTCATTTCACTGTGACTTCACACACGGACATCTGAACCCATTTATTTGTTTTTCTTGTGTGTGTGTGTGTGCAGATCCTGGGCCTGGTGTTCTCCATGACGATGTTCTGTCAGTCAGTGAAAGTAGAGACTTTCTACGCCTAGCGATCGACCTCGGTGCCCTTCAGCACCCCTGGATTGTTTCTCATCAGAGAGGGACAGATATAGACCCACCCTCCTCTTCTTCCCCCTCCTCCTCCTCCTCCTCCTCCTCCTCCTCCTTTCCTTCCTATACAGACTCTTCTTTCCAACGCTTGCCCTCTTTGTGACATTCCTTCTCGGATGTCACCAGTTCACAGTTCTTCTGCTAACTATCAACAAGCACAGTGTCAGTGTAATACCTGAGTTGGTTCCTATGGTTTGCTCTGTGTCAAAAGCTAATTTTTGTGATATACATTTTATGAAGCAGTATTATGAACATGTATAAAAAAAGTGTAACCCTCTTTTTTTATTTTAATATGTGTTTTTTTGTTTTAAATTATTTTATGGTTTGTATGTGTTTTAAAAATGAGAGCTGCAGTTGGGAAAGTGCACAGTGTGAAGTGCTGCAAGTGCATGTCTCCTGCGATGGTGTGTATTAAATGTTTTGGCTCGACTAAAAAGCGAACGTCACCTTGTCATTCCTCCTTGACCGGAAACGCTGAAGGGTTTAATGAATAATCCCTTTGTATTTATGTCTGACACCCTGGATGACAAACACAAGAGATGGGGAACCCTCGCCAGGAACTGGCATGTAAAATTGTTTCTGTAGTTCCACAGCTGAGACATGCTGGAGTCATTAAAATGATTTTGTATTACCGAAATAATCAGGCCTTAAATGGGTAGTTTGAAATATTTTAAGTGGGTTGTATGAGGTGCTTGTCGATAGTCAGTTTATTACATATAGTAGATGGCGGTCAACACGCCCTCAGTTTGTAGAAGTAGAGAGGAGTCCTAGCACGGAAGCTAAGCTGACAGGGTCAGGATTTAACAAAACGGTCCAGCTAAAAGAATCATCATCAGTTTTGCTATATTTAGAATATTTTCACCTTTATTAATAGTTTTCAGTCACGTGACGTGCACGGTGACCTGGAGGGCAAAAACAATGGGCCGGCATGGCGGCTCACACCGAACTCTCCATAGAGACGCAGCACAAACTGCTAAAATTTCCCTCTGTTTCAAGCCACGTATATTTGGATCATCTCTCAACTGAAGAAAAACAAAGATATGAAAACAAACTACAAGTTTTTGGGCATCCATGTATTCACTGAAGTCCCTGCCAGAGCTCCACTTCGGTGATGTTTACATCTATCCTGTGGAGAATCTCTGACCTTATACTGGAGATCTGGATGAAAGCATACAAAAGTACAGACAGTTATTTTGATCGGGATGGGCCAAAATGCTGCCATTTGGGAGGCGAAGGATAAGAAATTCTTCATTGTCAAAGCAAAGGTGAGTATTAATTAACTAACATTAGCTATCTGACATCAACCCATGGGTTTTAGTTAGTTTCAGGGTCTTTGTAGTCAATATTGTAGGGCAGTAACAACAAGGCAGTATCATTTTGTTAGGTTAACATGATATCTCATGACATAAATCTTATCAAAACTTCGGCAAAGTGTTTGCTGTAAATACGTGTGGCTGCCATTGTCGGCAAAATCTGTTCTTCTACTTTGCAGAACACGGGAGTTGCTGCTCTTCCACTGTCTTGACCTGCTGGTTTATTTGTGCTATTGTGTGACTTTGGTGAATCCAAACCAACCATTTAAAACACAGAAGTCACACATTAACACAAACAAATTAACAGATTGAGTGGAGTCTGGTAGACACGAGAGAGGGCAATATTTGGCGTAAATTGGGTGGTTTTCTGTCAGAAAAGGCTCTCTGATGACACAGAATTTAGGTCAAAATATTCTAAATATAGTGTACACTTAAAATGGTATTAATTTTTTTAGGTGGCTTTTTTTTTAGATCGCTAAAATATGTTTTGCTGCTATGCCTGCTTCTGTAATCCACCATCCACTGCAGGTTATACACTGAGTATGGATAAGTATCTCATACAATCCCACTTCAAAAATCTGAACTATCCCTTTAATTAGACATATCTAATGAGACTAGGCACTTTTGGGGCTTCATGCACTATGGAACATGTGGCTTTCGCACTGCTCCTACTATAATAAAAAGATTCTGTCAGAGGAATTTAAATGAACAAGTAGCAGGATCCTTCAGACAGGCCTGGGGCAATTTCCCCCCTAGCACCAATCAGAGCTCCAATGACAAAGATTCATCTGCAGTCTTTGAAGCTTCCTCTGGCCCTTTTGTGTCTCTTTAAGTTCTATTTCTTCTTACCTTGGGCCGTCAAGTATAATCCAGGCTAGAGGTACACTAGAGACACACTTTGATTAAATAGCCCCATAGGAATAATGCTTTAAGAGGTGTCTTCGGCTGCAGTTTGAGGTCCAAGCACTGCAGGTGCTGGAACTCTTTTTACATTAGTTAGGATTTCTCTTCCTTTGCTTTCTTTTTTTTTTCCTTCCCCAAACAGTCTGGACCAGAGAGAGTGAAAAGTCCCAGAGCAATCAAATCTGTGGAAACGTTTCAAATGTGCCCCTGAAGTCAGCCGAAGAAATTACACAGATCAGTCAGTGTATAGGAGGAGCTATGACAGCCAACTTTACATTTTTTCTTCCTGGCACAAGAAATTGTTCTGCCATTTTGAGTCATAAAAATAAAACATCTTGCCTAATAGTTTGCCCACAAAGTGTGAACAAACGGTGACATCACCCATCGGTTTGTGAACGACCGTCTTGAGGCCTTGAACATCTTGATTTTTCGGAACCAGAAGCGTAGAGCTGAGGAGGAATCATTGCAATCTACACTCTCTTCGATCTTCATCTGACTGTTAATCAATGCACGCAACGACAGTAGAAACAGGCGTGGGCGACGATCACAAAACATTACACTCCAATACTGTGTCTCGTTTGAAGATCATTTCTAGCGTGATAGAATCCATACCAAAAAAGGGATTAGTTTCAGTTTTTATTTTCTATATTGTGTCATTTGCACTTGATCAAAGAGCAGAAGAAGAGGAGGGAAAGCACCACAGCATCTGGACCTTCGGCACCGAGACTGACTGAGTTTACTGGCAGAGTGTATTCCAAAAAATTGAAAAGGTAGCACATTACAAGCCTTCAAGTCAAGGAGGACAGAATACTCACATTTCACTTATTTATTTGGCTCACATCACAGTAACTTGAAGACTTGAGATGTGCTACATTTTCAATTTTTTGTAGTATGCTCACTGGATTTTGGGACTGCACTGAGAACCCCATTGTTGAAGCGTAACCTCCTTTTCTAAATTCAGTTGACTGGCAGAGTCTTTGTCATAAGTCTCAGGCAGGAATATCCAGGTATCTAGAAATTAAATTAATATTTTAGACGAATCGTTGCATCAGTAATTAATTGTTGTTATTGTAGCAGACCAGATACCCTAAATATATATTAATACATTAAATATATATATATATATATATTTTACATTCTCAGCTCATTGAAATGTATTATCTAAATTAGCCCAATTATTTTAATGGAAACTGACCATCACTTCAAAAATAATTACACACTGCTCTCCCATTAATGAAAGTACATAAGCCACATTTAATAATAAAAAGTATCAGTATTAGTAGCTACATCGGCAATTCTGGGCCTGAATTAATTGATATCTGATTGAAACATAATTTTGTGATATTGTCCACCTCTGGTAGAAACTTGTCAATCACAAGGTAGCCACATCCTAAAGCATTCCCTGCATTACTGCCTATTTTACTCTCAGTGGGACCATAATTTACTAAATGAACCTCATGCGGCACTAAAGAGGACTTGAAACGAGCAATTGAGACCATAAACTCACCAGGAAAGCTCCAGCTCCTTCCCCACCAGAGAGGTGACGTTCCATGTCCCCAGAGCCAGCCTCTGCTGCCTGGGTCTGGTCTGTCGGGACTCCCTACCTTCACCGCCACCTATCGGGCAGCACACCCGACCCCAGCGGTTCCTCCAGCAGTTGGTGGTTCCACGGGATGGAGGAGTATTAGCCACATCACTTCTTCAGGCTGTGTTTGGCTGGGCTCTGTGATGTGCCCGGCCACCATGGCGCTCGCTGACGGGCCCCTCTTCCAGGCCCAGCTCTAGACTTCCCCAGGTTCCTGCGGGCAGGGTCTCCATACTCCTACCTCGTTTTTCCATGAGGTCTTTTGAACCGCCTGAGACCAATTTGCCATGGGAGTCCCTACCAGGAGCACTAGGCTCCAGACAACGCAGCTCCCAGATTCATAGAGGGCACACAAACCTCTCCACCACATAAGATGATGATTCCCAGGAAGGGGGTCATTCTCTCATAAGGTTAAATACAATCTTCTTTATGTAACCACTGGAGTCGCCCCCTGCTGGCCATTAGAAGGAATGTTAAGGCACTTCGGCACCTGCTTCACTTTTCTGAGCTAGAAGCACCGACCACTATTTATTATACAGTCTATGTTCCCCAGGTACGCTGTGTTAAACATAATGAGTCTGATGTCAAAGAGGGAAGAGTGAATTGTTTCAAAACAGTGGTTTTATTGTAGTTGGTGACGCTACTGTCAAAGGACGCCTTTAGGCTGCAAGTGCATTAAATGTCAATCCAACAACACTAGTGGAGCAAAATCACACCATCAAGCCCCGATGTCCAAACCGATAATAAATTCAATCTGTATACAGTTTGCAGTCTGTGCATACCACTGATTATCAGTTACAATACACAGCCTTCCCCTGTGTAGCCACAGTGCAAAATAACCAGTAAACTCGGACAATTTAACACAAATGGTCAACAATAAAAAGAACATTGGACAATAAGTATTATCAAGGCTACAGAACAACACAGAGATGTACTGAACTCCACAGCAGCTGCAGTTGTGAGCACATATGTTAAAGCAAAGAGAGACGACAGTTTAAACACGCACATTACAACGTTACCAGGCAACAGGGTGATGGTTCCTACATGTAGTTGTTGTAGCCCACTCACCTGTTTGAACTTTATTCTGTGAGCGCCGCAAAGTCCTCATCAACAATCTGCTCTTGTTTCGACTTCTTTGTATGACCTTATAAAACCAGTCCACTGAGCCCCCTGTCCCACATTTTGAGCTGCAGTTTTAACTGTGACAGAGATGTCAGGGACGGCAGAAAGTCCTCACACACCTGACTGAAGGAAGAAGCAATGTAGCAAACATAGAAATCATCGCTGGAGGAGCGCTTCAGCAGTCTGCAATTTTCATGCACCTGCCAGTCATGCAACATAGGGTGTGTTTGATTTGTATGACTTAGCGTGCCTGCTGGGTGAAGCATTAAATCAGTGAATGATTAAGGGAGATGCCACTGTTTGTTTTTTTTAAATTAGGCCTATACACTAATGCACGGTACAATAATGCTAATCTTAGTGTCACAGTGAAAGTTCTGTCACAAAATGATATTGTTATGTATTCTTGCACAAATACAGCATATACCTGTGTAACATGATGAGTGCATCACTGTTTCAAAGGAGACGCACATGTTAAAAATGGCCGTTCTTGATTAACATTTGGACGTCACACAAATGGGACTGATGGTGAAAACACTAAACTGGCAGTAAAGTATAAACAACACATATTTTGATGCTGCGATTACAGGCGTACGGGACACTACGAACAAACCTTCAGACTGAAGTGACGATATTGAATCATCAGTGCTGCCGACTGAGTCAGCAGCGGAGCACCCTTCACTGGTGACTGAAAGCATAATTGTCAGCTAAATTCATCAATCATGATGTGACAGCTCTTTTGTGAATATGTGGCTGCTGAGCTATTAATCTTACCCAGTTTGTGCTTCTCAAGCATTACTGCTACATATAAGGTAAAGGGCAACTCTTTTTTTTATAATAATCCTTTAATTATTTTTTGATAATACAGGGATAACACAGTGATTTGCTCCCCCCAAAAAGAGGGCAATACAGTCAATCGTGTCCTTGATGATTCCCCTGACCTGCCTCCCCATCCACCCTGTGTGACAGTACATCATTTCCACAAAGAAAAAAAACACAACAAAAACAACGGACAAAAGACCAACAATAATAATAAATAAAAAACACCATACTTGTGCAATGTAAGCAAGAAGGAAAAAGGGTGGACAAACTTATATAGACATAGAATAACATAAAATCAATGAATAAAAATTTGTATAAAGTTATTGGTTTAAGTTAACTTAGGTAAATTTTTAAAAAGGAGAATATTAGCAGCATCCTAACAGGCAAAAAGTGATGGCAGGAGGTGAAAGTGCTGATTAAAGTCATTAAAAAATAAATAAATAAATTTTTAAAAAGAAATAAAAAAAGAAACAGACAAACAAAAATGAGATTAAACAATTTACAAATAAAACTTAATTGTGATCATACATAGTACACTTATACAGGGAAATTCACTTTCTGTATTTAACCCATCCTTGTATTTGGAGCAGTGGGCAGCCTGTGCGGGCCCCGGGGACCAACACCAGCTCTAAACCAGCACCTTGGCCAGAGCAGACATGTTTTTGATGGTGGGGGGAAACCAGAGCACCCAGAGAGAACATGCAAACTCTTCACAGCAACCGGGATTTGAACCCGCCCTTCTTGTGAGGCGAATGTGGTCACCACCGTGCCACAGTATTTCAGTCAAATATGTAAGCACCCATTTTTCTGAATTTATTCTGGCCATGTCAGCAAACAGTCTAGTGGCCTCCATCAGAGCATGGAGGACCTACCAACTCCTGTATTTAAATGACACGACTTATTTTCCTCCACTCTCTGATGAATTCCACCAGGCCGAAACGTTAGCAGGTTGACACGGCCAGAATAAATTGATAAAACTGAGATTAGTCAACCTTTTCCTAAAGATCTGTGCGTGTCTGCATCCTTTTTTACTTTCAGATATTCAGCGTTGGAAATACATGACTTTGGTTTCAGCACCGCAAAGAAAATAGTGACAAAGTGCATCCATTCAAAATCCAACTGAGCCTTTCCCACACTTAAGTAAGCCACAGCCCAATTTGAAGTCTGAAAATCTTCAGAAATCTTTCCCACCCAAACCTTTAATCACAATTCCGATCGGCACATGAGACTAATCATACAAATGACGAGATACTGTATAAGATACGTTCTGGTGTGAATGTGACAGGCCACCAAATATGGTGCAACACCTGTTAAACTAGGTCAGATAAGTGAAAAATATAACATAACTTAAATCCCATGGCTCTGATAGCTCTGATTTCTTTTTAAAAAATTAATTATGAATATTTTATGGTAATATGAAACTTTAAAAAGTTTTATAAATTCTTCATGACTCTTCAAGGCCCACCTGCAGGGCCGTCACGGCCCACCAGTAGGCCGGCGCCCACACTTTGGGAATCGCTGATTTAACTGTCTGACTTCCTGCTTGCATGAATACCACAAAATAACTAACTAACTAACTAAAGCTACTTTTGTTAAAGTTTCATTGTTCCCAATGGGTCAAAGTCAGATTTTACAAAGAGTTGTTTTTAGTGGGTTTACAGTGATGTGTCAAACTCAGAAAAACGCATTCATTGATTGCATATGAGAAAAGGCCTCTTTAGGGCCAGTGAGCATCATGATTCTGCAGACTGTTGCCAGAATTCACCTTAAAGGGTTAATTTAGATCTTTTTTTGAAGGGGGACTATATGAGGTACTTATCAATATCGGTAGTGTATTACCTACAGTAGATGGTGGTCGTCATGCCCCCAGTTTGGAAACGCAGAGAGGAGCACTGGCATGAATGCTAAGCCACTTTGAAAGAGTCCACTTAACAAAATCGACATCGGCTTTAGTGTACACTATATTTAGAATATTTTCACTACTTTACATTATTAGGAAACTGCCGTTACATAAGCCAAATATCACTCTCTCCAAACCAACCAGACTCCATTGACGAAAACAGTAATTTTACCTTACAGAACACCAGATTTGCTGGTCCACCGCTGCCTCCACTGGTTAGTTTGTTTGTGTTATTGAGTGAATTCAGTGAATCCGAACTAACCTTTTTAAACACTGGAGTCACATAATTAAACAAACAAACATACCAATAAAGCCAGCAGCTCTGGTATTCTGTGAGGTAAAATTAGTCTTTTTGCTCATGGAGTCTGGTTAGTTTGGAACAGAGTGATATTTGGCTTGTTGAACAGTGGTTTCCTGTTGGAAAAGGCTGTTTGATGGCAAAGAGAGAATATTTTGCTGCTGACTCTGTCCTCAGCAGTGTATTGCCTGGCCTCCTACACTCCTCTCTGCTCCCTCAAACTGCACTGACTATGTACCTCGTACAACCCCTTATCAAAAAATAAGGGTCTGACATGTTATCATCATCATCTATAATGCTCTCATCAGGCCAAGTTTGCTCACACTCTCGCTCACACATTTTTTTTTTATTTATATGGTATATTACTGTTAAATTGAGTCATCCTGCACCAAATTTTACCCCCAACATGTTTCAACAACTTCCTCTATTTTTAATGAACATGCTGTTAAACCAGCCGCTCAAGACACCAGTGACACCAAGACATCTACACTTAATGAAAAATGTAATACATGTGAGTATACGAAGGGGCTCCAAATTGTGTCAGATCACAGTTGGTTGTATTCTGTAAAGTGAGGACAAATTTGCAATTTTGGAAGCGGTAGTATCTCAGGTTTGGCTGACGGCCTGAACCCTTGGACCAGACTTTTTTTTTTCTTCTTTTTTCCAAAGTAGCAGACACCCACAATAAATACCTCATGCTGAGATGAAGTTTGAAAATGCCAAGAAAGATGTAGTCTATTTCCCCAGCTTTCTTTACACCAACCCCGACACAACCAGCTTTTCACATATCGATTTTGGGTGTTTAGTCAGATATAACCTATGGACCTTTATATCCGTGTGTTAATGCAATCTTTCAGTATTCTTATTAAGGTATAAGTCAAGTTTATGTGTACAGTCCTTGAACGCAGTTAGTCTCAAAAGGCTTCACAGCGCCCGTTTTATGAAACAATAATTGAAAACGATAAATGAAAATGACAATATACAAGCTCAGGCCCTCCATAACAGCAAGAAAAAACTCCCACTAAGATTGCATTGCACACAGTTTGGTTTTTTTTCAACTTACAAGTTTGAAAAACAGCTAAAACAAATATGCGCAAGCTTTCCACAGTACAGTAGCACACATGAGAGCATCTAATGGCTCACAAACTGTGATTCTAGTACAGCAGCTGTGAAATAGAAAATAAGCTATTTTGATGGTGAAAATGAGTCTTTTACGCCGCAGGTTGGTGTGTCCTTAAAAACAGACTGGAAATAAGTTACAGGGTATATGGGGTCAGTGGAAAAGTATAGGTACACGCTAAAACAAGTTTAATAAATAAAATATGATATATGTGGCCTATGGTACAGGCCCGGGGGCCCAAGGAGTCAGGGAGCCAACACAGAATGACCACAAAGAGACAGAGAATGACCACAAAGAGAAACATAATGACCACAAAGAGATGCAAAATTACCACAGTAAGGGCACCTTGGTGGTTCAGTTGGTGGAACATGCAACCAATGTGGTGGGTCTGTGTCTTCTGCGTGGATCATGGTTTCCATTCCAGTCTGAAGCCCTTTTCTGCATATTCTTTTAAATAAAAAAGGTTTAAAAAAGGTCTAGAAAAATAATATAAGAGAAAAAGTGACTGCAAAGAGACACAAAATGACCACAAAGAAACACAAAACAACCACAAAAAGACATAAAATGACAATAGAGACAGAAAATGACCATGAAACAATCACAAAAAAACACAGTCAAGACAGAATACTACAAAGAGACACAAATTATCACAAAAAAGACACACAAGGACCACAGAATACCACAAAAAGACACAAAATGAAGACAGAGTACTACAAAGAGACACAAATTACCACAAAAAGCACACAAAATGACCACAAGGAGACACAAAACAACCACAATAGACAAAATGACCACAAAAAAAGACAACAGAGACAGAAAATTACAACAAAACGGCCAAAAAAAGACCACAAAATAACCACAAAAAGACACAAAATTAAGACAGAATACTACAAAAAAAAAAAAAAAAAAAAAAGCCACAAAATGACCACAAACAAAATAATCACAAAGTTCCCGCAAAGAGACACAAGAGATTAGAGAGACACAAAATGACCACAAAGAGACATAAAACAACCACAAAAGGATATAAAACGACCATACAGAGACACAAAATGACCACAGACATGCAATGACCACAGAGGGAGACAAAATAATCACAAATGATGCAAAAAACTACATAGACGCGAAATTACCACAACTAGAAAGACACAGAAAACGTTGCTCCTCTGTGTCATTTTGCATAACTTTCAGCCTGGATGTCTTGCTCTTTAGCAGCAGAGGTGGGGGGTCTTAAACATCTGTGCGTTCAGGGACGCGTTGTCTCATAACTCATCCGTGCTCACACTGGAACACTCTGTTCTGAAATAAATGGGATATGACAAAACTATTAACCTGCAATCAGCTTATCAGCATGCAAAATACCGCAAACCTCTCGCAAACACAAGATAAGAAGCCTAGTTGACTCCATTAGTCGGGGGAAATGTGGCTGCTTACAACACAGCACATCCTCTCCACACCCCGGCGTCTCCTCTCGCCCCTCTGTTGCCTCTTGAATTCACCTCACCGCTTCAGCAGATCTCTGTTTCTTTTCCCCTTGTCTAATGCATTATTCATTCTCATGTTCACTGGCTTTCTCCCATCTTGTGCTTGATCAATAAAACATACCTGTGTGCTTGCTCCCTCACCTCTCCATCCTCTCGTCTTGTTCCCGAAGCCAAACCATGAGCCCATGCTGAGCTGATGAAACAGCATAGATGGATGGCCTTTTCAAACTGGGAGAAAATGACTACAATTCAGGCCATCTCTCGTCTGCGTGAGGTGTGTCTCTAATTTGGGTAGTGAGAAGAGCTCACTGTATTTGTCACTGGCTTAGAGTTTTAACCCCCCAAAATCTAGAGGAGGTGTCTCCTCCAAAAAACGCTTACAGGACATCTTTTTTTTTTTTTTTTTTGCATGTGTCCCACCAAAGAGGAAGCACAGCCCAGAATATTTTATCATCACAGAATGACTTGAAGGCAGCCAGGCTTGGCTGCAGCTCTGCAAAATACAGGTGAACACATTAAACTCCAGACTGTGGGAGATTTTCTAAAAATGGACTTTATTATAAAACACTTTATTCTTATGCAGAGTAGAACCGTTCATTCTGTACCACTCACAGTCGAGTCCACATGGTCTGTACTCCAGTTGAAGTTGGACAATAAATTGTCGTGAATCACTGATTGTGCCTGCCTCTTATGTTTGACTTTAATGATTGCTTTAACTATTGAAAACCCTCAAAGCTGTTTGCAGCAAAATAAAAAAGTCACTTTGCGCAAGGGAGGAAATTACAGGGGGCACAAGGGGGTGTGTAACCCCCCTTTTTTGCAAAACAAAGAGTTGTCCCTTCAGCATATTGTTAACATAACTGTAATTTTATATAATATAATACTATGCATTGGAAGCACTTGTTCTAATTATAGATGCAAAACTGCATTTTAAAGTTTACAAAAGATTGCATTGCCTGGGTCCACTACCTGCCTTCCACACATACATCAGACCGGTAATATGTCATCCAGCCTAAACGGCAAGGAAGAAGAGAAGAAAGTGCAGAAAAGCTGCTGTATAGCAGGTTGTAAAAAAAACATAGAAAGCCATCACAATCTCTGGCTCCCCATCCTTATTGGAAAGGAAAGGACCCCAAAAAGAGAATAGTAAGAATGTCTGAGCCTCCAGAGAATGACAAGTGTTACCACTGATGGAGAGCTAACGTTAGCTGGAGTGTGAGGCTGCTGGAGTTCAGTCATAATGTTACAGCGCAGCAGCATCAGACCGTTGTCTCTGACTAAATCTCAGCCTAGCTTGGATCAAACCTATCGATACCAGGTAATTCAGTTTTAGCCTTGTCTGGTCACTGTGCTGGCTCATTGATCCACTTGGAAGGTAGAAGACTGAGGGGGCATGACAGCTGACAGATTAACCTTAATTTATTAAGATATCGCAAACACTCAGGTTCAAGTAAAGACACCGAATAATTCTTAGACATGTCTATAAAGCAAAGGGTTATTTAAGTTGACATGAATCTGCACAAACTTGTCAAAATTGGAGATGTGGACTGACATATCGGTATGTGTAACAGCCATTGTTACCAGATGAGTGTCTGTGCCAGCTGCAGAAAACTGAAAGTGTGTGGTGGCTGAGTTCCAGTAAGAAGCTACACATTCAAAATACAGGATGTGTCAGATGTTTTTTCGTAACTTCTACCACTCAGTAGAATCGGTGACATTCACAGACTGCATTTTGTTCGCAGGTGAATCTGGGGTGTCAGTGCAGGCTGCCACATTGGTACGGGGCAGCCACCTCTTCTAATGCATGCATGCCTGTGGAGGAAGAAGGACAATCCTTAATTAATCTCATCTTAACTCGCTGAATTTTCGACCAATTTTCAATCAGTTTTCTTTGTTACAAATGTCAGACATGTATTTATGATACAGGATACTGGGCTAAATGAAAAAAAAAAGTGGTTTTCATACCAAATACTTTGTTTTGTAGATGGTAATATTTCTATAATATAAAATTACAATGGACAATGTAATCAGGTTTTTCAGTTTATTATCCCCCAACACTGAAATGTTGCATCTCCCCTTAACTTGTCGTAGAAAATTCCTCATTACTTTGACACATAAGTACAAGAGACTTCAAACTCAAACTTGATTCGGTGTGACCTCCGTGCAACACAAAAGACACCTCTGTGTGACTGTTGAACACCTCGGTCCAAATCCGTGGGCATTAATCTGCTGATGTAACAGCCTCCACTGTTCTGGGAAAACTCCCCAAAAGATTTTGGAACCTGGCTGCAGGGATTTGTGAGGTCTGGCGCAGCGATGGCCCACTTTCAGCAGCTCGCACACAGTCGACATTCAGCTTCACCCACTTTACTTGATGGTGCACAAACTGGGCCGGTAAAAGAGATGATAACAATTATCAGTCATAACTTAATCAGTCATTACGAATTTGATTTGATTTCAATCAAATAAAATGTAATCAATCTTCTATCAAATAAAGATTTGAAATATAACAGATTTGCTCCCCAGGTTTTCTGATATTTAATTACGTGTTTAATATGTGGGTCTTTACATCTTCATATTAGACACAGACCAGTGTATCAACCTGATATTGGACTATCACAGCTATATCAGTTTATATCGGTATCGGTGTATATGTTGTCTGATACACAGCGAAAACACATGAAAACTTTTATTAACAGAACATAATACAGATTGTTTTTATTTGTTAGCATTATAGGCAGTATTGCATGTATATTTGACCATTTTCTTAATTTCTGTTTAATGTATACATATTTTAAATTTATATTTATTTATAATTATTAAAAATAACAGTTTCATATCTTTCTGTTGTAAAAATGTGTCTATTTATTTATTGTATATTCTTTATATTATATTCTGCCTAAAGAAGACTGGCCAATATATTGATATCAGAATTTTTGAAAATCCATAATTAGCATCGGCCCCAAAAATCAGTCGGGTCCTACATTATATGTATGTGTAGGCTCTGCAATGCTGTTAGAGAATATTTAATATGTTGCCGTGGAAATAAAGTTTTGATTGAGGGGGAAAATGCACATGACATTGACTGGTGTCATTTTTAGGTTTTTCTACTAACGAATAATCAGTTAATTACCATTTCCAACCCTAGAAGGTAAGTAAGTAAGAAAATGTTGATGTAATGAGGGATTACTTAGTAACTACACAGTAGGATAAAGCACTTAGCATGGGGGGGGGGCAATAAATAATAATATATAAGTAATTACACTGTAAAAAAAAATAATTTAAGGCAACTCCTGCACTTCACTGAGTTTTGAATTAAACTCAAACTGTTAAGTTTTAAACTAAACAAAGTTTTGCAGAATCTTTTGTTGAGATAATTTACTTTTTATTCTTTAGATAAATTTGAAACTTAAATGGTTGCAATTGAGAAGGTTAAATTATTAACCATTATTCACTTTCACTTGATTGAATCTACTCAACAATTTTTGAGTTACAATTTTTTTTTTTTTGGGGGGGGGGGGCATCTCTAAAACTCTAAAACTCAGCACTTGACGTTTACCTAAAGAAAAGTTAATTTACTCAACAAAATATTATTAGTTGGTAAAACCAGGGTTTGAATCACACAGTGGCTTTTGTGTCGCCTTGTTTATTTGGTGTACACCACTGTTTGATGTTACAGCTGTATGTGTTTCCCTGTGCTGTGTCCCTTTGCTCCACCTTTGATTGCTCATGAGGTGCACCTGGGTTGACTGAGGTGCTTAAAAGCACCTGTGCAGGCAGCAGAAGTCGGAGGCTGGTGGCATGAGGACTGCCTGTCTTCTGCCTGTCAACATGGGATTGTTTTGTGCTGCATTGAACTTATGATTTGACTTAATGTCTTTTGTTAGTCTCGATTTAGTATTTTAATTTGTGTTTTGTGTTAATAAATCCCATGTATTTGGTCATTTAGTTGTCTCTCTGTGGGTTATTTGGGTTGATTGTGGTGGGTTTTTCACCCCGGTAGGGGTGTAACATAATCACATATGCTCGTGCATACATGGCGGTGCACGGCAGCACAATCAAGAGCAGGGTCAATGTAAAAAACTTTCTACTGTTCCTACCACAGAGAGTTGATACTGTCAATAACATTTCACAGAGGCTAAATAACATCATGAGGTTATTTTTTCAAAATCAAAGTACACATTTATTATTCTGGGCAAAAAAATGAATAAATAAAAAGCTTGAAAGCCTAAAAAAGAAATCACTAAATCAGCAGGGGACACAGTTAATGTTTTTCTGCTCCTCATACACGTACCTTCACAAATCACAGCCTACATCACACATTGTTTAGCAAACCTGAGTTTTAACTACACAGAAATAAGGACTTGTCGTGCTGTTAAATTAAATTAAATTAAATTAAAATAAATTAAAGCATCGAAGGATGTTTGGGGATGCAGCTCTCTCTCTCCCTCTCCCTCTCTCTATGGTTGACTGTCCCTTCACTTCCCTGTCGTTTCCCTTCTGTCTGTGGATTGTTATAATCGGGGGAAAATGGAATTAGGACAGAAAGTTTGATTTTCAACCGCGAAAAGCAAGCAGGAAACCAAACTAAGTGGTGTGTTCTGTTTGTGTATTGATCACCTTCACTCTGTGTCAGAACCATGGACGGCGTGGCTGCTGCAGTGGCACACAGCCCACGCACTCACTATTGTGTTAATTAGTGGATGTTTGGGAATTGGACTGTAATGAGCGGACAACAACAGACAACAACAGACAACAACAGACCTGATGTTTTAGAGTTCACCCCTGAATGTCACAATAGGCTTTCAGTGCAGCTGAGCTCCAATGAACCTTAGCTCCCTTTAGCTCCCCCGTAATTCAAACCATGGGTAAAACATTTTCACAGCTTTGATTTTCGTTACTAGTTTTGTGCTCTTTCAGAGTTAATCGAGAACACCTTGTGAAGAAAGTGGTCACTATGAAGATTCACAAATATTTATGACCTTATCATTACTTTAAGGAGGTATATATAACAATTTTAGTTTAAAACATTCAAATATTAACTAAAATTATCAGTAGAGTTTTTGTGTCAAAGACTTCTGTTGAGATATCCTCAGCCCCAGCTCATCTTGTCTCATTATACCACTTTGTACCTCAGCAGGTAAGTCACTGTTGCACTGTTGTTGGTGGTTTTCTTATTGACTTTGGCACCCAGCACTGCGGGGCAGACCCCGGACTGATGCCCGACCTCTTGCTCACTCCTCTCCCGCATCACACCTCTCCTGTCCCTGCCTGAACCTGCTGTGGTCTCTGCCATCCCCAGAGTCGATATCCTGGTCGGAGTCGGATTCACCTTAGTACTGTATTCCCTGTCGTCAAACTGGCCTTCATCAGTCGCACAGGCTGTGGTTGGTCTGGGCCTGAAAAGTTTCCAGCGCTCCTGTGTTAGCTATGTAAACACCAACACTCCCCTGGTGCTCCGAGCTCTGAGTCTGTGCAGAGTCAGCTTATAGGACTGCTAGCTGCATGGCTAACTGAGCTAACTAGGCTAGTTAACAGCAGGTACAGTTAGCAATAGTTAGTGGTTACTTTAGGTTTAACTTTGTGGTGATATGCTGCCCTATTTGTTTGGAATATGAATTCAACAGGTGGCTAATTCTTACACATAACTCCTTTAATGATTCATTAACATAAACGTCTCCTGTCTGTCTCTTGTAACTCATCATTTTCTACAGTGGACATAGATGATTATATTGATTCAGAGTTATTCAAGAACTACATATCAACGATTCATCAAATATTATTTACTTACTATTTACAGGTTTGTGTACTGTCTTGTCTCGTTGGATGGATAAAAATTGTCTTTAAATAAATGACAGTAAGACTGAAGTGGTCTGATTTGGTCCCCCCAACTCCACCAGAGGTATAGCTGCCCACTTAGAGGCCCTGACACCCAACCTACATCCTCACGCCAGAAATATCTGTGTCATCTTCGATCCAACTTTAAAATTAAAAACACATAAACTCTGTTGTGAAAGGTTGTTTTTTTCCGGCTCAGAAATATCTCCAAGATCAAACCATTCCTCTCTCTGAATAACCTCAGGATTGTCACAAATGCCTTAATTTCCTCATGGCTGAATTATTGCAACTCCCTCTATTTGGGAATCAACCAGTCATCCATGTCTCACCTGCGGGTGGAGCAGAATGCCACTGCTAAATTATTGACTGGTACCACGAAGCATGACAGCATTACACCGTTCTGGTGTTTCTCCATTGGCTACCAGACAAGTGGAGGACAGAATTGAAGGTTCTTTTGTTTGTTTTTAAAGCTCTGCACAACCTGGTGCCCCAGTACATATCTGAGCTCCTCTGCCCCCTTTCTGTCCCGTCGACTGGGGGCTATTGGGCATTTGCTGTAGCTGCCCCAAAGCTCTGGAACAGCCTACCTTTTTCAAATAAGTGTTCCTTTTCTGTTGATATATTTAAAGCAAAAATTAAGACCCACATGTTTTCTCAGGCTTTTGAGAGTCTTTAAGATTCGTATTCTCACTTTTATTCTCCTCTGTTAATATTTTTATCTGTTCCTCTGTTTATTTACTTGTGCATGGGGTGGTATTTTTATGTTATCTCTGCTGCTATCCTGCTGTTTACCATGTTATACTTCTTAACTGTTGTTATTTTATTGTACAGCACTTTGGACAACTTTGGTTGCTTTTAAATAAACTTGACTTGACTTCTTATCCCCAGTGGGAATACATGTTATCCCTGCCTCTGGTCAGACCAGTAAACTAAATGCATTTTCTATGCCCAACAATAAAAGGTGTTGATAACACTAGCTATTTTAACAAGGTGTGTATGAGTGCTCCTGAGTGGACACTGAGTGGATCCAGCTTTCATACGTTACAGCTGCAACCTCATACTTGGAATGGCACAATAAATCCAGTTCTATAGTTTGTCACTCCATTGTCAAGTTAACTACTATAAACAATAAAAAACAGATTAATATTGACCCTCATTAGTTATTAAGAATGAAAAACTGTATGAAATGACAACAAAGCATTTTTGTGCCAAAAAATGCAAAGAAAAGGTCACAATATGCTTACATTACAACTATTACAGCTGAGTTTTTATTTAGGAATGTGTCCCCCCATCTGTTTGTTGGTGGTTTTTTTTAACAAATGGAGCACTGATTATAAAGCTCTTTATTTTAATGCACTACCCACTTCAGCTCTTGGCAGCCCTGTTCTATGAGCTCCTGCGGCTGATGACTGCTTCACAGCTGAGCTGTGCCTGCTAAACGTTTTCACTTCGCAATAATTTGGCAAACTGGGCAAATTTGGCAGATCGAGCAGAACTGATTCATTGGAAAGATGGCAGCTGACAATAATGTGATGTTGAAAGTTTTCAGCTTTTTTAGTAAACCCATCCTACTACAAATGTGTGTCAATAGATGTTTTTCAAAGCAGGAATTTTGGCTTTTCATGGCAGGAGAACCACAGGTGGAACTCATAACATGAAAAATGGCTGTTTTTTTTTTTTCTGTGAGTTGGGTCCAGAGTGCTGGTATTGTGCATGCTAATGCCGGCTCACTGGCATGGCATAGTGGGACACTTGATGGAACTGGGCCATTGTTAACAATGATTGTATGCACCTGTTAGCAGTGGCAGCGGCAGCGGCAGCTGAACTAATTGCAAGGAGGACCCACATGTAGTTTGGTCATACAGTGTATCTTGGTGCACAACAGAATAACAGAGCTGGGCTGTAGGCAACTCATTAAGGAAACTTCCCAGGTTTCAGTTTGGGCCTGAATATATTTCTTATAATTAATTCCAACAAGTTTCCAAGTCTTCATGGTTATATTCTGTGTCAACATAAAGTTTTACATTGAACAAAAAATGTGTGATTGCCTCGTTTGACTTTGTGCCGACCGTGTAAAACTGAAAGGTCACACTTGGCTGCCTCCCCTGCGTGCGGCCATCCATCAAACTCTGGCCGGGTTCGTTTAAATCTCCACCAATCAACTGCACAACAAATTACAGCACAATTTGTAAGCTGCAGAAAAATGACTTCTACTTGAATAAATGTTTACATTTTTCAGGACGAGAGGCAGAAAACACAAATGACAAACCACTGACCATTTTAATACTCCCCTGATTGTTTTTTCCACAATGTTGAGCCTTTGATTTTCAATCCAAAAGCATTAATTATAGTTCTTATGTGTTAGTGGGATGCCAACATTGATAATGCTGCCCTGATACCGGGCATGTTATCAGCAGGGAATGACTGCAACATGGTAAGAAGTGAAAAGACGCCGGTCCTTTGGCAAGACCTTGAAGTGTGTCAGTGTCAGAGCATCTTTTGATGGATTTTGCTTGATTCATGAGGCCAAATTATTGCACAGTTTCAACAGTAATAAGTGAGATAAGACGTCATTACACAGACCACAGCAGGCTTGTTTCATCATATCGACCAACTGTTACCCAGATTTGGGAGAGTTACTTTAAAACTGGATTCTGATCATTAAAAAATGTAGTCAGTAACCTGATCATAGTATCACAAAATTTCAGTAATGTAAGTGTAGTTCAACTAAAACTAAAATGGGGTATTTTTTTGTGCCTATATCATGTTTGGAGTGTTTATTTGCACACGAGTACAAATAGGCAGACAGCAACTATTTGTCTTTTCATGCCCGACCCCTTTCTTTTAGCTCTAAATAGCAATAAATCCACTATTTTCAAGAGGTTATGGTGGATAAATGAGTTAAGCACAAGGATTTACTCTTCCACCAGACAGTAGTGTAGGATTACATGTCAGTGGTGTCTGTAATTTTACAGTGTTTTTATTATTATTTTCAGTTTTCAGTCATAGTTGGTTAAGTTTAGGCAACAAAACTACCTGGTTAGGTTTAGGTTAGGGTTGTAACAGATAGTCATTGATCCGTCGTTCTGCACAGATTAACCCCATCATTTAGCCCATATCTTATCCATGGACTAAATTCAACAATCATAATGTGAAACACAGTTTTACTGTCGCTGTTACTTTTTCAAAGTTATAATTCCCGAAATCTTGATGCAGAGCTGTGGTTAAATGATGAGACAGATGTTCGCTGCGTTTTTACTCAGAGGCGCTCTGTGTGACACTATAGTCTTTCTGATTGATTGGCTGATTTAAAAGTCATCACTTTCACCTTCAGGCTGTCACTTCCAAAGCTGGGCATGCTGTCATCACATTAATAGATCATAAGATTGTGATATTTATTGTAACTTCGTTGATATCTGCTGTCTCAACGTCTACACACAGCTCCTCTCAGCTCAGCGGAGCACCTCTGTGTCTCTGCTTGTCTACGACACAGCCATCAGCGTTGATTGGCTATTACTTGTGACATGTAATCAATCAGATAAGCTCTATCTGATTGATTGCATGTGGGACACTGAGGCAGACTACAGTGTGTAGTATGATTAGATACAAGAGATCGATTTATCAATATGTAGTTCCCTCTTTAATTGGTTGATTAGATTGTAATATAATTAATAATAATTGTGATTGTATTATCCACAGACCATGTGAGTGGTTTCATGTGAATGAAATACATACAACTGTTTCCTGTCATGCGGCAGAAATTAGATTCTACTTTCTTTCTAATAGAAGAAAGTAGTTCCCAAATAAAACGGCTCACAGCAAGGTCTGTGGATTATCTAGAGTTACCAGGTCATGATGTTTGGAAAGAGACACTGGACTCACATAACAAAAAAACCTAGATGGATAAATTGTACTACAGGCCAGGGTAAATTATTTTTTATTTTGGATGAAGTGTCCCTTTAAAGAGCCATATGGTGCTAAGAAATGCTGAAGTTATCCTCTTTTAAAAGGCTTAGAAAATATGATTAAAGCCTCAGAGTCTATTGGCCATTGTTCTGCAGTATTTATCTTGGCTCAAATAGCTTAGGTTTCACTTACACTTACATTATAAAATCCCATTTTATATCACCTGAGGTTGTTCCTAACCTTCCTTGTTGAAACACTTGTGAGCTTAAATATTTATCCACAAAGTCACATAAGACCAAAGCCTGCTTGACAGCTGAGGTAAGAAGTCGGGTAAATTGGAGATATCCCAACCACACAATGGCCTGCCAAACAAAAATGAATCCTGCAGTGAGATCTGACAACAGGAACATCACAAATAAACCAGAGACGTTCTCTCCTGTCGTGGGTGGCTGAAACTTTTTTCTTCGGTGTAAAATGTTCCTGTTATCACAGTCCTGTTTGCCGGTGTTCAGTTTTGTCTGATTCTGAGATCTTTTATGTAACGGGACTGCTGGACCGAGCTTATGCCCACACTTCAACACGAGCTGAATGATTTAAACAGTGAAACTATCACTTTAGAGACACGAGCTGAATGACCTGCAGGTTCGTGTCAGGTTGGAGGTGAGAACAACCTCAAGTCTGATGTTTAATGTTTAAAAGACATCCCTGAGTTGTGAGCCTGTAGGACACATGACAGCCTCACATTCACAATTCAAGACCACATTTTAAATTATTTGTGGATATATTCTTCAGCATGAAGGAAGCCGTGGCTTTTGTGGCAAATAATAAATGATATTACGTGGTCAAAATTGTGATTTTTTAAAATTGCTTTCTACTGTTTAAGTGTCAAGGAAATGTCAGTCGGTTCAGACTTTGGTCCAGACTGAAACATCTCAGAAACGAAGTTTCTTTCCACTCAAAAGTATTATTTTTCTTCTTGTTCCTAATATTAAATGTATGAGCTTCACCGTGCAGAACGATGTATGTGCTGAGTTTGACGCTAGAAGGCTGTTTGCACATTCATCTGCTGAAAGTGGAAAGTTTCTCTGTGCTCACTGGAAAGCTGATTTTAAGGGGCGAGCTTACAAGCAGCATTTGAGTCGAGTTGAGTTGAGTTGCAAGTCTTTTATTGATTTGATTCATGATTTGATTCATGTCAAATCTAATGGTGCGTTCAACTGGGGTCGTGTTTAACGTGTTTTTGAGATGAGCCCATTTGAATGCCCTACTCGTGTCATTTTTACAACATCGTGAACTGGAAGTTTTCTGTTGACCCTGACTTCCCTGTCATAATTATGAGTTCACAAGTTCAACTTGAACGCAGCATACAGTCTGACCTCAGTCTGATCAGTACCAAGTCATGTGACTCAAGTCCAGACCTCTGCAAATTAGCAAAAATCATGCTGGATGCTAAGAAGATAAACTATGAGGTTGAATATTGTAAACACTGGCCTAAACTAACAAATAAATGAGTTAGCATGTTAGCACTCTCATTGTGAGCGTGTTAGCATTTAGCTCAAAGCAACTAAGCACAGCCTCACAGAGCCATTAGCATGGCTGTAAACTCGTATAGTCTCTTTGTTTCTATACATTTTAGCTAACAAAAAACTGATTCAGAGGATAGTTTGACCATTATCATGATTACAAGCCCAACATCACAAACATTTTCTCTGCTCAGACAAAAATACGCTCCATCCTGAGCTCGGAGTTTTGTCTCTTTGTTGTAAGCAGGCGCACTTCTAGCTACATATTGTAATTAAACAACACCAGAAAATGTCTAGGTTCTCCCTCTGCAGCATGATTATATGTTTGGACTACCAGATAAGCATCTCAACATGGCTATCAGAGAGAGGCTGTGTTATCAGACACTCGCCTCCAGTGTGCTAAAAAAAAAAAAAAAAAAAAAAATCAGATTCACCACCTAATGTAGGGCACCTCGATTTGAATATTTCATGCAGTATGCCCGAGCATCAAAACCAATCCCATTTTACGTCTAGCTAATGTGATTAGAGGCGCTACATTATTAACACAATCGGGTGGAAACGATTCCAGAGAGTGTGTAGGCCTATTAGTGATCTCGAGAACACTTTTCCATCAAATGTTATCTTCAAAATGAAGTGTGATTTCATGGAGTGACTCTGGTCATTTCTGTCCCTAAATTTAAAAGGAAATAGCTGCTCGTCTTATCACCAGTAGACAGAGGAGCCTTCAGCTTTCTTTTTTTTTTTTTTTTTTTGAGTTGGACCATCATGCATTTGAGTCAACCCTGAAATCTTCACATCACAGTGTCAGCAGCGCTCGCATACATCCTCCTCTTCCTCCTGTGTTATTATGGACTATTGTGGGATTGGAAAAGCAGTGGAGACAATCTTTTAAGAAAAGCAGCACTGCAATCTTCTTGTAATCCAATTCCACAATAGTTCTGCGGGTGTTCAAGTCTAAACACATTACTGCATATATTTATTCATCTGCCGAATGAAAAATGATCTTAATATTTCTACCCTCAAAACCGCTCAGTCAGAATTGGAAGGAATCCATTTCATAACATAACATAAGACTTAAAATCTAGCAAACAAAACAAAAACATACCAGGACCGAGAGAGAATATAGCATCCTAAGCTTGGAAAAACACTTAAGAGCAGAAGAAACAGAGAAAAACAAATACAAAAAACAAACAGCCAGGGCCAGATTTATTCTGGCTGGATCACAGGCTTGCAGAAGGGTACAGCAACCGGGGCAAGACTCCCCCTCAGCTGCTGCAGGACGGGAATGGCAGTAACAAATTGTGTGCCAGAAAGTGGGGGCCCCCTGCCAGGGCCGAATGCATTAACCATGCTGTTTAGACTCCATAAAATAGTCCACTTCTGTCCTCGGGGAAAATACGGAGTTCATCCAGGGACAATGTGGAGTTTCAGTCACTTGAATCGGTGACAAAGAGCTCAGGTTTTCTTTGGTTAAACGGACAAGCCCAATGAAACACTCGAGCACCTCTCAGTGAGTGATCCACCGACTGAATGGGGAATCAGGAGCAGACAACTGGTGAAAAACACAGGATGTTTTCATATGAAAATTATATGGAAATTGAATTTGGGGGGGTCTAAAAATGGATTTGGAGTCGTGCAGTGATTCCACACCTGGGTGTCAGCAACCCCCAGGGGGTCTCTAGCTAAAGCTGAGGGTTTGTGAGATTAATAGCAAGATAAGAAAGGCTTATCTCAGCTTGGACTTTATGCAACATTATGCAAGGGTTTATATTGTTTTTTTGCAATTTGGTGCTCTTACAGTGTCTTACATTGATTACATTATTTATTATCAAAAACTAGTGAGTTTAAAACTTTGCTAACAGCCAAACATCAAGCAGGTGCAACAACACAAGACAAAAACAGCTAGAAGGCCAACTCAGCATCTGTCTGTTATCCTTTTATTTTGCACAGCTCTCGCCAACGACTAACAGCAAGTCTGTCACTTACTCTTGTCTGGCTCTGGTCTCCTGCTCGGTCACTCTCTTTTTTCTCTCCTTAGCTTGATCAGTGTCCTCTTTAGCCTCTTTGCCTCTGTCATCATGTCCATAGAGGCTGTTGAGCCTTCTGGCACCGTTCCCATCTGGATCCCACTTAAAACCTCCTCCTCCCAGTGGTACAAAGCTGCTGTGCCAGCAAAGTAGACCCTTTTTATCCAGCTCCTGCTAGCTGCATGGCTAACTAAGCTAACTGAACTAACTAGACAGTATAGATAGCAGCAGTTAGCGGTTACTTTAGCAACAAGCAAAGCTATTTGTCCATCAGAAAACTCCATGAATATCTATTACAGTATATCTACTGTCAATAACAAAGTAGCTTTTAAAAAGCAAACAAAAAATAACTTGACACAATTTTATGATAGGCCTATTTATTTTTTAGTTAGTTTAGTATTACATATTACCTCTTGAGTGGTTTTTTTTTTTCTTTGTTTTATGGTCAGTTGTGCTGGTGTTTGTTATTATTTTATCATTAATTTCACTCACTTGTATATCCGCTGTGTATGTCTGATTGTTTTTACATCTTAACTGCACTTTGACTGTACTTTATTTTTGTATGTCTGTATTAGATTTCTATTTTCTGGACCCCAGCTGGACTAAATCACCAAGAGTTGAGGCAGAGCTGCCAGAGGAAATCATAGGTAAACCAGAGAGGATATTTTCCACAAAATATGATCCAGTTTTACAAAAACAAACAGTGACATAGTTGGTGGTATACGATTAAGTTACCTGCAATTTCCACCAGGCGCAGCTCTGCTCCCAAAGAATATGCCGTCTATTTTTGACGGATGCCACTTTCAGATTAGTACAGAGCAGATCTGCAGTAAGTCAGACACAAAAAAGGCTGGGAGAATCCAGTTCAATTTTCAAAATAAAAGACCCTGTACAGACTCAAGATCATAAAAACACACAGAAAAAAACTATTTAACCACGTAGCCTGCTTATCCATGTAGAAACACAAATAGCAAGGAAACAGCACTTAATCAACAAAATCTGAGCAAGCAAACATAATCAGGCGGGCAAAACGCTCCGCTGCTGAAACGCTTCTGAAACGCTGCTGATGGGGGTGCACCGTGAGGAGGAAGGAGCAGAACCATGGCGCAGACATGCCGCGCCTGGTGGAATTTAGCGGTTAGAGCCATACTGATCAATCCAAGTTATATAGTTCAAGATCAAGTGTGAAAAGACAGAGGGACCATTCTCCATAGGACAAAAATATTTTAAGGGGTTGTTATTTAAAAAGTAAAATGTTGCCTATAATGTTGCTATAAAGTCTACAAAACAGAGAATGAGCTGGAGTTTAAGATACATGGATGTTTACCAGGCAGGAAGGGTCAAAAAAGAGACAATATCAAGCTGAGTTATGAGCAATGAAGGCTGCAATATTTTTGAAGTTTGACCCATACCAGGGACTAAAAGCACTCTGCAACATCAATTATGATGCTCAAAAAATCTCCTTTGACTTTACAGAAGTTTAACTCTAAATTTCTGGATGATTTTTTTTTTGAAAGATGTGAGAAGGATTTGGTTAGTTTGGTTTAACTGGTATAGACATAAACAACCTGTGAGAATGGACAGTAAGTAGACGCTGATTCACTTTAGAGCATCAAGAGTCATAGCATTTAAAGGATAAGTCTGGTGATTTCCTATATTTTCTTTATTGTCAGCAAATTCCAGGAAAATACCAAAAGTGTCACAGAGCTCTATTCTTGATCAAAAACTTAATAATAAAGCACATCAGTGAGTCACACAGGATGCTATGTTCCTTCATTATCCTTAACACAACCACTGTGGTTTATTTTGAGTCAGCCACACACACACACCGTCCTGCTGCTGTAAACACTCCCCGATGCCCCAAATGTGCGTTAACCCACCGCTGAAAATAGTCCCTGGCAAACGCACTATTTACTCCTGTGTGAGTAACATTTAAACTACAGCGCCTTAAAAAACAGTCAGAGGACAGAAGCTGCAGCAGATTGTAAAACCCTTGAAGGCAAAATTTATGATTTTGAGATAAAAATGACTTGACTTGAATATTTGTGACTCATTTTTAACGATTTTCATCTTCAGTATGAACAAATTAGATTTGAGGCTGAGTGCACAGATAGAGTGGGAGAGTGAGAAAGTATTCAGAGACAGACTAACACATTCGGTCTTTTCGTGGGATTTGTTGACGACATGTGAAATATATAATTATTTTGCCTCATCCTTTAATCTCCGGGGAAGGCTGGAAATCACTGAGGTGTGTCGAGCTTTCCTCCACTGAGCAGAGTGTTCGTTTAGCTGGAAAAAAAAACCTGAGTAACATTAGAAACTGAAATTAGATCTGGACACCTATTGAGGGGGGGGAAAAAAGACAAAAACAATATTTAGGAAACCTGAATCTCAATTTCTGTCCTACAATGGGCCTCGTGCAAGAAACTATTTACAAAGAAATTTTCTTTTATTTTTGTTCATAGCCATGATTTGTTATTAATTTGTTAGTACCCACTGATTTCTTGGATTAACCAATTTCTTATTTTTGCACTTCGTTTTATGAGTGGTCAAGAGCACTTTTACCAAAATAAGAGAAATGATTATATTATTTATATATAATTGTTTGTTATGGTTATAACTACAATATCTATAGTTAGATAATAATTAAAAAAATATGCTGTTTAACCTGGGGGACACCTTTAACAGTTAACTTCATATTTTACAAGTCTTCCCGTGTCTATTTCCTGCTTCACAAATTTGCTGCTGTTATCTTTTTTATATCATCTTTTGATCAATACTTAAGGGCTCTAAGACTGTTAGTCAGACAAAACAAGTTTTAAAAAATAAGTAAATTTAAGAATCTGAAAATTAAATATTTTCAATAAAAAGTATAAAAAGAAATATAAATCTTTTCCTTTAAGGTCTGATCACTTAGTAAAAAAAACAAACAAACAACATTTTTTTTTTGTTTCCATTTACCACCACTATTTGATAATAAAAACAATAATAAAACTTCATTTATTAACTCCAAGACTTTTTTTTTTACGTTTTCCCTCCTGCTGAAGTTCTTGTGCCAGAGTGTTTATACACAGCACCTGCACTTATATCATGTTCAGGTGGTGTTACCTGTGTAAGTAGATTCTTCAGGTACCTGTGCTCAACTTGAGTATTTCTTTTTCTGACAACTTTTTACATTTAGTCCCCACATTTTAACACAAATATGTGTACTTTCTACCCCTTGCATTTTCAAAACAGGCTAGTTACCTTAGTTTTATTGTGAGACGAACCCAAGGTTAAAAGACATAACAATACAAAAAAGTACAAGACAAAAATGATGTAACAATACATAACAAGATGAAATGACGTAAAAGATGTAACCAACAAGACTCAACAAAACGTAACAGTACGAAAACAATGTAACAAGATGTAACAAGATAAAAAAAAATTATGTAAAAGATGTAACAAGACAAAAAGGACATAAAGACGTAACGAGATGAAAAAACTTAATAAGACAAAAAAGGCATAAGATGAAACAGACGGAGAGGTAAAACCCTGAAGAAAAGGTGAGGTTCGGTTAGTTTTTCACCGAATCAGTCAGTAGAAATGTCTGTCGGAGAGCCACTTTTTACTTTTATCATCTGGGTACATTTCAGAGCCTGAACTTTTTCACTTTCACTTGAGTGAAGAAGTTGAATCAGTACTGCACTTCTACTTTAACCAGTCTTCTTTTTGCAAAAGTATCTGTACTTCTACTTGAGTACAGACTGTGTGTACTTTTGCCAACTTTGCCCGTGATAGTCAGGACACCTGGGTAAGAGCAAATGTGGTGCATCTGGAGTTTCCTGACAAAAACTGAAGAGAAAATATAAGCTACAATTTAAGATCATTTTGCTGCATGAGGCCCACTGAGGCCTCAAGTCAGACATTTGTAACAATGCAGCAGAGTTGTATTAACACTCAATATAAACAATAAAACTTCCAGACACTAATCTGACAGGAGCTACATGTATATTACAATACAACCTGCACAGATAATAAGATTAAGACAGAAAAAAGATGTGTTCTCGAAATGTAATCAAAATATTTAACTGGCTTTGGCTGTTGAAGCTCTTGAGGCCGGGGTGTTTTAAAGCTTTGGGGCATTGACATCAAAGTCTCACATCAGTTTTGGTGGTGGGAACAGCCAGGAGGGCCCTCTGGCTCCGGCTCAGTGGGATTAAAAGATGTGAGATGTAGCTGGGAGCCAGACCAGGCCGAGGCAGCTAAAGCAGAGCAGAGCGCTCCCTGACACCTGTTTAGACTCGGCAGATAACCGCACGTCAAACAATCTGCGGTGAAATTAAGTGCTCCCGAGCTGCTTGCTCCAGTGAAGCCGCTCGGTTTAATCAGCGCGAGACAGTGGTTGTACTGGACATTTCCCAGAGGTGGTCCCACATGGTCAACCCTCCTTCTCCTCTTTAAAGTAAAATCCACCCAGAGAGCCTGTTACAGAGGCAGATACCAACACCTGTGATGTTTGGTGCCTTGCAGGAGTTATTTTTGGATGTTTCAATTTGTTTTCTGGTGTATCCTTGTGTAAACTCCTCCTTGTTATAATTTACTTCTGCTTCATTTAATGCAATATTTCAGCAGAGGAGACCTGAACTTGTCTCCAGCTGTGGATTATACACAGTATGTGTAGGTGGAAACAGCTCATAAGTCACACTTTTTGCTCCAAGTGCACCTTTCTTTTGCGCGTTTTGAATTCCGGTGTTCTGTATATGGCAAATTATCTGTCTCATTATAAACTGAGTTCAGACACAGGTCTTCTGCATGGAAACTTTCTGTGTTGTCTTTGCCCCAAGATGACCCAACCGCTGGGAACTCACAAACAATGCTGGTGCAATATTAAGAGTCTGAATGCTTGAGTTGATTAATTTTCATATTATATTATTCCCCTTGAAATCAGATAGAACGATGTTCAGATCGGAAGAGCCTGTGTTTACATTTTCTCAGGTAGTGTTACAGTGAGAAGTATGTAAGCCAGAAAAAGAAGCAGGAGGAGATTCTTCTTTTGTAAACAGGGGTCCACCAAAATCAGCCAGGAGTGGGGAAAGACTGATATGCAGACACCAAATTTCAATCTTTTATCATATAAATTATGAATGTTGCAACCGTGAATTAAACTCAAAACATGAATTTCATCTTCAGTCTGCTAAAAGGTGCTGAGTTTTTTATCCGTTGAGGTTAGGAAAGGTTTTTATGACAGTGCTGATCACTCTGTCTAATTGACAATCCCATTTTGCTGCAATAAAAATGAAATGAGATGAGCAGACTGAAAATTTTTATCTTTTTAGATAAAACATGATGACAACATTTTTTGTGGGGGGACATAATTTGCAGTTTAAAAAAATGTAATCGCAATATACAGTATGTTATTGCAAAATGTTATAAATTGCAATAATATCATGTTGTGACTCCATTCCAATTAATAGATTGTGTAGACTTTAAAGTTTTGTAACTCCAGGGCTTATGACGCTCAAACTACCAAAAAATACAGCGCCCCTAAAAAAGTATCCACCCCTTTGGATGATTTCCCTTTTTATTGCTTTTATAAATGGAATCATGGTCGATATAATTTGGCTTTTTTGACACAAAAGTCTCCATACTGTCAAAGTGAAAACCGATTCCTACAAAGTAATGTCAATTAGTTAAAAATATATAATGTAAAATAAGTGATTGCATAAATATTCACCCCCTTTAAAGTGACTGACCTGATTCAACAGAGGTCCAGCCAGCTGGTGCTTGTAGTCTCACAATTAGTGAAATGGAGATTACCTGAGTGCAGTGAATGTGTCTCAAGTGATTGTAGTAAAGACAGCTGTGTCTGGAAGGTCCAGTCACTGGTTAATCAGTATTCCTGGCAACAAATACACCATGAAGACAAATGAACACTCCAAACAATCCGAGAAAACGTTATTAAAAAGTATAAGTCAGGGGATGGATGCAAAAAAATTTGTAAGTCACTGAACATCCCCTGGAGTTTGGTTAAATCTGTCATTAAGAAATGGAAGGAATATGGCACATGTGTAAACATGTGTAGAGCAGGCCGTCCTCACAAACTGAGTGACGTGCAAGAAGGAGACTAGTGAAGGAGGCCACCAAGACACCTATGACGACTCTGAAGGAGTTAAAAACTTCAGCAGCTGAGACTGGAGAGACTGCATACAACAAATCTCGACTAGAGTTCACACAAAGGCATGTGGGAGACTCCATGGTCAAGTGGAAGACGGTTCGTCGGTCTGATGAGACCAAAATGGAGCTTTTTGGCCATCGGGCAGAAGAAAAAGAAGAAAAAAGCTGAATTATATTGACCACGGTTCCATTTAGAAAGCAACAAAAGGGGAAAACATCCAAGGGGGTGAATACTTTTTATAGGCACCGTACATTTGAAAAATTGAAAACCAACATCCAAAAATCACGACCGGTTACTTGAGATAATTCACAGATCTTGTCGTGAGCAATTTCATGTGTGAACTACTTTCTTTTTATTAGAATAAAGTAGTTCCTGCATGAAACTGCTCACAACAAAGTCTGTGGGTTATCTTAAGTAACCGGGTCGTGGTTTTTGGAAAGAGACATTGCTGTTGAGTTTTTCAAATGTGTTGAGTTTTTCAGCACAACAAGCTCAGTGCCAGCTAGTCCCATTAAATTGGAGAGAACGGCCGATATCTCCAAAAGTCTTTAAATGGATAAATAGCACAACAGGCCATAGCAAAAAAAATGTATTTTTAATTATGGACTGAAGTTTCTCTTTAAGTATCCTGATAATATTGTATAATTGGGCCTCTGGAGATTGTCACGTCTAAAATCAACACAATATGAAAGCCCTTTGTAGCCGCTTTAAAGTTATGTTTCTGCTGTGTTTTTGTAGTTGAAAGCACTGATTGATTCATGCGCTATAATATAGATCAGAAGGGGGGAAAACTCAAAGTTTGAAGGACAGACTAATTCTGATGTCCTTCAAACTAAATATTGATGTTTCCTAATTGTTTGTCCTCTGTCTGAGGGGACGCAGCGCTGTTTGGCAGAATATAAACCTTTTGTGAGTCTTGACATGTCATAGCACAACAATAACAGGTGTAAATAATTAATAATTAAGTAGTTATTGCATGTAATCCATTTAATTGACCTTTTTAATGGCAGCCCTGTTGATATGAAATAGTAGGGTAAGGTCACGTTCCATTTAGTGTAGCAGAGCCTTTCTGCTCAATAGCAGCACCCTGACTCTGTTTGACCTGAAAGGAGAGGGACCTTAATAAGCATCACTAGTAACACCTGTCTTTACTCTACTATTTCATATCAACAGGGCTGCTTTTAAAAAAAAGGTCTACAAACTGTTTTTCTGGTGAGAAGTTTTGGTCCTGATGGAGCGCAGCCTCCTGCCAGAGGGAGGTGTCTCTAAAAGTTTGTAACCGGGGAGGAGGAACGAGGTCGGCCGCAATCTTTCCCGCTCGCCACAGGGTTGAAAGCGCTGATTGATGCGTGTGCTATCATTCAGTACAGATCAGAGGGGGGGAAATGCTGCCCTGCTCACTCAGGGTTTGAAGGACAGACTTATTCTCATGTCCTTTTAATCCAAGAAACTAGAACTAAAATACTGACATTGTGTTGTGAAGGTGATACAGTGGTTCTTGGCAGTACACGCGCGTCTTCTTGATTATTTTTTACGTCAAACATTTCGACATGTCATAGCACAAAAAGCACGTGTGTAACTAACATTGGTGGACAAAGTACTCAACCCCATTACTTGAGTCAAAGTATAAATACTCTGGTCAAATATTACTCTACAAGTGAAAGTTGCTCAGTCAAAATTTTACTTGAGTTAAAGTTCAAGAGTACTCACTTTTACATATAGTTAAGTATTCATAAGTCCAAATTACAAAGTACATTTTCTAATATCAATACATTGCTGTATTGTTTTCATGATGCATTTACAGAACCTCGTAACTCTCTGAAACCACCTAATGATGCACTGACTTGCTTGTAGAACCATGATGCTACACAAAGCCTTTAGAAACACCAATAAAAACTTCAGCATAGAAATGCAATCGAAAACAAAAAGGACAGTCATTGTCATTTTCTGACATAACTGTATTAAAATCACTAGTACCAGGACCCTGGTTCTGTGGCTGATGACTCACTTGCACGTCTCCCCAGGACACTCAGTGGTTCTCAGCCTCTACTTCCACCTGTTCTTTTCCTGTCAAAGTAACTCATGGGAAAAAGAAAAGTCTACTGGCCCTCTCTATGTAAAACCATCATAAAACTGACTTCCAGCCAACAACATAATAAATAAATTCACTATTTCTCCCCACAGAGATGAAGGGCCCATATTGCAGGGAGTACTCAGCCTCTCTGAAGTCTGTTGGGTTGTTTTTTTACTGACATGAATGACTAAGCCCTTTGACTATGAGACAAAAAGAGCAAAGTTAATAACAGTGACTTCACTCAGAGGCTCTGGCTTAGGGCGCCCCTGGGATACACCTGCTCTGTGCTCCACCCAGAGCTTAATCAGTTATGTTTTTGATCATTTAAATTGTTTGTGTATTCTTGTGTGTGAATCTAAGATAAACCTTCAGTTAAAACAGTTTTTACTCTGATTAAAAAATGTTTTAAATGAGTTTCAGTCTGGTTTTAGAACCGGCCACAGTAACATTACTGCTGCTAAAGCTGTGACAAATGGTATCATTGGTGCCTTGGACAGAAAACATTATAACATTATAACAGCATCATGCGTTTGTTCAGCAGCAATTTGTGATCCACTGAATCAAACTAAGGAATGTTGGTTTTGATCCCAAGGGTGTAAAATATTTCAGAAATGATTCTGTAGATCGTACTCAGTGTGTTTATGCGGGGGCCACAAATCTGAATTTGAGATAACTAAAGGTGTCCCCCAGGGTTCCGTTTTGAGACCTATTTTGTTGTCTTTTTTAAAATATTTTGGGTGAAGACATTCATGCAAAAATGCATTTATATGCTGATGACACAATGATTTACACGCATGCTCCCTCCTCAGTACATTTTAGTCATTGCAAACTGTTCTGCTGAATTTGAAAATACTCAGAAAACAAGGTTCATGGTTTTCTTAAAAGCTCGCTCACAGTTGCTTGACGATTTCCGCATTTTTACATCCAGTGGTAAATCCACTGAAAGGGCGTCCTTGTACAAGTACTTGTGTAGAATAGATGATAAGCTTTCATTTAATGTACATATTGCTGACCTACTTAGGGAGCTCAAGGTGAAGATTTGCTTTTATTTCAGAAATAAATCTTGTTTTACTTTCAGTGCCTATAAAAAAACTTACTTACTTAATAGTTACTTTTCCGTCTCTGATTGATTACATATTGTATATGCCTGCAGCCGCCTCCATTTTATGCAGCCTTGATTCAGTGTATCTCTGTGTTTTATTACAAATGCAAGGTCCCTCACTGAGCACTGCATTCTTTATGATTTGATGGGTTGGACGACATCGCCAATTACAGTCTACAGCACTGGTATTTTTTCATCTGTAAAGCAATACTGGCCTACCTCTGTATCCTTCTCTGTGTCAGTTCTGCTAGTTATCAGCTGTGCTTCTCCAAGTGGTTGCTTTTTTTTTTTTTTTTTTTTTAAAGTTATTTTTTTGGCATTTTTGCCTTTATTAGATAGGACAGCCAGAGATTAGACGGAAACGGGGCAGAGAGAGGGGGGGATGACACGCAGCAAAGTGCCGAAGGCGGGAGTCGAACCAGCGGCCACTGCAGAGGACTCACAGCCTCCATACATGGGTCGGACGCTCTACCCACTGAGCTAAACATCCGCCCCAAGTGGTTGCTTTTTAATGTATTCCGGATTTTAACTGATCTGAGGAAGGGTATGGGACAATCTACAGAAAGACCTAAAATAGGGACTTTGTATCCATCACTGAATTTAAGGGCATCATAACAATTGTTGTGATGGAGACATGCGCTTGTTTTTCTTGTTTTCCTGTGCAAAATGCAGCCTTGGGGACTGTATCCAACCCACTGAAAGGTTCTGTGCGGCCCTCAAGGCCATCATGAGCACTTGGAAATATATCGTAATTAAAAATAATCTGTTGTTTACATTGTTCTTCCTTCTACTGTTGCTACTGTGACTCTTGCAACCTGTATCTGACATGCAGGGCATACTGTAAGACCTGAAAACAAAAATAATTAGCTCACAATTCGATCACACGGCGATGCAGAAAAGGTGACCAACAGTAAAAGGCCATTGCTGTGTTAGCCACCTGTTCGCTCATAGACATCTACGTACTGCAGTGCCCTTTACAGAACACTTCTGACTGTTCCATATTTAGAGATTCTGCAATAATTTAGACCTTATATCACATTTGTGTGTAGCCAACAGGACCCGGATCAATTTCTCATGCAGCCCTTTGTGAAAATTAATTGCCCACCCGTGCTTTAAAATACAGCCTGTTTTAGTCATTAATTTACAGACATTTATGATGTAAACAAATATTTAAAAGGCTCTGACAACCTATTTTCCCATCCATGAGTAATGGAGTCTACATGACCACAAAATGTTCTGCTAAACTTAAAACACCTCTGCTTATTTCAGCTGAGAGATTTCTGTCTGTGCTGTTCTGTCTGAGTTCTTCTGAGTGGCGTATTAATCAGAATTTAGTCATATTTAAGGTTTGGGGTTGTTTATGGATCATAACAGGCAGTTAGTTAATGATCAATACACAGTAAAAGGTGGGCGAGCATTCCTGTGGAAAAATCTGAATCAGAATCTGCTTTATTGGCCAAGTGTGTGTAAAAAATCAAGGAGTTTAAAGAGAAGATAGGAGTGTGTGTGCATGTACAGAAGAATGTAACTAAATAGGTGTATGTATACATATATATATATATATATATATATATATATTTATATACACACATATACACAGTATAAGTAGCACAAAGGAAATACATTTTGACTGGATATACATGAGGTGGATGATTGTGTGAAGTATATGCATGGATACGTGTATATAAATAAACAGCATACACAGTGTGCAGACTCTATATTGAGTCTGACAGTCAATAATGATATGTACATATTAGAGATACTCCGATTGACCAGCCAGTGGCCAGCCTGGTTTTCACCTCGACTGGACCTGACCGGTGACATTTGTGGTTTTGCAGACTCCTAATCAAGCGATGCTGTCTGGAAGCTGCTCTTAAATCCAGCCCCCCACCCCCTGCCCAATTTTTCACTTTGACTGTCACTTTGACTGCCAGCTGTTTTCTTCCTACCTCATGCCCCTTTGCTATTTTGACCCACTGATTCTGTCTTAATGCAAATGTCCTCAATCCTGCCCTTTTATGTGATTGCATCTTGTCTGAGTACCGCACAAAACCTACCTACCGATGCCTCTCCTCACCCTTTGATCACTGCTATTTACATACTGTCTAATCACTGCTTTTCATTTCTTCTGTTTGGGGTCAACTCAGCACCTCAGACCTGCTCTGTCTGTCGAGCTCACCAGCATGCATGCTTAATAAACTCACATCATGCAGCAAACCTCAGAAATGGAGCTGGATCATTTTTCTTCTCCAGTATTAAATGATGTTTTGAACTATCTCCAGGCCCTGCAGTGAGTATCAGGCAGGGGAGCATATCGTTGTTGCAGGGTCCTATGCTCTATGCTAACCTCTATGCTAACCCATTATGCGCCATATAGAACTTGGGAGCACAGGATCCTGGGAACATACAGTAGGAATGATCCCTCAGGCAGTGCAATCATAAATCTACTAGGCTCCGTGACAGGCGACACCATTCTGCAGCCATGACTGACATGTAACTTAACTTCAAGCTGCATTTAACTCTGCAGCTTGACCCTAGCTTATTGTATCTGCTCAGGTTAAATTACAGCGACTGCCCGGCCTCACTTAACAGGCTGGTCTTACTGGCTTAATTGACAGCTTAATCTAAATTCCATGACCCACTCAGTTGTCCAGCCACCATCACTTGTGTAACTGGTTCTTACCGATAGCCACTAATTAGCAGAACGGGTCACAGCTAATTAGCAACCTCCCTGGTACGAGAAACTTTTCAGCTCTGTGTAGGAGTGAGGTGATCAAACTGGATCAAACCACACCAACACAATACTGATGATGAATTACATTTGCTCAAAATCCAAAGTAAAACCTTAGGATGGTTTTTCCTGAACTTTAACTTCAATTTAATTAGTGATGAATATTTCATATTGTGGGGGAAAAAAAAGGTGATATTTGAAACTAAGTTTTTATGGTATCATAGCTTAGATTTTGTTGTTATTCAAAAGGGATAGTTTGTATTATTTGAAGTGGGGTTTTAAGAGGTACTTACTTATATTAATAAGTTTTGAAGAAGCAGCAGGAGTACTGGTGTAGGAAGCTAAGCAATGAACTGCTGTGGGCAGGGTCGGCAGGGAAATGTATTTTAGCCACTTAAAAAAAATAATAATCAGTTTAAGTGTGCGCTATATTCAGAATATTTTCACTGATTTACCTTGCTGTCAGACAGCCTTTTCCAGCAGTGCCCCTGTAGCTCACTTGGTGGAGTTTGCTCTTTATGTACTGAGGATATCAGTCCTCAGCAGTGACACTGGTGCCATTCCAGCTTGCTGCCCTTTGCTGCATGCCATTGCTTCTCTCCATCTCATTTCCTGACATTCTTCAGCTGTATATAAAAAAACCCCACAGTCCTTTCTGATGGGAAATCAGCATTATATGAGCCAAATATCACTCTCTCCAAAGCCACCAGCCTCCTTTGGGACACGCTCAAGAACCCTTTATGGTTCTAGTTAGCACTTTTATTTCTAAGAGTGCAGCAGCACACTGTTAAGTTTTCTAAACGATACTCCTGCTTCCTCAACTGCCATCTACTGTAGGTAATATACTGACTATGGATAAGTATCTCATACAAGCCCACATCAAATAATCCTAACTATCCCTTTAAAGGGATAGTTCACCAAAAAATGCAAATTCAGTCATTATCTACTCACTGTCATGCTGATTTAAGGTCGGTTTTAGTTTTTTAGTCCACACAAAAATGCTGGAGTTTCACAGGAAAACAGAGTTGCAGAACCTCCCAAATAATTTAAGTGAATGGTGACCAGTTTTCAAACATGAAAAACAACTAAAAAAGAAAGAAAAGCCTCCATACTGATCGTCTGGTGTAATCCAAGTCTCCTAAAGCCCCGAGTTGACTTGAAAGATGTCATTCACAACATGTTTTTAGCCTAAACTTTCACTGTAGATCCTCAGCTTGGAGCCACGTTCTCTTCATGTGCACACCGTCTGAACTGGGTGTGCGCAGTGTGACGATGTGCGTTCCCAAGTGAACGGCATGTCGGGGGTTTATGAGACTTGGATTGCACCAGACGAGCAGTTTGGAGGCATTTTCTGATTTTTTGGGTTGTTTTTTAAGTTCAGACTTCAACTGTTTGCATCACTGTTTTCCTGTGAAACTCCAGCAGTGTTTTTTTGGACTTAAAAACTGAACCTGACCTTCAAACAGCATCAGGGTGAGTCAATAATGACTGAATTTTCATTTTTGGGTGAGCTATCCCTTTAAAGATGAATCAAATCTTTCAGCAACATTGCCTGGGAACACAAGTGATGTCTTTTTTACATCAACAACATTTAAATCCACATGAAGAATTAATGCTGTCGTAAGTATGGTTGCACGCAGTACCATCATCACTGTGTGCTGTTTTCTGGCACATCCTCGGTGAAGCAGCGCTGCAGCGTGTGCAAGAACACGAGGGATTTACCACATTTAGTTGACATAAATCCTTAATAAAAATAAAAATCTCAGTAGCATGAATTTCCTCATGAGTTTCAATAATAGAATATCTCAAATTGAATCTCACATCAATGAAAAGAGGAGGATTTTACAATATGTGAGGAAAATGAATTAATCTCATATTCATTTATTCTGTCAGTCAAATCACATTCACTGTTTATTCCATTTCCATTTACCTACTTTCACTCTTTATAAGCACAATATATTTACAGAACTGAATGCTCGGCTGCCTTATGTATGGCAGCTTTATTTATTTAAATTGAGGAAACAAATGTAAATATGAGGACAAAGAGTGAATGGGGGATCAGGTTAAGAAACACCAGAGCAAAACAAAAGGCCTGAATGCCTCAGGATGGTGACAGGAGGACAGAAATAGCTCAGGAGAACTGGCAGAGGACGTCCACTGCCAGTTTCTGACCAGTTTGCCTGAAACCCTCTCAGTTAGAAGAATACAAAGGTGTGGAGAATTACCCTGTCACCCTGCCAGTGTTTCAGTCTGTAAGACCTTTGATATTTTCCTCTGAAGGAGCTTGTATCTTCCAATTCGACAGTGTTTACTGCAGATGAAAGGAAGCACGCACAAACAGAAATTAATGAGGCGCTTGAGAAAACAATGCGCACAGTAATATTCTGCATTTTCAGCAGGTCTGACACAGAAACAAGAAGGAAACCCTGTGTGTTTTTTATGCACACAAACTGATCTACTGACACAAAGAGATTGAGAGCTTTGTTTCTCTCCTCACACCGTCTCAATTGAATGCCTAGGATCCATTATGGCTGCGTGGGCTCCGAGCACCAAGGCTGCATTAACTGCAAACCCGGGACGCTGTTTTAATTGATGAATGAGGTCAACAACAGTGATTGTGGAGGGCAACTTGTTTAAGTGCATTATAATATAAGTGTATATACAAGCAGAAAATGACTTTAATGTGCAGTCTGAATGGATCAGCATCAATAAAGGGCAGCTTACATCAAACTAGGGCAAAAATGTCACTACAGGGCTGCCAATAAAAATATCAAGCAAGATTTCCCAAAGCCCAAGATTACATATTCACATTGTGATACAGCCCTAAAACTGTGCTTAAAGGGATAGTTCACCCCAAAATTAAAAATACACATTTTCCCCTGGCCTGCACTGCTGTTTATCCATCTAGATTTTTTTTTTTTTTTTTTTTTTTTTTTTTGGTGTAAGTTGCAGAGTTTTGGAGGTATCAGCCATGGTGTCTGTCTTCTCTCCAACATGATTTACTGGAACTACTTTCTTTCTAGGAAAGAAAACTGCTCGCAACAAGAAAAGAGACACTGGTTTTGAGTTTTTCAGATGTATTTTTTTGGTGCTTTGAGCACAGTTCCATTATATTGGAGAGACGGTAGACATCTCTACAGCCTCTCAACTCTGCAACTCACACCAAAGGCCAGGGAAAAATATGTATTTTTGATTTTAGGGTGAACTACCCTGTGAATGTACTTTTATCCCTTAAAGAAGTACTCTGGAGCAGCCAAAGACTGAGTGGTGACAGGTGGGTAGCAGGAGATTAAAAAAAAAAAAAATCTACAAATTTAAGATTTATACAATGCACTTATTTTTGTAAGAACATATTCAGCAGATTGTCTTATTTTTCTCTGTTCATTATTTTGCATCTGCATAATTTAATATTAACTACATTTATACATATTGTATCCTGCTGTTTAAGTTTAATCTGGAACTATATAATACGGCGCACCTTACGTGCAGGTAGTGTGAGTTATGGTTAGGATCGGCGGAGTGATATGTAAGATGTGAGATGCCCCTTGTTTGTCAGTATTCAGTTGTCCTACGTTCTTTACGCACAGCCTTTCAGTAGTTTAATTACGTAACAAGTAAGTTTAGTTAAGACAGATAGAGAAGCCTGTCTTACGTTGGTGGCAGCGGGTTTGTGGACTGCTAATTTTTTTGCAGTGTTTTGAATGAAATGGACTCTGGTGGACATTAAATCATCAGGATAACAGAGAAAGATTTAAGTGAATTACAGAGACTCGCAAGTGGACATAACTTCTGCTTCTGCTCTGTTCGTGGATTTTCACGCTGCACGTGGGACCACTGCTAGTGAACGTATCCACGTGGGACGGTCGCACAAGCTGTTAACGTGTCATTCTGGACACTTCAGTGGGTGAGTGGACTAACACGTGCCCTCTCTGAACGTTGACTGCTTTGTTACTATGGTAATGAACGTTCATTTGCACAAATTAACTCTTTCCAGGTTTAATTAATAAGGCCCATCCCTGGCAGGGTTTTGGTCCACAATCCCCTGAAGTCACCATCATTATGTTTTTACTCCATTGATTTTATTTTTTATTGTCTTTTCTAATATTAATCTTTTAATGACTTCCCCTTTCATTGCTATTTTATGTTCTTTTTCACCTGTTTTAATTGAATTTATTAAATAGATGGGTTTTTTTTGTTTCCTGTGTGAAGCTCACAGAATTGCCCCTGTGTAGAAAATGTGTCTGACCTGCAGTCAAAAACCAAAAAACAAATTTAGTTTACAACCTCAGAAGACTAAGAAAATCAGCAAATAAGCTGAACACTGAAACCAGTCAATATTTGCTAAATCAAGACCCAGTATGGTGGCCTCGTAGCCCAGTTGGTAGAGCGTTTGCCCCATGTACAGAGGCCATGAGTCCTCTGCAGTAGGGCTGTCCCAAACGATTATTTTTCTCCTGATTAATCTATCGGCTATCTTTACGATTAGTCCGATTAGTCTAACGATTAATTTTTCGACTAATCTAGCGATTATTTTTTGGTTGACGATTATTAATTCACAAAAACACTTCTGAACACTTATTTAAATTCTTTGTTTATTAAAGTAAAAAAAAAACTTTTGAAATTGAATGAACAGTCACATCTCTTTTAGGCAAGCATCATGATGTGTGAACATGAATGAGGTATTTCTCTGTCTATGCATTACAGTGAAACAATGTGTGAGCGCATGTTCAGCAGCCCAAGTAAAAGAATTAACAAGAATAAATAACTAAAAAATAAATAACTAAAAAATAAACACAAAGTCCAATGAGGTCAAATACTGAAGACATTAACTAACACCAGTGCAAGTGAACACAAACAGAACTTTTTTCCAACAGGATTTAACACAATTTCACTTCTCTCATCTCTAGTATCTCTATATTGTTCTCTCTAGGAATTGAAGTGAAGGAATGTGAGCATGTCTACATGGTCAGGTGTCAGGCTTGCTCTTTTTTTTTTGTAACAATGTTCCCAGCAGCTGAGAAGAGACGCTCAGATGGTGTTGAAGTTGCGGGGACAGCCAGGTATGATCTGGCCAGCAGAGCCAGGTTGGGGAACTTTTCTTCATTGTCCCTCCACCACTGCAGTGGGCTGAGGCTCTTATTCTTTTTAAGTGACTGTTGTCCAAAGTACATTTGTACCTCCTTCCTCAACATTTCACCCTCATGTTCTTGGCCATCTTCATTGTCATTGCTGCTGTCATCTGAGTCAGAGTCCATTAGTGTGTCCAACAGAGACTTCTTACCCTTGATTGGCACCTTTCCTCCTGGTTGGTCACTGGCTGAGCCTGAGGCACCCTGCTCCATACCTGCCTGAAGCTGTTCCTTCTTCCTTCTTCTTGCTTCACGTGCAAGAACCAGAAGCTCAGCTTGCACTTTTTGGATCTCACTGGGTTACAGGAAACTAAGCTTGCAGTACCTTTAATAAAAACAAATAAAAAACACAACATTAGTAAATATGTTAAAACACTTTCCAGTTTCCATAAACATAGAGACAAAACACTAAAAGTAAAAAAGGAGACAGGAAAACAAGCAGCAGGTAGTAATAACAACAAGTAAACAGGGTTATACACATGCAAGGCAATAACACAATAACGCCAAAAATACACAAACCTGGGGTCAAGGGCAGTAGCAAGGACACACACATTTGGACCATCCTCCTCAGTGAATGTGGTCTCTCTGGTCCACCTTGAAGCTATCTGCTCTTCTGCGGCTGCCTGAAATGAGTTGATAGGAGCACAGTCAAAGGATCTATTCTGCGTTGATTTCTGTAGACCCTTTACCAGGCGAGGTAGTGTGGAGACCGTCACATAGCTCTCTGCACTTAGGAAGGTTGTGGCTTCTTCAAAAGGTTTGAGAGCTACCTCAAGTTCCTCTAGTAGGGCCCACTGGCCAGTCTTCAAATCCAGGTAGTGCTTTCCCCTTTTTGTGATGTCTGGGTCTGACAGGACTGCAGTCACTGGCCACCGCTGCTCCAGAAGGCGACTCACCATGTAGTATGTACTGTTCCAGCGGGTGGATACATCCTGAATTAGTTTGTTCTCATCAACACCCATGGACTCTTGTTTGCTCTTTAGTTTGCTGCTGGCCAGCTCACTCTTCTTGAAGTGCTCTACAAGTGACCTTGCAGCCCCAATTGTCTTGTTTATTTGGGGATCTTTCTTTAGGGCATGTCCTATCACCAACTGAAGTGGTGTGGCCAGCGCACCTGTGTGAGGCAACTCCATGCCTCTCATTGAGGATCCCAGAGCTGCCGCAATATTGGCAGCATTGTCATGAACAACAGCCAGGATGTCCCTACTGAAGGAGATGCCCATCTTTTCCACTACCTTTTCTAACCAAGCAGCAATGTTTTCGGCCTCATGGCGCTCCTCCAGTGGCATGGTAGTAAGAATGTATGAAGTAAACATCCATTTCTCATTAAGAAAATGGCAAGTTATGCCCAAGTACGCCTCTGTGGCGACACTTGTCCAGCAGTCAGTGGTGAGTGTGATTTTTGAGTTTGCATTTTTTATTTCAGCTCTTACTTTTTCAAGAGTAGCCTTATACTTTTCTTCCATCAAATCGGTGAAGTGGTGTCTGGAAGGCAACAGGTACCCTGGGTGAAAGGTTTTAATCATCTCTCTGAATCCAGCACCCTCCACAATTGCAATGGGCCTCATGTCCTGGACAATCATGTTAAGGATACTTTGTGTGAGTTCAGATGCTCTTTCTGGTGTGCATTCCTCTTTTTTTTGGAGGGGAAAAACTGTGCAACGTTAGCTACATAATGCACAAAGCTGAAACACAACACTGTGTAACTTTGACTGCAACCCGCTGCTTCGAGAAATGAAACTTAACGATGCACGTTAATATGTCGCACATAACAGCAACTTCAGTAAAACCGGGTCATATTAGTTAGTAAGTTAGATGGACTTACGATCCTCCAGCTTTTTGCTTTCTGTCGTCTTCCAGCAGTACACCTGGGTGACGTTGCTTCAGGTGTTCGTTCATCGCTGATGTGCTGCTGTGGTACGCCAACTCGGCTTTACAAAGGCTACAGACGACCAACTCATTTGACTTTTCTTTGAAATATGTCCATACTTTGGACTTTCTTGTCCGCTTTTTTAGCTGCTTCGTGGTGCCGCTCTCCTCTTCCCGCCCGGAACGCTGGGATCCGGAGCCTCCGCCATTTCTGCTGTTCTCCTTTCTTTTCTGCTGTGCGCGCTTGTTTACAACTGACGGTATGCACGTGTCGACGTATTTACGTCATCGACGACGTCGACTGCGTCGAATAATCGGGACAGCCCTACTCTGCAGCGTCTGTTGGTTTGACTCCCACCTGTGGTCTTTTGCTGCATGTTATTCCCCCACTTTCTCTCACCCTTGACTGTCATGTCTTCAGCTGTTCTGTCATTAAAAAAAAGAAGAAAAATTACAACAAGACCCAACAGCCATGCTAGAGACTCTGTGAGGGTGTACATTTGCTAATTATCACTAAATGCAAAGTACAGCGGAGGCTGATCAGAATTTCATATATAGTGTTGGACAACTATTGGAAACAAGCAAACAAACAAACCAAAAAAACAAACAAACAAAAAAAAAACCTGATAATGCTGTTAGGTAAAAAAAAATAAAAAAAAAATAGGAAAATTAGGGAATCAAAATTGCTACAATAGATCCTTTAGGAACTGTGAATATCTGTGCCAGATTTCACAGATATCGATTCAGTTCTCATGGACATGGACATTTCATTAAAAAACAGAAATGCCAACCTCACAGTGGTGCTAGAAGAAAAAAATCATTAGGATACAATACATTGTCTGGGAACAATGAATGTCTGCAGATAATTAAGAAGATAAATCAGAGGACTGTCAGCATTAGTAGCATTTACCCCCCTAGGGCATGGATTCTATAGTAGGAGTACTGCTGGTGGTACGTTCCCTTTAGTGGTATGCTATGGAAGATTTATTTCAAGCACAATCAAAAATACTATAAAATGCCAAATGAAAATACTTCAATCATGAGATTGCTGAAATGTATTTTAAAATAAGTTTAGTCTTTCCTTTCGGTCTGCTGTATTTTAACATCTGCCTCTAATGGTGGCACTTGGAGTGCCTAATATTTTCTTAAGCGGTAAAGTGGTGTAAAAAGTTTGAGAAAATTGCCCCGGGGCACCGGCACAAAGCTTCATGGGGGGTCGCAAGGCTTGGGGATTGGGGTGTAAGAAAACCTTTTTTAAAAATATATTCTATATCTCAGCATTTCTGTGAAGAAAACTTAACGATAGATAGGAGATATAAAATCTCAGAGGATGAGAACAGTGAAGACCTGAACACAAGTTATATTCAGAGCCTTTACTCATCCTGCAGATGAGATCACTGAATTTGTCAAGAAGAGGCCTTTTAAAACTATGTATAATTGATTATACAATTAAAGAAAACTATAAAAAGTTTCTAAAAATATCAGGAAAACTCTCTGATGCAGCGTTTCACAGGAAATAATTTGCATAAAATTCACTCAGTTGCTACACAAACTTTGCACAGTTATTGAGTTCATTATTTGGGTTGATTGTACAGTTTATTAGTTGTTCTGACCTGTTATTGGTGTGCATTGAATATAATTCAAAAATACAGTTAGGCCCAGAAATATTTGGACAGTGACACAATTTTCATGATTTGGGCTCTGCATGCCACCACCTTGGATTTGGAAATGAAACAACTGAGATGCAATTGAAGTGCAGACTTTCAGGTTTAATTCGAGGGGTTGAACAAAAATATCCTATGAAACGTTTAGGAATTGCAACCATTTTTCTACAAAGTCTCCTCATTTCAGGGGCTCAAAAGTAATTGGACAACTTAACATTACCATAAATAAAATGTTCATTTCTAATACTTTGTTGAGAATCCTTTGCAGGCAATGACTGCCTGAAGTCTGGAACCCATGGACATCACCAAAAATGCTGGGTTTCCTCCTTTGTGATGCTTTGCCAGGCATTTACTGCAGCTGTCTTCAGTTGTTGCTTGTTTGTGGGTCTTTCTGCCTTAATTTTTGTCTTAAACAAGTGAAAAGCATGCTCGATGGGGTTGAGATCTGGTGATTGACTCGGCCGTTGCAGAATATTTCACTTCTTTGCCTTAAAAAACTCTTGGGTTGCTTTCGCAGTATGTTTTGGGTCATTGTCCATCTGTACTGTGAAGCGCTGTCCAATCAACTTTGTTGCATTTGGCTGAATCTGAGCTGAAAGTATATCCCTATACACTTCAGAATTCATCCGGCTGCTTCTGTCTTCCATCACATCATCAATAAACACTAGTGACCCAGTGCCACTGGAAGCCATGCATGCCCATGCCATCACCCTGCCTCCACCATGTTTTACAGAAGATGTGGTGTGCTTTGGATCATGAGCCGTTCCAAGCCTTCTCCATACTTTCTTCTTCCCATCAGTCTGGTACAGGTTGATCTTAGTTTCATCTGTCCAAAGAATGCTGTTCCAGAACTGGGCTGGCTTCTTTAGATGTTTTTTGGCAAAGTCTAATCTGGCCTTTCTATTTTTGAGGCTGATTAATGGTTTGCACCTTGTGGTGAACCCTCTGTATTTGCTCTCATGAAGTCTTCTCTTTATGGTAGACTTTGATACTGATACACCTACTTCCTGGAGAGTGTTCTTCACTTGGGTGGATGTTGTGAAGGGGTTTTTCTTTACCGTGGAAAGGATCCTGTGGTCATCCACCACTGTTGTCTTCCGTGGCCTTTTTGAGTTCCCGAGCTCACCAGTGCGCTCTTTTTTTCTCAGAATGTACCAAACTGTTGATTTGGCCACTCCTAACATTTCAGCTATCTCTCTGATGGATTTCTTCTTTGTTTTCAGCCTAAGGATGGTCTGTTTCACTTCTATTGAGAGCTCCTTTGACCGCATGTTGTGGGTTCACAGCAACAGCGTCCAAATGCAAATGCCACACCTGGAATCAACTCCAGACCTTTTACCTGCTTAATTGATGACAGATTAACAAGGGAATAGCCCATGCAGCCCATGAGATAGCTTTTGAGTTAATTGTCCAATTACTTTTGGTCCCTTGAAAAAGAGGCGGCTACTTATTTAAGAGCTGTAATTCCTAATCCCTTCCGCCAATTTGGATGTGAATACCCTCAAATTAAAGCTGAGAGTCTGCACTCTAAGTCCATATTGATTATATAACTGTATATTGAATATGTTTTGGTAAACAGCTAAAATAACAAAACTTGCGTCAGTGTCCAAATATATATGGACCTGACTGTATGTCACTGAGTCAGGAGGAAAAAAGTTTGGGAACCACTGCTGTAGGGATGTGGGGTATCTGTAGCAAAGTTTCGTGCTGATCCATTAATAGTTTAGATATTTCAGTCTGGACCAAAGTGGTAGACTGACCGACATTACCATCCCTAGAGCGAGAGATGCTGCTAGTCTGGCCACAAACGACAGACTAATCAATTATCAAAATAGTTGCCAGCTACTTTTTACAACAGCAGAGACGGCAGATTTTGAGGATAACAATGTTGGAAATGCCCTGTGCTGCTGACACGATGCGCTCTGCACCACAGGAAGTCATTCCTGCCTGTGGCCATCAAAACTTTATAACTCCTCCCTCTGAGTGTCCGACAGTCTGAGTCAATATATTGACCCTGGACTTATTGCACCACTGGAAGAAGTTTATTATTATTTATATATCATTTACAGCTTCATCTGTGCAATATTGATCTAACAGCACAGTAATTTTGTGCCATAATTCAACTGTGCAATACACTGGCACCATTACTGCTTTAATTTATTTATTTATTTACTGTGCATTTCAGCAAACCTATACTCTTATTGCATCTTTAAAATATATATATATGTATATATCCCCCATCTTGAGCATTGTGTTTACACTATTTATTTGTACCACTGTTGTAGGTATTGTATACATATTGTTTACACGTTTCTTCTTTTCTATATATTGTTGAATACAGTAGTATAATGCTCAGATTTTTTCACGTATTTTTACACACTTCATTTCTATATGCTTATATACACTTCTATTCTTCAGTGTAATGCAACAAATTTTTTTCCCGTAGGCATAAACAAAGTATTTCTGATTCTGAGAAAACCCAACCTGCCTTCTCCTGAACTGTGGTTGTGACATTTGTTAGACGGCAGCTGGAGTTGGTCGGGCTTGATGTCCTGGGGCAGCTTGCACAAAATCCAAAACCTGACTTGTCTTATGTGATGTAATGGTGTGACTGTAACCTGTCATCCGTTTTTATAGACTTGCTTTTATGTGACGTTGTCTTTTCAATCTTTTAATTGTATTTATTTATTTATATTGACTAGATTAGGCAGCCATGAGGTTTGTTTTCCTGTTCTTATCTCTTTTACTGTTTTGTGTTGTAGTGTTATATCAATTTTGTCTTGCTTCTGTTTGGCCTCACTGTTTTGTTTTTCTGTCATTATAGTGAGGGCATCGTGGTGGTGCACTGGTTAGTGCTGTTGCCTCACAGCAAGAAGGCTGGAGCTTGTGGCTGGGGCAGGACCCTTCTGTGTGGAGGATGCATGTTCTTTCCAGGTATTCTGGCTTTCTCCCACAGTCCAAAAACATGCAGCATAATAGGTTAATTGATAGCTCTAAATTGCCCTTAGGTGTGAATGTGAGCAAGAGTGGTTGTTTGTCTCTACATGTCAGCACAAGATGAACTGGCGACTTGTCCAGGGTGTACCCCACCTCCTGCCCAATGTCAGCTGGAATAGGCTCCAGCGCCCCCCTGTGACCTGTCAAGGATAAGCGGTTATGGACGATGGATGGATCATTATATTGACTCCTGGGTATCCTGCTCTTTTGCTTTGTCTGTCAGAGCATATTGAAAACTGTTACATAAATTGTTATTGTTATTACTGCTACTATTAACTAGAGGACAATAGGCCAGGGGAGAGGACTAACAAATCAACTCCAAAAACCTCCAGAAGACAGAATTGGTGGATGGCTGCATTGCACATTTTTGGAGCCTTCTGTCCTCATTAAGGACAAAGAGAATGAGTTAAGTAAATAAATGTCAGACAGAGACAAACTAAGACAAATAGAGAAAAATGAGACACAGGTGTTAACAGTACTAAAGCAAAGTTTATTAGAATAAACAAAGAAAACATCACAAAGACAAAATAGCTATAAATCTATCATTTCCTCATTTTGTTGTTCATACAGTGTGTTTACTCCAGACTTCAATAATAAACTTTAAAAGTGTAAATCAGTCAGATTTAACCTGTGGGGTGGAGAGGATCTGCTAACTTTCAACCTGCCTCAAACTGTCACAAATATCCCAGAGAATGTTTTTTGGTGAAGAAAATCTCTGGGGTTTTTCTCCTATTTATAGTCACACATTATTCCACACGGACGCAATCACACATGCGCGCACACACACTCAAACACGCTAAGACCAACGTCTTTACTTTGGTCTTTTTGTTGTCCAAACAGGGTGCTACACACTTCGCCCAGAGACTTGTCTAAATGAAGAGTGCTGCACTCACCATGTAGCACCTTCAGGGTCTCAACAGTCGACAAATCATTGGAGTCTGAAGGACGAACATGCACACACTGTTTATTTATAACTATTTACAAATCTGCAAAACCCAAGCCAAGTTTGCCTCCTCCTTGGGACCCTCCTCTGGCTCAGCGGGGGGTCCGGATGACGGTCGGGGTTAGTGGATTCTTGTCAGCTCCTCCACAATCTTAATGACCTCGTCCACTGTGGCTTCACGCTTCATGCCGCTGCCGTCATCGATCTGAAATTGACCAGCGGCAGACAACAGTGAGTCTCTAGATGTGTGTCACTGGAGGGACAAATAAACAGGTAGCTGTGCACAGAGGGAGGCACATGTTTCAAAAGCATTTTACTCTTCAGTGGTATTTAAGTCATTTTCCAGCTGATTTTTGCATTTTTGTTTCAGTCTTTTTGAGGCAAAATTATTTTATAAGCTCCTGGGAATCTTTTATCTTGATCTTTTATCCTAAAACGACTGCATTTTGTACTTTTGTGCCACTCGTCTTCTGTATCTCAAGACAATGTTAGTGAACAAATCTGAAAACCTCACCACTGCAGTTTTTTTGTTTTGGGTTTTTCTGCTGCACACCATGACTTTTTCCACAAATTTACAGTGAATCTACAAAGATTAGTCATCAGTTTATTAGCTGATCAACACAGTTAGCTAATCAACAACTGCTTTTATAGTTGAGAAGAGATGTAATGCTATGAAAATTTCGTATCAGGATTATAGCCAATTTTTTGCGGTTATTGTGGTATTGGTAAAAAAGTACTGACACTGAAATCGTTCACCAACTTTTATAATGAAAAACCCTCAAAGATTTAAAATGACATTGCGTCCTTTGTGTTGCCATTATTTGTGTGCATGCTGCATGTGCAGTGTTGCATGCTTTATCTGTGTCTGGGCAACTGTTACTAACTTTGAGGGTGGTAATCAAACATGATTTTCCTGATAATTAAAATTTAAAGCAGTAATAATAATCACCAAGAATTGTACTGTGGTTTATCACAAAACCGGTAATTATTTCATGATAAACCATTACTGCTTACTGGCAAAGAAAAAAGGATCAATCCCCTATTTTTAAAGGGTTAACGTGATTAAAAAACCTGCATATATGCACTTAATGTACTATTAAAAGCAGTATTAGCTACACTTTTAATGCCTATAGTTTAGACACTAGAATTAGTCGAAGAAGACCGCAAACGTGGCTGGACACATGCTAACCAAGCGTTTCTACATTAGTTAATAAATAATTAAATGAAGTACATATATATTACAACATGTTAAAAAAAACAAGCTCACATTGCCTGAACTGTCTTTCGCCACCATAAAGTCAGGTGACATTAGATCATAGATAGGGAATATGCTGCGTTTGTCTGCTATCCTCTGCAGTTTGTCCACTACTTTCAGATAAGACAAAACTGATAAGCCCATTTAAATTTCAGTAATTAATAAATAAGCTGCATTATTTATTTTAAAATGATTATTTACATGTTCCATTACCACCAAAAGTAGTGGAATTAGTCCAGACACTGCCGTTGGGTACTGGTACTGAATTCTAGGAAACTGATGGCAATTTCTCACTTAGAATCAATTAATCAAGCTAATAGTCAAACTACTAGATTTTAAAAATAATCATCAGTTGCAGCACTAACTTTAAGACAATATGATTACAGATCACGTCTATACTTAATTACTTAAGAGAGCATATTTTCATGAGACAAGTGAGCAACCGATGCTGCAGCATATTTTATTTTTAAAGCTTCTAAATGGTCCAACTTTAGCAGAATCTTGGCTGTAAACAGGAGTTTCCTGGCAAGGAAATGCTCCACATATTTTGGACTGTTTTTATCAGCTGGTCTTAAGAGGCAGACAGGGAATAGCCTTTGTTTATGAGCTTAAAGTGTGGATTTTTTTTAAATGCAGTGACAGCAAACAGAGACGCAAACCAGAATAAGCTCATTTGTTCATCTGCCAAAAGTAATTTTGCCACCTGTTCTGCCATGAAAGTTATTCCCAGCTCTCACTCACACAGCACAGGTGCATAATAAAACTGTCTAAGGGGTCTTCGAAGGTTCAACATCGCTTCAAGCCAAGTACACAAATGACAACAGAGAGCTAGTTTGCTTCTTCACCAGATGTTTCTGCGAGAACACAATAAGCTTGTTATCAGAGCAGAGGTCCCAGCTCTCATAACAAGCTTATGTCTCGCTGTTATTAAACTAACTTTCACATTTTGTGTCCATTACAGGTCACCGCATACTGTGCCAACAACCTGGCAAAGAGAGCTGGTGAGTAAGCTTAAGGCCTCAGCGCTGAATCCCCCCTTTTTAGAGTCTGAAGTGTGAGCACAGTATTGAAATAATTACATCAAAACTTTTTTTTTTTTTTTTCACGGATGTAGGATAAAAAAAAAGATGCAGAGAGAGAGAGGGAGAGGATCATCTGGTTCAATATGAAGTGTGGCAGAACATGAACTCCTACCTGTAGAGTGCTGACGACCTCCTGCATCTTGGCTCGACCGAGATCTAGGAAGCTCTCAATCAGATCCCCGTCGATGAATCCCGTGGCCTGCTCTGTCTTGCGCTCCGTGTGGAAGGACCTCCAGGTGACGCAGAGTCAAGGAAAATCAATACGAGGCTGCTGCTTCGCCTGAGGATCACACTTTAGGTAGAATATCACATATTTTACCTCAGGCACAGTCAACAAAGATTCTGTATAGGAAGTCTAATAAAAACAGCACTGTTCAGAGGACCTGATGTTGTCACTCAGGATCCAGTGTTGGTACTGATGCACCTGTAGAGGCCTCATTACAGAAACATCTTTAGTCTGAAATCCAATTTTATCTCAGTTTAGGATGATATATATGATTTTTAATATCATGGAAACATGTTTCCTCACTGAATTTAGGAAAATTCAATCTTATCTTAGGAAGGGAATTAAGCTTTCCTAAGTTAGGATGTAGAGGTGCACAGACGTCATTATATAAGTTTCACATTTCCACATCCTTATACTGTACTTCTAATCTCTCCCTTCCTCTTTTCTATTCTTATTTTTAACTAAACTAAGTTTTAATAACTGAACCCCACCACTGTCCTCTATTTAACTGTGGGACATTGAACATCAGTGATCACTGAAAAATAAAGCTTTATAGATACATTGCAAAGAAGAACTAGATTTGATTCCAAAGGCATTATGGGATTTTGAAAACAAAACGCCTCCAATTTATCTGGGATGTTTGTGCGATCACCCTTAATTCTCCAAATTCTCAATGTTTTAGTTTTTCATGTATAACATCATTTAAAAAAAACTACAGTTACAGAGTTTCTTTGCTTTGATAACAACTACTGTAGTACTGATTATTACAAATAGGGCTTTGACTAAATATTTTTTTCATTAGCCGTTATTCTGGCGATTATTTTCTTGATAAATCCTCATACACCGGTCAGCAATAAACATTTCAAAGAGAAAATGCCTTTCACAATATCTTAAAGCCCAACCTGAACCATGTTAGTTTGTTCTATGTATTGTCCTGGTTCTAAAGCACTTTATGTATTCTTGTGAAGTGTACTCTGCTCTGCACAGTATTGTACTGTTCCTGTTTTAATGTATTTTATGTGTCTTTTGAAGCTGCCTTTACTCCTGCCCAGAGACTGCAGCTGAAAAGAAGAAAAGCAAAATGCTAAATCAGCACATTTACAGAAATTTCTATTAATGTGTACTGTCCCTGTAACTTTAAACCGTATAAATAAATAAATAAATAAAATGTCTTCAAACACATTGTTTTGCCCGGCCACCGGTCTACAACTTAAAGATATTGCCTTTATAATGTAGAAAACTAAAGAAATGAGCAAAACTGATGCTGGTGAAGCTAGAACAAGTGGCATTTAAAAAAAAAACAAAACTGACTTAATCAATTGTCAGAACTGTTCTTGAATAATGTTCTGTTTCAGCTCTCTATATGAATATCTTCAAATGGCAGAGTGGCCACGTATAAACTATTTCATGTATGAAATCTATTAAATAGAGTCAAAGCAGATGGTAAATCTGGCATAAATCATCTTTTCTCATTTGATATTAATGTTTTTGTAAATGGTCCCTGTTAAATTAAGACTAATAATAAATTAAAGCACCTATTATCTTTGTTAACTTTGTGGGTTTACTGCCTGCAAGACGAGCAGAGGGGTGTCAGTGCAGGACAAGTTGTCTCTGTCCTTGTGACAGTCTAAATATAAGAAGGATATAAGCTGTGCTCGATCTTGCCGACGCTCTTGATGACCTTGTTGAGGCGATTCTGCAGGTCCAGGAGGAGGCTGTACCAGCCTTCAGACAGGGATGTCACCAGACCTAACACACACACAAGACACACAGACACACACGTCAGTCAACAACACAACCCCTTTTTTAAAGGCATAATAATCAAAACAGTTTTGCACCTCACTGCAGCAGATGGTAAGGACCTTCTTATCAGTAAGAATGAAGAAAGATGTTTTAAGACTGGATTCATAATAGAACTAAAAAAAAAGCTTTACAATAAATAAATTAAGAGATCATTAGTGTGACTGCAATCCTCCTAATGCAAGTTTCATGCTTGTATGCTGGGACAATGGATGGAGTAAAGTAGTAGTGTGATTTCAATGCTTCAATAATTCAAGAAAAGGCCATTCCAAAACGTTTTATTTTGAGAGTGATTTCTCGGTGAATGGCAGAGCTGCAGATCTTTCAGGGAGCAGCTTTTCCTCTGTGCTAAAAATTCAACTTCTGTGACAGTGAGTGCATCATTATGATGCTCAGGGGAAATAATCTGCATTGAAAGTGACACAAAGAAACAGGTAAACCTGTGAACAAAAGATTGCGCTGATTTGTAATGCGGAGCGTGTTTCTCTGCACATGAAGCCCTGAAAGTGTTGGATGTTTGGGACAAACTGCCAGGAGCAGTTCGGAGGACGGTCGGCCTGCAAAAAATGTTATATTTGTTATCAGTAAATCTGAAGATTATTTTATCGATTGATTTAATAGCTTTGTCAATGAAAAGTCAGCAAACAGTGAAAAATGCCTTCAGAAATGCTGGATCTTTTATTTTTCACCTGTATGTTATGATTACAGACTACTTATTATCCTCCTTTTTCACTGAAAATGTCGAGGCTACTAAATCTCATTACATTTCTGCCAACCTGTTTTTATGTACATTTTCAATTTGTGAATAAAAAAAAAAAAAAAAAAAAACAACCTTCAAACTACCAACAAAAGAAAGCTTTTACACTCGTCTGAGGTGGAAAACTGATCTATTGATTAAAGCAAAATGTGGCAAGTGGAATGGAAACATTTGTCGCATTTTGCTTTAGTCATATGTACAAACATCTACTGAAGCTTTCACTCCACTGAAGAGACTAAAAATAGCGGACCATGGAAACATCAGTTTTGTGTGGAGCAATCAAGACTGTAATGTTTTTCCTATCACTACATGACAAACAAAAGCCACATTTCCATCACGTTCTCCACATGGTTCTCGGTCATTTGAGGCTCGAGCGTGCTTTTCATTACCTCATGTTGCTGTGCCCACTTCTTCAACTACCTTTAATGGCACCCAATGGGAGAACTGGCTAGATGAACACAGCTTTTTATTCTCTCTTAATAGTAGTGGATGGACACTCATTAATTGATTTTCTAGAAATTTGGTTAAATTTAGGGATCTTCATGGAGACTAATTTCCCTGTTTAGATTTGGGCTGGTCGACTCGTCTTAAAGTAAGAAAACACTCAGAACACTTCGGGGTGTTAAATAATCTCATATTGGTTTGCAAACTGTGGCCTAATTAGCAGTGCTAACACCAGCAGCATGTTCTCCTTGGAGGTTAATGTCCGTGCCTGTGCCGAACATTTATTGATCTGATTGAGTGGTTATATGACAGTTTATTCTGACGCAGCCCACATACAACCTTATTTTCATTTTTTTTGACCAAAATCCTGCTAATCCACACCAGTTTAACCAGGTGTCATCTTTGTCCCACTTTCCACCTTGCTGGTTTGTATCTGAGCATTAAAGCCTGCCCGCCGGGGCTGCAGCTGTCCTATTTTGTTAATCAGTTAATTGGTTTGAGTATTTATTTAAGAAGCAAAAAGTCAAAATTCTCTGATTCTAGTTTCTTAAATGTCACCATGTTCTGTGTTTTTTACTCCTCTATGACAGTAAACAGAATCTCTTTGGTATTTGAGGACGTCTCCTCAGGCTTTGGGCAAAACTGATTAATATTTTTCACCACTTTCTGACATTTTATAGGACAAACAACTAACTGATTAATCAATAAAGTAATCAACAAATTAATCAACAATGGAAATAATTTAGTTGCAGCCCTACTGAGCATTAATAAAATATTATTAGTTTAACTGACTAGTAGGGGGTAGCGACATTTAATAGACCACATAACTAATCATGCAAATCCCTTGTTAAATTTACACTAAATTAGGAAAGTTGACTAAATGACTTCAGTATTTATATGATTCCTTAGTATACAAATAAAAGGATAATTTCAATTTCAGTTCTCGTCTTTGAAAAAGTTGTTTTGTCTGACCAAGAGCCCAAACTCCAGAGATGATCAGTCCAAATTCAAAAGGTCAGTCCTTCACGTGTTTTACCAAAGCATGTTGGCAAGTATTTTATTTTATATCATTATTGGTTTGACCCCCTAACTCACTAGAAGTGGTCACAGAGAAAAGAACGGGTAGGAAGCTCAAGAGTGTTACACAAAATGACGATCATCCAGAGCACAATGCTTTTAGTGAGCTGAGGAGCTCGTTTGGTGTCGGACTTGTTAAGCCCTGGCGCTCTTCAGAGCGATCCAGGAAGCCCTTTGTTCCTGCTGCAGTGATGGTGATGACTAAGAAGGTGGTGGGACTGTGGATTGTGGTAATGTGGGTATTCATGAATATGCTGACGCTACATACAACCACTGACATTTACCAGTACAGTCCCCATTGATGGTTATTTTATGTCATTATGCTGCTGTCGCTCCACTTATCTCGTACTGCCTTTGAGAAGTGTGTAATTTTTTCACTCGCCTGTTGTCTGTTCTAATGACTGGTGACATTCAGCTTCCCGCTGGAGGATTTTTAAAGTATCTTGTATCATCAGAACGATACAACGAGACGCAGAAAATCAACATAGAAAGGCTGGAACTTAAAAATGGAAGTAATGTTGAATGTAGACTGTGACAGAATAAACTGATATATAACCACTCGACTGGAGCAACATGTGACCACATTAAGCACATACACGGACGTTAACCGGCGAGCAGAGCAGCTGCTGCTGCTAGCACTGCTAACGTTAGCCACACTGTGTGCCAGGCTGACAGCTAACATCAGCTCCAGGTTGTTTACCCACAAACACTGTGATCCTCTTCAGTCTGAAAAGTTGAACCATTTAATGTACATTTCGTACGTTAATGTGTAATGTTTGTATTGCACAGCGCAAAGTAGCGCACATTTAAAACGTGATTTGGCGATTGTAGACTGATTAACGGCTTCAAATGTCTCTTAATGCGCACCGTCCTTTTTCAGACAGTGTTTAAGATTATAAATTAATCAATTCTGCTCAATTTTTAAATGCTTTCTGCTCGTGTAACTGTTAGACTAGCCAACTACTCTAAATTAAATTTTGCATTTAATCAGCAGGAAAATTAGTCACTAGGAACATTCCCATTTTCCACAACCCAAAGATATTCACTTTACTCTCAGAGGGAAGCAAATAAACCAGAAAATATTCACATTTAGAAAGCTTAAATCAATAATTTGACTTTTTTTTTCTTAAAAAATTACTCAAACTGATTAACTGGTTATGATTGTTGTTATAATCATTACAGCTCTAGATTTCCTTCTGCTCTCAATGGTCGTAACTTGTTTTAACTGTCATCAGTCCAAATTACCTACTGTATGTTGAAAAGTAACTAGTGAATCCGTTATTTGATTAAAGATAAATAAAACAGTTTACATATTCAGTAGAAAGTTTTATCAGGATAGATTCAAGACTTTTTTTTTTTTTTTTTTTTTCAGATTTGACAGTAAAAATATGAAAGCATCTGCACTTATAAAGCCTTGAGAAGAAAATTTACCAGCAGCTTTTCTAAAGCTTTGAATTGAATAAAATAATTTGACATTTTCTCATGTACTTATCTCTTTAGCCTCTAATACTGGTGTGTTAATCTTTCTATCCTTCACTGTCTGGGTTCTCAAGAGCAGACCAAAGCAAGTTTATGAAAAGTTAGTCCACTTGTTGCTTTATATATTTTTTTTGGGGTGGGTGGGGGGGGGGAATAATCAGGCAGCCTGCAGTTTCTTCCCTGAAACATCTAATATATCACAGCATGTCGTGGAGCAATACGACCAGCAGGGGTATTTTTCTTCATTACGCTCCCAAGCCCATCATGTTTTACGGGCTAGTATCGAAAGTTTTTACTGGAATGTACAACGGTTCTCATTTCCTGTTAAACTTTCCTCAGAGACTTTTTAAAGAATCACAGAAGGTGTTGAGGTGAAATAACGCTCTGTGTGTTACTGCTGTGGGAGTTCATGGTGTAAATTACTGCTGTGTCCAAATGATGTGCGCTCGCTATTTTTCATCTCTGCCATCATTATTGCCAGGCTGAAAGTTACTAGTTGAAATCTGAGTAATGAGGTGTAAAACCATGATTTCTTCTTCTGCCGTTCTGAAATGGACATTAGTTCTGAATAAATGGTTTTGACAAAAAGTTTGTGTACTCCCTAATTGGCCTGAGGTCTCCTTACTGCAGTCAGCTGATTATTAGAAATGTTGGAAATGAGAACTGTCTGTGTGCTGTGCTACAGTCTCAAATTGACAACTGCTCATGTTTTCTTTCCCGCATTTGGCAGTCACAAGAGACTCCAGGAAATTATTTCTGTCAGCCAAGAAACAAACCAGAATTTAACAGTCCCATAAACCCCCAAAACTCTAATTTTTACACTTGAGTGTTTATTCAGATGAAACAAACAGGATACAACATGTTAATTAGTGAGATTTAGAGGTGCCAACAGGTGGATTTTGTTCGAATTGGACTGAGCCAAGCTAGCTATTTCAAAGAATGCTCTGATCAATTGGACACGTTCGCTATCGGTCAATATTTGTTGTAAACAGTCTAATTGGTGGTTTCTATTAAGGATAATCAGAAGAGCCAATCAATGACAAAGCGACAAAATAACACCCGCAAAGCGTGAAGCAAAAACATCTCGATCGTCCCCCGGCTGCACAAACTCTGGCTCCACATGACGTCAACAGCACAAGATGGCAGCGCTTCTTTCTGGGGTAATTTGGCTTCATTTTTGTACAGTGGGAGGAAGTGGCTCCGACAGAGACTTCATGGTGCATTCATATGCTACACTCACTCACTCACCACTGCAACAAATGATTATTTTCATTGCTGATTAATCTGTCAATCATTTTCTTAATTAATCAATTAATTAATCGTGTCACAATCTTGTCAGTTGAAAAACATGGCGCACATGGACATAATAATAATATTAATCAATAATAGATTAATCATTTGAGCTCCAAGTTTTCAATGTTTGTTATTAGGTTTATTTAGTTTGTGAAGCTGTTCCTTTTTGTTGTGTGAAATTTATTGATTGATTTAAAAACAAAAAGATGACAAAACTTCTGCAAAGATATTCAGACAGATATTACTGTCAGAGGAGAAAAGAAACCAGAAAATGTTGTTTAAGAAGGTGTAATCAGATTTTTTTTCATAAAAAAAAAAAAGACTCAGAAACCGATTAATTGATTATCAAAATAGTTGCAGATTAATTTAATAATCAGTTAATACCTGATAAATCGTTGCAGGTTCCTTTTTGGAAATTTTGTTGTTCCTTTGTTGAAATATATTATATATATTTATATATTTTAATAATTAGATGCTAAAATCATAACTTATCCCATTCATTTCTACATAAGCGCATTATAAAATTATTTTTAAAAAATCTGAAAATTCAACCATAATTGTAAAACAGGTCCCCACATAACTTTGTGATAATTTTCAAGTTGTTTTATACTTATATTGAACATGCAGTGTTGTTGAGAATAGTTAAATTAATAAATAATGCTACACAATAAACAGAAGGCTTCAAATTGACCCGGTGATCAGTATAACTATCAATAGTGCTCCTAGCGTAAAGTATTGATAAACTCCTGGACAAACGGTGCTGCTATCAATATTTATGTAACATTAATTTGCCACATTCAACAGTCTCTTTCCCAATTCAGTCTGTACTCTGCGTGCTGCCGGCTCTCTCTGTCTTCTGTCCCCTCCTCCCTCTCATACAGATGAACACCAACCAAATTAAGCTTCTTGGTGTCGTTACTATGCAGCATAAACAGCAGCCAGACCAAGACGTCAAAGCCGGGTACACGAAATAAACCAAGTGAGGACACAGCTCGGAGAAATCAGGTTGTGTTTCTACAAAAGCCGACTCAACTTTTCAACTTTTCCTCTGCACGTCCACTGTGCTTTTTTCGGCTTCCCCCTCCTGCTAACGTCGCCGTGTGAGTGTGCAGTCGAGACGAGAGACAGACAGAGACTGAGAGTGAACGCAGCAGAAAGGCGCAGGCTATTTGTTGATGAATAAATGCTGCAATTCCGCCAGACACAAGCCAAGTTCCCGTGTTTTGAATGCTGCTGATGGGGGTTAGCTCTTAAGGTGGGCTGACCTTTAAGGTGGACCAGTCTATTCTAGTTTCAGTGACAAGCTGCTCCTTCTTTATCCCACTTAAAAGACGGCTGACTTTTTCCACATATTTGATTTGAATTATGGCAAGTACTGTATCACATCTCTCAAGACTCTAAACTGTTTTCCTCTTCACCTGGGCACTATTCCACGATTATTCAAAGATCAACACCAATTTTAAAACAACGCAAACACAGCAAAACTTGCAGCTTTTCAGTTTAAAGTCGGGTCACAACAGCTGGTATTGATCCATCCCTGATACTGACAGGCACTCATTAAGAAAACAGTCAGGTTAGATGAAAATCCACACACACGTTGGGCCGATGTAACAATTTGAGCTGCCTCTCTGACATGGTGTCAGTTAGTTTGGAGCCAGTAAATGTTCAGTAAACAGCCTGTCACTCTTAAATAAAATATGTCAGGTTCTGCAGATGTCCCGTCAGCGATACTAACTGGGCCTGTAATAATGCGAGATCTGGTAGTATCGCGTTATTTCCAGGCGCTGGTAAAACGAGGGAAACCAGGGAAAGTAGATTTTAAGAGACAACCCAGTCCCCTGAACTATTTGATTTTTTATGCTCAGATTATGTTGATTTGCTCCTCTTTACTTGTTTTTTTCTGCTTCTACCATGGATAAGCAGGTTATATAGTTATATTGTTTCTTTTCTGTCTGTTTTCATGATACAGCGTCTACGTGGGGTTTTTTTATTTTGAAAATTGACCAGATTCTCTCTGCTTTTTCTGCCAGCTCAATCTGCTCTGTGCAGCTTAATGTGGCGTCAGTCAAAAGCTGACTCTGGGTGTGTTAGAAGCCGAATGGAGACACGTCGAGGTGCTGCTGGTGGAATCACAAGCATTGTGTAGGATGGATGCAATCAGCTCCGGCTGATGTGGCACAGTCGTAACGCGACAAAGCCGTGCCTGGTGGAATGTAGCCGCTAGCTGTTTTCCCCTTCCAGTCTTTGCACTAAACTAAGCTAATCAGCTGCTGGATGGAGTCTCATAGAACATTTAACCTATATTTGCGTGTGTGTGAGAATGCTTGTGTGAGCGTGAAATTGCCCGTGCACTTACCGATCATGCCGTTAACAGTGCCAAAGAGCACAGAGCCCTGGGTGGGCGTGGAGCTCTCGCCCAGGTTCTGCAGCACCAGTGAGCCATGGCAGAAGACATTGACAAACTCCCCGAGGTGGAAGACCCCCACCTCCTGCAGGTGCTGCCGCTCCTCATCTGTGGTGGCCGCACTGACCGCAGGAAGGACAGCGGGAGAGAAATACAAAGAGAGGATACAGAGGGATTACAGAGATTATGTCGATGAAACACGAGCAAACAGAAAGAGGAGAGATCAAATCAAAGTACAAAAAGAAAAAGATGTCAAAGGCAAAGTAAGAAATGTTTGGGGGCATGAGTGATTGATTACGCAAAAGAAAAACAAGCAGGGCAGAGATATCAGAGGCAGCATTGGAAAAGGTCAGAGAGTGATAGAGAAGTAATGGAAAAAAGGGTGAGGAAGAGCATAGAGCCCAACAGGAAGAGAGATGTGATACAAAAATAAAGGTCAAAAGCATTGAGTGGTCCGACCTGATGTATTAGGCGGATAATAAGCGGTGGCATAAATGTAGCGCACTCACTTTCAAACCACATCTTTCTTCCTTTTCCATGAAATCAACACTTGTCTAATAGAAAATGACTAAAGTGGGAAATGCAGCCGAGCAGCTAAAAGCTCAGTGACGGAGATGACTCATAATTCCCAAAACAAATGCAAGGACAATGCTGTTAAGGCACATTCGTATCAGTGATCGCTGCTCTAAAAAAGTATCATGGGAGTCGGTATAGAAAGAGCAGCTTCCTAAAGACACAACACTTATTTCAGTGGATAAATAGTGGAGGTGATTTAGAACCGTTTTGGCTGTAGAGGAGCAGCTCAGGGGACGACAGTGTTTACAGGAAATGCTGAAATTCATCTGCACAAAACGCACTGGTTTTGCGTTTGCCTCACCTGTCCTTCTGGCAGACGAACAGATTGAAGGCGTTCTCTGCCCCCAAGAAGTTGTCGTCGTCCAGGATTTCAACTGCGCTCATCCAGTTAGGATTGAAGTCACGTGCAATCTGTGCCAAATAAAAAAAAAAAAAAAGAAAGAAACATGAGATGTGTCGGATGAAATGGTAAACAACACCAGGGTGGTTCTCGACTTCAAGTAAATACTGTATTATCTATGAGCGAGGAATGTGCTGACTCCAAACAAGTGCTGAAATCCAAACATAGTCAATATGTTTCAGCGCATGTACAAGGGCAAAAGACTGTTTAAATACCCTTGAAGACATTCACATACTAAAAAATTTAAAAATAAAACAAAAAAACACAGCCTGGAACCTTCATTTTATCTAGGCTGCAGCCTGCATACTGTGAGCACTGTGATCAGATGCCAAAGAAACTTTTGTGAAGGAAAACAAACATCACTCTGTATTGTTACAATATTTACTAAAACTTATTGCCTCTCATCACTTAAAGACAGCTGCTGATTGTTGGACCCCCTTTATGCAGCAATTCCCGGTCCAAAAAAATAGGTACTGCAGTCCAAACAGTGAGTTGAAGCCATAGACTGTATATTAAATATGCTGAATCCCTACTTAAAGGAATAATTCACCCAAAAATGAAGATTCTATTATTATCCACTTACCCTCATGCTGACTGAAGGTTGGGTTTAGTTTTTCAGTTCACAAAACACTGCTGGAGTTTCACAGAAAAACAGTGTTGCAGAATCTCCCAAACTATTTTAGTGAATGGTGACCTGATTTCAAAGGTAAGAAACAACTGGGAAAAAAACAAAAACAAAAAGCCTCCATACTGCTCATCTGGTGTGATCCAAGTCTCCTAAAGCCCCAACATGCCAAGTTGACTTGAAAGATGTAATTTACACCATGTTTTTAGCCTAAATCCTCACTGTGGATCCTTCGCTTGGAGCCACGTTCACATGTGCTGCACACCGTCTGAACCGGGTGTTTGTGGTGTGACGGTGTGCACACGCAATTCAACAATGTCGGGCCTTTAGGGGGCTTGGATTAAGCCAGACAAGCAGTATGGAGGCATTTTTTTCCAGTTGTTTTTTACGTTTGAGAACTCCAGCAGAGTTTTGTGACTCAAAAATAAACCCAACCTTCATGAAGGTGAGTAGTTCATTTTCATTTTTGGGTGAACTATCCCTTTAATATACAGTTTATGGTAGAAGGGAGTTGTCTCCCCCCGCCCCCTCCTCTCGAGACACGAAGAAAGCTCAGGCAGGCTGCAGGAACACTGCAGGAGCACAAGACGAGCAACAGTGTAATTTGACGATAACAAGCGTCGACAAGTCCTCCACTGTAAATTGATCAGCTGTTAGTAACTGTCTTTTGTCTGTCAATGCAAAGTTAAGCCTGTTATTCTGAAAACAAAAACCCACTGCTTTGAAAACACACACTCTGGAGAGTTCAATCACTGACTGCCAGACTCCATTAACATATTGCTCAATCTAACTTTACAGACACTTACCCATTCAGCGAACATTCGCCATTAATTTTAAAACATGAAACTATGAGGTATCATGGTCATTTCATAATAAATTACAGTAAATATATTCCCGATTTCTCCTTATACTCTTATAGAAACTCATTTATCCAGCAAACTCATTGGTATTCCCGGCCCCAACTTATGCGATTGAGTCACCTCATCCTTGATCCGAAAAGCACTCACAGTCACACATGACCCAGGCCATCCACTCTGCCAGCCCTTTACCTCCCCCGTTCCCTCTGGACATCAGGTATAGACTACAAATGTGCACGAAATGCTTGTTTCAGCAAGAGCTTCCTCCCTGCAGCCATACGAGCTTTAAATAAGTAATCCTTGCCTTAAGTTACTTGAATTTGGGTCTGTGGCGTTTGTGTGCAGAGTGTTAATCCTTGTTTGTGTCTCTGTTGTGTGGCCCCTGTGATGACGAATCAAATCCTATATGTAAATGACGTGTTTTGTATAATTTCTTTACGTCTATGTCCTGTTTGTGCTATGTATGCACTGACAGTGGAAAAGAATTTCCTCCCCGAGGGCAAATAAAGTGACTGACTCACTATCTATCTGTGGGGATATGCTTACTTGCTTTATTGCTTACAGTTATACGAGAAGATAAATATCACTCAAAGGAAAAGGAAATGCTGTAAAACAGACTATATATACAGAAAAAAGAAATGACAGCTCCACCGGTGTGCTTGGAATTAAGGATGTCCCGTTGTCCCAGGGATAATAAAAATAGCACCTGGGACACAAAGATATGGTGTCTGGGACAATTCTGGGACAGTAGAAAAACTTATCAAAAAAACAAAACACCAAAAACTTTGGAGCAAATTTCCATATAGACATTTTTGGATAAACTGGCCGCATATTGGGAATCTAAATGGTTACTTTCTCTCCAGAAAAATTATATTAACAGTCCTAGAATGAATGTAAACGGCTGCTAGCTCATTCAGTCATACATGTCCAGTCACTCATGGAGGTGTAACATGTAAGTTATGCTAACTTACATGTTATATAGAAATGTAATGGTACTTACAGGGTTCCTGCACGTTTTCAAGAATTTTCAAGGTGCATTTTCAAGCTTTTCCAGCACCCTACAGCTGTGGTTTTTAAACACTTTTTCACTTTTCAAAATGAAGTCCACTTCTTCATCACAATTCGTACAATCACAATTGGACACACTCCAGATGCCGCCAGTAGGTGGAGGGTAAAAAAAATACTGTGGTAGTTGCGATTCTGTCTTGGATTTTGATTCAGTTTCACTGATTTCAATCAATCTTTGATTTAATATTGAAATTCTGGCACCCCAGTACAAACACTGACATTACGTACGCGCATTACCTAAGAAAGCCAGGAGCCAATTAACTTAGCCTAACCTAGCATGAAGTAACAACTGTAACATTCTTAATTTCTTAAAATTTCTGAGGTATTTTAAAGTGTGTTCTGTTTCCAAATAAACTCAAGCTTTTTTTCAGTCTTTCACATTTATTACACTGAGCACAGCACCACAGCATGCGTCCAACAGCGTGCGTGACTCGACGTCAAATCTCTTCATCTTTCTACCACAAATCAATTTGAACACGCTGCTCATCAAACAGCTGGGAGGTATATCGGATACAGTGCTTTGTAGAGAGAAAAAAAAAAGATTTATACACCAAAGGATGTTAAAAAATGCATGTGTGAATTTGTTTGATGTGTGATGGCATCTGAAGATGTAAAAAACTAAAAAGCTCATATTTAAAAAAAAAAAAACAGCCTTGGCTGAAAGTGAAAACCCTGCTTTTTTTTTTTTTGGTAGAGAGGAACCACATACAATTCTCACTTGCTGTGCCCTTTAGAGTTCTTGTGTTATTTTCTCAAAATCCGCTTCACATCTCACCTCTTCAAAGTTGCCCTCCATGGGCTTGTACGCCAGCAGCAGGACGGATCTCATCAGGTCTCCCACCAGGATGAAATCTCCTTTGGTCTTCAGGTAGAGGGCCATGATATTGTTGTAGTGGTTACACTCGGTCCTCAGCTCCTTCTCAGCCGTCCACTCGTACAGACGGACCTGAAACAAACAGTGAAGGTGAGTAATCGCTTGTTGTCCTACAGGCTGCCAGAGGTAGGGGACCAGCAATTAGCCACAGCAGTGTTTGATGAACTGTCTGACACTTTAGTTCCTTGTTGTGATCAGTCTGGATAAGATGTGCCTCAGTGAGTGTGAGTTTGAAGTGCTGATTAACTGTCTGAGTTATAAGCTGCCACATTACATGAACGGTTAACGGCTAATTACACTCACCGTTTCACCCTGTCTGCACCTTCCAACAATTGTTAAAAATGGTTTTGGGGTCAATGAGTGATGGAGGTGCGTCTCTGGGTCTAATTGCCGTTCACTCAATGCCAGAGTGGTGTTGACAACACCTCTGAGAAGGTACCGCGATGCCAGAGTTCACAGCTCGGTAATGTTGGAATAATGGCAGACAAAAGTGCTTTAAAGTAAAAAGAAGTAAGTAAGAAGAAGAAAAAAATATATCTTCAACTTGATCTTTGAATGAGAGGTTCAGTCGATATTTTTTTGGGAAATCAAAAGCACAGTCTTCATCATGTGGCATTTTATTCAAAGTAATCTATCTTTCATGTTATATTTTCTTTACTTGGCTTTCACATCTTTACTATTTGATCTTCTTTTTTTCTCCCAATATTTTGTTTAGGTTTTACTTTTGTTTTATTTTCTGTTTGTTCTAAAATTCTGTTTTACTTTTTTCTTTTAAACCCTTTTATGTGAAGCACCTTTGGGATTAATCTTTGTATGAACAGCACTGCAAAAAATAACAGTTTTACTTCAAAACGGAAAAATCATCCTAATTTCACCAACTATTTATATCAGTCTACTTCATCCAGTGACCTGCATCTTATTTATTTTTAAGTTTATTGTATTGTAATGGTTGCTTGGCAGGAAACCGTATCTCATTATCTAAAAGGAAGAAAAAAAAACAAACATTTTCCCTATTGATTCTGCTCAGATCCAAATATGCTATTAAATCCAACTGAGATCCCATTTAGTCATAATTTTTGTGGTAAAAAATATTGTCAGCTTGGTTTCTTTGATGTATTATGAATAGCTCTTTATTATTAAAAGAAACTTTGTCTCTGGGGAAATATCAGAAATGCTCATTTTCATCTCAGCCAACTGTATCAAACTAAGGTCTCCACAATGGTATTCTGTTGAATTAATGTTATGAAACAAAATAAATTTCTCCCTTTTGGTTTCTGTTTTTTTCTCAAAGCATAACATGGGACACAAGATTAACAGAGGAGATATGTAAGCTGTAGCAGACATAAAACAGGTTTATTTTGTTACTGGCAACAGACACCAAATAAAATTACTGAGTTCTGCAAAAAGAAAAAAAAAAAAAATAGTCCCACATAACATAAACCCCATTTTATAATTGTTACAGTTTTTGTTTGTATTAAACCAATCAGATGTAACGTGTTAATCAGTGAGGTTTAGAGGCTCTGGTAGGCAGATTTTGTTTTACTTGGCTGAACAGACCCAGGCTAGCAGCTTCCTCAGCTAACCATCTGCTAGCTTCATATTTACTGTACAGACATGAGAGTGGCAACAATCCTCCAATCAAATTCTGTCTTATTTCACAGAATTATTCCTTTAATACAGGCATATGGTCATCTACAGCTAGATTTTATTTGTATACTAAATACGTTAAATGATGTGATCCTAAAGTGTCACCTTATTTTATTTTTATCACTCCCCATACTGAAATGAATACACACGTCAAATCATTGGGAATCAGATCAAGATAAATAACTGACAAACGCAGCCAGTTTTCACTTCAGTGTGAAAATGTGTGTGATGCCTAATCCAGTCCAACAACTTCTGATAGAGATTACATTTTTGCGTAAAGGTTTTTTTTTTTTGACATTATATTAAATTAAGTTTTTTTTGGCAGAAAGAAACTATATATAGTACAACAACAAAAGTTGCCAGTCAGTATATTATCCAGAAATTTCATATTATTATTAGATATTATGGAATATGTATACATTACTACATCATTACTCTACAAGAGTTAGATACTCTGATGATTTCAATCCGATTATCTACAGTAGGAGGGCTGGTTTAGAACCACTGATGAGTGATTGCTATTTTTGCTGCAACAGTTAATATTTTCAGGAGGTGTCTGTCATTTCCTGTTATTGTCTAAAAGTTTTTTTTTTGTTTTTTTTTTGTCGGTTTCTACTTCAGTTAGGGAATTTCCCAGCCTGGCAGAGACAACAGAAAAGAAAAGAAACAAAAATGATTTAAGAGCATACAAGAGTATGTTTAAAAGTATTTTAAAAGTTTTTACAGTGTTATAAACATGATATCAATATCACATTTTTTAAGTATTGCAGTGATCATCATTACAGGTTTGCTGTAACACCCCTACCTACAACCAATCAGAGCAACGAAATGTGTGGCATGCACTGAGCGACACGTGCATTGAGGTTCGGTCTGTTTAGAAGCAGGAAATAACAACAACCTTCTCAAATTACAGTTCAACACTACGCTAAAATGTGTTTATGTATCACTTGAGGCGAGATATAGGTAACATGGTGACAAAATCTTGATCCGTATTTAATCAGCGCTGCATAGTTTGACAGTTTTATATGAGTTGTGTGAGACTGATGTTTTGTGTTTGAAACATGTGACTTCAAATCTGGACCGGTGTCGCTCCTCTGTCAGTCGTCGAATCAAACTCACCCCATACTAAATAAACGGTCGTGACAGGACCGGCCAGAGCCAGGATGCTTGAAAATCTGTCTGAACAGTAGCGAGGAATTTCCTACATTTCCAGAGAAAAGGGAACATTTCAGGACCGTCAGACGCTGGAGTGCCAACATAAATATGAAATTCTTGTAAGTGACAGTGATGAAGAGTTTTCCACCATTTTCAGCCAAGAAAATGTCAGAGGAGAGAGAACAATGTACCAGTGCGCCAGGGCCAGTTGATGAAATTATTACAAAAGTAATTTAAAAAGGGATTTCACAAGCAACTAATGTCAGATCTTGTCACAATGTTGTATTATGTTCTACTGAGGCTGCTGTCAAAGGGTGGAAATTTATATCACTTCTATGATGGATTAATGATCGTTTAACTTTGGTGCGTAACAGTGAGTTCAGACGCACACACTTGCTCCTTAATTAAGAGAAGATGACGAGCTGTTAAAACACACAGCAAAGTTTGTGACGGATGTTCGAAATGTGAATATTTTCTGTGATTAAACTCTGCTGAGCGGCACCAAGAAATGTAAGGTTAAGTCTTTAATAGCCATTTTGAAATATTACTCCAGTAATGAGGAGTGAAACAATTCCTTTGAAGTCCAATTCAATAAAGAAAGTGTTAAAGAAAGAAAAGTGGTAGCCATTGTGCCGTGTGATGAGTTCCAGAAATTTGCCACCCATGACTATTGATTCCAGATATCTTAAAATGAAGCTGCCTTGTCAAGCTTTTAATCTTTTATACACACTATAGCTCAGTGTGGATGAGGGTGATATTACAGGGCAGTGGGAGGGGGGAGCTGTTTCTTTCACACTGTACATCAAGTGATTTCACACAGCAATCCATATGGGATGAATCTATTTAGATATTAGACTCAACACTGACAGAGGAGGAACTTTCCTTCCTGAACAGAACACTTGCTTCTTTAACAATTGATGGAGGGAAAGTTAAAACAGACAATTCATCTGGAGGTGGACTTGCTGGCGAGAAAAAAAAAACATCTCAAAAAGTGAGGTATTCAACTCAACACGGGGGAAGGTCTTATGGACCAAACAGTTCAATAGATCTTGCTAGAAAAGTATAAACTGTCTGGATATTTCTGCAGAAAATGACATAATAAGAATTTTAAAATGAACCCTATCGACCCTTGAAACTTGAATTTTGACATCAAAAGGTCGGTCAGATTCTTGGTCTTGTTTACTGTGTTTGGATGAGAAATTTCATCATAACTTTTAAACTTTTATTTTAAATTCTTGTGCTTCAAAATAATATTAAACACAGATGGACTGAGTAGTTTGGTAAAGTATGTTAAATGGAAAACAGAAGTTTGTAGAAAAACAACATTCTTCAAATAAGTATTAATTTTGTTAAAAACTGTGATAAAATACACTGCCTGGTCAAAAAAAGAGTCACCACCTGGATTTAATTATGTAAATAGGTAAGAGCCTTCCATTGGATAATTACTGCAGTGATTAATATGTTTCAGCTGTCAACAAGTTATTTAACCCAAACTGATGCAGTGAGAAGCTTCTCATTTCTGAAACGACCATGTCTGAAGACATATCCTGTGGTCGTGGAAAAGATGTTACTCAGAAGGGTCAAATTAATTTTTCAAATTATTTTTTATTTCTTTACGCAGCGCTCCGACTCTCCCATCATCAATACAAGATTTTGGCCAAAAGTTAATGCAACTCTGGACAGAAATAAATGTTGTGACACTGCATAACCTTATCAAAACGATACCATGGTGAATGCGTGCCGTAATCAAGGATAAAGGCGGTCCAACAGAATATTAGAGTGTGTGACTTTTTTTTTTTGGCCATTAAACATTAACTGTGATTATATCAATATGCAATATTGTTGACAAAAAGGATGTGCCTAAAATGTTGTTGAAAAATTAAAAACTTTACCAAAATTCCTTTTTATTTTTGTTGCCAAAAAAGAGGAGACAATATAATATGACAAAAAAGTATTGGTTTTGTTTAGACCAGACTGACTGAAATGTTCAACATAATCTGATGATGACAAAATACTAAAATGTAAACAGTTTTCATTTACTAAAACTAGACTAAAAATATTTATCTTTTACGTGAGATAAGACTAAAATGCTGAGACTTTTATTCAGCCAAAACCTGATTTAAAAACAGGACGAGGTCGATTAAATACGATAAACACCAGAGCAGATTCAAGTGGCAATTGTGAAGTTCCACTCTGTAAAACATCTTTTGTTCAGACGTTTTTTTTTTTTCTGTGAAACGAACCTTGGAACTTGCTATCTGATCATTTGAAACCTGCTGCAGACTTGCAGACTTTGAAATCCTGATTAATTCAGCAACAAATGTCATGTCTATCTGGTTTTTAAACGTAATGTCTTTAAATGTGTGCTTTAGTGTTTCTTGCTGTACTTGTTGTATTCGGTTTACCATCTCTTGTTTTCATAAAAGTCCTTCTAGGGACAGATGTTGCAAATTAGCATTCGCTACAAACACTGTGATACGTGCATCAAATTTTCAGCTTGTGCATATATACTGTGTCTACCCCTATTGCATACCATAAATAACTAAGACTAAATAAAAAAATAGCTCACAAAATAAATACTAAACTAAGGTATTTGAAAAAAATAGTACCATTATATTATTATATAAAAACTTAGGCACTGTACTGATAACAATAAATGTGACACAGAGCATTAACATATTCTCTATCTCTATCTGTGAGGGAATATGCAGTTTGTCTTCATTTTAGAGTCAAAAACGAGTTGAGTGATAGCTTCCCAATAGAGAAACTGGGCTTAAGCAACTCTTGAGTCTGGCCAGTTATTTGTATCGACCTCCGACTGACAGTTCTCTTGACATATGGGTGGAAAACAGAAGCGGTATTGAGAGATGCTGGATTTAATTCCTGGATCAGACGGTAAATTATGATGTGGGAAGGAATAAGCAACCGCTATCAAAGTGCGCTTGAAAGAGGCACTTGATCAGCACGTTCTCAAGGGCTGAGCCTAAAGATTTTAATTGTGCTAACAAGTCTCAAGGGTTTTTGAAGGCGAGTCTGAAGGAAGAAACATAATCTGACAACATTTTCAAAGTGTACCGTGAAGCAAACTGAAGTCTTCAAGCTGGATTTTTCTTTAAGTCTTTGAAAATATCGCACATGAACATAACAGCAGTTGAGAAAAGTCAAATGCTTTGAATGTCTTGATGCAGAGAGTCTGCATAAAGACTACTTACTGTGCTATTGATGCTGGCCAGCAGTTTACCATTGAATTCCACCATAGAATAGACAGCTCCTTTCACCTCCTTCTCAGCCACAGTTTGCAGCTTACCTGCAGGAAAGAGCACAATGTTGGTCAGCATGTCTGTTCTGTTAAGAGTCAGAGAGTTGTGCGCTCAATGTCAACCTAAACGAGGACCTACAAGCTCTTAGTGAGGCAGAGGATAGTGTAAATGCAAGTGAGATGAGGGAAAAGGTAAAAAAAAAAAAAAAGAGTAGGAGGCATTAGAGAAAAGGACAAAGGTAGAATGAAAAGTTAAAGGAGGATAAATGAAAGGCAACCAATGCACCTTGAGAGGGACAGGGTATGAAAGAAAATGAGGGTGGATCAGTAGTGGTGAGAGGAGGAAAGTCTGATAAGATGTGATAAGAAAATGATTAAGTGAGGAGAGAAACAGGAGCACAGCGGGACAAAGTGTCCGTGAGTGAGAAAACAGGACGGAGGGCGGGGAGGAGAAAATGAAACCGGGTGAAGGATAAAGAGAGCAAAGCAGAACGAGCTGCACGAGAAGACAAACAGGATAAGGTTTCAGGAACAAGACACAAAAGTGCACTTGAGTTTGTGTTTGTTCGCTGAAAACAGCGAGCTTAAAGAGAAGTCTGGATACTGACCATCTGTGTAGTGGAAGACGATGATGCGTCCCTGCTTGGGCTCAGCCTCCTCTGGGTACACCATGGCGGTGCCGACGATAAAGTACACTGATGGGTCTTTTCCCAGACGACATGACACCATGCTGAGGGCGTACTCACTGGGGAGGAACTGATGGGCATGGAGAACTGATAGAGACACAAAACACACATAAACAGAGTGTGAGAGCAGCATAATACATCTCTCAGGTAATAGGTTTTCTACATTTGTCTGCTTTTTTCCCCCCATGACTGTCCTTTGGTATTCGGTTTTAAAGGGTGATTCTGTACTTCTTTTAAGGAAAGATGCTAACATTGTTGTATCAAAATCAAAATCCAGTAGGACAAACATCAAAAAAAGGTCAAATGCACAGAGTTTAAAAGAAGACAGTAGTTGAGCTCATCTGAAGTTTTCTGCTGAAACTCCAGGATTGTTTTGTGAACTGAAGATCTTCACCCATCCTCACATCGGCATAGGGGTGAGTACATATTGAGTGGATTATCGTTCTGGGGTGGAATATCACTTTAAGTGTAACAGCACCCCAGGTCTGAGACCAACTCCAACCACGGTATAATTTTGAAAAATGCTTAAAAAGTTGGCAGTAGGGCTGATGCAGGGGGAGGGGTGGAGGTGACAAGGTGAATCACTGTAAGGGGTGAGGCCTCATGGTTACATGAGACACGTGACACGAGAGGTAACAGCGCTCAGTTTAGCAGTAAACAGCTAGCAGTCAGAGCTACTGTCATACTCTGTGTCCGTAAAGAAACTCAGAGTCCACTGGAGCTTAGACAGTCACAAGAAGCACATTTGTGGCCCTTTTTGAAAAAGTTTCTGTCTTGTGCCTGTATTATAGCTAGCAGAGATAACGCCAGCAGCTCAGACAGGCTGCTCTCTCAGCTGTGTGTGTGTGTGTGTGTCTATGATGGAGTGTCGGTGCATAGCCGTAGTGCTGCCATTTCTCATCGTCAAGAGAACAAATGTAGTTAAGTGGAGCTTCTACAGTTGTCAAAAGCACCAAAATTGAAAAATACAAAGTAGAAGGTTACTGAAGACTCATGTAAACTCCTGTGAATGATGAGTCTTGATCAGCATAATGTGAAAATTAGCGCTGTTTCACAGACTCCAAGTCAGGGGAGCCGAGGTGGGCCACCAAACTCTGATCACAGGGCATTAACCATCATTTGCTCGATATCATAAATAGTTCCCTTTCCTCTGGATGTGTGCCAGATCTGGTTTCAGCTGCTTCTTAAAGATGGATCCGACTGACCTAAAAAACTTTAGCCAATCTCTAAACTACCTTTTATCTCAACTATATTGGAAAAAGTGGCCTTAACACAGCTCTTAGGAGGTCTGAGGAACGACAACATTTTTGAAAAATTCCAGAGTGGCTTTCGAAAATTACACAGCACGGAAACAGATCTTCTTCGCATGACAAATGACTTGTTACTGGCTGCGGACTCACTGCTCTGTCCTAGTGCTGCAGCCTTCGACACTATAGAGCATAAAATTCTTAGTGAGAGACGGAGTACCTGGGCAAGAATCACTGCCGTTGTGCTGAAGTGGTTCTCCTTCGTACCTGGAAAACAAATTTTTTGTCTCCATCCAGGATTTTAAGTTAACAACAGATCATATCAGGTTATACTCCTTTCATATTCTCCTTTTTTTTTTTGGTCATCCAATATCTGATCCAGTGATTTTGGCCAGAATTGGACCGGCTCATCCCTAGATAGTACAGTGATATAATTTACTTCACAGCTCAAAAAACGTTTAAGTGTGCAGTATCTCTTTAATGTGTAACAAGGGGTTCAAAATTTGGAAAGTTTACTGTTGTTTAAAGTTTGTTTTATCCCTATTGTCTTCTGTCTTACTGCTTCAGCTGCACAACCTCAACTAACAGTTGAACTGGTGCTGAGGATCTTGATAAGGAGGATGTGGGCTGATGCATAATCAACACAGGCAGAAGACACATCTCTCTCATCCTTGTCTCCTGGTTGGCCGGTGCTAGATTTATGTCTAACTATCATCATCAATAGCCCCATTTCCAGCATTTCATTCTAGGCTTGAAATCAAAGGCACCATCGGTCATGTGCGCAGCGTTTCACTCGCTGTTGCTCAGTAAGTTTCAGAATCTCAACAAAAGACACCATATTGACAAGAAAGTGGCAGAGAAGGGAACAGTAATGTCAGCCGGGGCAGAGCAGGCAGGGCAGAAAGGCCACTGCGGATGAAGAGCATGTCATTTTTTGAGGGGCATAAGGCCAAACTGAGGTGGCACAGTGCCCATGGCCTTCATGACCTCCGTGAAATTACTGCCTTGTCCATTACCATCCCTCATTGCACAAGAAAACTGTGCACATACACAACTCTGGCAAGAGTGGTTATGTCAAAGTTGCACCAGTAACTCTGTTTTTAAACTATGTGGGACATTATATGTTTTTGTTTTGTTTCTCATAACACCATATGCCTAAAATAGGGGTGTGTGTGCTGCGAGTGTCTGGCTGTTTTTGTGATGTCTTTTTAGCGATTGTTGCCACATTCCCAGATCAAACAGGTCAGACTGTGAAAATTATGTAATAAACTGAAATTATATATCACATTCATGTTACATGGACACAAGATTCACAGCTCTATTGCCCATTAATGCAGGCAATAATGGAAATTTGTCTTTCACTGCTGCATGGCACACAGTGAGATACAATACAGTACAGCTAAGAATATTAAATGCACCTAAAAAGACAAGACATTACATGCAGTAAAAAAGCAAAATGCTGTGCACTAACAGGAGTAGGAGGTAAAAGTTAGGTTAGACAGCTGACCAGTGGCAGTTTAAAATTAAATACTAAATATAGATTGTTGTATGCTGGCTCAGCTCGGGGATCTCTGAACCTCTGCCCTGACAGCACCATCTCAAAAAAGGTATGAAGGGGGTGGGATGTGTCATCGAGGATTTTTATCAGCCTGTCTGTTTACTTCGATTTACTGTTCTTGCCTGATGCTCTGAGAGCCGGCTCTGTGTGCAGCCTGTGATTTTGGTTCCCTGCTTGACCACCCTACAGAAGTTGGCTTTGCTCCTCACAGGAAAGTGACCAAACCAGGACACGATGTTGAAGGTTAATACACTTTCGATCAGAGCTTGGTAGACACTGCACAGATAGAGTCTCTCTCACTCTCCTGTTCGTTTTATTGCACCTGTCCAGAAAAGACAACTCTCATTTTTATCCCAGGCACTTGGTCTTAACCTGGGCAGTATATGTGGAGATATCTGATAAAAAATGGGTTATATGGTGAAAGGTACAACAGTGGATCACATGTTCCGTAATAAGATTGTCAAAAGTATTGATACTTTTTCAATACCACCTGTTTGAAGTATTTCATGTGTTTTTGTAGCTGTCATCACCTGCCCAGGGGCTACAGCTGAAAATTAGCCATGATGGCTAAACTGGCCCATTTACAGAAATGTTTATTAATGTGCACTGTCTCTGTAACTTTAAACTTTATGAATTAAAAAAAAAAACAAGTCAATATCCATTAATTGTAGTATCAAAAGTACCATAGCTAATTAATTTTAATTTTCTTTTTTTTTTTTTATTTTTCTCATTTTCTTCTTTCCAGTCAAAACAGTTCGTAGTCACCAGTGTCTTTTGTTGAGATCCTGATTGGGCAACATCAAGTGAAACGCTGGGCACGTAACCAGTGGTGGGTTAGATTTGGAGCCTGGTATGAACCACTGGAAAACCACCAGGCTATTTAAGAATGACGACACGCATCAGAGAGAGAGCAAGCAAGAGACAAAGTGCTGAGATGAACATGAGAAAGGAAACGTGCGAATATGGACAGAAGTGTCAACGTGACATACAGACTAATCATGAAGCCTAATGATATAATTCTGTGGTTTACACTGCAGACTGGAGTCTCTGTACAGTGACAAACATTAGGGGTGGGGGGAATACTTGACTCTTAGAGGCAACACGATGTGGACGTGGAAGATTCTGAATCAACTCATAAATATCAAAAATCGACTTTCTAAATGCTAATTAACAAGGTGTTGAAGGAGCAAAAAGAAGACGGTAGTCAGCTGTCCAGTCCATAGCGCACACACGCTACAGTAATCAGCAATTAACAAGGAGAGATGTGCTTCATCTCAAAAGGCAGTGGTCGCAATTATGTTGTGATTAAGCAGTCTACATAAATGTGTTTGCATCCAACTCTGTGGTGAAGAAAATAACTCTCTGCTCACTATGTTTCATCTCTAAAACCATGCGGCTGCTCTGCGTCTTGGACAGCGATGTGTTTCTCTGGAGCTAACGGTGCAGCAGAGAGGCTGCTCTCTACTGCTGGTTTCCACCTCCATCAAAACATGTGTGCAAGGTCAGTTCTCCAGTTAGTGCCCCTGATCAAGGTGCTGCCTTAGAAGTGGAGTTGGTCACTGCACAGCAGCTGCCCACTGCCTCAAATATTAAGACTGGTTAAATGCAGAGAATTAATCTGACTCTATGATTGTACTCTGTATAATTGTATAATATCATCATAAAATCAAACTTTACCTTTACCTTCAAAATCATCCTTAACCTTAAGATATATTCATTATATCTGTGGACTTCGTTTTACTTGATGGCTTTTCTGCCCTTAAAAAATTGACAACCCAAACTTAAGCAGCTTTGCCCCTAAAATGATGAAATTTCAGGCCTGGAGTTCAGTGGCTTTTTGTCCCAGCACTGTGTGCAGATTGTCAATTTAAAAAGAACAAGAGGAAAAGGCATTATTCTATTTAGTGTGCCTTGGACTTTTTCTCTTTTTGTCGTGGTTTTGAAAGAGGTATTACATATAGTTTAAGTACTGCATCAAAGTTTAACATTCTGATGCTGTCAGGCACCATCATAGCTCAGCTGGTAGAGCATGCGACTCATGTACTGAGGTCAGTGCACTGCAGCAGCCATGGGTTCAATTCCTGTGGCCCTTTGTTGCTTGTCTTCCTCCCTCTCTCTCTCTTCCCCATTTCCTTTCTATCTAAAGCTGTCCTGTCAATTAAAGATGAGAATCTGAAAAATAATCTTAAAAAAACTCAAATAAATTCTGGTGTTGTGACAACTCTATCCATTAAAACACATCTGACTCAGCTGATGTGGACTACACTGTGGTGTGTGACTGAGACTAGAGCTCAGAGACAAACCTTATTAGAGATAACTGCAGTTTTCACTGGTGTAGCAGTAACTGAATAACTGATTAGACTATGTATATGAACCCTGCTGGTCTCCTTAAAGACTGTGCTGTTATGCATCAGTGAACTCAGTGCTCACTGAACAACAAGCATCTATAGTTCCCATACCAGACACTGAGCTACTGCATAAGAATGTCTTCAGGTCTGATTGATGAATATCTCACACCATCTAAACGAGCTGTTAGCTGATCGCACGCTGATAAACTCAGTCAGCTGTGGGCAAAACGTGCTGAAACAGTCCCTTATTTACATATCATTAACATATAACATACCATAATTTATGCAGGTATGGTAACTGTTGGGTTTTAAAAGGAAGGCTTGGCGCAGCGAAATCTGCATTGCAAAAGAGACTGGAGCAAAAAGCTGCCACGTTCAGTGGGCTTCACCATGGAAATGATCTGCATGACGCCAAACGTGTTCAATTATTCAGTTACTTTATAAAGAGCCTGTGTGAGTTTTAGAAATTGAGTAATTGTAACAAAAACATATTTCATGGAGCACCAAGTACAAAAAGAATAACTTAGAATAACTCACAAATATTCAACTAGTAGATGAGATTAAATTAAGGATGATGACAATACAGAAGCCTGATTGGTAAAATGAGAGTGCACCCATTTAAGATCAGATACAAGCACATGATAGCTTGATAAATGAGCCTTGGGACCAGGCTGTGGAAACGGTTTTCTGCATTGACCTGCTTATTCTCTGTGCTGAGCACAACATTTTAGCATCAGAAGCTCCATGTGAAAGCCCGGGCTCTGTGAGATCAAATGGAAATGTACATCCGGCTGTCTCACCTTCAAAGGTGTGCTGATCCACAACTAGCAGACTGTGAACCTCCACCTCTTCACCGAAGGAGGTCTCGTGGGGAGAAGTGCTGCTGGGGAAGAGCTTGCTGGAACTCACGCTGCTGGAGAGAGCCTGGAAGGATGGAGATTTATTAGACAGGACAGGAGCAGAGGTAGACAAAAAGAAACCTAATAAAAGGTGTAAGTAATTCAAATCAGTATTTCTGCGTGAGCTCAACAGCACAGTCGGCACCATCTGTGGCAGCAGATGTGAGGCATTTAAAATCAGGTAAACATCTTTCTGGTCATCACGTGTGAGAGGCTCGGCTCTGCTTTGTCTCCACAGAGTCTTATACTGCAGCAATAAATACAAACACAAATAAAAGTACACACCTGTCCCCTTGGGGAAGCTATAGAGGCAAGCTGAGCGGACACAACACATGCTGTCACTGTAAATCTGGCTGAAAGGACTTTTGATTAGCTCTCCAAGTACAAATCTCTTTCAAATGTTGGTCCTTCTATCTTGGCAGCTGAGGCCTCGTCGTCAGCATTCTTTGACAACAAATCAAACAAAAGATGATATAATTTAATGTCATTTGAACTTGATATGAACCCCTATCAACGGCTAAATTTAGCTTGAGGAGGTACAGCACTTTAAAAATGGCCTGTTGTATTCATTCACGGCACTCTCTTAAAGCTTACATTTCTCTGGAGAAGCAGTGAAACTAAAAAATGAGAAAGTACTTTGTAGAATTTTGATTATAATTACTGTATTTGGTTCCACTTTACAATAAGACTAATCTTATAAATGATTTATTAATGTTTAGAATTAGGCTGTAAACACTTTATAAATCATTAATAAACATTAACAGACTATAATAGTTATTCATACACTGATGTGGGCTCACTATTTGGAAAAATCCAGTGGCTGCTTACTACTAATTAATCTTACAAATGAGTTTCTAACAGTTATAACTGGCAAAAGGGAGCCCAATGTATAAATAAGTAATTTCTTCAAACGAGAGAAAGGCTAATTAACCCATTCATTGGTCATGTCTGTTGTTAAGCACAGAAATGCTTATTTTATTCAAAGTTTTAACTGCACTGTTTTTCACTGCATGTTTGTACAGATTTCTTTTCTAACTATAAAAACTACTAAAGCGGAGGGAATAAAATTAAAAGATGCATTGTTTTACACATTTGCACGATTTTTTGTTTTTTTTATTACCTTTTTGAATTCCTTTGTCTGCAAAAAAAGTTTTGCCTTTTTGAAGCCTTTTTCCTCTTCACTAGTGGTGTGACAATTCACTCATGCACCCTCTCCTGTCTCTCTTCTTCATTTCTTCAAAACAGACAGTGACAGAACTGACGTCGCACCGTGTTGCACTGCCAAAAAAGTGTGGACTAAGTTTGGGTTTTAGAAGAAAGATGAGGAACTGTGCTGCAAATCATTTATGCAAAATGTGTCGGACAGCAGAGTCCAGAGCCATGAGTCTCCTGACCCACAGAGACGTCATGTCACTGGGAAAGCAGGTATCATGTAGCATCACTGTTCCCCGACATTCCTCTGCACAGTCAAATTCAATCAAAGCCACAGCACTCTTCATATGAAACAGAGTAGCATATCATCTTACAACAAAAATGCATTTTAAACAGTTTTTAAGTTTGTTTACAGATTTAGATCTAGGCTACAGTATCTAATTTACAAAAGAGGTTCCTAATAAGATGTTCACAGCACTGTAATGTCTCCTTCTGTCTGTCTCTTCTGTTACTGGATTTAGTAAAACGATCAGGATTTCTTCTTGTAACTAGTTGTACCCTACAAATATAGCATTAATAGAATCAAAATGTAAAGATTCACACATTGCATTGTATCGTATTGTATCATGACAGGGCTGAATCGTATCACTTCACTTTTTTTTTTTCAAATCTAGCTCTTCTACAAAAGTAATTAAATAGTCCGGACCTACTGTCAAGTATAAAATGGTGCCTGTTGAAAATGTCAAGGTCAACAATATCACCAAAGCCTGGGGGATTGAATCTGGTAACCTGACACAGTGTTAATTTGATGTGCCATATGAAACTTTTTGACTATTAAAATATGCTGACAGTGATTAAATGCTGGTAACTTATTCAAAAATATCTGACGAAGGTGACAGGTATAAATGCTGTTGAAGGAGAGACATAATACGTAAGCAGTGGGCCTTAAGAAAAATGTTACGCAACTATTTGTTCATTTAATAATTTTATACTTAAAGATGATTAGGTTTCCAAGGCAGATTATTTAAAACCTGTGTGCTGTTTGTAGCGCTTATGATGGGACACTTAATATGTTTATTAATAATATTTATAAAAATATAAAATGATAATATAGAATAAAGTAAATGCAATAAGTGGAGCTGGGCTAGGAAAAGTTCGACTATGGAGCTGGGTGAAAATGAATGAAAACTAAATAATTAATTAATAACCTGGGTTACACGTTCCCGAGCCTCAACTTAGATCAGAGACAAAACGATCTAACCTGCCTCATCTGCAGGTGCTCGCCACAATCGTTTTCCTGGGACTGCTTTTACTGGGACCTTTTACAGAGAGACTGGTGATACGGCAGGTCTGACATATCCCAGTTCAGTGTTAAATCAGTATTAGGGCTGGGCTACTTCCAAACAGACACATACACAGACAGCTGCGGACACCACGGACGGATCATGCGCTCCACAAAGTTCTCCAGTTTAGTTTACATACCGCTACTCAGCAGACGCAGATAAATCAATTGTACTCATGTGCATGTCCATTTCCTTCCTCAACGGGTAAAAATCCATTCTATAAATGTCCACATAACATGTAATATACAGAATCTTGAACGTCGTAGCCCACTGGCCAGCGGGGTTGGGGTTATGGGAGGGAGCACGCATTCACTGGGAAAGCTGTGGCTGCCTCTGCTGCACCCCCGACAGAGAACCTTACCAATAATGGCTGCTCAAGGTGTTTTGCCCTTAGGTGGCATTTCCTTTCCTTTTTCTTTCTTTCCCTCTTTTCATCATTTTTTTCTAAGTTTAACGTTACCTGTCAAACCCCAGTGGTTTGCTGCTTTGTGGTTTGCACACGCCACCTAAGTCTGCTGCCCTTATATGGATTTATTAGGGCGTTCCTATTTGCTAATTGCAAATTCCTTGGCATTCAGTTTGAGATCAAACACGATTCAACATACTCAAGTGGCTAAGAACAGACTTGGTAGTCAGCGCACGTTTCATGAATTCCACGCAGGATTTTCTTTTTTTCCCCCCTTACTGCTTTGTGTGAACAAATATAACAGAAAAATAATAATAGTGATCATAAGAAAACATTCATGCATGAGGCCCTATGAGAGCTGAAGCTTATCAGTACAGATAAATGTGGGCTCATTATGTGGCCAATGTGTTGTAACAGTTCATTAATGATCTATAAAGTGTATACAAACTAATGAATAGCCCAATATAAACCATTTCTAAATAATTTATAAGGGTAATCTCATTGTAAATTGATACGCACTTTTTAAAATGATTAATACCTCTGGGGGGCAATTATCAAGTAAAGATGCCGTTAACATCTTTAATTATGCCAAGATTAAAATTCTGCGGCCATAAAAGTAAATGATCAAACTGAACAAAACAGCATTAAGCATGTAAAACCTGATTTAGAAAGTCTGGTTGCAGTACACCTGCTATGTGACTAACAGGACAAGACGTTTGTTGTCCTGACAAGCTCCCAGTTAATGTTATAAATAATGTTCTTAGTCAGTATGCCTGGTTAGATAAGAGTGCAAAACAAACAAGCCCTCGGGTGTTTATTATCCAAAAACAACATGGAGCTACTGTACCTGAGTGCTCGCACTGGGCCGAACGGCAGATGTGGTGCCGCTCACATCCTGAATCTCCACCCTGCTGGACAAAACCCCGAAACACTGGGAAACCTCCTGGTAGCAGATTCGCCTGGTGGGGTGTTAACAGAGAGAGAGAGATGAGAGGAATGAAAAGAAGCCAAGGGAAGACGCTGGCAAACATGAAAACAGCAAAAAAGGAGGCAAGCTGAACAAAAGAAGGAGCCCTGGGAGACTGTTTTCTGTTTTCTGACTGGATAACACAACAGTCAATCTTTTAATAACTTATTTACCAAGGCTGAGAAATGGCTGTCACTTAAACATTTGAGCACAAAAAGACAGCTGATGTATAAAACAAAACAAACAGAGGAAAGTCGCTTAAATCAGAGCAAACAGGCAGCGACACTGCAAACCTGAAGAACATACAGCGTATTTGTACAGATGAGGGGTCTGAAGTGTTTATTTGAAGGTCAATTTCAACTCGATGGGGACTGACCAAGTGTGAACCGACTGAGATGCCACCCACTGGTTTCTGGACTTTTGTTTGGAAGACTTGAGTTTGGCATTATGGTGGGGCGCCATCATCAGTGTTCCTACCCATTTGCCATTTCAAAATTTCATACTTTTCCAGACTCTAACTTCTTGGTAGCTACTTTATTACATAAATAATTGGTTTTAAGATACAACTGTTGACATGTACGTTACATTCTAGCTACGCATTTCATTAAGTTGCCAAATAATTGCCAGAAAATTTTAGCTATTTACTGTAGGGTACTTTTAACCCTCCTGCATGTTTGAAAAGTCCAACAATTACATACCAATTTTGCAACTAGCTTTCTTTTCCCAATTGAAATCCATCGCCAGTCCTTATTTTGGATTGTCATTCCAGATCTAGAAAAACTTTTTAACCATTGTGTCATATATATGAAGCATAGTGTCCATGACCAGTATGTTAAAGTCATTTCAAACATCTTTTCAGTACCTAAGATTGTCATTAAGCAACAGGGGCTTGCAAATACATTTTTTTATCTCAAATTCTTCCCACAGTGGCAGCTGAATTCTCTGTCATCTGGTTATTTCTGAGAGCCTAATTAATGCAATGGACAAGTGAAAACACATCAATAAGTCTAACATATTTACAAAAGCAAACATTTAAACATTTAAATAATGAAATGCAGGAATTATAGCCCACAGAATTCATCTATATGCATGCCATGATATTTTCACACATAAATTATTGCTGTACAACTTGGACACACACAACAGAAAGTATATTAAAACCCATCAAGTCTCTCTTCAAGAAGGCAGTTAAAGTTCTTGACAGGAAACCTCTTCATTTTCATTATTGTAATGTTTTAAAAAAGTTTAATATTCTTGATCTAGATAGTTATCAGACTTTCATGGATGTTTGTCTCATTTTTAAAGTCTTAAATGCTTTTGCCCCCCACCATTGAATGAATTCATCCAGAAAAAAAAACAATGAGGGACGAAGAATGAGAGGACAAACTCGAGGTGATTGTAATGTACCGAGGCGTAGGACAAAATTTTGTCAAATGGTTTTATCTGTAAGAGGAACACATTCCTGGAATAAGTTACCATCACACATCAGAAACTGCGATAACTACCTACTTTTTTAAAAAAAAACTCAAACATTGGTTAAAAATAAAACAGACATGTACACATTTACCCAAAACGCTATTTTTAATCTGACACTTATTCCTGGGGCTCTTGGTCTATTGTTCTTTTATCTGTAACTGTGGGTTAAAATGTTATATTATCGGCTGCTTTGATATTTTCTGTCTGCGTCCTCTTTGTTTTGTTTGTTTTCTCTGTTTTGTTTGTCTGTCTTGTTTTGTAACTGTCTATTGTATGATTTGTAGTTGTGAGGTCTTAAAGTCTTCTGTGCCGTTGTTATGTATTTTACCTGCCTGAGCAATGTTTTTATGTAATGGGACTACGGATGGAAATTAGCATTTTTGCTACAATCCGGCATGTTTACATATTTGTATGTTCATTAATGTGCACTGTCCCATTCAAATAAACAAATAAATACAAAATACAATTTTTTAATGTAATCTATTACTATAACAGCTAATGTCCAGGACAAAAACAACAGGATTCAGAAACTGGGACAACAGCTTGTAATTCTGGAAAGAATTTTTAGGACGTCTGGTCACCCTAAGCCCCATCCTAAAGCACAGCCTGCTGCATTATCTATTTTACTCTAAAGCAATAATAATTTACAAAATGAGCATCTTGCTGTATGGAAAAAGACTTGAAGACTAGTGATTGAGACCATAAACTCATCAAAAAACTGTTCACTGAGGTCATAAAGCATATGAGAAGTAGGGTCATTTTGCCATAAGACTCCACATAATCTGGGGTTCTTTTTGGAACCAGTGGAGTCTCCCCCCCCTGCTGGTCATTAGAAAGAATGCAAATTTAAGGCAATTCTGCATCCACTCCACTTTTCAGACCTGGAAGCTCTATCCACTATTTCAGTGTTTCCCAACCCTGGTCCTCAGGGACCCCTGCCCTGTATGTTTTAGATGTTTCCCTGCTCCAACAAACCTGATTCAAATGATCAGCTCGTCATCAAACCTCTGCAGAAGCCTGATAACAACCTGATCATTGGAATCAGGTGTGTTGGAGCAGGGAAACACCTAAAACATGCAGGACAGATTCTAACTCAGTGTTTGACAAGGGGACTGACCTGGGAGACTCATAGAGGGGAACAGTGCGAATGTGGAGTTTCTGAATCTCGTCGATGGTACCGATGGTCAGAGTGCTGTTGTTAGCCAGAGCCAGACTGTAAAAGAAATCAAGATGCAGCATTAGTAAGGGGGGAAAAAAGAGAAGAAATACACCCACTTCCTATAAATCAAAACAATGTTTGATTATATGCACTTCTGTAGAGAACACATCTGAGCCAGCTGTGTCGGCTTGATGATCAAAAACGAAAGAAAGAGAAAAGAAAGTGAAGCTTGTGTATTTATGAACTCTTCAAAGCACAAAGGAAGACATTTATGTAACAGCAAGACGAGCAAGAGATGGAGCTGCAGACTGATAAAATGCATGAGAAGTGAGAAGTTTTGCTGCAGACCTGTCAGGATAGCCCTCAGAGTTGAGTGGGCACATATAATTGACCTCCTTGAGGTTGACGTTGGAGAAGACCAGCTTGTGGTTGGAGGAATAGATGACAGTGGGTCGGTCGGAGCAGGCGAAGACGTTGGACGTGGACAGGGATCTGAAAGTTCTCAGCACTGTGGGCTGCGTGCCAAGGGTGACTTTCTTACGTTCGCTCAGGGCGCCTGGGGGGGAGATAATGAGAACAAACACAAACAAGTTAAACTCCAGTTTGAGAGGTGGGTTGCTAATCATTGTCTGGGTCAAAAGAGCGACTTGCTAAGTGCCTTTAGCCAATAAAGTTTGTCCCTGTGTGCTGAATATCTGTCTGTGAATACTCTTCAAACCTGAATGGTTTTATGTGCCCTTGAGGCCTGTAAAGAAGCACCTGCTTTCATTACTTTTCTCTGTTCATTTATTCAAGCTTTTCATTTAATTTGCGTACAACTGATAATCTTAGCAGGAGTATGTATACTTTGCACCAGCGCTGGCTTTTGACGCCCTCGCATTGTGTGCCATCTGACCGCTGTACGTATCTGAGCTGATCAAACTAAAGAACCCATTTACATGCAGATTATTCTTCTTCTTGTGAGTGTTATGCTGTTTTTGATTAAACTCAGAACACAATGTTTACAATAACCTGATTATATCCATATCCCTGTGCACACGATTATAAAATCCAGGTCTCCGATCGCCGTCTGCAGTTTGTGGAGGTTTCAGCTTTGACTGGCTGAAAGGATTAGGTTTTGTTCAGCCTGCAGGCAAATCAGATTTGTGTCTCAAATCAGATCTTTCAGACAAACTGTACGCACTGTTACTTGCAAAGGATCAAATCAGATTTTTGTGTCCAGACATCAACAACCTATCTGCATGGGTTGCTGTGGCAACGACGTAGGCATCAGTACCCATGCAGGCTGGTGACGTTTACCAACAATCGCCCTGTCAAGTCGCAGAGTATAGTTCCCTCAGCACTGAAGGAGGCACGTTCTCCATCTCCAAATGTGTTTCTTTTGCTGTCCAGACTTTCTAAAAATAATCTAGACTCAATCTGGAAACGCCAAGAACAAGTCTGAACAACGCCTTATTCGATTGAGTGATTAATCTGTAAGTATTTTCATAATCGACAAACCGTTTCAGGTAACATTCTTGTGTTCCAGCTTCTCAAATGTGAGAATTTGTTGCTTTTTTGCGTTACGGGATTGGTGATGCTTGGCTTTTGGACTGTTGGTTGGATTAAATATACAATCTGAAGATGTCACTTTGTGTATTAGGGAACTGTGATGAGGCTTTTTGACCATTTTATAGACGAAACAATTATTCAAGAAAAAATACTGCAATTATGTGCTGAACTAAACTTTACACCACAGCACAGGTTGCTTCTTTTCTTTTAATTTAAAAATGTTAATGAGGTTAGCTGTCATGATGGTTAATGGGAGATTTTTAATTCCACTAATTTTCTGTTTCCTCCTTCAAATACACAAGTAATAGAAAATAGAATTTAAAGAAATTCACAAAGATTGCTGGGAGCGGCTCCATTAAGGTTGGATAAACAAGATGTTTCCCATCCGTGCATCTATTTAAAAGTCAAAAGAGAGACCTTAAAGTCAGCTTTAATTAGACAAGACAGCCATTCAATAATGTAGTAATTAAAGAGCTATTACACAGCTTTTACATGTCAGAGTAAATTTGCTCTTAACAGGGAGTACGACACAGTGTGTAAGAACATTTGTGTAATGTTTTATGTGGCTTTTAATCGACTTCCTTTATTACTTAAAATGACATCATGGTCATTCAAGTGACATCACCCCGTCTTGAGCTTGGAGACGAAACAGAAAGCTCTTATCATTAACTGGAGGTGTGGAGTTTGAAAAAGCAGGCAGGGAGCATCTAATAAAAGGCATTATTGAGCTATATTATAGATAGTGTAGGATCAATTGTTTTTACGGCTTGAATGTGTTACTACAGATGAAAAGTCAGGATTTATCAGCCTCTGCTGCTTCGATTTTGACCAGAAATACTAAATAATAACTATATTTTGAGGGACAATGCTGAACTGCTATAGCACTCTTTCCATCTAACAGGTCGAATTTATTTGACCTGATAGATTGAAAGAGACTGAAAGATATGGTGAGGATTTCAAGATGCTGCATTCGGAAAGAAACTGAGGTTATTGGTTCACTCTCACTGCTGTCATGGCATTATTTTCAGACCCAGCGGGTAGTTGTTTTGGGAGAAAAAGCAATAAAAGCCCACTGTACACTTACCTGTTTAACAGCAGACAGACACAGTTAGAGCCACAACAAAAAACAGAGCTAAAAGAGACCGAAAACTGGCAAAAAAATTGACTTGTTTGCCAGGGGGTCACAAACACGACTCAAAATGAATGATAATGTCGTTCCATAACTGCTGGGTGTTTAATTAGCAGCTGTTTGCTACAACCCTAACCCTCCAGAGCTGGTAAATGATGCCAAAAATGCAGTTCCTCTAATGGCCAATTGTGGCTCCAAAACCGAGTCAATCCCTACAGACCCCCCGAATTATAATGCCAAAATAAGTAGAGAAAAACAGCTTTGGTCTCTAAAGAAGTGGGTGGAAGAAAAATCTATTAGTTTAAGTATTGTGATTTCCTTTCTTAACAATTCCTTAATTGATTTTTTGATTGCCAAATCACCTTTTATATATATATGAATAACTGGCACTTAGTCTGTTAGCTCAAAGCTGTCACATAATGGGAATTCCCATTGACGTGCTAATGGAAATTAGCATCGCAATTGCGATAATAATAAAACAACATGTGTGCACATACTGTCAGACATATATTTCCTCTGTTCTGTGGAAACAAATGAACAGGTGCTGACTTCACGTTGCCAAGTTAATCTGTTACCCCAGCTTAAACAATTAACGTTGACTTGCTACAACGATCTCAAAGGGTCAAAACTCAAAATTCACAGTTTCAAAGTTCAATTTCCAAAGTGAAAGAATGTTAATTTAAAGGCTAACACTGTGCTGTGCCCAGTTTTCAGGGACTCTATTCATTTTGGCTGAACATCTTACTCTATTATTTATCTACTTATGGCATTGGCTTGATGAGCAGGAACAGCTAAAGTTTACTTCAAAAAGTATTTTATTTTCTACTTTTATATGCAGTATAAAAATAATACTCCTGAATTACAGACCCAGAAAGACTGACTGACGTGTGATATGCATTGTTTGTGAAAATATGCCCCATGTTACGCAGTCTCTTAAAGTGTATGAGTCAACTTTTTCTCTTGGTCTAGAGTTAAAAAAGCAAACAAAAATCTCAGTAAATCAAAATACTTGTTGAATCACAATACATCAAATCAGCATCCAAGTATCGTGACAGTAACTGTGCGGTAGCTAAATTTTTATATAACTCAACTGTTTAAATTATATTAAGGACTTACAGTAATGTATAATTAAGGGCGTGGCCGGTTTGAGTGGATGCAATCACAAGTGGCCAGTCACTAGGCAGCCACTTCTTTTGACCCCATCAGCTCCCCTCTTCGCCAGCTAACCAACTCCCAGCTAACCAAAAAACTGGCAGTGTCAGGCACTAACATGGCCACTACTCTGTGAGCTTCATAACGGCTCTTTAGAAACCTATGGGATAGTCTATAGGTTTGCTAACAGGTTCGGAATCAGCATATAACCTTAAAAGGTGATTAAACGTAAATGTTCAAGTGTTCACAACTTGTTTCTGCTGCCCACTAGTGTTGCCTCTTCATAAATCTTGTTTGTTTGATGTTTAAAACTTAGTAAACTGGCAGCCTTCACAACAAGCATGTTTAATATGAAACAGTGATTAAAACAGGTGTAAGGATGTGTCTGAATCAAAACTGTGTATTTTTTCTCAGTAATAATTATTCCTGGTACTTTTGACTCCACTCAGTAAGTTCTTTTGATGAACTCAGGTATTCTTTGAAATCACAGCGCTTGATTACATCATTGAAGTCTCTTTTTGTAGTCAAACAGCAGGTTTTCAATCAAACTCAAAGCATTCGTTTCTTCAGGCTGCAAAGTTGCCCCCACCATTACATCCAAGTATAGCGCCGGCAGTTATACAATTCTCCATGAAAAAATATTCTAAAAATGAAAATATTTTCAGACAGCTGCCTGTGGCTCATATCAGTCTGAGAAGTGAAATGAAGGTGGTGTGAAGGACCTACCAGTCTGCAGGTCCAGACCAAAGTAGAAGAGCGCTCCGTCTCCCAGGGCACACAGCAGGTAGTAGCTGCCTTCAAAGGTGGTCATTAGGATTGAGCGAGGGATGATCTCTGAGGACACACACGGTAAAATGATTTATTTTTTCCAGTACTCTGGAGTCACAGGTTCATGGATGAACACCAAAGTGATAAATGTCTGCAAAAAAGTCTTTGTCAGAAAAATCAATACAGGTTATCGGCCAGACTGGCTGGTAACTTTCGGAAAAAACAAAACGCTGCAGGGTAAATATAAAGTCTTCTGTCTTTTCCGTTTCCCAAAACTCGTTTTCTCTGACTGCAGGCCAATTATATGAAGACAACATCGGCTCTGATTAAATGCTTGCTGGCTTACTCTCCACAAAAGTGGCAGCATTAAAAAAAGTCAGCAAAATGTACTAACTTGAAAGGCTGCATGTTTCCATGGTAACGTACATCAATTATTTTAAATGAGCAGGCCAAAATGTTAAGACACAGACATAGAGCTGTGCTCTATTTATACACTGTTATTAAAACACACACAGAAAAGTTAATAAAATATGCCCCTGTTGACACAAGTGGTCATGTTTCCACCATAATAACCACAAAATGTAACATCAAAAATAAAATAATAAATAAAAATTCCTCCTGCTTTTTTTTTTATGTACGACTCACTGTAACTTTGCCTGGGAATATGTAAACACAAGCTTGTTTCATCTGACTTCAATGAGAGTCCAACCCGGTGCAGCCATTCAGATTAACTACACAGACACAGCCCATCTTCTCTCGGATGGTCTTGTTAACTTATCTCAGTGATATAAAGGCATCAGTAATAAATTGAGACGGTTTCATAACCAGTTAAAAACTCCTGAGGCAGGTTTAAAGGGTAACTTCTGTATTTTTCAACCTGGACCCTGTTTCCCCATGTTTTTGTGTCTAAGTGACTAATGGGGACAACAACAAATTGGTCCAGTATTGACTGAGGCCGCTGCAGCTGTCAGCTGTGAAAGTGGCTGCAAAAGTAATCCCTAAAGGAAATTGTGCACCGTCAAAGTACATCCAATAAAAGTGCTTGTTTTTGCCACTGAAAGGCTCACACTGTTATTCTAAGTGTCTGGCAACTTGATGGAAAGGAGATGGACTTTTTTTTTAAGAGTAAGATCCTATTTGTACCAGAAACCAAAAGCACACAATTCATCACCCTCATCAAAGCCACCAGACTCCATTTACAGAAACAGTATTTTTATATTTATAAAACACGCTGCTTTCAAACTTGGCAGAAACAAAATAAAACTCACCAAAACCATCTTGGTTTGTCTTTACACTGTTCCAACAATAACCAACTCTGGTTTGGTTGAAATAAACCCTTAATTCACAGAGTTAGGTGTCAAAATATTGGGAGAGGAATGAGAAGGAGGTCGACATCAGATAAGCAGTGGGTAGAAACGGCATGAAGAGCCAGAATATTTTCACGTCTTTCTCAGTGAACTGAGGATTTTTTTCAATGAAACCAGAGTTGGCGAACAGTACAAAGCTGAATCAAGACGGTTTTGTTGAGATTCATTGTGTCTCTGTCGGGTTTGAACGCTGTATGTTTTACGATGACAAAATTACTGCTTCTGTAAATATAGCCTGGTGGCTTTGGTGAGAGTGGTGAAATGGCTGTTTCTGGTTAAACAAAAAGGATCTTACTCTTTAACAAAAAGGTCTGTCTCTGTAGGGATCCTTTCTATAATGTAGTCTGATGCTTATAATAAAAATCTTAGCAAAAACAAGCACATGACAGCTGCATCAGTCTCACTCAAAACTGCACCAATTCCAAAAACTGTTGTCCACATTAGTCACTTAGACACAAAGACATGAGAAAATAAGGTCAAGGTTGCAAAATACGGAAGCTAACCTTTAAGTGAACCTGTGCAGTGCTGGAGTGTTAAAACTCCCAAGACAGAGCTAAAAATATCAACAATTAGAACGGCACATTAGCTTTTAACTGAAAGGTTTCCTGTTTATAACAGTCTGCAGTCACACTGTCCTCGTTAGGGGAGCGAGCAAGAGAGCAGAGTTTGCAGAGTTACTGAGCATCGAGCAGCTGTCAGTCAAACACACTTGGAAAATAAAGTGTGACACTTTGGGAAAGAGTGTGGAAATATTATTCATGGGTGAAGAATTCTAATTGGAAAGCAGGAGTCTTTCCTGTGCTGGTTCACCATGTTATGAAACTTTGTCTCCAGTGACTGCTGATTTTTTGATAAGTTAAACCAAAAAAGTAGTCAAGTCCTCTCTTGCATATTTTAACACAAGTTTAAATACTTTTCAAAGTGTCTAAATGGAGCACTAAATGCATTTGGGTTGGCAGCATAGTTAATGTTCAAGTACTAAAAGATGAGGCACTTAATAGCAAATTCCATTTACATCCATTAATGAAACCTGAGATGCAATCCATTTTAGGAACTACTACACTATTACAGTCCCGTTCCTTGGACTTATTTATAAGACTTCTTAAAGTGGAAATAGACTTTTTGCTTTAACTTATCATTATTAAGTAATTGTTGAATGCACAGTGTCATGGCTATAGAATAATGACACCATCTGCGTTTAGGTTGATTCCCTATAAGCCTGGCTTTCACTATGCAAATCTGTCTGCCACTGGGCACAATTTTTCCCAGGATAATCCATTATCTATTATAGACTAAATTAATGAACAAATTCACACTTTTTCTCTTGATGTGTTCAGCTAACTCCCCGCTCCACTGAGACGCCAACCCCTGCTGTAGTTGCCTGTTTGTGTGAAGCACCCCGCTAACGTTACTCAGACTATGTTATTTACTATGCAATGCACATCATTACAATAGCTTTTAATTTACCTCTTCAGTGAACATGCTTCCTTCTTCTCTCTTATTTCCTTGAAAAAGCTAAAAAGTGTAAAGTTGTCTGTTTCCACTTTAAATGAATAGCTCTGCTCCAAAGGTAACCAAATCAAACAAAAAAAGGGTATTTATATTCTCATCTAATTCTCAGCAAGAACACGAAATGTTTACTATTCCTTTATTACTCGATTTACTAAAGTTGTGTTACAGCAGTCACACTCATCTATTATTATAATCCCAAAGCTTTTTATTTGTAGCAATTAGCTTTTTCCTTGCCTTCAGCTATCTGAGGAGAGGGGACCTCTATTAAATGTTTTTTTCCTCCAGTGCAACTCTTTCTACCACTACTGGGTCACAGGAAGGTGGAATTGATTTTCAAAACTAATTTTAGCCCATTTAATGACCATTTTATTTGTATTTACAACTTTGATTCAACAATGTGAATGATAATTTTAACTTCTTTTTTCTTTGACCTGTATTTTTCCCATGAATGTAAGGGTTGAGCATTGCAAATTTCATTTTCTGGATACTAATGATGGTTTATTACCCAACAGCATTCATAGCAAACACCCCCCCTTTTTTGTGCACAAATGCAAAACTGACACAACCAAAATAAAATGGTTCCTGTTCTTGTACCTTTTGTTAAGTCGTGATCTTTATATATTTTAAAAGGCAACTCTTTGGAATTCCTCCAGGTTCAAAAAATCAAAATTAAATTTGTGATACTAGACAACAAATTTACAAAGGAAAAATACATTAGGGTTGTCCTAATACATGAGTCAATATGACTTTGATTTAAACATTAAATCACATTATTTTTCACTTAGGGCTATCAAGTCTGGATTTATATGATATCAAATTTGATATAATGGCTGGTAAGCTACGCTGTGTCGTCTTGTTCTTTTTGTTGGGCAGGCGCAGGATACAAACATACATATACTGGGAGAATCGCCGACTTGAAATTAAGAGCACATTTCAATTGATTTTCCCCTAAAAACCATGACAAAAATGTCATGTTTGTTTCCAGCCTTTTTTATTTTGTTTTAAAGAGCAGGTCCATTATTTTGTTTTGTTTTTTAAAGGCTTTATATCATTCTGTAGCTTCTGAGTAGTGTTCCTTAAGCATTAAAATCCAAACAATAAAATTTTGGTGAAAGTACGAATGCATTAGCATAAAAATTCTATTTTCCAAAACCCTTCTTAAAATGTTTTCCCATATCAAAGGTTTCTGCATGATGACGTAGCTACATAGTCATACTCTCTACACTATTGTCATTATTGTTTTCTCTTCACACAATTCTCTTTTTATCATAATTACATGGTGATATTTATATGCATACATCTATTCTTAATCTACATGCAAAAGGACTGAAAAATATCTAATGTGCAATACTCTGTACGCTATTATCACCTTTATTTATTTTTTTTTATCTTGCACACAATCCTCTTTTTAATATATTTATACACACGCACATATCTCTTCTTAATCTACGTGCAAAAGTGCTTAAACAAACCTAATGTGCGATACTCAGTTTACTGTCGTTCATGCTCCTATCTTATATTTTTATTGTGTTGTGTCCACCCGTACCCAAAAGACCTACACACAAAATGCAATACGTGTAACACTCTACTACATCCGTACAATCCTCTTTGTATTTCTAATAATGTCAGTATTAGTATTATGTTAATACCAGTAAAGAGCTGTATTTTATTACCCAATTCAAGTTTTATTTAAATCTTTTTTATTTTAATCTTATTTTATCTTTACTTAGTGCTGTGACTGCTGAGCTGACCTGTTCTTCTCGTCCCACACATTTCATTGTGTTAACCTGCAGTTGCCCTTTTTACTTCTTACTAATTTTTACTATTTGGTTATTTTTACTCTAGTATCATCAAATAAACAACCATTGTCACAGTGATACTGAGATTAAAATTACTTTCACAGATAGAGCTGAGACACTTTCTGCTTTTAAAACAACCTAGTTTGTCAACTTTGAGTGAGGATTTAATTGTACGCCCAGATAAGCTTACAAACCCCTCCTCCAGGACTGCACTCAGTTTGTGGGTTTTCCCCCTTAGTGTTACATTTTTTTGGGATGTTTTTTCTTGCTTTCTGAGATATCCTGGGCTAGGAATCGCTGCTTTTGCGGATCTGTGCAGCCCACTATACGTACAATTGGGCTATTATGAAATAAACTTCACTTATCTGGGTCTAACTATGTCTCTCCACAAGCCTCTAACAGCTCTCCTTTTCTCCTGTCAGTGCTCCCTGCCTATCTTTTCTCTCACCTCCACCCAGCATTTCCTTGTGCAGGGCTGTGAAGCAGGGCAGCTTGAGCACACGGGCTGAGATGTCGGTCCAGAGTCCCACGGCGCAGAGCGGTGACTCACCGCCACCCTCCCCCAGAGGTGTGATGTCCAGGCAGGCCACCTCGTGCTCCATCTCTGTGGTGCTAAGGGAGGCGCAGAGGATGTGAGAAAGGACGTGAGAAAAACAGTATCAAGCTACCCTGCAAAGTGTGTGAAGGTGGACTGTGTGCGACTAAGTTTGACAGCAGCACAAAATGGCTGAAAATGTGTTACTGACACAGAGCATACGTTTTGTTTTTTTTTCCCCTCATGTGAGTTGCAAATTAAGAAATATTTCACAGTGATCTGGAGAGCTGAGCAGCGAGTTCACACCAGCTGAAGCTCCCAGTCGACCTTTCATTTCCCATCCTTAAAAGTGTGACGAATCTCAACTGATGTGTGAACAGGCAACAAGATTTTTGTCTCTAAGGTCAGTTGGCCATAGCTCAACTTTGATGATGATCATCACCCATTATCGGCCAATCAGATTTCTGCTCTTAACTGTTTAACCTCTGTTGTGAATTTATTTCCTTAACAACTGCTCAACCTGAGAAACGCTAAAATGATTAGCAGGTGATCAGTTGTTTCCCCCGTGCCTGTTCTTCACAAGTAGTGAAAAAAAATTAAATCATATGAACAATGTGTGGACAAACGGTTATTCTGTAAAATTATGATCAGAAGAATCACATTTTGACACATTCTGGCAATTAGTTTTAACTAATCGAATTGATGAGGTGACCTCACATTTTGCCAGATTTGTCACGTGACACTGCTAAAATGCAGACATGAATCAAGCAAATTTAAAATTTACTTTGTGTGTGAACATGCATGTTTGGGAAATACTAATATCAATCATATTTCCAATATCGATATGATTACGGATATACAATATTTTAGAGTTGTGTGACATTACAGCACATACTGTGAGATGATTAATTTGTCTGATTATACTTAAGTACCTATTCCTAAATATCAATGTGATGAAGCATCTTGATTTGTCAGGTATTTAATTTACCTTATTAGACAGAAACCAACATTCCTGTCTGGTTATTCAGGGTTTCCAAACTTCTTGTTAGATTTTTCAGATCATATTTGACATCCAAGTACAAATATCTATATGTTTATTACGAAAATAAACTGTTTTAGCATTAACATGTATGTTACGACTATGCATTCTATTATTTTGTCAAATAATTGCCAGACAAAGTTTGCATCTAGCTTTCTTTTCCCATTTGTAATCCTGAGATAACCAGACTTTATATCAAACCAGCCCTTAGAAAATGTGCGTTTACCCACTGTGGCTGTTGAGTCCACACGCCTACACAGAAATCAAATTATAGACCTATTATTGTTCCCCACATATTTTTTTTATGTCTCTTTGATAAACATAACGGGCAATGAATTGAAAAAAGTTTGATAATTTAATTTTCACAGCATCTGTGCAGCCTTGTTTATTCACAGAGTCCACGGAAATGACAATGAACAAAGACATAAAGGTTTAATGGTTTGGTTTCCTCACACAGTAAAAAGAGACCGTTTACTTTTTCTCATAATTACATTATTGCATAAGACGTCATGTTCTGACACTTCATTCAGAATTTTCATATTTTAGAGAACAGAATAAGCATATACTAAAGACATTGTGTAAAATTTACATTAGAGATGAATTTTTTTTTCATCCATACAGGATTAGTAGCATGTAGTGTGTTAAGCTGATACCTGAATTTGGATGTCTGCAGATACTGATAGATATCTTGAAAATGTGCACTCAGCCCTCATGATTTCTCTGTGAGACTTTCAGACAACCAGACAGGCGCCATAAGTATGACTGCATGCTCCAAGCAGCATGTCTGCAGCATGAACAGCAGTTCATATGTGTGTGTTAGTGTGTTAGCTCCAGAAAAAAGCCCAGACGGCTGTCATAAAAACAGACTGGAATTTGAATCTGTGACGTCAGGTCGATATACAATGAGTGAATTTTGTCAGGATACAGATATTTGATCAGATGGGTCCCAACTCAAACCATAATAAAGGATTTAATCCATATTTCCCAACCTAATCTTTGCCATTTAAAAAAAAGATCTTAAGGACCGATATGCAGCAATTGCACATCTAAAAATGAGTCATTCAAACCGAATAGTGAATTGGAGAAATAAACTGTATTTTAAATAGGTAGAAATCCTGTTTAATATGCAGTTGGAGCCAGTTGTTTAAACTGCCCCTTCCTCTCCTGACTCAGTGAAGCTCTGCAGGCTGCAGGAACACTGCAGGAGCACAAGAAGGGGCGCAACATCGTAAACTGATAATAAGAAGCGAGAACAAGTCCTCCACTGTAAGTTAATCAGCTGATTATAACAGTCAATTGTCTGCAACTGTAAAGTTAAACCCCTTGTCCTGAAAAAAAAAAGCCAACTGCTCTGAAAGTACACTGGACTGAGTTAAGCGACTGTCTTTCTCACTGCCTGCCAGACTTCATTAACGTATTCCTCATTTTAACTGTTATAAACCTCTACTCTTTCTACAAGATTATTAATGATTTCTTAGGACTCATAAACACACACTAACTCACTCAGAGAAAATTCGGCTTTGTGAACTCTAACTAACAAGAAACTGACATTTAAAAACAGCTATTCTGGCGGCCTGGTAGCGCTGTTGGTTGAGCGTGCGCCCCATGAGCTGAGACTGCGAGTCCTCTGCAGCGGCCGTGGGTTCAGCTCCCGCTTGCAGCCCTTCGCTGCCTGTCATCACAGCTATCCCCTCTCTCCCTCTCCTGTCGAATCTTCAGCTTTTCTATCAATAAAGGCATAAAAGCTCCCAAAAATATGTATCAAAAACAAAAACATGTGTCCTTGATCTCTGACGATATATTGCCTTCATTTTGTGATTTCTTGAAGTAAATATTACAGATTTTTCTAAGTATGATAAAGAGAGTTAAAGCTGTGACAAAAAAGAACATCAAAAAAATGAAAAGGCCTGAATTCCTGCTTTGTAACAGCACAAGACTACTCAATTATGCAAATGTCATGTAAGGATAATCACTTACTTACACTTTAATTGCCTGACAGAAGAGCATTTCAGCCATGTAAACACCTTTAATCCAACTATGACTATCTAGTATTCACAGAATTTTGTGACTCACATAAGAAACGAGCAGCTTATTGATGTAGGCCAAACATTATTTCACAGCTCTGGTGAGACACTTCACTCTGTCTCCTTCATAGTTCCATCATCCGCCAACACTCTCAGGGCTGCAAAAACAAACACTTTGTGCTTCAAGCAGCCCTGGTGGCCATTTTCACAAGCTGTGTGTCTTTCTCCGAAAAAAAAAAAAAAAAAGTGTATCCTCAACTTTTTTTTTTTAACAGCCATAAAAATAGCAGCTCAAAGCAGTTTTATTGCAAAACTGGCACAAAGACGGCCACAAGGGTAGACCACAACAGCTACATGACAGAAATATAATAAAATGTAAGACTCTACAGTTCTCTTGCACCATTCACTTAAAAATGAGATTCAAATCCCTCATCTCACACTTTACCCCAGATCAGGAATGAAGATATTAAAATGAAGGTAAGATAGTGCAGGATATTAATAACACATAACTGAGTCGAAGACAAAGTTGTGGAACTTTTGGGAATACAGTAAATTAATGTTTGATTAATTAAAATTTCATACAACAGTTCTATTGGGCATTGTGTATGAAGTTATATGTAAGATTCTTCCCTGCTGTTGTTTCATATTAACCGTTTAATCAACCTCCAACTCTATTAGTTAGACTTTGTTAATAAAAAAGTAAGTTGGAGTATAATATCTTGATTCTTTTTGTTTCCTGACAAGCGTTAAGACTCGAGCTGACAAGCAATAACTGTGTAGCTTTCAAGCTAAAGGGTGTCCTATAATATTCTTATTTATAATATTCTTGCATTTAAAAAGACTTACTTATACACTTAAAAACCCAGTGTACATTGCTGTTAAATATTACAGTATTTACATATCTTATTCTCTGTTTTTCCTACATGCATGTATTGCTGTTATACATTACATACAATACAATTTTTTTTTTAACATTTTTCTTATTTATATGTTCTATTTTTCTTAGAATTACCCTAAGCTAATATATTTATATTTATATTTATTTATATATATATGTTTTTGAGTACTGAGCAACTGTAACATAACCCAGTTTCCCCTGGGGATCAATAAAGTATTTCTGATTCTTATTTCTAAAGATTGAAGCCAGAGGATAACTGAAGAGATGAGACCAGACATGTTTTTTATTCTTACGCTTTTCTTTTCTGCACACTGACCCAGTTTGCAGGCGTCTCACCATCAAACCCACACATCGACATGGTGGGCGTTCAAGGAATTGTTTGACATTTTGGGAAATGTGCTTATTCGCTGTCTTGCTGAGAGGTAAGATAGGAAGGTTGATCTCACTCTCATCTGTAAGGTAAAAATGCAGATGGAGCCAGCAGTCGGTTAGTTTAGCTTAGCTTAGCACAAAGACTGGAATCAGGGGGTAACAACTAGTCTATCTCTGTCTGATAGTTACATCATCTGCCTACCAGCATCTGTGAAGATCAATAATCAACATGTTATATCTTGTTTGTTTAATCCAGACTCAGCCAGGTTCTTCCCATGTCCAGCTTTTGAGCTAAGCTCAACTAAGCTTCTTATTTACTGTACAAACATGAAAAAGATCAGAATCTTTTTATCAAACCGTCTCCAAGAAAGTGAAAAAGTGTTTTTTTCTAAAATGTCAAAGTATTTCTTTGAAGCACACAGTTGATGTTGTGTGTCCTCTCATTCTGTTGGCATTCATCTCTTTTTGAAAGTCATACCAGGAGATCTGCAGACATCCTGAATTCAGTAATACATGCTCAACCAAAAATGTTTTTGCTCCCATTTTGTACAAGTTGAAGTAAAAGATTCCAGACTTCTTCTCTGCACACAAGAGCTTTATTTATCTCAAATTTTGTTCACAAACTTGTTAAAATCACTTCTCCTAATCCATCCACTCGACAGGTGTGGCATATAGAGATGCTAAACAGTATGATTATTGCACAGGTGTGCCTTGGACTGATCACAATAAAAGCACTCTCAAATGTGCAGTTTTATCCTAAAAAAAAGATATTTATTCAGCACTGAACTATGGATATTTCACACAGGGCGACAGATTTTTTTTTTCACAGGCAAGAAAAGCCCCCCCGCTCGGCATCTGACTGGCTGGTACTTGCTGCCTTTGCTGGCTGGGTAGGTTAGATTTAGGCATGAGGAGTAAGGGTTAGGGTAAGAATATCGGGATAAGCCAATCAAAGGCAGGCAGGTCATGACTTTGTCCTCCTGTGGGAAAAAACCTATGTGAAATAGCCAAAGTAGGGGCGCTCCTGTAGTTCAGTTGGTAAAGCCTTTACCTCCTGTACTGAGGCTGCTGGTCCAATCAAATCCCTAAAAAATAATCTTTAAAAAATAGCCATAGTTCAGTACCTAATAAATGCCCTTTTCAAGATAAAACTGCACATTTTCAAGAGTCCCTTAATTGTTACCAGTCCAAGACACACCTGGGAGTAATCCTGCTGTTTAATCAGCATCTCTATATGCCACACTTATTTTTTATTTTTATTTTTTACATTAACTCATGAAAAATGGGAGCAAATAAAGTATTGTGTCTATATGTAATGTAGCACAGATATCACAAACGAGAAGCCAGGGGTAAGAACATGATGTGTGATTCAAAGTGCTTAAAACATGCCCTTGATCATTTGTGTTTGTAGTAGAGAATGAAGTCAAATATTGCCTGAAAACTGACGATGGCGCTCCCCCTTGTGTGTCTGATTTATGTCCTACCTGATCTGTTTGAGCTCTCCAGCCAGGATCTGCAGGTAGTAGAGGGCCCGTCCCACGGCAAGCACCACCTGAGTGTGGTTGCAGGCAGCCACGCTGATGTTCCTGCCCTGTGGCTCCTTCCATTCACTCACTAATGCCTTGCTGTCCTGGAGCACCAGGCGCACAGAGCCTGACGTTATCTGGAGGCACACACAGTTTTGCCTTTTAAGAATATTATTTTGCACAACATTTTCTGGGGAGTGACAGCACGGCTGATGTGGAGCCTGGGAGTTAAAATATGAAGCTGTTTCAAAGCAAATCTCATTGTTTACATGTGGTTCTGTGCCAAGATTGTTGTTGCACTTTTTTTTAATGACTAAAAAGAAATTATGATTTATTGCCAAGAGAATTTTCCCCACAACATTTGCATTTCTTCACATAAAAATGATGAGACTGTGTTTTTGATGGTGGAGAGAAGATAAATTACTTTGCATTTTAATCCACTCCAGCTACTTCACATTTAGTGAATGTACGGGATCCTTGTGCCCAGAGAAAAGGACACTTTCAGCAATTTTATGGAGCTAATTCTGATGTTTAAGAGAAGATAAAAGTGTAGAAGAAAGTAAAGTGAGTAGAGGAAAAATTGAAGCCTAGACTGACATCTTGCTCAGAAATAGAAAATAGAAAATATTGAAGAATTATAATGTATTAATGGAAAATATAGCAGATCAATCACAACACAAATGTTAAGAAATATGGCTTGATAAAAAATAAAACGCAGGATAAATTTAAAGCATTTGTTTGACTGCAGAAATCAATTTTCTTGAAACATCAAACCACGATGTTTGTGTTATGAAGACCTATTAATATTGTTCTTAAAGTTAATTTGTTTGCATTTGTATTGCAGGTACCAAAAAGGCTTGTGAATACTGGCAAAAGCCCCTCAGGAGATATACAAATGTTAAGAGTGAAAATGTAATAATGTGATGGGGAAAGCCGAACAGCATTGAAGAAGCAAGACGAGCCAAAAGAAAGCTTAAGAAGTCTCATTAACAGACTGCAGCAGGTACGAACAACAGTCAAACTATAAATGGAGGTGTTGCACAGCGAGGGCGCTCACATAATAAGATGGTGTAATGAAATGTGAAACTATAGCATATAGGCTCCTTAATGGAGTCCTTGGAAGCAGTTATGAAGATTATATTGTCCGGTTTCTGCAGTCTGTTGATATTTGCAGTGTAGCACAAATCACAGCACATTTGAAGAAACAGAAACAGTTTAAATTTGACCTCTTGTTGTGAATGTAAGCGAGGACATTTTTTCTTCACAGATAAGTTTTATAGCAGGACACACTGTTAGGAAACAGCTAGTGTCCAGACAACTGAGGAGGTCTTTTTGTCAAACAAGAATCAGAGTCCACAGTCACACTAGTCGCTCTGTCAGGCTTTTCTTTAGGCTTATTCCGCTTGCCAACTGGATTGTATATCGGCGACTGTTTCTTCTTATGCCAATATTAAGGCAATTATAACTCATTTCCCATCAGAACTAAGATGCTATAATCATATTTGGATAAAATAATCTCTAGAATTTGCACCCTACTGTGCACTTAGAGATGTTTTTTGGTGAAGCGGCATGTCCGCCCACTGAGCCCCGTTAATCAGCATAAGTGAAAAGAGAATTTTAAATCCTTAATTACAACCCAGTTTGCTGTCTCTTTTCCATGGATGTGACACACAGCATCTCTGTCTTCCACACGCCCGCTCACCAAAACTTTGCTCTGCACCCAGTAAGAGCAGTTAATGTCATGGATATGATTCAGATTGTAATATTAAAGATAATAATGTGAAAGAAGATGATGCTGTGATGTTGTCGCACTGGGCGCAGACACACAGACTTTGGACTTTTAAAATATCTCCTCACCTTTGGGATCTTAGTAAAGCCTTTAATATCCCTAAATATATGATGTTACTTTTGTATTTGACAGTGAAAGTAAGTCATCTGTGTTGGCATTTAACTGGCCTTCTGTGGCGTTATCCCTCCCACCCCTTCCTACTCCCTGCACCCCCTAGTGATCGGATCAGCGGATCATGAAAATAGAAACGATCACCCATCACTGTTTATCATGTAGGTTAGTAGTTTTTAATCTAACCACAAAGTTAGTTTGGCCTGTTAGCAGGTTCACTTTTGTTAATTAATACTAAACCTAAAGTGCAACTGAGGCTGATGGGAATGTCTATTTTTGCAGGTAGTTGTAACCAAAGAATTGTGTAAATATTCCAAATCAAACAAACCTATTGCTAACTATTAACTTTGGCTAGATTGTGGTAGGCACATGTGTATGTTGGCACATACGCATCACCGCAGACTTGTGTTTATTGCCAACTATAAACTGTAATATGAAGTGGTCTTTTTAGCTCTGGGTCTTTCTAGATGTTCAGTGTTGTTTAACTGGTGCTACTTCAGTTTTTTTTTGCAATTTCATGGTGGCACAGTTGACTTATCTGAGCTTGTTTGCTGGAAACCGCAGCTTAAAGTTTTTATTGCAGAGTTAATAAGACCAGCAAAAACTCCGGCACAAAGTCTATGTCCAGGACAGAGGACCAAAATAATGAGCTACAAGAGGGCTAAAAGTTGCAATAGCTGCAGAGTCAGGCATTTAAAACTGTAAGCAACTATTTCATGGTACATTTGATTTATTGTTAGTTTAAAAAATATTGCTATGTGTACAATTTGTAAGTGATTCCAGCGTATTTAAAATGATAAATAACTCTAAATTGGGACGCTGCTGCTGAAAATTTCTGCAGGCTCTGTGTTGCTTTCAGTCCATTAATTCTAGTGTCCTCGACACTGTGTCTTTTTGATAAGATCACTGAAGGCCAAAGTAAAAAGATTGTAGCTCTCCAGCTAGTGGCTTCACTGCAAGTTTAAGTACTAACAACTATCAGGGTTTATCGCTTGAAGTAACTTTGTGTACGAACTTGAATGAGTTGTTGGTGTGCCACGTTTCCACAGTAAAATGTCTGCTGGTTGTCCACAAAGCCTGGAAGTTCAGTCTCCTCGACTTCCTCGCCACTCAGCATCAATACTCTGGGGGGAAAACACACTGTTAAGATAAGATAAAGGCATTCAGAATTGACTCTACACTTATCTTGCATATGGCACGGGAAACACTCACCGTGTTTGACCCACGAAAGACAGCACCAGCATGTCATCTGTCTCTCTGCCTGCCTCAGAGCGAAGCGGCCACAAACCTTGAAGGGAATTGGAGAGAGGGAGTTAGAAAGAAAAGTTACTCTCTGCACCAATCTGCAGAGCAGGGGAGACACAATGTACAGCCAGCATCCAAGCCGATCTTTAACTATACCATCTGTCAAATGTTAACATGTTGGGAGACGTACAGGTTACAGATCGCGCTCAGAGAGCTATTGATTGGCTGAGTGAATAATTGCTTCTCATCAAGAGGCCAGAGTAAGTGAGGCAGCAGCAGAGACTTTTAGGGCAGAGATGGTCAATAAATGACTGAAGCCTAACAAGTGCAGCAAGACCTTACCTGGCCTGTGTGTCTCATTTAAGCATCAGCGAACAGCCTCAGGAGAGGAGGCTAATTTTCTGAGATTAAGAGGCGACTGCCATTGTTAAACCTGATGGGATTCTTCATCTTGACAGTTTGCTGTTGCAGACATTGCAGTGCTTGTTGGTTTACTAAATGAAAACAAATGTTTCCAAGCCTAGCCCTGGCAATTCTCCTGTTCTTTTTAAAGTACCAAGCCAGGACCTGTGACATCTGAGCCATCTGCTCACACTCGCATGCTGATCATGGGCGAACAACAGCTGGCGTCTTGGCAAAGCCAGGCAAACAGATGTGCACGCTGAAGTGGCTCTACTGTCAAGTCAGTAAAGGATTAATGTCCAGATAAAGTCAAGACTTAAGAGGGAAGTGGTGGAAGAGACACAGACACACACACATGCAGAACACACAAACCTTTGATTCCCGGGAGGTCGATGCTGGCATGCTCATGAATCCCAATGCCGTTGCGAATGATCCGGAGAGAGCCCTCCTTGAATGCACCCGAGCATGTCACCAGCTGAAAGCAGGGTGAAGACAAAGATATTAACTGATTTTGTTCCTTTTTTATACTGTTGATATGTAGTTAAGGCTGCATGATTATGGTAAAAACAATAATCAAGATTACTTTGCTCAATATTAAGGTCACAATTACTCACTGATTTTAGAGACAAAATATTTTTCTTGCGGTTTCACATTTAAATAAACACAGCACTGCTTTCACTCCCATGTGTTGCTCCATTTTTGCTAATGTACAAATCTGTGCATCAAAATAAGGTTTTCAGTGCATCTCCCCAAAGCACAGTAATAAAATTATTCAAAACATTTTAGACAAAATTAAATCAACAGAGCACTGCGCTGCGCCACATACAGCATCACTGTTACCCCTCATGTAGACCGCGAACATCACATCAGCATTACGCTCACGTGACGACAGGGTTCACACCACACTGAAGCATCTGTCTATATAGGCTCTGCACTGTCCACACTCTTCAAAGCATCCAGCAGCAAGTGAGCAGCCAAACCTTTTGTGCTATGTGCAGTTTTCCTTTGATAAGCACTACAGTGCGTGTATGTGTGTGTGTTTACGCGCACAGTAGGTGCGGATGAACGGAGAGGAGGGAGAAAAGGGAGCACCGATGGCTGCACACAGAGCAGACAGGTGTTGACGGTGAGAGCAAAGGGATTAAAGTTTAGCAGTGAATTGTCTAATAGCAGCACATGAACAGCTTGCCACAGTGAAAACACAGCAGAAAAAGTTACAGAAGTTCCCATGTTCTGTGTCCCAGGTGCAGGGTGAAGTGAAGGGAGAGTCTGTGGGATTAAACCAGAGCAGAGTGAGTTGATCTCAGGCTATGGAGCACACTCTGCTCTGCCTAGGTTATAAAATGTGAATAAAATACATTTCAGTGCCTTTTTACTAGACACTAACCTTGTGTTTTTGCAGGTATTGTCAAAAAGCATAGACTTGAAAGTCTAAATAAACGCTCCAGGTTGTGTTTACGCCCATCAGACAGAGCTGGGACGGCTGGTGCAGACAGCTGCACTAATAAAAACGAGAGTGCTTCCGCTGAGTGATACATTCGAGGGAAAAAAGGTCTGAGTCACTCATGGTCGACACAAGGATTTGAGGGGGGGGGGGGGGGGGGGGGGGGTGTCAATTCATCAATGCGCCGTGATTCCTTCTTGAATGGGTGCAGAAAAGTCAATAATCCAAGATTTAAAACTGAATTCTGAACTAAAACTGGGCTGTGCGATCCTCATGGCTGAACAAATGGGCTGCTGAAATGCGACAGACGTAAACATGTGCGTCATGATCACTTCATAACTAGGCTACTTCTCAGTATTTGCTGAGGATGGCTGAGTGTGAGCTACCGCAGATGGATGCAATCCAACCAATTCTGATTCATCAAGATGCACTGATCATCATTTTATAATTGCATCATAGACCTCTAAGTTAGAATCAAATCAAATCATGAAGTGCTGAGAGATTCCCACCCCTAGTCACTGTTATGAATGTCTGAGTTGAGCTGGACAAGGATTCAGGTGATGTTATTGTCGTAAATCTTCTTGGCCTTTGTTCATTCATCGTGCTGCAGTTTGTGGTGTTTTTTTCAGGTGGTTTAAGACTTAAGATGTGTTACTTTGTGGTACAGACAAGTCTCATGCACTCTATGCGTATGATTTGCTCTTGCTTAACATCACTTGCCCTACATCTGAAATACTTATATCTCCCTGCCTCTGCTCCAGACATTTGATTTTCATTTTGCCTGTCTGCTCTCTGTTGTAAATTACTCTTCTACTCTGGACTGTAGCCCCGAGATCCTGGAAATTTTGCACATGCTGCCGCACCAGGGTGCCCGACTGCTAATTAAGGAAGCGCTTGATTTGATATGAGTTTTTATGAGCAGAGCAGCATTTTAAACATCATACATACATACATAAATATTTGATTAATTGTGCAGCCCTATGCGTAGTTGATCTTGTTATTTTTGCTATTTTTTCCTGAACATCTTTGTAACTTTGTGATGCCTTCTTATTCCTAACCTTGGTCTTATTTTGTAGATTTAAACATTCACATTAAAATCGTAGGTGTAAATGTCATCCAGAGTACAAGTTATGGTGCAAGACGTAGCAGCAGATTGTGTCAAAGCAGTAACAGGTGTAGCAGTGAAACATTTGTAAATCACTATCAGTTTATTGTGAATCTTCTCTGAGATCTGCCCAGTTCAAACATGTTGACAGTGTTGAGCTCCAACACCCTGAAGGTAAATAATTCTGGTGCCTGTACGGTCTGCCTGCAGAGCATCAGAATGTTATTCATTCATCCAGTCATGGCACACTAACAGGATTAATACCACCAGAGCCTGAATAATCTCAGCTCCTACCACCTGCCACCCAACAGCTTCATCCTAATGGAAATAACCATTGTGAACCTGGCAACTCACCTAACATCCCCCCTGAGCATGTTCTCAAATGCCCTCTCACACTCAGACACATTCTCACGGGACTGACTGAATCCACATAATCTGCACATAATATTTTATGTCTGTGTGTGTGTGTGTTTTATTTATGCAGGTTTTATCCTTCATAAACCCCCAGTGTGGTTTGCTGCACATCTGTGAATACAATAATTATTCAGCTTTGATTGTAAACTGTATTGTCATTCTTTTTCTGAGAGACGTCCGGCAGCTCGTGCATTAATCCCCTACTGTCTTGGAATATCTCTGCGCCAATTAACCAGGTCAAACGCTCTGTGGATTTACAGCAAAAAGGCAAATTAAAACAATTGTGATTGGATTTCGTTCTGGGCCTCCACAGACTGAAATGAGCTCAAGTGTGTGTGGATGAATACAGTCAATGTGCTGATTGTGTGCTGGTCTGTACCCAGAAAGTGGCTCAGAGCTCTAGTGGACCGTTGCCTTTGGAACCACATCAAGTACCCCTGAGGCCTGGAGTCAAACCCTGCCAGCAAAGCCTTCTGTACTGTATCTCTCTCGTTACTTCACTGTTTCATCTCCTTCTGCCCCACTGATTTGACACATAGGGGACAAATGTTCAAATCAAAAAATGGTTTTGTCAAACTTATTATAATATGGCGAAGACTGGTCCAAACAGATTAATTCGGCATCTGGTTTCATTTAACAAAAAAAGAATTCACATTAAGGCTGAGTAATATAGCTGAAAAATTTGAGCTGAATGAATAGTATGAATAGTTACTGATAATGTGTAATGTGCTATTTTTTTTAAAAGGTTGAATTTAGCCACTTCACTTTGAATTTAACAGCCTTTATCTTAATTTAGTGACTTTATATATCAAGGCACACGGGTAATTGGTTTGATAGACCTAAAAACAAGACAAGAAACTGCCGTACTGGCGAGCTGCTCTGTCCTTTTATATTAACAGTCTGCACTCATCTTCTCACTACACGCTGTCTCTGTTACTGTGTCACATGTTGATGGTGCAAACTAACAACACACTTGTTAAATGACTGGCTGCTTGTGTGGCAGTTGTAACGTGCTCCATTATCAAGGGATATGATAGGCTTTTTATGAGTCAGGGAACATTCCTTATGTGCTTTCATGCCATTTTGCATTTAATGAATCTAAGTGAAACTATTGAACAATTTAATGAATAATTTTCTTGTTGCTATTGATGAAGCGTTAATTTACAAGACTTATACAGGGCTTACTCAGGCTTTTTTTGAAACAAAGACGCCAAAAGGCTGGAGAACACGTGCAGCTGTACACAATTTAGGTGCCCTGAACTTCAGTGAAAAAAAACTTGATTTCAGTCTTTGCCTAGCGACTTGAGGCCTGACAAAGAAACAGGAGCGAAAATGGACAAAAGGGCACAGAGCCTGATATAAAATACATTAATAAATATATTAATATAAAATAGATGAAGCAATGAAATCCAGTAGAAAGAGGTGTGTCCTCGTTGACCAAATGTAGATTTATAATTCAGTATTGATTTGAGGGGTCACTGGGTCACATGACATTGAAGCTATTGGAAAAAAAAAGGCAATTATTTTCTATGCAATAAATTAATTACACATTAGCAATTAAAATAGCCGTGCTACATCAGACCAACTTAGTACAATCTTTTTTCACTAACATGGGCATGTCAACACCAACATACTGAAAATAACATGGGATCTGTGACGTTCAAATGGTCATTTATTAATGTTCCCTAAACTGAACTGACAGAACTTGATGCAGCACATCTGATCAGTTAGACAGGACGAAAAGGAGTAATGACTCAGGGCTTATTACTGTGGGAATTGCTGTGACGCTTTTTAATTGACACAATGAACTGACAAAGTACACAGAGCAGGACAAAAGAACAATACTTTAAACAGCATCTGACCCATTATTCAGGGAAAATATCTGCACTGACATGCATGCATTTTCTAAATGCTCTGTCAAGTACTACGCTCATAAAGTGTCCAGTCCTGTTTACCTCCGTATCTTAAGCCAACTTAGCTTTCATTGCAAACACATGTTGCCTTGCCTCGAGCTTACCTTGATCTTGCAGAAATTGTGAATGCATCATTCCCCTGTCGCCTCTACACTTGAGTGCCGATCATAATGTGCACAAGCACTTATTATAAGCGCAGCAAAGCAGTTCCTGATAAAAGGCACAATAGCTTCGGCCTTAAAAAAAGAAGATTTTAGGCCTACGTGTTTGTTGGAATTTTCAACAAAGGTGGCGGCCAACAACACGAAGGCCTTTGAGTTAGATAGGCAGAGAAATCTCTGCATATCATTATTGTTTTATTGCCCTGGCCTTATTCATATTCTGATATTATAGGAAGAAGAAAGAAATCAACTCATTTCCTGTGTCTTCTTGCTGCTTTTTAAATTTTGAAATTACCATGCAATATGGGTTATATCACATTAAATTCAGAATACAAACTGTTTGACAGCAGTTGTAGGTAAACAAACTTTAGTACATAGACGTGCTAAAGATGATGGATTGTTAGGATACACACAGACAGGGAACGACTGAGGCTGTCAGTTTTAAAGGGTGTAAATATTATGAGAGGATATAACATGCACAGCATTCTGCCTTTTTGCAACGCAACAAGAAAGCCAATTTAAGTTTGTGCACTAGAGATGAATTTTAACACCAGGTGTAACTGTAGTCCAGCTAAATCATATTTTGAAGTGACCGGGATACCAGACGCATGCTAATGCCAGGCGTACAGGGACCACTGGCAACAAAAAATAGACTAGACAAAAGAAGAACACCCAGACTGATTATAAAAAGGTGCAGGAAGCTGTGTTTTTGATGTCAGCAAGAATCTCCTGAATACTTGTACTTGTGCTACTCTGGCCAGTGGCAGGTTTGTGGTGTAGTATGTTGCATGCCTAATTCTGCTGACAAAAACACTGTTAACAAGAGTTAAGAACTCAGCTGCACTGGTTGTATAAGCCCAAAGTCCCTGAAGACCGTGACAAAGAGGAGGATAAAGATGAAAACACAGATGGAGATTCACCCAGAGTGTATCCAGTGACCGTTAAGAGGGTTTTCAGTAATCACCATGTCATGCATCATCCGGCAAACACCCAAAGAAACCTTTTATTCTGTCTGAATGATTTTCTTTCAATATGTAATATAATGTGCAGTGTCTTTTCTGTTTTCCTGGTGGCAAAAACAAAAATATTTTTCACAGAAATAAAATAACCAGCTTTTGATTCTTACCTGTCCCTGGCCCTGTCTCTCCAGGTCGACCACACACATGTCAACAATGGGGCCCAGGTTGGTAAACGTCTCCATCACCGCCACATAAAGAGCCCTGGTCATTGCTGTCCACATTGAGCTGCCAGAGAAACAAACAGAACCCTTGTTACAAATCATTGAGGAAGGATGAGACTAGATGTGATTTTGTATAGATAGTTTCTGTTGCTGATAAAATATTTATGGTGAACTTTATTTATGTAGCACCTTTCATAACAGAGAATGCTGCTCAAAGTGCAGAACAAGACAAAAAAAATCTAAATTCAATAACACAGGTATTAAAAACAGGCAACAAAAGGAGTTAAAATATTAAAATTAAATCCTAAAGAGCTCAAAATTAGGATGATACTAGTAATGAAAACAAGTTAACTGGGGTACAAACATACTTCTCTAAGATATTAAAACCATAAAATAATAAAAACAATAAAATTAATTAAAAGCAAGATCATAAAAATACCTTTGAAACAGTCTCTTGCTGCTTACCTTCACTAGCTGGAGTCGCCCAGTCTGGAACCCACAAAGACCACACCGTTATCCAGATAGGTCAAACACTCCGCAATGGATGTCTGTCATTGGAAAGAGACACAAACAGCTCAATCTCTTAAACTACATCTACACTGGAGGTGCAACTAACCATTATTTATTTTTGGCAATGCTAGTAGCACGGTTATAGAGATGACAATGTCACTGTGTTAGTTGCTTAACATTTTAATTTATCCTTTTACTAACCTACTTTGATGATTCCCTCTTTTCCTCTAGCACCACCATGATGATGACAAGTTTTTTTGTTTTTTTGACTGAAATGCCTTAATAAACTGCTAGACGTACTGCCATGAAATTTGGTACAGGCTTTTATTTCCCTGTTAGGATAAAACTCTTTTTGATGAACCTCTCTTTTCATCAAGTGCCACCTTCAGGTCAAAATTCCAATTTGTGCAATGTTTTGGTTCATAACAAAACACCTGGAAAACTGAGCCTCAGCTGTACTTTGTGTTAGCATAATAACACGTTATAACATTATATCTGCATAATTTCAGCATGTTAGCATTGTCATTGTGAGCTTGCTGATGTATTAAGCTCAAAGCACCAATGTGCTTGAGCACAGCCTCACAGAGTCAGTGGCATGGCTGACTCTTTGTCTCTCTCCTTTTGTCTCTTTCGTATCTTTCGAACATGCAGGCAGATAAGCTGGATACATCGCCACAGGTGACCGCCCCAAGAGGAGAGGAGGAGAGCGGGGACAAGAGACATGCTACGGCTGGGACTAAAGGCTGCTCCTGACCAATGCCCGGAAACGGAAAATGAAACGGGTGAAATGGGATTCAAGATGTTCAAACAACGGGAAACCAGAGACTGTCATGCCCACACAGAGAGACCTGCTCCACAGCATCCTGGATCGGGCTGCTGTACCTGAGGGGTGGATCATACTCTGAGCTGACAGGACGCAACACGCAAGAATTAATTTTAATTCAATTAATCATCTCCGGGTTGGAGGAGAGCTCCTGCCTCAAGTGGAGGAGTTCAAGTATCTTGGGGTCTTGTTCAAGAGTGAGGGAAGGATGGAGCGTGAGAATGACAGGCGGATCGGCAGCGGCAGCATAATGCAGTCGTTGTACCGGTCTGTTGTGGTGAAGAAGGAGCTGAGCCGAAAGGGCGAAGCTCTCGATTTACCAGTCAATCTATGTTCCTACCCTCACCTATGGTCATGAACTTTGGGTCATGATCGAAAGAATGAGATCTTGGATACAAGTGGCTGAAATGAGTTTCCTCCGCAGGGTGGCGGGGCGCACCCTTAGAGATAGGGTGAGGAGCTCTGTCACCCGGGAGGAGCTCAGAGTAGAGCCGCTGCTCCTCCACGTTGAGAGGAGCCAGCTGAGGTGGCTTCGGGCATCTATATCGGATGCCTCCTGGACGCCTTCCTGGGGAGGTGTTCCGGGCATGCCCCACCAGGAGGAGGCCCCGGGGAAGACCCAGGACACGCTGAGGGACTATTTCGCTCGGCTGGCCTGGGAACGTCTCGGGATCCCCCCGGAAGAGCTGGAGGAAGTGTCTGGGAAGAGGGAAGTCTGGGCATCCCTGCTTAGACTGCTGCCCCGCGACCCGGCGATAAAAGGAAAAAAGATGGATGGATGGATAATCATCTGTGTTGTATTTTGCATGTATGATGAAGGAACTACGACCCTAATTTTATTGTAAAACCTGTGTTGTTTAACGAAAACAAATGTCATTGAATCCTTGAATCAATATGCCAATTATGTTCTTGATGAATCATTTTGTGTTTAAAACATCATAAAGTAGTGATAAAAACTGATCACAATTTCCAAGAGCCCAAAGTGGTAACTTCAAATTGCTTATTTTGTCAAACTCATAGTCCAGAACCTAAATATAGTTTTAAGTATAGTAGTATATAAAAGTATAAAGTCTGTTTATCATGTAAGACAAAGAAAAGCAAAAAATCCTTACAGTGGAGAAACTGGAACCAGCAAATGTTCTGCAGTTTTGCTTTAAAATGACTCTGGTGATTAATCAACTTTCAAAAAAGCTTCCGTTTAATTTTCTGTCACTGACGTTTTGATTAATAGTTTCAGCTACACCCAAAATTCATAATTTTTCTCCCCACTTCGACCTTTCTTTCACATTAAATCAGCATTTACAAAAGCACAGAGCACTGAGTTGGTCCAGAGCTCTTAAAAAACAATTAAATTAATCAAAGACAATTTTGATGATAGATTTAATTGTTTAAGTCATGCAAGTAAGAATAACAAAGCTTTGCAAATTTCCTAAATGTCAGAAAATTTGTTTTTGTTTTTACTGTTGGACAAACAAAATGAGCAATTATGAGACATCACTTCAGACTCTGGTAATTTCAACATGATTATTTTTGACCTTTTGCATACTAAAGCATTCATCAAAAAATAACTGGCAAATTATTTAATGATGAAAATAATAATTATTTTCAGCCCAACTTGTGCAGTCTGACAGCACCCGCAGAAAGGTCACTGAGAACAACTCTCTTCAGCAACACTGGAACACAAATTAAGTCATAATGACAACAGATAACAATTTTAATGCAAAATTTTGTTGCTCCAAACGGAAAAGAAAATGAAGATGTTAAAATGTAATGAACTGTTTTGAAATTTCACTTTTCTGAAGTGACGAAAAAAACTGACAGAACTCAGTTTGACACATTAATGAAAGTTTCAAGATCGTCCTCATCGCTGTGAACATGGGCTTCAACTCTAAAAGTACTCCTGATACACAATGAAGATGGGTTTTTCTGTCTGACGTCTTAATGTAGAGCTGCTGCTGCCTGTTGACTGAGCAGACAGGCCCTAACAATAAAGTTAAGAGTGATTTGAAAAGCAATCTGTCTGTACCTCAGCTAGTCCTACTCTGCTCGACTGTTTCTAGCTCCAAGCATCACTCAGTGGAGTAGCAAGAAAGCTTTTTACCTTTCTAACTTCCTTGGCAAGTCATTAGAGAAAGGTGCCACAAGCCAAAAGCTGTGCGCCTTTAATGTGAGATTTAGTTTCGAGCACAGTATTGACATACGGTCATTGTCTAAATCAACCTGAAAGGGATAAGTGACACCCTGGCAAGCGAGCAACAAAGAGGTGCAATCATTTCTTCTCATCTTCTGTACAAGTGTGGACTGATCCATTAGCTCCTGTCAGGGCCATAAACCATTAAAAAGTCAACGGTAACAGAGGGGGTACTGAGAGGAAAAGGGAGCAGGAGGAAAATCAACAAGCAAGAGAAACTGTGGCCGAGCCAGGTAGGGGGAAACAGATGGGAGGAATGCAGCCAGGAGAAAGGCAGATGGATAAACACAGCGAAGACAGACAGAGTTGGAGAGACGTAGAGAATAAGATAAACCTCTCCGAGCAGCTCCACATGCAGGTCTTTGAGTGCCACTGTGCCGTCCATTAGCTCCTCCTTCTCCAGCAGCAGCATGAACAGACGTCCCTCCATGTCCCCGAGCAGGTAGCGTGAGCCGTTGGGGTCAACCCGGTTGTGACAGACGATGGTGCTTTGCTGCAAATGAGAGCAGAACCCAAACAAATCATTAAGCTCAGCTCACTGTGGACGTAAAGCCTCCTTGAAATACAGCAGTACTGTGCAAAAGAAGTCTTCAGCCTCACCTCATGCATTATCTATGTATTTATATATGAGCATGTCAAAGTACAGCCACAGAAACCTGTCTTCTTACTGTTTGTTTTGTTCGCTCTCATTATGAGAACACACTCTGAGGAGTTTTCCCAACGTACAGCTTTAATCTGACTCACGGAGCTACAGGCCCTTCAAATTTTGCCAGACAAGAAAAGTGCAGATTAAACACGTCTGCCTGCCGTCCCGTCAGGAGCCTGTGTACACTACAACTGCAGGAAGACAAAGGTTCATGCACGAAGAGAGGGATTCTAGACTACGCTGCCTCTACACTTTTTAACTCGATGTTTGAGAAACTACAATTTGAAAGTCGATTACACATGTAGTGTAACACACAAGGGTATTTTGTAAATGGCAAGAAATCGTTTACTTCCTGGCAACATACAAACATGTTTTTGGACAGAGAAGGGAGCTATAACTTAAAGGGATAATTCATCCCAAAATAAAAAATACATATTTCCCCCCCGGCCTGTAGTGCTGTTTACCCATCTATATTTTTCTGGTGAGAGTTGCAGAGTTTTGGAGATATTGGCTGTAGAGATTTCTGCCCTGTCTCAAATATAATGGAACAAAATGGCATTCGGCTTTTGTTGCTAAAAGCACCAAAAAATTAATTTGAAAAATTCAAAACATGTCTTTTTCCATAAATCATGACCCGGTTACTCAAGATAATCCACAGACCTTGCTGTGAGCAGTTTCATGTAGGAACTTCTTCCTTTGTACTAGAAAGAACGAACATGCTGGGTCCTGTAGATTCTAAAATAGTTCTGGTAGATTCTACTGCAGAAAGAGTTTCTATATGAAACTGCTCACAACAAGTTCTGTAGTTTATTTTGTGCAACCGGGTTATAATTTCTGGAAAGAGACATTGCCGATGAGGTTTTCAAATGTATTTCTTTTTTGGCACTTCGATAACAGGACTAGTGCCATTTGCTTCCATTATACTGGACAGAAGGCAGACATCTCTGCAGTCAATATCTCCAAAACTAGGCAACTCAGACCACAACAGTATAGATGGATAAATAGCACTGCGGGCCACAGGACAAATATGTATGCTTGATTTTGGGTTGAACTGTCCCTTTAAGCGGGAAAATAAATTAGCAACGCTGTTGTTTTCGCACCAATCTTAAAAGTATGTGCATATCAACGTGGGGTGATTTTGTGGAACTCACTGGGGGAATAATTCAAACAAAGTAAAAGTATCAGACAGTTTAAAAATATGCACTAAGAAATTATTTTTGCGAGGTAGAGAAATGAGGACGGGGAATAGAAAGTATGTGAAGGGTTATGTTGATGGGTTTCTCATCTCTTCTCACATTCTGTATTATCAAGCATTGTTGATTAGGCACAGAGAAAACAAACTCGGGTGTAATTGTGGGGATGGACGCTGGGGAGGAGAGATTTATTTAACTGATTGATTATTGATGGATTAGTATAAAATAGGGGTATGACTGCACAAGCATGTTGGTTCTTCTTATTCCTTTTCGGGCATGAAATGCTAATTTGTTTCTCATTGAAAGTCTGTTCATTATTTATTGTTTGTTTCTGATTTTTCTACATATGTACATATTTTTAATGTCCAAAATAAATAAATAGATGAAATCAATTTATATTGAATTATTTTGTACAATACTCCCACAGACTCATTCACTCATACCTTCCAGCAGACAAAAAAGGTGCTTGGCTGACCAAACCATCTGGCAATTTTAAATATATGCTTTGCCCCAACTATGATAATGTTGTGCAAACTAAATATTTTGTTAATATTAATACAAGCAGAACTTACAAACAAGGTGATTTCTTTAACTATAAAACCATGTTTGTCACATACCGTTTGTCCTGTCCATGTGTGGGAAGCTTTACCTACATAGGCTGTACTAAAAGACGCCTGAGGGATCGCCTCGCCGGGCATAAATATGCCATTAGAATCAGGAATTGCGATTACACCATGGCTAGACACTTCAGTGCAGACATGGGCAAAATACAGCCCAGGGGCTGGATTCTGCCCACTGAAAGGTTCCATGTAGCCCGCAAGGCCATCACCAGAAGTTAGAAATACTGCAATAAAAAATTCAGGGATCCTCCACCTTTTCCAAAGTCAAATTCAAGCACTTTTTAGGCATCTTCAAGGTGCATTTTTAAGCTTTCCAGCATCTTACAAGTGTGGTTAATTATGTATTTCCTTACATTTATATACTCAAAGTGATTATGCTGCGGCTAGAATTTTAAGCAGCACAAAAGGTATAAACCACATCACCCGTCAGTACACATCTGCACTGGCTACAAGTTAGATTTAGAGCTTAAAATTTTATTGATTACTTTTAAAGCACAAAACAGTCCAGCCCCCAGCTACACTGGGTATCACAAAATGAACCACTGCCACGAATCTTTAATCTTACGGTGCTTGAGTATTGATACAGTATCACAAAACAACAATACTCAAGTGTATCAATACTTTCTTACACAGCTATATTGTACAGTAATTGAGTGGCAAAGACAAGTTGTAAAAAAAAAAAAAAAAAAAGAAAAGTTTGACACTGAATATATGATATTTAACAAGACATGGACTCTCTGAAATCTAAAGTATTTCTTAGATTTGTGTCTGGCCCACAGCAGTCTGATCAATTCCTCCCCCCCCTCCATGCTACTGCTTCCTTATTGAGCATAACACATCGAACACATTAAACCTTTGGTCAGGTGGGAGACAGTATAGAAATTTAACCAAAGGGAAACTTGTTAGATCCATTGACTGGATGTGTTGAAGGTCTCAGTGAGGTATGTCTTCACATGTTTTCTGTAAAGATTTTTTTCTGTAATGATTTCTTATTTTCCTCTGTAGAGGCCTCCCCGTTTTTTCTCACAGCCTTTTTAAACTTATATATGAGCATTCAGCCTCCATTTATGATGTAAAAAATTTTTTTTTTTCTGTGTTATCTCATGTTATTTAGTTTTTTCAGTTGTTCCACTTGTTATGTTATTGTCTGGGTGAAGTAATTGGCTCCCATTGGCTGCTGCTACTAAACAGACGTTGTTACATCTGTTTTTGGTTGTTCAAACCCATGACAAAGACTTACAGTGGTCAAAACATTTTAATATTTTAAATGATTTACCCACTACAATAAAGACTTTTCAATTTTTCCTTCCTTTTTTCATATATTTTGGAGTGCCTGGATTGGCTTCCTGTTTATCCTATTTTCTACAATGATTATAATTAGAGCCTGATAGATACTGATTGAGGCTGACACTTGTTTTCATATTTGAGTTTTTAAAATCTAGTGATACAATTCTAGATTTTTTTTAATATAAGCACATTACATTAGCAAAGACTTTGATGAGGATCCTTACATTTTAGGATAAAAGCATCATGACCAAAATATCTATTGAGCAGGACACTTTATCAACAATCTTATTGCTACTACTCGCCATAATTTGGTGCAAAAACTAAAAACATGACACGAACAGATGTGAAAAGATTCAACAGTTATTTGATTATTACTTTTTTGCAGAAATAAGTTAGATTGTTTCCTGAGTTATTTCATTTAGCTGCATTTTCATTAGTATTAATTATTAATAATAACTATTACTGATAGCAATAGAGCTGCAATGATTAATCGATTATGAACTGATTATTAGTCTGATCACATCATCACCAACTATTTGGACAATCGATTAATCACATAAAAAAAAAAGAAAATTTTCTTCTTTCAGTTTCTTAAATTTGAATATTTTCTGGCCTCTTTTCTCCTTCATGACAGAAAACTGAATGTATCTGGTTTGTGGGTAAAACAAGACATTTGAAGACGTCGTCTTGGGAAACAATGATCCACATTTTTCACCATTTCCTGACTTTTATAGACTAAACAACTGACCGATTAATCAAGAAATAATCAACAGATTAATCAACAATGAAGATAATAGTTAGCTGTTTGTTTGTTTGTCCAGGAGCTTAACAATATTTCTGACCAGTCAGGAACCAGCATCGGTTCTCAATACACATGCCTAATGATCCCAAAATAAAACTGCAGAGCCTTCACAGAGTGCAGGAAGGGAGGTTAAAGAACTGTAATAACATATAACAAGTCTTCTTTCACTTTCCACTTGAACAAAACGCCCTTTAGATATTGTCAGAGTCACTCTGAGCTGCAGCCCTGGTTAGACTCCGGCCGCCTCACACAACATGAGTCTAACCAGACTGGGCGACACCAAAACACGTTTGTAAAAAAAAAACATCTTAGGAGCTTTAAACTGCAGTTGCCTGTCTTCATTATAACTACAAGATAAGCTGGAGAGAATAGTAGCCATGATTGGAATTGGCATTAAAATCACGTAGCGTGACTGAGCTTGCTCCACTTTCCCTTCAACAGAAGGTATTGTTATTGTCGTTGTCTACTGTACAAGCTGAGTCAATTTCTCACTTGATCGAGCCTTTACAAAACTTATTTTCACAATCCTCCTGCCTGCGGTGTTGCTTACATCTCCTGTCAAACCGTGGAAACACTTTTATTTTCCACAAACCCTCTAGCATCCCCTTCGACTGAAAGGCAGGTAATTAGCTTGTTAGATTCTACAAGCGAAACCAGTGTGCTGGCTCGCCATAGACCAGTCTACAAACAAGTATTATATAAGCTCAGACACATTCAGCAGACCTCCACTCGGGCAGAGCCTTCGGTGTTTCACATAAGTTTTTCACTTCTGTGCTCAAGAGTGACAATTTATTAATTAGCTGACAAAAATGTTGTTATACATCAAAGGATATGCTTCTGTGTTTTCTTGACATTGCTGAAAGGAGTATGTGTTTCAGCTGAATGCTAATGTTGCATTAGGTGTGAAAAAAGACAAAAAAAAAATAAAACTTCATTTAGAGTGGGACTTCATTAGTCGCACAGTGACAACAGATGCTCCACAACTTTTTCCCTCAAACATCTGCTGAGTGATGCCGGGCAATGCTACTGTGGAAACAAAGTCGTAACAGAGACGTGACAGCTTGCAATACAATTGTGAGTTGGGTAAGCGTGCATGTGCAAGCTCTTTAAGGCTTTTAAAGACAGAACCGATCAGCCTATATGAGATGCAGCCTATGATGAGGCAACAATGAGACAACAGCCAGATTGGAAGCAGGATACAAAATTAGCACCAGCCACATGCTTCACTCATCAGCCAAGAAAAAAGGTAATCTATTCCATCTGGCCGGTGGACAAAAAGGTTGATTTGCACCCTGCTTGGGAGCATCTGATTTTATACTTATGTTGCGTTTCCTACTGCAGCAGCTTCACTTTAAAAGCATTTAAGTGGAGAAACACAAGTTGAATTTTATGATGAATTAGTCACAGGAAATGCAACGTGCTTGTCAGCGAGATTAGAAGTGACTACTACTGCTCATCGAAAATGTGTCGACTTCTCAGCGAGGTAACCAGCTACTTTCACTGTGCCCTGCTGTTCAACAAAGTGTAGTTGAGCTGGATCGATACACAGGTCAACTGATATTATCTGGTCAATGTTGGCCTTTCACAGCTATATCGTTATTGGCATATATGTTATCCCATGTTTTTTTTTCTTTTAGAGAACATAAAGCACATTGTTTTTATTTTTTAGCTTTACAGACAGCATTTTATGTATATTAATATTCAAATTTAACGCATATAATTTGTTGTATTACTGGTGTTTTTATATATAGGTATTTATAATGACTAAAAATGGGGTGAATGTTTAAGGTTTCAGTGTCATTTGCCTTTTATTACATATCTTTGTCACAAGTATTTGATAACCATATTTGTGGGATCATTACAAAAAAACACATATTTCTGTATATCTTTTATATCCTGTACATTATATTCTGTATAAAGAACATTGTATCAGAATTTTTTACTTTCTTATAACTTATATTGGCCCCAGTAATCCAGTATCTGTCTGGATCTAGTGTGCAGCACAAAAATCAGATCATAGTTGCAGACAGAATGATGGAAAAAGGCCAATTATTGTCCAACTTTATTATTAAAAATAACAGTAGTTAGTTTGGCTGCACCAGCTGCCATTATTCTTTGTTTTTTAAGGTTTTTGTATCTTGCCAGAGTTTAGTCTAGACTTTTTTTTTAGCCAATATAGCTTTTAATATTCCAGAATTTAGGCCATATCAAACAACTACTGGACACGTTTACGTATCCATGCCAAGCTTAAACTGTGGCTCGTTTCAGGTCACTTAACCACCAGAGTAAGTTTACATACATTAGTCAACTATAACTGAGCACACGTTTCATCATGTTGAGATTATTAGACAGCAGTCAGTCCACATGAGGGCGCTCTCACTCGCTCGCGCTCTGTCTGTCTTTCTGTCTCTCTCTGCTGCGACTGCTTCACGTTTTTTCTCATCAACTGTAAAAGAGACATTTCTCACTGCAGAAACTGTGCTCTGTTTGATTGGAGCCACACACTTAAGTGATGAATCGATCTTCAAGCACTTAAAAAAAACAGATTATGCAAACTGTGAACTGCTTTCATTTCCTCACTTGGAGAAAAAGCAGTCTTTCTTGTGCACCCCAAAGCACTACACCCAAGTAATCCTCTCTTTGTCCTTTTTCCTCATCCAGACACCCAGGGGATTTGAACATATATAGCAAAACAAAAGTTTTAACTGCTAATTTAACATACCAGAATTAAATCCCGCAGCGCTCCTCTCGACCAGACGAACCAATTAACGTTATTCTTGCAAGTCACTGTTTAATTCAGCCCTATGTGCAGCGTGCAGCCAACTTCAATATTAAATAAAAAATATTCAGTTTTCTTTTAAATATGCATTTTATTTTTGATATTTACATTGTCCACATGGGATATTTCTTGCTGCACATTTTGGCTGTTTTTATTTTCATCTGCCAGACAATTACACAGAATACTTTTCTTTAGTGTTCTGTATACACTCAAGCACAAATCTTTAACGTCAAATCGTATTTTCTCAAACCCTTCTAAAGAAGTTTACCCACATAACCTGATGGAGGGAGGGCATCTCCCCTTGAGGGAAGGGCTGCAACCTATGTCACTGCTTTTTACTACAGACTGACAGATCTGAAAAACTGGAAAACGCAGTGGGAGTTGCATTTAAGGACTGTAACTTTAACAGTAGGAAACGTAATTATTCCAGCATAAAAATTCCCAAACTCCATTTCAAAATGTCCAAGTTCAGGAAGAGCCTATGTTGAATGAACACAACACAAATCATTCACCCTGTATCTGCCTGAAAAGTTAGTTATCAACATAGCCAATAACTCAAGCAAAGACATTATTTCCTCATAATGAAGACAACAGAAAGCTGTGTAACTAAATTAGAAGTTACAATATCTGAAGTGTCCTTTCCAAAATGTATGAGATGACGGTACCAAAGCACAGCAAGACAGCGAGAGAACATCCTCTAATTATAGAAGCAGGATGCTGTTGAGGAGCTCCTCTGGGCCCCAAGCTTTGTTAAATATGAGCAGAACAGTACAGGCTGCAACTTAATCTTGATGAGATAAAACTAAAAGCACTGGTGTATGGGGAGCTTGAGTCATCATCACAGCAGTTATTAACCTGCCTTTAAATGCAGCTCCAACATCGATCAAAAGATTCATCACAAACGTGTACACACCTTAGGGTCTGCTAAAAGTAGAAAAATATTAATATGGTCGTATAATAAAGATGGTGATGACAGTTTTACTAACACCTTTTTTATCATACTTCATTATATCAAAGAGCAATGCATCAGGGACTTAATTTCTCACCTCCTTTTAACCTGACATCATTTTGCTGAAGCATCTCTTACCCTCTGAACTGAACTTTGCTTTATTAATGTGATAACAATCTGATCCTAATTGCTTTTACGATGCGGCTGAAATCTGGCCGCTTAGATGAAAGCAGACACCTGTGATGGTGCATTACATCATCTCCCCAAACGATTTTACATTACTTTTTATCTATATTTTGGTTGTCCTTGGTGCAGAGATGTTTGTATTTGCTATGACGTAATTAAATGCAACACATTTATGTAAAGAAAATGTTAAAGTGGGATTCTTTGTTTTAAATGAAGCTCATATACTCCTCTCTCTGCAGGCTTCCCTGCAGAGCTGGTAGCTTCACATGAGGTGTCATTTGTTTTATCTCCCAATTATAAAAGGGGAAAAAATAATTGCTCACATAACAATATTATTACACTTACACAAACAACATTATTCTGGGTGTGTTCTAAAATTCTACAGTATAATAAACTGCTACTTAACTATTACAGTGTTCGTCCTTTGAACTGCTGAATGATGATCTAAATACGGTACTTTTCAATCAGACAGATGACAAAAACAGAGCACTGTCAATGACTATCATTTGTTGTCTTTACCTTGATAGTAGGTGGTGCAATAGCCAGGTATTTGTCTCCATTGTGGTAGGTGATGGACTCTTGTCCTATGATTATAGCGCCACCGAATGGTTCTGGCACTGAAATACAAGCACATAGGCAAGAGAGTCAGTGCTAAATCAGTACAATGTTGGACAGAAACAATCTGTATGTTCTAAACAGGTATACATTTAAGTAGAAGTGCAACTAAAATATCAACTACCTCTGTTTTGATTGCATTTTAAATTTAGTACAGCTCTCACTGTACTACAGACTTATTAATATACATTATATATGTTTTCTATTGTGGACAACTGCTATGCTATGGCTTGAAATGTTTTTAATTGGCCAATGTTCATTTCTGTCTGACAAGCTGTTGACAAGCCTGACTGCATGTTTACACACTGGTGTCTCTACCAATTACTAGCTCATATCATCTCATGTCAAAAAATCCCATTTAAACTAAATAACAGGGCTTTATTCAGATTTTCTTTTTACATGGAAAAAAAATCTGAAGGAAAAAATATAATTCGCAGTGCTTTATTTCCTGTTGATTAACTAATTAACTAATTGATTTATCATTTCAGTCATGTATACAGTATAAACTCTGATTACCTGGGATGACCATAGACGCTTCAGCCTCCACATTCTCCTGCTTCCAGGGGCCCTTGTTGAATTCCTTCTCCCTCAGAGAAACCTCATAGGTCTTCACATGACGTCCCTGAGGATCCTACAATCAACAAGAGGACAGCACGTTAAATTTTCAAATAGATGTCTTGAATGAGGACAATATGACATTAGGTTAGACGCTTGAACAAAGTCATTTTTGTATGACAGAGTCCCCATTTTGTTTATCCTGTGCACACTAATGAGGACAAACATGCACATACACAGTCCTACTAACGGTGTTACACTATTACACTTATAAACAAGGGCAGTCACAGGTCAAGATATGCTGCAATGCCCAACAAAGGCAGGGAACAGACAACTGAAATGCATTGAGATCTGTGGGACTTGATGCAAATCTTGCAGGAAAGGGCAGTTTAAATTTTGTTTCAGGCAGGATGAAAATTGTAGAAATCAGCTGCTACTTTATGTGTGAGTCAATGATCAGGCTGCCTTGAAATTACTACTGGTTTATTAAAAAAAAAAAAAAACACCAGTGAACAGATCAGACATTAATCAAGTCCTCTTAAATGACTGTGAACTAGACTGAACCCGAGCATGTTCATTGGTGTTGTCATGGATACACATGCAAAGCACAGAGGCTCAAAATGATCAAACAGAATCATCATTTTGCCAAATTAACAACAAAAATCAGATGAAGGTCTTTAAAAGCAGAGGAGAACCTAATTTCACTATATTATTACCGACAGGCACATGCTAGCGGACTGAGACCCAATGCAAATCTCGCAGGAGCAAACAATTTAATTTTTGCTGTGGGCAAGAGTAGGCGGTCTGGAACACACACATTGCAGGAGCGGACAGTAATGGTCAAGAAATCCAGCAGGAGCAGACTGGAGTGGCTTTAACAAAACAGGCCCGTGCAGGACTGCAATCTAGTGAACATGGATGTAAACAATGCTGGATTTAAAATACCTAGAAAGAAAATGCACTCAACTACGGCCGCACTAATGATTATTTTTTAAATAATTATTTTATTGATTATCTTTTACATTAATCTATCTATTCATTTATCAATGAATCTAACGATTATTTTTTGTATAATTCAATTGTATAACAATTCATTTACCTTAAGTACATATCAAAAACTTGTCTCATTAATATTTCAATATTTTATTCAACTATAATCCTGAAAAATAGACACTCAAAGCACATGAGAATAATGGCAATTTTAAAGTTAGTCTAATTTCCACGCTATTTAATAGACTCCCTGTCAGATACTGGACCTCAAATCAAAAGGAGTCATGATGCATTTTAATTTAATAACTAATCACTGTAAACCAAAATACATTTTTTTTTCAGGTCAGTAAACCTGAAAAAAAATGTATTTTGACTACAAACTTAGACTGATCATGACATGCAGTTATTTCATCAATGGAGTCATATGTAGGCAAGATGATCACTGACAGTGTATTTTTGCATCAGTGTGAGCCAAAGAAAATACTTTTCATTGTTCCTCTGGTGACTGAAATGTATTACAGACAGTCTGTAACATTATTTTTAGCCATTTCTGACTCATACGTGGCTGATAGAGAGAACAGAAAGTACAAAAACGGCCGACTAACACCGTTAGATGATGTATGGTGTGAAGTTAACAATAGCGGTGCAGACATCGCTTTTAACGCGGGGGTGATGAAGAAACTTCTAGAAGATCTAATTAAAGTGACTTATACTAACAGAAACATGTTTCACGTGTTGATAATCCTCATATATAGTGCTTGGGTGCTAACACAAAGTAAACAGGGCGATGCTGCAGCTGCAGGAGGAGGACAGGTCGCTCTGTGCTTCACTTCCAGCACCCATGTGGAGCAGTTTGTCCTGCTGTGATACGTCACGTCCACTTTGTGGAGCTAAAGGGAGCCAAACTGTTGTGTCTCTGTCTAAAGTACGACCACACTTTGGATGATCGCGGCGAGGCTCTCTGCAGCTTGTTCTCCAGGTGAAACCATGCTCTGACCGGGCGCAGCAGTTCATAGCAACGTGTCGATGCATGATATGCAAATCGATGACATCAATTACATCGATGATGAATTGCTCCAGCCCTACACATGACATCTTTCTTAGACCCCAAGAAATTTGTTTCTACTGCATGATAAGGCTCAGCTGGACTCAACTCACTTTTGGCACCTTCTCCTTTTCACTTTCCACTGCAGATAATACTCACTTAATTTATAGAGGATATCAAAGGGATTCCTCATTCTCGGTATGTGGCTGTTTGGGTTTGGGAAATCCTACATCAGATGACAAGACAACTCTGGTCGCTCCGTGTAGTGCTGGCGATGATTCTCTTTTGGTATCTGCTCAGCTCGCTTGAAAACTTGACCGAGGTGACGCCAAAAAAAGTACCAGGTACCACATGCTATCCACAACTTTTGCCAAAGGAAAACCAAAAAAAGAGCAGCTCCCAGGAAGCTGAGTCAAGTCGAGTCAAACCATGCAGTAGAAATGAGGCAAAGGATGCACACAATGCATTTTGGTGAGTACCACTGACCATTTACAAGAAAAAAAAAAACAAAAACTCCAAGCAGCCCCTTAAACTTCACTGTCAAACTGCTTTTTATCTGTTGTCAGACAACAGCACAATACAATACAGGGTTGAGATATAATAATAATATAATAATAATTGGAAAAATGCACGATGTCACGATATTGTATATATGGATGGGCAGTATGACCTAATATTTATATCATGGTATAATTTGGAGCATTGATGATAACAGTACTCAGTGTATATTTATTAAAATTTCAATAAAAAAGCCTCTAAAGGGGTGTGGAAAATGCATGGCAGCTTACTGTACTCGTGTTACTAGAACATATTATATCGCCCACCCAAATTTGTATGTATTCATTACCCAATACAGAAGCAAATTTTATACTCCAAAAATTGCTTCAAAACTCGTTCATCAAAGTGAACGCCAGGTTTAACTGTACCTGAAGCTGCTGAACAGTGGGAATTATTAGTGTGACACAATAAAGGTCCTGATTGATTGATGTCTAATTTGTCTCTCCGATTGGTTAGAGGGCTACTCTTAGCCTCTGTTGGGTTGGTTATTGAGGCTATTTTGCAAGAACATATGAATAAAGGTGTGCCTTAAGATTTTGGCCCGCTCTTTTGGTGGACCTTGAGCACAAAAGGTTTACAAACCACAGTCTTACAGTAACCTGACACGCTAAATGGTTTGTTACACAGAGCCATCTGGGAAGTCATCCTTAGAAACTGTTTGGAAAAGGGCACATACTTTCAAAAAACACTTGACAGGTGATTGGATGAACTATCTGTCTATCAACGTCTAACACGGGCTGACTTCAACCAATCAGATCAAACTCCTGCTGAAGCCAATCAGGAGATGAGTGAAAACCTTTTAAATTGAGAAAAACCTTCAGTACCATTCTTTAATCTTCTTTCAATGAAGAAATATTCTCCAAGTCTCATATAACTGATGCTATCACAGTACCTACGCTAACCTCAGTCATGTCACGCTCTTGCAAATCGAGCTGCCTCGCAAGGTGAGTCTTACAATACCTGGTAGATGAAGCAGACGGTCGGGGCCTGGCAGCCGTACAGGAAGTGAACATCGATGACCTGCAGTTCCTCCAGTCTGATGTTGAAGGCCTTGAGCTCACGGTTGTCCCGGTCCAGTGGGATCACTTTGAACAAACCGTCATACAGCCGCAGGCCAATCATACGGCATTCTGGGTCAACAATTCCGATAATACCCGTCTCTGAAGGGCGCCCAATACGATCCTGCAAAAAAGTATTTGGTTTGGAAAAGTTTAAGGTCAGCAGTGTACTTTGGATGAAATTCACATTTAATGTGTTCTCAGACTGCTGTTGAATTCAGTATAGACAGTAACCTTGATAAGCTTTTATATTTTTAAAATAACACCTAAGAATTACACAACCTTGCTGATATGAACCCTATCAAAGAAAATAACCAAACTAAAATGGTTGCCAATTTAAATCAGAGCATATTCTATTAACATTTTTCATAATAGGACTGTTAAAACTTCTATTAAGAGTGAACTAGTGCATTTAAGAAGACTACTGAGAGGTCAAAGTACAACGTGTTCATCATGAGAAAAACAATAAAACACTGAATCACATGAAATGCATATTTATTGAGTAGACATAACAACACAGTGAATATCAAGAATAATTTTTGTACTGTCTCACCCACCTGGACGTTGCCGTGGGCACGGGTGATGATATCAATGCTCTCCCCATTCTGTTTGTATTCTAGGATGCAGGCGTTGTACTTGGATGTGAGAATGAACAGCAGGTCTTTGCTCTCACCCTGAACAAACGGAAAAAAAGACACCAAAGTCATCAAAGACCAAACATGCAGGGGCCTGCTTCCATTTTAATGAAACCAGCTCAACACAACAGGCTGTGGCAGTGCTGCTGATGAGCCATCTGATTTACCACCACCAGCCTAATTAGTAGGGACAGACTTGACTAGTCTATGAATCTATTATAAAGTCAACAGCCACTATTCTACTTTATTGAGACTCTTCTACTTATTCTTTTTCTTTTCCCTTTGTTAAGATTTATAATAACCACTAATATCTGGGATGTCTGTTTTAATTCCTTTTTAATGAAGACGAAACCTTCTAATCAAAAAAAACTTTGTATTTTCCAACATGTAACATTTCTGGTCTGAAAACTAACCCTTAACTAGCTACAAAGGACCAGAAATATAATTTATTCTTTTTTTTACACTTGGGAAGAAATCGATGTGCATTCCGTCTCAAATAACAAGGTTTATTACAGAATTAACTGCAAAAATTTGCAGGTGTAACTACAAATACTTAAAAACCTCAAAGTAATCTATTTGGTAATACAGACCTTATACAGTATATTGTTATTTTTATATCTATTCATTGTATTCAACTGAAGACAGTACAAAGACAGAATTTTTAATGTTTAGCTTCATTGTTTTTTGCATGCATGTACTCATTTTGAGTTAATGCCTGCAACACATTTCAAAAAAAGCTGGGGCAGGAGCAGCAAAAGACTGGGAAAGCTGTGGAATGCTCAAAGAGGTATCCTCGAAAGGGTCGGTCATTCACAAGCACGGATGGGGCAAGGTTCACCACTTTGTGAAAAACTGTGTGGGCAAATAGTCCAACAGCTTAAGACACATTGAACACAAAATTGCAGGACTTTAGGGATTTTACCATCTACAATCCATAATGTCATTAAAAGATTCAGAGAATCCAGAGAAATCTCTTCATGTGAGGGGCAAGACTGAAAACCAACACGTATGCCCATGACCTTTGACGCCTCTGCCAGCACCGCATTAAAAATTGCATTGAAATCCCACATAACTGTATAAATGATACTTCAAGGGCTGGGGAACACTTTGGAAAACTGTTGTCAGTAAACCCAGTTTTGTCGCTGCATCTACAAATGCAAGTTGAGGCTCTACCAAACAAAGAGAAAGACATCAACAACATCCAGAAATGCTGCAGACTTCTCTGAGGCCTGAGCTCATCTGAGATGGACTGAAGGAAAGTGAAAAAGTGTGCTGTGGTCTGATGAGTCTACGTTTCACTTTGTTTTCATAAATCATGGATGTCGTGTCATCAGGGCTAAATAGGAGAAGGAATGGGGTTGTATTTTTCCCGCCATATGGAGTCATCGTCCTTGTACAGTGCCAGTCAAAGGTTTGGACACATCTTCTCATTCAATAGTTTTTTTTTTTCCTCTACATTGTAAATTCATACTAAGGACATCAAAAATATGAAACATGGGATTCTACGGAATTATGTAGTAAGCAAAAAATGTGAAAAGGCAAAATATGTTTTACCTTTTAGATTCTTAAAAAGCAAAAAGACAATGGGCCTCATGCAAGAACCGCTCGTACAAACAGATTTGTTCTTAAGTGGAGCGTAGGAGTGATTTAAGAGAAGTTTGGCATTCACCAAGTGTCTTGTATTTTGAATTTTCTTTCTGATACGAACACAATTTACGAGGTCCAGACCTGTCGTAGAGTCATGTGCAGTCAGTCTGCTGGTATACAAACTAACAATTGTATATTTAATTAGTTTGAAGGCATTTTGAGTTTGAAAAATAAATTACAAACTACTACTCATGTTGACATTATTCTGTTTGACTACAATTTAAATTATAATATAATTTATAAATTTGCATATAAAGACTCTCATCAGTCATTCAGTGATCTATTATTCCTGCTGTCAGGTGTATTGGCGGTATATCTGCACATGCAGGTCTATAAAGTCTCTGTCTAGGTGAACATCCTCACTTATTCTGTTCGTCTGTTTCCATGATGAAAACTTCCCCTTAACCTTCTCCTCTCACTGCAGTCATTGATCGCCCCTTACTGTTGCTGTGGCGAGTTGTTTTTTTTCTTTAGTCATTTTCATATCGAGATGTTTCTTCTTTTTTTCAGTGACAGTCCGACCCGCACCATTAACAGCACTCGCTTTTCCGTTTATTTGCTTTAGCAAGTCTTTTAATTCCACTGCTGACGCTGTTAAAATGATAGATTTTCCTTTATGGATCTCTGAAAGCAGAAGTCAAACTCCAAACTCGAAAGTTCTTCTTTTTTTCTCTTCGATTCCATTTTCATGAATGAGCTCTTCCCGACATGCGGAGAAGGAAGCGCAACCTTATATGGTATTATTGGGGCGTAAATTATGCTAATTTACAAGTCTCATGCACATGCACTCAAATACGCACAGGCGGATCATTTACACGGTTTTCTGAAGTTGAGAGCGTTTGTTGAATCTGACGTGGCGTGTTTGTAAGAGACCTTCATACGAAAAAAGCGAGAGAAATTTAAGTTAAGAATACGAAAATGTTCTTGCATGAGGCCCAATGTCTTCTGCATTTGCAAGCCAAGATTTAAAAATATTGTTGTTCTTAAATCTTTGATTGGAAGTGAAGAAAACAGTGTTCAAGAGCCTTTTTGCTTTTCACTGTCAATCCATGATCTACTCTTACACACCTGACAACCTACAGTACAAGGGTGCAAAAGTTTTCTGCTCTTTGATGTTTTAGATTCTTCAAGAAGCCACCTTTTGCTTTGATGACTGCTCTGCACACTGTTGGTATAATCTGAACCATTTCTTATAAAAATAAGGGCAAAATCATTCACTGAGAAGTGCATCCAAACTTTTGACTGGTACTGTTTGTGTACACATATTTGGAAATAAAGCTGATTCTGAATTTGATTCTGGTTCTAATATAACTCTTCAGTGAGAATGACAAATTGGCCAGCCAACAACACATACCTTTGGCCTGAAGAGCTCCATGACAGCAATCTTTCCGTACATGCCCACTTCTTTGACGGGCCGCAGCCCCTCTGCTGTGACCACATAGATCTCCAGCCGTGTGTTTTTAGCTATGAGCAGATTGAGGTCCTCCGCAGACGTGAAGTGACCTGTACACACACCAACATTTATGTATTAATGACACTGTTGTTTAGATGAGAGTAGCAGATAAACAATGACCCAGAAAGGTGGACAAATATCAGCAATGGGGCTGGATAAAAATAAGGAAGACATAAAAAATAAAATGAACAATATTCTTGACCAAATATTTTTAATGAGAGTGTAGCTTTACTTAGGACATAATTATTGTTGCTTCTAAAAGACATTTAGACCAGAGTGGCTAATTCAAAATTAGAATAATATGAAAAAAGAGAAGCAAAAAAATGTCCACAAGTGAACTTAGCAGAATTTCTTTATTTCATTATTTGGTTATTTTTTAATGAATATCTGAAACAATTTATTATTGCCAAGCAGACTCATTTCATTCTGCTCTAACAGTCACATGAGATTAGAAACTTTCATCACAGTTATTACTGAAACAACTAGTTGATTAGTCTTACTTTATCATTTAAGTGTTTATTATATCTGCACCTGCACAACAAACAGCTGCTGTAGTTAATAACCGCAGATCTCAGGGATTATTAGATTTATCAATACTGTTTTCCTATGAAGAAACTATATCTACCCTCACATATCTGTACTTTATTGATTTTTTTGCTACTTTGCACATTTGAGCTGTTGGACTATTGACAGACACTGTTTATACTGCTCACTACTTAATTGCTACTCCATTGCTATTTTATTTAATCTATTCTTACTCTATTTATTGATTCCATAGCATTGGGTAAGGAAGTTGCAGACAAAATCTTGTTTTACTTACACAGTGACAAAGATATCCTATTATGTAAAATCATCCAAGATTTGCATGTTGTTAAAAACCTCTTGAGTCAATAGCCTGTGTTTTTTGACTGTTGGTCAAACAAGGGCTGCTTGAATATGGTAAAAATATCATGCTGCAATTATTTCAACAAATTTTGCGATTGCGATATGATTCATGGTTATGGGCATCATCATTTTTGCATCACATTTTTCATTTTCACTGAAGAAAAAAAAAAATTTAAAACCATGATGATGTGACATTTTTTTGAGGTCTGTACTAAACAAACATGTTTTCTTACATCAGAAGAACAAGATTTGTGCACCGGGGCATTTCTGCACCACCACTGTACTTCATTATAATGCTGTTTCGTCACACATTTTTCCTTTATGGAAATATTGCAGCTTCTGCAATTTGGATATTGCACTTGGCCATATTGCGATTTCATTAATATTTTAATTTACTGAACATATATGACGGTTATAGAGTGTTTAGTAAGTGAAAGCATTTGTTCAATCTCCAGTTAATCACTCTATTAAAGAAAGTATCTAAACATTCAGTCATGAAAACTGTTCTTCTATATGCATTTGAGATTTAAATATAAATCACCACAGTGTGCTGTGAATTAAAAGGAGAAGCATTTTCACAGAGATACAGGAATAGATTGAGAATGCAAGTCATGTTTTATCATTTAATGATCATTTTTATTACTACTGAAGGAAAATATTACCAAAAGGAAAAAGGAGGTACGCAACGAATCATTTCATATGCATTTGTCTTATCATTACACAGTTCACGAGCTGTGAAATGATTCAGTAATACCATCTAAATCCTGGTTTCAGTATCTTAACGTATCTTGTATTTTGTGGCCCACAGTAAATCAGACTACAACACCGGATATCTGGTGTGAAGACCTGTCTGAAAACAGATTGCCAAAAACGCTCTGCCTGTATGTTTGGTGCAGTTTGCAGCAACTATGTGGTGATATGATCATGTTGGTTAGCGAGCCGAAACGCACTTCCATCTGTGGTTACCAAACTCGGCACGACATCGGCTAACGTTGAACACGAAGGGAAAAAATCCAGCGAAAGTTATGTGCGTTAGAACAGACGCGACATAAACAGATTAGAGACGCGTGTGCCGTGACTTGCACACAGACGAGTATGCCTCGTTTAGCAGGTAAACATTTGACTTTAGCAAAACAAAAGCTAGCGGCTACCACAGGCCCGTCTGCAGCGCTTCACTCGCAGCGCGGGAGCTCAGCTAGCACGCAGGTGGCAAACGTTACATCGCTGCACAAAAACAACGCAGAGCGGAGGTTTACCTGTGATGCAGGCGTTCACCGCCGTCGGTTTCTGCGCTGTTACCACGTAGTTGTACGACATTTTTGACAACGACAAAAGACAAACACCAGAGTAGTGTTTTAATCTCACAAAACTGACAAAATCATTGATAATAAAACTCCCGGAAGTAGTTAGCTGGAGCCGTTTAGGCATGGAGCGTAGCGAGGTAACGGCGACTGAGTCTGCGCCGGAGCGCCCCCTGGTGTCGCGGAGGCTGGTCTACATGGTGTGACGGCACATGGGAGATGTTAGAAAGGTTAACCCTTTACATTTTTTTTTTTTTTTTATGAAGAACTTACAAATACAAAGGGAAATAAAAAAACATGCAAAAGAAAAATAAATAAATAAAACAAAAGTACATTTTCATTAGGAGATAAAAATCTACATAAAAATAACATTTTGCAACCTGTTTTAATTGCTTTTTGGTTCAGAGAATATCAATTTAAACTAGAACTGCAAGCAGTTATGAAAGGGGGCCAAGCCTCCCGCGCGACTCGGCCCCGGGCGTCACGGAGCCCACGCAACGCAAACGGCTCTGTTTCGTCACCGGAAGGCACGGCGCCGAGGTTTGCCGTTAAATGTGAGGTCAAACAAGGCTGCCCTGTCTCTCCCTTCCTCTTACTGTAATGGGAAGAGCACTGCAAGTGTCAAAGGCAGAATATGTTTGTTGTGACAAGTCACGCCCACTTTGATCAAATATGACTAAACTTTACGGCCGGGCTCGGGAGGGGCTTCAGATCACGCTCCCCGAATTTCGTGCGGATCCAAGCTACTTTTGTGTCGCTTGATATTACCGTGTTTATAGCGCCCCCTGTTGCATCAAATTTGGTACAGAACCTCTGGGTGACCACTGAAAGAAGTGACTCAAGTTTCATGTTGATACCTTTTACTTTGACAAAAATATGCAACAGTATGTGTTTTTTAGCTAGCAGAAAAATTTGTTTATTTCTAAGTACCGCATTTTTTGGAGTAGCAAAATTCTTTTGATAACTTTTGATCAGGCCCATCTGGAGATTGTATGTGCAAAGTTTCGTGCAGCTGGAGCGTAAACCCTAGGAGGAGTTTGAAAAAGTAGATTTTTGACTTGTAGCGTCGTACAAAGAGAAATATGCTGTGGGAGTGGGCGTGGCCTATGTCAAAAGATGAGGACCTATTTAGGGAACACATGGATATAAAGTTTATGAAGATGTGATTTAAAATGTGGAAGTTACAGGCCAAAATGCGTTTCCGTCTGTTACAGCGCCACCTAGTGGAGTAGATTCACAATTTTTGGTATGGGCGGTCTGTGTGCTATTCTATATATACCCTGTAAATTTCACAGCCCTCAGCATAATACTTGAGCTGAAATAAATGTTTGTTGTTTATCTCGTAATAAGCCACGCCCACTTTGACCAGTGGTGATGACCTTCAAGGTATGGCCTCAGGAGTGACCCAGGATCATGCCCACCAACTTTGGTAAAAATCGGTGTTGGCGTTTAAGAGATATAATGTTCCCATATTTGCAGCGCCCCCTAGTGGCCAACATTAGCCAAATTTGGCTCATACCCCTGCAGTCACATGCCAACCATAGATCTTAGATTTGGTGTCGTTAGCATTTACTTTGACTGAGTTATGCAACTGTTCTTGTTTTAATAGCTAGCTAGAAAATTTTATTCGTTAATAATTTGCGCATATTTTGAAGGAATAAAATTCTTTTGATAACTTTAGATCAAGTCCCTCCGAAGAGTGTACGTGCCAAATTTCACACTGATCGGACGAAACCCCAAGGAGGAGTTCAAAAAAGTAGGTTTTCGAGTTTTCGCAATTTCCTGAAAAAAAATTATAGGCGGAAATGGGCGTGGCCTAGCCCAGGTGATTCAGGGCAATTCAGGGAATCTGTGGATATGAGGCTTTTGAATGTGCGACATAGGGTGTGGGAGTTATAGGCCAAAAGGTGTTTCCCTTGGTTATAGCGCCACCTGCTGGTGGACATATGTCAATTTTTGCGCCTGAGGTACGTGCAGGGGTGTGGAGCAACCCTCCAAATTGCACCACCCTCCCTTGCACGGTTTAGCCTGCAGCACCACTTTTAGCAACGGAAAAATAAAAATAGAGAAAAACTAGAACTGCAAGCAGTTATGAACGGGGGCCAAGCCTCCCGTGCGACTCGGCCCCTGTGCATCGCGGAGCCCACGCAACTGGAATGGCTCCGTTTCATCACCGGGAGTCACACCGCCAAGATCTGCGCTCGAACACTGGGTCGAGCAAGGCTGCCCTCTCTGTCCGTTGCTCTTATTGTAATGGGAAGAGCAGTGTGAAAGGCTGAATATGTTTGCTGTAAGAAGTGACGCCCACTTTGACCAAACGTGACTAAACTTTACAGGCGGCCTCGGGAGGTAGTCCACATGGCGCTCGCCAAATTTCGTGCGAATCTGAGCAACTTTTGTATCGCTTGATTTTTCTCAGTTTATAGCGGCCCCTTTTGACCAATTTGCACCAAATTTGGTACAGAGCCTCTGGTTGACCTTAGAAACAAGTGATTTGAGTGTCATGTCGATAGCTTTTACTTGGACAAAAATATGCAACAGTATGTGTTTTTTAGCTAGCAGAAAAAATTGTTTATTTCTAAGTACGGCATTTTTTGGAGTAGCAAAATTCTTTTGAAAACTTTTGATCAGGCACATCTGGAGATTGTGTGTGCAAAGTTTCGTGTGGATGGAACGTAAACTCTAGGAGGAGTTTAAAAAAGTAGGATTTTGATGTGTAGCGACTTACAAAGAGAAATATGCTGTGGGAGTGGGCGTGGCCTATGTCAAAAGATGCGGCTCTATGTAGGGAAGTCGTGGATATGAAGTTTATGAAGATGTGATTAAAAATGTGGAAGTTACAGGCCAAAATGCGTTTGCATCCATTACAGCGCCACCTAGTGGAGTAGACGCACAATTTTTGGTGTGGGTGGTCTGTGTCCCATTCTACATATACCCTGTAAATTTCACAGCCCTCAGCATAAGACTTGAGCTTAAATAAATGTTTCTTGTTTATCTCGTAATAAGCCACGCCCACTTTGACCAGTCGGGATTACCTTCAAGGTATGGCCTCAGGAGTGGCCCAGCATGAAACCCACCAAATTTGGTAAAAATCGGTGTTGCCGTTTAAGAGATATAACGTTCCCATGTTTGCAGCGCCCCCTAGTGGCCGAAATCAGCCAAATTGGGCTCATAGCACCACAGTGAGATGGCAACCAAGGATCTCAGATTTGGTGTCATTAGCATTTACTTTGACCCAGTTATGCAAGTGTTCGCGTTTTTATAGCTAGCTAGAAAAGTTTATTCGTTAATAATTTGCGCATGTTTTGAGAAAACGAAATTCTTTTGATATCTTTAGATCAGATCCCTCTGAAGACGGTACGTACCAAATGTCCCACAGTTTGGACAAAACCCCAAGGTGGAGTTTGAAAAAGTAGGTTTTCCAGTTTTTGCAATTTCCTGAAAAAAAATTATAGGCGGAAATGGGCGTGGCCTAGCCCAGGTGATTCAGGGCAATTCAGGGATTCTGAGGATATGAGGCTTTTGAATGTGCGACAAATGGTTTGGGAGTTATAGGCGAAAACGCGTTTCCCTTGTTGTAGCGCCCCCTGCTGGTGGACATATCTGATTTTTCGGGTCTGAGGTCCCTGCAGGGGTCTGGACCAACCCTCCAAATTGCACCGCCCTCCCTAGCACGGTTTAGCCTGCAGCACCACTTTTATCAACGGAAGAATAAAAATAAAAACTATAATAATAATAATAACGATAAAAATCCGAACAAAAACAATAGGGTTCCCAGCACCGCTGGTCCTGGGAAACGCGTATGCTTGTGCATACGCGTCCCCCAGGCCCCGCGGGCTTGGCCCCCTAATAATAATAAAAACTTTAACAAAAACAATAGGGTTCCCAGCACCGCTGGTACTGGGAACCGCGTATGCTTGCATACGCGGTTCCCAGCCCCCGCGGGCTTGGCCCCCTAATAAATGTGTTGCTTGAATTCCTTACTAAAGGCAACAAAGCATGGCTTCCTACCTGCTGATTTTTACATTTACACCGTTATCACAATAAGATTAATCACACATTGTTGATAGGTAGGGTGCGCTAATGTCAGTCAATTATTTATCAGTACCTATATTTATTATGCATCCCTAGTTATAGGAGCTTTTTTTTCAAAAAACAAAAATGTGAAATTATTGGTTGTCTTACCAATATCAGCCATGAGAAGCAGGTAATTATCAATTATCTGTATTAGCTGGTAAAAAAAAAATCCATATTGTGCATCTAATATTATTTATCTGCTGAAGTGAAAATTTTGCTACCTGACAGGTCAACTTAAATTTACTTGCAAAATTAAGTTAACTTTACTTGGAAAATGTATTTTTTACATATAAAAAATTAAGTGCTTCATACAAAGACAAGACTTTCTTGATCTAAATGATAATTATATGCAATTTTTTTTAAGTATATCATGCACAATATTTTTCAGTAAAATATAATGGAAATCAAGTTATTACATTTCATGATACCTTTTGTATAAAGCTGAGATTTTGGTCATCAGTAATAAAAATTAACAAGGTTCAATATCTGCCCCACAGATTTTGAGGTATTGTGTACAAGATAAAATTGTGTTCGTGGTGGTGCTAAAGGAAAAGTCATAAAGTCACCAAATTTGACAGGGTTCATTGTTTATGCTCACAAAAAATCCTGACAATCTGCTGTGGAGCCAAGAAATTACAACACAGATAAATGGACACAGCCATCCCTCGACTCCACCTGTCAACAGGGCAACACTCTGAACAACACTCACGAGTCAAACATCAGGTATTAATAATTGTTAAAATGTAAAAGGACCTCTGCTCCCTCGATGGCCGTTCCTGTTTGCTTGGTGTTGAGGACAAGTGTAGTACGGGCCTCTTCAACAGCGGCAGCATCATTATCGTCAAAAATCTGTGAAATACACCAAAGGGAGTGAAACAGGGTATCTGCAGGAATCAGCAAACTGAATTTAGCTTCGACTTTTTAAGACCTTTTTAATACCAATCCAGTTTTCGTGCATAGTTGAGTCACTTGGCCTTGTTTCCACGTTGGCGGTTTGGCTTTTTGGCCACAATTCTTCCATGAAGACCACTTCTGGCCAGACTTCTCCGGACAGTAGATGGGTCTACCAGAGTCTCACTGGTTTCTGCTGGTTCTGAGATGATGGTGCTGCTGGACATCTTCCGATTTTTGAAGGAAAGTAAACATAACGTGTCTTTCATCTGCTGCACTAAGTTTCCTTGGCCGACCTCTGCGTCTACAGTCCTCAACGTTTCCCATTTCTTGGTGCTTCTTCAAAAGACCTTGAACAGCACATCTTGAAACCCCAGTCTGCTTTGAAATATCTGCTTGAGAGAGACCTCGCTGACGCAGTGTAACTACCTTGTGTCTTGTTGCTGTGCTCAGTCTTGCCATGTGTCTGACCTGTGACATCTGATTTTGTGCAAGTGTACCTAGAAGAACTGATGCTATTTTGAAGGCAGAGGGTGGTCACACCAAATATTGATTTGATTTAGATTTTTCTTCTGTTTGCTCACTTTGCAATTTGTAAATCAATTAAAAATAAACAATTAAACTTTTGCACACTACTGTATACATATATTTGCTGCAATGTTACTTACTATCATTTAACTTTTGGTCTGTGCTGCACTATCGGTTTGAATTCATGTATGTTGCTTGACTTTTGAATTCTATTCAAATAGTTAATTTTAGCTTCCCTCATAATTTTATTTTCTATTCTTAACCACCATTGATTTCATGTTTGGTTCTAACTCTCTGTACCATTTGTCTTCATGCTGCTGAACATTTGGGGCAATGAGGGTCCATTAAAAGTTTCTCTTAATATTTACGTTCTCAGTTCTTCATGTTATAGTTAATCAAAGTAAATTATTAAGTGTTTCATGGATAAAAAGAAAATGACAAAGTGATCAAAAATTCTGTTGTCCTTTAAAACTGAACTAAACAACTGAAACCTGGCCAGAGAGTGTTTTAACTTTGGTGGGGAGGTGATTTACTCTTTGGGGTAAAACAAAAACTTTCTTTTTAATTTGATTGTTTTGGTGAAGAGGGTTTACTCTGGGCCAAATTTTGAGATGCTGAACAAACTGAGTTCTTTTTGCTGTTTATTGCTGAAGACCTGAAAAGTTGTTTTTTTTATGTTGAACTCTTAAAAATCTCAAAGAATATTTATTTTGGACTTGATTGAAAATGACTTTCTCGCTGGTTAAATGTGTGTTTTTCATTGTTCTGTCAATTCACTGATTTATACTGAACTGACTTGAAAATGTTGAGCAGGGGTGGAAGTAATGAATGACAGCTACTCAAACTATCATGATCTAAACATCTTTTCATAGACGAGGCCTCATTCAACAGAGTTTTTCTCACAATTGGAAATGTTCATCTTTTTTAGACATGTTTTCTTGTATTCTTTCAGCCTACTGACCTACATTTTCTATTCTTTCAGTTGATCTGTGCTGCAGACTGTCATCACTGACTTAAACAGCCCGACTCTGGCCGCTTCTCTTCATCAGCAGCTGTCACAGGTAGGCTGGTTTTAATACTATGAAACACAAGGTTATTAAACATTTCTGAAAATAATTACTATTATTGTGGTTGGCATTATTTTCAAACCTTCAAATGCATTCTGTGTATAGTCGATCCTTATTCTTGAATTCTGGTTTATGATATACATGTTTAGTTCTATTTGCATTTTTAAATCAGTTATTTATAATTATTATTAATTATTGTTCAAAGAATAACAGCTGCTATATTTCATGTAATTATAGAAGACAAAGATGAAATAATGATGTGGAAGGCAGGAATAACTTAAAACCGTATTCATTTTTAAAAAAATAATATATTTGCTTCAACTTTACTCATTATCATTTAACTTTTAGTCTGTTCTGCATTATTGGCTTGAATTTATGTATATTGCTTGACTTTTGAGTTTTACTTGAATAGTTACACATTTTAGCTTCCCTCATGTAATTTTATTTTCAGTTCTTAACCACCACTGATTTCATGTTTAGTTGTAACCCTCTGTGCTATATGTCTTAAAGGGATAGTTCACCCAAAAATGAAAATTCAGTCATTATCTACTTGTCCTCATGCTGATTGAAGGCCAGGTTTAGTTCTCTTAGTCCACAAAACACTGCTGGAGTTTCACAGGAAAACAGTGTTGCAGAATCTCCTGTTGAAGTTGAAGTCAATGGTGACCAGTTTTCAAATGTAAAAAAACAACAAAATAAAAACATGAAATGTCTCCATACTGCTCGTCTGGTGTAATCCAAGTCCCATAAAGCCCCGACATGCCAAGTTGACTAAAAAATGTTATTCACACTGTTTTTAGCCTAAATCCTCACTGTAGATCCTGACCTCAGAGCCATGTTCATGGGCACGTGCACACTGTTTGAACTGGGTGTCTGCGGTGTGACGATGTGCAGACAGCATGTTGGGACTTTAGGAAACTTGGTTTACACCTGATGAGCAGTATGGATGCCATTTATGGTTTTTTAGCAGTTTTTTTTTTTTTTTTTTCTGTTTGAAAACTGGTCACCATCCACTTAGATTATTTGAGACATTCTACAACACTGTTTTCCTGTGAAACTCCAGCAGTATTTTGTGGACTAACAACATACACCCAACCCTCAATCAGCATGAGTGTGAGCAGATAATGACTGAATTTTCATTTTTCAGTGAAGTACCCTTTATTGTCACTGAACATTTGTCCTCGGGGCAGTGGGGATCAATGAAAAGTTCCTCTTAATATACTTTGTTCTCAGTTCTTCATGTTATAGCTAATCAAAGTCAGTAATTTAATAAAGTGCTTCAATGACAAAACAACAACAAAATAATATATGAAATTTAATAATTTATTTCTAAATGAAATATTTTTATATACCTAACATTCTGTCATTATCTGTCATTGTAACAAATGTTACCAGTCATAATTATCAAAGACAACATAATACAAATATGTAAAAGGCTGTAAATGATCAACATATTACATGATAATCTGCATATTAATGTCTTTAGGAATGACACTGTACATCTTGTAAATGAATCAAATATTTATTTACATACATTTCAAGAGACTAAGTTTTGAAATTTATCAGTTTTTGTTTCATTCAATGTTTTATTTCAGTCATGTAAAATTTTCACACTGGCATCAGTTACCATGGTAACTGACCAAGAATTTAACTTAACCAAGAATGCTAAGTTCTGTCCTTTGGGGGACGTACAAAAGGTGTTTGTTTCCTGTCCTGACAGTGGAGGTGTCCTGAGAGTAGAGCTTGCTGACTTTTACCACATCATTAAATAATTGTGACTGCTTTGTATCATTTGGTGTATGTCCATTATTGCATATTGTTTGTTAAACTTTCTCACAAATAAAGAACTCTTAAAAAGTCACGTCATTGTCCTCATCATAGCAATGTACTTTCATTAAAGAAGAAGGTGATTGATAATATATTGAGTTGTTGCTGCTTGTTAGAGTGCTGCCATTTTTGTTAGGTGAATATTCACCTGTGACAAGTGAGTCAGGTAAGCAGGGTGTGGTGTAGAATTCGGATGTCTCGCCATGAAACATCAAATTGCTATAACTTTAGTATATATGATTCACATATTTGATAAGAGTCCTGCCATGAACACATCTCCATGACAATATTCTGTAATAGTTATAGCACCACCTCCTGGCAACAGGAAATGACATGTTTCACATTTTGACATGCTCCTCCAAGCAGGCTGACCATATCCAACTCCTGTCTGGTCAGAAAGGCCTTAAGACCATGGTAATGCTATTTTGTGAAGATCTTGACCCATCGTCAAACGATGTTACCATGATGGCACAGCGAAGGTCAGTGTTTCGCCAAAACACAGGAAGTTGCATTAACTTCTGCTTACTTGGTTGGATCTGCCTGAAACTTCACATATTCAGTAGTCATCCAGGCCTGAACATATGATATGAGCCAATTGCTGCCAGTCAGTTACTTAAACAGCATTTACAGCATTCTTGTTACAGTATAGTATATATGAACACAGTGAAAGAGGGAGTACCGTCTTTCCACTTATGAATTTGTGTTGTTTAACCAGAATAACTCAAGATTGACTGTCAGAAATGTTCACATCCAAGTTTGCTCTAAAACAAAATAATGGAGGTATGTTATAAATTTTTAATAATAACCAATTATGAATGTCAGACTAAAACAAAATAAATGGTTTGGGCCTATGAAGAGCAAAAGATGCATGAATCAACTGAAAATTCAAATCTTTTGTGTGTCAAAATGTTTGGACAAAATATAATTAACAAATGCAATCTGCTTTTGTTTTTGGTACTATATTTTGATGAATATACTTCTGTGCTCTTACTTAAGTAAATTTTTGAATGCAAGATGTCTACTTGCAGAGTATTTCTAAACTGTTGTACTGCATTATTACCTTCACTTAAGTTAAGACCACTGCTGGGAAGAGGTGTAAGTAAAAGAATATGATTCTGCCTGTGCAACAGTAGAATTGATCACATTAAAAATCTTGGTATTATTAGGGAAATCTTCATATCCTAATCCTAATGTTAATAAAGCCAAAAGCAATTGCAATTGCACAGTTTTTAAAAGACAATTAGTGACATAATTTCTTACTTCACTGAATATTGTGAACAGCAATTCTGCTAAAAAGCTATTATTACTTCATGATTTGTATGTAGCTTGGCTATAAAGAATCTGAAAAGATCTTTCTGAATGTGTTCTCATCTAATAAAGGGAATCCTTTTAACCACCATCGCCTTGGGTGGTGAATAGAGATCTGAAGGTCTTGAAAGCTTATTCACTTCCATTCAGATTTCTCAAAAGTACAGGACATCGCCAGACATAACAAAGACACAAATCTCACAACTGAAATAACCAAATGTGCACCAACTTAGGCAGAAAATGTTGTGTTTATATGTGCAATCGGATCACATAACCAGCTGACTGAGAAAATAGGTTACACAACAGCCCACTGTGAGCTGTTGCATCACCACCAGTTTCCTGTGAGAGCAGTGACCCCTGCTGCCTCAGTACAACTATTACAGATAGACTGTATGAGCTCAGTATCTAATATCCCTGAGTAGCCTACAATTACAGGAGAAACAGTGCTAAGCATTTGGGGACTAGACAAATTTCTATTTCTTACCATGCAGTGTAGCAACAATAAAAGCAGGTATTATATATTATGTTATTCTGTTTGTTGTTATTTAGTTTTATTTACTGGAGTCTGATGCTGATGTTCTTCCATCCATCCATTTTCTGTAACCGCTTATCCGTGAGGGTCGCGGGGGGGCTGGAGCCTATCCCAGCTGACATTGAGCGAGAGGCGGGGTACACCCTGGACAAGTCGCCAGTGCTGATGTTCTTTTGTTTTTCATTTATTCATTTATTTATTTATTTGGGGACAATACATGCAGGCACTGTTACATTTGAATAAAAAATGCAACCGATGCAATGTACATAGGACTTCTAGCTATACCTAATTTGCAGTCCTTGTCCCTGGTTAGGCTTTTAATATAAGGAAAAATACAAGATACAACACTGTAAAACAGGCATTGAAACTAACAATCAAACAGACAGACAGAAAACCCTTACAGACCATGACACAAACAAAGACTGAAAACAAACAACCACTGTAAACATAATTGAGACAAGTGACTGAGAACAAACAACCACTAAACAATCAGCGAAACAACAGAACAACAACAGAATACCAAACTCTACCACAAACCTTACTTAAACAATGATTGAACGCAAACACCCACTACAAACACTGAGACAATAATTACTAAAACCAACATTAAAGAACACTTGACAAAATATTACAGTTAAAAACAAACAGAAAAGAGAGTATACAAACTTGATTCATCATTTATTTTCTAAGCTGCCCTGAAAATCTTCCTCTAAATTGTTTTTGAGTTATTGCTGGTCTGTCAGTCCCAAGTTAGATATTTCAGATTCTACTTGAACGCACCATCATGTGTAGCACCGTTGCCACGGAAACGGGACTGCGACGACCACAGCTCAAAAAGTTGGCTAGCAAACGTTAATCTAACCCAACACAATGGAGGCAGCCGAAAACACGGAAGAAACGAAGTTTGATATAAAAATAACTGTCGTCCGTGGAAATGACCTGGTGAGCTCGTTCGGCGTTAGTCAGTGTAACAAAAGTCATGAACTTTACACATGCTAGCGAGCTAACTGACGCTAACCAGCGGCTAAAGCAGCAGCAGAAACAGTAAATCCGTGCTGGAAGGATGTCTATGAACGCTCAGTTTAGCTACGTTTTAAGTTAACGTTAGCTTTAAATGTCTTGTTTAGTCACAAAACTCTATTCAGTTTAATATGATATTAAACTGAAAAAGCAGTAAATGTCCACATTTTAGCATCTGAAAACAGCCTTTTTATAGTTTAGTAGTTTGTTTTTTTTTTTTTTTAATTTATTATTATTTTTACCACTTGTTCGGTCGTGGAAATGAGTCGCTAGATTTACTAGACTGACCTGGCATTTTACTTGCCCCGGGCAAGAGGGCAGTATTTACTGTTGAGCCCTGCTTTGCCAAATGAGAAAACTCAAAGTGAGCTGATGAATGTTTGCCCAGACTGTTCTCTACATATTTATCATATATTTTTATACGTCTGTTTTATAATTTAGCAGCACACGGTATTCACATCAGGTTATCAGGTCTCGCTTCACATTCTATTTTCACTGTTCAGAGACATCAAACCAGACAACTGATCAAAGACTATCCCTGTGTAGCTGCTGGTCACACAAGGGTTTGGCAGCATAATAATTCATGCTTTTGGCATTGTGTCAAGCATTTGTTACTAACAATTGACTTTTTTTTTTACTTAAATGTAATAGAAACTTGATTGTGTAGTTTGATTTAACCACTATATTAGGTTCAGGGGCAAATAGAAACCCTGACAGTGTTGGAAGACTAGCTTAACTGAGGCTGAGAAAGTGTGTGGATGTCAGTAGCCACATATTCTGTTTCTTCTCTTTTCAGCAAGGGAAAAAGACAGACAGCTTCCAGAGTTTTTGTGCAGGTCAGATTCGATGGAACAGTGCTGGGAGAGTCAGAGAATAAGCAGGCTGACCCTGTGAAGCAGTGTGTCGACTACGACTTTACCTGCAGCCTCCACTGCCCCAGCGACACCCAGGCTCTCAGTAACATCGCCCATAAACCAATCATACGTAAGCTGGGTTTGATCATGTTGTTCTGTCTTCTGATATCTGACATGACTGACAGTTGAGCTAACTAGTGTCTGTGACTGAGGTTTCTAAACATTTACTTTCACTCTGTCTCTTCTTTTAACTTGGCCGCCATCGTCTCCTTTATTGCCACATTTAGCTTAGCTAATGTCGACATGATACACCAAGTCATGGGAGCATGACTTCTACTTAGATGTAGAAAATGTTTCATAATAGCTTGTAAATTCAGATATGAACAAGTTATAATATTTTTTACTACACTGAGAGTGGTGCCCTAAATTCTAATAAGCTCCAAGTTGGAGCTTAATTACTTAATATTTATACCTACAGTAGATTTAACACCTACATTGGTCATTGATAATGATAACAAACTGACAAAACAAGTCAGCTCCAAGAAAATCCCAGGTACCTTGCATTTCAGAAGAGCTGGCTCAACTGTGAAAAACAGCCTTCAGCCTTGCAGATTTTGTTGCCATTTGTTGTCACTGGTGGCGATATTGATGACAGCAGAATTGGTGGGTTTGGTGGGTTTGTCAGCCATCCAAGTCATTTTCTGTGCCGACATCCTGCCTTGACACAGCAGGTCCAGTCCCTATGATTCACTGCCAAAAATCGAGTTTAGTGACAAATCCACTGCAGCTTAAACCAAAATAATTACCACTAATCATTGTAATAACACTGGTAGTAATTTGCTTTCATTCAGCAGTTTTCATGCTGGTCTGTGCAGCCCTCAGTTTTCACAGTGCTGTTTGATGTAAATGGTTTTGTTGGGGTCAGTGACGGTGACAGAGGTCCTGCCTGAGGAGAAGAAAGTTGAGGCGAGGACAGCGGTGCTGGGCCAAGCTGTGGTTGACCTGCTGCCGCTGCTTCAAGGTAGAGCTGTACCTGTTAGAAATTATGTATTTTTATATTGTAATAAAACAAACCAGGTTTATCTCCACAGGTGTCAGGTACTTTGTGTCCTTACACTTTCACTGTCAGGATGATTTTGTTTTCTGTCTTCAGGTCAGTGCAGCTTCTCGTCCACAGTCCCACTGCATCCCGTGGCCAGCTCCCCAGTCAAAGAGTCTAAGGACTCCAGAAGCAAGGTCAGTTAGTTAATGTCTCAACAATAATATCACTCAGCTATTGTTAGGGGCAGGGTCACAGCTACTGAGAGGCTACATCCTCTGTCTTTTTACAGTTTACATGCAGTATGTGCTGAAGTACAATTTATAGTTTATAGCAGAAAGGTACACATGACATGTCTTGCTTTACATTACAAATTATGTGTTGGTAACAGATCCTTGTACGTGCTTGAATTACTCATTGAGACTTTTAATGGTTTTCATACTATTCTTATACAAAAAATAAAACTGATAACACTTGCCAAATGAATTTAGTTATCTTTCCAACCATTTTTGTTGTGTTCTACCTTTGAATTTTCCTTCTTGATTCATGTATTCTGGCTCAAAGACATAATTTACAGTGAAGGCAGGATTACCAACCAGGCAAAATGTGTTTTTTGGTAATTTAATTAATTGTACATTCTTTAAGGAATTTGATAATTGAAGTACAATAAAAACACAATATTAACAAAGACAGACTCTGCGGCATTTAGCTTTATGACCTCACTTGGTGCATATTCCTGAATAAAAATTGTTTTTAATAAAGTTACTTCAATAAGGCCCAACAGCAATTTTTGTTCAACATTTTTTATAGCCCAACTGTGCTCAAAATTGCTCCTTTTTTGAATTCTAAGGTTATATATTTATTAATGCATAAAACATTTATTAATACATAACATTAATAATCAAAATTAATATATATCATTATGGAAGATTTTATCGGTATCTCCCACCCCCTAGTATAGCTCATGCAAAGAGTTAGTGGATGGCAGTTTTTTTCTCAATCAGTGAATATTTTACAGTCACAGAACAGCCGGAATGTGGAGACAGCAGTTAGGGGCAGACAGAAGTCGGTGGCAAGCCAAGTGTGGAGGAAGGTAATTTCATCTGAACTCACTGGAACGGTTATAGTTTGGGAGAATATCAAACCTCCACCTTTTCACCAAGAGACACATCTTAGTATCATATGGAAAAGCATCACCATGTCACAGACCCTAATCACACTTGATCACAGTAGGCTGCAGTGCAGGTGTTTCAAACATCTGGAAATTTGTCATATAAAGGCTGCACATTATAAAAAAAAGATTAATTTAAATTTATTTATTTATTATTTATTTATTTATTTTTTAATCATTTAACTTGGATGGTCCAAATTCCTGGACTGAGATTATTATTATTTAATCCTAGATTAAATTAATCTTTGATGATGAAACCCAGTCCTGGTATTTAAGGTCAGCTTTTCTTTTTCATATGTCCCGGCTAAGTGTTTCACCAATCACTGCTGAAAATGATGAACATTTGTTGCATTTATTACTAGAAGCCCGTACTGACTTGATATGTTCCCATCAGCACTTAAAACCTCTGTAGGAAACATCTGGCACATTTTGTCGCCTTAAACTTTATAATGACATTTGCAGAAAATGTAATTTAACAGATAAATTAAACGTGCCTCATGATTGGACCCCCTTAGCAGTCAACCCTGGATGTGTGCGTCAGTGTGTCGGATCCAGTGCTGTCTGAGGCTGAACTCTCAGCCTCCAACCTCCTGAAGATAACTGTGGAGACAGCCTACTCTGTCCCTGAGTCATGGATGCTGCAGTCTGGCTCTGCCTCCTGCACGTACACTGTTGCTCTGGAGGTCCCGCTCGCTGCAGAGGTGAGTATTGCATGGTGTTTAAAGGAACTGTAGACCCTCAAGTAAAAATGCAGAAATATTTTAGTCCTTCATGAACTAAGATTGTCATGCTGTACAATGAAACAAGATCAAACAGAAGATTCAGACCAACTTAAAATCTGAGTATTTCCTGGGTGAAGGATTTTAACTCTGTGGCTGTACTATTCTTGTGACTAACAGACAGATCAAGTGCTGGTGTTCTGTGATGGGCAGCTGAAGGCAGGTGGGCAGGGGGAGGAAAAGGGCCGACAGAGGAAGAGGCCCCATCAGGCCCTGCTGGTCCCAGCCAACCACTTCCTACCTGGTGCCTTTTTCCAGGCAGAGCCCATGGAACAGGAGGATGGCGAGCTGACCGGCTTAGAGGTAATGTTCAGCTGCTGGCTGTTGTGTTGGCTGGAGTGCTTCAGTGTATTGCAGTATGGCACATAACTGTCACCCACTGTTAATATATAGACTTGCGTGAAAGTGAGGGATGGCCATTGGCATATGTAGAGATGGACAACATGACAGCTCTCCAAAAATGGAGCCAAAACATCTCGATCGCCGCTTGGTGGCTGGCAGCAGTATAGGTCATAAATCCCGCCCCCTCCATGTTAGCAGACGGGACATGGGCCAAACTGAAAAAATCAAAGTACATGTCAAATAAATTTTCCCAAAGATGGTTTCTGTCATTTTAGACATTTTTTCTGATAAGTTTGGTTTTAATTAGTTACTTGATGCTATAAAAAGGGGGTTTCACGTCATAGTTGACAGCTGAGCTCTGCTCTCGATTGAGTCGGCCAGCTGTGTGGCCCGGAGCTTGAACATGCCGCTCCAACGCTGATCACTATTGCGCAGACTGTCTCCAGATCTAGGTCACCGGCACAAGATGGCAGCACTCGTATCTGAGAAACTGTGGCCTCAGTTTATACAGTGAGAGTAATTGGAGCTATGTCATCCATCTTTATTTATGTCAATGTTGATGACACATAAATACCTTTCATTTGATAGACGCTCTGAATAGACAGAATTTTAAAACACCGCCATGCCGTAACCACCCTGACAGTAGCCCACTTGCAAGAGTGTTCCTCCAAAAAACAAAGCGATTTTAAAAGCACATGCTGCGGTCCAAGGCTACGATGACAGGCATGTTCTTTATTGAACGTCATAGCATTGATATAACCCACCCAAAAGTCCATGACACATATTCTTGCATTCAAATCTCTGTATATAAACGTGTATAGTAAAGTTAGGGGGAAAGAAACAAGGCTTCATCCTGTAAATTATTCCCCAAGAAAATAAGCTTCAATCATTAGTTCCACAATCTGATGTTGAAGTAGAATGTATTATTTTTCCTTGTATGTGCGTAGTGCCATGTTGTACAGCTCCGGGTATTCAGAGACCATCATTGTCAGCTCCTCCATGTTTGCTTCCCTCTAACCTGTGATGCCTGCCCTTTCTGCGATACCCACCTCCCTCTCTTTGATTGGCCAGTGGCAGACAGTTACTGCCAAAAGTTCAGCAAGGCAAACTCTGTGCGGGAAAATGAAATATGTGCACGTTCACGTGGGTGGCAACCGCTTCTTACCCCATACCACCGTGAGACCTTTCTCTCTGCCACTTTCCCTCATTAAAATGGCTGGAGGTGGTGAGTTACCGCACAACCATGTGAAAAGGCCAGTAGATAGTGAGTAATGATATGAGAAGTTAAAGTGCCTTAACAACATTAAAACTAAGAAGAGCAAATTGACCATAGTAGCATATCTACAACTGTAGAATAGTGGAACATAAAATAATACCTGGAGGCAGGCTGAGTTGCATGGTCAGTTACGGGGCTGAAGTAACGAGGCTGAAGGTTTAAATGTTATTATAGGACCAAGAGTTTCGCAACGAGGCAGAGACCACGAAGAACAGGGTGAGCTGGGACACAGAGATGTGCTGCTTCCTGGATGCAGGAGGAACCACCAGGTCAGACACACACATACACACACACACACACACACACACACACCTGTTAGCTATGACTTGAAGAGATCATTCTAGAAGGTGAAAGTCAGTCATCATGTTCCTGGGGCTATGTCTGAACTTTTCTACAAAATAACCACATTTCAGGATTGTAGCAGAGTGCACTTGAAAACTTGGTTCCCTTACTCAGTGTATTTTAGTCCAAATGGAAAGGAAATCAGGAAGTCACGGAAAAGTTGTTTGATCTTTGTAGTGATTTTGCCTCAGGGCCATGCAGTGAACCTGGGATTCTGTGATCTGTGTAACTGAAGTTAACAGGTTTAATGTGTAGAATAAAAATCCAATCCCTGTGAGGAAAGCTGGCCACTACAGCGACACATAATAGCTTTGAAAAAAGAGAAAATAAACATAAATAAAGATGCACCTAAATCCTAATACGTAATTTGGGAAAGCACAAATAATGCGTTGGAAACAGATATATCCTCTACCTGAAGTTGTTCAATATTATTCAGGAAAAAATCATTTCAAAATATAATACAGTTACATTAAAGTACTACTTGTTACTTTTATCTCAGTGACTTCTGGTAAAACCACACCCACTTCCTGTCATCTATCCAAAGTCAGAGACAGAATTTTGTTTGTTTAACAGATATAGATAATGACGTCTCTGTGCCCCTTTGCATATAAGACAAACATCAGAAAGATACAGATAGATATGAGAGATATGAAAACGTGTATCAATGCTGGCTCTAACTTCAGGCTGCAGCACAAGATCGCTGAAAGCAGACTCTGGCCGGTGGAGATCATGAAGTCGTCAGCTCCTCCGACAAAGGCAGCGGAAACCAAGCAGGTGAGATGGCTTTCATATCAAACAATAGATTCAGAGAAGAACAATTTTCTAGTCTCATCCATGTGCAGTACTTTATTGACCGTGCAGTGTTGCAGTAGCTCTCTACACTGAACCTCTACCTTGTGTGTGTGTGTGTGTAGCTTGCTGAGGAGAACCCAGAAATCTCCTTCCATGGTGTGGCATTTGTGGACATGGGACGGCTGCTGTATCCAGGAGTCAGCCGCATCCGAGGAGCATACAGAATTCATCCCTTCTCTGAGGCTGAGTTGCTGAAAAAGGTCACATAAACACACACATATAACTCATTTGCTTTCATTTTTGTTAATTAATTTATAGTTCTTGCTCACTGTCTGTATCTACTGGATTGTATGACTACCAGGAATGACTCGGTTACTCAGATGTTGTTTGCTTTCTTCAGTGATCAATATTGATTTCATCTCTGTATCATAGGATGTGTGCTGCACAGGCCTGCTGTGTTGTGTGTGATATATACAGTTGTAAATAAATACTTAACTCAGAATAGTCTACTAAATAATGATACTAATACCGATCCCATGATAGGCCAGGGCAGTAAAACAATAGTGATATACATCAGCAGTAGACACTTCATCAAGAGCAAAGAGAAAATTGTTCAATAAACAGCCTATCATATTAATAATAGAGTGGGCTGTGAGTGACACACAAACATTTAACAGGTGGGTTGTTCAGTTGCACCATTGAGATGTGACACAGTGATAGAGTGATAAAAATGAATGCAGACGGTGACAAAATTGTTTAGGAAAAAGGACATGTCAGCTCGCTTGTATGGCAGTTTTTGTGTCTTCTTAAATTGACGCCATTTGTATCAAACTTAATGAATGAGTTTCTGAGACCCCTTCATCATCACTATGATCAGTACTTTTCTTAAAGAACAATTGATAATTATCATTACCAACCCAAATGAAACATCTGTTTTTCAGCCCTATTGCCCACCCCTATCCCATGATGTGTGTACTGATATGCTTCTGTTAAAGGGAGTTTGTCACTGATCATGTACTTACAGGCCAAGCGGAGTGTCAGTGTGTTAAAGGAGCAGGCCAAGGCTGCAGCCGACCTGGCCAAAGCTTGTGCTGGCTCTGCAAACTCTGACAAGGGTAAGACAGGGAAGGTCTCAGATGTGAGCATCAAGGGAACCAAGGATTCCAGGGAGCCAGCCAAAAAGGTCAGCAAGGTCATGATGGGAAGAACAAATTCATTTTACAAGAAAGTTTAATTAGCAGAATATCCAGTTGTTGGAAAATCAGATAACACATATACTTTAAATCAAGTCCTCAAAAGTTTTTGAAAGGTTTCCAGCAAAACCCAGTGGTTCATTTCTTACCCCCCAGACAAAAAGATTTCACCAGGATTTCAGCAGTAAAAAAGCAAACTGTAACTTCAGAATTCTCAGCCTGTATTTGTACGCTGATGTAACCTGTTTTCATTATTTCAGCAACCAGGTAATCAGAGCAGGATTGCTGCAACTGGCAGCGCAACTGACAGCCTGAACGAAACTGAGCCGCCACCTGTCAATACGGAGGGAAATGTAAGCTTCCACTAAACAGCAACACAACTCTGTCACTGTACTCATAGACACAAGAGATATCATTTACTGTAGTTGAAATCACAGTTTGAACAGATGCAGTAAGAGCAGCGGCAACATCCTCCTACTTGTGCATCCTAAATACTGGAATGTTCTGTAAAACTATATTCGCTTTACATGCTTGTTGTTATGCAGTATTCTTCAGCATGTTAACACCTAATTCCCGATAATGACAGATGTATGTGGAGGCCAGAACTTACATCATTATTGAGATAGCCTTGGAGAAACCGCTGGTACCCAAAACATCTCCAGAGGAGCTGGCCAGAAGGTAAAGTGTTGTATAACTCTTCTAATTCACTGAGTTTGACCTGCTTCTATTGGACACACTGTCCTGCTAGATTGAGGCCCTGAGCTATCAGAACTTGTGAGCTGTCAAAAAATGTTCACTTCTGTGATCAGTTGGTTATTAAAATGAAATAGTATTTTAAAGGTGCTAGTTCTAATAGTAACAGATTTACACCCAGTTTAACTGTGGTCTGTTGCATTTGGCCAGTGCCTCTTGGGTTTTTGCCAGACTGTGGAACACGAATGAGTGACAGTGAGCCTTATGGAAGAATCACTAGTATGAACTGATTAGTTCTGGAGTGGTTTCTACGAGTGATTTAGGAGAACTTCCTGTATTCACCAATTTTCTCGTATTTTGAATTTTCTTTGAGTTATGAACACAAATCAAAATTTTGCACCAATGACTGTATATTTTAGTACTTTAAACACATTTTGAATGTGAAAAATAAACAACATTTCATAGTTATGTCGACATAATACCTGATAATGCAACATCATTTATTATGGCACATATTCTGCCCTCCATCTCCGTGATGGAGACTTCCTTCGACCCCCTCCTGCTGTTGCAGTCATGCTGGGCGAGCAGTCATGCTGGCCTTTGCAAGTCTTGCTGTGGCAAGATGTTTTTTTAAGCCATTTTCATATTGAGCCATTTCTTCTGTATTTCAGTGGTAGAAATATCAGGTGGCACAGAACAGCATGAACAGCAACAGCACTTGTTATTTTTTCCTTTCTTTGGCTTTAGCAGGTCTTGTAATTCCACTACAGACACTGTTTAAAATATAGACTTTGCTTTTTGGATCTCTACAAGCAGGACTTCAATCTCTAAAACATTCTTCTTTTTAATCTTTGATGCAGTTTTCATGAATGAACACTTCCTGACATATGGGGCAGGATAGATAGCCTTATATGGTATAATTTGGATGTTTATTATGATAATTTAATTTAGTCTACATTTATCTGATGTTAGGAGTGTTTGCTGAATCTGACGGGGCACACTCGTAAGAGCTCAACGTACGAAAAAAGAAACAAGACAAGAATACAAAATTGTTCTTGCATGAGGCTTAATACATTGACATGTGTCTCTATTCACTGCAGGGTGAAGGAATTGATCCCACCCAGACCTCCACTTCCAGCGGGTCCTAGCAGAGCAGAAAGAGTAAAACACAGACACAGTTACATACAGTACACACAGACATAGAAAAAGTTGCTTATTTGCTGATTTCTTTCCATGGTTATGTGCTCCTGCAGGCAGTGCTGGACTTCCACAGGCAGGTGGGCAACGTGGTGACCCATGTTTTGGAGCAGTACAAAGAATTGTTTGGACCAAAATTCAACCCGTCAGAAGGCTGCAGCCGGGAGCAAATGAAGGTTGAGCTAATGGGAACTCTTAATGACTCTGGGAGATACTTCGCCTTCAAGGAACAAATGAAGGTCAGAACAACTGCACATATCCTGATGGATGGATACAACTTACAGGAACCCCGTAACTAGTTTTCTGGAAAGGTTCTGTAGCCCATCAGGTTTTTCGCCTGGTGGTGGTCACCCTTCTGTTACTGTTTCACTTCATAAGTGCTGTGTGTGGGTGTGTTTTTTTTTTTTTTCTGGTGTGTAGCATGCAGTGGTGAGAATCGTACGTGACAAAATGCAGCAGACAGAGCCACTCTCCAACTCCCAGGAGCTAAAGACTTTTGTCAGTAAGCTCTATGTTTACCTGGTGGACGAGATGCACATAGCTCTCAACAAGGTCACACACACGCACACAAACACACATCCATACATATGTATTTATATGCTGCATATTTATGTTAATTTTTATCCTCTCCTCCTCACCAGATTTATTCAGGTGGCGTTGATGACGACTCCCCGGATGAGATCCAGTTGAGTTCTTCTCAGCTCAGACATTTTGCCAGAGAGGCTCAGCTTACTGGGGATTATCAGCAGGCTGTTCACTACTACCAAGAGGTAAAATAACAAGCTCGCCTCTCGTAATAGTTCTGCAATTTGCTTAAAATAAGTGAGGAAAAGAACTTGTTGGAACATGTCAGTTTGTTTATTAGTCATAACTATACTGATTTATATAAATAAAATAGAGCAGTGTTGACAACTAATTACAGAAGGCAATCAATTCACCCTTTTCAGACCTATAAATCACAATGCATGTCTGTGACGTATTTATGGATTTGTTGTCACAATTATGCCTCAATGTACGTGAGGTCTTCTTGATTTTAAGTGGATGGCAGAGAAGTTTTTATAAAGGACCAGTGTGTGGGATTCAGTGGTATCTAGCGGTGAGCTAGACCTTGTCTCTTCCTCCCCTTTTAAATGTATACTAGAACCTCCAGTGGCCACAAAAATCGCAAAAAAACACAAAAGGCCCAGACGGCAGCCTGTGTTTGGTTTGTCTGTCCTGGGCTACTGTAGAAACATGGCAGTGCAAAGTGGCAGCCTCCGTGGAAGAGGACACATGCTCTCCATAGATAAAAATGACTCATTCTAAGGTAACTAAAACCCTTCAGTTCTTAATCTCAGGTGATTATACACTAATGAAAATCTACTTGGTGGCTCAGCGGCGCAGTGGTTAACAGTGCTGCCTCACAGCAAGGACGCGCTGAGTTTGAATCTCTCCAGCCAGCTGAGGGGCTGGGGAGTTTGTGGTTGGAGCAGGGCCTTTTTGTCTGGAGTTTTCATGTTGCCCTCATTTCCGTGTAGGTTCTCTCCAGGTACTCTGGCTTCTCCCCACAGTCCAAAGACATGCATTAATTAGGTTAACTGGTGACTCTATATTGTCCATAGGTCTGAGTTTGAATGTTTTTCTGTCTATATGCATCAGCCCTGTGATGAACTGGTGACTTGTCCAGGGTGTACCACACCTCTTGCCCAATTGTCAGCTAGGATAGGCTCCAGCCCCCCATGACCCCTCAAGGATAAGTGGTTACAGACTATGAATGAATGAATTCTGCCATATTCGGCCAATAAATCACCCCTAAACCTTACACACTGGGCCTTTAAAAAATATACAGTAGGGCTATATCTCAGCATTTCATTAATTTCTGTAAAGAATACTAAATGATATTGTTCATTTTAGGCTTTAGATTATTATTTAAGACATAAACTTAAAGTATATCTCACATAAGAGCATTGTAAAGACCTGAACACAAGCTATTGACACGGAGCCTTGTTCAACAGTCTTGCAGAAGAGTATGTAATTAAAAACAACAAAAGAGCTAATAGGACAATGGCTGAGCATCAGGGAGAGGAAAACACTGAATTTATTGTATAAAATTGTATAAAAAGTTCCTGAAAACATCAGGAAAAATCATCTATGATGCAATATTCACATAAAATTGTCAGCTCAAAATTCAACCAAATTACTCATTTTAACTTCCTGCAGTTATTGCGTTACTGCAAGTTTATCAGCTGTTTCATGCCGTTGGAAGCACATCAGGGGTTTTCTCTGCTTGTTGCCTCAGGTGGCTGGTGAAATAACCTGAGTGGCGACTGAATTGTGTATTTGTTTACCTGCAGCTGGTGGTGAGGCACCCCACTGAGCCCTCCTACAAATTTGAATGGGGAAGCCTCTACATGCTGACTGGGGACTACATGAAAGCTAAAGAGTGTTTCCATGATGCTGTGTCCATCCAGCAGACACATCAACCCAGGTTAGAAAGGCTGCAGTGACACTGAAAACTTAAAAAACTTACGTACCTTTACTTCCTGTCTGTGAACTGGGAACAAGGAAAGACCTGTGTGTCTGTTTCCTCCTGTCTCTCCAGCCTGATGATGTGTGGGGTCTTGGCGGTAATGTTTGAGCATTACAAGGAGGCCCACATCTTCCTGGAGCGAGCCACCAGCATAGACCCGTCCAGTGTTGTTGCCTGGATGCTGCTGGGTGAGATGAAAGTCTGTGTTCTTACTCACTGCTGATTCTGCTGCCAACAAAGACCACGTACAGACTGCTACTAGCAACACTATTTTGTCAAATATCAGATATTAGTCAGTCCGTATGATGGAGGCTCTTGTGAGGCTACAGTTACACAAGGCAATTTGAATAATACGTTTTATGTTTGCTTTATATTAGGCCTTGTTCAGGCTGCCAGCCCAAATCCATTCCTTGGCATATCCAGATTGTGTCCAGATTAGGGAAGTCCTCTAAAAGTCAGAAATTCCAATTATCAGTCAGAGACTCCCTCATTCAACTGAGATTCTTCAAGTCTAGCATTTGTTCTTGTTTCTGTTTCTTTTCTTTCAGTCAGTGTGCATTACAATAATATGTTTAAACAGGCAGAAGCTTACAAAAAAATGCACAAGGACAACATTTCACTGAGGAATTATAAATAAGCGGAATGTTAAATATATTTTTATATTAGACGGTGCACTTATTGAAAAATCCTCATGACCACACTCGCTGATGAGAGAAGGTCAAAGCAGTGGTTGGTAAACAAGTGTCAGCTCTTGTTTTTTATTCTTTAAAATTCTGTTTCAAAGGGTTTTTCAAAGCTAAAAGGAAAATCAAAAGCAAGTACCTCATCATAAAAATCAGATATTTCTTTCACAAAAATGGTAAATATCAGAGATATTAGAAATCAGCATAGACATCAGCATTTAGAATAATATTCACATCAGCCCTAATAAACTCTGACCCTAAATTATGGAGAGATGCATGTTGGGAGATGTTTAGTCTCATTTCTCGTTTCTGGGTCTGCTGCCCAGGTTTGCTCCATGAGAGCCAGAACGAATCCATCCTGGCTGAGAGGGCTTTTGTGGAGGCCAGAGAGCAGCTGAGGGCAAAAGAAGCAAAGCAGCAAACACAGAGGGAGGAGGACAAGAAAGACCAGCCCGAGGAAGAGCAGATGGCCACACCTGCATGTCAGTCTCCCTCTGTTAAGCAAGGTGAGATGTAGTGGGAGTAAAAGCAGCCAGAGAAGAAGAGTGTACTGTCTCTTCATCTTCAGTTCTCTTGACACATGAGGGGCAACTAGGCAGTAGGGCCCGACCGATTTATCGGTCGGCCGATTAAATGGCCGATTATAGCCCATTTGAGAATAATCGGTAATTGGCCAAAATTCGCAGATTATGGCCAATTATAACTGCAGGGAAAAAGACTTGATTTTCCCAAAGATTCCCCAATATTATTTATCCGACCGGTAGAGGGCGCACCGACTTCATGACCTGGAGCCGGCAGCGGCTGGAACACACATGCAGAGCCGAGCGGTCTGCATCAAAAGTAAATATAACTAGTTTGTGAAATAAACAATAAGTCAATAAGTTCCCCGTCACGATGTGCCTCGCTGTGGTCTCGGTCATGCCGAGTTATCTGTTTATGTTGCGTGTAAGCACTACCTACGTATTGCAATCCGACGTCTATGTTAAGCACACACGTTTTTATTGATATTGTAGCGTCCGACCCGACGTAACTACAACAACACACACACACACAACACACACACACACACACACACACACACACACACACACACACAGGACCCTGTTTTCCTCACTCTCACCCCGCCCCCTCAGTTTCTCATCCAACCACATAGCCTACCTGCCCGTACCATACACATTCACAGTCAGTCAGAAATCACAGAACTTAAACATCATAAGAAGAACATTACTGCGGGGTCGCTACAATGTGCAGTGGGCTATTTGTTAATATTGTTAATATTGTTCTTATGCTCCTTGCCCCACACAAAATACCTCATTCTTTTGCAGTTGTTTTTTATTGTTTGTTTACCAAAGATGTTGAGTAAAACATTTGTACGTTACTGTAGGTAAGCTTTACCGTTTTGCACTTTATTTTTAAAAAAAAAACCTAATGGTAGTGTTAAGGATGGTAAGGTTTGTGTTATATGCTGCTTGCCTCAAAACAATAAAAGTATTTGCAATTAATTTTCTGCCTTCAATTTACATCTTTGTAAGAAAGAAATGTCCGAAAGGCTCAAAAGCAGCCATTTGTTAAACAAAAAAAATTAATGTAAAAATTTAATCGGCCGATAAATCAGTTATCGGAAATTTTCTTCCCTAATAATCGGCATCGGCATCGGCCCCCAAAAATCCATATCGTGGGCCCTACTAGGCAGCGGGCATAAATGGATAAACATTCTTGGAGAGAAAAGCAGATATGCTGGAAGTGACTCTGGACTTATATCTTTGGCAATGGCAATGGAGAAAGGTTAATCTGGGGTTTGGTTTGTTCCACAAGTATTTCTGGTTCCAATTTTCCATTGTTCTAATGGATCTGCAGTGTTAATCTATGTTAATCACGAATTTATCAGGACAGAAAACATAACATGTTGCAATACAGCATAGTCTCACATATAAGGGAAGGGAATACCAATTTCTGTACAGTTCAGATGCATTTTGTTGGCAAGAATCACTTCAAAATAAGTCTTGTCTTATCTCTTCTGTCTGTCATACACACACTGATGCTCCCAGTGCACTTCAGCCTGAAAGCCTGTGGCAGTGAATATGTGTTTCTGTAGCAGCCAATTCTGCCTGACAGTGTTACCGTCATTTTCTCCTAGGGCCAGAGTGTGGAGACCTTGAATCAGGGGCACAAGAAGAGCCTCCAGCACAAAGTGTCAGCTCCAGCTCTGCTCCAGCAAAACTCTCCTCCACCATTTACACAGAGACGATTCAGTTCCTGTTGCAGAACGCTGCCCTGCAGGTAAAAACATACATAGTGGCTGATCAGACAGTTGGACAAATATGTGTGAAAACAACCTACAATTTACATTACCACAAATAGTATCATTTTGTGTGTGTGTGAGTTTGCAGTGTTATGGGCCCAAAGTGATTTACGAACATTGTTGATGCTCTAACATCTGGAAAATGACGGCTGGCCATGGAAAAGCCATATATTATGGAAATCTGTTTTTTGGAAAGTCAAACACATTGTGGAAAAAAAAAGTATTTTGCTTCTCAGATCTCAGACATCAGAAGATTTTTGAACACAACAACAGAGAGAATCTCTGTAAGTTATATTTATCTGTTTAGGCATACTGAAATGAACACTCATTACCTTCAATGTCTAAATCTAAAAACTCAAGTTGTCAGCAGCAAAAACTAAAACGAGGTGTGAAAAAACATGCAAATTAACTGAAATAAAAATAAAATAAAAAATGATATTGTACACTAACAAAACTTAAAAATATACAGAAAATATCTTTAGTTTTAGCCTTTGTCAATTTGGTCTTTGGCCTTTGGCCTTTATGAAGTGTTCTGTTTTTATTGTAATACTTATTCTGAACTTAAATCTTGTCCCTGACAAATGCCCCATTATTATAATAATAACAAAAAACTAATACTAAAACTAACAAAAACTAAAACACTAACTAGAACGTAACATTTTTAAACAATAAAAACTTAAATGAGCAACTCTGCTCTGGAAAATAACTGGAACTAAACTGAATTGAAAACCACAGTTAAAAGTGACATAAAAATAGAAAAACCAATGAAAAATACAAAACTATAACTCTGGTCAGCAGTAAAGTTTTAAGCAGACAAATGTCCATGTTGTGGCTGATAACAGTTATCAGCAGTCACTGTTTTCCTGTCATCAGATGGTGGAGCATGCTCTGTCCCAGGAGCTGCTGTGGTCAGACGGTGGTCACAGTGTCTCCTACCTTCTTCATCTGGCCCAGCTGCAGCTGCTCAGAGCTGACTTCTGCAGTGCTGCCAACAGCCTCAAGGAGGCGTTGATTCAGAGCGACCAGGTACTCACACACACGCTGCTGGCTGCAATACTGAGGAAAGACTGGGTGGAAAATGTGACACGATGGTTCACTGCCTCTGCACTTCTGTGTTAGTCTGAGTCCACCGTCTGTGATTTATCACATTTAAATGGCGGTAAAGATTCACATTCAGTTTTGGATTTCTGAACTTCTTTGACCTCATTCTTATTTGCATGCATCAAAATAGAATTGACTGTCTGGGTGACATTACTTTGAATATATTACATATTTACTGACATTATGATATAAAGTTTGAATGGTATTTGCCTACATTTTGCCACACTAAACTCTAAAAATGTTTAGAATACTTGTATTATTTACAAATGTTACAAATTTCAAGCTAAAATATGTAACAATCTCTATTAACCATTACTTTACCTTTACTGAGGAAGCAGGGCATAAATGTTCCTAGTTTCTGCAACATTATTAAAGTTATCGGTCTAACAGCTGACTTAGTACATTCTTTATTCATTCTTTATTGTCTTTAAATACTTCATCAGTATGTAGGGGAAGATTACTCCTTGTTGCCTTGATATCATCCTGTTGAAATATTACAGTAGAAATTTTTGTATGTTCCCCAGCTTTTAATGCCTATATGGAGTTTGTGCCAGTTTTTTTCTGCCACAGTGGCTCAAATGTCAGTGAGCTAGAACAAGCTAAAATCATTAAACTCTGCCCAATAACTGGTGATGATGTTCCATGCTTCCCAAAACATAGGAGCCCAATCAGCCACATGGTGGCGCTATAATCATCATAATTTTGAAAAGGCCACACCCCTCACACTGTATGTCTGACTGACTTTAAATTGGACACACAAGGCCAGCTCAATTTTCTCTACAAAAAAGCCTCTTGGACCCACCATGATGAATTTACTGCCATTCTGAATTTTTTGAAACACACATTTTTGACATCTCCTAAACCAGATGTCTGATTGCTACCAAACTGTTTATAGAGCAAGCTTATCAAAAGGTGTGTAAAGCTTGTAGACGGCTTACTTAGTTTTCAAGATATTGACCATTGAACCGCAAAAAAGGCCTGGCTGAGCATATAAATAGACCAAAGCCAACAACAACAACACTCACAGGATGTGTTTCAAATAAATGTTTAATCACATGTGTAAAACAGTTTATCACTCAATCACAAATAGCGCAAAATGGTTTGAACCCAGAAACGCAGCTTGCGGCTCTATTATAATAGGATAATGTTGTTGCCAATGCATACAAATGTTACACCTTTCCCTGTGATAAATTATCTTTGTCCCACAGTGCAGTTTGTGGAAACGTCATGACTCAGAGTTTGAACATATTTAGTTCTACGTGCTTAAAATCAGGAACAAAACATGATTCTACAGCTGTTCAATTCATCCAGATTGGTCCAAAATTCAAAAGTGCATTGATTCAAATTTCTGAAGTTCTCCAAAGTTCTGTTATTGATGTTCTGTTGAGCTCAGATGATGAAGACAGAAACAACCCCAGTGAGAAGAGGGGTTGAATAAGATGTGTTGAAACCATTAACACTGTGATGAAGAAAAACTCTGACGATTGATGAAAAATTGTTCTTCAGATCAGTCTTCACTTTGATGAATAAAAGAATAACTTGATGGGCCTCAGTTATCCTTGAATATATTTATTACAGCACAGATCTGTTAACAGAGAAAATCAGCTCACATGCAGGCCATCGTACCAAAAAACTTAAAGAATCTCAGTCTTTTACCTTTGGGAGGGAGGAGGGTAACGATAAGTCGATGTCAATGAGTCTCTCTGCTCGTTATCATCGTGGGACTGGAGACTTTCTCAAGGTCCATCTTATCTGTGTGCCGGACAGGCTGGCACTCCTAACACATGACTTATACAGTCTAATCTGAAGGGCACTGAGGCCTCTCAGGTCAACACGTCAGGCATAAGATACATCAGGCACTTATTAAAGTTATTGAGAGTTGACCTCACTCATAAATTCTGTGACACACTGACAGCACTGGGTTTTTTCTCTGAGGAACTGTGTGTCCTTCTGAAAGGCCTATTAGTCAAGTCAGAAATGCATTCGTCATTAATGGTAGTTTGTTCATGAATGAAAGACTCTTTCTGAACCATTCTCCTCTGTGCATGTAGGTAACCAGTTTATTTCATTGAATCTTTTTAGTTTAGTTCAGTTTGTTAATATGAATGCGATGTGACCACACAGCAGTGGCAGAGTGAGCACCGATAAAGCTGTTTAAACTAGGATCTCTTCTGAGCCCTGACCTGAGAAGTGTTGTCGACCCTGTGAGCAGGATCCAGACGTGTGGGCTCTGAATGGTCACTGTCACTACCTGCGGGGGGCATTCAGTGAGGCCCAGGAGAGCTACGAGTGGAGCCTGAACCTCTTGCAGCAGCCATCAGACTCTCACCTTGTCTTCCTCCGCCTGGGATCCATCTACCTCCAGCAGGAGAAGGTCAGAAAGGCAAGCTCCGCTGCTGTCTGAACAGTCAGACAGTTACTCATGTACTGTAACTGCTGATGAGTCAGGGGAGATTTTATCTGGTGTGTTTTCCAGGAAAGACCACACATTTCATTAGTCATTCTTAAAGTCTGCCAGCCACAGGTGGGGTTTGGCACACCTTGGAAAAAGCAGTCATAGTATGTTTTTTCTAAAACAGCAAAATGAAGAACAGTTGGTTTTCATTGACATGTTTTAATTTACAGCACAAGTATGATCAAGTTACTTTGCTATGTGTGACTGAGTATAACTATGAGTTTGTCAGAAAAAGAGCATTGTTCTGTCAAGTTAAAAGCAAGGATTCATGGATTCAAAATCATTAATTATTATACAACACAGGGTTGTACAACAAAAGTAGAGCTGTAGTTTCTTTATACTAAACACAAAATACAACATATATACAGATGATTAATTGAATTCAGAATGGAATAGGTTAAAATATAAAACACAATAAATACATACATACATACATGCACGTACACACCCAGGAAATAAATCTGTAGTGTAATTTTTTTTTTACATTGCATCAAAGTGTATCATTGTTGTAAGACATCCTGTTGAAGCCACAAACTACAGTGTGACTAAATCACTTATTTTGTGTTTTTAACTTTCAGTTTGAGCAAGCCCAAATCATCTACCTGCAGGCTTGTGAGCAGTTTCCATCCTGCCTGACCTGGCTGGGCCTGGGCGCCACCTTCTACCGGGTAAAAGAATAGTGATGTAAACAATTTAAACACAAAAATCCATTTAAAGGACCAGTGCGTAAGATTTGCAGGGATCTATTGCTAGAATATGGTTGTTTTCATTAGCGTATAATCACCTGAAAATAAAAATCTTGGGTTTTCTTTACCTTAGGATGAGCCCTTTATATCTACAGAGAGAGCAGGTCCTCTTCCACAGAGTCCTCTATGATGGACACTGGCATGTGCCACCATAGTTTGTCCAGAGTGGACAAACAAACCACTGTTTCTCTATTTGGAAAAGGAGGTTGCGCTTCAACAACAAGATTCTCAGTGGAGCGATACGCACAAAATCCAATGACCATATTCCAAAAAATAAAGGTTGCAAATAAGATAGCACATCTCAAGTCTTCTAGTCAAGGAGGCCAAAATACTCTCATATCATTATTTTATTTGGCTCACATCACAATAAACAAACACACACTGGCTCTAGAGAGGGCCTTTTGAGTTTTCGCAAGTGTCAGGGCCACTGTAATTTCTCCTATATGCTTGAAAGGGGAGAGTGAAGTGTCCTGTTTGCAGTTTGCAAGCTAACTGCTCGATGACACTAAATCCTACACGCTGGTCCTTTAAATCTAGTTTAATTCTGTTTTTGAAAGGCTGGAGAGAAGCAGCCTTATGCACATGTTGTATCTTGGGACATTACTGTGTTAGAGGCAGTTAACAGAGTTATTTCTTACTGAAACTGCTGGGCTCAGTGATTTCACTCAGCATTTGGAAAATCCTGTTCTCATCCCTGTGGGGTTTGTGAGTTTTAAGTACTGTCCTAATTCTACTGTGAGCAGAGCCCAGGTTACTCTTGGATATGCTGTGTAGTTAGCCAACAGTTTCAAGTAAACAAGACAGCTGTGAAGTTGTTGGCAGCCATATTTTTTCATTTACTTTGAAAGGAAGTGAGCCTGGGATGTGTTTGTGTGTTTGTCTGTGTAGCTGGGGGAGCTGTGTACAGCTGAGGAGGCTTTGACTGAGGCCAACCATTTGAACAACCAGAACGCAGAGGTGTGGGCTTACCTGTCTCTGATCTGCCTCAAGGTGAGTTATGTAGAGCTTCTGAACACACACAAGTCTCTCTGCCTCCTTGAAGTATATATTTCAATACAGGGTACAACACAGTGGGACCAGCACTTTGCAAAAAAACATAACCAAGAAATGTGGCCTGTTTTTCATGTTTTCATGTTTTTCATTATGCTAATATGTGCTTCCTGACGTCTCCCCCCCAATGTCCAACATTTATCAAAGAAAAACAATGTATTGACTCATATGAACACAAACCCTTTCAGTCATCACTTATGAGGTGTGTGATGGTGACCATATCTGCAGTGACTCTGCCCTTTGCCTGTATTTCCCATTTTTTTCCATTATTTTGCTGTGCTCAGGACACTTTAGTAACCCAAAACGTCTGTATTTGCCCTTGAAATGGGGCTCAACAATCAACTATCCTTCTGGTGCATTTACAACAGCTCAGACAAATCCTACTGATTCTACCTTTAAGGAAACAAGGAGGAAGGATGCTTCGAAGGAGCTTAGAGCAAGGACATACAGGTGTATCCTAACTGAAAATTTTTTTTACCAACTGCGGTGATGTACAGATGCCACACCTACAGTAAGTGACTGATGTTGCTTAAGGCTTACACGATGAAACCAAGGATTTCTGATTTTCTGCCTCTTATTTTCCTCTCACGTCCTCGCTGGGAGGAAATAAGACGTGAGGAAGAGATGGGACGAGGGGAAACAAGGGACACATTAGCATATTGACAAGCACCCCTGGTCTACGCTTTGATCCTTAATATTCCACAATCTTTTGCTCACGATCGCACGACCTGTCATGACTGTCAAATTCTTCAGAAGACTCAGTTGGGGAGAAACAGCAAGTTCAGTTTAACCCTCAGGTCCAGTGAAGCACATTACTTTGTGACCATCAGGAGTGAAGCCCCTGAACTTGGATGCTTTTGCTGCCTGCCTGAATTAACCCTGTCCTGAACCTTCTGTTTTCAGTCCGGCAGACCAGAGGAAGCAGAGCAGTTTTATAAATATGCAACACGGGTGAGTTAGTCTGCTGTTTTTATCAGTCATGGTGGCTTTGAAGTAGGGCTGAGACTAGTTATGGATTTGTTGTTAATTATCATTAATGAGTCCCTCCAGGACTTGTTCCAGGGAGAATAAAACTGCACTCTGTTCTGAGTGTTCTACATAACAGAACCAAAAACCTAGTAACCAGCAACTCAACAAAATATGCTTCATTTGCAAATGAAGAAGTCCACCTCTGGGGTATTCCACAAAGAAGCAAATCTTTTTGGAGCTCAAACTCAGTCAAACAGCAAGCACAAAATGATAAAATATAAAAGTGCAAAGAGCAGTGATGAATGACAGTGGTGCCAGTGACAAACCTTATGTGCAGTACTCGTGACAAAATGGGGAAAAAAAAGGTAAATAATAAAACTTTGATTTGGCTCAGTGAGATGTACATGTATGTCCCCTGTTTTTCACAGGAGACTGCTCTGATTGGTGGAACTTGTGGGAAGTTATGATGATTGGTAAAATTGGCGGAAAAGTTGTGGTGATTGGACAAAATTGCAAGGTCGTGCAGCATTCATGGGGATTGGTTGAAATAGTGTTAACTGTTGCGATCGCAACTTCACAACTTCCTGGAGGCACTGATTAATAGTCCAAAATCAATATTAAAAATGTGTATAGTGAGCAAGGAGCATTTCTCCTTGAGTCAGTAAAATACCAGAATATTTTCCTGGAGCATTTGACAATTTTTTGCCTGAAGAGAAAACTGTTTTATGTAGATTTTGTAGTTTTTTTTTTTTGTTGTTGTCACACAAACTTAAAACCTCTGTATTTATCAGTTTATTTGTCAAAATGTCAAAATGCATGTTCTTGTCATTCAAGACCCGTTTGAAAGTCATTTCTCTGTTTTCATTTCATATAAATAAGCTCTTATCTACCAAAAATATTTTCTCTCCGGTTCTCTCGGTGTCCAGTTCAACCTGCAGAAGGAGTCACTCCTCAGAGAGTTCAACGAGCTGAAGGATCAGCTCCGCTTCACTCAACTGGTGTCTTGCTTTGGAACAAGCTCTGAAGCAGGGGTTCAAATCATATGACCAAGTATATTTCATACACACACACACACACACACACACACACCCCAAGTGACCAGAGATTTTTATTGTTTTTAAGAATGTATATGAATTAACGTTCATTGTCATGCACATGATGAGTCAGGACTTTACAGTGGAGATCAGAAACTGGTCAAGCCATAATAATAAAGTTCAATACTGACATTACAAACAAACTCAGAGCAACATAAATTGTCTCAAATATTTATAAAACAACTGTAATATATATTTTAAAAAAAATGTACAGCATAGACAAAAGAAAAGAAAAAGGGCATGTGGTGACTGGTAGAAACAGATTATTAAAAAAAAAAAATCATCTCACTTTTCATATCATTTTTTTTTTCTTCATCTGAACAGAAAACGAGCCTGATGAGACATTCTTGCCTTGTTCTAAAACACCTCATCAGATTTTGGCACAATCCTTCCTGCACAGGAAGGAAATGTTGTGTGGAATGTATATTTTGACTACAGTTCCTGTCAGATACGTGTATAATGCATGTGTTGCATTGAGTGAATTTTTTATTTTAAATTTGGAAATCGGTGTTCCCAGAATTTAATTGATATTGTGATTGGAAATACATTTCCAATATATTTTCTGTACCTGTGAAATACAATGTATAGAAGTGGCCATGTTTTCCCGTTATGTGCTTTTCAAATGCACACTTTATGTGAGATATTTTCTTTTCATTTCCATTTCTTTTCCATTTTTTAATTGTGCCACAGCCGTTTTCATACTCGTTCTGGCCTCTGTGTTGCTCTGTTGCAGTGAGATCACTGTCTGACCCGAGCAAAGACTTCTCGTAGCCACGGTGAATCCTCATAAAGTCGGGGGTCACCCAGGTACTCTGAGGTCCTCTTGTACAAGTAGTAGTACAACACAGAAGCTGTGAACAGGAAAATATGTGAGCATGTTTTAACATGTACGAACAGCAAAACAAAAAACAAAATACACTTGTCTCCACCTTTTTAATTAATTTTCCAGGTTTAATTTTCAAATAATGGAGAACAGTGCTTTGAAAGTCAGCGGCACAAAATATGCAGAACAGCTGATGAAAAACCAAATTAAGTTTTTCATTTCTATTAAACCTCAAGAATCAAGAATTACATTTTTCATTTCAGAGACTGTGCTAATGTTTTGTCTGTTTACTATTACTACAGGTCCTGTACTGCTTACACTGCTGCAATAAATTTTTTTTTTTTTTGTTTTGTTTTGTTTTTTTGTTTTTTTGAAGAATTCATGAAACTGCTGCATTAAGTAAATGATGTGTAAATTCTGCCAGTAGGGGTCTCTCTCACATTACAACAATAACAAAGGACGTAGTATGATGACATCAAGACTTTTAATCACTCAGGCAGATATTATGTTCATCGACAAGGTAATATTAAAGTTTTATTCACATTATTTTTAGTTACATTCAACCAACTTCTTCACTGTATGAAACAACAAAGTTCAGAAAACACTAAATTTCAAGGCAACTTACTTCAGTAGATTTTAAAAAGTTTTTACCAACCAACGTTTTGTTTCGATAACTAACTTTTGTTTTAGAAACCCCAAGAATTCTGTATTTCAAAATAATTTTTTGAGCAAACTCATTGAAGTGAAAATTAATAATGTTTAATAATTAATTCCAAAAATTTTATTTTCAAGCACCTAAATAATGACAAATCAGGTTAACAACTCACTGTGAACATTGTTTTGTACAAATTCCTAAAATCTCTCAGTCTCTATAACTGAAACATTAAAGTTAATCTAAAGAAGAAAAGTAAAATATCTCAACTCCCTCCGACCGATCTGACATATCCCATGTTTTCCCTTACATTATAGCATTTAGCTAGCACAGCTAGCAGGAAAACAACCATTACCTTAAATAAATTGCAGATTCCTCTGCGTTTGATCATTGTTGGAAACATTTGGAATAATGTAAGAACACAACTCAACAAAATCTAAAACATTATTTATTATTCATCATTACCAGAACGATGATCACTTGTGAGGATTAGACAAGTAAGCAAAAATAAATGCCTAAAAATTTGGCCAGTGAGTGGCTTCTACTGTAGGTTATGACTTTACACAATAATTAAGGTGACTTAAGAGATGATATGTGATTACACATGAATGTTAGCATTTCAGACTGAGAACTGGGAAATCCCCACCAGCATTTAAACCTACGTATGGGATCAGAAAAATTTAACTCAGCTCAGCAGAGTTTACGGTATCTTCAGGTAGCTTTATAATGAAAGAGGTTTTGTAATGTGAATGATGTGTGAGTACTGATTCACACGCTGAGTAACTGACTGGGCAGCTCTTAAGTAGCAGACAAAACAGAGAAATAAAACTCGGATACACTCCGTCCTTACACTTCAGCGAATCACCTGCACAGAACAGCATCTAGACAATAAATCCTTTTATCCACTTATGAGCTTAGCTTATACGTGTATGAAAATCACACCCGTAATGACGAAGTGAGATCACTGTCTGGAGCCTGTTGGTAAAGAGGAGGGACTAGCATGTTTACAAAGAACTCTGAGAACTCTGAGAACTCTATGAGCTCTCTGTCAGTGACCTTCTTCAGATGAAATGCCATTTTGTTCTCTTTGACAAAATTAGAGATGTGCACTGCAGCTCAGAGGTCTGAAAACGAGTTATATAAACAACTGTGGACACAAGGGTGAACTATAAAGGTGGAAGGGGTGATGGTACAGTTTACTAAGTCCTTCAAATAAAAAATATGTTTAATCTTTGCACTGAAAAGCGGCATTCACTCTTGTAAATATTTCTGCTCCAAGGGGAAAATTCTGAGTGAAAACACAAAAGCTCTGCTGTGTTCTGACTCCTGTAAACTGAGCATGTCTCTAATGTGAAAAATTATTTATATCTGTAGTACTGCATTAATTGCTTCTCTTGTTTCATTTAAAATTGTTCGTGAATACAATTTGAACTTTTTGTTTTTTCTGAAATGAGAGATTTTTGACATCCAACATCAGCAGTAATTTAACATGCAGACTTCAGTGTTTAGACATTGAAAATAAATCCATTTGGTTGGCATCAAAAGAATGTATTAACAAGTCATCTTACCTGTTCTTTGGAACACAAACAGCACCTGAAGGCCGTCTGTCCAAATAAATCTGTTGGTGTTCAGCCAACGCAGATTCTGGAAAGATTATACAGAAAACATTAATGATTATTTTGATGCGACAGCTTTTTTATAATTTTAAGAAAGGCTGTGAATTCCAGTTTACTCGCTAAAATTAGACTGATGGGAAAGACAAGACGAGGTGGGCTGTTTTGAGTGTGTTCAGATACTCATTGTTCTACCCAGGCTTTTTGTTTTTTTGTTTTTTTTTACAGGCAAATGATAACAATATGAAGACATTATGATACAACTTCAAAAAGGGGGGAAACAATTGGACAAAATGAAGAAACATAAAAGGAAAGAAAAACAAAGACTATGCAATTTAACATAGTTCCAGTACAGAGTATGAAACTAATGTGTTGCACAGATGGTTTATAACTGCTAATTTTTAACTCTTGTCCCAAGTTGGGCTTTTACCTGTCGGTCCTACAGGCCTGCTTCAGTCCAGAAACTTGCGACACATGGACAAAAGAAACGGTCCCCCCCTCCCTCACAACAGAATCTACATAATGATGACTGTTCAGTGTTTTAACACATTTAATAAGTTGTTTTGATTGCTAGTAATTTTGTAGAATATCTTCAATTGAACGTTTCTGGAATAAAAATCAGTTGATGTTTCAGGGTTCAAAGTTCATGTTTTTCATCGCTTGCCTGAGAGGCAAAAAAAAAAAAGTAAAACTGAATTATTAGCGTAAAGACTAAAGCTGATTGTCATGTTATCTACGCAACATCATAAAAGTCAGAAAGATATCAGTTCATTGTGATGATACACACAGAAAACTTAAATCTCCATATTTGAGAGGCGGAAAACTCTCAAGGCCTATTGTTTGCCTTTCTTTATAAATTGTTGTGAAAAATTGTTTCCAAGGGTTTAAATTTATCTCATCTAAAGGAACATGCGGGAAAGCAGCCTCATATTTTTATTCTATTGGACATATTTTAACCTAATTTTATTAAATTTGCAGGATTTTGTCCCTTCATTCATTTTTATAAATATGATAAATACATAAAAACTTCTAGTCTATTTGACTCATATTACAAAAACCAAAATAACATTCACAAGGACTTCAATATATCTCTGCACTTTTGTGCACGTACCATGAGCCAGGAATGGAGTATGATACTGAAGGTCAAATAAAGAGCAGAGAGCATTAGCAGAGCTCTAAACCGCTCCAGCAATATGGCGACCAGGCCGACCTGGAACACGAAGGTGTTAAACAGCATCAACAGAATGATGATCATGTTAAACAGGATGGCAATGTCCTGGATACTGTGGGGGAGAAGCACACAAGAGAAACAAAAGGGACAAGAACAGAGAGATTAGTCTTTGTACACTGCTATTTCATTTCATTCCAGCATCCCTAATGACTCAGTATAGATAACTAAAGCTCACTATTCTTAGCTCAGAATTGTTTCACCCTCGAGCCAAAGATAATTCTTGGCAGCTGAAACAGTGAGGAACACTTTCTTACATGAAAAGCACCAGCTGGACAGCCGGTTCAGTCCTGAGCAGCTCGCTGAAGGAGTTGACGAACAGGTCGAAGGACAGCAGGCTGAGCTGAATCAGTAACACCAGAGAGTAGTTGCCGGTTTGGAGCGTCTCCGGCCCGAAGGCTGGGCGCCCGGGCGGACTGTGGTTCCACGCTGGATCCAAGGCTGCACTGCACTCACACACACGCTACATAGAAACATCAATCCACACACGACAGTCCTGGCTGTTCTGAGGTCTCGGTGAGGCGTTCAAATGGCTCCGCTCTGATCGTCCAAATGCAGGTGAAGTGTGATTGATAAAGACTCCATTTTTTTTGTTGTTTAAAAAGTCCAGCTTACTTTGGAAAAACTGAAGTCCTTTCAAAATGGGAAACAGAGTCCAGTTTTGGGATGAGCTGCCAGGAAATCGCAGATGCCAACATGTCACAACGGTTGATTTTCACAGCTCCAACATGAACAGATGTGGGAGCACGGACAGTCTATGGTGTGGTGAAAACCTCCAGAACCTGTGAAAGCAAAGGTTTCCTTGAACCTTCATATCAGACCTGGTGAAACATCAACACCCAGGTGCATCCAGCAGAGACTCTGTGGAAGGACACAGGACAGACACATGAGTGTTCTGCTAGAAAAACTGCATTTACTGCTCAGTGCAATGCTTATTTATGTATTTATTTAAAGCAGAGAAGAGAAAAAACACATTGTGTTCCCACTAAACTTAACCAGACATATTAAAGGGATACTCAGAAATCACAGATAGAAACTCTTTTTTAAAACAATTTGTATTTATTTTGTCACGACATGGTCATTTTAGACTTTAAAACAAACAAACTGATGCACTTTTAACATCAAGCCTTCGTCAGAGTTTTTAGTTTTTGTTTTATGACTCCCTGATGATGGCTTGATGCTGAAGCATGTCAGGGTTTTTGTTTTAAGGTCTCACATGACCATGGTGTGACAATAAAAGCATTTTAGAGAGAATGTCTTGGAGTTTTTAGTGATTTTTGAGTGTCAAGTGTCCGCATCCAAAGAGCACCTCAAACCAACACATTTGGAGTCCAGAAACACTCCTGCCCAAATGTTTTCTTACATTAAAAGGATAATTCAGATATTTTTTGAAGTGGGGTTGTATGAGGTGCTTATCAATAGTCAGCGTTTCGCTACAGTCCAGGTGTTGGAAGCTAAGCAATGTCCTGCTGTGGACAGGTTTAGCAGCAAAATGTATTTTAGCAATCCCACCTAAAAAATCAAGATCAGTTTAAGTGTAAGCTATATTTAGAATATTTTCACCACTTTACTTTGAGGCCAGACTGCCTTTTTCAACGGAAACTGCAGTTTTATAAGTCACATATCACGTTCTGCAAAGCCAGCAGAACCCTTTGGCAAAAATAATAACTTTACCTCACAGAACACAGGGGCTGCTGCTCTACCGCTGCCTCGATTAGTCACTTAGTTTGTGTTTTTGTGTGACTTCTGTGTTTTGGAGGGTTCGTTTGGACTCATCGAAGTCACACAATAACACAAAACTAACCCACCAGTCGATCTAGTGGCAGACCAGCAAATCCAGTGTAGGTAACACACTGACTATAGATAAGTACCTCATACAATCCCACTTCAAATAATCCGAACTATCCCTTTAAACAAACTGTCAAACCGAGTGAATCCATTTAACTGTTTAATGTTGATACTTCTTTAAGAGGGTAACCTTTCAACCCTTTGACCTCATGAACCCACAGGATCTGCTGAAAAAACTGCTGAAAACCAATATTTGATCACCTGCAGAAGGATTAAGAGGAACTGGATGACCAGATAAGCCTTCAACTGGTGAATCACACCTTCGAAAGGGAGGGACCTCATGCTTCCAGCTGCAACTCTTGCAGCAGTGACTGAGGTGTGAGTAACCAAAGCAGTTTTCTGCAGTTAAACATGGACCGGCATGTTAATGAATGATATATTTCACACAGTTTCTATACAAGCAGAGTATATAAACTGCTAAGGAAAGGCTGTACCCGTCAAATGATGGGGACACGCCTGCTTGATATGTTTAGGATCAGTTGTATCGATCCATCCAGAGAGTTTGGGGTTTATTTATTTAAAATTGTGAGATAACCATCTAAGCCACTTCTGCCACTCCCATGCTGTCATTAGCTTTTCATGTAACCATTTTCTATTAAAAGATGTAGTCCCCAGGGTCCAACATTATCCATGGCCTGTGACCTCAAAGGTTACTCTGTGGCTGTGAAATATTTCATTTTCAGGTGAATCCCCAGGGAAATGTATGTCAAAAACTTGATTTCCTACATTCTAGTGTTTTTTACTACTCCAATTTGTGTCTTTTCTACATCAGTTCATGGTGGCAGTGTCTTTATTTTTATAAGGAAGGGGGAGACAAATGCATATGTACTAAATATTGAGGGGGACGTGTCCCCTGCAACTCCACCCCGAAATCTACACACATGGTTTATTACATAAGTTTACATTTAGGCCACCAAATATGTGAAAACCACCAGATTTAGGCGTCGGTGATTAAAAATATCAGCTTCTATCATTGAAAATCATTGACAGTGTTTTCTGTGAATAAACATTCATGTCAACACCAAAAATTAAAATTCCATTCATCTACATTGTTTTGGACAAAGATATTGGCCTCTTGCATATCTCAAAATCGGACAGATGAAACCAAAGCTACCTGTGCAGCTAGATGCCAAGAGAGGCAAGAGAGAGAATGTGGGTTTTTTTTTTTTTAATATAATTTGGGTGAACCAAATCTTTAAGCACAAGAGAAAAATAGCTTAAATTAGGGCTGCACAATTTGCAATGTTATCAAAATCACAAGAGAACCAGTACCAAATCACAATTTTTTGAAAAAGCAAAAATGTTTGAGACAACAGCATTATAATGAGGTACTGTAGTGCTGCATAGACCTGGCCTAAAAATCCTGTTATTCAGATGTAAGAAAACATGTTTGTTTGGTACAGACCCCAACAAATATCACATTATCATGATTTTAATAGTTTTTTTTTTTTCAGTAAAAAATAAAATTGTAATGCAAAGTGATCATTTCCACTAATTGTGGGAATATGATTTTTTTTTACCATATCATGCAGCCCTACCTTTAAACAATAATACTTGGAGTTTCTTTGCAAATATCCAGATAGTCTAATTTCAACCCTCCAAAACAAGCCCCAACACTGATTATGATTCAGTTAAATAACAACAAACTCTACACTGAAGCATTTAAATATTAGTTACCGTTCAGTAGAAAAGCAGCTTCTCTCTCATCCTTTTTTTTTTTGTTGATGTTCCTTCAGATTACTTCTCATCCATGACATTGAAAAATCAGTCATTTGTTGTAAATAACAGATTGTTGCAGAATACAGGTCATCCTTTCACTGATGTTGCACCATTGGGAGTATTAGTTAAGTAGGTACTGTAAATCTTTGCCTCGGCTCCTCTTGCAAGCCAGGATCACTATCCAACAGGCTCCTTCACTCTGACACCAGGTGGATCCTCTTATGACCCCCCCGTATTTATAGCTTGGCACGGCCATGGCAGGTGTGAGGAAGATTAGGACTGCTTCTAAACAGTGGAGACTACTTATTCTTGAAAGCTGTCCCACTGAGGTTCTGGGTTAGCAGATCATACTGGCTCCATCGCAAAAAAACTGAGAAAAGAGTTCATAATATCAGAGTCTTAAAGGTGAAACATCTTGTGCAAGGTTTTCGACTGCTATTGATGCAAATCAGAGATAAAAATAGTCATCCATTTACACTCTCTCTTTTTATAAACAGTAATCAAAATATATTACTTTGCAAGATATTTCTTTTTCCTTTGACAAGAGCATAGTGGTGTAATTTAAAAAGAGTTTGTTGTTGTTTATGTGCTCCCAACTTGTAGTTCTTAGCACTGCACCATTTAATCTTCTTAGGAAACAGCTTGTTCCTTGACACAGAAATGATATATCCTCCGTTTTACTATTGCAGAATATCAATTACTGCTGTCAGACTGCTGCCAAGAAAACAAAAGTGTGTGTACCTGTACATGAAGGTTGATTTCAGGGGCCGAATCTGTCCAAGTGATGCATGTGGCCACAAACAGCACAGTGTGCAGCACAGATTGACAGCTGTCACAGTAACAGGCTTTATCCCCCCCCACGTCTCTAAGGCAGAAGATTTTTATCATGATACGCTATGAACTGTGGATAGTTTGTTTATGTACACCTTAATTACTGCAAGCTTAGACACAGGTTTCCTGTTTTGTTTTAATTTTATTGTGGACTGAATTTCTCACTTCTCACTTCCTACTGATTTTTCTTCATTTAATCAATATTTTATTTTCTACACCATGTCTTTTAATAGTGTCTGTTCCTGTAACTAAGGACATTTGAAGGTTTTCTTGCTGACATTTACCGAACCTTTCTTCAAAAAAACATTAAAAAACTTAAATGCCAAAAAATGGTCTTGCAAAATTTTTTTTTTTTTAGTTGTTTTTTCACTGTGAAAGACCTTTATTACAAAAGACAGCAGGTTAAGGCTGCAGCTTCATATAAGTGAATGATGGTGGATTATAAGTGGGAGCTGTCTGAGCTGTATCCACTGCTTTTTCCGTCACATTTCCATTCAAGATTATGGTAATGCTTCTAAGAAAGATATCTGGCATTGAGCCAGAGGAAAACTACTGCCATCTAGTGGTGAATGTCCATTACTGCAACATACAAGAGATGTATTTATCACTATACAAGTGGATTGTATAGTTCACACATGCACAAAAACAATGCTGCATCATTTACCTGTGCAGGAAAGTAGGTCTTTACTTTATTATAGTGCATTTACTCAATTACTGACTTGTCAACTATTTACAAAGCTGTATTAACAAATGGGAAACTGCGTTGGCTGCTTTTTTGAGAATTAATTAATTAATTAATGAATTATATCTATTTATTTTTTCAGTTATTTCAATATGTTAACAATTGATTTTCAGCATCCTCTAAAATTCTTAAATTGACTGAAACTTCATCAGAATCGGTGCACTGGAAGTTGAAATATGGCTGCATTTGGTTAAAACATCCATTTGAATTTAAAATTATTAAAACATACATTTTAAATTCCATCACCATTCGTATAAAACAACCAGTGTGTTTATGATTAAATTGCTTACTAGAGCACAAAATCACAAAGTTCTTTATAGACAGCCTCTTAAATTCACTCTCAAAGTGGAACAGATTGATGCATTTAATTTTAAAATGTACAAAATCAGTGAGTCTGTACTTTAAGGTGTGGCTATAAGGCTAATATTTTTGCTGTGTTGATTTTTATTATTTGGGATATAGTGAGGTAAATGTACTGCAGGTCTTGGCTTAATGCAAGGGACTAGGTGTGTAAATATGCAGGAAATTTTATTTAAATTACATCTTTTTTTCTGGAGAAAATCCCTCAGACCCCCATATATCTTTCCAAGTTTGCGCCCCCTTTATAAAACATAACCAGGCACCCGGACCCAGACTTAAGGCCCCTAACAGCCAGTTAAGAAGAGTGAAAAGTCAGCTGTCAATGGTCAAATAAAATAGAGCAGTCAAAAAATAGAATTACTGCTTCATAGTTGTGTGTCTCCACCAACCAGTCAAGTTGCAGTTTTCATCCATGTCTGTCCAATTTCATTTAATGTTTGTAGTGAAGACTTTGAGTGAGTTTAATATGAAACTTATCACCTTATTGACCGGTAACTTTGAAGGAATTTAAAAAAATATATTAAGTGTATTTTTTGGCAAATTGACTGTAATGATTTTAATCATTTTTACCTGATAATGGGCTTATTATGCTCATTACTCAAATTGTTTGTCTAATTATAAAATAAATGCAGACTATAATGATGTCTTTTGTATGAATAAATGAATATTTTTAATAACATGAAAATTCAAATGAATCTGGAAACTTCTCACAGACCCCTGGAGGTCCTCAAACCTGCAGGACTGCACATCATTTCTGAACATGAAGCAAAATCATAGGTGTTTGCAATTCAATTATTATTTTAATAAAAAATGTAATTACTAGGAGGTTGGCCAATTACAAGATTAATTAGTGTTTTTTAATAAAGTTTGATGTTTTGAAATATATTTTTCCAGCATAATTGAAGAGTAAAAATCAAAGTACGATTTTGTCCCAATTCCCAGGAATGACAAGAATGAGTTTGTATGTAACTTAAATTATATAAATATTGTTTAAAATACAGATCTGCGCCGTCTGCAGACCTACATTTTTTTTTTAGCTTATTATTATCATCGACCTATTGATGTGAACTAAAAATAAAGCAGCATCTGCACATGAACTTGTTTATATAACTTTTATTTATTAACTTTTAACTTTTAACTATGACATAATATATATATGAGTTTTTGCATATCATTCGTTTTTCTTTTAGGTATTTATCAATAGTCAGTGTTGCATGTTGATGCAAAAGTTGCAAAATTGCCTTGAAATTATTTTTTATTAATTTCATAACATCAACGTTATTAAATCAGAAGGCAGTGTGCAAGTCTTTTTTTTATGTTTTAGATTATAAAGCCTTGTTTTCATGCTTTTTCTGTTTTCATAATTTTTTTAAAGTTTTGATGTGTCTAGTATTAATCTACAATGATAATAAAAATAAAGAAAATAAAGAAAAAACACTGAATGAGAAGATGTGTCCAAACCTTTACTTTATATTAGGATAGGTTGTTCTTTTTAACCAGTAATCTTGAGATAAACTTGCAGTCATCTAAACTCTAGATAAGGTGAAATGACTCTGCTCCTTTTTCCCCACAGGCAGAGAGAGAATCTTTCTGGGCATGTCATCACTCTAGCTTGTTTCTGCTTGGAGAAACTGAGGCTGTGTTCGAAACCGCATACTTACCTACTGTATACTGTATACCTATACTATCCCTACTCCATACTGCATACCCAATTGATCAGACAGTATGCAAAGCGTTTACACTACAGCATCCTACATGATAACCCACAATGCATTGCGCTCCTTCCGAGCCGAAATCGACAGGCTGAAGCTGATTTCACTTTAGCTCTAAACTCTTTAAATATATTCACTTTATCGAGATTTTTTTAAAAATCAGGCGAGAAAGTCAGGCGATGTGTCGTTTATTTGTCCAAATACCAACCGTTTACAATTTCATCCGGACGAATTCGGAGAAATTTAAGCTAGCCGCAGTGAGCAACACACTTCCGGTTATTTTCACAAAATTAAAACACCCCTTTCCCGTTCTCATACAAAATAACATAGTGATAAATCAGTGCTTTTTACTTTGAAAACAAGAATCAAACCTACCCGCAATATATCTTGCTTGACACCGCCGTTTGGACTGATCTCGTCCCGTTAACGGAGCAGTCATGATCCCTTAACGGCGGAGAGTCTTGTCGGCTATGAGACGAAGATCGCCCGCCGTCTTCGGTACATCATGGTCGCTATAGTGTGAGTAGTAAGCTCATGATGAATACTCAACATTTCTGGCGAATGCAGTATGCATCCGGGAACTTCTCGCATACTCAAAAATCGCATACTGCCAGTGTAGACACACTGCATACTCAAAGAGTTAGTATGAGTAGTAGGTAAGTATGCGGTTTCGAACACCACCTGAGTGTGTTATCAATGCCTCCTGTTACAACTGCCCCCAGTCTCCCCTATGTCTCCCTCAGACATGTAGTGCAATAAATGTATGAAGCAGCATACATGCCTGAATTTCCAGACGGCATTATTGTGAACTGCCAGATTCTAAAATTGCACATAAATCCTTACATGCTTATTTCTTTCGTTTTTCCTCTGTCTCCCTCAGTGTCTGCTTGCATCATAAAACCATTGCCCCGGGACAGTGAAAAAGCCCAGCAGAAACATGCAGGTGTCCCGGGTGGTAGTCAGCAGCAGCTCCAGCCTCTCTCTCTCTCTCTCTCTCTCTCTGTCTCTCTCTCTCTCTCTCTCTCTCTCTCTCTCTGTCTCTGTCTCTTCTCTCTCTCTCTCTCTCTCTCTCTCTCTCTCTCTCTGTCTCTACATGAGCTCAGCACTCGGCTGTCGGACAGGCCTTCACCCAAAGAAAGTGGAATGAAAACAGACCACATCTAGGACTATTTCTCACACGCTTTAAATCGCTAGAAGATCACAGACAGCACAGGTAAGCCGAAACCGGAAGTGCTTCTCTTTGGTTCAGCTCAGTCTGCGGGTGTCGCATCGGTCGGACGAGGCGGCGTTTGTTGTCTTTTGCGACACGGCCGAAACGTTTTAAGAGGTTCGTATGAAAGCTGGGTTCACGTACAAGTTTTCACTGTGTTTTCGCCGTCTTTAAAAGCGCGTTGTTTGAGAAAAGAGGTCGTTTTCTCCACAGTTGTTTCAGCAGCAGCAGAGAAGTTTAGCGTTAGCTTAGTTAGCTTAGTTAGCTTAGTTAGCTTTAGTGCTACACCGGCGGAGAGATGCGCTGTAACTGTTAACTGTTAAAAATCATGGAGGAAACACACAAAACTGTGGTTTTCATCCAGGTGGTTGTCATGTAAATGAATACACGATGAGTTTACCCTGTGTAGATGGTTATCGTGAACTGAAACCGTCTATAAAAACACACAAGAGGAGGTTTTACAGTTGTGACTGTGTACTAACAACGTGAAATGGAAATGTTCAGTTAACTAGGTAGGTGTAGTTAAATATTAACCCTCTTCCTAACAACATCTTTAACATACAAGGACTACCCCAAACATATACAAAAAACAACAATCACAACGTAAAGTTAACTATAATATAATAATAATAATAAATATCTGAACAGATCAATTATTGGCCAATATTGGCCCGTTCAGCAATATTGGTCTATGGATATTGGTGAATATTACATGGCTTTGTTAAAACTTGATTCTTATTGGTCAATCACAGCATCCTAAGATCTGTTATTTCTGTATAACAGATTGTTGCTATGGATACAGCTCTGGATCATGTAATAACACACGCTGAGCAGGTCATTGTTGTAAAATAAACCCCCGACAGGATGATGCGGGACTCCACTTGAAGATTTTAGTGATTTAACAATGATTTTATTGTTCCTCCAGCATCTATGATCAGAACTGCGTCCATAGCAACAGTCCGTCCGTCATAACAGCAGTCTGGTCTTCATAGCAACGGTCTGCGATACAGAAATAACAGACCTCCGAATGCTGTAACTGAACAATCAGAATCAAGTATTTAACAAAGCCATGTAATGAATAAAGGGTACATTACAGTGAGCAGGGCATTATTGCAAAATAATAATAATGACGCTAAGCAGAGGGGTTTGAATCACCCTGAAGGTGTACCAATACTCCATTTTTGTGGCCAATGCGATGCCTACATTAGGGAGTGAAAAAGTTCTGGTATCAATTAATTGGCCAGTATTGTTTATTTAGATAAATAAAATCCGAAACGGCATTGAAACAGTAACAGTTTACCAAAAACAGTAAACTTTCAATGGTATTAAAAAGGATCAAATAAAGGCTTCATAAAATGCTGCATATAAAAATAGAAATAAAAACAATCTGCGTAAAGTTCTGTGAAAAAAATATATTAGATGACATATACACCGAATCCCACTTTAGACCAATAGAGCTGTGCTAGGCCAATATCGACCAACCGATACATCTTTAAATTTTAGGGCTGAACAATTAATGGAAGTATTAGCAGAACTGCTATATGGCCAAATGCAATAATCAAATCGCAAAATTAGGACCCATGACAAACATGAACTCAATCAGTAAGTATTTCCATCTATTAAAACTGCTTAGGGGGAATTGGGTGCTTTTGACTGGGGTCTCCCAAGACCCCTATACATTAGTATTTTTAAAAAGCAGTAATTAAAACAAGCACAGAATCAGAAAAATAAAAAATTAAGTCATTAGGAGCACATTGATGACAAAGTCATTAAAAAAAATTAGAATGAAGCACTAGTGAGGTATTACAAGAAGTTTACCCCTGGGCTCTCGGGGTGCCCCAGTCAGTGGGATTAAGGTTAATAGCAATAATTGTATTCTTTTTTGAGTCAAACAACCTGCTGTCTGTGCCGCTGGGTTTTTTCCAGTCTGTCGAGTGAGCGAGGTTACAGGTGTGATTAATATGTCTTCAAACATGACTCACTTGAATCAGAATTTTCAACTTAGTTCATCATTACCCATGAAAGGCTGTGTTCAGACTGGTAACACACAGAGTATACTCATACTTAGATCAGATGACTTGTTTTTCCAAGTCTGGACTATCACTATGAAATAGTTCAGTAAAAAACTTTGAGGAAAAACAGCAGAAGTCTGTCAAATGAGATTTTGAGAGTGGTGTCTCCGTTTGGCTGCTCAAATCAGGAGCTTGCTGTTTTCATCAGGTGCATATAAAAGTGTTAAAAGTACAGACTTTATTTACTGTCTGGTGTGAACAGTCAAGTCAAAATATGGGATTTGAAGGATGAAATGGGATTTGGCTGTAATCTTAAAACATTCAAGTGATGTAAACTAGGGCGGATTAATCTGCTAATAATTTTCTCAATTAATTGTTATATTGTCTATAAAAAAGCTGGTGAATAATGTCCATCACAGTTTCCCAGAGTCCAAGATCACGTATTCAGATGTTTTGATTTGTTCAACTGACAGTCAAAACCCCCTAAAATATTCAGTTTACAATTGAAAAAGAACAAAAAACAGCAAATAATCACATTGCAGAAGACAGAAAAGAGAATCTTTGGATTTTTGTCTTTGTAAATGACAATTGATTATTTAACCAATCATTGCAGCTCTTAACTGTGAAAGATTATTTGACTTTAAAGTGATGTAAGTGAAGAATAGTGTTGGCCATGCATGGTAGGGAAAATCATTTAGTTCTTTTTAAAAGCATAATATGCAACATTTTCTTTAAAAGCAATGTATAGAATGCCCTTTGTTTGTATGTTCTTATTTTTCACTTTATTTTGCTGTGCTTGGGATTCTTCACCAACCCAAAAAGTCATTCTGGTGTGTTTGCAAACATCTCTGTACATACTGTGTGCTCACTGCAGGAGGATATTTAATTTGAAAATGCACATTGAAATGTGGTTAAACAAGGTTAAATTTCATCTTTTTAAAATATTTCATTGTTTGTTTATACAATGCCATTTAAATTAATTTACATTTAAAATGTTTATTCTTTGTTGAAATATTATTTTATCTAAGTTATAACATTGCACAATAGTTTATATTGTAGTCCCTATGTTCAGCAGCCTGATTTACAGTTAAAACCAACAATAAGGACACAAGCATCAGTTCACTGCCACTGGTGTGATAATTTAAATTTTACTGAAGGTATTACTCTTTGATAATATAATAACATGTAGAATTAACAGTCACAACTTGTAGATTTAAATGCAAGTTTCAGTGATATCTATGTTTGATAATATAGCTTAAAAGTGCTCAAAATTGCTGTTACTTAAATATTTTTTCCCACAGCAGGCCTGCAAACACTTCATCTACCTTCACAGACCTGCAATGTATGTAACACTTAAATAAATTTGTTTATGCAGATAAGAAAAGCATTTCTGGACATGTTCCAGCAGTATTTCACCGCTATAATCTCCTGGGGTAGACGAGACAGCCATTAGTTTACTACTAAATGCGATTTGTGGTGAGTGTGTCAGACAGGTGGCACTTCTCGGCTTTGTTTACCATCTTGTTTAATGTGCCCTTGAGTAAAGATATCACGTCCTGCAATAAAATAAAGCTAATAATTGTCTAACTCGATTGTAAACTTAACCCCACAGAGGAGATATTTCTCCCGCAGTGTTTTTCCATTTTTAAAAGAAAGCTTGTAAAGATTTCAAACAGTTAACTCCCTGTCTTGACTCAGCTGTTTCCTAACCAGGCAGCTAGAAAAAGTAAAATAAGGCGTCGTCAATTAAGTCTTGTTTGAATTTAATTAACAAGATCACGCTAAGAGGACCCCGTCATGGCAGATGGTCAACAGACAGAGTCCAGACACACTCACTCATTCAAGTAGTGCTCACATCTGAATTGACAGTAGTGTAGCGGGGGTGGGGAAGCAGACGGGAGAGTCAGGAGGCGAAGAGGAGTGAAGAGGCAGTCAGAGGAGGGCGAGTCTGGGCTTGACTGTCAAGTGAGCCAAGAAAATTGTGGGGTAAAAAAAAAAGGGGGATGTGAGACTTGAGGAACAAAGGCTACATGAAGGCAGCAAGAAACAAGTGTTCTAACATTGATGAGATCTATAAATCTTGCAAACTTCAAACTCAGGAGTCGTGTCTGGCATTGTTGTGGTGAAAATATTGTCAAATTTTAATACGGTGTCAGTTACTGCGGTGTACTTACAAAGAATGTTGGGATAAAAAAAGTAGCAGTGACATTTTTAACCATTAAATGTGAGCACAAGGAATCGTTTTTAACTTAAGCAATCTCTCTCGAAGCTGATTTATGAAACACACCCTGCTGAAAATGTTAATTTGCTGTTAAAAGAAGACGATTTTTTTTGCTTCTAAAAGCGTTGGATGTCGCTACCAGGCATCAGAGAAGCGGGTGGTTATAATTTCCAGCCTTTGGCCGACTCTCAGCTCCTACTCAGTGCTTAGTCATGGATCTCTCTGCATACACATGTAATAACTCAGCTCACTGATTCTGCCTACACTGCTGATCTGATGCTAACTCCCCCATGTTCTGCATTAGCCCTGTAACATCTCATTTGTTAAAAGCACCTCACAATAAAGAGAAGGCTGGCTTTTATTTCAAAGCTCTGTTTCTATATCCCCAACGTCAGCTGCTGGCCTGGATGGCACTTACTTAGCTCATTTGTATTGGAGTTGTTTTGTATTGCTGTTCAATCATCAGGGTATCATTCACTTAAGAGTGGCAACTATCATTGATTAGTTGTTTCAGTTATTGTTCACTTATTTAACAATATATAGAAAAATAATCAATTTATTTGTATTCATATATCAAAATCCCATCATGTCTTCCACCTGTAAAACTAAATATGATGTGCTTACATTGGCTTGAGCTAACCAGTTTTAACCAATAATATAATGACGTCCTGCCCTCAATCAGTCTTCAACTTTAGTTAGCATGGTATGTGTGGTTATTACTGCCCACTTTTCAAAAATTATGCTGCAGGCTATGCTGTTTGACTTGGCAATACATACTGAAGTTAGATGTTCTTGAAATGCTGTTTCATCTGGACTTTAAGTAAAGATGCCAAAAATTCTCAGTGTCAGTCTCTCATACAGTAAATGAAGGTTTGTTGCACCAACAGTGGACTGTGAGAAATTATGAATAATATTTCCTCACTGTTTTTTAAACATTTTATAGACTAAATGATTAAATAAGAAAATAATGAGCAGAATAATTGATAATAGAAATAATCTTTACTTGCAGCCCTAATTGAATTCAGTGTTCTTGATCTTATGAGCTTCAATAAACTTAAGGCCACATCCAGACAAACACCAGTCATCTCATTCATTTTGAATCAGGGTAGTGCTTTAATGCTGCCACGGAGGGGACCGCAGGGATTCTGGGAAAAAAAAAATGCAGAGGAAACTTTTGGAGAAACACAACCCGATGTCACGCTGATGTGGCCAATCATGAGCCTGAAACAGGCTGCTATTCAGACAGAGTTCATAGACCAAACGATGATAATTTCCCAGTTGTGTCTTCTCTTTATTTATTGTGCGTACCCATCTGGGTCTGGCTTGCACGTAATGCTGCAAGGGTTCGGGAGGTAGAGCGGGCCATCCACTGACCAGAAGACTGGCGGTTTGATCCCCTGCTCTGCCAATCCACATGTCAAAGTTTACCTGGGCTGGATACTGAACCCAAAATGGCCCTGATGGCTGTTCCAACGGGGTGTGTGTGATTGTGTTAGCGAGTGGGTGAATGGGTTGACAAAGCTTTGAGTCGTCAGTTGGCTAGAAAAGGCTGGATAAAGCTTTTGCATTTACCAAAATAGCAATACCAAAAAAAAAAACAAAACAAATTCTCCAGTTTCTTCCCATTTGTTTGTGAGAGAGCGTGCAGCTGTGGTTTCGCAACATAGTATGAATGTCATGAGGGAGTGCTGGTAGTGAGAAAGCCAGTGAATCAGAGAAATAAAACAATATATCTTGATTGTTTTACAGCAGTTATGTGTAAGCCCAAATAAACACCCTCGCACATCCGTACACCACCACACAACCCTGCTGCTAATTGCGGCAACGCCCTGATTCCGCCTGAATTAGGCCTGGGTATTGGACTTCAGGACTTCTTTGATACTGACCGAAATATGTCTGTAGCACCGAGTATCAAAAAGTGATGGTTGCTGAAATCAGTCTGATTTGTGCTGCTCTTTAGCAAATTTTTGAATGTATTTGTATGTAGGCAACATTTTTGTGTGTGTTAAACAGTAATTTTGGCCTCTGGTGTTGAACAAAAAAAAAAGGATTTTGTTGAACTATTTCATATTTCTCCAAGTAAGGTATCAAAAAAGTGCTGGTTTAGCACTAAAGCCTGAGTATCATATTGGCAATATTATCAAACAAACTCAAACCATACCTAATCCTAACAGGAAGGAATTCCATATCCTGTACAAAGTATGAGTCACTAGTAGATGTTTGTCACATTTATCTTTACCAAGACATTTCAGGATTTTAGTTCTTGATCATAAGTTGAGTGTGTTGACGGTGTTGAAGGAACTAAAAAAGACTCCTACTTGTTTGATATTGTCATATCTGACCTAAACTCCGCTTCTTTTGCAGCATGGGGGCCTACGAGGAGAAAAAGGAAACATGTGGAACCGTCTGCCTGAAATACCTCCTGTTTACTTTCAACTTTCTCTTTTGGGTAAGTTTCCATTCTGGCATTGTTGAGCCTGCACAGAGGATTTAATAGCCCAAAGTGCTTGTGTTGGTCTAAAGTGCTTCTCAAGCACCTGCATGCTTAGGGCAGAGTTTTTCCTAAGAAGCAGGCGTGTCTTAAATTTATGGTCTGGATGCCCAACTTTTCATACAACCTACCTAGCTCATTTGTCTTTCGGTTTGGCCATTTTTATTGATCATAATGATAAGAATGATAAGATAAGCACTGAGATCTTGGAGCACAGTGAAAAGAAATTAAATAAGGCAAGAAACTTAAGCAGTGAGACAATCATACAGGCATTAAACATACCCCCAGTTTAGCCAAACTTTCCGCATGTGTGAGAGAAAACAAGGAAAATGGGCAAATGATCTACTACTATCTAAGCCTACATTAGTTTACAGACCTGGTCCAACTTTGACCTGCTTTACTTGCTGTAGTTGTGCACTCACACAGATTTCCTTTGACAATGTGGTTGCATTTGCTTCAAGTCTTTTCTCCTAATAAAGTGCTTAAGAAAATCTGGCAAGATTCTGAACAAAAAATGTTTTATCACAACAAGCAGCTGCAGTGATGGCCAAAAAAACCCCAAAAAGTAAAACCCAAATGGTAACAAACTGGAATTTTCCTTGAAACTGTTCCATCAGGATGAGCGCAGGGAAGAAGTAGGCTCTTATTTCAAAATGGTTTCAATCAAATATTATTCAGTCACTCAGGCTCTTTCTGTTTACTTCTCTGTTTATATAATTTCCAAATGACCTATCTAACCGCTAAAGTTTCATTAACGTGGATCAGCCACAGTTCAGCTCAGACATTTAGTTTATTTGCAGGTGGAGCTGCAATGATTAATCGATTCATCACTCAGTTAATCGAAAGAAAATTAGTTGCCAACTATTTGATTATCAGTTAATTGTTTCAGTCATTTTTCGAGCAAAAATGTCAAATTTGCTTCTTTCAGCCTCTGAATTTTTTACATTTTAAAGACTAAATAACTAATCGCTTAATTGTGAAAGTAATTGGCAAGTTGACGATGAAAAGAATCGTTACTTGCAGCCCTTATTGCAGGTTAATTCAACTGGTCATTCAAAATATTCTTTCTGGAAAGTCTGAGGAGTTCGCCTAATGCATTTTGCTGAATTTTTTTTTTCCTCACTTCTGTACTTGTGTGTCTGTGTTGATGTGAGCTGTCTGCATGACTTGACAGTGTTGGCAGTGGTTCTGATGTGTGCCAAGTCCACTGCTTTAATCCAGTGAAAACAAATCAGTCTGTCTGATGTGTTAAAATCAAAGAAGCCAGAGGGATAAACACAGAGGTCTTGGTCATTTATTAGAGCCATGAACAGACAAAATGTGATATTTTTTAAACTAGAGGCAATTCAGAAAACACATCTAACCCAGTTCCTGATACAGATAAGGAGGGTATTTCTTAATTCTTAACAAACCAAAGCTATAAAATACAGCATTTTCTTTCACAACAAAAGGACAGAAATACACATGCACACACAGTATGTGCTCGTATTGTCGGTATGAATAATTTGCTTTTTAAATTGCATAAATAGGAAGAATTGGCTGATAAAACTCTTTCTGAACACTCCAACAAAGCCTTTTTATTCAGGCAGCAGATAAATGCCTGCTGCTATTTCAGTTCATAGAAATCAAAGCCAAGTCGCATACTTTTACAGAGGACACAGAAGATGCATTCAGAGCCTAATTCCCCAAAACTTTCCAGTGTCAAGAATGTGGTGTTCCAGCAGGAATGCACTACAAATAACTGATTTCATTATTTGAGTACGCTGTGTAAAATAAGAGTCAAACATCAGTGTGGCAGCCTCGCTGTCAGCAAAGGAAGGGTGTCTGTCTCATCCTCACTCGGTCTCAGTGTGAAATCACACTGGCAGATCTGCCCATATGTGATAATCATCTGTCTGCCAAAGAATCAGATCTTTCTCTGAAGTTGGCAGACATACAGTACTGAGTCCTCTCAGTGCCAGATGCCAGAGTTACAACCATATGGATGTTTCAGGAACAAATTAAAACTTTTGACTTAATATTTTCCAAATACTTAAGTATAGCTCTATGCATCACAGCTATTAAAAATATGAAGTATTTCTGGACTGAACGTCAGACAACAAAATGAACAAACTGCGCTTCTTTAAAGTATCTTGTTGTCCATTTACTTCAGAAGTAATATATGTCCTGTTTCCTATTGATGTCGGTTTGATAGAATTTTGAGGAGGGTAAGACCTAATTGTGTTTAAAAAATAGAGGAACACATAGTAAGTGAAACTATATATACTATTGCATGCTCAAGCATTTAAGGTGCTGCATACGACATTTACTCTGGGGGTCGCAGTAGAGCAGCAACATCTTAAGACTAAAATAAATGCATGCTTTGTTTTCTCAATGAAGTTGAAAAATAAGTAATCTGAACACACACTGCTCGCAAAAGTCGAATCTAAGTGTCAAACTAAGAAGAACCAATAGAATATGGGTCAATATTCAGAATCAGAATCAGAATCAGAAATACTTTATTGATCCCCCAGGGGAAATTGCTAGTGTTACAGTTGCACCGATTCAAGAAAGACAGAATATTAGTAAAGTAAATATATAACATAATAGAAATATAAAATATAGAAATTAAGATAGAAATATGATGTAGAGATAAACTTTAAGTAATTAAAAATAAAATATTAAAAATATGTACAGCATATATATATATAGCAATTGTACAAATAATACAGCAGTGGTACACATACTAGTGTTGCCATGGTGACGTGATTGAAGTCACCCGAGATGGTGATGAATGCACTCGGTTGTCGAGTCTGGTGACGGGCTTGGCGGATTGAATGACGTTCACACGCCGACGTCGGGTTGGCAGAAGGAGGGATGTACACAGTCACAATAATGGCGTGTGAAAACTCCCATGGCAATAATACGGCCTGAGTCCAACAGGCAACAGTTCAATGTCCCGGCAACAGATACGTTTTTTCTTGATGGTAATGTGACCAGGATTACACCAACATTTGTTGAGTAGAATAGCCAGTTCCCTCCTTTGCGCTTACCGCTCTTGGTGCAATCCCAGTCGGCCCGAACAGTCTGAAAGCCGCTGATGGAGACGTTGTTGTCTGGTATGTCCTGGTGCAGCCATGTCTCCGTAAAGTGAGAGAAATGAGACTACACTCCCGGTACTCCCTCTGACTCCTGGCGAGTGCTGTTAGCGCTTCCATCTTATTAGCTAGCCATATTCTTACTGCATTGCCTATTTCTCACTTAAAATGTCCTCAGAAACATATTTCAGTCTACTGTTTATCTGTAAGACAAGAAAAATTGTAACCATGCAGCTGCCATTTTGGCTCTCGTGTCTCATGAAAGAGCTCTCCCTAACCCTAACCAAGTGTTTTTCTATCCCTAAACCCACCCAGATCTTAAACAAAACACAGTGTAAAACATAATTAGTTTGTACAATGTGCACAATGAACAAACAATGCATACAAATCTTGCGAGAGTTTCACAGATCTGGAGTTCCCTTCTAGACACTACATTAACTAATGGAGACTCCTGAAACTTAGACCAAACTGCCAAACTAAGTAGTGTGGATTAGGGGTGTCAACGTTTACAATTTTTTCTACACGTGTAACCGGGACTTCTAACCGACGTGTACCCGGTTACACGTCGGAGATTTATGAGCTTTTTCTGTCGCACTTGCGCTATGTTTTTAAGCTTAAAGTGCAAACTGCATCCCTCTCTCGCAACGGCAGCTGCGTCTGAATTTTAATATACTGTACGTCTCATAGTAATTAGCGAGAGAAAGCAACTCAAAAAAGAAGCCAAAGTAAGCTGAAGTGAGAGGAAAAAACTTCACCTTTATATCCATTAAGTTAAAAAAGTAGAGGGGGACTCTCACAATTATTCACTAAAATTGGCGAAAAAATATGTTTTCTTCCTCCTCTTTAGACGCTAGGATATGTGATCAGGTCGTGAAAAGCCAACAGAACACCAACTAACAATATAACGTACAACAACACGTAACAATATAGGCTAAAATAACAAGCCATTAACAGTTTTTGTTTTCAGCTGCACGACATTTGCGCATGGAGAAGATGATGAGCACCGCGCTCTTCTCAAGTCCTCCGCAGCCTATTCTACACAGCAGTTGTCTTGCCTGCAGGTTTTTTTTTTTATATCAACGTAACATTGTGCCCCATGCATCTATTATGTATGCAGATAACTGCACTAGTGAGAACATTTAAGTGTATAGTTAGTTAATGTTATTATCTGAAGCTTTCAGGCAACATGATCACCCCTAGAAATACTATATATATTTGTGAGAAATGAACGAGGATTAGGAGGAGGAGGAGGAGGAAAAAAATGACGTGTGCACGGTTATTGATTTTTCTAAACGGTTATGATTTGTTATCCATGTACCCGTTTACACGTGTAGATGTTGACACCCCTAGTGTGGATCATAAACGGCTTACTGCATCACCTATTTCTTGCCAAAGATGTTTTCAGAAGCATATTTTAGTGCACAAACGCACAAGTGCATGCACGAACATGTGCACACAACCGGCCTGGCTTAACAGAGAGGCTTGGATAACAACAAATACAGAGGGGGGTTATTCACATATGTGCAGCTGAGATAACAGAATTTTGACTTTTTTTTCTTTGAGAAATGGCTCAAAACAATTAGTCGGCTATCAATATAGGTAGCAATTAATTTCATAGTTGACAACTAATCAAGGACTCATTGCAGCTCTACGTAATGAATGTACTTAAAGGTGCAGTCAAAGATTGATTGAGCAGTGTTGACTTTGGGTTCATCAACTTATCATATAAATTAAAAACTCTTTTGACGTAGGGTATTACATGTTCCTCAGTTGAAATTATTTATAATTGTGGTATTAATGAAACCTTCTCAAAATGCAGTCTGATTAAAAATGCACAAAGCATCTAAATTGCAGATATTTCATACACCAGCAGCTACAGTACGTTCCAGATAAGTTTGACTTGAACGTGGAATATGAACTTGAATGGCCATGAGACCTCAAATACATATCTGCTGTGTTTGTGAACATAAACAAACCCTGTAATCTTGAAGGCCAAGGACATGATTTGGAATGAACAGTGCACTGCATTGACATTTAAACAAAGCATTTATTGTGGCAGCAATGGCTTTAATAATGGAAATTACTGCGGCACATCATTGTGTATGCATTTGTGCATGAAGACACTGAAGGACAATAGTCATCCTGCTAATAGATGACATATATTGACTATATTTGCCCTAAATAACTGCAGGTTTTGCATGATTTTAACATTTTAGAGCCAAATCCAATGTCAGTCGCCAGTAGTAGTTGAAGAATGGCAAAAAATGTTTTGCAGTCATCTTCACCCTCAAAAAAGAAACACACGTGAAGGTCTCATGAATGGGCAAATGCACTGTCTGTCAAATGTTTTAGTTTATACCTCTTGCTGCCACTGGAGGTCACCAAAGTCTGAATTTCCCTCTTTCAGCTTTCAGTTACACTTGGAAAAAATATTCACTAATTCACCGGTGGTTCATTGAGTTTTAACAGCAGATAAAGTCGCAGCAAGCATCATGTTCACCACATGGAGTGATTACTGTGAAGACTGAACCTCATTCTGCTGCATGTGGTTCTGCTGTGGTTCTCAGGGCTGTGATCTCTCTGTGGGTAACAAATAAATGTTTGGAGAGACGCTTTATGTTTAAAAAAAGAAACTTTAAATTTATTATGACTTTTTAAATAAATTGTCCCTCTTGGATCAATCTGCAAGTAATAAACTGAAAACATCTTAAAGGGAAACATGTTTTGATTGAACCGTTTATTTCTCACATGCAGCTGGTGACAGGTGGTCGTATGTAACTATTGATTTTAGTGGTTATGAGCAGAAACAATGAGACATTGAAACATGGAGTTAGAGAGCATGTGTTGACTGTTCTGAACTGTGAGTCAGGGTTCTTATGGGTGCTGGAAAACATTTTAATTTCAATTTAGTGTTTCTGAAGGTTTGAAAAGTGCTTGTATTTTGGATAAAGTGCTTGAAAATTGAAATTGTAATTGCATTGCTGTCATAATAAATTGCTCTCTGACTGAATAGTTTGCACTCTAGATAAAGAAATGAAATAAGTCAGAGAGAGCCCAGTTGCTTTTGCCTTTTGCATCAAAATGAACACAAATTGTGTCAATGAGTGTTGGCTTGAAAACAAAAAAAATAACAAAAATGAGAAGGATTTTATTGAAATTGATGTTGTTTGTCTGGTGATTGTTTAAGTGACTGTTTTGTATTGGTTCAGGCAGGTTGTACAGGATGCTAAGTCTACAGACAGGTGACGCATTTAAAAACATGAAACTTGTGTTTGTGTTTTCCTCAAATATTACAGCATATCCAGTGTTGTAACAGCAGCTAATTACTGCTCCTGTTGACCAATTAGTAAAGAACTGTGGTTAGTTTTTAAAATAGTCATAGTAAGTAAAGGAATCACTGATGTGGTGTGTGTTTTCCTGCCTCACTGTCTCTGGGTGTGGTACAGTCTGACTCAGTGTCTCGCTTCCATAGCCATCGTCATCCCTTTATAAATTAAATCTAAATTAGGCAGGCTGTTAGATTGATGGCCTTGGCATGATGACAGATTTCTGTTGCAGCGCGGCACCATCTGCTGACTCGTCATTGTGATATCTTAATAATTTAATTTTCCTCATATCCTCTTTAACTGTTAGCTTAGGTAATGCTGGAGATGTCGGACCATGACAGTTATATGCTGGATGTGGATGCAGTTATATGCTTGTTTGCAATTATGTGTAGTATGTCCTGTGGGCTGAAGGATTCACCTACTGCTTTGTGATTCCTTAGACTTTAAACCACATGTTTACTCTGAATGGTTAAAGTCAAAACCTTTTAAAAATGTCTGTTCCCCAAAGGAAAATGGTGAAAAAGAGCAGTTTTATAGGGCTGGTATCATCTAAAAAATTACAGTTCCAGTACCAGTGCCACCACATTCAATATCCATCCTGTGAATGAAGGTATTCCTGAAATAATCCCTCTGCCTTTTCTGCGTTTATTGTTATCAGACCCAACAGGTCTGTAGTACAACCTTACTTTTGAACACTAGTAAACAAAGAGTCTTTGGGTTTTGGACTGTTGGCTGGACAAAAGAAGCAATTTGTAGATGTCATTTTGGGCTCTGGGAAATTGGAATGAGCGTTTTTCACAATTTGTTGACACTTTGAAGACTAAACAAATAATAATGAAAATAATCTGCACATTAAATAATTGAAATAATCATTAGTTGCAGCCCTGTTATCAAACCTGTCACATTAGCACTGACAGCTCTGAGTTACTGACCTCAGCAGCTCCATTCGGCTCATTCACAATTATTTTGCAGCATAAACTGATTCAAGATTAGATTGTCTTGCAGTGGTGGGTCATTTTTATCAGTTCACATTCAACAACCAATGAAATGCATTCATTTCAAATTCCACCTTCGTCACTTTGAAGCTGACTTGGGTGATAAATAATTTAAACCTCTTTGTCACTCTCAGTTTTTGTCATTCAGTGTTGTTCATTGTGCTGCTTTCGGGGGACCAGCGTCTCGCCAGGCAGAGATCGGACTCTGATCATGTGCTCTTCTCCCAGTTGGCAGGGGGCGTCGTGATGGCGGTGGGTGTTTGGACCTTGGTGGAGAAGAGCGACTACATCAGCCTTCTCTCCTCCAAGACCTACGCTGCCTCCGCCTACATACTGGTCCTGGCTGGAGCCATCGTCATGGTAACAGGCGTGCTGGGCTGCTGTGCCACCTTCAAGGAGCAGAGGAGGCTACTGCGAGTGGTAAGAGATCACGTCGGGGTAGAGAGATAACAGCAGCTGCACACAGCACATGTGTGAAAATATATCGTGAAAATATACAGTAAGAATTAGAGGACAGTTTCATTTTCATGATCGATTGCACTTTGACTAATGGCTCCTGAAGATGTGGAAAAAATAGCTGCTTGGTTAGTGATTTTAAAATTAACCCTAATGCTGATAAAGTCTGTTATAAGATAAAGAATAAACATAACCCAAGCCATGCTCACGGTTTGTAATAAAAACTGTATGCCAGTCTTTAGTTTATGACTACGTCAAGTTAACTTTATTGCCATTATAACAAATATTGATATGCTATTGCCTTGGTGAGAGCATTGTGCAGGACATACAGCAAGTCAGCATTCAAGTCAGCATACTAATAAATCATTTTTAAATACACAAAATACCTAATACCAATATGAGCTCTGTACCTTAAAGTGCCAAAGTTTACAGTTGATGGGTCAGATAACCTAAACATGCAAATATCACAAATAATAACACAGCAAACCATAAAGTGGGGAGGCTTCAAATAGTTTCAGGAGAGGCTCAAGTGAAAAGTATTACATTAGTGATGACATTATTTATCAAAAGGAGATCACACAGCAGCATTTTTTTTTACTGTTTTCCCCCACTTTCACAGAGTCAGAAACTAATAAATGCCTTTGAACAGACATTTTTTTAAATGTATTTGTTGTGGTCTGAAGTTATGCCATTTTAGATGATCTTGGCTCAGTTGTTGAGTTTCTGTGGCAGTGATACACAACTTGCAGTCTGTGGGCCAAATCTGGCCCTTGATAGAGTGCTGAGTGGCCCTCCAATTATTTTCTAATTCCTAATAAAAATAATTTAATTGATACTGGGAATTTTTTTGATTGTTTATACTTTAGTAAATGTTCAATAATGTCCCTTAGCTGTTCTTGGGAAGTTGCATATCAGCCTAAACACCCTAAAAGAGCTTAAATATGCTGTTCATTCTGTGTCTGATGAAAGCTGTTTATGTTTATGGTTTATGATTGTGGATTGATTGCGTGATGGAAGCGGTTCCAGGCAGTTATGTTTGATGTTACATAAATTCTTTCAAATGCAACCAAAACGTTTGCAGCTTCAAGGCATTTGCAGTTCTAAAATGCAGAAATCTATCTGATTTATCTGTTCTTTAGGCCTAATGTCAATCCTTTTACCAAGTTTATTTAGTTAGTAGTTATAAATCAGTTAATTTGAAAACAAAGAATTTAATAAAGTTGAGTTATGGGCCTTTTTTCCATTTTATCTGATAAATATTATTAATGTTTGTTTAATAAGCGCCCCCTGTGCAAAGTAAGTTGAGTATCCCTGTTCTGTGGGTCTATGGGATCAGGTAACATAATCGTGATCCCATAGAAATTCAGGAATTCCCCTCAGAGGGGAGGCCCACAGTCTCTTACAAAGACAAAATGTACCTTAGAGTGCCAAAAGTTTACCATTCAGGACTAGAATAGCCTCAGGGAATGCACTTCTTTTGAGGGGATTGTTCTCTTCTCACACTTTTACCCTGCTGGCGACCGTAGGCCAACACCTGTCCAGGTACAACACTAAGACACACTGGTTCTGTATCACACAGGCTCCTCTTGTGCTGCCTGATATTCTGTTTGACATGAAACTTTCTGTCCTGTCTCCAGCCAGATGGCTAATTAGCACATTGTTGGAAGAAACAAAACATTTTTTATGGAGTGATACAAAGCAGATGTGAAGCCACAAAAGACTAACACATTAACATCCATTGAAGTAGATGACTTACTCATACAGACTGGTTCTGTGAGCAGAAATTTAAAAGAGGCAGGACTGCATATGTTTCAGTAGGATGTTTATTGGTTTATTTGGTCACTGCTGTCATTTTTGATATTTGAATGAATTTGTTTTTCAACTATAGAATTATGTCAAGTTAAATTTTATTTATATAGCTCAAAATCTCAATTTGCTTCCAGGGCTTTGCAATCTTTTCATGTACAACACCCTCAAACCCTTAATTCAAGTAAGGAAAAACTACTAAAAAACCTTTTAACATGGAAGAAACCTCTGGAAGAGCCTCAGAATAATCCAAAAAGTAAATCTGGGACACTGTATACAACTTCTAGAAGTAATTTGTAGAAGGACATTGTGGTGCCATACGCTCTGCTGAGAGCCAACCAAGGCCATGATGTCAGCCTCGATTGCATTCAGGGTCAGACAAAACAAAAACTTCATACAGTAGGAGCGTGTGTGCCCATATTTGATTCAACACACTCTGTACACAGCCCTGGGTTTAGCCAACAGAGACACCTGCATGACGCTGGAACCAGCTCAAAATACAAACACACGGAAACACTCTGCTATTCACACAGTCATGCTGAAAACACACACACACACATCCGTACATTTCAACACGGTAAATTTATGCGTGCACACCACTGTGGGCGCAGCTCAAATGTTTGTGTCGTATAAGCTTTGCAAGAACATGCGTCATCTCAAAAGAGTCCACAATAATCTGTCAGGGCCACATTTTCAGCTCGAGATGAGGCAGATGCTAAAATATAGCCAGGTGTACTTATATGTAATATGTAGCATTTAGCACTCATGTAGCAAGCAATGAAATGGCTGCTGTGGGGACTAACATCATCACACGTGAATGCTGTTGGGCTCATTGAGTCTCAGCTGTCCAGTCATAACCAGTTTGTGATATTTCAACACTGTTTAGGGACTCCAGTGTGCAGAAATTTTGAAACAGAAATGATGAACATTTATCCTGCATGAAAAAAACTGTGCGGTCCCAGAGGAGTTGAAAAGGTTTATCGCGTGTGTAATTTTTGACATAAAAAAGGATCGTTATCTGTATTTTCGGTCAGTTAAGTTAAAATTACTATCTGCCTCATATATCACTGCTCATTTAATTGCTTGTAGCGACTAAAATGTCTGACAAAAAACATACTTTAATTGCAGCCATGTAAGTTTGGAACACTTGTATTAATAGCTGTGAAAATGAAAATATAGAAATACTCAGTCAAGGGTTTTTCTATATTCTATAAATATTATAATTCTTTTTCAAGAGTAAAATTGCAAAACCAGTTTCATCTGACTTAACACCCGATGGATAAGAGGGAATCTTCAAAGGCAAAAATTTAAAAATACAAATAATAAAAATTTAAATTGCTTTATATTTTCTATTGGATAGATAAAATTTTAAGGAAAGCAACCTTTGTCTATTGAATATTGAGCCAAAAAAAAATGCTCAGATGTGGGTGTTGACTGTAGATTCACAGTGCAGCAGGTGTGGGGAGTCTTTTTTCAGGCTTTAAGACATAATTGAAAAGTCTATAGAATTGTACGCGACAAATGAAGTCCCCGCTATGTCCCCAGATTATTTGATTTATAACTCAGCAGCACTTGTGCATGAATGGAGATGTGCGCTCCACTTCTTCTCCTGTGTGTTGTTTAGTTTTGAAACAGTCGGTGCATCCTGAAGAGGTGAGATTAGGGCGATGAATCACAGGGAAGAAATGAACTTGTCGGCAAGGAGAGATGTTATCGAGATTGTTAAAGAGGGCGAACATAAGGGCGGGGATGGCGGGGGGGAGAGAGGTAAAGTAATTGTTTTCCTGTATGTGGCGAGCGCATGGTACCTGCCGCAGTGATTGGTGACACTGTCCTAGAACCTAAAGGTCACAAGTTCTAACCACAAAACAGCTGATGCAGCCACCAGGATACTCTGCAGCTGTAAGGCTTTAATAAACTAGATGCAATTTATGAAAGAAGGGGCCATGCTACACTTTCTGTAAGGTTAGTGATGGTGGTCTATATACAAAGTATGAAGGAGATCAGTAAGACAAAGAGAAAGAGGAAAACTCTCCCACAGGAAGAGGGGTGTGGTGTGTGTGTGTGTGTGTGTGTGCGTGTCTACAAACACACAGCTTCATTGTCTTGTAGGAGAAAAGCGACAGAACAGTGTAATGACTCAGTGAGAGGAGGGAGAAACTTTTTCCTTCCAGATGACAGAGCCAAATGGAAAGCAGTCCTAACAGACGCTGGATCCACCTGTGGAGAAACTGACTTCATGCAGTTTGACCGGACATATTACAAGTCTGAGTGTGTCGCAGTTCTCCTCTCTGCCTTTCTCTTTACTTCTCTTTCTGTCTCTTTACTTTTATCTGTTTGTCTTTCCTGATTTATCTTCTTTTTGTCTTTTTCATTATATTTCTCCATACCCCCCTCCCTGCCTCCACCATTTTACCAAAAAAGAAAAGACCCAGTGTTTGGACTTTTTAATTTTCTATGGACTACTCCAGGGATATTCAACTTCAATAGCAAGTGGGCCAAAGGGGAAAGTCACTGGAGGTTCGTGGGGCACACAGAATACTATGTCAATTATTTCCTGCAAATAACTCTTATAGTATAATGTTAATAGATATTTTACTGGATGCAATATACTAATCACAGGCATCTCGTTCTATCACTTTAATGGTATCATTATGACCAAAGGTCACTTGGCTCCACTGAAAAGATTCTAGTAGTCCCTGTCTTTTCCTTCTCCATTCTTCTGAGCCCTCAGGAAAACTGACAGAAAACCAGCCATGATTTGACTTGTAGCACCTCTTTACATTGAATTATTTCAACACAGCAATTCATTCATTGCACATTACTTAGCTAACGTGAGTCACTCTGTGGCCGACCAGCCCAGAGTGTAATATGAGGCTGGACTGAGGGAATGGCAGGTTCAGAATGAGTGCAGTCCTGTTGCCCACAATCACAAAGTGCCAGGGTCAATTTGAAAAAAACTGGTGTAGATTCAGTGAGGTAGTTGTATGTGTCAGGATATACCATATTCGTTCACTCAGTGGGATTGTTCTTCCGTTTTGAAGGAGGCAGATGCCAATTGTTGATCAGTAAAGACATGGAATGATTGTTCACGTGGCAGGCCGTAGGATGTGGGCTCCTAATAGCTCAGAAGTGATTCGGTTTCATTATCTTATACATTTGAACTGGCAGAGACCAGAGAGGATTTGTATTTACCACCAGTCAAATTAGAGTGGTACTTGTCACCCAAAAAGGTGCGTAACCATGACGCAGGAGCAAGCACCTAGATGGGCTGCTCTCATCCATTTATTGTATCACACACGCCAGCCTGATTTACAGGCATCCTCTTGAGGGCCATATAAGAATTAAAAGGGGTCGAATCTGGCCCGCGGGCTGCTCAGTGAATAGGCCTGGACTTATCTTTACAGTTCAGGTTCAGTACAGGACTTTATGTATGCTTCAGGAACTGTACGTGACACAAATGTGTGAAGATCAGATTGTTTTAATTTTTCCCAGTGAAGATGTCCTAACCTGCTCTGTGCAGCAGAAAACACTAAGAAACCTGTTATTAAACAAAAAAAACACTCACCCTGGTTTCTGTTTCCTGACCAGTCAGCAGTCAGCATGGCTGATAAGAAACTAATATACGAGACTGAAAAGTGGCACATTTTTTATGATCCACAGCATGATTTCATTGGGAAGAGGTTTAATGGGAAAATGGGAGCTTTTGGGAGTTAAAACTAAGTAAACTATCAACTATTGTAGACACAAGGCTGACTGAAAATAACATTGGTTATGAATAAACAATTCAGACATTTAACCTGCTTTTTACAGAAGGGGAAAACATAAGCAATGTCATTGCTTGTTGTATATATGTGGACAATTTTTCACACTCTATCCGCTTACTGTATGTGTGGAGGCGGTGTAATACAGATATATTGTCAGAAGCAGGGTTTAAATAAATGAGCAAAGAAACACAGAATGGTGCTTAACAATATATAATTTACATAAAATGACGTCTGAGTGACAAAATAAGGAAGATGACAATTAATTAATTACTGTTTTTATTATCAGTCAAGCTGCTGATGTGTGTGATACGTCAAATATAAGGAAATTGCTTAACTGGAGCACTCATTCACTGACTGTCTTTCAGCACCTCTCAGCATCTTTATTTTCTCTCTATTTCACTTTCTATTTTCTCTTTATTATCTAACTGTTTGTTGTTTCACTTTTTTCCCGTTGAATTGTGTTTATATGAGGCAACAGGCTGGCAGAGCTGTAAGCAGAAACAAAGGTTAAAGAGATCTGTGCTCCATAGTTCATTTCTGTCAGACTGCTCAGCTCGTACTCGGCCTGTTCTGCAACCTGATGAGTGCTTCATGACTTAGTTATGATCATCGCTCATGAACGGCAAGCGGCAAGGCACAGTTTTGATCTTTTAGGCTTCAACCAGGGCAGAAGAACTACATGGGAAGTTCTCGGTACAGTGTTGTGTGAAAGATGATATTAAAACACATTCCTGCTCATTTAAATTCATTTCTATATGCTGTTCAATAACAGAAATGTAGCCAGGTTGGTTTTGTTTTTTGTCTCTGTGTGTTAAAATAAAGAAAAAGAAAAGTGCATCTTTTTTTTAAAGGTGGTCGATGTGTGGTTTGAAGAGACGTCTTCGTGCTTAGTTTGAAACCTGTGCACACCTTCCTGTGTGTGTGTGTGTGTGTGTGTGTGTGTGTGTGTGTGTGTGTTTTGAAATGCATGGTGCATCTTTGTTGAGTTGAGATCACAACCATGAATCACAGAGAAGGAATGAACTTGTCAGGAGGGAGGGAGGATCACGAGAGATTGCCAAAGATGGAAAACATAATGGAGTTCTCTGTGTGTGTGTGTGTGCTGACTTTGTCACGCATCAAAAGAAGCAAATTCATGGAACGACATCTTATCCATAAAAAAGCTGACATCTTGCTTTTATTTTATGATGAATCTAAATGATCATCCTATTTATTTCTTTTTTTACTACATTTGCTGGCATTGGTGACTTGGATGCAGTGTCTCCCACTTCCTTAGATATATTTGCAGTTTGTGAGACCATATGGAAGATGCAAGAGCCCAGAATTAAATCTTGTATCAGCCTGCTGGTAGTAAATACAAGTAGGTACTATATGAGCAGTAGTATACAGTATATTCTAGGGAAATTTACATTACATCTGAGAAGATATGTGTGAATATGGTGTGTTCGTTTTTGCATTGAGAGATTTGTTGTAGAGCTGAAACAAATTGACTAGAAGATGGACAAAAGATTAATCAGTAACTTTTTAATCATCGTTGGTCATTTTTTTTTACCAGCAAAAGTGCCAAACATTATTTTTGTCCAGCCTCTCTGGTGTGAGGATGTTTTTCTGTTTTTCGACATTTATCATATTAGAAAACTGAAAACTTTGGCCAAAAAACAGAAAAACTGGACAGACATTTTTCACTGTTTCTGATATCTTAGAGGCTGAATGATTAATTGATTATTGAAGAAAATAATCATCAGAATAATTAGTAATTAAATAAAAATACAGCTCCTTGCCTGAAGTAAAGAGCACATCCGTTAATGCCAGAGGTAATTAATGCACTCTTATGTAACACAAGCTTTAAGGAAAAGTAGCAGAGCAACTGCATAAGGCGGCGAAGGCATCATATTTAATGAGTTGTTATTTAATGATTGTTTAAATTGTCGTCTAGTTGACAGAGAGGTGATTAGTCATGATTCAGCTCAGCAGGTAACTGATTGATTGGACTTATTGGGCCTTCACTTAGACACAAAAGTAAAGTTTCCCCAACTAGACTTTTTCCTAATCAACTAGTAGTCGTTAGTTCAGGCAATTAGTTGATTAGTAATTATATGTCTATGATATTATTTAATAATTATAATTATTAATGATAATTATTTATTCCAGGGGGCTGCCTGTTATCGACAATACTAACAGTATAATCCCACACAAGTCTCATTGTTAAAAAAAGACTCACAGACTTATCAACACAATGGACGATGTGTACTTACAAATGAACCTGCTTCACGTCTCTCCGTCCCCAAAGCCACTATGTCTTTAGCGTCCCTGGAGTCAGGGTCCTGGTCGGAGCTGCTGTAAATCACCTTGGTACTGTATTCCCTGTTGTTAGTCTCAGAGGCTGTGTTCAGTCCCAGTGTGGCCGTGTTCACGAGAAGGCTGCTGAACATGATTAATTTGTCAGATCATTGGAGATCGTTCCGGCGGTGCTCATCGCCTGTCCAGAAAATGTTGTGTGTATCAAGAGTTATTTGAGACTGTTAATTAAATCGTGTTATAAATGCAGCTGAAATGTGTTGCACTTTGTGCCATGCAATATGAGTATTGCAAATTATCCTACAACTCACTGAATGTGTTCTTTTCAGACCAAACATGGTTGAAGCATCTGTAGGTGAACTATATTGTTTACCCAGCGCTAATGTTGCCACACAGCGTGGCTAACATTAGCAGTGCTAGCAGCAGCAGCCTGCTCTCCTTGCAGGATAACATCCACATACTTTAATTTTCTAGTCAAAATACTACCAAACTCTGCTGCTGACATGCTGTCATCTGTCCCATTTGGCTGATCACAACATCTGGGCCAAATGGGCATTAGTGCAGAGAGAGAGAGGGACTGCTGTCTGCCAGAGCTGCAGTTCCGGCTAGGTGGGTGGCTACATAACATCTTAGAGACAACAGTTAATCAGCGATGTAGATTAATTAAAAAAAATTACAAATTGTTTAACTGACTTGTATTTCTGGTGCCAACTCACGAGGGTGGTGGTGTTTGATCAACTAGACGACTAATCCCACACATCTCTAATTGCTAGTGACTTTGGTGTTGATACTTTTCGTCCTGGCCCCATTGACAAGGTGCAGCTGCCAAATGGAGTTTGAGGTTTGTTTGTTTTTCCTGCGACTAACTGTCTAATGAAAACTTGTTCGACTTTCATTGACTAACAGTTTGGTCAACTATTAGGGTGCAGCCCTTCAAAAATCATGTTTCCCTGCCAGTCACACACCAGGTTGGAGTTAGTGTGATACTCATCAGCTGCTGGACACGGGTTAATAGAGTCTGCATCAAGTTTAACTTAGTTTTATTTTCCAAATGAATGGGCTGCATGAGGCCAGAGAGTCCATCATATAGCCAAGAGGTCACAGGATGACTCGCTTCAAAAACCAACATGTTATCTCTCTGATTAAAGTCACCTTCAGTGTGACTCTGAACTCCTACCCCCACAGTAATTGTAAAGGCAGCGGTATGCTTCTAATGAAGTCTGAAATAGAAACACAGTCAAACACAGAGCTGCATACAAATGTGTCCATCCTCTCTGCAGTTACGTGTTGTTCCTTTATGTACACTGGATGTGGTGGAAGTGCATGAAGGTGAAGGAGGAAAGAGGTTAAAAAAACCTCTGGAGAAAAACAGCTGCAGTGAAACGGACACGAAAAGGTCAAAGAAACTTTTCAAATATTTTCAAACATCCTCGGCAAGATGAGTCTGAGTTTACCCAGAGATATTTTGTAGTTTAGCCAGGAAGCCTACGAGCTGCACACTGTAGAGTCTGAGGCCACTGCAGAGCTTAAAAAAAGGTTCTGTACATATGAACCTGCTGAGAGTCATTTTGGCAGTAATTACACTGTGCCCTTAAGTCGCCCGGGAGAAGAATGGCAGCTCAGACGTAAAATGAGTGTGTCTGTGAGAGTGTGTGTGTGGCCTGAGCTCATGAGGAGTCCTCTAGAGTCGCTGCAGTCAGTAAATTCAGCCGCCTCATCTCTTCAGCCAACAACAGGTTCTCTGTCACACCCTGTACTCATCACTGTCCATGTGGGATCTGTTTGAGAAGCATGCTTTTGTGGTTGTGTGTGTGTGTGTCTGTGAAAGAGAAAGCGTAGGCAAAGGCAGACCACAGGTTGAGTCAGAAAAACTCTCCTTTAACTCAGTCGTCCTTGCTTTCAGCTTCAGCTGCCACAACCTTCTGCACAGATGTTCCCAAGACAATTAGCTCAGCTAGAAGAGTTGTTACCTCACTGTGAGATCAAATTCTTCTCTGTATGGGTATTCAAAATAAATTTTTAAAGCTGTGTCCGATTTGAAATCACTTAATAGCAGGAAGGTGTTTATCTTTCATTATATAGTAGTACAGACTGTTGTCCTCCTTATTTGATATGTTTCTGTTCAGCTTCCATCCCTAAAACTAACATTTTCTGCCTGACAAGTATTGCAGTTTTGAGGCCATGGAGATCAATTTTTGAGAAAAGAAGTAAACATTAAATAGCCATGTTGAATGGTGTAATTAAAAAAAACATTCTGAGATACAATATTTCAAATTTCAAAGCTATGGTATGTAACATTTCTACATTTAAATGTCTAAACATTACATTACAGTACATACAGATGTTTCCTACAATGGTTAAACCCAACAAATCCATAATTTATCCAAGGCGTTTCCTACATGCGGCTAGTCGCTATAACTTCCACGAAAACAGGAGACACATCAGAGAGTGAGGAAGGAAGCCTGTCAGCGTGACTTAACATCCGTGAACATCCTGCCTGAGTCATTTCAGATAGATTTTCAACTGCAATGGTGGTTGTTTAATAATGAAGAAAACGACTTCTATGACCTCACTAATTCAAACTACAGTACATCTTTTGTTATTGTCTTTAATGTGAGAGAGACCCCTAGTGGAAGAACTTACATATTGTGTGAGTAAACTATTATCAAACGTGACAGTAAATTACTAGACAACATGAAATGAAATGGAAAACTTTACTGGACATGTACACGTATAAAAACAGTTCCTGCAAATGTTGCTTATGTACTGCAATTTCTGTCTTTCTAAGTCAGCAATTATATGCACAGTATATCTGAGATTAGCCAGTACTGGCAGATAATATTAGCCTGCTGATGCCAGTTACCATTTAGTAACCTATGAATGTAATGGTGTAGTTTGATATGTATGTGAACATACATACTTACTTATATATTATGGCATCTAAATGACTAATAAATACAAAAAGTTATGAATTTGGTCAAGGAGTTCACATCAGCTGTGAAATTTGCTGCAACGTAAGTCTTTAGGGCAGCTGCACCCATGCATCGACTAGAGGCGCTTGTTTTTGCCACTTACGGACTCAAATTGTTATTCTAAGTGTTGTGTGGAAAGGATCCCTGCAAAGATGGACCTTATTGTTAAAGATTGAGATCCTCTTTGTTTTACTAGAAACAGCCATTAAAGATTATCATAAAATGCACTTCATTCAAACTTGTCAGAAACAAAATAAAACTCACCAAAACCATCCTGGTTCATCTTTCTACGATGTGAAATACTTGGCTCTACACACTGTTTTTCCCCACTGCTTCTCTGATACCCAGCCCTTCCTCTCACAGCCATATTGGTTGTTTCGTATCAAACCTGCCCCATGTTAGATAAACGGTTGTGACTGGCCCAACCAGATCCAGGTCGCCTGGAAATCTGTCTGAATGGGAGGGGGGACCCGACGCATCTGCCAGAGCAAATAAGACATGAGCTTGCAGATTTGTCTGGTTCCTGATCTGCTCATTTGGGACAGAACTTGAGTTAACATCTGCTTAATTATTGATGGTTGAATCAGCCTTGTTACTTAGTATTGAAGTATTGAAATTAATCAAATCATGAAAGGAATGTGAGATTTTGTAATGCTCTGAATCTTCTTCACACACTCTTTTTTACTGTCATAGGCTAGATTCTTTTAATCTGACTTTTTTTTATGTCTTCAGGTATCTATCTGTTGCCATACGTCTCCTCAAACCATCAACACAACATCAAAATGCATCTAAGAGTCTGTTCAGCATTCAGGCTCAGAGCCACTCAGAGATCTAATCAGACCAAGCTATCAAATCATAGACCAGGTCCACTTTACCGGGCTGATTTGCTCCGTCTGATAGCAGCAGGCCGGAGGAATTTGGGTCAAGGTTTTTGTCAGATAATATCTCTTCTTGTCTTTAATTTTGAAGAAACTTGGCATGAATAGCAGACCTTCTCTCTAACTCCCATGGGCCCGGTCACGAATCAGATACCAACGATAAATCTGAACAGCAAACCTCACTTAAAGGCACAGAGTGTGAGTGTGCCACGGTGCTCAAATCACTCAAAGTTTGGCAGTTTCAGTCTTTAATAAGCCAACTTTGAGCAAAAGAGAAATGAGAAAGTACAAAGGAGTTTCCCCTCAGTTTGCTTATCTTTTAAGTTTTGCCATCTGGTGTGAGCGCCTGCTTTATGGGCTGGCACAGTTATACATGTAATATGCACTATTGTTATCAGTTTATGAGTTACACCTGTACAATGTACTGCAATCCAGAACATCAGCCCTGCAGTAAAATTATACTTTTGAGAAGCCTTTTTAGGCCTTACTTGGCGGTGCAGTTGTATTTGATTGCTTATATGAAGTTGAAAGAACATCAGTTGAACCTAAACACAACTCCAAATGAATGATAGGTTTCTCTGTAAATGCTGCATGTGTAAATAAGCAACTGTTCACTAACAAATTAACTATATCAACTTAGAAGGTGGTGATATGTCAGTTTTGTGTTCACAGCGTGTTTCTCCTGCCCCCTGGTGGACAAAGTAAATCAGTTATTGTAGGTAGTAAGTGTCTCATACAAAAGAATAATACTTCAGACATCAGTAAAATTGACTGCCAGTGAAACAAAGACACAGCAAAATGTTTTAAAAATGTTCCTGGAGCTGTTTTACCGCCATCCACAATTAGATTTTCAAGCTTTGAGCAGTTCTTCCCTTTCATTTGTGCATTGCATCTAAGGATAATAGTAATACATTAAGAGCACACAGAAAAAATACAGCATTTTTAGTATGCAGCGTCGCTCTGTCTTGTTAGCAAGAAACTAAGCCTGTATCTCAAGGCAGTCAGAATGTGTTTATGAGCTTTGTTTGTTGTCAGTTGTTCCTTTATTGAATGGCTGCACAGACCTGCTGATGACAGACTTCCAATATTTTTATTTTTAGAGTAATTAACAGCTAAATAGAATCTGGTCATACCTCAGCCACTACTTATTTCTACTTATTGTAAACTACCTTTTAAGGTTGGGCAGTGTCTACTAAACTGACGATGTCCACAGTGACATTGTCATTTTTCGCAGCGAGTCAGCTGTATAATAACAGAAAACCCGACTTCCTCACCACTGTGGTCACCGCCGCTTATCACAGTTGCTCTGATGGCAACCTCCAACTGTGTCACTTAGCAAAGAAAAGTCTCCAGTGAAGGGAGGAGGCAGATCCGCTTTCACATCCCTGTCAGGCGAGCGTCCAACAAATATCCTCATGCCGGGTTTAACTTAGTTGTGTTAAGTTTGAAACAAAGTTAGCTGGCTAGTTATACTGAGGAAGCCAAGCTATGAAAACACTAGCAATATGATTAAAAAACGTGTAACTATAATAATAAACGGGACATGGAGATGTAACGTTCTTCTTTTGTCCCTCCCCTACAAGTCAAAAGCAGAGCAAAACTCCTGATTTACTGCAACTCTGAGAGGACACACTGCTTCAAATACAAAAGACTTAAAATCACGTTGTCACGACGGTAGAGAGGGCTCAGTGGGCGATAACTGTCAGACATCAGTGTTGGACGATGGCATCGACCATCAGTCCACCCCCACTACCTTTATAGCAGTGCTGCATGCGTGGCTCCCACATCAGATTTCTGAGCCACCTGTTGCTTCATCACATTACCGTTCACTAACTGTATTTTCTCCTCTCTCCTCCTCAGTACTTTGTCCTGCTGCTGTGTATCTTCCTGTTGGAGATCCTGGCTGGCGTCCTGGCTTATATCTACTACCAGCAGGTAATCCTACTTGGGCCGATAAAATTATTTTTAAAAAGTCCTTTCAAATATATTTTACAATGCACCCTGGGATTTGTATATTAGGTCATATGTGTGGAATTACAGAAGAGCAGCTGGCAGATATAAGAGGAGTAGATATTGATGTCAAATGACCAAAAAGTACATCAGATTTGTGGTGCAAAAGTCAGGGAATCTCAAGAGTGCTGTAAATTATGTGGTTTATTGTCACAGAATTAAAAAAAAAATAGGGTGGTCAGTCTGAAAGTCAACTATAATACAGAAAATCATCCTCTGATATTAAACCCACTGTGGTCTGCATTATGATGCCAGTTGGGAAAAAAATCTTGGAGGATGCTTAACAGAGTTTCTGTGTGATACAAACATTTACAGTAACTCCAGAGCATTGTGAAGTCCAAAATGTATTGAAAAAAGATAGATCTCTCTTTCATATTCCATATTTGTTGGCATTTAGCCTCTCAAAAACATTTTCACAGAACTGTTTGCTCTCTGGCTTGTAGCACACAAGGGAGGCCACACATGTATTAAAGGGCTTAGCTACAGCAATCTGACAGCACCATGAGTTATATTAATTTAAAAAAGTTGATTTAATTATTTTATTATGCTAGCAATGTTAGCCTAACAGAAGGTCATAGTCTGTAAAGGCTCACTGTTGTTTGTGATTTATTTTCATGAATAAAAACCTTTCAAAAACATAGTCTTCTGTGGGCGGAGTAATATTTTTAATCATGAACATGTCATGCTGATTTGAGCACATTCTGAATATCTAGCTGATCAATCAGATTGCTTGGCTGGAGATACCTGTTATATAACAGTATATAAACCTAAATACACAATATCAAAAATGCCATGGTGGGAATCCATAATGGTTCAGTGTTACTTCAAGGCAACAATTACATTTTAACAGTTTTTTTTTTTTACATTACTTACAATTAAAAATGAAACTATAAACGTCTTTTAATGTGAATTTGTTTTTTTCAGATTGTAAAATGACAGAAAAATATCTTTCTAGACCATTTTTGTGGAGAGAGATGTTGGAGCTGAACCATGTGAGGAAGGCCACAAAAAAGGAATCCAACATAGCCTCCAGAGAGTCATGTGACAAATTAAAACACTGCTAATAGTTTCCTGAGGGCCATCCCTTTTCTTAAAGTATTATACCATAATTGAGGATGAGTATAAGAGGCCAAAAATAGGTATGTTATCCCAGAGACAACACTGTTCCCATAGAGGGTTAAAACCTGGTGTCTGTGTGTAGCAGCTATGATGTAAAACATCAATAGAGCATGCTGGGCACATGTTTCATGCCTCTCAATCTGAGCACGTCGTCAGGAAGGTTGTAATACAACACAGACGACTGTCTCAGTTCCCATGTGGGATGTGCTGCGGTGCAATTTTAACCACGACAAAACCAGCATGATAAATGAGATTGCAGGGAGGAAATATGAGACAGCCCATTAAAAATACAAATATCAGACTGACCATATTACTCGTGGTACATTTAGTCCAAATGGAATGAAAAATGCCTCCAGTAGAAGACATAACAAGGCTAAATTCACTGTCAGAATCATTCAAAAGCATTTTGTTATGATTTTCAACTGAAATACACCAAAATATGATGCACAAAGAAATGACTAAATGCCCAAAGAGAGTAAAAACACAGCTTAGGTCCACAAAATGTGTACAAAATGCACGCAGTTCTGCTTACAAGTGATTATTTTCTTATCTCGTGTACTGTAGATAAACTGACAGCCTCCCTCGGCACATTTCAGCTCTAACAGTGCAGAGTTATACTGACTATATTGCAAGCAGTCACAAATTAGATTTTTTTTTTTCCTTGTGTGATATTAACATGCTCTCCACCAGTATCAGTCCCACCCTGACTGGTCTCAAAGCCTGGTGGCTTGTAGCTCAGCAACAGGACTTTTCTCAGTCTAGAGGTGCTCTGCTATCATCATTATAACGGCCTCATTCATAATACACATCTCGTCTGAACACGAACAGTCGCTGAGCTCCATGATTTCCTTCCTGCTTCCTAAAGCTCCTCTGTCTCCTTCACTCGCTCCAAAAGATTCTTGCATGAATTGCTCAAATCTCTAAAGCCACCCCTCTTCTCCTTCTCTGCTCTTCACCCCATGTCTTTTTTTTCTCTCTGGTAATTAGTGTTGAGAACTGCGCATTTGCTTTTTATTTCACAATGCCAAACACCTCCTGAGACCTGCTTGTAACTCACAAACAAACCGATTCACATTTAGCTTGCTGAAGATTCTCTATGAGGGGGGAGCTGTTCAGTCATTGTCTGAACGGTTCTACACGTGTCAAGAGGCTCCACCTAGCGTAAAAGAAAGTAACAGTTTAGACATGCACCTGTGAATATGAATGTGTTGCCTCCTTCAGGCAAAGAAAGTTGTAACTACTGAGTGCTACAGCTGCAGTTTTGTAGCTGTGCGTACTTGTTCTATCTGTTAGTTTCAACAATATGAAGTAAATGTAACCAAGAGGGCACTCAGAGCGTGCAGAACTCCGCCAAGACCTATAGTCCAGTCTTTCTGTTGTAACCCAGTTTATACAAAGATGATGAAAGAGGATGTGAAATTCGAATACACATGGGTCAGCAAGAATTGCATAATAACTGATGGTTTGTTCAGAATTTAGCAAAACAGCATATCAATATGTCCTGTCCTCTAACCTTGACGCAGGTGTAGAGACAGTGCGGGACAGTTGTAACAGTTAGCATCCTTTAAACAGCCTTATTTTGGTTAAATCAACTTGAAAAAACAGTAAGGATAACTTAAACATTGCTTATTTCTTACATACTTGATGCATTTGCGTTTACAGTGATGTTTGAGGTGTCTGTTGTGTTTTGTTGTTATGTTTTGTTGCGGCACATTATTCACTTTGGCACATGCATGACAAATTCAGTTCATTTTGTCACAGACACCGAGGTTACAATCTTGCATTGTTAACAAAAGTGAAAAATAAGTTGTGTATCTGTCCTGTGATTCAGATCCACTTTCAAATTTCACAGGTTCTTCCTTGGCCCATGCTACACCCTTCCACCAAGTTTCATGAACACAGGGCCAGTAGTTTTTCTGTAATCCTGCTGACAGACAGACTAACAGCAATAAAAATGTAATCTCCTTGGCAGAAGTTAAAAATGGAACATCTTTATGTCACAGTAGCCTCCAGTGGATATTAAATCTAAAGAAAAAACTACAGCTCAGCATGTATCAATAAAACTTGTATAACTTGGTGCTAACAGAGGTCTCGTAAATGAATTTATTGGAATGCATTTATTTCCCTTCCTAAATTTGAGATCAACACTGAGCCTTGTCAGGCACTTGATTTAACAGACAAGTGAAGCAAAATGTTAAGTGTCTGTAGAAACAGTCACTTGTCCAAAGCAAACTATTCTGCTAGTCAATTACAGAAATGTGAATGATTTTAATTACAACCACATTTATTGCAAATGCTGAATTCACATGGATTCAGGCAGACAGTAGATGGCAAACCAAATATCAGTTAAGTGAACAAGGGCAGTACAGAAAAATTAGGTGAGGCCAGCAGAAAATACTGGCAGTGGTAACGGTAGATAGCATTGCTGTCCAAAGTTTAAATAATAGAACTTTTTTTGCTGTCCTCCAGAATTTATGTAGCTCCATCACACAAGGAGAAACTACAAATACAACTAAACTACTAATACTTTAGAATCATTTACATAAAATAATAAATGAAATGATTTTATTAAATATATTTTATTCCATTCTTTGTAAACAATACATCACTAGCAACATATCGTCATGCATGTTTAGTTTTGTCATCCTGCTATTGTTTGTTTTTCCCATGCAAACCAGAAGTCAAATCAAATTTAATTTGTATAGCTTAATATCAGAAATCACAATTTGCCTCAGGGAGCTTTATATATATATGTATATATGTATATATGTATATACATATATATATATATATATATATATGTGTGTGTGTGTGTGTGTATATATGTATATATATATATGTGTGTATGTATGTGTGTGTGTGTATATATATATGTATATATATATGTATATATGTATATATATATATATGTGTGTATGTATGTGTGTGTGTGTTGTGTGTGTGTGTGTATATATATATATATATATATATATATATATATATATATATATGAAGAATGTGGACATTGATCAACTTCAGGCGTCACCTGAAGTTGTCCACAGCCTCTTCTCCATCATGGAGACCTGGAAGAGGACAAGCCACAGAATCACATGAACTACAAAAAACATGTTCATTAACAAAAGTCTTATATTTTTCAAGTTTAATATGCAAAAAGATGTGGAACAGCAGCCATGAAAAGAGAAATATTGCAGCTGTAGTCATCATTGCCTTCAGGTGACACCGGTGTCAGATGCTGTTACCGTCCTTGCCTGTAGATGGTGCACCTTTCCATGTCAACATCTGCACTTCCAAACAGCTGCTGCTGTCACTTTTCCTTGTGAATAGGTGCTCCAGGTTGGAGTAGAACAGCAGGGTTCACACCTGTGGCTCTGCAGCTGAATGATTCGGTTTGGGCCTGGTTTAACAGCCGCACAGCCATCAGCAAAAAAGATGCTCCAACTCATGTTTGCTGTTATGTGTATGTGTTTAATGCAATACACTCACACCGGCTGTTTCTACTTATTGAGCCATTTGAAATCTCGAATTGCTGTTTTCACTTCACTGCCGCAGCCTTTCCCAAACTGTCAACAGGTAAAATGAAAAGCTATCCTGTCTCACACACACACACACACACAACACACACGCTGGTCCTGTTTCCACCTCCTCTTCTCTCCTTTCCTCTTTGTCTTCACCTCCCGTCTCATCTCTCTCTGCCCTCCCTTCCTCTCTTCATCATTCATTCCCTTGATATCTCCTTCACGCTTTGATTTACAGTGGTTTCCCAGCTGGCTTGTTGCCATAGAAACTGAGCCCCCCAGACCTCCCGCTCCTCCTGCGAGCGTTTTCTGCCACTGGTCTAGAGAACCAAAAAAAAAAAAAAAAAACAACACCGACTTCCTCTGCCTTCGCCCCGGTTCCGTCTGCTCCTCTGTTGTTAGAACTGCTGTCTATGACATGTATCGTCAGGAGAGCGTTTAAAGTCTGTCTTCTATGAATCTCATCAGTAACTGAGGCAACAGTCGCAACTAATTTATCACGTGGCCATGCTCAGCGCTGGCCTGAGATTTCTGTGTTGCTATGTAGAGGGCTGCCAGTGCATTTATCTGTGTCTGTGTGTCTGAACAGCTGAATGAGGAGCTGAAGCAGAACCTGAAGGAGACCATGACCAAGAAGTATCAACAGAGCAACCAAGAGCACATCACCAGGGCCGTAAACAAGCTGCAGCAGGAGGTAAGTGCAGGAAAGGATGGATACAACTCCTAATTTTACAAGGTGGATGTTAATTTAACCTGACTTATGGCACAAACTCTGAAATGACCACTGATTTTTACTTTTAAGAGTGTATACAGTGGAAAACTGGGTGTATTTAGGCAGTTGTTTGACTTCGCACTGTCATTATCAGTGAGCGTGAGCTTCTAATCAGAAGTCGCTTAGATTCACATGTGGCGTGTTGATTGGACAGTGTTGGGTAACCTATCATCCCATCAGATTAGAGATTTTGGTGATGAGGGCGAGTCAAAACAAATCCGATTCAAGTCCCTCTGACTTCAGCTAAGGATGATGGACTTGTCTGCACTCTGTGCTGTAATTTACCCTCTCTGTTGCTTATACCAGTTGACAGCACATGAAGGAATGAATAAATCTGAGCAGCGGTTCAGACTTCAGTTGGTTCATTTTTTATTCTCAGTTTTTTAAGTATGAAAGGCCCAGAGCTGTCAGATGTCAGCGTTTGTTCTTTGTTCTATATTCTAAACTTCTTATTTTGTATCATTTCCAATAATTTGTTTGGATTTGGTGCATTGTCACATTTTGAGAAATTCACTTAGCTTTGTTCTTGCCAAGAGTTAGTTGAGAAACTTAGAAACACTTTCATGTCTGTCCATTAAATACGAAGCTACATGAAGCTAAGGTTAGCTAAAGACTGGAAACAGGGGGGACACAGCTAGCCTGGCTCTTTTGGACTTTCTAGTTTGATCCAAACCAAATTTACAGGCATGAAACCTCCCCTGAACCACCGCCCAGACCAAACCGTCAAACCTTGGTCCAACCAAAAGAGGTGGTCTCAGTCCAGATCAAATTGAACCATGGTTCGGTGTGAGAACATTTTTTGGTTCAGATTTAGAACAAATACAGGAGGTTCTGGCAGGTTATCGTCAGAATTGGAAATAGGAAAAACAACTCAACAGTGGGCTGTGGTTGCACATGGGGAGACGAGGGGACCAAATGTTTAATTGATATTTGGTTCGACGACCTTATTAAGAGTCAGTCACAAACAGAGCACAAAACTTCGGACACTGTTCACTTATTTTTCCAAGAGGATGAGTGAGACAGAGGAATTCAAACAAACTGACAACACACTGACATCAGACAGACACAGGCGTCCCATAGGTGATGACAGGATGTAGTTATGTCACATAGAGTCCTGTAGTGTGCTCGCATAATTGCAATGTGAGACCAAAAGTGGATCAAATGCATATAATGTAACAAAAACATGAACGTTGGTTCAGACTTTAAGGTGTGAAGGCACCCTAAAGCTCACTAATTCAACATATCTTAGCTCAACATGTAAAAAATCAAACTGTAACAACAGCAGGTTGTGGTTTTACACATGTTTGTGTCCTGGACTATTTTAGGTTTGGGAGTTGTTGCCAGGTAATCAACGGAGACTCCAAAAAGTTTACTGCTGCTGCCCAAGAAATAGTCCCATACTTTTTTTACCTTTGGAGAGAGACAAGATAGCTGTTTCCAGTCTTCATGCTAAGCTAACCGTCTGCTCACTTGTAGGTAGATAGAGGACAGAGCAGACAAAACTTACTAAGAGCAGTGTGTCATATAAATTAATAAATAGATTAATAAAAAGGTGCCGTTAAAAAGTACCATGAATTATTACACAGTCCACTCAGTCCTTAAAGGACTATTGCACAGAACTTGGTCATGCTGCTGCTTAGTACATCATGGGCGCCGAATTACAGTAAACCTTGTCATATAACTATTTGTTAGAGAGCAAATAACCTTATTTTCCAAAATGTCAGACTATTCCCTCAGCAAATTACACTGCTACTATTTTCTTGTCTTAGTTAAGTACAGCATTAAAAATGTTCACCCGTCGTTTTAAAACAACTTCTAATATTTTATGTTTGAAGGGAAAATTAGGCACTTTTCTTGTGTATGACCAGTCAGTGTTGATGGTAAATCTAGCAAACTGAAGCAGTAGATTCCTCAGTGCTGCTATATCGACCAAGAAACCTGAGTTCACCTGCTCACAGAGATGTGCTGGCAGTGCCTACATGTACCAGGATGCATTGCACGTGAACTTCTCATGGCCACAACCATGTGTATCACCCCCCAAACCTATAGCTCTTAACTTTGTTGGCCTAAATGTAGCGCTAGGTGACAAAAATATTCATCTATCATCTAACTAACCAGAGGTGGAGACTAGAAATCCCAGCTGAAATAGCCTGTAGTTCTTCTTTAACACCACCTACATCACTGTGACATCACTGGGTGCAGGAAGAACGACAGATTTTGCAGCAGGAGAACTCAGCTGTCTGTCTGATTACACATGCACATAAAAAATGGTGAATTTCCCCTTTAACTTTGTTTTTCATACTTCTCTGCTACCATCAAACTTCCCCTCTGAAGATGTCTCTTCCTCTGTCTCCTGTCAGTTCAAGTGCTGTGGCAGCAACAGTTCATCCGACTGGGCCGAGAGCGACTGGATTCGCTCCATGAACGCAGAAGGCAGGGTGGTGCCTGACAGCTGCTGTAAGACTCCCACTGAGTCACTGCGGCCGCAGGGACCACCCATCCAACATCTACAAGGTGGAGGTGAGAGGATGAAGGGTGCCGGGGGGCGTCAGCGGGGTTTGACTTTTTCAGTACGGGTGGCTGGATCAGTATTTCTGTCATGTCTCTGTATGTCAGCGGTGAGATTGTGCGGTGTAGGAGCAGCAGAGAAAGAAGAGCTGTCATATCTGAACCGTATACATAACATTTGTTTGCAGTGAGACTTCAGCAGCACTCCCACGTAAACCGATGCAACATAAAGACACTCTTTGTTTTTCATTTAGGGCGGCTGCATCACCAAACTGGAGAAATTCATCCTGGACCATCTGAAGATCATCGGAGCGGTGGGTGTTGGGATTGCCTGCGTACAGGTGAGCAAATAACTTTCGCACATAAACAGAGATAATATAAATGTATCCGTGGAGATTGCAGGTTTGCTAAATTATGTTTTCCTTCCCCTCCATCCAATCCCCAGATCATAGGGATGGTGTTTACATGCTGCCTATATCGAAGTCTAAAGGCAGAGCCATACTAAGAGCAGCAGAAGAAGAAAAGTGTGTGGGTGGAGGAGGGAACTTCATCACCACATGCCATACTCAAATAGCCCATAGGTTCTTTTCTTTGCCTTGCACATAGGGGAAGGAAACTCTGGCATGGGATCAAAATCACACATCAGAGGATCTCATTTTGGTAAACAAAGGGTGGAAAAACACTACAAGGTATCTTGAAGTAATTAGGCACGCAAATTGCAGTCTCAGCTAGATCTTCAAGATCACAGCACTGTGAGAAAAAAGCCGCAGAGAGAAACTGATGGGAATTCTAACACTGATTGTGTAAATTAGCGTGGGGACGGCCTCCTCGAGACTAAAACGTTGTAGTTTCTTCCACCTGGATCCCCTCGATGTACGTTTATGTTTTTTGTCGACCAGGTGCTGCACCCGAGAGTGGTGTAAAGATCAGTGGAGTAAAACTGGCACTTTGCAGAAAATGTTAATCCTGGTCGTAGCAGCTTCCCTTCCTCAGCAGCAAGGTTTAACAAGCCTACCTCTGGGGCCCCCTTCAACTGCAGCAGCATTTTGTTTCCACACTAACTAGCCCGTCATGCATTTTAAATATGTTGATAGTATGATAGTGGCCTTTTTAAACTTCTGAACTGTTAGGTTTTATATTTTGTAAATGAGTATAACACTTGAGGGGCTTTCTTTTGAGCTATCAGGCTTTATTTCCTAATGTGTCTTCATAGTGACATATCAGTGTTCTGATCATGTTTTTAATCATATCTGCCGCCTTAAAGACCCACTGAGGAGGACACAGTATGTGCCAGAGTGAAGGGACACAAGTTAGCGCCTTGCTCAACAGCATAACGTAACATTTGATACAGTAATGCCAGCATTTTAGAGGATTGTTCAGATTTTTTGAAGTGTGGTTGTATGAGGTATTTCTCCATTGTCAGTGTATTACCTGCAGTAGATGGTGGTTGGCACGCCCTCAGTTCAGGACAGGGTCAGCAGCAAAATATATTTTACTGGCCCAAAAAAGGCCCTCCTAAAAAAAGTAAGCATAATTTAAAGTGCACACTATGTTAAGAATATTTTCACCACTTTACCTTCTCATTAGACAGCCTTTTCTGACAGGAAATCGCCAGTATTTGAGCCAAAAGACCCGTTTATAATCAATTACTTGTTGCAGCTCCAGAGTGTATACTATATTTAGAATATTTTCACCACTTTACCTTGCCATCAGACACCCTTTTCCAACAGGAAACTGCCATCATATGAACTAAATAGCGCTCACTCCATACCAACCATACCCCCCCCAGGCCAAATCAATCATTTTACCTTGCAGAATATGGAAGTTGCTCATCTACTGCTGCCTCGATGTGTTAGTTTGTTTGTTATTGTGTGACTTTGGTGGATCCCAAATAACCTTTTAAAACGCCAAAGTCACGCATTAACACGTACAAAATAACCCATCAGTGTAGCTGTAGATGAGCAATTGCAGTGTTCTCAGGGTCCCCGCAGATCCTTAAAAAGTCTTAAAAGGCATTGAATTCATTAATCTAAAAACAAGGCCTTAATTGGCATTAAAATGTCTTAAATCAATCTTTCAAAAGTCTTAAAAATGTTAACACATGATAAGTAGGATTTTATGATTGTAATTAGTCTCAAATCTCAAAATAAATGGTAACATTTATTTATTTATTTTTTAAAATAATTTACCGAATGACTAACATCGAACGATAGCGGAACCAACAAAACAGTGATGTGGCTGCAGCCGGGACTCTAAGAGCAGATGCACGTTGTTCATGTAGCAACTTTGGACCACATGGGAAAGTGTAAATTCAATGAAAATTGGCTGTCCAACCAAAATTTTTCTTCATGGCTGAAAGCAGTACCGGACAACATGTATGAGGCACGGTGTATTTTGTGCAAGAAATGTTTCAAACTCGGCACGATGGGAGTCGAGGCAGTGGAGTCACACATGCACAGCGCGAAACACAAAGCCTCAAAATCAAGCTGCCAACGAACACCAGGTATTTCCCAGTTCTGTTCCACTCTCGACTCCGCCATGCCTCCACCCCCCACCCCCACCCCCAATATCAACAACCGGGACCACAGTAAATTAGCATAATTTATGCCCCAATAATACCATATAAGGCTGTGCTTCCTGCTCCATGTCGGGAAGAGCTCATTCATGAAAATGGAATCGAAGAGAAAAAAGAAGAACTTTACGAGTTTGGAAAATCTGTCATTTTAACGGCGTCAGCAGTGGAATTAAAAGACCTGCTAAAGCAAATAAACGGGAAAAGTGAGTGCTGTTAATATTGTGGTACCTGAGGGTCAGACTGTCACTGCAAAAAAGAAGAAACATCTCAATATGAAAATGACTAAAAAAAAAAAACAACTCACCACAGTGACAGTAAGGGGCGATCGATGACTGCAGTGAGAGGAGAAGGTTAAGGGGAAGTTTTCATCACAGAGATAAAGGACAGAATAAGTGAGGATGTTCACCTGGACAGACTTTATAAACCTGCAGTGTGCAGATATATGACCAATACACCTGACAGCAGGTAATTATAGATCACTGAATGACTGATGAGAGTCTTTATATGCAAATTTATAATTATATTATAATTTAAAATGTAGTCAAACAGAATAATGTCAACATGAGGAGTAGTTTGTAATTTATTTTTCAAACTCAAAATGCCTTCAAACTAATTAAATATACAGTTGTTAGTTTGTATACCAGCAGACTGACTGCACGTGACTCTACGACAGGTCTGGACCTCGTAAATTGTGTTCGTATCGGAAAGAGAATTCAAAATACGAGAAAATTGGTGAATGCCAAACTTCTCTTAAATCACTCTACACTCCACTTAAGAACAAATCTGTTCGTACGAGCGGTTCTTGCATGAGGCCCAATGTTCGGGTGTACGCCTACACTGAAAGCAGAGGTACTGTGGTCTCTGAACACCGTGACAAAACACCAATCATACAAGTCAAATGAGGGAGTTGGAGACTTATTCCATGCAATTTTCCCAGACTCTGACATTGCCCACTCGTTTGCATGTGGTTCCGACATGACGAAAATGAAACTTTTTCACTAGACCAAAAAGTCATGTTTTATGTTAAATTAAACATTTGGGTAAAATGGTCCCTAACCCTATGTAATTGATGTGGTGTTTTTTCCATTTGTGTTTATTGTGAAGTTGGTCTTAAATTTAATTTCAAATGGCATTAAAAAAGTCTTAAAAAGTCTTGAATTTTACTTGCCTTAAGCTGTAGGAACCCTGTGTTCTGTGACGTAAAATACTGATTTTGCCGATGGAGTCCGGTTGGTATGGAGAGAACTGAATATTTTTGGGTTGTTGACAAAACAAGACATTTGAGAATATCAACCTTATCAACCTTTTTCAACATTTTCTGACATTTTATAGACCGAACAGTTAATTGAGGAAATAATCAGCGGATTGCAGCCTTAGTACACTTAAACTGACATTGGTAAGCTTATCTTCCCACACTGGTACTCCTTTCTGCTTCTCCAGACTGGAGACATGTCGACCACCATCAGCTGACCAAGTACCTCTGACAGCCCCACTTCAAAAAATCTGAACTATCCCTTTAACCTGGTGTGACTACTCTAAGGTATTAAGACTGACTTTAATAAAGTGTTTTTGTGATTGTGTTACAAGCAGTGCCACGAATGTTGCTCATAAGAAAGTGCCTCATGTTTTCTTTTTTTATACAAGGGATTTATCCACTGATGCCAAAGTTGTCACCTGTAACTTTGTGTGTAAGGACCTACTGTATCTCTTCTTCCAGTCTTAGTCACTTATCTACTGATGCCACTCTTTTTTAGATTGTTTTCATAAATGAAGATTTTGTTTACTTTTCTATATATTATTGTATTTAACTGACACGACTTAGGAAATAATATTCACTCGCTGTTAGCAAACGATCTTTTTTCCTATGTGCCTCAGAGACGACACTGAATTAATCTGCTGTATTTCTGTCTTTTGATAATCCAGGAGTAATTTTAGTCTGAATAAACGTTGATCGACAATACGCTTTGTATCTGCTGTGTTTGCTTTCTCAGCAAAAGTCGGGCGGCAAGAAACCTCTGCAATTTTTAATTCATTCAGTGTGACAGATTCTGATCTGTAAAAACACCAACTGACAAATAAACCAAGTATTTTTTTAAAGAACTTTAAAGCAGCAATATGTAGCAGTTGCACCTGCAAAAATAAATACTGCAGTCCAAAGCTATAGACTGTATTAAATAGGTTGAAATTCCTATTCAATATACAATCTATGGTTGAAGCAAGTTGTTTCCCCTGCCCCCGAACTTTTGGCATGAAGTTGACCTCTAATTAACATGAAACAGGCAAACAAAAACAGTTATTCCAGCCTGGAGTAAGTCCAGAATGTTCATTTGATGATTTATTACAGTAAATATATTACAGATTTCTCCTTTAATCAGCCGCAGCGCCCTTCACCTCACAGTTAACAGGTCATTTCATCCCAAAAACTGCCAAAAAGTCTTGTGTAAAGACAAAAAAAAACCAAAAAACACGTGCCTGTAACCAGTGGCCCTTACACAAATGGCACCAGCTTACAGGTGCATTAGTGTATTAACCCAAAGTCAATTCCCTAATGATACTGTACCGTGGTGGTGATGAATATTTGGGATGTGAGCCATATTCCTGACAGCTGCTGCAGGAGTGTATTACCTATACAGTGACAGCTATATGGCCTTTAATGGGAGTTATTCTGTTCCGTGTGAGGCCGGCTCCTCTGACCCGTTGTTCTCTTTGAGAGTGACTGTGCATCAGAGTCATTAGTGCGAACGGCAGCAGTTGCTGCGTGCAAACACAGGGAGGCAGCACCCGCCAGGCTTTCAGCGCCGCCACAACACCACACTGATGAAAACAGCTGGTGAGAGTGTGTGCATAACACCCAGAGGCTATTGAGGATTACCCCCCTCCCCAAACACATTCACACTCTCGCCTAATTCAGAATGGCACAAAAGCTTTAAACGGTTTCTCAAAGTGCTCAGGAGGGGAAAAAGGGGGAAATGTGGCTTTTTAACCATCCAAATCAACTTCACCTGCTTGCATTTTGTCAGTGGAAAAACATACAGTTCATTCAAAAAATGTGCGTCTCGGTGTGATGTGTAACAAGCTGAAAGAAAATCAAATGGCAACTGGTCAGCTCACAGCTACAGACTACTAATTGGTTTCCACTGGGACTGCTAACAATGCAAATTAAGCCATTTCTCAGTCCGTGAAGCTGGCAGTGTGAAAACATTTCCCATGGTGAAATGAAACAACAGAAATCCATGTGTATCGTCATAATACCCCTTTAAAGGTGCTCTAGCTGCACACCTCGTGAAAGCTGAGTCATCCCTGCCAAAATGAGCCTGCGAGTTTTGTGTTTTCTTTTTCTCATAGGGGGGGTTGATGTGTTGAAATCATGATTAACTAAGCATTACTTCCTCATGACTTCATCATGTCTGTAGCCCATTTGACACAGCAACGTCAACATTTTAAAGGACTAGTTCGGATTTTTTTCAAAGTGGGGTCGTATGAGGTGTTTAATCCACAGTCTGTGTGTTACCTACAGTAGATGGCGATCGACACACCCCCCAGTTTGGAGAAGCAGAGAGGAGCACCAGCTCGCTAGCTAAGCAATGTACTGCAGCGGACAGGGTCAGCAGCAAAATGTATTATAACCACCTAAAAAGTGCCCAGCTAAAATGTCAACATCAATTTAAGTGTTCGCTGTGTTTAGAATACTTTGACTACTTCACTGACAGCCATTTTAATGGGAAACCACAGTTATATGAGCCAAATATCACTCTCCATTGCTCAACCAGGCTCCTTTGGCAAAAGCAGTGATTTTACTTCACAGAACACTGAAGTTGCAGGTTGCAAGTTGTGTTTTGATGAATCAAAACTAACATTTTAAAACAACAAAGTCACACAATAATACAAACTAACCAATTAGCAGCATGGACCAGCAGCTTGCCAGTGGAGTCTGGTTGGTCTGTAGAAAATGATATTTAGCTCATAGAACGGTGGTTTCTGTTGGAAAGAATGTCTGATCGCAAAGTAAAGCAGTGAAAATACTCTAAATATGTAAATCAAGCCATTTCTCAGTTAGTGGAGTTTGCAAGGTGAAAGCACTTCCCACAGAAAACAGGAAGGTTTTGAAACTAAAGTGGGGGGTCAAGGGGTCCTCCCCCCCAAAAAAGTGATTTTCAGAGACTTTGTTTCCCAACTTCTGGTGACTCTTCAAGAATGCAAATAACAAGCACACTGCAAGAATACTTTTTATTTTGCTTTTAAGTAAGGTATTTTATTCAAGTAAAGTGTTCACTTTCGTGATATAAGGCATGCCCCTTTCCTCTGAAACTTTACCTAAGAAACAAGAGGACGTCTGAAATTTGCTTGATTATTTCTTTCTCTTGGTACTTTCCATTTTTCTCACTGACTGAGGAGAATAAGCAGCTCTTTTCCACGTCACGTGCATGCCAGGAAACAACATTTGGTGTAGCTGTAATTTTGTCCCAGTGGAAACCGTAGAATTTTAAACTTGGAGGGCTTTTACACGCTGTACAGCGCCAGAAACAGGTTGTGATATTAAACGACAAGGAAAACAGGTGTGAAAGTTTGTCATAAATTGGGAGAAATACGAGACATTTGTGACCCCAGGAGGAAACCGGGAGAGGGAAATGAAAAACGTGAGTCTCCTGGGAAAACAGGCGCGGTTGGCAAATATGTCCCAATGGCGAAATGGAACAACAGAAATCCATGTGTACCGTCGAGGTGCTTTCACAGCGCACCTCATGAAAGCTGAGTCATCACTGGCAAAATGAGCCTGTGAGTTTTGTTTTTGTTTTTTTTTTTTGTTTCCTCCTCTTGGGGAGGGGGATTCAGCAGTTAACGTTTCCATCGGAGTGAAAGTAGTTCAGCACATGGCAATTTTAACAGGGCGCTTTTCCAAGAAGCAGACATCTGTGGAATGCAAGTCGTCTGCCCTGCTCTTGACACAGCCGTTGCCTTTGCTTATTGCCTGAGTTTGACTTTAAATAGATGACAGAAATGATGACAACCCTTTGAACAACCAGTGTGTCCCACCCAATTGTGCGCTGTTGATGAAAACCATAATAAATCTCCCTCCTTCTTGCCAGCCACGGAGGCCTCCCTGCCTGTTCCGCTTGCTTACTGTGACAGCCTGCATACAGGCTAACACAAAGGGTATGTTAATAATGCCAGTGCATGACATTTCCAAAATATCTTCTCCAATACTCTCTAAGCAGTTGTCCGTTCGGTGCACATGTCACCCGCTGCACCTCGGCCTGTTGGCCCATCCAGCAGAGAGGTATGCTATTTTCAATTCGGGTAGAGGTGGGGCTTGTGCACCCCTCTCCTTTTACCTTTTTTTTTTTTTTTTTCCTGGGAGGTAATGTGATTTCTGTGCCTACAGGACAAACAGACAACAGGGAGCTGTGCTATAGTTTGTCTGCAGCTGGTGACAGGAGGAGGAGGAGGAACATGCAGGCATTCGTTCCCAGGGTCACCCAAGGGCAGGGCAACCCAAGGGTAGAGAAACCTCTGTGTGTGAAGCTAATTTTAGATATAGTTTGTATCATTTTAAACTTAGTCGACTGTGAGGCTCACAGAAAGTTTGCTTCTAACACTTTGGTAAGGGTAAATTAATGAGCGTGACTTCAGGCGTGTACAAGTATAACAGTATCTCATGCGTGACTTAATGCAGGAACAGCAGGTTAATTAATGCAACAACTGAGATATTTATTATGATTTCTGAGTTTTTAATAAAAAAAAAAAACGAGACACACCACGTGTACACATGTATTCTGTTGCCCTCTATGTGTTGTAATCATGATTAACTAAGTATTACCTCTTCATCAATTCATCATGTTTGTAAGCCTCGAATAAAATCAGCCATTCTGTATTTTTTAGGGATGCACCCAAATTTCAATACATTATTTGAAAAAGCACAAATAATGTGATGGAAACAGACATTTCTTCTATCAGAAGTTGCTTGTTATTATTTGGAAAAATAAATTAGCTCCATGATAACTTGGCATAGTGCATCTACTAATCAATGACTGATATGATGCACTAAGATTATTTCCTTCAACTGAAGGACAGTTGTAGGACAGTCTGATTTTTCAATTACCCCTCAGTTATAGTGGAGGTTTGGAGTTTCAAACAGTTCATGAAGCATAGTTTAGTTAGAAATAAATAAAATTAAAAAAAAAGAAAGAGGTAGATTAAAGGTAAAGTAAGACAATGTAGAAACATTTCACAATTAAATTAATGACAATATTCAATTTGATACTTGAAATAATAAAATTAGGCACAACTTTTGCCCGATTTAACATTTAACAACTTCTGTAAAAAAAAAAAAATACACCCACATCTGGTCTTCTATCTGAATACAAATACAGAAACAGATAATTTTGTTGGTTGAACAGTACTGATACAGATAATGATGTCTCTCTGTGCACCTTTAGTAATATTTAGGCATTATGTTTTGAGGAAAAAAAAAACAAATTATATCATAACTTTAAATTTAGAAAAAAAAATCTTTAGAAAAAGAAATAAAAGAAACTGTAGTTAGTTAGGAAAAGAAAATGTGTATTAGGTGTGCATGAATAACAAATAAAGATTAAAGATTTCACATTTATGCTGCCATTAAACATGGACAGGTTGCTATGCTACTTGAAGGGCCACAGACGTAAAGTAATGAAGAAATAATGCTCAGTTAATCCTGATTATAACACTTGCTGTGACTGGTCAGGGTTTTTTTTTTTTGCTCTGTCTTAAACTGCAGATGTATGAAGAAGACATGAACATCATTAATGAGAAATCGTGATGATTAAAATACCTTTATTGTTACATTAATAATGTACTGTTCATTAAGTTATGCATGAAACACTGTTTATACTTGTTTATTCTTGATAGTTCATGATGTATGAATGAATTCATGCTTTTTCATGCATTAAGTCATGATAATTCATGTGACCATAAAGTGTTACCTCCGCTGTTAAAAACTGTATTGCAATCAAATGGATTCTCCTCCCAGCTGGAATGTGGTTCTCTGTAATAAATAGCTGTGTTCCCCGAGAGAAAATATATCACTGTTTGAGGAGCAGGAGTGAAACATTTTACAAGATATGGCAGCCCTTGGTAGATTATATGGAAACCTCCCATCTCACAAGATTTATTGTCCCCCGTATTGTCTTCCTGTATTGTGGATGTGGTTGACCACATGATCCTTGAGGTGAGATGTCGCCCCGTGACTCTTAATGCTTTGATTAGTAACTTTTATTTTGTTGTCACTGCGGACGATTTTAATTTTGATTTGCCTCAACTAGCGGTATGGTCCTTTTGAATTTCTGTGCTGCCCGCAAGAGGAAACTAAGGTACATTTCCTCCTCCATCTGAACTATAGACTGTATGATCTGAACCAGTGTGATATTGATTCAGATTTTTGGTTTTATAAACCACCTGTGTGCTGTGATTGGCTGCAACAGGATTACACCCGCTCTGCACCTGCCATTTGCGCAGTCAAGCCTCACCTTGCACTTGAATGATGAGTATTATTTGCATTGCAAAAAATGAACCGGTGTGATTATTGTGCAAAGTGTGCATAAGTGAAGAGACACTACAAGTCAGGAGGAACGGACAGGAGCGAGCATATTTTAAATTAAGTCAAGTGCTCCTTGGTCATAATGGTACCATTGAAGTGAAAGAAAGAGGATGCATATAACTAGTTAAATCCATGTAACACTATTTATATTAACATTATATTGTAAGAGTTACCGTATTTGTAACAATAACTGACTTGGTATTCTATGTGAACCCTCAGTGATTTTCCAATTTGACCCACTTGCTAGTTGAGTATTGCTGGTTTATTGTTTGTTGTCTTGTTGACTTTACTCTCACTTGTATGTTGTATGCTGTTTGTTAATGGGTTTGGCTTTGAAAACACAAAATAAAATATTTTAGTCAACTGGAGACAGCTTGTCTGTTGCAGTTTGGTGTTTCTGATTTGGTTTCACAGCAGGTACATTTATCATGAGCTAAAATGGTTTCTGTCTTCGCTGGGGTCGGGTAAAGGTTAATGTTAGGTAAGTATCAGCGGTGGTTAAGTTTAGCGTTTCCTACATGGATATGAGTGTAAACCCCAGAGATAAACACCGTGGTGGTTCCCAACCTGTGGGTCAGGACCACCCAAAGCGGTCATATGAGAAACTCCAGGGGACACGATGATTAACGACGTATGACAGAACAAACTATATTATGTGAGCAAATTCTGTTTATATGAATGCTTGAATGTTTTATACTTTTTTTAAATTCATCATCAGGCCTAAAAATTTAAATGAAATAAATTTGAGAAGGAAAAGTGACTCTAACTGGCCACAGTGGGTAAAGATATGCAACCTTTGACACAGGGACACAAATAGAAACTGTATTGTTTGAAGAGGTTATAAGCCAAAACGTTTAGCGACTGCATGTCGACGTGTGTGTACGTCGGCCCTGAACGCTTTAGCTGATACAGAGACGGAGCACGGACCCCCCCTGCTACATGTTGCATTGAATATTTTCAGGTCTTCTCTCGTTTCTGCTTACCCGTAACTCAGCAGCAGTTGTAGCACGGCTAATGTTTGCTGTGTTAGCCTCACTCTGTACTTTCAACAGTGGTTTCTGAGGTGGAGGACTGTCAGAGCCTCTTGCTCATGAAGTTACGAAATGATGCACTGTGGTTCACAAGACTGTCTGCACATCTGGTATAGTACAGTATTAGAGCTTGTTGGCAAATATATTTCAGTAATACACTGCTAACCAGTTTGCCGTTATGGATAGGCAGGTAGCTCTAAGATTCACAGGTAGCTTTTTTTCAATATTATGTGAGTTAAATGTTTTGTTGTTTGCTAGTTTTTTGTTTTGTTTTGTCTTGTTTTTTCGGAAAAGGATGATTTATCTTTGCTAACAATATGTTTTCATTCATGTTAATGTGTATTTTCAGACATATTTTAATTTTTCTGAAACTTTTTCAAAAAATTAGTACTTAATTTTTTTGACCTCTATAGGGCTCACAGAGGTTTTTGAACACGTTTTCTTAAGCAAAACTGATTTAATATCAAGTTTATTTGGCTTAAACAAGTTTATGTGTTTCCAATCATTACAAAATTACCTCATATTGCTTTTTCAAATTCGACTTAACAACTTACAATTTTTAAAGGCATAATATGCAACATTTTCACACACATGAGTTAAAACAAAGTTTAGTTTTACAGTGAATTAATATTTTTTAAAAATTCTGAAATATAATCTAACAATCTGCTTTAATGCACTTAGAGTGAAACACACTAATAAAATAACTAAGTAGAGTAGAAGCGTTAAAAAATAAACTCAAATAAATGTCAAATTATTCCAGGAGACATAAACGAGAGGGGTCCCCGGTATGTTTTCTATCTTGTAAGGGGTCCTTGGCTGAGAAAAAGAATGAGAACCTCTGGCGTACACTACATAAAAAGCGATGGTGCTGTCAGGAAAAGCTTTACAGGTAATTTTGAAGGCAGAATATTTTATGAGGCCTCTGAACCTTTATAGCCGTGGCCCTGCGCTGTTACTGCAGGTGAACACAGGAGATCTAAACACAATCTGCTCTCATGTCGAGCCGTATGTCTGCTCTGCATCCTCACTGTCTCTGCTGCAGCCGGCACAGACGCGTTCGGTCATTTCATTTTCATTCAGGGCCTCATGGTGTTTACATTGTGTATGTATGAGGAGGTGGGGGGTAGGGGGGTAACAAATGTAATCCTGAGTCTGTAGATGGCAGCAACACTCTTGGCCAATCTGTCTCAATAAAATGGGAAAAAAAAGCCTTTTGTCTTGGCGGTCAAGGGCTGCCAACTGAAATTGAAATTAATTGAAATAATCCAGCGTGAAGGGAAAAAAAATTCACTGCAATTGTGAAATAAATCCACTTGAGTTGCTTCACTGCATTGCCTTGTGTACCTGTGCGCATTTACAAGCTAAATATATGCACAGTCACGCTTTGGATACAGTCGTATGGATGTTAGTTTATTAAAACATGCACAACATGCAGACGTGGATTAATACAGTATGATTAATAGAGAGTAACAGCTTCTGTTTCACCCACATGATGATCATAACTCTGGGTCAGGGATAAGCCTCATTATGCAGCACAAGAAGCCAAATAAAATGTCAGTTTTAGTCTGCTCACTTGGTCAAACTGTAAATTGACTTGCTGAACATGACTGATTATATTTGGCTATTTTTACACACTTATCAACAGTCTTATTAAGCGCTGACTTCACAATTTTTTTGGAGGGGTGTGTGTGTGTGTGTGTGCAAGGAGGTGCTGATTATGTAAGTCATTTACATTTCCTCCAATTTGAGAGTGACTGGCTCAGCGAAGTGAAAGACTTTGAGCCTCGGTATGCTTTCAAGCTCCCCTCAGACTAATACTGAAGAGCTGTGTGAAATAAAACCCCTCGCTGAGCTGCCTCTCAGCTTTTAGGAGATGTCACCGGTGCATCTGTTGAAAGAAGCAGCGACTGTGAGGACGCACACATCAGGGTAAAGCTCCTGTGTGCTGACAAGAGGCTCACATGTGGCTCTTATCCCTCCACATGCAGATACAGTACCATACACACCACATGTACGTCACCGCGGCTGTCACTCACACGCTCACTCGGGCTTACTTTCAGCCCCTCGCCCGCTCCCTGAAGCGTAGCGCCTCAACATCTGGCTCTCCATCCTCTCCCTCTTCTGGGTCACGTCCCATTCGGGCAGAGGAGATTCTGAGTCCTTAGGTGTTTAGACCCTCTCCAAGGTGGTTTGACCAGCTGGCTTTTGATCGTCCCGGGGTTGGAGTGTATCTGTTTGACAGGGGTTGGGGGGGGATGTGTGTCCCCAGGGATGGCAACAGGGTTACAGCTGCACATGTGGAATCAGAGGGAGTAGTGGAGGGCATGGCCTTGGATGTGATACCACAGCATGGATGAAAAAAAAAGAACCAACATATTTGTATGTTCTGCCGCCCTACTTTGTGTAACATTACAAAAACGAAAGAAAAATATAATTTTAACAAACAGTTTGTGATTGGGAAAGATGTGCACAGACACATTTTGCTAAATAACATAACAGTGGGTGTGGGTCTAAAATGGTCATCGGAAGTATATTTCTGCAAGAGAAAAAGTAAAGTGTTGTCTGCTTTTCCCCAACCACTGAAATACTGGATGCAGACTGCTATCATGATTGGATGACAGATCATCCTCGGGAACTGGAAGAAGCCTGGAGAACCTCCTTCTCAGGAATGGTTGACTGACGTAGGCAAAGCAGCGGCATGTGAAAGGATGTCGTACAGGATGCAGGACAGAACAGAAAAATATTCTCCTGAAGTGGGGCATGTGCCTTGACACTATATATGTACCAGTGTAAAGAACAAATTGAGGCACATTGTTTGCGATGAATAGAATTGAGACATGATGGGCATATGACTTTATTGTAAATTATTTATTTATTCACTGCTTCTTCTTTTCCCATTCTCTTAGGATACATATTCCTTCTAGTTTACTTACAGAATTTTATTTGTTATGTTCTGTCATGCCTCTCTCCGGTTAATAATGTATGTAATGTATTCATGAGTTTTGAGCTGCTCTGTGGATAGGTTGACCCCTCTTGGTTAGGGGTGGTGGTCGGGAGATGTTTTGTTGTTGTTGTAACAGACTGTATTATGTATGGATGTGACTGACATTAAGAAAATAAAAACTATAAATCATTTAAAAAAGGGCAACATTGAAACCTACAGAGCTTATATATCTTATTTTGAACTTCTTTTTGCTGAAATGACGCTAATTTGAAAGATCTATCTATCTATCTATCTATCTATCTACATATCATAGAACCATATAGAAGCACGTCTATTATATTTAATCATCCACTTCAATAGTAACCTATATTAAATACATTATATGGCTACTGTGTCAGTCTGTGCGCCCATAACAAGTGTCTGCCTGTTTAGAAATGGAATCTTGTAGAAAGTTACAGATTGCATCAGTGGCCGACTCAGGCTGTCTGAGGGACAGGGGCAAAAAAAAATAGGTAAGGTTTCAGGTAAAACAGTTCCAGTTCCTGGTTTGGATTAAAATTGTTTTATTGTACAACAACTACAACTCTAATTATTCCTGCCAAATATCTTTAGTATGTCGGCGCACTCTGTATGGAACTGCATTGTATTTTCTCCACTTAGAGGGCACTTTACCACATTTTGTCCACTTGAAGGGCACTTCAGAGGGAACTTAATCACATTTTATCTACCACAGGGGCATCCAAGAGGGCAATTTCCCGAAGTAAGTGATTTTGATGGACAACTCTGCAGTTTTTAATGTAGAACTGAGATAGAAAGGTCACCCCCGAAATCACTGTATTGTTGAAGAGTAAAGGAGATTTCAGGAAAAATGGATCAAATCTTACTTTGTCTGAACCTGGGGAACAGATAAATAAAAAGATCTGTCTCATCAGCAAGCAGGGGAATTAAGTGCTCAAGGAATTTAACGTTGAACGCCATCATGAGACCAATTGAAAAATCCTTCAGCAATTCACTGGCTTTCGTGTGCGGTCCTCAATCAAATGGTTGCTCCTGAACTTGACACTCAGTCATCAAAACTTTGAGAACCCATGGTGTAGGAGAACCCAGGCCCACTCGTGACAATATCGACGTGGTGTCTCTGTCGGCAGCCATGGGAGAATCAAAAAAAGTTTTGCAAAACACATGTAGGACTGTGTATTTAGTGTGTTTTGCTTATTTTTTGTTGGTTGAGGCTGCACACGTGCTTTCGGTTCTTATCACTTCCAGTATTTTGCACATGGATGTGGTTTTACATTATTTACCTGTTCTTTTGTTTGGCCAAGTTCAGGCAAACACATTACATTTGTTTGTTCGTCCTGTTGTTTGATAAACAATAAAAATGCATCTGGACGTCAGTATGGACTTTTTTATGCATCACAGTTAAGAGCCTACGTAGTCTCTCAATGGCATTTTTTATTCATAGCAGTTGCTACAGTGTGAAAGGCTGTATCTTCAGGTGATTATATACTAATGAAAACATATTCATCAGTCTAGTTTCTTTGCGTAAGGTCTGAGAAACAGAGTTCTACATAAGACCATGACTTTAAAAGACCAGTATGAACAGAAGAGAGCATTCAGTCTGAAATTCTTTCACTGAGATCATGTTAATTTGACCATCATACTGTATTAGATTAAGCTGTTACTTTTGTGCAGAAGTAAAAAAAAAAGCAGTGAATTAAAATCTATTTGATTTCCCACTGAAATCTAGACAGGAAGGAGAATATGTTCATTTTCAACTTCTTTCCCTGCAGCTAATTCAGACTGTCATCTCTTCGCAGCAGGTCTGACAAAACAAATTTCTCCATTAAAACAGTGTCAAAGGTAATGAATTAAAATGACAACATGGTTTTAATCCGTGGTGGAGGAAGTATTCAGATAATTTCCTTAAGTAAAAGTTGTAATAGACCTTTTTCACAGCTGCCATTTTGACATGAAATAGCGTGTAAATACAGGTCGAACATCATCGTGTTGAGTCATCATGCTGGTTTTGTGCATGTCGGCTCACTGGAAAGGCTCCGCTACACGAAATGGCACAGAACCTTAATTAATATCATTGGTAACGCCTGTGTTTACCCTGCTATTTCATATCAATATGTAAAAAAGTAACCAAGTTCTGGCAATAATGTACTTAAAGTTTATATTGTAAAAGTCCTCATTATGCAGAATGACCCCTGTCAGTGCCATATTATGTTATTGCTGCATCATAATTATTGATGCATTAACAATGAAGCAGTACTTCAAAGTGATATTCCACTCCTAGATGATAATCCACTCGATATGTACGCACCCCTATGCTGATGTGAGGATGGGTGAAGATCTTCAGTTCACAAAACAATCCTGGAGTTTCAGCAGAAAACAGAGTTGCAGCTAATGGCAGTGATTGGAGATCAAATGTAAATGTAAAAACAAAAAACACAAAACAAACACAAAATGTCTCCGTGTAAAAAGACAAATATAACATAACAAGCCAAAAACAATGCAAAAGACACAACAAGATGAAAATGATGCAAAACACATCACAGGACAAAAAAGACATAAGGCAAAAAAAGATGTAACAAGACAAAAAAGATGTAACAAGACGAAAAATATCTAAAAGACGTAACAAGACGAAAACAATGAAAAACAGTATAGAAGATGTAACACGCCAAAAAAGATGTAACAAGATGAAAAAAAAATCTAACAAGATGAAAAAGAAAGAACAGGATGAAAAACATCTAAAAGATATAATAAGACAAGAGCCTGTACTTTTTCAATTTACTTGAGTAAAGAAGTTGAAACAGTGTGTCTGCTTCTTTTTAAACAACTATCCGTACTTCAACTTGAGTAAAGAATGTGTCTACTTTTACCACCTGTGGTCACAGACGGGGCCAATGGGAGAAACACTACTGCACATATTCACTGGGGCGCATGCTGTAGAAGTCAATCCAGAGGCGAGAACGTGTGCACCAAGCAAGCAATTCTGGACTGAATGGGCGTCATTTTTGTGTCCGGTGTCTAGTTCTATGGTTGGTTTTACTTCCTGTCTTTGTCCTTGTCCCGCTCTTGTTGGTTACTATTTGTATCACCTGTGCCAAATTATTTCCTTGTGTATTTAGTTCTGGTGTGTCTCTATTTCTGTGTCAGTTTGTCCTCAGCATCCCACTCCATGCCCGGTGTTTTCCTGTGTTTTTGGATATCTCTTTAGTTTGTTGGACTTGGTCTGTTTTATGGGCTTTGGACCACCCGCCTGCCGCTTTGGATTTTATTTTGCCTTTTGGACTATTTTCAGGTTTGGACCTGTCTCTCCCTGACCAAAGTGTGAGCCTTTTTGTTACTGACTCGTTTGTGTACATTCAGTTATATAAATTGCACCAGTCCAGTCTGCAACGTCCTTTGCTTTTGCTACTTGAAAAACAACAATATAAGCATTGCATTTCATTACCTGATTGTATGATTTGTATGTAAATCTTATTCTGAAAAGTTACTGTAATAGTAGTATCTGTATATTTGGAATAAACTTAGTGCTGCAAAAAAGATGTAGCATTTGTCTCTAAAATGTAGTGGAGTGGAAATAAACTATCCATTTACAATTACAGGTTCTTTGACACTATTATAGTGATAATGACAGGGTATTAGTCAGCACGTCTCTTTTGCGTGAATGTGTGTGTATAATAGTTTTAAATATTTTAAACGCTGCAGGTGCACTTGATTTATCTAATTGATAGCATCTCTGCAGCGCTGAGGGTCAATGACTCTGAGCTGCACCTGATCACAGCCACCAGGGACATTAAATGTGCATTAAAAGATTTTCTAAAGTGGATAATAAAATGCTTATCGACATGCTTGGATTAGGCCACGGGGGCGAGATGGTGATGTAGATTTACTTTTTAATGTCTTTAACTTTCAATCAGAAAATGTGCTCATGCAGGTAAAATCACAATAAAAGGTGGGACCACACAGGCTCAGACAAATACAGGATACAGGGCCTGTAACACGAGCCATTGTACTAGTACGGGAGCTTTGAGCGCCGGGTGCACCTGAGGAGAAGGAGGTACATGCTGACTCCTGCTGAAAGGGGAGGGGGGTCCATATAGAGCCATTGTACAACTTTGCTCCTGAGCAGGCAAAAGGGAAACTTTGGTATTTTTTGGCCTGGACCCTTTCTTCCATGTTTTTGTCTCTAAGCGACTAATAGAGACAACAATTTTTGAAATTGGTCCAGTACTGAGGGAAAGAAGCAAAACTGAGCTGCAGTGTAATGCTTATGGGAAACTGTGCACAGTCCAAGTATGTCCACAAGTTCTTGTTTCTCCTCTGACAACAAGCTAACACCGTGAATTAAGGGTTTATTTTGACCGTACCAAAGCTGGTGATTGTTGGAATAGTGGAAAGAAGACCCAAGGTGGTTTTGGTGAGTTTTATTTTGTTTCCGTTTGAATGAAGATGACAATGTTAAAATTACAGTTTTGCAAATGGAGTCTGGTTAGTTTTGGCAAGAGCAAAAACACAGCTGTTTCTGGTTAAAAAACAACAACTTACTATTTGAATACAGGTCTCTTTTTGTAGGGGTTCATTCCATAATGTTATCAGACTCTTATAGTAACAATATGAGCCTGTCAGTGGCAAAAACAAACACTTTTAGTGACATACTTGTTGTCGGACCAACTTAAAAATAATTCAAACACAGTCATGCCATTACTGTCATTATTTGTTATATTTTTGTGTTTAAAAAAGGAATAAAACTTTAATGGATAATACACAAAGATAATTTTAAAATATATATATTAATCTAATTTGTTAACTTGATTAAAGTCAAATTAAGCTGGTTAACCTTTTCAGTAAGGTGTACACTGAAAAAGAGAAGTGTTCACACAAATTCATTTTTTTCAGTTAACAAGCTAGATTTACTCAATTTCTAAGGACCAACTAATGTTTCTGTATCAACAGTTCTCTTTTTTTTTGTGTACGTTGTGGCTCAGTTTTGCTTCTGCCAGCTGCAGCGCTCTCCATCAATGCTGAACCAACTGCCAAAATTCTTGTCCCCATTTGTCACTCGGTAATGTTTTTGTCTGATTACACTCAGACAAAAACAAGGACAAACAGGATCCAGGTTTAAATATACCAAAGTCACCCTTTAAAGTGTGATTCCTTCTTCACTCTTTTCCAGGTTTTTTTTTTTTTTTTTAACTCAGCTGTTAACAAAAAGCAGTGACGTTAAAGCACTGATGCCCTCTGCTCCCTTCTCCTCCCTCAACCTCGGGGGGTTTACGTGTAGTAACATCATCAGGCAGAAACCTACGTCTGCTTACATGGAAAATGTTTTTAGACGGGCTCGGGAAAATAGCATGTTGATGTTAAAACATACATACCGCGACCAAACTTTGATTGTTGCATTAGTGGGAAGCTACAGAAACTAAAACATAAACAAATTAATAAATAATGGTCCTGTACTTTAATCTTACCAGGCAGTAAAGAATTATGTAAATAAATAGGTGCACCAAGATGCCAGAGTTTTTTTCCCCCCTTCAGATACAGTCTATCATTGTAGACATTTTCTTTTTGACTTTTCTGACTGAGCAGCAGTGGTATAAAGACCCCTCAGGGTGTCTGAATGTGCCACAATATTGGCACAATAATGAAGTCAATGGTCTGGGGCATTCACCCCGCTCAGAACTAGTTTTTCTATTTTTCAGGAGGTAATTGCATTGGGATTGCATGGAATTTTGGTCTTTCTCTTATTGGGAGTGACTCTCAGGCATTAAGTATTTTGTATGTGTGCGCACACACACAAATACACACACTGATGATGAGTATCTAATCCCTGCTCATTCACAGATCAATCGTACACACTGAACCACACACTCACTGTGATAACATCACGCTGAGAACTGTTTTGCCAATAACCCAATGTGCATCTCATTTCCTTTTTTAAGTCAAAGTACCAATTCATTAATGTAAAAGTTCTTTACCTTAAGTGGCTAAAATCGATATCCTGCAGCAGTTTCAGGTCATCGTTTAGTTGTCTGGACACAACTTTACTGTTTTGGTTCCTTCTTGCTGTTCTCATACTGTAGTTTTGTTTTCAGCAGCAGCAGCAGGTGGCTGTTTTCAGCAGAAAAGCAGACAGACGCAGAGACTAAGTGGTGAACATAGCGGAGCATTTAGAAGCTAAAGAGCCAAATATTTCCCTCAGGAGTTTGGCAGAGATCAAAAACGGAGCTCAAAGAGAGTGAATATTGGATTTACATTCACCAGGTGGGCAGAAACACGACTCCAAATGAATGATAATGTAGCTAACTGCTGGATGTGTAAATACGGAACTGTTCGCCATATCTGCTGAGAAGGTGATAATGTGTCAATATTTTGTTCAATGGTTGTTGCCCCACAGTGTCAAAAAATCAATTATTGCATGTTTAAGTAAAAATATAGAGGTAGTATCAGCTAAATGCACTTAAAGTATCTAAAGTTAAAGTTCTTGTACTTATTCTGCAGAGAAATGGCCGCAGTAAGAGATATATTGTTAAATATGAATAAATATTAAACATTCATATATATTAAACATTATTAGACTGTAATATGAAACTGTTGCATTAATATGTAAGAAGCTTTTTACTACTTTATATTATTAGGTAGTTCAGGGAGTTTAGTCCAGTGGCAAATCTGAGGGTTTGTGAGATGATTGATGGGATGTATAGAAGAAAAACAAAACAAAATTTTAATCAATATTTTGGTTCTAATATTTTCCTTTGCAGGTAATATTAAACTGAATATTAAAAGGGGTAACAAGCAAAAGAAAAATTTATACTCTGTGTTGGTTTGTAACGATTCTCTAAATACACTTAGTCCCATCTTTAGACCACCAGCTCCAACATTTAAATGATGTTTACACATTAAAACATCAGTAATTATGATACACATCATAATAGGTCTGGGTCATTCTGAAATGGGCCATTCTGCATATTACTTTTGAGTGTTCGAGTACTTTACAAATCCTCAAATTACTGGTAATTAAGTAGTTTTATTATTTTACAACCTTTCATACACATTTTTGAAGGCGTAAGGCTCAACAGGCCAATGAAAACCATGATACCAACAAAAAACAAACAAAACAAAAACAAACTGCCGCGAAGGTTATAGAGATGATCGTGACCACTGAGCAAAACAGTGCAGGAGTTGGAAATAAATATTTGACTGAAGATTTAGGAGAAACAGAAACCTTTGTGACTTTAAAAATGTATTCCGATACAGTTACTAACCACCTGTTAAAAAAATGTAGTGAGTAACGTAATCCAAGTATCACAATATTAAAGTAATGTAACTTGATTACTTTCCATTACTTTTGGATTACCTCAGTATAAAATATGGTGAAATTCTTTAGCCCTAATATAGTGTTTTTAGGGCTGCAACCAACAATTATTTTCATCATCAATTAATCGGTTGATTATTTTCTCAATTAATTGATTAGTTGTTTGGTCCATGAAATGTCAGAAAATGGTGAAAAATGTTGATCAAAGTCCAAGATGACGTCCCCAAATGTCTTGTTTGGTCCACAACTCAAAGACTTTCAGTTTACTGTTTACACATTTAAGAAGCTGAAATCTGATTTTTTTTTTGACATTTTTGACTCGTTTTAATTTACAAAATTACTCAAATGGTTAATTGATTATCAAAATACATGCAGATTAATTCAATAGTCAATTAATAATAGATTAATTGTTTCAGCTCCAAGTGTGTTATGTTTGTTGTTAGGTTTATTAGTTTTATCCAGCTGTTCCTTCCTTTGTTATGTGCAATTTATTGATTGATATTTAAAGAACAAAAAATGGTGAAATTTCCACACAGTGAAGCTTTTTTTTTTTCACTAGAGGCCATAATAATGAATTTGCAACTATGTGTACTGTGCATGGTAGTATATTGTTTTTTATTTTAAAATCATAATCCTATAATCCCAATTTTCACTAAATGTATCTGTAATCTGATTACATCTTTTTTTTTTTTTATCTGTAACTGTCATGGAATCGTTACCTTTTCTGTATCCAGATTACATAATCCTGTTACATATAATCTGTTACTCCCCATGCCTCTTTGTAACTAATATTATAACTAATATATGTATTTAACAGCAGTAGTTTTTCTTGTAATTGTGTTATATTTTGCTATTATAACACTACTTGTATTTGAGTGCAGATTTCCAGTATTTTTTTAAATTTTTTTTTTTCAGTACTCATCACTGCTGAAAACTTACTGGCCACTCTAACACGTCACTAAGGAGCTGTCGAGCGTTACTAAGCAACGCACCTATTTAAAAATGGCGGGGTGTTTAAACCGTCACCGCTCTGCTGCTTCTTATTAACAAGTCAACAACTGATGGTGTGGCTCCAAGAGCTTTTAAAGAGGAAATATTCTGTTTCGAGGACAACTTCCTGGTGTTCTGCGACACATTACATGACCCCAAACACCATTTCAAGCGGAGGAGGAGGTTTCCAAGGCAACCCAGGTACCAACTGTGCTGCTATTTCACGTTAGCTGCTAATCTGCTAAACTTTCTTAGCTGTGTTTTTGCGGTTAGCCCTGTCACACTTGTGTGTGTTTGGTAGCTAACATTAGTAATATTGTGCTGTTGTCTTTGCACCTGTTGTCTATTAATTCCTGCTTTTTATGCTGACTGTCAGCTTGTTTTTGGAGCAGTGGCTGAGCTTGTTTTGGTTGTTGTTCGGCATGTTGCTGTCATGCTGATGTGAAACATGAATACTCATAAATACTGCATTTTGAGGGTTATGTCTGTTGTTTTAAGGAGCTTTGTTGTGGTTTGTGGAACAGGCAGTGGTGGAAGACGTGGTAAGGTAAGATAAGATGAACTTTATTCATCCCACACCAGGGAAATTCACACATTACAGCATCTCAAGGAATGAAAGTACATGTAGAAAAAGGAGTGAGTGATGAATACAAATAATTAGAATAAAATGAAACCTAAAAGAATAAATATATATATAAAAATAGGAATTTAAAACCTATACACACTGACTATATACATGTGTCACTTGTACAGATATATGGATGTGTATGGATAATTGTACAAAGCAATCATACACATAGTGTAATACACGCATGGTGTGAAGCATTATACTAAGGGGAACAAAATAAGTAATATTGCACAAATCAGATCTTTTAAATAAGTATAAGTGGCGCTGTGAAAATATTCTACAAGTCAAAATCTGCAAAATAAAAGATACAGTATTAACAGAAAAATTTACTTAAAGTTCCCAGCAGTAAAAGTACTCAGTATGAAGAAAATTGGTCCTTGTCAGTGTTGTGCAATTAACGTGGTGTTTTTAGATTAATGCTACTGGTGCACTGGCAGGCTGGTAATGTGTATGTTACACGTTACTGCTGTATGTTTTAAGGATGAGCTAATTGTAAATACTTTGTATACTGTTGGGTAGTTTAATCTACAGAATTAATCATATTCTATAAGATCACCATGTTTGCAATGTTAGTACATGAGTTTCACTGAACAGGAAAGGTAGGAAAATTCGTAATCTAAAAAGTAACTAGTAACTTAAAATTTCAGGCAAATGCAGTGGAATAAAAAGTACAGTATTTGCCTCTGAGATGTTGGGGGGTGTAAAGAGTTTTAAGTGTAAAGTTGCATAAAATTGAAATACTCAAGTACCTTGAAGTTGTACTTACAGAACTTGAGTAAATGTTCTTATTAACATTAATTCCTACATTGGCTTTGGCCTTTGATGTCCTAGAGCCAATGAATTGTGCAGGAACCGGCTGTGTGCTTTAATCCATAAAGTATTTTGATTTTAAAATGTATGCATTAATAATTATGGTGCTAATGTGTGTCATCCTGCTGCTCATACATATCAGGTGGATTTTTGCATTTAGATTCATTCATGCTAGTTCACTTGTCGGTATAGACCCCTTATGTGCCCAGCAGGATAATGGCCACATGTGGATAGTGATGGATGTTTAATAGATCCATGTTGTTGGTGCTCATTAGGCCACATAGTAGTTTCCACTCAATAGATGACATCAAGCTCAAAAGTGAAAATAATAAAATAATTAAGTAAATGTGCTTTTATGACTTCTAATCACATCACCTCAAACTATAGGCGAAGAAATTTAGTCACTTTGTTGGTGCTTTTGCAATCATTAATATATCCAAATTAATTTATACAAATTTATCTAATCTTTTACATGGATTGAAAGCCATTTCTCTTTAAAGAAAAAAAACTCAAAACTTGCATCATGTGCAGAAAAATCAATAAATCAACACAAATCAGGTTAAGTTAAGTTAGGTTAAGTCATCCAGGTCTGCTAATCGAGTTATAATTTTTGATTTTTCATGGCTTGAAGATAAACTGGTAAAGTGTGTATGAGGCAGCTTTGTTAATGTGACCCTGGCTTTAATCTGATTAATATTTTTTAGTGTATGTAAGTGCAGAAGTAAGTGAGAGTCTTGTAAATCCTCAGTATATTTCTTCACCTTGTTGTGCCTCCCGGAGACTTTCCTCCTCCCTCAGACTCAGTCAGGGTGGAATATGACAGTGCATAATATTTCTGCAGTTCTTGCTTTTTCTTTTTTTGTTGTTTTTTTTTTTTTTGTTTGTTTGTTTTTTTTCTTTCCCCACACGAGAAGCCAGGAGCTGTTGATGGGCTGTGCCTCCAGTCTCTGTGTATGTGTCATTGACGGGAAAAGAGATGGAGGTGGAGGTGCCGAGGGTGTGTGGGTGTTGGAGGCGGGGGGTTGCAAGTTGCTGGGGCGTAAAAAGTCCACTACTATTTGTCACCGTCGGCTCTGTGCCTGGCTGTCAGTGGGGCCCGCCTGCATGCTGCACCAAAGGCCTCTGGGAATCCTGTGTTTTACTGCATGCATCTGCCAGGCAGGAACCTGAATGACTGTTGCTCCCTCTGCATGGTAGAGAGTGTGTGTGTTTGTGATGAGGAAGTACAGCGGATGAACCTTTGCCATAGCTATCTACCTGAGTCAAACCAGGACTCTTGATGCAAAGCAACACTGAACTAACAGGGTTAGCTGAGTTAGCGCCATCACTATTAGGCTAATCTGCAGGCTGACCGCTGTCACTGCTTGATTTGCGTTCCATCAGTGCCACAACCACTGAAGCTGATTGTGGCCATTCTAGACAATGGTTTTAATTCCACCAGTAGAGCTGCAGCATGTCCCAGAAGTGGCTCTTGGGTGGCCCCCTAATAGCTGACTAAACCTTTCATCGGTGAAAAGAGCAGGGTTCAATGTTAAGGTTACCCCACTGGGCAAGAGGGTCAGAAATCTACTTTCCCAAAATCATTTTTTACTTGCCCCTATATAAATTCTTTTTAAAATTAGTGTCAAATAACAGTAAAGACTAAAGTTTTTAGCTGTCATTTTTAATCTTGGACTGAAAAGTCTATAAAATGCCAGAAAATACTGAAAAATATCCATCACAGTTTCTCACAGTTCAAGGTGATGTGTTTAAATGTCTTGTTTTGTCAGTCCAAAACTCAAAGATATTTGGTTTAACCTGACAAATAATGGATGAAATCAGGAAAGCTCCATATTTGAGAGGCTGAAAATGGCATTTTTGCATAAAATTACTTTAACCATAAATGATCCATCATTAATCAAAAAAGTTTAGTAGTTTAATTCCTCTTTTTCCACTTGCCCAACTGGGCAACTGGGCTAGATTTACTTGCCTGACATGACATTTTACTTGTCCTGGGCAAGCCTTCTTGTTGAACCTTGGAAGAGTCCACCATGTTTTCATTTATTGTTTAGTCGCAGAGAAAAAAAAACCCAAAAACGCTACTGTGCCTTGCAGTTAGGCCGGGGGGAATTGTTGCAACATGTTCCTTTTCTCTTTTAGCACGGTTGTCACGGTGCAGTGCTGCTAACTGTGCTGTAGCTGCCATTAGCTTAGTTAGTGGTCCTATTAAACTAGGACACAGCCTCTGAGACCAGCGGAGGCCAGTTTGATGACCAGGAAATCAGCACCAAAGTGATTTAATGTTGCGGGGACTCTGACCAAATCTCTGACTCTGGCGATAGTGAAGACACAGTGGGTTCAGGTGGGGGCAGGAGGCACTAAGCTGTTAAAGAGAGAGTTTGTAATGAGTCTTAATTTGTAAGTATACATGCTTTAATTGTGTTGATAAGCCCACAAATAATTGTTTTTGTGAAGTTGGATGTTAATTATCCCTGTGTTTTTTTTTGTTTTTGTTTTTTTTTTTTTTTTGTTTTTTTAAAAAAATATGAATCAATAAAATGTTCAGTCTCCTTGCTGGTTGCTTGTCGCAGTCAGTCTGCATACTGCATTTGCCATTTGCCATTATGAGGTGGCTCACTTTGTGCCCAAAAATGTAAATTTAGGCTAAATAATTAAATTAATATCATAAGCGTGTGACAAAATTTCAGACACAGAAACGGCATAGAGAATCTGGTTAACTTTCAAAATAAAACACCCCGTACAGACTTCATTGATCTTAAAAACAGACAAAAAAGAAACTATTTAACTATAAAGCCCACTTATCCACAGTAGAAACATACCAAATCAACAAAATCTGAGCAAGTTAACAAAATCAGGTGGGCAAAATGCTCCACTTCTGACATGCTCCTGGAGGGGCATGAAGCTGTGTGGAGGATGGATCAAAACAATTTAGCTGTATTAGCCAATTTAGAATTATTAAATTGACAACGCTGACTGTGGTTTTGAGTTTGACAATATTGCTTTATGAGCTGTGATTTGAAAAAGGGGTAGAATAGACCCATTTCAGTGGGAACTGTTTATGAAAGATTACATTTGTTGGTAGTAATTACATTGGAATTAGACTGGGCCGTCTTCATTATCATATTTCTCTAGACTTTGTAAACAGAGCTTGTGCTGGATGACAGACACACACATTAAAGAATATGACAGATAAAACTATAATAAATGAAAGTGATTATTTATAGGATCCTTGTGTGTGTACTGTGTAGTTTGTTTCTCTCATGATTATCTATTTTACATTAAGACATTTTGGAGTTGTTCAAATTATGATTAAGCAAAACTAAGTAGAGGCTTTACTACACATTTCCCTTTGCTGTAGAGAGTTCGACTAATTTTCCAGATGTATAAAGTCTTCCTCAGTTCTTCTCCTTTTTCTTTTGTTCTGAAGTAGACATGATAGCAAGGCTTCTGAAAACTAGCCCACTCTCCATCGCTCACGTGACTCTTGTCATGCAGGTTATAGCAGTTGAAAGGATAAAGGCAAAAGAGCGAAGGAGGTGTGTGTTTTTATAAGGGGATTTGTGGATTTACTTTATGTAAAACAGCAGGCAGGAATGGAGACAGACAGCAACATCTCCTGACTGCACACACACACTCTCACACATACACACGCAGATAGACACTGGTCTTCTCCTAGGCCAGTGCTCCCTTTCCACATGATTCATCTCTCTTGACACTCAGGTCATCAGCTCAACATGGTAATGAATGAATGTATTCCCCAGCATGCTGAAGTAAACGGCGATCACAAGATGGGCCCAGGATGTCTTAGTCAAGCTGTCTCTTGCATTAAGGTTATATAACTGAGCGAGTGGAAAAGGACATGTATGTGTGTGTGTATTTGTGTCGAGTGTGTGTGTGTGTGTGTGTGTGTGTGTGTGGGTTTGAGCTCAGTTCCTTTTTATTCACAATTGCATTCTGACTTTGCTCTTTTGAGGATTATGGAGGTGGCAGATAGCTTCAAAGAGTATCGTTTTCCAAAGGTCATTATGAGTTATTCTCGTGCTCAGTTTTTTGATCTCGCAGAAAATAAAAGACCTTTTCAGAATCACTGAATCTTTATCAAACCTACAGATTCTACTGTGGCTCTACTGTGGCTCTACTGAATGCTTTTGTTATTGTTTGTCAGCCACCTAAACCACCCACACCAAACTGTAACCAACGTGGATAGATTAAAAAAAGCTGGGTTGCTTCATCAGTTCTGCCTTTCCATTAACTTCATTATGGCTTAAAGGAGAAATCTGTATTATATTTACTGTAAGAAATCATAAAATGACCATGATATGTCATCAGATATTAAGTAAACGTAGTAAATTGAAATAAAGCCACAGTGTCTCCTTTGACATTTCCATTCTGGACCAGAATAATTGCCTGCCTGTTTCACATTAATAGAGTTCAAATTAATGCCGAATGTTCGCCGAATGAGTAAGTGTCATTATGAAATCATTAATAATCTTTAAGAAGGAGTAGATGTTTATAATGGTTAAAATGAGCAATATATTAATGGAATCAGGCAGACAGTGAGTGTGTACAGTCTTTTCTGAGCAGTGAGCTTTTGTTTTCAGGATAACAGAATTAGCTTTATATTGACAGACAACTGACAGTTGAAAACAGCTGATCAACTTATGGTGGGGGACTTGTCGCCGCTTGTTGTCAAATTACAATATTGCGCTCGTCTTGCGCTCCTGGAGTGTTTCTGCTGCCTCTGCTGGGAAAAAAGTGGGTATCAGATAGGTGTTGGCAGTCAGGCTCATCGACTGTAGGCTGTCTGAGTGGCAGAGGTGAAAAAATAAAGAGGGCTCCAGCTGAATGTGGTGGCACACCAGCATGCTGAGAGTTGTTATGCATTCATGGTGAAACACTTCCAATACCTGGTTGAGATTAAAATTGTTTCACTATACCAATACCACAACTACTTCATCTCTGTTATAAAAAGACACACAGAGAACTATTAACCATTGAGAAGCACGTAGAGGCCAACTAATTTTCTAGCATGTAGGCAGCCAATATGGCTGCGTCACGTTTCCTCTGCTGGATGGGCACCCTACAGGGCATTATTTCATGTTTTGTCTACTGGAATGGGCACCCCACAGTGTACTTTACCTACTTTTCTCTATTGGAAGGTTTTTTCCAAAGGCATCCTAGTGTGTTTTATCCTCTGGAAAGGCACTCTAGAAAGCACTTATCACTTTGTCTTTGGCATTGGGTCACCCAGGAGGGCACTTTACCATGTTTTATCTACCAAAGGGGCAATCAAGAGGGCACTTTGGCAACATTTTTCAGTCCACCAGTGAATATCAGTATTGGTAGATATTCAAGGTTTTGGTTTTGGACTAATTTAAACACCTTCTGTATTGTATTTATTTTAAATTTGGTCGACATATGGGACCAATTGTTTCGATTTTGGTCATGATCCACAGCCGGGACTCCTGCCATGTTTTTCAACTTGATTTCAGATCCCATGGGTGTGTTTGCGGGGACCAAAAAAATCAATTTACCTTAAAATGCAATTGAAAGGACTGATATCTTTCTGTGTAACAGCAAAGTGGAGAACTGTTCAGCACCAGTGAAGTCCTTGCCACTTTGTAGGTCAGCTTTGGGTTCCCCAAAGTGTCAGACTGTTCACATCCCATTAACTCTCTGTTAAAGTGCCTCAAACCTACAGCAACACCTCCTGTATCCTGATTATCCTGACTTTAATGCAGTCATTGTGATTCTCAGTCACTATCTGATAGGAAGCCATTGTCCCATGTGACTGTGTGTGAAGCCAGTCAGTGTGTGCAGCCAGGGAGGATTGTCGCTTGCATGTGCACATGTGTTGTTTGTTTGCTCCCCCTGTCACTTTACTAGCTGGGGGGGGGGTTGAAGCTGCCAGCTCTGACTGCATGTAGCACTGAGGAGAGGGAAGTGTGTGCGTGTGAGTGAGAGAAATGTTGAGGGAGAAGAAACCCATAACAAGGTTTGTGAAAGTGTGTGTACGAGTGAGAGTGAGTGTAGTATATCTGGATCTAGTGGTAGACTCGTGTTTGGAAGCTCTGTAGAAACATGATCACAGTTTCCCCAAATTCAATTTCATTTCATTCCTGGGCTTCAAAACTGTATTCTGGCTTTGAACTGCAGGCTCCGTCCAGACAACAGCAGCTGTATTAAGGCCAATACTTGTGTTTCAGGCACACTGTTTAGACAATCTGCAGTGAGAGCAGCTTTCAGAAAGTCGCACATGACGGGACTGTGGTGCCCATTTTTCATACGCTTCCAAATCCGTCACTCTGTCAGCCATGCCCACTTTCTGCAGTGATTCCCATTCCTACTTCCGCTACTGTTTATGTTCACTCCATCATTCTTCTCTGAGTTGGCAGTGATATAGGCAGCGTGTGCTTCTAGAGAAGAGGCAGGAAAAGTGTGACCAAAAGCTGGATGAAGCCTTGATTGGCAGATCTGAGCCGATAGTCGGATTCTCTTATCCCCTCTGCTCCACACGTTTAAATTAAACTCTCACCAGGTGGCGTGAAAGAATCAGTTCTCTTTTTTTTGTAATCTGTCGCAAAACAGTGGGTACATGCCCATATATGTAGGCAGAGTTTGTCCTTTTTCTTTTACATCAGAGTTTCAGGAGGGATTTCTTCAGAACCAGCATGTAGAGAAGGAGCAAATATGGCACCAGTGACTTTTCATATGGGCATGATAGACTTGAGATATGTAAACTATCTTTTTTTTAAGATTACTTTTTGCCTTTATTTGATAGGGACAGCTGAAAATATGACAGGAAAGGGGGTAGAAAGTGAGGGGATGACACGCAGCAAAAATGAGCCGCAGGTGGGAGTCCGTCCGGTGGCTGCTGCAGAGGACTGATAGCCTCGGTACATGGGGCAAACTTTCTACCAACTGAGTTACAGTGTCACCCGCAAACCAACACAACAGAAAATGCAGGTAGCTGTAAGTGCAATATTTAACTCTTTGTAGCTGTTTGTTGGTCTGTGGTAACAGGCTGGGTGATAATACAGTGGCTTTCAAACTAGGGTCCAGGGACACACAGGGGTTGTGTGGAGTCCCCACCAAAAAGAAGAACAGAATGATTTAACTTTAAGCACATTTTTTCAAAATTTTGGAAGAAATGGGGTAGGCTGTTTGATTAATTGTAATTTATACTGATCCTAGTTTGATCATTGATTCACCATGAAGACTTTAAAAGATTAAAAGGATTACTCAGAGAGGATTCCTTAAGACAAAATCCTCTTGAATTGAGTGTCCTTGGCATCTATTTTGGAGGTCCTTGACATGAAAAAGTTTGGGAACCCCTGTAATGACAGGCCTTTTCGCAGCAGACATTTTAACTTAAAGTCCTATTAATAACATTAACGATGGCTTTGATCTAACCAAGTTTTTCACCAAGTCATGACAGTGTGACAATAGGTGAGTTTCTATCCACCAGGTTTTATGTGTATTTTCAATTAGTGCATAAAAAATAGGGATTCAGTGTAATGAATTTCTGTCAGCTGATAATGATAACCAATGATTACCTGCTTTGCATGGCTGATATCGATAAGATAACTGATAATTTAACATTTTTGTATTTTAAAAAGAAGTTTTTATAACCTGTATGTACACCTCAGGGTAAGAAAGGCTCAGATGTAGTGAGCAAAGATGAATGATTTATTCTACCGCTCTGACTGAATCAAATCTAACTCAAATCTCTAAAACAAAGAACAATTCTGACTCTTCAAATGTTCATTTATTTTTTTTCTTGTATACTACATCAAAAAACTTCAAATGCCAATATACTTAGGTTTTTATAGAGCATTTTGCCAAGAAATTCAAATGAAATGCTTTGACAATCTGTCATGTCAAATACGTGTATAGCCAATATTTTTCAACTAAAATATATACACTGATACCAATATAGATGGATAGGCCAATAATGACTGATAATTTATTGGCCCTGATTTTTCTTGTATATCCATATAAAAAAAACCCGAGTAGACACAATTTATATACCAAATATCTTGAAATATCACAAAACAATTTATACCTTTGGCTGAGGTGGAAGAAGAGTTGGTGCATCGATAAAAACAAAAGTTCAATGGCTAATTAATCATGACATACATGAAGCATGTGACTTAAACGAATACTGAAGCCTCCATCCACTGAAGGGACTAAAAATAGCAGCAGATGAAAACATCAGATCTGTGTGGAGTGATTAGGAGACTAACATACCTCAAATTAATACATGAAAAAACAAATGCCATTTTTTCCGTTTTGTTTTACTATATTGTTTCTCACAGTTTGAGGTTTCACTGACGCTCTTTTAATTACATCCACTTATTGTTCCCTCTTCCTCTGCAATGGTTTAGTGGGAACTGCCTGGAGAATTAGTACCACCAACCACCAACTGCATCGAACCAGCTACTAAAAATTGCATAACGCTAGTGGATGGAAACACACAGTGTCTTTTGCCAGTTTTTTTCAAAACTGGCTTGAATTTTGCGCTATATTTGAAAGGAATCCTGGCTTGTAAGCCTGCATGCACAATACCAGGGCCATGAAAGTGAAACTTTTAATCATTAATTTTATCATTTAAACTGGTGCTTGTGACATGTCCAAAGGCCTTCTATGAAAAAGTATATTCAATATTATCATTTATTGCCTTTCACTGACTATACTGTATTGTCGTGTTACTGCCTTACATGGTTTGGTTGTCCAAATGAATCTGAAAGCAACATGTTGAAGATGCAAAGTAATAAAAATACAACACATCACACTGCATTGAATAAGAAATGATGCTGGTTCACTTTTAAAGGGACATTGTGTAACGTTTTCTGTTGTTTACTGGTCAAAATCGATATCTGCATTTATGTGTTATCAATGGTGTATTATGACCTCCACTAATAATCTGACACATTCTCGTAAGCGAAGAATTTTAGATTTGTTTATACATACTACGGGTAAGCCGGTAGGGAAGCGCCATGACGGTCTGCCATCTTGAAACTACAGCCGCCGGCAAGGGACAAATAGCACCAATGCGGAATAACTACGTGTTTTCCCTGCGAGCCAGCGCAGAGTGATTAAGACGCCAGAGAAGATCAGCGAGAGAGGCTTACTACCCCGGCAAGTTTGAAAATCTGCACTACTGCCGCATAATGCAGGACCATGCATATGCAGCAGCAGCACAGGAGACGGTTTCACCATCGCCAAGAAAGCAAAAAAGGGAACTTAGAAGGCAGCATGACCGGAGCATTAAAAAAAAGAGGATTTACATCGGGCTAGCCTTCCCCAGGTGGAAGGAGCTCATGAAGGAGAAAGATTTTAAAAGGTAACGCTGAAGTTGCCAAGTAAGTCAACTGTACTGCCTAAATTAGCCTAAAGCTAACTTTTTTCATTCGGTTTTGTTAGACAGTGGTGCTCGTTACCATAGGCAGCATAACAGTAGATCCTGCTAAAATACACCAGCCTCGTTGGTACAGAAGTGTATGTTTACGTGGTTTCAGTAGCTTTCAAAGTCGCGGTAAACGCCGGCTTTTTGTCACAGTAAATGCCAGCTTATAAAGCCTTCCCACCGGCTTTTAGTCCGGCTTTACCGCGGCTGAAAGCCGGCGTTTACCGCGACTATGAAAGCTACTGTAAACATACAGTTCCACCAGAGGAGTAAAACTGGATCCTCTCCCTCTCCCTCTTCCTCTCAATACCGTTGCAGGCGTTGAATCACCCGACGATGATCTCTGATAATGTACGCACATCAAAATGTAAATGGATAATATAACCCGAGGATCATAGTGTGTTGTAGAGCAATATTAGCACTTTGGTAACATTCGTTTGTGTTCGTTATCAAATTGTAGCTACATTCTAACTTAGCTGCTACAGGGTAACACACATTTTTTTTTTTTGGCCTATACACACTCACACTAATGATGCGATGCAGTTTGCAATATTTATGAAATCACGAACCTCTTCACCTGAGTGAACGCTCCATGAAGTATCAGATGACATGGTTTCATCAGTGTTGTCGAGTCTTTTTGATACACGGCGGCTACCGTTGTTGCAACACGTGTTTGAAAAAGTGAGGTGCTAGAGTGCACTATTCGTTTGAATGTGAAACACGATTTCAACGTTAGATGGTGTAATTCCTACAAAATGTCCCTTTAAGACATATTTGACCTTTTGCCAAGAGTTTTATGTAGAGATGTAGACAGGAAACCGTGGTAAAGAGATGAGGATATAACATGCAACAAACATTCCCAGCCTGAACTGAACCTGGGACTGATATGGGCATTATCACTTGGCTGCCGGGATGCCAACTGATCCACTTTGTAATTTCTTCCCCACTATGACTACCATATTCTCGCTCCACTTTCAAATGTAGCAGCACCGTAAACAACTTTCCAACATATATCCAACCTCGTTCTGAAATTGCTTTTTCTCTGCCTTTATATATGTATTCATGTGCAATTTGTTATTAGATCTTGGGTCTTCTGAGTGCAGCCTCCTCCCCCATGTTGAGCGAGAAAATGACTTTCTAGGAGTGCACATTGCACCGAATCATTCAGTCAACAGTAAAGTGGACTCACACGAAGACATGCAGTGTATATATGTACACAGCGCCTGAGGGAAGCTTGCAACAGCATGTTTATCATACATACACATTGACATCCATGGACAGCTCATTATGATAATTCATTGGTCCTGAAATGAGACTGTGCTGCTCAGATCCTGAGGCTGAGGCTTAGCATGTATTTTTCAGCGGTTTAATGTTTTGTTTTTGTTTTTTTTTTCTGATTCCATGTAAAGTATTATGCACTGAGAACCAGTGGATCAAGTACTATTTTATTTTTGTGTCAAGTTAGTATTGAAGTTATGATTTGTTTTCTTCTTGAATTGCTTTCAAAACAGCTAAGTCCACTTTGAAAATCTTGTTCTTGGGTTTCATGTGATTTTGATTTAAAACTGGAAAGACCAATTGATTTGAGAGTTTAAGTGAAGGCCAAGGCATCAAATTAAAAGGAAAACTGTTATCAAAAGTAATAGTTCCTTTCATGATTCTGGACAGGATGTGGGAAAGGAAAAGAGAAAGTCATGGACATTTCCCACTTTTTTAAAATTAAAAGAAGCTGCCAGCTGAATCCACTTTGACATTTAGGGGTGAATCAAATTTCATGTTTTATTTCTACTGCAGCCCTCAAACTCGCTGAGGAGTACTCTGCGATCAACCAAAAACACACATTTACATACACACATTCACAAACAGACAAGCCTATCATCTATCATCCAGCAGACAAACAATCACACACCCTTAACTCAACAGTTAAGCAGGAACCTCCCTGATAGAGCAGTGGGCTATTAAATGACTGTAATTTGGAGCAAGTGGATGGGAGCAGCCAACTAATGATATCTATTTAATTTTCTCCGAGCCTGGGTGCTCAGATGTAGGTCACATGGTGATTCATCGCAGAATCATCCTTGCAAAAACAAAAAAAACGACAACACAGAGACGTTAAGTGTGTGGGAGCTGCATAAGCCCAGCGCAATGCCTCCTTCCATCTCTGTCTCTCTGCCTGTATCTCCCTCTGTCTCTCTTGGTCATTTTCATTCTGTTTGCAGCTCAACGCCCTCACCATTTGTCCACACGACTCAGCGCAGTCATCCTATCTGCCTTGACAAGGAGGGTCTTGCCAGACGCTCATTTGGAAATGGGTTAGGGCTGCATCAGTGACTCAATTGAGATGCATCTGAGGATGCTAGTCTTGCTCTGGGTCGCTGCAGTTGTGGGTGACGTGGCCACACCTCGATCAGAATGGAGAGTGTTTTCTATTTGCTCAGACGTGCCCATTAATGTCAACCCAACGTGACAGCGAGGACAATTTGTAGTACTATTTTCTACACACTTTGTTCCCGGTTGTGCTATGCTGTCAAACAAGTATTTGTTTTCAAAGTAGTTGTGACAGCTAAACTTTTCCTAACAGTAACATTTGTTGTGCGTTTTCCGCACATAGGTGATGTAATGTGGCACAAGCTTTGACCAAAGCTGGAAAGCTTGGAGTGAATACAGTGGTGATATGAAAAGGCTACTTTGAACAGTAAAACCTCTTTTTATCTTGTTGTCACATGATACAGTACGTACGTAGTAGCCAGCCACAGTCCTAGTCGACTGGACCGATTTACTCCCAGGGCAGTTTTATCAGGTTGAGTGCCAAGCAGTGATGTAACTGGGAGCTGACCTCACTAACTCTCAGTGGCAGGGAGGGAAGCCTACACATACAGCCACTGAGCTGGATAGGATTTGACATCATTGTAGAAACCTGTCAGAGCTAACTGTACATTTTCAAGTTCCAGTCAGTTCTCACCATAAAAGACATGCTGCACAGTTTATAGCATCCACCATCATATCATTTGTGATAAATGATGTCTTGTTCAAAGTATTATTTTCAGATGAAAAAAATTCAACATTTGCTTATTCCAGCTTCTTGAATGTAAAGATTTTCAGCTTTTTTTGTTTCACATCAATATTGGGAATTAGAACGGTTTTTGTTGCAACCTATTTTGTAAAAGAATCAATCAATAAATCTTGGAAAGAGTTAATTTGTGCTGCAATGAATGCTCCTGACCATTTTTCCAGCATTCCATTTCACTATATCTCCCCTTATATATGAAAACATGTACACATATTAAATACTTTATAAGTGAGAAATAAATGGATTTAGGCTGAGTTAACAGGCCATCTCAATTTGAAGTCAATGTCTGTCTATGTTTGGTTTTAGATAGATTACATTCACAAATTACTCTTGTTGGGAAGCCTTTATTGCAGTTATGGTAACTTAACAAGTTGTCGTTAACTGTAGTAACGTTATCTTCACTTCACCTGTCTCTTTAAGCAGAGCAGAGGACAGAAACTAGCTCGACCGTAAATGATAGCAGAATGCAGATAAGTTCTTACACTGAGCAGAATTGAAATGAGTGCACATAAATTAGGTAAATAAAGTGAATAAAATTGTGTTTCTTTCAGGGGAGCAGGGAGTCCTGTTTGTTGGTTTTGTGCCTGATTGTGTTTACATATGCTGTCATTATAAAGAGAAGAGACTTGATCAAAAATCTCACAGCATAGTCAAAGCTTGAGTTGAATCATTATAATGCACAGGAGAGAAAAAGCTCCACTTATTTACCTTATTGTGCACATCAGTGACTGTACATGTCCTGTAAACAGCAGTGTGTTCATCTCAGGTGGTGGTCAGAGTGAGAGCATTCACCCACACACGGAAGTATCACTCATTGTTTCACCCGCAGACTTCATGGATGAGCAATTCAGATGAAGCCTGGTGGCAAAACATATCATGATAATCACTGTTTCGTTATACTGCTGTGTAGATGCAGTAGGATATGTAAGTTTTTTTAATGTACAGTTGGAGACCTTGTGCGCCTAAAATTCCCCAAACAGGCAACCTCTGTGCTGTCCTGGTGGATCAGATCTGCTTAGAACCCTTCATGCTCGTTACTTTCCATCTATTTTGTCTCTTGTATCTGTGAATGATTTAATGAAGCAGAAAAACTAAAAGACTGTCTTTCAAAAAAATGCCAGTGGGCTGTAAGAGCATTGTGGTCCCCAGGGAGAGATGTTGGAAAATCTGCTTGGAGAACTAATTTCTGGTGACTTTACTTTGTTATTTGTAACAGTAGCATGCCATACTGTTTACAAAAGAAGTGCAGCAGTGTCTTCAAAGTCCACATTTCAAAAACAGGACCTTGAAAGCAAAGTGAAACAGTGGGTTATGCCACAAAGAGTGCCTTAAAAGAACAGAGCAAACAATAGCAAAATCTCACTCTTTATCTTGATCAGATCTCATATCAGTAGATTATATAAGAAGATGTATAAAAGACTTGGAAGAGACTGGAACTGCTACATCTTCAGCTAAGATTTAACGTTGAGCAGGTCAACCTGATTTATAAAGGTGGTTCAGATCCTCTTAAACTGTGTTCCCACTGCAGGAACTTTTCCCAGAGACTAGGAACCTTTGGAGGAACTTGGTGCATTTCCACCACAGGGACCAGGGTCTATGTCTTGTTCTGTGGGCATTACTTTAACCCCCCAAATGTTCCCGCTTAGATAAGGCTAGAACTTTTCAAATGTGCAGGGGATGGAGCTTAAGTGCTGAACATTTCCTGATTAGTCGAGTACATTGGGTTGTGAGTAAAACAAGACATTTGAGGATGTCATCTTAGGCTTTTGGAAACACTGATATTTTTCAAATTTTCTGACATTTTAAAACAAACTACTATTATTGGATTAATTGAGAAAATAATCAACCAAGTAACTGACTATAAAGATAATCATTAGTTGCAGCTCTAGAGTACATTTTTAAAAAATGATGGCTGAAATAACAGAGGAAAGCATACAACAGATCATCATTGACGACGATCATTTTGTACAGCCCCGTGCAAAAAATGTCATTTTTAAACAGCTGTTGCTTTAGGCTGTGGTGGAAAACACAGACAATGGGCTGAAGGAACCCTTCAGTTCCTTGCAAAGTAGTTGTTCCCCAGTGGTGGTCCAGGAGATGAGGGGAGTAACAATAATTAAAAGCAACCTGGGAAAAAAGAAAGTAGGAGAAGCTGAGGCAAATACAAAAACCATGATCTTTTCATTAATAAATTAAGGTCAAAGTAAATACTTAATAACAAAGAAACATTAACTTAAAATACTAATCAGGGAAGTAACACACTAAGATACTAATTGAGCAAACATTAAACACCCTTCCTCCAAGAAGGAGAAGGTTTCCTCCACCAGGGAGGCTAAAACACACGGAAAGACAAACACACAAAAACACTGTCCCTCTGAACAGGGAAGTAAGGTGGCTGAACCTGGCACATGTTAGCATTATGCCAGTCACAGGCTAGCATTAACTAGCCCCATGCTAGCATTATACTAGCCACAAGCAGTCTGACCTGACATCATGCAAACTAATCTGCACACATGCAGCCTGATGTTTGAGAAATAGCCCACTGGTCTGTGTAGCTAAACTCTCTCTTCTTTTAAGCTCCAGGCCTGATTAGTATGATTTCTAACCCATGAAACTGTCTTTTATGTGAAACTGCATCTCTTGACCAGGACAATCTAGAAGAAGAAATGTATTATCTCAATGCAACCTTCTTGGCTAAATAAAGGATAAATAAATAAATAATAAATAAATAGATTAGTGATTGACTGTAGCTGCTGCCGATCACTGCAGCTGCAAAAAGAGGAGGTGCAGTACCTGAACAGAGCACAGGAAGACACACAATACTGTGGCACATGACAATAGTTCCTGAAACTAAAACTTCTGGGTACTTTGGGTGGAAATGTAGCTGTGATATCAATCACAGGCTCCTGAATTGTATTGAATTGAAATCATATTGGGGCAGACTTTATGATATCTGCAAATTTCATATCCAAATAATCAATATAGTATTGTATCATGATGAAACTTGTGATTTACACCCCTAGTGCCTAATTGTTTTTCACAGTGTCTAAGGTGAATGAAAAGAAAAAGAAAAAAAAACAAAAAAAACAAAAAACCAATACATGTTTTGCTGTCATTTCTGGTTGCTCTGCTTCTGTTCTTCTCGTTGTCTACTGGCCAAAATAAAACTTCACTGCCCTTCAAAAGGGTACACTTGCATTATTATATTATCAATATATCAGGGGCATAAATGGTCTTAAAATGACAATAATATCTTTTATTGCAATTCTTTCTTGGACAATATATTGCCCAGCAAAATAGTTACTGTGACAAGTCTAACATTCTTCACAGAATGTGGTTTTCTTCTTGATTACTTATAATAAGATAAAGTTTGTAAGCTTTGATTCCCATTGTTCTGATGTCATGCTTTGTGTTTTAAACTGAGACCAGGATTCCTGCTTCTCCATAAGATTAATATGCAGTCCAATGAAAGATGACAGGTATCAAATGAAATGCAGCACGATGATATATGAAATAAATGCAGTGTGAAATTGAACAACTTCAAACAGAAATTACTGTAGTTGTTAATCAAGATAGATTTAAAGAACCATAACAGTGTCTTTGAATGTCTATTTAAATTGCTTAATTATAATTTACACTACTCTTAACTCTTCTCTAAAGCAGACCAAAGTGTTTCACATTTCTTTTATGAGTTTTTCAAACCTCCCAGGTTTTATTTCTCTACAATATGAAAAACAATTTTTACGGTTTTGAAACTTGCTTGAGGCAATCCATCACAGTGAATGTCATGTCTGCTTTTCTTGTTGTCAAAGTTATGTTCTTGCTGTGTGATGATAAATCACTGCGGACATTTAAAATCAATATGCACTTGCAACTGCATCATTATGTAATGACAGTGAAGCTCTGACAACAATAAATGCAGATTTAAGGTAGCATCATGCTGGACAAGAACCAGTATGTCTAACGTGTCATCTTACTACATCACATGGCAAAAGTCATAATTCAAACAAAAATTAACAGCTACTGATCTAACTGTCAACTGTCAACAGATCCATTGTATGACAACTGATCAGACTCCATCCACTGATGGATAGATCACTGAAAACTTTGGAGAAGCTATTTAATGGACTTTGAGTTGGGATTGTTTTTTCAAACTACTATTTGGGGGGAAATCCTACTGATTTTACCTTTATGGTCGAACAACTACATTAGATCTGCAACAGAGCATGTGAGTGGAGGGGAGCAGAGGGGACCAAGCAGGGGAGGGTTGGATCGAGCATGTAGTGGCTTTTTTAAAAGGATGGAGCGTTGCCTTATCTCCCGATCTGTCCTGCTCCAATTTCGCTCAGGTACCGCTCACACCACGAGTCTGACGTATGCCCAAGTGCCCACTGCACAGAGACCCACACCATTATGAACTGTCAATGTTCAAATCTAGCTGTTTTGACAACCTCAGAATGGACAAAGCTTTTTTGGTGCCCCCCTGAGGAGGGCTGAGATTGGGAACCAAAGCCCCAGAGGGCACTTCATCATGCTTTATCTACCATAAGGACATCCAAGAAGGCACTTTTTCTGCATTTTTTTCAAACATGGGGGCACCCATGTATGTTATCTCTGAATAGTTCAGCTATTCAGTATTTGAAACTGAATGCCAGCTGAACCAAAAACTCTTTTTGCCTTCAAGAATTACAAATGAATCTGTTCTGAGTTCTAATTATTGCTGAGGAGTTTTGAGATTCACTTTATTGATTGCTTGGCATAGTTCTTTGAAATATTACTGATATTCAAAGCAAGTAGACCATTGTATGGAAATTGATGACTGAAATACAGTAGATTAATGGTTGAGGTTGATATTTTTCTGTCCATATTAAGCAGTCTGGGTCAGACAACAGCACCCATCTGAGATCTGTGTCTCAGATCACATTTCACCAGTGCTGATTTTAATCAAGTCTCCTCATTGTTGTGCAACACGAGTCAGTTTTAAGACAATCTGTGCGTTTTGAGATGCTGTCAGAGAACACTGCTTGCTGATTGATGAAACTTTTACTGCTGGACATCTGCCTCCTGTCACTTCAGCGTCCCCTCCTCACTGTCTATTTTTGTGGGGTTGGAACACCATGTCATACACAATATTACAGCTACATTACAGCCTGATTGACCGTTTTTATCCTGCTGTGATCAAATTAATCTGGATGGGTCTGAAACAATGAATGATGATATAACCATCTGGGCGCCGGCCACTTGTCGTTCCAAAAATCAATTGGTATTTGGCCAGAACAAACGCCTGCACAGAGAATCCAATGTGGTGTGACGGGACACTTCTGAGTTAACAGGCTACTGAGGCAGCACTGCAGGGAAAATTGTGGCAGTTAATTGTAGCTTTGTATTTGTAAACCAATAATATTGAATGTTCTGAGAATGTAATTTGCATATGTTGCTTCGGTTGCAGTATATATATGTTTATGGTGATATTCTGGGGTACTTCAGTAAAACAAAGAAAAAAATCAGAAATTTTAAACCCATAATTTTTTACTTTTAGTTATTTTACAGAGCTAGTTCAGTGAATTATTAATAATTATCGTTAATTATTTTCTTTTTGCTTTTTGCAGTTTTTATCATTTTTTATTTTGTTGGCCACTTCTTGGCAAAGAAACAAGGTGGACGCTATATATTCTATATATAATACATATACTATAATATATTGATATATTACCATAACCTTGTTAATATGTTGCTGTACTACAGTAGCCTATTGATACATACAGCAGATATGGAGCAACATCACCATTTATTGGGTTTGTGTTTCTGGCCAACTGGAAAATATAAGACTCCCCATTTACCTCTGTTAACTGCTATTTGCGCTACTGTGTTCAGCAGCTAGTCGCTAACTGTGTCTGTTTGCCTTTTGGTGCTGAACAGGTTGTGATCAGTGTTTTTGTTTTTTGTTTTTTTTCATGAAACACCTCTGCCTGCTGCTGCTGGAAACAATAGGAGGAGAGCAACGAGAATGAACCAAAACAGTGAAAGTTGTGAGCCAGAAAACTAAATCAATTAGCTGAAAGATGCCAAAATGCTCATCAGAGCTGAGGTTGATTGTAGAGTCGCCTGACTTCTCTGAGGGTTACGTAGTTTTTTGTGTTTTGGTTAGAGGTCCCACCCTGCACATTCACACAGCTGTTTTCAGTTATTCTGATTGGACCTTTGCTTAGGGTGATGTTGGGTGAAGCTATGATGACAACTTAGTTGGACTCAAAAGCAAATACCAGGAAGGTAAGGTAAAATGTTCACCTTTATTTGTGGTTATAAAGCAGGCAAGGATCAATAACAGGCAGACTTGGAAGAGAAGGCAAATTTATCCGGCTAGGGAGCGGGAAGAGTTGGGGCAGAGGTCCAAACAGCAAGCAGGAGTCCAAAACAACAAACAGAGAGTGAATGAGAAATGGGCTGGTATATACTGCAAGGCCAAAGAGGATGTGGAAACAAGTGTGCAGGTGGGTAGGTAAGAACAGGTGATATGAATGATGGGAACACAGGGGTTTCTACAGGGCAGGAGGGAGTGGCAGGCTCTGAAATGACATATTCCCACAGTAAAGAATAGCTTTGTTTTCCAGTTTTCTGTTTTGTTGTTTTTTTGTTTTTTTTTGCCTTGCATTGCACATTGTTGAAACTATTTTAATTTCAACATTGACGCTTGAGCTAGCAAGACGGGTCGACATTGAAGTCCTGTATCCGAGCTGGAAGCGATCTCCACTGCATTAGTGGAGCAGGACAGTAAACAACTCGATGCTTCTGTTTCTGCAGGTAATATAAATAGTGCAAATGGCTTTTGTCTTGTTGTCACTAGGGTTGGATATTGTTTGGGTTTTTCCCATACCAGTGCTAAAATGATTCTTTTAAAACGGTACCAATGCCTGATCCTGCCTGAATTGATACTTTCTAAAAAAAATGAACCACAGATAAAAGAAAAGCATTTTACGTGTGATTTATTTTCCTAGGATGGTGAAGTCATGGAATGGAGAAAAAAAAAAAATAACATCCCGTGTGTTGCCAGATGCATATCCCAACATTTGTTGGACATCCGAGCCAGTGTTGGACTCATTTCGAGTGAAATACAGATATGCTTTCGACTGTTTAGCTCTGCATTTTAACCGTGTTTACTGTGGCCACTACTGTACCTAGCAGGAGGCTACTTGCTGCCAGAGCCATGTGGAGTGGCTGTTGCTGTAATGTTAACAGGCATGCTGGGAGATCAAGGTTCAAGGTTTCTTATTTATCTCTCTGGAGAAAATTGTCTTAAAAGGGAGAAAAAATGCTGCATCAAATCAAACATTAGAATAGAAGAAACATCAAATAAAAACACGAAATAGGACACGTGCAACGTGTCACCCACAGTTCTCACTTGATTGTAACGTCTGCACCAGACGGCAACTATTTCAACAGACAGCTCAGGTGCACCAAAATGAGCCATGTTGAACCATTTTGGTACTGGATTTCGGTACCCAACTCTAGTTGTTGCTCACATCATGTCAGAGGACATTTGCATAAATTTTGGGGGTGGCTGTGGCTCAGGAAGGAGAGCAGCTTGTCTACTGATTTCAGGGTTGGCGGTTAGATCCCCACTTCCTCCTGTCCACAAGTCAAGGTGGCCTTGGCCCCAGCCACTGGGGATGCACAAGCTAGTGCATTCCTAATTGCCGTCCTGAGCCCAGATAAATGAGGAGGGTTGTATCAGGAAGGTCATCCAGCATAAAAAGCCTATGCCAAACCAAATATGTGTATCATAAAAATTAGATTCCCATGGTGGGGTGGGTGGGACATGGTTTGACAGATGATCTGCTGTGGCGACCGCTAATCGGGAAACAGCAGAGAGAAGAAGATCAAAACATTTGCATAAGAGTCTTTTTCAAATTTCCCCTGTAGTGTTGGCAGACAACTTTTGAATCTCTGTAGCTCAACGCCAGGTCCCATTCACAATAAATAACAGCCCATCACTATCCCAACTTTTGAGTCTGCATGTGTGTAGTGAAAGCATCACTGCTCAGTGCCAATTCGGTTTGTCTTCGGTTCAGTAAGAGGTTTAGTTTGTTGCTGGTTCAAGTTATGTTCAATTTGGCAGTAATTTATTTGTGACATTCATCACATCATGTTTGTTTCCGTGTCTTTCACAGCCTTTTAATCAACTTTTAATGAGGAACTAACATACAGTGTGTCGTGGCTGAACAGATAACAGTGCTCTCCGTCACCAGTGAGTGAAGCTGCACTGCTAAAAACTGATTCAGTCAGTGACAATGGTGAATCAGTATAGTCAGTTCACTTTGAAGATTCAGTGTTAAAGATTACTTTGTCCATGTTCTGAACACATATTATGGTTCTCAAATAGGCATCATATGTCTCTGGTGCTGTTTGACTGTGGTGTGTTCATGTGGTGCAGGAACTGGCGGCATCCAAAACTTGAGGCAAAATGATCAAGTCAACAATATCCATTTGTGTTTTAATCTCTCTATTTTTGTTTGATCTCACCGAACGCTACGCATTTTAGATTTTTTTCACAGAACATAAATGCAACTCACATTTAGGCAGCTACATACAGAAATAAATCCTGTTTGAAATCTCCTCCCAGGCCTAACAGTAACCACATCATTTTGTGCAGATGTAATGTCATGTTAGTTTTTCCCAGGCTACCTGTCTCCTCAGCTGATAAGCAATGGCTTGTGTTTAGTTGTACGCATGTTTACAATGATGATTTTGGATCAACAGTTTATTTATGCGCAGTGACTCACAGTGTTTGAGGGAGAAATTTTAACGTTTTGTGCAGCAATTTACCAAAGCATCTCAGGCATTCTGATTGTTCTGACAGTTTTAACTTATTTACATGTCACAGAAAGCAAAATGTTTGAATGAATATGTGTTATTTAGGCCTGAGCACAATTTTTACAGTTGCTATTTCTAGATTTGGTGTTTTGCTTTTCTTGTGAGTGTAAATTGTTTTGTGAAGGTTGTTTTAGGTTAAGGTTTAGGGTTGATCATTTTAATTCATTAGAGCAGGGGTGTCAAACTCAATTTCATCCTTGGCCACCTAAGTGTTATAGTGACCCTCAGAGGGCTGGATGTAAATGTAAGCCTATATAGATGTAACTTCTTGTAATCATATTATATAATTGCCTCTGCATTTGATTATTATTGGTTATAATAATAACTTAATAATTAATAGCTAGCTCTGAGAGCAGAAGTCTAGGAACAATAAAGGCAAGCAGACATACAAGCATGCAACTATTATACAATTTATTTGAAAAAATGAAATATACAAAGTAGTCTCAGTAATAAAGCCAAAATAACAATAAAAGTAGTTGCAGTTTGTGTAGCCAAGCAGCTAGGGTTTTTGCTGATGGTCAATGCATTCTCCATGGCATTGACCATGGCCTTCTGTGTTTGAAGTAGTGTGTCCCCTTGAGTTGCCATAAGGCAGGAGTTTTGCTCCACTTTTGATTTGTGGACGAGGGAAAAAACAAAAGCTGCAGCTGCTGGTTACTGCACAAACATTACGTCTCCATGTCCTGTTTATTATTTTCTAATGAAACCTGCTCAGTTAGGCAAACCCAAGACACTCAGTCACTTGGATGGCAGTGGTGTCTCTGTTCAGTGGACCACTGTTAGTGTGCATCTTTCAATCATACTGCTAGTGTTTTCATAGCTTGGCTTCCTCAGTATAACTAGCTGGGTAACTTTGTTTCATGCATAACACAATGAAGTTAGGACATACGGTGCAGACATGAAGACCAGTTTAACTCAACACAGGAACTCATCAGATCTAATGTTATCTAATCAAATCTCATTATCAAACATAATATGCTTTAACCTATATGTAGTCAACCACAATAATTGTCTTTATTCTGATAGAATGTTATCTGATTTTATCTTATCTACTATAAATTATTCTATTGTAACCCAAATGCAATTTAAATCAAGATTTAATTAACAGGGATTAGTTGGAAACTTAATCTGACCCTAATTTAACTCTAATCTAATCTGATATAGCCCTAAATTAATTGATGAAAATTTGTCTAATTTAACTCAAATATTATCCAGTCAAATTGTATCCTAATTTTATCAAACCCCAATATGTTTTAAGATTTAGGATAAAGGTAAAGGGTAGGGTTAATGTAGAAACTGCACACAGTCCTCACAGTCTTCACAGTCTGATATATTTAACACTGCATTTGTTTACTTTTATTTCCCTTTTTGTCCCAAAGCAAATGCAGGCACAGTGCACTGGTTTCTGTTGAAAACACACAGTGTTCGCTCAGCAAATTCACAGTTTTTGCCCTCAGAGCCATCCTGCATGTCTGTAAAAATAAACTTGGGGGTGGGGGAGCTACGCTGCTGAGGCTGCCAAATAAACTCGATGAATGAAAGAAGAAGTGCTGCTCAGTGTCCGTCAGGTGTTGTACTGAACCGCTTGTTGAAGTGTCGGAGTGACATCATCCTCTGTTGAAGTGCATGAGTCAGAAGGCCCAAACTGTGAACGCTGGCTTTGAGACACCGACAGCCATTCAGCCAGACAGCTGGAGGTGGCTGTGTGAGCGCGTTGTGGGGAATTGTCCATCCTCGCTGCTCGACACTTGGGCGGACTCTGACAGATAAATGACCGGACGTGATTAACAGCTTGTCACGCTGATTCTGGGGCATGTGGGGCACCGTCTGCGCCTCTAGGACGACTTGCTGCACAGCCGGAGATTTCAGCGACACATACAGTACTTGGATGTGACACGAGTCGGCTCCTGAGAATAATTTCACATGAGCATTTTGAATATGACTACCATACGGAAACCAGTTGTTTTCATGCTGAATCACAAACACATACAGACACTGCTGGGCAAAAATCTCTGCAACTTTGACCTGTATGGGCCATGCTACTAAATTGGTGTGAACTGCTGAGTTTAAGTCTGTGATGCTTAGACTGATTTTAGCCACACCCCTACACTTTTTACATAAAAAAATAAAAGTATACTGAGTTATCAACTAGGATGTTATGATAGTGTTTGCTTCAGTGTATATTTAAAGTAATGAATCTTTAACTTTGAAATCAGTATGATCAACTTTATACCTTTATAAAGAAAAAATTGATTCAAAATAGAATGATTCTCAAAAATTCTGCCTAAAAAAATGCTAAAATTAAAGTAAAAAGTTTTTTAAAAATTCTTAACAAAAAAAAAAAAAAAAAAAAATCACATTGTAGATGTAAAACAAGGGTGGCACTGTGGTGCAGTGGTTAGACTGACGCCTCACAGCAAAAAGGTTCTGCGTTCAAATCCCCCAGCTGGCTGGGGGGCTGGGGAGTTTGTGGCTGGGCAGCACCTTTCTGTGTGGAGTTTGCATGTTCTCCTCACTGTTCCCTGGGTTCTCTCCAGGTACTCCGGCTTTCTCCCACAGTCCAAAGACATGCAACGTAATAGGTTAATTGATAACTCTAAATTGTCCGTGGGTGTGAATATGAGCGTGAGTGGTTGTTTGTCTCCATGTGTCAGCCCAATGTTAGCTGGGATAAACTCCAGCGCCCCCGTGACCCATCAGGATAAGCGGTTACGGACGATGGATGGATGGAATGTAAACAAAATCTTGATTCTTAACATGTCATATTATTGTGTTTCAGTAGTGGCAAATTTTGGGTAAGGAAAAATATTCAAAAACTTTCTGAAAATGCAGTAAAATAAGTAGCTATACAATTACTAGAATTGTGTACCTTGGATCTTATAAATTTACTTACATACAAAGTTTTGGTGAAAAGACACTTTTATTTTAACATGTTTACTTTGCTGAACCAATTCGGTAGATTGGCCCATATAGGCACCTGTAAATCCAGACCTGAACTTGACTTGTTTTTCCTGCAGCAGATCATCACTTTTTTGTTTTTCCAGTATTTCCTAATGTTCTTTTGGATCAATATATTCATCAGAGCATTTACACTTTTTGTTTAGGACTTAATTAATCCAGATTTCATTAAACATTTAGCTGTACTTCAGGCTTTAACATCATCATCTCTCATTCATTGCAGCTAATGGCCGTGTGCATGCCTGTCAGCTCTCTGGCGGGTTGTTAGCGGTGTAAGTGTTAAAAAAATATTGGCTGCATTTCTAACCAGATGAACCAAGTCCAGACTCAGGTGCCAAATGGAGCAAACTTCAGAGCCCTGTCAAATTTCATTGTTTCCATAAGCTATTTAGAGCATTTTAATAGCTTTTGGAGTGGTTTGTGAGCGTGAAGGGAAGGTGCAGCAGTGCATTCACCTGCTTACAGATGTGCTAAATGACGTTAGCGGATTAGCTGCCAGTTTGCACACCACTTTTTTCCTACTAGAACTTACAGATATGTGTGAAACTGAAAATTATTTGACAAGTTTTCATCTATTATTCATCACTGTTGCGTAAGCTTTGGATTAAATGTTAAATCCACATTCGAATCAAACCAGAAATGCCGAATTTCAGAGTGTGATTTAGGTGGAGCTGAGATATAATTTGCTTTAGAATATTACTGATTGTTTTATCATGTTGTTTTTGTGTTGTTTGACCTTAAACTGAGCGTTTTAATCAGTTTTCTTTGTTAAATTATGCTACAAATGAAGACAATCACCCTGCGTCACACAGAACGGATTGGAAATTTGTCCCCAGTCATCTTCGGGACTTTCTACCAGCAGGTCTGTGGCGGTTGTTATTTTAGGAGCTTTGGCTTTCCATGTCACGCACATAAAGATCCTAGAGCCAAAAAATGGGGAAAAAAACAAACTCTACACATGGAGGCAACCACCCGCAGGTGATCCACAGATCATCCCACTGTCACTTTACACTAGTTTGCCCTCTCTGGTTTTTCCCTTTGTTCAAAACAGCAAACGAATGCTGTTATTGTTGTAGTTGGGGGAAGAAATAACAGGGACTTAGTCACGCTGCAGAAAAAGTACCTAAGGGGAATCCACTTCATCCAACAGGCAGCTCAGCTTCAGTGTATTAAGAGATGAGGAGGATGAGTAAGTTTGATGGGCTTTCACAGTAAATTCCCTTAGTTCTCTTCCTTCAAAGATATCCTCAAACCTGTTTTGGGGGGAAATATTTTTTACTGCATTAGAGATCAAACTCCTCTGTAAGCACTTCACAGCTTTGTGGCAGAAACCAGGCACTTCAACTGTTGTTTATTCAATATTTATGTTTTTTAGTGGCCTTTAACAAACACCATTCCCCATAAGCCAGAGACGTTTGCAGGCTAAAGGTCACAGCTTGACAGAAGAGATGAGTCTATGTGCAAGCTGAGGGCTGGTGGTTAGTTCAGGCATGTAAAGGTTTTTAGACAGCAGAGATTACATCTAGAAAGTTCAAAAAATAGAGGGAAGAGAGTGTTGGTGAATTATGTCAATACGAGCAAAACTAATTTATGATGACATACCATGTTTGTAGATTTGTCATGTCTTAATGGGAGCTGTAGCACCAAAGCACCACAAAGGTTAGCCTGGATCTGACATCATAACTTCTCTCTATAATGTTGACATTAAAGGGATAGTTGAGGTTTTTTAAAGAGGGGTTGTATGAGGTAGTTCAATTGTCAGTTTGGAGACATAGAGAAGCTAAGCAATGAACTGCTGTGGACGGGGTCAGCAACAAAAGGTATTTAGCCCCTCAACAAAGGACCCCAGGACACCTAAAAAAATAAAATAGCATTTTAAGTGTACGCTATATTTGAAATATTTTCACTGCTTTACTTTGCTGTCAGACAGCCTTTTCAGGACAGGAAAGTGCCATTATCGCTCTCTTCAAACCAACCATATTCCACAGGCAAAATCAGTCATTTTAACTCACAGAACACAGGAGCTGCTGATCTACTGCTTCCTCATTTGGTTAGTTTGTTTGTGTTAATGTATGACTTCTGTGTTTTAAAAGGTTAGTTCAGATCCACCGAAGTCACACATTAACACAAACAAACTAACAGAATGAGGTAGTGGTAGACCAGCAGCTCCTATGTTTTGCAAGGTAAAATAGCTGATTTTGCCTATGGAGTCTGGTTGGGTTGGAGAGAGCGGTATTTGGCTTGTATAACATTGGTTTCCCATCAGAAAATTCCATCTGATGGCAAAATAAAACAGTAAAGGTATTCGAAGTAAAAGATAATGTACAGTAGGTCATTATTGTGACATAACTCCTGGGTCTTGAATCATCCTGAAGGGGTGATTTAACAATAATGACATGCTCACTGTACATTATCCTGCTTTTTACTCAGTTAATTATCCAAAAAAATGATCAGAACTGCATCCATAGCAACCATTTGTTCTGCATAGCAACGGTCTGATATACAGAAATAACAGACCATAGGATGCTGTAAGTGACCAATCAGAATTGAATATTTATTTATTTATATGTTGTGGGGCTTTTTTATGCCTTTTTATTAGATGGGATAGCTGAAGTGAGGATAGGAACGGGGCAGAGAGCAGGGGAATGTCATGCAGCGAAAGACCACAGACAGCAATCAAATGCTGCAGAGGGCACACAGCCTCAGCACATGGGGCACACGCTCCACCAACTGAGCTACCAGGCCACCAGAATCAGGTATTTGATAAATATAGCGCACACTTAAACTGATATTGATTTTTTTTTAAGTGTTTTTAAGTGGCTAAGATACCTTTTGCTGCTGACCCTGTCCAAAATGGTTAATTGCTTAACTTCCATGCTGGTGCCCCTCTCTGCTTCTCTAAACAGTGTGCTGACCGCCATCTACTGCTGGTAATACACTGACCATCAATAAGTACCTCATACAACCTAACATCAAATAATCTGAACTTTCCCTTTAACAGGACAGAAGTACCAATTTATTCATAATTTCTTCACAAGTTAATCCAAACGTAGATGGAAAATTTACAACACCACTCTAGATTTTGTTCTTATCGTTGAGAATTTGAATACAACATTACCAAATGGTGGACATTTGCAGAGTTGTTTTGCTCCAAGGATTCTTGTCAGGCGTCCCGGTGCTGGACAGCGAGCCAGCCAGCATCATATTGAGCAGAGGAGGCAGGTCCATTCATCACTGGCTGGTGCAGTTCGCTCAGCAAATGATACATTGGCAGCTGACAGATGTGGGTCAGTTTTATCGGCCAGAATGATAATCATCGTCTGTGCCACCATGAGTCTGATGTTGGTGGACTGGTGAAGAGGCTTCATAGGTGCTGAGATCCCCCCAAAATAATATGAACCAAAGAGCTATTTCCCAGCTCATGTCTCTTAGTAGGCTAAGAGGAGAACATTTTGACCCATCATAGTAGCAGAATTACAAGTGTAGATGCTAAAATGAATGATGAGTTCCATGTAGCTGCTTTAGTTTCATTATTGCATTGTCTTTGTTTACATGCAAAAAATGACAATTCCACTAATAATCCCATTTACATGCAGCCATGCGTACTCCAATGATGGCTCAAGCAACTGGAGTCGCTTGAGCCATTTTGCTTCTTCATGTCAAAATAGTAGGCGTGTCACAATCAGTTGATAATCAGTTTAAATGAGCTTTCAATTTCAGGAGTCGAAATCCAGAAATGCAGAATCTGTAATTCTCCCAGTATGTCCCAGTATATATTTTGTTTTTTTTTTCTCCACCCTGGCCTATTTGTGGCATCCTGTGAAAACACTCTAAAGACAACACGGCATAGCTTACCAGCCATTACATCACACTTGACACATTTGATCTTTTAGTCAGGGCATAAAACCAATGATATGTTGATCTTTACAAATCAAAATGAAATTTAACAATGGCATAGCCATCAGTGAAAAATAAAGAAAAAAAAAAGAAAAATCTAACTGAATTGTGAACTTAAATCGAAAATACAAAATAAAATTTTCCACGGGTGGTGGACTTGTTTGACCATGCAAACACAGCCTCCCTCTTTCATTTGTTCAAACATATTCTTAAAAAGGTCACCATCTTTTATAATGTTTAGAAAGGAGTTCTCCTTAGGACTGGAAGTGTTGGTTTGGTTGGTTTGTTTACTGATTGTAAACAGGCAAGAGGCTGTGTCTCACAACCTATACGGTAAAAACTCCCAATTGAGATGCATATACCAAATGTGCTGTAAACATGTCCAAAGACTGCTCCTAAAACCTGAATAATATTGGCAAAAGACCATGTCTTACTTGCAAAATGCTACATTCAGAATAAGGTCTAATTCAGAATATCCAAACAGAATATGCTGTTTACATGACCTGTATCAATTTCAAAATATTGACATATTCTGAAAAATAGTGAGAAATTGTAGGTTTAAGCTTATTCATTGTCATGGCTTACCTGTTCACTTGAAAAGAAGATAGGAATTGTTACTGTAATCAGTAACACTTGTGCTTTTCCTACAATGACAAGTAAATACGTCTGCTGTGAAAAAAGGCTTATTAGGAAATAAGTGTCATATTATTCCAGTTATTTCTACGGCAGGGGTTCCCAAGATGTGGGGTGAGTGTTAGGCATTGCAATGAAGAGCAGCATGACCTGGGTGAAAAATAGGGAGTGGAAATAAAGTTGAATAAATCTTTTTCACACATAACAGTGCCTTCAAGGCAGGAGGCCTATCAGGATTAAGGCTACAGTTGGGCAATATGTAAAATATTTCCAAATGGCCACCGTCAACCCATTAACTGGTGATTGCAGATATATTTGTGAGTTTATTTTGTTTATTGGAAAACGTGAACCTACTATGCACGAAAGGAAACATTCTTAAAACTATTTTCCTTATTAAATAGAAAAGTATAAACTGTACACACTCGAAGTCCAAGTGTATTCATTTTACTGAACAAAGACAAATTTAATTGCCTTGTTAAACAACTTCATTAAAACTCAACAGAACTAAATAAAACTTACCAAAACCATCTTGGCAAGTCTCTCCACTGTTCCAACAATCACCAACTCTGCTTTGGTCAGAATAAATTCTTAGTTCATTGCGTTAGATGTGAAACTAGTCTGCCCCTGGCTTTACAGGCTGTTCTCCAGCCATCTCACAAGCTGTCTCTGACTTTGCAGGCCATTAAATAAAAAAAACAATCAAAGCAGTGCTATATATGAGTGCTATATACAGGTTTAGTTTGCTCATATTTAAGTTTGAATATATATTTTTTGTTTGTTTTTGTTCCTTTTAAAGTCCACTCCAACTGTGATCCACTGATGGGACAGAGGAGCAGATTGCTGCAATTTTCTAGGCAGAATGCAAGATTTTTATGAAAAGGCTTCATGTTGCTTTCAAGGTGTTGAGTTTGTTGATGTTAATTACACATCAATTTGAAAGCACACTTCTGTAATGTTAAAGTCATTGTGTTTGTCATGCGCTGCTGGATGAAATGCATCAATTTTGTGTGGGAAAGGCAGGCAGCTGTGAACCGGTTCACACACAAACTCAAAGCCTATTAGTGACGTTTAATTTTCCCCATTGACAAGTTTTGGCTTTTGTTAGGCCTAACTGCAACTAATTCATCTTTTGTGTGCGGGTTAAAGACACGCAAAGTACACAACATACACAATGCAGGCTCGCAGATTATCCCTCATTTCAATAGGATGACAACTGGCTTTTTTTTTTTTTTTTTTAAACAAAAAACACTATAAAAACAAAGCGCCTAATGCTCTTGCTGAAGGATTTGATGGAAAAATATGCAGTTTTTCATGTCTTTACTGCATTCAGCTGCAAGGAAGTTGTACTGTATTAACCCTTGTTTTAAGTAAAGACCAATGAGGAGGGGAACAAATCAAAAAGAAACAGGTTGATCCATGCACAAAACAACCATAACATCTTACAAAGCTGATGAACTATCAAAAATAAAAGGCTTTCCTTTCATCCTCAGCCCAACCACAGTAACAAAGATATGTGAGGTATCTGAGTGCAACACAATCTGGACTATTTACTGAGAAGCTTTATGACAGAATTGTAAGTCTGCTTGTACTGTAAGGGGTGGAAGAAGTTATTAAGGTACAGAAGAATGTATAGGTGGACTTCAGATGACTGAAGTATGGGAACATAATGTCACAACCTTGAAACTCTACATTGGAGTTTGTATGTGCCCTGAAAAAGCTACCAAGGTTTTTCTTACTGTTTATGATGCATAGCGTAAATAAATAGTTAATTACACAGAATCTCATATCCTCCAGCGTAATATTGTGAATCTCTGCAATTCCTCTAAATAAGCTTGATGTAGCAGTTTCCAAAGAATCATTTGTGTTCAGGTGCAGTCTTGTGGGACTGAAAGTCCTTACTACATATACCTTTTCTGGTTTGAATGTGACCTAGTATTATGAAAAAGAAAAACATTATACAATGAATGCTGAAATGCATACTGTACTAACACCAAAACCATTTTAACAACACATATTTTCATGGATAAGTCATTTTCACTTGATTTTTTTTTTTTTTTTTACCACCAGAGTTGTTTATGCTGTGTCCTGTTAGATCTTTGCAGCAGTGCTCAGTGATGCTGGGAGTAGCAGTGGGCGCTCATGTCACTGATGTTTAGTCCATGAGTGGAAAGTCAGTCGGTGCAGTGTACTTCACTCTGCCTGCTGTTGTTGTTCTCTAAAATCAACTTTTTACAGCTGCTGTTAACCATTTTAAGCTCTGCACCAGGCCACTGTAAAAAGGTTAGGGACATTAAATTAATGTCCACTGTAGGACCACAGTGTTTTCCCTATAATAGTGCAGATAAATCAGTGAATCAGTGATCTTACTTGAGTTGATGACAACACATTACTAGTGTTGGGTGATTGAGCGGAATATATTGGCTATAGATGTTTTTTTTTTTTTTTTTTTTTTGGGGGGGGGGGGGTGATATTTATCACTTTATTTAGCTAATGTAATGGTTTGCAGAGTGACGGCTGCTGCTCCACTGCTCTCATCCAGTGCCAGAGTACACACCTACTCAGCTGGACCTGTGAGTGCTCTGAACTGGGTGAGGAGTGAGAGGAAAACAACCTACAGACTCTTTGCAATCTTTTCATGTGGTGAATTAAGGATTTAATTGGTGATTGTTGGAAAAGTGGACAGACTAACAAAGACGGTTTTGTAGATTTTTACATGTTTTTCTGTTGAGTTTGAATGAAGTGTGTTTTACGAGGAGTTAACAAGCCAATAAACCTTGCCTTAGTTTTCAGTCTTTGCCTTAATTCAGAAGGTGTATGGTTGTATTTGTCTGTTTAAAAACAAAAATAGAATATTTGATTTCTGTACACTTTCGTCAGTTTGTTTTGTTTATTGGTTGCAGTGAGCGCACACAGCGTATGTAACATAGTGAATTTGCTAATTGCACACATCTCCCAGTGAGACTGGAGAGGATGGGAGGAGGTGGGAGGCAGGGTGAATATATTGTCAACTGCTGGATGATGGGCTGTTGATGGCTGGTTGGAAAATTTTAACATATCGCCCAACCCTACTTGTTACATTACTGTAGGTCTGCTCATCCTCGATTTTTTTACTGGTGCAGTAGTAACTGACTCTGTAAATTGTAATATAATGGCTATAAGGTTCATGTAGCACAATAACTCGATTCTCTCTGTGTTTTTCATGAAGTTGCATTGTCTAGTAGTCAGTGTTAAGAGTAATCATTTTACCACTGTATTGTCAGTAAAGACTCATTTAAACTGATAAGCTTGTTCAAAATTTGCCTCTATTAAAAGTCAAGGTAAGTGGCTGGCTGTATGCCCTGTATTATCCTGTATTACTGTGAACACACAGTTAACCAGAAAAATTGGTTGATATTTAACCAAATAGATCATAAACTCCCAAACAAATTTGGCAGCCTACTAGTCTGACTCATCAGATATAGACTATGTGTTGCCTATGTCAGGCAACATCCGCTATCTGCGTGTCACCGTTTTCTAAATCCCAGTTGCTACAGGAAACAACAACAACCTCAGAGTTAGCAACCTCTGTGCTAAAAATGGGAATTTACTCTAACCTGGTTGCTAACACTACACTCTTAAACAAGCTAGCAGCTGTTATCTCTTCTTTTAGGGGGGGGGGGGTGTTAGCCATTTTAATGCGCAGGCTCGCCTCTCCATGTGCAAATGTTCCGGCAAAACAAGTTCCCCCTGATATATTTTGCAGTGGCACAGTTACTGCACCCTGGGCTTTACGCTGCCAAAGCAAGAAGATTTTGATTTGTTTAAAGAAATACAAACAAGACAGAGCATTTTTAGCCTATAGCAGAATGATAATGTGTCGAGCCAGACCTTTTTTCAGCGCTGACACAGCGCTGCGGAGAGAGGTCTGGCTATGCAAGACTGTCTGCCTACAGTTCCTCTGCTGTGCCATAAAATACTATGACAGTCGTTTAGCTTTTTTGTACAATTTTTTGCTCTTAAACCACAAAAAGAGAGAATCAGGAAAGACTTACTTCACTAACTTTAAAAGTCACACTCTCTCAGCTTGTTGGTGATGGTACCATGATGTTGGCTGCAACAAGAAAACAGAAAGAGGAAAAAGACAGGAATAAAGAGCTGTCAGTTGGTTAATGTGTTATCCCTGCCTTATTTCAGTTGCAGTTTTGGAAACAAGGATCAGTGGGATGTTCTGTAGCTCCATTATCACATTAGCACCTGTGCTGTTACTGTTGCATTGTTAATGCTGTCTATACTGATTGGAATAAGGAGCTTATAAAATTAGAAAATTAGCTTGATACAGTACAACTATAGAATATACAAGCTATATTGTGGGGCATTTTTTGCATTGTATATACACAATGTGCATCATGTAAATCTCTTGCCCACAGTGTGTTTAGTATGTATCCAGTTCAGAAGAAAAACCTCAGGACATGGCCTTCGGGATCTCTGCTTTAAAGCTTCATAATGACATCTCATGAATGAGCTGAAGCTCTCCTCTCAGAGTACCCTTTAAAAAGAAGGATTTATTTGATTATTAACTCTCTTTTTTTCATCTGTGTCTGCTGAAATTGCTATTTTTGTTGTCATTTTTAGGGTTGGGGTGAGGGCTTCTCAATACAAGCAGAAAAAAAAGATACTATTTGGGGTAATGGACACATTTTAGAGCTTCTGCACCACTCAGCACAATCCATGGAGAGCCATAGAATGTAAGGTGGTTTAGGTTGTGCAGTATGTCTACTTTTACACTCGCTGCACACTTTACTTTCATCCTAAAAATACTTTACATGTACCATAAAGAAGGCATGAGTGAATGAACACCTTTTCATTGTTCAAATGCATTACAGCAAATCATACAAACGTTTTTACTGTTAAATTTATCATACTCATTGCTTTTGCACCGCTCTAAGTGTACTTTATGGCCTCTCTTTAAATCAACTTGTATTGAAATGCTTTATGTCATACAAATATATTTAAATGTACTACATCATACACACTGTATATTGTATGATTCCCAGATAAAGCATTGACATTTTAATCGTGAACAGTCATTCTCCAGGTGAGAAGACAACAAAGGAAAAAGCTGAGGCTTTGAACACATACAGTACCTTAAACCAGAATCAGTCCAGAACTCATTAGCTGGTCCATGCATAAAGCAGGAGAGACATTAATTCTTCTGCAGAGCCAGTCTGGGGACCTGGACCAGCATGCCATCACTACATCCTGCCAGTCCGTCTCTTCTGATGATCAATAGCAGTGAACAGAAGGCAGCTGGAAGCCTGCTTCTCAAAACTTTTGTAGTGTGCCAACTCATTTTGGTTGGCACTCCTCGATTAGTCTTTAATCTTACTGGCCTTTGCTAAATCCTATTCATCATTGATAAAATAAACCGTCAGCTGAGAAACTGTAAGCCTGCACAATCAAAATGAGGACATTTTGGATACCTCTGCAGTTTATATGTTTGTTTATTTATGGCTAAACACAAAAATAACTGACTAAAACAATTAGGATGCTACTTGGTCAGATTTACAGCATTCAACAATGGATGGTAGTGCATATAGGGCACATTATTTTATTTTTAATTTTTATTTGATTTGTTTTGATTGTATTTTTAAAAGAAGACTGAATTTATTGGTGTTTATTTTCAGGAATGAGTGTGAAAAGTGGATGAAAAATCTGTTATTTTTTCTAGAAGAATCATTTTTTATTTACGTTGAGGGGACATAATCAGCAGCTTTGTGTTTTATGTCCTCATTTTTCTCTGTTTAGCAGGAACATTGTTTGAGTTGTGCTAATTAAACTGTTTACCATTAACTGCACTTATCAGTTAGCATGCTCACATCTCTCAGACTCAACTCAAAACACGAGGGCTGGCCATTGTTTAATGTTTTTCAATACCAGCACAATACAATATTTACATACAATATTTTGTCTTCAATATAGAGTTCTTTTATACTTTTTGTTCCAATACCATTTTATTATAATCATTTTTAGCAAAAAGAAAATTACATTGCATTTATTGGAACAATTACTCACTTCAAAGGAGGAAGCTGTTCAAAGTACCTGGGAGCAGCTGGAGAAACTGTTTTTACTTTAATCTGGATAACCAGACTAAAATGAAAAAGAACTGACACTATTGGACTATATAGAAGCATAAATAAGTATCAGAAGGAACATTATTAACATACAGTGGTCTGCCCAATACAAAGAAGTAGAAGAAAAAGGAAATGAATGTGGGTAATGTTTCTGGTACTGTGAAAATAGTGGCAGAGTGTGACCTCTTACCTTTTTGGGGCTAAACAGCAGCAAACCTGGGTCTGAATGTCAACTTGACTACTCGGTCAGCCTAAGGCATTTCTTTCCTTTTACCTGTCCGTCTTCAAGCAGCACCATGTTAGCCATCAGAAACACTCTCCACGTCAGCTCCAAGTCATCCATCAATGTGGTGGCGAAGAGGGGATGTGCCAAGGCTTCCATCTGAGTGGACAATGTGATTAACAGACTCACCGCTGAGCTCACAAGCAGCACAAATTTCATTTAGTTGAGTTGAGTCTAGTTTAGTTTTGCTGAGGCTAAGAGGTGCTTGGATGTTTAAGTATTGCTTTGACCAACAGTTGAACTAGGTATAACAATGTAGAGCTGAGACTGAGATGGCCTAAAATGGCCATTGTACAGATGCTAGAACGTTTATTTTAGTGAAAAAATGGCCTTTTCTCTGGGGCCAAACTTTATATTTTTCATTCCCTTGCTTGCAGTGAGAACAGAGCAAGGCAGTCTCTCCATTTTTCAACCATCCGACCATATTATCATCTGATGTGTAATGAGCATTACAGGCCAACGAGGCTGCTAGTGTGGCTATAGACCTTTAGTCCTGTTTCTATGTAATGGACAATTATAATGGGCATTTCAGGTACACTCACTTTCAGTTCCAGACAAGTGGTTTAGTTAACAGGAACAAGCTGTGGATTTGCTCACAACTTATGTAATCTCTGACCGCTTATGATGCTGTTGTGCTTCAATCTGTTCTTGTGAACAGAGAATGCACTGACCCGATTCTGATACCTGAATTTGGATATCTGCAGATACTGATACATATCTTGTAAATGTGCATTCAGCCCTCATGATTTCTCTGTCAGACTTTCAGACAACCAGACAGGTACGTTAAGTATGACTGCAGGCAGCATGTCTGCCCCTCTCTGTACTTCCATCTGTCTTTCACTGCCTTTCTTTCTCTCCCTGTCTGTATCTTGCTGATCCTCACACACATACAAAGTATATGAACAGCAGGCTGCTGTCATAAAAAATATCAGACTATGAAACATGGAATGGATCAGTATTCCAATGAATAAATGATGTCAGTATCAGCTAGGTATGTGCACGATTAAATGTTAACAATGCCAGTTAGCTGTTGCCTCTAAGCTGTTACACAGCGGCCTGCATCTGGCCTGTGTCCGGCAGACGGTAGCCCCTATCACCCAGCACAAATGCCCCAATGGTATTGAAGTTGATGTTAGCATGTTGCTGATGTGGTTATTCCCACGGGCTCGGGCGATGTTGGACTATAATGTTGTAATATTGAGAACAGTCGAGAGAAACTATGCGAACGTTAAGCCTCAAGTTTATACTGCAGCATGAGCTGTATGAACCTCACAGTGGTGTGTGTTTGTGTTGCTGTGTGTAATGCTAAATGCCCTTGATAGACATGCCCACAGGGTAAGGATATAACTATATATAACTGTGTAAAAAAGAAATGGTAAAACTGTGGGAATTCATTTGCTTGGCAACACTGTGTAACTTTGATTAGCATTCATTTAGGCTACAAAAAAATAACTTTTTATATGGTTTTGCTCACAGCCAGTCACCACAAGCATTCTTCGTAAAGGAGAACCTATGAAAAAAGCTATCGAATTAGATCCCTATTGGTATCAGTATCACTTAAAGAGTAGTGGTATTGGCAAGGGTATTGTTATTTCTTTTAAACAATACCTAGCCCTAGTAACCACTAATACTGAAGGAATACTGTTTTTTGCAGATAGCCTTTCTTCCCCCCCAAACATATTTGGTAATGCAGATGATCTGTATACAGAAACATAAAGCACAGGACAAAAGGTTGCAGTGGGTTTCCTGGTCGCCGCTCTGTTCCCGTCTTCACAGTCACGGTGTCTTTTATGTTGCTGAGGGTTTTGCCCTTGTGCACAGATTCATAAAAGATAAGATGAGATGAAACTTTATTGATCCCTGAGGGGAAATTCTGTCACTGCAGCAGCAAAGAAATGGGTTTCAACAGGAAAAAAGGAAACCGAATACAAGAACACAACTGGAATATAAAAATGAACAAATAAAATGATAGAAATAAAAAAAAAAATAAGACAATTTATAAAGAATATAAACATTTGTGGGGTTACACAGACAAATATTCAGCAATTTTAACGGGAGACCGTTAAAGTGGGATGTATGAGAGAGAGATTGATTTCTAACATTGATGGATTTATTTGGAGTTGTTAGACATGTCCTAACTGCTTACATAAATATTGATTTGTTGATTTGAAATAAAAGTGAGCTATAAATGCATCGTATCTATAAATGTTTGATCACATGCTTAAATCAAGTCCAATGTTTTCTTCTTAGAAAGGACTTTTAATAGTCTAATAGAGTTTGAGAGAACGAGCCTCATATGGCACAAATACACAAAGAAATAAAATAGAAAGTAAATGCGCACACAGCCAGGAGACTTTATCATTGCCAAACAAAAAGTGAATGCCTGCATTTGTTTATGGGCATGATTTAAAGCTTGCAGCTAGCAGGAAGTTTGTGTGTATTGGTGTTTGGTTTAGTCTAGACGGGGAGGGTCATGTTCACTGCAGGCGTACAGCACACTGCAACACCCCGCCTCGCCTCCCCGCTCTCCTCTCTCTGTGTTTGTCTCACCACCCCTCTCTGTCTCCCTTTCTCTTTATCATCACATTCTGTCTGAACAAGAGGATGATGACTGTGAGTATGTCACCCTCTCTCCGCATGGTGGGGGGTTGTCAGGATGAACAGGGGGCCTTCTCAGCTCCTGAGCTGGTGGAGTTTGAAGCTACTGGAAAGAAAGCTTGGTATTACACCTTTATTGAAGTGTCACACGAATGCTCTATGAGAGGTTTTAGGGGAGCTGAAGTGGTCTGAGTTTTTTGGTTGAGATTATTGAGGCTGCTGTTGGTTGACCAACAGACCTGCAGTGGAGAATTGTGCATGGGGCTTTAGTAGCAAACAAGCTAGAGCTGTGTAATTAATGGAAATATTACTGAAATTGTAATATGGCCAAGTGCAGAAACTGCAATTTTTTGCTTAAGGTAAAAAGTGCCACAACATACCTTTATAAATGAAGCACTGTGGTGCTACAGATTTCTCAGCCTACAAATCATATTCTTATTTTCCAGACGTAAGGGAACACGGTCGTTTGGAACAGACCACAGCAAAAATCCCAACAACATTTTTATACATTGTTTTCAGTGAAAAGTAAATGCAAAAATTACCATTCCCACTAAGCGAGACTCATATCTTAGTTGCAATATCTCCTAAAACAATTGCAATATGATTTTCTTTGCATGTCGTTCAGCCCTAGAACACGTCTTCTCAATTTAAAAATGTGCATGATGTATCTGGCACACCTAAATCCTCATAGTATTATGGTTTGGGAGTGTAGCCCAACTGATACTGGATTTTTTAGGCCAATACTGTTATTGATTTTTGGGAATTCAATAAAGATAGTAATTCTTTTTTTAAAATACAAAACATTAACAATATTGATATGAATCCCTCAGATATTTTTTATTTGTATTATGACCAGTGTACATACTAAATAGGGCTGGGCAATATGTCAATTTTATATTGATTCATCTGGGAGATGGGTGCAAGAGGCAAACTCGCTACTTTATGCTACGTATGTTTGCTGTGACAAAAAAATAGAGTAAATGAACTCACAAAATGTCAAGTAAGGAAATACTCTGACACCCATCTTCCTTATTATACAGAAAAATAAAAACAGTTATTTATTGAATTAAAGTTTCTCTCTTTTATTAGAGTTTAGCTGCCTTGTTAACTCATTGTAAAACACACTTCATTGAAACACGATAGAGAAACAAAATAAAACTCACCAAAACTGTCTTGGTTAGGCTTTCCACTGCTCCAACAATTCCCAAGTCTGATTTGGTCGAAATAAATCTTTAATTCACTGTGTTAGATGGGTCTGTCTCTGGGCAGCAGCTCTCGCTCTTTCTTCAGAGGCAGACCTTAAATAAGCAAAATAAAATAACAAAATCATCCAAAAAGATTGCCTCAAAAAACAACCGGCAATGGACCGCCTTTACCTATATTGCCCAAGCCTAATCTGCCTGGCCAAGTCATCAGTCTAGTTCTGGTTGGGAGGGATGTTTACAGCTGTCTACTAAGTTGTTGATATGGAGGACAAGGCGGAATTGTATCACGGGACAAAGTTTATTGACCCAAAATTAGGGCTGGGTATCGATTCAAATTTCAAGAATCGATTCGATTCCGATTCTTGAGATTCAGAATCGATTATTTCGATTCGATTCGATCCGATCCGATCTCGATTCGGGTTAGTGTTATTAAAACCGTTTTTTGAGCTGTTACCTGATTGTCTAGTTGTGCAACATATTAATAATAGTTTTATATTGACATTTGGCAGCAAATTAATGAAGTATTGGTAGTTAATGATGGCAATAAGACTGGTAAAAATGGCAAGGACCAATCCCCCTCCCAGAATGTTGATAGACGAGTATTTTACAAACATGATGTAGGGCAGAATTACTGGTGCATTATTAAAAATATGACATTCAGAATTCACCCAAAAGCTGTTGCTCTTAAATACAAATGTACCTTTAATTTGGCCATTTTGTCCACGTCCACGTGTCACTAGTGATGCCCAATCTCTCAGCTGACTGCAGCTTGCTTTTCACTCCTTCTTTTACTACGTCGTACATGCTTGGGATAACTTGTTCAGCCAGGCGTTTGCGTGTCACCACAACGTAGTGCGGTTCACATACCTTGATGAGCCGCCTGAAGCCCGGGTTTTCAACAACGGAATACGGGACCATAGCACTGCAAATGAAGCCCGCAATCGCCTTGGTTATTTTGTTAGCGCGTGGAGAGCTAGCTGGTAGTTGTAGAGCTTCCTTAAGTTTTTTCTGTTGCGGTCCGGTGGGCTTGGACATGATGTCTTGGTGGTGTCGCTGCATGTGGTTCCTGAGGTTGGTCGTGTTTCCGCAAAACTTTACCTCCATCTGGCATATCTTGCAAATTGCTTTGCTCTTGTCAAGCTCCTTTTTTGCCTCGTCGTTTCTAAACCCGAAATAGTTCCAGATATCTGCTTTGAGCGACTCTGGCCTTTTCAAAACTGGAGTTCGGCTAACTTCACTGCTACCGCCCGACGCCATGTTGTTATGAGAACTCGCAGTATCTTCACACCGCGCCTACGCGAGTCACGTCACTAGTGGGGTTAAAGTTCACCCAGGAAAAAATATAAAGAAAATATATATATGTATAAAAATCGATCTTTGGACGTGCGAATCGATTTTTTTAAATTAAAATGAGAATCGATTTAAAATCGGTGGATCGATTTTTTTCAACCCAGCACTACCCAAAATCACTGTTTGTATCAGGGCAGCTTTATTTTGAACATTGAACAGGTACTGTTCAGTTTCTCCCTCTCTGTCTTTTCTCTCTCACAGAAACCTCTCTGCATTCATACATTTCACTGTCAGCCTTTCATCTGCTCTCTGCAGCACCTTCTGCATTAGTAATTCAGTACACAGTAGATCATTTATAAACATTAAAATTTCAGTCCCTGTTACTTTTTTGCCATGATGTTCTTGACAAATATTTGCATGCATGTGCACTAGAAAAATACTGTGCATAGGTTAAGAAAAAGTCTGAATTATTACAAAACTGCAAACAAAGCAGTTTGGGTTGTCTAATAGGAATCAGATCTCAAAGACTATTGAGCAACTCATGCATTAAGAGACAAAGACTAAGCAGTTGTGTATTTTTGAATCAAACTGTGTAGGATAACATTCATTCATTCATTCATTTGATAACCTTAACTGTGTATTTGTTATTTTACCCATGACATTGAAGGTCCCCTAACCTTAATGAGAATGCAAATTGTGATGTTTCCCTAAACCTAACCAAAGTAAAGTCCCATTTCATTGTAGAACAATAAGACGAAACAGTTGGTAGTTTACAGTGATTTTAGAACAGCTGAGGGGTGTTGTAAGCAACATCATGGAGCGGAGTAAAATCACTGTAAACCACAGTCTTGTGAGGCTTATTGCTTTTATAAAATGGTTACATATACCTGACAAATTAATACAGCAACAAAAAAATGCAATAATTTATTGATAACAATTGAAAACATGACTAGAGAAAGGTTAGCATAATAGGTCACAAATAAAGACATGCAAGCTAGCCAGAGCAACATCATTAACATACCATAGATTGTTGGTGTATTTTGTTTCGCTTTGGATGGAGATCTAAGGCAGGTGGATTGGGCAGCAGCAACAAGAGGTATTTCTCCAATGAGGCGATTGGACACGGCAGGTCACTGTAGGATCTCTTCGTTTCTTTCACTGGTGGATCACTGATGGATTGGTTAAACCCAGTGTGTAGGCCAACATAGCTGCTGAAACTATAGGGTTCATCATCTTTCCTGTTTTTCACAGTGGCATAAAACTTGGAGACAACCTGGTTTAGCTCCATTTCGGTGACTATTTTAAAATCACTATCTAGATCTTTACCGGCACCCCTGGTCTAAACACAGCAGACAGATCACATGGCCTGTTTAACAGTCCCAGCTTTGTTTCTTGACTCTTCTATGATTTTCCATCTCCTTCCTCCATCTTGTCTCTTTCTATCAGGCACTCATCCATGCTTAACCCACCCAGTAAATCAAAAGTCAGAACAAAATCTGATATTTAGAAACAATTTGTTTGGAGTACTAGTGATCTCATGCTGTCACAGATATGTGTGTATAGAGTAGTTTACAACAGCTTTGAATGTGGCTCAGCCAGTCATAATTAAGGACTGGAGCTATCCGCTATCCTCAACACAGGTTTATGTCATGGTCACCAGTTTTTATTATTTGAACTTTGTTTCTGAGAAATCAGTTTTTTTTCCATCAGTTTATTGTGTCAGATGGCTGTAAATACTATGATACCCGTGAACCTCAGTCAATGTTGCCATATAGAAGAAGCCAGTGAGAGACAAGAATCAGGAATGCAAATTAAAAACACAAACAAAGCCATAGTTACAAAATCCATACAAAAGTGACCCAGAATCCGAACACGAACTGATTTAAACTGTTGGATGTTTTATAATGTTTCTACAAAGCGTAATTTTCTTACATCTTACATTAATAGGGAAAGAAACAGAATTCTAACCTCAGTGATTGTGCTCAGGGTTTCTTACCAAAATGCCCCTTTGAAGGTAGGTTTTACTTCTTTCCCTATGTTTTATGTAAACAGTGCCTTAGCACTGCTTTTTATGACATAACCAGATATTTTCTAACACAGTAACACTTTTTTGTACTGATAATTCAACAGTTTCATGCCTATCCAAGCCATGGAAGTACTCCAACTGCCGGTCACCTACCATTGTTCATGCAGAAAATTAGAGGGACTTTTGATTTGGGAACCTTGAACACCCAAAATAACTCTTCAGTCTCAGAGGAGGAAATAGCACTCCTCACCTCCATCTGCTCTGTTAATTTTGTATATCAAGACACTTCATGAATTATCACTTACTTAACCTACTTATTCTCGTGAGCCTGATCTGTCTGTCAGTCACAATATTTCTGTGTGTCATAAGTACACGTCTCAGCCAGCATTTGTTATAAGAAGCTCTCTATCGCTGTGTTTTGAAGAAGGGAAGATGTGAAAACTGCTTCTTCTTTAGACTTGTACCCCAATCATTAAATGAATCCATGAAAATTGTGTTTGTAGATCAACCACTTTATTTTGAACCACATAAACATCATTATTGATAAAGGCTGATTTATGTGATTTCTCTGTAAATGGTGCTGTGGTGTGCATGTAAATAAGGCTTTGTTCAGACTGCAGTCAAATCAGATTTGTTTCTCAAATCACTTCTTTAAGACACACAGTGTCCTCACTGTTATTTGCAAGTGATCAGATCAGATTTGTGTGGCCATACATCTAACAATTTATTTTCATTGTTGATTGATCTGTTAGGTATTTTCTTGAATAATCAATTAGTTTGTTCTATAAAATGTCAGATACTGGGGAAAAATGACAGTCAGTGTTTGTTAATGCCCAGGGTAACGTCCTCAAATGTCTTGTTTTGTCCACAACCCAAGGATTTTCAGATATTCAGATTACTCAAACCAATTAATCAGTTTTCAAAATAGTTGGCACTTAATTTGATAATCGATTTAGCGATTAATCTTTACATCTCTATCAGACATCACCAACCTACCTGGATTGGTTGCTGTGGTAACAATGTAGGCATCAATTCGGCTGGGTGTATACTGTACAATTTGAGCCCATTTCTGACCTGATTTTTGAGCCGCACAATTCTTTTTAGTCAGACCAAATTTCAGCTTCATCCTGCATTTGTTTGCCGTGCTAGTGTACAGGTGGGAGTGAGGACTGATCGCCTGCCCTCGAACAGCTGTTGGGTGTTTGGATGAATTTCTGACATGTCAGAAATTTTGAACAACTACTGTCTGGCTCTTGCAGAGTTGAAGCAGGGCTATGAGTTGATTTCCAAATGTCAGGGCCTTTTTTTCTCACTGCACCTGTTAGGGGTGCCATGATACAATGACGCACTGAAATCTGTAGGAATCCAAACCTCCTCCAAATGTGACTTATTTTAAATATTTCCAGCAAGGAAATATTGTATCACATCTGTTTTTTTGTGGTTTCTAAAATTGATGTAGATACAATTTGAATATGCCAACAGATTTGTGGTCTCAGTCTGAGCAAGACTTAGAAAAGAAAGCTCCTTATGAAACACAAACTCAGTGGTAATGGGAGAAGAGTTGGACTGGATCGCAGTAGGTGCAGATGGGACATTAACCACATGTCCACAGTGTAAAGCAGATAGTGTTCATTTAAATTCTCTCCGTCGTCCACATGCAGGGAGTAAACAGAGCAAAAGGCCACCTTGTGTCGTTTGGAAACAGCATCTGTGGAAGCCAGAGGTCAAGAGTCTTATGTACCCAAACATGTGGTGAAAAATAGCTGGGGGAGGAGATTTTAACATCACATATCATTAGACCTTAATTAGTAGAGTGGGCTTTAGGGACTGGGCCTCCCATCTGCCTCACTTTGACATACCTCGTCCTTCACATTTCATTGAGAAGAAGAAAGTTTGAATGCTAGTCTGTCACTGTATTACTGCGAGGAATCAAGTTTATGTGGCACATCAGGGTCTGTGAGTGTATTAATAATGCAATTTGTGTTAACGACACAACATCTGTCCCAGGTTGCTGTATGGTTAGCTCCAGGTGCACCTGCTGTCTTTCATCATTTATTGTCCTGATCAGTCCTGCTGATGTCAGAGTTAAGCCGTCAAGACGGAAAAACACACTGTTCTTTTTTTAAAAACAAGGGAACATGTTTGTATTTGTGTAATGTATTGAAATATTGACTCAGTACCTTTTTGCTGTCAAGTCAAATTTTTTTATGGCACAAAATCACAAATAACAATTGCCTCAGGTGGCTTTATAGTGTGCGACACCCTCTGTCCTTAGACAAACTATTCTCATAAGGAGAAACTCTTAACAGGGAAAAAGTCGAAGGACCCTCTGGAAGAGCCACAGAGGAGGGATTATTCAACTTTGGTGTAATGACTTGTAGTGGTCTTGTTAAGAACAAAACTGTTTTGGCATACCTTTTAATAAATTTGTTTATTTATTTATTTATTGATATTTATTTTGATCATATTCCCTAGCTTTACTTTGCTCGTTTTGTCTAAATGAGAGACCGAAATGTGTTCAGCTTACAGTGATATAAAACAGAGAGAAGTAACAAATCTTCACATTTGAGAAATTGGAAACAAATACATATGCAAACAAATGTTTGGCATGTTTGCTCAATTACTTTAGACAAATAAGATTTTTCCACTTTTTGTCAGTTAATTTTCTGTTGATGGACTAATGGATTAATCAGCTTATACTTTCAGCATTGCATTCTGTCAGTTTTTAACCAGCCATGAACATGAACTTAAAATTCACAGAATACAATGTAAACAACAGTGTTCCTGGTTCAAATCAGGGACTTTGCTGCATGTCATCTCCCTCTCTCTATCCAGACATCCTGTCTAACTTTCAACTATACATACTAAGAATAAAGTACAAAAAGGGTAGAGATGGGTGATATGGATTTTTTTCAGCCAGTACTGATAGTTACCTGCTTCTTATGGCTGTTACCAGATAACCAATAATTTCACATTTTTGTATTTTTACAAAGAAATTCATATAATCTGCAGTTGATGCACACCTCAGGGTAAGAAAGGCTAAGATGTAGTGACAACCACAATAATGTTTTGTCACTGTTCCTCGGTGTCTCATACTGATCTACAATGTTCCTTTTGCTGCTGTTTAACATGCTGCCAGAAAGCCATTTAAATGTGGTCAATGTTGTGAAATGGTTGCTGTTTGGGTAGACTACTTGGGTACTACTTGGGTAAGTTTAGGATAACACCATATTTGAGGTTACAATAATTACATTATGTATGTCACAAGACATCACAGACGCAACTCACAAGACAAAAGTCACCTGACGCAAGTCATATGACGCACATTGCCTCATAAGACAAAAGTCACATGACACAAATTGTGTGACTCATGTAACGTAATGTACCGTACAACTTATAATAATGTGTTGTTTTTCTACATGGGTGAAAGTCCTGTTTGTTTGAGCCTTCCATCCACCTTACCTCCTCCAGATATGGACTTTTTCCTTCTTTATATTATATTGAAGCTTTGTGTATCTTTAAGCTGCTAATGGGTACTGTGTGCATCTGTATGAGTCGCAGAGGGGAGGTGACAAAATGTATGTGACTAGTTGGAAATGATGAATTGTGATATAAATTTCCCATATCCGCTGATAATTTATTGCCTCTGCTGCCTGCCCTGCATCCCTAAAAATGGCCAAAGAATTTTATTACCGTCGTTCTGATTAATCAAACTATGCTGCACTCTGGGTTGTATCAACTGTCAAAGTGTCCTGTGTGCTTGACAAGGAGTCAAAAGTGCCAGTGTTCCCTCACATGTAGTAGTAGTAGTAGTGTAATAATGGGAGTGGGTACATACAGTGTTTAAACAGTACAGAAAACCCATAACAAGTAACCCATAACATTTGCATTGATAACCATGGTTATGTTCTTGCATGCTCCTGTAACCAAGAAGGGGCCCCTGAAGGCCACATTTCAGCCATGACTTTGTTTCATATAAGCTTTCTGATAATATCTATATTTTTTTAAGTTCATGCACTATTTGCAAATACCACACTATTTTCCTGCGAAAGTTTCCTCTGAAGCTTGAAGGACGAGCTCTTCTCATTCCACTTTGCTGCTGCACAGCTCTGTTGGTGTTGCATCATCATCAGTAGCAGTGGAGAAACTGTTCCATCCACCTAGTGCTCAGCAGGCCTACAACCATCACAGTGTCTGCTCATGTTGAACAAAATGGACAGAGGAGTATCTAAAGGCTTATCACTGGCATTGTATTACCCAGAATTCCTTTTGCCTGTGTTATGCTCATCTCTCTCGCTCCTGATCCACATTTGGCATGGCTGGATGGTCATTTTGCCAGGGGAGAATTGGAAGAGATTGTGTGCAGCCCTTCAGTATGTTCTCCCTTCAAGTCTGTGGATGTTTCCGTGGAGCAGAGAAGCAGCTAAGCAGCAGTCTAGAGAGAGGTAATTGCTTCCTGGTGATGAGATGAATTGACATTCGCTTTGCAGCGGTGCTTTTTATTTTCCCCTGTCTGTCCTCTCCAGCGATCACAGAAGCCCAGTCAGGAGTGAGTGTGACTGAAATGCATCACCTGGTTCCTGAATTAATACAATATATGGGTCTGTGACTGTGGATGTCTACAACAGTATTCAAATTGATACAGAATTGTCCATCCAGAGTGAAGGAGAGTGGTTTCTCCTCGGCTAACGCACTCTTTGATGGGTATCTCTTACCATCGTGCCTCAGTGCATCCGAACGTCTCTTGCCTCCAGACGCAGTGAAGAGAAAAGAACACATCCTGCAGAACTGACAGGGTTTATTCTTTTTACTGTCAGAGCTATTTGTAAAACAACTACTCTTTGGTGACAATTCTTTGAATATTAAGAGTGTGCACTTCATTTTTTCTTTTTTTGGGGGGGGGGATCTCTGTCAGAAGCTTTTGCTCTGTGTCGTGAAACTTGAATGCAGGTAGCATCAAAACAGAATGACAACTTCTCTGGGGTTTCTGGATGTGGATATTCACGTGACAGCTGCAGGTTGGGGAGGAAGGGGAGGATGAACTTCTGACAAACATTTCTCTAACATTACCTTCACAGCGTGGCATTCGTCAGCTTACAGACTCCCTGTCCCTGCTCCTTGTCAAGCGCTGCTGTCACCGCTGCTGCATGTTTGCGGCTTTACCGCAAAAATTCATTAGCGGAGGCTGAAGCTGAAATGAAATGCACGTCTTTTTCTGCCTCATCAGTAAGATTCAAACTGAGTGTGAGTTACGTAAGCACTGCTAAATTTATCAATGCTCATTTTATGCAAAGCCTGAGCTCCCAGGCGCAGACTGTGTGATGTTCAGAATGGGGGAAGGCTTTTGTTTCCCTGCAAGCCATTTGATTTCTATTTTTGTGCCTGAAAAACAAGATTTTAAAAAGGTCATGCTAATTTTAGCCGTGTTTTCTTGAAGGAAAGGGAGACGTGTGGCTTTTTTCACCCAAACGCGCGCAGACAATCAAAGCAGACTTCTGACAGTTTACAGCTGTGGTTGCGCAGGGGATTACAGTCAAGAGTGAATGGCAGGCACATGCTACGTCTGCATATGCTGCTTTCTTCAGTCACTCACTCTCTTCCTGTGTGTGTGTGAATGAAGCAGAGAAGAAGAGTGTGTTTTTCTGGTGTGTATCTTGAAGGAAAAGGTGTTGTGATTGTGCAGGGATCTCTCTGTCTTTCTGTTCGCTTCATTCACAGTGAAGTCTCAAAGTTGTCAGATTCAAAAGTGGAGAGTCCCAGTCTGATCTCACACAGGATCTTTGTAGGAAAACAGGGCGGCTTTCCTGCCTTTTGATACACTGTTTCTTCCTCCTCTATGATACGCGCACACACACAAACACCCACATTTGTCTTACTACACTTCTGACGACCTCCACTGACAACATTCACTCTTTAAAGTGCAACCAAAGCCCTGTCTATTCCTAATACCAACGTTTAATCCCCATCCTAACCTAAACTTAATCCTAATTCTGTCAGTTGGCAGGTTATTTTCCATTTCCAGCCCGAAACGTCAAGGCTTTATATTTGTCACTTGTATGAGGTTTGTTTTCATCCTTATATCCATCATTTATATCCACTTATCCTGTCTCACTTATCCGTATTCCAGCTCACATTGGGCAAGAGGTGGGGTAATGGCCAGTCTGTCACAGGGCTAAAACATAGGGACAGACAGTCATTCACAGTCAATACACACCACTGAGCACTTGAGTGTTTTTCATTTCACTTAACCTGCGTGTCTTTGGACTGTTTGTAGAAACATGGAAGAAATCTCTACTCACAGCCAGCCTGGGGATTTGAATCCTTGACTTTGTTCTGTGTAATGCTAACCACTAATCTGCTGTTTTGCCCTTGAATTATTTGACATATTGATGATACTTGCACTAATAATTCATAATAAAGAGCCTTTGGAGTGCATTTTGTTTTTGTAATTTGATGCATTATTTACATACAAAAAGCAGCAAAGAAGATCAGATGGGTGTTTTATTTGTAGCATTATTTAAAAAGTCAATGTCACATTTCAAAATGGCATACCCTCTCCAATAAGGATCACCTTTTATCCAGGAAATGCGTTTGGAAATGAAAAAAGTTTAGGAAATTGCTTGAATTTGAATACCCTTTGAAAAATACTTCATTTTCAACATAATGTAGGGTATCATTTAGGCTTACACAAGGACTCAAGTAAACTGACAATCTTTTGAATATTTGAAATGAAACAATCCAGTTTTCATGTTTGTCATCCAGAGCCAGATAAGTCCTCTGTTAATCCCTTACTCTGGAAATTATCAAGTAATAAATAATCAGGATCAAAGCATACACTCAAAGTTAATATGAACAGATGGAAAATAAACAAAGTCACAATATACACTGATTACTTTGGGTATAAAGGAATTCTGTGAACCTCATTTTTCGTTCTTATATTAACAATTTATATGTGATGATAAAGGCTTCAAGAGTCTGGAAATTTTTGGTTAAGGTGCCTTGAAAGTACTTGAAAAATGCTTGAATTTTACCCTCAAAGAGCCACATGAACCCTGTACTAGGGCTGCACAGTTAATCAAAACATGATCAAAATCACAACATGATCAAGTGCAACGTCTAAATCTCAGAAGCTGCAAGATTTTGATAAAGCAAAAATGCGAGACAAAACATAATAATGAAGTACTATAGTAAATCTTCCAAGTTCTCCAGGTGTAAGAAAACATGTTTGTTTGTTCGGTACAGAGACCAACAAATGTCACGTCATCATGAATTTAATTTTTCCAGTGTAAATTATGATGTAAAAATGAAAATTCCTCCTAATTGTGAATCATATCGCAGTATCTGTCAAAATAATTGCAATGTTTTCTTTTAATATCATATTGTGCAGCCCTAACCTTTGCTAATTGCCCCACAATCTGGTAAATCAACAAATCACTAACATTTATCCTGAATATTTTATTCTACTGAAATAATCAGTTGCCTAATGTTAATACCTCTGATATTTCCTTACACTTTTGTCCTTAAATATATATATATATATATGTACAGGTGAAACTAATAATTATTTTCATTGTTGATTAATCTGTCCATTATTTTCTCGATTAATTGATTAGTTGTTTGGTCCAGGAAATGTCAGACAATGGCTAAAAATTGTTGATCAGTGTTTCCCAAAGCCCAAGATGATGTCATCAAATGTCATGTTTTGTCCACAATCCAAAGGAATTCATGAAGGAGTTTAAAACAAACAAATAAACAAGCAAAAGAAAGAACATATTCACATTTAAGAAGCTAGAATCTGAGATTTTTCACTTTTTTTTCCCTTAAAAAATACTACAACAATTATTTGATTATTAAAATAATTGGCTATTAATTTAATAATTGATTCATCAATCAATTTATCAATGAATTGTTGCAGCTTTACTTACATATTATCCTTAAAATACAGGATACAAGATCCTGCAAAAAAGCTGACGGAATAAGCAGCATAAGCAGCTGATTTCAGTCCTGCAGGAATATCAAAATCCAACAGGAATCAACCAGCCCTGCAGAGATCAGTGTTTACTCTGCTGAACGGCCCAAATCCACCAGCACACCTAAAAATGCCACTGCTGAAATGGCCAGAGAGAAGTATTTCTAGGTGTATGTGTAATCAGAATACATAATTTTGGTGTATGTGACAAGTTAATTACTCTCACTGAAGTCACTGAGGAATAAAAGCACAGAAATATGGTTAAAAACAATGTTGGGTGGTACCCGAATATTTTCAGACTGTCAGAATGATGTTTACACTGGATGGTGCTCGAAATCTGCCTCTTAAACTCTTAGGTGTCCCCCTTACAGTCATTGTTACTGTTGTTGACATTTTTTTTCCCTTGCCTTTATGCATGGTTGCATTGAAATCCCACACACCACCAAAAGAAACGTCTTCCTCACGCTCCCCACAACAATTCAGTGACTCACCTCCCATTTATGAAGCCTACATCTACCCTGATAGTACTACAGCAGAGTTTATACATATGAAACTGTCCCTGTTTTTCTTCGGCTCTGCTGATCTGTATATTTCATATGATTCAGAGCATCACGGATCATTAAACATTTGCAACACAATCAGCGTTCCCACGTTCAAAATGGAGGAGGGGAGCTGTGCTGCGAGGAGCCGCTGGATCCTGATCAAGCCTCTATGCTAGGGATATGTTTTTGCTACAGACCACACTGCCTGTTACCATGACAACAAACAGAAATTTCCCTTCATACACTTCACCCAAGTGCTTTTCAACACTGAAACCATCCTCCCCTCTCCTCCCTCCCCACTCCCCCGAAGTTACTACCCTGCTTCTGTGCTCCCAGCATCCTCGGGAGTTTGGGGAATACACTTCAATTGATCTCCTGCAGACGAGCGGAGCGAGACCGATCACATGACTAATTCAGATGTCAGTGAGATCACTGCCTCGTTTCTTCTCTCTTTTCAAGCGGTATCAATTTGAGAGCGAGCTGCTCTTGCGGTGACTGAATCGCACAATCTTCAACAGAATGAATTGAGCTGCTATTCACGAGCGTGTCAGAGCGGCAAGGTGCTCAGCGGTGACCCAGCTGTGCGACTACTTTGGACTATCATGCATCACCGTCTGAGGGAGCTGTGCAGGGAAACGCTCTGTCCGTCCTGCAGTGAAGGGATGAGCGAGGTGGAAAAGGACACACTCAATCACCTGTTTGGTCTCTTCCACCACATGAGCAGAGAAAACACATTTTTTTTCTGGGCTCCAAACAGAAATAGACTCACCTCCACCTTACCTTGGAAACAGCCTGTGATGATTGGCAGCGAGGATACACTTACACGTCGTGGGAGGCCCCCCAACACCGAGATGCCAGACCAGACCTGGGCCTGTTTTGGACACTTTGACCCTTGACCCTTTTTCCATTCTCACACCTTGAAGTGTCAGAGATGGATGAAGATCTGTCAGAGGCTCTATTCTGGGTCTGTGAGTGCAGCTCTGAGCATCTGAGATTTGACATTTTGACAACGGATGGCACTTTGTCTTTTTGGAAAATATTGAACCCTAGAAGAAAACCCCAGAAAAAAACACAAGTGCAAAGCATAAGAGCTGGGACGATGCACCTATCTCTCAATTCAATACTATCACGATACTTCGCTGATTCGATATGTATTGCAATTCTATAAGTATTGTGATTTGATATTAGGATTTATTGGCAGTTTTGTTTGTTTTTTTAACACTAGGCTATGGAAAAGTTGAATCCTTCACTCATGACTTATAAAAAAAACACAATGCACATCACATGTTGATCAGTCTTAGTTTATTAGAGTTTTATTTCAGCAGCATGATTGCTATACCACATATAAAAGTAATAAACAAAAACATCTGCTACATTTAGCTGTTCCTGCTCAGGAAAAAGATGTTAGATAGTGTTAAATAAATAGAGCTCATGGCTCTATTTTTAAACCCATAGGGTATTTTGAGTCTTGACCGTTTGAGGGGATGGAATATATGCCTGGAAGTCTAAGCACACATGTCGTTTTATGTTAAGCATGTTAAGTAAAACAGATTGTTTGTTAAAGCTACTACAAGGAGTTTTTGACTGGTTATGAAACAGTCTCACTTTATTGCTGTACGTAAGTCAACGGGACCATTTGCTTAGAAGATTGGCTACATTTTCACAGGCAAAGTTACAGTGGGTTATATGTTAGCCACTTAAAAGTAAGATGGACGAGATTTTTATGTAGATAATGTCATTTTTGACAGAATGTTTTATGCTTATTATGGTGGAAACACTACTGCTTTTGTCCACAGAGGCCTCCAAATCAACAAAATATGACACTTCCTTGTATTACCTTTAAGATAATATTACTGCAGTCATCATGCTGATATCTGTTAATCCCCATTATGCATTAGCAAAGTGCTAACAGACTCAGCGCTAGTTATACGTATATACTAGGAGTGTAAGAATATATTGATAAACTTGAGTATTGTATATTATGTTCCACAATACTGTATCAATTCTCAGAAACACATATCATGATATTGTGATACATGCAAAGATTTGCGGCAGTGGTTCATCTTATGTTGTGTTTAAACCTCTGACTGCTGGATAACAGTGTTGCTATCTATCTTCACTGTTCTGATTGCATAAATAAGTAAACTTTTTAAACTTGGTTCAGACATGGTTCAGGTTATACCAGCAGTGTGCAAAGCTGTCATCAGAGCGAAAGGTGGCTACTTTGAAGAATCTAAAATATCAAAGAGCAAAAAACGTTGTACAGTACATTTGTAGGTCGACAGCTGCGTAGGAGAAGACCATGGGTCGATAATGGAAAGCAAAAAGTCAAAAATCAAAGCCACCACTACAGAGCATAAACATTCAAACACCATGAATGTCTCATATGTGGATGAGACCATATCATTTCATCACTGTTTGAGACAAGTGAAATACATTTGGATTGAATTCACACTTAGGACAGTCTTATCAGAGTAATAACACCTTATCCTGACAACACAAACTGTGATTCCTTCTCACTTTGTGTGCAGAAAGATTTGAAACCTAACAAGCTGCTTAAGCCTCCCAACTTCAAAGCAGCTGTTGGGCTGTGAGATAAATCCAATAGAAATCGCTGATGGTTTGATGTAACTTAGTTGAGCTGCAATTGTGCTGCTGTTTCTACTCTCTTTCTCCAGCTCACTTTTCCTGAGAATTGATCATATAATACAGTTTGTCATTTTGTTTGCATTTAGTGAACTTATCTATTTTTGTGTTGCACTAAGTCTTTCTGTCCATCTATATGTCTGACCCTTTCCATCTCTAGCTTCCCATGTTTACATAAATCTATCATCTCAGACATAGATAGATATGACAGCAGTACTGTAAAATGCTATATCTATCCTTTACAACACATCTATCCAGTGTCATTGACTGTCAAATTTAATAAATTGAGAGTGAAAGGAGTATGCCAGGGGAGTAAGTCCAAGGTCAGCGCCACTGGATCTAAGTGCAGAAGCTGGTAAATGTTCCCCTGGGGAGGTCACTGGCCTGAGTCATGCTGCATTTGTCTGGCAGAAGGCCTGCTGACATTTTGTGGATGTAAAAGAACAGTTTGTCTATAGCGGCAAGCACAATTGTTGCTGACAACTTTTCCATCCGCAGCCCTGCGACAGGAGCGTTTGTTTGGTGAGGAGCAGGCAGGTACCTTTTGGGATTTGGGCGATTGGGTTTCAGGGGCCAGCAGCGTGCAGGAGCTCTGGCGGCATTGGGTTTCCATGCAGAGGGGAAACAGCGAACGCCAAATTCACTGGCATGAATGTATGAGAGCAGTCTCTGACCATGTGGCCAGATATTGTTTCCTGTCAGGTGTTGTCTTACACCTCTGAGTGATGGGGTCTTTTCCTGGAAGACAGTAGCAGACACTGACAGAGGCAACAGAAGCTGTGACAAGTGTGAAGCTGAGACAGTGCTGTAGCAGCACTCTGACTTGTGTCCCTCTGTCTGTATTAAAGTTGTCACAATACCATAATTTTACATTTAAATGTAGTTTAAAAAAAACGCTACTAGTTACTAGGGCTGCACAGTTATACCATACCATATAATACCATAAGCCGAGTCCTGGTTTCATTATATTGGAGAGAAGGCAGACATCTCTACAGCTGATATCTCCAAAGCTCGCCAACTCGCACCAAAACAATCTAGATGGATAATTAACACTACAGATGAGAGGAAAATATGTATTTTTGATTCTGTGTGAACTGTCCCATTAGGTGTGCAATATTGTATTTTCATATTAACATAGTTTGCAGACTGGGATGTTTTTTAACTGCAATTTTGATGTTCAGCTTCCTGAATGAGGATAAAAAGCCTTTGGATTAATGGCAAATACACTCAGGACAGCCAACTATACATTTTACATTGTGGGCCACATTGTAGCAGTTGTGCACACAACAATGCCCATGGTCTAACTGCAATCTAAACAATAATACAAATATGGAAAAATGTGGAAAAACTGTAGAACACAATGTCCTGTAAATCATAATAAGAGTGCACACCTACCGTAGGAAACAATACTTTTGTCAAACACTAAAATTTAAATACATGATTTAATCATTTTAGAATCTAGGAATTACAGAACATAGTACAATGAAAGGACAACAGCATTGTTATATTTACGCCAATAAACAACAACACACAAACAAAAGAAAATAAGTCTAAGAAGTAGCAAATTTTTTGCAACTATCTCAGACTGACTTATGTGTTCACACTCATAGTTTACGCAAGTTCAGCCACAAGAGCAAAACAGCCGATGACACGTTCTGCATCGCTGCTTTTTCAGGTTGGCTCACAGTGACGAAGCAGTCATCTGAATGAGTTAGTGTGGGTGTGTGGCAAACATTTAGTGCTTGTCAGTGTTTGTTTGTGGTTTGCTTTTTGCGTGTGTGATTGTGCAGGATAGACCTTGTGTACCTTGTCTTGTTTTGTGGAGACAGCTGTAAAGGGTGAGCTACTATATATATCTTCAACGCTGGTCTAATTTTCCTTCACCGTGACCTGATCCCGGAGTCATACATCGACCTTTCAGGGTCGCTGTCATGCACAACAAATTCATGACAAACACATTTAGTTTCTCGAAGGTTTGCAGAGCATTAAAAATAATAAATAGTGTTTACTATTTGTTGCTTTTTTCCTGGTCTGTGAAGGTTTTCCTGAAGGTGAACGGGCTGCATCCTCGCAGGACTTGTGTGTTTTGCAGTGAGAAGGCTGCAGTGTGTCCATCACCAGCTTGATGGATGAACTGGTGTTTGTCCAAGAGTCAAGTAATTGCACCACAACGGACCCATTTAAAATATTTAAACAGTGTCGAACATGAATGGCTCAGGCATCGAGTTTCAAAAGCAACCACCGTAAAAGGCCACTGTGGATGAAAACGTTCTGTCACTGTGATACTCGGCCCCTGCTGACAGAGCCGATTCTGTCTGAGGGACACCAGCGATGTACATAAACATGTCCCAACAGTTCAGCCAACAGCAAACAAAACAGTTAGTCAGGGAGAGATGTATGCTGAGCTTTGGCAAATTAGCTTCTCTGTATGCCGGCATCAAGCGCTGGATTGCATGACATTATCATTCTCTTTTTAACACTGAGAATACAGCGGCACAATAGTTGAGAGTAATTGGTTTGTATTTCTGAGTGAAACAGTGTTTAATATACATTTCTAGCAATGATGTTGTAATCTTACTGCTTTTGCTGTGCTGCTGCTGAAGAAGTGGTCAGGGAAAAGGATGGTGAAATTTTTATCTGAGAAACCTCCACATGACCGGAGAAGAGAATAACCTGCTTGACTCTGTCTTTCTAAATTATAATCACACCCGGGTCACAGCTGTGTAAACGTGAAAGCTGCAAAAAGCAGGACAACTAAGACTTTGTGCAGTCAGAATGCAGGGAATTCATATAGAATTTCCATTTCCTCCTTTTTCTGAAGACTCAATTTGGCTGCTAATAAGGCTGCTGACACCACCCTGGCCTGGAGGTTAAACAGTGTTGTATCTTTTATTGGACACAGTATGAAGCTTCAGTGAATAGACTTAATTTGTCGCCTAATTTATGTGGTGAGCTCTGTAGTGACAGCGCCATTAGTGCAGTGACACAGTTGAACTGAGCACATTTACATTGACAAGTGAAAGCAGTAGGCCTGCCCCTAAAGTAGATGATTCAAATGATAAGTTGAGAAGCACCTGAGGTGTCGAATCAGTGAAACAGGTTGGTTTTTTTTGCTGTGTCATTGTACAGAAACCAATGCAGGATAGCAGTATGGCCTTGTCTTGAGCCTTGTCTCAAAATTACCTAACTACAAAGCTTGAGCAAATATCGAGTATCAGCATTGAGTCAATTTGTTGTTTTTTTGGCCTCTGAAGTAAGAGCGAAAGCTGTAGCTCAGCGACTGACTGTCAGAGTGGCATAGTACACACCCACTGTGTGAGGAAAACGGCCTGTAGAGCCAGAATATTTTCACAGCTACACCATGAATCAAACATTTATTTTGATGAAACCAGAGTTGGTGATTGTTGGAGCAGTGGAGAGACTAACCAGTACGTTTTCTTTTGTTTAAGTGTGTTTTATGATGCCTTAGCAAGGCAATCAAACTCGGCTTAGTTTGGTAAAAGAGAGAAATTTGGATTTAGAAGTTGTACAGTTACTTTTTTCCATTTAGGAAAAAAGGTGTAAGAGTGCTTCCTTTCTTGACATTTGAGAGTTTATTTATAGTTTAGCTGCTGGTTGGCAGATTTTAACATCTCGCCCACCCCTACTGTGATGGAAGTGGAGGGAAAAACAGTGCGAGTTGTTTCTGTTTGCTGCTCTGATGCTCTTAACTCTGTTGCCGAATGCTAGCAAAATCAGCTAAACGACTGTTGAGCTGGTACAACCTCTTCTGCTGCTAAGATTTTATATAAATTATGACCAGGAAACACACTTTTTAGTTCTCTGACTGTATGGAAATCTGAAGGTTTCACATCACAGATGATGAAAAAGGCAATAAGGATTAAGGGTAAAACTTGAGACATGTTGGCTGTTACAGAATCTGATAATGTTGAATATTTCTAAAAACAGAAAGATATCTATATATAAGAGAAAGCATGAACCACAAGTACATGACAAATAAGTAGGGATGTTGCTGGTGAGTAATTTCCCTGTTGATTAAATGTAAAATTTAATTTAGACTAGTTGACTAGTCAAGCAGTAAATAAACACTTGAGGACAATTTATTAATTGATAATGTTAAACACTGTCTGGAAAAATACTGTGTATTAAGGGTCATTTGAAGCCGTTAATCAAAGTCTGCAATCACCAAATCTTATTTTAAATGCTGGTGAAATGCATGCCACTTTGCACTGTACAATAAAAATGCCGAATGCTTTGCTGATATAAACATCCGGGGTTGCCTGGGCCACTGGGGCATACAGTGTACTGTGAGAGGGGCTGCCGTCTGATGGGGCCAATGTCCGACTATTGGCGGGCGGCTGCATAACCTCTTAGAGGCAACAGTTAACTAGCATTGTGCATGAATAAAATATTGATTATTAGTTTAACCGACTAGTATTTCTGCTGCCGACTAGCGAGGGTGGCAACATTTAATCGTGTAGTCGACTAGTCGCGCACATCCCTACAAATAAGCATATGTTACAGTGGTTACACCGTTCCCTAGCTGGCAAGCATCAGACTATTGTGTCATATTGCGTAATATTGGACACTCTCTGTTCACACTGAATCGGTTTAATGTGCGCTTATGTTACATCATGTAAACAAACCACATATCTATCAGCTGTCCACTCAAAATCTGATTTTAGATGTAGCCACTTAAGTAAGAGATAAGTGAGTACTCGCTGTCTTCATTCCTATGTATATGTCTTTACCGGAAATGACAATATACATACAATACAATAAAGCTAACAGTAAATAGCGATGGTCATTTACCTTGGATAAGCTAGCTCCCTGGTGATCACCCTCCAGGCAACTGCCACCTTATTTAGGTTTTTACAGTTCTATGAGGATGTGTCTGTATGATACATACAGTATAGATAACTCCTCATTTCAGCTTTGTGAATCAACCATATTGCAGCACTTTCAATGCAAGCAACAGCAATAGATAGAGACTGGGCATTGGGATAAAAGTTCAGGAACTGTAACTGAGTTTTTCACTGACACAGCTTTTGCTGCATTCATTTATGACATGACTGTGTTAGTGTGCAAGTTTGCAAGTGAGATGCCATTGTAGTAATGGCCAATAAACTGGATTTATGTATGACAGTAAAAGCTGCATCATAGTCATCAGCAGTTCACATCTGATTAAAAAAACACATCTTAAAACACTTATGTTTTCTGAATTTTTATTGAATATATTATATTTTTCTTTAATCAACATTGCACATATTCCATTTTCAATCACATCTCATATTGCTGTCTACAAAATGTTATGAATGTAGAAAATCCAGAAGTTGGAAGGTTTACCAAAAAATAAATCAAAGAAGAAAACAAAAAAAAAGGGAGAATTAAGGTCAGAAGTGACAAGCTCCAAAGATACACAGAGAGAGAGAGATGAAAGAGAAGGAGAGGAGCACCCTCAGGAAAAGAATACAAACATACCTTGGGTTAGGATGCATTTTTCTCAAAACAAAGCATCATGCAGAATAAAAGCAAGGCTGGCCAAAACTCACATGGATATTTCTCAACACCTGAACTGTAGAAATATTTTACATGTTCGTTAATAGTTACTGTCAGTTTTCCTTTGCTGATTGATAATGATTTCCCTCCTTTGTTATGAGTGACAAGGCAGTGGCAGATGAACAGTTTGAATATTAGGCTTACACATGAAGCAGTAACATTAAAAGAAATGCACCCCCTCACCACCACCACCATCGTCCCAAAAAAAAATTATGTAGTCGCTGTTATTGGCGACTACCCACACTGCATCGGCACAGCACAGCAGCAGTGCACCAACATCTCTGCTGGCTGCAGGTAGGTAGTTTACCTCTCTGCAGGTGAGATGATTGTGAGAATCATAATGACTAATGTAGATATACTGGATTATAACCACCGTATAAATGTGACCGTGGCCTTGGCTGACCAAACTGCACCAGCTTGCATAGACACCAGATTATTGTGGGTTTGAATCCTATCCTTGTCCTGTCAAATTTACATCTGAATATATTCTTCATTTGTATCTTTTGTCTTTGTTTGTGTACTTCATTCTTTTATTAATCAACACACAATGGCCCTCCTTCATCAAGCTCAACAATAAAATCACTACAATAAAATCTTCCAAAGACACTTGAGACTTTCCCACCTAACTGCAGATTATATCTTAGATTGATGAATCAGACATCTTGTGCAAAAAAAAATGCCACACACTGTATGACAGTCATGCTTAATGATTCTTGGCCTGTACATTTGGAGGCTTGTTGAGGAGAAGTGTGCCATGCCCCACATGTAGTCTGTTGTGTGTAACACGACAAAAGATGCTGCTGTGGTCTGTGGTAATTGGTCTATACAGGCTAAAGTACACAGCGTCTAATCATCCATTAATGTTCTGTGCTTTCAAACAGACCGTGTGCATCTTTAGGGCTGTCAGCAGGCTGTTAAATCATACTTTTGATGCAAGAATTACGGCGGCCCTGAGAGCTCAACACACTGCAATTAAAGGAAACACATGCAGATATACAAAGCACAATCAAATAAAGCAAATGTGCTGCAAAAACAGCAAACATAACCAGAAATGTCTGTATTCTGTTCTGTTTTCTGTATTAGGGTGTGTCAGTGTAACCGTTATTTTTTTTTTTTTTTTTTTTTTTCCAAAATGTTTTTGAGGAATTGGTGAAGATGTTTTTTTTTATTTTCTGTCTATTCACATACAGAAGAGCGTTGGGGTTAGGTGTAAGGAGAAAAAAATGGTAGGACAGAGGGCTTTTTCATTTTAAAAATTAATTCAAAATATCGAGAATAAAGTCTAACTTTCAGTATTAGTGTCAGGCAAAAGAAAAAATAAATTAGAGGAGAAAGGTTGGCTTTTTTGTCTTACTTTGGTATTTTGAGAATAAAGTTGAAATTATGAGAATAAACTTGAAATACCCTTTCAACTTTATTCTTGATATGGTATTTCAACTTCATTCCTGACATTTCAACTTTATTTTAAAAAGGCAAAATTAAATTGCTCTTCTTTTTTTTTCTTATTATTGGCCATAATAATCTTCCGTAGTTCACATCTGTTTTCTTATGTTGCGGTGCCTTAAACTCCCAGGGCATTGAGCATTTAACTTTTTATTACCAAAAGTGATATAAAGCATTTCATCACAATATCACAGAGCACTGAACATTCATCACAGAGCATGAGGAAATTCCATAAAATCCTGATATTCATGTTGTTTTCCACTAGGGCTGCAACTAATTATTAGATATTTGTTACTGATTAATCTAGAAAAATGTGAAAAATCATAATTCCCCACACTCCAAGGAGATTTATTCAGATTGACACTTCAAAACTCAAAGATATGCAGTTTACAATCATATATAGAACATTTAAAGCATCATATCTCCACATTAGAGAAGCTGGAATCAAAAAATGTTTGGCTTTTATGCTTGATAATAATCAAATTAATTGCCATTAATTTTCTGTTGCAGCTTCGATTTCCCATCCACAAGCAAAGAGATATTGCTTTGATTGCACTGACTGTAAAGCTCATATCTGAATGTCCAATAGCTTGATGAACAAGGACTGGTGTAATTAGGTGGAAATGCTAATTCTCCTTTACTGAAGCATACAGGCTAATTCTTTTTGATCATTTTTTATCATAATATTGACTGCTCTGGTACACTAGAAAATGAAATTATTCCAAACACAGTTAAATTTGGGTGATATTCAAGCTAATGATCACCCTTATCACTTAATCAATATCATGAATCTCTGAAAGAATGAGTCATCTTGTAATTATTACCCACATGACAACTTTAAGTAGTGACCATTGAGTGTTTCCTAGATCAAATGCCATGTGGAAACCCCGTAATTAACCCAGTAATTTGAGCGATATGATGACATTAGCTGTCTATATCAAGGCCTTGCAGCAAACACATTTGAATTCTGCAAGGCATTTCATTTGTCTCCTATCAGAGACAATTTGCCTAAATACAGATGTGACCAGGCAAACACTGTAATCATTGTATTTGCAGCAAAGAGCACTAATACTGTTCTGCAGGAGGCAGATGGTGCAAAACAACCCAAAATCCAGTCAGTCACATAATAGCACGAGTGCTAAACAAATACAAACTGCGTCACCGTTCAACAGTTTTGCAGTGCTCCTCATAAGCCACCTTGTTTATAAGGAGATTAAGACATAAAACGGGTTCCTGGTGTTATCTAATGCTGTGGATGTTACAGTAAACACTCAGTTTTTATCCTCAGACTAATGCCTTACTTTTATTTGTGTATGTGTCCGTGGTATTCAAACTGAGCTCTATGGAGACGTCTGCAGTGCTGCCTGGGTGCACTATGAAGATATCGGGCTTAGTCAGGGTGTCTTTTTTAAAGATGTCCCTCAGCTCTCGGAGACAAAAAAAATTTAAAAGTGAGATTTTTTGTAACCCAAATTCAAAACGAACAATAACCTTGGATGTGCAAATAGTTTCTGTATCAACACATCCACCTTGATCACTATGGGCAAAAGCAGTCAGTGTTGCCAGATTGGTCGGTTTTCCATCCAGTTTGGCTACTTTTATTTGATTGGGTTGATAAAAAAAAATTTGGGCAGCTTGTAATGATTTGGGCCTTTTTGTACCATTTATTTGGTTTCCTTCGATTAAAACAATGTGGCACTTTCCAGTGAATCGATTTTTTCCTCTCCTCTGAATAGTATGAGTAGGCTCAGCTCAACACACAACGTCTGATAACAGATGTTTTATAAAAATAAAATGACATGTCAGTTTATTACAACTAATTTGAAACTTTTTCCGTATTTATTATTCCGTTGGGTGGACCTTAACCTCTTTTTCATCTGATGAAACACTTTCTTGCCTTTTCTTCTATATGATGTCATCAGAACAGAGTGTCTCGCTGGGGGCCGGGCCTCACTGATCACTGTACAAAAGAGCAACTTTTTAACTTTATTCACTGATTTGGGTAAAACTGGATCATATTTTATGAAAAAATATTTTCTGGTTCTCCTGCTGATGTATTCCGGCTGCTCTTGGTGATTTACAGTTTCCTCACATAACTTGTTAAAGTAATGCGAGGAATAGCTAAAGTAGTTCTGCTGTTAAGTGTGGCTGTCATTAGCAGGCAATGGAACCAGCTTCAGGGACGAAAACAGCCTCTGCGACTATCAGGAAATACAGTACCGAGTTGATTTAAAGAGTTTTACCATTGCTAAATGTAGTGGTGTTAGCTGAGTCAGCCAGCTGCATGGCTACCCAGATTAACTAGCTAACAGCATTACAGTTAGCAGCAGTTAGCAATTAACTAGTTTGGCAACAAGTGTCCATTGGGACACTAAGTAAATGTCCTTGGTACAGTATTCTCTGATTCTCTCAGTCCTGATCCAGCCGTGTTCAGTGGAGGCCTTTTTCCACCAAATTAGCTCTGGGTCTTGAAACCTAACTGAGTTTCCATTAGTCTTGAGTGGAACCATTATAATTAAGGGTGCATCATCAACAGAGGGTCCTGCTCAATGCAAAATAAATGGTAGAATATGACACACCAACTTTTGTTCTAGAGACAAACCTGCTATCTTTTGGTTCTGCTGGGTTCAGCTGGGAGCCAACTTTTCAGGTACTGAACCAATTTATTTTTGGTGGAAATGATCCGAATGGTTTATAATTAGGTGTGTGAATCAGAACAGGGCCAGTTCCAAGTTGCTGGAAAAGGCCTATGGGAGGATAATTCAGCTCTGGGGCACGAGAGGCCAAACCTGGCAAGAAAACCACCTCGGTACTATGTTCTCTGTCGGTCATGGGCTGGGGCTGGACCTAGAGATGGAGCTGGACGAAGCTAAGCTCTGCCCATTGGCTCTGCCCTGATAAGCCTCTCAATAAATGAACACTTGTTCGTACAAGTAAATATTTTAATGTTTAATCACTATGCAAAACATTTGGTTGAGATACTTTCCCATTATTGTAACCTTGTTTTTGGTGGTTCGGAGTTTGACTCATTGTACAAATAAAACAGGAGGGTGGAGGAACATCCTGAGGCTTCTTCCCAGCGCCTACTTTACATGTGGAAACCAAAAATTAGGCTACAGGATCTGATTGGACTGTTTTCTGTCAGCCAAATCTGGCAGCACTGAAAGCAGTTTAAATTTAGCACATCAGTAAATCTCAACACGGGGCTGTTGTTTTGCATGGCTTACATCTGTGGTCAATTGTTGTTTTTTTAGAAGAAATCCTTTGTTATTGATTCGGGGAGGCATTCATCTTAAAGTTAATCTTGTCTACTTGCTCTGTGGAAAAGCACAGAGAAGCGGAGCTGTCTCAGAGATGTTTAGGCCTCAGATATATGTGAGCTTCAACAGAAAAGCAGTTTCTCACACCGAGATAGCTCCTCTTAATGTGAAATCAATTCCCAACAACAGTTTTCTTTCTAATGAGTACAGTTCTGTTAAGTCTGATGGGTTCTTTTTTTAACATAATAACTGAAAATGAGATAAACAGTGTGGGGTGAATCTCCTCCTCTTCCTCCTCTGGCCTGTAGCGATGACAGCGACTTGTGCTCGTCTTTAGAAACATTATAAATGTAGCCCCAGTGAGTTTTCCTGCTCGGAGGTGATCATAATTAAAATTTTCTCGTCTCACCTTGTTCTGTGTGTTATCTAATTCCCCCACACAGACTAACAGTTAACCTTCCTCACAGCTTATGACAGTTATCACAAAAGATATTACTTCAGGTAATTTTAAGGGGATAGTTCAGATTATTTAAAGTAGAGTTGTATGCAGTACTTATTAATAGTGAGTGTATTACATACAGTAGATGCAGGACCCAACAGTAAGGACTGTCTGCTTGCCCAGGGCAAGTAAAATGCTACGTTGGGCTATTAAATCTAGGTTACAAAAGAATTAAACAATTGAACTATTTTGTTAATTAATTAATGGTTAAAGTAAGACTGTTTTCAGCCTCTGAAATATAAATAAACTGGACATCTTTGACATTTAAACATTTGGACTTGAAACTGGGATGGACATTTTTCATTATTTTCTGTCATTTATAGACATCGCAGCCCTTGATTAAACATAACAATTAACCTTAGTCTTTGATGTTATTTGATACTGCTAATAAATAAAACATGTTTGTGGTTTTCTTGAAATCAGTTTTACCAGTATGGAAGCTAAGCAGTGTACTGCTGTGGACAGGGTCAGCAGCAAAATGTATTGCAGTTATATAAGCCAAATATGGCTCTCTCTAAAGCAGCCAGAATCCTTTGGCACTTTTACTTTGGTGAATCCAAACCAACCTTTTAAAACATAGAAGCCGCTCAGTAACACAAATAAACTCACTGATCGAAGCAGCTGTAGACGAGCAGCTCCTGCCAGGTAAAAGTATTGTTTTTGCTTAAGGAGTTTGGTGGCTTTGGAGAAAGCAATATTTAGGTTAACGGTAGTTCCCTGTCTGAAAAGGCTGTCTGATGGCAAGGTAAAGTGGTGAAAATGTTTAAAATATAGCGCACACTTAGTCTGACATTTTGTTTTTTTAAATGGGCCTAAACTACGTTTTTTCTACTGACCTTGTTCACAGCAGTACATTGCTTAGCTTCCTACACTAGTACTCGTGCTGCTTCTCCGAACTGGGAGTGTGTCGACTGCCATCCACTGTAGCTAATACACTGACTCGATAAGTCCTCATATAACCTCACTTCAAATAATCCAAACAATCCCTTTCACATCCACAGGAAGATCTATCTGTACTAAGTTGAAGAAAAATTTGATTAGTTGTTTTGTCTTTAGGATGTTTTTCCACTCATCCTTTTTTCGCTCATGATATGACCTCTTGATAAATATCAGTGTGGATAACTGAAGATTATGACCTTTTTATTCAGTGCATGGGTCAGCTCACACACGAGGATAAATATTTTTTTTATCTGTAATATTCAATCTGCCTCAAAATCTGCCTATCGACCTTCATTATCTTCTTGCTTCATACATTATAGCACGCTGCCCTTCTCTGGCTTACTACTGATCTCCTGATGACAGCAGATTTAAGTGAGGGTGCTGCATCAGTGCAACTTGACATAATTGCAGCCTCTAACCAAATAAAATGTTTTAATTCACAGATTGAGGAAATGGGTTAGAGAGTGTCCTGTTAAACAGATTTCTGTGTCTCCTTCAGTGCTTGTTTGTTCTGCTTGATTGGATGTGGTGGCCTCGAGGATCAATTCTCAGGCTGATCCCCTTCTTGTTCTCTCTATTAACCTGTGGGCATATTACTCTTTGGCTTAGCGTCTTATGTGCTGCTTCATGATAATACTGAGCTGTTGCTGAACATATCACTAGATAGATTAATTTGTCTCTCACAAATGTATCTGTATTGTTGCAGCGCAGCTTCTGGCCAGTGTTGGCTGTTGGTATGATAGTTCCGCATCAGGGCGAGCTGCATGAGGCCAGAACTGAGGCCTCAGGTTTGGAACAGGTTGTGCTTCAGGTCCATAATCTGACAAGATTAGTGTAATAAGATCACTTGTAAAAAATATAGTTTTACAGAGAGGTTGTATTTTCATTTAATTTACCTCTGAAAGGAATAGTTCTGACATTTTGGGAGATACACTTGTTCTCTCTCATGTGAAGATTAGTACCACTTTCATAGCCAGCAAGTGGTTATCTTAGCATAAAGACTGGAAAGGGGTGAAACTTGGCCCTGTCTAAAGGCAACAAAATCTGCCTGCCAGCACTTTTAAAGCTCACTAATTAACATGTTATATCTTATTTGTTTAATTCATGCAAAAAATTAAGTGTAGCAACAATGCGCTGTGGTTTTACCAGGGGTTACATGCCAAAGCATTTCTTGGTTTGTCTCTTCTATTTCTTGGTAACTTCTAGAAGTCACCATGAGATTTCCAGGCAAAAAGCAGATACACCACTACTTAATCCAAATACGGGAGGTTGTGATGTAGAGCTGTAAGACAGATGAGCTGAACTGTTGATATGATAAGCATAAGTAAGTGTCTTAATGCTAATCTAAGTGGTTGTCATACATGTAATGTCATGTGTTTTCTGTTGTTTTTTTTTACTGACTTGTGACGTGTATAGAGACCCTCTGGCACCACTTTTCCACCAGATTAGCTCTGGGTCTTGAACTGGTTCATTCGGGGTTCCTGAATGGCCCAGGTCCAATTCTTATAGGTGCAGAAAATCCTTGAAAATGCTTGAATTGAAATGTAATGTTGTCAAAGTTTGAAAAGTGCTTGGATTTTGGATAAAGTGTTTGAAACTGCTTGAAGTTGTAGTTTCTTTACTTTCATAATATATAACTCTATGACTGATTTGTTTGATTTGTTAAATTAAAATAAAAGCTTCTGCCTTCTGAAACATCAAACTTTTGGAACCTTGGCGCTATTAAGGTTATTAAGCTAATTTTGAGCAGAACCATTGTGATCAAGGATGCTTCATCAACAGAGGGCATTGTACAATGCACAATGACCTGTAGAACAGGTCATGACATGACACAGTGGGCCCACTGCGGTTCAGGTCAAGGTAAGCCTGCTATATTTTGGCTCCAGCTGGGGACCAATTTTTTGGGCTCTGATCTAATATATTTTTGGTCAAAATGCTCTGAATGGTTCAAAATTATGTGCATGAACCGGGAATGGAACCAGTTCCATGTCGCTGCAGAAGGTCTATCAGTGATGTGCACATCATATTGGAGTGGTATCAATCCTCAAATGTAATTCTTAGCAAGAAAGCAAATAAGCATATTTCCCAAAACTGTCTCTTTAACTTTAAAAGTTAAATAAATGTCTGCTGCTTTATAGTTGTTTCACTCTGCTACTTTAATATATATTATATTATAAAGTGTTTTCTTATTCATTCTCAAACTATTTGATTAATAGATGCCATTGAGGGAGCAGTGCTGTGTTGCCATTTGATCTCATTGCTCATTGTCCAGTCACCCTATTGAAAACAATAGATGAATTCTTATAAAATGTGTTCATTTTGCGTTTTGCCCTTTGTTACCTTTCTATTCTCAGATTAATAACACTGAAACTTCATCTTTACATGAACTTGAGTTTTAAAGATTTGTTCTTCACACAAACATTTAAGTGATAGCTACAATTTGATATTATAATCCAGTGTCATTCATTTCTTTCATGTTCAGTTTTAATTCTGTTATGTTTACCTTATTTAACTTTTTGAAGAAGCGACAACTTTGCAGATTTGACCATCCCTAAACTTCAGCTGGAGTATTCTGGTATTCTTGGTAAACTTCCCAATAAAAACACCCTCTCCTTAAAGATTTCGCGAGTAAACTATTGACATCTATTTTAAAACTATTGTGGCTATTCTGTGGCTACAAGTTTTTTCTGATACTAAGGAAACATTCAGTAAACAGTTTTTCTGAGGGATACTATCATTGAGGTAATTACAGATACGAATTTTCGGAAAAAAGAGAAGAATGTGAACTTTGGATTTTCTTTAGGAGTAGAGGAAAAAGACACTAAGATTGAGAGCTCTAAGCTGTGCCATTATAGTTGACACAGTATATATCTAAAGGATGTTTTTTGAAGGAAAATGTAGGAAAATAAAACACTGTCTTTGTTAAAATATGTGATTTAACTTACTACTACTTCCAAAAATAAAACTGGCATGTCAGTGGACGTTTCTAATCATTAAATTCACGGGCAACATCGCAGGTCTACAAGAGGTAACAAAATCCAACGCTTCAGCAACCTCATGTTTCTGTATGCCAAATCAATGAGTAGGTGGATTTTTAATGGGCAGTATGTTAACAAAAAGAAAAAAGAAAAAAAGAAAAACCTGCCAAAAAGATGACAATGAAGAATGTTGGAGCAGCATTCGCAACAATATGAAGAACATGATTGTATCAGCGAGGACAAACCAAACACAGATGATTATGGTCGATGGTCATAACAGTCAAAGAAAGTAAAAAGTCTCAAATTACTCTATCTGCAACACATCTTAGGACACACAAGTATAAATGTCTGCTATTTACATTTTTTTCCTATTCAGTGTGCATCTATATCACAACATTTTCCAGAAGTCCACAACATACAATAAATTCAGGGTTTCACCTTTGGTTATGTAATTATCAAGGCTAGGTTTAAAAAAATATATAACACACGTCCATGTTACTTTTGCATACAGTTAAATTCAAAGTGAAAACATATCAACAAAGCAGCTGGTCAGCTCTAAATTTGCATCTGAGAAAAAAACCTAAGGTATTTCATCTTTACGACGATGACTCTCGGGGCGGCGAAGGCCCAGCGAGTTTCATCCGCTGTTTTTCTGTGATATAAAGTGAGTGTGGCAGATATTTATGATGGTGTTTATGTGCCTGACATCTTTGCTTTCGTGTAAGTGGATCTTAATGTAAGAGGATATTCTTCTGATGTGTTTGGGTGTGTTGCATTGAGCCAGTCAATATATGTCTCTGATTTCTCTCCCAACCCTCTATACACTTTCTGAATGAGGATTTTCATGTGTTATGACACGATGTGAATTAAGAGTTTGTTGCCAGCGTTTGAGTGAGCAACTCAGGCCAGCCTTGTTTGGTTGACAATATGAAACAAGATAAAAATAGATTAAGTCGTACTGCTGACTGCACATAAGCAGAGAGCAAACTCACCATTTAGTAACCAATGACACCTACGAAGCCGACCCAACTAAAACATTATGTCGACGTTACAACCAAACAGTATCTCTATCATATTAAAATATTCACATCTGTTCCTTACAAGACACTTTTTTCACATGTAAAGAAAACATCTTTTATAAGTCTCTTAGTTTCATCACTTCATACATCTGTATATGTGTAGTAATTAAGGCAATCATTTTGGGCCACGACTTACTCATTTGCCAACTCCAGTCTCAACCCTTCGAGGGTTTGTTTACTGATGTCGCACTCTCATCCCCACTCGTCCAAATGCCGAGTCCTGTTCGGTTGTTGTTGCTTTTCAGTCTCCGCTCATGCTCAAGACGACCAGTCACAATGTTTTGCTTGTTCTCTGCAATTTTCCAGAGTTTGGGGGGGTGGGGGGGATACTTCCTCTCCTTGTAACTGGCAGCGCTGCAACAGAGAAAGAGAAACAGGAAACGGATGGGAATCTATCATCATTCTTGAGAAAGTGGCACCCTGAACGTGGAGCAATTTGCCCCAACGCCAAACTGATACTGCACATATTTTCCTTTCCCACCCAGAAGTTGGTCATTATGTATCCACTACAGATAATCATCAGGGTCATTAAGCAGCACTTCCTTCTGAAGCACTAGAGGAGGGGATAGGTCACATAGGGATAGCACATTAACTGTAGATCATTGCTCACATATAGGCTTAGTTACATAAATACTCATGGTTCCTGCACAGTATAGAAAAGTATTGTAAAAGTATGGAGTTTGATTCTAGAAATTTCCAGGTCCATATAGTATAGAAAAGGGAAAAGGGTTATTTGTGTTTCCAGAGTATTGCCCCCATATGGTTTTCTAAAATATAAATTCAAAATTTCTAAAACAAATTGATAATACAAGAGTGTTTTTCATGGCATTTGGAGCAAGCAGTCAGCACAGCCAAAATATTTACCACTGTGAGAGAGAGGACGGGCCAGAACGAGCTTGATGTCGTTGAAAGAAAAAAAGTGGCAATATATAGTATTATAAATAAACAACACTAAGGTTGTCCAAATGTGAGTTAGGCAGTGATATAGTTGTAATTAGATACATAGATGAACATCCTTTGCTACATAAGGAAACCATATGGCTGTGTTCACTCTCAAAATTATATCATTTAACTTTTCTGAACAAATTTTCAATTCTGATTTATAAAAGAGACTAAAAATATGGGGGAACAACCTTATTGCAATATTTATTCAATATGACAAGTATTGTGGCCCAACCCCAATGACTAGTCTGTTGGTGGGCGGCTGGGATTAGTGGTAATGTTAAAATTTAGCTCAGTGGCACACATCAGGTCAACAAATACATACATAATACGTGAGAGAAGGGGGAAAAAAAAACAGCTCCACAGTTAATCACAAAGTTAAAGTAATCGAATGCTATGAGCTTAAAAACTCTATGTATAATTGCTAATAAATATATAAATATAAATGTTTCAATATCCCAAAAAGTCCCCCACAAAGTGATGGTGCCATATAATGCCACAGAAAATGACCTATTAGGAACTAAGATGATGGATGCCAGAGGGGATAAAAGACTTTTATGGGCAGGTGGAGCAGAGTGATAGACAGCATCCAGTGTTAGAGTGACAAAGCCCTCTAGCAGCTGTAGTAATTATGATGGAAGTATACATAATGTTGTTACAGAGTGTCCACAAAAGGAGGAGGTTGAGGCGGATTCAAACCTACTATCAACTTTGGTTTCTTTAAAAGTATGACCACAATTGTTCCATAACCATAACAAAGTGTTTATTACTGTAACCATGGCAATGAAGGTCCCTTAACCTTAACAAAATAGTCACTTTTACCCGAATATGATCTTTCCCTAAACCTAATCATGTTGTTTTTGTGACTAAAACTAACCAAACTTTAACAGTCGGTTAAACACATCACAAAAACAATATATTGTTCATCAGTGAATTCAGGCCGTTTTGAAGACAGACTGGGGCTTCAGATCATAAATCACTTCCATGTGTTATTCCAGAGGGCAGTTACAAACGATGGATTTTGCTGTTTAATTTGGAGGGCTTGTTGGCAGCAATAAGAATTCATTTGTCTAAAATGGTCAGGTGGGTTCAATATACTCAGGTATTTCCTTATAAGTCGATAATTATGAGGAAATGTTTATCTTCATAGAATAAATGTAAAAGAAGGAAACAGCAAAAACAGTAAAACTGCTTCAAAAGTGCTTCAAATTTTAAACGAATGATGGCTGCAGTCACTGCTACAAAAGGTGAGTTATATTCAGGTAATTAGGAGCATATGTCAGCTGTAAAAGCAGAGCTTCAAGCAGAGCTTCAAGCAGTCCAGATCGTCTGTGCCCAATCTGCAGGTGCACTGGTCCAAGAAAGAAAAAACAAAAACCGCATAAAATGATTTCATTTGTTTACAGATAAATCTTGGAAAATCATGGCAAACACAAGCAAACTGCAGTGACAAAGAGAAACGGCGGCCACAAGCTGGTTCAGTGACCAGACGGACACACACAACATGAAAAAAGCTTGACAACTGCTGCTAAGTGGCATCCAGCCGAACATTACCCTCCTCTGTGTCTGTGTTTATAATGTTGATTTAACTCAAATTTAAATTCCTTCTTCATGAAGTGTTTATGTTATTCTGGCTACCCCCTGTAGGGCAAAACATTTCACAGAATAACTGTTCTGTGTCATAGCTATTTGTGCTTATTAAGATGCAGACTATTAGAGACAAGCGTCCTCTTTTAACAGAGCAGCTGTTGTATAATTCTCCACCTCAATAATTTCAGGATTTTCACATAGTCTCCCTGGAGTTGCACACATTCTGTATGCAATCATAGCTGCAGCAGGCACAAGGCAATTACACCAAACATACTGAGTGTTTTTATCTAATTCCCCTATTAAGACTTTGCAGCTAAACCTGTGGTTGTTTACATTTCAGGTTTTGTTTGTTTGTGAGCTACTTAAATACACACAGGTAGTGTGTCCTGTGTTCACCCTTGAATACTCTGTACCTGTAATGATAAGAGGACAAATATGAAATTCAATTTTCAAGTCAGTATGAACACTGAATATACAGAAATTACTGAAGTGCAGCGACGTTGAATATCCTGTGAGGATTATTCAGTGTCTGTTACCTAACTCTTATTTAACTCTGAGGTTAAAATGTCGTGTCACTTTGAGGGAAGAAAATGAAGAAAGTTGTTTACAGTAGACCACAGTGGTGTTCCTTTTCTCAGGTGTTTTTATTGAAATAGAAGCAGCTCCTGTGTGTGTGTGTGTGTGTTGTGTGTGTGTGTGTGTGTGTGTGTGTGTGCACAGTTTAAAGTAGGCAACCTACAGCTCGAGGGGAACAGGGCCTTACCGGGACTGAATACTACAACACCAGAATACCCACTGAATGAGATGTTAGTTGGTATGTTGATGCTGCTGCCACATGAGGATGGGTGACCCATGCTGTGATCTGAGGTTCAGAGCTGTTATCGCTGTGCAGTAAAGACACACTAACACACCTTCCTGTGATTTTATGAGCAGATATCGCAGCAACAAATTAGGCTTAATTTCTTTCTAATGGGAGGCTGTAATATTAGAGTGAGTCATTTGTTGTGTGAAGAGCTTTGTTGCAATGAGAAAACTAAAGATGATTAATGGAAACAGAGCGAGGCCCGACAGCCTCGGGAGTTTTAAAAATGGTTGCCAGAATAGCAAATTGTGGTTGCCAAAGTTTACAGAATGTTTGCCAAATTATAATCAATTCTAATCATAATTTATTGTCCTGTGTTAAAAACAACAACAACAACAACAAAAAAAACGCCTTTCAGTAACAAAGAAAATATACTAAAATAGTCATTAAAGGTGCATGAAGCGATTCTGAAAAAAGATTGATTGCTGAGTCTCATTCCAAGGTTGTGAAATACTCACGTTTTGTGAATGAAACCATACAGTCAAGTATTTTACTGAGCTGTGATTGGCCAAAGTCTCCCGTCATGAGTTGGATTTTCTTGAAAACTGAGTCAAGAGGAGGAGCAGAAGTCTAGTTTCCTCTCAGACCACTTAAATTACATTATGACTAAAGGTTATAATGGAACTTTTTCCCATGGTAAAAATGATGGTAAAAATAAATTGCCTGGCCCAGCTTTAAGTTAGGAAGTAGTATGTCCTTAATGTATTCAGAGTTTAGCATTAACCATGGCATGATTGCCTGTGGCCACAAAAAGTTACTGTATTGCCACTAAATATTACATGTAGGTGGCCCCATGTGGCCACCAAATTTCATCCCCAAACTGTGAGCCTTCGCCAACAAAACATCACAGTTTCACAAACATTCCAATTCATTTGATCGTTTTCATTCAACATTCTACAAAAACGGCAACAAAAACAACATGTCGGCTAGCTACCTATATGCTGGGGCTACTAAAGCCTGGGTTTTCTAAGCCTACTCAAACTGCTACACAAAAGCTGGACTATAAAAACAACAAAACAACTAAATTTAGGACTGACTGGAAGCAGGTGTTTAAAGACCTTCTCCAGTTAAGATTACATTTTTAACCTTGTTAACATGTCCATGTGGTTCATCAATGTTACTAGAGATATCAGGAGTGAAATAAGCAGGAAGCACCATGTCTGAACATTTCTAGTTTTTAAACAGCAGTGAGCAAGGGCAGTCTAAAAAAACCCCACAGATTTAGTCAGGCTGGGTATATGACATCATAAACCCAAGGAATGCATGCTGCCAGAGACCTGCAATTAATATTTGAATTTGTATTAAACATAATCAAGCTTGGGCGGCATGGTGGCGCAGTGGTTAGCACTGCTGCCGCACAGCAAGAAGGTCCTGAGTTCGACTCCCCGAGCCGGCAGGGCCTTTCTGTGTGGAGTTTGCATGTTCTCCTCGTGTCTGCGTGGGTTCTCTCCGGGTACCTCGGTTTCCTCCCACAGTCCAAAGACATGCAGCATAATAGGTTAATTGGTGACTCTAAATTGCCCGTAGGTGTGAATATGAGAGTGAGTGGTTGTCTGTCTCTATGTGTCAGCCCTGTGATGAACTGGTGACTTGTCCAGGGTGTACCCCGCCTCTCGTCCAATGTCAGCTGGGATAGGCTCCAGCCCCCCCGCAACCCTCACGGATAAGCGGTTACAGAAAATGGATGAATGAATAATCAAGCTCTTTCCCTGACCTTCAAGTGTTTCAGTTGCCTAATGATGACCATGACTTAAAGGATAATTATTTCAATATAGTGTATTTCCAATAAATCTGGCTATTGTGGCTATGGGTTGTGCTTGTTTTGTACTTGCTAACTCTATTGTAGAAATTTGGAGAAATGAGACAATGTATATAGTGGCCTTCCTGTGAGAGACTGACTAAAAACACACCTTGACATTATACCCAAAATCTGTGTAAACAGCCACAGTGCACCTTCTCTTGCATTGTCAGCCAGTTCTTCCTGTCTAATACTAACTTAATCTGCAATGTTGTCAAGCTCTTATTTGGCTTTATATAGCCACACTAAATGTCACTTATTGACATTCACTCAGAAGTTTCTACACTGAGTAATGGCCCTTTCCATACACAGAGCTGACCTGGCTTGACTCTATTTGACTCGGTCTGTCAGCCCAGCACAGCAGGGGTTTGCATTTCCGTTACAACAGGGCTACCTGCTTAAAGGTGTGTCTTTTACCTGAAGACAAGCTCGAAGAGGCTCGAGTCAAGCAGCTGTATAGCGGTGGATAAATCGTTCACTGTGTTTCATTAAATTCTTTATGATAAAAGTTGCAGTGTTTCGTTATTTAAATGCTTTTATTATGAAGCAGCATAAACAGGAAATGTTTTTATTCAGGAGTTTCATCAGTAGTAACTTAACATGATTTCGACACAGCTGAAAGCAAATATGAAATGCTAAAATAATGCAGACACCTGAAAGTATCAAATGGCGACACGGGAGAGAAACTGCTTCTGTAGCTTGTAACGGAATCTTTATGTATTGAAGTTTACTGAGAGCTGAACATAGAGAGACTTTAAGAAATGTCATTCTCTCTGCTCTCCTGCACACATGAGGTCAGTATCACAACACTCGCTTGTTCGAGGGGAAGAAAAGGAGGCTCATCACGGATTGGCTGCGGCCGGCGAGATGTTACCACAGCTCGCTTTGGCCCACTCCAGAGCTAAGTCCATCTCAGACGTGGCTTGGCACTCTGAAAGTGATAATGGACATGCAATTTGGCACAGTACAGTTTGGCTTGGCGCGGCCAAAAGCGCTGGTGGAAAAAGCCTACAGAGACTGTGCAGGTTCATTTTGAATTATCACCTGTTGGCCAGTTTCTCCAAAAAGACAAAGTAATCAAGTGTGATGAGAAGCCCACCCCAATCCAGAGGACAGTTTCTCATCTGAGCCTACTAGTAATAAAGGAAATGTATCTGCAAAGGTCTCCTCAGAGATCTTCTGACAGTTGACATGTTGGACAGTCCTAACCTCATGTCTCATGTCTCTGAACGTTAGTCTTGGAAAATACTAGCAACTGATGAAGGACATTAGTGAAGTTAAATATTCAGAGAACACAGAGAAAAGGTATTTGTTGGATTTCTGAGACTCAAACAGGAGAATGGAATAATCACTTGTGCCATCAGGTACCTGGCCCACAGCTGTGTGCACACCTGGATGCTTTCACTTCTGTGGCTCAGCAGGACACAGGATTGTTTTCAGTGCCACATGCAGAACTCCATTCATCCCACAGCCAGTCACTTTAGGACTCTGCCTCCTCAAGGCTAAGCCAAGAGCACCAGGTTAAACCTGTTCAGATCTACAAAACCACCTGCTGCCCAGAAGCAATTGCCATTCACAATTTAAAAGCCCAGAGGCTGTTTTTTTCCACGACACTGGATTTAAAATCATTATGGTGTTTGCAGAAAGCGGCCAGTTGAGACTGGAAGAGACAGAACCCGCAGGTGTGGGGGACAATTACAGCCCCAAAGCACAAACTGATATTAAAATAACTGCAGGGGGTTGATGGAGTTAATAAATCCTAATGACTCAAGCGTTTTTTCAGCTGATTTCTGAAAGTCATTTTACTGTTTTGAACAAACATTTTGCCTCTTGAGATTGCAATTAAGACACCTTCTAACTAACTAACTAACCCCCACATCTGCTCACATCTTAGATTAGTTCAGTGATTCATAGAGGCCTGTTGTTGTGTCCCTTAACAACAGTTTTCAGCTGTCAGGAAAGTCAGAGAAGCAGTTGACCAATCAGTGTGTAGTAAGATGGGATTAAAATTATCTTCCCACATAGCTACCTAGCTATATTCATGAAAAACTGCGACAAGCATGGATGAGGTCAATGCAACTGTACAAGTTGTTAGTCTATTTACAAAGTTGCAAAAGACTCCTGCACAATGTCTAACTTAACATTTCAGTACTAGACCTTCATCAGGCAAAACCTGCCTACCTGAACGAGCCCTTTTGCAACTTTTTGGTTTCCTCGCCTCTCTCCTATGCACCTGTCTCATCTAATAGATGTGCAAAATGTTCCTTTCTTCTACGTCTATTTAGAGAAATAACAGCTCTTTAATTGACATATTTTCAAAATCAATCTGAAAAAATGTCACCGCTACAAGCAAAAGCTACTGCAACCTCTGTATCAAATGACAATTGCAGTACATTGGCAGGACTAATTGATTAGGGCAAAGCAAAATCAAATAGCCTGATAATAAGAGAAAGAAAATGCAAATTCAGTCTGATAATGGCTGATTTGAGTTACTCACTAGGCATAAACACTCCTTAAAGGCAAAAAGCCACTGTATACACTCAAAAATAATCCCTCTTATTGATCACTTATGACTCACTAGAACTGTTTGATTGTATCTGTATCTGTACAGACCCTCCCCCTATATGTTTTTGGGCGTCAACCTTTGGGTAGCGACATTCAAATACAATTCAACAATACAGTACCTTCCAGCAGGGAGGTCTTAATCTAAATTTAAAACTCAAATATATTCAGTTCAGTATGATAATAAATCAAGACAAGCAGGAAATTTCCATATTTGAGAGACTGAAAAACAGCATTTTCTGTCATTTGTGCATGAAAAATTACTTTAACGATTAATTGATAATCAAAATAGTTAGCATTTTACCTGCCCTAGGCAAACAGGTAGTTCTTATGTTTGAACCCGTGGTGTCTTCTTTCATGTTCCTGAACTAGAGCAGTTTTTGGGGTTTTGATGGTTGTAGGCTGAGCTGAGGCCTTCACAGTGTTGTTGCAATTTTGCTGCCTGCCGATAGTGGTCAACACAAGATTACCAGATTACTTATTGCTCCTTTTATAGTGAACATCCAACACTTAAGAATGAAAGACAAGAGCAGAAGTGTGACTGCAGATATACGCCACAAGGAATAGAAGAATTAGTGTCTTAAAGAGCAGACTCGTGTCTGTGGACTGAAACAGCCTTTCTGACTTTTCATCACCTTTCTGACATTTCAGGGTGATGATTACAATCTCACTGCTGACAGTGGTATATATGTGATAAATTAATGGCAGTATAGCTGCTATAAAAAGCCACTGCTATGCATAATGTCTTTCAATAAGGACGACTGTTCTGGTGTTCTTGGAGGACATCTGTGATGCAACACAGACAACAGATGAAATTGTGCTACTTATCGGTTGTCCCACTGCCAGGTCTGAGAACTAGAGGTGCAAGAAACAGTCGATTAATTAATTAGTCGATGGACATAAAATGAATTGGCAACTATTTTGATAATCAAATAATTGTTTCAGTAATTTTTTAAGCAAAATAACCACACATTTGCTTGTTTCAGTGCTTCTTAAATGTGAGAATTTTATGCTTTTCTTTGTCATAGATGATAATAAACTGAATAGTTTGGGATTTTCATTAGTCAGACTGCTGGTCAGATGAGACACACCATTTGAACACATGACTGTGGGCTTTGGGAAATTACCCAGGGCATGTTTCACTATTTTCTGCCACTTAATTGACAAAACAGTTAATCAAGAAATGAATGGGCAGAGTAATCCATAATGAAAATAATAAAACACAGACACAAAAAACAGCATTTGATATACAAACGGGATTAAGTGCATGTCTACAGTATTAATGGTTGAATATGAGTGGATAATCAGGCTCATGCATCTGCACCTACTTTCACAACTGAGATTTATGCAACAGAACCGTGCCAATATGCCCTAATTTAGTTTCATTCACCAGGCCCCTGCAGAGACGTGTGAAGCAACAAAGTTTTCCACATGGACAGAGTAATACCGTCTGTACCTCAGACTGGAACGAACTCATTAAGAGGGCAAATAGGTGAGGACATTGGCTGTAAATACCATTACTGCTGAATCAAGTTGGGAAATGAGACATAACAGCTTCTCATTACTTGTTACCGTTACTTGCACATCAACCCTGCAGCCTCCTGCTACCTCTGAGGTGGTAAATCTTTCCTACTGTATGAGGCCAAATCTGTTTCTATACATTATGGGCCATGTTAATCTCACATTATATCCAAGTATTGTGTGTGATGTTTAACATGTTGCTGTGTAGTTCTTGACAAAAGTGTTATACAAAAGAAATTATATTTTCTTGTATTATAAATATTACCATTTTGTAGGGGTGTCACAATTTCAATATGAAATCAAAAAATCAATTGAAATAAGCTTTCAATTTCAATAATCATTTTTTCTCTCCAACTTCACCTAATTAAGGCGCCAGGCATTTGTCCAAAGAAAAAAATGACACTTCAAAGACGACATGGTGTAGCTTACTAGCTGTTATATCACACTTGATACCATATAGACTGTCTTTTTAAAGCGATTTTCCACCCAAAAATAAAAATTAACTCAATATCTACTCACCCCTATGCTGATGTGAGGATGGATGAAGATCTTCAGTTCACGAAACAATCCTGGAGTTTCAGCAGAAAACAGGGTTGCAGCCAAATCCAGTACAATGGCAGTGAATGGTGACCACAGATAAAATGTAAAAAAAAGAACACAAAACAAACACAAAATGTCTCCATCCTGCTCGTGTGGTGTAATCCAAGTGTCCGTGAGCCACGACATTAAAATTTTAACCACAAAAGACGCCATTTACCCCATGTTTTTAGCTGAAATGTCAACTGTAGCCTCCCAGGTAGCATGTAATCTTAATGGATGCACGTGTCAAGTCTGAGAGGCTACAGCTGACATTTCGGCTAAAAACATGGTGTAAATGGTGTCTTTTGTGGTTAAATTTTAATGTCGTGGCTCATGGACACTTGGATTACACCACACAAGCAGGATGGAGACATTTTGTGTTTATTTTGTGTTCTTTTTTTTACATTTTATCCGTGGTCACCATTCACTGCTATTGTACTGGATTTGGCTGCAATCCTGTTTTCTGCTGAAACTCCAGGATTGTTTCGTGAACTGAAGATCTTCACCCATGCTCACATCAGCATAGAGGTAGATATTGAGTGAATTTTCATTTTTGGGTGGAAAATCACTTTAACGCAGAATTTGAAAATGTAAATGACAGTTGTCATAATATAAAACCAAAATTCTGTAGATCTTTACAAATCAAGACTGACAGTCCTTCCAGGAAGCTGTGATGTTGCGATTGCAGCAATTAATGCAAATCAACCAGTCCCTGTGAATTCTGCACAATCTTGCAATTTTGCCCAATCACAGCAACTTTTCAGCAGATTTGACCAATTACTGAAACTACCCGCAAGTTCCACCAGTCCCCCGCACCATTGGAGTCTTAATGAACTGATGCAATGTTTTATTATTACTAAAAGGAACACAAGGCACTTTTATTTTATAATTTTGTGCTTTCTATTTTTACTGAGAACAGAACTCAGAACTCAGAACAGAGTGCACTTTTATTCTGCCTTGAACAAGTTGTCTGTTTTAATGAACTATATCAAAAAATTGCTACCCCCCAATTTTCACTTTCACAATGCTTTTTATAAAAGCTGTCGCGAAATTAAGGAAATTAAGCCTGCAGAACTCTGGAGGGAATCATTTCAGTCACAATAGCTGTTAGTGCTAAAAAATTTTTTTTAATCAAATCGAATTGTAACCTTAAAATTTAAAGTCAAATCAAATCGTGGATTTGCAGAATCATGACACCCCTTTTGTTTTGGCTGTTTGATTCTTCTAATAGTATTTGTAACGTGATTCATGTGGCAACATGGTAATGAGTGCAACTTGTCAGTGAATACTTAGACCTGTATCAGTTGTAACATTTTAATCATTAATTTGTATGCTGAGATCTAGACAGACACTCCCAAAATCATAGATGTGAACTCTAAAAATTGTTCAAAGGTTGTACATTTCTTTTGTAAAGAAAGAGGGGAAAATTTTATTTTCCTTCAAGATGTACTGGTTCAGTGAGGCATGGTCTGTGTCAGTGGACCCTGACTATAAGCTCATGATTTTAGTAGTGTCATTATGCTCTGCTTTCAATTTCTCCACATCTAGTACACCTAGTTATTCAGTCTGGCACAAAACAACTCCAACTCCACAAAAAAACTCTGGGTCTGCTGCAGGTAGAAAACTGTCAACTCAGCCTTTGATTTTATTTAAACTAAAACTGAATGATTATGACAGATTGCACTTAAGCTCTTCCTCCCTTGAGAATATCCTTGGTGACTCTGAAGTGTTTTTGTTAATACTCCCGTCTAAATCTTCTTCTGATCGGTTTGTCACGAGTGCTCCAAACTATCATCATCAAAGCACGAGAGAGAGTTTCACAGGCAGGTCACCTGTTACCTTTTTCAAAGAAGCCTCAGTGCTGTCCAAGAAATAGAGGTGCCATTCAACGACTTTAAGTGTCCTTAGGATTTCAGATGTTATTTGTTATCATGGCGTTGTTTGTGCGGCGTGTTGGAGAAGGAGAGGTCAGATGATGAACAATCATGCCCCGATAAAGCTCTATGTGCTGCTCTTTGGTGGCTAGCACTGAGAAACAAATGTTCACAAGCACCTCAGGAAGTTTTAAAATCACAGGATGCAGTTTTAATTAACAAAATGCGAACCTTGACAAATGCATGTTGTGTGTGTCTACCACACAGGGACTGCACTGCAACTTCCACAAATCACTGTAAATGCACAGTAATTACCGATCCGATGAAATGACTCACATCAATATCAGGCAACCCTGTCTCCTAGAAATCATGTTTGCATATTACTAAATTGTTTTCATAATTGCGTTGTGGTGACAACATCAGTCATGTCTGGATTATGTTCACAGACGACATTACTTTGAAACTATACATTTACGTAACACGCTGGATTTGCAAGGGGGTGGTTGGGGTGGATGATGGTTCTACAAAATGCAGCACTAAAACGCCACAGTCCAGGGTCCACATCCAGACTCCTACAACAAAAGCTCTTTAAATTAAAGGGATAGTTTAGATTATTTGAAGTGGGTTATATGTGTTTCTTATCCATGGCCAGTGTATTACCTCAGGTCACTAGAAAAACATTTTCGCCATAAAAAAAAAAAGGCCAAAGAATCTATATCAGTGTATGCTATATTTATTTTCACCACTTTACTCTGCTGTCAGACAGCGCTGTACTGCGGCATCGCATTTTCCCAACCGTTGCGTCCGTATTCTTATGCATAAGAGCGCCTGACTGAGCTGCACTGTAGTACGCTACAGATCAGCTATTTGGGTCAGAAAGTTGTGAATCAGACTGAAATCAAACCTGACTTTCTTAAAGATGGTGTTTTTCCTGGCTGTTCAAACAAAAGATAAAAGCGTCTTGTATTTCACTGTGCTCAGGTGTGTTATATTGGTCTTTGACAGCTGTGGCAAGTTGCACTGAGTATAGACATCAACGCTTCCAGTGCAAGATTGGTACACTATACTTTCTGAAGCAGATTATTAAAGTCTCCATCTGGAAAAGTTCTTCTTTATATAGTTGCTTCATCAAAGTATTTTGATGTCGCCACAGTGAATGCCATTTTGTTGCCACTGTCATAAGTGGCTCATTTTTATTTTCATGTATTTATCTTCTTCCATAAACCACTGTTACTCTGACCCAGTCAGCTGATATTTGGTATACTACAGTGTACTGCATAGGCTGGCACTCTTATGTGTAGGAACACTCAATCTACTGTAAGTAATACCCTGAATATGCATAAGTATTCATACAACCCCACCTCAAATAACCTGCACTATTCCTTTAAAGGGATAGTTCACCCAAAAATGAAAATTCAGTCATTCTCTACCCACCCTTACGCTGACTGAGGGTTGGGATTGTTTTGTTAGTCCACAAAACACTGCTGAGTTTCACAGGAAAACAGCTTGCAGAATCTCCCAAACAATGTCAGTGAATGGTGACCGCTTTTCAAATGTGAAAAACAACTGGAAAAAACACAAAATGCCTCCAAAATGCTCGTCTGACAGTGTGCATGTGCAGGTAAAAGTGGCTCCAAGCTAAGGAGCTACATGGAAAATTCAGGCTAAAAACATGGTGTAAATAACATTTTTTTTTTTAGTCAGCTTGGCATGTTGGGGCTTTAGGAGACTTTACGTTTGAAAACTGGTCACCATTCATTTCCATTATTTAGGAGATTCTGCAACGCTGTTTTTCTGTGAAAGTCCAGCAGTGTTTTGTGGACTGAAAACCTAAACCCAATCTTGAAGCGGCATGAGGGTGAGTAAATAATGACTGAGTTTTAATTTCTGGGTGAACTATGCCTTTAAGTTCAGAAATACTGTGATTTTGGTTAGGTTTAGGCAATAAAACACAAAAAAGTCATTTCAGTAAATATTAGTCAATAGATCTCATGTCTCAAGTCACTGCTGACTTTTGATTAATGCTGTAGTCATTACATCTGTATGGTATATTGCAAGGTTGCCTGTTTTGTCCATTTCCTATAAAACAAAAGAAATACATCAGTGAACACTTTACTGACAGGTTCAGTATCAACATTTTTGCGATTATATTAATAGAAAATGTGTTTTGCCACCATTACATCTCCTTCAAAACATATTTGCTTTGCGGATTAGTTGTACATAAAAGTGACTTCCAGGAGTCAGGGCTGCATCAGGCACTCTCAGAAAAGTTGTCACTGAAGTCGAGGGCTTATGTTTCAAACCTGGACAGAAAGATCAAATAAAATAAATAAATTAATCCTGCAGGGACTGACTTTAAGAGAGTGCACATGCACATGTAGCACAGTGCCTGGCTTCCTGCTTGCTGACACTAATCCAAAGGCAGCGGGGATTTTATGCCTCTTGCTGCTTCTTGCCTCACACCCCTGCAGGGCTCTCAGATCCACACTGGCTTTCCCAGTCACACACACGCATACAAACATACACAGATGAACACACGACGAACTATAAATATTCAGGCCAGGATCGGCGAGTACGTGCAGCACAATGCACGCTGGGGACATAACACACACTGTGCTCATTTCAACCCTGCCACCGAGCTCTCCGTCAGCACTTTTCTGTGGGAAAAAACTTGCACATCTGCTCAGCTGATGCTGTTCATTTAGGCAGACTTGTCCGTGAATGCGCTCTGCGGAGCCCAAAACTCGAGCGGTCCCATTGCTGTTTTCTTTTCGGCTCGTGCAGCACTCATTAGATGTGTTAGCTGCTGCATGACAAGCCAAGCTTCAGGTGTTGTGTGTTTGTTTATGTTTGTGTCTGAGGGTGAGAAGAGCAGTTTGGAAAGCACATGTGCAACACAGCAAGTCACATTACACCATGACAGACTGTCATGGTGAATTAAAGGCAGGACACAAATGGAGGCAGTGGCCAGGAAACATCATTAATGCCACAATGCTTCAGTTTACTCTCAACGAGACGTGTAGATGATAGAACTGGCAGAATGAAATGTATACTGAATACAACTAAACAAAATTTTACCCTCCTACTCACTGTCAAGATTCTCTGAATGAGAAGTTAACCATTGTCCAAATGTACTGTCCTGTTTGAGTTACATAACCAATGTACAGTATATGTAGCATGATACTAGAGAGCCCAAGCAGCTAAAACTGGGTTAGCGCCAATTACTTCAATGCCAGCAGCCAAATAATCTATAAGTTTAGATGTTTTCTTGTCTGTGACACTGATAAAAAGAGACAGCAGCTCTTATCTAATCTTTTAGCCCCACGACTTACTGACAGAACCAATGGTTTAGAGTCCAAAATGTCAAAGTTAGGACTGTTTGCAGTCTGGGAAACACATCTTGACTGCTGAGATTAATGGGCTGGAAGTGGAGAGCAAGGAAATGCAAATGCAACTGAAAGACAATGCTGGTTGCAGAATTCTTTTATTATGGGATATGTTGATATGGAAGAGTGTGTCTGAGCAACTGAATGAGCCAATCCCAATTAATATTGCACTCTATGTGCATTTTAATTGAGAGTATAAGGAAGCAGTGTATTTTTAGCCACGCTTTAGCCTCTAGGGGATGGCAATGTCGGTCGGCCCACCACTTTGGTCCAGACTGAAATATCTTAACAACTATTATATGGATTGCATTAAATTTTGGACAGATAATCATGGGCCTCAGATGACTTATAATCAGTTTGATGATCAATCAGTGCTTAACAAAGTGCCATTAATGTTGGTCCAATACTTTGGTTTATGAACAAATACCTGCAAAACAATGCAAGACATGTTGATCAGCCTCAGCTGTACTTTGTGCTTAGTGTTAATTGGCAAACACTAGCATGCCAACATGAAAAAATATATTATATTAACCTTAGAAAATTATACCTGCTGAACATTGTCATGTTGTCATCAGCATCACATCAGCATTGTCAGTGTGAGCATGTGAGCATGTAAGAGCTTAAAAATAATGTTTTTGTGCCGCTGGCAAGTGGGTCAAAAATCCAGTTGCGTGAACAAAATATAAAGTTGACGTGTGTGTGTGTGTGTGTGTGTGTGTGTTGAGTCTAAGTATATCGAATCATCAATTTCAACCCAGTCATATGTTTTTCCCCAAGACAGTATGAATGTTCTCTTCAGGGTGGAAAATTTACTTACAATGTGAACATCTACCAGCCACTGACTGATAACTGCTCAACAGTAAATCATTTTGTATCTGAAACCTACCAGCCACTGTCAAGTTTTACCAGTATTTGGCTGGTGGCTTGTGCTAATTTCCCACTCTGGTTCTTTTGTGTTTCAACTCTTTTGTTGTTTTATGATTCAGTGCCTTTTCATCCATGAAGTAAACAAGCCTGCCTGTGTCTGTGTGAGCACACTCTATAGACAGACACAAGCAGAGCAGGGTGAAGTCTTGGAGAGTAGAGCAGATGTAGTAACGTCCCTCTTGAAGCAATGTCTGGGAAACTATAGAGAGAAAGTAGTTCCTACATGAAAGTGCTCATAAAAAAGTCTGTGGATTATCTTGAGTAACCTGGTCATGATTTCAGGAAAGAGACTTGCTGTGAAGTTTTTCAAATACTTTTTTGAGCACCACAAAACTGAGTGCCATTTAGTTCCATTGCACTGTAGAGAAGACAGACGGATCTCTAAAACTCAAATTATCTAGATGGCTACAGGCCAGAGGAAAAATATGTATTTTTGATGTTTGGGTGAACTGCCCCTTTTAAAAAAAGTCGTTTTGTTAGTTTTGTTTTGTTTAAAAAAAAACTTTTTTCAGCATTGGGGCAATGTGACAACTGCGACCTTTTTTGTCAGACATAGCGCCACAGTCCTGTCAGATAAATTAAAGTATATTTGAATCGGACGTTCCATAATACTGCAAATTATATAAAAGTGGATATTGTTATTATAATGTTGAGGTCGTTTTGGTCATGTCAAGCCATTATTTGGAGAAGTGGGAAGTTTCAACTCCCTGTTCACTTATTACTAGTGTGTTCACACACACTCAATCACAACACATAGTGTTAAGTTGCTACAGCTGACATAATATGTGAATATATCTTTTTTTCACATTATATATTTTTCAAATCAGCATCTAATCTACAATCTACCTACGTATCTCCTGGGGTACAAGTACCCCCAGTTGGGAACCACTGCTGCATGGGGTACACTATGTTGATTTTTCTTCCATGAGATGCCTTATTGCAATCTGTCACAGTTTGTTATTTAGTTCATGTATAGATTTTAACTGTGGTCATGGTACATTAAGCACAATTTCATAATTTGTGTGAACAAAAGCAGCGAGCCGTTTACCCAAAATGAAAACTGTCATTATCTGCTCATCCCCGTCAGTCACGTCGTACCACCTCCAAACCAGCCTCCTCTATCTCGTGCCCCCGCAGGCATCTCTCACATGTGCACTTCAACAGTGACTTAATGAAACGCCTACAATCACTTACCAACAGCAGATGTAGATGCCTGCCAGTCGTGCTGCCAAGCATAAAAATTACCATCTTGTTTCCCTCGATAATGGTAGCTGGAAATACATTCCCTAACTTACAAACTAAATTACAAACTAGAGCTCATTTTGCACATCTGACCCATTGGAATTGTGTTTGGGATATTTAATTATAAGACTCAAAAATGGTGGAACATTAGATAGGTGCTAATCTCCTGAAACAACTTTAAAACTCCTGTGGAGGATGGTTTCAAATCAACTTAACGTGGGAAAAAAAGGGTTGTTGTTTAAATGTTTTTAACCACTATCTCTTTTAATGCTAACTCACTTTTTATCTTGCAAGTAAAGGGACACTGAGTGCAATATGTGAAGCAGCAGCTGTTAATTTGAAATTTAAAAGAGGTTAACAACCAGAAGGAGAAGCTAATTTTAACAAAATATGCACCATACCAATGTTGAAAAAAAATGTGCTCGCAAAAAAATATGTACTTATCATGTATAATGTGTCTCTTCAGAATCTTTGCATGTTTTAAACAGAGAATATCATCTTCTGCCCTCCAATAGGTGATTCAGTCCCTCAGTATACATGCAACAAGCTGAAATATTCTGCTGTGATAAACATCAGTTTATCCTTTTGCTAAACCATAATCAGTGTGTTTCTAACTGAGATCTAAAGCCAAAGGATATAATGTGATATACATTATACATTTGTCATGACTGTTTGTTGTATTTTTGTATGTTTGTGGAAAGTGTGCACTATATGTTTGAAGCTGTGTCTAATCTTTTGAACAGAGCTACCCTGGGACGCAAAATGATTTCAGTGTTTACTGGCAATTAAATTGTATTGTATCATATCACATATAAAACTTATTCTTTCTGTTTATGTGGAAAACACATCGGCATATGTGAATTTAGATGTTTTACATGTGAAATATGAAATATTACATGTAAAAACAACTCTTACATGTAATGTCACACATGAAACATTCTTCAAGTCAAGTCACACATAGGCACATTATTAACATGAAAAAATTATACAAGATATTGGGTGAAATACTGTTTTAGTGAACTAAGGACACAAATCTTAAGATATATGTAAAAAACATTTTGATTTATGGCTCCATAGAGGAAAGTCTGCTTGTGATTCCTCAAGACAGGCAGCAAAACTCTGTTTAATTTGTATAATTTGAGACTTGAAAAGGTAAAACTACCAGTATTTAACCAAAAAGCAAAGATTACAGAAATATATGAAAAAATAAACAACTTAAGCCTTATTTACACAGAACTCGTATTATCTGGGGACCTCTAATAACTTAGAGGTTGGTAGGTAATCTGTGATCTTAATCCCATGTGAATCTGCCATGTCTGTAATTTATTAAGTAAAGCTTTCACAGCAAATTTCCAACCATATTTTGCCAAACACAGAAGCTGTGTGAAATGTGACCGCGACTCATACTACGCTAAACAGCAGTCAACAACTGTACTGTGAGATCAGCCATATTAATGTTAAAAAATAAGTGACAATAACAAAGAAGTTTAGGAGCAACAAAGGGTTGTCGTGTTCAAGAACAGCCACAAAGCATAGTATTAGATCTAAATGAGCTGCAAATGTGCATCTATGCTTATAAAACATGCAGAAAATTGGCAGAACAGTTCTAAATTATTTTATTAATTTGGTTGCTGAAGAACAGATGCTTCTGGTTATATTAGTCCTGGCTTTAGGGCTTTAATTTTGTGTGGCAGAAATATGCCATCCCCACATTGAAAGCCACTGCCGGTCTTTAATAGTTTTTGTGCCTCCTCACCAGATGATTTGTTGGATTAATTAAACCCAGGCCTTCTTCCGGGTTCAATAGTCAATTCTTCGTTCCTAATTCCAGGTCAAGATTTGATCAGCTCTAAATTAGTTTGTTGCTCTGACCAGACAATCAACACTTGCTGCTGCCTTGCTTGCTAAATGAAACTGAGCTGGATTAAAATTAATCCTAACTTTGAACCGAGACTTAATTGTATTTTGTGAGAGGTTTGGCTAGCACACCAGTAACAAGCAATTAGTTTGAAAACTGCGGCTGAGCTGCGTGTTTATCACAGACTGTCTGATCAGTTTGATTTATCAAGCATGGCTGACAGCCTGAAACCAACTGCAGGGGAGAGACAAATCTGTCTCAGTACTATAGTGTGTGATTGAATGTAAAGATTTATTATCGAAACATCAAGATGTCAGGCAGGTTTAAGAGTTGATATTCTGTTTATATTTAGTGCTGCTTTATATTTACTTTCACTGATTAGCAAAGCCACATTAAACAGTGAGAATTTTTAGGGATTTTGGTGTGATGTGACTGTAAAGGACAGGAAAAAAAAGACATGCGACAGCAAACAGAGGAGTAGCAGACTTGTGAGCTGAAACAATTACCCGATTAGTCTATGGCTATCGATTATCAAAATAGTTTGCAATTAATTTAATAATCGATAAATCGGCTTGAGTAATTTTTTAAGACAAAGTCAAAAATTCTCTTATTCCAACCTCTTAAATGTGAATATTTTCTGCTGCTTTTCTCCTTTACAACAGTAAACTGAACATCTTTGGGTTGTTCAGTTGTTATAATCGCTAGCTGCAGCTCATGCAAACTTCAAGGCAGTGTTCGTGTTGTTGGTCATTAAGAATAACCTGATTAACCTGACTAATCACTGATTGTAAAGTAGATGCCATCAATTTTAAAGGGATAGTTTACCCCCAAATCAAAAATGCATATATTTCTCCTACAGGCAGTGCTATTTATCCATCTATATTGTTTTGGTATGAGTTGCTGAGTTTTTGAGATATTGACTGTACAGATTTTTGCCTTCTCTCCAATATAATGGAACTAGATGGCACTAGTCCTGTTCTGCTCAAAGTGCCAAAAAAACACATTTGAAAAACTCAACAGTAGTGTCTCTTTTTAAGAAATCATGACCCAGTTGCTCAAAATAATCCACAGACCTTGTTGTGAGCAGTTTCATATAGAAACTACTTTCTGCTTTCAGTAGAATTTACCGGAGCTATTTTAGAATCTACTGGAACTACTACATGAAACTGCTCACAACAAAGTCTGGTGATTATCTTGAGTAACTGGATCGTGATTTTTACAATGAGATACTGGTTTTGAATTTTTTCAAATGTATTATTTTGGTGCTTTGAGCACCACAGGCCAAGTGCCATTTAGTCTCAATATACTGGAGAGAAAGCAGACATCTCTATGACCATAATCTCCAAAACTCTGCAACTCACACCAAAATAAATAATAATAGCACTACAGGCCAGGGGACAAATATAAATATGTATTTTTGAATTTGGAGTGAACTATCCCTTTAAGTTAATTTGAGATTCATAGATCACAGATGTGTAAGTTTCAAATGAGTTTTCTTAAAACCTGCTTAAGCATGGATTTCAGTCTTAAGACCATTTCCAACAGTGTGCTTATGTTTGATTCATAAAAGATACTAAGTTCAAGTATAAGTCAAAGAAGATTTTTATAAATGAAGCCCCCAGGGGAATAGACTACCATGTTCCTCCTCACATAAACATGCAGCTGCCAGCTGCCTACATGCATGAATTGCCAAAGGCACACCACAGACACACAATCCCCAACCATCATCCTACCTGCAAACACTGCCAAATGTGTTTGTTTTAGTGTTGGAGGAGTTGGAGTGATTAAATTAGTGTATACATCCATGTGGGAGTGGAAATCATGTTTGCCCACGTCTGATCACTTTCACAGCGATTGAGAAAAAAAAAAAATCATCTGTAGGCACGGCTTTATGAATCTGTCTTTATTTATCTATCTTTCTGAATACGCAGTTTTAGTTGTATCTCTCTGCAGAGTTCTCTGCAGTGTTAAACCGTACGTCACCCGAGTGTCACAGAAAGTCATCCTTTACTCTAACTGTACCAGCCTGGTATTCCTCACTGATGATTACTTTGTAATGAATTGAGTGCTGAGCTTTCCCTTAACGCGATTTGATGGTTTTGCCCTTGTTGCCCTTTTGTAACCAACCTCCCAGTCATCTTGGCATGAGCAGAGGTGTGGCTTTATGAGACCAGACATCACATTACTGCCCCCTCATCATCTGCTCAGCACAGTCATGCACAGACATTTTGAGAGGCACGCAGCAGCTCAATTAAACAAATAAACACACACAGGAAAACTGGTGGAGAAGGACACTTCAGCCAAAAAGGGCAAGGGGGCAGTGGCCTGAGCCAAAATAAACACTCAACTCTAAACATTACACTACACTACACATGCACTGACTTCCAGATAATTACCAGCCATTAGCAAAAACAGCCGTTGATTTCACAGCTGCATTTTTTACAGGCAGAAACTGCTGCACTGGCCCACTTGGTAGTGAGGAAGACACATTTTATCCTCATAAAGCAATAGGTAATTGTGTTGAATTGAAATGGCCCACACGTGAGTTAAAACTGTCTGTGCTTATTCTTCAGATGAACGGCTCATTGCATGGGTCTCAGTAAAAAATCAAAAATGCAATTCTCCTTCAATAACACTCCAAGGCTCACTGTAAGGTCTGTATAGAATTAAAATGCCCTTCTTTTTTTAAATGGCAAACAGACCATTTTTAGCTCCTGAACTATGTGTGACCAACAGAAAGACCCAACAGCGCTTCTACTCTTCAACAAACTCCATGTTTCAAAGCACACATTACAACACTTCATGAGTGTCAAGTCACTCCACTGTGAACTCTGTGAAACCAGTTAATCTCACAGTCAATTTATTATCTATCCTTCAAATGAAAAAAAATGCTCCCGCTTTGTAAAAATTTTGCCATTATTTTGTCCCAAGTCAGGAAGGACTTAACATCACAGCATCTTGGGACAGTGACAGTTCTGCCTTCAGGCTGTGGAAATGCTTTCATCATCCAAGAACTCAACATTTACTTTAAATAAACATTTACAGGTGAGACTAACTGCTAACATTAGCTACAAAGAAACCCGGTTAGCTAGCTAACCTGTCAATACTGCTACTACTGAAAAATATTCCAGGACTGTAGATGGTGATGTAAAACAGAAGCTCAGACCGGAATGAATTTATGTCCGTTTATTTAAGTTAAGTTAAACAGCTACTTGACAAAGCGCTTTTAAATGTGAATAATTAGTGCTGTTAATATAAACATGCACAAAGGAAGGAATATCTGGACAAACAATTAATAAACCTAATATAAAATATTATATTGGGCTCAACAATTTCACAGTTTGGTATTAAGGTAATCCAAAAGTAACTAAAAGTAAAAGTTACATCACTTTAATATTGTGATACTTGGATTAGTTTACTAGTTAGTTTACTATCAGTACCAGTATAAAACCAGCAAATCAACAGCATGGAAATATTTTGGATTTTGGAGAAAAGATGGGTCAGTAGACAAAGCACATGTAATATGCAAACAAAGCTGTTACAAGATAAAATACTCAGGAAACACAACAAATCTGACCAGGCAGTCTGTTAATTAAACTTTTTTTTTTTTCTGGGGACTGACTTTTTAAAAATGACAAACAATTGCAACCGAAATCAGAATAGACCTTATCTGTAAATCTTGGGAAGAGCTAATTTGTGCATAAATTAATATTCCCGACCATTTTTTATTGTCATTTCTGCACCATCTTATTATCTTGATGCATGTTATTGAAAACATGCACATATTGAAAACTTTATATAAAAAATGCATGCATTTTAAACAGGCCATCTGATTGTTTTTATTACTTTCAGCAGGTATACAATATAGGACATTTAGCCTACTTCTTAAAGTAAAACAAGTGCATTTGGGTGGAATTAACAGACTCTTGTTCTTTTCCTCTCATCAGTAAAGCAATGAACAAATTTTAGATGCTTTATAAAAGGTGGACTGCAGATATGAATCTGAAATTTGCAGGAATTCCTTCCATAGTCTTTTATTTATTTGTTTTGTCTGAACCTTGACTGTTATTATAGTAAAATTTTATATTTTTTTATATTTTTGTTAAATGTTCTTGTTTTTTTATGTAAGTCAGTGGAATCAATTTGAAGTACACTCTACTGAATGACTGACTACATTTGTTTACATCTTGTTCTTTTCTTCTTTTATAGCCAAAAGCTGAAAAGCAGCTTCTTCTGTAAATGACTGTGATAAATGGGTACATGATATTGTCTCATATCAATCACAGACCCATGAACTGAACTGAATAGAAATTCATTGCAGACTTAATTTTACCAGCAAATATTGTATCATTGTCCAAAGAATCGATATAATATTGTGTTGTGTTCAAACCTGTGATTTATACCCCTAATGACAACCAACTTTCACGTTGGTACTTAGCATTGTAGCCATGTTTTGGCTTTGTCAGTGTGTTCTGTGAGGCTCCCAATGGCTGGACCACCACACAGAGGCTTGTCAAATGCTGAATTAATTTGTCTGTCACATCTCCCACAGCGTCTCCTGTCTGCCCTAAATCATGCCTTTCTCAGACATCTTGATTCACTCTTTTTCACAAGAAAATCTTAATGAGCCATGTCACTCTGAAGTCTTCGCTGAATAGTAACTTTCTCTCTCTGTCCCTTCATTTGCTGCAAATGGAAAATGTAAAAATTTGCAACCTGGAAAAACAATTTAGGCACACGGTCTGACTTTTTTCAAAGATCTTGAGAGGAAACATGGCAACCCCCATCTTTTCTTGCAAAAATCAAAGCCCTTACACAAGTCTCTCCCACAAATGCTGGCTCTCTCCCAGATGGCCAGCTTCTTAGTGTCTCCTTTCCAGCTGGCTACTTTTGTGCTGGTAATTTTATTTTTGTCTAAATGGCAAACTGTGGTCATGCATCAGACGGATCTATCCATCCCTAGCGCTGATTTTGGTTCAGAAAAGGGGATATTTCCTGTTTCCTAATCCTCCCAGTTTGAAAACATATGTGTAAACACCACCTTCATGCATAACAGTATGTGCAAAGCTGTAACTTGACATATTTTAGTCATTACTAATCTGTGAAACTGCCCAACATGAACATGACTCACACACTGGCCCTGTTCACCTGTTTGGGTTGACTCAGCTTACCTCAACACTGCACTTGGCAATTTGCAAGGATGAATAATGAAGCAATAATCCACAGCTCAGTGCCACAGTACAGTGATATTAAATCTGTGGTAGTTTGAAATGCATACAGTGAATTGTTTAGCTGTTGTATATTGTGTTACAGCTGCATTTTGATGGTAAAATTAGCATTGGCCACATCAGTGACCTGGGGGAGGATGGTTTTATTCATCCTTAATTGATTATAGCAGTGATATCTAACCTTTTTTGGCTTATGACCCTTTAAATGAAGTGATCCCTTGAAGTACATACTAATAGCCTTGGTGTGGGCATGAGCTTTGAGCAGTTCAAGCAAACAGACATTTTTCCTTCCAAGATTGTCTCATTTGAAGATAGATTTTTAGATAGTCTGTGTATTATGTACAGTAGATGGCAGTCAACATGCCCCCAGTTTGGAGAAGCAGCAGGAGTTCCGGTGTAGGAAGCTAAGCGATGTACTGCTGTGGACAGGCTCAGCAGCAAAATGTATTTTAGCCATTTAAAAGAAAAGGACCACCTAAAAAATCTATATTGTTTTTTCACCTCTTTACCTTGGTATCAGACAGCCTTTTCTGTCAGGAAACTGAAGCTGTTATATCTGTCTCTCCAAGGCCACCAGACTCCTTTGACAAAAACAGTAACTTTACCCCACAGAACACAGGGGCTGCTGGTCTACCACTGCCTCAGTGTCTGACTAAAGGGTTAGATTGGATCTCAGTTAATGTGTTAAAACACCAAAGGCATACAATAACACAAACAAACTAACCCCTTGTCTCATTGTAAGCAAGTCGGATGCATTTTTCACTCATACGTCTCAGGCAACAGAAACGCTCTCATTTTAATCCACGCAGTTGTCTGCACCATCTTTGTGCGACTCACGTCTTAGCTGCATCTGACTGGTATAAACACAAGCTGGAGCGTTAATATAGACTTCAAGTCTAGTTTTTCGACAATGTGCGTGCAAACACGATATGCATGCCCAGTAAAAAGGCACTGAAATGTATTTTATCCCCATTTTGTAACCTGGAGGCAGAGCAGAGTACTCCACAGGCAGAGATTAGCTCACTCTGCTCTGGTGTCATCCCACAGTCTCTCTTTCGTTTTAACCAGCAGGTGGAACAAGGCATGGGAACTTCTTGAACGTCTTCTGCAGTGTTTTCGAGATCAAACCGTACATTTACTGCCATTAGACAACTTCACTGCTAAACTTTAACCCCTCTACACTGTTTACCAAAAACCTGCCTGCTCTGAGTGCAACTACCGGCACTCTTGTTTGTACTTTCTCTCTTTTGCTCATCCACACCCACTGTGTATGCACACACATACACACACACACACACATACACACACACACACACACTCTGCAGTGCTTATGCCACAATCATACACATTGTGTTGATGGGAAAATAGATCAGGAACATTCACACATATTGAAGGAAAACTGCACAGAAAATCTGGCCGCTCATTTGCTGCTGAACGCTTTGAAATGCACGGATAATATGGAACATTACTGGAATCATTGCTTAGCTTCCTACACCAGTACTCCTCCTGACTATGGATAACAAGAAAGAAAAGTCATACAAAAATATATTTTGGTGTAACAACATGTTTAGGGATGCACTGATCTAATTCATTTGTGTGTGTGTTGCATTCAGTTCACTGCAGTATCGTCTATCTGACACTGATTCATTCTCTACCTGTCAACAATGGAACAGTAATAATAATAGTAACAATGCTAATTATGATACTGAGCTTGTATTTAATCTACTCACTGCCCTGAATGCACATTTTCACACATTTTTGCTAACACAACTATTCTGTTTCTGCCCAAAACAGGTGTGTGTACTACAGAGTGAGATTAATGGTTTAGCGAGGTATTTTGAGTGTAAAGCCAGAGTTTTAGGTGTCATGAAGATGGCTGTATTTTAACCTGGCTATATCACCATGGTAACTTGCACTAAACTCATAACCTGGTCGGGAGCAGATTATGTTCAGAGTTAAAATTAATTTAGCTGTAAAAGCTCAGTCTTTCATTGATTCTTTTCCTGATGATGTTCTTAATGAGTTATATGGATTCTAAACTGAGAGAAGACATTATATATGCAAAGCTGCTGAGCTGGACGTTCATAACGTCACTGAATAAAACCATATTAAAGCAGCATAAACTGTATGCACTGCATTGTCATGGGAACCTCAGTATGGTGATGCAGTTATTTTTTTCCATTTGCTTCAGGTCATATTAACACTTAAGATTTTACACAGCAGATCATCGATAAAACAATAATGAAGCAGCTACAGACACCTTGGTCTTGATTTATTGTCCGTTTTGCTCTGTTGAATCTACAGCTCAAAACACATATTAGAAAATTGATCAGTCAGTCCTATTATGACAGAAAATATTCAACCAGTAACTTTCACTTTACTTTGATTTGGCCTAAAACTAAAGTGATTTCCACATTTCCTTTATAATGGGACAGCATGAGACCGTTTCAAACTGTTCTATAAACTTTAATTTCTTAATTTGCAATTGTCACGTTAGAAATAAACTGCAGGCATTAAAAGCACATTAAGTCGATTATTAATTTTCTGCCAGCATTCTTTTCATCTGATTTGCAGCAACGGTGTTGCTTTTTGGTGTAACATATATTATTTATATTGTTTTTGTAATTGTTATATGTTCATCTTGACTGAAGTGGGCGGCTTGCATGTGGAAGAAGAGTCAAGTGATGCACCAAACACCTCTTTTTATGTGACCGCACATGGAGCCTGAAGACGTTCATAACCAGTCGTGATACCTGTTATCTCTGATCAGGGTTTTAAGTTTTGCCAAGCCAGCTAATTCAAAGAAAGCCTAGCTGTGTTGAGCTTCGTAGTACAGCCTTGAGGAGAAGCACTTATCACCATAACTAATACATAAACTGGAAAATAAACCATGCAGTTTTTGAAATTTTGGATGACCACTTTTTTCCACTTTTGACTATTCAGTGTTGTTGTTTTTTTTGTGACTCAAGTGACAAGATGAGACTTGACAAACCTGTTTTTTTGCTAAAAGTTCAGATAAGGATTAGTCTCCTGTGTCAGCTGGGAACAGGTCCTGCTTTGTGTGCAAAGAGGACAATCAATTATCCCGTTTTTCCACCACATTCTTTCAATGTCACACCTCTGCCTGTTTCTTGTGCAGTCTTCACATAATCCTTTCATGGTTAAAAAAAAAGTATTTTTCTGACTTTTCATGCACAGAGCACATACTGTATTTGCACTTAAGGCATTGTGCTTCTTTCATGAAACTGAGGGAGATAGAGCTCCTCACAAACTCCTCAGTCTCTTTGAACTGTTCCATTGTAGATCTCCTTCTGCTCTCATTTCAAAAAGCCTCTTTGATTTCAATGTTCAGGTTTATTTTCCCACTTTTTTTTTCTTAACAACTTCTATCTCTTTTTCTACTGTACACTTTATAATTGCTACCACTTCCTCAAGGGTCTCTGACTGCCTGAGACGATATCTGCACAACATTTTGCCTGACTGCTACAATCCAGTAATGTGAATGCAATCAGTTTTGCAATAATAAACAATACATAGCAACTCTGGTCACAATCTGGGAACCCATCGGCATCGCCTGACAATGATTTAACCTCTGGGGCCAAAAGCCAGTTTTTCGGGGCTTCTGGTGTAGCCAGTGGATATGACAGTGTGCCAGTCATTGTTTACAGTCCAATTACAAACTTGAGACTCATGAATGGAGTCGGATGCTAATCTCTGTAAACAGATAATTTCATATGAATGCAGATATAGAGTTAATAAAAAGCTAAATCATCATTAGACAGTAGCCGATGGGTTTAGAGATTGCATTTTCATGAAGGCGTTCTGCTTCTTTTTCTCTCCACATAGACTGTTTACTTAAAGCCTCATCAAATATGATTGGTCAATACTGCATTTATTTCATGGCTGTATGTTGTATCAATTATTGAAACCACAAACCATGAATGTGGACCAGGTTTTACATGCATCGACTTCTATCCCCACATAATAAGATGCCAGCATTTCCTTTGACTTTAAGAATTATTGTAAATATTTAACTGTGTCAGAATAGTGTTGGACTTGGTGTTTGCATTCACAGCAGCTACCTCCTCTTTTCTCCCTTTTGTTTATCCACATACACAATGCATTATATGCTGGATTTTTAAAAGGAAAAAAAAATGAATTTTCTTTTTCCGTGAAAGGAGAAAGGGAGGAATTTCTTGGCGTCTGGTCAAGGCAGCTGATTCAAACATTTGGACTTAATTAACATGAGAGAAAAGGTGAAAGAGGCGGAGAGGAGAAGACGGCCTCTGCAAACAGCTGATGAGAACCACTGAAAATGGTCTTTTTCTCTTGAGCTCCCATATTGCTTGATTAGATACTTGAGGTTAATTGCAGTGGTATAAAGGTAAGCATGATTACTGGATTGATTATGGGCCAGCTTCCCGGACTGTCATTAAGCCTCATTCTGGGCTCAAAAGTGAATCTTTTAGTGGAGAATTTCTCTTAAAGAGTTACAGTATCTCTATACCACCGTGTTTTTAAAGTTTACATGAAAGGGATACCTATACCATACCTTGTATGCAGTGAATACTGACTGATGCAAAGTTCTTTCACGCCTCTCTGTCTTTTCTTTCCTGTCTGTTTTCGTGATTTACTGTCGTTATCTAACTAAAATGAACAGAGTCTCTGTTTGCCTGTATGAACAGTAAGTCTGTCTGTCGATTTTCTCGACAACAGTTCATCTGATTGACTTCGCACTTGGCGGGTGTATCGCTGAGGACCCGAGGAAGTGCAGTGTTGAGTGTGAGCTCTTGAGATGTGGAGACTTTTTTTTTTTTTAGAAGTGCATACCTCCAGAAGTACACACTGTGTAGTGTATTGAGAGGGGACCCCTGTTGACTGTTGCACCACTCAGTGACATGCTGGGTACAGCTCGCTCTCAGTTGCTACAGTACATTCAAGAACAGATGAAGAAAGAGAGACTGGAGATGTTACATTGCAGAAAAAGTCTTGTAAGCTTGCCATTGCCAAAGGTAAACAATATCAGTGATGTAACTTTTGGAATGAATGCTTTTGTTCCCAGAAATATCCAAATCCCAAATAACTAACGCTTAAATAGCCTGGTCCCAAATAGCCAGCTGTTAGAAATGACAGCAGCTAGTTGATTATCTCACATTCACCATTAAGTTGAATGCTATTTTTTACATAGCGGTTCTAGAGAAAACTGCAAGCAGCAATACCCAAGACCGAAGCAATCAGCTGGTCCAAATAGGTATGTTTTAAACTGCCACTGTCCTAGTGATTATGAAATTCAGAAGTGTCAGGAAATATCAAGGTGTCAAATATTGAGTATTTGCTTGAATCTGTTCTGTGGAGGAATATGAAGTTTGTTGTTGCTTCAGAAAATCAGTGCCCCTTATTTAGTAAGAGGCAGAAGTTTTGGGAGCAACAAAGATCGAAAGATGAAAAGTACAAATGTTCATTTCGTTTGCATCATTCATTTGTTTCCAACACTACTGGGACTTGAAAAAATTTCAATCGTGGCAGAAAATATCAGAAAGGACGAGGATACTTGCCAAGAAAATTTCAATTTTGATTCTGCACAATCTGAGTAGTCATGGTGTCTGTGTGTCTGTGTGTGTGTCTGGTTGTGTGTGTGTGTGTGTGGTGTTTACACTTTAATGTGGTCTGGGGGACTCTGTCAATTCAGATACAAAAAGCAGAAAAGCTGCAAAAATTATCATTTGCACAGGAATTCATTATCTCTCAATTTCAGCTCCTGTGGTCCCTCTACCAAGCAGACGAAGTTGACAGTGAAAGAATTTAAATGAAATGTTTTTATTTGCACACTTTGACTGAAAGATAATTATGTATTTTTCACATGACTGCAGCAGCTGGTTTCTGCCTGGCTTCTTAAATGTGATCTGTAACTGGATAACTTTTCAGATAAACACCTCCAATTACACAAACACACCTGGCACAGACTGAGTTCTTGTTATCTGCCTGCTGTGAACATGTAATCAAACCTCACTACATGGAATTGAAGTAGATCGCAGGCAGACATCGTGACGTCAGCTCTCAAATGTTACAAATGATCTGAAGCCGCTTTCAAGACGACACTTTGTGACTAAAGCAAATGAACATGCAACACATTTGTATCAAAACCAGCACTGATCAATAAGCCATCACTTAACACTGTTGCAAACACTGACATGATGCTAATTACAGGCTGCACAGAGCAATAATGGCACAATGTGCTTCAGTATCCAAGTCTAGAAATATACTGTACCCATTTGAAGAGAGACTGAACTCACTCCCCAAGGACAGTCATTTTATATTTGTTAACATTTTCTTCAGTAGATCCATATAGACTTAGTCAAATAAAGAAAAACTGTGAAGGTTAGAATGGTTAGGAAAAGCTTATTTTAGTGCTCACCTAGCATGAAATCATTGGTTATTAAAGAACTTACTGTATTTTTTAACCTGGACCCTATTTTCATATTTTTTGTCTGTAAGTGACTAATGGCATCAACACTTATTGAAACTGGTCCACTATGAAGTGAAACCGCTGCAGCCAGCAGAAGTGAAACTAAGCTGCTACGTAATTCCTCCACACCATCAAAATAAGTCCACTAAAAGTGATTGCGACTGACATGCTCAGACTGTTATTATAAGTTTTTATTTAAGGAAAAACAGCTGCTGTATCACTCTGTTCAAAGTGACCAAACTTCATTTACAGAAAGAGTTTGTTTTTTTTTTAATCTAAGAGACACATCATTCAAACTCAACAGAAAAAAAAAATCATAAAACATCTTGGCTTGTCTTTCCACTGTTCCAACAATCACCAACTCTGGTTGTCCAGTCAAAATAAACTGAGGTAGATTTGTAAATATTTTGGCTTTGCACGCTGTTTCTTCCTGCTGCTTCTCTGATGTCCTCCTTCTCGCACCCCTCCCGATATTTTCACATCAAACGCTTGAATGAAGGGTTTAGTTTGACCACAGCAGTGTTCGTGATTGTTGGAACAGTGGAAAGACAAACCAAGATGTTTTGGTTAGCTTTATTTCTCTTGAGTTTGAATGAAGATGATGGTAAAATTACTGTTTCTGTAAATGGAGTCTGCTGGCTTTGGCAAGAACGATAAATCATTTCTGGCTGAACAAAATGTATCTTACTCTTTCAAAAAAAAAAGAGGTCTATCTCTGTACAGACTTAGAATAATAATCTGAGCCTTTCGATGCACAATTGCCCCCAAGAATTACACTGCAGCCTATTTCACGACCGACCGCTGCAGCAGTCTCGCTCGGTACTGAACCAATTCCAAAAACTGTTGATTCCATTAGTCACTTAGACACAAAAACATGGGAGGATAGTGTCCAGGTTGAAAGATACCAAAGTCATCCTCTAAATTAAATGCATGACCACAAAGAGCACACAGACCCGAAAGTATGAAATGGATGGAGACTAAATAAAACTGACAGAATCTGAACAACCTTAAAGTCTGCAAAATATGCCCCAAACGGTACGTCTAACATAACCTTGAACCTCAGAGTAAAAAATGTTGAAGAGTACAGCACACTGTTGTAAAAAAATACAATAAACCTCGCTACAGAAGCACAGAGAAAAATCTGCATATATTACTGAAGTAGCTGTTCTTTTCTCTCCTGCACTCTCTCCCTCTTCATGTGGCATCTACAGCTGAGTAGCTGCAGAAACAGTGTACAGCGAGAAGACAGGGCAAGCACTGCATTTAAATAGACATGGTGTAATATTCACAGTATAATGCATAATTCAGCCCCGCACTGTGGATTAAACCCTGCTCCCCAGCTGTTACAGAGAGCCACTTAAAAACAGCATGTAGCACGACAGCCAAGACCCTGAACTGTTACTGATATCATGAGGTTCCTTGTTGCTGTTTAGCAGTTGAATTTCACTCCAGAATGTGCAGCAGATTGAGCCACATAAGAAAATCAGTCATATATTATGATTTTTTTCAAACCCTGCTGTTTGCCAGCGCTCAGTTTGGAAAAACTCAGCTCTCCAAAACACACATTTTCCAAACTGAGGGTGAGACATGGAAAAAAAAAGTACAGAATTACAGAAAGTGCAAATGTTCACACGCAGATGTTTTTTTTTTTTCTTTTTTAACACTCACACTTAGCGAACTCAAACACATGGCCACACAAGGAAACACACACAGTTAAGGATAGTGTTTTCCATAGACAAATAGCCTCTATCAGAGATTCCAGTCCTTGTTGCCATGACAATGATTACATTTACCCCAAACACGGGTTTCTTTCTTATGACTTTTGGTGCCCTCCGCCCCATCCTCTGGGAGAGTGTTTTCAACATAATGCATGGGAATGCAACCCAGGAACAACATTACATGGAGCCAATTGATCAAGTCTGACACACGGGGAGAGCCTGGTGTGCACAGGCAGAGCCGTCTGACAACAATAGACCAAAAAGAAAAGAAAAGACAAACAAAAAAGTACAAACCTCTGCCAACAACACTGAACAGTTTCTCACATCTCATCAGGAGACGTCAAACCTGTCAAGAGTTCCCAAACCCGCATGTGGATTTAAAATGAGGTTTTCTGTCTATTAGTCTGATAATTGAACACCTCAATTATCCAGATCTCTCTAAAATCTAATTAATTGCTTGAAGCAACAAAAGAAAATGAAAGACTGTCTAAAAAAAAAAAAAAAAAAATCAGTTCAGCATTTTTAAGATATGCAGCTGATAGGCAAATAAACTGAGGGAACAGGCAGATAAAAGCACATCAGATGCCGATGCAGAGGGCTCCTGCAAAAATGCTGAACCTGGTTTAATGCAATATGATGTTTTCCAGTAGTGAAGTAGCAGCCTTGTATCACGGCAGTTCATGAAATAGTCATGAAATGTAATCAATAGATTCATGTACATGGACACGAATTGTCCATGTTTTTCGTGACAGCAGGATTTTCAAAGTCATAAGGACAAAGACAGTATAAAGAGTGAGAAATATCACACAGGAGACTGGATTCCATTACTGCATGATACAGTCGTGTTGATTGTTTTAAGGAAGTAGTTATTTTAACCCAAACCATAATTTCCTGAACTTAACCAAGTAGTTTTGTTGCCTAAACCTAACCAAAGTTGTTGCTGTAACAGGACATTACATATCTATTATTGCTAACTTGACCACAGAATGAGAACATCGGTGGATAATGCAGTACATTAGTTTGAAAGTTGTGCTGAGTGTCATGGAAAAAAAGGAAATTTTGTGTCAAAGTTTAGCCTACAACAGACTATGTCTTAAACTTCTGTGAGACTATGTTGAAAGTAGAGTTGTAAAATCCTTCCTCATAAATCAAAATCAGTGTTTTGGTGTCTTGGAGGCCTTCCATCTCATGGATTCATTACTCAAGTTCATATAACCTGTAGTTTATGTACACCTGAGGGTAAGAAAGGCTGAGATGTAGTGAGCAAAGATGGATGATTTGTTATTCCACAATGACCGAACCAAAAGTGACATCACTATGACAACAAAAACAAAGAACGGTTCTGACTCATCAGATATTCATTTATTTTATCCAGTAAAGTTCATCAGAAAACTTTACAAATATTCCTTGGCTTTTATAGAGTATTTTGTTGAAGAATTCAAATTAAATGCTTTGATATTCTGTCAAGTCAGGTATTATTATAGCCGATATTTGTTAGCTAATATACACCGATATCAGTATAGACCAATACAGCTGAATAGGCCAATATCAGTTGATAATTTCTCGGCCTCATATTTATTGCGCACCCTAAGCACAATGGCCAACGCTGTCCCAATCAAAAGGCCCAAGACAAAAACAAAACTGCCTGAATCAAAGTAAAAATAATTGATTGACTGATTGAATCATTATATTGAGGAAATACACACGAACAGCAGAGCATTAAGAGGTCTGTGCATTCCTGAAATGCTGTACTGTGACATAACGCAAAATGTTACAAAAAATTCAAAATCTGAACAGGAAATACAATAAAAAATCTGCCACAATATCCACGGCAGAAACTTTTAATGTGAAAGAGTTTTGGAAGAGTTTGTTTGAATCCAGCATTGTAAAACCTCCTGAAAAGTGCATTGGGTTTCTCCTTGATTTTGATGCATAAATGGAGCGAAATATATCACCTCCAGTGTGCCAGACTTTTTACTGCCATATCTGTGCTATCTCTGCCTGTACAGGGGGAAAAAAGGTCTGGCTGAATACACTGTCATTCTCAGATAGCTGAAAGAAAGTCAAAAACTTCTTAAAATCAGTCAAGAATAGAGTTGCGAGGACAGGTTGATAAATAGTTCTGGGGAGATGAAATGTTATTTAGGAACATCTGACATATTGTATGTCTTATGTACAACTGAGGTTTTTGTCAAAGTTTTCATGTTTAGCATTAGGATTCCCGGAAAGTTTCCTATTGAAAAACATCAAATGAGTCTGGGAGGGAAAGTAAAGGAACCAAGCATCACTCTGCATCGCAAAAGCTTGTATCACTGGTTTACATCTGCTCAGTCACAGAGTGTGTGTCCTGACTGCATTTTAAATAGACATCTGCATTTTCCAACAGTATGTAGAGTACCTCCACCTGCAGTAAATGTGCCAGTTTATACAGTATGTACCAGGACACTCCTTCAAACAGAAGCTAATATTATGGGTGTTTCCATATTCCGATCTGTTTTAGTTGCCCATAAAAATGATACCAGATATTATATCTGGTCAAATGTCACTAATGATACCATGTAGCAGGTGCATTTACATGTTGTGCAAACTCCAGTTCACTATTCACAGTAATGTTTTAGTTTCTAAACACTAAGTTAAGTCCCAGTGTTACAGCACTATAATAAAATGTCTATAATGTATTTTGTTCACATTTGTGTGTGATTGCAGTATATCAGATGCAGCAGTTACCGCTCGAATGAACAAGCAGAACCAAGGTGGGGTCTTTTGGAAACAAATCCCATCCCTGGCACAGCAGGAAATACTGCACCTATTTTTAACCACAAACATGCAGTTTTTCTGCTGGGACACATGGGAGGGCTCCAATTAGCTCACAGGAAACCCACAGAGGCAAACACTGAGATAACTAATAATGTGTCTTTCCCCACATGCTGACACACTGCACCAGAAGGGAAAAAAAAACATGTCTAGAAAGATCTTGGATTGGGAGCAAGAATATGAGTCTTATTATAAGGTGTTTAAGTACAGTAATGAAATTCAGTGCTTCATATATCTTTATGCATGATGCTATGTGTGATTTATGTGTATTTAGAAGACAGCTGATTCCTTTTGGCCTTTTAAAAGAAACAATTTAACATGAAAAGGCAACGTTTTGTTGAATTAATTTGTTGAATTTGAATAATTTAAAGTAAATCGATTCTCAAACTTGTTTAAATACAAAACACCTAATGAACAAATACATAAAGTCTCACATTTTCATCCAATCTTGCGTTCATTGACTCTTTTCTGTCATTCACAAACTCATCCCCTGACTGACCCACTATTTCATTCACTTATTCTTTCATTCTTCCCCAAGTCATTCATTCACTCACTCATAATTTATTCTTCATTTTCTTTCATACACACATTCATTCATTTTTTCATTCATTCTTCATTTATTCATTGTTACCTAATTCCTTTCATCCACTGGCTCACCATTCATTCATTCTTAAACGTACTACAAGGAGTCTTTAACTGGTTATGAAACAGTCTTAATTTTATACCTTTGCCTCTCTATGACCTACATAAGCAAACCAGACCATCAGTGTGAAGATCAGCTATTTATATGTAGTTATTCTTAATTCCTGCCACCAGGTCGGATTCTCCTTCAAATCAGATTAAATGATTTACAGCGTGCAGACCACAAGAGCCTGTGTTTACATTTCCCTGCAAGAGGAGATTTTTATTTGATAATATTATTTTTGAAGTCATATTTTGTGGTTAAGGTGGTAGAAACACTACCAGTGTTGTCCACAGGAGCCCAAAATCAACACAATATCGTAACTGCTTTCATTTATGGATTCATACATTTAGTCATTCATTTACTGATGGGCTTGTTGACTAATTATTACTGATCGATTGAGCTGCAAAGTTACAACTCAGTCGGTCAGTCAGTCATGTGCCTTTCTATCCCCTAATAGCACTCACTGCAGCTGATAAACTGGACCAGACTGACTCGACTTGTTTCTCTGTATTTCTGCTGAACTGTGAAGGGAGTTTGGTGTTTGTAACAATGTGCATTCAATCAGAGTTTGCTCACAGTGGTGAAAATGAAAGGTTGAATTTCTGGGCTCTCTGAATGTGTTTGAACGTTGCACAGAGGCTGCATATAAATAAATAGCCACAGCATTAGGAGCTACTAGTCGGCTAGAAATGTTTTAAATCAATGGAGTGGCTGCACGATTGAGTGCTACAACCCAGAAATTACTTAGCATATTTGCACCTTCAGGTCCCTCATCTCAAAGTCAATGGGTTTTTGGTTAGAGGCCTGAAATAAGGTTTGTGGTTAACACAAGCTTTAGAGATCTTCACATTTTCTTCTACGACATAAAAAACATCAGTAAATACCCCACTTGAGAATTTTGAAGCTTTGAAGCTGTCAGTATCATTAACTTTTGTTTGCCACAGATCTTATTTTCATTAATTAATCCCAAGACCCAATCAAAAAATCACACTGGCTTTTTGTGGAGGGAACCAGAGTGATGCTAACTTGCGGGTTGGCAGATAAAATCACTTCCCTGCAGCGCTGTATAGCCTCCTTTTTGGAACCTACTGTGTGACCACACCTTCAGAGATCAGTCCTCTTCAGACTTGATACTTCCTTATTTACTACACTGCAAACTGATCATTGCAGTACCATCTTAGAGACAGAAATTTGGTGCAAAATTTCTTTATCATAAGTACTGCAAGGTAAGAGAGCTAAGATTATTAATTAACAAGAACAGTCTGAGAGAAGAGATTAAAGTGAAGCCATCTTATTATCTGCACCGATGACAGATCGACTTAATTCTCTCAGTCACAGTTGTAGAAAAGGAAGTTGAAGAAGCTGTAAAAAAAAAAAAAAAAAAAAGGCAGTTCACACCTTTTGCAGTTAATCTTAAAATGGAAGATTTGGATGTTTTAAAGTGGGATTGTATGAGGAACTTACTCATAGTGTATTTTAGCCACCAAAAAAAAAACAGTATCAGTTTAAGGGTAGGTTATTTTTAAAATATTTTCACCACTTTACCTTGTTGTTAGACAGCCTTTTCAGAGAGAAAAACACTGATTATAGCCAAGTATTGCTGTCTTCTAAGCCACCAAACCCCTTTGACAAAAACAGTAATTTCACCCTCCAGAACTCAGGATTCTTTAAAACACTGAAGTTACACAATAACACAAACTAACTGATCATGGCAGCAGTAGACCAGCAACTCCTGTGTTCTGCAAGGTACAGTAAAGTTACTGTTTGTGCTAAGGGAGTTTGGTGGCTTTAGAGAGAGGGATACAACAGCGGTTTACCATTGGAAAGGGCTGTCTGATGCAAGGTAAAGCAGTGAAAATATTCTAATTATAGCATACACTTAAACTGATATACATTTTTTTAGGTGGACCCTTTTTGGTCACTAAATTATGTTTTGCTGCTGACCCTGTCCACAGAAGTTCTCCTGCTGCTTCTCCAAACTGGGGGGGTGCCGACCACCATCTACTGTAGCTAATACACTGACTATAGACAAGTAACTCCTACAAAAAGTCCAAACTATCCCTTTAAGTGTAGAAACTCACCTCAGATTAAATAAAAATGTTGGCTAATATTAAAAGAAGGGGAATTAAATAAAAAATGTAACTCATTCTGTGTGGTTATCTGTGATGTCTGTTGTCTAACATTTAACATTTAAGCAAAACAGTCCACTTAGCAGACTATTTAATTCAGTCTTCGTCTGATGCTTCATTCTGAGACATTTTCTGTTTTTTGTGCACCAGATAGTGCATGCAGAAGATCTGTGGCCCACACAAAGAGATACTGTGGCTGCAGGAAAAATCAGCAAATCAACCATTTGTTAACAGTAAAAAATTAAATGGAATTTTCCATCAGTGCTGTGGTAGCAATTTGAATCTGCCAACTGCAGAGTCTAACGTCTAATGAAGAGGCAGAAAACCATGACTGTATAAAACCAGGAGTTGGCTGGAGGGAGAAAGGATTTACTGTTAGTGGCCTGAGAAGTAAAACAAAAATCCTAAAAGAGGACGTTGTGGTTTCTCTGCATAATCCAACAGACGTCAGTGAAAGCCTTCCAAAATAGCTGCGTGGACCTGGCCCAAGGAAAATGAAACTGCAAAGTCCCTTGAACATAAAGATGTTTTTCACCCCCGGAGGTACGAGCGAAGCCAAAACTGGGAACAGTCGTCCGCTGGGAGAATTATCTCCACATCCTGTTTTTAATAACATGTCGCAGCATTTAAAAATCAACTACCAAATACATAAAAACATAAGTCTTTACAAAAGCAGACCTAGAAGTTCTGTATTGGCAGCCTGCCTCATTATTAACTGATGACAGATCCATGAGAGAATAACCAAGTAAACAAAATGAAAGTTCAGTTAGTTATGATTTAAGCCAATGAAAGTTGCTGTTTACGCTTCTACTTTCATAACTTATAATGTTTACAGTGTCAGAAAGCAAAAACCACAAATATTCACCTAAAACTTGCAGATTTCATAGCAAAGCACGATACTGGACCCACACTCATACATTTAAAAAGGCCTGATCCACAGAGGCTAATGCCTCGCCCACTAAACCTAACTCAAAGGTTATTAATTTACATACATCAAACACAGAAAACATAAATTAACCGCAGTTCTCACCTCGAAAGAAGCCATCAAGAACACACTAATTGGAGCCAAATTGGATAGGATCAGCAGAGAGAGACAAGGAGCAGAAAGGCACGATAACAAATTATCTGAATGAGAGGTAAAGGAGCATAAATAAATTAAAACCGACCTACTGCAGTAAATGAAATCAAAAGGAAACTGTGGAAGCCAGTGGGAGCGTGTGTGTTGTGTGTACTGTAAGAATGTGTGTGTGTGTGATCAAAGAGGTAGACAGGGAGGGAGGGAGGCTGCGATGTGCCACGGAGGGAAACAGTCGAGCAGTTTGGCTAATCTCACAGGTCTCCAGTTTACATTCAACAGATATTTGCAGAAGACAGAAAGAGAAGTGATTTGAGCGAACGTGGCAGCTCAAGTGAAATTTCAACCACTGCCAGAAACATGTAGAGACATTTTGAAGACCAGTGGCTTGATTCAACCACCACCCCAGCATTGCACTGTGCAGATGTTTCATCGTGATATTGGAAAAATATTAAGTTTCATATCATGACAGTATGACCTGAGTATGTATGTTGACTTTATGGCACATGTGAGATTTAACTACTGAATCCGATTAGAAAAACTGAGCAGAAGAAATGTTCTAAATATAAAACACATATTAAGAGTTTAAAATGTTAAAACTCAATTTAATTAAATCCAGTCAGTTTATTGTTTGCCACAAGAAGGCAATTTGTGCAGTAAAAACGTGCAAAATAACATGGACATACACAGCAGTTGACATAAACATGTGCACAGGGTAACTTACACCTAGAGCCTGACCAATATTTGATTTTTGGCAACAATACCGATATCGATTTAAGAGGGGAAAATTCATCGATTACTGGTGTGATGGCCAATACAGTGAATGTTTGAGCTGGGACATTTTCTTAGTGGATTGTGCACCAATTTCACACTAGTCTGACTGTGCTATGTTACTCAGAAAGACTGTTTTCTAAAACAAATAACTTTAATATAGAATAGTCTATATTTTATTTAACATGTTAAATAGTTTAACATATACAAATGCCAACTGATTGTAGAAGAGAATACTAAGATGTAAATAAAAGATAAATAAAAATGAAATAAATAGCTAAATAGATATCACTCTATTGCTGAATATTTTAATACTGTCAGATATTTAGGGGCAGGTTGTAAAACAAGAAGCAGCTGCTCAACATTTCCACCTGCCAGGGGGCTCCTCTTGTCCTCATAAATGTTTTCAAATTGGTGCATATTGGTAAAAATATAAGCTGACACCGATATACATCCACAACTGGCCTGTATCAGCCCAATATCTGGCCAATATATCAGTTGGCCTCGACTTAAACTACCGGCAGGCGAATCATAAAAATTTTACACAAAAATTAGCATGTATATGAGGGTTTTTTAAATGCAGGTAAATCCTTTCCCATTGCCAGTAAACAAGTTTGCCTTTCTGTTTTTGTTTTTGTTTACAATATATCTACTGTAAACATTAGAAATCAGCAAGGAGGCCAGTGCCAACGGTGGTTACTTTTTTATGTTTTACTTCAGTCTCTCTTTCAAACTAAACACTGACTTCTCTGGAATAATGTTGGAGCACTGCTTGAACGGACACGGATGGAATGAGTGGCTGAGATGACAAAGAGTCGCTGATGGTGACGAGCCTTCATAGTATCGCGCTGGAAAGGGGGAAAAATTAGCACTTCCTTAGCATGTGCTTAGCATGGGTGTTATGTTTCTATTACTACCAATTGGAGGCAGAGCCGATAAATACCCATGACTACTGCAGAGTCGTTTGACTGAGGAATTAATGCAGATTGTACCCTTTGTACTGAAGACAAAAGCCAGATGTTAGTGGGTGTCAGTGTTTTTTTTTAGTGTAAAAAGAGCTCTTCAACCCCAAAGGACCTATTGTTATACAATGAACATTAAATAGTTCAACATTACCTAGAAGCATAACCATTATCATTGTAAAAAAAAATCACCATCATCAGAACGTGACTCATCTAAATAATTCTGACAATGGCATCACCACAAAGATCAACATTACAAATTTAATGTACTGCACCTCCATTTTAAAAAAGTGTAATTATCACTGTGACTGTATCATCACCGTCATCACCCTCACTGAGGTAATGGACGCCCATTTTGCAAAATTATCATTAATTAGACAGCGAGCTGCCTTTGGTGTCAAAAACACATCCTTATCTCCTACAAGTTACATTTATGTACAACTAATTTGCAGTATGGCTGCAATTAATGAGTATTTCATTATTGGCTAATCAGCTGATTATTTTCTTGATTAATCGATTAATTGTGTAGACAACAAAACATCAGAAAACAGTAGAAAATGTCCATCACAGTATCCAGACCTAGAGCACAAGATAATGTCATAAAATTTCTGTTTTGTCCGACCAACAGCTGAAATGCAAAAATTGAATTTACTTTGATGTAAGACCAAAAAAAGCAAAAAATCCTTACATTTGAGAATCTGGAGCTGTCAAAGGTTTGGTGGTTTTGCTCGAAAAAACAATGTAAGTGATTACTGATTAACAAAATAATTGCTAATTTTCTTTCAATTTACTGAAAGCATCACCTGCAGTTAGGAAGTGGTGCGAGCACACAGCTGTGCTCTTAAATGCTGGCATGGTTACAAGTTGGGTAGCAGATGAATTTCGAATGGTAAGTTTGAGCTGTGTGTGCGATAAACGGTTTAAATACACACCTGCCGGCCAATCAGAAGAGTATTCACTCAGACCATGGTATAATCACATTTATTACACAGACATGAAAATGATCTCAATCCTGTCATGTACCTCTTCACAAGAAAAGGAATAAGTCTATTTCCCAAAAAGTCAAACCTTTCCTTTCATTCTCATAGCACTTGGTTAAGGTTGGGGAAAGATTGTGGTCTTGGATTAATGCAGAAGAACTCAACATCGATTTGAAGCATGAGACTAAAGACATTTAACTGAAACCACAGTCTTTCTTTAACCTAAACCAGAGTGCTTTTGTTGGCTTAATCTAACCACTCACGGGACTCAAATGACCAGCCTCGGGAGAAAAAGTGCTGCACTTTGTACTCCTAACGTGCATCCCAGCATCCTCTCTGTGATTTCAGTGAGGTACAAAAATGAAGCCCATAAAAGCAAGTGATTGAACATAATCCAAGGAGCAATAATATTTCCCATCACCTTATTTGGAAAACAAATTAGCCGTGCACAGTACAAACATAATTTCTTGGAGAAAAACAGACATAGAGAAAAAATAAAGGAGATAAAGTGTGTAAGAACTGGTTGGTAGATATTTCAGTTGCAATGATTCACCCGTTGGCCAGCTGCTGCTTTGAATTAATTTCTGTAAAATGCTCTTCCCTCCCCTCAGCTCTCTATTTCTGTTTACAGTGGCAGTGCCCTGTAGAGAGAGGTGACAGAGAAAATGTGCATCCCCCGCTCTGATGTTTCTTTTATAGCGCCACTTTAACCTCAGCTAACCAGTGAACAATTACATTATTAAGGTGTTAAACAAACATGAGGTCTGAGATATCTCATGCAACATGATGAAATCAGTGAGAAACAGCATGAACACTGAAAATTTCCCCACATTCGCACCTCAGTGATTCAAGGAAAACACACGACCACAAAACCAACACAAAGACTCTCACTGTGCTGTCTCAAACAAACCAGTAACTGTTGAGTGAAATCACCTCTATAAACCATCCATTCATTATCTATACCCAAATCAAGGACCTTCCTGCTGTGAGATGATAGTGCTAAACACTCTGTGCCGTTCCACCTACATAATAACTACAGAGGAAGATGTACTGTAGAAGGAAAAAGGTCAGGAGGAATAAATTCTGACACTGAAGGTGAGCATCATAAACAGGTGCTCCTTAAAATAATAATTAAGAGAATAACAGAGGAAGAAGCAGCAGTGACAACAATAACACCAGTAATCTTTGTAATAATTAGAATTCATCTATATTTATGGGAACAAAGCCAAAGACGGCTTCAGCCACTGTAAACACTGTACTCTGCACGTCCAGGAGTAAATAACACCATAATACAGGGTTAAAAGTAACGCTGGATGAACAGAAAGACAAAGCAAGATCTTTTACAGCCAATATTTTACTTACTACAAACTCCTTTGATTGTTTTATCAACAAGAAAAAATATGAAGTTCACTTTTTTACATTAAGGTAAGCTTTGATTTTTTTTTTTTTTTCTGCATCAGTGCTAGGCTGCATGATTATTTTGGTCAGCATCCTAGGTTATTTATTTATAATTTTATATTTATATTTTTTAAATTAATTATTATTGATTTTACAGACAAAATGTCTTTATTGCACTTTCACATTTAAATAAACAATACTGCTTTTACTTCCATGTCATGCTTCATTCTTGCTAATGCACAAATCTGTGCATCAAAGTAAGACTCGTCCCTCATTCGCAATATAATATAAGTTTTACAAAGCTTTTTTTCCCCAATTTAGCCGCTACAAAGACTTAATATTGTGTGATTCTGCAGAGGTCACTGTGGACAAAGCGGTTGTGTTTCCACCATAATAATCACAAAATAGTAATTAAAATAAAACCAGACAATCCAAATAAAATTACTAAAAAATCTCCTTCTCTACTTTTTAACTAGCTTAAGTGAACTATCCTACTTTGCCTGGGTAACAGTGACAACACCACAGGGCTCCTTTTTGACTGATTTCAAGAAGACCCCATCTCAGTGGCAGACGGTTAAAGTGATATCCCCCCGCCCCCCACCCTCCCCCCCCCCCCCCCCCCCCCCCCCCCCAAGACCCCCCCCCCCCCCCCCCCCCCCCCCCCCCACAAATGATAGTCCACTCAATATGTACTCACCCCTATGCCGATGTGAGGATGGGTGAAGATTTCCGTTCACAAAACAATCCTGGAGTTTCAGCAGAAAACAGGGTTGCAGCCAAATACAGTACAATGGCAGTGATTGGAGACCACGATAAAATGTATAAAAAGAACACAAAACAAACACAAAATGTCTCCATCCTCCACCATGTTTTTAGCCGAAATGTCAACTGTAGCCTCCCAGGTAGCATGTAAACATGCCGTCGATGTATCGCGAGACTTCGTATATCTCTCAATGGATGCACGTGTGAAAATATATAGCGCAACCCTGTTTTCTGCTGAAACTCCAGGATTGTTTTGCGAACTGAAGATCTTCACCCATCCTCACATCGCCATAGGGGTGAGTACATATTGAGTGGACTATCATTCTGGGTGGAATATCACTTTAAGAACAACTATAGCTAATAGCAGATGGCCAATCTTCTCACTGATTGTCTTGTTAATTTATGTATGTTATATAGAGGCATCAGTAATAAACTGAGACTGTTTCATAACCAGTTAAAAACTTGTTATAGCAGCTTTAAATCAATAGAGTACTGCTTTCACTTTCACTTTATGCTACATTTATACAATATGTTGACGCTGGACAAGGATGGGGATTCAGTAAGGCAGCATTAGCTACATTATTCTTCTTAGCCTTCATGCATTCATAAAACTGCAGTTTGTGGTGTTTTTTTCAGGTTGTTAAGCAAGTTAGTTTTGTTTCTTTGCAGTGCAAACATGAGCCTCTTTGCTTAACATCACTTTCCCTAAATCTGAAACCCTTCCAAACAGCAGATGATGATCTCTGCCTTCTCCTGTAGACATTGATTTTCATTTTACATGTTTGCTCTCTGTTGTAAATTACTCTTCTACTCTGGACTGCAGCCGCAGTTTCCAGGAATTTTTGCACGGGCTGCCGCTGCAGGGTGACTGTTAGTTTAGGGAGCATTTGATTTGCAGCGGAGTTTTCTATGAGCTGAGCACTTTCAATGTCAATATTGCAGTCAGTCAATGTCATTTAATTGTGGGAAGCCAAAATCGTCATCACGATTAATATTTGATTATTTGTGCAACCCCGACCAGTGTCTGCTTGACTTATGAGTGATAAGTTTCAGTGACAAAATAAAGACTAATCAGAATGTATAAATGTGATGTATTAATGGCGCACACATGGAAATACTGTCAGCTCATCTGATGTGTATCTATACGCATGCAGTCATTTGCAGTTTGACAGTCAGTTTTAAAATTCCTTCTGTTCTTTTTCCTCCTTTTTCATCATTTCTGGGCACACAAACAGCATCATTTCCCAACTCTTTCACTATAAAACAGGCACACAGTGAATATTATTGTTTGTGGCAATGTGCACTCATCAGTCTCACCTCCAACCTCCTGCTCTCACTGAAACTCTCATCGAGCGTCATCTTTACATGCATATGAATCGGCACTACAGCGTTATGGTACGCAGTAACTCCTATACACAATTACAAATCAAACCATTTGCATGGATCGAGATGAAGTGTGTGTGGAGGGGGATCTCGGTTCTTTGCAGTCCATGAAACTGACTCATCTTCATGTAAGCGAGTCAAGCCCCGGCGCGCTGATTGGTCACGTACAGCATTCGCGTGCACACACACTAATGCACATACCCGCACACATGCACACACAGCGAGATACACCCCAGGCCCTTTAGAGCGAGCATTAGTCACTCCACATAAAAGCATCTAGTCACTCCAAAGCAGGAGAGCAGAGAGAACGAGTGGGAGACGAGGTCTGTAGAGGTCTGGTCATGGCAGCCATTTTCCAGCACGTACAATCACTGCTCGGGCAGGACAAAAGCCGAGAGAGCTTTAATGTTGGAGCGCCGGGCTCAACTTTACATAACGGTGATCGATACATGAGGAGACGCCCCCTGATCCAGGCTCATCTAGGATTTGTGCTTTCCATGTCCACGCTGGCCGAGACTGACCATGGGGTGAAACTTGAGGTCGTCTGACTGTAATAGATGTTGACTGCACACGTGGCGCTTACATAACTGGATATTACCTATCAGCATTTAACATTAACGGTTGTCAGACTGTCCAGAACAATAGTGGAAAAATACTTTGATAAGAGGCGTGTATTGACTTGTACATTGCTCAGAATAATGTTCTGATTTAATCTGAATTTAAGCCTAAATTGTCTCCATTAAACAGTCCCATAAGTGAGTAATATACCATGCTCCTGTAATCTCTGTTAGATAATGTTGATATACTGCTTACTGACAGTGCTATCAAACTTTGCAAGATCGTAATCACTGAAACATTTTGTCAAGCTGCTCATATCTAACAGACCAAGAAAAAATGGAAGAAAACCAAACAGGTTTTGGATAAAAGGATGGAGGCAAGAGAAGAGGGATTGCTGCTAGTATTCCGGACTGTGCAGCATGATATTGTGTGTGAGGAAGAATCAATGTACTGTTCAGTGCATTGAGATTTTGAGCTGCAGACACACAGCTTTTATAGAAAAAGTAAGTGAGTTGTAGCAAACTGAGGGCAAACATTTCCAGTTAATGTAAAGAGCAGGGGTCTTCATCGTTTTTCAGGCCATGGACTCCTTAGCTGATAGAGAGAAGGAACAGGGACCTTCTACTACGTATATTGCATTGAATATTTTTGGGTCTTCTCTCACAAGAGTGTCTGTACACACTTGGGATAATAATACAGCTGGTTGGCCAATGTGTTTCAATAATACATAACAAACTAGTTCACTGTTACGGATAGCTGCCACACAGTGATTTAGTAGCTTCGGTTGCTCATGTGATTGCACAAGGACTCATGGGTAGCCTTTTGTCAATGTGTAAATTAAATGTTTAGGAAAAAAACTTCTCTTAATGAATAGATTGTTTGGTTGTTTGGTCCATAAAATGTCAGAAAATGGTGAAAAATGTTGATCACCGTCCCCAAATTGTTTGTCTACATCACAAACATTTTCATTTTGCTGTCATGGAGCATGAAAGAAACCAGAAACTATTCTTATTTGAGAAACTGAAATCAGAGCATTTTGACATTTTCTCTTAAAAAAATTACTCAAAACAGTGAATTCATAATCAAAATAATATGCAATTATTTTAATATGTGACAACAAATCGATGAATGGACTAGGCCTAATTGTTGCAGCACTCTACTCTTTTCCTTAACTTGCAATCCATTTTTAAAGGTTTTTTTTTATAATAACTACTAAAAGTTAGCTTTAGCTGTGTAGCTTACTGCTAAGTGAAATTAAAAGTCAAGCTGGTGTGAGTAAAGTTGACCGCACAGTATCTGCATCTTGAGAAGGACACTGACACTTAAATATATTACTGGAAAGATCCTCAGTGGAGAATTTGTTTGATTTTGATAATGTGACAGGTGCTTTCTCATGTTCATCGTCTTGCATGAATTGCTCAGTCAAAAGAGAGGAAGTGCACTGACTGATTAATTGGCAGTGTTGTGCGTTCATTGGACATGCTTTTGTTTTTGTTGAAAAGTGAATGGAACACATCCGTTTGCAACTAATGAACCTGAACATGAGCATTGTTTAACTCCCACAGCGGTTAACTATACTCACACACTGTGTTTTACAGCACCTGGCATGTCAGCCAGTCGGTCTGTCTGCAGACTCACATTAGATACAAGATGCAGCTAATACTTGATACACCCCCAAAAACAGTTAGGTTTATGCACCACAAGTCCCACTGTCAGCCACATTGGCAACAAATTTAAAACAACACCTTGAATTGAAGCATCCAACCAGTCATGAGAACTTTTACAAGAAATCATTAAAAAAGGGTAAAATCATGAGCCAACAGCTGCAAAGTTCCTCCAACAAACTCACAGTAATTTGTTAAGGACCAGTTACCTTTGTTTCTCCACAACAAGTTGACAGATTTGTACCAGCCTACATTGTAGAAGAAAAGTTAAGAAATCAATATGAATTAGTTAATTTTTTGGGACTCTGAACTTCAAAATTGTTTAGAATTCAAAATTATGAACTATGAATGTGAACTATTTCATTTTAATCTGTATCAACATAACTTTAAGCTACCTCTTGTGAAGTGTGAAATTGCACAACACTCTTAATTGGCTGATATACATGAACACATTCACTACCCCAACCTTTTAACTGCATCACTGGATTTTTGGCTATTAAGGACTTAAGAACTCCATGACAAATTGCCAGATACACATCTCTGACATATTATTAGGCTTTAAGGATGGTATAGTTAATGTGTTAGCAAACGGTTGCCTATTTATGCATCGTGTAGAGAAAGAGCAACATCATCATCGAACTGCAGTCATGTGTCAGTCCAACTGATGAATTTAAGACCATTATTTATAGGGGTGTGCCATCTTAGGCACCTCACAATTCGATTCGATTATGATTCAGGGTGCTACGATTCAATTATTAAACGATTATCACGATTATCACGATTATCGATGCATCTTTTTCCCCATACAGGATTTCTTTTAAACAAGGTATATTTGTCAACAAACTAATTTATTTATATCAGACCAAACGATCCAACACATTTCCCACAACAAAAAGCTGCTCTTATTACATAAAGTGTACTACATAAAGTGCCTTTAGAAATAAGACTTCTTTTAAAAACTTCAAACTTATACATTACTGTTGTAAATACATACATTAGATCATTATACACTGCACAGTATAATACACAACTACGCTCTGTAGTCTGGCTCAATGTCCCGCCTACAGCACTATCTGATTGGTTAGAAGTTACGGGTAATCAATCAGCACAGACACACTGTGTCACAGACAGGGTGAGACAGAGCTGCAGCAGTGATCAGAGAGGAGCTGTGTAGAAGTTAATACAGCTGATATGACCAAAGTTTCAATAATTATCACAGTCATGATCTGTTTCTATGACGACAGCATAGTTACATCAGTGAAAAAAGTCATGGTCTGGATTTCACTCAAGGCGATGTGACGAATTTTAAATCAGTCGCTGTTCGCAGAGGTTGCAGGTGCTGCAGTTGTGTTTCTGTGATTTCGCTATCATGAAAATAATCGATTTTTGAACATTTGTTAATCGTTATTGATCGTCACGTGTCGCATCGCGATGCATCTAAGAAACGATGTATTGGCACACCCCTAATTATTTACTATCCACCACTAACTCTGGAGAAATATACAGTCTAAGTCTTTAACTTTAACTTTCTTCACCAGCTAGTCGTTGAATTTGTCTGCTGTTTACTGTAGAACAGGTGGTGTACAGTGGGTTTATCAGAGCTTATTTGCTGTAAATGGCAAAAAAATGAACAGAGACAATTAACTGAAAGAGGCTATAAAGCCCCATAGAGATGCAGAGTGGGTAATTATTCTATGCAACTTTGTAAATACACCTTGCACATTTGAATCAGTATGAACAGCACTCATTATAGGACATTTAATTCCAGTTACTAATACATTTCCTTATCATTAAATTAAATACTCTGAAAGTGGAAGGTCCAGTAGTCCCCAGAAAGATTTAAAAAAAAACACACCTCCACATTGCTGCTGCAACACATTCTAGTCTCCTGTTCATAAGAAATTAAAATCTAATATGAAATGTGCTGTAGGATGTTATGTTGCTCAAGTTAAGGCTGTGTAGGAGATGTATGCTGTAGCCTAATATAGCAGGACTACATTAATAATGTAATTTGACTCATCATTAGTTAGAGCCTCTTTAAAGGCTACTTGTATTTTGGGTTTGAAGCAGATCTTTTGAATGAAAAAGGCTCTGCAGTTGTTTTGAATCCACCAGTGAATTTATATTAGAGTTGCAACAACTAATTGTTGTCAACTATTAAAATAATCGCCAAATATTTTGATAACTGATTAATAAGTTTGAGTATTTTTTAAAGAAAAAAAAAACACACATTCCCTGCTTCTTAAATGTGAATATTTCTCTATTTTCTTTACTCAACTATGACAATAAACTGGGTTTACGTGGGATGATACACTTATCTCCCAATTTGATACTATCACGATGAGTGCCGATTCGACAAGTGTTGTGATTCTACAAGTATTGTGAGTTGACATTATGATTTATTCCTGGTTTTTTTTTGGTTTTTTTTGCTACTTTAACAGTAGACCATGTGAAAAGGTTGAATCATACACTTCTAGAGACTAAATCTCACGAGTCCTCATTTCCAAAAACACTGCAAATCGCATGTCAGTCAGCCTTTGGATTTGATTTGGGCAGCATCATTGCAATGCTAGTAGTAAATCAAATAGTTTTTGAAATAAACTTTAGCTGTTTCTTTTCTGTTCTAGTGCCATGAGAAAATAATAAAGAAAACAAAAAATTTGGCCATTGAATAGAGCCCCTGAAAAAATGCACAAAGACCCTGTAGCTGGTCAGTGTGGCGTATCAGACTGAGTTAACGATGTGAAATCAGCAGCTATCAGTTTGTTTCCACAGTTGAAAGGAAATATATGCATGAAACTACGAGTGCACGTCGTCTTATGTTAAGCGGGTGAAGTAAAATGGATTTATTAGGATAGAATTACCCTGACTGTAATGCTAATTTCCATCAGCACGTCAATGGGAATTCCTATTATGTGTTAGCAATCGAACAGAAGAATCACAATACTTAAGAGAATCTTTTTTTTCTCCCAACCCTAGTTTACATTGGGTTTTCTTTGGGTTGTGGACAAAACAAGACATTTGAGGACGTCGTCTTGGGGTTTGGGAGATGGAGATTGACATTTTTCACCATTTTCTGACATTTTATAGGCCAAACAACTAATTAATTAATCAAGAAAATAACTGACAATGGAAATAATCGTTAGTTGCAGTCCTAATTTGTATATAGCCATTGCATATTATTGGTCATTGTTGCTTTTTATATGTATTCATATATACACCTGTTTTTCACTTATTGTATATATACAGTATAGATGAGTAGTTATATGTTTATTTTATGTATCTTTGTTCAGATTTGTTGTCCTTGTTTTAGGGTGTATGGCTTTTTATGTCTCCATTTCTATTGGAACTGTAACATTCAGAGCAAGAAAAAACAAGTTTAATTCCCTGTTTGTGTGCATCTATGTGTATGTGTTATAATGTAGACAATGATAGGACATTAATGTGACACCATCCCCGTGTCATCACGTCTGGTTTGTCCTACACAAAGGACAAGGACAATTTGTCTGTTGCTTAATCTAATCATGAGCAGCTTTCGGGTATTTTTAGACAAACTGTTTTAACAGAACGCCGTCTGCATTTAATTGCAGTTTTGACCACCGCTGATCCACCGAGACATGAAAACAAAGAGTAAAATCAAATGAGTCAATAATGGATCGAATGTTTTGGCAAAAACATTGTGCTGATTGTTAAGGTGTGAGAAAAACAAAAATAACCTTTTCTTTTCAAATATTTACATATCCAACAGGAAAAATAAGACAGTGACTGTCATGTCATGCAGCATAAAGCTGTATACTGCAAAGCTGCTTGTTGCTGTGCAGTATTTGTTCAAGGTTTCCTCTGTGGTTGACAGTTAGTATTTCATACATTTGAACAAAAGAAAGCAAAGGGTAAACTAAGGTCGAGCTGCAACAATTACTCAATTATTAAATTAAGCGCCAACTATTTTGATAATCAATTAATTGTTTTGAGCACTTTTTAAGAAACAAATTGAAAATTCTGATTCTAGCTTCTTAAATGTGAATAGTTTCTGGTTTCTTTCTGGTTTCTGAGGATTTTGTATTGGCATTTACATTTTTGTATCAGTCCAAGCATCCAAACATGTGGAGCTCACAGGCCTACTTTTCATCTGACAAGATTCTGACAGGATTAATTAACTGATTAATCAAGAAAATAATCGCCAATGAAAAGAATTGTTACTTTCAGCCCTAAAGTAAACAGTAACTTGATTGTTTTTCAACCTGAATCCTATTTTCCCATGTTTTTGTGTCTACGTGACCAATGAGTACAGCAATTTTTGAGATTGGTGCAGTATTGATGGAGAGCGCTGCAGCTGACTTTAGCAAACTGAGCTACAATGTAATCCTTTGGGGCAATTGCACACCATCAAAGTACATCCACTAAAAGTGCTTGTTTTTTCCAGTGGCAGGCTCAGATAGTTATTCTAAGAATGTGGCATTATAGAAAGGATCACTACAGAGACAGATCTTTTTGTTAAAGAGCAAGATATGTTTTGTTTAATTTGAAAAACTCATCCATTCTTCATTTACAGAAACAGAATTTTAGCATTGTAAAACACACTTCATTCAAACTCAGCTGAAAACTCATGTTAGATGTGAAAATATTATGGCTGTATGCCGTTTCTGCCCGTTACTTCTCTGATGTCCAACCTCGCTCTCGCTCCTCTCCTGATATTTTCGTATTTAAGGTTGTGATTGGTTATTTTGTTTCTGTCGAGCTTGAATGACAATGATGATAAAATTACTGTTTCTGTAAAGGAAGTCTGGTGGCTTTGGCAAGAGCAATAATACAGCTGTCTCCAGTTATAAACAAAAAAGATTTTACTCTTTAAAAAAAAGATCCACCTCTGCAGATATTCTCTCCATAAAGGGGTAGGTGTGTAAACCACAAGTTTCATCATGATACGATATGATATTGATCCTTTGGGCAATGACACAATATTTGCAGATATCACAAAAGCTGCCACGATATGATTTTGATTCGATTCTATTCAGGGCCAGTTATCAATGTAAGGCGAGTGTAACAGCTGTCTTGAGAATCACAAATATTAGCAGTCAGTAACAGGTTTGAATGGCAAAAGTCAGGAAGACAGTAAACCAGACACTCATACAGTCAGTTCCACGCAGTGCAGCAGGGCTGTTGATGTTAAAGAGCTGAGATTTTCTTTCACTCTGTCATGGGCAGCAGCAGCACAGCCATATCAGAAGTTATGATTTATAGCTATAACTTCTAGCATGTTTTACAAATGACAAAGTAGGAGCTAATATGCCTACATTACAGCAATATATATACAGTGTATAAAAACTATTTATTGTTGGGAATACTTACATTACATTACTTACATTTTTTCACAGGTGCTAACCCTAACCCTAACCCTAGCCAACAGCAACACACTATCCACCTGAGCTCATGTCTGTAATGGAGCTCAGGACGAGGAGAAGAAACTTGTTGCAGCAACAAAGTGAAGAAATTCACTCAGTTGACGTGGTGAAACATACACGTTAGTGCACTGTATACTGGTTTGGGTGTGCTTGGGTGGAAACAGTGATACAGACATGCGGCTCAGGAATTTCAAAATAAAAGCTATGACAATATGGATCGACGTCTGCTTGCATGGATAATATCGTTGACCACTGAATTGATGTATTGATCCGGATTAATGGATTGTTACACAAAATCTGACCCTGTCAGTGGCAAAACAAGCACTTTTAATGGATGGATTTGACGGTGCACAGTTGCCCTGAGTGATTATGCTGAAGCTCAGTTTTGCTTCTATTGGCTACAGTGCTCTCCCTCAATACTAGAGCAGTTTCAAAAATTGTTGTTCCCATTAGTCACTTTGACACTAAAACATGGGAAAATATGTTCCCAGTTGAAAAAGTTACCCTTTAAAACAACTTTGACAACTTGTGATTTACGAACTTTCTTGACGTTATTCTAACATTTCATGGTGACTCAGGCCTAATGCTACACAAACATCATCTGCTTTTCTTTGCACTCTGTATCACCTGCAGCGACCAATATCTCAGTCACAGAAGCTGCAGTGTTAATTTTATGTATTTTCTCTAATTTTCTTTTTCACGCGTTTGTGTTTGTTCAAGAGTAGGAGCTGATAGAGACACTGATAGTATGCCTGGTATCCATCCATACATATTCAAACTGCTTATGCTTACAGGACACATTCACACTCAGGACATGCAAATTTAACCAAGAATATCAAAAGAATCCTATATAAATCTTTCTTGAGCTAAAAGTTTATATTGCATTTTACAATAGATGACTCCTGAAGTGCATGCATGGCTATCAAGTTCGCACTCCAGTGATTTTCCTGACACGTACGGATGTGAGTGTGTGCTTCTCCACTCTCACAGCGCGATCAGCATCTGCGGCCCCTCAAAAGTTTACAGGAGCAGCAGGGCGCACGTCCTCTGCTCACCAGCTCATCTTCACAGGGAGCGGCAGAGAAAACTTTTTTATGGTTGAGCAGCTGCTCCATTTAATCAAATCTCAAGCTTGTTCATAAAAAGCTGCAGTGCTGTGGGTTTTAGGTAGCACTCTGGAAAATGAGGGGAAAAAAGCCTAAACTTGATATGACAAATCTTTGAAATGCTTACCTTTCCCAATGCCATAACAAATCTGTAATCCTCTGTTGCCCCAGATTGTCTGTGTGTGACAGCAAACTTAATCAACATTTTGACCACACACACCTCTGTGTACACTGCAGGTAAACTGACAAAGCAGTATACCTTATAATATTGTTCATATTGATTTTGTAATTTTATATTTGCTCATTTTGGAACCAATAAAAGCAAATCAGCATTTCTCTTTGCATGCAACAACTGCTGTTTTTAATAACTGTAAGGCAATAGCATCAGCATACAAAAGCAGCTGATTTTTCTGTGGGTGGAGAAACCCAACACGGAGGCATATGTGTAATTAGCAATGCAATCTACACGTCTAGAACGAAGTAACATAATAAAGCCTGGGATACTGTCAGATTAATGCAGCCAGTTAGAAAGCGGGGATACAGTGGAGGATGCAAAGAATCAGGTTGCTATCCTTCAATAGAGGTATATTGTGTAACTGCTGCGTGGAAACCAGGAGCTGGTTTAAACTTACACTGGGGCTGTAATCCCAAGAGTGCTTTATTAACTGCTCTCGTCAGACGGGGCTGTGAACATCTTGTTTACGTGGAAAATGGGAGGTGACAAACACTCTTTGTCAAGTACATGATGGCCTGGAGCAAGCAAGATGTTACCGTGGAGCAGTTAATTGGTCAATGAAAGGGCAGGTTGTCCAATTGACTGTTTGTTAAACGCCACACATGAAGTTTCCAGTGATAATGATAATAAATTCTGAGTAATTTTTGAAACAATAGCTCCCTTAGACAGAAGTAGACTGAACCAGGCTTCTTGTTTCTATGTGGTAACTTGATTTTGCTGGCTGAAATAATTCTCTCTGGCAGATGTTATCAGCTGTAGCTAGCTTGTTAATTAAGCCAATGTTAGCTCCATGAGTCAGGTTAAAACCCTGTCGCAGGCTGACTTTTAATGTTTCCAGCTGACTTGTTTTAAAATGAGAATCTTGTACTAAAGAGGTCTTAAGGGCTTGATGGTATGGATGATATTGTGCTAATAGCCTGAAGCTGAAGCTAAAATATCTCAGGCAAAAAGTTAACATTCTCACCTTTTTCACAGCAGCCATTTTGGCCCGATATAGTCGACTAAACACAGGTGTTACCAATGATACTAATTGAGAGCCTACTCCATTCAGGTCAGTCAAAGTCAGGGTGCTACTGTTGTGCTTGTTGGCCTCACAGGAAAGGCTCTCCTACACTAAATGGATTGGGATCTTGATTAGTTTTGCTGGTAGCACCTGTGTTTACCCTACTGTTATTTCATTCTAACATAAACCTATTGGGCTACATGGCTTCCATTTTTGTCAGTATATTCAAACACTTCTTTAGCTTTAACTACGAGAGAAAAGGCTTTTAACTAACCGATGTGTTTGGCAAATGTAAAGCTATCTTGGGTAGCGTTAATTGAGTGTAAACTTCCCCTAATCCAGTGAAGAGCAAGGTAGCAGCTAATGTTACCCGAAACTCTGATAGCATCCAGGACCAGCTGCCACACCATGAGGGAATACTGCAGAGTGGATGAGTTTTCAGTGAAACCAGTAACCGCACACACTAATGTAGTAAGTTCATCATGTATTTATTGCTCTGGGAAACAACATGCTACACCGCTTCCTAACATACGGCGAGTGAGCGGATTCAAATGGATGGAGCGTGAAAAATTGTCTAGATATATTATGAGCGATGTCTGCAAATGAATACGTGTCTCAGTTGACCTGGCAACATTGCCTTGTTGGCTCCTTTGAAACCCAACTAGGTTGGCACTTCAGTATTGCATTGCTAACAAGCAGCTAACATTAGCATGTTGACCGGAGGGGAAATTGAAATGTCAGAAACATAATTGTCGATTTTGACCAATGAAAAGAGGTTGGAGGTGAACAAGTGCACAAAACTTCACAAAAATAGAACCAAGACTAGTGTTTGTTTTTTCAAACGACATCCCTTTGTCTGCTTGCTGACACACTGGGCAGGTTAGGACATCTTCATTGGGAACAACTGAAAGAATCTGATGTTTGCTCCTTTGCATGCTTCCAGTTAGCAAGTGGTGCTGGGTTACTACTGTGGGTAGTAAGCTAGAAGTATGGTAGAAATATAGACTTTTTAAAATCAATTTCTAACAATACCTTTGTGTTTTTGCTTTTGGAAAGGCTATACACACTTTTATAAATACTCCTGACAAGTCTGAATTAAGTACCTAGCAACGGTTGCTATGCTGATGATTGGATCATATTTGCTCGTGGGAGGAGTTAAGTGACTGAACCAACAGTAGAACCAGAACCAAACAATGGCGGTCATACCTTCTCACCTGGTTAAAAGCCTGTTATCTTTATCTCACTACTCACTGTCTGGTTTGGACAGCAGCTCATCAATAATCAGAGTCAACAGCCTTCTTGAGCTGAAATTGATGGTTCAGTCCCCTCCTCTTTGAACTATTTGTTAATGATTTTGGGAGAAGGTAGCTCGAGCCGGCTCATTTTTTTTCAAGGGGATGACAATTATCGTAAATGCTCACATGATGACAACAGCTGGATTGTCTGTTGTGTGTGTTGGCAACGCAGTTAGCTGACAGCCCTTTATCAGGCCTGATTAATGTATTGGCAAGGCAGATGAATGGAGAGACATTCCAGACTCATGAAATTCCCCTCTGTTTTCTTTTCATGTTGCTTTGGTTACTTGCACGGAAAAGATTTTTATCAGTGAGGCATGACTAAAAACAATACATATAAGATGATTTTCTCAAACAATCAGGCATTATTATGTTGTTTCAGTCTATGTAATTTTGCTTGATTAATGGTTTTTCCACAAAATCATTACATATATGTGAGAAAACAACCAGCTGGATCAGTGGAAAAGCTGTGAGAGCAAGAGGAATTTTCCTGGTGATAGTCTTAAAGGGATAGTTCAGAGTTTTTGTTTTTTTTTTGAAGTGGGGTTGTATGAGGTAGTCACTATGAGGTATACAGTGTATTACCTACAGCGGTCAGCACACCACCAGTTTGGAGAAACAGACAGGAGTGCTGGTGTAGGAAGTTAGGCAAAGTGCTGCTGTGGACAGCGTCAGCAGCACAACATATTTTAGCCACCAAATAACCCCAAAACACTATCAGTTTTAGTGTATGCTATATTTAGAGCATTTCCACTGCTTAACTTGCCATCAGACAGCCTTTTCTGATGGATGCTGTTTTATTAGCCAAATATTGCTCTCTCCAAAGCACCCAGACTCTAGACAGTAATTTTACCTTGCAGAACATGGGAGTTGCTGGTCTACTGCTGCCTCAGTTAGTTAGTTTGTGTTATTGTGTGACTTTGGTGAATTCAGACTGTCCTTTTAAAACACCAAAGTCACACAATAAAAGAGAAAGTAACAGATCAAGGCAGCAGGAACTCCCATGTTGTGTGAGGTAAAATTACTGACTTTCCCTATGGAGTCTGGTGGCTTTGGAGAGATCAATATTTGGCTTATATAACAGTGCTGTCCAGTTGGAAAAGGCTGTCTGACAGCAAGCTAAACCAGTGCTAAAATTCCAAATATAGCATACACTTAAACTGATGTTGATTTTTTTTTTCTTTGTTGTTGTTGCTGGCAAAAAAACATGTTGCTGCTGACCCTGTCCACAGCAGTACATCGCTTTGCTTCTTACAGTGATACCCCCTCTGCTTCTCCAAACTAGAGAACCCCCTTCAAAAAGTCTGAACTATCCCTTTAACATTTAAACCTTTCTTATAGGCAATAATGTGCTGATAAAACGTTTAAATCTACTACACGCCTACATTGTTTGATTGACATCTCTCTTGCATCTTGATAATGCCATTAATTATTGAGGGAATGCACAAAATTATCATTGTGAGTTGTGCATTAACATGGAAAAACATGGCAAAAAATAGCAAAAAGCTGCCTGCGAAAACAAATCAAGTTAATAATAAAGGTCATGCACAGCAGCAATTGCAATAACAATGCACCAGCAAGCTAGCAAACATGTAAACAATTCAGGTTCTAGATTTAAAAAAACAAACAAAAAACAACCATAAACAATATGGTGTTAAGCTCTAATCAGCCATAATAACTATGATTCTTCTTTTGGTGTACGGTGCCTTTAAAAGTTCAGAATTTACATAGGGAAGTTGAATATGAAACACTGCATCTACCCACGATGTACTATCATTACAGGAACAACCTGTCACTAAATTTCACTCTCGGTTCTCAGTTCTGGAAATAGAATAATACTTTTCATCACTTTTGATACTGTACTCGTGATCAGTGTTGAACTGATGGGTTTCACATCCTCCTGCGCCAAACACAAGTTTTATAGGAACACATGATGAAATCTTACATTTGGTTTGAATTGCTGTGCTGTCTAGTTGTCATCAAGTTGTTTTCATCATTGACTATGCTTTAAAGTAAGAGGTCATCTAAAAAGTTGCCTTAAAGGGCTAGTTGGATTATTTGAGGTGGTGTTGTATGAGGTACTTAATCATAGTCAGAATATTACCTACAGTAGATGGTGGTCGACACGCCCATAGTTTGGAGAAGCAGAGGAACAGCAGCACAGAAACTAAGCAGTGTACTGCTGTGGGCGGGGTCAGCAACTAAATGTATTTTAGCTACTTCAAAAAAAGTCCTACAATCGAAAATAAAAAAAAAGTTAAGTGTACACTCCATGTAGAATATTTTACTTTACTTTGCTGTTATGCAGCCTTTTCCAATGGGAAACTGCTGATATATAAGCCAAATATGGCTCTCGCTAAAGCAACCAGACTGCTTTGGCAAAAATAGTATTATACCTCGCAGAACATGGGAGTTGTTGTTCTGCCTTTGTGTTTTGGTTATTATGTGTTGTGTTTTAGGTTAAGGTTAATTTGGAGTCACTGATCTCATGGTTCATACCTTCACTTGCTACTTCTAGTAAACCTTGCCACAACTAATGCAACAATGTCTCATACAACAGTAATGCAGTAAATCATGCAGTGTGTTGCATGTTATTTTAGATTATAAAACCCAAATGCAAATTTGTGATTTTTGCTGTTTAAATAAAATTAGTTTGGCTTTACTGCCTTCATGAAGATTACAATGTTCAGTTTTTGAGGATGTTTTAAAGAGGAGTTGATTCAACTTTATGGTCATTTTGGAGGCTGTAGTTTGTGGTGCTTGTGTTTATATTGATAGCTGTTTCAACCTACTCACCCCATTTATCTCTTATTTGATATAAATGGGGTGGACAAAATATTATTAACATCTCTCTGAATGACACATTTCAACAGGGCCACAGGCTCTGGCATTAAGACATTAAGTTCTCTATGACAGTTTAAAAAAAACTTAAAGGGACAGGTCAACCCAAATTTAAAAATACATATTTTTCCTCTGACTGGTTGGTTGATTAATTAATTATGAATCGATTATTAATTAACCAGCAGCTGTTTTAATGGTCAAATAATTGGTCTGGGCTTTTTTTTTTTAGAAAAACAGTCAAATTCTCTGATTCCAGCTTCTTAAATGTGAATTTTTGAGGTGTCCTTACTCCTTTATAACAGTAAACTCAGTATCTTTGGTTGTGAACAAAACAAGATATTTGAGGACGTCATCTCTGATCCACATTTTTCACCATTTCCTGACATTTTATAGATCAAACAACTAATCAATTAATCAAGAAAATAATCGACAATGAAAATAATTGTTGGTTGCGGCCTTAGGTGTTTGCCTTCTCTCCAATATAATGGGGCTAGGTGACACTCGGCTGGTGGTGCTCAAAGCTTCAAAAACTAAATTTGAAAAACTCAGCTACAGAGTCTCTTCACAGAAATCATGATCTGGTTACTGACGATACTCCACAGACCTTGTTGTGAGAAGTTTCACATTCTACTGCACAAAGTAGTTCCTACCTGAAACTGCTTACAACGAGGTCTGTGGATTATGAGAAACGGTCATGATTTCTGTGAAGAGACACTGTTGTTGAATTTTTAAAATGTATTTTTGGTGCTTTGAACACCATGAGCTAAGTGACATTTAGTTCTATTATACTGGAGAGAAGGCAGACATCTCTATGGCCAATATCTCCAAAACCTGGCAACTCACATCACAACTATCTAGATGGATAAATAGCTCTACAGGCCAGAGGAAAAATGTGTATTTTTTATTTGGGGGTGATATGTCCCTTTAACATTATAACCTTCATGATGGTAGGGTTTACTGAAGGACTGTTGCATTAGACTACATTAGTTTCAGCTAGGTGTTTAAGGGTTGACGTGATGTCATAGTCGTAATCATATACTGTGAGGTTGTCGTACACAGTATAATATCATCTGTAACTCCTTTGCTTTGTGTGCACTGACTCTTTACCCTTGTGTTGGTTACTTTTGGGTGCTGCAGTCTAAAGATATTCATACTGCCAGGTAAACTAGAAACTCCAAATTCCCCCCAAGAATGGAAATGAGTGTAAACGTGTGTTTCTGTCTTTGTGTTAGCTCTGTAAATAACTGGCAACCTGTCCAGAGTGAATGCTGGGATGGGCTCCAGCCCCCAGTGACCCTGAACGGGTATTAGCAGATGCAGAAGATGGATGGATGTCTTGGCTGCAGGTTGGAGTCATTTTCTGAGCTGCTAAATGAGCCATTTGTCAGCAGGGTCAGCCGTGACTTTGACCTATGGTTGTCAGCACAATTTGGCTTCTGTTATGCAGAGCAGGTTGCTTCAATCCAGACGAGTGGACTGTCACATAAAATGTGGAGTGTGGGGTATGAGGAGCCTAATTCAGTGAAACATTTGTAAATGTAGATGCCAGTGTGATAAACCACAATGGAAAACCTGAATCCCGCTCTGTTACATTTAATCGACACAGTTTGAAAAGATCCTATTAACTCTGAGACATCTCAGACATTTTAAGCTCTGGAGCTCTTCTGCTTTTTAGTACTTGAGCCTTTTGTCAGCGTATGACCATTATAGCTGTGAAAGGGGGCACGACTTACAGGTACATGCCCTCCTGTAAAACTGAACACAATGCAGTGAAAGAGTATTGGTGCCATTGGTATCGTAGGGGATGTTTTTCTCTTCAATTACAGATAGCATCAAGTATCATGAGCTACCCTATAGGATGCACTCCATAAACCGCACAAACGCTGCACACTATGACTGAAATAGCCCTTTTTTCTTTTCTTTTTTTTTTTTTTTTTTTACAACAGTTTTAGTTTTAAATTTGTGATTTTGCACTGGTCGAACCCTACAATCTTCAGAAAACATTATTATACAAAAAGTGTAAATTTCATATTAATGAATTAATGAATATCTATAGAAGCTTTGGACAAGTCTAGGACAGTAAAATGTAAGCTAAAAGACTGTAGGACAAATCCACCACAAAGCTAACAGTATATTTTATGCTATATAGAGCCTGACTGATATGGGTTATTTGAGACTGATATCAATTTTAGACAGGAAAAATTCACAGATTACTGATATGGAAGCCTGAAATTTTGAGCTGGAATAAAAAATAGACCTTTTCTATAAGGACTGTGCACTGATATGACTATGCAATGGTATTCAGAAGGCTGTTTTCTTCACTGTATAACTTTAATATAGAATACTATATAGTTCATTTAACATGTTAAATAATTTAATATATACATATGTCAACCAATTTTAGAAAGATACACTGAGAAAAGAATAGAGACAATTAAATAAATAGCTAATATAATATTCATATATAATGTCATAATAATATAATATGTCCTCTATCAGCCCACATCAAGCCAATATTGGGTGATATATCAGTCCAACCAATATATTGAGACCATTGCATGTATAATTAAGACACTAGACTCGTCGCCGCTTCAGATTTTCCCCAGTGGCCACAAAATTCCCCACAGCCACAATTACAAAACAGGCGACACTTGAACTGCAAAGAATACGAATAGAATACGAATACGAATACTTTATGATCCCAAGGGAATTCATTGTCTGTAGTCTCATCTATTTGTATAAGAATTATAGAGTCAGATGCAGTTGGTATGAAGATCTTCTGTATCTCTTGTCCTACAACGAAGAGAGAGAAGCCTTTCCCCACCATTATTTCTTTGGTCCATCAAGTGTTATGCAGTGAATGATCCATGTTGTTTAGGATGGCCTCCACCGTCCTCATTGTGTCTCTCTCCACAACTCCAAGAAGGTCTACTATGACTTTCTATTATGATTTTTTTTAGTTTATAGGCTGAAAGGTAATTCGTAGGCAGGGCCAGCGGGAGAAACACTACTGTGCATATTCAGTGGGCTGCATATCAGGAAGTAAACTTTTTTGGCATAGGTGACAGGTGAGCATTTCTCATTGGGCTGAACGGGTGCCATCTTTGGGTCTGGTAACCAGTCTATAATACATCCATGATTGAGCACACAGAACACACAGTCCTCTTTTGTTGTATGTTTAGTCACAGCACACCATTCACTTTGATTATGACGACTCACCACTGGACAACAAATTCAGTTCATCTGTCATAGACACCAGTGTTACAATTGACCTTTCTCGCAATGTTAAAGAAAGAGAAAAATAATTTGTGTATCTGCCGTGTGACTCAGATCCGCTCCTTGGCCCATGCTGCACCCTTCCACCAAGTTTTCATAAAAATCAGGCCAGTAGGTTTTCATTCTGCTGACAGACAAACAAACAAACAGCACTGAAACATAACTGCCTTGGCAGAGGTAGTAATAAATTTTGACAGTGTGTAAGATTAGATGAAAATGCAGGACCCACTTAATGCCCCATACACTTAGTTTTTAATGGTGCTTACAAAGAAATCTGTAATTTAAATACAACAAACTGATTGCTGCACAGAGACCTGGAACTTTTGGGGCCCGTAAAAGTCTGAGCTTCTGTGTACAAATATGACTCTGACCAGCAGAGTTGATTCTTCAAGACATCCTGAATCATCGGTTCACTTCTGGCTGCACTGTGCACTAGAGTGGAGCACTGTAAACAACATTTATCAATGAGCAGTAATACTGCAGCGTCATACATCTTAGCTGCAACTTATTACTTTCCTTATCATTAAATCTGTCAGTCCAGATCAAATTAATAATCAATTAATCATTCAGTCCACCTGAGACTTAAATATTGACAAAAGCATATCATTCGCTTCCATAACCTAAAGTGATATCTCTTCAGACTATTTATTATGTCTGACCAACAGGCCCAAAGCCCCACAAGTCTTCATGTTACAGACGCAAGCAGCAAATCACAACACTGGAGAACCAGCAAGTGCTTGGTGTCTTTAACAGATAAGTGACTCAAACTAATTAGCAAAACTGGCGATTAAGTTTCTGTCGGTCAGCTGGACTCATTTCGTGCTCTCTTCTTCTTGTTATTACATAAGCCAGTCTGACATTATGTACCGCCACGCTCACTTTCTTTCCACCTCTCCTCTGTGTCCTTTGACAGGCATGGAATACTTTTGGAGAAATAACCATAAATAACTCTCACTTTGTCACATGGCCCGGCCATATGGTCTAAATCTGCACTACAAAGACTCACCGTGCACGTGACAATGGGACGCTATGAGCAGTCAGAACCATTCAGCTCTGTGGCTCTGTGGCTCAGGATGATACAGGCTGTTTTCACAGTCGGCTCAGCAGCTACAGGCCTAAGAATATGCCTGACCCACACACTTTGCTTGAAAAATGTTTTGGATTGCGCCTCTTGCCATAAGCCACATTATGTAAGTGCGAAGTGTGAGGTATCAAGAGAAATTGGCCCCATGCCACGATGGTGCTCTGTGTGTGCATGTGTGTGTCCATGTGTGTGTGTGTGTGTGTGTGGCTGTGGGTGCAGGTGTTGAAAATATCTTGTATGAATAGTTCTTCTGAGGATATGAACACACAGTGCAATAAATTATTATCCGCTGATGCAGTGATTATGTGTTGAGGAATGCTGAGAAGCACCGATGGAGTGAGTGACAGCCTTTATGGATCTACTGCATGAATACAGAGGTCCATTGACTGAGACAGAAGTTGGCATACTTGTAAGTGCAGTATGTAGTATTTTTTGAGACATTTATCAATATTTAAAACACTGCAGAGTTAAATTTTAGCTTTTTAACTTTTCTGAGAGCAACAATTATGTGTTAAACAACTTTTTCCCAACATATGGCACAGTTTGTAGGATCCATTTTGTGGATCATAAAGAAATGCTGACATATTTCAAAATCATATATTTTTTGGAGTATATATTGAATATATACTAGAGCCTGACTGATGCTGGATTTCTGGGGCAGATGCTGATATTAGGGAGTAAAAAAATTTTGATACATCAACCGATATTCTTTATTTATATACATCAGTGGTTTTCAAAGCGAGAGACTTGGCTCCCCATGGGTCTCCAAACAGTTTTTGGGGAGGCTCAGTGAATGTAAATGAAAAAAATATTACAAGGAGATCACAAAGAAAAGCCTAAATGTGATGATTTGGTTAAAGAGGTAGTTCAGACATACAGTTTTGGGGGAACTTTACTGTTTTTCCACTTTCCTGGAGTCAGAAACTGAAAAATTCCTTTGGGCAGACCTTTTTTATGCATTTATTGTAGTCTGAAGTATGTCAGCAGCAAGAGTAGGCTATTTTGGCTCAATTGTTGAGTGTCTAATGGGTCAAATAACATCATCATGATACCATAGATGTCCAAGATTTGAGCAAATGAAACAAGTAAACTAAGGCGGGGTGTCTTTTTCTGAGCTTTGTCTGAGGGGAGGCCCACAGTCTCAGACTTAGAACACCCCTGATATATATGAAGAGCACTAAAATAGTACACTTACACTGGTATTTTTAATAAAATTATAAATAGCTATACATATCAAAAGTCACAACTAGAACAATTTTAGCTCAGAAAAATGATCAAATATACATAAAATGTTGCCTATAAAGCTAAAAAAAAAAAAAAACTAAAAACAATCTGCATTTTGTTCTGTAAAAAATATCAGACATCACATACACTGATACTGATACAGACTGATGTGGCTGTGCTGGGCCAATACTGGGGTGATATACTGGTCTGGCTCTACATATATACTATATATTTTGTAGTTCCATCTGCAAACCATTTGATCACACGTACATTTAGATTTCTCCTACTTAACTGAAACCTCCATTCTCGGTGTTTGTGCATTTGAAGTTTCCACTCACACCTGTGTAAGTTTAAAACTAGTCTGTGAGTCTAAATCCTGCTTGTGTGGATTCGTTTTTAAATGAGATTTAAGTGACAAAAATTAGACAAATGTGAGAAAGAAAAACCTGCATCCATATAGGAACAGAACACTTAAAAAAAAAAAAAAAATAAAAAATTCACATTTGCAATCATACAAGTCTTGTTTAGGCTGATAAAGAATGATAGTGAAACAATATATTCTTGCTTCATGTGTCACAATGTCCTCATGCTACACCAGAGGAAGTTAAGATTACTCTAATTAAGGCGACTGGACTGCAGACACAAACAAGAAAGATTAAAATCAATGGCTGAAATCTAGAGCTGCAACATTTAGTTGATTAATCGATTACTATTAAATTAATTTCCAATTTTTTGTTTAATTGATTAAATTTTTGGTATTTTTTTAAAAATGTTAATTCAGTGAATTTCTGGACTTTTTTTTTTATTTGTTTGTTTGTTTGTTTGTTTGTTTTTGTTTTTTTGTTTTTTGACTCATCTATGACATTTATCATCATTCATGCCATGTTGGGCTTTCAGAAAAAGTGATCAACATTTTTAACCATTTTCTGAAATTTCTGGGACTAAACAACTAATGGATTAATCAAGAAAATGTTCAATAAATTCACTGATAATGAAAATAATCATTAGTTGCAGATCTACTAAAATCAATCATATTTAGATGTGACCACAATTAAGTCTGACCACCGAAGCAGGGCATGAAATCTGTAGCACTTTAACATTACTTTCAGTGTTATTTAAAAATAACTACTGGTCTCAAGCTTTAGCTGCAAGGTAGAATCAGTAGGATTTGTCCGAGCTGTTCTTAAACGCACCATAAAGACAGTTGATTGCTGAGTCTCATTGCCAGCAGGACAAACACTGATGAAAGTGACTGGAGCACAGCAAAAATAATGAGAAAAGAAGGAAATGCAGTCAGAGGGCAGGATCTCTGCAGATACACACACCAACACACACTTCTACTGAGTCATAAGTGATGATTGAGAGGGATTGTATTTATATGAGTCTATACTTTTTGGGGGGAGTGGGGGATTGAATATTATGCATTATACCTTATAGGCAGCAAAAAAGTTCAATTTTTCACATTTGAAATCATACAAGTCTTAGTATAGGCTCATAAAAGTAGTGAAACTACATATTCTGGCTTCATGTGTCACAATGTCCTCAAGCTACACCTGCTGTGGAAGGTGAGACTACTATCAATAAGAAGACTGGACAGCAGAGACAAAACAAGAAAGACTCAAATCAATAACTAAAATCAATTATCTTTTGGTGTTAACACAGTCAAGACTGCCCACCAAAGCAGGGTGTAAACTCTGACTTTACTTTCACTGTGTGTCTAGGGTGTGTGTGTTTTAATAACTAATGTTGTCAAGCTGTAGCTCAAGAAGTGCGTTAATTGACGTTTCAGATACTAATATAATATTGTGCTACAGAATATCTTGTAAATGTGGTAAATCTAACACCTTTGGCACAAGTTCTCAGCAGGCTGACCTGATATCACCTCAGAAGAGATAATTACAGCTGTTATGAATGATAATGTGCTTGTAATATTGTTGGATATTAGACCTGAGTAGCCTATGCAGGGGAAACATTAACTGACCACACGATGGCTGGAGTATGCGCCATAATCGGCCACCGTCCGTCTATAGTATTTTACGCACTATTACGCACGCGTAATCATGCGTCATTCTGTGGTCTACGGGACAAACAAGTGTCGAAAATAAAAGTCGGGGTGAGATATGATTAAATATGCTCTATGTCTAAATATGAGTGCTGTGTTTATCATCGTTATTGGCTCAGTCCCATGACACTGCGAGTTGTTTTCATCATCACTGGATAATCATCACTGTGACACACGAACTGCAGGCTCTACATACCTTGGAAGACATCCACATCCCGGCGATCCTCTGAGCTCGGAGATAATCATAGTCCTCTTGAGAGAAAAAAAAAAAATTTGTGCACGAAGTCCAGCGGACAGGAGAGGAAGTTGCTCGCAAACTCCCCTCCGAGGAGTTTCCACGACAGTCATTTTTGCTATAGCTTTCCATCTGCGTCCGTTGTAAAGGGATACTGTCATTTTGAGGTGGTTTCTTAAATGAAACTGGGGAGACTGTTGTGCCAAGGCCCCCAATAAGCCTGTCCATACAAAAAAAAACCTGGCGGGGGCAAGTCACTTCTCCAGCCATGTTTATTTAACTCTGGTGATTCCTGTGCTTAGCTCTCAGGGTGGCTCAACAACAGTTACACAAGGCTTTGTTTGGCCTGTTGTGGAAAAGCATATTTCTTATGTGGATGTCATAGAAATAATTCTAGCCCTGGTTTATTTGATGACTGCTAAATGCTATGTCTTATCAATGAGCTGTTTTTTGTTCATATTAAGTGTTGGAACTAACAAAAGTCTTTTATCTGTCTTCGGCTTTTCCTTTAATGGAGTCCAATTTTTTTATTGGCAGCGTATGAAAGAGGTTATTAATATCCTTTAGTTTGCTCTCTTTGAGGAAGTTACTCAAACATTCTTCGGCTAAGTGGTCAGCTCAGGATAACAATGACTAAAATGTTGCCACTTGCATGGCCTACTACAGTTTCTGTCTCGAAAATAAAAGTCAGCCAAAACCCAGCGCAGATTCTACATTTAGTGCAAACAAATTTTTAACTTTATTGCATAACAGCAAAAACGATCATCCCCACTACTACCCCTTTCTGTTATTGACAGATGAAACTCATAAAGTGCGAATGCATAGCCTGTCTTATCGAATTTAGTTTTTTTTTTTTTTTTTTTTTTTTTTAATGCCAGATTTGGAAGCCCGCACAGGATAAATGATTTAATTAATCAATCAATTAGGAAAATATTGGTCATTGGAGTGGATTTGGGAGAAACTATTGTTCTGGGATGGAGAGAATGAAATATTTTAACTTGCCAACAGGTGATCTGTGTGTGTCTGTGTGTGTGTGTGTTTGGGCTCTGAGGCGTGCGTAAAACTTGCTTCGGGGGGGGACCACCTGCTCTTGGGCACACAGTATCTTTATAGGGCGAATTCTTCCTTGGACAAAAAACGAAAAAAACAGAAACTCTACTTGTTATCACACGTCAGTCTGAATGGATTTAGAGTTAGTACTGTTTTTCCTGCCTATGTCTGTGCCGTTTCCTTTACTGGGGCTCTTGTCCAGCCCGCAGAGCGACTCCGTCACCCCCTCCTCCATCTCCATATACTCCGCTTTGTCACCCAGAGAGGAGCCGGAGGGCGAGCCCTTGAATTTCCTTAGAAAGTCCGGGAAATACGGGCAGCCCGGGGGCATGCTTTCCACCATGGGCGTCTGGTCTTCGTTGTCGGTCTCCCTGTGGTAGAAGTAGTTAAGTTGGACACTATGACCGGCACCGGGAGCGCGATGGTTAACACTCCCGCGATGGCGCACAGGGAGCCCACTATCTTCCCCCCGACCGTGATGGGCTTCATGTCACCGTATCCCACCGTCGTCATGGTGACCACAGCCCACCAGAAGGCGTCGGGGATGCTCGTGAACTGAGAAGTGGGCTCGTCCGCTTCGGCGAAGTACACCGCGCTGGAGAAGAGGATGACACCGATGACCAGGAAGAAGATGAGGAGGGCCAGCTCCCTCATGCTGGCGCGCAGAGTGTGACCCAGGATCTGCAGCCCCTTGGAGTGCCGGGACAGTTTGAAGATGCGGAACACCCGGACGAGCCGAATTATTCTCAGGATGGCGAAGCTCATCGCCTGCTGCCCGTTGCCTTGGTGCTGCGCCAGGTCCGTGCCGAGAGTTATGAAATAAGGCAAAATGGAGACAATGTCTATCGAGTTCATAATGTTTTTAAAGAAAGCCGCTTTGCTGGGACTTGCAAAGAAGCGGACTATAATCTCAAAGGAGAACCAGATGATGCAGACCGTCTCCACGATGAAGAACGGGTCGTTGAATGGAGTAAATCCATGGTCGGGCTGAGTGGAGTTGTGTCGTGGCTGTAGATACTCTTTTTCATCCCTGAACTCCGGCAGCGTCTCCAGGCAGAAAATGACAATAGAAATCACAATAACGAGCACGGACACCACCGCAATCCCCCTGGCAGGACTCGAACTCTCCGGATACTCGAAAAGCAGCCAAATTTGGCGCTTGAACTCGTCCTCGGGCAGAGGCTTCTCCTCCTCCTTCACAAACCCTTCATCCTCCCGAAACTTGAGGATCGCCTCCTCCCCGAGTTCGTAAAACTTCACTTCCTCGGAGAAGATGTCAAACGGGACGTTGACGGGTCTTTTCAAGCGCCCCCCTGACTGGTAGTAGTACAGGATGGCGTCAAAGCTCGGTCTGTTCCTGTCGAAGAAGTACTCGTTCCTCAGCGGGTCGAAGTACCTGATCCTCTTGTCGGGGTCTCCCAGGAGCGTGTCGGGGAACTGAGTGAGAGTCTTTAGCTGAGTTTCAAACTTGAGCCCCGACACGTTGATCACGACCCTCTCGCAGCAACCGCACTCGCTGTAGACGTTCTCGTATCCGGACTGAGGGCGCCTGTCTGTGAGCGACACCGTCTCCTCTTCATCATCCATGTTGCACAGAAAACTCGACCTCTTGCTGCCCCGGTGGCCCCCCTCCTCCCCCTCCTCCTCCTCCTCCTCCTCTTCCTCCTCTGCTCCCTCGGCCTCTTCCTCCTCTATCATGATGTCCTCCTCGGATCCGAGCAGCGCCAGCTCCGAGTGGCGCAGGTCCCCGCCGAGACTCGTCCGGCTGCGTCTCCAGCGTCCGACGCCGCGCTGCTTCTTCCGCTCTCTGAGAACTCTGTGCTGCTGCTGCTGCTGCTGCTGCTGCTGCTGCTCGGGCTCCTGCTGGTGCTGCTGTGGCGGCTGCGAGGAGGTGGTGGAGGAGGTGGTGGAGGAGGAGGGGCGCAAGGCGGTACCGCCGCCGCCGCCGCTGATGTTGGTTGAGGAGGTGGTGCGAGACTGATGCTGGCGGTTGTTAAGGAGATGAGAGGAGGAGGAGGTGGTAGAGGTGGACCCCCCCGCGCCACCACCACCACTACTTCCACCACCCTCTGCACCCTCAGCAGCGGCCGCCGCAGCCGCTCGCGACTGGGCAGCCTGGCGCTCCCTCTCGCGCTCCCTCTCCCGTGCGCGAGCTTGGGCATACCCGTACGGCAGGTGGCTGCTGCACCCGCCGTCTGCACCCACCATGGCAAACTCCATCTTTTAAGTCAAAGAGCGGTGCGGTGACCGCCTCAGCAGGCCGGAGAGGAAAAGTTGCAGCTCAGCGCGCGCACACACAGAAAACGAGGCGACCAATCAGCGGTGAAGAATGTCAGAACAACAAACACACCTCACTCAGGTCCATGTTGAGGAGCGGTCCATGTGGCTACTTACATGATAGGAGGAGATATTGATCAGCCTGTCTTCTCCCGCTCAGGCCTCCAGCGTTTTATGACATCATTAAACCAAAACCTGGCACAGACAGCCTGTTGGTACGCAGCCGCTCTCCTCTCTGTGTGTGTCAAACTTGCAGCGCCCTTTTTTTTTCCTATTTGCTGAGCATCATAAATCACCAAGTCAACAACCAAAACACTCCTCTCTGCTCGCTGTCTCCGGCGCCCATCAGGTGGTTAAATCCTCCACGCGTCCAAATGCGTCTTTTGATCCTCTGTGGTCACTCCTGGATGCCATTTTATTTGATGAGATGTTAAAAAAAACAGCTCCTTTGCGTGTTATATTCTGGAGCCCCGGTGAATCTGAATGAGTTTATCCCTCTGACGCTCTGTGGAGCTGCGAGAAAAACACAAGAGAGGAGAGAGCAGATGGGAAATTATGCATCTCTGTTGTTTTGGCGAGGATACTACGCATCTTTTGCAAAATAAGGGCGGTAAAACTTGATTGGCACCTCATTATCATCATTATTATGGAGTAAACATGAATACAGGCTCTCGCAAATGGATGCATGGCATCTATTTATCATTACGCACGACATTTTGCCCATTAAAATAGCCTCCCTTCATTCTGACATTCCTACTTACATGTGAAAAGGGGCCAAACGAAATCGCCTCAGCCCTCCTACAAACAAATCTGCCGGAGGATGAGGAGGAGGTGAAGGAGGGGGGAGGCTACGTGAGGATGCAGTTCTTCGCTTTTGCCCAAATTCCCTCCTGATTCTGGGGGGTAATATCACAAATCCCACGTCGTATCCAAGCAGCGAGCATATCATCCACTACATGCATCCGTGCTCTGACGCACTCCGAGGAGGACACTTTTTTGGCTGCGTCTCGACGTCTTGTCTCAATTCAACAGGATCTATCGCCACTTCAGCCCCCGTTTCTGCTGCATCGCTCCTCATATACTGGCAGCAATAATCATTGAAGAAAAAAATAAAAAATTTAAAAAAAGAAGCAGGTGTGCAAATATCAATGACAGCTCCACACGGTCACGGCGAAGAGAAGATGCGAGGGTGGGTAAAAGTTTACCTTCACGCAGGCGAGGGGAAATGGCCCCATGGTGGAGTCTGAGCATCACACATCTGTCTGTCTGTCTGCCGCTGTAGCCCTACCTATACTCCGGTATCTTGCCCATTGTGTGTGTGTGATGATGGAGAGGAGGCTGCCTCGGTGAGAAAGTCGTTCATGTACCGCAGCGCATGCAGGCGGTGCTCGGTCCTCCCCCAGTGGATGCAGCCGGTCACTGCGCACCGTGCTGCAGTCTCACACCCGAGCCTCCTCTGCCCTTCATCATCACTGCTGGGTGGCAACCGGTGTCCTTACCCAAAAAAAGTAATCCATTACTCTCCATTCGTTCCTCAAGTAACGTCAGTACTTGTAACTAGCTGGGAGTAGAGTGTAGGATTCAGGTGCACTCACAGTGCTCTGTTAAATTCATCTTCCAAACCCACCAAAACATTGGTTAATTTTAGTCTTATTTTAACTTTAGACCTTTAGACTCATTTTAGTTCTGGGGGCACACACAGACCAATTTGATCTCAAGTGGCCAGACCAGTAAAATTAATGCATAATAACCAATAAATAACAACACCTTAATCATCCCACACCCTTTTTTATGTAAAGAAGTGCATGTTTTTTTGGTTGATCGATTGATTTTTATTTATTTAAGTGTCCTGCACCATAGGATGAGCTTACAAGTCACACAAGGAAGCAAGGCCAGAATGACCACATGACAAATTAATAATATAGAATTCCACACATTCAAAACAGAGAACAAAGCATTCAATTTCCATGACAGAAGCATCTTATTATGTTGAACACAGTGTTCTCTGTTTTAATTGCCACGCATTTTCTATAAATCTTGCTAAAACAAAAGTCTGCTCATTAAGGAGCCAACGCAACATATTGCCTTCAGATGGATTTTTTCAAACAGATGGTTCCTCAAGTCACTGTACACAGGGCAGTCAAACAGAAAATGAAATTCATCCTCAGCAACACACCACAAAGAATACATATACATTGTTCTTCAGGGATACCTTTATATCTTCAGTTGCCAGTGATAGGGTATCAGTTCTCAACTGGGCACATAATGACCTTTGCCCTCTCTATACATTAAAAGTTATGTAAGTTTCTGTGTAGAAATCTTCTTTGGTTTGTTTTCTGAGCTTCGATTAGACCGCATCTCTTCTTTGCATTGTTCCTTTAGCATTTCTTTGTTTGACCATAGTTATATTACACTGCAAATTGTTCCTGAAAATAAAATTTAAATGAGAAAGAGAAAATATTACAGAAATATCTCTTGGACCAAGGATGACAGTGAGATCTGTCCCAGTAAAAGATCCTTTTGGTCAACAGTTCCTCTGGCAACTGAACAAAGCGGTTCCACGGCCAAACTATTTAACATCTCTGCTTCACAAGACATGAATGTACAAGTGCATTTGAAAATGTTCACAATTAATGAACCATCCATTTACAAAACAAATGGTGAACAGCCTGAGATGTCTTTAGTGAAATAAAAATTGCCATTTCTTTGCTGTCATTACATGTGCATTACAATATACAGTAGTCAGCAACAAATGCAAACAACATTTATGTATTTTGGAACTGAGCAACAATATAGTATTTTACTTTTTTATTATTTGAAAAACTTGGCAAGATCTAAAAAAATTTAAATTTTCCTGACATTTCCTCTCCTGTGTAGTAAAGCTGCATGACCACACAACACCAACAAAAGTGGAAAATAAAAAGATAAAATAAGATCAAATTAGATGAGATGAGACAGAACTTTATTAATCCCAAAGGAAATTGTGTTTCCAGATTGCCCAAAATTACGGTAACAATACGGCAACAATAGAGTAGCAAATAGAAGTGACATAATTTAAATAAAGAGTAACCTAAAATAGAAAAAGTGGTGTCAGCAATTACATTGAAAAGTAATATTGGCAGTGATATTGTGAAGTAATGGAAGGTTACTTTACATGATAATAAAAATGAATGAAAAGTAGTACTGCACATGATGGGATGTGGGATAATGAGAAGGATAAGTTACTCGCTGTCTAACAAACCATTTACAAATCAAACGTTTTGGAGGTGCCTTATTGTTTTAAGATGTAAGTTACATGTATACAGACTATTGATGTTCAATATCTTTTCATTTGACCACAATCAGTATTAATTGTTTTGGTTTTTTTTCAGTGAAAACTGTATTCTGGTCTGGGATTAATGACTGTTGTGCATTTTTTTTTTTAACACTTTACAAAGTCATCCAGTGGCCCAGATTGGACCCTTTGACAGACTGGGGCTTGACCTTTTGTTTGACATCCCTGCTTTAGACATTATTCTGGAAGAAGGTGTCTACCCATCTTTGAAATGCTCAGAAATCTTTATTGAACACTTTGCCTTTCAATATATTGCCTGCATCAAGTGTATTTCACATGACCGTACATACGTGCAAATATTTCACCCGAACCTGCACAAGTGTGGGTCCCAAATCAGAGTTTATATTCAAAATATGTGAATTTAAAGCATTGGAAATACTTCATTCAATAATAATTCAATCAATAATTACTTTCTATTAGATTCTGGCATGTTAATGGGCAATATAATTACAGATGTTTTGCCTCTTCCCTTTTTACCCCCTTTTCCCACCCACATAACTCAAGCTGCCTGTAAAAAGTTAGAGCAACTACAGTATGTGCATCATAACATGGCAATTAAGTTCACAATAGAACTAGTACAGAAAAAAAATAAATAAATCAATACTCAACTCACATAGTATTGATAGGAGTATACAGGAGGGGGAAAACAATACAAAGAAAAAACATGCACAATACACAAAACAAAACAAAAGTAAATAGAAACACAAGTTCCAATATAAAGACCAGACTCTGGATTGTATACTGTTTAATTACAGTTTGATTCTTGCCTTTGGGACGAGACCATGACCACTGCACCTCATAGTCCCATTTCTCTGCACGTAAACACCGATGTAGCATCAGGCTAATCAATTCATTATCCCATATTTCACCCCCCAAAATAGACGTTTAGCTGTATGTTTTATAAACATTCAGAAATCTTAATTAATATACCTGCAATGTCCCCTGTGAGTAAACAAGAAAATTGGCCATCATTAATGTCCACTGTTTCTGCTGCCCCTTTGATATTTGAATCAGTGAATGCCACCCAGTGTAGAAGTGAATTCATTTATTTGTTCATTATCTCATTACTGCGTCCCAGAGCAGTTCAGTCAGTATAAATCAGGAAGAAAACCACTGAATTTGTGTTGAAGCTGCGGCTGTAAAAGCAGCAGCTGCTCACACAGGTAATGGGCTGTTACAGAACAATACAATCTGACTTTAGTGTTTATCATAGTGGAAATCATCAGCAGTATAAAACTGTACTATGTAAAAACATCTCATTAGACATAGATGACATCAGACTCGTACGCAGAAAAACTGCTTATACTTAATTTTCAGGTGACAAACATAAGAAAATGCAGATTATTAATCATTAATACAAACTCTTTAATTACTTATGTAAATGTATTTTCTAAATAACTGGAAAACAAATGAGGGTAGGGTCAAAGAAATGTTTTACTAAGACTGAATCAGTATCTCATTAGTTAAATTTTTAGTGCAAAAAGTAATGAACATATAGTACTGAGTGAAACACAATACAGCATTGACATAACCACCAAACTGGTTATAACATGAGGGCATCATGTCACAACCAAAAGCTCTGAGGTTTAATTCAGGTGCGTACCTGAGTATTATGAGCTACATTCAACATGAAGTGACTTTAATTCAACTATACACTATTTTCCTCTCATCCTCACTCCACCAAACAAACATCTGTCTACACAAACATCACACTTTGACTGACGTTGATCCCGTTTGTTCCAGTTTGCCTCTGTTCTATCATATTTTTAGGAAGTTTCACAGGTTTGCAGACTTGTAGATTTCAACCGAAACCTTATTTAAAAACAAGTAATAGAAGTATCTAACATTCAAAATTATCTATGGCCGTGTCTACAAAAAGTTACCCTGTGCTCCCCCACATATTCCATGTAGGTTCCAGGTATCCCCTTGTTTTATATCCATACCATGAGCCTTTGTCAACACAACATTACACTTTGACATGCATCGCAATTCCTTTGCAGCTTTTAGTTCAACAGCTTACAAAAATAGTGAACAGCACTCGTTGCTGGCTAGCTACCGATTTGTTGGCGCTGTTGAAATATGTGCTCCCTAAGCCGACTGAAACTGCTCATGCGAGCATTACAGAAGAAACAGAAAAAAGACTAGAATATGTCACATGTTAGGACATAATGTACTGTGGTGTGCGTCGGCAGTTTCCTGAACTAACTGAGTCTCACTCGTTTTTCATTGGAAAACGCCACATCGCAATTCATGGGAAAAGTGGACAACACAAGTGCCACTGTCAAGAAGTGCTGTGTTAAGCTGCATTAAACGGCCTTTTTTGTGTTTCTTTTACATAAGTTTACATTTGGGACACCAAAAATTGACTTACCTACAAATTTAAGTGCTTGGTGGCCTGTGTGGCCAGGTCTTAAAATATTAGCATCTATCCTTGTGTGAGGATAACAACAAGGAGGATGACAGCAGCCTTCTGCTCGGTCAACCTGCCATCATCAGATCTCTGATAAAACCCCAACATCTGAAACAATGCATTTGTGTTTCTGTGTCACCCAAAATGACTAAAATGTAATGAGCATAGTGTAATCATACTGCAACAGTTTCAGACACGTTCCTGTCTAATTTGAATCATATTTTAAAACTACAATACACCAATTCACACACTGTATAATTTGGAGGTCATCTTCTCACCATTGTAACAGCAGAACACACTTTACTCTAGAAGTTCTTTATCTTTCAGATGAGAGAGACCTGAACTAACTAACCTGAGTGTTTGAGAGAATGCAGTCATCAATTTGAAGACTGTAACACAACAAGCAGTCTAACAAATGACCGTGCTCAGATATTAATTAGTCAAACAACGCATTGCTATTGAAAAAGCAATTAAGAATGCATTACTTTTTTGAGTAATTACTATTGAAACCACAGACCAGTCAGTATATTGAATATCAGGGTGATTTTTCATTAATGTTGCCACATTAGCTCTTTTTTATGTACAGGTGTATGCCACAATTTTGTGGAAATAATTACATTTCTCAAAAAGATGAACACAATAATGGCAAACATTTGGCATTAATTTGAACTCTAATTAATGTGAAATGGGCAAACAAGAATGGCTCAGAATAGAAATTTCAAAGGGAGACTCTGCAGCTGGGGTGTTGTCAGAGAAGCAAGTATTTGTATGTTTCTTGAATGTCTGAAGACATATCATGGTCATTTTATGATGAATTGCAGTAAATATATTAAAGATTTTGATGGGAAAAATTGGGAAGGATCACCTGCATGCAAAATTTGACTCTGGAGTATGCAGTGCACACAATTTTCAAGAATAAGTTCATGTTATTTGTATGCAGACTGAAGACAACAGGATGATAATTCTGTAATATAACCTTTACTTCAGCTTGAAAATCCAGTGTTTGTGCTGTTGGTCATTCCTTGAGAAGTCAAAAGGGCACATAGCCTCTAAAAACTTTAAAAGCCAACATTTCAGTACCTGGCGAGGTAGCTGTTGAGTCACTGTTATTGATCACCTTATTGCCACCACAGATTTATTTGGATCATTTTGCGCTATGGGACAGTAAAAGTCTTATTCATTGCACCTTTGAAAGCTCCCAGCTTTAATTTGATTGTGCAGATAATTGGTTTTTCTGCAGGTACCACTGCAGGCCTGGTGCTGGGATACACAGCAATCAGCGGCTATAGCCCACTCAGTCCAGTTCAGTTTGATTCAAACTATTCGTTTGACTCAAAAACTCTAATTAGGACAAGAACAGCCTGTTATTCCAGAGCAGAAAACTGATGCAATATTCCTCTAAGGAATCCTAATCATTCCCTGAGGTATTTTAAAATCTCTAGTTGTAATATTCCTGTAGGGATATTTTTGGTTGCTTGTGCACTGTGCTCCTTTTTCATCAGAGCAAATCTGAAACAAAATGTAAAATCCAATGCAGAGGCTTATGCTAGTGAAATAATCGGTACTGCTGACAGTGCAAATATCACTCACTGACTCTTTAAAGAGCTCTTCTTCACACTCATCTCTCTTCTCTCTGTATTTCAGATAGTTACCAAAGACATTAGAGGAGCTCTTTACAAGTCTGCACAACATGTAGGCAACCTTCCACCCACCACACACACTGTGCACACACTCACCCCTTGCACTTCATTGAGCATCCACCTCAGTCAGCACCAGGGGGAGTTGTGAGGTCAGTAATAATAAGAGGTGATAGAGTGAGGATGGAAGGTGCCTTATTACACACAAGTTTAGCTGCACTTTGAACTGATGCCAGAGCTGCAACGCAGCTGCATCTGTTGACAAAATCCTCCTGAATCTTATTGAAACACACATTAATTTACAATTCATCCATTTGTTCATTATTACAGGACTTTAAACCCAGGAAAATAACAAATCATCCTTTAAAAAATAACTATGAACATTGTAAAAATTACTTTGCTTTGTGTCATTTTTACAAGAACGTCGTTCAAAACTGGCTGATGAAATCAGAAAAGTTTAGAGTTAAAAATGCAATGGTAACCTTTTAACATTGTCAGCATGATGGAAAGTCAAGTTTTGCATCAGTGGACAACAGTCACGTTTCATTTAGTCAGGTACAGATTCCTGAGAACAAATTGTAAGAAAAAATGATTCAGATAAACTATTCAGTTCATGTAGAGCTCGGCAATATGGTTGAAATCAGTGTCATGATATGAAGAACATTGGTACCATACTGATATATATCGTGATATGGAAAAAGTGTGCAAATATGAAATTAAATTTAAAGCTGGAGTGCGTGGCTTTACATATAAATGACTCATGCCGTAAAAAACTAAGCATGCATTTAAGCCTATCACTGTCAGGCAAATCTCTCTGTATTTCGCTGTAAACCAGCAATTTTAAGTCTGGTGCTGTGGCAATATTCCTGCACTGGTGCACCATTAGTGATCTGTGTTACATCAAGCAGTGATGATTGGTTTGCCAGAGCTGATGGGGGGAGCAACTGTAGTGAGTCAGGAGTTGCTGAGTGAGGTGGGCCGCTACCTGAAACAGTAGATGGCATGTGGGGCCATTTTCAACCCAAATTTCTATGAATTTGTGAAGAAATGTTAACATGAACTCCAGCATTAATGAGTTTTCTTCAGTAATATTATTTAGTTTACAGCTCAGAGAACACGTTTAAGTGTGCAGTACCTCTCCACCAAAATCTTTTCTTTGCTGACCTCCGGTGGTTTCACTTGTCATCTTGCTGCAGTGATGTACAGATGTTCTCCAGGACACTGTGACATCACTGTTGGGTGTGGTTGTAGGTTCAACCATACACATTTATGACCACACCCATTAGTGATACTGGGTGTGGTCAGAGGTGAAACAGACTTGAAACTTTCAACCAGACAGGGCAGTCGGTGTTTCAGGGAACTTGTACTGCTGTATATGTGAAAAACATGTTGCATAAACTCTTGTGATTCCAGAGGGAGCTGCATCATATCTATTATATTATATTATATAAATTGCTTCAAGTGATGTCGCTAGAGTCGTTGTTGATTGGGTCTGAAGTATACAAGTTTGAAAATGAAGAAATCTCGGGGTGTGAAGTTAAAAAGTTCAATCAGGAGAGACAAGTGAATCAAGTAACGATAATTGTTTATTACACAGATGATATGTGATAATTAATCTTGACAGAAAGTCTATGGAGCTGAGACTGCACAATGAGATTTTGTATTTGAGGGATGTCTGCCCTCAGCAGCAGCAAAATTAATCCCAGACACTGGTAGAGGTGGTGGTGGTAGCTGATGACTCTGCTGGGACTGATGAGTCTGATGAAATGATGAATTTGCCAAGAGTGGGTGAGTGATGGGGTGGTGGAGGGGGCGCGCATACCAGCAGCATGAAGGACTAAAGGCAGAGAGAGAATCATATTTAAAAGGACAGCAGCAAGATGATGAAGGATAACAATGTAGGTGTGATGCTGTGCTATTGGATAGAGGTGACCAGCTGATGGACCAGCTGGGTAACACAGTTGAAGGCCCCAGAAAATGACAGTGAGGAAAATGCATGAGAATAGTGAAAGGCAGGATGTAAGAGAAATAAACTACAGGCCCAAACTTGCAAAAGAATATTCTTCCTGACTGAAATTTCGATGGAACTCCATAAGTGAGCTCACCAGATCTCTGTAGCGTCCTCATCTTGAAATGAGGCTAGTGGCTTAAGACTACATTAGATGCAACACATCTTGATATGGGAAAAGAATGCATGGAATAAAAATGACAATATCTCGGTTCTGGTCTTTTTAATCAGTTTAAAGCAATTAACTGTGTTCCAGTGTTTTATACATCAATCAAATACTCTTCAAATATGTAAAACAGAACTTATTCTGATAGTTTTAATGCCAGTTTCCTCAGAATCATTTATTTGCACAACAGAATGTAGTAAAATAAACACAATATGATCATGCCCTGATGCACTGAAAGTAGGTAAATCAGGTATACATCATTGGTATATTATGTTGAATTATAGCATAGTTCCAAGACCAAAATACATATAACAGAAACACAAATTAGAGAATTGGTGAAGTTGCAAATGATAGAAACTAGTGCTTTACAGGATTAAAATAAACAGTGTAATGAAAGACGAGCTCATGTCCTCTATGATATTTTTTGGAACTTTGGGGGAGTAACATTACATGAAAAGGGTTTTATAACATATTGCATGGCAAAGCTGATTCTGGTATTTGTTAGCCGAATATCTTAACACTCAGCTGTTTTTAAGGTAAAAAAAAAAGAACTAAATAGTTCAAATAAAAGGGATTGAGTATCCACCAGAATTACGTACAGTTTAGAGAAGCAACAGACCCTAATGTAAAGACATATAATAACTAAAATGCTGTATTTTCAGATTTTTTTTTTTTTTTCAGACTGAAATGTCTGAGGTGGGTGGGGTTGTTTTGGGGCGGTTTGGACAAATTAACTCAGTATTTTTTTAAGATCCTGGCTACAGATCAGGACCACACAGTATAAACGACCTCAGCACATAAGTTACATATGATCTGTATGATGTGGTCGTAAGATATTTAACAGACAAAGGAACTCAGGTGTGAGAAATAAAAGAATAGACGTGGTTATGAAAAATGGACTGAGAACAGAGAAAGTAGAGAACAAAAGACAGTAAAGAATCATCAGCAGTCGATACACATAAACACACCTACCACCTACGTCCACTCAGCCTGCACACAGAAACATCCAGCAGTCACCAAACAAAAGTCTTGTCCTTGGCTGCGCTGTGGAGGCGTTTTGTTTAGACCTGATGCAACGAGGGTGAAAACGTGAGTGTGGGGTGATGAGGTGCGTTCAGGGCCTCAGTGAGCGTTTTTTTTCATGCGACATGAAGATTTTAAAGGAGTGTGTTTCTGTCTGCGACTGACTGTGATCACGGACTCAAACAGTAGCAGATGGAAGCGGCAGAGGAGGCGAGGCTCTGCAGAGACGGGAGCACGGTGTGACTGAGTGGGTTTGTGGATGCTGTCAGTCCTGTTATGGCCGTGTTTACGGTGTGTTGATAAAAAAGAAGTGAGGGGACTCAGAACCAATGACCCATGACGCAAATCTGTGATGTTTGCAAGACGTACGGCTCTGAGCTGTTTTATGTGTGGCTTCATATAAAGCTTGTTTGAGGTGTTACACCCAAATGAGGTTTTCTTTTATAGTAGTGCTTCGAGTTATGAACCAGAAAATCATCCTGGGCACTGAAACCATCACCTCGTCCATCATTTTCAAATTGATTCCCAGTGGACAGACAGGACAGGCTTCTCTTTTTATGGCTGTGAGACAGAGTAATAAGATGCTCACTCAGACATCTATTTTTAAAGGGCAGTTCATCGCGAAATCAACTAGAAGAGTGCACTCTGTAGGATGCAGTTTACCACCAGGCAACCTGAAAAGAATATTTGGATGTAACCCCTTCGTGATCGCCAACATTTTGATTAGTAACTGTAATGTAATTCCACATTTTTTCTCAGTAAATGTAACAGATTACAATTACATTTATTTTTTAGTTTTATTTTATGCAACTAGTTACATGCTAGTGGTTACTCTCAAGCACCGCTAGTATCCTCTTGGCCATCTATGTAAAATCTTGTCATAATTAGCATATGAATTCTTGAGTCTTGTCTTGTGAGGTCACAGCAACCTTAAACTTTGACCTCTGACCTCTGGAATTAAAACAGTTCACCCTTGAGCCCAACTGGATGTTTGTACCAAATTTGAAGAAATCCCCTCCAAGTGTTTCTGAGATATCACATTAATAAGGTTGGAATGGATGTGAGGCCACAGTCACCCTGACCTTTGACTCTGACCACCAAAATTTAATCAGTTTATCCTTGAGTCCAGGTTGGCATTTGTGTCAAGTTTGAAGGAATTCTCTCAGGGTTTTCTTGAGATATTGCTTTCACAAGAATGGGATGACCTGAAAACATAAAGCCTGTGGTCACGGCTGTTTCTTAAGGTTCAAAACTTGTGAATCACAGATTTCCTTGGCATACAGTCATGAATGTGCAAAAAAAAAAAAAAAGCTGATGGGTCTGGTAGTATGAGAGATTAGCTGCGGACAAGCCCGAAGTCCACTGATAACGCACGCACAAACAGGCACACATGCAGGCAATAGCATGATGTCCTCCAGGCCTACACCTAACGGAGAATACATAGCTTTCCTCTTACCCAGTTGAGCTATTAATCCATCCAGATTTTTTTGTGTAAGTTGCCAAGTTTTGGAGATATCAGCTGTCTGATGATTTTCAATACTGTTAAAAACACAGACAGTCCTCTTTCTATTCAACTGTCACAGAGATGCTGTATTGAGGTGATGCATTGTAGTGTGCAGCACGCGCCATCAGAGGTCAGTCTCTCTACCGGTGGACAAGGCAGCGCAGTTGAGCCAAGGCACATTGTGTCTGTTGGATTAATTTACAAAGTTAGTAAAAGAGAAAAATGCCTCTGCCCCTGTTGGAAGTATTTTGGGTTTTGTCCCGATGATAAGATGAGCCAGCAAGCCTGCAGACTGTTTATTGGTCAGAGTCATGTAACATGTCTCCACACAGCTCCAGCTCCTGTGTCTGCTAATTCTCAACTGCTGGAATAGTGTCGCTAGTGTCGAGTTGAGCTGTTTTACACAAGTTTTATACAAATATCCTAATATTACCGTGTACCCCAGTTTAGACCCCATGCAGTCATGAGTATGAGCCACACATCCATGGGTGGATGCATGCGATGACACAGTTGGCGGGCGTTGTTCGGTAGAAAAAAGATAGCTTCAATTGCTTCCAACAAGCTCTGTGGATTATCTTGAGTAACTGGTTCATGATTTCTTAAAAGAGACATCGGTGCTGAATTTTTCAAATGCATTTTTTTATGCTTTGAGCACCACAAGCTGAGTGCCATCTAGCTCCATTATGTTCAAGAGAAGGCAGACGTCTCCAAAACAATCTAAATGGACTAATAGCACTACAGGCAAAAGGAAAAACGTGTATTTTGGGTTTTTGGGTGAACAGTCCCTTTAATACATCTTTAGTGTTGTTTCTGTTAACTTGCTGCAGCCAAAATTAGCTATTTTTAGGACCGTGATATTGATGTGAACACAACAGTCTCACCTGGCCTTTTGTAAGTAAAAACAAGGTGTAAACGTAATTAGCATTTCAATGGAGTGCATGTGTGGAGGTAATGTTTTCAGCTCCACACTTAATAAATCAAGTTTCAGTGCAGATGTGCTCATTTTAAGAGGAATTACCAGCTGTTATTTCGCCTACTCGGAATATGACTAATGATGTGTTCTACTTTGTATACAAGATTAATCAACTATGACTGGTGTTCATTAAGGCCAAAATGCATGCTAACAATGATGCATTTCAGCTGAGGAATAGCAGCCTTAGAGGACGACGGTGACACTCTATAAAAGTCTTTGTTAGGCAGGTATGGCAGTTCGGCAGGATGTTGGGGAACCTGAGTCCCTGGTGGCTGCAAGGGCAGACGGAGCAGCAGTTGGATGAACCGTGGCTGCTGCCCAAGTACTTATATTCTACTGTCACTGCAGACTGTCCAGCTCGTGGTGCAGTGCTAACTTTTTACTGAATGCAGCAGACTACAGAATTTCTCAAAAACACACAGTCGCAGGCTTGGAGCTTCAGCTGCATGAAACAAAAGGGAGCCAGTGGAGTAAAAGCACTAACATTATTCAAGTACAGTACTTTTTAGAGGTACTTCCACTTTACTTGAGTAGTTCCATTGTATGTTACTTTATAGCAGTGAGGAAGAAAGTATTCAGATCATTTACCTGCATTGATAAATGTTACTTAAAGGAGAAATCTGTAATATATGTACTGTAATATAACATAAAATGACCACAATATGTCATCAGATACTAATGAAACATGCTAAGTTGAAATACTTGCTTCTCTGACATCAACCCTACAGCTGTGGTGTCCTTTGAAATTCCTATTCCGAGCAGGAACAATTGTTTTTGTTTGTCTCTTTTAAGTTAATTAAGTTCAAATTGATGTCAAATGATCGCTGAATGAGTATGTGTCTGTTTATGAGTTGTAAGAAATCATGACTAATCTGTTGAAGGTGTAGATGTTTATACAGACAGCAGTCACTGAAGTCAAAGTCCAGAGTGTGTATTTTCAGAGCAGGATCACAGGCTTAACTTTACATTGACAGCACACCTGCAGTGTTCCTGCAGCCTGTGTGAGCTTCCTCGAATCCTGGAAGGAGGGGCAGGGGGAAACAACTCGCTTCAACCATAGTTTGTATATTAAATAAGATTTCATTTTATTTAATATACCATCTGTGGCTCCAACTCGCTGCTTGGACTCCAGTACAGTTGCTACATATTGCTCCTTTAAAGGTGCAACATTCTCCAGGGGATGGATGTTCCTGAGTGCCTTCTCTTCTGTTCCCCACCAACACTGTTAGCTTAGAAATGGAGTCCGCTTACGTCAGAAAATGACTGGCACCTGCCACAACGCAAAGCTTACGGTCGATGCCCAGGATGATGCTAGCCTACACCTACAGAGTGCATGTGCGGGCCAGAGGATCCTGACTGTGGTTCACAGTCATGAGTCAAAATATAGAAATATAGCCAAATATTAGTCTCAACAAAACCACCAGACTTCTTTGGTAAAATCAGTAATTTTACCTTGCAGAACATGAGTTGCACGTGTGCCACTGCCTCATCAGTTATAGTTTGTATGGTTATTGTGTGAGTTTGGCCATAAAGGTTTAGTTCGGATTCACCACAATTAGCTTCCTGCCAGAAAAGGCAATATGATGGTAAGGTAAAGCAGTGAAAATATTCTAATTATAAAGTACACTTTAAACTGAAGTTAAGTTTTTAGGTGGACTCTTTTCAGTAGCTAAATGCATTTTGCTGCTGACCCTGGCCTCAGCAGTACTTTGCTTAGCTACCTACACCAGACTCCTGCTGCTTCTCCAAACTGGGGGCCTGTCAACCAGCATCTACTGTAGGTAATACACTGACTATTGATAAGTACCTCATACAACCCCACTTCAGATAATCCGAACTATCCCTTTAATGCAGAACCTTTACATGTAATAGAGTATTTAGTCAGGGTGGGATCAGAGCTTGCTAGAAACTAAATTGCATCTCATCAATTAAAAAAATGTTTTGGAGAGAGTCTGTACTTGTAAATTTAGACGGATTATTCATACAGATTGAGAGTGCTGATGAGGTTCCCTGCAGTTGTGGGCGCACAGAAAACTACTTAAAGCCACTGTGGGAAACTCTTTTGGCTCTGGTTGCCCATAGTGGTGGGATCAAAAAATATGCTCTGGCAGTGTTTTTTTTTCCACAATACAACAGTGTCTTGATGTCTCAAAATCTAAAAAGACTGCAAGTAACACATTCTGTCCCAATACTCACTGGGATGGTCTCATTTTTCATGAAACAAAAACCAATGCCAGAATAATTAAAAGATAATTGTATAAAAATACTGTCTTTATGTGGTTTGAGAAATATAACACAGACTTCAAATGTTACGTTTTCTTGGTCACTTCTTCTTTTATGCATTTAAGTTTGTCTACCAACAGTCTTGCACAGCTAACTCTGTTCACATAATTCAGTTGATCATGAACTGATCTGAGATATGAATGCAGAATCATAGGCAAGGGACAAAATTATTGGTATCGTCAGTGTTCTGGTTTCTGTTTTTAGTCTTGTTTTAGTTTGTAGTCTAGAGTAGTATTGACCAATCAAATTTGTGCAGGCTTTGATTGCATGCAGTTTAACAGTCTGTGTGGGAAGCAAAAGAGACAAAAATCATGGCTGATATGCAATCTCCTAACCTACTGGCTATTGTCTGGCAAAGATTTAGCTTTTTTCCAAATTTACCTGCCTTTATATTCAGACATCTGTTTATAGAGACGACTGTCCAACTCCATTCTCATGTATCAAGGTGTTAACTGGACTGTAAACAATGACCAGCCCATAGAAGACGAAAGCTTGTGCTGGATATCTGTTATCCAGATATTTGCTGGCTAAGCCAGAAACCCTGAAATATTGGCCATTATCCCAGATGATAGCTGATGGGTTCTGAGATTGTTCATGAACTGATAAAGTTGTTTTTTTATATGATGGAAGTCCAGCAGAAAATTCACAAAGCTTCTTTGAGAACTTGCAGGACAATTTTACTTCAGTAAAAGAGGTAAAATAACTTCAAATATAAAAGTGAACATTTTTTTTCCATATATATTTGTACTTGATCAGGGTGGGAATGGTTCTTGATAGAACTAAATTGCATCTCATCAGTTTAAAAAAACAATGTTTTGAGGAAATCCTGGGGTTGTAAATGTATGCTTCTTGCAGACATATTATTTATACAGATGGAGACTGCAGATGAGATTCCCTGCAGTTATGGATGTTTATGTATCAGATTTTAGAGCCTGCACAGAAAAATACTTACAGCTACTCATTGAAAATGTTTTGGCTTTAGCAGTCCCATAGTGGTGTGATCAGAAAAGACACTCTGGCATTATTGAATTCTTTGCCCTGGATATCCGTTATCCAGATATTTGCTGGCTACACCAAAAGCCCTGAAACACCGGCCATTGCCCCGAGAGGATAAACTGTCGTCAGATGATAGCCGCTGGGTTCTGAGAGAGTTCATGAACTGATAAAGTTATTGTTTTTATTTGATGGAAGTGCAGCAGTAGGACAACTTTAACCTCAGTATAAGCGAGAAATCACTTCAAGTATAAAAGTAAACATTTTTTCCATATATATTTGTATACAGTCACTAAGCTGCATATACATTGACAGTGTGTATTACTGCCATTAATACTCTGGAAAAAAGACACAAAGCGATGAAGATGAAACATGGCAAATTAATTACTGATGCTCCTGTCTGTGTTTTCCATCTCACTGTGGGGGCAGATTTATCTTTATTTCTGTGGTCCATCTAAGCCTTTCACTCATGTACTGTAGTCTAAACAAGATCTCTGTAGATACCAACTCCTCCTCATGTGTGGTAGGAAAGGCCCTGTGCCATGAGGCCATCCTTGAACTGTTGAGGGACAAAAGACAAGGATTTGCTTTTAGGTCCAAACAAGCTGGAAAAATAGCACTGAGCAAAGGTCAAACAGATTAACAGGATTTATGAGCAGCACTATTTAAGTAACAGAGAGAACGAACACAGGTGGACAGCTGCTGCAGATGTTCAGAGAGTGACAAGAAGAAACAAGGTTCAAAGCAACAACAGAGCTCTACAGGTATGTGCAAACTGAAAACATATTGATGATACTGCTTTAATAAAATAATAAGTTTGTAGTCATACAACTGATCTGAACTTTTACAAGACTTTGATGTTCCATTTCATAAGAAAAAGAACCAGTTTCATCACTACCTGTAACAAATTTAATTATCTTGTTATGCTGTGTTTCTAAATGTTATTTAAAGGTAAAGTCTTCTGGTAACTCTAATTTCAGTCTACACAGAGGAAAGTCTCTAAGAATATGTGAATGATCACTGATGGTCTGCTCATCTCTCTTTTAGCTCTGATCACATTTCTAACATGCAGTTTGAAGAATATGTTTAATAAGCAGGGTTGGGACAGATTACTTTGAAATGTTGTCAGTTATGGCATTTTTGTAATTAGTAAAAAAAAAATGTTGGATTGCTTTTGGGCTACACCAAAATCAAATCAAAATTTTAACAAATCAAATCTAATTCTTTAAAAAAAAAAATGGAGACAGTCACATAAATATGAGATTCGCATATATTCTTTTTTTTCTCTTTAAACATTTTAATCCAAATGAAATGCAGTTTTGCAGAGGGTCAATTTTTGTCTCACCAGGTCCGCCACAATGTGGAACATTTGAAACTCCGAATGTCAGACGTGCTTTTCATGAGCTGAGAGAGAATTGGTCATCATGATAAAAAGAAAAGTTTAATCATTTTAAAACGGCCGTGCTTTAAAGATGTAACCAAAAATGTAATAAAGTAAAATGTGACTACAGTATAAACTAAACTAAAAAAGAGGTAACTATAATCAGATCAGATGACATTTGAACACGTTATCTGGTCTGATTATAGTTACCTTTTTTTTTTTTTTGGGTAATCTGATTACATAATCCCAGTTACATGTTACCAACCAACCCTGTTAATAACATACATACATACGTGGTGAGTGCAGCATATTATAATAATATATCATATTTGATAAACAAACTTCTGAGACCTTGCAGTGGAAAAAACAGAGTAGGACATTATCTCAAAAATCTGTTGTTGAATTTTAATTTTTTATTATTATTTTTTTTTATGCTTTGAGCACCGCAAACAAAATTCAATTCACCTGCATTGTGTTGGGGTGGAAAACTCCGAGATAAGATGTCTCAAATAAAACCAGAACTATCTGTACATCTGCATCTAGAGAGGATTCATTTAGGTGAACCAACCCTTTAGTCTCCAGGGAGACTAAAAATCTGAAGGTGAAGAGTTGAATTTCAGCTAATAAAGGTACTAACAAAAAGCTATTTTGGTTTCCACCGTTTATTTCCCTCATAGTTTTAACACCATAAAATACAGCCATTTACATGATACAGTATACAGAAAAATAAACAAACTCAAAACAAGAATGCTTTTTCTATTTTTTAAAAACGGTAATCTATACAAAATACGATATATTAATTTGAATATATATAACAACTATTTAGATGAAAAATAAAAGTTCTACAAGGTCAGAAACTGCGTTATACCCAGAAATCCATTCACTTGATCATCTGTTAACCTAAATCCTTCTCCTCCTCTTCTGTATTGTATATTTGACTAGAAACAAGATTCTATTATACAGCACATAGATGCTACGACCACTTCACTAATTGTACTATAGTTTCACAAACTGTCCTACACAGTTATATAGATTTTAAAAGCCTTGCTGTTCTGTGTGTGGTAGACATTAACCACAGATGATTTCATTGTGTTCGTGTCGTAGCAGAGCTGATGATGAGATGATGATGACACAGTGCCTCACTTCAGTCCACATTAACCTGTTGTGTCTCCTGATGTGCTCTAATGTATCTGACTTGAGACCCGATCCCCTCTTGTGGCAGGCGTCTGCGCTGCACCCGGCAGAGGATGCAGCTGGTTGTCATGGCAGCAGTGCTGGCACTGGCGGGGGCGGGGCAGGGCTGCAGCTTCGGCTGTCATCCAACCAACATCAGCATCCCCGTGGAGAGCTGTGGCAGCATCGAGTTCGTCTACACCACCATATGCGCAGGACAGTGCTACCACGAGGTAACAGATCAAGTTATTCTGATTATTCAGCTCCACTCTGCCAACAGATCAGGCTCCAGTGTGAACAAGCTGGCACAATATGAAAATGTTAGATAAGCTTTGGGGAGTTTTTCCATCTAATTGATTTCACCTCAGTTGAGCTTAATGCAACTTAATCACCAGTGTTGGGAAGGTGACTTTTGAAATGTAATAGGGTGCAGATCACTAGTTACCCTGTTAAAAAGCAATATGTAATGTAAGTATTTTCATTACTTCAAGGTATTCTTACGCTTGATTTCTTTCTAATGAATGTAATAAACTGGGCAATACAACTGAAACATCCTTAAAAACAAATCTATACCAGGTAGTGTAAACCTCAGCTTTATTTTATGTGGCTGACTGTGGTTACATTAACTTACTGTAGATGTTTCCTTGGGTCTGACCTCGAGTTTTTCAAACAAACAAACAAACAAACAAACAACTTTTACACTGCACAGTAATGTCAGGACCATTTTCTGATTTCTTTTATTTTTCAATTCTTTATTTAAAGGATAGTTAAGAGTGTTTCACCAGCTACAGAGACAGAGTAATAGTCTTGCGGTTACAGAGGGCAAGTCTGCAACATGTGCACTGTATGGCTTAACAACCTTCTCTTCTCATTATCCTTTTTTAAACAGCATGCATCCTAGAAAATTTGCAATACTATTTTACATTCTGAAAGACGTATAGCTGGTAACAAAGATGTGTGTTGACATGTTGGCAGACAATCGGTTAATCTAAAGTTTAAAACAAAAAATTGGTTTGGAAACCAGGCAACCTTTTCCTTAGACAGTAGGGAAAGAAGGGGAAAAAAACAAAAAAAACAAAAAACAAAACAAACAATAAAATCCCCAAACATTACAAAATTTATATTAATTTGTTCTCCATAAAGTTTGGCTGTGACCTTCAAACATAAGAAATCCATTTAGGCCATAACTTAGTAAATCTGTCCATTCATAAGCAAAGTCATATATACTTTATTAACGACATCTGTCCATTCTTTTATTGTGGGGGAGTCAGGATGCAGCCAGTGCCAAGTAATGGTTTTCTTACCAGCAGATATCAGGAAACCAAATAAATATTCACTGAAGTTTGAATGAAAGTCAGCTTTTCATAAAATAAAAGCTTTAAACTGGTAAGGTACTCTTGTATTAAAAGTCCCTATAAAGGAAACAGAATTTTTCTTCTAAAGACATGATGACTGTTAGAACATAGTTGCTGAAAACATGTTAAAACATTGAGAACTGTGTAGTACTGAATTTGGAGTTAGACCGGTTGCCTGTGTTTCACAATTTCTGTGTTCAGTGTTTTTTGGGCGGACCTGAAACTTGGCTCGGTGACGTGCCGGAACCATGGTCAGCCAACACTAAACATGAGCCTCATAAACGCACCTTCAGCGACTCTCTCAGTCCAAACCAGTGCAGCAGTTCACTTCAGCTCCCTCCAAAAACCCGACAGAGAAGGCAGAAAAATACCATCCTGTCACCTTCCTCAGGCTCAAACATGTCTGGAGATGTCCAACAAAGCTGCTAGATGGAGCCTCTGTGTTTGTGGTCATTCAGATTATAGTGGTGTTTAACACAGCAGAGCGCAGACACCCCCAGCGTTCCCAGTGTTTTTAACGTGTGTTTATGTGGTGTGACAAACTCAGAACACACTTTTATTGTTGCTTTACAAGATCTTTAAACATACGTTGCCGTTTTCTGATTTCAGAAGTAAAATAATGTTTGCAACTTTGCAGCAGTCAAAACTGACGTGGACGGCTGGTTACGGGCAGAGAGTGGTGGTGAAAATTCAAACAAGAGAACCAATCAAAAACAACACACACAAGTTGAGCACATACTGCCCAGTGATACTGCCCCATCTAGATGTAGTAACCCTTTCTACACTTGATGGTGTTGCACTCAAATTTTGCTTTGCCTAACCTCATTGTCTGCAAATATACCAAAAGGCAGCATCCAGGACAAATGGACAAAAAGATGCAAAGTAACAGAATGAATGTTCTATATATAAGCTTTTTTACCAAAAGACTATATTCAGATGTAACCCCTTTGAAATAACCAATATTTTGATTGGTGACTGTAATTTAATTACATATTTTTCTCTCAGTCGAGTAACATGCATGAATAAGTCAAACTACTGAGAGAAACTCAGTATCCTCTGTAGTCTGGAACAAGAACTCATATAAATGAGACCTGTTGCATGTTTTACTTCTCTGTTTCTCTTCTTGCTTCTGAAATAGCCTCCAGGTTACTGGTGTATTCACAAATATTAGTTTTACTTCTTTTATTAAACAACCTGCCAGTCACTTGCAGATTATAGCAGCAATCCTGTATATTAAATTTTAGTGGTTAGACAGCCTCTTTGTCTCTGTTTGAATTGTCTCTTTATCTGTTTGTGTCTGTGAGTGCAGGTAGAAGAAGTCAACAGTTTATAATTGTCTGCTGTTGAAAAGCTGAAGATTTTGATTTAAAACTTGAAGTGCTCTGGATTAAAGATCTTGTTCCTTTTTGTTTTGGCTCGTCATGTTATCACAAATCACCTTGTTGCATTTATGTCCATGTTTTTCAATCATACACTCACTTTTGTCTGTGTGTGACAGGATCCGGTCTACATCGGCCATCATGACTGGGCTGACCAGAAGATCTGTAACGGGGACTGGACCTATGAGGTGAAACACATTAAAGGGTGTCCAGTGGGCGTCACCTACCCTGTGGCCAGAAACTGCGAGTGCACCGCCTGTAACACAGGAAACACTACTGCGGGCGCTTTCATGAAGACGTACCCAGCTGTCGTTCCTTTTAAAGAAACCTGTCGTCTATCCTAAAGTTTACTTTTTGTGTTTTTGCCACTTGGTACTAAAATAAACATGTATCACTGAAGAATTGGGGGTTTTGTCTTTAATTCGTAACTTACATTGTTTAAAGGTCTAGTGTGTAAGATTTATGAATATCTATTGGCAAAATATGACACAGATGGAATAAAATATTAATAAGTATGTTTTCATTAGTGTATAATTACCTGAAAATAAGAATTGTTGTATTTTTGTTACGTTAGAAAGAACCGTTTATATCTACCGAGGGAGTGGGTCCTCTTCCACAGATTCTACAGAAGCCCAGTGTGGACAAACCAAATACTGGTTCTAGATACAGCCCTCCATGTTTTGTGTGAGTTTCGCTCCACCCTTGGGGTCTCCTACACAGAACAGGCGAGTGAAACGAGGTGTTTGTAATCTGCAAGCTCGCTGCTAGCTGCCACTAAATCCTACACACTGGTCCTAAGTATTTATGCTTGGAGTTATAGGAGTGATATGATAAGAAAAAAAAAAAAGAAGAAATAAGTAAATACAAATTGTGGAAAAATAAAGAAAAATGAAAAAATAAAATGTGGAAATATAGAGGAAAAATAACAAAATATAAAACCATAAATATAAGCATTTAAATTTATTTTCACAATTATTTGTTTGTTTATTTGTATGTTTTTAAAAGTATTTATATCTTTATTTATTTATTGGAATAAATCTGTGAAGAAGAGGAAAATAAATGTGGAAATATAGAGAGAAATACTTAAAAAAAATATATATATGTGGAAATATTAAGACAACAAAATATAGAAAAATGATTTTAAGCATTGTTATTTTTTTCACATTCATTTGTTAATTTATTTCTGTATATATTTATACATTTAAAATATATACATATATTATTTTTACATATAATTTATTTTCTGCATATTGTTTGAATATATTTTTTAATTTAATGTCATTTATTTAGTTCTCTCTCTTTTTTTACTTAATATTTTCCGTGTTGCTTTTGCTATTCCTCGAGGTTTCAAGCTGTCAATCAGCTTGCTTTGGGCGGGCCTTCCTGCCCAGGCTAAGCAATCATTTCCTGCACAAATGAAAATGAATAAATGAGAAATGATTAAAATATACAGAAAAAATAAAGTAATTTCTATGCAATAAATAAGTAAATATATAACTTCAAAATATGTAAATAAATGTATAGAGAAATATATCAACAAATATGTGTGAAAATAAATGAAAATTCTTCAGTTATTCTTTTATATTTTGTTTGTTGTCCTAATATAACCACATTCATTATCTATTTTTTTATGTTACAGCAGATTTTATTGACGTATTCTTTTACAGAGTTAGTCATTTTTATGGCACTCCAAGGACTCCATAAATTAACTGTCTTTAATCGAAATCATCAGTCAGTTATTATTATTAGCTGCACAATTGTTAATTCTGCCAGCACAGAGAAAATGTCAGCAGTTAGTGTGTAAGAAACTGCTTGTAGATGCAGCAGTGAGATAGCAGAGTGGCTTTAAAGTTATAAAGCCCGACTGAGAGATTAAATGTCCCAACAACAGTTTCCCCTAAATCACTGACCCCGAACATTCAATAATCCTGAGACTCAAGTTTTCATGCTGAGAACCGGAGGTCGTCCTATAAGGAAAAGAGCAGGCCTCACCTCTTTTTTGACAGGGGGAAATGAAAATATAGAGTTTGCGGTTCTCCAAAAGCACCACTAAAGTGCCTGCTGATCAGTGGCTCTCTTCAGTCAGATACACTAAATTTAGAAATCGCTCAGTAGGCAAACTCTTCGACTCACCAGGACCCTTTTACAATGCTGTATTGTTTGGGTGTAGTGGACACAATGTCAGGAAGATAATGTTTTGGACATAATGTTGTGCAACATGAGGAATGAAAACTGTATCAACAAATTTCTACACTTGAGCCATTATTGCAACAGGAACCTGTGTGTGGTGTGTGTGTGTTGTGTGTGGTGTTTTGATCTGCACTGTTATTGAAGGAAGAATTTGACATTTTAGGAACTTTGGAGCTGAATGTTATATTATGCACTTTTTAACAATATATGCCTGAAACATACAAAAGAAAATCCATGTTTTTGTATTTTTATATCCAAATCCAATCATGTTTTCTTCCTGTAAAACAAAATATTGCAGGTGCTTAGGTACTTTTGAACCAACTTATTTCAACTAATAATATCATGGCATCCACCCATCAATCAATCTTGAGGAGCTTATAACAGCACAGAGATTGATCAGTTGGAGCTAGGAGTAGCTGTTACATCAGGTTATGACACACCCACTTTTCAAGTTCAAATCACATTCCTCCCTATGTTATGTCCCTCCAGCCTTTCCTGTTTCACTCTGAAATACTTAATGATATGTACGCTGGATACTCTCAGAATGCAGTTTCATCTGGACTAATGTAAAGCTTCAGCTAAGAGATTGTTAGCTTAGCTTAGCATGAGGGCTGGAAGCAGGGGGAAACAGCTGTACTCCAGCACATAACCCTCTAAAGTCATTGTTCTTCAGTTTTTGTACACAATAATCAAACAAGATATAAAACATTAGTTACTGAGCTTGTAGGTGGATCCCCCCCGTTTCCAGTCTTTATGCTAAGCTAAGCTAACAGCCTCTAGGCTTATATTTTGATGAGCAGATATTTTTGAGCTCGTGATTCAAATGGATAAATTGTGAGAGCAGCAGTATCAGGCAACAGCAACATAGACGCCAAAACTGTTAGTGTCTAGAAGCCACAGAGACTGACAGTTTCAGCAACCTAGCGAGCGGGTAACGTATTGCAAGACATGCATAGGTATGATGCAGTGGTTACCAAACTTTTTTATGTTTGGGACCCCCACAATAGATGCACAGCCTCTCAAATCCAATTTTAGAGGATGTTGTCTGCAGGGGTTTTGATGATAATAAAATCTTCATAGACAATCAGTGATCAAACTAGGATCACTTTAAATTACTATCAATGAAAACAGCTCACCCTATTTCTTCTCATGTTGCAACAACTTCCAAAAAATGTGATAAAAGTTTAAATATTCTATTTGCTATTCCTCCTTTTACTGGAGACCCCCTAAAGCCCACTGAAGGACCCCTGTTGGTCCCTGGACCCCAGTTTGAAAACCACTGGCATGATGAAAAGATGAGGCTGTTGGAAATATCGACATTTTCCTCAGACATAAAATTACAAAGAAAAACTCCAGACACCTAAAATCACAAAACCATCCACCAAAAAATGAACTTTGATGGCCTCAAGTTAACATGTCACAACTCTTGAACTTTTTAGAAGATGTCCACATTGGAGGTTGTGAATATCACATGGACTCTTCTTATGATCACAGCAAACACGACCCCATTCAATTCACAACTTTCATACCAATCACTTTCCAAGTATTGACTGTTCTTACCTCATTAGCAGTTTGGCTCTGAGATACACACTTCTCTTAATGGTTAATGGAGGTAACTGCTCATCAAGTTGCCTTAAACAAGAGGAAATGCATGCAGCCTTGTTGTGTGTTTTATCTTGAAGACAACAACAAAAATCCGAAACATTCTTTCACTTGGTATAAAAGTCAGTGCAGTGCTTTTGCTCTGCAGGACTGCATTGCTTTTTTTTCTCTCTCTCTCTCTTGAACTGAGTTTTGCCTTAAAATTCAGGAAACTATCTGAATCCAAAAGGCAGAACTAATGTTTGCAGAGAAATGAGAAGAATAATAAATCATCTCTCTACTCTGAAGTCTACTGCAGACTGTCATTGTCTCTGTGATACAGTACGGAAACAGCCTCTTTTAGTGAAAAGCAGGTGCAGCTTCTGAGTCTGCAGATTGTTAGAGTAACATCTTATTAATCGAGAGACACGGGCAAACCTGAGGCTCCTGCTAATGACAGAGAACTCACTCATTAACAAGACAAGCTGTTAATTACTACATACAGTGTTGTGATTTGGCAACTCACCAGCTTTACCCTATTATGATCTATTTTAGTGTAGACATCATCTAATTCAAGCTAACAATATAGGCCTATAATGTGTTGCCAGCATCAGTGCAGTGAAGGAATGTCATTGAGAAAATCATGTTATGTTATGATTTATTTTAGTGTTTAATGTTTGCTCTGAGGCATAACAGCGATGACCCTGGTGGGAGGGAGCAGGACTAGTTGTTTCTATTTCTAAAATGTGTGAAAAAGGGAGAAAAACAACACATGAGCTGCTCCAAATGATGAAATATTTATTTTTATTGCTTGCAAAATGGAATATTGAAGCTCCAATGTGGTGAAGACACAGACATAATAGGGACACCACACTGACTAATATGGATTTGTTGTGTAAGTTTAGCATTTTTTTTAAGGACTGTAAAATTGTTGTACCACCATATTTGACGAGGCTTTCTCGTAAATGGGCATTCAGCAATTTAGCGTTGCACTTTAAGACAGGGATTAAATATATAATGGTCAAAGTCGAAGTTGTCGCTGCAGGGGCTGATATATTTTGACTTGTAGTCTGCATATGACAGCAGTAGATCCTACATTTCCAATAATGCAGCTCCACAGCATCTTTCATTCGGCATCATTAGGGTTATTTTTTCAAACTTTGTAAAGCTCCTCTGAGCAAAAACAGACAGAACACATTCTACAACTGTTTATGCCAACAAATGATAATAAATACATGTAGCTACTTTATTAGGTTTATGAAAAGATCATGGTTTGGGTAAAAATAGGTATCTCTGTTACATAAGTTCACATACGTGGCAAATGCTGACAATTGGTTTGACTCACTCTTTATAATACGTCACCCGACTTTGATGGCACATCAGAGCATAACACTGGAGCGGCACCTCCACAGATGATGCTACAGGAGTATCTACAGCATCATAGTTTGAAGCATAGAGGCACTGACCCAGCTGCTGTATTTAAAGAGGTGGGAGTGAGAATGAGCCAGCCTTTACTCCTTACTACGAGTAAACTGAACTTAAAATGGGCAGAGTGCCCCTGTATACTGTCTAAGAAGGAAAGTGTTGATAAAAACAAGTGTATCAGCATGGTTACTTACAATAGAAAAAAATAGATATATCTAAATGTTTTTGTGGTTGTTGAAGGTACTATGTGAAGCAATTTGCATGTGTTAATTGCTTTTTATTGCCAGCGTCTGAACATGTTGCAATGTCACTTAAAAAATGAGACCTTTCCCCGACTTTCATGGTTGCCTTTAACAGCCTGTGGACTCGGGTTGGGCTATTTGGGTTGTGTTACATTTTTCCATCCAGCCACCATCAGCCCATCAACCGGTGATTGCAAATCTATTCCTCCTCCCTCCCCACCTCCTTCCAACCTCCTGAGTCTCAGATGGGAGATGTATAAAAGTGGCAAGTTCACTATGTTACGTTCACTGTGTCCAATCGACAAAACAAACCCACAGAGTGTCAAGAAATGCATCATTCTTCCATCTGTTCTCCTTAAACAGAAAATTACAACCACACACCTTCTGAATCCAGGCTTCTCCCTTCTACTAAACAAAGACAAGCTTATTTGCCTCATTAACTTATAGCAAAAAACACCCTTCATTCAAACTCAACAGAAAAACAATATAAAACTCACCAAAATCATCTTTGTTAGTCTTTCCACTGTTCCGACAATCACAAAATGTGGTTTGGTCGAAAAAAATGTGAAAATATTCTTACTCTACAGACTGTTTTCCTCTCATTCCTCCTCCGTGCTCAGTTAGCTCGTCGTTGGCTGAGTGGGTGTGTGTGTGTACTGTGTGTACACTGCAGACCAATAAATTAGTAAAATAAAATGACAAAACTTTACCATTTGTCAAATCGCCCAACCCTACTGTAGACTAATTTCTACGTAAAGGACTCTCTTCAGTTCCCTACAGTGCCAGCGGTGTGCAACATTAGCGAATGTTAGCTTAGAAATGGAGTCCACCAACATCAACAAACAACCGGCCCCCACTATGTCATAAGCCTATCAACACGGTTCCTTTAAATCTAACCTGGAGCCTTAATCTGGAGTGATTTTACTGGAATTCGTGCAACTGTAGAGACTTGTATTTAAAGGGTATCAATATTTCAGCCAGACAGTAGAGTAGGGTCAATGCCAAAAGTGCCCTAACAAGTGAGACAATCAATGAAATAATTAATGACAGACCATAATGGAGCAGGATGATCGATGATGGAGAAGAAGTTGGCAAAGAAATAAAATCTGGGACAGTTACAGAAAGTATTTATGCACTTTAAGACACCAGCATATTGAGTTCAGGAAGAGAATGTATGAGAAACAGAGGGAGGTGAAGTGTATACTCGACAGACAAGTGTTCAGCTTTCTGTTTGGAGGCCGCGAGGAAAAAAAGAGGTGAGACTAGATGGAGCGATGACTGACCCTGCAGGTGAAGCTGACCTAAGTTGCTTGCAGTGGAGGAGTACGAGCTGGCATGTAGAGATGGACTGTGACCTAAAGGTATACTGTGTGAGTGTGCTGCTCTCTTAGCCTGCACTATATCACAACATCAACATTTTATTTTTTGTATTTCAGTACAAGCAGCCTGAGGCACAGAGCCAGCAGAGGGAGAGCAGGATAGATGTGACATGAAGGAATCTCAGGAAGATGGAGATAAAGGAGCTCTTCTCCAGAAATATTGCCGCATAAAAGGCATTAGAAGGGCACAAACCTCCACCAGTGCTGATTAATTCCCCAAAGACATCATTTCTACCACTTACAGCTTCGGTTAAATTGAATTAATCGATCCCAAACCCTAGAGCTAAAGTTGGGAATCGATCTTTGTTATCTCTGTCAGTTTCATAAATTATGGCTACAAAAAGACAATAAAGACTGAATGCCAACCTTTAATTAATCGTTCTTTGGCCATTTTCGAGGAAATCTGAGGTTATGTTTAAAAGATAAGCAGCTCGCAAACAAACAAGCTTTCACATGAAAACATGAACTTCTGTGAAGGTTTCTGTTGTGAATTAGACAAAAACAGGACAGTAAACAGCTTTGGACATGGAGGTTCTTTTAAAAAACACTGAAAAGTATAAGTTTTAAGTTATTTTTATTCTAAAGTGGCATCTTCAAAATAGGAGTTGGGGTGGAGCAGCAGTCTAAAACCCAAACATATTACAGTTCTCATGATATAAAACAGCAAAAAGCAGCAAATATTCACATTTGAAAGGTGCTAATATTTAGGCACTTTTAGTTCTTGAGGTGGCAGTGTTGGTCAGTCAGTTCACTACTTTGGTCCATGCTGATATATCTCAGCTACAGAATTTTATTTATTTTTTTGTCATTTGGTTCAGACATTCATGCCCCGCAGCATGAATTGTAATAATGTTTGTGTCCCTTACAACAAGTGTAGGTAATGTATGTTAGAAGCATTTTAAATTATATTTGTTGAAATTCTCTGTACATAATGACAGCACTCAATAGGCTAAATCAAGTCTCTGACAAAAAAAGAAAAAGATTTGGTATCTGTGGCTGTCACAGAGCTGTAATAAGCCCATCCAATCATTTCATTCGGGCCTAATGAAATGATTGGACGGCCTACCTGCCTTTCTGCCTACGTACCTGCTTGTATGCACAACCAGAGTCTTCCTCGAGGCTTGACATTAGCCAAGTTGGTTGCTTACGTTCATTATGATCATGTTAAGTGTTTCTTTAATGTTAATGAGACGTGAGGTAGTTGGATGTGTTTAGAGACTTGTCCTCCAGCAGCAGTCGGGCAGTGAGCGTCCATGTGTTTTAGGTGAGCGGCTTTGGAGGGAGGCCTGCAAGGAGAGGGCGAGATTTCATGGTTTGGATGCTCTAAAAATCTAGATTAGTCTCCTGGGTTCTCCAACGTTACCAACCTCAGCTATAATTTTATATGTAGTGCCATTATCAGGTCAAAATTTTATGTTGTTGTTTATATACAAATACCTGCTAAACTAATTGTTGATTGTGAATATGATAAATATTGCTAATGGTGCTAAACACCAGGTTTGTATTGTCATTATGAGCATGTTTGCAAGGTAAAGTTAGGGTTTAGCTCAAAGATTTTAAGTCTTGATGTCTAATAAATGGTTGAAAAGATTATAAAAACTTTCAAGACAGTTCTCTGGAAAATAACTACTGCACACCTACATTTTCTCTGGACGTTTGGCTGGGACTAGGATTTTTCCAAATAAACTGCACCCATTTCTGTGTGGTTTTCGTATTCTTTGATAATACATGAAAGCACACCATTTCCCCTTGTTGTAAATTTGCATCTAGAAACAGAACACATCTCATGCAAAGCTCTTTGGAAATAATGAAATTTAGCTTGCAAAATACCATCTCATCTGACGTCCCTCATTTCACTATAGCAGGTAAGGAAAGCCTCACCCTGCAAGTTGACAGAATTGGTCTCTTTTGAGAGTCATTCGTAGACTGCCATGGCTTTAACTGCTTATTTTGCTCATGGTAATTCTTCTAATATATAAAAAAGGCTTCCTATGCAGTACGGAAAAGTATGGCATTTAATATCAGTAATGTCCAGGTGCAGTAACAAATTTCCAGTATTTCTAAAAAATAAACTGATCAAACAAGCAGAGTGTTAGATGTCAAGTTATTTGGAGCAAGCATTCAGTGTAAATTTAATTCGTAAGTATTTAAATTATTTAACTTTTTTTCAACTCAATTTTGGTTCTTATTTATAAAAGATATGAAAAATGTTGGGCTACAATAATATAATATAATTTATTCAATAAGTTTAGGGAAAATAATATCAATATATGTAGCACCGGTTAGTTTAGCCTACTTACTCTTTAGGCAGAGATGTTTGGCAGTGAAACATCATACAAATTTTTGCGTAGGAGTATAGACTGAACGGCCACAATTGATGCGTGGAAGTTTTACGAGTCTGGTTGGCTACGGATTCCGAATGGGAAAGAAAGCTAGTTGAATGTAACACATGTGAACAGTTAGATTTTAAACCCATATATTTAGATGATAAACACTGAGATATTTGTACTTAGACGTCAAATATGGTCTGAAAAATGATAAGAAGGTTAGGAAAAGTAGAATTTTGTAATGGAAAATGTGTAAACACTTTAAAAATATATGGGCATGTTAGCAAGGATAAAAACTTTATTTTCATTGGAGGAGGTCTTTAAAATAAGATGGCGATTCATCTAGTTCCTGATAGTATATATATTTAACTGCATACAGATACAGGAGTGAAAGATGGGACAGCCCCATTACTTCGTCTTCTCTGTCAACATCCAGGCAGACCTTCAGCGTCCTCACTCTCATGTTCATAGATTATGTTTCAGCCTTTGACTCAAACAGACTCTTCTGTCACATCTCCGGCTCAGTGTGAACACTGCAGGCTGGAGATCTGCTGACAGATTTCTGTGCGTTCAGGTCATTGCTGTCCTTTAATAGCGGCTTGTTTTTACCCACAGACTCCCTGGAGGTCTGTGCTCTCCTCTCGCTAATGACTGCCGCAGCCAATATTTAGATAGACGTTTTATCAAGTTTATAGACGAGTCTGTCGCTCTGCTGGAGGGAGGAAATGGACGCGGTCATGTAGTGGATGCTTTGTGTCAGGCTTTGATGAATTCTTCCGCCAGCTGAATTTCCTAAAAACTAAGGACATTATATTTTTCATAAGTTTATGGTCCAAAGCACACTATTATCATTACTACCTTTTATTAACGGTTGTTGAAGGCGCGCGGGGCTCAGAATGGACCCGTGAGTATGCACTTCACAGGAATTTGAAGGAGAAAACTTTTGATTTGGATAGAAGTTACTTTGCTTTTTTTTTCTCTATGTGTTTTATTTTTGTATGGTATCCTGGTGTGCAGCTTGAATTTAATTACTGTGATTTAAGCCAGTGAGAGAACTGGTGTGAATGAGGCAAACCAAACTGAAATGTTTAAGAATCAGAGCTGCAGCCCTCCTCTGACACAACCAGTAATTTATTCATTCCCACAGCAACTGGGCTGCTTTGTGTTAGCAAATGAAATTATGTAGCCTATTAACAAGACTAAGAATCTACAGCCATGCTAGTGGCTCTGTGGGGCTCAGCTAAGGCACAGAGGTGCTTGGAGCTAATGTCAGTGTGCTAACATGCTGGCGGTGGCTACGTTTACATGCACACCAATTTTCCATTATTGCTCAGAGTATGACAGTTCCAAGGTCATGTAAAGAGCATATTCAGTTTGGATATTAATTACGCCTTATTCCAAATATAGAATTTTCCAATTAAGACGTGGGAAATGCCAGTTTTATTTAGGCTTTAAGAGCATTCATTGGACATGTACATTATGTTCAGCTCTCTGTGTTATAATCAAACCTACTAGCCAACAGTCTGCATGGTTGAGGAAGAGGTGCAGGCACAATAGAAAAGCCCACGTGTCAGGTTGGAATGAAAAACACACCTACTTCTACATATTATGTAACACTTGAATATCAACAGGTTTTTGGATATGCTTTGGATATGATATAAGCTGTAGGACGTATCGTCATTCTTGCAGGCCTAACTGGAGTATACACAGCTGCATATAAACAGAAATATTAGTGGAATATTTGTTTTATAAAAATGTAAATAGCACATAGGAATATTGTCTTTTGGAAAAGGGCAAAAACTGGACTATTTTGTGCATAAATGTAGTCAATGGCAATGTGAACATTAATTTAGGTTAGTTTGGTTACCAAATATAGTGCACAAATTAAAATTTGAACCTGATTATGGTTCTTAATAGAAAATTATTCCAATTCATCCTGAGGGGAACATGGATGTCTATCAAATTTCATGGCAATCCAGTTAATAGCTGACAAGAAATTTCACTAAAAACTACAAATGTCAACCTCATCGTGGCACTAAAGAAAAATCAGGACATCACCAAAGTCATTGTGAAGGGTCCTGAAATAATTTCCTGGATTAACATATTTATTTTAACCCAAACCATGATGTTTTCCTTAACCTAACCATGTGGTTTTGGTGCATAAAGGTAACCAGACTGCAACCATTTTGAGGGTGTGTCACAGTAGGCGTGCAGCCTGCAAATAGACCAACTTAAAGTCATTAGGATTCATCCTCTGAGCACAACAGATTATTGTACTGGTTTTCATGGAAGTACATTCAATAGTTATTGAGATGTTTTACTGAAAAATAGTGACTCTTGAGGAAAAGTCAGGGGAACGTCATTAGAATTCATCCTCTGGGGACCACAAATATCTACCAAATTTCAAGGCAATGCAAACGCCATCCAATAGTTGTTGAGATATTTTGTGCTGGGCAGAAGTGATGGACTGACTGTCCACCCACTGTCCATCAGGTAAATAAACTGCTTTCCAAAATGTCTCGCTGTTGTCCCAACACTGACATCAGCATAACGGCAACTCATGCACTTAAAGGGTAGTTCTGGTATTTTTAAACCTAGGCTCTATTTTTTTTTTTTTTTTTTTTTTCTTTACTATTTTGGGTCTAAATGGCTGATAGGTACAAAAAGTTTGGGAATTGGTCCAGTAAGCAATCTTTTCTTTCCCAGTATGACAAAGGCACAGCCTGCGCTACTCTGCCTCTCATTGACTTACCCTGATATGTTTACTTTAACCAAAACACTTCTTATACCTAAACCTAACCAACCCAACCAACGAAAGTAACAAGTATTAGCCAATCATAGTCAGAGTAGAGTTGGTCATGACTTTGCTGGGGAAAAAATTGGCCTCCAGTAGATCCCTTCAACTGGCAGCTGTGAAACAGGCTGCAGTAGATGCAACAATATTCTTAGGGGCAAATGGACCCATCATAGTACATCCACCTCAGTGCCTGTTGTTGCTTTGACACATTAACGTGCGTGACTTTGATGTTTTTGACATGTGTCAAAAAGTCACACAACAACACAAACTAATCGATCGAGGCAGCAGTTCATCAGCAACTACGTGTTCTGTGTGGTAAAATTGATCTTTTTGTTGAAGGAGTCTGGTGGCTATGAAGAGAGTATAAAGCTTCAGTTCCCTGTCGTATCAGTTCTATCTATGTAGGGATGCTTTCCATAATGTTGTGAGACACTTAAGAATAAGAATCTGAGCCTGTCAAGTTCTTTGATCTGCACATTTGCCTCCAAGGATTATGGTGCAGCTATTGTAGCTCGGTTAGCTGGCTGAGGCGATCTACTGGACTAAATAAAAAATTATTTGTACCTATCAGTCATTTAACCCACAAATATAGAAAAAGAAATAGGGACTAGGTTTAAAAACACTGGAATTACCCTTTAATATTCCTGTCAGCAGTCAGAGAGAGTAGGTGAAGGCTGATATCTAGTCTTGGAGTTTCTCCTGTACTTTGGTGCAACACGAATCGTCCCACTGGGAAAATATTTCAACTTGAACTTAAATTTGAGTTTGCAGCAAAACTTGAGCTGCTTTGATGAATGGCTTGTTTGCATCAACGCTCTCTCTCCTGCTCTCATCGACTAGGTTTTATAAATATTAATAAGCTTCATTTATATGTAGCCCTTTAAAAAAGAGCTATAATATGCATTATGGAGACTGGCAATGATATCAGCAAAAACAACAGAGAAGCACACTTTTATTATATTTACATTTAATAAAAACAACACTGTTTTTGTGATGTTACGGTAAGCTGTCTGCACACCACATCCCCCCTTACTAGACAATGATTTAATTTACATTAATATCCACTATTGTAATTCCTCAAAACTCAAATTTGTCAGGACCGTGTTTTCCAGAAATAAGCAGAGGATGTGGAGGCAAAGCAACCCTGGACTGTGTGACACTTGACCTGCAGCTGAGCTCAAGGACAGCAGGATGTGCACAGATGAGACATTACTGTCGGAGCAGTTCTGCAACTCTTCCTTTAGCCAGCGTGATGAACTGCTGTGTCATGCTGCCTTTGGCGAGTGTGTGTGTGTGTGTGTGTTGTGGTGGGTGGGGGGAGTAAAAAAGACGGGTCCTCTAGTGTCCAGTCCGAGATAATTGGCCAAAAAATGACCTAATGGAAATAAAAATTAATTGCATTTTAAAAAGGGCATTTATTCACCAGGTGGATTACTGAGATGACTCATGTAGGCGCATTAATTAATGTCTTTACTTGTTAAAAGGACTTCATATAACATCACACTAACGGTGCTCTTTCTGTAGCACACATAATGGAGTTACGACTTTCAGCTGTCAAAAAAAGGAGCTGTGACAGATAATATAGAGAGAGACTAAAGGTTTAAGCCTCACCTTTGAACCACATTTTGCTTTTTAAGAGAGAATATTCTAATTCAGTGGTATACAGCAGCTCCTGAACTGGTCACGATGCTTTACAGAGATTTTTTTTAATTAAAGCAAAATAGCTATTTTTCCATAAACAATAACACATGAGAAAGACAACAAACAAAACACCCTCCTGCCACCTCCCACCCACAGCTGTGGTTCTGTAGAAATTTCTCCCTTGTTCGCGATTGGAAAATAGAAAATAGAAAAAAAAAAATGCAATCAAGTAAGGTATGAGGTCCTGCTGGGATGTTAATAAGGTATATATTACAACATTAAGCAGACAATGGGAGCACAGGAGGACACGTTTCCATACTAATTCACGAGCCACAGGGGAGTAATGATGGGAGTAAGGCCAAGAAAGAGCCCCATATTTTTTCACACATTGCTGGTTTCCTCCTTAAGATCTTTTCAGGTGAACTATAGGATGTTAAATCATTTAGCCGTTGCCTCTGCTTAGGAGGAAGATTTTCATGCTCGTTTTCAAACTCATACTTATTTTGGGTTTCTACTAGAACAGGTTTACATCTTTGCATGTTCAAAAAGACGTTATTTTTCTCATACTGGCTGTAGCTGCAGCACCTCTTTTAACGCTCTGTTTGAAACACTGTTTAAGGCCCCAACATTGTGACATTGTGATGTCACCACGTTACGGGACAAAGGCTGGATTACAAACCAGCTATTTAGGAGTAGTGTTTTCCTTTGGCACAGACTCCTTCTTACTGTTAAATGCACAAAAACCTCCATTACACATTAACAGAAAGGGGAAACAACATATTTCAAAAATTTCTTCCAAATTCCAAATATATGAGGTAAATCTCCATCACTGGTCTCCCATCTCTGGCAACTGGGAGAGACACTGTGGCATATTTTGTGGAGCCTTTGTGAAGCGTAATGGGTTCTATTAAAGATATTAAACTGTATTTGTCTATGTTAAATTGAGATCAATACAGTCTGAGACATTTCAAGGATATCACCAATCAGCATCATCGTAATTGCATTTAAGATCTTTTTCCAGTTCATTATTTTTCATCTCAGTCTTATCATGGATTTTAGATTAATTGCTGTGCTTTCCAGACGTTTTGCTAAGCTTTTTTTCTCCCCCTTTTTGTTAACCACTACACTCGGTATGTTTCTGTCAGATGAACTGTTATTTATCAGTTTTCCAGATTATCAGATCTGACTGCGATGAACAGTCCCCGAAGATGTTTGAGTGTAGATATCACAAGAGAAGTCACACATAAGATGTTCTGAAGCTTGAACACCACAAAGACTAAAATATTTTTCTCCTTCTACTATAAAACATTGTCAGGGATTTGATAAATCTTTCAGTTTTGCATTCAGTTTCCAAAAAAAAAAAAAAAAAGCTCCTTATGACGACTCCTAAATTGACATTTATTACTTACAAATACTTATTAAAAAGTTTTCTTGAACATTTTGGTCAAAACTGTCTTTATTTTAAACAAAACTATACAATGTGTACATATACGACTCTGTCGTTTGTTTACGTCACATGATGTAACCAAAAGCACCACAGATCATATAGTTCTGTGAAACCCTTAATCTCTCTGTAACTCCTCCTGATGTCAGTTGCCTGTTTCAGATCTAATATGATTCCTTACTTCTTTTTTCCTTCTGTAAATACTTAAAGCAGAAAATGTCTTAAAGTATATATTAAACAACACAGAATTAAAGGGAAAATCAGGCACTTTTAATGTGGAGACAGTGTTGGTGGGAACTGAAGTCAATTGAAGCAATAAATTCCACAGTGTGTGCCATACTGACAAAGAAAGCTGAGCTCTCCTGCTGCAAATCTGTTCTTTCTGAATCCACTGATGTCACCGTGATGTCGTTGGCTTGAAGGAGGAACTACAGGCTGTTTCAGCTTGGATTTCTAGTCCCACACCTCCATGACATAGGCACTGCATTGGTCTTGGGATTGTACGCCAACGTCACCGCCATTTTTGTTAAGTCAAGACTGACCTGTTAACAAACACATGACAACATGGGAGCTGCTGCAGTTTTTTTTGGATAAAAAGCAGTATCACATTTATTTCTTAACTGATCTCAATGAGTGGTGTAGTATTCAAGGGTTTATGATCTATGTGGAGTAGTCTTGACCTTTCCAACATGGCGGTGACTTTGACGTAATACAGCAACAAGCCGAAGCTGTCAAGGCACGTCTACACATGTCAGTGGTTTTCGTCACCCACCGCTATGTTCTGGCCAACAACTATAGGTTAGGGTGGTGATATACGGCAATATGGGCGGGGGTGTCAGACGCTTGTGCACAATGCTTCCTGATACATGTAGGCACTGCTGGCACAGCTCCGTGAGCAGGAGAATCAGCTTTCTTGGTCAGTACAGCACACTGAAAGGAATTCATGGCCAAATTTACCATCAACAATGATCAGACATCCACATGAAAGTGCTGAGTTTTGCCTTTTAGCAGCTCGTTGTGACAAAATGGGATTTGGGATTTCACTTTAGACAGATGGACATGAAAACATCAGGTTAAGTTATTCGCACCTCTGCAGATGTAACAGCACATCAACATTGCAGATATTAAAGAAAATAGTTTATTAAAACAGAATGGCATGTAAGCATAGTGAACAAATAAAAAAACATTTAAAAGGAAACAAGCAACAAGAGCAACAAAATGCACATCAAACATTCAGCAGAATACTTAAATTGTTCTGCATAACCTTCTACCATCTGCAGAAGCTTTGCAAAACCTGATTGATATCAGACAACATGTTGAGGATTCCTTCAAAAAAAAACCTAAATATCTCTTGAGTCTTGAATGTTCCATCAGAGGACTTTGCAGAGGAGTTCAGGGAAAGAGCACATTTTCCCTTCCCGTGATTCCAAAATTGAGCATTTACAGCCTAAATGAGTCACTGTTAACTAAACGGCAAACTTGTTCCGGATGATTTCTCCACCCTCCACCTCCACCTGCTCGTAGAGCCACTTCCTGTCGCAGCGGCACTCGACTCCACACTTTCGTGAGCCGCATTCGGGGCAGGGGTAGAAGCAGCCCATACAGTCCACGTCCAGACAGTCACACATGTCCTTGCTGTTGGAGAGCAGCCGGCCTTTGCTGTCATACACTCTGCTCTTAGCTGCGATGCTCTGTCTGCGTGCACGAGAGGAAAGAACGACATCACTGACCAAATTCTTCACTCTCATGCAATAAATTCATTGAGTTTTCTTGAAGCATCCTTCGCCCTCAGTGTTTTCTTTAATTACTGTTTCAGTTTTATTTATATCTGACAGAATAAAATGATCACAGCTGAATATAAAGTCTGCATAAATTTACATCTTTAATGGCTCAGCGTACACCAGTGTGGCAATGACAATTAATATTATGAAACATTCACTTAGGGGTGAAAACCTGGGGACAGTTTTGTCTTTCACATCATTATGAGACAATGATCAAATCCACATTCACATCTAATTAATTTCATTTACTAACGTGGTGCCTGAGGGAAAAGAAACCCTCTGAAAAGTCAAACTCAGACTGGGATGTTTAATGTATTCCAGCTGTTGTTTTATCATAAACTGTGCTGCAATTTATGGTCTTTTTTGGGCAGCAACATTCAGAAATGGTAGTGAGTTTATCTGGGATGGGCTACATGATGAAAAGAGCTCAGTTTTTTAAAGGACGCTCATGCACTTCGCTGAAGAGCAGAGATACAGAGGTGAAAAATGTACAGACATGCTTATATTGTTCAATTCAGTAGAGCTGCTGTGAGAATGAAGAAACGCCCACACACTCTCTCACCTGTCAGACATTTGTTTTCCTCCACGGCTTCCTCGTCCACCCTGTGACAAAATAAATAAGTCCTTTTTACGCTAAAGCAAATTATTCACACAGCAGTTTATATGATCGCTGTAGTTGATCATAGAGAAAATAGACACAAAAAAATGTTGGTTTATGCTCTTTTTGGGGGGCTTTTTGCAGAGACAGCTGAAGAGCAGCAGGACAGGGGGTAGAGAGAAAGAGGGGACAACATGCAGCAAAGGGACGCATGTGGGAGTCAAACCGGCAGCTGCTGCAAAGGACTAATAGCCTCAGTCCATGGGGCGCATGCTCTATCAAATGAGCTACAGTGGCACCCCTGGTTTAATGCTCTTAAGGAAGCACAGAGAGGGCTTTGTTTCAAATGATTTGATTTAACCAGTAGATGCTCGCGAGTGTTTAACTGTAGATCAGTTTTCTTTCTGACAATAACAGCATGAATATCTACCAATTATTATTATCGATTAATCTGCTGAATATTTTCACGGTTAATCAAATTATTGTTTATTCTAAGAAAATTTCCCAGATCCCAGAGTGCTGTCTTCAAATTGCTTCTTTGATCTAACCAACAGGATGAGCCGATCAGATATGGCCAACAGTCATGACGCTCAGGGATACATGTATTGCATAACCGAGTCATGTTGTGGGCTATGTGTTCCTTCCTTTAGGGGGAAGAATATTTGTTTCACAGTTTGAGCATGATGTTTTTTAGATGGTTAGGATAAGTAAAATGTAACCATTAACAGGTATTAGCACATTAAAGGTATTATTAACAGTTTAGTTGTTTAACAGAGGGAAAAGAACAGTATCGGACTGGTATCAGCGGATACTCAAGGATGCAGCATTGATATTGATACTGGAGATTAAAAAAGGGGAATTGAGCCATTCTGACCAATCAACAGTCCAAACGCCAAAGAGTCTTCATTTACTATCATAAATGACAAAGAAAAACAGCAAATCTTCACATTTAAGAAGCTGGAACCAGCAAATATTTGACATTTGTGCTTAAAAAATGGCTGAAACGATTAATCTGTTATCAAAATTGTTAAAAACTAATTTTCTTTCTATAAAAAAACAAAAAAAAACCCAAAAAAACATAACTCTGACTGTTTTAAACCAAAAGGATCAAGGTGAGAGTCACTGAGTGACCGGTGCTACTGAAATCACAGGGAATTTTAATTTCCTACACTGTAAAGTCAGGTTGTGCTTGTTACTCTTCTAATTAGGCGACAATGTGGCTCCCCACTGGGCCTCTAATGTGAACTCTACAAAGTTAGTGAGTCTGCAGTATCATTTGTCCTTTTGACTTTATTTTGATGGTGTACCAGTGTAGCTTCTGAACAGATGAGTCTAGTTTTTGTTACAATAATATAATTTTCGATCCTGCTTTGTAGACGTTAATTAGGCAGATTAACATACAGCAGACTTCACAGCACTTTGTAAGATTGTAAAAAAAACCATTCTGAACAGTTATTATCACTACTAACTACCATCACTATTATTATTACTGTTAGTAGTAAAAGTAGCAGCAGTGAGAGCTGGATTATACTCCAAAAGGTATATGTACACAGACAACTGTGGACACCACAGATGTCTATTAGTTCTTGTTCACAGTTCACACATACGCAATAGATGGGCATTTATAGTGGCCATCACAACAAAATGGGGGCAAGTGGATGTCTGCACAGAGCCTAATCATAGTCCTCCTAATGACAAAATTTACGCTGTGTGGACCTTAGTGGACCTGCACACCTTGTGGATGTGTGAAGTGTAATAACACCTTAACAGAAGCATGAAATTGTGATTGCGGCTCATGAAAGTCATTAGTGCGAACGCAGGCCGTTTTTCAGCCTCCATTTGTTGCGCTTGTGTAACAATCATGGTACTGAGAGAAGTTAAGAATTTAAGGTATTTTTGCAGGTTTTAGCCTAACTTACGACTAAAAACCTAAAGGTTTCCCTCAAAAAAATAATTGTCTTTAATGTATATGCCACAGCATTATCTTCCCACATTACAGAGAACGGTTGCAGAAAACTCACCCTCATTCCTCCTCTTTGTCTTTCTCTGCGGAGATTGGCCTCTCTTGCTCTGTCTCTGTCTGCTTGTGTTCCCATTTGATTCGCAACGTTTGTCTCCTTTGGTATCACCCCTCTTTTACGAAGTTCAATCTGTGGAATTTTCAGTATTTTATTCACTTAATATAAAAGTAAAACAGGATGACTGGTTTGGACTGAAAACAAACTGTTAAAGAAGAATAATATAATAAATAATCTTGTGAACCCACACCTTTGATGAATCCTGCCCATGAGTGAATATGGTGGGTACTGCATCCTCCCTCAGAAACTGTTTGCCGTTGTAGTCCCTGAAGCAGTCGGTCCGGAAATGCTCCGAGCAGAGGCAGGTGTTGGCTGTTGGGATGAAGTTTTTCATCCCCAGGCTGTGCACCCATTTGCTGGCAAGTTGAGGCTTGCTGAGTGGAAACCTGAAACACAGGAGAGGGAGGAGACGTTTTTAGACCAGACTGCAGGATGATAGAGTTCAACCATGAGACCTGTTAAGATAATGAAAACCAACCCGATGGTAATCTGTCTGTTAAAGTAGACAATAACAAATAAAGCCTAAATACTGTGGACACAGTTACAGGTAGTATTTTTATTATCTTTAATTACTCATTTATGTTTGCTGATTATTACTGACAAACATTACTTTCTGTTAATCTCTACTACACTACGGCATGATAATATTTAGCACTGGTGCCTCACAGCAGGAAGGGGAAGAGGGCCCTTCTGTGTGCAGTTTGCATGTTTGTGTTGTGGTTTCCTGCCAGTGCTCCTAATACGGACAAGTTAAATGCAGAGACTAAATCTCACTGTACTTTGTGCTAAGTGTAATTTTATATCTAACTATAAAGTTGACCTTTGCTGCTTGGCAACTCTTTATAACCACCCATGAGCTGATGTTGAAATTTGATATGTGCTTACCTCGACAAGCTTGTTCACATTATCAGGCTAGTTTGGGATAATTATATGTGATTAAAAGCAGCAGCGGAAAGAGCTGCAATAGGCAATCTTTAGGATGCATTATTGTGTTTTTACTTAAACTCTGTATTTTGTTAAATATATTAAAATTTATTGTGCTTTCACAAAATATTGACACAATGAGATTTTGATAAATAACCAGCATGAATGTGGATATAAAGACTAAGCGAGTATAGGCAAACGACAGAACAGCTAAAACAGTCTGATAAGTTCAGAAATATAATATATACAACACATGCGTATTTCCATATCACAGTATTGACATAATGTTAATATATTGCCAAGCCATAATACATGGATAGACAGACAGATAAATGCAACAAGTAATGAGATTAATTAAAATAGCCCAATAAAGATAAGATAAACCCTTATCATACAAATATCATAAAATACATATCTATAAAACACACACAATATTAAGAATATACAAGAACACATTATACTTAAGAATATTAAAATATGATAACATGCTATATACATTAGAGGAGTGTGCAATTAGATAGAGTGTATCTGTGCAAATGAACCTGCAGGCAAAGCTGTGTGCTGTCATGTATTTGAATAGGCTATAAGTGCTATGTTGTGAATTTAACAGACGAGAAAGTGCACTTTAAAAGAGAAATGTTTAAGGTTTATGTGGCAGATAAATATTGCTTATTTTTCAACCTCGGATATAGTTTATGGTTCAGCCCCGTTTAGGACTAAATCATCACAGCACGTGAGAGGGAACAACTTCAGCAGAAACAAAACAAAAAGAACAGATTCAACACGAGGTGACGTCACTGCACACCTTTGATTGTTGGTCATGCAGCGTTAACGTTAGCACGGAACCAGAAGGCGTTCATTAAAAACATTTGTTTTAACGTTATTCAAAACGCACTGTGACCATGAGGAAGATGTCGTTCATGAAAACACGATTTAAAAGCAAAGTTTTTCCCACGTCGCTTTGAAATGAACGTTAAAGCTAATGTGCGACTGTACCGCAAACTTAACCGGTGAAAACTCACCTGTAAAATCTGATTTCCGACCCTTTGACAAACTTGTTGTTGCACCCTATCGCCGCACAGATGACGGGCATTGTGGCCTTTTTGTCGAAACTATGCGGATATTATGCAGAGTTATGAATTGTGCTTAAAATGTGCAGTGAAAAAAATCCGACTCTAGCGGTTTGTGATTGTTTTCCCCGAACTTCTTCTTCGGCGATATTAAAATGTATATCCGCTTCGACTTCCTGTTTTGCCTTGGACGAGTCTGCCCTCTAGCGGCGGTTCAGATAACAAGCAGAATGTGCTGTACGTAACCTTTCCCTCATTGTCAGAGAAAAGGAGTGTCAACAACTGCTTTGTAGGTCTGTACCGGAGTTTAGATTTAATAATAAGAATTTATTTATTGTTTTTGTTTTTTGCATTTCATGTATAAAGTAGAACTTTTTAATATTAGATCCAGAATAAGAAAAGATAAGAAAAAATAAATTAGAGGGGGAGGATGATGAGTAGGCTATAATAATAATAATAATAATTTTTTGTATTTTGATAATAAAGTTGGAGTGGTATTTTTATTAATTATATATTCACAACATTTTGACTTTATTCTCAGGATTTTACCTTTATTCTCAAAATGCAAAGAATAATAAAATTTTAAAAAATAAGTATTTTTTCCTCATGCCTGTCTCTAAAACTCTATCACAGATCTATGTGTTTTTGTTGAAATCTAAAACAACCACATGTAAAACTTTTCTCTAAATGTTGTATTATGTACAAACTGCTCCTTTTTTTTTTTTTGCAGATTAGAATCAAAATGATAAGGAGGACTGCTGGTACGGAGGGGTGAAAATAAACTATTTACTCCGTGCTGGGATACAGTAGTAAAATTTTAATGCACTTGTACTTTGAGTATTACCATTTTTGTCATTCATATGAAGCTACATCTCAGAGGGAAATGTGCTTTTTCTACATTTATTTCACAGCTTTAGTCACTAGTTATTTTACATGCAAAATATTATATAATTTTATATGATTGACATGCTGACATAGATCAAATGACAATAGTAATACAGTGATATATTATGTAAGAATGCTAACAGGAGCTATTCTTTATTTTATAACTCTTACTTTGTTTTAGTGCATTTTGCTGCTAATACTTTAATATACTGCTGGTACGGCCATGACACCAACTGGTGTATATGTGCCCAATCATTTATCAGTAGAAAGCAGTGTGAGATATTTGTCATAGATGAAATAGGAAGGTTTTTTATTGTTGTTGTTGTTTTAGGCTCACCCCTCCATGGGATTTTTAATAATGGCTTTTTGATAAATGAAAAAAAAAAAAAGTTGTGTAGCTAAAAGGGGTGATAAAAGGTTTTTGTTTTTTCAGCAAGATAATCTTAGCAAATAAACACACTTTTTTTAAAAAAAACTATTTTTTTATCATATTTAATCTTTTGGGTATTCTCAGCCCAAGGGTTTCTACCCAATGACTTTATGCCCTGAATTTGACCTGTAAGGAACACTAAACGTGATATAATCCTCTTTCTGTAAACTTTCTGTTTAAGCTGTTCATTTTATCAGTGCCTAATTTAAAAGTCTGGAACACTGACTATAAAGCATTTATGTATTATTGTATATAATTTATTATTAATTTAGTCAGTGGACTGGACAACCAACTTAGCAAAACAGGCCGCGACCCCAGGCCTCAGGTTCACTGTGTTCGCTCTGTTTTGGTAATTTGATTAATTGAAAATTTGTTGGGAATTCACAACAACAAATTACAGTATCAACTTAAATCTAACCTAAAATGGTTTAGTACAGTTTTTTGTTCCATAATTATACTATTAGGCCCGTGCATTGTATCGTTAGATTATTATTACTCACACATTAATGTCAAATAAGGATTTCACTTTTAGTTGGCTAAAGGGAGCTTATTTTGAACTATTTTGCTCTAGAATGCAGCTAATAATCATTTTCATGATGGATTAAACTGCTGATTATTTTATCCATTGATAACTTGATTCTTTGGGTTCTAAATTTTCTGAAAATTGTGAGAAATGCTGTCATGAGTTCTCAGAGTCCAAAGTGATTTCTTCACATTGCTTGTTTTAAGTGACCAACGGTACAAATCTCAAATTTATTAAAAATATATTCAAAGTATTAAAATAATCAACAGGAAAAGCAGCAAATCTTCACATTTGAGAAGCTGGAATCATGCAGTGTTTTTACATGAAAAATTAAGATTATTAAAATAGTCGTCAATTAATTTTTTGTCAGTTGACTAATTGATCAATTGACTAATCCTTTCAGCTCTGCTTGTATAAACTTTTGGGTTGTTTAATTAATAAAAAAACATTTATATTTTTGTATGTTTATTTATTTGTAAAGTAACTTGTAGGCTAACTAAAACTTTCAAAATGTATATTCCTATTTTTCACATGGGAATATACATATTACACCGTGAAAATGTTCCAAAAACTACACATTTCTCATGTGCAAAGTTTAACTTGTGCTTTTGCGCATATGAAATTCATGTGTTTTTTTTCTGCAAGGGATGATATTGATAAATTATCCAATCAATATACATATACGGTTGTCTGCAAAAATGAAATAAAACACATTTTGATATATAGTCGACTGATATAGCAGTGATGGATCAATATCGGGACGATAATATCAGCCAACCGATATATCTGTCTGGTTGCAGTTTTATATAATATAATATTTTATTTCTGGAACCTAACGTTTCTTCTGCCTCTACCTGAACATTATGTTTTGTTTGGGTTGCCTGTAAGTCTAAACTCTGGGCTGAAACCTCCCCTGATGAAACGCGTCTCCTGCTGCGCGAGCCAGCCGCAGCCTGAGCAGCTACCCGGGGCCGCTCAGTCACATGACAGGACGACGCTGGCCATCGAGCTAACATGCTAGCTCCGGTTGTCAAAGCCACTGTCAGCAGCCACGAACTGACGAAGTAACCTACCCCCCCATAATTAAGAAGCAGTCGCAAACTCGTGAACTCTCTGGCAAGTCGAGCAGTTTTTTTTCTCCTTCTGTCGTGTTTATGTCGTCTGCAGTGTGAAGTTAGCTAAGCTAGCTAAGTTGAAGTTGTTAAAAGGGAGTTCCTTTGGAGCGCGGGGGTGTTCAGGCTAACGATACTGGCCTTGTTTGGACTGACTGTGAAGCTAATCTCACCTACACGTCTTGTTGTATTTCTTTTTATCATCGGTCGGTACGTGCGCATGTTGTTAACGTTAGCTCGTGTTTGCTTAGCCGAACTTGTCGCTAGCTTGTTTGTTTTTCACGGGACTTAACTCACTAACTTGGCTAATGTTAGCAGCGAGTCTGCGGTCGAAATAACCACGACACAGCAGTGTCAACACAGAACTTGTTAAATGTGTTTTACGCAGGCTCTTTCTCTTTCAGGTGTTTACATAACACGGTTGCGAACTCAGTTGTCAGTTAACGAACTGAACAGCGAGCTGACTGCAAATTAGTTAGCTGACTTAGCTTTGACAAAGACAGGTTGGTCTTCATCTGGCTTATTATGCCTGGTTATATGGGGTGCTTGTGATCCACACACCGGGATCCCACTGTGCTTGTGGGCTCGACCACTTTGTGTACCCATAGTTTTGGGGTGTTGGTGTTAGAATTAAGCTTGGTTAAGGCAGTGTTTCTCAATCCTGGTCCTCAGGCCCCCCTGCCCTGCATGTTTTAGATGTTTCCCTGCTACAACACATCTGATTCAAATGATCAGGTCATTATCAGGCTTCTGTGGAGGCTTGATGATGAGCTGATCATTTGAATCAGGTGTGTTGGAGCAGGGAAACACCTAAAACATGCAGGGCAGGGGGGCCTGAGGACCAGGATTGAGAAGCACTGGGTTAAGGAAAGGTTTAATGTTAGCCAATTAATAGGGTTAGGGCAAGACGTTAGGGAAGGGTTCAGCAACTTTTACCACCAAGAGTCATTTTTTGGCCAGAAAAAGGGAAGAAAAATCTTTGAGGAGCAGCTATTAAATTTTCTATTATCCTTTTAGAATGTTCTAGAGCTGCAGTGATCAATCAGTTAATAGATTGTTGATCGCCAAGCAAATGAATTGCCAGCTCTTTTGGATAAGCGATTAATAACGTCAAGTCTGTTTTGAATAAGAAAATTTCATATATCTCCTGGTTTCTTTCTTTCTCCCTCACAGTAAACTGAATGTATCTGTGGACTTAACAAGACATCTGAGGAGGTCATATTTGGCTTAGGGAAACACTGATCAAAACTTTGTACAATTTTCTGGCATTTTATAGACAAAACAACAAATCGATTAATCGAGAAAATAATTGATCTTGAAAGTAATTGTTAGTCACAGCCCTAGACTTTTCTTTTTTTGGATTTGGCATCCACGGCCAACTTGGCAGGACTGAAGACCATCCACAGTCAAAATTTAGAGGAAAAGGCGAAGAGCTGTAGATGTAGGTTGTGACTATGACATTCATTTTCATATAATTTTGTGTCAAACCCACAGGGAGCCACTGGAGAGGGGCAAATGAGCTGCATGCGGCGTTTCCAGAGCTGTGGGTTCCTGACCCCTGGGCTAGGGAATACATATTGTCAAGCATGAGTCCACACACGTATAGTAACATAAATCTGTCTGTGTGTGTCTAAAGCAGTTGTTGGCAGTTATTTTTCATGAGGGGCCACATGAGAAATTGATCAGGCCAATTATCAGGTCCTAATAATGGCCAAATCTCTAATAATGGAATGGTCAAAAGTGGTCACCCTTTCTGAATTGCCATGTGATGAATTTTGGGCTAATATTTTGTTGGCAGTGTCCAAAACTTGATGTTTTGCAGTGTACCATGCGTGCTGCGTACAGGTTGCATCGATAGTAAAAGCAAAAGTAGAAGAACGACAACATAAACAGCATAGATGTACAGCATTGAGTGAATAAAGTTACAGTGTAATATGAAAAGTCAAAGTTCATTATCATTACCAATGAACACAGCACTGATCCCTCTCAAAATAAAAGGTCTGATAATGTTTTAATGGTGAGCAAAATGCTATTGACTGTCTTTGCCAAATTCTTAATTTTTGGTATTTCCATGATTTGTGGCCTTGAGGGCCCCATGAAACCCAGGGCCCCATTTTTTCCAGGTCTGGTCTAAAGGTTATAACTGAAAACCCCAAATAGAGCTGAAAGTGTTAGTTGATTAAATGATCAGTCAACCGGAAGAGATTTAGCTGCACAATTATTTTGACAATCAGTTGATGGTTGTAATTTTTTTTTTTTTTTAAAAGCAAAAATGCCAAACATTTGCTGCTCCCAGCTTCTTAAATGTGAGGATTTGCTGCTTTTCTTTGTTTTATGATAGTAAATGAAGAGTTGGACAAAAGAAACAGTTTGAAGACGTCACTTTGGACCACTTGTCAAGCTCAAGGCTTGGGGGCAGAATCTGGTCTGGCATCTCTTTTTTTTTTTTTTTTTTTTTTTTTTTGCCTGCAAGAACTTGCAAAGAATATTATTTGCACGATATAATTCAGTGCTATGTTCCCAAATGCAGTGTCCATAAACTATATGTCCCAGAATGCTTACAATCTTACAATTTTATTTATCCAAAGGGATGTACATCTGAGAGCTGATACAGCACAACCAAGGATCTAGCACCCAGATTTTGCTAACATATGCAAAGGCAGCGGCAGTTATGTAATATGATAATAAATAGGTACATTTATATAGTCCTACATTTACAACTGGCCCTTTGATCATGCTGACGTCTCCCGGGATAAAATTGAGTTTGAGATCTCTGGACCCTGAGAAATCGTGATGACCATTTTTTTTAAACAGACCAAATGATAAATTTGCTAATTGTGAAAATAGCTGGCAGATTAATTGATAAAGAAATTAATCGTTTGTTGCAACAGTAGTCCCTAAGCACCCTTGTCCAGTCACACAGGTGGTTTCATTTATTTTGCCTAATTATTCCTCTGTGTGGTCGTGTACAAGCTTGACATCTGTTGCACCTGCTGTCAGTGCGGGATGACTTACATCTTTATAATTTTTATTAGTTTGGTGACCTCACATAATTCCTGGTACAGCTTGACCCAGTGTTAACCTGAGCAGAAGTCTCCAGTGAGAAGAAGTGAAAACATCTGGGTGGGTCTGCAAGGCGTTGAAGCACTGACTGTACTTCTTCTTCTTATTCTTCTATCAGAGTGCTGGTGGGAACATTGATTAATTTTGGATCCTTTGACTCCTGGAAGCACTGACTCTTTGCTTTCACCCCGCGTTGTTGCTGAGTACGAGAGTCCGTTTTTGCTTCACCGGAGAGACTTACATCCGTTGGTACTCTGAGACTTTCAGAAAAGAACATTTCCCACTCAGCCATGCTGACTGTATTTGTAAACCGATGTTTGGTTTACAGACTTGAAGGCATTTATGAAAACAGTTTTCTCACAGTCGCACTGTAAGCCACCAACATGGCAACTAAGAATTATTTTCATTATCCCTTTTGCCAGTTAATGTTCTCGATTGATCAATTCGTTGTTTGGTCTATACTTTGCTGGAAAATTGTAAAAAATGGACATGATAATTTTATAACGTGTCAGTTTACACGTTATAATAGCTTATGTTTCCCAATCAGTAGTCCAAAACCCAAATGTGTTCAGTTGACAATCATAGAAGACAAAGAAAACCAACAAATATCCTCATTTGAGGAGCTGGAACCAGTATATTTTTAGTGTTTCTGCTTTGAAAATGATGAAATGAGTAATCAGCTGTCTAAATTGCTGCAAATCTGTTTGCTATCCATTGGCAAGTTTTTCAATCAAGTTATTGTTTTTAGCCCTAGTTGCCAAATAACCTGAAGTTGGTAGTTGTATTTACACTTGCGTGTCTAATAAACAGTCTTATTTGGGGTGTCAACAAGATATTGTCTTGGCATTACAAATGTTGCTGGATTGTTTATCACAAAGCAAACTGGGGAGTAAAGTGACATTTGGATTGGATCATTTGAAGTAGGGTTGAATGAGGTACTTACAGTAGTCAGTGTATAATGTGTATGTGTATTACCCACAATATATGGTGGTCGACACAGCCACAGTTTGGAGAAGCAGTGGACTCCACAGAAAAAAGTGTTTTAGCCACTTAAGAAAAGGCTGATTTTAAAAAAACAGGATCAGTTAAAATGTACGCTATATTTAAAATATTTTCAGATTTAGCTTGCCACCAAACACCCTTTTCTCTCAGGACGCCAACGTTAAATAAGCTTAATGTTGCCCTCTCTCACCTGACCTGACTCCATTGGGGAAATCAGTAATTTTACCTTGCAGAAAACAGGAGTCGCTGGTCTCCTGCTGCTTTGATTAGTTAGTTTGTTTGTGCTTTAAAGGTTAGTTGGGAATCACCAAAGTCACAGAATAACACAAAAAAAATAAACAGGTTAAGACAGTGATAGACCAACAGCTCCCATGTTCTGTGCGGTAAAATTGCTGGTTTTGCAAATGGAGTCTGGTTGAGTGAGAGAGAACAATATTTGGCTCAGAAAATAATGGTTTTCCATCAGAGAAGGTTGTCTGATGGCAAGGTCAAGTTGTGAAAATATTCTGAAGTTAATGTACACATAACCCCATCCACAGCAGTACATTGCTTAGCTTCCTACACTGTTACTCCTGCTGCTTCTCCAAACTGGGGGTGTGTCAACCTTCATCTGCTGTGGGTAATACACTGACCATTGATAAGTACCTCATATAACCCCACTTCAAATATATGCATTCATACATACTATCCCGTTGACTTGTTGACATGCAAGATAAGACCTGGTCCCATCTTTCAAGTTAGATTCCAAGGTATGACTTTAACTTGTGAGTTATAATCAATTATATTAAGTTATATCACTAAACCATCACAGACATAACAATTTGGATTTTATTCAGTGCTTTATTGATTTTGTTGGTGTGTTCATTTAATTTCCACGAGTCTATGAAAACATGCACATGGACAAAGGTGGCTGGCTGATAAGATGCAGGGGACATTGGACTTGAACAGAGAGACTGGGGGTGGGGATGTCATGGGTTCACACAGACAGAGTAGAAAGGTTTTACAACCAGAATGAAGAATGTGAATTCACCCAATAAAAGCTGATACCTTTATGATTAACAGACCTATTGTCTGTAAAACAGATGTTAGAACTTGTTATAACAAAAATCACACAAGTACAGACCTACAATCTGCTATGCTGAGATGGCATTTGACGTATTGATTTGTGGTTTCTCAATATGCGAGTATTAGATTGCTTTGAATCTCAGTACCCTCAGGTTTCTCTTTCTGCTAAATATTTGACACATTCAAGCCAGATGTAGTATTGTTTTTGTGAATTTTCTTTTCATACGCTGTGTGACATTTTTGTGACAAAGACTTTAAGGCGTAAAAGCCTTTGGGATCTCAAGCAGTGGATGACAAGACTGGATATATTTTAAAAGAACCAGAGAAAAGAGGGGATCATCCTTAGGTGTCTGACACTGTTTGAGTAAAATTGGCTGCTTAAATACTCAAAGACGAAAAGGCTGGAGCACTACAGCCCTGTGGGGATTTAAGAGCCATGCACATGACCAATAGTAACCTCTTGTGTTCCCTCTTTCACCCTCCCTCCTCCTCCCTCCCTCCCTCCCTCCCTCTCTGTCTCTCTATCTGTTTTCACTCCTGTCTCCCATTGGGCATTGTAGAAAGGGACTCGTCTTCTTTCCTACACACTCTCTTCAAGATATTGAGTCATTAAACTTCCGCCCAATAAGCCACAGGGGTTTTGGCATCCTCAAGGCTCCTCAGACGAGCAAGTCCTCCATCAGCGCTGGAATATCGACAGACTGAGGTTGTGGACTCACATGGGGAAGATGGATAGGCGATAAATGAGACATCAACTTCAGAGGTAAGGTCAGTCTAAACGCCATGCCTGTCACAGAGTCCCTGTGGCACTTTAATTTGAGTTCAATGGAGCTTTGTATTAAAATGTTGTACTTTTTGTTTTTATTTAGTCACCGATCGATGTGATTTAGAGCAAAACGCTTCAGTGGAAGCTTTTTAGTTGATTTAGTGGAAAAATATAGACTTTTACTGAAAAATCCCATTAGAATCTCTGCTTAATGCTGATATGGATATTTTAAAGGCAAAGATGGAATTGGTCATACTTCACTCACTTTAGTGTAACATTATTAGCCAACCTTAAGTGAATGCAATCACAACTGATTACAAAGAAGACACCACCAAGGCATATTTATACCAGCAAGTGTTTTCTTCATTATTACCTCCTGTGTGAAAGCTTCTAACTTGTACTGCTGCAACAATAACCACTTTACAGGTTTACTATGGTATTTAGGAGCTTATCAGTGGGGCGTAAAATTACTTCCGTCACTGCTGTAGTTGCTCCTTTGTGTGTTCTGTTTTATTATGGTTTTCCTCTTTATTTTATAGGGAACATAGTCTGACTTGAATTATGTAATTTCAGACAGTCCTATGTAATCGCTGTTGTTCTTTCATTTTCCCAGTTACCTGAGATTACCTGCCATTTCTGATTTTTGTTGTGACTGTCTTTAGTAATCTTATTGAAAACTTTTTGTGCTACGTTATATTGCAGAGCCGGACAATAAGTTTTAGAAATCACTACCAGGCTGATTTCCATAGTTGTCACATATGAGTTGTTTGAAATTGCAGCAGTATTTGGTAATTGTGTCCCATATTTTAGTGATGAAAAAAGTGATATCACAAACTTTTACGCAATACAGACTTTTTACACTCACTCACCCACACAGGTCCACATCGAAAGAATGGGACTACTAGCAAGCTCAATTTTACTAATTAGGTAATATTTATATTGATAGACTATCATTAGCAAAAAAGTCAATCCACAGTCCACACACATCATTACACACATTTTGATATATATGAAAAACTGACCTATTGTTATTCCCAGTCCCATGATGAGCAGTGAAATTGACTCCCATCCCACAGGAATCTATGGAATTCCCGAAAAGAAAAAAAAAATGTCTGCCTGTGATACACCGTCTGAAAATTTTTGAAAAAGCATTGGAGATTTCTTTCCCGTCTGCCTCGTCTGTTAATGTTCCAAATAATGTTTCTCATACTTGGGAACAGCTGCTGCTATTTTTTAAAGCAAATACAAAAGCGTTTGTTGGCAGTGGTCTGTGTGACACGGTCTTAATATAATTTGAATGCTGTAAGCTAAATTAAGTGATAATTAGAGTTTGGTGCGGCCGGTGATAGTGACATAATTCACTTATCAGATGTCGGACTGACGTCACAGATCCATTTACTGATCCGGAACCCATAATCTGATGTTTTTTTTAATTAAAAACATGTGATAAAGCAATTTTAAGTTCATTGCCAAAATGTTGAAACCCCAATGAATTATTAATTAATTCATTCCATTATAATGTGGGTAAGTAGCAGTCCTGCCCCTGTCACAGCGATTATTAGGATCTGTGAATCGGGTACCAAACCACATAGCCAGTTTTGAGGCCGATTTTAATTTTGAAGCCCAATACCACAGTGCTCTGACTGACCTTACTGTCCACTTTCACCATGCTATAAATCTAAAATAAAAATAAGAGGCTCAGTGCAAGAGATAGCTAGCTAGTCTATGGTCCGAACCAGTGTGCGGGACTGCCTTATGGTAATATTGCAGTATTTATTTTGTCAATATCATAAAGTACCTTCATTTGCCGGGTGTTTAATTCATTGTATTTTACAGTAACCAATATTCCTATCTGGTTATTTAGTCCACCCGATTTATATAAAGGATGTTAAGTATCAGTAGCACCTCTTTGGATAATGCAGTACAGCTCCACAGCACCTCAGAGATGACCATAAATTTGAATCATCACCTCTCTAAAACAGTTAAAACAAAAACAGGACATTATAACCTTCATGAAGGGAGGATTTATTGGCAAGGCTGATTGACTGAGAATTGATGCAAGAGAGTCATGAATTTGATATGAAATGGGTGTTTTAAGGTGCTACAAGTGATTCTGGAGAAAGATTGTTGGTAGAGTGTGTGTGTGCCATGTACTGAGGCTGATTCCTGTCCAGTGGCCGTGGGTTTGATTCCAGTCGGAGACCCTTTGCTGCGTGTCGAACCCTCCATTCTCTCTCCGCATTTTCTGTCCTCTCTTCAGCTGTCCTATCATAATAAATGCATAAAGGGCCCCCCAAAAATAGATGGATTATTGTTAATTCTTATTCTTTTGAGTTATCATTTTCATTTGTCAAACAAATTACAGAAAGCCTACATTTTTAAACTGGGTGTTCCTTTGTGCCAGCTGGTTAAGAATAGCCATAAATCATGCATTGTGTGTCTGCTGAATCAGTTTCCTGAAATGCGTCCATATGCGACACATGACAAACTTTCATTTCTGCTTTTACAGCCAGTTGGCTTTCCTGTACACGCAGAATTTGAGTCGATCCCAAAACTTGGCTTATTTTAGATCTTTTTATGAAGTGCATGATTATGCTGTGTAAGATCATGATTGCCTCACGATTGATGTAATTTGACCACATCCCTGTTTTGAATGTGTATAAGGTTACTATGGACAGTCTTCCACTGTGTCAGCAGGTTTAAGGGGGATTTTCTTGGTTATACTTTGTTTTGGTAAAATTTCCATCATAATTGAATATGATTGTTTTTGTTACGCAGGTACACGTTGATTTCGTTATGACAAGCTGCTGTGCAGAAGATGTCCACGCTGTCTATGACTGATATCCCAGATGTTGGTCATGGTAAGAGGAACCACTTCTGTATTACTCCGCTGTGTTTTACTGTTTCCACCTTGTTTTACTATGCCACAATGTGTGTCCACAGTGTTCTTGTCGTATGTTCAAGGAGTGGCTATCCAGCCAAGTCTGTTTATTCTATTATCTATTATTTTGTCCACCTAAAAGGAGCATCTTGATTTGGAATAAAATCAAGTTCTCGCATGGTAAATCACTTTTCCGAAAAGCATCCATATGTGGCACATGACTGCTTTGATTTATACGGTCTCGAACAAAAGAGCAGTTTCAGCAGAAAACAGGGTTCCTGTGCAGTATGGAAAAGTTTGGAATATGATTTTAATAATTTCCAGATCTGGATATATAGAAAAGAGAGTATGGGAAAATATTTGTGTTTCCAGTCTATTGCCCCTGATCTGTTTTTGAAAATGAATGAATTATCTGTTAAATATGAATAACTGTCTACAGACTGTGGGTTAAAATGCATAAGAAGCCTGATTCTCCTTTCCAGTAATTCACATTTTAAAATCAGGTAGACAAGTATGCAGTAATTAAGATCAGTGTATATAATGGAATAGTGGCATTAGAATGTGCAAGGGAACACCTAATTTGGCCTTTTACAGACAAATGTTTTCTCCAGACCCCTGAGCTGGCTTCTCTTCTCCTCATTGGTTTGCTTCTCAATATCCCTGCTTATGAGTTATGCAGTTATCATAAAGTAAACAGACTATCATTTCTGTGTAAGGAAGCAATAGCTTTATATCTGTGTTCATCATTTCCATGGACACAGTAAATGAACACGGTAGCAAAGGCACTGAAAATGATTTTACCAATTTTCTGTTCTTATTTATAAAAGAACGAAGATGTGTGAGAACCCTGAGAAAAGTACTGCAAAAGTACTATTTATTCAATGAGTATTATATTATCTGTGTGTTTTCTGTTGTGTACCAGCTTTTGGCTGCTTAACAATGTTTATTTTGGACACATGTCACAGTGCTGTTTGTGGTTGTTTTGAATGTAAATGTGTTTGTGTCTCGTCTGTCAGATGAGAGTAAGGTGTTTGACGGGGCCTCTGAGCTGCAGCTGGACTGCATGGTTGAGGAGAGCAGTGGAAGCACTACAATGAAGCATGAAGGCCTGCTGTCGCTGGCCGACCTCTCCCACCCAGATGACTTCACCGTCCCCCCTCATAATGGCCCCTCACTGACCGAGATGAGCAGCCCTCTGCCGTTAGAGCCAAGCGACATTAAGCTGGACCCAGCTGCAGGTGACACATCTGCCAGCACAGGTGAGAGAGAAACATGCTTACTTTAAATAGCTGCAGTACGCAACCTTAATGTTTGTAACAGATATCTAGAAGCAAAATCGATGTGCAATTGCTGTAAATGTTGCTGCTTTCATAAAATGAAAATGTGAGGGAGCAGGCATCTTGGTCAACATACAGTGAAATGGTGCTCACCATTAAAGCCTCTGGAAACTTGAGTTTGTAAAAATGCATATAAGATATCAAAGTTGAGTGTCTCATTAAGCATCCACAAAAAAATAATAGAAACACATCAGAAAACCTAGTTGAAAAAAGCAGTTCATCTTGCTGCTTGGGCCATTTCTCAAGACTGTTTAGTTGTGGTGATCATGTTTTGATTGATATCTTCTCAGAGTACCAGCATGGAAGCTAAGCAATTTACTGTCGACAGGATCAGCAGCAAAACATATTTAGCCACCTAAAAAAAATTTCAATACTGTTTTAAGTGTGTGCTACATTTAGAATATTTCACTGCTGTGAGACTGCCTTTTCTGAGGGGGAACTGAGGCCACCATGTATGCTTTCTTCAACTCTAAGGCTTCTTCGACAAAAACTGTAAATTTATCCAGCACAAGAGTTAGTACTGGACTACTGCTGCCTTAATTGGTTAGTTCGTTTGTGTCATTGTGTGATTTTGGTGTTTTAACATGGATCTGAAATACTGAAGTTACTTGCTGCCGATTGAGGCAGAGGTAGACTGGAAACTTCTGCAAGGTAAAATGACCTTTTGTCAAAGGAAACTGGTGCAATGTACCAGCTTCAGTTCCCTGTTGTCGAGTTGGTTCAGACTCAAAGAGGCAGACTAAGAGGACATAGAGGTTTTGTTGTGCCTGTTTTAGTGGAACAACTGACATGGATAATTACGTAACTTTTGTAATAAGGAAAGTGTACAAAAACCTAAAAAACTTAAACATTCACCATCATATACCAGTCTGGAATATAATATAGTGGTGTGTTTGTCTGTTCTTTTTAAATATGTCTGTGTGTGACAATTGGACTGGTGTGACAACTTCCACCATCCAGACTAACCGGTATTTTTTTCTTTTTGCTAATCCCCTCTAAAACTCAGACATGTCATGACCATTTCAGGCTACAATTGTTGGCATCCTTATTTTAGTTTAAAAGTTAGTTTTAAATCTCTATCTTATTTGCAGAATATGCTTTTGAAATTAACAGAAAGGTTAGACACCGAGTTACTAGTTTGTTCGGTACCTGCATCCATTAGTCCTTCAGTTATTCTTGTTTTTATAAAGAACTTTTTGTCAACGGAGACAAAGAAACTTCAGTGCAGTCCATCACTAGTTACGGCGTTAAATTAAAAAATGTAAGTTTTGAACTTGCTAGTAGTCCCATTCTTTTGTTTTGAGTTGAACTGGATCAGATTGTCCAAGTGTATCTAATAAACTGTTAACACAGATCCCTTTTTCGTTTAGAAATTAAATCTTTTTTCTTCGAATGTGCAGACATTCTGGACTCCCGGATGTATGACAGGATGTGCGTGACTCAGTGAATTTGCTTTGTATATCTTACAGTATGTGATGACATATTTTACATACAGAGCTGTCTCTGACTTATCTCTGTTTAGATAGGATGCCTAGAAGTACTCATTTTTTCTTAATTCAAATGAGGTTAGGCAAGCAGACATTGCAGAGCCTCCAGCACACATACAGTAACCCTCTGTATACAAATTGCTGTCTGAGAGAATTTTCTAGTCAAAAACTGTTGAAAATTGGTTTATCCCCTCTTTATTATTTGTGTGAATAGATGGCCAGCCAGTGAAGAGAAAGAAGGGTCCTGCTCCCAAGATGCTTGGCAATGAGGTGTGCAGCGTATGTGGTGACAAGGCCTCTGGTTTCCATTACAATGTGTTGAGCTGCGAGGGCTGCAAGGGCTTCTTTCGACGCAGCGTCATTAAAAGTGCCCAGTACTCCTGCAAGAACAACGGCCGCTGTGAAATGGACATGTACATGCGCCGCAAGTGCCAGCAGTGCCGCCTGCGCAAGTGTCGGGAAGCGGGCATGCTGGAGCAGTGTGAGTGTCCGTGTGCCAAATGAATCAGAGATAGAGAAAAGTTAGATTCAACTGCATTTTGGCATGTGGGATTGCAGTCAGAGTGAAAATCATGAGAATAAGATGGAACATTTTATTTACTCAGGGACTGAGCTTTAGTCAAGCTGTGCATCCCTCTCCGACCTGTAGGTGTGCTCTCTGAGGAACAAATCAGACTGAAGAAGATGAAAAAGCAGCACGAAGAGGAGTCGGCCCGCGCGTCCACAGTGGTCACCCCGACCCCTCTACAGGAAGCAGCCGCGCTGGATCCACAGCAGCAGGAGATGATTGAGAAGCTGGTGGCCATGCAGAAGCAATGCAACAAGAGGTCTTTCCTCGACCGACCGAAAGTGACAGTAAGTGAACGCGTCAGAGGATACATTTGGGTTGTTTCTGACCAGTCTCTCATGTAAAATTAACCATATAGTGACTGTCATTTTATTGCTAGATTCAGTAGGCCTATTTAAAGATACAGCAAAAGAAACAGTAATAGATTTAAATTGTTGGATAGTCTGTGGAAGTAACAATGAATATGTTTACATTCAGCGGTGGGCGATATGGCCGAATTTTTTTGTTGCAGTATATGTCATTTTAAATCATGGTAATAGTTTAGACCCTTTTACAGCCAACATGATCAAAAAGCTGCGTGCGCATTTCAGCAACATGTCCAAAGAATGTTCCTAAAGCCCAAAAAATATAGGTACATCCCACATGTTTTTTAAATCAGAAAATGCCACATTCGGAGCAAGGTCTAATTAGGAATGTTGAAATGGAATATGCTGTTCGCATGACCTTGAATTGAATTCAGAATATTGTTATATTCAGAATAGTAGTGGAAAATTAGTGTGCATGTAAACATGGTCAATTTGTTGTACCAATAAATTGGGACAATAAAAATGAGCTTCACTGAAAGAATAAGTAACAGGGGCTGCATTCAGGGGAGATATTCAGTGTGGGTGGCCAGTATTCTGCCAGGAGCTGGCAGCTGCAGGAGAAAATATAGCTGCTGTAAAGATAAAATGTATTACTGTGTGACTGCTGATGTGTGTAGGTACATTGAGAGGCATGGACATCTGTAGTCAATTTCTGGTTCAAGCATACTTGATTTGAGCATCTCTTCTGTCCAGGTTTAACCAAGAATATTCTGTGTCTGCCTTTCTGCTGCTCTGAAAACATCAGGGGAATGTTTACTCCGTACTAATCAATTCATACATTTGTGTCTGCATCCAACAGCCGTGGCCACAGAGTCAGGACTTGCAGAATCGAGAAGTGCGTCAGCAGCGGTTCGCCCACTTCACTGAACTGGCAATCATGTCAGTCCAGGAGATTGTGGATTTTGCTAAGCAGCTTCCTGGTTTCCTGGAACTCACCAGGGAGGACCAGATTGCCCTGCTGAAGACGTCTACCATTGAGGTTTGTCACGATTTATCACAAGATATTGTTACTTATAGCTGTCGCCTTAATTTTGAAACGTTTGTTTAAGTTACTGCGAGTGTACATCAATGATTTCAAATCAGTCCTTTCTTGAATATGTTACAGTACAAGTGAACTAAATGCAGGAACTTTAGAAGAAAGAACAATGGACTCATTTCAAAATATGGTACAGAGGTCAATTTTTTGCAGTTTTAGCAGAGGATAGTCATTCTACTCCTCAGCAATGTTGTTCTGAAAACTGAATTGTTACCTGCATAATTTTAGCAACTTGTTTGAACATCTGCTGCATGTCAGTTTGTCTTAGATTCACTCTTTGTTGATTTTCCACTCACCAAGATGTGTTTGTCTTCCTCAGATTATGCTCCTTGAGACATCTCGGCGGTACAATCCTGCTATTGATAGCATTACATTTCTGAAGGACTTCAGCTATAATAAAGAGGATTTTGCCAAAGCAGGTACATTCACTCATTTCTGCCTGTCACATCTGTATGAAAGACATGAGTATCAGGCATTGTTTAAGCTGACTGGCTGTATTCCATCTGTCCTAAATACAGTTAAAAAACAGTATGAGCAGACTAAACCAAGTTTTGCAGGTTTTCTCTTAATTTAAATAGTCTTTTTTTCTTAACCATCCATGTCTAAATTATTGCAACAACTACATTCACCATCAAATATAAACTGCAGCATATGCATCTGATAGTGCTGTTTATAGTTGTGACAAAAGGGTTTTTGATATGTAATTTATATTGAAAAAGAAACTGGTTGCTTTTTACACACCTGCTACATTGTGTCCTAACTGAATGCTATGTAATTGAGTGTCAGCGACAAAATCAGGTCAGCTACATTTTTTGCTATTGGCAAGCAATGTTAAATTCATCAATGTGGTGGTCTATTTTTATATATGTTTATTGAATAGAATGTTTTCTGTAGTATCTTAACATAAGTAAATATTAACTTAAATAAGAAATTGTAGAAAATATAAAACATAGAGAATATGAAATGTAAAACTGAGCTCTGGCTCTGCTTCCTGTAAATTAGGCCACTCAGTTAATTCATTTTAAATTAAATATGTTATCAATTAGAAATATCAATCCATAGCTTTCCATCTTGCATTCGTCCATACCTAAACTTTGACTGAGAGACTAGTTAACTGTTGAGAAGTGCCATCACAGCTTTTTACAGTATTGCCTGGACTGGGGCACCGCAGACGTGGGGACACGAAAGGAGGAGGAGTTTGATTTCGTGCACAAGCATATGAACACATATTCACACACAGCACGGTTATCTTCTCCAGGCTGCAGTTTATAGACACTGTTTATCAAACGTAATAAATAGTTGTATTCACTCTCTTCAGGCGCAAAGTCACAGAACTGCCCTTGAAGTGGCTGACTAGCATTCACATTCAATTAGGACATGGGCTAAATGTCAAAGTGTATTTTTGCATCACATTTCCTTCTCTAAAGTGACTTTCTTTTCATTTTCCCTCTCTGAACTCACCTCCTCAGGGCTCCAGTTTGAGTTCATTAACCCCATCTTTGAGTTCTCAAAAGGAATGAATGACCTGCATCTGGACGAGGCTGAATATGCCCTGCTCATCGCCATCAACATCTTTTCTGCAGGTCAGAATTCATAAACTAGACAACCTGCAGTGAATCCTTCATATACCGGGTTCAAAGTGAAAATTATGTGGAGCTCATGCAGCACCTGATAATTCTTAAAGGGACAAGTTTGATAATCTGTAATAAAAGAGATTGACAGTTGTGTATTTCTTTTTTCTTTTTGTTGTTGTGTTGTTTAGATCGGCCGAATGTGCAGGATCATGATCTGGTGGAGAGGCTGCAGCAGCCATATGTGGACGCACTGCGCTCTTACATCATGATAAAGAGACCAAATGTAAGTGCCTATGGGTTCACATAACCCCTTCTCTTACGACCGACGGTATGTCAGCATAACCTGGCTGTCGTCATCAAAACAAGCACATTGGGTCAGGGCTGAGGTTATTGTGTTGTTCAGACTGGTGGGCGGCTTAAACAGAAGCCCAGATGAGAAAGGCCAAACTGTTTTTACTGTAATGCAGCTACAAAATGTGAGCCATTGAACTCCTGTTTTTTTTTTTTTCTTTTTTTTTTTTTACTTACAACATATAAGTCATTCTCATAGAAAGGTTACAGAAGTGATTGTAAAGCAGAAGGTGTCCTGTCCTCCTAGTACAACCCCAATTCTAAAAAAAACAGTTGGGACACTGTAAAAAATAAATTCAAACAGACTGTGATTATTTGTTAATTCTTTTTGTCATATATTCAATTAGAAAAAGTACACAGACAATATATTTAATGTTCAACCTCATCGTCTTCATTGCAACACGTTTCAAACAAGTTGGGGCAGAAGCAACAAAAGACCGGGATGTTTTCTTTAGCATCTTTCCCAAAGGTAAACAGGTTAATTGGTGATAGTATAATGATCGGATGTGAAAATGGTTATTATAGGTAACTAAAACTAAACTAAAAACTAAAACATTTTAGTTAACTGAAATAAAAATAAAAACTAGACTTTAGAGGAAAAATGAAAACTAACTGAAGCGAGATTATGTACTCACAAAACTAACAAAAATAATATAAAAATCTTTGTCATTTTGGTCAAATTTGTCAACTCAACCAGCATGAGGAGGCATTGTTGTATCTGTTTAGACTGGGATGTCTACATAACTGTGGTTCAACTGCCTTCACAAAGTGCTGTATTTGTATAGTAATACCTAACAAACAAAAAAAACAAAAACAACTAAGACTAATACTGAAACAAATAAAAACTAAATTAAAACTAATCATTGTTAGACCATAAAAAGAAAACTAAACAGACTGAAAACAAAAATTAAAGCTACTACAAGGAACTTTCATATTTTGCTGATTTTGGTGACCCCTGTAGACAGAGTGGTAGTTTTTCCACCGTAATACCAATGGAATATAACCAAAAATGAAATTATCTTAATAAAATGTCCTCCTGATTCCTTTTAACTGGCTAATGTATGACTCACTGTAAAACAGACCTCAAACCAGTGGCAAGCATCAAGAACAGCTATATCTATCTATTTCTATCTATCTATCTATCTATCTCTATCTATCTATCTATCATCTATCTATCTATCTATCTAATCTATCTATACACATATAGAGAGAGGTAGATAGGAATCCGTAGTATCAGTAATAAATTGAAATGGTTAAGATAGATAGATAAAAAGATTATAGATCAATAAAGATAAACTTTAGTGATCCCACATCAGGGAAATTCGCAACACTGGGGAAATTCCAGTTGAAAATTGTTTAAAGTGTATACATGGCCAGTAGCACTTTGTGCCCTTGTTGTTGGTGAACAGTTTGTTTGCAAATTACTGCATTCTGTTTTTATTTACATTTTACACAGCATTCCAGCTTTTTTGGTGTTGGGTTGTTCTATTATTATTTTTTAAAATGTGTTTCAATGGTTTCCTCAGGATCACTTGATGTTTCCCCGTATGCTGATGAAGCTGGTGAGCCTTCGTACACTAAGTAGCGTCCACTCGGAGCAGGTTTTTGCCCTTCGTCTTCAGGACAAGAAGCTTCCCCCGCTGCTCTCTGAAATCTGGGATGTAAATGAGTGACTGCAAACCACACGGTGGCTTCCTGAAGTCTTAGACAGACATGGCACCGAGCAGGAACACTGACTCCTTTCTGCCCATCTGGTCAGGGATTGGTTATAGCATTGAAATTTTTTTTTTTTTTTTCCTGGTGGGAGGAGAGCATCTTTGCCCTTTGCTCTCAAACAGACTGCGAAATGGTTTTGTGTTCATGAGGAGACACATGAACATTTAGTTTTCTTTGAGCATTTTGTTGTTGTTCTGTTTGTGTAGATGCTGACATGATTATGGCGATATTATATACCAGCATCAGGCTCTTTAGCCAGTTATTTCTGATTTAATATTTGTTGAACGTTATGTTGATCTCTAGTGCAGTTCTATACTCATCATCTAAGAATTATAATCAGACATTTCTGAGCAGGTCTTGGCTGTTGCTGTCTCAAACGTCAGGATTTACAGCTGCACATTCAAGTTGAAACAGTGATTTTTGCAGTCGTGCAATAGGTGGAAATGGATACAGAGTTAAGCATGAGCAGACGCATGTCTGCTGTTCACTTTATTGATGTTAAGGTAAAATTGTAGGCCATCTGGTTGGTATTGTGCATCGTGACATGGCAGCAAATAGTTTGTGTTCCTTTGGGGGCAAGTGCAGAAATCAGAAAGGTTGTTGTAGTCGCTCAGGTAAAGTAATGTGAAGTAGACCTCTGGGTAATGGAGGCTTCTTTAATTTCTATTAGGTTAGTTTTCTTCCAAGTGCATAAGGGACCCTTTTGGTCATTTATAGATGCCCATAACTTTCATGTAAATTGTGTATTTATTTTCACAATGAAACTGTACAGAGTGCACACATGAAAAGTATCCACAAGATTGTACAATCACATACTAACGCACAAGAAAGTAAACCTCTGCAGATGACTGCGCCCTCATTTACAGGAAATGGTGATGCGACTAAAACTAAAACTTTTTTCCTTTTTTTTTTTTTTTTTTTTTTTTTTACACACAGCACTGGTACCCTGAAACAGGTGGTACTAATGTGTCTTCAAATTCCATGTAAAGATTAATTGTTGTCTAGAAAAGGACACCAAACTATCATCTCTGTGAGCCTCCTTTCAAGTGAATAAAAAACCCATCCTGACAAAGTTGTATCCTTAAATCAAAATCGAAGAAAGGACTGCCTCCATTAACAACTTATTTGTTATTATGTGTATGTGAGATGTACTTTTATTCTTTTATTCATTTCATTACAAAGCAGTACAGTTATTTTCATATGTTGAGTTGTTTTTTTGTTTTTTTTGACACAAGCATTTAAAGGTTCAGTATGTAAGATTTAAGGGGGGGTTTACTGGAAGAAAGTGGCAGAAATGGAATATAATATTCAGAAGTATGTTTTGATTAGAATTGAAAATAAGAATTGTTGTGTTTTCATTACCTAAGAATGAGCCTTTTATATTTCCAGAGGGCACGGGTCCTCTTCCATGGAGGTCGCCATGTTGCACCGTCATGTTTTGACAATAGCTCGAACAGACAAACCAAACACTGACTCTAAATGTGGACTTTGGTGAAGGGGACAGTGAGACGAGGTGTTTGTAATCTGCAAACTCACTGCTAGATCCCACTAAATCCTACACACTGGTCCTTTAAAGGTGAGAGAAATGTATAAGTAACATTCATGTAGTTTGAACAGGATATAGAGAATTTCACTTTTATTTTTGATAATATACTGTATGAATGATACTGAAGAAAAGATGTACAGCCGAATATCTGGTTGAAAATTAGTTGATCTAAAGGTCTACCATTAGTCTAGTATCTTCCTGTAATGGATACTTAACACCCAACAGCTTTAACTGGCCAGATTCTGCAAGGTTTCGTTAAAAACTGTACCAAAATCTTTAATAACAGGGAGCAGAGAACAACATGCAGCGAGTAGAAACATTAATATTTTCCGTTATAATAAACTGCAGATATTTAGATGTTTATATTCATGCTGTGTTTTCCATGCATTTTCCTGTGCAGTGTAAACTTGAAATGCGTAACAGATGATAAAGGAATGTCAATGCAAATTCATAATTGTGAAATTTATTCTCCATTCATACTCAATGTTGCAGCGAGAGGGCTGAAAAGCTACTTTTTGGACAGTAAACTCAGTGCCAGTTAAAATCAGGCATTGTCCATGATTGTAATTCTTTACTATTTTGAGCTACAATTTCTTAATGGCTTTTAATTAATAAAATTCTATTTAACAGCTAACATGTTACATGATTCTTCACATAAGCACAGAAACACAAATACACGACTCAGTAACAGAAGACATATGAAAGGTGTCCTCAGTTATACTAATAGACAGGCCTACTTTGATTGAATTGGAAAGAGATAATCTTGTCCAAAAGCACCTTGTGTTTCAATCATTTGAATTTCAATGTTATCCTTGAGTTGTTTATTTTTTTTTTCTTTTACTTCATTCATCAACATGCCTGCGTTGCATGTTTTTGTTTAAATTAATGACCTGCTATGGATCTCCCAGATGGTCAGACAATGTTTTTTAAAAACAGGCCTTTTTCACAGCAGACATTATGACCTGTTACAGTGGGAAAAACACAGGTGTTACTGATGCCATTAAAAAGGCTCTCTTCTATTCAAGTGTCCCAGTGAGCCATGGGGACAGTTAGCCACCACTGGACACTAGCAGACCCCTGAAACTGAACCAGCTAAATGCAATTCAGCCATAATAGTTTTTTTATTTACACCTGTCCTTTTCATAAAAGCTCTGAGAGGCAAGTGGGAAAAAAATGGTGATTCATTTTCTAAATTGAGATCTTAATTATTTCTCTTCGACATTCATGAGTATCTTTTCATGAGTGTATAATCACCTGAAGAAAATAAGAATTGTTGTGTTTTCATTACTTTATTATGAATTGTTTGTGTGTTTTGACAGTATCTAGTAGAGTTTCACAGCCACCATATGTACTCTTATATGCTTGAAAGAAGAGAGAGACTTTGCTAGGATAATCTATCTAAGTTCCTTATTACTATTATTCTCATTATTTAATCAGTGAAAACGGTGGATAAAGAGTGTCTGCCGGGCTAAAACACAACATATGTACTTTGTGTGTAGACTGCATGGAAAGATTACAACTCACCTGGAAAAACAACATGAATGCTTTTAATCTCGTGGTGCACTTCAACCTCTTGTGGCCGAAATGAGTATTACAACAACAAACACCTGCTGACAAAAAAATAATAAGAAAAAAATTTGCTGCCAAAACTTTTTCTCCACCTACTCTTCAGTCATAAACACAGGAGAAAACATGTAGATCAGATTTGGATGAATCACCGGATTTTTTTTTCCCCTCACTTCCCTCTCAGGGCTTCTGTAAATTTTTCTTAGTGTGACGTTAAAATATCTTACCTATAAAAGATCAATTGTTTTATATCCCTGTCAACTGCACGAGACAGAAATGTGTCTTTGACACAGATTGAGGAGATACAGTACTTACTAAGACAACTCTGATACAGTAAAAAGCATAAATTGATGAGTTAACTGCTTAGGTTTTATTTTGCAATTCAATATATATGCAAACAGGAAGAGTAGACCATAATTCAGTACCTCTGCCAGGTGCATTGTTGATCCAGGGTAACACTAGTTGACTGGTTGATTTTGAAGACTTACCTCTTGCACCATAAGCTAAAAAGACTGTAAATGGACGACACACAGCGAGCTTCACCTATTGGTTGGCTGAATGAACACAAACATCCTTCCATGTTCTTTATTGTATTAACAGTGGTACAGTATGTTCTTGGGTCTGCAGAATCATCACAGAAACAATAGCAGCAACTGGACTGTGTTTTTCTTCCTCTCTCCCGACAGTTGCTCAGAAAAACACCTGACGAAAGGCTCCAGTTATGTAATTGTTTGTGCTACTGGAGGAAAGTGCAGTGCATGAAGAGTTGAAGTTTCTCTCTCATCTTAAGCTGCATTGTGTTGCGTTGCTAATTTTAAAGTTGCCTGAATTAAATGTCAAACTTAATATCAGCAAACTCGATTATGTTCTAAGTATAAAAGAAGAATTTCCTGAGGCAGCAGGAACACATAAAGTCACAAGTCAATGGTGTCCTGGCACTTTTTGACCGCATATTATATCAAGCCTTTGCCTTCCCCCTCAAAATTTGATTTACTTTTAATTAATGCTCTAAAAATAGGGAGATGTTTTTGTATTGATTTTCTTACATCCTTTTGTAATGTGTTTAATGGTTTTTGTTTTGACAGATAAATCAATGTTAAAAGAAGCAGATTAATGTGGGAGTGTGCAGCACTTTGAAACCATGCCAGTGCTTTGTTTCAGTTGGATATGCAAAATTTTCTTTTGGGGTCTCTTTGAAATTAAATGTTTGCTTTTGGGTTTTGGTTTGCTGCTTGCAGGATGTCTCTAGCCAAATACTAAGCATTAAGTTTAAAAGCTGCCTCTGTAACATTGGGTTGAATTTCCCACCATGCCCTGATTCAACCCCAGGTCAACGACATATGGAACTCATGGTGTGTTGTACTCTGATCAAACAAGCAAAAAGCACCACTTGTTGGCTCTTAAATAGTTGTTTCATAGTGTACAAGTTATGTTAATGCTGTATAGATATCAAGTTTGATTGTTCTGTATATACTGTAATTGTCATCTCTGATCTCATGTAATTCCTCTCTTTAAAGGGTGACACTGTAAACACTGATATATAGAAATGCAAACCTATTTTAATACTTGTAACTCTTGAAGAGCTTCTGTTTTGTATGTACAGTATAAATTAAAGCTATGCTGTAGTGCTGATACGTTCACTTGTTTGCTGCTCTGATTTGTTCCGCGTTTATGCTCAGGGACTCAAATCAGACCGACTTGGCTGCAGACAAGACCTCAGTGATTGTACACTCATATTTATTTGGTATTCAAATGGGACACCGTCCTGCCTCGGTTTATTTGCTGGAGAGCAAAACATTTCTATTATACATTTCTGAAACATTTCTACATTGCTACTGTATATGTATATTTTTATATAAGACAGATAGAAAGGAAGAAAGAAAGAAAGCAACTTTATTGATCTCTCTTGGGGAAATTAAATGTTATAAGATACAATATGTATGCCTAAAAGGATAATGTGTGAAACATATGGGGTACAGTACCACATAAATATATTAAATCAGTACAACATGTCATATTAACAATAGATAAAATACAAAAAAGTGTTTAAAGAAAGTATAAAAGTTTACTTCAGACCTTAGAGTGCAATTTAAAAAATGTTTTTGAAATGCAGTTGAAATTTCCAGAAAGAGCTAATGAGTCCACCTTGAGTAAAAATTCAAGGTCCAAATCATGTTATCAAATCACGCTCAGGGCCGGAGGCTTTGCAAACTGTTCAGGCTGATTATTCTGAGTCAACATTAAGTGGTTTTCATGAGGTCGATCCCATTTTCCATTTTTCTGGTGTGTTTTAGGGAATTCATAACATATTTTGGGATCTTGACAACACGCTTAATCGTCCCTTTATCGAAGTTGTGTACCAGTGTCTTCCAGCCAAGGGCGCCGGAAGTAGGGGTACAAGGAGCCATTGGCCTCTCCACTTTACAGCCTTGTCCTATATTCTTCTCAAGCTGCCATAAATGTATCCCTGCAAAATCCCCTACATTGTAGATGTTTAGATCATTTCAGTTCACCCTGTGCATGTCTAGACTGCAAGTGTGTCGGCAGTGTTTTTTACTCACACACTCATGCTACAGATTCGCTTTTATTTTTATGCAGCTATCTGCACTGGTGTCGTGCAGGCTTGTGTCTCAGCTGTGTCTCAGGGGTGCAACCACAACCTGAAGTAGTTATTTATTCTAAAGCACATAACCCCAATCGGACGGAGTACAGTTTTAGCAGTGAAACGCATCTTCCTCCGCAGACTCGCAGTGGCAGCAGAGACAGAGAGACCCTGAGAACTCACGTGAACTGACTGCTAATATTCTCAACTTGATTAAACTTTATTAAAAGAATCTGGAAATATGATACGTGTCATAATACAGTGGGTTACGATTCAATATGTTGCGAAATATTGCGATACTGTAAGAAAGATGATGTTACTATTTTTTAGATCTAATTTTAGGAAAACTGTCATTGTATAAAGAACAAACCACCATATGGATAAATCAGAGTTGAAAAAGTTTACTTCTTCATGCAGTCAGAGCAGTGTCGATGATAACAGCACTGCCATCCAGCAGCCGGGGGTTTTAACACAACACAAAATTAACCACTGCCATGAATCTCTACATGTATCATCGGGACACAGTGTTTTGAGAATTGATACAGTATCACAAAAATATAATATTGCAATATTTTCAATATTCATTCAATTCAATTCAGTCATTATTTACTTCCCCTGCAGACTGAAGGTTGAGTTTAGTTTTTTTAGACCACAAAACAATGTTGCTTTGCAAGAAGAAAGAAAACAAAGTTCCAGAATCTCCCAAACAACCACACACACCCAGTTCAGACGGTGTGCACGTGCAGGTGAATGTGGCTCCAAGCTAATTTAATTTAATTTAATTTAATTTAATTTTATTTTATTGTTAATCAACAGTGAAAATTCAGGCTAAAAACATGTGTAAATGACGTCTTTCAAGTCAGCTTAACATGTTGGGGCTTCAGAAGACTTGGATTACACCAGACGAGCAGTATGAAGGCATTTTATGTTTGCTTTTTTTCAGTTGTTTTTTTCCCTTTGAAAACTGGTCACCATTCACTTATATTGTTTTGGGAGATTGTGCAACACTGTTTTCCTGTGAAACTCCCGCAGTGTTTGATGACTATTAAACTTAACCCAACCTTCAATCGGCATGAGGGTGAGTAGATAATGACTGGGTGAACTATCGCTTTAAACTCTAAATAAAAGTAGTATTGATATCTCTTTTCATTACATGGATTTGTTAAATACTCAACTCTGATTGGTCAATTACAGCATTCTAAGATCTGTTGTTCTGAAGAACAGACTGTTGCTATGGACACAGTTCTGATTATAAACTCTGGAGGAGCAATAAAACAATTGTTAAGTCACTAAAATAATTATAAAATTAATATTTTGTGTCAAATTATTATTTTTTGGTACATAACCATGTAACAAACACTGTACAATGAGCAGCTCACTATTGCGAAATAAAGCCATTAAAAAAAAAAGGTGAATATTTTGTGTCACATAAATGTGTACTAAATATATTTTTTGTAAGTAGGATTATGTGCAGTGAACATGATTATTGTGAAATAAACCCCTTCAGGATGATTCTTCACGTCAGGGTCCCTGCATCACCCTGTTGGGATTAATTTCACAATGATGACCTGCTCTTGTACATTATCTCACACATATTTGCCAGAATTTGTTTTCCTTTCAGTAATTTTATTTGTCATTAATTGAAGTTTGTGGGTGTCTATCAGATTACACTTACAGGTCCCCAAAAAGGATTTGTCCGGCCCTGCTGGACAATTAAAATATAGTAAAATGCTGCAAAATGGTCAGAGTGATTATTGAATGAATTGCTCCACTGACACACTAAGTAGCATAATATTATTTTTTTAAATATTTTATGGGGCTCGTGAGTGGCTTCCGTCAGGTCGGGCAGTGAGTATGCGGAACTCGATGCAGACGGATGATGATGATGATGATGATGATGATGATGAGGAGGAGGATGTTGTGAAGGCAGGTTGTAACTGACCGAGCCACCCCGTTCATCGAGCGGCAGAGAGGCGGACGCACAGTTTTGCATCATTTATGCTGCTGCGAACCGACCGGACGGAGGAACGAGCCCCTTTTTTTCAGCCGTCGTTCTCGTCCGGTGTTTCCGGTGATAAACCGCAGTTTGACAGACAGAAGGCTGAATTCGGACAAACAGCGCTGCCTCCCTCCCTCTGTGACCGAGGAGGGCACGCGCCACCCAGGCCGTCACCAGCAGCTGGCTCCGCGGCGAACGTTAGCGGCTAATCGGCTAACGTAAGCGGTAAGGACGTCGTTACTTAACGTGCGAACCCGTGCTGTGTTTAACCACAGCCGGCTCGTCCGTGCTGTCTGTTCTGATGTCGCCGCCTCTGTTACATCTGACAGGTTAGCTACTGTTTATTAGCTGCTGTTAGCTGCTGAAGCTACTATTAGCTAGCTAGCTAACGGGTGGGCTAGCTAGCTAGCTAGCTAATCCATCCGTGACGTAGGAAGCCGTGAAGCTAGCAGCAGAGTGGAGGTGAGAGGAGCATCGTTAGGACGAGGCAGGGCCTGACAGCTTGTCATAAATAGAAAAAACAAGGATAACACAGACACACTGTACACAGGAGGCTTATCACGGCTGTCATAACGTTACTCTGAGTGTTATCCTCCTTATGTCGTTACTGTAATCTCCACTTAGCTTGTTACAGGAGGTAAAATTCCCCTCCCCCCGTAAAGCAACGTTAGCTCTTATGGGATCTGTGCAGTGTAACGTTACCTTTCACCTGTGTCGTTGTAAGCTCGTCACTCATCACGCCTTTAGCATCGTTACACAATGTCAAAAACATGACTGATGAGATGAGGCTTTTGATTGATCAAATGGAATAAATTGACTGAATGGCGATGACACTGGTGAATTCAGAGATGTTAACAACGTCAGCAGCGTGAAGAGCAGATTAGTGTAGAATGAATGAATCAGATGTTCTAGGATACATTCTGATCTGTGTAGGCTGCACATTATCGAAATGGCAACATGGGTAAGTGCAATATCCAAAACTCAGTACCAGAGAAAAAAAAAAATAAAAATGTGTGAGGAAACAGCATCATAAGGTGCTGCGTAGATGCCTTGGCTTAAAAAATCTTGTTCTCCAGATGAAAGAAAACATATTTGTTTTGTACAGAAACAAATGTCACATCCTCATTTTAAGAAAAATGAAAATTGTAATGCAAAAAATGACCTTTCCCAAAAAATGGTGTCATATTCACAATTGCAATTTCAGTCAAAATAATTGCAATATGACTTTTTTATACCGCATTATTAGATAGAAATTAGGGTTGAGGTTATGTCAGGACTGAAAACTCGATAGTGTAAGCAGCCATCAGATTCATATTTATGACTTAAGAAAATATCAGCTTCATTTAATTTCTTTTATTTATGCCCATAAAGAAAACATTAATCAGCATATCTGTAAATATGCCAGTGTTAGCCAGCTGGATAATTTTCAACTGTGGGCCTTTGGCAAGATGTTTTGAAACCTATAAAATGATAAAATTCACCCTGAAGTAAAATTTAGGGATGCACAATATGGATTTTTTTTTTCAGCTGATATCAGTACCCAATGATTTCCTGCTTCTCGTGGTGGATTCCGATAAGAGAACCAATAATTTCACATTTTTGTATTTTAAAAAGTTCATATAACCTATCGTTTATGCACACTTATGGGTAAGAAAGAGTAAGATCTATTGATCAAAGATGGATGGTTTAATATTCCACAGTTCTGACCAAACCAAATTTAACTGACATCACTGTAACTACAAAAACAAAGAACAGTTCTGACTCTTCAAATGTTAATTTTTCTTGGTTAAATAGAAAATTTTGCATAAGAATTTAAATGAAATGGTTTGACATAATCTGTCAAATCAGATATTTATTGGCTATAATTTAATGATAAGAAAAAAATGAATAATAATATAATAATAATAATTTCCCATTACCAACCCCAGTATTTATTGTGCAACCCTAGTCAGGACAACATAGCAGCTATACGTGTTATGGACTAGCTTCATTTTTATGACTGAAGGTAATATCAGCTTCATTGATCCTGAAGTAAAAATTGATATGGATTTCAATGCCTGAGCAAAAACAGTCCAATAAAACAATGACAAATGGTTACATGGGGCAAATACATCATGTGTCATGCACTGGAATTATGCTGCTGTGGGTCAGGAGGGTCACCTGTGTGTTTTTAAGATGCAGCTGGAGCCCACAGCTGCAATGATCCGAGGAAAATGACTAGCAAACTATTTTGGTAATCGACTATTTGTTTTAGCTATTTTTCAAGCAAAAATGTCAATCATTTGCCGGTTCTAGCTTCTTTAATGTAAGATGATTTGCTGTTTTTTTCATTTGTGATAGTAAGTGAAGAGTCATCGTGCAGCCCTAATGGAGTTGTGAGGTATTTTAAGACCAACGTACATGATTTATTCTGCAATGAAAACAAGGTATCCATGTCATCATTGTTATGTAACACACAGCTCCCTCCCTGTTACCCAAGAAAGAGTAAAAGCTAACCATACTCAATTTGATGTGACAGCTTACGTGGTGGCACATGACCCAAATGCAACCTGTTACCACACCACTACCCCCAGCTATCACTGTTACTACACAAGTGAAAAGAGGACCCATGAGAATTAATACAGATTAACACATACAGTTATTTCCCTATTGACAAGCAAACAACAGAACACTCTAAGTGCTTTGGTTATGTGAACTTTGTGACCAAAAATGGGGGTCACAGGCTAGACAAGTTCTAGAAACCTGGCGCCTTTTAGAAGGAGATTATTGTAGTTTGTCACTGCAGGTTTTGGGAGTTACAGGCTATCATTTTGTGCTTACCATTGTTATTAACAGGGGAGAAAAATAGTTCTTATCTGTTAAGCATTGGAACATTGTACCATTGGCTCAGTAAGAAAAGACTGTAATCTAAAAGTGAGAATGCAGTGATCAATACTTTGTTCATCTACACTTCATCCCTCTCTCGTCTCGTTTGTGTCCATTGCTAGTTACTGCTGTTCTCTGTGACTGGCAAGAATTGCTATCCACGTTGGAGGCCTGTGAATCATATCTATCTCCTCTCTGTGCTTATATAACCAGTGAGTGCTGCCTGCAGACCACTCTGACCAGATTCATCTGTTGTGTTAACCTACACCATTATCTTGCCTTTGAAGATTACACAGTGCCATGGTGATTCTTTTATCATTCTTTGTTTAGAGAGACAAACAGGGTTCAATACCAAGCTCGCTCATTAAATACAATCAGGAAAGTGGCGTCGTCTTCGGTCGTTATCTAAAAATAATGCTGTGGTCCGTCCTGTATCTTTGTGCTGGATGAGTCTGCCTCCAGCTCTGCTGCTTCATGAAATAGCCATTTTGGCTTTGCACCAGGAAGCATTCACGTTGCCAGACCTGCACGTTGATTCATTGTCTTGATGGTTTTGCAAGATAAATAGGGTTAGATCTGTAATCTGCATAGGCCTAGGCCTCACTGGAATATATTCTGTTGTTGGAATCATTTCCTCTCTGTAATTTGCCATTGCTGTGAGGAAGGATCAGGTTGTTACCACTCTCCTTCATGCTCAGAATTGTGACATGTATGTAGTGTGGCTGCACAAATCAGCGAAATAACATTGAAACCACAACAAGTGCAAAGCAAATTGTGAAGCTTCAATTTTTGAGAGGGAAAAATGTGGGGCCAAACATTATCATAATGAAGTAATGTAGTACTGCAGAGATGTCCTGCTCTACAAATCTTGTTGTCCAGATGTAAGAAAAACATATTTGTTTGGTACAGAACCCAACAAATGTTACATCATAATAATGTTTCAGTGAAAATTAAAATGGTATGCTAAAATGATCATTTCCACTGATTGTGAATCATATTGCAATCTCAGTAGCTGTCAAAATAATTGCAGTATACCTGTATTTTAAATATCATGCAGCTGAAGTATGCAGAAATAGCTAGAACTTTGTAAAGAACCTGCTTTCAAAATGTGTTTCAACACGAGGGTGTGTATTCTTACCAGTGTTTCAGAGAGCAGATATATATATATTAATGTTAAGTGACAGTTAACTTTGGTCTTCTTCTTCACCGACATGCAAAAAGCAAGTAGGAGACTGTCAGACTACAGTGTATTTGAATAATTTTACCAGTGATGAGTGCTGACGTTAAGCTGACTCAACAAGACATGTTTCAGCCCACTGTGCAGTGCTGTATGAACCGTGTTTGAACCGTACCTTTTACGCACTACGCACATCAAATACTTTTGCATTGGACAGTGTTAGCAGTTAACTCTTTCCTTAAGTTAACCCTGTCAAGAATGGACCAGCTTGATTTCTCTCCAAACATGACAAGAAAGTATTCTGTAGCTTAAGAGGCTATGTTTTGATACTAATGTGTCAGTGACCAGGGTGGAAGTATTCTCTATTTTGGGTCTATTTGGTAATTAAGTAAAATTTTGACCATTTTACGATCATGTTCCATCAAGATGCCCCTCTGTGAATGACTCCTCTACTGAGAATTGGGGCTATTAGACATAATTAGACCCATAATGCATCTGGAGCCTTCTGTGATAAGTCACCCCTAATGTCCACTGGATTCAGCTGCGTCACTCGCTGCCTGTGCTCGCTGCTGGGTTTATGCCAGCCTATGTCAGGATGTGAGACTGTAGTGTCCCACTTATGACTTGCATGCAGTCTATTTGTCTTCCCTGTTGTGTTTGAGTGTCCTGGTCTGTTTTGCTTGACAAGCTCACAATGAAGCATCACTTTCACTTGTAAAATGTCAACATTTATTTATAATTGACTGTGGCTGCACAATTAATTGAAATATTTAATTTTAATATAATATAATTTTTTGATAAAGGAAAAATGTGTGACAAAATGGCATTATAATGAAGCAGTGTGGTGTTGCAGAGATGCCTTGGCCTTCAAAACCTTCCTCTCCAAAATGAACAAAACATGTTTGTTTGGTTCAGACCCCAACACATGTTAATCATCATGATTTTAAAGGGTTCTTGTCAGTGAAATTGAAAATTATATAAAAAAAAGATCTTTCCCACTTTTTGTGAATTATGTCGCAATCGTAATATCTGTCAGAATAATTGCAATATGTCTTGTTTGCCGTATCGTGCGGCCCGATTTTCTACTGATATCATTTTTAACATCAAAGAGAAACCAGTATGATATTTATAGTTGAAGCTATTGAAAGAGAAACAGATTGATAAGTCAGTAACATGCATAACTGAAGTCCAGAAACCATGTAAAATTTCAAAAAACAACACAAAATCTGCCAAGCTACTTATACAACCTCTGAAATGTGTGCAGTGGACATTGACAGTACTATATGGAAATATGACTCTTGTAACAGCAATAGAGTTGTCACAATAGATTTTTAATCTTCGATACAACACTTGTGTAAAAAAAAGATGCATCTTTCCATACCAAGGCAAAAAGAAAAAAGTCCTAGATCTCTTTTTAGTAGCTTCGGTACTTTTGATATTATATTTAACAGATATAATGTTTTAAATGTGGTATTGAAAAAGTACTGATGACCATAAACAGCAGTGAAGCTCTTATAACAGCACTGAAACAGAAACTTTTGCACAAAATGTGCCCAGATTCCAATGTTGACAGTCATTTATTAAACAATTGTCTTTATGATTTATGTCAAGATAATAATGAATCTATTAATCTTTCTTTTAATTGGCTGTAGCTTTTTGAATTTAATAAATTTGCAAATAATGAAATTAAATTAAACTTGAAGCCACTGCAGACCTCTGTCCGATTATCTAAAATATTAAGAATTAGTATTTTCACATCATGGATCTTGCTTGCAAGGGATAGAGGTGTGGTCAGTTTAAATCAGTGACACATTTTGAAATACTTTACCTCTAGGTTACTCTTAACTTTTTCAATTGGAATGCATACATGGTATGTACAGTGGCATGTATGTTTGAGATAATAGACCCATTAGCTTATCGGCGCAGGGTAACAACCTTAAGAGACAGTGAAAAAAAAACTGCTCAGGGTAAAGTGTTTGTGTTTCAGGGTGGAGTGTCGGCATGTGCCATTTGTTGGTGTTGAAGTAAAGACTGTTCACTAATATGGCATGACACTCTGGCTAAAGTAGATCCTGTCACTGTAGATATTTTTTTTCATCGCACATTTATCAGAGTTGCTAATGTGAACTTGTCTTGTCAGATGGGTTTTAACACCTCAGGATTTTTTTTATACATACATAATATGATTATAATATATGAAGTGTAATGTAGTGTGTGGTTTTAAGCAGTCTACAGCATCAGTAATTAGCAGTCAGGTTGTGGGGCTCCTCCCTTAGAACAAAACAGCATGGGCTTCTTTAGAGAGCCACCATTTTGTAACAATTTTTAACAATCATGCTGGGAGAAATCTGTTGAAGAGGAGAGAGAGATACCAAGTTCTCCTCTGACTGTAGTCTTCACTGCAGCCGCAAGCTGTTCTTTGAAATGAAAATGCCCATTATGCTCTTCCAATGCTGTTTACATAACTGTAAATATAAAACACAGTGATATTAACAGTAGTTAACTAAGATGTAAATGAAACAGGTTGCGTTTGATCTGGCCTCCTTGTGCGTCAAGTTCCTTATGCATATCAGGAGCGCATAACATTGTTGCAGCATATAGCATGACATGAAGTATCTGTGGGGATGTGAAAATAAAAAGTGTTTCTGTAAAGGCACAGTCTTAAGAGTTGAGCCTAGCATAATCCCTACCCTCTCCTGGTTTGTTTGTTTGTTTTTTAAATGCTGTGGCTTGTGCATCCTCATCTTACCTTTACAAGAGTACATCCAAGACACTGTTCCTTTGAGATGATTAAGCACTAGTGTTGATGTAGCTTTGTTTGACTCAAGCACAGCCTGCTCGCTAGTGATATCATGTCACCGCAGCTGGGGAAATATTGTTTTTGACGTTGTAACATTGTCAGGTAATAGCTGTGCAATTGTAGATTATGTTGTCATGTAAGAATTTTCACCCCACTGTGTCAAGTTCATGATGTGACAATTACAATATCTTGAAAATGTGTTAGACTGTAGCTCCATGTGGCTCCATGGTGGGGAATAGTAATGTTTAGAGGTACTGGTTGAGTTTGCTGCAGTTACCTGTCAGTCACAGGGCTCTAAGGGCCATAGTACAAGCTTTGAAGGGTGCTTATTCCACCAAGGCCCCTAAGCTGCTTACTACATCAGCGGGCCTCTACTGCAAAGTCTTTACCCTCCAACAAAAACAACCAGCTAACTTGATCATCCTAACAGAAAAATCTGTGCAAAAACACTGACAAGACTGTCAAAGTTTTATAGGAATGTACCAATGCATTGCACAAGTCCACCCAGTTCAGAGCGATGCTTTTATTGCCTTTTTGTTATAATGTAGGCAACATTGTTTTAACACCATGCTGATGTAGGCTTGTCAGGTCTGACATCTTTTGTGCTCCTCCAGCTTTGTCTTCTTGTCTGCCATGTACCCTGTCTGGTGATCACACTGCAAAATAGGAATTTGTACTGTCAACATAACATAATTGTTGTCTTTCATTTCCTGCAAAGTAAAATGTAGATGTGACATTGCAGTGACGTTTCCAGCAGAGCAACAATGCTGTTTGATAGCAAGAAAACATCTTACAAAATTAATTATCCCTGTCCAGTTTGATCGCTTTTTCGCCCCAAGATTCTGATTTTTTCACAAAATAATGAACTGTCAAACAAAAAGGAAATTAATTTCAGTAGAGGAAAAGATTTCCTTTTTCACTGACAATAGCCTCACTAAACTGGAATGCAATGCAACTACATTTTGCATCTTTGCTGACGTGTCATAAAATCGTTTCCTTGATGGGTTATCCGCAGGTTTGAACAACCAGGGACGGCACAACAAAACAATTTTATCTGTCTGTCAGTTTTCACAACAACTGAAAAATCTCCTGTCTCATGTATTTAGAAAAGCTTAGTAGATCTCATGCCTTACCTACCTTACCTGTATGTGAGCAACCAGCTGTCATATGGGGTTGACAGTCTTCTTATAAAAAGTAGTTAATACTGACTGAAGTAGTAAATGAGACAGGTACAGTGAAATGGAGACTTTAGTAGCCTGTACAACTTCTTATAGTGTATAAGATGGACTATAAATCATGATAATATGAGACCATATTTAGCCCAGTTGTGCAACTGTGAAAAATCATGTGACTGGCCCGTGTTGCGCAGTGGTAGTGAACCAGATTTCTTCATATGCATCCAGATTGTTTCTCATTGGTTTACACTTCCATAGAAACACACAATTTAAATATTTTTTCATTATTTTCTTGTGTTACAGGTTTGACTTATCTTTCCGAACTATCGCAATGATAATCCAGGAGCTGTGTTTCAACTTGACACCTGAACCTTCCCAGTTGTGATGAAAAGGCACCACTGACTCAAGAGGGACTAAATCCTGGATGCCGTGACATACAGGGCGTGGTCAGTCCAAGATGGAGAAAAAGAAAATGTGCCCTCGCCTTCTCGACTACCTGGTGGTGGTCGGAGCAAGGTAAGAACTTAATCTGACTTTAAGAAGCAGTTTTGGTTTCATGGAATATCTGACTCAACATTGTCATAAGGGCAGCTGTAAATATTGATTTGAAAATTTAGTGATTCTTATTGAATAAATCTCGGAGTGGTTATGTTCTTTGCAGCAAATTAATTTTCTTGACAAGCCATCTTGACATCTTGGCCCCATCAGACAAACGGTTGTACTGTGCCAAAATTGCAAATACTCTTCCATTTCAATGATGCAATGCATTGCTGCTATAGAGGATGTTGTTGCAAATGTTCCAGCAGATAAATGCAGGGTAGTCTTGCAAAAAATATAGGTTCCTGCACTATCTTTGTCACAGAACAAGGCTGCATCTTCACTCACAATCACAACATCAGATACTGTATATAAAAGCACAGATAGCACACGCCCATATGATGTAGCATGCATAATGAAGCATAGTAGCACATTGTTTCAGGCACAATAGCCACAGGGGAAAAGGATGATTCACATGAACGCAATGAAATTAGAGAACTGTCCAGTCTGTCACTGTTTTTAGAGTTAGCCACAGATATTTTTAGGGTTTTAAGTGTTATGCTTGAGGGTGATTCCAGAGTTGTTGGATGGAATGGATGTTATTTGTTTTCTTACTCTGAGCAGATTTTCCTAAAAGGTTCTCAGATTCTTGGCTAAACATAGTTATAAATTTGCTTCAGTTAACCCCCAGGCTACTCTCAGGGCTTTATTAGTCATTGTGTTGTACTATCAAGTGTTACAGCTTTGATTCATCCCTTATGAAATACTTCTCATCATCATTAAATGACCCTTTCAAATTCAAGTCAGATTTTATTTATACAGACCAATATCACAAATCACAATTTGCCACAGGGGGCTTTACAGTCTTTACAGTGTGTGACACCCCCATGTCATGTAAAGCCTCAAAAGAGCAAGGAAAGCCTCCACCCCCAAAAATTCTTGTAATAACAGGGACAACAATGGAGGAAACCTCCTCCCAGGATTGACATACATGCAGCAGATGTTGCATGTACAGAGCAGAACAGCAAAATCACATTAAAGGCAGGACACACATGGATTATAATTACTAAAGTCAAGAGATTCATTGAGACTGCGACCGACCAACCGAAAGGATAATGTTAATAGGTGCGAGGCCTGAACTAATCAAAGAATAAGCACTAGTTAAAAATTAAGGCTTACGGATGAGTTTTAAATTTGAATTTAAAGGCCTTCGAGTCAGATCGTCTGATGTCAGCAGGAAGGTTATTCCAGAGAGTGGGGGCACGGTAGAAAATCGCCCTGCTGCAGGCTGACTTCCTATTTGACTTTGTTCTGAGAGTGAAGAGCACAGGATGGGACATAAGGTTTAATGAATCATAGAGATAGGATGGAGCGAGCTCATTCCCAATTTTGTAAGTCATCAGAAGCACCTTAGAGCCTGATCTGACATGAACAGGAAGCCAGTGAAGTGAAGCTAAGATTGGTTAATATGATCAATTTTCTGGTTCTCGTTAAGATGCTAGCTGCAGCAGTCTGAACCATATGAAAGCTTTTAGTGCCAGCACAAGGATAACCGGACAACAAAACACCACGATTATCAAGCCTGGATGAAACAAAGGCATGAATTAAGATCTCTGAGGGGAAATTTATTTGCAGATAATCAGATATGAATCGTAAAATGCACAGAGAACATTTTTAATCCACATGGAACTAATGTTGATGCAGCACTACAAATTACGTTGCTGCTTCAAAAACAAATTTTTGTCCGTCTCCCCTTCAGGCAACCAAGCAGTGACAGTGTGGCCCAGACGCCTCAACTCCTCCGCCGCTACCCGCTGGAAGACCACCATGACTTCCCACTTCCACCAGACGTGGTTTTTTTCTGCCAACCAGAAGGCTGCCTGAGCATACGCCAGCGTAGGGTTAGCCTTCGTGATGACTCCTCGTTTGTTTTCACGCTGACCGACAAGGACTCAGGAATCACTCGCTACGGAATCTGCGTCAACTTCTACCGTTCTTTTCAGCGAGGACATCACCGCACTCGTGGGGACAAGAGCGGCCACACAGAGACAGCAGCACAGGCGGCGGAGACCGCTAGTGAAGGGTCGGATGGCAGTGGTGGAGGCCCACAGTCCGCATTATCTCCACCCAAAAATGCAGAGTCAGCACCTCCACCTGCCTCTGGAGAAGAGGGCGTACAACCAGGTGCCGAGCAAAATGCTGGCAAGTCCCCACAGCACAGACGAAGCGCTGCTAAGATGGCAGCCAGGAACCGCAACAGCACGCTGACCTCGCTGTGCATACTCAGCCACTACCCCTTCTTCTCCACCTTTAGGGAATGCCTATATATTCTCAAGAGGCTGGTGGATTGCTGTAGTCAGAGGCTAACTCAGCGAGCTGGGCTCCCTCGCGCCACCCAGAGGTGAGGCTTAAGATTGTATTGTAAAATGTACATGCAGCTCTTCTTTGTTGCTTATTTTAATACTTCCATTTCACCCTGGTGCAGTGGTGGAAACAGTACAGAAAATCTTTAAAAATCTGAAAATGATTTATTTATTTTTCCCGTCTATATGTCATGGTTTTCAATAGCCCATTTAGCCTTATTAGCTACAAAAATGCAGATGAAAGGTTTGGATATTCATAGACTCACGTCACTCTAAACGCTTCATTCAGTAGACTGAGGACAGTTGCCCACCTTTCGTTGCTGAAATTGGGTGGAAACAATTAGAGAGTTAAAAAAAAACTTAATTGCAGAACCAATCCGAAGTCTTTAGAGGAGCCCCTCATATTGGGGTAGTGACATTATGTGCTTACTACTGAGGAGAATGAGAGGAGAGCATTGATTGTGTAAGGCGTGTCCTTGAAAAAATGTAAGGGGCATAGTTTTGTTAGAGACTGTTGTTACTGTCGTTCAAGCCACTAACTTACATTTAGACATCCCCAGACAATGGGTAGGTGGCCAGACCTCTGACTGTCTGGTATCAGAAGACTTGGATATTATTTCAAATTGTAGGGTTATTCAGTAAGACTGATATTTTTTTATAAGTAACTAAGTAGATTACATAGTGCAATACACACTTAAGTATGAGTACAGTTACAGACTTGAAAAAAAAAAAAATAAGAAAGCAAAAGAAAACAAAATGTACTTTGTTGTAATTAGTGACTTCTACCCCTGCCCTGGTGCACATTAAAACCCACTCACATGGCTAATTTGTTTCTTTTGGTGGTGCTATTAAAGTTACACTATCAAAACAAACATTTTACACTAGAAATACCAAAACCTGGTTGATTATTGTGAAATTGCTGAGCACATTTATTAAGATGTTTATTTGAAATAACTTCACCTCAGTGTGCAATTATTTTCACTCAGTTTGATCCTCTTTATTTTTTTAAAAACTCTGCTTATTCTCTGTATCTCAACATCACTGCAAATGAGGGAAATTTCAGTGATTTTCGAGGCTGAAAAGAAGGTTTTAATGAATTCATGGTTGCACTTATGGTAGATGAACATTTGCTGCTTTTGACACTCCTTGACCTTTTTTGTTGTGCCACCCTTAGGCCAAATGTCAACTTCGGTCACAAGAGCTCATCATCTAACAACTAGATTGCCGTTAAATTTGCTGAGTACATTCATATTACCAAGAGGATAAAACCTTTGATTTTAATGAACCCAGGACATTTACTTTCACGCCACCAATTCCAAGCCCTTGACTTGGTCCTTACATCATTCATTCCTATCAAAAAATTTGTATTATATAACATAATTAATTTCACCGCCTCTAGGGGGTAAGACTTAAAAGCAATTGGCCCACAGTAAGTCTACATGCACACCCATAAATTATGTAAAAGAATGAATATCACTGCTTAAAAATGCAAGATAATTAGGTAAATATAGGTCATGTTTTATAACCTGTCTCATCAACTCTGAGCATGGCATGGCATTACATGTCAGACAGCATTGTAATGAAATACTGTAGTGCTGCAGAGATGTCCTGGCCTCTAAATCTTATTCTCCTGATGCAAGGAAAAAAAAGTTTTTTTTGCAGCAGACCCCGACAAATGTCACATTATCATGATTTTAAAAGTATTTTTCAATAAAAAGGAAAATTGTGATGTAAAAACAGTCGTTCCCACTAAGTCTGAATCATATTGCAATCTCAATATCTGTCACAATGTTTGCAGTATAATTTCTTTTTATCATATCGTGCAGCCTACTGCAAGTTATTGACCACACAAACATGGAGTTGATAGTTTTTTGCTTCATCTTAACATTTACAAGGCTAGAAAAGTTGTGAAAACAATAGCAAATATGTGTTGCTTTTACAGTGTTCCCGCTGATGTTTTCTTCAGTGCCCACTGCTTTCTTTCTCCCCCCATCTGCTTCTCTCGTTGTCCACCTGTTCTGGGTATGTTTGTGTTGCAGCATTAACACAAGAGCCTTTGTCTGTGGCTCTATGTAGTTTTGCAGGCCATCTGCAGCCTGTGTCATGTTTTCACAGTACGCTTTATGCTATCACACTCCACCTTGATGATAAATACTGGAAAGCAAAATATCAACAAGTGCATTTAAAAGGTTTTATTTTGAATGATTTATATTACAGCAAATATTATTTAATCTCGTGTTATATGGTCAGGGACCGCTTTTAAGAATGAATGTTGTACAACTGTTTATGGAAGTCGTTTCTCAGACATGTGACCAAAAATGGTAATGTTGAGAATTTAGTTGCAAATGCCAAATTTTTTCGGAATACTTGAGCTTGAGAGTTGTGTACCTGTTCTATAAAAGGGATGAAGTAATGGTCCTAAACCAGAAAATAAAAGCAGAGAGTGTGCAGTGGCTGCATGGTATACCCAATCACTGTATATACAACATCATGAAGAAGTGGCATGTAGCATGATATTTTGATTAACACACCAGGGAGGTGTACTACGAAGCGAGATTAATGGGTTAGCGAGGTATGTTGAGTCTAATGCCATAGTTGTCAGTGTCACGAAAATGGCTCTATTTTAACCTGGCTAGATCACCATGGTAACTTATGCTGAACTCATAACCTGGGCGGGAGCAGGTTGTGTAACATAATGTAATGTAACAGCAGCACAAACTGTTTGCATCACGCTGTCACGGGAACCTCAATTTAGTTTTAACACTATAATATCCACACACTAAAAGAATGAGAAAGCAACTACATGCCACTTTGAATACTACTGTCATTTACTATTAAAGTCTGTTTTACATTGCTGATATTGCAGCTCAGAACACTGATTAGAAAATTGATTAGTCTTTCCTATATATGACGGAAAATCTTCAGTCAGTTACAATCATTTTGCTTTGATTTGGCCAAAAACTGAAGTTGATCTCAACATCTCTGTTATCATAGGACAGTGTCAGACTGACAGCATCATGTTTGAATCTGCTGTATGAAGTTAAACTGTTTAATGTGCAGTTGTCATGGTAGAAATTCATGGCAGCATTAGGATCACATTCAGTCGATCAGTAATTTTCTGACAGCACTCTTCTTCTTCTGACTCATTTGCAGCAACAGTGTTGCTTTTTGCAGTGATAATTTTTTAAATGTTTTCCACAGTTCCTAATTATAACAACTTGTTCATTCTGACTGATGTGGGCAGCTCGCGATTTGCTTTACTTTGTGCGAAAGAAGAGTCAAATGACGCACCAACTGCTCCTTTTTATGTGAGCGCGCACAGAGTCTGAAGAAGAAAGCTTGAGTTAACAAAGCAAGCTGATTTAACACTGTTGTGATACCTGTTATCTCTGACTGGGGTTTTAGGGTTTGTCAAGCCAGCTCATGCAAAGAGAGCCCGGCTGTGTTGAGCTTCCTTCATAGTACAGCTCTCTGAAGCAAAGAGTTTATCATATTGTTTGTTGATTTCTCTTAATTAACCACCAAGCGTGATTGGCTCATAATTTATTTAAGCCACAGAAAGTACCCACAGCTGTACACTGTGTTTTTTTTGTGACGTTGTGTTGGGGCAGTATTGGCTGTGCTCTTGTAGATATTTTGTTGCCATGGGTGACACAATAGATTGCAATTTTGGAGTGACAAAGTGTTAATTAGGCTGTCACTTCCCACTGGCTTGGGCCCAGTGTGATTGTTGGTCACCCAAGGTGCACATGTTTTCCCCACAGTCATCTATTTATAGCTGTAGCACCAGTGCAGCTTTTCCCCTCATCACAACGAGGGATTGTGGGAATGTGTAATGCACAGTTAATCTCATACCTTGACATATTTTTCTCTGGTAAAATGCTGCAGCAGCTCAAAATATCATCAGTGTACAACTGTGGTTTTTCTGACAGCCTCGAAAAGGCCATTCAAGCCAAAGGCTCAACAGACTTGAAAATATTTTTTTTCCTGACATGGTTGAAATGTGGTGTGGTGATGATGACAGAGAAGGAGGAGAACCATTGCATAATGGCTGCAAGCGCTTGGTGCTATGGCGGCTCTGACAGATTGAGGTCTCTGGCTGCCTTTGGGTAGCAGCTGCAGTTGGTGGGAGGGCTCCTAAGGACTAATGATTTATCTCCCTCCTTGCTACACGCACACATACACTGGGTATCCACTCTAGAAGGGTTTAATGGCACCACGTGTGTGTGGAGTGGAAGGTTTTCACATCAATATTTCGACAGTTGCTTAAGAGACTCTCCTGTGTTTTCAATCTCATTTGCTCATCATATTAGTGATTTCACTGGGTGTTTGCTGAAGCGTCGTGGTAGCTGTTTGCAGTAATAAAATGAGCAAATGAATCAGTTTAATCTGTTTTTACCTCTGAAATTACAGGTAACTGAAAACACTACATGCTATGTGTTAAGCTTAACATATTTTACCTGTCAGTGAAACATCTTTGACTATATGAATGCTAATGAGAATCACTGTATACAATGTCAGTTTGTAGTCTTGCTGTTACACAATGTGCAGCGTGTTTTTTTCCTACAGTTTCTCGTAACTGTTCAGTAATTTTCAGCTTGACCCTTGAGACACAATCAGTCCCAGTAAGGTGTTGCATTTTAAGAGTGATGTTTGCACTGATATTAATTTCACATTTCGTAGTGTCTGTACGATTTCTGTGGGTTCTTTCAGTTCAGGAGTAGTATGATGAGACCAAATTATGTTATTCATTATGTTATTATTATTACACTTATGTTATTCATCTCTTCTCTTAAATGCTTCAGGCCTCTTCAGCTCAGCTTCTTCAGTATTAAACCAATCAGTCTTTAAGTTTGTAATGCAGAAATGCTGGATATTCACTGTTTCTAGCTTCTCAGATTTGAGAATCTATTTCTTCTGTCTGTGTTATATCATTATAAATTGAATACCTTTTGTTTTGGACTTTTGGTCAGAAAAGCAAGCAATGTGGAAACACAAGCAATTTTGAAAGTGATGTTATTTATCCTGTGTTACATGATTTAAGCCAATTCAGCTAGTACTGAAACAATTAGTCTTTCAGTTTTTAAGTTAGTCAAGAAAAAAGTCAAATATCCACTGATTCTTGCTGTCAGATTTGAGGATCTATTTCTCCTCTCAGTTTTCTATCATAATAAAATGGATGTCTTTTATTTTGGACTGGTGGTTGGAGAAAACAAGACATCTGAAGGCATCACCTTGTCACATAAAGTGTTCGAATGGCTTGGACAATTGGTCGGAAAAAAACAACCAATTTGGAGACATTGCATTGGGCATTTTTTACAATTGTTTGACATTTTAGAGATCAAGAATTCATAAAAATAATCTTTAATGAAAAAATAGAGGAATTAAATGAAACAATTCTGAATATACACTTGATTTATGTCCTTCCTAGGGACACCATGTGGCGGGTGTTCACAGGGGCGTTGTCTGTGGACGAGAAAGGCAGCCAGCTGCTGGCCGACCTGCGGGAGATCGAGTCCTGGGTGTACCGGTTGCTGCGCTCACCGGTGCCAGTGGCAGGTCAGAGGCGTGTGGATGTGGAAGTCCTGCCCCATGAACTCAAACGAGCACTCACCTTTGCCCTGCCTGACAACTCTCGCTTCTCCATGGTCGACTTCCCCCTGCACCTGCCTTTAGAGCTGCTGGGTGTGGACGCCTGTCTTCAGGTCCTGAGCTGTGTCCTGCTAGAGCACAAGGTAAGGACAGGCACGAACAGTCTCTAATCAATAATTAACAATCATGATTGGAGCTGTCTCCTTGTTTTCCTTTGTATTTTTTTAAATTTATAGACAAGGAGGAGAGGAGTGGCTGCTTCAAGAGAAACAACAAGCCAAGCTATATTTAGTGTGTTGTGATTGGTCAGTGTTTTTGTCTGGAGTGCAGCTGTGTGTCCCTGCCTGGACTGAAAAGGACTTTTTCAAAGACCTCGTGAGAAATGCCCCGAGTGACCTTCATCAGACATTTTCTGTTAGATGTAGGCTCACTGAAGCCATTTTACTGCAGTATGGACAAAGCATGATGGGTAATAAGAACACTGGAAGGAAAGACTCTTCATCTCTGCCTCTCTTGTCATTAACATGAGAAGCATTGGTAGGGATGTAATAGAATTCCTTGTTTGGCTGGTGCGGGTGTAGTGTTCTGTTGTTGCTCTTGGTTTACAGTGACATTGATACACAGGCTCATTTGCAGCCATCCTGAATCAAACCTAAGCTTCACAGCTTCAGTCACACTGCTGACAGACCATACTGCTGCAAAAAATGCTGGACAGTTTCTCTGCTTTTCTGTCACATAGTGTTTCTAAAATATATAATTTATCTGGGCAACCTGCCTAAATAGATGTTCTCCCACCCAAAAGGCTCTGCTTCAAATGAAGATTGATTGAAAAGTCTCTCTGAATGCTGCATCCATGTGCAGTCTTTAGTTATTAGCTTTAGTGTTGTTTGCAGCCCGCCCAGCCTTTTTCGGGGTCGACCACTGCAAATAAATTCTCAACCTGGATGAAACGCTGCCATCTTGTATTCATCCGTTTTGGTCTTTTGAAGATGAATTCAATACATCATTAAATTCAGTCGGGCTGAACTAAGTGCTGCCTGAAAGCTTTCTGAGTGACTTCCTTTCAAGGCCTTTGTGCTGCCAAATGAATTTTTCATAACAGTTGAGTTTTCAATGTTGCAGTTATGAATCCAAGGTAAACTCTGGATGTTCACATCTTTACATTTCAGTCAAAAAGAAGAAATAGGGATAGATTGTACAAATAATTCTGTGATGGAGCAGCAGAGCAAAAAGTTAACGGGACTGTGCGTCTGTCTATGTAAATATTACATAAGAACATAATATAATGTAACACACAGGAAAATAAAAGTTTGCAATGTTTGCCTTATAAAATCTTTATTTTGTGTGTTTTTCTTTTTGTTTTTTTTTTCTTTTTTCCTGTTTTTCTCAGGTCATTCTTCAATCCAGAGATTACAATGCTTTGTCTATGAGTGTCATGGCCTTTGTGGCCATGATCTACCCTCTGGAGTACATGTTCCCCGTCATCCCCTTACTGCCGACATGCATGGCCTCTGCTGAACAGGTAAAACTTGTCATTTGTTTTAAAGCCTCTAGAAATTTTACCTGAAATAGTAAAAATGCACATATGATATGAAAGTTAAGTGTCTCTTCAGCATCCACAAAATTCTGAGTAAATGTAAATGTTCAGAATTATAAAATTTAGTTAAAAACAGTTAATTTTGCTGTTAAGTCCGTTTCTCAAGACTATGTAGGCGTGACAGATCTCATTTTGATTGACGTGTCCCTCAGGAGTACTGGCACAAAAGCTGAGCAATGTGCTGTTGTGGACAGGATCAACAGCAAAACGTAATTTAGCCACCTAAAAAAAAAATCAATATCAGTTCAAGTGTATGTTATATTTAGAATATTTTCACAGCTTTACTTTGCCATCAGGCAGCCTTTTCTTTTGGGAAACTGAAGCTGCCATCTATGCTCTTTTCAAAGCCATTAGACCCCTTTGACAAATATGGTAATTTTACCTTGCAGAACACATGAGTTGCTGGACTACCACTGCCTCAATTGGTATTCACTTTGTGGTCCTTTAACTTGTTAGTTTAAATCTGAATTAACCTTACTTGCCGTGCTTCAAAGCAGCAGTAGACCAGCAGCTCCTGTGTTCTGTGAGGTAAAATTACTGTTTTTGTCAAAAGAGTCTGGAACAGTTAAACAGCTTAAAATATCCATTGTTAAGTCGGTAAGTTGTTGAGTTGGCCCAGACTCATAGAGGCTGATTAATCAGGAGCAGAGAACTTTTGTTACACCTGTGTAAGTTGGACAACTGATGTGCATTTTTTATGATTGGTTTGCTGAATTTTTGTAATCAATGTCTGAGCATGAACACGCCAGTTCAAACCCAACATAGGACAATATTTTAAATGTGGATGAATAAAAAGTTGTAATACTATTTATTTTCTTACTATTATGTATATAAGACTCTAAATTACATAGAAGGCAGTTGTGGATTTGAGTTACCAGTGGCTTTAAACATATTTTAAGTATTATATTGATTTTTCCAAATGTGCAGTTTTTAATTGCAAATGCTCTCTGTTGTGGTAACATCAAACTGTGACTGACTGGTATGTTTTCTCCTCCCCACAGCTACTTCTTGCCCCGACTCCCTACATTATAGGTGTACCAGCCAGCTTCTTTCTCTACAAATCAGATTTCAAAATGCCAGACGATGTGTGGCTTGTGGACCTTGACAGCAGCAAGGTCAGTGCCCCAACATGGCATTCTGCTTCTCCTTCTGATCTTGTTTCGTCTGTTTTTATGATGTCCAGATTTAGCAGTAAGTGTATTAGTTTGTCCATTTTTTTCTTTCTTGTCTAAATGTAAATTGTTTTTTTTTTTGTGTCTGCAGGTTATAGCACCCACCAATGCAGAGATTCTACCACCTCTTCCAGAGCCCGAAGCAGGCGAGCTTAAGAAACATCTGAAACAGGTACTGCATGAAATTTGTCTTATTCCTCTTAAATTTTTTATCAGTGTAACATTTTCAGATTCTGTTGCACTGAGGCAGCCAGGGCTCAGCCAAAAATCAGTGCAGCCACTGCCTCAAACCCGTTTTACAGAGAAATGTCTTACACCCAGGTACTGCTCTGGAGCCAACATTTTATTGTTTGTTCCTCTGACTTTTAGTATATGCACTCTTATATGAATGTAAAATTTCTCTTTCAGCATTGTGAAGAGTAGGTGCTTCCTTCTTCAACACAGTTGTATGTATTGTAGATGAGTGTGAGAGCATTTGAAATGGGTTTTGTAGCACGCTGACATAAACAAATGTTTTTCTTTTCTCCCCCCTCCCTGTTTTCTTTGCATGCTCTAGCTCTTGGAGGTAAAATCAGATCCTAGGACCCTGCTACCCAAGCAAAACTTTTAGTAATGCTGGTAGTAACTAACTTACCCCCCTCCCCCACCACCTGATTATCTAACATAACATCAGAAACTGGTTCTGATTCATGGGCACACCTTTTGTTTTTCGCACTTCCACACTGCAAGCAAAACCAGTAACATATCCCACAAGAAGTCCCTTCTTGTCACATATGAAAACTACTGCTATGATCACTGAGTATGCTTATTGCTTAAGAAAAGTTAACTGAGGCCTAACTTTCACCCGCTGTTGGCTGTTGATGGTCAGATTGCCATGCATCCTTGTTTTTCCACAATAATTCTAAACCTTTAAGAAGTTAGTTACATTTTTACAAGTTTACCAGTTATCTGAACTCTTCATTTCCATGACAAAAGGAAGAAAAGTGTTAAATGTTTCTTAACCATAGAAAGGCTCACAAATAGCAACAATAAGCTGTGTTATAACCTAATGAGAATTAATATGCCTAATGTAATTATCTCACAAGAAAAGGCTGACCTGGTGTAAGCTGGAGGTGGTGTAAACCTTCGATAATTCGCTCAATAGGAAAATAGTAGCCCTAATAACCATGTGAACACTTAATCCAATTGTTTCTCCCTGGTTGAATTAAATATATTCTGTCTGCACGTTTGTCCTTCATGGGGGTGATGTGGTGAGTTTTGCCTATACTTAGGAGTGTTATAAAATAGTTACAGGAAGCTCTGTAGTCATAGTACATTGCAGATCCACTTCTTATGTTTTATACCTTTCACAATAAAGGCCCTAGACATGTACACTGTGTAAATGCTTATCAGAGGGAAAAAAAATAAATTAAATTCACTCAGAACATTTCACTAGAAGTCAACTTAATAAAATGGTTTTCATTTTTACATCAGGTGGTGTGAACAGGACGGAACCACTATTTCCTTTATATTTACAGCAGACTAGAAGCTTCACAGTGGGCAGAACCACTTTGTGCATGTCAAATAGTATATTCTACTTTTTTATAATCACTTAAAAAACATATTGGCACAGTAGTGGACATCACCTAAAAGTGAAAAACAGATTTTTTTAGAAAATATTTTTAGTTGTTGTTTTGCAATAACTCTAAGGATTTATAGGCAGGCAAGCTCTAAGCATCGCAAGCTATGAAATCAGTACACTGAACAAATATAACTTTTTACCTTATCGTCTCATTGAATACGACCAGTATACAGTAGAACAGTAGAACTAGAGCTTTTATGTTCCGTTCATACAAAACTTCATGTTCTTGAAACTAATTTAAAGTTAGTTTAAAATCCTTGCATACTCCCACTGTTTAATATGCCTTGAATCAGAGCCGGTTCGTTAGCCGTGTGTGATTAGCAGCTCTCTCCCTGTGTGCGGGTGTGTGACTGAGAGGCTGGTGTGTAGGAGTGTGCAAAGCCCCAGATTAGCAGTTGTGTATTTGGAAACAAGCACACAATATTGATATCCGTGAATGGAGAAAATGTCACTGACGATGGTTTAACTGATTATGTGAAGACTGTGATGCCAAAGCAGAATGCTGCTGATGTGAGAGTCACTGAAAATACTTGCACTTAACACTTAACTCAAATAAATTGGTCCCGTAGGAGTGACTGATTTATTAATAGTGGTTGTATTTCTGCTCGCCCTTTTTTGGAATAATTAGAAGTTACAAGTAAGGCCTTTATTTAGCTACGGGTGCTTTATTGTGCAAGTATTTTATATCTGTTTCTGAAAAGATCTGCTGTTTTGAATGTTATGTCATTGCCACTCCATTGTAACCACTGGTTTGTCCCAGTTGGTCACCATGGATGGTCTTCATGTGTCTTTCAGTGGCTGGATTCTGTAGGTGAAGAGTGGTTTTTGGTCACATAATTGCTTTGTCTGTGTCTCTCAGTGTCTTTCATGTTAAGCATAAAAAGCATCTCTTCTTTCTTCATATTCCTCTTTCTCTTTTGGTCTTATCTCTCCTCACTCTCACTCAGTCTTGCAAATTTCTCTTGCACCACTGGCCGTCCATCACCTTGTCAAAACGAACACAAATTTATCTTTTCTTATCTCCTTTCTTCAGTAAATTGCAGAATTGAAAATAGAAGTGATGAAACGGCAGGACACCTTTTTCATTGCAAAATCAAAAATAACATCAGCATATTTTTCCATGAAGTTAGATCTATTTGAGTCACATTTGGGTGGCGTCAAACTATACTTTATATATCGGTGTCAGCAAAAAACAGACAAATAGGGAAGTACTGTTGAAAGGAGACAAAGAAAAGAAAGGAAAGGGCCGTGGTGATGACCCTTCCGTCATGTGCTGTTCCAGTGTCAGTCACGACGTTATCATCCCAGGCCTTCATGTGATTCTCCTCGCATCTCTCTTATCCCCTTCCTAGTGTCTGGTTAGGTTGACCGTGATCACCCAAAAGCAGATCTTCTCCTCTGAAAATAAGGTTACTCATTTCTCCTCCTGTGGAATGTGTAATGCCCCTGCACGGATATCTTCTTCTCTCTCTCACATTATTTTGCTTGTCACTACTACTACTTGTCTCCTACTCTTCAAGACTTGAATAAAAAAATGCATAACAGTGTCACAGAATGTTGCGGACCAGTTCTTGATACACTGCTTAGCTCTGGCTTGAGCATGACTGAATGTGCGTGCATCTATCTTGGCATCAGTGAGTGTTCTCGTAACCAAAACAAGATATGATGAAGCTAATCACTTTGACAAAGTTAACATTCATCCAGACCCAGCAACTAAATGTTCCATTTTGCTAAGCTAAACATTGACACTTGAGTCTGCAGCAGTTCCCTCAAAGCAAACCATGCATAGTGACTTACTTCCCTTGTGCCCCTCCTCTCCAAAATGACACACCCACCACAGGCATCAACATGCACAAAACTGACATTTCAGCTACTGTATAATAGTAAGAGTGAAATAATATTGTAAAATCAGTAAAAATGTGGAAAACCTGTTTTGGGACCATATGGTTTATCATCTCTTACATCTCTGTAGCTCATTGATGGGCAGCAGAGATGTTTGGTAGTAAGAGGGATTACTATTTAGATCAATTCTAGCAATATGGATTATCCCATAAAATCCCTTAAAGTCCCTATTAAAACAGTAAGTCCCTTTGGCCCTAACTATTTTCCCTCTATAGAGAGGGCAAATATTTGCATAACGTCCCATTAAGTGCAGAAACTGATGTTATTTACCTAAATGTTGATGCCAATCGTGGGAGTGGTCCATCACAGCGCTGTATTGTTGTGTTTAGATCCACTGCTGTGTTTGTAATTTGTGTCACTGTCACCTGTTCTAGGCCTTGGCCAGTATGAGTTTGAACACCCAACCCATTCTGAACCTGGAGAAGTTCCAGGAAGGTCAGGAGATGCCCCTGATGCCGCCTGGACGAGATAAAGCCTCGCCATCCTCCACAGAGTTCAACCCGCTAATTTACGGCAATGACGTTGATTCTGTGGATGTAGCCACCAGGCAAGACACAAATGTCTCTTCGCATTGTCAGTTGTCACGTTTCTGTCCGTCTATGTATGTAAGGAACTCTGAAAAAGGAAAAAATGACTGAAGAATTACAGTATTTTTAAAGATGCTTCAATATGGAAGTACAGGGCCAATAATGATAGTCAATAATAATCTGTGTGTTTGCTTAAAACCACTTAGGCTAAGGTTGCTCTTAAAATTTTATCTATGGATGCTTTGGAAAAAAAGTAGCATAAATCATGATAAGTATTTAGCTACTTAAGTATTCCCTTATGCATTGCTAGAAGGTCCTTCATAACTGTTTGCCTTTTTTAAGGGACCTGTAACAGTCCCTTAAAAAGTGAAATTTTTTTGAAACATAAAACAATGGCTGAATTTATGGTAACTGAAGAGGAGTAGCCAATACCAAGACACATTTTTCAGGACAGGGAAAACCAACTGGATACTATGACTGATGCACAACTTGTTAGAGTATAGATTTGATGTTAACACTTGCAACTTTGGAGCTAGCTAGCCAAACTTTACCACAGCTCTGCCCCGCCAGCTTTTGTCGACTCTTGTCGATGTCTGGCTATCCCATTTCTTGCTGTCACAGTAATATTTTCATACTTATAATTCACTTCATCTACGTTTGTTGAACAACAGATTTTTTAATTGACTTTGTCAGTTACGTCTTGCCACAACCTCTGCCTGTGTGAATTTGTTACGGCTTGGTTAAATTTACTTTCCATATTCTTAAAGGAGAACAACATTCTCATTGTCTGTCCAGTTTGGCTTTCTTTTTCTTTTTGTATTCTCTTTGTTCTGCATTTTGGATGAGCTAGCTAACACAAAAATAATGCTGTCTAAAAGAAAAGAAAGAAAAGAGAAGTTAAAGAATGATGTGAATGAAGTGTAAACGTGGTAACTGAAGTGCACATGCTGTATCATGACAGTAGTTTAAATACTTAGGCAGGAAGACAACCTAAGAGACTTAATGCAATGCTCTTAAGCAGACCTTGGCAGAATATGGCTTGGGGGCCGGATGTGGCCCACTGAAAGGTTCTGTGTGGCCAGCAAAGTCATCATGAATACCAAAAATTAAAAACCTAGCGAAGACAGTCAGTAACATTTTGCTTACCACTAAATTGTTACCAAATCTTTGTTTTGAATAGGACCAGTGCTGTGTTCATTGGTAATGATAATGAACTACATCTTTTATATAAAACTCTAACTGTATTCACTCAGCGCTATACATCCATGTTGTTTATGTTGTTCTTGTTCTACTTTTGCTGCTACTATCGTTGCAATCTGTATGCGGCATGCATGGTACACTGTGGAGTTTGGGACATTGCCAACAAAATATTAGTCCACAATTTAGCATGGCAATTCAGAAAGGATGACCAACAGTAGAAATAACTATATTTTGTTTCTTTCACAGGGTCGCTATGGTACGGTTCTTCAACTCCCCAAATGTTCTCCAGGGGTTCCAGATGCACACTCGCACCTTGCGCCTCTTCCCCCGGCCTGTGGTGGCTTTTCAGTCATCTTCTTTTCTTGCATCTCGGCCACGGCGCTCTGGCTTTGCAGATAAACTTTCTCACACCCAGGCAGTGGAGTTCTATGGGGAATGGGCTCTCAATCCTTCCAACCTCGCCTTTCAGAGGATACATAACAGTAAGACTAATTTCAGATGAAAGTAGTCTGTATCTCAGTGTTGTGTGAAGTGTTATAAACATTTTGCTCCGCAAAACCTGTGTTTCAGATGTGTTTGACCCCTCCCTCATTGGAGACAAGCCTAAGTGGTATGCTCACCAACTACAGCCTGTGGTCTACCGAGTGTACGATGGGAGCTCGCAGCTGGTTGAAGCTATGGCTGGTCCATTGGAGGATGAGGGCAACGAGTCTGACCCCACAGACAGGTAAGGAAGAACAACAATCCATTTTAATCGGCTAAGCTGATTTTTTTGGTTTATTTTAGTTTTTGCCGTGTGCAGTTTCACTTAGGCAGCTCTTGATAATATGTATTTGTTGCAGTGGTAGTGACAGTGAGGCATACGATGACTCCAGCTCCTCCTATTCTTCACTTGGAGACCTTGTGAGTGAGATGATCCAAGGTGACATTCAGGGAGACACACCAAGTAAGTTGTCGACTCATTGCAAAAAGTACATTTAACTTATACATTCAGTTTCTGTTCTTTTAATATTCTACCTTAATATCCTAGGCCTGGACCCACCTACTCATGCTGCACTGGGAGATGCTAGTGAGGTTGAGTTTCAACACTACGAGGACTTCAGGGAAGGTCAAGGCCCAGAGGGTCCACCTGGTGGGGACGGACCTGCCGAACCCTCTGATGGACAACCTCTTCGCTCAAGCTCCAGCACAACTGCAAGCTCAAGCCCTAGCACAATCATCCAGGGAGTCAACCATGTGCGTAATCATTTCAAATAGCTTTAAGCTTAAATTCACTTTTGGAAACTGGATTTTTATGACTCCTTGCTGGTGTTATCTGTGGCCATAAGAATTATGTTTTGGGTTGTTCATCAGTGCATCCGCCCCATTCTCGTGAACATGATATTTCAGGAATGACTTAAGAGAATTTCTTCAAATTTGACACAAACATCCACCTTGATGATGAAGGATGGACTGATTAGAATTTAGAGCTCAAAGGTCATTGCGACCTCACAAAACACACTTTTAGCCTTAACTAAAAAAGAATTCATACACCAATTATGATAAAATTTTACATAAATGTCTAATAGGATAAAATAATGGCATGATGACATTTTATGTCCAAAAGGTCAGCTACACCAACATCGGAATGTTCTCCAGCAACAGCTTTCTGGCCGCCATTCAGCGCCATATCTCAGAAACAGAAGGAGAGATTGAGACCGTATTTCACATTTGGTCAGATACTGAATTGTTGTGAAGGATGCATGTTTTAGAATGTGTAGCATCTTTGCAGCAACATCCATATTTAAGTGTTGTAGTCCACCACAAAGTTTTTGGTTTTTGGTTTGGTATTTAGCCTCACCCGATTGTTTCTGTATCATGTAATGAGGCTCTCCATCAATCCTCTGAACTCCTCTTTAAAAATAGTCTGTAAGTAAAGACAGGATGTTTCTCACTGGGAATTATTCACTGGAATAATACTGTTAATATAGTGATGACTCCCATTTCACTCAAAAATAAATGTAATACCTTTTATTAAGTTCCTTCAAAGTCTTTACTACATATATTCAAGTCCAGTCAAACTCATTTACAAAGCACATTTAAAAGCAACCCACGGAACAGGTAGATAAAGTCCCAAAAATGGTAATAATATGTGATATATATAACATATGACTCATACAAGTTTGGACAGACGTGGATTTAAAAATGCAAATTGACTGGTTAGCTGAGTCATACAACCGCATTGATAATTCTAGTTCTGAGTCATCTTCTTTACTTTTTAGAAACTAAATGTCTCTTTTTTTGATGACTAATTTGGACAAGGATTTATTTATTTATTTTATGGTGAACAGAAAATGAATATGTTAAGCTGGTAGTCAGGCAGAATTGATCTAATATGTATTCAAATTAAGAAAGGGACACAAACGCACACAGAGGAGACATTTTCACAGTTGCCATTATAAGATAGGATTAAGCTTTATTAATCCTCAAGAAGAATCTCTTGTGCCAGAGATTGCTCCATACAAACAAACAGTGTCTAATAGAATAACAATAGAAGTAAGATAAGTTAAGGAAAAAAAAGTAAACTAAAATAAACTAATATAGAAAAAGCAGTATAGGCAATGACACTGAATGTAATAAACAAGTATTAAAGTAAAGTAATAAAAATAATATTGCACATGATATTAAACATAATATTGTTCATGATAATTATATTTAAAACTTATATCGCACATGATGTTGAAAAACTAATACTGCACATAATACTGGTATTATTGTTCTCAGTATCTGATGTTTCAACTGTCCTTCCTGCAGAAAGTCATACAGTTCGATGGCCACTGGTAAAAAAAGGCTTCCTGTGGCTTCTGTGGTTAATTAATCTGTCTACTTCCTTTTCCAGGAGCAGGGGGAACCACCTGAAATGGAAGCATCAGCGAGTGCAGCTTTACAGAACCCTGTCCCTGCTTTGGGCAGTCAGCCGTTCCTCAGACCTGCAGCCGACGCTGGCCTGGTGGACCCAGCCAACAAAAAGCAAGAGTATGACAACCCATACTTTGAGCCTCAGTACGGCTTCCCCTCAGAGGATGACCCTGATGCAGAGGAGCAAGTGGAGTCATACACCCCTCGATTCAACCAGAACCTCAATGGCAACAAGTGTGTTAAACTTGTTCATCACTTGAATGAATGCACTATCATCATTCAAATGGGCTCTCTGACCAATCCATGCACTGTTCTCTGTCAAAACCCAGCATGTCAAATTAATCTCTCCAGTCATGGTGGTCTTGAATCTTTGGTGGTGTGATGTTGTGATGTGGCGTGAATGCTTCAGAGTTTCCCATATGTAGTCTGCATATGTTCCCGTGTCTGTGACGCATGGCTAATGTCTTTTGGTCATTGATTTAGGGCGCAGCGTCCTTTACGTCCCAGTAGCCTGAGGCTCCCAGGAGAGTCTGACGGGGAGGGAGACTCTCGCAACAGCTCGCCGAACTCCACCATTTCCAACAGCAGCAATGATGGATTCGGAGGACTCATGTCATTTGCCAGTAAGAACATTTGAATTTCATTTGCTTTCTTTTCAGCTACGTCCATGGAAAGTGGGCTGCTTTATGTGGGTGATGATGAATTGGAGCACCAAAACTAAAAGCACTTGTCAGAACCAATTCACCCATTCTTAAAGACTTACCACCCACTTCAAGCTGGAACACACCCACTCAAACAAATTAAAAAATGCTTTCAAATCCAGAGTGTATATATTTTACTAGATAAGACATGATTTTGCCTTTTTTTTTTTTTACAATATTTTCTGATTTTTTTCTTTTGTCTTGACTCTAGAGGACAGAATAAGTTGTTGCACAGTAAACTGGGACTAGAATCAATAGAGTGTATCATAAATAATAAAATGTTTAATTACAGTAGATATTGATAATTGCTAATATTTAATGACCTATTTTTTTTATAAAGACCAGGTCGAATGTAACTATTAACCACCTTACTTTAAATGTAACCATTTTATTTATGCTTGCTTGCTTTATTGGCAGTTTGAATTTATGCATTCAGGTGAAACTATTGAACATTCAGTTGAACATAACAAAGCATTTAGCAGCTAAAGAATCAGATATATACACCTCAGGAGTTAGCTGATATCAAAAACGGCTAAAATGTCAAAAAGTCAATGTTGGACTCAGATTCATGGTGATTCCAAATGAATGCTAATGTTGTTCTGGGTGTGTGAAAAGGCAGCTGTATCTTTACAAGTTCACCATAGCAACTGAAAAGATAAGCTTTACTTAGTGTTGCATTTTGCAAATAAATCAACTATGGCATGTTTAAAGGACCAGCGTGTAGGTATTAGTGACATCTAGCAGCAAGGTTATAGATTGCAATCAACTGAATACCCGCTTGCCTCACCCTCCCCTTCCACGTTTGAAGGAAACCCTATGGTGGCTGCAAAACTTGCGAAAAACTTGAAAAGTCCCATCTAGAGCCGCTGTTGTTTTTCTGTTCCTGGCTGCTCTAGAAACATTGCGGTCTAACATGGTGGCCTCCATGAAATAGGACCCACGCACTCTGTAGATGTAAACACTCATTCTTAGGTTACAAAAACAGGAATGAAAACATTCTTGTGAATATTATTAATATTCTGCTTCTGCCATATTCTGCCATTAGATCCCTGCAAATCGTACACACTGGCTCTTTAAAGAGAGGTTACGTTAGTAGGCTTTGCTTTATTATGAAGTCTTTTGATTTTTATTGTAGATATAGCCGTTGACATATTTGATATTGGTTAATTCAACAATGTTATTTTTCCAAGGCTGATATATCATTGTTTTGATGAGTGTTTCTCCAAAATTCATAGGAATGATGAATAATTTTATAGATCTTTTGATTTGTCAGGTTTTCTGATTATATAATTATCACTCCCACTACAGGCAATCTTTACAAGAACCACGGCACCAGTTTCAGTCTGTCCAACCTTGCCCTTCCCAATAAGCAGCGAGGGACAAAGCAACGCCTTTCCCCAGCCTAAAAGGTAGAACAACACAGCTGACCAAAACACTGACATCTGTCAAGTTCCTCATGAAATTGGTGTTTTTGTTTATTGTCTTTCCCAGTTGTTCAGTGTGGTTTCAAGAATAATACGTAATAAGAAAAATTGTAAAGTTTTGTTTAGGACATACAGGTGGAGTAAGGAGAACTGACTAAGTTAAAGGATAATTTTTTTTTTTTTTTAACCCTCTCATTTAATATATATTTTTTAATCAGTGGCTTCATGTTTGCAGTCATGTACCTATTTGTTAATTGATTTTTTTAAATTATATTTTATCATACTAATTCAGATTAAACACAAATGATTTGAACCATCTCATTTAATATATTAAATTATAAAATTCTCATAATTAACAAGTCCTAACTCATCATTGATTCGCTTATGGCCAGCATTGCTTACCCATTAACAAAACCATAACTAATGTACACATGACTAAACAGAAAAAATATATATTTTTATTCAGTATTTTCTTAACTTTAGTATTCTTAATCCATTTACTGTCTGTCCTTCCTCTGCTTTCATTCTTTTTCTAAATTTTTTTTTGGGGTAAAAGAATATTTCAATATTGATATTGAGGAGGAAATGGAGCAAGCAGGTTCGTAGAGCTGTTTTTATCACCTGACTTTCTTCCCACTGGATTGCCAAACAGATATGGCACTATTTTAAAGGAGAATATTGAGGATATATTAAACAAAGTTTTTCTCTCAAGAGTAATAGGAAAATCCACTCAAAAACAGACTTCACATTCGATGTTGCCAATGTCATACACAGTTGATTATTCGTTTGCAGAGATGGCAACTCTTTCTCGTGTAGTTTTTCTCAGACTATTGATTAATTTCCCATAATTAATTTCTACCATATCATTAGCTGATGGTGTAGAATGTGTTCATATTAAGCATGTTTGTATTATTTTATGCAATACATTGGTACAAATGTGCAACTGAGTATATTTGGAAGCAGATAGATGTGGGAAGGAAGATATTTTTCCAAACAGAGAAAGAGGAAGCGATCCAAACCAACTGCAGAATATATGGTTTTAGGGGTGTAAGACTGCAGTTACACATGAATGGAAACCAAAACATAACAAAATAAATCCAACCACAGTCTTAACCATTATGAACATGAGACAAGGTAAATTATGCAGAGCACAGACACATCTGTTATCCTTAGATTAAGTTACAGGGACTAAACTTCATTTGGGAATCGAGTTATTAAACTGGCAATATTTCTGATTTTGTAGCCTAATATGAGGCTAATACGAATCAGTGGTGAAGAGGTACTCAGATCTTTTACTTAAGTAATGGTATAAATACTATTGTATAAAAATACTAATATCACAGTCTAAAAATAATATAAGTTAAAGTATAAAGTGTAAAAGTACTCCAGTATGCAGAATGCCTCCTTTCATAGTGTTAAATTATCAAGAATAGTTTATTATTTTGTTTTTATCACATCAAATAGGGCCCGACTATGCTGGACTTTTGGGGCTGATGCAGATACCTAGATTAGGAGTAAAAGAATTCCTATATCAATATATCAACCAATATTCTTTATACAGAATATAATATATAGAATATATACATATACACCCACATCTTTTGTAATAATCCCAAAACAGTGGTTAACACTTGTGACAAATATGTAACAGAGCCAGGGATATTTAACAGTTTAACAATAAACTTTATTGTCCAAAATGATATCAGGGCACTTTCACTGGTATTTTAATTATTAGAAACAACTCTAAATAGGAAAACACAAATAGAGCAAAATGCATGTATTATTAAACATGAATTAAGAAAAAGGATCAAATATAATCAGAATCTGCATATTGTTTTCTAAAATATCAGTCAGGCTCTAATAACAAATACATATAGGAGTATTATAATGTTGTAGTTTGTCAATGTATAGCCAATTTTTCGATGCTTTAAATACTACTGAGTAGGTTAGTGGCACAGTACTTGAGTAAATGTAATTTTGTTGCTTTCCACCACTGACATGAATTCTGTTTAGGATGGATTTTCCGTTTAACTGAGAGAAAAAACAGGTGAAGCATGGCAATCTAACTCAATAGCTCCACACCATGTGGAATAGCTGCCATAGAAAATGTTCTGTTCCTTTGATTATGATGTGTTTTGTCTTTGTTGTTCAGATGCCCCTGACAGCCCGGGTATGTTATGTCTGGTGTGATAGTTTGTTTTTAGCCCCCTGGCTAGGCATTTCTTTATCCTTGAAGTGACCTATAACTATCTTACACCCTGTTTCTCAGCATAGGACTAAGATAGAAGACACGCCTTTAATATCGTTCATGTAAATATCCCACACCTTCCCCTCTGTTCCCTTTGCCATTCCGCTCTGTGTGACTGGTGGGAGTCTTCTTGATGCATTATGATGCACACATTTCCTCTGTGACTTCAAGCTGTTATTGGTGTGGCATCTGCACATCCTTACTACTACAACAAGGATGCTCAGTCCTTTTAAACTGCATTAACCCAGTTCATGTTTTAATGTAGTAACATTTATGTCTTTGGATGACGTTCACAGAAAGATCTGTCCTCCTCAGTGAATGGAATTTATTTCCCCAACTCTCATATGTGTTTTGCCTTGCTTGCTTGTTTGGTGGCTCCCATTGTTGAGTGTTTCCTTCCCTTTTTGAGGTTACTCACTATTTTAACCAAAACAGTGATGAAACTTTGAAGATCAAAGGTTTTCTAATGAAGTATTTTACTGTTTATCATTATTATCCTTTGTGTTTTGTGTTCAAAACAAGATTTCTGCCTTGTTTCATTCACAAGTTGTAAAGACACAACTCCATCCATTGCTCTAGATTTACATTTTCATTGTTGAACTGTTTCCTTCACATAGTTCAGGCTGATGTATATACAACAAAGTATGAGCTACACACAGCTCCTACTTGGTAATGTAGATATTGAATGTGTTGCCAGACACATGGCATTAGTCTTATCAAACACTTTCAGGGTTGAAACCATCATCAGGACATATTGTCTTTTTCTCTTTTCTGTCTGCCCTTTTTTCTTTTACTTTTTCATAGGGATGTAACGATACCAAAAACTCAAGGCACAGTAATGCCACGATAAAAAAGCTCACGATACAAGCATTTGTCGTGATATTAAAAAAACTAAGAAAAGTGACGACGTGAAAAAATGTCCCAGATTAAATTGTAAATCTGATGTCCACAGCAATGTTTGGTTGTATGAAATTTATTTTTCCTTTTAACTTAAAGTGCTTCCGCTTCCTTCATTAGTAAAATAAAAGTAGCCAGGCATCACCTAAGCAGCATGTGAAAAAAACTGAATGAATTGTCTTTAAATTAATGCTTGATTTATGTATGTACAGTTTCAAAACAAAAAAAAAAACAATGCAGCAGCCAGAATTAGTCCTTTTATAAAATAGAATAAAAATAATTAAATAAAATAATTAACTATGTAATATCACGATATATTGTCAAAGTCCAGTACAGGTATTGAGAAAATGTTCTATTGCGATATCACGATATTTGATATATTTGTTACATCCCTACTTTTTTATTTTCTTTGTTTTGGCGCCATGTTGAGTGTGCATGTCTGTTATGGGTTGATGTTCAGACTGGTTGTGTCTGGGCCGGTGTCCCTCTCTCTGTCCACTTTTCCGCGGCACTAATTCTGGGTTTTGTGTGCAGTATTTGGGCTAAATTCTCTAATGGAGATAATTACAGAGGCCGGCCCGGGGAGCGGAGAAGGTGGGTTCTGCCCTTTTTATCGAGTGAGCTGCATGCTTCTCCAAGCCAGTCAACTACATCTCCCAGCATCCCCCTCTGTCTATCCTCATTTCAGTCACCGTGTGTGTGTCATCAAAGATCCAGTGGAGCATTGAGTCTGTTGTCTTACCACTTCGCCATTCATAGTGACTGTGCCACCTTCCTCAGACTAACTTATTTCACTCCACAGTATGATTAATTTGATTTATTGAACTAGCCTCATCACAGGCAAGCGACAAAGGACTTATGAGAAGATTTTTACCTAGATAAAACATCAGGTAATCACAGGAAAAACTGTGAATAATTCATTATGCAACAGATAACTACAGGGAAGCAAATGAAGTGCAAGACAGAGAGTAAGATGTTGGAGATACAGAATAACAATCGAGAAAACTAAGCTAAGCAGCATCCATTATTTGTCATTGTTTTCTTGTCTTTTATGCTCCCACAGAGTACAAATGGGGTTGGGCCCAATCATACTGTAATTGTGCTGCACACAATGAGCAGTGGCTATAGTAAATTCATGCAAATTTTGAACCTAACTGCTGAAAGTATTTAGTCTTTTATCATCAGTGAACTAAATTCAGGCTTTTTGCAGGCAAGATACTGGTTGTCTTGACAGATGAGTTGAGTTTTTGGCAACATTATAGTTATTTAGATGAAATGTTCCAGACTTCAAAGAAAGACACAAATTCTCCAGAATATATGGAACATGATGCCTAATCCTCTGAGTTTTGAGTTGCATTTGTGGGAAACTGAGGCTGTCACTGTTTGTCAAACTATCTCAAGAGGCTTGGGTATTTGGTTGGTGTAATTACAACAGGACTGAACAAAATTAGTTTCTCAAAAGTATTGGACTCATAGCCTTTGACGGGAAACTGAAGTTATGTCACTTGTCATACAGCTCTCTCCCAAGCAACCAGACTCCTTTGACAGAAACAGTAATTTTACCTCAGACAACTGCTGCCTTGATCAGTTAGTTTGTTTGCATTATCGTGTGACTTTAGTGAATCCAAATAACCCTTTAAAACACCAAAGTGTTTTACATTTTCAGTGTTAGTCTTCTTTTGTAAAACATTACAAGAAATGACCCTTTACTTATACAGGGGTCTGTCTGGTGATATTCAGATAAACCTCAGATATTCTGATTATATTCACAAGGTAGTTGTATGTGTTTTATGCACAGCTGTTTGTTCACCCATGCACAATAAGAAAAGATGAGTCAGTCAGCTCACAGCAGACGGCATTAAAAGACATAATGCTACAACAGTAGTAACACCAACCCACAAACTAACACATATTTCAAGAGGACATTATTGGAGCTCAGGAGACCACCGAGCCACTAAATTATAAAACAGGATATTATTACAATGAGTCAATGATTAAATGAATAAAAAGCAGACCATTAGTTCTGCATCTAAAACTGGACCAGAAATACAGGCAGTATACATGAAATAAACAAAGGTAAATATAATAAATGTAAAAGAAGATCTCACATTATGTAGAAAACACAACCCGCATCTCAGGAATCGGCTAAGTATCACATAATTCACAGTTTCAAACCTGTGAGTATTAAAAAAAAAACCTAAATTGTTCTTTAGAGCGTCTAAACTGCTCACTGTGTAAATATGTGTATCAAAAACCCATCTGACCAAACAAACATTAGTTTTCAGTCATCGTCTGTGATGGCTGCACACCAGTTTTATAGGGCCATCTGCAGAGCTGCCATTTTCTTTCAATGCAGAATTATAAATGAGAGCAATCCCATCACAAAATTTTAAATCACTTTGAAAGCTGGGCAGCCTTAATAAAAAGCTTACCTGCAGCTCACATTATAACAGTTAATTGACTGATTTTGCAGGGTTTGTCTGTCTCCCTAAAGCTTTTTAGGTTTTTCTCTCTCTGTACGTGCAGACTTCCAATTAGGTTTGTGTTTCAGTGTAAACAGTTTTCTATCCATCAAGTTGACCAAACAATTTTCACTTGTGCCAGCATGCTACACAGAACGTGTGCAGAACTGATGAAATTCAATAACAGAAATTCTCTGGGTTTAGTCCAGAAGAGACCTGAATTAATTGTGGCACATCAAGAGTGTTTGGTGCCACAGGCAATACTCGACTAAAAAGTTGAAATTATGTATGTGTACTTGGAATGGGATCAGTAAAATCTGAAGAGCACTTGTAATGTATTAATCCCACCAGATATTTGTAAAAACAAATCCCATAAAATTGGCATAAATGAAAACTACCTTTTAACCCTTTTAGATAACATCCCAGTTCATATTGTGGACTTATTTAACAATATATACTAAAAAATACAAAAAACTTTTTCTTGGTATTCTCTATCAAAATCAACGTTCAGACTGTTAGCGGCACAGAGCTGAGATTGATTAGTTAGCTAGCAAGCAAAAGTGTGGGACATCTGGTTATAACATGCCCACTTTTCAATGTTCAATCCAAATTACGCACAGTATTATGTTCTGCCTTCCTATCCTGTTTCACTTGGAAAAAATACGTCATGATATGGAACCTGACACTCTCGAAAGGCAGTTTCATCGGGACGTTAACGATAAATTATATCATAAAATTGTCTTTGTGATATTACATATTTTATCATCAATCATCTCTTTGACTGTGTATAAAATCAGGCCATTGTTCATTCTATAGTGATTTGTTTTTATACTGCTGATCTGCTGCAAGCAGAATAATTTAACTGTTCTCTAACTTTGCTTCTAAGCTGACTTGTTTGTGTAGTTTCATTTAAGCATTTGACGGCTCGGACTTTGGTTTCATATTGGCTTCACAGCAATCTCTCGCTTGTTACTCAGGTCAAAAAATCATTTGACCCCCCAAGGTTAAGGACTGTTTTAAGAAAGCTGCAGTCTCAAAGTACCCACCTTTGATGTACCTCTGGACTCTTGTTGCTGCCAAGACCTGCAGGCTGTCCAGCAACAAATATTGATGAAAGATTGCAGGCAGAGAGTCCACTGGAGCTACTTCTGTTTGTTACAAACTAACTTTTTCATTTGACCTTAGATCTATCTCGCCATATTCACGATGGACAAAATCCATAAACAGTCTCCACCATCTTCCCGCAGTAATTTTTATCCTGCTCAAACTCAGGAGCCTTTAGATTTCAAGTGCAGTTTCAATTGCATTTGCTTTTAGAATAAATCATGAAGAAAACCTAACAGCTGTGCACTGGTGGTTTTCAAACTTGTGAAAAGATTCTGCTTGTGCAGTCGAAGTATTAGTATCAGGAATAAAACCTAATTTCTTATCCCCTGACTCTCCAGCAACAATAATAAACAATAGATCCCCGCTGTCACGTGAAAGTGACAATAAAGCAGCCTGTAATGACAGATGTCAGATCAGAAAAGCTTTCTGTCCCCTTCCTGTAGGAGGTGCTCCTCCCCCGTCCTTTCATGCCTTGGAGAGAAAATCAGCAAGGAACAAAATGGAAAATTTGAGCTCATCTTGAACTTAGATTTATCTTTATATTTGAGGTCTTTTCTAGCTTAGGACCCACAAAATGAGCTCATCACAGCGTAGATTAGTGTAGATGTGGGTTACTGTTCCTGGATAAAGTGGATTTTTCAGCCACCTAATGACAAAGTTCGGTACTTGTATTTCATTTCTAGTGTTGTCTAGGATTCATGTATTGCAATTAAAGTGAAACTATTGTCAGAGGATTGTTGATGCTTGATGCTCTTAAACATGCTACATTTGCTAAAACTCTTGGGTTACAAAAACAATACTGTGATGATGGCTCACATCCTTTATGCACTGCTTTGCATGTTTGCTAGAACTGGTGGTTCACCTCAAATCCTGTACATAGACTGTATATAAAAATGGATGATGTGACTCCACTTCCTCCCACTGAGCAAAAATGAAGCCAGCATATTCTGGATAGTCTGCTCTGTAGTGATCAGGGTTGGAGCTGCTGTATCAAGGTCCTGCTCATACACCCAGCTTACTCAATCATAAGCAAGGATCAGCGGTCAATCCTGCCGTGAAACTTTATTTTAATAGCACCAAATAACTAATTAAAACCTAGTTTATCAGAAAAAGGACCCCTTGAACAAGCGTCACTGTGATAAGAACCACCTAAAATGAAAGAAGTTATCTTTGGCAAAAATTTGACATGTACTTTTTTAGTTTGGCCTGTTTCCCATCTGCTAACATGAAGGGGGTGGGATTTTTGACCTATACTGCAACCAGCCACCAGGTGGTGATTGAGATGTTTTGGCTTCACTTTTGGGGAGCTGTCATGTCTTCTATCGTTATATACAGTCAGCGATCCTGATCATATGAGTTCCTCTCAGAATTTAATCAGGTTGGGTTTTATTTCTTTTAATGTGAACTGATGTGCTGCGTCAACATGTGCAAGGGACTTTGGCAGACTCTGTACGGATTAAGCCTGATTGGTCACCCTCGACTAAATTTAGAATCGGGCCAAAGTTTCTGCCAAATCAGATGTTGCTGTCATGCAGTTTTGGGGGCGGGGCACAGGATTAATTGCCTGAACAATTAGCGACTGGCTGTTGGATGACTGGTTGAATTTCCGACATATCAGACATTTTGCTTGACTTGAAATTGGTCTGTGGAATTGCTTGAACAGCTCCACAGACAAATTTCTTAAACTGTAATAAGCTGTTTTAATATTACTGGAGTAGTATTTCTCGTGACGTGTATGTGTGATAAAAATGGGAACTTTACTGCAGAACAGAAATCATAGTGTCTGCGTCTTACGGCTATTTGCAGCTGTTTTTATTTTTTTTCTTCTTCACCTTGTTTGCTGTTCATGTTGAAGTATTGCACAAAGAAATGATGGATGCGCTGTCTTATTTGAATAAACCTTATCAATCAGGAATGGACACAACCTCCCAGGGGTTCAGTGTTTACATTTAGTGCGAGCACCACATTGTAGCCGGTCTACTTGGCCATACAGCGTGAGTCACTGAGGCTGCAGGTTGCCGAAAGGCAGATAATGATTAAAAAGTGAGCTAAGACAACATACACAATGAATAAAAACCTGCACAGTCTACTCAGCTTTAGATTGAATTAAAAAATTCTCATCAGGGGAATTTATTTTGTCCTAGATGCCTGAATGTGCAACATTTTTGAGATTATTAATAGCAGTGTGAAAAATATAAGGTATGAAAAACAGGGACTCCTGCATGACGATTTGACACTCATTAATGACCAGCTTCATTGTTATGCTGCCGTGGTTTGAAGTCTCTTATATATTTTCATTTGAGTCAATTGAGTGAGAAAATAAATAGACTTGCCTAAATGTTTTGAACATCTGTAACAATTATATCATAATACAATGATAAATCGATTGACCCAACCCCCACAAGTGATTCACTCGCAGATGCTGAGCATCTTACAGCACTGTACAGTAGCAATGTATTAAAAATGAGTCAGCTCCTGATGTTGTAGTGTAGCTCTTTTTCCTTTCCATCCACACATCCGTTGACTTTCTTTCATGCATGATATCACTGATGTAGTCACTGTCCTCCGTCTGACCTCACATCACAATGCTGCTAATGTGTGATGCCACTACCAAGAGCACCATTTGGACTCCTCTGTGTGTGTGTGTTGTGTGTGTGTGTGTGTGTGTGTGTGTGTGTGTGTGTGTTGTGTGTGTGTGGGTGTGTGTGTGTGTGTGTGTGTGTGTGTGTGGTGTGTGGTGTGTGTGTGTGTGTGTGTGTGTGTGGTGTGTGCCGTGTGCGTGCGTGGCATCATGTCCCCGTTTGATTTGTCCTTCACCTCCCTTGTTGTAATAATAGACTCTAGCAGCTCCAGTAAATTGTCTGTTCAGCAGTAGATAACCTTCAGTAGATTCCAGGTGTGTCTGTCCTCTTCACAAACTGCTTTCTTTTCTATTTGATGTGGTAGCTTTAAGCAAAGTTTGAAAGCTGTTTCCTCTCCTGATTTACAGTTCCTGGTGAGCAAGTGCCTTTGTGTGTGTCCAGTCCACTTCTACTGAGTTCTCTTCTGTCTAGTGACCTTGTAGTTTGCAGTTTTTGTTTTGTTATTTTGGTTTTCTCGCTCTGTGGTGTTCAGAAACCTCATTGTTTTGGTTCTTCTTCCAGGCGCACGTGCACCTCGAGCACTTGTGGACCAGAAGTCTTCAGTAATCAAGCACAGTCCAACAGTGAAGAGAGAATCGCCCTCTCCTCAGGGTCGAGTCAACAACACGAGGTAATAAATTCTTTAAAATGTACAACTTATGTGAGGGCAGGAATGTCATGGCGGCTATGAAGGCCATGGCCTTGTGCCTTCTCAGTTTGGCGTTATGCGACTCAAAAAATTACATTCCTGTGTCCACAGCGGCCTTGATGCCCAGCCTGCACTGCCCCAGCTGATTTTGCTGTTTTCCCCTCTGCCTCTTTTCTGTCAATACGGTTTTTAGACTCCAGCGTCTTTAGTTGAGATTCTGATTGGGCATTGTCAAGTGAAATGCTGCACACATAACCAGTGGTGGGTTAGTTTTTTGAGCCTGGTATGAACCACTGAAAAATCTGGTTATTGAAGTTTTATGACTCGCAGCAGAGAAAGAGCACTCAGGAGGAGTGTGAGAAAGGAAGTGTGTTAGTATTGACAAAAGTGTCGACATGATATAAACTTTCTTTGATCATGAAGTCTGATGATGCCCTACAAGTCTGTAGTTTACACTGCGGACTAGAGTCTCTGTTAACAGTGACAAATAGCTAGAGCCATGCTATATATGCTTGTCTCCTCTTCATTACGCTGCTGGATGTGCTGTCTCTGTCTATATAAATAAATTACTGCCACTGTGGTGAAAAAAAAAAAGATCCTTTAAGTCTTAATGAGAAACTTTCTTGAAATAATGAGTTAGTCCATGTCTGTGTTTTCTGACTATTTTGGGAAAGTTTCTTATTAATTTAACTAATTATTTTGAGATGTTAATTAACTATATCACGCACTATTTTGTATATTATATAGACTGACATCTGACTAAGTCCTTATTTCTGTATACTTAAAATAATTGTTTTATTTGATGGCCTTGCTGTCCTGGCATTTGGCCTTTGTGCCCTCCAAAGGTAAAAAAAGCAAAAAACAAGAAAAAAAAACAACCTTTGGCCAAGTGTCTTCGCCCCTAAAATTATGTAATTCCAGGCCTGACTTCTGCCTTTCAAAATAAAATATTGGAGCATATTGTCATCACACATGTTTTATTTCATTATGTTATATTTTGTTGGGTGGTGCCTATCAAATGTTGTATAATTACTTGAATTTGCTGAATGTGACTGAAACTGTTATTTTTATTCAGTGAGAACCAGCAGTTCTTGAAGGAGGTGGTGCAGAGCGTTCTGGATGGCCAGGGAGTCGGCTGGCTCAACATGAAAAAAGTGCGCCGCTTGTTGGAGAACGAGCAGCTTCGCGTCTTTGTGCTGAGTAAGCTAAACAGAGCCATCCAGTCAGAGGAAGACGCCAGACAGGAAATCATACGTGATGTGGTGAGATGCTTGTAGCTGTCCTCCTGTCTGTGAACTTATGTGCCGAGAAATACACAATAATTACAACAAAACCCAAGGAATAACATCTTGAATATAATATTTTGACCACTTAAGTCTGCCCAAAGTATTTTATACTTTTTTATTTCTTCATTTAAGGTCACATTTGCTATCGTTTCTTTTCCTTCACTCAAGGTTTTTTATTTTTTGTTCAGCAAATTGGAATTCATTATGTCAGGGCTGCAAGTAATTATTATAGTCAGAAAAAAAAAAAAAAAAAAAACAGGTTGTAATATCCCACAGTCAAAGGTGATGTATTTAAGTGGCGTATTTTCTTCATTAACAGCCAGTTTAAACTGTCCAAAATCCAAAGATATTCAGTTTTCTATCCTGTGACAAAGAAAAGCATCAAATCCTTACATCTGAGATGTTGGACATGTGGAATGTTTGGCTTTTTATGCTTGAAAAATGACTAAAATGATAAATAGATTATCAAAATAGTTGCCTGTAGTTTGGTTTGGATGTGCATGAAGTGATGTTTTGCAGCTTTAGGTAACCTAATAATTAATATTAACAGCACTCTGTTGATCAAAGTCAAGTAAACTCACTACAAGAACATGTGCCATGAGTTTGGCTTAAAACCTGATTTAAGAAAATGTCAAGTTAACTTTTTAAATGTGTAGACCTTAATTACCATGACATTGCACCAACAACAACCGTCTTCTGAGTCAACAACTGGCAGTTGATTTGAATTGCTGAGATATGTAAAATCTGCAAATTTTATTTTATTCCTGTTGTCAGTTTCAGTCATATCTGTAACGTTTAAGATATCGAGTTAAACATGGTGGTCTGACCTGTCTGATGATTTTGCTGTGCTCATTTTATGCATTGTGTGCTAGTGTCACTGACAAACCAAATCTACCGAACAGCAACATCTCACTGCCGGTCAGACTAACTGCTAGTATGGGAGTAGACTCAGGCTGTCATTTTCTTTAGTCTGTCCCAACAGGTAAATTAGGTCTCCAACCTAACGTTAGTGAAAACAGAAAACATGCGTTTTAAGATAAATGAAATGTTTATACTTTGAAATAACATATGAAAAAAGAAATCATTCAATATTTTGTTGCCATTAAATTGTACGTGACGCAGGGGAAGTTATTGTAAATAAAAATTGTGACGTGTACAAGAACTCACTAATGGGACTTGTAGTGTTGCTTGTATTTTTCAGTCCTGTTGAAATCATTATAAACCTTGTTAATACTGTATTTTGTCTCCAGGAGGTAAGCAGGAAGGTGTACAAAGGCATGCTGGACATCTTGAAGTGCACAGTTTCCAGTCTGGAGCATTCTTACACTAACGCAGGCCTCGGAGGAATGGCCAGTGTCTTCAGCTTACTGGAAATCGCGCGCACACATTATCAAACCAAAGGTATGTCGCATATGTTTAGCAAAGGAATGCACACATTTATTGTTGGCTTGTCTGATTTATACAAAGTAGATTTTTAAAAATTTGTCAGCTTGAGACTTTCTGTGCTTACGAGCGTAACAGGAATGGGCCTGTGCCACTAACACTTGTCCATGTCTGTTTGAATTAATCCTTTAGCTGCATGCTTGATGCTGACTTACTAAAACACTAACTATAATTGTAAAGTTCAGATCTCTTTGCTGTTTTCTGTCTTTGTCTAATACTGTCAAACCTCTCCCTGTTTAAACCTCCACATATTCTCTCTTCCTGTCATTTTGATGAACTCTGTCTCTGGCCCCTTAATTTTGGTAACTTGGTAGACCCAGAAAAGCGCAAGCGAAGCCCCACAGACAGTGCTGGCAGCCCGGGGAGTAAAGAGAGTCCTTCTGGTCGTATGGAGGCCGCCAGACCTCAGGGCCTTCTGAACGTTCCCCACCTGCAGCTGCCGCACCACACAACGGGCAAAGGAGCCCGCCATTTTGATACCCGGAGTCTGAACGAGGAGAACTTTATTGCCTCGATTGGTGTGTACACCACTCCAGCCCGGTTGCATGTGCACTGTGAGATCCCCCACCCTGTCCCCCTACAAGCTCATCAACCTTAAATACCAGTCTCCCACCCCCTCCTCCAACCGTCTCAAAGAAAGATCCCTTCACTTGTCCCAGACAGATTCTTACAGGTGTTATAATATTCCACACACTTTGACATGAAATTCTGGTGATAATCACTGAGATGGGCTATAAAAAGAATTATAACATTAATAATGTTGCGATAATTTACTCCTGAGATTTCATACCAAATGGTAAATAGTGTCTCTGTGTCAGGCAATGATTTTCATAAATTAAAAAAATATTAATTCAGAATTTGGCCCTGGTTAAAATATTCCTATTATAGCCTTGAGAAGTGTCTGGAATATTTCCCTGTGTTCCAGGCTGGACTGCGTGTGTTTGTCTCCCCTTCCTTTAACATCTGTGCCCCTGTTTGCCTCTCCTCTGGAGTTCTGTTTGTCGGCCTCTTAGCACCTTGACTGCATGTCTTTCGTTTGGTCTTCCAATACCTAAATCTGCAGTAGTGGACGAGGGAAACCAGAGGTATGCGCATCGATACTCACATCGGTGCTAGTCTTTGCCTTTACTGCAGGTTTCTGCGAGGCGTGCTGTAGAAAATGGCAGCTCCCTTTGCTCTCAGCATGGAGGGTGGAAGCATCACTCCCCAGTAAACAGTCCCAGTAAAGAGACAAATTTCACAGCAGAAAGTGTTTCTATTGGTCTCCAAAGAACCAACTGATACAGAAAATCCTTAATAATCACGTTACCGCTTAACTCTCTGAGAATTATTCTGGGTCTGTATACGGGGGACACTTTCAGTCAACCACCCTGACACCTCTCCTACCCGCACCCCTTCTTTTCCTGTTAGAAGTTGCACCTTCAATTCTACAGAATGCTGTGAGACTTGCATCCCGGCTTCTGCAACTGCTCCATTTCACCTGCTGGCTAGTCGGCCTCTCAACCCCATCACATGCTCTTTTTTCCGAATCAGCCATCTCTCTCTCCCACCTTTGCTCTGGAGAGCCAGACAAATGCAGTCAGTGGCCTGTGGTCTGACGTCACTGTGTGGCTCCCCAGGACTTTGGGCAAGGAGCTCTGGGTGTGTTGTAATGTTACCTTAGTAGCTGTTACGCACAGTGGATCCAACGTGACAACAAAATACTTCTTTTTCATTTTGTCCAGATTGAAGTGCAGCTACATGCAAACATTACAAAACACCTTCATTCAATAATGACAGATTCTCAATGCTTATTTTGTTTTTGTTTTGATTTTAATGCTCATCCACCATACATGCCTTTTCAACCAGCTCTCTGACTCTCTCTCTGTCTTTCTCTCCTTGCTTGCAATGCATCTTGGGTAGAATTGTGGAGCAAGCACCAGGATAAGCAAAAAGCTATGGAAAAACCACAGAGTAAGAGACTTTTCACACACCAAGAAAAAAAAAGAGAAAAAGGATTGGGGTGTTCAGCTGTTGACCTTTTTCCACCTCCTTCTTTCCACTTTTTAAAACTCACCAGTGTCTAAACGCATTATAAATAAAAGTGCTCCAAATAAGAATGTTAGAATGGATAACCATAAAAAAATATAGGTATAAGAGTCTGAATGTGAGCTCAAGAAGAGGATTTTTACTTTGGATTAATTATGTCTACTAATATGATGTGATCAATGTGATTTCAGCTGAGAGTTTATTTTTATTAGTGGAGATGCTCTTGATTTTCTAGTTTTGTCTGGTTTCTAGTTATTTGCTGTATTTGCAATCTGACAACAAGGGTCACAGAATTTCTCACAGATATAGCACTGTGAGAAATTACACCCTTGTTGAACTTCCCAAAAAATATTTCAAGACTTGAGATGGCAGCCAGGCTTGGTATGTCATGGTAAGTTCTTCCAGCAGGCATTACAAAAGTATGTGCTAGTTTTACTAGAATACAGTATGTAATGATCTTAGCTTTGATAGCCTGATAGCTTTAGCTCACAAGGTGGAAGGCAGAACATAGTAGAAGCTAACGTGTGGAAATACAGTGGTGTATAAACGTCTTTTTAAGATATTTTTCTTCCCACTCTCTACAGTTTAGGCATGTAAAATCCCTGTACCAAAAAAGTTGGGATACAGTGCAAAATGTTCATAAAAACAGATTGAGTGTATATTTAAAACAAACAATGAAGTATCTTACTTCAAACATGAAACCTCTTGTCTTTGTACTGTATTCACCTGGATATAGGTCGAAAAAGATTTGCAAATTACTACTTTCTGTTTTTATTTACATTTTACACAACATCCCAACTTTATTAGAATTGGAGTTTCTACAATATTTAATTATATGTATTTAAAATAAAATTGCAAATGTTTACTGATGTCGATACGTGGAACAAAATTCTGTGGACAGTTTCAAGGTCCTTGAATTACAAAAATATTGGATTTTATGTTATATTCACTGGCTTAAGCTGATGCAATATGTCATTTTGTTTTGCAGTGTGTTTTTTTTCCCTTGACACCCTGCATCAAGACGAGCAGAAATGAATACCTGCTGCCCTGTCCTGCTCTTTTAACTGTATTTTTTCCAGTTTCAAGTGGCTTGCTGTAAATTGCACATCTATAGCTGATATTTTACAGTTGCTGTCACATTTTAAGGCTTTAATAAATGGTTTGCAAATGTTAAGTGACACAAAAACAAGGAAGTGTCAGGATCTACGGGTCACCACGCCTGCACCCACTGAGGTGACGAATAACAAAGTACAAATCACACTTGAAACAGAAAATGTCTCCTTTACCGTCCATCAGTTTGTCTGCATGCCTAACTGCCTGTGTCTGTTTGTTGTTTCTGGTGTAATTTGGGCCACATTTGCAGCATTGACTTGAGATTTAATGTCGCGCTCTTGCAGTTTTGTTTTCGTTTGTAAGTTTTCCCCCAGTTTTATGGCACTCTCTGCTTGCCCCCTTGTAACTTCTCTGTCTGGTCTTTAAAAACTTCATCTGTTACTGCTCAGTTATGCACCAGCATTGTATACTGAAAGCTGTAAAAATATTTAATGTACCAAGTTTTCTTACCTCTTAAGATAAGATGTATTATAGTCATTTTTAGCTCGAGGCAGCTTAAGGCTCTGACTCTTCGATATAAAAACTATTTCATAAAAATGAATAAGGTACTGTTATACTGATTGCTTTGCTGTGTCACAAGTGCAACGCAGTGTTTAAATAGAGGCTTTGGCATTTTAATGGCCGTAGCATCAGTGTTGCTGTGCTGTGTTGGCTTTGAGTGAGGCGACTCTCAGTAAGGCAAGAAGATTATGTCGTTCTGTTCGTGAAAACACGCTGATAATCATGTCTGTCCTGCAGGATCAGAAGGAGCAAAGCAGCAGCGCCCCCAGGTGACGGATGCAGAGGAGAAGAAATCACAGATCAGTGCTGACAGTGGCCTCAGTGTCACATCTGGATCTCAGGTTTGTTTGTGCAGTGTTGTTATGAGAAAACTTGGTGCTATTGTCAAGTACACAATTATGTTAATGTGAACAACATTTTGAAACAGCTGGTTGTGACAGATTTACTTTCAGCACAATGTTTTGACCTTCTGTCCTTCACTAGGGTCTGTTATGCTGCCGACTTTCATGGCTTGTATGGTGTTGGTCTTTGTATGTTACAAACTGCTAACACATTTTTACTGACGACCACTGAATTCTCTCCTCTTATTTTCATTTGGGTTTACAGAAGAGCGACACAGAGTCTGTAACAAGCTCAGAACCTCCGATCCTGACCAGAAGCACCAGCCAGGACTCAGAGGCTAGCACAGTGGTAGGGCACAGCCAACTCAGATATTATACTTTGTTCCAGGATGGTATTTTTGGTACAACCATTTTAAGCCCTTTTTCTTGTTGTTTTCCCTCCATAAACAAGGAAAAATAGGAGAATGGCTGGCATGTTCAGCACATAGTTAGCAGCTGGACGAATCTTTAATAGTACTCTGTTTGAAAGTATTGAAAGTTAAATTGGTGTTACTTCTGTTAAGTTATTGCGTATATCTGCATTTGTACAGTATATCTGCCTGTCTCCTCTTAATCTTTAATGGCTAGCCAGTGCCAGTCATCACAAATTAATGACATGCAGCCAAATATTGTTTAACCCCATAAAATTGATATTTTAAATCCTCGTGATACCAAATTTGTCAGGCTGAATTTTGAGGTCTTATGTAGGAAAACAATCCTGTTCACACTCTGTTTTTCCTTTATTTACGACATTTCAGTCCTCAGACGTTTATCAATTCAGTTCAGTTCAATAAATCTTGCATCCCCAGAGGAAAATTCTGGTGCAGCAGAAAAAACAGGGGACAAACACACTGTACATTCAACAAAAACACTATCGATTAGTAACAAGAAACATACTTTAAACATACTTTTAAATATGACAGTAACAAAGACACTATAAGCAACAAGTAGCCTAATAGCAAACAAGTGCAGGGAGGAAAAAAAAAACAAAAACTTGGGACCTCCTGAGTATAAGGACCTTATACCTCCATCCAGAGGGCAGAAGGTGGAACTCCTGGTACAAAGGGTTTGTGTTTGTCAACATGGAGGTGGCCTTTCTGTCCAGGTGCCTGTTCTGCAGAGCGAAGAGACGGAGGTGGGACACCCCTGTAATCTTAGAGCAGGTGTTCACCATTCTGAAGCTTTTTTTCCTACTCTTCAAATTAAGATTCCCAAACCAGCAGATCAAACTTAATTTAGACAAAGGTAATAGTGAAAACATAATCCACATGACATGATGTAATGGTGCAACCAAGAAAAACACACAGTCTTGTGAGAGAGTACGTCAAATATTGTAGTATGACATTCATATATTCAATGAAAAGCTGCATCAGGCTAATAGAGAATACACCATATACACTATTAAAAGGCTATCAGACTGTGTGGAACAAGATGATTTTCCGCTATTTTATCACATTTATCTTTGCTCAGAGCAATTAACCATGGGTATGAATGCCAAAAGTGCCCAAACCTTCTGCATGTGAAACACCTCCACTTGTGTTATCGTTCTCACACGTGGATTGTTATGTTTTTAGATAAGCAATAGCTCTGGAGAGACTCTGGGGGCTGACAGTGACCTGAGCAGCACGGCAGGAGACGGCCTTGGTGGGAGAGTTGCTCCTCATTTAAATCAGTCCAGAGGGACTCTCTCCGACAGTGAGATCGAAACCAATCCAGCCACCAGCACTGTGTTTGTAAGTATAAAACTCAGTATAAATAAAATACGTAGATTATATAGCTCTTGCTTGCGATAATGGCCAACTTAAAATTAGACTCTTTAATTGCAAACTTACTTCATTTGAACTTCGAATGTCATTAATTAGTTATAAAAACCTCCACAGAAGGTTCCTGGAGTTGATGGGATTTCAGGTTTCCCATGGATACTTGAAAAACCGGACGACTGCTGACTATTTTTCCGCAACTTAAAAAACACCTGAAAAAAGAGAGATGAAGTTTAATGTCCTGGAAAATTGTTTCTGTGTGTTGATGTGTGGTTAAAGCTCAATTACTGGTGAACAGTGAGAGCACTTCAAATGAGCAACATTCGTTGTTTTATTTCAAAACACTACGGAAAACCATCAAGTTGGGCAGAAAGACGTCTTAACATCAGTTCTACAGTATTTATATATAGACAGGGCAGAGACACTCGTGAGTTTTGTGACGCTTCTGAAGCAGCTTGTGGATGTGTGTGCAGGGCATAAACGAGAAAGGTCTGCACACTATTAAGACTCCGAATAATAATAATTCTATTTCCGGATAATATTTTGATCCACAAGATCTTCCTACAGTAGATCAAAACGTTGCCTTAAAAAGAAATTAATCTATTCATGTGGAGTTAGAGAGTGTGCACATCTTTCTCCATTGTGCCTTGTAGTTTTTTGTTTTGCACCTGAATATTTCTGCCTGGATGTGCGCAGACTTGGTCCCTCTTCTGATGCATATTTGAGAACAATGAATAGGCAGGTTCATGTATTTGCATTCATGGCTTGTCCGAGAGTGGTCTCTGCTCAGAGTCATGTGCTGTAAACAGAGCCGACTCTCCCTCTCCACAGCTCAGAGATGTGAACTCCATAACTGTTCTAACCTGTTTTCATTCAGAGTCCTGCCAATACAAGATATTCTTGACCCATCCTATCTCAGAGATTCTTAAGTACGCTAATCCCTCAGACCGAAGGTGTATTGATTCCTTGAACAACTCGGCAGGTGATATTACCAGAGGAAAAAGTCTTGCAGAACTAGCTGCACCGCACTGAGGGTATTAGGGCCCTCTTCTTTTTGTACTTGCCTACTGATCAGTGGCCTTTAAATCCATCCACGAGTTGATTGGTATTCCTGGAACCAGACTATCGTTCGGATGTTCAACCTGAATAATTTACAGCAAAGGTGTTCAGAGTGGGAGGCGGGCTTCCCCAGGGGTGTACAAACTGTTACAGGTGAGGCTCAGTGAATAGAAGTGAAAAAAGTGTTACATTATTTATTGTGTAAGTTATCAAAAGGAGATCACACAGAATAGCCTAAATGTGTGTATAGACATTTGGGAATTTTTACAATTTGCCCATCAGAAACTAATGAATGCCTTTGGACAGACATTTTTTATGTATTTATCTTGGCTCAGTTGTTGAGTGTCTGTGCAGTCAAATAACATAATCATGATCCCATAGACATCCACGTTTTGAGTGAAGCCAAGAAAGTAAACTAAGGGAGGCGCCTTTCTCAAAGCTTTGTCTGAAGGGAGGCTTGTAGTCTCAGACTTTGAAAACCCCTGAGCTCCAGTATACATGATGCTGTGATCAATATTGGGCATAAACAGATAAATCAACACTCAAAATACATGAAATGGTATTTTGGTGACTGTACCACTGTAGCTGTTGATTGACCCTGTCCTGTTTCCACAGGGAAAGACCCACACTCTGAAACCAAGTGCAAAAGATCACGCACTTGCTATGGCAAAGGGGCCACCTGCACAACCCATGGAGGACATCAGTATGAGGATTTATCTTTGTGAAGGCCTGCTGGGTATGTCCTGCTGCTCTCTAGTTTACTTCTCTACTACCTCTCACAGTTATGTCAAACAGCTGACGTTTATTCTGTCCTTTCTGTGCCCTTAAAAATACTCAACAGTGTGATTTGAGCATTCATTTTCTCATTCCCGTCACTGTCACTAGAATGTTTTGCATTACTTTACTAACATTATCTTTGCTTGTCAAAGAAAATCTTTTGAATCCAACAACTCTAAATATTAAAAGGTATCTTCCACTAATAACTACACTAATTCAACTGTTGTTGGGTATGGTGACCTTTCACTTCCTTTAACTTGTGCAAGCTCTTGCTTTAGTTTGCCACACATTGAACTTTCACTAATAGTGGAAGGAGTTATTTTTATGAGGAAGAAAGCAGAAGTCAGACATGTGATTACCTAGAATGGGCGTAATGTTAAATATTTGTGATGAAACAATGAATTAAACATAGGTCAAAAGGTAAAAGGTCATACCCTGATGTCTTTTTTTCTGATGTGACTTTACATAATGTGACTGTCCACCCTAAAGTCAAAATAATATATTTTTCCTCTGGCCTGTAGTTTCATTTATCCATCTAGATCTAGTTTTGGTGTGAGTTGCAGAGTTTTGTAGAATATGGTCACAGAGATGTCTGCCTTCTCTCAGTATAATGGAACTGGATGCACTCGGCTTGTGGAACTGAAAGCAACAAAAAATACTTTTGAAAAACCCAACACCATTGACCCGGTTACTCAGGGTAATCCACAGACCTTGTTGTGAGCAGTTTCATGTAGCGTGCATCTAGTCATGGATGAGAGGCTCGTGCTCCTGACAGAGTGAGACATAAACAGTAATGGCATCCTCCCCGGCTGAGCTGTAACCTCCATGAGTAGATGTGCGGTTACAAGGTTGTAGTTCCTACATGAAACTGCTCACAACAAGTTTGTGTTTTTGGGTTTGGGTGAACTGTCCCTTTGAAGGAATAGAAAAGAAAGAGGAAAAAAATGCAATTGGTCCTCTTAAGAATATTTATTTGCATTATGGTAAGTCATGACTGCAGCTGCTGCTAATTGCTAGAGTTTAATTGGAATTTATGTTTTGAAGTAATTTGACCCAAGTAAAACATCAGTCTTTAAATATGTTAAAACAATAAGAATTTAGACTTAATATTCTATATAAACAGACCACAAACACAGCCTCATCACCACAGATCACAGTAACAGGATTATTGCACAGCTACTTGACTGTGTTAAACATATTTTTACAAAAATTAAATCCTATGTTTAAGTGGGAGCTACAGGTTAATGTGTAAAATGAGTGCGATGTCTTTGTTTGTCTTTGTTTTTGTTCCTCCGGTGTGGTTCTCGGCTCGCTCTGCTTTTGTTTTTGCCATTAAACCTACTCACCTCTCCGCCTAACCCCCTCCTGCTCTCACTGCTTCTCGTCCCTCCTGCTGCTCCTCCTGGGAAATTCTTCCAGGCCGCGATAAGAGCTCCGTTTGGGATCAACTAGAGGATGCTGCCATGGAAACCTTTTCTCTAAGTAGGGCTAATCTCTTGCCTTTGCCCTTTTTCCGATGTTTTGTGTGTGTGTGTGTGTGTGTGTTTGGGGAGTCTATCTGTTGTTCGCATGGACCAGTCCTGTGTTTCATCTTTGATGTGATGTGGGTTTTTCCTGTCTGTTGGTGAGCTGCACATCTGATAGAAGTGGAAAATATAAGCAGTCCTGCAGAATTTGGTCACAGTTTTCCCTCACAGGGATATCAAATACAGCAGAGCGTGCGTGTTTTCCATTCACCTTGGTCTAACTTTGTAACAACATTTTAATGTCTGCTCACCTGCTTTTTCAACCAGTCTTCTGACTGCCGTTCATGTTGACCCAAAAGCTTAACATTTAATAGGTTTGCATATTGGATAAGTGTGTGTTGCCTTCAAGTGCTGTCAGAAATGCAATTATGAGTTGAGCACACTCATACGAGCCACCAGCTAGTAAATAATATTAGGAAATGTCAAGATTTCCAATGAGTTCCTGCAGTCTAGTTTGGGGTGGGAGGGGGGGACTGTAGCTCAGCCACTGATATTACAAGTGAAATATTTTATTCCTCTTTTGCATCCTGTAAAAATGATTAGTTTTATTTTTTTCATGACTTACATTTTGTTTTATGGTTTTAATAATTTTGTAGCTATTCACAACTTTATTTCTAAATTAGAAGAAGACGAAAATGTAATTTCCTCAGTCCATATAACGAGGTTACAAAGAGCAGCACTTAATAAATGCCTCAATAAATGCAACGTCGGCCTTAAAAAATGATAGCTGCTATCAAAACACGTCAAGTAAAGTTTTTATTAGACCTTTTAGCTGTGAGTCTCATCAGAAACTGTACTGTGTTAAACTACAAGTGTTATGTTCAATATCAGTTGGCCTAATTGACTTTCACTGTTACCTTTCTGCATAACTAAAACCTATAAACTTGCATATATAGTTGATGAGGAGAGCAACAGTAAAATGTTACAATTTCAGTATTCATACTTTACTGAAACATTGTAGTAACTGATGAGGGCTGTACTGAATAATTTAAAGCTTCATTCATAATGTGAATGATGACGTTCGCATTCTAGATCAGCATTCGGATGCTGTGCAGTTTTTGTCTTTACTGCATGTCTGTTTATTCTGTTTAAACATATTTGTGGAATTAGATTCCAGTGGTGGCTGCATAAGATTGTTTCAGACTTGCATGAGTCATACATTTCCAATAACTATAATTTATATATAATAATATAATATATAGTATATAAAATTTGTATTGCCAACTCATACCATCACGTTCTATCTTTTTAAAATAACCTCTGTACTTAGAATAGATGCTCGTGGCTGCACACATTATGGGTTGTGAGTGGATGAGTTGTGTTGTGGATGAAATAGTCCACCTTTGCACATTTTAGGAGCTACATGTGTACTGTGTCCATGTGTTCAGGTAAGGAGCGCTCCACACTGTGGGACCAGCTACAGTTCTGGGAGGACGCTTACTTAGATGCTGTGATGTTGGAGCGTGAGGGCATGGGCATGGACCAGGGACCCCAGGAGATGATTGAAAGGTTCAACACAGGCTTCACATTTTTTCACAGTTACTAGATAACGTTGTGATTCTGGTCATGGACTAGTAATATGTGCTTTTCTATGTTTTGTTTGTCAACACAGATACTTGTCACTAGGAGAACATGACCGCAAGCGTCTGGAGGATGATGAAGACAGACTTCTGGCTACCCTGCTGCACAATATGATTGCATACATGCTAATGATGAAAGTACGGAGGCCTGTTTGTCATTAAAATCAAAGGACAATATTATTTTTTGTTGATCTATTCTCTGCCCAGTGTTTGTACCTCCAGATATCTTAACTTTTGCTCCCTGTCGATGTTTTTGTTTGTTTAGTTGAACAAAAATGACATCAGGAAAAAAGTGAGGCGTTTGATGGGGAAGTCCCATATCGGCCTCACATACAGCCAAGAGATCAATGAGATACTGGACAAACTGGCCACCATGGTGAGTATATGTCCTTATTTCAAGTCACTTAGTTCACCTCCTGTTCATCCTTTGTAACTTTTTATTCTGAACTATATTTTCAGAACGGCCGGGAGCTGCCCATCAGGCCCAGTGGAAGCCGTCACATCAAGAAACAAACATTTGTTGTACACGCTGGCACTGATACCACAGGAGACATCTTTTTCATGGAGGTACGCAAAGTCTTGACTGTGTTTAAATCCTAATATTACATCTGTGACTGTATCTGTAACTTTTAGAAAGTATATTGTTGATTATTTTACTTGAATTAAACGTAACTCCCGTTTGTTTTCAGGTTTGTGATGACTGCATAGTCCTGCGCAGCAACATCGGCACAGTTTATGAGCGCTGGTGGTACGAGAAGCTCATCAACATGACTTACTGCCCCAAGACCAAGGTGCTGTGTCTGTGGAGACGCAACGGCCAAGAGACGCAGCTCAACAAGTTCTATACCAAAAAGGTCAGAAACTGCATCTCTCTGCATCCTGTTCTTTTATTCTCGTTTAAAATCATTAATTAGAAATTCAAATAATTTTTTCTCTTTGCGTTCTAGTGTCGTGAACTCTACTACTGTGTGAAAGACAGCATGGAAAGAGCTGCAGCAAGACAGCAAAGCATTAAACCAGGTATGTAATGAGTTGACTGTGCCTAACCTCGTCTTTTTTGCACTTTCTTTCTTTCTGTCTTTTTCCACTTCTTTTCCTTGTGTTTTTCTTTCTTTCTGGGTTTCCGAAAAATGTCCATGTAACTTAGTTTCAGAGTCACAGTTTAATATATTTTTGGTAAAGCAGATTTTTTTCCCCCAAAAGATTAGTAATTCATTTGAAAAAATGGAACCATCAATTGGTCAATAGGCGAGTGATGGAAAATTGTTATTACGAATAGGAATGCACGGTAATATTAGCGTGTCATTGGCATCAGTTGATGAAGGCCTTAAAATGAAATATCGTTATCGGCCCGAAATGAATATTTCTGCTGATATGACAGGCAGATAAGATGATATTTTAATTATGCTCAGCGACATGAGTATGTCTGCAGTGTGGAGGTTTTGAAACGTCCAAAATGGAAAGCGTATATCACATATCCATTATTACAAGAGACTCTAATCCAGATACTCTCAAATACATTATAAATAAAAAAGCAACTTGTTACATCACAGCATTACCTACTGGGAAAAGTAACTTGTTAAAGTACTTTTGCATCAACAAAAATGAAAATGACTTTGTGATTCTTTGTGCTTAGTTATGTTGTTTGACAATCTAACGGTGAAGTGGGCAGAGGCACAGAGTTGTGTTTATGAAAACGATACAGGGGTTTGTATAGCCTACAACATGTAACTTATGAATCAGCTAGCTTCTCAAAACACTTAACTGCAGACGAAAAAGTGTACAAGCTTTTCTAATCACGTAGACTCGCCAAGTTTACTCCTTTTTTTATGCAGGAGAGGTTTTTCAAAATATATTTCACAGTCTGTTCCTCTGACGAGACTTCCAAGGTTATAAAGCTTTTCCGCAGGCACACTGGATGGTGTTTGAATATTTACTAAAAAAGAAAGCTTTGTCATTATATATCCATCTTGAGACACAACTTTAGATACGTGATGATTTCAAAAGTCGCCCTCTGTGTCTCCTTTGTTAACAGGTGCACATTGCGTCAGTTCTAAATAACTGAGAACATGATTTGCAAAACTAATGTGTTAAGCTGCTTTTTACAACAAAAAAGTAACACAAGTTACTTAATAATGTGTTACCCCAACACTTGAGATTACACATAAATAATTGTTCACAGGTTGTGCCCAGCTCGAGTCTCATATTACCCCGATGTACTGCAACGAACAGTTTGGGAAGAATAAAGGCACCATTACATCCCTGTTCTTCAGTGGCTGCAGTGTTGTGATTTCCTTTTAAAAATTCTATTATTATTCAAGTATTTTGAAAATTCTATGATTATTGTAGCATTTTGGAGTCTGTTTATAACATAAAAATTCAGATCAACTAGGACAAGTTAAAACATTCCTGCCCCACATCCCAGCGGTGTCTAATGTTTTTCTTTTCTGCCTGCAGTCAGACTGTTTAGATTTGATGTTTTTTGGAGACTTTATTATCCACCAGCTCTAATACTTGGATGCGGTCTTGTTCAGGTCCGGAGCTGGGCGGAGAGTTCCCGGTCCAGGACATGAAAACTGGTGAAGGTGGACTGCTGCAGGTCACACTGGAGGGAATCAACCTTAAATTCATGCACAGCCAGGTAAGAGGCCAGTACCACAGCAGAGAAACTGCTGCTCATCTCACACAAAAAGGGCATGAAGATAAAAAATCACTCATGATGGTTCAGAGTTCATCCCATCCTTCTCCTGTCCACCTCTGTGCTCATCTCTCCTGTTTGCCTCATTTCCTTTCATCTCGTGACATCTTCCTCTATTGTCATTCAAAATAAATCTCAGTAGTCAAAATGTTAGCGATGACTGACAACATGTTTGATTGGCATTTAATCGCACCTGATGTTCATCCCTTAGAGGAAGAGTTCCTGTTTGTGCTTTTGCTTTTTTGGATTTGCTTTTTTTTTTTTTTTTTTTTCAGTTTCAGTTTGTGTTTGTTTGTGCGTGTGTTCATATGCATGCGTTTCCCAAAAACAGTATTAACACATCCTTCCACACGAGTTTCTTTTGCCATCCGTGGTGCTCAAACCTCATTGTTCATTTATTGTGTGGGAGGAGATGAAGTGTTAATGTGTGTGTGTTGTGCATCAGTGGTAAGACGGATGACCTTGAGCAAAGACTTTTCATTAATAATTGGCTATTTTAATAGCAACTTTTCACATTTAAGTTTGGACCCTTGAACATCGTCATGTGTTGTCTTCACATCTGCGCAGGTAGTCGTAGTCGGGGTTCGTATTTTCTGCAGGTTCATTAGAATGTGGAGCTGTGATTGAACAATGTTCTGTAGGTGTCTGAGAGGAGGAGTCTGAGAAGTGACCATGCTGAGAGATCAGGGACCCAGTGCAGCTGACAGACACTTCATACGTATTTAGCATCTTAAAAACAGTGAAACAAAAGAGTGAGGTGTTATTAAGAGTAAAAAAAGATTGAACAGTAGCATTCTTCTAACAACAAAAGTAATTTGAAGGTCGGTTCATCCAAATTATAAGAAAAGAAGACATCTTCTCACTTCTTCTTTTGTGGTATCTAGCCATGCAGACAGTTTTGGTTAAAATTAACGAGGTTATGAGATATTTGAGGTATTTTTAAGAGTTTTCTGCCTACAGCCCATGAACGTGGAGGCGAATGGAATCTCATTTGTGGTGCGAACAAAAGTTCAAAGCAGCAACATAGCCCTGGTTACTGAAGATCCACAAATCTCACAGTGCTGAGACTTTGTTGGAACTACAAATAATGCCAACTACTACTGCTACAGCGCACATACAGTATCTGGTCTGTACATTATTTGTAGAAGATCAGAACCTAAGAGGGAGAAATTTGTACTTTATATTTTTTGTTCTGTGATGGTGCCGTTAGCTGTGCATTAACCAGCTGCAAAACAGTTTGTTCTTTTTGTATTGTTTTGTCTGCCCAACAGTCTAAAATGTAAAGATATTTATTTTATTATCAAGAAAATGAGCAAATAATTCTCTTTTGCAAAGCTGAAACAGGCTGTGCTTAATGAAAAAGGTTTAATCAATAATTAGCATGGTTAATTTTGTTAATTGAGTAATAGACTGATTGACTAATTTTTTCAGCTCTGTTCTAAACTAGATGTGATTAAAGTAGTAATGACACCATTTCATGACACTTTTTTCCTCTTAAGTTTTGCTGGCAGCTCTTGAGTCTCCCCAGGCAAGCTATGGATGTCAAATCAGAAAAAGAAAAGTCCAAAAATGTCTCTTTTGTTAGCAAAGGTTACTGACCCCTGATTTAGAAACTTGTAGAATAAAGGCATTTCCAATGTAATTCCAAACTTTTTTCATTTCTTTTCAGTAATAATAAAAATTCACAATAAGTCCCAAACTTTTTTGATACATTTTTCGGCTGGCAAAGGGGATGGCTAATTGCAATTTTAATTGGACGTTAAAGCTGCTGTAATTAATATTTTTGTATTAAAAATGGATCAAATAACTGTGTTATGTGAATGTAGCTGCTTAGAACAATGAACCCATAGATTCATAGGTTCTCCTTACAGTTCTACAGATCTTTTCATTGTCTTTAAGCACACTGTTTTGATTTTCTGGCCAGCAACGTTACTATTTTGGTTCACTCTCAGCACTATCGTACTGTAGCTTTGTTTTCAGCCTGTGCAATCCACAGTGCGCTAACTGTTCAGCACCAAATGGCAGACGGACAAGGTGAAGAGAAAGAGATTTCCCCCGGGAGATGTTTAAAGGGATAGTAGCATTATTTTTAAGTGGGGTTGTATGAGCTACAAATAGCCCCTAAGTACCGTGATTGCAGTAGAAGACTCTCCACACTCCTCCCGTTAGCGACGCCAGCCCATAGTGCTGCTCAGAGATTTTCAACATACAGTGTTGTGAACGGTCCCAAAAAAACGGCCTATTTTCGCGGCCTAAAAGAGGTTTTACCGGAAAAAAATACACAGTTCCATTGTTCGCTATAATACAACTATGCTCAGCCCCTCAAAGTGCAGGAAAAACGCAGTTTTTATTTGGACCTAACCAACTCACGTATCCCTCCGCCCAGGGTTAGCGCCCGCTGATCAGCTGTTTACACAGTGTACTACGCAGAGCGCTGTAGTGCTCCGCCGATCAGCTGTTTTGAGTCATTGTTGATTGCGATTCGAGGACGGAAGATGGTGAAACCTCTTCAAACATTTTGAAAATAGTTCGTGTGTGTTGCTATCCAGGATGCAATAACAAAGCTGTGTCCCACAGCCCTTACAGCTTTCACCGCATTCCTTTGCGTGATATTGACCTTCGGCAGCTGTGGCTAGTTCCTCTAAACTTGGATGTCAACTTGCCACCGGCATGACTAAAGGATCTCCGTGTTTGCAGTCACCATTTCGCTGAAGAGGATTTTGTGAGAACACTTTCACTGCTGTGCCCATCCATCTGGTAAGACAAGTGAAACACCTGTGAAAGAGTGTAATGTAGCCTATCACCGCAGTGCAAATTTATCACATAGGTGAAAACGGAGATGTAGTGCTGTAACATGAAAATGAATTTGGCTGATTCTTGAATTACCTTACACCGATGTTTCCCCTCTCTCTCTCTCGGCCCGTTCAGTTTCCATCTGCAACAGCTCTTCTTCAGTGTACTCCGGTTCATACAGATATCCGCTTGCTTCCAAAGTGAATGGCACTTCATTCTCGCTGTCACTGTCAAAATCACTCATTTTTAAAAAGTATATTATATCTCTACTCTTCCTCAAAAAGCCAAGACACTGACCAAAACAGCTGATCGGCGGAGCACTGCAGAGCTCTGCGTAGTAGCTACACTGTGTAGTCGGCTGCTCAGCGGGCGCTAACCCTGCACTTTGAGGGGCTGAGAATAATTTTTATTATAGCGAACAATGGAACTGTGTATTTTTTTCCGGTAAAACCTCTTCTAGGCTGCGAAAATAGGCCGTTGTTTTGGGACCGTTCACAACACTGTATGTTGAAAATCTCTGAGCAGGACTATGGGCTGGCGTCGCTAACGGGAGGAGTGTGGAGAGTCTTCTACTGCAATCACGGTACTTAGGGGCTATTTGTAGCTCATACAACCCCACTTAAAAATAATGCTACTATCCCTTTAAGAACAAGAAAGAGCTAAAAGAAAAGTGAATATTGGACTTAGATTCACACAATTCACAATCCCAAATGAATGATAATGTTGCTCAGCTGGATGCGCAAATAAGCAACTTCCATCAAATTAAAATTTGATTATGTCATGTTGTTCTTGTACCTCGATTCTGCTTCCCCAGACTGTCCAAAAAGTCCGTCACTGCAGGTTTAAATGCAATTTTTCTTCGCTGCGAGCATCACAAATAAAATTCCATTATTGTCTATTGTACAACCAAAACTTTCTGCTTGGCCAGATGTAATGTCTTTTTATAATTCGGGTGAGCTGACCCTGTAACTTGGATGTTGCTGCACTGAGTCATTATGATTACTGCCTGCTTTTTCTTGCTGCTTCCACCTTTTTCTACCTCAGGCTCTTTTGGCTCATGTTGGATTTTTTCGCCTCATATTGCAAGGGGAAGAGTGTCACACGGAAAAGTTTTTTCATTTCCTTACAAGCAGAATACAATTAACCTCAGAAATGAGTTTCACACCACATATACCACACCTAGAATAAATGATTTTCATTAGCCGCTTCGCTACAGTTGTCAGATAGAGCAACTCAGATCAGATTTGTAGATCAGCTCATGAAACTTCACAGATCGTTTTTATGTTGGGTTTTTTTTTGTTTTTTTTTTTGAGTAAAACTCTTTCACCAAACCCTCAGCAGGAGCTTTATTTTAAATGATAGCGTTTCAGTGAGCGAGCACTGGGTCGGGTTCTGGGCAGCTCTGCAGTGAGATGGTGTCGGAGGTGACATTTTAAACATCGTAGCGTTGGGATTTCCTGTCCATCAGTGACTGCCCTCATTTATCTGTTCTGCTGTGTGAGCAAGTGGTGTTGGTGCCAGCCCTTGTTGCTGGAGGAGGAGGCATGGAGGGCTCTGGGGGACTGAGATGTTTAAAGTCCAGGAAAACAAAGGTGAATCCAGCTCTCAATACCCTAGTCAAACCTCTAGTCCTCTTTTATTTCTCTCCTATTTCCTAGTTTTTTGGGGCTGTGATGGTTTTTTTTTTCATATTGGCTCTGGTAACCTATTAGCTAGATTCTTGATCTGAATCCGTACGAGGCTCCTGTGGATAGCGCCCTCTCGGAGTGTCGTCGAGTGTTTGTGCTCTTCTGTCCGATAATAATCCAAACCATTTCTCTCCCATGCTCTCTCCCCCTGCAAGGAGCGGAAGGTACACAACCTCTGCTGTGTTTGCTTATTAGCAGTTACATCTTATTGGGTTCCTTTTTTGTTTTTCTCTATCTTTTCTTTTAACTGTTGTAGCTGTATGGCAAATCTAATTTTGTGTCCTTGTCTACATTTTTATATGGAACTTCCATGTATGCATCATATGGGCCATATTGCATCTCTGAGCATAAAAACAAATGTGTTTTTTTTTTAACAACTTCTGCTGTTTACATCCAAATATAACTGTTTAAATTACTCCAGTCCTGATACACTTCATTGATGTTGAATTAGTTTTGAGCTTTGAGCAGACTAAAGCACAATTATCCTCATTTAACCGTCGCCCATGTATGCGTTTGATCATGGAAACTTCTCATAGTGTGCTTTTCTTTTCTTTCGTTAGCTGTTAAAGAGCTTGCATTCCATGTGTAGTTGTTTTATTTTAACCTTTCATACTGAATAAAACAAGTTTAACATGGTTAATTTTTTAAATATGAAGTGTTTACTTTTCATCCAGTGTTGTTGAGTTAATAATGTTCTGTCTTGTTTTGTTTGTTTTTTGTTTGTTTTTAGGTTTTCATAGAGCTGAGTCACATTAAAAAGTGCAATACAGTGAAGGGAGTCTTTGTCCTGGAGGAATTTGGTAATTACACCATCTATTGATTCTAGGCCTGTACTCGGCACGGCAGTAACTCAGCTTCATGGCAAAATGTATCGACGAGAGCTAATAAGGGTTCACTAAATTGGGTACTCGCTCTCCTCGAGGAGCACCGAGACACTGATGTCTTCAGGTGATTAAAGTGAGTGATGAATTCTTCAGAGGACGTGGTTTTCTTTAAATCACAGGGTAGAGTGGAAGTTTAGAGGAAGCAGTGACATTTCTTCATTTAGTTGATAAAGAAGGACAGAGTTGGTGAGAGAAATAATAAGTCAGTGAAGTGTTAAACAGACACGTGAGGACAGAAAGTCTGGCTGCCTTTTTCATGTATTTTTATAGAAATTAAAACTAAATTCCATTATAAGAGGCAATGTCAGTTATGTTAGACGTAGATTCATATTAAGTTTAATAAAATAACTATAATAAAAGTAACCCTTTAAAAGGCATTACTGAAACGGGACTCTTAATACCTTTTATGATTACACAATAAAAAGAAAAACAAGTCCCACTCCCACAAAAGAGTTGTTTTATTAACAACCTGCATGTAGTGCTGGTACATGAAAATCCACTGAAATAGTTTTGCCAGGACTGAACTGACATCTTAAATGAACATTTAGATCATTTCTTTCTATAGTTTTGGCATTTTGATACAATAATTAATTGATATTGCGTCATTTAAAATGTGTTAGTGAAAAATTATCGAAGGAGCCCTACTTTTGACAAGCTTTTTTAAAAGCATTTGAAAATAATATATTTTTGTGTTTTACCTTTAATTTGATACAACTTAATCTGTACATGAACAGAGTCTAATGTGATTAGGGCACTCTTCAGTGCACACCTTAATCTGTTAGACTGGAGAAAAAATATCAAAAGAATGGAAAAGTAGTGTGGAGGTTTAGTGCACCATCTGCATCAAAAAAAGCTGACTCACAGTATGACGGTGCAGTATATGATTGTCAGAGGCTGAAGTTGAGTGCCAGGCTGGGTTACTGTCGTGTCTCTGTGCTGCTTTTGTAATGTTGCCCTCATCTTTGCCACTATGAAAACCTTCATTCTCCAGCAGGTAAAGTGTTGTCACCTTTCTCCTTTTCTTATTCAAACTGATTCCGTGCAGAGTAATTTCCTCACTCGATCCTTTTCATTGATTCACCTTTTCTGTTATTGTACCATGAGTTTCCCTCTGCTTCCCCCATCACTCGCTTTTCATTTCGGAGATCACCCCCAGACTCCATCTCCCATGTGTCCTCTGATAGTCTGCCTCTGGATCTCAGCAAGTGGAGATCTGTGGTGGGACTGTTGTTTTTTTTTTTTTTTGGGAGGGGGGATAGCTGAACAGAGGGCTTTAACATTTCACATCTGTCCAGATCTCAGCCTTCTCATCTCTGCTATGGGTTCACAGTTACTAATGAAAAGTCAATCTGTCCACTGTGGACAGTGACATGGTCCTGGGTCAAAGGATTTTGGCCTCTTGTAGCTGCTTCTCTGTGATGTCTTTTAACTTTTTGTTCTCTGGGGTGTGAGGGGTCGGGAAGGGGAGGTTGTCCTTTTTTTTCTTGTGTTTGACACTTTAAAACCTTTGCAGTCTCTTGTTATAAGACGTGTTTTTATTTGTCCATTTTGTGGGCCATGAACGTCTCACCTGCAGTTCAGATGTAATATATAAACAGTTTAATCATGACACGCACTGTTGACATTTACATCAGAATATTAATATATTTAGGATTTAACAGCAAAATTTCACCTGTAACCTGAAGTAGACGAGGCACTTATGCCCTTGTCACCGTCTCTTGCCTAAACTTTAATGTCCTCCTGACTGTTGAGGTGGACTCTTCTTGGCCCACGTCCCATTTTACACCTTTGTATAAAGTAATCCCCAAAGCTCTCAAACAGTTAACTCATTAAGGTTCCTGCTGCCTTTGAATTCTTTGTTTTGTCTCTTGCACCGGCATAGTTCCTGAAACTAAAGAAGTGGTGATCCACAAGTACAAGACCCCCATGGTGAGTCCTCACTTCTTCTGTCAGAGTCAGTACTGTTTTATCAGGTCATCCAGAGTGTTAGTTAGTCACAAGGTGTGCACAGTAGAAATATTTGACATTTGTATCTGTAAACACGACACCACTATGGTGGAGTCCCCTCCTTAAGAAAACTAACATGAACTTAAGTCTGAAAACTAAAGCTGTATTCCCACTGGAAGCACTTAACACTTTATAAAAATGTGTGAGCTTGATCATTAATGGCTTGATTCTGCCGGCTCGGCTGCATCGCGTTCCGGCCGTGACGTGGCCACCAGAGCCGATTGTGGGCGATTCCACCAGAGGCACCGCAGTGCATTTTAGAAATGTTCCAGAGGCGACTCTCCGCTTTACCCTGCTTAAAAAAAGCGTGCCTAGTCTATTTTTGATGGAAGCTGCCTCGGGTTGCACAGAGCAGATGGAGCCAGGCAGGACGTCAGAGACAGGAACGGTATAGAGCATCTGGTCAATATTCTAAATAAAACACCCTGTGCAGACTACTGACTCTAAAAACGGACGAACAAAGAAACAAAACACAATAGAGAAGAAACGCTGCTGTTGATCACATACAAGTGCATTGGATACTTGAAGTGTACTGTGCTTATTCTTCTTGTGAAGGGCTCATTGCATAGGTGGAACAAACTCAGTAAACAAGCTAAAAAAAGCTAGTTTCCTTCAAAAACAATCTAAGGCACGCTGTCATGGTGCAAGCCTATTGGTCAGAAACAAGGAAGTGCTACACCATCAAAAGAAAGAAAAAAGGATAGATGAGAGCAGCTGTACGTTACGCCCCCCTTTGGGTGAAAACAAGCGCTGTAAAAGTGGCACACCTCATCACAGGCTAGTCAATAATGTTAGAGTAAATCACACGTGTGCCGATTGTGCCTGTAGATCAAAGTGAATCAGAAAAGACTTAACCAAAGTTTTAACTGTGAAAGTAAGTGTGGCCCTACCATAAAACACCTGCTTTGAGAATGGGGGTTTGGTTCAACTGTACCAACGCAGCAAAATAAAGTGTCTAAAATACATAACTTGAAGATTCAATAAGGTAGTTGTATGACAAGTTTGCCACTGTAATGGAGGCAGACTGAAAGGACCACTAATTGCTTAATTTTTTCTGCAACAATGCCGACTGTCTATTGGAAAAGAACAGCGTGATTGCTCACCTGGCCAGAGGATTTGAGCTCCTAATAGCTAAACAGCAATACAGTTTTCTTATTTTATGTGCTAAAACTGCCAAAGACCTTTAAGTATGTATTGACCACCAGTCAAATTAGTATTGTTGTTTTGACACAGGAGCAATTTACCTGAACGGGTCGATCTCATCCACAAGGAACAAAAAGGCAGGGACATGAGATGGAAGGAAGTGAAGGAAAGAAAGAGGAGATGAGAGCAGGGGTAAACCTAAAATTATAAAGAAGATGGATGTAATGTGGTTGTCAAGTCAAGATGGACCTAATCTTGACTTGATTTGACTGTTTTTGAAGGAGACTTGCATTTTTATTTTTTTTATTTTTTTGTTGTTGTTTGAGACTTTTTCACCCATACGAGCCCTTCACAAGAATAATAAAAAAAAAGAACAATTTAACCATGAAGCCTACTTAACCGTGATAGAAGTGCAAAAATCAAGGAAAAAATAGTCAAATCAACAAAATCAGGAAGGCAAAACGCTCGGTTTCTGAAATGCTCTCAGTGGGGTATGAAGCTGTGCAGAACAAAAGCTGCATCAGAAATGAAACGTCGTAGAATCAAGCTCGGTGGAATCGAGAGCGAAGCAGTGTGACTTCCTCCGGTGATTAAAGGATTACAGCAACTCACCTTACTCAGTGTAGTTTGCTAATGTGTCCACTTCATCTTACAGTATATCACTGATTTAAAAAGCAACACAAGGGTCTGCAGTGGTGTTGATAGCTTTCCATAGTTGTAAACATTTATCCTGTGTCTTGATGATCATGTGGTAAACTGCAGAATTGAAGTGATCTCTTTTCAGTTAACACCATAGCAGTCTGAACATGATCTTTATTTAACACTGTACCCCGTCTTTAACTTAGAACTTATTCTAAATGATAAAATGAGGACATTTTAGTTTCAGTATTCTGATGTGAGCGCTAACTGGAGCTAACGGGTTACATGACAAAGAAATTACAATGCACTGGTCACTCTGTAGTTTTTTGTTGTGTTTTTTTTTTCAGTTCAGGCAAATGTGCCATGAAGAATACAGCATGAAGGGCAGACAAATCAAAGGCTCCCTCTTGTAAACAAAAGCAATTGTTTATATTCGGTGTTACCCTTGAGGTCTCACAAACATGTTGAATTAATTTCCTTCCTCATAAAACATTTGATGGGCTGATTTTGAAAGAATTTAAATTGTGCATTGTTGACATCTGTGTTTACTTGGTAGCAGCCTTCGGGAAATTGCTCCACTTCTTGAGCTATTGATAAGCAGAACATGATGAAACTGGCAGTAGGCGGGTTTATCACAATGCCAGCATGCTCAACACTAACAAAACAGGAACTCGCCCACAGAAACGTTGCTCTGTCTTATCATCAGTGGTCATAAAACTCCACAGGTTGCCTTTTGAACAGGGTTTCTGCAGGTTTCAACAAGTTAAACAGCAAAAAATGCACAGGCGCAGTTTGGATTAGTATTTATTGGGTCAGTTGTTTTGTTTTGTAGTTGTCACACTGATCAGTACAAATTTTCCCAAAACACATTTAAAAGCGAGGCTGAAGTTTATGCAGCTTTTTAAGGACCTGTAGAGAGCTTCTTAAAGTGTGCAACAGTCCACATTCCCACAGTATTTAGACGGAGGGGACCCTCGTTTTGTTGTTTCTAACTGTACACAGATGTTGCCTCACACCTGGGCTGTTATCCTCTTCATGGTTGTTTCTTCCTTCTGCAGGCACATCAGATCTGTTACTCGGTCCTCTGCCTTTTCTCCTACGTGGCGGCAGTGAAGGGGAAGGAGGCGGAAGGAAAACCCAAGATTCTGTCACCGAGACCCCTTCCTAGCTAGTCTCCACCCCGCGCCCTCTCCCCCTTCTCTCCTCCACCACGTCCTCGGTGTGCCTCTCTACTTGAAACAGCATCTCAGCTCTAGAACCACAGACTTCTGACAATCCCTAACTTTACTCTAAGCACACGACCCCCCCGCTCCTTCCTCCTGTATATACAAGCCTTTTTTCGACCCTATTGTGTAGACGTGTTTGGTCTGTGATGTCGTGTAAATACTTCCAGCCCCTCATCGCTGTCGTCCCGATGATCATACCAACTAGCTAAATGTTTGCCTGCTCTTTAACTCGGGAGAAGCGGCTCCCCTCGAGCTCTTCTCCTCAGCGTGAAAGTCTTCTCTTGTCCCCGCTGCCAAGACCCAACTGTTTTTACCAAAAGAGGGAGAAGTGAGGTTCTAGCCCCGAGGCACAGAGTGCATGCAGGTCCCGTGCACAGCCTTGACAGTTCACTACAGAGTAGCTTCCCGCCCCTCCCCTCCTTCCTTCCCCGTCTCCATACGACTGTGTGAGTTATTCTGTGATACGTGGTTACTGTAAAGTTCCAGTCTGTCCAAGTTAAAGCTGGTGAAACATCCAGAGAGCCTCTCATAGTGCAGGACGTCCCATACTGAAAATGCTACTGTATACTGCACCAGAGCACCGCATGTAAACGCTTCTTCAAAGTGTTTGAACCCTAAAATAATGTGAGTGTTCTCAGATGTGTTCTCTTGCCCTCTGAATTACTGTTCTAGTTCTACTGTAAAATTTCTCGTCTGTGGTCTGCTGTTATCAATTGCATGTTACTATGAGGATGACAAATAAATATTATATATATTTCTATATATAGTATTTATTTAATATATACATATATTGACTGTACATTTCTCTGGAAAAAAAATGTTACAAATTGTTGATTTGCTAGATGTGCAATACTTAATAAGTAGTTAGCCATTGCCAGAGCCAGGTTTTCTTAAGTTCACTGGCGTCCACAGGGTGACGAATGTAAGAAAGAACTTTTTTTTTTTTTCTATAGTTCATATTGATTGAAGTGAATCTGCTGACCCTAGTTTGACTGTTTAAAGTTTGTCTTTCGAACTCTGAATCACAGATGACAAAAACAGCTGCTGTTACTCTCTAGTCTCTACAGGTGCAATCTTTGGAGAATTTTGCACTCAGGCCACGCCCCCCAATCAGTGATGTCACAGCAGGTGTTTTTAAACAGCAGCAGCGTTGGGATGCTGCGGTGAATGTCGGCAGAGCTGGTACAGTACCTTTTCCCATTTGAATTCAGCCACTACAGGTCATGTGGAACACGCCTTTCATAGTCTGACCTGACACAAACTGGTGTTACACCATCATGTGACTGCAGGGGGCACTGTTGGGTGGTTGTTTATATTATAAGTAAGTTTTGTTTTTGATGCAGTTTGTCTGCAGAATTACAGAGAAACTACTGACATGATTGTCATGAAACTTGGTGTACTTGAACGATCAGAAGCCCCACCCTCGGAGTTCCTGCAGTGAAATGCAGCTAAAGTTAGTGCTGTTTTAATGACGTGACTAAAAGGCTAGCACTGGAGGCAACACAGAGCGCTCCCAAGTGGATTAACAAGGGCATTTTCCGTCCATTCTACAGGAAAGCAGCATGATCATTATGTTCTGTTTTTATTGAGTCTTTACTTGTGTTGGCAATATTTTTTTAATTTCCAGGTACAGGGTCATATTTTCTGATGGCCTTTGTCAGAAATAGTGACTTGTTTTGTGCTGTGCCTCTGTTGACCTGCACCTGGAAATTAAAAAAAAAATATTGTCATCTACTTAGCCTCCCTTTCACCCATTATAAAGACTGAATGACAACAAAAAAATAATCTATTAAGGGTGACAAGAAAGTATTTAAAGTTACAAAACAAGCATCCAAATATTTTCAGCCACACATTTCTTATATTATTCAGACTAAAATCATTTTGAAAGCCAGTACTCAGCAAGTATGACCCTCATGTCCAGTGCCACCTGTGCTCACATGAGGGCTTCAGTTAAGATTTTTATTATCTATTGATCATCAAAGAAATGTGAGAGAATAGTTAAAAATACCTGTTGTATACAGAATAATGAGTCTACGATGACTTATTAAAATATTTCCGACTAACAGTTTAAAAAGTTATTCATTAACCATCATAGACATTTTGCTCATGAAAGGACTTGAGACGATTGTCTCTGGGTCACAGAATATGGTGTAACACTGGCACTGTTTGGTCAGATTTTTTTTTAAGTGCACTCTATAAGCAGCCACGGAAAAACACCTGCTTTTACTTTCACACACGAGAGGTTGTGACAAAAGTACAAAATGCTCCAGAGTCGCAGCAGCAGTTTTGCGTCGTGTGATTGACGTTTTCAGACGTGTCAAAGCCTACAGCTGTGGTCCTCTGCTCCCCGAGGACATCATCGAGTCTTAATGTTGTTTCTGTTCCGTGACAGTAAAGAACGGTTGAATCTGGTCCTATCGCTGGCTGGCCCATTAACTTTCACAGTGAAGAGTGTGTGTGTGTGTGTGTGTGGGTTTGTGTGTGTGCACGTTCGTTCATGTGGTGAAACGTTTTTCTCCAGATCAGCAATATATCGGTACAGCTATATCACTGGAAGATGTTTCTTTTTTTGATTATGACACGCTTGTATTTTTAGTAATTTGACTTGCAAAGGAGAATAATCAGCAGGATGTTCAGAAGATGCTGTTCTGTTAATGACGTACGCCGCGCACACGTCGGCGTGACGACTTCTGACGCATCTCCAGAAAGGCTTTGATTGGTGGGAATGGGACACAGCTCTTTCTGCTTAAGTTAAAAGGACATTTTTTTAAACTGGATAATTACAACTCATCTCTGTCATTGTACTAGCCAGCTGCTGTAACGAGAGGGAATAAATGAAATGAGATGCAGGTGTAAGTACTCCAGTATTTGAAGTATTTATAGAATATGTACAGCTTTGGCAATATAATAAAGTTGTCGCAAACAAAGCTCAGTGTAGTTCATTGTTCTTTTATGAAGGAAAAAAAAAAAACAGTTTGCATGAAAGATCAAATGTGTAAACAAGTGGAAGACAGAATTCAGAGCTTTGAAGATTTATTTTAGCTTTTTGTTTTACAAAATGAAAGTTTGCTCAATAGTGTGAGTCCATTTTGAACAACAGCTTGATTGGTAAAAGTTTTGAAGCGATCATTTGGATTATTTGAAGTGGGGTTACATGAGGTATTTATCCATAGTCAGTGTATGTCCCTAGTTTGGAGGAGCACCAACACAGAAGCTAAGCAATGTACTGCTGTGGACAGAGTCAGCAGCAAAATGTATTTTCGCCACCTATAAAAAAAAAAATCTATATCAAGTTAAGTGTATGCTGTAATTAGAGTATTTTCACTGCTTTACCTTTACCATCAGACCGCCTTCTCTGATGGGAAAACGTTATGTAAGCCAAATATCACTCTCTTCTCAACCAGACTCCTTTGGCAAAATTGTTATTTTACCTCGTAGAACATGTTAGTTGCTGTACTTGTACTTCTGCCTTGATCTCTTAGTTTGTGTTATATATTATATAATATAATATTATATAATATTGTGTTGCAATATTATCGAAACTGCAGTATGACCATGTGCAAAATCCAAATCGCAGAACCAGACCCAAATTCTGATTTTTAAAAGAAAAACTGTGTGAGAAAACAGCATTAAAATGAAGTACTGTTGTGCTACACAGATGCTCTGGCCTAAAAGTCTTGTTTCCGATGAAAGAAAACATGTTTGTTTGGTGCAGACCCCAACAAATATCACATCATCATAAAAAATATGATTCCCACTCATCACATCGCATATCGCAATTTCAGTCAAAATAATCGCAGTATAATTTTAACCATATTGTGCAGCACTAATCTGAACCAACCTTTTAAAACACTGAAGTACCACAGTAACACCATAAAAAAAGCAAACAATTGAGTCGTCACTAGATTAGAAACTAAAATAATAAAATAAGTTTTTCCTAATAAGTCTGGTTGATTTGGAAAGGGTAATGTTTGGCTTTTATATTGGCAGTGTCCCACTGGAAAGGGCTGTCTGATGACAAAGTAGAGGGGTGAGTACACTGACTGGATAAATAACTCATACAACACCACTTCAAAAAAATCAGAATTATCCCTTTAAGACTGTTATTGATAGAAAAAAAGGCACATTATTAAGCATATCAACAAAAGCCAAGGTTTTAACAGCCACAGAGGATGAACCATCAATCTCAACCATCACTGGTAAATATGAATTGTTTTCATTATGGGAAGTAGATCCATATTTTCTTCATGTTACATAGAAACTCATTAAAAATAAAACAGTACGGTTGTAGTGAGGATTGTCTCTGGGCTCTTTGGCTACATGAAAAGATTTGAAACTTAAGATCAAAATGCAGATTCTTCTTCCAGTAACAGCAGAGAATGAGCAGCACTCGCAAATGTCAGACCTCCTAACAGCTACAGATTCAGTCGATCACAAACTGGCCATATTGAGTCATAAGCACACTGTGCTGTTGAATAGCATCATAAAAACAGTTTGTGGGTACTTGAAGGATCAGTTTACTTACAGTATATTACAAAAAAAAGAGTATTTTATCATATAATCCAGGCAGGTTTTAGCCATTCTGAACCTGATACTCAGTCTTAAGTGTTTCCCCACACATTTTATGGATTTAATGTAGCCTGAAGCTGCTCGACACAAAGAAAATTTACACTTGAAAAGACACAAAAGAATTGTCTTAGTAGAAACAGGACATTGTTCCTGGAAAGACAAGTCGAATTGAGTTTTTACAAAGTAATTTTTAATCACTTGACACCATCATCCTGGTTATATTCAAGCACTAGCAGGAGTTTCAAAAGCTTTTTTTTGTTGTTGTTGTTCTCTAAAAAAAACTTCCATGTCCAAAATGTCAGCTTTTTACCAGACAGGCCAGTTTTCAGCTTTGTGACGATACATTTGTAAGATAATCTGATGTGTTTTTACATGGCTTATTTAGCTTATGAAGCAGAAGAATTTTAAACTTAATCCTTACAGTTTTTATAAAACATTTAAAAGTAAATTTGGAAAATGTGTGGTTTTCAGTGAACAGCAACACTACACCGAATCTCAACTAGCCACTTTAATTAAAGTGGAAACCAACATTTTTGCTTTAAATGATAAATTATGAAGTAAATGTTGATTGCACAGTGTAATGGTTACAGAGTAATGAGCTTAAAGGAAACTTAACATCCACTACGCAATCCTGAAAATCCATTATCTGTTACAGTCTATGTGAATGAATAAATTCACACCTTTTCTTTTAATGTTTTCTTCCTTCCTCCACCTCACCGAGGAAAATGGAAAGCAATCCGGTTGTCTTTGCGACAGCGGCACAAACAATAATACTACTTAGTTACACGAGGGGGGAAAAGTTCTTGTGGAGAGTTGTTTTCACTTTAAACAGAAGTGCACACGTCTTTGCAGCTGTAAATTTAAAGTGTCAGTTCAACCAAATTACACTTACTGCACACTGCTACTTCTGCTACTACAGCTGATGTACTGTGGCTTAAGGCAGTTTTGAATTCAGACTGCAACTCTACAGAGTGAAGGGAAAGTCAAGGACATCACATCCTTTGTGTAGGCACAGGATTTAAAAGTAGAGGTAGCAACATACTGAGATAAGAGTCTGAACTCCTCTCCTACAGTACATACAGTATTAGACACTCAACTGTTTACTATATACTGTAGCCAGCAATATATAGAAATTCTGGGCTCATGATTTATCATCCTCGTACAAAATGGTGGGCAGTAAACATTGAGCTTTATATAGCCGAGCGCTTTCAGAAACAGCCAGAACATGTTGAGCTTAATATTTAACCAGAGAACCACCGTGATAAATCAGCTTAGAAAACTTGAATCACACAATATCATGATCATAATGCCGAGTACCAGAAAACAATGTATATTACCTTTTAAATTTAAGCTTTAAAAAAACTTGTTTGACACTTGTCACTAAGACTAACCCAAAAACACCTTTCAATTTGAAAGCAAGGTGTTTCTCTTCATGTTTGCATTGCAGCGTTGCACTTAATTGCATTTTTGTCATTTAAACTTCAGTTATGATTCGATGCTTCAGAGTCAGAGATTTAGCTCTTGACTGTTGTCAGACATTTCAGTAACTTTGCACTTCGCCCCTCTGTCACCTCAGTGTTTTTAAGAGCCACATTTATCGTCGTCAAGATTCCCAGCAAAGGCCGTAAAAAGCTACCTGTCTAAATTCTGCTGTCTCTGGCGCTCATACGTCCCTGTGAACCGAGCTGCGGAGAATCCGGAGGCGAGACATGACCTCGTCCCAGTCCAGGTAGGCTCCCTCCAGGTGTCGCAACATGTCTGGCCTGCTGATGTAGCTCCTCCGCCCGTGCAGCAGACGCCAGTTATCAAAGGTCACCACGTCGCCTGAAATACATCAACGCCCAAAGATCAGAAACAAGGGTCTGAGGTCTATTTTATTTGATCCTCGTTTTCTCTCAGGGTTCCAAATCACATACTTTTTACTTTAACTACGTACTGCAGCTGCATTTATAATGTATGTACTGGTGCGGGCAGTATGCATACTATTAGGACATGCTACTTCATCATAACATGGCGCCGTGAACTTTGAGCATAAATCTATTACAGGCCACAGTTTGAAATTCAAAGTAAAAAGAAATGTAAGTGATTTCTTGTTTTGCAGTGCAGAGCTGGTAAGTCCTAGTATTTTAACTATGATAAGGAACAAAGTCAAATTCAAGCACTTGTCAGGAACTTTCAAGGTCCATTTTTAAGCTTTTCCAGCATCTCAGAAATTACAACCAAGAAAAAGTTTTGTGATAGAATTGTACAGAAGGGAGACAAATTAAAGGAAAACAAAGTTTCATGTTTCAAAATGTGTCTCTTGTCTATTTGGTATCTATACAACCTGTCTGAGTCAATATCTGACTATTTCTTAATTAATGCAGTCAGGTAGCCGTTTATTATGAAAGCGCAATTACAATTTCAAGAAGTTTCAAGCTTTTTATCCAAAATCAAAGCACTTTTAAACTTGGGGGAAAAAAAACCATTAAAAGTCAAGAGGTGTTTTCAAGGATTTCCTGCACCTGTGCTTGTTTGGCTGTTTGTTGTCCCTTCGATTTAAGAAACAGAAAAGGATCCTTTCAGGACGAGGACTAACTGAAACTTAAAACTATCTCAGCGACTGTTGGCTTGAGTTCTGTTGTCATGTAAACAGAGCAGAACAGAGCTGCTTATGTTACCTTCACTTTACTAGAGTAGCATCCAGGACCAGCTCCTACACAGTCGCTGTGCTATTTGTAAGCAGGGCTTTTCTTTTTTTAATTTAACATGTAGCCCCCCAAAAATATGGTTTATTAATGAAATGCTTCTTGGCCTTGGAAGTAAGCACGTTAGCCATAAATGCTAACATCTGGATCTGTCATTAAAGCAGTTAAACACACTTATACACATTTTTTACACTTTTGCTCAGATTTTGGTTTTGAAAGGTGACAAACAAAAACATCCCCTTCAAAAACATGTGGACAAAGTTCATCAGTCCTGCTGTGCCTGGTTACAGTTGCTAAGCTATAAAGGGACAATTGTTGTCCAGGTGAGGGGTTTAGTGATTGGTCACTTCATCAGATCTCAATGACGGCAGCTGCTCACCCCACCTTTGACTGTGGCAGGGTTAAATTCTTTTTCTTAAGACGTGTTTGGACACGACGTACTAAAAGGTTTGTTTGTAGCCCTGAACCCATTAAACAACCTCAAGGACGCGTCATCGGGACGGATTCTTTTTAACACAGCGGCTTGAACAGTAAGTGCTTCTGTCTAAACGCCGTCTCCCTACTAATGGCGCCATCCTGCTACACTTTGATGTCCTCAGTGTCTCAAACCGCATCATTACTCCGTCTCTGTCCCAGACTTAATGCTGCAGACTCTACACTGAGCAGTGATTATTTAGAGAGGGTTATTTGGGTAATTAGATTTTTGAGGTGACACTGACTCTGATGTCATCGTGACCTTGATGATGACAGACATGTTCTATTTACTACAAGCCTCGATGACAATCATACTGATTTTTGTCCTTTCTTCTATCATTTTTTATCCACTGACTCAGACTTTTGAGCAGAATTTTTAAGACTGTACCTGTGATTCTAGAGCTTTAAAGTTACATTTTGTTCTATCAGCGGAGTTTTGAGAGGTGCACACTGACCTGGCTCCATCCTGTAGGTGACCACGTTCTTTGGTCGGTTCATGATGTCCACGAAGGCCTTCAGTGACCTGTAGAAAGGCTGCACCTGATGTAAGGGGAGGTCCAGCACTGCGTCTCTGGTGGCGTTGTTGTAGTTTATCCTCTCAACTCGACCCTCAGCATCAACGCTGCTCACAGAGAGAAGGGGGAAGGACAGAGTTTAATGTCAAACTAGCACGAATCATGAGTTTTAGAGCTAAAACAATTTACTGACTAGACGATATACAGCCAGCGGAGGATTTAGTGGCATCAAGTGGTGAGAATGTATATTGCAAACAACTGAAAACACCATTATAATTCACCCTCAAGCTTACATATTAGTCCTTTGAGTCAAATATGGAGCAAAACGCCACAATTATTTTCTTGATTAAACTTGTATAATCTGAATCAGGAACACAAAATTCCCTTTTATTTTCCATTATTTGAATTTTTTTTCTTAGTTACACAACTGTAAATTAAATACCTTTAGACATACACTACAGGCCAAAAGTTTGGAAGCAACTTCAAGTTTCTGTTCACAGTGCCTTTCTTAAAAACCAGTATGAATTCTATGGATTTTGGGATGCATTTACTGCACAATCAGACTTTGCTTTCATTGATGTGCACCATTTTCCTCAGTTTACCTTTAGGTATACATTGATGTTACCAGACCATGGCTGAATAAATGTTAACAAAAGAAAAGAAGGGCTTAACTTGAGGGTTGAGAAGATTTGCAATAGTCACAACTTCAGTGCAAAAGTAAAAAAACAAATCACAGTTTGCATTATTCACTTTAGCTCTTTGTTTTTTTGAGTTTGCATACAAAAATCAAAATAAATCTCAACTGTGTTCACATCTCTGACAAACTACCACAGAAATGGCTAGAAAGAAACAGCTGAGTAAAGAAACAAGAGTACAGATTTGTACACTGGGGAAAGAAGGATACACTGAAAGAGAATTTGCAAAATGCCTAATGTGTCCAACAAAGGAGTTCACTACACCCTGAAGAGACTAGAAGAAACTGGAAGTTATGATGATAGAAAAAGGTCTGGAAGAACGAGCGTTACTACAAAAGCAGAGGATAAACATATTGTCACCAGTAAGAGAGATCAAACATCAGGAAATCAACATGACAAGGTCAAAACTCATATCTCTGGCAACTGTGAAAAGACGTCTGAGAAAGGCTGGCCTGAAGGGTTGTGTATCTGCAAAAAAACCACTACTTCGTCCACAGAAGAAGAAAAAGAGATATGAGTGGGCAAAAGCACACAAAAATTGGACCTACGATGACTGGAAACAAGTTCTCTGGACCAACGAAAGCAAGTTTGAGCTATGCGGTTCAAATTACAGAGTCTATGTCCGCAGACAAGCTGGTGAACGTCTTAAAGCACCATGGTACGGGGATGTTTTGCAGGTGATAGAGTAGGAGACTTGTTTGAAGTAAAGGGTATCATGAAGAAGGAACAGTACCACTCCATCCTCCAGCATCATGCAGTTCCATCTGGACTAAGACTTGTGGGTCGAAAGTTTGTTTTGCAGCAATATAATGACCCTAAGCATTCTTCCAAGCTCTGTCAGGGTTACCTAGACAAAAAAGAAGAGGAAGGTGTTCTTCGAAAGATGATTTGGCCCCCTCATTCTCCAGACCTCTCTCCAATTGAGCTTGTGTGGGACGAATTGGATCAATCAGTCAGAAAAGTGCGTCCCACGAATCAGCAGTCTCTCATTGATGAACTTAAGAAAGCTTGGAATGTAATTCCTGGCACAAACCTTAAAAAACTTGTGGAACGAATGCCTCGTATATGCCATGCTGTTATTAAAGCCAGAGGAGGTTACTTTGAAGAAAGCAGTCTAAGCAAAAAAAACCCAAATACCTGATAATTATAGTAAAAAATGTATTCTGATAAGTGACTCTATATAATAATCATGTTTATTTTGTTGCAAAGTATACCAATGAAACTGATCTTTTTTTGTACAGATTTGATCTTGCTTCCAAACTTTTGGCCCGTAGTGTGTATCGGATTATTGGTCAGACAAAATAAGCAATTTGAAGACATCATCTTGGACTTGACAGGAATTTCTCACTATTTTCTGATATTTCATAGACTTGAAGATTCATCAGTTTGTCAAGAAAGTAATCAATAGATTCATCAATTATGAAAATAATCACTGCACTTTGAATATCATCTTTTCAACTGATCTCACCTGTTGTTTTATGTTTTAGTCACACTACACGATCAAAAACTAGGGAAGCACAATATGGATTTTTTTCTGCCAATACGGCGAAACTAATAATTACTTCTTTCTCATGGCAGATACAGATAAAATAATCAACTGTTTCACAGTTTCGTTTTGTTTTTAAGAAGAAGTTTATATACCTTGTGGTTAATACACACCTGAGGGTCAAGTTGTCAGAAGTATCAATACTTTTTCAATGCTACATGTTTGAAACATACAATATCAAATAATTTTCGCATCTAAAGCTTTTAAAAAATGATCAAAGACCTCAGTTCAGTTCAGCCTTTACTGTCCTGCCCGAAATTTGTCTGGAAGCAAAACCAGACAGTGTTCAATGATTTTTTTTTTTTTTCTGTACCACCACTGTGTGCAGGATGCAGTGAGCAAAGATTGATGATTTAATTTTCCACAGCTCTGACCAAACCAAACCTAACTGACATCACTGCTCCAACAGAACAGTTCTGACTCTTCAAACCACTTTCATTCATTTTTTCTAATAAATTATAAAACTATTCTTTGCTTTACAGAGCACTTTGCTCAGGAATACAAACTAAATGCTTCAATACAGTCAGTCAAATTAAATATTATTATAGCCAAAATTTATCATCTATAATTTCATTATCAGCATAATAAATAATGTAAATTTACCTTATCTGCTGACAATATATCAACCCAATATTTATCCTAGTCAAAAGTATGTGGACACTAGAGCTGCACTAATTAATCGACTAGTTGTAAACTTTAAATCATTTGCCCACTATTAGACAATCAATTCATTGTATGCAGCCATATTCAAAGAAAAAAATATCTAAATTCTCTGATTTCAGCTTCGTAAATGTGAATACTCTGACATCTTTAGGGTCTCTATGACAGCTAACTGAATATCTTTAGCTGTGGACAAAACAAGACATTCAAGGACATCATTTGGACGTAACATGGATTAGTCAAACACTAATCAACAAGCCATTAATCAACAATATAAAATAACAGATAGCAGCTCTTGTGGGCACATGAACATCACACCCAAATTGGTTGCTGAAGATCTCATTCTAACAAAATCAATGTTATTATGCAGCTATAAACTCTCCCCTACGAAGGCTTTCCACATGATTCTGGAGGCCATATTGAGTATATTTAGAAATAATGATTCTGAACAGCAGATGGCAGTGTCCCATTTCAAATCACACACACACACTGCTGAGATGTTCCACTGCATCTTTTTTTTTTTTAAATGCATGTCATTTCAGTTTTTGCAAGGTCAGAGTCTTTGCTTCACATGGAGATGGTAAATGTGTACATATGGCAATAAAAAAAAAAAAAAGCTCATCTGCACTTACTCGATGATGCGTTTCTTGGACTGCAGCATGAAGTCACAGTAGTCCGTCCCCGTGTCAGTGAAGTCAACACGGAGCGAGGTGAGTGTCCTGAAGGCCTCTGGGTCTTCTCTCTGCAGCTGCTCGGCCATGTGGAAGCCGTCCACGACCTCGCTCTCGCCTCCTTCCACAGCCTGGGTGATGCAGTGCAGAAACTGCACCTACCAAAACACAAACACACACACACATGCTGCACAAATGCTCCTTTTACAGCCCCGATGACATAAAATCCAAATGCCAGCAGTTGAAACAAACTTATAAAAGCAGCACATGAACTCATAAGTGATTCCATATCTGTTTAGCGCAGTTTAATCCTCTAAATAGACCATAGAAAATCAAATTTTACTCACTCCAGGTGCAAAGTGGAGTGCAGGGTAGTCTGTGTGGAGACTGAGCCTTCCTGATGTGTAGGCTACATTGTTTGCCATGTATTTGTCCTGGACCTGCCATGTATGCCTGAGGACAAAGATAACATTCATTAATAAACTCCACGTTAATTATTTAACTTTGGCTTTAGAAGATAAGCAGCAACAATTAGGCTGTGTGGAGAAAAGGAAGAGATGAGATGAACTTTGCAGGGATCCCTGAGGGCAAACTGGGCAGCGCAGACTGAAGCCTCTGAAGTAGATACTTCATTGAGATGCAGCAAGAGTCGAGCACTAATGAGGTAAAGTTATCTTCCATGTTCTGTTTGCATGCCTCGTTTGGATGCCCGACTCGTAAAACAGTCTAGTTTCTCCGATGGCAGGCCTTCAGCTTTGGTCTGCAGTCTCTTTACTTCCAGCGGTATGAGCTCATCCGCTGGCAGTGGAAAAGCTTTACGCTCCAAACCTCTGTTCTGACTGAGTGCACCAGGTAATTCCTCTGGCTTAAAAAAGCTGGAAAGCTTTAAGGTTGTTTTCCTCGTCTCTGTCCTCGAATAATCAGCACTGCAGTAAGTCAAAGTGATGAAGGGCTAACAGACACTCTGTGAGCATTTCCATAGGAATAAAATTAATCAAAGCTACACATAATTGATTGGTGGACACATTTTCCTAAACATTAATTTAGTAAAGTGAGAATCTGAGAACTTCTTTCATCAAAATATCAAGCTGCTTTTTTTCTGGTTCCCTGGAAATGGGATGTAAATAAAGGTCTGTTCTATTAAATTCTCACTAATAACACTCCCTGGGCTGTGCTCCAGCTAAAATATGATCAGTGGAAAATTCAGCAGTTGAAGATTTAGTGGGGAGTCCGATTATTAAACAGTGGCTTGGCTGAGGATGACTGGAGCGAAATGCATGAACGTCACAGAATCTTACCCGTAGAATGTCAGCCTGAGATAGCCAATCCTCTCAGCCAGTCTGGCCACTTGGCCTTGCTCTGCAGGAGCCCCCTTCAGGTAGACGATGCCAACACGACGCAGGGCCAAGAGCCAGGCCAGCGCCGCCTTATCGTCATGGAGGACCTCCTGGTAGTCGGCCGTGGGAATGCGCAGCTTGGAGTCCCAATAATAACGCTCTGTAACGAGAAAGAGGACACGGAAGAAATGTCATTTCATCTTCACGGAGATTTACATACATACAGTAGTTTCTCCTCTGATTTTTGTTTGCCTGACAAGAAATAAGCCGCATCTGCAATGCAGCAACATGAAGCTTTTCCAGCTGACAGTGAGTCTTTGTCCTGTCCTGTGGCTGCTCTGTTAAACAAACAAACACTGAACAAGAACAGAACTGGTCTGTATCATAGCAACTTTATCAGATGCTACAACCATTTTTTTCCTCCTCCCTCCTGCCCGTCTCCATTGGCTGTCACAAACCTGTGTTGGCTTCTTGTTAGGATTGCACAATTAATTGAAATAAACAAAAGCCCTGGCCTTCAAATCTTGTTCTCCAGATGTAAGAAAACATGTTTGTTTGATAGACTCCATCATCATTGTTTCAGATGAAATGAAAATTGTGATGCAAAAAGATCATTCCCACTAATCATGACTCATATTGCAATACAACAAAGTGCCGCCTAATTCTTGTTGACTGAATAAATATGCATTTACAACAAATCACCTCTAAATTGGACTAAAGATAAATTTACATTTACAGAAATACTTGAAGCGACTCCATCTGTGTTTTTTTTTTTTTCAGGTTTTTCAAATGTAAACTTGCACTTAGCCATTAGAGAAAAGCATTGACGTAGGTAAGCAGTTCTGAAGAAAGATAGTTGATGGAAGAGGTTAGGTGCACTTCAACTGCAGGCCTGTCTGGTGCTCTCAAGGGAGCACGAAGGGATACTCCTGTCACAGGAAAGACTTGAAAAACTGTTCCAAAAACACTGGAGCAAACAAGAAAGTTTTACTCGGATGAAGATGCATTGGGCGTAGAAGCATTAGTCTCTTAGGGGTGTCACGATCCTCCAAATCCACAATTCAGTTTGACTTTCGATTTTAAGGTCACACATCGATTGACAACATTTTTTCTAGCACTGACAGCTGCCGTTAGACTCTAGAGTCTTGATTTGTATAAATCAACAGAACATTGGTTTCATGACCCGACAACTGTCAATTGCAATTTCATTCTCTGTATGTATTTGTTCATGTTTTACAAAAGGTTTAACCTGAGCCAAGCAACTACGACCAACCTACGCAACCATATCACATCCATAAAGGGGTTAGGAGTATACATCTGTTAAGAAAATAAAGTAATAATATATTTCGTTAATGCACTGGTATGAGATTGGTACTCAGTCTTGGGCGATACGCAAAGCTCAGGTATCGGAATCAATATAGAAAGAGAAAAATGGTATCAGGTTAAGTATGATTATATTCCATTATATTTTGAATTGTCACCTTGTGCCTCAATTTTCCTTTACATAAAAAAGACAATTCCCAGTATAAACTGATGCAGAAAAGCACACATTGGTACATTAAAAAATTACCAGAAAATGAAGTGTTTATGCTCAAAATTTCCTGGGGGAGGACCCCTATTTGATACGTGTCCCCCCAAATTTTGAAACGAAAAACTACTCTTTAAGTGTGGTACTGGCAAATAAGACTACGGCAGGGGTTCTTTTTTATGTCAAAGACCCCCACAACAGATGCACATATAACCACAGATCCACAATCTGAGAGGATTTTGTCTTCCCATCTGAGTATTTTCTTGATTTTATATCGATGACCAAACAAGTATCACTAAAAATAGCAATCAATCAAAACTGCCAACCCCTCTGTGTTCCAACATTCTAGACCTCCTTTTGCAGGGGACCCCCTACAACCCTCTCAAGGACCCCGACCCCAGTTTGAAAACAACTGGACTAGACAAGCAGCAACAGCGTGTTTTGTGTCAAAGGAAACTATTCATTTATAACTTAATAATTGGTCCAAATTTCAAAAACGCTGCAACTTGCCCCTGCATGTGATAGTCACTCTACGCACTTCAGGATGAATAACTTGCTGAGAAAAATCAGCCTGTCTCTGTCAGACAGACAGAAGTGGAAAAAATCCTCCCACAGCTCTCCACCCAGCTGGCTCGACTCCTTTTTCCATGCAGCCTCTCTCCAGCGACTTCCACAGAAACAGCTGCTAAGTACATTTGCGGGGAGGAGGAGGAGGGTTTAACTGAGGAGATTGTGTACCTGTCTGATGTTTGTGGCTCCTCCTCGTGTCTCTTTTCAGCACCCACCAACTTAAAAACAACTTTTCCAAACGGCTGCAGTACAAACAGATTACAAGGCTAAAGCCCGCAGGAGATGGGCACACAGCAGGACGAAGCTTTCTGAACTTCATGCATAATTTATCGTCCTCTAAAGTGTCCAAAACATTAAAAGACAATGTGACTGTTCACTGTGAAGGCCGTAAAGATTTACAGTTGAAACAGAAAGACTTTAACTGTTGACGAGGAATTTCAGCGAGAAGCACTCAGAGATGCAACATCAGTCAGAAACACAGTGATCATCATGACTCGCAGACCTCCCTCCAGGCTGTTGTCACAAATAATCAGCTTCTGGCCGCACAGTTCAAAGGGTCAGGAACCCCCCGCTTGTTAAAACTTGTCAAGAGGGCGGAGGGAAACAGAGACAGAGAATGAGAAATTGGGGCAAAGGTCAAGCCTGAATGTTACATTTACTCTTGTGAAACTGGACCTGGATGCCTTGTACAGGCACGGCGGTGTTTCAGCCCCGAGGTTTCGGGTGTCACCTGTGACAAAAGAGGCTACAGCGCCGGTCGCAGTGTGCATATACATCAGCTGTGCAGTCCTGGCTGCAGTTCAGCTCCAATCTCATTCCAAACACTCACCACGCTCGCTGCTGTCGAGTGAGATCACACCAAGGCCGTCGGGTCGAACAAAAGATGAGAACTTTCCGTGGATATCTGCCTTTTCATCGTGTAATGAGCTCCTCACATGTGCTTGTTTTAACTGAGAAGGCTAATCACAAAACTTAGATGTTAAGGATCACAAGGAAGCTCTTTTTTTAGTCTCTTGTTGGCTCACACAGGCCGCAGATTAAAGAACAAATAAGTGCCTCATCGCCCAAACTGCTGTAGATACAAATCTGGTAAAATTGAGGGCAAATAAACAGAGTTTCAATGGAAGAAAAGTACATTTCAAGAAATATACTTACGTTTTATAGTGTTGTAAAAAGCTTTGAGTGGTCGACTGACTAGAAAAGCACTACATAAATGCAGTCCATTTATTCTACTCCACCGTATTTCAGAGGGAAATACTGCAGTTATGTGACAGCCACAGTTACAGTACTGGTTATTTTTCAGATGAAAACAGTAATTTAAAAACATACGATCCATTCAGTGAATAAAATGTATTGCATCCTTGTTATTTGCTTGTTAGAGTATAGTTTTGTGGTCCTTTGTGATCTTTGGTCTTGTTGGCTGTTGTAAGATTCTGACTGTGCTTGTAAACACATGTTCTGTGCTGCTGGTTGTACGCATTAGTAGTAATAATCCAGTGATTGAATGAATAACATCTGTGTTGTGAATGAAAGCAGCAAACATTGCAGGAAGAAAGTACATAAAGTGTCTGACAAAACATGCTATAATGTTGATCGAGTGTAAAAAAAACAGCGTATTAAATGTGCAAGTCTGATTCAAGTATATCACGAAAAAAATTACTTGTCTTGCCAACTTGTTGAATATTAAATATATTACAAGAGCACCACACAACACAGCTCTTTACCCGCCATGTTACTCAAAGTAATCTTCCAGCATGTACATGTACATCTGGCCTTGCCCCATCTTCTTCTTCTGTTGAGTTTTATGGGAGTTGGTGTCCGTAAGAGTTGCATAACAGCCATCTGCAGCACTTGCCCTTTCCCTGTCCAGTCCAGCACTGCCATGGTCTGGTGCGAAAAAGCATAAGATGGAAATGTTCCTAAATGTAGCTGTTGTGCAGCTGAACGTCCATGTTATCCCACTACTTTATCAGGAACTATAAGTGAAAGAGGCTTGCGATTATTATTTATAATTATCATATTAATATGTATCTTCCCTCAGCTTTATGTAATTCTATAGCGAGTTTTAGCTCATTGTTTAGCAACTTTAATGTTTTGGTTCACCCTCATTTCTCTTATAGCTCATCTGTTTTACTTGCAGCAGGCGGCTGCTTTAAATAAACAACCTCTAAGGAACCATTTACCCTATCTACTGAGCACCAAACTGCAACTAGCTGGTGAACATAGTGGAGCAATTAACAGCTAAAGGACTGGTGCCCGTTTTGTCCAAAGTTTCAAAATTAACTATGTCCCTTGTGCAAAATATTTCCCACATTTAAGGGCGTTGCACAAAGCCTCTTATGTTCTCTTAAGGCTGTCACGGTAGTTGCTGCCATAACACAGTAAATGTTTCAGTTACCATGGTTACGCTTGACTCACATCATATGACAGCATTACTGATATGACTTAATAAATGAGACAGAGTTAATGTATAGCTAGCTATAAAGTGGCTAAAGGAAATATTACCATTACAATTTTGATAATAATTGTAACACCTGTTGACCCTGGCATTGCAAGAGTAGGGCCAATACCAAAAGACTATTATTATAGTCTGAATTTCTATTATATAGACTTTTTCACCTTAAAGAGACTGGTATGGGCCCCTTAACATTTTCTGAAGAAAAAATGGTTACTGAGAACCTTCTAGCAACACATAAGGGAATACTAAGGGCAAACACTTAGAGAGCAAACATACAACATAAGGACAATCATAGGAAATCCTTTTTTTTTCCCCAAGGCATCTTTATAAGAAAATTTAAGGGCAACCTTAGCCTAAGTAGTTTTACGCAAATGGCACAGACAGATATTTTTCTCCAGGGTTGGTAGAGACCAAAAACAGAGCTGAATATTAGACTTATATTCACAAGGTGGCCAGAAAAATATCACTATAACTGCTCTAGGGCTGCAACTAATGATTATTTTCAGTGTTGATTGATCTTCTGATCATTTTTCTTTTTTAAAATTTTCTTTATCGTGAAAAATGTTGGCCAGTGTTTCCCAAAGCCCAAGATGACATCCTCAAATGTCTTGTTTTGTTCAGAACAAGATATTCAATTTACTGTCATGGGAGACAAAAGAAACCAGAAAATATTCACATTTGGCAGCTGGAATCAGAGAATTTTGACTTTTTTTTTCTTTAAAAAAAATCTTCAAACTCATAAATCGATTATCAAAATAGTTGGCAATTAGTTTACTAATCAATTCATCAGTTCTAAATTGCTGAATGTGACAATAAGCATAACATGTCACTGCCCCCAAGTGGCCAAAGAATCAGCTATTTCAGGTTGAAGTTAATTTGCTCCTCTGAGTAAAATTGCCGTGGTTCTCACAGGAAGGACTGTGCTGGCATGTGCTTGAAGGAACACCACTGACAGTCTGACAAGATAGTATATGTGCATAATCCCCTCTCCTGTTTCCCCGTTGGTCGTCGTGGTCTGCTACAGTGGCTTTTCCAGATGAGGAAACCTGAAGCCGCGGCTCCTGTGGCTGTCAGGCAGCTCATGGCAGTTTGGCTCTCCCCTCACTGTGCTCTGTTTAAGCTCAGAGGGCTGCGTCACTCTCCTCTCTGCAGCTGGGAGCACCTTCAAAGCTCAGTCTGAATCACTGCAGTTATCCAGAGAGCTTTTGTTTTGACTTGGTTAAGTTTTATCACAGAGCTCGGATCAGCTCACTTCAATGGGCCGTCTGTGGAATGCACAGCGGAGGGCTCACAGCCAGATGGGCACAACCGACCTTTTTAGAAAGAATAAGCTTTATAAATTAGATTCAAGCTGTTGTGCATACTCAAAGCATATTTTAGAGATTTTACTTAAATTAAAAAAAAAAGATAATATGGCATTATTTCAGCTACAATTTGATCCCCAAATATCCCATGTATTTGATTTTAGTGATATGTCAGAATCAATAAAGCCAGTTTTGGAATATAACCAGGATGTCTTCATGTATCAGCAAGTTAAATCTAAGACTTTTTTATGCCAGTGTTTACTTAAATTTAAGGCCAATTTTATGGTGCAAGTAAATATCAAATGTGGACATATGGGTGTTCTCTAAATAATCAATATTCTCAGATCAAAATTACAAGCAAAATGATAACGGCTGAGAAATCGAACAAATACGCTAGTTAGTGTGAAAAAATGTCCTTAATTATATTAATCACTGCAATTGTCCTTCTGACAGAGTCTAAAATGAGGTAATATCAAGGTGGAATTCCCAATTTCTACGCTGCGAGTCATTTAGACCCCTGTATTATTATTATTATTATTGTTGTGGTTCTCCATTTTATATTTTATACATGGCTTTTAAGTAAACTGGTAAATGCCATTCTGTCTCATTTATCCTACAGTCAGTCTCTTGGCCTAATGAAGCGAACGAGTTGGATGATTGTTTACTCTGCAATGTTTCCGACATATTATTTAGCCAATAACATTCCTCGTATATTGTAAATAGGGAATGTGAGAGGGACCGTGCGATGTGAATTACCAGTTCAAGCAGACAGGTGCAATGACATGAATGAGACTTGCTCCGAAATATTAGAGATTAACAAGTAAAGGTTCATTTATGGCCCCTTTACATATGAAATTAGACAAGTCTGTTTCAAACAGTGTCACCAACACTGCACATGTACCTCCACTGGTCTTTCATGTCGGCGTGGTTGTTAAGCAATACATCCACATTCACCAGATGTCATGTGCTCAGAGTTAAAAATTGTTGGGATGTTGGGATGTTGGATACTTGGATTGCGCCAGATGTCCAGTATGGAAGCATTTTATGTTTTGGTTTTTTTATTTTTTCGTTTTTGAAAACCAGTCACAATTCACTTCATTTGTTTGGGAGATTCTGCAACGCCGTTTTCCTGTGAAATTCCAGCCGTGTCAATCAGCATGAGGGTGAGCAGATAACGACTGAATTTTCATTTTTGGGTGAACTATCCTTTAAACACAAGCACTGGAGAAAGGGTTAAATTATGGAGAAAGTAAGTGCCATCCAAACAGAAGTTATGGTGGCCACCAGGAGACAAAGCAAAACAAAGGCAAACAAAGGCATTCAAATTCAACTCTTGGCAAAGATTAAACGTAAAGACATTTTGAGTTTGGAGTGACTTTTAGACCATGATTAAAGCATTCAATATTCAAGACATTTTAATACCATTTAAGGCATTTTTTAAGTAAATGTGAATTTAAGACATTTTAATACTTTTAAGAACTCTTGGCCACCCTGGTAAACTAAGTAATAAATTTGGGGTTCTTGTTCTTTATCAGAGTGTTTCCATTTCATGCTATTTTATACTTCCACTCTTCAACCCCACTATAGTTCAGGGAAAAATACTGTAAATGTTACCTCTCTTTGACAGCTGGAGTTACTAGTTACTTTACACATTAAGAGTTTATGTACAAAACGTATAAAATATGATGCATTTTTACTAATTAAACTACCCAACAGTAGCTATATGAGACATGAATACAGAAAATAGTGCCTCAAACAACTGCAGCAGTAAAATGTTACTTACAGGTTAATGCATAAGTAATAATAATCCAATAGTTGTACAACACTAAGAGCCATTGTCCTGCATTATGAATACTTTTACTTTTGATACTTTAAGTGACATTTTCAATGCAATAATTTTACCTTTAACAGCATTTTTTAAATGCAGTATCTGTAATGCAGTATTGCAACCTTTGCTGAATCCAAACACCTTCCTTAACCCTCCGCTTCCAAGCATGTAGGAGAAACTACGGTGGCCTCGAAACTCGCAAAAAAAAAGAAGCAAACGCAAAAAGCCTAATCTAGAGCCAGTGTTTGGTTTTGTCCATTCTGGGCTCTTGTAGAAACAAGCCAGCGCAACATGGCGGACTCTGTGGAAGAGGCCCCAAACCATCTGTAGATATAAATGGCTCTTTCTCAGGTCACAAAAAACATAATTCTTACTTTCAGGTGAGTATACACTAATAAACATACTTGGGAATATCATACTTCATATCTGCCATGTTCTGCCAGTAAATTTCCCCTAAATCTTACACACCAGAATAAGCAACTTTTGACTGACTTTATCTTTGTAATCACAGTAAGTAATAAATCATTAACATTATTCCATCTCTGTTAAGACTGTGTTATGTCTAATGATGTGTAAGTGAATACAGACCAGCTCTGATTTAAACAAGGTTTTCACCCCAACTCAGCTTGCTAACAGCTGCAAGTCGAAAATCTGCAACATGTTTATTGATTAGTGTTTTTGAGAAGACGTAACACTGATTACATCACCATACTGCCAACATGTGTGTTCATTATCTATTTTTAAATTAACATCACAACTTAGAGCAACTACAGTATACAAGCACAATATATGACAACCTGTTGATATTTATATCTATATTGAGATATGTAAAACTTTTATTTTCTTTTAGAGCTAATCCCACATTTGCCACAAATATTATTTCCACACATTTTGTTTCTTCTGGATGGAAATGTATTGAAATAAATAAATCAAGTGGCAAAGTTAGACGGATATAAAGATGCAGTCTTTGCAGGATTTCATGCAGGTTTTACATTTTTAAAAGGTTCAAAATAATCCTATTTTTTACCAGAACCATGAGTCCAGGTACTTGAAAAAATAAAGAACCTGCGTTTCCAGGTATATTCCAGTCGACAATTAGCATGTAGTCTTGTGTTTTCACAGTGCACACAATGTGTGTCTGTATATCAATGGGCTGCAAAAACTCACTCCACCCTCCACTAATGCAACAAACACACCTTTATCTGTGAAACATGCCTGGAAGACAGAGCAGCCAACCTCTGCATTCCCAGTTTGGAGGAGACAGAGTGAGCAGTGTTTTCTCACTGGAGAGCTGCAGGCCCTCCACATACTAATCCAAACTCAACTCTTTCTCCATCAGCAAATTCGGGTTCCCAAATTTCTACTGAGCCTTGCAGTAGTTTGTCAAATTACGTCCTTTTTGCCAACTTATGCTCAGTGCTTTCAGTATTATTTAAAGTGCCAGGCAGGAGGTCTGGCTCGCCAGAGACATGAAAAATCCAATCATTATAATCACCAAGCCTTCCGTGCAGTCTGATGTAAAGGTGTTGAAATTTCAAAAGAGATGACAAAGAAAAGGGATTTAACCCAAATATAGTTGATCCGTGAAGGAATTACAGGAATACACTGTGAAAAATAAACTGTGTGTGGGTGAAAAATTGTGAAATTTGTTGAAAGAAACCCCAACTTCTCTTGAAAGAAACACCCAAAATGTGTTATATTTGGCTGACCACCAGTATTTTTGACAAATCTGAGATGCTAAAGCCATCATCAGTCCATTATAGCACATAGCACAATGATAAAAGCTAATTTGACAAATGACAAACACTCAAGTCATAGTTTACAGCTTAGATTCCTCAAATTCCTTTCAGTTTGATAACACAGCATGTACACGTGTATGTAAGCACGTGTTCGTGAAGTGAGTTCTGCTGAAGCTGTAAACGGTCTGTGAAGTGATGGTCAGGTTTGGAAAAACACAAGTTTTTCCATGGATGGACCTCCGCAGCTATGTTTCCAGGAGCCTTTCTGTCAACTGACGAGTGATGACATAGAAGCCTAAATTCAGACCAGATGGCAAAGGGGGAACACCAGCCAGACAGGGAAATGACAAATCAGCTGCTACTTGGCTGAATTATAGAATCAGTCAGTAGGCTTAATGGAGGAAAGTCCAAACTCAGCTGAGTCCGTTTAGGAGAGCACCGGACCAGTTGGTCAGGGAGTTTACGATAACTGTCCAAATCCAAATGTCACACTAATTGACGTAAACTGTAGGTGTTTGAAACGGGAAATGAGAGCAGAAAATCCACAATGCCACAAGACACAATACTACTGCCAAAGGGAATTACAAAGAAACTTTCCTTCTACAAGTGAAAAGCAATACTTAACACTTAAAAAAGCAAAAATTAAACCTCTTCTACTCTCCTCCTCCCTACCATAGCACAAATTTTCCATTCTTTTTTTAGTGGAGGAAAAGGAATCTTTAGGGGGAGATGGCAGGTCAACAATATATGCCACATAGAAGTGGTATGCATCATCTGAAATCTGGGAACCTGAAGGCTATTTGAGATGCAGCTCAACACTGAATGTCATTTTTTTCCAGCCACAACTCAATAATAAACATTGTGTTTTAGGGCACCTATTCAAATTTTCCATGTCCAATTATGCTTTATAAGTTGCTGCACCAATTTTGGGGTTGACACCATTTATTACACAATTTGGTGTATAATTTAACCATTTCTGAGGCTCGAAAATTGATTTAAAAAAAAAAAAAAGGGTCAGAAATACCTCCAAAATACCACAATAAGACACCAAGACCTTGAGAAGCACCACAGAAAAAAATCATGCTGTGATTTGTTGTCTGAAACTTTTGACATTTGGAGATTTCAGAAAGAATTGCATTTTTCAGCGATTGAATGGCAACCACTTCTGATCTGTGAACTGCTCAGAAACCACGTTATTGTCAATATACCTATGAAAGCCATCCCTCCCGTGAATGCCCCAGGTCTATAGTTTGTGGTTGTGGAGTTTCACAAGGCTGTAATTATCCCAGAGGCCACAATAGGTCATTTTATATGGTGAGGACCAAAAAATGGTCTCACTAGAATGAAATGGTGACTAGGGGGACTAACATCATCACACACGAATCCACAAGAGTTTCAGCTTTCCAGTAATACCTGATTTATGATTTCCCAATTCTCTTTAGGGACTCCATATGCAGAATATTCAGAATTCAGATACATCATTTTTATAAGAGATGAAAATAATACTGCATGAAAAAAAAATCATGTTTTTACCCAAAACTGCATGGAATTAGCATAAAGTATGCATGTCTGTAAAGATTCATTCAGATACATATGAGGTCAGAGGTCAAGGCCATGCCCGTTTTTCTCTTGCCAAAATGTAGTGTTATTTAGCTCCCTTCCGGACAAGCTAGCATGACATGGTTGGGTGCCAAAGTTATATAGACTCATATGATAAGATAGTAATGTTGGCCAAGGACACAGAAACCCTAGAGGAGTAGAAGAGGTAAAAGTGAATAAGAATAAGACATCTTAAATGTACAACTGACAAAGTAAAAGTCAGGCAGAAAAGATTTAAGCTTAAAGTGTTGTGTACATTCAAAGACACTATTTTTAGCTCCCCTTAAGACTCTTTTAAACATCTGGAGGTGTTTCAAAACATATGCAGACACCAGTGGCTGCTTATACAGGTGTGTCTATACAAGTGCAAACTGGTTGTGGTTATTCATTTTTGTCAGCACTACTGCAAAGACTAAAACGAAGATCTTCTTGAACACAGGCAAAATGTACACGTCACTGACCTTCATGTCTACGTGGATGCAGAAATTATTATTATCAGATGAATGGTTTGGAGCAGAGGAGGTAGAAGCTGCTGCACAAAACTTTTTTTTACCTGCATTTCAAAACTATATAAAGGTGCATGTATTATTATCCATAGGTATTTAATAAAATCTGTACAAAAACAAGCATAAATAACAAGGCCTGCTCTTCTTCTGGTCCTGGTCAGCACTCAGGCAGCAGGGTTCTGGATCGGCATTAACTGATTTATGATGTTTTTTGGTAGACAAGATAGAAGCATTACACTTGTCAAGCCTGCTTAAGATCATCTGTCTGTATTGTATCTATATATATTTACAAGCACCACAAATAGAGTCTACAATAAAGTGCACACTGCTGTGGAATATTTTCCACCTTGTATTTAGGGCATGTATGGCCTTTCTCAGACTTTTGACAGCTTCACTTTTTTCATAATGCTAAGACTGATTAAGACCAGACAGATGAGGTAAAGACATGGTGAAGTGCTGGGGATTTTTTTTTTGACAGACAATCTACAGCTTAAGGTTAGAAAATTTTCACATTTCTTGGCTCTGTATAATAACTAGGGATGTTTTTTTTGGCAGGCAAGAGGAGGATATAACAAGAACAGCTGTTACAATGAAGAAGTCTCATCACACCTTAAGTGTCATCATGGTTTCCTGTCAATCACACTCTTGAGAAAAACACTAAAGCTCACAAAATGTGTCCAGTAAACTCCTTTCAATGTTTCCTCAGCTTTTAAATACTTGCAGCATATTATATGACTACCTATATTTGGGGGACAATAAAAGCAGACATTAAAAGCAAACTTTAGGTGGAAAAACTCTAGTAATAGTAAGAATGTGTGTTCTTTGTGATTAAGGGAACTGTTGTCGCACACTAAATCATACTTTGCACGTCTATGTTATATTTTCTGATGTGTTATGGTACAATCCATCAGACTAAACACCAAACACAGGGACTAAAATGTTAAGATCTACCGCTATTGACAATTAAGTGTAATTTAAAAAATTAAATATTGATATCAAGTTAATGCACATATGATAAAATTGTGTAAATAATCCAGTGCCGCTTAAACATGCTGTGCACTGTAATTGCAACTTACATTCGAAGTTTGCCAAAAAATGAATTAGAATAATAGCGTTCTTCCCTTCAATTTTCTGTGGATACTACGATAATGTGGTTATTGTGAATTATTTTAGACACAATAATCGTGTAGTGAAAATCTGACAGCCTTAACAAGGACTGAAACTAAATCGAGAAAAAAAACCAGTCCAATTTTAACTAGGTACAACACAGACTAAGAAGGATAAAATAAACTTATGACAAATGCATCATCATCATTAATCAATAGCATGGAGTTCAAAATTTTTAATTTAATTGTACATACTATGAGTGATTGTCCTGTTACTAAAATATGAAACTAGTAATCAACTACAGGGACAAGAGAATCAAAAACTAATAATAATTACAGTAAAGAGAAGTGAAAAAAATCTCTTTTAATCATCACTTATGACCCACTAGAAGTGTGTGGTGCTTTCTCTATCTGCAGAGATCCTGCCCTCTACCTGTATGTCCTTATTTTATCATTATTTTACTGCGCTCGAGATGCTTTACCAACCCAAAACATCGGTATTTGACTTCCTGGGAAGCAGACTCAACAATCAACTATCTTTCCTGGTGCTCCTTCTGAGACAACCTTGATGCATTTATTCTAAATTCACATGCCAACCTTAGCCAAAATTCAAACCTGCTTACTGATTGGTGTAAAAAACCTCGAAAGAAGACGCCACAAAACTAACTATGTGAAAGGTGGGTAGGTGTAAAAAAGGCCTGACGGTGGTGCTCCACTTCTGTTAGCACAACTTCTTGATGCACTTATTCTGAGCAAATGACATGCCATTATGCCCTGTTGAGGGCGAGCAATTCAAACTGTTTACTGATTTAGAGAATGGTCATAAAGGAAACCTGGAAAGAAGACAGACTCCTTTTACAAACTACCTATGTGAGCTGGTGGGTAAGTGTGTAAAAAAAAAAAAAGAGGCTGGAAGCTATGTGTTCCTAAAAATCCATTTAGCCTGTTTCACATCCCTCTTTTAAACACTAGTGACATGAAATTAGTCATGATTTCCACCCCGACTACATAAACATGACAAGCGCTAAATGGGAGGCCTGAGACGATGTCATGGTTCAAATATTAAAAGCATCTGGCAGGCTTTTTGAGTAAATCACTGACAGATTTATCGGTGAAAGGAAGAGTCACTGTAGATAACGCTGTGAGTGACATAAGTTCTTGGTGCTCCTGAGAGCAATTCAACATCATCACTCTCCTCCCAGTGATGTGAAAGGTTCAAAGTGCACATGCCAGCAAGAAAAGGGCACGTGTGAATTACAAAAGTCCTGAACACGCATATAAATAAATCTGATAGCAGTAGCTTGCTAATTTTTTGATTGAAGATACCAACTACTGAGTGGCCCACAAAGACATTTGTCCAAGGAGAGTTGACCAAAAGCAACTAAAAACTAAAACATAGTGTCCTTACAATATCAACTGTGCATTAAGATGTTAGACATTTAATAAGAAAAAGCCTCTAAGAGCTCCTCAGTCGTGAAAACCAGGCAGTTTGAGGTTAAATTCCTGGTTACACATACCTACAGGCTCAGGGATTTGTTCGTTCCCAAGGAAGGAAATACTGACAACGGCGAGCTTGTGTTTGGTAAGAACATGCAGATCTTTTCTTGACCCTCACTCTAAATCAGTTTTCCATATGGCAGAGACAGAGGGGGGTCTGAATGAGGCTCACATTTATACAGACGTCAGCCTTTCACAAGCTCCACTGCCTTGCGCTGTGTTTCTCATGAAGACATACTGGCCTCCATTCAGTTTTGTCTGGGGTAGATGTGCAAGGACAATAAACGAAGTAAAGATGCTGACGAATCACATGTGCATTCAATATGCCACAGTTGACATTTGAAAATATAGAGGTACCTGAAGAACTGACAGGACAGTTATGATTCATGGAGAGTTAAGTAAAAATTTACTGTCTGAGAATGATGGAAAATGGGAATTTGCTCACTAATCAGATAATGCTTCACAGAAGCTTCCTATCTTACAGTAAATCCATTGAGATGAAGAGTCTAAAATAGGATTTTTCCCAATTTTGGTATTACAGAGACCTATCTTGAATAACTTTAGGAATCTTCTCTTTCTTCATTATGTCTCGTATCAAGTTAGGAAATCCTAAATACTGGGGCAGCACAATTAATCGCAGTCAAATTGAAATTGCACTATGGCCAACTGCAATATCCAAATCGTAGAACCAGAACCAAACTCCAACTTTTTGAAACAGGAAAAATGTGTGAGAAAACAGCATTATAATGAAGTTCTGTAGTGCTGCAGAGATGCCCTGGGCTACATATCATGTTCTTCAGATGAAAGCAAACATGTGTTTGGTATAATCCAAAAAATGAAATTTGTAATGCTATTCCCACTAATCGTATTGCATATTGCAATTTCAGTCAAATAACTACAATATGACTTTTTTTTTTTTTACCACATCTTGCAGCCCTTCAAAATAATCAATCCAACATCACTTGTCAACTTTTATGTGTGTTATTTAGCAACCAACACTGCTCTTCTCATCTCATGGAGCTAAACATTCGTAAATGTTGTTTTTTTTCTCATTGAAACATTGTAAGAGCTCCTATGATTAATCAATTATTAAATGAACTGCAAATATTTCAATAATCGATCAAATTCTCTGATTCCAGCTTCTTAAATGAGAATGTTTTCTGGTTTCTTTACTCCTTCATGACAGTAAACTGAATATCTTTGGGGTGTGGACAAAACAGGACATTTGAGGACGTTACCTTGGACTATGGGAAACACAAACAATATTGAAACAGTCAACATTTTTCACCATTTTCTGACATTTTATAGACCAAACAACTAATGGATTAATCGAGAAAACAATCGACAGATTAATCAACAATGAAAATCATCAAAAATGGAGCAAAAACAACAAAGGGTACTTAACTTCAAGACAGGTGAGTTAGAGGTGATGGTAACATCTGTAGAGAAATCCAAAGATGTTCTTTTGGGAAAATTTACAACAACTCTGACTTGGCAGATAAAAAAAACTGAATGAGCTCGGACAACATATGCGATCTCCACTTCATCCAGCATCTATTGTGTAAAAGCAATAAAACAGCAGCAATACGAATTAGGGCTCCAACTAACAATTATTTTCATTATCGATTAATCTACCAACTATTTTCATGATAATTAATTAACCATATAGATTATAAAATGTCAAGAAATTGGGTTTAATGCTCATTGCACAATTTCCCAGAGCCCCAGAGTGTCACTTTCAGATTGCCTCTTTTGTCCAACCATCAGTCCAAAACCCAAAGACTCTTCTTCACTATCATTAATGACAAAGAAAAGCAGCAAATTTTTACATTTAACAAGCTGGAACCACCAAATGTTTGACATTCTTGCTTGAAAAATGACTAAAATGCTTAATTAATTATCAAAAATAGTTGGCAACTAATTTTCTTTCAATCGACTAGCTGATTAATCAACTAGCCTAACTATTGCAGCTCTAATACAGAATAAACAAGTTAGTCTACTCTATCTGGTGGAAAAATGCAAGTTTAATAGTTTGACAGTTATCGTAAGTTAGGAGGGTTTATCTAAGATTTTAGGGAGTTAGGATGTGTAACACACAGTTAAGATATGAACACTGCCTGATGAACTCTTCATCTGTTTTTTTTTGTTTTTTTTGTTAAATAAATCAGGTCCTAACCCTAATTACCATGGTTACTAAAGAGTTAAGACAGGATCTGCAAGAAAGGAAGTTAATGTAATAAAGCCCCTGAAACCTAAAGTTGACTAGAACATTTTCTGCTCCATCAGAAACCATTCTAAACTGTGTGAGACACACAAATTCAGTTAGTCTAGCTGACTCATATTTAAGACTTTTTAATACAGATATTAAAAAGCTTTGTTTCTAATATAAGTGTCCTTGAATGGTACTGGTTCCATTTCTCACTCCATTAATAGCTGCTGCTGAACTACATCCTGCGGTTTGAGTTGCACAACTCCATAGAAACGGTAAAAGCAGAAGAAAAAAACATTACTTCAGACATAAAAGCGGGAGGTATAGTACAGGCTGAATAATATCCCCAGAGCTCCAATTTTCATATTGACCTCACAGTGTCCCGTGCGCGCTAAACTCTCACTGTTGAGAACATTTTAACAGGCATGCTTGGGCTTGTAAAATCTAGGTGCACTGCATGAAAAAGGAAACAGAAATTCAAACTGTGGACTACGCTTCAGTGAGTTAACGTCATGGAGAGGTAAGGAGTGACAATGTGAGCAAAATCCCCAGAGGTTCATCATTCATTTATTGATAATGTGCACTTTTTTTCCCCAGTATTTGTCATGCAAGGAATTTCAGGCTGGTGCTCATGAGGAAATAATTAAACCCAGAGTCTGTGTGTGTGTGTGCACGTCATCTTGTGTTGTGTTTTGGTGTATGAGCTTAGCGGTGTCTTCCAGGAGCGCTCCTGGCTCTGAGCTGAGAATGGCTGAAAAGAATCTACACTACAAAACAACTATCTGGCTGTAAATTGCTGTGAGGGGGATCTGTTTACACTTCAACATGAATGGAGGAGTTTTCCAACACACACACATAACCTTAATCAGTCTGGAACAGAGCAGGAGCCGCTCAGCCCTGTGGGTCCTTCAGGACCACGTGTGTGTACACAAACCGGCTACAGTCCATCCCCCGCTCCAGTGAAATGCTGCTACCTTGTTCCACAGCAAAACTTTCTCCTCTGCTGTCTGGCAGACTGTAAAGTGTATTGGGCCATTGTAAATGTACTGTAAAATGACTTCTCTTTCCAGTCTTTAGAAAAACCTCCTTCCTTAACAACCCTGTTATGTTACTGAGAAGAAATGTGTGGAAAGAAGAGTTTAAATCAGGGGCATCTTTTTCTCCTAGGAGAAAATCCACTCATTTTCATTATAACAGCTACACACACTCACACATCAGAGAGCTGCTGCTTAATTACATAATGAACATGAACAAGCATTTTTTTTTCCCACAACCACTCAATTCCTGTTGTTGCCACGTGCCAAGTGTTCAAAATAAGAAGCATTAAACATACCCAATTAAGACAATTTTGATGTCCTTCATAACAAGTAAGGCTTATGGATGTCAGCAAATCGTTTTGAATAAAGCAGTATTTTTAGTAATTAAAAATAATAGAACAAGAGACGGGATGATGGAATCAATGCCAAAAACCTCTTAAGCGCTGAAACAATCTAGAACAAAACCACAAACTAAACTTTTTATTTTACTTTAATGTCAGGGTGAAATTCATTTCAGCTGAGTAACATCAACATACTCTTTCATAAACCCTTTCATAAACCAACAATAGGGATTAGACAACAAATAATAAGACATCCAAACAGAAGCCACAAATTAAATACTGAAATTACTGTTTATCTGTGACACTGCCAATGCAGAAACTTGCACTTTCATTTTTATACTGACTTTAAAACGGACATTAAATGTCATGTAGGAAAGTACACAATTACGCACTTTCCAACAGGGTTACAGTGGAAGGAAAATATGAAAATTAGATCCGTTTGTATATTGCATTAAATTACAGGGAATGTTTTTGATAAAAGGTCGGAATTGAAAACATTGATTATTTTATAATATTTCTGCCATGGAAAATAAAATGTGAAATCTGTCACTGAGAATCTAAATTGCCAGCTTGCATTTAACAGATTTTAGATTTTGGACTGAGATATGAAGATGCACTTTGAGATTTTGATGTTAATGACAAAGGCATGTGTTCAATGTGAAATATGGCTTCACCACATCATGTGGTCACAGTGTGGAAAGTGTCATCCATGACGAGCTTCGTCGAGCCTGCCTGTCCCTCATTCATGTACAAACAGGTAACACTTGCTCAGGGTTTCCGCTAGAAAAAATTGGCACCGGATAACGTGACCGGCAGGTTTCCAATTTACCGAACAAATGTTTGAAATTCCAGGCAAATATTATCTGAATTTATTGAGCTTAAAACCTCTTCAGCCCGAGCGCCCCCTGTACAGGGGGCAGCGTCAGATGCATGCGGTACAGATGGTCTATGGGCACGCTAGGAAGCACCAATCCTAACATGTAGCATGGTAGCACCCCAAAACGACAGGGAGAAACTCAGCTAAAAGCCTCTATCAAGTATTTAATTGCCACCTAAACGAAACACAATAAAACCACAGGCAATAATATGGGCATTTAAAAAAACGTGAAAACAGCCCACGTTCAATTGAGTGCTTTTACTATTCTCACAACTTCAAGCAAACCAGACATGTAAGGTGTCGCATGAAAACAGAGATCGTACTGATTACTGAAGATGTCTCACTCGTCACTGTGCAACAAAAACTCAGAGTTAGATGCCAAATAGTCGCAAAAAAACCTTCACAGAATCATAAAATATGTCTTACTTTAGCTGTTTTGTGGCCCAAAATTATATTCCAGCTTGAAAAATTACTGGTTATGTCTACTCCTATGACTCTTCAGTAGTTTGAAATGAATCGCGATGGTTCCTGGTTGTTTTCATAAAGAGGAAGGACCTTTTTCGAGCGGAGTGTGCATCTTACTACTTTGGCTTCACGTCCTTCTGTATCGTCATTGGTGTTGCTATGGTAAATTTGGGTGGTAGCGATCGAATCTCCTGACTCTGATTGGTTTATAGAGGTGTCAATCATCAAAATTGACCAATGGGTTGCCGAGATAGTCCCCTGGACTGCCCCAGTGAGTTGACGCACATGCGCACAGGACGCAGCTTGTTGACACTTCAGACGCTTTTAGCAGACGCTTTATACTTTACAAAGGGCCCCGCCCTTGCCTGTCAAATTTCGTGCGGACTGAATTTAAATAGGGTGGTAGGGGAATTTGTTCAACGATGTGCCAAAAGATCAGAACATGTATATAGTCTACTCACCTGCAAGCCTGTCAGAAAACGTAGTCCTGTTGCTAAGTGAGCATGTATTCACAATTGATGTAATCTTTGTTGCTCTACGTGATAAACCGATTTAAAATAGAAATAATTTGGTCTTAGAAACATTTGTTCTATCTTCAAAGTACAGTTGTGTAACAATCTGAGTGGACTGTTTACAAAAACTGATTATAAAATCCTGCACTGTGCGTCAATGAGTAATGAGGAGTCAAATAGCGGACCACGGACAGCTCCCGTATAATGACAGTCACAGGATCACACCTTGACAGCGACTATGACACTTAGGCTCTATAGGGGATCTGTCACTGCCTGAGTGAATAGCCTCATGGAAACGATATTTTACAATTCTTCACATTATTTACTAACGAAATTTGTTAAGGCAAGTAATTTGGTGCTTTTAAAGTCATGATATGACACTGGAAATTGCCTTTTTTTAAAATTCAAATTGTGCTTGGAAGGAATATTTTCACCGGACATTTTGACCGGCGGTGTTAAAAAATGTCGGACTTCGGCAGATTTTACCAGTCAAAGTCCGGTAATTACCGGATAACGGAAACCCTGCACTTGCTGCTTGATGGCCAGACAAATTGCTGTTCTCAGATGGCGCTTTGAAAATGCTGTAATTCATGATAGTGTTTTGTTCAATCTGTTAATTCTAAGACAGCTGCGTTGTGATTTATGGCCTCCTCTGAAAACCATCTCTTTGACTATTACAGTACATCAACTACAGGGTAATCAATTAGAAAGTAATCATTAGTTTCAGACCAGTGCGGCTCAATCAGTACAGGACTTTTATGGTCAGCAGTTTGTATGCATTAACTGTATTTTTTTTTTTTTACTCTTATCAGTATTACAGCATTGACTTCATGTGTGCACTATGTAGTTTTCAAGTGCATCACAAATTGAACTTAAACTTCTACATCAAAAGCCTCTGCAGCACATTAAAAATGAGCTGCTCTTTCACCACATGGCATGGCTCGACTCAACTTGCTCTTTTTTGTTTTTTCATGATGAACAGTACCTGGCACAGTACCTGCACTTTTTTTTTTTTTTGGTATTACCTCAGCCGAAGTTTCATGCGGACTAAAAGGTGACGTGAAAACACTGCAGACCACTGATTGGTCAGGAGGTATCATCGATCAAGCTACACAAACCCACCATTTTTAAAACAGCCAAGCTACCATCAACAGTGACCGCAATTTTTTTATTCACTCGACCCAGATTTTAAAAAATGACAGCCTGCAAAACCACACTGAGGTCAAATGACAAAGTGCAGATGTATCAGAACACCAGCCCTTCAACCTCCTCTGTTATAAAAGTAGCGTGGCTCCTTTTTGTGTGCACAATGAGTATGATGTTGAGCAAAAGAGAGCAAGTGGCAGAGAGTGATGGTGAATGCAGTGGTGCAGAGGCAAAGGTGAGCAGTGAAGTTGTCACTTTAGCAGTAAATGAACAGTGAAGGTTACAGTTTGTCAGTGAATAGAGGCTGCAGGCTCTCGAGACCAAAGTAAAGCTCCCGTGTGTCTGTGTGTTTCCCAGCTGCTAGAAGAGTAGAAAAGTAGAAAAGTAAAGGGGGCGTTGTCACACTAAAGATGATATCAAGCAGCGTCACGCAGCATCTCTTGCCTATGTTAGGTGAGTACTCTCTGCAGTGGAAAACAAAGTAGAGAAAAGTACCTCATACCAAAAGTGAATAGAGTAGCATACCATGCAGTGGAAACACAGCATATTGCAGTTGTGCAATAAATCCTGCCTTCATGAAGGTTATAATGTTCAGTTGAAACTGTTTCAGTGACACGTTGAGTCAACTGTATGATCATTCTGGAAGCTCTAGTTTGTAGCGCTGTTGAACTGTACTACAGTATATAGAGACATGCATCTGTTATTTGGGCTACCATTATTGATATGAACGAGGTGGACAAAATATAAATAATAAAAAACACCTGTTAGAATAACACAACACCACCACAAACTGTATCTTGCAAAATGAAGCAACACCTCTCTAAAAAACTTTCCACAAAAACTGAAAATGTTTATGAAGGCAGGATTTATTGTAGGGCTGACCCAAATCCTTAGAAGCTTCTACCATTGCCATGGTAAATGACGTCCAAATCAACATTTGAATGTGAAAAAGAGGCAAAATACTGATAAATAGCCAGAAATGGAGCTCAAAAACTCCAGACATAAAAACCAGGCGGACACATGTGATACAATCGCAGAATGCAATATTCCCACTGAAGCTTCAAAGTCCCAAGAGTGTCATTCGGGACAGCCCTAGTTTATTGCAGGGCTGTTGTATTAGACTGCATTAATTTTAGATAGGTGTACCTAATAAAGTGGCAACTAAGTGTATTTCTACAGGGTGTACCTACATAGAGGAGGTGGCCCCCAAAACCAATTTCATGACATTGAAGTCTACTCACTAAAATTCTAAAAAAATTTCTATGCACATTGCAATGTTTTTGCAGTGTGCAGAACATTCATAAATGTCACTTACAATGACAAATGTGTTCTTTTCAGTACCCTTGACAAAATAAAAAATAAAAGTACAAAAAAAAAAAATAAAACCTTGAGTCGGTTCATTGAAACATACAGGTGTGACGTTTGCGCTGGGGACTGCTATGATTGGTGGAATGCAGGAAAATTTGCAAAAAAGTTGCGTTGAATGTACAAAATTGTAGGGTTGTGCAGAATTCACCAGCTGAATTTGCATTAACTGTTGCACAACACTTCCTGGAGGGACTGAATATAGATTTACACTTTAAAATTCAAATAGCTAAATATGAACGCCAGACTCACCATTGAGGAAAAGCTCTTCTTGCATTGCTTGTCTGGCAGCAGGAGAAAAACAGCGTTTCTTCAGCCACTCTGCGTCAAACACACTGGTGTGCTGGTCGGGCCACATAATGGACACCTGTGGAGAGACAGAAAGCTTATTGATCCACACCGGCCAAAACACATTTCCCACCTCAATATTTTGTTGTGATGAGCTCTTTCAAGTGAACAGTAAGTGACAAACTTATTTATTAACTGGCAATGATGTGGTTAAAGGATTTACTTGGTATTCTGTTTTTGTAAATCATATGATTTTGGTTTTCATGATGTTTCCAGAAAGACGATTAGTTTGCCCTTTGGAGGTTAAGCTGTGAGTGTGTTTTTTCGGTTCATAAAACTGAGAAAGAAATGCTTTTTTTTTCTCTCCAAATGAGGATTTTCCATGTTTACCATCTGCTTCTTTAATACTTGTGGGGGCTTTTGGCTAACACGTCATCTAATCTTTTCTTAGCCAGAGGCAAGCATGAAACTATTGTTGTGGTACTCAAAACACACATTCATTATAACAGGCTACTCAGTAACTCTTGGCACAATAAATAAAAAACAATACAGGAAACTTATTGCATTTGATTTTTTTTATCAAAAAAAAAAAACAACAAACAAAAATAAACCAAATGGCACAGGGTAGCTTGGCAACACTGTCACGTCAAAGCAATCTGTTTATATCTGTGTCCCACAGGGGCTGAATCCTCTGAAGGACACAGCTCACAAAGGTGGATCCTTTGGAGGACTTAAAGGTCACAGTGAACGTGTACTTCCACCAAAATTAGATTGTCTTACGTCACAGAACCTCTGCATTTATCACCAGGCAGCTGCCCTCAAACAGTCAGAAAAGTGTAAATGCCATTCACAAACAAGTTTTATTATACGTTATTACAGTATGAGTTGTGTTGTTTAACAGTTACAATAAAATATATGAATCTTACAACAAAAATGATCTGATGGGTACAGGGGTGGGCAGTAATGAATTAACATACATACAAGTAGTTTTTTGAAGTAACAAGTACTTTTAATGTTTGTTTTTTAAACTGTACTTTCCTCAGGTATGTTCTGAGCCATTAATCTACTTTTTATTTCCCCACAACTTTGTTACAACTTGCCTGGTCCAAATGCAAGGATTGAGAGTGGGGGGAGAGAGCATGCAAGGAGCACAAATACAAACTGATAACTGCCTGAAAGGAAATAAGTACCACTGTTTACCACAATGCAAAGGTAGAGGAGCAAGAACCCAGACCAAGAGGGAGCCTGCAGTACCAATCCCTGGCCACATTTGACACACTTTTTAGGCCAAAAAAAAAAACAACCTATACATGATTAAGCAGCTTTCCTAGCTTGTCATATTCACCCAGTCGCACTTTTACTTAAAGTAAAAGTGCCTTGGTGTCCCCCTTTGAAATGTCTATTTACGGTCAGAATAACTCTTTTATATGCCCATTTCACATAATTAGAGTTCAAATTAATGCTGGATGTTTGCCAAATGAGTGTCTGTTTTTGAGCTGTAAGAAATCATTAATAATCTTGAAGAAGCCTTAGATGTTTATAACAGCTAAATTAAGCAATATGTTAATGGAGTCTGGCAGAGTGTGTTTTTGTTTTCAGAGCAGTGGGCTTTTGTTTTCAGGATAACAGGCCTAACTTTACACTGACAGATGCAAGCAAGCAAGGCATCATTTTTATATAGCGCATTCAACAATAGCAACTGACAGTTGAAAAGCGATCCACTTACAGTGGAGGACTTGTCATCGCTTGGTTTTGTCAATTTACAAGCTTCCCTAAGTCTGGAGAAGATGCAGCAGGGGCGAACATCTCACATCAACCACAGTTTGTGTATTAAATAGGATTTCAGCTTATTTAATATACTGTCTATGGCATCAACTTGCTATTTGGATTTCTGAACTATTTTTTGCATGCACAACTGCTCCATATTTCTTAAGTTTGGAAAATGGTAATGTTCACTTTTATTTGACAGATTTTCAGTGCTCTACCTACCACTGAATAGGCAGAGAAATAGTGTAACGTGGTGCAGGGTTTTAGAGGTTTATAGGTTTTGGTTTTTACAAGATCAAGCATAAGTGAAAATGAAACTTAATGCACCCAAAATGCCTGTTTTTTACCATCCAATGGAATTGTAAAACTGTGTGGAAGCACAACTGTAGTGCTTAAAGGAAGTTAATACTGAACCAGGGTGTCAGGCCTCGCAAAATGTACTGGACATTTACACATCAAGTTAATATAATAGTTTAAACATTTATCTTTTTATTTTAATATATGACATTCATAGTGAACGCATGAAAAAACAGTTGTCAGATAATGGCAGCAGCCTACCTTGTTGTCATTGGTGACCTCCACAACATCGACTCCTGTGTGGACATCCAGATCGGCCATCAACAGTTTCCTGGCCTGAGCTGACTCCAGGGTACACAATGGACACTGGCAGTTGTCTCTCAGCCATGTGTATGGGTACAGACTTTGGCCTCCATCCTCCCACTCCACTCCATCAGCCTCTCCTCATCCAGAGCCCGGACATGCCTCACTGAGTGGCGAGCCAGAGGGAGGGAAGCTGACCCCAGTGTCTGCTGCCCACGAAACTGCACTGCAGTCAGACGAGAGGGGAGTGGACCTGCAGCCTGTCCTGGTCTACGACAAGCCCTCAGAGCCTGGCAGGCCATGGCAGAGGTGCTCCTCTGCAGGGCAGGCAGGGCCACACGTGAAAATGTACTCATCCACATTTTTGAATGGTTCCCTCCAGGCAACTATGTCTTTGGATCAGAAAGGGCCACCAACTCTGCAGTTAATGAGAAAGAGAAGCAGAAAAATGAAAAAAAAAAGGGGAAGATAGAGAATCAAGCACTTCAATCTTTCAGTTGGTGCATTTAAAAACAAGGAGTGGATAATGAACCAAATTTATCAAGGTACCAAGATTAAGAGTCTCCTACCAAGCTTACTTGTGTCACAATTGTCAACTAATACATCGAATGCTATAAATTAAACTGAGCGTACCATGAGCCGATGTAAAGTAGGTGAAATAATCCACTGATGTATTAAAAAGCATTCACAACATTTTGTTGTGGTCCTGCGTTTGTATTTGAACAATGCCAAGCTCATCAGATACAGTCCAAAATGAGTGTGAGCTTTTTCAAAGGGCTTTTGGAATTGTGACTGGTCACTGTGCCAACCAGAGGTATTATCTGAGGCTGGTCTGCTGACAGTGTGTTGGTAAGATCTGGGCAAAGCTCCACTGCAAAACAGCAACATTATTTTAAGAAATACAGTAGAAAGTGTGCTGTGGTCCAAAATCCTGCAGAGCTGTTTCCCTGTGCCAAACACATTAGTTGCCTCAAATTATTTAACTAGGGCTGCAACTGCCAATTATTTTCATAATTGATTAAACAGGGGATTATTTTCCTTGATTAAATGATTGATAAATTGGTCATCCATCCATCAATGTCACTGTAATTTCCTGAGCTCAAAGTGATGTCATCAGACGTCTGTGTTTTGCCCAACCATTAGTCTATAACCAAAAATATTCAATTTACTATAATATTAAGACAAGGAAAGAAGCAGATTGGTAGATTTGAGAACCTGGAACTTTCAAAAATGTCTGTCATTTTTTAAGCAAATATGATCAATTGATTATCAAGCTATTGCTGGTTCATCAATTAGTTCTTTTTTTCTGAGAACCCACTTTTTTAAAATGACAAACATTGCAACCCAATTCACAATAGACCTTATCAATAAATTTCGAGACGAGTTCATTTGTGTATAAATGAACATTCCTGACCATTTTTATTGCCATTTCTGCATCACCTTATATTATCTTGACGTGTTATTGAAAACATATACAGAGGTTAAATACTTTACAAATGAGAAATTAATGCATTTAGGCTGAGTTAACAGGCCATTGTATTGCTTTTATTTAATCTCACCAGGAAAACAATAGAGTACATTTAACCCACTTGATAAATGAGACAAAATAAAGCATTTAAGTGGAATTAATAAGCTCTTGTTATTTCTTCTCATTGGTAAAACAATATACATATTTTAAATGCTTGTAGCTATTTCGATCCAATACCTATCTTCCTTTTGTGTAAGTGTGGATGTTTGTTTGCTTGCTTGCAGGAAATTGAGGGCAAGTGACCCTGCCTCCTCTATCTCTTTAAAAATGCTAAACTAATTCAGGATTCCCAAGGCCTTGGTCACACACGACTTTCAAAGTAGTCTGATCGGTGTACTGTTCACACTATGAAACCCTCTCTCTTGTGATCTGGTATCTTGAGTTGCTGTGCTTTACACACTACATGACTGATCAACAACACGGAGTCACATTACAAGACTACCACCTGAGGAATCCCCTACAAGTCTGTCTGGTTTGCAAAATATGTTTTGTCACAAAAACACATGTGAGAAGTAACATTTGATTATCAATACAGAAGTATGAGTGTGCGACATGTTACTGTTGTTGTCTCACATTACCAGACCTATCTCCACAGCACTGCGTCAGCACTGTTGGGAGTAGAGCTAGTTTGAACTTCTTCACATCTATAACTACTAATTACTTTTATAATTTTTTCTATATTTGGCTTTTCTGGCTGCTGCTCAGGTGTTCTTTCATCTCTCTCTCTCAACTACTCTCCTCCCCCTTCCCATGTCTGTCTCTCATTGGCTGTAGCTGCTGCATGACTCCCAGACAGCAAAGCAACCAGATATTAAACCTGCTTGATATCAGCAAGCTCTCTGTGAGCTCTGAATCACATTTTTGTGATCATTTTTTTCAGCACTCTCCTGTTGGCGAGTTGAAAAGCAGGGATAAACTCAGCTTTAACTCTCATCCTACCAACACCCCAGGACTACTGGCTGGGGTCCTTGGGGACCCCAACAATAAACTACTGTAAGAAACAATCTTCATAACAAAATGTCAACTTATTTATTCCTTATAAAATTATTAGTTATGTAAATAATGCCATCTGAAGAAAAGAAAACAAATCATTATTATTATTACTACGGGAACGTTACAGTTTATCTGCATACTGTGTGAAACAAAAACATACAGACCACATGAGGAAATCTAAGTCTGTTGCATTTGTCTGTCTCCTTCAAAATGAGTGTCCCTCCCCCAAATAGAGTGTGACACTTTATATTAGGACCCATGGTAATGCATTTTTGATGATACACTGCCACCTAAACATACACAAATATTGTAAAAAAAAAATATATATATATTGTATGTGTGGTTTATATATATATATATATATATATATATATATATATATATATATATATATATTATATGTATATATATATATAAAAAACCTAGGTATTGTATGTTTGAGAACAAGATATGCAAGGGTAATGTACAGCAGACTGTGGCACAGTTTTCAAATAAGTGGCACAGTTTTCAAACAAGTATTTCCTGATCCTCAGAGGAGGAAATGTACAGATAAATCTCAGCCCCTTCAATGGAACATTCTGGACATGGAACTGATTGCATTTTATCATTGGACAATACATGTTATGGATACTCTTGCACCTTAGCACTGGTAGAACTTTATTAATGTTTTGCAATTTCATTCTGAAACTCAATAAAGCTCTTTGAATTTGCAACAAATAACTCAACTGACAGTTTCAGTCAGGGCTGGGCGATATGGGCAAAATCAAATATCACAATATTTTTTGACCAAATAGTCGATACAGGCCTAGCTATTTGTTGATATTGCAACAATGTTGTAGGAACAGCTATTAACACAATAAGATTTTTTGTAAATAATCATTAGTAATGTGAATATAATGACTAAGTAGGTACAGTAAAGGTAAATAATAGAGCAGCGTCACTTTACTGTGATGCAGCCTGTGAAATTTATTTTTCTTTGCATGGTCCAATATCAATTCATAAAATCTCAATTCAAGCTTTTAAACAATGTCTTTTCTCTCATGGATGTGTGGTACAGCCTGCATTTAACTTTGATGTGAGATCTCGTGGTGCACATCAAATTATTGTGCTGCGTGAGCTTGTCAGCACATCTCTCTGTGCCTTCTAGTCCACAACAAAGCCAGAAACATAATGCACAGCTGAGTGACAGGAAGGAAGGAAACAAGGGCACACTTTCAAAATAAAATTTCAAAATGAAAATCTCTGAATAAAGATTCAAACAAAAATAAAATAGTTTGCTTATCCAAGGTGGGCGGGGTCCCCCAAAAAACAATGGTAGGGGGAAACACTGTTAATGTAACTCTTTTGGGGTCACTTCTTAATGTAAACATTTTAAACATTTTTTTAATAAAGCACCAGGTTACAGAGTTCCTTGTATGAACCTTTTTCACATCCTTTCAAAATTGGTATGGTAACTGAAATATCCCTTTACAAATCAATATCAATATCGAGAAAGACGAAAAAGAGCTGTCCTGTTACTCCTTTCATTTGACGATGACGACATGATTTCATGTAACGCTACCGCCTTTAAAGAGTAGCTTAACCGCCTGTTAGCTCAGTTAGCTTAGTTAGCTTAGTTAGCGCACACCGGCTCTTCTTGTGCGCGTCCTTGTTTCAGTTTCAAAGCTAACAGAGGAGCTAACCAAACCTTCTTTAACCGCTTTGCTATGAAGTTTATGTAAAAACAAAAGTGTCTGCCCGCTAACAGACGTTACCTGTTTTATTTTGCCGACGGTTCCTCCTCAGCAGCGCTGCCTCCGTCAACACAAACACCGGCTGTGTGTCAGCGTGAGAGGGGAAAGTAGGTGAAAGGTTGACCGGGAGGCTGAACGCCCTGACATAATCCCTGCGAGGGCATGAACGCTGCCCTACTTCTCAGTTCCCATCTGATATCAGAGTCCTGCAGAGCTAACGAGGCTGTGTTTTAACACACAATGGTAGTAAAGCAATGATGCCCCCCCCCCCCCCCCCACCCCCCCCCCCACTCCACTCTCTAGTAACAGGGCATTTCAATCAATCAATCAAACTTTATTTATACAGCACTTTTCATACATCTTAAAAATGCAACCCAAAGTGCTTCACAAGAAAAAAACAGAAAGAAAAATGAAATGACAAAACATACAACAATAAAAAGTGAACCCCCCCACCCCCACCACCACACACACACACACACACACACACACACACACACACACACACATGCACATATAGACTGGTAACATGGCATTTCTCTTCTGTTAATTAATTGCTGTGTTGAAACAATTGAGAGGGCAGCAGCTGCTTGTGATCTCAACCACCAAGTGTCTCTTGGGGGGGACAATCAATGGTTTTGTGAGAACATCGGAGGGCCCTAACAGAGTATTGGTAATTAAACAACACAGCCATGCTAAAGCCCTGAGAGACTGCAGACACAGCGGTGGTTTGAGCTGAATACCATACAGTAACGATGCTTTACCATAATTTAGCCTTTTAGTGTGTGACATTTAATAAATAGCACTAAAGTCATTTTAATTTATGCCCTTGGATATCTTCAATTGTTAAAGGCATACTATGCAGGATTTTCTAAGCAAACAATATAAACATGATCCGTCTGATCACTTGTGACCCACTAGAAGTGTGTGTTGGTGGCTGTATCTGCCGGTGTGCTCTTATTTGCTAATATTTTGCTGTTTTTTTGGGACATTTCTGGGCTAGATGGGCAGTGGTGTGTAGCCCCCAGCTAATAACAGCCTGCAGGTTGTGACGTAGGGACTCTAAGGCGGGTTTCACACGAGGGACCCGGGCACAGATCCGAGCACGCTTGACCCCGAAGTCCAGTTCATTTGATAAGTGTGAACACTGCGTACAGTGCCGGTGGCACAGTTGGTTGATCCCTGCCTAAGTACATTTGAAAAGGTCTTGTAGTCTTGTTTTTGTTGTTTTGCTTTTATTTATGTTTTCTTTCCTCACTGTTACCTATCTGTGTCCTTTCATTGTGAATAACGGGAGAAGAGTTGGCACTTTACCATCCTTTGAGCCATGCCGCTAGCGTGACTAAGCTAATTCTGTCTGAATGGCCTGTGCAGTCTTTTCCACAGCTGAGTGCACATACAGATGCACAGAAATCAGGCTACTCTACTGCACTATAGATGAAGAATGAAGATTATTTTACTATTTTGACGATCAATAAATTGTTGTTATTTATCTGGCAAAAATTCCAAACATGCGCTGTTTCAAGCACCAAAAATGTGAGGATTTGCTGCATTACTTTGTCATATATAACAGTAAATTGAATATTTTGGGATTCTGGACTGATTGTTGGATAAAGAAAGGAATTTAAGGATACCCCCGTGGCCTCTAGGAAATAGTATTCCAACATTTTATTGACCAAACAATTGCTCAATTAACCATGAAAGTCATTGACACATGAGTAAATAACAAAATTAATGCTGGTGATGAGAGCTTGTTCTGTGTTCAGTCATACCTCTTTGTGGGTTCAGGGGAAGAGGACCAGTTCCCAGTGGCTGTGCAGTACAGTCTTCAAAGTGACACCTGCTAACGTCCGAGGTCAGATTTTAAAAGCTTCATTTTGCAATTATTAACCCGGATCACCCAGTCACCTAAATCACATGACAGATCCGAGTTTCAAAGGGTAAGTGGCGATTATGATCAGTCACCTTTGCAACTGACATCAGTGCACACGTGTTAATTAACAACAAAAACAGTAACACTGATAGTTGCGTTACAGAACAGACTTTGTTATACTGGTTCAAGCATAAAGTCAACACCTGCACAGAGCACTATAATAAAGAAATGATGAAGGAATTCTAACTTTTTGCAAATAGAAAGCACAATATGTCCTGAAGATATTTATACATTGTATTTTGAGACTGTAGAGAGTATATGTTAGGGTCAGTGTTGGGCAAGTTTCTCAGGAAGTGTAATAAGTTACCTTTTACTTATTACTCTCTTAAAAAGTAATCATATTATTTTAATTATTACGTGGTATCAAAAGTGTTATATTACTTTTGCTCCTTGTTGGCGGACTTGTTGTGAGTTGAACTGTTGATCCAGCGAACTGTTAACACCCAGAAAGCGTTTGTTGTTAGCTGACCAGATGTCGGCTGTGGTGGAAACAAAGTCTACTTCTGTTAGCGTGGCCTTATTTGGATTCCCATCAAGACATTTTTTTCTCTGGAGGAGCCAAACAAATCTAAAATAATGACAGTACTTCCAGCTGTGTAAAGTCTGCTTCTCTCCCTCGGCCTCCATCCTTCATTTAGCGTACATGTCACCATAAGATAACCTACCTTGGTCAAAAAATAACTCTGTTACTGTTACTTAAATTAGTAATTGCAATATAATTACTGTTTTGGAAATTGTAATCCCTTACACTACTCGTTACTACTACAGTAATATAGAACTATTGATTTAAAAATGATGTTATTTCTTTGATTGCACTGGTCTATTATTTATAGCAACAGCTAGCTCCAAGCTTTGAAGCTTGTAAGGACATGCAATGTCAGTGTCATAATATTTGGAGACCAACAACAATAAACAATTGGGCACATTTGAGAAAAATCAGTCTGTATGCTATTCTCTCTAGTGTGTATTTTTAGTGTTTAAGGGGCATTTCTTTCGTCAAAGGTTTCAGTGTGCTTCTCCATGCATCTCCCATAGGCTTTAACAGAAATAACACCAAAGTGTGGCACCAAGTGGAGAGTCTAATGTTCTTTAGTGATGTAATGTGCCTTGCTTCTGTTTAAGTTTCCTTGGATGAGAAGCCTACACAATGTTTTATTCAGTGTCAGCCTGGAAGTGACACGTAAACTTGTACAATAAATTCACTTGAATTATAAAGGTTAGCCTGAGTTGAAGGTTGTTAACATTACATAACAGAATTTTATATCACAAACTAAAAGCAATAAAAAAATATTATGTGGAGCCATGAATTTCCACGAAGGATCATATAAGTCTCATGATAGCGCTAATGTTTTAGATGTGTGTTACATAATGTTTTTTTTCCTTGTGATGATGCCAACAAACCACGGCTTTCCCCTCTCATACGCAGAAACGCACAATGTAGGCTAAAGGTTTTCTGTCTGTGTCCTTGTAGTATGTGTATGTTGTCTCAACATGCGTGTAATCAGTGGGATCAAAGTATCTGTTGACTGAAAGTAACCACAAATGAAACTGTGTTACTGTACTTTGCAGTATTACATAATTTACACCACTTGGCACTTTTGAACATGGAGTTGTGGACACTGGTGACATTTTAATCGGAGATGGGAAGTTAAAAAGTACAAATACTTTACTATATTTAAGTAGAGTTCTCAGGTTTTAATTTTCTAACAAATCCCTACAGTTTCACGCAAATATCTCTACTTTCTACTCCTTACAGTTTCAAAACAGGTCTGTTACTTTAATTTTAATGCGTTTGAAGGAAATTTATTGATTATTTTTACCTTCCTGACATCAAGATTGATTTCAAATTAAATGGATGGCACAATAACACACAGATAAAGACAATTACTCTGTGTTTCTGTCAGTGAATGTCACAGATGACAGACATAACAAGACAAAAACAACATAAAAGACAAAGCAGATCGCAGAGAATAGATGAGGTTCCTTTAGCTCTGCACACAAACAGACAGTAGAAATCTCTTTCCGACGCCTTCTTCTTACTTTTATACTTGGAGTACATCTCAGAGCCTGTACTTTTTCACTTTTACTTAAGTACAGAAGTTGAATCAGTACTTATACTTTTTTTTTTTTACACAGGTATCTGTACTTCTACTTCAGTAAAGAACTTATGCACTTGTACCACCTCTGATTTTAACTTCTTCGACCCAAAGCTTCAAACTGTTACTCAAACTTATCCATGACCTTATTAAAAGCCTTAAGTACAACAAAAAAATGCTGTTTTCTGCAGACTGTTGCAAAACACAGGAAAAAACAAGTTGTTTGAAAGGCCCACTGCACCACTCAAAATACCATCAACACAACTTCCTCACATGTCTGTTCCTCATAAATACCAACAACCGGCGTGTTCCTTCAAAGCACTCGTAGCGGGACGCTGCCTGCGTGTATAATTAACAGCAGACCCGAAAACCCTGTGAAGCAAACACGGAGAGGAACTTTGTAATTTTGAAGCACGTGGCCATACAGTATGCACTCCTAATGATTACCGTGCTACTGCCACATTGTGCGGTATGCTAAATACAAACAAACTGGGAACCTCCTGGGTGAAGCTCAGCAGGGATTCCCAACAACATGAGGAATGGGTTAATCTCACTATTACGTCATTAAAGGGACAGTTCACCCCAAAACCAAAAAAATTTTTTTTCCCCCTGGCCTGTAGTGCTATTTATCCATCTAGATTTTTGGGCTAAGTTGCAGAGTTTTGGAGATATTGACCATAAGCTTGTGGTGCTCAGAGTACCAAAAAATACATTTGAAAAATTCAAAACCAGTATTTCTTTCCAAGAATCATGACCGGGTTACTCAAGATAATCCACAGACCTTGTTGTGAGCAGTTTAATGTAGGAACTACGCAGATTCTAAAATAGTTCTGGTAGATGGGATGTGGATTATTTTGAGTAACCGGGTCATGATTTCTGGAAAGAGACATTGCTGTTGAGTTTTTCCAAATGTATTTTTTTGGCACTTTGAGCACCACAAGCTGAGTTCCATTTATTCCCATTATATTGGAGAGAAAGCTGACATCTTTAAGACCGATGTCTCAAAAACTCTGCAACTAGTGCCAGTCAGTCAAATCATATTAGAGAGAGGGCAGAAATCTTCTCTGAGGTCGAAATCTTTAAAACCAGACAACTCCACCAAAACAGTATAGATGGATAAATAGCACCACAGGCAAGAGGAAAAATATGTGTTTTTGATTTTTGGGGTAAACTGTCCTTTTAACTACAGGAGCAGACAAAAGGAAGAATGGAAAAAGATGGAAAAGATGAATATTTCGACCCAATTTACAACCCTTAAACAATCATAGCTTACTTTCGAAGGAGTGTCTCACATAATTGATCATTTTTTGCCATAAAAAATATATTCTTGCAACAACACTGTATTTCAAACACAAACTCTTTATTTGAGAAGACACCACGCGATCCGTTAAGAATGTCATCACACAGATTAATGTCTGACACTGAAGTCCACGAGTGCTGCCTGCAGTCTTATCCGTCAAAAGTATTACATCTCACCCCGTATCTTTAAGGTAAACAAGAATAGATATATGCTACTCTATTTCAAAACTATATAAACAATGATACATATTAAGGTGTTCTGTAATAAAGATATTGGCACTCACAGTATTTACTTACTTCTAATAATACACTGTACATTTTACAAGATTATACTGCCTGTGCAGAGCAGCACAGTGAAGGCCTTTGCATTTTAAACCATGTCACAACCTTTAGCACCAGAACAGTAAAGAATCGTGCAAAGTGTGCTCGCCTATAAAGCAAAAAAAAAAAAAAAATTTTTTAAAAATACAACAGATAGGTGTTCATATGTAAACATTCTTTGAAACATTCATCTAGAGTGTCAGATAAGAGCAACGATAACGTCGCTTATGTTAGGAGCTTTTCAACCAGGCTGCTACATGAGGTCCACCCTGTCAAGTGATTCACATGAAGAGCTTTCCAAAACTCGCTTATTCAGCTCGCCGGGGTCAAAATCAATCCAAAATTCACTTGTAATTACGGACGCTGACACATATACCGTCCACTGAGTCCAAAAACTCACTCATCACTCGTTTGTTTTTTTGCTGACAGAGGACTGAATGAGTTTTGGAAAACCCTTCATCTGATGACAGTACTTGTGTTTTGAAAACTGATAGTTCCTGTTGTCACTTTTTTTGTGATTGGCTGACTCATGTTGGAAGCCGTTGTTTTACACACACAACCACACGCATACATAAACACACGCAAAAACCTGTGACTGATTACAGGTAAATTCAATGCAACAACCAAAAATGACCATTTAACCAAGAAAAGAGGCAGCTTTGGTTTACTGACTGGTGGACGGATAATGTTTAACTAACATTAAGGCCATATGTTATGTATTGGAAAATAAATATAGTGATGTAACCGCAATTGTGTGTTTTTATTTGACTATTAGAATGGTCTATAGGAGTGGGCAATATGACATTTTATGCAGCCAGATGATATGCCACATATTTTTGCCATATCGTTTATATTGTGGAAATATTTCTAGGGTGAACTACAAATCACTGAGCAGGAACATTTTATGGCAATATCGGAGTGTTATATGATCTTTTGCATCAATATGATGAAGTACTTTGATTTATTAGTTTTGCTGGATCTGCCAAAAGCAGGCATTCCTCTCTGTCTAACTTGTCCATTAACAATTTCTCTGTTGGCTTTTTTCCAGAAAATTTATCACAATATTGTCATAAAATTGCTGCGAAAGAGGCAGTTTTGTTTTTTTTTGTTTTTTTTTTGATGAGAGGATTTTATCCATCCTGTCCACGCCTCATGGTCTTTCTATTAAAAGTAAGCTTGCTGGTGTCAGATACAGTCCAACGGACTTTTTACAAGTCCAAAACAGCACATTTTCTTACTCACCTCTAGCGCTACCTCAGTTTTGGTTTTGTATGCCCAGGTTTTTATACATTCCTCTTGGAGATTTCTGCCATGATTGCAATGGAACAGCTTGTATTTCTCACAGTATTATTTTTTGGAACTTTGCCCGATATAAACTAAATTAATTAAGGTCTTAAAACATATTCTGACACACAGCCTATCTACAAATCAGGGCCATGAGATCAGGTAATGTTTCAGGACCAATCATAGTTAAATTTTTACTTAAGTTTGCAACATGACAAATAAAAAATAACTGACTCAGTGAATGTGGGGCTTTTGGGGCCCCTGGAGTTCTGGGGCCTTTGGGCAGTTGCCTTCTTTGCCTGTTTGGTACAGTAATCCAGTATGGAGGCAGATTTCACAAAACCTGGGCAAATTCAGCCAAAACTTTCTGCATGGTTACATGTTTCTAGAGCAGTGTTCCCAAACTTTTACGAATTCATGTCTACGTCTATGAGTTGTCAGCAGAACTGAGACAGATTTCACTTACAACCTGCTCAGTAGAGTTACAACAATTATTTTCATAACCAATTCATTGATGAGTATTTTTTTTTTATTCAAAATTCTCTAATTGAAGCTTATTAAATGTGAATATTTGCTGGTTCCTAATATCTTTGGGTCGTGGACAAAACAAGACATTTGAGGACGTCACCTTGGGCTTTAGGAAGCATTGATCAACATTTTCACCATTTTCTGATGTTGTATAGGCCCGAAAACTAACCGATTAATAGAGAAAATTAAAGACAGAAAAACTCATAATTTCAAAGCAACTGCCTTAACAAATATTTTCAGTTTTGAATCAAACTCGAATAACTAAAAAAGATTGAAATGATTTACTTTTCTTCTTAAATAACTTATTTTAGAAACAAACAAATAAAAAACAAACTGTTCAGTTGTTGCGTTAAAGTGAAAATGTATAATGGTGATTAATTTGATATTTTGAATAATGACAAATCAGGTTTTTTTTCTAAAACTCAATTATTCAAGTTTATCTTAAGAAGAAGAAAGAAGAAGGAGAAGTAAATTATCTCAACACAAGATTATAGGTTGGCAAAACTTGTTTTAGGTTATTTCAAAACATAAAGGTTTGACTTAAAACTCAACTAGTGAAGCCAGTTGCCTTGAAATTATGAGTTTTCTCAACTTTTTTTACACCATGCAGGCAAAAAGCTAAAATTAGAGAAAAGCCGGGCAAAAATGCACAACAGCTCTTCTTTCATATTTCTTTAATCATCTTTTGAACTCAGATATACTACCTTTTGACCAACTATACTATATGCTGTACTATAATTGAAGCTTTGATTTTATCCCTGATGTTATTGCTAAAATTTGTCAACAATGCCCCTGTCTCATGGTCACACTCCACCATTAAAATTAAAAAATAAAAAATAGCACTTTGATGAGAGGTGTAGGAGGGGACTACTTTCTCTCAGAACTTCATATACTCGTTCTTCAGTCTGCTCAGTCTCGTGCCGTGGCTGCGGATGATCAGAGACAGGAGCTCATGCTTGTCTTTCAGTCCCAGGGAAATGTCCAACGTCTCCTTCAGGACGTCCCGGTGTGCACTATCATGTTGAGAAAGTCGTCGCTGAGCCGGTGCTCCTCCCTCAGCTCGCTCTCCTGGCTCTGCTTGAACTTCACCTCCAGCTCCAGCAGAGACTTCTCCGAGTTCGTGAACGCCTCGCTGATCTGCGCCGTCTCCCTCCGCAGGTACTTCCCGTAGCTGTCCTCTCCGTCCAGGTCGTAGGAGATGCTTTTCCCGATGCCCTCCAGCACCCTGGCCGAGTCCTCAATCTGCCTCTTGATGATGGTGAAATCGTCCCGGATGACCGCGTCCTGGTCCTCGTCCAGACCGCACTTCCGCTCGTCGGTCATCTTGAAAAGCATCTGACATTTCTCCGGGTCGTCGTTCTCCTCGTAGTCGCCGTCCGGCACGAAGTAGTGATGAAAAGTTGCCGTTGGACATCTCTGGATGCAGCGGTCCGCTGAAAAAGGCTGCGCACGCCGGCAGCGACAACATCCCGGCGCACAGGAGCAAGTGAAGAAAAGCCATCGTGCTCGTCCTGAAAACACACTCACGACGATTAAATATGAAGAGTTTTAAATGTTATCACGGCAAAAAAAAAAAAAAAAAAAAAAAAGTGGCACTATTTAACTCCAACCCGGCGCAGGAACACAAACATTTCACTCAGGTTTAAACGTCCAAACTGCGCAATTTGTTGCGTTTGTTGTGGCGTTCGCGTCCTCCTCAATATCCTCTTTGTCCAAAGCTGATAAAAGTGGCCCCCGCTTCTCTTCCTTTATCGAACCTGTCAGCCTCCATCCTCTGCTGGCGAACGGGACAGAAGCGTATGAAAGTTTGTTTCAGCGTGGAAAACAGTCGTGCCCCGACTTCGCTTGGTGCCTCAAACGCAACATCTGGATGTCTCAAGTGCCGCGCTCCGGCTTTTGGCTAATAATACCTCCGTGCTGCTCTCAAATTACAGCCCCTCCGTCACTTAAAAAGGCTGCATTCAGTCTGGAGGAGGCTGCCAGCGGGGCCAAGCTGTGAGAGCCTCACTCACACCAAGTTTGTGTTAATTCACAGAGCCGTGACAAGCTGGCGTAGATGGTTAAAAAAAAGTTATTAGGCTACTGGAAATTCACAAGTGACCACATATATAAAACTTGAAACCATGTTGGATTGTAAAAATTAATCAATAGGTTACTGGCTGTGGTGGAAGGAGTATCTTTTATGTGCACACACATAAAGAAGGGGGCAGGAAGCACAGTCTTATGCAATGGACCTCATCTTCCTAACAAATCATGAATGAATGAATGAATGAATGAATGAATGAATAAAAATAAAAAAAAAAATAATGATTAGAAAAGTACACTCAGTCAAGTGTAGAACTCCACCAGGCAACCAGAAAAGAATATTTGGTTGTAACCTATTTGTAATTAGTAGCTGTAATTTAATTACATTTTGCTTAGTAACTGAAACAAATTATTTAGTTCACATATTTTTCCCCCGGTAACTGTAAAAGATTTCAATTACATTTATTTTGTACTTTAACTTCATGTTAACACTGTTATCCCAATGTGTAACTCTTTTACCCTTGCAGTTGTTTATGACTTGTGGGCCCCACTGACTGGTTAAGAGAACTGTAGCTAGTAGTCCTATAGGTTATATAAAGGTTTTATATAGGTTTTCCAAACAACTATGACAATAAAATAATAAATTGAGAAAACAAAGATTGTTACAGTTATTTGGCTGCCTCTATATTATGGGCCAATAAGACTTTTTCTCAGTAACCCGCAACATGTTGCAATTATATTTATTTTGTATTTTAATTACATGTAGTAGCTACATGTAACTAGTTATTCTCCAACAATGGTAACCCGTGTTTAAGCCAAGCATTTGTTGATAACATGTGGCACCTACCAGCTGGTTAAGAGGAGTGATGAGTCAGAAGTCAGTATAGATTTTATATATTGGTTTTTCAAGGTTTAGGAAACTTTTTAAATCATTGCAACCATGAGAGGCAATTAGCATACAGTCTTAAGTCTGCACAAAGAAATAAAGGTTATGGGTCCAGTAGTATGAGAGATTAGCTGTGGACAAGCTCCAGGTCACTCACATGCAGTTGGTGATAATAATAAGAATAACTAATTCAGTATTCTGATCTTCTATTTAAGTAAAAGTAGTCTACTAATACCACCCTGTGAACATGTCCACTATAAGTAAAAGTCTTGCCTTTAAAAGCTTACTTATAAGCAAAATATACTTAAAGTAAGAGAATAAAAGTAGTCATTCTGCAGTATTTTACTATTATTATGATTTTGGATTAATATTTCTGCTGCATTAATTGTATGTGCATTTTATTGCTGTGGTGTTTAAGATTGAGCTCATTTTAATGAATAGGCCTACTTTGTGTCAGTATTTCAATATTCTGTTACACATTTTCTCCTCTGAGCTTCCAAAATATGATGCTCTGTTATAGATTAAACTGCTCAACAGTATATAGAGTGGTTAAAATTTGTTCCACCACAGTGTGTTATAACATTAAAATACTTCTTACAGGTTTATGCACCAATAATTATGATCCGATATAATGATATAGGGGTCATTCTGCTGCTGATTACTTTTGCTTTTAATACTTAAAGTGCATTTTGTTGATAATATTTGTGTTTAACAGTTTGAGTGCAAGACTTGATAACTAGTGCTTTCACAGCAGGGTGTTGTCATTTTTACTGAAGTAAAGTATCTGAAAACTTCTTCCACCACTGCCAATAATACAGCAAAAAAGTAGGCCACATCAGTGATTTATTGTCAGCTGACCTCTGCCCACGTTACCCTCCATGTTATCCCCATAGAAACATATCTAAGAATAAAAAAATGAATTTAATTTAAAAGGCTTTAATTAGTTTTTTTTTTTTATCTTCAGTTGTTCCACATTTCATTTAACTATATGACAAAAGGTCATTATCCAGGACCAAAAATAAAGAATATGTCTGGCTTGTGTACTGTAGTTGGCAGCACAAAGCCTGCAAGCTGAATTCAGGAGGCAAAACATGTTCAGCTTCCTTTTAAATAGTGACCACCTGTTTTTCAGTCCCCTGCTGGCTTCAGATGACAAGTCCAGTTTAGTACAAAGGAAATAAAAATACATGCCATGGTCACCTGTTGAGTAATGAGAGCTGACCACCCTTGTTACAGCTCAGACCTATAATTTGCCAACATTTTTACAATATACTTGAGAAATAGAAGGCGTGTTGAAAATATATTCCAGCTCTCTAACAGCTTAACGGTAGTTTTTAAAGTAGGAGGCACATTTTAATATGTGGATCCAAGAAATTCCATTCAAATGTAGTGATAGCAGTTTTTCCAGGGAGCTTAAGATGATACAGTCACAAAAGGAAATACCCCAAGGGAAGGATGAGTATGATTTTATATCTCAAGAACTAACATGTTAAGAGTGATCTAATTTGCTAAACCCACAATTCCACTCAATGTGTGTATATCTTTCCAGTGGAAACAGCAGACGTTACACCATCACCTACTGAGGAGTCCTGTGCTCATTTTTCCACTGCATGAGTGATTATTCAGGGTTGTGACCTGCATAAATAAAGACTGAGCAGAACAAGTTTTAAGTGGCAAATTCGTTGCTAAAAGTTGGTTTATATATTCAATTTATTTATAAAATAAAATATAGAATTATAATACAAAAACAGAGTGAATGACTGTTACATAAGCCTTACATAAACCAAGGTCTGCAATGTGCATCAACCTGATTTATGATGTGGAGAAATGCCTCACTGCTCATGGTGTCTGTATCTCACCTCAGTAATAACACTGAGAAATTGAAAGAACATAATTTGATGTCTGTCACCAAGTCCTTGTCTCCGTGTTGCTCCAAAGTTTCTGAAGATTTCACAATTACAAATTTTATCCTCGACTCCGACAGTAATAAGATGCACCAGCATGTGTGCAGCTGCAGTTTTAGAATAAACCTGCAGAACTAACCCCGCTTAAAAAGGTAATATACTGTCAGAGAGCAGAGGAGCAGCCTGGAGAAGCATAAGAGCGGCTGCCCTGTGACATTATTCTGCAGACGGAATTTCTATGTGGTGTCAGACAAAAAAAAAAAAAAAAAGAAAAAAGAAAAAGAAAATGGAAAATGAAGTCATATGGGTTTAGGGTGTGTCACTGTTTTGATTCAAAGTCTTTTGTGGCATGGATGCATTTACATTAAATCATTTTAAAGAGAAGAACTCCACCTACTCACATAGGACAGTCTCATTAAAAAAACAGTCCAGCAAATTGTTGTTGGTGACCTCCCTCTTATTGCACTAAAGCTGCAATGCAATCCAGATATTTTCTTCCTCTGCCGTGTGAGCCGTTGAAGCATCTGTTTTCATCCTCTCAGTCTGGGTACTGGGTAAAATTTGAATTCAACAGTACACTACAAACATTTAACAAGCTAATTTGCGATAAAGTGCATCCAACTTTGAGCTAAATTGACCAAGTTTGGATTAGATTCCAGTCTGGCAAACAGAGCTTGACTCAAAGTGACTCAGCAATCAGTTACAAAACGGGCTTCGTGCAACTGCAGAAAACTCAGAGTGACTTCTGCGCTGAACTGTATTATGTTACTGCAAACCTTATTACTATATTTATCTATTTAAGACAGCACGGTCGTCAGTGTTACCAGGTTGGTTTGATGTTTTCCAGCCCATGAATCACTCAAAAGCAGCCCACATTGTAAATAAAAACAGAATGCAATGATTTGCAAAAAAGTACTTCTTTTATGCTTCATATAATGCACCGCACATTTTCAGTGGTAGACAGGTCTGGACCACAGACAGGTCAGTCTAGCACCCAAACTCTTTTACTATGAAGCCTCGCTGTTGTAACACGTGCAGAATGTGTCTTGGCGTTGTCTTACTGAAATAATCAGGGACGTCTATGAAAAAGATGTTGTCTGGATGGCAGCGTATGTTGCTCCAAAACCTGTATGTACCCTTCAAAATTAATGGGGTCCTCACAGATGTGACGGTTACCCATGATGCCATGGGCACTAACATAACATCACAGATGCTGGCTTTTGAAGTTGGTAACAACCTGGATGGTCCACCTCCTTTTTAGCCTGGAGGACACGAGATCCATGACTCCTGAAAACAATCTGAAATGTGGACTCGTCAGACAGCACATTTTCCCACCATGCGTCCCGTCCATTCCACAACTTTTCCAGAGTTTTGTTGCCGCTATCCCAAGTTTTTTGAAACATGCTGCATGCTGAGTGTCTATTTTAACAAATAAAAAACAAAGTTAATCAGATTGAACATTAAATTCCTTGTCCTCATACTGTATCCAATTAAGTATAGGTCACAAAGGATTTGCTAATCATTGCATTCTGTGTTTATTTAGCTACGTTTTACACAACGTCCTAACTACACTGGGATTGGGGTTGTAATTGTCCGTGAATTTACACAGAACAGTACTTTGGCTCATCACAATTTTTCAGCATGACATAATGATAAAACAACAGTTCTTGTGTTTTCAAGCGCACCAGAGCAAACATGAGGCTACAATGCAACTATGAAAGTTTTTTTTCTTGTTTTTCATCTGCCTTAAAAGAAATGTTAAAAAATAACAACAAAGGGACGGCTCAAATAACAAAACCAATAGCTTTTATCTAGAGGGAGAGAGAAAAAGAGCCAAACAAATAATGATATTCTAATGTTGCATGCATAAAGTTTCTGTTACAATGCAAATACAGATTTCCAAAAATATTCCAGCTCGTGTGTGTTTTAAGGTAAGTCGTGGGTGGGTGGTAGCTTATGGATATACAATTTGTGAGTATCTTTTGATGTACTGTGTTTTAAATGTATTTTAAAAAAACAGCCCAATTCATGTTAAACCATCCCAGATCTTCTCCACCTGCCCAGGTCCATGTAAGTCTGCGCAGTGCAAAATAAAACAGCCCAATCTGGCAACAGTGATGATCATAAAAGGATCCACTTGTTGTCACAGTCTCTGGTAAGTGTTACGTGTCTCAAAGCTGAACACAAAGGCAGAGCAGGTGAAATAAAAACTGGGGTTTATCTGGTCTATTTTCAGGACAGAAGTTGACAGTCAGCAAAGGCAAACACGACCAAATGGGAGCAGGCAGGTGGATAAAACAGGCAGAGATCAAAACTTACAAGCAAGCAGGCAGAGCAGGAAAAGATGGCTGAAACACAATGACATAGAGCCACATTAAACAGTCTGGCAGAGGACGTGTCTAATTACAGGGACTGAGGGACAGGTGTGCTGGCAGGTGACGATCAGGTGACTGGGGACTGGTGGGAACTGGCTGAGGAGGACTTCTACTGGTCAGGCAGGAAATGATAGAGTCTGAAATGACAAGACTAGTTACAGCTTATTGCATGTCTCTCCACGTTGGATCCCCGCCTTGCTCTTTTAAAAAGTTTCTTCCATTTTTCCCCCCTGAGGGTGCTGTATACTGCTGCAGAAAGACAAATTATCCTGCCAATCACAACCCAATAGAGTGTCACCATGCAAATAAAATATAAAGCTTCAACACTTTATTCTTTAAGTCAAAAAAGAATTGTGCCTCTATCGTATTTCTTTCCTGTGAGCTATGAGACTTCTAAAATCATCCACAGCATATCACCATGAAAAATAGTTTTATTTTTATGATTTATTATTAATTCACCCACTTGCTGTATATAGTTTTTTGTCTGTGGTTATTATTTTTGTGAGTAGCATAAAGGGAACTACAATGAACATACAACCCCTGTTTTGGAAAAATGATGAATAAATAAATACAAAAGAAAACAATGCACATTTATAAATTCTTGTCAAACAGCTGGTTTGAACTAAGGCACCGCCTCTCACAGGGCAGATAGTCAATAATACTTTAGGATAATGGGGGGGGGGGGGCACATGGGGCTAATCAGATTCCAGAGGTCCTGCGATAAATGCCTCTTTTTGTTGACACTGTCAGTGCTGCAGCTCATTGGTGCAGTGGTTAGCACTGCTGCCTCTCGACTTCCTCCCACAGTCCAAAGACATGCAGGTTAATAGGTTAATTGGTGACTCTAAACTGCCCGTAGGTGTGAATGTGAGTGTGAATGGTTGTGTCTACGTGAACCGGCAACATGGTGCACATCGCCTCTTGCCTAATGTCAGCTGGGATCTGCTCCAAACTCCCACGACCCCGCAAAGGATAAGTAGTCATAATGAACCGTCAGAGAGATCTTGACTCATCTGACGGGGAATTTTTGAGACTGTAGTTGAGATAAAATGCACAAAAGAACTATTGCCTCCAAAAGTACCTTGAATCAACACCTCTCTGACACAGTGTCAACTAAACTTTGGACATTTAAGCTCCACAAAGGTGGTATTTATTGCACTATCAACAATGTCTTGTCTGAATTTCATTAGGCTCTTTCTACCTGTTCGGGTCATAGTCCCGCTCTTTCCTGGGTCACAGCCAGAATCTACGTCATCTACATCTCATCCGTATACAAACACTTTGATTTGAATATCAGAGTGTTGTAGTCTGAGCAAAAGACTCATTTATCACATGATACTGGTCATGTCTCAAATGATTTGGTAGGACATATCAAATTAATTTATCAAAACTATCACTGAAAATTACATTTGAAGTATAAATGCACAACATAAAAGTTCTTCTGCTATGGCTCCCTCTCACATTAAACAATAACAGGAGTGGCGTGGGATCATGGGAATTGTTGTCTTCAACCACAACTACCATTGTTAGTTAAAATCTAAGTGACATAGCTCAGGCAGGAATCTTGACCATGGACAAGGTAATGTAAAAATTGTATTCACCTTACGTTTATGTACGATTTAGCCACGTTAGCTAACTCCTTCCTCACTCTCTGACATGTCTGATGTATTCCATGTTTTCACGGAAGTTATAGCAGCTAGCAGCTTGTAGGAAAAGCATTGGTAACTTGAATAAATTGAGGATTTCTCCAGTTTTGACCATAGTTTTGGATAAAGTAATTACACAACTTAAGAAAATATATACGTCTTGCGTTTTTAGACATTTTAATGCGGATATGATACATAATATAGCATTAAAGATATACATAAAAATGTGTGTTAAATGGCAACTCATGCCATCACCCAGAGTAGCTTGTATATTGTAAAATGTCTGCATAAATTTCTGCCACACTCACCCAGTCTCACTCAATTAGACATAACTCCTATGAAAGTGTTTTTGGCTGCACTTCTTACAACATTTCTTACTTTGAGCCCTTATGTCACAGTTGGCCTCAAATTATATCCAGACATCAAACTTTGTAACGTTCTCTCAGAACCCTCTGGCAGTCTGCAGTGCAGCCCCGAGCCAAAGAAGTGATGACCCAGCATACCCAGTGACTACAGGCTGGTGGCAGTGACATCATACATCATGCAGACTTTTAAGAGTCTGTTTGTGCAGCAGCTCAGACCTTGTAAAATGTAACACAAAGAGAAATTCCAATATTCATTCTTATCCTTTTTCATTATCAGTTGTTCCCCCTAGTCAGCGAATCTATTGTACTTCCCGACAGATTGCGGGTCGAGGAGGATTTAGATAATACAGAGGGGAGACAGCCTCTGCTGAAGATGCATGGCCCTCATCTGAGGAGCCTCAAACTCTGCATCTGTAAAGCCGAATGTCCTTTGTATCTGTAAAGTCGACTCTCCTATCATTTTTGTGTCTCTCTGCCCTGGTGAGACAGAGCTAATGCATAAGTGTGAGGTTCTCTCCTCTTACAGCTGTGATAAATGTCTACCATCCTGTTGGTTTAGCGTTCGCCTTTTATGCGAGTGTAACTAACAGACTCCCTGGCCCCTTTCCAGCCTCACACCAGGCTTGTGTAACTGCAGTATGCAGAACTAATCATATACCTTATATTCCCATATAAACAGATGTGTTGGATCATAGTGTTTGATTTCTCCAGATCTTCTAGCACAATCCAGCCATGCAGGTGTGGGTGGACACCTCAGACAGGATTTACCAACGTCCAAAACATGATATGATGCAAAACACATACATCTTTTTAACCATCATCCTGCTCAGCTAACTAGAAAAACACTCCAGCAGAGCATGTGCACTCCAACAAATGCGCTGGTTTTAGGATAGGATATTGGATTTTTGTCGATAGCCAACCTGCCAATATTTTCCATCTCATTTTGGCCGATTGCCCGTGCCAAAATGCAGCGTAAACATATGCTTTTCCTCCTAATTTCACAGCACATCAAGTCTCTCCTGTACTGCATTAACATATTATTATCAAGCCTTCTCTTATCATGGCGGCCTACTGGCAGATGCAGACATAAAATACAATTTTTTTCAAAATCTACACATTCACTGGGCAAAATAAGAAATCTACTACAGATGGGCAATTAAATTAGTTGTGTTAAAGGAATGCAATTTGGCTCACATGACAGATGTTGAGCCATCACTGGAATTATCAACTTTGCTATCTGTTTCAGACACGTCAAAAAACTTCCCTGCTCTCGTGTTGCATGCACATAATTAAAACATCATCTTATTGGCCTGCTATATAGATAAAAATGCTCCATTTCAGGCTGATACTGATATTTTATTCTAAAGTCTTTATTGGCAGATACTGATGACATGCTGATATCATTGTGTTTCAACCATGCTAGCTCTGAGGCTCTTGGGATGTCATGCTTATTGGCCAGTCCAACTGAAAAATCTCAACAACTACTGCATGATTTGCCATTAAATTTTGCACAGGCACATATAGTCATCAGAGGATGAATCCTGACTTTGGTGATTCCCTGATTTTTTTGTCTGTCACCAGATCAAAATATTAATTCGTCCAATACTTTAATTTATGATGAAATACTGAGAGAGATGGTGACATTTCCATCAGCCTCAACTGCACTGTGTTTAATCAGCAAATGTTAGCTTGGTAAACATGCTGAACTAAGATAGTGAACATGGCAAACATCATACCTGCTAAACATCATAATGTTAGTCTTTTCATTGTGAACATGTTAGCATTTAGCTCAAAGCATGGCGGTGCCTAAGTACAGCATCATAAAGCAGCTATAGCATCTTCGAGTCAATGTATAGCCTACACACAGTCTCTGAATGTCTGTTTATCCAAAAATATTTTCATAAAAATGTGACTAGCAGTCATGTTTTCCTCATGTATAACCTTTCTACACAGTTTTTGCAACCTGTTCTCATCCCAACTAGTCGAATACAGACATTTTGTTACCGCCCTTTGGCGTCTCACACTGATGCACAATGGTCCCATTAGCTGCTGTATGAGACACTGCTATTTAACATGTGATTAATATGTTGAAACAGTCCCAGTATGGTTAGGTTTAGGATAAGACCTTTTTTTGTTGTTACAATAACTATGTCACTGAAGCGATTTGCACATAATGTTATGTATAAAGTTTTGATAACCTCTTGGTTTCACGTGGGACATGAACCTTCTGGGTGAAAGTCCTGTGTTTGTTGGACCCATCCAACCACCCCAGCTCCTCCATGTGTGAGACTACATTAAAGCCCAGTGCATCTCATTCTGATGCTATTGGGTACCATGCATGTCTGTTTCCGAGGGGTAGTGACATTGGTTTGTTGGTATTTGACGAGTTGCGAATGAGAATGGGCTAATTTTTGATGAGGACAACTCTGATCTGGACTGATAATAGAAATATAAGTAAGGACTTATACAATATACAATACCTGTGTCAATATTAATTTATTTAAGATTGGCACAATATGTCAGAAATTGAATAAAATATTCATAAGTATGTTTTCATAGTGTATAATCTCCTGAAAATAAGAATTATTCTGTTTTTGTTACCTTAGAATGAACAGTTTATATCCACAGAGGGTGTGGTTCCTGTAGGTTGCCATGTTGCACCGTCATGTCTCTGCATCAGCCCAGAACGATCAAACCGAACACTGGATCAAGTCTTTCACATTGTGCATCATCATCATGTTTGCAATTTGCAAGCTCACTGCTAGATGTCACCAAATCTTACACACCAATCCTTTAATTTTTGCAATTTACGATCTTTTGCTATGGTAGCTGCTGTTTGCATTATATTTACTTCTGCCACATTTATTCCATCCATATTTATTACTTTTCTTCTGTTCCTTTCCTTGTGTCTGTCTTCTCCTGCTCCAACCGAGGCACACAACTCTAATGAAGTTATTTCATTGCAGCCCCAGATGATGGCCCAAGAAAAAATCCATTTGTCTGCACACTCAATGTCCGTGTCATTACAAAAGACATTTCAGAACGGCTGATAATTCAGTTTTACTCTGGAAAATCATGTAATATTTGTAATGTGCTCTTTTTTTGCTGTGGTTCTGCTGCGTATGAGCCTCATGTGAACTTCTGTCCTGATGTGCTAATGTGGATCCACTTTTGATCTCTTCCTCAGTGATGTTTATAAGCCATTTCCACTCTGGGATGAATATTGCAAGATTAACGTTAACTGCATGATTCTTTTAGCAAGTGTGCTATTCAAAACATTAATTACTTTCCCTGAGAGATGTGTGGGATTAAAATAAGATGTTTCTTGGTATGTCACTTTGTTTTGGTGTTCATTAATTTTAACAACATCGTTCATTAAGATGCTTTATGACTGGTAATTGAATGTCCTTGACAGCTATGAAGAAAGTTCTCCTTGCTTGATTTGACGCCAGTGCCCTTTGTTTTTCAAGCATAATTCAGTTTAATTAGATTTTTCTCATGATTTTTTAAATAAAAGTTGATATACAATAGATGCTTTCTTCAGTGTTATTGAGTCCTGATGTGTTAGATAAGCCTCTCAACCTTTTTTCTTTTGACAATTGAGTGCTAAAGTTATCATTGACATCAGCCACCACCCACACAGTTTTATTGGTTAATGATAAAAAAAAACAGGAGAAAAACAGTAAAGCTCATGATACAACCCCAATCGCAAAAAATGCTGGGATGTTGTGTAAAATGTAAATAAAAACAGATGCATAGATTTACAAAACATTTTCGACTTGTATTCAGTTGAATACGGTACAAGAGACAAGATGTTTTATGTTCAAACTGTACGATGACATGAATGTATTTGAACATTTTATTTCAAATCTGTTTCAGACCCTCCTGATTTTTTACATCTGAGGTCTGGATCAACTGGACTGTTTAACCATTTTCCTCGAGGTGTAACCTCTGAGGCGTTTTATGAATCAAAAGATAAAAAGAGCATTTTACATCGCTATTCACAGACGTTTTTCTAGATGTCAGATATTTGGATTTTTATTTGAAATCTTCAAAAAAAACAAAAAAAACAAACATGGCAGTCTACGAGTGTTATTGAGTGCTTCTTGCCTGAAAGTTTCCAAGTTCTTGTCTGTTTCGAATCAGGGTCTCCTTCCCTACGGCCACTGGCAGGCTCCAGCTGTTAGTTTTCAGGCGAGCTCATATCCTTTGACTCAGTGTGTAAAATAGAGACAGTCCTGACTAATAGATGGCGAAGCACGGACTTGTGCTGGCTCTGTGTCCTCGCACATGTGTGGCTTGATTGATCTTTGAGAAACAGGGAATTCTTCACCACAGTGAACCTCATGTGAACCAGAAGAGAACTGGATTTAGGACAAGTGGGTGTTTCGTCATTATTTCTGTTGAGACCAATAAGAAATTAAATGCATTCAGATTTCAACATTTTCAGAGAAAATTAATGTTTCTGTTTGTGGCATCATCGTTCCAAGTGCTGTATAACATTTACGGGCCAATCCTCAGATGCCAGAAATGATTCACTCACATAAAACTGCAGTGAAATACAGCCAGTGGACTTCATTTATATGCGCTTTAGGAGCAGTGACCTCAGCCTGAGCACACAATTGAATATTTTGTTCTTTGTAAGATCAATCTTTAAACAGCCACATACAGTAGCTAGCTTAGCATTAAAGCAAAAGTTTGACATTCAGGCAAAAATGCCTGTTTGCTATCTGGTGGAGAGTTAGGGTTAAAAGATGGCTCATACACACTCAGAACTTTCACCCAAGGAGACTGGGGTTCATGCCCCGTGTGAAAACCAAAACACTTTTAAAAGTTTGAAGGTACATAATGTTGGTCTTATCTAAACCTATCCAAGTAGTTTTTGTGCCTAAACCTAACCAAGCTATGACCGTTTCACAACATCAAGCATGTGTTAAGAAAGGCTTTCTGAAGGGTACCGTGTGGGCCTGCATGAGTCACAGAGGGGAGGTGATAAAACATTGGTATCTGATGAGTTGGGCTGAGATGAACTTGGAATAAATATGAAGCTACAGTAAATATGAAGCTACTACCACAGCTGGTTAGCTTAGCTTAGCACAAAGACTTGAAACAGTTAGCCGGGTTCGATGAAATGGTAACAAAATCAGCTCACCAGCATCTTTAAAGTTCACGAATAACCCTTATCAACAACAGCAATTCATGGTTTTACCGTGGTTATATGCAGAACTACTTTCTTGACTCTAAAGTTGCCAGGTAACCAGTTGAGATCCCAGGGAGTGCCTGGATCATAGTTTCAGTTTCACAATGTGATGCTAGAATTACTTGTAGTGGAAACCGCTTATAGTGATCTTGTCTATCCGTCTGATTAATAGAACCGCATTTTCCCCCTTTCTCTTCATATTCTATCCTCAATCTGTTGTTTTGCTTCCCCACTTCATGAAAACAATACGGCTGGACTCGATATGAAAAGCTCCCCTGCTCTGAAACATTTACTTGCCAGTTGTGTGATTTAAGTTGCCCTTTTACTTACTATGAATGAAACAACACCGAACACCAGAGCTATTGTGTAAATGGACATTAAGCAAAATGCTCCTTTTAGTAGTCGTGTCTAGAAAGGAACCTAAGATTTACAAAACTCTGGTGAGTGTGCACTTGATTCAGCACACTGTTTTAGATTTAGCTGACTTTTTGTATTCAGCTTTTAAAAATTATTTTCAGTTTTAAGTTGCAGGCTGACTTGGTTTAGATGCAAAAACTACTTGGGTAGGAAGGCTTTCTGGCAGTCACAAGGACACATTATGGAGGTGATGAGAACCAGCCAATCACAGTACAGTGATAGCTGCCAGTTACACCTCAGTACGGCTGGACTATGGTGGCACAAATCTCATGAGAGAAATGAATCCTCTAGTGATTTGTACATTGCAATTATAGCAATTTCTGCCTTGACGACTTTCTTTTTCCTGTCATGATTTCAACGTGCACGCAGCACCAGACTCAGCACTGGGTTACTGCGAGGAAAAATACTGTATCATGGGAGTCAGTAGGCGGTGTATTGATTTTTAACAGGCGACTGGACCCAGTTTTGTTCACCTGTATCTATATTTAGAGAATATTATAGATTCACGATGAAACTAACAGAAGGGAAAACATTGCCTTTACAAATCTGTCTGCTCTTTGACTTCAGCACCATAGACAGCACCTTTTATTAATACACAACACAGACAGGCTGCTGACATTTCAGAGCCGTGGTCGGGGCCATAGAGTCTAACCTGCACAAACCTCAATCAGATAAAGGATCAATGAGTCAGGCAGACTAGACAAAAATATTCAACTCAGTAACCTCTGATTACTATAGGTGAATTATTTGAATTGAAATGATTTGGTCAAGCTTTTTAGACCCATATACAGTAAGAGGTTGATCACTTTATTTCTAAATGTTGAGGCAGGAATCGCTCTGACATGAGTTTGACAAACAGTGTCTCACAGCTTGTAACACCCATGAAATCTTTATTTCAATTATCAAGCCTTTTTAGGATGATATGATTCATTTTTTGTGCTTTCTATTATGTTACGCCACCATTTACACATATTCTGAGTCCAGAAACAAGACCAATTTAAAGCTAATTACTACGCATAATACAATAATGCATAATTTATATCATATCTCCAGTTACATTATTTACAATTATTACAAAATAATTAATTTCATTAGCATTTTCATTACATCCCAGTATGCACTCCAGCAGAGCAGCAGTTTTATCTGCTGGTGACACTGGCTTGTTTTCTGTATGTAGTGTATGAGAGAAATAATATGTCACACCAGGATGAACTGAGTTGAAAAACTGAATGGAAACAGGATGCTTGTTGATGGCTCCGGGAGTGCTGAACTATAAATTTAATAAGACAACTGCATTTTACAAAGATAAATCTACTCATTTAATGAGCTATAGAATAAATATCAGGCATTTAAAGAGGAAAAAAAACCCACAAATCTCTTTATTAAAAGATTTTGAAGCTTGGCTGCAGTGGAAGCAGTCCTGCGTCACTCCTCTTCCTCTGAGTGATCAGAGACATAATACGGCTTGTACCCTGTCCAACCGTGACTTCAACTGTTTAACTACATAGTTTCTGCTATAAAAGACACAACAATGACTGAAGGGACCTTTGTACCAGGGAACTTTTGATGTTAAATTGGTAGCAGCTTTGAGATAAATCCCCGGTAACCAAATGCTGTCTTAATTTTAATAGAGTTCATTTGTAGCACAATATCCTCAGTTTATCTAATGATTCTTGTTATTGTGAAGGGAAGTCACTGAAGAATGTGTGCAGTTGCAGCAAATATAACTACACAAATTTATTTCCAAGAATAAACGAAAAAGCATGTGTGCAGAATGAATATGTACTCTAAAGGGAATAAAAATATACGATACAAGTCTTTCTCAGAGCATCGGGGGGGACCTGGGATGTGACCTCTTTCCATCTCAAAGACACAGCCTATAACATCAGGAGAACTATAATCATAAAATGATAATGCCTTGCATATGCACTCAGGGGTGGCGTCATTCGGTACATGTCTCATTCAGCAGATAATGACTTCAGGGACTGTGTGGTATTTGAACTCAGGAAGCATAAATAATGCACTGCTTCATTCATAGTGCAGGAAATTTGGAAAAATAAACATACGAAGCAGCCAGTTAATTCTGCACAACTCAATTTTATGACGCAGTTGTGATGAAAATGGTTAGCAGCGAGTCTTGAGAGCCAAATCTGCTGATTGCGGCTTTATGTGCACCAGCAGGGATTGACATGGGGCTATGTTTGTGAAAGTCACTGAGGAGAGTTGTTTTTAAGTCAGTGTTTAAGTGCATCTCTGAGTTGTTGCACGTTATAAACATGTGTGTGATTAGTTTGCATGTCACAGAGGGTTTTTGCTGATTTACAACTGTCGTTCTCCTGCAGATACTCTGATCCAGAGACATCCAACATGTCCTTTTCAGAGAGTTTTGATGACTTATAATTTTAATTGAGATAATTTACTGATCTTTAAATTTAAATCTTTGAGTTCTAGAAACGCACAGAAAATTTTTCACAGTGAGCTGTGAACCTGATTCGTCATTATTTGAAATATTCTTTCTACAACTCAAAGATTCAAATATGTTTAAAGAAAAAAGTAAATTATCTCAACAAAACATTATTGGTTGGTGAAACTTTTTCAAAACTTACGAGTCTGAGTTGAGCTCAAAAGTCAAAAATCTGTTGAAGTAATTTACCTTGAAGTTTTGAGTTTTCTCAACTTTTTTGATTTTACGGTGCTTTGAAAGTTTATGTCATGTCATCACGTCACGATTTCCCCAAAACAACAGAGACATCTGAAAGCTCTTACGGTCACTGAAAGTTTCCATGAAAACTTGGGGATTGCAATGATGTTTTATAGGACATGTCATTGTTTGTCATGTTCTATAAAACAAGATGTTATTAAATGCAGACAGTGCAGGCAGTGTGGTTGCACTGGAGCCCTGGTGGGGGATGTATAGAGAGCGGCCTCTCCATCAATGTATTGGGTGGAAAACGGGCCCTGGAGAGTGATTTGGATTGTCTCGTCAGAAATAAGCCTGTGTTTGTAAAGACTGAAGACACCCTCAGTGGTGAGTCGACAACCATGCAGGAGGTAAGGATAGCAACGTGCGTGCGTGTGCTTCATAACTGGTGTCCATCCTAACTACCTCACATCACTGTTGAGAGTTACAAAAGAGGAGTGAATCAGTGTAAAAAGAACAAAAATGGTAGCCAATAAGAAATCAATCAAATTGTATTTATACAGCACCTTTCAAACAAATCAAAATACAAAGTGTTTAACAAGGGACGGTCAAAACAAAGGATGTTAAAAATGGGTTAAAGAGTAATACACTGCAAAACATCCAAACCCCTGTGAAAAATAGTGAATTGAATAACACAACAATAAAAGATGGAAAAATAATAGATACAGAGAATAAAAGACAGAACAATCAGTAAAAAAATAATGAAATAATGAAACAATACACAAAAAATAAATTGGTTATAGTAAAACAATAACATGTTAATATAACAAAAAAGATTAAAATAAATGACATAAACAGTAATGATGACAATTAATAAAATTATTGCTGCTGCGTAGCAATGGTCGGGGCTGGGCAATTTTAGGCAAAATTAGAATGCCTGTTCTGCCTCAGCTGAGGCTTGAACTCACAATTTCTGAGACTGAGGTCTGTCTTCTATCTCACTGAGCTAATTGACAAGTGATAGTTCATGTGTGGCTTCACAAATTGACTAAGCCAAGGATCAGGGTGCCAGGCAGCAGCCATCCATGCCATGGAAAAGCAAATTTCAAAGTGAAAGTTCCAAAGCTGTAGCACATATGGTTGATTTGTTATGAATTTTCAAAGTTTTGAAATTTAGAGGCTTGCTGTAGCGCCACCATCAGGACTATTATCTTGTGTTTCCAGTTGAGGACATCTGGCATGGGACTGGACCTTTGTGAAAAGTTTGGGTAGATTTCTCATATGGAAATGTTGCACGAGCTGAGGCTTGAACTCACAACCTTCAACACCAAGAAACATCCTCTATCTCACTGAGCTAATTGGCAAATGGAAACACCACTTGTAGCTTCACAAATTGACTAAGCCAGTCACCTGTGTGCAAGACAGCAGCTGTTAGCATGTAAAGGCAGATTTCAAATGGCTGTCAAAAATTCAGTTATTGAGACAAAAATCCCAAAATACACAAATTGCATCTAGACAGCATGGATATGTTGGTCATTAGTTTTTAACAATGATTTATTGGCTCCAAAAGTGAAAAACTGATGTTTAAAAATGTCATTTTTGCATTGACTCCAATTGTTCGCATGAGAGTGAAATTCAAAATGCTGTAAAAAAATTCAGTTTTTGAGATAAAATTCTGATATTTTCCAAACATCATCTACCATGACTCCAAAATTTTGTCATTTTTTTTCGTGAACATTGAAAATGTGTGGATCGTTTGTGTAGGACAGTCTGAAGATGCTCTGTAGCAAGTTTGGTGCCAATTGAGCAAAAATTGTGGGAGGAGATAGGTTTAATAAGTTTTACAGTTTTTGAAAAAAACAGAGTGATGGACTTCATAATTTGCAATAGGTTTAAATGTACAAAAGTTTCTTCAGTATTGGGGCTACATTTTGGTGAAAGTTGCAAATCTGTAGCACATATGGTTGATTTGTTGTGAATTTTCAAAATTTTGAACTTTAGAGGCTTGCTGTAGCGCCACCATCGGGACTATTGGTCTGTTTTTGCAGCTGAGGCAATCTGGCATGGGACTGGACCTTTGTGCAAAGTTTGGTGATTTTTCGCGCATGGTAAGTAGGATTTCCTCGGAAGAAGAAGAAGAAGAAGAAGAAGAAGAAGAAAGAAGAACATCTCTCTTCCGGTTGGACTCGATGGAGTAGACACGTGTTGAGTCTCGCTCCCGCATCTTTTACAATTTTACCGTCAAGTAACCCACGGTTTACACGAAATTACCAGTAAGGGGTACACTTCACTGCTCCCGCATATCGAACCACCAAGCTATGGCTACATACGCAACCAGAAAAAGTACGAGAGACCAACACGCCAACCCAGACCCTCCCGAAGATGCTAATAGTGAATTCAGCATGGCGACCATAGCCAGCCTCCTAGAGGAGCACCGACAGGCCCTATCCGCTGACTTCAAGACAGCCGTTTCGACACTAGATGAAAAGCTGGACCGTATACATGAAACGGTCACAGACCACGCTCAGAAGATAACCTCCCTTGAATCAAATGCTAATTTGCAAGATGAGCGCCTGTTAGCCTTGGAAACAACCTGCGCTACCTTGTCAGAGAGCAATGCTAAGCTGCTTGCTAAAGTTAGCGATCTCGAGTCCCGCAGCCGGCGCAACAACATTAGGCTGATCGGAGTACCTGAGTCCGTGGAGGGGCCCAACCCCACCTCCTTTTTCTCAGAGCTGCTTACGGAGGTGTTCGGAGATGGCTGTCTGGATTCGCCGCCTGAGTGTGACAGGGCTCATCGATCACTGATTGACAAACCGAAGCCGGGGCAGAGACCCAGGCCCGTTATCATCCGGCTGCACAGGTACCAGGTGAAGGACAAGATCATCCGCGAAGCCCGGGCCAGGAGAGGCAAGCTGTCGTACAGAGGCTCACCTATCGCCATCTATGAAGACTACGCTCCGGAGGTGATGGACCAGCGCAGCAGGTACCGAGAGGTGATGGCGGAGCTGTACAACCTGGGCTTGAAGCCTGCGCTGCTGTTCCCGGCCAGGCTGACCATTGTTACGAAGGACGGAGTCAGGAAACGCTTCTCCTCGGCGTCGGAGGCTAAAGATTACATAGCGTCCATTCGTGCGGAAGCTACCTGAGTAGCCCCTTCAACCAGTAGCCATGCTAACCAGGTAACTCTGTTTCGGCTATCTCAGAACTGAACTCACAACTGCTAGCCGCATTAGCTCACTGTTGACTCAATGGCCAGTTAAAACAGCGGCATATATTTTGACTGTGTAGTCTCACAAGCAGAGATTGATGGCCGACTCTTTCCACAGTTTTCTAGTTCAATGTTATTATGCATTAGCTTTGAAGAGGCAGGTGTTGACGTTATTGTTTTGTTTTGTGTTTTTTGTTTGTTTGTTTTTTGTTCCCGGCTGTGGTACACTAAAATAAGACTTGGTTTCAGAACAGTACGGACTTATACAGGGCACAGTGACTATACTTTCTCCAAAAACTGAACCAGCACACAGTGCAGGCTGGTGTACCCTAATATGTTTATTGCTCCCTTCTGTTTTCTTTCTTTTCTGTGCCATTGCAACTAAACCACTTATGTCTTCAGCTGCCGAACTATTTGTTAACGTTTAAATGTTAAGTTTCACGTGTGGAGAGTATGATTATCATTATCTGTTTGTTCTACCTCATACCTGGTAGTTTAGATTTTGTACTCGTAGAACATTTTGATGATACTCACTTGACTATAGGAGCCTTAAGTTAAGTTACCAAGGTATTTCTTAGGGCCTGTTTCCCTTTGTTAACTTGTTGACGTATTGTGCCCAGCTGTTCAAGCTACATTGTTTTATGGGGTTAACCACTTCAGAGCTGGGAAAGGGACCCCGGAAGATAAGGAGTAAGTTCAGAGCCACGGAGCTCAGTATGGTATTCATTCTGGGTATTTTCCTAGGTACGGTCACTTTGATAATTTGTGTTGGGCCTGTGTTTTTTTTTTGTTTTTTTTTTTTGTTTTGTTTTTCTTTTTTCTTTTTCTGTGCTGTTCCTCTTTTCTTGCTCCATCTCTCTCCGCTGTATATAAGCTGTTACACAATGTCAGGTCGTTGCACCATCACCATCATCCCCGATGAACAAGGCAGGAATGATAACAGATAGAGGTGTTCGTCTGATCTCTTGGAATACCAAGGGCATGAATAATGTCACCAAAACTGGTAAGGTCTTGACACGTCTGCAAACATCTTAAAGGGGACATTATGTTCCTCCAGGAAACTCATCTTAAAACGCCGGACACTCTCCGTATTAAAAGGGCATGGATGGGCCATTTATTTCACTCCAAATATTCTGAGAAAGCCAGGGGGGCAGCCATCATTATTCATAAGAGGGTTTTGTTTGAGCCAACAAATATTATACCTGACACCAACGGTCGCTTTGTCATAGTTTCGGGCAGGTTACAAAATACACCGGTAGTTTTAGCTTCCATTTATGCGCCCAACTGGGACGATGAACAATTTTTCATAAATTTCTTCTCCAAAAATCCCTAACACTGATAGCCACCACATAATTATAGGTGGCGATTTCAATTTGGTTCAAGATCCAAACCTTGACAGATCTTCCCCCACGCAATCTTATCAGTCCAAATCTGCCAACATATTGATGAATTGCGCAACCAGACTGGGAATCTCAGATCCATGGAGACTTAATAACCCTCAAAGTAAAGCTTTTTCTTTTTTTTCTCATGTGCACCACACGTTTTCACGAATAGATTTTTTTCTGATGGATAACAAACTACTACACCGTGTGAGTTCCTGTGACTATCACCCGATAGCTACCTCCGATCACGCGCCTACCTCAGTGGACATTCTTTTTCCTGCTGCTGTATCTCCCCCCACATCCTGGAAATTTAATTCTCAAATGCTTGCAGATAATAAATTTAATGATTTTGTTGCTGACCAAATTCGCTCCTATATTCAATTTAATGAGACTCCTGATGTTAGTAGCGGAACTTTGTGGGAGGCACTCAAAGCCACTGTCAGGGGACAGGTGATTTCCTATATGTCTCAAGTGAGAAGGGCTGAAAGGACGAGATTGGAGGAAATTACAGACGAACTTGGGAAAATTGATGAAGTTTATTCTGCCTCACCCTCTCCCATGCTTTACAAAAAAAGACTTCTCCTACATTCAGAACACGACCAACTTCTGACGCACGTGATAGAGAGACAGTTACGACAATCCAGACAACATTTCTTCGAACAGGGTGACAAGGCTGGGAGGCTCTTATCGCAACAGGCCCGAGCAGTCAGTGCATCCAGGCTGATACCCAGAATTAAGTCATCCAGTGGTGGCTACATGGTTGACCCAACTGAAATCAACAGGTCTTTTGCTAAATTTTACATGGACTTATATACCTCTGAATGCCCCCCAATCTCCATGATGACTCCCAATCCCCTAGACTCCCTAAATTATCCTCAAATTGATGAGTCTATTTCCAGGGAACTGGGAAACCCAATTTCCGCTCTTGAGATACAGGACGCAATAAAATCAATGCAAAACGGGAAGTCACCTGCCCCGACGGCTTCACGGTTGAATTTTATAAGGCCTTCTCAGTGTCTTTGGTCCCAATTTTGGTGAGGGTGTTCAATGATTCCTACCGCGTAGGCCAACTGCCAGCAACGCTGTCTGTAGCCTCCATCTCTTTGCTTTTGAAGAAGGACAAGGATCCCACCTTATGCAGTAGCTACAGACCAATCTCGCTTTTAAACGTTGACTGCAAAATACTTGCCAAAGTTCTAGCTCTACGCCTCCAACGTGTGATGTCATCCATTATTTCATTAGACCAGACGGGCTTCATGTCAGGAAGACATTCCTTCTTTAACACTAGGAGACTATTTGATATTATGTTCTCCCCTACATCTAATACTCCCGAAGTTATAGTGGCACTCGACGCGGAGAAGGCCTTTGATAGGGTGGAGTGGGAATACCTGTTTTTTATTTTAGAAAAATTTGGCTTTCATTCTAAATTCATCTCTTGGATCAAATTGCTATATGCCAACCCCTCTGCATCTTGTGAACACTAACGGCCTTCATTCCCCATCCTTCTCTCTCCAGCGCGGGACACGCCAGGGTTGCCCGCTCTCCCCCTTATTATTCAACATAGCTATTGAGCCCTTAGCCATCTGGCTCAGGAGCCAGGATACATTTCAGGGCATTAGTCGGTTTGGTCAGGTTCATAAACTTTCCCTTTACGCTGATGACCTCCTTTTATACATCTCAAACCCAGCATCTTCCCTACCTCCAATACTGTCAACTCTAGAACAATTTGGCAGTATATCAGGGTACAAATTGAATATCCAAAAAAGTGAGTTATTTTGTCTAAACCAATCGGCAAGAGCACTCCCCAAAACTATGTTTCCTTTTAAAATTGCTGATGAGGGATTCAAATACTTAGGGATAGCTGTGACTAGCTCCTTCAAAGATCTATACTCCAAAAACTTTCTACCACTATTGGATAAGTGTAAACTAGACATGTCCAGATGGGCTTCCCTGCCCTGTCTCTTGTAGGTCGGGTTAATCTTATTAAAAATGATCGTCCTGCCAAAATTTTTATATCTTTTTCAACACATCCCGTTCTGCATTAATAAACCCTTTTTCACCAAACTTGATCAGCATCTGAATGCTTTCATTTGGGGTAACAAACCCCCCGCCTCAGGAAATCAATCCTCCAACTTCCTAAATCGCAAGGAGGGTTAGCACTCCCAAATTTTCGCTATTACTTCTGGGCCTGCAATATTAATAAACTCCTTTACTGGGTCAAAGGTGAATCAGCTGAATCCGGTCCACCCTGGGCTCGTATAGAAATGTCATCCTCGCTATGCTCGTTACATTCAGCTATTTGCTCACAATTGCCCATTACAACTTCCAGGATCTCACAGAACCCAGTTGTTACTAATACTATCAGGATTTGGCTTCAATTTAGGAAACAGTATGGACTACACAGGGCTTCGACCTGTGCGCCAATTCTGAATAATCACCTGTTTCTCCCTTCTGGCTCCGACCCGGCCTTCCGCCAGTGGACAACCAATGGCCTTAGAACACTGGCTGACCTGTATGGGGATGGGGTTTTTTCATCTTTTTCGTCCCTGTCAGCTAAATATAACTTGCCCAACAGTCATCTTTTCCGTTTCTTTCAAATAAGACATTTCATTCAAAAACTTTTTCCACATTTCCCCAACCGCCCCCCTGACTCAGAAATTGATGAATTTATTACTTTGGACTTTGACCAGAAACGACTAACATCCATTATATATAGGAAAATAGATTCCTTAAATCCAACAAACACTGCGACTTTGAAAAGCTCATGGGAACATGATTTGGGTTTAAAGATATCAGACAGCCAGTGGAGCGATATCTTAATGCTGGCCCATTCCTCTTCCATATGCGCAAGGCACGGCCTTTTGCAATGCAAGGTGATTCACAAAGTTCATTTCACCAATGCCAGGCTGGCTAAAAATATTTCCAAATCAGAACGATGCTTGTAATCGTTGTAAGCAGAGTCCCGCTGACCACATACACATGTTTTGGACATGCCCGAGACTGACAGACTTTTGGTCCAATATTTTTAAAACACTTGGATGTGCCCTTAGCTTAAATTTAGACCCCAACCCCCTGACTGCTATTTTTGGTCTTTCTCCATCTGATAATTTGCCTACCACAACACGGCGTGTCATTGCCTTCACTACTTTATTAGCCAGACGTGCCATCCTATTAAAATGGAAACTGACTTCTCCTCCATCACATGATAGCTGGATAAGACAAGTTTTACACTGCATACAACTTGAAAAGTTGAGATTCTTACAGAAGGGTTCTCTCAAATCCTTCCACGAGACCTGGAGCCCCCTGCTAACCTATATTGCTAATAATCTCACTATTGCTCCAGACACGGATGATACCTCCTAGGCAGAGTCTGTGGGAGAGAGAAATCCCCTCTTTGCTCTTTCTTCCTTAGTCTCTCTTTTTGTATCCAATTTTGTTTGGGTGAGCAGATATTTAATTTTGTTAATTTATTTATTTACTCATTTAATTTTATTTATGTATTTGTATTTGTTTAATTAATTAGATTTTTTTTTTTTTTTTTTTTTTTTTTTTTTTTTTTTTTTGAGTCCAGGTACCTTTCTGACTAATGCTGATTTCGATTGTGACCGCTAGGGAAGGGGGTGTGGGTGGGTTAGGGGAGGGTTGGAGGGATGAAGTTGTGCTTGTCACTACAGACATCATACCAAACCTTGTATTTGATATGCTATGTTGTTGTGTCTGCAAAAATTCAATAAATAGATTTGAAAAAAAAAAAAAAGAAAGAAGAACATGCAGGATAACAATAGGGTCCTGGCAGCTTAGGCTGCCCGGCCCCTAATAAGTATAAAAACTATAACAATAAGATTATAAGACACTACATAAAAGTCAGACTGAATAGATGGACTTGTAGTTTAAGTCTAAAATATCAATATTTTCAGCTCTTTCAGGCTGTTCCAGCAGCTTGGAGCATAATGTCTGAAAGCAATGTCGTCAAATGTTTTTGTTCTGCTTTGTGCAACAGATAAAAGAGAAGAGCTGAGAGATGTGAGGAGCCATCCAGGTTCATAAACCAAAAGCATTTCTGAGAGGTGGTCTGGTGCAAGGCCATGTAGAAAAGAAAAACTTTGAAATATGTATAATGCGCGCTCTCCTTTTGGTTTTAGTCAGGGCTTGAGCAGCAGAATTTTAAATAAATTGTAGATTTGTTGTATTCTTTGGTAGACCAGAGAGGAGAGTGTTAAGATCGTCTATCCTGCAAGTTATAAAAGTGTGCATCAGTCTCTCTGTGTTGCTCAGAAAAGAGAAATGGAGCATTTTCTTCAAATGATAAAATACTGTACGTATGTGTGACATGGCATGGTGGGAGACAGCATGCCTTTATCCCTGGTGTTTGTATATCTGAGTCAGAGGCAGTGCTGCTGATGATTTTGACTATATTTTTTCAAACTGAAATAAAAATGTACACCTCTGCACCATGCTACTGTTGCTAGTGGTGAAGATAGGATGACCAAATGAAAATGGGTGAAATTCAGGACAGAGGAGTTGGGGGTTTGCATCTCATGTCAGAAGGATTAAAATGTAGAATAATCAAACTCGAATGCTAATAATTTATCATGCATAACAAGTTACAGATTCTGAGGATGATAATGAAGCACACTGGCTGTGTTTACAAGATGGATGAACCATTTCACACAGCTGGCAGATCTGTTAGAGCCATTTCCAATGTCTTTTTTCAATTAAAAAAGGGTCACATGACTTCAACAATCCATTATTTATGATAGCCTAATCAGTGCATTAGACAAGTGAAAACACATCAGTAATACTCATACTCAATGCTCATTACACATTTTACAAAAACCATCAGGACATTTTTAATGACTAAAAGTAGGATTTGTAGTGTACAAAAGTGATTTGATCAGCATATTTTTATGGCCTCATATGTTATTCATATTATGTAGTACAACAACAGTTAATTTTAGGGACAAATGAGACCGGATTTGGGATTTCAGACAAGTGCTTGTAGTTTGGGGTACGGTAGGGCAATGTCTACCAAACTGGCTTATGACATCCACTGTGAAACATCACGATAGACGATGATACTGCTGTTATATTCCTGTTTGTGGTTCAACAATAAAGCTGAAAAAAGTTAGCAACTTCAAGAACAATTTTTAAGTTTGTGCCTAAATTCAAACATGTCTTTCACTGGGCAATAGAAGTGTAATTAAATGAGCTGTTAACCAGGTGCAAGAAGCTAGAACCTGTAATAATAGTTAGACTATTAAACCCATCCTTTATTTTTGCACTTTATTGCATCAGCAATTTAAATCACAAAAATGATGCTACAATATGGATGTGAATGCTGGACCCTGAAAACTGCTGCATGTAGCACTTAACACCAACCTGGACGACCGTGTCACCATCAAAAATCTGTATGGAGGGCTACCAAAAGTGAGACAGAAGATAGCATCAAGGAGAATGAGGCTGGCCGGTAACTGCCTGAGACACTGGGAGCTACCAGCCAGCAAACTGGTGCTGTGCGAGCCAACACATGGATAGTGACACGAAGGGCATCCAACATTAATATACGTGGACGTTCTAAAGAAAGACACGGGAGTACAAAGTACTGGTGAGCCAGCCAGATGCATAGAGGATCAATGATGACAATGGTAAAGGGCTCAGCGGTCTGCTTTGTGATGGACGATGACGTATTCAAGACTGTCCCGAATTTTTCAGGACATCTGGTCACCCCAGGTGAAGATTTACTGCTTTGACATGTTATATATTTGTTTGTGTTGACTGCACCACCTGGGTGTCACATCACTTCCTTCAAAGTAAAAGAAGCCGCTCGCTAAAAGCCCATTAGGAGAGATACTTTTGTACAGCTATGCTCAAAGTGCTCGTGGAATGACAGGAAAAGACATCTTCAAGGTAATGGTGCCATATTGTCACATCTGAAGATGCTGTTTTATAGATTTTACCATTTCCTGCGCTGACAGAGTTGACAAAACAGCACTGTGTGTACTCTCCCAGATCTAATATGCAAGAGGGTTTGAGGGACAGCAGCCTGTCGAAGACGAGCACATTCTCTAACAGCCACAATGAGCTTCAGATATTAGTTAATGAGTGAACTTAGAAGTCAAATGATGGAGGATTGCATGTCCCTGTATAATTGGAATTCAAGTTATTAATTTCCCTCTGCTCTTGCTGCTGACAGGACTACAGTAGGTTTATTGTGTTGCCCGTGAAGCTCTCTGTGTTTGGCCTGATTGCAGTGATTCCTCCAGTCTAAATGTGATGCCCTCTGCCCGAGGAGGTGAGGAAGTTAATGGAAAATCGAATCTTTGAATCAACACAATTATTTCAGGCTCCACCAAGGCCACATTACCAACCAGACAATGTGGCCAACTGCCCTGGGGCTCCAGACCCTTAGTGGATCTGCGGGCGCCAGGTTCAAATTTATGTCAATTGGTTTGTGGTAATACCATGACTTGCAAATTTGTTTGGTCTATTATCTCCTGAAATAATAAGGACCTTAAGGTGGTTCCTGCATTATTACCCAATGCTGAGTCTTTTAATCCTTTGTTGATTTTGTACTTGAATGGTTAATTTGTATTGAATCAATTTACAACCATTTAACAGAGACAAATTTGGGGCCAGATATGTCGAGCCCTCAACAAAATATAACTAAGCTGCTGTCTGTTCTGCTGTGTGCAGTGCCTGTTGTTAATTTGTGGCATTTGAAGGCAACAGCGTACATCTTCAATGCAACGAGAGGTGGAGGAAGGGGTCTGGGGTCAACAGGGGCCAACAGCTAATTTTCACAACATTAATGCAAATGCAGTTACAGATATACCTTTATTTTGTAGTATTACTATCTTCTCACACCTAATTGGCCCTTCACCAAGCTCCTTGTCCAAACAGCAACTGTCGACTCATAGATTAGCAACCGTAGCTAGGCACTGCAGGTCTGTCAAGCTTCTCATTTCTTTACAAGTTGAGCAGTGTACATACTTTTTGTTTTTACTTTTAGTATGTACCCTTACAAAGTATGTACTGTTGTGTGCAGTATGCAAACAATTGGGACATACTGCTTCCTCATAACATGGCCCCTTGAACTTTGACCCTCTTGCTCATGCACCCATCACAAAGGATTGTGGGTCAGAACTGCCAGAAAAGCATGCTGGCTTGCATACCGCAAAATGCAACCTGATGCAGTAGGACATCCTGGTACTTTAGGTATGCTGCATTTGACATACTATGTATTGGAACATACTAAATCTTTTTCTGGCATATTAAATAGTATGATAATATGACTATTGGAACAGAGTTGGTGTCTCATGAGTTTGGAGATGGTGTTTTTCTAGTCTTTCAGAAAAGTAAAACACAAGGGTGCAAATGTGAGGAATGGATAAACTTTGTCTTTAATTGTCTAATATAAGCTTCAAATGTTAGCATGTCCAGCTAATTAGCTTGCTCCCTGCAGTAATCTTACCTCTCGTCAAACTTGTGATTATTTCCATGAATTGGGACTAGTTATGTGGGGGTTTTGAGGAGAACGTGGGTCGGTGCAGAACCAAAGTTGGCCGACAATGCCACATCTCTCTCTGGCTTTTTCTCTTAGGTCTAAGTTGGGTTAGCTTAGCTCTTATCCCTAATGGGGCAAGTCGTGGTCCTGGCTGGTCTGGCTGGGCGACCATCTGACAGCCATATTACATATTTAAGACCATTTCACAGGGTTGTCACTTAAAAATGTGACAGAAACACCTGGAGACGAACCTTTCAGCTGACTAAAGGATATTTAATGTTTAATCATTAGCATAAGCTTACATTAGCTACACATATGAAATCTGCTAGAGAGAATCAGCACTTAAGACAACAAAATCCATGGTTGTCAGCTAGTTGTTTTTGTTTACTTCTCTGTGGAATTGAAGATCTTGTGTCATATTTGTCCACCCTCCTCATTTTTCTTGGAGAGTCCAGTTTTTCATTGCCCTTTCTTGGTTTCCTTCCATGGTCACATTTCTCCTGTATTTCTCCTGATTTATGACAAATTTCTGTCACTGTATAGTATGTATAAGCCCCACACTTTAAAAGTCTCCTGTTTCCTCCTGGAAGACAATAGGCTCCACCAAATGTTGTTTTGTGACATGAAAAAGAACTCACGTCCACTGTATCCAGTTCTCCTTAACACATCCATGCTTGTGCGTCTTCCTCCTCTGTCTCCTGGGGGAGTTAGAGATGGAGAGAAATGCAGAGCATTAGGAAAAGAAATATCCTTTCAGACGACCTGGAAAGAAGAATTCCCATTGCTTACGGAAAAGTTTTTACAGGAAAGAGGCATGTTTTTTGTAAGAGCAGCCTAATGAACATACCCTTAAAAAATTGTAAGACATTCATTTTCTGTGTTACTGCACTTCAATTTGAGATTGGACCAAGTAAGACTAAATGCTGCGGTCCCATTTAATTTTCCAGCTAATAAGTGTGTTGCAGGCATCTGTCTGCCAAAAAATGTGTATGAATTATTTTATGCTCATTCTTTAAAAGTCACCAGACTTGCAGGGGAAAAAAAAAAGTCTGTGAAACCCCCAGATCCCCACTTTGGCTTAAAAATCCTCCTCCTATTTTTGAGGTCCAAGGCTGGCAAGTATGCCAAGGGTTTCAAAAATTACTTCCAGTTTCAATGTTAAATCTGCTACCTTTATCATAGAGAAAGATAGCAACAGTAGGAGTGCCGGGCTTAGCGAAGAGTCAGTTAAAAAATGTGGATATTCATAAGTGCTTATTGCTACTTACAAAGAAGGATAAAAAGTAAAATTGATTAATTGTAAAAACCCCTTCTGATTCAGTCTCCTTTTAAATTGCTAGTGTGCAAGGACCTAAGAAAAAGAAACTGAGAGAGAGGCAAAGAAATACAACTACCCAACTTAATTAAACTGTTGGATACCAAGTTTTCCACCATGCTTTGTCTTACACTGAGCTGGAGTTTGCAGTAGCAGAGACCGCAGTGCTTGTTCCAAATTGGGAGAAAATTGGTAAAATGCACAAAACCACAGAGTGTAATCTTTAAAACAATGGGAAGGCTTGGGGACAGGGTTTCGAGAGGCTTCAAGAGGTTTGCAATACGCAGCGCTGATGACACACAAATAGGAAACAAAACTGGCTGTAGGTGCTTACAGTATAAACAGGAAGATGACAAATACATAAGAGACAGAGCAGTGATTCAGAGTGAATTTGATCCATACAGTCATACTCAGTCGCATAAAACAGGCTGAATGTGAGTGTTTATGAACAACACTCGACCGTCTTTGCAAACAATTGGATTAATTCAAAGCGTTGGGCAGATGGGCACTCTTCACAATGTGTTAGGTGAGAATGAAGAGATGAGTCAGAATGTGCAACACACACATGGGCAGTTTCAAGGGAAGAATGGAACGAGATTGGTTTAACTGTGAGATGATTCATTTAACCACAGTGAATCAGTCTGGCAGCGTGTTGGGAGGATTGATACGGACCATAGAATCCCTTGGACACAAACAGAAATGACTCATAGACCATATTGCATCGAGGGCTGTGTGTAAATCACGGGCTGCGATAGAGACGGGTGTGAAAATCTCTAAAGCTTCAGTATGTCCAGGATGGCGGACCAAATCCAAGCCGAACTGCTTTTATCGTGGCTCAGCGTTAAAAAAAACACACATGGATATCGATTTTTCACTCTCAGATGGGTGAAATCCAATTCACAGGAAAGCAGAGGTCGTCCCAGTCTGGCCTCGGAGATCAAAATGGTCTTTATACCGTTTATGACACATGTTGATACCAAATCAAGAGTGCAATTAGGCTGCAGCATGAAACATGGCTGCGTATCAACGTGCTCCGTCCCCCTCCTGATCCTGCCTGATGTGACCGAGCGAGGAGTTAAACACCGCGACTAAACGCTCTGGCCTCAGTGCAGGAGGATACATCTGTATTCCTCATCTAGCACGCAGCTTTCTGTTTTGGTTTTATTTATTAGCATACTTTGCACACTCATGCTGTCACCACGGCAACCTTTGCAGATAGGTTAATGATGCCTGAACACAGAAAGCCGACACGATCACTTACAAATAACATCAAGCTCTAAAAGGTTAGATTTGACAGTAAAATCTGATTTATCAGCCACCTGAACATGTAGTGTAACAGCCACAGAAGTGCTCGGAGAGAGTGTGGGCAGTCACGCTACCTGAGACTTAGCACTTAATCAGTGGACTCATTCAAGAACTTGTTCTTGAAACAGTTTTGTTAAAGCTGACTAGGTAGTAGCACTGAATAAATAGTTTGACATTGTGGAAAATACACTTCATGTCTGTGCACTAAAGGTGTGTAAGATTTAGTCAGTGTGAAAAGACTCCTCCTGGGAAATCAATAGTGATAGATACTTAGCGTGAAAATGCTCTCATCCACCAAGGAGGCAGAAACTTAAGTGGAGAGTGCAGTCCTGGTTGGCAGGACATATTAATCCATTTTAACTGGTTTTATTATAGTACATGTGACACCTTACCGGCGGTTTAATAGTACAGGTGACAGAATTCTGGAGGCAGCAGAAAAACATTACCGTGGTTTTAATGAGGAAGTCAGGGCAATAATTTGTCCTTCTTCATCATTCATCTGTGCTGTGCACAGCGAAAGTAAAAGGAGTTTTTTTACCTCACTGTTCCTCCTGTCGCCTGCATTTCCTGTGACTTCTTCATAATACAAGTCAACTTGTGTTTTGCCAGTTAAATGCTTTTAATGTGAATTTGCAGAGGTAGGGAATGTTTGGTCTCATTAGAATTAACTTACTGCATCATATTTTTCCTGTTTTTGCAACACACATGATGATTCCTATCTTACATGCTTGGAAGGGGAGGGTAAGTCCAGTTGGTAGCAATGGAGCTGGAGCCAGGAGGTGATTAGCTTAGCATGAAGACTGAGGGAAACAGCTAGCCTGGCTTTGTTCCAAAGTAAAAAAACAAAAAAACTACCATCCACTGATGACTTGTTTGCTTACATGGCTTTGTTAAATACTTAATTCTGATTGGTCAATCATAGCATGAAGAACAGACTGTTACTATGGACACGGTTCTGATCATAGATTTCTGGAAGAACAAAAAAATCATTGAAAAATTATTGATTTTTTGGTACATAACCATGTAACAAGCAGGATAATTTACAGTGAGCAGGTCTTTAGTGCAAAATAAAGCCATAAAAATCATTTTAAAATCAATTTTGTCTGTCACATAAATGTATGCCTTTTTTTTTTGTTAAGGAACCATGTAATAAGTGGGATAATGTACAGTGAGCAGGTCATTATTATGAAATAAATCCCTGACGCGAAGCTTACTGTTTATTTTCCCTTACGTATCTTGCTTGTTTAATCTGTACACAAGAAGAAATGTTCATAATAAAAGTTACAGCAAATCCTATTATATTTTTGTTCCACAAGTTGAATTGTTTTTCCAGTACAATTGCAATGCAAGGTGTACAGGGCCTTGAGCAATAGTTCATCCAATCTCTCATGTCACCACAAACAGACATTTTTTAAACATAGCTGTCAGCCGTCTCCAAAACAACTCATTTAACAAAGAAACGTTACTCTAAACAGTCAAGGTATGAAGTATTCCCTGTGCAGTACAGAGCCAGAAAATTGCACACTGGCTCCAACAGTTCAACATTTGCCTCAGTAGTTTGGTTTTTCCCAGCTCTCTTTCAGCAGTTCAGCCTTCTTCACACGTCTTCAGAACTCTGAACACCAGCACTTCTGTTGTATAGATAATTCATTTCCAGCACAAAAGCCCAATAACAATGCTCGAGATCAATAAGACTGTTCCCCGGAGCACACTCTTCCAAATTCCCCATCATTACCGAGGGCTCGATCGGGGAGAGCAGTTCACCTGGTGAGTGGAGTCTGTGTGAGGAGCTGAGCCGAGTGAAATTCACCTCTCCGCCTCCTGAACTTTGTCTGTTTCTTTTACCTCAGAGAGGTTGTTGTCCATGTTCAGGAGATGCTTGAACCTGCTCTGTTCCGACAGGGATTGTATCTGACTGTGTCCTTTCTCATTTCAGGTGGTGACCTCATGAAGCAGTGTTGCTGTTTAGCTTTTATGGGTCGTGTAGAGTCGAGCTGCGGGGTCACAAGGCCAACAGGTGCTGAACTGAGAGGCTGGCCTCTGGAGTTTGGCTGTCATCGTTATTCTGAGCACAGTTTTTGCATTTCATTTTCTGGAAACACACAAATAGTGTGATTTTTGAACTTGGAAGCAGTAGTTGTAAAAGCAGGCTTACCAAAGGCGCCATTTAGTAGCTTTTCTGGAACCTAAACACAGAAAACAGCTACTAAGAAAACTGACCTTGAGAGAGACTGTCAACTGGTCCAAAAATGAACTTTCAGTCACAACTTTTTAGGTAAATGAGAAATGAACGTTTGAACATCTACATGTTCCACAAAAACTTGGTGAACTTGCTGATGAAGATTACGTGATGTGATTCAAAGCTCCAGAACAGCTATTAAATGGACCTTGTGTTGAGATTTGTTTTGCCAGCTGATAGCGCCGTCATTAATAACACAGCTTGTCTGAACAGTTGCTTTGTGTTTTTGCTCCCAGGATCTCTGAGGAACATAAACACCTCCAACATAATGAGAATATGATTGTGATTAATTAACTCGTTCATCTTGTTTCTCGGCATGAAGTGCTAAAATGCTTCTTGGAAGTTCTGGCTCAGACCCTGCCTCTAAAATACGATGCTTTTGTTAAAATGGCTCAGTTCTGACGTAATGGTACTGATTCCAAGTTTTCAGCTGATCGGCCTGAGAGCCAGTTCCCAACCACATGACATCACCTTCACAATGAAAAAATGCCTCGTCAATTATATAAAATGCCTTTTCACTAATAAGGAAATGTGTAATAGGAGTTTTCAATGAAAATAAAGCAATAAACAAAATAAAGCCTGCAGACATTAGGTTTTGTCCTGCAAACAAAAACTGTTGCACAAAACTACTGTAGGCAAAATGCTCACTCACCCTCAATCTGATACAATCTGATGCAATACAATCAGACTGCCCTGGGTTGCACCTCTCTAATGACCTTTGTACACCACATGCATTTTTTTTTTTTGGGTGCGATTAATTTGCACGGCAGTAATATTTTTCAAACCTGTATCCAGTCAGTGCAAGCTTTCAAAGACAGAATTTCGCTGAGCGATATTGCAGCTTTTTTTTTATCAAGATTTTTCCAGCGTCACGTTCAAAATATTCAACATGGCGGGATTGTCAAACTCTGTTTTATTTGATGAAGAGGAAAAAAAACTACAGAAACAACAATTTAAAAGACAACCTGATGAGAGGAATAACAAAAGAACCTCAATATGATGATGGTGTGTATGGAAGCTTCAACGGTCTGCAAACATCTTTGTTAAAACTTCCCATCGACTACATTCCACCTGTGGAAGAATATGAAATAACCAAATGTGCACAGCTGGACCTGTTCACAAATCATATAATACCTCAGATATACGGCTACCCACTTCTCCAGGTCTCCGAAATGACTCCTCTGCTTCTTCAACCAGCTGCTGCAAGAGTGAAATATTCCTGAAGCGGCTGTGGTTCAGTTTCAACTCCTGAACCAAACACTCACAAAGTTCTCCTCTTTCTTCTTTTATTGGGTGTATCCAGGGATCTTGTTTTTTCTTCTTTTTTTAAGTACACAGAGCACCAGGTCCATCTTTTGTACCATTGCATGGTTTTTTAAAGAAGCTTAATAATTCATTCCCATAATCGCATCGGTTCATCTCAGAATTATTTGCAGTTTCATTTTACCTGCATTGCTGCTGGTGTGTAAAGGCTCTTAAGCTCCAAAGAAAAGGTGGTGTCCAGGGTCACACCCTGACTGGAAAGGAGGGGAATGGACCAACTTGCCCTAAATTATTCTTTAGGAGGCAGTCCCCATAGTTTGTGTGACAGGTTATCTGAATAAACCTTCAATAAACTTACAGGAATTTCAACATTCAGCTAAAACAAACTGGGAAAAAGTAAGTGACAGCAAGTAAAAAAGACTTATACTTATACATTATGGTAAAATCGTAATATAAATGTCAGAAACTCAGAATCTAGTTTTTAGGGTTAGGGAGATCTTGGTTGATCTTTGTGTAGCTTAGCAAGAATGATTGCCTACCTAAATAAAAACCTAGGACGTGCAGATATCACTGAGGAAATGTGGAGTCTTAAACTTTTATTCTCTTGAATAAAATGCCCCTGCTGTCTGATAACGAGTAACATTTTGAAGTCAGGTGATCATCTGCAAATCTTCCTGACTACTTAATTGGATTAGCTCACAAAAAACCATGACACTAATAATAACTGTTAGTCCTCTCTTCTATATTGGGCATTTACATATTTACTAAAATCCAGGATTAACTGCTGGCAAAAGAAAAAAAAAAAAAGAAAGAAAAACATGACCCTGGACACTGTCAAAGGAATCATTGTGTGGCCGGTATGAGTGGATGGAAGGCAACAGTCAGGCTGGTGCTGAAAGTCCTGAAAGAAAGCACAGCTGCCCTTTAATGAATCTCATGCTTTTATTGCCGCGGTGCAGGGGTCTGCAGCCTGTAATTACACAAGAGCACTCATTAGCCCCAGGTAAATGTCAGAGAAGCCGGGGGTCTGTGTGAAGAGCTTAAATTTAACTGTTAAGCTTCTGACTGATTAGCTTACACACAAAGGAGTGCACTTTCATGGCTAATTGAGATGACTCCCGAAGTTCCAAGCAAAAAGTAAGTGAGATGTAATTTGAAAAGACAAGACTTTATTAAGTGCTGACATTTTTTCTCCTTTTGTTTTTCCCTGACAAGGATAACAACATGGCAAAGGATTAATAGTTGCTTTGGGCTGACTGAACGCCTCTTTACAGCTTGAGGAGATGATTTAGAAATTGCTCTGACCAAAGATCAGAATCTTTAAGAGAAATGGAAATACACCAGGTGTGAGTGGAATAATTGTAGCGCTACTAATAAAAACAGCACCCACTTGATTAAAGCTGTTAATTCTGTGTATGTATACACTATAATGCCGATTTTAAAACTTCCACTCAAACACAGCACAATGGAGTTGTTGAGTGCTTCTTGAATCTCTGCCACGTGGTCACTTATTTTAGCTCAGTGTGCACGCATGCTTTCCACATGCTGTAAGCAATTTGTGTGGTAGTTGGCAAGACAGCTGAACCAGTGCGGTAATCTTTGGATCGTGCTGCTACATGAATGGTGGCTGAGGCTCTGTGAGTATCCTGACTGTCTGCCCGGGTGCCGGGCCGCGGGAATGAGCACATCCCCGCCGCCACTGTCTGCCTGAGAACGACACCGTTAATGCCCGCATTGTATTTGACTGAGACAGACATTTCTGCTGTGTGAAAGACTCCTCTCTCCCTAATATTATTCTTATTTAATTTTATACTAGACTCTTTCACCAGCTAATTAGCGAGCCAGGGAGGACGTGCTTCACAGGGCTCTAAAGGAACTCTAGGTGGCACAGACTACATTTACGTGCACAAAATATTCTGTTTCTTTCTCTTATAACAAAAAAAGACAATATTCTGCTAATGAAAATGAATCTTCCACTAATATTCCCATTTACATGCAGCCATGCACACTCTGATTAACGTAATGATGTACGTCTTATGGCTTATATTATATCTGAAACATATCCAAAAACCTGAGGATATCCAAGTCTTTCATGATGTTTAAAAGTAGGTGTGTTTCTCCTTCTCATCAGAAATGTAGATTTTTCCTTTGTGCATCTCCTTGCAAACTGTTGGCAAGTTGGATTGTTTATAATACGCAGCGCTGACTGTAAATCACATGAGGCTGCGTGTTGAAAACTGCAGTAAAATCCCCAGTTGAGAGGGAAACTTTGGATGTGCTGTATACATGTCCAAAAAATTCAGAAAATACTGCATTCCAAATAAGCAAGGTCTAATCAGCAATATACAAACAGAACATGCTGTTTACATGACCTGTATTAAATTTGGAATATTGTCATATTCTGAATAATAGCGGAAACATTTATGTGCATGTAAACATAATTATTGTTTCTGTGCCATCACCATTTTAAGTCCCCTTGGGCTTTGCTGTGCAATGTATTTGGGTTCAGCCCCACTTAGTTACTGTTTCCACCCTGGTCAGACTCTCTGGTTGCAGTTTAACCCACTGTGTACCCTCATACATATTTTTGTGTTTTTGAGTTTTGATTTTACGACTGTTTTGGCTATGTTCATGCATATGGCATAACATTTCACAAGGCTATGTCTTTTTTGGTCAATTTTTGAAATTCACCATCAGCTTTTATAATAGATTTAAAAAACACTGTGTCAGAAATTTCATCCCCTTAAGCTCCCTCGACACATTTTTGTGTTCATTGACTTCCATTAAAACTACAATTCTTTGATCCCCTTAAAAAAGACCTTAAAAAAGTGATTTTTTTCCAAATTTTTTGTCAGTCCAGTGTGAAAGAGGATTAAAAATGCAAAAAAAAAATAAATAAAAATTTACTACTAGATTACACCATTTTCCCATATTTGCCATTGGTTTTCATTACAGCCCTGTTTCAACCCTTGAACTCAACTGATTCTGCGGACTCTGCAGAACAGCTGAAATAATTGCATCTTGCAGCAGCATAAAGGTACAATGTGACAGGAAAGCTAAAACAAAGCCTGGGAACGTCTGCTTTGTTTAGATTTGAGACTGAGGGGGCTTTCACATTAGGGACTCGGGCTAAGATCTGAGCACACACAATCCCAAAGTCCAGTTCATTTGATAAGCTAAACAGTCCTATACTGTGCCAGGGTATAGTTCGTTGATCCGCACTCGAGTCTTGGGGTTTTCACACAACAGACCCCAGCATGGATCCGAGCATGCTTGGCCCCAATATACAGCTCATTTGTTCACTGATCCATACTCAAATATCATTTGAAAAGGTAGTCAGGAGCATGGTTTGTTCAGGCTCGAGCACATTATGCATTGAGTGTGAAACTGACTGGACCTGGAAAGCAAAGCAAAGGCATCTCTCAGTGCTGCCTGTCTCCTCTGGAATCGGCATGTGTGACCAGCATGGGCCTATTTCATCCTCTGAGCAACAAGGACGTAGAGCAAGCGAGAGGGTCGTCGTTGACAACGTCTCCAGAACATTGTTTTGGCGTTCATAAGTGTGAACACCGTGCTGGGGCATGGTTCACTGATCCGTGCTCGAGTCCATTTAAAAAGTTAATCTGCAGCACGGTTTGTGTGGTTATCGTTTGCATCAGGTGTGAAATCAACTGGACCAAAACATGGAGGTGGACTCCTATGTGCCATATGTGTGCTGCGGTTGCTGCTATACAATAACATAACATCTGGTCATTGGTTAGGTAGCTAGTCGACTGTTTTTCAAGAGCATTGTGGGAATCAAAGGAATATTCTGATCAACAACTGGTCTGTTCTGTCACTTTTTGGACAAACATGAGTGTCAGTTAGTGAGACGAGCAGCAAAGGCAATCTCAACGCTGCCCATCTCCTCTGTGACCGGCATGTGCAGGCAGCACAGGTCCATCTCATCCTCTGAGATGCAAGGCCACAGAGAAAGATGCAGGAAGCAGGCGAGAAGGTTGTTGTTGACAACATATTCAAAATATTAACAATAGCAGGCATATTACAAAGTTCAACTCCAGTGTATGATATCTGAGATTGTGCGACTTGCATTCACTGTTTTGTGGCCAAGACAAAACAGTATGTTGACGCAGGTATACTGTTCTTCAACATGTTGGTGTTTTATTGGCGGATTGCAAACCAAGGAGGGGCAAAGGGCCACCTACCAACTCAGAGTATGTGTCCTCCTGGAACCAGCATAAGTAATAAGGTAATAGGGCTGTTAGAAGGTAAAACTCTAAGATGGTAATAATAGGAGAGTGTTTATATAAAATCTTATACTGCACCAGAAATAAAAATTAATCAAAATCAATATTGTTGCTAATACTTGACATATACTAGATGATATGAATCCCCCACAAAAAACCTAGTTTGCATTTAGTGTATTAATTTTAATTCATTTATTGTGTTTTTTCATTTTAAAAAACAGTGGCATCTTGTAAACAAACTGGCATTTAAAGGGTTAAAATCCTGAAAATGATGATGGAAATGATTTTTATGATTAAGACTGAATTTGGAAAGAAGAAGAAAAAATTAGGAAAAATACATTCTTAATATGTTTATTTTTATATTTATTTGGTTATACACAAAAATATGAGGGAGCTTAACAGGAGTAATTTATAAATCTGACCCTGCACAAAAAAATAAAAATGCATCTGAGTCAATGTTGTTGTTAATTATTGACATATACCAGACTGTAATAAATACCCCACAAAAAAACAAGTTTGCATTTAGTATATTAATTTTAATTCATTTATTGTGTTTTTTTTTTTCATTTTAAAAAACAGTGGAATCTTGTAAACAAACTGGCATTTAAAGGATTAAAATCCAAAAAATGATGATTAGTGTTAAATGTCTTGTAGTGCTTTGTTTGCACTTGTAGGCGCTTAATGTTAGTGCTTGTTTAGCACTGTATGTCTTAAATGTCTTGTACTGTAGTGTTTTGTTTAGCAGTTGTATGGCGCTTAAATGTCTTGAAGTGTTTTGTTTAGCAGTTGTATGGCGCTTAAGTTCTGTAGTGTTTTGTTTAGCAGTTGTTAGGCGCTTACATGTTTGTAGTGTTTTTGCTAGCAGTTGTTTAGCACTTAAATGTTTTGTGGTGCTTTTTCTAGCAGTTGTTTAGCACTTAAATGTTCTGTAGTGCTTTCTGTAGTTGTTGTATACCACTTAAATCTTTTGTTGTACTGTTTGCAATTGTACAGTACTGGGATGTGATGGGATGCTCGAGAGCTCATTTTTTGCCTTGTTGAGCTCGAGGACGGTCCTTCTCATCCTTCTTGTTCTGGATCAGCTCTTCATATTTTTCACATTTCTGACAGAGCTTAAATGTCTTGTAGTGTTTTGTTTAGCATTGTATGGCGCTTAAATGTCTTGTAGTGCTTTTTCTAGCACTTGTATGGTGCTTCAATGTCTTGTAGTGCTTTTTCTAGCACTTGTATGGCGCTTAAATGTCTTGTAGCGTTTTTTCTAGCAGTTGTACTGTTTGCAATTGTTGTATAGTACTGGGATGTGATATGGTTTTTGTAGTTGTTGTAAGGGGGCGATTTAATTTGGTGATTCTTGTAGTCGTGGGCTGGGGGACGTGGAATAGAGGGGGGGTGACAGAGGAGGTGAGCTGGAGGTGGGGGTGAGGGAAGAATGATGGAGGGAGGAATGGGGGGAAGGTTGGAGGGAGAGGAGGTGAGTTTGAACTGGTGGAGATGGAATTAGCTGGTGTTGCCCCACATTAGAACCACCAGCAGCCTCCTGCTTCTTCTTCATTTGTGTTTTCTTTCCTTTCCTGTTCCTGTATTTCTTTCTGTTTTTTTTTCCTCATCTGCTTTCCGTTTCATTTCTTCTTTCTCCTCCTTTGCTTCTGCTTTCTTTCCTCTTCCTCTCTTTCTTTCTGTCTTTTTTCCTCCTTTGCTTTCCGTTTCATTTCTTCTTTCCCCTTCCTTTTGCTTCTCTGCTTCTCCTTTCCTGTCTTTTCCTCTTCTTTCTTTCTGTCCTTTTTTCCTTCTTCTTTGCTTCCTCTTTGCTTGTTTCATTTCTTCTTTCCCCTCCTTTGCTTTCTGCTTCCTTTCCTCTTCCTCCCTTTCTTTCTGTCTTTTTTCCTCCTTTGCTTTCTGCTTCCTTTCCTCTTCCCACCTTTCTTTCTGTCTCTTTTCCTCCTTTGCTTTCCGTTTCATTTCTTCTTTCTCCTCCTTTGCTTTCTGCTTCCTTTCCTCTTCCTCCTTTTCTTTCTGTCTTTTTTCCTCCTTTGCTTTCCGTTTCATTTCTTCTTTCTCCTCCTTTGCTTTCTGCTTCCTTTCCTCTTCCTCTCTTTTCTTTCTGTCTTTTTTCCTCCTTTGCTTTCCGTTTCATTTCTTCTTTCTCCTCCTTTCTTTCTGCTTTCTTCCTCTTCCTTCTTTCCTTTCTTCTTTTCTCCTCCTTGCTTTCCGTTTCATTTGCTTCTCTTTCTCATTTTTTGCTTTCTGTTTTCATTCTCCTTTCCTTTTCTTTGAGTTTCCTTTCTTCTTTGTTCTCTTTTTGATTTCCTTTACTTCTTGCAGCTGTGTAACCGCTGCCTCAGAGGTGTGTCCTTTATCGACACCTCTTCTGTTACTTGTTGCAGCTGTGTAAACCGCTGCCTCAGAGTGTTGTTCCTTTATCGGACACCTCTTCCGTTACTTCTTGCAGCAGGGTAACTGCTGTCTCACAGTCCTGTCCTTCCTTGGCCAGTTTTATCTCATCTGCTGGCGGCTGTTCCACTGTCGTCTCACAGGTCAGTCCTCTCTGATCTCCCTGTGCTCAGTGTTGCATGACTGAAGCATGTTTTCGTAGCTTTGGACAGGTGTGGTGCTGGACAGCTCATTCTTAGTGTTTTTGAGCTCTTGAGAGAGACTGTCTTTCTCATTCTTCTCTTTCTTTGTCATTCTTTGATGTTTTTTAGGGACCTTTTTTCCTGCTTTTGTCTGTTTGGTCTTGACACTGGTCTTGCGGCACAGGGAACCTTTCCTTGTCGGGTTCAGTTTCAGACAGAGTTCTTGAAGTTCTTTTTTCTCTGCCTGTAGCTTTTTGACTTTTGTCTTCCAGCTGAGGTTTGCCTCAGCAAGTTCTGCCTTGAACTTCTCCTGCATAACGATGTTATGTTGAAGGAAGGATGTGTAGGTTCGAAGGCTGTCAGCTTCGATGCTTGAGAGCTCATTTTGGCCTTGTTGAGCTCGTGAGAAAGACGGTCCTTCTCATCCTTCTCGTTCTGGATCAGCTCTTCATAATTCACACATTTCTGACAGAGTTGGTGTTTTGCATTCTCTGCCTGCAGCTGTTCCACCTTCTGCTGCAACTCATTCTGCAGTGCAGCGCTCTTCTGGTTCTCTTCCTGGACTTTAAGCAACTGATCTTTCAGCTCTGAGAACTTCTGCTTCTCCTCCTTCAATTTTCCTTCAAACTTTTGCTTCTCCTTATACCTGCAGACCGGATGTTATGAGCCTGTTCAATATGGAAATAGAGATCTCTGCGGAGGGAGTGTATTTGTGCCCCTGCGATCTGATGATCTCGCATTGTTTTTGGTGTTGAGTGCAGTACTCTCTCTCTTTAATCTCCAAGAGCTCTCCAGTTGGCTTATCTTCCGTTTTAAGTTGACGAAGACTCTTGGGCGGTCCTGAGAAGGACTCGGGTTGTACCCTGGGTTGTTTCTGGGGTTTCTTGGCTCATAAAGCGTTTCTTGAATACTGTCGTCGTCTGTTATCGACTGTAGATGTCTGTGATACACTGGTGTTGTGTGTTGTAGACATGTTTCTGTGATGGAATTAAAATGTCTGTAAAAGACGGAATCTATCTGTGATAGACTGGGGTAGTCTCTTTAAGACTGTTGGGGGTCAGTTATAGACTTGTGTTGTCTGTACGGTTGAGTGTTTCTCTGTAGACGCAATAAATTCTACTCGAAGACTCAATGTGACACTGGCGTTGTAACGATCCTGTGTGCTTATCCAATGATTCTGTCTGGAGTTTGTGCTGGGAGGTAGTCACCCAAAGGGGGGGGGGGGGGGGGGATGACATCACAGCCTTTGATCCTTTGAAGATCAAAGTCATTTCATGCTTTTTTTAAATTCAAATAGCTTTTTGGAATGAACAGAATGAACGGAACATGACATCACAGAATGCTGTAAACTGACCAATCAGAATCGAGTATTTAACAAAGCTGAGTTTACACTTGTTGTATGAAACAATTGTGCAATTTAAATAAAGTTTAATTGTGCAATTTAAATAAAGTTTAATTGTGCTATTTAAATAAAGTTTAATTGTGCAGTTTAAATAAGGTCAACTTTACTTGATAGATCACTTTTAATTCAATAAAATCATTTTAATTGATGTTTGGTGTAAAATTGTTGGTATTTTAAAAAGTAAACATTTGTGTAATGAGTGGGATCATGTACAGTGAGTGGGTCATTATTGTGAAATATCACTTCACAGTAATATTAATATAATACTGTTTATTTAGCAGTAATGACCAGCTCACTGTACATTATTCTATCCCTTACAGATCACTGTAGTTCTCTGCTGCATAGAATTTTTGTTGGATGTAGGCTCAGTTTCTACTAATTACTTTGGTTATTCAGGTTAATTAAAATGAATTATGATGTACTGTATTATTATTAGTGCTGTCAATTGACTAAAATAAATTAATCGCACATTTTTTCGCACGTAATGTTTTGTAGTGCTTTTTCTAGTACTTGTTTAGCACTTAAATGTTCTGTAGTGCTTTCTGTAGTTGTTGTATACCACATTTCTGACAGAACTTAAAATGATAACAATCACAGATTCATCATTAGATTTGTAGCGGGTCCATGATCTCAGACGAAGGAGATTTCTTGCCATTGACCTTCATTTTGTAGGCTGAAACATAATTATTCTGTTGACATTATCTGCCATCTAGCTAATGAAGCTACAAGAGCTGGCTGAAATGTTGTCTAGAGTCAACTTTTTTTCCAGTTTCTTTTGAAATGAGGATCTTGCAATAGGAGTTTATATATCATGCAAAAAAGACTGAGGTTAAAGCTATGTGTCAGAGACAAAAATTCAGCCTCCTCACCAGTATGAGACACTGACAACACGTCGGTATTTGAAGAGTAGAACAAGCTGCTACGATAAAGAGAAAAGGCAGATCAAACTGTAGTTTCATAACTTAACAATACAACTGTGAGACAGATGTACGGTCTACATTTTATTGTTGGTGTTCTTAAAAAGTCTGTTTCACTTGTAATGCTACAAAAGAAAAGGACTGCAGGACTAACTGATGTGTTTGGCAAACATGAAGCTATTTCTGGTGACACTGGGCTGGAGTCTCTGGTATGTAAACTCAGCCAAATTAAAAAAAGAACAGGACAGAGCTGCTAACATCAATATACAAAGTCTGACAGCATCAAGGACGGGTTTCCACACAGAGGGGAAACACTGTGTGTGTTTTATCCCAGTTAATGATGTGTTCTGTGGCCTTGGAATGAACGATTGGTTACTACTGTAGGTATTACGCTAGTTAGCTGGACATGCTAACTAAGATAAACACACTGATTAAACCGTTCCTTGAACTATTCTCTTGTACACCAGTTCAACACGTGCAGCTTTACAGCCTGCTGTGGCGAGCCACGTGCTGAGCTATGATTGGACGATCTATTCTGAGAAAAGAGAAGCACTGACTACTTTTCCGTCCTATGGTTACATAAGATCAGTGTGAAAAAGCTGCTTTTGTCCAACTGTGACCGTACAGTTGTGTCATTTCCTAAATTTCTCAGGTTTTTAGCTCCATCTGGACATTTGGCTGTTAAATGTTGAACACTGTTTTTTAACATGTGCTGCAGCTCTCAAGAGTTTTCTCCGAGAACACTTCAAAAATGTAGCCACTGTGCCGACACCTTATTAAATTGTTTTTATTGAACAGTCATTCAGTCATTTTATTTCAAGCTCCATACCTCATTCTTCATGGTACTTTATGTCTGCTGGATGTTAAAGTTTATGTAATGGTTTGCTTTATGGATATTGTGGTTGCTTGGTTTTGGTCCTGAATTTATTTTATTGTGTGTTTTATATATTCTGTTTTATTCAAGGATGTAATTTAAACTGTTTTGTAAAAACCTCAAAGAAAAATACCTTTTCAACCTTGGGTGTAAACACTCCTTGGTAGTCAAAAGTCATTTTAGTGACACACTGCAGCTCAATTATGTGCTATGATTTCCAAGGTAACCATAAAAAGGAGCATATGAGGTAAGCATATTGTGGGTTTGGTTTCATGAAACAAAGCTTTTCCCCGTTCTGTTCTCCCACAATGAAGCTGAAGAGGTGCTGATTACGCAACTCTTTCCATTTGTCACCAAAACACTGAGCGAATCCAGATTCTGAGACAAAATTGAGCCTTTGAGACATTTCCTGGACACGTTGGGTTACAGCCGGGCATGTTAAAAGGACATTTATGGAGAATGATCTAATCAGTGGGCAAATATTACTTGAAGTGAACATTGAGGTATTGTAAGGGAAGATCAAAGATTGCGGCGAGGTTAGCCAGTGGCCTTTTTGTTCCACATCGCTGTAAATCTACAAAAACCTGGCAATACCTTTAATCCTGACTTCTGACACCTATTAAATGCTAATGTGGACTCGCGTACAAAAATCATGAACTTCCTCAACAGGGCAAATGTTGCTGGAGGCAAGTGACAGATTTTCCGTGATACCCAGAGTTATAAATTTCACTGGGAGCAAACATACTGAACCACAGACTGACTTTACAGTGTTATTACAGCATTATATTAGCATTATTAGGACTATTTAAATAAACATATTAAACTAGTGACCGTATTTAAATACCAGCTAAAACTAATTTTATACCCATCCTGCCTGGAGAAGACTGGAGTGCAATGTACTTTTTTTTTTTTAACAAGGTTATTTTATTCAATTTTCTTAGAGGTCTGCTTTGGATTTTATATGTGTTTTTTGGATGAAATTGTAAATTAAAGGTTCACTGTGTAAGATTTAGGGGGATATTTGGCCAGAATGAGGCAGAAATGGAATATAATATTCATAAGTATGTTTTCATTAGTGTATAATTATCTGAAAATAAGAATTGTTGTGTTTCCATTACCTTAAGCTGGTTTTACAACTTTGATGCAAGTAGTTGCATGGTGCAAATTGCATGAAACAAAATGGCCATGCAACTTGATGATTAAAGCAATTTAAAAATAATCAGTGCTGCATGCAACACAGTTTAACAGTTAACTTTAGCAGAATTATCTTGCTAGTTTGGTATTTTTTTTACTTCTGTTTTCTCCCAAGATTATCTTAAGTGGCAAGTGTCATAACTACATTTGCATCTTTGTCTCTTATTTTGTATCCTTTTTTTTTTTAATAGCAGTGGCTGACTACTTGAGGACCTTGATATAATGGTGAGTGCATTCAATCTTCGGTTCAAAAAGAATAAATATTTATTGTTATTTCATGTTAATTACATGGTGGCTTACGTGGAAAATGTCCTGTAACTTTTACAGGGTAAAAATGAATGGATCAAAAGGAGTCTTCATGTTAAACTACTGTAGTGACGGCCCACATTTCCCATCATACCTTGAATGAGTAGTTTGTTAAGTTTGCTGTTTTGTGTTCCAAAATGCAAGAGTGTTATTTTTGGTTAGTATTAGTTTCCTGTGCAGAATATGTTGACTTAAGTTGGAAGCATAATCTGCATTTTTGTGCTGGTTTATTAGCCTTTGCTTCCAATTTATACCTGCTACTAAAATGTGATCTGTATCCGGATACATCATCCAGATTGCTGTATGAATTGTCGTTTACACCAACCTAAGATCTGAACACAGTGCAAGCCAGATGACCTCCAGATTTCTGATCATGTACCATTTACAGCTTGCATTAACATGTGTTTCTCCTTATCTGGATAATATATTTGGCTGCAGATCACATTTTAATTCCAGGTGTAAATGGGGTAGGTGGCTGTTCCATTTCTTGAAACCAGCTGTATGTTGCTACTGTTGAAAGTCCCATCATGTATGATGGATATCATTATACGGATGATATTCCTGAGAGCTGCTTTCTACCTCTCAGTCTGTGCTGCCTGGTACTATTTGAAAAAATACGCTAATCATTTCACTCTGCCAATTGGCAACCCATTTTGTGCCCAATGCTATGTTTGGGAAATGCAGCACTACACAATCATGTATTT